>OY755068.1:7217888-12217888 GCA_963576755.1 Noctua janthina | reverse complement strand
GTAAAAAAAAGGTCTATTCGTGAAAATTTAATTTTGTGTAAGTAGGAGTAATTTTTTTACCAACTCGCGATTGTAATAGCTTTTGGTTGAAAGGAATTCTACTTTTGTAAAAATATTAATTGTTTAATATTGACTTAAATTAAACATGGTTTGAAACTGACCTGCTTATTGCAAAAAAAGAAAATTTCGATTTCGCAGGCTACCCTGGCGCTTACACCTTAAATGCAGGAGAGCACTGCTATGTATACCATACAAGTGGAATAGTAGTAGTAGAACAGCAAAAGTAGTGTGGTAGTAACAATGTTACACCATTACAAGTAGTTTACTTTACGTAAGTAAGTAGTTTACGTTTTCACTAGGTACGATAGAATATTACTATTTTTGTTACGCAAATGAACTATCTTCTTTCTAAACTGAGATATTACATTTCGGTGTTTTGATAGAGTTACAAACACACAGGGTAGATAAATATGATAAGACAGTGTATATATTTCGTATACCACGTATTTTAAAGGTTTCTTTTAATAATCATGGAACAATTTTATTACATACCTTCTCAAATGGCTGTCTAAAGTAATTATTTTTATGGTTCGACGGAGTTCTTCTCTATGGGTATTTGAACTTTTTGGTAGTATTGACCATAGACTAGTATCGACTCGACAGAGCATCTTTTAACACTGGCAAGTGGCAATACTAGTTAGTTAGTACAATCAGTCAGTCAGACTGTCAGTCAGGCCAAGTGAGTTGTGTTTTAGTCACAATAAGAGAGACTATTTGGTATATCCTGGTATAATACTATACTAGCGGGTACATGGGTATATCAAAAGAGCTGTTCGTATTCGTGCTGTTTTCATAATTGTTGTCTTGTTTTGTTTCCTTGTTCATTTTGTAAATCTGTCCTTTGCTTAACCATATTATTATTGTTAATTGGATTTTCTCAATGTTCACCACAGTTCATCATGAGGAAAACATCGAAAATCGTTAAAATTCTGTAATAAACTATGACGTCATAAATAGATTTAAAATTCTGGTATTCATTTGCGCCCGTTTTTCCTGGACTCCGACGCCAACGTAGTTTAGTATAGAAAAGGCTGAAAGAGGACCTTTCTTTCTTGTCAAAACGGTTGTTCAGTGAAAGGAATTTCCATTATGTGTCTTCAGAACTGCGATACCTGTGTATAAATGGGTCATTATGTGAAGTTTTACTAATAAAACACGAGAAAAACTAGCTTGGTCTTCGTGTATGGTCTATGGATATGTTAAGCAGCAGTTCTTAGTTAGAGAGAGGGTCGTCTTAAATTGTAGTTTCATAAAAATGTTGCAAAATACGGAAATTGGGCGTTATTGATGCTTATTCTCTGAATGTTTTACTGTTATTTATAATGTGTCATGGTGCTCGAAAGTTATTGTAGTATTGTTGGGTAGTTGTGGAGGTTTTATAATCTTGAAAAGTTGTAGGTGTTATTCAAATAGATGGTTGTTTTCAAGTAAAATATTATTTTAAACCATGGTAGTTATTTCTTAAAATCAATATAATTACCCTCAATATTTGTTAATTGATATGCAATTTGTGTATTTTAGTAACGGTTGCATTCCAATCTAAGTCTTAATACAGTACCTTCAGCTTACCTGCAGCAATGTTCTTAACTATTAGACACTCTGTAAAATTTAGATTGCAAGCATTTAGGCAGTGGTAAATAGAAAACCAATTTAGTTTTTATTTAATACATTTAATTATTTATGAGTATGTTGTAGGTCCACTATGAGACTTAAGTTGCCGCCGCATCCTCCTGGACACCACCTCCCTGATACTGGTTCATTCCTCTTGTGATATTTTGTTCCGTTCTTCTTGGTCACCGCTGTTTGATTGATATTGAGTGCTGTCAAATACATTTTTTTGAGTTAACCACAAATGTTCAATTTAGATCTGGTGACTGGGGGTCAGTCCACTAGCTGTATTCCATTTACTGCCATCTAAGTCATTGTGTCCGCTGATTTGTGGCATGCAACATGGTGTTGCTGGAATTCCATACTATCAACATTGGTATCAACTAAATATAGTGAAAATTATGTGACTAGAGACAACTCTAGTGACATAATTTTCACTAGATTTATATATAGCACATCAATGTATGTTTGGCTTTATTTCATTATACTGCCTCTGTCATGCTTCACTGTTGGTACAATGCACTTCAGGGTTGTAGTCTTCACCCGTTTTTCGCCTCACTTATGTAACACCAAACACCTAAACAAAGCATAAAATATTTGGGATTATATTTGTTTATTCCTAAATTATAATATTACACTATTGTTACATTTTTTTTTGTTTCTGATGAGGCTATAGGCAGATAAAGTATAAGGTATTTACGGTCCTACCTACTTTATTTTATAAATTACAAAATGATCTTCTGATTGAGGAATGTCGGATGGTTTTTGCGCAGCAGAGTTGGTCTCATTATATTGATATTCAAATTGAAAAATCTCAGATTCTCAGATCTGTTGCTCATTGCAAAGGATGGTCGTATACAACTTGGGGAAAATTTATATAATATGTTGACCTTTGTGGAGAAGTGGATCTGTCAAGTCAAAAGACATTTTTGCAGTTTCATTAGTTGGAAGACACTCGGTATCTTGGGCTGGTAATTTTTGTTCTGTCCGGTCTCAGGCCATTGCAGTGGTCCCGGTTCCTAAGAAGGGCGGTCCTAAGATAGAGGTTGCAGGTCAGATTAAAAATGAAAAAATAACTTTTTAAAAATGATTGTTTTGAGGTTCTAAGGGCACAACTAAAAAAAAAACATTTTTAAAATCAAGGTAGATATTAAAAAAAGCAATCGTCCATACTAATAAATAGGTAGGTAAGTAGGTAACGATAAAATTGATTTTGTTCATTTATTGTTTCTGAGCATAGCTCAATTGGCAAATAAATTATGAAATTTACTAGATAATATATAGTGGAACATAGTATTTTGTATAAAACAAGGGCTAATTATATACTTGTAACATAATAAAAGTATTGGTTAACACTTTTTAGGGTTCTGACATTATGTTGGTTGTTAATCATTAAACTTAACAAAACTTTTTTGCAAAAAAATAACCGACCTAAAAAAACCACTAAAAAGTGAAAAAAGGAAAGCATTTTAATAACATTAAATTTGTCTGGATATTTTCAGTGTCTGGTAAAGAGTCTGCTAGGATTCCAAACACTTCACAAGATCTATCTGCCTTATTTTCATTATTCGTTCAGATAACCAGGTGTTTAGTACAACCATTCGAGGAAAAGAATACTTGATGGTGGCCCCTGAAGATTAAAAGAAAAACAAAATTACAAAAATTCAATTTACCTACATATGACCTAGCCCTATCAATGACTTATAACTAGCAATCCTCGGCGCAGCTTAGCCCACCTAAACGTTACAGTTTTTGAAACTAGACAAACAAGAGATGACTGTGATATATTATGTTTCATTTTTGGCGTTTCTTTCCTCCTTAAGTAAAAGTCTAATTGAATATGGGAAAACGGCAAAAAACAAAGAAATCGGATGCCTCTCTTTGACGATGCTGGTTACCGATATTAACGGGTTTATAGTAAACACAATAGAATTAAAAATAAAAATGTCATGTACATACAGTCTTTATAAATATCCATAGTACAACAATATCACAAACAATCAATTTCCACAGACCACGTGTTACCACTTCGGGTGCACAAATTTAAGAGTTCCATGTATGTTATTGCAATTTCTTTTATACCTTGGGGTGAAGGGTTATTTGTGTATCCTGTAACGATAAATGACATCATAATTTAACCATCGACATTTCAGCCCTATGACCTATGCCGGGACCACTGTGCATTTTCATCATTACTGACGTTGCGGTAACTTTGCCATCGTTTGTCGTATCAGTCTGATGTTTTCCAGCTTTATAGACTAAAAACACCAGAGATAGCCGGTTGATAAATCACGAAGCTCATGGGTTTTTACACCTATTTGCGCAACTTTTGAATTAATTTTCTGAGCAACATCTCCAGATTCAAAATATTGCCTTAATGAACTGGACTCATCACCAAATTCATTATTTATGATATCCGCATCTGAGGTAGTGTCAACATGAAAATGTGTTGCAATAGATTTTGTTTTTGTATGCCGCTCATGTCTCTGCGAAAAATAAGTATCTTTTTTTTACTTTGCCGAAATGATGACAGTTGGTCTTGGAGATATGATACGCACGATGATATGATACAAAAGAAGAAGGTAGAAAGTTCAATGCTTTATGTGTGACGACCATTACTTTTGTACTATTGAATTACTTCATCTTGTCTGGCTAAAAATAAAAAGAAACATTCAATTAACTTTTTATTTAAAAGTCTAAAATACAGTTACATAATTTTAAGAAAAAAGTGTGAAAAGGGTAAAAACGTAGGTAGGTCTCGGCGCTAGCAAAAGCAATTCTTGTGAACTCGATTTTGAACAGCAGCAGCACTTCCGCGCCGTCAAGTATAGTACCAGTAATACCATAAAGACGATGACGCCAACAGCTGATAAACTGTATGCTAGAATGTTATTTTTTGATGACTTTGTACCTGAGTAACAAAAAAATATATATTTTTGCTCTAAACAAAAAAGAGAAGACAAATTCCTGAAAGCCCATTTTAATTTCTCAAAAAACTTTAACTTTGTTGACAGCACAAATTGTATTTAAGGGTAGAATCCGGAACTGCGGTTCCGGTCCCAAAAGCCCCACGACATATTTTGATGTCGTATCACAAGACGATTACGATAACGATTCGTTAAAACAAGTGTCTAATTCAACTTTTAGGGACAACTGTCAAATGAGTTGTCATTCATTTTTAGTTCGCGTTCCGGACTAATCCCAAGTCGGTAGGTGACACAGAGTAAGAAACGCCTGTAACAATGTCCGAAACAACGGGCTTCATGCTTCGGGAGTAGAATCTCTGGTTTGAGCGCCATAGTTTTAGTCTTGATGTGTTAGAGACTTTGTATATTCTTCGAAAAGGGATCTATTTACATCTTTCTATTATATTTATGTTGAATCTAATTCAAAGTTGAAATGTATTATTATTAAAAAAAAATTATAATCATACACCAACGTTCAAATCCAAAAGATTTTCTGTGTACATTCTATTAAGCATCTCTGGATGATTTTGATATACAACGACTAGATTTGTTGTAGTTACGGGTCTCTTTTTTCAATGCCTGTGAAACTGCGCTAGTTTAGGAAGAAATTAATCAACTAGGGGTCAATTTTTCTAGTATCACGAAACTTCAATTAATTAGTTTTTTTTTGTATGCAGTAGTCGCAGTAGCAGTAGTACAACAACTCTCGAATGTTGTAACTGCTTACCGAACTATTCTGTGGTGGGCAAAAATTACTTTAGGGCCCCCAGCCAGGCCGGCTTACAAACTGAGATTTTTATTAAATGTGAATTGACATTTCCATACAAAGGCAGTCAAACCGCCATTTTTTTATTTTCAAATATAATTAATTTGTTCGTAGTTATGTTCTGTGTAGTGTTGCCCAAATGCAAGAACAAGACGAGACTTAGCCAGTCTTGGTCTTGGTCTTGCGCTCCCAGTCTTGGTCTTGGTCTTGGTCTTGCAGCAAGAGTCTTGCAAGTCTTGCAATTACCTATTAGTCTATTACTATTTATTAAAGTTTACTTTAAATCTTAGAAAAACGTATTAGAATTGGAACATTGTGAGCTTGAATTAACATAGCCATAGTAAAGATCAAGCAGATTAATAAATAACTGAAGATTTGATAAGAAATTCGAAAAATCAACTGACCTATATGTCGTTTTCCATGGAAGTAACTGTTTCTTAATAAACATTTATGATTTATAAGCTTACATTTGCTAAAACATGTAAAAAAACAAATTAATTACAATAACTTGACTGTATTTTAAAGAACAATACTTATCTGTCTAGAAAGAGATTGAACCCTCAACTTATAAGAAATTTAATAAAAGAGTTTTACGATTTATCATTTATTTGAATAAAAAATAAAATACAACACAAATCAACAGCTTTATCATTAGGTTATGATACTTTATATCAATTTTTTTGACCAAGAATTAATACAAAGTAACCATCTGGCTGACTCATCACTTAACCTATTTCTATGTTTTCTAATTACTAATGATGCTTTAGAAAATAACCTCTCAGCAGGTACTGAAGTTGCAGGTATTGAGAGAAAATCACGGGCCATTTTCGATAAAATCGGATACTCTGTCTCATGCGTCCTCCACCAATCTAAAATGTCTTCCGAGCTGGCAGTTCTTGGTTTTCTCAGGTACTCCTCCAACTCGTCTATCACTAAGCCTTGAAGACAAGATCCAGATGACGTCGAGGGACATTCATAGAGTTTATCAAAGTCTATTACGTCTTCATCTTCATCACATACTTTATTTTCTTTTTCTGGTAATTCCAGAGATTTGTTCAGTGAGTGTAGACTTTTATATTCTTCATAAAGTTCATTGAACTTGCGCAGACTTTCTGTTTTAAGTTGCTTCCCCCACATTGTCAGGTCAAAAGTCTGAGCCTTATGCCTTGGGTCTAAAATTAAAGAAGTACAATAAATCCAGTTGCTCTTCTTGTAATGTTTAAGCATTTTGTCTCGAGCTGCTTGGAAAGCTAGAATGAGCCTTTCATCCACTTCAGATCGATTAGGTTTCTCATCTAACTGTTTTACCATGGATTCAATTTTATCTAGCAAGAGATTGAATGATACAATGACTAGCGGTAATGTAACATATTTGTCTCCACCAAATTTTGTACTTAAAAGTTTAAAGTTTATTAGAAATTTATGTAATTTTTCGAGTACCTGCCATTCATTAGCTGTGATTTGAAAATCATTTAATTCGGTGACAGAACTGCACAATATGTCAATGCCCGCTCTCACTTTTAAACCAAATCCAATCATGTCATGTGTGGAATTCCATCTCGTTGGACAGTCAAGAATGGCATTTAGATTTGATGGCACGCCAGCTGCTTCACAAGCAGACTGAAACTTCTTCTTCACTATCTCACTTCTTTTTATTTTACTGGAAATACTGCGTAACTTTGTTACAGATGTACGCGAGTCAGCAATATTTGGTGCAGATTCTTCATCTTCCTCA
Source organism: Noctua janthina (assembly GCA_963576755.1). Taxonomy (NCBI): domain Eukaryota; kingdom Metazoa; phylum Arthropoda; class Insecta; order Lepidoptera; family Noctuidae; genus Noctua; species Noctua janthina. The sequence goes on along the minus strand of OY755068.1, from coordinate 12,210,753 downwards.
TCCTCAGTTTCGTCTGCATAGTCTTCGTACTGCTGATCTTGCGCGTTAGTGTCAGACTCACAGTGTAATGCTAAGGTCTTTAATAAATCTTGTACACCAAGGTTTAAAATGTGAGCAAAGCACCGGAAATGTTGATTGTCTGAATCAAAGTGTGGCGGCAGCTGCTTGCCCAGTTCATACATAAATTTGGTATTTGCAGTTGTGTTGTCGACCGTGATACCTTGTATTTTATCAAATATGCCATATTCCAATAAACATTCATGGAAAATCGTTGCAATATCTTCCCCAGTATGTCGACCGCGTGATGGTATAAAATCAAGAACTACAGATTGATACTTCCATTCGTTGTCTATATAATGAATAGTAACCCCGTAGTAACTCCTACCAGCAATTGACGTCCACCCATCAATGGTAAAAGACATTTTAGATGATAATTGTTGAAGTCGTTCCTTGAGATTCAATTGGAGCTCTTCAAATCGCTCTTTGACTTTCCTTCTAAGTGTAGACCTTTTAGGAAACACCATATTAGGGCAAATACGTCGAAAATATACTTGTGTAGCTTCGTCATCGAAAAATGAGAAGGGAAGATATTTTTTCACCACCCAATCAACTGTAGCTGTCGTGATGTTGTCACTGCTGTTTTCCGACTGAAACAAAACAATAAATCTTGTGTTATTATTTAAAACATACTAGGTTTGAGCGTATAAGAGGAGGAGGTTTGTTGTTGTTAAATCGAGAAAATCGTTAAATTGATATTTGTTATATTAAGGTTGCACTGTACTGTAATTTACCAAAATAAAGTACTTAGTTGTTACTGGCCGATTAAAAGAAAATATGGGTGTTTATAAAAAATATTTAAGACGATAATTACATACTTAATATGTCGCACCCCTAGATGAAAACACCACTAACTCAAAAATACTTACGTAAGTTAATGGCGTTTTTGAAAGTATCGCATGAATAGCTACGCGGAGTTAAAATTCTTTTAACTGTTAAAAAAATATTCTTACCTGTCCACTTCTTCCAGCGGTTACTAAAAAGCTTGTGATATCTCCACTTAATTTTGGTTTAACAGGAAGAAATATTTCTGATTCCTTTTTGTGGAAAGATACTAGATGTTTCCTTAAGCCTGAAGTGTTTCTGTTTTTCATTTTTATTTCAATCTTTTTATGTTGGCACAATTTACAGAAGGCAGTTTGGGATGCATGAATTATTTCGAAAAACTCCTCAAATTTGCTTTTGGGTCTTTTAGATCTGTGACTCAAACTCTCGTTACTCGGACTAGAATAATTTGAATCTTCGTCACTCATATTAAATTGTACACGTGATACGTTTTTAGAAAACAACGAGAATTAGTAAAAACAATTATTAAGTTAGACTCGAAGCACAGCTCAATTGGAAATGACTGGAATTAAAATAATTCCTTTATTTATAGTACGTTTCCTTGCTTTCTACCGCGCCGCCTCGCCACGTGCCGGCTCTATGAAAAGGATGCCGCCGCAAATCAAACAATGCCGCGTGCGGCGTACAAACACACACTAAATATTACCTACTTGTACAGACGCGACGCGTGAATAAAATAGAATTAGTGCCAATCACTATTCTTTACATATAAGTGAATGTTTTGGCGTACATCTATACTAATATTATAAAGCTGAAGAGTTCGTTTGTATGTTTGATGACAGAAGTTTTAAAATAAATAAATAAGTCCTGAACGTCACTATACCTCCAAAGTTACTATTCCTCGTGGACGAAGTCGCGGGCACAGCTAGTAAATACTTACTCTCATCTCAGAGATATTCGGGCTGGTAAGTAATACAAAACTCTTATCGCAGGCTTTTTATTTTATTAGTAGGTAAGTACCTACGCTTTTTATATTATTTTATTAGTTTTGTAGAATTTTTTTACACGTTTCAAGTATATTTAAAAGTGGCTACAATATTTATTAAACGGGTGATATTTGAACACTTTTTTGCTATTTTTTCTTGTAAAAACTTAAGAAATATAATGACTAAATGTACAATAATAGTACCTAAGTAATTAGTTTAAAACCATATAAGTAATCAATATTATAATATATACTTACTAGAATGAATTAATATGACATCTACTACCTATCCTTACCATTTTATCCTAATCATAATACTACTTGCGTGATCAGTATAATGTATTCATTTTCATTCTAAGCACTCTGAAACTTATTTATTCTTTGGAACACCTGTAGGTACTCTTAAAAAAATTCGAAATTATTTTGCATGAGTATACCTACGCCCTATGGCGGCAATCAAATAGTGTCACAAATGTTATGATTTCGGCGTGGCGGCAACGATTGTTTTAGATTTCAAAAGAAGCCGCCGGCGCGTGTATCATAACCATGTACTTCCGAAAAGCGGCAAATTTCTTTGAGAAGTAAGTACAAAACCTTTGATGCCGCATTATCAAAGTGCCGATGGTTAAAACATAACTATGCATGCACTCAGTTTGATTTTAATAGATATTTTTTTATTCGCTATGTTTATGGTATTAGTCGTAATGCGCATAGGTCCAGTTTTTCATATTCTTTGATACAGTTTTTTGCGTCTCATAGAATTCCTAAGCGTACCTACCTATACACCGAACTGTTACACCTAACTACTCAGTGAAATAGCGCTAAGTCCTAGCTGCAAGACGCAAGAGTCTTGCAGGCTATGTCTTGTTCTTGCTCAAGTCTTGCACGGTCAGTCTTGGTCTTGGTCTTGCTAAAAATACGCGGTCTTGTTCTTGGTCTTGGTCTTGCAAAAACGCAAGAACAAGACCAAGACTGCAAGACCAAGACTGAATTTGGGCAACACTAGTTCTGTGTCGTGTGTCTTTGGCATTCCCTTCTAAAACACAAATGTTCAGTCACAGAAAAAAATAAATTGTTTATTATTTTTAGTTTTGCAAGCAAATCTAATAAATGTCTGCCTGATTTCGTCCATTTTACTGCAATTTGTTGGGCACAGATTCTTATTTTTGCCTTTAATTTATTTATAATTTCATCTGGAAAAGATGGATTACCAAACTCTTGCAATATATGATGCAACAAAGCATCCATTCTACATTCTTTCGCATTGGCGAACCAAACATCGAAAAATGAAATTCGTGAAATCTCGAAAGTCATTCTGAAAATGGAAAGAACATGTATGAGTGTCGCAACTTTGCGCCAGCAAATGGTCATGTTTTATAGAGTTCACAAGTGCTTCTATTAGAAAAATATGACATGAGACTCATATACATAGTTTCATATAATGTGTTAAAAGTTTATTACAAACAGTACTAGGCATTTCCTTTAAAAAAAAAAAAAATACTAATATTCCCTTCGCTCTGACTATTTAATGTAACGATATTTGTAATAAAATTAATATGTAAGCTTACCTCAAGACTCAAACGAAGACGATAACAATACTTTATCAGAACTAGCACACATAAACACAGCGTATTCATCGAAGAAACTCAGACGAATGACGCTCCTCCAAGCGACTGTATAACCGCAGGTAGTTGGCCGGTCTGACCCTTTTTTTCTATTGTTCGACTTGACTTCTAGGAAAACAAGTCTTGTGTGTTTGAAATATGGTTTATTGTTACTGATTTTATGTAAGTGGCAGGCTGGTAATTAAAAGTGTGAATTTTTAATATTGTCCTCCTAGATTTAAAGAATGTCGCACTGTGCACCGCCCGATTTACTCACCGTGCTGGTGTGTGCTGTCCTAACTTTATAGCAAATACCAAATCAACTTACTTTTGTTTTCTAATTTTTACAGTCTTCATATAAACCACAATAAAAAATCGGACATACGAGTAACAAAAACTTAAAAAATTACTCTTCTCTTTTCTAAAATATTACAATCTCGGGTTTTCGTCATCGTGAAGAGATGATAGCATAAGGACAATTTTCTTCGTTTTCTTCCTCTTTGGTACATATGATAAGCTCATATCTTCACCGAAACCAAAAATGGAACTTATTCTTGCCTATTCTTCGACGACAAAAATAAAAGCGGAATCTCTTTTTTATTTTTTCGCAATGTTGGGTACACCGCAGTTGTTCTGAAGGTATAATTATAAATTAATAATGAGTGTTGCCGCCTCGGCCTCTAATGACTTCTTCTTGGTGCCGGTTTGGCAATCCATCCATGATATTATCTTGGATATCAGATTTGGGTATATTGTGTCACTCCTCTACCACAGCCGTCTTGAGCTCTCTTGGGGTCGTAGGGGCTGGTATTCTTTCTCGAACACGTCTTTTGAGGTTGTCTCAAATGTGCTAGTAGATAGGTTATGCCGGGTTCTGGCTCACGCTTTTGTGTGAGGAAAGATCAGGTTTTATATCACTGTAAAAATCATCTGTAAATAGATGATTAAACTATTTATTAAACTATCCGTATCTGTATACAATAAATTGATTTTACTAAACTTTTTAATCATATAGTTATAATTAAATTTTACATTAACGTTTGAAATATCTAAAATAAACTCTCAATAAATCCGTTTGTTATAAATTATTTTAATCTTTCGCAATGCTGAACAGCAACTAGGTCTTCCGAAAATATTGAAAGACTATGAAATAGTGGTTTACCTATTAGATCTTCAGCACCTATAGCTTTACCCTGGTTCCCCCAATGTGTACGTAATTTTTAGTTAACCCTTTATTCAAATTCCCCGTAGTCTTACCGAAGACTCAATTATTCATAAGACTTTTTCAAAAGAAATTGAATCTTTTGAAAAAGTCTATGAATAATTGAGTCTTTTCATTCAGTCTATTCATTCATTTACAATAATCTTTTTCAAAATCTAATTTTGCTCATGTTCTAAATTTTATATTTAGATCTACTAATATACATTATAAAAAAATCATAAGTGTTAAATATAACTATGAATTTTAGTTAATTTACGCCCATTTCTATGTATTGCTTTAAATTTGTTGATTGGGTTCAACAACAACTGGTTAAGGGCTTCCGCCCTTAACCAGTTGTTAAGCGAAAGTGGTGATTCTCTTTCCGCCGACTCTTTTGAGGGTTCATTGCTGTAAATTAATTTAAACTTATTAGGCTATATTAGTACTAGGTGCTAACAACTAACATTACTTAATAAACAATAACAAAAACTTGAGAAATTGGTTATTACTGTCTTAAAAACTAATAAATAGGTAACTTACCAACTGAAACACCACATCCTCATAATAATAATGTTGGGATGTCGTCATTTTCACTACCCTTGTCAATCACTTTATATAAACAAAGCAATGTACTCTGTAATCCATTTTTAACATTAACCTTCAACATGCGAACGAATTGGGCGGGAGGAAACGCCCGGGTGTTTCCACTGCGAGGATCGTCCGGAGGACACGGTGGAGCACACTGTAGAGGTTTGTCCCGCTTGGGCGGAGCACCGCCGTGTCCTCGTAGCGGCGATTGGCGGCGGCGATCTCTCGCGTCCGGCCCTGGTTCAAGCCATGGTCCGGAGCGAGAGGGAATGGGAAGCATTCACCACCTTCTGCGAAGCAGTCATGCTAGTTAAGGAGATGGCGGGACGTAAGAGGGAAAGAACCTCACGTCCCAGCCGCCGCGGGAGACGCCCTGGGCGTCGGGGGTCACGTGCTGGCTCCCGGCCGCCGTAGGCGCGGTGCCTGTAGACGGCGAGTTATGGGCTAGCTCGCCGTCCGGCCGTCTTATGACGACAGGCCGTGTCGACGGCGCGTTCGTGTTCCACGCGCGCCTCAAAGAGATGTCAGCAACCACGTAGGGGTCCGCATGGGCCGATGCCTGCCAGGGCTGCGGGACTGTTCGAAAGAGATACCGTGGCCCTGGAACACAAAGGGCAAAGAAGGAACATGGATGGGTTTTAGTCAGCACAAGTCTGACACTCCCTTCCGCTCCGCCCAGAGTGGGGGGGTCATTTGATGATTTCCCATCCGAAAAAAAAAAAAGGTACGGAAGCCCTTAACCAGTTGTTAAGCGAAAGTGGTGATTTTTTCTCCGCCGACTCTTTTCAGGGCTCATTTCCAATTTTTTTTTTCGGGCCATCGCTGTGTTGGTAGGGTATCCGCTGGTTGAGCAGCATTGTAGTATATGTCATTGGATGCTCGGTCGCTCTCGTTGGGGAAGGCGCTGTTGTTACTGGCCAGGGATATCGTGGTGGTTCGCATCGAGGACTTCCTTGAGCAGCAACATTTGAGGCGGTTGCAAGCGAAGCAGTAGTGGAACTTGTATTCTTCTAGCAGTTTGATCAGGTCGCGCTGTGTTTTCTGCAAGTCGCTTTGCTGGCGTCCTCTCAATTGGACGTTCATCAATTGGGTATAAAAGAAATAAAATATATAATAATAAATCTTTATTCAGAATCCCAGAAGGTTAAATACAATATGAATCTAAAACTATCAATGTAGGTATAATAATTGGACGTAGTTATGCAAAATGGATCCAGCCACAAAAACTTACTTTTGAGAAAACAGGAGTTTTAGTAAAATTGATATAGCAAAATAACAAGACTGTAGTTTGTTTTCGAATTCCTCTTAAATATTGGGTATTGTTTTCTACTTCCTGTATAGTATTGTTTTAATAAGTTTAATTTTAATAAATGTACTTTTTTTCAGTAAAATTGTCGTTGGATCTTTTTTACAATATTAAAAATGTTGGATGGATCTTTTTGTTTTAAGTTTAGGCAATAAAACAGTTATAAGAATATTAAAGATATTTAATTAAAAGTAATAAAAAACATAGTTACATAAAAAATAAATCAGTTTTCTTCATGATCAGACACGATACGAGGGCGGGTCAATAAGTCCGTGACTTTTGGAATAAAACACAGATTTTTTGATAAAAAAATAATTTTACTTTTCAACGTAGTCTCCCTTGAGCTCTATACACTTTGTCCAACGCTTCTCCAATTTTTTTATCCCTTCCAAAAAAAATGATTTGTCGAGGTCCTCAAAATAGGCCTTTGTTTGCGAGATGACTTCATCATTGGAGTCAAATCTTTTTCCACCAAGCCATTTCTTCAGGTTTGGGAACAAGAAGTAGTCGCTCGGAGCCAAATCTGGAGAATAGGGCGGATGAGGGAGCAATTCATAGCCCAATTCATGGATTTTTGCCATGGCAACTGCACATGTGTGCACCCTTGCATTGTCTTGGTGGAAAAGAACTTTTTTCTTGGCCAAATGAGGTCGGTTTTTTTTCAAATCGTCATTGAATCGGTCCAATAAGTTGGCATAATATTCCCCATTGATTGTTCTTCCCTTTTGAAGGTAGTCAATGTGGATTATCCCGCGTGCATCCCAAAAAACAGTCGCCATAACTTTATTGGCTGACAAACCCACCTTGGCCTTCTTTGGCGCCGATTCACCCTTAGAAACCCACTGTTTTGACTGTTGTTTGGTTTCTGGTGTGTTGTGATGGATCCATGTTTCGTCCACGGTTACAAAACGGCGCAAAAACTCCTCCATATTGCGATTAAACAACGCCAAAGCTTCCTGTGAAGTTGTTACACGATTGCGTTTGTGGTCGACTGTGAGCAAACGCGGCACCCATCTTGCGGAAAGCTTTCTCATGCCCAAGTGATCATTCAAAATTGAAACCACTGAGCCATGCGAGATCCCTACGGCTTCCACAATCTCTCGCACTTTCAATCTTCGGTCGGTCAACACCATATCGTGAATTTTTTCGATTGTTTCGGGTGTAGAGACCTCAACTGGGCGTCCAGGACGTTCGGCATCTTCAGTGCTTGTACGGCCACAACGAAATTCAGTAAACCACTTTTTTACCATTGAAATCGATGGTGCAGAGTCCCCATAGTATTTATCAAGCTTAGCCTTGGTCTCGGTAATGTTTTTTTTTCGCAAGAAATAATGCTTAATAAGCACACGAAATTCACTTTTTTCCATTTTCTCCTCAAATTAGTGAGTAGTCTGATAAAAATAGCTGTCAAACACAAACTAACTGACGCAGCAAGTTTAAATTTTGACAGGAGTCAACTGACAGATGCCTGTTGACAGGAGCAGTGTTGCTGTTTCAGTAAAGAGGTCAGAAATTCAAAAAGTCACGGACTTATTGACCCGCCCTCGTAGTATCTGTTTCAACATCGAAATCAACTTCACCTGAAAATCCATCTACGTCATCTAATAGATCGTCATCTGCCGTTAAGTTCTGGTAAAACCCTTTTGCATCTTGTGGGATAAGGTGAAGTAGACTTTTCAGGTCCTTTAATTTAAGACCTGGTATTGCTTTGCCAGTAGGCCACATAGGTTTCAGTAACAACTTTGTGATATTTCTTTGCCTCCCACTAGCATTTTTTTTAATATTTAATTCTTTAAATTCAGTTTCGTGGCTCGACCTCATATATATGGTAAACATCTCATTTTTCTTTAAAACAATCTCTTTCGTCTTTAACCATGAGACCTTCGTTCCGTCAACTGCCTTTTTTCTATTTGTTATAATACTTTCCAGCTCAGATGATGTTACAAAATCCGTTTTATTCATTCTATGCACTTGCAATGGCTTATTTTTTTTGCAGTGTTTCATTATATGTATGTAATCTTCGGGTAGGTAAATCCTTTGGTGTAGCTTTAAAGCGCATTCTATTTTTGCAAAATCATTATCGTTTGGAAGGAAACTGTGTCCTGACTCCAAAAATCTGAAACTTATTTCTTCCAGAGATGGATGATCATTTAACAGCGCTTTTAGAATTAGAACTAATTTAATATTTCGATTCTGTCCTCCACATGAATCGCTCCATAATATTATTTTTTTTACATTTGGCTTCAGGTTTTGAAACGTATGCCTAAGAAGGCAAGAACCTACTTCTTGCGATCCCCGGCCCGCTTCTCCTTCCACCCACACGTAACAGTAGGCTTGGTCGTTAGTTCCTGTGTGTACTCCAAAGTTGTACACCCATAACTGGCGTTTATAAAAAACGACATTCGTAGGTATACGTGGCAATGGGAGAGTTTTTTTGTAAGTCAAATGTAATTGTTTCTATGAATGGGTCGTTTTTCGCTAGATTTAAGTCACTCTTCATTTGATTTTGTAGAGATTTGGCCAGTTGAAGGTGTGTATCATGATCTAATGCTACTTGATGTTTGTCTTCCTCGGAAACTTCTTTAATTATATTATTAAATGAATCGCACCTGTTGCATGTATCTTTCTTTATTTTCTTTGTCCTTAAATTAAACTTAGTTAAAAAAACTTGCTTAGCTTTTTCGTATGAGACAGAAGGTACTCCGGCCGCCTGTGCTTCTTCACTGTACAGTTTATATAGTTTCGGAAATGTCATATCCGGTTTTAAGAACTTTGCATCACCATACTCATTTCGACGATAATGTGACACGTACGTAGGCAGTTTCTTTATCATATTAATCAAAAATAATTCTACATCAGGAGAGATTTTATTAAGGCCTCCTTGGGTTCCACGTCTGTCTACTAAACCAACATCGGATCTCATTTTACACAGTGACGTATTCACACGCTTAGGAGTTGTCCGGAGAGTTTTTATAAACATGTCTCTACAAACTTGTAAACCTTGCAAAAAATACTGTCGCGAATAATTTTTCTTTTTGGATATGTTGGAAGTATTTGTTGAGACATAAGAACGTTTCACTGCTTGCTCTTTTACACAAGCAGCTAGGTACATACTTTGGGCATTATAGGAACCCAATTCATAAAATTTCTGAAACTCTATCAACCTTTTTTCAACTGGGACCAATTCCTTACATTTTCTTATGCAACCACAGTCATAATCTAGAAATGTTTTAGGTTCAATAAGCATATTCTTATTATTTACATAAGGAAGATTTTTATACTTCATTTCTGTTCGTTCTTTTCTTGTAAGCCCTCCATATTTTCTTTTTCTACCCTTTCGTTGTCTTCCTTCTAAGTTTTCATTTGTTTGTCCATCTATGTGATTATCTGTACTAGTAGAAGCAATATCATTAATAGCCGTGTAATTTGGGTCAGCAACCGAGTCATCGCTGTCATAGTCAAGACCAGGACCATTTAGGGTTTTAAATAATTCAGCAGTCTCAGGTGACATAGGCGGAAGAGGTGATGAAGCTACAGAAGCTGAACAATTATTATCACAGGCAAGTATAGCATCATTAATTTTCAGACCATCACCAGGAGAAGTAGCTATAGCATAATTAATTTTAAGACCATCACCAGGGGAAGTATCTAAAGCGGGACTCGTGCGAGGACCAGCAACAAATCGTTTATTAGTTAGTTGAGGCGTTAAAGGAGAAAAAGGCGGTGCTTCTATGCTTTTCTCTCCAGTTTCAATATTCGTTCGATTTTTAGTTAGTAGAGGCGTTAAAGGAGAAAAAGGCGGAGCTTCTATACTTTTCTCTCCGGTTTCAATATTCTTCGATTCATGCAGTAACTCTTTGACCGAACATGTTATGAGATGAGGAAATTCTGGGAATTCAGTGCATTCCTTTTCCAACAAGTTAGCCGAGCTGGCAACAACAGGTGAGGTTGCAAAGCATAAAAGTGCTGCTCTTGTTGCATAACAGATACTAACGGTTTTGAAGCCCTGCTTGATTGAGGCGGGGATTCGACCACAACGATTGAAGGAAGCTGTATGGGTGGAGCTATCTTGGTTGGGCTGCATTCTGGGGTATTATCAATAATATCTGAAACTAAAAAAATCTAGTTTAATAAGTTTATATCACAACTAACGTGACAAATAAAATTACTACAAAATGTCGATATATTATTATTAACAAACGAGTTTAATCCATTATCATTTTATTGTATATAACCTATTACTTGTACCCTAACTTCTAAACTAACCGCATTCAGTCATTGAAACCGTCACAAGTAGTTGGTCCCATAGTGAAAGTTCATATTCATGGGTAGAACACCCTGTAAAAATTTCGAAACGGTAATAAAAATCATCCAGTATAATTATATCCTCCCGACCGATTTCGGTCACGGTGGCAATCTCAACGGACGTTAGCTAAGTACGTAGGAGATAATATAGTGCACAAGTGTGTGCGCAAACACAGGTGCACCCCCTGTACTCACATAGTCCGATGCATGGGACGGCAATTTGACAGGACCGGGGAGAGATCAGGCGCAGGACCAACAGCTTTACGTGCTTTCTGAGGCACGGGGGTATTAAATCGCGAACTTCCAAACTCCGGGCCGTTACTAAGAAATTCCTAATGGAATACCCAATAACACTTTGTCCGACCTGGGAATCGAACCCAGGACCCCACACTCAGCAGTCGCGATTGCAACCACGAGACCAACAGGGTAGTCGGGGCAGGCATGTAACCTTATAAAGAAGAACTTCTCTTATTCACTAAAAAAGTTTAGTGTTTTTAGGTTAAGTTTTAATAACTTTTATTCCACTCACCTGACGAGTCTTCATCATCTTCGTCGTACCCTAAATTTGCACTTTTTAAAACATTATTTATTTTGTCCATCTTGCTATCAAACACTTTTCACACTCTCTGCACGTATTGACTTCAAAATAGCAATGAAGAATGAGAGAATGACAATGAAATTGGCGGGAATTATTTCTCTCAACTAGTGATGGAAATTTTTTATCTATGGTAACAATAATCGATAAGGTGATTTCACTTGCACTTTTATTGATCAATTTAAGTTTTTTTTAAATAATTTAATATTAATAACGCTATTAGTTAGTTTTTATTTTGTCCATCTACACTAACTAAATTTTTAGTATTAGTCGAAAACAATCCAAATATCGTGGTTCTCTATTTTAAATAAGTTTTTAGGAATCATGCAACATGGTTCCCTCAAGTAAAGAAATTTATTTGTACAAAAAGTAACCATAGTGCATGAATCTAATTTACTAAACACTTTCCAAAATTATTTCGGAACCATGCGTTGTGGTTCTTTTTTGTATTTTATAATTCTTACCACAATACTAATTTGCAAAATAGATCCAAATGGCATGGTTCCTGTTTTATAGTAAAAAAACGATTTAACATACAGATCCAATGTAGTTTGGATCTTTTTTTCCTGTCTTTTAACCCGTTATCTAGGTCAGGGGTTCCCAATTTTTTTTGGCCAAGGAACCCTAATTGATTATACTTTTCCTAGCGGAACCCTACTTTGATAACTGGAAATTTACCTACCTTAAAATAGGTATAAATGAAAAACAATAAAGTTTTCATGAAATTATTTTATACATTTACTGTGCATATGTAAGTAGGTACATAAAAAATAAAAAAAATAAACATAAAAACACGTTTGTGAATTTAATGTGATAAATGAAATTTTTTTACATATTTTTTTAAAATAGCATTAAAATTAGGCTTAATGTCCGACAGTTGAATGCGAAGATCTGGAGCTGCATCCAGTCTATTTCTGTACTTGCTTTTGGTGTAAGCATATGCGGAAAAACCAGTCTCGCATCGGTAAGTCGTCACAAACGGTAACAGTAATGTGATGGCTCTATTAGCAATTTCTGGGTATTCATCTTTGAGTCCAATCCAAAAGGCGTTTAAATCAAAAGTTCCTTCTTCGAACTTTTGTTTTAGCGTTGATGAAAATTTAATATCAATCAAATTCTCATACTCTGACACCGACAGCATCGAAGATTTGGTGTGATTTACAAACGGATTCTGCACCCAGTTCATGTCCTGCAACTGCTCCGGAAAATACTCATGCAAAGATTTTGTAAGGCTTGTCAAATGCTCATGTATATTATTTTCCACGTCTGAAGATACCCGCAGCTCATTTTCTTTTAGAAAGTTATTTAATATTGTGAAACATTCATAATTATGTTTTTCAACACATTCAATCCAAAACGCAAGCTTGTTTTTCAGTGAAGACATTTTATCATTTACTGTAAATTTTGTTGTAGCTCGTCCCTGTAATGCTTTGCAGATTACGTTGAGCTTATCGAATATATCAGCTAAATAAGCCAATTGCATCAACCATTGCTCATCATGCAGCAGTTCAACAAGCTTATTAACGTGTGCAGAAACAGGTTGTTTGGTAAAGAATAACTTAAGCTCGTCGCGCAATTCAAACAGCCTTAATAGAACTCTTCCTCTTGAAAGCCATCTTACTTCCGTGTGAAGAAGAAGTGATTGATGCTGACTTCCTATATCCTCACACACTTTTTAAAAAAGCCTCGACTGGAGTGGACGTGATCTAACATAGTTTACAATTAGTACTGCTTGGTCGAGAACTGTCTTGAGCTCGTATGGCATTTTTTTTGCGACAAGGGCATGGCGATGTAAAACGCAGTGACTGCTACTACATTTAGGTGCAACCTCCTTGATTCTCGTTACAGTACCTTTTATTTTGCCAACCATAGCTGCCGCTCCATCACTACACACGTCAATACATTTGTTCCAATCAATATGGTGCTTAGTCATGTAACTATCGATAACTTTAAAAATTTCTTCTCCGGTTGTGTTAGTTTCTAAAGGAGTACAAAGAAACAAATCCTCTTCAATAGATCCTCCAAAGGGATATCTCACAAAAACAAGCAATATTGATAACCCAGCGACATCTGTACTTTCGTCCAGTTGCATTGCAAACATCTCGCTGGTCGCCAATCTACTAATTAATTCATCTTGAATATGTTCAGAAATCTTATGAATTCGATCAGAAATGACGTTATTTGAACACTGAACTGCTGACACTTTCTACATACATGGTTTTAATAAATCCTCTGCAATCGTGTGTGGTTTACCAGCACGAGCGATTTTGTAACTTAGCAGAAATGATGCCTCTGTTGCATTTTCATTATCGGTCTTTACAAATTTTTGTATAGCAGCTGCACCACTCCTACGTACTTTTTTGTGTCTTTCAAAAAAGCTGACGCTTTTATCTTTCAGTTCTGGGTGGTTCGTGTCAAGATGTCGTTTAAGCTTTGCAGGTACCAGTGAGCTATTACTCATTATTTTGTTGCAAATGACACATTGTCCATCCGGGTTCTCAGTCATTCCCGCAGGAACGAATCCAAAGGACAAGTAAGATTCGTCGTATTTTCTTTTTTTTGAAGAAGTTTTCTCCTGAGTTGCATCTCTTTTGGTGATTGTATGTTGTAGATTCTGTCCGGCACTAGGGTCTTGTGTATTTAGCATACCCTGAAATGAATTGACAAACAATGATAATAACCATAGCAATACGTACAATGTAGTATCAAAGTGAGCAAACGATCTGCTTGTTCGGAATAGGAGAGCTGACGAACTAAAAGAGCGAACTAGTTTGCTAAGGATCCGCGAACTAAATTGAGCGATCCCGGTCGCGGAATGCGCAAGTCTAATCAGTAAATAACTTATATCACAGTAAATTACCCAAATAATTGTAAAAATTAACGAAAAAAAAACCCTTTACCGTTAATTTTATTTTTAACTTTTTAGTGTATTTTTATTTTTCCCAAAGATGGAGTTGCATATTTACGCAAACCAGGATACTCATCAACGATCAAATCAAACGAGTCTAAACTCGATCAGGTTGCGTCGTTTAATAACAGAGTTCCTATGGCCACTTTCCAGCTCCATCATCAGACCCTGGTTACAACATAGTGTCAAAGTACTTGTCAAGACGAATCAAACGAACCCAAACTCGATCAGGTTGCGTCGTTTAATAACAGAGTTCCTATGGCCACTTTTCAGCTCCATCATCAGACCCTGGTTACAACATAGTGTCAAAGTACTTGTCAAGACGAATCAAACGAACCCAAACTCGACCGGGTTGCGTCGTTTACTCACGGAGTTCCTATGGCCACCTTCCAGCTCCATCACCAGATCAGCTCCATGTCTAATAATATTGCATTATCGTTTGGATCATACATGCATGCAAAATTTCAGCTCAATCGGAAACCGGGAAGTGGATCAAATTTAACTTGCAAGATTCGATTAACGACAACGGGACAGGTGAAACTAAATAAAAGCTTGTAAAAAAACTTATGTAGGTATAACTTTTTTACCGACGAACCAGGAACATTTTCTGAAATATTTTCAGTGCACACTGCTGGTGGCTCTGAATCTAATGATGAATCCGAAACACTTTTGCCACTTGTGAGGCGCCCCGTTTTGAGCCAACTTTCCATTTTGAACTACCTACAATAAAAATAACACGTGAATATATCTCTCGTATTTTATTTCGAAAATGTGTCTACAAATAAACAAACACATTGTGACTTACCAGTAAACATCGAAAATTCCAACAACAGGTATTTTTGTACTGCAGCTATTCACTACTAATTAAATAATAATTAAATACGTGTGCTCTTTTCGCGGTCTAGACCGGTATAATCCGCCCCGCTCGCCGCGCCGTAGCCGACGGCGCTGCAACGCGGGCGCGCGGGGTGGGGAGGGCTGTGCGCGCTGTACTACTCCGCCCGCACGCCCTGCCCCTCTCTCGTGCGTAAACAAGTCGGTGCGCGCGAGTAACGTTGGTCACAAAACGTGTGACAATATTTTTTACGGAACCCTTGCGGTCTTTCCACTTAACCCCAGGGTTCCGCGGACCACCATTCGGGAACCGCTGATCTAGGTTACCCTGACTCATGGTTCTATTTTAACTCTGCAATAATACACAATATTCTGTTGGTATCATTAACAACTGTGTTTTTTGTTAGAAAAAGATACTTTGCGGCTTGGATATTTTTTGCATATTCAAAGTTTGTTGTGTAGATGGCATTTATGACAGTAACTCAAAAAATGTTTTTTGTGGGTTGGATCCATTTTGCATAACTACGTCCAATTCATGATGCCTGTACTAGGATAATCCTGTATCACAGGCTGCAGGAGCAGGAGCTCTAATAGTATGTTATGTGTAGGACAGTAGATTTTGTTTTGTTTAATATTTAACATTACATAATGACCAACTTGTTTTGATTTTTGAAATTAGAATGGTTTCTCATAATCTTTTTAGTACTCTTTTGCAAAGCTTTATTTATTTTTATTTCTTTATTTTTTTTTTTACTGCAGTCTTTGCCGTAGCGGGTTCGAGGAAATCAATCACCTCGTGCATATTATCAAGAGAACCCAAATCGAAACCATTTGGATCAATGTGGATGCGTGCTTCTTTCTCTACGATAACCATTGTTACCTGGTTGCCGCATTGTTATAATTTACTACCTATGTATAAATAAACTCCTGTGAAATAAAAACGACGTGTTGTTAAAACACTAAGTATCGCTGCTTTATGACGTCATGGTAGGGCCTCAGGCCCAAATTTGCAGGATTTTTGCGGTCGGGGCTGCTTTCATGCAGAAAGCAGCACCGACCGCAAAAATATATATTAGCAAGGAAGTGTCAAAATTAGCGGATTAAAAGATACAGACGATTACATTGTGATACAACTTTGCTTTCATCCAATTGCACTCTGAATGGAAATTGCGCTAAGATTTATTCTTCAAAAAACACGTAAAATGATATTACAACATTTCTAAAAAAACAGTTTTCATCTTCACCACAATATTTAATGTTTCTGATATAATGTATGGTTTTTGTGCTTAGGTGTTCCTAAGCATCGTATTGGAGAAACGACCTTGTATGATGCTTCAAGACACGGTTGTTTTGTTGAGGTGAATCCAAGTTAAGGTAAAACACCGGCTATGCTATTTTAGCTCAAAAACATCAATACTATCAGATGCGTCTCCAGGATAGACAGGTTTAAGATATTCTGACAACTTTGCTGGTTTCATACTTCCACTAGCCAGCACGTTACCGCATACGAAGCACTGCGGCTTTTGTGTTCCATCACAATCAGTTATAAAAGTAAAGTTATAATCTTAGAAATGATTAAATAACTGATGCAAAACAAAAACGTTAGCAAAATTAAACAAATATCGACGTTTGAAATACATGTTTTCTGGTTTCGCCCAGATAACAAATGTTACAATTAGGTCACGCACGACGTTTTCCTCATTCATATCCTTGTATTATTCATTCCTCAACAGCCGTGGTGTGCGATATTTTATAATAGTATATTGTTCACTAAATAACAAACAAGTATATAAGGTCTATCTTTTCATACACGAAATATTTTAAGATCTTCTATAAGTCGTAAAGTCGCCATAGCAACGAAAAAAAAAATTATCAGTGTTTTTTTTTTTCAAAATTATTTTAATTCTAAAATTTTTTGAGACTTTTTGCATAAACCCTTTACTCCCATATTCTAACAATGACAGTAGGTAAATACGACGTAGTAATCTAGCGTAATGGATGCTTAAAAATAAAGACCCAATATTTATTTTGTGGGTCAGGTAATTTTAAATTATTTTATTTTTTATACAAAAAAATACTCAGAAAAAAAAATCCCTTAAAATGGCTTTGTTATAGCCGTTAGATGATTTACTATTCACGAAAATATTTCGTGTATGAATAGTTAGACCCTATATAGTTGATTTATTTTGCAGATTCGGCCAAATTTGTATGCCGCGTCAAAGGAGTATGGTCATTTTGTTACGAGTTTTATGCCCCTAAAAAAACTTTGCGTGTCACGGTGATTTGATCTTGGTGTTGTAGACCTAGAATTACCTTTTCATATCCTGAAATCGATTTTCAATTTTATAAACTAGTTTAAAACAAATCTTATATTTTCGGATGCTGAAATTGAGGATATAATACAATCTTTTTTTTTGGGTTTAAACATTTTTAAATTTATTTATTTATCTACTTTACAGGATAACCCAATGTGACAAAGAAATGGTTTGACCAGGTTCAAATACTTATGTAAACTATAAGTTGCCTTTTGGTAAAAGTAATTGGAACTCTTTTCAACAAATATATAAGTACCATCACATATTGTGATTGCAGGTCTTGTTTCATCCGAATCATTTGGATTGCCAAAAAAAGCATTTGGAATACTGAGGTTTCTTCTTGTGACATCTTGTCTAGTAAGATGTTGCAAGCCAATATGTAATGGTACAAAATGTTCCATAAAACATGAGCGTACTTCGTTCATGTGCCTCTCCATAGTTGATCGAGGTATATTAAATAAAGAAGACAACCTCTTGTTACTGTCTCCTGTCCTCATTTTAATTAAAAAAATAGCTAAAGCAGTTTTTGGTGATGGTACCAGATTAGCTAAAGGTAACTCATTAAATAAATGAACAAATTCAGCCACTTCGAGACCAGTCCAATAATGACATATGTGGTTGGGCATTTCTTCTACACATTCAAAATCAAATGTGACAGTTTTTTGTTTTGCAATATCAATTAAATCTTCTATTTGATTAATAGTAAAACTTGATATTGTAAATGATTGTTCTGGTAATTGCTCTTGCCAAGTATTTGAAAAAAGATGATGTTGGCAAACACGTGCAAACCGGGGCACATAAAAGTTATGTTCTGTAATTAACATTTTTTTAATAAACGTTGGTATTAAATGCATGGATGCATTACCACAGTCGGAATAAATGCAGTGTCGTGATGTACTAGCAGCTCTCTTGTAATGAGGTAAATAGACAGGGGCCGGTTCAGACCGGGCCAATAGAGGGGCATGGCCAGGGGCAGGTGCAGGGCCAGGTGCAGGTGCCGGGCCAGGTGCAGGGGTAGGGCCAGGGGCAGTTGGTAACTGTGGTGTAGCCATTTCTCGTTGAGAATCTTGTCAGCTTGTCGGCTAGCTCGCCGCCAACAATTATGACAAACTGCATAGCTAGAGTCTGTCAAGCGAGTCTAGTCCCATGAAAAAGGCGGCAAATTCAAAAATCTTTCAGGTGTCAACACTGATATAGCACGCTGAAAACTTGTTGATACTTGAATTTTGATAAAAAAATTACTTGGGATAAATTAAAAAAAAAGCATTTCAATGTACGTATTTATTCATCAGAACTAAAATCAGAATCAAGAAATTCAATGCCTTCAAATGAGAAATCACTGTCAGTAGAATCATTACGCACAGAAATGATGAAGGGTTCCAACTCGGTTTCGGATATCCTGTCTCTTACTTTATACTTATTTTCGACACTAATAGTGTGATCTGTGCATTTTTTCCAATCATTGGCTGTGACACTATTAAAGCATTCTTTTATAAGGTTCTCCATTTCTTTACCTGGAATCCCTAAGTTTTTGCTGGCTATTTTTCTTTTAGCCAAACTCCATATGAGTTCAATTGCGTTCAGGTCACAATGATATGGCGGAAGTTTCAAAACCTCATGGCCATGTTGTTTCAAAAATTCTTCAGCTTCATACATTGGAGTTGTTTTATGTTCATTCACAAGGCACATAAGCTCAGCCTTTGTAAAGAATTCTTCATAATGAATTCCATTTTCAGTTAGCCATTTCTGAATGTCAGCCTTTAAATCATTCATAGATGGTGGCTTATTTATTTGTGTTACATGGTAGCTAGCGTTGTCCATAACAATGACACTGGGCTGACTTAAATTGGGTATTAATTTTTCACGTAACCATTTCATAAAATTATTTCTGTGCATATCATCATGATAATCTGCCATTTTTGATTTAGTACTGAATAACAATAATGCATTGGGAACAAAACCTTTTTCGGATCCAGCATGAACAACAATATGTCTTTTGCCTGACGATATTTTGTCAATTACACCGCTTGTTGATGGCCCTTGCCATGATTTTTTAACTTTATAATTTTGGTGGACATAGGTCTCATCAAGATAAACTATTAATTTTCCTTGTTTCCGCTTTTCATCAATAGCTCTGAGATACCTATGTCGCCATGCAGCTAGTTCATACTTTTCAATAAGAAGAGATCTCTCATTTTTATTTTTTTTGAATTCAAATCCATTTTTGAGTAATAATTGTCTCAATGTTTCATGACATCCAGTAAATCCAATTGACTCTCTTAAATCTGCAAGCAAACTTCGTAGAGTTGGAACTTGCTTTTTCACACAGTAAAATTCATTAATTTTATTGCGTATGGCTGATAAGTCAAAATTATCCAGATTGGCTACAGTTGGCTGTCGTGGACGTTTTTTCCCCGGTGTGTTCCACTCGCCTTGGTTAATAGCACCTTCTTTTTTAATTCTTCGCAGTGTTTTCACACTTAAATCTGAAAGTTCAATATGTCAGTTCAGTATCAAACGCACAAATTTTATGATAATATTTGTAGAAAATGCAAACAATGTAAACAAATAAATCTGTACTAACCTGTCATAGCAGCAATTTTTGTCAAATAGTCTGTTTCAGATTTCATTTTTTTATTCTCATCTATGGCTATGACTTTCTTAACTAAATTATCAATTGTGCTTTTTATTAATTCATCATCCAAGGTGGCTGAAAAAAGATGACAACAATCTCTTATAATACTTTTCACTTATAGGTGCCCCATTGAGATTCAATGTCATGTATACGACGTCTGAATCTAAACCAAAACCGAAATCGTGATCACATCATAGTAAAATAAACAAAATTAGACAATTGTGCTAAAAGTATCAACATTTTGTAGCCAACCTACCTGTTGTTGAAACAATTTCATCCAAAAGTCGTCGTTTTTCTGTTAACACGTCATCAGATTCAATCTTTACATGATTATATTTATTAATCATTGTAAACAGCAGGCTCCTGACACTACTTTTAATAGGTTTTGGCATTATAACATTCAAAAATTCAACAAAAACCGGAATGCTTCGAGGTTAGAACAGAAATTGTGACAATCTGTTTGACAGATAATAGTATTGCCATTATAAGAAATCAGTAAAATGGTTGTGGACTCGACTCGCTTGACAGACTCTATCTCTTCCATTCTGAAAATAAATACCATAGTTAAATAAAGCAATATAAAAAAAAAAATGATAAAACGTACAATCTCTTAAATAACTAAGTTGAGTAAGTTTACTTTCACTGATATAGTTATAAGGATTATTTTCTAATATGTTTTATATGTTACTAGCAGCCCATCCCGGCTTCGCACGGGTGGACATTTAAAAAAATATATAACCTATGTTACTCGGTAAAGATGTAGCTTTCTAATGGTGAAAGAATTTTTAAAATTGGTCGAGTATATTTTGAGTTAAATCGTAACAAACAAATAAATCTTTCCTCTTTATAATATTATTATTATAGTTTAGATTACCAGTAGGTAACCATATTCAATATAAGTAGTAATAGGTGTATAAGGATTCAGATAAATACCTGTATTGATCTAATCCATGGAAAATATTCATAAAATGGTCCATTTTCTTCGAGAGAGTGAAGTCTAGCTTCATTCAAGGAACAGCCACAACCAGCACAGATATTAGTATGACCTAATATTCTAGGTGTGTTTACATTAGCGATGGGTCGTTGAAGGTTTTTCCGTCAACGAAACGTTAACGTTGAATTGCGTTTGTCAACTAGTTGATCAACTGGTTAATTTCGTCAACGAGTTAACGTGTTACGAACGTCAACTTGCGTGAACGATAAACGCCTAAAGGCTTTTATTAACGTATGCTGTTGTAATGTTAATTTACGAACAATTTGATGCAGTTTACCTAATGAAATTGCCTACCTAGGGTTCTAGATAATCTTCCCTTCATACTTTTTTCAGGCTTAGGACTGACTGATTAATTTGCTATAAAACACAAATTTCAGGCGTATTTAGATCATCTGATTTTTATGTACATAAATCAATTATTATTTATAATTTTTATTTACATTATTTTGGCTTGTTATACTTTTTTTTACTTTTATCTTGTTTTTAATAATTTTAGGTACATTCGGATTTTTTTTTATTTTACATTTTATTCATAGCCCTTGAACCGGTCTTCAGGCGAATTTACGTTCAGGAACATGATTTGTTCTACTTTGCTTGTGGTCAGCCTTGTTCGTCTTTGGTTTATAATAAGACCAGTTTTCGAGAACATCCGTTCACAAGGAACAAATGTAGCCACTATGTTACAGTGGGTAACAAATATTTGTTTTAGGTGGGGATATACAAATTGATGATTTTTCCTCCATTCGAGAGGGCAGTTTAAATTTCCTAGTTGGTCTTTGCGAGGTAATAGTTCGTCCGCTAGGTACATATCTACCTCCTTTATTGCCTTTGACAGTGGCGTTCCTTGTGTTGTAGTACTCGCAATCGTTTGGTCAAAAATATTCCACGGGTTTAAATCGTCATTATTTTTGTTTAAGTCGTCAGTTACTGTCAAAACTGTAGACGGTGTGGTGTCTGTTGTTTTTGCGATCAATGCAGCAACCATTTTCCTAACTCTTTCTTTTGTTTTATTTGCTTCATTTTGATCACAAAAACCTTGTGTTTTGAAGCGGGGGTCCATGAAAGTGCACAATGAAAAGGTGCCAGTTTGTTCAATTATTCCGAAACGGTCTATTAATCCGGACCTTAATGTCAAGGCAACGTCTGTAACGGCAGATAGTAAATCCGTTCTGCATGTAATTTTTTCACATGCTTCTTTAAGGCATCGTGTGACAACGATTACGGAACTTCCAGATACATATTTCTCCCCGCTCATAGATTTGGTGATCTCTTCAAATGGTCTTAATATTTGACACAATTGTAAGTATAATGTCCAATCGTCGGTAGTGATTATGGGTAAACGACTATCTGTGAAAGCTAGCTTCTTCAAGCTCAACAAATCTTTTTAGCATATAATATGTTGAATTCCATCTTGTATCTACGGCTTGGTTAAGACGTTTTGGTTCATTTCCTTGTTGAATTTGATATTTCTGCAACCTCTCTGATGAAAGCGTGCTTTTTTTAACATGTGCCACAATCCTTTTTACTTTGGCGATATCATCTTCGACAAGTTTTAGAGCATTATCAACAATTAAATTCAGTGTGTGTGCGTAACACCCAAAATTCTTCCAGTTTAAAATGTCTTTTACGGCTCGGACTATGTTTGAGGCATTATCAGTAACCATAAAGTTTACTTTTTCCTTCAATCCAAATTTCTCTACCAGTGTCCTGATTTCTGTGGCGATATTTTCAGACGTATGGTGTCCGGAAAAATGACAACATCCTAGCAATACAAGTCGAACGAGGTGTCCGGCCAATCACAGGCCCGCCGGCGCCGAAACGTTTCATTCCGCGCCTTTCCGCGCACGAATATGATCATTTTAAGAATTAATAATATGACATTATTAATTCTTACTTAACGTTTACTTTCTTTAAAAAATAATGACACTGATTAAATTACTAAATAAATATAAAATCTTGTATTCGTTATTTAGAGTTCAAATTCTTGTCATGACTATTGCGTCGTAGCGGGAGTTTTATTCTTAAAGTATTACAATTTACGTACGTTGAAAATAAAACGTTGACCGATGCGTAACGTTGATAATGCGAAAACGATGAAACGAGTTGAATTCATAAACGTCGTTGTCTCGTAACTCGTTGACGAATTCAACGAGTTGATTTGTACACGGTCAACGTTAATTCCGTTGAAGAGACATCAACGTTGATTCAACTAGTTCGTTGATTCAACGCCCATCGCTAGTTTACATCAGCATTTTGTAACAATACATAACAAGCATGACATAATGCATCTTCCATGGGAAGCTGAAAACAAAACAATGGGTGTTAGTAGTTGTCACATACCATAAGTTAGTTAGTAAGTAGACAGATATGTAATCTCACGCGTCCACGATAAGTTAAGACCTGAATTTCGATTGTATTAAATAATATTTTATTTTTATATATGTACAATGAGGTCTCGCATTCAGATTTCAAGTTATCGTGCACGCATACTCTACTTAACTGCCCTGCAGATAAGATACTTACATGTTTAATTCTCAGCCAAATAGATAAGACTATTAGCAACTCTTGAGGCAGAGTTGTAACAACATGCCTCTGTATTCGTTGAACGCGTAACCCACAGTTCAGGCAACGCAACATTTTGTATCACAAACGAAAAGTCCAAATCACAAAACACAGTCAAGTCCTTGTTAGAAAAAAGCCGAAGTCACCGAATAAAACGACACTATCAATATCCATAAAACGAAGCCGAGGTAGATTTTTTATCGAACGGAAGAGCAAAATCGGAGAACACACAAAAACAGACGCAGACTGAATGAATGATTGACACTTGACAGTCTGGAGTCACCACTCACCCGATAGTTTTTTGGAATGTTTTTGACTTGGAGCTATGTCTTTTGAGCCATTTTTTTTTTTTTTTTGGATGGGAATTCATCAAATGACCCCTCCCACTCTGGGCGGAGCGGAAGGGAGTGTCAGACTTGTACTGACTAAAACCCATCCATGTTCCTTCTTTGCCCTTTGTGTTCCAGGGCCACGGTGTCTCTTTCGAACAGTCCCGCAGCTCTGGCAGGCATCGGCCCATGCGGACCCCTACTCGGTTGCTGACATCTCTTTGAGGCGCGCGTGGAACACGAACGCGCCGTCGACACGGCCTGTCGTCATAAGACGGCCGGACGGCGAGCTAGCCCATAACTCGCCGTCCACAGGCCCGCGCCTACGGTGGCCGGGAGCCACCACGTGACCCCCGACGCCCAGGGCGTCTCCCGCGGCGGCTGGGACGTGAGGTTCTTTCCCTCTCACGTCCCGCCACCTCCTTCACTAGCATGACTGCTTCACAGAAGGTGGTGACGGCTTCCCATTCCCTCTCGCTCCGGACCATGGCTTGAACCAGGGCCGGACGCGAGAGATCGCCGCCGCCAATCGCCGCTACAAGGACACGGCGGTGCTCCGCCCAAGCGGGGCAGACCTCTACGGTGTGCTCCACTGTGTCCTCCGGACGATCCTCGCAGTGGAAACACCCGGACGTTTCCTCCCGCCCTCTTTTGAGCCATTACTTTATTAGATTTTTGCTTGAATTATATTTGTTTATTTGAAGCGTTGATTTATATTAAAAAAACCGCAAATATATTATAAAACCGCAACACTAATAGTAGGTAGATATTCGTTATCATCGGTAACAAGTAACAACACTATCACAACGAATTAATAAATCGGCCAAAGGACGTGATTCTAGACCGTAATAAACTGCACTTTTAGTGCATGAATGAATGAATGAAACATACTCGTACATTAATTATCAAAGGTACTAAGTACTACAATGTAAACAATAAGTCTTTTTTTTTTCGTTTTTTTTTATCCAGTGCTTGATAAGTTTCAAAATTAACAACTTAATTCTAGTTTTCATTTATTTGTACTATCTTGTAATTTACTTTATCTGGGCATTTCTGGGGCACAGATGGGCATGGTTCTTTCTTCCGTCAAAGAAATCCTTGTCTACGGTGATCATGCTACGGGGGCTGAAGTTGGAAAACACTACAAAGCTTCTTTTCTTCTCCCTTACCGTGACATGAAGTGGGCTGTGCCTTCGCCACTAGTGTTGTTAAAAAGAAATACTTATCTACGACTAAAGCCTTAGGTTAGAGGAGCTCCTGGCTAAGTTACAACAACGGCATGGATCCATCTCAAATTAAGCTACGCTTGTCGAAGTCAGACTGTGGGTGATCATCCATTACATACAGGCTGTTTTGCGTCAGCTAGCACATTCAAGCTGTTGGTTCCGGGTTTCATTTGTAATTCTTAGCCACTCGTTAGGAGTAGCCAGAATCCCGCAAATCTGACAACCAGTCTTACCAAGGGGTAACGTGAATGTGTACCCAGTGTATGGGTTGTGGAGGTCAGATGGGGACTCACTCCGTGTGCAATTCTGTATTCAGCTGCATCGGTTAGACTGGAAGCCGACCCCAACAAACTTGAAAAAGGCTGCGTAGATGATGATGACTAAAGCTTTATATGCTATAGCATAGTAAGATCATTACCCCGCTTCCTAGTGAGTTCACAATGCCATCCATGATTTGTAGTTTGTGTAGGACGGGCTTAATTATAGAGCTAGGTTATATTAAGTTAAGCTGACGGCTGCTTACTTAAAAATAAAATGGCGCATCCACACATGCCGCCGGCTTATGCCGCCGGGTTTCAGACCGCCTTGCCGCTGAATGCAGGCCGCCGGCTTTACCGGCGGTTGCCGGCGGCCTGCAGATGCGGTTGCAATTTTCGCAGTAGTGTTGTGACTTTCGTCGAAGTTAGTCGTGTACGTAGGATTGAAAGATGTTGGACTATGATATAGTTGCGTGTATCGCAAGTGTAGTGTTGTATGTTATTATTCGTAAAAAGAACCGCAAAATCAAACGAAGATATTGGGTCAGACCAAGTCTACGAAATAGGCCTAATGTGTCCCTGATACTTGAAGATTTTAGAAAGGATGACATAAACCGAAGAAATATTCGTTCGAAATTTAACACTTTTCTAAGGATCTCTAGTGAAGAATTTGAAATATTACTGAATTTAACTGGACCCATGATATCAAAAACTGACACCGGCTGGAGAAATGCTGTGTCAGCTTCCGATCGACTAGCAATTACTTTGAGATACCTGGCTACAGGAGACTCTTATTTTTCACTCGGTACGCTGTTTAAAGTGTCTCCACAAGTTATTTCTTTTTATAATTCCAGATGTTTGTCAAGCGTTGGTATCTACATTATCCAATTATTTAAGGGTAAGTACAAATTTTGTCAGACTTAGCTGTGTTTGTCAAATCAAACACAGCTAAGTCTTAGCTGTTTGATTTTTACTCAAGTGAACCTAGCTGTCTTTGATAATGACTGTCGCCATATTGACATCACAATGTTAGTGATGTTCCCAACAGTGTCGATAGCATGGACCAGTAATTAAAACACGTTTTCATGTAGATATTTAAAATGTTCATAAAACTTCAAATAATAATCAAAATCGTTATGAAATAAAAACACGTTTTCTTTTTTTAATCAGACTTTTATTTTCCTTTAGGAACAATATTCTATTCTTATGAACTTAAAATTTTTCTTATTACTAAATTATTCTTATTACTTTTAATTAGCTGTTTCTTTTTTTTCAACAAAAACAAAAGTTAATCAACATCGTAACAAAAAAACAACCCTTTTTCTCTTTTTAATCAGACTTTTCTTTACTCTCAGAAACAATATTCTATTCTTATGAACTTAAACCTTTTCTTATTACTAAATCAGCTGTTTCTTCGTTTTCAACAAAAACAAAATTTAAATTCTTAAATCCACCGTATCATCCCTATATTCGATGTAATAGTTTTCATTATCATCTTCCCCTCTTTCTGAATCCCCCTCTTGAATAACTGGCGATCTTATAATATTTACATAAAACTGACATTCTGCATTGGTTTCCCATTCAGCGCCAAAATGCTTTTTTAATAGTGCATCGACATCAGTTATTTTTGCACGATTCATGGGTGCTCCTAGTGGCACGGTGGATGGGAGAATCATATTGGTTTTCATTCCAGTTTTGCAAAGATTTACTGCTTTAACTATATCTGAATTAAAATGCAGTTCTCCACGAATAAGCACATTTCCAACAGTCTTGGATCTCTTCAAAATGAATCTTTTGCATTCACTTATTTTAAAAGGCCATCTCGCAGTCGGTTTTAGGACATCTTTTGCGGCACTCCTGAAGTCTAACATTTGAATGTCACGCATTTTTGTAACGGTTGCATTTGTTGCAATGATGTCTATGTAATCTTCAGGTCGAATGATTACTTCTTGTTTTTTAAGAACTTTTTCAATGTTTCCGAAAACTCGGTCTGGTGGCATGAAAGAATGCCCAGTAATGGGAAAAACGACTTCAATTTTTTTCAGAGACGTGTTGTCGAGAAGCCATCTTGACAGCATACATAGCAATATGCTATTCTTGTTCTGCCCGCCACATCCATCAGCTACAAGACGAACAGTGCTTATCCCTTCAAAATTAGTTTTATTTAAACGGTCGTACACTGCAGAGGCTATCTGGTTGGATGTTTTTGGAAATTCGTTCTCTGTCCACAAATATGCATAAGTTGTGTCTTTATTCAGGTGATCTTTAGAAGAACAATCGTAAAATTGTAGAGATATATTTGGCGACTGTAGTATGCGCTTTGGTCTGGTACTTTGGGTAGGGGATTATGTTTTTGACAGTCGAACGAGAAAGTGATCATATCTTCTGATTTTTCCTGAAGCAATTTAAAGAATGCTTTTGCCCTGAGCTTGTGGACTCTTTTTTCGATCATGAGGTCTTTCTTTTTTTCTTGGTCGTTTTCCATTTTAATTTTCCCATCCAATTCAATACATTTCGAGCAAACGTCTGTTCTCGGATTACCGAATCCTAAATTGAAGTCTTGGTTAAATATTGCTCGAAAATAAGACTTCTTTACAACAGATTGAGGATTTTCGGTTTTAAACATTTTATAAAGTTTGTTTATACTCAAATCGCTGTGCAGATATTTTCGCTCTTGTGTTGCAGATCGACAGTAATGTGATTCTATGCATTTTAACTTCATAATAAACTGCCGAACTATATCTTTTTGCTCCTTAGACTTGTTTATTTTATGATTTCCTCCCCTGTTTTCTTTATGAATCTGTCGCGCATAGTAAAACACCTTCATAACAAATTCCACTCTATACTTTTTTATTTGCAAGGAACTCAAAAAAAGTTTTTGGCAGACAATCACAAATTTATTCTGACTGTTTAAAATCCTGTACTGGATATTAAAATCTCTTCTAAGCCTTTTATTTTGGTTAGGACGCCTTCTTTTAATTTGTTTTATTTGACAGCACTTAAGAAGAAAAGCATCCTGACCGCTTTTTTTTGTTGAGGCATAAAATGATTGGTGAAATTTTAGAAGTTCATTCATTGTCAGGCTAGCACATTTTAGCGTTGGATTTTTATGTGAACAGTTCACTCTTTGAGGTAAAGCAGTAGACGAGTATCTGTGAAAAAAAAAACATTTGGTTAGGTACTAGGAACTTGTAAAGGACTTAACTCCTGACGAAAAAAAGGGGTGTTATTAAACATACTACTAGTTTGTATCTGTTATTTTACTTAGTAGGTATACTACTGGTACTTGTAGGTAGGTTTGCATACATAGTAAAAATTATAATAGTATAAATTGTTATTGGGAGATAAAATAAAATAAATACAATAATAAATATTTTTAACACTCAAATTTCTCTATCTTAGCACAATTTTAGTTACAGTTAGGTAGTATGTATTAGCGTTATGGTACATAATAGCATGTAATAGCAATACAGGCAAAAATAAATATTGCGAAAAATTAATTTAATTCGATTGCAATTATTTATCTTTATCTATACATTGTGTGGAGTGTAGACGCGAGGCACATCACTAACCTTTCTCTCTTAGCAATGTTTGCCTTCCAGTTTTCTTGGTTTCGTGTGCGTTTTCGACCTCTGCCAGTACTTGCCGGTTCTACAGGGACCTCCATAATATGTTTCACAACAAATTTTGCACGAGAAACTCACTAAAAACACTAAAAATACAATAAAAAACATTAGGTGTGGCTAACGCGGTTGTATAGAAATCGCCATTTTGTTTTCGAGAATTCAAGCGTTGTGATTGGTTGTTTTGTCACCTAGCTGTCTTTGATTGTGCCCTAAGGTGACTTAGCTGTATTTGATCCCAAAATCAATTTTTGAACGAAATTTAAAAGGCTTTAGCTGTATTTGTTTCTTACAATAATAAAATAAATAGTTACAACCAAAAATTCGCTAGATGGCTCCATACTTAGTTGTTTTTTTGAAAGTTTGTCGCTTAGCTGCCTTTGATTCTATATGCCTCAAATATCCGTAACACATTAGGTAGTTAGAAACTGAACCTTCCTAAGTAACATATCTATTCCTAGTCGAATTATAATATCTATGATTTTATACTGTACCTGGAACTTCACACACTTTTTACATACATATAACTAGAACTACACACACAAATATCACAAACAATTTTATTTTACAGATGCCGAATACACAGGAAGAATGGCTATGAGTGGCTCGGAGTTTCATGCAGAAATGGAATGTACCTAATTGCGTAGGTGCCCTCGATGGGAAACATAAACGTATTTCATGTCCAATTAATAGCGGTTCTGAGTTTTTTAATTATAAGTCATATTTCAGTATTGTTTTGCTAGCTTTAATCGATGCCAATTATAACTTTTTATACGTGGACATTGGATGTCAGGGCAGAATATCTGATGGTGGAGTTCTACGCAATTCAACTTTATTTGATATGATACGAGATGGAACTTTAAGTCTGCCACAAGCGATTCCATTACAAGGGAGAAATACACCTGTACCTTTTTATTTCATCGGTGATGATGCTTTCCCCATCTCACAGAATATAATAAAACCATTTTCTGGATATCATGCAAAAGGATCACCTGAGAGGGTTTTTAATTATAGAATTAATCGCGGGCGCATGGTTGTAGAAGACGCGTTTGGCATTTTATCTAATAAATTCAGAATTTTACATTCACGCATTGGCTTACAAAATGAGAAAGCAAAACTTGTCGTGATGGCTTGTGTGCATCTGCATAATTTTATGAAGAGAAATGAAAGAACTACTGATGGAGTTTTGAACGAAGAGCAACAAAATATTCCGCAGATCGCTCTAAATGTAGAACCAAGTGTAATTAGAAATGAGCTAAAATGTTATTTTCTATCGGAACAAGGTCAGCTTCCTTGGCAATATCAATTATAATGTTTTAAAGAAATAAAATATGATTATTCAAATAATTGTTTTATTTAGGAATCAGAAACATTTCTTAACACTTCTATAACACTATTTTCGGTTAAATTATTTTCCAAGACTTGTAACAGACTGTTGACATCTGGGCTATTTTGCATTTCATAGTCTGATTGAACAGAGTAAGAGCGCGAAGTTGAGGGCGATGGTGACATTGTTGACGTTGTAGGTTGGCCTGTGAAGTATCCTGGACGAACATTTTGATAACGAAGAGGCTGAGTAGTATTATTGGTATCAAAATTCATCGGACCCATTCTCATTTCTGCTTCATAGACAATATTCTGGATTTGATGTTGTACTGTACACATCGTGTAATGATCCATCTTCCTCAACTTGCTACTTATATAGTCTGCAAATATAGCAGCATCATCGCGTTGCCTTGCATTAGATGTAATCTCCCTCAGTAATTGCAAAGCTTCATCAACTTCAGGATCTCCCTCTATGTTTCGCTTTCGTGACCTCCTTGTCGAAGGTAGCGTAGTCTGGGGAGTGATATTAACTTGAGAAGACTGAAAATAAAAAGGAAATCTTATAAATAATTGCAAACAAGCTTTAACATTATGTTTTGAAATATCCAATCAGTATGTAAATATTTAATAAAAACCGGCCAAGTGCGAGTTGGACTCGCCCACGAAGGGTTCCGTACCATTATCTATGAAAAATGAACGTATCTATTACCTACAACTAGCCAAAATACAAACATTTTTCGGCAACAAAAAATAACTTTGTTTTTCATACAAATATATAATAATAAAATAACAAAGTTATAATTTGCGATTTCACACGTTTATTGTATGGGGACCCCCTTAATATTTTTTCATTTTTATTTTTAGTATTTGTTGTTATAGCGGCAACGGAAATACATCATTTGTGAAAATTTCAGCTTTCTAGCTATCACGGTTTATGAGATACAGCCTGGAGACAGACAGACGGACAGACAGACAGACAGTGGAGGCTTAGTAATAGGGTCCCGTTTTACCCTTTGGGTACGGAACCCTAAAAACCAAGCTTATAAACATTACATGTATACCGTCACCATTGATGACGCCTATACCTACACTCTTGATGAGCGCTTATTCCCGAATACTTCGCTTTCGGTGAGCGATTTGCCGACTGCATAAGGTTCAAATACGAGAGTATGCTCGTCCGCTCTCCGTGGTATTATATATTGTTACCGGGTTGTAGGTAGTAGGTTTCTAATATTAATACGCGAGAAAAAATCTTTGTACCCCTATTTACGAAAATATTACTTATTGAAATAATTATTTTAAATTAATTATGGTCGAATTTCGATCAATAGGCGACCAACTAGTCTACTTGATTATAAAAATTTGATGGGTACTTACAATAGGTGCGTGGCTGTTCAGAGTCGGTACCGGTGCATTCTTGTCACTAAGAAATGATAACGCCTTATAAGCAAACCATTTCGGCAATTGAACATCTTCCCGTCCAGATCCACTCCTTTTAGATTCTTCATATTTGCGTTTTTCTCGAAAATAATGGCTGGATAAATTCTTCAGTTTTCTCTCAATTTCTGATGATGCTATGTTGAACACAGAAGCAATATCCCTAATAGCATCATTTCTTTTGTTGCGATTCTTGAAATCCATATGCCTTGGGTTCCACAATGGTTCATTTTCTTGATACTTTTCTATTAATAAAAGTACTGCACTATCATCCCAGTTAAATTCTGTCATTTCGTTATTTACTTCTATGAAATTATACGACAACACTACCACTCCGTATCGAAGCCGCAAGCAAACTGCCGCCGGCAACCAAAAGCCGCGCGTGCCGCGGCTGAGATGCGGCAAATGCCGGCGGCACGGCCGCCGGCCATGCCGCCGGCCGTGCCGCCGGGCATGTGTGGATGCGCCAAAACAACAATAGTAGGTAAAACATTTATTATTCAGGGAATACATGATATAGAAATGTGTAATGGTTTTATGCATGGAGTGCAAGTATAGAGCCTCCATGTGTGACTTGTCGAAGATCTGACACGTTTGGCTTTCTGTCGCATGTCGTCGCGTCGCACTCCACGAAACAAGAAAATATATTTCCGTCGCTTTGTTTTACACGCAGCAAATGCATGGCGACCTGTTCTTACCATTGGATTGCTAAAATACACGTAATAATAAGTGTTGCTAGCTGTTTGGGCTAAACAGTGGGTTCACGATCAATGAGGTCTGAGTTCGAATCCCTATCCCTATTATGTGCCCCTATCCCTGTATTTTTGTTTCTTTGTAACCTTA
This sequence comes from Noctua janthina, assembly GCA_963576755.1. Lineage (NCBI taxonomy): Eukaryota > Metazoa > Arthropoda > Insecta > Lepidoptera > Noctuidae > Noctua > Noctua janthina. Next base: position 12,178,037 of record OY755068.1, on the reverse strand, counting down.
TATTTGTATTTTATGCAAAAACTTGTTAGGTATTTATGTTTTTTTTTTTAATAATTAATTCATGCTTATTATTTATTTTTATAAGAAGTTAAACATTAGTTATAAACCCATCGTATTATTATTTAATTATTTGTGTGATTATGTATTACGGTTTCGGTGTTGGAAGGTGGAAATAAAAAAGTCGTGCTGAATGACAACAAAAATGTTTATTCGTTTTATTTATTTATAAAATTAACAAACTTTTATGAGAATTGTGACATCACATTCCTACCTAGATAAAAGATGTTCTCTTGTAACCATTCATAAGATTTTTTATCGTATACCCACTAAGTCAATTCATAATAACATAACAAGGAAAAGATATTCTAATAACACAAATATAATTGTTGATACCCACTTATTAAAGGTATCGGTATGCAGCAAATTTTATTGAAAACTAATATACGATTTAGATTTTATGAACATGTTTTGTTTATGTAACGTCACAATGAATGTACAAGTGTTCATTTTCTTGAAGAAAAGAAGATTAAAACTAAACCTCAAATTAAGATCATTAAATAATTAAGGATAAGTTAATATCACTAAATATTTTATTACACGTCTTATTATTAAAGCCAAAACATTTAGGTATTAACATTTTGTATAACCCCCATTATTTTCAATACAGTCAAGTAGACCTTTGCGCATGACCCTACGATATTACGACCTATTTCGGTTCCTCCCAAATTTTGCTACCCTTCCATGTAATAGGTTTTTAATTGTGTTATACCCTCTCATCCCTTGTATCCCACCTTTGTACCATCAAACCCCATATATTTTCTATGGGGTGATCGCACTGGCCCTGGAACAACAATTATCTCCGGGTGGTTGTGTACTTCTATATAAGTAGAACTGTTGGCTCACGGAGGAATAAAAGCCAGCTCTCCTAGCCCTGCTGCACTCATCCATCCCCACACATATCGTAATTCGACCTGACTCGGTATTAGGGATTAAGTTTTTGTCACACCAGCGAGTGTTATCCTTGCGCCATAAATAAGAGCTACGTATGGTATTCCGTAATACCGCTCACCGAAAGGACGGTTTTCCGATAACACTCTACTCCGACGGTTAGTTGAACGAAAAAATTATTGGCCGATGAAACGTTTCGCCGAAAATATTATTCATCGACGGTTGGTAGTCCGAATGAATCCTTCGCCGATGTAACGGTTCACCGAAAACACTCTTCAACGACGATTGGTTAAACGAACGAATCTTTCGCCGATAGCACTCGTTGTAGGGGAATTCTTTTGCCAAATGGATAGTTTTTCTTTCAGCTTGACAACACCCTTAGGTCTTGTAGAAGTCATGTTAAAAATACAGGTAATAATAACATAATACATGGAAGAGTGGCAATAGAAAAAAAAAACAAAGTTTTTATTTAACAATAAGAAAATTAATCAAAAAGGCAAATTTATATTGTTTTTTACAATAAACAATATGCTTATGATTATTATGATTTCTCTATTAGAACTGCGACAATAGAAAAAAATTAAATAAACTGTGCGAACAAAGCAAAAAACAAATAAAAGTAACACAACGTGATAAATTTTTGAAGTTATATTTAATTGTGAGTTATTATTATTATTTGTACTTATAATTATTATAATTCTTTAATGATATAAAAAAAAGATTTTTTTTTATTATCAAACCCGTGTTAGTTCTTTGCTGCGTGTGATGTGATCCAACATAATATTTCTTAAACCAGTGGGCAATTTCAGCTGCTTCTGTCGGCAATATTTTATTTTGGATGATTTCGAAGGCTTCGGATATCTCAGCGGGCTCAAGAAAAGCGAGGGCAACTAAGTGTCTGATTTTGTGCGCAAATGTGAAATCTTCAGCATATCGCCTTGCGAGACCCTCTGAATGGACATGACGCCAAATACTTTGGGCCAAATGGAGTAAGCATAGCCTGTGGGCGCGGTCTGGAAACTGTCGTTTGACTGCATTGATCACTGCTACTTCAAAATCAGTTAATATATTAGCTGGTGACAAATGGGTATTTAATGTATTGATCGCATATCTTTTCAATATCTCCAAAAATATGAAATAACAGCTTTCAGTCTTATGTGACAGTAGTGCGTATACCATAGGTAGAAATTTATTTGTACCATCTGCAGTTCCCACTAAAACATGAATAGAAAAAACTTGACAGAACGGAGTTGGACAACTCGAAAATGTCCCGTCCATGATCCAGCGTTGTGCATTATTCATACGCTTAACATTAGCTTTAGTACCAAGAATGACAACGCTTTCATTGTTACATGTATATTGACCAAGCAAAAATTGCTTTCCATTACTTTTAGCGAGATATTGTGGTACATGAAATTCGTTGATTGTTTGCGGTATCTTAGGAAGTCCTTTATTTCTAACACGCTGCACAATCATTCGGCAAGCTGATTTATTCGGCAATTGAGGCGCACTTATGGTAGCTACGTCTTTTAAACAACGATCTACAATTTGTGACGGACTGTCCATAGATTCCTTCGCACTAGTTCTCAATTTGTTTTTAAAATTCATATCAATAATTTTTTCAGGCTCTGGTAAATGTGCATGATCACAATTTTGACTAACAAATGTATGTTCATAACAATCAAATAAAGTTATTACACTTACACCACAACCACTTGTTTGTTTTTTTGTACACCGCCAATAATACTTGTTATCATATTTTTTATTTAAGTGATAAGAATATCCATTCACTACTAGCACATGTCCTCCGCGTTTAGATTTAACTAAATTGAACTTATTCATTTTTAATTAAACAAAACACGAGCGAGAAACATTTCATGTAACGAGGTCTGTCGTCACAAATTTCGCAACTACCCACAAAAAATAAATAAATACTATCATAGATATTTGTTGTTTTGTCACATGTAACTATTGCAAGTTTATTCAATACTCGTTTAATCTCAGTACCATTGTTAATGAGTGCATTATGCGTTATTTAGGGACTTATCTTTAATACGGAAGCTCCCGGTATTTATTTATTCATCTATGCTGATAAAATTAAACATGGGACTCGAGTATTGTTTAGCTGCATTGCACATAATTATAAAATATAATAGCTAGCGTAAACTGAATGCTATCGGCGAAAGATTCGTTCGTTTAACCAATCGTCGTTGAAGAGTGTTTTCGGTGAACCGTTACATCGGCGAAGGATTCATTCGGACTACCAACCGTCGATGAATAATATTTTCGGCGAAACGTTTCATCGCCCAATAATTTTTTCGTTCAACTAACTGTCGGAGTAGAGTGTTATCGGAAAACCGTCCTTTCGGTGAGCGGTATTTTGGAATACCATACTGCCGTCATAAGAAAGAAGGCCGTAACTACGTCAACGTTGATTCCGAGATAATTGACGTTTTATCTAAAATGATGGCCCAGGATTTACTGAATGGTTTTAGTTAGTGATTCTTGTTTTATAAGACGTCAAAAAATATAGGCTTTATTTTGAACCATAATTTATGTAAATTCATATACGCGTATTGTTTTTATTTTAATTTTTCCCTTTTGTTTTAGCAGAAATATAATAATAAATTGTGAAATACTTATCTGAAAGGGCGTAATAGCGTAGAATGTAATTGCGGCTTTTCATAGAAGGATCTCGATCTTCCTAAAGCCGAAATCCTTGCATGTAAAGCCTTAAATGTGCAGTTGCGCCTTTTTTTGATAGTAAACAAGTTACGAATCGTTTTCAAAGCAGGCATTGCAGCATAGGTATTTTGTCTAAAGGAAATAAAAGCCTTCGTCAGTCGTTTGTAAACAAGACTTATTAAAATGAAACCAAAACTATTTACTAAAATACGTACTTTATTATTATGAGTCAGTCTCTTATGTTCTATTTTCAGTCAAACTTAAAATAATACGTAATACACAAGTAGGTACATAACTAACACCAGTTACCTTATTACTATGAAGCGTTTTGAAGTAACCAATTCTTGCTAGTAATAATAAACAAATAATTTTTGAAGGAACATCTTTATTAATCACATTTTTCTCATTATGTATCTAAACAAAATCAACAAAACATATTATATACTCATAAAACAAAAATATATCTCTTGACAATAAAATAACACACAACACAACCAATAATCATCTTAAACAGTTTACATATAGGAACTTTTACCAGCACTCTGAATCATAATTATCTTTCATTTCACAAAATAAAAACATAATTATCTTCTGAAACAATGTCAATAGAATCCCACAAAACTAAAGGAACTTCAAATAGAAGTGAGCCTAATAATAAAGCACTGAGAATCACATATTGTAATTAACAAACAAACAAAAACAGTTCTAACCTATTAAGTAATCTCCTTAACGCAAGTAACAATCAAGTTTCGTAACTAGTCAGTCTTCCCGATCTACCATCAGGTCCACAGCAGCGTTGTTCGTATATAAACTTTGCCAGAACAACATTCTATTTGCTGGCATTAATGGTCCTAATCTTTGTATTATATTATTTTTGCGTTCACTCGTTATTCCTCTGGGTTCTGTTTTTTGCACATGCGCTGTGAAACCTTTTTTCGTGACAGTTTTTTTTAAATATTCTAATTGAATGTAATCGGTAGCGCTGAAATCAGATTTGTAAAACAAACACAAGCTTCCTTTTTGAAAGCGTATCTCACTTATATCACGCAAATAAGCTCGTGGATTTGATTGTTGAATTCTGGCAGTAGAGGTATCGTCGGCAATTTTGTAAAAATCTGTAACAGCCATCTTCTTCACAACAGTTTTCCTATTATTTGTTGTTGCAACAGCGTCGGCAAAATCGTCAAAGTCATACACTTTTTTTTTCTTCCTCAAGGCATGTTCTACTTGGTGATGAAATTCATCAGCAGACATAAAAGTATGGCCTGTTTCGAAATACTTCAATACGATTGTGCTGATAGACGTCTCGTGAGAATTTATAAAGTTGATCATGAATGAAAACAATGTCCAATTTTTGTTTTGCGCAGCGCAATTATCGAGCCATAAAGTTATCTTATTTAAGTCTCTAAAGTGCATTAAAAAAACTCTGAATGCACATATGATATCCTCTTTCTTCCTGCCTGAAATGCCTTCATGCCATAAAGCAGCAAAAGAGATAATATCTGATGTCTTATACCCTAACGGCACAAAACTTTCATAAAACACCACCAGGCGAGGGCAAAATAAGACCAACTTAAACATATCAATTCTAGGTAACATTATTACCTTTTGCAGGTCCACTGAGAAATAGCCTTCACTAGCTGCACCAGATTTTGCATTTTGGCGATCAACATCGTAAGCTTGCCTTGCTAAGATATAACGTTCGTGATGATTGTCATAAGTTTTACAAGTGTCGCAGTTTCTGTGATGCAGTTCTTTTGCGTTCGGGTTGTGAATCTCAAACTGCTCACAAACTTCACATTCTTCATGGCCCAGCTTCGCAAAGGAAATGTTCATTTGTTTTACGGTTTTTCGGTACATATCGTATGAAATAGATTCCTCGGGATTTTTTTTAATGTAGTCATTGTACATGAGTTGTATAGATATTTCAGAAGAGAGGGACCTTTTATTTGGCGCATGCTCTCTTCTGTAGTGAGAAATAGTTGGTTTAAAAGACTCAATATGAGCATTGATGAGATCATGATTATATCGAAGTTTTTTTTGGTTATGACCTCTTCCATCACTTATAGGTACTTCGTCTTGTTTGTTCACAGCATTTCTCACAGCCTTATCGTTGGTTTTGCAGTAGCCAAGAGTTGTCAAGAAAAATACTTTACAAACTTGTGTTTTCTTTCCTATTTCGTTGCTAAGAAAATAGGACAGAGATTTTGTTCTGTTTTTTTGGTTTGAATCTGCGGAAAATTTCTTTGTTCTTGCAGGTGTTACTCTAGAAGTATGGCTCGAGATGAACACTTTCTGTTCGCTCCACGTTAGGGACCAAAACAGTTCATTAATTGCTTTTCTTTTACCTTCAGGAATCATCGAAGTGCATTTTCTTTTACAAGTTTCATCACATCCAGGTTTTAGGGCATACTTCTTTGAAATCTTCTCTTCCTTTCTAGTCTTCTTTCTTTCTGCAATGCTGGTTTCATGTATTTTTCTTATGAGTATAGTTCCTCTTTTAGTCAACTGATTCTGTTTTGGAGTTGGCGATTCTGGTATGATGATGTTTTGTGAGTTCGGAATAATAAAATCAGAATCAGAATCACTGTCATTTTGACCAACTGAACTTAAATTGTGATTTTGTGTCGGTGATTTGGGAAGAACGGCAGGATGAATCTGGTATTATATCTGAATCTGAATCATTGTCACTGTGTTCAACGGGATATGCGTTTGGGGGTATATATGTTTTATCTTGCACAGAATCATCTGAATCAAAGTCCACGTCATCGCTGCAGCTGTTATATGGGTACGGATGTAAAACAGAACTTGTCGACGCTTGTTTCATTTGATGACCATCGTTGTTACCGTTGTTGGTTTTTAATAATTCTATCATTTCAAAACCCCTCGCACTCTTCTTCATGGTCCTAAAAATAATAGATAATTAATTATTTGCATTTAAAATACTCCATCTTATCAATCTTCAAATAATCTTTAATCGATTTAATCAAAAATATGTATAACAGATAACACCGAGAATCAGACGAACGACACCTAGCTTTACACACTGTACATAGTCTGTAACCTGCCCTGTAAACTTCGCAACAAGTCACACATAAACTCACTAACTCGTCCATGCAAAAGTCACCCTTATAAACTTTATACTTATAGATCATAATCGCTTCGCTCCAACACTTGCTTTACACACTCGCACGTAGCCGTCAATAATAAGTTTGTATTTTTTGTTTTGGATTTGGTCCCATAGTAAAATTAGTTCAAAATGATATTGTGATGTAAATCGTCGTTCATCTGAACACTCAGTTTAAACATAATGCCACGTCAGACAACGAATTGAACAAAAAATGAGTTAATCAAAGAATTTATCTAAGTAATTTTATTAGTAATTTTATATTATTTCACAGTTAGTTACTATTCACGAATTATAATGTAAAGTAAATAAACATTACTTACCAAGATATCAATATTATTTCAAAAGAAAAAACGGCTGCCGCGTCGTCCCGTCACCGCACACGGACACTGCACTTCGCGTGGCCTCTTAGCTAGCAACTGAGCGAGCGACGTGCGGATTCAAAATACTCTCCCCGTGCCCACTTCCGCACGCGTGTCCCTTCAAAAAACTTATATGAAAAGCCCTTATTGCGAAGTTAGGGCTTTTTACCGTAGTAAATTGAGAGGTTTTGCTTATTTAAAAAGCCCTAATTGGTAATTGCGGCCTTCCAGACTAGCAATACGAAAATACTAACAAAAAAGGCCGTTATTGTGTAATTAAGGCTTTTCAGATTCAAAAAACAGAATTTATGTCGTAGTTAAGCCTAAAATCCTTATGATATCTCTAATCTCATACAAGTTAGAGCTTTGTGAGTAAGTCCATAAGATAGCATTTTCTTTGCTGATTCCGAATATGTTAATAACACATTTTTGACAAAATTGTCAGTTACGGCCTTTTTTCTTATGACGGCAGCATACGTAGCTCCATAAATAAAGCCTAGCCTTTGACGTGATTTAAAAGTTTTTTCATCTGAAAATATAGTAGTATTTCAGTCAAAATACAAAAAATCCCGTGCGAAAAGTAATCGTTCTTCTTTGTCTGTTCAAGTTATTTGTTGATACGTAGCCTGGAAACTCATTTTCTCTATTAACATTTTGATTTATGATATCCTAAAGTGCTCGGCGTATATGTCTATTGTCTTGGTATGGCTGCCGAGTAACGTTGATAATTGCCGCGTTTATTTTGAAATCAGTCATCATATTTCGCATCGCAACATTAAACTATGTATGTCGAAATATTTTAAAATCTTTCTTAAATCGTCCATTAATTGTTTCGATCACCCAACGGCATATTTTAATTATTCGAGATTTATTGGCGTCAGGCGTAGATAACTATTCTCCTCTTCCTCTAGTTGGCGGCATGTGGGGATTATATCCACGTTCTTCAATAGCAGGGATCGAATCCCGAAAGCCACGGTCCAATTGAAACGTCGTTAGGTCTAAGATACCAATGCCAAGCTGAGTCTTCTCGCATCAGGCTCCGCATAATAGTAGCATCCGAAGTAGACGAGAGTATTACGACTGAACTTCTATAGCTGTCTGTACAGACGATTAGAAAAGGCTTTATCAGGTTGTTGAATTTGTGAAGGCTGTGGGTTTAAAGAAAATTCGCACTCTTCTGAAGGTAAATATATGTTCCGTCAAACAAAAGAATGGCTGCCGGTTCATTTTGGCTACCAAAAGTATGAGCTAGGATACGAAGATTTCGTGCCGCCACTTCTCTGGTTATATGGTTTAAGCCCAGGTAACGTGGAACAAAATCTTCAGTTAAGCATTCTCTCGCTATTTTTAACTTCCTCTCTAATGTTCTTCTAGATATATTGAATTTCGTAGCTAAGCGCTCATCAGATTAACCAGTTCTTATTTTAGTCAAATAAATATTTCTATCTGTTACGAAGAGACGGTGTTTGTTCTAAAATAGTCGTAAATTGATTTTTAGTTAAAGCTGTCCAAATATGGAAGTGATTAAGCTTTCACGGTTTACAACTAAACTTATACTAAAAGAAAACACGAAAGAAAAACGAAAACAATAAAGAAAAAACCACGGAAAAACGCAAAACACGAAAAAAGAAAAATCACGGAAGATATCCCGAAAGCGACAGTAAAAGTATGGAAGTGATTATTATTGTTTCAATATTTTCAAAATCCCTCTCTAATGTTCTTCTAGATATATCAAATTTCGTAGCTTGGCGCTCATCGATTGACCAGTTCTTATTTTAGTCAAATAAATATCTCATCTGTTACAAAGAGACGGTGGAAAAAAAAAATAAAAAATAAAGAAAAGACCTGTTTCTAATCTCCATTTATACAAGTTGGTTATGTCAAGTACATGAGCATTATTAAAGCTATCCTGTGTTGTTGGGGCATTCACAAGCTCTTCCCAATCATTTTGAACGAAACGAGGATGGCAAACTCGTGCAAGTTCCGGTATATAAATACAAATTGTGATTCTGCAACAGACAGAACTTGGCGTAGGTTGGCACAGCGGTAGTCATACCGCTGCAGTTTAGAAATATACTCACTGTATTTAATACACGTATATATCCACTAAGAGTAATAAAACCGGGACCTTGTTGATCCCTGGCTTCTATTTGTTGGACCGCCTCCGCCTCACCAATCTTGATTCTTCTTCTTCTTGATTTGCACCTTCTTGAACTGGCTGGGGTGCTACATCATCTAATTGCTGGTTATGCAATGCTCGATCATATCTCTGCCAGCTAGGAACAAACAAGATACAAGATAAAACATTCTGTACATATTTTTAAAAACATCAAACATTGAGATTATTTTCGAGTAGTTTCGAAAAATAGTCTTTTATTTCCCTGAATTCCGTAAACGCTGTTATTTGAGCATAAACAATAAGTTCTTACAACATTCTTAAGAATAACTGGTATAAGTAAAATGCTTAACATTACGTTTGCTTTTGTACAATATTAGTTAAGATTGGTGGTTTATTAGTTAAGATAGTGTGTTTCCACTGCGAGGATCGTCCGGAGGACACGGTGCGGCACACCGTGCAGGTCTGCCCCGCTTGGGCGGAGCACCGCCGTGTCCTCGTAGCGGCGATTGGCGCCGGTGATCTCTCGCGTCCGGCCCTGGTCCAAGCCATGGTCCGGAGCGAGAGGGAATGGGAAGCCGTCACCTCCTTCTACGAAGCAGTCATGCTAGTGAAGGAGGTGGCGGGACGTGAGAGGGAAAGAACCTCACGTCCCAGCCGCCGCGGAAGACGCCCTGGGCGTTGGGTGTCACGTGGTGGCTCCCGGCCACCGTAGGCGCGGGCCTGTGGGCGGCGAGTTATGGGCCTGCTCGCCGTCCGGCCATCTTATGACGACAGGCCGTGTCGACGGCGCGTTCGTGTTCCACGCGCGCCTCAAAGGGATGTCAGCAACCACGTAAAGGTTCGCATGGGCCGATGCCTGCCAGGGCTGCGGAACTGTTCGAAAGAGATACCGTAATGTGTATAATATGTGCCTTAACTAACTAACTTATATAAATATACATATAAGTAAATAACAAAAACAAAAACTATGTATTTAAAAATAATTAAAAACAAAATGCTTACCACATAATTAGTATTTTCTGATAATAGGATAGACAGCAATGGAGACTCCATACTGACTTCATGGTGTCTTATTTTTCTCACAGATTTTCTACAACCAAGGCAAACCATGTTATGCCCCAGTAATCTCTATTCACCAGCTTCGATATTTAATAAAAGGAAGCATGGATGACGACAAATAATTGTTTCCAGAGGCAACTGAAAATAAGATGCACTGTAAGTTTACATCGCAAACCATAAAAAATACCATTCAAATCTGATGATGTTTTTCCACTCCAACATCATACCTGGGCTTGAGCAAGGGTTATCAAACGCGAAAGTCTTGTTTGTTATGCTTCTGCAACCTTTGCAAGGCTATTCCACAGTTGATGCACCTCATATTGATTCACAAAACAAATTCCGAAACGCAATGCAAATCCGAGTCCAGTGTTAACAGCCAGGTATCAGGTAGTAGAAGGTATCAGTCCGTAAAGATAAGCAGGAGTCAAAAATATAGGAAGATAATCGCAAAAACACAAACAGTACATGTACGTACGCAACGGAGGATCTGTGCAAGCGCAGTACCGCCATTTTGACATAAACAATGACACATTGTAAAACGCGTTCCGTTTTATGGTACGGTTACGTTATTACTATAATTGTGTGAAATAAATATATCTTACGTATCAACACTACAAAATATAATTTAATTATATGTAAGAAATACCAATGAAAACAGTTTTGTTTAAATCAAATGTTCCAGGTAAGAGCATTTGTCGTTCATTTCACATACATATCTAGAAGTAGTATGCGTGGTGTAGAACGTCTATTATTCTATTTATCTTTCTCTAAGGTCCATAATGGCTAAAGTGGACAAATGAGACTTTGAATTCAACTTGCATTACTTATTATATTGTAATTAATACTGACAAGTGCAGAGAGGTTAAAAACTACGCAGCAATTCACTTCTCTAATTTTCTTAATATAATATATTGACTATGTAAGTGTATATGGAATGTACTTTTTTGGTCATGTCCTTTGAAATTAAATCTGTCTTTGGAGAGATGATTGTTTTTTCAATTTTTCTCATTCGTGTACCAAGCTTCAAAGAGCACCTATCGATTTGGAAAATAAACCCAGAATTTTATGATAAAAAATTAGTAATGGTAAGCGGATTTGAGGCCCCGAGTGTGTGAAAAAACATTTTTTTTCCTGGTACGTATTGGTATGGTTGAATCTTCTAGTCGAACATCCTATTTATCCTGGTATTTTTCTCTTCCTGATGATCTTGTCCTTGAAAACTGATATTTTAGACCGAATATTTCATTTGTTATAGGTTGAAAATCAGTGGAAGGGGTCATAATATTTCAGGTCCCTTTTATTTTAGTTTCCAATCTGGAAACACGTCTAAAATATATATACACGAATACTTTTAGGTCGTTCTGGAACCGAAACACAGTAACTCCAGTCGAGTAATAGTTACTATTGGCATATTCTTTTTTTTTTTTTATGACGTCTAATATAGAAGTTAGAAATTTATCACATTTTTTCTGTCATTCGAGTTAAATCTTAGTAGGGCTCCCACTATTTCATTCATAAACGCAATAACGAGCGGTGACGTAGCGCGGCTCAGCTGTGCGTAAATTCGTCCGACGTCCATTGACCCGCTCAACTGCGAGTCAGTTGAGCGGGTCAATGGACGTCGGACGAATTTATTAACCGACTGCAAGTAGTATTTCATTTCAGGTCCGATTTAGGTTGGTGTAGGTTCATTTACCTACATCATTTCTCGTTCGTATCAGAAGCACGGCACGGTTTTTACCACTATCACATCCCTTTGTTAACGAGAGAAATTAATTGGCATTTAATTCACCACTCTCGCATCACGAAATCACTACTACTCGTACCTATTGAACTAGACTCCGACACGACGACAGTACGCTTGGGAATTAGGCCTTAAATCGAGTGTCGACCAATCAACCTACCTACCTGATTCATAAAATAATACTGCCTAAAACATTTTTTTTGCGGTAATGCTGGCGGCTGTTACAAACGCAGACAATTCGCACAGAAAAATGACTCGTTTCGTCTGTCGAATAGAGTTCATTATTAGTTGGATGTATTATTAGGTATTGGAGGTATTAGGTTGGAATTAAGACCTTATTTTAATAAAGTGAACCGTGTAATTCGGTTGTGCATCTTTGTAACAGTCAGTTCTGACACGAGACAATAGGTTTCTCAGAATAATTTTAGTAAACTGCGTATTTTACTTAGGTACCTAGTTTGGGTAAAATTTATAATTTTCACCGTTTACGGTTAAGAAATAAAGTCTAAATTCGCTTTTCGTATTTTTATTTGTATACCAATTTATCTATCGCGTAGGTACCTATTTGCGCGACCGATCCTTTGGTTAGAACGGTATACATAACATCATGCCTGTTATCCCCGAAGGGTTTGGCAGAGGTGTACCTAATGGTACACCCACATTTTTCGCCAGTTATGTTTAATTCCCATGTAATAAGGGGCGAGCTTATTGCCATCAACCGGGCACAAATTCATACTAAATATTTTATTTTTGTTTATGTAGGTATCTAACGCATCGGCATCTTTTGTTTTCAACACGGTGAAGGCACGGTAAACACTTTTTAAATAATTTACACTTCCCTGTATCGAAGCAACTGAGCAAAATGGAGTCCACTTTGCTCGATACACAAACGGGCACGTTTAATCACATTGTCTTTTAATTTTCCTAATGTGTATCTGTCACTTTTCACTATCGCACTTCTTAACTCATCTCGAGTAGTATGCTCCTCGAAATAAACTAGTCTTTTAATTTCGGACCACAAATAAAAATCCAGTGGTGTTAAGTCAGGGCTCCTTGCGGGCCAAGCCACAGGGCCACCACGACCTATCCACTGCTCACCAAACTCACTGTTAAGGTACGCACGGATGGTGGAGGTAAAGGGAACTTGAGGGTCGGTGATTCCACGTGCGCGCAGTGAGTTCAGGTGTTCCGGCTGAGCATAAAGTCGTCTAGCCTCTTCCAGGTTATTGTGCGCCATCCCATAAAAATCCACCATTGCCCAATACTCCACATTGGAGTACGCGTATTGCCGACTCATTTTTAACATGTTATTAAGTTGCGCATGAGTGACCGAACACGAACCGCGCGACGGCTAGACTGTGTGTAAAGCGTGGGGTGGGGGCGTGGCTTACGGATCGATGAATGGATTTTTCAATGGGTACCGTTCGCATGTGTTGCCGATCGTGAATACGTTTTACACACACATATGCATTTACCGCAAGGAAGCGTTACTTCGAGTTCTCATTATTTCACAAAAAAAACATTAAATTAAATTTTTCGTGATTTTTTTTATTTTTTGTTTTTGAAAAAAATAGTCCCATTCGTTTCGAAATCGATGATTGAGTTTATGGCTTTCGGTTCCAGAACGACCAAAAAATAACCGTGTATATATATAATATATAAATATATATATATGTCGATGAACGATTGAAAGTCGCTGGCGAGGTTGGTTGCGTGTCCTGCGTTACCTGAGGCACGCCCTTTTGAACGAGATTTCGAAAGGAGCGACGAGACGTTTAGGATCCAAATTTAAAAATTTATCTCTGGAATCGAGGCATTATTTAAGAATATTATAGTCAGCAGCAGTGATAAACATAAATTGTGTATTATAATGAAGACGTTGGACATTTAAAATATAGCTTAATATATTTTAAGTTGTTTTAGCCATTTTGTCAAATTTAATTGCGTATTTTGTTTTAAAAAAAGAAATCAGAAATTAAAAACTCATTTTTTGCAAAGAAGTACTACAAAACAAAAAAAAATTCTTCAACAATTTAAATTTTTATGAAAAAAATACGGTTACATGCTAGGTGCACGAACACAATAATTTATTTTTATTTATCTAAAATATATCACTGTATTTTTTACTTTTTTTAATCTAAACCACATATTCTATTCTATTATTTTTTTTACAATAGTGAAGTGAATCCGTTTTCTTTATTTATAACTACACAAAATGCAATAAGCCAAGATATACAGTCATAACACTACATGTAATATTTTTAAACTTTACATTTACAGTTACTGTAAACATATTTCAAACTAAACACAAATCAGACCCGACCCAGTCTTCCTCGCCGCCCGCGCCCGTTCCTTTTCTCTACGTTGATAGCAGAAGTAGAAACCGTAGGAGAATCATTATGTCATGCTTCAGACAGTCACACAAACATAGGTAACAATAATACGTCATTATGTTTGAAGAAAGGCCGTTGCAATGATATAATTCATCAGTCAAGTAATGGTTTTCGCCTTGACGACTGAACACCAACTCGATTGAATGTAAAACATGGAAATGTGAACTTAATTTCAAGCCACTTGTACATTGGTTTTTTTCTTTTTGGAGGATGGTGTATCAAGGTAAGAACTTTTTATGTGTCTCGCGCACTATATCGTACTGTCTTGTTAAATTAGCTTCGACGAACATGGATAACGCTGCAGTTGGTGTTATTTGTGTTGCTGGTAATAATGACGACGTGATCTTCCTCGCCGCCCGCGCCCGTTCCTTTTCTCTACGTTGAGAAGTAGAAGCCGTAGGAGAATCATTATATCATTCTTCAGACAGTCACACAAACATAGGTAACAATAATACGTCAATATGTTTGAAGAAAGGCCGTTGCAATGATATAATTCATCAGTCAAGTAATGGTTTTCGCCTTGACGACTGAACACCAACTCGATTGAATGTAAAACATGGAAATGTGAACTTAATTTCAAGCCACTTGTACATTGGTTTTTTTCTTTTTGGAAGATGGTGTAGCAAGGAAAGAACTTTTTATTTGTCTCGCGCACTATATCGTACTGTCTTGTTAAATTAGCTTCGACGAACATGGATAACGCTGCAGTTGGTGTTATTTGTGTTGCTGGTAATAATGACGTGTCACTTTAGCGCAAGGCGATGCGGTACTGTAGGCTTAGCCAAGTTGACAATCTACAATCGTTAACGCTAATAGAAAACTAACAAATGTATGGGAATGACGTCATCTCAACGTTAAGTCACGTGGTCAACAAAAACGAATAGAAAACTCGTAGACAAGTTTACAACTTATCTGAGCGTTCAAAATGATAGAATGAAATATAGATCTAGATCCCATATAAATCGTAGCTAAGTTACAGTTTTGACATGCGCTAACGAAACGATGTCGAAGTTTTTGAACGACCACTGAGCGATGGCCGACACCCAAGAGTTAACGATAACAATAGGCGCCTATCTATATGATTCAGCTGTGCCGTGTATCACGTCATTGTTTATGTTTCAAACTTTCAAGTGCCCGAGTATGATAGAGTTTCGAATAACACTGGTAGATATGTAAGAAATAACTAATCATTTTTGTACCTTTCTATCAATTCCAATAAAGCTGCGAACTTCCTCGAGATCTAGATTCCATCCTATAAAAAGTTATCACTTCACTTATGGTATCTTTTATTTAAATGCAGGATATCATATCATTTCGAGTCACAGTAATGTTTAAAATTACATTCTGCACTGTGATATTATAATAAACCAATTATAAAAAGAACTTGTTCCTTATTTCGCTTACTTTTTATCACTTAAAAGAATTATTCCTTTCGTAACAATTCAAAACAAAAGTTCAGCCCGCGCACAAAGTAAACAACTGTGACTTTGACGTTAGTTTGGCGTGGGTAGGAACGCTCACCATAGACTAAAGTATGGGTTCTTTCTACAAACATTGGAGAACGAGCGATCGACAGAGTCTTGTCAAGTTGGCTACCAACTTAGCGTTTTCTCAAATCGCTTACGCCGAGGCGTCAACGATTGTAGAAAGAGAATCGATAAGAAACGTTTGTAAACTTGGCTAGGTCTACTGATGTCGACGGCCACGTGTCGATGATTCTGTAATTTCCTTCACAACATTTCCTTTATCAGTATCTCCACGCTCTCGAAGTGCCATTTGACCGGCATATAATAGCTTTCCAGCTTCGTGGCTTTTCACGAAGATACTGTTTATCTCCGTTGGTTTCGTTCATACAAATCGTCAAAGTTTTTTTTTGGGCGCCCTGTATTACCGCTAGAAAGTCTTTTCTGAAGTATATCAAGAGTGCCTTGAAGCCATGATTCGTTGTTATTAAAAAAAATCGTTTAGTCCTGTTAACTGCGTGCCATTTTAACTTAAAATCATGCTTGAAAGTCGCAAATTTACGACGAAAAGCTTCTTTTTTTCTCGACATCCATCAGAAGAATTATGGATCATGTTGTAAATATCCATTCGCGGCAACACTCAAGCCTTCCTAGAACATAGAGAGCATCTCTTTCTCTGTAATCTTTGTTATCTAGGTTTCATTTAATTTATTGATAGTTGTATTGTTTTTTTTACGTATGTAGTTTCGTTGACTTTTCCTGACCGTACATTCTTGTGGAGTTTTCTATATTTAGGGAGTTGATGTTTTGCAGCTTTCAGAAGCCTTCCTGTCCTCAACTTTTTGTGAGTAATATTAACTGCATCAAACTCTTGATGGGCTCTGGCGCAATAATAGCTGTCTGGGCGACACGTAGAAGAGTTGCGTCTGTAGCGTACGGTTGTACTTGATCAGGATGACGCTATGGTAAGGGATATTGATGTACTAAATTCCAATTTTGCTTCCAGCACAGCGAGAAATACTTCATTTTAAGCATAAATTGATGGTACTGCGGTTTCGTGATATGTAACTGCAATGAAAAGCGATGGCATAATCCAAACTAAGCAAGAATGTTGAAGTGTTCAACTGTATTAAGCGAAGATTTAAAGTCATTAGTAATTAACACACTTTTAATAAAAAAAAATAACACTACCTGGCATATTTTACACTCGAAGTTACTATAAACATATTTTAAACTAAAAACAAATCAGACTCGACGCAGTCTACGTGATGTTCCTCGCCGCCCGCGCTTGTTCCTCTCCTCCGCGTCGAAAGCTGAAGTAGAAGCCGTAGGAGAATCATTATGTCATGCTTCAGACAGTCACACAAACAGGTAACAATAACACAACGTTTGGCCTCTATTGCGCAACTCCGCGGAGCTGTCAGAGTGCGCCCGGCCGAAATCGTGCAATTTCTCCGCGTTCACTAAAACTACGATAGCTCTGAAATTAAAGAGCGCAGCTCGACACACCCTATGTCACTGAAATCGTTATAAAATAATCTATTTGATTTTCTATAGTTTTGTGCAGTTTTATCGTGAAATCTATTGTTGATTCGAAATTGAAAGTAGGGTTAGCTACTTTTTCCCAGTTTTTGGTAGAAAAGTCGTCATATTAATAAAATACATGCATTTTTTTCCAAAGTTATTGTTTTATTTACATAATAACACATTATTGTACAATAATCAAGTAAAAGAACAGACATTTCTATACATATTTTGCATCTGCAAGCTGAACAAAAACACGGCTCAGGTAATCAACCCGTACACCGAACAAAAAAAACGGGTATGTTTACACATTTATTCTGGGAACTCTGTAAGCCAAGTGGCTGTTTATTGTAATTTATTACATAGCTTGGTACACAATCTTATTGCAGACAAAGTGCTAGCTGTTGGAATTGTTTAACTTACGAACTATGAGTCTCAATGTGAACACTTGAAAAAGAGCTCTAAGAAAGACCCTTTCATAATTTTTATCACAGAGCAAGTACTATTGCACTTATTCAAATTCTATTTTTGCAGTCCACATGGTGACGATATTTACTAATGGAAAAACACAACACAAGGGCATGTTGCCTAGCAAAAACATTAACAAAAACAACATCAATCATCATTAATTTCAGTACAAGAATTCCAAAGACACAGTATAGGATAAAACCAGTAGGTCACATCTGAACAACAGAATAAAACAAATATGAAAATGAAGCAATTTTAAGACAGGTTTCGGTTTTTTTTTTTAATATGAAATATAGTTTATTAAACAACATTAAAAATATGTAAAAAAAAAATAAAAAAATAAAAAATGTTAAAAATGTTCTACGCACATCACATTATTAGATGAACATCCTACAATTCGCCAATGAAACGAACAAAGGTCCCGTACAAAAATATATACAATATATAGATACATACAAAGAAATAAATATTTATAAATATATAGTAATAAATAAATAAATTATGGATGAAGGGTACGGAAACAGACGTTCATACACACAGCCTTGTTGCAACCAACACAGTATGTATGCACCTGTTTACGGCAATCCACGGTGGTGCACTTCCGCCGCTGGCGTTGGTGTTTTGACTGAGCTCCAAATGGATACTCAGCCAAGTAGTGGGAGCGCGCGTCGTAGATTGCCGTATTCTGGTGCATACTCGGTGTGGTTGCAGGCTGCAAAGTGGGGAGAGATGGGGAATGTTTAGAAATAAGGGCTTTTACGAGACAGATACGGAAATTTCGATGACTTAAAGAAGCAGACCGAGTAGAAGAAGTAGAAGGAGCAGAAGTAGAAGGAGAAACTGAATGACAATGAATGATAAAAGAATTCAGAACGGAGACGTTTAATAGTCTCCGGAATAGTTTTTTGTACCAGACCCTTGTTCGTTTCCGCTCGATAGGGTACATGGCCAACATCTGATCTTTCTTGTCCACCCCACCCATCATGATATTGTAATCATTTATCAAGATGGGTTTGGTGGACAAATCCCGAGCTTGAGAGACGCCGTTGCCATGGTATGTCGATATCATAGCGACCCTATTGTTGTCCCTCCATACCATGACATCAACGTCTCCCGAGGTGAGACCAGTGATCTGATCTTTGGCCATGTTCCCCTTGGTCAGACTGTGCAGGGCCTGCGGAACAAACTTACGATTGGTCCGCAGGGTTCCTACACAGTCAAAGCCCAACACCTTCAGGCGTCGAGCAAGGCATGGCGAATTATAAAAATTATCCATCCACAACGTGTGACCCTTGCCCTCAAGACCTTTCGTAAGCCTTAGGACAATTGCCGGCGTGGATGCTTTCATTGGGTCTTCATACTGCTGCGGTGGACACCTTTGAGACTTACCGATAGCGTGAACCTCAAACCGCCATAGGTAGCCGGTTTGAGATTCACAAATCTCGTAAGTCTTGATCCCCATCGTAGCAGCTTTATTGGGAATCAATTGGCTGATGTCCAACCAACCTTTCCACTGCAGAAGACTTTCGTCCAAGGCAATGTTTTGCCCCAGGCGATAAACTGACTGAAATTTGTTGTTCAGATGTGACAACAATGGCTGCACCTTAAAAAGTTTTGCCTCGGAGCCTCCCAGATTTTGCTCACACATGTCATGGTTGTTTACGAAGTGTAAACACTTAGTTAGCATCATAAAACGATTCCCAGACATATGTGCGCTAAATCCGGGTGTATAGAATACGTCAGGAGATGAATTCCAGTATTCCTCGATGCGTGACTTGACCACAACCCCCATCGCAATAACCACACCGAAGTAGACGTATAGCTCGTCAGCAGTGGTGTTTCGCCACATTCGTATGCGGCTATTGGGAAGGAGGGTGCCTTCATCGAGCATACGGGATTTCAACTGCTGAGCGTATCTATTCGACTCCGTGGCAATGTACTCCATAAATTGCCGATCCCATATGCTAACGAAAATCTCATATGGGTCGACACATGGAGCTGTCGGACCTACATCGTTGTGCGAAAACATTTCCCGTCTCGATTCAGGTGGAATCGGAACATTCGGAAACGGTTTCCAATCAAATTCATATAAACCCGAAGGCTGGTCCGTCGCGGTTGGGGGAACTTGTGGGATGTTGGCCTCCACGGCGTTGGCTGCAGGCTGGATTTCGGCTGCAGGCTGGAGTTCGGCTGCAGGCTGGTCATCGGCATCATCAATGTCCAAGGGCGTCTCCCAAAAGCTCCTCTGCGCCCTTGGAATGAGTGATGGAAATACGTCTTCTTCGTCGCTCACATCAGAGTCTGGTTCGCTTCCTGTGTAACAATAGGTAGGTAAAACATCTGGTGGGAACTGGAAGTTTGCCCCTAACCCTGTCCCGAGCTAAAATCAACAGTATTTACCATAAAAGAGCTGATCATATATTTGTTCATCTCGCAGACTCCGGTGAGGACGAAGCTTTGATGATGCCGATTCACACTCCAAAAACCTGAAAAAATGTTGCATGTGAAACATGGTGTTTAAAATAAAAACACATTAAAAAAAAGATTCATTTAAAAGTCATTAAGATACTTACAACGCCGGCGAGGGTACGGCTGATACGTCCTCCATCTGACGTGGTGGTGAACTGGGTAGAGGGACCTCCTCTACCCTAACCTCAGCCATCTGAGGCGGTGGTGGGCTGGGTGGAGGGACCTCCTCCACCACAACCTGAGGCGCCATCTGAGGTGGGTCGATAGGTGCACGAGCTGCTCTGAAAACAGGAATTATTTAAAATTATTCTTGCTAATGGTAAATAACCAAGATACAATTTAGAACTACTTACGGTGGCCACCGACGCTTCCTGTTAGGGTGCAGAGCAACCTCTAGAGGCCGACCCACCGGCAGCTCTCTTATGTCGTACATATTTAATCTGAAATACAAAATTCAATTTAATACTCAAAAAAATAGAAATACAAATTTGATTTACTAAAAAAAGCGTTAAAAAGCTGTTACTGTTCGATGGTGCTTGGCCCAGGTCTGTCGGAGCCTGCCACGGCTCGGCCGCGTCCTCCTCGCCCCCCTCGACTACGTCCTCCTCGCCCCCCTCGACCACGTCCTCCTCGCCCACGTCCCGTGCCGCCTCGTGGTACCACCATCGCCACCACCGCCTCCACCACACCGTCACCCTGCCCCAGAGCAACGCTAGCGCCGCCTCGGACCCGCACTCGACCCCGTCCTCTTCGCCCCCCTCGACCACGTCCTCCTCGCCCACGGCCCGTGCCACCTCGTGGTACCACCACCGCCACCACCGCCTCCACCACACCGTCACCCTGCCCCAGAGCAACGCTAGCGCCCCCTCGCACACGCACTCGACGTCGCGACTCAAATATTTCATTATCTTGCATGCTTGAACAATAAAATATAACACTGTCTAAAAGCCAGTTTAAAAGTAACAATGACATGCAAAACCAACTCACCAAACATGATAGAAGCTATGCAATAGCTTAAAAACATCAATAAAATTAAAATAATTTAAACCTCCTTTTTTTTCTAAGTCGGTCAAAACATTGCTATACTGACCATTTTCTTGCACAGTGTACGAAACACAAAAAACATGGCGGCTTGAAGTCATAAACGTCAAATGTTCTGTCTGCTAAAAAGTCTCCTGGAGATTCGATTTTCGATTACGTTTTTTAATTTCAATATTTACACAAATTTTTACGAATTTTACTAATAAAATGCCTAATACATACGTAGTAACGTACCTAAATCATGTTTCTAACAACATTTTGTCGTCTCTAGTGTATTTTCTACTCACAACAAGTAGAAATGTACCGGCATGGCGCGCGAATTTCCAAACAATGTTTGGTGAAATAACAAATTCTTTCCAAAATCTTTAACAAATACACAATGCAGCAATTAAAAACTGTTTAGTACTTACTTGTTCACGGTTAATCTTACCACACCACACTATAGTTCGTTAATAACAACAACCAAATAACACTTATACACACGCGCCGCGTCGTTGACATAAACAAAATGAAGCCGTCACAACAGAAAAACGTTCCGATAACAAATGTTGTTGAATGTTTAGCATATGATGTTTTATGCCTTTCTTATTCTTTCACCTACACTCTGTGTAAGTTAGAGTAGGAAAGGTATGCTCTAGACAGGCAATATTTGACATTTAATCCGACCCGATCCACGAAATCTCCAGGAGATTCCCACCAGACGCGAGTTTTTTGACAGAAATCTCCTGGAGATTTATTAGCGGACGGGAGGGTTTGAAGAAAGGCCGTGACGATGTGACAGTAGTTGTCCACGTGTGTCTGTACGTGACACGATGTACATAGTTGACATTACTGTGCTTTACTTTTTGTTAGCTGAAGTTGAGTCGTTCAGGTGAACGGCAACCATTACTTGACTACTGAATTTCTTCATAATAATTTTCCATAGCGGCTTCGCGTTTATTGATGGGTGTGAATACGGACAGCATGTTTTCGTAGTAAACTGTGGTTGGCTGAAAATAAGCTGCTTTAAAGGAGCGTTTCCATTAGGCATGTCTTGCATGCCAGTATGACGTCATATTTGCGAACAAGTTGCTTGCATTGGAACTATGTTTTTTTATATTAAATGGGCCTACTCTTGACCTCAATCTAGTCCTAAGGACTGATATTGGTAATTAACAAACTTTTAATAAATGAACTTAACACTACCTGGCATATTTTAAACTTAACACTCGAAGATACTATAAACATATTTTACACTAAACACTAATCAGACCCGACCCAGACTATGTGATCTTCCTCGCCGCCCGCGCTTGTTCCTCTCTTCCGCGTCGAAAGCTGAAGTAGAGCCGTAGGAGAATCGTTATGTCATGCTTCAGACAGTCACACAAACATAGGTAACGATAATACGTCATTATGTTTGAAGAAAGGCCGTTGCAATGATATAATTCATCAGTCAAGTAATGGTTTTCGCACGCCTTGACGACTGAACACCAACTCGACTGAATGTAAAACATGGAAATGTGAACTTAATTTCAAGCCACTTGCACGTTGGTTTTTTTTTCTTTTTGAGGATGGTATAGCAAGGATAGAACTTTTTATTTGTCTCACGCACTATATCGTACTGTCTTGTTAAATTAGCTTCGACGAACATGGATAACGCTGCAGTTGGTGTTATTTGTGTTGCTGTCAATAATGACGTGTCACTTTAGCGCAAGGCGATGCGGTACTGGGGTCTACTCTCTTTCTCCGAAACGAAACTTCGCAAATGAACGAAATTTAAACGAAGTTTCGTAAGTGATCCTACTTTATTTCATTTTCGGACGCGCACAAGAAGTTTTAGTGAACGAATGGAATCTATAATATTGTGTGGGTCTTTTTTGATGTCATTTAAAGTAAATTACGGTTTTTACTTTAACTTAAAATTAATAAACTCTTTTGCTTTATTTTTACACTTTACGTTAAAAATGTGATTTATTAAATATTTCTTGTAATATTCATGCAGAAAATATAAATTTAAAGATAAAAATTCTATTTTCGACAACATTCACTGCGACACTATAAAACACCCTTTCACTGTCATTGTTAACCGACTAATTTGAAGAGTACTATTTCAGGCCAACAATGGGTAGTCACGTATGACAATCAAAAATATCTGTATATTCACAATCTAATCACAACATGTCAACTTACGATTTTTTGTTTTAATACTTTGAAAAGGACAATGCTCACACTGTATGGGGAAAAAACCCAGGCCCGGCGCAAATGAAATGTATCTCAGATTTTAAGTATTTATATGTGACATAATGTTTAGTATTAGGCATTACCAAAATCTTTTTTTTAAATGTCATAAATTGCTAGTTGTTTTATGTAAGGAGCTTCAAAAATGTGTTTTTTTTTTTAATTATTTCTTTACTCTTATTCTATAAATGACATTTAGGCATCTATTTTGACAACGCCATCTACATTTTGTGCAATGTTAGGGTAAACCTAATAAAAAACAAGAGTAGGCAAATGAAATTATTTTATTATTATACACATTATTGGTTCTCTAAGTCTATGATTACATCTTCCAGAGTGTATCCGGGATGATTAATATCATCTTGATGTCTGGCTCAACCCAAGTAATACAGTACACTCATAATATGGGCGCAGCTACCCAAAGTTCTTTTGCCATGTATACAAGAGCAATAATGCTCTAAAATTGCATTAATACCGGTTTCTCTTCTATACAAAATATAAGTATAGTAAGTTCTGTTCCTTACATGCCGCGATTGTATACGGCATCTTATTAAAACACCGCTTTCGCCATTAATTGTTACGAGCACCGAATGTCTATATACTTCAATTTCGTAGACACCTGTTTGTTTAATGTGCTCACTGCAATAAGAGCGTGCTATTTTACAGTGATAAGTGCCCACAGCAAACAATATCAACTCTTCTTGGGAAAGTCTGGGGAAATCTTCCAACGTCTGGTCATTTGCTTCCAAACGAACAAATGCGGCTCTATGTCTGTTTAAATTGTGCTCAATGACGTAGTCTGCCAAAAGGTTTGGCTTATGCACATTCCTATTTATAATATCAACGAATTGTTCAGTGTATTGACTGTCCTCTTAGGGTTCTTGGAAGGCATTGATAAGCGCTGCGGCTATCTTATAGTCAGTCATTGTTGAGGGCAATGCTCGATTAAATACCCTGTATCTAAAAATCACTTTTAAACCGTCCATTGATTGTCTCTACGACCCAGCGGCATAAGGTGACCAGCCTAGATTTATTGGCTTCTTCACGTGTCAGCTGGGTTTCACCACGTCTTTTGGTCAGGGGCATGTGCACGTCATAACCATATGTTTCTAGAAGAGGAACTGCGTCACGGAATCCCCTGTCAAGAATGAACGCATCGTCTTGTTCAAGATAATAATTAATCGGTGCTTCTTCGTATGCCCCATCATGATTTTGTAAAATCTGCTGCATGATGGAAGCATCAGAGGTCGAAGCTGAGTATGGACCTGTGACGTCTATAATATGTCCATCACCGCAGACCAACATAAAAGGTTTTATCAAATTGGTATACTTATGGAGGCTGTAGCTATTCCTTTGGAAAAGGAAATTGGAGCTTTTTTGGATAAAAATGTAACCGCCGTCACATATTACGTCACATAATAAATTCAAACATACCTAATAGACAAACTGTTTCATTCTGAAGACCCTCCATGTGGCTTCTTATGTCGCACTCTATCCAAATAAAAGCATCATGTGTTGCTCCACCAAATGAAGCATCCACATTTGTTATATAGCAATCACTGTCGCATATCTGGAAAAGAATGACATTCAATATAACATAAAGTAAGTTAGGTACCTATAGAGATTAATGAGAATCATATTAAACAACAGTAGATGTCACAATGAAATCATTAATATTTAGTTCTTATACTAACAGCTTGGGTGTTAAGAGAATGAAAATGTTTTCGATTAAAATATTGTTCCTCGTGCTCAGAAGGTCTAACAATTGCAATATGAGTGCAATCAATGCACCCAATCACGCCCGGAAGCCCTTATTTTTCATAAAATCTGTAACATTAATGATAATATATTATACTTAGCATTCATTCAAAATACATTAATATAAATACTTAATAAAACCTATGCATATTAGGTACATACCGTCGTTTAATAAGATTCCTTTCATTTGCATTTTGCGGGAATTTGATGTACTTCCTTACTATATGGGGTGCATTGAGGGCAGTTGTGACCTCCTGCAAACAACGCGAAACAGTCTGTTGTGCCATGGGCCCGTCCATGTTTTGTCCCACAGACCCTTGGTAACTACCTCGGGCATAAAAATTCAAGGCCGTCAGGATCTGAAAAGACGAGTTTTAAGAACAGTGAAATGCTAATTTTTATTGAAATTTGAATAAAAAATATACACCACCTTAATTGTGGGCTCGATTCCATGACGCCTTGTCTTGGAGGTAATAAAGGCACTAATTCCTGACACAACTCCTCGAATAATTGCCGACTGAGTCTGTAATTTCCTACAAACTCTTAAGTCGGGAATTTCGTTGATATTAAGTTGGTTGCGCAGGCGGCGCCGGTTCCTTCTACGCTCTACACGTTCTTCACGTAAAGCAGCTTCGACTAAAAGCATTCTTGTAGCCATTTCTCACAATATTCTCAAAACTAAACGTAAAACGAAAATCAAAAGGTAACACTTTTGGTTTCGTCAAATTTGAGGTTAAAATTCCGAACAATCGCTTGTCAAATTCAAATATTCGTTCGTAATATTTCGAATTAAAGTAGGTTTAGAGAATCTAAACGTCAAATAATTTTCGTTCGTAAGAAATTTCGGAACGAAATTGAACCGTGGTAGGAAACACGCGAAATTTCGATCGAAACTTCGTTTTTCGTTGAATAAGAGTAGACCTCCTGATGTAGACGGCCACGTGTCGATGATTCTGTAATTTCCGTCACAACATTTCCTTTATCAGTATCTCCACGCTCTCGAAGTGCCATTTGACCGGCATATAATAGCTTTCGAGCTTTGTGGCTTTCACGAAGATACTGTTTTTCTCCGTTGGTTTCGTTCAGACAAATCGTCAAAGTATTTTTTTGGGTGCCCTGTATTACCACTAGAAAGTCTTTTCCGAAGTATATCAAGAGTGCCTTGAAGCCATGATTCGTTGTTATTAAAAAAAAATCGTTTAGTCCTGTTAGCTGCTTGCCATTTTGACTTAAAATCATGCTTGAAAGTCGCAAAGGACATCAACCACTTTGCATGGCGTTTGGGCTTGAACATGAACATAAAAATATTGCACTATTTTTGATGTTATTGAGTGGCTTACAGTACATAGAAAACATATATGTAGGAAGTTTTGTATCAAACTGTTTAATATAATAATAAAAAATAAAACTTCAAAACTTTAAAATAAATCAATTTATTTGTAAAATTATTCATTTTCGTAAGTTAATAAAACGTGGTCTAAAAACTGGGCCGGTGGAGTTATATTTTCATACCTGGCCCAGCTTAAATACCATATCACAGACATGATGTGAGCGCAGCAACCTACAGTTCTTCGGCCGACTATGCAATTGCAGCAATAATGCTTAGCTTGTATGCCTTGATTATTATCTTCATATAATATATATACAAAATATATTTTACGGCCTAGATGTCGGCTTCGTATTTTCCCTCGCAATAATGTGCAATTCTCGACCGAAGGAAATCCTTGTAAAAGCTCACTGGCTCTATCGATGCACACTTCAATAGTATAGGAACCATCATTTCTTATGTGCTCCCCATAATAAGACTTTGCCTGTTTAATCTGATATGTTCCACATGCTAATAACACAAGTTCATCAAATGAGTCGTCTAGTTTCAAAAGCCACTAAAATAAGTTTTGTTTATTTTTCACCAACTAGTAAAAACTTCTCGTCGTCGATAAATGTTATAGACAATAATCATTTTTGTACGATATGAACCCACAGACCATGGCAACACTTTAAAATCCCTTTTCAGCAATGAATCAGTTTAATAAACAAAAATATGGAGGTTTTTTATTTTATTTTAGCGGCTTATGAAACTCACTCCTGAATTAAGAGGAATTTGATAGTAACATGTAACATTTTAGTGGGTTTTGCAACTGAAAAAATCTTAGTAAAGGATGGTGTTATACAAAATATCAACAACCAGCAAGATAGGTAGTAGGTAAATGTCGCTTTCATTAAAATCTCTTAAAAATCCAGAATCAAGTAATTTCTTTTGATTGATAATATTAAAAAAATACGATAAATCTGTTATAGGCATGAAATAAAAGGTTTTATTGTGTTTTTATAATTTAATTTACGTATTTATTAAAAATATAATAAAAATGAAGAGAGAGAGAGATAAAAAATTTAAACATGACAAATATTATCCGTAAATCCTGCTTCACACAAATCAGTCTCTTCCGACAATCTCATAAAGTCTCTCGTTTCAGCGGTACTCATTCTCTCGATTAAAGATTTAAAAAAAATCAATTCTTCCAAGTTTCTCCAATCATTTCCATAGTGTTTTTTAAGAAGTCTGTCGACGTCTTGAATTTTTGCTTGTTTTATGCAAACACGATTTGGCTGGATTATTTGAGGAGATATCATGGTGATTTTTTTATTGTTTTTTGTGATTGTCTTTTTTTGCCGTATTTCGTTTCTATACGTCTCTTCACCCTGTACTAAAATGTTTTCTGTTTTCGTTCTTGTAATAAAAAATCTTTTTGTTTTCATAAACTGAAAATGCCAAGACGTGGTAGGTTTAATGATGGACTCGTAACTTTTTTTCCAATCAAATACAGGAATTGATGTTAGATCTTTGCACATACCATTTTGTTTTAAAACAGCTGCATATTCGGATGGAGAGATTATCACTTCCTTTGTTTTCAGTGTTTTCTCAATTCTGGCAAACAGCCTGTCTGGAGGTATAAAGGAGTGACCTACAACGGGGAAAATCAGCTCTATTTTCTTGATATTTGTTGGGGCTTCTGTGTACAACCATTTACCGAGCATCGCTATCATACCTGTATTTTTATTTTGTCCGGCGCAACCGTCAGACACTATTCGTAGAATTTTTATTGTATCTCCAAATTCAAAGTTTTTCAGGAAATCGTAAACTGCGCTAATTATCTCATTACTACCTTTGCAGTGTGAAGTTTCATCCCAGTAGTAGGAATGAATGTTATTTTTATTCAGTTTAGCCTTTGAATTTCCCACAACAATGGCGAAGTGGTAAAAGTTGATTTGTCTACTGTAGTAGGCAGATTGATCCGGTACTTTGGGCATCGCCTGGTTCTTCTGGCAATCGAAGGATATGGTTTGAAGATTTTCGTTTTCTTCTTGCAATATTGCATAGAAAGCTTTGTATTTGAGGCGATGAATTCTTTTTTCGACCATAAGTACGTTTTTCTTTGAAGCGTCCTTCTCTGTTTTTATGCGTTCTGACAGTTCAATGCACGTTGAGCACACGTCTGTCCTAGGATTCCCAAAGCCTATATTATACTTAGTATTAATAACATGCCTGAAAAAACTTTGTTTAACTTTCAAATCCTCGTCACGGGCAGCGTTATACATACGCCACATTTTACGTATTGTCAAGCCTGAATCAAGATATATTCTATTGGCACTTTTCGAACGACAATAGTGACTCTCTTGTCCCTGAAAGGATTCGATGAACCATTCGACGGATAATCTTTTTGCTTCATATTTTTCTCTCTTCCTGTCACCTCCACGCTTCTCTTCTGGCATTTGACCTCCGCTACTTAAAAATCTGTTCATAACTCCCTGTATTCGATCTTTTTTTATTATTAGTGCTCTCATGAAAGTTTTTTGACATACCGGTATTTTGGTCCCACTTTTACTAAGTATAGAATACTTAGTAGCAACTTTTCTTTTACTGTTGGGTTTTAATGTTTTGGTTTCTGATATATTCCAATATTTCAGTATAAAACAGTCTTGCTTCACTTTCGTATCACACGTATAGAAATTCTTGTAAAATTTTCTTATATCTTGACATGATAATTCACTACATCGAAACGCCTTTTGATTGTGTCCACACTGCGGAAACTGCGGCAAGCTTGAGGGTTTGTACCTAAAACCGAAATAATATTTTGAAATAAAAAGTTCCGAAATGCACATTTTTAATAAAATATGATAGTAAGATACAGATTCAAATAATTAATACTATGAGCTATTTCTTTCAGACAATTTCATGCTAAAAAATTACGATTTTGAATATTAAAAATAATCAACATTAAAAAAAGTTTATGGTTATGGCTTTTTTTAAATTTATCAAAAATAAATAAAATTACTACACTTCAAATGATGCATAACAATTAAACATACTTACAAAAGATATATGAAAGTAAACTTTCATATTTACAAGAATAATAAAAAAATATTAAAATAGATCTGCTGCAGTTTTATATTCCATAGGTACCTACTGCATAATACCATTCTTGCTAATGTTGATGCTGATTTTAAAGGATGAATCACGTACCGTTTTTCGCGTAGAATCTCACGTTTCCAGGTTGCTTTATTCACAGATCGTTTCCTTGTCTCTTTTGGATCGCATTTTCTCACAAATTTCATTAAGTCCTCCATTTTTTAGGCATAAAATCATTAAATTAACAAACACAGATCTACACCACACAACAGAAATCGCCATCTTGTTTGCATAGTTAAAGTTAAGTCACGTGTCAAAAATGACGCGCTACCATTGGTCAGTCAGTTTATAGGGGCTTTTGAAAGCCACACGCAATGTTTAAGTGGCTTTTGATCCCAATCGTTGACTTTATAACTGTTTTTGTTGGCGTTTTAGAGGAATTTAACACTAACTGAATGACCAAACTTGAAGTACTAATAAAATGCTGTCTTATAATAATATAAGGTTGATTTTAGGATAAAATCGTTTTAGGGGGTTTTGAAACTAGATGACTCAAATGTTAATCTAGGAAATTCAACAATTTCAATAGTAGCGTTTAAGTTGGAGAATTGTGTCCGTCTTCGATTTAAATTATTTTCAATTACATAATCAGCTAATATATTATTTGTGTTATATTTTTCATTTACCAGATTTACAATTTGTCCTGCATCTGGTCTATCTGATACCCTTTGGTGGAACATGTTTATTAATGCGGCAGCTATTTTAAAATCCGTCATAGCATGAGTGGATGCAGTATTGAAAAATTCACTCCTAAATATTTTATAGGACATTTTAAAAATCCCATTTACTGCTTCGACAATCCACCTGCACCTGCTGTGACCGTTCTTGACTTATTAGCTGCCGCTGTTGATAATTGAGTTTCACCTTGTTGTAGGGATAAAGGAAAGTGAACAGTATAGTTGCACTGTTGTAGTAAAGGGACACAATTCCTGAAACCCCTATCCAGCAAAAAAACATCCCCAGGTTGAAAATACCTTCGTAAAGTATTGTTTTCATTATTAAATTCATTAATCATGATATCTGCATCCGATGTTGTTGCTGGATAGGGACCAAGTACATCTATAATATAACCATCAGAACACACCATCATAAAAGGTTTCATGAAGTTCCTATACTTATGCAAAGAATAAGTATCTTTCTGGTATAAATAATTTGAACTTTTTTGTACATATACATAGGTGCCATCCAGAATAATTATTGGGTTCCTATTTGCTCCACCGAACAGCTCATTAGGTATCATGAGATTTCTTGAAGAAATTTGAGCTCGTGTGATATGATTGATCCCTAAGTTTTGTGGAACAAAATCATCAGTAAGTATTTGCCGGACCTTTTTTAATAATCTTACTAAAGTGGTAAACGAGCGGATATCAACGCTAATTAAATACACCCCGTATTTAATAGCGTTGATATCCGCTCGTTGCTGTCGCCAGTTCTTAGTTTCATAAGATACGCAGCAAGAGCTAATGTACCATTTTGCATATTATCTATTTGTTGCACATTAGTTTTTAATTCAAAAAACTGGTGCTTGGTTAAACCAGTCCAATAATGCACTGAGTCATCAGACATTTGTTGAATATTCGAAAAGTCTAATATTACTCTTTCTTTTATGAATGAAGCAAAGTCTTCTATGTGATTAGCATTAAAATATTGTATTGAATGCAAGTCATTACTCAAAATGTCAAAATGATTATTTCTTAAATGGAATTCACAAATCCTACATTGCTGTGGTATCTATATACCACAGCAATGTAGGATTTGTTTTGTTTGTATGGCTTAGAGTCTATATTTTTAATGAGTACAATTACTATTAATTGTACTCATTAAAAATATAGACTCTAAGCCACAAAGGAATCCTTACTCTTTCTTCGGCAGTGCAACCAGGTAAGAAACAATGTGCTTGTGTATCTGGAGCTCTTCTCATGTGAGGTAAAAATATCGAACCAACTGGTGCTTCAACTCCCTGTTGTATTTCTGCGTTATCACCCTGCTGTACATCATCAATAGCATCCCTCCCAACATTGCGTGTACTGTGTCTGTCAGCTCTTTGCCAACAAGGATGGCAGATTCTATCAGATGCCGTCAACTAAAACAAAAAAGAACATTATAATATGAAGAATGAATAACCTTATCATCATCAGCATCAACTGCCTATAATCATTAAACCCTGTTTTGCATACAGTCAGGTAAGGGATTGCTATTGTTGATCATAAGTAAATGCCTTATTCCCTGACATTTATAGGTATCTTTAAGTCTGCTTACACGTCACTTACAAGGAAAAAATAAAAAAAACCTTAAAGATCTCTGCAATTACAATAGTGCACTATATGGTAAGACCACACAAAGCTGTTATTTTGGAACCTACATCATATTAAAAAAAAAACAATTACCTCACGTGGTTGAATCGAATAATAATATATAATATACGATTATTTTGGTTGAAGTCCTTTACGACGAATAGCTTCTTTTTTCTGGACATTAAAAGAACAGTCTCTATAACTCTTCTTCAACTTCATCAAGTTTCGTAATCGTAAGTCCATCAGAAGAATTATGGATCATGTTGTAAATATCCATTCGCGTCAACACTCGAGCCCCTGACCTTCCTAGAACAATTAAAATCTAAAACTATAATCACAACCACAAAACAAATGGAAATCCATATAAGGGGCAAAAAGTAGCAATTTTTCTATCTATAAATAATATATTAAAAATATATGTCCTACCAAACAATAAAATATAAATAATCCAATAATGCCGGATTATCTAAAATTTAGTTATTTCTAAATTTGATTGTGAGAATGAGTGAAAAATAATGCAGTTAAATAACAATTTATTTGAATAATACATACCTGGTTCTGCAATATACAAAAAAATCTTCAGTGAAAATCTTCGTTGGAAACTTCATTTATCAATTAATAAAAACTAGAAACTTTGCAAACACTCGCCACAAAAATAAACGTGCAACCAACAGCGCAGTCGAAACTCGTCTTACTACGTGTGTTCTAACAAGAATCAGATAAAAAATATGGCCGCCCATTGTTCCCTTGTGTATCGGCACGTAAGGCTAATTGACTTAATTTAATTTCTTCCCCTCCTACCGTTGTTGTATTGCCAACACTAGTTATGTAGTGGTAAAGGTTATCTGGTATACACAAGTCCTCAGGAAGCAAGTCTTGACACCGAGCGGAGTCAATCTTTCTCTCGCCGTTGTCAAGCGTTAGGTCCATCAGATAACAGTTGAGAATTGTGGTCATGAAATGCTGGAACATGGAAAAGGGCATGCGCCTGTCCAGCCTAGGGTCTACTCCTCTGAGCGACTCATAGGTCCGTTCGACCTGGTCTATATATCCACAAACTCAAAATTTTGGCAGTAGGTTTCTTGAATTGGAATTGAGCTAGTGTGTGGGCCAAGATCGTACAGTGGTTCATCCACTGGGGCCGTTTCATCCTTAGCTCGGAAATCATAGGAAGCGGCAGTGTCTGTCTTCACCTCCTTCTTTTCTGGTCGTGGTCGACCTTGTTTCTTCCACGCCGCACTTCGGTCTGTACGACCACGCGGCTTTACGGGGCGTTTTTCGAAATCGCGCACTTCATTCCAGTCAGAGTCAAAGTTGTTGCTGGTGTTCGTATGCTCTACGCTGATTTCTACTTCCGCGCATCTCTCCGCTAGCGGGCTTTCCACGCTGTACCGGTTGAGATCTTCCAAATGATTGGGTATTATTTGCCATCCTGGCTGCAATTTGCAATTAAGTATAAAATAAAACTGTCTAAAAACGTGCTGCGCGCCGGCCTACGTCAGCGTAGTTTGCTACGCTGACGACACGCTGGTACTGGCACAAGGGAGGTCGCACGAGGCGGCGGCCGAAAACATGACACGCGGGGTTGCGATAGTTGTGGAGAGGATCCGGCAATTGGGTCTCGAGGTGGCATTGCACAAGTCCGAGGCCATGTGTTTTCATGGGCCTCGGAATGCGCCACCGTCGGGATCCCTACTGACGGCAGGAGGGGTTTCCATCGGCGTCGGGTCGACGTTGAAATACCTAGGACTCGTCCTCGACAGCCGGTGGAACTTCGTGGAGCACTTCCGACGTTTGGCTCCCAAACTGGAACGGACTGGGGCTGCCTTCAAGCGGCTCTTGCCCAACCTGAGGGGTCCAAACGCCTCCTGCCGGAGGCTCTACGCAGGGGTCGTGCGGTCCATGGCCCTTTACGGGGCCCCGGTGTGGGCGCGTTCCTTGAGGCGGCAAGCCGCCCACTACCTGAACGCGCCCCAAAAGGTGATAGCCATAAGGCTAATCCGGGGGTACCGCACGATCTCCGGCGAGGCGGCTAGCCTCCTTGCCGGATTGCCGCCATGGGATCTGGAGGCGATAGTCCTCGCGCGCCTGCACGAATGGCGCGCGGAGGCACTACATCGGGGGGAAACTCCGCTGCCGCGGCAAATTGCCGCTCAGCGGACAGACCTCCGGCGTGATCTCATGGCGACATGGAGAGAGCGACTGTTGCAACCCCGTGCAGGGCACGCTACCATAGTGGCGATAAGTCCCCTCTTTGAGGAGTGGCTAGAGAGGTGCCACGGCGCCACGGCGCCCTCACCTACCGCCTGACGCAGGTCCTCACCGGACACGGTTGTTTCGGGAGGTTCCTGCACCGAATAGGGCGGGAGGAAACGCCCGGGTGTTTCCACTGCGAGGATCGTCCGGGGGACACGGTGGAGCACACCGTAGAGGTCTGCCCCGCTTGGGCGGAGCTCCGCCGTGTCCTTGTAGCGGCGATTGGCGGCGGCGATCTCTCGCGTCAGGCCCTGGTTCAAGCCATGGTCCGGAGCGACAGGGAATGGGAAGCCGTCACCACCTTCTGCGAAGCAGTCATGCTAGTGAAGGAGGTGGCGGGACGTGAGAGGGAAAGAACCTCCCAGCCGCCGCGGGAGTCGCCCTGGGCGTCGGGGGTCACGTGGTGGCTCCCGGCCACCGTAGGCGCGGGCCTGTGGTCGGCGAGCTATGGGCTAGCTCACCGTCCGGCCGTCTTATGACGACAGGCCGTGTCGACGGCGCGTTCGTGTTCCACGCGCGCCTCAAAGAGATGTCAGCAACCACGTAGGGGTCCGCATGGACCGATGCCTGCCAGGGCTGCGGGACTGTTCGAAAGAGATACCGTGGCCCTGGAACACAAAGGGCAAAGAAGGAACATGGATGGGTTTTAGTCAGTACAAGTCTGACACTCCCTTCCGCTCCGCCCAGAGTGGGGGGGTCATTTGATGATTTCCCATCCGAAAAAAAAAAAAAAAAGGCTAATTGACCTTTACAAAGTTGATTTTTGGCCGTGTTTTAGGGTCTAATACCCGTCTGTGAGGTGGGGTGTTTTCATAAAGCAGGGGCACTCTTTTAATCTGCCTTATAATTCTTTCTGCATCTCTTTTCCTTTTTTATCATTGTTATCTAGGTTTTATTTCATTTATTGATAGTTTTCTACGTATGTAGTTCTTTTCCTGACCGTACATTCTTGTGGAGTTTTCTACATTTAAGGAGTTGATGTTTTGCAGTTTTCAGAAGCCTTCCTGTCCTTAACTTTTTGTGAGTAATATTAACTGCATCAAACGCTTGATGGGCTCTGGCGCAATAATAACTGTCTGGGCGACACGTACAAGGGTTGCGTCTGTAGCGTACGGTTGAACTTGATCAGGATGACGCTCTGGTAACGGATATTGATGTACTAAATTCCAATTTTGCTCCCAGCACAGCCAGAAATACTTCATATTGAGCATAAATTGATGGTACGGCGGTTTCGTGATATGTTACTGCAATGAAACTCGATGGCATAATCCAAAGCTAAGCAAGAATGTTGAAGTATTCAACTGTATTAAGCGAAGATATTAAGTCATTGGTAAATAACACTTTTTTAATAAATGAATCTAACACTACATGGTATATTTTAAACTTTACACTTAAAGTTACTATAAACATATTTTACACTAAACACAAATCAGACTCGACCAAGACTACGTGATGTTCCTCGCCGCCCGCGCTTGTTGCTCTCCTCCGCGTCGATAGCAGAAGTAGAAGCCGTAGAAGAATCATTATGTCATGCTTCAGACAGTCACACAAACATAGGTAACAATAACACGTCATTATTTTTTAAGAAAGGCCGTGACGATGTGACAGTAGTTGTCCACGTGTGGCTGTACGTTACACGATATAGTTCACATTACAGTGATTTGTGCTATGAATTAGCTGTAGTTGAGTCGTTAAGGTAAACGGCAACCATTACTTGACTATTGAATTTCTTCATAATAATTTCCCATTGCGGCTTCGCGTTCATTGATGGGTGTGAATACGGACAGCATGTTTTCGTAGTAAACTGTGGTTGGCTGCAAATAAGCTGCTTCAAAGGTGCGATTCTATTAGACAAGTCTTGCATGCAAGTATGACGTCATATTTGCGGACAAGTTGCTTGCATTGGAAACATGTATATACAGGGTGTAAGGGTAAACACCGTTTTCACTCAAACCACGGGTAGTTGAATAAATAAAAAAATATAGAACCGAGTTAAAAAAAAAACAGAATAAAGATAAGTAATTTACTTTAAAAATAAACAACAATAAATTATCCCACACCGTCCGCGAATTCATGATATGCGCCCGAGTAACGTAATCGCCGCCCGTCCTAACTACCTACAGCTACGCAATACTCGTAACATAACCTGTGATGCAATTTTTCCTTCATACTTTTCCTGGCTGGACAGGACAGGAAAAAATACCTACCTTAGGTGTTGCGAGACGAGTCTAAATGTAAATTTGATTTTAAAACAAAGAAAATGAAAAACTTATCCAAACCATTGGGTAGGTATTTTTTCCGCATTTAAAAAGTCCGTGACAATTTTATGTACAATTATAAATCACCGATTCAATTTACACTGATTGAACTTACTTCCCTAAATTAAACTCAACAACTGTTCAAAATGGGATCTATTTACGGCCACACATGCCTCCGCTCGTTTTCGTGGGTTGATTCGTACTCGAGAATCTAACTTCTGCATACATCCTACGAGCGTCATTCAGGTTATCACCCGCGATGGCGTAAAGCCGTACCACTGTGGTCCACTGTTCAATTGTGTAAGACTGTAAGACAGATCTAAGTACACACAATTTACGCACGAGAAACAAGCAGGGTTGCCAACTCAATGCCACGGTTGGGTGCTAAGTAACATCTCAAAAAGTGCTAAATTGGTATAAAATTTTAACAATAGTGCCAAATATATGAAATAAGAAAAATAACGTGTAGAATAAAAAGTTTTTATTTTCAAATTGTCATGACATTAATATCAAAGTTATGTTATGTTACATTTAAACAAAAATAAAAAAAATATATAGTTAAATTGGAGGATGTGACCATCAAAATTTAAAAAAATCGAAATATTAAAAATCTTATTATCGTTAAATCCAATCATCATCCTCACTACTTGTACCGTCTGTCTCTGCTGCGGTTCCTTGTACAGCTGTTGAAGTCATTTACACTTATAGCAGACTTTTTAAATTTAAATGTGTACATATCTTTCTTGCCTATTTTTTTAAGGATATCTTGAGGTATATCATATGTATAACAAGTTTTGTTCAAATGTTTGAGTCCAGTTCGTATACGAATAATTGAATTTAGGGAGTCCAAGTTAATTTTGTTCCTCAATTTATTTTTTACGATGTTCATTACGCTAAAAACCCTCTCAACGTCCGCATTTGAATGTGGCAATGTGAGCACGAATTTTCATTGCTTGCGTCCTTAAAATCTGACATTTCAACCCAAAATTTTACTGTATCAGTCACATTTTCCCAAGTGTTGCTAGTTAGGCTTTTCCATTGGGCAACAATTTTATCAATAGTTTCTGGATTCTGTACAAAGTGTTCCGCTAACTTCACAACTTCGTTGAGCCCTTTATTTGGTTTTAAAGCGTTAGTGACGCTCATGACATTCATATCTTTCAGGAGGGTTACATTTTCAGGAAGCCGCTGTTGCAATTGTTTTATTAGTTTTACCGTAAAATTTACGCAACGTTTTCTTAATGCTTGCTTTTTGGTATCTTCTAAGGATTGCATAGCGTTCTCAAAACTGTAGCCAAGATAAGGAGACGGATCCAGGTAATCTGCAACATTATCTTCAAAAATGTTAAAAGAGTGACGTCTTCCCGGGATCACTACTTTATCACAAAACGACTCGAGCAATTTTATCAAAGTTTCTAATAATCTTGTTGGATCTGAATTTTCGCCTTCGAATGCTTTTAGCGCCGATTGTACCTGACCAAGTATTGATTTTATGTAAATTAAATAAACTTTATTTTGCAAATCAGAATACGCTTCGTATAAGAGTTCAGCCGTGTAACAGTTATTTTTTCTTCTGGCAATCTCAAAAAACAGTTTCAGCTCCAACCACTGGTCCAAAATTCTTTGCACTGCTGGCTCGATTGAGAGCCATCTAGTAGCACATTTTTGTAATATTTTCAGTGGTTGTCGTCCACAATTTATAGTTGCGTATATGTCTGCATATTCTTGACGTCGATTTGGTGACATGGAAAACCAATTAAATGTTTCCCTTAGGAGGAATTCGATGTTACGAGGGATAGTTTCTTCTGAAGCGTGAGAAACGGCCAATTGGAGTGAATGGCAAACACATTTAACTAGAATTAAATGTGGCAAACCGTATTCTTCTTTCATAATTTTATATACACCGTTATTAATACCAATCATGACACTGGCATTATCGGTGCCCAATCCTACTAAATTTTGAAGGTTTAACTCCATTTCACCTTGCACTGTCTTAATAATAGTATTTACAATACCTCTTGCATCGGACGTCTCTAGTGGACTCAAAGCTAAAAACGTCGACGTTATTTTCTTCATAGAAGAACTGAAATACCGTATAACGATGCCTAAGTACTTGTGTACGGTTATGTCTGTTGATTCGTCAATTATGAGACTATATTTACTATCACCAATGTCCTGTTTTAAGACAGATTTAAAATGCGGCCCCAAAACATTTTTTAAAATCTCACCACATTTTGTACGATGGAGCTTCATATTACAGGCGGCTTTTGAGTCTGCGAAAGCTTTTGCACACACTTGGCTAAGGTGGTCGATCGGCATGACAGCTGTGTGTTCTGCAACGAACATTGATAATAGACCCTCTGCGTGATGTACGCACCTTCGGTAGAACAAGGGCATAATTGCAGTTTTTGCTATTTTACAGGAGAGCTATTTTAAGATATTTATTGCATTCAGTGAGGTCTTGCTCTGTTAATATTGCTCGAAAGTTTTTCTTCTTTGCATGATATAAACTATATACTATATCCTTTTTAGGCGTATAGTTAACAAGAATTAAGAACTTTTAGTTTTTTTTCAATTAATTTTAATTTTAAGGAAGGGATACATTTGTGCCCTTGTTCTACCAAAATATTATTATGTTATTTTGTAATTAGGACTAAATTTGAGCTTTAATTTAGGATGATTTTCGAATAAAAATACCTTGTTTTTCCGTATAAACTTTTTATTTTCTTATAAAGTAAAAAAAATGTAGTAACTTTCACGAAATATAATACTTAAACTATCATTATAGTCTTACTAATCAGTCGTCAATAATCTCACGTTTGTGTCTCTTTGGAATCACAATGAAAATAGAATTATAGAAGATAACAAAAATAACAGTGACATTATTTTTAACAAGATTCACTGTTATGCAAATGAAATTCTTTAGAATCACACTTCAAAAAATATTAATTAAAAAATATAAAAATATCTTTATAACAATTATTTTTTTCTTACTAACGAATCAGTTCTAGCTCTCTCTCCTTTTCTTAAAAAAGGTTGTTAAAATATTGTTCATAGAACTTAGGAACTATATTTGAGGATATCAATTGACGAATGTCTTCTTTTTTTCTGTGAGGGATTGGTAACTTTTCCTTATAGAGCTGGTTTAGTGTGACATCTTTCACACTTTTTTTATTACCGATACGACCTGTTCGAATTCTCGCTGCTGTCCAATCGTCGGTTTTGTAGCTGCACTTAAATTGGTATATCTCTGAATCTTTCATAAATTTGATCGCTTTCGTATCCAATATTTTAAAAGTATTTCCTTCAACATCCTTGTTTAAATTCAAATTAATATCTTCAGATAACAGCTTCATATCAATGAAAGAATCAAAATTCATTTCTTTAACGGTAAATTGAACACCCTTTTTCTTAGCATTTTTAATAAGACTGATGTATTCTGCTGGAGTGTATATAGGTCCAGCCTTTTTAGCTCGCTTAACGTTTTTTTCTATTACAGAATGGACGGCATCAGCTTTATTCTGGGTATGACCCCTAATAAGGAATTTGTGTGTTATTGACTTTATAGGCAATGTGTTGACAGCATAATAATACATTCCAAAAACGAATCTGAAACAAGTAGAAATAATTATTTACATTATAAGTACATTACCTACCTATATTGTTCAGTGTGAATTATAACAACAATCACTCCTATTTATCTAAATCTACTGTAAATTAATTGTATTATAAAAGGCAACAAACTTACTTATTTTTTTGCTGCCCGCAGCAATTATCCGAATAAAATATTATGTCTTTATCTGGTTGTTTGTTAGAAAGATCCTCCAAAAACTTGTAAAGGCATGTTCCTATTTCATTGGCGCCGCGTTTGCCAAGACCCTCGTGCCAGAAAAAGCAAATTGTGGTATCGTCTTTTATATTGGATACCTAAAACAAAATATACATTAGGTACATTCGAACATAAATTGATTAATTTTAACACTATAATTAACTAATTAGAAAATGAGTCCTCACCGTAAAATTGTAACAATTTAACTTGGACTTATAAAAGAAAGCTGATGACTGGCCAATTGGACAAGGTAAGACTGCCTGTAGATCGAAAATGGCAACTATATTATTAGAATCACTATTTTTGCATTGTTCTGTGTCGTGTTTTAGTTCTAATCTGCTTAAACTTTTCTCTTCTAGGTGTTTTTTGTATTTTTCCATCAGTGGTTCCTTATCGTTAGAGTTTTTGTACGCCTCACATTCATCGCACTGATCTTTTCGGGGAATAAACAAACCAAGATTGAAATCAGTATTAAAAATTCGATAGTAGGCATCATAATTTGCAAATTCCTTTCCAGCGGTTTCTTGAATCTTTTTGTAATCACGATGAAGCTCCGCTATAGTTAAACTTCCATCTATATATTCCCTGGTTGTATTAGCCCTTAAGTAGTGACTTTCTGTTCTAGGAATGGAATTTATATGATTTCGGACCGATTTCACGACTTCATCGCTTAAATTACAATGGTTATTATGCTTTCCGCGATTATCGGCAGGACTCATTATAAACAAGGCTTGATCAGATATTTTGTCGATTACATTCCGCAATGTTTTTTCACCAATACATAAAGTATTCAGCAAAAAAGTCTTACAAATCCTGATTTCCTCACCATTTATCAGAAAATGATAGGTTGAGTTCGGTTTCCTCGGTGGTTTAAATGTGTTATTTGCTGTGATCTTGATTCTTCGGGTTGTAGGATTTTGTTTTTTAATACATGATGCAAGAAAATCTCTTTGCCTTTGGTGTGTTCCCAATTCCCAGTAGGATTTAAAAATCACACTCCTCGTTTCAAAAGAAACTTTAGTAGAACAAGACAGACGACACGAGGTTTTGCATGGAGGGCGCATGGATTTCGCTGGTGCGATCTTGCCTCTTTTGGTCGTGTATTCTTGGCCACTATTTTTTAAACGTTTTGAAACAGCTTGTTTCCATTGCTGTGTATTTTTTTGTCGCTTTCTTGACTGCTTTTTATTAATTACTTGCTCAGTGTGATCTTCACTCGTATCCACAAGGGGTCCTGGGTCGTTATAAACTTCAACACTTTCCGTATTACCATCAGCCTCATCAATATTACCCCTATTATCAGTGTCAGAAGAACTCGACGAACTAGATGAGCTGCTGCTGTTGGAACTAGACGAGCTACTGCTGGAACTTGAAGAACTGGACGAGGTGCTACGTTTGGGAGATCTAGTTTTAAATATACTCTTATGTTTCACAGTTCGTGGCGGTTTATAATCTGATCCTTCAGATGGTGAAAAATCTCCACTCTTTGAGGAGTTAAGCTCACTTGCAACCTCTAAAAAGGTGATGAAAGAATAATATCTCAGTTACTTTACACATGAAATAATCCAGATATTTGTATAGCAGTTTTATTATCTTACCTGTAGTATTTACCGCAGGAGAAATTTCTGTTCCAAAATTGTTATTTTCCATTTTTTCAACATCAGAATTCTCGAAATCTAGAAGAGGTGACGGTAATGATTCAATAGGTGTATCCGTTGTTTCTGAAATGATGCCTTCCATTGATTTAACAGGACCCTGGTTTTTTATATTCATATCTATCCATGTTTCAACCATGTTATTAGCTGTAAAAAAATATATATTTATATAAAAAACTTAAGTAACATACCAATATGAATTAAGAAATAGCAACAATATACTTACACATTGACGAGTTTTCGATTGAATTTGCTGCTCTGTTAGAGCCCACATCTCCTTCGCGACAAGATCTATTAGAATTTGTGTCAGTTTCTTTGATTTGCAAATTATTTTCGTCATTAAGCATCATTAAAATTTTTTTACTACGAGATCCCATTTTAAATTCTGAAAATTTTATTAAAATTTAAATCATACAAAGAAACTATTCATATCACAATTCACAAATAATGCATACCTACTAGTCGTAAATACATAAAAATACCAATACTAATAAATAAACAGAAAATTTATCACAAAATTTGTATTAAAAAATAATACAAATTTATTTCATTAACTTAAATAACAAACATTAATATTAAATCAAGTCAATTTGGAATGACAAAAACGTAATTGTCATTAAGTCTAGCAAAATAGCATTGCAATTGGAATGACAAAAACACATTTACTTTTAAGACCAAGGAATAAAACAAATCTTGAACGGACAAGGGCATAACTGTCTGAACGACTTTGTCCTTCCAATTTTAAAATTATAAATTAGGCATAAGTGTAATAGATGTGGCATTGTCGCTCCAGAAACCAAAAAATTAAAAGGGCATATTTACCTTTACGACGTTAGCGGTCCAAGTGACGACTGCCTCTCTCCCCGCCGACGGC
This sequence comes from Noctua janthina, assembly GCA_963576755.1. Lineage (NCBI taxonomy): Eukaryota > Metazoa > Arthropoda > Insecta > Lepidoptera > Noctuidae > Noctua > Noctua janthina. Next base: position 12,135,026 of record OY755068.1, on the reverse strand, counting down.
GCAACTGACCAATGAGACTATGTCCAGCCAAGAGAGCAGTAAAAAGGCACCAATAAGACAAAGTCACTATTTTCGCCTAGCGGATTTTTAAAGGAATTAAATGACTGTCTTTGTTCCTCCAGTTCAAATAGCATTTTTAAGGCATTTCTGTATACTTAACTCATTTTTGCAATTTTTGACAATTGTGCCCTTGTTCTACCGAAGGTGCGGTATGTCTGGGTTTGCGTCGGTATCAACTTTTTCAACAATTAGTGTAGTCTGCCCCGAAGAAAATGGTTTCATTTTATCAATATGTTTTTTTGATTCCGAATGCCGTTTAATTTCAAATATTCTTGCATTAAATTCTATTTTACACAAGGAACACATTGCTTTTGAGCTTTTCCCAAGAACAGGCCTAAGCCATTTTTTGAGTTTTGGATCGTCCTCCCATTCTTTCCTATAACTTTGAACATAACTACCTTTTTTACTTAAAGGAACATCCATTTTCGTCTCACTGTCACCGTATAAAACACAAATCTATGTAAGTAAAGGAATAATAAGGTAATTATTCTGCAGCGCAAAAGAGACTGTGACATAATAAATCAAAAACACAAACGAATGAAAAACAAGCAAGGTAAGACAAAGAAGGAGTTATCTTATGAGAAAGAGACAAATATAGCAGAGTCCGCGCCGTCCGCCATAATCGCTTTTATTTTTATGTTTACGGGAATCCCCTACCGAAGTGCAGAGGACTACACTAATTTGCGTTTTGTTATTGCATTTTGTGAGTAAGCAAACATATCAAAATTAGTGCTAGATTTTGCGATAGGTGCTGTTTCTTAAATTTCAGTGCTAGACACATGAAAATAGTGCCAAATCTGGCACTTTAAGTGCTGAGTTGGCAACGCTGGAAACAAGCGGAGCGGCGCGCGACCCTATGACGAGTTACGTGCGCTCGCTAGCGCGACAGCTGACTGACTGAGGTCATGAGTCATCGTTCGTTGCACGACTTGCACGCGCGTAGTGTATGACCGCGTGTGACCGCCGCCGCCGCGCCGCACGGTGGGCTGATATGAAATCGTAGAAGACTTAGAAATCAACAAAAACTGATAGAGTTATTTAAAAATAATAATGATGGAAATGAAATCCACTATTAAATACAATTTAATAATGTTTATGACTTTTACGTTTTGACCATTATTTTCAATGTTATGAATATTTAAAGATTTTTTTGTATGAAAAAAAAAAACCATAACTTCATGAAAATCTTGAAACTTTCAAATTATCTCAATAAACGGTTTAGAGATTTGGATAGTACAAATTATTAGCCTATTTTAGCATATAATCTGGCACTGCGATGTTTTGTGATTTTGGAGATTTTTTTTTTTAAAGGTGGTGTCGTCAATAGGAATAATCCACTACAGAAAACGTTTTTTATGCTTAGACGAAGGCATCATTAATTAATTATTCAGAAAAGTCAGATTCAGGTTCGTTGTACAGTGATGGGTCTAAAGTTAAATTTATGTTTTCCCGATCGTTATCGTCAAAAAATGTATCCATAACAATCAATAAAGCTTTTGCCTGTTCTGAGAGGGTTTTGTGTTTTCGCAACAGTTTTTGACGTATTTTTTAAAGAAGTGGGTCAGAAATAATTAATAAATTATTTATAATATCTTCATTGGTAACCTTTCTACAGAATTTTCTCGAATGATGTTCACGATATCTCCTGATATCCTTATTTCGACCTTTAGCAGATTCTTCGGATTATTTTCCAATTGGCACTATACCCAAATTCTCAATTATATCTCCTCCGTGAGCAAGAACTTTATGTACACTTGCAGCAATGTAATACCAATTATACAAATGAACATACAATTTCATGGTATATTCGGTATAGTCTTTGAACTTAATTACATCTATAGGGTGATCTGAAGAAGTTGTCTCTAGTACGTTTTTAAATCGTTTTATTAAATTCTGATCGACTCCTGTGATCGAAGCTGCAATTTCGGAGTTTTCAAAAAATCTTCTAGCGGTATTTCCGTCACTAACAAAACCAGTTTGATAGGTATCAAACTACCCATATTCTGTGGTATCTAAATTAATTTTTTGTTTATAATTGACTCGATTAAAAGCACCGTCAAAGACCCATTTACTAAACAGTGTCATTTCATTATAGTTCTTATCGATTGGGGTTGATTTAATCAGTCTTTTCACAGTAATGTCCAAAAGAGCTTGCATTTCTATTTTAGCTGGTGTGTCTGTTACTGTAGTTTAAGGTGGATAGCATTTTAGTTTTTCAGTTTGTAGTGCGTAGTAGGAAGGAAATATGTTAACATTAGTTACTTGTTGAGTTCTTTTCCGTAGCGTGTTATGTTGCCACTTCGTCATTTTAAGAGACAAAAACAAACCTAAAGCTTCATCCGGTGCAAATTCAGTTTTTTTTTTTAACGAAAAGGCAATCTTTTACTTTCTGCACTTCTTGTGGATTCTTTAGCAAGTGCTCTAATATTTCTGCAATATTTTTGTTACCATCTGCTTTTAACTTAGAAACATATGCATGTGATAATTCGTCTGAAGACATAGTTGTCACAGTATGTTCTACACGTCTCTTTTTTTGCTTAGGACCTAATTCAGTAAAGGGTTTCTTCGGTCGGTGTGCCAACAGATGCTTTCACTGGAGAAGAAGTTACAAACTGTGTAGATGTACTGGGAACTGATCCGTCGTATTTTTCCACCAAAGCTCGCATAAAATCTGGCCACAATATTTCTGACTCTAACCACTCACTATAATTGCTTTCGAATACTTGTTCCTTACGATGAGCACTTTCCCATTTCCTATTAATATTATAACAATTCTTTGCACAGAACTCCTTAAGTTTTTAATTTCACTGTACAAAAAGTTTTTATTTTTAATATAGGGGGGTAGGAAACATCAAACGATGTTCTCGTTTGACGTTTCCTATCCCCTCGGTGGCCATCTACCTGCAAATTCACTGCCCTCTGATTGGTGAACGTCACTAATTACTACGCGTCTACTGATAAGAAATCCGGTATGGCCGTGTTTTGGACCCAAACAAATGACGTCACGGGAGTGGTGTGGGATATCTTTCTATCTTTCTTGCACGTGCCTTCAAAACTTTCGACTATATTATGCAATACTAGTATTATTTAAAAATTTTTTTTTCATACTCTATTGAAAGCAGTATAACTCTGTAAGTAGTGGGTTAATGAAAAAAGTCTTAAAACATAAAAATATTGTATTTGTATATAGATTTCAAAAATGTAGATACCAATCCTTAAGTCCCTACTTCGCATTTTCAGCCCACTGTGCGCCGCCCGGTCAGCTGTTCGCGCGCATTAGGGTGAAATTATCTTGTGGGAAATAGTAATTTTCTTCAAAACAAAAAAGGTTGCTTTTTTACTAACACCCTGTATATATATTTTTTTTATTTAAATGGGCCTACTCTTGACCTCAATCTAGCCCTGTGGACAGAGACGAGGTCGACGATGGAACTAACATGTTCTCAATATTTCTTTTTATTTAAAATATCACAAATATATGTCCTACCAAACAATAAACTTGATATAAACAAATAACGGCGGTTTCATGATATTGATAGGTAACTGCAATGAAACTCGATGGCATAATCCAAAGCTAAGCAAGAATGTTGAAGTGTTCAACTGTTATAAGCGAAGATATAAAAGTCATTGGTAATTAACACTCTTTTCATAAATGACTCTAACACTACATGGCATATTTTAAACTTTACACTTGAAAGTTACTATAAACATATTTTACACTAAACGCAAATCAGACTCGACTCAGACTACGTGATCTTCCTCGCTGCCCGCGCTTGTTTCTCTCCTCCGCGTCGATAGCTGAAGTAGAAGCCGTAGGAGAATCATTATGTCATGCTTCAGACAGTCACACAAACATAAGTAACAATAATACGTCATTATGTTTGAAGAAAGGCCGTGACGGTGTGACATTAGTTGTCCACGTGTGTCTGTACGTGACACGATTTACATAGATCACATTACTGTGCTTTACTTTGAGTTAGCTGAAGTTGAGTCGTTAAGGTGAACGGCAACCATTACTTGACTACTGAATTTATTCATAATAATTTTCCATAGCAGCTTCGCGTTCATTGATGGGTGTGAATACGGACAGCATGTTTTCGTAATAAACTGTGGCTGGCTGCAAATAAGCAGCTTTAAAAGACAACCGTTTTCAACCGATAATTCCATACGGTGGCTATAAAAAACTTGAATTAAATGCCGATGGCTGCCTTGCTAACCTAACAAGTTAGCAAGGTAGCCATTGTCAACGCCCTAGTAACTAATCACGCGAGACGCGTCGCGTGAGCACAAATTAAAATACTCGTGCGACACCGCGCCAACCTTTTGCGCATCGTTCCTACGTCATCGCGCTAACAGGCGCATAGGAGAAATGCGTGGTACGACGAAGTAGGGCCAGGCCACAACAGTGCGTTGCGGCGTCGCATCGCAAAAACAACATTGCACAGCTATGCGATGCGATGTCGCAACGCAAAAATTTCATCGGATACGACATCGTACGACAAGACGCTAACCGTCAGTTCAGTTTCTAGTGAGACATGGACCGCACTGCGCGTGTTCTACTTCTGCTTGCGTTAAGGCGTATTAAGAAAAAGAAACAGAAAAGAAAGTACTGGGTGCACCCATTACTGACAATTATGAATAAAGATGGAAACCACTTCAAAAGGAAATATGAGGCGCTAAAAGTGGACGAGGTTAAATTTTTCGATTACTTTAGGATGAGTGTAGTAAGTTTTGAAGAACTTCTTAGTTTGATAAAGCCTCATTTACAAAAGAAATACATATTTAGAAAACCCATCGAACCTCTGGAGATGCTGGGATTAACTGTAAGGTAAGAAAAAAATAAACTATTTTTACTATAATCATACTGTTTAATCATTTTCATAATTTAGTGTTATTCAAAACTCGTATTCCGATTGTGTGTCATTCGTCAAATTTGTTAGTTCCTCATCGAAATGAATTTGTTCTGGCTCATTTACATCATCATTCCTTGGCGTTTGTGGAGACGATTGCATAGGTGCCGGTGATGTTTCGCATCCGCTTTGGAAGGCACTGCGTTGAATGGATGTTTGATAGCCACTCTGCATAGGCATTTGAGCTGATTGGTAGCCACTCTGCATAGGCATTTGAGCTGATTGGTAGCCACTCTGCATAGACATTTGAGCTGTTTGATAGCCAGTCTGAACAGTTGTTTGAGATGTTTGATAGTTTGCTTGGACGGATGTTTGTGAAGTTTGATAGTGGATGGGATAGTATGATGGTTGGTGTAAATCACTTAATATCTGTAGGACACGACTTTGGAAAATTATTGTTTGATTATCATTCAATTTTTCCAATGATGGCAAAATTCCTTTAAAAAAAGATAAATGTCTACTTTCAGGTGTTTTTAAAGCAGCTATAATATTCTTCTCAAATTCGTCTTCGTCAATTTTTCTTTTACGCGATGCAGGCTGGTAACGTGGCATGACAGGTTGCTGGCTTTGTTGGGTTGAGGTGCTTGGTCTTATTTCTTCATCGTCAAGACTTGATGTTGTTTTATTTTGAGAATTCTTTTTCAGAAATAGGAGCTGGTCGTATAGATGATATTGTTTAATTTTTTTGGCCCCAGCTCCGGATTTACATTGTTCGTTTAATTTTTTTTCGTATTTTGTAAAATTATCCTTGATTCCTCTCCATTTCTTTATGACATCGTTACCTAAAAAAATATGACGAATAATGATTTATTTTGTTTTCTTTCAGGTACCTGGCGACGGGAAATACTTTTAAAGATATGCATTTCACATATTATCGTGGAAAATCTACAATAACAGGAATAATAAAATTTGTTTGTCGTATTGTATGGAACATTCTTAAAAGGTTGGAATTACCAAAAATTACAACAGAGCTGATGGAACAAATTGCTCAAGAGTATGAAAAAAAGACCAACTTTCCTAATTGTATAGGAGCGCTAGATGGAAAACACATTCGTATATTGAGCCCGGATCACAGTGGATCCCTATTCAATTATAAAAATTATAATTCCATTGTTCTATTAGCACTTGTTGATACGAATTACAAATTTATATATGTCGATATAGGTGCATATGGTAAGGAATGTGACTCCACTGTTTTTCAGAACTCAAATCTATACGACTTATTAAAAAAAGGTCAATTATCTATACCTCCGCCAAAACCGTTACCTGGCTTTCAAAAAGAAATTCCTTTTGTCTTCGTGGCGGATGAAGGATTTCCACTGACAAATAATATAATGCGCCCATATTCTGGGAAGTTTTTATCGATAGAAAAACGAGTTTTTAATTATCGTTTGAGCCGAGCCAGACGATATGTTGAGAGCGCTTTTGGCATACTCGCAAATAAATGGCGCATATTTCATCGACCCATTAATGTTTCTTACGATTTCACAATAGACATTATAAAAGCATGCTGTGTATTACACAACTTTGTATTGAATCGAGATGGCGCACAAACGTTTGAAGAAATGATTATTGACGATTCTTTGCAAATTTTACACGAAACAACACATGAAAGTAGAACAGGAGCTAACATAATCAGAAACGAATTTTGTAATTATTTTAATAGTAACATTGGAGGTCTTAGTTGGCAGTTAACAAAAATATAAATGTTTATAAGTACTTACCGAGTTTTGTTTTTTCAACACTATTTAACTCCTCAAAATTTGAATATAAACTTGTACACACTTCCCTCCATGCTTCTGTTTTTAAAAATTTGTCTTTGAATTGTGATATAGTTTTGTCCCAAAGGACGGGACGTTCGTAAATTAAAGATATCAGGTGGTCGACATCGTACTGCGCCATGTCGCTTAAAAAACACGTGCAGGTCGTTCAAAGTATGGACACCGACTAAACGGCAAAGCGTTGTCGCATCGCAGATTTGTACGCTGCGGCAGCGCATCGGAAATTTCCACGATGCGTTGTGCGGCGTCGTTGATTTTTGCGATGCGACGCCGCAACGCACTGTTGTGGCCTGGCCCGTAGTTTGAACAGCAGCGCGCTCGCAGGCGACGGCGACGCGAAGGTGGGGTAGGAGCGAGACAGGAACAGTCTTCATTATATTGTATTTGTGTTTATTTTGGATAGCCTGCACACATACTTGTATATTTTTTGTAGTGTTTATTATATTTCCTGGAGGTAGTTGTTTTCTATTATAACCCAAGTACTGTTTATTTTATTTTTATATTGATGTAAAAAATATTTATGCTGTCTTGGCTTCCGTACGTTTTTTCACGGGTGACCACTGAAAACCAGCGCTGTGTTGTGGGCCCCCCATAGCACAGCATCATGCTGAGTGGTAACCTGCTTGTCGCAGTCACGACGTGCAAGCTGTTAACTTTTTTCTTTATTTTTGTTCCGTCCTGTTGAATTTATAGTTTATTTTTTGTAATTTTGTATGATACACGTCATGTCCCTGCGACAAATAAATATTTTTTCTTTCTTCCTCTTCTTTCAAATGGTCGCATATTTTACGTGGCCATCCTTTTATAACGTGGTCGACGACTGTTGATATTACGTCATCACGCGTAACAGCCTCTTTTACGCCTTCTAGGGATAGGAACTTGTCTCCTTCGTAAACAAAATGTATATTACTCGACACACAAAATGTACACAATTCAATGATGAATTATTACTCGCTCGACTCGATCAAGCAACGGGCGGCTCGCCACTTGCCTCACTCACTGATCGACTTAGATAATCCGCGCTATTGTGTACACTACTAACGTATTCAATTTTATAATTGTATGCTGACAGAAAAATCGCATACCTCTGCAACCGGTTCGCGGATATTTCGGGAATGCCTTTGTCTGGACTAAATATTGATATTAATGGATTATGATCGGTTCTTATGGTAAACGGCACCGTTCGCCCAATAATGGTAAAAAAAAATTATGCCAAAGATTATAGCTGTAGCTTCCTTCTGGATCTGGCTATACCGTTCCTCAGCTGCGTTAAGTGAGCGCGACATAAACGCGATGGGCTTCTCTACGTTGTTCTCAATTTGTGACAAAATTGCACCAAGACTTGATGCAATTTTGTCACCGACCGGACTTGGTGACCAAGTCCGGTCGGTGACGCATCTACCGTTACAATCAGCTGTGCCTCTGGGTTGTGCGCTAACGTCGTGTCTGAGGCCAGCTCACGCTTAATAATCGACACGGCTTTAACGTGTTCTTTGGTCCATAGCCACGGCTCATTTTTTTGCAACAGCAGGCCTAGCCAAGTTACAAACGTTTGTTATCGATTCTCTTTCTACAATCTTTGACGCCTCGGCGTAAGCGATTTGAGAAAACGCTAAGTTGGTAGCCAACTTGACACGACTCTGTCGATCGCTCGTTCTCCAATGTTTGTAGAAAAAACCCATACTTTAGTCTATGGTGAGCGTTCTTACCCACGTCAAACTAACGTCAAAGTCACAGTTGTTTACATTGTGCGCGGGCTGAACTTTTGTTTTGAATTGTTAAGAAAGGAATAATTCTTTTAAGTGATAAAAAGTAAGCGAAATAAGGAACAAGTTCTTCTTATAATTGGTTTATTATAATATCACAGTGCGGAATGTAATTTTAAACATTATTGTGACTCGAAATGATATGATGTGATCCTGCATTTAAATGAAAGATACCATAAGTGAAGTGATAACTTTTATAGGATAGAATCTAGATCTCGAGGAAGTTCACAACTTTATTCGAATTCATAGAAAGGTATAAAAATAATTTTCTTACATATCTTCCTGTGTTATTCGAAATTCTATCATACTCGGGCACTTGAAAGTTTGAAACATATACAATGACGTGATACACGACACAGCTAAATCATATAGACGCGTATTGTTATCGTTAACTTTTGGGCGTCGGCGATCGCTCAGTGGTCGTTCAAAAACTTCGACATCGTTTCGTTAGCGCTTGTCAAAACTGTAACTTGGCTACGATTTATATGGGATCTAGCGATCAACATTGTAGAAACGATTATATTTCATTCTATCATTTCGAACGCTCAGATAAGTTGTAAACTTGTCTACGAGTTTTCTATTCGTTTGTTTTGACCACGTGACTTAAAGTTGAGATGACGTCATTCCCATACATTTGTTAGATTTCTATTAGCGTTAACGATTGTAGATTGTCAACTTGGCTAAGCCTACAGATTTGCATGTTAAAACGGGAGAAAAAATATCTTCCTAATAATGGGGGGCCCCCACTACGCACAACATATACTTTAATACGTTATAAGCAAAAAGGAGTTTTAATTTACCCAAAATTTTTAAACTGTCGCCACTGTAACTATGCAATATGAGATCACTGGCTTCTAATAAGATATTTGAAAAATATTGTTTATACATTTGCTCAGAGATTACGGTAACTGGCGAACCCGTATCTATTTCAAAAGTTAGTTTTTTTTATTAACTACGACAGATTCCTGCATCGGTTCGCCGCGCTCTGTGTGAATATTGCAACACAAACACTCACCATCATCATCATCCGCACAGCACTCGATAAAATGTTGTACTTTATGCGATTTCTTATTACACATTCGTTTTAAGTGTCCTTGAATGCCGCACTTCTTGCATTTAAAACGCGCAAAACGACACGCCGATGCTTGATGCCCGGTGTGGCCGCACGCCGAAAACCCGCTACCACTACTGGTATGCTCCGCGCTAGCAGACTGTGAGCTCGCTGTTGCTGAGCGGCGCTGCGAAGGTGACCCGTGCGCTGATGCTTCCTGTGCCTCTGCCGTCGTTCCCTTCATCATGTGTAATTGTGTAACTTCTTGACGCTGTACTGTCTCCTGGGCCCCAATGCGGGCGCTGCGTACTCCTTCTGCTATTTCTATAACTTTGTAAGGTCAGCTCCGACAAGTCTTTGGTGAAAAGCTTGTACCTGTCCGGCCCGGGTTCCATTCCCAACACAAAACGATCGCGAAGCTGCTCATCTAGATGTGCCACGAATCCGCAGTGCATTGCTAGACCGCGAACGCGCGCCGCCCACTCTGCTAATCCTTCGCCAGCATGCTGAGTCGTGCTGTGGAATCTGTATCGTTCCGCAAAGGTGCACTTCTTTGGCTTAAAATGCCCATCCAATAGTTCGACCGCCGTATCATAGCTAAATGTACCGACTTGACGCGGTAAAGCTAGATCACGAACTAATTTATACGAAGATTCGGCGAGATTGCTGAGTAATATAGTTCGACGTTTACATCCGGCTTTGTCCGAATCCACCCCCAATGTCGTTAGCTAGATACCATTGTTCCAATCTTTCCTTGTATACGGACCACTCCTGCACTTAGTGGTTGAAAGTCGATAAGGTGCCGACCGTTAATTTTGCCATTTTAAAATTTTCCTCGTCGCCACTGTTATAATTGCGGAGGGGGTAGGTAGCCGAATGACAACCGGTACGTATGAGCTAGTTTATTCGGCTGGCGCAGCAGTCGGACCCAACACTACATTTAAGTCCATTACCCACATTGTTGGAATGTTACTGTGAATAAACTACCTTAACACTTTCATAATATCTAAGTTTAACTGGCCGCTCAAATTCAAAACGACGCCAACTTTACCCAAAACCCGTTCTACATAGAGCGTACCCGTATCTAAGCACCGATGATATTAACTTCGCGGGTGCTAATATGTATTGAATGTTGTAATGTCATTACATGATTACACGTTATCCGCTGACCGCTTGATGCGTCTTAGTTTATATGAATGTTGACGAATTACATTTATTGGATGCGTGATTATAATTTCTTCAATGTTTTTATTTGAACGCTGTGAAAAAGTTATAACTAGCAACGCATGTATTGTTCACGAACCTAATAAGGTACCTATGTATTGTGGCGAGAAATAAATCTTTATCTTATCTTATCTTAAATAAAGATTTTTTTAAAAGGCCAGTATGAATATGCTACAGAGTACTGAATTACCACACTTTGATACTTCGATTGAAAGTTACGAAATCCATTCGTACAATCCCTCAACAACAGAACAGCTTTAGAGAAAACGATGAAAATAAATTAAAAAACACCATTGGATCTCTTACAACTAGAGACCGTTACATCTCATGTAGAGCTCCCTGTTGTGTCAACTGCCGCTCAAGAAGACGACGGATGGATGGCAGGATTTGTCCTGTCCATTTATCGCCTGATCAGAGCAACAGTTCAAGAGTAGAAACAACAAATTGCCGCCCGCGTAACCGTTCAACTTAAAGCCATCAAAAGCAATGCCCCGGAAGTGACAGATGTTGTTGACATGTATAAGGGATGGACTGGAGATAAGGGATATAACACATTAGTGGCAGCTTATGATATGTTTTTTTTTAACAATTTTCCACTTCATCCCTTATCCAATCTGAGAATTGGGACAACTGGTTCTCGATTCCGGGATTGTGCTGCTTAAATCTCATATGGATACCTGATGGAGTTACTTGGGATGCCCAAAGCTACAGATGTCATGGACTGGGTGTTTCTCGAACACATTGGTGGAAACATTGATCAGATGATGACATCTGAAGATGAACTTCTGAATAGTTATTCTTATTTCCCGTATCACGTGGATATGGGATTGGTAACAAAGTGTGCTTTCTCCGCAACGGCTAATCCTCACTTTTTTGAGTGGGTCCACTTAATTGGAGTCCTTATGAAGGCCCCCAGGTCTCTCAATGCACGTCACATCAGCGACTCACGAGCATTGGACATTCTCGCGAATGCCGCTTGTGTAGCATATGCCTTTTCACACACCTTTGCATTCACCAAAGTCTACACAGAAGATGGAAAAGAGCTGGGCGATCATGATGACGAGGTAGGATCCGATGAAGAGGATGATAACAAAGAGAACGAGCTAGAGAGAATACTCAAATCTAGGGATCCATCAGTCTGGTGCACCCTCATTCAATCAATGAATGGAGAACTGCCTGAAAAGGTCAAAAAATTCATTGTTAGATCCGTCTCCGCATCAAGTGAAATAAGGGAAGGGACCATCGTAGAGCACTTGAAGAGACTTTCATCTTTATTTGCTCACAAATAAATAAGCCTAAGGTTTAAGTAATTTCTAATTAATTTCTAGATCTAAATTAAGATAAACTAAAGTAAGTGTGTTGATTAAGTCCTGACCTGTTATTTCTCTGTATGAAATCAGAATTCCCAAACACCAGCAAGACGTAATGTGTAGATTGATGTCTGGTTTGAGTTTTTTTTTTTTATTATTGGAGCATTCTGCATAATGCACTCTCGAGCGCATGCGAGAGCAAGTGATGAAAAATCGCCAGGCGCTTGAATTAATGCAAAAATCAGATTACTAAACAATTGTTCTACTCTATTAGAATATGCGTCTACTTTAGGACTACATGTTTATTTAAGCATTTTGATCGCTCTGCATCGCAGCATCAACAGTGAATTTGATTCACTTTCAATACAATTGTAGTTGAATGAAACAAAAAAATGTTCAACCTGTATTGTAAATCGGACCACGACCGACTACCTACCCTACTACTCACCACCTCCTCCGGGGAAACAGAGTCGTCCAGCCCATCGACGCGCACCTCAGCCGTCTTGATGGATCTGGACACCCGGGCTTCCTCAGGGTTGAGGATGTCCCTCAGCTTTGCAGCTAGAGAGTCCGCCGTCTCGGCACTGCTGGTCCCCGCCAACTCGAACATCTTGGCCCCCGTGGCTGCCGTTCTAAAACGGAAGCCGTCCGGGGTGCCAAAATCGGCAAAGACCAGCTTGCCCCTCGCCTCTGCCAGTACCTTCTGGTACGTCACGCCCATCCCCTTGGCTTCGAGCTGCAGCGTGACCACTACAGCCTCGGAGCGAGGGTCGCGGATTTTCGGGGCCTGCCCCTTGGAGCCCGGCGCGTTCTTGGCCTTGCGGCCCCTCTTCCGCCTCTTTTTGCGGCTTTCGGCCGTCTTCCACACACCCTCTCTTTCTTTGGAGGACGTGCTGCTCCCCTCTGTGGCATTTCTCGTCCCCTTCACGGCCTTTTTGCCCCCCTCTGTGGCCTTTTTGGGCGCCTGCGTGAGCTTTTTTGGCGCAGATGGCGCTTTAGCCACCTGTGCCCACGTTGGCCCAGCCGTTGCTAGAGCGGGCTCCGCCTCCTTCCTCCGCTTATCTGCCGCCAGCGGCGGACGAAGGCTAATAGGGGGGTTGAGCCTGGGCTCTAGGCTGTCCAGACGGGCGGTCGTTATGCTCAACAGCCGGTTGAACTGATCTTCCGGCCCTCTCTCCTCGCGGCATTGAGCTCCGCCTTGGTGCTCAGCAATGCGATGGAAGCCTCGGCATCACCTTGCTCCACCTGCATTGCCCCGTCGGAGTCGCTCACTGTGGTCACCGGCGAATCGTGGGGCTTCAGGAAGCGGCCCCGGGAGTCGAGTGACGCTGCCGGGGTGCTCGCTCCGGAAGGCACCCCGCGTCGGCACCTTGGGGGCTGGCAGGTTCTCCTCGCTAGAGGACAAACCTGCCGAACCCGCGTCCGACTCACAGACACGCGGCCGCTTCCCCAAACTTGGAGGGAGCAGCCGCAACTGCTCGCGGTGTGTCGTCTACCTCCGACAACACACTGACTCTCTCTAGCACCACGCGAGGCTCCGCTGCTGCCTCCACTCCCGGCCTCAGTGACGCAGCGCCAGAGTCCGACACTGCGTCTGCCACGTGGCGCTCGACCCGTCCTCGGTCGGGATTCTTAAAATTAAAAGTGATGAGGTCTTCAGAAGACCTCGATCTCGAGGAGCGTCCTCGGCTCTTGTTGCCATCGCAAAGTGGATGACGATTGTTGCCCTCCCCAGAGTACGTAGGGCTTAACGATCCCGAAGGGTTTTTTGCGAATTCTCCAGCTGGTACCGCCCTGGGGTATCATACAAGTCGACTTTTTCATGATGTTTGTTTTGTTTGAAGGGTGTGGTCCCTATCTCCTTACTATCCGTCGTCCCCCTTTTGTTCCGTTATGACCATTCTATCACCCTCACGGTCACGTCTGATGGGCAGACGCGTACCAGAGGGCGATGAATGTCATGATCCCAGAACATGCCCTGCAACGACCGTCGCTTGGCATGTGAGGGAGGGCACATCCCCAACCCTGATTCACTCCCCGACGACTCCGAGGAGTGAATCACTAATCACGTACCGTCCGATGAGCCCGCTCCGTGTGCCATCGCACGGTACACGACGAAATAACCCCGCCCTGATTCACTCCCCGAGAACTTCGAGGAGTGAATCACTAATCACATACCGTCCGATAGCCCGCTCCGTGAGCCATCGCACGGTACACGACGAAATATCCCCGACCGACCGGGAATCGTACACTGTCCGGAACGGACAGGGAACCCCTCGCAGAAGTCTGAGGCGACTCCGGCGTGTGTGTGTCTCTCTTAGTCTGGTGTCTCACTTGGAAAACCTAACCTAACCTAGACAAAACTACGACGAAGACTTCATGTTCATCCATTGATTGAGCTGAGAGCCTTCGCAGGAGAATTTGTCATGTTATACGGCACTTTAAAGGCGACAAAACATTTTTTTTTTTATTACTTTCGAATGTCGACTACAACTTTCGACGAATTACTGGCAAAGACGGATAAACTGGTTTGGTTATGGGAATCCATTAAACATGATTTGTTTTATTTCCTAATACGCAATGCATCGTAACCGTGGCAAAACGCACGCAGCGAGCCTTCGGCCGCCCGCCCCTACAAGACAAGCACGCTCGCGCCACGTGATTTACGAGACAAATCGGTCTACTCTCTTTCTTGTTCGTTTTTCATAAACACCCACCCGCAATAACTTCAGTTTATCCGTGATCATGGTGCTTGCAACAGCGCCGAAATATCGGGAACTCAAAGAAAACAATAAACATGGTAAATATCCCGTCTTTTAGTTATAATAAAATTAATCCTTCCTTAGAATCGCTCCGGTCCTATGAGATAGGGCTCGAAGTGGCCTCCACCGAGGCGTTCGCACACATTGGCACGGCGCAGGGTCTCCGCGTGTAAGCGGGTCATCAACGTGGGATCTTCATTGCAGCTGTGGCGTAGCTGCTGGAACGTGTCCATGATGCGGTGTCGCATTTCCTTCTCACTCGCACATGCACTGACAAACACTTTTTCCTTTTCGTAGTCCCATAAAAAAAAGTCTAATGGCGTCAGGTTTGGCGATCGTGCTGGCCACGGTTTCGGTCCAAATCTGCCAAGCCAGTGATGCGGAAAGGTGGCTTTTAAATGGGAATGCACTGGGAGCGTTATGTGCGGAGGAGCGCTGTCGTGCTGGAACCAGATCATCGGCAAGTTCGCAAGCGGTGCATCATCCAGGGCATCCCATTCCACGTACAGCTTGTCACGGAGGTTCTCTAGCTCTCTTTCCAGGTCATCACGGAGGAAATCGAGATACCGCGCTCCGTTCATGCGCGCGGGAAGAAACAAGTCCTAGGATTTTATCACCATAAATTCCTGCCCAGACGTTTACCGACCAACGCGTTTGATATCCGGACTCTTGGATCTCGAAGGGCTTAGTATGCGACCGTTAATGAGCATTTCGACGATTCCAAATATCATTCGGCGTAAAAGTAAACTCGTCGGTCCATATCACGTGGGCGATAAAATTTGGGTTTAGATGCTGTTCACCTCGCAACCACTGGCAGTACGCTAGTCGATGACCACGATCATGGGGCAATAGGGCTTGGACCTTGTGAATCACGAAAGGACATTGCTGATCCCTTCGCAGCGTTTTGTGCATTTACTTTTTACGTTCGAGTATGTTGGGGCATACGGTAAAGCATCCGATGCTACAATATTTAAAGAAAGTGAACCGTGTAAAAAAAAAACACAGAAAGACATTAAATATCTCCTCACCACGATAGGTCGGTAATCGAAGACCATTGAACTATACATTTGTTGGTCTCAGTAAAAATGTGATGAGGCCTTATAATAATAATACGTTTATTTCAGATAAAATCCATACAGCACAGTAGTAAAAAAAAAAAAAAAAAAAACAGTCAGCTTACAAATAAAAAAAAATAACAATATAAAATAATTCAATTAATAGCACATAAATGGTTAGATAGTATTATGTCAATCGATTAATTAAATTAAATTAGAAATTGTACATACATACATAAAAAAAACATCACAATTTAATTAAATAATATGTCAGTAATGTCCGGTATGTAGACACATCCATTTATGTTGAATCGGACAGTCTGTGCGGGAAGCAATCATCTTGAGGATGCTATTGCTACTGTCTCTCACTCGTCTTAGTAAAGAAGCAACCTTTTTCCGTATTATAGCTGGATAGCCATCCGTTCGAGCTTCTGCAAACATTAGCGACGCACTGCATTAGGGAGGCATCCGCATCAGCATCCTAAAGATGTTGTTATATTGAACGCGCAGGACACTGGGGCAGCCCGACGGCTATAATTTACCTATAGACTGCTCGCGTAAAACGATTGACAGTATGCCTTAAACAAAGTGATTTTAACTGGAATGGAGCAGCGAGTGAATCAACGGGCAATCATGTTCCCTCGGACCGCCAATGCCCTGCGCTCCCGCTCCAGATCCGCGTCATCGGACAAATCCTCCGTCACAATATGCCCTAAATACCTAAAACTGGTCACTCTCTGCAGTTCCTTACCATACAATTTAATTGGAGGAACACAAACTGGCACGGGTACACTAACTTTACAATTGAAAAGCAGAACTTAGCTTTTTGCTATTGTTGCGCGTGTTATGTTGTCGGTGAGATAAATAAAGAATCGGACTCCAAAGAAACAAATGTCTTTAATTCGAGTTCCACAATCCTTCGTTATAGCTAACTACGTACTATGTATGCGTCGAGGCAGAGCGGTGGTATGTAGGCAACTGGCGAGCCGATTGCCCGCTCCCACATACTTCGTCAATAAAAAATGTCAATGTGAATTGTCATTATTTTAATTTTGGTTGCCATTTTTTTTTTGATGAGCAATTTTTTTAAAGACATCATAAATAACCTGTCTTCATCTTGATTTCCAACTTCATATTGTTCTCTACTTTCGATGGATTTGTTAAGGACTTCTAAATATTCATCTTCAGGTGCAGACAACGATCGGACATTTTCGGACAACGATCTTGTTGCAAGTCTGGATCTTGTAGCTTCAACATCAGAATCTGTAGCTTCAGACTCTTTTGATGCCACAACTTCAGGCTCTCTTAATGCGACAACCTTCTGTAGAAACAGAAGTTGTTTAAAACAAATATATTCCCTTTACGTGGTCCACGACCCGATCCGGACTTCAAAGATTTTTGCCGGTTCAGTTCTCGTGTGAAGCAACCACGGATCCCACGGATCTTTTCCACCTTTTTTGTAAAGTATCAGCTGAAAAAAATAAAGAAGTTTAGTATAACCATTCATCAATCAGTCAAACAGACTATTGCAGCCCAATAATGATGTTATCTTTTCTTTTAGGTATTTTGCGTCAGGGTGTTCACTCATGGACCTTTACTACAACTACAGACTCGGTCATACAACAATTTGCACAATAATTAGAGAAGTGTGTAGCATTATATGTCAATATCAAGAAAAGTTTATAGGTCTTCCAAAGACAGAAAATGATTGGGAAAAAGTTGCAAGAGGATTTGAAACGATCGCAAACTTCCCCCATTGCATTGGCGCCATTGAATATAACTCTCATGTGTTTCCCACACATGAGAGTTATTAAACCGATGCATACTGGATCACTATACTTTAATTACAAGCATTATTTTTCTATTGTATTACTTGCTCTGTGTAATGCTAATTACAATTTCCTATATATCGACGTTGGAGCGTATGGAAAAAGCAGCGATTCAGCAATTTATAAAGATAGTGCTTTATACACTAATCTCATTAACCAATCTCTACATGTTCCTGCGGCAAACCCATTGACAGAAAACGGTGACAATATTCCATACATAATAGTAGGAGATGAAGCTTTTGCGTTACATGAAAACCTCGTGAGACCATACGGAGGACACAATCTTTGTTACAAGCAAAAAATATTCAACTACCGATTATCGAGAGCACGCCGATATATCGAATGTACATTTGGGATTTTATCTAACAAGACGTGGAGGATTTTTCATAGGCCAATGAATGTACATATAGATTTGGCAAAAGCGATTGTAAGGACATGTTGCATATTGCACAATTTTGTACGTTCCAGAGATATGGCTATTCTTACGAAGATACTCTGACGGTGACAGGATTTGAACCAGGTACAAGTCGAAATCGCGATAGAGGAGGAAGAACGGCACTCACAGTTCGAGACAAACTAGCAGATTATTTTGTAACTGAAAATACATTACCATGGCAAGACAAATATGTATAAATAAAAGCTAATAAATGTACACTTACTTGCCTAGTTGTTTTTTTTTCTTGGTTTGTCATTTCGTCTTTTTCTTTAAATATGTTTACTATTTCGTCCCAACCTTAATTTTTAAGTTACGATCGGAATACTCATTAGATGAACTATCCCATATACACGGACGGTTTTGAATTTCTATTATAAATTTTTCAGTATCGAAACTCATTATTTACAACATCAACTAGGTACTATATTTCGAGTGAGCGTCCAAAATGGCGGCTGACTGGCGACTGAGTGAGCGATTTGCAGTTTACCGTGTACATTATAGTGGCAACGTCGCCAAGCCGCCAGAGTATCCAGAAGCCACTTAGAGAACTGTAGCTCGTGGCCACGCTTCCAATTTGGCGACGTTGCCAAACCGTCGCCAAGTGAGTTAGGTACCATACATTTCAATATTAACTGCTTGGATAGTTACCAGGCAGTAGATGCACACGTGCTTATCAGAGATGAGGGAAACCAGAGGCCTGTTTGCAATAATGGCCTCACCCCCAACTTGCACGGCGTCCAAAACCAACTCGACCCCGTCCCTCGCCTTCAGCAGTGCTAGTGCCTCCGTGCCCGCGCAGCCCGCCAGCGCACGAACCGTCTCACGGTCTATTTCGGGCACTTTCCTGTTACGTGCCTCCTGTTTCTCGCTCTCACTCTTGCTAGCCCATAGATCTATGTCCAGCAACACGAATGGCGCGCGGAGGCACTACGTCTGGGAGAAACTCCGCTGCCGCGGCAAATTGTCGCTCAGCGGACAGACCTACGGCGGATCTCATGGCGACATGGAGAGAGCGACTGTCGCAACCCCGTGCAGGGCACGCCCCCATAGTGGCGATAAGTCCCCTCTTTGAGGAGTGACTAGAGAGGCGCCACGGCGCCCTCTCCTACCGCCTGACGCAGGTCCTCACCGGACACGGTTGTTTCGGGAGGTTCCTGCACCGAATCGGGCGGGAGGAAACGCCCGGGTGTTTCCACTGCGAGGATCGTCCGGAGCACACGGTGGAGGTCTGCCCCGCTTGGGCGGAGCACCGCCGTGTCCTCGTAGCGGCGATTGGCGGCGGCGATCTCTCGCGTCCGGCCCTGGTCCAAGCCATGGTCTGGAGCGAGAGGGAATGGGAAGCCGTCACCTCCTTCTGCGAAGCAGTCATGCTAGTGAAGGAGGAGGCGGGACGTGAGAGGGAGAGAACCTCACGTCCCAGCCGCCGCGGGAGACGCCCTGGGCGTCGGGGGTCACGTGGTGGCTTCCGGCCACCTTAGCGCGGGCCTGTGGACGGCGAGTTATGGGCTAGCTTGCCGTCCAGCCGTCTTATGACGACAGGCCGTGTCGACGGCGCGTTCGTGTTCCACGTGCGCCTCAAAGAGATGTCAGCAATTAAGTAGGGGTCCGCATGGGCCGATGCCTGCCAGGGCTGCGGGACTGTTCGAAAGAGATACCGTGGCCCTGGAACACAAAGGGCAAAGAAACACTCCCTTCCGCTCCGCCCAGAGTGGGGGGGGGGGGGGGTCATTTGATGATTTCCCATCCGAAAAAAAAAGGGTAGTTACCATGACCTCCGCTCTGCAATAACTAAGTAACACCTCGCGGGTCGGCAGCTTTGGTCATGGTAACGCCGTTCACAAAATAAACTACAATATATGACATGCTACGTATTCTTACTCACTATTTTGTTTTTTTCTTTTTGCACATTTCACAACATCGCTTAGCTAAACGTATCCCGTGGCGGTTGCCTTGGGTGCCGGGTTTTCCACTGTACCGGGTTGTCTTGCCAGTATCCCCGGCACTTCTTTTCTTAACCATTCCCTCGCATGGCCTGCGCAACCTCTCTTGATAGCGTAACATAGTAATATGCCCATTATTGCGGCGATAATGACTAAAATTATCCCGAAATAGTTTAGTTTGTTTTCTAACTGCTGTCCTGCTACTACTTGGGCCTGTGCTATGGCTATGTTTTCTTTATTTTGGTAATTTCCCGTTTTCAAACTCTAAACTGTATTTAGTTTGTACTGCAAGTATATTTGGTCAAATAACCGTAGTGAAATGTACAAAAAATTCTCGTCAACATTCGATGTACTTACATTATTGTCATGTGAGCAAAAATCGCACCGGTTGCTTAATTACTCGACCACAGCGCGTGGTAACCACGGGCGGTAGCGATTTTTGCTCGCTTGGTTCTACATTTGGTCCACACTCATTTTCAGTATGTTTATTTCCTGACGGTTTTTCCTCATCATATAATATATACGCTGGTTTTAATCTGTCTATGGAAATGGTTGCTTGACGGTCGCCTATTTGTATGTAAAAGGGTTTCTTATCCCTACTGATTGCTTTGTGTGGGCCGTTATATGATGGGGTTAGTGGACTTTTTAACATATTGTTCCTTATAAAAACATGAGAGCACGTATTTAAGTCTTTATGGATTAATATTTTCCGCGAATCGCTGCTCTCCCTTGCCTGTGGCCGCATACTGTTTATTACGCTTCGAAGTTTGCTTACGAACGTAGGTAAATGTTCTACTTGTGTTGTGTTGTTTTCGCAATAAAAATCGCCTGGTAAACGTAGTGTCTATCCTAATACTAATTCCGCTGAGCTTACATTTTCGTCATTTTTACAAGCCGCACGAAGTCCCAACAATGCTGTCGGTAATTCCTCGACCCATGACCTATTATCTTGTAGCCTAGCCTTAATTGCAACCTTAAGTGAGCGATGCATTCTTTCAACCATTCCGTTCGCTTGCGGATGATACGCTGTTGTACGGGTCTTTTTTATGCCTAACAGGTTTAACAGGCTCTTGAATAGTTCGCTCTCAAACTGTCTTCCCTGATCACTAGTTATTGTAAGTGGGCACCCAAATCTGCATACCCGACCTTCGTAAAAGGCTTTAGCTACTGTTTCCGCGGTAATATCGGTAACTGGAATCGCTTCTGGCCATCTCGTGAACCTATCTATCATAGTGACGCAATATCTGTAACCTTCTTGTGACGTTGGCGGTGGTCCGACTATATCTACGTGCACATGCTCAAATCTATCTACTACCGGAAAACTACTTAATTTGGATACTGTATGTCGCTGTACTTTTACTTTCTGACAGTGAATGCATGCCCTGGCCCACCTGGTGACGTCTTTGTTCATTTCTGGCCAAAAATAACGTTTCGTTATCATTTTCCGTGTGGCCCTAATTCCGGGGTGCCTTATGTTATGTACTGCATCGAAAGCTATTTTACGAAATTTGTGTGGTAGATATGGCCTTACCTGGTTCTCTGAAATGTTACAATGAATTGCTTTGTTGCACAATGGTGAATGAATTTGTTTTAATACGATGTTACCTTGCGATTCTGCTAACATACGCGCCATTTGTTCGTCTGTTTCCTGTGCCCGTGCGACTTCGTCGAAATCGACTTGCGTCGGACAAAACACGGACTCTACCCGTGACAGCGCGTCAGCAACTTGATTCTCGTTTCCGTTGACGTATTGTATGTCGCTCGTAAATTCGCTGATATACAATAACTGCCTTGTGCGCCGAGGGGTCTCTCGGTCGGTACCTATTTTAGAAAAAGCATACGTTAATGGTTTGTGGTCTGTAAAAATAGTAATCTCTCGACCTTCGATCATGTTTCTATAATGTGTTATGGCTAAATAGACCGCCAGCAGTTCTCGATCGTATGTGCTGTATTTTTGCTGGGCTTCTGATAGTCTCTTAGAAAAATAACCTAAGGGCCTCGTTTTTCCGGCGACTCCTTGTTGTAGCACTGCCCCCACGCATGTATTGGATGCGTCACACATTAGGGACAATCTACCTGTGGCCTCTGGGTGAGCCAGTGTGATGGCGCTTTGTAGACTTACCTTACACTGCTCGAAAGCCGCCGTGGCCTTATCGTTCCATGTTATTTTTGACTTATCCTTTTTCTTGGCCCCATGCCAAAACTTGTTTAACTCTGCCTGGTGCTCAGCCGCTTGCTGTATGTGTACGTCACATTACATTTTGTATTGTGTACGTCGTATTATACAGTCAGTCCGTGTTCCACCGCATATGTCTCACATATTGCCAACATCTTACGGATAGCACTCACCGATGGACCCAGCAGCACCATATCGTCCGCGTAGCTAATATTATTGACGCATACACTATCAACATGACAACCGGTATGAGTGCTGCTGAGCTCATCAATAAGATCATTTATGTACAGATTAAATAACAAAGTTTTTCCCAAAGCCTATCATATAGGACTGTGTCAAATGCTTTGACAAGTCCAAGAAACATGCGTATACCGGTGTTTTCCTGTACGTGTAGTACTGTACAGCCTGCTTAAGACATAATATGGCACTTTCAGTGAAAAGCCCACTTCTGAAACCGAACTGGGCGTCGTGCAATTTTATGTGTTTGATAAGAACGTTATTAAGCAGGCTGTCCAGCACCTTGGCCATTATGGTCGCAAGAGAGATGGGACGATAGTTACTCTTCAATAATGTTCCCATTTCTATTCTTAATAATTGGAACTACTATACTGGAAAATATTTGGATTTAGGAAAAAAGGTTTTCAATTATAGGTTAAGCCGTGCCGAACGTCGCATTTAGTGTACTTTCGGCGTACTAGAAAACAAATGGAGAATATTTCATCGCTCATTAAACAAGTCTGTTCATTTCTCAGAAGACATTTTTAAAGCTTGTTGCATTTTTCACAACTTCGTTCAACTAAACAAAAAAACTGGTTTTTCCTCACTCGGCTTCATTACTGGTATTCACGAAATTTTAAAACCATTTGATGCATAGTTCTTGATTCGTCCAACCATTATTAGAATCTTCGATTTATTAGAAATCACCACCGACAAATGCTGACCAGTTGGGGGCGGGGGGGTTGGTCTTTTTTTTTTTTTTTTTTTCAGAAGTCCCCTCTAGTTAAATAAAGTCAGTCTAGTGGGGATTTCTTTACTTACTTTCTAAATTATTAAACAAAAAATGCGTTAATAAATACGTTTAATTAAATTGTTTGCATTGAAACGAAAACCAAAAAAAAATTACAACAATTGACTAGATTCAAACAAAAGTTATTTAAACATAGGATCACGTAAATCGCGATTGTGATAGTATCTAATTCATTCAAAAAATAAGTGGCACTGTAATGCTGCAATGCATTAACTCGCTATTAGTTGAGTATCTAAGATGAACAGACTGGTCTTTTGCTTTGCTTCTTTATGATCGCGGGTTCCGACTGCGACTTTCGTTAGCACTTTTTTCATAAAACAAAGAGTCGTAAACTTGTTTTTTTCTTCGATATACCTGCATTAAGCTTATTATGCCAACTCTTACAAAAAGTTAGTGGTTCTGTGCCTGTCTTCGTAAACACATAATAACGTGCTAATCCTAGGAACACAAGCTTTAGTTTTAATAGATCTAAAATAGTTGAAATAAATAAAATTTGTACTCAAATAGAAAGTTATTTATTTACTAAATGAATAACAAAGAAAAACTAAATACAATAATTAGTGTTATAAAATATTTTGTCCTTTTTATAACAGTTATTACTTAGATACTAGACATTTTAACGAAATTGAGATTGTACACGTATACTAATCAATAATTATGCGTTTTTAAATAATCACAGCAATAATAAGTTAACAAAAACTTTTATCTCCCATAAACAATAATAAATTTGAGTATTCTTATCTCTTTACACTATCAGAATAATCTTAAAATAAGTACAGCCTCTGAAAAAACATTAATAAAAGCCAAAAACTATAAAATCAACAAGTCATTATAAAATTCTCGGGCAGTCTCTATTTTCATCTTAGTTTCAGTTACTTCCGTAATAGTACCCCACAGTCTTAAAATAACAAATCAAAGTTTATTCATTGGTTCTATTATTCTTAATTAGTACTCTCTAATGAAATAAATTTGTTAATGGCACAGAATTCTTAAACTAGTCTACCTACTTATACTATAAAAATTGTAATGATAACGTCATTAGAAAACATTTTTGTAAAAACTATCATAATAAGGCTTCAGAAGCACATCTTTGTCTACAAGTTCTTTGATATCTTTCTTTTTTGCTTCAGACAAACTAATTTTTCTGTGTATGCTTTACTCAAACTCAAATTTATTGTATTACCAGATGTGGATTCTACTGTGCGTTTAGTCTTTCTCTTGTTCACCCAGCATTTTTTTAATTCAGTCTCTGCAAATGACGTTGTATAGAAAAAGGCCATTGGACTTTCTTTTTCTACTTTGAGGACTTTTATATCATGCCATTTAACTTGGTTGTTACTTTCATCGATTTTGAAATTTGTGCCCCAAGCTTCTTGCAATACTTTCAAGTCATAAAAGCGGTCATGTGTCATTTCATGAACTTTGTATGCTGGTCGAGATTTTTTGGCAGACCTGATCAATGTTGTATATTGCTGTGGTGTGTAAATAGGGCCTGATTTTATGTGCCTTTTCACCTGCTTCTCTATAACACTGTGTACATTGTCGCCTTCATTTTGCGAATGGCCTCTAATTAAAAACTTGTGAGTGATAGACTTCACTATCATATTGAACACAGCATAGGCATAAGCAGATAACGAGTACTTGTTTTTTTGTTGCCCGCAACAGTTGTCTGAGTAAAATATTAGATCTATGTCTCCAGTGGAATGATTATTGAGCAGCATTTCGATGAAAGCAAAAACACAGCTTCTGATTTCTACTGAACCACGATTTCCTTCAGTTTCATCCCAGAAAAAACAATCCACATTCTTTGCATACAAATCACTAATAGTAAAATTAAAACAATTTATTCTAGACTTATAAAAGAACAGAGACATTTAGGAATTGGCATTACTGCCTGGAGATCATAAACGACTACTAAAGCATCTGATTCTTTCTTGTCCCTTTCTTTCTCACTTCGCGCTAGGTCTTTTTCAAATAGATGCTGTATGTAGGCTTGCTGCAATGTCAATTTTTTTTCATCATCCTCCTTTTTGTAACTCTCACAGAAATCGCACAAATTTTTTTTTTGGGCAAAAAAGGCCAATGTTGAATTGATAGTTGAATATGCGTTGAAATGTTGATTCGGAAGCAAATGGCAAGTCATTAGCTTGGCGTCAGCTTTTATAGACCCGGTAAATATCTGTTAATGATCTTTCGCTTTGCAAGTATTCGCGAGTAGTCTGAGCTCGAAGATAGTGCGATTCAACCCGTGGAATTGAGTTGATAAATAAAAAAATTATACCAACGCTTTCTTTAACTACAGGATCTATCGTAGGATGATTTTTATGTTTTCCTCTGTACTCTCCCTCAATAAACCCAGCTTCCGTCTTTTAGGTTAACGCTGTTTTAATTATTTAATCACCTAAATCGAGCGTGGCCTTAAAAAAGGTCTTGCAAACACGAATGCGCGAGTTATTTTCTTCAAAATAGAAGGCCGAGCCCGGAAGTTTTCCGTGCTTGAGTATCGGTCCTTGGGTTTTATTTTTCATGGGTATGTCGTACAATGTACTCCCTCTGTCGCTGAAGATCACCGAGTTTCCAAAATGCTTCAAACCATTTTTGACGAGTTGTTAAGTTGAACTTGGTACTACATTTCAAACGACACTTTTCTCTGCAAGGTGGGCGAATTTTGCGAGCAGTGATTTCTTTTTTTTAGTTTACCCTTCGACTTGTAAGACTTGCCTGAATTTTTGAGGGCTTTGGCTATATTGACCTTCCATGTCCCCGGGTTGCCTTAGTTTTTTTTACACTGTTTTGATCCTTGGATTAATATTTTGACCCAAATTGTGATCCTCGTAGTTATTGTCGGCATTGTTACAGCGGTTTATCAAACAGTTGATAGTAAAATTGTTAATGTCTCTAAGAGTGACTACGAAAACTTAGAACAGACAATAAAGGAAGCAGTAATTCAAAATAGAATACCGAAATTCAAAATTCAAAATACGTTAAAATCAGACTGGATCAATAAAGACATAATTGCAATGCTAACTAAAAGGAATCAGATGTGGTCTGCTTATAAGGAAAATCCCAACGACGACTTATTAAAAAACAATTTCATAACTCTACGAAACAGCGTGTCGGAACAAATTCAAAACACTAAAAGTTGTTACTACTACAAAGTTTTCAAAAACTGTGAAAGAAAACCTTTAAAGATGTGGAAGCTAATCAAGAACTTAGCTGGAAACAAGCCTTAATTATGATGAGCTCCTTCAAAGCTAGATACGCTAACCGGCCAAATCAAAGACAGTAAAGAAATTTGTAATTATTTTAACACCTTTTTTAGGGTCTGTTTTAGCTTATAAATTTTATATTACAAGGCCTAGGGACCACATATACTATACTCAACCAACAACACAAACAACAATATCTAGTACAAGTGGACTACTAAACTTTGCACCAACTAATGAAGCAGAAGTCAGCAAAATCATAGATAATCTCAATTCAAACACTAGTGCGGGCTTAGATGGGATTAATTGCAAAACCATAAAAAGTATTAAAAATCTAATATTAACTAAACTCACGATGAGTATCAACTATTGTTTACAAAACGGCCTATTCCCGGATTCTTTGAAAATAGCGAAAGTTAGTCCTATCTTTAAGTCAGGGAAAAAGACTGACCCAGGTAATTATCGCCCTATCTCGGTCCTTCCAATAATTTCTAAAATATTCGAAAAAATATTATATAAACGTTTAGATGATTACCTCAAAACTATAAACTTCTTCTCTAAGAAACAATATGGTTTCCGCGCAAAATCTAATTCTCTAACTGCAACAATTGACCTTGTGAGCAATCTAAAAAACAATATCGATGAAAAACGCGCAGCACTTGGTATATTTATTGACCTGAAAAAGGCATTTGATACAATTAGCCATCCTTCTCCAAAAACTGCATGAAATCGGTATCAGGGATACTGCCCACGACATGTTCCGGGCTTATCTCTCTAATAGACAAAAAATTGTTCGGATTGGTGATACGCAAAGTGATCGCGAAACTTTAACCTACGGCGTACCGCAGGGATCCATTCTTGGTCCCCTGCTATTCATATTATACGTAAACGACATACATAACCTAAATCTGGCAGGCGACATAATACTTTATGCTGATGACACAAGCCTATTTTTATTTGGAAATAATATCGAAGAGGTCATCGAACAGGCACAACAAGATTTAGACGCTCTCTCTAGATGGTTCCAAGACAATTTGCTTACTGTTGATACCTCTAAAACAAACTATATTATTTTTAGTGCTAGGAACATAAAAGTCGCAAACAACTCAAATCTACAGATAAGTAACGAAACTATAACCCAAATTTCTTCCGAAAAGTATCTTGGTCTCCATCTAGATAAGCACCTGACGTGGCAGACACATCTAGATAAATTAAGATCAAAACTATCTTCTGTCATGGGTGCGCTTCGAGGCATCGTCCGCTGTTTGCCGAAATCTGTTAGGTATATCATTTACAACTCTATGGTAAAACCTCACCTAGAATACCTAATAGAGGTATAGGGCACTGCAGCTAAAACACATTTAAAGCAAATCGAAACCTGTCAAAACAAAATAATAAAACTCTTATTCCATTACCACTACCTAACTCCGACAGAAAAAATTTACAAAGAGACTAAATTGATGACACTATCACAGATATATAAATATAACACGGCAGCTTACGCAGCGGTTGTCTATATCCGGGTAATCGATGATAAGGGTCATGTGTCGGTGAATTTGGTGACAGCAAAGACGAAAGTGGCACCTATTAAGCAAATATCGATTCCCAGATTGGAGCTCTGTGGAGCGGTTCTTCTCAGTAGATTGTTGGTTGAAGTGGCTCAGATATTGGACATTCGGAAGGAGAATATTCATGCCTGGACAGATTCTACTGTCGTGTTGGCCTGGCTCAAAAGCCACCCAAATAGGTGGCAAACTTTTGTAGCCAACAGGGTATCTGAGATTTTAACCAATTTAGATGCACAACAGTGGGCTCATGTTCGGTCGGACGTGAATCCAGCTGATTATGCGTCTAGGGATCCCTTCAGAAATCAAGAAACAAATGTCTTGGTTTAATGGGCTAGCGTTTTTAGATTCAACGGACATAGTTTATAACAAACCTAAAGATATGGAGACCAATTGAGGAGCGTTTTTTCAAAACGATACATCGTAATATGATTTTTTTTTCAGTAACGTGATTTATTTAATTACAAGGGTTTCTATAAAGTATATTAAATGAAATTGCTTATTAATTTATTAATTAGTTTAATGAGATACTTTTTACTTATACAATAAAAAAAAGGAACACATAAACATACCAACAAAATGACATCAAAAACATCGAGTTTTTTCAACTTTGATACATCTACTGTTGATGTCACGTTTTGATAAAAACCCGATACATTAGTTCGAATTTGCTGCATGGACACGGGATTTCACCTTTATAATATTAGTGGATTATATTACGGGTTCTTCATCGTCATAGTTTCGTCGTACATTGTCATCTTCGAGAGCTGAACCCTGGAGAACATCTGCATAAAATGCCTGAGCATCTGGATCATCAGATATATCACAGAATTTTAGTAAATTTTCAACATCTGCTTTCTTTTTTGAAGAAACCATGTTGGTTTTAGGCAACTGAGCACAGTCGAATCGTAAAAAAGATTTGACGTTTTTCTTCTTAACATCAACTATCACTGGCGCAGCAGAATACACTTCCTGAACACTAATTTCAATATTTTTTAAAGCGCGGGATCCAACTACAGTATAATGTAGTATTCGGGTTTGGCTTATTTTAAATGGAAGTTTTGCCTTCATCATATCTTTGGCTTTAGCTTTCATGTCGTAACTAAACCAATCTTTACCCCATTCGTTGACGTGGCCATGTTTATTTAGAATGGAATAGTATTCATTTGGCGATACAATAACTTCACGTCGGCGGTAATCCTTTTCAACCCTTCCAAACACTCTATCAGGAGGCATAAAACTATGGCCTCGAATGGGGAAAAAGTGGGACAGCTTATAAAAAACTTTACTAGTAGCCATGAAATTTGCCAGCATGGCTAACATAATGAAGTTTTTATTTTGACTACTGCAAGAATCGGAGTACAGTTCAAGTTTCATATTCTTCTTCCCTTCCATAAGGCATTTTTCTTCCATCTTTTTCAAATAATGTTGAAGTGCCGACGCTATCTCATTAGCACCCCGCCCACTTTGATTTTCTAACCAAACATAAAACTCAATATCGTCTTTGTTTTGTTTCATATTAGGTTTATGTTGCATTATGCAAAGATTATATAACCAGGCTTGACGTGAGTAAAATACCTCTCCAACACTTAATTTTGGAAGAGGTTGGTTCTGTTGGCAGTCAAAACAAATTTTAATCACATTATCTTCAACTTCAGTGTCATTCAGTAGACTAAAGAACTTTTTCGCCCTTAACTTGTGCAAACGATATTCAGTGCGAATGTTGTTTTTTAATCTAAATCCTTTTCAGTCTTAATTTTTATTAAAAACTCCTTACAAGCTGAACAAGTATCTTCATGAGGATTTCCAAATCCTAGGTTAAATTGTTTGTAAAATACTGACTTATATTTCGACAGAGAACAAGTTTTTCCAGAAATTAACCGTTGGTTTTCAATTAATTTTTCGTACATAATCTTTAAATTTAGTTCGGGGGGCAAATAAGATCTTGAACACTTGTTCCTAGAATAGTGGCTCTCTCTACATTTATACTTCAAAATATCATTTTTTATCAGGTCTCCCATTTCAGCTATATCTTCAAGTTGTTTGACACTTTTACCACCTCGTCGTTCTTTAGGCTGCTCACCAGTAGCCAGAAATGCATTAGCTACACGAAGAAGACGCATTCGTTGTGTACCAGTTATTTTCTGAAAAGTTTTAGAACAGACCTGGATTTCTTCTCCTTGTCCTATTGGTACAAAATAAGCGACTGAAATCTTGCGGAAATTCACGGAAGTTGTAATTTTAGATCGTCTTTTTGGAACAGATATACGCATGTATTTTAACAAAAACTTATCTTGTTCGATTTTCGTATTGTTCAAGTACAGTTTTCTTCTGAATTCTGTAACAAGTTAAAAAGGGAATGTAGGCATAACATTTTTATGCACCAGAATAACACATAGTCTACTTTTTTATCTCGAATCGAATCAGAACCGCAGAATACAACTAGTAGGTAACAAATATATATTAGGTAATATACCCAATATGTAGTGAACGTTACGAACGTTTTGTGATACGAGGAAATCGCACGTGTTTTAACGTGTTCAAACACGATCGCACAGATAGGTACTCGCGCAAAATCAAAGCTGCATATTACCTATTTACATTAAGTGAGATTATAAGGTTATAAACTGCTTGACATGACGCGGTAGCCGGCTACTGCTCGGGTTTAACAAAAACTAGATATGTACTAATGAATTCTTACCTTTCATATCATTATAACTTAGTCGAATTGCCTGACTTAAAGACCTTTTCGTGGCGCCTGTTATTGCTTTGTCTAAATGGTGGTTACAATTCAAATCTGGATCGCTTTTTTCATCTGCAGTGTATTTGGACGTCTTCGGAGTACTGCGACAACGTCTAGACTTGCGTCCTCTTTCAACTTCAATAACTGGCGTGTTATATTCTCCGTTATCTATTATTGCATACAATATTTATAAATTCAAAGCAAAAGTGCGTGCGCTCTCTATAACGAAAACAATCCAACTGATGTAAATGTGAAAGATGATGCAATAATTATTTAGTTTTGTAAGAATGAGACAATAATATCAGACACATTATCAGCGTTTGATGTATCGTTTTGAAAAAATTCGATCGATGTAGATGTATCACTTTCAAAAAACTAATGCACTTCGCTGTACTTTTAGAATGATTTATGTATCGTTTACAGAAAATTCGTAAAGACCATCGTGTAGCCCTATAGAGATTGAGTACGAAACGACAAAAAAATCAATTTTGAGATTTTGATTGATGTATTGCTTTGTGAAAACGCTCCTCAATTTAGAAATTATCAAAGTACATTTCTCGAGCACTGAAAAAATTTATGGGATCGGTTCTCAAACCTAACGAAATTAATAAGAGTGGTTGCTTACTGCCGACGCATGTGGATAAAAAGAAGGCAGGATAACGGTGAAATAGCAGGGTTTTTAACAGCTCAAGAGCTAAAAGAAGCATTGATTGTTTGTATTAAAAAGTGTCAAACAGAGAGTTTTGAAGAAGAAATGGCTAAGATAGCTAAGGATGGTAACTTAGTGAAATTGAAGGGACCTTTAAAATATTTAAACCCTTTCATAGACGGAAATGACATTTTAAGAGTAGGAGGAAGGTTACAAAAGTCAGAATTAAGTGATGGTAGAAAACACCCTATATTGTTGCCAAAAAAGTCCAACTTAACCAACTTGACTGTGGCAGACTCGGATTATAAAACTTTGCACGGGGGGCCTCAACTCATGCTAGCGTATCTGAGGTCAAATTACTGGATTCTTGGCGCGACTCCTGAACCGCGCTATTAAGATTTTTCGCCGCTCAACTAGGTCAATTCCATTTGTCGGGCAAAATGATCTGAAAACATGGTTATAAAATAACATAGACTAGTTGTTTCAATATCTTCATCCTAGCTAGCGTGAGTGCTGCAGAAGTTTCTATCTGTGAGTGAAAATTTGTGACGCCCAAGTATCGGGTTGTTCAGCGGTTTTGAATTTCTATTGCCAAGCGCACGGTAAAATCAATACAACGTTTTTTAACTGTTGCAACTGTTTGGGATGGTAAATTGAGTTTAGCAACGTGGGACTCAAACATGTATCCGAGATGAGGTACTGGGCCTAGGTGGTTATCAATTTGAATGGATAAATAAACTTTTTCAGTTGTTGCGGAGTTCGGTATCAATATCCTTTTACAGACTGATCGCAGTAAATTCATCAATGAGAATAATAATTTGACAGGATCTGTGTTCTCTCCTTCGAAGATCTTGATTCCCATTTGCACATCATTTTGAACACTTTTCAGGTATATGAAATGTAAACGATTAGCTTCGTCTCTGTACATTCCACTCAATAAATCTGCAATTTGGCATTTATTGAGTGAAAACTATTTTTATTAGACAAGACCCACTTACATCACTACTGGCTTCCATTTGTTAACATTGTGTCTACTACCTACTAGGGGATTTGTGGCTATCTCAGATTACAGTAATCTGAGATTGCAATAATAGGTATATTGATATAAAAAAACACATAATTGAGATAGGGTTTTAAATTGTACAGTATCTGTAGTCATGATGTCCCATTTCACAAAGTTATTAATGTGCCATTGTTTTATAATGTTTTCAATTTTGTCCTCCTCAAAACCTAATTCCACAGCGAGTTCAGCGATTGAGTTATTTTTTAACTGTTTTAAAGTATTGTCTACAGATAATTGTGTCATTTTTTGTAAGGCCATGTAATTGCTGGGTAAGCGGTTTTGAATTTCTTTTGACAAGCGCACGGTAAAATCAATACAACATTTTTTAACTGTTGTAACTGTTTGGGGTGGTAAATTGACTTTAGCAACGTGGGACTCAAATATGTATCCGAGATTAGGTACTGGGCTTAGGTGGTTATCAATTTGAATGGCCAAACAATCTTTTTCAGTTGTTGCGGAGTTTGGTATCAATATCCTGTTACAGACTGATCGCAGTAAATTCATCAATGAGAATAATAATTTGACAGGATCTGTGTTCTCTCCTTCGAAGATCTTGTTTCCCATTTGCACATCATTTCGAACACTTTTCTGAAAAAACACACTTCCCTTTTTTTTCCTCTTTTTTTTATATGAAATGTAAACGATTAGCTTCGTCTCTGTACATTCCACTCAATAAATCTGCAGTTTGGCATTTATTGAGTGAAAACTACTTACCCCCCTCCCCCCCTACTGGCTTCCATTTGTTAACATTGTGTCTACTACTTACTAGGGGATTTGTGGCTATCTCAGATTACAGTAATCTGAGATTGCAATAATAGGTATATTGAAATAAAATAACGCATAATTGAGATAGGGTTTTATTAATCACATTCTTCGTTAGGGTTATCATAGTATAATAACACAGAATCTAGGAATTGTGCAGGAGGTAACTGACTACCCTGGTGCCGTGCCCAACCAAGATACCATAATAATTATGTTCAAAGTGTGGGTACAGCAACCAACTGAACCAACCATTCTTTTGCCAACGATGCAGATGCAATAATATTGGATTATAGCATCCCTTCCACTTATAGAGCTGTCAACTAATATATAAACGAAATTCATCCTTAAAAAAAAACAAAAGGAAATAATCATTTCATCTTCCAATCTTCGCCTTCCTATTGTGTTGCAGCGGTACGTTGCTATTCTGTAATTAATACACAGGCTCATGATGTCGTATTAACCAGTCAAAAGAGCAATATTCAGCTCCGGCTTTCCAGCTAAATTCAGCAGGGATAGCAGGGTACGGTGTCCAATGTTCAAGCGAGGGTCAGTCAGAAGGCAATCAATTTCGGAGTCCAGTATTCGAGCAGAGGTCTTATGAAATAATATTGCAATAAATCTCGAGAAACGAAAAATTTCACTAGCGCAAAGATACGAAAAGCGAATGTCATTTGATAAATAACCATCTGATGTTTCTTGACGGCATGTTAAGCCAAGTCGGAGGCCCATGGGCGGCATAAAAACTTTGACACCAGGTTAGGAACTAGCTACACGATAAAGAAGAAGAAGAATAACCATCTAGGCATGACAATTGACTTGACAGACGTTGACATTGATATTTGCCGTTTACTAGTGTAATTCATGTGCAATCCGCGTTGCAATCGATTTTATCGATTATTTATTTCTTTTAATGATTTTTTAATGGTACTTACTTAAAAAATCAATTAGATTCCAGATTTTTTTTTGTTTTGCATTGATTTCAATATCTAAAAAACAATTATACTAAAACAGTGGAGTATTCATCAATTATTTGTAACTATCGATTTCCACTAAATCGATCATATTCCTAAGGTATGCTCTATGGTTATAATTTAACGTTTGCGAAGTAAGTGACATACAATGAAATAAGTTCTGTAACGGTTTACAAAGGTTGTTTAAAACAAAAAAATAGAAATGTACCTATTTTTTGGACTTGGTCATTTTAATTGAGGCTAAGATTTAAATGGCTTCATTAAGCAAAATAGTAGATTTTTTTGGTACATATCTGATTCGTGTAACAACTAGGCCCAGAAACGGGTTGCTCTTTTGTAATTTGGTTTTGCTAGACTAGCACTCACATAACGATCACCGCTAATGTCTTTAGTAGCCTGCTTAAATTGGGCAAGCAGTGTTATCAGCTCTCAAATGTCATTCAGCTGCGACGATGTTAGCATATCTAGGGCATTTCTCCTGCCAGATAAAATTCGACGGCGCCGGCGCATGGCTGCAAATGGACGTTTAAAAAGAACGTTGGCCATTGCGCAGCCATTCGGAATGGCCGCGAATGGCCCATTCCTCGAGGCGGTAGTAGCAACAAATGTGTAAAGAAAGAAAGAAAATATATTTATTTGGCACATGCCATAAGTGCACACAACAAACATATAAATATAACTTAAATTTAAACAATAAAAAAGTTAAAACTTAACAAAAAAAAAGAGATAATATTGTCTCACGGCTGCGCCAAATAGGCCCAGTTCAGCAAACTGCCGA
Source organism: Noctua janthina (assembly GCA_963576755.1). Taxonomy (NCBI): domain Eukaryota; kingdom Metazoa; phylum Arthropoda; class Insecta; order Lepidoptera; family Noctuidae; genus Noctua; species Noctua janthina. The sequence goes on along the minus strand of OY755068.1, from coordinate 12,099,962 downwards.
GCAGCTAGTGCCCGCCGCTGGTATTCAAGTGGACCTGAGATGGTGATGTGACGGACATAAAACTGTTTTGTTTCTAATTAGGTATGTGCAGGTATGCATGAATAGGTACTTAAATAGAAATCTGTGTATATTAATTACCAGTGATCGGATAATCGGATGCATATTTATGGAAGCGGTTTCTTAAAACATATTTTTAAAAATATAAATCCCGGGATTCCAGAAAATTCGAGAATGCGAAAGTACTACTACTACTATGTTAGACACATGGTGAGGAAACGTCGTCTTTAGAATTTATTTTAAAAGAAAAAAACGGGGATTGCATAATTACTAATGTGTATTTACTTGAAGTTAATTTTAAGCTGCCCGTCAATTTATGACTATGTTGAGTGTAAGAGGAATAGTAGGTAGTAGGTGTTAATTAAAAAAAAATGAATACAATTATACTTTATTGCACATAGTACACGATACAAAACATATGAAGTACTATAAATATCCTTTATTGAAGTGTACAAAGTGAGTAAGAGATATCTTTCAACCAGCCCTACTGAGATCCTGATTGGGCGTAAACATTTCCCCGGTTGCGACAACTTTAATCACTATAAAATTGGACTCCTCACGTCGTTTCCGGGCAAGACGAATACCTACTACTTTTTGCCTATTCAAATTAGAGCTAGAGCTAGGTGTGAGACATTCTTCTCTAGCTGGGTATCCATTTGCGCAGCCTCGTGGTGAGCTGCCTCATCCTGAGCGTGCCGCGGGCTGCGGAAAGTACATGCGTCTCCACTTGAGCACACATAATATCGTATCGAGCGGCAAGCCTCAACCCGAGCCACGACTTTCTCAATTCCTCATTAACCACCATGGTTGACGCACGTTAAGTCGCTGCGGCATTAGTAGTAATTAGTCACTACAAAAGGAAGCAACATAAGAAACGGAAACATCGATGGTGGATTAAGGAAATAAATCGTCAGCGAAATGTTCATGCAAAACAATTGTTGTCAGATATGACCTTTGAAGGCGTAGAAGAAACTATTAAAAATTTTACCAGAATGAACTCTGAAACCTTTGAAGATCTATGTATCAAGCTTGAACCAATAATTGGAAAAAAAGATACGTCGTTTCGCAAAGCAATCACAACAAAAGAACGACTGGCCATTACCCTGAGGTTTTTAGCAAGTGGTGATTCGTTTGTTAGTTTGCAATACCTTTTTAGAGTGTCAAAGCAATCTATTTCAAAAATTGTTCGCGAAACATATGATGCCTTGGTAAAAGTGCTCAAAGAATATGTTCAGGTATGTTAAAAATGCTTTATTAATCTAAATTTTAGTAAAGTACAAAGTTACAATAATGACAGAGTAGTAAATCGTTCAATATTTCCAGTAGAATCTTGTGAGTTCACAGAAGTTTGCCCATATTGTTGGGAATTTTGTACGTTCGCAGAAGTTTGGCCGTATTGTTGGGAATTTTGTATGTTCGCAGAAGTTTGGCCGTATTGTTGCGTGTAGTATCCTTGTTGTCGTGTACCTGGTAACATCCCGGTATCAGCTTGAAATAAGATATCCATTATAGCACTTTTAACGTGTGCTAAAGTAATTGGATCATATTTTCCAAGTTCTGCAGTAATATGTTTGCCAAACGTATCATAACTATCATCTGTATAATTTAACACTTCCATAGCTTTATCTAGATCTATATTATCTTCACAAGCATCAGTCATTTTTCTTTTATTTGATCTTGAAGTTTCGGGCTGCGTCTGTTGTTGATCATCGCGGGGCAAAGATGATCGCTCGGAAGAAAAAGTTTCAAGCATCGATTCATTTTCTTCGAATAATTCTTCATTCTGTAAATTAACATAAATAAAATCATCAAATAATGTTTTAGCAGTACGATAGATACAATAGTAAAATATGTGACATAATTTTCAGATACCATCATCAGAAGAAGAATGGTTAAAAGTAGCACAAGATTTTGAAAACCAGTGGCATTTTCCTCATTGTGTGGGGGCCCTCGATTGCAAACATTATTCTTCAATCACCAATTAATAGTCACGAGAATACATAAATTATAAAAAATTCCCAGCACCGTATTGCTTGGCTTGGTGGCTTATGTATGTAGACGTTGGATGTCAAGGACGCATATCCGATGGTGGAGTCTTTAAAAACAGTGCATTGTACAAATCATTGGAAAATAATGAATTAAAGTTACCAGCACCATGTATATTACAGACACTATATTTGATTAAAGTGCCCTATGTTATATTAGCTGACAAGGCATTTGCTTTAAACAATTATACTATGAAACCGTTTGAAGGAACCCCAGACAATGGTTCTCCGGAAAGAATATTCAATTACCGTCTATCTAGAGCACGAAGGGTAGTAGAAAATGCTTTTGGCATCATGAGTTCTGTATTTAGAGTGTTAAGAAAACCAATGTTATTGGAACCAGAAATTTCTACGAAAGTGGTACTGGCTACTGTTTATTTGCATAACTTTTTACGAAAAACAAGGGCAAATATTTATACACCACCAGGAAGTTTGGACTCTGAAATCGATGGAAATTTCGTACAAGGGTCGTGGAGGAATGAACCAGATTCGACTTCTTTTGTGCCTTTACGTGCAATTCCTCGAAGGTCTGCAAATGACGCAAATCAATTCGGTCACACTTGGCTACACACTTCGTTACAAATGGACAAATAACATGGCAACATAGATATTAAATATAAAATATAATTAGCACTAATCACTATCCGAATCAGAAGAAAACATTATGTACGTTTAAACACTGCTAGGTTCTGTTCAGAAATGAAAAAAATAACGCCAGAGCACGCCACGACACGACACATAAGTGTGCACACTCACCGTCACGACAGTAAGCACCACGACACGCCACGACACGTAAATATGTTTCCGCCTTTAGCCCAAAGCTTACTGACCCCAGATACTTACATAAGGCGATGGTTCTGAATTTGTTGTGTCTCTTGCTGCAGAAGGCGACAATGTGTCGATAGACATTGAGTTTTGAGTCTCACGGGGAGAGAACTTGTCAGCCAAGAAGTAAGAGTGCTCATAAGCGAACCATTTCGATATATACACCTCATTACGACCTAGAATAAAAATCATTTTTAGAGGTACACTACACACGTGAGTAAAATGAGTATAAAATAAATGACAAGAAATATACAACTAATTTTCAAAAACCAATGATTTTTTACCTGATCCCGTGACGAGACTTTTTTTATGCAAAGATTTTTCCCTCCGAAAAGATCCACAAAGCGAAGTATTTTTTTTTTTTACTTCGGAAATGGGTAGTTTCATTTCCTTGCTTATTACTTTCCAAGAATCTTCTTTCAATTGTTTATTATAATGATGCGGTGAAGTTGGATCCCACAAATGTCGGTGGTTTTCATATAACTTAATTAATTCGATACATTTCTCATTATCCATTTTGCCGCGTGCCGAGCACACGTACGTCCGTCTCCACTGAACGCACGCCTCACACTGAGGCGTCTTCAGTTATATTACTTTACTCTATGGGCGTCTTTGAGCATGGCCATTTACCGACACGATTAGGCTAGCTACGTTTTGGTCACCAGCAATTGACTCTGGAGTATTCTCCCTCAAACTTTGTAGTAGTCGCTCATTACGTTTTTTATTCTCTCTACTCCTAGCTTTACGTACTCGCCATTCACGTTGTTCAGCACGTAGTTCTCTTGGAGTCATTTCGGATTCTAGTTTTACCTGTTTTTTTGCATCGTTTTTCTGCATAACGCAGGTTATCTTTTCTCTTACTGGCTTCGTACAAGTCAGGGTTAGCCTTAATATGAGCTCTTCGTTTTCGTTCGCATTCTCTTTTTTGTTTACGAATTTCTTCTGCTGTCTTTGGTCTTTTATTTCTCGCCATCTAAAAAAAAGTAAAACATGGATTTTTTGTATGTAACAGCGTTTTGTGTATGTTTACGGCAGTAATTAAACAAACAAAATAATTGGAATGATCCAAGTTAAAGTTCACATCCCTGGACTTGTGGTCACTTCCATGGAGGAAAAATATCCACGTAATCAATGGTACCACCATTGATTACGTGGATATTTTCAAAAGACGAGATTTCCGTAATACGGAAAACTAACCTAAAAAATCTCATGTTTGCAACCAATTTTGGCAATCGTAATTTGACCATCAAACCTACAAAACAGCAAAACAAATCGATACCTTAATCCGCAAACCAGCCAACTCCACTTTTTGTGCAAAATATTTTTTTGATGCAAACTTCGGCCTATATGACTGACGCATGATTTGAAAAAACAACAACTCCATTTTTATCCCTATGTTTTGAATAAATCGCTATTCGACAACCAGCTAACTCCACGCGTAACGGAACGCCCCGATTTTGACAGCCAACTCCCGGAGATCGGCCATTTTGTATGGCGTCGCAGAGAAACACGCGCGCTGCTCCGGTTTTTCGAAGTTAAAAAAAAAAATAACGTTGAGAAGATACCAAATTTAATTAGTTTTCCATTTATTCAAGGTATGTTTATTTTGCATTTGTTTAGCATTACATTCAGCTATTCTAAGGTTTTATGGTGTTTTCATTCTAAGCATGGAGTTAGCCGTTTTGCTTTTACTTTTTTGTGAACCTGTTTGGAGTTAACCTAATTTCATGTCATCGTCATAGTTTGCTTGCAGAGTGCAAAAAACTATTTTACATATTTTTAATTATAGTTTTGCATTGTTTTAACTTAAATTAAGTTTTATTTATTAGGTATGATTTTGTGCTTATTCGCTTTTTTTGTTTCATGTGTGTTAGATGTTTAAAGAACATTCACGAGCCAGAAAAATTCTGCTTAGCCTTCAAGATGAAAATCCTATTAGAAATGATCTTAATGAAACTACTAATCCTGACACTGCTTCATTTCTTAATAACGTCCAATTTCCTAAACCCTATGATGATGTGATAGAACACTCTAATCCTTTACTCACCGCATCTTCTGACGCTTATCCATCTTTTGCACTGCCTGTGCCTAATAATAACTCGGATGAATATACCGTTATTGAAACAGTTAACCATGATTTTACCAGCAATTTTATTTCCAGTTCTATGCTTTTAAACATAGATAGCTTTCATATTGTGGAAAATGTCATCATTGAAGAAACTGTGTTGGGAAAAGAGGTCGTACCTGAAACGCAAAACTGTTCCCCTAGTTTGCTTAACAATCCCATCTCGATTTTAAACAGTAGCAGTGTAAACACAGATTTAAACGACAACACCACGCAAAACGACAATGCATGCAACGATAACATTTCGGATAACTCTCGACAAGATAATATCGCACAGCTTCGGACTTCAATTGCATTTACTGATGAGAACATTCTAGTTGAAGAAAACCTACCGCTTGTAATGAATCCTTCTAGTAGTACTCAAGAAAGTGGATCAGTTAATCACACTTCGGAAGCAGGCATGGATGTGGGATTAAAAAAGCTAGTCGATTACAGAGATTCAGATTCTGGACCCGATGAGCCTGTTATAAAAATAAAAAAAAAATGTCAAGTAAAAAAAGAAGAATAGGCTGGTGAAATCAACAAAAAAAAGTAGAGAAAAGGGAAAAAAATTGTTAGGAAAAAAAAAGTAGACGGTGAATGGAAAAAAAATATAATGAAACCAGAAAGAGTATTAAAGCCAAGATGTACTTGTAAAGAAAAAGCCAAGAGTGTTATTCAATATCATCTGATTACTGACGAGGATAGAAGAAAGCTGTTCGATAAATTCTGGAATATGACTTGGGATGAACAACGCGTGTACGTTGAAAATGTAGTAAAAGTCATTCATACTAACCGGCAGAGAGAAAAAACCCTGAGGAGTCAAAACGAGTGAACACTTTTAAATACTATTTAAAGAAAGGTGAAGATACTATAAGGGTCTGCAAAACTTTATTCCTGAATACTTTTTCTATTGGAAAGTCATCTGTTTGGGAATGAAAGACACAATCCAAAAAAGACACAGATGAGCAAGCAAGTACGAGTAAAAATATACTGCCTGTAAATAAGCCTTTTGACAAAGAGCTCGTTGAATTGCAGAACTTTTTAAACGAGTTACCAAAAATGCCTTCGCATTACTGCAGACAAAGAACAACACAGTCTTACCTACAGCCCGATATCGAGTCAAAGCGACAACTGTACGACCTGTACAAAAGCTACTGCAACGACAAAAATGTTAAGTCTTTGTCGACTGCCACATTTTGAAATACATTAACCGTCCAAAAAATATCAATATTCAAACCAAAGAAAGACCAGTGTGTCATTTGCAATGGATACAAATTAAGGAAAACTAGCAAGGATGATTATGATGAGCATGTAAATAAAAAAGAAGCAGCAAGAGCAGAGAAAGAATCAGATAAAAAAGAAAAATAATTTGTGTTTACGGCAGATCTACAAGCTTTTAGCACCACGGTCCAACGTGTCTTCACATTATTATAAAACAAAGCTTTGTGTGCACAACTGGTGTGTATATGATATGAAAACAAGTGATGGAGAGTGTTTTCTGTGGAACGAGACTGAGGGTGGTCTAAACTCTGACGAGTTTGCAACTGTTATCTTCAAGTTTTTCATTGAAACGGTCATCCCAAAAATAGGAGAAGATAACCGAGAAATAATATTATACTCTGATGGGTGTACTTATCAAAATAGGAATACTATTTTAAGCAACGCTCTTGTCAATGTTGCAAAGTTGCATAACGTAACGATCATCCAAAAATACCTCTAAGTGGGCCATACCCAAAAGGAGGTAGATAGCATGCACGCATTGATTGAGAGGAAGCTAAAACACCAAATGATTAATGTCCCGGCAGAATATATTAATATTTGTCGGAAGGCCAGAAACAGCAAATCATATCAAGTCAAATATTTAAACTATGGCTACTTTAAGAATTTCCAGAACCTGAGCTTTTACAAATCTATTAGACCAGGAAAAATGAAAGGCGATCCGAAGGTACTGATTACTAAGTAGTCAAAGCTATTGTCTAGTGTCTAAAATAATACAAACTTACACCCCTTACCTACACAATACATACGAGGGCGGGTCAATAAGTCCGTGACTTTTGGAATAAAACACAGATTTTTTGATAAAAAAATAATTTTATTTTTCAACGTAGTCTCCCTTGAGCTCTATACACTTTGTCCAACGCTTCTCCAATTTTTTTATCCCTTCCAAAAAAAATGATTTGTCGAGGTCCTCAAAATAGGCCTTTGTTTGCGAGATGACTTCATCATTGGAGTCAAATCTTTTTCCACCAAGCCATTTCTTCAGGTTTGGGAACAAGAAGTAGTCGCTCATAGCCCAATTCATGGATTTTTGTCATGGCAACTGCACATGTGTGCACCCTTGCATTGTCTTGGTGGAAAAGAACTTTTTTCTTGGCCAAATGAGGTCGGTTTTTTTTCAAATCGTCATTGAATCGGTCCAATAAGTTGGCATAATATTCCCCATTGATTGTTCTTCCCTTTTGAAGGTAGTCAATGTGGATTATCCCGCGTGCATCCCAAAAAACAGTCGCCATAACTTTATTGGCTGACAAACCCACCTTGGCCTTCTTTGGCGCCGATTCACCCTTAGAAACCCACTGTTTTGACTGTTGTTTGGTTTCTGGTGTGTTGTGATGGATCCATGTTTCGTCCACGGTTACAAAACGGCGCAAAAACTCCTCCATATTGCGATTAAACAACGCCAAAGCTTCCTGTGAAGTTGTTACACGATTGCGTTTGTGGTCGACTGTGAGCAAACGCGGCACCCATCTTGCGGAAAGCTTTCTCATGCCCAAGTGATCATTCAAAATTGAAACCACTGAGCCATGCGAGATCCCTACGGCTTCCACAATCTCTCGCACTTTCAATCTTCGGTCGGTCAACACCATATCGTGAATTTTTTCGATTGTTTCGGGTGTAGAGACCTCAACTGGGCGTCCAGGACGTTCGGCATCTTCAGTGCTTGTACGGCCACAACGAAATTCAGTAAACCACTTTTTTACCATTGAAATCGATGGTGCAGAGTCCCCATAGTATTTATCAAGCTTAGCCTTGGTCTCGGTAATGGTTTTTTTTCGCAAGAAATAATGCTTAATAAGCACACGAAATTCACTTTTTTCCATTTTCTCCTCAAATTAGTGAGTAGTCTGATAAAAATAGCTGTCAAACACAAACTAACTGACGCAGCAAGTTTAAATTTTGACAGGAGTCAACTGACAGATGCCTGTTGACAGGAGCAGTGTTGCTGTTTCAGTAAAGAGGTCAGAAATTCAAAAAGTCACGGACTTATTGACCCGCCCTCGTACATTAGCATCACGTCTGTCTCCCAGTAATCACGGGTAGAAATTAAATCCTGGCACATCCATCTTACCCATAACTTTCGCTTTGCTCACATAAGATGGGTCGTTCAAAGAGCTCAAATTCATTCAACATTCGACCTGATAGACACTCATTTTCATGCATTTTTTCTTTAAAACATTTTCTCCTATACGATCAAATGAGTTACTTGTACCTACGTGGTTTTGGTTTTTTTTTTTCAGGTAACCGAAAAAAATGTCTCAAGTACGATCCTTTCGGAAGATTTTATTACAAACTCAGATTCTCTGACCAATATACATTGTTGAACCAACGCAGAAACAACAATGTGAATCAAACACCATTTGAAAATTTACCGCAAATGTACGACCAACGCAGAAAAATAAAAAAAGAAGAAGTATTTAGATCTACAAGAGTTAAAAAATACCATGCCTGATGACTACCAAAATTATTATGAATACCTTCCTCACGAAGAATAAATAACCTAATACTACTATAATTAATATTGTGTTTCTTTTACCTTCATACTAAGTAAAACCAGCCAACTCCAAATTCAAATTTTTAATTTAGTAGGAAAAGCAGATAACTCAAAAAAGCGTCTATATTTTAGTAACGATAATATTTTAAATAAAACAGACAATGAAATTTAGTAGGTACTAACATAATACACCAACGGGATTTTAAGTTTTTAAAGTTCTAATTAGTATTGTAGAAATTGTTATTATTACGAGTGGAATGTACCTACTTACAATCGATTTCCATTTTACTCAACTACTACTTTGTTGCAGGGCGCAATTGGTGATTTTAGTGCTTCAGACACAGATGACGATTATCACCCGGACCCTGCACACATCGATTCTTCGACTGATTCAGATATTATTTCAACATCGGTGCTTCGTCAAATCCCGGTACTGGATGACATTGATAGTGAGCGGCTGCCCAAGAAAAGAATCCGAAATGAGAAAAATTGGACAAAAAACAAAAAGAAGCTTTTAGTAAATACTGGTCAAGCTTATGTGACATCATCTGGACGTGAAAAGAGAGCCAAGAAAATGGGAATGAGCTGCGGTCAAAAGTGTAGATTGAAGTGTAGCTTAAAATTTAATGAAGATCAGAGGCAAACTATATTTGATTATTTTTATAATATGGGTAAGTTCTTGTCAGCGTGATTTTATAAGCAAATGTATGGAAGTAACAACACCGCGAAAATACAGACAAAAGACTTCCAGAAAATTAAATTACGCGTACTATTTATATCTCGATAATACTAAAAGGCGTGTTTGCAAACTTTTCTTTAAAAATACACTTGACATCACTAACAGCGCAATAACTACTGTTCAAAATGTAACAAATACTGAAGGGTTCACTGCAAAAGAGCGCAGAGGTACGCATTCTCAACATCATTCTCTTCCAGATACTGCCAAACAGTCTGTCCGAGATCATATTATAGATTCCCTCGTATCGAATCCCATTATTACAGAGCCGACACTAGACGAGAGTATTTGGAAGGAGATCTTACAATTTCTACAATGTACAGACTGTATGTACAGCATTGTGAAGAAAATGGTTTAGAAGCAGGCAAAAATTCAATGTATGCACACATTTACCCTTTGACCGCCACAAGTCTGGACAAAAATTTATACTGGCACGCCACGCCATATTGTACACCCAAATTGTAATTCTATTCACTAGTGATGGGACATGTTATGAAAAATAATATTTTCGATTGACATTATACATACACAATTCTGTTTTAGTTATATAATAAAGCACTTTACTTATTAACGAAAAAAATACGAGTGAAGATATCCGCATAAATATTGATTTTATAACAAGAAAGTCACAACTACAAATAACACTATTATGCATATTTTTCCATCACTAGCCGACGCTTTAAAGCGTCGATGGCGTTGGAAAAGAGAATTTTTGCCATACAATAATGAAAGAAATAGTGATGTTAGATTGTTATCGATATTCTTTGGTTGGTTTGGTATTAAGCTGAGCGATGGCCGTTTTGCGTGGATGTGACGCATATATTTTCCCTTAACTTGTTATTATCGTGTACTTTTTTTTTTTTCATTGCGTCGTTTTTGCCGCACATAAACGTATTTTCTTTCTTTCTTTTTGGTTTGTAATAAAAGAATATAGTAGGTAAGCGAAAATAGTAAAACAATACGTATTATGCAAATATAATTGTTTTATTAAACTTTCAAAGCTGCTCACCTATTAACATATCTTGAATAGTAACACAGGCGAAATGATTCAACCACCGATGTTAGATTTCTCATGATATGTACGAAAACATATGACACATAGAGGAACTTTGCACACTTCACACCAAAATCGTGTTTCCCGCCTCTTTCTATATAGACGACAACACAATTTACACCGCAGTTTTTTTGATGCTGGTAAATATGCGGGCATATGGCGAGCAGCATTTCCTAATAGACGCATTGGTTGATCAAGAGCTCGCGCTGTAATAGGAAGACATTTGTCCCCGCCGTATTTTATAATAATTTGAGAAATTACCGTCAATTGGTATTTCGCAAAACAAGAGCTATCGTCATGTCTTAAAACTTTGCAGAAATAGTAAGAATTCAGTAAATGCAAGTCAATCACGTGGAAAAATAGTTTCTTGTACCATTTCGTTACTTTTCTTATAGTGTGTAACGAACTTAACATCATGTCATTTGTGTCAACTATTCCCATATTTTTATTGTAATCCAAAACGCATTCCGGTTTCATTTTCGGCAAACCAGTAGAATGGTCGATTTTGTTACTAGGGCCCATTTCGTCTTTATGGATGGTGCTAATCATGTAAACATCTTTTTTATCGTGCCATTTTAAAGCCATCATGTTGTTACTGAATTTAACATCCCTTTCTCCCTTCTTAAGTTTTCTAAATTTTGGCATTTCTTTTCGGTTTTTTCGTACAGACCCACATGCGCCAATATTTTGATCCAATAAAAAAATAAATAATTTGGGGCTGCTGTACCAATTATCCATATATATTATTCTATTTGTTAAGTAATATTTTTGTAATAAAGTAAGAACTATAGATCCAGTAACACCTAAATCCGTATTGCGTATTATTTCGGTTTCATTACCAGTGTATACAATGAAATCTAATATGATTTTGGTTTCAACATCACATAAAACAAACAGTTTAATCCCGAATCGATTCCGTTTTTTCGGTAGATATTGCTTGAAGATTAATCTTCCTTTAAATGGCACAATACTTTCGTCTATACACAACTTTTGGAACGGTATTAACGAGTTTTGAAATTTTTGTCTCGCATCATCTATGACTGTACTTATTTTTGTTAATATTGGATCATTTGCCTGCCTCTGCCTTGACTCAGAAAAATTCAACATACCTAGTATCGTCGTATATCTATTCCTGCTCATTAAAGTACCGTAAATTGGCGAGTTCAATAATGGGTTTGTCGACCAATGTTCTTCAATTGTTAAGCGGCTGTTCCTTGCCATTAACATTGTAATTGCCAAAAACATGTATATTTCTGACACGGTCACGTCGTGCCAAGCCTGCAGTCTCGAATGGTTCCTTATGTCTGTGTTAAGAATAAAGTAACGATGATAACGATTAGTATAATACACAATTTTTTTAACCAACTCTTCGTCCACAAGCTTTTCAAAAATCTCCAATTCACTAGTCGAAGATGTTATGTTCAATGACGGTGAAAGACCACTACAAAAAATATCAAAAGTAGGTTTCTCAATTGTTAATGGTTGACTTGACCATTGTAAAGAATTTGTCGAACTTGTGCCTGAACTTGGAAGATTCTGAGTTTCATCAAAAACATTTTCCGGAGTTTGTAACGCCGCCTTAAAAAAAAAAAATTAAGCTAAGAATATCGAATATAATTAGGTAAGGTTAGGCCATAGATAACGAGCTTGGAAAATACTCACCTCTAATTCTTCGTCAATTTCTCTATCTGAGGCAGATTCATAGATAATCCCAACATCATCGACACCTTCCAAAATACGAAGAAGCTCATCAGTATCCATATTTTTCAGTAAATGTACAATATTGCAGTAGAGTTTAACACAAAACGTACTTAATGACACTATCAACGAGTCACTTATTGAAGACATATTATTTTCCTCTTCGAGGGTATATCTATAAAAATATGTTTTATACTACCCACACATCCCAACACTACAAATAACTGCACAAACGCCTATGATGTCATAAGCGGACGCTTTAAATCGTCAATGGCGATTGCAGTAGATACAATTCTGCGAGGAATAGTGCCGTGCAGGACGTTATCGATATTATTTTTATGATTGTTAATTCAGTATTCATATCAGCCGGGATCGGGATTTACATGCATGCTTTTTTATAGTAATAATAACAATAAATCCACAGTATAATTTTTATTGAGTATCCGCCGTTAAATCTATTTCATCAAAATGAGAGTTTTTGGCCGTTTGTAAAAAAAATAACATTTTTATATAACATCGCGTACGTATACATGGTTTTATGTACATCAACTCTTCATTTAATAGTTGAGAAAAAAACAAGTTTCTCTTATCATTGTCTTGATGATTAACACATTCCGAACATGGAGGTTTTGCTATCTCAATCTTTTCATGACATTTTTTTTGTCGAATATTTCCTGATAAGATGCTAGGTGACTGCTCTCTTCCACGCTTTAAATCTGAAAAAAAAGAACCACATAGTGTTAGACAAGAGTTTTCAAAGCTTTTGTTATAGACATAGTTGAATACTGTTTTTCTTTAAAAAGAGTTCCAAACAGTAAAACTTGCTATATTCAAAATTGAATATAGTTTCCCTTCATGCCCTAGTTAGTTTTGGTTGCCCTGTGTACTAAAAGTTGGAAAATAAATAAGGCAATTAATTGTCATCCATCCGCCACGTTGCCTAGAGATCGATAACGTCAGCTTCGTTCAAAATAGTATCGCTATATTTTAACTACTTAGTGGTAGTATATACACTAATACTTAGTGGTAGTATATACACATAATATTCTTCGTCAAAACGTCGTCATTACTTTTATTTAGATGATCATTAATACATCTGATCAGTATAGTGGTAAACCTACGTTAAGTTTTAATGGAAAAAACCTTGTTTATTTTATCATATTATAATGAATTTGAAGAAAAAGGAAATAATTATTTACTCACCTTTGTTTGTATCCATATTGCTTAATCAAAGTAGTGAAAAAATATGCAATTAGTGGCGACAATAACCTACACACACCAAAAATACAATCATTCGTTAGGTACCGACTAACGAAAAAACAATTATGATCGTACATAGGTCCATAACATTTTTTTAACCTACCTACTTACTGGGTAGAATTTTAATTATTTTGTGGGTAGTCACAACACTACGTGACGCTTTTATACGTCACTGGCGTTCAGGAAGGAGCTCTAAATGATCGTTTAATGAAGAAAATATTTTGGTGTGTTTCGTACATAATTAGACAGTTTCTCTTATTACTTTTTGCATAAATATACAGATCGGGAGTGAGATTAACCATTGTATCCATAAGCAATGCTAAAACTCAACATTAAACGTGTTTTTTTGTTAGTCGAAAATGCGAGAGATATTGACGTTTTAAGGCGTCATTGGCGTATGAGGCAAGTTATTCAATGACGCTTTATTGCGTCCTTGGCGGTCAAAGGGTTAATACGAAATTTAACATTGCTTTTTTTCAAACCTAAAAAAGATCAGTGTTCTAAATGTGAAGCGTTCAAAAATGCTTCACCCGAGGCAAAACTTGATCTTCAAGATGGTTATGACATGCATATTACTGCGAAAAAACTATCCAGAGTTATGAAAAAAAGAGATGTTGACAGAGCAAAAAATTCTAATGGCAATATATTGATTTTCAATTATGATTTGCAAGCCGTCGTTCTATGGCCACAAGGAGAAGTTTCTAAATTCTACTACAAATTAAAGTTAAACTTCATTAATTTCACTGTATGTGATATAATTAACCTTTTCACCGCCACGGACATCAATAGAAGTTCCAGATTTTCGTGCCACCAGCGCCACGACTTCATTAGAAGCTCTTCATTTTAACTATGTTATAAAAATAAATTTACTGTATTTAACAGGCTTTTTTTCATTTTATTATTTAAAAGCACTGTCTAATACCCTGTTTTTTTTTATTTTCCCACACAAAAGAAGCCCTTAATTGTCTTAAAATTGGCAAAAACAAAAACTCGGAACATTTTTAATATCTTAAACTTTCAAGGTCATTAAAATTATTATAACTAGAAGACTGGATATTTACCATGTTTATTGTTTTCTTTGAGTTCCCGAATATCGGGATATTTACCATGTTTATTGTTTTCTTTGAGTTCCCGAATATCGGGAACTCAAAGAAAACAATAAACATGGTAAATATCCCGTCTTCTAGTTATAATAATTTTTAATATCCCCAGAACGCCAAGGACTTTATATGTAGTAGGCCAGTGATGTGACGCGAAAGTTAAAACTGTTTGATTTCACCCGTTGAAATATTTAGAAATATTATTATCGAAAACAATTTGAGGTCAGTAAAATATGAACTTAGATAACTACTTTATAACAAAGGGAAACTAGATGAATTTCGACCGTCGGATATGTGCCGGACCGGAATTAAATAGTTGTTGGTAATCCTTATCGATAATTATATTCCCATCTCTACAAAATAATTGGTTGTCAGCGATAAGTCTATGGTTGTCAGTACCCCGGGCGCCACGGACTATTATAGAAGACGTTCTGTGACGTCATAAACGTATGGCTGTCAAGGCCACTTTGTCATAGTGCAGTCTGCAGCAATATTTGTTACTATGTAAAGAAATATGTAAGTTATTGACATGAACGAAGAACTGGATACGGATGAGCTTTTAAGCATTCTACAAGGTGTGGAATCGGACTCGGAGTATTTTGTGGAGAATGTTGCACCAGAAGACGATGATTCTGAGGTATGTCCAACTTGATTATAATAATAACGTTTGTTCAAATGATTACATTGTAGGTACCTATTTGTGAGATTCAATTTTGAATGAAAAATAAAAAATAATGGCTCAGATATCTTGTGCTTGTACCTCACACATCATCACATGGTGTGTGTGTGTAGGTATTATGCTGTGGTCATACGGCCCGCTTTCTCACTTGCCTGATCGCGCCAGGCTAGGCTTTTATTGCTATACGGTATTTAAGCGTTGCTTGGAAAATGAATATTTCTCGCCCGCTGGGGACTTAAAACTCCTTGTAAAATAGGTATTTCTACCGGAATGGTTTTTTTAGTGTAACTTTGATCAGAGCCCGATATCTCTAGCGTAATATATAATAACTGACCTTTTACCAGCGCGTCCCCATATAGGTACAGCAGATCTTCTCATCTCAATAATGGATTGCTTAAAATAAAATAATTGCTTTGTTTATTTTCAGTCATCGACCGACGAGGTAAATGTGCGGCAGTCATCGACCGACGAGGTAACTGTGCGGCAGGCAACAAGTTCAGCCACCGGACAGCAGGAGCAACAAACATGGTCATCAGTCCTTTACACCCATATTGGAACCATTTAACGAATTTATGTCCGGGCTAAATATTAATTTTATGAATGGAGATTGCACAGAATTAGATATATTTGAACATTTTTTGGACACAAATTTAGTGACGCAGATTGTGCGTCATATAAATCAATTTCATAATTATTTTATTCTTAGAACACCTTTATCTTCACATTCAAGACTAGAGATGGCATGATGTAACTGTACCCGAATTTTATATCTTTATTGCCGTAATTATGTTGATGGCTCGGAATAATCATTTAACTATAGAAGAGCACTGGTCTACGGACCCGCTGTTGTTGTCACCTATGTTTGGCAACCTAATGTCTAGAAATCGTTTTTGTAGTATTTTAGGAATGTTACATTTTAGTAATCCAATGCAAATAAATCAAAACTCTATTTTACAAAAAATCGAATTAGTTACTAATCACGCCCGCGATAAATATAACACTTTGTTAACGCCCTATAGGAATCTATGTGTTGATGAAAGTATTGTTCCCTTTAAAGGGAGGTTAATTATTAAACAATATCTTCCTAAAAAACGGAACAGATTTGGTATAAAATTATTTGTTCTCTGTGACGTGACCACCGGCATTATTATTGACTTCATAGTTTATTGCGGTGCAACAAGTGCTATCACGGATCCAGCTAGTTTGGGTGTGGGCGGTGCAGTAGTTGCTACACTGCTCAAAGACTTTTTTGGGACTCAAAGACACTTGTATATTGATAATTGGTTTACTAGTCCAAAATTATTTCGATATTTACATGACAATAAAATATAAGCATGTGGTACAGTAAAAAAAAACAGAGCGGGAATGCCTGTTCTGACCCAAAAAGTAAAAAAAGGTGAGCTTATCACAAAATCCAATCCACCATTGACGGCTATCAAATGGCGCGATAAAAAGGATATATTGTAATGGGTGTTCAGTAGTGGAAATGAGAAGTACACACTATAATACAATATGTATTTAACAAAAAAATATGAAGTCGCCAATACAAAAATGAATCTCGCTGTTCACCTCAGTCGCGCTAGCGAAAAAGTCCCGCCGCCCACAGGAAGTCAAACTAACATCCCCTTTTTATTATTGTAAAATATTGGTAACACTTACTTAAATTGACATACTTATTACAATAATTATAAGAATATAAGCTATAGGTTTTATAAAGTAAACTTCTAAAAATTGAAAAATTGAATATGATTTACAGTAATATTTGCAAATTAATAAAATGAATACTCAGAGAAAAGGACAAGTTATTAATATTTAAAATGACTACAACATTATTAGTGTCTTTACATATTGATAGATGGCGCTAATTAATCTGTTAAGTAGATTGCATTAGTAGATCTTAATGGCTGCTGTTATACTAGTTGCGTTCAATGCCGGTAGATGGCGTTAGTAGTATATTCTTGACGATGAGGCGAGTTGATTTAAGCTTCCTGGGTTACGGCTGTACAGCTGGCGACTGGCTGTTACACTCGGCCATCCTGCTATTGTCGTGGTCCACCACGGCGTTGGGCTCCAGCTCCTTCAGCAGAAGTAGTGGCTACAGAGTCCATTTTTGGCGGTACCTGGAAACAAACAGCCCACAGTATATTCTGGATATACATAATTATGAAATACGTTCTTTCTTTATGATACATTCGAGTTTTTATAACATAATTATGTATTAACACCCTCAACGCCAGTGTATCATTTTTGCACACGCTTGTTAAAACATAGTGTATCAAAAATGATACACACTACCTATTGCGTTCAAAGCGTTGTGTACCAATAATGCACATGCTTTTCATAGATTTTGTATTAGAAATAATATCCTCTGGCCTGGACGTTTGGTTTGCTATATTTGGGATTGGGTTATGAGACATATGCCAAAAAATATTGGTACTGGAAAATTGAAGGTGAAAAAAAAAGTCATGAATTAGTTTCTACATAATTATATTAAAAAAAACAACTACAAAGAAAGACACAAAATAAGATTAATTGCTAATGAGTTTTGTTGAAACATTGACGACATAAAAAAAAATTACACACTGAACATTTTGTGTATATTTGGGGTGCTTTTTTATTTTTGCAATTGCAATTTGTAATCCTGTCCTCCCGTAAATTTTATAGCACTCCAAACAACGACCTCGAACTTTCTTATCGTTTACAATGTTTTGGACCAAATAATGCTTGTCGTCTGGTCTCGATCGTGAAGGTCTGTCAACATTCGTTGAAGAAATTCTCTCCAGCAACGCATCGATCACTTGTTCACGAAATTCCGTGATTGTGAGTTTCTTTTGAAGTGAATATTCGTTGTACAGGAAATGGGCATTTACTACACTTGTTCCCCAAATTATTTCAAATGCTAATTTGCGGTACCATTTGGTGCAGCGTCGTAAGGCTGTACCATACGTGGCCATTTGGTCGCTAATATCTATAGAAGATTTACCTTTATTGTAGTCAGCTATACATTTGGGTTTTGTGTGCATTGCGTTCGTATTTCTGCTATTATTTGGCACCATTTCAAGAGCAGACGTTTTCGTTGTAAGCATCCGTACGTCGCGTTTATCACGCCAGTTCAGAACAACTATGCCTTCATTGCTCTGCTTTGCAGCCATTTCTCCTCTCTTCAATTTGGCCTGTACCACTTCCTTTGGTAAATATTTTCTATTAGCCCTTAGAGTTCCTACTAGATGGGTTTTTCTATTACGCAAACGTAAGGCGAGAGGAACACTGGTATAATAATTGTCTGTGTACAATGTTCTTCCTTCATCTAAGAGTTCTTCTGCCAAAGACATAACTGTTTTTTCTGA
Source organism: Noctua janthina (assembly GCA_963576755.1). NCBI lineage: Eukaryota > Metazoa > Arthropoda > Insecta > Lepidoptera > Noctuidae > Noctua > Noctua janthina. The sequence continues at coordinate 12,081,282 of OY755068.1, read as the reverse complement.
GACTTCAGTTTGCGGGTCTCTAGATTTGCCACAGTAAACAGACAAGTTCCAAGTATATCCTTTTTCGGTACATAGCTTGAATACTTTGTTACCGTATTTTGCACTCTTATTGGGTATATATTGCCTAAACAAAAGTCGTCCGCGCCAAGGTATCAGCGATTCGTCTACACATATTTTTTCTCCCGGTGTGTATGTTTTCTTGTAGTTATTTATAAACTTGTCAAGTATATCTCTCAACTTGTAAAGCCGGTCATTTGCGTCAGCTAACGTATTATCTGAGAAGTGAATAAATTTGAGAATCAACTCGAATCTGTTCCTAGGCATTACAGTTCGTGCTAATGGAATATTGTAGAGCTTATGAACGCGCCAGTAGTCTTTTATCGATGGCAGCTTCACCAATCCCATCCAACCAATGAGTGCGAGAAATTTTTTCATTTCATCCAAGGTAACAGGAACCCAGGCATGTTGCCTAGAACCTGAAGGAATATCATTTGACAGTAGTTGCTGCGTGGCGTATAAATTCGTTTGGTCTACAATATGCTGAATAATGTCGTTAGTCATGAACAAATCGAAATAGTCTATTGGCGAAGCATTAGCAAGAATGCCTGAGTATATTTCTTTGAAGCCTGAAATAGGCCCGGTATATTCCATGGGCGTTGGACCTTCTTGAGTAGGCATGTGCCACTCTATTGAGTCGAGTTTTTGTTTTAGCCACTCGGATGTTGTACCAGAGAGACTTGGCTCATTATTACCAGTAGTAAGAGTAGTTGCAGATGTACTTGACATACTAATTGTAGCAGATGATGTACTTGGCATATTATAAGCGTCCAAATCTGTATTACCTATTCTTCTTGCAGAAATCCTCCTCTGAACTTCAGGTAAAGGGGGCAGGTCACTCTCAGTGAAGGTCGATGCTCGCCTAAAAGATAAAGGTGGATTCCAACTTTCGTTAGCACTGTCACTCTCCGAACTAGCCGTCGCATTACCGTCACTTGGATAATAATCCGGATCATACAAAGAGTCGTCACTTTCGTAGTCCATTTTGATTCACTTTTCTCACTCACGTTATTTACGTTTTATAGAATATCCTATAACAAAACAAAAAAGGAGTTATAGAAAAACACAACAGTCGTTGTTTTTCTAAAACTCCTTATTTGTGATTTCTTCGTGTTTGATCTGAAACAAATATAAAATAATCAAATAAACTAAACCATACCGTGTATCCAATATGATACACATGGCCTACGATATTGGTTAACAGAGAAATGTATTTCATAGGCCAGTGTATCATTTTTGATACACATTCCTGAAATCCTGAAAAATGAAAGGGGTGACAGCTGGATAAAATATAAGAGTAAAAAATATAAAAAAATGCATATTTAAGCAAAAAAAATACATTATTAAAAAAATGAAATTTTAAGAGATTGGGCTTGGCGGTGAAGGTGTTAAATTAGCGTTCAGCTATTAACATAGATTTATTTGACACCTCACATGGCACACAGCGAAGTGCACTCAGATCTGTCTAAAGTTTCACATAGCATAATTGGAAAGTCATTCACTCAGATCAAACAGCAAGTATAACTCGATACATAATCACAGATTTATCTATAGTATCACTCAGTAGAACAGGACAGATATTCACACAGTTCTTTCTGCCATATCACACAGTATAGCAGGATAGGTATTCACACAGACCTATCTGCTGTATCACACAGTATAGCATGATAGATAGTCACACAGTTCTTTCTGCATGTCACACAGTATAGCATGATAGATATTCACACAGTTCTTTCTGCCATGTCACACAGTGTAGCAGGATAGGTATTCACACAGACCTATCTGCTGTATCACACAGTATAGCAGGACAGATATACACACAGATTATCTGTATCACCCAGTTTAGCAATTATAATTTGTTTGGGTCTCCAATAGATTTTGTTCTATAATGAGTACCCTAATCTGTATCAAGTTTAAAGTTGTTGTGTTCTGTGGTTAGGGCAATACTTTTAATAGCTATTTAATGAATTTTGAGGGCGTGTTGAATGTTTAAATTGGAATAATACGACTATTTATAATATAAGGTAGTTATTTAATTTAAAATTATCAGAGGAAGTTAAAACAATAATATTTGTACAATAAAGTAGGGAATACTGTAAAAATAAATGATTTTATGAATAAGAAGACCCACAACAACTTATATCTATTGCAAACAATTGGTATTATAATTAACTCTCCAATAAATCTATTAAATCATCCCTATCTACTTCATAATCAGAATCTGTAGAGCTGTCTGGCACTGATGACTTATACGGGCGAAGTGAATCACAAGCAACTACTGCACTAAACTTTTATATCCTTTGACCCCTTGAATGCTATTTATTGTATATCGGTCAATAGTATGGTCTATTTTAGTGATCTTGTACGGTCCCGTAAACACACTCCCTAACTTTTTAGTGACCCCAACTGTATGATCACGAGATAAACCTCCCTTCCACAAAACCAATTCACCTACATTATATTTCCTACATTTCTTATGCCTCTTATCATACTGACCTTTCATAATTGCCATATTATTATCAATGCGCAACTTTGCATTGCGTCTTCGTTCCAGTAACTGCTTTTGAGGGTCAATGTTTGTAGGTACCAACATTTACAGGGTAAGCAGGTAATAAGGCATTGTCATGCGAAAACATAAGACTAAAGGGAGAGAATCCTGTAACAGCATGAGGACTGTTATTTATACCCCAGACTACATCTGAAAGTTTATCATCCCATGTGCATTCACTTTCAGCAGTAGTGTTTAGGCCGTTTACAATGGTTCTGTTTACTCGTTCGACCTGACCGTTTGATCGTGGACAAGCAATTGCATTTAATACATGCTTGAACTGTTTTTGTGTAAAAAACTCTTTAAAATACCGACTAGTGAAAGCGACGCCTCTATCTGTAACTATTCTATGAGGATTGCCAAAAGTAGATATTATTTCCTTTAAGTTCTGAATAGTTTCTATAGAACCAGTGCCTTTAACAGCTCGAGAAAATACAAATTTCGTAAAAGAATCAATCATTACAAGTATGTAGGAGTAACCACGGCGTGTTTTCAAAAACGGGCCCAAATGATCTATATGTAGGGTGTGCATTGGTTTTGCTACTTTCTCAATGGGATGCAGCTCGCCCTCTACTTTCCCATAATTCCCCTTAGCATAAGCACATTGTAAGCAGGCATTTACATATTTTCGTATAAACCGAGTCATACCAGAGAACCAAAACTTTGATTTTATTGTCTTTTCGCACTTTTCGAAACCTATGTGCCCAACTTGGTCATGGTATTTTTGTAGCAATGACCACTTTGACAGTTTAGGTATTACGAATCGATCGCCGTGTAAAGTTTTTCGAAACAGGCATCCGTTAACAATGGTATAATTTTTATTTATATCCGGATTATTCGTGCCCCCAAGTTCACTGCTACATTCAGCAAAACAACTACGATACTTATTTAGTAAATGTAATAATAATTTAGAATGTTTTTCTTCCATTACGCCAATATCTAGGTCAGACAATACAAATGTCTTGTTTGGCTGAACATAATCCTGTGTACTATTAGCGGCACAACTTTGAGTAACGAATGCTACATCGGTTTGTCTGAACGTATCTGCGCGCGCAATCAGTCGGCCCGAGGACCATTGTCAACAAGAATCACCTAAATTAATTAAGCGTAATTGTAATGTTGGTGTATTTTTCAAGACTAACTCTGGTATATAGTACGATTCATCACCCATAGAATACAAACGTGCATGGGTAACAAGTATTTCACTTGGCGTCAAATCATATGATGAGTAGACGCGTACCTCTGCACTCGAACCCGGCAGGACTTCGATGTTGTCGAACAAGAATAGGGGGACTTTTGTTATAAAGTCCTGGCTAGACAGACGGATGTTTGATAAGGGACAGACGTACGCACTATTTACAATTAATTTCACAAATTTACAGGTTATAATTAAGTTTAAGTTCGGCTGATTAATAATAGGCTGCCCCACAATTAAATCTATATCGTTGAGGTTTGCATTTGTTATCTCGGCACACGTTTGTAAACTTATATTATCTATAACTAGATCTATGGACGCTTTCCCCAGAGAGTTTACAAGTAAACCTCCAAATCCTCTCATTACAACATTTGATGGTAATATACATGATCGCGATTTTTCGATCGCTTGCATCGTGATTATATTAACCTTACTGCCAGTATCAATATAGCCAATTGCTTCAAAACCATTAATATACACTTGTTTACGGTATAAATCTGAAATCATTTCTGTGGTAACATGATAAACCTGCCGTACCTGTTGATTTCTTTGCGGTGGCGCCGGCATGTCCCGCGAGCTCCCCCCAGCCGCATACCAGCAGGCGTTGGCAGAGTGTCCCGCGCGCTGGCAGACCTGGCAGCGTGTGGCGGGTGCAGCTCGGCAATCCCGGGCTTCGTGCCCCGGTCGCCGACAGTTATAGCACACCTTCGGAGCAGCGTTCCCTGCCGTAGAGCCCCGATGCCAAGTCGACTTGATCAGCTTCTGGTCGGTGGATCGTCTGTTTTTTTCAGCCCCGTAGTTTTCGAGTGACGAAAGGAACCCGTAATATAGTTCTTCGGGAGTCTTGTAGCCGCATGCTTTCGCGTTCGCACGCAGTTCAACCGGCAATCCACGGATGAGGCACGACATTGCGTTCTCCCCATCCAGCCCACACTTTTTCATTAAAGATATTTTATCATGGTAGTATCGGGTCATGGTCTCGTTCCCTTTTTGGCGTGCCAGCATTTCTTCCAGGCGGTCGACGAAATCGGTGGTACGTGGAAACGCCTTTGTTAGCCATTCCTTCCAAGTGCCCCACGTGGCGCTGTAATCTTCCAGGTCGTCGTACCAGTCGCGCGCTGCGCCGCGTAGACGAGTTTGTATCACGAAGACCCTGCCCCTTTCTTCCCAGTTATATATGTCGCCCAGTTGATCTATTATACGGATGGCGTTAGAGACGAAATGAAACCATGTAATGCTGTCTATAAACTGAGCCTTTATTGAATGAATACACGATTATATACTGGTACATTATAATATGATGTCACCCTTACATGTCCCTCACTATAAAAAATAAAATAAAAGTACAATTTTATTTTATTTATCGACTTACATTAGTTAATATGATAATACAACTGGTTTTTTAATATGATAATGTCATATATTATCTTACTACATTAACTCAAATATCTTATTATCTAAACATAAACATTCATCATGAATAAGTGTTACTTATGACTACCGTTAGATGAACTCACCTACTATGCATGACTTGGCGTACCTATATGTTATCTACGCTATATTCAATATATTGTTATTGATTACAAACTGTATCTTATAAAAAAATATACCCTGAAAGTCAAATTAAATTTCAAAAGCTTTACCTATGTTATTACAATTACTTATTACTTTTTATCAACCATGCATGCCTACAATGTTTTTTTTTTTTTTTTTTATAACACTTGGTTACATTAGTACAGTACTATTAGGTATGTGTTTATAGCTATACATGCGTCATGTGTTTACAAAATGCTGTAGGTAATCGGTTTCTCTATATGGATTCGAACAGCTGACACCTACGGCATTGACTGCCGACTTCTGAACTATATTTATAATATTATAACTGTTATTATGCATTACAAGAAGTGTAATAAGTACTTGGCTGTTATTTGAAGTTCAGCTATGAATAGAATGGTTTAGTTCGATTTTTGTGCACTAAGTCCCTTTTTCCATTTATGTCTACTTCAACATTCGGCGACACGTCTCGTATGACCTTATAAGGTCCAGAATATAGGCTTTGAAGCTTATTACCTGTCTCGTTTTTAATTAAAACTTGATTTCCTTTTTCATATCGCACCGGATTGGTATACAAATCGTATCTACTTTTTCTAGTTATTTTATCGTCGATTAAGTTCTTTCGTGCTTCAGTCTGCGAAACTTGCAACCGATATTTGAGTTCTAAGGGGTAATTCTCGTGATTGTATAATGGTTCTACGTACTTTGTTAAGTTACTAGGCAGGGTACATTTCTTCCCATATACGAGTTCAAATGGAGTGTATTTAGTAGAAGAATGTACAGTCGTATTATAAGCGAAACTCCAGTAGGGCAACCACTCACTCCATGTTTCCGGTTTACCTTCTGTTTGTATTCTTAAGTAGGCTGATAAATTTTTATGCGAATTCTCCAGTGCTCCTATACTCTGATGATGGTACGCAGTTGAGTTCAATTTACTTATGTTTAATAACGTACATACCTGTTTTAGTGTCTCTGCCATAAACTCTGCACCTCTGTCCGTTGCTATTTCCTTGGGTATGCCGTGCTGGAGTATGAAATTGTTTACAAGCGCTTGCGCCACTTCTGCTGACGTTTTAGAAATAAGGGGAGACGCACACACATACTTAGACAGTTCGCATTGTAGCGTTAATATATAGGTGTAATTGTGATTATCCCGATCTAAGGGCCCTACTAAGTCCAAAAAAAATTTATCGAACTGTTATAACCGGATTCCGGATTAGGTTTTTAAAAAGAAAAATTACTTTTGGCTAGAATAAACTTGTATATTAAAAATTACACGAGTGCAAGATACATGTGCACGGTAGGACGGTTGGGAGACGACTGCTATGCTGGACTGTTAGGAGAGGGAGAGAGGAATGAGAGGATGCTGCGTCAGCAGCAGGAATGCAGCGTAAGCTGCTGAGTAGGCCAGAAGGGATACAGGTGAAGGATGTAACAGCCCCCCGATTAGGAGGAAACTTACGGGTGGAAGGTAAGTTGACGCCGGAAGGAAAGGTAGGTTTTCCAGGTTTTAGGTCATTCGGAGACGAGGAGCAGGAATATCTTCGACATCTGTGGATGTCATTTCCATGGGAGTATCAGGTAAAGGGGTACATCTAGATTTCTTAACTAACTTATAATAACAATACAATTTATAGGAAATAACTAGGATCATAACTAGACTTATAATAATAGTAGTATAGGAATAATAGTTACCGTAATGGACAATATGAGGTTTTTCAATTACTCCATTAAGGTTTGTTTTAATTTGATCAGTTACTTTATTATAATTTGAGAAAAGAGAGTCTAAATTATTAATGTTTTTTAAATTAACGTAAGGAACTTTAATATTTTCTTTTAAATATGCAATGGGACTACAACAAGTATCATTAATTAATTCAAAGTGCAATACTATTGGTTTTAATTTTATTTCAATGTTATGTTTAGGTATTAACTTATTATCGTTGCAATAAGCAATACAGTTGTCTGGTATAGTTAGTATACCAGTACCGGAAATAGAAGATTCAGATAGATCTTGATTATTACATTCTATTGTTATTTTAGAATCTTGACTAATCATGTATATCCACTGATTGCTATGTAATTTATGAAAGGTTTCAAAATTACCATTAATGAATTTAGTTTTGCAAAGAGGAGGAACGGAAGTCAGAGCTTTTGAAATAACCTCAGTTTCACATATTGGTACGGCTGACGTGGAGTATACATTAGAAATTTCACAAATATAATATTGCGTATTTATAACTTTACAGGTAGTGAGTGAATTTAATTTACAATAACATGATTTATCTTTAGTTATGCCCAAATATTTAGTGGATGGTATTATTGTAGAATACAATGTTTTGTTTACAGATTTAAGGGCGATAGGATAAGGTGTAGTATGATACAAGTCGAATTCTTTAGTATTTACTAAAGGCATTTGTAATACAAATATTATTTTGTTGTTTGCATAATAACTGGATACATCGGATATGTTTTCTAGAATATGGATATTGTCTAAGATTAAGGGTACAGGTAATTGCTTAGAACTAGGAAGAAATCTATAGTTACTTACAAGATCTGAAAACAATTGTTTAGGGGTAATAATAGATGGATATAGTATATTGGACTTACTGAACATAATAGCATTAATTATGTCTTTTAACTTAAATGATAAGGTTAATAAACTACTTTCTAAAATATTCGACAGTCCCGATATTTTAGACCTAATTAATAGTTTATTGGAAACTAGGGTTAAATTGGCCATTTCCTGGTTCAGGGTATCGATAGCATAACTAAGGCTAACTTCATTTGCATTGATTTTGTCAATGACTTCTTTAAGAGACAATAGTGTGGATGTTGTAACCATCATGTTTTCTTTCATGAGGGTTGCTAATTTAGTTTGATCATTCTCTAAGGTTTGAATGGCATTACTGTATTTCTCGGCATCATTTTGGTCCATATTTCCAAACAGTTGTTTAATTACTGAGCCGATTCCACCAAACCAAGCAGATCTTTTATAAGACTTAGATATAAGATGAGAAATAGAATCAAAGTCTCTAACTATATCAGAATAACGGGATGACAAAGGTTGGAACAAATAGTGACATTCGCCTTCATAGTATGCATTGCTTTGATTACATAGGAATTTAGAAGTTCTTAGGATATCCCTTATGTTATCTAGATGTGGTTGAATGAAAGAGACATCTATGGGGATGATAATATCTAAAGTATCATCAGTTATTTTTAGAGAGCCAATGGGGTCAAAATATATGCCTGCGTCGTCTGATGCTGGCTGGATATATTAAATAAAATACTATGACTCATTACTAGTTGCTAATTTAAATTCGTCAAAGTGGTGTTTGACGTGACGTCTGTTAATTAAAAGTGACGCGGTATTGTTGCCATGGATTTTTACAATTTTAAACGGGCCTTTCCATATAGGTGAGAGAGCTTTTCTTAGGCGTAAGTGATTTTTAAGGTAAACAAGATCACCGACTTTATATTTAATTGGCCTAGTGTGAGTGTCATAGTAACTTTTGGAATTTATCTTTGATTTTTGTATATGTTCTATTGCTTTTGCTCGACAGTACTTGAGTCTATTTTGGAGTATGCGGACATATTCAGAATAACTAGCGCCTGCAGTTTCCTCGTAAATGGAATCCGGTATATAGGGTTTGTTTCCAAATACAAGCTCATAGGGAGAGAAATGAGTGGTTGAATGAATAGCCGTGTTGTACGCAAGCATAGCTGTGTACACAAAGCGGGGCCAGTTGTTTTGTTGCTCATTTACATAAGACTTTAGGTATTCTTTTAAGGTGGAGTGACTTCTCTCGAGAGCACCTTGAGTTTGAGGGTGATACGGGGTGGACCATAATTGTTTTATTTTTAATAAGTTACATGTTTGTTTAAAAAGCTCAGCCGTGAAGTTGGTGCCTTGGTCTGTTAGTATTGTTTTGGGTATTCCGAACAAGGTGATGAAATGAACCAAACATTCGCATGTTTCTTCAGCAGTAGTGTTAGTAATTGGATAAGCGGCTGAGAATTTGGTAAGGTCATCTTGGAGGGTTAATATGTATTTATATTTATCATTACCAGCTTCTGGTAGTGGTCCTACTATATCGAAAGCTACACGTTCAAAGGGGCGTGTGGAAAGAGATGTGATTTGCATAGGTGCACGATTAGTTCTTCTTAAGGCTTTATTAATTTGGCATTGTGGACATTTCTTTACATAGTTTTGAACGTCTACTCGCATGTTTTTCCAGTAGTATCTTTCTTGGATGCGTTTCAACATTCTACCAGAACCTAAGTGACCGGCTATAGGGAGATTATGATTTTCTTTCATAATTTTAGGGATTTCACTCAGTGATGGGTAGATAATAGTATTCTTATAAATGTGTATAGTTATCTCTGAGTTGTGAAATAAATATAGGATCATGTTATATAGTTTGATATACTGATGAGTATCGAAAGGATTATTAAAATCAGATATAGCTATTTGAGGGTTATTCTGCCCTGTGAGACTGACAACTAACTCATTTCTTACGGATTTAAGACACTTGTAGATATCTTCATATGTGCATGTGTCAAAGTGATTGACCTTGGTGAAAATGAAATAATAAATTTTATTTTCGGATTCATATTTAAGGAAGGAATGTAATGATCTTTCTAGTAAGGAAAATTCGCTCAAACTAGGAATATTAGATATTATTTCTTGGATATATGGGACGGATTCGTCCATATCTATAGATGTAGGGATGATGATATGTTTTTTATCAGTTTTAGATAGGCATTCGTTATGTTCTATTATGGTTACGTTAGGATTAAAATCCTTAGCGGTAGTTTTAAGAAATTCTGAGTAACTACCATCTGGGGTACTGGAGCTACTAGGGCTCGAGACATCAGGTGGTGATATTGGATTTGGACGATCAGTGGAAGGTGAGGGTAAGTCAGTCTTAATCTATTATATCATCTAGATCATCAAGGTTGCCTAACTCTGGCAAGCTTGTAGGCTGAATAAGGGGATCTGTGAGGTCTTCCAGTTGAATTAAATCGTCCGGGGGAACAGCTGGAAGAACATTTGGATTTGATGTTTCGTCGTAGTCTGGTGAGTTTAGATTTTCATTGGAAGTACCAAGTATAGGATTTATAGGATTGACAGATTTGGTTATAGGATAGCGGGATAATGCATCGGCGGCATTATTTAGTTTCCCTTTTCTATATAATATTTCATACTCATATTCCTCCAATTTTAATCTCCATCTCTGGAGTTTACTACTGGGGTCAGAGTGGTTGAATAGCCAACGTAAGGGACGATGGTCAGTAATTATTGTGAATTTTCTGCCATAGAGGTAAGGACAGAAAGTTTTACAGCCGAAAAGAATTGCAAGTAATTCTTTTTCAGTTGTACTATAATTGCACTCATTTTTGTTGAGTGTACGGGAAGCATAGGCGATGGGCTTATCCTTGCCTATTTCACCTTGGGAAAGAATAGCGCTGATTGCATAATTTGATGCATCACAGCTGAGAAGAAATGGTTTGGAGAAATCGGGATATGATAATAGCGGAGCTGTAGTTAATTTATTTTTTAGGGTTTCAAAGGATAACTGATGTTCGTTTGACCAAATGAACTCTACGTTCTTTTTCAGCAGATTTGTTAAAGGTTTTGCAATGCTTGAAAAATCAGGGATGAACCTTCGATAATAAGAGACGAAACCAAGGAATGATTTGACGTCCTTAGGAGTTTTCGGTGTAGGGAATTCATGAACTGCTCTTAGTTTTTCAGGATTTGGTTTTACGCCTTTGTCAGTAATGACATGGCCAAGGTATGAAACTTCTTTTCTTAAAAATTCACATTTATCCGGTTGTAGTTTTAATTTGAATTGACGAAGTCTATAAAATACGTTAGTTAGGTTATCTATATGAGAAGGGATATCAAATGAGTAAATCACGATATCATCAAGATAAACGAAGCATTGGATGCCTTGGAGACCAGATAAAGCGGAATTCATTAATCTCTGAAAGGTGGACGGTGCATTCTTTAATCCAAATGGCATGCGAGTGAACTCGTAATGCCCTGTTGGGATTGAAAATGCTGTTTTGGGAGAATCATCAGGAGACATGTTTATTTGATGAAAACCGGAAGCTAGGTCTAATGTGCTAAAGTATTTGCACTTGCCTAATTAATCTAGGATTTCGGCTATGTTTGGAATAGGATAAGAATCGCCAATAGTCACGTCGTTAAGTTTACGGTAATCGATTACAACGCGCCATTTTCTTTGACCAGAAGCATCGAGCTTCTTGGGTACTACCCAAATTGGTGAGGACCAAGGGGACATAGAAAGTTTTATTATACCTTGTCTCAGCATTTTTTTTACTTGAGAGTCTACCTCTTTCTTATGGCATTCAGGAAATCTGTATGTCTTAACATGGATTGGGCTATCGGTCGTAGTTTTAATTTTGTGTTCTATTGCATCACTGCAAGTTAACTGGTCGTCGGGTAGATGGAAAATGTCTGAAAATTGAGAACAAACAGAGTATAATGCCTCAGTTTCTTCTGGATTAAGGTGGGACACGCGAAGCTGCTTTAGGACTTCTTCTGTGCGTTCAAGAGTTTCGGGTTCGGCTACGGTACCGATAAAGACTGCAGCTTTCAGTTCGAAAGGTTTTAAAAGTAATTTTAGATCAGACTTAATGGTCACATGTTCCTCTGAGGTGTTAACAATGGAAATATTAACACGGTTGTTATTCTTAACTTGAACTAGACAGTTTGCTACTAATAAATTTTGGGAAAGATGTTGGTCAATTATTAAACCTTCTTTTATTTCTGGATTTGCAACAGTACATTCAATTATGGTTTCACTGCGTGGTGCAATAGTGTAAACGGGTTCGTTGAAATGCATTTTAAGCATAATATCTTTTAAATGCAACACACCTTCATCATAGTTAATTTGGCCACTCATGGAATTGAATAAGTCGTTGCCGACAATACCATCGTAGGGTATGCTTAATTCATTAACTACACTGAATGTATGTGTTAGGTATTTACAGTCAATATGAGATTTGTCGTGTGTATAGATAGTTATAGGGATTTGTCCTAATGTACATAGGGGATTATCGGTAGTTGAATCGATACCTTTGATTTTGAATTTAATCGATTCGTCAATAGCAGGCATGTCATTAATGACTGATTTTTTAATTATACTTATAGATGCGCCAGTATCGACGAGGAGGGATAAATCATTAGAGGAAACGGGGGAATTTACTTTTATATAAGGTAAGTATTTATTTGGTATATTGGATGTGAATTCGTATATTTCTTTATTAATATGTTTTTTATTTTCAGGATTCTGGATTAAGTCTACGGTTTGGGGCTGGTTACCCTGTTGTTTGACTTGGATGGAATGACCTCGAGTTTGGGGCTGGTTACCCTGTCCATGTGTCATGAAGGATTTGGAGTCTACGATTTGGGGCTGGTTACCCTGTTGCTTGACTCCAACGGAATGACCACGAGTTTGGGGCTGGTTACCCTGTCCATGGGTCATGAAGGATTTAGAGTCTACGATTTGGGGCTGGTTACCCTGTTGCTTGACTCTAATGGGATGAGCACGAGTTTGGGGCTGGTTACCCTGTCCATGGCTCATTGTTTGTGTTTTTGCGTCGTCTATTATGGAATTTATCTGTCCCGTGCGACGCTTATTCGGGACATTTTTTAGTTTAAACTGTTGTCAACGGTATCGTAACCTTCTACATCGGTTACTGCATTAATACGGGGTTTAAAATTAGATGTGCTTGTCTGCGCACTTGAAGGATAAGATTTGTTTTGATTGTTAAATCTTTTATTATTGTATTCACGGAGTTGGCACTTTTCTAGAATATGCCCTGATTTTTTGCAATATCTGCAGAATGGATCATTTGAAAAGGGTTGTTGAGAGGTTGGTTTTTGGGATTGATTGTTATTAAAGTTACTGAATTTAGACTTAATATTTGGATCATTTTGACGAAGTGGTTTCGCGGCTAAGGTTTGTTTGTAGGAGTATTGTTGCAATTTTTCTTCGGAAATCGCGTAATTTATGGCGTCATTCAGATTTTTGAGGTTCCGACACCTAATGATGTTTGCGATACGAGGGGTAAGACCCATCGTGAACGTGTGGAGAGCTAAGTCCTCCATTGCAGCTACTCTGCCGGCTACTTCACCTTTCTTGTGACCGGATATAGAGATTTCTGTAAGCAATTGAGATAAACAGGTTTCTATTCTAAGTGAGAATTGGTTAACATTCTCCTGGGCACCTTGTCTGCAATCCTGGAGCTCTGCAAGAAGATGAGCGTAATGTTTGCGCTCTCCAAATTGGTTCTGAAGGAACTCTTTAAGGGATGGCCACGAATCGAATTCCTTGATTGAACAAGCAATCTCGGCTTTACCATCTAATTGGCTGATTATGTACTTGAAGACGATGTTAGTTTCATTCGAAGAGGCTAGGGAAATAGCATTATCGCAATTATTTATAAATGCATTTAGTTTTTCTCGACTGCCATCAAAGGGCTTTATGAATTTTAAAATGATACTTAAAGGTATGCTTTCCGCAGACTCTTCTTTCACCGCGGCTCTTGAACCTTGGGACATGGTTGACAACAAGTTTTTTATTTTAAAGAACAGCTAAGTATAATAAGTCTGAACACAAGATAAGGGATTAAATTTAAGTCGACAATGTATTCTTATCGCTTGCGAGCCTGGAACTGCGACGAGCGACGAGACGTAACATCCGGTGATGTGACGTGTGGATTGGAATGTTCAACTTCAAGGTAACTCGTTGAACGATTTTTAATAACTTTTGAACTTTGAACACTATTAGATATGGGAAATTTGTTCACAACTCACAGTAATATTGCGCACATGTTCTTCATGGTTTTGCAGGAGGATCTGGAGCTGGAACTGGAACTGGAGTGACCTTGAACTAGGTCAGTACCGGGTTTACCGGTGTGGTGAGTCGTCTCTGGAACTCAGGAACTTGAGTGACCTTGAATTAGGCCAGTGCCGGGTTTTACCGGCGTGATGAGTCGTGTCTGTATTTGAAGCACTTTCGCGGAGTTTTTAACACTTTTTGGGAGGATTCCGAGGATTTTATAACCCCATTTCAGCTGCCACCAATGTTATAACCGGGTTCCGGATTAGGTTTTTAAAAAGAAAAATACTTTTGGCTAGAATAAACTTGTATATTAAAAATTACACGAGTGCAAGATACATGTGCACGGTAGGACGGTTGGGAGACGACTGCTATGCTGGACTGTTAGGAGAGGGAGAGAGGAATGAGAGGGAGAGAGGAATGAGAGGATGCTGCGTCAGCAGCAGGAATGCAGCGTAAGCTGCTGAGTAGGCCAGAAGGGATACAGGTGAAGGATGTAACAGAACGCTGTTTGCGCAGTTGAAGTTATCACCATGGGCTCTTTTATTTGCTTTGTATATTTTTGTTTTTGGCATTTTGGACACTTTTCTACAAGTTTTTTAATATCATTTTCTAGTCCTGGCCAAAAATAATATCTTTTAATACTATTCAACATTTGCCTAACACCCGCATGTCCGCTTGTAGGCAACAGATGAAAATCGTTTAGTATTATTTTTCTATCATTTTTATTCTCTATCCTTTGTACTTCCGTTAAGATTAATAGCTTAATTCCTTTCCAGTAGGCATTATCTTTTATCTCCCTCACTAGTGTTTCCAAAAATATTCTATTATCGTTATTTTTTAGGAAAAATATTTCTGTTAAGTTCAACTTGTTACAAAAATCGCTTAGCTCTCTCACGAATTCGGCTCGTGTCAATAGCTTGTGGGCCGCGGGATTAATTAAAATTGACATTTCCGAGGGACTATAACTTAAAATATTACTTTCATAGCTAATTTTGTTCTGACTTCGTAATTTATGTAGGTTTTTATTATTTGTAAATCTTAATTCAACAGCGCTTCTAGGCTTTACATGTGTTTCCACGATTTTTAAATCGGCAGATGCGTTGTTGTCTGCAACACTCTCATCAACTGCTGGAGCCGAGTCAAGTTTTGCGCGTTTTTGGGCACGAGTCATTACAGATATAAATTCTGTCATTTCTTTAAGGTCGCTAGATGAAATGGATAGCCGAGACAAAGCGTCTGCTGCTGCATTTTCCTTTCGTTTTACATATTCTACAACGTAATCAAATTCTTCGAGAACTAATCTAAATTTTAGTAGCCTGCTAGATGGGTCCTTCATGTTAAACAAATATAATAATGGTTTATGATCTGTTTTTATCTTAAATTTCCGGTCGTATAGATAAGGCCTAAAATATTTTACGGACCAGACGATAGCTAGTAATTCTTTTTCGATGGTGGGGTACATCTTTTCAGCTTTATTCAAGGTACGGCTCGCATAAGCGACGGGCCTACCATCTGCATTACTCAATATTGCGCCAATTGCATATCCGGATGCGTCTGTTTGTAAAATAAATGTATTTGTATCTGAAAAATTAGGATATTGTAAAACAGGGTGTGAAATAATGCTTTGTTTCAATGTTTCGAAGGACTTTTGACAACTGTCGTCCCAGTTAAACGGTACATCTTTTCTACATAACATATTAAGTGGATAAGCCTTTTCCGCAAAGTTTGGGATGAACTTCCGGTAGTAATTTACGAAGGCGACAAATCTTTTTACATCATCTACTTTTCCTGGTATTGGATAGTTTTTGACCACTTTAATTTTTTCCGGATCCGGTATTACACCCGCGGCCGAAACTGCATGCCCTAAATATAGTAATTCTTTTTTTAAGAAGTCACATTTTAAAGGATTTAGTTTTAGATTGACCTTCCTTAATCTATCAAAAATGTCTTGTAAATTTTTAACATGCGTCTCTAAATTTTGGCTATAACAGATTAGGTCGTCTTGGTAGACTAAACATTTTTCGTATGTTAAACCCGACATTGCCATGGTCATCATTCAGGAGAATGAACTCGGACTGGTTTTGAGTCCCATTGGCATACGAGTCATTTGATACTGTCCAGAGGCGAATGCGGTGTATTTTCGACTGTCTTTATCTAATTCTACATTGTAATTGCCTTGATTTAGATCTAAATGACTAAAATACATGTATCCCGATAATGAGTCTAAGATCTCTGTTATATTTGGTAGAGGAAATATATCATTTTGTATAGCATTATTTAATTTTCGGTAATCGATTACTAAACGCCACTTTTTCTCGCCACTAGAATCTATTTTGTTTGGAACGAGGAGAACGGGGCTAGACCATTCGCTGTTGCATTTTTCGATTATCCCCTGCTTCAGCATATTCTCAATTTGTTTATTAACTTCTAATTTATGAGAGTGTGGTAGCCTATACGGCTTAGTATAGACTGGTGCTGTGTTAGGTCTCAAGTTGATAGTATGTTTGTATATATTTGTCGTAGTCAATGTATCACCGGGAAGATAAAATATGTCCGCATATTTAGCACATATGTTTTCAATGGGGACTTGCTCTTCCTTGTTCAGGTGCTTAAGATTCAGCATCGAAAATAGTTTTTGTACGCGCTCTGCATTCAATTTTGAGCTCTCGAACGTACACACGTCGTAGTTTTTAGCCTCATGTATAATCGGCTTTATGTCCTTTAAAGTAAAATCTGTTTCGGTAGTATTTAGGACGTGGATGGGTATTTTACCTTCCCGGGGCGTCGCCAATGAGCTGGCTATAAAGACTCCCTTACATAGTTCGCTTGCAAAAACAATACAATCTTCTGTCATTGACGTGGTTAGATAATGGACTGATTCTGATCTCGCGGGCAAATTAAATATATTACTTTCTCTGACTAATCGAAAACACACTTTACAATTGTTGTTCCAAAGCGTCAAATTATTATTTTGAAAATTTAGAATGGCTTTGTATTTGTTTAGGAAGTCATGTCCAATATGCCACTTGCTTCAGGGTAAAGAATTAAAAACAAAGAACTTATGCGTTATAACTTGGTTACCGATTACTAAATCTAGATTAACATATCCGATAGCTTGAACTTTGCCCCCAACTCCATTTACGATAATGCTACCGTTATGGATCGGAATATTCTGGTCGAGAAGATGTTTATATTTTATTCCCGATATGGAAGCACCCGTGTCAACTAATAGTGTATATGAATAATGGTTACGTGTATCTAATGTAATATAACATTCATTATTACAAGATAAAATAATCTTTTCAGTCACGAAAAAACTGATTTTTGTCCTTAATTTCCGCTTCTGGTTGTTCATCTGATTCTGGCAAAGTATGAATGTTACGTATACCTTGGTTTCTATAATGTTCAAAATTTGACTTACCTCGACCTCTGTAGAATGACCTTGTTCCTCTCCAATCCTGCTGCCCTCGTCGTCCTCGCGGAGCACTATACTCCTGCATGTTGGTTCGTTGGTCTAGCTGTCGAGATTGATTTGTATCGTGTGTATAACCCCTTTGGTTAACGAACCTCCGGCCTCGGCCTCTTAAATATTGAAAATTGGAATTATTATCATAGTTATTTATTGCCATAACATCACCTGAAGTTGAGGGTTGTGACACCTCTTCGTCAATCGCTGCCTGGATTGTATCCTGTAGAGAAGAATGGTTCCTTGCTGCAATAATTGTAGATAATCGACGGTTCCGTAGTCCGTCTGTGAAGCTCTTTATTGCTTGTTTCTCGTTTAAAGCGTACATAGCCCTGTAATTCGAGTCGTCTCCGTCTGATTGGGAAATTGTTAAGTCCACAAACATTTCTGATATCTGGTTGCCATATTCGTTAATAGGTAAGTCATTTTGACGAAAATTTAGTAACCTACGTTGTATAGCTACTGCTGACTTTTTGTGTAGCAAGAGTGCTTTCATGTCCTTGATTAAGGCGTCTACACTATCATATTTGGATTTTAATTTAAGTTTCGCAGAACGTGATAGCCTATTTTTTAAAACAAAGGTTACTAATTTACCGTGAGATGCCTGTTCTAATTCTGCTTGATAATAATCTATTCCATCAATCAATTGCAATATACTAGTTTCGTCATCTTTTGTAACAGGTAATAAGTTCAAAGCCGTCTTTAAATCAAACTTCGCCATGATTGCTTTCTGTGAAGTATTTGTATCTATTAGTTCTGCCCTCTGAGAGCTATCTTCATTACACAAATTTAATATTTCCTCGTAAAGTTTATCTATATCTAAACAAATCTGTTCAATAGATATAAATTCTTCTGTTTTGACACTGCCCTTGAGGTAGCCTATTTTTACTAAACATTCGTTATATCGTCTTATTAAATTATCAGTTTCCTCTAATTTAACTAAAATAATTTTACCTTTGCGTCTAGTAGGACCGATCTTTATTAAATATTTTCTTACCTCCAACAAGCTACTGTATAAATCCTTTAATTCTTCAGCCATAAATCTATTATTTTATTATATGAAGTGGTAATTTGTATTATAAACTATCGATTATTACGTACGTGCTTCCCGAAAATGTTTTTTTTTTTTTTTTTACGATGTTTCCGCACACATAATTGTATTACTTGTCCCAATGTCAATCTTAGTCCATTACTGTATGATATCGATATTTTAAATTTTGACACAAACACTTCACATTTATTTTATTTTTAACGCACTCCCACCAGCACATGGTAGGTGAGAAACTTTTCTGCTGGCTGCATCAAACTACTTCATTTGTCTTCTCTGATTGACGCGCCTCCCGTCGGCGCCAACTCGAAAGCCGAAGGTCACGCCGATTTATCTCGTTATTAATCCACTTTTTATGACATCGCCTATAGACTCGATATACACCATAGAGAAATACCAGCGTAATCACCAGCAACAGGACTGATAATATTATATTGATCACGTTCAGGTGATAAGTTACTTGGTCTACATTTGCGCTGTTGGAACCAGCTGCATTCTGGGCTATAATAACTTCTTCTTTTGACTTAGTAGAACCCATGTTGGATGGTATAACTTTCGATTATCTTTCCTAAATATTCGTGTAATACCCAAACTGAGTAGTAGCCAATTGACTTAGTACTGCCATTCATCTTGATGCCCTTTTACAACGATTGGAATGTAGAATCCGATATCCGCGCACCCGACTTCACTGCACTTCGGCAGGGTCACCATATACGGATGGCGTTAGAGACGAAATGAAACCATGTAATGCTGTCTATAAACTGAGCCTTTATTGAATGAATACACGATTATATACTGGTACATTATAATATGATGTCACCCTTACACTATCTTGTGAAGCCATCCAATCACGTTTACACTTTTCTTCGCTGGATCGAATTTAGGAATGATCTCTGTGTCCAGGTGTGTTATTCTTGGTCTTTTGTTGGCGGGTAACTCACAAAAAGAGGACTGCGATGAAAAAAAAACGGGACTTTTTTCCTCCTGGCGGCCACCATTTTCTTCAGAGTCGACGCTTGGCGACCGTCTCCCTAAGCCGTGCATATATGGGCCGTGGAATTCTTCCATCACACTTCTGAATTGTAATGGGTGTTCAGTAGTGGAAATGAGAAGTACACACTATAATACAATATGTATTTAACAAAAAAATATGAAGTCGCCAATACAAAAATGAATCTCGCTGTTCACCTCAGTCGCGCTAGCGAAAAAGTCCCGCCGCCCACAGGAAGTCAAACTAACATCCCCTTTTTATTATTGTAAAATATTCGTAACACTTACTTAAATTGACATACTTATTACAATAATTATAAGAATATAAGCTATTGGTTTTATAAAGTAAACTTCTGCAATTGAATATGATTTACAGTAATATTTGCAAATTAATAAAATGAATACTCAGAGAAAAGGACAAGTTATTAATATTTAAAATGACTACAACATTATTAGTGTCTTTACATATTGATAGATGGCGCTAATTAATCTGTTAAGTAGATTGCATTAGTAGATCTTAATGGCTGCTGTTATACTAGTTGCGTTCAATGCCAGTAGATGGCGTTAGTAGAATATTCTTGACGATGAGGCGAGTTGATTGAAGCTTCCTGGGTTACGGCTGTACAGCTGGCGACTGGCTGTTACAATATATATGTTAACCAGTATTCATAATGGGAGAATTTTGCCATCTTTGAAGGAGGATAGCGTCACTGGTTTGCCGATTTTAAAACCAGAAGCAGTATTAGATTATTCAAGTAATATGGGAAGTGTAGACACAGCTGATATGTTATTGAGTTCAGTGCAATGTATAAGAAAATCTTTAAAATGGTACAAAAAGCTGTTTTTTCATGTTGTAGACATGCATATGTTAAACGCTTTTTTTTCATATAAAATAGTAACTAATAGGAGTAAATCACCTATTGCTAATATCCAATTAAATGTTATACGACAAATAATCCAAAAATACAATCCATTAGCATTAACACATCCCCAAGTACCCTGCAGTATTAAGAATAATCCTTTAAGAGTACTGCCTGGTAGCACAGTCGAGCATATGCCCGTAAACAAAGGTCACTATCGAAAATGCAAAGAATGTGCAAAACAAAAAATAAGAAAACAAACTAGATACATGTGTCGTATTTGTAATGTTTATTTATGTGTTGCTTCATGTTTTCACAACTATCACTTGAAATAGGTAATTAAGTGTCAATAATAAACTAAGTGAACTTACCTAAACTGTTTTGGATTATTATTTAAATCCATCTGTGATTTAATTAAGAAGATTCTACTTTCTAGACTACTTGCATGTAAGTACTATTAGTAGGTACTATATTGATTACTGTGATATTTTAAATGAGACTGAATTAAACTACACTGTATTTGTATATTTTGTTTGAATTTGAAAATTTGACTTGTATTATTTATTATATTCAAGTTTCTATTATAAATAAGTAGGTATTGTCTGTCAATTACTTAGGTCAAACAAAAAGTACAAAACAGTAATTAGTAAATAATTGCAAAAATGTGATTGAAAAAAAACTTGTCAAACTTTAATGTAAGTATTTTATTAAATCATTTTTTTAACTATTCAATATTTTTTTCCATTCTCGCATATCTTTCCTTAACATCGAATCTTAATAATTCGTTTGCAACAAATTGACCAAAATATTTACACCCATGTAAATCTAATACATTTATGTTTAGATCTTTTTTTTCGTCTTCAGTACATGTACCAGCATCGGTAAATTCCTTTTGAGGTATATCTTCATCATATGACTGGGAGTATTGTTCAAAATAATTGTTTTCCTGTATTGGCGTATCCATTTGAGTTTCGTCGTCGTCCTGTGTTTCAGGAATGTAGTCGTCATTGCGTTTTCGCTTCAATTCTGTAATGAGAGATGAGACGCAGTCAAACGAACTCAAATTATGAATTAAAAAAAAATTAGAAAAATATACCTACATAAATAAACATACTAATCTCAAGGTCCATTATTTAGAGGTTAAATTAGTTATACAATCTACACAGCTAAGACACAGAATGTACTTGTAAAGAGTAACGGTCCGGCTTTCGCGGCGCGGCAGATTACCTACATCAGTTTGTAGGTATAGAAAACGCAATCTACGCACTGGGGCGCGTCCCGCGCGCAGATTGTGTTGTTGTCGGTGCAGAGCTTAAGCCGCGGCCCGCGGTGCCCGATTTATGGCCAATGACGCCCCAGGCGCGTCATGAGCAAATATCACGGGAGGCCATTGACGCACGGGGTGGAAGGGACACGGAAAATTTGAATTTCGCGGCCTACCCTGGCGGCTCCACCTTAAAATATACCTTTATTTCTTCATTTTGCGTCTACAAAATAAACCTGGCGCGTCATCGACCAATGTTCGGGGCCTGGCTAAAGTATGCATGAAAATGATGGTGGCAATGAGTAGGAAATCCATACTTTTTTTTTTTGTTTTTTTTTCGGATGGGAAATCATCAAATGACCCCCCCACTCAGGGCGGAGCGGAAGGGAGTGTCAGACTTGTACTGACTAAAACCCATCCATGTTCCTTCTTTGCCCTTTGTGTTCCATGGCCACGGTATCTCTTTCGAACAGTCCCGCAGCCCTGGCAGGCATCGGCCCTTGCGGACCCCTACTTATTTGCTGACATCTCTTTGAGGCGCACGTGGAACACGAACGCGCCGTCGACACGGCCTGTCGTCATAAGACGGCCGGACGGCGAGCTGGCCCATAACTCGCCATCCACAGGCCCGCGCCTACGGTGGCCGGGAGCCACCACGTGACCCCCGACGCCCAGGGCGTCTCCCGCGGCGACTGGGACGTGAGGTTCTTTACCTCTCACGTCCCGCCACCTCCTTCACTAGCATGACTGCTTCGCAGAAGGAGGTGACGGCTTCCCATTCCCTCTCGCTCCGGATCATGGCTTGAACCAAGGCCGGACGCGAGAGATCGCCGCCGCCAATCGCCGCTACGAGGACACGGCGGTGCTCCGCCCAAGCGGGGCAGAACTCCACGGTGTGCTCCACCGTGTCCTCCGGACGATCCTCGCAGTGGAAACACCCAGGCGTTTCCTCCCGCCCAATTCGGTGCAGGAACCTCCCGAAACAACCGTGTCCGGTGAGGACCTGCGTCAGGCGGTAGGTGAGGGCGCCGTGGCGCCTCTCTAGCCACTCCTCAAAGAGGGGACTTATCGCCACTATGGTGGCGTGCCCTGCTCGGGGTTGCGACAGTCGCTCTCTCCATGTCGCCATGAGATCACGCCGGAGGTCTGTCCGCTGAGCGGCAATTTGCCGCGGCAGGAAATCCATACTTACTTTCCATTTCGAAAAACACGGCGAAATACACAATAAATACAATGAAAAGTTCTGCCGCTTAGATACCTACGGTAAAAAATGTTGAAGAAGTAGTTAAAAAACACGGGAGTAGACAAACATAGAAAAAAGACCATAGACTACATCCCTAATCAGAATTGAATTTAACGTGTTCTGAGCGCCAAGGACTTGAAATGAAGTCAAAGAATGACGTCATGAAACAATTAGAGATGTACCTCATTTCTTATGACTCTAATTGAGTTATGCATTTGTTTCTTTGATTCTTATAATTTATATTGTTTTTTCTTAATATGGATACTGTGAAATAAAAAAAATAAGGAAATATTTAATCAGTTTTTATTTATATCCGTAAAATTATAAATAAAACATAACTTAATGTGTATAATTCTCATTCATCGATATGACGCTACCCTCATCACTACTTTTTACTATACATTTCGTTATAGATGTATAGCTTGGCGCTAGGCGAGGCATCGCGTTCTGTGTACGCTGGCGGTGAAAAGGTTAAGTTTGATATAACAGCTGATGATTGTTGTAAGAAGGACATATTTAATAAAAGCCTGTCACATTTGTCGCCAATCTCTTTAAGTAAAATTAACCTAGATTCTCGCAAATATGCAACCCATCAAATGGACAATTTAGAGCAAGAATTAAATAATTTAGAAAAGGAATCTCATTTTATTAAATAAGGCCCATACTACTCTAGTTTCACTTACATTCTAATTGTGTGTTTATTTTTATATGTAACGTATAAGATCTTTAGATATTTTAAGAACAAAAATGCTACTAATTCTGGATGCTGCGTGCAAATATTTAATCAATGTTATAATCAGGAAACTTCCAAGCGCAAATCCAAAATCTCTAATTCTGTTGAGATAACTGAAATGTCATCTGCATCTGATGAAGACAATAAGTCAATACAATCTTTACCTATTCGAAACACTAATTATAAATCTACTGCAAATGGCCCATAAGGCCAAATTCCCATCCAACAGGAATTTAAACTTTTAAAATATTATTAATTTTATGTGTTATGTTTTTTATTATAAATTACTATTACCATGTCTTGCTATGTTTAATTATAACGTTTTAAGCTACTTACACGTACTACTTATCTACTTATATCTAGTGTAAATTGTGAATTGACTATCTTAATCTCACTGCATCTCCTATCTTTTCTATTTTTACTTCGCTCATCTTATAAGATAAAGCTCCGTCAAAAAGGGGGAGCTGTTACAACCCTTATTACAAGGCTATAAAGTCGATATCATTTCACTCTAGAGTCAAAGTCTCATTTTTCACTTCAAAGTAAACGCTGAATTGCAATTAGCGCACATTAGCGGAATTTTAATACTAATCGACTTAGTTAGATTCTGGACGCCGTCGCGTAAACCAAATTTGGAAACCTTATCTCGAGAGATACAGGGGATTATAGAAAGTCATAATTTGTTGGTGTACTTTGTGCATTATTCTGTAAAGCAGTAATTGAAAGTGTAATTGTGGATTTTTGTGATTAAATTCGGTTCGGTAAATATTAGTTTTTTTTTAAAAAGACTAACGGGGTCGGCCTTATAACAGCGCGTTGGGTTTTTTGTATTTTGTCTCGTGTATAATTGTTGTAAATCCAGGTTTGAGACCCGTAAGATAGGCAGGGTAGCAGACACGAGGGCATGGCTTTCTTTTTTAATTTTAAGGGTAATTTTGACTTTATTTTTTCTTTTAAACTCCAGAACTTATTCCATGTCGAGTTGATTCTCCTAACAATCTCATCTTTGTTTCTCGAATTACTAAAAAAAATGCGTTTTCCTAAATATATGTAGCTGTCCACATACTCTAGTCTATGTGCTTATTAATTAGTATAGGGTTTTGAACAGCGTTAGTCATTACTTTTAGGCAGATTATGCTGAAAATGGGCTGAGAATCATAGTGTTTTGCTGTAGACAGCAAAAAACTGCAAAACATGCAATGACAGAGATCTCGGAATTTAGTAGCTGTGGAACCTTGAAATCGTGCACGCAGCCCTTCTCACAACTCTATTCTATCCACGGTGACTTAGGAAGCACAGTGAACAGCACCAATATATTTCCACTAGTTTATGCTCTTATTAGTATCAGAACAGAGAAATCTAGAATTTTACTTTTAATTATTTTTAAATTTTAAATCTTTAAAATCTATTGTTCTTTTTTTTACGATTTCTTTTAAAATGAGTCAAGGTCAGATTCCTGTAACCGCGGCAACCGGTGCAGCCCCGTCGGCTCGTACTGAAACACCATTTTCTATGCAACTTGCTGAATCGTTAATACTTTGGGATGTTTTAAATTTAATACCAGAATTTAGTGGTGAAACTAATTTACTTAGTTTATTTTTAAGAAAGTGCGAATATGTTTATGAAAAGTATCAAGGGACTACGGATCGAAATGAATTTATAATGCAGAATATTACGAGTAAATTAAAAGGTAAAGCGGCAGCCTTAATTAGCGAAAGAGATGACTTTGAGACGTATAGCGAATTAAAATCTTTATTGATTCAACATTTTGGGGATCCCAGGAGCGAGGAATGCGTTGCTATCGAACTGGTGTTGAGTTCCGGACGCGGCGGATGATCAGCCAACAGTAGGTTTGATCTTATTGTGTATATACGTAAGGTTGAGTGTTAAATAAAACAACCGAGTACGATATACTGATCTAATTTTATCCACATATTGAACTCTATCGACAGGACCCCAACTAAATGGCGGAGAATCTTAACACCGACTTCTAATTCGACGTCAACGCCATCTAGTTAGGTCATGTGTAACGAATTTTTTGGACTTAGATTTTGGTGAGCGTATTTTGAACACACATGGTTCTTAACATACAGCCCACCAAGGACATTACTGAAGGAATGTCCTTCTTGAAATAAATCTTGAACTGGATCTAACACACTTTTGATCTCAAGTTTGATCTAAAATCTTAAATTAAGAAGTTGTACTACAATAAATCTTAACAAACATTTGAAAACCTTAAACTACTTATTTAAAAAACAATGTGTAAAACTGTTGTACAACTAAAGTAAACATAAAAAATAAAAACCCAGTTGGGGGAACTATAAATTTCATTGTGTAAAAAACATGCATAAAAAATATCTTAAAAATAATTTGATCGTATAACTGTAAACATTGCCAATAAAAACTAAATATTTTTATAAATAAAAGTTTGTAAAATTGATCTAAAAAATAAACCTATATAAAATCAGTAATCTGCAACTGGTAAAACACAAAGTTTGGATGTTGGCCTCTTAATAGTAGAGGATTTAGTGCGTAATGTGACTACGCGGGTGATATTATCAGCACCGGGATGCTTCTCTACTACGCGACCTAAAACCCAACGACTTGGCGGCAAATCGTCTTCTTTAACCAAAACAATGTCTCCAATTTTTGGCTCAGGAATTTTGTAAGACCATTTGTACCGGTTCATAAGATTGGACAAATATTCTTGGGACCAGCGTTTCCAAAATGATTGCAACATCTTTTGAATAAATTGCCACCGTGATAAATAACTAACATTCGTAGTTTCATATTTATTATCTGGTACATTTACTATTGGCTCTCCAATTAGGAAAAGTCCAGGAGTTAAAGGTATCAGTTCACCAGGATCAGTAACGTTAATGACGCGAATTTAAACAAGCTTCCACTTGATTGAGGAGTGTGCTCATTTCCTCATACGTCAAAGTAGCATCACCAATGACCCGTTTGAGGTGAAACTTTGTGGACTTTACACCTGCTTTCCAAAGTCCACCGAAATTAGGGCTATGTGGGGGAATGAAGTGCCACTCAGTACCGTTAGCCTCGAGTTGTTCTGCTATTGCTGTCTGCATGGATGCCAAATGTTGCAGCTCTCGGGAGGCCCCTACGAACGTAGTGCCATTGTCGCTCCATATTTTGGCACAATGACCTCTCCTAGACACAAAACGTCTGAAGGCGGCTAAAAAGGCTTGTGTGCTCATGTCACTGACGACTTCCAAATGTATAGCACGGGTGGACATACACACAAACAAACATATGTAGCCCTTGTACGAACGGTGCCCACGACCTTTCGTTGTCCTAATATTAATAACTAACACCTGCAAGCCATAATTTTTGGATGAATGTTTTTGCTAAAACCTCACTAGGAGCTAACCAACCTAGTGGGTCAAACAATCGGCTATGTCCGAAATAATTGTCCTTTTAGTTACAGGTGCAGTCGTCAGCGGCGGAAGATTCACCGAGTACTGGAAGGTATCTTCGTTGCGGTTCCAGGTAAGTCCCAAAATTTTTATTGTACTATCTAATTTGATTTCTAACCTTTTCTCTTCTTTGTGTTCTACTTTCTCTAATTCATTGTTCTGTATAATTTTTATTTGTCCTATTGTTTTGTCCTTATTTATATTAGTTCTTGTTTGATCTGGTTGTTCTTTAACTACATTGTTTTCAATTGTTTCTATTCTCTTAAGTATTTCTTGACTATTACTATTCCATTTTTGTAATATAAATCCACCCTTTCCTAATAATGCCATCATTTCCTTATATATACCAATGCCTTCTTCTACAGTGTTGCATCCTGTCATTAAATCGTCCATGTAGAAGCAATTTATCCCTTATCTGCAGCTAGTGGGTAGTTTTCACCTTCATCAACAGCGATCTGACGTAAAGTTTTTACTGCTTGATACGGGGCAGAAGCTGTTCTAAAGGTCACAGTCACCAGCTCGAAATCTTGTATCTCTTTGTCCGGACTGTCACGCCACAGTATTCTTTGGAACATTACATCTTCTTCTGCTACCTTCACTTGGCGATACATTTTAATTATGTCCGCTACAAGTCCTATAGCATGTACTCTCCATTTTAAAACCGTGTGACGTAAATCAGCCTGCAGTGTTGGACCAACTATGAGCGTATCATTTGGTGATACTCCTTTGCTGTTCTTTTCAGAGGCGTTGAAAACAACACGAACTTTAGTCGTGGTCTTGTCTTCCCTAATGACTGCGTGATGTGGTAGATACACTGCTTCTTCCCCTTTGCTATCATCTTTCTTCACGTGCCTCATATGACCTAACTGTAAATATTCATGTATTACTTCTATGTATTTTTCTTTTAACACTTTATTCTTTGCTAATCCTCTCTAATGCTTGAAATCTTGATTTAGCTATGCCACGTGAATTTACAGACTTGCAAGGAGGATCTTCGTCTCGGAAAGGTAACCTGACTATATATCTATACATCGCTATCTCTCTTAGTAGTTTCACTATAATGCTCTTCGCATTTCTTCTCCTCTAGTGTAAATATCTTTTTATTACTAATTTGCTCTTCAATTTCCCAAAAATTCTTTAAAATATCATCTACTTGCACCTTGCAATGCGTTACGTTAATTCTATTTGAACTATTACTTTCAGTACCCACTGCACCTGACAGGACCCAACCTAATCTAGTGCTCTGCGCTATAAGACTACCAGAAGGACTCTTAACTAAACCTTCCTTAATAATAGAGCTATAAACATCAGCACCCAACAGAATATCGATTTTGTTGGGTGTGTTGAATTCTGGATCTGCCAAACACAGATTGTTGACCTCTAACCAGTCGAAAGCATCCGTGTTTAAGCTTCGCTCTGGTAAGTAAGAGGTGATCTTGCTTAAAACGTAAGCATTAAAAGTAAACTTAAAACTAAAATCGACGCGAGACTTTATCGTTATTTGTACCATGTACTTTGTCATGGTTGACCTATTGTCTCCTAATCCTAAAACAAAACCTTGAATTGAAATCTTTTTCAGGTTGAGAAGTTGAACTGCTGCTTCTGTAACGAAACAAGCCTGCGAACCTTGATCGAGTAAGGCTCGGACTGTTTGGTATCCACCCGTCTTTGACTCAGCTTTTATTAGCGCAGTGGCTAATAAAACTTGTCTGGGTTTGGGTACCTTCCCTGTTGACAAGCAAGCAACTATCTGATTAGCACTAGTCGAAGGACTAGTACTTTCAGCAGCTGGCATTGCTTCAGGGTCTAGGTTAATATGCAACAGTGAATGGTGGCGCTTTTGGCAAACTTTACAACTAGTGTCCTTTTTACAGCTTATAACTGTGTGGTTGCTACCTAAGCAGTTAAAGCATATTTTGTTTTTACGTACAAATTCACGCTTAACATCAAGCGACTGTTTTGCAATTTTTTTACAAAAACAAAGTTTGTGATGTTCTGAACAGAATTCGCATTTCATATTTCTGGCAAGCATTGTCTTAGGCGTATGATGGTTTGAACTGTTATTGTTCTGGTGACCTGAACCCTTTTTTGGTTTTATGCACTCCAATGCGCGGAAACGTTGTTCAAGAAATAATTTGAATTGATCAATGGTAGGAAAATCATTGGAATTGGTACCACTGACGCTTATTTCCCATTGTTTACGAGTTTTAACATCTAATTTAAACGTCACGATGTGTATAATAATAACGTCCCATGTACTCACATTTATGCCTAAATTTGACAACGCATTCAAACAATCACTGGTTGCAGTTTGCATACGTTTTATGCCAAATAACCTTTTTAATATGTAATTAGCGAGATACCTTTTGTTGCTATACCTCTTGTCTAATAAATCCCAGCATTGACAATAATTCGCATCCGTTATTGGTGTATTCCGTATTAATTGATAAGCTTCACCCGAAAGATGACTTTTTAAATAGTGTAGCTTTTGTACGTTATCTAGCGATTCATTATTATGGACTAATGATATAAACAGGTCACGAAATGTTGTCCATTCTCCATATTTTCCAGAGAATATTGGAATGGTGATCTTTGGTAATTAAACTTGCTGACTTAAATGAACTGTTAGAAGAACCATCACTGAGTTGTACTGGTTCCCTTGGCCTAATTTTATTAAGTGTTGCTTTTAATAAACTTTACATTATATAAGTGTCTTCGGCTGTTTCATACATGTCAATCACCTTTTGATCTATATTATCATCTAATTTAAAGTTTTGATAAATTTTAGTATTGGTTTCTAAATAACAAAGTAAAAAATCCCAATCCTTTTCTAACAATTCTTGTCGGGTTTCAATGTATTCGATAGTTAATCTTTCTTTAGGACTCTTTTTAAAATTTGCTAATCCTTTAATAATAACATTTTGGAAGCCTTTTAGTACGTTAATTAATCCTTCCATCTTTGAGACAATTATTAACGTGAAAACAATTCAATAAAACCACAAAAAAAAATGTAAATATTAATGTAAAACTTAATAAGGTTCAAATTGCATCAACAAAACTAATATAAACAAACCAACAAGTGTTTAAAAACAATGTTTGTTTTGTACTGTAGCAAAACCGACTTGACATGAAATAAAAGTCCAGTAATGACAAAAATATTCTATGTCCTAAAAAGTTTGCGCAAAATTTTGCAAGTGTTTTAACCACTATGCTCGATAAGATTTTGACACATGACACACCAGCTGAATCGGCGAGGTGATGCGAATTGTCATGAATTTCAAGAATTTTCGTGACCTTCAACATTCGATTTTATTATGAAAAATATGTCGCGGCAGCTGTTTTATACCATAAGTTTGTGGTTAATATCTCCAATAACGTGTTGATGACGGTAAAACGGCGTCAATCAATTGATAAATATGTATAAATTACACCCTTCCAAAAAATAGGTAACTTAGATGCACTGGAAATAATGTACTTAGACAACTTTCTCGTTTGCTAAAAAAAACTCGAAAGGGCAAAATAAAAACAGTAACATTCTATCTGCGTTCTTATTTTTACCATTATTCATACATAATTCTATGAAAAAACACGATCAAAGTCTTGACAAATATTACTAAAAACTCTAGTGCTGATCGTTATCCAAAGTTTCATCATTCGATTATAAAGTTGCATAAAGCCTAATCGATACTCGCAATGAAATCAAGTTTGGAAAAAAAGAGTTTAAATGGAATAAAAACTCTTTGGTATAATCTCAAATAATTATTTAATTTTAAAATTAAACTTTATAAGCTATCTTTTTAAATAATTTCATTCAGTAATTATTCGATGCTTTTGGTTGATTTCAAGAGAAGGACATTTATAAATGATAAGAAACACTGAAATGTGTAATCCCAAAAAAAAACTTGCTTCTAAATAAACATTCTGATGAACTAGCAGCGTGAGATTTGGCATGAAATTAAGTTTCACAATTCGCCACCCCCGGAGAATAAAATGGTAATAGCAAAATCACTACTTTTTAGGAAAAATAAAAAACTGATTTTCGACTATATCTTGCCAACTAATTTGTGTAGAGAAACGAGAAATAGGACAATGGTAGCTAATTTTTTATGCTTTATAATGCTTTTAAAGAAGTTTTACTAAGGTTATTTGAACTAAAGATATTTCGAATTTAAAAAGATACTAAAATTCTTGTACTGTTTTAGTTTATTAATATACACTTACAATTTTAATCGCGGCAATTACCAGAACCTATGAATATTGCAATATTACATTACAATAATATTCATTGAAAAATGGATGCCAGATTAATGGAAAACAAGATCATTTGCAATTTTATTCTAGTTAATTTTCAATTTGCATAATTAGGTAACAGAAACTTAAACTTTTATTTTAGGGTTTAAAATGAAACAACGTTATTCTAATAAACTATTATTTTAATTAATAAGTATAGAAAAAAACCATAAGAAAAAAATCAGTCTTCGTGAACTTCATCGGAATCCTCATGATTAAGTTCTTCAGAGCAATTAGCAAATGTGAGGGAGTTATAAAAGGCATGGTAGTAGCTAGGGATTGCTTCTGCCCTACAGAGACTCATAAGGTCGCCGTGTAAAGCCTTACTTATTGAAAGGGGTTTGTTGTAAGCTGGTTTCAATAATTGTATCTCTGTAAGAGAGGTTGAAGCATTATGTTTACCCCGCTTGTTTCTTGGCGCAATTCTTGGAAGCGGTTCGACATTCAACCGAGAATAATCTGCATCATAATCATACTTGAAACGTAGAACTGTAGGCTGTGAATGCAAGACACTTACTTCCATTATTTTAGACCATGCTACTTTATGTCCCTCTTCATCTTTGGCCCAGTTCTTATTCTTGATTAATTCTTTTATGTCTTTAAACTCATTTTGTGTCATTTCCTTCACAGTGTACTTCTCACCATTAACTTTTGCATTCAAAATAATTGCGTAAATCTGTTCAGGTGTATAAACAACTTGATGTTTTAGCTCTCGTTCTATATTAGAGTGCATTGAGTCACCTTCGCTTTGACCATGCCCCGTTTCGAAAAATCGGTGTGTGATATTGATTTTCAGTTTCTGAGCGGCAAAAATATAGAATGCAAAAATAAATCTATTTTTATTTTGACCTCCGCAACCGTCAGAGTAAAATGAGATGTTTTTGATACCTCTTCCTGCTTCACCCATGAGAAATTGCCATAAACAGCTACCAATTTCTATTGCTCCTCTTTTTGCGATTGCGTAGTGCCAAACATAGCAGTAACCTTTCAGTCGAGTACTGTCAAATATTGTGAAGTTATACACAGGGTATTTCCTCTTATAGTGAAATATTCCCACTTGAGATTGAGGAATATTCAACACCTTCTCTAAATCAAAGATTGCAACAGTTGTATCTGAAAGGTCAGCTGATTGTTTTTCTTCGTTTTTTATTTGACGCACGCGTTCTTTATTCTTCTGGTGCTGGTTAAATTTCTCTCGCAGAGTTTCTTCTGTACGAGGATCAGCTTGTCGGTAAAGTGCACATTGACCACATTGGTCTTTTTTGGGGCGATGAAAGGAGTAATTAAATCTGGTGTTAAAAATAGTTTCGTACTGTCTTTTAGATGCCATGCGGCAAGAATAGTGCCCTTCAGTATACCAAGCCTCGTACAACCGGTACATTTTAGATATATTAAGTAATTCGGACAGATATTGTCTGGCCGATTTCTTCCGAGTATAATGACTCTCCACAGTAGGAAATAATTGAATGTGCTCTTTAATATTGTCTTCGGTTTCAAGTGACATTTTGCGAGGTCTATTATCATGACAACCTCTATTGTCACTCAAACCTTTATCAGATTTTACCTTTTCTAAGGCTGTATAAACTGTTTGATGTGATATAGATAGAGTATTAATGAAGAATGTTTTACATACTTGCACTTTTTCTGTGTCTAAATAAAAATAGTATTTAATAGTCTGAGTGCGGTTGTTCTTTCGGTTTATTGTCACTTTTTTTATGTCTTCAGCTATTATATGCTTAGCGATGAATTGCCATTGTAACTTATGATCAGCGAGTTGATAGTATTGCTGCATTATAGTTTCTCTTTGCTGTTGGTTGATCTTGTCTCCACATTTTTTTTGACACTTGCATTCAGCCTTTATCGTTTTTTTCTTAAACTCTTTCTTTGACCTGCAACCTACGTAAGCTTCTCCTGAATTCTTTAACCTTTTACTCTTATTGTCTTGTTTTTCTCTTTCATTTCGAACCCGTTTTCTTGTCAATTTTTTCGCGTTAGTAGCACACAATACCTGTTCTAAGCTTGCAGCAGCAGTTTCAGCTTGAGTTATCACTTCACCGGAACTGTCTATGTTATTTCTTTGGTAATCATCTTCATTAAAACTAATAATATTATAATTAATTGCTGAATGGTTAACCTCTACCTCTGACTGAGAAACATTTGTCAAATCGAAATCTTTTGAGCTTGATGGCACATTTTGGTAACTAACTAAGGTGCACTCAGTCAATTTACCGTTGGAAGAGTCACATGGTTGCAAAGTCTCTTCTAATTCAAAAGTAATAGAAATAAAATTTTCCTTATTTACAGTAAGTTCACTGCCCATAGAAATATTTAAGTCTTTCTGTTCAACTTCCCCTGGGTAGATAATGCTTGCAAAACTGGAAGATGCGTCGACCATATTATTGTCTTCCTCAGCGATAGCAGAAAAGTTTAAACTACGTCTTGATAAAGTTTTTCTATTAATATTTTCATTACCGAGCATTTTTTTTGTATCTGACAATGGTCTATTTTCATACACTATCAAAGGTGATGCTACAAAATCTACTTCATTAAAAATGGAAGATATGTTTGATATGCTCGATGGTGATTTTGTAATATTATTAGCAGCTGATGTTAAATAGTCCGAATCTCCTCCAAAACTTAATGAGCTTTGACTCCGCTGTCTTAGAATTTGGAGTCTCTCTGGACTTGGCAGATATTCACCGGATGAACTCGGAGAGAAGTCTTCATTCCCTTGTTTATCATTTGGATTGTAGTACGTTTTCTTTGTTAATTCTGCAGACCAGAACAAAAGAGTTTTTAATTCGAACCAGTAGTTTCTGAGATTAGCCCTTACATACAAACTTACAAACAAAAATATTACCTCTTTATAATATTATATAATATAGATATAGCCTTCCTCAATAAATGAACTAAGTAACTATCTAACACAAAAATATTTTTTCAACTCAAACCAGTGGTTCCTGAGATTACCACGTTCAACCAACCAAACTATTTTGCTTTATAATATTAATATAGAAATATAGATTAGTTTGGTGAACCTAGCTTCTTATATTTTTTGCTTTTTTATACTTACATTAAATAAAAAAGCAAAAAATATAAGAAGCTAGGTTAAGCTAGAAAAAAATGAGGTAGGTAGGTACCCATAATACGATAGCTTTTTGTTTATTTTAACATAACCATAACATGACATAACAATCACACCTGTATTCCCCGAAGGGTTAGGCAGAGGTGTGTAATACACCCACGTTTCGCCAGTTATGTTTTAAGTCCCATGTAA
The DNA here is from genome assembly GCA_963576755.1 of Noctua janthina. NCBI lineage: Eukaryota > Metazoa > Arthropoda > Insecta > Lepidoptera > Noctuidae > Noctua > Noctua janthina. The sequence continues at coordinate 12,046,438 of OY755068.1, read as the reverse complement.
TAGGGGGCGAGCCTATTGTCATCTACCGGGCACAAATCCAGACTCCGTGCTGCTACTGAGAAGTTCCAACTTAATGGAAAAACCCAATAACACTTTGCCCGACCCGGGAATCGAACCCAGGACCTCGAGGTTAGGACCCGCGCTTGCGGCCACTCGACCATCGAGGCAGGAGTTTATTTTTAGTATAATTATTTTAAATACAGGCAAAAATTACTACTTACCTACCTACCAAAAACATAAAATAATATTTAACACTTACCGCGTAAATTATATTCATGTTTCGTTATTTTGTCTTGATCTGTAGTACCATTTTGGGGTGGGTTGTGATCTAAAACATTTAAACGATACGATTTAATGACATTGAATTAATACCTAGATAATAACAAACAGTGATGACAAATTGACATGCATATAGATTAGTTAACGCAAAGAAACTTCATTGTAGGTAATGAGCATTAGGTAGGTTCCAAGGAAGATCAACTGTTTCACTCGAAGTAGGTACCTATTTAAAAATAAGCAAGTTGGTATCTAGGTAGGTAGGTGTGTCGAATTTGCAGCTATCAACATCGGGTCACAGATCGAGTACCTACTTACTTAAATAAGATTCTATGGCCATTCTATCTACCTATCACTAATTAAAAGACAATGATACTGTGTAAAAGGCACAGTCGGTACTCACCATCATTAGTAAGATGTTTGGAATCGTCACTTATTTTAGACACCATACTCATAATAACGTCTAAACGAGGATTCCGTTTATTCATTTTATTATTGCAATTAGGTTTACCACTTTTCACTTTAAAAAAACACTGAATTTACACAAAAATAATAGAAACAACCGCAGCTAAAAAGAAATTACGCTCACGCAATGAAGGTTACAAGTGCACTAGAGAAGGTCGAGTAGGTAAACAAACATTGCCACGTGCCGAGCGCCGCACGCAATGAATTATCGTGCTATCACTCTCTAATGCACCTATGCACCTATGACCGAAAAGAATGGCAAGATGTTTCCGTGTTTACTTTTCTCAGTACTTTTTACTAAGGACATGTTAGTCACCGAGCCTAAATGTATTATTACGAGAACAAAATGGTAATAGCGTTAACAATTTATTTTATCTATTTATTTTCCGAGAATCCTATTGTAAAAGTATTTGGCATATATTTTATGAAGAAACTTTTTTACCAATACTATGATACATTATTTTTCGGGTAGAAAATTGATGATGAATATTATTGCAATATTTTATAACTTTTTAACAGGCAGGACATTCACGAAAAAAATTGTGTAGATGTATTAGGCACCGTAGACCTCAAATATGACATAACACTAAAACTATGGTAATGACGGTTATCATTTTGTTCTCCGGGGGTGGCGAATTCAAGTAAATAAAACATCTGGAAATGGATTGATTTTCAATTGTAGGTAGATAAGTACGCACGGTTGCGTTTTTTTTTTTGTTTCAAAATTTAAATTAGGAATGAGCTTGTTTCACATTTATACTTAAGTGTTTTAATTTACTATTATCATTTATTGCGAATTTTGTTTTGTAATATCTGATAGTTGGATATAGATTCATGGCAGGCATAGTAAAAAAAAAAATGGTTTGATCCGCCTAAGATAAATTATATTTATTCCTAAAATTGTGTATCGATTGGTAGGGTTTTGTCGGTTATCGATTGGAACAATCGCTTCCACACATCACAATAATTAAAAAAATAATGGTCGTCAATTTCGTATACAAATTTGAGGAGTCGTAATGAATATTACGAGTTATTGGTCCCGTATTGGTAAATTACGCTAAGATCTGGGCATTCTCATATTGTTTATAATATTTGGAATGATATTTGTCATATTTGTTATCGAATCTATACGCGTTTGTGTGGTGTAATGTGAAAAATAAAAATGTAAACACGCACGATTGGCGCGAAACTTCGACTTAAAGATATCAAAATTCATCATTACCACTGCTTATTTAAATTGAACTATGGATTAATTCGTCACATAATTTAATAATGAGTTAATCATTCTCAACATAGTGGAGCTTGGATGTCCAAAAACCACAATTTTTATGATTTTTAGCCTCGGCCAGCACTGACGTCAAAATGGCGATGACCGTATATTATGCACTTGGATTTTTAAAGGGTAAATTAAGAAACTTGCGCGCTAAATACAGAAGTTTTAATGGCGAAGACATATGAACTTTTTTTCCAACTCTCTTAATTAAAGTACACTCATAGTATTTGATAATCAGAATATAAAATATTTACATAAATAATGAGGATGACGTATGACTTAACCGCTAGACCCCTTCGGGGGCCGGTATCAATCCAGCGGAGGTTTGAGTGTCAGACCCCCAAAGGGGCCCGTACCGAACTTTATGGTTAAATAACTAAAATCTGGCGGAAATCGGGCATAGGTTCCCCGTTCCGTCGTTTTTTAAGAAACTATTCTAAGTCCTTAACTAACATACACACATAACACAAATGATCTAAGCGGAAATATTCTAAGTCTTAAAATTTATTTAAAATTCTACAAGTCCAAAATTCTTCAAAAAATATCTAAGTTAAACTGTTGGAAGAAATAAAGTTCAAAATTGCTTGTCGTTAACTTCCTTTGTTTAAGAAACAAAATGTACTCACAATTTGCACTTCACTCACACAACACGATGATTCTGGCGCGCCCTGGTGGCGACGCGTTGAAGTCTTGGATGTGACGTCAGTCTTCTGATGTCACGTTGAACTGGGGGTGTGACGACCTTCTCGTGACGACACGTTGAACTGCGGGGATGACGTATGATACGATCACCTCCCGTTTGATCTGGATGCAAGTGGCGCCTTCTGGTCACCTCTTTCCTGCCGCTGCTACCGAGCTGGTCCACAACACTGGACGGAGCTGTCGCTGCCGATGCGGGGGACCGAGAACCTTTGCCGCAGCGATCCACTGCGAGTACACGGGCAAAGCGGGCTGGGCCGCGCGCAAACTCAAAAAACGGTTATTTATCCGGTTCGCAGGACCAATGTTGAGTTCCGGACGCGGCGGATGATCAGCCAACAGTAGGTTTGATCTTATTGTGAATATACGTAAGGTTGAGTGTTAAATAAAACAACAGAGTACGATATACTGATCTAATTTTATCAACATATTGAACTCTATCGACAGGACCCCAACTAAACGGCGGAGAATCTTAACACCGACTTCTAATTCGACGTCAACGCCATCTAGTTAGGTCATGTGTAACTAATTTTTTGGACTTAGATTTTGGTGAGCGTATTTTGAACACACATGGTTCTTAACAACTGGAGACCCTAAAAATCAAACAAGGCGAGTGTCATACTTACAGTTTTGTAGCCGAATTCAAGACATTCGTGCTATATTAATTTCAAAAGTGAATCAGGACAGCTCTACAACGTTAAAAGAAGCTAAAAAAAATAATTTATGACAATACTTTTGTTAATGTTTTCCTGTATAATTTACCAGAACACATGGTGCGGATTATTCGAATTAAAAACCCTACTACGTTGGAAGAAGCTTTAAATGTCCTTGAAGAAGTTAACTTTCAGGAACACTATAATTTACGTAGTAAAATGTTACAACACCGACCGCAAGGTCATATGTTACCATCACGCGATGGAGGAATGGTTTTTAATTCACCCCATCCGAAGCCCTTGCAAAACAATAATTTCAGACCTTTCACAAACCTAACTCAATTCAAATTTGGTATATCTAATCAAATACCTAATCGAATCTACTTTTTTCGGGGGTAGGTGTGAAAAAGTATAGACGTTTTTATAAAATACGGAATTTTATTTAAAATATAATAAATATAATTAATTGAAAAACTTATTAAGTTTACGTCACAAATAAGTCTACAACAGTTGTTTAACGAGTACTCACGTTTGTGGCACATTTATATGACATAGAGAAGTTATTATACACCACCTGTTAGCTGTTTAACTACACCACAATACAAGTTTTAGAAGCACTTCACAACACACAATGTCACAATTTGCTGAAGTCCTGGCTGCGCAGAAGACATTGGAGGAAAACTTCTTAAAGAAGATGAGTGAGCTTGAGGCACAGATACAGTGCGCCGGTCCTGCCAAGGATACAGTGACCCTGGATCCCCTGTGTCACCGGCAGCGGCAGTTGCGTCGAGCTCGAGCGACGAATATTTCTCTCCGCCGACGTCGCCAACACCTGTACGTCGGCAGGGGAGAGGCCGGCCACCGAAGAGCTTGGGACTTAGGGGCCATCCGGCCCCGAGCCGGGTCCCCGCTGCTGGTGGTTGTGTGCAGCGCATGATGGACTCAAACAATAAACGAGAACGTCATGCGCGCATACTACGGGTCTACAGAGGGGGGAACTAACCTCACTGCGTACCGTGTTAGGATGCTGTCTCTATTCCAGGTACTTGAACCAGTCGTCAACGTCTCGGCCCAACGACTGTCGGATCAGGTGCGGGTCATCCAACGCAGTCACATGTTGGACGATGCCGCACTTGATAGGCTGCGCTCAGAGGTACTGAGCAACCGTATCGACTTAACTCCGGCACAAACCGCGATACAAGCGTCAGCTATTGACGCAACCCCGCCGCGGCCCAACCCAGCTGTTGTAGAGGAAGATGATAAGGTTACCATGGTAAGTAGCCAGTGCAACGACCGATTGAGGAGCGCTCTGGAAGATGCGCTTCGCGAATATCGATCCACTCCTACCAAACTTAGACCCCGATTACCACGGTTACCCATGAATAATAAAAATAGGGCGCTGGTGTGTGCCTTGGACTCGCAACTCAAGAATATTTTCGAGGGTAGCGAGAACCTCGTTGATACACACTCGATCCTGTACTGTGGGGCTGTTACGGCATGTCGTTTAGCTAATGTCAAATTCCCAAATGATGACGTAGCTATTCGACCAAAACCAGCCGTACCAACCTGGCAGCGCAGGATCGGGTGTCGCATCGACGAGGCCAGGGTACTCATCGGCAAACTACACTGCTTCAGGGAAGGCAATACACGACCACGTGACATGCGCTTTGTGACGCGGGCATTCTCGGGGACTGGAATCAGTCCTCAAGAATACATGTCACGTGTCACAGAGCGCATCGACTTCCTAAAGCAGAAAGTTTATGCATGGGCGAACCGTATTCGGCGGTATAAGCGGCGGGTTGATCGGTACTCACAGAATCGCATATTCCAGAGCGATGAGAGGTGGGTATACAGAGCATGGGAGCGACCCGAGCAAAATATGACAGACGTGTGCCGCCCGGATGATGCTGCCACGAGTTCTTTCTGGCGCAGCATCTGGTCGGTGCCCGTCTGTCATACTGAGGCTGACTGGATGCGTGATGTCGAGCGAGCGTGTGAACCTATCCCAGAAATTTAGCCAATTTTAATAACACCTATAGATATAGCCAGAGCAGTTCGTCCGTTACCGAATTGGAAATCCCCGGGACCGGACGGACTGCACAACTTCTGGCTCAAATGGCTTAGTAGTTCACACACTTGCCTGGCATCCCAATTCCAGTCATCCTTAGAGTCTGGGTCCCTACCGCAGTTTTTAACAACAGGTGTTACCCACCTGTTGTGTTTGCTCCATAAGTCAGGTAGTCCCGCGGAACTCAAAAATTATAGACCGATCACGTGTTTGTCGACGGTCTATAAACTTCTTACATCCATTTTGAGAGTGAAAATTAATATACACATTGACAAAAACTTCATTATGTCTGCCTCTCAAAATGGATGTAGGAATAGGTCCCGCGGTACGAAGGAACTACTCCTCATCGACATGGCCATTAGCCAACAGGTTCGTCGATCCCGCAAGGATCTGTCGACATGTTGGATAGGTTATAAGAAGACCTACGATTCGGTGCCACATACATGGCTCATGAGGGTACTGGAGTTGTACAAGATAGATACAACTCTACGTGCCTTCCTTGAGTCGTGTATGGGGCAATGGAGGACGGTCCTTCGATATCCAGGATGTCGACAAATCCAGGGGAATGATGGAGCCTGTATGGATTAAACGGGGAATATTCCAGGGCGACAGTCTGAGCCCACTTTGGTTCTGTCTAGCCCTGAATCCTCTGAGCACATTGCTGGAGGATTCAGGTCTAGGCTACCGGTTGAGGAGAGGTGGTCAGGTCATATCTCACCTTCTTTACATGGATGATCTGAAACTCTTTGCCCCCAACAAATTGCGACTGATGGAGCTACTGAAAGTAACTGAAACTTTCAGTAACGCCATTAGGATGGAATTTGGTGTGGACAAATGTGCAGTCATGTATGTAAAGTGAGGGGAGATTATGGAATCCGAGGGAATTCAGCTCTCAGATTCCATACACCTGAGATCCCTCTCCTCATCCGAAAGCTATAAGTATTTGGGTATGTCGGAATCGTTAGGCATTAACGTAACTGACATGAAGCAATCGTTGAGGGAGCGCTTCTTTGGACGCCTGAACAAGGTATTAAATAGCCTTCTTTCAGGCGGGAACAAGGTGCGCACCTTCAACGGTTGGGTCATGCCGGTTTTAATGTACTCTTTCGGCGTACTCAAATGGACTCAGACCGAACTCGATGCCCTGGATAGAAGAGTTCATACACTGTTAACCGCAAACCGGATGCATCACCCACGATCATCGGTAATGAGGCTGTACATCCCGCGGAAGTGCGGGGGTCGAGGTTTTTTAAACGCGAAGACCCTTCACAACCGCGAGATATGCAGTCTCAGAGAATATTTTTTAAAAGCCGAGGTGGGTATGCACCGCGATGTGGTCGCAGTGGACAAGGGACTCACCCCGCTGTCCATGGCTAAAGAGAACTGGCGCAAACCTGTAGTACTTACTACCGATGACCGCAAGGAAGTATGGCAAGGCAAGGAGCTTCATGGACGCTTCTACCGGGCTCTTCATGGGCCCGATGTAGATTTTCTAGCGTCCGTGTCCTGGTTACGTTTCGGCGACCTCTTTGGGGAAACTGAAGGTTTTGTCTGTGCGATTATGGACGAAGTTATGTTGACGAACAACTACCGGAAATATATTATGAAGGACGGGACGGTTGACGTGTGTCGGGCATGTCACCGTCCGGGTGAGTCCATCAGACATATTATTTCTGGTTGTTCTCGTCTGGCTAACGGCGAGTACTTGCACAGGCACAACCAAGTAGCCAGGATTATTCACCAACAACTTGCCTTGAAATATAAACTTGTGGAATCTGAGGTACCATACTACGAGTATGTGCCCGACCCAGTTCTCGAGAAAGACCATGTCACGTTGTACTGGGATCGGTCTATCATTACTGACAGGACTATTATCGCCAATAAACCTGACATAGTAATGATAGCGCGCCGTGTAATGATAGTCGATGTTACCATTCCGCATGACGAGAACCTCGTGAAAGCTGAGAAAGAGAAACAAATTAAATATCTCGACTTAGCACACGAGGTTGTCGACATGTGGAATGTGAACTCGGCTATCATTGTGCCGATCGTCGTGACGGCCAATGGCCTTATAGCCAAGAGCCTCGACGACCATCTTTCGAGGCTCTCTTTAGGCGGTTGGATCAAGGACCTGATTCAGAAGGCAGTACTTCTTGATACGGCTCGCATTGTGAGGAGGTTCCTGTCTCTGGAGCCCTAACCACCGGTAGCTTGGACCCTGCTCCCGATACCGGCGGACCACTATTTTTTATATTTTTATATTGTTTTATATTAGAATATTTAAAAATGTATTTAATATGTATAAAAATAAATAAGGGAAATAATAATATGAATATTAACTATTCTTTTTTTTAGTTAGTAGCGTTTTTTTCCTTATTTTTTTCTATGTAATGTAGTCGTTCCTGGCACTCGCCGGCTGCTGCCGCGGCACCGCTTGCTCCGCTCGCTCGGCTCGTGCGTAGGAGGTCACAGTTTTAACCTAACCTAACCTACCCATTTTGTTTAAAGAAGAAATTAACCTAATCTAAATAGTTGAGTTCCGGGTAACCTACTAAAAACAATATCTTTTTTTCTATTAATGCAAGTCGTGTCTGGTGGTCACAGTTTTAACCTAACCTAACCATTTTTTTTAAAATTAACTTACTCTAACTACTTCCATAAATAAACTAATATCAAGTAACCATAAATTTGACTTGTTTTAGACAAATTGAAGCACAAAAACTTACAAAGAAGTACGCAAAAGACATCAAATTCGAAAAGCGATTCACTCCAGGATGGTGTTTATCACACCATCCTGGAGTGTATCGCTTAATTAAAGAATTAATAGATGAAGTTTCATCAAATTTAGCTGACATTGAAATTATACTATCAGGTGAACCGCCACAAAAAAAAAGAAAAAAATATATATGGATAAAGACGAAAGAATTTATCGAATTCTGCAACACAAGTCTGAATACTCCGAAATAAAATTGCTAATGTCCATTGCAAAAAAAATAAAATTGTAATGTAAAAATATTTTGCATTAAACAAATGATTAAGTATATTAAAATAAAATTGCATATTTTAATTATATAATTCCCAAAAAATCTTATTTTTGCCTTAATATTTTTTGTCTTAACAAATCATTTCACCAAACCTTTATTGTCTGAAGATTGTTTGCTGTAATAAATCATTTGATTAAAGACCAAATGCCATAATGACATTATACTTGGTAATATTTTGCCAAGTAAAAATTTGACCAAATAAAAATATGCGTACTAAAATCATTCGAAATATTGCAATGGTATAAAAAAAGGTTGCTAAAATTTGTTTGGGTAATGAAATTTTGTCAAAATCTTTTCGGTAAAACGGCAGGATCCCAGAACACAGTGCCTGTTATAAGTTATATGCTGCGAAAGTTTTAGAACTAGACTTAAATCTTAGACGAGCATTCCGTTGGTTATTTACGATAGCAGACGTACAGCAACCAATATTAGGTGCTGACTTCTTAGCTAATCATAAGTTGTTAATTGATTTGAATGGACGAAGGCTAGTCGATCAAGTTACTAATTTAAGTTCGAGAGGAAATCTCTCTAATTCCACTAAGCCCACTCTGAAAACCATTACTGATATTTGCCACTATTATGAATTGTTGTGTAAGTTCCCAGAATTAACTAAGCCTGTGTTATACAAAGAGATACCTAGACATAGTGTTAGGCATAATATTGAGACAACAGGTACATCAGTGCACGCACGAGCGAGACAGCTACCACCAGACAGGTACGTAAAAGCCAAGAACGAATGTAGGGTTATGCAAGAGCTGGGAATTTGTAGGCCGAGTCATAGTGCTTGGGCAAGTCCCCTGCACGTGGTACACAAGAAGGACGGCAATATTAGGCCATGTGGAGATCATAGGCGTTTAAACGCGATCACTAAACCGGATCGCTACCCCGTCCCCCGTCTTCATGATTTTACATATATTTTGGCTAACAAGAAGATTTTTACTAAACTAGATATTAACCGAGCTTATAATTGAATACCTGTCGCGGAAAATGACATTGAAAAAACTGCTGTCATAACACCTTTTGGATTATTTGAATTCATGCGCTTGCCTTTTGGCTTAAGAAACGCAGCGCAAACATTTCAGCGTTTCATGCATCATACTGTCTTACAAGGTTTAGATTATTTATTTAATTATGTTGATGACGTAATAATCGCATCAGAAAATGAAACGCAGCATAAACAGCATTTAGAAAGAGTTTTTGAACGATTTAACGAATTCGCTATAACCATTAATTTCTCTAAATGCAGCATGGGTAAACAAAAATTAGAATTTTTAGGATATGAAGTATCCGTAGAGGGAATTAGACCCTTAGAAGATAAAGTTGAAGCAATTTTAAATTATCCTAAACCAGAAACTACTGAAGAACTTAGAAGATTTTTAGGAATGTTAAATTTTTATAGAGCAAGCATACCTCACTCAGCCTAACAACAGACAGAATTAAACAAGTATTTAGGTAATTCGAAACGTAAAGATAAAACTAAAATTAACTGGACAGAAGTAGCCGAACGCAATTTCGAGCAATGCAAAGACGACTTAAAGAATGCAGTCTTGTTATCGTATCCAACGACAGGTTCTCCTTTAGCATTGATGACCGATGCGTTAGACACTTGTGTAGGCGCTGTATTACAACAAAACATTGATAACAAGTGGAAACCCTTAGAATACTACTCTAAAAAGTTAACAGAGGCTCAAATGAAGTATAGTACTTATGACAGAGAACTATTAGGAATATATTTGACTATAATTCACTTTCGCAACATGGTAGAAGGTCAAGAGTTAATTATATTTACAGATCATAAGCCCTTATGTTTTGCATTTGACAAAATAGGCACAAATAGGGAAACGTCACAAAGAGCTAGGCAAATTATGTTCATTAGCGAATTCAGTACAGATATAAGGCATATAAGTGGTAACGATAATATAGTTGCAGACACATTATCTAGAATAGCAGCAATATCGTGTCCCACGACGCTCGATTTCGCAGAACTTGCCACTGCGCAGGAAACGGACGCCGAGCTAGCAAAATTGCAACGCGAATCAAATGGAAACAACAATGTAGTTGAAACGTATAGCCTTGTTCAATTCAAAGAAATATATTGTTTGCGAAGTTTCAACCGACTCAGCAAGTCTGTACTTAACAGAAAAATTTCGACGCTTAGCTTATGATTCGATACATAATTTAAGCCATCCAGGTATAAAAGCAAGTAGAAAATTAGTAAGCAATAGATATTTTTGGCCAGACATGAATAAGGATGTAGGAAATTGGGCTAAAACTTTCATTAAATGTCAAAGAGCGAAAATACAAAAACACTAATTCAGATCTAGGCACTTTTGAGAGTAGCAAGCGTTTTGAACATAGATATTGTAGGACCTTTACCAACTTCATCAGAAGGATTTAGATATTGCTTAACAATCATAGATAAATTTACACGTTGGCCAGAAGCTTTTCCGATAAAAGAAATAACAGCAGAAGTCGTAGCTAAAACATTATATGAGGGTTGGATTAGTCGTTATGGGTGTCCAGTTAAACTCACAAGTGATCAGGGAAGATAATTTGAAAGTAATTTGTTTAAAGATTTAATGACTTTAATGGGAATACAGAAAAAAAAAAAAATGGGTACCGCTCAGACAAAGGAAAACGTCATTATCAAAGAAAACACAGTAAATGTGGCTCAAGTGGATAACAAATTGAATATCATTGGCATCGTTAGTGCTAGTGGCCATGTTATTAATCTATGCAGGGAAACAAAGGTGTATTAAAGGCACACGAAAATGGTTAAGGAAAGAAGTGATGGCAAGTACAACAGCTACACCGAGTATCAGAGTGGAAACTATACAACCACCGCAAATATCACCAAATCCCAAATTCGTATACTAATGTTAACCCGCTCCGAACTATCGTCCATCGTACATTCAAATCAAGTTGTGTGAAATATGTGTAATAGTGTAAGTATCGCAGTTATGTAATGTATGCATGTATTTTCATCGGCGTTACCATGACGAATACTGCAGACTCCAAGGAGTGCAAATTTATTTTTATGGCAGAGTATGTCGTCATGGTGACTACACTTAATTTTTTGCACTATTGTATAAGAAAACAAAAAAAAAAAACAATTGTTTCATACGTCAAAGCACTGCTTGTACCACTTTGTAGAAACAGCGTGATAATATAACTTAAAAACTTTCTGAATCATAAACATTGTTTAAAGCGAACATAACAAGTAGCGCAATCGCGCACACGCAAGGCATCAGGTGACGACATGTTATTGTAACTAAATGATGTATAAGCAAATTCATTGTAACTCGTAGTACCTAATTATAATATGACTGTATTCGGCCTTGTAATTATTTGATTATGAAATAATGAAATTGTATTGTAAGAAAATATATATACATTTTTTTTTTTTTTAAAGTTGGGAATAGTGTAGGAACGCTGACACAGACATTCTGTATTCATAACCATGTGCAGCGCCCCGCGAACGGGCAGTTCGCCCAACACCGTTGCAACCTATAGACGCGCATATTAATACTAACCAAGAACGTCCACGAAATATGTTAGTGAGTGAATAAAATCAATTAAGTAAATTCCGCATTTAAATTTCTCTCCGTACACACACCTCAACAACAATACAATACGCCATCACACTAAAGTTATATATAAAAACGGTAAACAAAACGTAAACGCAGATGCGCTATCTCGCATCCGCCTAAATGCCCTAAAAGGCGACGATTTAGACAACAGTTCAATGATTGTTAATATAGACGAACAGAAAGACATGATCAGACAAAGTACGGACGGTTCTACAACAATTTCCATATCCGACTCTGAAAGAACCGCTACAGCTAGTCCAATAAGTATACCAGAAACTGAGGCAGTTCTTGACGAATCGCCTCATTATCCCATACCGTCTGAGTCTTCTTCCATACAGACAGTTCATTCGGCCAAAGATCTCGAATCCAATGGAATACCGATCTTGAACGAAGCAATAGATACCAAGCCCAATTAAATACTTGTCTTTAGCTGGTTTCATAATGAGATTCAAGTAAAAGATTTATCTAGAGACAAACAAAAGGTGTTAGAAGTATTTCTGCCTCTTCATAACTATAATCTCATCACAGGATTTTTGAAAGACTACATAGAACCAAAAATTAAGTATTTCATTTATTTCGAAAATCAATAACTTAGAAAAGACTTCAGTAATATCATAATTTCTCTGTTTAAGAAAGATGTGGTTAAGTTTTATGAATGAACCGAGCGTGTTGTTTACGTCGAAGACGAACAGGAACAAAGAGCTATAGTAATTAAATTACACGAAGGCAAGACATGTCATCGTGGAATCAGCGAAACCATTAAACGGATTCGTCGTAATTATTATTGGCCAAATTTAATTGAAACCGTTTCCGCATTATTAACTCATGTGAGCGCAGTGAAACTTCTAAATATGATAGGAAACCCATTAAACCCTTATTGCAACTTACACAAACTCAACACGCACCTTATCAAGAGTTATTTATAGACCTGTTTAGCGTAGAATCGTAATACTATTTAACTTTAATTAATGCCTTTAGTAAGTTAGGTCAAGCCATACAAATTCCATCTCGTTCGTCACCTGAAGTGGTTAGAAAGTTGATGAAATATTTTTTATTTTACGGCATACCACAGAAAATAAGTTCTGACCCTGGAACTGAATTCAACAGTGAATTTCTAAGAGAACTAACAAATTATTATAAAATAAAATTACACATAGGGACATCAAACAATCCAAACTCTATGGGCCTCATAGAACGTTTTCATTCCACAATTATAGAAATTTACAGATTGGCAAAATATGAAAAGAAGTTTACGGACGCAGCCTCTGTAATGACTTATGCCGTTATGGCCTATAATAGCACTATTCATAGCACTACAGATTTAACACAGTTTGAAGCTGCGTTTGGTCATACCGAATTAAACTCTACATTTAACTCTGAATTTGATACGAATGTTATAAAGGAGACTGTTCACATAACCGACAGCAGGTGAAATAAAAAAGAGTAATGTTATTCTGACGTACTAGATAAGAGAGGTTTGTTATACTATTTTGATTTATAATTACTAGTGGTCCGTCAGTAGTCGAACTAGGTCCGTTTTTTTAGCTTTTTGCACTTATTCGCCTATCGTGCGCGCATTATTCTTTAAAAGACTCCGAACTTTTCGCTACACTTAATAATACACTAAACATTAAATTAAAAACTAAACAGAGTGAAAGGTTATAATGTCATTTGCTCTGTATATTATTTCTATATGTATATCTTTATAACAAACGATATTTTCAACTTGAATACCTACATATATTTTTTACGATAGTGTGTATTTATTTAGGTAAGTGTTTTATTATTTTTATTTATTACAGATGCCTACTCAAGCCGAAAGGCAAAAACAATATAGAGAACGTTTGAAACGAGACAACCCTAAAAAATATGAAGCAATTAAAAAGAAAATGCTGAAAGGACAAACAGAAATAGAAAAAGGATCAGCGATTATCAATCTGAGAAAGAACAACAAGAATTGCGAAAAACATGGAGAGAGGATAAAATGAAGGAAAAAAACAAGAAAGCTTATAATATTGAAGATTGAAAACAAAAATTCGCAAAAAAGGATTAATAGAGTAAATTACAGATTAAAAAAGGAAAATGTGGAATTAAAAGCTAAAGCACTATCAATAACTAAGGAAATTAAAAAATATAGAAAAAAAATCAACAGAATGCAGCGAAAAAACCAAGAATTGGTGAAATATATTTAACGGAGGTGCGTTATTAGTGGGTCGCGACATCGGAAATATCACTCACAAAACCTTCGTTAACACTTTTAATTACTTGCTAACACGCACTGAATACAAAATAATCAAGGATGCGTGAGATATGGCTCGATTAAGAACTTAGGAACGCGGGAAGTTCAGCGTGGAGTAACGAATGTCTACCCAGACTACCGGACCGATTCAAAGTACCCTCACTCAACCGTTCCCGCACACACACTACCCCAGTTACAGGTTAGCCAACCTACCTTTCAACGTCAGTACCTGTCAATGTCGAATAGCTGATAATACTTCCGGATCGACATTTGACTCGATTATTCGTTCGGTGTCGCCATTACTCCACGCTAACCATCCCCAAGTTATTACTTGACGTTCCCAAACGTTAGCTATCAAATCTAACTACATAGTTCCTGCAGTGAGAGATAGATGGCGCTGATCCAGACCGACTGATATGCGTCCACGCTTCGACATATTGAACAGTATAAAAACGAAAATAATGTAACACAACCTACAGACAATACAGTTTCTCAAGAAAATCTCTAAATGACTCCTTCTAAAAAGCGGATAGTTTTATTAACCAAAACTTACCAAACATACAAGAACATACAAGAAAAAGAAAAAATTAAAAAACAACTTCTGGAGCACAAGGTTTTAGTAGATTCTTTAAAACAGCGTTACAAAACCACACGAAATAATGATTCTAAACGAGTTATTAAGAATGTGGTAACTTAGATGGTTCTATTGTTGAAAACTACAAAATTAAGGGTAAAATATCAAGTTATTTAGGATTGAAAGGCAAAATACGTTACATACAAGTGAAGAAAAAAAATTATGCTCTACTAAATCATCTTAAAGAATTTAAAACGTTACATAAAGACAAAAGACAGAGAAGGTATATGGACACTTTGGAAAATCAATTTAAGAAATATAAATCTGAAGGAGGGAAAGGCAAATTGACGACGTTTAAAAAATACAGACCATTCTACATTTTACCTAAAGTTGACAGGCGAGAAACATGCGCTTGCATAAAGCATGAAAATATACTTATGTACAACTACTGTCACATTGTCACGGCCTTTCTTCAAACATAATGACGTATTGTTGTTACCTATGTTTGTGTGACTGTCTGAAGCATGACATAATGATTCTCCTACGGCTTCTACTTCCGCTTTCGACGCGGAGGAGAGAAACAAGCGCGGGCGGCGAGGAAGATCACGTAGCCTGCGTCGAGTCTGATTTGTGTTTAGTGCAAAATATGTTTATAGTAACTTCGAGTGTAAAGATTAAAATATGCAATGTAGTCTTAAATTTATTTATTTAAAGTGTGTTAATTACCAATATCTGTACTTAGGACTAGATTAAGGTCAAGAGTAGTCAGTCACATTTAAAAAAAAATAAAAAAAATAACATGTTTCCAATGCAAGCAACTTGTTCGCAAATATGTCGTCATACTTGCATGCAAGACTTGCCTTATGGAAATGCGCCTGTAAAGCAGCTTATTTTCAGCCAAACACAGTTTACTACGAAAACATGCTGTCCGTATTCACACCCATAAATGAACGCGAAGCCGCTGTGGTAAATTATTATGAAGAAATTCAGTAGTCAAGTAATGGTCGCCGTTCATCTTAACGACTCAACTTCAGCTAACTCAAAGTAAAGTTGTTTCCTATATGTGTGAGACTGTCTGAAGCACGACATCATGATTCTCCTACGGCTTCTACTTTTGCTTTCGACGCAGAGGTGTGATCTCACATAGTCTGGGTCGGGTCTGATTTGTGTTTATTGTCAAATATGTTTATAGTAACTTTATTTTTTTGGATGGGAAATCATCGTATGACACCCCCCCCCCCCCCACTCTGGGCGGAGTGGAAGGGAGTGACAGACTTGTACTGACTAAAACCCATGCATGTTCCTTCTTTGCCCTTTGTGTTCCAGGGCCACGGTATCTCTTACGAACAGTTCCGCAGACCGTGCAGGCATCAGCCCATGCGGACCTTTACGTGACATCCCTTTGAGGCGCGCGTGGAACACGAACGCGCCGTCGACACGGCCTGTCGTCATAAGATGGCCGGACGGCGAGCTAGCCCATAACTCGCCGCCCACAGGCCCGCGCCTACGGTGGCCGGGAGCCACCACGTGACACCCGACGCTCAGGGCGTCTCCCGCGGTGGCTGGGACGTGAGGTTCTTTCCGTCTCACGTCCCGCCACCTCCTTCACTAGCATGACTGCTTCGTAGAAGGAGGTGACGGCTTCCCATTCCCTCTCGCTCCGGACCATGACTTGGACCAGGGCCGGACGCGAGAGACCGCCGCCGCCATTCGCCGCTACGAGGACACGGCGGTGCTCCGCCCAAGCGGGATAGACCTCCACGGTGTGCCGCACCGTGTCCTCCGGATGATCCTCGCAGTGGAAACACTTGGGCGTTTCCTCCCGCCCGATTCGGTGCAGGAACCTCCCGAAACAACCGTGTCCGGTGAGGACCTGCGTTAGGCTGTAGCTGAGGGTGCCGTGGCGCCTCTCAAGGCACTCCTCAAAGAGGGAAGTTATCGCCACTATGGTGGCGTGCCCTATGTTTATAGTAACTTCAATTGAAAGTTTAAAATATGCCATGTAGTGTTAAATTCATTTATTAAAAGTGTGTTAATACCAATGATTTTATCTCTTCGCTTAATACAGTTGAACACTTCAACATTCTTGCTTAGCTTTGGATTATGCCATCGAGTTTCATTGCAGTTACATATCACGAAACCAGAGTGTCGTCTTGATCAAAGTTCAACAACGCTACAGACGCAACCCTTCTACGTGTCGCCCAGACAGTTGTTATTGCGCCAGAGCCCATCAAGCGTTTGATGCAGTTAATATTTCACAAAAAAAGTTGAGGACAGGAAGGCTTCTGAAAACTGCAAAACATCAACTCCCTAAATGTAGAAAACTCTACAAGGATGTACGGTCAGGAAAAGGTCAACAAAACTACATACGAAAAAAAACTTAATAAATGAAATAACACCTAGATAAAAAAGATAACAGAGAAAGAGGTGGGGAAAGAATTATAAGGCATATTAGAACAGTGCTTTAATAAAACACCACACCTCAAAGTTCCAGCATTTTGTTGGATACTGTACCGATAGCTTTCCAAAACAAGAAAAACTGAAGCCAAGCTTGGTGCTGTTGACATTAGGAAGTTGTGTCCTTAAATACATTGAGATGGTACTTGAAAAGAGTGTTCCTGATACTTAGTAAGATCAGTGAAATCCTTCGAAGTTTATTATCAAATTTAGTCAAATCCTTTCACCCAATCAGGAGCGCGAGTTTGTTTGAACTGACAGCGGTTTAAAATAACCACTTTCTCAGTGTCGGTAACGTGTTGAGTTTGTACACATTTCGTGCCGAAGTTTAATAGGGTATCCGAAGAGGATGAGTTAATTTAAGCAAGTTTTGAACCTGTATATACTGTACACGAGTTCCAAGGTAAACAAGATGACAACGTTGTTGTAATCAGAATTAGTTCAAATGCTGAAGAATAAAATATCTGACTCTCTGAATTAAATATCTGACTTAGTTCCCCGAGCTTTGGTTGCTTTTTCTAGACACAAATAACTTTAACGTATTACTCACCCATCAGTTCCGACGTTTTGTCCAAGTTTGATAAGAATGTAATTTCCATGTCAAAGTCGAAAGCAAAATTTACATTTACGAGACTACTTGTAGAATTAGAGCCATTACTAAAAACCGGCCAAGTGCGTGTCGTACACGCACACAGAGTTCCGCATCACCAAACTATTTTATAAAATATTTTGAAAGTTCATTCATATGTTCAACGGCATAACTAAATTTGTTTTTCGTCGTACATTAATCAAAAACAAAGTTACTTCTGCAGTTTGATGAAAAAGTCCCATATCTCATCAAATCTTATTCGTACCAATTTTCGTTGAAATTTTTTTTAATATGGTATCTCCGACATCTTATGTCGGATCCGGTCATTAGTACGGACTTAGAATGAACCACAAGCGCGCCAGTGGTAACATCACGCGACCTATTTACCAGTATACCCACAACACAGCGTGCTTCTACAGAGTCTTGATGTTTTGTGGTATTGTTATTACAAGAAATAATAAATAATCATAACACGCGAGGTAAGTAATCTGCCAGTACACCGTCTTTCTGCTTACTAGGAAAACAGGCAAAAGAAGCGAGTCTTTGTCCAAAAATCTATTGTATATTTATTTATGCTTCATTTTAGTCAATATTGTACTTAACTACGTACTTAACTAATATTGTACAAAAGCAAACGTAATGTTAAGCATTTTACTTATACCATTTAACCTTAAGAATGTTGTAAGAACTTATTGTTTATGCTCAAATAACAGCGTTTACCGAATTCAGGGAAATAAAAGACTATTTTTCGAAACTACTCGAAAATAATCTCGATGTTTGATGATTTTAAAAATATGTACAGAATGTTTTATCTTGTATCTTGTTTGTTCCTAGCTGGCAGAGATATGATCGAGCATTGCATAACCAGCAATTAGATGATGTAGCACCCCAGCCAGTTCAAGAAGAAGAAGAATCAAGATTGGTGAGGCGGAGGCGGTCCAACAAATAGAAGTCAGGGATCAACAAGGTCCCGGTTTTATTACTCTTAGTGGATATATACGTGTATCAAATACAGTGAGTATATTTCTAAACTGCAGCGGTATGACTACACATCATGTGCCAACCTACGCCAAGTTCTGTCTGTTGCAGAATCACAATTTGTATTTATATACCGGAACTTGCACGAGTTTGCCATCCTCGTTTCGTTCAAAATGATTGGGAAGAGCTTGTGAATGCCCCGACAACACAGGATAGCTTTAATAATGCTCATGTACTTGACATAATCAACTTGTATAAATGGAGATTAGAAACAGGTATTTTCTTTATTTTTTATTTTTTTCTACCGTCTCTTTGTAACTGATAGAGATATTTATTTGACTAAAATAAGAACTGGTCAACTGTCACCGGTCTGGTGGACTGGTGGAAATAAGAGATGTCTAGAACGATGGCTACCTGGCAGTGTGTCATATCTGATACACTCGAAAAAAACTGTAAACTACAGTCGATTTTAATCAATTTTAGTACTCGAAATTAGTGTTTCCGAGTTGCAAATAATGTAACCTATTCGAACTATACAGCTTTTGAAAACAATTGGACCAAAATATAATAAAAAATAAGTATTTTTACCTTGCGACCCCCAGACGCCTTCGATCGGTTCGCCATCCTGTTTTCTACTGCTTAGTTGGTGTCACAAGAAATAAAATAGTATTTTTTAGTAGAATTGGGATTATATTTTGTAGCAAATTAAATAATAAATGTTTCGTAAATACGTCTCGGATCGTCTCGAGATTTTCGCAAAGTTCAATGTATCAAATTATCCACAGTGGCAAGAATAGGGTTAAAATAATTGACTTAATTTTTTCTAATAAATCCTTAGTTTTGTTATCCGTTTTGTCTGTTTTGTGGTTGTTGGATTTCTCTTTGTTTTCATCGCTTTCTATTTTGCTGGTATTACAATCCGAGTCTGAACATATAAATTCCTAGTCAAATGATATGTCGTTAATCTTTCGGCTATGTTTTTTCCGAGTCTTTGAAGCCTTTAATTTGTTGAATGAAGTGGTGGGGACTACTGGGTTTACGGTGTTTTCGATTACTTCGGTTGACTCAGAATTGGTTGCACAAACTGAGGAGTATAATGGCGTCGTGTGAAACGGAGTTGAATTTCTATGTTCAATCTCAATCTGAGGTCCAGATAATGTTACAGAATTAGTTAGATTGGAGGGTAATTTATTAGGAATCGGTGTAGCAGATGGAACGTACAACGTGAGGGCTTTTTTGTAAGTACAGTTGAACTGGGACATAATACTTCTAATTTTCTTCTCCTTTTCATACACAGGGCAGACTTTACTCAGTGCCATATGACCACCTTTACAATTAACGCACGTAGTCGTTTCACAGCATTCGTGATTTTCACTGCATTTGGGGCATACTATTTTCTTGATAGGGCAAATCTTTTTGTAGTGGCCGAATTTCCAACAATTGGAACATTGTGTAACCGGATAAACATACGGCTCCACATTTATTCTGACACCATACATATGAATATAAGCTGGTAGTGAGGAACCTTTGAAACATATTCTAAGGTTTCACTCTCAATCCATCCAGAGGTATCTGGATTTCTACTATTTAGCCGTTTTACAGCTATTATTTCCGTGACAGACGACAAACTTTCCATTATTTCTTCATCATCACAATCAAGTTCTAAGTTTTTAATTACTCCGTAAATTCTCTCCACCTCCATAGTTTTTGAGATAATCAATTGCTTTTCCTTAAATTCTGTGCAATTAATTAACTTCTGTAATTCTAACTCGCTCTCAAATTGTAACAATACTTTAAAAGGATTGTAATACTTAATGCGTGAGATACGATTGATGTTGTTGGCTTGTAATAGTTTGGCTAGTTTGAACTGTTAAGGTAAGGCTTCTTTACACATAATTGATACTTCTAATTTGTGCTCTGATGCTAGTGTAGTAGGATCACTTAAGTTTTTATACCGCTTTCCAGTTTTTCTGACCTCGGTCCAGTCTTCTTCTCCGTCTATTTCTATTGGTCGTTTTTTTCCTGTTTGTACATTATTTGTTGGTTGGTCTTCAATCTCCATCTCGTCTAATTGTATATTGTCTTCTGTTTCTTGTGTATTCGTCTGCATTATACTTGAGGTAATATTATTCGCTAATGTGTTGGTACTCGACATTGTTTAAGCTGCGAGACCACATAGGTGGCCGGCCTGCGCATCGGCTGTTATTGCGACGGCGCACGTGTGGTGCAGGTGGTGTCACAAAAAATTGTTTATTTGACGAGTAATTAAAATTAGATATTGTGCACGTCAATCTCGACCGTTGGACGAACACACACTGCCTGCGATCTTCTTCCGCGTGAAATTTTGTAGCTTATAACCTTCCTCGATAAATGGGCAATCCAACACTAAAAGAATTTTACAAAACGAACCAAAAGTTCCTGAGATTAGCTCGTTCAACCAAACAAACTAACTCTTCAGCTTTATAATATTAGTATAGATATCAACACTTTTGTTGATAAACTTAAGTCGACAGGGGGTAAAGTGTATCTACATATTAGATGTAGACACAAAATAGCTAGGCTATTAGCTTTTAATATTCACTCAGACATATGTAATATGTTGAAGTTTAGTTATATTATTAACACTGCTACTATTAGTAATAATACTAATGACCTTAAATAAATATAGCAATAGTGCTATAAATGTTTACAAACATTGTACTGAGGAGGAACCATGTGTCACCATGGAAAATTCTCAATTAGGGTTTACTAGTGATAGAGTCTTGTTGTCTGGGGATGGCACGGGAGTCTCCGGCCTCACTCCAGATATTAAACTAGGAAGTGACCATTAACAATATTGTTAATCCTACCAACAGCAAGGTATCTTCTTACATTCAATTAGTTAGGAACAAAGGGCCAGCAAATACCTTAAAATTGTTCCACCAAAATATCCAAGGCATTTCTTCCAAATTATTAGAGATTGAATTGTTCTTAGAAAAAAGTATGTTTGACATTATTTGTTTTACTGAACATTGGCTAAAAGATTACCAAATGCTTATTAATTATGAAAACCATACGGTGGGTAGCTGCTTTAACTGTAAATCTATGCTGCGTGGAGGTTCCCTAATATTAATGAAAAAATGTGTTAAATATAAGCAATATAATGACAGTAGGTCTCTCGGTTGAACATTGCGTCGAACTGTCCTGTGTTGAGCTAGATAAGCATTTAATTGTGTGTGTATACAGACCCCCAAACTATCAAAAGTTTTCCTTATTTGAATCAATAATGGAAGACGTCCTGGCAAAACTTGCAGCCAGTACTAAATCTGCAATTATTTGTGGTGATTTCAATACCAATATTTTAGAAGAAAATTTAAATAGCAGTCGGTTATTAAACCCTTTTTAAGTCATTTGACCTGACTAAACATTTTTATAAAACCTAATAGAGTCACTCCATCTTCTACTACTTGTATATGACGACAGATGAGGCATGTCTGACGACAGATGAGGCATGTCTTCGCTGTCTTGTTACATGATTGAAATAATACACAGGCACTGTTCGGTACACTAAACTTTACTGTTTAAAACACTTTACAATAAAAATAACAAAAGATTGAAGAAATAATGTCGGATTGAATTTAAATAAAATGAAATGTAGTCAGGTTAGCTAAGTTAGCCCTTCGTCACACGATTTCAATTTGAATGCGCCAACTGCACAAGTCTACCGCCTTTTTATTCAACATCAAAATAACAAACGATAACTTTAATCGACTAAACACACTCAAGCATTGCCGTACCAAAAATCAAATTAAATTAAACTAAAATTATGATAAACGCTTGACATTCCATTAGCGATCTGCGACACGGCCATTTCTGACCTTCACACGACCTCGTGGGATGAGGTACCTGAATAGACAAATAATCCAGAAAAGTGACTAGTTCACTCGGCTATCCTGACCCACGGCAGGGACATCATCACAAAAATTAAACCGTTTAGTATTACGTTTAATGCTTAATTGATTGTGAACCAAACATAACAAACAAAAATTAAGGAATACAAAAAGCACAAAATTAAGAAAGTATTATGACTCTACCAAACAAATCCACAGCACTTAACCAGCACCATGCATCACTACTTACCCAGTAGTGTAAATCACTGAAGTACTTAACCAGTACTTCACATTGTAGCGCTTAACCAGCGTTACAAATCCTATCACTTTTAACCAGCGAAAGCACATCATAATACGCTTAACCAGCGATTCAACAGCTAACGCTTAACCAGCGGAAACCAACATAATACGCTTAACCAGCGATTTAACAGCTAACGCTTAACCAGCGGAAGCCAACATAATACGCTTAACCAGCGATTCAACAGCTAACGCTTAACCAGCGGAAGCCAACATAATACGCTTAACCAGCGGAAGCCAACATAATCCGCTTAACCAGCGATAACACCACTACCGCTTAGCCAGCGATAGCCATATCTAGAGTAGTGAAGTAATGAGTACCGTGAAGCCTATTAATTTGGTCGGAAATCATTGGCAATGGGAATCTGTCAGGTACAGTGTTATCGTTTAATTCACGATAATCAACGCACATACGGTCGCTGCCATCCTTCTCCTTCACCAGAGGAATAGGACTGGCAAAAGGAGACGAGCTTGGGCGGATCACATTAGAGGAGAGCAGGTCTTAAATTTTATTGCGCACTACCTGTCTTTCCTGGGGACTCAACCGATAAGGACGACGATAAACCGTTTTATTGGGATCTTTAAGTCGTATTTCCATAGGGTCAGTATTTGCAGGAGAGCTAGGTGTTCCAATAATAAAGTTACTTGAAAATTGACTTAAAATTAAAATCAATCTTGCTTTGGATATCCGGAGAAACGTCGGTATTAATGCCATTAAAGGACATGGCCAGTTTCTGCCTAGTTACTCAGTGGCATGTACAGTAATAGACGCCTAATTATAAATAAATAAAAATAGAAACAAAAATTACTAAACTATTTACATTTTCGTACAACTTCTGAAAGAATATTTAAACATTAATAGTTGTTTTGCGTTTCCAGCGTATCGAGATTGCGTGCCATTTTGGATAAACGTTCCATTCCCTGTAAAGCTTACATATTAATGATCCATTAGAGTAATATTAAAAAATATTCTTACTTTATAATGTTTATTCATTATCGAAAAACATTTTTAAATTACTTGAATGCTATGATATATTTATTTTACATAATTTTTTCTTGTAACAACGAAACGAAACGACATAACAAGTTCAACAATCGGTCGACGTCCGTTATTTCGATTTCCGTTTGACATCTCGCAACTTGCGCATACCTTTGTAAACTGTGCGAATATCTTTTCTACATAACCATTGCTATTTTACACGGACTGATTCCATTGCCCAACGATTACCTAGTGCTTATAAATACGAACTTGATTGTGCTAACGTTTTGGACATTGTTTACTATGAGGTGTATTAATTGCGGTATAGCTACAAGACGGCTAAGAAGACATGTTGTGTCTTCGTTAGACATACCTTTCCAAAGAATGCTGGTGCAATGGCTAACAATTCAGGTATGTACTTATTTAAAAACTATGAAAACCTTTTTACACTTAAAACATGTTCTCTTGTGTTACCTAAACAGCGCAGCGAATGATTTGTAGAAGCAATTATTATTTTCATTTAAACAATTGATTTTCACCTTTAAATATTTAAAAAAAAAATATTTAGAACCTTCTTCATATTACAATAGATGAAATGTTGATATATGTATACTCTAATAATCTACTTTGCCTTTCAGCTTCCAGAAGATGGACATATTTGTCACCCATGCTTCTTGCTGCTAACTTCAGTAGGTGTCAATAATAGAATACTGGGCCACACTATGGTGTGCCTTGGTTGTGGCCGATCAGTAAGGGACATAAGACATCACATTATTGAATCGGAGACACCACTTCTACTGCAATTTTCTTTTACTGCAAGACTTCAGGTATGATTATTATCATGTATAACAGTAATGCTTTATTATGATGTATGGAAATAATACAAAAATCTGTGTCTGCATGTTAAGTATTTATATATGTATGTATTTTAAAATATATTTTTTTTTTAATTATCTGGTTGCAACATTAGCATCATACACGGCCATCCCAAACTAAGCAGAGCTAGTTTGGGAACAGATGGCCTTATGTGAGATGTCCAAAGATAACTATTTATTATGAATAACTCACAAGCTTTTGCAAGGGTTTCTCATATGATATTCTTTCACCTTATATAAAATGTGTTAAATTATTATAAAATGTCATGTATGTAAGTTCTGAGAGTCAGAGATGTATGTCTGATATGTACGCAAGACCGAGAAGACATAAAGGCTTTACATTCTATGTAACATTCACACCATTAAGCTATCACAAGCTATATTAGTTAAAAATCAATATTATTTGTTTTAGGGAATAACAAGAAACTATGTTTGTTATCCCTACTGGATGAGGGAAAATAGACTATTACATCAAGATTCATCTCGAGAAGAAACTGGTGAACCTGCAGATAACATACAAAATGAAAATGCAATGCCACCACCACCAGAGCCCCCCCATCTTGCCTCCACCGGCTGTTATTTCACCAACTCGTACTTCCACTCTAATTACATTACCTAACTATAAGCGGGCTTCAAATACCTCTGCCCATTGTGTATTTATTAGATGTCATAATAGATCCTTTTATCTAATACCTGATTATGTAAAACGGATTTTAATAAATGACCATAATTTTTATATTCCTCGTAGTTCAAGAGTATGCGAGTCACATTTATATTCAAATCAGTGGCATGAGCTGCCCCAAAATGGTTTGCCATTTTATTCTTTTAATGCCAGTCAAATAGAGGATATAATCAAAATATCTAAATGTACAGGTTATACATTAATTTTGAAACTATCGGCGTGTAAAGTCTAGGCATACTAGTCAAAGGATATATTAAACATATATTTTGTTTGATGTTGAGCCCAGTAGCAACTGCCCACTAGAATCTATTTTGGGTTACTACTGCAACTGCTTGGTCGGTAACAAGACGGTAGGGTGTTGTTCCCACATAATGACTATGATCTGGTACTTAGGCTGGGCAAAACATCAGATCAATATTACTTAACCAGCATCTTTTTTAGACGATATTTTTGTTAGAATTATTGAATATTAAATATTTCATTCAAAAGTTATCCATTGTTTGTTTTTATTTTACCACTGCAATCCTTTATGCCACTACCTAACCTTTTATCAAGCGTGCTAGGTACTCAATCATTTCATTACTCTCCCACTACCCTCACAGGTTTTAGATTATATATACATAGTACATCACATTAGACAAGAGAGAGTGATGGATTTCTAACAATATTTTCTATACTTACCTATACTTCTATTTCTCACTCACGACCTGAGAGATATTACATACAGAGCCGACGGCTTTATATGCACTCCCGAGGCACGAAAGGGTATCGATAAGAACATGGTCACCCATCCATTGATCATGAGAACTTCCCACGCAGAATAATCTGGCTACTACTTAGTTATGAGCCCGACTATCATGACTAAGACATGTTTTTGTTAATTTCTAAGAAATCTGAAGTTACTAGATTATGTAACTTTTACAGTTAATTTTAGAGCATACTAAATTCAAAATAAAGCAAAACTCGTTAATGTACATGCATTTTTAGATGCTAGGCAGAGCGCCCTAAGAAAATTGTCCATCTCCTTTATTGTTATTAAAAATAACATTGTTAAAACCACACCAACTACACAGCCAGCCAGCCAGCTGACAGCCTAATTAGTTGTCAAATTAAGACTACAATAAAATTGCATACGAGTGTATCTTCCGAAGCAATGTGCTAAATACACCTCGAGTTACCAATATTATAAGTCTCGAGTCCATTACCAGCCTAACACAATCCAGGCTCCAGCTTGCTACTGAGAATGTCTTAAGCAAAAAGTCAATTACACTACCCGACCTGAGAATCGAACGCAGAATACCATGCGTTGTGGTCGCACCAGCGAACAAATGAACAACAAGGCAGAGACTCAATATGAATATATTAGGCGGCTGACGATACGACATACCTAAGTTTAGTATAAACAATAACTTAGAAAACTATTTAGAATAAATAGTTGTGACAGGCATGCTGGCTACCGAAACAGATTTTAAACTTTTATCTATTGTATGCACGCTATCGAAAACCCGGTATGTTCCTCTTATCTGTTGCACACAAATGCACTAGCCCTTCATCAACATACATCAATCCTATAATGCAGCTAATACTCAAGATGACTTAGAAGCAAGATATGAGTATCAGATGCCGAATTACGAAAACATCAGTAACAACTCCAATAACTACGGTTCTGGAACGGAAGAGGTGATTACCGAAGATTGCATTGACAAAAGTGAAAACATCTTTAGTGCGACCACATCGCAAATTGAAAATCAAGTTATTTACACAAGAAACTACGCCGATAATGAACATATCAGATATCAAGAAAGAAGTGATTTAGGCAGCGATGTCGCAAAGGATCCTGCAAGTGAAATCAACGACTTGCATGGTACAAGTTTTCCCAGTCAGGTAAATGCCACAGAAAAATATGCTTATATTGAACTAGTTATAAGAAGGAAACATCTATTTTTGGGATGCATCAAAACGAGACGGTGACGATCGTGATTTGATTGACCGCAGAACAACCGGATTCCTAATTGCTTTTTAATTTTCTGGTTGATAGTGGCAATTAAGAATTAGGTTGAACTCACCTTAATGTAGTATTGCACATTGTTTAAGTTAGACGTGTATTTTAGTTTTTATTTATGTTTCAGAATCATTCATGGAGTGACAAGACTGCATCAAGCACACCTATTCGGGCTTCTTCTCTTCCAGCTACCGGTAAGTCATTAGCCTGTTTTATCGTATTCCAACTAAAGTTAATTTATATTTTCTTGTGGCCTTTCGAAGTTTACGCAAGAATGTTAGGTTATTAGAACAATGCAATGTGCAGACCCGTAATAACGTAGAGTTTTATTTTATTTTGAGAGAACGTGAATGGTTTTCTCGATGCAACATTTATTATCTCTAAGTGCTCACATAATGTTTTAATTTTTTCAGAAATGTCAACCGACTCATCTTACCAAAAGGGATTCACAAAGCGAGTTCGGACAGCCTACACCAGTTTACAGCTTGTTGAGTTGGAAAATGAGTTCCACCAGAATCGATACCTCTGCCGCCCAAGACGTATCAAACTGGTCAATTACTCACAACTTTTGGAGCGACAAATCCAAATATGGTTCCAGAACACAACAAGCCGTCCTCATCTATAGACGACTGCAGTCCATCGAACACTAAAGAGATGTCACCAAATCAAGACCACAAGATGAGTCACGGGCGAAGCTGCGGTGGACACGATCAACATCGGCGCCTCCTCTCCGACAGCCATGCAGCTTCATAAGATATATCTGCAACCAAACGACAATATATCAAGACCCCCGGAATACTCCTCAATCAATCCATTGAAAACTGTGATAAAAGGATCACAGAGTACCTCAGAGTTACCATCGTATACGCCGAACTTGTCTCATTCATCGTACTATGCGGCCGGTCCAAGCATGGCCGCTTACTCACCGATGCCTGAGGTTTATCGATACAGCAACGATGAATCAGTGCCACCAAATTCTAACACTCAGCCTTCGTTAACATCTGATAGCTACGTGCCGAACGGAGCTAACTTGAAGTTAAACGACGATTTAGTGAGGTTTAATACTGGGTCGACTTATTACAATCCATTGCCGAGTGGTGTAGTGATGCCTCCGACTACAACGGATAGCTATGGCTTTGCTACATCTATGCCATCTACTACGATGCCTACTTATGATGATAGCAGTCTCCACGCAAGGAATTCTAACATGGGTTTGCTTCAAGATCCTTTTTTCTCGTATTTAGCTCCTTCAGATCCTGCTAGTCAGCATTCTTCATCTGCTACAAGCAAGTATCCGTCGTTGTATATATTTTTATAATATTAACTTTCTCATTTTTTTTTGCATATCTGTGCTTTTCTCATGTTATGGACATTTTAACTATCAATTCTTTTATTTGCCTTACGATATGTTTGCGTGTATAAAGTATGAAAATATATATTGTATTTTGCCAAATGATTTCTATATAGTGTAAATAGATTTTACTAATTTCCTATTATCTTTTGGTACTTAATTTTTAAGCTCATATTTTTATTTGATCTTCACTTCACTTCATTTAGATTATATTTCTATTATGTATTTCATTTGATTTAAATACATTTCATGACACCGATTAACTAATGTGATTAAAAGAATAAAGTTTACTTAAAAAACTCGTTTTTATATGCCGTTTCATTTTTTTCATCATTTTATTTTTATTTTACTTTATTGGGACATTTAATAGTTACACATTACAAAAAGTATGACAGAATAAGTTTTGAACTAAATAAACGTGTAACCCCCGCGAATATCCGCGACAAAATGATTTAAAAAAAAATTGTTAAATGCGTGCATGTAATATTACAAAAAAATAGAAAAAAGCAGTAATAGTAGAAAGTAAGTAAAGTAGTAGTTAGTAATATTAGAAAATCAAGTAAGTACTCATATGTGATTTAGGGATAATAGGTATTAGATAACTTTTTAAAGATTCTATAGCCATTCTTTTAAACTTAAAGTGTGTAAGCGCGAAAATATCAAGTTCGATAAAATGTGTGTTATACGTATAGGAATCATCCTTAACACAGTCCATCAATCGCTTCTTTGGTCTTTCTGTAGACATCGACACACTATCTACGATGCGTCGGAGAGGCGCCCGTGTGCCGCGCCCGGCGTGAGTTCTACACCTTGCAGTGTGGAACACCCGGGGCACGCGCGCCTCTCGGCGCATCTCAGTTCTAGGTACAATGTAACATAGGTTATTACTATAGTGAAGCGCTCCACTTCCTTATGATCACGAAAAAATCATCGGTCCGCGCCTCAGCAAACATAGTCGAAGCACTACAAAACCGCGGAAGCCCCAACAGTATCCTGAAAACATTGTTGTACTGTACGCGCAGTGCGCTGTACGCATTTAACAATTTTTTTTTAAATCATTTTGTCGCGGATATTCGCGGGGGTTACACGTTTATTTAGTTCAAAACTTATTCTGTCATACTTTTTGTAATGTGTAACTATTAAATGTCCCAATAAAGTAAAATAAAAATTGCAATGTCCGTGTGGTGTGCCGGACTCAAAGAATACCACCACCCCATCTCATCTAGCGGGTGTCGTAAGAGGCGACAAATGGAAAACATAGCATATTTACAATCATTTAGAAAGATATGCACGATAGCATTCCCAAGGAGGGTTGACGTCAGGCAGGCGGCCGGTCATAAAATCTCTGCCAAAACCCAAGCAGTATGTTTATAAGTATAAATGGAAGCAACGTTAGGGCTAGGGCGTACCCCGCAGGCGACGCGCAGGGGCAGCACCCGGCCCCTCCGGAAAGTGGACAAGGGTTGTCGCACCAGAACGGGCGGGTGCGACGTAAGACGCAAGCTCGGAGAGTAAGAGATGTAAGAATGAGGTGTGCGAGCTGGAATGTCGGTACGATGACTGGAAGAGGAAGAGAGTTAGCAGATGTTCTAAAAAGGCGACGGATAAAAATAGCGTGTCTGCAAGAGACTAAGTGGAAGGGTGAGAAGGCAAGAGAAATTGGAGAAGGATATAAGTTTTATTATTGTGGCAGTGATGGCAAGTGAAATGGTGTGGGAATAGTTTTAGATGGGGAGTTGAAAGAATGTGTGGTGGATGTTAAAAGAGTGAGCGATAGAGTGATAGCTATAAAAGTAATTCTGGATAGTTCGGTGCTAAATATAGTTAGTGTGTATGCACCCCAGTCAGGAAGTGAGGACAGCGTAAAAGAGAAGTTCTGGGAAGACTTTGATCGAGTGATGTTGGATGTGCAGGAGAGTGAAGAAGTGTATGTGGGGGTGATTTCAACGGTCATGTAGGAAGAATGAAGGATGGGTATGAGAGAGTGCATGGCGGCTGGGGGTATGGAGACCGTAACAATGACGGCGAGGCACTACTTCAAGCTGCGTCTGCCTTCGACCTGGCAATAACAAATACGTGGCTTAGAAAAAGAGACGAACATCTCATTACGTATAAAAGTGGCCACCACGCGACGCAAATAGACTTTTTCCTGGTCAAGCGGGACAGTCTTAAATACGTCAAAAACTGTAAAGTGCTGCCAGGCGAAGACTTAGTCTCCCAACACAGATTGGTTATAATGGAGGTCAAAGTCAGTGTCTCGACCAGTAGAAACAAAGAACGGCCACCACCCAAAACCAGATGGCGTATGATTGAAAATGAAGAATGTACAAGTATGTTTAAGAGTCAAGTAGTAGATAAGATGATTGAAATGAAGGATATGGAAGGAAAATCTGTGAATGAATGTTGGAAAGAGATGGCAGATTGTATAAGGAGCAAAAGATGTTTTTGGAGAATCCAAAGGGAAAGGTATGATAGATAAGGATACATGGTGGTGGAATGAAGAGGTGCAAAAGAATCTGAAAGAAAAAAAGGTTGCGTTTAAAGAATGGCAGGCTGTAGCAAACGAGAACGACAGTTTGAAAGAAGAAAAGAAGAGGATCTATAAAGAATGGAAGAGAAAGGCAAAAAAGGCGGTAGCAGTTTCCAGGGCTAAGGCACAGGAGAAGTTATATGACTCACTGGACAGTCCTAGAGGCCAGAAGGAGCTCTACCGGATTACAAAAGCAAGAGAAAGGAGAACGAGACATATGAATCATATAAAGTGTATGAAAGACGGCGCTGGTAAGGTTTTATCTAAAGATGACGAAATAAAAAGGAGATGGAAGGGTTATTTTAAAAAGCTAATGAATGGAGCGGTGTGCTTAACGAGGTACAAGTAAATATGGGTTTGGTGAGGCAAATTAGCATGGATGAAGTGAGGAAGGCAGTTCAAAGTATGAAAAATGGAAAGGCCATGGGCCCTGATGAAATACCAGTAGAAGTATGGAAGTGCTTAAAAGAAGACGGATGTATGTGGCTGACTTTATTCTTCAATAAGTTGTTGTATGAAGGAGCGATCCCACAAGAATGGTGCAATAGTTCGCTAGTGCCCATCTTCAAGAATAAAGGTGATGTGCAAGACAGCAACAACTATCGGGGGATAAAGCTCATGTCACATAGTATGAAAGTATGGGAGAAAGTGATAGAGAAAAGATTGCGAGAGGAGAGTGAGATTACCCAAAATCAGTTTGGGTTTATGCCAGGTCGAGGAACAATGGACGCCACTTTTGGACTCAATTGCACTCCGCCAATTGTGCGAGAAGTATAGACGTGCACACAAAAACTTGCACATGGTGTTCATTGATCTGGAGAAAGCGTATGATAGGGTACCTCGGGATGTGTTGTGGTGGGCCTTGAAAGAGAAAGGTATACCTGGGAAGTATGTAGAGTTAATTCGTGCTATGTACAGTCAATCTTGTACCTACGTCCGGTCAGCTGCTGGCAACATCGATGAGTTCAATGTGGCTGTAGGCTTGCATCAAGGGTCGGCTTTAAGTCCTTACCGCTTCCTGTTGATTATGGACGCTTTGACGTCGGACATACATGAAGAGGCACCCTGGTGCATGCTGTTTGCCGACGACATTGTTCTTGTCGGTGAAGATGGATCTGAGATCCAGAGCAGATTGGAGAAATAGCAACAGAAGCTGGAGAATGTTGGCTTGAAAATCAGCAGAACTAAAACGGAATACATGTTCTGCAATTTCGGCGGTCTCCCGACTTTCGGTATCTCGGTTCACTCGTGCAAAGCGATGGCGAAATAGATCGTAGTGTAAAGCACAGAATTAACACGGGATGGATGAAATGGCGGCAGGTCACGGGAACAATCTGCGACTCCCGCATTCCCCTTAAACTTAAGGGGAAGATTTATAAAACAATGGTTAGACCTGCTGTCTTGTATGGATCAGAATGTTGGGCCACAAAAGGGATGAATGAAAGGCATTTGCATGTGGCGGAGACGAGAATGCTAAGGGGGATGTGTGGTGTTACGCGAATGGATAAAATAAGAAATGAGTATATAAGAGGAAGTTTGAAAGTGGCGCCGGTGACTGAAAAGTTGTGTGGTAATCGGTTATCGTGGTATGGGCATGTGATGCGGAGGAATGAGGGAAATGTTGCGAGGAAAGTTTTAAGTATGAATGTGTATGGGTATATGAGTAGAGGAAGACCAAAGAAACGATGGATGGACTGTGTAAAGAATGATATGGCAAGAAAGGAGGTGTCTGGCGAGATGACGAGTAATAGAGAAGTATGGAAGAAGAAGACATGCTGCGCCGACCCCAAATGAATTGGGATAAGGGCAAGATAATGATGATGATGATGATGAAAAATAAAATGATGAAAAAAATGAAACGGCATATAAAAACGAGTTTTTTAAGTAAACTTTATTCTTTTAATCACATTAGTTAATCGGTGTCATGAAATGTATTTAAATCAAATGAAATACATAATAGAAAGATAATCTAAATGAAGTGAAGTGAAGATCAAATAAAAATATGAGCTTAAAAATTAAGTACCAAAAGATAATAGGAAATTAGTAAAATCTATTTACACTATATGGAAATCATTTGGCAAAATACAATATATATTTTCATACTTTATACACGCAAACATATCGTAAGGCAAATAAAAGAATTGATAGTTAAAATGTCCATAACATGAGAAAAGCACAGGTATGCAAAAAAAAATGAGAAAGTTAATATTATAAAAATATATACAACGACGGATACTTGCTTGTAGCAGATGAAGAATGCTGACTAGCAGGATCTGAAGGAGCTAAATACGAGAAAAAAGGATCTTGAAGCAAACCCATGTTAGAATTCCTTGCGTGGAGACTGCTATCATCATAAGTAGGCATCGTAGTTGATGGCATAGATGTAGCAAAGCCATAGCTATCCGTTGTAGTCGGAGGCATCACTACACCACTCGGCAATGGATTGTAATAAGTCGACCCAGTATTAAACCTCACTAAATCGTCGTTTAACTTCAAGTTAGCTCCGTTCGGCACGTAGCTATCAGATGTTAACGAAGGCTGAGTGTTAGAATTTGGTGGCACTGATTCATCGTTGCTGTATCGATAAACCTCAGGCATCGGTGAGTAAGCGGCCATGCTTGGACCGGCCGCATAGTACGATGAATGAGACAAGTTCGGCGTATACGATGGTAACTCTGAGGTACTCTGTGATCCTTTTATCACAGTTTTCAATGGATTGATTGAGGAGTATTCCGGGGGTCTTGATATATTGTCGTTTGGTTGCAGATATATCTTATGAAGCTGCATGGCTGTCGGAGAGGAGGCGCCGATGTTGATCGTGTCCACCGCAGCTTCGCCCGTGACTCATCTTGTGGTCTTGATTTGGTGACATCTCTTTAGTGTTCGATGGACTGCAGTCGTCTATAGATGAGGACGGCTTGTTGTGTTCTGGAACCATATTTGGATTTGTCGCTCCAAAAGTTGTGAGTAATTGACCAGTTTGATACGTCTTGGGCGGCAGAGGTATCGATTCTGGTGGAACTCATTTTCCAACTCAACAAGCTGTAAACTGGTGTAGGCTGTCCGAACTCGCTTTGTGAATCCCTTTTGGTAAGATGAGTCGGTTGACATTTCTGAAAAAATTAAAACATTATGTGAGCACTTAGAGATAATAAATGTTGCATCGAGAAAACCATTCACGTTCTCTCAAAATAAAATAAAACTCTACGTTATTACGGGTCTGCACATTGCATTGTTCTAATAACCTAACATTCTTGCGTAAACTTCGAAAGGCCACAAGAAAATATAAATTAACTTTAGTTGGAATACGATAAAACAGGCTAATGACTTACCGGTAGCTGGAAGAGAAGAAGCCCGAATAGGTGTGCTTGATGCAGTCTTGTCACTCCATGAATGATTCTGAAACATAAATAAAAACTAAAATACACGTCTAACTTAAACAATGTGCAATACTACATTAAGGTGAGTTCAACCTAATTCTTAATTGCCACTATCAACCAGAAAATTAAAAAGCAATTAGGAATCCGGTTGTTCTGCGGTCAATCAAATCACGATCGTCACCGTCTCGTTTTGATGCATCCCAAAAATAGATGTTTCCTTCTTATAACTAGTTCAATATAAGCATATTTTTCTGTGGCATTTACCTGACTGGGAAAACTTGTACCATGCAAGTCGTTGATTTCACTTGCAGGATCCTTTGCGACATCGCTGCCTAAATCACTTCTTTCTTGATATCGGATATGTTCATTATCGGCGTAGTTTCTTGTGTAAATAACTTGATTTTCAATTTGCGATGTGGTCGCACTAAAGATGTTTTCACTTTTGTCAATGCAATCTTCGGTAATCACCTCTTCCGTTCCAGAACCGTAGTTATTGGAGTTGTTACTGATGTTTTCGTAATTCGGCATCTGATACTCATATCTTGCTTCTAAGTCATCTTGAGTATTAGCTGCATTATAGGATTGATGTAAGCCAAGGATGTCTTGAATGCTAAATCCGGTTGAGTCTCTCGAGTTAAAATCTTGCACAAAAGGGTTTGGTATTGAGGATAACACTTCTGATTTGCAATCAGGGAATAAGTTATCATTGACGTTATAATTCACACCCTCTGATAATATATCTTCAACACCGTGCGACGTTACTCCACTTGTTTTGCAATCATTTCTCTGATTTAGATCATTGGAGTCATCTTTCGGTATTCCCAGATTTGAGAATTCGGATGAGGTTGAATCTCTCGAGTCTTCTTGATCAGAGTGTAGACTCGGTGGTGACAGAGTGGGCGTAGACATGTTATGTTTTCCTTCACTAGCGTTATCACAATTACATACTTTATTACAATTATGATTGGTGTTAATGTCAGCACATAAAAATTGTTCAATCACTGAGCACCTAGGCGACCGTACGGAATGAGAGTTGTTTACAAAATGCTTTTTCGTCACCTGCTCATCGTTAATTTGGTAGGTAATGACTTTTTTGTTTGTGTGTATAATTTTTAAAGGGCTAGTGCATTTGTGTGCAACAGATAAGAGGAACATACCGGGTTTTCGATAGCGTGCATACAATAGATAAAAGTTTAAAATCTGTTTCGGTAGCCAACATGCCTGTCACAACTATTTATTCTAAATAGTTTTCTACGTTGTTGTTTATACTAAACTTAGGTATGTCGTATCGTCAGCCGCCTAATATATTCATATTGAGTCTCTGCCTTGTTGTTCCTTTGTTCGCTGGTGCGACCACAACGCATGGTATTCTGCGTTCGATTCTCAGGTCGGGTAGTGTAATTGACTTTTTGCTTAAGACATTCTCAGTAGCAAGCTGGAGCCTGGATTGTGTTAGGCTGGTAATGGACTCGAGACATAATATTGGTAACTCGAGGTGTATTTAGCACATTGCTTCGGAAGATACACTCGTATGCAATTTTATTGTAGTCTTAATTTGACAACTAATTAGGCTGTCAGCTGGCTGGCTGTGTAGTTGGTGTGGTTTTAACAATGTTATTTTTAATAACAATAAATTTCTTTATTGCCATAATAACGGGTTACGGAAAAATGTGTGATCCTGTTATTGATTTCGTCATCGGTCAATTAAGCCATGCATAGTAGCCGAGAGATATAGAAACCACAAGTTTACGTAGGCTATTTGGTTCCCACCTACTTGTGCCTACTGATACTAAACCCATTAAGATAGAGGCGAATTCACCTCACGAAGACTGTCTAAAATACAAAATATTCAATTTCAAAAGTATTAATATTAAAATAAAGTGTGAATATAGCGATAGTATAGATTTCGCTAATCCAATAAGTGGTTTGGAAATTAAAATGGATTATAATGGTCATACCAATTATGGTAACGTGCTAAGCAATATAGTTTAAAATGTTTCTCGCTGAGACAATCAGAAACCTATCGAGTGTGTTTAAGGTACTTAAAGTGTTGGCACGTGCTAATGTGTTACTTACTGCATGTTGCAAAAATTGCAAAATATGAAGATTTGTGGGTTTTGGAAGAGAATCAGAAACTATGGATACGTACGACTGCTTCACAATACACCAAAGTATGAAGACTTGCTAGGGAAAGTCTAGATATGGATCTGCGTCAGAATACTTTGAAATAATGTAATAAGGTAAGCTATTTTATTTCTCTTGAGCGTTATATTTACTGACGAAGAATACAAATGGTTAATTATAACAATTAATTAGATGAACTTCTTCTTCTTTGCATGTCGATGGACTCAAATAATACTCGACCAGTACATAGCCACCTTCACAGCTCTTTCATTGGCTTTGTTTAAATCCTGTAAGGTGCAGGTGGCTGTGTGGGATGGGCAAGAAAGGACACGGAGGTGGGGCATATCCTGCAGAGGGGCTCCGCACTGGCAATCTGGCATTGTATTAGAGACGGGTCGATGTGCAAGAAAGGCGTTTGCAAACGCTCGGCGCATCCTGGATAGCTAGCACTCGGTAACGTAGTCTAGCTGACTAATTCTTTCAACAGGACGACTCAACCTCATTAGATGATGCTGATGATGATGTGGGGCACTTAATATCGTGTCCTGCGTGTCCTGTTGTTTGTTCACTACAGCAACTGACGCTACCGAAAGCGCCAAACTAGTAGCTCAGTTCTGGGCTGACACAATTTAGATTGCCATCGACACGTTATGAAGAAGATCTAAACCGGAATAAGAATAATTTATTTGCATTATTACGTTGTAGTACTTTTGTAAAACATTACCATCTATCTAATACCTATAGAATTAATTACCAAAACGAACATTAGTTTGTAAATATTACAAAATTTAAATACTAAAATTAACAGGCAAAATGTGGGTTTACTGTAGGCATATCGAGGATTGCAGGCGTGATGTTATGTAAAAATTACAGTTACCGGTAATAACATTTTTTTTCAGAGCTCCCTAAAAATATAATAATACAAACAAAATCATGCATAACTAGAAATCCTAGTTTATGACCTTCACAACAATAGCAATATAGTCTCGTTAGTATTCGATTGTAGAGAATCAGCTGCTCCGGCATCGAAGCCGACCCTGGCCATTGTGTCGCGTGATGGATGAGCTCCATCCGTGAGGGATCGAAGCTCTCGCGGCTTACGTTTGTTCCGATTCTGAGTAGCCAGATTATTGCTCACAATATATAAGGTCTAACTTCATTCATACATGAAATATTTTCAGAGAATCATCTAACGGCTATAACGAAGCTATTTCAAGGGATTTTTTTATCTAAGTGTAGTTTTATAAAAAATAAATAATTTAATATTACTTGACCCACAAAATAAATACTGGCTCCTTATTTTTGAACATCCATTACGCTAATTTACCATATTTACTGTCATTGTTAGAATATGGGAGTAAAGGTTTTATGCAAAAAGTCTCAAAAATTTTAGATTTATAACAATTTCGTAAAATAAAAAACCCTCAAATAATATTTTTTTTCGTTGTAATGGGTACTTTACGACATAAAGAAGTTACTCTTAAAATATTTCGGGTATGAAAAGATACACCTTATATATTTGGATATGTATAAAGTTCTGGATAAGAAAACATAGTTACGCCGCAATAATATTCGCTAGTATTCTGGTACGAAACCATGGTTACTGTAATAAGTACTGGGATAAAATGATAGTTATTAGCGATATTGTACTCCTTTTCATGCGTGCCATATCTTTCACTAATTAGTAATTAGCTACCTCTTCCACAAGTAAGGTGTATTCTTAATGGTTGTCTTTAATCTTTTCAGTAGTACTTAATTAGGGTTAAAAAAATGTTTGTTATCACTGATAAGCAACATACTCATTAGCAAAATAATTACGCAAATTGGAATCCATCTACGTCTCTCAATTAGTTCGATGACAATATAGTAATCCATTAGAACAAATATAGATCATTAGGATATATCGCAACTTGAAATCAAAAGTGGTGCTATACAAAAATTAACATTTTTTAGTATGACCATTTCAAGTTTTTGACGCGGAATTTAAGTAAATATCTTAGCAAATATCGAAAGAGTCTGATGTAGGCATATTGTGGGAGAGATGAGGAAGCAAAAGTAACAGCAACAGTGTTGAGAGGAATTATTTTTCCTTCAACTTTTCTCATAAATCTTTTAATTGATATCACTTCGGCATCACATACTATATTTTTATATATTTCTTCATTCGATAGGTCTTTCGGTACAAACCTTAACACTCCAATTTTTTCAGTGAGATAAGATGGGATAAAAGCTTTCATCTTGTTTTTCCATAAGTCTTCCATTTTAAGGAAATTGTTGGCAGCTGCTGCTTTTCTGAAGGTAATGCCAATTTTGTGTGCATTTATTCTGTGCACTCCTAAAACTCCTTTTACATTGTCTGCTATCAAGTTAGTGAGCGTTACGGGGTTCTTATTGCCTAGCTTCTCCTGTTCAGTAGATTCTACATAAACAGTAAATTCGGAATTGCCGTTTTCTAGGAGTAGTCGCTTGTAATTTGGTTTTGTAAATATTTTGTACTTATCCGGATCTGAATTTTCGTCTGCACTGGTATCTTCGTATCTTCTTTTTTTTGTTCCCCCTGGGTCCTCACCCTGACTTTGAGGACTCATCGTTTAAAATGGGTTCTCTCAGTGAAAATTTTCAGTAATTCTGCACTTTTGTAAGCAAAAATTTAATTAATTGAAAATTTGTGCAAATCAAAATTACCGCCTCCTTTGACTTCCCGCCAAAAAGTCCTTACATGAGAGGGACATTTTGGTATCGCTAGTACAGAAATACCAAACTGTACTAGAAAATAAACAAAGTGATGCCTCCACGTGGAAAAGTAAAAAAGCGGCTTGGGAAAGCATTCAAAAGGAATTTAATGCTCTATCTGGCTCGACATTCAGATCAACCAAAACTTTGAAGGTGAAGTATGAAGGCCTAAAACGTACTGTAAGGAAAAAGTCGGCTACAACACGCTCGCAAATCTACAAAACCGGAGGTGGTAGGAATACAGCACCTCCATTGGATAATGTAGAGGAGCAAATAAAGGCGATGATAGCATTAAGCACTGACGGCATGGAGGCGAAATATGACTGTGATATTTTACCTCAAGATAGTCAAGGTAAGATAATTTATTGCTTTAAAAAAGACTCTAGGGAAATTGCACCATACTTGCAGTCAAAAGTTGTTAATTGTAAGTAATTGACATGATAATAGTTACAAATTACAAAAAATGAATATTTTTACAGATGGCATTGATATACCCCAAATGGAGAACTATTTAGAAATTACTCTTTTACTCAAGGACACAGCCGATGTTGAAGAATGTGCGTCTCAAAACCGTAAGTATAATAATATATTATACATCCTGCTAGGTACCTATTAATATGTACTATTATCTGAAGAAAAAAAAAAAAATGAATAAGCGTTTATTCGTGGTAACCAATTACAAAAAAAAAAATGTTACTTCTGCCAAACTGTAAAGCAGTTTGTTGGCAGAAGTAAAATGTGCTTGCTGTGTTGCTGATCGTTAAATCTTTCTTGGTAATTCATGATTTTTGTATTTTTTTACAGAAGTTGTTTCAAATGAAAGTGAACCTTCGCCAACCACTATTAGTAGTGAAACATAATTTGAATGGTATTAATAGATTTTTTTTAAATAATTTTCTGATGTACCTTTTTTGTTTTGTTGTAGAGTTTGCTATAGTTGAAATAATGTCAATAATCTACGCCAACATTATAATGACTACAGACACCTTATTAGGCTATCAAAATAAAAGATATTTATGTAATAGTATTCTCATTTTTTGATTACAGACAAAGCATTGCATGAGGATGATGCCAATAAAAGTTATCTAACTGCCAACTACTTCAGCAAGTACAAAATTGGATGTCACTAGTAGAAGAAATTTAAAATCAAGGAAACATCCTGCACTGTTTTGTAAGACATAATTAGTCATAACAAAATGTACAATTTATTTATCAACATAACTTAACTATTCTTTTATTTACAGCAAATGTACAAAAAAAGACACTTTTCGATGAGCTGACTCAAGCTAAGTTAGAATTAGTTCAACTTCAAAAACAGTTTTTAGATGCTAAAATATTTAAAAAAAAAAGGTGTGGCAGTTCGAAGAGGAGGAACGCAAAAAGGAGGCCGAGTTAAAGAAAAAGAGCAGAAGTGGAAAGAAGAGTACAAATTAAAATTAGGGGAAAAATTCAAATAAATGTATTTTATTTTATTCATTGTCTATTATTTCAAAGTAATGGTAAAAATACTCTTGAACCAGTCTATTTCTGGCATTACTGTTCATTTCAGTGTTTGTTGCTGAAATTTCTTCATGAGTCTGTGTATCCCTATGCAAGTCATTGTTGTCACCAAAATTTCTTTCATTTACATCAAGTGCAATATTGTGTAGTACAAAACAAGCAACTATAATAGCTTGCACACGAAATAATTTTAATGTTATTTGTCGCCTCAGGACAGGAAACCTCTTTGTACACACCAAAGCATCTTTCAACGGTATTCCTGGTTCGTATGTGTGACTCATTATATACATTTTCTGCAGGGTATGATGGATTCAAAAAAGGTGTCATAAGATATGATTTTAATTCATAACCACTATCAGCAAGCAGTAGGCCATTCCTAAATTGTCCACTTTCTAGTCTTTGTTTCAAAGATGAATTATTGAAAATTGTCTGATCATGTACAGACCCAGGCCATCTTGCTACAATATCCAAACATTTTAGTTGGCTATCACAAACCACTTAAACATTTATAGTGGAATGTGACTTTCTGTTTCTGTAGTTTTCTGCTGAATCGCCACCTGAAAAGATAAGTAGGTATTTTAATTTCAGAGTTAGCTAGGAACCTAAATAAAATTAAGGTAATGTTTTTTGTTACATTGAAATGACAACATATAAAATTTAACTTACCGGGCGACTTTATTGTAACATGAGTACAATCAAGAGCTCCAATTACCCAGGGAAATCTTGCGATTTCATAAAACACATCTTTTACAGTAGATAATCGAGCAAAAGCAGCAGTGACTTTCTTAAGAATACGGCTTGCTGTTGGAGGACTGACACCTAGGT
Source organism: Noctua janthina (assembly GCA_963576755.1). Taxonomy (NCBI): domain Eukaryota; kingdom Metazoa; phylum Arthropoda; class Insecta; order Lepidoptera; family Noctuidae; genus Noctua; species Noctua janthina. Next base: position 12,004,386 of record OY755068.1, on the reverse strand, counting down.
AGGATCCAGTAGCGAGATACCTCAACGTTAAAAGCAGGCTTGTTTTTTGTTGAAACTGCAAGATTTCTGAAAAAAAAAATATTTCTTATCTATTGACGTAAATGAACATGGACTTCCAAGATGTGAAGGGGATTCATAATTTAGTAGGTTACATTATCATCTACCAGTGGAATCATTTAAATAATTAAAAATACCACTCACCTTTGCGTTTTATGCAATATTTTATGTAGTTATGTACTTGGTTCACTGCATACTTCAATAGACGAAATCTAGCAAAAAAAGTCAGTTTCATCTAGGTCCGTAAAATAATCAACACGTAATTTAAACACGAATCCTCGGTATACGTTGCATCGTAGAATATTCTAATTGATCCAACTGATGATCAATTAAATCGAATAAATCCATTTTATTAATTTATTTTAACGAACAAAATTACCAACAGACTACTTTAAATATTTAACTGTCAACTAGACACGTTAATTGTCGGTTGACGTGGCAAGTAAGTTACGGGTCGGTTTATCTTGTGAGTATTATTAGTTATCCAAATAAAGTTTTCAATATGGACGAAACAGGCTTGCAGTTAAACAACAAACCGTCACATGTTCTTGCAATGAAAGGATTTAAACCAGTTCCACAATTAACTTCTGCAGAAAAAGGGGAGAATATTTCCTTAATTTGTTGTTTCTCCGCTGAAGGTAATTTTATAACACCTGTTGCAATTTTCAAAGGAAAAAACATAAAGCAAGAGTTTGCTGATGGAATGCCTCCAGGAAGTGAAGTATATATGAACGAGAAATCAAGTTATATCAATGCTGATATCTTTTTTAAATGGTTGAAAGAATATTTTTATCCTAGGAAACCTCCTGGAGCAGTGATTCTGTTATTGGATGGACACACTTCACACATTGCAACTCAATAGAGATGCTAGAATTTTGTGAGAGTAACGATATCATTCTACTTTGTTTTCCGAGTCATACGACTCATTATTTACAACCTTTGGTCAGAGCATTTTTTAAATCTCTAAAATCTAATTTTAACAATGAAACCAAAGAATGGATTCGTAACAACCCCAGCAGAAAGTTAGGGCGTCTTCAGTTTGGAGATTTATTAGGCAAAGCATGGGGTAAATCAGCCAACCAAAATAATGGTGCGTCAGGATTTCGCGCTTGTGGAGATTTCCACCAGACATAAATGCAATTCCTGAATACGCTTTTTATATCTGATATTGCAAGTGTCCTCTCAACTGATGGTGTTTCTGAAGAAAACGTGGCTCACTCAACCAACAGTGCCAATATTATTGAAAGCCCAGTTATTTCCACAAGTGGGATCAACATCTATTTAAATCCAGTTCCCTCGTCTAGTGGGTTAAATAAGTTTAAAAGCCCAGTAGGCTTACTCTTGAAATCAATCCCAATCTCGATCGTACTACAATCCGATCCAGTTTCAATTCCAATCGTCAAAAAATTGGCACTCTTGAACGAAATCGAGATTGAGATTGAATCGACTGCATGTTCGAGTACACTGATTGACATAGGGTGGCCATACAAATCAAAACGTTAATTACCAAATTTAAAAATATTCAATAACTCGTTAAACCTATTAATAAATTTGTTCTGATATTTATTTTAACAAAAGTAATCATTTAAGTGTTCTTTGTTTGCATTTATATGTATTTTAACACTAAATATTTAGGCAGCAATGGCTCATTGTGTATGCCATTGCCTACGTTACATTAAATAAACAACTTCTCGCGCATTTGTCATCTGTCATCTACTTGAAAATCTTATATGTGGGTCTGGGTTCTTATTTAAATAAAAACTGTGAATTATTACTGTTGTGATAAACAAAAGTTTCAAAGCGATGTTATCTAAAAGTTTTCAAGTGTTTAGTTTGGAATGTTTTAAAGTACGTTTATATGCACAAGTTCAAGTTAGTTGTATTTTAGGAGAAGTATTCAACCGAGGAAGACGAAAATATCAAGGTAAGGCCACAATTCTATTAAATGTATTATTATTGTAATTCCTTTAAATTTTAATGTTAAACACTTGCTTAATGCAAACATTCATTGTTCTAGCAGGATGAGTATGCCAACACATCAACAGCTGGAGACTCTAGTGGATTTCCTGGTTCAGAACCCCGGAATTGCCAAGGGGTTATTGCGCACTGCTCATGCTAAGCAGGAGACTAAGAGAAAGTGGGGCGCGATAGCAGTATCCTTAAATGCACTAGGCGGTGCGCAGAAAGATGGTAAAAGCTGGGCTAAGGTACTGTCTATACACTAATAAACATTTGTTTTTCACTTAATTATTCAACAACATTTACTATAATTAGTACATGTATTTCCTTTTTAGTATTGGGCTGACAAAAAGTTTACCCTAAAGAGGACTTGTGGCCAGCATGCACAGTCGATGAGGCGTACGGGTGGTGGAGTTGCAGAGAATTTACCTGCATTAACACCCATCGACCAACGCCTAGTAGCAGTGATGGGGGCCTTCAATTCGCTGCAGGAGACAGTCATGTTGCTGCCAATCTCATTTCCATCCACAGTAAGTCAGTTTAGTTAAAAATGTTACCTATTATTGTAAACTTGATAAAAATTAACACCTTATGAAGTACTTGTACTATAATTTGTTAAATATTTGCAGAGCCAAAGCGACATTCATTTAGAATTTGTCATACCAACCGATGAGGAAAATTTGGATGCAAATGAATTGGAGTCTCATGCTTCTCAAAATGTGGAGACTGTAAGAGGTAATTTCTTTCGTACTATGTATGCCATCTTTCATGGTGATATAATTACTTTCATCAATATTATTTATTTTATTTTTCAGTTATAAGACCAAGAGAACATAGTCCTACAAGGACCAGCTTGTCCGCGGGACAGCGTGTCCGATCAAGGAATATGTTGGATCAAGACCGGGACAGATTTGCAGAGATAGAGAGGCAGAGGGTTGAAGCAGAAACACTCACAGCGAGGGACTTATCTCGAGCTGTAGAACAGATGGAGTGGCTCTCAACAGCCTTTAGAGAAGGCTCTCAAACTGTAGCAAATGCCCTGAATAGGATTGCTGATGCCCTGAGTCAAAATATAAATTGAATTACTGCCTAGTAATTCAATTTATATTAGTTTAAGCTATTATTACTTTAGAGTTTTACTTTTAAGTAGGTACTAGTTTAGAGTTAAAAATATGGAAGTTACATTGTATTATGTATTATTTTTTTAACTTTCTAGCCCATACTCATTTTAGTTGCTGTTGTAATTCCATTATATAGGTAAAAATTTAGAACATCTAACTGAAATGCTTTATGTGAATACAAATGAAAAATACATATTAAAAAGGCAATTATATTTATTCAAATACTTGTTAATATTAATTAGACATTACATTTTAAACTTAAGATCTTAACTAATTGTACCTAGAACTTATAAAAGACTGATTATGTAAGCTTATTGTTATTTTGATTATTATTAACCCTCAGCACAGCACTTTACATTATTTAATACACAATAAAAACCAAACAACATGATAGAATAATACAATGAACACGATAGAATATCTTACGATTATAATAAAAGAGAGTAATAAGTCTTGCTCACATAAGTATTTACTTATCCATATTGTAAGATAGTAATTTACAAAATAAGTTTCATTAAATTAGATTTTTAATTACATAGAAAAGTCTTAGTCAAAAAATGTTCTTACATAAAATTATAATAACATTAATCAATCAATCAAATGAAATCAATAAAAAGTCATTTATTCAAACTAGGCTGAGAATCAGCACTTTTTGAACGTCAAAATTACATAAGACAGTCCCACAAAACGCCCGGCCTTCACCACTTCCTAGTGCTTTTGCTGGGAAGAAGAAGTGGCGCAACATAGTCCCCAGCAGCACAGCTGTCTGTTCAGTAAGAAAAACTTGATTCTACACAGTAGTATGCAAAATAATTTACATTACGCCAAACAAAACATTACATTAAATTATTTGTCATATGTCAGCTAGCACACGCCAATATACCAACGAAAAAAAACATCGAAAACAATACTCAAGCAGAAATAAAACTTATACAGAACTTTATACCTAAATAAAAGCTTCCAGGCATAAAAGGCGTGCCCGCCCACACGTAGCTATAAATAAAGACATAGAGGGGGCAGTATACAATGCAGTCCAACATGTGGTTCCCCTACCGGGCTATCCTCATTGGGACGGGGCTGACTCCAGCATCACTATCTGGGAAAGAGGGCCTCTCGCGTGCGCAACAGATCCATGCAACACGCGTTTATCGTTCGAAGGATTTCTCTCGGTCATCACGCATAGGGAGGAGAGGGTACTTGAGAAGGAAATAGCCGTGAGGGGATCAGGGAGGACTCTTTTCATCTATCAAACAGAGCCTGGTTCTGAAGTAACAGAGAAATGGCTCGAAGAGGAGAACAACCCCCATCTTCTACTCTATCCTTGTGGTGCTCCTATCAGAAAAACCCCCGTGTATCGTAGAGGGAGGCATCTGGCCTCTGCCATTACCACCACGGAGATATCATACTTGCCCCGTCATCACGATAACCCTCTAGTTCTGCGTCCTCATCACAAAGGAGTGCTGGATGACATAGAAGAATACTACCTTCTCCCATCAAAGGGATTCCTCGCATGGTGTTGCACAGATCCAGAGAAGTGGGTCAATGTGGCACGCGATGCTTTAGAGCTACATTAGCGTGCCGCTACAGTGGCTAATCTAGCCACCCAGGCTGCGTACCAGCATTACTATAAAACACCACCTCCCGCGATTGTATCATCATCGTTTCCTCTGAACACTCTCTACTTAGGCCTCGCATTGACTTGGGCAGAGACCATTAACCTTGTCGCACAATCTGTCAACCCCAGACAGGAGATGACCGTAGGGAAAATATCGATCATTTTCGAAGCAGAGCTGTGTGTGGTGAGAGTAACCTCACGCACATGTTATCTAGTTCCTTATACCATGATACTCTGCTTTGCTGACATGTGTGCCGCCTGGTTTTCCTGTGATTGCAACGCATGGATACCGTTGGGACCGGAGCCGCCTGAGCTTGTCTGTTGTCGATGTGACGTATCACCTTCTTGTAGAACCTTTTTCTACACTTTTTGTACAGGTAGAATACTAGTGCTACGACGGCGATGATGAAAATGCCACCCGTAGTCATTTCCGTGATGGAAACGCTGGATCCTCCAGACCCAGCGCCGGCGGCTGTTTGGGCCACTACGATCTCTTCCTTTGAGCCCCAGCTTCCCATATTTTTAAAGATTCTACTACTTGTTATAACAGTGTGTTATTCCTGCGGTGATTTGCTTGTTTGTGTTGAACGAGTCTTTGTCTTTTGCTGCTGTGACTGTATTGCAAAATCGTACCACCGGACGTATGACGCGGCCTGAACGTGTTGTGTTTGGCGCGGTCTTATTTTTTTCCGCTGTCTCGACATTATTGTGGTCGTTTACTTGGCTGCTGCTACTTTTCATAGGTGCTAAAGGTTCGTTCACCTTTTCATCGATTAAAATATATGCTGGTTTTAATCTGTCCACTGTTACTATTGAAGTTTTCTTCGGCATTTGAATTTTGTAATATTTTTCTTGTTTCTCCAACACTTTGTATGGGCCTTCGTAAGACGGGGTCAGTGGTTTCTCCACAGCATCCGTTCTGACATATACATATTCACAGTCTTTCATATCTGGGTGAATAAATGGTTTGTGACTTGTAGCGTGGTGATTCCTATTAAAGGAGCTTAGCTTTGCCATTATCCTTTGAAGAGTCTGTGTATAAGTTTCTGGTGATGTATTCTGCTTTTTCGGCTCGATAAACATTCCAGGCAGACGTATGTTTGTTCCGTATAACATTTGTGCTGGGCTTATATTTTCTTTCAGCCGTAGTGCTGCTCGTAATCCTAGTAGAACTATGGGTAATTCGTTCGACCAGTTTACCGTATTGCCGCGCGCGATTAGCGCGGTTTTCATTGATTTATGCCAGCGTTCAACTAAGCCATTTGACTGGGAATGATAACTAGTAGTCCTGGTTTTCTTAATACCAAGTGACTTAGTTAGAGCGATAAATAAGTTTGACTCGAACTGTCGTCCTTGGTCTGTGGTTATGGTGTTTGGGCATCCGAATCTTGCTATCCAGGTGTTTATGAGAACTTCTACTACAACTTTTGCTGTTATCTCTGCTACTGGTACAGCTTCCGGCCATCTTGTTTCTCTGTCGATCATTGACACAATGTATCTGTTGCCGTTGGATTCTGGTAATGGGCCGACAATGTCTATGTGCACGTGATCTAAACGTGCTGTAGACGGAAATGTTCCAATTGGAGCTGAGTTGTGTCTGTGTGTCTTGCTTTTCTGGCATGCCTCACATGTTCTTGCCCAATTCCAAATGTCAGTATTAATTCGTGGTCAGAAGTAGTGTTCGGTGATCATTTTCTTTGATGCTCTTATACCGGGATGTGTTATGTAGGGACTACAGGCAGCAATGTGCTAACGCTGCAAATGGTAATGTTCCCCCGCGCATATGGTTTAGCCGGCAGTCGTTTGCGCCGTGCCGAAACGGTAACTTGTGTAACACTGTATTAACCCTGTTAGCGTGAATATCGAATAGACTGGTTTTACGGACTTGTGCATTTTATTTACTCTCCTTACTACAACCACCCAAGCGACCTCAACATTGGTGACCCCGACGTGATCTTATTAGCGACGTGGGTGTGTAAAACAAATTAGGACAGTGCGTTAGTGTAAACGAACAGTAAGCAGCAAGTTTATAAGTTTAGTGCGAGAATAGGCGCGGCAAACGACTCCCCGTGGACTTGGGATCTATCCACCGGAATTTCAAGGGTCCCACGATGCAGACACCACCACCAGCAGCAGGCCAAGTGGGCAGCATAAACGTCACAGACAGGATTCCTATGTTTTGGACCGACATGCCGCGGATGTGGTTCGCACAGTTCGAGTCCGCCATGGAACCACAAAAGCAGGGGGACGCAGCGAAATTCCACATGGTAATAGCAAGGCTGACCAGGGATGCACTGCAACAGGTTAGCGATTTGATTTTTAAACCCCCCACCGAGAACAAATACGGCGCACTAAAGCACAGACTGTTGACGGCCTACGAAGAAAGTGCCGAAAGGCAGTTCCAAAAATTAGTCGGAGAAATGGACCTGTACCTCTACCATGAGATGTCATCGAAAAAACAAGCGCTAGCGTTGAACTCGCTAGCGTGCTAACGTGGATCAAATAGATTTCGATAATGCTTGCACCATGAGATTTACGGAATCTTACGCAGGCGCTAAGGTAAGCTCGATAGATCGTGTCGTCTAGCTAACTTCACTCTACTCCTTAGAATACTTTCGTCTATGCTTCACTACTTATGTTTTGTTTCTTTCTTTCTCACTAATAAGAAGAGAGAACGGCTCGTAAGCTCAAAATGTAGTGTTATCGCTATGCTAAAAATGTTAAGACAGTCAATATCACAAAATAAACTGACAAAATAGAAAAGTTGACGGTTAGTGGACTACTTATGGTATTTAGTGGTTTTTGAATTTTTATTCCTTATAATATGTCAATCATAACAAATTGAATTGAATGGCGACCCATTCAATTCAATTTGTTATGATTTGTTATTTTGTTTGTTGACGTTGTGTCACAGAGTGCGTTGTGTGGTTTGAAAGTTTAAAACACTAAATTATTTGGATTATATTTTAATACAATGAGGACCAGTGTCACAGTTTCTATTGTTGGTGGAGTTCAGGGAAAGGTATGTTTCTACTTTCTATTAAATTATTTTAAAACGTATTAGTTACAGAATTCCCTAATAGTTGGCCCTCAAGCAGGCAGATATGCCAAGCCACTTGAAAATTTTAAAGTGTAATAAGTTAGGTAAGTTCAAGTGTCTAAAAATACTAAAGACGTGAGGAATGCAACAAATAAACAAAAAAATGGTTATGAATATGATTTGACTAAATTTAATTCAAAGGCACAGCTTGCTAGTACGTAAAATATAAATAATATAGTCTAGATAAAAACATGTATGTTTAAATGTCTTCAAATTGCTAAATAAGCTCTTGCAGACATTATTTTCCCTTTATTACACTCAAAAACGTATATAATTTTAAGGTAAACATATGTTTCACACGTCAAAATGCTAGTGAGCTACGTTACTACTATCGCAAGCGTATTATTCGATAGCTGCTGTAGAATTAGTGAGTCATGGTACCGTTTTGTATGGTGACAGCTGAAAAACGTTAGTAGCTATCGAATAGATTACGTTAGGTTTTTAACCTATCGAAATCTATAGTGCTCATGGTACGTATTTTAATTCATTCTGTGACCGCTAGGGGCGCTATACAATATTTCATACAAATAATTTACGGAGACGTTAGCGAGTTTTGGCTGCGTAAACTCATGGTAGAGGTACTGGGCACTCAACGCCCTTCACATCTGTTACGGCGTATGTCAGAGCTGGCACAAAACATCGAAATATCTCCAGAGGCCTTACAACGCTTATGGATTGCGCGCCTACCGGGATCATTGAAGGCCGTTCTTTCGGTATGTCAAGACCAGAAATTGGACAAGCTGGCCGAAATGGCAGACAAAATCATGGAGAATTTAAATAATGTAGAGGTAGCCGCCATATCTGCGACAACATCATCATCAGCGACGGACGTAGCATATTTGATTAGCGAAATGACCACCGAAATAAAGGAGCTACGAAGAGAAGTAAACGAGATACGTGGACGCAGTAGGGGACGAGGAAACCGGCGCAGATCGCAGTCGAGATCAAGAGGTCCACGCCGCACCCCAGAGAGTCCAGATTGGTTGTGCAGCTACCACTATATGTACGGGAAGCAGGCAAGGAGGTGCACGAAACCGTGCAATTGGAAAGAAGGCTCAACAGCGGAAAACTAAGGTCGGTGCTGTCCTGTTCGGTGGGAGACAGCGGAGCCGCAACACAGAACCATCGTTTGTGCGTAACGGACCGGAAGTCGAGAATCAGTTTTCTAGTGGACACAGGTGCGAATGTTTCAGTTTTACCAGTGCATAGGGTTAAAAATTGTGTGCGTTCTGAAAGCGGTTATAAGCTGTACGCTGCAAATAACACGGAAATTAAAACATTCGGTATAAAGGTACTAGAACTTAATTTAGGCTTACGCAGAGTTTTTAAATGGCCATTCATTGTAAGCGATGTCAAACAAGCAATCTTAGGTGCAGATTTTATAGAGTCGCATAAATTAGTGATAGATTTACATAATAAGAGGCTTATATAGATAGTTTGACTAATTTAAGGGCAAATGGGTCAGTCATACGGTACGACGAAGCGTCGGTTAAGAGTATACAAGATAATAATCCGTATCGGGAGTTGTTAGAAGAATTCGCGGAAATTACTAAACCAATGTCGTTCCGAGAATTGCCAGCCCACGCAGTAGTACACCACATAGTAACAAACGGCTCCCCGGTACACGCGCGTCCAAGGCCGCTACCGCCGGACCGTTATAATAAGGTAAAGGAGGAATTTCACCTAATGCATGAATTAGGGATATGCAGGCCGTCGCAAGGCGAGTGGTCTAGTCCGTTACATGTCGTGCCTAAAAAGGACGGGCAATTACGCCCGTGTGGAGATTATAGAGCGCTAAACGCGATAACAAAGCCGGACCGTTATCCCATTCCCCGAGTAAGTGACTTCACATACATTTTAGCAGGTAAAACTTGGTTTTCGCGACTCGATTTAAATAGGGCGTATCATAACATAGCAGTTGCGGCGGAGGACATCGAAAAAACGGCCATAGCAACCCCTTTTGGTCTCTGGGAGTTTCCACGCATGACGTTCGGATTGAGGAACGCAGCACAAACATTTCAGAGGTTCATGGACCAACATGTACTAAGAGGTATAGAGCGCATATTGTGCATAATGTCGAATACTTGTTTTCGAAGTGATTTCGGCACATACGGTCGTAAATTAGATTTTGAATTTCCGCAGAGTAATTGTCTCGATCCTGTTAGTTGCATTCTTTTCCAGCTAAGATTGTTTTTGTTTAACAGCTGAGTGAGTTCAACGTCATTGCGTTGCATATCTGCTAACTCGTTCCAATCCACAGGTGTCGGGCAGTCTATCTGTTCGACTCGCGATAATGCATCGGCCACAGGGTTACCGGATAGGTGACGAATGTCTGTTTTGAACTGTGCAATGAACTCTAGGTGACGTAGTCGCCTTGGGGGTATCATTTTACTTGTCGAGGTTTGTTTAGTAGTGAAGGCGTGACATAATGGCTTATGATCGGTTTATATTATCAACTCTCGTCCCTCGCCATAAGGTTGAAAATGCGTTACTGCCATGTAAACTGCCAGCAATTCTCGATCATCTATGCTGTATCTTGATTGCGTTTCACTCAGTCCCTTTCAGAAAAAGGAAAGCGGCTTCCAGTTTCCATTTTCATACTGTTGTAAAACGGCGCCAACGCACGTTTGAGACGCATCTGTCATGAGTGATAGCGGGGAATGCGTTGTTGGTGAGGTCAATGTAACAGCGTCGCTTAGACTTGCTTTGCATTGATCGAATGCATCTATTGCCTCTGGAATCCATTGTATTTCGGTTTTGTCATTTTTCTTCGCACCAATGAGGTATTTGTTCAACCGAGCTTGATGTTGGGCTGCTTGTGGTATGTTGTTCCGGTAAAAATTCATCATGCCTAAAAATCTTCGTAACTCTTGCACAGTTTTTGGTATTGGGTATTTGGTGATTGCTTCGACCTAGTCTGGTAATGGTTTGATACCGTCTTTTGTGATCAGATATCCGAGGAATTCTACTTGCTGTTAGCCCAGTACGCACTTGTCTTGATTTATTGCGATGGCATGGTCGTCTAACCGTTTGAACACTTCATGTAAATGACGTCGGTGTTCGCTGATTGATGATGACGTCACTAGTACGTCATCTATATATACGAAGATAAAGTCGAGTCCCGCTAAGACTGTGTCCAGGAATCTGACAAAGGTTTGACCTGCATTTCGTAGTCCGAACGGTGTGATTACTGCAGTCTTTTCTACCTCTTGTACTGGAATCTGATTATAACCCCTTTTTAAATCGATTGTTGAGTATATACTGGTTACTGGTAATAGGTATGTGAAGTCCAGTACTCTCGGAATCGGGTATCTATCCGGTACAGTGATCGCATTCAGTCTCCTGTAATCACCACATAACCGTAGTTCGCCGTTTTTCTTTGTTGTCACGTGCAAGGGGCTTGCCCACGGTCTCTTGAAAGGTCTGCATAACCCTGTCTCTAGCATAATTTCTATCTCTTTTTTCACTCTTAGATACTTGTCCGCCGGCAGAGGTCTTGACTTGGAGTGAACAGGGTGTCCGTTGGTGATGATTTGATGAACTACATTGTGCTTCGGTTGTGACTGAGCGTCAATAGGTTTCAGAATGTTTGGGTAATCTGCTAAAATGTCTGCGTAATCTTCGGCTAAATTTACAGTTCGAAGAGTTGGTGTACTTGACTTCAATAACTTTGCGTTTCTCTGAAGTCCAGTCGTACCATCTATTAAACGTTTATTCCGAATATCCACCAAAATGTTATTTTTTTCTAGAAAATCGGCACCCAGTATTGGTTGCGTAATGTCAGCAACGATGAAAGTCCAACGATACGGCCGTCTCAAATTCAGATTTAACGTCAGCGTTTTGTCGTCATATGTTTTAATTCGCGTTCCGTTTGCGGCGTATATTTTATGTGTCGTCTGATTTTAAATGGTTTCCTCTTCTAGGAATTGCTGAAATATTAGCGCCAGTATCAACCAAAAAACGATACCCAGTTTTTCGGTCGGTAACGCACAGGCGGTTTGATGGTATGATAGCGCTGACGACCGCCTCTGTCAACGCTGATCTCAGTTTTCCGACGGTTTCCTCCAGTTGCAAGGTTTTTCGCAGGTCCGGGCTCGATTCCTGTACCGCAGATGATACTTGCATAACCAATTGGGGCTGTCGGGTGTTATCTTCGTTCTAGTGGGATCTTGCGCTCGACAGGCTTCGATTGCGTCTATAACTTCGACGTCCTCTGTCTGAGTTGGATTTCAAGGCTGCTATTTCCATGGTTAGCTTACCCATTTGCTTGACTAACTCAACCATAAGCTACGCTTGACCGCTTGACACTTCCGACACTTCTCCTGCTCTTCCTTCCAAAATCTTGTCTGCTATAGCGGCGAGGTTGTCGAGTTTTTGATCTTGACTGACCATTAGCGCTGCTCGGACGTGATCAGGGAGTCTTGACATCCATAGGCTATGCAGGGTTTTTTCGGCCACCTGACTCTTACGTGCCAATTCTCTCATTCGCCTCAACAGTTGCGACGGTTTTTGGTCGCTTAATTCCACTTTACTGACTAGTTTCTGGAACTGCCGCTGCTCTGACTCTTCGTACACGGCTAGGAGTCTTTCCTTAATGGCACCATATTTATTGGTGTCAGGCGGTGAAATTATTATGTCGGCTACCTGACTCACTGCGTCTTTGCCGAGCTTAGAAACTACTACGCCGTATTTTGCTTCGTCACCCTGCTTTTGAGGGGCCATCATTGTCTCGAACTGAGCGAACCACACTCTGGGCATCTCGATCCAAAAATCCGGTATCTTCGAGGAAATTCCTAGTGCTGCAATTTCGGCTTTACTAATGTCCGTCGCTCCGCATATTGGCGTCCCGCTTCCACAACTTCCGCTTGAGTTCATGTCTTCGGTAACTATGTGCCTCTTGAAAGCCAAACCAGGGAGATCCACTTGTGGAAGGCTGATAAGGCTGTGCAGTGCAGTTACCAAGACACGGGAAAATCACAAGAAACCAATTTTAAATCGCGGCGCGTGTTAGCACTGTTCGATATCGGGGTCACCAGATGTAAGTGTACCTACTGCCTACGTGTTTATTAGGTGTTGTGAGTCATGTAAAACAAAACAACTGATTTTGGCAAGTGCTAGTACACAACTGATGATTGATTATTTATTTCGCTAATATAATATTTGATGAATATGCACCACAGTCTCAAATCTAACTTATGAGCATTGTCCAAAATATCACAAATGAGTCCTAAACGTGCCATTATTTACAATATAAACTTCACAAATCAGTCACAATAACAAACTAGATCCCAAAAAAGTAGACTTTTTGTAATCGGTCAACTTTGACATAAACACGAATTCAAACTCGATAAGACAACGTCAAAATCCCTTCAAGAGTACCGAAAAAGTGCATTCGTTCGAGTAAGTCGATTTCATTTAGTTCCAAAAAAATCCATCAAATACGATTCCAATCGTGAGCTAGTGTAGCATTCAAGAGTGCCAAATGACAAGATCTCGATTCCAATTTCCAATTCCGATTGAGATCGAGTGTCGAGAGTAAGCCTGCAGTTCCTTCCACAAGCGGGGTCAACATCTATTTAAATCCAGTTCCCTCGTCTAGCGGGATAAATAAGGAAAATATAGAAAATCAGTCTACTCCTAAGAAATTAGAGAGGATAATGAAACAAACTGGTGAGGATGACGAAGAAACTCCTTCAAAGGTCTTAGATAAAGTTTATCCAGTTCCTTCGTATGGACTTAAGGTTGTGCGTAAAAGAAAACAGCAGGCTGCGGTATTGACATCACCAGCAAATTTGGAAAAAAATAGAAATAAAACCAAAATAAAGGATTTGAAAAGCCGATCAAAGGGGAAAGGAACAAAGGAAAGTCCACCATCGAATAAAAATTATGCAAAGAGAATTAAAAAAGAAAAAGATGCTAAAAATTGTAAAGAAAACTCAGATGATTCGAGCACTGAGTACGATCATATTTCTCTTCATGATAGTTCACCAGAAAGGGACAATACGAAATTCTTGTAGATATTTGCGTAATGTGTGTAGAGTATTATCACGCCACTAAGAAGAAATGCGACTAGTTACGGTGTGTTCAATGTGAAATGTGGTTTTTAATTAAATAAATATAAATATAATGAAGACTGCAGTGAAAATTCAGCGGAATGCCTAACGTGTAACGTCTGATTATGTTTTAATTATTGGTGGGGGCATCTATCCCTGATATCTATAGGCAACTCACCCACATGCCTGGGTGAGATGCCTATTTTACATTATTTTTAACAAATATTCCTGAATTAAAATAGGTTACACAATAGCTCCAAATTTAATCTGAATGCATTAATAAACAGTGATTCAACTAAACTATGAGTATTTCATTTAGTATCTTACATATATAATTAATAATGATTTTTTTTTTAAACTATAGGCAACTCTCCCTGACTTACCCTAATAGTTCCAAATTTAATCTGAATGGCATTAATAAACAGTGATTTAACTAAACTGTAACTATTTCATTTAGTATCTTACATATATAATTAATAATGATTTTTTTTTTAAACTATAGGCAACTCTCCCTGACTTACCCTAGTTGACCATTCCAAGGCGTAGATCTCTATGGGGGTGACGTCACGGATGTCAAACAGCCATAAGCTCTTTGTGTTCTTCTCCTAGCGAATAAATAAAAATACCAGTCTAATTCGCATAAGTTTATTGAATAAATACTTCTGTCAGTGCAACTTACGAGTAACATTATTATCTACTGTTTATGTGCTGTGTAAATATTAAAAAACTTGAAAAAAACGATATAGTGAACCCCAGCAAATACATAAGTACCTGAAACCCACAGTTTGTTAACGTTAATTATTTGGGGAACGGAAAATCAACCTGTGACTCAACGTCGGTTTGTGTGATCCTATAATCCGCTGCTGTGCTCAACCTAGGGCATTCGTCTGAACAATACACACCGTAGAAAACTGCCGTAAACGAGTTTCTGTAGATAGCGCCATCTGTTGCGTGATCTGTATACTACCTGGGCTGATCAATTTTATAAACAAACAAGCTTCAACGCACCATCCATGGCCAAGTGCGGTGCTTGTGGAAAGTTTCTGTCGTCGGCAGAGGCTGTTAACTGCAGCAAATGTCTGCACTGGTACCATCGAGGGTGCGTAGCCATGTCCAATGCAGGTCCTGTAGCGACCCCCTGGCACTGCCCTGAGTGCGAGAAGAACCAGGTAAGGGATAACCGGGCTGAAACACCGGTACGGTCGCGGGCACTAACACCAGCCCCACACGATGAAAGCCTAGTGAACATTATGGACACCAGCCCGATAAATAGTACAGCACTAGACGCCACACAGGAGCTGAACCTGGATATATTCAGGGCAGAGCTAAGCAGTTTTAAGGAGGAGTTTTTGAAGATCGTGCGAAACGAGTTCCAGCAGCTACGTGATGATCTGTCGGAGCTAAGGTCCGACAGATCATCACGTAGCTGAGTAACTTAGAGGAACGAGTAGCGGTAATGGAGACCAAAGTGGCTCAGCCCCAAGTGTCGCAATCGTCGCATGTCGACGACCTGATAAACCAGTTAAGGAGCGACATAAATGATCGCGACCAGGACTTGCTCGCCAATGATCTCCAAATCTCGAATATTCCAGAGATTAGTGGAGAAAACCCTACCCACACTGTCATGTTGGTGGCGGCTAAGATTGGCGTCAAAATCAAAGCGCGCGATATTGTGAGCGCCGAGCGTGTCGGAGGCAGGCGAATCAACGCTACGCAGGCGACGGCGCCGGTGGAGACCCGCCCCCGCTTCCTCGTTGTGCGCCTCGCGCGCCGCGACCTACGGGACGAGCTGCTGGAAGGAGCGCGAGTGCGTCGCGGCATGACCACAGCGGATCTCGATCTGCCGGGCCCCGCAACGCGCTTCTACGTCAACGAGCGCCTTACTAAGCTGAACTGGGAGTTGTTTCGGAGCACGCGTGAGGCGGGCAGTCGCCTCGGTTGGCAGTCTGTGTGGTCAAAGCGTGGACGTGTTCTCGCCAGGTACAAACCCGGTGATGCTACTTGCCACATCCGCTCTGAGGCTGACATACTACGCATCTTCGGCCCACCCGCGCCACCTGGAACCAGTGCAGATAGGGCACTTTAGAGAAGTTATCTTGTTTGTTTATGTTTCTTTTGTTTCTCCAATTATTTGTAATTTTTTCCTAGTTAAGGTAATTAATTATAATACTGCAGTTATGCGAACATTAAAAGTAAGCGACAGCCTGTCGAAAGTAATATTAATAACTTTGTTTTCACACTCTGAGCAATATTTAGTATTGGCTGGTGTGTGTCTCACGGCGCACCTCAGTAAACTACGTGTAAACCAGTTTTATAACACTGTACATATTTACCTACACTCATCACAAAACTTATATTCCATATTACAAACCTTTCAGTTATATACCACAGTTTAAAACCTATGTTACATCTAATATTATACACTATTTACATATTTACAATTCTGCTTAGACAACTCCGATATCAAATTACGATTGAATGTGCACTGATGATAATATTCATTTTGCTAAATGACGGAATTTATTATAACTATTATAATGACGACTAACGCAGAAAAGTATTTTAAAGTTGGGTTTATTAATGCTGGGTCATTGGGTACAGGCCGTGATGACTTGATTGGTGTACTTGACAGGCATTGCTTTGATATTATGGCCATTAACGAAACTTGGCTCCGGCCAGGTGAGGAGGGGCGCGCTCTGGTAGTGCCGGGCTATCGTCTGCGCCACACGCCGCGACCAGCGAGTGTTCGCGCGGGCCGAGGTGGGGGCGTCGGGTTTTATGTGCGGCGGGGACTGAGCGCGCGTACTTGGACTAGTGCGGTCGATCCCAGGTTCGAATCGGTCGAACAAATGTGGTTAACACTCTCATTAAACGGCAAAAAAATTGCAATAGGAACAGCGTACCGACCGCCATGGTTAAATCTTGTCCTCTTCCTCGATGCCATAACGGATTCTATTAGTTCTTTAGGAAATTGCAACCACTATATTCTACTTGGCGACTTCAATGTTGATATGCAAGATAAAAACTGGATAAAAACGAAAAATATCAATGAATTTCTTAATTGTCTTAACCTGACACAGCTGGTCACAAGCCCTACTTACTACACAGCATCCAGTGAAACACTCATCGATCTCCTATGTACTGACTTGAGAGCAAGATACACAGCGGTAGAATCTTTCGGTTCACTCAACGGCCATTCCATTGTAGTGGGCGAATTTAATAATAAACGTGATAAATTCAAACCGTTCCTGGTAAAATATCGGCCTCTTAAAAATGTATGCACGGAAACATTTAATATAGACTTATTGTCATTAAATATTGCGATTATTTCAACGCTCGACACCGTTAATAATATGGTACATGTCTTTAACACGCTTATTACTTCCTTGTTTGATGTTCACGTACCTATCAAATCATATACAGTAAAAGAAAAATCGTATCCGTGGATTACAGACACAATCAAACTTATGATACGTTTACGTGACGAAGCACTAAATAGTTATAGAAAAGTCTTATTCCAAAAAGAAATACTATAAAGACTTAAAGCATTTAGTGACTAGTTCTCTGTACAATGAAAAGACTGCGTATTTCAAACATAACATTAATACTAACATAAAAAACCCCAAATTGGTCGGGAGAAATCTGAAATCCACCTTATTACCTTTTCAATCTAGACAAGACCTTCCGTCGCATTTTACGGATCCTGACTTAGTTAATAGAAATTTTTTGATTGTTCCCGACAACCCCGTGGCAAGCGCATTGCTTATGAATTACTAAGACAATCATAGTCACGGTGAGGCAATTTTTACAATCGCTCCAGTCGACCAGAACAACGTCTTGCGCACTATCGCTAGTCTCAAAAGTAACGCCGAAGGCAGCGATAAAATTAACCTGGACATGATTAATATGACTTTGCCGCACACGTTAAATGTTTTAACGGACATAATAAATCGCTCTATCGTGACGTCAACATTCCCTGACCAATGGAAAATTGCCACCATTAGGCCATTGCCAAAAAATTCAAACCCAATAGCCTTAAAAGATTTACGTCCTATAAGTATATTACCATGTTTATCCAAAATATTAAAGAAAATCGTCAGTCGTCAACTTACACTGTTTCTAGAACAAAATAATATTTTACCTGATCTACAATCAGGGTTTAAGAAGCAGCGCAGTACATCTACTGCTTTACTGGATGTTACTGACAACATATTATCTGACCAGGATAAGGGAATGTGCACTATACTGGTTTTACTGGATTTTACCAGGGCATTTGATGCTATAAATATCTCATTATTATTGTCAAAATTAAAACATTACGGTTTCGACCCAGAAGCTATACAATGGTTCCGTAGCTACTTAAGTAATAGGGAACAATTTGTTGACCTGCGTTTAAGTGACGGCACTACTCTTAGATCGGTACCTGTTTCCGTAGAGAGAGGAGTTTCCGCAGGGCTCTATTTTGGGTCCCATTCTCTTTATTTTGTACTGCGCGGACATAATAAGGTGCCTCCAGAGATGCAAGTACCATATATATGCCGACGATGTACAACTGTATATTTCCTTCAGACCAGACGAGTATGACAGCGTCATTAAACACCTTAACGAAGATCTTCAACGAATTGCCGTTTGGTCTGAGGAAAATTGCCTGTCGCTGAACCCTACCAAAACTAAATATATTGTATTTGGCACAAGACAGCAGCTGGCCCGACTGCCTTTAACTTTTGGTTTGGAACTAATGGGCGAACAAATTGAGAGAGTGTATGAGGCGCGAAATCTAGGTCTTGCGATGGACAAAGCCCTTCGTTTTGAGAACCACATAGCAGACTCTGCCAGAAACTGTTTTTATCGCCTGAAGGTTTTATATAAAATGAGGTCTTGTTTATCTGAATCACTGCGGGAACAGCTTGTCGAAACCTTGGTACTATCTAGGTAAAACTACGCCGACACAGTGTACGGCCCGCGCCTATTAGCTCGTACAGATCGACTCATTCAAAGAGTACAAAACGCGTGCGCGCGGTTTTGCTACAATATTCCTCGGCGAAGTCACGTGACACCTTTTCTAAACAAGCATTCCTCGCTAAAAATAAAATCCAGACGGAAACTGCACTTAGCGTGCCTCCTGTTCGGTGTGGTTAAATATAAAAAACCGGACTATTTATACAATAAACTAATTTGGTTAACTAGTAGGCGCGAATGTGGAAGAAGGCAATGCTCGCAACAACTCTCAACTTAGTCTCATAACACAGCAGCTTTCAGGGGTAGCTTTCGCTATGCGGCTTCCAAAATCTGGAATAACCTGCCACCACCGATAAGAATGATCAGCACAATAGACACATTCAGAAGACGTTTACGGCAGTATCTAATAGACGAAGTACGAACCAACGGAAGTTGGATATGGTCGCACTGAATGTCTCAATTATATGATATACAAATTACTCTACCTACCTACCTAATTAGCTTGGTCACGGTACAATATCTTTGTCGACTAACGCTGCACAAAAGAATAAATAGCTGATGTGTACAATCATTCTGCTCATGCTCACGTTCGGCTCGCTATGCAACTTGTGTCCTCAGCTGAGGGTGGTGTCGTGATATCCGCGGCGCCGCTGCGATACATCGCTTTTTTGTGAGACCTGCGGAATGCAAAATAGCACACTAAAATAACCACCTATTTTTTTTTTTTTTTTTTTTAACCTGCACAAAGTATGCATTGCAGCAACGCATGCGCATGTTCTTACCCAATGTGCCTGGCCCACTTGCATGCGACTGGAACAAACGGCGTCGGGATGGCTCTTTTCTACCATCTTTTGCACTCACATCTGGCAGGTGGCTGATCCGAGTGTGATCGGTACCTCTGTCTTGAGACTTGACATCTGTGAATCCAAAAACCAATAATGGTAAAAAAAATTTAAAGGTGTCTTTTGATATTTTTTTTTTTAATGTTATCGCACTTTTTATGTCAATTTTTAAACAAGCTTACCTTTTTATATTTTATACTCTTCGTGTATCTACGTTTGTACAATTTTGCTCCATTTACCGTCGGAAATGTAATATTTAGCCGTCCTTATGGAATCCACACAATTACCATCGCATCTATAAATTTTTCCGTTAACTTCTCACAAATTTTTATTATTAGTCCATCGCGCTCGGCTGCTTGCAGCGTATTGAGCGACGAAGTGCACGGATTCGTGACATAATTACGAGTATTATTTGTTTACAAATAATACTCGTAATTATGGGAACGTGCGAAACAGGTTTATGTTTCTATGCGTCCGTTTTATTTATTTATATGTACCTTGGATTTTTTGTTTTGTCTTACACTCCTCTTGTTTTTTATTTTTATTTTTTTAATAAGTACCTACGTATTTTTATTTGTTATTACTATACACAGTTTAGGTTTATTTAAGTACCTATTCATGCATAACTACACATACCTAACTAGAAACAGAACTGTTTTATGTCCGTCACATCACCATCTCAGTTTGCTGAACTGGGCCTATTTAGCGCAGCCGTGAGACACACAATATTATCTCCTTTTTTTTTTTTTTTGTTTTTTTTAACATTTTTATTGTATAAATTTAAGATTTTTTAATTTTTTAAATATTTTTTTGTGCTTGTTGAGTGCACTTGTGGCATGGGCCAAATAAATATGTTTTCTTTCTTCTTTCTATGGAGAAGAATGGGCAAGAAACTCCATGGACACTCTTTTCAATCAAAATATTGTTACAAAATCTTGGTTATATCAACTCTTGTTGAGACTATACATATATGTGAGAACGATGTATAAAGACGTGCAAGTTAAGAGCTTCCAGAGTAAAAAGATATAATCAACAGTTCTAAAATATCTTTTTCTCCCCGAAAACTGGGCCGATTCAATTTTTTTTGACATTAAAATTATTAAAAAGAGTACGACTAGGTTCCTATTATTGTCTTTCGGCAATCACGGCAGTAAAAATATGGCATTTTTTTAATTTTTGGAGGGTCATATTTTCTTTACGTTTCCGAAAACAAGGAAACATAATAAGAAGTCGGTTTTCAACAAAAATCCATGTGAAAACTGGTGCCAAAAAATAGTGAATAATTTATCATTCATACACATGTCCGATAACTACTTCGTGATAGATCAGTAAATAAACATGGAGTCTGTTCTTTCCAATGCTGCTCCTGATGTTTCCGTATATCGTTATGGAACCAGACAAAAAAATACCATGGTAAATTCGGTAGCTATAACTACAAACTATACAACGAAGACACCAGACTTCCAGTCAAACTGAATCAGTTGTATCATGCACCACTGCCCGCGGACCATGCAAAATTAAAAAATATGGCTGCCTTATTCCTACTTACTATGAGGATATCATCGTGATTTTATACTCTTTTTTTTTCAGAATAATTATCAGTATCTACAACCATCCACGTCCAATCTTACAAATATTGACGATTTTGTTATTTTAACTTCCCATCAAAAAATATACCAAAACCAACATAATGTTATTTTGCACAGAGCTGAACTAGATCATCAAGACTTGATAATTTGTTAAAATAACAGGAATAATTCAAGAAAACCAGAAAGTTTAATTTAATATGTGCAAATTGACACATTTAGTACAAGTACTCAGTTTGATGAGTATGTACAAAGCACCACTGAGATTAAAATTCAAGAAGCAAACTATTTAAAACCAATCTCTGACAAAGAAGAACTTGACGCCTTCGAAGATCAGCTCAAAGATCCAATCATGGTGTCAACATTGAAAAATAAACTGGCAGTAGTTAGTGGAAATGAAAAAGAACGAGCGAGTAACAACGCTTACGACTGGACATAATGGTCACCGGAAAATTTATGACAACATGCTCTTGGGCTGGAGATTCTAAAAAGTTGAATATGGACTATAATAAAGCTAAAGCAGCAGTAGACCTCTCGGATCAGATGACAGCGTATTCTCCTCCGCTCCAAAAGTCTATCAAGTGGTACAATTTTACTTCGTGACAATCTGGAACATTATTTATAAGACGAGTATTTCTATACCCTCAATTTTAGGAACAAAAAAATAAATATTTATTAAGCAGGTATCATTTTACCAAGCTTCTCGTCCTGGCCACCCCAAGCGTCACTTTTTCTTTTCACGCGCTCAACGACATCGCAAAAAAAAGTCTCTCAGTCTCGCTTAATATTATGACAATTTTCATATTAATTTGTGTTTAACGTAAGTCTCAACAATTCCAAGTAACAAGAAACTTATAAAACGCATCTGAAGTGCGTTAGATGACCGAAAACGTAAAAGACGCCACCGGCGCCGGAGTCAAAGCGCAAAGTTCATCAACGACATCAACATCGTATACACCGGAAGAGCCTAAAAGCAGGACTCGCAGCCCTCATCACAGACCAGAGGTAAATCCCGAACACTCCAACAACGCCAATCCAGGTAAGTACCTAACATTTTTTTGTTTTAGGTTGGGAATATCAAAACGTGGTTTCGGTGTGCTTTCGGTTTTTATAATACGCAAGCCATGGGACGGCCATGCTTTTAACCCCCCTTAATGCGTTTATTTAAATGAACCTGTGCGTTCATACAGCATTTTACCTTACCAGTGAGTACGAGATACTCATAGCGACATTGCCTACATGCTGCTAGCTGGTATGTGTTTCTCACGGTGTTAGCATGTCTCGCTTTAATAGACCGCCGAGTACGAGACAATCATAGTTGCTTACGTAAGCACTAGGTGATTTGGCTATCAGGCCACATCATTATACTGACATATTGATGTGTTGCAATGGCTGAAGGAAACGCTTCCAATGCGATTATTGTTTTCTTTGCTTTTTAGATATAACTGAAATGAAGCCCCAAAACCCACACAAAGAGGCAATAGGTATGGACTACGAAGAACCACAACCATACGTAGAGCAAATCTACAAAGATATAAGGTTCAAACACATCTTAACAAAGGGGGAAAGAGAAACAATAACCAAAATGCACACGATGCCAGATAACTGAATCCTACTCATGCTCTCATTCACAACCAGGAGGTGAAAGCTGTGCTCAAAGAGGCCTCTAAACTAAGGGACCATGGGATCGAGATGTCCCATAAACAACTTGGACTAGCTACCTCCGACATTGCAAAACTATGACCGACCTCATAGCAATGGGAGAAGTAGATAAACATAAATTGCTTACAAACTTAGCTGACGCTACCAAAGCATTTACCAATATTCACTATAACCAAACGCAGACAAGAATAAAATTGATCGTCACTTTTGGGACGTTCTGGCATCGCTTCGGTAAGTTTTCTCCATAAAGAAAAGTGTCTCTTGTTGTTTTGGCTAATAATCTCCAATATTAGACAAGAACTTTCGCCAAACTTTAGCCAAAACAACAAGAGTTTCTTTATGGAGAAAACTTACCGGAGAGATTGGCGAACGTCCCAAAAGGGACGATTTTTGTCCGTTTAGACATATTTACGTCCCTTCGATGTCCGTTCATATATTCCGTCCTTTTTTAAATAGCTACCTGCAATAATTTACTTTTAATACGTAGCCAAAACATTGGAGGGAATATACAACAGAAAAATTAAGAATTAGATTAAAAAGCCTTCTGTTAGTGAAAGTCTTCATTACAGGTGTGCGTTACGATTGCTCCGCCATGTTATAAAAACAGAAAAAAACTTCGCCAAAAAATTTGTCAAAATTTGTCAAAATCGAAGGGTACAAACTAAAAATTTGTCAAAAAAGAAATAAAGAAGTTATAAGAGTTTTAAGTTGGCCGCGCGAACGTAACGTGGAGGATTGCGCGGCCATGGATATCTCAGCAACTACTTGGGTTAGAGATCTAATTCTTTTTGTCAATTGAAGACTGAATTTGTCAAAAATTGTCGATTAAAGAATTATAAGCTCTGGATCAACATTTTACGAAATATTCACCTTGGAAGTTATGGCCGCGCAATCCTCCACTTGTTGTTTCTTTATTGTTGATTATTTCTTTAAACCTAAGACTTTATACATTAAAACTGTTACAAAAAGAAAGGTTTTAATTTGTCAAAACTAACGAAAGCATTAAATACTATTAAAGTTTAGTTAAACAGATGAAATAAGTCCAAAACAAAAAGTACGTGGCCGTGCGATCGAAACACTACTTTGTACGCCGATATCTCATTATCTATAACTGCTAGGTGTGAACATCCATTTATTCGGCATTTTAATCTCATTAGAATGACATATCGTTTTATCTTCAGAACAGTTTATAACGCGTGTAATCTTAAAAATTATGTTATCTCATACAATATTCGAGCAGGGTAACCATAATTTAGATTTTTGACAAAAAGAATTAGATCTCTAACCCAAGTAGTTGCTAAGATATCCATGGCCGCGCAATCCTCCAGATTACGTTCGCGCGGCTAACTTAAAACCCTTATAACTTCTTTATTTCTACTTTGACAAATTTTTGGTTTGTACTCTTCGATTTTGACAAATTTCGACAAATTTTTTGGCGAAGTTTTTTTCTGTTTTGATAACTTGGCGGAGCAATCGCAACGCACACTATTACAGCACTGACGAATTTCTAACTGATAAATTAATTTGAATTGTATAAAACATCCTAATTTTATTAATAATTACTTTAATATTTAATTTTCTAATTTGTATTATTTACTATGATGGGCTTGACACTATTTTATTGTATTTATTTGTACCTTTTAATTTTAAAGTTAATTAGTTAGTTTTATCTAAATTGAATTGTTAATTTCTACGTGTAACGGATGAATTTAAAATTACTTGAAAGCTATATAACATCCTACCTCTTATACTACCACTTATATTTGTACGCCGTTCAGGCAAAACATGACTTACATATAATTTTATGTAAAATCTTGCATGCCATGTTTGTGTATATTCATGTTTTGGACAAATAAAAATTTGCTTATCTTAAAACAAAAACAAAAAATGGGGGTGTAAAATATTTGTGAGCTGGCGTATCTGGACTAGTATACGATTAGTAGTATACGATTTTATTTCTTACGCTGGGGAGGAATAAGACTTTCACGGACTATGAAATTAGTTTAGGTCTTGGGGCGAAAGTTGTTTTGGCGCTCTGTAAGACAATAGCAGCGAAGCCGGCGACAGTATACTTTGACAAAATTTTTGAGTTAATTAACCATTTACGGGAAAAGTACTGTATTTTCACCCTTCGAACGATAAAACCCAGTCGCTTGCGAGGATGTCAAAATATAATGTTGACTGACAAGCAATTGTCAAAGACAGGTAGAGGGGTAAGTAAACAGGTCGTCTGCAATAACATTAAAATATCTGATGTAAAATGGTTCGATAGCAAGGTGGTCACACTAGCAAGTTCGTTTGTTGCCTCTTATCCATTGGGGAAAATTAAAAGATACTACAAAAAAAGTAAAGCTGAGATTGAAGTGAACTGTCCTCGAATAGTAAAGGAATATCACGCTCACATGGGCAGAGTAGACTTTCTGCATTCAAAAAGATGGCACATAGCGATTTTCTCCCAAATGCTTGACATATTAAACAATGCCTGGTTGTTCCACAGACGAGAAAGCCCAGATGCAAAAAAAAAAATTTGATTGAAAAAGTTTAGTGTTCAAATTGTAAACGAATTATTACATAAAAATCGAATTAGACAAACTAACGAAAAAGTGGACAACGCCAAGCCCTTCGTTGTCACTAGTACCATTAACAGTTCCATGATGGAACTACTGACTGTTTTTTTTTTTATCACTAGTTCCATTTTAAAAGAATCTGAAAATAATGGAACTAATGTTGAATTTGTTATCACCAGTTCCGTTTTTTAAAAAATATAAAAATAATGGAACTAATGTTGAATTTGCAGATATCACTAGTTCCACATTATTGCTTTAGGCACTTGTGAAATTTTTAAGGGTGGTAAAAACATTGGAGTTAAAAACACTTCGTTTTTATAGTAATTATATTCAATAAAAACAACAAATATTTTTTTAGTCTACCTTTACTTTTTTTTTAATAGGTATGTAGTGATCGAATAGAATCAGTAAACATTTATTTTTTGAGAATGAATTAGTTTACATGGCGATACTTGATGAGACAGCCAGTGACATCTATCGGTCGTTTATTGTAATATCGATTAATTTTTTCCATATCGGGAGGTAGTTAGAAAAACGTAAGTATATGTCGTCGTTGTAGTGCGAGAAATCAATGCAATGTGTTCGCAAGCAAGTTTATTCGGCTCCTCTTAAGAATACAAAAAATGAGTGCAATTCAAATAATTGAAAGGGGAAGGGGAAAAGTATTGTTATCATCAGGATGGCAGTATTACAAACATGTGATGTATAAAAATGGAACCAGCTTGTGGCGTTGCAAGCTATTTAAAAAACAAATGAAATGTGCAGGATCCGTAAAAATAGACACGGTAAGCTAAAATTAACATACGTAAGTACATCATACAATCGAAATATTTAAGTCGAGTGACTATTCCATAGAACAATTATTTAATGTTATGCTCGGGTTTGCACAGTTACATTATTAAGAAATATATAATCAAAACGGCATAATGTCTTATCGGCCTAGGGCCGCTACTAGCTGTTACTAGATAAAGCGGTGTACCTACATAGTATATTATTGAGTAATGGTATAAGTTGGGTTTTGATGAATCCGACATGTATATTTGCATAAATGACATTACTCTTAGCTTTACGTTTAAGTCGTATTGTGTATAATTTCATGTTCTTTGCTTTTGTAAATGTTTATCTGTAAATGCCCTTTAAGTCCAATAAACATATTATTTATTTATTTATTATTTATGTATTATTTTTGCTCCCCCCTCCTCCCTTTTAATGTTTGTGCCTTTTATGTACATATTTGGTTTTTTTTTGCAATGTTTGATTTTATGTTATTTTTTTAGGACCAAACAAGCATTATTAAACAAAAACCTCACGACAATAATTGTGAGCCTGATGAAACGCAAAATTTGGTAGATTTTCAAATTGAGGAAGCTTGCCTTGAAGCGGCTCAAGGCAGAGAACCGGCTCCTAGGGTGTACAAACGGGCCTTGGTTCGTATAGCAAATCAACGATTTTATTTAGCTACAAAAAATGCTGTTCCACCATTCAAAAGTAAACAGAGTCGCATTTACCGCCTAAAAAAAAAAATGGAAGCGTTAAAAAAATTAATACAAATGATCCAAATGAAGTTGAGGTGCCAAAACAATTTGAAAAAATTTTACTAGCTGATTTCAATCAAGATAATAATATAATTCTGGTCTTTTGTACTCCCGAGGGAAAAATGCACATGGGAAATGTTACGATTTTTTTTATGGACGGCACATTTAAATTTTGCCCGAAACCTTTCTCACAAATGTTTACTATTCATGCTGACATTGGTAGCAATAGTAATTTTACTAATGTCGTGCCCGTTCTATATGCGTTTATGACAAATAGAAATAAATATTCTTATACAATTTTATTTTCTCTCATAAAATCGCAGATACCCCAATGGAACCCAAATAAAGTAATGTGCGATTTTGAGGAAGCCACAATAAAGGCTCTTTTATCATTCAATGTTGGCATAGATGTTAAAGGTTGTCATTATCATTATACTAACTAACAGCCTTTTTCGAAAAGCAACCAAACTGGGCATTACATCGAAAAAGAGGTATAACAGTAGCAGAAAAAACAAAAGGATAATTTCTCTTTGTGGCAATTTAGCGTTTCTCCCGCCAAATAAAATCGAAGAAGGTTGGAAATATATACAACAGGAAATGCCCGAAAACGAAGATTTGAATAAATTTAAAAAATATTTCGATACGTTTTGGATGAAACCAGACGTACAAAAATTATGGTGTGTTTATGGTGAGATCCATAGGACAAATAATGTCCTTGAAGGCTGGCATCATAATTTGAATACAAACGTCAATAAAAACGAGACAAAATTATTGCAGCTCTTACATATTCTTTATGATGATGCAATGTTAATGAAGTATAGAACTAATCTTCTACAAAAGTATGGGCAGAGTTCCCAACCTAAACGACGAAGAATTTACAGAGACAGAAATGACTTAGTCATTGAAGCCCAAATGCAGTTATTAACAGGCGAAATATCTGTGGGTCATTTTTTAGATAAACTTCGTTGAGCGCGTACTGTAGTAAATGTAATGAATCTGAATCATACATAAAAAAAAATATTTGTTGATTTTATTGAATATAATTATTATAAAAACTAAGTGTTTTTAACTCCAATGTTTTTACTACCCTTAAAAATTTCACAAGTGCCTAAAGTAATAATGTGGAACTAGTGATATCTGCAAATTCAACATTAGTTCCATTATTTTTATATTTTTTTAAAAACGGAACTGTTGATAACAAATTCAACATTAGTTCCATTATTTTCAGATTCTTTTAAAATGGAACTAGTGATAAAAAAAAACAGTCAGTAGTTCCATCATGGAACTGTTAATGGTACTAGTGACAACGAAGGCTCGCGATAACGCCAAGTGTACCAAATTCGTCTCATGGAGACAAGACCCCGACGCAGTATCTGTCGATGCATTTACATTAGATTGGAATACCTATTACTTCTATGCTTTTCCACCTTTTTCCCTAATATTAAAATGCCTTAGAAAAATCATCGACGATAATGCATGCGGCATACTAGTATATCCTAACTGGCCATCACAACCTTGGTTCCCATTGTTACAAAACCTTATTGTTTCCGAAGTTGTATATTTAAACCCCAATAAATACCTTTTGCAATCTCATTTCAGAGAATTCCACCCCTTTTTTTTTCCGGATGGGAAATCATCAAATGACCCCCTCCACTCTGGGCGGAGCGGAAAGGAGTGTCAGATTTGTACTGACTAAAACCCATCCATGTTCCTTCTTTGCCCTTTGTGTTCCAGGGCCACGGTATCTCTTTCAAACAGTCCCGCAGCCCTGGCAGGCATCGGCCCTTGCGGACCCCTACTTATTTGCTGACATCTCTTTGAGGCGCACGTGGAACACGAACGCGCCGTCGACACGGCCTGTCGTCATAAGACGGCCGGACGGCGAGCTGGCCCATAACTCCATCCGTCCACAGGCCCGCGCCTACGGTGCCCGGGAGCCACCACGTGACCCCCGATGCCCAGGGCGTCTCCCGCGGCGACTGGGACGTGAGGTTCTTTCCCTCTCACGTCCTGCCACCTCCTTCACTAACATGACTGCTTCACAGAAGGAGGTGACGGCTTCCCATTCCCTCTTGCTCCGGACCATGGCTTGGACCAGGGCCGGACGCGAGAGACCGCCCCTTGCACAAGAACTCCACCCCTTGCACAAGAACCTTACCCTGGGTGTCGCGAGGCTCTCCGGCAAGCTTACAGCCGACGGGGTGCCTGTGCAGACTCAGCTACACTATGAAGTATGTAAAAACCATACTCAGCAAATAACTATATATTTGCGTCATTCACTCGCGCAATCGTAACGTTTTGCTTAATAAGCATTTTTCTTGTGAACAAATAATTGTACTTTTAAAGGGATTGAATAAACCGCCGTCAAACCGCCAACATGTCTTTGTTTTATTATAACAATCGTCTGCCGTCTACCTCATAAGAAAGTCAGCACTCTGCATGGCGACCCTGCCACACCGGCCAACTTAAAATATTTATAGAAGAAATAAGCTATGGAAGATTTTTGGAAGAAATAAATAAATATGGGCAAGCCATACTCAAAAGAAGAGGTGATCGTCGCACAAAATGCCAACGGCGAAGCTTCCGCAAATTCCACGTTGGAGCATCATCAAACAAACTACATCATTCAAACCTTATTGATCGTCGCTGTCGTTCTGATCGTCGCTGCAACCGTCTACTATATCTTGAAGAAGTGCCGCAGGAGCGCCATCAGCACTTTGAGGCGAGAATTGAACGCCGTTTCAATTGATAACCTTGCACGAGCTACAAACCAGTACGAAGAAAGAAGAGGAGTCCAGGGTGATCCCGGCCCACATCAAAAGGAGTCCAGGGTAATCCCGGCCCACAACAAGCAGATGCTACGTTCCTGCTGCGCGTCGACTAACCGCCACGCACAGCCCACGTACAACGCTCCGCGCCACGCCGCTGATGATGATGTGCAACTCCGTCGTGACGCCCTTTAGCTAAGTTCCTTTAATTTTAAATATTGTTTTAAGTAGGTAGTATTATGTTATGTCACTGCAAGAATTAAGTAATTTACTTATAAGCTTGAAAGAAATAAGAGATTATTCAATTAAAATAGGCCCAGCTCGTAGACAAAGTTCCGAGACTGCCAAAAACAAATTTAGAGAAGCCCAAAATTTGTATTCTCGTCTGGAGTATATTTCGTCAGACATTAGAGTAAAGATAGAAAATTCTGAGATAAGCAGTGACACTTTATTACCCATGAATAAATATATCGATGACATACATAATTTGTACAAGACAATTTCAAGTTTGTATACTGATTTGGAAGAACTAGAGTTCGAAGATAGTACAGGAAATATGGCTACGAGTAACTTTGACCTAAAAACGGCCTTAGCCCTATTACCAGTAATGAACGCCCAGGAGAACGTCATTATTCAATTAATAGACAGCATTCAACTCTACAGCGATATGCTGAATGATCAAGGGAAAACCCAATTAATTAATTTTGTTTTAAAGACTAGAATTTCAAGTGGTGCGAAACTCAGATTAAAAACAGAGTACTCCACAATTACAGATTTAATTTAAGACATGCGCACACATTTAACTTAATTCGGCCAACCAAGGTCGTAGGTCCATCGACAAGTTCGGATCCGAATTAGAGCAATTATTCGTGAACCTGACCATAGCTCAAGCCGACGGCGATACAAAAAAGTTCGATGTACTCCATCCCTTAAATGAGAAAATAGCAATTAAACGTTTCGCTGACGGATTGTCGGATTCACGTTTAAGCACCATCATCGCTTCACGGAAATTTCAGTCTCTACCAGAAGCCATTCAGACGGCCCTTGACGAAAATTCCCTATCGTCTAAAGTAGAACAGGTCATGAACATAAGGACTTATCGTGGAAATGGAAATGCCAACAGGTTCGGTATGTATAATAATAATTACCAAACATCTCAACGCGGTAATAGTACCCCAAGGACTTTCCATAATTCATATAGAGGTCGATCATCTAGGGGTAACAGGTTGAAATTTAATAACAAACATTCGAAATCTAGGGATACATTATTACTTTTTTAAATGTAAATATTAAAATCTCCAGCTATTAAAATATTATTACAACTGATTTTTGTAATGAGCAGAAGGACTTTTTCAAGTTTTGAAAGAAATGTTACCACATTGTTTGGATTCGGTACTCGGTAGACACAGACTATTATAACTTTATAATCAATAAGTTCGATAGCACAGCATTCAAATAAGTTAGTTATAGTAAGTTTCTTAACTTCTGGAATTTCCCTCCATTTATGCTCCTTATTAACTATGATTCACGCTCCGCCTCTTTTGCTATTATTTCGACTAATACAACTAGCTAAAACATAGTTATTTATATAGAGATATGTTTCGGATCCTGCCATCATAAAATGTTCCGTAATACATAGTACATCAATTGATTTGCTTTTGTCTGCAAGCTCTTCCATATTTACCATCAAGAGATCAGTTTTGTTAAATAATCCAGCTATATTTTGATGTAATATACACGAATACTTTTAGGTCGTTCTGGAACCGAAACACAGTATGTACGTCAGGCTGGCCCGGCCCCATGGAATTTAATAATGAGATTGTTATCAATCCAATGTACCCGGGTATACTAATATATGTAACACCTTCATTTTCAATGTAACTCTTTTTAAAAGAAATTACGTGCACTTCTTAGTGGCCGGGCCAGCCTGACGTTTTCAGCCCGGCCACCTTGTTTCCCACTAATCTACAAAAAATACTGGCAATATTGTGCTACAGATGAAATGTACCCTATAATTTATGCATATGTAACACAAAATCGAATCCTAAAATGCAATAGCATACGAAATATTAGCGGTTGCAGGTGGCCGGGCTGAAATTATTTCGTTAATATAAAACAGTAAAACTGCAACACCTACCAAAAACTAATACCAGTACATAATGAGATATAGAGATATAGAATACATGTAACGCTTTCATTTTAAATTATAATACATATTTAGAAAGAATAATCACTTGAAATTATATTTCAGCCCGGCCACCTAAAAGCGGTAATATTCCCTAAAATCTTATGCCAATTTGTACAGTAAAACCTGATACAGCTATGAAATGAAAGTTACATTCGTTTCGTTTTAGTCGTATACCTTTAAGCCTTCTGTTTGACTAGATTATCAAAATCTGAGAAACTTGCCGAAGAGTGACTATCATTTATTAACTAATTTCAGGACATTTGGTTTGTTGAGTGAAACAAAATGCGTTACTATGATATTTTTATTAATAAACTAAGTAGTATAAATCACACATAATAATTGTTGGATACATAATACCTAAACCTATATATATTTTCTCCGTTTTTGGCTTCACAACATAACCATACAAAGATAATAGTTCACAGACGCTACCACCGATTTTTAGACGGCGCCTGTGTCGCGTCCCAACCTAAGTCGTAAGATATTTTCCCCGAGTAGACAGAATAGATGCGCAAGAGCCGTGTAGTTATCAACACTTCTGACATAATATTTTACGTTTTAATATTACTGTGAGTGTAAAATTTGATCAGTTGTTGCAGTGTAGTTGTTTGTGATGTGATGTTTTTAAGGTAAGTCATAGTTTTGATAAATTAAAATATATCGACAAACAATGTTAATGGGTAGCTAAGTAATTATTTAAAAAAATATACAGGTAAAGTAAAGTAAATCTAAACACTCATTTACTTAATAATAAAACTCCATACAATGCCATCAACTAAATATATTTTATCCTTTCGTTTATAGTCAATAGGTAATAATTTTGGTGATTTACTAACAGTAAGTGTTTAGTTTTTGTGAATCTTATTGTTGTGTACCTACCCTATGTATTTACTTATTATTATTGTGTACTTATTTATTTCGTGAAATCAATAATTAATCAGTTTCTTATTAATTACTGTAAGATTTATATATTGGATTTTAGTGAATTATTCATTGTAATCAGGCAACCGTCGACGGTGTTCGTCTGTACCCGCGCTTCTTGTAACTCCCCCTTGTACGGCCTGCCACAGCGATCCACGTCCCTCGCTCACCGCATTCTTTTCCTCGTCCCGCGACACGCGCCCCTCTCCCCATCTCTATTCTATCTTATATATTTCTAATGTCCCAAAAGTTATAAGTTTTGTGAAAGTAAATTTGATTCTTATGAACATTCTTTGCTTTCTTTCTTTCTTTCTTTCCTTAGGTGCTAAAATATTTTTTAATAGATTTATGTATATACTTGATAATGCATGCAAATGTTACTGCATACACTTATCTTTTTAGGGAATTTGTATTTAAATAAATATTAATGTAGTTATTTAGCCTACATGAATACCTATTACGAAACCATAGTTAAAATGAATATATTTTATTTCAGTTGAGCGTGCCTACACCATGGGAAAACGTAGTGCGTTAGATATTGTGGCTCAAAAACAAATATTTGAGAAACATAAACGCTTGATCACCACGACAAGATATAGTTCTATTATACCATAGCAAAAGATATAAACTATGTGATGTCACCAAAAGCACTATATCTCAGCTTTAGAAGAAACTTTTTAAACAACCAGAACTCACCTCGGGCAAAAGATGAGTGCTTCATTAAAAGAAATGAAGATAATACCAATAGTATTATAATTTCGTCAACATCATCATCAGGGTCTTCTCCAGTTATTCAACAAGCAAGCTTACTTCATCAAATTAGTTTTAAATTTCCAATTGATGTTCATGAATGGAAGAAAATTGAACCCTTAAGTTATACGTATAAACGACACGATAAAAATAAACCTAGTGCAAGATATCAGACGTACAGAGCTATTCCCAAATTTAAGTGGTCCGGTCTTTTAAGAAAAAAACTCTGGGAGTTTTATAAGTTACCTTGTACTGTAGCATTTAAAAGACATGTTATTCAAGGCGCTAACATTACATTCTACGGACGTTGCACTCAGTGTCAAGCAACAGTGAAAATTCAAAATAAAGATAAGACTGATCATATTATTGATTTTTTATGTGAAATTGATCAACTTCAACCAAATTTTAAGCATAATCCTTTAAAAAAAATACGACTCACTCCGTACTCAAGACGAACATTATCTAAGAAATTAAAATTTGATTCAGCAACAATAGTTAGAAAACAAATAGCGAGTCATGATATGATATTTCAAGATAAGGAACCACCTGTATTGCCATCAGTCGGAGCATTACGCCAAATACGTCATGAAACAAGGAAGCAGAAATGGTACCATACCAATCAAATATTATCTGTTGTCATTATGGCAAATACTTCAACATACTCTTCCGTAATTCAGGAAATTTTAATGAAACCAACTTTTCATATTTACTACTGGTTAGAAGAACAAATAAAATATTACAAACAATATGTTCAAGAGTATGGTCGACCAACCATATCATTAGATGCCACAGGCTCTATAATTAAACCAATTGTGTTACCTAATGGGACTAAATTTACTAAAAGATTATTCTTATATGTTATATTAATAACTGCTGATAGCTTTTTAAAATCTATTCCAATTTCACAAATGCTTAGTGATTCTCACACTAAAAATAGCATTGCGGATTGGTTGGGTAAATGGGCCAGTAATGGAATTATCCCTCCTGCAGAAATAATCACGGACGATTCCTCAGCTTTGATTGCTGCTACAATCCAATGCTTTACTTCATATAAATCTACAAAAGATTACTTAGAAGCTTCTTACAGTGCATTGGAGGGACATACAAATAGTTTGCCTGTAGTATATATGCGAATAGATACAAGTCACTTTGTCAAAACTATTCATAATCTTTCGTGCTTCAATAATACAACAGAAAATGTAAAATTTTTCTTTGTTCGTTGTATTCTTTACATTAAAACAGCAGAGTGTATCGTAGTCATAAGAGAGATAATTGAAAATATGTTAACTGTTATTTTAACTAAATTTTATTCAAAAATTTGCTTTGATGCCCACTGTAATTTGAAAAGAAGAATTCAAGGTATTACAATTGATAAAAAAGATTCTAACAACGCACACAATTACGTAGATGAAGAAAGATTCCTAAATGAGGAGAATGTTTTAGATGTAAGCAATTTTATGGTATGGTTTGATAATATTGTTGCTTGTAAAAATAAACAAGAAGAGGAATCTTGTGAACGCCCCAACAAATTATATTATCCGCCTCTAATATCTACTCTAAAACGTTTATTGGGAAAATTGCCCATGTGGTCAAACGTTATGGCTCCATTATACAATTCAAAAAACAAAAATCCATCGTCTAGTGCATCAGAGGATTATTTTAAAACAATAAAACATTTATTACTCAAAACTAAAGTAAGAAAATACAGGATTGACGAATTTCTAAACATACATATTAATCATTTAAATGGAGAGCTTAATATCGCTGCTAGTGAACTACAAAATAATGAGGCACCGCCCCTTCAAGAGCGAAAGATTAAAATCAAAAAGAATCGTCAAAAAAGAACACACCAAAAACGGTTATTTCCTCAAGATTCTATTTTCAGTGATATGCCAAGTTTTGTAGAAAATTGGAAAGGACAAGCTGAAGAGCCAGTTACCGTACCGATTTATAAAATGTTAAAATTTATAAAAAATGGAAATATTGTAACTGGTTCCACTTTAACAAATACATGTGGTTTTGATGCTGTTACATATTTAATAGCTTATGGTTATATTGCATTTAATAACTTTAAATTAGAAATAGATCAGACTGAAAATAATAATAATATGTTATGTAATTATATACAATTTATAGGTAACAAAAACATATCTGAAGCCGCAGTATACGAACTAAGAAATACCATATGTAAAAAGTACTACAAACTATCCTCGAAAAATACAATAGATATAAATTGTGAATGCAATGTCGCAAATTTGTTTGAACAAATGATTTTAGAATTATTTTATAGCGCTCTATTTACAAAAACATGTACCGAAGAAAAATGTGCATTTCAACTTCAAAGAACAGTACCATTTTTACCCATTAATATGAACGTAATTAAAACATTTGGAATATCAGCCCTAGAAGACTCAATTTGTATAGACGTTATTTCGAAGGATTGTGAACACGATTGCCCGGGCACTGTTTTGTCCAGCTATAATGTAAAGAATATTATATCTTTTGATTTAAATGGAACAGATCAAATAATATTGAACGATATACCTTTATCTATCAAAGTTAGAACTAATATTTATGTGATTGTAGGTGCTATTGAATATGTAGTATTGGGGGAAAATCTAGGACATTATAAATGCCATTTATTTAATCAAGATCTGTGGATGTGTTATGACGATTTACAGTCTAGTGTTAAAAAAAGTAATTTGGATTTAATATTTTTACATTCCTTGACGTACATTTTAGCTTGATTAAATAACATAATCAAGTGATTAGTACGTTTTTATCGATTCTAATAAGCAATATATTTAAATTTGAATTAGTCAAAATACTTATAGTACAAATGCCAGATATAGGCTAGCAATGATTATTATATTAGCATACGTTTAATTATACAAGTTAACATTGTGATTTTTAGCTGTGATTTTAATATTATGTTAAATTATATATACTACATAGCTATATTTCCATTAGCTGCCACTGAAAGAACTATGGTTCTCTCTTTATTTAAGAATTGTTGTAATAATTATATTAGCATAATTTTAATTGAAAGTTTTCAAAACTTTAAATTCAAAGTTGATGTAAAAATCATTATGAAAATCTGTGATTTTTTACCAAGGTATAATAAGTATTTAACCAAAAATTATCTTCTAATATTCTGAATGAATGAATGTTCGATGTTAAGGTAATATTGATATTACTATAATTTTTTGATAACTGTGTTATTATCAATGTGTAACCTTTTTTTACATTATTTATAATTAACAATTGTTATAGTACCTAATTAATATAAGTACAAATGTTGTCTAACTAATTTCAAAAATGATTATTAAAAAAATATGACAATTACCAATTTTGTTTCACTCAACAAACCAAATGTCCTGAAATTAGTTAATAAATGATAGTCACTCTTCGGAAAGTTTCTCAGATTTTGATAATCTAGTCAAACAGAAGGCTTAAAGGTATACGACTAAAACAAAACGAATGTAACTTTCATTTCATAGCTGTATCAGGTTTTACTGTACAAATTAGCATAAGATTTTAGGGAATATTACCGCTTTTAGGTGGCCGGGCTGAAATATAATTTCAAGTGATTATTCTTTCTAAATATGTATTATAATTTAAAATGAAAGCTTTACATGTATTTTATATCTCTATATCTCATTATGTACTGGTATTATTTTTTGGTAGGTGTTGCAGTTTTACTGTTTTATAGTAACGAAATAATTTCAGCCCGGCCACCTGCAACCGCTAATATTTCGTATGCTATTGCATTTTAGGATTCGATTTTGTGTTACATATGCATAAATTATAGGGTACATTTCATCTGTAGCACAATATTGCCAGTATTTTTTGTAGATTAGTGGGAAACAAGGTGGCCGGGCTGAAAACGTCAGGCTGGCCCGGCCACTAAGAAGTGCACGTAATTTCTTTTAAAAAGAGTTACATTGAAAATGAAGGTGTTACATATATTAGTATACCCGGGTACATTGGATTGATAACAATCTCATTATTAAATTCCATGGGGCCGGGCCAGCCTGACGTACATAACACAGTAACTCCAGTCGAGTAATAGCTGTTACTATTGGCATATTCTTTTTATTTATGACGTCTAATATAGAAGTTAGAAATTTATCACATTTTTTCTGTCATTCGAGTTAAATCTTAGTAGGGCTCCCACTATTTCATTCATAAACGCAATAACGTACGCGGTCCGCTCGATGATGACGTAGCGCGGCTCAGCTGAGCGTAAATTCGTCCGACGTCCATTGACCCGCTCAACTGCGAGTCAGTTGAGCGGGTCAATGGACGTCGGAGGAATTTATTAACCGACTGCAAGTAGTATTTCATTTCAGGTCCGATTTAGGTTGGTGTAGGTTCA
Organism: Noctua janthina; assembly: GCA_963576755.1. Lineage (NCBI taxonomy): Eukaryota > Metazoa > Arthropoda > Insecta > Lepidoptera > Noctuidae > Noctua > Noctua janthina. The sequence goes on along the minus strand of OY755068.1, from coordinate 11,966,325 downwards.
TTTACCTATATCATTTCTCGTTCGTATCAGAAGCACGGCACGGTGTTTACCACTATCACATCTCTTTGTTAACTAGAGAAATTAATTGGCGTTTAATTCACCACTCTCGCATCACGAAATCACTACTACTCGTACCTATTGAACTAGACTCCGACACGACGACAGTACGCTTGGGAATTAGGCCTTAAATCGAGTGTCGACCAATCGAACCTACCTACCTGATTCATAAAATAATACTGCCTAAAACATTTTTTTTGCGGTAATGCTGGCGGCTGTTACAAACGCAGACAATTCGCACAGAAAAATGAATCGTTTCGTCTGTCGAATAGAGTTCATTATTAGTTGGATGTATTATTAGGTATTGGAGGTATTAGGTTGGAATTAAGACCTTATTTTAATAAAGTGAACCGTGTAATTCGGTTGTGCATCTTTGTAACAGTCAGGTAGGACACGAGACAATAGGTTTCTCAGAATAATTTTAGTAAACTGCGTATTTTACTTAGGTACCTAGTTTGGGTAAAATTTCTAATTTTCACCGTTTACGGTTAAGAAATAAAGTCTAAATTCGCTTTTCGTATTTTTATTTGTGTACCAATTTATCTATCGCGTAGGTACCTATTTGCGCGACCGATCCTTTGGTTAGAACGGTATACATAACATCATGCCTGTTATCCCCGAAGGTTTTGGCAGAGGTGTACCTAATGGTACACCCACATTTTTCGCCAGTTATGTTTAATTCCCATGTAATAATCGTTTGATTCCGCATTCATGACCATTGTGTTGTTTGTTGTGTTTGATCTAAATTGCGTTTATGTTTACGTACTTCACAGTTAAATAACTCTAATTTTTCCTTCATACTTTTTACGGGCTTAGGACCGTCGCGTCAGTAATACATTTTACGTCTAAGTCGGTACCTACCTACTAACTTTGTAAGTACTCTTTTATTATCAAGAAAAGGTATTGCAGGCGCAGGCGTATTTAAAAAATTGGAGCTATCTACAAACATAATCAACTTATAACTAACTAAGGCTAAACACTTTTTAAATAATTTACACTTCCCTGTATCGAAGCAACTGCTCAAAATGGAGTCCACTTTGCTCGATACACAAACGGGCACGTTTAATCACATTGTCTTTTAATTTTCCTAATGTGTATCTGTCACTTTTCACAATATTAAATGCGTCCACTATCGCACTTCTTAACTCATCTCGAGTAGTATGCTCCTCGAAATAAACTAGTCTTTTAATTTCGGACCACAAATAAAAAACCAGTGGTGTTAAGTCAGGGCTCCTTGCGGGCCAAGCCACAGGGCCACCACGACCTATCCACTGCTCACCAAACTCACTGTTAAGGTACGCACGCACTGCAGGATGGTGGAGGTGAAGGGAACTTGAGGGTCGGTGATTCCACGTGCGCGCAGTGAGTTCAGGTGTTCCGGCTGAGCATAAAGTCCTCTAGCCTCTTCCAGGTTATTGTGCGCCATCCCATAAAAATCCACCATTGCCCAATACTCCACATTGGAGTACGCGTATTGCCGACTCATTTTTAACATGTTATTAGGTTGCGCGTGAGTGACCGAACACGAACCGCGCGACAATACTAGTCGGCTAGACTGTGTAAGCGTGGGGTGGGGGCGTGGCTTACGGATCGACGAATGGATTTTTCAATGGGTACCGTTCGCATGTGTTGCCGATCGTGAATACGTTTTACACACACATATGCATTTACCGCAAGGCAGCGTTACTTCGAGTTCTCATTATTTCACAAAAAAAACATTAAATTAAATTTTTCGTGATTTTTTTTATTTTTACTTTTTGAAAAAAATAGTCCCAATCGTTTCGAAATCGATGATTGAGTTTATGGCTTTCGGTTCCAGAACGACCAAAAAATAACCGTGTATATAGGTGTTTAGTTTCGAAAAAAACATGGACTCGAGAGTTGTTTTCATCAGTCAGCTGATTTGTGAGTGTAAGGCTATTCAATGTTTGTGTTACATCCTGTATTATTCCATTAATGTAGCCTTGGATGTCTTGGAAAATGGTTTCCATGCCGAGTTAGTTCACCGAGCAACTATGTATATTAAACATCTCATAGCTACATTTAAGATTTCTATTTGAATCCAAGAAGTACGCATGTTCATGTTCCAGTATGTCGAGATATAACAAATTATTAAAATTCTCTACTCGGCAGTTGAACATATTGGTGTGGTGCCCATACTTAAAAGTAGGTGCACATATAATTATATTAGTGTGACTTAACTTCTGTACAACTTCTCTTATATAGAATATAAGGCCAAAGTAGTCACGAGTACTCTGAAAGTCTTCTTCGCCTATTAAGATAACACAGAAGTCGTTAATTGTAAATTCTTGTATTTTATTTTCCAAATTATTAATTAGTAGATCTGTGCTACAGGAGCTCGTGGCTAAATAATAACAGCCGCTCGGGTCGATCTTTAGGTTAAGCCGTGCTTGCCTAGGTTGGTCTGTGGATGGGTGACCACCCAATACTTACCGAGTTTCCTCCGTGCCTCGGAAAGCACGTTAAGCCGTTGGTCCCGGCTGTCATTTGTACATTTTTGACAGTCGTTAGGTAGTCAGTGGCCCGAAAAGTCTGACAACCAGTCTTTCCAAGGGGTATCGTATTACCCACTATTAACTGGGTTGTGGAGGTCAGATAGGCAGTCGCTCCATGTAAAATACTGGTATTCAGCTGCATCCGGTTAGACTGGAAGCCGACCCCAACATAGTTGGGAAAAGGCTAGGCAGATGATGAGATCTGTGCTACAATTAGGCTTGAGATAGTGGCATATATCGTAATGTTCGGAGAATGTTTTTTGAGAGATAGATAATATTTTATTCCTGGTGTTAGTGCTCAATATGTAAATTTTATTTCTAGACCTTGTTTTATACATACAAAATTTGATTTTATTTTTGATTTACCCTTAAAACAATCACAAATCAACAATTTGTTAATTATTTGGATAAGAAAATGTGGATTAATCAACTAAATTAAATGCCATTGAATAATAAAACTACGGTACAATGTACCGTTCCGTATGGGTTTCGCCAAATTACGGGACAATGAAAAATTCGTGAATAAAATACGGGACAACCCGTAAAATACGGGACATCTGGTCACCCTATATGTAACTATTTCTTAACGCTCTAGCTCCATGATTATGTTCAATTTTTATTAACCTCTATAAATGAGTGTAACTACTTCCAAACGTTTGCTAGTGATTTATTGATTCGGTTATCCTGCTATTATTATTAATCATTTATTTCAGACATTGTCCATATAAAAATTATAAAAAATAAAATCACATTAAAACACACGAACATTAAAATAATCAATAAAAAATAAAATTACACATACATACTACAATTACATAACCAAATTAAAAGAATCAAACAATAACAAAATTAAACATACACAATATTAAATTAAACATACAAAATTATGTCATACACGCATGTTAACCCTTAACCAGGCTATGGATTGATTTTTAAGAGTTTTTACCAGGTTTTGGTAAAGAATCTACCACAATCTGTCAAAAACGCCAACATAGAAATATTATTTATGGTAAGACAAAAAATAACGTGGAACGGAACGCAAATGTCACTTTTGCAGCCATTTCATCTGTGGTCGGCCGCTAAACGAACATTTTTGTGACAAGTGCACCGTATTTTTAATCATTATGGCGAATCGGAGAAAGGTAAGTCGTACAATTTTTTGATATGTTGTAGAATTTGAGTTTTTCTAGTGATTTGTGCATAAATTATAAGTAAAAACTTCTAAAATTATGATATAGCTAAATAAAACATGTGGGGAACCATATGACCTAGGCCTGTGAATTCCTAATTATTGTGGAGTTATTATGCCCATTGCCCGGTGAATTAAAATCTTTATTTTATACTAGGTTTTTGCCACGGGTTTTATTTAGGATTTACCCACACATCTCATTTATCGAAATATAAAATGTGGGTAGTGGTAAACTTTTGTAGTAATTACTTGTCAGTCTACTTTAGTGTATTTTTGTTATTCAGGTAATAACCGATCAACAGCTCGAAAATATACTAAATGAAATGTTTTCATCAGAGGAAGAAAATGATGAAGATGAAGACCTATATTTAGATTATGTCCCAAAACCATTCGACGCAAGATTGAACGAAATTCAAGGTATGTTAAACCGACAGTTATTACAAATATTAGACGATGATGCATCTCAAGCTTATGAAGAGTCACCTGATGAGGAAATTCCACCTTGTATAACATTGTCTGCACCATCCCATGACTTACCTGAAATGCTTACTCCTTCTGTTAATGAAGAATCAGCTTGTGTTTTGTTTGGATCATTGACTGACTTACCTGCTCACCCTGAAGTGCTTACTCCTGCTGTTGACGAAGAAAAAGCACCTTGTGTTTTTTTTGCACCATTGCCTGACTTACCTGCTCACCCTGAAATACTTACTCCTTCTGTTCACGAAGCAATGCCACCTTGTGTTCGATTTCCTGCACCATCCTTTAGCTTACCCGCTAATATGCCCACTTATGCTGAATTGCAAGTACGGGATAGAACATGGACTACACATGTTGAAAATTTTAACGAGTACAATTTTGACAAGTTATTAGAACCTACTAAACAATATAGCCAGCAGAGTCTCCCCATTGAATATTTCAGTAACTTGTTTCCAGATGAGATTATTCAAATGATCGTTGAATACACAAATAAATACGCGAGTATGAAACAAAGCAAATTCTGGAGTGCCACCAACGTAAAGGAACTAAAAGCATTCCTAGCTATAATCATCCTAATGGGAATAAATCCTCAGTCAGATATAGAGCTTTATTGGAGCGCAGATCCTTTTTACAATAACATAGAGATTAGTGGTACAATGACTTGCAAGAGATTTAAAATTTTTTTAGAAAATCTACATGTTTGCGACAATTCAACTCATTTGCCCCAGAATCACAAAGATCACGACAAATTGCAAAAAATAAGACCCCTGTTAGATTGTCTCAACAGGACTTTTCAAGAAAATGCCACCAACTCGGAATCCCAATCAGTGGATGAAAGTATGATCAAATTTAAAGGGCGCGACAGTAAGAAACAGTACATGCCGGCCAAGCCCATCAAAAGAGGGTTCAAGGCATGGTGCCGTTGTGATTCCAAGACTGGATATTTTTACCAATTTGACATTTATACAGGCAAAGACCAAGAAGCCAATGAGGAAGGATTAGGTTACAGAGTTGTAATGAAACTTGGAGGGAATTTACCACGAAACACACATTTGGTTTTTGTCAATTTTTTCTCCTCTTTGGCTCTCATGGAAGCTCTTTATCATAGAGGTATTTTGGCAACAAGAACAGTACGAATGAATCGAAAAGGCCTACCTAAAGATCTGTGTCCAACACGACCTAAAACACTTGAAGAACGAAGACAGGCCAAAGAAAATAAATTGGATCCTGGGGAGTTTACATACCGCTTCTGTCACCCTTGTGCTGTTGTCAAATGGCAAGACACTAAAGAAGTTTTTGTCGTAACAACTGCCGTTAACCCAACCAAAGTGGAAGTGATCCAGAGAACACAAAAGAACGGGAAAAAGAAAGACATGGTTTGTCCTACTGCGATCGCAGAGTACACAAGGAGCATGGGTGCATTTTGATCACTATCGAAGTTCCTACTCAATTGGCCGCAGATCAAAAAAGTCCTGGTTCCGGATGTTTTGGTTCTTGTTTGAGAGTGCCATTATAAACGCATATATTTTATATAAACTCAATAACCAAAATCGTAAAAACATACATCGCGATTTCCGATTACGGTTAGCTAGAAGTCTGAAATCGGGCCACATCTCAAACAAGAAACAAGATCCGGTGGTATATAAAAACAAAAAAGGAGGTGTTTTTGGAGTTACGGACGAAATAAGATTGGGGCAAAGAGGAAGCCATTTTTTAGCATTGTCTACATACAAACGGTGCAGGTTTTGTAGCACAAGGAAACAAGAAAAGCGGTCAAAATATCAATGCGAAATTTGTAAGGTAGCATTATGCATCACCCCTTGCATGAAATTGTACCACCAAAATCAAAATCCAGAAATTCTCAATTAATTCTTTGAGAATTTCTGGATTTTGGTTTTTGTGGCTTTCTTTTTAATTATTTCTTTTTTCTTGTATTGTAATAAAATCCAGAAGAAAAATAAAAACTTTTTAGTTCATACTCAATCCCTTTTAATTATTTATTTTGTATTGTTTTTTTTTTTGTGCTTACATAACATTTTACATTTGAACAACAAACAGTAAAAAATGCTATCAAAATGACAATCGTTTTTTCTTTTATATATATAGATAAAAAGTCGTCGTCTAGACAGGCAATGGGATTATGTTTTCCCACATGTTTTTTTTCAAGTTTTCAGCAAATTTTCTAAATACAATTGATAAAATCTCATACCAAATTTTATCACTCATCTAAATCTACCAAAAAAACATTATTACTGCAGGATTTGTCCGAGGCCTGGTAAAGGGTTAAATAATACGAGGAGAGGCGCTAACATGAAGCTGCATCCACCTCTGTATCAGGGACATGTCCCACCGCTCGGACAAAACCTGCAGGAGACTGTTCGAGCTGCTTTGTAGGCGACTATAGTGAAGCGCTCCACTTCCTTATGATCGCGAAAAAATCATCGGTCCGCGCCTCAGCAAACAGTCGAAGCACTACAAAACCGCGGAAGCCCCAACAGTATCCTGAAAACATTGTTGTACTGTACGCGCAGTGCGCTGTACGCCCGCTGCGTAAAGTTGGTCCACAGGCTGCACGTGTAAAACGACTGACAATGTGCCTTAAATAAAGTCACCTTCACAGGTCTAGTACATCGCGCAAACCCGCGAGCCAACATATTACACCGGACAGACAGCGCCCTGCGCTCCCTCTCAATGTCCAGAATGTCACACAAGTCGTCAGAGACCCAGTGGCCCAGGTACTTGAAATAATGCACTCTTTTTAAGGGAATGCCGCAAAGAGTGACCGGAGGTACAGAAGAGTAACATTTGGTACCAGCTTTAAATATCATGAATTCACTCTTTTTAGCATTGTAATGCCCATGGGCCTCCGTATATGACTCACAAATGCGCAAAAGTTTACGTAACGCACCGATCGATGGACTCAGCAACACCATATCATCAGCGTAACTAATGTTATTTATACAGACTCCGTCTATGGAGCATCCAATATTAGTGCTGCTGAGCTCACCGATCAGCCGGTTCATGTATAGGTTAGAGAGGCGAGGGTAGGATAAACCCCCTTGTCTCATTCCGCACTCCAACCCATACACGTCCGACCGCGCACACGCCCATCTAACGGTATTCTGCTGTTTACTGTACCAGTACCGCAGCAAGGATACAATCTCATGTGGCACGTCTGTTTCACATTTTAGCTTCTGCCACAGCTTGTCATAACACACCAGATCAAAAGCTTTTGAAAGATCTAAAAACAAGCATATACTGGCGGAACAGTTTGCTTGAGACAGAGGATTGCACTCTCAGTTGACAAACCGGGTCTAAACCCAAACTGTGCGTCATGCAAGTGGAGGTGCTTCTCCAACTGTCGGTCAAGCATACTATCCAGCACCTTAGCTAAAACAGTCGCAAGCGAGATCGGTCTGTAATTAGACAGATCCGATGAGTCACCCGTCCTATCCTTAACAATTGGCACTACGACTGTTTGCATTAAATCATCAGGTAAATAACCATGACTAACACACAAGTTAAATAATAGTGCAAGGACTCTTGGTAGGTGTACGCCCGCGTACTTCAAGTGATCGATGCTAAGACTATCGTGACCTGGGGACTTGCCTCTTACATCTTCTTTATAATTTGGGCCACATCCTTGGCAGAGAATCTAATGTTAACATGGTCAGGGCAAGCCTCAGCCGCGAGCACCTATGACTAAAGTAATAACCTATGTTACATTGTACCTAGAACTGCGATGCGCCGAGAGGCGCGCGTGCCCCGGGTGTTCCACACTGCAAGGTGTAGAACTCACGCCGGTCGCGGCACACGGGCGCCTCTCCGACGCATCGTAGATAGTGTGTCGATGTCTATAAGAGTACAGAAAGACCAAAGAAGCGATTGATGGACTGTGTTAAGGATGATTCCTATACGTATAACACACATTTTATCGAACTTGATATTTTCGCGCTTACACACTTTAAGTTCAAAAGAATGGCTATTGAATCTTTAAAAAGTTATCTAATACCTATTATCCCTAAATCACATATGAGTACTTACTTGATTTTCTAATATTACTAACTACTACTTTACTTACTTTCTACTATTACTGCTTTTTTCTATTTTTTTGTAATATTACATGCACGCATTTTAACTATTTTTTTTTTAAATCATTTTGTCGCGGATATTCGCGGGGGTTACACGTTTATTTAGTTCAAAACTTATTCTGTCATACTTTTTGTAATGTGTAACTATTAAATGTCCCAATAAAGTAAAATAAAAATAAAATGATGAAAAAAATGAAACGGCATATAAAAACGAGTTTTTTAAGTAAACTTTATTCTTTTAATCACATTAGTTAATCGGTGTCATGAAATGTATTTAAATCAAATGAAATACATAATAGAAAGATAATCTAAATGAAGTGAAGGGAAGATCAAATAAAAATATGAGCTTAAAAATTAAGTAGCAAAAGATAATAGGAAATTAGTAAAATCTATTTACACTATACACGAATACTTTTAGGTCGTTCTGGAACCGAAACACAGTAACTCCAGTCGAGTAATAGTTACTATTGGCATATTCTTTTTTTTTTATGACGTCTAATATAGAAGTTAGAAATTTATCACATTTTTTCTGTCATTCGAGTTAAATCTTAGTAGGGCTCCCACTATTTCATTCATAAACGCAGTAACGTACGCGGTCCGCTCGATGATGACGTAGCGCGGCACAGCTGTGCTTGTGCGAGCCAGTTGAGCGGGTCAATAGACGTCGGACGAATTTATTAACCAACTGCAAGTAGTATTTCATTTCAGGTCCGATTTAGGTTGGTGTAAGTTCATTTCCCTACATCATTTCTCGTTCGTATCAGAAGCACGGCACGGTGTTTACCACACCACTATCACATCTCTATGTTAACGAGAGAAATTAATTGGCATTTAATTCACCACTCTCGCATCACGAAATCACTACTACTCGTACCTATTGAACTAGACTCCGACACGACGACAGTACGCTTGGGAATTAGGCCTTAAATCGAGTGTCGACCAATCGAACCTACCTAGCTGATTCATAAAATAATACTGCCTAAAACATTTTTTTTGCGGTAATGCTGGCGGCTGTTACAAACGCAGACAATTCGCACAGAAAAATGAATCGTTTCGTCTGTCGAATAGAGTTCATTATTAGTTGGAGGTATTATTAGGTATTGGAGGTATTAGGTTGGAATTAAGACCTTATTTTAATAAAGTGAACCAGAATAATTTTAGTAAACTGCGTACTTTACTTAGTTACCTAGTTTGGGTAAAATTTCTAATTTTCACCGTTTACGGTTAAGAAATAAAGTCTAAATTCGCTTTTCGTATTTTTATTTGTGTACCAATTTATCTATCGCGTAGTTTAATTTAGTAGTTTAATTATCCAGTTATGTTTAATTCCCATGTAATAGGGGGCGAGCTTATTGCCATCAACCGGGCACAAATCCATACTAAACATTTTATTTTTGTTTATGTAGTTATCTAACGCATCGGCATCTTTTGTTTTCAAGACGGTGAAGGCACACTTGCGGATGAACTAATTAGATAGATACTTACATCTTACATACTTATTATAGCAAGTTAATTCGTTATTCAAGCCATAGATACCTACTTCTCTAGCTTTGTATCGAAGGTTTGCTAATCATGAGTTTGCTATAGGTTGCAGTGGTCAGTACCTACCAACCACGTTGTTGCTACAGTCGATACCTACCCACGACAATAAAATCGTTTGATTCCGCATTCATGACCATTGTGTTGTTTGTTGTGTTTGATCTAAATTGAGATTATGTTTACGTACTTAACAGTTAAATAACTCTAATTTTTCCTTCATACTTGTTACGGGCTTAGGACCGTCGCGTCAGTAATACATTTTACGTCTAAGTCGGTACCTACCTACTAACTTTGTAAGTACTCTTTTATTATCAAGAAAAGGTATTGCAGACGCAGGCGTATTTAAAACATTGGAGCTATCTACAAGCATAATCAACTTATAACTAAATAAGGCTATAGACTTTTTAAATAATTTACACTTCCCTGTATCGAAGCAACTGCTCAAAATGGAGTCCACTTTGCTCGATACACAAACGGGCACGTTTAATCACATAGTCTTTTAATTTTCTTAATGTGTATCTGTCACTTTTCACAATATTAAATGCGTCCACTATCGCACTTCTTAACTCATCTCGAGTAGTATGGTCCTCGAAATAAACTAGTCTTTTAATTTCGGACCACAAATAAAAATCCAGTGGTGTTAAGTCAGGGCTCCGTGCGGGCCAAGCCACAGGGCCACCACGACCTATCCACTGCTCACCAAACTCACTGTTAAGGTACGCACGCACTGCAGGATGGTGGAGGTGAAGGGAACTTGAGGGTCGGTGATTACACGTGCGCGCAGTGAGTTCAGGTGTTCCGGCTGAGCATAAAGTCGTCTAGCCTCTTCCAGGTTATGGTGCGCCATCCCATAGTAATCCACCATTGCCCAATACTCCACGTTGGAGTACGCGTATTGCCGACTCATTTTTAACATGTGATTAGGTTGCGCGTGAGTGACCTCACACAGCGAACCGCGCGACTAGACTGTCTAAGCGTGGGGTGGGGCCGTGGCTTACGGAACATGCTGTCTGATCGATGAATGGATTTTTCAATGGGTACCGTTCGCATTAGTTGCCGATCGTGAATACGTTTTACACACACATATGCATTTACCGCAAGGAAGCGTTACGTCGAGTTCTCATTATTTCACAAAAAAAACATTAAATTAAATTTTTCGTGATTTTTTTTATTTTTACTTTTTGAAAAAACTAGTCCCAATTGTTTCGAAATCGATGAATGAGTTTATGGCTTTCGGTTCCAGAACAACCAAAAAATAACCGTGTATGTAAATCATTTGGCAAAATACAATATATATTTTCATACTTTATACACGCAAACATATCGTAAGGCAAATAAAAGAATTGATAGTTAAAATGTCCATAGCATGAGAAAAGCACAGGTATGCAAAAAAAAAATGAGAAAGTTAATATTATAAAGATATATACGACGACGGATACTTGCTTGTAGCAGATGAAGAATGCTGATTAGCAGGATCTGAAGGAGCTAAATACGAGAAAAAAGGATCTTGAAGCAAACCCATGTTAGAATTCCTTGCGTGGAGACTGCTATCATCATAAGTAGGCATCGTAGTAGGTGGCATAGATGTAGCAAAGCCATAGCTATCCGTTGTAGTCGGAGGCATCACTACACCACTCGGCAATGGATTGTAATAAGTCGACCCAGTATTAAACCTCACTAAATCGTCGTTTAACTTCAAGTTAGCTCCGTTCGGCACGAAGCTATCAGATGTTAACGAAGGCTGAGTGTTAGAATTTGGTGGCACTGATTCATCGTTGCTGTATCGATAAACCTCAGGCATCGGTGAGTAAGCGGCCATGCTTGGACCGGCCGCATAGTACGATGAATAAGACAAGTTTGGCGTATACGATGGTAACTCTGAGGTACTCTGTGATCCTTTTATCACAGTTTTCAATGGATTAATTGAGGAGTATTCCGAGGGTCTTGATATATTATCGTTTGGTTGCAGATATATCTTATGATGAGCTGCATGGCTGTCGGAGAGAAGGCGCCGATGTTGATCGTGTCCACCGCAGCTTCGTCCGTGACTCATCTTGTGGTCTTGATTTGGTGACATCTCTTTAGTGTTCGATGGACTGCAGTCGTCTATAGATGAGGACGGCTTGTTGTGTTTATTATCCTTCTTGAATTTCATCCGCCTGTTCTGGAACCATATTTTGATTTGTCGCTCCGAAAGTTGTAAGTAATTGGCCAGTTCGATACGTCTTGGGCGGCAGAGGTATCGATTCTGGTGAAACTCATTTTCCAACTCAACAAGCTGTGAACTGGTGTAGGCTGTCCGAGCTCGCTTTGTGAATCCCTTTTGGTAAGATGAGTCGGTTGACATTTCTGAAAATTAAAACATTATGTGAGCACTTAGAGATAATAAATGTTGCATCGAGAAAACCATTCACGTTCTCTCAAAATAAAATAAAACTCAACGTTATTACGGGTCTGCACATTGCATTGTTCTAATAACCTAACATTCTTGCGTAAACTTCGAAAGGCCACAAGAAAATATAAATTAACTTTAGTTGGAATACGATAAAACAGGCTTATGACTTACCGGTAGCTGGAAGAGAAGAAGCCCGAATAGGTGTGCTTGATGCAGTCTTGTCACTCCATGAATGATTCTGAAACATAAATAAAAACTAAAATACACGTCTAACTTAAACAATGTGCAATACTACATTAAGGTGAGTTCAACCTAATTCTTAATTGCCACTATCAACCAGAAAATTAAAAAGCAATTAGGAATCCGGTTGTTCTGCGGTCAATCAAATCACGATCGTCACCGTCTGGTTTTGATGCATCCCAAAAATACATGTTTCCTTCTTATAACTAGTTCAATATAAGCATATTTTTCTGTGGCATTTACCTGACTGGGAAAACTTGTACCATGCAAGTCGTTGATTTCACTTGCAGGATCCTTTGCGACATCGCTGCCTAAATCACTTCTTTCTTGATATCGGATATGTTCATTATTGGCGTAGTTTCTTGTGTAAATAACTTGATTTTCAATTTGCGATGTGGTCGCACTAAAGATGTTTTCACTTTTGTCAATGCAATCTTCGGTAATCACCTCTTCCGTTCCAGAACCGTAGTTATTGGAGTTGTTACTGATGTTTTCGTAATTCGGCATCTGATACTCATATCTTGCTTCTAAGTCATCTTGAGTATTAGCTGCATTATAGGATTGATGTAAGCCAAGGATGTCTTGAATGCTAAATCCGGTTGAGTCTCTTGAGTTAAAATCTTGCACAAAAGGGTTTGGTATTGAGGTTAACACTTCTGGTTTGCAATCAGGGAATACGTTATCATTGACGTTATAATTCACACCCTCTGATAATATATCTTCAACACCGTGCGACGTTACTCCACTTGTTTTGCAATAATTTCTCTGATTTAGATCATTGGAGTCATCTTTCGGTATTCCCAGATTTGAGAATTCGGATGAGGTTGTATCTCTCGAGTCTTCTTGATCAGAGTGTAGACTCGGTGGTGACAGAGTGGGCGTAGACATGTTATGTTTTCCTTCACTAGCGTTATCACAATTACATACTTTATTACAATTATGATTGGTGTTAATGTCAGCACATAAAAATTGTTCAATCACTGAGCACCTAGGCGACCGTACGGAATGAGAGTTGTTTACAAAATGCTTTTTCGTCACCTGCTCATCGTTAATTTGGTAGGTAATGACTTTTTTGTTTGTGTGTATAATTTTTAAAGGGCTAGTGCATTTGTGTTCAACAGATAAGAGGAACATACCGGGTTTTCGATAGCGTGCATACAATAGATAAAAGTTTAAAATCTGTTTCGGTAGCCAACATGCCTGTCACAACTATTTATTCTAAATAGTTTTCTAAGTTGTTGTTTATACTAAACTTAGGTATGTCGTATCGTCAGCCGCCATATATATTCATATTGAGTCTCTGCCTTGTTGTTCCTTTGTTCGCTGGTGCGACCACAACGCATGGTATTCTGCGTTCGATTCTCAGGTCGGGTAGTGTAATTGACTTTTTGCTTAAGACATTCTTAGTAGCAAGCTGGAGCCTGGATTGTGTTAGGCTGGTAATGGACTCGAGACTTATAATATTGGTAACTCGAGGTGTATTTAGCACATTGCTTCGGAAGATACACTCGTATGCAATTTTATTGTAGTCTTAATTTGACAACTAATTAGGCTGTCAGCTGGCTGGCTGGCTGTGTAGTTGGTGTGGTTTTAACAATGTTATTTTTAATAACAATAAATTTCTTTATTGCCATAAAAACGGGTTACGGAAAAATGTGAGATCCTGTTATTGATTTCGTCATCGGTCAATTAAGCCATGCACAGTAGCCGAGAGATATAGAAACCACAAGTTTACGTAGGCTATTTGGTTCCCACCTACTTGTGCCTACTGATACTAAACTCATTAAGATAGAGGCGAATTCACCTCACGAAGACTGTCTTAAATACAAAATATTCAATTTCAAAAGTAACAATATTAAAATAAAGTGTGAATATAGCGATAGTATAGATTTCGCTAATCCAATAAGTGGTTTGGAAATTAAAATGGATTATAATGGTCATACCAATTATGGTAACGTGCTAAGCAATATAGTTTAAAATGTTTCTCGCTGAGACAATCAGAAACCTATTGAGTGTGTTTAAGGTACTTAAAGTGTTGGCACGTGCTAATGTGTTACTTACTGCATGTTGCAAAAATTGCAAAATATGTAGATTTGTGGGTTTTGGAAGAGAATCAGAAACTATGGATACGTACGACTGCTTCACAACACACCAAAGTATGTAGACTTGCTAGGGAAAGTCTAGATATGGATCTGCGTCAGAATACTTTGAAATAATGTAATAAGGTAAGCTATTTTATTTCTCTTGAGCGTTATATTTACTGACGAAGAATACAAATGGTTAATTAAGACAGTTAATTAGATGAACTTCTTCTTCTTTGCATGTCGATGGACTCAAATAATACTCGACCAGTACATAGCCACCTTCACAGCTCTTTCATTGGCTTCGTTTAAATCCTGTAAGGTGCAGGTGGCTGTGTGGGATGGGCAAGAAAGGACACGGAGGTGGGGCATATCCTGCAGAGGGGCTCCACACTGGCAATCTGGCATTGTATTAGAGACGGGTCGATGTGCAAGAAAGGCGTTCGCAAACGCTCGGCGCATCCTGGATAGCTAGCACTCGGTAACGTAGTCTAGCTGACTAATTCTTTCACCAGGACGACTCAAACTCATTAGATGATGCTGATGATGATTTGGGGCACTTAATATCGTGTCCTGCGTGTCCTGTTGTTTGTTCACTACAGCAACTGACGCTACCGAAAGCGCCAAACTAGTAGCTCAGTTCTGGGCTGACACAATTTAGATTGCCATCGACACGTTATGAAGAAGATCTAAACCGGAATAAGAATAATTTATTTGCATTATTACGTTGTAGTACCTTTGTAAAACATTACCATATATCTAATACCTATAGAATTGATTACCAAAACGAACATTAGTTTGTAAATATTACGAAATTTAAATACTAAAATTAACAGGCAAAATGTGGGTTTACTGTAGGCATATCGAGGATTGCAGGCGTGATGTTATGTAAAAATAACAGTTACCAGTAATAACATTTTTTTTCCAGTAATAACATTTTTTTTCAGAGCTCCCTAAAAATATACTAATACAAACAAAATCATGCATAACTAGAAATCCTAGTTTATGACCTTCACAACGATAGCAATATAGTCTCTATAGTATTCGATTGTACAGAATCAGTTGCTCCGGCATCGAACGCCGACCCTGGCCATTGTGTCGCGTGATGGATGAGCTCCATCCGTGAGGGATCGAAGCTCTCGCGGCTTACGTTTGTTCCGATTCTGAGTAGACAGATTATGACCTCATAATCGTTTTAAAAGACAACGTGACCCCCACTTACAAAGCCCGAGCTTTAAAAAGTGAGATTGAGAAGCAGGTTCAGGAAATGCTAGATAATGACATCATAGAGGAAACGGTTTCGGAATGGTCCAGTCCCGTCTTGCTTGTTCCAAAAAAGGCAGACAAATTAAGCCAAAAGAAATGGAGATTAGTAATTGATTACAGACAGTTAAATAACAAAATCCAGGACAATAAATTCCCTTTGCCTAATATCACAGAAATTTTAGATTCCTTATCAGGCAGTATTTATTTTTCGAAGTTAGACCTTTCACAATCGTATTATCAGTTATCATTAAGTCCCGACTCACGACAATATACTTCTTTTGGCCTGAACAAAATGTATCAACTTTCCTTAGATAACGATTCCCGTAAATACACTACATTCACAGCAGGTAAACAATACCAAATGAAGCGTTGTCCAATGGGTCTCAAAACTTGTGCTAGTGTCTTTTGTAGGCTCATGACCATAGCAATGGCAGGCCTTAATTACCGAAAATGTTTTATATATCTCGACGACTGCGTCGTAATAGGCAATTGCATAGAAAACCACACTAAAAACCTCATTGATGTTTTAAACCGTTTAAGAAAAGTCAATCTTAAATTGAACCCAATTAAATGCGAATTTATGCGAAAAGAAATTGTATACCTAGGGCATAAAATAACACAAGACGGTATTTTCCCAGACCCAGGTAAAATTGATACCGTAAGAAATTACCCACGACCAAGGACTGCTGACGATGTAAAACGCTTTGTCGCATTTGCCAACTACTACCGACGATTCATATCAGGTTTCGCCAACATTGTGTTTCCGCTGAATCGATTGTGCAAAAGAGGTGTACAATTCGAGTGGACAAACGATTGCGAAACATGTTATGAGAAATTAAAATTAGCTCTTATGAATCCACCTGTACTGGATTATCCAGATTTTTCGGACAACAACATATTTAAATTACAAACAGATGCGTCGAAATTAGGTTTAGGTGCAGTACTTTCAAACGGAAATGGAAAAGTAATCGCTTACGCTAGCAGAAGTTTAAAGCCAGCCGAAAGTAGGTACCCGGTAATTGAACTAGAATTATTGGCAATAGTTTGGGCTGTCCGACATTTCCGCCCTTATCTGTATGGCAGAAAATTCATCATCTACTCTAACCATAGGCCACTAGTGTATTTATTTAGTCTAAAAGACCCTTCTAGCCGTTTGACCTAGTTCAGACTGTATTTAGAGGAATATGACTTTATTGTGGAATATGTCCCAGGCCGACATAATGCAGCTGCAGATGCGTTAAGTCGACTCTCGGTCACTTCACAAAATTTGAAAGAAATGCAAGAACACATAGTATCTGTTTTGACTAGAGCTCAGAGCAAAAAACTCAAGACTCAGATAAGAAAACAGATAGAGAAAGCAGTCAGCGGGCATGATCAACCTGCAACTGTTGAAGTACTTAAGAGACCTAGTAATATAGTCGAGTTACGTTTTTCAGATTATCAAGGAAAAATAAATGATGCGAATATAATTCTATCAAATGCTAAATATTGCACTTACGTCCCTTCAAAATCGACGGTATTTCTACATTCTCGATCGTTATCAACCCCAGAGGAGTTAGCGAGAGATTTAGAAAATATGTGCATACGATTGAATATTAATGAATTACTAATCACGAAGAATAAGAGTAATAGCAAAAATATTACTAGTTTACAGCGCAGTATAAAAGAATGTAAAATAAAATCGCTAAAGTTTTTAATAATTAAAGACTTAAAGAGAATAAGCGTCAAACATGAAATAATTACAATTTTAAATGACTTTCACCTCTTGCCCACAAGTGGACATGCAGGCATAAATCGTATGATAAATAATATTAAAAAATATTATTTCTGGCCAGGAATGGCAAACAACGTCATGAATTATGTTAAAAAATGTAAAAGTTGTCAAATACAAAAAACGACAAACAAACATGTTAGAGAACCTTTGTCGATAACGTCAACCGCCAAGTCAGCGTTTGAACGTGTTAGTTTAGATATAATGGGCCCACTAGATTTAGATAATTATAGCAATAAATATATTTTAACAATCCAATGCGATTTAAGTAAGTTTGTAGAGGCTTACCCTTTACCACGAAAAGATAGCGAGACTGTAGCCAGATGTTTCGTCAACAATTTCATATTACGTTACGGTATACCAAATCAGTTTATAAGCGGTAAGGGAACAGAATTCACTTCATCTATCATGTTAGAAGTATGCAAGTTACTGAACATAGAAAAAATTCATTCAACTTCTTATCATCATGAAACTTTAGGTAGTTTAGAAAATACACATAAGCATTTAGGCGCATACCTCAGAATTCAATGCGAGAATAATCAAACTGACTGGAGCGATTGGATTCCATTCTGGTGTTTTTCTTTCAATACCAGTGTTCATTCACAAACGAAATATACCCCATACGAACTAGTTTTTGGAAAAGTCAGTAATATACCAAGCAATTTAACAGAGTCTTTAGACCCCTTGTATAACTTTGACGACTACCCAAAAGAACTTAAGTACCGATTACAAAAGGCTCAACAAGATGCTAGACAAAATTTAATAGAATGTAAAAACCGTAGAAAAATATCATATGATCAGAAAATACAATGTGTAACTTACAAACCAGGAGATTTGATTTTAATAAAGAACCAAAACGGAAACAAGTTAGATTGTATTTATAACGGACCGTTTAAGGTTATAGAGGAACTCTCACCAAATGTTAAAATTCTTAAAAATAATAAAGAGATTTTGGTACATAAAAATAACACGAAGCCATTTATTAAATAATAAAAAAAGAGGTTTGTTAATAGAATAAGAGATTATGTTCATTAAGCTAAGTAATTAATTAGTATGTAAGTAGAGGCCTAATGATACGAAAACGCGACCTTTTTTCTCCAAAAAAAAAAAGGGATGCCACCTACCCTTTACTTTTCGGGGGAGGTGAAGTATGTAAAAACCATACTCAGCAAATAACTATATATTTGCGTCATTCACTCGCGCAATCGTAACGTTTTGCTTAATAAGCATTTTTCTTGTGAACAAATAATTGTACTTTTAAAGGGATTGAATAAACCGCCGTCAAACCGCCAACATGTCTTTGTTTTATTATAACAATCGTCTGCCGTCTACCTCATAAGAAAGTCAGCACTCTGCAGATGCTATCATCCTTTTCTAACAGTACTATTCAGCAATACAATACTTCGCTTAAGCTTTGGTGGCAATATTGTACAGTAAACAAAATTAATGTATTTTTCCCTTCGAAATCTTCTATACTCTCATTCTTAACGTCTCAATTTAATAGCGGGTGTGCGTATGGCAGCCTAAATTCACGTCGGTCTGCTTTATCAGCCCTTATAGGCAATAACGTTGGCTCAGACGAATCTATTAGGCGTCTCCTTAAAGGCGCGTATAAATTAAGACCTATAAGGCCTAAATATTCCACCACTTGGGATCCCCAAATGGTTTTAAATTTTATTTCATCTTGGGTCCCTAACAAAGAGCTACCTCTAGAGAAAATCACTAAAAAACTTGTGATTCTTTTAGCAATCTGCACAGCTCATAGGGTACAAACACTCTCATTAATTAAACTCGAGAACATTTATTTCTCAGATAACGGAATAAAAATTGTAATAACGTATATCATCAAGACGTCCGCACCTGGTAGGGACTAGCCAGGCTTGTTCCTGCCATACTTCAGGGAAAATACTTCCATTTGCCCAGCTACAGTTCTCTCAGATTATATTTCTATCACTAAAAATATAAGACCTGAGAGTACATGCAATCTGTTGTTGACGTACAAACGGCCACACAAAGCTGCTACCACGCAAACCATCAGTAGATGGATCAAACAGATGCTGTCAGAAAGTGGCGTCAATATCAGCATATTTGGCGCACACAGCACACGACATGCGGCCACGTCAGCCGCGAATTTGGCTGGAGTTAACATAGAAACTATTCGTAAAACTGCAGGGTGGACTAGTTCATCTAATTCATTTGCTCGTTTTTATAACAGGCCTATTATGAACGAAGGCGAATTTGCCAGGTCTGTCTGCTTTCCATTAGAAAACTAATCGTGATTAATCAAACGTTAATATTATAATACAGTTCAGAAATGCTTTTGTTTAAGTTAATTAACATTAAGTTAATTTAAGTTAATAGGAAATAGGTAAAATACCTTTACAATTATAAAGCTGTATACACAAGACTGATTTATTGATAAATAAAACGATAATGTTTATAATCTTATTGTTTATTTCTCTCTCCACTCCAAAACTTTCTGACTCTTAACATCTACGTTGTTATAATCATATCTGAAAAATGAAGCAACGAATTATAATATATGATCAAACGAACTTACAAGTGAAGTTCGATCTTTATTATGATGAGTTGCTTCATTTGAAGATATGATCTCCCTCCCTCCCTGACACTTTGTATTTCCCAGATACAGAGAAAGTTTTGTATCATACCATTACTTGACTCCAAAAAATGAGCTAAACGTCAGTGTCAAGTGACTTAGTTCTGTTACGCACAGGCGTAACAGAACTAAGTCACTTGACAATTACTTTGAAAATTAAAATCTTTAAAAAATGTGCGAAGTTACCAAATAAGTAAAGGAAACTACGTTGTTATAATCATATCTTCAAATGAAGCAACTCATCATAATAAAGATCGAACTTCACTTGTAAGTTCGTTTGATCATATATTATCTTCTATACATATTTAGAGGAACACAGGAGATCGGACAGGCTGCTGGTGGATACGGAAATGGACTAAGGAGATATCCACTTTTTGTATGGACATTGGTTTTTTATTCCGAGAAAAATCTAACCAGCATCAAAGTCCACTCAAATAAATACGACAAAAATATGGAACTTAGAACTACTAGCACGAAAAGCACGCTTTTATCAGAGAGATTGCAAAAATATCAAGTATAACAAGGCAAGGAACCAAAACGACTTATTCAAGCTGTAGATACGAGATGGAACACAACATATTTACTGTTGAAAAGATTTGTTGAACTTGAAGAAGCTATTTTAGCTTTTACAGACGGTCGTTTGCCTGTAATCACTGCTGAAGACTGAACACTACACTCACAAGTGTGTAAAATATTAAGACCTTTTGAAGAAATACCCTGTTCAATGAGTGGACAAAAATATGTAACGGGAAGCTTCGTAAAGTTGTCACACGATGCTTAAAAGAAGCGTGCGAAAAATTAATAGACAGAACGGATCTATTAGCTGACGCAAAAGACACCGTTAGTTTATTCGCAACATAACCTGCGATAATTGGTTCACCTCGATACCACTTGCGAAATCACTTCTTCCTTAGAGCCTTTCAAACTGACTCTTGTTGGTACCGTACGTTCTAATAAACGTGAGATTCCAGAGCAATTGAAAAATACCCGATCTCGACCAACAGGCACGTCAATGTTCTGTTACGATGGATGTTTGACACTCGTGTCATATAAGCCAAAGCCCTTCAAGATGGTTTATCTGTTATCTTCATGTGATGAAGAAGCAACAAAAAAAGACTTTACTGCAGCTACTGTAAACCAAAAAACAAAAGAATGTCAAAGATGGCATGTGCCAAGTGCAAAAAGCCCGTTTGTGGCGAACATAAGATTGAAGTTTGTCAAGACTGTATAAATACCTTTGTGGCGAACATAAGATTGAAGTTTGTCAAGACTGTATAAATACCTTTGTGGCGAACATAAGATTGAAGTTTGTCAAGACTGTATAAATACCTATGTGGCGAACATAAGATTGAAGTTTGTCAAGACTGTATAAATACCTTTGTGGCGAACATAAGATTGAAGTTTGTCAAGACTGTATAAATACCTTTGTGGCGAACATAAGATTGAAGTTTGTCAAGACTGTATAAATACCTCTGTGGCGAACATAAGATTGAAGTTTGTCAAGACTGTATAAATACCTTTGTGGCGAACATAAGATTGAAGTTTGTCAAGACTGTATAAATACCAAGTATTAGCAGTAATTTTTACGTAAATTGTATTATTTTATATATTATTATATAAAAGTAATGCATTTCATTTCTAAAGCAATCCCACATAAAAAATGCCAAGATTCATCTAAGCAAAAATACAATATTTACAATAATAGCCGCAATAAAATATCATGCGCCTCTGAAGCGTATGGTTTTCTTTTACGTATGTTGTCATATGGTTATCTTTCTAGGGTTCAAATCTGGGTTGGTTACCCGGTACGAAATAATTGAACAAAGTGGCACCTTTTTGTTGTGCACTTTTATAGACCCCCGGTTCAAAATGCAAGGCTTCTCAGATCAACATGAAGCACAAAAAAACAAAAGAAAATGTTAGGAAAATGACTGCAGCGTTGATCGCACAAACAATAGGAAAAACCACAAACAGCGTCTACAGTCTCGTCAGTAACCGACGATGTTAACAGAAATGCAAATGATGAACTAAGCCCCTGAAACATTTTCGATCAAATGATCGCGAGTACCACAACTCAAGGAACGCCGCTTTCAAAAGCCATGAACGAGCTTGACATGTAGGTACATTAGAATTTTATAATTCGTTTGTATTTTATTTATTTGAGCAAAGTAAATAAAGTATAAAAGAATTATAAAATTCTATCGAATCTTTTTCTAAAAAATCTCAACCATTTATGCAAAGGTGGGTCAGCTTATAGCTATCACTGACTGTACAAGGCTGACCACCAGCAAAGTTGAGCAAATCATGTTTCTTAACGTAAATTCACCTCAGGAGCGGTTCAAGGCGTATGAATTAGTAAAATAAAACAAATTGGCGAATGTACATAAAATAATCTAAATCAACATAAAAAAATACGGAAAAATTAAAAAAACAAAACTAAAAAAAAAACATATTGTAAATAATAATTGATTTGTGTACACAAAATCAGATGATCTTTTAATTACGCCTGAGTAGTATATGGTTTATAGCTAATTGTATTCTACTCAGTCAGTCCTAAGCCTGAAGAAAATGTATGAAGCGAAGGTCATAAGTAGAACCATTTTTTTTTTTTTTTTTTTGTTTCGGATGGTAAATCATCAAATGACCCCCGTCCCCACTCTGGGCGGAGCGGAAGGGAGTGTCAGACTTGTACTGACTAAAACCCATCCATGTTCCTTCTTTGCCCTTTGTGTTCCAGGGCCACGGTATCTCTTTCGAACAGTCCCGCAGCCCTGGCAGGAAGTAGAACCATCAATCAAACGTTTTCCAATACATACATTGAATCAATTTTTTTCTAAAATTGAATGTCGCAGCGTTCAATAAAAACCGTTCAATGAATGAACAGTTTACGTTGCAAATTGACATTATTAGTACGTTAACTCGTTGACGAATTTAACTAGTTGATTAACCAGTTGACAAACGTAAATCAACGGTAACGTTCGTTAACGGACAAACCGTGAACGACCCATCACTAATGGAAAAGGACGAGAGAGTAACAACGCTTACGAGTGGACATAATGTTCACCAGAAAATTTATGACAACATGCTCTTTGGCTGGAGGCTCTAAAAAGTTGAATATGGACTATAATAAAGCTAAAGCAGCAGTGGACCTCTCGGATCAGATGACAGCGTATTTTTCTCCGCTCCAAAAATCTATCAAGTGGTACAAGAAGTTGGCCTTGGAACTGCTTCTAAACACAGCTGTAGTCAATGCTCGGATTTTATACGAAGCTACCACAATAAATAAAATACCTATTATCGAATTTAGACATAGACTTTCACAACAATTGATTGCTTCGAACGCAAGTGATTGATCTAATATAAGGTCTATTTTTTCATACGCGAAATATTTTAAAAGTAACTTCTATAAGTCGTAAATTCACCATAGCAACGAAAAACAAAAATTATCTGATTTTTTTTTTCCAAAATTATTATAATTTAATTTTTTGAGACTTTTTGCATAAAACCTTTAATCCCATATTCTAACAGTGACAGTAGGTAAATACGACGTAGTAAACTAGCGTAATGGATGCTTAAAAATAAGAAGCCAGTATTTATTATGTGGGTCAAGTAATTTTAAATTATTTATTTTTTATAAAAAAATATACTAAGATAAAAAAAAAAACCCTTGAAATGGCTTTGTTATAGCCGTCATATGATTCCCTGAAAATATTTCGTGTATGAATAGTTAGACCCTATATATTCCATGCAGGCCAAACAGAATGAATTATTCCCTTGTAAAAGCAGACGGGAAGGTTGCGACAACAAGAAAATTCTGTGCAGGTTGTTACAAAACGAATTCACAAATGCATGGAAGAAAAGTTGCTAAAAACAAGACCAGGTTACGACATTTTGATCAGTTTGCCCTGACAAGCCATATTTATGCAGGTCGTGTTTTGATAAAAATGATAATTTTATTGTTTAATTTAAAATTACTTTGATCTCAACAAATAGTGCCTAAATATCACTAGTCTCTGATTTAAGGTCAGTTGGGGCAAGTGCCTCTACGGGGCAAGTGCGGCAAACATCAATATCTTCTAAACCAATACAGTATTTAAAAAACGCGCCCTATCCTTGGAAAACAAAATTTAATTTCGGCATTAAATTATAGATGTCGTAAATGGGTATAGTAGAATGTGATTCGCCATTTTGTTTCGACAATCTTTTTTTTGTGGATCCCACGTTGGAAAGTGCTGTGCAAATCGCGTACGAAACGGCAGAAATACCACTGCTGAGAGATTTTAACCAGGTAATTCGCATTCTCTAAACATTATTCTTCATTTACCTGTAATTATTTTGTTTCTATCTGACAAGTAATTAGTTTTATCGATGCTTATATTTTTATAGCCTAAAACAAACGAAGTGAGGTAAGTGCGCCTACTAGTATTGAAGAAGTGCGGCACCATGACGCACTTGACTGGCTACCTCCATCATAGCCAAAACAATGACCGACCTCATAGCAATGGGAGAAGTAGATAAACATAAATTTCTTACTAACTTAGCTGATGCTACCAAAGCATTAACCAATATTCACTATCACCAAACGCAGTCAAGAAGACGCTGCCAAAGTATTAACTACTATTCACTATCACCAAACGCAGTCAAG
This sequence comes from Noctua janthina, assembly GCA_963576755.1. Lineage (NCBI taxonomy): Eukaryota > Metazoa > Arthropoda > Insecta > Lepidoptera > Noctuidae > Noctua > Noctua janthina. Next base: position 11,941,441 of record OY755068.1, on the reverse strand, counting down.
AAGACGCTACCAAAGTATTAACTACTATTCACTACCACCAAACGCAGTCAAGAAGACGCTGCCCAAGTATTAACTACTATTCACTATCACCAAACGCAGTCAAGACGCTGCCAAAGTATTAACTACTATTCACTATCACCAAACGCAGTCAAGAAGACGCTACCAAAGTATTAACTACTATTCACTATCACCAAACGCAGTCAAGAAGACGCTACCAAAGTATTAACTACTATTCACTACCACCAAAAGCAGTCAAGAAGACGCTACCAAAGTATTAACTACTATTCACTATCACCAAAAGCAGTCAAGAAGACGCTACCAAAGTATTAACTACTATTCACTATCACCAAACGCCCAAGTATTATCAACGCTTATCAAGGTATAACATAGTAAATATAGGAAATACCCAATAATTAGTAGTTCCAGTGGAAGATGAGAGAGATTCACTTATCTACTATACATATTTAGAGGAACACAGGAGATACACGCAGGAAAAATAGAAAACAAATATTTCTTATTTATTAATGTTTTTTATTTATTAATTAGGCCATCCTGTATTTCATTGCATGCGACTTTAAAATTACTTACCTCAATGTTAATGCCAATTTTTCTTCTGCTGGTATCACCCGTCTGAAAATTGTGTTTTTCTTCGTGATATCTTTTTGAATAAACAATTGTATACAACATTATTTTTAGTATATGCAAAACCTGAATGTAGTTTGTTCAGAATAAGTAACTGAATCCATTCCAATAATTTTTATACCATGTTATATTTTGTCCCAAAAATATTTAAAAAAAAAGTTACAAGTTGGTCACCGAGCGACATTAAGTACCTATCGCAATTTTTTAGCTCTGTATTTGTTACGTTTTATTGAAATAGAAGACTGTATTTTCTTCAACACATTCACTATTTTATTCTTTTTTTTTATCTTGCGGTTAGGGAGTACGTGGAGCCATACGTTTGAGAAACCCTGTACTAATTAATTTAAAGAATTTGCGTACAAAAATGTTCAATTGAAACCAGCTAAGCGTCGTCTTAATGTACAGGAAGTGCGTAGCATGTGGAACCTGGTGAAAGTGTCCCGCCAACTGGCCACGAGTGACCAAGCTGTAGCTTTTGCGCAGGAAAGAGGAATGTTAGCTAGGCAAAAAGTGTGTAACTATCACAAAACACCTATGAACATTGTATACTCCAGTAATAGAACAGTGGGATCTTTTATTTTTAATAAAGGGCCATGCAAAGCAAAATCAATGGTAAGCCGAGGCAAAGGGACTTGGTTTGAAAATATTAAAATTCTTTTACCTCAGGTATTTTACCTAATGTACGCGTTTGCTGCTAAATTCAGCTATGATCGCACTTTAAACGAAGACACTGCTTCTCTGTGGCAACCATAAATAATTGGTTTAATTATTGTAGAGAGGCAGTTGTAGTTTATATGAAAAATAAACAGGATGTAACCGGGAAGATTGGAGGTCCTGACAAAGTATTTTAAATAGATGAAAGCAAGTTTGGAAAAAGGAAGTTGAAGGACATTGGATCCTCGGGATGATCCAGGATGGGAGCGAAGATATTTGCCTGGAAGTCTGCCCAGACAATGTCCGCTCCGCTTATGTTTTGGTGCCCTTAATCAAGAAGCATGTTGGTGAGGGCACCACCATACATTCAGATTTTTGGCGGGTAAATATTTGTCTGGGGGACCACGGGTGTATCCACCGTAATGTAAATCACAGCGACCCAGGAAACCCTTTTGTGGCTGAGGATGGCACCCATACGCAAAGAATTGAATCACAGTGGCGTGTCATCAAGAGGTTCTTTTATAAAGACAATTATAATAATCGAGAGAATATCAATGATTCAATATATGAATATTTGTGGAAAAGAGATGTAGAAAGAATTAAACGAGATCCTTTTGAGGAATTGATTAATGTAATTAACTATAATTTTAATAAATGAAAAATTTATGAATGTATTTTCGTTTCATTTCTTTTAGCCCCATGTGTGTACAATAGGCAATGTTACTAGAAGCTGAGAATGCTACTAGGATAATTTGGATGCAAGAGCGAGCTAAGCAAGCTCTGGACTTGGGGCACCCCGACACGGATAGATTAGGTTAGAAAGCCATACCCTTCGTGGTTATTTTTTTTTAAACCATTCAGCAAAGCGGGGCTCCGTCAGCCGGCTCTTCCTGAACTGCGCCACGGTGAGTGGTATAGGATATATATTTTAACGCTACTACGCCTTTTATGCGACTATAAAGTGTTTTGAGGTTAGGTTACATTAGTCGATTTTTTAGTTGTCTGTAGTATGTGTATCTGTAGGAACGGCGATCTCCCGCAATGTCCTGCCGCTCAGAGCGGATATCGCTGCAAAGGTGATGTGCTATCGCACATTAAGACGAGAGTTGGTCACGGATGACGAACAAGTCCTAAACACCTGGGCTTGTTATTCTTTTGACGGATACCGCAACGTTCCAGAAGCATGGCGTAATAACCGGAACACCCTCTTACATAGGGGTAGTGAAAGTCTTATCAATTATGCCCAATTCAAAACTCAAGTTACACCTCGAGCAGATACGCTACTAGAGTACTTAAACAAGAAATATAGCAAATTAATAACTGGCAAAATTTTTGTTCAATTTTTTTTTAAATTTTAACTTCAACTAAATTGAATATTTAGCTGAACACGGTGAACACTGACTTAAAATAATTTCACTATTAATCTTGCTTGCTGGACAGTGCGGTCGTGCTCAGTTTCGACTTCCAGTGCAAAAGTGAAAAAGTAAACATGATGGAGCCGTCTAGAATAAAATACATAGCACAGGTATATGCTTTCCTAAGGCGGAGCACCGAACAAGACTAGCGAGATGAGGTACCACGTAGTCTCATAATTATGTTTAAATTGTCGCCCTTTCCGAAATTCTGAGCAAAAATGTAAACGACTTCAGCGGACGCAACCGGCGTCGATCTATCGTTACCCTATCTAAGAATGAGCCAAAAAATAGTTTGGCACTATGCACGCACTTTTCGTCCTGCCAGTTCGTTGAAACTCGGATGAGGGATGGCTGCGTTTTTTAATCCCGGCGCCTCCGCACGTAAGTAGATCGATTTTTAATAATTGTATTGGAATATTCAATATTATTTGATGTTATTTGATTAAATACGAGTTTCTGTAGGCATAGTCATCAAGTTTTTGCAAATAGAAGTATTACGCCAGTTTTCACCGACATCCCCTATACTACTACCTACGTATGGGACCCTTAACTAAACTAAACTTAAAAGCTTCCCTAAACTAACCTAATTTTTTAACTAAATTAATTTTTTTTTCACCATAATTTCTATCACTTAGGTTATCGTAATTGCCTATTTTCCATATTTAATAAATCTTTGGTCCGTGAGTCGTCTTTTGCTTTGAAAACTGTATATCGTTACGGTGAAATAATGGCAAAAAAAAGGAAGCGTAGCCAAAATTTCACAATGGATGAAAAGACAAGTTGGTGAAATTGGTGTACGCCTATAGAAATGTTATTTTGAATAAAATAACGGTACGACCAATCAAGCCAAGAACGCAGCTTGGATAAAACTGTGTAACCAATGTCAATTCAACAGGAAACATGTAGGTTAACATTAGATACAAGCCAACATGCCATTATTTATCAATCTGAATATTACCACGTTTCAAACTATATATATATTTTTTATTTTAGGAGTAAAGATGCATAATAAGAGTCTGGGAGAAAATGAAGAGTGAAGCAAAAAATATATCTCCTCTTCTTTTTTCAATTTTCATAAACATGGTTACCAGGTTAATCTCTTCCAATTTCCATCTTTATGCAGATGACTTGCAGTTCTACCGGCATTTTGTTGTAGCTGATGCAGATTTCGCCATTGCTGCTATGAATCATGACCTGGCTTGTATCAGCGCCTGGGCAAAGTCATTTGGACTGCAAATTAACCCTACTAAATCTCAGGCCATGATTATAGGCAGCCGATTCGTTCGTGGTGCGGCCGTTGTTGCATCTTTGATGCCGTTGTACCTCGATGGTGTTCGCATCGATTATACAGATACCGCAAAAGATCTAGGTGTAACTACTAGGGCAATGAGGTAAGCCGAAGGTACACTTCTCACTTCATTCACTAAAATACCTTCAGAGTCTCCTGCCTTTAAAGACTAAAATTACTTTGGCTCAAACCCTTATTCAGCCGATTATAGATTATGCCGATGCCTGCTACCTTGATGCTACTGAGGAGCTATTAAATAAGCTTGAGCGCTTGCAAAATTTATGTATTCACTTTATTTTTGGTCTCCGTAAATATGACCACGTTTCTCACCTTCGCAAAGAACTCAAGTGGCTCCCAATCCGCCTTCGCAGGAACACTAGGATCCTATGTCTCCTCTTCAATATCCTACACAACCCGTCCTATCCTTCGTACCTGCGTGAGCGTTTTTCTTATGCCCGCCCTACTGACGCACCGTGTAGATCGCACCTTAGATCCCTACTTAAATCCCATCCTCATAAATCCAGCTATTACTCCTACTCCTTCTCCGTCCATGCTGTAAGGTTGTGGAACTCACTTCCGCCTAGCATTCGTGATTTAAAGACCATTTCATTATTCAAATCACGAGTGAAAGAGCATTGCCCTTCCTCTCAATTATAATTTATTATATATATGTATGTATTAATATTTGTATTTAATATTTTAGTTTAAATTAGGTATGATACATATACACCTTATTCTCTTCCGTTTCTACACAATATTGTCTACATTTCTTTTTTTCACTTCTCCTTTTGCAGGTCTGCTGGCAGAAATTTCTTAGGAAATAAGTAGTACCTATGTACTCAAGTATTAAAATGTAATTCTCCTGTGTTGCATTGTGGGTACATAAACAGTAAATATATAACTCTACCTACTAATATATGACTTGAACGGGTGGAGCACCATCAACCAGTAAAACAGACCCCTATTCTAAAACAAGTCTGCGATTTGATGGGTCGAGGCTGCAGTGGTATTGCTGATGTTTTAGTCTCAGATGCAATCATCACCATACCAACCACAGATTTAGAAGTAGCCAATGAAGAATCGCAGAGGATAAATCTTGGATGCTGATTTGAATTTTCAGGAGTCATTAAGTGACTTAAAAGAAAACGAAGACACAGAAGTAAACACTCCAAGTATCACAACTCCTTTTTGGATAAGGCGTAGGCCTATACTTAACGAACAAAACCAACCATCACAGGCAGAAGTTGTGGCCACCAGTTGTGGTTATGTTCAGGTTTTCAAGAGGTAAATAACATAAAAATAAACATTAAAGATTTAAAAAAGAAATTGCTCGAAGAAGAAATTGAATTTAAGAGAAACCTGTATGCTGTTCAACTAAAATCAGCGAAAACAGACCTAGAAATAAAAAAAGATGTATTTTATATCAAATGTAAATCAAAAAAAAAATTTAAATCAAATGTCTTGTCATAAAAAAACATTTATTTTTACCAGAATAGTACATTACTTGTAACATTATTTTATTACATGTTACATAAATGTAGTCCTTAGATTTTTGGGAAATCGGAGACTGAGTGGATGCGTTCGGATACATTTTTCGAGTACATGTCTAAAGGGTTCAACGATTGGCTCACGAAACAAAAAGTAAAAAAGCCTGTACTATTTTTCGTAGATGGACATAAGTCACACATGTCCATGCCACTGAATAAGTTATGAGAGGATAGTGATATCATCTTCTAGGCTTTACCGCCTAACACCATTCACATTCTACAACCAACCACAGTAAAAAAACGGCAGAGTCGGTCTGAAAACCTGTACAAATGCAGAACAAAAACAATCTTCTGCCAAGTTTTTAAAGAGACGCTAGACATGGTAATGACTCAGACGATCAAGAATGGATGCCGTAAATGCGGTCCTTAGACATTTGACGTAGAACAGGTAGACTTTTCAAAATGCGTTAAAGAATTTTTGTGAATTTATTAATTGTTTTACTTTTATACTATTATAAACCCTATTAGCTATTGAATAAGAGTCGTTTTTCTACCGTGATTAGATCATACTGCCTGTAGTATTGTAAAGATATACTCGGTGTCAAAAAATTTCAGCCGTCTTAAGCTGTATAGCAAGAAGGGTTGCGATGGATCCTCGGGACAAAGTGAATATACAAAACTTTAAAAAAAAAATGAATAAATATCGGACGCAAATATGTTTACAGTTTCACTTGTACCATTGAAACTAGTGGATGAAGAAAATAAACCAATTGTATGGCAAAATCCGACATGCTCTTCAGTTAGATATTGCAGACCTATTTCTCTGGAATTAGCAAAAGAAACTCCAAAAAAAACAGAGAACATCACACTGCGCAAAATCGTCTCCGCCCCTCGCTTCGTGAGGAACGCTACCATCCTGCGGGACCTCAACATAGAGAGCCTGGAGGACTTCTGCCGCCGCCTTGCGTCCACCATGTTCGCGCGTGCCGACGCCTCCGCCTGGCCCCACGTCAAACACTTGGCGCCATGGCACGCGCGGCCACCTGACGCGAGGCGCCTGCCACGTGACCTCGTGGCGGACGTGTACGTCGCCACCCCACCGGACTGCCGTATCCGAGTAAGTGGCCCCCCTTCCACACGCGACTTACTCAAACACTGAGACTCCACACTTACAACACACACGCGGCAAGCGTCGTGTGCTAAGTTAATATAGGCACGACGCACACCGCACCAAACATCCACACAACTCTACAGGCAACCATAATCACGCGAGGAATGCGCGGCGCGGGCTCGCGATTCGTTTGCTAACACGGGCGGTGTCACACAACACACTACCGTCCATACACTCACTCTCGGCCCTCTGTCTGAGACGTGCCCGGCTAGACCTGAAATCGGCTACAGACGGAGGCCAAGGACACCCTCGGTAGCGAGCGCCTGAACCACCTCTGTCGCTGGTAGTCACCCGCTGGGCCTCCTCCGGGCAACTGGAGGTCTCACCTGGCGGTGACGGACCGCCGAGGTGGCGTGAAGCAAGCGGCGCTTCTGTACAGCGCCAGCGCCGTGCGCCTCTACCGACACAAAAAGCAACTAGGTACTCACAGGCAAGCCGCGTTCGAGCGCGCTTGCCATTGGCCGGCCCTAGATGGCCGATCAGCGACGGTGCTTGCGAGTACGCAAGCACAGTTGAAGCCGCGGGACCAAGGGCGATGCCCAAAACCCGCCCGCCGCACCCTCCTGCGGGGGTGTAGCGAATTCTACGGCATGGAACATTTAATTTTGTGCACCGAAGTGGTAACACTTCATTAGTGCTCATTAGCGTTATCTTTTCGCCGTAATTTCTATTTTTTTCAAAGCGTTGTTTTTCTCGGAAATTGATTGTTGTGCTATGGATATTCAAAAAGAAGGTATGTACGACATTTTTAATCCTATTGTGTTTACTTTAACCCTGTCATTATCGGTAACCAGCACCGTCAAAGAGATACTTCCGATTTCTTTGTTTTTTGCCGCTTTCCCATATTCAATTAGACTTTTACTTAGGAAGGATCGCCAAAGATGAAACATATATCAAAATAATCTATTGTTTGTCTAGTTTCAAAAACTGTAACGTCTAGGTGCGCCAAAGTGCGCCGAGGATTGCTATAGGTCATTAAAAGGTCGTATGTAGTTTATTTGATACCGTAGGTATTAATGTAATTTTATTTTTCTTTTATTCTGCAGGGTCCACCATCAAGTGTCCTTTTTCCTTAAATGGTTGTTCTAAACACCGGGTTATCTGCGACAAATACAGAAAAAACAACGAAACTAAAAAAAATATGATGAGGAAAGTAAAAATGTATGATAGTAAATTGCAAGGTTACAATGATGCAGACTGGGCTGGTGATGTTGCAGACGGGAAGTCATCATCGGGTCAACTATTTATATTTTTAATACTCCAGTCTCTTGGTACAGTAACAAGCAATCTTGTGTACCACTGTCATCTTGTGAAGCTGAATACGTACCTCCTAGTATGAGTATATGAAAGGCTCTTTCTTGAAAAAAAATACTCAAAGACTTAGTATATGATAACATAGAATTTGAAATACATACTTGAAGACAATCAAAGTGTGATTAATATAGCGAAGAACAATTGCAGTAATAAAACATTAAAGCATATACATATAAAGTATCAGTACATTGTGGTAAATATATCAGCAACTTCTGCTCTTTTTATATTTTTTATTAAATATGCAATTATATTTGTACCTGTCCTAGTTCCCTCTGCCTTATAAAGGGTTAAGCAGTATGTACGTTGTGGTTGATAATTTGAATGTATTTTATTTATTTATTAGATATATTTAGTTTTAGATAGATGAATATAGTTATTTTATTTTTAGTATTAAGTTTAAACTTTTAGTTCTTGTAATTGGTTAACTTGATATCCTTAACATGCCATTGGTCATAGATTTCCCTGACGTATCCGCCTTTTGTAACCATAAAAATTTATGTGGTAGGACATTTTCGTAATATATTTGTAGGGACACATGTAAGCGTGCACGACAGACAGAATGCAAGGTAAGCAAAATGTATATGTGAGCGCGACGTATGGACGGCGGGCTAGTTACTGCGCACTAGTCCGGTCGGAAGGTTCTCCTTGGGTTTAATCGGAATAAAACTAATTCGGTACTAAACGGGCGTTTATTTGCATAAATCTAGAGACTTCATAACCGGCTAGCGCAGTGCTCATATAATAGGGATTGCTGTGCCTTACAGTGACAGCAGATATCCCTAAAGTGGTGACCCCGAACGCGAACTATATAATTACGCTGTAATAAAAAGTGCAAAGTGTACAAACTCAGTGACTCTATAACGTCTCGTGAATCAGTGCGAACAAAATGCAGGCTCCACAAACACAGGCGATGCCGGTGAAAAGGGAAAGCGAGGATGTAGCGCCAATAGAGCTAAGGGCGCAAATTCCAGATTTTTGGATAGACGATCCACGACTATGGTTTGCACAGTTCGAGGTGTTACTAGCGAGCCAGAAGCAAGAGGAGGCCAAGAAATTCGCCCTGGTGCTACCAAAGCTAAGCAAGAGCACCACACAGCAAGCGCGTGACATAATCCTGAATCCACCCGAAAAACCCTACACCGCCCTAAAAGAACGCCTCTTAACGGTGTACGAAGAATCGGTCACGCGAAAACTACAGAAGGTGCTGCATGAATCCGAACTGGGCGATCAAAAACCCACGCAATTATTTCGGAGCATGAAGAACTTAGCAGGAAACAAAATTCCAGATGAAACTGTGCGCATTCTATGGATGGAAAGACTACCTAAAACGGTTCGTACAGTATTAACCGTCAGTGAAACAACAGAGCTGGAAAAGCTAGCTGAAATGGCGGATAAAATAATGGAAGAAGCGACACCTAAAAACACCATCGCTGCGGTTGCAAGTAGCACTGTAACATCAGGAGCAGACCTGCTGATCGCGGAAATAGTAAAGCTTGGTGAGAAAAGCAAAGCACTTCCACACCACGGTACCGATCACAGTCACCAGATAAGAAAAGGGAAAGAACAACGCAGCGAAAGGGCAGATTGTGCTTCTACCATTATCGATTTGGTAAGAAGACCACAAAGTGCGTGCAACCATGCAATTGGGACAACAGCGCAGCAGGTGAAGATTCTCGAAGGTCGGGAAACTAGACGTGGTGCGGTCAACGGCGGAACACTGCATCGACACCGTGAATCACCGCCTATGTGTTACGGACACCAGCTCGGGCAAGCGTTTCCTCGTAGATACAGGTGCGAATGTATCCGTTCTACCCCCGACAAAGTGGCAAAGACACGTAAGTAATAGTGATAATTTTAAGTTGTATGCAGCAAATGGGACTGAAATAAAAACCTACGGCACTAGAAACTTAGAATTAAATGTAAAATTAGGAAAACCATTAAAGTGGACTTTTATAATTGCAGATGTAAAGCAGCCCATCATAGGAGCAGATTTTTTGCGCCATTATGGGTTGTTAGTAGACTTAAATGCACAACAATTATTAAATAGAAAAAACAGCTTAGTGACCCGCGGTAACATTGTTAAGTGCGCGGAATTTTCTGTCAGCATCGTAGACAGTAATCACTTATTTCACAAACTGTTATCGGAATATGCAGATATTACCAAACCCATACCATTTAGGGACGATAACGCAGACGACGACAAGGTAATGCATTACATCGGGACCACCCGTACACGCGAGAGCCATACCGCTTCCTCCTGACAGATATCATAAGGTCAAAGAGGAATTTAGGTTAATGCAGGAAATGGGGATCTGCAGACCATTCAAGAGTGAGTGGGCGAGCCCGCTGCACGTGGTGGCAAAAAAAAAACGGGGACATCCGACCGTGTGGCGACTACAGGCGCCTAAACGCGATCACAAAACCGGACCGATACCCCGTGCCACGTCTGCATGATTTCACCTACATACTGGCAGGTAAGAAGATTATTATAACTAGAAGACGGGATATTTACCATGTTTATTGTTTTCTTTGAGTTCCCGATATTTCGGCGCTGTTGCAAGCACCATGATCACGGATAAACTGAAGTTATTGCGGGTGGGTGTTTATGAGCAGACAAATCGGTCTACCCTCTTTCTTGTTCGTTTTTTGCACTCAGTACCGCTACCACTGTCACTCACAACTCGATTCTGTTCCCGACACACGAAATTCACTGTGTCTGCTCGCGAACTTTTTTTGGCACTATTCCGCTTTTTACACAGCTGGACAACTGGTTTCCAGGCTTTCGACAGTTGAAACCCATCCTCCCGATTGAAGTTCTTATATTTGGTGACTATATGACTTACCAAAAGTACACAAGCAAAATGTTCCGTTACGGCCCATAGTCAGTCAGATTGACTCACCCACCTACTACCTAGCGAAACACGTAGCTTCTGTTCTTCAACCATTAGTTGGACATTCAACATCTTATGTGAAAGACTCTCGACATCTCATTGACATCTTGCAATCCATTAATCTCCAAACAAATGACGTAATGGTCAGCTTCGATGTTGAGTCCCTATTTACCAATGTACCAGTGGCGGACTGCATGGAAGTAGTTAAGGCAAAAAAATAACATCCCTGTGGAATACGTGAAATTACTACATCACTGCTTATCTACCAGTTACTTCATATATCAAGGTCAGTACTACCTGCAGATTGATGGTGTAGCCATGGGTAGTCCAGTGGCTCCAGTAGTAGCCAACATTTGGATGGAACATTTTGAAGAGTTGGCGGTCTCTACTGCATGCACACCTATAAAACTGTGGAAAAGGTATGTTGATGACGTCTTTGGGATCGTTGAAGGAGACCAAGAAGAGGTAGAACTATGCTTGGCACACCTTAACAGCATACATGCTAAAATAAAATTTACCTACGAGATGGAAAATGAGAGGACAATTCCATTCTTGGACGTGAAAATAGGGGTCCGTACTGACGGTTCTCTAAGCCACTCAGTCTATAGGAAATTGACTCACACGGATCTATATCTACACGCTGATTCTCACCACCATCCCAGACAGCTGTACTCTGTAGTGACTTCACTTACCAACCGCGCATATGATCTATGCGACGAGGAACATTTACGTGCTGAGTTAACACATGTGCAGAGGGTCCTACAGAGAAACGGATATACAGGGAAACCCGCGCAACCTAAACCAAACCCTGGTTGTAAACACCGGAAGTGCGAGGTTGAGAGGCAGCCGGCATTTTTGCCATACGTGAGGGGAGTGACAGATAAGGTTGCCAACATTCTTCGGAAATACGCCGTAAAGACTACCTTCACGCCTTTCAAAAAAGTGTCTCAGATGCTGCGTTCGCCGAAGGATAATTTTCCACTGGAAAAGCCCGGTGTTTACAAAGTGGACTGCAGTTGCGGCAAGTCTTACATCGGTCAGACGAAACGTACGATGGCTTGTCGAATATCGGAACATATCAGGGCGGTGAAGAACAACGACACCCAAAAATCAGCCATAGCTCAGCATCTCCTGGAATCAGGATCGAACCACTGGATTGAGTTACACAACCCTCAGGTCATCTCGACAGAACGCCACTATATCACTAGACTCGTTAGAGAAGCTATTGAAATCACCAAATATAAGAACTTCAATCGGGAGGATGGGTTTCAACTGTCGAAAGCCTGGAAACCAGTGGTCCAGCTGTGTAAAAAGCGGAATAGTGCCAAAAAAAGTTCGCGAGCAGACACAGTGAGTTTCGTGTGTCGGGAACAGAATCGAGTTATGAGTGACAGTGGTAGCGGTACTGAGTGCAAAAAACGAACAAGAAAGAGGGTAGACCGATTTGTCTGCTCATAAACACCCACCCGCAATAACTTCAGTTTATCCGTGATCATGGTGCTTGCAACAGCGCCGAAATATCGGGAACTCAAAGAAAACAATAAACATGGTAAATATCCCGTCTTCTAGTTATAATAATTTTAGTGACCATGAAAGTTTAAAATCTTATAGGTAAGAAGATATTTTCCAAACTCGACATAAATAAATCTTATCATCATATCAGAGTAGCTAAAGAAAATATAGAAAAAACTGCAATCATAACGCCTTTCGGGTTGTATGAATTCCAGCGCATGACCTTTGGTCTAAGGAATGAGAGCCAAACATTCCAGCGTTTCATGAGTAATACAGTACTACAAGGTTAGATTTTTTTTATTCAATTTCGTTGATGACGTCATAATCGCGAGCGACTCCATAGAGGAAAATGAAAGACACCTGCGGCAAGTATTCGATAGGTTCAGGCAGTATGGCATCACTATTAACCTACCTAAATGCGAATTCGGAAAAACAAATATAGAGTACTTAGGGAACGAAGTTACAACCGAAGGTATTCGTCCACTCGAACATAAAGTAAAAGCAATTGTAGATTATTTCCGACCGGAGACCGTAGACCAGCTCAGGCGTTTCTTAGGAATGATTAACTTCTACAGAGCAAGCATACCTAACGCTGCCAGTCAACAGTCGCAGTTAAGAGTTTCTAAAAAATTCAAAAAAAGGGATAAAACAATTATTCCATGGGACGACAAGTCTATTAAAGCATTCGAACAATGTGTGCGTGTTATGTTGTCGGTGAGATAAATAAAGAATCAGACTCCAAAGAAACAAATGTCTTTAATTCGAGTTCCACAATACTTCGTTATAGCTAACTACGTACTATGTATGCGTCGAGGCAGGGCGGTGGTATGTAGGCTAGACTTGAGTAACTCCGGAGCGATTCGTTCCGATGAACTACTCAATCACAGTGAACGAACTGAACTCGTTCAGTACTGTGCGGAATTATCGTTCCACAGTTCACTGGCTCATTATAATCCCGCGTCTCTAGTCTAAGCCCGCGTCAGTGTGTGTAGGTAGGAACGAGAGCCCTTTGTTGTATACGTCACCAACTCAACTCACCACATGCACTTAGCAAGATCTGATTCGTTATCGCATTTACACACACTGACAATTATTGTTTGGCTTTGGCTTTGTTTGGTATTCGATATTCTAGAGACGTTAACTATTTTGGTCTCTATTTCATAAAACAATAAGTTTATTTTAGATTAACATTCTATTTTATGCAACTTTGTTTACGTTATGAGGTCGTATTTTTTAAATTGGTTAGAGAGTCGAATTGCGTTGAGTGAGTGACATCTTCCTATTGTGCCTACTTTTTGTTTTTATATAAAATGGCTTCTAAACGCAAACGTAGTGATATTTGGGGGCATTTTAAGGAAGTCGAACAACAAAAAGCAACATGTGATTATTGCAGTGCAAAATTAAGTATTACGTCTGGAAATACAAGTAATTTGTCGCGCCATATGACCAGGAAACATCCTACAATACCTATCGTTTTGGAACGGCAAGTTGAAATAGATACTTTAAGATCTAATACTGACCCATCAAATTCTGCTGACCAACAACAAACATCCCAACAAACATCGCAACAACCATCGCAACGACCATCGCAACAACCATCGCAACAAAATATTACTGATTTTATTATCAGAAAAAGACCTATTACAGTACAAAGATCGCAGGTTATAGATAAGCAATTGGTGAAGTGGATATCGAAAGGCCAACATCCTCTACGTGTCGTTGACGAACCAGAGTTTAAAATATTATTACAAATGGTGTCTCAAACCCCAGGCTACAGTTTACCTGCTAGGAAAACGCTCTCAAAAAGTTTGATTCCAAAAATTTATAATGAGACCGTAGAGTTGATGAAGAGCAAAGCTTGCCTCTGTCAAAGCAGTTTCTGTAACAACTGATGGTTGGACATCAGACTACACAAAAGATAGTTACATTGCAGTGGCAGCCCACTATATAAATGAAGATATGGAGCTGTCTTCATATCTGTTAGAATGTGTACAATATGGAGACAGACACACTAGTGAAAACTTATCTGAATTTTTGAAAGATTGTTTTCGGCGCTGGGACATAGATTATAAAGTATGTGCAGTGGTGTCGGATAATGCGGCAAACATAACTGCCGCAATACGTTTAGGTGGGTGGAGGCATGTTGGATGTTTCACACACCAAATCAATCTAGTTGTTAGGAAAGGTTTAGGAGAGATCTTACCTATAATCGAAAAAATTAAAAAAATTGTTGAATTTTACAAAAGGAGCACTGCAGCTAAATATAAATTGATTGAAGTCCAAAAACAGTTAAATATTCCAGAATTAATGTTAAAACGGGATGTTGAAACTCGCTGGAATTCCACGTTCCAAATGTTGGACCGTTTAATAAAAATTAAGGAAGCCGTTGTCTCAGCTACATTTTCGCTAAGGAGTGACTTATTAATAAATTCTGAAGAATTTGTAAGTATTGAACAAATACTGCCCATTTTAAAGCCATTCAATGACATAACAACAGAAATGTCTAGTGAGAAAGCAGTTACTTTATCTAAGGTAATTGTTTACTGCAAAATTATGATAAACCACATTTCAAAACATCATGTACCTCCAGTAATTTCAACATATTTGGAACCAGTACAACAACTAATTAAAAAACTTCATGTTGAAATTTATAAGAGATTTGGTGATATCGAGTCTTCAGTTTTACACTCTGAAGCCACGGTTCTTGATCCCAGGTTCAAAAAGATCGGATTCAACTCTGTTACCAAATATGAAAACGCGGTGAGTGAAATAAGGAGAAGAACAACTGCTATCGCCAGCGTCACCCGCGTTGCTAGTGATGATAATGTTTCCCAATCCTGTCACCCCGATAATATCACCGAAGTAAATGATGATCTTTGGTCCGAAATCGATAAAGAAATTAAGAAAACGGTACCACAAAACTCTACAGCTCAAGCCAGTATTGAAGTGGACCGATATTTGAAAGAAGATTTAATACCTTGAAAATCAGATCCATTGAAATGGTGGTACGACCGCAGAAATGTCTATCCGAATTTGTACCAACATAATTATGTTAAAAAGACTATGTATACCCGCTACCTCCGTGCCATGCGAAAGAATCTTTTCAAAGGCTGGCGATATTTTAAGAGCACGTCGTTCATTGTTGAAGCCTGAAAAGGTATCACAATTGTGATAGTAGTGTTTGCATGGAAACATGTGATTGGAGAAGACAAAAAAAAGAAAACTGAAAAAAAAAATTGTAAATAGAGTTGATTTTTTAATATTAAACATGTGATTAGAGAAAACAAAAAAAAGAAAGCAAAACACAAAAAAAAAAATTGTAAATAGAGTTGATTTTTTAATATTAAACATGTGATTAGAGAAAACAAAAAAAAGAAAGCAAAACACAAAAAAAAAATTTGTAAATAGAGTTGATTTTTTAATATTAAACATGTGATTAGACAAAACAAAAAAAAGAAAGCAAAACACAAAAAAAAAAATTGTAAATAGAGTTGATTTTTTAATATTAAACATGTGATTAGAGAAAACAAAAAAAAGAAAGCAAAACAAAAAAAAAAAAATTGTAAATAGAGTTGATTTTTTAATATTAAACATGTGATTAGAGAAAACAAAAAAAAGAAAGCAAAACACGAAAAAAAAAAATTGTAAATAGAGTTGATTTTTTAATATTAAACATGTGATTAGACAAAACAAAAAAAAGAAAGCAAAACAAAAAAAAAAATTGTAAATAGAGTTGATTTTTTAATATTAAACATGTGATTAGAGAAAACCAAAAAAAAAAAGTAAATAGAGTTGATTTTTTAATATTAAACATGTGATTAGAGAAAACAAAAAAAAGAAAGCAAAACACAAAAAAAAAATTGTAAATAGAGTTGATTTTTTAATATTAAACATGTGATTAGACAATTTTTAAATACGCCTTTTAAAGTGAAAAGTAGGTTTAATATTAATTCATATTAGTCACTTTAAGTGTCAGTCCTAAGCCTGAAAAAAGTATGAAGGGAAATCGAATCTATTTTATAACTGAATTTCATAGGTGACGTATCTTATTGTTATAGTTCACAGTTTATGAACGAATAGCTAAACAAGTTCCAAATCAGGACTCTGTCGAAAACATGTCTATGCCACAGTTCATTTCGCTCTCTGAATCAGTAGTACTGTACTACCAAGTCAAGGAGCGAGATGAACTGTGGAACGAGTTAGCGGAACGAGTTCACTTCACGGAACGAGATTTGATGAACTAGATCCATTAAATGAACGACAATGCCCAAGGCTAATGTAGGCGACCAGTGCTGCCATTTTAGCGCTTTCGGCGCTAGATCTAGCACTTTTTTGCAATGTTCAGCGGGCACTTGATAATTTTAGCGCCTAGCGGATAATTTAGCGCTTTCTTAATTTTTTATATGGCAGCACTATTTGTTCCGTGGAGAATAAAATTATTGTCTATGTTCAATTTTGTGCTCTATATGCCAGCTGGGTATGGCAATAGAGCACGGGGAATCCCATGAACATTAAGTACGGTTTGTTTCATGTTTGGTTGATTGACTTTGCTTCTTTCATTTTCATTCTGTCTATGTGACCGCACTGAAGTTCAAGTTAAGAAATAACGTTTTAAGCACTGATTTTATTAAGTAGTTACTTTTGCGAGTGTTCCATAGTGTTGTGTTGGTTAACTCTTTTGAAATGGATGTACCATTATCAAAAAAAACTGTGTACAAACAAAGATACAAAGTCGAATGGGAGAAATCGCCCAACTTTAAACAATGGTTGAAACCTGTGCCTGGAGATGATACAAGGGCGATGTGTTTGTATTGTAGGAAGGATTTTCTTGCCAAATTAAGAGATATCCAGAGAAATTGTGATTCAGTTCATCACAAGAAGCAGGCGAAACCTTTCTTGGACAAAAAACAAACACAAATCTCTTCAATGCTGCAAAAACCCGTCGATAAGCTCTGTGTTGAGGCTGAAGGTGCTCTCTCAATGTATGTTGCAGAACACACAGCTATACAAGCAATTGATCACCTCACCGAATTGTGTAAAAATAAATTTTCGGATTCTAAGGCTACTACAGAAATGAAATTGCACCGAACGAAATGTACAGCAATAATTCAGGAAGTATTAGCACCTCATTTTAAAGATTCTTTGATAAATGATATTGGTGATAATTCGTATAGCTTGATTATAGATGAATCTACTGATGTTTCTGTTCGAAAATATCTCGGTATTGTTGGTAAATATTTTAGCAGCAGTCGCAACGAAATAGTTTCCACATTCTTAGGGCTGATTGAATTGGAATCTGCAGATGCCGAAGGAATAGTTTCGGCGTTAATAGCACAACTTGAAGCTTTTAAACTTGATAAAAGCAAGTTAATTGGAATCGGAACGGATAATGCTTCGGTTATGACTGGGGTAAACGCAGGTGTCCATAAAATATTGCAGGAAAGGTATGCTTTACCCAATCTAGTGTTGATAAGATGTGTCTGCCATTCGATTCAATTGGCGGTATCACATGCGTCATGTGAGACTATACCAAGAAATATAGAATTTATGATAAGAGAAACTCACAATTGGTTCAAGATTTCACCGAAACGAAAAAACGAATATAAAAAATTATATGAAGCGATAAACTGTGGAGAGGAGCCACTTAAGATCTTAAAAGCTTGTGATACACGATGGCTGTCAATTGAACCCGCGGTAACTAGAATCTTAAGTCAATGGATAGAACTAAAATTACACTTTCAATTAATGAGAACTCGTGAAAATTGCTACCAAGCCGAATTATTATATAACATGTACAACGATGAAAGAAACAAAATTTATTTGCAGTTTTTGTGTGGAATACTTAATAATTTACAAGGGGCAATAAAAACTTTTGAAAACAAAACTTCTGACCCATGTCTGCTCTACAATACGCTACATGATTTGATACGAAACATGTGCACGAAAATAATAATAGTGCAACCGAGAATGCAATTCGAAAGCATTAATGTGAAAGAACATCTATCTATGTCACCATACCTTGGTTATTTATTTGAGAAAGAGATGAACGAGTCTTCATTAAATGAGGATGAAAAAAATGCAATGAAGAAGAGGTGCGTTGATTTTATTATTAAACTAATAAATCAGCTGCAACAAAGATTGCCTGAAAATTTAAAACTACTTAAAAACTCTATGGCATTATCTGTTACCGTCATTTTAAAACCAAACAGAAATATTGATAACTTTATACAAGTTTTGGAAAGTCTGGGTTACACAGAAAATATGGATAATGTTATTCAGCAGTGGCAAACTGTTATCCTACAGAACTGGGAAAATACCAAAGATACGGTGAAGTTCTGGACAGAAGTTCAACAGTCGAGGGACGCAGCTGGCTGTTGTCCATATAAAGACTTATTCGATGTCGCGACAAAAATAATGAGTTTGCCACATTCAAATGCTGATATTGAGCGAGTGTTCAGCTTAATGAATGTGGTTAAAAGCAAGTTGCGAAATGCATTGCATTTAAAAACTATTAACGCCATCCTATTAATAAGAACAGGATTAACCGCGATTAACAGCAACTGTTACAATTATCAACTACCAGCTGATATTTTAAGTAAGATAGGATCATCCGAAAAATATAAAGTAAATACTACTGAACCTAACCAGCCTGGACCCTCGAGTTCAGCTATGATGGAAGAAGAATTTTAATTTTTTGTTTTGTTTTTTACTTTAAGTTGATTTTATTATACCCAAACTGTAGGTATAGAATAATATTATTATGTTTTCTATCCTAAATTTTATTATTGTAATAAAAAATTGTTTTTCACTACAATCACTTCATATTTTATTTTATTTTTGTCGTGCGTATGACGCTTTTTCCACGATCAATGTCACAGATGATATCGCCACCCCCGGAGAACAAAATGATAACCGTCATTACCATAGTTTTAGTGTTATGTCATATTTGAGGTCTACGGTGCCTAATACATCTACACAATTTTTTTCGTGAATGTCCTGCCTGTATTTAAAAAGTTATAAAATATTGCAATAATATTCATCATCAATTTTCTACCCGAAAAATAATGTATCATAGTATTGGTAAAAAAGTTTCTTCATAAAATATATGCCAAATACTTTTACAATAGGATTCTCGGAAAATAAATAGATAAAATAAATTGTTAACGCTATTACCATTTTGTTCTCGTAATAATACATTTAGGCTCGGTGACTAACATGTCCTTAGTAAAAAGTACTGAGAAAAGTAAACACGGAAACATCTTGCCATTCTTTTCGGTCATAGGTGCATAGGTGCATTAGAGAGTGATTTGCGTGCGGCGCTCGGCACGTGGCAATGTTTGTTTACCTACTCGACCTTCTCTAGTGCACTTGTAACCGTCATTGCGTGAGCGTAATTTCTTTTTAGCTGCGGTTGTTTCTATTATTTTTGTGTAAATTCAGTGTTTTTTTAAAGTGAAAAGTGGTAAACCTAATTGCAATAATAAAATGAATAAACGGAATCCTCGTTTAGACGTTATTATGAGTATGGTGTCTAAAATAAGTGACGATTCCAAACATCTTACTAATGATGGTGAGTACCGACTGTGCCTTTTACACAGTATCATTGTCTTTTAATTAGTGATAGGTAGATAGAATGGCCATAGAATCTTATTTAAGTAAGTAGGTACTCGATCTGTGACCCGATGTTGATAGCTGCAAATTCGACACATCTACCTACCTAGATACCAACTTGCTTATTTTTAAATAGGTACCTACTTCGAGTGAAACAGTTGATCTTCCTTGGAACCTACCTAATGCTCATTACCTACAATGAAGTTTCTTTGCGTTAACTAATCTATATGCATGTCAATTTGTCATCACTGTTTGTTATTATCTAGGTATTAATTCAATGTCATTAAATCGTATCGTTTAAATGTTTTAGATCACAACCCACCCCAAAATGGTACTACAGATCAAGACAAAATAACGAAACATGAATATAATTTACGCGGTAAGTGTTAAATATTATTTTATGTTTTTGGTAGGTAGGTAAGTAGTAATTTTTGCCTGTATTTAAAATAATTATACTAAAAATAAACTCCTGCCTCGATGGTCGAGTGGCCGCAAGCGCGGGTCCTAACCTCGAGGTCCTGGGTTCGATTCCCGGGTCGGGCAAAGTGTTATTGGGTTTTTCCATTAAGTTGGAACTTCTCAGTAGCAGCACGGAGTCTGGATTTGTGCCCGGTAGATGACAATAGGCTCGCCCCCTATTACATGGGACTTAAAACATAACTGGCGAAACGTGGGTGTATTACACACCTCTGTCTAACCCTTCGGGGAATACAGGTGTGATTGTTATGTCATGTTATGGTTATGTTAAAATAAACAAAAAGCTATCGTATTATGGGTACCTACCTACCTCATTTTTTTCTAGCTTAACCTAGCTTCTTATATTTTTTGCTTTTTTATTTAATGTAAGTATAAAAAAGCAAACAATATAAGAAGCTAGGTTCACCAAACTAATCTATATTTCTATATTAATATTATAAAGCAAAATAGTTTGGTTGGTTGAACGTGGTAATCTCAGGAACCACTGGTTTGAGTTGAAAAAATATTTTTGTGTTAGATAGTTACTTAGTTCATTTATTGAGGAAGGCTATATCTATATTATATAATATTATAAAGAGGTAATATTTTTGTTTGTAAGTTTGTATGTAAGGGCTAATCTCAGAAACTACTGGTTCGAATTAAAAACTCTTTTGTTCTGGTCTGCAGAATTAACAAAGAAAACGTACTACAATCCAAATGATAAACAAGGGAATGAAGACTTCTCTCCGAGTTCATCCGGTGAATATCTGCCAAGTCCAGAGAGACTCCAAATTCTAAGACAGCGGAGTCAAAGCTCATTAAGTTTTGGAGGAGATTCGGACTATTTAACATCAGCTGCTAATAATATTACAAAATCACCATCGAGCATATCAAACATATCTTCCATTTTTAATGAAGTAGATTTTGTAGCATCACCTTTGATAGTGTATGAAAATAGACCATTGTCAGATACAAAAAAAATGCTCGGTAATGAAAATATTAATAGAAAAACTTTATCAAGACGTAGTTTAAACTTTTCTGCTATCGCTGAGGAAGACAATAATATGGTCGACGCATCTTCCAGTTTTGCAAGCATTATCTACCCAGGGGAAGTTGAACAGAGAGACTTAAATATTTCTATGGGCAGTGAACTTACTGTAAATAAGGAAAATTTTATTTCTATTACTTTTGAATTAGAAGAGACTTTGCAACCATGTGACTCTTCCAACGGTAAATTGACTGAGTGCACCTTAGTTAGTTACCAAAATGTGCCATCAAGCTCAAAAGATTTCGATTTGACAAATGTTTCTCAGTCAGAGGTAGAGGTTAACCATTCAGCAATTAATTATAATATTATTAGTTTTAATGAAGATGATTACCAAAGAAATAACATAGACAGTTCCGGTGAAGTGATAACTCAAGCTGAAACTGCTGCTGCAAGCTTAGAACAGGTATTGTGTGCTACTAACGCGAAAAAATTGACAAGAAAACGGGTTCGAAATGAAAGAGAAAAACAAGACAATAAGAGTAAAAGGTTAAAGAATTCAGGAGAAGCTTACGTAGGTTGCAGGTCAAAGAAAGAGTTTAAGAAAAAAACGATAAAGGCTGAATGCAAGTGTCAAAAAAAATGTGGAGACAAGATCAACCAACAGCAAAGAGAAACTATAATGCAGCAATACTATCAACTCGCTGATCATAAGTTACAATGGCAATTCATCGCTAAGCATATAATAGCTGAAGACATAAAAAAAGTGACAATAAACCGAAAGAACAACCGCACTCAGACTATTAAATACTGTTTTTATTTAGACACAGAAAAAGTGCAAGTATGTAAAACATTCTTCATTAATACTCTATCTATATCACATCAAACAGTTTATACAGCCTTAGAAAAGGTAAAATCTGATAAAGGTTTGAGTGACAATAGAGGTTGTCATGATAATAGACCTCGCAAAATGTCACTTGAAACCGAAGACAATATTAAAGAGCACATTCAATTATTTCCTACTGTGGAGAGTCATTATACTCGGAAGAAATCGGCCAGACAATATCTGTCCGAATTACTTAATATATCTAAAATGTACCGGTTGTACGAGGCTTGGTATACTGAAGGGCACTATTCTTGCCGCATGGCATCTAAAAGACAGTACGAAACTATTTTTAACACCAGATTTAATTACTCCTTTCATCGCCCCAAAAAAGACCAATGTGGTCAATGTGCACTTTACCGACAAGCTGATCCTCGTACAGAAGAAACTCTGCGAGAGAAATTTAACCAGCACCAGAAGAATAAAGAACGCGTGCGTCAAATAAAAAACGAAGAAAAACAATCAGCTGACCTTTCAGATACAACTGTTGCAATCTTTGATTTAGAGAAGGTGTTGAATATTCCTCAATCTCAAGTGGGAATATTTCACTATAAGAGGAAATACCCTGTGTATAACTTCACAATATTTGACAGTACTCGACTGAAAGGTTACTGCTATGTTTGGCACTACGCAATCGCAAAAAGAGGAGCAATAGAAATTGGTAGCTGTTTATGGCAATTTCTCATGGGTGAAGCAGGAAGAGGTATCAAAAACATCTCATTTTACTCTGACGGTTGCGGAGGTCAAAATAAAAATAGATTTATTTTTGCATTCTATATTTTTGCCGCTCAGAAACTGAAAATCAATATCACACACCGATTTTTCGAAACGGGGCATGGTCAAAGCGAAGGTGACTCAATGCACTCTAATATAGAACGAGAGCTAAAACATCAAGTTGTTTATACACCTGAACAGATTTACGCAATTATTTTGAATGCAAAAGTTAATGGTGAGAAGTACACTGTGAAGGAAATGACACAAAATGAGTTTAAAGACATAAAAGAATTAATCAAGAATAAGAACTGGGCCAAAGATGAAGAGGGACATAAAGTAGCATGGTCTAAAATAATGGAAGTAAGTGTCTTGCATTCACAGCCTACAGTTCTACGTTTCAAGTATGATTATGATGCAGATTATTCTCGGTTGAATGTCGAACCGCTTCCAAGAATTGCGCCAAGAAACAAGCGGGGTAAACATAATGCTTCAACCTCTCTTACAGAGATACAATTATTGAAACCAGCTTACAACAAACCCCTTTCAATAAGTAAGGCTTTACACGGCGACCTTATGAGTCTCTGTAGGGCAGAAGCAATCCCTAGCTACTACCATGCCTTTTATAACTCCCTCACATTTGCTAATTGCTCTGAAGAACTTAATCATGAGGATTCCGATGAAGTTCACGAAGACTGATTTTTTTCTTATGGTTTTTTTCTATACTTATTAATTAAAATAATAGTTTATTAGAATAACGTTGTTTCATTTTAAACCCTAGAATAAAAGTTTAAGTTTCTGTTACCTAATTATGCAAATTGAAAATTAACTAGAATAAAATTGCAAATGATCTTGTTTTCCATTAATCTGGCATCCATTTTTCAATGAATATTATTGTAATGTAATATTGCAATATTCATAGGTTCTGGTAATTGCCGCGATTAAAATTGTAAGTGTATATTAATAAACTAAAACAGTACAAGAATTTTAGTATCTTTTTAAATTCGAAATATCTTTAGTTCAAATAACCTTAGTAAAACTTCTTTAAAAGCATTATAAAGCATAAAAAATTAGCTACCATTGTCCTATTTCTCGTTTCTCTACACAAATTAGTTGGCAAGATATAGTCGAAAATCAGTTTTTTATTTTTCCTAAAAAGTAGTGATTTTGCTATTACCATTTTATTCTCCGGGGGTGGCGATATGTCCAAGGAGATTACACAATCTACCATACTAAACACATAGAGCAAAACAACGGAGGCGTAAACGAGATGCGTTTATACAAGTCGCAATCTGCGTTTCGCTTCCAAAAGTTTATCAGAATTGTTTTAAGAGCTCATGTTTACAGCCCATGCTTAGTATGGGAGATTATTTAATCACACTGCTCGTCTAAAAAGCGCCGCAGTTAAAAGTTCGAATTTAGCGCTTTATTGACTCGTTTGAGCCGATTTAGCGCTTTAATGGCTCGTGAATATATTCGAATCTAGCGCTTAGCCCACCGCTGTCAGCGCTGATTAGATTTTTTCATCTGGCAGCACTGTAGGCGACTGGCGAGCCGATTGCCCGCTCCCACATACTTCGTCAATAATGCAACTCAGCATATTACGATTAACAAGCCGCCACAAATGTAAACAAAATTTAATAACGCAGTTATGTTGTCACATCCAAAAACAAATGTACCTCTAGCTCTCATGACGGACGCCTCAGACACCTGTGCAGGAGCGGTGCTGCAGCAAGAAAAGTGGTGATGCATGGAAACCGCTAGGATACTTTTCTAAGAGGTTTACCCAAGCCCAACAAAAGTATTCGACCTATGACAGGGAATTGCTAGCCATATATATTGCAATAAAACATTTTCGTTTTCTCTTTGTGGGCAGTCAATTACCCATATTTATAGATCATAAACCGTTGATTTATGCATTTACCAAAATACAAAGTAACTGTGAAACTCAAAAGCGCATTAGGCATCTATTATTCATCAGCGAATTTACAACCGACATTAGGTAAGTACATTTAAGTAAAAAAACACTATTTATTCAGTTCTCCATTTTTCAAGAAATAATATGTAGATAGTAAGTAATGGTCTATAATCCGAAATATACATGTCATTGTTTCCTATTTCACTAAGTAAAGATTATGACAATTCAGAATTAATAATTTAAAAACATAAACTGTAGAAATACAATTTCACAAATATAGCATGAATGAAATATACATTTTATCAAAGAAAAAAGGTCAGAACTTAGACTACTCCTCCGCTATTCTTTCCTAATAAAACTAATATTAAAATTGAAATCTAAAAAAAATCCTATCTAAATCTTACCATAGCCTTTAACCTAACTCCTACTGGCCCACAACTGCTGGACTAAAACATTTCGCTTTTCGATGCCTTGCCTTAGTTCAGCAGCTGTGCTGCTAGTTGATTCTTGAGAAGTGACAGCTGGGTAATCATTTGCATCCTCTGCTTTATTCTCCACAAGATCAATTTCTACTCTATTGATACACATGTTGTGTAGGACACAACACGCATTAATTATTTTGGCTGCTACGTCAGGATGATAATGTAGCACCCTATGTCAGAGTAGGCATCGCCATCTGTTTTTAAGTATACCAATGGTACATTCTACTGTATTTCGTGCAGAGCAGTGCAACTTGGTGTAGAATTGTTCTGGGGAGCCTTCAGGAGCATCTACGATAGGTGTCATCATATACACCCTCTGAGCATATCCAGAATCACCTGAAAAGTAAATCTAATTAACATAAATATTCACAAAAATAAAGAACTAAAATTGATCTGACTACTTATTTACTTGCCTAGTAAAAACACATTTTCTCCATTATTGTTCAAATCAATTAAATGTTGTTTCACAGGATGCTGATTCCAGATGAAACTGTCATGTGATGCTCCTCCAAATGAAGCATCTACTGACAAAATTTTTAAATCTGCATCACATATCTGAAAATATAATAATAATAAAAAGGACATTCAACTCCATTGTTATAGACTGAATTAAAAATAAATATGAATCAAAAGTATTGCCTTACAATTAGAACATTTCTTGAATGGAAATGTTTGCGATTAAAAAATCTCTCTTCATTTTTAATGGGTCTAATTATAGCTACATGTGTGCCATCAATACATCCTATAACAGTTGGTATTTGAAATTTTTCAAAAAACCTGTAACATAAGGAAAGGTACATGATAAGGTACTATGAAAACAAGGCATTTTATATTTTTGATAGGTAACAAATGATTCCACATAATTTGTCTAAATTCAATAATAATTAGGTATTTGTCACTAGCATTACCTCCTTTTTATAGCATTTCTTTCCTGATGAGTTTGAGGAAACTTAATCCATTTACTTTGTACTATTGGATGGTTAAGAGCTGCCGTTACATCTCTAATAGTACGAGAAACAGATTGCTGCGACATTAGGGTCCCATATGTGCCTCCAACTAGTTTTTGGTAACTGCCAGTCGCATAAAAGGATAATGCAACTAAAACCTGCAAGAATTTAATACAAGTGTTAAGCTGTTGATCTTTTAAACAAGTCATAATAATATCATTCACACAAGTCATGTATCAAAGTCAACGGGTACCTTATATTTTGGTGATATATCACTTCTTCTCTTAGGAGATGGCATAAAGGGCTTAATGTTTTCATAAATTTCCTCAAACAAATCCTTGCTCACTCTATAATTCGCTTTAAATTCGTCATCATTCATTAAAAACGCTTTGTTCGTATAACGCATCATCCGACGCTCATCTCGTCTTTGTTTCAACTGTTTTTTATGGGAACTACTTAGAATACTGTACATTATTGCTAATCGTGCCATATTATACACTTATTACTTACTGAAAATCACATAAAACACAAAACAAGTTTTAAAAAGTTACACTTTTGTTATTGGATTAATCACAATCAACATACAATCCTAACGCAATACTGACGCAATAGACATCTGTCAAAATAAACTCAAGAGTAGCGTTTTAAAGTCCATTTCACGAAAGAAGTCCCGCGGACAATTGTGGAACTAAATTTGACAGATGGGGAGATCGGCCACGGCCAGCATTGCCAACTCAGCACTTAAAGTGCCAGATTTGGCACTATTTTCATGTGTCTAGCACTGAAATTTAAGAAACAGCACCTATCGCAAAATCTAGCACTAATTTTGATGTTTGCTTACTCACAAAATGCAATAACAAAACGCAAATTAGTGTAGTCCTCTGCACTTCGGTAGGGGATTCCCGTAAACATAAAAATAAAAGCGATTATGGCATACGGCGCGGACTCTGCTATATTTGTCTCTTTCTCATAAGATAACTCCTTCTTTGTCTTACCTTGCTTGTTTTTCATTCGTTTGTGTTTTTGATTTATTATGTCATAGTCTCTTTTGCGCTGCAGAATAATTACCTTATTATTCCTTTACTTACATAGATTTGTGTTTTATACGGTGACAGTGAGACGAAAATGGATGTTCCTTTAAGTAAAAAAGGTAGTTATGTTCAAAGTTATAGGAAAGAATGGGAGGACGATCCAAAACTCAAAAAATGGCTTAGGCCTGTTCTTGGGAAAAGCTCAAAAGCAATGTGTTCCTTGTGTAAAATAGAATTTAATGCAAGAATATTTGAAATTAAACGGCATTCGGAATCAAAAAAACATATTGATAAAATGAAACCATTTTCTTCGGGGCAGACTACACTAATTGTTGAAAAAGTTGATACCGACGCAAACCCAGACATACATCACGCAGAGGGTCTATTATCAATGTTCGTTGCAGAACACACAGCTGTCATGCCGATCGACCACCTTAGCCAAGTGTGTGCAAAAGCTTTCGCAGACTCAAAAGCCGCCTGTAATATGAAGCTCCATCGTACAAAATGTGGTGAGATTTTAAAAAATGTTTTGGGGCCGCATTTTAAATCTGTCTTAAAACAGGACATTGGTGATAGTAAATATAGTCTCATAATTGACGAATCAACAGACATAACCGTACACAAGTACTTAGGCATCGTTATACGGTATTTCAGTTCTTCTATGAAGAAAATAACGTCGACGTTTTTAGCTTTGAGTCCACTAGAGACGTCCGATGCAAGAGGTATTGTAAATACTATTATTAAGACAGTGCAAGGTGAAATGGAGTTAAACCTTCAAAATTTAGTAGGATTGGGCACCGATAATGCCAGTGTCATGATTGGTATTAATAACGGCGTATATAAAATTATGAAAGAAGAATACGGTTTGCCACATTTAATTCTAGTTAAATGTGTTTGCCATTCACTCCAATTGGCCGTTTCTCACGCTTCAGAAGAAACTATCCCTCGTAACATCGAATTCCTCCTAAGGGAAACATTTAATTGGTTTTCCATGTCACCAAATCGACGTCAAGAATATGCAGACATATACGCAACTATAAATTGTGGACGACAACCACTGAAAATATTACAAAAATGTGCTACTAGATGGCTCTCAATCGAGCCAGCAGTGCAAAGAATTTTGGACCAGTGGTTGGAGCTGAAACTGTTTTTTGAGATTGCCAGAAGAAAAAATAACTGTTACACGGCTGAACTCTTATACGAAGCGTATTCTGATTTGCAAAATAAAGTTTATTTAATTTACATAAAATCAATACTTGGTCAGGTACAATCGGCGCTAAAAGCATTCGAAGGCGAAAATTCAGATCCAACAAGATTATTAGAAACTTTGATAAAATTGCTCGAGTCGTTTTGTGATAAAGTAGTGATCCCGGGAAGACGTCACTCTTTTAACATTTTTGAAGATAATGTTGCAGATTACCTGGATCCGTCTCCTTATCTTGGCTACAGTTTTGAGAACGCTATGCAATCCTTAGAAGATACCAAAAAGCAAGCATTAAGAAAACGTTGCGTAAATTTTACGGTAAAACTAATAAAACAATTGCAACAGCGGCTTCCTGAAAATGTAACCCTCCTGAAAGATATGAATGTCATGAGCGTCACTAACGCTTTAAAACCAAATAAAGGGCTCGTCGAAGTTGTGAAGTTAGCGGAACACTTTGTACAGAATCCAGAAACTATTGATAAAATTGTTGCCCAATGGAAAAGCCTAACTAGCAACACTTGGGAAAATGTGACTGATACAGTAAAATTTTGGGTTGAAATGTCAGATTTTAAGGACGCAAGCAATGAAAATTCGTATAGCGAACTGGTTTCGTTGGCTTTTACAGTGCTCACATTGTCACATTCAAATGCGGACGTTGAGAGGGTTTTTAGCGTAATGAACATCGTAAAAAATAAATTGAGGAACAAAATTAACTTGGACTCCCTAAATTCAATTATTCGTATACGAACTGGACTCAAACATTTGAACAAAACTTGTTATACATATGATATACCTCAAGATATCCTTAAAAAAATAGGCAAGAAAGATATGTACACATTTAAATTTAAAAAGTCTGCTATAAGTGTAAATGAGCCACAGCCCTCCACTTCAACAGCTGTACAAGGAACCGCAGCAGAGACAGACGGTACAAGTAGTGAGGATGATGATTGGATTTAACGATAATAAGATTTTTAATATTTCGATTTTTTTAAATTTTGATGGTCACATCCTCCAATTTAACTATATATTTTTTTTATTTTTGTTTAAATGTAACATAACATAACTTTGATATTAATGTCATGACAATTTGAAAATAAAAACTTTTTATTCTACACGTTATTTTTCTTATTTCATATATTTGGCACTATTGTTAAAATTTTATACCAATTTAGCACTTTTTGAGATGTTACTTAGCACCCAACCGTGGCATTGAGTTGGCAACCCTGGCCACGGCCATGTTGTCCTTTGTCTATGTTATCAAGGTGCGTTTGTTGTGGTAGATATTTTTTGAGTTTATTATTGGATTAGTGCGTTATAAGGTTTATTTACGATGCCAAAAGTTGTAAAAAGTGCAGGTCGAGAAATGATATTAAAGGTGAAGGAGTTCTGTGAAGCGGAACACAAGAATCGCGGTGTTTTAATACCAATAAGCAATGTTCGCAAAAGAGTCGCCGCCATGACAGGTAAATTTTGGGGCTGCCATATACAGATTTTTTCCCGATTGATTTACAGATTGGAATTAAGTTTTTTGTTTTTTTAATGCACGATTTTTATTAAGGAAAATTTGAAAAGGAATTAACACAACACAACAAAAATTTGTAAAGTTATATTCAACAATAATGTAATTAAATACGAAAATAATCTTTGTTTGAATTTTAATTTTTTTTTATTGTTCATTTTATTGCAGGTGTTTCAGAGAAAACTGTAACGAGAGTTACAAAAGAAGGCGCAACAGCGGCGAGTACTTCTAAAGTTATCGTCACCCCAGGAAAGAGTCGCCCGCATCCTAAAAAGTTCGACTTGGATGGATTTGATTTGTGCGCTATACGGCAAAAAATTCACAGTTTTTATGTTGTGAAGAAGGAATTACCTACATTGATTAAATTACGTGCAGCTTTGAGAGAAGACATAAATTATCAAGGAAGTATCACAACATTGCACCGTATATTGCATAGCATCGGTTTCAAGTATAAGCGATGCCAATCGAAACGTAAATTACTAATGGAACGTTATGATATTACTGCATGGCGTTCAAGATATTTGGAGAGAATCCGAAGAAAAAACAATGTGGAGAAAAAACCTGTAGTTTAGACGAGACCTATATACGAGTACACAACACTTATCATGCCAAAAGTTGCTGGCAAAGTGAGGAGCCTGGGATGTTCGTGTCAGTCATCAGGGAGTCGTTGGATAATTGCTCATGCGGGAACTGAAAATGGTTTTGTTAATGGTGCATTGTTAATGTTCAAATCCTAATCCAAATCCTCAGATTACCACGATGACATGAAACCAACTAATTTTTTGAAATGGATGAGTGAAAAAGTCATTCCTAACCTACCTGAAAGGTCACTTGTGGTAATGGACAACGCTCCGTATCACTGTACTCAAATAGATAAAGCACCTACAATGTCAAGTATTAAACGTGACATGCAGGAATGGCTGCGAGAAAAGGGAGTATATTTTGAAGATACTTGGACAAAAGCTGTATTATTTGAATTAATTAAACAAAACAAAGGTCCACCTACATATTATATGCCGTGGAGGCATTATTAAAATCTCACAATCATGAATTGCTAAGATTGCCGCCTTACCACTGCGATCTCAATCCGATCGAAAAAATGTGGAGCCTTATAAAGAGACGGGTAGCGGATAAAAACGTGGGCCAAGATCCAAAAGAAATTGTACGCCTAACAGAAGAGGTTTTTGAGACTGTTACAGCGGAAGATTGGGCAGTTCAATGTAAACATGGAGGAAGAATATTTAAAAAATGCTGGTCTTATGGATGAAGCAATGGATCGATTTATTATATCCACGGCTATTCACTCTTCTGACAGTGATCATAGTATGACCGATCATAATTATTCAATAACAATTTGAATAAAAGTTTTAAATGTTATTTTATTTTTCTAATTTAAAGTTGGTCGAACATCTCCATTTTATATTTTAGAAATTACAGGAAGATTTAGTTTTCACTAATCTGACCTTAGCAGTATGGACATCAAATGGTACCTATTATATTAAAAATACATTCGAGTAGGTACCTAGTTAATAAAATGAAAGTAAATGAACTATAAATTATTTCCCCATAATTAACCGTGGCAACATTATGTCGCGCGAATACAGCGCTGCGTCTGCGGGACTTCTTTCGTGAAATGGACTTGACGGTACGCCAAGCCCGATTCCGATTTCACTTAGTTCCCCAAAATGGACACGCAATTTAAAACCAATGTGGCGCTAGCGTCGAACTCAAGAGTACGAAACGTCACAATTCCAATGTCAATCGATCGGAATTAAAATCAAGAGTAAGCACGCAGGTGTCCGAGCAACGCGTAAATTGGTCGCACAACGATTTTTCTGGCCAGGATTAAATCGAGATGTAGGGCGATGGGCAAAAACATGCATTCAATGTCAAAGGTCAAAGGTCAACAGACATACGATATCAGACTTACATTTTCCAGACAGTAATCGCTTCGAACATGTGCACATTGATATCGTAGGGCCCCTACCAACATCACAAGAAGGGTATAAATACCTCGTCACGATGATCGACCGATATACGCGTTGGCCGGAAGCCATTCCAGTAAAGGATATAACAGCGGAAGTCGTAGCTAAGGTATTTTACGAAGCTTGGATTAGCAGATTCGGCTGCCCAGTTAGATTGACGAGTGACCAAGGTCGCCAGTTCGAGAGTGCATTATTCACACAGTTAATGAAGTATATGGGTATAAATAAATTGCGCACTACACCATACCACCCCCAAAGAAATGGTATGGTAGAGCGCTGGCATAGGTCACTAAAATCTGCATTAACAGCTCGCCCTATTAATAACTCGTCCTGGTATGACGAACTGTCTACGGTGCTGCTAGGACTGCGTTCAGTAGGCAGAAACGACAATGGCATTAGTCCCACAGAGTACGTGTATGGTCAAATATTTCGTTTACCGGGAGATTTCTGCAACATCCCCAATAAACGAAGCCATGACGCTCATGATTTCATAAAAAACTTGAAGCATACCATAGATCAATTAAAACCAGTACCACGGGATCTGCGGGACTCACGCACATTGTTCATACATGGTGACCTAGGAAAATGTGATCACGTGTTCATTCGCAACGACGCACAAAGCGTAATTTTCATAATCTAGCGGGCCATAATCTAATTTAACAACTTATTCCCAGAAGATAACTAGTTGTACATTTTTTAAGTAGTTGAACCACACTTCCTAGAAACAAAATTTATTTTACAAAGGATCACACCAAACAATAGCAAAAAGGGTCGGAACTACCTGTTACCTGCTCGTTCGCGATCGGGTTTACCGAGGGACCGCGCCATTCGTCTGAGTTCACTCGATGAATACGCTCGTGTTTCAGTTGCTAGTAGTTGTTGTGTGTTGTTATTGTATTTTTGTGGGTTTTGAGGTAAGTTACAAGTGATTTTTACTTTTAATTGTTATTTAATTTAACTGCAAGCACCAATTGAATATAACATGTTTACTTTTTACTATAATAATATTCTCAATCACTTTGTACTTGAGTTTTAGTATATTATATCGCATTATACAGTTCTTTGATTGTATTTTTCTGAAAGTATAACTCGTTAGCTCTATTACATATGTCAGTTTGTTTGCGAATGATTGCGACACTCATAGAAGTTTTTCTTACTTTTAGGATGACTTCGCAAATTTCACGTCGAAAATGTTTTGATGTTTGGTTTGCTAACGCAAAACAAAACAGAACTGATGCTTTGCTACATCTTATATTGCAAGAGCTGGGTGATCCTTGCTTTTCGGAAGACATTTTGAAGAGTTTGAAAGTCACAATTCGAAGTGTTTGCCAAAAAATAGAACAAAAATGGTCGAAATCGGGAAGACATCGGGAACGATTTTTGAAGACAAATTCCTCGTGGTTGGAAGAAAGTATATCACTGCCCGATATAGTGACAAACACTGTCGTCGACTTTTCACTTCCTACAACAAGTAATCGGGCTGGAAGACCAAAAAAAGATTTCGCTAGCAGCAGCAATAGAACAAAAAGGCGGCGCATCCAACAAATGCTCGATACATCAAGTCGGGAAGAAATATCGATGGCATCTGAAACCCAACTACGAAAGGAAGGAAAAAGGGATTCAGCAGCTATTGTTAAAGAGCTATGTCTCTTTTCACCTAGAAGAGGTACTTCTATAAAAAAAGCACGAAAATCCATTGAAAGCCGCAACAAGGGTGGACTGTCAGTAGATCAAGCTCTTGCATTAATGGTTGATGCGAATCTAACGACTCATCAATATAGTGTGATACGCCAGCAAGCGAAGAACGTTAATAGTAATCTGTACCCACCGTATTATAAAGTGAAAGAGGCGAAACAGCTATGCTACCCTGACGACATAAATGTAACCGAAACGCACGCTGAAATTAAACTGCAGTCTGTAATAGATCATACAGTAAAAAGATTGTGCAAAGCTCAAGAAGAGGTCCTAAGTACAGTAACTGATTTAAAAACTTTGAGTTTAATTGTGAAATGGGGTTGTGATGGAGCAGAGCAAACTCGGTATAAACAGAAATTTTCAGAAGAACAATGTAGTGATGAAAGCTTATTTAGCATATCAATGGTGCCTATTCAAATGTACTCGGAAAATGACCAAAGCATTAAACAAATCGTTTGGCAAAATGTTTCCCCATCTTCTACAAAATATTGTCGGCCCATCAAATTTGTATTTGCCAAGGAAACAGTAGATCTTATCAAAAGTGAAGTTGATAAAATAAAAGAGCAAGCAAGATTACTGGCACCCACTAAAATCATAGTAAATGACACAGAAGTCTTAGTGAAGCCAACAATGATTTTGTGCATGATCGATGGCAAAATTTGTAATGCCTTAACTGCATGTACATCCACGCAGAGTTGTTATTTGTGTGGCGCTAAGCCCAGTGAAATGAACGATGAAAGGCTTATCGTGGAAAAAGCGGTAAATAGCAACTTTATTTATTTGGGCCTTTCACCTCTGCACGCTTGGATAAGATTTTTTGAATGCATATTACATATATCTTATCGTTTAGATATAAAATCTTGGCAGGCTCGAGGGGTTCAGAATAAAGCCAAAGTAGCAGAAAAGAAGAAGCTTGTACAGGAGAAGTTCAGAAGTGAACTAGGTTTATTGGTGGATATGCCTAAACAGCAAACAGGAAATACCAATGACGGAAATACGGCCCGCAAGTTTTTCCGGAACTCTGAAAAGTCCGCCGAAATTACGGGAGTTTCTGTTGAGCTGATTAAACGCTTCCACATAATTTTAGAGTGTATCAACAGTGGATTTCCAGTCAACATGGAAAACTTTGAAGAATATACAAAAGTAACGAGAAAATTATATTTTAAAGAATATCCATGGTACTCGATGCCTGCAAGTGTACACAAAATACTTTTTCATAGAAAAGACATTATAGCTTCTTGTATCCTTCCAATTGGTCAGCTTTCCGAAGAAGCACAGGAAGCTAGAAATAAGGACAACAGAAAATTCAGAGAATTATTCACAAGAAAGACGTCTAGAGTGGACACAAACACAGATTTAATTCATCGACTGTTGATAACGTCAGACCCGTATATAGCAAGCTTACGTGCTCCTCCAAAAACTAAGCGTGGCAAAATAACTCCTGAAGTGAGCCAGCTTTTACAAATAAGACCACCAGAAATTGAAATTAATAATATCCAGTCTGAAGAAAGTGATGTCGATCATTATGATAGCGATTCTGATTGAGGCTTTGTATATTATGTCTATGTTATATATTTTTTTGCATAATAAAGACTATGTATTTTTCTTTTAGTTTGTGTTTTCTGCTTATTTGTTTTTATACCTGTATAATTGAAATATAATTGTAAGATTTTGAATGTGAATATTGTTATATGTACCTACTTTATGTTGAAATATATGTCTTAAACCTTGATAGTGTTTTTAATTTACTATTATCGTATTTTAGTGTATATTTTATTCATATTGCTAGGCCTAAATAAAATTGGCCAGCTAGATTGTGAAAATTACGCACTGTGCGACGCAATAAGAAAACCACTAACACCCACTTATGAAGGTCCGTACCGTGTTTTAGAGCGAAAGGAAAAAGTGTTTGTAGTACAATTACACAACAGAAAAATTCACATATCCATTGATAGATTAAAAACAGCATACTTGTTAATTGAAGAGTACAAAGACAATCTACCTGACACTAGGTCAGAGCAACCAAAAATAAATAAGACCATAGAAACAAAATCCATTGTAAACCCATTAAAAATAAACGAGGGAACATCTGTATTAGACACACGTAATATCACCCGACCGCGTACTGTAGCATCACACATTACTCGACAAAATTAAGCATCACGCATAGCATCACGTATCTCACCAACATGACAGTACTGACAGGGCGGTCGGCACGGCGAACGACGTACTTCGGCAATGTTCGGAATCGGTATATGTCGGAAGTTAGGAACATGTTGCGACTTGCATTTCGCACGGCCAGGTGATCACTTCATATTTAGAACTTTATTTCTATAAGAATTAGGTTTATATTTTCTTAACACCGCCCGTTGAATGTACGTTCCCGCTTTTTTCCCTCAATATTTTTTTATGTCATTTGTTTTCTTACGCTTCGGTCATTACTGAATTAGTGAATATTATTAAAAAATATGTTGTAAAGGTATCGGTGAAGTAATAATATAATAGTTGATTATATTGGATTGTGAACATTTTGTGTATACGAACAAGTGTGTTTTTAATACATTGTATCACCTGAATTTGAAATAGTTATAAACTAAATTCATAATAATTGATAACTGTGAACATTTTTTAGAATAGTGTGTGTAATTAAACTGTAAATAAATTAGTAATCTTAAAGTTTTTGTGTCTCTAAATATATACCTGGGTCATAAACAGAACATACAAAAAAACTGTGCTTTTTATTAAAACATATTATAACATATTTTTTATGTTAGTATTTTCATTTCAACGAATACGTATTTGAATACTTTATTAATTTAATCCACAATATAATTGTTTTACTGAATTATTTAAAAAAAAAAAAAAAATTGTCCTTTACATCCCCTTCCGTGGACCGTTACCAGCTTATGCTGAGATATTTATGTAATGATTAAAAATAGTATAAATTAAAAGTTTGAGTTTATTGTTCATGAAGTTTGTTCCCGACATCTTTATTATAATGTTATACGTTATTACAATAATTAAACATGTAATACATTTGAATTCTATGACATAAACAAGCTGTTATCAATTTTGCGACCCCTTCCGTGGTCCGACTAAAATGAATACTGGATACATAATAAACGGAACGCAACTTAAATATATTTATTCTTGTTGGCAACATCCTCAAGCTGTCAGTTTGCAGCGTAAACTTCCATGGGGTGCGTTTGCGTCTTGTAAAAAAATAGTTAAAACTTCCATTAATAAGTGATTGTGTACCGTTTGTGTTAAAGATCGTTGCAACTTTTCTGTTACGTCGATATTTCGGTAAGTATTAACATGAAAAATACCTAAATCGACTGTCGTAGTCTGATATGAGAGGCCATTTGCAAAAACAAGGTGTGCTTTTTTTCTAACCTCCAAATTTTGTGTTTTGAATCGCATTATTTGGCTATTTTTCCGTTCCGTGGACAAACTTTTCGGTGGACACGATGTCCACGGAATGGACAGCGTCCACATAAGTGGCGCTTATTACACATACACATTTATGACACATTATATACTTTAAAGCACGTGGTACTTGGCTAGGCTTGGCACTTATGTAATACATCTATATTTGTTAAATTATGACACTATTTAAACATGGTGTATAATAATATTTTTTTATTGTATTTGGGTTGAATTTTCTTATAATCTGCTAAAACGTGCTAGCTTATGGCTTTCTAATGCTGATATGGATATATGTAAGGGTTATTATCATTGTTTCAGCTGATAATGCCAAGAACAAGAGTTAAACATCTAACTGATGAAGAAAAAAAGATCCGACGTCGTGAACAGAAGAAAATGAGTATGCGGCGAGCGCGTGCGAAACTAAATGAAGCCGCTATTGAAGAGATACGCAAGAAAGATAGAGAGAGATACCATAGGAAGAAAGAAAGGGGAGAAATTAAAACGATTGATCAATATAATTCTAGAAAACAGCGCTAAATAAGGAAAATGTGGCGTGAAAAATCAAAGAAACGGAGAGAATTGATCAAAATGCGAAAAGCTACTACCGCCTTACTAGAAGAAAATACTTCACCGTCCAGTCCTTCTTCATCATTTTCACGTGTTGAAGTAGGGAGGGTTGTAGCTTTTCGCAATAAAAGAAAAAGGAAAGCGGAAAATGAGGCTTTGAAGACTAGAGTTATACAAATGGCAAGAGAATTAAAAAAGTACAGAATGCGTATACGAAGGCTAGAGGAAAAACTGAAAAAAGTCCCGAACAAGGCTGTTTCTAATAGAAATACCCAGAGAAAAGACGTCAGAAAAGCTGTGCATGATTTTTTAATACAAGATGAGTATAGCAGATTGACCGCAGGAAAAAACGAGACTATTACTAGGAATAAAATGAAACGCCAAATTCGTTTACTAAATGACACTTTTTCTAGACAAAACAGGGATTAAGATTTCATATCAAACTTTTCGAAGATATCGCCCTTTTTGGATAATGTTTCCAAAAGCATCTTCAAGAAACACGTGTGTTACGTGCCCTGCCTACACCAAATCAGCTGAATAGCGACATGATATGGTAATTACGTCAAACGGATGTTTCCACACAAAATTCCAACACGCCACCTGCTGACTCAGCGAACGGACGCCTCGTGCCGCCAAGTGGCCACCTACTTCCAAATCCGCTGATGCCGCATCCACGTTTTAGCATTACTTACGTAAATTTTCAATTCGGTACTAGCATCGTCCGAATATAGACCTAAAACTAATATAAGTTAAATTGTAATTTTTATCTTAATTAAAACCTTTATAAAATAATTTTGGGTTTTTTTTAAGTCCTCCGGTTGCCACCTTCGTAATTGGCGCAGTCGGTAGGATACGTAAGTGTTCTAGTAACGTAGAGTGAAATCGTTCAATGATTCCGTTATCGTTGGGGGAGTGTGCTAATGTTTTATGGTGGTTGATTTTATGTAATCTTGTAAATTCGGAGAATAGTTGGTTTGTGAATTCCGTGCCGTTATCGGTCACTATTGTTAACGGTAACCCATGATGTGTACAATAACTTAAAACTGCTTGAAGTATGCTTATTGCTGTACCATCTCTCAAATGGTACGCTTGTCCATATTTTGAGAAAACATCTACCACTGTCAAGTACTTTTCGTTTTGAGCTGTGAATAGATCCATGTGTATTAATTCGAAGGGTTTAGTTGCTGGGGGTACTACATTAAATTGAGGTCTAATCGGGTTCCTATCATATTTCGTTTGTCCGCAGATGGTACACTCATTAATGTATTTAGTTATTTCTTCCCTCATTTTAGGCCAATAATATTTTCGGGATAGGGCGAGATGACACTCGTTTATTCCTCTGTGATTAGTTTTCCCTTCATGATAGTGTTTTATGATTTCTTGCTGTCTTAGGTACTCTTTAACGTCTTCCAGTTCGGTTTTGGCTAATACTAAATTAATTGCTGAGCTTTTAAAACTATTCTGGATTATGGGTATAATTGAATACATCCCTAAGGGTGGAGTTATTTTTATAGCGGTTTTAACTTTAGGGTTGACGTATTCTTTTATAGCATTTACTACGTCTTGTTCTAAGTTCGATTCTGAAACCTGAATAAATGTACGGGTGTGTGTGTCAAAAGGTTTAGTAGCGGTTGTACGTCGTTTAATGTCACCTACTATGGTAATGCATAACTGTCGGTGAAATTTGTTCAAAGGTTCGTCAGTGATTGGGACTTCTAGAATAGGGTTTTCAGTGCTGGTATGTGCAGTGGCTGTCGTGGACCCTGTTCGTGACGGTGGTCGCTCTGATGGGTTAGCTAACATTGACTCGGTCTCGTCATTGTTAATTTCCACTCGGGATAAAGCGTCGGCATTGGTGTTATATCTTCCCTTTTTGTAAACTATAGTGTAGTCGTATTCGCTTAGTTTTAGGCGCCATCTAGTCAATCTTGAGTTAGGCTCCTTAAGGTTCATTATCCACTGTAGTGGTTTGTGGTCTGTGAGTATTTTAAATTTACGACCAAATAAGTAAGGCCTGAAGTACTTTGTAGCCCATACTATAGCTAAAAGCTCCTTCTCGATAGTACTATAATTGGTTTCACTATCGTTCAAAGTTCTTGAGGCGTAACAGATAGGTTTATCTGAGCCAATGGTACCTTGCGAGAGTATAGCGCCGATAGCTACGTTAGAGGCGTCAGTGGTTAATATAAACTCTCTAGTAAAGTCGGGGTACTGTAAGATTGGGTCATTTGTAAGTAAAGTCTTACATCTGTTAAAACAGTCAATGTAGTCGGTGTCAAAAGTAATTTTGTTAGTCTTTTTAAGGCATTTAGTCATAGGCTTGGTGACGCGGGCAAAGTCCGGGATAAATTTCCTGTAATAACCTAATAATCCGAGAAACTGTTTTATTTCTTTCGTGGTTTTAGGTAATGGGTATTTTTCTATAGCCGCTATTTTATCAGGATTAGGTTTAACACCTTCTCCACTAATTACATGACCTAAGAATACCGTTTCTAACTTTAAAAATTCGGACTTATCCATTTGAATCTTAAAGTTGGATTCCTGTAATCTACTGAATACTTTTTCTAAGTTAATCATGTGTTCTTGCAATGACGTACTAAAGATGATGACGTCATCGAGATACACAAGGCAGATGTCATTTTGTAATCCCCTGAGTACATTATCCATCACTCTTTGGAAGGTAGATGGTGAGTTCTTTAAACCCATGGGCATGCGCAAAAATTCAAAGTGCCCATGCTCTACGTTAAAGGCTGTCTTCGGGATGTCGTCAGCGTGCATCTCACATTGATAAAATCCAGATGCTAGGTCTAGAGTAGTAAAGTACTGGCATTTACCAAGCTTGTCAAGTACATAGAGGCTGAATGCCCGAAGTTCGGCCCATATCATCTCTGCGAAGAAGGAATCAACCGTCAACCAACAAGAGGACATCTAGATTGCATCCAAAACCTCATCTACAACCAATCTTTGGAGAAATCTTGCCTGCCTACGAAGCTCACACTGACTAAGGCAGCCATGGAACAACTGGATGACAGACGTTATACGCTCATCTTTCCACAACCGACCCGGACGGAGCTACACTGCGAACGTCAAGAATTCATCTCCCTGCATGGAAGTTATCTCGCTACCATCCCGCAAAAATGTCTACTACGCACCGAGCGATTCATTATTACCAACACCAACGACTATATCAAAGGGCAGCCGCTGAAAATCACCGAAATACCTATAAACCTGAATATTGTTGAAGAAACCATCCCACATCTGAAACTAAACCCACTGCACCTGAAAAGCCTACATGAAATCGAAGATAAAATTTTAATGCAACACCCAGTACAAATCGAACACGCAATGGCGGAAAATTCACTATACCATACGACGATTCCACTATACGTCATACTATTCAGTGCAACTGTACTGATCATCGCAATCACTATACGTCGCTATAACGTTTGCACAAAACTTACGAAACCACAGAAACCAGATGTAAACCCTGAAAATCATCAATACGAAGATGCAGAATCACCCACAATCACGAAACAGACTCCAGCAACATTTTCGCTCAAGATTCTCAAATAGTTGCTGTTCTGAGGGGGGAGGTGTTACGTGCCCTGCCTACACCAAATCAGCTGAATAGCGACATGATATGGTAATTACGTCAAACGGATGTTTCCACACAAAATTCCAACACGCCACCTGCTGACTCAGCGAACGGACGCCTCGTGCCGCCAAGTGGCCACCTACTTCCAAATCCGCTGATGCCGCATCCACGTTTTAGCATTACTTACGTAAATTTTCAATTCGGTACTAGCATCGTCCGAATATAGACCTAAAACTAATATAAGTTAAATTGTAATTTTTATCTTAATTAAAACCTTTATAAAATAATTTTGGGTTTTTTTTAAGTCCTCCGGTTGCCACCTTCGTAATTCGTGTTTGTGTACTTTACATGAAAATAGTGATCATATAGTCCGTTCACTTCAAAAGGCCAAAATTATAAGTCACGGGTCTGCTAATGATGTGGCTAAAATACTTTGCTGCAACAATAAACTTAATCCTAAATGCTTGGAGATAACTTGTACGGACTGCCAAAACAACAAACTAACATTTAACGAATTTAATGAAAACGATTACATTACTTACGATAGGTGGGTTGTTAAAACTGTTGAGGTGATTATCAGAGGTAACCAGAAAAAATCTAAGAAATGTATAAAAGAAACTGTTAAAACCTCAAAAGCATCTCTTGTGAAATTATTTAATTCTAATTTACCAATATACTTGCAGAACATAGCTAATATGATTCATCAAATAAGATCAATACAAACCATTAAACAACAATTGTCTAATAATGAAGGTCTGTTACATATAGACTTCTCCGAGAACTATAACAGTAAATACAGTACTGAGGTACAATCTGCCCATTTTGGTGAATCTAAACCTCAATTGTCGCTACATACATGCGTTTACTACAGCGCTCAGCTAGAATCTCCAGAAAAATGTTTTAAAACAACTTCAATGTGTTCTATCTCTGAAAATTTGCAACATGGCCCAGTAATGATATGTGCCCACCTTAAACCTATCCTACAAAGAATCAAAGAAATAAGTCCGACCTTAACAGATTTACATATACTGAGTGACGGACCCACCACACAGTACCGAAATAAATTAATGTTTTTTTTCATTGCGAATTTTATAGGCAGAGAATTAAATAAGGTTAACAATATTATTTGGCACTACAGCGAGAAAGGACATGGAAAAGGAGCTCCTGATGGAGTAGGTGCGTGTATCAAAAGGCTGTGTGACAATTCGGTTGCAATGGGAAAAGACGTTTCATGTTATGATTGTCTTATGTCTTGTTTAAAAAGAAACTTGCAAAGGTATAGAAATTTATGGAATTGGTGATCCGAATATTCAAGATATTCAAGAAATCATGGAGAAGAGTACAACCAAAGCTTTTAAAGGGACATTTAAAATACACCAACTCACTTGGAGTCGAAGTGAGTCAAATATTTTACATGCCCGAAGACTAAGTTGTCTGTCTTGTGCAGCAAATATGATTTGTCCACATTTTGAAATCGGTCAGATAAATGTTCAACCAAGACAAGAAGAAAGTACTAGATCGAGTACTCCTATTAGTTTCACATCTAATGACAGCAGCTTAGCTCCAAGACATGTTCCCACTCCTGATGCTTCTACTGTATCTTTTAGATCATACCTTCTAAGTCCAACTACACCAGAAGACCAACCTTCCCAAGCGTACCCTTTACGTCCTTATAAGAGATTGAGACTCCTTTCAGATTCTGATGATTCAGATACTATTTTATCTCCGCAACATGTTAAAAAAATATTGATCAATCATACAGACAGCGAAGATGAAGAAGACTTCATTATCCACCCACAACAGCATAAAAAACCATTTATTAATCCTTACACAGACAGCGAAGATGAAGAATCTATATTTTAAAGGGATACAAATTAATAGGCTTGCTAAGTTTTATATTATTGTTTTTATTTTTCATATTATAATATAATCACAAAGTCAACAGAAGGGACGTCACTTCTGTGGACCTAAAACAATTATTTTTTTGCCTGTAATAGATTGATTTTATTTTTATGGGTTTTTTACGAATCAGTAAAGTACAACACAATTGGTATTTTAGTTGAGCTTGTAAAGTTTTGGAGTTACTTTTGTTGATTAAAAGTTTCATAGTTATCTTTTCGGTGGATTTTGTGGTCTATACGGTAGACACATAAAAATGAAAATGTCGCATATTTTCAAGAAAACAAGTTATTGATCTCTGATATTATTATTAATATGATCCTTTTGTATTCTTTATAATAAATACTGATTTTGAACAAAAAAAGAGACGATTTTTATTTTTTATTTATTACCCCTAACATTTGTTTATGACCCACCTACCAAATTATAAACATTTTAGATTTTAGACATTATAATTGCAAGGTCGTGTGCATTTTAAATTTAATTGTAATTATGGCGAGTAAGAGAAAAATTAGTCCTCTCTGGAATCACTTCGATGAAGTTGTACCCAACAAAAAGGCGAAACGTGGATATTGTTCCCGCGTATTGGCCGTTTCGTCGAGCTCAATAGGAAGCCTGAGCCATATGAAATCAATGCATCCCACTATCCAAATAAATAGCAGTCGACAACTGGCAACGGCGGCAACGTTTGTAGCTGAAGCCAATGTTACGGACAGTGATATGGGGCCAGTTGAACAGGTACCTTCATGCAGTTCACAAACAGAGACAGTTAACACAGAATTGCTATTAACACATAGGCATCCTCAGCAGGCAGTACCTACAATGGCAGATTACGTGCAAACAAAAAAATGTTTGCCTAGAAGTCGAACTCAGCAGCTTGACGAACAATTAGTGCGGATGATAGCAAAAGGCTACCACGCCCTTCGAATGGTCGACGAAGTCGAATTTAAAAAATTTGTCGAAATGTTAAATCCAAGCTATACATTACCTACCCGAAAGACACTATCAGAAAGTATTCTTCCTAAGGTATATAATAAAGTTTTGGAAAAAGTTCAAGAACAGATAGCAAAAGCCGCAGCTATCTGTATAACTACGGACGCCTGGACATCCTCCGTGCAAGACGGTTACATTGCTATCACTGCGCATTTTATTGATGTTGAAAGCCATAAGTTATGCACGGTAATGATTAGGTGTATAGAGTTCGAGGAGAAACATACCAGTATAAATCTGAAAAGCTTCTTAGAATCGAAATTCCGAGAATGGAACATACATCGATACGTAAATGTGATTGTGAGCGATAATGCTCCGAATATTTTAAGTGCTGTACGATTAGGCGGCTGGCGCTCTTTATCTTGTTATGCACATAGTATTAATTTAGTGGTACAGTCCAGTATGGACGCAATAGATACACTCCGTAGAGTTAAAGATATTATAATATTTTCACCGCAGCTCTCCAGCAAAAAAGAAATTAGTCGAGATACAAAATCAAATGAATATTTCACCTCTCAAACTTAAACAAGACGTGATTACACGCTGGAATTCAACATATGATGCGTTACAGAGGTTATTAAAAATA
Organism: Noctua janthina; assembly: GCA_963576755.1. Lineage (NCBI taxonomy): Eukaryota > Metazoa > Arthropoda > Insecta > Lepidoptera > Noctuidae > Noctua > Noctua janthina. The sequence goes on along the minus strand of OY755068.1, from coordinate 11,896,574 downwards.
AAGGAAGCCCTTATTTCTACTCTGGCAATAATGCGACCAGATATTAGTTTACCGCATGAGGATTGGACGACCATTGAAAAAGCTACGGAACTATTAAAAATATTTTATGAAGTAACAGTTGAGATCAGTGGTGAGCAGTATGTTTCTGCCTCAAAATACATAGTGTTTTCTAAAATTATTAATCGGGCTTTAAACAAATACGTTCCCGATGGTGATCCCAAAGTTCAGCGATTGCATGATGCTTTAAAATTTAATATGCAAAAAATATTTGGAGATGTAGAAAATAATACGATTCTCTGCGAGGCTACCATATTAGATCCTAGATTTAAAAAAAGTGGATTTAGTGACCTTTCCAATTTCGAAAGAGCAGCTTCAGCCATGAAATTAAGAATTGGCTCCGATCGCACCCACATACCAGCTCCTCAAGAAGACATTGAAGAAGTAACGATACCTCAGCAAAAAACTGATTCTATTTGGGATGACTTCGATGCAGAGATTTCGGTTCTCGTTCCTCGAAACCCGACTGCAGCTGGTATTATAGAATTTGATAAATATATGGAGGAGCCGCTCATTAAAAGAACGGAAAATCCGCTGCTGTGGTGGAAAGATCGCAAGGGCATATATCCGAGATTGTATAATTATATGCTGAAACGCCTAAACATCACAGCTACATCAGTGCCGTGCGAACGCGTGTTTTCCAAAGCAGGCTTAACATTAAATGAGAGGCGAACACGGCTCAAAACGAAAAAACTGTCGGAATTAATATTTATTAGTTGTAATTAACTATTTTACAACTTTAAGTGTAAATATTTAATATTAAGTATACGGATATATATTTAATTATATAAAAATGTACATATTTTGTACACAAAAAGTAAAAAAAAAGTATGTATATAAATATTTTCATATAGCAAGTTATATTGTAGATGTAAATATTTATATTTATGTATAATAATTATTATGTATATGAATGTATAAATGTATATATGTACATGAATCTGAATCATTGTACATAAAGTTGATTTTTAAATACGCCTATATTCATGGGTCATTCATATATTGGCATTGGATAATTTAGTTCATTTGCTTTCCATGAATATTGCCAGTCCTAAGCCTGGAAAAGCCGTAAGTTTAGTTTGATGTACGGTTCAAGTATGAAGGGAAATCAACTTTATTTGTCTTATTTACAAAACGACGCTTGGTAGCTTTTTTCATTATATTTATTAAATATCTTTCATATCACTTCTAGACGATCAGTCAGTAACATCACCACTAAACATCACATCACTCGCTGCTATACTAAAGTCTAATGAAAATATTATGTTCTAACTTCTATTATTGCATTACAATATCGCTGTAATACTTATAGCGGGCACATCGCGCGGCATTACGCGTGATGTTTAAAGTGATGGTAAAATGTAATATTACTCGGCGCGAAATGTAATGACATATCACAACACTTCGTGATGCACTGTTTTGCGCATGTCTAATCTGTATTAAAGAAAAGCCGCAGTGGTCGCACGATCAGACCACCATCAAGATTGAACATGTAGTAAATATCTGTTACCTACAATAAAATTAGGATGAACAGTGACTCTTTATCTTAGCATGGCGTTGTCGTGACGGAAACTACAGCCGGCCTACATGGTTTCATTAATTTATTGCAGAGTGGAAGTCACGGCAACTACCCTTAAACTTAATTTAAGTATAGTGTGCTATAAGGCACATTGTTAACTCGGCGCTTCTAAAATAGACAACCGCACCCTGTACAATGACTAGTATAGAATTTATGCGCAGTCAACACCGCGCTTATTCGACGGCACGGTTGGCGCAGTGGCTGAGCAATTGGCTGCTGCGCTGCGTGTCGCGGGTTCGATCCCCGCACGGAACAAATATTTGTATGATCTACAGGTAGTTGTTCCGGGTCTGGCTGTTTGTGTATGTGAGTTTAAATGTTTGTAAACGCACCCACGAAACAGGAGAAATTCCTAGTGTGGGGCAACGTTTTTAAAAAATACAATACAAATACAAAATACATACAATACAATACATATTTAGAATTGTAATCAAATAATACCCAGTGTACTTTGAATTTGCTGACACATGTCTGTAAGCTCACTCTAGCATACTGCAATATCCACTTGTCAACAAAGATTTACCGTCACTTAACGACTCTTCCAAAAACTTAGTGCAACCAACCTGTATATCGCACCCACCATGGGCAAGACGTACAGTAAGGAAGAAGTTGTCATAGCACAAAACAGCGCAGCAACATCGCAAGTCACAAAGTACGAGACAGGTTTTGCAGTTATGGCAACTGCATTATTCCTCATTTTGGTGCTGGTCTTATGGCGCCAGGGGCGTCATCGCATGAAGAGAAATCAACAGGGGACCCAGTGGCGTGACAACATCGCCGGGGCGCATAGAGACGCACACAGTCCCGCAGCAACCACCCACAGCCAGTTATGCGTAATATGATAGCACCACCGCGCGATAGTGATAAGTGCAGTGTTTATCGCAGTATGCTATGCGGGCAACCATAAGCGCTCATTGTAATTGATTGTTTTATAAAATTGTTAGCGTTATGCTTTACTAGTCATTAAGAAAAATATTTTTTTTGTAAAACTTTTGGAGGGAAGTAGTGTAGGGACACATGTAAGCGTGCACGACAGACAGAATGCAAGGTAAGCAAAATGTATATGTGAGCGCGACGTTTGGACGGCGGGCTAGTTACTGCGCACTAGTCCGGTCGGAAGGTTCTCCTTGGGTTTAATCGGAATAAAACTAATTCGGTACTAAACGGGCGTTTAGTTGCATAAATCCAGAGACTTCATAACCGGCTAGCGCAGTGCTCATATAATAGGGATTGCTGTGCCTTACAGTGACAGCAGATATCCCTAAATATTTAAAAGTGAAAGAGAGAAAGAGAAATATAGTTAACGGTCCAATTTCAGAATTTACCCGAGTGTGTGTGTTGCAAAATTCACATAAACAAAGTAAAAACAGTTAGAACACTGTAACAAACAAAATCAAAACTCAAGCTACCAAAACGTGAAAAATAGTGTAAAAAAAAAAAAATGACGGTACTTTTAATTTTTTAAAGTATAATTATCAAGACTATCATTTTTGCATGTTACTTTTAATATCAAACCTGTGTGAACAATTGAGTCATCTAGTTTCAAAACCCCCTAAAACGATTTTATCCTAAAATCAACCTTATATTATTATAAGACAGCATTTTATTAGTACTTCAAGTTTGGTCATTCAGTTAGTGTTAAATTCCTCTAAAACGCCAACAAAAACAGTTATAAAGTCAACGATTGGGATCAAAAGCCACTTAAACATTGCGTGTGGCTTTCAAAAGCCCCTATAAACTGACTGACCAATGGTAGCGCGTCATTTTTGACACGTGACTTAACTTTAACTATGCAAACAAGATGGCGATTTCTGTTGTGTGGTGTAGATCTGTGTTTGTTAATTTAATGATTTTATGCCTAAAAAATGGAGGACTTAATGAAATTTGTGAGAAAATGCGATCCAAAAGAGACAAGGAAACGATCTGTGAATAAAGCAACCTGGAAACGTGAGATTCTACGCGAAAAACGGTACGTGATTCATCCTTTAAAATCAGCATCAACATTAGCAAGAATGGTATTATGCAGTAGGTACCTATGGAATATAAAACTGCAGCAGATCTATTTTAATATTTTTTTATTATTCTTGTAAATATGAAAGTTTACTTTCATATATCTTTTGTAAGTATGTTTAATTGTTATGCATCATTTGAAGTGTAGTAATTTTATTTATTTTTGATAAATTTAAAAAAAGCCAAAAGCCATAACCATAAACTTTTTTTAATGTTGATTATTTTTAATATTCAAAATCGTAATTTTTTAGCATGAAATTGTCTGAAAGAAATAGCTCATAGTATTAATTATTTGAATCTGTATCTTACTATCATATTTTATTAAAAATGTGCATTTCGGAACTTTTTATTTCAAAATATTATTTCGGTTTTAGGTACAAACCCTCAAGCTTGCCGCAGTTTCCGCAGTGTGGACACAATCAAAAGGCGTTTCGATGTAGTGAATTATCATGTCAAGATATAAGAAAATTTTACAAGAATTTCTATACGTGTGATACGAAAGTGAAGCAAGACTGTTTTATACTGAAATATTGTAATATATCAGAAACCAAAACATTAAAACCCAACAGTAAAAGAAAAGTTGCTATTAAGTATTCTATACTTAGTAAAAGTGGGACCAAAATACCGGTATGTCAAAAAACTTTCATGAGAGCACTAATAATAAAAAAAGATCGAATACAGGGAGTTATGAACAGATTTTTAAGTAGCGGAGGTCAAATGCCAGAAGAGAAGCGTGGAGGTGACAGGAAGAGAGAAAAATATGAAGCAAAAAGATTATCCGTCGAATGGTTCATCGAATCCTTTCAGGGACAAGAGAGTCACTATTGTCGTTCGAAAAGTGCCAATAGAATATATCTTGATTCAGGCTTGACAATACGTAAAATGTGGCGTATGTATAACGCTGCCCGTGACGAGGATTTGAAAGTTAAACAAAGTTTTTTCAGGCATGTTATTAATACTAAGTATAATATAGGCTTTGGGAATCCTAGGACAGACGTGTGCTCAACGTGCATTGAACTGTCAGAACGCATAAAAACAGAGAAGGACGCTTCAAAGAAAAACGTACTTATGGTCGAAAAAAGAATTCATCGCCTCAAATACAAAGCTTTCTATGCAATATTGCAAGAAGAAAACGAAAATCTTCAAACCATATCCTTCGATTGCCAGAAGAACCAGGCGATGTCCAAAGTACCGGATCAATCTGCCTACTACAGTAGACAAATCAACTTTTACCACTTCGCCATTGTTGTGGGAAATTCAAAGGCTAAACTGAATAAAAATAACATTCATTCCTACTACTGGGATGAAACTTCACACTGCAAAGGTAGTAATGAGATAATTAGCGCAGTTTACGATTTCCTGAAAAACTTTGAATTTGGAGATACAATAAAAATTCTACGAATAGTGTCTGACGGTTGCGCCGGACAAAATAAAAATACAGGTATGATAGCGATGCTCGGTAAATGGTTGTACACAGAAGCCCCAACAAATATCAAGAAAATAGAGCTGATTTTCCCCGTTGTAGGTCACTCCTTTATACCTCCAGACAGGCTGTTTGCCAGAATTGAGAAAACACTGAAAACAAAGGAAGTGATAATCTCTCCATCCGAATATGCAGCTGTTTTAAAACAAAATGGTATGTGCAAAGATCTAACATCAATTCCTGTATTTGATTGGAAAAAAAGTTACGAGTCCATCATTAAACCTACCACGTCTTGGCATTTTCAGTTTATGAAAACAAAAAGATTTTTTATTACAAGAACGAAAACAGAAAACATTTTAGTACAGGGTGAAGAGACGTATAGAAACGAAATACGGCAAAAAAAGACAATCACAAAAAACAATAAAAAAATCACCATGATATCTCCTCAAATAATCCAGCCAAATCGTGTTTGCATAAAACAAGCAAAAATTCAAGACGTCGACAGACTTCTTAAAAAACACTATGGAAATGATTGGAGAAACTTGGAAGAATTGATTTTTTTTTAATCTTTAATCGAGAGAATGAGTACCGCTGAAACGAGAGACTTTATGAGATTGTCGGAAGAGACTGATTTGTGTGAAGCAGGATTTACGGATAATATTTGTCATGTTTAAATTTTTTATCTCTCTCTCTCTCTCTTTCATTTTTATTATATTTTTAATAAATACGTAAATTAAATTATAAAAACACAATAAAACCTTTTATTTCATGCCTATAACAGATTTATCGTATTTTTTTAATATTATCAATCAAAAGAAATTACTTGATTCTGGATTTTTAAGAGATTTTAATGAAAGCGACATTTACCTACTACCTATCTTGCTGGTTGTTGATATTTTGTATAACACCATCCTTTACTAAGATTTTTTCAGTTGCAAAACCCACTAAAATGTTACATGTTACTATCAAATTCCTCTTAATTCAGGAGTGAGTTTCATAAGCCGCTAAAATAAAATAAAAAACCTCCATATTTTTGTTTATTAAACTGATTCATTGCTGAAAAGGGATTTTAAAGTGTTGCCATGGTCTGTGGGTTCATATCGTACAAAAATGATTATTGTCTATAACATTTATCGACGACGAGAAGTTTTTACTAGTTGGTGAAAAATAAACAAAACTTATTTTAGTGGCTTTTGAAACTAGACGACTCAATTGTTGGTAAACCAATATATAAAGATGATCCCTGAGACAAGAAAAAAAAAATTCACTTTTAGCAGCTCGTAATCACAATACTAACACTAACACAACTGAAATAGACAGCCAGCACCAAGAAAACCAAAAGAAATGCCTAGCAGAAGAGAACTAAACATGGCTCGATATCTACCACTAGTATGGACGACACTGTAACAGTTAGGGCTCAGCCGGTAAATAAATTGTAAATCACAGTATTACTGAGTGCTATTTTTGGCATGAGGGTAAAAAGCAATACGGGTGCAGAGGAAATCAGTAGCTGCTAGCTTAAATCTATCGAAAAAGAATTGCACAGTCTTACTGGTAACAAGCCCATTGATTTAGTTTTCTATTCGGACAACAGTTGCAGGCAAAATAAAAATAAGTACATATTTGGGTTGCACATGTTTGCGGTAATGAAATACAATAATCTTAATTGGATAAGTTGTCAATTTTTAATAGCTGGACACACTGAGAATAAAGGCGACTCAGTACATTTGGTGATAGAAAAGCAAATAAAATGCTCATTGAAATCAGTTCCAATTTACGTTCCCAGTCAAGTTGTACAGATAATTAAACAGGATTTAACAGATTTTATTTCTTTAAAAAGTTTAACTAGTGATGTGGGTATTACGACTCTCAATAAGATAAGGATCTCTGATGTAAAAATGATGACTTTTGCCAAAGAAATACCAATTATTTTAAAGTACAAAACATCGTACACGGACACCGAATGACACTGAAGAAGGTAATTTACTCTCCCGGAATAAAAAACTAATAATTCCTGACACAAAGCAAGCTTATACTGCTAAAATTAAAATCAAGGAGAATAAAATGACTGATTTAATGACATTGCTACAAAACAATTACATTCCAAGTTTTTATGCAAACATTTAAAACAATTTGTGAGTTATTTTGAAGATAATTCTGATTATATAAGATTCTAAACATGCTTTCCTCTAAGATATGAGACTTAAGTACTTTTCTAAGGTTACCATTATATAGAGCTTCAAAAACCATTGTAACTTACCAAAAAACTTATAGCGCTAGTTTGTTAAATTGCGATTTAAGACCCAAAAAGTGAAAAAACAAGTTAGAATAAATTTCACGCCTTTTTCTCGAAAGTTTGCTTTTTAGACTTACAACACTATTTGAGCGAGGAGGTGCGATATATTCAGACTCTATTCTCCTTCACAACCAGATTTTACACATCGATCTACTCCAGAAGTTTTCAAATGATTAGATTGCTAGGGCTAGTTGTTTGATGCAAACTTTAACAACAAATCAAAGTGAAACCATAAAATTGAATGAAATAATTATAATGTATAGAAATATAGATCACTATACTTTGTGAAAAATACCCGTTTTTTAACGTATTTCTGCCACAACCAAGACAAAATATGATTCATGAATTTTGCAAATTACGAAACACCAAACCAAATTTAAACCACAGACGTAAAATAAATGCGGTAGCCATCAACGAATAGAAAACTTTTTATGCTTGAAACATTTTGAAAGGGATCAAGCAACCAACTCTACCAACCATTGTAGAAATACAGAAATCACGTCTAAAGATAAGATAAGTACAATAGTTGATTATTTAGACTCCCGTTATTGTAATGAACTCTGTGTTTAGACTGGAGACTGGAGTCACTGGAGACACATAGTTCGAGGGAAAATATACTTGAATCGAGAATTCCATTAGACAAAACAACAAAAACAGTGCACATCACAGACTCAGACTAGCAGACTACATCACTACAACGCAGAAAAGATAACATCCAGTCGTCCACAGAATATAACGTTAATGCATGGTATAATAATATACTTCGCCTGGTATTCTCTTCCCGTGACAGCTGGGTCACGTGATTGGCCCAAGATTACGTCATCAGTTGCGAAGCTGTCGATGTGTTGCCACGGTGTGTGATTGAATAACCCGAGCAAAATACATTTTTTAACTTAACAAAGCAATTATGAACTAATAATTCAATATTTTAATTAATTTAAAACTAAATAGGTAAATCACGCGAGTACCTAAATAGTTAAGCTAGTTAGTAATTTATTTTCATTCACTAAATGAGAGTCGAGTTGAGAGCAACGGTGGCCCAGTGGTGGAGACCCCGACTTGCAAGCAGTAAGTCGTGGGTTCGAACCCAGCCAGGCGCATTACTTTGTATAAGTTATTTCATCACCATTGCTCTCAAAACGGTGAAGGAAAACATCGTGAGGAAACCGGCATGTCCTAGAAACAAAAATTCGAAGACATGTGACATCTACCAACCCGCACTGGGCCCGCGTGGTGGATTATATCCCATTCCCTCTCATAGATAGGAGGCCTGCGTCCCAGCAGTGGGAACATTAATAGGCTGATTATGCTTATGTTAATATAAATGAGAGTCCCTTACTGAAAAGGACAATCAATGGTAACACTTTTCGTGACGTAGTCTTGGGCCATTGTGGGAAGAGAAATACCAGGCGAAGTATACAATTATTATTATACCATGGGTTAATGTTGACCCATGTCCCATTGACTAAAATAAACTGTCACAGTGCCACAGAATATTAATACTCTAGCTGCAAGAGTATTAATATTCTGTGGCACTGTGACAGTTTATTTTTGTACCACTGTATGCTAGAGTCTAGCATACAGTGGTTGACAAAATGACTAACGCTACGGCTAAGCTCTATAGTTGGGTCTGGTCACTGGTGTGCCAATTTTTTAACAAAAAGTGTAGATTTATCATAAAATGTTTTCTGTTCTTCGCGGCAAACTTTATATTCGCTCACTTTATGTTAGAAAACGATGTGTTTGGTTTTTAAAATACAATAACATGGCACAGCGGACCCAGCTTAAGATGGAAGCGCACATCAAAATTAAATATTACTATAAAAGTTACTGCATTGAATGAGCATACTAATAATAGTTTTTTAGTTTGTTAGTTTTTTTGTTTCATCGAAATTGGGCCAGGATTTCCATTGTCACAGCGTTGTAAAGTTTCACCGCTTTTTTAAATTTGCGTTCCTTCGCGAGCTACTGCGATGACGTCACGCCGCAATTATCATGTCGGAATGTGGGTGTTTACGTTTATAAAATTTGATTTTTAAAGTGGTTTGCACTTATTATTTTAAATGTTTGTATTAGCGGTTACTTTAAATATTATTGTTATAAATTATCATAGTGATGGAAGAAGAGTTTGTACAAGGACAGACGGATAACCTATCAAAAGTCGAAATTTTAATGGTTGCGCGATATTTGTCTGAGAATGGTGATTATGTAGCCGCTTAAATGCGAGGAATAAAACTGAATAAGTAAGTAATATAATATATAATAGTCCTCAGACCGGAGAGAGATCAGGCGCTGTACCAACAGTTTAATACCGCCAACTTTTAAACTCCGGGCTACTATTGAGAAATTTCTTATGGGAAAACCCAATGGCACTTTTTGCCCGACCCGGGAATCGAACCCAAGACTCTACGCTCAGCAGTCGCACTTGTGACCACGAGACTAACGGGGAAACATTATACACCGATTATGCTATGAATTATTATAACTAGCTTTTGCCCGCGGCTTCGCTCGTGTTAATTTAGAATTTGACATTCAATTCGGGTTGTACTCTGTTTGTGTTATAATATAATTCAATCATGATTCGAAAGACACATGGCGCCATCTATCATCATAAGAACGTTATTGTTTTCCTCGAGAACAGTACATTTTTTTTGTACACCTGACAATGTTTATGAAAAATTTCAGGATGATCTATTCAATGGTTTAGGCGTGAAAAAGTTACAAACAAACTTACTATCGCATTTATAATATTAGTTTGGATAGAGTACCATTAAAAAAGAAGAAGAAAGATTCATTGCCCTGGTTATAAGGTTTATAAATGCAGTCAAGTTTTTACCCACAGATTTTATTTAAAACCACGGAAGAAAGGTAGGTAAATGGTTAAGGTACTACATAAATTGGTACCAGTAAAAATATTATGGCATTGTAACATTTTATACGAGTTAAATATACCTTGCGGAAACTGCAACAGCTGCAAAATACGTGGTTCCGAACTGTGATACTGAGTTTAGAATAGATTTGAGGAGGACTATTCAACTACAGTTTTAGGTTAGGTGTCTATTGCCTAAAATAAACCTTTTGGATGTCCTAATGAACGCAAAATTTACATCGAAATGATCTTCACAACAATGCACGTGACTAGAGGCTGTGAGAGGATCTGCTCTGCTCTTCATAACTTTTAACCACTTTTTCCGAATATTATTATCATATATGGTATCAATTTTTGGGGCGTTTTGTTCACTAGATTTAGTACACATAGGCACAATACAATATTTCTTAACCATTTTAGTGATCCACTATAAAAAACATAAATAAATAGCGAAACCGCGAGAGCACTACGAGCCAAAGTATGTAGGTGTACGCAAGCGCCGAATCGAAGCTCGCGGCGTGACGTCACACGTCAGCGCGATCGCTGAAAAAACATTAGTGTGTCACTCATTGCCCTATGAAATTTTTTTAAACAAAAAAGGCTTGCGTTTGGCCGCAACTCACCTGACGTGTAGCGATGATGCGGCCTAGGGTGGAGCACGCTTGCCTGGGGGAAACCGATTCACTCGAACTTTGAATAGATCCAGATTTTAATGATCAGGGAACAGAGAAATTTGAATTACATATTAGTTTCATGCAGTTACTTACTAAATACTGATTGAACTAGATGCCGTATTGATTGTCTACGGTCTATGAAGACCGCAGACGGAGTAGTGAGCAGGGACAATACTGAGTAGTGAGCAGGGACTTCATAAACAAACAGAACTGAGTTCTGCAAAATTCGTAATACACAAAAATGAACCATAACAGTCACACCGTAGGTTTACTTTTGACGACACGGTTGGCGCAGTGGCTGAGCGATCGGCTGCTGCGCTGCGTGTCGTGGGTTCGATCCCCGCACGGAACAAATATTTGTATGACCTACAGGTAGTTGTTCCGGGTCTGGCTGTTTGTGTATGTGAGTTTAAATGTTTGTAAACGCCCCCACGACACAGGAGAAAATCTTAGTGTGGGGCAACGTTTTTAAAAAAAAAAAAAAAAGTCACCGTCATCGCCGCTGTGGACCCTGAAGATGGACGTCCTCCGCGCATTGCTACAGTTCGGTACCAGCATGATCGGCCTCGCCTCTTCTTTCTCCTATAATGCCTCCGTCTAACTCCTAGTCTTATTACAGCGCCTTTCCAGTGCAGCGCCATTTTAGTCAATAAAAGTTTTTGTAATTGTTGCATAAAATGTTATCTGTGGTAATTTTTTATGCTCTATAATGAATGTCTGTTTTTGTGATCTGTAGTCTTTGGTTCTTCTGATTAAAATTATCTCACGTAAAATGTAACATTTGAGTTTTATTTAAATAAATAATTAACCTAGAAGCTCTGCACTAGTGCACATATCTAGCAAATATGTGACAAGACGGCACGGGTGGCGCAGTGGCTGAGCGATTGACTGCTGCGCTGCGTGTCTCGGGTTCGATTCCCGCACGGAATTAATATTTGTATGGCCTACAGGTAGTTGTTCCGGGTCTGGCTGTTTGTGTATGTGAGTGTGAATGTTTGTAAACTCACCCACGATACAGGAGAAATTCCTAGGGTGGGGATAACGCATTTAAAAAAAAAAATAGTGTTAGAAAAGGACCGAATTTTAGACTAGAATACTACAGGATTCAGAAAATTCTGATCTGAGTTTCGAGAATTCAAACAGTAAATGACTGGATGCTGTTTAAGAACTTCAATGTACACTTACAAAACGTATAGCTTGTTGAACACCCTTCCAATCGGGATAGCGACTCTCATAAGATATTATGTTGTTACCTTCTTGTATTTATATTTTCACTTCAAATTTTGCTTTACTTTGTTATTTTGTATTATGTATTATTTTAATATGTGTTACAATAGTCTCTTTTATTTTTATAATTTTAGTTACAGTAGTTGGTTGTAAACCTTGTAATTAAATAAATAAAGGAGATCGGGCGGAAGCGGCGCGGCGGTCGGGGGCAGCGTCAGTGAACGAGACCTATATTTTCTTGAAGCTGATGTAAAGAGCATCACTTTTTGTTAAAGTGGAAGTCGTCGTTTCATTATATGCTTCATGCTCTTCAAGGCGTTTTCGGTGCGTCGAACCACTCCTTTGTCTCTTTTTGGACAGAGACCATTTGTCCGAGATAACTATACTCATGGATATATTCGAACCCCATGCCCTCTGACTCTGCGCTTCGTGCTGTTCGTCATTATCTTAGTTTTCGTCATGTTCATTTTAAGTCCGACCTCGACGCTGGCGTGGCTCAATTGTTCGAGCATGAGGCTCAACTCAGTCACCGAAGAAGAGAAAAGGACATTGTCGAATGATAAATCCAGTTGATTGCATAAAAATACATAATTATGAGGCTACGTGGCACATCATCTCGCCAATCTTCATTTTGATAGTCCGCCTTAGTGAACCATATACCCGTATATGCTTCGCTAAGGCGGACTCTATGTTCTTTTTAATAGACGGCTTAATATCCATGCTTGCTTTTTTTTTTGTTGTATACTTTTTCAATTTTGCACTGGAAGTCGAGACAGCACGACCTCACTGCCCCGAAGAAAGATTAATAGTGAAATTATTTTACGTCAGTGTTCATCGTTTTCAACCAAATATTATATAAGCTGGCAGCACTGTTAGAAGTCTCGGAAACAGAGCAGCTAACCGACGACAATGTCGGTATGGCAAACCTATTTATCGACGGTGACGTATCAATATCTAATAACTAACATTGTAGATACGGCCCACTGGACCTTTTTACGTTCACATTGAATCCAAAGTAGACCGAGATTTGTCAGGAGCTTCTCACAGGACAGGCGTCATACGATAGGCCAGGCTAGCCGGCCGGCTGGCTGGTAGCTAGCGTTTTTCATTTAAAACTGAAAGTTACGATTAATCTTCTTACAAAAAAGAAAGTTTCGGTTCAGCTCTTTGTTTTATGTATAGCGTCGAGTGGCAAAAGCGTGGTTTACCAACGAATATGACGAAGTCACAAGATACCAATCTGGCCGATACATAAGCTCTTCGGAGGCAGTATGGCGTATTATAAGTTTTCCTATACATGAGAGGCATCCGCCGGTCATCCATCTCGACGTGCAACTGGAGGGCGGACAGCGACTGTACCTTCAGTCAGAAAATGTAGCAGAAATGGTGGATAACCCGAGACAAAGAGATAATTTCGTCAATAAATTAACGTCTAAGTAACGTATTTAAAAGTTGATTTTCGAAATATTTATTTTAAGAATAGTACCTACTATATTGGTGGAATGGCGCGCCCCGCTCGTGCCGCCCGAGAGAAACAGGTTAATACTAGTTTCTTTATTTACGTTTACGAACGATATGAAGTTCGCTTTCTTTAATTTTTGATTGACAGTTTGTGACAAGTTGCGCGGAAGGTCAGAAGTTATTTTGCTGCATATCGTAAATGTTTATACTTTGTAGAACAATCTATCAAACGTTTTCCAATACATACATTGAATCTAATTCTTTCTAAAATTCACATTCAAACGTCGCAGCGTTCAATAAAAACCGTTCAATCAATGATCAGTTTACGTTGCAAATTGACCTTATTAGTACGTTAACTCGTTGACGAATTTAACTAGTGGATTAACCAGTTGACAAACGTAGATCAACGTTAACGTTTCGTTAACGGAAAAACCGTCAACAACCCATCACTATTTCATATCATTTGGGACGAGTGTACGATTGCACACCACAATGTTGTGGAAGTTGTTGATAGAACTTTGCGAGACATAAGGCAAAATGACGGGCCGATGGGAGGCGTTACATTGCTTTTCTGTGGTGACGTCAGGCAGACACTCCCTATAATACCCTGAGGAATGAGAGCCGATAAAATAAGTGCCTGCTTAGAGAGCTCTTTGTGATGGCGTAGTATAATATCTACTCATTTAAGCTTTAAGATGCGAACACATTTAGGAGGCAAACCAATCGCGCAGAATTTTTCAACTTTACTGCTAAAAATCGGTGACGGCCAAGTGCAAGTCGGACTCGCGCATGAAGGGTTCCGTACCATCGTAGTAGGGGAGCCCCCTTTAATTTTTAATATATTTTTGTTATTTGTTGTTAACGCGGCAACAGAAATACACATTTTGTGAAGATTTCAACAGTCTACCCATTACGGATCATGAGATACAGCCCGCTGACTGACGGACAGACAGACAGCGATGGCTTAGTAATAGAGTCCCGTTGGTTACCCTTCGGGTACGGAACCCTAAAAACGATTACTTTTACAAAATATGTTGACATAATCAAATCACTACTTACGTACAGATAATACTTTTCAAAGTAAAAATGTTTTATCCTTAATCCACATTAAGAATGTAACTTGTAGGTAAACAACCAATTTATGTAATGTACAGCCGCGAGCATTTCTAAATTACACGCAGCAACTTTTAATGTGATTTTCTTCTACTGCATTGTTTGGTCGCGAACTTAGTATTTTGGAAGTCATACTATAAATACGAAATAAGTCATACACAAAGTAGAAACCGTTGTTTCACGAGAAAACCGCTTTTGAATGTTACTAAGTGTTAACATATTAGTTCACGTGAATGAAAACTTACATTGTAACAAACATTTTAAGTATCAGATACGCTTTTTGTTAAGAATGACATTTGAACATAAACAGTATATTGAACATCTCTCGGCAAAGTTCCAGCAAGGAACTCCATTGGTAGGGTTGCGGGACTGTTCGAGGGCTGCGGGACTGTTCGAAAGAGATACCGTGACCCTGGAACACAAAGGGCAAAGAAGGAACATGGATGGGTTTTAGTCAGTAAAAGTCTGACACTCGCTACCGCTCCGCCCAGAGTAGGGTGGGTCATTTGATGATTTCCCATCCGAAAAAAAAAAAAAGGTAGCTGAATGGAAGTAACAAACACAAACGCCATCTACAACATTATTTTTGGTACCTATATGCGAAACCTGAATATACATCAGAATAAGTAACTGAATCGATTCCAATAATTTTTAAACCATGTTATGTTTTGACCCAAAAATATTTAAAAAAAGGTTACAACTTGGACACCGAGCGACACAAAGTACTTATCGCAATAATTTGGGTACCTACAGCCAAATTATTATCAATGAGCTCAAGACGACGCGGGAGGCACGCGCGCGGCGGCGTCGCGTGGTGACCACGTTTTTATGCGGTGATGACCTTGTGATTTTTCATCATACAGTTTTGAAATTTTGTATATAGATTGTTTACATAAAAATACTAGACACGTGTTTCTGGTTTCGCATATACCAAAACTATTGTTGTATAATTTGGCAATTTCATTCCCCATTTTTACTCAAAATATTTGGTTAAATAATTATGTTGGTTGATAACAAGTAATGATTTGCATTGCGTCAGTCAGAATTTATTTTCATACATTTTCATAAAATGTTCTATAGATTCATCTACATACTCGTGAGACGGAGTATGAGAGCTACCGTCTCGAATCCGAATAAAGAAGAACATTACGCGAGATCCAATGAGGTGTCGCAGTGCTAATTATTGTAATTTTTTAAAAATCAATCTGAATGTGAAGATCTGTGTGTGTGTGTGATGTGTGTTTGGTTTGACTTGGTAGCGACGTAGTTTTAGTTGAAAAGATGCCATTAATAAGAATAGGTTACAGAAAATATTTGGCTAAATAATTATCTTGGTTGATAACAAGTAATGCATTTAGTCAGTCAGAATTTATTTTAATACAGTTTCATGAAATGTTTTTTTCAAATGTTTTATAGATTCATCTACATACTCGTCACACGGAGAATGAGAGCTACCGTCTCGAATCCGCATTAAAAAGCACATTATGCGAGATCCAATGAGGTGTCGCAGTAATAATTATTGTAATTAAAAAAAAATCGATCTGAATGTGAAGAAAAACAGACTTGGTAGCGACGTAGTTTTAGTTGAAAAGATGCCATAAATAAGAATAGGTTACTGAAAATATTTGGCTAAATAATCATGTTGGTTGATAACAAGTAATGATTTGCATTTCGTCAGTCAGTATTTGTTTTCATACATTTTCATAAAATGTTCTATAGATTCATCTACATACTCGTGAGACGGAGTATGAGAGCTACCGTCTCGAATCCGAATAAAGAAGAACATTACGCGAGATCCAATGAGGTGTCGCAGTGTTAATTATTGTAATTTAAAATAATCGATCTGAATGTGAAGAAAAACAGACTTGGTAGCGACGTAGTTTTAGTTGAAAAGATGCCATAAATTAGAATAGGTTACTGAAAATATTTGGCTAAATAATTATCTTGGTTGATAACAAGTAATGATTTCCAATACATACATTGAATCTAATTCTTTCTAAAATTCACATTCAAACGTCGCAGCGTTCAATAAAAACCGTTCAATCAATGATCAGTTTACGTTGCAAATTGACCTTATTAGTACGTTAACTCGTTGACGAATTTAACTAGTGGATTAACCAGTTGACAAACGTAGATCAACGTTAACGTTTCGTTAACGGAAAAACCGTCAACAACCCATCACTATTTCATATCATTTGGGACGAGTGTACGATTGCACACCACAATGTTGTGGAAGTTGTTGATAGAACTTTGCGAGACATAAGGCAAAATGACGGGCCGATGGGAGGCGTTACATTGCTTTTCTGTGGTGACGTCAGGCAGACACTCCCTATAATACCCTGAGGAATGAGAGCCGATAAAATAAGTGCCTGCTTAGAGAGCTCTTTGTGATGGCGTAGTATAATATCTACTCATTTAAGCTTTAAGATGCGAACACATTTAGGAGGCAAACCAATCGCGCAGAATTTTTCAACTTTACTGCTAAAAATCGGTGACGGCCAAGTGCAAGTCGGACTCGCGCATGAAGGGTTCCGTACCATCGTAGTAGGGGAGCCCCCTTTAATTTTTAATTTATTTTTGTTATTTGTTGTTAACGCGGCAACAGAAATACACATTTTGTGAAGATTTCACAAAATAGTCTACCCATTACGGATCATGAGATACAGCCCGCTGACTGACGGACAGACAGACAGCGATGGCTTAGTAATAGAGTCCCGTTGGTTACCCTTCGGGTACGGAACCCTAAAAACGATTACTTTTACAAAATATGTTGACATAATCAAATCACTACTTACGTACAGATAATACTTTTCAAAGTAAAAATGTTTTATCCTTAATCCACATTAAGAATGGAACTTGTAGGTAAACAACCAATTTATGTAATGTACAGCCGCGAGCATTTCTAAATTACACGCAGCAACTTTTAATGTGATTTTCTTCTACTGCATTGTTTGGTCGCGAACTTAGTATTTTGGAAGTCATACTATAAATACGAAATAGGTCATACTCAAAGTAGAAACCGTTATTTCACGAGAAAACCGCTTTTGAATGTTACTAAGTGTTAACATATTAGTTCACGTGAATGAACACATACATTGTAACAAACATTTTAAGTATCAGATACGCTTTTTGTTAAGAATGACATTTGAACGTAAACAGTATATTGAACATCTCTCGGCAAAGTTCCAGCAAGGAACTCCATTGGTAGGGTTGCGGGACTGTTCGAGGGCTGCGGGACTGTTCGAAAGAGATACCGTGACCCTGGAACACAAAGGGCAAAGAAGGAACATGGATGGGTTTTAGTCAGTAAAAGTCTGACACTCGCTACCGCTCCGCCCAGAGTAGGGTGGGTCATTTGATGATTTCCCATCCGAAAAAAAAAAAAGGTAGCTGAATGGAAGTAACAAACACAAACGCCATCTACAACATTATTTTTGGTACCTATATGCGAAACCTGAATATACATCAGAATAAGTAACTGAATCGATTCCAATAATTTTTAAACCATGTTATGTTTTGACCCAAAAATATTTAAAAAAAGGTTACAACTTGGACACCGAGCGACACAAAGTACTTATCGCAATAATTTGGGTACCTACAGCCAAATTATTATCAATGAGCTCAAGACGACGCGGGAGGCGCGCGCGCGGCGGCGTCGCGTGGTGACCACGTTTTTATGCGGTGATGACCTTGTGATTTTTCATCATACAGTTTTGAAATTTTGTATATAGATTGTTTACATAAAAATACTAGACACGTGTTTCTGGTTTCGCATATACCAAAACTATTGTTGTATAATTTGGCAATTTCATTCCCCATTTTTACTCAAAATATTTGGTTAAATAATTATGTTGGTTGATAACAAGTAATGATTTGCATTGCGTCAGTCAGAATTTATTTTCATACATTTTCATAAAATGTTCTATAGATTCATCTACATACTCGTGAGACGGAGTATGAGAGCTACCGTCTCGAATCCGAATAAAGAAGAACATTACGCGAGATCCAATGAGGTGTCGCAGTGCTAATTATTGTAATTTTTTAAAAATCAATCTGAATGTGAAGATCTGTGTGTGTGTGTGATGTGTGTTTGGTTTGACTTGGTAGCGACGTAGTTTTAGTTGAAAAGATGCCATTAATAAGAATAGGTTACAGAAAATATTTGGCTAAATAATTATCTTGGTTGATAACAAGTAATGCATTTAGTCAGTCAGAATTTATTTTAATACAGTTTCATGAAATGTTTTTTTCAAATGTTTTATAGATTCATCTACATACTCGTCACACGGAGAATGAGAGCTACCGTCTCGAATCCGCATTAAAAAGCACATTATGCGAGATCCAATGAGGTGTCGCAGTAATAATTATTGTAATTAAAAAAAAATCGATCTGAATGTGAAGAAAAACAGACTTGGTAGCGACGTAGTTTTAGTTGAAAAGATGCCATAAATAAGAATAGGTTACTGAAAATATTTGGCTAAATAATCATGTTGGTTGATAACAAGTAATGATTTGCATTTCGTCAGTCAGTATTTGTTTTCATACATTTTCATAAAATGTTCTATAGATTCATCTACATACTCGTGAGACGGAGTATGAGAGCTACCGTCTCGAATCCGAATAAAGAAGAACATTACGCGAGATCCAATGAGGTGTCGCAGTGTTAATTATTGTAATTTAAAATAATCGATCTGAATGTGAAGAAAAACAGACTTGGTAGCGACGTAGTTTTAGTTGAAAAGATGCCATAAATTAGAATAGGTTACTGAAAATATTTGGCTAAATAATTATCTTGGTTGATAACAAGTAATGATTTGCATTTAGTCAGTCAGAATTTATTTTCATACAGTTTAATGAAATGTTTTTTTCAAATGTTTTATAGATTCATCTACATACTCGTGAGACGGAGTATGAGAGCTACCGTCTCGAATCCGCAGTAAACAGCACATTACGCAAGATCCAATGAAGTGTCTCAGTTTTAATTATCGTAATATAGATTAAAAATTAGCAATTAACAAAAAAACGATCTAAATGTGAAGAAAAACAGACTTGGTAGAGACGTAGTTTTAGTTGAAAAGATGCCATAAATTAGAATATGTTAATGAAAATATTTGGCTAAATAATTATCTTGGTTGATAACAAGTAATGATTTGCATTTCGTCAGTCAGAATTTGTTTTCTTACATTTTCTTAAAATGTTTTTTTTTGTTTTACAGATTCATCTACATACTCGTGAGACGGAGAATGAGAATTACCGTCTGGAATCCGAATAGAAAAAAACATTACGCGAGATCTAATGAGGTGTCGCACAGTCTTAATTATTGTAATTTAAAAAAAAAAAAACGATCTGAAAGTAAAGACAAACAGACTTGTTAGGTGTCGCAGTGTTAATTATTGTAATTTAAAAGAATCGATCAGAATGTGAAGAAAAACAGACTTGGTAGAGGCGTAGTTTTAGTTGAAAAGATGCCATAAATTTGAATAAGTTACTGAAAATATTTGGCTAAATAATTATCTTGGTTGATTTGCATTTAGTAATGATTTGCATTGAGTCAGTCAGAATTTATTTTCATACAGTTTCATAAAATGTATTTTTTTAAATGTTTTATAGATTCATCTACATACTCGTCAGACGGAGAATGAGAGCTACCGTCTCGAATCCGCATTAAAAAGAGCATATTACGCGAGACCCAACGAGGTGTCGCAGTGTTAATTATTGTAATTTAAAAAAAATCGATCTGAATGTGACGAAAAACAGACTTGGTAGCGACGTAGTTTTAGTTGAAAAGATGCCATAAATTAGAATAGGTTACTGAAAATATTTGGCTAAATAATCATGTTGGTTGATAACAAGTAATGATTTGCATTTCGTCAGTCAGAATTTGTTTTCTTACATTTTCATAAAATGTTTTTTTTCTTTTACAGATTTATCTACATATTCGTGAGACGGAGAATGAGAGTTACCGTCTCGAATACGAATAAAAAAGAACATTACGCGAGATCCAATGAGGTGTCGCAGTGTTATTTATTGTAATTTAAAAAAAATCGATCAGAAAGTGAAGAAAAACAGACTTGGTAGAGGCGTAGTTTTAGTTGAAAAGATGCCATAAATTAGAATAGGTTACTGAAAATATTTGGCTAAATAATCATGTTGGTTGATAACAAGTAATGATTTGCATTGAGTCAGTCAGAATTTATTTTCATACAGTTTCATAAAATGTATTTTTTTAAATGTTTTATAGATTCATCTACATACTCGTCAGACGGAGAATGAGAGCTACCGTCTCGAATCCGCATTAAAAAGAGCATATTACGCGAGACCCAACGAGGTGTCGCTGTGTTAATTATTGTAATTAAAAAAAAATCGATCTGAATGTGACGAAAAACAGACTTGGTAGCGACGTAGTTTTAGTTGAAAAGATGCCATAAATTAGAATAGGTTACTGAAAATATTTGGCTAAATAATCATGTTGGTTGATAACAAGTAATGATTTGCATTTCGTCAGTCAGAATTTGTTTTTTTACATTTTCATAAAATGTTTTTTTTTCTTTTACAGATTTATCTACATACTCGTGAGACGGAGAATGAGAGTTACCGTCTCGAATACGAATAAAAAAGAACATTACGCGAGATCCAATGAGGTGTCGCAGTGTTATTTATTGTAATTTAAAAAAAATCGATCAGAATGTGAAGAAAAACAGACTTGGTAGAGGCGTAGTTTTAGTTGAAAAGATGCCATAAATTAGAATAGGTTACTGAAAATATTTGGCTAAATAATCATGTTGGTTGATAACAAGTAATGATTTGCATTTCGTCAGTCAGTATTTGTTTTCATACATTTTCATAAAATGTTCTATAGATTCATCTACATACTCGTGAGACGGAGTATGAGAGCTACCGTCTCGAATCCGCAGTAAACAGCACATTACGCAAGATCCAATGAAGTGTCTCAGTTTTAATTATCGTAATATAGATTAAAAATTAGCAATTAACAAAAAAACGATCTAAATGTGAAGAAAAACAGACTTAGTAGAGACGTAGTTTTAGTTGAAAAGATGCCATAAATTATAATATGTTACTGAAAATATTTGGCTAAATAATTATCTTGGTTGATAACAAGTAATGATTTGCATTTAGTCAGTCAGAATTTATTTTCAAACAGTTTCATGAAATGTTTTTTTCAAATGTTTTATAGATTCATCTACATACTCGTCAGACTAAGAATGAGAGCTACCGTCTCGAATCCGCATTAAAAAGCACATTACGCGAGATCCAATGAGGAGTCGCAGTGTTAATTATTGTAATTAAAAAAAAAAACGATCTGCAAGTAAAGACAAACAGACTTGGTAGTGATTTGCATTTCGTCAGTCAGAATTTGTTTTCTTACATTTTCATAAAATGTTTTTTTTTCTTTTACAGATTTATCTACATACTCGTGAGACGGAGAATGAGAGTTACCGTCTCGAATACGAATAAAAAAGAACATTACGCGAGATCCAATGAGGTGTCGCAGTGTTATTTATTGTAATTTAAAAAAAATCGATCAGAATGTGAAGAAAAACAGACTTGGTAGAGGCGTAGTTTTAGTTGAAAAGATGACATAAATTAGAATAGGTTACTGAAAATATTTGGCTAAATAATCATGTTGGTTGATAACAAGTAATGATTTGCATTTCGTCAGTCAGTATTTGTTTTCATACATTTTCATAAAATGTTCTATAGATTCATCTACATACTCGTGAGACGGAGTATGAGAGCTACCGTCTCGAATCCGAATAAAGAAGAACATTACGCGAGATCCAATGAGGTGTCGCAGTGTTAATTATTGTAATTTAAAATAATCGATCTGAATGTGAAGAAAAACAGACTTGGTAGCGACGTAGTTTTAGTTGAAAAGATGCCATAAATTAGAATAGGTTACTGAAAATATTTGGCTAAATAATCATGTTGGTTGATAACAAGTAATGATTTGCATTTCGTCAGACAGAATTTGTTTTCTTACATTTTCATAAAATGTTCTATAGATTCATCTACATACTCGTGAGACGGAGTATGAGAGCTACCGTCTCGAATCCGAATAAAGAAGAACATTACGCGAGATCCAATGAGGTGTCGCAGTGTTAATTATTGTAATTTAAAAGAATCGATCAGAATGTGAAGAAAAACAGACTTGGTAGAGGCGTAGTTTTAGTTGTAAAGATGCCATAAATTTGAATAAGTTACTGAAAATATTTGGCTAAATAATTATCTTGGTTGATTTGCATTTAGTAATGATTTGCATTGAGTCAGTCAGAATTTATTTTCATACAGTTTCATAAAATGTATTTTTTTAAATGTTTTATAGATTCATCTACATACTCGTCAGACGGAGAATGAGAGCTACCGTCTCGAATCCGCATTAAAAAGAGCATATTACGCGAGACCCAACGAGGTGTCGCAGTGTTAATTATTGTAATTTAAAAAAAATCGATCTGAATGTGACGAAAAACAGACTTGGTAGCGACGTAGTTTTAGTTGAAAAGATGCCATAAATTAGAATAGGTTACTGAAAATATTTGGCTAAATAATCATGTTGGTTGATAACAAGTAATGATTTGCATTTCGTCAGTCAGAATTTGTTTTCTTACATTTTCATAAAATGTTTTTTTTCTTTTACAGATTTATCTACATATTCGTGAGACGGAGAATGAGAGTTACCGTCTCGAATACGAATAAAAAAGAACATTACGCGAGATCCAATGAGGTGTCGCAGTGTTATTTATTGTAATTTAAAAAAAATCGATCAGAATGTGAAGAAAAACAGACTTGGTAGAGGCGTAGTTTTAGTTGAAAAGATGCCATAAATTAGAATAGGTTACTGAAAATATTTGGCTAAATAATCATGTTGGTTGATAACAAGTAATGATTTGCATTTCGTCAGTCAGAATTTGTTTTCTTACATTTTCATAAAATGTTTTTTTTCTTTTACAGATTTATCTACATATTCGTGAGACGGAGAATGAGAGTTACCGTCTCGAATACGAATAAAAAAGAACATTACGCGAGATCCAATGAGGTGTCGCAATGTTATTTATTGTAATTTAAAAAAAATCGATCAGAATGTGAAGAAAAACAGACTTGGTAGAGGCGTAGTTTTAGTTGAAAAGATGCCATAAATTAGAATAGGTTACTGAAAATATTTGGCTAAATAATCATGTTGGTTGATAACAAGTAATGATTTGCATTTCGTCAGTCAGAATTTGTTTTCTTACATTTTCATAAAATGTTTTTTTTTCTTTTACAGATTTATCTACATACTCGTGAGACGGAGAATGAGAGTTACCGTCTCGAATACGAATAAAAAAGAACATTACGCGAGATCCAATGAGGTGTCGCAGTGTTATTTATTGTAATTTAAAAAAATCGATCAGAATGTGAAGAAAAACAGACTTGGTAGCGACGTAGTTTTAGTTGAAAATATGCCATAAATTCGAATAGGTTACTGAAAATATTAGGCTAAATAATTATCTTGGTTGATAACAAGTAATGATTTGCATTTCGTCAGTCAGTATTTGTTTTCATACATTTTCATAAAATGTTCTATAGATTCATCTACATACTCGTGAGACGGAGTATGAGAGCTACCGTCTCGAATCCGCAGTAAACAGCACATTACGCAAGATCCAATGAAGTGTCTCAGTTTTAATTATCGTAATATAGATTAAAAATTAGCAATTAACAAAAAAACGATCTAAATGTGAAGAAAAACAGACTTAGTAGAGACGTAGTTTTAGTTGAAAAGATGCCATAAATTATAATATGTTACTGAAAATATTTGGCTAAATAATTATCTTGGTTGATAACAAGTAATGATTTGCATTTCGTCAGTCAGAATTTGTTTTCTTACATTTTCTTAAAATGTTTTTTTTTTGTTTTACAGATTCATCTACATACTCGTGAGACGGAGAATGAGAATTACCGTCTGGAATCCGAATAGAAAAAAACATTACGCGAGATCTAATGAGGTGTCGTACAGTCTTAATTATTGTAATTTAAAAAAAAAAAACGATCTGGAAATAAAGACAAACAGACTTAGTAGTGACGTAGTTTTAGTAGAAAGGATGCCATAAATTAGAATAGGTTACTGAAAATATTTGGCTAAATAATTATCTCGGTTGATTTGCATTTAGTAATGATTTGCATTGAGTCAGTCAGAATGTATTTTCATACAGTTTCATAAAATGTTTTTTTTTGTTTTACAGATTCATCTACATACTCGTGAGACGGAAAATGAGAATTACCGTCTGGAATCCGAATAGAAAAAAACATTACGCGAGATCTAATGAGGTGTCGCACAGTGTTAATTATTGTAATTTAAAAAAAAAACGATCCGGAAGTAAAGACAAACAGACTTGGTAGTGATTTGCATTTCGTCAGTCAGAATTTGTTTTCTTACATTTTCATAAAATGTTTTTTTTTCTTTTACAGATTTATCTACATACTCGTGAGACGGAGAATGAGAGTTACCGTCTCGAATACGAATAAAAAAGAACATTACGCGAGATCCAATGAGGTGTCGCAGTGTTATTTATTGTAATTTAAAAAGAATCGATCAGAATGTGAAGAAAAACAGACTTGGTAGAGGCGTAGTTTTAGTTGAAAAGATGCCATAAATTAGAATAAGTTACTGAAAATATTTGGCTAAATAATTATCTTGGTTGATTTGCATTTAGTAATGATTTGCATTGAGTCAGTCAGAATTTATTTTCATACAGTTTCATAAAATGTATTTTTTTAAATGTTTTATAGATTCATCTACATACTCGTCAGACGGAGAATGAGAGCTACCGTCTCGAATCCGCATTAAAAAGAGCATATTACGCGAGACCCAACGAGGTGTCGCTGTGTTAATTATTGTAATTAAAAAAAAATCGATCTGAATGTGACGAAAAACAGACTTGGTAGCGACGTAGTTTTAGTTGAAAAGATGCCATAAATTAGAATAGGTTACTGAAAATATTTGGCTAAATAATCATGTTGGTTGATAACAAGTAATGATTTGCATTTCGTCAGTCAGAATTTGTTTTTTTACATTTTCATAAAATGTTTTTTTTTCTTTTACAGATTTATCTACATACTCGTGAGACGGAGAATGAGAGTTACCGTCTCGAATACGAATAAAAAAGAACATTACGCGAGATCCAATGAGGTGTCGCAGTGTTATTTATTGTAATTTAAAAAGAATCGATCAGAATGTGAAGAAAAACAGACTTGGTAGAGGCGTAGTTTTAGTTGAAAAGATGCCATAAATTAGAATAAGTTACTGAAAATATTTGGCTAAATAATTATCTTGGTTGATTTGCATTTAGTAATGATTTGCATTGAGTCAGTCAGAATTTATTTTCATACAGTTTCATAAAATGTATTTTTTTAAATGTTTTATAGATTCATCTACATACTCGTCAGACGGAGAATGAGAGCTACCGTCTCGAATCCGCATTAAAAAGAGCATATTACGCGAGACCCAACGAGGTGTCGCTGTGTTAATTATTGTAATTAAAAAAAAATCGATCTGAATGTGACGAAAAACAGACTTGGTAGCGACGTAGTTTTAGTTGAAAAGATGCCATAAATTAGAATAGGTTACTGAAAATATTTGGCTAAATAATCATGTTGGTTGATAACAAGTAATGATTTGCATTTCGTCAGTCAGAATTTGTTTTTTTACATTTTCATAAAATGTTTTTTTTTCTTTTACAGATTTATCTACATACTCGTGAGACGGAGAATGAGAGTTACCGTCTCGAATACGAATAAAAAAGAACATTACGCGAGATCCAATGAGGTGTCGCAGTGTTATTTATTGTAATTTAAAAAAAATCGATCAGAATGTGAAGAAAAACAGACTTGGTAGAGGCGTAGTTTTAGTTGAAAAGATGCCATAAATTAGAATAGGTTACTGAAAATATTTGGCTAAATAATCATGTTGGTTGATAACAAGTAATGATTTGCATTTCGTCAGTCAGTATTTGTTTTCATACATTTTCATAAAATGTTCTATAGATTCATCTACATACTCGTGAGACGGAGTATGAGAGCTACCGTCTCGAATCCGAATAAAGAAGAACATTACGCGAGATCCAATGAGGTGTCGCAGTGTTAATTATTGTAATTTAAAATAATCGATCTGAATGTGAAGAAAAACAGACTTGGTAGCGACGTAGTTTTAGTTGAAAAGATGCCATAAATTAGAATAGGTTACTGAAAATATTTGGCTAAATAATCATGTTGGTTGATAACAAGTAATGATTTGCATTTCGTCAGTCAGAATTTGTTTTCTTACATTTTCATAAAATGTTTTTTTTTGTTTTACAGATTTATCTACATACTCGTGAGACGGAGAATGAGAGTTACCGTCTCGAATACGAATAAAAAAGAACATTACGCGAGATCCAATGAGGTGTCGCAGTGTTATTTATTGTAATTTAAAAAAAATCGTTCAGAATGTGAAGAAAAACAGACTTGGTAGCGACGTAGTTTTAGTTGAAAATATGCCATAAATTAGAATAGGTTACTGAAAATATTAGGCTAAATAATTATCTTGGTTGATAACAAGTAATGATTTGCATTTTGTCAGTCAGTATTTGTTTTCATACATTTTCATAAAATGTTCTATAGATTCATCTACATACTCGTGAGACGGAGTATGAGAGCTACCGTCTCGAATCCGAATAAAGAAGAACATTACGCGAGATCCAATGAGGTGTCGCAGTGTTAATTATTGTAATTTAAAATAATCGATCTGAATGTGAAGAAAAACAGACTTGGTAGCGACGTAGTTTTAGTTGAAAAGATGCCATAAATTAGAATAGGTTACTGAAAATATTTGGCTAAATAATTATCTTGGCTGATAACAAGTAATGATTTGCATTTCGTCAGTCAGAATTTATTTTCATACAGTTTAATGAAATGTTTTTTTTCAAATGTTTTATAGATTGATCTACATACTCGTCAGACGGAGAATGAGAGCTACCGTCTCGAATCCGCAGTAAACAGCACATTACGCAAGATCCAATGAAGTGTCTCAGTTTTAATTATCGTAATACAGATAAAAAATTTGCATTAAACAAAAAAACGATCTAAATGTGAAGAAAAACAGACTTAGTAGAGACGTAGTTTTAGTTGAAAAGATGCCATAAATTAGAATATGTTACTGAAAATATTTGGCTAAATAATTATCTCGGTTGATAACAAGTAATGATTTGCATTTCGTCAGTCAGAATTTGTTTTCTTACATTTTCTTAAAATGTTTTTTTTTTGTTTTACAGATTCATCTACACACTCCTAAGACGGAGAATGAGAATTACCGTCTGGAATCCGAATAGAAAAAAACATTACGCGAGATCTAATGAGGTGTCGCACAGTCTTAATTATTGTAATTTAAAAAAAAAAACGATCTGAAAGTAAAGACAAACAGACATAAATAAGAATAGGTTACAGAAAATATTTGGCTAAATAATTATCTTGGTTGATAACAAGTAATGATTTGCATTTCGTCAGTCAGAATTTGTTTTCTTACATTTTCTTAAAATGTTTTTTTTTGTTTTACAGATTCATCTACATACTCGTGAGACGAAGAATGAGTATTACCGTCTGGAATCCGAATAGAAAAAAACATTACGCGAGATCTAATGAGGTGTCGCACAGTGTTAATTATTGTAATATAAAAAAAAAAAACGATCTGAAAGTAAAGACAAACAGACTTGGTAGTGACGTAGTTTTAGTTGAAAAGATGCCATAAATTAGAATAGGTTACTGAAAATATTTGGCTAAATAATTATCTTGGTTGATTTGCATTTAGTAATGATTTGCATTGAGTCAGTCAGAATGTATTTTCATACAGTTTCATAAAATGTTTTTTTTTGTTTTACAGATTCATCTACATACTCGTGAGACGGAAAATGAGAATTACCGTCTGGAATCCGAATAGAAAAAAACATTACGCGAGATCTAATGAGGTGTCGCAGTGTTAGACGTCATAAAACAAAAGAATATGCCAATAGTAACTATTACTCGACTGGAGTTACTGTGTTTCGGTTCCAGAACGACCTAAAAGTATTCGTGTATAATCACATTAAAAATATGTACTCCGGCTTACTTCTTATAAAAATTGACCCTTCGCTACTGAGTTGGTAGCCATTGTTATGTCCCAAAAAAGAAAAATTGTGAAGCCTTTACATGGATCTAAAATCTCAATATAAACAGGACTTCTTGATTAAGTTAATATAATCTCTTCTAACCTAGAAATAATATTAATTTCAAACATGAATTGGTGAACAAAAACTATCTATGATTAACAACAGAGCAATGTTTCATAAAAAAAACTTTTGTAAATAAGTAAACTACTAAAACTATGCTATGTTATACCTATTTGTAAATGGTAATCTCTAAGAAATATATTTGTTATCTTGGATATGAGTTTTGTGTTTATTCAGATGAGAAGTTCAATGGTTTATTATCTGTTCGCAAATACTATAAAGTTATGACGATTAGCAACAGTTCAGTCGAAATTATTAGACGCTTTACGTGTGAGTAAGGCTGTGTGTACAGTCACGAACACCAATATGTAAACACCTAACAATTCTCCTACTGTTCTGATTAAAATATCATGTCCCTCCCTTCTAAACAAAAAATGTCCTAGACTTGCCACACAAGCATTTATTGAATTTTAACCGACTTCAGGTTTTGCGTATTTTCACGTCAATCTTTTAATTCAATTCCATTACAGAAGATTAATGGTTAGTCGAAGACTCACTCATCTGTACTAATATTATAAACAGGTAAAATTTGGTTGTAAGTAAACGCAAAATTTGTTTGAAATTAAAATACTGTGGTCACGGCAGCCCGTAGTACACACGGCGGCACATCAAGCTGTACTTACCCAGTATAACTTGACTTCGCTTTGTATGAGCTTCCCGTACGATGAGAGATTAGCTTAATTTGGTTTTGTATAGCTTGATTCGCCGCCGTGCGTACGTACCGCCCGGCTGTAGGTAATTATTTCAAGGACAGGGCAGAGTCACAATACTGTACATATTTAAACTGTGCTCAAAATGTACCGTTAACACAATACAAAACCCACTTAAACAAGTTCATTAGTAAAACCAACAATGAATTAATTTCAAAATTGAGTGTCCCATTATTTATTTATTATAACTAGTTTTGCAACATTCTTGTTTAGCATTAAAACTCTATTTAATAAGCAGTGAAATTATTAAGATGGTTACATTCGGTTTGGTGTGTCCATTGCAGTGTCCCTACCTAGTGAAGTGGTAATGACAATGGCGCGCGGTCGAAGTCTTGCGATGTTCCTGGTTCTGTCTCTGATGGCAAACGCGCTCTACGTGCCAGCTAGTGGATTCCGTCGGAGACGAGGATTTGTCGACAATCAGCTTAATTCTAAGGAGCCAACGCCTAATAGTGCTTCTATGAACTCGTCGACCGCTACTGCTGCAAATCGTTCGGTAAATACACGAAATAACTCTCTTAGCCTCAACTTTACACCATTCAGATTGTTTTTGTGCCTTATAAACTTTTGTTCGAACCGTTGCGGCTGTCTGGTGACCTTAAACTGGTTGCGATATCGGATTAAAATTACTAGTTACAGTTTATAAGTACTGTTTCCTTCCCAACAAAAAATGTCCTAGACTTGCTACACAAGCATTTATTGAATTTTAACCGACTCCAGGTTTTGCGTATTTTCACGTCAAACTTTTCATTCAATTCCATTATACAAGACAAATGGTTAGTCCAAGACTCTCACTCATTGATACTAATATTACTAAGAGGTAAAATTTGTTTGTAAGTGTGTAAGTTTGTATGTAGGGGGTAATCTCCGGAACTAATAATCCAATTTTAAAAAACCTTTTACTGGCAGAAAGCTATGCTTTAAATTATATTTATATAATGCATATTAGCCGAGCTATCACAATTTTTGTGGATGAGGTCGCGGGCGAAATGCTAGTCTTTCAATAAAAAACAGATGTACATTTTGTACCTACAATTAAACCCTAACCTATTTTTATACAGAAACAAAGCAGTGAGAACCATTCAACTGACGATTCAAAAACAAACTCCACTACCACGATGTCCATAGACGCAGACAAGAGTGAAGATGACAGCTATGATGATGATGATGATGACTTCGGCAACGGCTCCCAGAACTCGCCCGCGTCGGGCGGCGGTGGCAGACAATGGCGCGCGGTCGAAGTCTTGCGATGTTCCTGGTTCTGTCTCTGATGGCAAACGCGCTCTACGTGCCAGCTAGTGGATTCCGTCGGAGACGAGGATTTGTCGACAATCAGCTTAATTCTAAGGAGCCAACGCCTAATAGTGCTTCTAAGAACTCGTCGACCGCTACTGCTGCAAAACGTTCGGTAAATACACGAAATAACTCTCTTAGCCTCAACTTTACACCATTCAGATTGTTTTTGTGCCTTATAAACTCTTGTTCGAACAGTTGCGGCTGTCTGGTAACCTTAATCTGGTTGCGATCGAAGTGGTAGTCTTTCAATAAAAAATAGATATATGTACCTATAATTAAACCCAAACCTATTTTATACAGAAACAAATCAGTGAGAACCATCAACTGACAATTCGAAAACAAGCTCCACTACCACGGTGTCCATAGACGCAGACAAGAGTGAATATGACAGCTATGATGACGATGACTTCGACAACGGCTCCCAGAACTCACCCGCATCGGGCGGCGGTGGCAGCAATATCTTCAGTTTGCTCAAATTGGCCACCTCACTGTTCCCTGCGTTAGCTGGTGGTTCTAATGTAAGTTCCTTTTGTTTCAAGACCTTTTTATGTTACAGTGCGTTCCCACTGGCGAAGCATTCACGAAAATCATTGTTTGAAAGTTCTAATTCTTGCAGCGTCACCTTCCGAGTTGAAACATTTTATCTCATCTAACAACATGGTTTTTATGTGTATTTGATTCCGCCAAAGATAATTTACAGTAAGTTTTTTCCATGTGACGCCTAGATTACATTACTTTAGAAGATGACATCAGCAAATCTCCGTATGTGCTATATCGTTACCTATATATTGTTATTGTATGAGCAGGCGAAGTCATGTTCAACATCGGAGTCACCGTCATCGCCGCTGTGGGCCCTGACGATGGACGTCCTCCGCGCATTGCTACAGTTCGGTACCAGCACGATCGGCCTCGCCTCTACTTCCTTCTCTAATGCCTCCGTCTAACTCCTAGACTTACTAGACAATGGCGCGCGGTCGAAGTCTTGCGATGTTCCTGGTTCTGTCTCTGATGGCAAACGCGCTCTACGTGACAGCTAGTGGATTCCGTCGGAGACGAGGATTTGTCGACAATCAGCTTAATTCTAAGGAGCCAACGCCTAATAGTGCTTTTAAGAACACGTCGACCGCTACTGCTGCAAAACGTTCGGTAAATACACGAAATAACTCTCTTAGCCTCAAATTTATACCATTCAGATTGTTTTTGTGCCTTATAAACTCTTGTTCGAACAGTTGCGGCTGTCTGGTAACCTTAAACTGGTTGCGATATCGGATTAAAATTACTAATTACAGTTTATAAGTAGTGTTTCCTTCCCAACAAAATTGTCCTAGACTTGCCACACAAGCATTTATTGAATTTTAACCGACTCCAGGTTTTGCGTATTTTCACGTCAAACTTTTCATTCAATTCCATTATACAAGACAAATGGTTAGTCCAAGACTCTCACTCATTGATACTAATATTATTAAGAGGTAAAGTTTGTTTGTAAGTGTGTAAGTTTGTATGTAGGGGGTAATCTCCGGAACTAATAATCCAATTTAAAAAAAACCTTTCACTGGCAGAAAGCTAGGCTTTAAATTATATTTATATCATGCATATTAGCCGAGCTATCACATTTTTTGTGGATAAAGTCGCGGGCTAAGTGCTACTCTTTCAATAAAAAACAGATGTACTAGTATGTAAACAACACAACAACAATTAAACCCAAACCTATTTTTATACAAAAATATTACAATGAGAACCATTCAACTAACAATTCGAAAACAAGCTCCACTACAACGGTGTCCATAGACAAGAGTGTAGATGACAGCGTTAAGGCGAGGTTACCCCGACCGCCGTATGCATCAATCGCTTACCCCAGCCCCCGCACGGAGAGACGATACGTAACAAATTACGCAGCGCGAAAACGCGCGCGCTTAGCGCACTGGTCATGAGTTCACGAACTCGGATAGGTACTAAGTTGCGTTACAGGGTAGAGCGATGCAGTAAAACAACTTGAATTGAAAAAAACAAAGTGAACTTATACATATACACGGTTATTTTTTGGTCGTTCTGGAACCGAAAGCCATAAACTCAATCATCGATTTCGAAACGATTGGGACTATTTTTTTCAAAAAGTAAAAATAAAAAAAATCACGAAAAATTTAATTTAATGTTTTTTTTGTGAAATAATGAGAACTCGAAGTAACGCTTCCTTGCGGTAAATGCATATGTGTGTGTAAAACGTATTCACGATCGGCAACACATGCGAACGGTACCCATTGAAAAATCCATTCATCGATCCGTAAGCCACGCCCCCACCAAACGCTTACACAGTCTAGCCGGCTAGTATTGACGCGCGGTTCGCTATGTTCGGTCACTCACGCGCAACCAAATCGCATGTTAAAAATGAGTCGGCAATACTCGTACTCCAACGTGGAGTATTGGGCAATGGTGGATTTTTATGGGATGGCGCACCATAACCTGGAAGAGGCTAGACGACTTTATGCTCAGCCGGAACACCTGAACTCACTGCGCGCACGTGGAATCACCGACCCTCAAGTTCCCTTCACCTCCACCATTCTGGCTGTAACCCAGCGCCTCCTCGATCACGGACAGTTTCGAGCACCCGCACACGCGCAGGGCCGCGGTAGACTACCATACTCGGCGGAATTAGAGGAAGACATACTGGAGTACTTCGAACGCGACCCACGTCAAAGTACCACAATGGCGGCCAGGCGATTCAATGTTAGCCAATATTACGTATGGAAAGTATTAAATACGAATGGATTACATCCATACCATTTTCGTCGCTATTTACGCTATTTACGAAGGCGACGGGCCAAGGAGAATCGCATTAAGCCAATGGTTGTTGGAAAATGCCACTGCCAACATACTGTGGACGGATGAATCGTTGTTTACACGAGTGGGTCTGTATAACGTTCACAACGAACATTATTGGTCGTTTTTAAACCCGCACCTCATTCGCGAAGATAACCATCAGGTTAGATTCAGCGTGAATGTTTGGGCAGGCATTATTAACGACCAAATAATAGGGCCTATTTTTATTGAAGGTCACCTGACTGGCGGTTCTTATTTAGAAATGCTGCAAACCGTGATACCGGAGTTGCTTGAGGATGTGCCTCTGGCATATTTACGCGGTATGTTCTACCAGCATGATGGATGCCCTGCTCATTTTGCTACTGCAGTGCGTGCGTACCTTAACAGTGAGTTTGGTGAGCAGTGGATAGGTTGTGGTGGCCCTGTGGCTTGGCCCGCAAGGAGCCCTGACTTAACACCACTGGATTTTTATTTGTGGTCCGAAATTAAAAGACTTGTTTATTTCGAGGAGCATACTACTCGAGATGAGTTAAGAAGTGCGATAGTGGACGCATTTAATATTGTGAAAAGTGACAGATACACATTAGGAAAATTAAAAGACAATTTGATTAAACGTGCCCGTTTGTGTATCGAGCAAAGTGGACTCCATTTTGAGCAGTTGCTTCGATACAGGGAAGTGTAAATTATTTAAAAAGTGTTTAGCCTTAGTTAGTTATAAGTTGATTATGTTTGTAGATAGCTCCAATTTTTTAAATACGCCTGCGCCTGCAATACCTTTTCTTGATAATAAAAGAGTAGGTACTTACAAAGTTAGTAGGTAGGTACCGACTTAGACGTAAAATGTATTACTGACGCGACGGTCCTAAGCCCGTAAAAAGTATGAAGGAAAAATTAGAGTTATTTAACTGTTAAGTACGTAAACATAAACGCAATTTAGATCAAACAACAAACAACACAATGGTCATGAATGCGGAATCAAACGATTTATTATTGTCGCGGGTAGGTATCTACTGTAGCAACAACGTGGTTGGTAGGTACTGACCACTGCAACCTATAGCAAACTCATGATTAGCAAACCTTCAATACAAAGCTAGAGAATCTATGGCTTGAATAACGAATTGAATTCCTATAATAGGTATGTAAGATGTAAGTATCTATCTAATTAGTTCATCCGCAAGTGTGCCTTCACCGTCTTGAAAACAAAAGATGCCGATGCGTTAGATACCTACATAAACAAAAATAAAATATTTAGTATGGATTTGTGCCCGGTTGATGACAATAAGCTCGCCCCTTATTACATGGGAATTAAACATAACTGGCGAAAAATGTGGGTGTACCATTAGGTACACCTCTGCCAAACCCTTCGGGGATAACAGGCATGATGTTATGTATACCGTTCTAACCAAAGGATCGGTCGCGCAAATAGGTACCTACGAGATAGATAAATTGGTACACAAATAAAAATACGAAAAGCGAATTTAGACTTTATTTCTTAACCGTAAACGGTGAAAATTAGAAATTTTACCCAAACTAGGTACCTAAGTAAAATACGCAGTTTACTAAAATTATTCTGAGAAACCTATTGTCTCGCGTCCGACCGGACTGTTACAAAGATGCACAACCGAATTACACGGTTCACTTTATTAAAATAAGGTCTTAATTCCAACCTAATACCTCCAATACCTAAAATACATCCAACTAATAATGAACTCTATTCGACAGACGAAACGATTCATTTTTCTGTGCGATTTGTCTGCGTTTGTAACAGCCGCCAGCATTACCGCAAAAAAAATGTTTTAGGCAGTATTATTTTATGAATCAGGTAGGTTCAATTGGTCGACACTCGATTTAAGGCCTAATTCTTAAGCGTACTGTCTAGTTCAATAGGTACGAGTAGTAGTGATTTCGTGATGCGAGAGTGGTGAATTAAATGCCAATTAATTTCTCTCGTTAACAAAGAGATGTGATAGTGGTAAAAACCGTGCCGTGCTTCTGATACGAACGAGAAATGATGTAGGTAAATTAACTTACACCAACCTAAATCGGACCTGAAATGAAATACTACTTGCAGTCGGTTAATAAATTCGTCCGACGTCCATTGACCCGCTCGACTGACTCGCAGTTGAGCGGGGTCAATGGACGTCGGACGAATTTACGCACAGCTGAGCCGCGCTACGTCATCATCGAGCGGACCGCGTTCGCTATTGCGTTTATGAATGAAATAGTGGGAGCCCTACTAAGATTTAACTCGAATGACAGAAAAAATGTGATAAATTTCTAACTTCTATATTAGACGTCATAAAAAAAAAAAAGAATATGCCAATAGTAACTATTACTCGACTGGAGTTACTGTGTTTCGGTTCCAGAACGACCTAAAAGTATTCGTGTATAAGTTCACTTTGTTTTTTTTTTCTAGAAAGTATTGGTTATAGATAGATTAGGAACCTACGTATTCTATGAACGTGAACCTAATTACTAACAATTAAAATAAGTAGATAAAATTAAAAATAAGAAGGTATACTTATTTATTTTTGTGAATAAGGTGAATTTAAAATCTGACTGACACTAAGATCATGAATACGGGTATGATTCAAAATTACACGCCAAAAAAAAAGTAGCCATAGGTATGCTGCGACATGCGATCGTAGCCGAAGGTATGCTGCGACACGCGATCGTAGCCGAAGGTATGCTGCGACACGCGATCGTAGCCGAAGGTATGCTGCGACACGCGAACGTAGCCGAAGGTATGCTGCGACACGCGATCGTAGCCGAAGGTATGCTGCGACACGCGATCGTAGCCGAAGGTATGCTGCGACACGCGATCTTAGCCGAAGGTATGCTGCGACACGCGATCGTAGCCGAAGGTATGCTGCGACACGCGATCGTAGCCGAAGGTATGCTGCGACACGCGAACGTAGCCAACAGTATGCTGCGACACGCGTTCGTAGCCAAAGGTATGCTGCGACACGCGAACGTAGCCAACAGTATGCTGCGACACGCGAACGTAGCCGAAGGTATGCTGCGACACGCGATCGTAGCCGAAGGTATGCTGCGACACGCGATCGTAGCCGAAGGTATGCTGCGACACGCGAACGTAGCCAACAGTATGCTGCGACACGCGTTCGTAGCCAAAGGTATGCTGCGACACGCGAACGTAGCCAACAGTATGCTGCGACACGCGAACGTAGCCGAAGGTATGCTGCGACACGCGATCGTAGCCGAAGGTATGCTGCGACACGCGATCGTAGCCGAAGGTATGCTGCGACACGCGATCGTAGCCGAAGGTATGCTGCGACACGCGATCGTAGCCGAAGGTATGCTGCGACACGCGATCGTAGCCGAAGGTATGCTGCGACACGCGATCGTAGCCGAAGGTATGCTGCGACACGCGATCGTAGCCGAAGGTATGCTGCGACACGCGATCGTAGCCGAAGGTATGCTGCGACACGCGATCGTAGCCGAAGGTATGCTGCGACACGCGATCGTAGCCGAAGGTATGCTGCGACACGCGATCGTAGCCGAAGGTATGCTGCGACACGCGATCGTAGCCGAAGGTATGCTGCGACACGCGATCGTAGCCGAAGGTATGCTGCGACACGCGATCGTAGCCGAAGGTATGCTGCGACACGCGATCGTAGCCGAAGGTATGCTGCGACACGCGATCGTAGCCGAAGGTATGCTGCGACACGCGATCGTAGCCGAAGGTATGCTGCGACACGCGATCGTAGCCGAAGGTATGCTGCGACACGCGTTCGTAGCCAAAGGTATGCTGAGACACGCGAACGTAGCCGAAGGTATGCTGCGACACGCGATCGTAGCCGAAGGTATGCTGCGACACGCGATCTTAGCCGGAGGTATGCTGCGACACGCGATCGTAGCCGAAGGTATGCTGCGACACGCGATCGTAGCCGAAGGTATGCTGCGACACGCGAACGTAGCCAACAGTATGCTGCGACACGCG
Organism: Noctua janthina; assembly: GCA_963576755.1. Taxonomy (NCBI): domain Eukaryota; kingdom Metazoa; phylum Arthropoda; class Insecta; order Lepidoptera; family Noctuidae; genus Noctua; species Noctua janthina. Next base: position 11,858,784 of record OY755068.1, on the reverse strand, counting down.
TTCGTAGCCAAAGGTATGCTGCGACACGCGAACGTAGCCAACAGTATGCTGCGACACGCGAACGTAGCCAACAGTATGCTGCGACACGCGAACGTAGCCGAAGGTATGCTGCGACACGCGATCGTAGCCGAAGGTATGCTGCGACACGCGATCGTAGCCGAAGGTATGCTGCGACACGCGAACGTAGCCAACAGTATGCTGCGACACGCGTTCGTAGCCAAAGGTATGCTGCGACACGCGAACGTAGCCAACAGTATGCTGCGACACGCGAACGTAGCCGAAGGTATGCTGCGACACGCGATCGTAGCCGAAGGTATGCTGCGACACGCGATCGTAGCCGAAGGTATGCTGCGACACGCGATCGTAGCCGAAGGTATGCTGCGACACGCGATCGTAGCCGAAGGTATGCTGCGACACGCGATCGTAGCCGAAGGTATGCTGCGACACGCGATCGTAGCCGAAGGTATGCTGCGACACGCGATCGTAGCCGAAGGTATGCTGCGACACGCGATCGTAGCCGAAGGTATGCTGCGACACGCGATCGTAGCCGAAGGTATGCTGCGACACGCGATCGTAGCCGAAGGTATGCTGCGACACGCGATCGTAGCCGAAGGTATGCTGCGACACGCGATCGTAGCCGAAGGTATGCTGCGACACGCGTTCGTAGCCAAAGGTATGCTGAGACACGCGAACGTAGCCGAAGGTATGCTGCGACACGCGATCGTAGCCGAAGGTATGCTGCGACACGCGATCTTAGCCGGAGGTATGCTGCGACACGCGATCGTAGCCGAAGGTATGCTGCGACACGCGATCGTAGCCGAAGGTATGCTGCGACACGCGAACGTAGCCAACAGTATGCTGCGACACGCGTTCGTAGCCAAAGGTATGCTGCGACACGCGAACGTAGCCAACAGTATGCTGCGACACGCGATCGTAGCCGAAGGTATGCTGCGACACGCGAACGTAGCCAACAGTATGCTGCGACACGCGTTCGTAGCCAAAGGTATGCTGCGACACGCGATCGTAGCCGAAGGTATGCTGCGACACGCGAACGTAGCCAACAGTATGCTGCGACACGCGTTTGTAGCCAAAGGTATGCTGCGACACGCGAACGTAGCCAACAGTATGCTGCGACACGCGAACGTAGCCGAAGGTATGCTGCGACACGCGATCGTAGCCGAAGGTATGCTGCGACACGCGATCGTAGCCGAAGGTATGCTGCGACACGCGATCGTAGCCGAAGGTATGCTGCGACACGCGATCGTAGCCGAAGGTATGCTGCGACACGCGATCGTAGCCGAAGGTATGCTGCGACACGCGATCGTAGCCGAAGGTATGCTGCGACACGCGATCGTAGCCGAAGGTATGCTGCGACACGCGATCGTAGCCGAAGGTATGCTGCGACACGCGATCGTAGCCGAAGGTATGCTGCGACACGCGATCGTAGCCGAAGGTATGCTGCGACACGCGATCGTAGCCGAAGGTATGCTGCGACACGCGATCGTAGCCGAAGGTATGCTGCGACACGCGTTCGTAGCCAAAGGTATGCTGAGACACGCGAACGTAGCCGAAGGTATGCTGCGACACGCGATCGTAGCCGAAGGTATGCTGCGACACGCGATCTTAGCCGGAGGTATGCTGCGACACGCGATCGTTGCCGAAGGTATGCTGCGACACGCGATCGTAGCCGAAGGTATGCTGCGACACGCGAACGTAGCCAACAGTATGCTGCGACACGCGTTCGTAGCCAAAGGTATGCTGCGACACGCGAACGTAGCCAACAGTATGCTGCGACACGCGAACGTAGCCGAAGGTATGCTGCGACACGCGATCGTAGCCGAAGGTATGCTGCGACAGGCGATCGTAGCCGAAGGTATGCTGCGACACGCGATCGTAGCCTAAAGTATGCTGCGACACGCGAACGTAGCCAACAGTATGCTGCGACACGCGAACGTAGCCAACAGTATGCTGCGACACGCGTTCGTAGCCAAAGGTATGCTGAGACACGCGATCGTAGCCGAAGGTATGCTGCGACACGCGATCGTAGCCGAAGGTATGCTGCGACACGCGATCGTAGCCGAAGGTATGCTGCGATTTTTATTGCAAAATTTTTTTTTGTCAGCGACCCCAAAAACCATGAAAATAACACCCATGATGAAAAAACCGAAAATTTTCGTCGGCGCCATCTTGGATTTTCATTTTGACCTAAGTTTCGATATCAGCGACCCCAAAAACCATGAAAATGACACCCATGACGAAAAAACCAAAAATTTTTGTCGGCGCCATCTTGAATTTTAATTTTGACCTCAATTTCATTATCAGCGACCCCGAAAACCATGAAAATGACACCCATGACGACAAAGCTGAAAATTGTAATTGGCGCCATCTTGAATTTTAATTTTGACCTCAATTTCATTATCAGCGACCCCGAAAACCATGAAAATGACACCCATGACGAAAAAACCGAAAAAAAAGTAAAGCATAAAATGCAGAGGAAGTAAAATAAAAAAAATTAAAATGATTTTATCTTAAATATGTAAATAAGTCAACTAAATAAAAAAAACTAGTAGGTACACACGGCGGCACATGACGCCGTCATTTCCAGTATAAATTGCTCTCGCTTTGTATAGATTTCCTATACAATGAGAGATCCGCATAAACTTTTTTTGTACAGCTTGATCGGCCGTCGTGCGTACAAAATACGATATCGACCACGACCATTACTCATTCTGTCTCGTTCTCCGCTACATACTTTCTTTTTCTGCCCATGTCGAACTCGATAATCTTCGGCTTACCGGGCTCCCTACAAAACTTTTTTGGAACTCCTTACAAAAATAAATTAGTGGAATAAATGTTTTGATTTTAATAGGCCAGTTACAGGCAGTTTTTGAATTGTCGAAAAAAAGATAATAAAATGAAGCTACAGTCCCATTCAAAAGGCATAATAACTGTGAAAGTACTGTAGTTGCCCATTCCAAAGTTACCGAAATTTATAAATAATATTGCGAAATCATAAATAGCGACTTTTGCACGACACAATAAAGTTCAATTCAGGCCGCGCAGCGCTAATTACCTACAGTTATATTCTCCTAGAAGCTGCCTCTCTTTCTATTGCGTAACTCTTATCTTCTACCTTCTGACTACGTTCCCTATTAGGTACCTAATGTACTTTTGTGAACAAATGACATTTCAAATAAACCTAGGCTCGGTGTTTACTAAGTATTATTTTTTACAAACTATTTTTGGCTCAGCTCGTAACAGAACTTAGCGGGGGTGGGGTGGAAGGTTCGAAAAATTGGCACACGTCCGAACTCCAACGCGTTCCGCTCGGGACTGAAGGACGCGATGCGAGTAAGAAATGATGAAAACAGCAAATTTTGGAAATGGTTGTTTAGGTTTTTTTAAATATTTAAAATTATGATTGCCGTGTACTGTCACATTTTTTACGACCTTTATAATGGTATAAGTTTTATTGTTAAAAACCTAATATAACTCAAATGATATAATATTAAAAACCATCATTTAGACTTGTCTTTGCGATTTAATTGGATGCAACAAAGTGCAAGTAATCGTGTATCGCTTTGCCGGAATATCTAAATCGAAGTGTGAAATATGTAATATGTTTTTTTCAGAATTTTAATCCGTGCCATATAGGAATAAAACACAATACTAAACGACGTTTATCTGGATAACCTCGCCTTAATGACGATGACTTCGGCAACGGCTCCCAGAACTCGCCTGATTCTTATAAAAATAAATAAAGGCAACGTAATCTACTTATGGACTAATAAATAGTAATAAAAACTATAAGCAATAAGCATATTAACATGCTAAAACTTATTATTATTATCAGCCATTTGTGTCCCACTGCAGGGCAAAGGCCTCCCTTAAAACTTAATAAAAAAAAATATTATGATATAAATATTTTCCTCGATATCTCAATATTCCCATTACTCACAATAATGCGCCTCACGCTGTTATATCTATATATCTCAGGCTTAAAAATATGGTATAATTCGTAAATGTTCGCCGTCGGTAATGTAATGTCCTTTACATTGGTACAAAAATTTGCTAGATGAAAATAATGAAGAAGATTATCAAGAAATTGAAGTTACAGCAATGTTATTGTCTGGAAACTGAGGTATCACCAGTGATTTAATTAATTTTATTAGTTTAGCAATAAATAAGTAAAGTTGAAACTGCTATGTTCAAAAATAAACAATTAAATTCTTGCTTTTGTTTTACCCTTTTAATCTGCACTAAAAAGTTATAGGAAATACCTATTTACTTCATATTTTTATTTTTCAAATCCCATTAATTTCAAAGTAGTCATTTCAAACACGATACATCCAAAGTGGTGATGATCCAATCAAATGTCGATAAATCCAGACTGACTTGATCTAAAACCCATGTTCACGCACGAGCGCATCGTGCCGCGGCAGACGAGAGCGGGGAGGGTGAGCCGCGCGGGACGGAAACGCGTAGCGCGCGCTCGCCACCGGCCGCCCGCTAGTGTTAGTAATGGGTAGCCATTCCAATAACTAGCCAAAAAGCGGCTATTAACAAAATAGCCACGGCTATGATATCCGTCAACACGATAACTAGCTATTGGCTACTGGCTGGCTAGAATACGGCACAGCGGATAGTCGCCACAGAGTAATAATATAACTACTACGTTTTGCAGCCGTCCCGGTATTCGGTAGCCGGTTAGCCGGACTAGCCGATAGCTGACTAGCTGTGTGCGCGCTCACTGCGCTGAGTAGTGTGAAACGCGAGTGCGAACTTCATTCGCATCGCACATCTCTTTCTCACAATAGTCACAAAATAGATTAGAGAGAGGTAGGAGTACTTTGTAATTTCGTTCGTTTAGTATACGAATTAACGAAATACGATATTATTTAGAAAGGTAGTAGTTAGTTACCGTCAGATGTAAGTAAAACAAAAGAAATAAACATTTATTATCATCTTGTTGCCGCGACGAAGATCGAGCTCGAATCGCAGGGCAGTTGATCGTTATTCTTTCAACTCCTACCTACCTAGCTTCGCCGCTAGCGAGCGCTAGTCGTTATTGTTCAATAGCCAAGTAGCTAAAATAGCTGGCTAGCTAGCTGGCTATTCCACCATAAATAGCCGGCTAGCTAAGCTATTGAAATTTCGGCTAGTTACCCATCTCTAACTAGTGTCTGTTTTGATCTCGCAAGCGAGCGGACATACTACTATTTTTAATCTGTGCTCCCAACTAATGCAGTACTTACTTAATACAGCATCATTTTATACAATCCACTTAGTTTAATCGAAGAGCCAAACTCACCATCCCCAACAACACATAAATCGAAAACGGCTTGAACAAAAACAGTTATCTCCATATTTCTTTGCCAAATATCTCATTAATAACAATAGTTATTTTAGAAAACATTCCACTACCATATTTAAAGGTAAGTTTCGTATAAGCTCATCGTAAAAAAAAAAAATTGTTTCTGTATAATACAATAAGTTAGGTTTTTACTTATATTATTCTTCAAATCGATGCTGTGTTGTTGAAATACATATTATGCTTAGTTATGTGACTGAGTTTTCTCCATCAAATGTCACATAATCCATATCCATAACATACACCAATAAATAAACTTTTTTTTGCACACTCTTAAGTCCATAGTGTTAGTATTGACATGAAATAATTATAGTTAACAATGTGGGTAACTATTATTAGTAACACATACAGGGTGTAAACAGACCCTTCACATAGCCGTCAACCAAGCATTCTGTACATCAAACTAAGTAACTTTACGCAAAAATTATTGCTGGGAAACGACTTTTTTTTGGGGTGAAAAATCATGTTTTACGGTAGGACTCGATGGAAAACACTCAAAGCATTGAACATATTATGAAAAAGTTGGAACTTTGACCCCCAATATCTCCGTAACTAGAAGGTTCCCAGGTATGGTCTAGAACAAAAAAACGATCGCAAAGACGGGGAGAACAAGTGCCATTCGGATATGTTAAGGGTCTATTTACACCCTTTATAAACAACAAGTAAATCACAAAAAGAGCCAATAATATAATAGAAATGAAATTAAAATAAACTAGATGCCCGTGTACCTACTTAGAGCCAACCTGTGTGCAGTCTCACCCATCCATCGGCTAAGCATCAGGCAGTCTTAGCCACACAGCCAGGTTGGGCAGGTAGGTTGGCAGGTTGGGCTGTCACTCAATGCCCTCAACATGCTGTGGGAGCTGACACATGTTCTATGCCGAAGAGAAGCGCATCGCTTTCACACAATGGAAAAACAATGGAATTAATCATCTACCCTCGCATCAAAAGAAAAGAAAGAGGTCATTTTTTACTTTAACTCCCAGTTTTTTTTAATGAAATCGTTTTTTTAATTGCTGCTCATAATGCCACTAAGCATATATTCCGACTCTTAATATCTCCTTCACAACCAGGTTTTACCAGTCTATCTACTCCAAACGTGTTCAATTATTTAGATTTATAATTTAATGCAAACTTCAACTAAAAATCAATCAAAGTCAAACCATAAGAATAGAAAAAAAAACAAAACGTTTTCCAAGGTCCAAGAGGTTCCCAACCAAATGTAATTTTATTGGAACCTACGATTTTAAACCACAACTATGACAAAAAATCATATTTAATAAGATATAATAATTGATGAATATTGCAGATTACGAAACACCACACCAAACATAAACCACAAGACGGAAAAATAATGCGGTAGCCAACAACGAATAGAAAACAATTTATATTTAAAACATTTTGAAAGAGCTCAAGCAACCAACTTTAACAACCATTAAAGGATTATAGAAGTCACTCCCAAACAAGAAAAGAAAGCCCACTGATGAGATAAAGTACAATAGTTGATAATGTACTCTGTTCAAACTGGAGACACAAGAGTTGAGACCATCGAACCGAGAGAATAAATATGCCAAAGGCTCTAGCGAGAATCGACTTGAATCGAGATTTGAGAATATTATATTATTTTAATTACATTTTATACAACAGGTGTTATTGTGTTTTCCATCAGGAATATCCATGTAACAACCCAGGGTCTGGTTACGTGCCCGGTTGATGGAAAAATTTAAACTAAACTGCATTTTGACTGATATATACAGTAGTTTATGATAAACTGGCGCAATGTGGGTATCCTAGTATAAATATATTGTAGTCTATGGTGGGTACAGATCATTGAGACAGAAAAACATTTTTTGTTTGTCTATGGTATAGATACACAGCACAGACCAAAACGAAGAGAAAATAACGTCCATAATGTTGACCCCAAAAAACTTATATACTAACTGGAATGATTACGAACAAAATTTTGTTCTCAAAAAACCGTTTGAAAATGAACTTTATCTCATACGCGTAGAGTTCGTATTTCTTTAACTAATTCAAAGGGGGAAGAAAACTTCAGAGCGAGAAAGCGATCCAGAGTGTATTGTGTCCTTGTCTAACAGTTGCCAGTAAATAAAAAATATATATATTTTTTTTAAATATATAATCAGAAATCACGGTGATAGCTATACTAGCACATAAATCGTAACGGGATTAATTTAATATTCAAATACTAAATATTAAAATAATAATTTCTTGCGAAATAAAGTAAGCTCAAGAATTAAGTTATTTCTGAATGGCAACAGAAATAACTTAATTCTTGAGCTGATGATACTCATATAAACAAACAACATGGCCGATTTAATTTCGCGCTAAAGTCATATTTTTGCGTTATCAAGTTCCTTTTACATTTCTTAAGTGAAATCTTCCTCTTTAAATATGGTGAAATCGAGTTGTGTGAAGGGGTGTAATAGTGAAGGGTTTGCTGGATGTGGAATTTCTTTTTTCAGTTACGTTCTTTTAAATTTGTTTACAAATTACGACTAGGGTGACAATGTTCTAGATATGTAAACGGGGAGCAAGAAAATATTGTAAAAAATACACCTTTTCTATTATCCATATCGGTATTTATAGTCTTGTGCAAATGCGTACAAAATACATCATTTATAATGCAGTAGCAAAACTTAATTAATTACTCCATTTTAATAATAACAAAAATAACTTCTTGAAAATAAACGAATTCTATCTTTACTTTTTTAAATACTGTTTATTGTTTGTGTATTAATAATACTGTTTTGTTTCCATGCAGCCTCCCTAACAATGAGAATATTCAGCAACGGGTCAAGCCCGTTGCTGAAGATTCTCATTGTTGTATTTGTACATTTAAAGAAGAAGAATTCAACCTATTGCCTAGTTTGCATCCGTCTTCCATCATCAGCATCTTCGCACTTCAATTTAAGATTACTGACTCATACTAAAACCAACAATAACATCAAACCATACGTTTAATAATGTATAGTGTGACTAATTTATCAAATACCACATATTAAGTTGTTTGAAAATGCTACATGCTCATGCTTCATCTATGTGAATGTTGCAGCCCTGAAAAAAATTAAGGATGTAACCTAACATGTAGACCACCGTGAATGAAAATAAGTGTCACGTATTCTTCACTTCATAGACCTATCCCATTACAGAGTTTTACAGTATGCGTAGGCTTCAGCTTCGCCCTGTTTTGATTAAACTGCTAGCCATGCAAAGCGGGGGTGCTAGTAAGTTATAAAAGAATAACTATCCCAAATGTAAGTACAAATATTGGATACCCTATTAGAAAGGGATGACATCCACTATCGAAGTTTTCTCGCTCGGAACGGCTTTCCGCTGCACGTCATTCCAGTTAGTATATAAGTTTCTTGGTATAACCTCATAGAGTTTTTTTAAGCAACATCATTTCAAACTTTTTTACACAGCATAAAGTGGCAAAGTAGCCAGGTTTCACGGTAGGCTTACGTTTGGGCGCAATACACCTGATGTGTAGAAGGCCCTAGGGTGGAGCACGCTTGCCTAGGAGATTCACTCGAACTTAGAATAGATCCAGATTTTAATGATCAGGGAACAGAGAACCGGACAAGAAGAACACAAAATAAACGCGATACATAAAAAGATAAACGCGATACTATAACACCTTCTGTTTGTTCGTAATATACATATATTAGCTCCATACACTTACTGATTGAACTAGATGCCGAATTGATCGTCTATGGTGGTCCACTAGTGGTAGGTGGCTGGTTGGTGCAGTAAACATTCCATACTCATTCATTTTTTGACATAACGTTTGCTAGCTGTCATTGTCATTTAAAAATTTATTTTCATTGCTATAGTTTTGCTGGCCGTTGAAAATTATCTTATATCTTCGATACATTTTCAAAAAAATCCCATCTGCTTAGTAATACTTTCAACGAGTGAATTATAAATATGGAAGTTACGGATGAAAACTTAAATACCCTAGCGAATTACCTTCAACAGACGCTAAACCCGGACACCAACATAAGACGACCGGGTATGTAAAATTTATTTGTTTTTTACCCAAGCGGTAGCCGTTTTATGTCTCTAATTTTGAAGTGATTTTATTCTAGTAACATTTACTGGTCAGTAACAGTGGGAATCAATATTCTCGTTAATTTTTGACTAAACTATAATATTATTTAAAGATAACCTCAAAGCTTAACTCAGAGTATTACTCACGATTTCTTTGATTCTCTAAATTTAATATTAAAATTGTGAATATAATAATCAAAGAACTACAGTTATTTGTATAGTTATAATTATGGCAAGTGCCATGGAGTGAGATTTTTCTTTATTGAATATTTTTATTGTATTTTTTCTCACATCACATTGCTACTTCTTTTTAACAAATCTAACAATGTTCTGGGTCGATTCTATTTAAACTGCCATCAACACGCTAAAAAGAATTTGACAACTTGGTTTGTTGAAGTTAAACTCAACTTGTCCTTAAAATCTGTCATTCTTTAACATATTTGTGTCAATTAACAAAGGTTGTCAATTTAATTAGCTTAGCAATTAAATTGCGTGCTGGTACATCAGAAGCACATAAATACCAATTATCATCATCACCATGTTTCTTGAAGTTGGTGCAATACTTATTTATCACTAGTACTTTTTTTTTTTTTTTTTTCGGATGGGAAATCATCAAATGACCCCCCCACTCTGGGCGGAGCGAAAGGGAGTGTCAGACTTGTACTGACTAAAACCCATCCATGTTCCTTCTTTGCCCTTTGTGTTTTAGGGCCACGGTATCTCTTTCAAACAGTCCCGCAGCCCTGGTTATCACTAGTACTTAGCCCACAACTTCATCTATCAAAAATGTAGCCTATAGCACCCATGAATAATGTAGCTATCTGCTAGTGAAAGAATTTTTAGAATTGGAACATTAGTTCCAGAGATTACTCCCTACATACAAACTTAGATTTACTCAGGTTAACTATTATGCTATCATTTTCTCCTTTTTATAATGCTGCTTAAATTCAAAGGGCCATAAGTCGAAAATTCATTTTCTTACAGGGGAGTCTGTCAAAGCGGTTTTTGTTTATTCTTTATTTTATGTAATTATTTATACCTATGTTTTATATATCATCCTCTGTTGATCTATAATTTGATCTTTGCTTTAAGTTTTACCCAGTTAAGTAAGATATTGCAGTTTTTGCTTATTTAAGCAATTACTACAATGTTTATGAATTTAATTAATTTATAGCCACAACTCAAACTTAAAATAAGTTAAATTTTCCTTTATTATTTTGTTTATTGTGCGAAAAGTAAGTAATTATAACCAGCAAGTAATTATGGTAGCAATACCTTGCAGTAATTTTTTTAAGAAATCAACCAAAAACTTCTTTATTTAAAAAAAATATAAAAAGATACAAAGTTGAAAATATTTTTAAATAGAAAGTATTTTTGATTCAAAATGGTATTTCAAAATGTGGCTTTATACTATAAGTATTGAAAACAGTTGAGTTTTTTGTTTTTGTTTTAAATGTGGCTTGTTTCACAAATAATTCAGGCAACAGACAAGATGCCAGTTTTACTCTGAAGTTAGCCAACAAAGTGTAAAAACAGCAGTTGTTTGATTGGACCATTTTTATGTGAAAATACTACCTTTTTAAAAAAAAATAAAAAGCATAATGAACAGAATTGATATGGTTTTTGCAATAAAATGGATTTGTTTTAATTTTGATTTATTGCCCTTTTGAATTTAAGCAGCTTATTATGTACACCCATAAAATATATTACTTTTGTTGATTAATGCTATCAACCTCCTTTGCAGCTGAGAAGTTTTTGGAAAGCGTAGAAGTAAATCAGAACTATGCTATCTTGTTGCTGCACCTCATTGACAAAGAGACAGTGGACCTCACCATCCGGGTTGCGGCTGCAATTGCATTCAAAAACCTTATCAAACGAAACTGGCCTGTTGTAAGTATAAGCACTAGCTTTTGAGCGTGATTTCGCCTGCGTTGTATCTGGATAAAAAGTAGCCTATGTCCATCAGCATGCGTAGCATGACCAATGGGGTTTGTCTTCGGAAGAATCATCAAAATGACAGATTTCTTTTCACAATCTGTCATTTTGTCGTTTATTCTCTTGACAAATTGTGTCATGCTACGCGTGCAAGACCAGTACCTTTTAAATAGTGAAAGAATTTTTGAAATAGATGCTGTGGACATAACCTTCTGCATAGCAACTCACAAAATTCACTTTCTCTCTCTATAGATTTATACTTTTTGAACACTCACTCAACCAGTCACCAGAGGTGCAGAGATAATATGCCAAGGTGCTTTACTTGAGAGGGTAATAAAATAAAATCAACAGTCATCATTGTCTTGTTCTTCCATGTTTTCCATTAAATCTGCTGAGTACCTAGCAAGCGTAGCTTGTTAGTATTATTATGTTATGATAAAAGTTTGTAAATTACATGAGATTAGAAATAAAAGGCTTTTTATTTGTTTAATTAACAGGAAGATGATGGAGTGGACCGCATCCATGCCTCAGACAGAGCCACCATCAAGACCTTGATAGTGTCGCTGATGCTGAAGTCTCCTGAAGCCATCCAGAGGCAGTTCAGTGATGCCGTCTCCATCATCGGGAAGTGCGACTTCCCTGAGAAGTGGCCAAGCCTTATTCCAGAGATGGTTGAGAAGTTCGGTACTGGTGAGTATCTTTTGTAACTGTATGTTCCCACTAAGGAAATACTTTAGGCTCTTGTTCTCCCTGTCTTTGCGATCATTTTTTTTGTCCTAGACCATACCTGGGAACCTTGTAGTTATGGAGATATTGGGGGTCAAAGTTCCAACTTTTCCCAATTTTTTTTTTAAATACATGTTTCTATTGTAAGATTTTTACTTTAAACACCCCCGTACTATTCAATTCATCCATCAGCACTATGCTTTGAGGACTTTCCATCGAGTCCTACCGTAAAAAGTGATTGTTCACCCCAAAAAAAAAAGTCGTTTCTCAGCAATAATTTTTGCATAAAGTTACTTAGTTTGATGTACAAAATGCTTGGTTGACGGCTTCGTGAAGGGTCTGTTTACACTCTGTATTTTATATAAACTTTTTATCTGCAACTGGCTTTTAGCCAGAATCAGATGTTTTCCTTTTAGTTACGGTGATATTGGGTGTCAAAGTTCCAACTTTTTCACAAGTTTTTTTTAAATACATGTTTTTAATGTAAAATTTTACTTTACACACCTCCACGACCCCCGCACTATTCAATCCATTCATCAGCACTATGGCTATGTGAAGGGTCTGTTTACACCCTGTATAGTTAGTTTCTTTGGTCTAGGTCTAATATTCGCCATCTTTTTAGATGAGTAAGTTCTTCCTGTGGAGTTAATAGGATCTTAGCCAATACATATGTATGTTTACCGAGTCTTTCTTTGCAACTCCTACTTTTTTTAAGGCTTCCTGCTTTATGGCTGCATATCCAGCTATTTATGAATTTCTGTGTTTCTCGCGAACCAGTGTGCACTTAAAGGCACCATACTACAAGACATATTTTATTTTTAGGATTTTCATCTCTGCCATACTAGAGTGGTTCCATAGAAAAGAGATATACTTATATTATATTTATTAATTTTCTGTAACAATGTACAGACAAGTAGCAAGAGCCATTACAAATTTGTTCTACAAGATCATGTTACTTTACGAATGTCCATATTAACATCAGCGTTTGCGGTAATGGGGGCATGAATTCGCCGCTTGAGGCGGTAGTGTGTGAGAGTAGTAGAGTGTGCGCGCGTTCCGCGCTTTTTTATCACGTATTTTTGCTAATATTCACGATTGTGGTGAAGATTGAGCTAGCTATTCCTGATGAATTATGACTTAAAGATTTTAAGTAGTAAGCTAACTTACTACTTAAAATCTTTACTACTAATTTTTAGTACTTGGAGGGAGAATGATTTTTAAATTTTTCTTGCTTGCTAAGTTTAGGGACAATATCGTAAATATATATCTGAAGTTTACACTTTGTTGTTATACGTAATAAAATTAACTTTTTATGAAGCTATTGGTACTTTAAAGTATAAAATAGATTTTATGACAGAACCTTACTCGACAGAGGCGCCATCTGGTGAGCTCAAAAACGATAGCCCTCATCATCTGCCTAGCCTAGGTAATACGATACCCCTTGGTAAGACTGGTTGTCAGACTTTTTGAGCCACTGACTGCCTAACGACTGTCAAAGATCTACAAATGACAGCCGGGACCAACGGCTTAACGGTAGCCCTCATTGAACCAAAATAGCTCTACCTACTCCGATCACTGATCATCACGGACCAATGGCTTATGTGCTTTCTGGGATACAGAGGGATACTCCGTCTAGTTGGTATTATGTAGCCTCTAGCCCGTCTACCATAGCTCATGCTTCTTAAATATGGTTGTTACAGGTGATTTCCACGTGATCAATGGAGTGTTAAGAACAGCCCATTCCCTTTTCAAGCGATACCGGTATGAGTTTAAATCGCAAAAGCTTTGGGAAGAGATAAAGCATGTCCTTGAGAACTTCGCTAAACCACTCACTGATTTATTTGTTGTAAGTATACTTTGTTTTATTCATTTAACAGTTTATTTGCACACTAAATACAGAAAAGAAGAAAGAAACAGAAAAATAGGTAGAAATATATACAGGGTGCCGCCGACAGTACGACAATAACTAAAAACACTGGTAAGACTAGTTTATAGGAATATTTTAAACTATCAAATAAATCCTAAAATCGAAAAAAAAAATGTTTTTAAACAAACTAAATAGCATAAAACTTACAGTACCATTTATAAATATTGTTTAACTAACCTTAAGTTTAATTTGCACTAATTCGCGACTGGAAATGATATTTAAGGAACGAATGTGGCAAAGGTTTTTGAAGTAGCGCGTTGGCAACATATGTTTAGTGTTTATATCAATGCGGAGGTCGTTAGCCTGTCGGTGCTAGCATTTTATTCTACTTCATGTACTGGATATATTCGAATGATTATTTGTATGCAGACTGGGAACGTCATGAGTATACCTCATGACGTTCCCAGTCGCAGTTTAATTTATTGTCGTATTGTCGGCGCCACCCTGTATTTATATAGGTTTGTTTTTAGTGTCATAAAGTTCTGTTGTAACTCTTGCTATGTTTTCCTCATATAAACATAACATCACGCCTTTAATCCCTAGAGGGTTCGGCAGAATCTGAGCTGTGGCTAATTATATAACACACATTTCGCCAGTTATGTTTTAAATTAGTAGTAACAGTTTCTGAGGTATGGGACACTAATTTGCCTTTAAATAAATCATTTCTGTCCATTAAATACATTTGCAATTGCGCAACTAGTTAACAAAAATGTACCTAAATGAAAACCTTTAGAAATCACACTCATAATACATACGAGTGTATCGATTATATCATCATAATTAACATAATTTCATTTAGTTTTAAGTAAATTTTATATTGTATTCAAGTTGTATTATTTTAAAATAATACAACTTGAATACAATAAAGATACAAATTAAGATTTGAGAAGGTTATGTTGTTGTCCTATAATGAATGCTGCGTATACCTATAATAGGCATACATACAGCACTTTTATGTTATTTTAATTGTTTCACATTAATTCTTAGCACATACTGCTGTTGGTGTACCAAATAAATAAATAAGTTCCATGTAATAGTGGGCCAGTATTGTCGGACACAAATCGACTTCGTAGCTGCTACTGAAGAATTCCTGATGGAAAAACTCAATAACACTTGGACCTACCTGGATATTTAACCTCAGCAGTGGTGCTTGCCACTAGACTAAGGGTCAGCGCAGACAGAGAGGAATAATCCCCGCGCGGTCTCGGGCATTTTCTTTACGGATCGCGTATGCCATCGAGGACGCGCGAGCATTTTTTGTCAGGTTCAAGCTTTTATGCATTGTAATAATTTTAAAGTTTATTTTCAAGAGCGTTAATAAAATCCTTTCAGCTGCGCTCCGTTCTGTCTGCGCTGAGCCTTACGAGGCAGGTTGTTAATGTCGTAAATCTTATGTTATTATTTTGATATTGCAGGCTACAATAGATTTGACGTCAAAACACGCCGACAACCCACAAGCACTGCGTGTGATCTATGGCTCCCTAGTACTTATATGCAAAGTGTTCTATTCTCTGAACTATCAAGACTTGCCTGAATTCTTTGAAGATAACATGCCTATCTGGATGCCAAACCTTTTGAATCTATTGCAAGTCAAAGTACCTTGCTTGGAGACTGATGTGAGTATGAGATAATCTAAAAAAAATCTAATGTTTCCAACATCATCATCTGCCTAGCCTTTTCCCAACTATGTTGGGGTCGGCTTCCAGTCTAACCGGATGCAGCTGAATACCAGTATTTTACATGGAGCGACTGCCTATCTGACCTCCACAACCCAGTTAGTACTGGGTAATACGATACCCCTTGGTAAGACGGGTTGTCAGACTTTTTGGGCCACTGACTACCTAACGACTGTCAAAGGTCTACAAATGACACCCGGGACCAACGGCTTTACCTGCTTTCCGAGGCACGTAGGAAACTCGGTATGTAATGGGTGGTCACCCATCCACAGACCAACCTAGGCAAGCACGACTTAACCTAAAGTTCGACCCGAGCGGCTGTTATTATTTAGCCACGAGCTCCTCCACAACACTAATTTATTTTCCCACGAGCTGCGGCCGCGGTATGTACAGTAGACGCTCAAAAGTGCACTACCATGCTAAAGATTTTATTGCTATGAACTGTGCGAGCGCGATACAGCAGTGTGTGTGCGTGTATGAGTGATGTCTCAACATTCCACACATAACACACACTAATGAACTGTCGTCACACTACGCGAAATAGCATTATATTTCTGTTGCATTTAGAATACACATCATAGTGATGACCTGTTCTTACCATTGCATTGTTAAAATTCGCGTAGTATTAACATGTGTTGGTAGCTGTTTGGGCTGAGCATGGGTTCACGATCAATGAAGTCTAAGTTCAAATCCATGTTATTACAATGTGTGGCTGTTTTTTGTTTCTTTGAAACCTTAATAATATTTGTATTTTAAGCAGAAAGTCGTTAGGTATTTATGTTTATTTATAATGTAGTCAGGCTTATTATTTATTTTTTATAAGAAGTTAAATATTAGATAGTTATTGTATTATTATTTAACCTCATTAATTGATTTTTATTTTATCTTTTCGGTGTTGGAAGGTGGAAATAAAAAAATCATGCTGAATGATAACAAAAATGTTTATTCGTTTTATTTATTTATAAAATTAACAAACTTTTACGAGAATTGTGACGTCACATTCCTACCTAGGCAAAAAAAAGTTCTCTTATCACCGTTCATAAGATTTTTTGTTGTATACCCACTTAGTCAATTCATAATAAGAATAACAACACGGAAAGGATATTCTAATAACACAAAAATAATTGTTGATACCCGCTTATTATAGGTATTCAGCAGAGTTCATTGAATACTAATATATGAGTTAGACTTTATGAACGTGTTTTTTTTATGTAACGTCACATTGAATGTATTGAGGTTATAGCTTAAGTGTTCATTTTCTTGACGAAAAGAATATTGAAACTAAACCCCAATTTAAGATCATTAAATTTAAAATTTATTTCTTAATTTTTTTATTTACGGTTATGTTAATATTACTAAATATTTAGTTACCCGGTCTACTTATTAAATTAAGTATTATTATTTTTCGCCATAAATTAAGTCTTCCTTTTGTCAAGACTTGAAAGTCTTCTCGTCAGAAAATACAGTCACCTCCCAGTTAAAATGTAAATAATCTCGAGCAAAACGTAGTCTTTCCTCCCCGTGGTTTTGTGTCAAAAATGGTTTTTAGCTGGCTTCCGATAATGTAAACCTTCAGCATGGACTGCATGGTGAACAGTCTGTAATGTAGTATCCAATTGCTCTGCAAACATTATAGTTGGAATGAAACCATTTGTTTCATATTCTTCCACCATAAAACGTCGCTGAGTCGGGTTAATAAGCGGCGGCCTTTCACTTCTTAGACGACTCTTCAGACCTTCCACCTTCTACCTTCTTCCTCAAACCTCGTCACCCAACGGCTAACAGAATTTCTAAAAAAAAAACAAAATATGATTACACACTTGCAACTAGCAATTTATTTAATAATAAGAAAATCACACACCACAACTATCATCATAATAATTATAATTTTTAAAAATAACTTACACATTTTAAGCCAGTTTCAGTTGAAATTTGAGAAATATTAAGCCCATTTTTACGCAAAGTGACAATATTTGCCCTGTCATCTATACTAATATTAGCTTGCATCTTGAATAAAGACAATCAAACAATACGCTAATCGTAATAATAACACAAACGCTCGTGACAAAGTTCACCAACTAACAACGTCATAACTAACTACTTTGTTCAATCCAGAAGTTTATTTTGTTTCACATTCACCCTCATCTTTTTTGTTAATAATAAGTTCCAACTAATATTTAGAAAAACATATCTCATCGGGCCTAACGTATCATTTATAATTAAAACACAAAAAGTGTAAACTGTGTCACTTGGATTCGAACGCAGGCTACACCGTGTGAGACATTTTATCTATAGCGTTAACCGCTAAGCCAGATAGACACATAATTGTTAGTTTGAAATTAAATATCACTAACTTAATACTCCGTCGCGACATGACAGGCTTGTCACTAAGGCAAATATCATTATATCGCACTCTTTCTAACTAGATAATTATGAAAGAGTGCGATATACGAGATCGTGTATGTGTGCAAAATGTTTGTTATGGAAAAAGGTCGTAAGTGCGACTTGTTTTGATGCGATCGTTTTGTGAAACTGCTAGTGCACTTATGGTCTCTACTGTACACGAACTGAAACTTGGGGAAAAAGAATGACATCAAATTTTGAAGAACATTTTTTTCATGTTTTTGATAAGCCACAGGAACGTTTTGAATGTAGCCTGTGATACTCGGGGATAATGTAGTTTCCCGTTCCGAAGATTACCCCCTACATTCTAACTTACAAATTTTATCTCTTTGTAATATTAGTATAGACTTTTGTCCGCGGCATCGCCCGCGTGAATGTCGAAAAATATCCGATAACTTACCGCCATCCCCCTTTTTAACCCTTCGGGGGTAGAATTATCAAAAACGCTGAGAAACGTATAAATTAATTTTCAATCGTCAGCCTAAACACAAAATTTTAAGATCCTGACTTCAGAACTGAGGGAGTTTCATATAAACTTCCATCCCATATTTTACCCCTTTAGGGGTAGAATTCCCAAAAATCCTTTCTTAGTGGATACTTACTCTTCACAAAGAACACACCCTCCAAGTTTCATGTCCACCCTCCAAGTTTCATGTCTCTAGGACCAGCGGTTTGGGCTGTGTGTTGATATATCACCCAGTCAGTCAGTTTACCATTTTATATATAGATGAGTACTTTACCACTTTAAGTGACTTTTGATCTATTGTACACGTGTCTTTACAGGATGACGACGAAAAACCAGGAGTGTTGGAGCAGCTTCGTACGGAGGTGTGCGAGTGCGCGGCGCTCTATGCACTGAAGTACGAGGAAGAATTCGGGCCGCACGCGCCTTCCTTTGTCACGTGCGTGTGGACCGTACTCCTGGCCACCGGCCCACAGCCCAAATACGATGCGGTTAGTACCCTTGTACTTGATAAGATAATCATCAATCATTTCTGTATCTGTAATTATGTATCGTTAAATAGTCCGACGATTACAAAACTACAATTTTTATAACATAATCTAATAATGTTCCCATAATAATATTTTTCAGTTAGTATCCAACGCATTGACTTTCCTCGCGAAAATAGCGGAGAAGAATAACTACAAGAGTTTGTTCGAAGACCCCGCCACACTGAGCAGTATTTGTGAGAAAGTTGTCATACCCAACATGGAATTTAGAGGTATTTATTATTCTTGGAAAAAGGTATGGTCATACGAAAGTGCTCAAAAAAAAAAACTGCCATTAAGTCAGAAATATCAGTTTTGAGATATACTCGGTGGATAGGACACCGACGCTAATACGCTGACCACGTTTTCAGTACATCACTCTAACCCCCGTAGGTGAATAAAAAAACAGCTGTTTCCTACAAAACGGCAATACCTACACGGTCAAAATGTATAGAACAGCTGTTTTTTTTTAAATTCCCGATTAAAAATCTATAAAGGGTGTAACAAGACCCTTCACGAAGCCGAAAGGCACTTGTTCTCCCCGTCATTGCGATCATTCAATCTGGGAACTTTCTAGTTATGGAGATCATCATCTGCCTAGCCTTTTCCCAACTATATTGGGGTCGGCTTCCAGTCTAACCGGATGCAGCTGAATACCAGTATTTTACATGGAGCGACTGCCTATCTGACCTCCACAACCCAGTCTGTACTGGGTAATACGATACCCCTCGGTAAGACAGGTTGTCAGACTTTTTGGGCCACTGACTGCCTAACGACTGTCAAAGATCTACTAATGACAGCCGGGACCAACGGCTTAACGTGCTTTCCGAGGCACGGAGGAAACTCGGTATGTAATGGGCGGTCACCCATCCACAGACCAACCTAGGCAAGCACGGCTTAACCTAAAGATCGACCCGAGCGGCTGTTATTATTTAGCCACGAGCTCCTCTTTCTAGTTATGGAGATACTGGGGGTCAAAGATCCAACTTTTTGACAAGTTTTTAATGTAAGATTTTTAGTTTAAACACCTTCACGACCCCCGCACTAGTGCGTTACACTGAGTCCTACCGTAAAACGTGATATTCAACCCAAAAAAAAAGTCGTTTCCCAGCAATATTTTTGCGTATAAGTAGTTTATTAGTTTGATGTACAGAATGCTTGGGTAACGGCTTCATGAAGGGTCCGTTTGCAGCGTGTATTGGGGGGTTCAGAATGACGTACCGAACTGTGGTAACCGTTTTAGTGTCGGTGTCCCTTCCACCCTGTATGCATTTTAAAGTATTTTTGTCCTTACAGAGAGAACTCTCGTTTGTGCCATTTGGTGACGTAAATTTACGGTTGTGTTTAGGTGTGTGAAAAACTACACGGTGGTTGTATAAATAACGAAGTTAAAAGGAAAACTATCACGGCTAAGTAGGCTTCACAAGTTTACGAGTAATAGTCGAACCAACTCATAAAATATACTTGGATAACATATTGTTCTACACATAATGTATGGGTGCACAGGTTTTACAAGTTAGATAAAAGCAGAAAGATGATGATAATAATGGGTTTTTATATCTTTAGAATCGGACATGGAGTTGTTCGAAGACAACCCGGACGAGTACGTGCGTCGCGACATTGAGGGCTCGGACGTGGACACTCGTCGCCGCGCCGCCTGCGACCTGGTGCGGACGCTGGCGGTGCACTACGAGGACAAGATGATGAACATCTTCGGACAATACGTGCAGGTAGGATCAAGATATTATTGTATATAAATATACCAAGAATTTCTTTAATGAAAAAAAGAACCACAGACTAGGAACAAATTTCAAAATTGGCATTATTGCTGTAAGGAACAGTAATAATGCCAGACAGAAATGCTGTTTGACGCTAAGGTCGGTTACAGTCCATCACCAACTTTCGCCGCGTCGTCGAAAAACAAAAAGTTTGATCGAAAAGTATGTTTCCCGACGGGGTTCTTCGAACGCAGTGGTGAGTCCGGTTGATGAATTTCCATGTAAATGATGAACGCGACCGTCGTTCGCGCCGACGGTGAATGCACTGTAGCCGGCTAGACTACAGTCGATTGTCATAGTACTACCGAAGAAACTGACAGTCGACCACTTTTCAACCATATTACTCAGGGCATAAGGTTAAAAAATGGTCGACCGTTACTGTCCTCGGTTATACAGCGTGAAATTGAATAGATGCGACAAATTTAAATATACAATAATACGTGTTGTCAAGAAAATGTAGAAAATGTAAAATGTAAAATTAAAAAATAATTGATCAGTGTTACGAAAAGCGTTAAAATAATTAAAGTATCAAAGAATTTCGCGTACTACCGTTTTCGTGTAGTGCGCACGATTTAGGTACATTCTCGCTATGAATGAATCGCGCCGCCTCCGTCCGCCCGGCCGACCGCGCATCTCTTTCCCGCGCGCACGATTAATAAAAATTCTGTGAAACCAAATTTCCCTTCATACTTTTGTCGGCTTAGGACGAACAAAAATACAATAAAAGTAAATAGTAAAACAATGTTTTAGTATGAGGTATAACCTGAATAAAGTTTGTTACAACAACAAATCAATTATTGTATTTTTGGCGTATTTAAAAAGTTGGAATCACAGTATTTACAATAATTATTAAGTATTTACAATAAATCAAATCGGTACACTTACGTGTATTTTAATAATTGTTCAAAATGTCCACCTCCGTTTTGTAAACACAATTGAGCACGGCGCCGCAAATTGTCCTTAAGTTTAATTAATACTAAAGTTTGTGATTTTACAGTTTCGAATGCATTAATGATTTTGTTTTTTAGTTCGTCTAAAGTTTCGGATTCGCGTTCGTAAAAGAGTCTTTTTATTTCTCCCCACAAATAAAAGTCCAACGGTGTTAGGTCAGGTGACCGTGCCGGCCATGCTATGGGTCCGCCGCGACCTATCCACTTATCACCGTATTCACTTCGGAGATAAGCCCGCACTTCACTGAAATAATGAGCTGGAGCTCCATCCTGTTGAAAGTACATACCGGCAAGATAAGACACGGGCACATCTTGTAATAGTTCAGGCACTGCATTTGTTAAAAGTTCTAAATAACGTGGACCGGTCAACCTGTCATTAATGAAGATCGGCCCAATAACTTTGTCATTAATTATGCCAGCCCATACATTCGCACTAAATCG
This sequence comes from Noctua janthina, assembly GCA_963576755.1. Lineage (NCBI taxonomy): Eukaryota > Metazoa > Arthropoda > Insecta > Lepidoptera > Noctuidae > Noctua > Noctua janthina. The sequence continues at coordinate 11,836,513 of OY755068.1, read as the reverse complement.
CACTTGGAAAGCGTCCCTCCGTGTTACGTGTGGGTTGCGACCGCGAGCACTCCACCAATGTTCATTATGAACGTTAAACAGTCCAATTCTTGTGAAGGTGGCTTCGTCACTCCATAAAATGTTGTGATGGAGATTTTCTAACAACCATTCACAAAATTTTCTCCGCGGACGATAGTCGGCGAGCACGATATCTTGCACGGGCTTAAAATGATAAGGATGCATCCCAGACGTGTTTAGTAACTTCCATATGAAGTACTGGCTCACACTGAACCGCCTGGCTGCCTGTCGGGTGCTGGCCTGAGGATTTTCTTGAAAAAATCGATGTACCATGCGGTACATGCGCCTTGGGTGCACCGGCGGTCTTCCACCACCCCGGGCGTGTGCCGGCACGTGTACACTTCCGAAATCCAGCATGTTCTGAGTGATTCTTAGAATTCTTCCCAATGAAGGTGGAATGACATTAGGATATTTTAGCCGAAATCTTCGCTGCGTTTCACGTAGATTTCTTACGGTGTTGTACCACACGATAATATCGAGATACTGTAAGTTTTTTAACGGTTCACGACTATTTCGTCTCGTTCTAGGCATTGTTATGAAACAAACACAAGACAACAATACATATTATTCGCAAATACGTAAAGTAGGATTTGCGGAATGCGCGCGCGACCGTGACCTACAAACGTTTTAGGACGACTAATGAACGAAGGAAGGGTGGTGGGCGGCGGGGCGGTCGCCGGAAAGGGATGTCAGCGCTGGCGCTCATGCGAGGTTTGGCAACGTCGCGCGATACTTACACTAGAAAATAGGCAAAATTAGGTAAATGACCGCTATGAACGGCAACGTCGATTATTGAGTATTGCGATGAGTCGGACGAGATTTTTTGATACTTTAATTTTTCTTATTTATTTTGCATATTAAATATTTTGTTGGAATACCGATAATTCGTACTTAAATAAAGATAATAACATCAATGGACCTTTTGAAAACGATAATTGCGTAATTTTTTTTAACGATTTAGATTGTAGAAAAAACAGTTTATAATTACTATGTTACTGAAACTGAAGCTCCCATTTTTTTTTGTCGCATTTATTCAAATTCATCCTGTATATGGTAGGTGTGCTATATGTTTGTTCGCATAAAATCTCAAAATATACATTCTATTTCTCCAACCCTGATGCACCTTTCATATTTATAATGTTACCGACTCAAATCTGTTCAATGTTCAGCTGATGCTAGCGAAGTACGCCGAGCTGGGCCCGCCGGCGTGGCGCGGCAAGGACGCGGCCATGTACCTGGTGACGTCACTGGCGTCGCGCGCCAGCACGCAGGCGGCCGGCGTGACGCGCGCCTCGCCGCTCGTGGACCTGGCGCAGTTCGCGCTCGCGCATGTGCTGCCCGAGCTGCAGAGGCCAGACGGTGAGCATGAATACTCCTTGCTAAAAACGTAGGTGTATTCTCGTTGACCCCCTGACGGGTAAACAAAACCGTCGTTTCGTTGGCCCCACTACCTTGAGATCAGAAAAAAGAAGGAATTAAACAAACCTTAATGATGTCAGTGAGAATTAATAGACATTCCGATCCATACAGTACGACGACTCTGATCACGGTCTTGTATATTTTCCCTGGCGACAAACGGGAAAAATGTTCCCGTCTGTTGCCACTGAGGCATATAATATGATACATATGTTGCCCAAAAAGTACCAGGCTGGCATGAGCTCAAGGTGGTATGCATTTTAATAATTCTGGGTATAGGTACGGTCTTCTAGTAATTGATACCTTCCTGGATTCTTGCCCGCCTAGTACTGTTCGTAAGATTACTGCCCATAACTAGCACAACTGTACTAACACTACTCGATCCCATGAAATGTTATTGAGTAATATTTTATTACTCCAAAATACGGTGGGGTCAACGGGAATAATTTTTAATTATTTTAATCAATGTGTCAACGGCTGTGGTCAACGGAAATACACCAAAACGTATTGTCAGACTTTCGAGTTTCTGACTACACGTAACAACTGTCAAAGATCTACGAATGACGGGGTCGGGAGCGAGTGTCCTTGACCTCTCTGAACACCAATAAGGTCAAGTCTCCCGTCCTTCAAGACCGTCACCTCTCGACTTTTCCACTCCCATCTGATCGCTTCTATCGACTATGAGGTCCTGTGTTTGGTTGCCAGGTCGGACAAAGTGATTCTAAGCTTTTCCGTCAGGAACTAACACAGAACAGCCTGGAGCTTGGATTTTTGTCCCGTTGATGACAATATGCTCGACCCCTATTATAGAAGTCTCGAAAATAACTGGTATAATGAGTGTACACTATAGGTACACCTGTACTTAACCACTCGGTGATTACAAGCGTGATGTTATGTTATTTGAAATATGTAGTAATCCGTTTAGTAACTTGTACGTTTTGTTGCAGTGACCGAGCTGCCCGTGTTGAAGGCAGACGCCATCAAGTACGTCATGACATTCCGGTCTCTGCTGCCTAAGGATCTGATCACCGCCGCCGTGCCTCTACTGGTAAGTACTTCTCACTCATTTTATTTATCTTCTACCATTTAATTGGCAGCCTTTTCCTTGAAATATGTAGTTGATCGCGACGATAGGCCGTGGTGGAGCAAAATGAAACGACTGTATGCAAGATATATTACGAAAGGAAATAAAATTAAAACGGTCGGTTCGAACTAAATAAAGAAAATAAGTATTCGACGCTAAGAAAAACGCGTAAGCGCAGCCGCGCGTGGAGGCGTGCCACAGCTGACTCGTGTGTGCGGGCACACTCCCCGCTGTCCCCGCGCTGGGCACGCTCCCCGCTGTCCCCGCGCTGGGCACACTCCCCGCTGTCCCCGCGCTGGGCACGCTCCCCGCTGTCCCCGCGCTGGGCACACTCCCCGCTGTCCCCGCGCTGGGCACGCTCCCCGCTGTCCCCGCGCTGGGCACACTCCCCGCTGTCCCCGCGCTGGGCACGCTCCCCGCTGTCCCCGCGCTGGGCACACTCCCCGCTGTCCCCGCGCTGGGCACGCTCCCCGCTGTCCCCGCGCTGGGCACACTCCCCGCTGTCCCCGCGCTGGGCACGCTCCCCGCTGTCCCCGCGCTGGGCACACTCCCCGCTGTCCCCGCGCTGGGCACGCTCCCCGCTGTCCCCGCGCTGGGCACACTCCCCGCTGTCCCCGCGCTGGGCACACTCCCCGCTGTCCCCGCGCTGGGCACGCTCCCCGCTGTCCCCGCGCTGGGCACACTCCCCGCTGTCCCCGCGCTGGGCACACTCCCCGCTGTCCCCGCGCTGGGCACGCTCCCCGCTGTCCCCGCGCTGGGCACGCTCCCCGCTGTCCCCGCGCTGGGCACACTCCCCGCTGTCCCCGCGCTGGGCACACTCCCCGCTGTCCCCGCGCTGGGCACGCTCCCCGCTGTCCCCGCGCTGGGCACGGTCCCCGCGCTGGGCACACTCCCCGCTGTCCCCGCACTGGGCACACTCCCCGCTGTCCCCGCGCTGGGCACGCTCCCCGCTGTCCCCGCGCTGGGCACACTCCCCGCTGTCCCCGCGCTGGGCACACTCCCCGCTGTCCCCGCACCTCTCCTTCACTGCCGTTGGCGTGCGGCGATGAGAGCAGCGGTCTCAACAGTAATATAGTTATTTTCAAACTTTATGTCGGCTCGGAACATCAAACGTAAAGCTGCGCAGAATAAAATTTTAGATATCAACGGGGCGCAGAGGACGCATAGTCTTGACTGTATATTGCGCAGACCGTCACTTGCAGCTAACTTCCGAGCCGCCATAAAGTTTGAATAAATTTTTAATATGGGCCCTGCAACGAACCCGTTTAAAGGAATGTTCGCTCTCAGATCGCGCACATCCGCGGGCGCGGCGTGGTGTGCACGTACGGCGCGTGCGCCATAGAGAAGCTGATCGCGGGCGGCATGGTGGCGCGCGCCGCGCTGCAGCCGCACGCCGCCGCGCTGCTGGCCGCGCTGTTCGCCGCGCTCGGCGAGCAGAACTCGCCGCTCGACCACAACGAATACGTCATGAAGGGTACGTGTCACACTAGTACATAGAGAAGCTGATCGTTAAGAACCGCTCCAAATTGTTTACAATTTTTTTTTCTATGTAGTTTTGGCGTTTCTCACCCTGCGGTGTGATAAGAGCCAACTCAGATATCAATTTTCGTGCTGTAGATCCTTGCCGAAGAACCCTCTTGGGTCCCCATCCAAATGTATTAGGGGCGTCATGATATCAGGGAGAAGTTTGATACCGTGATTAAGCGTAAGGTCAAAAATATAAAACGCCAGTTCGCCATCGATTTTTCGGTGACTAAAAAAACAAAGTAAAATTACATTTAACACTTATTTTTGTTACTCGTTGCCAGCGGTCCTACGCACGCTCTCGTGCCTGCAGGAAGGCTCGCTGGCGTACCTGGGCGACGCGCTGCCCAAGCTAGCGCATATGCTGTCCGTTGTGGCGAAGAACCCCTGCAAGCCACACTTCAACCACTACCTGTTCGAAACGCTGTCGCTGGCTGTGTCGTGAGTTACTTTCCCATTACTGATGTGAAACATGTATATGCGCGCCTAGGCAGTAAAACCGACTCGTATGCCGTTACGGAAGATGGCATGACGCTGTCATGGTGTGATTGATGCCTCTGCCTCCATGTCTTCAGCCCGTTAAGCGTTTTTTTAAACTTCTTCAATGGCATACATTTTATTTCATCGGATATTTTATTATATATTTGTGGTGCAACACCAAAGAAGCTGATTGATGAAGATGTTCCCTCTAATGCCATAACGCATGTAATTTTTGCAGTAAAATGTTATGATCAACAAAATCGAACGCCTTCGTCATATCTGTAAATATTGCACAAACATGATTTTTTTTATCGACAGATGTCAAGACACTTTATAGAAGGTCCAGCAGTGCCATATTAATATTGACATTTTTTCTGAATCCCTTTTCTTCATTACAAAATAATTTAAATTTTTCGAAGTAAACATAAATGAAATTATAAATTACTTTCTCTAATATTTTTGAAAATACCGGGGTTTTAGCAATTGGTCTATAATTTTTAACATCAGTTCTGTCATGTCTTAAAAAGGGGCTTAATGATTAATTTCTTTAATATATACCATGGAATATACCATATGCAATACAGAGATTGATTACAACATGTTACAGTGGTGGCTGATTCTTTGACAAATGTTTATCACTTTCGTTGATATCGTGTCCGACAATATTTGTATTCTTGAGGCCATTAATTATTTTAACTATGTCATCATCTGCAACGGGCAACATAAATAATGAATGTGATGTCAGATTTTTAGTAAAGAGTTTTTTTGTCGATGTACAATTCGTTTGCTGATTGCTTTCAACAGCCTCAATAAAATATTTATTAAATTGATGTACGATGAAGGGTCCGTTTACACCCTAAATACCACATCTTTTGTGATACATTTCGAAATTGTTTGTTAATGTTTTATGAAAAGAATCCCAAACTGATATAACTTATTTTCGCAGGTTGGTGACAAAATCCAATCCCAATGCCATATCAGCGTTCGAAGACGCCCTGTTCCCGATATTCCAAGAAATTTTACAGAATGATGTTCAAGGTAAGAATTTGATTTTTAAGATTTCAAATTCAAATTCATTTATTTCGTGAACACAGGGTGTATACAAAAGATGTTATAAATAAACTAGCTGACCCGGCAAACGTTGTTTTGCCATATAAAAAAAAAAAAAAAAATAGATGTTGGCCGATTCTCAGACCTACTCAATATGCTCACAAAATTTCATGAGAATCGGTCAAGCCGTTTCGGAGGAGTAGGGGAACGAACATTGTGACACGAGAATTTTATATATAAGATTAGGAACGAGCTGTGCCTCGCCAAAAGGCAACAAAATAACAAAGGTTTTTTTTTTCTTCTTAAATACATTTTCGAAATTCAAACAATAATTCTAGAATTCTACAATAATTATAAATCATGTCAAAATTATATAAAATGTCAAATAAAATGTCAAATAAATGGCAAATAAAATTAAGTAAAAAGAACCAAAAAAATACAAAAATAAAAATAATAATGTCACTAATTCATTAATACACAATAAACAAAATTAACAAAATCATTTAGTATCTCACATAAAACAGATTCGATTCCGTTAAAAGCGAATTAAAATTAAAATTTGTCATTTAAATATTCATCAACAAAATAATACACCTTGTTATTTAGCAATTTAAACAAATTTCTTTTCAATTCGATAATGTTAATACTTGAGATAACTTGTCCTGGTAACTTATATATAGTTTTTGAGCCATTGCATAAAAGCTTTTGCTATGAAATTTTGTTTTTGTTGCTAACACCTGCAACTTTTTTGAGCGCCGTTTACTTTCTACAAATCTATATAAATTCATATTGTGTTTTATAAAAAGACAGGCTTCATAAATATAGAGTGACGGTAAAGTTAATATTTATAGCTTATGAAAATGTGGCTTGCATGATTCTGTTTGTTTTATTTTACAAATAGCACGAATACATTTTTTCTGTGCTATAAGTACTTCTTGAATCTTAGGGGCATTACCTCAGAATATGAGGCCATACCGCAGAGCCGAGGCAACATAACCATGATAGGCTGCTAGTAGGGCGGTCTTATTCGCAATTTTACCCAGCATATTAAGAGCATATGAAAATCTACTAAGCTTTCCACAAAACGCTTTCAATTTGAGTTCTCCATGGTCATGTCATTGTCAATATGTAGTTCAAGAAATTTTGTAACATTAGCTTCAAGAATGTCATTCCCCTTATAGTTTATTTGAAACTGTGATTGTTCTTTGTGTCTTATTTTAAAATTCATAACTTTAGTTTTGGTTCGATTTATTTTAAGGTTATTAGCATTTAACCAGTTGATAATAGGAATAAGACTGTTGTTTACATGCTCTTCTATTTCTTTTGTAGTGCCAGAATCATAAATAACAGTGCTGTCGTCGGCAAATAGTGAAATTTGATGTTCGACTACTTGGGGAAAGTCATTAAGATAGCAAATAAAAAGTAATGGTCCCAACACAGAACCCTGCGGCACACCACAAGACAGTATTCTAGAGCTAGAAGAGTAAACTACCTCAGTTTTGGTCTTTATTATTTACTCTATTAATTTGTGTAATTTGACTTCTATTTTCTAAATAAGATTTTATCAGATTAATGACGTTACCTCTGACACCATATCTTTCGAGCTTAGTTAATAGAATTTTATGGTCTACATAATCAAATGCCCTGGTCATGTCCATAAACATCGCCATCACTGGTTTTCTGTTATCCATGTTATGATGTATTTTTTCTAAAAAGTTATAAATAGCCATATGAATGGTTCTATTTTTTCTAAAGCCCATTTGTTCTTTGCAAAAAATGTTATTTTTTTCTAAACAACTGTTAATGCTGTTATATAAAACCTTCTCAAAATTTAAAAAAAAAGTGGTATCAGTGCAACTGGCCTATAATTGGCAACTTTTGTTTTATCGTCTTTTTTATGTAATGGTTTGATCTTCCATACAAATGTTCATCCCTGATTTTACATCTTTTTCGTTTCGGACGGCCTCGAGTATCACGAAAAGGACCACCCTTATTTTTTATTCATTTCATGCGATTAACATATCCAGCAGTGGCGAAGGGTGAAAATTGAGTCAGGGGAATTAAATTGTAATTTAAGCTGGGCAGTCTATTGAGCCACGTCAAAGATCTTTGTTACTTATAACTAAATTATGGTGGGGGAGATTGTTAAAAAAAAACTGCTAGCTTAGAATGTATTTCTGAATAAATAAATAAATAAATAGACGACTAGGCCCTGGAGTGTGTCGTGGTTTCACAAACGATAGGACACTAAAGGTCAATTCACACCGAAGTGGCAGCGGTCGACAGCGCACTTTCACTGTCAAGCCATGTTATGCTTTATCTCCATTAGGAAATGCATAGTATCGTTTGATAGATTCGATATTGCGGTGCCGCGAGTGGCCGCGCGGCTATTCCGAGTCTTTCTTCAGTCTTTCTATGTTGTTCGCACAGCTGATGGACGCTATTGAAAGTGCCAAACTCGTCGACAAATTAATTTAGACTGCCATCAATACGCTATGGACGAGACTACATTATCTTTTTGTTTTTGTCTTAGAATTCATGCCGTACGTGTTCCAAATGCTGTCCCTCCTGCTGGAGCTGCGCGGGTCGTCTAGCGTCCCGGGCGGAGACGCGTACGGCGCGCTGCTGCCGTGCGTGGTGGCGCCGGCGCTGTGGGAGCGCGGCGCCAACGTGCGCCCGCTCGTGCGCCTGCTGTGCGCCTTCGTGGCGCACCGGGAGCAGCAGGTGCTGCAGTCCGGACGCCTGGTGAGTCACCACCTACTGTTGTTATGTCACCAACGTGCGCCCGCTCGTGCGCCTGCTGTGCGCCTTCGTGGCGCATCGGGAGCAGCAGGTGCTGCAGTCCGGACGCCTGGTGAGTCACCACCTACTGTTGTTATGTCACCAACGTGCGCCCGCTCGTGCGCCTGCTGTGCGCCTTCGTGGCGCACCGGGAGCAGCAGGTGCTGCAGTCCGGACGCCTGGTGAGTCACCACCTACTGTTGTTATGTCACCAACGTGCGCCCGCTCGTGCGCCTGCTGTGCGCCTTCGTGGCGCATCGGGAGCAGCAGGTGCTGCAGTCCGGACGCCTGGTGAGTCACCACCTACTGTTGTTATGTCACCAACGTGCGCCCGCTCGTGCGCCTGCTGTGCGCCTTCGTGGCGCACCGGGAGCAGCAGGTGCTGCAGTCCGGACGCCTGGTGAGTCACCACCTACTGTTGTTATGTCACCAACGTGCGCCCGCTCGTGCGCCTGCTGTGCGCCTTCGTGGCGCACCGGGAGCAGCAGGTGCTGCAGTCCGGACGCCTGGTGAGTCACCACCTACTGTTGTTATGTCACCAACGTGCGCCCGCTCGTGCGCCTGCTGTGCGCCTTCGTGGCGCATCGGGAGCAGCAGGTGCTGCAGTCCGGACGCCTGGTGAGTCACCACCTACTGTTGTTATGTCACCAACGTGCGCCCGCTCGTGCGCCTGCTGTGCGCCTTCGTGGCGCACCGGGAGCAGCAGGTGCTGCAGTCCGGACGCCTGGTGAGTCACCACCTACTGCTGTTATGTCACCAACGTGCGCCCGCTCGTGCGCCTGCTGTGCGCCTTCGTGGCGCACCGGGAGCAGCAGGTGCTGCAGTCCGGACGCCTGGTGAGTCACCACCTACTGTTGTTATGTCACCAACGTGCGCCCGCTCGTGCGCCTGCTGTGCGCCTTCGTGGCGCATCGGGAGCAGCAGGTGCTGCAGTCCGGACGCCTGGTGAGTCACCACCTACTGTTGTTATGTCACCAACGTGCGCCCGCTCGTGCGCCTGCTGTGCGCCTTCGTGGCGCACCGGGAGCAGCAGGTGCTGCAGTCCGGACGCCTGGTGAGTCACCACCTACTGCTGTTATGTCACCAACGTGCGCCCGCTCGTGCGCCTGCTGTGCGCCTTCGTGGCGCACCGGGAGCAGCAGGTGCTGCAGTCCGGACGCCTGGTGAGTCACCACCTACTGTTGTTATGTCACCAACGTGCGCCCGCTCGTGCGCCTGCTGTGCGCCTTCGTGGCGCATCGGGAGCAGCAGGTGCTGCAGTCCGGACGCCTGGTGAGTCACCACCTACTGTTGTTATGTCACCAACGTGCGCCCGCTCGTGCGCCTGCTGTGCGCCTTCGTGGCGCACCGGGAGCAGCAGGTGCTGCAGTCCGGACGCCTGGTGAGTCACCACCTACTGCTGTTATGTCACCAACGTGCGCCCGCTCGTGCGCCTGCTGTGCGCCTTCGTGGCGCACCGGGAGCAGCAGGTGCTGCAGTCCGGACGCCTGGTGAGTCACCACCTACTGTTGTTATGTCACCAACGTGCGCCCGCTCGTGCGCCTGCTGTGCGCCTTCGTGGCGCATCGGGAGCAGCAGGTGCTGCAGTCCGGACGCCTGGTGAGTCACCACCTACTGTTGTTATGTCACCAACGTGCGCCCGCTCGTGCGCCTGCTGTGCGCCTTCGTGGCGCACCGGGAGCAGCAGGTGCTGCAGTCCGGACGCCTGGTGAGTCACCACCTACTGCTGTTATGTCACCAACGTGCGCCCGCTCGTGCGCCTGCTGTGCGCCTTCGTGGCGCACCGGGAGCAGCAGGTGCTGCAGTCCGGACGCCTGGTGAGTCACCACCTACTGTTGTTATGTCACCAACGTGCGCCCGCTCGTGCGCCTGCTGTGCGCCTTCGTGGCGCATCGGGAGCAGCAGGTGCTGCAGTCCGGACGCCTGGTGAGTCACCACCTACTGTTGTTATGTCACCAACGTGCGCCCGCTCGTGCGCCTGCTGTGCGCCTTCGTGGCGCATCGGGAGCAGCAGGTGCTGCAGTCCGGACGCCTGGTGAGTCACCACCTACTGCTGTTATGTCACCAACGTGCGCCCGCTCGTGCGCCTGCTGTGCGCCTTCGTGGCGCACCGGGAGCAGCAGGTGCTGCAGTCCGGACGCCTGGTGAGTCACCACCTACTGTTGTTATGTCACCAACGTGCGCCCGCTCGTGCGCCTGCTGTGCGCCTTCGTGGCGCACCGGGAGCAGCAGGTGCTGCAGTCCGGACGCCTGGTGAGTCACCACCTACTGTTGTTATGTCACCAACGTGCGCCCGCTCGTGCGCCTGCTGTGCGCCTTCGTGGCGCACCGGGAGCAGCAGGTGCTGCAGTCCGGACGCCTGGTGAGTCACCACCTACTGTTGTTATGTCACCAACGTGCGCCCGCTCGTGCGCCTGCTGTGCGCCTTCGTGGCGCACCGGGAGCAGCAGGTGCTGCAGTCCGGACGCCTGGTGAGTCACCACCTACTGTTGTTATGTCACCAACGTGCGCCCGCTCGTGCGCCTGCTGTGCGCCTTCGTGGCGCACCGGGAGCAGCAGGTGCTGCAGTCCGGACGCCTGGTGAGTCACCACCTACTGCTGTTATGTCACGTGCGTTGTGACGCCGGCGCTGTGGGAGCGCGGCGCCAACCGATAACAAAAACTCTTTAACTGATAGAAGCTACACTATGGCCGAGTGCCATGGCAAAACTGTTGTTGAGGTTTTTCATCAGGAATTTATTAGCAAACGCAGCCTAGAGTCAGAAGTCGTGCCCGCCTGATGGCAACAGCCTCATTGTTTTAAATATTCTTTCGTTTTTTTTAGAACGCAATGTTGGGAGTATTCCAGAAATTGATCGCGTCGAAAACTAACGACCATGAAGGATTTTACCTCATTCAGACAATGCTGTTCAAGTTCGGAAAGTAAGTCATAATGTGCATTCATTTGAAAGACGTCCACTGCTGGACATAGGCCTCCCCCAACTGTCGCCATTGACCGGTCCCATGCGACTCGCATCCAGCAGATCCCTGCAACCTTCACCAGGTCATCGGTCCACCTAGTGTGAAAGCCAAACCTTCCATTCGTACTAACCATTTAAAAAAAAAAAAATCAAACATTTTATTTGCTGACCTCACCCAATTTATTCGATTTGATTGCTATGACGTCACAGTATAGTTCAGGGCAGACCTATTCTTTGAAACGCATTGTAAGTATTTTTCTAACACAATGACATGTTATGTTCACAGCGAGGTGATGTCCCAGTACACGAAGCAGATAATGACCCTGCTGTTCCAGCGACTCTCCTCGTCGAAGACCACGAAGTACGTGCGCGGTCTGATCGCCTTCCTCGGCTTCTATGCCGCTCACTTCGGCGCTGACCCGCTGATCGACCTCGTCGAGTCCGTACAGACTGGGTAAGTAAACATATTATTCTAGTTTAAAAGAATAAGTTAAAAAATTAATGGTTTATAATAAATTCACCTCTCGGCCGTCACGACTCGTCTTTCACGCACGAGGTTGAGGCTTGAAATCTGGGCAAGTAATAATGTGACTTGACGTGACCGACACTAAAACGGTTACCACGTACTCATTACGTCATTGAGAACGCCCAGATACAAACTTTTCGTCTTTTATTATAAAAAATACAGCTGTTTTCTACAAAACTACAATACCTACACAATCAAAATGTATTCATCATAACAAATGTAACCGTTTATTCTCAGAATGTTCGGGATGTACGTGGAACGCGTCCTAATAGCGGATCTCCAGCGGGTATCGGGCGCGTTAGAACGTAAGGCGGCGGCCGTGGGCTGCGTCAAGCTACTCACAGACAGCCAGCACTTCCTGCACGGCTCGCTCGCGCCGCTGTGGCCGAGGCTTCTGCAGGTACAGACACATTTAGTCATACATCACGCTTGCAACCCATGAAGTGTTAGGCAAAGATGTGCCTAATAATACACCCGAGTAGAACACGCAATCTCGACGCACAAAATATCGATAAATGCTAATACGATGCTGCAAAATTGCGATGCACGTTACTGCGAAAGACCGTTTCTGCGAAGTCATTACACTTCGATGCACGCTACCGCGATAGATCTTCACTGCGATACTACTTGACTTCGATGCACGTTACCGCGAAACAGATAAATAGATTTACATTGTATTACAATTTTAGTAAAATATAATCAATTTTTGCATAAGAATTTATGACGTCTACAATTTTTTTTTGAGCAGGGTTTCTGAGTTTATAACGTCTAAAATATGACGATATTTTGTGCGTCGAGATTCCGTATTCTACTCAACACACCCACATTTCGCTAGTTGAAAGAAATAATTAAATTATATTCCTGTATAATGTGTTGCTCACATGTGATCTGCTCCGCAGGCCCTCATCTCTCTGTTCGAGCTCCCTACAGACGAGTCAACGCTGCCCGATGACCACTTCATAGAGGTAGACGATACGCCGGGCTACCAGGCGCAGTACGCACAACTCACCTGCGCCAAGGGAGCCGCTGGGGATCCACTTGCTGGTACGTACAACGTCACAATCGATGGTCTAAAAACCAGATTGACTTATAATGTTTTTCATCTATTCGTAACATGGACATGGCATTTTTAAAAACTCTGCGTCTGTTTTCACAGGTATCGAGTCACCGGTGAACTACCTGGCCGTGTCGCTGGGCACGCTGTCGGCGCGCTCGCCGGGCGCGCTGCCGGCCCGCCTGGCCGCGCTGGACGCGCCGCACCGCCAGGCGCTGCAGAACTACCTCAACATGTACAGCGTACAACTCTGCTGATCCAACGTCACCAGGCGGAGGGATTTGAGGATGAACACACATCTCTACCGGAATCAATGAAACACTGAACTTTGGGGAGTAATATTTCAAGGAAGAAAGTTAATGAAAGATGGATTCAATTCTGAGATACTAGTGATGTATGAAAGATAGGACAAAAAGTAAATATCTTACTACTCAAGACGGGATAGTCAAAACAAACAATAGTCTTAGCCTTTAAAGAAGAAGAACATAAGTACTTGGAGATTATAAAAGTATGCATCAATCCCAAGACCTATAATTGGTAATAGGCTTGCTCCCAATAACATGAGATTTACACATAAGTCTGGGTGAACTACACATCTCTGCCCTAACTGTCGGTGAAAACACACGTGATGTTATATTACTCCGTCAAATAGTGAAGTGGTTATAATTCCGACGTGGAATGGGTAAAAAGTGAAATTTGAAAGTGAATCAAGAAAGAGAATGAACAATTTGTGTTAACTAAAAGACTGCTGATTAAAGTATGTAAGTAACGAATGATTGATAGTAACTAGCCGACCAAGATAATAAGACAGCTGTTATCAGTGGTGTCAAATCTTCTTCGTGGTCCCCTCAATTGAGGATCGCGACCACATGTGACACGTCTCCAAGCCATGCCACTTTGCAGGCTTAAAATGACTGCGATATTAGAATCATAATGGGATAACAATATGAATGACTAGTGTCTATTCATAATATAAAGCCGCGTTGACACTATCCGAGTATGCTCGAGCCGAGTGGACTCGGATACCTACTCGAACGCAACTCGTATTGTGGCAACTCATAATCCGAGCGCACTCGGATGGGTTAGTATGGGTCACCACAATACGAGTTGCGTCCGAGTAGGTATTCGAGTCGGTATCCGAGTCCTCTCGGTACGAGCATACTCTGATCGTGTCAATGCGGCAACTTAGTCTGTGCCCTTTTTTTTTTATTAGTGTTGTATATGTCATGCGACTGTATAAGTGTTATATTTTATTATGAGTCAGTGTTACTTGAATTAAAATGATTTTATTTTAAGATTTTTTACGCGTTTCATATTATTATCCTATTAAGATTCGGCTTATGTTTAACTTACCACCAGATATAGTAACAAATAGCAGACAAAAGTAGTAAATGATCACCAAAATGAAACTCGCATTTTAATGTAAAATTATAACCAAAGTTTTAACACTTTGCTATCCTATTTAAGTAAAATGACTCCAAGTAAATCATGAGTAACCCAAAAATAGTAAATGATCACCAAAATTAAACCAACATTTTAAAGTAAAATTTTAACCAAAGTTTTTAAATTCTGCTGTCCTATTTAAGCAAAATGAGTCCAAATAAATCATTGTTATCCCAAAAGTAGTAAATGATCACCAAAATTATACCAGCGTTTTAATATAAATTATAATCACTAACCTAACCACCTAACCTTTTTTTTTTTTTTTTTTTTTTTTTTTTTTTTTTTTTTTTTTTTTTTTTTTTTTTTTAACCTAACCTAACCTAACCTAACCTATCACAGTGATTTATTTAGGCAAAAATAATACATTAATTTGGTCGTCAAGATTTGGTGATCATATTACTAAATTTGGTGGTCGAATACAATTTAAAGTGGAGTCGTGACTAAAATAGCTGGTACTATTGTATTTTTACACTTTATTTTTCTGGTGTTAAGTAGATATTTTTGGTTACAAAACTAAGGGTATCAAAGCATTTTATGGTGGTCATTATATTTATCCCCTTAAGATTCTGCTGAAGCGGCCATTTCAGGCCCCCTGTTGTCTGATTACCTTGGCTGGCTAAAATGATTGTGTTATGAGCTGGATTCATATTGAATAAGAATACTAGCGTCAGTGTAACAGTGATATTAATATCGGTGAACGAATCACCGCGTGACTGTAAAAATGGTGAAGAATAAATGATGAAGTAAATGTAAATGAGCTGGTTTCATATAATTACATTAACATTATTTTACAATGTCAAATAAATGTATTTTTAGAGTTGTATACTAATATACAATAAACAAATTGTTATCAATTGTAATCATCAAACGAAAATAATTACAACTTATGGCAGATTCAAGCTGGCGTCGATTATGTTAACTAACGTATATGGTTGTTCTAAGGGTTGCGCCCCATCTACCAGCACAGAACCATATTTTCCATGCTTCTATTCGTGCTGCCGAGCGCATCGTCGATGCTGCCGATAGCGATACCATTCCCGCTCTGTACTGTGCTGTGTGCGCTGTGTTACTCGCTATAGTAAATGACGGTTCTGAGATTTCTTTGCTATTTCTGCGAGAGATTCCGATTGCGTGTTGATAGTTGAGGCGCAACCCTAAGTCTGAATGTAGATAGACGTATGATTGTTATAACTTAATGTTATGTTAGTAGCGGGCGGCGCTAAGCGTCGTCATTTTGATTGTTTCCAAATGCAGTGATATCTTAATGTTTATTTTGTACTGTATAAGTAATCTCTGTAATGTTTGTATATTAAATGCTTCTTGTCAAATATGGTTTTTTTATTATACGTACTTTCCGCGTCACGGAGGTCTCACCTATGGACCTACCTCGGCAAATGTTGCTTAGGGTGTACGCTATGTGTGTGAATTCTCACTTGTCAGCATCGATTCACATTTTAGCTATTTACTAGCACTTCGCCTGCGAGTTTGTTCGCAAAAATTGTGATAGCTCGGCTAATTTGCAGGATATAAATATAATTTATAGCCTATAGCACCCACGAATAATGTAGCTTTCTGCCAGTGAAAGAATTGTCAGAATTGGATCATTAGTTCCGGAGATTACCCCCTACATACATTTTTTCAGCATACTGCCAGACGCAAACGGTTACCACGTGTCCAGTACATCATTCTGAGCCCCCCACTCTCCGGCTCGGGGGCCCAGAATCATCATTAATATCATGTTATTTTTACTTATTACCATCAACGCAACAAAAGTCGCCGGTTCGACTAGACTGATGCATGCGGAGGACCAATCAGAAAAAAAAATGAATGTTGTATGACGATGAAGGTACATTTCATTGGTTTTTGCGCCGTAGCGATATTTTTATACTAGACCGTGAGTTTAGAGACGATTTGACACAATTCAATAACTCCGCTTATATGCCTGAAAGTAAAGACCGTGGTGCAGATCAGCTCACAAGCGAATAGGTCTAGATTAATACCCATATGCTGCTGGGTTGTAGAACTACTAAATGGCCGATTCATCGCGACTTCATATTGTTTCGCCACTGTTATTTCCAACATAAAAAATATAAAAATTACAATTTTATTTTTTTTTGCCTTTTTTCATTTTTTTTGTTCAATTATTTTAATCGGGCTTTAAACCATATATTCGAAGACTTTAAAATACTATCGTCACTAATTAACTTTTTACAGGAGCTTATGCATGAAAGCGTACCTACATGCAGCCACATTTAGGAACATTATAAATGTCCGCTTGAATCTACCAAATCACCTGGCGGACAATGCTGTTCGTAATAATATAAACATACAAAGAGCAACGTTCCAAAGCATCACTGGTGATCAGCCAATTTTTGACGATTTCCCATATCTTACAAAAGACGAGCTTATTCAGTTTGCTCTAGGTACGTATCAAATCAAGCTAGTCCGGAGTTTTTATGTTGGGCACCTAGTACAGGGCTTGTATAATAGTGAAGTGTATCGAGAGCTACAAATAAAGAGGTGTGTACTTTATCAGTTTTTGAAGTACACCACAGTGATAAAACTTTTACACAGTAATTGTAGGACTAAACCACATCAATTAATGACAAAATTATACTTGGCCGCGGACCGCCCAGGCTCCATACAAATTTGCCCATTCTCCTTTGCTATCTCCAGTATTAAGAGCACTTTCCCGCCAGGTGACGTGGAAAAATTACACCCTATTGTGATGTGAGTGCACCAACATACTAATTATTGATGAAATAAACTTGAATTATAATTTAAAAAAAGTATTCAATTGCCCTCTAATCACTGTTTTGTTACGAAAATATTATAAAAAAGCTCTCATGCTGTTTTCCAACTTGTAAGAATTTCTTTTCTTTAAAAATATTTCAACATCTTTAAATAAAAATATTTTACTTTTAGAAGCAGGACCTAGAAACCAACAATAGCTTCTACCATAATACGCGAGCGACAGTAAATTCGTAATGATGAAAAGAGGGGACTGTATTGTCATGTTATAAGGATTTGACTTTAGTTATTTCATTGTCGGTGGTGGAACACGACAACAGGTGCTGTAACCTAACGTGCTATTTTCAAGATGAAGTTGCTAAACGTAACGTTAGTACTTTTAGTAATCTGTGCTTTCGTTTATATGTGTGTTTATACACGTAAGTTCCTTAATAACTAATACGTACTGCCAGGCTAAAATAGAATCGGGCTGCTTACGTCAGCCAGTGGTACAGTGGTACCGCTGGGCAAGAGTCACTGAGACCGGCCCAGAAAGAGTGGCGCTACTTTGTATGGTTCGAGACGGCGCGAAGAAAGAACTGGTTTTGGAAGGCTCAGCAGAGGGGTGGAATAGAAAAGGTTAATTGAAAAAAATGTTGGCCGTCACGGGACGCCCGGCAGATGTGACTTTTTAGTCGTTTACTCTTGACAGAGTGGTCGTGGTCATGGGGGGTCGCCCAAAACTGCGGTCGCTGCCTTCGTGATCCTTTTCCGCCGGTATCTATTGGCCGCATGGCGAGCACATTCTGCCAGAGGGATCTTGGTGGCAGATGTGATGGAGTCTGTCCATCGGGTTGGTGATCGACCCCGTGGTCTCGTGCCTTCGCCTCTACCCTGAATACAAAGAATGAAATCCAAAGAATCTGAGGATTCGTAATTGCACAAGCGACGACATCAGCCGCCAGCTTATCCTGAGCGAGGTTTTTCGAGACCCATCCATGTCTCGAAAAACACGTAAAGCCGTGCCGGCCCTGATTGTCATATTTCAAAGATCTTTGACAACCTTTACGCCGTCATTAGACGTTTATACTATATTTATTGATTATAAAGCACCTTCCGGAATGATATGCAAATACCATAGAGACAAAATGGAAGAACTTCTGGAAAATGATAACCGAACTCAAGAAGAAAATGACAACATAACATTCTTGGAGGAACAGGTAAAGAATTGTAAAGCATAACTTCGACGCAACCCATAGAAGTTACAATGCTTTGTTTCTACTTGAAGTAATTCTCACTAGGCTTATCAACTTTATCCAAGTGCAAATAAATTTTGTTTTCATTTTGTAATCGTATACAGCCTATTAATGTTCCCACTGCTGGGACGCAGGCCTCCTCTCTATGAGAGGGAATGGGCTATAATCCACCACGCGGGCCCAGTGCGGGTTGGTAGATGTCACATGTCTTCGAATTTTTGGTTCTAGGACATGCCGGTTTCCTCACGATGTTTTCCTTCACCGTTTTGAGAGCAGTGGTAATGAAATAACTTAGACAAAGTAATGCACCTGGCTGGGTTCGAACCCACGACTTACTGCTCGTAAGTCGGGGTCGCCACCACTGGGCCGCCGCTGCTCTCTACGATGTTTTCATTTATATAAAAATATTTGAAGTTGTAGCACCTATCGCATGTTGATGTGTGGATATTCAAGTTCTTCAAAAAACACGTATTTGTTTATATATTTAATTCCTGTCACCCAATGCTGAGAGTAGGTCTCTTCCAAACCTTTCTACTTTTGGCGGTTTTGTCATGGCTGTCCAGTTTCCTCCGACCACTGTAATAAGATCGTCCACCAATTCGGTTATCTTCCCACATTCGTCCGTCCTGCCCATGGGCACCAACACTTTCCTCCGCCATCTTCCATCCTGTCTACGGTATACAGAGTGTAAACAGACTCTTCACGAAGCCGTCAACCAAGCATACTGTACATCAAACTAAGTAACTTTACGCAAAAAATATTGCTGGGAGACGACTTTTTTTTGGGGTGAAAGATCACGTTTTACGGTAGGACTCAATGTAACGCACTCAAAACATTGTGCTGATAGATGGATTACATAGCACGGGGGTCGTGGAGGTGTTTAAAGTAAAAATCTTACATTCAAAACATGTATTTATTAAAAACTTGTGTAAAAGTTGCAACTTTGACCCCCAATATCTCCGAAAATAGAAGGTTCCCAGGTATGGTCTAGAATAAACTAATGATCACAATGACGGGGAGAACACGTGCATTTCGGCTTCATTTGTATTCTTGCAAAGTTTCAAGAAAATTGGATGCAAAAATAATCACCCTGGAGGATCTCGTGGCTAATTAATAACATCAGCTCGGGTTGATCTTCAGGTCAAGCCGCGCTTGCCTAGGTTGGTCTGTGGATGGGTGACCAACCATTAAATACAGAGTTTCCTCCGTGCCTCGGAAAGCACGTTAAGCCGTTGGTCCCGGCTGTCATTTGTAGATCTTCTTCAGTTGTTACAGGTAGTCAGTGGCCCGAAGGTCTGACAACCAGTCTTACCAAGGGGTATCGTATTATCTATTACTAACTAGGTTGTGATATGAATACCAAATGCTATGAACTATCTATCCTTTTCACCTTTCCCCTTTTTAAGTTTTTTTACCATGGAAATATATCATAAAAAATGCACGCGCGACGACCAAGCAACCTATAAAAAACCAGTATAAGCTGATCTCTCATTGTACAGGAAATCTATACAAAGCGAGGCCATGTTATACTAGAAGGTTATCGCATGTGGCGCCGTGTGTAACTATTTTTTTTTTCCTTTATTTATTTCTGTACAAATCAATTACGTTTTTAAATATTCCTTAGAAAAAAACATTTAAAAATATAAAAAAATTGTAGCCCACCGGTATCGGGAACAGTGTCCAAGCTACCGGCGGTCAGGGCTCCAGAGAGAGGAACCTCCTATAATATATAATAAGAGCCGTGTCCAGGAGTACCGCTTTCTGAATCAGCCCTTGATCAAGCTGCCTAACGAGAGCCTCCTCAGGTATTGGTAGAGGCTCTTGGTAATTAATTATTTATTCTTTCTTTATCGTGTGGTTAGTTCCTAACCTGGAGTGAGAGTTTTTATGCCGCCCATGGGCCTCTGACTTGGCTTAACATACCGTCAAGAAATATCTCTCAGGCATGCTGGTTTCCTCACGATGTTTTCCCTCACCGAAGCAAGTGATGATTATACAATACGCACATGAATCCGAAAAATCAGAGATGCGTGCCTTGGGTTCGAGCTCGAGACCTATGACTTATTATTATTTATTTATTTATGACGATCCATTCTGAACAAAAGGAAAAAGAAACACCGACTCACATTCCACAAATGTTTATTTAAAAAGCAAGATTGCCACAAATATTTTTGCGAAACCATCTTAAGAGACATTTAACTTTGAAAAATTCATAAATCACATTTTACATGTGGGTAACCGACACATCGAAATACATTTATAGTGAATACTTTACGTTTAAGAAAACATGCAAAATACACCGTGAATTTATATACATTTAAGACTGCCCCATCGCCGACGAGGAAGAAACTATTATAGCTATCGACTATACAGGGTAGTCCAAAGTGACATCATAAAAAAAATATTCCTCATGGCCAAGGGTATCCGAGAATATCCCATGTATGTTCAACGATTCTTGATAGTTTTCCAGTTAAAATAGTATGGGAGTCAGAAAAGAGGGGAAGGGAAAAAAAATCTTTATTTTTACACGGCTTTTTTACTCTTGATGTTAATGAGATTAGAAAATGCCTCTAATTAACTTTACAGAATGTGAAAAATCCGTGTAAAATTAAAGATAGATTTTTTTTGTGACGTCATTATTGGATCACCAAGTATTCTTTTTTCAACAAACGTATAAAAGACAGACGCCAGCACATCAAGCTACTATCTGTCAAATTTCTTTAATACATTTTCAACTTTATCGCTAAAGCATTAGGTTCAAGGTTGATTGGGAAAATTTGACAGTTTCGAGTAGGATGTGCTGGTGTCTGTACCTCTACTCGCTTCACGCTAACCGCCGACGGAGGGACGGAAGCCTTAGGCAGTTTTGCGCAATGAAAACCGTATTAGTAAGCAAAAACAATATAAAAGACTAACAATTTCGCGTAAAAAGCGTTACCACATTAATATTAGAATAATATAAATATTTTATAACGATCACATTGCTACACGAAACGTCTAAATACAGTAATAATGTATACAAAATTTTATAATTAAAAAATTAACCCAGATGTTGGAATTTGATGAGAGATTATAAAATGGTTACTGAAATGCAAAGTTTTTCTACTTTTACTATACTCCTGTTACAGACAAAACGCTATCACACACATAGAGCGAAGTTTCTTTTCTAATTATTATAAGTACAATACAACAATGAAAAAAGGTCCTATCGGTACCAAAACAATTTACTATACCGTTTTTTAGTTAAAGAATTATAAACCATATTACAGAGATATAGAATTGATATTTAATTACTACCAGTAAGTACATACGCTTTTATAGTCACATTTTATTCGACTGTGACATAATTATGCGATAGAACCTTCGATTCGATCCGTACTGTAATATTGTAATGAGGCCGTGAATATTGAGCTTATGTACAGTCTGGGGAATTAATGGCTAAGCAAATTGTCCACCACCATAATAGTCAGTAATAGTCAAATTGAAAAGTGTGTCAATTTGCTTAACAATTAATTTCCATAACAGCATTAACAAAACAAGCAATTTTAACACAAATAAATCAAAAAAAAAAAACTATAATTTCCTAATATTATTTGCTACCTGACAAATGGTGGTGTGAGACCGACCTTACACAATGACATTAATTATGTCAACAAAAATGATACTTTTGATTGTAGCGACACATCTTCGGAATTACGCGGTGAAAAAAACCAATAGCGACCTTATGCCTACGATTCTAAAGATCATTATGATTTTGGCCAGATTCATGATATTATGCTGACATAATTATTGTGTCGTCTTATTGGATTGGCCAATTCTAAGTACAGGAATTGATCAATCAATAACAAGTTTTGCTTGGATAACACTGAATTATATGGGACATGAATTTGGCATTACGGCACTAATTTCAGCAGATGTGTCACTGTTTCCTAACATTATAGCGCTGCAAGGATCTATTGGCGCTTGAGTGACAGAGCGCTGTTGGTAAACATTTGTGTGTTTGGGAAGTTGTAATATCCATATTACAATTTTCTGGTTTCAGATTAGCGTCAAGTTGGTTTTTGGACGCGGGTGTAGGCGCTTATACGCGCGCCTTTTACCGCACGCGAAAGTCGTACGAGCTTTGAGGCGCGCATTAGCTCTTACAAGCGCAAATCGCGAGATAAGTCGTCACTTTTGCTGATGGCTGTCAATTTAATCAAATGAATAAGCGCGAGCTTATACGCGCTACAAAATACGTTAGTCTGAAATCGCTCTAACAATACAAGATGGCGGCTTTAGTGCGCCAAAAGATCCTTATCAAACTGTACATTATTTGCTACCTGACAAGAGTGAGTGTGTACGTGTGCGAGTTTACAATCTGCGGGTGTGTGTGAAGCTTGTCTCGCGAGTCCTCGCGTCACTTGAGCGCGCACTCCACGAACACGGCGCGCGTGGCGGGAGGGGACGGCGGGGCCGGCTCGGGGCCCGGCGCGGGCGCCAGCGAGGGGCCCGGGGCCCCCGAGCGGCCCGCGGAGAACTGCGACGCGCTCAGCGGACGAAGCTCCTTGAGTATGCAACTGGAATAGAGAGTGAATATTTTGTTAGCGTCGTGATGGTAGAGGGAGGGACTGTTGTTTTCGCTTTAATCTAAGAAAAGATATCATCATTTGAGAGTGCCCAGACTTATTGACGCTAAATTCATTTGAATGAACCAATTAACATTTAATTCGTCGCAGTGTCGACTCGAAAAAAGCGTATTCAATAGACTAAAGTTGTATAGTATGATGAGTAGAATCACCTCCCTAACGGATGCAGGCGACTAGATCGACACGTTGTACAACTTGTTTTCTTATATCCCATAACTCTAGGGTGCAGATGGGGGTTCATAGACGGCTACCAAGTGCGTATGCGGCGTTTCCCCACAGACAATGGCCCACCACGCCAATTCGCACCGCATGCCCTTCACCTGCGCACTTGCTGATCTGCTTAATGTATCAGTGCGTGGGGTTCGTGTAAACTTTTTCCATCGGTACGCTAAGAATAAGACTCTAGGGTTATTTTCTAAAGTAAAATAATACAAAAAGTACTACAATGTGGTCCAAAAATGCATAGTTTCGAAGATATCATAAATCATCTCGATGTGTTTAGGTATCTAAGCTTCATTAATAAATACGAGAGCTATAATGCGACGTTGTCATATTTTATTTGTCATATATGAAAAATGAAAACAAAAGAAATGAAAATAATTGAAAAATAATTCATATGCCAGTTGATTTTTTGAAATGCTCTCATTCATACCCCAGAGTATGGGATACAAAAAAACACGTTGTATAATAAAGTCAAGTACATAAGTAAAGGAATACTCACGCCAGCCTGGCGTCCACCACAGCGCGCACGGTGGGCACCGGGAAGCCGTTGAAGGGCGAGGCCACGGGCAGCGTGTAGGCGCCCATGTCGCGGAACAGCAGCCAGTCGCCCACGCCCAGCGCCGGCAGCCGCGCGCGCGCCAGCACGCAGTCCAGCCCGTCGCACGTCGGGCCCCACACCGAGCACGACGACGGGCACGAGCCGTTGTCCTGGGGGAGGTTATAGCAAGGGAGGCGTAATAATAACAGGCAATAGCCTCGACCAACATCGGAGGAGGCTCTCGCTTGGCAGCTGGAGCAAGGGCTTGATTCAGTAAGCAGTACTTCTGGACACGGCGCGTATTGTTAGGAGATTGATTTTTATATTTTTAAATGTTATTTTTTTTATATCGTTTTATATTAATATAAAAATAAATAAAGGAAGTAATAATAAACACCCACGCTAATAGTACACCCACCCTATCGCCATCAACCGGGCACGAATCCAGACTCCGTGGCTGTTATTGAAAAATGCTTTGAGTGCGTTACATTGAGTCTTACCATAAATCGTAATTTTTCAGCCTAAAAAGTCGTTTTACAGCAATCATTTTTGCGTAGAGTTATCTAGTTTGAAGTACAGAATGCTTGGTCGACGGCTTCGTGAAGGGTCCGTTTACACCTTGTATAAGAGAGATACGGTACGGTGGGGTGGGTACTCACGTTGAGCGGCTCAGCGACGACATGCTGATGGTCGTACAGCACGCAGTTGAAGGAGCCGTACACGCCGTCGTTGATGAAGTACATCGTGTGGGTCTCCGCGTTCTCGTCGTCGAACTCCTTAGACGCCACCTAGCGGACGAGAGACGAGGGTTAGTATTTAGAGGCCTAAGTATACCGGCAATATAGCCTTTTCCAACTATATTGGAGTCGTCTGTCAGTCTAACTGGATGCGAGTGAATGCCAGTATTTTGCATACAGCGACTGCCTATCTGACCTCCACAGCCCAGTTACTGGGTACTACGATACCCCTTAGTAAGACTGGTTGCAAGACTTTCTCACGTCAGACTCTATACTTGGACTCTGTAGGCGGCGTTGTTGTCGACATCCAGAAGAGGGTCAGCTAGTCCTAGTATTATTACCAAATCTCATTTGAATTTCCCTGAACTGATGGACGCTACTGGAGTCGCCAAACTTGTAGCCAAGTTCTTGGCCGACTCAGTTCATATCAGCCACCGAGGCTCGTGTACGTACCTCTCGCTTGGCGTGTACCATGGCGGCCAGCGTATAGGCGGCGGCGGCGAAGTACCGGCCGGGCTCCGCGATCACACGCACCGAGCGCTCCGGGAAGTGCTCTTCCAGCGACGAGTTGATCACCTCGGCCACCTGGGGACAACGACAAATCATTTATAAAATAAAGTGTGGTGTGCTTCACCGTCAGCCATGGGGTGAAATGTACTTGGGTGTAACAAGACTACAGGGTAGTTTTACACCCATTATTTTACTTCCAATAGTACGCTTGTCGCGTGTTACCTCGCAGATGGACGAGTGCGAGCCGCCCGGGAAGCCGCCGCCCACGTCCAGCAGGCGCATGCGCTTGTGGCCCACGTTGTGTCCCACGTGGAACAGTGCGCGGGCCAGCGCGATGGCGCGCGCGTACACGTCCGTCTCCATAGCGCCGCTGCCCACGTGGAACGAGACGCCGACCACCTGGGGAAGGACAGGAACACATTAACATAAAGACGGTGCAAAGGGGCTTGACATTTTGTTCATTTTGTTACGACAGGTGCCTAAGTCGCCGGACAGTGAACCCAATTGAAGAAAATGTTGGAATTTTTTGTATTTTGTCGAAGATTTGTCTACAACAGTTAGTGGCGGTGCTTTCATACAAGCCTAAAAGCTTGGCTTGCCCTTATAGAATAGAATAGAATAGAATTCTCTTTAATCGAGTATCAATGACTCAAAAACTGTTAGTAAAACTTACGACTATGTTAGTAAACACTGATAAAAACAATACAACACAAGAAATAACGGTGGATCACTGCTGCGACAATCCATGAGTGATAGCACAGCAGCGACCCACATAAACACAGTCCAGGCGACTGGCAATCATGTTTAAGATACTGTTGGCGCTGCCCCACACCCTGCGCACCAGGGAAGCGCATCTTTTACGCATTGTAACGTACTACTCTTTATGATATTAGGGTTCCTGAACAGCCTGCTTGCCCTGCTTGGGTTTTTGCAGTCTCGCCGTATTGTTGGCCCCTAGACACGCCACTGAACAGTATTTTTTTTTTAAAGCTGATCACGTTATTAACAACACCAACCATCAACTTATTGCAGAAATTAGTCTGTTATAAGTGTTACTTACGTCCAGGCCGAGCACGGCAGCCAGCTTGAGCAGACGCGGCGCCTCGGTGACGGGGTCGCAGCCGAACTTGATGCCCAGCGGACACTGCGCCGACGCCGCGTCGCAGCGGATGCGGATCACTAGCCTGGCAAAGCATACAGCATGATCAAAATCATTTATTCAATTTAGGCTGATAATCAGCAGTTTTTGAGTTAAGAAATTACACACATTGGGTCCGGAGATGATTCACTTCCAGGATTTCCAAGTGGACTACTGAAGATTAGACCAAACAGCTAGCTTCAGCTGGCTAGCCTTTTCCCAACTATGTTGGAGTCGTCTTCCAGGCTACTCGGATGCAGTTGAATACCAGTATTTTACATGGAGCGACTGTCTATCTGACCTCCACTACCCAGTTACTGAACAATAAGATACCCTTTGGTAAGACTGCTTGTCAGACTATCGGGCCACTGACTACCTGTAACGACTGTCAAAGATCTGCAAATGACAGCCGGGACCAACGACTTAAAGTGCTTTCCGAGGCAATAAGGAAACTCGGTATGTAATGGATGGTCAGTCACCCATCCACGGACTGACCTTAGCAAGAGCTGCTTAACCCCGTGCTTACTGAAAGCTGGTATTAAGGGATAGTACTCACTGTGCGTGCGGCATGTATTGTTTGATCTTCATGAGTTCGGTCTCGGAGTCGAACGTCATGACGTCGACGCCGACGGCCGACGCGTAGCGGATGTGCGACGCCATCTTGGCTGGGTTCGCGAAAATAATGCGCCTGTAACAAATATCAATAATTAACAACAGCCTATAATTTCACTGTATTAGCAACGTTCGCCCTAGTGTCGAAAGTTGATGATTAAATAGCACGTTCAATGTTCCTTTAGACATTTCAATAAGTTGATCAGATTGCTCTCTACGATATGGAGAGCGCAGTTATTCACAACGCAGGCCTAGTGCAGGTTGGTAGATGTCACATGTCTTCGATTTTTTGGTTCTAGGACGTGCTGGTTTCATCACTATGTCCTAATCCCCGAAGTGGTCGATTCTCGCACGGGACAAATAATTGTATGCCCCACAGATAGTAGTGTCTGGCTGTTTGTGACTTTAAGTGTTTGTAAACGTACCCAAGATACAGGAGAAATTCCTAGTGTGGGGACCGTTCTATTAAAAGAAAATATTTTTCTTTTGCCATTGATACGCTATGTAGAAGGATGGAACTCTCTGCCATAGAACACAGAGGAGTACTCACTCTGGCGCGACTCCGATGGAGGTGACGAGCTCGATCTCGACTTTGGAGGCACAGTCGAAGCCGGTGCCCAACGCCGCCAGCGTGCTCACCAGCAGCTTGTCGTCGTTGCACTTCACCGCTAACCACAAAATATTACATGTTAGTTTTATATTACCGACAGTACTAAAGTGGACTAAATTTGCTATAATATGAGACTAGAATTGTCTCTATAGTCCCAAAAGTTTCAGAGATAAAGCTTTTCAAAATTCAAAAATTTTTCGAACAACGCAATTTTTTGCAAAATTCTGTCGTTCTGAATGAAATTTGACCCTGATTCTTCGTAACACTTGTATAAAGTTACTGGACTAATTAATCGGAAACAAAGATTTTAATAGACTCACCATAGAACGGCTCGACGCGCGGCATGAGCTCCTTCCAGCGATGGTACCTCGCGACCACCTCCCCGAGATCCATCACGTAGAACGGGTCCTCCTGTGTGCCCGTCTCCACGATCTCGCGGATCAGCGCCGTGGGCGACCACGGGCCATCCATCACAGTGATAAGCTGTTCTTCTTCTACGACCTTCATTGCGGCTGGGATGTTGAGCCTTGTGCGGTTACTTAAAGATTGACTTTGGAGCCGACTTAGCCCCGGCAGTGCCGGAGCGTGGGGTCGGCTATGCTGCGCTTGCCTGTCCGGGCCGGTAGGGTCGGTGTCAAGTGTTCGAGCCGGGTTGTGGTGGCCCACTAGCGCTAGTCCACAAGTGTCAGCTGGAACAATTAAACAATTGTTTATTTCAAAAACATACATGGTCTCCTAAAATCATAAGTCTCCTTTAGGCTTTTTCGCAGTCTGGTCATAGATTTACTTCAGAGTTTTTGTGATTCCAACCATATATTGTGCAGATTTATATGAACGGACAAACAGTTTCCTTCGGCAGACCGCTGTATTAACTGTGTAACTACGGTACCCGACCGTAAGTATGACGATATGGACAGAGGCAAAAAGGAGGGTTCGGAATTTCAAGGAGTCGACAAGAATTGTAACGGTGCTACCAGGCGCTCATAAAATATGAAGAAACTCATGTATTGCCCCGCTAGGTACAGCGGTCATGAACTAACTGCAGTCTGTGTACCAGGCACTCATACAACATGAAGAGACTAACGTAATATCTCTCTGGCCACAACAATTACAGAATTTTGCACATACTTTCAATGATTCATCAATTAACTGCACGGGTATCTGAGTACCAGGCACTCATAAGGTTGAAGAGACTCACGTAATGTCTCGCTGGCGTCAGCGGGCCCGGGCTCGCAGCCAGGGCGGGTCGACGTTGAGGGCGCGGCGCCAACAGAGCGGCGCGGGGCGCGGGCGCGCGGCCTGCTGCGGCCTGCTCAGCCGCACACGCCCGGCACTTGTAGACGCGCCGGACTCGCCCGGTGCTCCCTGGAACAAATGGAAAGAGAAACGTCAGAAAATGAAGGAACATTGTTTATCGGTAGGAGTTATAAAAGAACAAGAACACCTATCCAAGAACATCCAGAAAAGCCAATGTGTCACCCAGTTTAATTTCTTAATTAAGTTTACTCAATTTTTTTTATAGGGTAAATTTAATTAAAAATGTTTGGCTTAAGCCAAAAGTTTGTACGCCATTCCTATGCATATATATGGCAAAACATGTAGCTACTTTCTTTTATTTATAAGACCTGTATAGAGCATACCATACCTACTCATGTTTTACAAAATAAATATAATATCTTTATCTGACATTCAGCAGCCGGATACAGCGTAATAGCGAACTTAGTAGTAAGATCTGCAGGACAAAACTATGTCGGCCCAGAGGGCTATTACTAACACCAATCAATTAATCAATTTCTGAAGATTAATTTACCAAACAAGTACTTCAATTGCATTAAATCGCGTCGAAAATAATTCTAATACAGACAGTAATTCATAGACGGCGCAATCAACTTTATAAGCAGATATTATCATAGCGGTATATAGCTATTCCACAATCTTCTATAATCCTAGCAATAATATGGCGATAAAGACATTAAAAAAACCATTTCACTACCTCACAAAGCGATCCGCTGACCGATTACGTAAACTAGTCGATAAAATATTTACAATCAGCGCTTAATATGAAAATTAACACCATTTTTTTAAAAGAAACACTATTTTTATCACACACTCTTGTATCGGAGATGAGCCTTGAACTAAGTCTCTTGGTACGTTTCGTATACTGATATGGAAAGATAAGTTGGCTGACGACAGGAGTTAAAATTACGTGTGATGACATAAACGAATTGGAGGTACATCGTAAATTTATGGTATCTATTGTATAGGTATGGGAAGTTGTGTTTGCGGAAATTAAATCCAAATAAGTGACTATTAGCCCCATCTTTCGCCAATGCGGAGACGCGGACTGGTGGGGAGACTTGCGGGGATCGTCCAATTACATCCGTGTGCCGTCCACAAATATTGAAATTTTGACAGCGACCCGCTGTTCGTTCATTCGATACTTGACAGAGAAAATATATCTTTCTTGTTCTGTCTCCTAGACTCTGTGCAAATTTGAGCGAGATAGATATAGTTTTCCTACGCAATTTACGTCAAAAAATAAGGCAGAGTCCAAGGGCTCCAAACTGGAGCCCGACACGAACGAGAAAAATCTGACATGTCTCCAAACTGGTGTTTTTTAAACAATACACAGGATAATATAACTCAGCGCATCTCTGAAAAATCGTCAATCATACTTTTTTATTATACTGGTCGATTTGACCCGCTACCAATTTCTTTTTACACGTCTGCTCAAAAAGCGGAGTGCTTTTTTAAGTAAAAAAAAAAATAGCATAGCTTATTTTGGGAAACCAATCCAAAATAAGACAAAGTATTCCTGTAATAAAGGGGAAAAAGAAATCGGATAAGTTTCAGGAAAACGTGCTGAGTTTTAAAATAACACAACTTATTTTTTGAAAAAACGTGTTACATTTACACAACTTATTTTTGAAAAACGTGTTATATTTATAAACTTGAATCGTTTCATTGGCTTCCTTTGTAAAGGGTTAAAGTTTTCCGAGTTTGTATTAAAAAAATAATTACGGCCGTAAACGTAGGGAATACCGACTTCACTGACGGTCGACCACTTTTCACCCTAATGCACGAGTTATAAGGTTGAAAAGTGGCCGACCGGCAGAACCATTGTAATTATAGAACGGCTATGGTTACCCCAGTAGGCAAAGGTAGGGTTGTCAACTAACAGTTTAGTTATCTTTTTATATTATACACTTAAAAGACGAACTGAATCATATGCTAGAAGAATCATATATGAGTAAGGAGGATTCAGCAGGCTATACCTAATATATATTTTTTTAAATATATTGATCAACTTTATTTAATTACCACCCATAGCAACCAAAAATAATATTCTCGTCTATACTAAAAATACCTGTTTTCGAATTTGGACAAGAATATTGACGACATTTAATAAGATCGTGCAAGAAAATTTTCAAAATCGAAATAGTCAGAAACAGCCCTATCCTCGCTGATCATCTTTTATGCATAAACGGTATAGGAAACATGTAATTTCATGACAACAGTTGTGTGACACAATAATGTGCAATAATACGTAGGTTGAATGGAACATGTATGTATTTTTGATTGGGTTTTCTAGCTTCTGCACGCGAGTTCATTCGCGTCAAAGAAACATAATTATCTTGTGTAATAATCTAGTTTTCCCCTAATTGAAGTAATAGTTGAAATTGGTCGAGTGGTTTCGGTGAGTACTTAGTACATCCAAACTTCAAGCTCTTTACCTATTGTAACATTGGTTAGGTCTCTTTGCTTGTATTTTTTTCTTGTGTTACTTCTAATAATTTTTAAAGGATTTTTAGACAGTGTGGCAAGCTACAATAAATTAAATTATGCCTTATTAAAATATTACTCTGAATTTATGAAGCTTCTGAACGCGATCAGCATACCCAAACCGTGTTCAAGTGCTGTCCCTGTCAGTGGTATCATTCATCAGGGTTACAGAATATTGACGCTGACTGCAGCACACAGTTTAATGTGTTGACTGCGTTCAGTGTCATTGGTGAACTTCACCCTCAAGCAGTCAAGACAAAAATTCAAAATTTAAGTCACTTAAGTTAGAATTAATAAGCATTTTAACTGATATGACTTATGATAATGACTACAGTGCCTCGGAAAGAAGCCATTGGTTCCCGCTGTCATGTAGTTCTTTGACTGTCGTTACAGGGAGTCAGTGGCCCGAAAGTCTGACAACCAGTCTTACCAAGGGGTATCGTATTATCCGTTAATACCTACAACTAACTGGGTTGTGGAGGTCAGATAGGCAGTCGCTCCATGTAAAATACTGGTATTCAGCTGAATCCAATGAGAATGGAAGCTGACCCTAACATAGTTGGGAAAAGTTTAGATTTTTTTTAATTGATACTATAACTTGTGTTATTTTTAATTTTATTTTTCCAATTTTATTTTACCTTAATATGTATTGATTTTAATTTTTAAATGCTACTATATCTTTGTTAGCTTAGTTATACATTTTATTATGCATGCTGTTGTCTCCTGCCCCCGTAGCATGACCACCGTAGACAAGGATTCCCTTGACGGAAGAATCGACAAAATGACAGATAGTGCAAAGAAATCTGTCATTGTGTCGACACAATCTGTCATTTAGTCGATTCTTCCGACAAAGAACTGTCAACTGTGTTGTCTACGGTGGTCATGCTACGGGGGCTGTAAGTGAAGGAGTACACCTACATGATACATTTGTCGTCGATTATTTATTTTGTGTGTTTGAGTACATCGTTTGTTGGAGATCCTAAACAAATAAAAGGCTAGCCATATAATGATGACTAAGTAATTGATGCTAATTGATATCGACGTAAATAATAATTACAATCAAAGTCATGATCTAAAAGTGTTAAAACTACCTACTATTTTCACGTAATTCCTAATAGTAGAATCATCGTAAAATTATCAATCAATTTATTAATCTTATCGTCGACTTAGTAACAGACGTGCAGACTTACAAAACGATTAAGGCCTGTTTGCACTAAGCAGCACCTAAATCACATGACATTACGCCTGTAATCCCCGAAGGGTTAAGCAGAGGCGTACCTAAGTAATAGGGGGTAGATAATAAGTCCCATGTAATAGGGGGCAAGCCTGTTCCCATTAACCGGGCTTATCCAGACGCCGTGGCTGCTACTGAGAAATTCCTTATGGAAAAACCCAATAACACTTTGACCGACCCGGGAATTGAACCCAGGACCTCAAACTTAGCAGTCGCGGTGGCGACGGTTACACCAACGAGGCAGTCAAAATTTATGAATTAATATTTTTGCACTGTTGGGAACTTGGACTTTCAACTCTCGACGTTGAGCTGAGCGTCGAAAATAAACAGCTAGTTTTTTTTTAGGCATTCGTCTAGGTGTCACCTAACATTAGCGAAAACAAGCACTTAATCTTCAAGAACTATTTCCGTAACACTTTAAATTATTATCTTTAAGATTGTTTTAAACCCAGACGGCGACGGCGGCGTGATGAAGTAGAATAATACAATCTTTTAAAGAAATCAATGATAGATAATAATTATTGATTAGTAGGTAGTATTATTACTACTCATTTATACATAAATTGCGTAATTATTAGGTAACACACTTTTTTATACCGGAAAGACTAGAGTGCGCGCCGAATTTATTTTCACAAAACTTCAGCAAGCTTAATACAAGGTGTAAACGGACCCGTCACGAAGCCGTCAACCAAGCATGCTGTACATCAAACTAAGTGATCCTACGCAAAAATTATTGCTGAGACATGACTTTTTTTTAGGTGTAAAATCACGGAAAAACTCAATGTAACGCACTCAAAACATTGTGCTGATGGATGGATTGAATAGCAAACGGGTCATAAATCTTACATTAAAAACAAGTATCTAAAATAAAACTTGTGAAAAAGTTGGAACTTTGACCCCCAATATCTCCGTAACTAGAAGGTTTCCAGGTATGGTCAATGGAGAACAAGTGCCATTCGGCTTTATTGAGGGTCTTGTTACACCCTTTATTTTAAAACACAACAACTTCTATAAAGATGAAATATAACATAACATCACGCCTGTTCTTCCCAAAGAGTTGGGCAGTGTTAATATAGCATCTTCTCTTTGAACAGAGTGGTATCTACTACCTACATTTAAGGTTATCAAAAGTTTGAAGAAATACTCCTTGACGTAAACGTGGTAATGTACTGTGATCAGTGGTGACTACATACAGTTCACCCACATTTCGCTAGAGTTATTTAATCCCATAAGTCTGACAACCAGTCTTACCAAGGGGTATCGTATTACCTAGTACTAACTGGGTTGTGGAGGTCAAATAGGCAGTCGCTCCATGTAAAATACTGGTATTCAGCTGCATCCGGTTAGACTGGAAGCCGACCCTAACATAGGTTCTGGGGAAAGGCTAGGCAGATGATGATGATGGGTAATTGTTGTCTAGGATATGCATTAAATCGGGCAAAAAAACAGACTCCGGGTTGGTACTGTATTCCTGGTAGAAAAACCCGATAACACTTAGCCCGAACCGGGAATCGATTGGGAACCTTATGTTTAGCAGTATCGTTTGCTACCACTAAATGATTTGACCAATGAAGCAGATAAAATCTGTAACAATTCGTCAAGTATTTGTAGTCCAAATTCCTCTTCACGCTAATGTTTACGTTCACAAATTGATTAAATATCAAAGTCCATTGATAAATTACGTACGTATTTACTGGATCCGGTATGCATGTGCTTGTCGCGTGCCCATTCTGTATAGTCAGAAAAACCCTTAACGAAGCCAAAAGGCACTTGTTCTCCCCGTCATTGTGATCATTTTTTTGTTCTAGACCATACCTGGGAACTTTCTAGTTATGGAGATATTGGGGGTCGAAGTTACAACTTTTTCACAAGTTTTTTTTTTTAATACTTGTTTTTTAATGTGAGATTTTTACTTTAAATACCTTCACGACCTCCGACCTCCTTCCTCCTCCTAATACTATTCAATCCATCTATCAACACAATATTTTGAGTGCTTTACATTGAGTCCTACCGTAAAACGTGATGTTTCACCCCAAAAAAAAAGTCGTTTCCCAGCAATAATTTTTACGTAAAGTTACTTAGTTTGATGTACGCAATGCTTGGTTGACGGCTTCGTGAAGGGTCCGTTTACACCCTGTATATTGAAAAATTACAATGATTTGACAGGTAGAGTTGAGAAGGACCTAGCAAGGCGCAGTGATGGTAGGTGGAGTAAAGCTGTGACCGAGTGACGTCCAAGGAATGGAAAGAGAAGTGTTGGTCATCCGGCGGCGTGATGGACAGACACATTGCGGGTAAACCATAGATGAGGCAGGTATAGGAACATGGAGATTGGCAGAAGCAAAGAGAGGCCTATTCCCAGCAGTGGGAGGAATTGGGCTGTGGATGATGATGATGACAATGATGTAATTTTAAATTATAATTATGTTAATTATTCTGCCTCGTTGGTCTAGTGGCTGCAATCGCGACTGCTGAGCATGAGGTCCTGGGTTGGATTCTCGGGTCGGACAAATTGTCATTGGGTTTTTCCATCAGGAATTTCTCGGTAGCAGCCACAGAGTCTGGTTTTGTGCCCGGTTGATGGCAATAGACTCGCCCCGTATTACAAGAGACATAACTGGCGAAATGTGGGTGTACTATTAGGTACACCTCTGCCTAACCTTTCGGGGATTACAGGCGTGATACTATGTTTACGTATGTGTTAAATTATATTATCAATAATTTAAATTATAATTGTATAACAGTTATTTACGAGGATGTAGAGTGGTTTTATTTATTGTGGTGTACCTACCTACTACTGCACTGATATTTCTTTATTGAATAAAATTAACCTTTAAAACACTATCTAATAAAAAATAGTTTTAGGACAGCTACAGTTAACACTTTTATGCTAACAGTACTTTTCATTGTTTTGCACTGGTGCTACCGACAATTACTCGTGAACTCGTGTCCAAATCGAATTTACAACCAAAATCATACATGGTAACAATAATAAGACCATGGTACCAATTGAATCTGTTTGTTTTACAAGTGGCTACGATGAGAATGCTAAGGGGGATGTGTTGTGTAACCAGTGGCGGGGCAAGACCACAATTTTATGTGAATAAGGTACATTTAGCGAGGCCCTCTGGAGCCGCAAGAAGCAATGTTATAAATTAAAAAACAATTGAAAAATAGTTATCCCAATTTTGCCAATGGGTTTTTGAGGTGTGAAGCGGCCATCGTAACGCGAGGCCGTAGGCGGTGGCCCACGTCGCCTACGCCTAGCGCCGCCTCTGTGTGTAACGCTCATCATCTGCCTAGCCTTTACCCAACTATGTTGGGGTCGGCTTCCAGTCTAATCGGATGCAGCTGAATACCAGTATTTTACACGGAACGACTGCCTATCTGACCTCCACAACCCAGTTAGTCCTAGGTAATACGATACCCCTTGGTAAGACTGGTTGTCAGCCTTTTGGGCCACTGACTACCTTTAACGACTTTAAAGATCTGCAATTGACAGCCGTGACGAACGGCTTGACGTGCTTTTCGAGGCACGGAGGAAACTCGGTATGTAATGGGTGGTCACCCATCCATGTGCCAACCCAGGCAAGCGCGGCTTAACCTGAAGATAGACCCCCCCCAAGCGGCTGTTATCTTTTAGCTACAATGAATAGGTACAGGGTGTGTTTTGTTGTAGCTACACGAAAATGATCTTACGAAACTAACTTTTTGAGACGTTTCGATCTACATTCACCGATTTAAAAAAAATAATGTAGGAATGTAGGCCCAGCCATTCAACCTATACAAAACCAGTTTATGCGGATCTCTCATTGTATAGGAAATCTATACAAAGCGAATGTTATAATGGAAATGTAAAGCTCGATGTGTCGCCGTTAGCAGGAAAATGGACAATTACAAAAAAATACTTTTTTATTGCCGATCGGCATTTTTAAACTCTATTGGGCCGACTGAGGTTAAAGTACTAGAAAATCGGATATCGCCAAAAAAAAACCCCCATGAATTAGGGAATGAGACTCGAACTTACTATTTTATGGTGTATGATGTATCAAGGAAATTCAAACCAATCATCAAACACTTAATAAATGAGTAACCAAATAGTCATAGAACGAAGTTTTCACAAGAATCGCCCCGTGACAGACACATCAGTCGCTTCGTGACGTCACGCGGCGCCATGTTGAATCAGCGCGTGCGCAAGGTCAATGTTATGTGGTAAAAGATAATTCCATTACGCGGGTATGTATGTGTGCTGAATAAATTTTCCCCGACATTTTGAATTCGGTGGTGACAATTTCGGTTTTGGAATATTTCGCGGTATAAGTAATTTGGCACTTCGGTAATGCATCGACCAATTCTAGACGTAAGATATAATACTATAATTTCAAAGTAATAAGTCCTCCGGTTGCCACCTTCATAATTTAAGTTTTGATCTTATTTGAGAAAGATTTTTTATGATAACTGAAGTGACTGAAAAACTTAATAAGTAGAATAGAAACTAACCAAAGCTTACACGCTCTACTCAAATCTGACTAGTTTTTGTAATAAAATCGATGTTGGAATATTTTTCTACCTACCGGCTTTAAATCAATTAGATAAGCTAAGGTTGAGTGTTATGTAGGAATTAATAATTTACAAATAAGCTTATTATGAATTCATGAAAAACAATGCTACTGTAAATCTATATGCTGATAAAAATAATTAGGAACTAGCTGCCGAAATCAGCCTATCCAGTTAGCAACTGCTCTTTAAATTCTGTAATATTAATTAATATTGTATTTTAAAAGAACTGTTAGATTAACGTATGTATGTACACGAATTAAATCCAGTAAATGAAAAACCTCTAAGTTTATCAATAAACAGAAATTCACTGAGTGTTTAATAAAAATTAGGAAAATTACATTTCGAGGTGCAAAGAAAATGTACTTAATTGTTAAAAAGTTAATAGTTATAAATAATAGTACCAAAATAATGCAAAAACTCACCTTTAATAGCGTAATTCTCAAAGCTTTCTTTCCACTTTAAAGCAACAACCTCAGGGTTGTTGCTAAAACAACGAAACAACAAAACTCAAAGGGCGAACACGTTGCAAGAGCAACCGTCGACAGAACTTTGATTTCCGAAAATTCGAACTGTCACAGACGCGCGATGGCGGCAAACTGATAAAAAATGGCCGCCGCGCCCGTATTTATGCGGTGCGTTATCAGGATTCGTGGGATGGCCCAGTTATCACGAGTGATAGTACTATAGCCTGATGTAATTGTAAAACCTCGTCTACACTGCTATGAACCGCTTTCGTGACGTGGATTACACGAGCGCAAGTTGTGCCGTGCGCTCTTTCTACCGGTACGTCTTCCAACTGTTTATTTTGGGCTAATCACGACGCATTAGGTTGATTAGACGTTAAGGAAAACATGTTAAAGTCGTGATAATATTGTAAAAAGTGTTATAAAACGAGTTCAACGATTTTTATCACAAATTTATTGCGCCGTAAGATGTGGCCTTGAAATCTTATTTATATGGCCGCCCTTTAGACTCTGAAGGACTTTTCAGACAAACTATTTAAGCTATAGAAATCTGAACAATACATCAATTTGTTTGTTTAAACAGGTATCTACATTGGCTGAGTGTTTCCGCTTGCCCTTGAACCTAACCTAAGATACACACAATTTGTTCCTAACCGCTCTTCTGCTTTATCATGACATCTAGGACCCTCAATCAATCAGCTCAATCTATTGCAGTCCACTGCTGGAAAAAAACCAACACCTTGTCCTTTGCTTCAGGTCTTTCCCAGCCCAGACAGATTTTTAAGGTCTAGAAATGCTGGCGTGACGATCTGGACTCATTCTTAACAGTTTGGAGGGAGAGGGCCAATTGTAAACAGGATTGGAAAGCCATTGGGGAGGCCTTTGCCCAACAGTGGGACAGAGCAGGCTGATATAAAACAAAAAGTAGCTAGGGGCGCGCGGGGGGTTAGTCATGCCCTTATCTATAAGTAAATAAACAAATGTCATTACAATAATCATTAGCTAATTATTAGCTAATCCTCAGTTAAGTACATGCTTGAATATGTCCACTGTATTGTTTTTTGAGGCAATTAGGGTGGTAAATCTGGATACAAGATTTATGGCATAATTTGTCTATCACTGAATGAATGAATAAATCATTAAATTATGATCATATTTTGGCAAAATTAATATATATTTAACGTAATTAAGTAACATTATGGGTGTCAAAACTTTTTGTTGTTGTTTAACTTTGCTCTCAATATAAACAAGTAAAACAACATGCACTATTTCCATCAGTTTTTCGGGCTTATAAATATGACAGATGACAGCACAACTCTACAAATATCTGTAGCGCGTAAGTAAAAAATTGGAACTCACATCGCCATCTTTTTTACGCTACATTCAAAATACGGCCACCAAGATATTCTTATAGCTCTATAACATCGCGGAGAGGTATCTCTAGATGTATAGATCAGCAATGCAACGTTAATATGACCTTAACCTCTTCGATCGATCTGCGCGGTCCCGCTAGCCAGAAGTCCTTCAATACGGAGAGATTTCTAAACATCCGAGTTGGTACGTTCTATCATTTTTGTGGAACGCCTGTTGCTTAGCAAATCTTATGCAGTAAAAGGCACAATAACTCACATTTTGTTTGACAGTACTGGTGATCATTGAGTCCTATTTAAAAAAAAATAACCGTCTTCCCAGCCCCCGTAGCATGACCACCGTAAACAAGGATTTCTTTGACGGAAGAATTGATAAAATGACACATTGTGTCGACACAATGACAGATTTCTTTGCACTATCTGTCATTTTGTCGATTCTTCCGTCAAAGAAATCCTTGTCTACGGTGGTCATGCTACGGGGGCTGAAATAGGTAACAATATTGTTATTTTATAAAATCTATTGTAATTTTTTGTCGAGTCACAGGCTACAGTGCCTTTATAAGTTAACTCCTGGACATAGCCTTATCATCATCTGCCGAGTTTTTTCCCGACTATGTCGGGATCGGCTTCCAGTCTAACCGGATGCAGCCAAATACCAGTATTTTACTTGTAGCGACTGAAATTATATGATCTCCATAACCCTCTTACCCCCCCGTTAACAGGGCGTTCATTTGTACTTTATTTTGGGATCACTTGGCAGTACGGTTAGAAGGTCGTCTTCGGGGCTGAGTTCCATAATGCGTTCATTTTTAACATTATTATTGACATGTGATCCCAGCTTTTTACTGTAAAACGTGCAGGACAGCGGCCCGTGATCTACCGTTTACAGGGCAACACGATACCCTTGGACATAGTCCTCTACGGCCCGAATTCAAGCTACTGTTACATTCGAGTTTTAGCTTTCTCCAAGTAATGCACCTTTATAGGTCCTCATTATCAGTTCATCTGGAAATTCACACAGATAGATATCCACAAATATCAACAATTGCAATTCCTGGCTCGATAGCCTTTGACCTTATAATCTGTGATTGTGTGACGGGGAGCGGTCGGACGTGACCAATAGAAAATGATACAGCTCAGCTATTCTAACGTCTGTTTACTTCAGGTCATTTAGCAGCATTTTAATGTTTGTGGTATTTACTTTGCTGCTACAGATTTTGGATGAGATTTCGTTTCCAGTTTCTCGTTTTCTAACGGCCTTAGGTAACTATTTTGCCGAATGTTAGTGTTTTGGGATTTATTAAAGTCCTTCGTTAAAGTATTTTTTGACAAATTAACCGCTGAATACTTTAGGTATTTTTTGGATCTCTTTAGATTAATTTGAAAAGAGTAATTTTGTTAGCTGTTTATTGTTTCACGATCTCTGGCAAGCAAGTCATAATCCTTTTCATGCACCTTTAATTTATTTTCATCTTTGACATTTGAGTCACTTAAAACATTCTATTATAATAATTCTAACATATTATAAAACCAACATGAGTTTATGACTCATGGAAGTAACTATTATTTAAAGTAGACTACATTATATTTTATTACATTGCGATGTCAGTAAATACGCAGTTTCTTAGAACTCCATTTTACGACAACCGCGTGGTTGTCGTACGTAACGTGACTATTGTTACGGATGTATGTATATCAGCGATTTTCCTTGAATTTCCGTTTTGTTTTTCGTTTGGATAAGATGTTCAATAAACACGCAGTTTTTAACCAGGTTATCAAAAACAACAAAACATTCAATACACTTATTCTAAGTACTTACCTACTTAAGTTTTCGCACGGTAATCACCGCTGTCGGCTATCGTAATCGCAAGATTTTTTTTTCGTCATGTTGGGCGCCATTTAGACGAAACTTTATAAACCTTAGACTTCAAGGTTATGAAAGATTGAAAAATGTATCGAAATGGTAGCGATCATATTTGTCAGCACGATTACTTAACGCAGATATTACTGTTCGCCCTGGTGTCTTTTTCATTGATTAGTTAGGCTAGAGAAGAGAGCGAGGGGAGAGAGAGAGCTCACTTGTATTTACACATATACATGTGTACTATAATATGTCACGTTTAGATGGGCTAGTCATCGCTGAGATTCGTCATCATGGCCGGAAATGGTCAAGTAAATGAGTAGATCAAAAGGGGCCCTTAGTTACTTTCAGATAGACATCTTCCATAACATTCCGTTGTGCCGTCATCATCATCATCCACAGCCTGACTTCACCCACTGCTTTGTATAGCCTCTCTTTGCTTCTGCCAAGCTTCACGTTCTTGTGCAAGTATTCGTAAAATTGAGACCTTAGATATTTCATACAGATTAATCGCTGTGATGATTTAAACAAAAAAAGGTTTGAATGTAAAAAAACAAATGATAGTTCATTAAAAACAACCCTATTGTGAAATTAAAAATATGAAATAGCTCACAACTTCATTCAAGAGCCCATTTTGAACTCCCTTCGAACAGTTCAGGGTCACAATACTAAAAGAATTCACGGTTAACCCCTAGAATTCAAAACTAAGTAACAAAGGCTTTCTTTCCCCGACCTTGACCGACTCATTCGTAGAGCGCCTCGCATCCTCAATCTAGGTTAAACGAATTTCATGAGTCCAGAGTGAACATTCACAAACTTCAGACGATATTTCGTACTGACAATTTGATTTTCTCGCGGTCTATTTATCTTCAAAGAGCGTAGTATTAATTTCGTTTGCAAACAAAATCAACCGTATTTTTATTGCTTTCGTAATGTATTCTTTATTTTGAGGATCTGATCATGTTCGCGGGGCAAACGTGGCCAGAAATTGCACAGAACAGAGAGGTTTGGAGGGAGCACAGTGGGACACAAAGAAGGCTACCAAAAAAAATATGTATTCTTTATCAGCTTTTCAGAATAGAAAGTCTGTAGACATCGGTATCAGATTTTCTATACGCACGAACTACTAGATTAGCTGCTCATTGAAGCATTCGCGCTACTGGAATTGATGAATACCAGTGATAGCGCCTAACTTGTAACAAAGTTCTAGGCCATTGTGTGGTCTAAATAAAAAGCAAGGTGGTCGTGAGGGGTGGGCCTGGAGTTCACTTTACCGCCAACTTCTAGCGCCCTATCCTGTGGGAATGTCCGGCTTTGTTACTTGTATGCATCGTAAACGGAACCTCTGTATATCAGCGAAGGTCTTATGTGGGCTAGATCCAAGGGTTTTGGCAGGGCATTGAAGAGTCAGTCAGCGAGTGAGTCAGGACTTGCAGGAATGTCTGGTGAGGCTATTTTAATGTACCCTAATCATTATCATTACACATCTGCAACGATCATTGTTAAACAATGAACTCAGTCTTCTTATTAGCTACCGAATGATTCAGAAGCCGATAATTTTAGTTGTCAGATTGCCAGATAAGTAGGCAGTTATTCTAATGATGCCAACTCGGGTATGAAAGTGCCAGATTTTTGGAGAAATGTTGCCAAGATTTCTAGGAAGTTTGACTAATTCAGTTAACTCTAAGAGTTCATATACCAATCGAAGAAGGTACATAAATTGATAATGTGATCATATTGGTCGGTTGGTGCGAATAGGCTAACCCCTTATTACGTGGGACTTAAACATTCTAGGGCTCAGTGGCGAAAGTTCCATATAACTTGATTCCTACCGGCACAGTCAGCATTCTATAGGTAAATAATATAATCATATTAAAGATATGTACTCCGGCTTACCTTTTAAAAAAATTGAGCCTTCGCTACTGCTAGGGCTAGGGATTACAGGCGTGGTCTTATTTTAAATTATTGGCGCCAATGTGTATTTGAGTGTCTGTCTAAGCGAATCCGCGGGCAAAAGTAAGATTGTAATATTTTAATGTGTATTTACTTTATCCAACGCGGAGGTCATAGGTCGGACGAAAAATTTGTTATCCATTTCTTCACGTGATTGGAACCAGATACTATCGTATTTAACTGTTTATTGTTGCTATTATAATATATCACGTATATTATTGTGTAAACATTTCTTTTTGTTGTAAAAAAATTGAGTTCGTATAAAAACACGGACAAAAAATGTGACTACGGAATCTTCAGCAGCAAATTTAGTACTTTGGAGCGGCATCAAACCAAAAAAAGCTAATACAACATGGATTCATGAAAAAGTTTTTGGAATGATAGCAGAAGTCGGCCCTTGAGCCCGAAGAAAGTCAAACTACCCACATTTTGTAAAAAGTCCCATATTATTTTGGCAACAGTAGGTCCTTTAGTCGTGGCTAAAATAGATTTAACCATTGTTTCTTAAATATTTTACTTTTAAATTTGTTCAATCGTTCTTTGGACACATTGGCGTCTTGAGATTACTTTTACATGCAAAATATTCCAGCAAATTGAGTCACGTTGGTAGACAACACAGTATTCTATGAGCAAATGTAATCTTAATATTTTATAGCCATATAGTATAACTGATCTCTTTGTCTCAGATTGTACTGTATCATCTGAGTAGATATAAAATCACGTTCCTAAAGCGATACCAGCGGATGATTATTAAATTGTGTGTTAACTGTCAGTAATAAAAAATTATGACTCTTATCTTTATATACAAAACTGTGTTCGTTATCTGTGGTAATTTGACCAGATATTATCATACGTGTAGATATTACATAATGTTGTATTTTATCAGAAAAAGATTTGAATATTTTTGTATGAAGCCTGGCCTGCCTTCGCTCCAGCCTCCGCTATTTTATTTTCAAAATAGCAGCAGTGTATTTTATATCTTATATTAATCAAGAGCTGGTATCAAT
This sequence comes from Noctua janthina, assembly GCA_963576755.1. Lineage (NCBI taxonomy): Eukaryota > Metazoa > Arthropoda > Insecta > Lepidoptera > Noctuidae > Noctua > Noctua janthina. Next base: position 11,792,925 of record OY755068.1, on the reverse strand, counting down.
ACAAACAAGTAACTACTGTATGAGACAAAATCTTCTGAAGCGAAAAATCCGCACAGTAACTTATCCAAAACATAACATGCGAAGCAAGATGAAACATTTTGGACAAAGGTAAGTAAAAAGAAAACTTTAATTAGAAAAGATCTTTTCTGAAAGAAAGAAAATTTTGTTTATTGTAAAATAATAGTTAAGGGCGTTTACTTTCTTGTCATGTAGAAAACATCATCATCATCTGCCTAGTCTTTGCCCAACTATGTTGGGGTCGGCTTCCAGTCTAACCGGATGCAGCTGAATACCAGTATTTTACATGGAGCGACTGCCTATCTGACCTCCATAACCCAATTAGTACTGGGTAATACGATACCCCTTGGTAAGACTGGTTGTCAGACTTTTTGGGCCACTGACTACCTAACGACTGTCAAAGATCTACCTAAATGACACCCGGGACCAACGGCTTAACGTGCTCTCCGAGACACGGAGGAGACACGGTATGTAATGGGTGGTCACCCATCCACAGACCAACCTAGGCAAGCACGGCTTAACCTAAAGATCGACCCGAGCGGCTGTTATTATGTAGCCACGAGCTACTAAATAACCTAAAAATTAAACAAAATATATGAAGTAAGCTATTAATGCTAAAGCGGCCTCAGCTCAGCATAATACCAGATGGCAACACAAGGTGTACCACCTGACGCCGAGTTTCAGCTGCAGCCCACAAAAAAAAGATGAAATGGCTAGAAAGGGGGGACTAGTAAGCTGAAGAGGAATAGAGAAGTATGGAAGAAGACATGCTGCGTTGACCTCAAATAAATTGGCATAGGGACAGAACAATGATGATGATGAATTGAAAATATACTACTCGCCGTTATTTATCTATGGTTTCAAGCCAAAAGGCGATGGTTATAGTATCGTATGCTGGCACTTACGAGTCTACTTTCAGATGAAGTTAACCCATTGACCGCCACGGACTTCTATGAACGTCAAATCATTTTTAAAGCGCTTGGCGTAGAGAACACAGATTTTCGTTATTGCAATGGCGGTGAAAAGGTTAAATTCTTCTACTAAGTGTTGCTTACTTTTGATGCCGCAGTACAGGTCAGTTATCAACGGGACGGAAACTAGACTGTCCGTTTGTGCGGAAGGCGTGTTGACGTCATCGTCAACACCCGCCTATGTACGGAAACCCAGTGTAAGCAGAGGAGACAAAACTATTGTACAGTTTATTGACGCATTTCTATTTGATGGACGAGGGACCGTATGATTAAAGAGCGAGAGTAGTCTATTTGAAATGCTTTAATTTTGGATCTGTTGATATTAATTTGATTGTGTAAGAGGTAATGCGGGTGGTCTTCTCTCCATACAAACGCTCTCGGCTGTTTTCTCTGGTTTATGACATTAAACCCATGAATTTTTACAGTAAAATAAATATCAACCTCTTCTATGACAATATGTTTTTCTTTTTGATAATACATAATCTTTATAAGCACTAGATCCTTTACAAAATTCTCAAAATTGCCTATTTAGACCGCTGTCAACAGAGGCCTAGTGTACAAATTTGACAACTATTAATGAAAAAAGAAAAACATAGGGACACAGTATATATCCTTCTTATTCAGTTTATGAAATATCTTTTAAATTGGTCGAATATTGGTAGGCGGAAATAGTCGAAAACCAAACTTCGAATTATGACTTTTTACTTAGGCTATTCAAGGTCACAGCACACATATCAACTCGGAAAGGGATCGGCACCGTATCAACTCGAGCTGTTCAGTATTCTTTGTGAAACTGCCTACTGCAACGCACACTAATCGGAATCGTGACGTTATTGCCTCGCCTCGGGACAAACTCACGAACCGCGGTGCGGTGCGTGGTCAACTCGCTTACGGCTCGTCGTTCCCGCGCTTACGTCTCTCTGTACCCGAGCTTACGTCTCTTCGTCTACCCTTACGCACACTACTGTTGTTTTGCTAGCCAGGTCAACCAGCGCTCGGCGAGCCGTAAGCGCGGTGTCGCCTAGCCGTAGCCGAGTCGACGTATCGGAGCTGCTGATCCGCTTGCTAAAAAGCGCTTCATCCTCTCCTCTAAAAACTAACTTGCTGTGCCCGACAGGGTCCATAATTGTTTCTCTATAATTTACCTACCAGCCTTGTATACATTATGGAATGCAATAAAGTATTGAGTATTGAGTACGTTAGCTTGACGCCTGTTTGACGGCGAGACGGAAGACGATTCGCTACCGCTCCCTTTCCGAGTTGATATGTGTGCTGTGACCTTTATTCGGATCTTCAGCTGTCCTTATCGCACCAATGCCGAAATCGCGCTCGCAGAGTGACAGCGATAGTTTCTTCAAATATTCAAAAGTTTTTCCGCTAGCATTTCCTCAAAAGCGCTTGCGGGAAACCCAAGGAACCACTTTTTGTTGTTTTTGCCCGACTTTTTGAGTTGATAAGAAACGGACCGGCCTGAATAACTGGTACAAGGCAAGATAGATAGGGAAACAAGCCCCTTTTCGCCGCCACAATTCCCCTGTGAAAACAACCGGGGTCGTATACAGTTAGATTATACACTGACTAGTTGTTTATTTATACAGTTCCATGTAAATTGTAAACTCATTAGAAAATCATGTTTACCAGCCCTGTACCTAAAACCAATGTTTATTCTACGGGTACACGTGCCAAACTCATGTATGTACAAGTATTATTGTATAATTATCATATACCAAGCACAATACCAGTTTGATAACGCCGAGTTTCTGTGCAATGACATAATGTAATGATTTCTTAAGTAAATACAGAAATAATTAAACTGTAAGCCTCTTATCTCATTTCTTAGACTATGTGGCATCTGCAGTGCAGTTTCATAAAGTTGTTATACCTACCTGCTCATTAAGTCGTATAAATATTATGGTACTTATATTTATATTGGCTGCAAGCCAACCTGTGTAAACCAAGCATTTCGCGAATGCATAAATCAGTTAATAATGAGCCTGCCATGCCATAGAACTCAGTTATGAGACCTCTAAAAAGCATATCTTCAGATTTCTACATTGCGAGGGTACTTTGAAAAAATACTGTCTACAGTCTTTTCACATTTGCCTAAATCTCACGGCAACCTTATTTCATAGGAAATTAAGATCAAAATCATCCTGACATGTGATCACTTGTCACGGGAAGCAACCCAACCCCAAATTTACACTGTTTTTCACAATCATAGCTAATTAGCTAAGCCGAGGTTTGTGTAAAAAAAATGTTCTACACACTATCTCAGGTTAGCCAACATAACAGATACCCGTAAATGAACTTTATAAGTACTGAAGTAATGACAGTACAAAAAAACTGCGATTTTGACAGAGAAAAAATAACTGTGTGAACGTACTGTAAAGACGATAACCTGCAAAGATGGCCGCTTCATTATATGACAGATAACGTAAGACGATAGGCTAGTAACAAAGTCTACGCACCCCAAGATACGAAACTTCGTAGAAGTTTCATGTGAGGTCTATATTTGAGTATCATCGCCATCAAAAATATCGCATGTCGCAGTTCGACACGCGTGGGGCGTGACCTTCGGCCGACCCGTGTTACATGCCAGGGTTATTTATAAAACATGGTTTATATCTGTGAAGTGAATCCCAGTCTACTCATTGCAGGGAAATTTTTGTTCATGAAACTAATATGAGGAACTTAATAATTATTATTTTTCCTGTTTATAAGTGTTCCTCAGAAAGATTAGGTGCGGAGGACCTGCTTGCCACCGGCGTGTGTGTATGGTCAGCTGTATGAACGAAGACGAAGCGAAAGGAGAATGTAAGGAACGTGGCAGTGGCAGGTGGCGTATTGAAGTCTCGGCCTACCTCCCAATTGGAAAAAGCCCTAAGTTTATTTATGTACCTACCTAAACCTAAAGGGGGTTTCGTGTGGAAACATTTATTTCAGATTTGGAATTGCCACGAGGTAAGCACTAAGCACCCTGAATAATTATACATGGAATTTATCTGTTTGAGAAACGTAATTTTAGTACCTAACCGATTAGTCTATGATGCGCTTCGGGAAATTCTAAGGTAATTTCTAAACCAGATCCTTGATCCTTGTTTGGCTCAAATAACTTTTTTTAAATATCAACAGTCAAGACCATCAATAAAGTTGTAACTTCCTTTTACAAAATAACCTACTTGCATCAAGTTTCCAAGAATTACAGAATTTAATAGAACGCACTTTGAGGATGTTCAATGACATGAGCGATAAAAAAAAATCTGATAAGTGAGACGTATTGTTTTTCTCGAATAACATGAATCAGCAAATGGAATTGATCAACTCACCTGCAGACCATTTGCTAAGCGTAAAATTTACATCTACATAGGTACAAGTGCTTTAACATTTTAAAGCTAGAGGGGTTAGCACTGACTGAAGCTGTCTGTACCTAGATCTATTTATACGTAGTTCGCCCTCTTTTACATGGGACTTGAATATGACTGGTGAAATGTAAGTTCACAATACCAACTAATCTCCCCTTCGTAGTACACAATAGTGATAGTATGTTCCCATTTTATGTATCTTTCAAAATTAAATTGAAAGAGATATAGATTCCTGTATTAAAAAGTCGCTTGATAGTTTTCTTTTAGCCCGTCCGACCCACACTTTTTTTTGGAGTATCTAGGTATTTCAGTATCCGCCTACTTATCATGAGATGGCTGCATATTATTATCTATTTCAACCCAGAGCAACCACCTGACCTTAACCTGTTAAGACCTGATTAAAAAAGTGGATAAAATGTTCACTTTGTATTTATCTTTATAAACTTATATCACGAGAGACAGTAGTGATCATTTTTATCCCGAATTTTATCAAAAGGTCAATGTTTGTACCGTATAAAAAAATTCTTAGTTATCTGTCGCCTAAATGTCAGGTGTCAAATTGCTAATTGGCGCCATTATTTAATTATTAAACTTATCTGTCGTCGGCGCCATTTTTTTTTGTCTCTGGTTGCGAACTTATCTTTTAGGATTTTAGGGTCATCTTTAAAGTCAGGTGTTTGGCCTGTTATCGAATAGGTGTTTAATTTGTACATGCGTCAATTGAATGGCAGATGTAAATAATATTATTTCAGATAGATTTTACCCCTCGGTTACCTTCAACTCAAGCTAAATTAAATTACTGACCAAAGATTGGTCGTTATTTTGGTCATCTAATCACAACAGCCCTAACGGTGATGCAAACTGGCATTTTACCCAGTCGCGTACTTATCTGAAGTCAGAACAAGGCCATCACAGTGTTGATACGAGCAATCCGTACTATCAGTAGGAAACTATAAATCCCTACAATTTAGACGATTATTTGTTTATCTCATCTGAAGGTTTATTAACGACGCAATGTCTAGACCAGTGATTCTCAAGTTCTCAACCTAGTACTTTGCGGGCCGCAGTTTCCTTTCGGTAGTCACATGCAAGCGCGAGTGTGGAAGTAGCTATAGTTTTGTATGTTTTTTGTTAAGGTAGTAAATATGTAGTTACGTCTACCTGACAAAGTGCAACGTCCACAAACTGCAGTGTTCGTGGAAGTTGCACGAACTAAAGTTTGCATGATAATCATTGATAAAAATCTCACAGGGTAAAAATGTTGGTAACTGTGTTGGGCGCCAATACTACAAATAAAAACTCTTTGATTTGACGAATCCTATGAACCTATTATTTAGGTCCTTATGTAGCGGGGTTGGATGATAGTAGAGTGGTTTACAATACAAGACTGCTAAGGCAACAAACACCTACCTACCGTATCACTCTTCTAGACTGTAATCTTTTAAATATTTTCACACAGCAACGAGTAATCAAATAGACAGATACAATGTTTGCAGATAAGTGAACTTTATTGTGAAAAAAGACATAAATATTTCACGCTAATCTGGGGATTCAAGCAACGCTAACGGTATACTTACGCTAAATTGACGCCTATATTCGCTTGTTGCTATGGTATTTATTGGAAATCGCTTCCTCAAAAGGTACCGGACTTAATTGCAATGGTAGTTTCTAATAAAGAGTAGGTAACTAGAATACTAGCGGAATTTCATAAAGAAATATAGTGTGTATAAAATGTAGTATTCCTAAGAATAATAAATATTTCTATGAATTGTTTAAAACTAAAGGCAAGAAATTTGTGGGAATAAAATTTTGCTGTTGAATATTCAAATAGAATAAAATGTAAAATATAACTGGGGATTATTTACAATGATTATTTTGATAGACGAACTCGCACTCCGTACTAGTCAACACGTACAAGTAATAAGAGGCGGAGAATGAAGCGGGAAGAAATCTCAGAACCGCTAGAGAGCAGCTTCTATATTCCATGCAAATTGATAGCAAACGCGCTTAAAACTTGGCCTCGTATTTCAAGTTCTCTGAAAGTTAGTCTTGGGTGAAGGATAGCGTGGCGGATCTAGCCTTCAGCTCAGGGATAGGTCAAGGCTGACTGCTCCGTTTTCCTCATAACAGCTAGAACAGAAATGAGGCCACGGACGTAAGCCGAGACATCCAAAGTGACCCCGAATACCCCGCTAGAAAGACAGTATTTTTAGGTTATGAAAACTTTCAATTGGTTAGATTCTGAGCAAACAGTTTACGCTGTGGCCTTTGTAACCAGGAAATGTAAATTAAAAACGTGTTCTTGAGTGAAGAGGTAGACAGTTTCGAAGGAGGGAAGACGAAATAAAGATCACAGCAGGGAAAACATGGACTAGGAGAACGTAAAATAGAATGGAGTGGAAAGAAATGATGGAGGCCTTTGCCAAAGTTGGGCAAACAGACCAGGTTGTCGGTGTCACCAAGATTAAAACTAAATGTAAAAACTTTGTGTCTGAATAAAGGCTTATAGGTATTATTATTATCTTAGGTGAAGACAGTTAATCGGCAAGCGTAGGAAAGGACTAGGTGTAGCACCGATCGCGGAAGGACCACTGGCAGCAGCTGGTTGAGCAGCAGAGGATCGAGTTAAATAGCGTGCTACAGCATCCTACTCGTGCTATAGAAGTTCTACTGAATGATAATTATGGTGAACCAAATATCTGTTTGAAGTTTCAGAGTGATCTGTGTAGACCTTTCATCCGTTTGGTAGCTACGATGTCACAGACAAACACACAGATACACGATCTAATGACACTCCTCTATTTTTCGTCGGAGGTTCAAAATAAAAAAAAAAAACAGCAGAAATGACTAAATAAATAAATAAAGCTAATATACTCACAGAAATCACAATTTTATTATGCTCAAACAGTAGGTATATGACACCAAAAACAGTACTTCCAAATTGTAACCAAACAGGCGTGACAGACAAAAAATACTAGAGAAACGCACGATATAAACTAAGGAGTTCACGGTTTCGAAAACACGTCGAAACACATCACTCAAATCCGATGGGCTAATCAGAAAAGAACAAAAGAACATGTTACCAGAGTAAATTACCATTGTAATCGTAAAAGCACCTATTACTTCGTAAATCGGTAATCATTACGTGTTCATATTTGCAAGGAGAATAGCCATATTAAAATAACTATCCAAGTAAGAGGCGGAGACAATTATAAGAAATTACAAACAAAAATGAGTTCATAATTATGAGGGCATTACAAAAAGATTTTGCACAGATTTTTTTTTTAATAAGTTTTATGTAGCGTTGTATGAATTCATATTGACATTATGTAGTCACGTTATTTATTGATTTTAAAAAAGTAAATTTTACTAAAAATGTATAGTGCTAAAATATCTACTAGATGTAAAATACGCCAATAGACAGTCTTCGAGAAAAAAAAACTATTTATTACTCTGGATTTTTTCTAAAAGGAGTTCCAATCTCCCAGTCATCACTGGTTGTCCCTTCTTAGTCTTCTTACTCAACTTCTTGAACCGTTCATTCTTCTTCTTCTTATACTCGTCCAGCTTTTGTTGTTTCTGCTCTTTAACTCTTTGTTTTTCCTGCTGTTTCTCCAACTTTTCCTGTTTCACTTTGTTAAAGTGTTCTTTTGCTTTGCGATACGGGTCTTTCTTGATCTTTGTAAAAGTAGAAGAGTCATCTTTCTCTAGCAAATCGGGATGTCGCACGTATTTTCCGGCTTTTTGAGTCCCGTCTGCGGTGTCTTCGTCGAAAGTCTTAGCTTTATAAGTGCCTATAGTAGGATCATTTTTTATATCTTTATGGTACTCACGTAGCAACCTCTTCTTACGTTGTTCCTCCCACTGCTCTAACTTGTACTTTTTACTGTATTTCTTTAGACGATATGCTTTCTTGTCAAACGGCTTTTTCTCCTTGCTTTGCTTGTTCAAGTCCAAACCTTCGCGGTTCTTATTGAACTCTTCCTGCCGTTTGTTCATGGGTTCTCCTACTTTTTCATGATTCTTCTTGTACGGTTTGTCATTATCCCTTTTCATTTTCATGAAAAAAGAGTCTCGTTTTTTTTCCATATTTATTCAGACCTATAAAGAAATGAAAAAGCGTGTTTGACAAACGAAAATAAAAGAAAATAGACTGCCATACTGACTGCCTTCAATATTGGGAAACATAAACAAACAACAGATTTCAAATATTATATCAATGAGTGATCATTTGATACTTTTTGAATGTTAGCGCAAATCGGCTAATATGTCAAGATGCATTTGCAAATACCAAGCACGATTTTTTTCATAAAGTATATTTTATAATTTTTTAAATAATACACAATCTCCTTTCAAATTGTCTAAGGAGTTATTATTTGTTTAAAATTAGGTACATAATATAAATCCAGTTTCCCGCTACCAATATGCAAAAATTTCAAAGCTACATAATTAATTATTTATTTTAAACAAATAAAATAAGGATAATTACATTGCAGTACATATATAAATATGGCAGTCATCAGGTAATAATATCATGCAGTGAAATAAAATATAAAAACACGCCTTTTCATTTCTGCTAGCTAAATAAGCTAGGTAAAAAGTTATTAATTTTATATTTTTATTAGAAGTAGTTATATACTTATTAAATAGTCAATCGAAATTTTTACAGCTTTATGGCAAGAATAATAGGAATATAATATTTCAATAAATGTGTTTAATGTATTGGAATAAAAATAACATAATGTTGAAAGCTACTTTTGAACACACCGTTTGAGGTGAATAGATGCGTCAGCAGCACAAGCAATAAACTAACGTTCTTTTGTGAATTTGAAAAATTACCTGACACTTTGGATTTTTAAAGTTAGGTAACTAATAAAAAAAAAATACATCAGTATTGTTGGAAACAGTTACACACAACAGCTGTTCCTGTTGCAGTTGTCTGTTACTGTACTGTTGTAGTTTATCTGGGCTAATCTGGCTGGCCATACCATTATCTTTCTTATCGGTCAATCCATTAGCTTGCATTTTAATTACATACTAATACTTCATTCTTTGTACACTTATGACTGATTTCGATGAAATTATTAGGTATGTAGACCATGATTTGAGTTAGGACATACTAGGATACTCTTTATCCTGGCAGATAGATTGAATATTCTTATTGTACAACAAAATTGCAATTAACAAAGCCTGGGTTTTAATTTCCGACTTCCATTTAGACAAAGCCGCAGACAGAAGCTAGTGGTCTATATCTTGATTGATATAAGGAATTTAAATTGATCTCAATTGCAATAGGCTTGTTCTATTAGGTGAGCAATGACGATACTGAACAAATACTATGTATGTTATGAACTTTCGCAATGTAAGTATAAATAATTGCATGTAAATGGCCTCTATGAGTGACGATAATTTAGTATGTCCGGCACACCCTAGATAGACTAATGGACGATATTTGATACTTCAAAATGAGTTATTTCGTTTATTTGTATTAATACAATAGAAGAAGTCATATCATAGGAGCCCCCATCAGAATACCAGCACTGCGACATCTATTTTTTAAATGTCACAGCACCATGCTAAGATAGGGCCTCATACAGGACCTACAATTAGTTTATTTTTTGTTGTGTGCGATACCAATAGTTATAGGTTTTCTTTCTTACAAATTCAGCTAAGAAGATAGCTGTGTTCCGCGTGTGAGAGGATGGTCAAAAGATGACTTATTAAGTATTTTATTTAATATTTTTTATCATTCCTTATTGTAAATATGTTTCTTTTAACACACAGGTCTTCTCTTGGTCAGAGGGAATGGGCCATAACCACACAAGTCCAATGCTGGTTGGAGGATGATGAAGAGATAAATAATTATTAAAATCTCAAGGTTATGCAGGTTCACCCACAGATCATGGGCCCCAGCATAGGCTATGTATGTCCCATGATGAGACTGAGCTTGTTAAGTAACTTGATGTACTCATAGAGCTTATAATATTGCATGTCAAAGTGGGTTGATATTAAATAATCATTTATAAAATAGTTTAGTTTTGCAGTTGCTTGCAAAGATATTAAAGATATACAACTACTATAGAACAACTAATATAGAAGATATACTACATATAGAGTATCAGAAAAAATGTCAAAAACAAAATGCGATATTAAGTTTCACAGACAAAACAAAGCAAAATGACACAATTACCAAGTTTGAGACATTACACTTGTTTTTGCAAGTTACAAGTAACATTATCTTTCTTGTTTGTGTTGTCCTTTCTTGTCTATTGATATAAATGTTGTCTGCTAGTATCCTTACACCTTTATCAGAAATAAGTTAGTTTTTAGTCATTTACAAAAACATAACAGACATGTGTTTGAATACTATGATTATGTCATATATTTTACTACTATTGTTTTATATGATTTAGTCTAAGAGTAACAATGATTATTTGTGCTTTTGTTTTTAAAGACCTGTATAATCATACAATAAAATAAAATGTAACTTTTATTTTAGTATTAAGGGAGGAGATGAGAGGGATATGTCAATTTAACCATATAAACTTGTGTTCTTTCGTAATAAAGCTCAATATTTTATCAGCATTTGTTGTGTCATTTACTCATAATATGTATAGGCACCGTACATCTGTAATTACAAATTTGTATAGGCACCCTAACCCCTGGGCATCTGCCTACCCTTTTGGGATTACTGGTGTCTTCATATACATATATATAAGTTTACATTATCATCATCATGTGCCTAGCCTTTTCCCAACTATGTTGGGGTCGGCTTACTAACCGGATGCAGCTGAATACCAGTATTTGTTGTGTCATTTACTCATAATATCACCTATCCGTACATCTGTAATTACAAATTTGTATAGGCACCCTGCCCCCTGGGCATCTGCCTACCCTTTTGGGATTACTGGTGTCTTCATATACATATATATAAGTTTACATTATCATCATCATGTGCTTAGCCTTTTCCCAACTATGTTGGGGTCGGCTTACTAACCGGATGCAGCTGAATACCAGTATTTTACATGGAGCGACTGCCTATCTGACCTCCACAACCCAGTTAGTACTAGGTAATATGATACCCCTTGGTAAGACTGGTTGTCAGACTTTTTGGGCCACTGACTACCTAACGACTGTCAAAGATCTACAAAGATCTATATAAATTTACATTATATGTTCCATAATTGCAACACAATTGAATAAGCACTTTGTAAGCAGGCAAAAATATTCATAATTATTGCCACTAAACTGCCATCACTTATTTTTATTGCTTATAGCTTTTTAACTAACAGTAAGCTATAAATACTGTTCATCAATTTTGTTTTGTGGAGTCTCCGTAACATATGTGATGTTGGCAGAATTGAAATCATCCACACAAATTACCAAAAAAAGAAAAATAATAGAATACTGGTAAAGCAATAAAAAAACAATAAACGAGGGTCGTACTGGGGTATATTTAATTTTATCTATTTACCAATGTTACCATCATAATAAATTTATCAATCTTATTTTTAATCAATTTTGTCATAATTCTGTTTTATTCACTATTTAGTTTTAATTTAATTTAATTGAATATTAGCGCTTAGTACTTACTAAGCTTAGTTTATTTTCCGAATGTATTGTTTTGTGCTTGTGGTGTTTACCTATAAGTAATTGTTGCACTGTAATTTAATTTTTAGAATGATTTATGTCGCTGAATCCAGTGTGAACAATTGTTGGTAGACCTAATATAATAAATAAATAACATACCTTCAACAATATGGCATTGGCAGTGCCTTGTGATGTAGTAGCAAGGCATAATAATGTCTAGACATGTGTTTCTATGTTGAGTGTAATCTGTTTACTTATGATTCTTATTACGGTTAAAACAATTAGGGAGGCCCTACTAAAACCTTGTTTGATAAGCCAATTAGGATCATTATAATATTTTTTTAAAGATACTTTTGATTTATTTCAGATATTAAAGGTTTGCCGTCTGTGCCCTATTACAAAGTGGAGTGATCTTTCATTGTTTTAAGAAATTGGGCTGATATTAGGCAATGTTTGTTTTCATTTGGGGAAATTTAGAATCTGTGTTTTGTGAGGTTGGGAACCCACTGACCGAGTTATTTTGTTATAAATGGGGGTACATTAAATTTTTCATGTTTTAAGCTTTATTTTCATTTAATAATGGGGTCAAATTGAGAATTTTAAATAGGAAATAAAAAAAAATTAAGCATGGTTCTTTCACAGTCATTCTGTATTTTAACAGCAGCTGTTGCTGTTGATGCTTTTGCACAAGATTGTGTAAAAGACTTGTGTGGATATGTAAATTAAACAGCAATTGAAAATTGTCCAATACCTACGTTATCAAGTACATACTAGAAAAAAACGGAGTGACGTAAATTTCGTCACGGTATATCGAGGTGAATCACACATTTTATATTCCTAAACACTACTAACCAATACCAGCACCTGCCTGACCGAGATTTCAAGGCAAAACGACGCGACACGACGCTTTTTCAGACACCAAATACGGGCATTACGAGAACTATGAACTCTTCAATTGTCGAACGCGCAACAACGTTTTTACCAAACATATGGCTATGCCACGCAATAGTATTGTAATAAACATAGAGACAAATCAATAATGCTAAAAAATATGATGAAATAAGCAGTAAACTCACCAAAATAAGCCACCCACTGGGTAGGCTTTGAATTATCGGCGGAATCTTGATTGTTTAATTGCACTTGGCACAAAAAAACTTAACCACGGTTATAGATTTTATATCACGGTATTTCGTGTGAAAAACTTTACCGAGCATGCCCTAATGTGATTTTTTGATGAATTTTCATAGGAAACGCGATCGACGTTTCGCAAAAATGTCACGGAAGGAGCGAGAAAGTAGAGGAAACGTGCTAAGAGCAGCTACGCCATCTACTTCTGCTGTCACATTGCATTCGTAACTATCGATTGATACGTAGAACGGAGCATGCGCACTGTTGTAGAAAGAAGTGCATGATGCGCTATCTCGTGTCTTTAATTTTTTTATTGTCCACTCTAACTTAAATGGTAAATCAACGTTGATATGAGTGCTGACGATCGTGACATAGAACAAAAACATGAGAAACGTGACTGAAGTATTAACGTTAGGCGACATTTCTGTATTTCGGAACGTTAACGAAAAGCGGATTTTAGCGACATCTATGTGGAATAACGAAACTAATCACCAAGTTGTCATTGCCAAGCATTTCCTTTTGATTCAATTACATGACTTTTCACTAGATGGCGTTGCCATTTAGGTAGCGCGGTTTAATAATAAATCAATCCCCTGGATTTCCCTTTTAGCATTTTCCGGACATTCAAATTAGGTATTTAGGTACTCTGCTTTAACATGTGCGGTTAACTTCAACAAGCTCAGACCAAGAGCTTCGGTAATCTAGGCCCTAGGTGGTCAACTAAGGATGTATTTAAGTAGACCGTACCTACCCTACTGACTACCCTTATAAGAATACAGGCGTGATGTTGTGTTGATATGATTTACACTTTTGGCCCATCCAATCCTTATAAATATGAGGGAAACAAAAAAGTTAGTAGTATAACTGTAGCTATGTAATTAGGTAGCTAGGTAGGAACTTTATTCGTCGATGAGTGGAGTTTGTGGAATTAGCTATCTCCGCTAGATAAGAGAAGCAAAGTCTTGATCTAAGTGCGGTTCCTCCCCTCAAGATAGGTTGTGATCACGGCACGGCCACCCGAAAACGGGCTAAGTGCCTTCGAAACAAAAAAAAAACGGAAAAATCTTCACTACCTGCCAAAGAAGTAGGTAGCGAAAATTTTTGTGTCGTTTAACGATGAATTTTATAAGAAGAAATATATAATAATATAATATGCAAGAGCGTGTGCAGCGAACTCGTATTTTAAAATTTTGAATTTAATCAAAGTTTCAGAATAATCGACAGATTAATAGTATTTAGGAGCGAGCGTAGCGAACTCGAAAATTTCAGAATGAAGTTTGCTGAGCACCAGGATGCCCGGCGAAATGATTTTTTCATGAAATAGTTATTGAATGGAGTAACATGAACTTAGAGGGTTGTTTTAATGATTGTAATTCTGTAACAACATAAATGTTACTTGCACGACTCATTTTTCATCAACATACAACTTGACACTTGCCTGCAAATTGCCCGCGAAATTCAAATTTCCTTTCGTTATTTAGGAATTTGAATTTCGCGGGCTACCCTGGCGCTTCCATCTTAAGTGAAAATGAAGTGACTTTGCTGACTAAAGCATGAGTGTGAGAATTATAAAGATTTATGAGACAAGCGAGCGTGTAAAGCGAGCTCGAAATTTTTTGCACGCCGCGCCCGCTTCCTCGGATATTTTATTAGTGGCTACTGTGGCTAGCCATATTATTGTCTATGTGGCTAACATGTCAACGTTCGCAAGACCGCGTTAGCGACGCGTATTGAATTACGGCAGTACCCGTACAAGAGGTACAGGCGAGTACAGAACCAATACAGTAAAGGAATATTTTAAATTTATTATTTTCATTTTTTTAAACTTTATTTATTAACGACGGTTTGGTCATATTCTGTAACTGTACAATAATCCCCATACGAAACATCAGTCTGAATATCATAGCCGACTGTCATTGGGTATTTCAGCACACATAGTTGTAATATTATTGGTAATAGTAGTAGTATTAATTTTAGCTACGATATTAAAACCTCTTTTAGACGTGAATTCCTTCACCTTGACTTTTCAGAATTCTTCATTCAAGTTATATTATTAGAATTTTATTAATATTTAATTAACAATGACGATACAGAGTTGCACTCTAATGGCACAAATATAGGTATTAGTGTAGAAATATAAAATATGCGCATGTAATTAGATTCGCGAGATATATATCGATCAGAAATCTTAAACATAATTAATAAATTAGGCGCTAGAGATCAATGTGGTGATTGTCTTCTGTATTATTATATTTAAATATGTATTATATTATATAATGTATTATGTGTACAATCTCGAGACCGTGAAGTCTCATACCTTTGAAAGGCGTACCAGGGACTGAAGTCAACTTGAAGAGGCGCGCATACACTTTATTATCTCGTATGCACTATTCAAGAGTACCCAAAGACAATCCCTGGTTGTAGGGGATGGAAACAAATATATTATTGGACTATGGGCTTTAGAGACTAAATCCTCATGGATACCTTCGTCTGGGGCGAACGGAGGGATACGTCGAACTCTAATAGAATAAAATCCAGTGTTCCAACTACTACCAAGACGTGTGTCGGGGACCCGGAAGATACAATTACATTTTCCCACCTTCCTGATTGATATCAGCCTGCTACTCCAGGCGGGCCCCATCCAGCGACTGCATGTTTTCTAAGCAGACTCGTAGGAACCACTGCACGCCACTTCTTGAATGACTATCGCCTGCTTGATCAACAGACATGTCAGATTATTAAATTTAGTTTAAATTCGAATGCCAAAACCAGTTCGTTTGATTTCAAATGTTAAACTAAATCGGTTGATTGCATTATTTAAATGATTGCCATGTCGCCTTGTCGTCAGTTTCCTCATTGACATAAAAAGTGTTTTTTTCTTCACTGATCATTATCATAACAAAACTGGTTCATTAAAAGTACTGCATAAGGATTAAATTCAAGTCTCTTCTTATTTTCATGTCGACTGACTCTTCAAATGCCCGACCGAAGTTACTGGAGAACTTTGTCCCGTTTGTAATGTGCGAGTGGTTGACTGGCACTGTTTTTTTTTTTATTAATTTATTTGGAACAACAAACAATTACATAATAAGCATAGGAGAGAAATAAAACTTAAAATTAACAATTATGTAATCAGCAGCGTTATTCACAGAATATATTAACAAAATATTAATAACACGCTTCAAAGAGAAGTTAAAAGTGACAAAGATATTAATGAAAACCAAAAAACAGTGATTTTAAACTTTTAAATAATACGTCAGTGCATTGATGATGAAACATAATAATCTATGAGGACAAGATGTCTAATTCCTTGATTGCCTTGTGAGTCGAGTTTCGGAATCTTCCACGTGCTGCACAGAATAAATCGATGTCAAGAAAATGTTTATTATAAGTGTTAGTATAATACCTATATTAATATAATATAATATAAATCTTTATTTTCGTTAAACTTAACCTATGTTTACAATTTTACAACAATATGTAGGTATGTTTAAATCACGTAGAAAAAAATGATGTATTTGAAACTTATTTGCTAGTTTTGTGACAAATAAATTAAATAACTCCGTTATAAACTTTACGACGGCAGATTAGTGCGGTCAGTTTGCTGCCTCCGATATGTGTTGAAGCTGTCATCCATCACGCAAAAATTACGAGTTTATTTCCAAAGTAGGTATTATCTACCTACTTGCATCTTTTCCATCTACTGCGCTATAAAAGACCTAACAAAACGCATGGTCATGTGGCCCATTCGAAGAAAAGTTTAAAAAATAAGTCATAATATCCTGCATATATTTAAAATAAATAACAAATAAATTGAAATAGCCAGCGCAGCGACTTTTGACTGAGGTCAACTGGACTTTTGCTCGAAGTGAATAAAATTTGAAATTATAGGTTTCATTTGTCAGAATGGCACCAAACTGAGTGCTTGTGCCATAAAAAAAAGATTAAGTTCGCAAAATATTTTGTCGCTTGAACAAAATGAGTGCGGACTATTACAATAGACAAATTAAATAAAGTGCATTTTTTGGTCTTGCATTTCAAGTGTTTTTGGATTGTTTTGTTGATCGAGCGTGGATAAAGTTAGACTTATTTTTTGAGGTGAGTGAGATTATGAGTTATACTTTAGTAATAATAACTAATTACCTAGGTAAACAATAATTTATTTTAATGAAATTCTGACTTGTTAGTGGGTCGCAAGAGCGACTGTTGAGCATGAAGTCCTGGGTTCGATTCCCAGGACTGGCAAAGTATTAATTGGATTTTTCGATCAGGAATTTCTCAGTAGCAGCCACGGAGACTGGATTTGTCTTGGTTGATAGCAATAGGCTCTCCCCCTATTACATGGTAGTTCAAACATAACATTCTTTTTTAAAAAAAAATGTGGCCCCACACTAGGTTTTTCTCCTATATCGTGGGTGCGTTTACACACATTTAAACTTACATACACAAACAGCCAGACCCGGAACAACTGTCTGTAGGCCATACAAACATTTATTCCGTCTGTCTGTCAGAAGGCTATATCTCATGATCCGTGATAGGTAGACAGTTGAAATTTTCACTGAATGTGTATTTCTGTTGACGCTATATAACAACAAATAATAAATTAAAAGGAAAGGGGGCTCCCCTACTACGATTTTACGGAACCTTTCATACGCGATTCCGACTCGCACATGGCCGGTTTTTTTTTTAAATTCTATTAAGTTAGTCGTATTTCAATCGTTTTAAGACATTACACCACAAAAACAAAATAGACTACAAAAATAATTAAATAAATATTTTTTTAAAAAGGGCATAGTGTTTTGTGCCCGACTGTCTAAACCTGTACTTGCCCAACTGAACCGGATAGTCTTATTGGTTTTCCGCAGTGCCAGACACTGGCCATTCAGTGTTCGAACTATGAATTTAGAAAACAATATTTATTATTAGTCTATAAAGCGTTTTAATAAAAATTAAAATCGTGACGTGATAAAATCGTAGTTTTTTTATGTGAAATTAGGATAATCAGTTTAGTTGATGTATCGAAGGAATCCCTAAAAGTGTGCCTAGTGGTTGTGTTTTGTATAATATGTAGATTTTAGTGAGTTTGTCATCAACAAAGGCAAATGATTATAGGCTGAATGTGTTCGTTGCTGTGCTTGAGTGCTGGAAAGTTTTATTAAAAGTAAGTATTAGTTAGGTAATATTGTAATACCTACGTAAAGGAATTGAAGGTGTGCGCTATTTATGGAATTAGGAACCAATGTATTTGTTACTTCATGTTAAATATTAGGTAATAGGCGGACTTAATGCCACGAGGCATTCTCTACCAGTTAACCTATGTATTAATCAGTAAATTGGGACCAAATCACTTAGAACGTAGTTTAGGAGCATGAGGTTTCGACATCAATGCTTTTAGGCAGACGGATGATGATCACAGATCAAATTATTGTCGTCACTTAAAAAAAAAGTGTTGCCTACATACTTATTGTAATTCACAAACGCTAAGCGATACCTAAATAATTGCGGTTGTTTTTTTACGTTTCTTATATAAATTGTGTTGTCATTTCTAATTCAAAAATCACCTTGCAAGCATTGGTACTGGGCAATGATTTAACAATTGTATTATCTAAGTATAAAAAAATAAAAAAAATAAAATTAAAAAATAAAATAAAATAATAATAAAACAAAATATTAGTAATAATAATAATTAAAATTAAAAATTTATTTTTATTGTTATTAAAATATTTTTAGGTAACAGAAGCGAAAATGTTAAAAAAAAGGCAACGAGGTTCACAAAATAATGAATTCAACCGTTTACTACAACTTGGAACAAAATATCAATTACTGAAACTAACCTAAACCGCCACAAATCATAACGAATTCAATTAACACGTAATTGTTTACAAAAATAGCGAATAATTTCACAAAATAGGAAAATATAAATCTTACAGCCCTTTGAGCGATATTCCCAACAAGAGTCTCTCGTGACCAGAGACTATTTTAAGTTGTCACTCATTGCCATAGAACTATCATGTGCCGTAAAACCTCATTTCTTCTTAATACTAAGTAAAACCTCATTTCTTCCTAACGCGGCCTCTCCTGACGCCAAGTCGCCCCCGATAGGTTCTGCAAAGCGATGGTCTTGGTAGCGCACTGCTCCTATTCCAGCATCGAGATCAGGTATGGATGGCCCTAACGCCACGGGCACAGGCTCCTTACTTTCTGAACGGTCCAGGTCATGTTTTTTCGTCATCTGAAAGTGTTTACGAGGATTATTTGTGTAAGCAACACATGAAACGTAGAAATTGAAAGTTCAGAATGACAACAATATAAGATGATCGGCGTCCCAACCGTCCTATATTGTTATCGATAACTTTACTACAGCGACTAATGACAAAAATATAAGATGGTCAGCGTCCCAACCTTCCTATATTACTGCCGAAAACTTTACTACAGCGACTAACGCTATCCGGGTGACAAACCCAACGTTGGGCGACACACGACTTTGGGAACACATCCGCGCGTTCGGCGACACACGCCCTGGGAGTGGGACGCACCCGCACGTTCGGCGCCTTCCTAATACACAACCTCACAATAGGAACCTATCCCCTAAATCTGCCTATCCTAACGTAGCGTCGTCCTCGTCGCAGTTCTCGTGGTGCTCGCGCACCGGGGCCAAGTCTGCAGATGAGGGCTCACGACTCCTCCCGGTCTCCTCAGCATTAGGTGGTAGGGACGCTTATGATGACCCTGTACCGGGATCACACAATTCGTCATCTGAAATGTGATCTGGTTGTGTATTTACACACACAACCTGCAATCAATAAGATTAACATTTTGACGTCATGAGAGCTCTCATTATATAATTACTCAGTTTTCATATTGGCCCACGACACGTTGTGTAGCACGGCGGTGTAGAACTGCATCTGTGAACAAATCAGACAGAAGGCGCCTCGCTGTCTGAGGTTTACGGGCATCGCTGAATCGCACGTCAACACTTTCAAGACGGAGGCATCACTGAATCATGTAGGCAAGCATCCCACCGTCTACTTGCTAAAGGAACGTCCCGCAGTCCGTCCTCTACATGAGTTTGGTACCCCGCAGTTTACTAAACAAACCTTAGACATCCCGCAGTCTGTCTAACATAAAGCATCACTTAATCACGTAGGCAAGCATCCCGCAGTCTACCTGCTAAAGGAACGTCCCGCAGTCCGTCCTCTACATGAGTTTGGTACCCCGCAGTTTACCAAACAAACCTTAGACATACCGTAGTCTGACCTGTTGCCTCATTACATTTTCTTTACCAGATCATTGTGAAAATGACTAAGTATAAGTTTACACTGTACTCACGCTCAAAGATTGCAGCACAAGTATCGGGACACCACTCTCCGTTCCAGGGTACTCTGCAGCTGCCTGGGTGGTCTTACCGTATGAACCCCTGATAAGCTTCAGCTGATAACGGCCACTGGGTTGTATCTTAATCACTCGATATCGTCCACGCACGCATGCCAGGATCTAGTTTTCCTGTAGCCTGGGAGTAGATATTTGATTACAAAAACCAGATCGTTTATAATAAAAGTGCGTGGTGTTCGCCGCTGTCGGTTGACATAAGCGTCTTGTTTAGCTTGGCTTTTAGTTCTGGACCCCAGCGAAAGGTAACGTCTTTTTCATTAAGCGTGCTATGCAAGCGATTTTAAATACCCTGCCAAACCTAGGTTTCGCATATACTAAAAATAATGTTGTATATGTTACCGGCCAAACCCGAGCTAGGCCAAACTATTTTGTCCTAGGCCAAACTAGGCACTCTGACTAAATGGGTTAGGTTAGGTTAGAACTGTGACCAACCACGCGCGAGCCGAGGGTGCGTAGCAGGGCCGATGAGTGCCACAGCAAAGTTGGGCGCATTGTAATTGCTTTGTTTGTGTTAGTGTATCCTGACACGATAAACACTTGAACTGGTTTGGCCTGAAATCGGGTTTGGCCGGTAACATATATAATCCACCACGCTTGCCCAATGCTGGTTGGTAGATGATACGTTTCTTCGAATTATTGTTTCCAGGACATGCCGGTTTCCTCACGATTTTTATATCTCCACCTAATCTAAGCTTACCAATCTGTTGCCCAGGTCTCCTTCACCATGAAGCTGCCACGTTTCTTGGGCCACGTGGCTGGGATCGGCTACCGCAAGCCAACGACGGTGGTCTCCCGACACGAAGACTACACGGTTGGCCAAACGACCGGTGGACTGTCTGTCCTATTGACTGTACTGTGCATTGTTGACCTTTTTGGAGTCTTCCCGGTTATAACGCTGCCTAAGAGTGTTATTTCCTGTGGTGAGTGTAAACTTTTGTTAATTTTTACCAGTCAGCGTCGCTAACACTCGGTCACATATGTATGAAAGCGTGACGCGAACGACGCTGTTACATTTTTGAGCCCGGCTAAGCCGAGTCGGCTTAGCGATAAAAGTATGTAATTCCAATAGTGTAATCATACAAGGTGTAAATGAACCCTTCACGAAGCCGTCAACCTAGCATTCTGTGCGTCAAACTAAGCAACCCTACGCAAAAATTATTGCCGGGAAATGACTGTTTTTCTTGGGGTGAAAAATCACGTTTTAGGGTAAAACTTAAAGTAACGCGCTCAAAACATTTTGCTTGTGGATGCCTTGAATAGTACCTACGGGGGTCGTGGAGGTTCAAACCTTATATTTACAAAAAAAAACTTGTGAAAAAGTAGGAACTTTAACCCCCAATATCTCCGGCCGTAACTAGGAAGTTCCCAGGTATGGTCTAAAACAAAAAAAATATTGCTATGACGGGGACAACAAGAGCCTTTCGGCTTCGTTAAGGGTACACCCACACCTTTACACCCACCACCCCGGGGGGGTTACACCCTTTATATTTTTGGCATTCATTTAGTTGTTGTTAAGTGATAGTGCAAACGAGGCGCCCGTTAACACTGAACCACAGACTGAACTGATGAAAATAAACTTCGGAGACCATCGAATTACCTACGCCGCGTAACAAGTGACTATTATTAAATACTTACTGCTAAGTAACATAATACATGTGTTTTCGCCCAGGTGTATACGGGCTACCGCTAGTCCTGGCAGTATTCGGCCTACAGCTGTACACGGCAGTATTACTGGGAAGAAGCTGGCTGTTAGCGCAGAAGATCACTCCCGACATCAAAGAGAAGAATCGGTGAGTTTGCATTAAACTTTAGGATCACAAAACATCACACAAATGTCCTCGCATTACATCCGACGTACACTTGGCTTTGGTGGTTAGCTCAGGTGCTGCCTGGGTCATATTTTTACTATGTTCTGAGCTATTCTATAGACAAGGATTCTATAGACAATGATAGCCCTGAAAAATAGAAGATGCGAAGGAAGACTAAGGACTACGGGGTCCCAGGAACACAAAGGGCATAGAAGGAACGTGGATGAGTTTTAGTCAGTACAAGTCTGACACTCCCTTCCGCTCCGCCCAGAGTAGGGAGGGTCATTTGATGATATCCCATCCGAAAAAAAAGAAGACTACGGGGTTGTTGAAGGCTTACGACCACTATTGATGGACTATTTTCGATATGAATCTGAGAGAAATGATCTATTTAGGGTCTTGAAGCTGAACGAGACTTTATATAAGCATATTCCTCAAAATGCTGTCTCAACCAAATAGCGATTAGTCTGTTTAGGTTTATGGCATAGATATGAGCAATACGCAGATATTAAGGACACGATGGGACTGTCATAGGCATTGCGATTATAAAAGTCACTAGCAAAAAGACTGATAGAGGTCTTAGCAAGTTTGGAGCACGCCTCTTGTAAATAGGAATACTTCGTCAAGACGGATGGTAGTTTGAAGTCACATCTTAGCCGTGTTCAACGACAACCCTGAGTAGAAATGTAATTACTATTTATTTGGTGCGAGGCACATTAGTTTTAAAGCTGTTTTTGTTCCATACTAAGGTTTCCCTACGCGGCAGTAGCTGAACTAGCGTTTGGTTCACCAGCAAAGAGGCTGGTGACCTTCCTCATTGATGCAGCGGTCTTCGGATCAGGAGTACCTAATTTTATCATTGGTAAGTTTTTGTTGTACAGTTTGAAAAAAATAAACATTTTTTTATAGTTAACTGGTGTATTAGATTACTGTCCCACCAGCCACCTGTTACAAAATGGTTATTACTCCTCATATCACCAAAAGATTTGCATAGAGTATAGGGAAAGGAATTTACCTCATTAAATAACTACGTATTTAATAAAACCCCAAGAAACTTTTAACGACTAAGTATACATAAAGGGTGTAACAGAAAGGGTATTAAGGATATGCTGCAGTCCATCAAACTGAACAACTCCCTCCATGGGTCCAATATCGTAAACGCGAAAAAATTATCAGCTGTCCCATACTAAATTTCAATACCTACTCGACATAAATGTATTTTTCGCATTTACGATATTGGACCCATGGAGAAAGTTGTTCAGTTGTTGGTCTGCAGCATATCCTTTCATATGACTATACCCTTTCTGTAACACCCTGTATAAGCACGGCGGTATTGGATACAGTCAACCCAGATTTCTGCAGCAACAAATACAGAAATCCTATGACACTGCCTGAACTGAGACTGTAGTCCAGGGCTTACCACCCAGGACCTTACTGTCAGCAGCAGCCACTTGCGACTTCTTAACCAAGTACCCACTGGGCCAGTCTCTTTGGTAGCCAAAAACTCCTAGGGGCCCAGCACCTCTTGCACCAGTATTATTTAAATTTTACTTTAGTGTAGAAAAGAGACGAAACTATACAGGATATCTAGCTCCATTTCTTTCCGATTTGCCGTTTCAGATTTCTTCACATTTCTTTTCCATGTGCAGCCTCGCAAACGCTCCAGATATTCTGGTGGAAGATATCGGGCGGAGAAATCGGCATCACGTACTGTGTGTGGATGGTCATCCTAGGACTGCTGTTGTGTCCTGTCATGTGGCTCGGATCGCCTAAGGATATGAAGTAAGTGGGAACTGGGAGGACGGAACTACGAGTTAAAATGACATCAACCATGGTACTTCAGTGATAACACTTGCGTTATCCAAATTGCTCTTACTCCTACGACATAAAGGCGCTGACAATGTCTAATCATTAGTTACACTTATATGAGGTTTTACCACGGCAAAAATAGTGGAGAAATCAGATTTCCTAGAACCTTAAAAGCACAAGCAGCCAATATTGTTCCCACTGCTCAGACACAGACCACCTGTCTGTGAGAGGGTTATTCATATCGTAGGCTCGGTGAGGGTTGGTCGATGCCACTAGTCTTCAGTTCTGGTGGCCAACCATGACGACTTGTATAGCTTCGTCTCTTTCCCACACATTACTCCCGCTTTAAGACGTCATAGTATCCCCCCAGGTTTTAGGAAACCCATGCTGGGCCCTCCAAGATGTTTTCCGTCACCGTTTTGAGAGCGGTAGCGATGGAGTTATTTACACAAGGTAAAGTGTAAAACTTTGTACTTCAGTGGGGTTACCAAGATGTCTTAAACTCTTAAACTCCAGTGAGGAAAAAAAAAACGGAGCTACAGAGCACGACTAGAGCCATCTCTTTCCCATTCTAGAATAAGATTAATACAACACTTTAAGATCTCATGGTAGGCTACCAGGTGAGAAAACTTGACTCATCACTATTTAATGTTGAAGTTGTACTATGTAGAATTCCCATTTTTAATTTGAGTAGACCATAACGCACAGCTGTTTCCTTTGCTCTAGTGAAGGAATCACAGAGACAAAAAAAGATTCAGTGCTTAGGCTTACATCAATAAACGTCACTTAGCACGTGCTTGGTTTAGACAATATGTTCCGTAGATATTTTGCACTATTGCAGTTTGTCAGTTTTGTGACAGTGACGAAGGCCCAGTTCCATATGTCGAAGAGGAGACATGCAATAATCGACTCACAGGAGAGTCTAGAAATGTGAATGATAACCAATGTGATTGGTCCCGCCAGTCTCCTCGCCGCTGGAAACCGAACCTAACGCTTAGCCAAAGGATCGTCTGTAGACCTCGACCTTATTTCCTACTGACTGCTGGTAACAAAAGCAAATCCTACCTCTTTTCCAGACCCTTAGCGATATCGTCAGTGATAATAGTCACCACAGTGGCCATCACCACATGGACGTGCATCTTGCTTGACGACACATCGCCGACGCCGGTCGCCAACGTGGCGAAAATACAGCCGCAGCTGCAGGATTTCCTTATAGCTTATGGGATACTGGCTTTTCAGGTACTAAAATGCTTGTTTTTAAGCGCAACCATGGTCTGTTTTTATTCTCTGAGTACGAAGATTTACCTAACTGAGTGACAGAGTGGGTTCGGTTTCGGCTAGTATTCTGCAGTGCGCTAATGGTTTGTTGAAGAATGATCGTCAGTTTCGATGGGGTCTAATGCTTACATGATTAACGGCCGAATACTGAAACGCCACTCAAATATTTCAGGGCTGCTTAAACGTTTGAGCAGCTCTTAAACTATGCCCAAACGTCACTTTTGACACTTTTGAGTATCTGTTAAATTTGAGTGGCGTTTCAGTATTCGGCCGTAAATCTATTTAATATGAAGAACAGGTAAAGTTTGTAAGTTTAGATGTAGTGGGTACCTAGTACCTAATCACTAATGCGAAGCTGCATTATCCCCTGAAACCAAACCATCATGCCTGGATATTTATCGACGGCATGTAAAGCCAAGACAGAGGCCCATGGGCTGCATAAAAACTCTGATACCAGGTAACGCCACACAAAAAAAAAACCATGAAATAATTAATTTTCCACCAGTTCGACATCCACCCAATGCTGCTGACCCTGCAAGTGGACATGAAGGACAGTAAGAAGATCAACGCAGCCGTGCTCGGCGGGTTCGGGATCACGGGCTTCATGTTCGCGGTCACCACCGTGCTGGCAGCCATCAGATACGGGACTGACCTGGATAATAATATACTGCAGAGTGAGTTCTTACTTCTTTTCTTGTTTTATTCTTCTTTGGTATTCAGCTGCGTCCGGTTAGACTGGACCGACTCCAACATTGGTGGGTAAGGCTATACAGACAATGACAACACGAGCAGTTCGGTTTTTTTTTTCTATTGATTTCCATACAGCAATGCACAAATGCATAACTTTTTTTTTATTGGAGAAATATATAGGTTTGGTATTGAATGGAGGGTCTAATTACTACTCATACGGGGTGAACGGGACACCGACGCAAAAACGCGAACCACGTATTCAGTACATCATTCTGAGCCGCTACATAGAAATTTTTCATCGATTATTTTAAAAAAAACAGTTGTTCCATACATTTTGACCGTGTAGGTATTGCACTTTTGTAGGAAACAGCAGATTTTTTTTTTTTCATTTTAAATATTTGACAGAGACAATATATCTTTCTTGTTCGGTCTCCTAGACTCTGTGCAAGTTTGAGCGAGATATATACCTGAAATATGACCATACCTTTCTGGTGCACGCTGCATGTAAAACTTATTAGAACCGGTGATGACGGTAACTCGAACTTACAATAAGATTAAAAAAAAATACGGCCTTGTTCTCGTGTATTGGTTGCAAGACCTTCGGCATGAGGTCTTGGGTTTGATTCCCAGATCGCGAAAAGTATTATTGAGATTTTAAATCAAGAATTTCTCAGTACAAACAGTCGAGAGTCAAGAGTTGTGTCCGGATGATGGCAATGGGCTTGCCCTCTAATGTACAGAACTTGGGTATAACTGGCGAAATATGGTATTACAGTTGTGATGTCAAACCATTTTGTTTTTTTTTTGTACCCGTGTCCCGTGGTGCGATTATTATAACTTAGTGAATATCTCCACATTTGTTCAGGTATACCGTCATCGATACCGCTGTACCTGATGTCGTTGCTGGTGACTCTTCAGCTGTGCCTGTCCAGTGCCGTAAGCCACTCGGCGCTGTTCCAACACATTGAAGATATACTCAAGATTCCTAGAGGTACGTTGCTTTGCTCGTTTGGGTTCCTAGAAATGTTGTTACTAACAGTGCTTTAATAGATAGGTCATTACACTTAAATAGGAAGGTCAGGGCAGTAGGAAGATTTATTAATAATTAGAAATCATGTAATTTTGCATATTTTTATTACTCTTGCTGCCAATGAGATTAGAAATACCTCTAGTTTAAGTTAAGAATGCGAAAAAGCCGAGTAAAAATATGGATAAGGATCTTTTTTTTTTTATGACGCGAACGTGACTTCACTATTTGGACCACCCAGTATAACAACTTTTTTATACATTTTAAAAAGTCATACAAGTGAATAAAACTGCAGCGCATACTGAACCTTATTGGTTGGTTTGCAAGATTATTTTTTTGGAAGCTACATTGTGAACACAATACCCTATGTTACTGCAAATGCAAAAATACAATCATAATTATTGTGATTGCGAAAGTGTTGCACAATCATTGACAAAAATGCAGCTAGATTCTGTTTTTTTACAAAGTATTGTACCTATCTACTTAACGAGCGAGGGCAACCTGGTTTGAATTTGGAGCTGTTACTTTTTTGAACATATTTGAACAGCGCTGCATGTTTTTTTTTGCACTTGAATGAAATTTACAAGAGGGCACTATTGGTATGTGTAATATAATTATGTGTGAGGAAAATTTATTAAAAAAACAAAATGGCGGCGTCAATTCCTATTAGAGCCCAAAAGATCCATGTAGAACTATAGTTTTAATATTCTGCATCAACAATAAACACATTTGTATTTTCATGTTTGTTTCAGATTTCTGCTTCCAACGCTGTCTTATAAGATCAGGCGTAGTAGCTTTAGCCGTAATTCTAGCTGAATCCGTCCCTAGATTCGACTTAGTCATGGGTCTAGTGGGGTCCACTTTAACAGGACCTTTAATGTTTATATGTCCGCCAATATTCTTCCTAAAACTATGCTATATGAAATCTAAGATGCGTTCCAAACAATCCTTGTATAGACTGACAGAGAAACTAAACGGAACGCAAAATGGAACTCAGAATGGTGGTGCTCAAAATGGCGGGGCGCAAAATGGCGTGACTCAAAATGGCGGGGCGCAAAATGGCGTTTCCCAAAATGGTGACCTGTCAAAAACCCCGCTAATAACAGTCGCTTTACAAACTAAGTATAAAACGTTCACTGAATATCCAATAGAAATGAGAAATGATGACGAGTATGATATCAAGTGGTACGATGTTGTTTTAGCTTTAATTGTAATGACTATAGGCATAGTAGCTACTATTGTTGCGACTTACTCGAGTTGGTCGAATTCTATAGCTTATGCGACATTTAGCCCGCCTTGTTTGATGAACGCTACTGAGGCGGCTAGGAGTTTCCTACAAATACCTATGGCTATTTAGAAATTAAGATAGATATCTAATTTAAATACAGAGGGGCCAGACGCTTAGTTTTACTTAGCTAAAGAATGTCTTTTTGTTTTCTCCTACAACGATTTTCAGGGATTTTTTTGTTAAGCAAATTGACACCATAATAGTTTGACCACTTTAAGTGCAGTTAAGGGTGTCGTTGCTTGTCAAGAAAAGCATCGATATGTCACACATTTATTTTAGTTCTGTGTTTGCCCACCTGCGATAAGTTCGTTGAAGCGTTAGGACGCCAGCACATCAAGCTACTACAATCTGTCATAGATGTTCAACTTTATCGTTAAAGCATTAGGTTCAAGGTTGATTAGGAAAATGTTGAGTTTTGGGTAGCTTGATGTGCTGACGTCTCTATATCAATTTGCCGTGTTATAGTCATTTTATAGAACTGTCAAAGAATAACTGTTGTCATCTGAATTTACGAACTATTTAGGTTGGTAGTCCAATTTGGTTAACAATAAATTTTTCCCGGATTAATACTCAACGCCAATACTTGTGGCAGTCGTGGTCCTAAAACGTGCAAGAAGGACCGCGAATATTTAGTACTTATGACATTTTCCCGTTCTCACTTTCTATGACCGCGACTGTCACGAACATTGGCACATTTTTATCGATCCTGGCTTTACTTAACTACTAGAAATTGACTTATTATCAACCATACCATGTATTTATCAATCAACGACGCCATGACATTTAATTATAAGTTTATGTTGATAAATTAAAATATACCAAAGTGGGTTTTATTATCCAATTGTTGGTAAAACGTTACTTAGTTGTCAATTTGTAAGTTTAAAAGATTTAATTTTATTATTATTTTGTAAGTTTGTTCTGAATAATTAGATAAATTAAAATATATATATTTACAATGTTTTAATATTCGTCTTATACAACATTAGTTTTAGTATATGCGAAACCTGAAACACGTGTCTAGTATTTTTATGAAGGAATCTGTGTACAAAATTTCAAAACTGTATCTTGAAAAATCACAAAGTTATAAGCTTGTTCTGTTACCTGTTTGTCCGCACAAAAACGTGGTCACTACGCGGCGCTGCCATGGGCAAGCCTGCAGCGTCGTCTTGAGCTCATTGATAATAATAATTTGGCAGTAGGTACCTAAATTATTGCGATAGGTAGTTACTGTCGCTCGGTGTCCAACTTGTAACTTTTTAAAAATATGTTTGGGGCAAAATATAACATGGTTTAAAAATTATTGGAATCGATTCAGTTACTTATTCTGAACAAACTATATTCAGGTTTCGCATATATTAAAAATAATGTTGTATATTATACTGAGTCATAGTGAATATTATATTAAATTGCTATATCTGTTGCATTTAACAAGGGTGTCAACCATTGCATTACAAACCTTATGTTATTTCATTAAATTAAAAGTCACTTGATGCAAGATTTGACATTTTTTCAAAAAAAGATATGCAGATTATTATTTTTGTTAATATTTTGTTTAATGACTAATGAAAACATCGTAAAGTAAGAGCTACTTGTACAGTTTTATTTTTAATTGCTTTCTTTATTTATTTAATTATTGAGAAAAGAGATGGAGCGTCTTGTTTGCCTCTCACTTGCACAGCCTGTGTGAGCAAGCAAATAACGAGAACGATTGTATTGTATAACGGGCTGGTGTCCGCAACTCCACGTCAAAGCGCGTATTTTGCGTGAACGAGAACGATATAGTGAAACTGCCATTTTAAGTCAAATTAGTAAACGAAACTCTATAAACGTGATGGTAGAATACTTGAAAACGCAAAACAATGATTTGATGTTTTTTTTTTGTGAAATTTGTCAGTTTCTTGAACTACTTCTCCTTCCTTTTTCTTCTTGTTTTTTTTTCTTCTTGCTGGTTTGTTTTTGTTTCTTGTGTCGTGTTTAAATGTCTATCGATACCTAACACCTCTGTGAAGTATAGTCGCCAGCGCATCAAGTGAGTACAAACTGTCAAATTTTTTCATTCGATTTTGAACGTAATTATCAACATTTTATGTTTTAAAATCGTTTGGAGAAATTTGACAGTTTGTGGTAACTTGATGTGCTGGCGACCGTACTTATAATTATTTATAAAAAGCTGTATTTTTTCATTCATATTTCAAGTTTTTTTTACACTAAATAGGGTTGCGCTTGGCAACTCGCCTGATGTGAAGCGATGCTGCAGCCTAAGGCGCGAATTATACAGAAACGGCGCAAGGTGAAGGCGCGGCACAGGGATAATGCCGCTTCAAAACGTTTTCATATAATATGTACGTAGGCGACATGTCCTGAATTACGCTCAACGGCGCGGCGGGTATTCTTCCGTTTCCTTATAAATTCCACGCCTGCGCCGCGCCTTCACCTTACGCCGTTCCTGTAAAATTCGCGCCTTAGGTGGAGCACGCTTGTAACTTACATTTATTCCAGCGGTCGATGACCTAAGATCATCAAATACCTATCAATTTTTTGTATTATGTCTGTGGAATACCGCTAGGTAATTTTATTTGACACTAGCTTAAAAAAATATAATAATTATTGTAAATTAAGATGATGTAAATGATGAACCACGGGAACAGAACTTAAGCAACTATTAAATAAAACTGATCGAAATCATTTGAATTGTCTTTTATTCAACGTTACATCAGTCATTACATTACAAGCCCGATAAACAAACAGGATGATTACAGATTTAACAATACATAAACAGGGTGTTTCATGCTGGTAGGTTACGCTACATACATAATACGTTCATACATTAAACACTGTTTTAAGCTTTCACGGTTTACAACTTAACTTATATTGTCAATTACGGGATATCTTCCGTGATTGTTCAACCCGCGATCATGGCGCTTGCAACAGCGTTGAGATATCGGGAGCTCAAAATAATGAACAATCACGGAAGATATCCCGTAACTGACAGTATAAGTTTATATTCACACGCCTTTGTCCCACGCGGGTAGTAAATAAATACAGATCAAATATTTCATTTAGTAATAGAGAAAAATATAATCAAACTAGCGAAATATTTGACAGTTATTTGCGAAATTGCTATGTTCCAGCTTCTAGATAGAACACAAAAAAAACCAGCCAAGTGCGAGCCGGACTCGCGCATGAAGTATTCCGTACCATCGTAGTAGGGTACAATAAAAATTATAGAAACCTTTTAATTTTTTTTTTATTATTTGTTGTTATAGCGGCAACTGAAATATACATTCTGTGAAAATTTCTACCGTCTACCTATTACGAATCATGAGATACAACCTGCTGACAGACAGACGGACGGACGGACAGTGGCGGCTTAGTAATAGGGTCTCGTTGGTCCCTTCGGGTACGGAACCCTAAAAAATGGAGCGGTATGTGAATGAAATTGACTGCCACTGACAGTTACATTAACTTGTTTTTTAATCGTTAAAAAATAACTATTCTGCAAGCATTTTAGTTTTGTGTGATGTACTTTATCCGTAGAAGGACTAAGTAGGCGAGGGGGGGGGGGGAATTGGTATCTTTTTTCTTTTTCTTACATTATTATTCAACCCAGCCTAGTACAAAAATAACCTTATCTTCAATCGAATCTTAAACAGCGTTTAGCTTTTAAAACACAATTATAATTATTTGTTAGTATTTCGTGAATATTATGTGATTTCTTTGATTATTGCACGTCTACGAATTACACTGTAAGGTATTCAGTGTATTCCTGTTCGTCACACCCGACGTTCCACTGGTGTGGAAACAACAGAAATTTACAAAGGATACTCGTGGCTAAATAATAACAGCCGCACAGGTCCATCCTCATGGTAAGCAGCGCTTGCCAAGCTCGGTCTGTGGATGGGTGACCATCCATTACATACCGAGTTTCCTCCGTGCCTTGTGACTGCCGATAACTGGACTTTTTTTAAATACATGCTTTGAGTTTTTGTTTGTATGATATCCTTTACAAAATGTCCCACTGGACAACGTAAATACACCGAATCCACGTTCTCAAACGCCTTATTAACATCACTACGAAAACATTTACACTCAACAATATTATGACATTATAAATTATATAAATGTACGTTAGTAGTTAATTTAAAACATTTAATGATTAAATAACAGGAACCTAAAAACAAATGTCTTATTAATAGAATTAAAACACGATATTACTATGAACTCGAATAAATGCAACAACTTCAATTTAAGACAACATAAATACACACAGAATAATTATACTTAAACAAATCATTCAAAAGTGCCAAGTTTGAGAAGTCAGGAAAAATAAAAATTATTACCCAATTGACTACAAACTAAAAGCGTATATTCGAATTACAACTGTCATTATGACAGTTGACATGACATTTTGACAGAGTGAAAGAGACACCGACGCGAAAACGGTTACCACGTATTCAGTACATCATTCCGAGCCCACATAGAAAAATTTTTCATCGGTTGCTTAAAAAAACGGCTGTTTCGTACAAAAGTCCTACACGGTCAAAATGTATGGAACAGCTGTTTTTAAAAATTTCTATGTTGTTCAGAATGATGTACTGAATACGTGGTAAACGTTTTCACGTCGGTGTCCCTTCCAGTCTGTATAATAAACAATTAATTTCGGATATTGTTGTAAAAACATTTAGTTATTTATAAGTATGCCAAATAAGTTTAAATATTAACAAAATATCCAATGGTTCTAAAATTACTGGAACTAACGACAAAAAAACACTATGTAGAATTTGTCTATACACTATAATAACTTTGTATTATTAAGGGACCCCATCTGGTTGCCCAACCGCTGTGTACATGATGCTTTATGTGATGTTTATAGTGGATAACAGGAAGACTTCAATCAACTCTCCATAAGGGAACACACTTATCGACTTGGCCCGATCCCGTATCAACATCATACAAGCCGTAAAAGGACCCTTCACGAAGCCGTCAACCAAGCATTCTGTACATCAAACTAAGTAGCTGAGATGGAAAGAAAAATTCGAGTGCGAGCAGGGTTTGAACCTGTGACCTCCTGATTTCTGTACACCGGACAAAACAAAGAAACCGGATCAAACTAAGTAGTCTACGTAAAAATTATTGCTGGTAAACGAGTTTTTTTTTTTGGGTTATAAATCACGTTTTACGGTAGGACTCAATGTAACGCACTCAAAACATTGTGCTGATGGATGGATTGAATAGTACGGGGGTCGTGGAGGTGTTTAAAGTAAGGTTATAACATTAAAAACATGTAATTAAAAAAAAAAAAACTTGTGAAAAAGTTGGAACTTTGACCCCCAATATCTCCGTAACTAGAAGGTTGCCAAGTATGGTCTCGAACAAAAAAATGATCGCAATGACGGAGAGAACAACTGCCTTTAGGCTTCGTTAAGGGTACTTTTACACCCATTATTTGTCGCATTTAGTTCAGCGCGATGTCGGCGCATCGCATGGACATAGCTTAGAGCTCATTCTGACATGCCAAAGTCACTACAAGTTAGTTACTCCTTAATGCAGACACCGTCAAATAACATCAGTCTTTAAATTAAGTTCTCGTCTTAACAATTTGATTGCTACAGAACAAAATATTATTGCACATAATTTTTTAAAAAGTAGGAACATAAATGAAAAAAAAAAAGAATTGTGAGTTCTAAATTTTTTTTAAAAGATAGTTGCAGTCAAAACATCTTTAATTCGGATCGAACTCAAATCTCGAAATCGGATCTCAAACTTGAAATAACGGTAACGGTTCTCGAGATCGAATCTCGAATTCGGTCACTCTTAGCTTTCAAACAAACTATACTATGTTCAATTTATGAATACATATTTGACACATGCTAATTGTACAATTAAAGTGGAAGCGCCAGGGTAGCCCTTGAAATTCAAATTTTCTTACGTTTTTTGCAATCTACGGGTCAGTGTCAGGTCGTATGTTGATGTACACGTATGTATTTACAGAATTATAATCAAACTTCTCAATTAATATAAGAACTATGGTTTAACATCGTGCTACAAGAACCTTTTGGCGCTCGAATGAAGTTGACAGGGCGGCGGTGTTGGTATACATTGGTTCAATTGTTTTGTGAAATATACAGAAAAAGCAAGATTATGG
This sequence comes from Noctua janthina, assembly GCA_963576755.1. NCBI lineage: Eukaryota > Metazoa > Arthropoda > Insecta > Lepidoptera > Noctuidae > Noctua > Noctua janthina. The sequence continues at coordinate 11,758,419 of OY755068.1, read as the reverse complement.
CCACGAGCCCAAAGATTCTTGCACAGTTGTACAGTCACCAGCACATCAAGTTACCACAAACTGTCAGATGTTTCCAAATGATTTTAAACCATAAAATGTTGATGGTTAAGTTCAAAATCGAAAGAGAAAATTTCACAGTTTGTGGTAACTTGATGCGCTGGCGACTGCACGTTGAAAGGCATATTTTAAAACGTTTGAGTATTGATTAAGGCAATCGGAAAAACATTATCTGTTCCCAAGTTCAATAAAAGACATAATACAGTACACTTACTACACCAAAACGAAACTTAAGCCTTCTGTTTAGGCATCTCAAGTTGTTTTCCGAACAACTTACGAATTAATTTCTTATCTAACTTCCCCATCGCGTTCCTAGGCATTTGATCAATAACTAACATAGTTTTAGGAAGCTGATACGGCGCTAATTTCTTCCCAGCTGATTCTTTTAACTCTTGAAGTGTTAATTTAGCATTTTCCTTAAGAACTACAACTGCGCCAATAATTTCTCCGTAACTGTCGTCTTCTATACCTAAAATGGCGGCGTCGGCTATGCTCGGGTGATCTAAGATGGCGGATTCGACTTGCAACGCGCTTACTTTGTAACCGCCAGTCTTGATGATGTCCACGGAGGTTCGTCCGAGGATTCTGAACTTACCGTCCTGGAAAGAAGCCGTGTCGCCTGTACGGAACCAACCGTCGTTGGTGAAGTCCGAGTTATCCAGTTTTGGGGCTCTGTTCCAGTACCTGAAAGATGTGTGATTGTTGTAGTATCAACATGATCAGACTATGGAGTTCCCACTGCTGAGACCGAACCTCATTTTCGGGAGAAGAGATGGAGCCTAGTCCATCACGCGGTGCGGTCTTGGCGCGGAGTGGTGTATGTCACATGTCTTCGAATTTTTTATTCTATGGCATGCTAAGCAGTGGCGGTGAATTAAATAACAAAAAGTATTAGTGTCGGTCGCGATGGCCCAGAGGTTAAAGCCTCATATGTACTTTCTAAGTTTAGCTTGGACATCACTGACATCGGTGATGGAAAACACCGTGAGGAAGCCTAGACTTATTACCAGAGGTCGGAATTAGGTAGAGTTATTTGTGTACTTACACTGATTTCATACAGCGAAAGAATAAAGTAGATATGCCTCAAATCCCGAGATTAATTTTAAAGAGCAGAAAAATCCCGTGATTTATAAAATAAAAAAAATCTCATCATCATACGCACGCAGCGCAACATTTAATGAAAAAATGTCGCGGGTTTGATTCCCGCACGGAACAAATATTTGTATGATCTACAAGTAGTTGTTCCGGGTCTGGGTATTTGTGTATGATCTTTGTAAACGCATCCGTTACAGGAAAAAATCCAAGTGTGGGGCAACGTAAATAAAAAATTGTATTGTGAATTAATGTAAATACTAATAAATATTGTATGTTAATTATCTTTGTTTTATTTTTCATATCTATCTCTGAGGTTTTTATTATTATTTATTTGTAATATTGTTGGCCACACGGGATTGTATTATAAATCCCGGGAAATCCCGGGAAGATCCATATTAACATCAACATTTCGATGCAAGTACATAAATAACTCAACCTAATTCCGACCTCTGCTTATTACATACATACATAAAGTCACGGCTTTTTCTAATGGGGGTAGGTAGTGACGCCACCTGCTACGGTCCTTACATACTCCTTGTGCCTCGTCCACGTTCATACATCTCCTCATACACGCGCGCCGGTTGCAAATACTACGCACCTGACCTTTCTGAAGAACCTCACCAATGAGGTCAGTGTATGTCGTTCTAGGCGAAAATAATAAAGACTTATACAGGGTGTAAACAGACCCTTCACATATCCGTCAACCAAGCATTCTGTACATCAAACTAAGTAACTTTACGCAAAAATTATTGCTGGGAATCGACTTTTTTTTTTGGGGTGAAAAATCATGTTTTAAGATAAGTCTCGACGGAAAGCTCTCAAAGCATTGTGCTGATGGATGGATTGAATAGTACGGGGGTCGTGGAGGTGTGTAAAGTAAAAATCTTACATTAAAAACATGTATTTAAAAAAAAAACTTGTGAAAAAATTGGAACTTTGATCCCCAATATCTCCGTAACTAGAAGGTTCCCAGGTATGGTCTAGAACAAAAAAATGATCGTAAAGACGGGGAGAACAAATGCCTTTTGGTTATGTTAAGGGTCTATTTACACCCTTTATTTAATACATATAAGTCGCAAATTGTCAACCCGTCTTGAGCCAGCGTGGCGATCACTGCTCGTGCCTACTCTGCATGCGAAGAGGCGTTTGCCCAGCAATGGGAATGTTATGAGCTGATAAAATAAAGTGCCTGGGTCAAAACCCACGGCCTGCGACGCGTGGTTTGGGGCCGTTACCACAGAGCCACCATTGCAATGCTCTCTGCTCTCTTAAGTTACAGTACCTGGGCGACCGAGCTCTGCTCAGTGGTCGGGTGAAATTGAGAAAACGATTTGTTCCAGAAATGGGACCATAATGCAACTTTCATCGAAATCGTTAGAGCCGTTTTTGAGATCGTGATTACAAATATATATAAACAAAAAAAGTTACATACAGCATTTTAAATGATAGCGTGACAGGGGAGAATAAAAGAAAAAAACGTGTTGCACCGACCTCAAGTAACATGGTACAAGGCACAGATGATGGCATACAGTATTTTAAAGTCTTGCACGATGACTCGCTAAACACATTAACATAACACCGCGTTCGTAATTTTGGATTTAAAAAAAAACAACTTTAGTTAAGAAGTTTTTAATAACTTTATTGCTTTTATTTGTTTTTTTTTTTTTTAGCTTTGCCTCACACTAGGAATTTCTCCTGTATCGTGGGTGCGTTTACAAACATTTAAACTCACATACACAAACAGCCAGACCCGGAACAACTACCTGTAGATCATACAAATATTTGTTCCGTGCGGGGATCGAACCCGCGACACGCAGCGCAGCAGTCAATCGCTCCGCCACTGCGCTAACCGTGCCGTCGATTTGAACAAGCTGGCATTCTTACTTTCAGAGATATTAGTTATAAGTGACCCGAATTAATTGTTCTCCAAAGTAGTCTCATTTAAAAAAAATTGGCATTTATTTTTTCTCATTTCAGGACACGGAACATGCAAGAAGGAAACTAAATCTGTCTTCTCATATTGACAATGGGAAATTGTAAATCGCGCAAAATTTATACAACCTCAAATCTATGACGTGTGCCAGCGTCAATCGTTCTTTTCAAATATTTTAAACCAAGGTAAAGCATCACAGAGTGACCTTATTTAGCTGTTTTAATTAATTAAATTTCGCATTTTTTCTTCAATTTGCGTCATTACTAGTAACCAAGAATACATTTTTAACTAATGCATACATATCGGAAATATATAAGTTACATATTACGGGTATGTTAAAATGCTAATTTATGTGTAGACTAAAAATAGATTCGCTTAAGTTATGAATAAAATGTCGAATTGAATTGATGATAAATTTATACATTAGTTATTTATTTATTAGTTATTTAGTTATAAAGGGCGCCCCCTATTACATGGGTCTTAAGTTCTGGCGAAATTTGGGTGTACTATAAGTAAGACCTCTGCCAAACCCTTTGGGGATTACAGGCGTGATGTTATGTTAAAGTGGTCGTCGTTGGTCTAGTGGTCGCAAGCTATACTACTGAGCATGAGGTCTTGGGTTCAATACCCAGGTCTCAGTAGCTTGTTTGTCTAACCCTGGTATCTACAGTCAAGTTAAAGTAATTACTTGTGTTTCAGTAATTACTTGTGTTTAAGTAATTACCTGTGTTTATGTAATAACTTGTGTTTAAGTAATTCATTATACAACCATTTTTAAACAATAGACAAGAATTTGAACGAAGTAAGAACCGTCAAAGAAAACAAAGCTAAGAATTCTAATTTTTGACAGTTCTAACTTCAAGCAATTACTAAACTACAGAAAAAAAATCGTATCTTAAGTTATTACTTTTACTCAAGTAATCACTTTGACTTTTTTATAGATACGTGTGTAAAACTTTAGACAGTGTTGATTAATATATTTTTACCGACTACACATTTGTGCGTCAACCTGAGACTAGAATGAAAACTGGAATCAGTTCATTATTTCATTCATAATTTTAATAAATCGTCAAAAATATTAAATAAAATAGATCGCCGGTCGACCTGGTAAGATAAGAAGCTAATTATGCTCGAATAGTAATGAAAATAAAACAGCCAGCCGGCGCCACTATCGACTTTCAAATTAACATAAAAATGTGCATAAAATCAAATGCATTCATTCTATGGAAAATAACCTAAGTGAATAAAGAATTACAACTTTTGACTTGCAAATGATTAATCCTTTCGTATAATATCGTTTTAATAAGTAAATAATAACAGCCGCTCGGGTCGACCTTAAGGTTAAGCCGCGCTTGCCTAGGTTAGTCCGTGGATGGGTGACCGCCCATTACATACCGAGTTTCCTCCGTGTCTCGGAAAGCACTTTAAGCCGTTGGTCCCGGTTGTCATTTGGAGATCTTTGACAGTCGTTACAGGTAGTCAATGGCCCAAAAAGTCTGACAACCAGTCTTAACAAGGGGTATCGTATTACCCAGTACTAACTAGGTTGTGGAGGCCAGATAGGCAGTTGCTCCATGTAAAACACTGGTATTCAGCTGCATCCGGTTAGACTGGAAGCTGACCCTAACATAGTTGGGAAAAGGCTAGGCAGATAATGATGATTACTTTTTTTGCAGCATTTTTGCATGTAATTAAAAACAAGCATAAAGCCGCTAGTGCGGCGAGTGCGGGGGAGAGTTAATAGCATGCTGCTCGCTCGCGGTAAGGCTTGATTGCTCCATCATCTCCCATAACTGTAAGCGACATGTGGCAGGCTGATGTGACTAGCAAACCTCATTTATTGTGTGTAAATTGTTAATTTATTTAAGATTATTTTTTATTATTGTTTTGTTTTTGTTTAATTTATTTAAGATTATTTTTTATTATTGTTTTATGTATGACTTTATTTATTTCTATACAAATTAAATATATTTTTAAATATTCCTTACAAAAAACAATATAAAAAAACATTTAAAAATATAAAAAAATTGTAGCCCACCGGCATCGGGAACAGGGTACCAGCGGTCAGGGCTCCAGAGAGAGGAACCTCCTAACAATACGAGCCGTGTGCAGGAGTACGGCTTTCTGAATCAAACCCTTGATCCAGCTGCCATGTCGACAACCTCGCAAGCCAAGTCAAGATGTATGACTTATTATTATTAATTGGATTAAATTGTTATGAATTAGATTGAATTGAATTAGTAATGTTGTGTATGTAATGTGACTGTAATTTCTTATTTTAATTTTTTTATTTATAAAATAAACGCATCTTACCTAGAGAAGACAGCGGGCCCCCTGATGAGCAGCTCCCCCTGGAACCCGTTGTCGCCCACATCCTTGTGCTTGGTCTCTTTGGAGGGCTGCCAGTAGTAGCCCTCGGAATCCACAGAGTAGTCCTTTGTGGACAGACCAAGACGTTCCAGGCATATCTGTACAGAAAAATTACTAGATTATTTTAAACGTTCTGAATAAACCGATTTCTGCGATTTCGGCGGTCTCTCCAGTTCTGGAGCCATAGCGCTAAATGGCGCGTTTCTTCCTGTCTGCTCCGACTTTCGGTATCTCGGTTCACTCGTGCAAAGCGATGGCGAAATAGATCGTAGAGTAAAGCACAGAATTAACACGGGATGGATGAAATGGCGGCAGGTCACGGGAACAATCTGCGACTCCCGCATTCCCCTTAAACTTAAGGGGAAGATTTATAAAACAATGGTTAGACCTGCTGTCTTGTATGGATCAGAATGTTGGGCCACAAAAGGGATGAATGAAAGGCATTTGCATGTGGCGGAGACGAGAATGCCAAGGGGGATGTGTGGTGTTACGCGAATGGATAAAATAAGAAATGAGCATATAAGAGGAAGTTTGAAAGTGGCGCCGGTGACTGAAAAGTTGTGTGGTAATCGGTCGTCGTGGTATGGGCATGTGATGCGGAGGAATGAGGGAAATGTTGCGAGGAAAGTTTTGAGTATGAATGTGTATGGGTATATGAGTAGAGGAAGACCAAAGAAACGATGGATGGACTGTGTAAAGAATGATATGGCAAGAAAGGAGGTGTCTGGCGAGATGACGAGTAATAGAGAAGTATGGAAGAACAAGACATGCTGCGCCGACCCCAAATGAATTGGGATAAGGGCAAGAGAATGATGATGATGAATAAACCGAACTGTTATAAACTCTATGCGTAACTATTTACGGCTGAAATTCGCGGTGAAGGTTTTATCATTTGTGTAAAGGCGAATTTTACTATTGATACAAAAAAACCGACCATCGCGCATCTCGAGTGAACTTTTTTTTTTCTTTGTTACGGAATAGGCCTGCTCTTGACCTCGATCACGCTATTAAGCCATTAGATTCATCGTCATCATCATCAGGAACGGCAGCTGTAAGGTCAACGAGTGCAGGTCGCAGTCTAAGGTACGTACGCAGCACATATCTTTACCGCTGTCTGCACGGAACTATTGTGAACATCATATTAACGTACTTCCTAAGACCCTAGTACGGTCTCCCCGGGGTAGCAGGTAGCCATCACCTCATTTCGGCTGAAGCGCCTGCTACATTACACACACTTAGACTTAATGAACATAGCAGGAATGCTATCGCACGAGGCAGCATCGACGGTGCGATCGGCAGAATACTCTGTTTCTCGCTCAGACAAACGACGGTTCTAAGCGACAGAAAGGATAGGTGCATGGAAAAGTGCGATTCCGTGCTGATAGATGAGGTTCAACTCTTAAGGTGAAAGCGTCAGTGTAGCCCGCGAAATTCAAATCTTCTTACGTTTTTTGCAATTTGCAGGTCAGTGTCAGGTTGTACGTTGATGAAAAATGAGTCGCGCAAGTAACACGTAGGTAGTTACAGAATTATAATCATTAAAACAACCCTCTAAGTTTATGTAACCCCATTCAATAACTATTTTATGAAAAAGTCATGCAATGGGTTAAATAAACTTCTAGGATTGTATTGATGATTTCAATGTCAACAACTGTCGGGTTCTTTTATAAACCGTTCGAAGAAGAAAGGGAAAAAAAAATGGAGAGATTATTGAAAATTGGGAATTGTATAGTCTTAAGTCGCGAATAACTTTACTTTTTTTATAAAGAAAATGATTTTAATGATGTAATTCTGTAACTACATACGTGTTACTTTCGCGGCGAAAGTACGTTGATGAAAAATGAGTGGCGAAAGTTTCGCCACTCATTTTTCATCAACGTACAACCTGACACTGACCTGCAAATTGCAAAAACGCAAGAAAATCTGAGTTTCGCGGGCAACCCAGACGCTTCCACCTTAAACGGAGTTCCAAGTGCTGTCAGTGTCATTATTGTTGTGAAATATTAACACGGATAGCTCTTGAACGCGGTTAAGATGTTTTGCTGATCGCGTTCAGGTTTTTTTACGGTCGCACAAGGTAAATGTATGCATAAATCGTGAACATGTTGGGTACAGCTGTTTTTTTTTCGCTAATTTAGTATTCGTCCCATAATAAAAGTTGTTTATAATGATAAGCACACACGGCGGCACATGAAGCTGTACATTTCCAGTATAACTTAGTCTCGCTTTGTATAGATTTCCTATACAATGAGAGATCCGCATAAACTGGTTTTAACAGCTTGGTTGGCCGTCGACGTCGTGCGTACAAATTAACCTCTCAAAAGTACAGGATTGTCGCGACTGCTGAGCATGAGGTCCTGGGTTCGAGTTCCGGATCGGGTAAATTATTGGGTTTTTCCATCAGGAATTTTTCAGTAGCAGCCTCGGAGCAATGATGGCAATAGGCTCGCCCCCTATTACATGGGACTTAAACATAACTGGCGAAATGTGGATGGACTATTAGGTACACCTCTACCTAACCGTTCGGGGATTACAGGCGTGATGTTATGTTATATTAGTACAGGATAAACAAAACCTCAGCTTGTATAGATAAAAAGATTCCCTACCTGTGTCTCAGGCACCAGCGTCTCCACAGTGACCAAAGGCTCAATCTCTCCGGTGTCCTCCCTCACGGAGACGATCCTGGCTTCCACCCCCGGCAGGGGTAGTCCCACACACCCAACACTCCTCGCCTCCACAGGTCTGTAGGGGTTGCTCAACGCCATCCCCACTTCTGACATGCCAAAACGTTCTAGAAGCCGCATGCCGGATATCTGGGGAAGAATGGAGAAGTTAGTATGAAGAGTAAAGGGGAAACTATACCACGTGATCGTTCTTCTCTGATAAAAAGTCGCCGATTCACTAGAAAGAAGAATTAAGCCTCAACCCGTGAGAAATAATTAAACTCATTGTGGTACCTACGCACACTGGCAAGGAAACGGAACTAGTGAACAACATCACAAGCTGTGGCTGTATCACGGTGAGTGCAGGCAGGCCAAGGAAGCACTTCCTACTATCGACGACCGCTTCACCAAACGGGCGCTTCGGCTGAGCAAACTACAGCTGCGCGCAGTTACAGCCGCTATCACTGGACACGGCTCTTTAATTCCTCTTTGTCATAGGAGTCACAGACAGCCCCCTGTACCGAGCCTGCATGGAGGAAGACGAGACAGGAGCTCACGTGCTTCTGCACTGCCCAGTGGTTGCAACATACAGGGCAAAATACTTCGGTAACACAGGTACTCTACGCGAGATTGCCAGCCACATCAAGGCGCTGCTGGCCTTTCTCGGGGAGTTAGGGTGGATCGAATAAATTTCCCGCTCACACGCAATATACGCGCTTTGACGTGGAGTTGCGGACACCAGCCCATTATACAATGCGTAGACCCTACTGTTTGCAGCTCTCTTAGTAGTCTGCAGCAACACATTTTTTTTAATGTTCTATATTTGTTCAAGGTAATCTCGTGAAATACCGATTACTTAAAATCTTTTGCTAAAAGACCGCTACACTATTCTTCTGTTACATAGGATACTTCATACCTTAAAAAAAATACGACTCCTGTAATAAACCTCCATACGATACGGAGATAGTAAGAAAAAATATGTTGAAACTCACCTCCTCCCATTTCAAGAACAGCTGAGCGGGTAGTGGCGCGGACCCGGCCACCATAAGCCTCATCCTGCTGGCTAAGGTAGTTCGCACGTACTCCGCGGTTTTCGCGTCGGAGAACATGCGATCGTGGTCGGCTACCAGGCGCGCATACATCGCGGGGACACCGTGGAACACGGTCACTTTGGCCTCGTCTCGCTCGCCCATGCCGAGGAGGCGCGACCATACGGTGTGGGACATGAAGGATGGTAGCATACGAAGTCTGTTGAAACGTTAAAGTAGTTGAATGTTGTATACAAATAAAAATGGCGGGAGTCATGCATAAAGGTGTCAGCATTGAAATTATAGGATAATTGTACCATTTACCAGGCCAAACTTACTGATCATCATCTGCCGAGCCTTTTCCCAACTATGTTGGGGTCGGCTTTCAGTCTAACCGGATGCAGCTGAGTACCAATATTTTACATGGAGTGACTGCCTATCTGACCTCCACAACCCAGTTATTACTGGGTAATAAGATACCCCTTAGTAAGACTAATTTTCAGACTTTCAGACCTGTAACGACTGTCAAAGATCTACAAATGACGGGGCACTTTTGTCTGCTTATTGCAAGTTATAATAGCTTTACCGACTCAGCAAAGTCGTAATGTCATGACAACATAAAATCCCGCCTCCAATGTCAATACCGCAAAACATTGATATAATATTTTATTATATTTTTAATTTATATACTAAAAAAGAAATAATATTAGAAATTAACTTTTGCCCGCGGCCGCGGGCGAATTGATTTTCAAATTCTAAATTTAGAATTTGAAAATCAAGGTTGTATTCTGCTTGTAATAATATAATTAATTATTTCAATCATGATTCGAAAGACACGTGGCGCCATCTATTATCATAAGAACGTTATTGTTGTTTTCCTCGGGAACAGTACTTTTCGGGATGAAAAGTACCCTATGTCCGTCTCTGTACACCTGACAACGTATATGCAAAATTTCAGGATGATCGGTTTAGACGTAAAAAGGTAACAAACAAACTTACCTTGGCATTGATAATATTAGTAAGGAAGTAAGGATAAACGCACATCAAGATTTTGTAGGAAGTTGCATTCGAATCTGACGAAGCTGTCTATCGTTGGAATATGAATTTAAGACCTCATACCTAGCCCCCGCAGCGAGCGACGCTAGCATAGAGTTGAGCTGCCCATGTATGTGGTGCAGAGGCAACGTGTGCAGGACTACGTCGTTCGCGGAGTACTGCCATGCGGCGTGTAAAGACGATATCTGCGTCTGGAGCATGCTGTGTGTCCATATTACACCTTTAGGTTTGCTTGTAGTACCTGACGATGGCAGAGAGATTTTTTCAGTTTTATTTAGAAAAGAAAACAAAGCTCTCATTGGTGTAACGGTCGCAATCGCGACTGCTGAGCATGAGGTTCTGCTTTCGATTCGCGAGTCGAGCAAATTGTTATTGGATTTTTCCGTCAGTAATTTCTCATTAGCAGCCACGGAGTCTGGATTTGTGCCCGGTTGATGGCAATAGGGTTGACCCCTAATACATGGGACTTAAACACAACTGACGAAATGTGGGTGTACTATTAGGTACACCTCGGCCTTACCCTTCGGGGATTACAGGTGTGATTTTATGTTAAGAAAACAAATACACAAACTGTTTTAAGCTTTCACGGTTTACAACTAAACTTATACTGTCACTTACGGGATATCTTCCGTGAATGAACAATCACGGAAGATATCCCGTAAGTGATAGTACAAGTTTAAGAAATACACAGTCATCAGCGACCACCCGCAGTACGCTTGGCCGTCTGACAAGTTGCAGCCACACTTTGTCTCAGTTGGAGTTTAGGCGGTCAAGATTTTTGCTACGACCACGGCCAGTCGTATTCGTGGCCGGATAGAGTGCAAGATCCCTTTGATGTAAACAAAATATTTATTTATAGATATTTCAAAATGATTTGATATACAAAACATTGCCTTTCAAATAGGCCATTACGATTCCACTTGTTTTGTACAATCTAATTCGTGCGTAAGGCCAGAGTTCTGGAGAAGGTTCTTTTTCTTCATCTTCTATTTCAACCTCCAATGCTTAAGTCTATGTCTCTTCCAATTACTCCATTTTTGTCGGTTTTGTGTTTGCTGTCCAGTTTGGAAAAGTTTGGATTCTATCAATACCTACATATATGTTTACAAAGTGTAACATAGTAAACCCAAGACCTGTCGTGGGGTGTCTGAGACCATGAAACAGAAAAACTTTTATTCTATGACTTTTGGAAATTCGTAACTTTCTTTTCGTTTTACCATACATGTTGACCAGCTGATCACGCCAGTTCCTTTACAAAGTATTTTTTTTTTTTTCGAATTTCAAGTACACGTAGAACAAAAGTTGTTCAGTTTCATGGTCCGTGAGACCACACGGGAGGTCTTGCGTTTATTATGTTACACCTTGTATAGGTAGATCAATCTTTTTCAACAGCTTCTGTAGTCGATCAAAAGCCGTTTTATGTTTCCATTATGCAATATCGAATCAAAAATTAATTGTAATAAAGAAATTATCTGCCAGAGAAGTTCTGAGTATCTCTGAACCTAACTTAACTGGATGGACTCAGTCCATTAAATAATGAGAATATCATGCGCGCATATTATGGGGCTACTGATGGGGAAGCAACTTGACTGCGTACTGTGGATAGATGCTCTTCTCTATTTCAGGTGCTTGAACCAGCTGTTAGCGTGTCTGCGGAACGACTGTCGGATCAAATGCGGGTCATCCAGCGTAACCATAATTATGTTGGGTGACATCGTATTTGACGATGCCTCGAATCACTTAAGTTCAATGAGGAAGGCTATAAATAAATTAAAACGCACACTTACCACTAGTATAAATAATCAGCGCCTCATTATGACCGTACCAAGCATTGGTCCTGCCAACATCAGCCAAACTATCTTCAGGCTTCGGGTTCAAGAACGAAGTGTTCGGCTGGTAAAACTGAGCCGTCAACACATTATCCCTGCCCGTGACAAGGAGGGGTTTCTTCAACGTCAACGTGATTGGTCGAAGGACCTTCTCGAAGTCTTGGGTACACACTACAAGACTCGCTGAACTGTCTGTGAGGAAGTATGTCAGCATGTCTGGAGGGTGCAGCGGAGTTAGAGGGACGGCTGTAAGAGAGAATTGGAGATTTATTGTGTAGCCATGATGAGTTTTGACCGCATCGACATTAGTATAGCATAATCAGCCTATAATGTCCCCACTGCTGGGACTCAGGCCGCCTCTCTGTGAAAGAGGAGGCTATAATTCACCACGCGGGCCCAGCGCGGGTTGGTAGATGTCTCATGTCTTCAAATTTTTGGTTCTAGGACATGCCGGTTTCCTCACGATGTTTTTCTACACCGTTTTGAGAGCAGTGGTGATGAAATTAATTGCACAATGCGCCTGCCTGGGTTCGAACCCAGGACTTACTACTCGTAAGTCGGGGCACCGCTGCTCTCGACATTAGATGATACGTAAATAAAAGCGCGCAGTTAAATTTTAACAGTATAAGTATTTAGGCATTGATTTAAGTGGCGATTAGTGTTATTGAAAACGGACTTCAGATTTGCGGCCCAAATGCGTAACTTAATTTTCTATAACAATTTGAAGGATTTTTAAAGAAATTAATAATCTTCTTTATGCTTTGCTTCATACAAGATAATATTGTGTTTGAATAATTTGTTTGCTCAACAACGTAAAGAACGCGATGAAAATTGTTGATTTGTCAAAATGAAAGGCATTGCCATTATATGTGTTCGTTCATGTACTGCATTCATAGTAACCGGTTACACGTCATTGGCCTTTACACCGTGTATAATACGCTTTTACATAATTATTATGGTATACTCTAATTTGCTTGTCTTAGACCTGTCGTACTGTATGGATCGGAATGCTGGGCTGTGAAGAAGATGGATGAAAGAAGATTGCATGTAGCGGAGATGAGAATATTGAGGTGGACAAGAATGGATAAGGTAAGGAACGAGTATATTAGAGGAAGCTTAAAAGTTGCGTCAGTTATAGAAAAGTTGAAAGGGAATCGACTGTCTTGGTATGGACATGTGATGAGGAGAGACGAATCGCATGTGACAAAAAGAGTGATGAATATAACCGTTGATGGATGGAGAGGGAGAGGAAGACCAAAAAAACGATGGATGGATTGTGTGAGGAATGATATGAAAGTTAAAGGAGTAAATGATAGCGTGACGGTTGACAGAGGAGATTGGAAGAAAAAAACGAGTTGCGCCGACCCCTAGTAACATGGGACAAGGACAGGAAGATGATGACTCTAATTTGCTTGTCTTCTAAAATTAAACCAATGAAGTTCGTTGTCGTTCACGAAAATGGGGTTTCATACTTCGCTGTTAACAAATATTCCATCAGAAAACAACAAGAATATACCAGTATGTTGCATTTACAAGATAGACCTCTCATTTTTCACGTTTATCAGTAAGTACTATCATCATCCAGCCTAGCCTCTTCCTATGTTGGGGTCGGCTTACAGTCTAACCAGATGCAGCGGAATACCAGTATTTTACATGGAGCGACTGCCAATCCGACCTCCACAACCAATTAGTGATGGGTAATACGAAACCCTTTAGTAAGATTGGTTGTAAGACTTTTGGGCCACTAGACTACCTGTAACGACTGTCAAAGATTTACAAATGACAGCCGGGACCAACGGCTTAACGTCCTTTCCGAAGTCATTTGCATAACACGACAATCCTTGGTAAGACTAACTATCGGTAAAGACTCTACATCTACGAATGCAAGCATTCGTCGTCACTGCTGGACATATGCCTACTCCAATGGTGTATGTGCGTAACCTTTTCATTCTACAACTGTACGTGTAATTGTGCGCTGGTGCTCAACCTTCTCATACCACGACTGTACGCGTTGAGTTGACTTACCGATATTGCCTGACATCCATATTGCCCACTGGACAATCACATGTGATGCGTCATTGCTGCACATATAGGCTATCGTCCTCTCTGTCTCGCCAACTGAAATGTACATAAAAGAACTATTAGAGTAAATAGCATAACATGGCGTTTTATATGCGTATAACTCAGCTACACGAACAAACCGTGCGTTCGAGCGTTTTTGCCATACCTATTATTGGAATCAAATAGCACAAGCTCACAACTTAAGACCCATTAATATGAATGGTAATATTTATCCGTGTTGCTAGGCAACTGGGCTTATCCCAGTTGTAAACGTCCCTTTGTGCCATTGTCCTTGTTTTGTTCGGTCTCCTGCTGATATGGAAGGAAGTAAAAATTATGTTTTTTCTACTCCTCGGCTATTCTTTTCTGATTAATTTCGTAGCGGGATCCAAGACAGTTAAATTGTTTCTCTGGGACTTCGTCGAGCTTCATTGTCTCGTTCTGGTGGGCCAATGTTGATTCTGGCTTTCAGGAGTTGCAGTGGTTTGGGCGACAAACAATGTCAGAAATCATTTTTTTATGTCGGTCCGTTAAAAATTGTCTATGCACGATAAACTACTGGAATGTATTAGCTTCTAGTTTTCGGCTAAGCGCTTAAACACGGCACGGTTGGCGCAGTGGCGGAGCGATTGGCTGCTGGGCCGCGTGTCGCGGGTTCTATCCTCGCACGGAACAAATATTTGTATGATCTACAGGTAGTTGTTCCGGGTCTGGCTGTTTGTATGCGAGTTTAAATATTTGTAAACGCACCCACGATACAGGAGAAATTACTAGTGTGCGGCACGGTTCTTTAAAAAAAAAAATAATAATAAAAAAGCAAGCGTTTTACGTGCGCTATCTGTACATGGGTTTAGGGAGATCTTTAAAAATATTAGTAGGTATTCGCGTTTTGATGTTGAGTCCACCCAGTGAGGTCCCCAAGGAAGGGGAAACAAGAAGAAGTATTTCATCTTAAGTTAGTTAATAGTTTAAAATATTGTTAGTTCCCTTACCCAACTGTGTGGAGATCTCCTGCGCGAGCACAGAGGCGGCCTGGTACAGCCCCGCGTAAGTGTAGATACCGAACTCATCCTGTAACGCCACCCGCGTAGGGAACAGCAGCGCTCGGCGGAATACTGGGACTACTCCACCTGAGAAGGACATATTACCACACATAAATAGACATAACCTTCCATGATGGGAGGCAGGCTACAGAAGGCTGCGATCCTTACATAGGCTCTTTAAAGAAAATAAAATCGAACGTTTACAGCAGGCTGGAAGGGATACTGACGCACGCACAAACGATTTATTCAGGAAACAATTCACATTGTGTTTGAAATCATAATACTATAAATAAAAAAAATAATAATAAAATCACATTCATAAAAATTATAAAACTAACACATTCATGGTACAAACAACACAAAAAACACCACGTATTCAGTACATCTTTCTAAACCTCGCCACATCGAAATTTTTCATCGGTAATTTAAAAAAATCTGCTATTCCATACATTTTGACCGTGTAGGCATTGCACTTTTGCGGGAAACAGTATTTTTTTTAAATTACCGATGAACAATTTCTTTATGGCATTGTGCTAACCGGTTGAGCGTTAGTGTCCGTGTTACCCTGTATACGTCCGATTTTATTACAAGGGGGCTAGGAGTTTCATACTTTTCTCTATTTTAGGTACATACATTAGATTAATGATCACCCTCGTTGGTCAAGGCATCGCAAGCGCGACTGCTGAGCACGAGCTACTGGGTTCTAATCCCAAGTTAGGTAAAGTGTTATTGGGCATTTCCTTCAGGAATTTCTCAGTAGCTGAATTTGAGAATGGTTGATGGCCATAGGGTCACCCCCAATTACATGTGACTTTAACATACCGGAAGTGGGTGTCCGACTAGGTACACGGTACACTTGTGTCTGACCCTCTGGGCATTACAGCCCAGGCGTGATGTTATGTAGATTAAAGATAAAACAAACAATATTAAAAAGACATGAATGTCAATGATCTTATTAAATATTCAAAAACGTATTTAACAATATACTACCGTCGGTCTGCGACTTTCACCCTTATGCCCTAAGTTATAAGGCTGAAAAGTGGTCGACCGTCAGTGAGCTCAGTAGTACCTACTGTAGTAATCATATTTTGCGTCAATGTTTATGTCTGAAGTGTTATGTATTAGATAATAGATTTTGTTACAAAAACATTTATTTTGAAGCAGATAACCAGTTTTTAGATAACAATGTATTTACGTAATAACATAAAATCACGCTTTCATACATAGAGTGGGTAGGCAAAAGGTTTATAGTAAATTATCATTAATTAAGCGCTTGTGCTGTGCATGAGGCCCTGAGTTCGATTCCCGGGTCTGGCAAAGTGTAATTTAGTTTTTCCATCACTAATTTCTCAGTAGCAGCCACGGAATCTGGATTTGTGCCCGGTTGATGGCAATAGGCTCGCCTCCTATTAGATGGGATGATGGGACTTGAACATATTATTATTATAGCTAGCCCACATTGTCCCACTGCTGGCCAGGCCTCCCTCCACTCCTTCCAAAGGTCACGTTTCTATGCTACTTCTTTCCAATTCTCAAGGAAGACATCCAGTTCGTCGCGCCATCTACTTCATGGTCTGCCACAACCCCGTGTCACTGTTTCAGGACATTAATCCTGAGCTTCACGGGCCCACAGTTCGTTCGACATGCGACAGACATGTCCTGCCCAGTCCCATTTAAGTTGGGCAGCGTTTTGCTATGTCAACGATTTACGTTTTGGAGCACAGCATAGTGTTTCGTACATGATCTGTTAATTCTACACCTAAGATACTGCGCTCCATAGCACGTTGGCAAACCTTGAGTTTGGACTATTGGATGTTAGTCAAAGACCAAGTTTGTGCACCGTAGGTCAAGATGGGGAGAATACTTGAACATAACGCTCATCAAAATTTAAAAGCGATTTTATACTATATAACTATATTTCTATAACGTAGTAGTTCTTTTCTTAAAGTAGAAACTGTTATTTCAGAAGGAAATCGGGTTGCAAAGTTGTTAAGTATGTTTAATACATTTTTCGCCAGTCACTGTACACCTAACAAACTTGGTGGTCAACCACTTTTCACCTCTATGGTTTTATTAATAAGATTGAAAAGTGGTCAACCCTGAACTTCCCACTAGCACATAGGACACCTAGTTTGCTAAAAAGAGTTTAGAACTTGTGTAGAAAATAAAGTAAAAACTATTCTACTTGAGTAAGGGTAAACAAATGACCATCTGATAAAATTGGTGCATTGTTATCAAAATGATATAAGTGCTATCATTTACATCACCATGACGACAAAATAAAGAATGACGATTAAATCATCCTATATGACAAGATACAAGGATAGCAATCATGAAGTAAACATGTTGATCTGATTGGAGAGACAGTGAGATTAAAATAGACGACATTCTTGCCATCAGGGGAACACATGGAAGAGACTGGTACAGGAACGTGGAGATTCGCCGAAGCAAAGAGAGGCCTATACCCAGTGGGTGAAGTCTGGCTGTGGATGATAATGAAGATTTTTAAAAAATTGAACTTTTGTCTCATTGGTCGAATGGCCACAAATGCGACTGCTGAGCATGAGGTCCTGGATTCGATTCCTGGATCGAGCAAAGTGTTATTGGGTTTTTCCACGGAGTCCGTAATTGTGCCCGGTTGATGGCAATAAGCGTGCCTATTATATGGGATTTAAACATAACTGGCGAAATGTGGGATGTTTTTTCTCCATTCTTCCCTGTCAACCTTCACACTATTGTTTAGTCCTTTTTCTTTCATATCATTCCTCACACAATCCATCCATTGTTTCTTTGATTTCTGCCTACCCCTATAGGAAAAAGGTGTGAGTTTATGTATGTATGTTATTTTAAAGCCTTCCTCCAAGATTTTATTTGGATCCTTTTATATATCCCACACAATGATATCCTATTTAACCCACAGGTTGACTGGTAGAGAATTGCCTTGTGCCATGTGAAGTTTAGACAAATAAATCATCTCAACTATCAGTCCTATGTTTTGCATTGCAACAACTGCAAATAGTCATCCTGTTGAGATCTGTAGCAGTGGCAGATTAACTTTGTAAAAACATAATTATGGATATAAGTATTCTATGGGATGATTACCCTCTACTGCCATAATGTTCTCAAAAGACTAATAAGAAAGTAGAAAACTAATGACCTTTGGCAAACCAGTTGTCAAACGAAAGGGTGAACCAGATAGTAGAAAAAAACCTCACACAAACTTTTTGGCAGCCTTTTTAGGGGCTGATGTAATTTAGCTAGAATAAGTCGAAATGACTTACCATTCCTTATATCTTGGTTAAATGAGCTCAACAGCTCAGTATTAACTTCTTCTTTAACTGCACAGCCCGTAACATTTCTATAAGACGTGATACCAAACGGTTTTCTAAAAAGCCGGTTAAGAGTTCTTACGGTACGAAAGCCCAATTCCATGGTTTTAAAACTAGTATTACTCAATTTGAAAATTTGAAGTGGTCTTTTACATAGATTTACTAGTAGGCTATGCTCTAAATTATAAGATATTTTCGTTTCGAAAAGATAAGATGAAGAGACGAAGATAAGGTTATTTTTGTAATGACAAACAGCTGACAATGACAATCACATGACGGATTAGAATTTATAAGTGTCAGAATTATTGTCAGATTATTTTTTCTTATTTATCACAAAGGGAAGACTGTCTTTCGATCACATTGCCGAGTCTTTCGTCCATATTTTCTTGCGTGAAAGGCAAGTGAAAGGTTTTATAGTTGGCAGATTGCTTGCTCCCTGGCTCTTCCATTCATGCAAGTTTGTGTTCCATTTATGTATCCGATCACTGCGTAAACAAGACATTCATACCCTTTGAGTAAACGACAATCATAGTCAAATATATCACCAGCATTCAATAGTGATTCTTTTGGTATAACTATTCTGCCCTTTGAGTGAATCTGACGCTGTTACGTGTTTATTTGCATAGAAAAATTGTAAAAAGTCACTACAGTTTTCGAGTAGTGTGATGGCTGCTGAGGATGTGAACTTTCAGATAGGGGTCGTAGCAGTTTCAAAATCTCTTTAAAAAATCCCAAGCAGCCCAAAAAGAAAGTGAATAAATAATAAATCTATGAAAGAACGTGTAATCCGAACTAGTTTTACAAATACTAGTTTTCCTTCCAAATAAATTTATGTGGAAATGGAACGTTGCCCTAACAAAATTTAAAAAAGTGAAACGTCAAAGTCAAAATTGACATTGACAACATAACGTCACAATCATTGTTTGTTAGTTGTTCCCGTGTTATTATTATCACAGACTACTATTATATATGATTATTAAATAAAAATAGCGTTTTCAGTAAATAAATATGGTTGTAAATGCTCCCGACTCGCCTGTACAGGCTGAAGTCATATTTGTAATAGAAGCAACAGCTGCTAACGGCGCGTATATAGGAGAATTGAAATCAAATTACATTATCCCAACTTTAGAGTGAGTATAAGCTTTTGTTTACCTTATTTATTTGTCCCTGACCGCGTAAATGACAAATAGCTGAGCCACCCAAGATGATTATGTATGGATCTATCCTTAGACTAGTTAGAGACGTGCCGAAATGACTAGATACTCTAGAGTGCAAGCGTCATAGTGAAAGAACTCTGAATGCAGTCAGATTAGGTCATAAAATGTTAAAAACTGGCAGCCACTATAATCACTGGTCTGCATGATTAAACAGCAGTTAGTTTTAAAAAAGACGTTTCCAGGCGATTTTAGCCGGCAGTAGCGTGATGGGCATGTGTTCATTTGTCGGCTATATCCGACCGTAGCGCTCTACTGGATCTATCCTTAGTTGGATTTAGCCTTTTCCCAACTACGTAGGGGTCGATTGCTCTCTCTCACTTAGTTAAAATCATTATCTCTGTCAAACAAGACGTTTGTGTATGTGAATGTAAAGAAACCTTTATCAAAATGTAATATTTGTACAAGATTCAATAATAGAACTACGTGGGTACTCCTAATGCATTCTTCAGTTAATTTAGATTGCCATTGACACACTAAGAAGAACTCAAGAAGATTATCACACTAAATTACTTTTAACATTAAAAATGTATTAGACTGCCTTATTGGTTGAGTGGCAAGTGTGTCTGCCGAGCATCTGGCCCTGGGTTCGATTCCGGGGTTGGGCAAAGTGTTATTGAGTTTTTCAGTTAGGATTTTTCTCAGGCTCACCTCCTATTACATAGTGGCCGTAAATGTGGGTGTACTATTAGGTACACCTCTGCCTAACCCTTCAGGGATTACAGACATGATGTTATGTTTCATCAACATCATCATATCAGCCTGGAATAACCCACTGCTGGGTATAGGCCTCCCCTTTTTTCGGTCCCTTATTCTGGTGTTTCTCACGACTTTGACGATATTATCAACCCATGAAGTTATAGGACGGCCCTGGTGTCATTGGCCTGACATTAGCCACCACTCAGTCAAAGCCTGTTATGTCTATGTATTAAAAATGTTTTCTTTTCTAGATACTTCCATGGAGGTCCATTAGAAGAAGGAGGAGGTAGTGGCTCGGTGTACTGTGTAGTCACATACAAAGCAGCAGACTGCCACCCAGGGCTGCCTGTTGCTACCTTCGGACCTTACACATGTCCACAGACTGTTGTTGAAACTGTTGATAAAATACAGTAAGTTTCTTTTTTTTAAAAAAACATTGCCCCGCTCCAGGAATTTCTCATGTACCGTGGGTGCGTTTACAAACATTTAAGCTCACACACACAAACAGCCAGACCCGGAACAACTACCTGTAGATCATACAAATATTTGTTCCGTGCGGGGATCGAACCCGCGACACGCAGCGCAGCAGCCGATCGCTCAGCCACTGCGGCAACCGTGCCGGCATTCAGTTATTTCTTTGTTTGACCAAGAATTGCTCCCGAGTCACAGTTGAGGAAAAATATTCATTCTTAAAAGTAAATGACTACATAATGATAGATCTATAAAAGGAATTACTTGCTTTAATCTCGTAAAATTTTGTTAATATGATCTTAATTATTAAAAAAAAAAACCACTAAAAATTGAGGAGATAATAAAACTTGCGGTCTAATTGCATAATAACACTTTCAAGCATTATTTATGCTATGCAGCAGACATTTTCGACTGATTCAGCCACTCTCTAATATCATAGTAAGTCATCATCATCTGCCTAGCCTTTTCCCAACTATATTGGGGTCGGCTTCCAGTCTAACCGGATGCAGCTGAATACCAGTATTTTACTTGGAGCGACTGCCTATCTGACCTCCACAACCCAGTTAGTACTGGGTAATACGATACCCCTTGGTAAGACTGGTTGTCAGACTTTTTGGGTCACTGACTGCCTAACGACTGTCAAAGATCTACAAATGACAGCCGGGACCAACGGCTTAACGTGCTTTCCGAGGCACGAAGGAAACTTGGTATGTAATGGGCGGTCACCTATCCACAGACCAACCAGACCCGGAACAACTACCAGCATTTAAAAACATCATACAAATATTTGTTCCATGCGGGAAATATCATAGTCAGTAACCTTTTTTAAATGCTCCGTTGCTCTCGCGGTCGCAACTGTTGAGCGTGGTGATTCCCGGGACGGGCAAAAAGTGTAAGGGGATTCCCATTAGGAAATTCTCAGTAACAGCTTGGAGTTTGGAAGCTAGCGGTATGATACACCTGCCCGGTGCTTAGGAAAGCACGTTAAACCGTTGTTGCTGCGCTTAATTTCTCTCTTTTCGTGTCGGATTGCCGTCCCATCGGAGTACGAGAGAATGTGATCCTAGTGTGGGAACAGAGAATGCACTTCTGCACTATAATATCTCCCGCGCCCACAGCTAATCTCCGCCTACATTGGTCGTCGTTACCAGAAACGGTCAGGAGGACCATTATTATTAGCCTTTCAGTCCTTTCTCAAAATTGCCAGGTACATAGGTGGACACGCAGAAAGCCGGGCATGCGTGATAGAGGCCCTGACAGCAGCGCACGCGTGCTTCGACGAGCTCGGCCGGACTGACATACCTATACATGTGCTGCTACTGTGCTGTTCCCCTCCGTACTCTGCGTATGCTGGAGGACTGGTGCCGGCAGGTATGTGCATTTTATAATATTTTATTTTTAACTTGCTTTATTAGTTAGTTGGTATGTATTGTTCAAATCAATCATTAAAGTTTTTCACACCTTTGGTTCTGGTGACACTACATTTTTATGGCAGACTTGACATGATCCTGAAGCCAGGATCGCCTCCTCACGAAGTAATTCCTCAACGGTTAATACACGAAACTTTATATACGCGTTCAATGTTGATAGATAAACCTAATTTTATTAAATCTAGTTTAAATAAACGTTTAGTTATTTATAGCCTATAGCTAAGAGAGTATGCTAGGTCATAGGTGCCTTAGGCTTGGTTTATGTTGGCCCCTCAACCGAGGACGGTGCCAATAGTGACGGGCACATAATGACACCGCGGGACGTGGTCCAAAGCCTGCCAATCGCGTTCCTTTGCGGGTTCGCAGCGACATCGACAAGTCTCTGCATAGTCTCTGCATATGCAGAGATTTCGAGCGAGTTTCAACACATGTAAACTGCGTTCAAGGGCTGCGTTTAAATCTGTGCTTGAAGTTTTAAACCGCCAGCGAGTCGCCAGCGTTTAAAGTCGCTACGTGTACCTTGCATCTTAGGGCTCTTCAACAAAATACAGAGGAGACGAAATATCCTGAAAAACGAGGCCTGCGTTATTTTATAGGTCTGTGATTTACTTTTTTTTTTTAACTCCAGGTGCCCCAGCAACCGTAGAACAAGCAGCTCGCTTACTAGCCGAACGCGGCGTACAAGTATCAGTCGCTTCAGCACGCCGCGTACCCGCCTTGCACGCGCTGTATGAGCACGCGGGCGGGGAGCTCCACCAGGCGCAGCAGAGGAATTATGCCAAGGTAAAACTGTGTGTAGCACAGCCCGGGTGCACGCTGCACGCTAACCGCGGCGTGCCGCACTGTACCAGCATAAGAGTGGAAGACGACCCCATTAAAGTTAGTTAAAGTCTAGATAGATGGTAACGTTCAGTGCTGTTTCTAGGACCCCCGTCACTTAGTACTGCTCCGCGGCTACAGCCTGAAGGAACGCCCGCCGAGCCCCGCGCCGCCGCCCGTCCCCGACATACAGGCAGACGTCTATGGGTATGTTCAATGATCATAGTCAATTTTTCAATATTGATTTTGTACGCATATCATGCTATATGCTATCGATTGACACCTCATAAAAGTAAAGACATGTTCTTCTGCTGCAGTCAAGGCCGAGGCACTACAGGCCCGCGGCCTGGGGCCCAGAACTTCCCTCGTCCGGGCGTCGCGGCCGCTGCTGGCGTGGGGCCCGTGGGTACCGTGCCTGGTGTGCCCGGGGTAGCTGGTGTAGGTAAGTGCGATCACAGTAGTTTTATGCTTAAATTGTTGATTTTGGGTTCCAAGCTGACAACCAACTCTTAGCTGCACTCTAGGGACCCTAATTTTGTGTATTAGAAAACCGTATTGAATCAAAATCAAAGCATTTATTTCAAGTAGGCCAATTACAGGCACTTTTGAATTGTCGAAACAAAGACAACAGTAAAATATAGCTACAGTCCCAGTCACAAGGCACAAAAACTGTGAAAGTACTGTAGTTGCCCATTCCCTAACGTAGATTTCTATGGAGAAGAACGGGCAAGAAACTTCAAAGACACTCTTTTAAATCAGAATACCTTCCACTAGGGCGTCTGGACTTTTCTGTGCTATGTATGGGTTGGGAAACAGGAATATACAAGCACATTGGCGCACATCTCCAACTGGAACCTTCCGGGGGACCTAAACATGTTGCCGACCCTTGAACCTTTTATGCTTCTAGATTTAATAAAAATGTATTGCACAGAGTTGTTTCTGTAAGTTCATTATTTAGTATTTTTTTAAGTACTTCAATGGTTTAAGGCTTAAACCATTGAAGTACTTAAAAAAATAATTGAAGTACTTAATAAAATCTACTATAGGGCTTAAACTTTAAGCCCTATAGTAGATTTTATCATAGCGCGTGAGTAATTGCGAAGATAGTCGACGATTGCCGAAGTATATACTTTTTCTGGGATATCTGTACCTATCTTACTTGCCAGGCCAACAGGCCTGCATATCCCCCTTTTGGGAAAGGCTATGACTTCCAGAACTTTCGATCCAGGGCTAATGTGGACAACTGTACTGTTGGTTTTGTGCAACTGCTCTCGCCATTTTAGACATCATACTTTTCTTCACCTATCATCTGTTTCTTTATACCAGGAAATGCGTCATGTGGGCGCGGCGCAGGCAACTGGCTGGCCCCGCCGCGCGCGCCGCTGTACGCCAACAACTCAGCGCTGCTCACCCAGCTCGCGCAGCCCTCCTACCCGCCGCCGCCCCCGCCGCCCGCGCATGCCGCACAGGTCAGTACTTAAGAGGAGAGAAGAGAGCAGATATATAAAAAACAACAAAAAAATCTTCGTATTCATAAAACAGGTTTGTGCCTCCAATAGGTGGGTCTATTGGAGGCACAAAACTGTTAGCATAAATCATGACAACATCATCATGTGGTCTGACGCTGGTTTTAAACTAAAGAGAGATATATTTCGGCATGTTTTATGTGAATGTTTTACCAGTAGGATCGCATAGTAAGTGTAGTGAATCCGAACGCCTTACTCCGCGTCGGGAGACGATCTTCGTGTCCGTTTTTTTTTTCCGGCAAGTCATCCCGCAGGTAACCGGACTTTCCTGTGGGAGCCTTGAGTGTAAAGCCTCCAGCCAGGAGCATAAAACTTATAAATTAAGCGAAAGCGCGCTAAGGGCACCCCCTGTGGGGGACGTCGGCTTAGGGCGTCGCTGGGGAGGGCAACAAAGGGACAGGCTGGATCTGAGTGATTATTTAGGTGCTGATTTAAAACTACTGGCTCAGCATCGCGGGCTGGCTGGACGCCCATGTAATAGGCATCGTGCCTATTGCCATCAACCGGGCACGAATCCAGACTCCGTGGCTGCTACTGAAAAAAATTTAGATCTGGAAGAAATTCCTGATGGAAAAATCAAATAGCACTTTGCCAGACCCGGGAATTGAACCCAGAGGCAGTTTTAAATATACATTGAGTTGTTATTATATTATGTGTGCTTTTATAAAACACATTTTTGTGTTCACAGGCAGGCCACCCACGCATGCCCACAATGGTGACACCTGGCCCATCGGGGGCGCAGCTCCAGCGCTCCTACATCTGGAGCGGCGTCATCGAGTGGATGGAGAAGGGCAAAGCACCTGGGGACCAGCAGAAAACTACTAAGCATCTACCTTGCCAGGTTATTGTGAATCCTATTGTTCTTGTGTCTAAGTTCATTTCAGATTGATTTTTTTTTCCTCAGTTCTTTCAGTAATATTATGGTAGCTTCTATGAAATTATTTTAGATCTGTGTTGATTATTTCGGAGTCTGTTAAAAATTGACGAGAGCAATTTACTTGTTTTCTTATGCCGATTTGTATGGACGATTTCGTGAAAAGTGATATTTCCATACTAACATTTTTTTTTTTTTTTTTGGAAACGTCTGATCCGATTATATATGATGCAATAAAAATAGTCAGACTGAAATAAGCTGCGTTGCACTGCGTATCTTAAATTCTCTAAACACTGTCTGTGACAAAAATATAGGTACCTACTTGAAACAGGTGTTTTGATACACTACCCTATGAGGTAATATACAACTATTAGTACGGTTTTTAAACTCTAAAAGGTACGTAATTTAACAACAAATCCAATAAAAATGGAATTAGGAAAAAATATAACTATACGTCAGAGTTACAAACAGAACAAAATGTGAGAAAAAAACGGCAATTTCATAGTGGTAGTTAAAGACCTATTATAATATATTACAGAGTGAGAAGTTACACCGAAATAATATTATGTAAAATTAGTGCCGTCTGCCTATCTGACCTCTACAGCCTAGTTATTTGGTAAAACGATACCCCTTGGTAAGAGACAACCAGTGGTCAGTCTTCCTTGCGGCTGGTTCCTGACGACTGTCAAACATCCACGAATGACAGCCGAACCCGTGTAACGTGCTTTCCGAGGCACGTAGAAAATCTCGGTATATAACGGAAGGCCTTAGTCACCCATCAACAGAATGACCTCAGCAAAAGTTGCTTAACCTTGAAAGTCGACCCGTACAGCTTTTATAATTTACCCACGAGCTCTTGGATCTGTGTTCACCTTATTTTTCTTCTCAGGTAACTGGAAATATATGGTAATTAGCTTATACCTGCGGCTTCACCCACGAGAAGTTCGGTAACTGTCCCACAGGGTCATAATACCGGGATAAAAAGTATCCTATATGTTAATCCAAATTATAAATTATCTATTTGCCAAATTTCGTCCAAATCCGTTCTGTAGTTTTCGCGTGAAAGAGTAACAAACATCCATCCATCCTCACAAACTTTCGCATTTATATTACTAGTAGGATTAGTAAGAAGTAAGACAAACTTTATTTTCCTCCAGGTATCAGCCAGCACAAAAGACATCGAGCCTGAGTTAAAAGTGGACACATGGCCGAACAAGCTGTTAATGCAGCTGATGCCCAAACAGCTCATCTCTAACATCGGGGGACAGTACCTGAAGGATAGCAAGTCGGTGCTGTTTCATCTGCAGCCCAGTGAAGCG
This sequence comes from Noctua janthina, assembly GCA_963576755.1. NCBI lineage: Eukaryota > Metazoa > Arthropoda > Insecta > Lepidoptera > Noctuidae > Noctua > Noctua janthina. Next base: position 11,731,603 of record OY755068.1, on the reverse strand, counting down.
CTGGATGCCCTGACTAAGGTCATGGTTAATGGGTTTGTGAGTACATATTTTACATATACATATAACATAACATCACGCCTGTAATCCCTGAACAGTTAGGCAGAGGTGTACATAATAGTGCATCCACATTTCGCCAGTTATGTTTAAGTCGCATGTAATAGTGGGCGAGTCTATGGCCATCAACCGGGCAAAGATCCAGAGTACGAGAGTAGAGAAATTCCTGATGGAAAAACCCAATAACACATTTGACGACACGGTTGGCGCAGTGGCTGAGCGATTGGCTGCTACGCTGCGTGTCACGGGTTCGATCCCCGCACGGATCAAACATTTGTAAGACCTACAGGTCGTTTTTTCTGGTCGGCTGTTTGTGTATGTGTTTTTAATTGTTTGTAAACACACCCACGATAGTTAGTAGTTATAGTTCCCAGCAGTGGGAACATTAATAGGCTGATTATGATTATGCTTATGCTTACACCCACGATACAGGAGAAATTCATAGCGCGGGGCCACGTTTCTTTTTAAAAAAAGATAAGTCATTGCCCAATCTGGAAATCGAAACCAGGACCTCATACTCAGCAGCAGATGACCAAAACACCAGTTTAATACACATTGTTTTCTCTCGTGTTTTCCAAGGCGGGCTGCGTCCACTTCTCCCCGATGCCGACACCGCCGCAGTGCGACATCAAGGTCCTCATACTGCTGTACACGCCGGACAAGAAGGCCTACCTAGGGTTCATACCCAACAACCAGGCTACCTTCGTCGATCGACTCAGGAAAGTAAGTGGAAATCCTTAAAACATTTTTTTTTGTTAGCTTAAGGCCAGCGCGTGCCCGTGTTGGCACGGCAAGGCATTTGTCTTTACCCAACGTAAATTCGTGCGTAGATAGTGGTAATAAAATACAAATTACAATGTATAGAGGTCGACCCCAAGGCGTCAAAGAAAAAAAAAAAGGCGCATGCGGCGAAATTTTTGTTTTTAGCTTTCTTTTTCTTCTTCAGCTTTCCCATACAAAACTTCAATAACAAATAAATGGGAACCGTTTTTTTGCCTTTTCGATATTTGTCCCATGTAAAGAGTCGTTTAGTTTGATGGTCTATATCACACCGTTAAATATTATCTCACTCTCCTGATACTAAGCTATTTCTCGTGGTATACAGGTAATCCAACAACAGAAGATAAGCCAGATCATCAGCAAGCAACAGTTGCCGGCGGCCGTCAGCAACGCGGGCGGCATGCAACAGAATATGCCCAACGCTACCATGGCAGGTCAGACATTGTCCTTTTTAAGATATCTCTCTTCGACTGTGAAAAACATTGTAGATATCTATACCTTGTAGCAGTAGCGAAGGGTCATTTTTTGTAAGAAGTAAGCCGGAGTACATATCTTTTATGTGATTACCACATTGTACACTTAGTTTTTACTTTGATTATATTATTTGTCTATAGAATACTGACTGTGATATTTTTCCAAGGGAATCCGGTAGGAATCGAGTTGTATGAAACTTCGCCACTGTCTTGTAGTGCTAGGTGTAAATTGTACCGAAAAAATGCAAATTTAAATAGTGCAATTATGTAAAATGCCATTATTGGCCGAAAAAATTAAGTATGTGACATTGTTACGATAAACGTGTCCCTCGCTTTAATAGTTTTTAGTATTAGTAGTATTTATACAAATGTGTTGTAAGCAGCTTTCATAGCAAAATGTGACACTCCAAAATTTTGCTATTTGTTAGAAGAGCCGAATATAATAATACTAGCTTATGCCGTGCTTAGCTTTCGGTAATTGTCCCACGGGATCGCACTACCGGGTTAAAAAGTATCCTTTGTGTTAATCCAGGTTATAAATTATACGTGTGCCAAATTTCATCTAAATCCAGTCAGTAGTTTTTGCATGAAAGAGTAACAAACATCCATCCATCCTCACAAACTATTACATTTATAATATTAGTAGGATAGGATTTAGTGGTTGCTTCGGGTCGACACGTTCGGCACGGTTGGCGCAGTAGCTGAGTGATTGACTGCTGCGCTGCGTGTCGCGGGTTCGATTCCCGCACGAAAGAAATATTTGCATGGCCTACAGATAGTTGTTCTGGGTCTGCGCCCACGATACAGGAGAAATTACTAATGTGGGGCAAAGTTTAGAAAACCGGCCAAATGCGAGTCGTACTCACACGCACACAGGGTTACGTAGCACCAAACAATATAATAAAAATATTTTGAAGGCTCATTCATATGTAGTATTGTATTACATTCAACAGCAAAACTAAATTTGTTTTTCATAGTATGTTAATGAAAAACAAAGTTACCGCTGCAATTTGATGAAAAAGTCCCATATCTCAAAAACTAAACATCAAATCTTATTCAAACCAATTTTCGTTTAAAGTTTTTTTACGTTCAACAATCCTACTTTTTTCAGAATTTTCTTCCTCTTACTTTAGAAATTAGAGGGACACACACACACACACACATTTTATCACTTTGGGAGTGTCTATCTTTCAAACGATTGACTTTGAGAAAAAATGGTTTTAAGAACCTCTGTGTCATTTTTAAATACCTATCTAAAGACACCCCGCACGTATAGGGTTGATGATTTTTTTTTTGTTTGAGTTCCATGTATGGGGAGCCCACCTTAATCTTTTATTTTTGTATGAAAATCGTAAAGCGGTTCACAGAATACATCTGCCAAGTTTCAACTGAGTAGCAGTGGCGAAGGTTCCATACAACTCGATTCCTACCGAAAAAAATGGCACAGTCAGTATTCTATAGACAAATAATATGTATAATCATATTTAAGATTGGTACTCCGGTCCGGCTTACCTCTTACAAAAATTGACCCTTCGCTACTGCTGTGTACTCTTAATAGTTTTGGAATAAAGTGGCTGTGACATACAGACGGACAAACAGACATGATGAATCTATGAGGGTTCCGTTTTTTCCATTCGGCTACGAAACCCTAAAAAAGTAAGAATTGGTGGCCCCTGTGCAGATTGCATCCAAGAGCTGTCGATGTTAATATCCTATTGTAATGAAACATTAGTGCTGATCGCGTTCAATAAAATTGGTGAAATTCGGACTTAGTGAAAAGCAAAAAAAAAAAAAAATCTGAACCTGTTCAGTTATCAAAACGAAACGTACTGTATTACAAAGAATCAAGGTTCACGTACGTCCGTGCACATGGCAGTAACTAGACGCCGATATTTCCGGTTGTCACGCGCATCAAAACCTAGAGTGACAGCACGACGTTGTCTTTGGTCAGCCTGACAGGCCGATTTTCAAAAGTCAAAATTTGGTACTGAGCGCGCGGCCGTTAGAACCACTGTATCCGCCATCGTGAGATCATCTGTTCTATCACTTCGTGTCCGATCAACGCGCACCTCGAGTGAACTTTGATTAAGCCATTAGACTCATCATCAGAAACGGCAGCTAGAAGAAGAAGAGCAACGAGTGCAGGTCGCAGTCTAAGGTACGTACGCTGCACATATCTTTACCGCTGTCTGCACGGGACTATTGTGAACCTCATCTTAACGTACTTCGTAAGACCCTTGGACGGTCTCCCCGGGGTAGCAGGAAGCCATCACACCCATTTCGGCTGATGCACATGCTACATTATTTGGTGCCGAAACCTTCCATTGTTCTAATCGTTTAACCGTCATTCCGCACTTGTGGTATTTCTGATTATTCAAATCGATACTTAGAATATCGTCAAACCCATTGTCTTTGCAAAAAACCGTAGTTATTTATTGCATTCTAAGTCATTTCATCTAATCGTCAGATATACTTACAAATCGTGTCGGTCTTAACCCCTTCGCACACGGGTCGTAAGCGTAGTCGAAGGGGTTAAATCAACGTTCACGAGTTATCACAATCACGACAAAGGTTTTTATAAATATATACGAATACCTCCGTATTAATTTTCTTAATCACTCGATAATGTTAAAGGTTAAATTATTGTGAGAACCGTGAAACTATATCAAATTATCATCGGTGTATAATATTAAGTCGGCTCGCAATAATATTATCTACTATCAACAATGTTCCTATCCTTTACTATCTGAAAAATAATTACCGTTAAAATTTACGTTCTCAAAAGTATTTTTTCGCTGTGTAGAAATCGGGAGGTAACAGTAAATTCAATTTACAATTATTAGTTTTTTTTTTTTTCACTTTGTGGGTAGATCAAAATAAGACTCCGTCGACGCGTACTTCTACTCCGTTAATTAGCAGTCTATAGATATATCGTAAAAACATTACTCTGAATTGAGTCTGATTAAACCCTTAAGAGGGACCTTCCCGGTCCGTCTATATCACGCGCACCTCATACCGCATAATGCGACGACATTGAACGAAAAATAGTTTTCGAAAATTTCATAAACTTGTTCCAGGAAATACGTGTTTTTGAATAAGGCTTACAAGTTTGTGAAATTAATATTTGTCATTTATAATCTCCATTACATTTGCAAGGTTTCTATCACATGTTTTCTTTACTTTTACAATTTATGAGTACAATATGAACGGCCAAAGTTTAGGTAAATATGTGCAAAATAGCAGATTTTTGGAGGCTTATACTGAATTTGTTTCTCCAAATTTTTACTTTTTGCTTTGATAGAAACCTAGATATAGTGCACAACATACCTATCAGTTAAAAAAAATCAAAGATAGCTGTGTTACAACGGCATAATCACGTACGAGCGTTTGTATGAAAAGTATGACGGGTTGGCCGCTCTCAAGCCTTGATCGTGGTGAATTTTAGTACATCGTTTTATCATAGTGTTCCCGCAAATAAAGTACACATTCACAGTGAACTGAGTGGAACTAGCTTTACTGCAGTCTGCACGGAACTATTGTGAACCTCATCTTAACGTATTTCGTGATACCCTTAACGGTCTCCAGGGATGCTCATACTACAAAACCAATTAAAAACCAACCGTATTTGTTCAATGACTTGTATGATCACTACCTATAAAAAGGCTTACAGTTTCCCTCTATGATTCCGTTTGTACCGTAGGTACGGGGGCCATGGCGGGCAACGGGAGCATGTCGGGCATGGCGGGTGGCATGCAGGCGGGCGGCAGCGGGCCGGGCAGCGTGGGCAGCATGCCCGGGCCCGCTGGCAGCCAGGGCATGGTGCAGTCGCAAATGCAGCAGCACCCGCAGGTGAGGGAAAGTGTTAAATACCCAGCAAGGGAATCCAAATTTAGCGAATATATAGCTTTATCTCAAATTTGGGGTCTACATGTCTTCTTCTTCAGTACTTCTAATTGATAACCCCACCTCCAAATCCCCAGGGCATGATGATAGGCGGCTCAATCGGCCAGCAAGTGCAGCAACAAGTAGGTGGCAAGGGTCCCCGCCCCGTCACCCAGCTGGACGGGCTGGAGGCAGCTCGCCAGCACAACCTGGAGAAGATCCAGCACCTGCAGCAGACACTGGAAGCTGCCCATCAGCAGGAGGCCCAGTTCAAATCGCAAATGGATATCATGTCGCATTTGCATGCAGCTCAGCAGCAGGAGCAGCACTATAAGCAGCTAGAGGTAGATTTTTCCAGAGGGCTTCAGGGTTTTTTTTTTGTTTGTATATCGGACTAACTTTAGTGCTAAATAATGCTAGATGGAGTAAACCATATCCTACTCACATATCGTTTTATTATTGCTTTTAAGGGGTTAAAAGCAATGATAAAACGAAATTTCAGCACAGGCCCAGTCAATTCTACACTAAATATTTTAATTAAGAGGTTTGCTAAATACATATAAGGTCTATCTTTTCATACACGAAATATTTTAAGAGTAACTTCTATAAGTCGTAAAGTCGCCATAGCAACGAAAAAGAAAATATCTGAGTGTTTTTTTTTTTTACGAAATTATTATAATTTTAAAATCTTTTGAGAGTTTTTGCATAAAACCTTTACTCCTATATTCTAACAATGACAGTAGGTAAATACGACGTACTAAACTAGCGTAATGGATGCTTAAAAATAAGGAGCCAGTATTTATTTTGTGGGTCAAGTAATTTTAAATTATTTATTTTTATAAAATAATATACTCAGATAAAAAAAAATCCCTTGAAATGGCTTTGTTATAGCCGTTAGATGATTCTCTGAAAATATTTCGTGTATGAATAGTTAGACCTTATATACAGGAGCTCCGAAATTACTCATATGATTTTAAAAATACTTTCACCAATTTTAAGATTCGATCTTCGAGGTGGACATAGACTGTGTACAACGTGTCCCAAAATACAACAATACGCGGGCCCAGAGGGTGGACCTGATCATGACTACTAAGCAACGTCTACGCATAAACACCTAATCACATTTTGTTCATACACACTCTCCAGCTACTCACACGCGTTCTGATATTTCCACAATAATTTTTGATTTTGTTTTTTTTTTTTTATTTTTTTGTGTTTTAGCTTAGTTTCCCGCACTCTTCTTACCATGCAAAAAATAGTACATTTAAACTAGAGCCATGCTACGGCTGCCGTTGAAATCAGCCGACGTCAGCTGAATTTGGTGAAACTTTGACCCAAGCGCAACGCACAACCCATAGGTTTAGACAAAGCGTAGTAACAGCCAAGCGAAGATTTGAAATATCCTGGAATTCAAAATAAGTCCACACGAGTATCTGTCCAATTATATGACATACGCTACAAAGTTGGAAAATTTTAGAATAACTTCCTATGATAATAGTTTTATTAAACTTTAAGTAAATTGATTGCCATTTTGTAGGATTCATGCTTCTTGGTATCTAAGCAATAATAATGTAGACATAGTAGAGGGCGTATCTTATAAATACTTTCACTCATTCACACACTCATACTCGTACCAATACAAATCGTGCAATTGCAAACATGAATCAAAATCTGTAAGAGTACAATCGGACACGAAACCTTCATCAACAGGGAATCGAACCCATCATTAAAGTCGCACTGGAACAATAGCAACAACCTTTTGAACTGTTACCCACTTAAAAGCAGTTATAGCTCCATAGTATACGGGAATCGAACCCACTTTTACTAGCATAGCATAGCATAATCAGCCTATTAATGTTCCCACTGCTGGGACGCAGGCCTCCTCTCTATGAGAGGGAATGGGCTATAATCCACCACGCGGGCCCAATGCGGGTTGGTAGATGTCACATGTTTTCGAATTTTTGGTTCTAGGACATGCCGGTTTCCTCACGATGTTTTCCTTCACCGTTGTGAGAGCAGTGGTGATGAAATAACTTACACAAAGTAATGCGCCTGGCTGGGTTCAAACCCACGACTTACTGCTTGTAAGTCGGGGTCTCCACCACTGAGCCACCGCTGCTCTCGCATCCCTTTTACTAGCATCGGAACCAAAACCCTTTAAAATTAACAAAACACGTGGGATTCGAACCCACAAGCCGTGACACAGCTGCGGGAGGGCCCTGGTGACTTGTAATACAGGTTCTTATAGAGACCTACTTCAGGCACCAGTCTCTCACAAAGTTAATTTCATGTTCGTGTTCCACTGCAACCCTAACATTAAGTAACTTGTATAGAGAAAATAAATAATTTAGCATAAGCATAGTATAGCATAATCAACCTATTAATGTTCCCACTGCTGGGACGCAGGCCTCCTCTCTAAGAGAGGGAAAAAAAAAAAAAAATAAAGAAAAAAAAATTTGAGAAAATAAATAATTTATATTATAATTGTATTACTACTCGAGAAAAGAGAAAAAAAACATCTCAATTTTCTTTGAAATTACAAATGTAATCCTCTGGTCGCTTATCGTTGAATTTTGGGACACGTATTATTTCCGATCCCACCAGGCTGAAGTTGCGGTAAAAAACTAGTCTCCTCTTTCTTCTTTTTTATTTATCCACAATGTGAACTTAGATGGCAAATGGCTCGGAGACAGTTCGTCTTTTCTTGAGGCAAATGTTAGGTATCTACATTGTAAGTCTCTGTCCTCAGGAGCAACGCAAGCACCAGCTGCAGCAACAGCTACAGCAGCAGTTGCGCGGCGCGAGCGGCGTTGCGCACCCGCCGCGCGTCATGCGCCCGCTCCTACCTTCCAACCCTGGGCTCCGTCATCTGTTGCAGCAGGTAGGTGGCACTATGTGAAGAGTACACTTTTACCAGAACAGGTATGGACTTCGGTAATGGTCGGGTTCTGAGAAAACACGATACTTATATTATTGCACTGTCTTTGCGCGTTTGAAGTTTTCTGTCTGTCAGGTCAGGACGTATTAGGAATTGCATAGAGTTGCTAAACTAATTTTGAAATGATGGTAACACAACTTAGGCTAGTATTTCGTGGTAACAGCTCTATACGGGGTGGAAGGGACACCGACGTGAAAACAGTTACCACGTATTCAGTACATCATTCTGAGCCCCCCCACATAGAATTTTTATCGGTTATTAAAAAAAAACAGCTGTTCCATACATTTTGACCGTGTAGGTGTTGCACTTTTGTAGGAAACGGCAGACTTTTTTTTCTCTTCCACCCCGTTTTAGATATCAACAGTGAGCGTTCGTATAGATGGTGATGTCCGATGCATATTGTTTTTTTTAAAAATCTGTATTAAGGTGGCAGCGCCAGGGTAGCCCAAATTGAAATTTTCTTACGTTTTTTGCAATTTGCCGGTCAGTGTCAGTCTGTTTGTTAAACAAAATATGATTCGCCACCGTAATACGTATGTATTTACAGAATTAAAAATTAAAAAAAAAAAAAAAGTCAACAATCAAATCAATCAATCAAAAAAAAAAAAAAAAAAAATCAATCAATCAATTCATTTAATCCCATTGAAAGACTATTTTTTTTAAAAGTCATTTACTGGGGTTATATTTCAAACAACATAGAACCTGACACTGACCTGCAAATTACCAAAAACGTAAGAAAATTTGAATTTCGCGGGATTCCCTGGCACTTTCGCCTTAAGAGGTATAACGGAACTAGGGATGTGGTCCTAACAAGCATCGAATTGGTTTTCATAAAATTAAATAACAAGATAAATAAAATTAATTGTATTCCTCTTGTTATTTAATTTTAATGAACTTGTTATTTGTCTTATAAACTTTTTGACCGCCAGAGCATAAACGCACGTATGCCCTCCACGCCAAGCCATAATTTCACCTACTATTTTGTCACGTATTTGTGACATTTGGCGTACGGGGCACGCGCTTGCTTGTCACGTATATGTGACAATGGCGTTTAAAAGGTTAATAAGGAAAATTCTAAATTATTATTTTTGCATCACTACAGAATATCGTAATACTCAAAGACAGAGCTGAAAATTCGCGCGAAACAAGAACCGATCTTTAAATATTTCTAACTAAAGGTTTATTTTTGAAAACGTTTATTTAAACGAGGCATCGTAAACAAATATCAACTTTGTTAGAGTTAAAAATAAAGTTTAACATAAATAAACTTTCGTTAGTCAGAGAGAACATAAAAGCGAACGGAGGTATGCTGTTATTTATTTTCTATTTTATTTTAAGAAGTGCAATGTTGATATTTGTTTGGCTTTGAAACCCGCGTTGCACTACTCCTTGATGGAGAACAAATCATTCTAGATATTTATGGTCATGTAATAATACAATAATCAACCAAATGGGTTGATGTGATCGGTGCCTGATTAACAGATCTGTCACAAAATAATAGATTAAGTGGAGGAGTGTCATACTGAATTTCGACAGGCAATTATTTCAACACGGTCCTTTTTCGAAAAACAATAGTTCGACAACTCATTGTTTCGACTGGCATTAGTCCAACAGAATATACTTCGACAACACACACCTTCGAAAAATACTATTTAGACAGAACCCTTCTTTGATATGCACTTGTTCGAGGGATCTCTCGAAATAGAATTACTGGTTATAATTAAAAACTTAATTGATTTTATTATTTATGTTTTTATTCTGTACCTAAAACCATAACTCGAAATTCAATTATAATTGTTTTTCAGAGCAGTATTATGTCGAAGGTATGTTACGACGAAGCAAAGAGTAGTCGAACTATTGTTTTTCGGAATTATGACCTTATCAAAATAATTAACTGTCGAAATTCAGTATGACACTCAGATTATTGACTATAGTTAAACAAGGATCTTTGACGTTCGGTTAAAATCGGAAGTAACACCTTTATCTTGTTTTTTTAGTTCTACGAAACAATGGGGAAGGTAACTGTAAATCTAATGGCACTAACATAGCTTATCAAGCGCCGTCATTGGATGAAATCTGTCAATGTCATTTTAAATTTCAAAATACCTTGACCTCATTGGTTAAATTGGGACATAGCTATGGTCGCGCCATCTACAATCAGCTTTGACCTGCTCCCCATTCTTTCGTTGTTGAAGGTCATTCAAGAGCCAAAATGTCCTTGTAGCAAAGTTCACTGACGGTTGACTACTCTCAGCCTTATTACTTAGCGCATAAGGGTGAAAGGTGGCAGACCGTCAGTGAGATCTGTAGTACCTTGTATTGTCTTCAACAACATGTTAATTTGTATGTAGCCATAGATTTAGTAAACACGTTTTCATAAAACTACTATGACCTCATAATAAGGGGCACATCTGCGAAAATATAAAGAAAAATAAGTCTTAAAGGTGCTACTATTAAGTCTCATTTTTCCCTATTCCCTTTCCTCAGATGCGCCTGACATACGACGGCAGTAGTTAAGTGAATAGAAATTAGCACAATTCCACCATCATCCATGAATTCATGATTCTTTATTTGTTGTAGAAATTAATAATAGTTTTAGAGAAACTTGACTAAAACTAGTGGTGTAAATGATTTGCAAACTAACTTCGTGACCTTGACCTTCAAGACATAATCAATTGTTTTTAGGGTTCCCTACCCCAAGGGTAACAAACAGGACACTATTACTAAGCCTCCGCTATCCGTCTGTCTGTCAGCGGGCTGTATCTCATGATCCGTAATGGATAGACAGTTGACATTTTCACAGAATGTGTATTTCTGTTGCCGCTATAACAACAAATAATAAAATATATTAAAAATTAAAGGGGGGTCTCGCAATTTTTTTTAATACCATAGACAGTAAAGACGAACTGTCAAAATAACCAAAAAATAACAATTGAATATGACTTGCAGTAAGAGGTTCATGCTATTTATTTTTATTTGATTTATTATTGAAATTGACAGAGAGACCCTCATCTATCTGTCTTTTAATACATGATGTGTGAGGGACATGGACGCGCAAACTGTTAACACTAATTGCTAAACGTCGAACGTAGAAACGGTTCGGGATTGAAAACAAATCTGCTATTTATGCAAAAGTATGGCTATAGAAATTTATTTCTCAATAAGGACAACACATCACGCCTGTAATCTCCGAAGGATTAAGCAATCAGTCCAACAAAAAAAGGAAGACGGCGCGCTACGAACATCAAACGGTAGTACGCTCATCGAGCTCATGAGCATGGTTATAGTGTAGGTGTGTGCGTGAGCGTGTATATTTACTTGCGGAGGAGCACGGTTTTTGTGGCTTCACTTTTTATGTTCGTGGCGCGCCGGCTTCCTTTTTTTTTTGTTGATCTGAGGTTAAGCAAAGGCGAACTGGCGAAATGTGGGTGTACTATTAGGTACATAATAATAAACTCACATTACGCCAGTTATGTTTAAGTCCCATGTATTACGGGGCGAGCTTATTAATAATGAAGATGTCACTTACTTGGGAATATTTTAAAGTTTCGGTGGAAGCGCCAGGGTAGCTCGGAAAATTAAAATTTTCTTACGTTTTTTTAATTTGCCGGTCAGTGTCAGTCTATATGTTGAACAAAATATGATTCGCGACAGTAACAAGTATGTATTTACTTACTATGAAAAACAAATTTAGATTTTGCTGTTTTGTTTGGTGCTACGGAATCCTGTGTGCGTGTGAGTACGACTCGCACTTGGCCGGTTTTTAGAGTGTCAAAACAATCTATATCAACTATAGTTACAGAAACCTGTGATGCAATTATAGAGGTCCTGAGTGATTACATTAAGGTAAATAAAAATCATGCTAATTAATCAAATTATTTATTTATCTGCCTTATAGTTATATAATAGAGCTTTCTTCAAAATTAAAGTCGTGTGTTTGAGCAGGAGTAAATAATTGTGTGTTCTGCAGATTTTCACCGGATGTTAGGCGCTGTTCACACACAGCGTATAGTCGGCCGCCGACTGTGAGCACTCAGTAAAAATGTACGACGAAAGTTCAGACTGTCGTTTGTTTTTTCATACATTTCATACATTACTGAGCGCTCACAGTCGGCGGCCGACTATACGCTGTGTGAACAGCGCCTTATGGTTGACGTGTGACGCTTTTGATCCGGGTTGCTCATACTGTTGTTGTGTATAATATACTGGGGGTTTACTATGACATCTTAAAGCAGGAGTATTCCAGTGTGGGAAAGAGACAGCTATACAGGTCGTCTAGCGCCATCTCTTTCCCACTCTGGAATTACTTCTGTTTTAAGACTCGATGGTAGGCCACCTGGTCTGTACATCTGATATTTTCCCATATCAGCTTCGTGAATAATAGCATTAACGTCTTAGGCCCGGCGCCCATTATCGGCATCGGTACGACTGAGGATTTTAGGTGGCAAATAGCAATATACTATAACATAATGGCAATAAAGTAGAAATTTCCGTGATATGTGGTCGTAATAACAAAAATACCGCTTCGGTATGCTTGAGGCTGGTGTATCGGCAGCCTTGAGAATGCTTCGGGATTCTTCGGCATCCTTCGGCAAACTTCGGTACGCCGCCGGCATATATCGTTGCTTCCAAAGGTTGTTCACCCAAAATCTTCTTGATTGATTAGATTTCTCTTCTTCAGCAAGAGTTGCTATGAACACTAGATCCCAGTCCACCATATTAAATACAATTCAGACAACTAGCTTGTAACAACTCTGAGACTGTTATGATGAGAAATACGATATTGAGACGCTTCGGCAAGCTACAGGACGGTGCGGCATCCTTAAGGACGCTTCGTCATCCCTAAGAACGTTGCAGCATGCCAAAGCATAATTGCAGATAGTGTGCGCTTGCATGTAGGATGCCGAAGGATCCTTTTCCTTGCCGATGCCGATAATGGGCGCCGGGCCTTACGGCATTTCATACAAACTTTCAAGTGATTTTTTTTCGAAATGACTGAACCGATATTAATGAAACTTCGTACACATAAGCAGGATAAATAAGTCTAAAGATTTGACAGAGAACTTTTCGAAATGTCTCTTTAAAAAAAAGATAATTAGAAATTTCTGTTTCTATGGGAAATCTAAAATCGGTCTAATTTAGCTGTAACACTATTTTTCGAAAAGTTCTCTGTCAAATCTTTAGACTTATGTATCCTGTTTATGTGTACGAAGTTTCATTAAAATCGGTTCAGTCATTTCGAAATAAAACCACTTGAAAGTTTGCATGAAATGCCGTAAGACGTTAACGCTCTTAATAGCATTTTTAACACATGGTTGAGTGTAAGGATCGTATTTTCTAAGTTCATGTACGATATGATAACTAAATACTGCATATCACTCATGGAAATTGAAGTGTTCTCAATAATGCCAAATGTTTCCTTCAACACACCGTCAAGAGAATCATTTTGTGCATTCGTATTCAAAGTACGTTTTTTCTTTCGCGGTGGTTGTTGTGGCGATGGTGCGGTTTGTTGTGGCGTTGGTGCGGGTCGTTGTGGTGATGGTGCGGGTCGTTGTGGTGATGGTGCGGGTCGTTGTGGTGATGGCGCGGGTTGTTGTGACGATTGTGAGGTTGGCCCTATTTCCTGCTTATTGGAAATTGCTTTTTGATTATGAGAAATTGATGGTGAAGCCATATTCTCTGCCGGGACAAAATGCTCGCTCTGTAAAAATAATGTTTTTCATTTTATTTTCAGACAGAAGAAGATTGGCTTGCGGTCTCAAAACAATTTGAGATGAAATGGAACTTCTCGCATGTTGTAGGGGATATGTACGGGAAACACGTCCCTCATCAAAGAGCCATCAATATAAGTACTGATTACGATAATTATAAGAATATTTCTAGTATAGTGCTCTTTGCCCTGGTAGATGCTATCTAATTACAATTCTGATTTGTTAAGAGCACGCTTACATTTGGGCGCTACGCGAATTTAGGTATTTTACGCACCGAGCGGTCGGCGAGCTACGCGACCGATTCTTCCTTTCATATCTATTCACTCGCTCGCACCATGATATTGTGAGTATGGCGACTAAACGATCTTGATCCAACGTAACCTAAGTTTTCTTAGGATGGAGTTACGGAGGTACTCCGGTGGACGGAAAAACTTTTGATGTGACATTTTAATGTTATTTAATTCGTTTTAAGATTTATTTTAATTTGTTTAATATATTTTTCATTATTTAAGAATCTTAGTGTTAAATTAAGTAGATATACTTAAATATTTAAATTGTTACGCAGTAACCGATCGTTGATAACCGACATCGGTAGCATAGTGGTCTGAAAATTGTGCTCCATACTCATAGAAACTAGTCTCAAGTGAAAAACAATGTACACCAGCGCATTAACTAAAGAAGCATCATTAGAAAGTAAAAGCCGACCACAATACTCGTAAACACAGGTTTCTGGTGAACAGATTTATTTGAAAAATAAACTATCTTTAGATCATCGAATTCTACATCGATATTAGACAGACAAATATGTCTGTTTAATATCTTTTATGTGTACGTAAATAAATAAATAGTACGGTTGCAACATGTTTAAATAAATAAAACACACCAGTGTAACTAATAATTCTTTTATTTGGTACAGTCAATTACCATATTTTTTATATTTATTTACAACGATCAAAAACTGCAGTCGTAGTTTACGAAGTTCTAGCACGCACACAAAAGCAGAGTCTATACGGCAATCGACGCACACCTCGATAGTATAGATAGGACGAAGCGCGCGAAATTATCTGACATAGACCCGTCCTAGTCAAGCGCTCGCGCCGTTCTGAGCGCAGATCGCCGGCGCAGTGAAATATATAGTACTTTTAATAAATTAATTAAAAAATAACAGTAGCTATTTAAATAATAAAAATAATAGTATAGATCAAGTAAACATTGAAGAATATTTTGGTATAAATATTACGTCAAAAAGATGCAAAATTTCGGAGATATCGCGGCATGTTTCGAAGCCTTTTCGTTCGATAATTGAATTAGGTCTAGTTTTTTTTTCTTTACATATAAGGCATATAACGAAAATGTATTCTAATAATATTAAAACCGTACCGAATACCGGTTGAAGAGTGAAAGTTATTACGGATGGACGTGGTTAACTTTATTCTTCGATAAATTGTTGCTGGAAGAAGCCATACCTGACGAATTATGTAACAGTTCGCTGGTGCTCATTTTTAAAAACATGGGTGATGTGCTGGAGTGCAACAATTATAGAGGAATAAAGATAGGTAATGTCACATAGTATGAAAGTTTGGGAGAAAGTTATTAACAGGCGACTGAGAGAAGAGAGCGAAACTTCACAGAACCAATTCGGTTTTATGCCTGGTCGGGGAACGACTGATGCCATTTTCGCTATCCGTCAGCTGTGCGAGAAATATAGAGGTGCACATAAGAACTTGTACATGGTGTTCGTCGACCTCGAAAAGGCATATGACCGGTACCCCGTGAGGTTCTGTGGTGGGCTCTTAAGGAGAAAGGTGTGCCTGGGAAGTATGTGCAGTTGAACCGTGCGATGTACAGTCGATGCAGTACCCAGGTCCTGTCTACAGCAGGTACTACCGGCAGCTTCAATGTGGCTATCGGCTTGCATCAAGGGTCGGCTCTGAGCCCTTACCTCATCCTGGTGATAATGGACGCTCTCACGTCGGAGATCCAGGAAGTGGCGCCCTGGTGTATGCTGTTTGCCGATGACATTGTGCCGGTTGCCGAGAGCGGCCAAGAGGTCCAGAGCAGATTGGAGGTGTGGTAACAAAGACTGGAGAAACCAAAACTGAATACTTGTTTTGCGATTTCGGCGGTCTCCAGTCCAGTACTCGCGGTCTCTCTTGCCGGAACGCCCATACCGATCTGCTCCGACTTCCGGAACCTAGGCCCGTTTGTCCAAGGAGATGGCACAGTAGACCGGGACGTAACGCACCGGATCAGCTCAGGATGGATGAAATGGCGATAGGTCACTGGAACAACTTGCGACCCACGGATGCCCCTCGAGCTAAAGGGGGAAAATATACAAGTCCGTGATTGACCTGTCGCACTGTATGGGTCCGAATGCTGGGCTGTGAAGAAGATGGATGAAAAACGACTGCATATAGCTGATATGAGAATGTTGAGATGGATGTGTGAAGTGACAAGAATGGATAAAATAAGGAATGAGTATATTAAAGGATGTTTGAAAGTGGAGCCTGTTACAGAAAAATTGAAAGAAAGTCGTTTGTCTTTGTATGGGAACGTAATGAGGAGGGATGAAACGCATGTGACTAAAAGAGAGATGGGCATAAATGTTGATGGATGGAGAGGGAGAGGTATACCAAAGAAAAGATGGATGAATTGTGCGAAGACTGATATGAAAGAGAAAGAAGTAAATGATGCCGTGACGTTTGACAGGGGAGAATGGAAGAAGAAAACGTGTTGCGCCGACCACAAATAGAATGGGACGAGGGTAGTTAGATGATGAAATATACCATGAAACCATTTGAAGGTAATCCAGAGGTAGGTACCAAAGAAAGAGTCTTTAATAACCGACTTAGTAGAGTTCGAAGAGTTGTTGAAAATGCTTTTGGTATTTTAAGTTCAGTCTATAGGGTCCTTTGGAAACCTATTCTGTTAGAGCAAGAAAAAGCTACAAAGGTTGTCTTGGCAACTGTGTATTTATGGTCCCATTAAAATAGAAGGAAAAGGAGGAGCTCGTGGCTAAATAATAACAGCCGCTCGGGTCAATCTTTAGGTTAAGCCGTGCTTGCCTAGGTTGGTCTATGGATGGGTGACCGCCCATTACATACCGAGTTTCCTCCGTGCCTCGGAAAGCACGTTAAGCCGTTGGTCCCGGGTGTCATTTGTAGATCTTTGACAGTCGTTAGGTAGTCAGTGGCCGCCACAAAAGTCTGACAACCAGTCTTACCAAGGGGTATCGTATTACCCAGTACTAACTGGGTTGTGGAGGTCAGATAGGCAGTCGCTCCATCTAAAATACTGGTATTCAGCTGCATCCGGTTAGACTGGAAGCCGACCTCAATATAGTTGGGAAAAGGCTAGGCAGATGATGATTAAAATAGAAGGAAAAACTTTTAGAAATCGTTCAGACGACCAAAGTAAGGACAATGGTAAAAAAAAATAAGAAAAACGCATTAGATACTCTTAGATACTACAAGAAAAAAAATCAGCTAACGAAAATATACTAAAAATGTTACCCAAAGATTTTAGGACAAAATAAAATACTTTAACCAGTGTTTTTTTGCTTGGATATCTTTTGTTAGACGTACTAAACAACGTGTTAAAATTTATCCATCTTTTTTAATGGGACCTTAAATAATTACGAAGTAATAACTATTCTAACCCACCAGAATATTATGATAGAGAAGTGGATGGTTCATTTATTGCTGGTCAATGGAGAAACACTATTCCCTCTGCAGCACTTTTACATCTAATAATTTCATAATAATTACCTACATTATTTTTATGCAATACATAAATAAAATTAACTAATATACTATACTTATATGAACAAACCTAACAATGTATTATAAATGTATTATGTATATATTCATAATTATACATCCAATTAAATTTCTAATTTCTAATAATTTATATGATATTATTGAATTGCTGCTTAGCCCTCTGCCTCTCTCCTAATGTTGCTGTGCCCGACAAGGTCCATATTGATCTTTTACCTTGTTACACCATCTATGTAATACTTATGGAATGCAATAAAAATTTGAGTATTGCGTATCTATCGGCCATTCCGCGCAGAGGAACTGCTGGTGCTAAAGATATTAGTCTACATTTAGCAACACATTTTGTAACAAATGGGATAATTCCATGTCAGAATTTTTTTTTTTTTTTTTTAATAAACAAATATAACACTTACATTCTGTATTCTGCCTTCTTGTGTAATTATGTGTCTATATTTGTAACCAAACCACTTCGATATATCAGTTTCGTCGGCGATTGAAACAATAAATATAGGTATACTTATATATAGTTAATTAGCTGTTTTGACAGGGAAAAAAAAAAAAGAAACATATAACATAACATATATAGTTAATTAATACCAAAGTTACTTTAAAGACTGTTTTTATTTTAAAAATAGGGTGTAAGGGTCAGCCCTCCACAGACTGATAGGATTCAGTATGTTATACTAAGATGACCGGTACAAGAAATTATTTCAGGAATGTTATGGGAATTCAATAAATTTGATTTGTTTTATTTCCTCATACGCAATGTATCGGTACCGTGGCAAAACGCACGTTGCGAACGGCAAGCGCGACGACGAGTTCGATGAACTCTGCAGTTAGGCAGTAAGTTAGTTAACTGCTGATTTCACGCGTCGTTCGTTAGAGTATCTTAACATCCATGGTTTTTTGATTTTAGACGTATAATTTACATAAATGGAGTGCTGCGTACATGGAATGTAATTTTACATTGTAATAAAGGAATTGTAACTGAAAAAAATATTAAAAAAATAAGTTTCCGGAGAATTTTTTTAATATGATTCAAAATAAGAACCTGAATGCACCCTGTCAGTTTGTGGAGGGCTGTCCCTTACACCCTGTATTATGTGTGTATTATAATTAACGCACCATAGTTAAATAAAAGAATCGTTACCTGAACCAGTGATCATACTTCTTTTCTCCCTTGACTTTTCGCGTCAGTATGAACCTGTCAACGAGTCAAGTTCTTTTTTCAACTCAGATACAGGAAAGTTCAATTCCTTAGCGATCTTTCTCCAGAAATATTTTCGTTTGCTTTTATTTAAATGATCTGGATCTTTTGAAACTCACAACATTTTATAACTTCCATATAATTGTATTAAACGAATACAGTTTTCTTCATACATTTTTATTTTGCACTGGTTCGCAAGCGTCGTTACATCCGTCCACACCGCGCGAGCAACTCCGACTGAGGCGCTTTTGAGCATCTGCAAAAACCGACAACGTATGATTCGCGGTCGAGCGGCGCTCGGCCGAGGCAACGTACCCCCGAGGCAGCCCGAGCCACGTCCACACCAGCCGATACATTTGGCTCTTGAGGCTGCCTCGCGAGCCGTGCTCGTTCGGTCTAGACTCGGCTAATGGTATTAAATGAACTTAGAGCGGATTGATGATTTTAATGATTACAATTTAACTCAATAAAGCCAAATTTGTTACGGTCGCGAATCGTATTTTAATCAACATACAGCCTGACACTGACCGGCAAATTACAAAAAACGTAAGAATATTTGTATTTTGGGCTACCCTGGCGCTTTCACCTCAAAATATGGTAAAAACTTTGGAGGTAGGTATCACTTTCTTCAAGATTTCTGGAACAGCTGATCATTTTCTTCGATCGTTGTCCCTCACACTCTGTATAGTTATAATCATTCATAACGCTCTTTCAGGAATCAACGAGTATCAGTAACTAACGCTTTGTCATCATTTCAGCTTGTTTAACATGTCGTGCTCAACTTAGTGAGTTGAGCGTGGTTGAACGTGACGTTGCTTGTCAATATGTTTTTGGTAGTTATAGCAATATTGTTGAGCAAAACATGAGGATTTCATGGTTAGTCGAGTGCAATTAGACAAAATATACTCAAAAGGTGGAACGAAGTTTATAGTGGTCGGATTTTCATGGGACTTTTTATTGAGTTCCTGGAGGCGTAGATAATAGAGTTAAAAAAAAAAATTCGCCGCTCGCAAGTTACTTTTTTTTCTTTTTGTTTTTTTTTATGAATAACTTGAAATTCGACGAATTTTATATTGAGGCATAAGACCTCTGTGTATTCATTAAGAGCCAATTCGGTCTGTTTATTGTATTCATTAAAAGCCAATTCGGTCTGTTTATTTGTTCAATGTTCATATTTCAAGTTTTTTTTTTTGAAAATATTCTATTTTCTTCAATTATTTCTAAGTTACTGAATTTAAGACTAAGATTTCTTTTGAAATTGGTAACAGATACATTTTTACAGATAACTGGGCAAGAAAATGTTCAAGAAAACCATATTCATGGGTTTAGTGACTTAAAATGAATTCGCAAAAATCAGAAAATTGTCCTATGTTAATGAAGGATTTTTTTTTCCGAAATTTTTCTTTGTTACTCAATGTGCTAATTATTCTCCAAAAGTAAAATTTAAGCCATTGAAACCACTCGTGCAATGCGATCTTCATTCTCTTGCCCTTATCTAAATTTATTTATGGTCACCACAGCATGTATACTTCTTTCATACTTCTCTATTACTCTTCACCTCAGCAGTCACCTCCTTTCTAGCCATATCTTCTTCCTACAATCCATCCATCGTTTCTTTAGTCTTCACCTAATTTTCGTTACAAACTCTCATCTTTTTCTCAACGACAACGTCACGCTCAACTACCAAGCGACGCTCAACTCGACTCAACCTCGCTGCTCCGAATGTTTTAGCAACAGCAGCAGCCACGCGGCGCTCGGCCGCACATGTGAGGCCCTCGCTCCCCGGGCCCTCGCACCTCGGGCCCTCGTTTCCCGGGCCCTCGTTCCCCGGGCCCTCGTTCCCCGGGCCCTCGTTCCCCGGGCCCTCGCACACCTAGCCCCAACCCCCCGCACGCACTTAACGCACGCACAAGTAATGCTTCACACCTTCTACTACTGATTTTTGTGAGCTATGACATGTACTGACTGTGACATTATAGTTTGGGCATTTAGTAGGTAACATTCAAAGCAAAAATAAAAAAAATGTAATGTTATCAAAATCATACCATTTATTGGCATTTGTGTAAATTAGTATATTAAAAGGCACTTTTGAACGTCAATCTTCACAAAGGAAAAGAATTGGTGCTCATTGCAACATTGCGCTAGATCACAGATACATATAGGTATGTACGAAAAAAAAAAAAAAAATCAGATGAGCATATACTTTGAGTTGCTTAGTGTAATTGGCAACCATAGACTATGTAAAAAAGAAAAAAATTGCCCACCTGAAAATATTTGTTATCTATACGCGCGCAAAAGTTAGTTGGCCATAAACGCCTGCAGAAATTTGAAGAGAAATATAGATAAAATGGATTTGTTCCCGTTTCGACTTCTTTTCGAGTTAAGACATGTCATTAGTTCACTTTTTATGTTGCATGCTTTTCTTGGGTTTCTTTCCTTTCTAAAATAATTAATAGTTTCATAGCTCTAACATTTTCATTTAATTTTATTAAAACCCGCTTCAAAATTAGTATCATCATTAATTCTCATTTAATTGTAAACACATTTCATGTAATTTTAAGGGGTTCATTGACATTGTAGGAAATAAAAGGACTCCACATTTGCGGATTAAAATTGGACAGTTATTATTGTGTACGTCATAATTTTAGGTCGTTGATTTAAATGAATGCTGTAAAATAGATAAGTGTACAGGCAAAACAAGTATCGGTCGCAGATGCGATTGTTGAGTGCGATCTAGGTCCTATCAAACATGGGTTCCCAGTATTATTTAAATAAAGGGTGTAAATAGACCCTTAACACATCCAAAAGGCACTTGTTCTCCCCGTCTTTGCGATCATTTTTTTGTTCTAGACCATACCTGGGAACCTTCTAGTTACGGAGATATTGGGCGTCAAAGTTTCAACTTGTACACAATTTTTTGGCCTCCCGCCATCTTCTTCTCGGTCTGCCGCGACCCAGTCTGGCTGTCTCAGGACTCCAGTTTTGCGTTATGTGGGCCCACAGTTTTTCTGGCAGCAATGGCCTGATTAAATAAAAATAATAATAAACTGTCTGTACGCTTATCTACTTTACACATTTCACTTATACCGAGACATATCTCCATATTAAAATCGAGTTCTGTCCCTAGCAGCCGCAGTACAGGCCCGGCGGCGGAGCTCCCCGGCCGGCGACGCAGCCCCAACAGTTCGACGACGTCAACAACTACTCGGACTTCATCTAGGCCTTACCACCGCATGTGTGGGCGCAATGGGATGACGATGATGATATTCATTGAAAGAATGATAGTATTTTGGCGTATTTGTCCAAAAATTCGCGATAGACAGTGACCAAAAATATGATAGTAGATTCAGAGTAACAGTTTCACTCAAGGTTCCGTTTAAAGTTGAAGCAACAACACAATTAAGGTGTGGCCAAGCGGTGTATCATTACGTTCGCCGACACGCACACAGGCCCACGAGTATTACGTACGCGCGAGTCGAGCTTAGCCTTAAAATACTAACTTAAAATTCCTTCCCGTATCACAGAACGTCACGCAAGCATTACTTCTGCTTCTCGAATCGATGACTCGGATTTTCTCCGACCAGTACTTAGCGACTTGGGGGCCTACCATCACGTCTTAAAGCAGGAGTAATTCCAGTGTGGGTAAGAGATGGCGCTAGACGACCTGTATAGCTCTGTCTCCTTCCCACACAGGAATTACGCCTGCTTGAAGACGTCATCGTAACCCCCCTGATATACGGGCTTAAGTTTATTAATTCTATGCTTGATCCGTATCGCCTTTTGAACGCGAACCGAATGACCAAGAGATGAATGTTTTTTTTCTCTATTATTGCATGCACCGATATATGTAGCAACTCCCTAATTTGGCCAACATAAAATATACCCTGTGTATATGCCAGTAAAGTTTTTTTTTTAGCAAGGTAACGTGAATATTTGCACAAATGCGCCAAGTAAAGGTTACGATGTACCCACACATGTATTCAGGAACGTTTTCATGAAATATTAATGAAATGGATAGATCTTCTATAATATTGTCAGCTATTCACTTTACCGTAGGGCCAATGTAATGTTATTTTATTGTTAGTAATGTGTAATTTTCTTTATTTTTATTTTGTAAAGAAATATGACGTATAGAGATGTAAATTGCCCCAGCTGCCCAAGAAAGACCAGCAACGTCTTGGTGTTAATGACGATCCGTGGTTGCTTATCGTAACTCGAAGCACACTGTACGTTCAATTGTTATCCACACTCTAAATGATCATATTTCTTTCATACCCAGCCTTCCATATAAACCTAGATTATTGACTGATATCATAATTCGTTTTAGAAAATATATTGAGGGCGTGCGATGAGACATTTTTTGTATAACATTGTATTTTTTTTGTGTATTTTTGTGTTTTTTTTGTGTATTTTGGTGTATTTTTTGTGTATTTTTGTGTTCGTTTTCTGAAAATCTAATCCTGAGCTTATGCCAGCTGCTCTCAAAACAGTGATGGAAAAACATCATGTGAAATCCGGTATGTCCTAGAACAAAAAAAATCGTCTGCGTCAGGATGACTGGACCAGGAGAGATTTTAGAGGTTTGAGCAATACCAAGCTTTTATACCTATTTTGTACTATTTGGTACCTGACATCAAATTACTAGTACCTCGCTAAAGAGGGAAAACTATTACGAGGAAAGTGGCCAGCCATTCTGACTTCAGAATGGCTGGACCAAACCGGTTTCACCTCGTTGTAGGCGTTATAACTAGTTCATCTTTTCGTTAAAATATAGTACCTTATCGGTACCTCAACATATGTTTTACTTATATTATTTTGATAAGCCATAAATAAGTTACACCTGCAAGAAGAGCTCGCAATTGCCCGAAAAACGAAAAAAAAAATAATTTAAAAAAAAATAGGAATCTATAAATATAACAAAAATAAAAACCGGCCAAGAGCGAGTTTTCTTAAATTTTGTAATTTTTATTTCTGAACGCACGCATAAAATGTTTGATAGGTAAGAACAGTTTGTATGGGAAAATAATATTGTTGCTATTTCGATTTTCCATGCAATTTTTCCATAATTTCTCAATTATTTTTCACTACTGGCTTAATAACACTCCTTTTGGGCTTCACCGCAGTCGGGTAAAAAACGGGCAATTGCGAGTTCTTCTTGTAGGTGTAACTTATTTATGGCTTATCGAAAAAATATAAGAAAAACATAGGTTGAGGTACCGATAAGGTACTATATTTTAACGAAAAGATGAACTAGTTATATCGCCTACAACGAGGTGAAACCGGTTTGGTTCAGCCATTCTGAAGTCGAAGAATGGCTGGCCACTTTCCTCGTAATAGATTTCCCTCTTTAGCGAGATACTAGTAATTTGATGTCTGGTACCAAATAGTATAAAATAGGTATAAAAGCTTAGTATTGTTCAAACCTCCAAAATCTCTCTTGGTCGGTCATCCTGACACAGACAAAAATTCGACATGTGACATCTACCAACCCACTGGACCCGCGTGGTGGATAACGATTCACTTTAGTTCTGTTCAAACTTTATGGCGGCTCGGAAGTTAGCTGTGACTGAGTGACGATCTGCGCATTATACATTCAAGACGATGCGTCCTCTGCGCCCCGCAGCCCCGCTGATACCTAAAATTGTATTCTGCGCAGCTTTATATTAGATTTTCTGAGCCGCCATAAAGTTTGAACCGTTGTACCTGCGCAGACCGTCACTCGCAGCTAACTTCCGAGACGACCTAAAGTTTGAACTATACCTTGTACAATGGATAGGCTTTCAGAAAACAGGGGTTTGGTTTGATAATTTTGATGTCAACACAAGCCAAGCCTTTTCCCAACTTTGTTGTGGTTGACTCATATGAATAAATATTAAATGATTTTAATAAAAAAAATCTTTTTTATTTCAGTTTCTTTGTCGTAACTTTTTCTATCATGTTGTCATAATCAGTACCGCAATAAGGAAATGTCAAAAAGAGATGAAGCTAATTTGCAAAATGTGATACGTTTTTTCACCACAAATCTTGGAACCAAACAAATCGAAGGCATGTAGTAATCCTACCCGCCCGCACTGGGCCCGCGTGGTGGATTACAGCCCACTCGCTGTCATCGGTCAGTGTCCAAGCAGTGGGAGAGGGTTGTTGGGTAAATAAAAGGCATTTCTTGTAAAATATCTTCTTATATATTAAGTATTTGTTTTCGAATTAAGTATACAAAGAATACAAACACACTAGAAGTCTAGTTAGGGTTAACTTTTGGTATAAAAATCTGGCACTAAAAGATAGAGCTATTTCATATCATAGTTACAAGGAAAAAAATATATTTATACCATTAAACATGTCAAAGTAACATTGAATTTTATGAGGTAAAAATTTTTTCGAAGCAACGAATTTATTACATTATATTTCAGGAATAATATTCTTGGAGATAACAGCAAAAGCGGCCCAACCCATTTTTTTAAGGAATAATTTTGGAATGTACACTTGCAGAAAAAATTACATAGTATTGTTTGATAATGGATTTATTTAAAGCCAAAAAAGCTAATATTACACAATGTCGGTTGAGACACATTTACTTTGAAGATAAAACAAATCCTTTGATTTTAAATAGGAAATATACAGGGTGGTAGGGACACCGACGTTAAAACGGTTACAACGTATTCAGTACATCAATATGAACCCCCTCCACATAGAAAAGTTTCCTCGGTTATAAAAAAAAACAGCAGTTCCCCACAAAAGTGCAATACCTACACGGTCAAAATGTATAGAACAGCTGTTTTTATTCAAATTATCGATGAAAAATTTATATGTGTGGGGGTCAAAATGAGGTACTGAATACGTGGTAACCGTTTTAGCGTTAGAGTCCCTTACACCCTGTATAGAGCTTGTTCACAGTACCGTACTGCTCAAAAGTGAAGAGAGCAAAAGCAAGCCTGTTAAGTACCCGCGAAGGTTTACATTCAATTCATCATCATCATCTGCCTAGCCTTTTCCCAACTATGTTGGGGTCGGCTTCCAGTCTAACCGGATGCAGCTGAATACCAGTATTTTACATGGAGCGACTGCCTATCTGACCCCCACAACCTAGTTAGTACTGGGTAATACGATACCCCTTGGTAAGACTGGTTGTCGACTTTTTCTTTTTAAATATTCCACCGTCACTTATTTTACCCTGACCGCCTATATTGACAAACGAATTAACTCCACATAAACAAGTATATACGCGTTAATACACAAAAAGCGCGTAACGAATTTGAACTTTATCGTAAATAGATAAGTTTGACTGTTGTTTAATTGCTCAGAATGAATTATTCTATTAAAACTTGAGAAGCCAGGTATACAGTACAACACCAAACAAATTAGTAAACTGTTAAGGATTCCTCCAAACTGGTACGGACAAATTGAGGAACGGCTGTGGACACCGGACACTGACCGATATTGCACTAAAGAGGAAACGCCGGGTAGCCCGCGAAATTCAAATTTTCTTACGTTTTGCAATTAACAGGTCAGTGTCAGGTTGTATGTTGATTAAAATATGATTCGGTCCTGAATTAGTGATCAAGTCATAACATTGTCGTTTACCTGTACCTACCAACAGCTGTCTAAGGTGGAAGCGACAGGGTAGCTCGCGAAATTCAAATTTTCTTATGATTTTTTGCAACTTGCAGATCAGTGTCAGGTTTTATGTTGATTAAAATATGATTCGCGACCGTAACAAATTTGGCTTTATTGAGTTGAGTTGTAATCATTAAAATCATCAATCCGCTCTAAGTTCATTTAATACCATTAGCCGCGTCTAGACCGAACGAGCACGGCTCGCGAGGCAGCCTCAAGAGCCAAATGCCTCGGCTCATACTTCATTAAAGTTAATCTCATTGAATGACTATTTCATGAAAAAATCACTCAATGGGACTAAATGAGCTTAGAGGGTATTGATAATTTTAATGATTATAACTCTGTAACTCTGTGTCTTGTGTCATTGTTGTTACGGTCACGAATCCCCAGAACTTCCGGTTTCTAGAACGAAAAAGCCGCCACCACGTGGATCAGGTGGAACAGCCCATTCCCTCTCTTAGAGAGTAGGCATGTATCCCAGCAGTGGGATTTATGTTGTATATTGCAATTTTTGATGCAAATTAAATTTTGTCGTTGATTTTCGTTCCAAAATCCGAATGTAAAGACGAAACCAGTTCAACAGTGTAGTTTTCTAGGTCAACACATACATAAACTCAGTGTACACAGAAATATTTGAATATCCCACATCAAATGCAGTTAGGTACAAAATAATATATGGGGTGGAAGGATTCGCCACAGAAATTTTCCATTGGTTATTAAAAAATTAACAGCTGTTTTCTAAAAAAGATCAATACCTATTTTTTTAAATTACCGATGAAAAATTTCTTAGGCTCAGAATGATGTGCTGAATACGTGATAACCGTTTACGCGTCGGTGTATTCCAACCTGTATCATATAACTATACATTTATACTTAAAAATTTATCTAAGTTACAGACACGGATAGGGATAAGTATGAAGTGATAAAGTGAGACTAAACACAGCGATATTCTGGCGAATACGGTAATGGTAAAGTCAACAAGCTAATAGTGAAAAATACAGGTGTGACGTTATTTTTTCTCGTATTCTTCTCAGCAAACCCTTATAATTGATACCCATAGCATGGGAGTGCATAAAACATAACTAAACCGCCATAATTACATCACTTAGCTAACTGCATTGTCATTCAAACTGAAAGTGTTTGCAAAATTCCAGCTCAATCGGTTGGGGAAAACTGTTTTAAAATTCAGTTGCAAGATTTGATCAAAACAAACGTAAAGTTATAAACAAAGCAAGTTGAATAAGAAAAAAGCTAATAAAAATAAATACGAAACGCTTTCATAAGATAGCCACTTGTTTAGGCCCGGAACGGGAAAGAAATGCCTGTGATTGGTCGATCGTCAACGTCGCGTGATGCAGCCGATTTCTAATTGGCTAATGTCAAGCGAACTAAAACTTGTGTTTAAAAACAATTCCGCAAAATTCTACCCAGCTAAACTTAAATATTGCCATCTCTTTCTTATTTATCAGAATAGAAAGAGATGG
The DNA here is from genome assembly GCA_963576755.1 of Noctua janthina. Lineage (NCBI taxonomy): Eukaryota > Metazoa > Arthropoda > Insecta > Lepidoptera > Noctuidae > Noctua > Noctua janthina. Next base: position 11,703,681 of record OY755068.1, on the reverse strand, counting down.
AAGACTTTTCGAAAGACGATACCTTAGAACAGGCTGCGTATAAGTTATTACTTTGACAGCTTTAAACTGTCACCTTCCTTCTCTTTCTAGCTGTGCATGTAAGACAAAGATATCAATATGTTTAGTCTGTATTGGGCTATATCACCCCATTCAAATACCGTGAGTATGGAACAAATTACTTTCAAAGTTAAAATATAAAGTATTATCAACTATTCGCAGATAAATATGTCTGTACATGAGAAATTTAATCGTATTCGAGTAACAATACAGCTACTGCACATTTATATGAATAAATACGGGGTGGAAGGGACACCGGCGCGAAAACGGTTACCACGTATTCTGTATGAAAAAAAAACAGCTGTTTCATACAAAAGTTCAATACCTACAAGGTCAAAATGTATGGGAGAGCAGTTTTTTTTTTTTTTTAATTACCTATGAAATATTTCTATGTAGGGGAATGGTGTACATAATACGTGGTAACCGTTTTTGCGTCGACTTAGGCTGACTCAAGCTTAACCCAGTCGCGCTTCATCCGAAAATAAATCGACTGTGATCAGGCGTCACATACGAATAAGAACCCTAACTTTATGCAAATAAGATTTAATTTCAGATGAAGCGCGACTGAGTTCGCTGTCTAGATATTTGCCTAAGTATGACATATGGAGCGTAAGAAAGAGACAGTCACACAAGTATGAGTGACAAGGACGACGCTCTACAAATCCGAAATTCTAAAAGACGAAGTGCCATATTTATAGTAGGGCACTGTACATTCGTAGCCAAAAGTAATTGATGACACTTTTTTCAGACTTAAAGGAATAACATTGAATTTATCATTATTTCATTCATTCGAAAATCTCACTAAATTATACTAAAGTCCATGATGGATTAGACAGTCAGATACATCACAATATTGTTCTCAGTTAAAATAGAACATCGAATGACAATTTGATTTAAATACCTACAAATCGAGTTAATAAATCGATTTGGTACATCTCTAATATCTTCGAGTCTTTTACCAACTAAGTTGGGGCCGGCTCCAGTCTTACCAGATGAAGGTGAATACCAGTATTTTACATGCAACGACTGCCTATCTGATCTCCACTACCCAGTTAGTACTGGACCATACGGTACACCTTGGTAAGACTAGTTATCAGACTCGGGCCACTGACTACCTGTAACGACTGTCAAAGAATTACAAATAACAGCCGGGATGAAAGGAAAAGTGAAGCGATCTCGGTATGTAATGTATGGTCACCCATCCGCAGATCAACCACGGGAAGCAATGATTTATCTTAGAGATTGGCTACTATGACTTGGACAAGAGGTCTTCATTCAGACCTCCAAATGTATGTTTCATTATGTGGGTCATTCAGTTGATTTGTACAGACGCCAGTACATCAAGCTACTGGAATCTGTCAACTTTTATTTATTTTCAACTTTATCGCTAAAGCATTAGGTTTAAGGTTGATTGGGAAAATTTGACAGTTCGAGTAGCTTGATGTGTTGGCGTCTGTACCCTAATTACATGCTTTTTGTCAATTGATCAGAAAATCAGATTTTCTAGTACCATCTTGTTTGTCCCAACAGATTTGTGACTATAAACTAATAAATACATAATTCAATTAAACATAAACTTTGTTACTGTACGCTAAAAATGCTTATTTTGTATCTCAGTTACTATGTGTTCAAGTTACACTATTTTGTTAATCATTTCTATTAAAAATACATTGTTTTTTAATTTTTATTAATATCTCTCTTTCTGTCAGTACAGTGACAAAAAGAGACAGCGCAAAGAACTGTTAGACAATTTTTAATCTATCAAAGAATTTGGAACCCAATTTCTTATTTATCACATTCAAGTAAATTTATGTACTTAACATATTGTATGATATGTTAAAAGCATAAAAAATTCGCGAAATTTTAAATTCGATAAAACGCTAAATGTTTATAAAAGCTACATAAAGGGAATGCATTCATAATTTCTTTCTGATTGGACAAAAAAAAACATAAATATATAAATATTTTTTTTCATAGAAAATATTTTTTTTAATTCTAAATTAAGAAGAGAAAATATAGATTTTTCATAACCTCCTTTTCGGAAACAGTCATACGAAACGAAAGTTTGTTCTAAAACTAAGTGCCTGTAAAAAATGGCTCAACATGGATAAACACAAAGATTTAAACGGGTAGATGCCTACACCGCGTCAAATGACGATCGTAGGCACGAGCGCGCCTTGTAAACGTATTAAAAATACGTCGACGTTTTTAATTGAAAATACAATTATCCTAAAGAATTTCAGTTAAATTGTTTACAACAAGCACAATCAGTAACATCCATAGATATGAATACATTCTTAAAATTATGAAAATATTATAATTATGTGAAACAGGTATTTTTAATTTTAAAATCGACGTATTTACGTTACGTTTACACCGCGCGCTCGTGCTAAAGCCTCATGTTTCTGTTTTGATGACGATAGATTAAACATGATTTTCAGTATTAGCGATCATACTAAAATCGTACTTATAGCGCCATGTGGGGTGTTCGAGCTCACTCGTTGTCACTTAATAACTTTTTCGCGCGACCCGAGGAGTGATCTAAGCATTTAAATCTTTGAGTTAGGTATACTATTCACCATGGAGAGATTAAAGCGAGATTTTATGTTATGACCATCCTAAGCCACAGTGTATAGGCAAGTTCTAACATAATATTGAGTATTAGCACCCTGCTACTCATAAAATAAAGTGCATTTTACTTTACTTTCTTTTTCTGTAAATAAGTATGGCACGGAAAAAATTAAAAATTTTGAGGAAAATAAAGCTCGGGGTCTAAAATGGCCGCTTTAGCGGAATCAGAATAAGATAATAATATGAATCACGTTTTAAAATATTAAAATGGTCACAGACGCAGTTAATATTATGAATTGTCACTTTGTGATCATTTTACGAATTGTTACGTAATTCATATTATTATACTTTTATGATTCTGCTAAAGCGGCCTTTTAAGGCCCCTGATTACTTCCTTTTAATGATTAACCGGCGAAAAAGCGTTTACAATATTTTTTGTGTGAAGTCTGGCCTGTCTAACTACCGCCATTTTATTTTATAAAAACAAAATGGCCTCCTTTAATGCTAGAAAGTTCTATAATCGTTCACTGAATTTATGGTTTCAATTTGCGCGTTAATATTCTTTAGGTAATTCGAAAACTCATGATTTTTGTGCCATATTCATTAATCAAATAGGACAAGTTAAGAAGAATACGCTTAAAAAAGTTTTTGTTATTAATATTAACGCAGGGTCTGACTAATGATAACTATACATTTAAAAATGGCGTCTTAACTAAAACTAAAGTTATTGGAGCGATCGAAGTTTGTTTTTTACTGGACTGTCTAGAAGGGGTACTTTTAAATGCATAATTGCATGAGGTGTTGAACCCATTTGTATAAAAGTAGATTTAGGCAAATATAGTTAAAATACTTTGCTTATTTTTTTTGTAGGAACAAAACTTGGTGGCAAAATAATAATCCATCCATCAGCACAATGTTTTGAGTGCGTTACATTGAGTCCTACCGTAAAACGTGATTTTTCACCCAAAAAAAAAAGTGGATTCCCAGCAATAATTTTTGCGTAAAGTTACTTAGTTTGATGTTTATAATGCTCGGTTGACGGCTTCGTGAAGGGTCCGTTTACACCCTGTATTAAGCCTGCCTTTACAAATGAGTTCAATCCCAAAAAAAATATTAATACATCTGGAATTCTGGATTAATCCTATCATCATCGGACCTAAACTAAAATGGCCGACAGGTAAAAAAGTATATTATTACAATAATTAGAAAATTCTAACAGCCAAATCTCTCTATGAACACCTCTCGTTCGCGACTTAATAATAATAATTATTAATATTACAAAACCAGTCACTATATCACTTTAAAGTGTTTAAGAAACTTTAGATTTGTCACTTTCACTTTTGTCACTAGCCAAGGTACCGTTTTGGCACTTTCCGTTGGTGGGAAGTACCACTGATGGTACTTTTTTATTGTTTTTGGGAATGTCTTTGACTCTCTCCAGTAAAGCTTGCAGGATGCTGCCGGGAATCCTTTGGTGTTCTTCTACTAATTCTTCTATTGCACTAGCGACCTGAAAATGGGAAATTTATTTTATTACTTGGTTCTTCTCCACATAAAACGGTCAACTTGAAACGCGCACCTTGCTTCTGATATTTCATATAATAATCATGTGAAATAAAATGCTTTTAAAATGAATATGAGTTGGTAGTATAGCCAGATAGATCTGATTTATAACAAAAATATTTAAAGATCGTCAGTTAATATAAGTTTTTGCTGTCCAATTCACATAAATATAAAATCTATTAGAGCATTTGCATTTATGGATCAATTTAAATCATTGAGTTATTTATTGATTTCCTATTTCTCATTTTTGTTATAAAGACCCAGTGGTGGGTTTAACCTAGACGAGGCCAACACAGACCAGGGGGTTTTCTATGACGTGTGGGAAAGAGACAGAGCTACACTGGTCGTCTAGCGCCATCTCTTTCCCACACTGGAATTAGATTAAAACAATGCTTTGAGACGTTATGTCATGCCACCAGGGAAGCTTGGCATGAAACATTGCAGTGGGTTGGATAGTTGTCAGTGGTGATGAAGATATGTGTTGACTGTTCAGCTCAGCGCCAAAGGTCGAAAATCCAACACCACCCTCAATGGTGTGAGAATTAAATCAGTTTTAGTCATAGGCTTTTCCACCATGTTTACCTTCTGCTGCAACTGCTCGGGCGTCAACTCGGGGTCGTACGGGATGGGCTTGCCGAGGTGGGTGATGAGCTTGACGGGGAAGCCGCCGTACACGGGCGCCAGCGGCATGCGGAACGTGGCGTAGATCTTGAGCCACACGCCGCGCAGCCAGCCCACCGTGCGGAACGCTTCGCGGACGTTCTGCGTGAACATCGGGACTATTGGCTGGGGACAAATAGAATAGTTAGTAACTAATCTTTATTTGCATGAGATATGGTACAGTAAGGTCTAAATACAGTACAGTAAGGTCTAAAGTACAGTAAGTAGTAGGTATAAAAGGTTGCTTTTTCGCCAGATATAGACACGGGTCCTCAGTACGGATCGGTACCGATCGGTGCGGGTAAAATAATTCCATACTTTCTGTAAGCATTCGCAAATAAAGAAACCCTTTTTTTAGCATCCTAACGAACAGAAGGGTATATAAAATTTCAAGGTCAATCTCATATTACACCAGCACGAGTAGCATGAACACCGCAGAAACGGATTATGTCGACAGAAGAATCGACAAAATGACAGATTTCTTTTGTTGATTGTCATTTTGTAGATTCTTCCGTCCACAAAACCCGTTAGTTACTACGGTGGTCATGCTACGCGTGCAGATTATGTCCGTAATCCCCAACAAAGGGTTTTTCCGGTACACCATAACACCCACATTTCGTCAGTTACAACAGTCCCATGTAATAAGGGGCGGACCTATTGTAATCAACCGAGCACAAATGGCAAGTACCCCATAGGTTTTGATGTACTGGCGAGTAATGCTCGAAGTGCAACGAAGTGATGCTCTTACCACTTTAGCCTCCTGAGCCACCTTAGCGAACCCGACCCTGTTCCTCCAGTTAAGCCTGTAGTAGTGGTCCCCGAACTGCGCCTCGTACACGCCGCCCGGCGATATGGCGAGCGCGTTCCCGCTGCGCAGCACCGAGGCACAGGTCTGTACCGTGCCCGGGATCACGCATAGACCTTCTAGGAGGGTTGCCCAGCCTGGAAAATGAAATAGAATTTTAGGAGGACTTTACAATATACAAAAGCAAGATGGTACGAAACCAGGACCGATGGATAGAATGGAGGGAGGCCTTTGCACAGCACTGGGTAAGTACAGACTAGCTATAAAAATACAGAATGAAAGGAACACCGACGCACATCATTTCATAATGGTTCAGAATGATGTACTGAATACGTGGAAACCGTTTCCACCCTTTATAGTCCTAGTTTTCGAAAGCGTCTCTTCTAAATGTAAGAGAGATATTAAGTAAACTTTTTCAAGAGACTAATGATTTACTAAGAGAATTAAGTTTTTAGTTCCTGTGAAGAACATTTCATAAGAACTTGATTTCAGTATCATCTTCCTTGCCTGGAGCTTTTATATAGGATAATGGTCTTTTCACTTTTCTGCGCCAAGTTGCTTTTGGGTTATCGGTTCTGGCAACTTGATTTCAGCACGCGTAGCATGACCACCGTAGAAACGGGTTTTGTCTACGGAAGAATAGACAAAATGACAGATCAACAAATGAAATCTGTCATTTTGTCGATTCAGAAGGATATTTAATGCGAAAGAAAGAGGTCAACTGCAATGGTAACTACCCTTGTTGAAACTGCTACATGGTACCACCGCGCTTACTGACGGTCGATCTCTTTTCAACCTCAGTGCATAAGGGTGAAAAGTGGTCGACCTGTGAAATCTGGGTAGATTTTATAGGTACTATTCGTATGATTGCGATGTTTTCATTATGGCGGGTAAGCTCTAGCTCATGTAGGATATATGAAGATGTGTGCGGAAAAACATGACGCGGGTGTCCGACGCCCCAAGCTCGATGGACCGACGCCTTCTCTAGGCTGATGGCGATGGCCGATGTAGAAGGCAGACAGAATGTTGTAGCGCAGCTTTCTAGAGGTCTATATCCAGCAGTGAATTATGGTAGGGAGAGCTGATTGTGCAGAAACAGAATAAAGTGTTCAGCAGAGCTGATGAGCTGAAAAGCAAAGACAAACTCTTACCAGGAATCTTAAACATGAACCGGTCGGCGACGGTGTGTATGTGGCGCCGCTTGAACAGCAGCATGCGAGCGGTGAAGTAGTACATGTCTATAGGCAGGGCGCCGTGGTAGTAAATCACGAGGAACGGACCGTCTGGAATGTTCTCCAGACCTTGGATGTCGTAGCCTGGGGAACGAAATATGTGTCAAATGAAGATACTTCTTATGTTAGTACAGTACAGTGGTGCAAGGATCATTGGGTCGCTAGCATGACTGCTTCGCAGAAGGTGGTGACGGCTTCCCATTCCCTCTCGCTCTGGACCATGGATTTGCCTCATGGCCGGACGCGAGAGGTCGCCGCCGTCAATTGGCGCTATTTATTTCATTTCATTTATTTTGCATTCTATATTGTAAAAAAGATGTTTCAAAGGGCTTAAAGCTAGGTACATAAATATGGACCCTGTAAAGGCACAGCAAGGTAGGAGAGAGGAAGAGGGCTTTTATTTTACTATTAATTAGTTGGCATACAAAGTAACAATTAGTGAATCATAATTATTAATTTAAAATTTGTCATTTAGATATTCATTAATAGTATAATAGCATTTATATAATAAAAATTGTTGTAATTTATTTATGAATGGATTAAATTTTTATACATTTTTAATAATTTCCGGTAATTTATTATAAACCTTCATTGACATGACTAGGGCACTTGTTGAGTGCATTTTTAGCTTAGAGCTTGGTATGTTTAGTCTATTTTTATGGCGTAATGTGTATCTTGACTGTATATTTTCTCGTGTAGTGTAAAAGTGTGGGTATTTTCGAACAAATTTGCAAATTTCTAGAATGTATAGGCAGGGGAGGGTTAATATTTTATGCTCTTGAAAATGAGGTTTACAGCTGTCGGTATCGTCTATATTTACTAATATTCTTATTAGTCTTTTCTGTAGTGTGAAAAGTGTCGGTGCGTCTGTGCTGTTTCCCCACAATATTGGTCCTTGATTCACAAATTCTTAGCTTAGGTACTATTCGGTTCGATATACCCCGAACAATGCGCTTACCATGCCAAAGCCATCCGTGCGCGTCCCACAGCGCACAAACCGCGAGTCGTGCCGCGTGCTTCCAATCAGGCTGCACGCCATCTACCACCTTCATCCTGCAAGCATAGAACATGGCAGTAAGTAACGAAAGTCGAAAGCTTTAGACCCGGACTCCAACAATAAGGAGAGGAGAGGAGACGTGCGGAACCCAACCAATTAAATTTGTTAAAATCTACATCGCGTCTCTCGTCTCTCTTGTGATTATTCAAATCTTGCACATCTTGTCTCCGCTCCGCTCTTCTCCGCTTTAGCGGAGTCCGGGCCTTAGAATAGCTTAAAAATCTAGAGTATTTTCAATTCATCGTGCTTTACGCTTGATACGTATGTGTTTGACCACAATAAGCGCTATTATATTACTTTTTAAACACTAAACCAAAACATTGAGATGGTATGAAAACTTATGTATTTATTGATACAGAGTGGAACACCGACTCACAAACGGTTACCACGTATTCAGTACACCATTTTGAACACAACCACAAAGAAATTTTTCATCGGTAATTTAAAAAAAAAAACTTCTGTTCCATAAATTTTTAGCGTGTATTATAGCACTTTTGTAGGAAACAGCATTTTTCTTTTTTACCCTAAGAACTGTTCTTTATTTTTGGAGATCGAAGATGCTGCTTAGAAATAACCTATTAAGAGCTTACTTACATAACAATCGGACTCAGGAATAATTTTATTGTTTTTGCTTTGCGCAATTCATATAAATAGGTATATCGCGTGTCGGTAATACAGATTGTCGCATAAGATCGCATGTGCACTGCTTTGTTCGAACAATTGTTTACCTGTAAGGCAGAAGAAAACTAATATTTGTCCTTATAGCTTATTACTATAGCGTGCATTTGTATTTCAGCACACACGGATGCTTCATGCCAAGTGCAAAATGCTTATTCGTTTAAAAACACTACGGTGTTCGGTCGGTCCAATTGGAAAGGCCCAGTTAACTTGACATAACATCACGCCTGTACTTAATCCCCGAAGGGTTAGGCAGAATGTACCTAATAGTAAACCCACATTTCGCCGGTTACGTTTAAGTCCCACGTTATAGGGGGCAATCCTAATGCCATCAACCGGACACAACTCCACACAACGTGGATGTTACTGAGAAATTCCTGATAGAAAAACCCAATAAAAATTTGCCCGACCCGGGAATCGAAACCAGGCCCAGTAAAGTTCAGGCAGAAATCGACCCACCCTTGGGGAACTTCGGTAAGCTAATTTTTTGAGAGGAGCGAAACTACTCTTAAATAAAACCATTTATTGCCAAACCAGGACACCCAGTCTGATATCTTTCTAGCCAGACAATAAGTGCATCATGCGCCTAGCCTTGTCCCAAGTAGGTGTGTTGGGGTCGGCATTCAGTCTAACCGGATGCAGCTGAATGCCAGTATTTCACATGGGGCGGCTGCTTATCTGACCTCCAGTAACTGGCTAATCGACAAATGAGTGCCAAGGCTAATTAAAATCAAATCTTCTGATCACAACCACACCGCATGCCAGACGACCCAGCGACCAGACGTCGTCGGGCCAAAGTTTACTCATAATTCTTTCGCTAGATAACTAAATAAACAAAATAATTGGACATAATGATTACCGTCTAATTAAGCTGTCTGGCCATTGTCTACGATATTTCACTTTTATCTGGAAAAGTCAGAAGGTCTTCGAGGTGTTGAAGTTATCGAGAAATATTTTTTTTTTAATTAAGAAGGTGACAGACCTTATTAAAAATTTGTTGTTTAAGGAAATGCATGTTGTTTACGTGTTCAGCTGATGATTGTGTGTGAACTACATTTTTGGAACTTTTGATCGGATTTTTTATTATATTTTCAGCAAACTAGATCAGCTATCGTTAAAAAACAATATTAGTCTAGTGGTCTTATGTACGACAAATGTTAGCGTGACGGTTGACAGAGGAGAATGGAAGAAAAAACGTGTTGCGCCGACCCCAAGTAACATGGGACAACTGCAGGAAGATGGTGATGGTCTTATCCACGACTGCCTAGTATGGAGTCCTAATGCAATCCAGGTCGAAATGTTATTGGGCTTTCCATAAGGAATTTTTCAGTAGCCATCTGGAGTATGGCTTACCGATTATCGTTACCCAGTACTAACTGGGTTGTGGAGGAAAGGAGTGTGAGAACCATCACCCCCCTCCCTCCCGGCTACGGCCTTGCCCCTGAGATAGTTAGATTTTTCAAGTTATAAGTTGAAGAGAACGCACGAGCGAGCGAAGCGAGCCGGACCTCTATTTAATTTATTTAAATCAATGAGTTCAGAAACATGATCACGGTCAACCTAGTCCTAGCCCAGGCGGGGTGGTCATGACACCCGGCCATGACCCCCTGGATACGCTCTTGATACCAATAGAATGAAAGAGCGAGAGAAGAGAACTCAAAATTGAAGCAGCCCGCCTAGGATTAGGTTCTATTTGTTCATTCATACAAAGATGAGAATGAAAGTAACTCAGATGCATTAGCGAGCGAAGCGAGCTCGAAATTTTTTTGTTTTGCCTCGAAAAAGGTTAGTTTCTCTGGTTGAACGATTAAGCAGGAAATTAGGTAATAATTTATAGCCGAATAAGCTAATTTGGCGTGTATGATGTTGGGGGGGGTCATGACCCCTGTGACCCCCCCCCCCCCCCAGGACCGCGCCTGTATTTAGGTACTGTTGGCACGACAGTGGTAACAAAATCAGTACAAACTGCCATCAACCTACGCTAGGCCCCCTCGGGGATGCTATAAAAAAGCAGCTCTGTATATATCCACGATTTTTTGTCCCATCATTTTCTTACCATAATGATACCTACAAAGACAAATCACAAAACAGCGCCCAATATGTGGACCTCCTAAAAACGTTGCACGCGCTGATTGATGCTTCTTGTAACAAATCGCTGACGGGCCTAATTTCTTGCAACCAGCAATTTACATGTCATATGCACCTCATCAAAATCGGGTGTAATGACCTACATAAACCAAAAGCGCCCTCTATAATGAGTTTACCCTTGAATTTAATGTAACACTGGCTGCGTCGTCGTTAACTTTTTCTTAGTCCAGAATTCGAAATTTGAAAACTGGTTTATTTAAAATTACAATCAAAATTGCACTGTCCTTGAAAACGGTCGAGTTTACGTTGTTGTGTTACCATAATATTGAATGCAACAACGATATAAGCAGGCAACATTTTGTGTAATATGACAAAAGCTTCTTTAAGAAAAGAAGTGCCTTTTCCTCGTGTATATCGCCATAACGGTTCGCATAGCTGAATTTTGGGCCAAGTATATTTAATGAAAATATGTCATCGACACGCTAAGAAGATGAGTAAAATTGACCCACAAGATACAACCTTTTCTGCTAATGTAGATTTTATTAGTGTGGGTAAAGGAGTGTTCATTTTTTATCCTGCCTTATTTCCACCATTTTATTCTATATCCAAAATGGCGGCCACGCATATAACCTAAACGAAGATGAATTTTAAAAAAATAGCCTTCATAAAAAAATCTTCCAACTTCTTTTCAACCCAAATGTGTTTAATCATTTAATGATACGACTGCAAATTACTTTATACTTGTATTAAGGTAAGTTTATCAGAGTTTAATAACATTCTGTACATGCGGTAATGTTGTGATCACATAACATACCGCCTGTAATCTCCAGAGTCAGGCCGAATTGTACCTAATAGTGCACTTATATATGTTATCATGCTTTTTGATTCCCATGTAATAGAGGGTGAGTAAATTGCACAAAGCATAGTGACTGGATTCGGCGGGCTCGGGGCCAAAATAAAAGTCTTATTTTCACAGCTGAGATTCTGAGAATCAATACTATTCGAACTTTCAAAATAAAATTGTTTAGTGTGACGTCATTTTGTCTCTTGTAGTCTTCTTAGCAAACCCTTTCATTTGATACCCATATCAAGGAAATTTATAAAAAATAAATAGTCCGCCATATTGGATTTAGAATGGCGTCACTTAGCTAACCATACATTGTCATCACAATTTCAGCTCAATCGGATACCGGGGAGTGTGTCAAATATAACTTGAAAGATTTTTTTACATAGTTACAGGTGGAGTAATAAAAGCGTGTTAAAAATCCCCAAAAGACGGTCTCTCAAAACGCTCGTCCATCGCCAATTCCTAGTTTTTTAATTGAAGAGAAGTCGTGGTAGAACAAATTCCCCAGCACCACATATTATATCTGTTAATTTTTTTTTTCTTGTGTTTTTTAAACGTTTCCCCACACTATGAATTTCTCCTGTATCGTGGGTGCGTTTACAAACATTTAAACTGACATACACAAACAGCCAGACCCGAAACAATTACCTGTAGATCATACAAATATTTGTTCCGTGCGGGGATCGAACCCGCGACACGCAGCGCAGCAGATGATCGCTCAGCCACTGTGCCAACCGTGCCGTCAAAGAAGAGAAAAACTGGTGATTTATAAGAACTTGGTTCTTTACAAAATACTACAGAACCATCCCTGCTCTACAAAGTTTCTTTGCTTACCTGTAAAGCCGGTATAGATGGAAGATGATGGCACTGATGTATATGAGGACGATGATGACAGCCGGCAGGAGGAACGTGACGATGACCGGCATTAGGAACCATGTCAGCCACAAACTGTATTCTGTGTCCACATATTCCACTGGAAACAAAGAAAAGAAGACGTTAATTTGGTACATTTGGTTTAAGGTAGATTTTTTTGAGGAACTAATTATTTATTATTAAGATCTCATGTAAAATGTACCAAAAATCACACCAATAAATAAATTGGTAGGTTAAGATTCTTATTTGTGTAGATAAATAGTTTTTCCACGTTAAGCCGTTGGTCCCGGCTGTCATTTGTAGATCTTTGACAGTCGTTACAGGTAGTCAGTGACCCAAAAAGTCTGATAACCAGTCTTACCAAGGGGTACCTAGTACTAACTGGGTTGTGGAGGTCAGATACGCAGTCGCTCCATGTAAAATACTGGTATTCAGCTGCATCCGGTTAGAATGGAAGCCGACCCTAACACTTAGTTGGGAGAAAAGGCTAGGCAGATGATGATAAAACAGTTTTTCTATTTTTCTGCTACGATTCTTACATACTCCCTTTCGTTCGTCTATATTAATACATCTGGGGTCTAAAATGAGCGCTTTAGAAGAATCAAAACATGAAACAAGTTATAATTCCTAAAAAGGTCACAGGCGCAGCTAATATTATGAATTGTCACTTTGTGACTATTTTACGAAATGAAACGATATTCATATTATTATCCTATTGTGATTCTGCGAAAGCGGCCATTTTAGGCCCCCTGGTCATTGAACTACTAATTGTAAAAAACTGCTTGATTATTATTTTATTTCAAGGATAGGTAGGTACGACGAGTCCGACCCTGTCTAATTCGATAATTGTCGTAATTTTACAAATAAAGTTCTCAAGCAATTTGTTCGGAGATTATCTTTACCTATTGTGTTTTTTACAATAGGCCTATTATTACATGACATATTTTCGCCAGAAATAGCAAGTAATTATGGTATTTTTGCGATAACTATACCTATCCTAAACTTGTACTGCAAAAAACTTAAAATTCGACTATACATAGCCAGAAAATCAACCTTATCGTGAGATAACATCATCAAGCCTGTAATCCCCGAAGGGTTCGGCATACCTAAGTAGTACACCCACTTTTCGGGCTAGCGTATTGCCATCAACCGGGCGCACTGACTGAGAAATTGATGATGGAAAAACCTAATAACACTTTGCCCGATCCGGGAATTGAACCCAGGCCCTCATGCTCAGCAATCGCGCTTGCGACCACTAGACTAACGACGCAGTCCTTATCGTGGGTTATTTTATGTACAAGTAAGTAAACGACTTTGTTTGAGACCAAAGTCTGAAAATACCGAAACAGAAAAATGAAACCTTTGCCCTCTAAGTTATGTTATGTTGTTACCTTATGTTCTCTCTTGTGAGTACATAAACGATAAAATTAATAAATGAAAAACATAAACTGTACCGGAAACACGCTTTATTGATTCCCTAGGTCTATTTTTCTTTGGATCTTAGGGTCAGTTCACACCGAGACGTGTTACAACGCGACGCGGCGTGCACTCAAGCCATTTTATGCTTTATCTCTATTAGGAAATGCATAGTATCGTTTATAAGACGCGGCGCCGCGAGATGTCACTCGGCCCGAGTTACTGGCGTCATTCGAAAGAAATCACGGATCTGCCTTGATTACACGATCGAGTACTGTGTTGAGATATTGCAATGATAGAGAACTCGAATAGTGCTTGGGAGGAGCTTTCGGTCAGGTCCAGTTGCTACTTGGTGTTGAAACTATGTCACCACGCCGGCTCGACTTTTTCTTTTTTTCTTTAGTTCACCACTGTACTCGGCACGTGTAAACAAGGCATTAGGAAAGAGTTTCTATAGTAAAAATCAGAGACCATAGATTAAAAATCCAGAGTGTAAAGTCCCTTTCATTTATCAGCGACAATGAACTCAATATACACGAATAGAATCGATGGCACCAATATCAACAGGATACACCGATGTTGGACGGCAACACAAAATAAATAACAATACGTTATTTTTTTTAAACAATCATGGCGGGATATCCGGGTGTTTTATCAGCGTCTATGGCCCGTCTGCTGATGAGCTGTCAGTTATTCTAAAACACACTCTGTTTTGAAGGAGATAGGGTTGAAATTATATGTGGCGGTTGTCTTTGGACCATATGCTGGTGAACTGTCATTTATTCCAAATCATACTCTATATTAAAGATTATGAAGTTGAGATTACATGTGGCGGTTCTCTCGCTGCACTATTGGCACGGTGACCTATGTTCACGCAACGCGCATGCGTCGCGCACCGTCTTCCCGCCTTCATGCTATGTTTATTTGTTATCTGTGGCTGTAAGCAATTAGACTGATTTCCTAATAAATGATTATTCAAGTTGTTTATGTAAATGATTAGTAATGATTTATTTCAAGGGCGTCGAACTTAGCGTTGCGTTGATAAAGGATTTATTGAACTGCAGTTACAAAATTATACAGGATGACCTATAATGATGATGAGGAGATAAGTAATCTTTTTCGTAACGCATTTTTGCAAGTGGATAAAAGAGTCATTCAACTTCTACTCCGTTCTTTACAGATTTTTTTAAAACATGTAAGTACCTAGTCTACATACACTTAAAACAAGTTGTAAAGACTAGTTGTATTAAGGGTGTAACAAGACCCTTAACGAAGCCGAAAGGCACTTGTTGTCCCCGTCATTGCGATAATTGTTTTGTTCTAGTCCATACCTGGAATTCCTGGAAACCTTCTAGTTACGGAGATATTGGGGGTTAAGTTCCAACTTTTTCACAAGTTTTTTTTAAATACATGTTCTCCACGACCCCCGTACTATTCAATACATCCATCAGCACAATGTTTTGAGTACGTTACATTGAGTCCTACCGTAAAACGTGATTTTCGCTCCTAAAAAAAAATTTGCCAGTAATTTTTTTTGCCATAGTTATTTTTTTTTTGCCGTAGTTACTTAGCTTGGTGTACATAATGGTTGGTCGACGGCTTCGTTAGGGGTCTTGTTACAATCTGTATGATATGTACCAACATTACCAACTTAGTGAACAAAACAGTTATCGAGATACTTACTTATCTGAAACCACTTAAAGATTTGATCATGTGAAGATAAATAAATAAACATAGGTGCTTTAAGTAATAGTTACATTAAGTACAATACATAATTACGTTCCCAATTCCCATACTTTTTTTTTATATTGCGGAACACACGGTTTAGTAAGGTTCGAAGCTATATTATTAACATTGATAATTATTTTGATAAAAATCATAAAAGAAATAGTTCATAAAACAATCGCTAATTTGAACGCGATAGTAAGTCAAAAATTAAAGAATTCAAGTTATGATTTATGAATCAGAATTGATAATTAATATTATTGGATAATTTTATAAAAGAAAATAATTCTCTTGATAATTGCGAACCCTGTCATCATCATTCTCCTGCCCTTACCCCAATTCATTTGGGGTCGGCGCAGCATGTCTTCTTCTTCCATACTTCTCTATTACTCGTCATCTCGACTCTTCTCTCGTTCTTCTTCGACGTCTTTGACGGCACGGTTGGCGCAGTGGCTGAGCGATTGACTGCTGCGCTTCGTGTCGCGGGTTCGATTCCCGCACGGAATAAATATTTGTATGGCCTACAGGTAGTTGTTCCGGGTCTGGCTGTTTGTGTATGTGATTTTAAATGTTTGTAAACGCAACCACGATTCAGGAGAAATTCCTAGTGTGGGGCAACGTTTTATAAAAAAGAAAAAAAAAGAAAGATCTCATCAGACACCTCCTTTCTTGCCATATCATTCTTTACACAGTCCATCCATCGTTTCTTTGGTCTTCCCATCTACATTCATACTCACAACTTTCCTCACAACATTTTCCTCACTCCTCCGCATCACATGCCCATACCACGACAACCGATTACCACACAACTTTTCAGTCACCGGCGCCACTTTCAGACTTCCTCTTATATGCTAATTTCTTATTTTATCTATTCGGGTAACACCACACATCCCCCTTTGCATTCTCATCTCCGCCACATGCAAATGCCTTTCATTCATCCCTTTTGTGGCCCAACATTCTAATCCATACAAGACAGCAGGTCTAACCATTGTTTTATAAATCTTCCCCTTAAGTTTAAGGGGAATGCGGGAGTCGCAGATTGTTCCCGTGACCTGCCGCCATTTCATCCATCCCGTGTTAATTCTGTGCTTTACACTACGATCTATTTCGCCATCGCTTTGCACGAGTGAACCGAGATACCGAAAGTCGGAGCAGACAGGAAGAAACGCGCCATTTAGCGCTATGGCTCTAGAACTGGAGAGACCGCCGAAATCGCAGAACATGTATTCCGTTTTGGTTCTGCTGATTTTCAAGCCAATATTCTCCAGCTTCTGTTGCCATTTTTCCAATATGCTCTGGATCTCAGATTCGACCCGTGTGATTTACACATTCTTTTTGTGGTTAGGCTCACAGCACCATTCTGAGCTACTTATGTGCCCTTTGGCGTCGTACAGGTACTTGTACTATTTATTCTGTGGTACAGGTCGCAGGACCAATTAAGTTTAACTTTTGTTTTTTTTTTTAATTTGTTGATTTCTTTTATTGTTTTGTTGTGTGCGAAATAAATAATTACTTTTTATTTCTTTCTTTTCTAACATCAATAGCGTTCCAGTTATTTGTAGGTAAGGAATTTATAAAACATTTATTTTTATCTATTCCTGGACTTTATGCTGTAATATGTAATTAACCACATTTATATCTATTTACAGTTAAATAGGTGAGTATGCGGTTTTTCTTCTCATCAATATTTTTCCCCAACAATTTTCTGTACCTGAATGGTACCTATGCATTTTACAGTAAGTACACTTAAATTTTGCGCAGATACACTACGTCAATTTTCTGAATTAAAAGTTATACAATGATACATTTAAACTACCGTGAAACTACCATTACAAACGACTGACAAGTCATGAGAACTGTATTTTCAATTTACATACAATTTAAATTATTTATTTTTTTACTTTATCTCTCTATAGATCTAGGGCTCGTTAACTAAAAGACAATAAGATCCATAGTTTTAAAAGATTTTGTCACGTACAAGTGAAGCCTGGTAAATACATCGTCTTAAAGATACTTAGTTCAAGGTGTAAGAATTGCCTTGTGCGAGGGCGGAAGACATGAGATTTGTAGATACATCTTTGTGTACTGCAGTAGCGAAGGGTCAATTTTTGTAAGAGGTAAGCCGGTGTACATAATCTTTAATGTGATTATATTATTTGTCTTTAGAAAATTGACTGTGCCATTTTTGAAAGGGAATCCGGTAGGAATGGATTAGTATGGAACCTTCGCCACTGGTGGCTATAATTATGGGTTCCCGATTCAAAGAAAATAGGCACTAGGTAGAGTCCTTAATGACCTCGTTAATGAATTTACCACCTAAGTACTCATTGTGGAATGCAATAAATGATTGAGGATTGAGAATCAGTCACTGTCTTCAAAGTTATTTTTAACATAAAACATTTGTTTTAAGAAACACGCTGTATTTTGTATACAGGCTGTTTTTTTTTATTATATCTTTTTAACAACATTCTTAAATTTATGGCTACAATAGTGGTCTTATCCCTGATAGCGATATCTCCAGCCAGGTGTTTTAACTTTTATGTGCAAGGAAATCTTAATTCGGTCTCCTAAGCTATTTCTAATAATAATTTAAATTTATATTTTTTGATATATTTTTAAATATTTCTGTTTTTATATTATTTTAGAAATAAATATTAAAAAAATGTAATAAAATGTAACGAAATAAATAAAAGAAATATCAAATTGATACGAACATAGTAACAAAACTGTAATACAATTACGGATTACGTGCTAATTAAGATAAACGGATGATACATTACAAAACTAGTGAGTAACTACGTAGATTACGCACGTCGCACAATTTAGATAACTTCTGACATTGATCACTCGTTAACTAATATTCTATAATTAGTATATTAGGATTAAGAAAGTTTCCAAGACGACAAAATTGAGAAATTTACATAATATAAGATCACACCTGTAATCCTCGTACGGTTAGGTCGAGCAGAGCTAAACGAATGGTACTTACACTCGCATATCGCTAGTTATCTTTTAAGTCCAGAAATAAAAGAAATAGGGGAGGCATTTCTTTGCGAAAAATGGACCACCTACATATTGATATTAGTTTGTTTCTTTTTTTTAGTTTTTTTTGAAAACTATAATGAATAAAAACCACTAAATTGACTTCCTTGAATTCCATCGAAAATAAATTGTATTATTGCCACCCAACGTGGCAATGCTGCCAGCTTTCTGGGCACTTTTCTTGTTGACAGCGATGTGGAAGAATTTTTAGACGCCCTGTAGTTCTTTTCCCATTTTGATACTTATACATATTTTTATTATTATTTTAGATCTATTTGTAGTTTGTAAATTATATGTTAGCAACACACAGTTCGTATTAACACGCTAATCGCAACCAAAAATACATATTTCATGGAAAAAAAGCGCAGTACAGCTGCAATTAAAAGTTAATTTAACGCTATAAATATTACTGCAATATTTCGATCCCCTCAATTAAATTGTGAACATAGGATAATTATAATTACATTAACTATGGTTCATTTGACTGCAGCCTGTAAATGAGCAAATATACAGGTGGTATCCAGTACCATTATAAACTAAATCATGGGTTTACTTTACCTATAAAAGTAAACCCATGTTTTAGTTTATAATCAGCAATCAAATGAACCATAGTTAATGTAATTATAATTATCCTATGTTCACAATTTAATTTTCAAACATGTAAGCAAATATAACACAATCACATTTGCCTGGAAATATGATTGATGGATGGACTGTGTGATGGATGATAAGGAAAGAAAGGAGATAACTGCTGAGATGGCGGGTAATAGAGAAGTATGGAAGAAGAAGACAAGCCGCGTTTCAGAAGCGTCAATTTTTGTAAGAGGTAAGCCGGAGTACATAAGTTTAATGTGACTATAATATTTGTCGACAGAATACTGACTGTGCCATTTTTCAAAGGCAATCCGGTAGGAATCGAGTTAAATGGAACCTTCGCCACTGCTGCGCCTACCCCAAATAAATTGGAATAAGAGCAGGGGAATGATCATTTCCTTGGAAATAAATACCATTGTAATACCATCACATCAAAAATTAATTTAGCTACATTTTGCATTTTTTCTTTTGTTTTATAGGTAGTTCGTTTTGAAAGATTTGTGTTGGTTGTTGTAACGCCAATAAATGCAGTTTTCATTCTAATTAAAAAAAAAGTTATATTATTATGCCGTTTTCAGTAGTATAGCATAATCAGCCTATAATGTTCCCACAGCTGGGACACATGGCCTCCTCTCTATGAGTAGGAATAGGCTACAATCCACCACGCGGGCCCAGTGCGGGTTGGTAGATGTCACATGTCTTCGAATTTTTGGTTCTAGGACATGCCGGTTTCTTCACGATGTTTTCCTTCACCATTTTTGAGAGCAGTGGTGATGAAATAAATTATACAAAGTAACGCGCCTGCCTGGGTTAGAACCCACGACTTACTGTTCGTAAGTCGGAGCCGCCACCACTGGACCACCGCTGCTCTCTCTCGTTTTCAGTAGTATAAAAACCAAATCTAAAATCAACTTAATTTACATTGTCATAAAGAGCATAAAATTTTAAACTTTCATGGTCACTAAAATTATTATAACTAGAAGACGGGATATTTACCATGTTTATTGTTTTCTTTGAGTTCCCGATATTTCGCCGCTGTTGCAAGCACCATGATCACGGATAAACAATATACATGGTAAATTTCCCGTCTTCTAGTTATAATAAAGAGCACAAAGTTGATATTTCAAATGAAAACAACGATTTGAATAGACTTTAAGTATCAAGGCCTCGCTTAATTTAATTATAGTCTACTTTTTGCGTGTCTCGATCACCATGCATACACATAAGAGATGGCCATTACTGACCACACGTAATTTCGTGCCAGACAAAGTAATTGAAGACATCGCAAAACATGTTCAATGAAGATTACACCATGTAACCTTGAAATTCTGTAGGGAAACAAGTTGTACAGGTTGTTGCAAAAATGGAGTTGATCGTATAACTTATTTTGGACTTGAAGTTGGGAACCAGAATCAAGTTAGCTGACAAACTTGGAGCCTGCTTTTGATGCGTATTTTGGACGATTTTATTAATTTATTATAGTGAGTTACTTTCTCAGGAGTACCTATACATTTATATGACACGTACACATCTTGCTGCATCGTTCTCACATAATGTACCATCTCAAAATGAATGATGTAACCAAGGTTTTGTTAAAGTATTCTGATTTAAAAGAGTGTCCATGGAGTTTCTTGCCCGTTCTTCTCCATAGAGATCTACGTTAGGGAATGGGCAACTACAGTACTTTCACAGTTTTTGTGCCTTGTGACTGCGACTGTAGCTATTTTTTACTGTTGTCTTTGTTTCGACAATTCAAAAGTGCCTGTAACTGGCCTACTTGAAATAAATGCTTTGTTTTTTTTTTTTTTGACAATGTCCTGCCAAATTAGATACCAACCCCGATAGGTTTATAACTTTTTTTTTTTTGTTTTATCAGATGGTACTAAGCTTGTGTTTAAGATTAACTCATTAATTTACAAGTGGTTGCCCATCCGTCAAACGCACAATTTTTCTTTTCGACAGTCCACCCAAAATTGTAAAAAAAATATAAAAAATGCATTCAACTTATTTGTTTCTCTTTCTCTTGTTTTGTGTCTTGAAAAATATTTCTAAAAATATCTTAAATTACTTTAAATTTAAATACACTTCGCATAAAAAGATTTAACAATTTGTTTACGTTCGTTTTATGCGAATAAACTTATTTTGGTTTCAAATAATTTTGGTGCGGCATTCTTCGTTCAATTTTTGAGGTCAACTACCGCATACGCAGCGAAAAGAATTTATTGGATTTTTCTGTTGCCAAAAATTCTGATGACATATCAAGGATAATTTATTATTTTTGGGAGTGTTATTTTGGCGCCTCATGCGTGAAATGCGTGCACGCATCGTGTCCATTGCGCCGAAGTGACACGGATGCACGCGGCATCACGTGCATTTGTGTTGATTGAAGAAATGCAAGTGCAAATCGCCCAATGTCACTTTTTACCACGCCTGTAAACTCCGAAGAATTAGGCAGAGGTGTATCTAATAGTACAACCACACTTCGCCAATTATGTCTAAGTTCCGTGTAATAGGGGGGCGAGCCTATTGCCATCAACTGGGCATAAATCCAGACTTTGTTGCTGCTACTAATAAATTCCTGGTGGAAAAACCCAATAACAATTGGCCCGACTCGGAAATCGACCCCACGACCTCATGCTCAGCAGTCGCGATTGCAGTGAATGTCAAACATTTCCGAATAAGTTGACAATCTACGTTTTTTTTTTCTATCAAAAAAACAAATTTGAATAAAATGTCAAATTATTTGGAAATGTTTGACATCTAAACAGATTGCCGTCAACCAGTAACCTTGTTTAAATCTTTAAGAAAGTTTTACAGTATAACAATAATTGTAAATGCATGTTATGCCCGTAAACAAAACACGCGTTACACAAGGACTTGTTATTCTTCTACACAATTTGTATGAATCAGACAAATTAGGTACCTAATGGTGTTTTAAACGGTCTAGACTTTGACGCACAACAGTTAGAACTAACTATCTAACATTCTTGTTTAGTCTAGAACAAACAAACAAGATGCAATTTCTTGTTGCATCATACTGTCCACGAGTGAGTAGTGAGTTAGTGACATAATCCTCAGACATTTGGAAAAGTTAGTATAATTTTATGTATCCTGAAGCCTTAGCACGAGCGTACTCAATACTTTTATTGCATTCCACATGTTATTCTTAGGTGGTAAACTTATAATTAGATCATGTGGACCCTGTCGGACACAGTAAGTGAGTTAGGAGAGAGGAAGCATCAGAGTGGGGAGGTCATTTGATGATTTCCCATACGAAAAAAAAAGGAGAGAGGAAGCATTTGTAAATTATATAACATTACACAACAAACTACTATATTATAATAAAGATGGAGGTACTTTCTGAGGTGAAACAAAAAACTTAACGAAAAATATCAATTTTAAAATTTGATTTGCGACCGTAACAAATATTGGCTTACTGAGTTATAATCAATAGTTCAAGTTTATTTAATCGCATTCAATGGGATTAAATGAACGTAAATCTAACTATGAATTTGCCGATTTTTCTCACATTTGTCCTGTTTGTAACTTTGACGTATATTTTTTCCTAATTCAATTTTTATTGGATTAATTGTTAAATGACGGACCTAGTATGGAAATATAACTTTTCACGAAATCGTCCACACAAATCGGAAATTGCATACTTTAGCCCCTAATACATACGGTTTACGACCACGAATCATATTTTGTTCAACATACAGCCTGACACTGACCGGTAAATTGCATAAAAACGTAAGAAAATTTTAATTTCGCGGGTTACCCTGACGCTTTCAAGAGCGTTATAGGACCAAATCATTGATGCTATTGCGATGCCCCTATACCCAACATGAGTAACATCAGATATAATCAGATTTAGGATGCTTGCAGGTCCTGCAATACAATGCTTTTCAGTGCAATACAGCCGACTAAAGAAATGAGGACTGCAAGGGAGCATCGCCTCAACTTCATAAAATATTTTTTGCGTAGGGTTCCTTAGCGAAGGGTCAATTTTGTAAGAGTAAAATATCTTTAATGTGATTTTATTATTTGTCTATAAAATACTGACTGTGCCAGTTTTCAAAGGGACGCCGGTAGGAATCGAGTTGTATGGAACCATCGCCACTGGTAGGGTTACTCAGTTAGATGTAAGTACAGAACGCTTGATTGACGGATTCGTGAAAGGACCGCTAACACCTTGTATGAGGAAGTGGTAACCTCATCATAGTTCTAGTGCGAAATAGGATGACATTATGCATCCCGTGTAGCTATATCCTGTATACTTTTCCGCGGCCGGAGAACTGTCGATGCAACGGGAATCGATAAAAGCCTTGGCCTCTAATCTAGGTCACAAGTTCGGAGCAACCAAGTTCATACAAGCTGAACTAGATATTGCATAATATGCACTTATATATTCCATAGATAAACCAATACATAACTAAGCAAAATAAGTGATAACGATGTCAACTAAGCCCATATTTTCAACGCTCGGCTTAGCGCTAAGAGCCCAAAATCCAACAGAGTGGTTTTTATAACGCGCTATGGATGTGCTTTGTTGAATTCTCAACGTTAAACTTGGGGTTGAGGGTTGAAAAGGTAGGAGTATCCTTGTGGCTGTCCTGCACCTTGGAACGAGCGAACGGGGACTCGCAAATCAGTCGTACAAGGAAACTTTAAACTAACATACATACTCGTAGCAACCAGACAGGTGTCGCAATCAATCAATAAAATATAAATGGCCGTCCGATAATAAAGATGTGTTCTATATTAGTAGCACAGATACCGACAGGTCCGGAGCACAAAGTCATGGTGGAATAACCGCTTGTATTAGATAATTGTTATGTTAGCGATAACCTAAAATTATCGTCTCGAGACTGTCTGGGCGAAGAGATCCTGCACTGATATTGTGGGCTGTAAGTGAATGGCATAAGGACTGCATTTTGAGCTGCATTGGAGTGTGTAAATTTAGTCTTGTCTAAAGTAGGACGCCTTGGATGGCTTCCTCATTAATTGGCAAGAAGAGGCGCAACATCGAGAGAAGTGGAAGGAATGCGGGGAAGGTCTTTGCCCAGGATTGGGGCAGAACTGGCTAACAAAAAAAAACAACTTGTATTGTATTATACAACAGGCTGGTGTCCACAACTCCAAAGCGCGTATTTTGCGTATTGGTGGGAAAATTATTCGTCCCACTCCAGTTCCTCGAGAAAGGCCAGCAACTCCTTGATGTCACTGACGATCTCGCGGATAGTACCTGGGTTACCGAAGTACTTTGCCCTGTAGGAGGCAACCTCGGGGCAGTGTTAAAAAATAACTTAAGTTGTGGACACTTTGGCGCAGAATTCAGCAACAACCTATTTTCTGGCCCTGTTATCATGGGTGTTTTGAGTCGCTATAAGTCCTTCCTAATCTTTTAATAAGAGATCTGTTTCGATTTATATAAAGTTGCAATTGCAAGCCTAAGCATAAATATAATCATGATTGTGTAGTTTATATCCTCAAAAAATGATATAGAAGCTCATACAAACTGAAGAACAACTAATTGAGAACAAACGATTTATTGTGTTTTACTTTTCAACTTCGTTCCGATTGTTTCTGTTATCTTTACAGTTACACGTTTTATCTTTCGGATTGAGCAACTCGGAAGCGGTGACAGATCATCTTCGAATCACGTGCATCACAATCGGCTGTGGTTTTGTAATAAGGTTTCAAAATGTAGTTTAGGTAATCATAAAGGCATAGTTTAATTAATCTAAATACATTTCTTCGAAAATTAAATTCTAAAATTTAAAAACTCCAAACGCAAAAAGAAAAGCGAACAAACTTTTAAAAAGTCAAAAATAATACCTATTGTTAAGCCATCAAATTCGATCGAGTAACACCTATTTTTAATTATAGAAATAGATGGGTGGCACTTTAACATTTTATTGTTAAGGTGGAAGCGTCAGGATAAATTCAAGTTTTCCTACGTTTTTTACAATTTTCCTTTTTTTGGCTGTTTGTTGTGTGGCTCAGGGATTCAAGAGTCTGTGGAAAAATTTTGCCCCAAAGTGTTAGCAACATCTTATAAGTGCTTCTTGTTGTATATGGGTTCATAATTTTTGAATTGATACATAACAAGACTGGGTCTGACATGAAAGGCTTTTTTATTTAATTTTTTTATAAGTCTGGACCTCTACGTACTTGGACACTTTAGCCCGTTATTCTGTGCACGGTTATGATTCCGCTGTCGCTGTAATATCGCTGGCTATCAGCTCAAATTTTGTTACAGTATCCTTGGGCTTGGTTCGACATTAAGCTAGTAGATCGAGTTCTTAACGTTGAAATCCGAAGTCGTACAAAGGTTTTCGAAGTTGGAAATCGCGAACTCAAATAAGAGTTGGGCAGGACACCAAGGTGCAGTGACAGGTGGACTAAGGCTGTCAGCGAATAGCATCCAAGAACGGGGAAAAGAAAAGTGGGTCGTCCGGTAGCGAGATGGGCAGACGACATAGTTGCCATCGGGGGAAAAACCTGGATGAGGGTGGCACAGGAACTTGGAGATTGGCATAAGAAAACACTTCTCTTATATAACCCAACAACCTGAACTCAACCAGAGTTCAGGCTGTGGATGATGATGATGATCCCAGGACAGCCTTAACAAAAAAGCAAGTAAGCTGTTTTTTTTGTTTCGTCCTGTTGAATTTATAGTTTAATTTTTTGTCATTTTGTATGATGCACTTCTTGACCCAGCGACATATTTATTATTTTTTTCTTTCTTTCCTCTCTACACAAAAAAATCTGGTTAGACCAAAAGAAACGAATTCAGATTATTAAGTCCTTGTTGGCTATTGAAGAACGAACATTTACCAAGCAACCTTATTTTTAATAATTGTTTTACTTTGCCGACGTCTTTTTGTCCTCAAAAAATCTATTGTCCAAAAGTCAGAACCAAGGTGAAGTGCTACTGACATTACAAGGCCAAAGCGATAAATGATTCAGCCTCTTGTAGATACTCCACATTTCACTGGCGCCCCGAAAATAAGAGTTTGACCTTCATTTTAAATGTTTATTAAATTGTCAGATAACGCACGCACGTATGTACTTGTTAACAATATTAATAACGGTTAATATTGTTTATTTATGGTTCAATGAAATGAAGAGACAGTGTGAGGACTGGGACAAAATTTTGATCGATTTCGGTCGTGAGGAAATTTTGATGTGGGTGTCAGAAAAAAAAAGTCAAAAGATATAGTCTATCTCCTTGCCAAATTTCATTACGATCAGCCGTTTAGTCTTGAAAAGTTAACAAACGTCACTTTCGCATTCGCATTTATATGTATAGCCACTGCGCCAACCGTGCCGTCAGGTATTATAATACCTCTACCAGGGCTGCGGGACTGTTCGAAAGAGATACCGTGGCCCTGGAACACAAAGGGCAAAGAAGGAACATGGATGGGTTTTAGTCAGTACAAGTCTGACACTCCCTTCCGCTCCGCCCAGAGTAGGAGGGGGGGGGGGGGGTCATACGGGAGAAAAAAAAAAAAGATAATGGTGTTATAATACCTGATAACACGGTTTCGCAGTGGCTGAGCTAAGAAGAAGAATAGAAAGATTGGCCTAAAATAATTTTCTACATTTCTACATCCTGTAAAATAAATAACTTATAGGATTGGTCCTCAAAATATTATCCACCACCTTATATAAAAAAAGGAGCGAATTACTATTTTTAGATAATTAAAATAGTACTGAAAAACTGATTTAATTGTATGTCACGTCCTAAAAGACGATTTTTTTCATGTTTTCAGTATCTTCCAACAATTTAAACGATGTAATATTAGTTAGTAACATTGTTTGTCTAGACTAGCAATGCTTAAAAAATAACATTTTACGCTTTCTGCATCGTTACCTATTAACTCGAACTTTTTATAACGATACGATACACTGTACCTTAACAAAGCGTGGATGGGGTTACCATACGTAAGGATTTTTCCGGACAAGTCCTGAATGGTAGGAATTCTACGTCCAAAATATTAAATCAGTCTATGGTAAAATATTTTTTAATGAAATCAACAGTATCCCTTGCATAGGTAAATAATCATACAGGTTCAAATTTCAATCATCAGTTATTTAAAAAAAAAAACAGCTGTTTCCTACAAAAGTGCATTACTTACACGGTCAAAATGTATGGAACGCCTGTTATTTTTTCAAATAACCGATGAAAAATTTCTACGGGGGCTCAGAATGATCTACTGAATACGTGATAACCGTTTTCGCCCTTCTACCCTGTATCATGTAAGTACCGTTTACGATTTATATTTTACGCATCCAGCAATATTCTGCAACAAACCTTTCCCTATTAATGTATCGTGTAAAAATCGCAGAATAAAATAAAAATATACTACACCAACTCACAGGAAGGAACTCCGGAACACTTATTTATGGATCTGGTAACCCTAAGCGTTTATGTTTTAACCCTAACGTTAAGGTCTAATGCACGTTTTCAGACGGTGTTTTTTTTTTACAGTAAAAGATGATTTACTATCCTCGCTACACGCGCTTACATTCCGTTGAAAAAACTATGTTATCAGAAGTCGGTGGTAAAAAAAGTCAATGAAACAAACAAGTCACCGACTCCCGATAGTAAAGTTATTTTCCACTGTTTTTCCACAGACTGTTTCGAAAATGTTTACCAACAGCGCCGGGCTCCTGTCAATGTCATTCAAACGCCAAAACAACCATGCTGCACTGTAATCAATTACTTAGAGAGTAAGATCAGTAACATTCAAATAAGTCGTAAAGATATAGTTTACCCCTCTGATCTCTATGCAATCAAAATATTGACTCTTTGAGTCAGTTTATAAAGAAATGCAAACACAGCGGCTCGGAGGCTTGTAAACAGCGATATGAAATCTTGAAAACTATAAAAGTGATAACTCAAACATAAACACTGTATTTCCATGGTGACTTGCCGCTCGGATCGATCTTCAGGTTAAGCATTGCATTTTTCAGGGTTGGTCCCTGGTTGGGCTACCATCCATTACATACCGAGTTACCTCCGTGCCTCGGAAAAAACGTTAAGCATTGGTCCCGGCTGTCATTTGTAAATCTTTGACAGTTGTTACAGGTAGTCAGTGGCCCAGACTTCTGCCAACCAGTCTTACCAAGGGATACCGTACTACCCAGTATTAACTGGGTTGTGGAGGCCAGATAGGCAGTCGCTCCATTTAAAATACTGGTATTCAGCTGCATCTGGTTAGACTGGAAGCCGACCCTAACATAGTTGGGAAAATGCTGGGCAGATGATAATGATGACTTGCACATGAAGGTGTAGAAGCAGATAATGATGGGAAGACTTACAAGTAAGTAGATTTATGACAGAAATTAGTGTTAAGACCAAAAATGTGCAGAATATGGACGAGAAAAGCGAATATTAACTAGAAAAGGACGGAGATAAGAACTTACACTAAATGGCTTGTCCATAGCCCCTAAGGTTTGTACAGTCGACTACTCGGGCTCTTATTACACTGTCATCACCATCAGCTACCCAGTTTGGCTACGGGACGATTTTTTTTTCGGTATGCCGGGAACGCACGGCTCCAGGTGAGTTCGAATTTTGTTGCTTATAAGGGGACCTTAATTCATGCATCAATCATCCTTAGACCTCGGTAGTCGAAATTTGGCAGGACAAAAGGCCCGATTTACATTGGTCAAGGACAGTGGCCAGTAGCGACAACAAGTCCAGTGACGAGTGGCGAAAATCTAGACAGTGACTGTTGATTCGCTACTGTCCGATCGGTTTACACCACTGTCTAAACCCACTGTGCATATCTACTTCGTTGAAACACTTGACCAATGTAAATCGGGCCTAACTGACAATGATGACTGGCCAGTCTTATTCTGCTTGAAGTTTTATTATCATGCACGCTCTATGGTGGAGACAAACAACAGAAGCCCTATATGGTACTGACCTACAGCTACATACAGTAGAACAGCAGTGGTCGAATTAAAGAGCCGTTATGGACACAGGCTGAATATAATAATAAAGCAGGTTATTTATTTGTACAGATAACAGGATTCATTGAATCTTATAAAGTGCAGTTCAGTAGATATTTTAGAAGACCTGTGTAAGTCACAATTATAATATTTGCTCATAAGCGCAACAGTTTTCACGTGACCTATATGAGTGGATCAGCTTAGCCTTAATTCGTACGGCGCGTTCGTGTTCCACGCGCCTTAAAGTGATGTCAGCAACCACGTCGGGGTCCGCATGGGCCGATGCCTGCCAGGGCTGCGGGACTGTTCGAAAGATGGATGGATTTTAGTCAGTAGAAGTCTGACACTCCCTTCCGCACCGTCCAGAGTGGGGTGGGGGGGGTCATTTGATGATTTCCCTTTCGGAAAAAAAAGAGCCTTAATTCGTTGGTTTTATGGAATTGCCAATAATTCGGAGACCGGGAGATTACTACGCCTCAAGTAGAGTTATGCAGGACATTTGGCTAGACGCGGAAATGCTCGATGGATCTTCGCCAAAATGGAGGCCAAGGTTAGGGAAAAAACCAGACCATCGAAACCACATATATCGACAAAGTCGCAAGAAAAACCTGAATGAGGGTCTTCAGCAGTGGGTGATTCTGGACTGAAATTATGATGCCAAAACAGAAAGTTATTCTAAATCGGTGTAAGTACACCCTTACTCTTGTAGTCAACGCAACCGCGGACTTGCTAAGTCCACGCTTGGAGATCCTTCTGTCATACAATTGTTCGTATGAGCTTGCTTTGCAGTATGGAGGACACGGTGGAACACACCGTGGAGGTCTGCCCCGCTTGGGCGGAGCACCGCCGTGTCCTCATAGCGGTGATTGGCGGCGCCGATCTCTCGCGTCCGGCCTTGGTTCAAGCCATGGTCCGGAGCGAGAGGGAATGGGAAGCCGTCACCTCCTTCTGCGAAGCAGTCACGCTAGTGAAGGAGGTGGCAGGACGTGAGAGGGAAAGAACCTTACGTCCCAGCCGCCGCGGGAGACGCCCTGGGCGTCGGGGGTCACGTGGTGGCTTCCGACCACCGTAGGCGCTGGCCTGTGGACGGCGAGTTATGGGCTAGCTCGCCGTCCGGCCGTCTTATGACTACAGGCCGTGTCGACGGCGCGTTCGTGTTCCACGCGCGCCTTAAAGAGATGTCAGCAATCAAGTAGGGGTCCGCATGGACCGATGCCTGCCAGGGCTGCGGGACTGTTCGAAAGAGATACCGTGGCCCTGGAACATAAAGGGCAAAGAAGGAACATGGATGGGTTTTAGTCAGTACAAGTCTGACACTCCCCTCCGCTCCGCCCAGAGTGGGGGGGGTCATTTGATGATTTCCCATCCGGAAAAAAAAAAAAAAAAGCTTGCTTTGCAAAACAAGGACAAAAAATTTACATGATCATATAATAAATATAATTATACGCTATTCACATTTTATTGACGTGGGAAGTAGGCTTTCAGGCACAAGTTAGTCAGTTTACAGACACTCCACACAAAATGAGTTTCAGGAGATGATCATGGCAAATCAACTTATCATGGCGTAAGATGTGAATAATAACCATGAAGTTTCTTGATGGTTCTTCGCCATAGAATATGAGGACCAACCCGAACCGTGCATCTATGTTTTGATTTTTCATAAGTGCCGTGTACTGCCCTTTAGGTTTATTTGAATGAAACTAGCGGTTGGCCGTGAACTTCGTTCGTGTTAAATTATTATAAAAATACTAGCTGACCCGGCAAACGTTGTTTTGCCATATAAATAGTATGAAAAATAGATGTTGGCCGATTCTCAGACCTACTCAATATGCTCACAATATTTCATGAGAATCGGTCAAGCCGTTTCGGAGGAGTACGGGAACGAACATTTTATATATAATAACACGAGAATTTTATATATAATAGCTGACATTTTATATATAATAACACGAGAATTTTATATATAATAGCTGACCCGGCAAACGTTGTTTTGCCATATAAATAGTATGAAAAATAGATGTTGGCCGATTCTCAGACCTACTCAATATGCTCACAAAATTTAATGAGAATCGGTCAAGCCGTTTCGGAGGAGTACGGGAACGAACATTGTGACACGAGAATTTTAAATATAAGAAGATTACTTCCATATTTGAACAGGATTTTATTAACAACTTCAAGAGTTTTTTTTTCCACAAAACCCTAACAGTTTTTCTAAAACAAAAGTTACTTATTATAACATCAGCTATCTGCCAGTAAAAGTCTCATCAAAATCGGTAAAACCATTTCGGAGATTAGCCGAAACAGACAGACACTTCAATTATATTTATTTGTATAGATGAAATATTTTGAATTTTAATTCGATTTGACATTATCATCTCCGATAGATCGCCGAAGCAAATAGAAATGGCGTGTGACTATTATTAGACAGATTTGCCTCGAGTGTCATTGAAAGTGTCCACATTGTTTTTACGAGCAAGTTCAAGAACACAGAGAGTTAAATATGCGAAAGATAAACTCTTTTTAAACGATATCATAAAGTTTTCATTTACTTTTATCTCCTTACCTACTGGTTATCGGCCATTCAGCCTCTTTGAGATTGTTTGTTTGCCTTTTTTTTCAAGATTTCGGATTGTAAATTTTGAAATGTGTGGTCGCACTAGTGTTTGAACCGCGGCTGTGCTTGCGCAGATATAAGCAGTATTCAACTTCAGCTAACTAAAGAGGTCTTCCACCAGTTACCTTAGTGGGTGTCCCCTAATGACCTACCTTTGTGGTGATGGTTGGGGACAAAGTTCAGCAGAGGACGTATTTCGGCTGAGTTATGATGATGGGAAGGATCCCCTAAAGATTATAAAATAATTCGGTGTTGGAGACTAAAAGATTTTGGTGACGAATCATACTCTTCAAGCTATAATAAGTACTATTTTCTATCAAAACTATAGACGAAATATTTTTCGCCCATTAACAAGAATCCCATCTCGTTTACAGGTTTTTTTTTTTAGGTTTCACCGAGTCTTAAAAATAGTATAATTAAAACAATAGTAAAAATAATATAATTAACCTCAATAACTCGAAGTCTATATTTAAGTAGGTGCTGTCGTATGAAAACACGCGAAAAATCTAAAAATAAACTCATAATTAAATTAAATTCACGCAAATGACTCAAAACCGTGCGAAACGACCTATAACGGTGATTCTCTTTGTTTCCAAAATAAACAAGAGGTAACTGAACAGCACACATTTTTCGCTTATAATGAAACATTTTGACAGTATGACCGAGAAACGGTAGAAAAAAATTATATATTTTTTTAAACTAAATAGCGCGCAACTCGCCTGATGTGAACCTATGATGCGGCCTAGGGTGGAGCACGCTTGCCTAGAAGAAACCGATTCACTCGAACTTGCAGGAGATCTAGATTATGTTAAATCAGTTATGTAGGATTTTTTTTTGATAGGCATTCTATAGCAAGCCCCATCTTTCTACAGCATGGGTTGATGAAAAGATAAATAACGACTCTTCTTCTCCATCCTGCCCTGATCTCATGTTACCTCCCTTGTCGTTGTGTCCCAGCCGTCACGCTATCACTTACTCCTTTTTTAACCCCCGACGCAAAAAGAGGGGTGTTATAAGTTTGACCGCAATGTGTGTGTGTGTGTGTCTCTGGCACCGTAGCTCTTAAACGAGTGAACCGATTTGGATGCAGTTTTTTTTTTTTATTTGAAAGCTGGTTTCTTGGCGATGGTTCTTGGATACGTTTTATCAAAATCGGTGTAGCCATTTACTAGTTATGGGGGATAAAAGTGGTGATGAATAATCGAATATTTTCAAATATACCCAAGTGGAGTATCAAATGAAAGGGCGTGATGTGTATATTACAATTAGACATGTTTTATCAAAACCGGCTCAGTCATTTTATTAACTTTACAAATGTTTATTCGCTTTTCTTTGTTGCCATGGGGTTTTTTTAAATTTTAAATTTAATTTTATGTTATCTTTCATACAATTCCTCACACAATTCATCCATAATTTTCTTTGGTCTTCGTCTACCTCTTCATCCATTAACAAAAGACAAGCGACTAACTGAAGCTAAATAGATATTGGTTTAATGTAATTGGGCCAGTCATGAATGATAGAGACAGGTTGACTGGTAGAGAATGCGTTGTGGCATTAAGTCCGCCTATGTACCACTATTGTACATGAAGTTTAAATAAATAAATAAATAATAAGACCTAAAGGCAACAAATCAGACAGATGTGTTGCTGGCGAGTTTACTCCGAAACTTCTTTTTTCCAGTTAAAACACTAGGAAGTTTTGAATTGCTTATTCTATACGTATTATCTTTGACATGTTTTTCAATTGTAATGTTTTAATGTACTGTTTCTTTTTTTAAAATTTAATTTTACAAATTTTCTACACATTTTTTCAGAAATAAATGACTTAATGCACAACATCGCGATAGTAAAAAGAAAAGAGAGTAAGAAGATAAATCTGGCGAAGGGCGAGCGTTTTTGAGGGCTTTTTATACAAATTTGACGTTCATAAATTGATGAGTGATTAAATAACAACAACAAGACAGGATCAAGTCGAATGGCATAAGTACTAAAGAAGATGCCTAGCAGTACTGTAGTAAAAGCTGAAAATGAAGTTTCTAATGAAAGTAGACTTTTGGTGAAAATCTCCGAAGATTTACGGTTTAAGACATTTATTGTGATAGATGTAGATTTGGTATCAGTTAATAGAAGGAGAGTTAAATATAACATACCATCGCGGCTGTAATAGGCGTAGGGTACGGCAGAGGTGGACCTAATAGAACACCCACGAGTAGAACAAGTAGAGTTAGTCTTTAAAAGTAGTAAAAAAAAACAAGGAAAATACCAAAGTATTCCCACCAACCTTAGAATAAGATAAGTTACCTGAAGTAGTTAATAAGTAAAAAGCGGTTTTTATAAATCAAGATATAATCTTACTACATTACCGAGTAATACTGCAGGTGTAGGATATTTTAAGGATTTAATTAACCTTCTATAAGACAGGATATATTTATCAGATGTAGTACATTTAAAGTAAGTCGTTTCTCAGAGTGCGCAATTGATCATGTCAGATGATTAAGCTCCAGCTGTCCCGCTGAAGAAGACATCTACTTTAAAACAGGGTCCTCATTATGGGAAATTTTTAGCAGTCTAGTAGATCATTATAGCTTCAACTGTATTCTCGAGCTGGTCAAAAGATAAGCATTTATAAAAAATCTATACAAATTAATCAAATTGAAGTGTCTGTTTGTAATATCAAAATAACATATTTTTACTGAATGCATATGAAAATATATGTATACGGCAGTTATAACAAAAACACATTTTTCTTACATTTTTGTCTTTCTGTCTGTCTATCTGTTCGTTCCGTCTAATCTCCGAAACGGCTCGATCGATTTTGACGAGACTTTTACTGGCAGATAGCTGATGTTATACCGTCTAACATAGGCTACTTTTATTTTGGCAAAAAAGTAGGGATCCGTCCAAAAAAAATCTTGAAATTGTTAACAAAAACCGATTCAAAAACAGAAGTCATATTTTTTTTTTAATAATTTCACGTGAACGAGGGTCGCGGGCGTCAGCTAGTCATCAATATAACCCTCTAAGTTCATTTAATCCCATTTAATTACTTTTTCATGAAAAAGTCCTTTACCTTGGCAACTTACGGCATTTCATACAAACTTTCAGATAACATTTTCGAAAAATAGTGTTACAGCTAAATTAGACCGATTTTTGATTTTCCATAGAAACAGAAATTTACAATTATCTTTTTTTTAAAAAGACATTTCGAACTTTGACAACTTTTTAGACTTATGTATCCTGTTTATGCGTATGAAGTTTCATTAAAATCGGTTCAGTCATTTAAAAAAAAGGACTTGAAAGTTTGTATGACATGCCGTAAGTCGTTAACGCTCTTAAAACATGTTGCCATGTAGTCACTTTTCGTCAGGCTTCACTCGTATAGTGATCACGCAGTAGCATAAAAATAAGTATTTTCACCATTTTCCATTCCGCACGTCCGAAGTTCCGAACGAATCTTTCAAAACAATCATAATTATTGTTTATGTCATTATGTGCGCATTCTAAACATTGTAGTATGCTAAAATGTATCGCTGACAGCGTAAACTATTGACACACATTCATTAATTTATACATTTATGTAACATTTTAATATACAAATAACGTTTAGGTATAAGATTTGAAACTATCATGGCCACTAACGAAACGGGAAAAAAAAAACGGAAAAAGAAACGGGATATTTACCATGTTTACTGATTTCTTTGAGTTCCCGATATTTCGGCGCTGTTGCAAGCACCATGATCACGGATAATCAGTAAACATGGAAAATATCCTGTTTCTAGTGTTAATGATAACGTTTAAGTAGTTTAAAAACGTGATATTTTAATATATTTTTTAAAATTTAATTTACTTGTTCTACCTAAGACTTTTTTGTAAACTTTATGCCCGATTTCAGTAATACTAAGCGACTTCTCATGGCTTCTTCAGGTTAAGCCGCGCTTGCATAGGTTGGTCCGTGCATGGGCGACCACCCATTAGGTACCGAGTTTCCTCCATGCTTCGGAAAGCACGTCAAGCCGTTGCTCCCGGCTGTCATTTGTAGATCTTTGACAGTTGTTACAGGTAATCAATGGCCCGAAAGTTTGACAACCAGTCTTGCCAAGGAGTATCGTATTGCCCAGTACTAACTGGGTTGTGGAGGTCAGATAGGCAGTCGCTCCATGTGAAATACAGGTATTCAGTGTTAGACGTGAAGCCGACCCCAATATAGTTGGGAAAAGGCGCTCGGCAAATGATGACTAAGCGACTTTTAAACAATTGCCTCAATATTATTGAACTGTTGAAATATCAGCTCGGCGTGAGTGAGAAACCAACAGTGAGTGCTTTTATTTCTGAATCATTATATTTTTTTGATCCCTCCTAGAATTTACATATTTTAGAAATTTTTATCGGTTATTAAAAAAAAAACAGCAGTTTCCTACAAAAGTGCAATACTAACACGGTCAAAATGTTTGGATGATCGAAACCGTTTTTTACGATGATATTTATTGCAACGTTTAAAAGCAATTAATACAAGCTGATAAAAGTATGAATCAGATTATTTCTTTCACATAAAAAATATAAACGGATAGCCAGACAAAACATATCTTCTTTAAGATTATTATTTATATTTCTTTTCATTCGTTTAGATTGAGTATTACAATGACATATGATCTTAGGCATAAGATAATTTTCATTGAAATAATGTATGATGTAACGGCAGTTATAACAATTCATTTCTTCTTGTTTCTATCCCATTTTGTGAGAGAAACATATTTTATAAAGAACTGAAGTTAAAAGTTGTTTACAAAAGTCTATGGTTAATCTAATTTAGCACGAAAATGTATTGAAGAATAATTACACATTTTAATCGAAAAAAAAGTGAGTATAACTACCAAAATGAACTTAATAAACTCATAGTTAAATGTCTATGTAAGGTAATAAGATTACCCTAATCACCACATATTCTAAAGTCCGTTATCTTAAATGTCATAGACAAAAAACGGCGCGCAAACTCCGCATCACTGAACCCGTTCGTGCTCGCGATGCATCGTCCACGATAAATTGCACATAATGCTAAAAATGTAAAAAAAAAATGGCGGGCGACCGCGGGGCTGTCATTACAACCGGCCTAGGTACACCTGCCGGCTACATCCTTGTAGGTGGACCCTAATATTAAAGCTAACGTTAGCTCAGTAGAAGTTCACATTAATCTATGTAAATTGTAAATGGCGTTGACCGACCAGTTTTTTCCTTGGTTCAATTTAAAACTTGGCAGAAAAAGTAGTCGTTTTGTTCGCCTTCAAGGAGCAGAGAAAGAAAAGGTAAGTTAAGATTATTTTTTTGCATGCTATTGGAGAATTTCACCAATTTATTGCAAATATTACGTAATAAACAAAATCAATGAATCCGAGCGTAATGTCATTTTCTCCAATAAATATCCATTTCAGCACAATTATATTAATATGTACAAAAATAATTTGTTACTTCAGTGTGAAATAAAATAGGTATTGCGGTCTTTACTAATTTCATAATAAGCACGAGTATGAGGAAATTAACCGAACTAGTTTGTGGTTTTCTCAAATAACAATATGGGTTTACTGTACTCTATCTAAGGTATAAAATGTCTTAAATAGTTTCATTGTGAGAGCAGTTCATTTATTATTTTAGGAAAAAAAATATTTAGCACGCCCTTAAAAAAGGAGTTACTTTTTTTTACAACTGTAACATAAAAAAAGCTATTCATTTTTACGCAAAACAGAGGCCAATTTTAAACTACGAAAGGAATTTACCAGATATTAGTGAGATAAAAAAATCGAGCACTTAAAACAAAAAAAAAAATACAAAAAAGAAACACCACAAAAAAAAAGAAAAAAATATAGAATACATACAGCAAAACACCCCCAAATAGAATCCAGCGATAGCCACCGCAATTTGGACGACATCATTCCTCGTGTCATGATCGAACTTCTTCAGCAAATCACTCATGATGTAAGCTTTCACTGGCCGCGCATCACACTGACTCTTCACCATCTTTCCGAAGCCCTTATCGTTTTTTTATAATAAAATAAACCGAATGCACCCGATAACCCGCCGACCGATCGATACTTAATTTGCATACAGAGGTCGCATGTTTAAAAAAAAAATAATTAAAAAAAAATTGACGCGTATGATTGACGCGATGTCTCGACTAAGAATGATATTGGAATGAAAGCATACGCGGTGCTGACCCTAGCACAATTTTATTATCTATCTAATAAGTCAAGATAGACAAGCGGATATGTTTATATTTTTAATTTATGTATTAGAGCGTCCATTGATATTTTTGTTTTTATTTTTTATTTGTCGTTAAAACCCGTTGCTCCCGGGCTCGTTCCCAAGCAGACTGGCTGTAAATGCCAACTTTTTTATTCCCTGTGCGCAAGGGCCGGTGTTCAACACACTACGAAGTCCATTGATGGTTTATTGATTACTTTCATTGACAAGAAACTGTAGCTATTATTGGACATACTTAAGAGCAAAAATTGCATTTAATGACTCCTAGAATCGAAGTATGTTGTCATAATAACAGTGTATCTACACTTAGAGCGGTAAATTGGTTTTGAACCGTAAATACGCCCCTATAATAAATGAACTCGGTATATTGCAGACCGCTCCTGGACAAAGTCCTCTCTATTCTTTATGTATACATATATATATCATTTATTGTAGGTTATATTTAACCAATTTCGTAAGAATTGTTTACCGTTTATGGTAATTAACCATGATTCATTAATGTTTCTGGTACATACGGTATGAAAGTGACCTTTGGATCGGAAAAACTAAAGGAAAATACTGGCTTAGTAACAGGAATATTGGCTTTTTACTGGATAATTAGATTTGCATTATCCATGGACTTTGCACCACTGGACATGTGATGCGGAGGAATGAGGACAATGTGGCGAGGAAAGTTTTGAGTATGAATGTGGATATAAGAGTAGAGGAAGACCAAAGAAACGATGGATTGACTGTGTGAAGGATGATATTGCTAGAAAAAAGGAGTCTGCTGAGATGACGAGTTATAGAGAAATATGGAAGAAGAAGCCATGCTGCGCCGACCCCAAATGAATTGGTATCAGGGCAGGAGAGCGATGTTGATGGACTTTGCACTAGTATTTTTTTCTACATTTAAAAAGTAGGCACCTGATTATTTAGCTGTAGGAAACACCCAGAAAAGAAGAGTTAAAAAAAAGTTCCAGCCAAATAAACATCGACGCCAGAAATTGCAAAGGACAGTCAAAGATAGTTTCAATGTCGTGGGTAACCATAATTTTATGAACAATAGCCAATAATGCTCCTGTTTAAGGCATACAATGATCGAGATTAAATGCAAGAACCATCTTTTCAGCATAACGACCACTTCTGACGTAGCTGTGATTTGCTTGATGACGTACAGGCGCCAGCAGATCAATCTGTCAGATTTCTTTAAT
The DNA here is from genome assembly GCA_963576755.1 of Noctua janthina. Taxonomy (NCBI): domain Eukaryota; kingdom Metazoa; phylum Arthropoda; class Insecta; order Lepidoptera; family Noctuidae; genus Noctua; species Noctua janthina. Next base: position 11,664,449 of record OY755068.1, on the reverse strand, counting down.
AGATTCTCAACTTTCTCTATAAAGCATTAGGTTCAAGGTTGATTGAGAAAATTTGACACGTTTCGGGTAGCTTGATGTGCTGGCGTCTGTACAAATGAGAAGTCTGTACAAATGAGAAGTCTGTATAAATGAGAAGACGGTGGAGAATTGCATTAAATTTAATTTGCCATGAAGAATGCGATGGAGCTGTAAACTATAAATTTGGAGACGCAGAGGAAATAAGCTGTTTACGTAAAACCAAAAGGACTCATCTATCGTACATTCAATGTTTTAATGAAGATATCAGGGTCATGAGAAACGGGGTTTGGCATCCCGTCAGAGCGACGACAGGAAAATATTTCTTGCTTACAGTTTTACCCGGCTGCAATGAAAGAAACTTGAAACAGCTGTCTATCGGCAAACTAGATTTTCCTTGTAGATTCGCTTTCGTGAAGGTCGGAAATGGTCCCAGGGTAACATACTACCCTGACAACGTTTTCGTTTTTTTTTTTACGTTTTTGCACATGGTGTAAACGGATCCTTCACAAAGTCGTCAACCAAACGCTCTGTACATCAAACTAAGTAACGCTACGCCAAAATTATTGCTGGGAAACGACTTTTTGGGGAGGTGAAAAGTTACTTTTTACGATAGGACTCAATGTAAACACTCAAATCATTGTATTGATGGGTTCATTGAATACTAAAGGGGTCATGAAGGTATTTAAAGTAAACTTTTAACATTAAACCTTGTGAAAAATTTTTGACCTCCAATATCTCCGTAACTAGAAAGTTCCCAGGTATGGTCCAGAACAAAAAAAATATCACAAATACGAGACACACCTGTCGGCTTCGGTAATGGTGAATTCCACACTAGAAAATTCTCCTGTATGGTGTGTGTGTTTCCAAACATTTAAACTCATATATACAAACAGCCAGACCCGAAACATCTGCCTGTAGGCCATACAAATATTTGTTACGTGCAGGAATCGATCCCACGACACGTAGCGCAGCATCACTCGCTCAGCCACTGCGCCAAGAGTGCTGTCATGTCTTAACCCAGGTCATAGTCACAGACAGAGGTACTTTCGAATTAAATGCATTTTTTTAGTAAAAGTATAAATAAAATTCACGTCCAAAATCCACAATAAAATTTTCACATAAAAGTTCCATCTCAAAAAAGAAAGGAAGAAAGTCTTTGTTTGAAAAATCACGCAGCGTTGGTGTGAAGATTTTAACTCCGACGCGGGAATTGAACCGGCGACCTTCATGGCTCAAAGCGGTCACTGCGTCTAAATGCGAGATAAATATTGTGCATCCGTATCAGTGTACAGTTTTAGTCACATTAAACGAGATAACGTTAATAACAATCAACAGTAATGGGTAAAGTTTAACTGGTAGACGTCTAGGAGACACAAATACTAATTCTTACAATTATTTGGCAGCATTTGGGCATATTTGATATATTTTTGAAACTTTACAGTCCACTTGAATCTCTCGCTAAATCAATCATCTTTGGTCCTTCGAGCCGGATTGTGTTGAAGGTAACGGAACCGGCGCCAAGTAGGTCTGCTAGCAGCTCTGGTTAGTTGGGAAGGTTCCTTCGTGGAGGTTCTGGATTGGAAAGCATCGCCCAGGGAGCAATCTCACGAGAATTCGAAAAAGCAGGCCGATTCGTAGTGCCACCTTGGCAAAAAAAAAAACAAGTAAAACTAAATGCCGTACGTTCTCCTTGCGGATATGACAGCAGAACTCGACAAAATGATGATGATGATGATAATGGCAACTAGCCGATTTCGGCCAGAGCGACTGCATTCGATGGCTTTCTAGGGAGGTTGTCGAAAGCTTTGGAGTGCCTCTATCATGTGCTCTCAGGTGGTTAGCATACCGAACTTTGGCTGAAAAACTACGAGCACAAAGCGGACATGTCAGAACACCATTGACGACAACACAAAGCTATTCAGGTGGCCTACCCTGACGTCTTAAACCAGGAGTAATTTCAGTCACCAGTGTGAAACCCTTCGGGGTTTACAGGCGTGATGTTATTGTTCTCTCATAATCACGGAAAGTTATCAAAACTGTTCAACATTTGTTTGGTATTTTTAGACATTGTACCCGTTTTACACGGACCAAGTAGTAGTTCTTGTTACAATAACAGATTAACGGACTACTCGCGCCGTTGAGGGTTAACCATAGACAATATTATTTAGACCGCAATGAAAAAGTATGTAAGTATATTAACTTTGTTTTTATATACAAAACGAATCACTTTTAAATAATTACACTGTACAACTTGTTTACAGTGCATCAATGACAATAAATTACCACTCGCATATAAATTACTCTCAAAATTAACACATAAAGGAATGGAAAATCAGACAGCACGACTTAATATCTTCCAATATATAAAAATCTCGTGTCACGGTGTTTGTGCTCGCACTCCTCCGAAAGAGCTCGACCTATTTTTATGAAACTTTTATGTATATTTGGCAGGTATTAGAATAGGTTGTAAAATATATTTCTCACCGCTAGGTTGTCAAATTTTAAATTAACGCGAGCGAAGCCGCAGGCAAAAGATAGTTACGTATAAATCTCCTCTGTATGTCGTCCTATAGGCGCAAACCCACTGCGGCACACGGATAGGCTACGCACGTGTGTTAAGCTTCGTTTTGTAAGAAAATGAAAGTATTTGTGTCCACTGCAAACCACGGACACGCTATGCATCGAATGACGTCATTAGTACATGCGTGGCTTGTCCGAATAAACCGCTCACATAGCTCAACGCTGTCAACGCCACACAGGCTGTGCAATGTGCATGCGGTACACGCTATATACGAATATTAACCCACGACTATACCGCGGTGGCCCACGAACACTACAGTTGTACACAGTTCTGGATGTGTACGTGTAGTGTGTACTGCTGTGGAAACGTAGCCCACGTTGTCAAACAAATGAATCCACGCAGCTAACATGTGCCACGTGACCGTGCACAGTGTGCACTGCGGTGGGTTTGCATCTTTAGGCCAACATTATACATTTATTTTATTTTATTTTTTTAGGGACAATAAACAGCTACAATATGTGTTGGAACAGAGGAAAGACAATACAAAATATTAACAATATTTTTTTTTTTACTTGAAGCATTATAAAATACTCATCATTTGATGAGCTACATTTAAAACAAAATATTGGTGTTTAAATGGTTGGTATTTATCATGGTGAGTGTTCGTCCACATCGAAAATGACCCACGCTGAAGTCCCGAAATTTTTTTTTTTATAAAAGACCTGTCAAATGCATTAGGACTAGTTGATGGTGACGATACTATACGCCATTTTCTCGAAAAGTTGCGATGACCTGATATTTATGGCTTTGTTTTATTGCACATAGAATTTTGGTATTTCTTATGTACATACATATGTATGTTGAAACATCAAACAATCAATACTAATTCAATAAATATTTACATAGTTAAATTAATTCTAATAGTTACTTATAATGATGTACACAAATCGTGTAATGAACATTGAACTGATTTAAATATAGTATGTCAATACTAGTTAAATAAATATTTACATGGTTAAATTAATACTAATTACTAAAAAAAGTTACTTATAATCATCATCTGCCTAGCCTTTTCCCAACTATCGGTCGGCTTCCAGTCTAACCGGATGCAGTTGAATACCCGTATTTTACATGGAGCGACTGTCTATCTGACCTCCACAACCCAGTTAGTATTAGGTAATACGATACCCCTTGGTAAGACTGGTTGACAGACTTTTTGAGCCACCGACAACCTGAAACGACTGTCAAAGATCTACAAATGACAGCCGGGACCAACGGCTTAACCTGCTAATAGTTACTTATTATAAGTTCCTATTTTGAAAGTTTTTATTAGTATGCTCTATGTGGGTGATAAAATTCCACAAGATTAATTTAAAAAGTTGCCTTTGTTCACCTGAGTAAATCAATACCAAGCTGAACAAAGGCCTCCGTGTATGTCGAATTATTTCACCTAGAAGACGCTTAGGTGAAATTCTTCCAAGGTGAAATGAGAAAACGAAAAAGTCTACTTTATACACCCGGGTGATATCACCCAGGTGAACATAGTGGAATAAACCGCGAAGCCAGCTTATGCTCGTTTTGTTACCAGACGTGCACTCGAGTGTACTGTCTTTATTAGACAGGCTTTTAATGTGTGTTTGTGTGTAAGAGATATGAAGAACAGGGTGTAAAGTTCTTCACCCATCATAGAAAAGGGAGGATCCTCCGACCGTGTTGTTAGCTGTTGTCGGATTTTTCTATACAGGGTGTAAACAGACCCTTCACGAAGCCGTCAACCAAGCATTCTGTAAATCAACCTAAGTAACTTTACGCAAAAATTATTGCTGGGAATCGAATTTTTTTTTTGGGTAAAAAATCACGTTTTACGATAGGACTCGATGGAAAGCACTCAAAAAAACTTGTGAAAATGTTGGAACTTTGACCCCCAATATCTCCGTAACTAGAAGGTTCCCAGGTATGGTCTAGAACAAAAAAATGTTCGCAAAGACGGGGAGAACAAGTGCCTTTCGGATATGTTAAGGATCTATTTACACCCTTTATGGTCTTAAGTCACGGATAACTTTAGTAACGCGATTCAGAATTTTGATGTTAGTTCTTCATTTGTGGCATAGATGGCGCTTTAGTACTTTTTGTACTATGTTGCTGTAGTAGGTACTTGTTGTATTATGTCGCTACACGTTAAAGGAAACATGCACAAAGCATTGAGCATCTCCAACACATGTGATCCTATTGGTTGAGTAATAAAAAACCTGACCATTGCAATCCAATAAATGAACGATAAAAATAATTGTCGCAACTTGTAATCATTCGCAGCTGATATGACTGCCTCCTTATAATGGTCGCAAGTGCAACTGCAAACTTCACAGGCAAAAGTGAGTCAGTGGTGGCCTAGTGGTAACAGCTCCGACTACGTATTGAATTCAAAGTCAGACAGGCACTTTTCTGGAATCAACTCTTCTGTCAAAACGGTGAGGGAAAAAATCGTGAGAAAAACGGCACGTTCTAGAAGTTAGAACTCTTTTTTTTTGTTCCGGCCACCCGTAGTTCAAATCGATAAGGCTTAAAGGTAAGGTTGTAATACTGCTCAACCGGGCTATCCTGTGGTGACCTAAAATTAATTTAAGGCCCCCAGCCAGGGCTTACAAACTAGATTATGAAGTTAAATGACCGGTCGCTAAGGACACCTTCTGTGGGGTTCGGACCTCGGCTTTGAGCGTCGGTTAGGCTGGGTCGAATTATGAAGTTAGAACCAAAATTTCTAAGACATAATATGCCATCGAGTAACCCTCACTGGGCCCACGTGGTGGGTTATGGTATGGCTCAGTCCCTCTCACAAAGAGTTCTAGCAGGGTGAGCATCATAAGCCGCTAATGGTACAGGCAATAAGTATGCTCGCCCTTTATTAAATGGGACGTATTTACCACATCTTGCATAATGTCGGTAGTCTACCTCTGCCATCGGGAAACACAGTATTAACAGATATCAAAAGGGACGAGATTATTTTATAATCATATTACTGAAATCACTGCTTTCTAGAAATTCGTCTTAATCGAGGCGCGAGTTCAACATCACACGATATTTCAACTTTGTAGCTGTGTGCGTCATGAGTGTCATGACTAATACATGGTCAGTTACTCAGTTCAGTATGTCAAGCGAGAGGATCAATAGAATGCGTAACTTTACGTAGGTACTACGTGTCGGTCGACATGACGGTCAACTTGTCAGGTCCAAAGTCCAGATCCTTTCGCGGTCACCTACAAGTCGGATAAGCTACGGATCCAAAGTCCGGACTGTACGCGGTGACAGTTTAAAATGTGTGTTACGAATTTAGGATCCTTTGCTTTTTGTGGTGAACAAGTAATAGAAGAATGGAAGAGAGAGGAAAGGAGGCACTTGTATTGTCATACAAGCGCTAAAATATCTTTATATTAACATTTGACATTAAGAAAACAATATGGCGGCATTAGTATCAATTTTAACGCCAAAATAACCTTGCACAACTATATCGAGATAATTCCGGTGTTAATGTAATCGGTTGAATATGAATTCCTAAAACAGCTTTCAATGGCAGCCTTGGTTTAGAAATCCAAGAATCCAAATTAGATTTTATACTGCATTGGCTAAAAATAATGGATTTTTGGTGTCTTAGTCGCAAGCGCAACAGTGCTGTTATAAAAAAACTGGCACGAATATCTATCACAAACTTGTAGGCAGGCTTGTTGCAGGTACGAATTTCCCGGAAGACATATCTCGGAAGTGAATGAACTGAGGAAATAAACTTGTAAACATACGGAATTGTACATCATTTTGTGGAAAACTTTGCAAGGAGTGCCGTCAAAAATGTCAAAGGTTACCAATCAAAGATAAATCTGATCCAAGCGTTTATTTATGCATCTGCTCTCTCTCAGAATTTCAAGGTCCCCTAAGTCGGATTTCGTCTATGCTGTAAAACTTCCTGATTGACATCTAAAAACAACTCGATAAATTTATATCTGGTTTTATATCTCTCGAGATGAAGAAATGTGTTTGTACATGTTTTTTGTGCAACTGGAGGATACGAGCACTCGCGCTGGTATGAAATGAACAGACTTTGGACCGTCTGCCGTTGCCAAGATTTCTAGATAATTCTCTTAAGCTGATACAAAAAGCGTTGCGTGTTGTCAATGATCATGGCGGGCCCCAGTACAAAGTCCACAACCTTCGTGGTGTTTAAGGGGATATTATTCTCCGATTTTAGTCCCGAAAATTTTAGTAAGGTAGACTTACTAATAACAGCTGGTTGGGAGGAATATCGTGTTATGTAGTAGCTGGTTTGTGGATGGAGGTCAGACAGGCTGCGGCTCTATGTCTTCTTCTTTCGTGTCGATCGTACGACTTGTTTAAATTTCTGGGGCCCAGTATGCGGACACGCTCATCGCGATGTCTGTGGCGTCTTTTAGGTACCTCTAAACAGCAGGTGTTGGGACACGTCAGACACTCCAGCAAGTGGGCCATCGTCTGGTCGAGAGCACTGCATTCACAATTCACACTGTGTGTCGGAAGGGACTTTAATTCCCCATTTTGCCAAATTGTGATTACAGCGGCCTACTCAAAATAGTGGTATTCAGCTGCAGCTAGCTAGAGCCTGGAAACCGATCTCAACATAGTTGGGAAAAGGTGATCTTTGACACTACGATATAGAGGGACCACTCTACTCGACCTCGGAATAGGCTAGAGGGATTTTGCATGGAACCAAAACCATTCTACGCCAAATTAGTCGATGAGGCGGCAATCTCTTTGAGCCTTTCAGCCCTTATTAGCCGAAGGGATAAGCCTAATCGTAGCGTATCAGCTTTAAATGCGATTGGCGAGGCTTTAGAAAGCCAGGGTTATTACAGTTTTTGGTTCAGAGAGTAGGTCGTGCAGGCTGTCATCTAAAATGTTCATCATTAGTAATTGAAATCAGTCTTAATAAATTATCATCTGTTTAGCCTTTTCCTAACTATATTGGGGTCGGCTGCTAATCTAAGCCGATGCAGCTGAATATCAGTACCTATTTTACATGGAGCGACTGCCTCTCTGCATCTGACCTCCACCAAACAGTTACTAGGTTTCACGACACCCCTTAGCAAGGGTTGTGAACTACGTCCCTGATTTAATTTTAAAGCTAGAGTTTTTAAGCCACTTCTAACGGGTGTTACCTCGACATGGTAATAACTATGCGCTGTGCTTCAGTTTAAGCAGGCAAAAACGAGGTAGGTGCCGTCAGCGGGTCAAGAGTGCAATTTATGCCAGCGTCGGAGGAGCCGTCTGCAATATTCTGAGTAACACTGTACTGAATATCCTTGACATAGCGCAGATCAAGGTGATACAAGGGCGATCATAAATTGCATTTTTTCACAATTCTTGGACAGTAAAACAGGTAATTCAAGTTATTTTTGGAGCTTTTCGTGGTAAATCCAATAATTTTAAGCATCGTGATTAAGTCATTAAAAAAAATCTTTAGGTACAGTTTTCCACAGAGATTTTTGTACGTGCCTACAGTAATCGTTAGTGTTCGAACCAGGATTTGCAACTTACTATAATTTGGACGCCAACAGTCGAGTTGGTGTACCAATTCAAGGTCGTTCAGAGCGCTATGGAGCGGGCTAACCTCGGAGTTACTTATAACATCCGTTATAAAATTATCCGAAAAATAACTGAAGTTACCGACATAGCTTGCGGAGTAAACAAGTTGAAGTAGCAGCGTGCTGGCCATGTTTGTCTAAAGACCGATGGTCCATGTAGCAAAAGAATTCTAAAGTTGAGACCGCGTATCAGCAAGCGTAGCAAAGCGTGTGACGCTTCCTAGCTAGCTAGACCGACGAACCTCGAAAGCTGGCTGGGATCTTGGGGCAGACTGAATGATCTTCTTAGCGTGTCGATGGCAAATTTTTATTATATATGTTTGGCCCAAAATTCAGCTACGCAAATTCCGCTCGCTGATGCAGTCATAAGATCGTCAAGTGTGCAAGTGTAAGGGCATGCAGCGCAAGATGGAAGATGACCCATTGTCTGTGGAGACACGCCGCATAAACATTTGAGATCTGAGCCGACCATGAACCCCCATCTAGAGAGATTATCCTTGGTACGGCCGACTTGGGTTCGGAGTCTATTCAGAGATTTCCAAGTTGGCCACGGCAAAGCATGTCCAGGTGGAAGGCTTTCAGACGGCTCGATGAAGCCGTCAGGGGGCTTAAGCAGCTCTCGCCAGAGATCACATCTTGCTGTGGAGGCATTACTATTCGCTGGGCTAGCTAGGCCAACGCACCCAAAAAAGCTTTTACGGCTTTTCAGCCTCTGGGGCACTGGAACATAATTGTGCATTGGGTGGCGTGAATCAGCTTGTAGCTTTGTCCTGAATGATGAAGGTGGAGGACAAGGTGTTGTGGCGCAGTTGGGAGAGGCTTATGTGCAGTAGTGGACAGCCAAAGACCGAGTTGATATAGGTACCTAGACTGTATAATATGTTTATGTCATTATTGACAGACTCTTTTTAGCGTGTCGACGACAATCTAAATCGATCTAATTATAATGATCCCTGATCATTTTAATTAAAATATAATAAATCAAGCAACAGGTCAGGCGGGACACGATGTTAAGTGCCCCATCGTTTGTGGGGCAACACCACACCACAGTTTTCTTAGCTTTGGCCAACCCGTGTCCTGTTGATAGACTGATCGATATAGTTCACCTAAATATAACCTTCCCGAGGGTCAGAGTTGCAGCATAAGATTCGATAACTTGTGTAATTCCGATCACAATGCCGATAACGGTAAACATACTGATTATAAATAAATGGAATAATTTGATAGTCAGTTACCTGTAACATTCACTACTGTCAATGATGAAAACAATAGTGAGGCGTTTTAATATGGTAATCCTGGCCTTTGTTATTTTCTTTAGTTCAAATTGGATGTCAAAGTCTTGTTGTTTTTTTTATTTAATTATACTTGGAATGGAAGTATACGGCTGCTTTCTTTTTTTTTTTTTTCGTATGGGAAATCATCAAATGACCCCCACTCTGGGCGGAGCGGAAGGGAGTGTCAGACTTGTACTGACTAAAACCCATCCATGTTCCTTCTTTGCCCTTTGTGTTCCAGGGCCACGGTATCTCTTTCGAACAGTCCCGCAGCCCTGGCTAGTATACGGCTGCTTTACGTATCTATATTTGTGACCACTTGGATCTTCTGAACTATGCAACAGATTTCAATGTGGTTTCCACTTCAGAATAAATTTTAATTTAAGGATTTTTGTTCTGTAGTCTTGAGCAAGCATGGTGCTCGATTTTTGTGCATCTTCTGTGTGAGATGAGGTCTTTGCCTAGTGGGACAATAATGGACTAACATGGCTAACCTGGAAGTCATTAATATAGACTCCGGACCCAGGTTGGCCACAGCAAGGACAACTTGCTCAGGTGGAGATTCATCACGGACTCCGCTGTGGAGTGTAAATGTGGTGCTGTTCAAAACGATAGGGCACTTATTATCGTGTCCTGTGTGTCCTGTTGTTTGTTCATTACAGGAACTGATGGACACTACTGAAGGTGCCATACTCATGGCTTAGTTCTTGGCTGACAGAATTTAGATTGCCATAGATAGGCTGGCATTTTTAGTATTATTCCGATATTTGTATGAATTTAATGCACTACAATTCTAAGTTATGGTGAAAACAGCATAAAACAAAATTCTGGATTTTTGTGAGTTTTGATTATCCAACCGGACACACAGATAGACATCAGAATCAACTTTTATACTATGTAATATAGTAGCTGGGCAATTCAATCAATTTAACACAACACACACAATGCATTGAAGGCTTACAAATTCCTTTATCAATTTGACTCATCATAACATAACAATGACAAAAATGATAAATATATGTTTGATATGCAAACTAATAAGATTAATAAGTTTAGTTATAAATAAAGTGTGTGTTTACAGATTTATAAATAACTAGCTTATGCCCGCGTGGAGTTTGATAATTTTCCCACGGGATGATACTACAAGGGATTAAAACTATCCTATGTGTTAATCCAGGTTATAAACTATCTGTGTGCTAAATTTCATCCAAATCCGTTCAGTAGTTTTTGCGTGAAAGAGTAACAAACATCTATCCATCCTCACAAACTTTCACATTTATAATATTAGTAGGATTGTATTCTTTGTAACTAAACTAAGTAGATGAACTAAGATGCAAATTAAGCCTAAGATTATGGCTAGCAAAGTGTTTGGATATATGACCGACTGCCCTATTTATGTTATTAATACTGGCATTAAGATCAGCCTTGACCAACCATGGCATTGACATGGTGGCATTTATGTTCTATTTTTAATTTTAAAGTTACCTAAATTAAAAAATGAGCGAGAAAAAATGAATATGGTTTAAAAAACCTACATTTAAACTATCTGCATGAGAACCATTGACTCGCAAATAAAATATGATGCCATTATTGCAAAGAATGTCAGACTAAAACAAAGACGAATTAAATAATAAAGTGTAAGAATTATGAATAAAAGTACAGTTTTTGCTTTAAATAATATTCAGAACATAGCACAAGAATACCTTTGAGTAAACTTGAACTATGAGGAAGATGCTCCCAGAAACAGGATGGTATTAAAACTATAGGTACTTTTTTTAATCGATAAAGTACAAGGTCAATATAAAAAACACCACTCACCAATTATATCGTAAATACTGGCCGTGTAATTATCCATAAAATATGAAATAAAACCCATTTTTAAAACAGCTGATCACAGACTAGGTAAACACAATACTATCACGTTCACTAAAGTTAAACTTGACATGAAAATAATACTGGTTTAGTTACGAAATACTGTCCGCGCCATCATTTATCGAATTACGCTTTGTTTTGCTTTATTTTTTCATTGAATCGTCAGCGATTCGCAAAATTGCTAAACAATTTGACAGATAGCATTGACACTTTTGGTAGCGTTCCAAAACTTACTACATAAAGTCTTGCTTATCAATTTCCATAAAAAATTGTGGTTACAATAAAATCAAATCAAATTATAAAATAGGTTTATATGATTTACATCATGATTATCTTTTAAATGTAAAATTTCTTCCATTTTTGATTAAATGTAAGAATTTAAAAGTCGAAATATTCTATAACATTATTTTCATGTGTAAACGTCAAACCTCATACAAAAAAAAATTGTTTGCTAAGCGACTGACAGGGAAATTATATTTTTCGCAAAAACACATTCTCTAAATTAATCATGTTTCGTTAGGTATTTTTCTTTGGATTATTTAATTTGGTCATGTACGACAAAATTTACGAAAATATGATGCTGCGACGCCGATTTTTTAAGAAAGCCTTTGTGGTGTTAACTGTCTTTTTCGTTTCTTTCTTTATCTCCCTTTTTATATTTGGTGACTGGAAGTCTTCTAGAGTGATGTTGTTATCTAACTGGAACCGTTGTCCGGCCTGTTACGGACTCTCTTTATGTCCAGAGCTGTATTCCGACCAAATCATTTTAGAATCATCAACTACTTTGTCTAGTTTCTTTAATGTTAAAAACATTTACTACGGTTACACAAAGTCGAATCGGCGAGTTGTTTTGAAGAAATTAGCTCACAATTCAGAGCTACAATCCTTTGATGACAATCTGTGTGCAATATTTAATCTGAAATGGAATTGTAAGCCAATGCATTTGCTCAATATTTCTAGTATTGACGACAAATTAATTAAACTTGTGGAGTATAATTTGACGAAGCCAAATCTGAGTCCTCGGAGAGGTCTGGTCATGTGTCCCTATGCATACAGCTTGTTTGACTTCATCTTGCCGATGTTGAACAGTAGAAAGGACCAAGTAGACATGGTAAACATTTGGACAATGTTAAGTCTCAACCCAGAACCTATTGTACTACAGGTAAGTTACTGATTTTACTATTGTTAAACTACTTTACAGACAAGAAATAATGGTAAATAATTGGAAGCGATTGGAGAATGCCATTGCCAAAGGGCACAGTGGCACACAGAGGCTCAAAACTGATACTAAACATGGTTGAAATACAATTACTATTACCAAAACAAGGCTCTAAATAAAATGAACTATTTTACAAATAACAACATGTTTGTCTAGGGTACCCCTTTTTCCAATGTTGGGATTGGCTAACAGTCTAACCTAAATAGCAGTACTTTACATGGAGCAAGACTGACAAATTTTCTGACCTCCAAAACCCAATTAGTACTTGATAATATCATACCTGTTTGTAAGACTGGTTGTCAGACTTACACTCCACTCACTTCCTGTAACAACTGAAAAAGATCAAAAAAAAAAAAAATACGTTTTGTAACAAGTTCAATTCATCAATTTCTAAATTCATAAATTTTTATGAATTCTAAATTGTTATCATGAGAGTAAACACCTCCCACCTATAAATGTATCAGCTAGACATCTTACTAGTATTATAAATGCGAAAGTTTGTGTGGGTGGTTCAATGGATGTTCGGTAATTTGTACTTTTTTACTTAATTTTATATGTACTACGTGGATATGAAGTATCCTAGGTCGTAACTCAGGCCATGGTCCATAAATACCGAATTTTATCCAAATCTGCTCAGCCATTAAGTCATGAAAGTTAGCAGACAAACAAACAGAGTTACTTTTGAATTTATTATATTAGTATCAATGTAAAAAATCAAACAGGCATTGTTGAGTTTTTACAAAGATTGTTCATCATTTTTTGACCTCCTCAGGTCATATCAAAACTCCACGGCTGGCCTGTGCCCGCATACGCAGGTGTTTGTGGCCGACTAGAAGTGGTAGCCCATGAAGGTGAACCCCTATCATCTCTGACACAAATCTCTTGGCATCGGAAACTGAAGTTGGCTAAGAAAATGCTTGATGCTGCTATGGATTTCACTTTTAAACATGACAGGTAGAAATCTTATTTAATTTATCATTTACTAGCACTTTACCCGTGACTTCGTCTGCAAAAAATGTGATAGCTCGGCTAAATATGTGATAGCTCGGCTAAATATGGTAATAGCTCGGCTAAATATGGTGATAGCTCGGCTAAATAGGTGATAGCTCGGCTAAATAGGTGATAGCTCGGCTAAATATGTGATAGCTCGGCTAAATATGGTAATAGCTCGGCTAAATATGGTGATAGCTCGGCTAAATAGGTGATAGCTCGGCTAAATATGTGATAGCTCGGCTAAATATGTGATAGCATGGCTAAATATGGTAATAGCTCGGCTAAATATGTGATAGCTCGGCTAAATATGTGATAGCTCGGCTAAATATGGTAATAGCTCGGCTAAATATGTGATAGCTCGGCTAAATATGTGATAGCTCGGCTAAATATGGTAATAGCTCGGCTAAATATGTGATAGCTCGGCTAAATATCCATGATATAAATATAATTTATAATCTATATCACCCATGAATAATGTAGCTTTTAAAAGCGTCTTTCTGCAAGTGAAAGAATTTTTAGAATTAGTTCATTCGTTCTGGAGATTACCCCCTATATACAAACTTACAATCAAATTTTACCTCTTTATTATATTAGTATAGATGTACACAAAAGTTAACATCACAACATAAGTTAGAGTACAAAGGACACACCTTATTTAAAAAAAAATCTACTAGCAGGCTTGCATAAGGAAAAATGTAGACAGTAGTGTCAGTACAATTTTATTAAAATTCAGTTTGTAGCAGTAATATTCTAGTAGTACTCTACCCAACCCTTTTATAACCAGGGACCATTTTATTTTTATATATTGTTAGCAGATTCAAGAAACATAATCAATCTAACAATAAACTTACAAACTTACCCCCCCTCCCCCCCTTTACCTTAACTTACTTACTTCTTCTTTTTTTAACAAATAAAATTGAAGTGTCTGTTTTTACTGAATGCAAATGAAAATATACGGCACTTATAACAAAAACACATTTTATTAAATTTTTGTCTGTTTGTCGGTCGGTTTGTTCCGGCTAATCTCTGAAACGCCTGGACCGATTTTGACGAGGCTTTTACCGGCAGATAGCTGATGTTATAAGGTCTAACATAGGCTACTTTTATTTTGGTAAAATAATTAGGGTTACTTGAAAAAAATTAAAACCCTTGAAATCGGTGACAAAATTCGATTAAAAAGGCGATTTTTTATAATTAGTCTCGCGAAAGAAGGTCGCGGGCAACAGCTAGTATATAATATGATTGCACCATACCGACGTTATCACGACGTTGCTGCGCAGCAACCGCATCGCTGCCAGAAAGGTGTGTCGGCGGGCTGGCAACGTCGCGTGTCTATACACAGCATAGAGGGGCGGCAACGGCTTCGTCGCCCTGAGGCCTTATGGGTTGAACCTTTCCATGCTCCTGTCACTAATCATCCCCCATCCCCTCCTATCATCAAAGGGTAGGAGCACGGGATAGTGAGTCCTGATTCTAATTTAACTTCAGCTTATATCCATTTCAGATACCGTTTCTACCTCATGGACTGGTCACTGGACAACATAGTGGCCAACGAAAAAGATGACATCACCTTCGTAGATCTTGAGGACATAATCGTCTTAGACAAGCACATATCCCCCAAGGCTGACCTACCTGACTGGTATGAACGCTACGGTAGAGAAGACTTGGGCACCGGCTTCACTTTCTCTATAGACAGTATGTGCAAACATCACCTCAGTGACCACAACATTTGGGCTGCCTGCTACATTTTAGCCGGAGAAGAAGATCCATACTTATACCCTATACCAAAAGAGGTTAACGCATCTAAACCTCATTTATACAAGTTACTAAATGAATGTGTAAACGGTGAAGATAGATTTAAAACTATAACTAAATTGCAGCATGTTTTTGACGACTTGTTGATGGAGAAAAATATTTTGGGGTACAGTGAGGTTGTTAGATGATGAAATCTTTTGTGGAGTGGCGCTAGTGTCCTGTGATTGTTTTGTAAGAGAGGGGCCACACGATGCGGTGCGGTGGCGGCAAATCTGTTTTGCCGTACCCGACCTTGTGCAGTCGGACGGAGTTACCACGGTTATCGCCGAGAAATCGGCGGATCACCTCCATTGTTGCATACATAAAGTTTAGCGCGGTGTCGAGTCGCGTTTATTGCATAGATATAAAGCTCTTTCGAAGGCTCAAGACGATTCTGCGCCGATGACTGGTCACTACCACACCGTAACGCATCGTGTGGCTATTACGTCATTTGTGTTGTGTGGTCCTTAAGGGTCAGTTCACACCAAGACGTGACGCGACGCGACGCGGGCGTGCACTCAAGCCATTTTAGGCTTTATCTCCATTAGGAAATTCGGACCGCGTGCGTGACGTCTCGTGACGTAGCGAGCGGTCGCGCGTCTTTCAAACGATACTATGTATTTCCTAATGGAGATAAAGCATAAAATGACTTGACAGTGACAGGCCGCGTCGCGTCACGTCTCGATGTGAATTGACCATAATTGATTAAAGTTTTGTAAATGAAAAAGCTCACATTAAAATTATGTGCCATACTAACAATAAATTAAGATTTTTTGTAAAGAATTAAGAGTAATTTTAATTTGTTTTGTATTTAGATGGGGCTCACAAAATTTGTACCATAACGCTATAGAAAGTGTACACAAGTTCGTATGCAACACACGGGAAATATTGTAACACGCTGGAACTCTACAACATTAGTTTTAGTATAACATACTAGATAAAATAAAAATACTAGACACGTGTTTCAGGTTTCGCATATACAAAATTACAAAACTGTATCAGAAAAATCACAAAGTTATAAGCTTGTTCTGTTACCTGGCTGTCCGCACAAAAACGTGGCCACCACGCGCGCGCGCCTCCAGCGTCGTCTTGAGCTCATTGATAATAATAATTTGGCAGTAAATACCTAAATGATTGCGATAGGTACTTAGTGTCGCTCGGTGTCCAACTTGTAGCCTTTTTTAAATATTTTTGGGACAAAATATAACATGGTTTAAAAAATATTGGAATCCTGCTTATTCTGAACAAACTATATTCAAGTTTCGCATATGCTAAAAATAATGTTGTATAAAGGCAGAATTACAATACCAAAATTTACTAAAAAATCTTAACATATTTACGAGTGATGATGACGATGTGTGAGATATCAAACTAAAAGTCTCGAGGAGACAATTACAAAAATATAACTCACTGTAAGGGTTTTAACCTTTTCACCGTTACGGACTTGTATAGAAGTTTCAGACTCGTGGCGCTGTACCGCCACGAATTCATTAGAAGCTCTTAATTTTTAACTACCTATTAAAAATAAATGTACTGTATTTAAAAGCTTCGTTTCATTTTAATATAGCACTGTTTAATACCCTGTTTTTTTTTACTTTTACAGACAAAATTAGCCCTTATTTGTCCAAAAATCGGTAAAAAAAAAACTCCGAACATTTTTAATGTCGCCAGAACGCCAAGGACTTGATATACAGTCGGCCAGTGATGTGACGCGAAAGTTATCACTGATTTCGCCCGTTGAAATATTTATAATTGTGTCGGATCCGGTCGTTAGTCCGGGCATAAAATGAATCGGAAAGCGCGCCTGTGTGTAGTGGTGACATCACGCAAAGTAACTACCTTGCCAGTCACAACACAGCGTGCTTCTACGGAGCCCTGATGTCCAGCTCGAATCGAGGGCGAGGGTGAGGGGTCTGATCGCAGCTGAGTTAAGACGTCTAGGAACTATATGCGATTCATTGTGCCCCGTGATATTGTTAAGTTGTAATCTCAAGTAATTCGTAGTTTTGCTAGAAACAGTGTATCGCAAACAGTGTGTTTTCTGTCTGCCCACATGATGTCGGAGCCTAACGGAATAAATCCCGACATATCCGACATATAAATACTACTATTGAAAACAAATTGAGGTCAGTAAAATGTTAACTACAATATAACAAAAAGAAAATAGACGAATTTCAACCTTCAGATAGTTGCCGATCCAGAATTACATAGTTGTTTTCAATCCTTGTCGATAATTATATTCCCATCTTTACAAAACGATTGGTTTTTCGTGCCCCGGGCGCCACGGACTATAACAGAAATCGTTCTGTGACGTCATAAGCGTACGGCTGTCAACGTCACTTTGAAATAGTACTAATTGGGTAAGCGCGCACGCATCCGTCTATCACTAATAAGTAAGTAAACAATAATAATGAAAAATGAATGAAGAACTGGGTTCGGATACGATTTTGAAAATTTTAGAAGGTTTGAAATCGGACTTGTGATTTTGTGGAGAACGTTGTACCGGAAGAAGATGATTCTGAGGACATACCCAACTAGATGATAATAATAACGTTTATTCATCAAAAAGTAAGAATTCAATAAGTGAAATGTTCAGTAAGCCACAAACTAAGTGTCGCTTGTAAGTTGTAGGTATCTTGTGGCTCAGTTTGAGGAAATTATCATAAAAAAGAGAACGATAAGAGTTGAAATAAAATAAAATATATTTCTGAATGCAAAATAAAAATAATTGTTCAGGTACGTTGGGCTTGTGTGATGGACGTGAAGGTGTGTGTGTGTGTGTAGGTATTATGCTGTGGTTCCAAGGCCCGCTTTCTCACAGGCTAGATCGCGCCAGGCGAGGCTTTTATTGCTGTGTGGTATTTAAGCGTTGCTTCGAGAATTAATATTCGTCGTACCCTGAGGACTATACCTACTCTACCGAAATGGTTTTTTAGTGCAACTTTGATCAGAGCCCGATACGCCTACTATCGTAGCGTAATAACCGTCCTCTTACCAGCGCCGTGAACGTCATATTTATATTATAGGTAACTCCATTTGGTGATTACAATAATGGCAATTGTCTAAAAAAAATAACTACTAAAATCGATTTTGCACTCGAAATTATTTCAGGGCGATAAGACTGTTTCCGTGGAGTCGTTGTTAAATAATTACAGACGCACGGGTCGATCGAAAGTTAAGCTACGCTCTTCGAGGTCAGTCGGAGGATGGGTGACCATTCATTACATCATTATCAAAACCATATAAACAAGAGAGCCTCGAATGTGTTTTGCAACCTAGTTTATAATTCTCCTGACGAAAATATTTTCGTGCAATAAGTATGTGTTTATTAAGTTAATCAAAATAAGTTTGTGAGATCATGTCAATGTTGAATACATATTAACAAAAAAAAGTGTCTATTGTCCTACAAAATTATAGCATATTGTTAGAGCTCCTGCAGCCTGTGATACAGGATTATCCTAGTACAGGCATCATACATTATTACACCTACATACAATACATTGTTAGTTTTAGATTCATGTTGCATTTTACCTCCTGGAATTCTGAATAAAAATTGAGATCCCGGCTATAACAACTCACTCAAATGGCTTTGAGTGAGTTTCAGTCAAACAAGAATAATTTCCAATTACTTTTAAGTTTTCAACAGGCAACACAGTTCTAGTAGAAATTTAGAACTTAGTATGGCGATATGCAAAGAAGTGACAGATGAGATGTCAGATCTTAAAAATCAACAGCACGGTATTTTTGTAAAAATCGTATAGTTTGGTAATTTAAACAGAATACCATCAAAATAAGTGTAAACTAGTTCGTTCCTAGCAGGAATGAGTGATTCAGACGACGACAACATAGTACGCTATGGTACACAATTAGAACCATACGAAGAAGGTTAGTTTTACTCTTTCTGTTTTTGCAAGATTGTCATTATTGTTTGAATTTATCAGCTGAAGTACCTATATTCATTTATCACTGCTATTTTATGTAGAGTAAGTACTTAAGATGTATTTGGCGGATTTAACTCATAAAAACATTTTTAATTATTAGGCATTGATAAAATGTTTTCGTTTCGTAAATTTTGCGTTCAACCGGCTTATTAGGACCATGCCACGCTCGCGTGGCTTCGGTAAACTACGCTCACCATACCAAACGTGGGCAAACGAAAGCCATAACTTATTATATACTCTGGTCATAACCATGGGTTTATTAAATTCTCAAAGTTACGTTAAAATGGTGAAAAAACCTAAGTGAGAGGTTTCTTTATTACGACTTCATTGTCTGCATAGCTATAGGTTGATAAGTGATAGGTAGAAAAGGCATTTGATTGGTGGATAGGTATTACAAAATAAAACAAACAATAGCTTTCTGAAATGTTTTTCTTTAACCATCCAATCACCTAACGGACAAATAGGACAAATAATAATGCCATTGTTATTTGACTCATCGTAATGTTCTTCATATTATTGTGCTCTACTGCATGACAGCAAAGACAGGGTTATGTTTTTTTAGCATGTGAATCTGAAATCACCATTGGATTGATGATATATTTATGAACCGGTGCCTGGTAATAAAAATATTAGTAATTTTGAAGATTTTAGATATTTATTTCCATAAGAATGTATGTATTATTACTGGCTTTTAACATATTTTACATGAAACTAATTATTAGAAGAGTAAGAATTGTAATTCACTTACACAAGAAAATATACAATTTCCGGGGTAAGCCCTGAAATTGTATATTTCACTTGACTTTTGCATTCTTATTTGATTTAAACTACATAAAATAACTGAAAGAAAAGTATGTGAAAATATTCTTAGTAAATCTTTAATAGGGCATTAACTGAAGTAATTTCCAATGTCTACAATAACTGATGTTAAAATGCTAATTCAAAACAAATGCTTTGACAGCCGAATTACTCAGACCTACTACATTCTGTATCTGAAAAACCTATTTCTATTTAAGAACATATTTTCTTGGTTAACTGAACCTACTAAGCTCGACATAAATTGGATAAAACAGTTGATAAATTCTAGGATTTTCTTTTACTTACCAGATCACACCAGCACCATGCCGAAAATCCAAAAACCGTGGGCCAGATCCAAAAAAAAGAGATTTAAAAAGCTTTTAGCAGCTAATGTCAACCCTAAAACAGCTTATGAATTGTGTGACTATCAATGGCCAATGATTTGTCAGTTAATTCCTGAATTAGAATCAATCTCTCCGTTAACTTCTTCAAACCCTTCTGACAAAAACAAGAAAAAACAGCCTCAGACAAAGTTAAAGGTACGAGACGAATTTCTGCCAACAGATCATCTTTCTAGAGAGAGCGAGCCTGATCAATCTCGCCTTTGGCATAGTCCTTGTGATGACCAACAAAACTCACAGGATGCAGGTACAAGTTCAAACTACTGGGAGTTAACCCAAAGAAGAAAATGTTACCATTCATCAAATGGGCTTGAGAATAATCAAGAATCCTTCTTGGATCAACCTTTTAGGCCCCCACTAACTTATACCAAGGAGGTCTTACATACTTTACAGCATAACTATCGGGAAGAAACTGATCCAATGCAAGCGAGAGGTCATGAGACGAATCGCAGGAAACAACGTCATTCTTGTGAAAGAGAATCCATTTTGGAACCCTCACACGGTCACAGGAGGATGATGTCACCTCACAAGGTTTCAACATCCTCCCAGAGAGATCGTGGCCAGCCGAACACCTGGGAGAGAGATCGTTCACCACTGAGGGCTTGTTCACCTCTAAGGGCTCGTTCACCACTGAGGGCTCGTTCACCTCTAAGGGCTCGCTCACCACTGAGGGCTCGTTCCCCACGGAGGGCTCATTCACCACTGAGGGTTCGTTCTCCACTGACGGCTCGTTCACCACGGAGGGCTCGTTCACCACTGAGGGTTCGTTCTCCACTGAGGGCTCGTTCACCACTGAGGGCTCGTTCACCACTGAGGGCTCGTTCACCACTGAGGGCTCGTTCACCACTGAGGGCTCGTTCACCACTGAGGGCTCATTCACCACTGAGGGCTCGATATGACGAGAATCCGATAAAGTACAGCTCGAGTCATTCGTATGAGCGTACACAGATAAAATACATCGATGCTGATAAGCAAGTAAAAGGTAAAAATGAAATGAGGGCAGTAAAACGTCACTATAACGACAGCAACGATGACAAACCTTCCAACCAGCCTTATAAGACCAAGAAATCGACTTCGGAAGCTGTACCAACAGTTAATTACTGGCCCGACCTTGATCGGCCCTCACGATTAGGACTTCGGGACGAGACACATCCAACAAAACACGCTCATACTTATAACTGTTCTGACGATAAAAAGTTCAGGGAAGATCCTAAGAACTACCAGAAAATCTCATGGGAGAGTAGTGTTAACCTCGACTACAGTGAATCTGACCGGCTCTCGCGAGATGGGCTGCGGAATGAAACACAGCCGATGATAACCGTCTGTATTGATGATGATTCGGAAGAAGAACTCAGGGGTCCACCTCATGTCATACCCGTCAACGAGGGTAACGCACATTTTGCCTTTGGCGTAGCTGATCGTAGGAGTATTAAGTCAGAAACTAGGTCTTGTTCTCATTGGCACCAACCTCCAGAGTCTCAAGAAAGTTCCGGGAACAAAGCAAATGTGAACAAAAATGCCGAACCGATCCGTGTCGGTATCCGCAACATTATCCCCATGACCAAACAACAAATGACGTTGGTCCATCAGTCTATTAACCGAGCTATAGTTCGGATCGCAGTACAGGGCGCTGGACCAAAGTTTTTAGGGAGTACTTTCAAAACTGGCTGGATACGCATGATTTGCGAAAACCACGAGAGTCGAAAATGGCTTGAGAAGGTGATCCCGTCACTTAAACCTTGGCCTGCAGCGAGTCTTTCAATAACGCCACAAGGAAAATTCCCGAAGCAGATAACAGTATCAATTTTAATCTCGGACAGGGAGGGTGTACCTGTAGCAACAGCTTTAGAACTACTTCGAGTGCAGAACCCAGGACTCAACACGGGTAATTGGAAAGTGTTGAAAGTGACGAAAACATACAGTGGTCAAATCGTAGTTCTCTCTGTCGACGAGGCTTCGTTTAAGGCGCTAAAACTTGTCAAATTTAAAGCTAACTTAGGCATGGATAAAGTAACTTTTTGGGTTAAGTCTGGGCCTGGCAAGAGGCCCCTTTTGCCAACCCCAGATCTAGACCAAAAAATAAATTTGGGGACGCCACCGGCAGAAGTCCCGTTAGCATCGTCGTCTGCTTATACAGAGACACAAATAGACGCCAAGACTTGCACTGGTGGAAATCTCAGTTCGACAGTTACAAGAAAACTTCGTCGACGACTCGGAAAACGTCGCTCTACCCGAAATCGGCCAAAAGACAAAAATCAAAGCTCACACTTGGCTCAAGAGGACGACAAAAAATTGATCATTGATGAAAAAAATCTAGACCCTAATGAGAGCTACACTTCCGCGGATTGGGTAACGTGGTAACTTATTAAAAGTCACCCATTATACGCCCAAGGCTCAGTAATGCCATTACCACATGTGCTATTAACTTACTACGACGTTGATATTCGTTTTCAATAAGAGTGAGTCCACACTATGTAACATAACATGTTATAAACACATTTCAATAGAGAAGTTACCAATGTTATATAATGTAGATTTGTAGATGTGCTATAAAATCATAATTGAATGTGAAATATAACGTAATCTGAACGCACAGTAGTCGCCAATCGACACCTGAGCGAACACAGGCAAACGCAGTCTTGTTCAAAGAGGTAAATAAAAAAAAAATGACACTGCAGTCATTTTTTTTTATTTACCTCAACGAAACTGTTCACGTATTATATTATATAATTACCACGGCACGATTAACTGTCGTCCATTATAATTTTACAGCATAACGGTCATAGCACACATATCAACTCGGAAAGGGATCGTCATCGTATCGCCTTTCGCCTCGCCGTCAAACAGGCATCAACCTAACGTAAGCACGTAACCAAAGCGGATCACAGCTCCGATACGTCGAATCGGCTACGGCTAGGCGACGCTGCTCTTACGGCTCGCCGACCGCTGGTTGACCTGGCTGGCACCAGATCAGTTTGAATCCGAACGTGAAGTGTAGCGCAAGGTTATGTCTCGGTCCAATACGCGAGATGACTATCATAGCCATAGCACTGGACGAAGAGGAAAAAGAACGTAGAAGAGAAACGTAAGCACGGGGACGAAGAGCCGTAAGCGCGGGAACTGCAAGTTGACCATACACCGCACCGCGGTTCGTAAGCTTGTCCCGAAGCGAGGCGATTACGTTACGATTCCGATAAGTGTGCGTTGCAGAAGGGAGTTTCATACAAAGAATACTGAATGGCTCGAGTTGCTACGGTGACGATCCCTTTCCGAGTTGATATGTGTGCTGCGACCTTCATTCATTACTCGTGATCCTTTTGAGAGTCAATGTTATAAGGCCCGTTCACAACTGCGCACGTGCACGAAAGTGTGGTTCGCGTACATCTTTGGGACATAGTATGGTCACTTTAGGACATGTCCGCGTGCAAGTTATAATGTCCTCTCGCGAACACGAACAGTGCGATTGGAACACGGACCTTTGGACACGTTCGCAGGTGTGGACGCGTGTAATGGCGAAAATTTTATTTAAGTATTTTGATATTACCCCATCCAAAGTTAGTTTTAAGATGTTAATAAGAAGACTGCCTATTCGTTCTAACAAAGTAAACACATCAGAAAAAGTTTGCGTTGCTTCTTTACTTAAGCTACCGTCTAAATACCGAATTTACAACTTTACTTAAGCCAAGTTCTCGTAGCTAAGCTTACGTAAGGAATTTAACCTGGTTTTTTTTTTAAAAGTCCAAATTCTGTCAGCGTCTCATACAAATATGAACATTAACTTAAAACATGTCAGGTCTATTTTCGTATGAATCGCCACTGTCAGAGTTTGTTCTACTGATTTAAACTTATAGCATCTGTTCATCATTCAATGTATCGTAATGTTCCCGTACTGTTTTATTTGTATTTCTTTTGACTATATTTATTGATAGGTTAGGAGCAGTAAACTGTTTTAACCTGTGTTGTATAGACAACCTCGTTATTGCGTTACCACCCTACGACAGGTGCGGTCCCAGCCTAATACTTTTGGGGGGTCACACAAGGCCGTAGCCAGGAATTTGGTTGGGACGGGTTACCCCGAATAAAAAAAGACAGTTTTTTAAACAATTAGCAACAACTTTTGAAAAACGAAATTATATCTACCATCTCTAGATTTACCCTATACAAAACGATCGTGGGCGCCAATTGGTTTATTTCCGGAGGGTTGATCTTCAGCTTCCCAAAAAAAACTTGTACTCCACCACGTATAAAGGGTGTAAATAGACCCTTAACATAAACGAGAGGCACTTGTTCTCCCTGTCACTGCGATCATTTTTTTGTTCTAGACCATACCTGGGAACCTTCTAGTTACGGAGATAGGAGGTCAAAGTTCCAACTTTTTCACAAGTTTTTTTTTTAATACATGTTTTAATGTAAAATTTTTACTTTACACACCTCCACGACCTCCGTACTATTCAATCCATTCATCAGCACAATGCTTTGAGTGCTTTCCATCGAGTCCTACCGTAAAACGTGATTTTTCACCCCAAAAAGAAAAAGTCGATTCCCAGCAATAATTTTTGCGTAAAGTTACTTAGTTTGATGTAGAGAATGATTGGTTGACGGATATGTGAAGGTTCTGTTTACACCCGGTATGTTAGGTTTGTCAGGTTGATTCACGCAAGGACCAATTTTGCTTGTGAAAAGCCTATCAATTGAGAAAAGCCACGTTAACGCGTGATGGTAGGCCACCTGGTAGTTTATTGTTCGTCTATTATTCTTTTTGTTACTAACATATTTGCGGCAGTGAGGAATGTAGGTACCTACTATTTGCCAAAAGAGACAATTTAGAAATACCGAGGGGCAGTTTCCAAAATTCAAGAACGTTCGCAAGTTTTCACTAATAGTTAGGCGATACCTAAATTAATGCTTAAATAAAAGCACACATTTTCACATACGGTGAAAGTCGAAATTTTAAAAGTGCAATAATATTTAGGCATTTATTTAGTTCTCGCTTATTATTAGGAAAAACGTGCTTACAAATATTTTTATTAGAATTTAAGTTTTTGTAGGTTTAGGCCCAGACTACACCAAAACGGAGACGAGACGGAGCCGTGCAAGATTCGACCAATCACAGGAGAGACTAGAGACGCGACGTAGATTTCAATGTATGTGATTGGTTGATTCCCGCTTGTATTTCCTCCGCTCCTCTCGTGGAGCTTTCGTGGAGTCCGGACCTTAGGCCTTACGAATTTTTACTTTTGATTGTTCTACCTCTATTGTTATTACTGTTTATGTATGATCTGAGTATTAAATACATAAGTAATATTAATAAAGCTGTGTTTTATACCACTTTCCTAACCTGTTTCAATTTAATCGCCAGTCACAAATTATGATATCGTATCGTCGCCACCAAGACGAATCTAACGACGTATAATTTATCCAAATCCGTTCATCTGTTTAGGAGTTACGAGGGAACATAGAAACGGACATACATACAGGTCAAAACCATAACCCTCCTTTTGGGCTTCGCCGCAATAGGGTAAAAAGGTGCACGGTTCGGGTTGATCGTTTCCTGTGGAGAAGAACCGACAAGTAACTCCATGGTTACTCTTTTAAAATTATTTGGTTTTACAATATTATCATGATTAACAGCATTAGTACTTAGGATGGGGAAACAGCGTAGGCTCGACAATTAGTCGTTACTTACTACACAAAACACGTAACGTGTTACGACGTAAAACAGGATAAAAATAACAAGCATCTAGGAAACTACAAGGCCTACACTGTTCACAGATACACAAACAATCTCAGCAGTCACCTCCTTTCTTGCCACTAATAATTTCGGCGCTCAAGGAAATAGAGGTACAAGACCGAGGGTACATCAAGCTAAAAGTAGGCAAAGACAAAACGTTCTTTGTCCCCTCAGCCTACTTAGGTCCAGCAAATAAGTGTTCACAAAAAAGTTGAAAGCAAAACAACGGTTCATTGTCAACGAATCTTTTCACGGGTGTATTCCCGTTGAACCCACTGCCATGGTCGCCGCGGTCGGGCGAATTTACAGATTTTACACATACATAAACTCACGCCTTTTTCGCCATGTGGGTAGGCTGAAATCACAACGCCACCTGCTACGATCCTTACATACTCCTTGTGCCTCGTCCACGTTCATACATCTGGTCATACACGTACGCCGGTAGCGAGTACTACGCACCTGACCTTTCTGAAGAACCTCACCAATACATGTCCTCATAGCTAGGGTGTCCTCTTCCGGCGTTGCCACTCAAATCTGCCTTGTATTTCAGGAACCTTTTATTTGTCGCCTTTCACTCATCCTCTCCACATGACCCAACCATCTAAGCATATTATTTTCAACACAGACAGACTGTTAATACAATTTTTAAAGGTTTTAATTTGGCTATTAGATTAAAGCAAATGCAAATGACAGCCAGACAGTAGTCTAGCTTATTATACGAGCGTACTTCCCTGGAGGAGCTCCATTACAACAAGCTATTAGAACATGAAGCATAAACAGTCTATAATGTTCCCACTGCTGGGCCTCCTCACTATGAGAGGGAGTGGACTATATCCCGCCGCGCAGATCCAGTGCGGTTTGATGGATCGCTTTGTGAGAGAAAGGGGATGTAATCCGCTACGCTAGCCTAATGCTGGTTGCTAAATTTTCGTCTATCCTTCTCGAATCGCTGATTCACAGATTATGTCCAACCCGTACGTAGCGACCTGGACTCTATCGTTTGCCTTATTCAAGTCCTGCAAGGTACAGGTGCACGGCGGGCAGGAGAGAAGGTGTGGCATATCCTGTGTTGAGGTCTCCGTCACATTGTATTCAAGACGGGTCGATTATATCCCGTCTAACCTGATGGGAACTGCAGATCATACTGGCCACTGTAAATATTAAAAAATCCTTGTTCCATATTCTCCTATTAAAGACGTTGAATTTAATTTACCATCAGATGAAGTGCCTTCCAAACGCAAGTACCAACAGGCGCCAGACCAGTTCGCAGTGGACGAGCACGGCCGGCGTCGGTTCCATGGAGCGTTTACTGGGGGATTCTCGGCAGGATTCGGGAACACTGTTGGCTCTCAAGAAGGCTGGACTCCTAGTACTTTTAAAAGCTCGCGAGCTGAAAAGGCTAAGCTTCCGGTGAGTTTTAATGTATTTTTGTTATCAATGCAAGATGTCGTAACTATTCGTGGCACTAACTATTTAGATATCTAACTATTTTAGATATCTAACTTTCACAACTGTAAAGCTATCGAAAGGATTACGGAATTTATAACTCATGGGATTTGACTTTCCAGAATTTTCTACTACTTAACAAAGCAATAATACTATAATAACTACTGACTATTGTTTCCTTCACCGTTTTGAGAGCCGTTGTGATAAAATATTGTCATCGTTATCATCCACAGCCCGACGTCACCCACTGCTGGGTATAGGCCTCTCTTTGCTATTACCTATCTTCTCCATCCTTGTACGAGCTTCATCCAGGTGTTACCCGCGACATTTTAAATAGACGTTTGACGACCTAACTACGACCACCGCTCCTCCACACCTTGTAACATGTAGGGACACTATTGAAATTTCTTCTGTATCGTGTTTGCGATTACATTTAAACTCACATACACAAACAGCCAGACCCGGACACTTCCCGGTTCCGTGTCTCCCTCATGCAGATATTTCCCGTATGTCATGTTTCTTGTTAACTCTATTGGTACAGAACCAACGTCCCGAAGACTTTATGGACGAGGAAGATCGCGGCGAGTTCGGCATAGCGCCTCGACAGGTGCAGACGCAAAACGAGTTCTCTGGACAGAAGAGAGCGCTTCGGGCGCAGTTCCACGACGGGCCTATACCGGGTAAGTCTTCTACATTGACAGTTTGAAACTTCGAACCGAGGCTGGCGCGTTACTTTATGTAATTTATTGTATCACCACTGTTCTTCTAATGGTGAAGAAAAACATGATGAGGCAACCGCCATGTCCTAGAATTTAACAATACAATTTAACGGGTTAAATTGTATTGTTAAATTCAACGCTTCATGTAAAATACTGGTACTCAACTGCATCCGGTTAGACTGGAAGCCGACCCCAACATAGTTGAGAAAAGCCTAGGCAGATGATGATAATGATCTATTCCACAGGCGAACCAGTACTACAGCAGCTAGTCCGCGCGGTCCACGAAACCGCTGCTGTGCGCATGCTCCGCGCTATGGGCTGGAAAGAGGGGCAGGGTACGGGGGAGCGACTCAGCGGGAAGGGGAAGAAGAAAGCCCGTGAACAGCATAAGGTGTACGGGTGTTATATGCCGCCGGAGATAAGACAGGTAATTTTATTACTTGCTATCGGCCGGCAGAATACGTGGTTTCATAATACCTCATGGACATCTAGACCTAGAACAATAAAATAGGTTTTATCACAATCTATAACCTTCATCATCTGCCTTTTCCCTATTCCCGAGGACAGATTGATTGTCAAACTTCCCGTAACAACTTCCAAGACTAAAGGCTCAACGTTTTCCAAAATACGGAGACGGGAGAGGTCTCGCTCGCTATGTAATGGATGATTACCAATCCACGGCAATCTTTGCTTCATCATCATCATTTCAGCCGAAAGACGTCCACTTCTGGACTTAGGCCTACCCCAAGTATCACCACATTGACGGGTCCCGTGCGACTCGCATCCAGCGGATCCCTGCAACCTTCACCAAGTCATCGGTCCACCTAGTGTGAGGCCTTCCCACGCAACGTCTTCCGGTTTGCGGTTCCCACTCCAGAACTTTTCGGCCCCATCGGCCATCTGCGAGCAATGTGCCCTGCACACTGCCACTTAAGTTTGGCAATTGTTCGGGCTACGTCGGTAACCTTGATTCACTTGCGGATGGCCTATTTTTTGATTTGATTACACAAGGAAACTCCGAGCATAGCCCTTTCCATTGCTCTTTGGGTGACTTTAAGCCTTCTGATGAGGCCCATTGTGAGCGACCATCAATCTTTGCTTACTGTCTTAGTAATGTAGAATGTATTGCCTTAAAATTATTTAATGCTTGTTACTAATGTTAGGTGCATATTCAGGTTTATTTACAGAGAAACAGCAATAAGATCACCCCCTATCATACTTACACACCAGCTGCCAAAATATGGGTGTAATTATACACCTGGCCGTACGACCTTGGGGATTATAGTTGTGATATAATATTATGCGTACTTCCTTTTTTAACCCCCGACTCAAAAAGAGGGGTGTTAAAAGTTTGACCGCAATGTGTGTGTGTGTATGTCTGTCTCAGGCACCGTAGCTCTCAAACGAGTGGAACGATTTGGATGCAGTTTTTTTATTTGAAAGCTAGTTTCTTGGTGATGGTTCTTAGATACTTTTTATCAAAATCAGTGCAGCCATTTACTAGTTATGCGGGATAAAATTGGGTATGAAAAATCGAATATTTTCAAATATACCCAAGTGGGGTATCAAATGAAAGGGCATGATGTGTATATTACAATTAGACATGCTTTATCAAAACCGGCCCAGCCAATTTGCTTTTCTTTGTTGCGATGGGGGGATTTTAAATTTAATTTTTTATTTGTATTTATGTATAACCTCACAATAACTCCATTACAGGCTCAAGAAGACCAAACTCAAGCCGAAGACGAAGCTGAAGACAGCACGGATTCCGAATTTGACTTCGACACCCTATACGCACCAGACGACTATGAGCCCTATATTCTAAACCGTAAGAACGATCGCTTCGGGCTCGGCTACTCGGGGCTAAGTCGGCATTCTGTACTGGGGAACTTGACTGGAGAATATGGGAGTGAAGCTGGATCTTCTAGAAGTCATCTGGTTATGAAGGATAAAGGGAAACGGGTATGAAAACTAAAATTTTACTATTGAATATTATTTTTTAACTTCAAAATATACGAAATTGACCCCATAGTTTGAGGAGCTCGTGTCTAAATAATAACAGCCGCTCGGGTCGATCTTTAGGTTAAGCCGTGCTTGCCTAGGTTGGTCTGTGGATGGGTGACCGCCCATTACATACCGAGTTTCCTCCGTGCCTCGGAAAGCACGTTAAGCCGTTGGTCCCGGCTGTCATTTGTAGATCTTTGACAGTCGTTAGGTAGTCAGTTGCCCAAAAAGTCTGACAACCAGTCTTACCAAGGGGTATCGTATTACCCAGTACTAACTGGGTTGTGGAGGTCAGATAGGCAGTCGCTCCATGTAAAATACTGGTATTCAGTTGCATCCGGTTAGACTGGAAGCCGACCCCAATATAGTTGGGAAAAGGCTAGGCAGATGATGAAATGGTGTTCTGACATGTCCGCTTTTTACTCGGAGTTTTTCCCCCAAAGTTGGGTATGCTAGCCACTTGAGAGCACATGATAGAGCAGCACTCCAAAGCTCTCGACAACCTCCCTAGAAAGCCATCGAATCCAGACGCTGTGGCCGAAATCGGCTAAATGGCTTCATTATCATCATTTTTAACCGATTTCTAAAAAGGAAGAGGTTCTCAGTTCGACTATATTTTTTTGTTTAGTTATTTTAGTTTTGCTTGTTTAGTTACTAGTTTATGAGTTATCTTCTATAATACATACTTTTTCTTCTACGTCTATGTGGATAAACTGCTAATAAGTTTTAGTAACAATGGAAAATTAATTCTCGCCAAGAATTTGTGTGAGACCATCATACCATAACTAAAAAGGCTGAATTTTTTTTTTTACCATTCGTCGTCAAAATATGGAAAATAGCTTCATTTCCGGAATGCTGTGACTTTTGTTTGTTTCATTGAACTTTTTTGTCACCGACTTCCGGAAGTAACATTATTTCCCACTATTAAGTGTTTTTTTTGGAAGTCGGTTAGTTTGTCACTTCATTTGACACCATATAATACTACTTTTTTTACAACAAAACGCTTGAAATTATTACCACAATTCCCTCTCAAAATTCACACATAATAAATGTACGTTCTCAGGTATCCATCCGCGGCCAAGCATTCGGTGTGGGCGCATTTGAAGCAGATGACGAAGATATCTACGCGAAAGAAGACATGTCTCACTACGACTTCTCTATCGGAGGCCCCGCGCCGCTCAGCGAGAAAAAGAAGACTGTTCCGAAGAGTGGTCATGTAAGTACATAATCACGCTTCTATTTCAGTAATGAGCCTGGAAATCAACATTACAGCAAGCTAAGGCAAGCCCACAGAGCAAGGCGACTGTCCAGAATGAAGACAAGCTTTTAGGCTTGGGTTGGTATGAAGGCACCGCCACTCACTTATATTGCAAAGAGGTAGAGGACACTTATTTATTTATTTATAAATAGGAGAACCAACAGCTATAACAAATGAATTACAATTGTATAAAGGGTGTTAATAGACCCCTGACATAGCCGAAAGGCATTTATTCTCCCCATCTTTGCGATCATTTTTTTTGTTCTAGACCATACCTGGGAACCTTCTAGTTACGGAGATATTGGGGGTCAAAGTTCCAACTATTTCACAAGTTTTTTTTTTTTAAATACATGTTTTTAATGTAAGATTTTTACTTTACACACTTCCACGACCCCGTACTATTCAATCCATCCATCAGCACAATGCTTTTAGTGCTTTCCATCGAGTCCTACCGTAAAACGTGATTTTTTACCCTAAAAAAAAGTCGATTCCCAGCAATAATTTTTGCGTAAAGTCACTTAGTTTGATGTACAGAATGTTTGGTTGACGGCTATGTGAAGGGTCTGTTTACACCCTGTATGCAACACAGAGCCTATTACAGGTTCTCCCGAGTAAACACAGAAAAGGTAGCAGTAATCTTAAGATCACTAGATAACAAGCACGATAAAAATAAAAGGAATAACAAAAAGATACAATAAGCACTATAAACACTCTGACACCAGGTTAGGCCATTAATGACACAAGAAAAAAAAAACACTACGGGCTTTTAAAAATGTTAGCATTCAGCCGAGATCCTCTAAGCACTCCTGATAGAAGCATGATGTTACGTTCATAAAATCATGCTTCTATGACTGGAGTGCTCAGAAGTCAACATTATATCAAGCTAGGGCAAGCCGATTGTTCAGAAACCGTAAATTCGCCAATAGAAGCGAAGCTTTTAGGCTTGAGCAAAGATACCGCCACTGACATCAATTAGAAAGACGAAGTACTACCGAGCTAACTGGTCGACCAATTTTCAATCTTATAACTCAGGGCGAAAGGGTGGTAAGTAGCAGACCGTCAGTGAGCTCTGCAGGACATAATATCAAGCTTGTATTGAGGATAAGTAGTTCCATGCGACTGAAGACATGTCCCACTCTGACTTCTCTATCGGAGCCCCCGCGACGCTCAGCGAGAGGAAGAAAACTGCTCCGAAGAGTGGTCAAGTAGTATAGTTGCATGCCTCTGCCTAAGTCGACTTTTAGTCGAACGGGATGCAGCTGAATACCAGAATTTTACGTGGAGTAACTGCCCAACTGATTTACTAAAGCCAGTTTCAGCAGGGACTCCCTCTGCTAAGCGGGGATCTTTTTCCCAACTATTTATATTTCATTTGGTGAAAAGTTAAGCTAAGTTGGCTATGAAAAGTATAGGTAGATAACAAAATACTCTATTGAGGCTGATGTTTCATGACATCAACTTCAAGTCGTTCGTGGTTCGAGCTCCAACTCACCATCTGCAGACCTTCTTGAAAGAGGACTTTTGGCCGAAAGGTGTCAGATACCGACGATTCCGAGGACGGTTACGCGACACCTCGCAGCAAAACACGACGCCGTCAACGATTCGTGTCTAGTTTCAGTTAAATAAGGTTTTTTATATGTATTAGTTTATTATTTTATAAGATTATTTTGTGTATTTTTATCTATGGGCCTCAGTTGCCTTACAATAAAATGATTGATTGAATGTTATCCTACAAGTTAAAAAATACCACCTTCACCTTGTGTTATTTTATCGTTTTATTAAACTATTACTATTCCATTTTCAGGTCATTGAAGGTTTCGTCAAAGCTAGCAAGCCTTTACCATCAGTTCCAGCCCACCCCGCCCCTGCGTTACCGCGTGACTATGTACCCGCGGTGGCCGGTGCCAGACGCTCCCGGTTCGAACCTACCACGCAACAACCTAGGGACCAAGGTATCATCATACATGTACAGACTTACGCCGTTTTTCTGCTTCGTATCAGGACGATGTCCATACAAACTCTTTTTGACAATAACTTCGAGGAGCCAGAAGCCTGGAGTCGGGCAACACTTTTCGTAAAACAAAACCTTTTTGTAAAAAATTAAACCGACTTCAAAAACTCAAAAAGGTGAAAAATAACTCTTTAGATATTTTCGTGGTGTTTCTTTTTTTTTTCGTTGTTCGTGTTATTTTCGTTTCGTTTTTTTGATTCTTTATAAAATGAAACCTCCTGGGAAACTGAAATAGAATTTTCCAAATCGGTTCAGGCGTCTTTGGGTAACCGGTAAACATACATTTAAAAAAAATATTACGACGAATTGAGAACCTCTTGTCCTTTTTTGAAGTCGGTTAAAAAGAAAAATGACAAAATAAACAATGAAAATCATAATAAACACAATTACAAAAGACAAATAAAGTCTTATTATTTTTTAGCAATTATTGACATCCTTTGTTACACCGATGAGAAGAAATTGGTAATAAAAAAATAAACAAAATAAAAGGCACCTAAAGCTACAAAAATCTAACTTTTACACTTTGTCTTTCTCAGGATTAGGCCGTCATGAATTATCAGCGAAAGCTCGCGGCGAGTTACTAGGCGAAGCTCCCTTACCACCCCAAGAACCCCCCACACCCACACAGACAAACACCCCCACAGAAGACCCGAAAGCCAAACTCCTCGGTAGAAACGTCAATTTCGTCACATTGACAGAAAAAACAGAACTAGACTTTATCCCTATAAAAGATTCAGGTAAAGACCTGACGCGGGTCTTCAAGCCTTTTGTTGGGAATCCTGAAAAGCAAAAGAGGTATGAACGTTTTGTTGCAAATAAGGGGGTG
This sequence comes from Noctua janthina, assembly GCA_963576755.1. NCBI lineage: Eukaryota > Metazoa > Arthropoda > Insecta > Lepidoptera > Noctuidae > Noctua > Noctua janthina. Next base: position 11,630,017 of record OY755068.1, on the reverse strand, counting down.
TTGGAAAGAGACGGCGATGTGGACAAGTTGCAGGAGTGGGAGAGAGAAAGGGAGATGATGGAGTTTGAGCAGGCTGCGAAGTTGTACCGGCCTTTGAGTGGGATTATGGGCGATCGGTGAGTTGATTTTTGTATTGTTTGATATGACAGATACTACAAACGCTGTGATTTTATATCGTTAGATAGCAAATTCTAGAATACGCATTCTTTTTGTTGAAATCTTTAGATTCCAGCTTTAGTTATCTATACTAATATTGTAAAGAAGTAATTTTTGTTTGTATGTTTGTATGTAGTGTGTAATCTTCGGAACTAATGATCCAATTCTAAAAAAAATTCAGTGATATAAAGATACATTATTTGTGGGTGCTATAGGCTATAAATTATATTTATACTGTGCATATTATGCTGGAGTGGAGACCGCGAACCGGAAGACGTTGCGTTGGAAGGCCTCCGATGGACCGATGACCTGGTGAAGGTTGCAGGGATCCGCTGGATGCGAGTCGCACGGGACCGGTCAATGTGGCGACACTTGGGGGAGGCCTATGTCCAGCAGTGGACGTCTCTCGGCTGAAATTATGATGATGATGATGCATATTAGCCGAGCTAACACAATGTTTGCTGACGAAGTGATAGTAACTCATATAACCATTTCCCAGATTCACCCACGCTTCAGAACCAGACGAAGGCACAAACCCTCTGACAGCCGTGGCAAGAAGCTCCACAAACCATGGCCTAGCCACCAAGGAACAGATGGAAGCAGCTGCTAGCGGTGTGTACGGCGTCACGACGCGCCAGCACACGCAGTGGCGCCCTGAGGGTCTGCTGTGCAGGAGGTTCAATATACCCGAGATAGGGGGAGACAGGTTAGTGGGTTTTAAACGAGAATTGTGGTTATAATCTGGTGGAAGTTCAGGTCTGGAGTGAATAGGTTATGATTCTAGGCAAGTGTGCTTCGTCCTCAACCATATCATCGCTTGTTATCAGGTAAGTTCAAATTTGCAGGGTCAGATCCAGCGGAAATGTGCAGACGTTATGAGTGTCTAAAAAACCGACCAAGTGAAGGTAGTACGAAGGGTTCCGTGCCATCGCAGTAGGGGAGCCCCCTTTAATTTTGAATTTTATTTTGATTTTTTGTTGTTACAGCGGCAACAGAAATACATACAGGGCTGAAGGGACACCGACGCGAAAACGGTTACCACGTATTCAGTACATCATTCTGTGCCCCCCCACATTAAGATATTTCATCGATTATTAAAAAAAATCAGCTGTTACCTTCAAACGTGCAATACCTACATGGTCAAATTGTATGGAATGCTCGCTTTTTTATCCTAAATTCTCAAGCTTTTGAAGCAAGAAAACTTCTTTGTCTGTACAAAAGGTTAAAATAAAATTTAATTCATCTGAAAAACAAACTTTACACTATTGGCGAAAACTGAACATCTATCATAAGTTTAAGTTAGCATAAACATGTTTCTAAAACTACATTTTCTAAAATCATCCAATCTCACTTGTCCACAGAATCGAAAAGAAGAAGGAAGACCGCCCAAAAGTCTCCTACTCAATATTCTCATACTTGGAGTCTTCAGTACACGATAAAGACAGTTTCGCCAAAGAGCAGAGCAAGTTCAGCGGCTCAAAGTCTTTAACAACCAGCATCTTACCTAAAACTGATCAGATCGCTCAGAAAACTGTTCAGGTTAAGCTAGCTGATCAAGATGTCAGTCAGAATGCTAAAGAAGTAATAAAAGAAAGTGTACCAACCCCAGGATTCAGTAAAAGAATGACGGTAGCAGAATTATTCTTAAAGGAATCGGAGAAGATTAAAAATCAAGGTGCTGAAGTTTTGGATACCATAAATAAGTTTGATAAAATGGACCTCTACAAATCTATCTTTCTCAGCGACAGTGAAGAAGACGAAGATAAAGATACAAGCAACAATAATGAAGGAACAGACTTTATAGATGCCCCTAAAAATTTAGAAAGAAATACTTCTCCACCACGAGGTATATTCGCTAACATAAACTTTGACGAACTCAACTCCTGGAGAAGAACAGATGAACTAACAAAAAAACCTGAAGAAACTAGTATGAAGATTAAATATACAAAACCTACAGCTAAGAACTCCGAAGAATCGACCACAAATGTTGAAAGTGAAAAGATAAATGACGAAGAAGCAATGTACGGGCCCAAAATACCAGAAAATATTCAAAAAAGATTACAGTCTGAAGCTGCTAATAATATAAACGAAACTATAGATGTTAACTCTTCGTCCAGCGAAGACTCGTGGGTCGATGTCAATGAAGTGAAGAGTAGAAAGCAAAAAAAGAAAAAGTCTAAGAAACATAAGTCTAAGCATAAGAAGAAGTCTAAAAGTAAAAAGAAGGACAGATAAGTTTAAAATGTTGATAAGTGAATATTCAGGGACTATTTTTCAGTTTCTTACTCTACTAAGTAGGGCATAGTCTTTCTTCTTCCATACATCTATACAGGGTGGAAGGTAAACCGACCCACAAACGCTTACCACATCTTCAGTACATCATTCTGAACACCCCCACATAGAATTATTTTAAAAATCAGCTGTTCCATACATTTTGACGTGTAGGTATTGCAGTTAGTGGGCAAAAGCTGATTTAAAAAAAAAAATACCGATAAAAATTTCGCTCCGGAATGATGTACTTCTTATTCGTGTCGCCGGCACGACAATGTTTATATTTTGTTAGCCCGGAACTTTCTCACTTCCACCGCGTCGTCGGTAGCAGCGCAAAGGTCTCTTCGGCTGTATGTTTTTGGGCTAAGAGGATAGGATAGGAGGTGGAGCATAGTTTGTGACAGCTCCACAACCACACCCCACTACTATTTCATTGTGGTAAGCCACCTTGTCCACCTTGTATTAGCCGTCATCTCAGTGATAACAAAATGTCAAGTTGACAATGTCAACTGTAAAGATCCACGAATCACATACAAGGCCAATGGCTTAACATGCTTTCTGTGCCAAGTAGGGGTCTCAATATGTAATATAATGTTCACCCATCCACGGACCGACCTCGGTAAGCGTAGCTTAACCTTGGCTCGACTCGTGCAGCTGTTATTACTTAGCAACGAGCTCCTACTCTTACTAAGAAATTATAGCTCGTAAAATTACAATAAAATCCCATATTCCTATTTCATTATGAATAAAACATTGTTATATTTACATCTAAACCTGTTTTATTTCTATCCGATAGAAGGGAAAACACGAAATAATCAGCTGTTTACCATCCCGCGCAATCATTGAGGAATGCTGACGATTGGAACAATACAATGTGTTGCCAAATTATTTAGAGAGGTATTTTTGCACCTTTGATCGAATACAATGTTCGAAACGACTGGGTCCGAACTAGAATCTATTAGTAACAGTCAGGAATGGAGAATTATGGGGCGACCATTGTCCAGTTGTGGGACTATCTATAATTTTTGACACAGGACAGATTGCATGACCATCATCATCTGCCTAGCCTTTTCCCAACTATGTTGGGCAGTGGCGGGGCAAGACCACAATTTTATGTGGGCAAGGTACATTTAGCGAGGCCCTCAGGTGGCGCAAGAAGCCATGTTATAAATTAAAAAACTGTTGAAAAATAGTTTTTACTACTTTATTATAACAAAGACACTGCAATCCAAATTTTTCTTAGACTAACATTAAAGAAACAGAAATTTCCTGCTCTTAACCTTACTTAACTCCTTAATGACTGTACCGTAATTAAGCTTAGATGCATGTTTTAACCTATATTATAGCCTAACTCAGTACATCATAATATAATAGTTACCATTCTTCAAACAAAGTTATGAAATACAAATAATAATAAAATCGCGTGGACTAAATTCGTCCGCACCGTTAGTACAAAGTGTAAAGAAATCATTTCACAACTTCGAAATCATAGCTAAATGGTATGGTAAAATATAGGAAAATACAATGGCTTTCTGTCAGTACAAGAACGAAGGATGTCGCTGTGTTAGCAAAATGGAAAAAAAATAAAACAGTATGCGCTGTCAACAAAAAATATTTATTGGCCAAAATTGGTCATGTACAATTTAGAGTTTTTTTTCGTTCCGGTCCCAATTTTGGCAATGGGTTTTCGAGGTGCGAGGGTGGTGCGAGGTGGCCCTCGTAACGCGAGGCCGTAGGCGGTGGCCCACGTCGCCTACGCCTTGCGCCGCCACTGATGTTGGGGTCGGCTTCCAGTCTAACCGGATTCAGCTGAATACCAGGATTTTTTTATGGAGCGACTGCCTATCTGACCTCCACAAGCCAGTTAATACTGGGTAATACGATACCCCTTGGTAAGACTGGTTGTCAGACTTTTTGGGCCACTGACTACCTATAATGACTGTCAAAGATCTACAAATGACACCCGGGACCAACGGCTTAACGTGCTTTCCGAGGCACGGAGGAAACTCGGTATGTAATGGGTGGTCACCCATCCACAGACCAACCTAGGCAAGCGCGGCTTAACCTAAAGATCGATCCGAGCGGCTGTTATCACTTAGCCACGAGATTGCATGACCATAATTATAAAAAAAATCTTGGTTGTTGTAATTGTGAACATTGATTTGATACCTAAATAAGTATGTATCAAATGCTTGCTTGTGCTGGTTTCTCACGAGGGCAGAACAGTGAGCAACACAGTACTGCTACTTTTTGAACGCACTGTTCTGTTCAGTTCTGTGCGTTCAAACAGTAGCAGTCCTGCGCTGCCCACAGTTCTGCCCTCGTGTAAAACTAGCATAAGTCTATTAGACGAGCGCAATTAGAAAAAAAGGTGGAACGAAATTAATAGTATTCGGATTGTCATGGGACGTTTTTCATTGAGTTCCTAGTGGTGTGTGCCATGAAAATCCAAAGACTATAAACTTCGTTCCACCTTTTGAGTATGTTTGACTAATAATTACGAATGTAGATGATTCGTAGACCGACATTGTAGGTAGATACGTTTTTTTTTTTCTCGATTGGGAAATCATCAAATGATCTATCCCGCTCTGGGCGGAGCGAAAGGGAGTGTCAGACTTGTACTGACTAAAACCCATCCATGTTCCTTCTTAGCCCTTTGTGTTCTAGGGCCGCGGTATCTCATTCGAACAGTCCCGCAGCCCCGGCAGGCATCGGCCCTTACGGACCCCTTCCGGTTTACTGAAGGGGTCATTTCATTTTCATTGTAGGTACTTGCCTATGGATAGTCTATATGTCCCTGTAGGGGTACAAAGACATACGTTCTATATAACAGCATAAAGCCACGTCATGTCTGAATTAAATATGTATGTTTCGTCGAACAGTTGCTTTCTTACCACGTCCGTCGCCATACACACGTCACTATGACGACCGAAGTGCCAACAAAAAACACGCGAAATGAACAATTATATCGTTGGCAAAAACAAATGAATATCTATTTTATTGTACCTACTAGCACGTTTGTTCTTTGTTGAATAATTAATAACGAATGCGAAAAACTACGATCGATGCCATTTATTTATTTCGTGGATGCTACTCATGGGTATGAGTACCGTAAAGCTCAATCCACACAATTTTGGGTTAGGGCCTAGTTGTTGCCAAGATCTTTTTAAGTTTAACATCTATAATCATCAAAATAGCAATATTTTGTCTCCTGGGACCTAATTTATGCTCTGTGCTTACAAGAGGACAGATGAACCAGCCCCTGTTTTCACAAACGCTCCGAGATCTCGATTCGAAAAGTCGAAGTTCTTTTTTTATGATGATATGATGATCTGCGATCTGATGAAAGCGAGTGAGATAGACTTGGGGTCCCTCCCCATGTCTATCTCACTCGCTTTCGAAATCTCAATCAAATCAAAATCTCATACCGAGCTTTTGTGAATAGGGGCTAGCCCATTGCAGGTTTGTCACATAGGGCCCGGGTACGTGAAGAAGGGCATCGTCGCCCAGGCAGGCCTAAGTAAACGCCGACATGGCGATCTGGAATTCTGGACTCGGTGTTGCCAGATTGTTCTAAAAAGACATAACTGGAGAAACATCCGTGCAATTTTGCCCACCTCTGGGAGTCTCTGAGACAACAAAGGCTAGCTTCTTCTTCTTCTTCGCGTCGCTGGCACGACAAATTTTATACTCTGTTAGCCTAAAACTTCGCCACCTCCACCGCGTCGTCGGTGGCAGCGCAAAGGTCAATCCGGCTGCGTGTTTTTGGGCTAAGAGGGCAGGATAAGAGGTGGAGCATAGTTTGCGACGCAGCTCCACAACCACACCCCGATGCTGCTTCATTTAGGTAACCCGACTTGACGAGGTTGGAGTTACATCTTCCTGCTTGAGTCCGAAGACGGTTCAAGGACTTCCAGGTAGACCACGGAAGGTTAGAGCCTGCAGGAAGATGCTCACTTCGTGGTGAGTAGTGAGTGGGAGGCGGACAGCTATTTTCCCACATCTTAAATCGGGCGTCAGCCGGGTTTCCTGATAAAGACGCTAGCTAAAAAGACAGGCTAGCTATAAAGAGGTATTCTGAAGTGCGTCGTTTGGGGAATCAATCGTAGTATCCAATCCGTAGCCACGGACTTAGATAATATATGTGATGGAAGTGCCAGAGAATGAGACAAAGAAGGGTTTTAAACTTCGATGACAGTTCGGTAAAAGCAAATTATTATTGTGAACGACAAACTACCCACTTTCAAAATTATCCCTTTGTTACGGTTGAGTTGTCTCATAACAAAGCTACCGTTTCATCACATCATCGACAGCTGTTGAGTTTGTTTGAGCTAAATCTGAACACAATTGTAGTGGTATTTTGTGCTGTATGTTTATTCAAATAGAAATGCAAATTAAAACAGAGGTAAACTGATCTAGTAACAGAATCATTAAACGTAGCACGTACTTAGTAATTTTCCGCCGTTCGTCTTGTCCCTGAAGCGCATAGCGTGATGAGTTTACCGTAGCTATCGAATAATTTCCTCACTCAAAATATAGGTCACTGCCGCTATGTTCCACAACAAAACAAGCCCGAAATAAATGAAGGGAATCTCTTGATTAGTTCAAAGTCCTCTGACGCCCGTTTATGCAAAAATACGTGATTTCTATTTCGAAGTAAATAAACATGTATTGTGTAATAACATTACGTAGGCCAGTGGGCGTCAGAGATCGCTCCAAGGTTATTTGAGAATGGCGGGAAACCGAGCGAAAGCTGCAGCCCTACAAAACATATCAGTACCATCGATAAATACATATCAATTTAGTTCTAGAATGTTATTTTAGACCTAGACGTGCTGTCTAGGTCGTCCTAGGAACAGTGATTCAGGGACGCACGTACTACGACATAAATAATGCACTGTTACACATGTTGATTTTTGTCTTACGTTGTACATCTCTGGCTAAGTTTTCCTTGTTCATAAACTCTTCCACAGAGGACCAGACATGGATACTAAAATAATACTGTTGTGTATAGGTCATAACATCTACCCAATTATCGATAACAAGTCCGACGGATAGAGACAAAGCGATCAGTCTATAATGAAGCAAAAAGAGACAGCATGTAAACTGTTGATAGAACGAGATGGGAATGCTGAATCGACATGTGTTAGAAAGAGATCTCCGTAAAACAGAGTCTACAATTTTATTTCTTCTGTCATGGTTGGTACGCATGCGTCACTCGATTATGCCAGGACTGAATTTAAAATATTAATTTAGTCTAGAGTTTGGCTTGGCTTTGCTATGGTCGGGCATACATTTTATATCTCAAGTGACCAGTCAAAGTCTTTTTAATTTTCTTATATGCATTTTTTACGAATAAGTGAATGTTTTTTATTACAACCTAGAATCGTAATTAGACAAAAGTTCGTGTAAAAATTTTGAAATACAGCTATAATTAATTTTAATGATATTCACTCCATTTCGCAACAACAATAGACTCTAAACCATTTAATTAACCATATTTTAGCGCGAACTGCTATGTGAATCTTACAAGAAAAAAACAAACACTTCCAGTTCGGACCTGGCAAAATACAATCAGCTGTTTGTAATGACAGTTCCTCTGACAAATACAAAATGGTTGAAGACTAAAGTTGGCAAACAAAGAAAAGGCAGCGTAATAGCGAATTTTAGCGTTAAAAAACGTTTTTTTAAAGTGAAAGTTAGTTAGTTTAGTTTGTGTTTAGTGTTTTGTGCACGATGTTGGATTTGGAAATCGTCCCTGAACGCTCTCTGGGCTGTGATGCCTGGGAATTTGTTCTAGGTAAGGACCGCGTATGTTTATTTCTTACGTCAAGAATTTGCGCTTTATTTCTACGGGACGTGTCTTACGCAATGATGTTTTTAACGAATATTTATCATAATTAATGAATTAGATTGACTGTGGGTTTGGCATAGTGGTTGTTTTACCTTTGCATAGCATTGATTTTTTTTCTGTGGAAGTGTCACGAACAGCCTTTGTTTCGCTGATCTGTGCTGTTTATTTTTTTTATTGCTAATCTTGACCGTGAAATTAGTAGATTGCGTTGTTTTCGTGTTTACTACGAGTAATCTTATGAAACCTATTTGAATTTCGGAGTAATTAGCTGTTTATTAAAAAAATTCTGACTCAGAAAACATTTCTACATTTAATTTTCAAGTACCTACCCGTTATTGAGAAATAATGATGCAATTTTTAACAGAAATATTTTTGAATTTCTTTATCTTATGAAATATGATTATGAAGCTCTTGTTGGCTTAGGATGGAGTCCTTTTGTAAAAAAGATAAAAATAATCCTTGACAGTAGAAGTTTAGGATTAAATTAACCTTTTCTTAAATAAAATGCCTGTCCCAAGCTCTAGCTATTTCTAACGTTTTTCGTTTTATTTAAAATAGTAGAACAGATAACTACCTTCATTACTCAAAATGTTACAGACATTGAGATAAGTTAACCTGGTTCTTGGCTAACAAAGTTGAATCACAAATATTTGAAATTATCCTCATCAAATTCTCTAGCCTATTTATTGTGTAAAATCAACTGAAACATTATATTTCTTAAATTAATCTATCTATTTATTAATTATCAAAAAGAGGGGGTAGTGTGTAAATCTTATATTAATGAAACAGTATTAAATTATAAAATAAAATCTTAAGATTTTAGTTTATTTTTTCCTGAAATTTTGTATGAAAGTGGTCAGATAGGAAGGGTGTCCTTGCTGTAGGACAATAATGACCTAAAAATAAAATAAAATAATAATCATCATCATCATTGTTAATTCTTTACTAATGGTCAACTTGACTGGCTTTCTGATTGATCAAATTTGCTCCATCCTAGTATATTCTAAAAACAAATTAATAAGAGTTATACATTTTTCTTAATATTATAGGAACTCATGGTTAAATAATAACAGCCGCTCGGGTCCATAGTCCTTGGATGGGTGACTACCCGTTACATACCGAGTTTCCTCCAAGCCTTGGAGGGCACGTAAAGCCGTTGGTCCTGGCTGTCAATTGTAGATCTTTGACAGTCGACAAGTAGTCAGTGGCCCGAAAATCTGACAACCAGTCTTACCAAGGGAAATTGTATTACCTAGTACTAACTGGGTCAGAGAAGCAGTCGCTCCATGTAAAATACTGGTATTGAGCAGCATCCGGTTATACTGGAAGACCGGTTAGACTTACATAGTTGGGATAAGGCTAGGTAGATGATGAATACATTTTCCTCTGTAGAGAACCTCTACTTCTAGATTGTACATTCTAGTTCCATAGTTGATAAAATAGTAAGTACTTAGTCCAAACGCACATGGTGTCATTGTATCGTATAGCCAATGATAGTGCTTCTAATTAGAATTAATAAAGTACAGCATAAAACAAAGAGATAAACTTACAAACACACAAAAGCTTTATTAATTTAGTCAAAAACTTATTCAGTTGAAGTAAAATAAGAACAAAGTCATTATCCCCGCACTGGTTTACAAACTTGCATTTTCAGTTAAACTGATAACAATTTATATTTAAATGCATTGTTATAAAAAATATGTGAACAGTAAAGTTAAGTTTGTTTATGGTAGTGTGTTATCAGGCAATGACTATTTCAAATGATTGCATCATTGTTGTCTTTTTATTGTTTTTAATGTTGTTACCATTTTGGAGTGTTATTTGATTTAATAATATTTTCATGAAATATAAAACTTTGGAAGGTAGATGATATTTAATTTACGTTAAATACCAGCATTTTGGAACATTTCATAACAGAGTAAAAAGACCAAAATTTAAATCAAGTAGGTATTACACAGTGTAAGGGACATCAATATTCAACACTCAGCTAGAACACACACAAGTTAACCATGTACTGAACTGAATCCTATGTAAAATTTTTGTCAATCACAATGACCTCCTACACCAGGTATAAAAATTTAGAGGCAAAATTATTTTCTTGAAACTTAGTTTTACCAACTTTAGAAAAAGGGTTAACACCCTAAAAGAAAAATAACATTTTCAAATGTGGAACACATTCATACCAGTACAGTGACACATGTGCAAATAAAAAAAAACAATGCTCTGATTAAACCATTGACAAGATTTTTTTCTAATTGGAAACCTATTGTCTTCATTTATGTATGGATGGCAGGCATGGAAAAAAGAAGTACATGCCTTATTGATGACATAAATTGTGTGCCAACTAACTATTAAGTAGTTTAACAGATACATTAATATGGTAAAAAACTCGACATTGAAAATCATACTTTGTTACTATTCAATCGGCAAGTCAATTAATCAAAGTTTAACTTAATGTTTTACATTGGCCTCACCTAAGTTGCGAACGGATATTAATACCGTTTTCACAAGCACTAGGCGCTGTCTAAATGAATGCCTGAATAAAAGCGCGCTGTTTTGCTTTGAAAGTTTTAAACCTTATGTATTGCCTAGTGTGCCTTAGTGAAACGGGCATTAGTTCTTTGTCCTCTAGTCTATTATAGCATGATTCCAGTTACTTGCATGGGTATCTCATGACTTGGTAAATCTAACTCTCTCTAAACTCCAGGGAACATCTCCAAAGTAGGGAAAAAAAAACTAATATTAATTAAGTACACTATAGTGAGTGAACAGCCCGTGCCAATATGGTTTTTTCTTGAAAGTGCAGCAAAGGCTGAAAGTACAGCGTTAGCTTAAAGTCTCTCCTGAAAAGTATAGATAATGGAAATTAGTTACTAGTACCATTTTAGTGCTGAAATTGCACTAGAAAACTTAAACGAAAAATACTTTGTTTTTTTAAAAAAAAGAGGGTAGTGTTTTTAACAAAAGGAGGGTAATATTTAAAAAAAAATATATCCTGATGTCCTAACTCATTTAGTCATTAGATTAGAAGATCCAGTAATAGATACATATTACACGTAGCACTTGGCAACAGTGCCAAGTGTCACTTCTCATTTCCACCATCGAGTATGCTGGACATAGCGAAGCATGATGGAATTTCCGGTCGCGCACATTTTGAACCAATTAAAATGCGGGCTACTATTTTTTGTTTTGAGCTTTAGGATTTTGTGTTTACAGCAAATTGAGAGAAATATCATGATGTCGAATTTTATATTAGTAACAATATTGGTAAAGTTATCCAAATAACCTTTGAAAGTGTTCTGCAATTCGATTGTAGGGATATATTCAAAAAGGTAAACTGTTAACGCAGTAATATGTTGGAGCCATGGAGTAAGTCTGACGATGGAACCCGAAGTGACTGTAGGTACCCCCTATTTTTTTGCAGGTTGAATACGTAACACATACCCCTCAATAGGAATTTAGGAATACCCCTCAAGAATAGGATGTTGGTCCACAGAACTTGGTCCTTTTAGTTTTCCTTTTTTGAATCAATAATGAAAGATATTCTGGCAAAACTTGCAGCCAGTAATAAATTTATGAAAAAATTCAAATTCGATAACAGCAATTTACGACTTTTTTTTTTAGCTGTAATTTGCTACTTAATTGGCTATGGTCTACTTTTCCTTTACATGATTCTTTTGTTTTTCTGCCATTCAAGTAGCTACAGAAACTTGTTATGTATGAGAAAAGCAACATTACAATAAAGTCTAAAGATAACACATTCTAAATCGGATTGCGTGGTCGCTCACGTGCTTAAACTTGCGGCATCTGTTTACCTGATTATATAGTATATTATTTTAATATAATACTCATCTGGTGGCTTAGCCAGTCCTACCAAGGGGTTTCGTATTACCCACTACTAACGTGGTTGTGGAGGTCAGATCGCAGTCGCTCCATGTAAAGTATTGGTATACAGCTGCATCCGGGTAGACGGGGCCAGAGTGGTGGTTGACGGCCAACCACGTCTCTAAAAAAGAGGTCTGTGAACCCGCAGTAAGTACCTTAGTTTGCTTAGGTGGAAGCGCCAGCGTAGCCCGCGAAATTTGCAGGTCAGTGACACATGGCTTTACTTTACTTTACTCAAAACTACCCTCTAATTCATTTAACCCCATTGAATGACTTTTTCATGAAATAGTCATTCATTCAATTCATTGGGCAACCTTAGCTCATCCTCCTTAACCTTTTGAATGCCAGAGCATAAACGCACGCGCGTGCCTCCACGCCAAGCCCCAATTTCACCTACCATTTTGTCACATATTTGTGTCGTTTGTCTACTTACCTACTACTGTCACTGGATTTGACTTAAACTGGCACTGTCTTCTATCATGTTACGAACAATCACAGCCAAACTTAGTGATTATCTATGGTTAATGCCCATTCGACATCAAGACAGGTTAGTGAATCACCCCAAAACCATCTTCACCAGGGTGATTCACAAACGGTGCGTTTAAAAGCTCGACGTAGCAAAACTTTGAAGAATACCCCGTTATAAACTGTCCCCCTCCGTCTGTGATATTAATTATTCAGCAGGGATGGTATCGTGGCCTCTTGTTCACGTAATTATATATAAAGAGACGGCCATTAACCAGTTCATGTGGCATTTGCGAAAGAACCGAATCGATATGAGTTAGGTAGTCGTCTGTCTAATGTCCTATTCGTCCTTTGGAAGCTAAGAAGCGTGAAGACAAAGGGTTTTGTAGATATCTTCTGTTTTGGGCACTTTTTATGTTTCGATATTATTAGAATGTTGAGCTACAAAAGGGATGACTGAAAGGCATTTGCAGGTGGCTGAAAATGCTAAGGGCGATGAGTGGTGTTACGCGCAAGGATAAAATAAAAATAAGTACACAAGAGGAAGTCTGAAAGTGTCGCCGCGGCAGTTTGGGTTTGTAAATGTCGCAAGTCTTCGATTTTTTGGTTCTAGGACACGCCGGTACCCTCACAATGTTTTCCTTCGCCGTTTCGAGAGCATAACATAATATCACGCCCGTAATCCCCGAAGGATTAGGCAGGGGTGTACTTAATAGTATGATAAGGCTGGCACAAGAACTTGCAGCTGGCACAAGAACTTGCAGCTGGCACAAGCAAAGAGAGGCCTATAACCAGGCGTGGGTGAAGTCGGGCTGTTGATGATGATGATGATGAATATAGATCTTCTTTGTGTGTCGATAGACTCAAATAATACCCGACCAGGGGGGTTACTATGACGTCTTAAAGCAGGAGTAATTCCAGTGTGGGAAAGAGTGAGAGCTATACAGGTCGTCTAGCGCCATCTCTTTCCGACACTGGAATTACTCTTACTTTAAGACGTCGTTGTAGGCCACCAGTACATAGCCAACTACACAGCTCTTTCCTTGGCTTTGAATATCGCATCAATATTAAAAAAAGACGAATCAAAAACAACAACAAAAAAAAAAAACAGCAACACAAGCCAAACTCTTAGGCCATTAAAATGAATAAAACTCGCGAATTTCAAGACACATGTTCCCTCACGCGACAAATTGCGTACTCCATCACCAAACAGTGTTTAATATCATCATTGTTATTGTAGAGTAACCTTGATCGATATTATAGTAAACATGTTTTTGACTTTCAAAATTCAGCCTAAATTTTACCTCCTTGATAAAGTTTAATACGTAATTTTATTAATAATCTTATCTTTATCCTTTCGTTACGTCATGTTTTGTATAGTGCGTCGACTTTATATGTACATAATAGCACGAGTTGCCATCGCTGACTTGCACGCGTAGCATGACCACCGTAGTCACTGGTTTTGGCGACGGAAAAATCGACAAAATGACAGATCAACAAAAATAAACTGTCGTTTTGTCGATTCTTCCGTCGATAAAACCCGTGCGTGTTGGGACTCTTTGAATACTCCGGGCACAGGTTGGCCGAAGGAAGGAAGACCTGTTCAGGTGGAGATTCTTAGGTGAAGTGTCACCTAAGAATCTCCCTGGAGTGTAAATGTGGTGTTGCCTCACAAACGATGAGACACTTGATATCGTGTCCTGCCTGTCCTGTTGCTTGCACATCACAGGAGCTGATGGACGCTACTGAAAGTGCCGAACTCGTAGCCAAGTTTTGGGCTGACTCAATTTAAATGGTCATCGACAAGCTAAGATGATGAAGAAGAATAGCATAACATATTAAAATCAACCTGTAACTTTACCACAGGCCTCCTCTGTGGTAACGAGCGGATCAAAATTCACCATGACGAACATTATACACTACATCAATGCCCTCCACTTGGCTTTACCATGCCGGGTAAAACTCTGATTGATCTGTTTCAACCAGAATCTTATAATAAAATCAGAGTAGAGGAAGACCAAACAAAGATGCATAGACTGTGTCAAGGATGAAGTGGATAGAAAGGAGGTGACTGCTGAGAAGTATGGAAGAAGACTTGCTGCTCCGATCCTAAATAAATTTTGAAAAAGGGAGGAGAAAAGGGACCATAAAACGGCAAATTGCCGTAGAGTGACAAAATTATTAATAACGAATTTGCCTGACGGTAGATCTGTGTTATTGAATTACTGATAGCTATTTTTATAATAACCAATCAATAAGTGCGATGTGAATCCACTTAACAGCAGATTAAAATTAATAAGGCTTTCAGAAACCAATATTTCGCGCCAAAACGGATTTTAACATAATGGCGCGAGCTCTTTGATAATGTTATACAGTTTACAGTTAAAGGGTATTGACCCAACTTCGTATCAATATAATACTATCTTTTTCGGTCAACGGTTTTACGACCTGACTGACAATGAATAATAAACAGCTAATTCTACTACGTTTTCTCTATCAAAACCAATAACAAATCTTTGTTTTGTAAACATAATAATAATCTGTTGTCAAATTCAGAGGTCTGCAAGGTTGTGAAACTTGTTTACATTGAGAATTTTTGGAACGTAGGACTATTATGTCGACATCAAATTTTGAATCTCGTCTTGAGACGGTAGACTATATCATAATCATCTCTTGTTCCATATTACTTTGGGGGTAGGCGCAATACGTTTTTTCCTTACGTTCGCCCCTATCAACCGTCGCGCTACCATTTACTTTTTTTTTTTCATATCATTCCTCACACAATCCATCCATACTTTCCTTGGTGTCCCTCTCCTCTCCATCCATCAACCTTTTTATTCACCACTCTTTTAGTCACATGCGATTCGTCCCCCTACATCACATACGCATATCAAGACAGTCGATTCCCTTTCAACTTTTCTGTAACTGGCGCAACTTTCAAACTTCCTCTAATATACTCATTCCTTACTTTATCCATTCTTGTCACACCACACACGGTAGACGATAGGATAAGAGATCTTCAGCCGCCAAAATATTTTGTTCCTTCGAAACTCATTATCTGGCTAGCCTTTTCTCAAGTCTTATGTCGGGGTCGGCTCCCAGTCTAACCGGACGCATTTGAATACCAGTATTTAACATGGAGCGACTGCTGTCTGATCTCCACAATCCAGTTTCTAGGTAAAACGATACGCCTTGGTAAGATTGGTTATTCGACTAGCTTCTGAGACTAACTGTAGCGGCACTACTACAGCAACATAGAACAAAAAGTACTACAGCGCCATCTATGACACAGATGATGAACTAAACATCGAAATACATCTAAATCCTATATCGTGCAAGTAAAGTTATCCGCGACTTGAGACTATACAAATATAGAAGTACCCGGCAACAACTGTCGGGCTGTAGCCCACCAGACATAACACCCGTCTGGTCGGGATCCTCCCTTTTCCATGGAAGATGAAGAACGTCCATGAAGAACACCTTGTTCTTCATGCCTGGGGCCAACTAACTTCCTAAGAATACTTTCAAATGCTCTTTATTGACTTGAGAATATTTTCGTCCTTCAACCCGCAATACTAACAAGGCTTGTCGTGAACTTTAAACAGAAACATGGTTACGTCCCCAATATTTTTCGCTTGTTATAAACTTTTCCTTATCGCAACACAAAGAGTTCGGCAACGTGATCCGAAAATAAGAAAGCAAACAGAAATGACCAATAAGAAAGGTGTAACTGTTTAAGAATGATTACATCCGCAAATACAGGTTTGTCTCGGGGTCTTGACTGCAGATATAAGGATACCCTTTGAAATTGACACTTATTTTGTTAAACAAAATATCCTAAAAAACATCTTCTAAACCTTTTCAAACTATATTAGGGTCGACTTCCAGTCTAAACGGATGATGTTGAATACCAGTATTTTACATGGAGCGACTGCCTACCTGGCGAATGACTGCTCCCGCTCTGGGCGGAGCGGAAAGGAGTGTCAGATCTTTACTGACTAAAACCTATCCATGTTCCTTCTTAGCCCTTCGGGTTTCAGGGCCGCGGTATCTCTTTCGAACAGTCCCGCAGCCTATGCCAAAAGGGCCTCGGCTCATCATAGACGTGACGACCTGCTTTCCGAGGCACGGAGCTGTCTCGGTATGTAATGGATAGTCACTCATCCGCAGACCGACCCCAAAAAACGTAGTTTGACCTCGAAGATCGACCCGTGCGTCTGTTGATTAATCAACCACGATCCCCTCTCTTATTTTGAGAAAATAATGTTTTATATGAATACAGTTTAATATTCTTTTTCAATGGCCATTATCTTCTTGTTCAGTGAGTTTATCAATACAGGAATAGTATAAACTTTCCACAGCAACTGTCTCTAAGTACTTATTATTATTACGGCAATCGATACACGTGCGGCTCACGTGTTTTTTTTTATCGGCTGCATAACATAAACAGATGACGTCACGCTACAGAAGTCTGAAGTTAGGAGGAATAGAAATGTTCCTATTTTGAGCCTGATGTATCCCATTGCAGGGTAAAGACAGGTCTTTGCCCTGCAATGGTACACATCAGGCTGGAGGCAGGCCTGAATGGAATATTGCTACACAAAGTGTAGGACCTGATACAAAACAAGTTAGGCATAGGAACTGCATAGGAACTATACATGAATTAACTACATAAATGTAATATAAGGGATACGTGTAGGGGTTCTTACTTTTAGGGCTTTTATTGCTGTTTTCACTTACACTAAGTAAAACCTAATGATGAATTTTAAACACTACTCAACGTCGAGAGTTCAAAATTCTAAAATATATTTAGGAGTTTTGCTTTGTTTGTTAAAATGGACATTTACTCTCTAGTCAGGTACGATATCAGTCCAGGGTATCATCAGTGCGATGTTTGGAGCGATTGGGATCTAACTCCTGTCATATTGTTACTAGGCAATAATTCTTCTCCTAGACTTCTTCGATAGTCGCAAGGGCGGCCGCTGGTGGTATACATGCCTCGATCAGGTCGGGCAGTTCCAATATCTGTAGTACCATCTGGTATTTTTGTACGCGATTTTCTGCATCTCGTAAACAGCGTCGCGATATGTAATCGTAAGGATTATTGTATAAATATTCAATAAACTCTTCAAAAGACATTATGAAATTCGGATGAAATACACGTGTTTAGGTTAAAAGTCCCTTGTTAACTACCTCAAGGAAGCTTCAAGATAGATGCCGACGTACCTTATATTTGACAGTTGGTTGCTCAACTCGAAAACTGTTTGAGATGAGGGGTAAAATTGCAACTATGATTCATATGAAACCACCTAAGTGAGGTTGAGTCAAGTCGAGGAAATCATGAGGATTTGACTTAGAATACGGGTTTATTTATGTGCATAATCTGCAAAGCAAACAAAAGCGCTTCGCGACAGAACCAGCCAGTTACACGACACGATGTGTTTTTGTTTAAATAAAGGGTGTAAATAGACCCTTAACATATCCGAAAGGCACTTGTTCTCCCCGTCACTGCGATAAATTTTTGGTCTAGACCATACCTGGGAACCTTCTAGTTACGGAGATATTGGGGGTCAAAGTTCCAACATTTTTACAAGTTTTTTTTTTAAATACATGTTTTTAATGTATGATTTTTACTTTACACACCTCCACGACCCCCGTACTATTCAATTCATCCATCAGCACAATACTTTGAGTGCTTTCCACCGAGTCCTACTGTAAAACGTGATTTTTTCAAAAAAATCCCAGCAATAATTTTTGCGTAAAGTTACTTAGTTTGATGTACAGAATGCTTGGTTGACGGATATGTGAAGGGTTTGTTTACACCCTGTATGTTGTAAATAATACATAACTAAATATTGTATGTTTATGTTTCAGGGATGCATTTCTCTCAGTCAGTGGCCATCATTCAGAGTCAAGTGGGCACAATAAGAGGAGTACAAGTACTTTATAGCGATCAGGTGAGATACACACTTATTAAGAACTTACCTTTACTACAGGGGGTGAGTGCTGAGATGACGGCTAAGAGAGAAGAAGACATGCTGCGCCGACCCCAAGAATACCTGCTGGGATAAGGACAGGAGAATGACGATACTAATAAATCTATACAAATAAATAAAATTGAAGTGTCTGTTTGTAATTTAAAAAAAAAGAAAAACAGTTTTTTACTGAATGTTGTGTGTACAAAAAAACATTTTTCTAAATTTTTGTCTGTTTGTTCCGGCTAATCTCCGAAACGGCTTGACCGATTTTTCTGGTAGATAGGTCGCAGGCAATAGCTAGTTTTAATATGCTGAAGGGCTAGGCATGAAGGGCCTTGGCGTGACGCCGTGGATTCGGCCGCGATTTATGAGCCGTGGTTGTGGATTCGAAGCCAGGCAGGCAAAACACTGGAATTACCGGCCCTTCATAATCTAACTGGCTAGTTTTTTTTATTTTATTTTAAAGAAAGTTGTTACATAATATTTTTCTATGGAGCTAATCTTTACTAGACTTACATACTGATATATATGAGACTGATAAATTTATCTATTTGATAAAAGAATTGATAGGTTGTTACTAGGAATTTTTATTATTTTTATACGCAAACCCTGCGTAGGGAACATAGCTGTTTTTAACGTCACCTAAGACGTTATTAATGGAACGAAAATTTCGAGATCTGTGAGCGCGGTGCGATGGTCTAGTTGGTTAAGACATCCGGTGTACTGAATCGGAAGGTCGCAGGTTCAAACCCTGCTCGCACTGGAATTTTTCTTTCCATGTCAAAAACTGTTACTAGGAATGTTTGCAAAATAAGATTTTATTACATTACCATTGCTTAATTATATTGTATTCTTGATTGATAGAATAAAGGCCTTGGACACAGCCCCTCTGCGACAGGGAGTGGACTGTAATCATAATATGACATTTTCCAATTTGCAAGCAAGCAAAACTGCTGAGCATGTCTTCGGTTCGATTGCTAGGTCGGGCAAATGGTTTTTCCATCAGGAGTTTATTAGTAACAGCCTGGTGTATGGATGTGTGCCTGGTTAATGGCATTAGGCCCGCCCTCTACACGGGACTTAAAACATAACTGGCGGAACTACAGTTAAATTACTACCTAACAGTAGCGAAGGGTCAATTTATGTAAGATGTAAGCCAGAGTACACATGTTAAATGAGATTGCATTATTTGTCTATGGAATACTGATTGTCCCATTTTTCAAAGGGAATCCGGTAGGAATCGAGTTTTATTGAACCTTCGCCACTGCTACCTAACCCTGCCGCGTATAGTTGCATATTAATTTACTAAAAAAAATTGATTATTTCTTCTAATACACATTTTTTCTTCTTTTTCAGAACCCGTTATCCGTAGACCTAGTAATAAATATGCCTCAAGATGGGATCCGGTTGATATTCGACCCGGTAGCGCAACGACTTAAAGTAATAGAGATCTACAACATGAAATTAGTTAAGCTTAGATATAGGTGAGTCTGATGCACGCAGTTAAATTAGTTAAGCTTAGATATAGATGAGTCTGATGCATGCAGTTGAATTAGTTAAGCTTATACACCGTGAATTTTTAGTCGTCTTACAACGGCAGCCCACTTCATGTATCTAATGAATACTAAACATTCATTAAAAAAAAATAGGTATTTATGAAATTTTTATAATTTAAAAATAAATTTATTATTCAGTATTATGACGCATGACGTAGTTAAACATCCTGTTGCGAGCGATGGTCTACTGGACTCGAGTGCTGGGTAGGTAATGTGCTCCCGTTTTACACGTAAACATCATTGACAGGATGTTTCATAATTTTATTCCAATTTTTTATTGTTATTTTTCTTTAAACCTATTATGGAAGATAAAAAAAAATTCGCGCCTAGAGCTATTTTATGTCGGGTACATTGAGTGGACGACCTTTGTAACACGACTAAAAAGTCACGGTGTATATAAGTGAGTCTCATGCACGCAGTTAAATTAGTTAAGCTTAGATATAGATGAGTGATGCGTGCAGTCACAATTGTTTCTCTGGGACTTCGTCGAGCTTCATTGTCTCGGCGATTTTCTGGTGACCACCACCGTTGATTCTGGCTTTCAGGAGTTGCTGTGGTTTGGGAATAGTGTGGCGGGCTTGTCCCAAAAAAAAGTCCGATGCACGTTTATTATAACTTTTATCTCCATTTTCAAGAAAAGCGACACCTAAATGAATGCTTACTTTTGTGAGAAAAAAGCGAAATATAATAAAGAGACTGCCTCGTTGGTTTAGTGATCGCAAGCGCAACTGCTGAGCGTGAGTTCCTAGGTTCGATTCCCGGGTCGGGCAAAGTGTAATAGAGTTTTTCCATCAGGGGATTCTCAGTAACCACGGAATCTGAATATGGGGCCGGTTGATGGCAATAGGCCCGCCCCCTATTACATGGGAATGAAACATAACTGGTGAAATGTGGGTGTGTACTATTAGGTACACTTCTGCCTAACCATTCGGTGATTACAGGCATACACCTTTCTTCATTTACTAAAGAGTACCATATTATTATTTATTATTCGTGATCTTATTCCAATTTATTTGGGGTCCTTGCAGCTTTCCTTTTTCATAGTCCAAGTTCAATTACAGGATACCAAATATCCTCTCAATACTTCTTTCTTTTTTTTAAAAATCGTTGCCCCACACTAGGAATTTCTCATGTACCGTGGGTGCGTTTACAAACATTTAAACTCACATACACAAACAGCCAGACCCGGAACAACTACCTGTAGGGCCTACAAATATTTGTTCCGGGCGGGAATCGAACCCGGGGCCTTAAGCCCAGCAGTCAATCGCTCAGCCACTGCGTCAACCGTGCCGTCAATAAATATGCTTTTTTTTTTTTTTTTTTTTTTTTCCGGATGGGAAATCATCAAATGACCCCGCCCCCACTCTGGGCGGAGCGGAAGGGAATGTCAGACTTGTACTGTCTAAAACCCATCCATGTTCCTTCTCTGCCCTTTGTGTTCCAGGGCCACGGTATCTCTTTCGAACAGTCCCGCAGCCCTGGCAGGCATCGGCCCATGCGGACCCCTACTTATTTGCTGACATCTCTTTGAGGCGCGCGTGGAACCCGAACGCGCCGTCGACACGGCCTGTCGTCATAAGACGGCCGGACGGCGAGCTAGCCCATAACTCGCCGTCCACAGGCCCGCGACCAATAAATATCCTTCGAATAAACATTGGCATTTTAACCGATAGAATCATTAAAAAATATGTGTTAGCCTTACGTCTAGACTGGTACTGTAGTCAAAGCTCTTATTGTGCTACAAACACGATTGGAATACTAATTAATTTGTGGCTGAACGAACTACCAGTCTTGTTAACATTTTCTATCTATCTATACTTCTCATAAAATCGTTTGTCCTGACTGACTAGGGATCATCCTTTAATTATGTGAGGTTTTTAGGCCACTTTTATAGCCCGCCCTCCCGATAGTGATACGTCGTGATTTTTTAGGCAATCCCTCCGGGGAGGAGAAATATTGCTAACTCATCATCTGCCTAGCCTTTTCCCAACTATATTGGGGTCGGCTTCCAGTGTAACCGGATGCAGCTGAATACCAGTATTTTACATGGAGCGACTGCCTATCTGACCTCCACAACCCAGTTAGTACTGGGTAATACAATACCCCTTGGTAAGACTGGTTGTCTGGATTTTTGGGCCACTGACTGCCTAACGACTGTCAAAGATCTACAAATGACAGCCGGGACCAACGGCTTAACGTGCTTTCCGAGGCACGGAGGAAACTCGGTATGTAATGGGCGGTCACCCATCCACAGACCAACCTAGGCAAGCACGGCTTAACCAAAAGATCGACCCGAGCGGCTGTTATTATTTAGCCACGAGCTCCTGCTAACTAGTGAACTAAAATAATGATTATGAAATGCAATAATTAATATCGTATCACCGAATATTTAGTTTTAGATGTAACAAAAGTATTTGGAAGCTTTCCAAATGCCTTGTTTACACCTAAAACGGTTACAAAATCAAATTCAGTGTTTTAATTGCAATTCATTATTAATATTCTAGTTCACTAGTTAGCTATATTTCTTATTTCCATACAGTAATTTTGCCAAATTAATTAAAACAGGTAAATATTTGACAGCTATGTGCGACGTTGCCAACTTTTTGGATGAACGCTCTCAAGCGCAGAAATCTCGATGTGTTGACATTGCAGTGCTATGAAAGAAAGGGGTATAACCAATAAATAAATAAATCACAGTTAATAGCATCATAAAACACTACTATCTTCAATTCTTCATGACTGTATCGCATTCGACCTAATGACATTAGATATAATGCGGGCGACTGTTTCTATGTCGCCGCTCAAGGTCAGTTTAATGTTACTGAGCTCGGTGGATACGTCTTGAAAGTTATTGTTTGTTGCTGTTATGATTTAAGGGCTTTTTTCGTTGATATTTTTATAAGTTAGGTGATTATTAGATGTCTTTTACCTTGATTGAGTTATTTCATCTATACAAATGAATAAAATTAAAGTGTGTGTTTGTAATTTCAAAATAACAGCTTTTAACTGAATGCATATGATAGTGTATACGTTACGGCTAAAACTTAGGTGCGGCCGGTAACAGTTGTGTTTCCTTTTTATTGCTAGGACACACGGACCAAATGGATTAAGTGTTAGGTCAGAACCGTGACCAAACGCGCGCGAGCCGAGCGAGCGCTACATCCAAGTTGGTTGCATGTTCTAACCGAAGATAAGTAGGATACATCTAGGTTTAACCGGCTGCACCTAGTTGTACCCGGCTAAAACTAGGTGTAGCCGCAGTTAGGCTATTAGCCGTAACATATACGGTAGTTATAACAAAAATACATTTTTTTAAATTGTTGTATGTCTTTCTGTATGTCGGTCTGTCTGTGCGTTCAGGCTGATCTCCGAAACGGCTGGACCGATTTTGACGGGACTTTTACTGCCAGATAGCTGATGTTATGAGGAGTAACTAAGGCTAAAGTAGATATATTTTAGAAAAAGGAATATAGTTTCGTACAAAAAAAATTAAAACTCTTGAAATTGTTAACAAAATCCAGGAAGTAATATTTTTATAATATTTCACGTGGACGAAGGACGCGCGCAAATGCTAGTATTAGTATGTTATCTTAGTTTTCTGACTTACCTCCTAGAATGTATATTGTGTAATCAATTAGTATTTTGATCACGTATTTTACAGACATATGACACGGTAGTTAAAGCTACGTGTGATTTTTTAATGTTGTCTTTGCTCTCAGAAACTTGAACACTTTATTTGAAGGCTTCTAACATGATTTCGGTCTTCAATGACTGTTAAATCCTGCTGTATCTTTAATTTCAGCACTGAGCAAAAGCCTACTAAAGACTGCTTTTAACATAAAAAAAAAATAGACGAAACGACGTACTGTCGCAAGTAAAACGTGGCTAATATTTAAAAAATAAAAGATGTATTTCTAACACTCTTTTAGTTACTAACACATAGGTTATTGTTACGATTTGTTGCGTCGTCGCAAAGCAGGGCAAATTCCTCCCTCTTTTATTTTTCAGTTCAGGAATGGTCCAGATCAAACTCAAAGTCAAAGCATTTATTTCAATTAGACCATCACAGGCACTTTTGAATGTCAAAAAAACAAAAAGAAGCGAAGCTACTGACTGTAGCTTCGCGTCACAAGGCATAATAACTTGAGAAAGTATTGTAGTTGCACATTCCAAAGCGTAGATCTCTATGGAGAAGAATGGGCAAGAAACTCCATGGACACTCTTTTAAAACAAAATATTGTTACAAAATCTCGGTTACATCATTCATGTTGAGATGATATATAAACATATAAGATCTATCTTTTCATACACGAAATATTTTAAGAGTTACTTCTATAAGTCGTAAATTAGCCAAAGCAACGAAAAAAACTTTTTGCATAAAACCTTTACTCTCTATTATAACAATGACAGTAGGTAAATACGACGTAGTCAACTAGCGTAATGAATGTTCAAAAATAAGGAGCCAGTATTTATTTTGTGGGTCAAGTACTTAATTAAAAATTATTTATTTTTACTAAAAATATTTTTAATTAAAATAAAATCCCTTAAAATGGCTTCGTTATAGCCGTTAGATTTTTCTCTGAAAATATTTCGTGTATGAATAGTTAGACCTTGTATGTGAGAACGATGTAGAAAGACGTGGACATTAATAGCGTTCGGAGTAAAAGATTAAATCAACAATGAAAAAAAAAAAAGATCCAGGACCACACTAGCTAGTGACATGGTCAACACCAGCTCAATATACCTCAAACTAAGTTTTGCCCGCGACGTCGCTCCTCTTATGTTTGTGCGTTATGTACAGAAATCAACACACGGGAACTTTTTAAATGTACCCTATGATACTTGGGGGTAACGTAGCTTCCCATTAGTGAAAGGTTTTCGTAATTTTTTTTTTCGAGGTCAGATACGCAGTCTCCATATAAAATACTAGTATTCAGCTGCATCCGATTAGACTGGAAGCCGACCCCAACATAGTTGGGAAAAGGCTAGGCAGATGATGACGTTCTTAGGCTAGTGTGCGCGACCACTCCTGCGTATAGGCGTCAAGCTTGTATCAATCAACATATTATAGTCTTCTTCATTTTCGTGTGGCACGACATGCTTCAAATTTTGTTGGCCCAAAACTTAACCTCTTCCACGCTGTCGTCGGGGGTACCCCAGAGGTCACTTTGGCAGCATAATTTGGGGCAGGATCAGAGGTGGGATAAAACTTGGATGGAACAAAAATTTATTATACTTTATTCGTTATATTACAGTGGCATGTGTTTCAACTCGCCGGAGATATCGCCGTCAATCGAGCAGGTGGAGCATTGCTTTGGTGCGACGCACCCCGGTCTTTACGATTCTCAGCGACATCTGTTCGCCCTCAACTTCAGAGGGCTCTCTTTTTATTTTCCTGTTGATAGTAAATTTGAGGTGAGAAAATTAATGTTTATGCTATTTAGGGTTTGACATATCATGCATAGGTAACAGGCTGCCAGTAGTATACATATTGTGTGGAGACCAACGGAAGTACAACTTCCGTTGGTCTCCACACAATATGTGCCTGAGGATGTATGGCGCTATCGAGGCTGGTCTAGGAAAATGTTTCGCCAAGGCTGGATCGAGGTTTTCAAGAAAAAGTACTTGGAAAGATATCAGGGGAAACTAATAAGTGGTTCGACAAGCCCAATTTGGGCTTTTTTAACTTAAAATTATCAATCAACGAAGTCGAGATCAGAACTTAACCAAGTCAGAGATCAAAATCGGGCAACAATCGTCATTGACAAACAAATATAAGACCATATCTAAATTAAAATGAAATAGAAGACTTACCAAGCCTCTTGAAATATTACAATTAATGCAGTTTTCTGCAAAATTTCCAGCAAAGCACTATTTGGTAGGCAGGGCTACTAAGTAAATCCACCATTTTGATTGATCTTGTTTGTACTATGTCCCCAGCCTAGTTACACTCACGGGTTGGGTTCGCTTCAGTTCCCTAACGGTGGCTCGCCCGTCGTCTCACGGACCACCATCTACTATGGATCTCAACACCAGGTCAGTTCTATGTTACTACTTGTTACGATGTTCTATGAAAAGATGATTGGCGTAAAATCGAGAAAATTCGCGTCTCAAAGGTTTTTCGTTATGGGGATCCCAGACGCCAACCAAAAAGTATTTTTGTATTTGGTCAGAAGACAGTCGCTGCTGGACTTAGGCTTCCCTCACGTGTCCAAGGTATTAAGGACGCAGTAATCCGCAGGATGCCAGGAGAACATGACCGATCTACGTGACGGGTTAGAGGCCTATGTTCGTTGACACGCGGAACTTACAAAATAACTTGTGAAGTGTGTCGGTAGGTACGAAAAATTCTCTGTCAAATCTTTAGACTTAAGTATCCTGCTTATCAATCAAATCAAAAATCATTTATTTCTTCAACATAAGTATATTACAACAGAATTAGTGATAGGAGCCTCCCTTTAAGCAAGTAATGCCTGTATTGGGAGACTCCGCTCTTCCATACCAAGTATTATTAGATAAATAAACATATGTGCGAGAGTGTGAGTATGTGCGTGTGTGTGTAATTGTGTATGTTTGTGAATACAGGTTTGTTTGTGAGTATAATAAGTGTGCCAACATGTGATGTGAGGTGAGTACGTGTCACCGCACTTCCACTATCCCTCCAGTACTTAAACTGTTGCACTCCATTGCGTGCAACAGTTCCAGTGGACAGAACCAAGCATCATGACACAATTGTTAACAGTGCTTTTCTATTATTTTAGAAATTACGGGTAAAACGGATATGGGTCTATAATTATTGGCATCGTCTCTGTTTCCACCCTTGTGTAAAGGTGTAATAATGGATTGTTTAAGCGGTTCAGGGAATAAGCCTGTTCTAAAACATAAATTAGCAAGATGTGTTATAATCGGAACAGCTTCCCTGCTTATATACTTTAGAAAACCAGTCGTTAAGTTTTCAGTTGCCAGCCAGGAGCGCTTGACGTGTTTAGACCGGCTAAGATTCCATTAACTTCAGTGAGGTCCGTCTCATAGAGTGTAAACGAATTGGGCTGAGTAGACAACTTACCAATCGAAATAGGGAGGTTTGCATTTAATTGTATATTCCGAGCTAGTTGTTCCCCAATGTTTACAAAAAAGTCGTTTACAAAGTTAACTGAATCAATCGGGGATGATTTCAAGTTCAGCAGTTCACAATTTTCATTTTTAGGTTTGCTAGAATAAGTTATAGCTTTTATATTTTTTCAAAGTTGTTTATTATTATTGACTGTTTTAGCTAGAAGTTCTTTTTGATATATTCGTTTCAAGTTTTTTGATGAGATTATTGCAGTAATTCCTATAACGGGTATAATTGATTTTAGAACATCATTGTGCGGTTCATTTTTGAGACATTTTTGCATTTTATTGCGGTTATGTATACATCGTAGGATATCAGGGGTGATCCACGGTTTAATTATACCCTTTTTATAATGGACTCGGATAATTTATGCAGGAAAATATTAATTAATGCTATGGGGTCGTCACAGAAGAGCAGTTCAGCAATTTTGTGTTCTTGGAGATATTTTAAAGCGTTTTCAAAATTTATAGTTTTTCTCATTTTTGGAGCAAATTGTAAATTCTTTATTTTAGATATAGATAGAAAAGTAGTGTAATGATCAGTGATTGTAGTGTGTAAGATACCAACAACTGGTGTCAATTTATTTTTATTAAATTTCAGCATAAAATGATCCAGACAGTTATTTTCCCTGGTAGGCTGAGTATGTCCAGGTAGTATACCATATGCAGACAGCATATTAAGATAATTTAATCTATTTTTACGCTCGTGACTCGGTTCAGGATCTTTTTATCTAATATTAATATTGATTTCTCCCGCTATAATAATGTTTTTTTGTATGGGCAATGAGTCAAGCTGTTTGCCAAGAAAGTCGAGGAAGTTATCACAAAATAGTGAAATTAAGAACGTCTGATTGAAGGCACGATGAATGAGTTAACTGAGGAGCTCGTGGCTAAATAATAACCGCCGCTCGGATCGATCTTTAGGTTAAGCCGTGCTTGCCTAGGCTGGTCTGTCGATGGGTGACCACCCATTACATACCGAGCTTCCTCCGTGCCTCGGAAAGCACGTTAAGCCGTTGGTCCCGGGTGTCATTTGTAGATCTTTGACAGTCGTTATAGGTAGTCAGTGGCCCAAAAAGTCTGACAACCAGTCTTACCAAGGGGTATCGTATTACCCAGTACTAACTGGGTTGTGGAGGTCAGATAGGCAGTCGCTCCATGTAAAATACTGGTATTCAGCTGCATCCGGTTAGACTGGAAGCCGACCCCAACATAGTTGGGAAAAGGCTAGGCAGATGATGATAAACATGTCAAGGTCACGCACCGCTTTTCGGTTTAGAAATCGCGCGTTCAAAGAAAAAATAAATACACGTGATATCTCACTACACCTGCCCCTCCCCCTAGTGATATTTCGTGATTTTTTCCGAACCACCCTCCCCTCTTTCCAGCCTCACGTGATTAATGGACGACCCCTTTGGACTCGCTGGGTTTAGTTGGCACATTTTTCAGAATAAAATTACCCTTGCGGAATCCTATTTGCATATCTTCCAGTTTCTGTTCCAGAACTGTAATATACTGGTTACTTTCCTTCCTCTGATTCTCCAGTTTCAAGATTTTCATTTTTAATTCTTCATTTTGCTTAGTCAGTGGTGTAATAGAATTTTCAATGTTTATATTCGACTGCTGAATTTGTTTGAGAGTCAAATTGATTTCATGAATATCACTTTGTCGTTTTTCCGTAAAGAGTTTCATCATTTTCCTCATCTCATCTCTTCCTTAAAATCGTCTAAGACTAATCGAAACATCTTCTCTGCTACGCTTGGCTCGTTGAAATACAAAGCTGGGCGGTGTTTTGCAGCTAGCTGCCAGGTTAACGTCCGTATCCGAGATGGACTTGTTCATGGATGAATCCATAATCAATGCGAGCCAATAACCAGAAGTATATCGTAGGTATTAGCGATGTACACACTGGACGCAGTAGATTCGTAGCCAATTTCGTCGTGCTTGAGTGAAGGCGTCGTCGTAGCACCAAAGATCGATGGCGCACGCGCACAAATGTGTGTAATTATGTGTACGAAGTGTAATTAAAATCGGTTCAGTCATTTCGAAACAAAATCACTCGAACGATTGTATGAAATTCCGTAAGACGTTAACGCTCTTAAGATAACTGACTATCTTTCTACAATTATACTAAATGTTTCTTACTACTTACAGGCTAGCAGTACAAGTAGCGGGACCGTCTGCGGGGCGCCCCTGCCGGAGCTCCCGCTCTCTTGCTACCGTCACCAGCTGCACCTGCGTCGCTGCGATGTACTGCGCACTGACACCGCCACTCAGGGCCTCAGGCTGCATATGTTCACTGAAGGTAATTCGGAACCACGAAGTTAGTTTTTGCGCCTGACTTGTTTTACCATTTTTTTTTATCAAAACACCCCTCTTTGTTAATGTAATTTAAGAGCTAAGAGATCAATGCAGCGCTATACAGGGTGAATTTTTTATGTGGGCGTAGATGGCCAAATCTGCAACTATAAAGAATAGCGAAAAATACTCAAAAGGAGTCTCAAGCCCAATTTTGATGAAAACTAAAACTGCATCATTCTTGTTTTGAAAAAATAATATTCCTAGCCAGGAATCGAATCCATAGATTTTGAAAAAAAGATACACTTTTTTATTACACTAGCTGTTGCCCGCGACCTTCGTCCGCGTGAAATTTTATAGCCAATAACCTTCCTCGATAAATGGGCTATCCAACACTAAAAGAATTTTTCAATTGTAACCAGTAGTTCCTGAGTTAAGCGCGTTCAACCAAACAAACAAACAAACTCTTCAGCTTTATAATATTAGTATAGATCAGTCATAGTGTCGCTAATAGAAATAAAGCTGTGGGAAGCAATGACATCAACCCAATGTTTATGTCCTATAGGCCCCACCCGGTCGCTGAGCTCGGGCGGCACGGGCCGCTCGGTGTCGCGCGTGGTGCGGTTCGGCAGCTCGGCGCAGCGCGTGTGCGCGGCGCTGGGCGCGCCCGCGCGCACCTACTACAAGGCGGACGACAAGATGCGCATACACCGCCCCACCGCGCGCAGGAGGCCGCTGCCTGCATCCGACTACTTCTTCAACTACTTCACTTTGGGATTGGTGAGTTTACTCGACCTGGTGACACCACCCCTGGCCACCTGAAAACCTCACTGTGTTGAATTCAACTCTGGCAACCACCACCTTGGCGCCCTCGTCTCTAACGCTAAGTCTTAATAACAAACACAAGAAATGTTAATATTTTCCTAAAATGCTTCATTGGGCCTGTAGTAACAAGCACTCCTGCTGAGAATGAGGACCCAGATTCAATTCGTAGCTTGAGCAAAGTGCTCTTGGATGTTTTCGCCAGGAACTTGTCAGTAGTAGACCAGAATTTTGATCCATACAGATGATAGTATTTTTTTTTAAATTTTGCCCATTTTATACCCTTCTAGCTTTTTCCCGCAGCTTAGCTCGCATTAATTTAGAATTTGACAATCAATTCAGATTGTACTCTGCTTGTAATAATATAATTCAATCATGATTCAAAAGACACGTGGCGCCATCTATTATCATAAGATCGTTATTGTTGTTTTCCTCTGGAACAGTACTTTATTTAGGGTTGTAAGATACCCTATGTCCGTCTCTGTACACCTGACAACGCATATGCAAAATTTCATAATGATTGGTTCAGTGGTTTAGGCGTGAAAATGTAACAAACAAACTTACTTTCGCTTTTATAATATTAAGTAATTACGTTAACATACCTAGCAATAAGAGGACATGCTATAGGGTACACGTCTGCCTTCACGGATTCAAACGTTATTAATTCCATTCCAGGACGTGTTATTCGACGCCCGCACTCACCAGGTGAAGAAGTTCGTTCTGCACACCAACTACCCAGGACACTATAACTTCAATATGTACCATCGCTGCGAGTTTGAGCTCACCGTGCAGCCCGACAAGTGAGTGTGACACTACAGGAAATCGTCCCATAAACGCTATTTTGAATTTTATTTTTTTGTGACTCAGTTTTTTATCAGTGATGTGGTTGCCCCCTCACTTATTTTTCTTACCACTTGTCGGTCACCATATGTTCAGTATAGGATATGTAATAGGAAATGTTCCTTTTTTTATCCTTTTTTCATAATTTTGTATGTTTAAAAAACAAATTCGGCTCATAATATTAAGTTAGCATAGTTTTTAAGAATAATTTATAGTATAATTTTAATATTTGTACGCCGTTGTCGGCAAAACATAGCGATCTCTTTATATTTACTCACATCTTTTACACCTATGTTTAACAAATAAAAACTTTGACTTTGACTTTGATAATATATCGGGCTAGTGTCTGCAACTTCACGTCCAAAAAGCAATTTTTTTGTGAAGGGTTCTCGCTAGTCAACCCAGGCTAGGATGTTGTCTACTATCCTGTGAATGGGTGGTGTCTTGAGTGTAACACATATGTACAAACTTAAAAACTAAACAACTACACGCTATGCGAACTCCCAGGAAGTCGTAAATGGGGCGTTGCCAATAAAACATATCTCCATCCCCCAGATGCGAAGCCAACTCTCTCGTAGAAAGTTGCGGCGCCGTCTGCATCACAGCGTACAGCAAGTGGGAGGTCGTGTCCCGCGCCCTCCGCGTGGCCGAGCGGCCCGTCGTACTCAACCGCGCTTCGTCGACCAACACCATCAACCCATTCGGCTCCACCTTCTGCTACGGCTACCAGGACATCATATTTGAGGTAGGACTTACTAATAAGACTAATGGTCACAGCACCCGAAGTGACAATGATAGGGATAATTTGAACAGAAGTGTCAATGTTAAACAAGCGCCAAAATAACCGTGCTACACTGTATACCTTCTTGCTACGGCTACCAGGACATCATATTTGAGGTAGGATTTACTAACATGACCAATGGTCACAGCGCCCAAAGGGTCAATGACAGGGATGATTTTGACAGAAGTGTCAATGTCACACAAGCGCCAAAATAACCATGCTACACTGTAACTCTGCTGCTACGGCTACTAGGACATCATGTTTGAGGTATGACTTACTAACATGACCAATGGTCACAGCGCCCGAAGGGACAATGATAGGGATGATTTTGACGGATGTATCAATGTCACACAAGCGCCAAAATAACCATGCTACACTGTAACTCTGCTGCTACGGCTACTAGGACATCATGTTTGAGGTATGACTTACTAACATGGCCAATGGTCACAGCGTCCGAAGGGACAATGATAGGGATGATTTTGACGGATGTATCAATGTCACACAAGCGCCAAAATAACCATGCTACACTGTAACTCTGCTGCTACGGCTACTAGGACATCATGTTTGAGGTATGACTTACTAACATGACCAATGGTCACAGCGCCCGAAGGGACAATGATAGGGATGATTTTGACGGATGTATCAATGTCACACAAGCGCCAAAATAACCATGCTACACTGTAACTCTGCTGCTACGGCTACTAGGACATCATGTTTGAGGTATGACTTACTAACATGACCAATGGTCACAGCGCCCGAAGGGACAATGATAGGGATGATTTTAACAGAAGTGTCAATGTCACACAAGCGCCAAAATAACCATGTAACACTGTACACCTTCTGCTACGGCTACCAGGATATCATATTTGAGGTATGACTTACTAACATGACCAATGGTCACAGCGCCCAAAGGGTCAATGACAGGGATGATTTTGACAGAAGTGTCAATGTCACACAAGCGCCAAAATAACCATGCTACACTGTAACTCTGCTGCTACGGCTACTAGGACATCATGTTTGAGGTATGACTTACTAACATGACCAATGGTCACAGCGCCCGAAGGGACAATGATAGGGATGATTTTAACAGAAGTGTCAATGTCACACAAGCGCCAAAATAACCATGTAACACTGTACACCTTCTGCTACGGCTACCAGGACATCATATTTGAGGTATGACTTACTAACATGACCAATGGTCACAGCGCCCAAAGGGTCAATGACAGGGATGATTTTGACAGAAGTGTCAATGTCACACAAGCGCCAAAATAACCATGTAACACTGTACACCTTCTGCTACGGCTACCAGGACACCATATTTGAAGTATGACTTACTTATACACGTACAAGGTGGATACGACAATAAACTTACACTGTCACTTACGGGATATCTTCCGTGATTTTGAATTATTCTGAGCTCCCAATATTTCGACGTTGTTGTAAGCGCCATGATCACGGGATGACTGGAGAATCCGGGTGGATGGTTAATGAATTATTAGGTGCAGACCAGTAGCGAAGGGTCAATTTTAGTAAGAGGTAAGCTGGAGTACATATCTTTAATGTGATTTTACTACTTGTCTAAACAGGGTGTAAACGGATCCTTCACGAAGCCGTCAACCAAGCATTCTATACATCAAACTAAGTAACCCTACGCAAAAATTATTGCTGGGAAACGATTTTTTTCTGGGGTAAAATATCATATTTTATGGTAAAACTCAATGTAACACACTCAATACGTTGTGCTGATGGATTCATTGAATAGTGAACGGGTCATGGAGGTATTAAAAGAAAAGTTATAATCTTAAAAACAAGTATTTAAAAAAAAACTTGTGAAAAAGTTGGAACTTTGACCCCCAATATCTCCGTAACGGATCTGGGACATTTGCGCGAAAGACATATGCGCGAAGGACACTTCCGCGAACCAACTCGCGCGAAAAGACATATGCGCGCATGGACTTTTGGGCGATTAGACTTTTGCGCGAATGAACTTTTGCGCCCATAGACACTTACGCGCATAGACACATGCGCGCAGAGACACTTGCGCGAATGGACACTTGCGCGAATGAACTTTTGCGCAAAAGGACACTTCCGCGACTAGATTTACTCGCGACTGGCTACGGTTAATCTGTAGAGTAAACATAACATCATATTATTTCTTATTTTCAATGAGATACAGCGAGAGAAGTGGCAACACTGCCCGAGAGACATGTCAAATTATTTTTTCGTATCTACCATGAATAGTGTTGCCAGATATAATTATTGTTTAATCGATTTACAATACCGATTTTGAACAAAATAATTTTACTCTCTGTTCAAGCTTTTGGGTTTCATTAATGTCGATTTTTAAGGTCATTCAGTTGTTTTAATGTATATTATGACAAATGTATATTGATGTATAGAACATTCTTGTTACTTTGTCCAAAAAAGATTAATCAATCGATTCCGATATAGAAGAACCTCAGTGTTATGTTTACTCTACAGCTAACCTAACCTAACCATTCGCGCATAAGTCCTTTCGCGCATGTGTCTTTGTGCGTAAATGTCCGTTCGCGCATAAGTCCATTCGCTCAAGTGTCTATGCGCGCAACTGTCTATGCGCCCAAAGGTTCATTCGCGCAAAAGTCTAATCGCCCAAAAGTCCATGGGCGCATATGTCTTTTCGCGCATGTGGATTCGCGCAAGTGTCCTTCGCGCAAATGTCTTTCGCGCTAGTGTCCTGATACCCTCCGTAACTAGAACCTTCGCCACTGGTGCAGACCAATCTGTCTATCCTCTTTCTTAGTCTGTTATTTAGTAGTAGCAGGTGTCGTAATAAGGACCCCAAAAAACTTAATGATATAGTGAGTGTGTTTTGTCGTGACTTTATATCGAGTTCCAGTAGTGCGCGTAGGTAAGGGTTCCGTTTTTTGCCATTTAGCAACGGAACCCTAAAAATGATCTCAATGACGGGGAGTTCACGCGCCTTTCGGCTTCGTTTCAGGTCTTTTCACACCCATTATGTAGACAAATATAAAGCCTTGTTGAAACAGCAACTATGAATACCAGGTTATAAAGATACAGTGCATACGTAACCCCGATAAACACTAGCGCAATTTTGTTCCTTATGGTCCGCGCTTTACGGACTATATTCTAATGTGATGCCTATCTTTTTAGGTGATGTCCAACAACTACATAGCGTCGATCACGCTGTACCAGCCTGAGGGCACGCGGCCTCGCTTCGCTGTCAGCTCTATCGCGTGACATAGTCAGGTAATTAACTACTTTATTTGTTGTAGAATAGAGTTAATTTTAGGTTGTTATTATTTGGTTTTTGATAAATACATGTTATTGTTTTTTTAAGATGTTTTTAGGGTAAAGTTCAACTTTGTCGCTATAAAATAGGATTCAATTTTGATTAAAATTATTAGCTTTTTTCTTTCACATTGTGACATATTTATTGTGTGTTTTGGACAAAGTTTAGTACAGAATTCTGATACATTTTTTTTCCCGCGCAGGGATCTCCAAGCAAAGGTAATAAATACACGTCCTGAACGATTTCGGTTGTCAGTCACCACACAAAACCTACACCCGCGTGGTTCTCCACACAATCTCGAAAATGTTCTACTTTCTACAAAAAAAAAACTACTTCAGCCGAAGTGTCTACATATCTTTACCACGAAGCACCTAAGAGGAAGCAGTATTTTTAAAAATGTGATAAAAAAAAAACTGAAAAAAAAAACTCGAAAAAAGTGAGTGACAGATCTCAGACGGTGTGTTAAGTCTTATTTAATTCTTTAGACGAACTATATAGTTAATGTTTTAATTTTTAAGCTTAAATAAGTTGGTATATTTCAAAAATGAACATTGATTCTTAAATAATAGTCAAATGTGTTCTTTTAAGATTACTTTTTAATCTCACCGTACAAAAATATAATGTCTATGGCAATATATTTTTGCACCGTGACCTCGGGATTATATTAATAATTAGAAGAAAAAAAAAATCATGGAAAAAAAACTAGAAATAGACTGTGCTGTAAATATTTTTGAGAATTTGATGAAAAATTTAAATTAATATGAAATTGATGTATTTTTTCTAAAAAGAAATGACTTTTCGATTGAGACGTTAGGAAGGGCGTGTGTGAAAAAATAATGTGTAAAAGTAATTTGTCAGCACCACAGATTTTGAGTTTGTGTGTATAACTTGTGTTGTCCAACACCCTGTATAATTTATTATTATCAGAAATTTTATTTCGTACATATCTTAATTTAATTTTAAAAAATGTTAAAAAATATTTATGTAAAAAAAATATTGACAGATATTTGTTATAAATTATTATTATTTTGCGAATAGATAATCGCACGGTGTGCGCTTTTTCTGGTTTCTTAGAAATAATTGTATTGAGATAATGGCTTTTGAGAGATGCTTGGGGAAAAATAAAATATTTTCTATAAGTCATGATGCTGTACGAATGTGGGAGAAAAAGATTAGTCACAAACTTAGCCTACGATAAGAAATGGCTTTTAAAATTTAAGGTCTCTTTAGCATGTTTCTTCTGACGGCTCTCAAATACTAATTTTATGAAGTACAAAATTTAATTTTTTAAATATTTTACGGTATTTTTTTTATAATAGTAAATGACGTCTCATTAACTGACAAAACATTTAGGAAATGTCTTGTTGATTTTTTTGAACATTTTATTTTTGAAATTGTAATTTAAGGTTAGGTTTTTTTAAAAATTAGGATTATGGCTCACGTACGTAATGTTAAATGATGGGCATACTACAAGGTACTATGATCCATTTAAAATATGGTCATGAAATTTTAATAATTTTATTTTTTTAACAAATCTCTTTTAGTTAAATTATTTCTCAGCGTCACATATTAAATTAAAAAAAAAAAATGTTTATGACATTTTAATTAGCCCTTTTAAATAATAAACATTCAGGTTCAGTTCAGGATTTCGATTACCTGAGAAAATCCTCGATGAGCAACAATAACTTTTTTGTAACACTGAACTGAATCATTTGTACACAAATGGATTGATGGACGTTGGAGTATGTCCATTTCATGGGCCATAATGCAGTAGACATCAAACAGCCATCGACTATAAAACTTGGCTATCAGATGACGCACGCTATTCTACAATAGACTATAGAAGGAAAAATAAATTTTTGACAACAAACCTCTTTGGTGACAAAATGCTTACAAAATCTAGTGCCAATGACGTTTCGTTCAAAATTCATTGTCATTTCGGTAATAATGAGCTTAATGTAGGCTAAAAAATGGCGGGAGGCGGTTGTGATGTTATACTATACTTCTGTTACGGCAATATGACACATTTAGCTTCGACGGTAAGGTTTAAATGCTTAGATTTGCTTTTGAACCGATTTTGAGAACACGAAAAAAAAACATTGAGTCCGCCATTTTTGTTTCCTAACTGCTATCTGTCATCAATAGATGGCGTTACTAGTTGTAAAAAAGAACGACTACACAAAAAATAAATTGTGTTGCTATCAATAAAAACCATACAATAATTATTTTAGTTATTTTCATAGCAATAACGCGGCTGAAAAGCGGTTCAAAAGTAAAATTAGTATGTTTGTTCATGCACAATTTGTCACTTGTGTGATTGTCGAGTAATGGCTGTGGTGCCATATAACAAGAAAAAAAAATTAAAAAATTGACATAATACAATAAAAAAAGTATTAAATTTAAGGTAGCTCCATGCTACATTCTAGTTACGTGTGTGCGAATATTTTGACAAGGTTATACAGTTATTCCATAAGTAATTTTAGTCAGTAGTTAGTAAATTGTCTTCTTTTTCTATTTAATAAGCCAAATCCGTCATTCACTATAATCGCAAAGTTTTTATTGAAGAATCATCTGTCGAAAAAGTTTTAAGTTAATTTGTAAAAAGATGCTAAAATAATTTAACTGCGTTCTTCGGTCTTAGTGTTCTAAAAATACAAAGAACGCGAGATTTCTTAGCCAACTTTCAACATTAAATATATGTGTTCAACATAAAATATATGTGTTCAACATAAAAATATCTGTGTTCAAAATAAAAATGTGACCGTAAATGACGGGAAGTGAACTGTCAAAAAATTCGTACAAACGTCAATACAATTATTTTTATAACGATTAGCTTATTTCGTCACTGAATGACGTATATCGTTCATTCGTCACTTAATGATTATATAACTATGTCAGCCTTGATAGTTACACGGAATAACGCGAATTAAAAGCATTATTGTTTTCATGACTTTTTCTTTGACGCCGCCATCTTTGATGTAGCAGACAGCGTAGTTTTTGACATTGACAAAATATTTGAACTAAAATAATGCTATTTTGAATATTACTCACAAGTTATAGTCGATATCCTTATCAATAATGTGTCTTATTCCCCTTCTGTACTGATTTATTAAACCTAATAGAAAGAAATAATATTTATTTGTCGCAGAGACACATTTTGGACGTAATACTGACAGTTAATTCAATTACAATGAATTACAAATACAAGAAAATAAGGCCCATTAACATTACTATTTCACATTTTTAGATCATCACTAACTTAAACAATGGTATTGATGCTTGTAATAATTATAATTTTGGACTGGCACAAGCCTAGAGTATTAGACACTAATTATCGCAAGGAGGTAGGGCAGGGCAAGGAGCTTTACAGACGCTTTTACCGGGCCCTACATGAACGTATCTTGGCTGCGCTTCGGTGACCATTTCGGGGAAACCGAAGTTTTTGTCTGTGCAATAATGGATGAAGTTATGATAATGAATAACTACCGGAAATACATTGTGAAGGATGGCACGGTTGACATATGTCACGCATGCCACCTTGCGGGTGAATCGATCCGACACTTTATTTCTGGGTGTTCTCGTCTGGCTAATGGAGAGTACTTGCATAGACACAACCTCGTTGCCAGGATTATCCACCAGCAATTTGCTTTGAAGTACAAACTTTTAGAATCAGAAGTGCCATACTGTAAGAATGCGCCCGACCCAGTTCTCGATGATGGTAATATCACGTTCTAATGGGATCGATCTATCGTCACTGACAGGACTATTGTTGCCAATAAGCCTGACATTGTGGTGATAGATCGATTAAGGCGTCGCGCCATGATTGTTGATATAACGGTCCCGCATGACGAGAACCTCGTGAAAGCAGAGAAAGATAAACAATTCAAATATCTCGACCTGACTCGCGAGGTTGTCGATATGTGGGACGTGAGTACAGCAGTCATTGTGCCGATAGTCGTGTCGGCCAATGGCTTAATAGCCAATAGCCTCGACCAACATCTGAGGAGGCTCTCGCTTGGCAGCTGGATCAAGGGCTTGATTCAGAAAGCAGTACTTTTGGACACGGCGCGTATCGTTAGGAGGTTCCTCTCTCAAGAGCCCTGACCACCAGTAGCTCGGAAACTGTTCCCGATGCCGGTGGGCTACTAATATGTGTTAAAACGAATAAAGGAGACAATAATTCAGGAAATAAATATCTGTGGTCATAAACTCGCCGCTTCAGCATCCTGTTACGATACTGAAAACGCGAGCATTCTAGACCCCCTGTTTATGTCTCAAATCATTCATTCATCAGCATACAGCCTGATACTGACCTCCACATTGCAAAAAAACTTAAGAAAATTTGAATTTTGCGGGTTTTTCTTGCGATGCACGGTGCAAGTGTACCAAGCGGATTAGGTAACAGTTATCACTGTGTAGTATGTCTTATCACAATTCTAGGCAAGTCTTGAGACAAAAGAGGTGACGCTACTGATGCGTCATTCACCAAACAAAGTACTTAATTTTAACGCACTTAGGTGCATTCTCATAAAATACACGTGTGCTTTATTAATATTATTTGTTATCTAGCGAAACAATATTATTGTAGCGTAAAGACATTCCTTTTAAACATTTTATCCTTTTACCAGGCTATTACAACACATTTTAAATTCTAATTTTGTGTAAATAACAATTATTTTTTTTTGTAATATTCTTGACTTCTTTTTTAAGTGTTCAGCGTGTCTATGTTATGTCTTATGGCTAAGGTCCCATGTAAAATACAACATCCTAATTCGATTTAAAATTTATTTGTAAATGTCGATTTAAAGTTTTTTAGGCATCCGTTTTTTAAGACTGCCAGTACTACATCTAAAAATGTTAAATGAAATCAAATGCGAATTGAATTTAAAATAAAATTCACGTCTACATAAACGCTTCTTAATATAACAACGTTCCGATTTATCTAATCTGCAATAAATGCCTCTAAAAAAGGTTTTTTGATGTTATTAGAAGTTATTTATTTATATGTTCTCTTGAAATTCTTTTTACTATTTTTATTTTTTAACCAAAACAAGTTGTAAATGTATCATTTTTTATCAATGAAAGCATCTCTTGTTATCAAAATCACTCGATATCAATTAAGTAGGATAAGTTATTTGACGTCAGAAACAAAACAATAAGGATAGTCATTGGCTTTCTCCGCAACAACTATTGTCCTCAATATTACGATTGTATTAGAGATACTTCATTGGTCATTTTGGGTATATTCTGTATACAGGGTGAAATTAAAGTTACCGTAGTTTAAAAGTTAAATAAAAAAAGTATTGGATTACTTTTTAAAATAAGTGGCATACTAATAAATGTTTTACTTAAGCTAGCTGGGAATAAAACAAATAAGAATTCCATTTGAAATTCTTTTTTCGACAATGATGTGGATCTACAAGATATATTGTGTCATAAGTTACACAAAAATAAACTTGATAAACTAGATTATAAATAAAAACGCGCATTCACGAAAATGGCAAGTACAATTACTATCTATTATCCGCTCTCTATAATCCCAGGCATAATCAATGATTTTTTTTTATGTAAAACGTGACAGATATCATCATTTGACTTATATCGGGCTATCTCAAATTATCTAAATTTTTCAATAACTTGTGGAATCTATTCAATTTCGGGTGTAATTTTAAATATAGGCTGATTAAAGAAATTATAGTTTATCTAAGATATCAGGCTGGAATTATTTTATTACATAGAAATTATATGATTTAATCTTTGAACATCCACTGACAATTGCACCATAATTTAATTGGCAAGAAAAACTTCAACAATTTTATTTTGTTGAAATTGTGTTTATTTTCTAAATTTTAATTAAATAATAGGATTCGTAATGATGACAGATACGCGTCATAATAAAAAAAACTAGGTGTTTGTTTTATTGGCAAAAAAAAAAAAAATTGATGATGATTTTATAACGTAACTCTTCGTTGCAGTCGGGTAAAAATAAAACTTATAAAAACATCAAAAAGCGAAATATAAGAGGTACTAAAAAGGCTGACATAATAAACTCGTATAATATAACTTTAGCTTGTGTATTATACGTGTAGTAGCGTTATATTATGCATTTAGGAATACATAACAGCCTTTACGATAAGTGGATACAAGGCCCACTTGCGTTTAGATTGTATAAAGGGACATAGACCACAAATAAAACTTATGTAACGAATATTTTTGTCCGCATGAAAACATGCTAACGATTCAGTCAAACGGACCGGACACTGTCCTTTGATAGATACATCTGTACATTATTTGTCATCAGGTGTCCGGAATCATGTCTGTCTGCAATGTTTCAGTACCGGTTTGACATTTGTATGTGGAAAAAACCGGAGCGGAATTATGCGCGCGTTTTTTTGTTCAGATTAGTTGATCCACTACTCCATTTCATGTTATACGTTGAAGAAATATAATTTTTACACACTTTGCATGTTCTATTCGTTTTAATTGTAATAAAAACTAAAGAAATGATCTCGTTTCGTATTTCGATCTCTTTTCCCACAGTGTGTATTAATTATTAATTTTTCAGCGTCATTTGTGCCGACTACTTTTAAGGGAAAAAAACTGCATTTGGAATGACCGTATTACTGACTAACGAAACAATAAAAATGTCGAATAAAATACTGTGCTGATTTTATTTTATTTTTTAACAGAATAAAATTAAAATCTTCTTGATAGTTTTAAAATGCAGACCTCGAAAACATTTGGTACGCGACGGTAAAATAATCTTAATCGCTTAATATTTTATTTATATTAAATCAGAAGTTATTTTGAAGATCATGAATTGAACTGAACGCGATTAGCACATCTAAACCGCGTTCAAGAGCTGTCCGTGTCAATATTCCGTAGCAATGATGACACCTCTCTTGAACGCAGTTCAAATGTGATCCTGTTCAATTTCTTTAGTGAAATTGACCCTTATTAGAAATTCTACTCTTTTTCTCGTAAGCCATTTTCAAGTCATGTAATGACAAAAATTATTAATATTATATTTAATTATAATTTTAAAATTGTATCCTATTTATTGATTTTCCCGCCGTTTAGAGCTCTTTGTAACATTAAAATTTGACTTTTTAATAAATATTTTTGCTAGCTTAGATTTAACGATATTTTATTAGCTTAGCTGTTTAAAATCAAGGCGGAAATTCAGCAAAAAAAAATACTTATGATTATGTAAGAGAAAAATAAACCAGTAATTAATTTGTATGGACTTTTAAAAAAAAAGTACTACCAGATCTGTTCACGGCTGTATTTTGGTCTATTAAACTTTATATAATTTAAGTGTTAATAATTTAAGTAGTAACAATTATAAAGAGGCATAATACATCATTTTGTGTAAAAAAAATAATTAGGATATTGGCGCCAACGTCTGTGCAAAAACAAAATGGCAATTTTTTTCTGTGAGGGAAATATCCCGCATGTTATTTGCCAATATTGGCTTCAAATGCCTTTTTGCTCTTAAAAAATCTACAGCCTGAACATATACATACATAAGAAAAAGTGTGGTCATATTTAAGGATGTAGTAAAAATCAAAACTTTCTATAAGACCATAATCGTGAAAAAATAATTAGCTGTTCCATACAAAATTTCAATACCTAATAAAAAATCTGCTGTCCTAAACTGGGTCTCTGCCTAGCCTTTCCCAACTTTAGTGGGGTCGGCTTCCAATCAAACGGGATGCAGGGGAATACCAGTATTATACATGGAGCGACTGCCTATCTGACCTCCACAACCCAGTGAGCACTGGGTAATACGGTACCCATTGATAAGACTGGTTGTCAGACTTTCGGCCCACTGATTACCTGTAATGACTGTCAAAGATCTGTAAATGACAGCCAGGACGTAGTTTAACGTGCTTTCCGAGGCACGGAAGAAACTCGGTAGTAATGGGCGGTCACCCATTTACAGACCGACCTTAGCAAGCGCGGCTTAACCTTAAAGATCGACCCGTCGGGCTGTTATTATTTTGTCATGAGCTCCTATATTGGGTCGAGTATGGGACAACTGATTTTTTTTTCGCTATTACGATGTAAGTCTCATTGAGTTGTTCAGATTAATAGTCTTCACCAAATCCTTATGACTTTTTTGATATATGTAGAGTTTTTTTTTGTTTTGCCAAATGTTGGCACCAATATTTGATATTGCATTACCAATATAATGTGAATTGCAAGCACTTGTCTGCCAATAGCCAATGTTTTGTTTCTCATGGTGTTGTAAAATTGTTGATGGAATCGTTTTGTTAAATGTTATTGCTTTAGACACAATAAATTAGTTTTTCCTTATACTTTATTTGACCGCAATTGATATTATGGTATGAAAATACCCTGATACATTTATCTACTAAATCGATTTGAGAATAACATAATAATATAGATATTTATTTATTTATTTATTTATTTATTTATTTATTTATTTATTTATTTATTTATTTATTTATTTATTTATTTATTTATTTATTTAATACTTCAAGCACAGAAGTACAGAGGCGGACTTAATGCCATAGGCATTTTCGATAAAGATAGGTATTTTTATCTAGATAGCATTTAGTCTGTATTCGTACACGGTTGATGGTATTAGGCTCTTGAACATAACTGGCGAAATGTTGAAGCACTAAACACTTCTGCATAACTCTTTGGGGAAGGCATGATTTTACATTCATAATCGATATTTTAGCACTATTTACTTTATTTTTATGTAATACTAGCTGTTCCCGGCATGCGTTGCAATGCACCTTTTCTACTACCTACCTAAAACCTTCTCCTGACAGTAACAAACAAAACAAAAAAAGAATTAGCGAAATCGGTTCAGCTGCTCTCGACATTTGCGCTTAGCAACAAATTCAGGGATTCATTTTTATATAATAAGATTTAATATGAACTTTATACAATAGCAATAAAGCTCAAATTGACTACGTTTTAGTTAGAAAACGTTTGTATAGGAAAAAAAAAATGGCTGTTTTAAGGGTTTTTCCGGCAATTATTCGAATTTTTCTCGCCGTAAAAACCATCCTTGAACTCCAACGAACATTTAAAAAAAAAATGGCCAAATTGGTCCACGCGTTGTAGAGTTATGCGCTTACCAACACATTTTTCGATTCATTTTTATATTATAGATTCACAAATTAAACAAAACAGATAAAAATTTGACAGCTGGTATTCAGCACGTAATTCTGAATATACACATACATCTTTCGTCGGTTTAAAAAAAAAATCTACAAAACTGCAATACCTACATGGTCAAAATGTATGGAACCACTGTTTTTTTTTTTTAAATTACCGCTGAAATATTTCTATAAGGCTCAGAATGATGTACTGAATATGTGGTAACCGTTTTAGGTTCGATGTCCCTTCCATATTGTATGTGCCAACTTTCATAAAGCATGCTCTAAAGTGGCACTTGAGTTTTCGAGGAAAGCAAATCAGATTTTGTAAATCAGGCGACTTTGATATGTTACGAATCATGCAGGTTTTACATTATCATAAAGATA
Organism: Noctua janthina; assembly: GCA_963576755.1. NCBI lineage: Eukaryota > Metazoa > Arthropoda > Insecta > Lepidoptera > Noctuidae > Noctua > Noctua janthina. The sequence continues at coordinate 11,585,182 of OY755068.1, read as the reverse complement.
ATTATATTGATGACGTAAAACAACACTATCTGAATCTGAATGGCGTGACGTATAATTAAATGTGTTTAGCCAATTAGATGATTTAGCAACTTATTATTTGCTTGAATAAGGTTTTAATTAGTTATATCGGTTTTTGAAATCTGAATCAGTCTGAATACTGAGTCTACTAACCGAATAAAGATCACAAAAATCTGTCAACTTAGGTATGTTAGGTTAGCTGCTGTGATTGGCTGAAATAAAAATAGCCAATCAAACAGATTCAAATAGGCTTTTCAGGAACCGAGGCTCAAGCGAGCGAAATAAAAGAGTTGACTACTACAGAGTACCTAAAACAGACATCGTTTAAGGGCGGCCTCACTAATCTATGCAATTATAAAGAAGAAAGATTTGTGTGCTTGTAACGAATAAACACAAAACCTACTGGACCGACTTCAAAAATTCTTTCACCATTAGAATGCTACATTATCCCTGAATAACATAGGCTATATTTAATACTAGAAAAAATAGCGGGGGGCTTCTCACGGGTGGACATTTATTTTTTCCACCCGTGAGAAGCCAGGAAGGTCCGCTAGTAACCAATAAAATTGATTAACGCAGTAATAAGCATTTCTAAACTGTTTTCCAAACGTAGTTAGGATCGCATCTAGTTTTATTGATGAGATTCGCCTTAAAAATAAAATTGTTAAAGTTAGGTACTCACTATAGCAGTCTAACAAACCAATAGATACAGTCCATTAAAGCTGCGTCTGCTCATATTTTTTTTTTTAATATTAAATAGGCCTACTCCCTTCAATCTTGTCCTGAGGACAGAGATGAGTTCGACGATGGAACGAGCTAACCCAAAAGACGCCTATTAACTCGCGACTTAAATAGATTGGGGTCATGTGGACTTGGATCACCGACGCAGGCAGTGAATTCTACTGTGCACATATATTTAAAACAAAACCCCGTGCAAACAATGACCACATCTGTTTACAGTTTTTGTGCGAACCAATTGTAGTAAAACAAAAATAGACCGAAAATTATGCGACCTTTATTATAATATAAAAATTTTGTTTAAAAAATATCTAAGGCTCTGTTAATGATCACAGATGTTTGACCACCCTTTCTCGACAAATAGAAATGAAACAAAAAAAAACTACTAAGGAAGGTACAATTTTAAGTATTTATAGCTGCCGGGCGCTGCAAGCAGGAATAGTCCCTACGGTGGTCAGACGCAAGTTTGGATAACCCTAAGGACCTGATCAGACAAGGCACTTTTGTCCGCCGGATAACTGTTCCTGTTCATTACCTAGTTGTTGTGTTGTTTTTTCATATATTGAAAAATTGACCCTCGTTTGCACAGGCCTTAATAAAGACTGCCTAACTATACCGTCTGCTTTAATTAGTGACAATATTCACACGGATACAAGACTAATTACTGCCGCCCAAGTGTCAAAGGGTTAAGAGGGGCCCTGCAATTAAGGCAAGGGCCCTCCAAATTGAATAGCACATCGCTCACGCTATAGAATGGTGAACATAGTTTTTAGACAATGAAACTTTATGAAAAAACTAGCTGTGCCTCGCGGTATCACTTTTTGCTCGACTCCTTAGTGTTGGTTTTTGACATCTCTAATTTCAACTAGCTTTTGCTCGCGGCGTCGCTCCAGTTATGTACGGAAATATCCTGTAGTGAAAGGTTTATCGGAATCGGATCAGTAGTTCTGGAGATTACCCCCTACATACAAATTTACAATGTTTTTTTGATTACAAAAATAGTATAAAATTAAATTGACTCGTTTAAGGTTGTATGTTGATGAGAATGTGATTCGCGCAAGTAACACGTATGTAGTTACAGAATAATTATAATCGTTACTGGCCAAACCCGATTTCAGGCCAAACTAGTTTGTCCTAGGCCAAACCAGTTCACGTGTTTATCGTGTCAGGATACACTAACACAAACAAAGCAATTACAATGCGCCCAACTTTGCTGTGGCACTCATCGGCCCTGCTACGCACCCTCGACTCGCGCGTGGTTGGTCACAGTTCTAACCTAACCCATTTAGTCAGAGTGCCTAGTTTGGCCCAGGACAAAATAGTTTGGCCTAAAATCGAGTTTGACCGGTAACATAATCATTAAAATCATCAATACACCCTACATTTAACCTGATTGAATGACCTCTGGGGTTAAATGAGAGGGTTGTATTAATTAATTATTATAATTCTAATACGTATGCAGTTAGCATACGTGTTACTTGCGTGACTCATTTTTCATAAACATACAGCCTGACACTGACGTGTAAATTTCAAAAAACGTAAGAAAATTTAAATTTCGCGGGCTACCCTGACGATTCCACCTTAACAAAGAGTGCTAAATTGAAAGTGCCGCCCTAATCAAGAGTGTAAAACCCTTACGCAAATTTCAAAATAAAAGTTAGAGAATCATAGATTAATCATTTTGCATCCCTTTCGAAATGTACAGAAGTTTTCATCTTTATTTCGTGGCTATTAAAATTGTTATTTGGTAATTATGTTTTAAATTTTCTTTCCACCTTGTATTTGAGGATATTAAAATTAAAACTAATAAATAATATCTGTTTTGTGGTCAAATTAAGTATTATAAGAAGACATTACAGGAAAGATAACTCACCTACAATTTAAATGATATCGCCATGTTGCTATGGTTGAAAATAATTATATGGGTACTACTAATAGTCGCACAAATAACAAATGCGTCATATGACTTATGTCACTGGCATAAGGTTCTAATTGCAATGACAGTGGCACGCTCGAGAAATTGAACAACTATGCATGTTAAATCTATGTAAACCGACTTCATAAAGTAGAGAAGGCTCTTTTTACCATTGATATTGATTTTACTATCAAGTAAGCAATTATCTATAGTCATAAACTGTATAGTTACTTATATAAAACATGTTATGAATATCTACTATTCGTTTTTCCTATTGAATTTTAAAGGCATTCATCACTAACTGCCATAAAATTGAAAAATCCTAAAATTTTTATTACCTTGTATTTTTACAATTCGTTGAAGCAGGTTTTGCTAAGTATAATCAATAAATCATAAAACTGTCAATCATTTCAAAAAAATAAATAAAAATATAATTATTTTCTGAATTGGAAGTCCACAATAAAGGCCATGTTATTGTTAACCCATTATTTCTAACCTTGCAAAACTTAACACTTATTTTCAACTAAAGCAACATTGTCTTTCAACATAAAAATGCATAGTTTAAAAGTTGGGCATTACCTACCACCTGAAGCTGTGAAATTAAAATAGAATTGTTGTGAAATACGCACAAACAGCTTGTGCTTGGTACCGAGTTTTATAATTCAACTGTATGTAATATGTAGTACAGGGTGGAAGGAACACCGTCGCTAAAACGGTTACCACGTTTTCAGTACGGTAAATCATCCAAATAGTAAAGTCTTCAGCAGTTTAAAAAAAAAAACAGCTCTTACCTACAAAACCGCAATACTGTCAAAATGTATGGAACAGCAGAATTTTAACGTTACCGATGAAAAATTTCTATGTATCAGAATGATGTACTGAATACGTGGTAGTCGTTTTAGCAGCGGTTTCCCTTCCACCCTGTTTAAGAGGGCATTTATTTTCCAATTTTTAGGCTGTGTCCTCACACCATCGTGCATCGTCGCGTTCGTTGGTTCGGCGGACCCGAACGTGTGGTCGCGACAAAAGAGCGCGCTTTTTATGAACGCGAGGCCGATTGCTTTTGTCATAACCCGGGGGTAGGCTCAGTTTTACCATTTAACCCACTTACGTATTTTTTTTTTGGATTACTTCTCTTTGCCCCACCGATTTGTGGAAAAACTTAGTAAGGCAGAGTGAAATAATCTCATTTTTATCCGAGTGCGCGACGTGAAGAAGGTAATGTGTTTTTTTTACATTTGATCTCTAACCCTTTGAAGATTGCAGCCAGGATGTTAAATGTTATGATTTATTTTTCAAACGTCCTTTTTTATCCTTTTCATTAAATGTTACAAAATGATTCAGACAACATGTGAATATATTCATTTGTCAATTGAATGACGGGTCCCGGTAAATAAATGCCCAGATGAAAATAGAAATAAATTACATGAAAACATGACAAAACTGTATATCCATGCATTGTAGCAGTTTCATTGTGCTTATGTTTTTTAAGCTAAATTGTTATTATTATAGTTTGACAACGTAAGCGATTTAAAAGGAAATCATAAAAATTGTGAATCGTCATCAAAATTGTAAAAAAATCCCGTTTTTATATTCCAGTCATATGGGTACAAAGAGGAATGTGTCTCAAAAAATACCAAAAAATCTAAATAAAGGATTTCATACCGAGTTTGTGTTTTATTTTAAGATATTTTTTTACCAGTTTTAGGAATGTCGGACCAACGCGATGTTCCCAGTCACCCATCGAAAGATGGTAAAGAGATTTTGCTAGTAAAATAAATTATGTCGCCACATTTTGCAAATACGTATTGAAAGCATGGATTTTTTGGTTTTCCATTAAGAATTTCTCAGTAGCAGCCACGGAGTCTGGATCTGTGCCCGGTTGATGGCAATAGGCTCGCCCCATATTACATGGGACTTAAACATAACTGGCGAAATGTGGGCGTACTCTTAGGTACACCTCTGCCTAACCCAACCCTTAGGGGATTACAGGCGTGATGTTATGTATTTTGCAAATACAACAACCGCTCTTAACAAGGTTTATGGTGTCACCCATTAACTGGGTTTATGAGGTAACATAGGTAGCAGTAGCGGAAGGTCAATTTTGTAAGATGTAAGCCGGAGTACATATCTTTAATGTGATTATATTATTTGTCAATAGAATACTGACTGTGCCATTTTTCAAAGGGAAGCCGGTAGGAATCGAGTTGTAAGGAACCTTCGCCATTCGATTCCATCGCAACGTAAGAGGATAGTTAATCTTTCTAATTCAATGTAAGAAATTCTTCGTAAAATTATCGATGAAACGTTAATTGTATTAAGGTCAGATTCATACCTTAGGTGCAAGTACTACTGGTGGTGGTCAAGGTATGATCAAAGAAACCAGGGCCGTCCTAAAGCTCGTTGGGACGACGATATCGTCAAAATCGCGGAAAACTCCTGGCTAAGGGACGCACAGAACCGGAAAGTGTGGCATATAAAAGGGAAAGACTGTACTTATCCAGCAGTGGGTCATTCTGTTGAGACTTGAGCATGAGGTTCCGGGTTCGATTCCCAGGTCGGGCAGTGTTGTTGAGTTTTTTTTTTTGTGTAATTTCCAGTAACAGCCACGGAGTCTGGATTTGTGCCTGGTTGATGGTAATAGGCTCGGTATATGTGACTTGAAACATAACTGGCGATATGTGGGTGTACTATTAGGTACGCCCCTGCTAATTCTTCGGGGATTTCAGACGTGGTGTTATGTAGTCCACTATCTAAATCGTATTTCTAATCATAACTCACTACACCAGATGGAGGAAACGCTGACGAGGTAGACCGCGGCGAAGTCCTTGTGACGATCTGATCTTGTTTGCGGGGCGAGCATGTCCAGAGATTGCTCAAGATAGAGATGTTTTGAAGGAGAAAGACGAGGCCTTACCCTGGAGTGAGACACTTGGTTAAAAAAAGTAATTACTTTGCTTGTGGACCTAGACCCCATTACTTTTTTAATGACTTCATTATCATCTCGCCTACTTTTGGATTTCATATTCATAAATCCTGCATAGCTAACTTCTGGGGTAGTAATGAACCGTTTCATTTTTTATCGCCACGCTGTCCCTCAGCCTCCCATAAAAGTTACAGCGGCGCGTTTGTTTACTGAAACTTTTCAACCTCATTTGATGAGTTATGAAATCCCTTGACCTACATCGTAGCAGGCTGGTTATAAGGGCGTTAATTTTTCATTAGCGTAGCGCATCGTGAGTTTATCGCCCTTTATTGGACCAGCTTCTTCTGCCCGCGACTTCGTCCGCGTAGTTTTTTGTTTTAAATCAAACAAATTAAATTGGTGTATGTTTGTAGTTTCAAAATAACAGCTTTTAACTGATTGTCAATGAATGTATTTGGGGTGGAAGGGACACCGACCCGAAAACGGTTACCACGTATTCAATACATCATTCTGAGCTCCTCCTCATACAAATTTAGAAAATCAAGATTCAAGATTCAAGATTCTTTATTTTGCATGAAATATGGTACATGATGGTCTTATAAAATAAAAGGTTTCACACATTTCGCTGACTTCCTTCAGCATGCAAACTTAAAATTAAAATACCTAACACAATGCACTCTTGGCTTACCTAGTACTAGTTAAAAATTTAACAAAATGTAATAAAATTAGAAAAAAAAAAAAATCACAAATCAAAAAATAAAATAAAAATAGGAACAAAAGGTACTTAACCATTACAAGTGGGTTTATATGTCAAAAAGTCATTAATTGTATAAAACACGCTATTAAAGAGCCATTTCTTAAGTTTTATTTTGAAGTAATTAATTGGAAGTTATCTGATCTGTTTCGGTATTTTATTGAAGATTTTGACCGACATACTATAGCAATTGTTTTGTAAGAGAGTGCTTCTACATCTTGTTATAGTCAGTTTGGTGGGATCTCTAGAGAGAAACTTTTTATTTTCAGTCACTTTAGAGAACATATTTGGGTGTTTTTTAACAAACATCCCTACTTCTAAAATGTATAAGCTAGTAAGAGTAAGTAAGCCCAACTTTTTAAATAGAGGTCTACATGAATCGAGAGGTCCAGCGCCGTAAATGGCTCTGATACATTTCTTTTGGGTTATAAATACTTTTTTTACGAAGGTAGAGTTACCCCATACAAGCAGACCGTATCTGAGTATTAAGCCAACGTAGCCATGGTACGCAGTCATGGCAGTTTTTAAACTTGACAATTTTCTAAGCCTTCTTAGTGCAAAAACAAATTTGTTTAGATTAGAGCATATGCGGTTTGTATGTGCTTTCCAATTGCAGTATCTATCCAAGGTAATACCTAAGAATTTTGTGTCAGGGACATCTTCGATTTTAACGTTATTATAATATAAGTCTAAAGTTTGTATTTGAGTGTTATTATAATTCGAGAATTGTAAAATTTTGGTTTTAGAGACATTGGCTGTTAGGTTATTGTCCTTTAGCCAACTCATTATTGAATCTACGGCGATATTTAGTGAATTTTCGTATTTTATATCTGGTTGGTCTGGTACAATAACCGATATGTCATCTGCAAAGAGGATACATTCATGTGCTGTTACTTGAGGAACATCATTGATGTATAATAAGAAAAGGAGTGGCCCTAGGACGCTACCCTGGGGTACTCCAAATTTATTTGTTTTAAAAGTATGAATGGGGTAGACACAAGTTTATCATTTAAGTGGTTAATTTCAACGCATTGCTTTCTATTGCTTAGGTAGCTTTTAATCCATTCCAGTGCTTTGCCACGAATTCCATATAGCTCGCATTTGTTGAGCAAAATCTTGTGATCTACAAAATCAAAGGCTTTGCTCATATCGAAGAATATGGCAGCAACTTTATTACGTCTATCGATGTTTTCTGTAATTTTGTGGATTAGTGAGAATGCAGCTAGTGTTGTGGACTTATTTTTTTGATTATTTAATATATCGTTAAAATTGTTTAAGAAATTTATAATCCGAGAGTGCATGATTTTTTCAAAAAATTTTGATAGAATCGGGATCAATGTAAATGGGCCTATAGTTATTCATATCTTGTTTGGAGTTTTTCTTATGGAATGGTTTTACTATTGATATTTTTAAATTTTCTGGAAAAGTTCCTTGATTAAAAGACAATTTTATTAGATGACTTAAAACTTCAGCTAGTTCTTTACTGCATGTTTTAAGTATAGATGTCGAAATGAAGTCATATCCAACAGCTTTTGTGTTATTTAATGAATTAATGGTTCTCTGAACTTCCCCACAAGAGGTTGGTCTTAAATAAATAGTGGAGTCGAGTGAGTCTATTAATTTGTAATTAGGACGAGAATGATTGTCTTTGTTTGTTATGGAGATAAAATAATCGTTGAAGGCAGTTGCAATTTTCTTTGGGCATTCAATGTTTTCATTATCACAGTCAATTGATTTTATTGTTTCATATGTTTTTGTGTCATCTGTTTTATTTTTTATTATGTCCCAGGTAGCTTTACACTTACTTTTTGCATTTGTTATATAGGTGTCGTTATTTTGTTTTTTAGAATTAGATATACATTTTTTAAATAATTTATCATACTTTTTGTAGGCTTTCTTGTTTTCATTTGTGCTATAATCAGCTGTTCCATACATTTTAACCGTGTATGTATTGCACTTTTGTAGGAAACAGCTGTTTTTTTTATAACCAATGAAAAATTTCTATACGCCCCCGCATAGAAATTTGCAGCTGACTGATTTACTGAATTCGAGGTAACCGTTTTCGCGTCGACAATAGCATAACCTTTCAATCAGTGAAAGATTTTTTGAAATCGTAAAATGTGGAGGGCTATAAGTATGGGCATGTGATGCGGAGTTTTGAGTATGAATGTGGATGGGTATATGAGTAGAGAAAGACCAGAGACACGATGGATGGACTGCGTGAAGGATGATATGGCAAGAAAGGAGGTGTCTGATGAGATGACGAGTTATAGAGGAGTATGGAAGAAGACATGCTGCGCCGACCCCAAATGAATTGGTATAAAGGCACGAGAATGATGACGATGATGGGCTATAAGAGGAGGGGAAAACCAAAGAAACGATGCATGGACTATGTAAAGAATGATCTGGTTAGAAGTGACTCATGAAATGACGAATAATAGAGAAGTATGGCAGAAGAAGACATGCTGCGCCGACCTCAAATAAATTGTGATACGGACAGAGGTGGATGAATGTAGCACAGCCGTGAGATGAAGTCTGCCACCTGGCTGCGTCACTCTAGACCCTGATTCTTGTGCATCACACTCACCCCAGAGCTTCTTCTGACTTAGAATCATCATTTGCCTACTCTTTTCCCGGTAGTCGGATGAAGCTGAATACCAGTATTCTACATGGAGCAATTCCCATTTGACCTCCACAACCCAGTTAATTCTGGGTAATACGATATCCCTTGGTAAAATTGGTTGTCAGACTTTCGGGCCGCTGATGGCTACCTGTAACGACTGTCAAGATCTAAAAATGACAGCCGGGACCTACGGCTGAATGTGCTTTCCGAGGCACAGGGAATACTCAGTATGGAATGGCCGGTCACCCATCCACGGAGCAACTTTGGCAAGCGCTGCTTAACCTCGAAGTTCGACCCGTGCGGCTGGCTTGTTGCCTGGCGTGTTGGCTGGCAGCGGGTTGTTAGTAGGTAAATATTATATAATATAAAAGTTGGAGACGGTAGTTATATATCTATTGTAATTGCTAGGAAGTGCTACACACTAATATAAACAGAGGGCCTAGCACGAGCGCGCCGTGTAAACGTAAAAGTTAGATGTATGTAGATAAATAAATAAATAAATGTTACGTCGATTTTAAAATAAATACTCGTTTCACATAATAACATTTTCATAATTTTAAGAATGTATTTATATCTATTGATGTTACCGATTGTGCTTGTTGCAAACAATTTAACAAAAAGGCTATGGGATAACAATTGTATTTTAGAATTAAAACTTGACGTATTTACGTAACGTTTACACCGCTCGCTCGTGCTAGGGCTTCAGGTCGACGATTAATAAACATGAGTCTACAATGTAAATGTATGTAATGTATTTCCCGTGAAACGTAACACGTCATAGCATGTCACGTCATTATGTATAGTATTATAAGTTTATTACGTGGATTTAATACTTACTTAGCTTACATAGGCATGCGTTCTCTGAACACAGGTGCTACCATGTTAATTGTTTTAAGTATTTAATTTAAATGTTTTTATTATATTTGTTTTATGATATTATGAGTTTATGATTAATTGTTGTATTATGTTCCGTTTTACCTTGTTAGTCTAGTGGCCGCAAGCGAGCATGAGGTCCTGGGTTCAATTCCCGGGTCGGGCAAAGTGTTGTTGGGTTTTCCCATCAGGAATTTCTCAATAGCAGCCACGGAGTTTGCATTTGCGGCCAGTTGATGGTAATAGGCTCGCCCCCTCGTACATTACTGGCGAAATGTGGGTGTACTATTAGATACACCTCTGCCTAACCCTTCGAGTATTACAGACGTGATGTTATGTTCCGCTTTGTTAGGCCAGTGCAGCGGTCGCAAACGCTACGACTGAGGAATCGCTTAGGCTTCTTAGCGACCAGTTTTTATCGAAGAAGTTCAGCTTATCCTGCCATCTCCAGGCCTGCTAGGATATCGCCTTCAAAATGAAGCAGAAAGTAATTAGGCAACGTTGCCAAACAAGTCGCCAAATTTTGAGTTGACTCAATTTAAATTGTCGTCGACATGCTAAAAAGAAGATCACGACACATTTATTGTACTGATATGCAGTGTGTCTAAAATTAAAATGTTCAGCAAATGAATTACTGGTCGCTAATCTACAATTCTCTGGCTGAAAAATCATATAAATTAACATAACATCATCATGTTTGATATCTCCGAAGGATTACCCAAGGGCCAACATCCATAAATAGCCAATTATTTTAAAGTGTTCTCTACTCAAGAACTCGTCTACCCCAACGGTCATAGGTTCTACGGCTAATATGGCCAGCCTATTGCCACTTCAGCTTAGGTATTTATTCTGTGAACTCTCTGGTTTTCTGTCGGATCACCTCATCCCGGATGCGATCCCTCAGAGAGGCTCTAAGCATAGCCCGTTCTAAAGCTCGCTGAGCGACCTTTAATTTATGGACCAGTCGTACCGTGAGTTTCCACGTTTCACCACTGGTAAGAACTTATGATCTTTAGGCCCTGTGGAATACGCGACGGGATACCCGACGAAGTTTCTCAGTCGCAATGTGTGGCTTAGTGTCTGTGAAAACGGGCATTAGACGCCCAATATAATTTTTTAATAATTGAGCCAGCAACGCGATCAGATAAAACAAATCACAGTAGGGTATCCTGCCGCAGCAACATAAAAACGCTATAGCATCGCATCCATCGATCACCAACCCAACTCAGCAAACCCGACTCGCATGCTAATCACCGATAACAGGCATCATTGACATTCGGCAACAGCACTATTTATGACGTGTGGTCCCCATGTGGGCATGTGAGCACTTCCCGCGGGCGTTGTTCGTCTGCTAAGGAACGATATTTACATAATTACATAATGTTTATGTGTGGATGGTATTACCGTAACAAACAGTTAGGTAGTTGACCTTGACTGCCTCGTTCATCGTCAATATTATTTTTTTTTAATTCAAATTAGGCTGAATTTGCCGCTTTTTGAACGTCAAAATTACACGACGGTCCCCAAAAACGCACACCCTTCGCCCCTTACTAATTTTTTAGCTGGGAAGTAGAAGTGGTGGGACAAACGTCCCAGCAGCAAGTCTGTCTGTTCTTCTTTTGCTACTAAGGTTTGTCATTAACTCCAAAAGAGTCTCCTTGTTCTTTGCGAGGCAGAACAGTTCAGCAACTCTCTTAATTCCGGGCCATTCGCGAATGTTTCTCAACTAAGACTACTCTAGTTTCCCTGCTATTTTCCCATCATTGCCTATTAGTTGCAGTAAATGATTGACAGCCTGATTGGTGGTCTATGGCTGCAAGCACGACGAGGGCAAGAGTAATTTTTATAATTTTTACAAGGCTTTTTGTTACTCTTGATGCTAATGAGATAAAAAAAAATGCCTTTTTAACGTTAAAGAATGTGAAAAAGCCTCGTAAAAATAGAGATATAATTTATTTAAAGCGGTTCCCATACAATTTTCAAGAATCTATAACTCGAAAACTATCAAGAATCGTGGAACATACATGAGGTATTTTCGGAAACCCTGGGCGTCAGGAATCTATTTTTTTTATGACGTTACTATTCGGACCACCCTGTATCTCACTCCATACAAACAAGTGATGAAAAACAAAAAAAAAAAAATTAAAAAGAAAATGGTGTTTTCAAATTAGAATTTCGGACATTACATTTATTTAGAATAATCAAATTAAAGCCCTCAATTTGACATCCATAGGTAAGTACACACTACACAGGTCACCTACTTTCGAACACGCACCGTTCACGGAGTATATTATCACAGAACCACAGGTATCGTGATATCTGATGATACGTAATCTATTATTTCCTAAGTATCACATTATTTGGCCAGCCATAATATGGCCTACATACATATTTGTCTGTCTGATAGTCTATTATTAAGCCATTTTAAGTACAAATGAATGTAAAACCTGTTTGTTTTATCAAGTCTGCAAAGCAAAAGACTAACTCTTTTATAGTTTTGTATTGAGAGTTTACTAACATTCTGCCTTGCAATCCCACAAAGGCTAAGCAGATGTGGACTTAAGGGTACACCCACGTTTCGCCAGTTAGGTTTAAGTCCCTGTAATAGGGTTCGATCCTATTGCCATCAACCGGGACTAGATCCAGAATTCGTAGCTGTTACTGAGAAATTCCTGATGGAAAAACTTAATAGCGCTTCGCCGGACCTGGGAATCGAACCCTGGACCTCATGTTCAGCAGTTTCACTTGCCACCTTTATACCAATGAGGCAGACAAAAACCTGCTCCAGAAGTCTGCAAGAAAAAAATTAAATTTTTAAAGTTCTCTATCGAGGGCTTACCTAAAGATCTTTTAAATCCTTTCCAAGTTTTTAAAGATCTTTCTAAATCCGATGATAACTTGTCTACTCCTCATAACCTCGACATAATTGAACGACGTTCGTCTTGTTTATTCGGAAAGCCCGCGAATGACGCATGTGCCAACAAAGGTGAACCGCAGACGCTGCCGATCGAGACGTAGAAGTATGAAGTCACATGCTACGCCGACGCCATATCTGATGACATTGATGTCACCAGATGCCCCAGTACGAGTGCGCAGTGTGAACGTAACGTAAATACGTCGATTTTTAAAAATACTGGTTTCACTAATCATTTTTTTTTATAATTTTAAGAATTAATTCATATCAATCGATGACTTGTTTAGTGCATCAGTGAGCGTGGTTCGCGTCGCTGAGTTTTGGGCTAAACATATTTTAACTTTTTGCCATTGATACGCTAAGAAGAAGATTATACTTGTTGTGCTTGTTGCAAACGATTTACCTAAAATGCTAATTATCGTAAAGAATATTTTCGATTAAAAAATCGACGTAGGTATTTAGTTTACGTTTACACCGCGCGTTCGTGCTAGGGCCTCAAAGTAGTTTGATGTTTTATAGTTTTCCTGCATGTTTGTAGTTTTACGTACCTACCTATTGAAGAGAAGTTTTGCTCCATGATTCTCACGTTTATTTGACGACACGGTTGGAGACGTGGCTGAGCGATTGGCTGCTGCGCTGCGTGTCGCGGGTTCGATCCCCGCTCGAAACAAATAATTGTATGACCTACAGGTAGTTGTTCCGGGTCTGGCTATTTGGCTTTTCAGTCTTGCTTTAAAAAATTGAAAACATAATAACCCATACCTACCAGTAGCGAAGGGTCAATTTTTGTAAGAGGTAAGCCAGAGTAATCTTTAATGTGATTATATTATTTGTCTATAGAATACTGACTGTGCCATTTTTCAAAGGGAAGCCGGTAGGAATCGAGTTGTAAGGAACCTTCGCCACTGATACCTTCTTATGTTCAATCTTACCAAGAGGTGCCGAATTATCCACTAATTAGGTTGTGAAGGTCAGATAGGCAGTCGCTCCATGTAAAATACTGGTATTCACTTGCATCCGGTAAGACTGAAACCGACCACAACATAGGAAAAAGCTAGGCAGATGATGAGCTACTAAAGTTTAAAATCCATCCATTTTCGTTCTCTGCAGACAAGGATGCGCAACAGGGAAGTACAGTACGACTTACGAGTGCCATTTTCCTTCCCTCTCAGATCATACCTACTAAAATAAACACTGAATAGCTTCAATTACCGTTCAGTGTTTGTTGTCCAGGTCTAAACGATAAAATGTAGCTTAGTGATTTAATAGCTAAATACTACTAATTGGACAGATATCGGCCCACTGGCTATGGTTATTTAGGTAAAGTATCGAGCTTTTTAGTAAGTAGCACTAACATAACATCATGCCTGTAATCCCCGAAGGGTTGGGCAGAGGTGTACTTAAGAGTCCAAAACAACATTTCGACAGTTATGTTTAAGACCCATATAATAAGGGGCGAGCCGATGGCCCTCAACCGGGGACAAATCCAGGCTCCGTGGCTGCTACTGAGAAATTCTTGCTGGTAAAAAACCATAACACTGCCCTACCCGAGAATCAACCCGAAGACTTCCTGCTCAGGGGCTGTAGTCTCGAAAATCTATTAAAGAAATTTGACATCGTTATGACTTAACGACCGATTTTTGTCGCTATGTATGTCGAGACTGCAGCCCCAGCAGTCTCACTTGCGACCTCTAGGTCAACGAGGCAGTCTGTGTATTCGATATGGCAATGTTTTAGGGAAATCCTGTTATACCGGGTGTAAACAGACCCTTCACATAGCCGTCAACCAAGGATTCTGTACATCAAACTAAGTAACTTTACGCAAAAATTATTGCTGGGAATCTAGTTTTTTTTTTTGGGGTGAAAAATCACGTTTTACGGTAGGACTCGATGGAAAGCACTCATAGCATTGTGCTGATGAATGGATTAAATAGTACGAGGGTCGTGGGGGTGTGTAAAGTAAAAATCTTACATTAAAAACATGTATTAAAAAAAAAACTTGTGAAAAAGTTGGAACTTGACCCCCAATATCTCCGTAACTACATAGAAGGTTCCCAGGTATGGTCTAGAACAAAAAAATGATCGCAGTGACGGGTAGAACAAGTGCCTTTCGTTTATGTTAAGGGTCTATTTACATTCTTTATATACAGATATTGTAGGTAAAGGTATGTATATTCATTGAAAATGCATTTCTGCTAATGAGCTGATGAGACTGCTAAGGGTGTTACGCGAATGGATAAAACAAGAAATTATTACATAAGAGGAAGTCTGAAAGTGGCGTCGGTGACTGAAAAGTTGTGTGGTAATCGGTTGTCGTGGTATGGGCATGTGATGCGGAGGAATGAGAAAAATGTCGTGTGGAAATTTTTGAGTATAAATGTGGATGGGTATATGAGTAGAGGAAGACCAAATATATGATGGATGGATTGTGTGAAGGATGATATGGCAAGAAAGGAGGTGTCTGATGAGATGACGAGTAATAGAGAAGTATGGAAGAAGAAGACTTGTTGTGTCGACCTCAAATGAATTTGGCCGGCTTTTAAAATTAAATACCAGCATGCCGATGTCAGCTGAAAAGTTCACAACAAAATAATTTATCTATCTATCTATCAGGAAAACCTGACACGGGTGTAAATAAATGACGGCACATGCATGTCCAATCTATAGCACCTGCATTAATGAATGCTAGTCACGTGGTACAGTCCACGTGTGTCTGTTATCTATTAGTAAGTATGCAGGTAAATAGGTACTACTATATATTAAACACGAACGTCTAAATAAATACTTTGAGTACTGTACCTAGTATAGTCACGCACGGATAGGGTAATATTACATATATGCATTATTATTATTATTTGATTTTATTTTATTTTTATTTATTTCCTTTATTTATTTCTGTACAAATCAATTATATTCTAAAATGTTCCTTACAAAAAAAAAATAAAAAAAAAAACTTTTAAAAATATAAAAAAATGTAGCCCACCGGTATCGGGAACAGGGTCCAAGCTACCAGCGGTCAGGGCTCCAGAGAGAGGAACCTCCTAACAATACGAGCCGTGTCCAGGAGTACCGCTTTCTGAATCAATACCCTTGGTCCAGCTGCCTAACGAGAGCCTCCTCGGGTATTGGTCGAGGCTCTTGGCAATTAAGCCATGGGCCGATACAACTATCGGCACAATGATCGATTATTATCTGCATTTTCTTGCATCATTTCCCCTTTTTGTCACTTAGAATTGCATTTACATTCAATGGCATTTAGGGTTCTGTACCCAAAGGTTTCCAAAGGCTCCGATGTCTGCCCGTCTGTCACAGAACTGTATCATTTGATTCGTAATAGGTATACACCTTAAATGTTAACCGAGTGCGAAGGTGCTATTTATATCTTCTAAACTAATAATAAAAATAAAGGGGTCCCCATACAAGAAACGTGTTTTTTATGGCGTATTTTTTCGGAGCCTTTTGTGTGCGAGTCTGGCTTGTATTTGGCCGGTATTTTTTATAGTACCAATTCAATGATAAACAAAACAGGTGGCTCACAAGTGCTCAGTGTGGTCACCACCAACACCTTTGGACCAGTGTGGGCCCAATAAGAGTTCATATTACTGACTAACTAATATGCTATCTAATAAAACCAATCCCTTGATCGCGTCGAAGTAAACTTTAATTTTTTTAGAATAACTGTTTCCCATTTTTTGTCAACAGATGGAGCTAGTTCAGAACAGTTTCAGTACAAATTAGCGAAACGAATAGGTACCTAACTATTATTAACTATAAAAATCTCACAAGGCCGTCTGCTACAGATATTAGAGGAGGTATCATTGGTGCGTTGCGATAAACTTGGATTTCTAACAAACGCGCCTGTTATTGATAAAAAAAACTTGTTTTTCAATGCCCATCCCGTCAAACCGAAATATTTCAACAAAGAGCTACTTCATACAGAATTCTGGTATACCTTTTAACGTGTTTGGATGTCGAATAAGCTGTCGCCTTCAGTATGTTTCCCAGCTAATGTTAAGTGACATGGACACGTCTTCTAAGGACATCTGCAAAATGCGGGTTGCGATTTCAATGGCGTCCTAGAGACAATACTGAAAGTGAAATGTGTCGTGTATGATGAAGGAAGAGGTTATGTTTTTCAACAGCTACTTTTTTTTAGCTTGTATGTTCACCGATTTCTCCGTGATTACTTGTAAAGTTATTTTCCACTATTTAATGTTTTTTTTTTTGGAAGTCGGTTATTTTTTATTATGGTCATATTGTCCACACCAGACCGAATCATAATCAACCGAGCTCACTGCTGGTTGATAGTTACATGTCTTTTGTCGATTATTTTGATTCTAGGACATGCAGGTGACAGGTTCCCTCGCGATGTTTTCCTACCCCGTTTTAGAGAGTAGTAGTGAAAAAACTTGACACAATCATGTATGGAAATCAGCATCAGAAAAAGGAAATGCCACTGAGGAGCTCGTGGCTAAATAGTAACAGCCGCTCGGATCGATCTTTAGGTTAAGCCGTGCTTGCCTAGGTTGGTCTGTGGATGGGTGACCATCCATTACATACCGAGTTTCCTCCGTGCCTCGGAAAGCACGTTAAGCCGTTGGTCCCGGGTGTCATTTGTAGATCTTTGACAGTCGTTAGGTAGTCAGTGACCCAGAAAGTCTGACAACCAGTCTTACCAAGGGGTCTCGTATAACCCAGGAGGTATAGTACTAACTGGGTTGTGGAGGTCATATAGGCGGTCACTCCATGTATAATACTGGTATTCAGCTGCATCCGGTTAGACTGGAAGCCGACCCCAATATAGTTTGGAAAAGGCTAGGCAGATGATGATGAAAAGGGGAATGCCACGCCGCCATAGTGATTTAGGGCCTGAGTGGTCCACATGTAAGACCGAATGCTAATATTATACACCACTAATTATTGATAATATATTAAAAAAATAATATTATTAGATAAAAATAATTATTGATAAAAGAAAATTATTGAAAAAACTCCAGAGTTTCCAAATTATAAGGTGTTTATTTTTTTTTAATTTTTAAGGTATTTTTTTCAATCGGCACATTATGTAGAATTGTAGATCATTGAATTTATTATATTATGTATTGTAAGTCGATTGTAAATGTAACAAAATGCATTGGAATTTCTTTACATAAAAGGACAAATCTATGTGATTTTTGACAGCAAATCTTTAACTTTCCGCTATTAAGGTTTAGAATTCTATTTGCACAAAAAATCGTAATTCCACTTTATTCAGTACAGCCCTAGATACAAAACGTTATTGTTTCAATATTTTTAATTTTTTAAAATATGTTTCCAACTTCTATCGCATCGTGAATAGCAGAGTTAATTACGTAAAATTTAGATAAGATGTTTTAATAAAACAAATTTCTTGGGCATTCTTGGGCCTAAAATCGGTATTCCCCTTTAAGGACAAAAAGCAAGTTTCTTTATCGTTATGTGGATCTATGATGTTATCTTTCAAGGCTCCTGTTATCATTATCACAGATTTGGTCACCGCAGAGTGTGGAGTGTATGAGTAAGCGTAGATTTTTGATAAGTTGTTGTAAGACAGATAGATATCTATCACAAAGTGACACAAATTACCATTAGGTACACGATAAAGTCATTGATATAAGACACAAATATCAAGATTAGCAACAATATTACCCTTGTTGAGTTGAGTGTCGAATAGAATTATGATTTGATCATGATATGTCGATTTCTGTATCGAATAGACAACACATTTTGGTTTGCATTTTGGCCCAAAGACAAGAACAATATTGAGGATCATACTTAAAATTAAATCATCAATATCAGCCTAGCCTTTTCCCAACTATGTTGGGGTCGGCTTCCAGTCTAACCGGATGCAGCTGAATACCAGTATTTAACATGCAGCGACTGCCTATCTGACCTCAAAAACACAATTAGTACTGGGTAATACGATACCCCTTTTTTTATTTTTTCGGATGGGAAATCATCAAATGACCCCCCACTCTGGGCGGAGCGGAAGGGAGTGTCAGACTTGTACTGACTAAAACCCATCCATGTTCCTTCTTTGCCCTTTGCGTTCCAGGACCACGGTATCTCTTTCGAACAGTCCCGCAGCCCCAGCAGGCATCGGCCCTTGTAGACCCCTACGTGGTTGCTGACATCTCTTTGAGGCGCGCGTGGAACACTAACGCGCCGTCGACACGGCCTGTCGTCATAAGACGGCCTGACATTTATGCTACCCCTTGGTGTGACTAGTTGTCAGACTTTCGCGCCACTGCCACCTGTAATGACTGTCAAAGATCACCGGGACAAACTGCTTTCCCAGACACGGACGAAACTTGGTATATAATGGATGATCACCCATCCACGGACCAACCTAGGCAAGCGCTGCTTAACCTTGAGGATCAACACGTGCGTCTGTTATTATTTAGCCACGACTCTCAACCCACCGAAAACAACAATATACAGGGTGTAAACAGACCCTTCACATATCCGTCAACCAAGCATTCTGTACATCAAACTAAGTAACTACGCAAAAATTATTGCTGGGAATCGACTTTTTTTTTTGGGGTGAAAAATCACGTTTTAAGGTAGGACTCTATGGAAAGCACTCAAAGCATTGAGCTGATGGATGGATTGAATAGTACGGTCGTGGAGGTGTGTAAAGAAAAAATCTTGAATTAAAAACATGTATTTAATAAAAAAAATTGGGAAAAAGTTGAAACTTTGACCCCCAATATCTCCGTAACTAGAAGGTTCCCAGGTATGGTCTAAAACAAAAAAATGATCGCAGTGACGGGGAGAACAAGTGCCTTTCGTTTATGTATAGGGTCTATTTACACCCTTTATAAATGTTCCATTCTTAATTATAAACAATTTTTATTCAATACGATTAAGTTAAAATTGATACGTAGAGAAAGCTGAATCCATTCTTTGACAGGTTTATAAATTCGAATAAAAAAATAAACCTAATAAGCGATAAAAAAAAAAACCTAGCGTTTAGGTAAGTACCTACTTGCCTAATCTATAACAGCAAGATAAAAGTTATCATGATGTAAGTACGAACCTCAACTTGTGTATGTACTACAGAGGTCACTGAGGAACCGCTTTTGAACCTTATTACTTAAGGCATAAGGGTGAAAAGTGTTAGACAGTTAGTGTACTAGGCTGGGTAGTACCTATGGTATGTAATATGCCTCGCGTACATACGTACTTGGTCCAAAATAGAATACATTTCCTCATTCATCATACGGTTGGTCTGACGAGGTTAATTTTGGTCACACAATACTTGGGGACAACTTTCCGGTCTGGGTTGACAACCTTTGGCACGGATCCACAGATTTTTTTAACTAAGGCTTAAGTAAAGTTTTGACACCCGTACAGGGTGGAAAGGACACCCACGCGAAAACGGTTACCACGTATTCAGTACATCATTCTGAGCCCCACACAGAAATTTTTCTTCGGTAGGTAATTAAAAAAAAAATCAGCTGGTCCATATATTTTGACGGTGTAGGTATTGCTCTTTTGTAGGAATCAGCTGTTTTTTTTTTATAACAGATTTAAAATTTCTGTGTGGGTGGCACATAATGATGTACCTACTGAATAACTGCCCCTCTGCCTACTCTAACTCTTTTCGTGTCGCTGTCTCCCTTGCACCCCGTATCTATCCGGTCTATCTTTTCATACACGAAATATTTTAAGAGTAACTTTTATAAGTCGTAAAGTCGCCATAGCAACGAAAAAAAAAGTTATCTGAGTGTTTCTTTTTTACAAAATTATTATAATTCTAAAATTTTTTGAGACTTTTTGCATATTCTAACAATGACAGTAGGTAAATACGACGTAGTAATCTAGCGTAATGGATGCTTAAAAATAAGGAGCCAGTATTTATTTTGTGGGTCAAGTAATTTTAAATTATTTATTTTTTATAAAAAATATACTCTGATAAAAAAAATCCCTTGAAATGGCTTTGTTATAGCCGTTAGATGATTCTCTGAAAATATTTCGCGTATGAATAGTTAGACCCTATATACATAGTTGAAGAATTATCAATATAGTATTATTCTAAAAAAGACTGATTTCTAAAAAACCATTCCAAAGAGCTAAGTAGTTAAGGTTTCTTTCGTAGCTATAATTTTCTGCACTTCCAATTAATTTTGACAATAGATTTGTACTCAATTTGGTAGTAGGTACGCTCGATGGCCAATCAAGCTTTACAAAACCAGTTTATGCGGATTGTGTAGGAAATCTATACAAAGCGAGGCAAAGTTATACTGGAAATGTACAGCTTCATGTGCCGCCGTGTGTACAGTCGCCAGCACATCAAGTTACCACAAACTGTCTTTCTCCAAATGATTTAAACCATAAAATATTGATGGTTAAGTTCTAAATCGAATGAGAAAATTTGACAGTTTGTAGTAACTTGAAGCGCTAGTGACTGTACCTTGTATTTTAACGATGTCTAGAATATTTTTTCAAACTAATGGATCAATTATTTTAGAGGATTTAAAATTTCCTTGAAATTCTTGGGACATAATCCCAAAATTTTGAAAATAATTCTAAATCGTCATATCTCTTCTAAAATTGGAAATGCGTTTTAAGAATTATTGGAGAGCTAGTTGGGCGTCAAGCTTGCAGGTAGAAGAAATTCACTCGTTGAGAACTGTCAAAAGGTTGCTGACCCAGTGGAACGCGAATTTGTTAGGTACTTGCCGACGACGCGACGCACCGCAATGATTCAATGAATAAACATGCTTGATGCATTACTTTAAACATGTTATGAACGTTTATTATGTCAAAATTATGCGTTGTGTCTATTCTTACTAACCTTGATTTTAATACTGACAGGTTGTCGGCATTACCTAGTGCTTTTAAGGTGGAAGTGCCAGGGTAGGCCCGTGAAATTAAAATCTTCTTACGTTTTTTGCAATTTGCTAGCAACTATTTCATGAAAAAGTAATTCAATAGAGTTAAATGAACTAAGAAGATTGTATTTGATTTTAATGATTATAATTCTGTAACTACCACATAAGTTACTTGCGAGACACCTTACAGTTACCAACATACCAGACACTGATCTGCAAATTGCAAAAAACACAAGAAAATTTGAATTTCGCGGGCTACCCTGAGACTTCCACCTTAAGTAAGTTAATACTTTAGTAGAGCACTATTAGGGACGTAGCAAATACAAAGTATTTTTGAGTCGAAATAATTAATGCCTTTAAACTCAAACTCACATTACATATCGACGCGCTGTAAACTCTCTGGAAGCCTTGTGTCTTTTTTATCTCTTCTAAATTATGATATTAGTGTTTAATACAACAACTTCTGAACTCACGATTACGTCCAGTTACGTCGCTACAGCAGTCCCTAGTAGCAGAAATCCGCGAAATTTCTCACCGTGGAAAAGTACTAGGAACCTACCAGACCAGCTACCTTGTACTTACTAGGTTCTACACACACAATACATCACGCTATTTTTCCTCTAAAAGGTTCCTACCTAAAGGACATAGGGAAAAAAGTCCCCACCCTCCAGCAGATTTGAAACAAGTGTCATTCAAAGCATCTGGTATGTAGATATTTTTTTACAACGGGGACATACTTCTTACATGTGGGGAATAACTGGAATATTGCTAACCTAACATTTAGTAAGCTTTTTGTTATTTTAACAAATACAAATAAAACCCTTCGATATTACAATCGAGGCTTCACATTTAATTTGTAAATGAGAATGAAGTCCTTCACAAAGACCACCATAGATTTAAATCTCTTCATTCAAAGCTTGGTTTTTCTAGCACAGCGCCAGCCCACTTACCATCTAATATTAATTAGTTTTGCCAATGAATCATCTTTGGATCCTAATCAGATATCTAATGTCCAGTTGCTAATTATCAACAGGTGGATGATTAAGTAAGTAGTACCCTTATCAAAAATTATGTCGAATACATGCAAACTTCTTGTTTTTAACGTGACAATGATATATGAAATAACAGTGATTACCTGAATATCGTGATAATTGATAAATAATGTCGTATGATCGGAGTTTTCACGTTTTTCACAATTCGTTGAAATAAATGACTCAATTTTTTTCACTCTAGTTTGTCTTTTATTCGGCATACTCTGCAGTTTCGTTTAGAGTAGAATAATGCTGGCACTTCACTTGGCGTATTTATCAAAATTTGTTCGATATTGAATCACAACAAAATGTTTTATGCCTATTGCGATATACAGGGGTTTTTTTAAACGTGGGCAATACTTTAGGGGCGTGTAGTACTCATGAAAATAAGCGACTTTTACTATGGGACCAACCATGAAATCGCAAAAAAGAAAACAGCTGATCCATACATTATTGGTCGCGTAACTCGAAAAACTGTAGGCAACAGCAGATTTTTTTAAATATTTTTTTATAGTTAGCCCCATAGTAAAAGTTGCTCATATTTATGAGTACTTTAGTCCCTTAAAGTATTGCCCACGTTTAACCATACACCCTGTAGTTCACTTTGTGTTAATGATAGAAGGCGAATATTTGCCCAGATCTGCCAAGTGTACTGCCACCATAAGTTATGACGATTGAGGCTGACATGAAATAGCAAAAGCCTATTATAAAATTAAGTAATTAAAAAAAATCTCACTTAACACAAAATCCAAAGAATACAACGATTTTGAATTTCAATTCTTGGCATCATTCAATCGCTTACCGAATAAACAAAAAATGATATGAAATGAGCAGATGAACTCATTTCATATCATTTTTTGAAAATTGAAAATTACTATCATCTATCTATACAAATTTACATACAAATAAATAAAATTGTGTCCGTTTGACAGGGGAGAACGGAAGAAGAAAACGTGTTGCGCCGACCCCAAGTAGAAAAGGACAAGGGCAACAAGATGGCGATGATGAACTGTCCGTTTGTAATTCCAAAACAACATATTTTAACTGAATGCATATGAAAGTACCTACCTATACACGGTACTAATAAAATAAAAAAATTTAAACGGCTGGATCGAGTTTTTAATGTTATAAGGAGTAATTCACGCTACTTTTATTATAGAAAAAGGATTAGAGTTCCGTGCAAAAAAATTAAAACCTTTGAAATTATTAACAAAATTCGATTCAAATGGGGAAGTAATATTTTTATAATTTCCACAGCTAGTCCTATGTAATTTTGTCGGTGTGTAGTAAAACGTAGAATAAAATTAAAGTGAAAATTGACTCGAGTCAACCATTCATTCGAATGAAGCGTCTGATATCAACTTAAAGAAATTGGCTCCGTAAAGTTTAAAATTGTTT
Source organism: Noctua janthina (assembly GCA_963576755.1). NCBI lineage: Eukaryota > Metazoa > Arthropoda > Insecta > Lepidoptera > Noctuidae > Noctua > Noctua janthina. The sequence continues at coordinate 11,561,137 of OY755068.1, read as the reverse complement.
AAAGTGAGACGTAATAAATTCTAGCATAACACATCCAGTGGAAGACCGGATCTCACTGGGCTAATAAAGTAATATAAACTTTAAATTACCGATAGTATTACTTTATTAGGGCTAGACAATGGAGTCACTAACGAATGGAGGAAACACTGTCGCGTTCAATCAATACTAATGGCAATTTGAAACGCGCAGTAATAAACAAGTATGTCATGTACCCATTTTAATTGAAATACTCTACCGATTGGACAAATTAGTTCATTTTAACACTTGGACATATGGTTTTTTTTTTGGGAGAGTCCAAAAGGTAATTGCTTAGCTCACTCACAATCTCAATGTAAGTATATGAATATAGTTTAAATGTCATTTTGACAATTGGTCAAATGGCAAAAAACGGAAGCTGTAGCAGTAACTTTGGTTTTCATTAACATACCATGAAAAACAAATTCAGTTTTACTGTTGAGTAAAAAAAAGCAAATTGACAAATTGACATGTGATATTATATTGTTTAGTGCTACGGATCTCTTTGTGTGCGAACCCGACTCGCGCTGGGCTTATTTATGCTGTCGACCAGACGAATTTTCAATGATATGGACCTCCAAAAACAATGTAATGGGGTGCAATTGTCAACCTAATTGCAGTACTTGTGCAATATATCATAATTATAAAGGTTTTTATACACCAATCTGTGCAGAGGGTATCTAAGAGGATTTTCATACGAAATATCATGGCTGCGTTTGTTACTGTTAGTGCGTAAACAAATATTATAGAAAATTAGGTGAGATCGGTGTTAAATGATTACTGATTAGTTCTCCATTTTGTCAATTCTCTGTGACAGTCTGGTAATATTATCGGGCACGTTCACTCTGCCTAGATATCTAATCTTGTACTATCTAATAGAAAAAAAATACGCTAAGATTATATCGGCTTTAATATGAAATGTTAATTGGTTAGGTTAGGCATTACGAAAACGAATAGGAAATTGGGTAACACAGTTACAATGGCAATGCCTTGATTTTGACATTTCAACAACATTCTTTGCGCATAGACAGTTATGTTAGATTCCTTGCGTTATTGACGTTAATGAGCAGACGAACTTTTCGAACAATGATGAAGCAAAGAATTAGGAATTTCTTTAAGAAAAAAAATCCATCGGTTTATAAAAGGTGTAAATATACCCTTAACATATCCGAAAGGCATTTGTTCTCCCCGTCTTTGCGATCATTTTTTTGTTCTAGACCATACCTGGGAACCTTCTACTTACGGAGATATTGGGGGTCAAAGTTACGACTTTTTCACAAGTTTATTTTTTAAATACATGTTTTTAATGTAAGATTTTTACTTTACACACCTCCACGACCCCCGTACTATTCAATCCATCCATCAGCTCAATGTTTTGAGTGCTTTCCATCGAGTCCTACCGAAAAACGTGATTTATCACCCCAAAAAAAAAAGTCCATTCCCAGCAATAATTTTTGCGTAAAGTTACTTAGTTTGATGTACAGAATGCTTGGTTGACGGCTATGTGAAGGGTCTGTTTACACCCTGTATAGAAAGTGTTTTTGTGATAGAAAATTCGATTTCAATGCGATGTTTTCCTTTTTCTGGAGTTTAATTCCTTCATAGAAAAGATGGATGGATTGTGTGAGGAATGATATGAAAGAGAAAGGAGTTATTGATGCCGTTACGTCTGATAGGGGAGAATGGAAGAAGATAACGCGTAGCGCCGACCCCAAATAGAATGGGACAAGGGCAGTAATATGATGATGATAGTCAATGGTGATAGGAAAGATAAACACCAAAGGAAGAAGAAATGGTTTTCCGTAGAGGTACTTAACCTATACATACGGAAAACCGTTCCTTGTCCACAGACAGAACGCCCAACACCCTTTGTTTGCAGAAATGTTGAATGCGTCAGATATATCCCTATAATCGTAAAGGATTTTTTGATTTTGTATCAAAATGATACGATAACATGTCGATCGATTGATATAATTAATTAGCTCGCGAACGCACCAATATCACGTAGTGCTTCCTGTACTTAGTTACGAAAATATACCTAGATAGGTACCACTTGTTATCGAAGTGTTTGTAGCCTTGTCATGTTGAGTAACAGAAACAGCTGTTAAATAACAATAACATAACATCACGCCCGTCATCCCCGAAGGATTAGGCAGTGCCGTACCTAATAGTACACTTACATAGAGGGTTAGCCTATTGACATCAACCGGGCATAAATCCAGACTCTGTGGCAGCTAAAGAGAAATTCTTGATGGAAAAATTCAATGACACTTTGACTTTGCTACCTGGGAATGGAACCCAGGACCTCATGCTCAGCAGTCGCTCTTGCGACCACTAGACCAACGAGGCAGTAGGTATTATTATGCAACAGCGGTTTCAGTGCGTAACAGACTTTCAATAAAACTGATTTTCTAATCCACTACTTTAAGGAAAAAAACGTCAACAAGTAACTGAGCTGTCAAAATAATAGGCATTTCCATTATTAATGTCTTACCTAACCATCCCGTTCGCGAAGACTGAAGTGGTCTGAACGGGGAGCCTTATTTTTACTTTCAGCCAAAGACTCGGTAGCAGAAGATATGCATTTTGCATGACTTTTAAAATGCCCTTCGAATTACAATTTTGTCCAACACCCTTTATCGATAAAAAATTAAAATTAGATTTTTATGATGTTGTTTGTAAGCAAACAATGCGAGCGCGCTCGATTTTGTGAACAGTTACAGTCTAGCACAAATGCGAGTCGTGAACATCGAACGATTTCTGAATCGAAAATACAACATATCTGAAATACTTGGACAATTGAACAAGAACAATTGAGGATCATACTTTAAAATTAATCATCATTATCAGGCTAGCCTTTTCCTCAATATGTTGGGGTCGACTTCCAGTCTAACCTGATGCAGCTGAATACCAGTATTTTACATGGAGCGACTGCCTATCCGACCTCCACGGCCCAGTTAGTACTGAGTAATACTATGACCTCTTGGTAAGGACTGGTTGTCAGAGTTTCAGGCCATTGACTACCTGTAACGACTGTCAAAGATCTACAAATGACAGCTGGGACCAACGGCGAGACACGGAGGAAGCTCGGTATGTAATACTTAGATAAATAAATAATTAATAGTGAGAAACTATTATTTTCAATGTTTAAATCGTTGAATAAAATTTGTGTATGAGATTGCGTTGATGTTTGTGTATGTGAATTTATACCGGGTGTAAACAGACCCTTCACATATCCGTCAACCAAGCATTCTGTATATCAAACTAAGTAACTTTACGCAAAAATTATTGCTGGGAATCGACTTTTTTTATTGGTGTGAAAAATCACGTTTTACGGTAGGACTCGTTGGAAAGCACTCAAAGCACTGTGCTGATGAATGGATTGAATAGTACGAGGGTCGTGGAGGTGTGTAAAGTAAAAATCTTGCATTAAAAACATGTATTTAATAAAAAAAATGGGAAAATGTTGGAACTTTGACCCCCAATATCTCCGTAACTAGAAGGTTCCCAGGTATGGTCTAGAACAAAAAAATGATCGCAGTGAAGGGGAGAACAAGTGCCTTTCTTTTATGTTAAGGGTCTATTTACACCCTTTATGTTTGTAAACGCACCCACGATACAGGAGAAATTCCTAGTGCTTGCCCCGCACTGTTTAAAAAAAAAAAACAAAAAATTCGCGTTACTTTTACGTCACACGTTCGTGCTAGGTACGGCTTCAGCAAGAAGTATTTCAAGTATTTTGGTTGTTCGCTTAAAATTCGCTGAGTTTAGTTTGTTTAGTAACACCCGTGTCATGTTTGTAATTAGGGGCCATTGTTTAACACGATTAATTTATAATGTTTGCGAGATTTCACAGAGTAAAATAATATTTAGAATTCTGTACTAAAAGTTTAGATTTCCTTCATGTAATTTTATGAGGGGAGATCGAAAGCAAGCAAAGTAGGGGTCCGCATGGGCCGATGCCTGCCAGGGCTGCGGGACTGTTCGAAAGAGATACCGTGGCCCTGGAACACAAAGGGCAAAGAAGGAACATGGATGGGTTTTAGTCAGTACAAGTCTGACACTCCCTTCCGCTCCGCCCAGAGTGGGGGGGTCATTTGATGATTTCCCACCTGAAAAAAAAAAAAAAAAAGCATGTACTCTAGGCCTTTGCCCAGCATTATCTTCTATACATATAAAATTCAAAGTCCTGACTGACTGACTGATATATCAACGCGCAGCCCAAACCGCTGGTCCTAGTGACATGGAATTTCTAGGATGTATACTTTATGAAGAGTCGGTATCCACTAAGAAAGGGTTTTTCGAAATTCCACCCCTTACGAGGGTTAAATTGTGTTTGAATTTTCTGTGAAACTTTTTATTCTCAGGGTCGATTGACTTGGAGTACATACTCTTCAATTAAAGTTATGAGAAACGCGTTTCACAATTTTTCCAAAATCATGCCCCAGAGACAAATAGGGCTTCGAAAGTCACGTAAACGAGCGCGTGGCCTCGCATGTTTGTTACTCTTTCATGCAAAAACTACTGAACGGATTTGGATGAAATTTGGCACATAGATAGTTTATAACCTATATTAACAAAGGATAATTATTATCGGGCCGGACGATCCTGTGGGACAGCTACCGAACTCCACGCGGGCGAAGTCGCGGGCATAAGCTAAGTTACATTCCAGTACATGATGTAAGTGCTTAAACTATCAATCGGCATTTTCAGTAATAACTTTATTTTATGTAATTTATTACTACTTCTTTTAAATCGGTGAAAGGAAACATCGTGAGGTCGCCGACATGTCCTAGAACCACTAAAATATTATAGTTAAAAAAAACTTAAAAACACACTTTAGAGTGACGTCATTTTATTTCTCGTATAATTCTCAGCATATAATGGGAATGCATAAAAAATAACCAGTCCGCCATCTTTGGCAAACCGCCATATTGGTTTTCGAATGACGTCACTTAGCTAATCAAGCATTGTCATCCAAACTAAACATGTATGCAAAATTTCAGCTCAATCGGAAACCGAGAAGTGGCTCAAATTTAACTTCTAAGATTTTTTACAAAGGTTACACGTGAAGCGCATCCGCCAACCCGCGCTGGGCCCACGTGGTGGACGACGGCCCACTACCTCTCATAGCGAGGACACCTGTATCCTAACAATAGGAACATAATATTATAAACTCAGTACCTATATTACATGAGACATTATGCAAAGACACATAGACAAAACATAGATATTAACTTATTAATCGTTTCATATCAATATCACTTCAAATCGTGTGCGTACTCGATAACCGCAGATAGTCAAGTTAATTTCGGAATTTCCAAATCGTTTGTGGACAATATCTATTTCCGAAACTCATCGTAATTACTATTCGCGTTAATATGACAGAGATCCCACTTATTTAAATAAGTATTTTGTTAGTCATCGATGATTGATCGAATGATCTTTACCATTCTTTACCGGTGATTCAGCATCTTCTTGCCGTTGTCCCATTCTGGGGTCGCGAGTCGGCGCAACAAGTTTTCTTCTTCCATTCTCCTCTGTCAGAACACCGCATCATTTACTCCTTTCTCTTTCATATCATTCCTCACACAATCCATCCATATTCTCTTTGGCCTTCATCTCTCTCTCCATCCATCAAGATTCTTATTCATCACTCTTTTGGTCACGTACGTTTCCTTGAATTTATGTATGTACTTATGTACTTAACTTAATATACTATTTTTTATATTTTGCACCCAGGAAGACCATGCCATGATTTTTTTTAACAGACGCATATCATCAGATAGGCCACCTGCTGGGTGTGGCACCAAAGACAGAAGCCTGAACAAAAGACAATCAATGAATTAAAATGAAGGACCTTATGTCAATTGTACCGCAGACCTTAGAAGGTAAAGGATCTAAATATTAATGAAGTTCCTTACTGTAAGCTAAGTTCGATTTGTTGCATTCGAGATTATCGATCTTAAAAAGGGAACCACACATTATAAACCGGCCAAGTGCGAGTAGTACTCACACGCACACTGGGTTCCGTAGCACCAAACAATATAATAAAAATATTTTGAAGGCTCTTTCATATGTTGTATATTCAACAGCAAAACTAATTTATTTTTTTCATAGTATGTTAATGAAAAACAAACTTACTACCGTACTGCAGTTTGATAAAAAAGTCCTATATCTCAAAAACTATACATCAAATCTTATTCAAACCAATTGTCGTTTATATTTTTTTTACGTTCTACAATCCTAATTTTTTTTAGAATTTCCTCCTCTTACTTTACAAATTAGAGGGGTCCCCCCCCCCTCTAATTTGTAAAGTAAGAGGAGGAAATTCTTTTTCACATTTTACCTACTTTTAACTAAGGTCGATTTGTTGCTTCCAGGATAATCGGCCCTAAAAAGGCAACCATACCGTATAACCGTACCAACAATGCACATCCTGTACATGTACTTAATGTACGAGGAAAACCATCTCCATTAAAATATAATAGGTAATTACTTAAAAAACGTAATATAAACACGTGGAGGCAACGCTTCATAGATATATATATATGTATATGAATCATACATGCAATGAACTGTCTACATAGTAGCTCGTCATCTGCTTAGCCTTGTCGGGTCGGCTTCCAGTCTAACCGGATGCAACTGAATGCCAGTATATTACATGGAGCGACTGCTCATCTAACCTCCACAACCCAATTTGTACTGGGTAATACGACAGCCGTTGGTATGACTGGTTCTCAGATATTTAGGCCAGTGACGACTGTCAAAGATCGACGAACGACAGCCGGGATCAACGGCTTAACGTTCCCCACGTTTTACCCATCCACGGACCGATCTTGGCAAGCTCTGCTTAACCAGGAACCCACGCGGCTATTATGATTAAGTTGTTATTAAAAACTAATCTTATGGTTCCGTTTTTGATGTGAAACATCTATAGCCGCACGTAAAACCGATTTCTGGCGTGGCGACGCATGCCGTGGCGACGCGTCGCCACGCTATATGATGGTATATGTATATATACAGTCTATATGCAGTAGTGTGTACGGTGCGTCACCTGCTGGATGTATCTAGAGGCATTACAGTATACACGTGTTATTTTCTTTTTTTTTTTTTTTCAAAAGATGAATGAACGCCATTAATTACGTTTCTCCAAGAAGAATTTCAATTGAAAATTAATAACAATCCAAGAGAACCTACCACCAGATACGGAACAACAATAGATGCTGTATTTATTAGATATCTTGATAATGTTATGTCCAATACTTTTGTAACATACTTCAGTTACCATCGACCAATTGTCACAGTAATACCGTCCTCAGAGGCAACATCGAATATAACTATTACCGAAGTCACTGATTAAACGAATTAAGTAGTCACGATTTGAAATAAATTCGTAATTTTTTTTTTAATGAAAATAAATGTTTATTCAATAAATAGTCATCGTTATCTGGAAAAAAAATCGTAATATTTTATTTTATCATTAAGACATATTTAGTTCCTATCACAATCTGTTCTTTTCTGCATATTACTTTTACAAAATAATGTCGATGTTTCACATCTGCCAGGCGTCTCGTGACGCTCACATTTTTTTTCGTTGATTTCCCATTTTTTCCCAGATATTTATAGATTACATCACGCCTGTAATCCCCGAAGTGTTATGCAGAGGTGTACATAATGCTCCTACATTTTGCCAGTTATGTTATAGGGAACGAACCTATCGCCATCAACCGGGCACAAGACCAGACTGGGCTGCTGCTGAGTAATTTATAATGGAAAAACCCAAAAGCACTTTGCCTAGGAATCGAACCCACTGGCGACCAACGAGGTAGTCAGTCAGATAATTATAGAGCTCAATAGCTCATACTCGCCAGGGATCTTTAACCTCTTGGAAGCATTTTAGGCAAATCAAGTTCCTAAGGAGAACGTAGAATGCAAGAGCGAGCGATGCGAGCTCGAATTATTTTGCACCCCGCCGCGCTTCCTCGGTTTGTTAAAGTTTTCTTTTGACCGTTCCTAAAGAAATAAGAGGTAGTAATAACTTTGTTGACTTATGCAGAAAAAGAAGAAAGAAAAAGGAGAAGAGAAGTTTAAGAATTAAGAGAAACCAGGATGAATAAATGAGCATACGAATCGAGCTCAATTTTTTTTGTGGCACCTCTGAGCTTAGTTAGGTTTTCTTTTTACAGCCCCTAGCTACGATACTGCCCGGAACAAAGTTACATTCTCACATAAAAACATTGTAACTGCATGTCGGATTCTCCGATTCCCGCGATAGTCGAAACTGTGTTGCAGGAGCCAGTGACCTCTCCTAATATTTTTTTATTTTTTTTTATTAATTTTAAACAAACGAAAACCTCTACTTAAAAAGCCTATGTTTGTTTTATAATATTCTGTATCATTTTCCTCAAAATCTCCCAAAGCACGTCATACTCAAACCACAATTAATCTAATATTAAACTAGCCGTTGCCCGCGAACTTCGTCAGCGTGAAATAGAATTAATACGATCACAAAACACACCCATAAATGCTTCTATACCACAAGAAAGCGTAATAGAGTGCCTACTATTTCTCGTTTACATAAACGACATTTCCAACCACATCAATGAGTCATGCGTATTATTCGTCGATGACATCTCTATCTTAACATCTTGTGATAATAATATAAATTTAAACCAAAAACTTTCTTCTATACTTGACACTACAACACAATGGATGAACGAACACAACCTTGAAATTAACTTTAATAAGACAAAAATAATAACTTTCTACCCACGACAAAAAGTCCCTTTAACTATAAGTTTCAAATACAACGGATTAAAATTAGAAACAGTAAATAAATTCACACTTTTAGGCCTCGATATAGATTCACACAGAATGGAAATCACATAATTATTGAAAAAGTTAAAACGAAATTATCTAAGTTCTCATACACACTCCGAGAAATCAAGAAGACAACAGACCTTAAAACAGCTATGGTAACATATTACGCATACGCATTCGCGTGGCTCAAGTATGGAGTTATATTATGGGGAAATAGTACAGACGCGCCAACATTATTAACTCTGCAGAAAAAAATGGTTAGAATATTAACAAATATCAAAGAAACAGACTCCTGTAAGCCCCACTTTAAAGAACTTCAAATATTAACACTGCCTTGCCTCTACATACTTGAAATTTGTAAATTTGTACGAAAATATCCCCAGTTCTATGCCAGAAGAGGAGACATCCGAAATAAAATTTCACTCAGACATGAAAATAGACTTAACATACCCACTTCAAGATTAAAAATGCACTCTTCTAGTTCATTTGTTATGTCTATAAAAATATACAACAAACTACCGGAAGACATTAAAAATATTAATAACAATAATATATTCACCAAAAAACTGAAACAATTACTAATCAATAAAAGCTACTACACCATTAACGCATCCTTTAACGATAAATTTAAACAATAATAAAAACCATTCTGACATTTTTCTGACATAATACCGACATTTCACTTTAAATTTGACTTTGAATTAATTAATTAATTTATTTTAAAACGCAAAAATACTGTTCATTTAAAATAACTATACTAAATAGCGCACCATTCAATCCAATTATCCAATTTATTTAAAATATTCTAAAAAAAAAAAGGGGAATGTAGTAAATATATAATGTAGCTTTAGATTATTATAACTTATAATTTTAGTATATAATGGTGCAATAAAATAAACTAAAACCAAATATTACATTTAAGACTCATACAAATTTATTAGTACTCAATTAAATATAATTATGATCTATAATGTAAATACCACAAAAGCCATTTTACTATTTTAATTTAATTTCTTAACTTTTTTTTTATAAACAAAAACAGCGCCTTCATCCTCTCTCCTATTACCAATTAATTTAACTTTGCGATGCCCGACAGGGTCCATAATTGATTCAATGTTTTAACATACCAACTGTTTTATTTAACATAATGGAATGCAATAAAGTATTGAGTATTGAGTATTGAAATTATTATACAAACTTCCCTATTTGAATCGGTTTTTTTAAACAATTTCATGGCTTTCAATTTTTTTTGCACGGAACCATAATCTTTTTTCTAAAATAAAAGTAGGGTAAGTTCATCAGCTATATCTAGTAACAGTCCCGTCAAAATCAGTCCAGCCGTTTCGGAGATTAGCCGGAACAAACAGACAGACAGATTTTTTTTTTTTTTTTTGTTATAATTACCGTTTTTACTTTCATATATGCATTCAGTAAAAAGTTGTTATTTTGAAATTACAAACAGACATAATTATGTATAGATTATAATTTACCTGTTATGTATCACCGTCCTATGTGGGTAGAAGGTCACGGACGACCGACAGACAGGTCTGACTTAGCATTAATGTAATTATGTATGCTAAATATTAAATGACGTCACTAGACGGCGTCATGTGATATTGGTTAGTTGGAATTGTGTTATATACGGTTTATTATGTAATACATATATCCGTAGAGTTGGCGCAGCGAAATAATGATCGTCTAGTTGTACTTTTACTCAATTTTAGCCAAGAATTCGGCAAAACAGACCATCCAGTTTTAGGACCTGATAAGAGTCGATGTGTCTAGGTATAATCATTGCGGTTCCTACTACAAAGATTAACCACTTTTATGATTTCCTGTGTACCAATTTTATAACGACTAAAATACTAACAGCGATGGGCTTTATCATCCTGCTGATAGCAACCACCAATCTGTTTGTTATCTATACTAATCCGACTATATTATAATAAATATTATAAATGCGAAAGTTTGTGAGGATGAATAGATGGATGTTTGTTACTCTTTCACGCAAAAACTAGTGAACGGATTTGGATGATTTTTGGCACACTGATAGTTTATAACCTGGATTAGCACATAGGATACTTTTTATCCCGGTAGTAAGATCCCGTGGGACATTACCGAACACGGGCGAAGCCGCAGGCATAAGCTAGTAATATTGTAAAAGAAGTTTTGTTTTTAAGTTTGTATGTATGGGATAATCTTCGGCACTGCTGATCCGATTTCGATAATTCTTTCACTAACGGGAAGGTACATTATCGCCGAGTGTCATAGGCTACATTTAAAATTTTCCACATTGTTGATTTCCGTACATAACGAGAGTGAAGTCGCGAGAAAAATATTGTAGCAAATTGCCCTACTCCACTTGTATGCGTGATCAGTACTGCGCTCAAAACAGTAGGGTCTGATAACGTAACTTTGACTAGGTAACCTTAATCTACATTGTTTCAAGGAAAATAATTATGCTATAGACCGACCGCTTTACAAAGTCCTCGCGAACGTATCAATTTAAATGGAATATTCCACGTATTGGTTCAATTAGTATCGTAATACCTTCGTGGATTATGGTTGTTTTAAAGCAAATGACCTGTGGGATATTGTTAGGACTTTGTGGATGCTCAATGTGCCTTTGATGGGGCAAGGCGGAGGACTCATTAAAGCGGTCGGTCTATAATACCACGCCGCAGCGTTGTAACTAGCTGGTATTGGTAAAACCCATATGGGTATGTGGCCATGTGGCTCTACAGGCATTACATTGTTTAATGGTATCACAGATAATGATAGAATGGTGTCCTGTTAACATTTACTAACCTTGTTTAAATGAAAAACTTTTTGCAAAAAAAAAACCTTTTTTTTTGTGTTTTGTTTTTGGAAGTCGGTTTTTTTTTTATGCATATTTTTTTTTTTCAGCCTTCTTTGTAGTTTATGATGGTATCTTTCATAAATTCTTCTCGAATATTCATTGTCCATTGTTACTTAAAGTTATTAGCAAATCATTCGCATAAACATAGTAGAAAAACTATGTAGGTATTATAGAAGCTTCTTCCTTCCTCTACCAAATGAAAAAACACGTAAATCAGACCAGTACCTACTCACGGAGCTAAGAGGTAACAATCATTAAAAAAAATACAGCCGAATTGAGAACCTTTTTAGAAGTCGGTTAAAAAGAGTGAAATGATCATCTTTTACTGTGTATACTATTACAAGCCATACAACTTATGGTAAGGAAGCATTATCCAACTAAAACCTACTACAAAAATATTGCTAGAAGCATAATTATGATCATATTTCGGTTCAGTAAAGACGTATATTATCTGTGGTAAAGCCAAGTCCATATTACAGAAATTATGATATCCGCAAGAAAACCAAGGTAACCGACACTACCTCAAGAACTGGCACATATTACTCGCCAAACTATGACCGAAGTCTTCTGAAGTACCGCCCACATACCTGTAACGCAGCGTTGGGGAATTCCCCTTAAAAGGTAGACCGACGACCTTATGAATAGTTGTGACATCCGTGCGTATTTCTGGATGATCTCGCATGGCACAGAACCCAGTAGTGGAGCAGGAATATGTCCACCAGGGACGTCTTTCGGCAGATATTAATTATGGCATTCAGTGTCACGCATTTTTTAACAAATTGCACATCAAATAGTATACAGGGTGGAAGGTACACCGACGTTAAAACGAAGGATGTACTGAATACCACGTATTGACATCATTCTGAGCCCCCCACATAGAAATTTGTCATCGGTAATTTAAAAAAAAAAACAGCAGGTTTTGACAGTGTAGGTATTGCACTTTTGTAGGAAACAGCTGTTTTTTTTGGCTCTGAATGATGTAGGTACTGACTGAATACGTTGTAACCGTTTTCGCGTCGTCCCTTCCACCCCGTATTTTATAGTACCTACTTGCATTTGTAGATCTTTGACATTCGTTACAGGTAGTCAGTGGCCCGAAAGTCTGACAACGTGTTACCAAGGGTATATTACCCAGTACTAACTGGATTGTGGAGGTCCGTTGAGCCGTCGCTCCATGTAAAATACTGGTTTACAGCTGCATCCGGCGACCCAAACATAGTTGAGAAAAGGCTAGGCAGATGATGATTGCAAATAGTATCTAATTCGTAGCCTCGACAGACACCTAAATCATACGAAGTCCGTTCGAGTGTTCGTTAACTAGACAAAAACTAGCTCGATTGAAAACATCTCGTTTTTATTACCAGTCTCATTACAAAAGCAGGATATAATATATCAGACCTCTGCGGGTATTGGTTGGTAGGTTTTAAAATCACTGTGATGTTGAGGTTATTGACTTTTGATCGTGAAAGAGAATATCATCTCAAGGTCGTCTGCGCTATGTGAAACCAGGTGCTGATTCTTTAGGAATTGGAGATAAAAAAACCAAACTTATACTGTCACTTACGGGATATCTTCCGTGATTATACATTATTTATAATCCCCTTTGATATTCCGTAAGTGACAGTATAAGTTTAGTTGTAAACCGTGAAAGATTAAAACAGTGTATTGGAGATAATTTTATAGTAAGTACTAGCGACCCCCCCTTACTTCGCACAGCGCCACCTATTGGGCCCAAAACTATATCTAATGTAGCCTATATTTTAAATGAAGCATCTAGCAGTAGAGCGGTAAAAACTGCGTTCAAATCCATGCAATAGTTTTTGCGTGATGCACGTACACACGGCGGCACATCAAGCTGTACATTTCCAATATAACATGGCCTCGCTTTGTATAAATTTCCAGTACAACGAGAGATCCGCATAAACTAGTTTTGTATAGCTTGATTGGCAGTCGTGCGTACAAACATACAGTCAGAAATACAGACAGACAAAAAAATCTAAAAACTGTTGTTTTGGCTTCTGTTGCTCGAATAAAGACCTCCCAAATATTTTTTTTCAATATCTTCAATGTTCAGACATCGGCCTATTATATGTATAGTATTAAACCAACATCGTGCTATTGTTCCGCGATGGGGAAGGCAGGTCCGTATAACACACACCAATAGCAAAATGTTGAAGTTATAGAGATCGGACCTTCGTTATCCAGACACAAATCACAACTCCGAGTTGTTACTGGCGAAATTAATAGAAAAAATTATGTTGGTGTATGAGGAATAATCATAAGGAGTTTGAGAACCTCATTATTTTTTAGAGGAGCGTATTATAGGTACCACGAATTTTTGTAATTCCCATTAGCAGAACGGTGTTGTTTATTGACTTTCAGCGAATCTGAATGAAACATTTATCAGATAACGCGGTTTCTCCGAAATCAAGTGAAGTTATTTCATTGAGTAACGTTCAGAAATAGTTTCCGTAGTAAACAGTATGGACGCAACCTGATGACGTATGGGAATATGGTGGGTTGTTGCTCTCGGCAATGACAGACGGTCAATGGGATCATGACTAGATTACCCTTCAATATCTGCAGCTGTTGGATCGGTTATCGTCTAGAGAGCATATCTATAATTCTATATCATATCACAGAGGTATTTGTTTGTAAGTTTGTTAGTTTGTATGTAGGGGGTAATCTCCGAAAGTAATGATCCAATTCAATTTTTTTTTCTCTGATGGAAAGCTACATTATTCGTGAGTGCTATAAGCTATAAATTATTTTTATATCATGCATATTAGCCGAGCTATCACACTTTTTCCGGACGAAGTCGCGGGCGAACTGACAGTAAAAACTAAAGCTATTTATACAGTCCTGTGTAATGCCCAGTTTCTGAGCTTCAGTAGTGCTATTGTTTAGTTTAGTTTTGATACGTTGGTACATTGTATTCTTGAACATTCTTTGTCGAATCTTGTGAAATCTGGTAACAGTCTAAATCTCCACACTAGTCTAGCGTCTCGGTTCATCCCACCTGAAAGTTCTCAGATTCGTTCGTGGTATATTTAAAACGTTACCTTTCTTAACATAATATAACATCACGCCTGTAATCCCCGAAGGGTTAGGCAGAGGTGTTGATACCCTAATTACAGCCACATTTCGCTAGTTATAATAAACTCATGTAACAGGGACGAGCCTATTGCCATCAACAGGGCACGAATCTAGACTCCGTGGCCGCTACACAGTACCTCGAAAAGTCGAGTAATATTCGAGGAATTCGGGCAAAATACAGATAAATAGCTTAAATCCATACTTTTCTTGTTATCTTTTCATATTTTTATCAATTATTTTTATCGACTTTCAACATGGCGCCTCACCAATTTAGGTACTCTATGGTTAAAAAACATTGACAGTAAACTGTCTACTGTGTTTTGATGTTCGGTTTGTTGAGTTATTTTTGATAATCTCGCTTTAGTTTTTTGGATTTTTTAATTTGACTAACGTTGTGATTCACTTTTACAATGTAATATGACAGAAATAAACATGTCAAACGTCAATAATCAATCAACATGACAGCTTACCGCCATGACGGGTTTTTTTTGACTGTTGCAATTTCAAGTGTCATATTCTTGTGCTTTACTACCAAACAAAGCCAACTTAAAGCAATTGGATAGTTGAAAACTGTTTTATGTGTGTTTCCCCATTTTTGAGTATAGTGTACAAAGACCACCGTACATTTTGAAACATATCCTTTCCGAACAAAAAACCTATTAACACTTTGAACGACGTACAAATCGAAGGCAGGATCTCACGCTCAGTAGTCGTACTTGCGACCACTAGACTCTGGACTATTGCATCTTGATTCTCTTTAGGTAAATCCGACCTATATACTTCGGAGAAAAAACGTCGAGGCAAACTTAAGCAGACTGGGTAGGATGAGTCTAGACAAATCGTCATCAAGCATTATCTGGTTCTAACTATATAGGACAATGTCTCGAATGGGCCATTATGATTGAGGAAAGACTCATCGCTTCCAGTTGAACTGTTCACAGACGGCACGTCCACAATTTTATGTTCGGTGAGTTCCAGTCTAATCAGATACTTCCGCATTATACGGGGTGATTCATTGATCAGTGGATCAGTGGTACACACTAGTGGTAATGGTCTCGATTAACGAATAGTAGGTTCGAGCCCAGACAGGCACATTACTTTGTGTTTTTTATGTCATCACCACTGCTCTCAAAACGGTGAAGGAAAACATCGTGAGGTAACTAGCATATCTTAGAACAGAAAATTCGAGGACATGTGACATCTACCAACCCGTAATGGACCCGCGTGGTAGATTACAGCCCACTCCGTCTCATAGAGGATCGAGGCCTCTGTCCCAGCAGTGGGAACATTATATCCTGGTTATGCTTGCAATCAGTAGAGTCATCAACGCATAACTCAAAATAGGGGTGGAAAATTTTGTAAACACGTACTTAAAATAAAAAAAAACATTCTGTCTGTTGAAAGACACAACTCGATGTTTTATATTCGCTTTGCGTTAAATGTGTATTTACTATTTAGTGACTTGTGGTGCAAATGGGTCAAAATGGCTTGTTTAGTTAGAGAAAGTTCTAAGGAACTTGGCCACCACGGAAAACTGCGGTTTTTTTAGTGGGTACAAACTCCACATAACCAAGCCGTCTCCCCGATTCTGCGGAGCTTAGAAGATGTTTTTTTCCAGCAATGAACTGGGACAGACTGGATTAATTCAGTTATTATTACTCACTGCATTTTAATCAGTAGCCTGCTCGTCTGTCGTAAAAAATCTCCACGTTCCTGTGCTAACTACCAGCCTCATCCAGGCTATACCCTCGATGGCAATTAATGTTTTCTGCCTATCTCGAAGCCGGACCACCAGCACTTCTTTTCTCCTCCTGGACGCCACTCTGTGTCGGGAGCAGGGTCCAAGCTAATGGTGGTTATGCTCCTCATAATACGGGCCATATCGAGAGGTACTGCCTTCTGAATCAGGCCCTTGATCCAACCGCCTAGCGAGAGCTTCGACAGATGTTCTCCGCGACTTTTACGCCATCAGGCCATTGGCCGTAACTACAATCGGCACAATGATAGCCGAGTTCACAATCTCGTGTGCCATGCCAAGTCAAGATACTTTATTTGTTTCTCTTTCTCAGCTTTCACGAGGTTCTTCCCAGCTTTACCCCACGTGTTATAACCCTCCTTAGATACTGTTGGTAAGTACTAGAGCACACTGCCGTCGCACAAAGAACAATCCAAGATTATGCAGTGTTTCTTAACCTGGTTCCTCACGACCCTGATATCATAATGACGAGCATTTTGAACTGTCAGTTCAAAGTTCAAGGCGTTTTCGTTCACGTTCATGAACGAGACGGAACAATGGTGAGTTCTGCTAACAATGTATTGTTTTTTTTTTCAAACCTTACGTTTTTGTCCGTCTAGCAATGATTTCAAGAGTTGGGTACTTGAGAATTGTATTTTGGGAATTCCGACACAGCATTATTAGAAGTATATTTACTTCTTTATCGTATTACCCAGTACTAACTGGGTTCTGGAGGTCAGATAAGCAGTCGCTTCTTGTGAAATACTGGTATTCGGCTGCATCCGGTTAGACTGGAAGCTGACCCTATAGTTGGGAAAAAGGCTAGGCAGATGATTTAGGTACCTATTTATTTATTTTAGTACATGGAGAACTTACAGCCTGTTACAGCTAATATAAACAAACAAAAAAAAAGAAACCATAGTCAGCAGAAAGCCAATTACAAATCCTCACCTATGGACTTAAATTATAATAATAAAATGGTGTGAGCACAAAAACAAAAAACACACCGCTTTAATTAAAGTAAAAAGCAATATAAATACTTGGTTGGTATTTTAAGTAGGTATCTGGGTATCTGTGTAGATTAAAGGATAATTAATTTGGGGAATTCCAGACAAGTATTTTTTATCTTTGATTTCCGCCGATTTTTGGTTAAATCGCTTGCAATCGAAAGAGATTACTTAGGTAGGTAATGGTTTTGTTACGCGATATGATATCGACGATAAACTTTTTATCTATATTGTTGTCAAACAGATCAACACTGGCATTTTTCGTTTTATGTATTTCCGTGTTTCTCTTATTCTTTTTTAGATACACTTATTATGACAAAATATAGTCGACCCGTCAACCTATCGATGCTGACTAACTATAGATTCGCTATAGTAGTTATGTGTTTGAGCCGTTTGGGGTTGATACACTAGGGCCACCGGCCATGGGGTCGGAGTACCCACGTAGTAGGTATTTCGGGAAATCGGCAAGCGGTTTGTCGACTGTTAACGTAACCAGAGGGCTGGCCTAGTTTTTGGCCAAAGCCAGCCAGCCTTCTGGGCACTTTTCCTATTGACAGCGATGTGGACGAATTTTTTGACGTCCTGTAATATTTTCCCCTTTTGATACTTGTACATTTTATTATTAAAAATTTATTTGTAGTTTGTAAATAATAAAATGTGCATACTGGATTCAAATAAATAACTATAGATTCTACGGGATATCTACCATGTTTTCCATGTGCAACAGCGCCGAAATATCGGAAACTCAAAGAAATCAGTAAACATGATAAATATCCCGCTTCTAGTGTTGATGATAATGTTAGTGATAGTTTATAATCTTATAACTATAGATTCTGTTTCACAACTGAACTTCAGTCTCTGCAATAGTCTTCCACACTTCTCTCTGTTACTCGTTCTGATGAATCTGCGGGATAATTACGTAACACGTTTCCATTGGCAATGAATGCCTTTTATTTCGACAGTTATAAATACATTCCATTGTGTTGACGTGGTCTCATCATCTGCCTAGCCTTTTCCCAACTATGTTGGGGTCGGCTTGCAGTCTAACCGGATGCAGCTGAATACCAGTATTTTACATGGAGCGACTGCCTATCTGACCTCCACAACCCAGTTAGTACTGGGTAATACGATACCCCTTGGTAAGACGTTGTCAGACTTTTTTTGGGCCACTGACTACTTATAACGACTGTCAAAGATCTACAAATGACACCCGGGACCAACGGCTTAAGGTGCTTTCCGAGGCACGGAGGAAACTCGGTATGTAATGGGTGGTCACCCATCCACAGACCAACCTAGGCAAGCGCGGCTTAACCTAAAGATCGATCCGAGCGGCTTGTATTACTTAGCCACGAGCTCATCTATTGTGTTGACGTGGTCTAACAGACGATTTTTTTGCAAACATGTGTAACAATAAATTACGTAACTTCAAATTTCTTCGGAGGTTGATGGAAATTTTCAGTGTAATTGATGTTGGGGTCCTGAATTCTTCCAAGTCATCGCTCCAGATTCATCTTTAGCCTGATACGGTTGGTTAGTTGGTCTAGTGATCGCAAGCGTGACTGCTGAGCATGAGGTCCTAGTTTCAATTTCCAGGTAGGGCCAAGCGTGGGTTAAGAATTTCTCAGTACAGAGTCTGAATTCGTGCCCGGTTGATGGCAATAGGCTCCCCCTATTACGTGGGACTTAAACATAACTGGGGAAGCGTGGGTGCTGGGGTTTACAGACGAGGATTTATGTTATGTTATGAACAATGTAGGTATTAGGAATTTCCCTCATGTTTTCGGATTACGACTGAAAGTGTTTTACACAATTAGTGTTCTGAATTCCTCAAGGTCATCGCTGCAGAACTATTTTGACATGATACGTTTAATTGTATCCTATGTTTTTACCTATAGGTACTTAGTTAAGAAGTGATTGATTTAATCCATTGTTCTCTGAGTGAGTTTACAAAAAATGCCTCGTTTGTAATTAGTTGCAAAACTTAATATTGTTGCTATCGCACTAGGTAACTCTGTAATGATAGTCGTAAGATGTAGAAAATCTATTCAAATAAATAAAATTGAACTGTGTGTTTGTAATTTCACAATAACAGCTTTTTACTGTTTGCATATGAAAGTATAGGTATACGGACTTTTACTGGCAGATAGCTGTTATAAGGAGTAAACTAAAGCTACTTTTATTTTAGAATAAATATTAGGGTTCCGTGCAAAAAGATAAAAACTCTGAAATTGTTAGCAGAATCCGATTCAAATTGGGAAGCGACATTTTTATAATAATTACACGCGAACGAAGGTCGTGCGTCACAGCTAGTAATAAATAAAATGAATGCAATTATAGTAAAGCAAGTAATGCAGTTGTATTCCTACATACCACGTTCGATGCAGATTGTTCGTCCGAACAACTAAATTACCTTGATTGTTTTCCTGGGTGGCTGAATGCAGATGACTGTGTTTACCTTGATTCAATGCATTCTTGTCGCTTACGGTTACTACATATTTCATTAATGACTGCATTTGTTTATGACTTTGTCCATTCATTATTGAGATTAGGCTCTCCACTATTACCTATATGGGACGTTAACAAGAACTGTCGAAATGTGGGTGTAGGTATCATAATAAAGCATAATCAGCCTATTAATGTTCCCACTGCTGGGACACAGGCCTCCTCTCTATGAGAGGGAATGGGCTATAATCCACCACGCGGGCCCAATGCGGGGTGTAGGTATCTGTATATACTAAAGGTAGGCGTCTGCCTAGCCCTCCGGGGATTACAGGAGTAATGTTGTGTTACAGTATGTGTGTTCTCCATTAACTAACTTGGCGTATTTATTAACTTTCTGTTGTGTTTGGTCATGGGTTCAGTACCCCGGTCGGGAAAAGTGTCATTGACTTTAACCATCAGTGATTTCTCAGTAGTACCTAGCACAGGATCTGCATTTGTGCCGGGTTGATGGCTATAGACTCGCCCCTTATTACATATTATGGGACTTAACCGAAACTGGAAAAAGGCCGGTGTATGGTACACCCACATACATATACCTGTGGGTGTACCATACACTCCCTTACTCCTTTTTTTTTTGTTTTTCGGGTAGGGAATCATCAAATGACCTTTCCCGCTCTGGGCGGAGTGGAAGGGAGTGTCAGACTTGTACTGACTAAAACCCATCCATGTTCCTTCTTTGTCCTTTGTGTTCCAGGGCCGCGGTATCTCGTGCGAACAGTCCCGCAGTCCCTCTGCCTTACCCTTCGGGTTAGATATCCATGATATGTACATATTTTTTTGTCGTCTATGAACGTGGACAAGACGAAAGGAGTACCTACGTAAGGATCGTAACAAGTGGCGCCCTCTAATCTCTGCGTACCCCCATGGAAACAAGTCGTGAGTTGATGGTATAATAATTTCTGTTTTTGATTGACCTTGTTCAGAACCATCTGGTGTTAATTTCATAATATTTCCTCCTTTTATTCCACCTGACCGCAGAAATATACAGTATGACCAGTTTAAGAGTGCAGTTCAAAGTGGCGTTGCTTGTCAAGAAAATTTGCATCGATATGTCAAAATTGGTACATTTATTTTAGTTCCGTGTTTTCCCGCCTGCACAGATAAGTTGGTTGAAGTGTACTTGCGTGTGAGAATAATAACACATCTGTCAAATCGGACAATGCTATTTTTAGTATAATGTGACGTCAATCATGACGCGAATTTAGAATGCAGTAGAATGTGTTTGTAACCTTCATTGTATCGTAGGTATCAGGTAGGCATAATAAGTTACTGTTCCGTAAATTGAAGGAGGCAGTTTTGGTTCATGTTAGTACGAAAAAGTACGTTAATTCGGAAGTTGGCGGCATTATTGAAATAGATTTTTTTTCATGAACCAGGTATAATGGGTGTAAATAATACCCTTAACGAAGCCGAAAAGCCCTTGTTTTCCCCGTCTTTGCGGTAATTTTTTTGTTCTAGACCATACCTGGGAACCTTCTAGTTACGGAGATATTGGCGGTAAAAGTTCCAACTGTTTCACATTTTTTTTTTAAATACTTTTTTATAATGTTATAACTTTACTCTAAAACCTCCACGACCCCCGTACTATTCAGTGCATCCATCAGCACAAAGTTTTGAGTGCGTTACTTTTACATTGAGTCCTACCGTAAAACGTGATTTTTACCGCTATAAAGACTGTTCAATTTATGTTTTTTCCTCAACACAGTAATAAAGGCCAGACTGAAAGTTGAACAATAAAACATTACTTTGAAGTGGTGCATTCAGTGTGGTATTTTCAAGTGGATGTACTTCATTGATGCTGGTCGTTTTGAGCGAGATTTTTGATTCGAGGCAACCATGGGACCGAAGTACTTGCGTCATTGGAACAAAGACGTTTCCAAGCTTTTTTGTACATGAATATATTGATAAACATAAGAGAACATCACATCTGTGTTTTTCTGAAAGAAGTAGGTGGATGTTCTACCGCAATCACAGACGGACAACCGTTTTTCAACCTTATAACTCAGGACATAAGTTATAGTACTCTAAAGTATACAGTATTTTCGCCAGTTATGTTCAAGTCCCACTTATTATGGGCGAGCCTATTGCCATCAACCGAACACTAATCTAGACTCTAGTCTGTTACTCAGGAATTCCTGATGGAAAAACCAATCACACTGCCCGACCTGGAAATTGAACCGAAATCAAAACAAAAACAACAGTGTTTACAAAACTAGTATGAGGGTACTACTGGTACAGACTGGTACTACTTGGTATTTACTCATATTTTGTTCTGAAAAGCCCACAATAAGTATCTTTTAAACCTACAGTCATAAAGTATAGAAAACTGGTATGTAAGGTACAGTGGCGAATATACAAGTTTTCAAGGTACAGGCTGTACAGTTTTTGCCGCCCTTGCCTCTACAATTGTCATGTCCTAAATTATTTTTGCAATCCAACAATTGCGTTGAAATTACACGTAAAATAATTTTTGGGTATATTTTTGAGCTAATCAAAGCTCAATCACGTATGATTAATAAGGTGGGGTAGTGTATGCTACTTACACAATAATGTACATTTGGTAAACAAAAAATAAAGAAAATTATAATAATAATCTTTATTGCGCTTACAAACAGTTAAAAATAATACTGAGATGGGAACGTCTTCGGCAAAATTTGTTGCAGACTTCTATCTGTAAAACATCAGAAAACCGTCATGCCAAAATCTTTTTGAGTTCTATGAGGTAAAAAAAAAAATTCGGTCCTCAAATTTGCCGCCCCAAAAATCTGCCGCCCTAGGCTCAAGCCTACTCAGCCTGCTGGTAAATCCGCCACTGTGTAGTTACTAGGTAGTACGGGTACTAATTAGTACTTACTCATATTTTGTTCTAAAAAACCCACAATTAGTACTTACTAAACCTACACTCATAAAGTAAAGAAGACTGTTCCAACGGGTTTCCTACAAGGAAACAAGGCCATTTAATTCCGAGAAAGAGTATTGAACTTTCCAAAATACCAGTTTGTAAGAGAATACGGAAGAAAAACAGGCGTTGAAGATTGATGATGTGTTTGTTGTTGATTCATTTTTTATAAAGTTTCGCCTGGGAAACTTTTTTAATAATAGACTGACTTTATTTGTCTGCTTGTTCCGGCTAATCTCCGAAACGGTTGGACCGATTTTGATGGGAGTTTTACGTTTGGGTCGAGTAGGTATTGAAATTTTGTATGGGACAGCTGGTAATTTTTTCGCATTATTTAGGATGGAGAAAGTTGTTCAGTTTAATGGTTTGCAGCATATCCTTTCTTACGCCTATACCCTTTCTGTTACACCCAGTATATAATATGTATAATTATGACACTATAAACAAATTTAAATAATTTATTAAAATATGTATAATTGTGTGTGTGTGTGTGTGTGTATGTGTATGTATGTGTGTGTGTGTGTGTGTGTGTGTGTGTGTGTGTGTGTGTGTGTGTGTGTGTGTGTGTGTCTGTGTGTGTGTATGTGTGTATGTATGTGTGTATGTGTACAAGAACGAAAATGGTAAAAGAATCACAGGATGTCATAAAATTCGTCCACATCGTTGTCAACGGGAAAAGAGCCCAGCAGCAGATGGCCTACCATGACGTCGTACAGCCAGCTAGTGTGGGAAAGAGATGGAGCTAGGCGACCTGTATAGCTCTGTCTCTTTCCCACACAGGAATTACTCCTGCCTTAAGACGTCATAGTAACCCCTCCCCAGAAGACTGGCAGCATTGTCATTGGAGATCACGCGTAAAAATAATAACAATAAACTTTCCTGCCTACTGAGCATCTGTTTTTTAAGAGGACAGTAAATAGAAACTTCTTTTGTAAATACCTATTTATTAAGGTAAATTACTTATGTTTCGACACCCACTGGCTTGTTCACACTTCACACTACAAATAGGCGAAGTTAACTGAAGGCGACTTTGACTTTCAAATAAATCAAGGAAAAACGTACCAACAGCGTGTTGTGTAAAAGTTTCATTGACCGCGTTATCAGGCCAGCTGTTCGTAAAATAAACGCGAATTCCGTCAATTATGAACATTTATACAATCGTTGACCTGACGGTGTTGATGACCTGCTGACCTTAGACTCATCGCTGTTCATCGTTATAAACATTTCTCTGGCTAGCCAAATCATCGTGGAAGGTATTAATCTGACCAAGTTAGTTTCTTGACAAGGGGCAACCCTGCAGTGGCGAAGGTTTCATACAACTCGATTCCTACCGGATTCCCTTTGAAAAATGGCACAGTCAGTATTCTATGGACAAATAACATAATCACATTAAAGATATGTTCTCCGGCTTACTTCGTATAAAAATTGACCCTTCGCTACAGCAACCCTGGTTTCATTAGTCAAGTTAAAGTATTTGCTTGAGTTAAGTAATTACTTATGCAACCATTTTTGTGCAATCAGAAAGAATTTGAACGAAGTAAGAACCATCAAAGGAAGCAAAGCTAAGAATTCTAACTTTTGACAGTTCTAACTTCAAGCAATTACTAAACTAGGTACGGAATAAAAATCGTATCTTAAGTTATAAATTTTACTCACTTGATAACCTTAGAGAAAATAGACTCAAAGTGATAGATTCATTCAAAATTTCATTCAAAACTGAAGCAACAACTCACTAAAGGTGTGCGCAAGCGGCAAGTAACGACGTTTCCCGACACGCACACAAGCCCACGAGTATTACGTAGGTACGCACGAGGCTAACTTGGAATTGCTACCTCTTACGTGCGACTGATGCGGTTCTAAGCCTAATATAGCTCTGCCAGGGCTGCGGGACTGTTCGAAAGAGATACCGTGGCCCTGGAACACAAAGGGCAAAGAAGGAACATGGATGGGTTTTAGTCAGTACAAGTCTGACACTCCCTTCTGCTCCGCCCAGAGTGGGGGGGGGTCATTTGATGATTTCCCATCCGGAAAAAAAAAAAAAAAAAAAAGCCTATTATAGCTATAGCATTTTTGATATGGAAAGAAAAACTCGAGTGCGAGCAGGGTTTGAACGTCACCGTAAGACGTTATTAATGGAACGATGATTTCGAGAGCTGTGAGCAGGGTGCGATGGTCTAATTGGTTAAGACGTCCGGTGTACTAAATCGGAAGGTCGCAGGTTCAAACCCTGCTCGAACTCGAGTTTTTCTTTCCATATCAAAACTGCTGTAGTTCCCAATGCAGGGTTTGCGTACAAAATATTAAAAATGTTGATAACTTTATTTGATAGATTTCATTTATGACTGCCACGACGGCACTATGGCCATAGATTTTTTCGGTAAATCAACCGTATCAAAATTTTCAGTTTTTACTCCCAAAAACGTGTCTACGTAGGTATCTAGAGGCCTAGAGATGCTGAATTCCTTTACACTATGTAGGTATAATGGGTGTAAAAGTACCCTTTAACGAAGCCGAAAGGCACTTGCTCTCCCCGTTATTGCGATAATTTTTTTGTTCTACCCTAGATCATACTTGCGAACCTTCTAGTTACGGAGATATTGGGGGTCAAAGTCAAAATTGTTTCACAAGTTTTTTAAAATATAGTTTTAGTTTTTAATGTTATTACTTTACTTTAAATACCGTACTGTACTATTCAATGCATCTATTAGCAGTGTTTAAGTGCGTTACACTGAGTCCTACCGCAAAAAGTTATTTTTCACCCCAAAAGAAACGCCCCGTCTCCGAGCAATATTTTTTGCGTAGAGTTACTTAGTTTGATGTACAGAATTCTTGGTTGACGGCTTTGTGAAGGGTCAGTTTGCACCCGTTAGACGAATATTTAAAAAGAAATATTTAAATTCGAGAACAGCATTCTCGAATTTTAAAAAAGCTAAAGTTATCGTCGTCCGCAGGCACTCACTAAAATGTTGTTCAAAAGAGGTTCAACCAAACAGGTTGTTCAAGATTTTGATTGCAATATTTTTAGATAGCTGGCAGGTCGATTGTCTAAAAAACATCACATAATGACTATCATCAAACGAGCATGTGGAAAAAACTGGAGTCATTAGAAAAACTGGTTTGCGGATTTATTTTTGTAAGTATTTTTACTAGATGAAACCTATGTTTTTACAAATGATCCGATGTAGAAGTGATATTTAAAATAAAATAAAAATAAATAAATTCCATTTATAAAAACAAAAATAGATGAAAATACAAATGCGAACACATATATAGCTAAAACCTAAATATCAGAAAAACCGCAAAAGACAAAAAAGGCATAATTCATCATCATCATATCAGCCGAAAGACGTCCACTGGTGAACATAGGCCTCCCGCAAGTGTCGCCACATTGACCGGTCCCGTGTGACTCGCATCCAGCGGATTACTGCAACCTGTAAAGCATAATTTTTATACATATAATAATAAACATCTACCACATGTCACATCAAAATTGGGCCAATGTAGTAACAGATTGGGTTCCGAACAACAGAACCCGGGGCGACGCCGTAAGCCCAGAATCAGATGGCGTAACGAGCTGGACTCTTCGAGAAATATAGAAAGAGGGAACGGAGGCTTTTGCCGTGCAGTGGGACACAGGCTCATAATTAAACAATAATCCATGGTGGCGATCAATGATAATGTTTGAGAAGAGGCCTTTGCCCCTGCAGTGAGTTAAATTAATATAGGTAAGTCAAAATAAGTATTTAACGGTACCTAGCTGCTGCTTTCTTAAGGAAGTCAAAAGTAGTCTATACTGAACCCATAATCATCTGCCAAGCCTTTTCCTAACTTTATTGGGGTCGGCTTCCAATCTTACCGGATCCAGCTAAATACCAGTATTTTACATGGAGCGACTGCCTATCTGACCTCCACAACCCAGCTGGTACTGAGTAGTACGGTCTGAAACCGTATTTACAGGCAAAAGGACAAAATAAAATCAACTGTTTCCAGAATATTTTTACTTGTATTCAAGCGCCACTCTGTTACTAAATATTAAAGTTGTGAAACGAATCATCTTCAAAAAAACATTAGGTATGAGTATGACAAGCACTTTCAAAAACGGTGAAGGAAAACATCGTGAGGAAACCGGCATGTCCTAGAGCCAAAAGTTTCGAAGACATGTGACATCTATCAACCCGCACTGGGCCCGCGTGGTGGATTATAGCCTATTCCCTCTCATAGAGAAGAGGCCGTGTGTCTCAGCAGTGGGGACATTATTAGCTGATTATCCATGCATGCCTGACAAGCACACACAGGTATTTATTTAATACCTGGATATTACATTTTAACTTTTTTTTAAATAGCCCGTATTGTCACACTCCTGAGCAAAGCCTCCCCTCATTCCTTCCACTTATCACGATGGTGTGCTTCTTCTCGCCAATTAGCGAGGAAGCCATCCAAGACGTCCCGCCATCTTCTCTTCGTTCTGCCGCGACCGCGTCTAGCTGTCTCAGGGCTCCAGTCTCGTATTTGCCCATCAAACCAGCCACTGTAGATTTGGAAAGATTGTTCTCCACAGGTGGGTTAATCCATACGGATATAAGAAACAGACTGAAACCAGATAATTTAATATTTTTATGTTTATATTTTTATTAGCCATTACGATGCATTCTTCATTCGTATCGGTATCGTAATATACATATCGTTGCATCCCTAAATTTAACTAATCAGCAATAGGTATTCGTTGGTGACTCTATCATATATTGATATGAACATTCATTATCTACTAATAAAATATGTACTAAATGATCTAAAGCTACCTATAGGTTTCCCCGCTTGAGTACATTTATATAAAAAAAAATATATATATAGGTACTTATATATTTAGATAGGTAGGTACCTATCTAAATATATTTTATTGCTAAGCAAAAGCTTCTTTTGACGTATCAATTTAATAAGTAGCCTGCTTTCCACTCTGCTGGTAAAAACTATACAAATAAATAAAATGGCGTCGCGGGACCGGACCCGGACGGACGGACAGCGGATGCTTAGTAATAGCAGGGTCCCGTTGGTTATCCTTCGGATAAGAAACCCTAAAAGCGTTCTTTCTCACGTTGTTTACATTGCACTCGAGTGCGTATTCCTCTTGTTTACTACAATGTTATCATTTCCATAGATACGTCAACTACTTCTTGATTATTAAACATACTTACTACTATTTACTTACCCGTCCGTAATAGTCGTGGGTTCAATGAACATCCCACGGTTCGAGGTAAGGAGTGAGTAAACAAACTCCGGATTTTATAATTAAGTGGGTATTGAGAGATGTTGACCAGACATGAGCTAACCAGTATCGAAATTTTTATTAGTAACTAGCTGTCAGTTGCCCGGACCTTCGTTCGCGTGTAATTATTATTTCCTATTTGAATCGGATTTTGTTAACAATTTCAAGGATTTAATTTTTTACTAATTTTTTTTTTTTTATTTCAAGGGTTTTCATTTTTTTGCACGGAACCCTAATCTTTTTATTAAAATAAAAAGACCTTATAACATTAGCTATCTACCAGTAAAAGTCCCGTCTAAATCGGTCCAGCCGTTTATGAGATTAGCTGGAACACAGACAGACAAAAATTGAAATTTTTTTTTTTTTTTTATAAGTACCGTTGATATACAATATTTTCATTGGCATTCAGTAATAAGCTGTTATTTTGATAAACTTATACTGTCACTTACGGGATATCTTCCGTGATTGTTCATTATTTTGAGCTCCCGATATTTCAACGCTGTTGCAAGCGCCATGATCGCGGGTTGACTGGAGAATGCGGGTGGATGGAAAATAAATTGTTAAGAGCAGACAAATCTATCTACTCTCTCTCTTTGTAATATCGGAAGCTCAAAATAATGAACAATCACGGAAGATATCCCGTGACAGTTTAAGTGTAGTTATAAACCGTGAAAGCTTAAAACAGTGTTTGTTATTTTGATATTACAAACAGACACTTCAATTTTATTTATTTGTATAGATCTGTTAAACAAGAGTGTGAAGTGTAGTGGTCCCAAGCGCTACTCCAGTTTGAGCAAAAAAAGAAATTGCTGATGGAAAAACGCAATAACACTTTGCACGAGGAAAGGTTTATTGAGGTTTTCCATCATCAATTTCTCAGTGGCTGCCACGGAGTCAGAAGACGTGCCAACTTGATGGCAATAGGCTCGCTCCCTATTACATTATGGTACATAAAGATAACTGGTGAAATGTTTTTGTATTGTAAAGCCAAGTCAGAGGCCCATTGGCGGCATAAAAACTCTGATATCAGCACTCGTAGCATGACCACCGTAGTCGACAAAATCACATTATTGATTTCTTTTGATCATCTGCCATTTTGTCGATTCTTCCGCCGACAATAGCCCAGTTTCTACGGTGGCCATGTTACGCGTGTTACCACACGAAAAAAGAAAGAAAGAGGGAAAAGAAAGTTAGGTACCTACACCCTCTGCCTGCCTGACCTTTCGGCATTTAGGATAGAAGCTGTCCAAAAGGTAAGACAATGGCCTTTTACTAGCACTTGCACATTCGTGCTAGTAAATAGCACGAATGTACTAGAACTCCGAACCGCTACATTAATAGGTACTATAATCTTCTTAGCCTTTTCCCAACTATGTTGGGGTCGGCTTCCAGTATAACCGGATGCAGCTGAATATTTTACATGGAGCGACTGCCTATCTGACCTCCACAACCCAGTACTAACGTAATACGATGCTCCTTGGTAAGACTGCTTGTCAGACTTTTTGGGCCACTGACTACCTGTAACGACTGTCAAAGATCTACAAATGACAGCCGGGACCAACAGCTTAACGTACTTTCCGAGGCACGGAGGAACGTAAGTAAGTAGTAGGTACCAACTTTACACAAAAAAGATAACCGAAGAACTGTATCAAAATTCGCACATTTAAATGAATTGAGTCGCGGTCAAAGTTTTTTGTTATTTACCTACTTTATTATTGTAGTACACATTACATAGTTTATTATCTTTTTTATGTAGGTACAAATCATACTCTTTGCGCCGCTTTATTATAATAATCATGCTATCTCCACGTGATTCCACGTGAACATTTTCTGGTGAAATTACGCCTTCTGATAAAATTACATTTTCATTGAATGAATGAATTATATATTTTTATTTGCAAGAATATAGGTAGGTAACATAAGTTCTTATGATCTATGGGTTTCACTATATTCGGCATTTTAGCCGTACAAATATTTAGATTTTACATCTTGGTTATCTCTATATTATATATATAAATTCATTTATTCAGGTAATTTACACCCATCGCCATTTATCAATGTAATCACACAACAAACAACAAAAAACACACACTAACACAATTAATCCAAATGTCAAATAAATGAAATAATAATAGTGTTTTTCTGAATTCTGAATTCTTCAATTATGGCTTTATGTCAACTTTAGTTTTAAAACGCTCTGCCTGCAATTATTATGTAAAACTGAAGTGTGTATGGGCTTGAACCACTGCCCTTAATACAAGTTATTTCATAACTTAGTAAGGGTACTGGTTGCAACACCTACCTGTTTTTGTTAACTACCATTAAGTCAAGTGCTCTTATAGATGTTTCTATATAATGTTAACATTGTTATTTGATTTAATAAATAAAATTGACTCAAATACAATGACATACATTGTATTCGAGTCAAACTTCGACGTCGAACTTACACTTAAAATTACGCCTTTTTCCCATGGGGCGAGGCACAAACCACAGAACGCCACCAGCTACGATCCTTACATACTCCTTGAGCCTCATCCACGTTCATACATACATCCTGGTCCGGTTGCGAGTACTACGCACCTAACTTACTGAAGAACCTCACCAAAGACGTTACCTACAGGAAAAACAGTAAGTGACTATTATCGAAAGTCTACCTACGATTATTACTTAAATAAACAAGTAACTAGAGAAGGTCGTATGTTTAAACCTTCGGAAAAGCTACTGGAAATCAATTACCTGACGTTTCCGTGACCTACCCCTTCGTAGGCAATTATGTTTGTTCGCGGTTGGAGTTAAAAACTTCAGTGGTAATAATTTGACAGTGAGACCGCCTGTATGTCGTAGCAACAAGGGTGATTTTCGTAGTGTAATCATTTCCCTGAAACGCAAACTGATTGACATGTGCATTCTGGCCATCCCAACGGTGCCCAAACTTGGTCCCTGACGAAGTCGCAAAAGTCCAACATAAAAGATCCTGTAACAAAACGAACAATAGTCTGTTTTCTTTGGTTCTCTTTTTGAATTAAGTGAATACCGTAAAAAAACGCTCGTGTCTCGAACCTTTGTCATGTTTTATTCATTACAAAACAATTACTTTGTACCAACTCAATTTGTACATTCATGGTTCCATATTAATAATTTAATGATAATTTAAACATGAGTCATATAGCCCACAGTACAATTTAGTATTGATATTTATGAGTATTGATATTTATAATAATAATAAAACACTAATCAGAATATACTTCACTACCACACAGTTAGAAACAAATAAAACAGCCTATAGAAAAAAGTTACATGAAGAATTCATAAATAAATATCCAGAATTAGCGCATATAACAGAGCAAAGATTGTCAGATCAAGTGAGAGCGATTATAAATAACAAATATATACATGACAACAGATTAAAAGAAATTAAAAACCAGGTAGCTTCAGAATTCAGGAATAGTAACACTAACACACAAAGTATTGAAGACATAAATCGTGATCACTGGGACACACAAACCCAAGACGACTCAGAACAACCTGCTACAAATACAAACTTCTCTGATACACCTATTAATACTCTTACGACAAATATAATCTTAAACAATAGCACAGACACCAACATCGTATCTCAGACTGTCGTAAATATAGATGACGAAAATTTCTTGCAAAATATAGATGTTGGTCAGTTTGGACCAACGCAAACTAATTTTGATACTGCTACAGAAACCAATCCAGAAATTGAATCCACATTTCATCAAGCTCAAATAAACTTTGATTGCACACATCCCACTAATAGACCATACATCCCCAAGCAGAAGACTTCTCGAAAGTTTTCTGCTATTGTTTCTTACATAAATACTGTCATTCTTCCTAAGTATGTAAAAGCCAACAGCGAATTCATCAAATTGCAGACCATAATTTACTGTGCAGCATGGACGGCAGCTACATGCAACGGGGCTAAAATATCAGACCTTACCCAAAATTAGCGCCGCCCATATACACAAAGAAAACCAAAATGGCAAATTAGATTAGAAAAGAAGATTGATAATTTAAGAGCATAGGTAAACTGACACATTACATTAATGGTTGTAGAAGTAAAAAATTAATAGCTGCAGTAGAAGAAATAAAGATAAAATACCAGCTACACGCACAACACGAAAACCCAAACACAGAAATAGCACACTTTTTGGACACTTTAAAACAAAAATTAAGCGCTGCATCGAGTAGACTTAAAAGGTACATAACATGCACGAATCGCAAAGTCCAAAACACAAGATTTATCAATAACGAAAAAATATTTTACAGGAAACTTACATCTAATAACAAAGACACCACTAACCAAAGTCTAGAGACACCTACACCCGAAATACTCCGAGAATTGTGGGCTAACATCTGGGTTAAAGAAACTACACCAGAAATTCCAGAAATGGAATTTGAGTTTATACCAATAGAAACATTTATAGACGTCATCAAACGCACACACAACTGGAAATCGCCTGGCACTGACAACATCCACAACTACTGGTATAAGAAATTTTCGAGTATACACCCTTTCCTATATAACCATTTAAATACATTTATCAAATCGCCTCATTTACTTCCTCAATACATAACACACGGAGTAACTTACATGATTCCTAAAGACACGAATGACACCAAAAACCCAGCGAAATACCGGCCAATCACTTGCCTACAAACTTTGTACAAAATTCTAACAGCCTGCATAAGCGAAATAGTATATGAGCATTTAACTAAAAACAACATTCTAGCAGAACAGCAAAAGGGTTGTCGCAAGAATAGCCAAGGGTGTAAGGAGCAACTAACTATTGACGCCATTACCATGAACAGCGCTGTGAAAACCAGAAAGGATATTCACACAATGTTTATAGATTATCAAAAGGCCTTTGATTCAGTCCCGCACAGCTGGTTGCTACACGTATTAAATCTATATAAAATTCACCCTACACTTAAACAATTTTTAGAAACTTCCATGCAGAATTGGCAAACTGTTCTTAAAATCAATTCCTCCTCCTCAACTGTAGCTACTGAACCAATCTGTATAAGACGTGGAATTTTTCAAGGAGATGCTCTAAGTCCTCTGTGGTTTTGCATGGCACTCAATCCACTCTCACACTTGTTAGATCAAACAGGCGCGGGATTCTCGCTGGAAAGCAATAACACACAATATACGTTAACACACCTTATGTACATGGATGACATAAAGTTATATGCAGCTGACAAAGAAGCACTTTATCAACTAGCTGATGCCACACAACAATTTTCTAATGATATTTGTATGTCATTCGGAGTAGATAAACGTAAAATTTTGTCCATTGTAAAAGGAAAAATCCAAAATAATAGTTATACACTTCTATCAGGAGCATCAATCGAGCCAATAGATGAACAGAGTACATACAAATACCTAGGTTTCAAACAGTCCAGACAAATACAACAAAAGATGCCAAAACAAGAACTGCTCAAAAAATTCTCACACCGCCTCAATCTTATATAAAAAACAACCTTAATTCAAGAAATACAATTAAAGCCATCAACGCCTTTGCAATACCCATTCTCACATACTCTTTCGGAATTATAAGATGGTCAAAGACTGATATTAAAAAACTTCAGCGCACTATCCATACACTCCTAACCAAACATAGAAAACACCATCCAAAATCATGCATACAACGACTTACACTACCACGCCAAGAAGGAGGGAGAGGATTAATAGACATACACAATTTACACAACAAACAGATACTTTCACTCAGAGCATACTTTCATCACAAATCAGAAACTTCATCACTACAAATAACGGAGACAGATAACAAACTAACACCACTAAACCTACAAAACCGAAACACACAAATAAATGAACATATAGTAAGTGTACAACAAAAAATAGCACCATGGTCTGAAAAAGCCCTACACGGAAGACATCGAGCCTGCCTGAGCCAGCCACACGTCGATAAAATAAAGTCGAACGAATGGCTCAAACGAGGCGAATTGTTTCCCGAGACCGAGGGTTTTATGCTGGCCATACAAGATCAAATAATAGCAACTCGTAATTACAGAAAATACATTATAAAAGACCCAAACCAGCTGACTGACTTGTATAGTTTCGGAGGCATTGTTACAATGTCTGCACAACATATAACAGGAGCATGTAAATCACTTGCACAAACCAATTATAAACATCGCCATGACCAAGTCGCTGCAATCATACACCAACAGTTAGCATTTTAATATAAACTAGTTTCAGAAATGATACCGTATTATAAGTATAAACCAGAAGTAGCATTAGAGAATAACGATCAAAAAATTTACTGGGACCGAACTATAATAACCGATAAAACAATTCATTACAATAGACCCGACATTACCGTTCACGACAAAACCAATAAAACAGTTTATCTGATAGACATAGCAATACCTAACACACATAATATAAAAACCACAATATCTGAAAAGCTCAGTAAATACCAAGATCTTGCCATTGAAATTAAAACCCAATGAAAAGTACAAACTGTTCATATAGTCCCCATTGTTCTCTCATCTACTGGTATTATACCAAAATCTCTCACACAAAGCCTCAACACACTACAGATGCCGAATCACACACTTTATATGCTGCAAAAAGCCACCATTCTCAACACCTGTCGAATCACCCGAAAATTTTTGACTTCTTCCACATTATCATCCACTTTCTCTATCTAAAATTCACCTTACATCCTTGGTTCCGACCCGCGTGTAAGGTTTCTTAGGCTCTCTTAAATGAGAAGAAACATAAAGAACAACAAAATAATAATAATAATATATAATTTATTTCAGGTAACAAAGACCCATAACATATATACCTTATAGACTATCATACATATTTTATAAAAACAATAAAATATAAACAATTGTACACGAAGTGACGGCGTCGTGTTGCGCTGCGTGGTGTCGCGTAGCATTCCGCGGAAACGCCGATATATGACACCCTTCGGCCAAACCTCTTCCTTGAGGAAGGTCTCAATATGATGAGTCGGAACTCGCACCACAAACGACTTGAAATTCGTGTTGTGGCGCGACTCTAACTTCTCAACCCTCAAGATCCAGTTGGTCTTCGCTCGTACATACTCCACGACCTCCTCAACCTTCGTGGTGTGATGTAGCCGGGACACATAAAGCTGCGTCGTTGGAATCGCCAGACGCAGCACATTGGGTCCTGCCAGCGCGGTCCCGCACTGGTTACGACTAGAGGGCTTCTTCCTCTTCTTCCTCTCCACCTTCACGAAGCCAGAGCAGCGGCGGCCCAGTGGTGGAGACCCCGACTTACGAGCAGTAAGTCGTGGGTTCAAACCCAGCCTGGCGCATTACTTTGTGTAAGTTATTTCATCACCACTGCTCTCAAAACGGTGAAGGAAAACATCGTGAGGAAACCGGCATGTCCTAGAACCAAAAATTCGAAGACATGTGACATCTACTAACCCGCACTGGGCCCGCGTGGTGGATTATAGCCCATTCCCTATCATAGAGAGCTGTGGGAACATTAATAGGCTGATTATGCTTATGCTATGCTATTTATGAGTATTTGTGGCCATTATAATACTTATAGGTACCTAGAATTAATGTTATTTAAGTGCTTTTAATTATGCCTTCTGTCATTAGTTTGGGTTTCCTTGTTTGTATTGCAATTAATGAAATAATAAATTAATAAATCATTATTCCGAATCCCAAAAGGTAAAATAAAAAAAAAAAATGATTGCATTGATCGATTTATGACTCTGAAAATAACAATCTAGGTATAACCATATTAGATGCATAATTGCAATACCAATAATTAAGTAATAATTCAACTTGAAGGAAATCAATCAATCTTTGTCTTTACATTAAAGGGCCAGAGTATTATTAATAGAAGAATGATTAATTATTATTAATCATTCTTCTATTAATAATACTCTTGTAAATAAGAGTACCCAGAGTTCTAAATATAAATCCATATTCTCCGATTCACCAAATTTAGGCTATATTGCTAAAAAGTCACTCAATATAAAATAATGGTATTCAGTTGCATCCGGTTACGTTGAGAATAGGCTAGGCTGATGATATTGCTAAAAATATTCACTACCTACTTATTATGCAAATTACGTACACATTTAAAATAATATGTTATTTAAAAATCATTAGTTTATCATCGCAGAAAGGTCGAGAATGGAATAAATAATTTTTAAAATAGTTATTCTACCGTTTAATCATCGGTTAGTTATTTCCAAGTAATTTTCATCAATTACTAAGTGCATTTGGCGGGAAATTAAAGTGTATTCAGCAACATTCAACGCTGAACAAAATAAATACAAATCGTTATGCTTGCGTGGACGTAATAAGTACATTTTTATTGTTGCTTTATCAACACGTGCATGCCCGATTTTGATAAAAAGATTAACATTCATTTGGAATCTTGAAATGTATTGTCATAATTAGGTATCTACTTTGAATCCGTGATTTTAGCCTTTTCCCAATACGGGGCCAAGGCCCTTTTAGCATTTGAAATCTTCATGGATGGGTTATGCAGAGTCGTCGACCGGGCACTGTGATAAATAAATATAGAAGTTCCTGTAACAATTATTCACTTTGCTCAATTTGACTTGTCATTATCCATAATAGGTACTTAGGTGAACCTTTGTGAAGAGAGAAAAAAAAATTGTATTGAGGAGCTCGTGGCTTGTGTTTGATCACCAAGGTTAAGCAGCACTTGCCAAGGTCAGTCCGTGGATGGGTGACCATCCATTACCTACATACCGTGTTTTCTCCTTGCCTCGGAAAGCACGTTAAGCCGTTGGTCAACGTCCATCTACAGACCGACTTTAGCAAGCGGTGCTTAACCTTGAAGTTCAGTATAGATCTGGGCCTTAAAATGACATCACAAAGAAGGCGTTCAAACATCGGTGACGAATAGCGTGAGGCATTAATAAAACCATTGTTTATTTAAATAGGTAGGTATTCAATGCATAAATACCTAGGTGCTACTAGGCCTCCGTAGGTACAGTCGCCAGCACATGAAGCTACCCAAAACTGTTTTTTCCAATCAACCTTGAACCTAATGTTTTAGCAATAAAGTTGAAAATCTATTAAAAAAATTGACAAATTGTAGTAGCGTGATCTGCTGGCGTCTGTACTACGCACGGTAATTATTTCAATGAATAATAGATATTTTAATTACTTAATTGAAATACGAGTTTGTTTAACATAATATGTAGGTAGCCTACATGATAACAAAATTATGTAAATGTACTGTATGTCGTCTTGGATGTATTTGTATTGCCTAGGTCGGTTTGTGGATGGGTGACCATCTTAACATAACAAGTTTCCTCCGTGCCTCGGAAAGCAGGCCCCCGACTGTCATTTGTAGATCTTTGACAGTCGTTACTTGGCTCTCCCACACTTCTCACTTATTTCACCAACATGTTTAATTCCATCCTTAAGACCGGAAAGGTGCCAGCAAAGATGTGCCACTCAAACATCATCCTATTTCATAAGAAGGAGGATAAAAGCGATGTCAATAATTATATAAGGTCTATCTTTTCATACACGAAATATTTTAAGAGTAACTCCTATAAGTCGTGAAGTCGCCATAGCAACGAAAAAAAAAAAATAACCGAGCGATTTTTTTTTTACGAAATTATTATAAATCTAAATTTTTTTGAGACTTTTTGCATAAAACCTTTACTCCCATATTCTTACAATTGCAATAGGTGAATACGACGTAGTAAACAAGTGTAGTGGATGCTGAAAAATAAGGAGCTAGTATTTATTTTGTGGGTCAAGTTATTTTAAATTATTTATTTTTTATAAAAAAATATACTCAGATAAAAAAAAAAAACCCTTGAAATGGCTTTGTTATAGCTGTTAGATGATTCCCTGAAAATATTTCGTGTATGAATAGTTAGACCTTCTAGACTCTCTAGAGATTCCACCTAGAAGCACTCTTTTTCAAAACAATTGCTATAGCATGTCGGTCAAAATCTTCAATAAAATACAGAAACAAATCCGAGAACTACCAATTATTTATTTCAAAATGAAACTGGAGAAATGGCTCTTTATTATCTGTGTTGCATACAATTAATGAATTTTGAGAGCAGCGGTGGCCCAATAGAGGCGGCCCCGACTTACGAACAGTAAGTTGTGGGTTCGAACCCAACCAGGCGCATTACTTTGTGTAATTTATTTCATCACCACTGCTCTCAAAACGGTGAAGGAAAACATCGTGAGGAAACCGGCATGACCTAGAACCAAAAATGCGAAGACATGTGACATCTACGAACCCGCACTGGGCCCGCGTGGTGGATTATAGCCCATTCCCTCTCATGGAGAGGAGGCCTGTGTCCCAGCAGTGGCAACATTATAGGCTGATTATGCTAATGAATTTTTTACTTATAAACCCATTTATGGTATAATGGTTAAGTAGCTTTTGTTCCTTTTTTACTGATGTTTTCTAGCCTTCTGTCTTTGTTATTTTTTTTTCTAATTTTATTACATTATCCTCCACACGAGTATTTTTAATGTTTCTTAAACATTTTATTAAGTATTAACTAGGAACCTAAACTAAAAGTACTTTGTATTAGGTATTTTAATTTTACCCTTGTACTTGTGCCTTTTGTTTATAAGACCATCATGTACTATAATTCATGCAAAATAAAGGATCTTGAATCTTGACCAATAAGCTTAGAGTCACGTCTCTACAAGGCATTCATCAAAATCATCCATAACCGTATCGATGTAAAATTAGATTCCCACTAACTACTCGAACAAGCTGGTTTCTGACCAAGTTTTTTCACTACAGACCACCTTCATGTTTTAAACCAAATCATGGAAAAGCACATAGAATTTAAAAAAAAATCTTTGTATTTGGCCTTCGTGGACTATACAAAGGCATTTGACAGCGTGAAACATGCAGCCATATTTTCTTCTTTACTAAATCAACAGTTAGACCAAACCTACATCAATATCCTCAAAGTAATTAACAACAATAGCGTAGTAAACATTAAAGTCAATTTTCCTTACGCAAGATTTTTTCTGTAGCACCAACGGAGTCTGAAATTGTGCCCGGTTGATGATAACAGGCTCGCCCCCTATTGCATGGGACTTAAATATAACTGGCGAAATGTGGGAGTACTTAGATTCTACATACTGGGTCCACCTCTGCCTAACCCGTCGGAGATTACAGGATTATGTTATGTTTATGTAGGTGTTAAAAGAGACTACTTGTTCAGGTTTATCCTGAGAGAAACAGATTGTTACCTAATAAAATTCCCAACCTCAAGATCGGGAAAACAAACGATTTGAGGAGGAAAAGTAAGGTTTTAAAGTTGTAGTAGGGAATACTTTTATTGTACACTAGCTTTTGCCCGCGGCTTTACCCGCGTGAATGTCGAAAAATATCCGACGGGAACGTACCGAACAAACATAGTTACTTACCTTCATGCCCCTTTTTAACCCTTCGGAGGTACCATGACAAGTTATCTCAAGTATTAACATTATCGAATTTAAAAGAAATTTGTTCAAATTGCTAAATGACAAGGTGTATTATTCTGTTGACGAATCTTTAAATGACAAATTTTAATTTTAATTCGCTTTTAACGGAATCGAATCTGTTTTATATTATGTGATTTTGTTAATTTTGAAAATAGTGTATTAATGAATTAGTGACATTATTATTTGTTTGGTTCATTTTACTTTACTTTATTTTATTTGCCATTTATTTGATATTTTATATAATTTTGACATGATTTATAATTATTGTAGAATTCTAGAATTATTGTTTGTATTTCGAAAATGT
Source organism: Noctua janthina (assembly GCA_963576755.1). Taxonomy (NCBI): domain Eukaryota; kingdom Metazoa; phylum Arthropoda; class Insecta; order Lepidoptera; family Noctuidae; genus Noctua; species Noctua janthina. The sequence continues at coordinate 11,521,128 of OY755068.1, read as the reverse complement.
ATTCGTTTCAGAAAAAAAAAACCTTTGATATTTTGGCGGGGCACAGCTCGGTCTTAATTTATTTTTAACATTATCTGTATACATCCTGTGTTCTCGAAATAAATGAATTTGAATTTGAGGTAGAATTCTCAAAAACGCTGACATACGTATAGATTAATTTTCAATCGTCAGCCTAAACACAAAATTTGAAGATCCTAAATTCAAAACTGATGGGCTTTCATATAAACTTCCATCCCCTATTTTACTCCTTTAGGGGTGGAATTCCCAAAAATCTTTTCTTAGTGGATACTTACTCTTTACGAAGAACACACCCTTCAAGTTTCATGTCTCTAGGACCAGCGGTTTGGGCTGTGTGTTAATATAACCCAGTCAGTGAGTCAGTTTACCATTTTATATACAATATAGGTTATTTTACCTCGGATTTTGCAGTACAGTCACTACCTTTATACTCAAGGACATAAGGTTTATGTCAGAGGTACATTAACTGTGATAGAATTTTATGTAATACTAGTTTTGGTCGCAACTTCGCTCCTGTTTTGTACGGTAACGCTTTAAATGTAGCCTATAACACTCCGGGATAATGTAACTTCCCATTAATGACAGAATTTTCGGAATCGGATTAGTAGTTCCAAAGATTAGGTACCCCTTACATACAAACTACCTCTTTTAAATAATTTTAATTAGTATAGATTAAATGACTAACCTTACAGGCCTACACTGAGGGTAATTACTGTGTTTTAATTATTACAATACATTTTTTTTGTAACTTTTTTTTCAGAAACAATTTTGATAAGTGGTGGTCCACACGGCGACGTACTTATCAATTCATTACATTAATTCCAGTATAACTCACCCTGGCATCCGCATATTTAAATTGGTTTTGCATAGCTTGATTTGTCCTCGTGCGTAAGCAATACAAAAGGCTATAAAAAAATCGGTTTGATTCCCTTCACGAACTTTTACAAAAGCAAGAAAAATTTAAATAATATTTTTCTTCTCTAAATCTTAATAATATAGAGCTTAAGGGTTTGCTCTAGTTTCATTAATTCATCACCGTCTTTCTGGCTTTGTGCAATTTTACTTCAGCCCCCGTAGCATGACTACATGATAGTGCAAAGAAATCTGTCATTGTGTCGACACAATCTGTCATTTTGTCGATTCTTCCGTCAAAGAAATCCTTGTCTACGGTGGTCATGCTACGGGGGCTGGTCGGCGCAACACGTTTTTGTCTTCCATTATCTTACTTACTCCTTTTTTTCACACATTCCAGTCATTTTTGCGTTGTATTTCTACTACTTATACCGTTTTTTTGTTTGACCTGATGTCTCATAAATTCACAATCATAATATCATCATAGCCTGATCCATACAAGGTTAATGGCCAAATAAAAATTCACAGCATAAATTGGCAATACTTTAAAAAAAAAACAGACTGCCATTTTTAATTCGCGCCGAAAACTGAATGTCAAATTAGGAATACTTGAATTATCGTTCTAAATCTAAAATCAATTTGATTATGATGTCATTTTTTATCGAGCGAGCCATTGACCTTCAATGGCGGTAAATATTTTAGTGGTACAATACGCTACTGGCCGAAAACAATGTGTTGAACTCAGTCGCTGCCGGGTCTGTCATTGTTAGGTTCAAATTGCTAGTAGTAAAAATTTACTAGAAATATTCAGCACGATTGGCTAACAAGAACTTGATAAAAACCAAAGTTAGTACTTATAATATTTTTTTTTTTTTAAATCATATCAGTTAGTCACCTAGGATGACGTGATTCGTGATGATTCCTGTGCAATATTGTGCACATATGAAAATTTTTAGAAGCGGATTATTGTAATGATGGGTTATCTTATAGTATGGGTAGGATTATCATCCGTTCGCATTTGTCCGCTTCTGTTATTTATCCGGACTCGTCGACGTACAGACGACGAACGACGACGACTGCCTCGTTGGTCAAATGGTCGCAAGCGCGTTTGCTAAGCATGAGGTCCTGTGTTCGACTCCTGGGTCCGGCAAAGTGTTATTGGGTTTTTCCATCAGGAATTTCTCAGATTTGTGTCCGGTTGATCGCAATAGGCTCGCCCCCCATTGGACTTAAACATAACTGGCGAAATGTGGGTGTACTATTAGGTACACCTTTGCGTAGCCCTTCGTGAATTACAGGCGTGATAAATGTTATGTCGATGTATGGTGATTTCTTCGAAAATATTCAAAATATAAGAAAAACGAAAACATATGGAATTTGCAAATATCCAGCTTTTTGTCAAGGTATTTCTGAAATGGTATTTCTAGCTATTTTAACTTGAAAACCACAATAATCTTACAATCCCGTCTTGTGAAACTGAAAAACTTATTTATTAGGTACTTACATTTCAAACGTTCACCTTGAGTGTAGTTTACACTAGGTAGGTACCTCCCGAAACTAATTACTAAGTACTTACTTACTAAGAATTAAATGTTGTTTAATCTTCTGCTTAAATATTATCGAACAAACCCCATTGTTCGTAATAAAGACGCGTCATTCAATCGGAGTACATAAAGTCACGCCTAAAGCCTTCGCGTACAATAACGCATTTGTAGCACTATTACTTATGTAGACTTAAACATAACATTACATCATGCCTGTACTTCCCCGTAGGTTTAGGCAAGCCCGCCACACTATTCCCAAACCACTGCAACACCTAAAAGCCAGAATCAACAGTGTTGGCCACCAGAAAAGCGCCGAGACAATGAAACTCAATGAAGTCCCAGAGAAACAAGTTATTTTCAATAAAATTCCACGACATATAAAAAAACCTTAATAATAATATGTTTATATTTTTTTTTATGGCTTGTTTCAGAAAGCCGTACTCCTGGACACGGCTCGTATTGTTAGGAGGTTCCTCTCTCTGGAGCCCTGACCGCCGGTAGCTTGGACCCTGTTCCCGATACCGATGGGCTACAATTTTTTTATATTTTTAAATGTTTTTTAAATTGTTGTTTTTTAAGGAATATTTAAAAATGTAAATGATTTGTAAAAATATAAATAAAATAATAACATTTTTAAAAAGAAATGAAACAATTTTTAATTCATAAATGTTGCCACTCCACAGCTGTGAGCTGATTTTATGGAGGACACCACTGACATTAAATTACAATATGATAATTTAATGATTTTATTCTCCTCATTGGTTTCAAGACGTTGCTAAAATGGTTGTTTCTTTTGTTTTCAATGTAGATTTAAGTATATTCTAAGTTACACTGTCTTAGGTTCTTGTTCTTATTTTTTGTCCGAAGTCTATTTAAAGACTTCCTGGGCAGCCATGGCAACTCATGTCCAATAAGTAATTTATTAGTACTTATATGTATAAAAATCCCGTGTCACTATATTCGTACAGGCTAATTAATCTCCGTCACCACCCCACCGATTTCAATGAAATTTTGTGAATGTGTTTGGCTAATAAAAACGAATAATTTTTGACCCGATGGGTGACGCTGTTAAGAAATCCGCGCGGGGAAGCAATGCTAGTAGTATCATTTTAATTGTAGTTAATAAATAAATACATCAATGAATTAAAGCTAAAAAAACAAAAATTAAAAAAAAAAAACTAGTTAAAAAATTGGAACTTTTTTTTTTTTTTAATTTCGGGTTGGAAATCATCAAATGACCCCCCCCACTCTGGGCGGAGCGGAGGGGAGTGTCAGACTTGTACTGACTAAAACCCATCCATTTTCCTTCTTTGCCCTTTGTGTTCCAGGGCCACGGTATCTCTTTCGAACAGTCCCGCAGCCCTGGCAGGCATCGGCCCATGCGGACCCCTACTTGATTGCTGACATCTCTTTGAGGCGCGCGTGGAACACGAACGCGCCGTCGACACGGCCTGTCGTCATAAGACGGCCGGACGGCGAGCTAGCTCATAACTCGCCGTCCACAGGCCAGCGCCTACGGTGGTCGGAAGCCACCACGTGACCCCCGACGCCCCGGGCGTTCCCGCGGCGGCTGGGACGTGAGGTTCTTTCCCTCTCACGTCCTGCCACCTCCTTCACTAGACCTGACCCCCAATATCTATGTAACTAGAAGGTTCCCTGGTATGGTCTAGAACAAAAAAAATGATCGCAATGACGGGGAAAACTAGTGCCTTTTGGGTTCGTTACGGGTCTTGTTACACCCTTAATAGAGTAATTTAAAAAAATATTAAAAAAAAGGACTAATTTATTTACAATTCTGAAAAACAGTGTAAATAATGCAATGTATGTTGACGAATTGTCAAATTGAAATGGCTTTGCCAGTATACGTGTGTGACGCAATTACCGCTCAGTATTGCCAGGAGTATTAAATATTAATTGAAATAAAGGAATGTACGGTTTTACTGAATAATTAATAGTGGAAAATACGGCCAGTGTCTACATCGACATTATATTATTATTTACTGCATTAATTTTTAACAACCATGAATTATTGCGAGATAATTACTTAACTACATACTTACCGGTACAATCTTCATTATTAGTCTAGTTTTAGTTGTGGTAGTATGCAGATGCGTTCTTAAGATCAGCTGCACATTTTCTTTTTATATATTTTTTTTGTTTTGACTATTGTACATGAAGTTTAAATAAATAAATAATATTTTGGCGCGTCGCATTTGATCTACGCATCTTGTTTCTTCAATTTCAGTTGTTTGCGATTACGATAGAGGAATGTTTCTTTTAATGGCATCTCGCAGGTCAACCTATGAGGCTGGCTTCTGTTTTACCGGACTATGCTACGAGTGCCTTGAGTGTTAAGCCTCTAGCCAGGGGCAAAAAACTTATAGACTAAACGATAACGCCGCTAAGGGGCAAGTTGGATCTGAGTGATATTATTATTTAGGGGCTTTATTTATATTCATATTGTACACTTACAGTTGGTAACCTGTAAGTGTACATTATGGATATAGCAATAAACTATTTGAGATTTGAATAAATAAATTAAACTTTATTTTCAGACTACAGTCCATAGTTTTGTTAGTATTATAGTATTTGTAACAATGTGCTTTAGTAATTAGGTTAGTATTGTTAGTGTTATACTGTACTGTATTATACTGTCTTTTGTCTTATTAATTTCTTTGAATATTCTTCTAATTGTGGTTCAAACTGTGCTACACAATTCTGAAGGCCCCTTATGGAGCAATTTTCATTTCCAAAACATAGTAGGTAACCTTTTTTGTCCCACTTCACCCGAAACAAAAGAACCCTAGCATAATAGTTTAATCAACCCTCACACAGGTCCACGAATCAGGCCAACCAAAGGTTACACTGGAGTAAAAGTACCTAACCGTAACAGTTGACCGTGTTACACTGGATTGCCTATAAAAGTTAATGTCTAAGCTAGTTGTGCCTCACACGACTTTGATTTGAAGAACGTCTAATTTGGGGTTACCCACCATTTTGACTATTCAGCACATAACTATTTGCGAAAAAGACCGGACATTTTAATTTGTATAGGGTTGCGTACCCGAAGGGTAACCAACGAGTCCGTCCATCTGTCTGTCAGCGGGCTGTATCTCATGATCCGTAGAAGACAGTCTAAATTTTCAAAAATGTGTATTTCTGTTGCCGCTGTAACAACAAAAAGTAAATTAAAAATTAAAGGGGGCTCCCCTTCTACGATAGTACGGAACTCTTCATGCGCGAGTCCGACTCGCACTTGGCCGATTTTAATGTTACGTCTTTAGTACTAATTAGTTTTATTTAAAAATGTCACGTCGTTTCGGAGGTCTGGAATATGACAAGACCGACCTTAGAAGACCGGGGGGTTCACAAAGCCGGACATGTCCAGACAAATGCGGACAGATGGTAACCCTAGCGTAATACCACTCGTCGAACATCTAAAAGCTGGTACATTTTAAACGTTCAGCTCTGCGCTCAATATTTTACATGGAGTGACTGCCTATTAACCCCCACAGCCCAGTAACGGGGTAATAACCCTTGGTAAGACTGGTTGTCACGTTTTTTGGGATACCAACAGCCGGAACCAATAGCTTAACGTGCTTTCCAGCTGTACAATCCAGTTAGGAGTATCACGGTACTCCTTGAAAAATTTTACCTATAATATACATTTTGTGTGTTAAATGCCTAGCCTTTTCCCAACTATGTTGGGGTCGGCTTCCAGGCTTACCGGATTCAGCTGAAGACCAACACAACCAGTTAGTACTGGGTAATACGACACCCCTTTGTAAGACTGGTTGTCAGACTTTCGGGCCACTGACTATCTAGCTGCCGACGACTGTCAAAGATCTACATATTAATGATAGCCAGGACCAACGGTTTCCGAGGCACGGAGGAAATTCGGTATGTAATGGGTGGTAACCCATCCACAGACCAACCTAGGCAAGCACTGCTTAACATGTAGATTGATCCGAGCGGCTGTTATTGTTATGCCACGAATCTTTTATGTGTTAAATAAAATATGTAAAATAATTCGCTTGATTAATCTATGTAATGTAACGAAAGCGATAATAAACTCGTCAATTTATCAGCTATCAACACAAGTGGTCATTACTGACGCCAACTTGTCCGACCAGTCTGACAATTAATAAAAAAGATAATTAAGAACATAGAAATTGTTAACGCGATCACTTTACAAACTAATTTACCAAGATTTGTGGGAAATCGTCGGAAATTTCAATATAATTTTTTAAACTGTCATGGACACTAACATTATAAAACGGGATATTTACCATGTAAGTTTACTGTTTCTTTTGAGTTCCGGATTTTTCGATTATTTTTTGTTTTTTTTTTTTAGCCTCTGTTTATCCGTGAACATGGTGCTTGCAACAGCGCCGAAATATCGGGAACTCAAAACAAACAGTAAACATGGTAAATATCCCGTTTCTAGAGTTAATGATAATATATCACATTGTTGAAATTAGACATCAGCGATGGCCCAGTGGTGGTGGCCCTGGTTTACGAGTTGTGGGTTCGAATCCAGGCATTACATTGTGTAATTTATTTCATCACCACTGCTCTCAAAACGGTGAAGGAAACCGGCATGTCCTAGAACCAAAAATTCGAAGACATGTGACATCTACCAACCCGCACTGGACCCGTGTGGTGGTTTATAGCCCAATACCTCTCATGGAGAGGAGGCCGTGTGTCCTAGCAGTGGGAACATTAAAGGCTGATTGTGTATATCCCCAGCCAGCCAGTTTTATGTCTGCCTGTAATCCCCGAAACAGCTTACATAAGCATAGACCATTCTTCTTCTTCGTCGTTCCCTTACTGCTGAGGATCGTGACCATATATGATACGTCTCCAAGCCATGCGGTCTCCTGCAGTGTGAACCGCTCGGTACACCCGGCTGCCTCCAACAGCCTTCTTGATCGCGTCTGACCATCTTGCCGGTGCTCTGCCTTGCGCGCGTTTACCTTCTGCCCGGCCCAGTATTATAAGCCTTTCCAGACAATGCCTAGTATGATCACCTTATAATGTTTCCACTGCTGGGACACAGGCCTCTACTCTATAAGAGGGAATGGGCTATAATCCACCACGCGGGCGCAGTGCGGGTTGGTAGATGTCGACATGTGACATCTACCAACCCGCACTGCGCCCGAATTTTGTACCTAGGACATGCCGGTTTCCTCACGATGTTTTCCTTCTCCGTTTTTTACACAATTCCTAGGCTAACGCTTAATACGTCCGAAAAAGCTGAGGGCATGCTCTAGGCATAGGACATAGGTACTGTAATATAAATACCTACGTAGGCACACGAATTTGGGGCTTTAACTTGTAAATAACTAATAGGAAAGCCTTGAAGAAACTGAAATCGGGGAGTCATCAAGTGGCTATCTAAGTTTTAACGAGCGTACGACGAAATAATTAAATTATTAGGTCATCAAGGTACTTCGGGGGTCTTCGGTTGTGTTTTTTCGTATGTAAACATTTTTTATAGCAAGCTTTACGGTTTCATGGAAAAAAATGGCGCGGTAGTTCCCAGGGGATGAGAAATTGACATGGCTGGGTTACGGTGGCTTTTATTTTTTTGCAATTAGGTAAACGATTTCTAACCCATGGCTTGCGCGACGATGGCAAGAGACCGGACGGCATGTCTTCATTTCCATGGAGGATAGGCAGGCCTTTGGGATGGGACTCAACATGACATGTGTGGATACTCTTGCGCAATCCCATCTTCCTAGCTTTTCGTTCTTTGCTGGTGCGGCTGCTGCGGCTGCGGAGAACCTCACACCTCGTAAACATATATAGAAAATTTATTGGTATTGGAGATTTTCGAGCCGTTTGGGGTTAAAATTCTAGGGCCGTGAGGTCCGAGTGCTCACAACCTTTTCAAGGAAATTTCAAAACCCTTAGTTGACACTTCCCGTGACCCAAGGGCTGCCTTGGCCAGAGGTTTAGCGTTGCCATACAAAGTGGCAACGCCGACTGACTGACAGTCTCTTGGCGATATTACCAGTTGATAGCGTTGAGAAGTTTAGTTCGTTATTAAGTTAGTTACTTTTTTTATTTTTTATTAGCCTGTACTGTCCCACTGCTGAGCAAAAGCCTCCCCCAATTCCTTCCATGTGCTCTTTTCCCGTGCCTCCTCGAACCAGCCTTCGCGGTACGCGTCCAGATCGTCTCGCCATCTCTGTCTGGGCCGGCCTCGGCGGCGCCGTCCATCTTCCGGCAACCATCGTGTGGAGACTTTCGCACAGCGGTCATCGTGCATACGGCTGACGTGACCCGCCCAATCCGATTTTAGCCTAGCAGCCTTCTTACCAACGTCCATTATTACCGTTTTGGAACGCAACGTGGTGTTACGAACCCTGTCTTGTCTTTTGACACCCAGAATGCTGCGTTCCATTGCCCTTTGGCAAACTCCAAGGCGGAACTTCTGGGTCTCGGTAAGTGACCAGGTCTGAGCACCGTAGGTAGGACGGACAGAATACACATGTCGATGAGTTTGCGCTTCAGGGAGATCGGAAGATCACCCTTCATTAGCGTCTTCATGGACTAGTAGCTTTTTCAAGCGTTTTCGACTCGGCGATCGATTTCTCTTTCTTGCCTGTTTTTGAAAAATACTGTTACTTAGTTACTTTAGGTTATTTAATTTATAAATGAATATGAAAGTAACTGGCTCTTTCTTTGTTTCTTTCACATGTTTTGAATTGTGTTCTAGATCGCTAGACATCAATGTTATATCTGTTATTCTGTACCTTATAATAACTGTGGGAGGCGCAGAACAAGGCGCTGAAGCTGCTGTGCGCGATTTAGTATTATTTTATTAGTATTTTCTCGCAAAAAAAAAGCAATGGTACTGCCGTCGGCTCTGCTTTTTATAACGATGGTATTCGTAAATAGGTGATTGATTTAAAATACAAATTACAGTACGTAATCACCAAATTACATGTATATGTTATTTTTACGGGAGATTGTATGGTAGTTACATATCGTATTCATGGTCAAAAGTTAAGTGGACGCAAGCACTAATTCTGTCGGAAAGACTTATTTAGCTGGTTTAATTGTAGTGTTAAGAGTGTCCTTGGTTCTATTCCGAGGTCGGGCAGTGTTATTAATTTTAAATTAAAATGTTCTTAGCTCGGGCAGTGTTATAATTTTTTTTTTTTTAGGAATTTCTGAACCCTATGGGGAAGAAAAAATCTGCGGTACGATTTAAACCAGTCCAACATAATTTTATGAAACACTAAGTTCAGTATTTTTGTAACAGTAGCGGACCAAAAGAAATGCAAAGTGACCTCTAAATTTAAATAAAACAAGCTTCGCCGGACTAGACTGCAATGATGTGATGCGGTCTGCATTCGCGAGTAGGTTAGGTAGGGCGGGTCGGGTAAATAAACAGGTATGGCGGATAAGCAGGTATGGCGCAAAATAAACAGATATATAACTGACTTAGGGACATTTTGTAAAACAATGTGGCTCGCGAGCCAGATAAAAGACCTATGCGGGCCGCTAGTAGTAACTCCACATTCATGACCTCAGTCGATGCAACTTGCGCCAAGAAACACGCACAGGATGTCACGCTGTCCTGCGTGTCACGGGTTCGATTCCCGCACGGAACAAATATTTGTATGACCTACAGGTAGTTGTGCCGGGTCTGACTGTGTATATGAATTTAAATGTTTGTAAACGCACCCACGATACAGGAGAAATTCCTATTGTGAGGCAACGGTTTTTAGAAAAAAATATGTGAGCTCGGCGCAGCATGTTTTCTTCTTCCAGACTTTTCTATTAGGCTGTATAGAATGATGCCTTTATGATGATAATAAAAAAAAATCATGCATACCATAATAAGCGGAAAATTATTTAAATTATTCAACAGTACACGAATTATAAAGTTAAATTAAATTAAGTACATGCCAAATAAGTACCTCGCTCATTAACATTATCAATAGAGTAGAGGTCATTTGTTTGTTAAATAAATACAACAGTAGTTTTTTAAGCATAATATTATTGATGTGTTTGATTTAATAGTTTAATAATTATGAGACTGTTAAAATATTAGTTACTAGCTGTCGGCTGCTCCCTTCGTCCGCTTGAGATTATTATAAGCTAGCTGTGCTCCGCGATTTCACCCCCCGCTTCTGACTTATTTTCTTTTTGCTCGGCTCCTATTGGTCATAGCGTGATGTTATATAGCCTATAGCCTTCCTCGATAATTGGACTATCTAACACTAAAATAATTATTCAATTCGAACCCGTAGTTCCTGAAATTAGCGCGGAGGAGCTCGTGGCTAAATAATAACAGCCGCTCGGGTCGATCTTTAGGTTAAGCCGTGCTTGCCTAGGTTGGTCTGTGGATGGGTGACCGCCCATTACATACCGAGTTTCCTCCGTGCCTCGGAAAGCACGTTAAGCCGTTGGTCCCGGCTGCCATTTGTAGATCTTTGACAGTCGTTAGGTAGTCCAATAAGTCTGACAACCAGTCTTACCAAGAGGTATCGTATTACCCAGTACCTACTTACTGGGTTGTGGAGGTCAGATAGGCAGTCGCTCCATGTAAAATACTGGTATTCAGCTGCATCCGGTTAGACTGGAAGCCGACCCCAATATAGTTGGGAAAAGGCTAGGCAGATGATGAGTTCCTGAAATTAGCGCGTTCAACCAAACAAACAAACTCTTCAGCGTAAGATAAGTAAGATATATTACTTCTCTATTTGGATTTTGTTAACAAGTTCAAAGGTTTTAATTTAAAAGGTATAACATCAGCTATCTGCTAGTAAAAGTACCGTCAGAAAGACAGAAAAAAATAAAATGTTCTCAAAAGAATATACTCTTACATGCATTCAGTAAAAAGCTTTTACATATTCGAAATTACAAACAGAAATCTTCAATTTTATTTATTTGTATAGTTTTTCTCCATCTTACGACTATCATTACAGAGTTACCTAATGCGATAGTGTACACAATAACAATATTAAGTTTTGAAACTAATTACTAACAATGTATTTTTTGTGAACGCACTCAGAGAACAATGGAATAAATCATCACTTTTAAACTAAGTAAAGATAAAAACATAGCTTTAATAGCTTAAATGTCATCATCATCTGCCTAGCCTTTTCCCAACTATGTTGGGGTCGGCTTCCAGTCTAACCGGATGCAGCTGAATACCAGTATTTTACATGGAGCGACTGCCTATCTGACCTCCACAACCCAGTTAGTACTGGGTAATACGATACCCCTTGGTAAGACTGGTTGTCAGACTTTTTGGGCTATTGACTATTTGACGACTGTCAAAGACCTATAAATGACACCCGGGACCAACGGCTTAACGTGCTTTCCGAAGCTCGGAGGAAACTCGGTATGTAATATCCACAGACCAACCTAGGCAAGCACAGCTTAACCCAAAGATCGAACAGAGCGGCTGATATTATTTAGCACGACCTCCTACTTTTTAATTAAGTATTAAGATAAAAACTAGGTAATAGCTTAAAGGTATCAGGTGACAGTGGATCTGCAGCGATGACTTTGAGGAATTCAGAACACTAATTGTGTAAAACACTTTCAGTCTTAATCCGAAAACATGAAGGAAATTCATTCTTTTGGCGCTTTCGGTAGGGTCGTTCCTGAAGTGAACAAACAACAAGGAAATTCCTAATACATTTACATAAAATGTCACTTTTTCGCCATAGCGTAACGTAGTATTCATGGAGTTTTAATGGAATACTAGACAACTTTTAGGGTTATACTTATAGGTAATACTGCGGTCAACTGTTCCCAAAAGACTTGAATTACCGTTAAGTCTACAAATATGGCAATCAACTGGCCGCTCGCGCTAGTATGAATGATTTAGTACCATATTAGTACAATATTTCTACGTAACCTCTTTAGTTTTACAAAAATAGTAGACAGGAAAATGCCCGAAAAGCGAGTGGCTGTACCTACAGTCCCTTTACCTCTTGTTTTTAACCCCGGACGCAAAAAGAGGGGTGTTATGAGTTTGAGCGCAATGTGTCTGTCTCTGGCACCGTAGCTCTTAAATGAGTGAACCTATTTGGATGTAGTTTTTTTATTTAAAAGCTAGTTTCTTAGCGATGGTTCTTAGATACTTTTTATCAAAATCTGTACAGCCATTTACTAGATATGGAGGATGAAAGTGGTGATGAATAATCGAACATTTTCAAATATACCCAAGTGGGGTATCAAATGAAAGGGTATGATGTGTATATTACAATTAGACATGTTTTATCAAAACCGGCTCAGCCATTTTATTGACTTTTCAAATGATTGTTCACTTTTCTTTGCTGCGATGGAAGTTTTTAAATTTTAAATTTATATGGCTCCATCATTATAATAATAATAGTCCTCCTGTCTGTTTTTCGGTCCAACGGCCAATCTTAGCGGAGATTAGCCATCGGCGCGGGAGATATTGTATTGCAAAAGTGTGTGCGCAGACGCAGATGCACTCTGTTTCTTATACTCTCATAGTCCGATGTGACGGCAATCTGACACGACCTGAAATCAGGCTGCAGCGATCAGGCGACTGCTGAGCGGGTTCCTGGGGGATTCCCGGTTCGGACAAAAAGTGCTATTGGATTTTTCCATTAGAAATTTCCCAGCAGTAGCCCGAAGTTTGGAAGTTGGCTGTATGATACCCAGGGTACCCCGTGCTTCGAAACCTACCTACGTTAAGCCGTTGTTGCTCTTGTTTTACATCATTGTCAATATGATAGGGATCTCTATTTTCGTTACACTAAGGTTGCTTTTGAGTTGTTCCCACTGACAAATACGCCAAAATAATATTGATCTTTATTACAGTTGGACGTTGGGAATTCGGGATGCTGCTGTCAAGGGTATAATAATAAATTAAAAAATAATATACACTCACAGTCATAATTAACCGCCCACCTCTACCATTCCTCGCCCTGTTTGTTTACGTTAACTATGGCTTATCTACTGTTTTATTTTTTGTCAAGTGGCTACTCTAGCAATAAATTAAACACTTAGACTCTTATTTTGTTTCCTAAATTTGCGTCACCGACGGGTTTTTTGACTTTATTGTTGCCTTTGTGTTACCATGTAAACATTTCCTGTTCTTTTCGGCCAAACGAACACTACAAACTCTAATTGAACAATATTCACATATTGTTCAATTAGAGTTTGTAGTGTTCGTTTATTGTTTGTGACTGTAAAAAATGCCACTCGATGCAATTGGTGCAGCTAGGGCAGTGGCTTTAGCTGATGCTGGGTACAGCCAACGTCGCATCGCTCTTACACTCGGTGTACCTCGGACCACGGTACGGGATGCCATCAGACGATTTCGGGAGACAGGCTCATACACCCGCAGGCCAGGTCAAGGCCGAAATCGATGCACTTCGGCTCGAGATGACCGCTTTGTGGTCAGTAACGAGTTGAGATATCGCTTTTGCATCGCTACCGAAGCTCGTACGCGTCTTTTTGAGGTGAGAAATGACAGTGTAAGTGAACGTACCATTAGAAGAAGACTGGCAGAAAGAAATCTGAGGGCTTTTAGTCCTGTTGGCTCCCCACAACTGTTCCCACAACACGATAGAGCTAGACTTGCTTTTGCGCGAGAATATGCTGACTGGATGGACGTACTGTTCTCAGATGAGAGCAGTATAGCCTTAAGAGGTCCAGATGGACGTCAGCATGTCTACAGGCGCCCAAATGAAAGGTTTGCTCCATGCGCAGTAACTGAAACAGTGGGTTACCAGGGAGGGTCCGTAATGGTTTGGGGAGGTTATCTCTTACGAGGCTCGTACCGACCTTGTTGTGTTCGATAGAGGCAGTGTGAACCCTCAAAGATACGTGGAGGAAGTTATTTAAGACCATGTTATACCTTTCGTACCATTCATTGGTGACAACTTTAGATTAATGCAAGACAATGCACTTTGCCATACCGCAAGATCCGTCACTGAGTACCTTAATGAGGTCGGGATTCAAATTTTACCATGGACGGCACGCAATACCGATCTTAACCCAATTGAGCACATTTGGGACAACCTCAAAAGACGTGTTCGAGCAAGAGTACCAGCCCCTTAGACCTTAGGAGAGCTCAAGACGGCTGTGGTAGAGGAGTCGCACAAAATCCCCCAATCGGATATCCAAGGTATGATGGATGGATTGCCAAAACGGCTCCAAGAATCATCAAAGCCCGATGTGGCAACGCCCAGTATTATTATTATTTTTTAATTAAATCTAATAATCGAATATTTTCACAAAGTCGGTTTTTGGTATGCATCATCATCTGCCTAGCCTTTTCCCAACTATATTGGGGTCGGCTTCCAGTCTAACCGGATGCAGCTGAATACCAGTAACCAGTATTTTGCATGGAGCGACTGCCTATCTGACCTACACAACCCAGTCTGTACTGGGTAATACGATACCCCTTGGTAAGACTGGTTGTCAGACTTTTTGGGCCACTGACTGCCTAACGACTGTCAAATATCTACAAATGACAGCCGGGACCAACGGCTTAACGTGCTTTCCGAGGCACGGAGGAAACTCGGTATGTAATGGGCGGTCACCCATCCACAGACCAACCTAGGCAAGCACGGCTTAACCTAAAGATCGACCCCGAGCGGCTGTTATTATTTAGCCACGAGCTCCTCCGGTTTTTGGTATGCATCTTTTAATAAACGACTTTTTTTTTCAAGACATTTGTTTTTTTTTTAAATGTACCTCTCACAAAATGTGGTCTAAATTTGACGATTTCTGCAAATTGAAAGTAATCAGTGAGTGTTTATTTAATCAATTTAATAAATTTAAGTGTATCTTTAATTTTATACGTTAAGGTTTGTTTTTGAAAGAAGTGCGACTGTACATTGCTTGATTTAAGTCTAAATTCGCTCTAGGTCTAAATATTTGCCTGTCTATACAATCACGCAATCAAACAATTTGATTAAAATTACCACGTTGAAAAGGCAGGGCACATGAAGGGCCACTCATTACCTGCCCAGCCTTTTCCAAACTATGTTGGGGTCGGCTTCCAGTCTTACCGGATGCAGCTGAATATCAGTAATTTACAAGGAGCGACAGCCTATCTGACCTCCACAACCTAGTTAGTACCGGGTAAAACGGTACCCCTTGGTAAGACTGGTTGTAAGAATTTCGGGCCTACGACTTCCTGTAACGACTGTCAAAGATCTATAAATGACAGCCGGGACCAACGGCTTAACGTGGTTTCCGCTGCGCGGAGGAAACTCAGCATGTAATGGGTGGTCACCTATCTACAGAACAACCTATTCAAGCACGGCTGTGTTATTATTAAGCCACGAGCTCCGCTAACAGTAACATAACTGTCGCGTGTTTTTGAATGCAGTTCACCGAATCATTCGAAGAACGAACGACCCATTATTATTGTAATAGTTTAAGTAAATTACTAGGTATAAAAACTAGGGTACCTACAATTTTACCTGAAGTCGAAAGTGGGTCACTTTTAATAGATTGCAAACATTCGCATTGCATTTTGTAAGAACTTTATTTTATTTTGGTCGAATGATTGAAGAACGTCGTTGAAGGTAGCAGCGCGTAACAAGCGACCTGCCAGGTTAAGCTGCGGTTGGTAAGGTCAGTGAAACGATGGGTGACGAACTGTTTTTTTTATAGACTCGCTCCCTTATGCTTGATACTTCAGATTGATTGCCTCGTTGGTATAGTGGTCCCAAGCGCGACTGCTGAGCATGAGGTCCTGGGTTCGATTCCCGGGTCGGGCAGTCTTAGTGGGTTTTTCCTACAGGAATTTCTCAGCAGCAGCAACGGAGTCTGGATTTGTGCCCGGTTGATGACAATAGGCTCGCTCCTTATTATGTAATAGGCATCGAGTTTATTGTTATCTATTGTCGGACTTAAGCTATAATAACTGGCGAACTGTGGGTGTACTGTTAGGAACTCCTCTGCCTAACCCTTCAGAGATTACATGCCGTGGTGTTATATTATGTTAAACATAACAGACTAAATGTAGGTGTGAAGGTAGATACATCTCTGGCTGACCCTTAAGGAAAAGAATCGTGATGTTACGTTATTCTCATTACAAAGTAGGTACCCACCCCGCCAGACGCCGGAAGACCAAATAACCGAAACGAATCGTTATCGTTCTTTCCTATAAAACGTGTTTGCGAAGGACATAATAGGTGCAGACTAATCAGCATTTGAATGGAAATCGGTTACTATTTTTTTTTTATTAGAATGGGTCTTAACGTGTAGAATGTGTACCTATTAAGTAATACATCTATGCTTACCTCTTAAGAGAAAGAGAATACAAGCGTAAAGTGGCTTAGTTCGTAAAATACTTGAAAGTACTTCCTATTAGAAAGTTCCGAATATACTATATATAATAACATAACATAACATCACGCCTGTAATCCCCGAAGGATTAGGCAGAGGTGTACCTAATAGTACACCCACATTTCACCAGTTATGTTTAAGTCCATGTAATCGGGGACGAACCTATTGCCATCAACCGGTCGCAGCAGCTGCTACTGAGAAATTCATAACAGTATGCCCGACCCGGGAATCGAACCCAGGACTTCATGCTCAACAGTCGTGCTTGCGACCACCGAGCCAGATATAATCTAAAGTTGGGGCATTTGTTCATTATACCTGCTGGGGTGATTGTGGAGAATACAGTCGTGTTCTCCATAGAGATCTACGTTAGGGAATGGGCAACTACAGTACTTGTGAGTTTTTGTGCCTTGTGACTGGGACTGTAGCTATATTTCATTGTTGTCTTTGTTTCGACAATTCAAGTGCCTGTAACTGGCCTACTTGAAATAAATGCTTTCATTGATTAATTGTCCCCGCATCCCTGCCAGAAGTGACGAAGAGGAACACCGTAAGGCGGAGGGGTCTGTCAGACTCTTACTAACTAAAACAGTAAGAGTCTCACAGACACCTCCGCCGGCCCCGAACGGAGGATATCCAGTGAGGATTTCCCCAAGTAAAAAAAAAACGGTTCATTGTACGCCAAACGGTGCCCTGTGGTACGCGAGTTCGAATCCCACACGAACGGAACGAATAATTTTCAAGGCCGTACGTTTACATTTATATGCCAGATAGATAGTGTTCTAAATTAGGTAGACAATGTGAAATTCGTGTACCTATACAACATTATTTTTAGTATATGCGAAACCTGAATATATGTAGTTTGTTCAGAATAAGTAACTGAATCGGTTCCAATAATTTTTAAACCATGTTATATTTTTTCCCAAAAATATTTAAAAGTTGAACACCGAGCTAATTTAAGTACCTATCGCAATAATTTAGGTATTGTTATCTATGAGCTCAAGACGACGCTGGAGGCGCTTGCTGCGTCAAACAGAACAAGCTTATAACTTTGTGATTTTTCATGATACAGTTTTGAAATTTTGTACATAGATTCTTTACATAAAAATACTAGACACGTGTTTCAGGTTTCGTATATACTAAAACTAATGTTGTATATTAGGTATTGTCCTTGTGTTATTTGCAGTGGGAGGATGTTTTTTAACTGTCAATTCTACCGGTCGCATGGCACATGGGATTAATTTGCAAACTACAGGCACGGCCGAAGTTTTTACCTGTGAGCTAATCGAATAGGAGCGCCTACGGAAAACCATAAAATTTAATAATATTATAAAATTGCTCACAAATCGTGTAAATGTAAAAAAAAATAAAAATAAAGTATTGTCTGTGATAATTGTATTGAAAAACCGGTCAAGTGCGAGTCAGACTCGCAGACGAAGTTCCGTACCATCATAAAGATTGAATTCGCGATTAAAACCAAGTGTTTACGTTTTAAGACTACAAAAACTACCAAAAAGAAAAAACATTATCAAAAAAATCTGATTTTAATCAAATAGATTATTTAAAAAAAAAACATATTTTATTTTCAGCGGAGCAGCGGTTATAGGGTCCCATTGGCACCCTTTGGGTACGGAACCCTAATAGTAGTGATAGTTCCAAAAGATGTCCATTTTCAACTATGCACATCAAGCTACTACAATATCAATTTTCTTTTTATAAATTTTCAACTTTATCGCTAAATAGGTACAAGGTTGATTGCGAAAATTTGACAGTTGCGGGTAGTTTGATGTGCTGGCGTCTGTACACTCGATTTACAACTTTGAATAAAAACTTTTCGAGTCAAGTCAGGTTATCTGTTACCGAATCGTACGATTTGAATTTCGTATTATTCTTCCATGTATCACTGAACGTGATTATTGTTATACACCGTGACTTTTTAGTCTTCTTACAAAGGTCGTCCACTCAATGTACCCGACATAACATAGCTCTAGGCGCGATTTTTTTTATCTTCCATAATAGGGACAACGAAAAATAACAATAAAAAATTAGAATAAAATTATGAAACATCCTTTTAATGACGTTTACGCGTCAAACGGGAGAACAATACCTACCCACCACTCGAGTCCAGTAGATCATCGCTCGCAACAGGGTGTTTTAACTACGTCATGCGTCATAATACTGAATAATATTTTTATTTTTAAATTATTTAAATCTCATAAATACCTATTTTTTTTTATGAATGTTTAGTATTCATTAGATACATGACTACAGTTGTAAGACGACTAAAAAGTCACGGTGTATAATGATACCATTATGTCGGTGTGGGCCCGCCTTAAGCAGGAAACTATCAAATTTATACGGAGCAATAGGTTCAATGCCCTTCAAATTATTTTTAAATAGGTACTATTGGTACGTATTGGCAATTTATATCAGAGTTATCTTGATTTTTTGGAGTATTTTTATCAATTATATAAATTAATGATTTGCAGATAGTGATAAGTTTAAAAAATACAAAACATTTTAATAAGAAAAATAACTATTGTGTTTTTCTTTCTGCAGTTAAAATTCCAGTTTTGCAGTATGCAGACCTGCATATTCGACGATTTAAAATGTTTTTGAAATAAGGTCGAGGTGTGTGCGTTACCCCAACAAGAAAGTATCTCCTAGAGTTATATGAGTAGAACGTATAGTTGGTGCCTTATCTGCTGTAAATGTGCCCCCACATAAAAAATGTGTGCCCCCTGTCGTTTCGAAAAAAAATCGAAAAAACGATTCTTGCTGGGGTAACGTTTTTCTAGCAGGAAAATTCTAAACGAATGATCGGAGAGAGAAAAACTGTGCATGGCCAGATAGCTTATATGTGTGCCAAAATGTGCCCCCAAAAATAAAATCTGTGCCCCTTCAGATTTTCGAGATATTGCATTTCCTGCTGGAGTAACGTTTTGATGAATAGTATATCTCTAAAACCATTGCATGTGCCCCTGTAGAATAAACATACGCGAGTAGCTCTTAATGTGTGCCCCTTTGTGCCCCAATTAGATTTTAGAAAATATTTATAGTTTTCAAGTTATCGCGGTTTTATGAAAACCCGAAAAAACATCGCAGCGCCTAAATGAGACAAGGCATAACTTCGCTGAAAACTGTATTCGGTCTTTCTTGACGCTAATAATAACCATACAAAGTTTCAAAAATGTTCATGCATGCGTTTTTGAATAATCTTGCTAAATGTAAAAACGATGGTGTCATAACTTTGACGGCAAAATACAAGGAACTGGCACAATCCCAGATGTGTAGGTGTAAACCAAAATCTTGTGCCTTTAGTCAAAAATATATGGTGAAAATATTGAGCTTCAAATGTTACGCATTAAGTAAATATAAACAAAAAACCAAAATATGTAAACAACGGCTGGTTATCCGACCAAATCTGAATGACTACTAAAAAGCGACGGATTCATACTTAACGAGGACCTTCTTTATTGGACGTATTATACCTAAGCTGTTGTCCTTACAGTCGCGTTCAAAAGTTTTGAGGGCTAATTAAAAAATATATTAAATGCACCTTGTGACTATATAAATGAAACAGCTTGTTGATGTGGAAATTATTATTTTTATTCCCTTAATTTTAATTCTTAAAGTAATTATTGCATCAAATCACAGATCAAATTTCCTACCTATAAATATTATAAATTATTTGCACGTTGTGTAGTCATTATTATTTAAATCACAGATCAGTTTTTCATAGCCTAACATAATTATAATTAGTAAACATCACAAAAAATCACAGATCAATATTAAGTATAAGAATAATATTGTGTAAAAAAATATTAAATTTGAAATTACAGATAAATAATATTCTTACGAGTAACTTGCATATACATACAACATTATCACATGACTGTGGAATGACACTTAGATATCTAAAACGCCATCAAATCAAAATTATGTGACAATACATAATCAGCATTAATATAATCGTTGGTTAATAATTATAAATCCCTCATAGGTACGTAATACGACATACAAAATGGAAACACGTTGTTGCATCACAGATCATTGTGCGGTTGACTATAGGTATACACTAAATACAACTCTCAAAACTGTAGGTACCAACATTTATTTGGTTAAGGTGAATGCTCCAACCAACCCGCGTAATTCAAATTTTCTTACGTTTTTTGCAATTTGCACACCAGTGCTAGGTTGTATGTTGATTAAAATATTATTAAGAAGTATAATCATCAATATGAACTTGGAGGGTTGCTCCAAGTTCATAAATGTGTAGGAATGACTTTTTCGGTTTTTCTTGGTTCCTACACCTTTATGAACTTTGAAGGTTGTATTGATGATTTTGATGATTATAATTCTGTAACTACATGCGTCTTACAGCCGCGAATAATATTTTAATCATCATACAACCTAGCACTGGCTTGCAAATTGCAAAAAAACGTAAGAGAATTTTATTTCGCGGGCTACCCTGGAGCATTTATCTGACCCTGTACAATTTTGTCTATTCTACTATGTAGACTATTACATGTGGCATAATATTATATTTCCCAGGTCGTTGGATTTTACTATATAAGTCATCATAGCATTCAAATAAATTACTATTTTTTCTGTAGCAGTGAGCCCTGTAATGTCCAACACTTTTGGGTTTCGAAGTGGGTTCATATTCTATTACAGACAGAATTGTGTACTCCTTATTATTTACTTCAATGTTACGAGGCAGATCATCCAAGTTAGCGCACACGTCATGAAGTTCATAAATGATAATATCTTTAACATTGTATATGAATGATATATTTCCAGCGCAACAAATATGACACTCTGGAGTAAATTCTGTTCTTAAACATGATTCGCAAGCTTCTTGTAGGTGGTTGATACCTTTAGTATTTATTATATCCAAGTTCAACGGCAAATACTTGCAATTGTACAATTTGTTTTCATCTGCATGACTTGTGCACATACTATTAGAGCAAACTCTTTGTCTTATAGCGGAAACGAATAAGCTACTTGTACATATTTCATCTAATATTTTGGTCGTATTACATGAACAGTCAACTACGTATTGGGTTTTTGATTGTTTAAAAAGTTGAAGGAGCAATTTTTTACCACAATTCTTGGCATTCGATAATTCTTTAATTAATGATAAGAAATCATGAAATTCTCCTTTATTAATCTGTGCATCTACAGAGTCTCTAAATTTTTGTCTATCTTTGTAAGCTATCGCAAACGTTTGTGAAACAGAATCGAAAGCACATGTGTTTGTTATTATAGTCCTGTTCTCAGCGGTTTTAGAATTTGCCACGTTGCCGTTTTGTAAAATATAAATTGGTTTGGGTTTTAAACTTCTGGGTGTGGATACGGCTAGCCCTCTCCAATTTTCAATTTTTATCGGGTTATCTTGAAAAACTGACTGTGCCTCAAAATCATTATTTTCGCACTTCAAGAGGTTAGGTTTTGGTCTTTTTGTCCTTTGTGTTCGCACAGTTTGTTGAGCTCGTTTACTTGAATCTATTCTGTGCAAAACGTCACTGGAACTAAGTTTTACAGCTCCATTTATAAAACCATGGTGCTGTACTAAAAACTCGTCTAATCGCACGCGTTGGTTTTTCGTATCAAAGTATATAGTTTTTAAATCTTTGAAATGATTTTCAACATTAGAGCTTGATGCATAGTGTTTGGCATTTTTGAAATGTCTGTTCATAACGCAACCCCACAGTGGAATTTTTTTCAGAAGTCGTTTTAATGTACTGTTCAATTCCGGTAAGAAATATTCATTTTTGTTATCTGATCGTTCAACTAACTGCAGATACAATTTTTCGGTTTGTATTAAGTCATCATAAAAGTTTATTAAAGGTAAAGAAACATCTTTGTCATTTTCGTTGTGAAGTATTTCGATTTTTGGTTGTATGTCATTTTCAGTATGAATATCTTCTAAATTTTCGTGATTCGTGTGATTTATAATTTGGACCTTTAGGTTTTCAAAAGCTTTATTGCATTTGGGCTGCAAATCATTCAAGTCCGTACTCCTGAACTCATGGAGCGATAACGTGATTATGTCTCTTAAAACTGTTTTAAGTTCTTCATAGCACCGGATCTGCTGAATATGTTTCAAGCAGCGAACGTAAAATAACTTAACTTTTTCGGAAGTTTTATCAAAACAGGATTGTTTATAAAGATTTTTAATAAAATGGGATTTATCCATGCGAACATAACAGAGAGGTATTGCTGCGGTATTTCCTTCAAGCACATCAAAACACTGTTTTAAATAATCATTGAATTCAATTTTTAAAAATACTTTAGTAATTGCTCCTAACAGGGCAGAACTGTCGTCACTAATTATTTCATCTGGCAAAACTTTTCCGATTTGCCACGTATTTAACCATGTGGTTATCGTCTCCATTGTATGGGATTCGGAGGCCATGTAGCACATTGGTACACTGGTATCCAGAGTGTAGGCAACCACTGCATATAAAAATAAATGTTTAGGAGTGCGATATTTTAATAAATCATTAGAAGGTGGTGGCTCAATTGGCTGAAATAAGGAGCCAGTAGCATCAATAGAAAGTATTTTCGACCTATTTTTTAAAGTTTCATTGTAATATTGGTTTTGTTCATTCGTCCAAAAATATGTGAAGAAGGGAACAAGACTGATTTTACGGATAAAATTATCGTAAGGAATGCAGTGCGCCATAGCATACAAAGATAGTATTGTATTTTTGTCAAACTGTAGCGCACTTCTGGCTTCATGACGCATTTTTCTTAAATTGGGTAATTTAGGGAAAGTTGTTGGCTTTTTTGGATTATCTATAGTCATTACCTCGTTTGCCATCGTGTGTTGAACTTTTAAAGCTTTTTCGTATATTAACTTTTCTTTGATTCGGTTTACTCTATCAGAAGTAAGTCTGTTTTTAATTAGTGGGTCATGAGGATAATTTTTGTTGTAATTATTTAATTTACAAGTAACCTTTACGTAAGTTTTAGATGGGGGGGAGATATTCAATGACAGTAGCGCGTCACATTGGGTACACCTGCCAGTACATTTGATTTCATTAAAGTTAAGATCAGCAGGTACATAACTATTACTGAAAGCAAATGTACACTCTATATTAGTTCTAAAAAAGATTTGGTCTTGAATTTCGTTAGTCCACTTTTTTGGTAGGAGACGGTAAATTGAATTTTGGGGTACGATGTTCGAATATTCTGCAAGGCTCATTTGAAATGTTATAATGTCGGAGTCAGTATCTTTTTTTTCTTCAAATAGGTTTATACAATCATCGAAATCAAAAAAATATGTTTTATTTCTTCTAATACATATTTGTATGGCTTTAATGGCCATATTGTGGTTAAATTTTTCACGCAATTCCTGCTGTATGCAAATATAAACATTATTGCTTTTAGGAGGAATTGCTGCTTGGAATTTGTCTTTATATTTACTAATCACTCTCTTTAAATATTCTTTAGAAAAATTTCCTTTTCGAGTTGACATTATTGTATAGTAAAATTGTCAAAATTGTACGTATGTGAATGAAAGAACGGGTGTGTTAAAAAAAAAAAGAAGAAAATAAAAGTAACTTAAAAATAACTCTTGAGAGACTTGTGAAGCGGCTTACATTTCTCTACCGTATCTTTTTTGGGGCAGACTACCCGCCCGTTGGTGGGACGACATTGTGAAGGAGGGCCTGTATCATATTGGGTGAGGTTGGTGCAGGACCGTAGTATGCTGAGAAGAGGCATATACCATATGAACTTTCTTGAAGGTGGGTATTACACTGAAAAATAATGGAAATATTTCTATTTGACTTTTTTTTCTTCAGACAATTTAATTCGGCAGTATATATTTCTTGAAGGAACCACGAGCAAAAAAATACTCGTACCTACTAAGGGACCAGGACCACGGGCAATAAACGAGAAACTTGATTTATGTAGGTACGTCTCAGGTCTGAGATGTACGTTCAGCCTTCAGCGTTTAAAATGACGACATAGGTTTTGTACTTGGCCCAAACCAAGTATTGTAATTGGCCCAAAACTCCTGAATCTATTTACCCATTTCCTGACTCTACACTATTTTTATAGGTTGTAAGTTTGTGTATATCCAAAGACTAATAAATTCTCTATGTGTATATCCGTGGATATAAGATGTTGTGCTCAATTTTTTCCAGAAGTACTCCAGCAATTAAGTTTATAATACAGTTCTGATAAAATTTAACCCTGAATAACATACATTTAGCCTGATCGGTCCGCCAGAACTTTTTGAAATATATATATTCTATAGATCAACAAAATTATTACTTACATCATCTAGATAAACAATGGGAACCCCTCCCTGCTTGGTTTATATTATTGTTGTTATGGCTGCCATAGAACATTCTGTAAAAATCAAATCAATTATTTAGTTATTTCGGCTAAAAAGATACAGCCCTGTGACTGTGACATGTTGAGTGTTGACGGATTGTGGTCGAGTCTTAGTTTTGGAGACATGAATTCTTGTCATGAATTATTTTTTTACATAGTAACTAGAAGTTATTAAGGGATTATATGTCATCAACCTACCACAAGAAGAGAATTAAATACGTATTATACAAAAAAGTAAACAAATTACTGAATCGCTTTTGACGAAATTTCTATTGGACCAATCGGAAAGTATGTATATCCTTTCAGATGAAAACAAAACAAACATGATTTAGAACATATTAGTTAAAAAATAAATAAATAGGTACAGTAATGAAAAAAAAATCCCAAGTGCTTGATAAGGTACAAGTATTTTTAAATAAGTCAAAACAATGCCATTAAATACTTACCACTGCAGATCGTGCCATAAAATTCACCACCCCTACAACCACATAATTGTTATAAAATGCTTATACGCCACTTTCAACCAACTTAAAAAAACGTAAACAAACAGTATCAGTGCAACTGCATGACTCAACGTAACAGTGTCCTTGGCGTCATAACATAACTGCAACTGTTTACCAATACCAAGTAATAATCCAAACGCACTTCCTAGTCAATAAACACTTTGTATCCATTATTCATAATAGAGCGACGTTACACGTAACTGTCTCTGTCACACTAACACCGTACGCGTACTAGCTGTCTCACTTTCTCTAAGCTACACAAAGCGATTCCTTGCGTGACGACGTCAGCGGACGCCGCGGGGCCAGAGATGTATGTAGCGGTGTGGGGAGGCGAAAAAAAGGAATCTTCTGGTAAATGCTCCAACCAGCCTGCGAAATTCGAATTTTCCTACGTTTTTTTGCAATTTGCAGGCCAGTGCTTGGTTGTATGTTGATTAAAATATTATTCGCGGCTGTAAGACATATGTAGATACAAAATTATAATCATCAATATCATCAATACAATGCTCTAAGTTCATAAAGATGTAGGAATGAGTTTTCCTGTTTTTTCTTTTTTCCTACGCCTTTATTTAGTACGAAAATATTTAGTGTCAGTTTATTTGTTGTCACGAAACGTCGCTGCAATTTGTACAAAAAAAATACGTGTGAATAACAGTGCATTTCCAAATAAAGAAGCGAGTATTATTTTCATAGCATTAGCCTATTAATACAATTCATGTATGTATCGTCTTTATCTGTATATTACAAGTTATTCTGATATTGTGGCTAATTGAGGTTGTTTCTCACGAAAATGCTACACATATGAGTCACATTTCGTCACTCATATGACGTAACTCACATCTACGTGTAAAGTTAAAACATGTTTACACACATTTTAACAAATTATATGCCGGCGGCGTCCGGTGTTATCTCCATACAAAACGTTTCACTAATAAATAAATCCGACATTTACGGAAAATAGATATAAAAGAGTTTTAGTGTAATTTTTTAAAATAATAATTTGGAGGTTTCGAATAAATGCTAAATTTGATCATTAAACCTGCATTTTAGCTCCCTGCCGGACCCTGCTCAATTTGAGCAGTAGGACATAGTTTTAACTCTGCTTTACAATAAATGTGACTTACATTAGTATAAAAATACAGGTATGTCACAAAACAGTTTGGTCACGATTTTGAGCATGTTAGTCACATGTACATTTTATTTGAAAATGGC
The DNA here is from genome assembly GCA_963576755.1 of Noctua janthina. NCBI lineage: Eukaryota > Metazoa > Arthropoda > Insecta > Lepidoptera > Noctuidae > Noctua > Noctua janthina. Next base: position 11,494,340 of record OY755068.1, on the reverse strand, counting down.
TCTTATAAATGTACTTAATCATGTGTAAGGTCATAGAAACAGCTATTAAAATATAATCCAATAACAACTTTATTTTATTAGTTATTACTTTTCTACTTCAGTGTACTCAGGCACAACACGTGTGAACCGGTTAGTGAGTAAAGTAAAGAAGGTCATCGATATGTATGAATCCGTCGCTTTTTAGTAGTCATTCAGATTTGGTCGGATAACCAGCCGTTGTTTACATATTTTGGTTTTTTGTTTATATTTACTTAATGCGTAACATTTGAAGCTCAATATTTTCACCATATATTTTTGACTAAAGGCACAAGATTTTGGTTTACACCTACACATCTGGGATTGTGCCAGTTCCTTGTATTTTGCCGTCAAAGTTATGACACCATCGTTTTTACATTTAGCAAGATTATTCAAAAACGCATGCATGAACATTTTTGAAACTTTGTATGGTTATTATTAGCGTCAAGAAAGACCGAATACAGTTTTCAGCGAAGTTATGCCTTGTCTCATTTAGGCGCTGCGATGTTTTTTCGGGTTTTCATAAAACCGCGATAACTTGAAAACTATAAATATTTTCTAAAATCTAATTGGGGCACAAAGGGGCACACATTAAGAGCTACTCGCGTATGTTTATTCTACAGGGGCACATGCAATGGTTTTAGAGATATACTATTCATCAAAACGTTACTCCAGCAGGAAATGCAATATCTCGAAAATCTGAAGGGGCACAGATTTTATTTTTGGGGGCACATTTTGGCACACATATAAGCTATCTGGCCATGCACAGTTTTTCTCTCTCCGATCATTCGTTTAGAATTTTCCTGCTAGAAAAACGTTACCCCAGCAAGAATCGTTTTTTCGATTTTTTTTCGAAACGACAGGGGGCACACATTTTTTATGTGGGGGCACATTTACAGCAGATAAGGCACCAACTATACGTTCTACTCATATAACTCTAGGAGATACTTTCTTGTTGGGGTAACGCACACGGTCGAGGTCACGTTGAGCTGTTTGATAAAAAAAAAGTTTATGTATTTATGGACAGTGATTATTTGTAATAGGAATCATAAATGTACCTATGTTACATAATAATCTGAAGCCAGATTTTACGAAGATAGGTAATGGTACTTCCATAATAGGGATGCAGTTTTTATTATTACTCATTATTTTTGTTTTTATTTATGTACATACAACTGGTTCATTTATATGCAATTTTATTGAAACAATAACAACTTCACGCCTGTATTGCTGTCGGGTATGGCAGAGAGGTACAGTACACCCACATTTACCTAGCTATTTCAGTTTTAACTCACAGTTTTCATTGTCTCATTGAACGGACTTAAAGATAAAAGATAAAGATAAAGATATATTTATTGCATATTTACTTGTATAAGTCTGTTCCATGAGACAATGAAAACTGTAACATATTTAATTATTTTGTGCTTATTTCAGGCATATCTAAACCTCTAAGTCTAGGTGAACAGTCCGTTATCACGTTAAAAAAATATTTGTATTTGTTTTTTTACTGATATTGCCAATCACCCCATAAAGATAAGGTTTTAGGTATGTCGCCTTCACCACTCCTGCGGTTATCGCCGACCTTCGCCTAATTCCAGGTACACTTCAAATAAAACATAGAATAGTTGATCACAATGTATTTTTTAGAGTATAACCCTGTACTTCTTGTAATTAGAATTAGGTATTACAATACAACATTAACTGTTTGCGGAGAATTACACATAGGTATGATACAAATACGTACGTATTGAGTTTCAGAATCATGTGGTTTAGTTAGGTAACTATACTAGACCTTATCACATTTCATATTTTACATTTTACACAAGGTACATAGAATGGCAATCTGTTATAATTACAATAACAAACACCTTCCATATTGAGATTAATTAATATTTCAATAAACATCTAATCATATGTCATACAAGATTCATGTGGCAATTTTATGAATCACAACAGAAGGGCCAGACATCTCTGATAAGCAATGACTCACTTTACTATACTTGTACTCCGCACTACTATCTTGTCATGACACGACTCAATGTAGGAAATGACAAACCAGTTGCAGTAAAAATAAATTACCAAAAATAAATAAGTGTGACGTAACTTTAAACTAACAAATGTACAAATCTTTCTAAAACAAAAGCAACAATCAACCACTGTTCATTCGAAAACTAACATCATAGCAATTAAAATAAAAACTTAATACTATATTAACTATAAACACACATCCGAAATTCAGTCGCTTTCAAACATACTATGATACACTGGTAAAACGTAAACATTCACCAAATTAAAGCTTTCGAGTATGAGGGAGGGATGGGGCTCAGAACTTTAGTTTAGGATTGAGTTCGTGCGCGCGGCCGCCCCAGTCCAGCCGGTAACTGCGAGTCCGCCACGAGATCTCGGGGCTGAGGAGCGCCGCGGCCAGCACGAACGGCGCGCAGCACTCGCTCCACACCCAGCCGAGTAAGAACTGCACTTTGGTAAACGGCGGCGAGCCGTTCTGCACTGATCGGAGCATCAGCCAGTCCGAGAGAAACCACACTAACACATGCACCAGAAAGAAGGGCAGCGGCTCGGCCCCGAAAAGCTGCCCGGCGGCCCAGGCCGCGCCGGCGCCCAGCGGGATGCACTCGCTCAGCGGCTCCAGCATGGCTGTGGTGGGGATCATGGCGATGCGCAGGCGCGCCCAGCGTCGCAGCCGCGCCTGCATGGCACCCACCGAGCGCGTGCCCGAGTTCTGCAGCGCCGGGAGCGAGCTCACGCGCATCTTCCAGCCGCGCGACGTGATGTCCTTCGCAATGAAGTAATCCTCCGCCAGGTAGTCGGCGAAGGCACGCAGCCCACCCGCCTCCTCGAGTGCGCAGCGCCGCACCAGCGAGGACATGCCCACGTGACAGTTGATGCCCATGAAGTCGGCGCTCAGGTACATGCGCGCCTGTGCCGTGCCGAAGAAAACCTTCTCGTAGACGGCTGCGAAGCCCTCCGCGTCACACACGAACGGCATCTGGTGCACAATGGCGACGTCGTCCCTCATGTGCTGCACCATGTCCAGGAGGGAGTCGTCGCGCATCCGGATGCCAGCGTCGCTGATCAGCACCAGCGGGTACTTTGCCGCCAAGTACGCCGGCTGCATGTTGTTGATCTTCGGGTTAACGCCGACTCGCAGCCCGCCCATAAACAAACGAGCGTCTATATGTGGATGCTTGTGGATTAGACTGTTCACTAACATCACTGCAGGATCATTCTCATTTTCCACACAAAATAGTAACTCGTACGTAGGATAGTCCAGTGTGAAGAACGTTTCTAGGTTGGAGAACAGGTTGGGGTCCACCCCGGTGAGCGGCTTCATGATCGACACACCGGGGTACGGCTGCTCAGGCGGAGACCGGTCCACTGTCCGGTGGAGCTTCCACTTTGAGTAAGAGTAAGCCATTATGTGAATTATAAACAGACACACCCACGCGATAATGAAAAATATGGCAAAACCATACACCGTATACACCATAGGCATCATAATTGTATCCTTAAGTAGTTGTCGCGTTCGGGCCGCATAATATCGACTGGTTTCTTGTTGGAGACGTGCGCTATGACGCGATCATAACACTGAACTGAACGTGCGATAAAAAAGTTTTAACGTGAAGAATGAACACTCCGTAAAATGATTCAACATTTTATATTATCACGTTATCTCTACGGTTTTATCATTACGAACTTCGAACAGGTTTCAGCAATTCCTTTATCAAACGGCTGAACCCCGCAGAGACAAATCGAAAACCCTACCTACACACGACAAACTTCAAGCGTCACTGCTGCCAACATACTGGAGAAATAATTTTAGCGTTTAATTTTTCCTCGAAAGCTATTTCACGTTTCTGTAAAGTCTAAAGTATCATTATTTTTATTTTGTTTTCTTTTTAAATGTATTTGTTGTAATGGTCCAAAACATGATACTGATCAATTATTGTGTCCTGAAAAGCTGAAACCAAATGAAGAAGATGGATACATTTTATTTAAAAATTCGGAAACGAAACGTAATCTACTATTGATCTCCTTTGTTTTGCAGGTGTTTTCGTTTTAGGAACGGAAGTCTTACAGGTCACGATTGGTATATTGGTCATAAAATAATGAATAATAATGCAAAATAATATTCTTTTCTTTGTACTGTTACGGAAAAAATATGGTTTCTTGCCAAGAATAAAATCAACAAAACAAAACGAACTTTTTCTACAGACCGAAAAAGTGAGACGAAAGAAAATGTTTGTAAAATTTGGCACTTGGAATAAACAGACCTACACAGGAAATGATTACCAACTTACAAGTGAAAGCCGTCAAATCAGAAAAATAATAGCGTCTTTTCGAATTGTTTCGCGGCAATTTGTGATAATTATTTTTTGTTTGAGATGGAATAGCTATTTCTTCGCTATGGATATCGGAAAACTACTGAAAAACGTTCATAGCTTGAACGAATACATATCAACTACTCAGGATGCTTCAGAAAAATGTAAAACTTCAAGAGTTCAATTGAATATGTCGACTGTTCTAGCGCTGAAGAAAATACGTTCTCTGGAAATCGAGGTCTGTTCATTTACAATAGAACAAAACAATTATACGTTTAATATTAAATCCATTCTAGTTTCTCGCATAAAATAAGGACCATAATTCTATTTTACGTTTTCTTTCAGTATTTCAACAAATGTGAGGAAAATGGAATCGCTTGCCTGATATTCGAGCGTATGCTATGTTTACCGCCTGCTAAAACATGGGGCGTGTTAAGCAAAGAGTTAGTGAACCTGCTGCAATACTGGCTGGATGCTGTAAGGAAACATTTAGTTCGACACAACTTACAATGGTGGACTTTTTTGAAGTTGCTGCTCAGATTTGTAAAGGTAAGGATCCTACATTATTACATTATTGGTCAAAAAGATTATTATTTATTCGTACTAATTAATAAAGTAAATACAAAAAAAAAATTGAAGGTTTCCCTTCAATAATTTTTATATATATTTTAAACACACACTACATAGTACATACATACATACACTCACGCCTTTTTCTCATGAGGGTAGCTAGAAACTACAGAATGTCACCAGCTAGAATCCATACCTTTCGCTTTGTCCACATTTTTACATCTGCTTATACACGCTTTAATTCTATTAATAATACAATAAAACTACCCCTGTATTAAAACTAAACCAATCTTCACAGGAGATCCGTCAGAAAGACGTCTCACTCCCCAACATCCTTGTGGAGCATACTGCTGAGTGTCTCCTAGACCTGGCCACCAATAGCCGTCCCAATGCCTATCAGAGGCATGAGATCCTGCACTGCTTTAACATGTACTGCTCTGAGTCCAGCCGGGAGATCCGATTTGCTTTGAGAAACAAGTTTGGGCAGTATTTGTAAGTGGAAGTAGTTGATTTTGTATTTTAGTGAGAGGAATAATGTAAAATATTTATTTTATTTAATGATTCAGAGCTTCCAGATAAGTTTTATATAAATTATTTGGCGTAGTGGGATAATATTATTTTGTTTAAATTTATCTGGTGGATCATCGCTGAAGGACGAAAGTGGTGAAATATGCCTGCTGGTCTATCTTGTATAACTGAATGATTTAAATCTGAAGTTTATGGTTTTGGATTTAGTTCTTTTTTTGGTTTTTTTGACCATATTTTGATCACACAATTAAATAGAATAAACTTTATTTTGCTTTTAATATTAATTAGAATGAACATAATATTTTTCTATTAATTATGATTTTTCTTAGTTTTATAGGGTGTAAATAGACCCTTAACCAAGCCGAACTTGTTCTTCCCGTCTTTGTGATATTTTTTTGTTCTAGACCATACCTGGGAACCTTCTAGTTACGGAGATATTTGGGGTCAAAGTTCCAACTTTTTCACAAGTTTTTTTTTTTAAATACATCTTTTTATTGTAAGATTTTACTTTAAACACTATACTATTCAATTCATCCGTCAGCACAATGCTTTGAATGCGTTCCATTGAGTCTTACCATAAACCGTGATTTTCAAACCCAAAAAAAAAAAGTCGTTTCCCAGCAATAATTTTTGCGTGAAGTTACTTAGGAATGCTTGGTTGACGGCTTCGTGAAGGGTCTGTTTACACCCTGTATATTTAAAAAAATCTTTTTCTCAGCATCAAACTGTCCACCTACATGGCTTCCTGTGGTCACCTTCCAACCCAGTACAGCATCATGGAGACACTCCTCCGCTGGCTATTACCTCGTCAGGACCGGACGCTCAGGATCACATCCGCCGCCAAGTGGTTCCCCACCTCAAAGTACGTTGAGAAAGATGTGGATATCTTCTTGGAGAGATCATGGGTTAATTTCTTTCAGGTTTGTGTGATTTTGTAAAATTAGATAGATTAAGAAAATATGGTGTGACTAACACTTTGCCGGCGAGTTCACCTGTTGTCTTCTTGCTGTATTGATGGCAAAAAGTTTAAATATGTTTAGCCCAAACCTCGACCACGCGAACCCCACTCACTGATGCAGTAAATAAATCATCATGGGGAATGCGGGGCAAGATGGAAGATGGGCCATTATTTGTGGGGAGACAATCTCTGCAGATGGGGGTCCATGGACGGCTCAGACCTCAAGTGCGTATGCGGCGTCTCCCCACAAACCTGTCGTGATTTGCCCCATAAAGTGGGGGAATTTTTAGAAATCTAGCGATTTTCTTTGTCTACATTATAAAAGAGATGCAGTTGGTAGGTGCAAAAATGCTGCTTTCTTTCTTAGGTTTAAGTAAATCAGGTAGAGAGTCAGAGGACTTATATTTTCATGTACCTATCTATTTGCAGTATTTATACTTCGTGTGAAATGAATATAACTTAACATTACGCTTGTATTTCTGATAGGGTAGGCTGAGTGTGTAGCACCTATGACAAATGGCGGGATCAGAATCGTCTCCTATAAAGGCCTATTCAAACCTAAGCGGTATTCTGAGGAAGAGAAAACCGAAAACCGAGTGGGTATGCGATAATATTACTGTTCGCACCAAAGCGGATTTCGCTACCGTCTATATGCACTTCTACACAACAACAGCGAATATCGCTCAGGTCGCTCTAGTCGCGGAACTTGATACTAAATACCTGAGCGAAATCCGCGCGGTGTGTACCCACAGCGGCAGCGAATGCCGCTTAGATTTGAATAGCCCTTAATGCGAAACTCTAATATGTATGTGTAGTAGTATTATATAGCCGCATAGCCCATATTGTGTGAGTACTATGTACTAGAAAGCTGTCATTCGCTGGAAACCTGCGTCTTTTCTTGACTTGAATGTGCCCTGGCGGTTAGGAGTATGTCTCGCTGATGGTGGCACGTGTGTCGGATCATTTAGTTCTCTTCAAAATGGTTGAGTTGAATGGTGCTGATACATGCGTCATGTTCGTGAACGGGCGCTGTCAGTTGTGACTGGTCATCTCTTATTTGCCACGGCTTATTTGAATTAATTATTTTATTTTTAAATTGTTTTTACTATGGACATTTTTAACGTACTGCATCGTTTTCACATAATGTACCATCTCAACATGAATGATGTAACCAAGGTTTTTAAAAGTATTCTGATTTAAAAGAGTGTCTATAGAGTTTCTTGACGGTTCTTCTCCATAGAGATCTACGCTAGGGAATGGGCAACTACAGTACTTTCACAGTTTTTGTGCCTTGTGACTGGGACTGTAGCTATATTTCATTGTTGTCTTTGTTTCGACAATTCAAAAGTGCCTGTAACTGGCCTACTTGAAATAAATGCCTTGATTTTGATTGTATAAAAATCTACGTGATTACCTGTCTACAATGATTAAAACCTGTATTTTGTTTCAGGATGCAAGAGATTTCTTGAACGCTCACAACCAAAGAAATGATTTTATCACATCGGTTGTGTGCAGAAAACTGACTGTCGGCAAAGTTGTTATTATTTCGGTAAGTGGACGTCTATGAAGGTATTTATATTTTTATAGAAAGGTCGGTCGCGTTTAGCCAGATGTATGAACGTGGACGAGGCGCAAGAAGCATGTAAGGTTCGAAGCAGGTGGCGTTCTGTGGCGTCTATCTTACCCCCATAGGAAAATGGCGTGAGTTTACGTATGTCTGTACGTAATTTTCGGCCTGTGACTTATCTATACATCCAAATAAATAAAATTAAAGTTTCTCTTTGCAAAATAACAGCTTTTTACTGAATGTGTATATTTTAACAAATAAACAAATTTTTCATTTTTGTCTGTCTGTCCGTTTGTGCCGGCTAATCTCCAAAACTGCTGGAGCGATTTTGACGGGACTCTTAATGGCAGATAGCTGATGTTATAAGGTTATTTTTTTTTATTTTAGAAAAAGGATTAGGGTTTCGACTAAAAAAAAATAACCCCGAAATTGTTAACAAAATCCGATTCAAATAGGGAATTAATATTTTATAATAATTTCATGCGGACGAAAGTCGTGGGCATTAGTTATAGTAGTCTTTTACATATAAGTTACCTATTCATATTCATTTAGTCGATTAAAATACTTGCTATAAAAGTTGGCCTCTTTACTTAATAGGTACTTGCCCCTTAAATTGCCGTCCAAGTAAGGGCAATTGACTACGCACGCCAATCCAATAATTGTGTCAAAATTCAGGGTCAAAGCTCAGGGGTTAGCAACATTTTTAGCCCAACGACCTGCCATAGGTCTGTTATTGTTTTGTACGTCGAGGCTAGAGATCTTATACCTACTTGGTACCATACGCCTAGAGGGCGATGGCCTCCGAGACTCGTAGGTAATAATCTATGTTTCACCTAGACACTGTGGCGGCACAGCCCAGTTGCCGTCTACCATAACCTGTATAGGTTAATCTCACTATTATTTTACAAAGTCATGTCTCACCTCTGCAAAAACATAGTGAGGAAACCAGCATGTACTAGAAGCAACAGTGAGAGATGTGACATCCAACATCCGTAATCCACCACGCTGGCCCACGCCCGTGGAAGGCGCACTAGTTCCCATGATGCCCGGCTGCAATTGTGGAAAGGGAACACTGGTGTGGTTTTTAGTCAGTTAGAGTATGATTGACCCCTCCACCCAATGAGTGTTTTCCACCGCGGAACAGAAAATAAAGTGTGAGCAGACACTGGGCCAGCGTGATGGGTTACGGCGCTCTCCCTCTCACAGTTGGGAGCCGTGTCCCAGCTGTGGGACCGTTAAAGACTGAATATTACGTAAGAGCCATAAAACATTTTAAAAACCCTATATTTCTCCTCTATTCTTAGGGTACAGAGCGCCAAGAATCCTGGCTAGACATAAATCTGGTCAGCGGCTGTGTGTCGGTGTTACTAGACCCGCGCGTGCTGGAGAGCTTCGGCTCCAATAACCACAAGTCCTTCGAGACGCTGGTCGTCACCCATCAGAACACGCACAGCGCCAAGTTGCACAAGTAAGTCAGGTTAAAAAGGATTAACCACACTCCGCACATCTGATAAGGGGTCGCCCATTAATCACGTCATGTTTTTAGTTATTTTTAAAGCCCCCTCCCCCCTCCCCCATGGTGATACGTGGTAAGGTTTTAGAGTCCCCCACCTAAAATTACGAGTATTTTTTGGTACAAAGTATCTTAAAATTAGGATTTTATCTTTATATACAGGTTAACAGGTATATTTTAATTTCATTCTGGAAAAATAAACACCGTAATAAAAATGTTAAGGTTAAGCACCGCTTTTTGGTTTAGAAATCGCGCATTCAATGAAAAAATAAATACACGTGATATCTCACTACTCCCTCCTAGCGATATATCGTGATTTTTTCCGAAACCCTTCCCCCCTTTCGAGCCTCCCGTGACTAATGGACAACCCCTAACCTAAGGCTGGTTTTCGAAGTTCAAGTAGTGTTTCTACTGAAGCGCGGATGACCGCAAAAACCAGAGGGGTTTTGGTCTACCTGCATTTTTTAAGGTCTGACAAACACCACAAATGTGGCAATTAACGATGCCCCTCACTGAACTGAACTAAACTTATTTCTAGTAAGAAATAAGTTTAGTTCAGTTTGAATTTTATTTGACTTCTACTGAAGTCAAATAAAATTCAAACAGTTGTTATAAAATATAAACAGAAGTAGCTGCTAGCCAGCTAGCTAGACCTTGCGTTTTAACCTGCAACCTAGGGGAACAATCACCAACCAGGATAACATGTAAACGTTAGATGTTCCCAATGACGATTAGGTAAAAAAGTAAAATCTGCTCTCCTGGCCAATTGTTCGAAATCGTCGGGAATAGTACAAATCCGCGAATCTACCATACGTAAAGTGCGCGTATCTGCACTACGGGTAGGTTTACAGGGGAAGGTTATAAGTTTATATATTTGTTTATTTCAACGATTTTTGACCTCATTTTAACATAAATTGTAACTTTTCATGTATTCTATGTATTGTTAACAGTAGAAATCTATTTTAGTCGCTACGCTACGACAATGCGTAATTGAAATTAACTACATTTTTCAGATACGCGGAATTATCCAATGCTAGTTCCGCGGATTTGCACTATTCCCAACGAAATGTTTCCTTTGACGTATCTAAAGGCGTCCGTGAGAAGTGTCGCGTACCTACTTTTGTGTACGTAGAAAGGCATGTACTTAAGTCGAACATACTGATTCACCGGAAATTACTAAGTAGGTACAACTTTAGTCTGTACTTTCTGCATACCTACCTAATTTTAAACCGTCCCAATATTGATAAAATAATGATTCATAGTGCACATAAACAAATTTTTCCTATAACAGCTTATCTATCAACTTGAAATTATCATTTTTTATCTGTTTTAAAATGTCGGTACAAAAATTTGCCGCAGTGCTTTGGTGATTCATTGTTAAGGAAAGGCATAACAGTTCTCTGTTTACTTTTGAGGAAAAATAAGATTAAACCACTTTACCTATGAAACAAAAATCCGTAAAGATAAACTAATCAACATATAATATCAGATAAACAATACAAGTATTATTTAGGTGCATTCGACCGTAAGCAGAAGTAACGCAGTGCGTAGGCATAGCGTAGTACGAAGTTTCGATAGAATAAAGTCTAGCGCACAGCGGAGATGGCAGGGCAGAACTAATACCTTTTTTTTTCTCGATGTGGATCCTCAATGGTTGTCCTCCGCCCTGGGCGAGAGCGGAGGGGTCTGTCAGACTCGTACTGACTAAAACTAAACCGGTGTTCTCTCGCGCACTTGCGTTAGGGGGCAGCGGGATCTGGTGCGACTTCCGCTGCCCCGGACTAGTGATCGGCACGCTTGACCTGCGGGCCTCGTCCTGGGGAGGAGTGAGGTGTAAAACTCCCCCCGTTACGTCTAAGAGAGGCGCGCATGGAACACTATGCGCCGCCGTTTCGGGTCCAGTGTGTTGGGAGGCGACGGATGTCGTGTCGATGTGTGTGAATCCGTCGCCCCTGGACCTATTTAGGGGGGCCGGAAGAGGGCGTTGTCTGCCCTCTGCCGACGCCCGGTGCGTCTGCTCCGGGATGAGCGGGAGCTCGTCATCTCCCTCTCCCTTTAGAACATTTAACCTTAACCCAACATATTTATTCATACGTAGTTAGTGGTTACAAGATACAGATTAGTTTAGAGATTGACCCCAAGCCATTAAAAAGGATTTTCCTTTGGAACATTGGAATCTGTATCTTGTTACATGCTACGTATAAATTTATACTGTTCCCACTGCTGGGACGTCCTTTGTGTAATTCACCACGCGGGCCCAGTGCGTGTTGGTAGCTGTCACATCGTGAATTTGAGCTGGCCTCCTTAAGATGGAGGCGCCTGGGTAGCTCGCGAAATTAAAATTTTGCGAATTACGGACGTAAATCATATTTTAATCAATATACAACCTGACACTGACCTGCAAATTGCAAAAAACGTAAGAAAATTTGAGAAATTCACAAGCTACCCTGACGCTTCCATCATAAGGAGACCAGCTAAAATTCATCATGTGACATCTACCAACACGTACTGGGTCCGCGTGCTGAATTACAGAGAGGACGCCCCAGCAGTAGGCACATTGTATGCTGATTATGTGTTAGGCTAGCTCGTGCTGATTTTGTTATCACTGACGTGCGTAATTACGTACTACTGTACTTACCAAGGTTGCAAACCTGTCCGGGCGTTGAATGAGACATCGATCTTTAGTAATAGACTATTTGTACGAAACCGGTTCGTGGAAAAATCAACTTTTTATTATGCATCACCAGACTAGTTGGTACCCAATGACCCAGGGCTCTACTTAACAGAACGTCACTCTGTCTTTCATGTCTAAATTTGTCACAACAGTATCTCGATGTGTCATATTCACGGCCGTGACATAGGTAGGTACTATTTCTTTTCTTTGTTCTTTGATCGACTACTCAAGACTATAATGTTTCATTAAAAAAACTGTTATTTATAACATAAAACTGCTAAGCGAAGAAAATTTTTTTTTTTAGCCAGATGGCATCAAATAATATGACGTCAATATCTTAACCTACTAAATTTGTAGATAATTGTTATATTTTCTCTCGGAAATCGTAAATAAAGGGACAGGACCCTTAACGAAGCCGAAAGGCAGTAACCCGTACTATTCAATGCATCCATCAGGACAATGTTTTGAGTGCGTTACATTGAGTCCTTCCGTAAAACGATATTTTACACCCCAAAAAAAAAAACTCGTTTCCCAGCAATAATTTTTGCGTAAAGTTACTTAGTTTGATGTACCAACAGAATGCATGGTTGACGGCTTCGTAAAGGGTCTTGTTACACCCTGTATTAACTCCAGCGTGATTCAAATGGATGAACGCTCCCTTGGAAACCAGTGAGAACATAAAATATAATAAGATAACTAAATGATCCTCCTCATTCTCCCAACACCTAGGGACTCACTACAGCTGCTCCTCTCAATCCGCACGGTAACCCCCCCGCAAGTGTTGCCCTCCTGTCTCAGCCTCGGCGATGACGTCGGCTGTGACGTCAGCGCCGTCGTTTCGACGCGGTGTGACGTCAAACGGCTGGATCACGCACTGAGGAAGATCTTTGAGGATAAGTATGAAGTAAGCTGTGAGAAATAGTTTTAATATTGAATTTCACACTATTTCGAAAAACCATTTTTTTGCAAATAAGTTGTATTATTTTTAGTTGTATCAAAGGCTTCTCGCAATCAATGAGCTAGGGCTTAAATACAATAATTCTATTTTACGAACATCCTGGTAGGTATGTAGTTATTGCAAGTTCACCTTATTATTAATGCAATAACAACTTGGACAATAATACGATCATGTTCGTTTTTAGTTATCACTGGATCTAGATAAAGAATTGGAGCAGTCACCGCTTGTAAGAACTGAAAATTCAAACCATAATAAAGATTCGGTAAGTTGCGGAAATTAGAATTTCTCATTCTCCGATCCGACCATTTTTCTAATTTATATGGAGTGGCTGACCCCAAATAAATTGGTATCCTTCTCCATTACTCGTCACCTCCTTTCTAACCATTATCATTATTTTCGCACTCCGTCCAATTCGGCAACGTTTGGAAAATTCAATTTATTTAAGAAAATATGATTTTGAATTTTATTTTTGGTGTCAGTCAGTTGATAAATACTGGTAGTAGGTATAGTTTACAAGGATATTTTGGTACTCGATTGACATTGACAAGGATATGCTGTTGGTAAAAAATTGACAAATTATTGTTCTGTCAAATTGTAAAGGAAAAACAACACGGTGGCTAATCCCAATTCCTAAAACATTCTGGACTCCTGGTACATCGATAACTAATGCACAAGTCACAACTGTCATATAATAAGCTGTCAATTATGTTTTTATTTTTTTCAAATGTAGGGTAGACGAATATTTTTAAGAACTAAAATGTTTATGTAGGACGAAGATCCGAGGTTTTCGCATCCCGTTGAAGTGAAACGACGTAAACATTCAGGTTAGTTCATATTCTTTGTTTGATAAAGGAATAATAAAAAAATAGTCAAAAATTATTATTATTATTTGCTGGTTCGAGTGGGTGTAGGAGAAGAGTACCTGGAAGGATATGGGGGAGGTCTTTGCCCAGCAGTGGGACATTCAAGGCTATTGAAAAATTGTAAATTATTAGTCAGTGATTGTTTTTAATTAACTTTACTTTTCACTTAACTAACACTAATTGGTCGTATTTGTTATCCGTCAGATATCCTGTATCAGTAATAACTTAAATAAAAACATGACATCACGCCTGTAATCCCCGAAGGGTTGGGCAGAGGGTATAGCACGCTATGATAGTTATTACCCGGCTTCAAAATTGACTTTTGCAATATTGATTTTCGTTTCGAATAGAATTATTTGATTAAAATGACTTTGGTAGTATTAACTAACCTGCTTAACAATTAACTACTATGATAGTAGTTAGGTACTGCCTCTTTGGTCTAGTAGTCGCAAGCCACTGCTGAGCATGAGGTCTTGGGTTCGTTTCCCACGTCTTACTATTGGGGTTTTCCATCAGAAATTTCTCAGTAGCAGCCACTGATTTTGGATTCGTGCTATAATATAACGGGGGAAATGTGTATGTTCTATTGGTACACCTCTACCTAGATCTTTTCGGGATAACAGGCGTGATGTTATGTTATGTGAATGCAGGATACATAGTGAAGCCACGTCAGCCCGTCTCGTGCATGTCCCCGTCTACAGCGTCGACGAGCTCATTGGCACAGGTAAGTTTTATTTTTTAATGGAAACTTGCACATAGTAAAATAGCACATTTTAAGGTTTTGATGTGTAGGTCTGTACCTCCACATAAAACACTAGCTAAAAGGAATCTTGGACCCAGTTCATTTATAGCTAAAATCTTGGTAGATCTACATGAGAGTAAAAACAAAATCAAGTTGTACTATAGCATAAATTATGTCGTTTAAGGGTTTGCCTCATCTACCAGCACAGAATCGCATTTTCCATGCTCCTATCTGGAAGGATGAGGCGCAACCCTAATACAGTATAGCTGGTTTTGGTGTATGTGAACGACATTAAAACTTTTTGCTTATAGCTTTAAAAGACACTAAAATACAGTATTTAGTTAAAAAAATACTTCAAGCCGGTTTAGAAGACTGGGGCTAAGATTTATATGGGCAGGTACAAGGATGCTGAATACAGCTATCGTCTCGATGTTGGTGTAAACATACTCTGTTGTAAATGAAACTTCTCTTTCAATTGTGCTAGAACTTCGACTGTTTAATCTTGCTAGTTAATTAGATCTCAACACTAAATCATAACTTGACATAAATTACCTTTCAGCTTCACGAAAAGCTAGCAGCATTACCTCGATACCGTTACGATAAAGAGCCTGTAGGTGTTTGCGCTCTCCCCGAACTATCCATTGTCACCGAACTCAGTGAGGCAGACGACAGACAAAGCCTCAACACCACACTTAAATATAAACCTTACGGCGTTTGCCATAAGAACCTGAATAGACTAGAGCTTGAGAGTAGGAAATCTCAAAGCGATCCGGAATCTTCTAGAAAGACTAGAAGAGGTCGAAGGCTTTCGCCTATCGTTAATGAAGATCATACAACCAGTTGTTTGCTAGTTGCTACGATTGGGTCAACTGACGATTCAGTCATAAATGATACTGTGGAGAGGCTGTCTAAAAATAAAGATTATACTACGGATAATATAGTTGACTTGTTAGTCCAAGAGGCATTACAAGCAAAAGACGATAAGAATAAATCTGACAGTGGAATAAACACAGGAGAAAAGAAATCTCAAGATCATGATAATAGTGAAACAATAGATAATACACCGGAAATAGATAAAATTAAGTTGACTAAAGTTCCAAAAAACCCAAAAGTAGTTTCATCAACGGATGATGAGTCAAATACAGAGGCTGTTAATGAAACACCGTCTTTCGTAAGTACGCGAAGGAAGAATAGGAAAGAACTAAAAGATCCAGCGCTAAAAAATGCTTTTGCTGAACAAGTTGTTGAAGAATTTTTCTCCCAGCATATCACTGAAACCAAAGCAAGAGAAATTGTCATAAGTCCATCATTAGCTAAGAAAATCAACGAAACTAGTTCAGAAGCCAGCGATAATTTTGGTGAAAACTTAAATTTGAATGGAGAAGATTTAGAAGAGGATATTGTGCCATACGATTTCAACAATATCGAGGTTTTGAAATGTCTTAATAGCATAGTAGATAAAGTGTGCGATGATTTTGATAAATATTTGAATAAGGAAGATGAAGTAACCGCAGACCCTAATGACAGTATCGAAGACAACATACCTTTAAAGGATATCATAAATACTATTCATGATATTGAGTCCAAAAAAGCTGAAACTGCAAAGAAATCGAAAGGGAAAAAGAAAATTAAATTGAAATACAAGATAAAAACTCCTAAAAAGGCGAAAGCTCGTGTAGCTAAAAGGAAGAACAAACTTGTTCTAGAGTCTGTTTTAAAAATGTCAACTATAATGGAAGATAAGGGTCTAGAGAGCGCTGCTGAGAGCATTGAAGATAACATTCCACCGGTAACTAAGGTACCAGAAGAAACACTAGAAAAGGGTAAAATAGAATCACCTCTCATTGATGCGGGAGATTCTAAAACCCCTCTAACGCGACGAAAACGTAAACTTTATTCACCAAAAGACGAAGGAATGGCTGCAAAATCTCCCAGGCAACCTCCACCAAATAATGACACATCCCGTCGCGAATCAGCCCAGCCAGAACATAATACCATACTATCGGAAATAATACAAATAAAAAAGACGCCAAAATCCAAAGCCACTTGTTACAAAGATATAGAGAAAGATCGACAAAGGATCCGAATACCACGTGCAAGGAAATCTAAGGTTTCCGCACCCCCGTCACCTAGAACTAAAAAGTTGAACGATATATTCGATAAAGTTAAAGATTCAGCAAACAGCGAGAAAGTAAAAATAGCTGATAATAACTTTGAAGCTGACGTTTATAACTTTACAAGTGACAGTGAAGATGATTTCAAGGTTAAAAAGATAGAATTATCCAAAAGAAATAGTACGACTACTTTAGCTAGTAATGATTCCGCAGTTTCTAAGCGCGGACGAGCCCATAAGAAAATAAATTACACCGATAATAAGTCTTCAGATGAAAGCAATACGATTAAACGTAAATTTAATAGAAAACCTAGAACTAAGAAAAAAGTGAACATTGAACAAGACGAACTAGTTGATGAACGTATGAGACAGCCAAAAGATGTGTTCAATACTTCTATGGTCGTTGAAAGTACTAAGAACAAAGTATCCGAACCTGATTTAGTTCTGGTAACAGCTCCTGAAATGGAAATCATTGAAAATAACGATAAACAAGATACTAATCAGAAAAAGAAAGGAAAGAAGATTAAAGTAGAAACATCTGAGTCTAAAAGGCCAAAGAGAGTACTTCACAAGGCTGTAGTTGAAAAAGTGATTAATTTCGATGAAGATAGAACTGAAAGTCCTTTACCAGGGTTGTTAGTTGAACCAGTTACGATTATCAAAGATGATATTAACGATATATCAGCGACCATGGTTGATAAATTCAGGAAAATCTATCAGGAAGGCCCTGATAATTATATTAATGAGTCTAATACTACACAGAATTTACTCTCAGATGTTGAAAGGATAAACAATTATAGTCCACAAAATGTTGATACTGAAGATTTTATACAAATTGAAAACTTACAAAGTAAATACGAACCGAAACCAAAAGAAAAAAGTGTTAAAAAGAAAAAATCAAATAGTTTAATACTAGAAAATACAAAGAGAAATATAACGCCAAAAAATATTATTAAAGAAAATGTAGAAACTATAAGCATACATGAGACAACTGATGTTAAATCTGAGAAATCTATAGCAACGATTGGAATAACTGGTCACGGTGAAATACAGGAAGCACCACCTAGTCAGGAGTTAATAAATGAAAAACTGGAACCGCGGAGCTTAGAGTTTGAAGATTTAAGCCATTCTATGAAGGATTATTTCGATAAGCTAACGAAAGAATTGGATGGGTCAAATAATCGTGATTCCAGTGGTTCTAATGGAAAGAATGCATGTAAAGTCAGCCCTAAACCCAATAGTATTAAGTCTCATTCTCCTGTGGTGTCTGTAAAAAAGTTGTCTTATGAAGATATAAGTAGATGGTTACCTTCAAGACGTAATTCTGATTCAGAAGGATCATACGTTAGCGACAAGTCTTCGGTAAAACAGAACAGCAAAGAACATGTCGTTGAAGTAGTTAGTCCTAAAATATCGGAAACAAAACCCGATGATAATGACTCAGACGTTTCTGAAATTAAGAATAAAATACGAAAATCATTGAGACTGATTTTCCAAGGTTCACAACCTGTTCAAATTAATAACAGCGGCCGAACTATAAAGGATTCTGAATCGGAAAGCGACAATGAATCTGTAAAAGAAATTATAGACAAAACGAAAGTTACACGCAAAGTTGTAGAACCTAAGCAAGGGGCTAAATCTGCAGAAAAAACTCTTAAAAAAACAGTTATTCAACGAAAATCCGTAATTTCACCAATAAAACTGTTTGACGAACTAATATCTAACGCAGACAAACACTCAGAAACTTCTCTATCAGACGACGAAGAATATATGAAGGACATAATACATACACTATCCAAGAAGAAAGCTGAATTTCTTCCAAAAACCAAAATTACTCAAGATAAGCCACCACAGAAAGTAATTGAGACCAAAAGAATGACAAGAACAATCAGTTCAGCTTCAAGTCATTCTAAAATCAGTACGTCAACGAAAATAGAAGATTCCGGAAGGATTTTGAAAAGAAGATCGGGAGAAGAAAGATTAGATTGTAAAAAGAGGAAAGTTGAGGTGAATAATAATGTGGAGTTGGTGTCGAGTGGAGTGACTGTATCCAGTGTTGATGACTGGTTTAAGAGGATGGAGCCGGGGAGTAGCAGAAGTGAGTTAATTATTTGATTTTATTACGCAGTACTAAATGAGTTGTGGAGGTCGGTAGTCAGCTGCATCCAGTTAGACTGGAAGCTGACCCCAACATATTTGGGAAAAGGCTAAGCAGCTAATGATTGTCCCACTGCAGAGCAAAGGCCTTCTATCTTTTTTTCAATCACAGAGGATTCTCGAGATCTTGAGCAAGTGTGGACCAATCCTGCCTTAGGGATCAAACTGGTCCTGACATCTTTAGTGATGGCAAGGCTTAGGAAAGTCTCTTGTCCAGTAGCTTATGATTTATGATTGAGAAAATGAAGATATTATTGTCCACTTGTTTATGCCCGCGGCTTCGCCCGCGTGGACTTCGGTAATTGCTCCACGGGGTCGTACTACTGAGATGGAAAGTATCCTTTGTGTTAATCCGGATTATAAATTATATGTGTGCCTAATTTCATCCAAATACGTTCAATAGAGTCCATCGTACATCCATCCTCACAAACTTTTGCAATTATAATGGTAGTACGATAATTGTTCAACAATTTATTGGCCCACTTCACCGAAGTGTGAATTCTTAATCTTCCATACAGTATACACCTACCAGCTACTTGCGTTGTTGCTCAAATTTTTTTTGTTTTATTTTTTTTTTTTTAGCTGAAGCAATTAATGCGTCGACTAGACACATTATGCAAGAAGTCATAGAGAAGTTGGATACTACACTCGTTGAAATAAAGAGGAATACAAGTAAAAAGTAAGAATAAAATTATCTTCCTCCCTCGTCACTATGTTACTAGGGTCGGCGCAACATGTTTTTTTCTTCCATTATTTTCTGTCAACCGGTACGCTTATATTTACTCCTTTTTCTTCATTTCATTATTCCACACACAATCCATCCATCTTTTCTTTGGGCTCCCTCTTACTCTCCTTGCGTAGAGTTACTTAGTTTGATGTACAGAATGCTTGGTTGACGGCTCCGTGCAGGAGGGTCCGTTTACACCTTGTATGGGCGTAATAATGTTACCTGTTACAATTTTCCAGATTCGTGCACCTGTTCGTAGACGCTCAGAAGCATTTGGGTGAGTTGAAGGAGAAACGCCACGGCATGTACAGTGAGGTGGCGACGGATATACTGAGCGAAGTCGTAAAGGTCATGGACAGTAAGTTCGCTGGTCTAAACAAGAGGTGAGCAAATACTTTGTAATTCTTCTTCTTAGCGTGTCAATGGCAATCTATCGTTGGTCTCATGGCGCAAGTGTTGGGCCCTATCGATTCCCGGGTCTGGCAAAAAGTGTTGATGGGTTTTCCCATTAGGAATTTCTCAATAGCAGCCAGGAGTTTGGAAATTGGCGGTGCGCACGTGTCGTAGTGGGTCTTGCGCCATTTTTGTTTTTTGCGTGAGTATCCTCATGGATGTCCTTCGTCCTGGGGTAGGCGAAGGGGTTATGTCAGACTCGTACTGACTAAAACCAGACGGTGTTCTTCGACTGCCTTAGGCCGGGGTGCTGGAGTACTTGCGCAGTTCGTCCATCTCCCCCGGCCAGATTTTGGCCCACATAAACATGCGGACCCCGTCACTGTCTGCGGTCGTACGCGCCGAAGTTGGTTTTGTGCCTAATCTCTGCGAGTGTCGGATTGCCGTCCCATCGGACTATGAGAGTAAAGGAACACAGTGCACCTGTGCCTGCGCACACACATGTGCACTATTGTCCTGTGTATTTGGCTAATCTCCATTGTCATTGGCCACCGTGGCCGAAATGTGGTCCGCAGGATAACTGTATGTTTGGCGCTATCACTGTCTAAGGCGTACCCACGGTGGGGCAGGGTGGGGCACTTGCCCCACCCTGCTCTCTGAACAGAAGCTAAGAATTTTTAGGCAAAATTAATATAATGAAAAAATTCAATATTCATTTGGGTACGTTAACATTTTTCACATTAAATAAAAAACATTGTCGGCCTTTGTATGATGAGTGTGCATAGAAAGAGGGTTCTGGAAGCACAACATACATTTGAAAACGAAATTTTAGCTAGATTTAGCCAGAACCCTCGCAGGTTATAATTGAAATAAGGTGTAGTGCAGTCAATAAAACGTACCAGTCAGTAAATAAAAAGCATTTTTAATTCCCAACTACTTAGTTTATTTACTGCGCCACACCCCTTAAAAAATGCTGGGTACACCCTTGATCACTGTACATCGATTCCTGTAGTGTACAGGCATAGCTACAGGACACCATATTAAGTGTCCCACTGTTTCAACATATTTTGAATAAACATAGGGCACAGTTGTGACTGATAGGCTCATTTCATTATTGTTTAATGACATGATTTGGCGTCAACATAAGTTTTCAAAACACAGTGTAGCCGCTCCATTACCCACGAGTACAGCCAAATTTTATTCGACGAAAGACAACAACAAACGTAAAATTAGCATTGACGTTGCTTTTATCGCAATTTTATACGGTTCATTGACTGCCTGGTGTGACTGCCTTATTGTCGCAAGCGCTACTGCTTTGCACGAGGTCCAGGGTTCGATTCCTAGATAGGGGAAAGTGTTATTGGGTTTATTCATCAGGAATTTCTCAGTAGCAGCTACGGAGTCTGGATTTGTGCCTGGTTGATGGCAATGGGCTCGTCTATTACATGAGACACATAACTGGTGGGTGTACTATTAAGTTGGTAACTACACCGCTGACTGACCCTTCGGGGATTATAAGCTTGATGCATATGCTAGTTATACGATGCACTAATGGCTAAAATAATGGTACCTATTCCGCTACTTCCGGTTAGACTAGGAATCTGACTGAAAAGGCTAGGCAGATGATGAGTGAGTTCTGGGATACTTCAGACCTCCAAGCGAGAGAAGCCGTGGACATAATCTAGTATTACCATAAATCTAAATATTCATTTTCGTCACCAGATTACAAGAATTAGACGATGACTTCATGTATGAGCTCAAGAAGCGTTCCGTAGACCTGATCAGAGAGGACTGCCAGCATACAAAAGCTATGGTGCGGATCTTGAAAGAAGACGTGCAGACCGTGCTTGAGCATATGGAGAGGCAGGGTACTCTGTGAGCTATTTGTAGGTCGATATGCGCGGGAGTTTATTAGTGTCGTTAAAATGGCTCTGGTTGATGAAAACCTGAAAGAACACCAATGCTATCAAACCCACTTTCGTAACGCCGTTTTTTATCGCGCACTTGGTTTTCTATGCATTGCTTAGCGCTGTGAGTTGAAAAAAATACAAAGTGGAAGGGACACCGATGTGGGGGGGTTAAAGAATGATGTACTGAATACGTGGTGACCGTTTTAGCGTCGGTGCTCCACCCTGTATAACAGCGCGCTTTTTTGACGCGCTGGGATGTGCTGTTCTCTCAATGCTCGGCTCAAAATTGAGAGTTGATAGATAAAAAACGCCCTTGTGAGCGAAGGCTAAGACGTTTTAAATATATTTTGTACCCACCCACCCATTAATTTCCAGCTTTTTTACCTCGGATACTAATGAACTCGTGCGCATACTATGCCTAATATGTTGAACCAGTAGCCTAGAGTATTAAGTATCAGTATATAAAGTAATTTTTATATCGTACTGGTACTGTATTTAGTGTAAAAATGTCTATACGTTTTTTTTTTGCTGTATCAATTGAATGTTCTTGATACTTACTTATTTTATGATTATCGTTACGTGGTTGATTTGGCTGTTTGTGTAGGTGAGTTTAAATGTTTGTAAACGCACCCACGATACAGGAGTAGTTCCTAGTGTGAAGCAAGGTTTAAAAAAAAGAAAAGATTTACAAAAACGCTTTGTCTGATACTCTATAATATTGCATTTTTCAGCCAAAAATGGACGTAAATCTGCAAATGTCTTATTCAGTCAAATTTTGGATTAGTTTGACGTAAAACTAATTGAAAATTCTAGTGGTTTAAGAATATTCAGTAAAAATCAGTCTCATGTAAAAAATATTCCATTTAATAAAAAAAGTCATTTAAAATTAATCAGCCTTACTGTCATTACAATTTATTACTTTGGAAAATGGGAAACATTTTGATGTGGGTTAGTACGTTCTGTTTTTGCTTGAACCGTGTTAAAGTTCCATTATCGTACCGTGTCAACGCATCTTTGTCTTTTAGGCCCAGACTCCATCAAAGCAGAGTTGAGCGGAGCGGAGAGACGTGTGTGAATCAACCAATCACATTCGTTTAAGTGTGTTAGACTTACGGCATTTCATACAAACTTTCAAGTCCTTTTTTTTTAGTTACTTCGATAAGAGGCCTTGAAAATTTGTATGAAATGCCGTAAATCGTAAACGCTCTTTAATCGACATCCCGTCTGTCCTGTTATTGGTTGTATCTAGCACGTCTCCGTACTGCCCCACCCGTCTCCGGTTCGGTGGAGTCCAAGCCTTACGTCAAAGTATTATTATAGTACAATTACATGTTATGAAATTTAATGCCAACGGTGATTGTTAAATTCTTTTTTATTTATTTTTAAGGAATTCATATCAAATAAGGTATGCAGTTTTCAGTTAAAAGTTTTTATAGTCAATAATTAAAAGAAATATCTATTTTCATTTCACATGTTTTATTTAATAACTTATGTAGATATAAACCTAAATAACAACCAACTTATTATCACTTTAAACATTGATGACAACTTTTGCATTTTACGATTGATTTTTCCCATGATTAGCAGTATTACTTGACCCCTGTTACAAAGAAGAATGGGGAACGAGGGGGTCAGGTAGTGCTGCCAATACAATTACATCACTGGGCGGAATGCCACTCACCCAACCACTAGGTCACCTTTCAAATTGTCCAAACAATTGCGAAAGTAAAAACGTCCACTTACTCATTATATCCTAAGTCAAACAGTTTAAAATTCAATAAAAAATAAGACATTATTTTCGCCTCTTCGCTTATCTATTTGCAAGAAACACAAAATTACTATTGATGATGATCGTTTTTTTTTTTGTTTCATGATGTACAGTCACCAGCA
The DNA here is from genome assembly GCA_963576755.1 of Noctua janthina. NCBI lineage: Eukaryota > Metazoa > Arthropoda > Insecta > Lepidoptera > Noctuidae > Noctua > Noctua janthina. Next base: position 11,470,422 of record OY755068.1, on the reverse strand, counting down.
CCAATATATAATTAAAAACTTTAAAGCATTTGCTCCCACTGTTCTTTCTAAAATTTCAAGTTGTTACGAACATAGTATTTTGGAACTCATATCTTAATGAAAAACATAACATATTGATGCTCGTGACTGTACTTATCTGAACCTGACATGCATTTCATGTACACAGTGCAAGTAGAATTATATGCCGTTCGTCATCAAAGTTTTTCATACTTGCTTTCCAATCATATAAGGCGCGATTTATACAGAAACGGCGTAAGGTGAAGGCGCGGCGCAGGGGCAGCGCTGGCATGATGCGGGATGCCGCTTCAAAACGTTTTCATACAAAATGTAAGTAGGCGTACTCAAGGGGCGCGGCGCAGGCACGCCGTTCTTTCGTTTCGTTATAAATTCCACGCTTGCACTGCGCCTGTGCCGAGCCTTCACCTTACGCCGTTTCTGCATAATTCACGCCTAAAACTAACTTAAGGCGTACTACAAACAAGTTCAGGTCAGCCTGGTTCGGCATAACCGGGCAGCAAAATAATGGGTGTAAGGGTGTTCTAACCGTCATTGCTATTATTTTTCTGTTGTAGACCATACTTTCAATTCTATACAATTCAATGCATCCATCAGCACAATGGTGTTGAGTGCGATACATTGACTTTTACGTAAAATGTGATCTTCCACCAAAAAAAAGTCTTTTCTCAGCAATAACTTTCGTGTAGAGTTACTTAGTTTGATGTTCAGAATGTTGACGGCTTCGTAAAGGCTGGGTCCGTTTACACCTTGTATATATTTGATTTTACCGCCCGGCTTGTGCTCATTGTGGTCGATTCAAACATGTTTCTAACACCCCTCTATATTTATATAAAAATAATTATAAGTATTACGACTCACAAAACACGTTACATTTAGGAACATGTCAACTAAATTTATGCTAAAATAACTACAAGGATTTTGCAAAACAATATTCAAGCTATAGACCGACCGCTTTAATGAGTCCTCCGCCTAGCCCCATCAAAGGCACATTAAGCGTCCACAAAGTCCTAACAATAACCCACGGGTTATTTGCTTTAAAATAACCATAATCCACGTAGGTATTCCGATACTAAACTAATTGAACCAATACGTGATCAACCTTCAGAATATTCCAATTAAATTGATACCTTTGCGAGGACTCATTAAAGTGTTCGGTCTATAGACAGAAAATTGAACTATTTACATTGAAGATTAGGTTTTATAATGCTTCGTTACCTAACTCCGTTGATTTGCATACTATTTATCATTGACTTGCACAGCGAACGACAAAGTTTGATGTTATTTTTTTTCCTTTTTCTGTCATTATCTTCCTGCCCTTGTTAATAATATACAATATATAATAATGATCGGCGCAAAGCGTTTTTTCTTTATACCACTCCTCACACAATCCATCCATTTTTCTTTGGCCATCCTCTTCCTCTCCATCCATCAACAATACAAGTCCATACCAACCCAGACGATTACTTCCTTTCAATTTTTCTGGCGCTACTTTCAAACTTCATCAAATCCTTTATCTATTCCATTTTACTTTTCAAACAAATATGTTATGTCTATTACAAACCTCGTAATGCTGATTATTAGACATTTATTAGTACAAAAGTGTTATGATAGAAAACTATTTTCATTAATGCTATTGTATTATGGTTTATATTAGAAACTATTATTAAATGTTTCTACTATTTGTACATCTATATAAATTATCGCAAAATCAACAACGTTATTTGGACTTAAACAACGTTATTTGCCATAATGAACCAGTCCACAATCTCTTATTGATTCTGGTAATCGGAAAAAATTGCTAAACAGGTATAGGAATTATTCAATGAAATTAAATAAATCATAGTTTCATAATGATTAATGACAAAAATAGTAGATCTGTTATTTTATTTCTTAGCGAGTGTATTGAAAAACGTCGATTGATTCACGTGGGCATTTATAACTGCAGTTCTCGGTTCTATAACACCCTCGCCGACGGCTCGGGTGTGAACTTCGCCTCGGCTGCATTGACAAAGTTTACCCACTTGTATCAAAATGTACTATTTGATTGTCCATCACCTGTGTAGCTGATTTCTGTCAGTGATAAAGTCTATGTCACTTTGTTTAGGCCTTCTGGTCGCATATCAAACTTGGGAGGAAACCCCATAAACAAGAATAATTGATTAAAAACTACCTGCTTATATTATTACGCTATTAAATTGTGTACGTTCAAAATTTAAGTCAATGCACCACTATAAACATAAACTAGATATACAAGAGCCACCATGTTTCAATTCAGTCCTTTCAGAATAATCATGATTTGGTATGCTGATGAGCAGGTTTTGTTCAGCTCGTATAATAACAAGGACAGGTATAGCGGCCATTTTAGACCCCCGCTTTAACAGAATCAAAATAGGATAAAAATATGAATTACGTTTCAGTTCGTAAAATGGTGATGACAATTCATATATTAAGTGCGTCTATGACCACTTTAATAATTTTGATGTAATTCATATTATTATCCTATTATGATACGGTTAAAGTGTCCATTTTAGGCTCCCGCGAGATATCTAGTCTGCACTATCACACCATACACGGTCAAGTTAAATTAGCTAGTGGAATTCTATAGACGTGATTGTTCGATATACAAGGTGGAGGTTTTCAATTCGGCTGTATTTTTGTTTAGCCCATCGATACTCATCACGGTGAAGTTGCACTAGGTAATTTATTTTGAACTTGTATTTTTTAAGGTTTATTCATAGACGCTGCTTAAAGAAAAGTTAACGAGTGTTTAACCATACATTTTTGACGTTACAACGTCTCTTTGATCAGCCTTCATGAAAACACCTCTTGTTTTCTTGTCCACACTACTCGTATATCACTTCACTTTACATTCTCATCGGAATCGGAGCTGAGCGTTTCGCACTTTACGCTGCTGTCTTGGTACTAGGAGTCTTCCTGAGACGTCGCTACTTGGGCCAGGAACACCTGCTGCTGGGGTTGGTTGTGTGCTTGGGATTGGACCTGGGGAATATTAATTTAACTAAGTTTTTGGGTGACAAAGTTTGACAAACAAGTGGCTCTAGTTGATTATAAGTGGTTATCGCAGCGTATGGACATTTGTAATCTTAACTTACTATTATAAATACCGAATTTTGGGAGGATGGATGGATGTTTGTTATACTTTCACAGAAAAAGTACTATACGGATATGGATGAAATTTGGCACATAGATGGTTTATAACATAGTTTTACACACAGGATATTTTTTATCTCAGTACTACGATACCGTGCGACAGTTACCGAACTCCACGCAGGAAAAACCGCGGGTATAATCTAGTTATGGACTTGGCGACTAGCCATCGTCGCGGGAGTTAATATGCGCAAACAGAGGTACCTACCCTCTCTATTTCTTCACTTTAATATTCCAAAGGGATGACTTTTCGACAAGACTGGAGATTACTCCGCCAACATCCAAACTCCGAACCGCTACTGAGATTTTTTTATATGACTCACTGCACGACTCGGGAATCGGACCCGAAGACTTCATGCTCAGCAGTACAGCATGTGGCAACTAGATCAATATTTTGGGAAATACGCCAAGTAACGGCATTAGAAGACCTTGTTGTTACCTGAATAATCTGTGGCGATTGTTGAGACTGCGCCTGTATGATGATCGGCTGGTTCGGGTTGTTCTGTACTTGCAGCCGGATCATGTTTAACTGAGCTTGGGTTAGCTGGATCTGAAATATGTATTACAATATTATGATAAGGCGTTTTATAACACAAGTTACCGAATCATTGAGTTTTAGAAAGACTCAGACTAGTGAGTCTAGAGAGTGAGTCGTACACGTATCAGACGATGTCGTACTTTTGGAACAAGAACTGTATTTACGCCGCTTCATTTTTCATTTCAGCTTCTTAATTTTAGTATTTTACTTCTTATCGCTTATGGTGGCACCGAATAAAGCACCGAATCTATACAATTAACATATTAATTTCTAAATCACAGCGTTTTACTGAATGCATATAAAAGTATATAATACGGTACTTATAATATTTTTTAAAATTTTTGTCTTCTCTGTTTGTTCCGGCTAATCTTCGAAACGGCTGGACGGCTGGACCGATTTTGACGGGACTTTTACTAGCAGATCTGATGTTGTACTTAATAACTTAGGCTCCTATTTAGAAAAAGGATTAGGGTTGCGTGCAAAAAAATAAAAAGCTTGAAATTGTCAAAAAAATCCGCTTCAAACAGGGAAGTAATTTTTTTATAATAATTCTCGCGGACGAAGGACAGGAGCATCAGTTATGTCATATGTGACATCTTTTGTTTGCACATTTTACGCAAATAAATGTTCTTTATTCGATGTGATTTAGAGGAGCTCGTGGCTTATTAGTAATTTAGGTTAAACCGTGCTTGCCTAGGTTAGTCTGTGGATGGGTGACCACCCATTACATACCGAGTTTCCTCCGTGCCTCGGAAAGCACGTAGATCTTTGATAGTCGTTAGGTAGTCAGTGGCTTAAAATGTCTGACAACCAGTCTTACCAAGGGGTATCGTATTACCCAATACTAACAGGGTTGTGGAGGTCAGATAGGCAGTCGCTCCATGTAAAATACTGATATTCAGCTGCATCCGGTTAGACTGGAAGCCGACCCCAACATAGTTGGGAAAAGGCTAGGCAGATGATGGTTCGATTTGATTTAGTTCCCATGACAAATACCTAGTGCTGCTGACACTAAATCGTTGTCATTCTGACTGTTTTCATAACAAGGTTGTATGGTAAGGTAACTGACCGGTAGCTGCTGCAGCTCCCCGGACGGCGTCACCACTTGCTGCACCAACGTGACGGGCTGCTGCGACACCACGTTGTTAGACGATGATGATGTTGATGCTGCTGATGCTTGCTGGAATGTACAAGATAAAATACTAAGTTATATGCGATAAAATTTTATTATATTTTTTCAACACAAATGATGGCTTTACCTGAGCAGGGACGAATTATAGGAACTTTTTTGCAAGTAAAAAAAAAAACAACACAAAATGTTGTACCTGTACCACATTCGCGCACGACTGTATCACGATCTGCGGCTGTGACTGCGTCTGCGCTTGTGCAGCGTTCTGCATGGCGGCGTGTTGATGTGCTACCTGGAAAGACATAATATACGCTGTTAATGTTGCTCATAAACTGACAGAATGTTAGTGTCGATTCCAGCGCTATGTATCGATGTTGGAGTAAATGTTTTCTTGGTAGGAGCAAAATCTAGGTTTACACTTGTAAACTTAGCATACCCAAGCTTTTTGGGTAAACTTCGAATAATAACTAAAATTAATTAAATTTTGAGGTCTAGCTTTCTTTTTACTGGTGATTTGATGCAAACGCTACATCCAAATTGGCAACCAATTAGCACATGCCGGCTGCTGCCGTGGCACTGCTCGTTGCGCTCGCTCGGCGCGCGCGCCTTTGGTCACATTTCTATCCTAACCTAGCCCATTTGGTCGGTGTGACCTAGCAATAAAAGGGATACACCTAAGTTTAACCAACTGCTACCGGTTTAGCCGTTATTTTTCGAAGAAACAAAATTTGCGAAATTTTTTAGCGTACAAACGTGCCATCGCACAGGGACATAGTGTACAAGTGAAGTGTGTGTGAAGTGTTACTAACATAGTTTTAAGGTTCTATTTACTAACACAATTTGTATTTTATCATATGTATGTTAGTCTGTAAGGTAATATATCTATGGTCCAAACTAGCCTGAAAATTGTTGTTGTTGCTTGGCGGTAGTACCTCACAGGTCATAGGTGGAACTACTTCCCGGGTCGATCTCCATTATTAAGAGGTTTAATTCTTATTTTACAACTACAATCACAGTTACAAATACTTTCTTCACCGTTCTGACGAAGGTATAATAGGTTTGTCTGGACAAAAATGTATGAAAGTTACCTGATCAGCATGGCTGCTCCTGGGCGCGTGGTCGTACCGCGGCTTGTTCGGCTTCACCTCGTGGCGCGGCACTATGTCGATCAGGAAGTCGAACTGATCGCATTTGGATATCGCCATTGCTATGTCGTTGCGCTGAAACGATACATTTTAAGTTTAGCTTAAGGATGGGGTCACATTTGTGTGATCCAGAGACCGTTTGAAAAACACATGAATAGTAGACAAATAATCAATAACATAAAAATAATATATCATCGGCCCAGCCTTGTCCCAATTATGTTGGGGTCGGCTTCTTAGTACTGGATAATACGACACCCCTTAGTAAGACTGGTTGTCAGAGTTTCGGGCCACTGACTACGTGTAAGAACTGTCAAAGACCTTCAATTAACAAACGGGACCAATGGCTTAACGTGCTTTCCGAGGCACGAAGGAAACTTGTATAAAATAAAAATAATACAAAAATGTTAATTTAATTTTATACAAAACTACCCGTTTTGCGACTGCCAGAGTTTACTCTCTCACCACACATATCGATGTGGAATCGGCTTAATCTCGTCAGAAAGGTCTTTATGTCCAAGCAATAAGAGCGAATAGGCCGACGCGATGTCGAGTAGCGTCGTCCAAATCGAAACGAGGCGAAAATACACCGAGAAATGCATTTTGCAATTGCGTCGCGTACCACGCACACTGCAATTATGTATGATACCGATTGCAACGCATAAAACGTGACTCACAGCATAAAATTGCGCTCGTTTAGCTTCAGACCAAGGACCAACGACCCATGCATCGGCTTGGCGACAAAATGAACTTTTCGAAAAATTTTGGTTACGTTTAGACCCAGAAATTCAATTACAAAAATAAAGTGGGGAGTCCGTTTCTACGCAGTGAAGTAGTACTCGGGGTGGAGCTGCGCTAAATTCATCCGCATTCGACACGACCTAGCTGGGGTGTCCGTGTACACACGTCTTGCATGAGGCATTCTGATACATAGGTCATCAGACTTGCCTGTTATCAGACTCGTACGTGAGGCTAGCTCGGCTCCAAGGATCATTCAGAAACCTGCCGATACCAGCCAATCAAACACACACTACGCATTAGCAAGCAAAGTTCGCGGGATAAGTTCCCTGGTCACGCAAATAAACTTGCATAGCGTAAGATTTCGGAACACCGGTCCAGGTACGTCGTCTCCTTGATTCTTTTTGTGAGTAGGTATCTATACCTATTTATAGCCGTAACAAGAACATCTATTTAAGTAAGTATTACTCGTGTTCAGCAATCGGTCCTTCATTACTGAGGATCGTGGTCACTGGACCCCATTAAACTGACAATCTGCCTCCATCGACTCCGGTCCAAAGTTGCCATCACCACCTGCTGAAATTTGCTTCAGTCAGGACACAGCCTCTTTTACTTGGTCGGACCATCGTCTTGACCGGCATCGTGATCTCTTGCCTTCGGTATTGCCAACATTGACCAGCTTATCAAGGCTGCTATCTCCGCTTCGCACATGTGTAAGTATTACAAATGCGACAAATACCTACAGGATATTGCAAGTGGAGTTCCTGAAGGGTAATATATTTACCTGCAAAGTCCTCCTCTTATTATCCTCAGTATGTGCCCAGGCTCTTAGCGTAAGCTCGTGTATGAAGATCTCAGCCGCTTTCGCGAACAACACCGGGGCTTCTGCCGATATCATCTTCACTTCCTCGTCGAGCTTCATTATCTTCTTGATCCGAGCTAGAGGCAGCGCTTGGGATTTAAAATCGTCCTGAAAAGAGAGATTAAAATGTATTGTTATAGTTAATAAAATGGTCCTCCTGACCGCTTTCGGTTATTCAGCCAAGTTTAGAGGAAATTGTAGCCATCGACGCAGGAAATATTATTATGCACAAATGTGAACGCACACAGATGCACCACTCTCTTCCCACACTCTCAAAGTCCGGTGGGAAAGTAATTTGACACGACCGAAGAGAGATTAGGCATAGAGTGAACGCATATACTACAACCAAAAACTGAAACACATCATAAATGTGATGTCTAATAACCCTCACTGAGCCCGCGTGCTGGATGACCTGTCTCTGCAAGAAATGAGGCTCGAGTCCTAGCAGTTTTTGACTATATTAGACTTCTCTTGATCATCAACTTTGCTAATGCTTTACGGTGGTTAAAGCACACTTACCGAATTCACCTTCTTGATGTCATCAGTGACTTTACACCAGAACTGCTGAAGACTCTGTTGTGGCGACTCCGATGGAGCGTTCTCCTCTCCCATGAGGTCACCATCGACTTCCTCAGAGACGTTTGAGGAACCCGCCTGGTCCCTGTGTAACAATAACATCTATTGTAGCATTACGTTTCCAAATAGCTATTACAATGTTAAAGTTTTAAGTGTCGTTAAGTAATAATATATGTTGCTTTTATTTTATAAAACAACATATTATATTCAAGTAGACCCGTGACATGCGCTTATGAATAGTCAAAAATAAGGTAACGACAGTCCAGCTACAGGTATAATAATAACTGTGAATGGACTGTAGTTGAAAATTCCAAAGCGTGGATCACATGGAGAAGAATTTAGAGACCCGTTTACGACTTCAGATGATGTAACTTGCATCAAGTTACACGCGCGTGAATTATCACTTTATTCCTTCACGTGTGCACTGTCATGTCTTGGCGACTTTTCATGCTCTAAACATTTCTTCTTATTCTTTATTACACGCCAAATTACCAGTACATTACAGTAGCCGCTGTAACAAAACGCGTCCCACTTGTGCGCTTATCTCGTCGCTGCGCTACGCTATTTGCAGCACGGAATCGCACTTTTCCATGCTCCTCTCCCTTTCTGTCGCTCAGAACCGTAATTTGTTAGAATGGGAATGCTATCGCACGTGGCAGCATCGACGAGGCGATCGGCAGCACGCTCGGTTTCTCGGTCTAGCAAATGAGCCGCTGCATGCAGCTGCTTGTGTGGGTTGCCAATCGGTTAGAAAGACGCGCGATGCGAGATGTCTTACCAAGTGAATTGATGCATGGCGGGGCCTGGATCTAATGTAGCTCTGAGCCTGCACAACTAGTAGCCATACAGGGTGGAAGGCACAGCGACGCCAAACGGTTACCACGTGTTCAGTACATCATTTCGAACCCCCCATATGACTTCAGAATAAGTGGACTCCGACGTGTCCAAATGCGAGCACAACACTACGTGACCGGCCCAAAACTTCTAAGTTCTTGCTTTACGTTCGCGGAGAGTCTGACTGACGGTTTCTATTCTATACGTTGTACTTATAAGTTGCTTTAAGTCAATATTGTACACTTTTCTACACTTCAATAAATAAATAATTAGACGCGATATACTTCCAGCTTTTTTTAAGGGCGATACGTTTAAACTAATCTTAACTGAACAAAAGAATGCACCAGTCGAGTAGTTCCGAACTACCGACAGTTCGGTCTAATCGAACTTCTCTACTACTTAAAAAAATACTGCCTGATTCAGTTACCGTGGAACGCCTGAATTCCTAGAAAAATGGTGGGTAGAAGTGACCCACTTCTTCGGTGATCAATAACTAAGTCGCCCACCCACATTTAAAGGGCGAGTATTTTTGTTGTCTGGACAATAAAATAAACATGGAAACGGATTGTCAGTGAAATGTGATAGTCTTTATATACAACATGTCCCAAAATTCAACGATAAGCCAGCACCGGAGGATAGACCTGCCCATGACTACTCGGGGAAAAAAAGAAAAAAAAATATATCTCTTTTTTTTTGAAGTTATAAAAAAAAAAAGAAATTCTTAAAAAAGTGAGACCTTTTATGATATTTTTCACTACCATGACCACACTTTTTTAAATATTTCTGTTATTTTTTTTATAGGCAACCTGAATAGCACTGCTATCTACCACAATTCTTAAAAAATTCAGAATACCTCTAGTTTTTTCACGTAAATTAATTAAACTTAATTTATTCCCTAAATTTTTTGAAGATTTTTACTTTTAATCAACTTTAACTCATCGTGGTGTAAAAAAAAAGTATGAACACTACTATGGCAAGTTTTTTTATAAATTGACGCAACTAATCAAGATTCCAAAATGGTATAATACTCTAGGAAAATCAACCACAAAAAAATAATATCCATACTAGTTCAAAACAAGAACCAAATTCCTTAAATTAAAGTTGACAGTAATCACTTTCACTGCGTGCCCAAAATGGGTTCTTGTTACAATTTCTAGGAATTTGAGTGGGGCATACATACCTAAGAAGTTAGAGAGAGATAGATAGATAGAGATATTTACGTTAAAAAGAGACAACAACAGGGCAGGTAGAGAAGCTGTTATTATTCTCAGAGCAAGTCAGTTCAGTACGCTCTGCTCCTTTGTTTACTGCGCACCGTTCCGTATTCAACTGACATGGCTCTCGCTAGAAGACCTAGATCGGATCGTGATGAAGAAGTTCTCAATGAGATAGAAAATGATTCGACTACTTCGGTACGCGCCATAGAAGAAGCTAAAGGAATCCCGAAAAGTTCTGCACATCGAATTTTACAACGTCACAAGCTTCACCCATATCATTACAGGCGTGTGCAGACGTTGTTACCGCGGGACTATCCATTACGAGTCACATTTTGCCGTGTGATGCTGCAAAGGCACAGGGAAGATCCCCAATTCCTGGACAAAATTCTATGGTCGGATGAAACAACATGCAAGAAAGATGGGTATTTAAATCTTCACAACCTACATAGTTGGAGCAATGAAAATCCGCACTTGATGAGACAAGACAGATCCCAATATCAATTTAAGGTTAACTTATGGACCGGCTTAAATGGAAAAGTAATTGGGCCCTTTGAGTTACAAGGAAACTTAGATGGCAATAGTTATTTAAACTTTTTACAAAATGACTTGCAAGAATTGTTAGACGACGTGCCCTTAAATGATCTCCAAAACATGTGGCTCCAAAATGATAGTTGCCCAGCACACTATGCCCGCCCTGTGCGAGCATATTTAAATCAAGAGTATCCAGGACGTTGGATCGGGCGACTTGGTCCTATCTTATGGCCACCTCGTTCACCCGATTTGAACCCCCTGGACTTCTTCTATTGGGGTTGTCTTAAAGACAGGGTCTACTCAAAACCCATTGCGTCATTGGACGAGCTTCGTCGAAATATCAGTCAGGCTGCGGATCATATAAATCGCAGAAGATATGCAAGACAAATGAAACGGTCATTTTTAAGCCGATGTCGTGCATGTATTATTGCTGGTGGCAAACAATTTGAACATTTGTTATAATGTTAATAAATTACATGAGAAATTGTTTGACCATTTATTTTAATATTAAACATTTTCCAAGAACTAATACTTTTTATTACCTGACCGTCATTTGGCCCCTGTTTACAAATAATAGAAACATTTTTTTTTAAACTTGTTTGCCTAGAGTATTATACCATTTTGGAATCTTGATTAGTTGCGTCAATTTATAAAAAAACTTGCCATAGTAGTGTTCATACTTTTTTTTTACACCACGATGAGTTAAAGTTGATTAAAAGTAAAAATCTTCAAAAAATTTAGGGAATAAATTAAGTTTCATTAATTTACGTGAAAAAACTAGAGGTATTTTGGATTTTTTAAGAATTGTGGTAGATAGCAGTGCTATTCAGGTTGCCTATAAAAAAAAATAACAGAAATATTTAAAAAAGTGTGGTCATGGTAGTGAAAAATATCATAAAAGGTCTCACTTTTTTAAGAATTTCTTTTGTTTTTATAACTTCAAAAAAAAAGAGATACATATTTTTTTTCTTTTTTTTCCCGAGTAGTCATGGGCAGGTCTATCCTCCGGTGCTGGCTTATCGTTGAATTTTGGGACATGTTGTATATATATTTATATATTTAGGAGTCTGATGTCCGGCAGTGTCTACTGTCAGACTTAGGCTTATGTCTTTGGCTGAAATGCTGATTTGATGTGGGAGTTCTAGAATATTCTCCTACAAACAAAACATACATACCGTTTTCCCCGGAGGGTTGGGCAGAGGTGTGTTAAGTACCTACAGCTACACCCACCATTTACCACCCATTTCGCAGATATGTAATAGGGTCATAGATTCATCACCTGCCTAGCCTTTTCCCAACTATGTTGGGGTTGCATGCAACTGAATATCAGTGTTTACATGGAGCGACTGGATATCTGACCTCCACAACCCAGTTAGTACTGGGTAATACGGTACCCCTTGGTAAGATAGGTTAATAGACTTTCGGGCCATTGAATACTTGTAACGACTGTCAAAGATCTACAAATTATAGTCGGGACCAACTGCTTAACGTGCTTTCCGAGGCTATGAGAAAACTCAGTGTGTAATGGGTTGTCAACCATTCACGGACCAACCTAGGCAAGCACGGCTTAACCTGAAGATCGACCCGAGCGGCTGTTAGTTAGTTAGCCACGAGCTGCGCCATATGTGCGCTTGTAACAGTGCCGAAATATCGGGAACTCAGAACCAATAAGTATAGTGTTAATCATAGTTTTAACGCTAAACATATTTAAAACACCATTCTGTCTCTGATATCTTTAAACGATTGATAGAAACAGAACGATGTTTTAAATGCGTTCTACGTTAAACGCGTTTAGCTATTCGCGGTGCAAGCGGGCATTAGTAACCATGTCAGTTTATAAAATATAGTGTTTTAGGTAAGTACTTGTAAACGATCACGTTCAAGGGTAATTGGCTAATCATGTGGTAGGTATTTATGTAGTTGCATTTATAACCGTCAAATTTTTCCTTAACATTAAAATACGTAAAACTTTATTTGCGCATTTTACATAGCTACCATACCATAACACTACGCTTGTATTTTCTCGATGGGTTAGGCAGAGTGTTACCTACAGTAGGTACACTCAAATATCGCCTTACAATAATAACTATAGGTACCTACCTAATAGAAGCCGAGCATATTGCCATCAACTAGCTACAAATCAAAAATCCGATACTATATTCAGTAAAACATCGTTTTCTTTGCGACAAAGTTTATCTGCTTTTCCAGTTCCACATTACGATACCGACGGATACCGCGCAAGGATTGAACCCGCGACCCTAAGCGTAGAAAGTTAGCAAATGCTATACACATAGGTACATACGCCAAAACACTAAAATAGGGGTCGAATAAAGTAAATTTATCACGGCATTGCGCTTTTGCTACGGTTTATATTTCATACGATTACCGTTTTGTGGTTACAAAAGTTCACTTCTAAGCTGCTGTAAGTATGTTATATTGCTTTCGAAGTTTTCCATTCTAATACCATTTGTACCAGCAATCCACTTTCCTATTGCTGTAACTTTTTGATTATTTAAAATAAATATGATACTTGGGACAAGTGGAAAAGGCAAGAAGCTAATTTATTATTACGTCGTGTTTTTTTTTTAATACTTAATCTGATAAGAAAAAAAATAAAAACAACAAGCAAACCTGGGACGCAAAGTTATATAAATTTAATAAGCTTGTATGACATCATTTGTAATTAAATATTTTAAAGTTTTCTCAAAAATAATTATTCGGAGTAAAAACACCGCCGATTTATTAATAATCATAATAAAAACAACAATATTTACTATCGAAAGAGGAACTTACGCAGGCACAAAGAAACACACGGACATCTTGTCTCACAAACCAACGACACGCCGACCTCGACTTTTTCACAAATCACAAAGTCTTTCCAATGAATTAAATTATTGGAAAATCGCGATTAGAAAATTAGTAACCGCTTCCAAAGTTAATAAAAACACAGTAACCAATAATCAGTGTAATATTTGGAGATCTCCAATCAACAATTACTGAAAATGCGCCCGACACACGATTCGTCCACCGATGACCAGTCACAAGCTTGACGTTTCCTTAGTGTTACCATTCTTTGCAATGGTTTAGAATCTACCATCACACCCCTTTTTCTAAAGCTAAAAATAAAATTGTTTGAACACATATGCACAATGCATATAAATCAACTTAATTATGAATCTAAATTGTGTCACCCAATCTGCGAAAATAATTGCGAAAGAAATAAAAAAGTTCCAAACATCTTAATGATGGTAGATTGTCTCAAGATTAATTGGTAACATTGGCGGAAACAGGCTACGTCAGTCGACGTCACCGAAGTAGCGTCTGCTAAGAAAATGGCGGCGGCGGAGATTCAGATAGTAAATCCTTCTAATTTAACGAAAATTGAAAGGTAAATCGAGTATCTTCGGGCATAAGTGTGTTATTTTCGGTGTTGTGCACACTCTAATATAAAAAAATAGGTGTATCGGTGTGTTTAGTGTATAAACCAAGTGTTAAATTTTCATATTTGTTTTTGCATTGAATGTTTCAGTTTTCTCAATGATCCAAGTTACAAAGAAATTATTGAGAACTCTTCGACCTTCAATTCACGACTATGTGCGGAAAGGAGGATGCGTATGCCGTTCATCGACACACAGACCGGTAAGATATCGGTTTTTTTGACACTCGGACGACGCGTCTACGCCCATTGCCATTCATTAGTATTTTTATAAACATTGGCTTTTTAAGTAAACAAGGAGCGGCTTTATCATTGGTAATGTATTGCCGTCCTATTTCGTAGGAGTCACGCAATATTTACCACATAGATAGAGTGCTCAACAATGTTCTGAGGTGTTATCAAAAACTATCTGTCCTCTTTTCACAACCCTACAAATATAACCATCCCTCTCTGAAAATCAATCAAAGGCTAATCTTTGGTTTAGAACTCAATATCTTGAGTACTATTTTTAAGTGCATGATGAACATAAACAAATACTATTAATCAAGTAATAGTACTTAAAAAGCTATCCCATTGTGACTGAAGTGAATTCAGACTTAATGTATAGAAATCTTGAATTGCCTGTACATACAATAATAAGCATCAATAACCACAGCATCTTGACATTGAGAATATTGAAATGGAATGCTAACTTTAAGTTAACAGCACTGGCTGGATGGATTGTGCTTACAATATTATCACTTTATTTGATTAAACTATTTTCTCATGGTTGCAAGTTCTACTGCTGAGCCAGAGGTTATTGGTTCAGTTCCAAAAGTAGGAAAGTGTTATTGGGTTTTTCCATTACGAATTTTTCAGTAGCAGTTCTGATTCTGAGTGGATTTGCGCCCAACTTTAGGCATGCCCCTTATGGTAAGACATACCTGGCACACTAAAACATAACTGGCAAAAAGTGAGTCTACCATTGTTAGACATCTGCCTTCTCTACATGTAGGCATTATGATGGTGTGTTATTTCTTAGGTCATAAGGCAATAAACACAAAGAAAATTCAGTCAAGGAGTCTTCCTATTCTTCTCTCACTTTATGATATTTCAGTCTTATACTTTATTGTTACAGGTGTCGCACAGAGCCACTGCAATTTATTTATGACACGGAGACAACGCATGCCCGGCCAGAAAGAAGGTCAAGTGTACACATACCCTGCACAGAGGTAAGGAAACTTAAAAATAGTGATAATATTTTTCATACTAGAAAAAATGCCTATCAATTGATACATGGAGAAATGACTGGGAAAATGGGGTGGCAGTGGAAGCTTATCGAAGGGAAGTCTGTTCAAAATTTTTTGGATAACTCAGATCTTAGTCACTACTAGGAACTGAGGTTTATAAGCCCAGTGAAAGATTTGTTTGCCCTATCTTGCACTGATACAGTGAACCAAAACTGCGTCAGCTCATTTTTAAAACATTATCCCTGTGCACACAATGGCCAGGTCTGTTTATCATAGCTTTTTGTGCAAACCACTAGTGTAAAACAAAAAAATACCAATAAATATGCAAGCTTTTTAATGATTTAAATATTTTGTTTAAAAAAAATCTCATGCTCTGTTAACGATCACGGATGTGTGACCACCATTTTTGTGACCAATAGGAATGAAACAAAAAAAAAAGGACCAAGAAGGATATAGTTAAAATGAAAGTGTTTATAGTGGTTAGGTGCTGCAAGCAGGAAAGTCCTTACAGTGGTTTGACGCCAGTTTGGGTGAATGTACATTGGTGACTGAGATCCTCCATCCTGCTGTCATAGTCCGTTAAGACTGGTTTTGAATGTCACAAGTGGGAGATTGTAAAGACTAATGTCTTTTAGTTTGTTTTTTTTTTACCATTTTTCTTTCTGAATTTTATATTTTGTAAGCTAAGTAAACTCTTATATTTAAGAATTTTACTGTTGTATTGCATTTAGAGCCACTCGTTTTAATTTAATTTTCTTATATTATCACTTATTTTTGTGAATGTTAACCAGTAACTGGCGACTGTGTAAGTCCAAGACTGTAAAACCTATACTTAAGATGTGTTGTGAAGCTGTTGGAGTACCTAAATTAATAAATAAATAAGTAATTAAGTGTGCCAGGGACGGATGCGAGCGAAAAAATAGAAGTCAGTCTGAAACGAACCTGCTACACATCCTTGCACCGCGCATCTGCGCACCGTTTCACAGCGTCGCTACGCATCCTTGTACCGCTCAGCAGCCTAGCACATCTCTGGTGGAAACTCAGCCTAAGTGTGTGCTGACTGAAATGTGTTCTGTTGGTACACCTCTGCTTAACCCTTCAGGCAAATACGGGCAAAATGTAACATTGGTTAATGCTAAATGATTTTGTCTCCACCCAGATGGCGCAAAGCCCGCCGCCAGTACTTAACAATGTCATCTACACGGTGGGGCTGGACCGGAGCATCAGACAATTTAGACAACACCGGTGAGGGAGAGAACAGTTCCGGTGTACCAGGCGACGCGTTAGCTGGAGATGACAGCAGAGACGGGTCACAGACTGCTGCTAAGGATGATCCTAAGGTAAGACTGTTTTCACATAAATCTCATGTCGCATTGGCTTGAATGAAATTCGTTGATGTCTAACACACGTATACTTAGACTTGGAGTTGCGGACACCAGCCCGTTATACAACACGTATACCGCCGGACCGCGTTGACGAACGGCACCCACCGACTCTACGCGTAGCGTACTGCCTATACATCCGCTTCGCGGCCTCCACCCGAAATTTAAACGTCCTTATCCCGTCTCAGACTACAAGTAAGACCTACCTAATCAACTGGGTAACGGGCTGTTACTAAGGTTAACTACTTAGGACAAATATTATGGAAGTAAAGATTTTGATTTTATTATTATTTTATTTATTTATGTACACACAAAATATTTAATAGGATATTATATTCAGATAGAAGAGCACAAAGGTACTGCTTTATTATTCTTCATAGGAGAACAGGCAGAAATAATCATGCTATGACGTGCAGAAAATGTATACAACTAACCCTATCAGCTTCCACAGGAATGGTTCTACGACGAACTAGCGATGGAAGAGATGGAAACCGGCGAGGAACCTGACCCGGAATCGGACGAAGACTACTTCGACGACACGTACGCGAACCGGCGCAAGCGGCGCGGCGGCTCCACGCCGTCCGGGCCGGGCTCTAGGGGAGGCAGGACGCGCAAGTCGCAGCCTGACGACACGCCCGCTAAGAGAGGGAGAGCTGTGAGTATGATATCTGTTCTGGGACCTACGATATTATTTTTTGTTAATTGCCGGCTATGGTAGCCATAGAACCGCTGACTGTTGGGACGTGCTCTTGAGTATAGACAGTGAAACTGCATCCATTACTCGAACAGACTCGATGGAGAAACATCATCGAAGTGTAGCTCGTAACAGACGGTTGAGAGTTTCCGAGAATCGAATTGAATGGCTTGCGATTGGAGAGGCCTATGGTGGACTGATGTAGGGTAATATAATGACCATCTAATGATGAATATCAGCAGCATGTGAATTTGTGCCCAGACTTATACTGGCGACATGCAGGTTTACTATCTACCTCGGCGTACTCCTAAGGCGCAAACTGGCGTTATGTCACCTGCCTAGCCTTTTCCCAACTATGTTGGTGTTTTCTTTCAGAGTAACTGGATGCAACTGAATACCAGTATTTAGCAAACAAGCATTATGTAATGTGAGTCTAATATCTTCAACCCACTCCATCATTTCAGGGGCGAGGTCGAGGCAAGCGCGCGCAAGGCACACTACCCTACGAAGTCCCCGGCGACAGTGAGAAACCCTTCGGCTGTGAACGTAAGTCTTCTCGAAGGAGGCACTAGTGTCATCCCGCCTTTACTCAGGTCCTTAAAGCTGGCAATACAAGCTCCTACTGTCAGTTACTCTATGCTGGCAACACAGTCTCCTGACAGTTCTGAAGACATATCATTTTGTAGTTGGGATGTTCATGTTGGGAATGGATTGTGGAGGGTTAATGTTATAAACAGGTGTTTTGAATGGTTACTATTTAATTTTATAAAAATAGGCAGTTTGTGATGATGTATGTTTTGTATAAGAAAACATCTTTTGAGACTTATTTTCAATGAAAATTACATGCTTTAGTCTTAACTACTATATGTACTGTTGTTGAATGCATGTATCTATTTCATATTTGGTATAGACAAATTTTTAATATACATAAACTACCTGTATTCCACAACTAAAAAATCATTGTCACATGAAGTATTTTTAAACTGTAAAAGCATTATAAGTCCCAAAACTCATTCCATTCCCTATGACCAACATTTCCAACATAAATTCAATAATTTGCAGCAACACCAATCAAGATTTATACCAACATATAAGAAATAGTTATATAGACAATTAGACATACATTTAGCGTAGACTGTATACACATCTAAAAATGCAATAGTGAATACAGCTAGACATTCCTGCCAGTGCAATACCACGCGGTGGGCAGCCAAGCAGTAAATTATTGCAACACAGACGAAAAGCAATGTTGCCTGACTTAAAAAAACCTTTTCTACCGTTTCAATGGTAGTATATACAACTTACTCCATTTTGATCAACATCAAAGTCAAAACATTCAATTTATTTCGATATAGTTTTGAAACAATTAAAGTTCTAGCTAGCGGATAGTACATTAATTGGGATCATTGAAGTGGCGATTAGTACGAGCCTTATATCTCATACATTGCAAATCTCGAAATTAGATGACTGTAAATTAATATTTGTTTAAAAACTGGTCACACTGTTAAAAAAACGCTATTTTTTTCCTATATCAACTAAAAATATATTTACTGCTTGGATCTGTCTACTTTACCATAAAAACCATAAAATACTAAAAAACAAAGTGAATTTTTGCTCAACAGTTATGGTATAACATAGGACCTGAGCGTTTGTAGAACTATTCAATGATAAAACATAATATTGTGGTCTGTGGTCAATGTAGATGTCTTTTTATTATATAAAACAAGTTTTTAGGCTTTTTAAGGCTAGTATGACGTCATTTTAACTGGATCTCGCTTTTTAAAAGGCCTATGGAGTCTTTGATCAGTTATAATAGGCCAGACAAGAGACCTTTGTCGTTCTTAAAGTGTGTGGGATGCGTGTCTGCAGATTTGTTTCTTTATTGCAGATGATGATAACTAAATAATATTACATCAAGCCTATATTACTGGACGGGTTAGGCTGAGGTGCCACATTCGGTTCACCTACATGACTTTTGTCCGCCGTGGGCATAAGTCCTTATATCTGATGTGATTGTTTGACCAAACAAAAATTAACCTATTGACCGCCACGGACGTCTATGGACGTCAAACCAAAAGGTGCTCATGACGCCTCGGACGGCATGGCACGTCGAAAATAACACTTTTGAAAGCGCTTGGCGGAGAGAACACAGATTTTCGTTATACAAATAATAACAAACAGCTTTTAGGAATCAGTAAGTTTCATAGACTTTGGTCTTGATAAACTATTTAGAAGGAAAATATTTTTATTTGAAAGTACTGGTTTTGTTTAAAAAAAAAGCAGTTTTTGAAAACATGTACCTGAGCGCGTCTATCATCATTTGTTGGATACTAATAGTTTTAAAAATTAATAACAAAATTTTTAAATTATTATATTATATTAGCATGCACATATTATTATTGGCAATAAAATTTTAAATAAATAAATATAATTATTGATATATCTAGTATAGTATCGACTTTTGATAGTTCGCACATACATTTTAATTCGCAATTTAAACCTTCAAGGAAATTAATTGTTAAACAAATTGACACTACACTACTATACAGCTGTCAAAGAATTACAGTTGTAATTTAAATATATAGCATTTATCAGAAAGCTGTGGTTATATTTAAGGGTGTGGAGTTGGACAGACCATTAAACTAAATTATTAGTCAATTAGCTTAACATTGAATTTCCTTGACTTTACATTTACATTGACCACATGCCCCAATCCGTATATAGATATATAAATAAACACGATATCATTGAAGTAAGCATTGCATAGTTGTAATAGTGCAGGGCCAATGAGTACTGTAATATCTAGCGTTATAGATACTAGGCGGGTTCGTAGCAAGGAACTATGTTATAAAAGGCTTATTATAGTATGTCTTTTCTAGACACTTAAAAAAAAACTAGACATAGATGTAGACCACTATTTAAAAAAAAAAATATTATGCTAAAGATGTGATTAACTAACATTTTCATTTAAAAAATCTGAAATAAAAATTATGGCAGCTAATTTCTTACGTTAATAATAAACTTAAATTTTCTTTAAAAAAAAAAATATTATATTAAAAAAAAAATATACAGTTTGACTATACGTTGGAAGGCCTCCCACTAGGTGGACCGATGACCTGGTGAAGGTTGCAGGGATCCGCTGGATGCGGTCAATGTGGCGACACTTGGGGGAGGCCTATGTCCAGCAGTGGACGTCTTTCGGCTGAAATGATGATGATGATGACAGTTTGACTTCCAATTACAAAATGAAATTACAGTCTTCCAGTTTAAAATAGTCTTTAACTATCCTTGTCAATATAACGTGGCTTAATTCCATTTTTAATCCATCAAAAGGTTTTGGAGAAGCCAAATGGGCAATATGGGGAAGAACTGTCAAAGTTTATTGTAGATGGCGTGACCATAGCTAAGTCCCAATCTGACCATTGAGGTCTAGAAGCTATTATGAAATACACAACCAAAAACAGATTTTCAACCAATCATAAAGTTAAGAACTAGCTATACTAACGCCATTCGTCTCACAGTTGCCATACTCATTGACTGGCAGGCCACTTTTATTTTCTTGAAAGAAATATGTTACTTATCTTAAGGTGGCTGTACATTCTCGCCGAGACACTCCGAGGTAGGGCGAGCGCGACATATAAACCAAGCGAGGAACACAGGCTAGACGAGC
Organism: Noctua janthina; assembly: GCA_963576755.1. NCBI lineage: Eukaryota > Metazoa > Arthropoda > Insecta > Lepidoptera > Noctuidae > Noctua > Noctua janthina. The sequence continues at coordinate 11,449,258 of OY755068.1, read as the reverse complement.
GCTAGTCTGTATGCTCGCACTCTAACCTCGGAGTGTGTCGACCAGAGTAGACAGCCACCTTTATATAATTTTTCTGGCAAGGAAAAAAATAAAAAACAAACAAACAAACAGTTCTTCCATTTAAAATCCAAAAGCCACACGATAATAAGCCTTAAGTCCTTGCAACGGGCCGCAAAAATGCCTTTTCATTGTTGTGTACGTATGATGTGAATATTAGATAGCGTAAGAATCTCTAAACACTATCGGAATTAATGAAATTGCTAAATTTTAGATAATACATTGAAGTAGGTGATGCGTTTGTACAGTGTTTTGTAGAAAGATCTTGTTGGGATGGCCGAAATCTCAAATGAAACTTAATTTTAAGCCGTTAACCTTATGACCGCCATAGTCACATATACGAGACAAGAACTGAAAACCGTTCCAAGCAGGACGTGAGCTGACTTTTGTCATAGAAACCACTTTTTCGCGTGACATAAGTACGGTAAGGGCACGTGTAACTATTTATGGAGATCTTTGTTGTATGTTGTATGGACAGTCTTTTTAACGGTTGACCAACATCTATCAGCACGGAATCGCATTTATAGCGATAAACAGAGCGCAAGTGCTATCGCAGGCGGCAGCACGCTTTGTTTCTCGCTCTCGCAAATTTACGGTTCTGAGCTACAGAAAAGGATAGGAGCATGGAAAAATGCGATTCCGTGATGATAGATGTGGGTCAACCCTAAGAACGTCTTAAGAGTTAAGTTACGTTTGAGAATTTGCGGGTAGACTGTATAGGTAGTGTAATTGATCTGATTTGATTTTGAAGGTACTCGAATACTTGACTATTTGAATTGTCGCTCTTCAATGCACATTCTAAGGTACGATTTTCTTTGAATCTCAAACGACTTGATACGTACTGGGTTCATTAGTCAAAAAGCCAGATAGTTTTGTTCCAATAAACGCCTCTTTCGATATTTGGGCCAACTTGGCTATCCAGCTGTCGAAACGCGGCTTGATTTAGAAAAAAAAAAACTACCATAAGTAATCTCTTTGGTGTTTATTTTTTCTGGCAATACTAGTATAATTGGTAGTTTTAAATTAAATTATAGAAAATCGATCTACAAAACACTGAAAACTGTTAGGAATTGGAAAGTTATTAGTGGTCATTTTATTTAACTATTTATATTATATAATTGCGAAAATATAATGCATTTAGATGAGTTATTGTTAAGGCTAAATTTTTGGAGGATCTCACTGAGGAGCTTAAAGGTTGCAACTGTTGAATGAATTTTGGCCTTCTAAGGGTGTAGCTAGGGTTTAATTTTCCAATAGGAGTAAATATCGACTTACCGGAATGTTTAGCCCTTGTTACTGACAGACTGATAGCTTTTTTGTGAACTCACCTGTTTTTGCTTTGAGGGTATCTCTATCCGCTAGAATATCAGTATTTGGTAGCAACCAAAACCTCCTTGATCAAAGTATTGGTGTTTCTGTACTTCGACTAACAGAAAAACATGTCCTTTGGTCATTTCGGGCAGCCTTAGTATGAGTATATTACCTCTCTCGACATTAACTTGAAATCGATTGTTTTCTCAATCGAAAGATCTGAATCATATAGGTGATCTACTTGATAACAAATATATTTTTGAAACGGATTCTAGCTACGCCCATGGTTTTGCTAAAATTTAAAATGGCATTTACACATTTTCTTCAATTTTCTCTCTCTTCTGACTATTAGAGACGCGTCGGTATGCTTGAGGCCTTATAAATAAAAATGTGCTGGGTTAAAATCGCGAGAAATAACGGAATCGGTTCTCTTTAGTTCGTAGTCTTTTTGACGGTCCCAGAATGCATAAGGTTAGGTGCAAAATAAGACCACCGTGTACCATCATCATCAAAACTAGGCTAATTTCACCATTAGTTACAATTCTGATTAATTTTCTTATAAAAAGTATGTCAGATAAATAATAAGCGATTTCATCGCTTCTGGATTAGTAACAATACTATTATTGTTTTGAAAAAAAAAACTGAAAACACGATTTAGAGTGACTTCTCAGCCCTTTCATTTGATACCCATATCATGGGAATGCATAAAAAATAACTAGACCGCCATATTTGGGAGTCCGCCATATTGAATTTAGAATGACATCACTTAGCTAACCATGCATTGTCTTGTCATCCAAACTAAACATGTTTGCAAAATTTCAGCTCAATCGGAAACCGGGAAGTGGCTCAAATTTAACTTCTAAGATTTTTTTTACATAGTTACTGTTGAATCTAATAAGCGTGTTAAAAATAAAACTCATTCTCGACTAATATCGTGCGAATTACGACAATGATAATGAAATTCAGTAATCAGATATTTACCGAATCTATCCATTTCTGGGACCATGTATTTGATTAAAATCGTATTGAACTACCTCTTTCGTTCGAATATAGGTTGACTGGTAATTACTGACCGATACTTAAACACGTGATTGTACACATGACAACAAACAACTTTCCCAAAGAAACATTTCTTTTTATACACATGCGCATACTTTATTATCACAATAACACAACAGCCGTATGAAATTCGCGCACACGCGCGCCTGTGACCTATCAGCTGTTAGCCGCGTGACGCCGTTATGTCTCATTACTAGCGTGCCGTGCAACAGTGGGTAGGCCGAGCACCCGCGCGGTTCGCAAGCCCGCTCCGTAAGCACGAATTTCATATAGCTGTTGTGTTATTATGAAAAAAGTGGAAAGGGAAAGTGTTTGTTACCATGAGTAAAATCACGTGTATAAGTCAAAGTCAAAAGCATTTATTTCAATTAGACCATCACAGGCACTTTTGAATGTCAAAAAAACAAAAAGAAGCGAAGCTACAGTCACAGTCACAAAACATAATAACTTGAGAAAGTACTGCAGTTGCACATTCCAAAGCGTAGATCTCTATGGAGAAGAATGGACAAGAAACTCCATGGACACTCTTTTAAATCAAAATATTTTTACAAAAGTATCGGTCACTAATTACTAGTCACCCTGTATATCTTCCTTTTAGCTCCTAATTTGTAATGAGTTGTAAACCATAGCTCCTCAGTGGGAAAAGAGTGAACGAGAATTATTGACTTGACTTTTAACTATTAACTGTATAATTTGTTAACTAACCTGCGCGCGTATACTAAGCGAATTTACGCGTGGTTTATAAGACCTTTTTAGGCATAAGTTTGCCTTATCTAACCTCCTTAGGTTGGCAGTAAGCGTATACTTCCATATGTCTTCTCTATTTACTCATTTGTTAGGTTGTCGGTCTGTGTCTTGCTACCAACATAACTCTTTGGAGAGTAGGGGCGCACTCTTAGACCCGTATTACAAGACGTCACTCAAGACTAAAGCATTACTTAAAATTAGTTTCAACCGCTGTTTCGTTGGTCTAGTGGTCGCAAGCGCAACTGCTAAGCATGAGGCTGTGGGTTCGATTCCCAGGTCGGGCAAAGTGTTATTGGGTTTTCCCATCAGGAGTTTCTCTCAGCTACGGAGTCTGGATCTATGCCCGGTTGATGCTAATAGACTCGCCCCTAAGTACATGGGACTTGAACATAACTGGCGAAATGTGGGTGTACTATTAGGTACACCTGTGCCTAACCCTTCAGGGATTACAGGCGTGATGTTATGTAGTTTCAACCAATCAAATGGCTGGAATATAGTTCTAAATAATGCTTGAGTTTTGAGTGAGGTTATGTAATGCGGACTTTACAATTTTATCTACGGATGTTAGTAGGTTGAAATAGTTATTGTAAGTAATGGCATTTTTATTATAATGTTATCTTATGCGTTTGAATTTATTTTATCGAAATAGACGAAATGCAGTTTTTTAAATAATTGTTTACATTTTTGCAACAGAACATTTGTGCTTAGAGCTATAATATCTTCTAAAAAAGTCCTAAAGACATTAAGCATGCTGTTGAATTTCCTTCTTTCACCCCTGAGCCGAACGTTGCAAATGTCACAGCATTTCCACCGTTGATATGTAGACAGCAGAACACAGGCCGTACATAGAAAGATATTATATGTGCGCACACTTAGGTGTAGCCGATATAATTAATAAGATTTTTTTTTTTGTCGATTGCTGTCAAATGTGTGCGCACTAGCTTGAAGTTTATTTTTCTCTACTTTTCCTATTTGGTAAACAAATATGGCGTATTAGAGATTTTTAGAAAAGTTATGCGTTTAAGGTGGAAACGACAGGGTTGCCCGCGCAATTCAAATTTTCTTGTGATTTGCAATTTCCAGGTACATAGTATGTTGATTAAAATATGATTCGCGACCAAAACAAATATGGCTTAACTGAGTTATAATCATTAAAATCATCAAGACAACTCTTAAGTTTATTTGTCCTATTTAATGATTTTTTCATGAATGGGATTAAATAAACTAAGCGGGTTGAACTGATAATTATAATTCTGTAACTACATATGTACGTGTTACCGCAGGGAATCATATTTGGTCATAAACCCTGACAATGACCTGAAAATTCCAAAAAAAACGTAAGAAAATTTAAATTTCGCGGCTTATTCTGACGCTTTCACCATAAATGGTTATATTCGAAGCAGTTTTTGATGCAATTCATTGACTTCGCGTTTCCTACAATGTTCGTATCTAACTTGGTTCAAAACGTTGTGTTCGGAGTCCTGTTCTTCTTTTTCATGCTGCTGATACGACGGTGTTTCTGTCCACCTAAACTTTGCTACCTCTACGGGATCGTCGGTGGCAGCGCAGAAGTCACTTTGACTACATTTTGATTTTCGTAGTGTTTGTATACCAAATAGGAAATATAAAGAAGGATAAACTGTAGTTACAGTCAATTACATGCTGAAAGTTCAAAAAAATTAAACAGAATGAAGTGAAAACACCAATGAATTGATTAAAAAAAAAAACACTGCCACGTAATTATCCTTATTATTGAATCGGAATATTGTAGTGTAGTTGTGTTATTTATAATGTAGGCTAGATTAGTTATTATTATCTTTATCATAATTGTTTAAAGTGCGATTCTCTTTACTTACTCCCGGTTTCCGAGACCGTTAGTGTTAAAGCCATTTTGTTTTATTGAGAATAAGAGATTGTGCTGTCTGACGTGTATATCATCATCTCACTCGAATACTGGCACAAGGCTTAGGCTCAGGCTTCGTTCACACTGCGATGATACTATATTATACGGTAAAAAATTGGGATTACACGTTAACATCCCATTGTTCATCATATGGTCAACAACCAGGGTTCGTAATTATCAACGCTGAATTATAACTTGTTCACGTTTTTTATAATTTCATTTTTAAAATTCGATGTAAAGAAAGAGATTTACAGTTACTAATTGTTTTATTCTTTAGTTTTTCACACAAAATTACCAAAGAATCTGTTTGTTAATTAATTAAACACAATGTTTGTGACCGTTGTCTTTTAAAGTTGACACTAAATGCGTTGTAAAACCAATTTTTCCAAGCGGAAAATTGGGTTCGGTACACGTGAACTTTATTAATTATAATTCAATGATTTTTGTTATTTTCTAGACAATTATCAAGGTATAATTATCAAGATAAGTATCAAGGTATAATTATCAAGATAAGTATCAAGGTATAATTAACAAGATAATTATCACGATAAGTATCAAGATAATTATCAAGGTATAATCATCAAGATAATTATCAAGGTATAATTATCAAGGTATAATTATCAAGATAATTATCACGATAAGTATCAAGATAATTATCACGATAAGTATCAAGATAATTATCACGATAAGTATCAAGATAATTATCACGATAAGTATCAAGATAATTATCACGATAAGTATCAAGATAATTATCACGATAAGTATCAAGATAATTATCACGATAAGTATCAAGATAATTATCACGATAAGTATCAAGATAATTATCACAATAAGTATCAAGATAATTATCAAGGTATAATTATCAATATAATTATCAATGATGATTATCATTTCGAACCCTGTCAAAAACACGTCATGCAATTTGAAACTGCCATGTGATCTCAAAATTATACAGTAAATTATTGTTCAGATCATCGTTGTTTGAACGCAGCTTCATGATTCTAAAACTTCACAACAGGTACAGCTCAGCTTTGGGCCTGTACCACTACCTCATACACCAGTATTATGGCGCTATGCGGGATGTCTAACTCCATCTCTTGTCCACACTGTAATGAGATTAAATACTGCTATAAGGGTCCGTTTGCACCAAGCTCAAAAATCTTCCCGTGCTTGATGTCACATGCTAAGCGTCTCCTCGCGCGTACTTGAGGATGCGCGAGCGCTCAATTTTATACTTAAAGGAAATACTTCTTCTTTACGTGTCGATGAAACTCAAATTGTGTAAGACCAGTATGTAGCCACATGCATAGCTCTAACATTTGCTTCGATGAAATCCTGAAAGTTGCAAAGTGGTTGTGCAGGATGGGCAGGACAGAAGCATATCCTGCAGAAGGCAAAATAAAGGTAATACTGCTACAGTACTTTATTGAGTGACGTCAAAGAAGTGCGCGAGGATTTTTTGCTTTCTAGAAATGGACCCTAAGAAGGGATGGTAGGGGTCATATTGTGAAATCTCTTTTCTCCTTTCCCATCTATTGTTAGATTTGACTGCCTCTCTGAAACTGGGTGTTATGCTTAGTACTATAAGGTTTAGGATCGAATAAAGTCTTCAATTTGAATCGGTTTGTAAAGAGAATCGAAGTTGAATGTTTTTTCTTTAAATATGGAGCTATGATTGATCGTTCGTATCGTTTAACTAATAACTTCTTTAAGGCGTTTTTGTGCCTTAACTAACACCTAAATGTATGTGTTCAAGTAAATTTAAGGAGCTTTATGGAAAAGCTACACAATATTTTCCAAACTAACGAATCTACATACTCGCATTTTAAAAATACTCCAAATGAGAATGTTCCTATTCAAATGATTCACTGGAAAGCACCATAACATAACGCTTGCATTTTTTTTTACATCAGGATGAGGTGTATAATACACATATATCAATCATTCTGTATCTGTCAACTTCAAACATTTGACAGATCATATAGAACGATGTTTTAAATTCGTTTATCGTTAAACATAGCTGAGCTGTGCAAATCGGCCTTATTTTTGCTGCCACGCACGTTTACACTGCCTTTGCGTAATGTTGACCACATCATTATTAGCATTTAAAACGGGATATTTACTATTTATATTATTTGTTTCGAGTTCCCGATATTTTCGGCACTGTTGCAAGCGCCATCACAAATAATAAACATGCTAAAGATCCCGTGTTAAGTGCCATTGATAGTGTTAGTGACCATGTCAGTTCAAAAACTAATATTGACCACATCAGTCATAGCTTCATTAGTCTTTTCTAAACCGGATCTTATGAAACAATCACAATTTTAATAAAATCACAATGTTTTGAATTTTGCACTGATTGGTTGAGCGTGTACGACTCATATGTCTGTGATAGTTTATTTATTTTTTCAATTTTCTCTCGTAATCGATCTTAGGAAATTGTCTGTTTTTTCTCTTCCACAATGACTAAAGTTTTGCAGTAGTTTTGGCCTGTGTGTGATCTTGCCATGAAGGCCATTATATTGGTCGAGTTTTAGACTCTAATACCTTGAAAATAAATGCTAGGTTTTAGAGGCAAACTTTAGGTATTCGAAATTCAAGATCTGAAAATTATAAATTGTAAGTGGGAAAAAAACTATTTGCTGTAAACTTTTTGGTTAGATGGCAGGTTTTAGCAATATTTGTCATAATATTATTTATTGAACATGAATTATATCAAAATTTCAGTATTAAAGTAAAATTTTAGTCATTGTTAATCTCTTATTGCGTTTGGTTAACATTTATTCATTTTAATTATTTAATGTGAGGGGAATATGACATAAATTATCCGCAGAAAACTAGAGATGTTACAGAAATGTTTTTACTATTGAATTTTTATTATACAAATTTTTACAGTGAAAATAAATGAAATGATATTTTATAACAGGATTTCTGACGTTTTTTTACGGACTAGAAAAACTCGAAAAAAAGTTATAGACATCATCCGGGCAATGTGAATGTTATAGGTTAGGTTTTAAGTTACTCTTGGTTTATTTTAAGAATGTTGGCATTGCCCGGCTGATGTACAGAGATTTTACATACTTTTCCGGTAATATTGTTCATATTTTCTATTATTTCTTGTATGTATGGAGCAGTGAAGTATTAAGCGATTGATGTTATTCTTAGATCCAAACTACACTGCCGTGCAAAAAATTGCACCAAATCTTTATAAAATGCATTTTCGTTGCTAATTTAGGCAAATTGAATACGTAGGTCAGTTTTCTGCACGCCAGTGTACTATTATCACCCAAAGATTGTTATGAATTTATACAAGAAATATTTATGTTGAATAACAAATAAAATTATCCAATGTATAACTTTTTATTCTTGTGTTACAGTTTAGAATTGATTGACTACAAGTTTGGATCTTGCGATGTGCTGTTTATTTTGCTCTTTATTTCAATTATGCGGTTTTTAATCAATGTTTCTGTTTGTCGGCGGCATTTTAAAGCACCAAGACGATACATACGTGTTCTAAGTATGACAGGATAAATGACTACAAATAAATCACAGACTGACATTTTGATTCTGATAAAACCAGTTTAACGAATGATACCTATGAAGATTTATTTTAGATACTCCTGACATACATCTACAGCTAGTTCAGGAGTTAGAGGCTTCAAACAAGTTTAACCTATTATGTCAATATTCGTTCAACTGGTGTTATCCTTAAAAAATGTACTTCGAAGTGTTACAGGGTGGCGATATTATCACCTGGATCCGTAAAAGGGGGTAATTTTACTCGTCGTACTACTACACGACTTTACTACGAAACTCATATATGGGCCATAAAAAAACTTCTCATGCATCGAATTAGTCTGACTAGTGTTGTATTAGTTTTTTTTTTCATGGACAGGATATTAGTTTCACAACGAAAGTTCTTTTGTATTACGGATAGCATCACCCCCTTGACGGTTGCAGATGGCCAAATAGCCAGCCTATACAAGGTGTAATATAATAAACGTAAGAGCTCTCGTGTGGTGATTCTGAGCATGAAACTGAACAATTTTTTTTAGTTTTACTGAACATTTTGATCAACTCCTCGAGTATTTTTTTAAAAAGTCTATTTTTTTTTGCGAATTTCGTGAACTCGTAGAGCAAAAGTTGTTCAGGGTCATGATCTAGGACACCACACGCGAAGTCTCGCGTTTATTATGTAACACCTTGTATATGTATTTCTCTATTCCTAGACCTTTATTTCAGAGCAGAATCAACAGCATCATCATTTACTTCTCAACCGAGAAAATTAGACAATTTTCAACGAATTGATAGTTGTTTAAAGAGATTGGTTGAGCTAGTAATAAAGTTATGAAGTCAGTGCTATCGCTGGGCGGATCCATAGATTTGAAGTCATCAATCAAACAGCCCCTTAGCGTGCGTCCTTTAGAACTGAACATAGAACGATAATCACGACGGGCCGGCTTTCCAACACGTAGTTTTGTATGAGAACATTTTAGAAAAAAAAAACTTCTTTTTTTGAAGTTGATCTTAAAGATTCTCGCGCGTGAACGCGCGTCTCACATTCGGGCTAAATGTTTAATGGGGTTAAATAGTGTGTTGGTTTTTTTGGGCGGTAGTGTAATCTATTATTTTAGTTTAGCTAAAGCATCATCTGATTTCAAACGGGGATTCATTATTTTTACCTTATAATGGCAATGGATAATATTTTTTTGGGTTTCTTCAACTACAATAATCATGTTTAAGATTTACATTTCCTCTACAAATCGATCTTCAATTCTCTTTCTGTTACTAACTTCGAAGCTCAATTTCACTTTTTCTTCTATTGCAAATATTTTCCCACTAACTAATCTGCACTCAAAACAAAATGTTCTCATACATACTACGCCTAAACCTATGTATTGATTGATGACGGATAACTATAAATAAATAAATAAGGCTTCGTTTACACTGTAACGCCGATGCCGTCGTGTTGCCTCCTCTATGCTCTGTTCTGATGACGCTATGACCTGTTGTTCTGTCGGTACCCTAATTTTATCGCGGTATAGTGTGTTAAGCAGACGGAGGCATCACGGCGGTAAGTATTGGTTTTGATGTTATATGTTTTTTTGTCGTTGTTCTTGAGGTGGATTGAATTTTGTGTACATTTGGTGCGTATATGAGAAGAAATCCGTTCTTTACATTGACTTATAGGTACACCTCTGCTTAGCCTTTTTTGAATTACAGGCTTGATGATTCATTAGTTTGTGCACTGAAAAAACTGCACTCTGACTTACAACTGCAAAATAATCGCTCCGTGTAAAAATTCATTCAGCATGCTGGACTGGAAGCTGGCCATATCATATTTGGAAGAAGGCTAGGCAGATGATTGTCCTTGGGACTCATAGATCTGGCCGTAGAATCAGGAAAAATATATTTATATTTCTAAATTCCTGCGATTTGAGCCATTGTGATGTCTAAAAAATGATCACTTCAACTGAAAGACGTTTATTCTGTCAATTGGTTTTACAAAAACATTTATCAAATCAAATCAAATCATTTATTTTGCTTGAATATGGGTACACATAAGGATGAAACACAACAAATATAGCTCAGGACCATACACCATCCACCATTTATATCAATTTGTTTTTACCAAAATCTAAATGAATGTAATTTGAATGGTTCCTATCCGACAACTCGAAACAGAAACTAACACAGAGGTCAGTCTCTTCAAATTCAAATTCCGGTCAAGACATATGAAGACCATGCAGATAAGTGTCTAAAATGGTATTTTGAGGAAAGAACCACACAGCTTTTAAGAAGACCTGTGCAGTTAATGGACGCATTTGCTATTAATTCCACTCAGAGGAGTGCCCAAGGGTTAACAGTACGGCATGCCAAGACAAGCCTACAGGACAAGTCGACTGAAACCTTTAAATTATGAAGAGCAAGCCAGACTTTTGAGCTTAAATGAAAGTACCACCAAATATATACAAACTCAGTCCACCCTTTCCACAGTACCCTGACTTAACCAACTGCCCCCCTTCCCCCAGTCTGTGGCGCCAAATACAAGACACGTCCGGGGCTCACGTACCACTTCACTCACACACACAAGGAGTCCACTGGCGGGTCCGGCGGCGCGGGCGCCAGTGACGGCGACTCGCGAGATTCCAGGCCCGGCGCGCACACCCCCCCTGCGCTCCAGCCGCCGCCCGCGCAACCCGCCACGGAGTACCAAGACAGTTACGTTACGTTCCTCAATAATCCTGCCGTTGGGACTGGTGAGTTTTTGCATCAGTGTTCAATGTGTTTGTTTAGGGATCGTCCGATTAGTTTCAGTATAGTTTTGAATCGCACTTTGCCAATTGTTTTTCTATAAACAACATAGTTCGGTTAGTAATGTAGTATATCCAAAATGACAATCGTCTTCGTGCCCGGTATGAAATACTTAAAATTTTGTTGGCCTAAAACTTGAAATGACAATGAAAAAGTAAAACAAAAAATTTGCTATTCTGCATTGGCCAAACATTTTTGCACAGGCAGTAGGTAATAATACATTAGCTCTACGCGTTTGTAATTTACTAAAATCAAGGAAACCTTTTTGAATCATTTATAATAGTAAAAAGTCTAATATAAAAATTTAATTTGTAGCAATGAGTGATGCATGCACATTACTAGTATTCGTGTGAGTTTACAAATGTTTATAATTTCATGCAACACAAGTGTCCTGAGGGCAGCGTAAGTGGTGTTCATACATCATTATTTGACTACTATTTCTACTTTATTTTTTGTATTTTGTTTATGATGGGTTTTTTTTAGAAACAGAATACTTTTTACATTCAAAAAGTGCTGATTATTTCAACCCAATTGAGTAAATCATTTTTAATTTCGTATAAAAAGTCAAAGTATTTTTGCAATTTGTCTCGTAATAAATCGAATATTGTTTTATGTATTCGTAAAACTTACGATATTGTAAATCTATACTAATATGGCTGAAGAGTTCGTTATGTTTGTTTGAACGAGCTACTCTCTGGGACTAACAGTCGAATTTGAATAAATCCTTTTGCATTTGATAGCCCAAACCTCGAGGATGTTTATAGACTATTCAATATCAAGCTACGCCTCTTAATAGCCGAGCAAAAAGAGAAGCGGCGGTTGGAACCGCGGGGTACAGCTAGAACCCAATATTACTGTCTAACAATCTTAAATGTACATGTCACAGTAAGATAGTTAGATAGTGATACAATAGCAATTTATAACTAACTTACTAGACTAATCTAGTGAAATAATTATAAGCATTATATTTGAAGCAAGAGCGAGCGACGCGAGCTCGGGACTTGGGGCACCCCAACTTGGACAGGTTAGGTTCGAAGGGGATGGCAATTTTTAGGGGGCGAGCGAACTAAGACCCCGCCAGCCCCTTCGTATTAGGTTGCTTTAAACCCTGCAGACAGAAATAGGAGCCCCGTGTAGCGGGGCTACATCGACTACTCCTAAGTACTCCTTACTTTAATAGGATAGAAAATGTAAAAATTTTGAATATAATTCACATTAAAATGGGGTTTTATTTTTGGTGATCATTTGGCAGTATTAAAATGTTTTTATAATTATTTCACTACATTAATCTAGTAAGATAGATAGATATAAATCGCTTTCATATTACTTTCTTCCGGGATACAGTTATGTCTCTGGGGACATAATAATATCACGGATAAAAGTATCTTACTGCGACAAGCACAAGTTATTTTATACCTTTCTGTCGTGCTTCATAATTACAATATGTTCGCAATTCAAATCGGCGACATGTCTGTGGAGCCCTTTTACTTGCCTCTCTCAACATTCAATATTGGGGCCACTTCAGTGTAGGCATTTTCAAATTAATGTTGATGTAACATAACATAACGTCACGCCGGTAATCCTCGAAGGGTAGGGCAGAGGTGTAACGTTGATGACCCTAATACAATTAACCGTTATGAGGTCAAGGCCATACATAATTCAGCCATGCTATAACCCTGATTCTGTTTAGCAGCCAGCCTCCAGGAAACGCCAGCACGGCGCGCCACGCCGCCTCCTGAGGGTTAGAAATGCACCTTCATTTTTGTTTTAGTCTATTCTCAAGTAACTCGCAGTTACGGCTTCAGCATTGGCAGTTGTAGTTAGACGTGTGATTGTACTCTTTGAAAGCGCAGGGCTTTTATTCACTATGACAAAACATGCAAGTAATTTGGCGTTGCAAAGGTGACAAAATAAGGTATATGTCCGTAAATCTTCTGACAACAAAAAGTCTGTGAAAGATTTCATTTGCCACCAGTAATTGTCAAAGTGTCATGGCGAATCATAGTCCGTCGTTTATTTTGCGTTTTCTTTAGTTGAAAGCTTTTTTTGCCAAAGCTCGATATATGTTCCATTTATGTATTTACTTGTGAAAAGATTAGAATGATATTTGAAGACATTTATTTCGCTCGCACACGGCGGCACATGAAGCTGTACATTTCCAGTATAACTTGGCCTCGCTTTGTATAGATTTCCTATACAATGAGAGATCCGCATAAACTGGTTTTGTATAGTTTGATTGGCCGTCTTGTGTACGCCAACCGACGCGTCACCTATCCCCACAAAAATCTTATCATCTTTCTCCGTTTAGCCGGCCTGCCAGCCCCGCCAGTCCGTCGGGCGTCGCCACCACCCCGGCCTGCTTCAGCTGACACGTCCAGCTCAGACTCGGCGCATGTACCGCTGTCGGCAGCTGTACATGCGGCTGCCCCGTCTGCGCCTGTACCCTCGGCTTCCGCCACCCCTGAGGTTAAGGAGCCCGGTGATGGCATTAAGCCTAAAGTTGGGGTAAGTAGATTTTAAAGATGTGTTAAATAAATGGGGTTCCTCGCTGAAAACTTCGCCGCGAGAGGGCATTAATGATTTCGTCAAATGCGGTCCACTTGAGTGCAAACCGACACATAGGCGACAATTTTTACTCTCAGCGCCATCTCACGGCGTAGTTTTCAGTAAGCATCCGTTTCACTTTCTCGTCATCTTTTGGGAAGTCATATCTCGTCGAGCACCACCATTATCCAAGATCTAATGCAAAAAAACCCTCGGAGCAAGAGGTCATGTGTTCGATTTTCGGGTCGACCAAAGTGTTATTGGGAATTTCTCAGCAGCAGCCACGGAGTCTGAATTTGTGCCCGGTTGATAGCAACAGTATCGGCCCCTATTTCGTTGGACTTAAAACATAACTGGCGAAATGTGGGCGTAGTATTGGGTACACTTCTGCCTAATCCTTCGGAGATTACAGGCACGATGTTACGTGTACGGCAAAAAAACCACCTCTTACATCCCATCATCAAATGGAAGCAATGACAGATCGGCTTATAATATCTAGTCGGTTGACCAAACTGAGGCTACAAGACAGATTTTCATTTTCAACTATTTTTGTTCAAGGCGTCACCATCACCCTACTGCGACTTCTGTCTCGGCGACGATCGCGAAAACAAGAAGACGGGCACTCCCGAAGAGTTAGTCAGCTGCTCCGACTGCGGCAGATCAGGTAAGAGGCGCGGCAGACCTCCGCGCAACGGCCTCCCTAAACCAACCTGCTACCATCTTGAGAACCGCGTCTGCGAGCGCCATAGACATCTCCGAGACAGCATCAAACTCAACGGTGTCGTAGAGATTCTCAGCTCTATGTCCTACTCAGCTGATGACTTTGATAACTTTGCCTCCCAAACGAAGTTACTCAATGATGAATACGGACAGTACCCCGTCTCCCCACCCTCCCGTCAAAGCCCTACTTACGATTGTGATGCCTACGTCACCCGTTCCAATAATATCTAAATTCTTTTCGAGTATTACACGAGTGTTTGTCTGTCACAAAAAATTCGCGGGATTTTTTGTTGGTCCTACCAAAGAGAATGTTTGATGGCTAGTTTTAAATGTTACATTCCAGGTTTCATACTCTAATTTTCGAATGAAAAGACCTTTGATGAATATTTAGTAGTTTTTAATGTTGTAATCATATTATTAGAATAGTGGCATCACAATAAATATGTCAAAATCTTTGTCTAAAGTACTACGTCATATCGGAACATAGAAAATCAAATATATCCTTAAAATAATTCTAAATCACATATCATTGTGATTTTTTTTATCTGTGTGTCAATGTTGCACTATGTGATCTTGGTGTTGCCATGTGAAAAACAACACTTGTGACGATGGATGCCAAATGATGAGATATTTTGAATTGTTGTCTGTTGTAATGTTTATATCTTAATGTTTTTATTATTTTTAGTGAGTACAAGTGCCTTATCAAAATTAAATGGTTTCGTGTGAGATACACAAGATCTTAGTGTTGCCAGTCTTCTCGTCAGAAAATCGAGAGTGTTTTTAGGTTTGTTTTCCAAAGTTAAGGTTGGAATTCTTAAAAAAATATTTTATTGTTATAAAAGTGAATTTACATTATGTATAGCTTATTTTACGATTTAATTAGCGCTACTTAACTAATTATTTTCAAATATACTATTATATTGCATATTTTACAAAATTAAAACATATATTATACATTTGACAAGTTATTCACATAAAAAAGCAATAATACACTTAATACAATTTTACTGTGCTGATCTGGCAACACTACAGACAATTTAATTTAGTCATAGCTTCGCTTGATGCCAAATAACGGCGCCACTAGACTAAAGTTCTACTTTGGCGCCAAATCGTTCAGATGTCCTAGCTTTCTAGTCACGCTGCAACAAAGTCACTGCACGCGTTGCTCTGTGCCCAATATATCTTGAACCAAGATGGCGACGCTAACCGTGAAGTCAAATGTCAAACATACGTCAAATGGACTTAGCAAATGTCAATTTAACGTTTCAGTTGTCGAATTGATATTTGGTATGTTAAAATGAACAAAAAAAGAACTATATGCTGGACAGTATGTATTTTTTTTCACAGTTATTTGTATCACTTTCAAAAGTGATCTTTAGCTTTATTACAATAAGGTTGCTGCCGTTGGAGGTAATATAACTGTGGAAGGATTCGGTTGTCACTCATAGTTGGTGAGTGTTTTTATTGATAAATAAACCACAATGATATTATATAAAAATGAGGCAGATATGTTTCTAGCGCATTGTGCGGACTTGAAAACGTTCCCAATTGGGACATCTTGTCTTTAGTCCGCGTCAAGCAGGGCGAACTACGCACTATAGGTATACCAGCACGCTTAGCATGAACATCGTAGATACGGGTTTTATCGACAGAAGAATCGACAAAATGACAGATCAACAAAAGAAATCTGTCATTTTGTCGATTCTTCCGTCGAAAACCCGTTTCTAAGGTGGTCATGCTGCGCGACCTTATTTTAAACGTTAGTAACTGAATGTAACATAATATTTTGTGTCCAATATCATTGTTGTAAACCCACAATTTATACAAGAACTATTCCTTACATTTGGCAAGACTGTAAAGATAAATGATACATACTATTATATTCAAGATATAGTGGGCATTGAGATTCAGTTACCCGACTACGCGAGTTTAGATAGCAATAATTGTCTTTTTATATAGAAGTGTTTTAATGTTTGTTTTTCTATCACATTTTGGGAAGGTACTACCGGTATTTTATCTCCGTAGTAGGGGTGAAAAAAACCTTAATTTGTTTATTTTTCGCCTCTAATTCTTGGATGAAATTAACAAAATCATTATTATGGCTTACCTACATAGATTTCAGGAGTTTTCTTGGGACCTTAGATAATGAAATTTTACATTGAATCGTCTCTAGTTTTTTAAACATTGAAGTGAGAATTGCAATAAAAAGTCATGTACACACTTTTTACTAATTCTTGTGTTCAAGAAGTTTTTTGTCTGGGTATAATAGTGTTTAATAAAATAATATAATATCCTAAGCGTAGGCGGGTCAAAAATAGTAGCTTAATACATAAATGTTAAAACATTACATATAAATAGGAGCTTTTACGTGCCTTTTGTATCACCGTTTTTTATATAGTAACCCAAAGATTTTGAAAAATTAAGTTTTGTAAAGACTTCATGTTACTTTTCAATGCGCCGTTTTTTTGTACCGTTACAACCTTTGTACATATTTTTAAAATATAAAAAGGCCAGTTTTAATTAGGCCTTCCATGTTATAATCGTTACAATTATATTTTCTCATGACCATAGATTTAATATGTTTTTAAAGTGTCTCTGCTTTTATTTATTTTTTGATACATTACGTATCATACGCATTGATCATAAAATATCATTCCTATAGTTTATAGAATGTTTTTGTTTTAATTTTTAAGAAAATTTTAATCGAAATTAGGTTTTTAATTTTTAGATATATATAAAATTATATAGTACGGTATATTGACAATTTATTTTCTTGATAGTATATTTCTATATTAGTTGTGAAATATATACTTTATAGTTTAGTTAGTTTATGTGGCGATGGAATCTGACATTGTTCACTATTTGATCTTTTAGCGGAAAATCTTAGGGGATGTAGTCGATGACGTATTTTGGCCAAGTTTTCTTATCTGTGAGTTCCATTCTACTAAAGTATCCTCCTTGCTAACCGTTTCCAACATTTAAATAGTCTTTTGATGAATTTATTGAGTGTCATTTGTTTATCATCATTCTCTTGCCCTTATCCTAATTCATTTGTGGTCGGCGCAGCATGTCTTCTTCTTCCATACTTCTCTATTACTCGTCATCTCATCAGACACCTCATTTCTTGCCTTATCATACTTTACACAATCCATCCATCGTTTCTTTGGTCTTCCTCTACTCATATACCTTATATTCACATATTCATATTCACACTCAAAGCTTTCATCACGACATTATCCTCATTCCGCCGCTTAACATGTCCAAGTCGTGTGGTAATCTACAACTTTTCAGTCACCGGCGCCACTTTCAGACTTCCTCTTATATCTGTTTTGACATGGAAAGAAAAATTCTAGTGCGAGCAGGGTTTGAAACTGCGACCTCCTCTCTCCCTCTCCCCCTCTCTCTCTTCTCTCTCTCTCTCTTTCCTCTTATATACTCATTTCTTATTTTATCCATTCGCGTAACACCACACATCCCCCTTAGCATTCTCATCTCCGCCCCATGCAAAGTGGTATATTAATTCCATATTCGACAGATACCATTCATAGATCAACTTTAGTGTCTATGATCGATTTTGGTGATATCAGAAAACTTTGTGGACTTTTGTCTGCAATGGCGTGCCTAGGGGCCAACAATACGGCAAGCCCATACGGCAAGCAGACTGTTCAAAAACCCTTACATCATGAAGAGTAGTAAGTTAGAGGGGATAGCCAACCTTTTAGGCTAGTACCGTTCACGTACTGATATTCAGTGCTTTGTTTTTTTTTACGATTTATTTGATAGCCGAATTGTGAATGGAGCATAGACATGAAATCGTGGCCAGTAATACGTCATTGTACTAGGTCATTGACTGGCTTGATAAAGATACAATTCCGATGACGACCGCAAACGGATACCATATCGGCAAAGTCGCCCAATAGGAATACTATACCGCAACGTTGCTACTGGTTTTTATTTAGTTCTATGAAAACAGCAACAGGCAGCAATGTCTACCTAGTGTTTTCATAGAGTCTTACCGTATCACCAGTGGTGTCTAGGGGCCAACAATACGACAAGCCCATAAGGCAAGCAGACTGACTAACATCATGAAGAGTAGTAGATTATAAGGACAAGCCAGGCTTTTGGGCTTGCATGATAGTACCGCCTGTAATAACGGGGACGAAAGACACTTGTTTTCCCCGTCATTCAGATAATTTTTTGATCTGGACCATACTTGAGAACCTTCTAGTTACGGAGATATTGGGGATCAAAGTTGCAACTTTTTCACGTTTTTTTTAATACAAGTTAAAACTTTATTTTAACTACCTCCACGACCTGCGTACTATTCAATGCATCCATCAGCATAAAGTTTTCGAGTGTGTTACATTGAGTCCTACCGTAAAACGTAAATTTTTAACCCCAAAAAAAAAGTGTTTTTCCAGCAATCATTTTTGCGTCGAGTTACTTAGTTTGATGTACAGAATGCTTGGTTGACGGCTTCGTGAAGGGTCTGTTTACACCTTGTATATTGCTGCAATCAAGCATAATGATCGACTTCCCGGTGCGGTCTGCGGTTTGCGGTCGTTTTCAGAATTGTACCTTAATGGTACCTATGTACTTAACCCTGGTGCCGCTCCATATAAACCCCTACAGGGAAGCGGGAAATATAAAAGTAGTATAAGTTACCGTTTTATAAATAAATAAATATTATATTAATATTGTGTCTCGTCTCTTAGGTGCCTTAGTATGTGCAATTGTAACCTTCTATAGAGTTCGTATTTATTACGTATTGTATCTTTATATGTTATGTAATTGTTTATACAGGGTGGTTTTTTGGATGAACTGTCAAATGTTGGGGGAGTATGCTCTATGGTTATTAGTGGAGATTCTTAATTTAATCTTATTTTCGACCTCCACGTTTTTGTTTTTTGCGCGTCCATGGCAGTCTAAATGGAATCGGCTCAGAATTTGGCCATAACTGATATATTTATATAATTGGATACGTTTTAATAAGGTTCTTGTACCAGTCTGAATTCACTCCTTCAAGATACACTGTGGCTGAATCTTTCATATTATGTAGCAAGGGAAAATCTGTAGCGAATTGCAACAGCCAAAAAAAAAACTCAGTCGGAGGTTTGCTTACGTTCAAGTCACCACCCTGTATAATGGTAATAAAGCTGTGGTTTACTATGTCGGCGATATTTATATAAAATATTAACATAAACAAAGATAATCACTATAGATGAAAAATACATGTTTAGTACGTTTACTAAAATATTGAATAGTAATATTATAGCAATTTTCAAGAACATTATTTATTAGTATCAATTTAATTATGTGGGATTTTAAAGTAAATCGTCTGGAATTTTCTTAAATATCTCCGTTTTAAGAGTTGTTGTGTTAGAAGTACTTTGAAGTACCAGGGGGGCTACTACTTCTTTTTCACTAAGTGTGAGAAAGAGACGGAGCTAGACGTCATTTAGGGGCATCTCTTTCACACACTGAATTAAGATTAAATAAATACTGTTATAAGAGGTAGTGGTACAGTCCCAGTTTATCACTGTTTCTAATTTAAATATTTATTAACGGCACCAAATTGTTAATTTCTCATATTATCTATCTCGGCAATATCTATATATTTTATTTTGAAAATTTTAATGGCTGCAGGGAAGTGCATAAATGCGGATACCCAAAGATTAAAAAAAAAACAAATGTTTCCGTTTTGTTGTTCCATATATTTTCTTTTTTTTAGCATAAGTCCGAGAATTTAAAAAAAAAATGAAAATTAATCATGTTTTTTTTTTATTATTTCCTTTTTTTTGTAAAACGTTGCTACTTTATCAGAATTAAATTGTATGAACTCGATTCTTAGTCGATTTTTATTTAGTCTAGCTGTGCTGAAGAATAGTGAATGTGCACTTCCCTTTAGACATTTTATTTTTTTTTCTCTTCTAAATAAATTGTAAGTCATTAATTGTTCTAAGTGTTGTTTATTTACTTTTTATTTTTCACTATTGTTCGGCACATTATGTTTTCCCCTATTCTATAATTATTTGCAATATATAAAGAGATTATATAAAATTGCGAAGGCGATTGAAGATGAAATAAGGTAAGAAAATACTATGTGCCTTACAATATGTGAATTTGTTTTATTTTTATGATGTTTTTGGAGCTCTTCGTTTCTATAATATGATTTAAAATTAATAGCAACCTGTATAATAATTATGTCGAGCCGTGGTGCATATTAAGGAAATATCCACTCGTATTCAGCTCTGTTCAGCATTTGTCCATAGAAAACAACGATTTTGTATGGAGACGCGGAAAGCGGATCCGTACGCATCTCCATACAAAATTGTTGTTTTCTATGAACAAAAGCTGAACAGAGCTGAATAAGTGTGGTTAGTCCCTTAAACGTCTAAAATGTTCCCACTGCTGGGACTCAATACTCTTCTGTGAGAGTGAGTGGGCCGTCCACAACACAGACCCAGCATAGTTTAGCATATTAGCATTAAATTTTGTAAAAGATATTTTTTTGTTTTAACTTGAAAGAAATAGTGATTTTTTTCTCTAATTTCATTAATTACTATTTTCGTTAGTAATTGAAGAGCTTCAATTAACATTATCATCTGATCATCATATTTTGCTACATTATTCTCTAACGTCGTCTTCAAATAATTTCCCTTATGTGCAGGTCACCCCACATGTCTGCAGTTCACGGTCAACATGATTGTGTCGGTGCGCAAGTACCGCTGGCAGTGTATCGAGTGCAAATGCTGCTCTGTGTGCGGCACCAGTGATAACGATGTAAGTGTTAACTTTTCTAATAATTAATTAAAAACGGGTTTTGTCGATTCTTCCGTCGACAAAACCGGTTCCTACGGTGGTCATACTACGCGTGCAGGACGGCCACTAGACGCGAAGACTAGCCATCATCGCAAGAAACACCATAGTGCAAAAGTGTGTGCGCAAGCGCAGGTATATTTTCCTCTCTCTCATAGTTTAATGAGACCACAATCTGACACTACCTGAGAAAGATCAGGCAAAAAGAGGCGAGAACAATAAAAGGACATTTTTTTCACCACCATAGCTATTTCTGCAAAGGCAAAAGCCGTAGGAATCCGCTGGATGAAATTACGTTGATGATGATACGTTACATTCTGGGACCATCGTATGACTATAAAACTGCTGTCAACTTAACATATCGCATTTGATTTCATTTAATCTTTTGAGATATAGCCGACAAATGAAAACGTGCCCAACACGCCACCGGCCGGCCTAAGCCGACAAAAAAACGTAATGTTTTAAACCTGGTTACTGCTGTCTAACGATAGTATAATACGAAATAGTGTCAAACAAAATAATGATGTTACGAGTGATATTCTATTTAAAAAATGTGTGACGAAAAGCAATATTAATTGGTTATAAGATGACGATAAGATGTTGGAATAAGTTTTTTTGTAGTTATTTACGCTGAATTTGTGGGTTGCGTGGGAGGGGAAGATGCGTTTACGCTCTGGCGTTCAAAAGGTTTAACATGTTCTTTCTCATATCCAGGACCAGCTGTTGTTCTGCGACGACTGCGACCGCGGCTACCACATGTACTGCCTGGCGCCTCCGCTCGACACGCCGCCCGAGGGCTCCTGGTCGTGCGCGCTCTGCATTAAAGAGTTCCACACCAAGTAGTGAGCCGAGGTAAAAAATCTTCACTTTTATCGACAAATGACAGTGGTCAAAGACCAGAGGACTCTCTGCCGGCTTCCGTGTTGCCCCAGAATTGTAATCTGGATCTCTTCAAGGTTCATGTGGCTCGGTTTCTTCTAAGCAAGCGTGCTCTATCCTAGGCCGCATCATCAGGGGGGTCGCGGCCAAGCGCAAGCCCAAGTATAATTAAAAAAAAATGATTTGTGTGAGGAATGACATGAAAGGATTTAATGATAGCGTGACGGTTGACAGGGGTGAATGGAAGAAAAAAACGTAGCGACAAGTAAGACGAGACAAATGCTGATAGGTGTTGATGATCACAGTGGAGTCACTGAGGGTCACGTTACGGCAAGCTAAGGCAAGCTGTCTGTCAAGAAAACTTTTATTTATGAAGAGTAGGTTTACAAAAGCAAGCCAGGTTTTCAGCTTGTATGTAGATACCGCATTTGGCACATAAGAATTGCTTATGCAACGGTAATCAAAGATTTAAATCTTTAAATCGTCCTGGGTTCGATTTCCAGGTCGGGCAAAGTGTTACCGCGTTTTTTCATCAGGAATTGTTCAGTAGCAACGGACTGGTTCATGTCAAAAGGCTCGCTCCCTATTACATGACTTAAACTTAACTGGTGAAATGTGGGTGTGCCATAAGAACACCTTTGACAAACATTTCGGAGATTACAGGAGTAATTTTATACTAAGTAACCTATTATTTTTCTATCTTTGCAGATTGCAAAACCGAAGGGGCCGTGAGAGAGATAGATAGGTAGGCGAGATAACGAATTATAGCGGCAGTCAGGTTATAGGGTACAATCAAGTGATCAGATAGTGTTGCTATAGTTAGACGGACTGTAAACAGTGTTGCCATAGTTTAGTGAGATTCTGCGCGGGAGGCGGCGGTGTGACCAATTTTTTTTAATTTTTTCGATGAGTATTTTTTTATGAAGGTTATATTTATGAAGGCCTAACTTAGATTTTTTTGTTAGAAATAATGCTTAGTTCGGGCTCGATAATTTTTAATATTTACATTATGTAAACAGGAACAATTTTAACATAATATTGCCAGACGTCTTATCGCGCAAATTGCTTATTTACATGCCTATATTTTTTGCCCAGAGATTATTATATTTTTATTTACACTCCATACATTTGCCCCCGCCGTCCCCCGCGGCAATTCTTCATCGTATCGTATTGAGTCACTGCATTAGCGCTCTTTTTACCTCCACCGGTGCTTGCTTTAGTATTTTTTTAATTTATTTACCTTCTTACACTCAGGTAGGGTTGATGAATTACGTACAAAACTCGACCTTAAGAAAAAGACTCACACATTATGTGGCAGAGACCATGCTATGCAATGTGTATCAGAAATGATTCATCTGAAATAGAAGTAAACATCTGTCTCTTATGTGGAACAGCACATAAAGGGGTTGGAAGATATTTGTATGACGCGTGGCCTGCCTAACTTCCGCCATTTTTTATTATTTTCTAAATAACGGCCACGCATAAAACCTGCATAAATCAATAGCAAGCATCAATACAAACAAGGTTGATATGAGACCGAATCTTCTAAAGAGTTATGTTTCCGAGATATAAACTAACAAAGTTACTATCGTCGCCATCAGCACAACTTTGACAGCTCATATTTTGGAAATGTGACGGCCGTTATTTTGAAAATAAAATAAAATTGCCGAAGTTAGGCACAGGCCGAAAAATTCAAAGCCCATTTCGCGATTACCATCGGAGAAACTTGTTGAGTTTAACGGTTTACCACGTCCTTAAATATGAACCACACGTTGCTTAAAGCTGAAGGCATACTTAAACTTGTTTTTGCAGACGATAAATGTAATTTCGTGCCGCGTAAATTTACATAGTGTTTCTAATCAAAATTGTGTAGGTGTTTGCAGATTTGAGAAGCTGGTTATTTCAATTTTTAACATATTGACAATACGATGTATTTTTTTTTTTAGAGCATAAAAACACTTATGAGTATGAACATTTTTTACTAAAGAAATAACAAAAATAAAACAGCTGTTTCCTTCCATGAACAAAAACTTCCAATAACCATAACCTCCTCAGTTTTTTTTAAGTCGGTTAAAAGCTATAGCTTTGCGATATTTTTATTTTGACCCTCGACTACTGATTCAAGGGTGTGTTCTTATGACTAAATATTGACTGTCTTTTGGCATATGTTTACATATTTTTTATTTTATTTTGTTGGTTAAGCAACTCTGTTAAAAATTAGGTTGTGCTATTTTATTAAAAGAAAGTCGGATTGTGAGCCGTCTTCCATTCTTCCTTCTCAATTTTTGATAATATTATAATTTTTAAATTATTTTTTTACATTCTGAAATTGACAAGTGATCTCTAAAAATTTACCGCTAAAATAAGTTTTTGCGCTTGAAATTCTATTGTAGGACAAGATGGCGACGATAGTTTCGCGCCAAAAGATTCCCGTGTAAAATAAGTTGTCATCTGAAACAAATAAAATAAATGAGACATCGAAACAAATCTTCCAGATTTTTTATAAATATTTTTATTAAAAATAACATAATTTAGTGAAAAGATGCGTAATTTTTCAACCCTCCACGTTTCTCTAGCCCGTATTCAAATCGATCAAACTTTCCAGTCTCGTGTCATCTTATAACTAAGCTACTATGGTTCTTATTGTAATAAGATTAAAGACTAAAATCGTATGTAAATGTTAACTGTAAAAAATCGCGGGAGAATCCAGTCATTATACGTAATAATCTAAATAATTGTTCGTGTATAGGTTTTCACCTTTGAGAGTGTCCATTTCTAGTAGTTTTTTCGTGTTACCGGCTTTTTATATCCGGAATTCCGGAACGGATCTTAAGATTCATGTAACTTGAGGAAAAATTCACGGTTTGAAAATATAATCCGTTATTCCGGATGTCTAGCTGGCCTAAGGAAGGGAGTTGTGAAAAATTTACAAAGTGCTTTATTAATTTAAACTGCAATGGTTTTTCTTGTAAAATATTATGAAAACTACGATTTATTTTCAGTCAAAACTACTGCTTAACAATGAACTAAAATCTTGGGCAGACTTGGCTAATATAAAATAAACAAGGTCAAGGTAAGTTAGCTAGCAAAACCCCACAGTTTTGCTAATTAAAACCTTGTATAAAAAAGCTGTTAAATTCTTCACAACTCTCATTGAACACTAGTTTCACTGTGCTTCGATCGCTGTCTGCATTTAGTGTTACCGTGGTACCAAAAGGTACCAGGTAGAAAATCTGTTAAAATATAAGTACATTAGTGTGTATCATGTATGTTTAAGATAAAACTACGTTTAACGCAATGTGTGACATTGTTAGACAAACGATGAGCCGGAGTTCTATGGAAACGATATTTTAGGTAAACATGAATACGATTTTTCGCATATTCGTGCTTTTGCATCGGCAATTTGTTGCACTTAACTATTTATGTATAAGTCATTGTTTCCACTGTGTTGTAACGATTTTTAACACGCACGGTTGTTGAGGCGAATCATTAATTACTATTGAAAAAAAAATCTCAGTAGCAGCCACGGATTTGCGCCCGGTTGATGGCAATAGGCTCGCCCCCTGTTACATGGGACTTAAACATAACTGGCGAAATGTGGGTGTACTATTAATTACACCTCTGTGTTATAAAAAAACAACAGTATAATGTGAAGAAATTGTTGAAATTTCTCATCATTTAAAAAAAAAAAAGATATTTTCAAAACGTTTTCGTAATTTAGGCATTGCAGTATTGTGTAGAACAGCAATATCTTTGTAAAACCGACAACATTTCAAACCTGGTTGTACGCAGGACGGTCAATCAAGCTATACAAAACCAGTTTATGCGGATCTCTCATTGTATAGGAAATCTAAAACTATACAAAGCCAGGCCGTGTTATATTGGAAATGTATAGCTCGGTGTGTCGCGTATGTGTACAGACGGCGGCACATGAAGCTGTACATTTTCAGTATAACTTGGCCTCGCTTTGTATAGATTTCCTGTACAATGAGAGATCAGCATAAACTGGTTTTGTATAACTTGATTGGTGGTCGTGCGTACTTGATCCATGGTGATTCTTCCTCCGGATAAACGCCTCCAAACTTTGAATGAAACCTATCTATCGTTACAGTACAGTGAGCAAACTCGCTAAGTAGTGTTTCTTAATACTCGCTGCTCATTGATAACAATAAATACTTAATTACACTTAAATATGTTACAGGTTAGGTATAGTCCGGCATCGTATCCTTAGAACTCCAGCTTTTAGTTACGAGGACAAATTGGGTGATAATGTCGTCAATAATGATTGATTAATATTATGTTTAACCTTTTAAACACCATTGTCACATATACGTGAGTTTGTCACATATACG
The DNA here is from genome assembly GCA_963576755.1 of Noctua janthina. NCBI lineage: Eukaryota > Metazoa > Arthropoda > Insecta > Lepidoptera > Noctuidae > Noctua > Noctua janthina. Next base: position 11,422,552 of record OY755068.1, on the reverse strand, counting down.
TGAGTTTGTCACGTATATGTGACAATGGTGTTTAAAAGGTGCCTTGTACGCCAAACGTCACAAATATGTGACAAAATGGTACGTGAAATTGCGGCTTGGCGTGGAGGGCACGCGCACGCGTCTATGCTCTGGCGTTCAAATGGGTAAAGGTCCTACTTGAAGTAGTGTATGGAATAAAATATATTTTTTTAACCCGGCTTACAGTCCTCGCTCTTTCGGTAAAGCTCCACGGCTTTGACGATTATATTTATTGTCATTTCGAGCAGATTTTTCTTATGCATTATCGTCGGTTCCAACGGCAAGTGTCGTTCGTCCTCCGGTTGTATGGAATTTGTCAGATCGGCTGCGAGGCATCGTAGGAAGCGTGCGCATGGCAAACATGTCATAGAATTTCGTACATTACATCCGCGCATGATAAATGATGTTTATTATGCAAATAGGTTCTTACAAACACTTTTACGCCTCATTTTTTTTAAAACTAGATGGGGCCGGTGTTTTGTACTTGACTACTCTGAAGAGAAACAGCAGAAAAAAATTCAGAGGTCATAGTCTCTTAAAGTCCAGACATAAGCTTGGTCAACTCGCATGAGGACTATGCAGATTAGTATTTAAGGTGGTCTTTTGAAGAGAGAACCACACATATTTGGGTGGACCTGTCCAGTCAGTGCAAGCATTTGTCAGTGATCGTGTAGCTCGACTTGTAATGGTGTGTGCATGCACACACCTTAACGGAGCCACGCATTTAGACTGCTCTCCAGCCCTAAATTTTACCTGCGTGTGTCTTATGTTTTGTCCACTGTATTATTAGTGTTATTCTGCTGGAAAAAACGACAGTGTCCATTTTTATCATATATCATAGCAAAAACTGAGAAATAAACAAAAATGTAAAAAGGAAACTAATATTTCTGTAATTATGATGACATTATCATTCAGTTGCAAAACGTAACGAAACCCTTTTATTTTTGTACTAATCCCGAACTTTACGTAACACTTTTAAATAATTGGCGATATCCACAAGCATTCCAGTTTTTTGACAGTCGTGGAGTTCATTTGTCATTTATCTATAATGTTCTAGGGACGTTCAGTTTGTGTGGTTAGACTCTATAAACCTTTTTGGTAGAGAAGACTTTGGTTTTTCGCACATTGCAGTAAAGCGTTGAATTGTGAGCCTTAACATCGTTCTCTTCACGGTAGAATTTTTCAACGCCAACGTAAGCGTAGGACGGTTTTCAAGTAAGTGTGAAAACTACCGTGTGGTACACAATATAGTCAAATTTCAATGCCGTAAGAGTCGAGTCTAATTGTCGTCGAGACTGCAATATGCAAAGTCCTGTTAGCGTCAGTGCAGATAGAGCAGCAAGATGCTCAAGTTTTCATTGAACGTAGTTCTGCCAAAATAAGCCTTACCCACAAACTCTTCATTATTCAGTTTAACACGTCAAACTAATCGAGGCCAAATTATACTAGAAATGTATAGCTTGGTGTGCCGCCGTGTGTACATGCAAAATTTTAACAAATACTTGAAGAATAAGAATGGAAATGGAGAAATTATGATATAGGTTAGTAAATTTTGGCAGAACTACGGTCAATTGATAAATTAACTAAAATGATAATAATTTCACCAAAATAAGTGGCAAATGTAATTGAAAGTTTTTCACAAGTCTCACACAAACTGAAGCTGAAATCTAAAGAGCGTACTTACGGGTTCACTCAAGCTAAGTTGAACAAAACTGAACCTTATTAGTATGAAGTTAATTTGCATATTTCTAGCAGACACCGTGATCAAACGTTGCATGCGAATATGGACATTAAAATCCAATGGCCAATAAAGATCATTTTGTAAGAAACGCTAAATTTGAAAAAAAAAAAAAAACAAAGTTCACTCTGTATATTTCAGCCTGATTGTCCCGTTATGTACTAACTAATGGATTTATGTTTAAATGTGTGAAGATTTTTACCAGATATTCGTGATTTAAGATCACGTATCACACAAAAAAATGACGCACAATTATGTAATTTTTTTCATCACAAAATTGTAGACATAATTTATTCAGTATTTTTTTTTATTGTACTGTTAACGTACAGGATCAGTCTAATGGGTCAAACAAATTGCCGACTAGCTGTGGAGACAGACATCTCAAAAAATCTTAATGAAGTACCTGTCTGTCAATGTCTGGTGCCCGAAACGGTCTGCAATTTGTCAATTTCAATTGACTGATCCTTGGAAGAAATGCTGATAACTCCGGAATCCTTTTCTCGGGACTCAAATATTATCGAATAAAAGTCAAACTATTTATTTAAATTAGACCATTAAAAGGTACTTTTGAACGTTACGAACGAATTTTTGAAAATAAATGTAATTGATTTCATTTGCCTTTGATTCAATTGTATTTTTGTCCAATATGTCCTGTTTTCATTCTCAAAATTGCGTATATCTGGTTAAATTCAAAGTTAGTGTAAAGTAAAATTGTCGTAAGTAAAGCTGTGATCAGATTAGGAGGTTGTGATGGGGTAAGTGTGGGTTTACAAGGATTTTTTAATTAAAAAAATGTGCTTTTTATTTTTTAAGGTTGTAACTTAGCGCAAGAACCGAATGTTTGCTTTAATGTAACGAACAAGATTTTTTTATTCCTGCCAGCTTGAACGAATCTTTGATCGTGCAGCCGTTCGCACCGACTTTTTGAGAGTAACCATACTTATGGACGCGGAATAAACTTGAACCGATCATGCTGTGTGAATGACGTGTTTTTTTGCTTTTATTGCATATACATAAAGCTCTGCTGGTTAAAGCCGATTCCATGTCGATAAGTGGTCACTCTCAGCTAAGCGTCCACAGTTTCGCATTCGATGAAGCCATTTGGGATTCTTCCTTTGAAATTCCATACTGCAGCATCGCTTCGGATCAACTACGAACCACCGAGTCAATGAGCCCAGGCGCTGCTAACTGTGGACGATTGCCAAGTGTACATTTTGATGTGGGTAGTCAAAGAAAAATTAGTTCACTTTGTAATCGCTACTGTGTGATAGGCGGACACACTCGATCGAGACAGATGCCTCATTGCCTGTTCTTTCCAATAACATTGTAGGGTCGCTCCAGTGAGTCTCGTGCTAGTTTTTATACCTACTGCCCTTTATAATAATTTTACCGCTACCTATTAAGTTGCCTAACTTGAGTCTGTGTAAAAAAAAAATGATTTACAACCTTCAGGTTAGCCAACTTACAACTTACAACAACTTAATAAATACATTGTGGAGGTACTCGCTAACGTTGTTTCCTATGATTGCCTCTAGATGGCGCTATTTGAAGTTTTCGCTAACACGATTGAATAGGTATAAAAACTCGCACAAGGCATGTCGAAATTGGATTAGAATTTTGATTATTTTTAAGATATTGACTACGATTTTTTTGTTATTTTTTTTTTACACTGACACCAACTGCGATCATGACTCACCTGTATGGCTCGAAATGTTTGTTTACATACTTAATCTTTATTTTAATAGTTAAACTAATTTAATCCTAGTGACTGAGTATTTACATACGGTACTATAAGGTGGATGCGCCAAGATAGCCCATGAAATTCAAATTTTATTAAGTTTGTTTGCAATTTTCAGGTCAAGTTGTTTTTTAGTCGAAATACTATGGACTAGAATTATTATCTCTTAACTCATCAATCAAAGTCCCTGAGTTTATATCATCTTAAAAATGACTATTTCACGTTAAATAAAGACAGTTTAGGTCGTCATAATTCGCATAGTTGTAAATCAAGCTTGATACTGATCTGCAAATTACAAAAAATCACAAGAAAAATTTCAATTCGCGGGCTACCCGAGCGTTTTTCCTGTTCGATTACTTTGCTGTTTTTTAATACAATTACGGTGACTTCTACATCCAATTTCGATACGAGATAGCGTTCCGATTAACAATATTGAATTTGTTAGATTATATTTTAAATTAAGGTTTCCATCCTGTAATATTGTGTCATACTATTTGTGGTGACGTAACTGATATAAATTGAAACGAAATGTATTTATTTGTTTTATTTTATCACCGTTCGCTCCTGATGCACTTGACACACTTAATTTTACTGCTGTAAGCTGCAGCATGTCTTCTTTCATACATCTTTTATTAAAAACAGTCTTAAAGTCACGCCTTTTCCTCATGATGGTAGGCAGAAACTATAGAACGCCACCTGCTACGATCCTTGCATTCTCCTTTCGCCTTGTCCACGTTCATTTTTTTTTTCAATTGTGCTGATGGCCGAATGCATGTTAATATGGAGCAATCTATCCGAAACATCAACAATTTTCAAAGATTGGAGACTCAAAGAGACTAAGAAGTGTCAGTTGTCGTTAAGTACTGTCCACTAAATAAAGTTCACTTTTTGAAAGATAAAGATCACAGATCCACTGGCTGTGATCTTTATCTTTCAAAAATGATCTCAAACTCAAAAAGGAAATTACAAAATTTCATTTTAAGGATAGCAGTGAACTGATATGGGAAGCGTACCGTGAACCCATCAATCTTTGATAATATGTCAAGGTCATACATGAATCGATAAAGAAATGTTCCCGAGGTGTCGGACAAGGGGGATATGAAAATTTCCTTTTTCTGTTACCTGTAGTTTCTGAGATATTTGCGAAAAACTTGCCTGCATCGTTGGTCTAGTGATTGCAAGCGTGGCTGCTGAGCATGAGCGTGGGTTGGATTCTCAGGTCGGGCAGTGTTATTGGGTTTTTCCATCAGGAATTTCTCAGTAGCAGCCACAGAGTATGGATTTGCGCCCGGTTGTTGGCAATAGGCTCGCCCCCTATTACTTGGAACTTAAACATAACTGGCGAAATGTTGGTGTAACTAAAGGATACCTACACCTCTGCCTAACCCTTCGGGAATTACATGCGTGATTTTTGTTATGTAAAAAAATAATCTTTTTTAGTACACCACTTACGAAAGCCTTGTTTCAAAGCGAAAAACTTATGAGACGCGTGCGACGATTTTGGCTTAAGGTCTCAGTTAAATCTTTGAATCTTTAGACAGTCTAGGCGCAAACCCACCGCGGCGCACGGATAGGCTACGCACGTGTGTTATGCTACGCTTTGCAATAAAATGTATGTGATTGTGTCCACTACAGACCACGGACACGCTATGCATCAAATGACGTCATTAGTACATGCGTGGCTTGCTCGAATAAGGCGCTCACATAGCTCAACGCTGTCAACGCCATGCACGCTGTGCACGCGGTACACGCTATACACGATTATTAAACCCACGACTATGCCGCGGTCCGCCACGCGCGCTGCAGTTGTGCATAGTTGTGGGTGTGTAGCGTGTACTGCTGTGGAAACGTAGACCGACGTTGTCAAACAAATGAATCCAGGCAGCTAAAATGCACTGCGTGCCCGTGCACAGCGTGCACCGCGGTGGGTTTGCGCCTTGATTCCAGAGGCGTCGTAGGAGAAAATTAAAATAAAACAAAACAATAATTTGTCTATATTTATTTATTTATCGGAACAATTCACTACTTTGTATGATATGAAACCAAACAGTTATTTTGGCATTAAATATCGAAAAAATGTCTATTTACTAAAATTGCACATCTAATAATGACTACTGCTAAATGTAATGCTACTACTATTATTTAATAATTATTATAATAACAGACCTATAAAGAACAACGTAGAAGGTAACAATTTATATCAAGATCACTCGAACAAAAATATCACTGGGTTACCGGAGATAAAAATTATAAATGTGAAGTATAAAAGTAACAAAATAAATAATAATATCTAATACATACTAATAATATTATAATGTGTTTTTATTTTGAATGGTTCATAATCTAATTTAATTATTATCAGAGCCCATAACTACTTATGTTTTATTTTGTCGAAATATTTTTTAAACTTTTAGGAAGAATATCGTATTGACACGGTCAAATTATAGTAGCTGAACTGCCGATATACTAAAATATACTCTGAATAGGAAAATATAAATATCTATCGACTCTCATAATAATTTATATTTTTTTTTTTTAATTTTATAATTTATAATTCTATGAAGGTATATTCGTTGTTTTAGTAAACTAAGTAGAGGCAATATAATTTAAATGTAGGTAAAATATAAAACAAAAGAGCTCCTGTATTTGTATTTTTCGGCAAGAATACTATATTGTACTAAGGACTGGCTTATTCTTGTACCTAAATACTACAAAAACATTAATACAAGAAGTAAGTATAGGTACCACTGTATAATAATTTATTTTGCTTTTTTGTTGTTTAGCATATCATCAAAAGAATAGACGCGCGAGTTGAAAGGCTGTTGGGGCCTGAAATGAAGGGCGTAAGCACCTACGCGCCTTCCACGACCGCAGCGTAGTGCTGTCCATACATTTACCGTACGCCTGCGCATTCCTAAGTTCAATTCAAGTCGCCACTGAAAGTGCTAAACTCGTCGCCAAATTTTAGGTTGACTCAATTTTAATTTTCATCGACACCCTAAGAAGAATTCAACTCGCGCGCCGCAATAAGTACAAAAGATTTATTTAATTTATCAATCGTGTATTGTTTGTCTCAACTTCTGAGATCAAATTAAAATACCTAGCGAAACTTCTCAGACGTGATGGTCATCACAAGTCTGTTTGAATGTGAAAAATAATTTGATTTCATCTTGTAGGTATGTTGTAGCAAAATAAATACAATTGTTGTCACCTTATAACGCTTGTACTTTCATACAAATAAGGTACGATAGGGAGTTATATTTACTTTAAAAAAATATTTTATTAACAACAATATAATATTTATATTTATAAATTATTGTGTGTCATGGACATGATTGTTAACACTTAATAATAATGGAGATTGTGTTAAAATATCTATTAATACAGGTGTTTAGACGAAATATACAATCCTACAAAACAACTTAAGTTTTAACTACCTAAATCTTTGTAATATATCTTATTTGTTTTTTTTTTTATATAAATTTTATAATTAAATTTATCTGAATAATATAATTTTGAATCAAAACATTTGTTTTGTAAATATGTATTTTAAGTTTTTTATAACAATTTATAAAGTTTAACACCTGTATTTTATAAAACACTAGTAATATTTTTTTTTATTAAATCTATCAACAACCTAGACATGTAATATTTTGTAACATACATAATATTTAACTAAATATAATATTCTCTATTACTTATCACAATATTTTGTGACAAACTTAAATAAATATTTTACAGCTTGGAAGACATTTATGATTTTGTTGTTTCATTTCGTACACTACACGTAGGTACGATAATTTATTAAGTATCTAAAATATATTATGCCAATAGTAATTATATTAACTTAACATAGCTATAATAACTCATATTTTATGAATGATCAATAAGAAATCATATTTCTAACTAGGTAGATTTTTTAAATAACTGGTTCTCAAATTTTATGATATGCAAAATATAAAATTACTTTTATTTGATAAAGGCTATATATTATATTTTTGGATCTTATTATTTGTTGTTTTTATAAATGGATGTTGTTGTTATAAACTGGATTATATACTTGATTGAGAATTCTAATTGAGATATAATTTCTTAAAGTTCATACTTCTCTTATCTTATCCTAACTTCAGTAACTTCCTGTAGAAGCTCCGGGGCTGTAATATTTAAGTCAATAAAATATAAAATTTATACTGCTTCTGAACAATTTAGTATTTATTTAATAACAATTTTATATATCGTATACTCTGCACTTCATATTTTTTTTTTTTTAATATTTAATCATTTTATACATAGTATCATTCGCTGTTTACTTCTTTTACTGTTATTTTTAGAAACAGCATGAGGTTATACAATTAAAAAGAACATTTTATTTTTTCAAAATCATTTAAGAGAAAATGATGTATAACGGAAAATTGTTTGCCCATAAAATATTACTCTCCCATAAATATTTATTTAAACTAGCTACTATCTAGAACTTACGAGACGATTGAACTTAAAAGTTCTATTTCTCAGCAACATTGAGCAGCCATAAAAATTGAGCACAAAAATAAAATCGAGACAGTTCTTAGTCACAAGTTAGTAAGTCTGTCAAGCCAAATTTAATACTAAAATAAATTCTACTGGCCTTTGACATTCACACGTTAAAATATTATATTATTTACTAAATAATGTGTAAAACTAAAAGCTTTTAGAATGCTAAGTCAAATTTGGCTTGACTTGTGTTCCAGTTAGTGATCACAATACATTACATACACTTATGAATGCGAATGAGCAATGTATAAGCACAATATAAGCAGCTCTGTTTAAAAGATTTTATGCTCGTTTTCTCTAAGACTACGTGACATATATGTGCCTTCTAAATTGTTGGATTTTCAACACCTGTTTATAAATTCAGCAGTGAATTTTTATTAGGTAACAGTGTTAGTGAAAACGAGTATCATTAAAACTTTGAAGACACATAATTGCACATAAGTTAAATATTTATAAAAAACAAGAGCTGCTCAAAAGGCTTTTTATAACGGGGTTAATCTTAAAAATTATGGCATATTTATGGTTTCGAATAACTACTATATTTACTACTAATTGAGCGTCGACTTAATCTAAGTAAACATAAACTCAATAATAACATATATTTGGTTTAATTTCTACAAACATAACGTAACAGCACCTTTATATCACTGTGGTACCTGCATTCGTTGTCGATGTCCACACAGTAGGCACACACAAGCAGATAGAGGCAATACGTTAAAATCTATGATGTAATTTGAGATAATAAATGTAAATAAACGGGTCGCCAATACAAAAAAAAATGCTGTCAATTTGACATTGACGTTTCTTTGTTTAAATGAATCTCGAAATCTATTTGATTGTTTAAATCTTTGTATAGACCTTATGCAATTTTTTTCAATACCCGCATCTACTACTTCATGGTGTAATTGTGCAAAGACGACTATCCACATCAAGATTTTTGTGATCTAAGCGAACACAGATAGACATGACATAACAAGCAACTTCATTTTATAATATGCATAGATAAAGAACATGTATACGAGATACAGCATTTTTTTAAGTAAACGTCAAGACAAAATATCTTCAATACTACAAAAATAAAGATATCGATGTTTTTTAAGCACCAGAGTAGGCAGTACCTAAGGAGGTATACCTCCTATCTTTAAAATAGAGAATAGTTTCTGCTTGTATTTGTCTACCGTGTTTATGAGATAAGTAATAAATATCAGATAGATCTTGTAGCTATGAAGAGGAACTTTCCTAATGTGATTTTGGTTTTTTTATAGTGTTTTTTTACGAATGCCACCAAGTAAAGCATTGTTTTTTTTTTCATATATTATAACATAACTTACTTAATCTTATATCATTCACTAATAAAATTATAAGTACTAATAACATAAAAATATTTTTTTTTTGTAAATTATTTAAGATTCGCTAAAATATCTGAAAGATCAACAAATAAAGTAGATCATTAACATATTAATTGCAACAAATTTTATATTATGTGTGCGTTTATTTATTTAACTCTATCTAAATATACACATAAATTATTTTTTAGAAATATCACTCTAGATTGAGCCATTTCCTTTGTTTTGCCAAGTGGTGCTAGAAGAAATTCAAAGAAAAGCATGTATTATTATTCGAAATTGTTGTTTGTACGATATAGTATGAAAGAGTTTCGTTCCTTCCTTAGGTTAGGTTTTTTATTTGCCGAAAAGTCATCTTTATAAAACATTAAAATACATTCATTTAGTATTTTTTTTAATATAAAAACTGGACAGGGATACCCAATGTTAAGATAGAAAAACGAGAAAAATCATTTCATTATGATGAAAATTCTTAGAAATCATTCGAGCACGGATATGAATAACTAACTGGCTGAAAAAACGGAAACTCATTCATATAGTAAAATTAGACATTAAATTCCGAATATAGTTCTCTAATTTCATAGGATATATTTTTCTTACTTTTTATATAGAATATATTTGTATTATATACAATTTATAAATTAACATTTATATTTGCCGTTTGAGCAGCGTTCTTCGTTGTGTGGGGTGTGTGTACACGTTAGTTGACCATGAATATGGGCCATTCGGAACACGCGGCTGGCGGTGGTATGGGAATCGGTGACCCTCCCCCCACTGACACCACCTCAGGGATCTGAAATTATTATGAGAGCTGTTAGATCTGTCCTTAACAACAATAATAAGCCTATAATTACCAAAGCGAATTTTACTGAGACGTGATGATTATCGATACCTATAACTACATAAATAAACGAAAAATGAATGAATGATTTTCTAAACTCAATCTCTAATGTAATACATGCGGTCGATGACCCCAAAATACCACCACGTCTGCAGTTTCGCTAGTTAATTTAACTTGACCCTTTACAGGCTTTTCTTCTATTGATTTGAGGGGGGGGGGGAGGCAGAAAGCATATCTTACTTTATTTCCCATGCTTCCTAGTATCAGTCATTGAGAGCCTCATTTTCTGCATCGCACCATGGTTTACGTTGAAACTCACCATAGTCTGAGGGTGATGCGGGGAGTGGTAATAGTGCGCGGGGGAGACGGGCGGCGTGGGGTAGCCCCAGTAGACCAGCGGCGGGGGCGGCAGCGTCGGGCCCATTGCTGGATAGTAGTACGTCAGGGGACCTGTCATACACATACAAGACGGTATTAGGGACATGTTGGTGACGTATGACGTGTGTCGTATGTTGGGACATGAGTAGCTTAACATATTTTTTTGACATTAGTGTGCAATTTTAAAAAGAGGAGTAGGTACTGAGTCCTTTAGATAGGCTTAATTTTGAAAATATTTTATAGAGAACGGATGCATTTGTGATTGTTTTAAAAATACTCAAGCCACACAAGCCCTTAAAATTACTTTTCATTTTAATTAAGCGGTTTGCTCACTGCTATCTACATAAAAACTTAGTCATAATAAAGGATACATATTCTATTTTGTATACAAAAATACTACGTCCAAATTAGGTCAATGTTGTCGAAGTAGAACAGTAGGCAAAAAGCTTAGGAACATGACGTAATAATCGACACTCCAAGAAACATCTGTGAATGATATCAAAATAAATTCGTCTACAAATTGCGAAGATTCTCGTTTAAAACAAGATGGTAGAAATAAATCAGAAAATATTGTTGTCGCTCGTTCATAAATAAATCATGCAATTGTTAGTCACACTAATGATATGCCTAGTTCTTGGTACCTGAATGAAGTATACAAGGTTTAGGTATTTTAAATTCTTTGTGCAGTTCTGACAACGTGCAGAATTTAAGTAAATTATATAATGTTATGTGTAGTGAAACATATATGAATTTATTTCTTCACGTCGCATAAATATATACGTACCAATATTATAATTTATCCCATTAAATTTTACCCACTTATATGCCTAATATGAAGGTTCCATACATGTATATTATTGTGATACTAAGTTAATACTAAAATGCTTAGCGATTATAGAACGAATTATAAGTAAATTCGGAGAGGTAAAGCTAAGCATTTTGTGCCTTGTGACGTCTTACGATACGAAGAGGGACGTACACAGTTTATGTATGTTAGATTTGCTGTGACTATTTGGCGAAAAACAAGTTATAAAAAAAAAATAAGCCACTTTTTCAATTAAGCACTAACCCAAACCAGAGGCCGAATATTCGACAATCCAAAGCCGAATATTCGACAAACCGAGGCAGAATACCCGAAACATTCGCCGAATACCCACAGCAGTCTTATTTATGTAATTATTAAGAACAAGATGAACAACTCACCGGGTCTCTGAACGCATTAACATTTCACCAAAGCAGTGCGCACTTACACCAATACTCTGTAATGTTACACACGTCGATCTTGCCGCCAACCACCAAGCCAGTCTGCGGACTTTACTAAACTTATGCACGCCTAGTAACCCTAGTACTTTTAGCACCACTAGTTTGCGACCTCAATTGGAAAGGGGATTTATAATTTACAAACATATCCTTTAGATTTTATGTTTATGCATTTATTGTTTTTTTTTTATTAATATATTTTTTATTTTTTTTAAACATGTTTTTATTATATTTCAAAAGTACATTTTAGTCCACCTGTTCGGATTATAATTTATATTTACGTGTTTATATTAATTTATAATTATCGACATTATTTCATGAAAATACGTTTTTCGAAATATAAGTTATTTCAGTATTCTCAGTCTTGAACTTAATGTTAATTTTTGTTAAAACAAATACAGGTTTAAAGAATGTCGCAATTGAGCTCACAATATAAATGCGATAAATCAAGAGTAGATAGAGCTTATTTCATGTGATCCCACAACAAATGATAGATAGATACTTACGGCGCTTCTTGTTAAAAACACTGCCAAGTCTTTGTGCCCACTATTCCGACCCAACCTCTAGTGGTACACCATTCACCCATGGACCTACCTCTAGTCAAGCACAAAACATTTTTTCTACAACACACTAAGCTTGAAGTCCCTTGGACATTTAAATTTTAATTCTATCACCTGTCCATGCATTTAAAGCGAGATAATGTAGATTTAGAATACTGTTGTTTATAGTTTGGGGCATAGTGGCTAAATTTTGGGTTTTGGAAAATGTAATTTGATTGAAATTGTATAACATAACTGAAACATTTATATATATTTACAAGAAAGTAGAGAAGCTAATAGAAATCTGATAAGCGTTTTATGTAAAGACTAGAAAAAGAGCTTTTAAGTTATTTTAAAATATCTACATACCAGTCATTATTACCACAAAAGCGAAAGGTAAAAATATAGGCAATTAAATTTGGTAAAAAAATTAACTTGTCTGAATAATTCGATGTATTTAAAAAAAAAAAAATATACGATGTATTTTTAAAATAAAATAAAATTCTATTTATTTTTTAGTTTATAGGTATTACAGAACCACTTTTTAACACGTCTATGCCCCAATAATTAATATCATGAAGCCTGTGCTTACTGTGTTCGTTAAAAATCGACCTTTTTCGTGTCCCATAGGTTTTTACAATGTCCATTCATCGTTCTAGACATAAAGGAACGTTAGAAGCATTAGGAGGGGTATGATTGTGCTATGTATCTGTTATATTGTGAAGGAAAGTTATACTAAAGGAAAAAGGTATGTGCGTATCGACGCACGTGAAAAAAATGTGTATTTTAAAAACATTTAAGTTAAATTGTGCAGCCTATTCATGTTTTTGATGGTTTAATATATATTTAAACCTTGAAACGAAGCCGTTCATTTTATTATTTAACTGTCATAAGTTTGACAGCGCGTCCGATAATGTGGCGTGACCACTTAACGAATTTCAGAAACTAAAATGTGTGTAACATTTTTTTTTGTAAAATATAAATAATACTTACCTAAATTCTTTTGCCCACTCACCCGGAAGTATGTTAGTAAAACATAAAAGGACGATACTTTACTGTAGCGGAGACAGATCAAGCGGTCGAGTGTTAGTGTAACCCTTCCTTCACAAGTACCTCTTGCTATCTACGCGACGAAGCCTTGGATAGACTTGGACTATGAACCTGATCTTCCAATTTTATTGAAAAAAGTTTTATTCTGGATACTCAGTGCTTAAAATGAAGACATAATAAAATAAATGAATTAATACCTCATACCCAGATTAAAACAAATTATAAGTTGTAAATCAAGTTAAATTGATCAAGCTAATAGAAAAATCAGATCCATTTCATACCCGACCTTAGAAATAGTACATATAAGAGACAATAGCACAACCACAAACCAGAGAAACTCGCAATTATCATCTAACATGTAAATTAACCTTTTATTTCTATTCGCAATACACTAAGTATATTTATCCAACTATATTATAATAAAAAAAACCATCATGATGCTAACAAAATGAGACAAAAAACTCTGTAAAACGAAAAAAAAACTTAGTTCTATTCAATAAAACTACATTTTGATATGAATTTCCGGCTTCATAGTGAAAAGTTCGAGCAAGCGCATCGAAAAAAGTTTGTTTTTTGCAAAATAATAATGATTTCAACTGTAATCGAAGCGCTTTGGCAGTCTATGTTGTGACCCGTGACGTATGTCTATAATATTATAACGAACAGAAAATCTCCGATATCCTCACACCACATCCCCCAGTCACTACACAAATAATATTTTAATAACATTTAGTGCAAAACAATTCGTGAAAATAAAATTTAAGATAGTCGGATGTCAATGTATTTTTTGCCTTTTTATCTGCTAAAAAGTTCTTGAACATCAGGTAACTAGTTGGATGCCAATACTTTTTAATGATAAACATATCGGAAATTAATAAGTGCACTAAAAAATATCAAAATACGTTAAAACAAAGAATTTATTTTTTAACTCCGTAACGAGATAAAAGTAAAGCGTAGAATCTTTAAGATGCAAGGAAAGAAGAAGCTGTGATTAAAGAATAGCGTGTTAATGACTGGAGGAGACAGGACCCTTACCAAGATTGAATATATGAACCTTTACTCATGATACTATGTAGAACTCATTTCAAGTTACATTACAAGTTATGGAAGCACAATGCAAAGACGTGGCTTTAGAAAAAAATTCGTATCGTCACTTAGCGCCGTATTAGTAACTTGATACAAATGCATTTAATGCTAATATATTTCAAGTGACCCATTTCGAACCATAGTACCAAGATAAAGTTACAACCGTGTACATAATTTCATGAAACAGTAACATAAAGTTCCGTAAACGAAACTCTTTAGTATCCGACCGCGATGTGCTTTGGAAAACTACGGAAGCTCAAATATCGGATTATAATATATTGTCAACCCGAGCCATGCAACCCTTTCCTTAAGAATAAGCGGTTCATGCTACACCCTTTAATTTTAATTTGAAAAACGACATATATATTTTGGTTTTTAATACAAAAATACGTGTGCAACACTTACCGTTTGTCTGATGGGTTTCATGCACATTTTCCATAACACAACCCGACGGATACACCATAATTCAACAGTTTTTTATATAACCATTAATAAACACAGTATTGCATTGTATAATAGACTAAATTGTAACTTCAGCGATATGGAAAACAAAACTCCTTTACTAGATTTACATCAATACTATACATCTTAGTTTAAAAAATTATGTCTATTTTTCCACATTGCCAAAGTTACAATAAGTAAATAAATTTAGGAATGACAGAACAAAGATTAGCCATTACACCGTGTACTTGTGACTAAAGCCCCATACCTATATTTGTGATTATTGAGACAAAATGGCGACACCATATAAAATGACGTTAACTTTAAGTATAAATTGTTCCATTATACAAGTCACCCGATTGGTTTATACTCCCGAATCAAACCCAGCGGGTCGTGCTACCCTAACGCACACTGTTTCTGACATTTCGTTTTTTGTAATCTATATAATTATGTTGTCAAGATGACTTCATTTTGACGTAATGTTTAAATTCGGGAATATAAACCAAAATATAGCAGTAAATTATAATTTTTAATGTATACTAATCTATGTGGTGTGAGGTACAGACGATGGGGTTAAGCTAGGTGGTATAACCATGGATTATTATTAGGTGATATCATATTGTAAAAGTTTTTGAACTGGTCAAGAGGGAGGATTGGGATTTCATGGGATGTTGCAGCCGTCCTGTTATTTTTAAACGTAGCCTAATTTAAGTTAGAATTTTAAATCGAAATTTTCTGAAAAATCATTTTTCATAACTTTAAAATAGACTTAAATTTCTAATTATATATTGTTTAATGGAAGATTTAAAGTTTGTAAAGTTTATTTTTCTAATTTCCGATAGCGAAAATAAAACATCAAAAACCAATATTTAAAAATACTGTAAAAACCTGATTAATTTGATTTAAAAAGACGCCCGATCTGTTATTAAACAGTTGATAAAATAAATATAAAGCCGAAAAAAACTCGTGGACAAATCAATTCATTTTGCATATTGATTACTGTAGCAAAAACACTAAATAATAAAATTAATAACTAAGCACAACAAGTGTACGACACACACATATTGTACTCGAACAAAAAAAACAAAACTTTAAGTATCTTAATATTAATATAGAACCTACAGAAAAATATCGTGAAGCAGATGTATTGCATGAGCTGAGAATGATATTAAAAAAAAATTACATATTTTGGAATGTATGAATATTATTTTTGCGGCCTGCGCTTGAGAGCCTATATAATTAAACATTTGGTTTTCCTGTCAATAAGAGCAATTATTATTTAAATATGAAAGGATTTTTTTCTTAATATTGATCCACTTCTGGCTTCGCCATTGTACAATCACCATGTAATGTAAAAGGTATATTAGTGGAATGTTTCATTAAAATCCGTTCAGTAGTTTTTTCGTGTAAAATGCAATACATAAGCTTCATACGACCAAATAAGTACCTAACACTGTCTCAGACTTAAGATCAGCCTTCAATAAATTGGCAAAACATTGTCTTTTCATAATGGAATGTTTAATATTTAAAAATCACAACGACGTCTAATCACACAGTTGGGGTTGCCATATGGAAGATATTTTTTTAGGGTCTTTGTACCTCTTTATAGAGAAAAAGCTCTTGAAATTCTGTACATAAATCGTCAAAATTATGATTGCTTTTTTAGTTGTTTGTCATTGATTCTAACGATTTTCTAATAAGATTCCTCGCAAAGGTAGGTTTAGGAAATCTGCTAAAGCTGCCTCTACGAGGAATCTTATTAAACGGTAAAACAACTAGGTACCGACTTTTTTAACTATGGCAACCCCCATCTTAAAACGTAAAATAAATCATACAACTACTTGTCATTGATTAACAACCTCTGGTTCACTTACAGATAATTAAAAATATGAAAATGAGAGTTCAACAATATTTAAAGTCAAGTAATAAATTCAACAAGTATTTTAAGTAAGTACTTAACCTATCAATATCGAGCTGCTAAATAACTGCCTTTATAGATTTTACACTTATTTTTGTAGTAAATTCATGTTTATTAACTAAAATATCGTAAAAATAGCGAAGGCACTTCACACTCTTGAGCTTAACGTCAAAATGTCATTTTGTCTACCCTGTTTTTTGCCGATATAACGCCAAAGGTAACGCGACCTTTTTTTCTCGGCCAATATTGGTCCAAACATAAGCTAAAAAGTCTTACAAACCCAAAACTGTAGAACATAATGCAGCTCTGGACGTTTTCTAGCGTTGGCCGGCCAACACGCTTACAATGTTTTCTTTATAACAGATAGACCGTCGCCTATTCCTTCTTTAACATTCGACATGTGTCAAAATTTTACTCTAGCGTCGCATCAAGAAATCTAACTTTTCTTACCTGCATTTTTCCTGACATTTGTGACATGGTCTTGCCATAATAACGTACACATTCAGACAAAGCAAAAAAGAAAAGAAATGTCGGCGATAACTGCGTAAGTAATTTTAGCTGCTTTCTTAGTAACTGTAAAAGAATTTCTTAATTATGTTTAACCGTTATTCCCCTCAGGTACTGTTGTTTTAGCAAGTTAGTATTCTTGTACTCAGTGTAACGTATTGAGTTGATTGTTAATTATTTATTAGTTTACCGCTTTAAATCTACTTTATTGAATTACAGTTCACTTATTTTTATTAGTGGACGTATCAAGCCTTTGTAATAATTTTTTTTTTTTAAATTACACGTTGTAATAGTGGGAAATTTTAACCGTTTTATTTGAAAACGAATTGTTTTAATTTTAATTGCGCTGCGGTGCAGTTATCTTTATTTCCAAAATATTAAAATGTCGTTAGGTAATTTTATTCTAGTTATAAGATTTTATTTCTTTTCTTTTAAACAAAACTGCGTTCAAAACGACACAATGATTTTTAAAGGCACGACTTTCTACTTCATTCAAGGTTTTACCTTTTCAACTTAAACGCCCGGGTAGTACGGGTAGGTAGGGAACATGGACAGCGTAGGGAATGGTGACGTCATGGAACCTGGCAAGGCTGCGGACAAAGCTGACCCGTACCCGGCCGGTAAGGCCGTCGGCAATGCAGTCGGCAACGTATTATACGTAGACAGCATAGGACTCGTATTCGCGTACGAAAAAATAGGAGCCGAGCCTCCATAAGAAAACATAGGTAATGATAAAGCTGGCGTCATTTGAGGAGGCATAGTATACGCCCTCTTTGCAGGTGTCGCATCAGTCTGCTGAAACGCGCGCTCGTAAGATCGTTTAGTTGGCAGCATTGATTGCTGTTGTAACATTTGTGACATTTGAGACATTTGAGACATTTGAGACATTTGCGTCATTTGGGGCGTCATGTAGGCCTGTGCGGTTGGCTGTTGGGAACGGACGGCCGCGTAGGTGGGGAGCATGCTCCCCATGGGGAGGAGAGGGGGGCGGAGGGAGGCGAGGAGCAAGTTCTCGTGCTGGCGCGCCAGCAGGCTCTGGTGCGCGATGTGGTGCGCGAGCAGGCGCGGCGCGGGCGCGGGCGGCGGGGGGGGGGCACACGTACCGGGAGAGAGCACCTTGGGCGACGTGGCTGGGGTCACGCCGCCGGTCAGCACCAGGTTCATGTCGTCGCCTGAGCACTGGAACACCTGGATTGAGCAACAGGATTAAGTACCTAATAAAATTTCTTCAAAAAAATTGAGCCAAATCTTCCTTTCTATCGGTAGGTAGCGTATTTCCCGAAGCTAATTGCGTTTTATTTTAAATACCGATATGAAACTGCAAAACTTGAGGGAAGAAAGAACCGGTTGTTAAATTTAAGCGATAAAACTCGTTTAAATGAACAAACTCTGTCTGAAACATCGTTTGAAGAAAGCCGATAGCGCCGACAACTCACGTTTGACGAAAATGAAAAAGCCACATGTTTCGAAAATAAATGAAGACACTTCCTGTGAACTCTAAGCGGCCAATTAGAACCACACTGAAACCAGTTTGGTCCTATTATCCACGTGTGTCACTGTTTAGTGTAGTTCTGACAAAACGTACCAACCCACATCAGAATTTACCGATGTAATTGTAATGATTTTGGATAGTTAACGTAGATTTTTTTTTATTTTAATCAAGCATTTTTGATGTAAAGGTATGGGGCGAATTTGACCGTCTAGTAATAAACTACATACAAGGTGTAAACGGACCCTTCACGAAGCCGCCAACCAAGCATTCTGTGTACGTCAAACTAAGTAACTACGCAAAAATTATCCCTGGGAAACGACTTTTTTTTGGGATGCCAAATCAAATTGCGGTAGGACTTAATGTAACGCACTCAAAACATTGTGTTGATGGATGCATTAAATAGTCGAAGGGCCATAGTAAAGTGAAAACATTAAAAAAATATTTAAAAAAAGTTGGTACCAAAGTTCCAACTTATTTTAAAATAGAAATAGTAGCCAGGAATGATCCAGAACAAAAAAAAAGCCTTTCGGCTTCGTTAAAAGTCTTTTTGCACTTATTAAAAAGTTGGATTAGTTTAACATATTTAACTGAATTGATAAAGAGATTGTGGGCAGTGGGTTGGGTCATTTTGGCAGAACTAAATTATACTAACTACTAAGTTATTGATTAGGTAAAATGTGTTACCTCAATATACCGCTGCTTCTTGCCAAAGGTCATATAGCGATGGTGCTTCTGCTGAGCGCACAGGAACGCGCTCGCTTCGCTGTCCATCTGGATGAATGCCTCGCCACTTGGGTGGCCCTGGGGTGAATATAATTGTGGAGGATTACGTAAATTTTATATAACAACCTATTTTTGTATAAGGTCTTGATGCAATTGTAAAATAACAGACAGAAATGTGTTGCCCGAGAGTTAGTTAGCACCTATAACAGTGAGGTAGCTTTCCCTTTTTTGGGACAAGATCGCCATACTTTTACCAACCACTGCACTCCTGAAAGCCAGAATCAACAGTGGACCTACTAGAAAAATAATAAGCCTTTGAGAAAAAACAATTCAACAAAGAATTTCTGTTTGTCTCTGCATCACCCAAAGGTTGACTGGTAGAGAATGCCATTGGTATTAAGTCAGCCTCTGTATCTACATTATGTGTGCTTAAAGTATTAAATACATAAAGAAGATTTATTTTTCTTAGCTTTATTAGACAATCGTTTCTCAACCTGGAATCGCGACTATTAGCAGTGTCCTCCTTTACCTACCAGACTTCATGAGCCTGAAATGAACGTGGCTTAGGACCAAGGGACAAGTTGAATCTGACTAGTATCAGGACCAGCACTAACCTGAGCATTGTACACCATGTGAACTCCTTGCACCACTATGTTCTTGGCGAACTCATCTAAGAATGTTAATATGTGCTCCACCTGCAAAGAAAACATTTACAATATGATAATGTTGCCATAGTATTGAAAAGCACTTCTCGAAGAGTCCTTCATGCTTTTTTCTGTCCGCTTCCTAAAATTAGAAAAGGGATCGTTTTGCTAAACAATCACATTCTGCCTAGCCTTTGTCCAACTATGTTGAGGTCGGCTTCCAGTGTAACCAGATGCAGTTGAATACCTGTATTTTACATGGAGTGACTGCCTATCTGACCTTGACAACCTAGTTAGTACTGGGTATGATGAGCACAGTCAAATTACGAGTACCTACAATAATGTT
Organism: Noctua janthina; assembly: GCA_963576755.1. Lineage (NCBI taxonomy): Eukaryota > Metazoa > Arthropoda > Insecta > Lepidoptera > Noctuidae > Noctua > Noctua janthina. The sequence continues at coordinate 11,401,957 of OY755068.1, read as the reverse complement.
TGTTAACTTACTTGTGCCTCATAGGGCAGTCCCCTCAGCCTGACGCAGTCCTTAGCAGTTCCTGAGGTGATGACATGCTGCGGCACCAGGGCTACGGGCAGCAGACCCTCTGCGGGAGCTGGCGCTGTGGACGGCGTGCTCGACTGGCTCGTGCGAGTCTCCAGCGAGCGGTTAAGGACCTGGAGAAGAAGGTAGCTGGTTAGATGTATCTATGTAGAAGTTGTTAGCCTGTTAAGTATCCTAATGCTGAGCAACGGTCTCCTTTTTTCCTTCCATACCTCTCCATCTTGTGCGATGTCTGGTCATGATAGGCCTATAAACAAGATCAGATCGTCACACCACATTCGCAGCGGACTATCTTCGACGGCGATTTCTTCTATCAGCCATCTAGTGAGTGACGGTCTTTGCAAAGATCGTTAACCTTTTCACCACCATGAACATCTATAGAAGTTCTATAGAAGCCCGAAAATCTGGAACTTCATAGAAGTCCGTGGCGGTAAAAAGGTTAAGGTTTAGTAAAGGGGTATAGTATGACCACTTTAAGTGCAGTTCAAGGCAGCGTTGATAATAATACAGATAAGTTGGTTGAAGTGTACAGGAGTTTTGTGTTTTTTTTTTAAAAGGAAGACAGCCACACCTGTGTCAGTTGTGAAGTAGTACTTTTTCTTTCTTCTTTTCTTACAGTTTAGTTTCTTATTTTGGATCGAGTTACCATTGATATGAATATAATTTATCATGGTGTTTCAAGTTTTTTTTTTTGGGTCGTCGTATTAGATTGGAAATAGTTATGTACAGACGCCAGCACATCAACCTATCCGAAACTGTCAAATTTTCCGAATCAACCTTGAACCTAATAATGATAAAGTTTATTTTAATTTTTTATTCTTCTTTAATTATAGAGGCTTTAATCACAAACTGATTATGCCACCATCATCGGTATAAACAAATATTTCTTACGATTTAAATCCTATCTTAGCAAATTTATGATAAAGTTGAAAATCTATTAAAGAAATTTGACAGATTGTAGTAGCTTGATGTGCTTGGCGTCTTCTGTACATATTTCCAATTAAAATATTCAAACTGAGGGTAAGTCTTTCCACATATTCGCATAAAACATGACGTAATATAACATCACAGTATGCTAAAAGTGTTCAGCTTTGTTCTATTATTATAGTCTACGGTAATCAGTATTTATAGTTATGAAAATCAAATAGCGTGCAACATTATTTCACAAAATATACATACTTTTTGCCGAATCAGAAGTAAAACTACTGATAGAGCATTTACAAGGAAAATAATATCACATATCGGCATTATGATCTATTGCAAAAATATTTATGTGTGATGATTTTGCAAAAGATCAAGTTTATTTATACGACGAAGACCGAAGTAAGTATCAGTGGCGAAGGGTTCATACAACTCGATTCCCACCGGATTCCGTTAGAAAAATGGCACAGTCTATAGATAAATAATATAATCAAAAAAAACATTAAAGATATATACTCCGGCTTACCTCTTACAAAAATTGACCCTTCGCTACTGGTAAGTATTACATAGCATTTAATATTAATAACGCCTGTAATCCCCGAAGGGTTAGGCAGAAGTGTACCTAATAGTACGCCCACGTTTCACCAGTAATGTTTCTCATATAATAAGGAGCGATCCCTATTACCATCAACCGGGCACAAATCCAGACTCCGTGGTTGCTACTGAGAAATTTCTGATGGAAAAACCCAATAACACTTTGCCCGACTCGGGAATCGAACCCAGGAAATCGTGCTCAGCAGTCGCACTTACGACCACTACACCAACGAGGCAGCAATATCAGTAAGCGGAAATCAATGGAAATTACTTCAGATTCCAAATTCAAACGGAAATAAATAAAAGCGCTATAAATGTTTAAAAAAAAATACACGTGTTTTTAGGTAAGGCCTTGTGAAACGCGTATCAAATTGTTGCATGACTGTGCATCAACGAATGGCGGGCACTTTAACTTAGGTACTTACCAGAAACCTCAAGGGCAGGCTATAGACAGAAATCTTGGTCAATATGACGTTTTTGGAATGATTCTCTTAAATATAGTAGAATAAAAATATATTGAAATTAAATTGGTAAGCTTATTGACCTACAGTTTTCTAGACGTTCTTTACAGCGCCTATGGTCAGATTCAAGGAATTGGCAAGAAATACAATATAGCTAGTTAGTTACGTTCTTAGTTCCAAATATGTAGGTAAATCTTTGCCGTCTATACAACATTATTTTTAGTATATGCGAAACCTGAATATAGTTTGTTCAGAATAAGTAACTGAATCGATTCCAATCATTTTTAAACCGTGTTATATTGTATCCCAAAAATATTTAAAAAAAGTTACAAGTTGGTCACCGACATTAAATACCTATCGCAATAATTTAGGTACCTACTGCCAAATTATTAGTATCAATGAACTCAAGACGACGATGAAGGCGCGCGCGCGGGCTCGCTGCATGGTGACCACGTTTTTGTGCGGACAAACAGGTAACAAAACAAGCTTATAACTTTGTGATTTTTCATGATACACTTTACATAAAAATACTAGACACGTGTTTCAGGTTTCGCATATACTAAAACTAATGTTGTAGACAATGCTTTACATTTTAGCACAGTCTCTAAACCACTACCTATTTCTGAACTTGAACTTATCAAAACTCATACTACACTTTAACCAACTTATCTGTGCAGGCCGGAAAACACAGAACTAAAATAAATATACCAAGTTTTGACATATCGGTGCAAATTTTCTAGACATGAAACGCCACCTTGAGCTGCACACTTAAAGTGGTTATACTATAAGAACGGTTGCTGGTCTGAAAGGGCTTGAAAGATTTTTGTACGAAGTCTGGCCGGTCTAACTGTCACCATTTTTTATTTTCAAAGTTGCGGCCAGGCATAACACCTATATTAATCGATAGCTGGTATCAATACAAACAAATTTTGTTGGAAGCAAAATGTTCTAAAGTGTCACGTTTCCGAGATATGACCTATCAAAGTTAAAGTCTATGCACTGATGGCATTTTCTGCACAACTTTGATATCTCGGAAAATTGACACTTTAGAAATCTTTTGTCTCATACAAAACTTTATTACAAAGGTTTTATGCATGGCCGCAACTTTGAAAAAAAAATAAAAATGGCGGAAGTTAGGCCGGGCATTAAATTCAAACCCCTTTCGTTCAATTCTGACAGCTGATTTATCGATCAAGGTTGCAAGAACTAAAGAGGGCATAGACAAAGTTACCTGCCAACGATAACTATAATGGAAATGTCAAAAATGTAAGCATGGGAATGACATAATAGTATTACCACATTAAGTGTGCAGTTCAAAATGGCGTTGCTTGGCAAAAAAATTGCATCGATATGTCAAACTTGATACATCACTTTAAGTATAAAACAAAGTCGCTTCCCGCTGTCTGTCTGTCCCTATGTATGCTTAGATCTTTAAAACCACGCAACGGATTTTGATGCGGTTTTTTTAATAGATAGAGTCATTCAAGAGGAAGGTTTATATGTAGATATTGCACCCGTGCGAAGCCGGGGAGAGTCGCTAGTTTGCTATAATTCTGTTTTCCCGCCTGCGCAGATAAGTTGGTTGAAACGGCACCGGCAAAAACTTATGTCAGTTTGGTTGAAAATCGCAAAATTACAAAATGATTTGGAAACGATTGTCACTTCTCTGAACCTTGAGGTCAAACACCAATTTCGATAGCTTCACAACCTTGTCAAGATATTAAGGACATCAAAGAATGCAAGGTCTTTTTCGGAAGTGGGTACCTAGCAAAAAAACCTTGGCAGCATCTTCACAAATGTCTGAAATCGTAGCGTTTACATAAAACCACAATTTACGTACGATTGTTTGTGGCTGCGACTGTTCTCAGCAATTGCTCTATTATGTTTGTTGCAGATAAAACAACAGATAGATCAGACGTATAATATTTTTGTAGCGAGCACGAAGGTCGCGTAATTTCGAGATATTAATGCTGGTAGGTGGTTTTGAACGATATTTACTAAGCCGTGACTTGGATACAGTTCAAAATAATCTCGGAGATAAACATCAAACTTGTAGAAAAGGAATCTTCCTATCTCTGGATACATTGTTAAGGATTTCTTCTCTTCTGGTAAAGGACTACCTTGCAGAATTTCTGCAACAGCATCGTGTTCCTATTGAAAGATTTTCAATAAATCATGAAACATACGCCTCATCAATATTGTCTTTAACTCTCTGTTCTATTGAATTCTATTCTCATTATTTGTTAAAATGGACATGTCCATGTCCAATAGTAAGGACCAGACGATGCACAATGGGATCGCAAATTCTATACGTTGTTGTTTTTATAATTTTTTTCTTCTTCTAATAGAACGACTCGCTCTGTCTCTTTCTTGACTGTAATTTTACCCTTTTACCGAAACACAAGTTGCTAAACATTTCTGCTTCATCGTTCTTTCTGGCCCAACTCAGTATGAGCTGTACTACAAAATGAATCATAAAACAACAAAAAACTCAAGCTGAAGTATTACGCAACTAGTGCGCTATAGTGCAGCTTAAATACCTACCGTGTTAACAATCGTAGGTACAATGAGCCACGGTGAAGGCTTCCAATAAATACAACACGACTAAATTCTTGATAACATTATATTTACGTTCGCTGCAAATGGACAAAGCAAATCTGGGACTGAATAAGTATGTTTCACCTTTCTTTATTATGTAAAGTTTGTGAACGGTGACCTAGGGTGTACACAAAGTGTCATTGTACCAACTGTAATGATGATGGAAAAGTCAAATATATATTAAATTGACGTTATGTTACCGAAAATATTACCTAATACTTTGAATTCCTTCAAAGTTCGACTGAATCGGTTTCTTCTAGGCAAGCGTGATCCTCCCTAGGCCGCATCAATGCGTCATCGCTTCAAATCAGGCGAGTTGCGCCCAAACACAAGACAATTTAGTGTAAAAAGTCGTTGTGGACAGACGAACTACTGTCATCTTCCATAAAAATAACAGAGAAAAACACAGATGGACCTTTGGCAAATTGTTGGGTGTCAAGTACCAAGTTTTTTGAACATCGCCACAATTCGGAGCTTAAGACCATTTTTTAAACATATATGCATTGCCGACTACAACATAGTAGATACTGGTGGAGATGATTATCTTTGTGTTTGTATTCTATAATAATGAGCTTTACACCCTTGTGACAATGGTTTGAATCCCAAGATTCGCCCTATAGCTTAATAACAATCATGTTTCTGTTACGTTTATCATGAATACTATGAATAGTATCTAGGTATGGCTCCATGCTGGATGTGCGAGTTCACTCTCCTCAATATATACGCTCTTTTGCGGGCGGTGGGTGCACATCTTACCATATAATTTAGAGATAAAACGGATACTAATTTGGCCGGATACCGGATATTCGCCAAACTTCGAGGCCGGATGGCCGGATATTCGACTCTTTGTCGCGTTACATGTTTTGACGACTTTGATTTAAGTTAACGCTGGCACACAAGTGTGGTGTTTACGAAGCCGAGCGGAGTCGCTTTTTATCATCAATTGTTGAAAATTTAGCATTTATTCACCATAATTTTCCACTTGTTAATTTTGAGTATCAAATTATTATCAATAATAATATTTTTGCCAAGTATTTATAATCAGTAATAAAATGATTTTTAATTATAAATACATGGTGTGTATAAGCTATTGTGGTAAGATTTATCTTGTGTTAATGAGAAATTATTGATTTCTTTCATATTCGGTATCCGGCCGGATAGTGAAAATTGGCTGGATAGGTCGGATAACGAATAGTTCCCGGATATCCGTAGAATAGAATTAAAGATGATCTTTGCAATTGACCGATTCCAACCGACCAATGTCTTAACTTCGTACATTAAGGCCCGCTTTCACCACGAATCGCTGAACACGTTTAACGTAGAACGCATTCAATGCATCGAGAAGATGACAGAGACAGAATGATGTTTTAAATATGTTTAGCGTTAAACGCGTTTCGCGATTTGTGGTGCAAGCGGGCCTAAGTAACTATTACTGAATGTTCTAGTCTTTGTGCTTCAATGTATGTGCGTCAAAGGTTATCACTGGCATGTTATAGATAGCTAACGATTTGAAGGAGCTTCCTAGCTTGTTTCTGTCCTTTCTCATTATCAAATGATGTTTCTAATGTCGGAGATGAATGTGGTTATTTTTGTTTTGAGATATTTGCAATCTGCAAGTCGTTTTGGTTCATTGGTTCCTATTTTCTGAAATATTACCAATATCAAATGACTTTGATCAATGTTATAGTCGTAATGGAAGAAAATACTAGTCATAATATTTTTTTGTACTGCTAAGTTGAACTAGCATGTTTATTTTTTTTCGAACAAAGGTGTTTTAAGCGATTTGCTCCTAAAATTCTAGTAATGTGTAACTTTAACATTCAGCTGTTTTGATATGGAAAGAAAAATTCGAGTGCGAGCAGGGTTTGAACCTGCGACCTTCCGATTCAGTAAACCGGACGTCTTAACCAGGTCAAACCCTGCTCGCACTCGAATTTTTCTTTCCATATCAAAACAGCTGTAGTTCCCTACGCAGGGTTTGCGTATAAAAATATTAACTTTAACATTTCCATAAAGTACCTACTTATCTACTAAATCATAGATTTGACAGATCTTTAACATCATCGAAAATACGGGGTGGAAGGGACACCGACGTGAAATCGGTTACCAAGTATTCAGTACCTTATTCTGAGCCCTACCACATAGAAATTTTTCGGCGGTAATTTAAAAAAATCAGCTGTTCCATACATTTTGACTGTGTAGGTATTGCGCTTTTGTAGGAAACTGCGGTTTTTTTTTATTTTCCCTTCCACCCCGTATCCTAATTCATCTACAGTCTTTTCACGGTTATTTTATTTCTCACAGCAGCAACGAATTACCAACAAAGCAACCTAATAATAACCAGAATAAAGACCATACATTCCAAGCCACCAGACTACCAGTCCACCAGCCACCAGCCAGCTACCAGTCTTTCCAAGGGGTACCGTATTACCCAGTATTAACTGTGTTGTGGAGGTCAGATAGGCAGTCGCTCCATGTAAAATACTGGTATTCAGCTGCATCCGGTTAGACTGGAAGCCGACCCCAACATAGTTGGGAAAGGCTAGGCAGATGATGATGATGAAAGACCATACATTGATGGGTAGCTGCCACTGGTACACACATTATGTTGGAACCAAATGATATTCAAATGTTTACGAGCGTTAGTCGGGACAACAATATAGTAGGTAGTCTATAGGACAAAATCACAAGATGAAGAAAGTCATACGCCCGCTTGTCAGATAGCATGCATTCTTGTGTCAAAATCAAAAGTTTTGTTTGACTTTATTCCCAATATCTGCTCTACATTATTATAAATCTCTTTAGTTGGAACGAAAACAACGATTGAAGATTTTGACAGCGATGTAATGCAAAGTCACTCAGAGGTAAAATAATCGTTAGTCATCGGACTTCTAAAAACACTTCGATGATAGGCACATCTATTTCATAAGACACGTGATCAGGTAATCTTATAAACTAAAACCTAGAACCATATTCTCACCTGTTGCACTTCAGCAGTAGTAGACCGAAACAGCTCAATATATCTAGCTCCAATAGACTTGCGGTGTCGAGACAAGGCCTTAGGCGCGTCGTCTTCTTTGGAAAAAAGAACGAAGGCGTCTCCAGTGGCCCTGCCGTCGGCTCGACGCACGAATAGCACGCCTTCTGCTCCATCCAGAACTAAGACCGGGTTGTCGCCCGTTGAGAAGAAGTCCAGCTGTAAATTGAGGTAGCTGTTAGTATACGGTGAGTTGGTGGACAAAGAATTCTGGAAAGTTCTACAAAATAGACTGGACAACAAAAAGCGGCTGTAAGGACTGAAAAAGACACAGATGGTCTTGGCTTGTTTTATAAATCTACGGGAGCCTTAAAAGGTTTAATAAATCTTTGTGTTTTTAGCGCTAGGTGTTGCTAAGTTACAAACTAGTGTAATATTGATATGAGGTCTAATATCAAGTAGGTTATTATTTGGCTAGAAGTAGTCGATTATCACTAGGCTTTTACGAACACGTTTACACTTCAAAATAGAAAATATATCATCAGAAACTATATGAAGTCTGTGTTTTTTTATTCGACTTCACTGAGAAGAAAGACCAAAACAAAGTCACTCGTCAAAGTCTTCTTTTGAAGTCCAGAAGTGATCTCTTCATATCATAGCAGGGCCATGCAGATGGTCTAAGAGATCTAGAAAATACCGAAGCAAATGTCATGACATCTAGTTCAAGTTTATTAATAATATTATAACAGCAATGGTTAGATAAGTTAGGTAAGCTGCCACCTAATCTCACCAGCTAACCCTGAGGTTATGGCGTATCGGTAAAGTTGACAAAATATTATCAATTCAACGCCTTTTGATTGGCTCGCAATAGTGTTACGTTGGTAGATAGATCGTTGCGTTAGAAGAAGATTGTGGCTTAGAAAATACATACGTATGCGTATGTAAGTATGTCATGTATTTCAGTTAAGATCAAACATAATTATATCAAAAGCAGAATATGTAATGTAAGTAACAGACATCGACGTGCAAACTGTTTTCACAAATTCTGTACATAATTCTAGCCCAGATTTTCTCCGGTTTAAAAAAAAAACGGCTGTCAGTTTTATGACAAAGTTCAATACCTATACGATCAAAACGCATGGATTTTTTTGTTTTCTCTTTATTAAACGGACAAATGAAATACTGGGGCGTCTTCGAGTTTCAGCGGTTCTATAACTAGGTAAGCATTTCGATCACAGTAGCTTACAGATAGCAGTGCTCATCTTTGATCACATTTCAATGACTAGACTTAAATTCTAAGGATAAAGATACAAGGTCCAATTTGGTCCATTTATTTACATTGGTTTAACGATCAGTTTATACTCACAACTTGTTGCGGTGTCGCATCGTAAGGCAGTCCTCTCATACGCACGATGACTTGCGCCCCACGCGAGAGGAACGCGGCCGCTTCGCAAGTGGCGCCCCCTGCTACTGACAGAAAGTCTTCGCCGCTTGCACGGTACACCTGAATCAGAGACAAAAGGGATTTAGTAGAGATTTAAGAAGTCTTTGGAAGAATTTTAAAAGCTTCTTAACTAACAGGTACCTTTTGAATAATTACTTTAGTAATACAGCTCAATAGGTTAGGTCACCAATCTGATAACTTTAGGAATGCTAAATTAGTTGGAATTAATCTTTTAAAACACGAAGGATTAGAAAAGAAGAAAGCCCTTCTTGGGGTCAATAACGCTCTGCTTGTCATGATATTAAGTGCGTGTAGAGGTTCTAAGGTTTCCTCAAAGAGCCGATGAGCGGAGTGGAACAGATTGATTAAAATCTAGATCGCCTCTCTCGTCTCTCCTATGATGGGTCGAATCTTACACATCTCCGCACCGCCCAGTTTGACTCCGCTTTGGTCCACCAAAAGTACCTTATTCAGGTCGAAGGCAAGATGCCTTCAATTAACAAAAAAGAAATGGGCTCCGAGCTGGCTTCCTTACGTGTTTGTTTGTTAGTTGCATCTGGCTAGCTGATATTGTTTACTTGCAAAGATTACAAATGAATGCTTCTATAATTAGGAAGGCTCATGTTTACCTCAATGTACCGCGACCCGATATGGTGCTTATGTCGTTTTAGCGCCATGTCTCTGTGCTCCTGTGACACGAACCGCACCAGCGCCTCGCCGTTGCGTCTACCTTGAGGCGACAGGCACAGGGCTACGCCACCCCTGTGGATAACAAGAAGAAATAAGAATACGTGAGGATACTGTCCTCTAAAGTAAGATAAAAGAGGTTACGTTATTCAGCTCGTATCAGAAAATGAATGGAATATGTATGAGAGACAATGTATGTCACAGTTAATATTTTTTAAGTGTGGATAGACTGAATGCAGAAGGCGGAGAGTTGGCTGTTTTCGCGCAGCTTGGCAGAGGTTTTCGTCCAGCAGTGGACTGCAATTGATCGAGATGATTAATTACGAGTATATCTGTTCAGGGTAGTATGAATTCCCATTCATATTTTTGCCGTATTTAATAATCGTATTAACACTATTTTCGATACTCACTTGGCGACATTGAGTCCTCGGAAGAATTTGGCGATATCCTGATCTGATGACTGCCACGGTAGGCCCCGCGCACGTACTATGCAGTTGCCGTCTATATCATCGTCTTTTGAGCTGTAACAATACAAAATAGCACGTTATTTATTTATCTAGATAGATACATAGAATATACTGATATTTTATTGTACAAAAAATCGTTGCACGTAAAGTACAACCACATTCCGCCAGTTGTTAGTTTCCTCAAATTAGGTAATTTGTTATTGGAATATAACACTTGTTTTAATACCCTTAGGGTTCGTTCGTAAAAAAAAACGTCTAGACGAATTTATAACCTCCTTTTTTTTCCAAGTCTGTTAAAAAGTTAAGATCCCACGATCATCAATATCCCACCGCTCAAGCGGTTAAAAACAAAAGTAGTACGAAACTGGCATGTTATCCCAAATTTAGTAGTAAAGCATCGTAGGTACCAGTCATTATCGTGTGAAAATAGGTACCATTATAATGCGAGAATATTCCAAATATCAGTGTGTTTCTTTAAATAAGCTGTTCAAGACTAATCTTTTTGTGAACAAGAACAAAAAATTCGACAAGAACGTGTGAAAATTGCGGATTTGCCAACCATGGTAAAGTTAAAGAAAAGATCAAGATATCTAAACCCAAAAGATTAAAAAAATATATAGAGTGGACATTGGGAATATTTTCATACAAAAATTTTGATCTCGGTAATTTAGGATTTTGACATACGAATGTCTACTTGACAAGCGGGCGTATGACACTAGACAGACCGACTTGTTACTAAGTAGTAACAAGTATTGGATTACGATTTTCTTCGTATTGTCCCGTCTATCGCTCGTAAATATTTGAATGTCTTTGTGTATACCCTATTGTTCGTGTATCATGAAAGTATTTACTATTTATAATTGCTTATAGCACTAGTACTTTATCAGCCTCATTAAAGCGGCACAAACTGTGCAAATAACGGCAAATAAACATAAAAAATAAATTATAACAATGACATTTTGCTATCGAAATTACACGCTGATTTATTTATCCCATGGATTTCCAACAAAATGTTATTTTTTTACTGCAAGCTTATAAAGGTAATTATGAAAATTATTTTTGTGGTGATTGATTGTGCCTAACTAAATAATGGTATAAAATAATACAATGTACTTATAAGTAGTTTCTAGCAAAGAGATTAAAAAAGCGGACAATGGGAAAATTTTCGTACAAAAATTTTGATCCCGTACATTTTCGATTTTGTCGCAGAAATGCTAACCTGACAAGCGGGCGTATGAGACTAGACAGAACAACTTGTTACTTAGTAACAATGATTAAATTACGATATTCTTCGTCTTGTCCCGTCTATCGCTCGTAAATATTTGAATGTCTTCGGTTCTAGTATTTGCTATACCACCCAAAATATCAATGTCACTTGCACGTGAAAATATGATAATGATCGATTTGCTAATGTCAAAGATACTTTCAACCGTAATGAAGTTACAATATAGGTAGTAGGATTTTGTTGAAAGTCATCATCATTCTCCTGCCCTTACCCCAATTCATTTGGGATCGGCGCAGCATGTCTTCTTCTTCCATACTTCTCTATTACTCGTCATCTCAACAGACACCTCCTTTCTTGCCATATCATCCTTCACACAGTCCTTCCAACGTTTCTTTGGCCTTCTTCTACTCTTATACCCATCCACATTCATACTCAAAACTTACCTCACGACATTCATCAAATCAATCAAAAAGTGATAAAGCATTTTCTAGGTAGGTATGCTACTTTATGAGCAGCGGTGGTGTGATTTCGAATTCCCGTGAGGAGGCCTGACTGACCTATGAAATGAGTGAATGAGACTGACCTATGTTCCAGCAGTGGGAACATTTTAGGCTGATTATTATGATTATGCCTTACCTCAGGTCGCCGGTAATTTAATGTTTAGCCCACATTGTATTCTAGGAATCTCAGAACGTTTATAAAACAAGAATAGTGTAGTCTATTGTCCTAAATCCAACGCGTCCGTGCGTAGTAAAAATATTTTAATAAAATAATAACAAAACAATGGTTTCTAGAAGCTATAATTTTGCGCCAGTTCACATGACGTCCGTAGCACCGAAAGCATCGTAAAATTCACTTCTTGTTATAATTTTGCTGGATGAGCTACATGTGAGATTAGTGTTTAATTATGAGTAGATCAAGCGCAGTTTAAATCATTTTACTCGTCATTTTACACCTGTGAACCAGTTATAGTTTGCGTTCATATGTGATCTAGGTGTCCAGTAAAATAACGCGCTCAGAATACTATTGAGGCTGGCGATGTAGCGCGTCAAAGATGTTTCCGTTGCCGTCCTAGCTTTTCGTCTTTTGACGCTCGAATAATGTAATGCGTTGTTAGTGAACAATTGTCAAATGTATTGAAAAAAAAACATGGCGGGGTAAGTTCTCATTTTGGTCAAGCGCAAAAGACCCTTGTTAGGCTATTCGTATTTTTGAGGAGTGGCTAGAGAGGCGCCACGGCGCCCTCACCTACCGTCTGACGCAGGTCCTCACCGGACACGGTTGTTTCGGGAGGTTCCTGCACCGAATCGGGCGGGAGGAAACGCCCGGGTGTTTCCACTGCGAGGATCGTCCGGAGGACACGGTGGAACACACCGTGGAGGTCTGCCCCGCTTGGGCGGAGCACCGCCGTGTCCTCATAGCGGCGATTGGCGGCGGCAATCTCTCGCGTCCGGCCTTGGTTCAAGCCATGGTCCGGAGCGAGAGAGAATGGGAAGCCGTCACCTCCTTCTGCGAAGCAGTCATGCTAGTGAAGGAGGTGGCAGGACGTGAGAGGGAAAGAACCTCACGTCCCAGCCGCCGCGGGAGACGCCCTGGGCGTCGGGGGTCACGTGGTGGCTTCCGACCACCGTAGGCGCTGGCCTGTGGACGGCGAGTTATGGGCTAGCTCGCCGTCCGGCCGTCTTATGACGACAGGCTGTGTCGACGGCGCGTTCGTGTTCCACGCGCGCCTCAAAGAGATGTCAGCAATCAAGTAGGGGTCCGCATGGGCCGATGCCTGCCAGGGCTGCGGGACTGTTCGAAAGAGATACCGTGGCCCTGGAACACAAAGGGCAGAGAAGGAACATGGATGGGTTTTAGTCAGTACAAGTCTGACACTCCCCTCCGCTCCGCCCAGAGTGGGGGGGGTCATTTGATGATTTCCCATCCGGAAAAAAAAAAAAAAAAAAAAAAGGCTATTCGTATTATAGTATCTATGTGAAAAGCAGTAGCTTCGTATGGGCCATCGTACTGCAAACGTATCGTTCGCGGAACAGTAGAGGCTCGTTCACATATATCAGTCACAAATCAAGTTAAAATTAAAATCAAAATCTATAATATAATCAAAGCATTTATTTCAAGTAGGCCAGTTACAGGCACTTTTGAATTGTCGAAACAAAGGCAACAGTAAAATATAGCTACAGTCCCAGTCACAAGGCACAAAAACTGTGAAAGTACTGTAGTTGCCCATTCCCTAACGTAGATCTCTATGGAGAAGAACGGGCAAGAAACTCCATGGACACTCTTTTAAATCAGAATACTTTAACAAAACCTTGGTTACATCATTCATTTTGAGATGGTACGTTATGTGAGAACGATACAGCAAGATGTGTACGTTAAAAGTGTCCATAATAAAAACAATTCAAAAATAAAATAATTAATTCAAATAAGCCGTGGCAAATAAGAGATGACCAGTCACAACTGACAGCGCCCGTTCACGAACATGACGCATGTATCAGCACCATTCAACTCAACCATCAGTGGACACAGAGCAGCTGCCATATGACCTACGCATCGTAATGGAATATACCTAAGCTTATCTACTGAAACCTAAGCTAAATATAATACTACTATTAGTTATATCAATCTTCCTTTTCTAACAATCGGAATATTTATACTATCAATGAATAATAGTGATGACCTAGACCTTTGGTACCACTAGCTTCAGCCTGCGATTTCTTCCGGCGAAGTAACATATCCTATAGCATTTGGTAATAGTGTAGTTTACCATTAGTAAATGAATACTTGAAATCGGATCAGAAGTTTCCGAGATTAACTACTTCCTATACATACAAGGTGTAAACGGACCCTTCACGAAGCCGTCAACCAAGCATTCTGTACATCAAACTAAGTAACCCTACGCAAAAATTATTGCTGGGAAAAGACATTTTTTTCTGGGAGTGAAAAATCACGTTTTACGGTACAACTCAATGTAACACTGAGTGTGTTACGTTGAGTTGATTGTTGCATTGCATAGTACGGTGGTAATGGAGGTATTTAAAGAAAAGTTATAACATTAAAAACTAGTATTTAAAAAAACCTTTGAACACCAATACGTCCGTAACTAGAAGATTCCCAGGTATGATACAGAAGAAAAACATATCGCAATGAAGAAGAGACTTTCGGCTTCGTTTAGGGTCTATTTACACCCTTTATAATCATATCTGAAGTGAGTATTTGACTGCCTCGTTGGTCGAGAGGTCGCAAGCGTGACTGCTGAACATGAGGTCCAGAGTTAAATTCCCGGATCGAATAAAGTGTTATTGGGTTTTTGCATCAGGAATTTCTTAATAGCAGCCACGGAGTTTGAATTTGTGCCCGGTTGATGGCAATGAGATCGCCCCCTATTACAAGGCGAAATGGTGTACTATTAGGTACACCTCTGCCTAACCCTTCGGGGATTACAGACGTGGTGTTATATTATGTTATATGTATATATCTAAACTAAAAAAAAATTACCTCTTTATATTTTACTAGTAAGTATACAAGTTTGGGTAAAGAGGAAACAAAAAGCTGTAAAAACATTTCTGATTCTGCTTTATAAAACATTGCGATTTCTGTATTATTTGCTAGTTTATAATATCAACGTAAAAATAAATAAAATTACAGATAATTAAAATATAAATTCTCTAAAGGATGGTGAAAATCACACCAAAATTCGTTACGGACATTTAAAAGACAAAAAGATCGGATATTGGGAATATTTTATTCAAAAAGGTTCATTCCAAACATTTACGATTTTGACTCACGAATGCAACCTGTCAAGCGGGCGTATGACACTAGACAGACCGACTTGTTACTAAGTAGTAACAAGTATTGGATCACGCTTTTCTTCGTCTTGTACCGTCTATCGCTCGTAAATATATATAGTTTGGCTGCGGAGTATAGGAGAATAATATGGTCACTCAAACAGACAGACAGATTCAAAATTAATATAATAATATTAATAGATATAATTGAATGATATTCACATTGCACTTGACCCCAACCATATACCACAAATACATATGTTTGCTAGTTAAACAACGTGAGTTATTACCTTATATAGAAGATATTGATTTGTAAATCCACAGGAAAATCAAGCGAAGCAATTGGAATTGATAATGCAGTGATTGGATCCGAGATTGTCATAATCTGTTGGTTTAATAGACGTTCCTGATGACTACCTAACTTATGTGTGGTTATATTAATTACTTACATTTGTTAAAAAAAATCTAGCAATTTTAAATGTAGCATATTTAAGCATACATATTATTGCATAACATAACATGAGGGGCTCGTGGCTAAATAATAGCAGCCACTCGGGTCGATCTTCAGGTTAAGCCGCGCTTTCCTAGGTTGGTTAGTGGATAGGTGACCACCAATTTCATACCGAGTTTCCTCCGTGCCTCGGAAAGCACATTAAGCCGTTGGTTCCTGCTGTCATTTGTAGATCTTTGGCAGTCGTTACAGGTAGTCAGTGGCCAAAAATTTTGAGAACCAGTCTTACCAAGGGTTATCGTATTACCCAGTACTAACTGGGTTGTGGATGTCAGATAGGCAGTTCAGCTGCATCCGGTTAGACTGGAAGCCGACTCCAACATTGTTGGGAAACGGCTAGGCAGATGATGATTACATAACATAACAACACGCCTGTAATCCCTGAAGGGTAAGGCAGAGATGTACTTAATAGTACACCTAATTTCACCAATTATGTTTAAGTCCTATGTAATTCGGAGCGAGCCTATTGCCATCAACTGCGCACAAATCTAGACTCCATGGCTGCAACTGAGAAATTCCTGATGGAAAGACCAAATAGAACTTTGCCCTTTTTTACTATAAGTTTGTTCAAGGTCTTATGGGAAAACCCTTCAACAGCTGATTACAAATTCTCATTCCAATATCAATCATGAAATATTTCATGACCCACAAGTTCTGTGATAATTATATTTCGCTATCACATTTTGGGCCCAAGGATTTATAAAAATATTGATAAACCAAATGACATAAATAATTATAATTATATTGTTATATCAGCTCATTGCTTCTGTAGATATTGGTACTCTGTAGATACCTTATTGTATTATTTACAAGTCACTATGATAAAATAATAGAAACATTGTGTAGCTAGATAATATTGGACAGTAACATTTGTTATGATAATGGAAGTGGAAGCTAAAACATAAGACTTGGGAAGAGAGAAATGTTCAGAAATAAATAGAAAGTGACAATATAATATAGCATCACACCTGTATTTACCTAAAGGATTAGCAGAGGTGTATATCTAAAGGGAGCAAAAATACCGTTAACCAAGCCGAAAAGCTTCTTGTTCTCCCCGTCATTGTCATATTTTTTTTTGTTCTAGACCATACCTGGGAACCTTCTAGTTACGGAGATATTGGGGGTTAAAGTTTAAACTTTATCACAAGTTTTTTTTAATACATGTTTTTAATGTAATAATTTTACTTTAAGCACCTCCACGACCTCCCACTATTCAATTTTTCCATCAGCACAATGTTTTCAGGGCGTTACATTGAGTCCTACCGTAAAACGTGATTTCTCATCCCAAAAAAAAGGCGTGAAGGGTCAGGTTGCATAATACCAGGTGTAGACCCTTCACGAAGCCGTCAACCAAGCATTATGTCCATCAAACTAAGTAACTTTACACAAAAAATATTGCTGGAAAACGACTTTTTTTTAAGGAGTAGTAAGAGGAAGAAAAGCATTAGCTGTACCAATCACAATTAGAGTGCTTTACCTACACGAGCAAGAGGTGTAATAGTGAAATACAGGTGAAGTATCATACCTTCCTTCGCTAGTGATGAGCGTGATGACATGACGCGTGGTGGCCGACTCATCCCTTTCTCACACTAAGAACTACGTGGGAGGCAACAGAAAATACCAATACGGAAGCATTTAAAGATTCCGTGAGAAACTGGCCTTCACCATAGTGCAAAAGACACAATCGTATAAGTTATTTCATTTTATTATGATTATAATAATACATGTGACCAAGCAGACAATGTCCATTATGACTGACCGATCCAAAACATCTTGAACAATGATGTTACAACACTGACCTGACACTTGATAATTATGACCATGCTACAGAGGGGTGTTGAAGATAACATAACACCTGTTTTTTCAGAAGGGTTAGGCAGAAGTGTAGCCATAGTAGATCCATGTTTAAGTACCATGTAATGGTGGCGAGTTTCGAGCAGTTCATGGCTAAATAATAACAGCCGTTCTTCAGATTAAGCCACGCTTGCCTACGCTGGTTTGACATACCAGGTTTCCTCAGTTCCTCGGAAAGCACGTTAAGCCGTTCGTCCTGGTTGTCATTTGTAGATCTTTGATAGTCGTTACAGGTAGTCAGTGGCCCCGAAAGTCTGACAGCTTGGTGAGATTGTACCAAGGGACTATATCGTATTACCCAGTACTAACTGGGTTGTGGAGGTCAGATAGGCAGACGCTCCATGTAAATTACTGTTACTCAGCTGTAGACGATTAGACTGGAATCCGACCCCAACATAGTTGGGAAAAAAAGGCTAGGCAGATGGTGTAATGTCTGCCATAAACCAAATACAAATGCGGTTAGTTTTATGCACCAGCAGTACCAGCACACCCTTCGCTACATTTTCTCGCAACTCTCTGCGGTGTAAACGCAGTCTGAGATAACAACATGTGACATTTAGGCAAGTTTTCTGGGAGTCCTTGTCAAAAGTAACCAAAACAAGTCAACATATTTATTGCGAACTAAATGTACAATGTGGTGTTATGTTAGTTCTTATGACTTAGCAGCCTTTTACAAGCATTACAATTCATCATTCGCCTGCCCTTATTTTCAGTTAGCCCGTAAATCCCACTCCTGAGCAAAGGCCTCCCCCCATTCCTTCCACTTCTCACGATGGTGTGCTTCTTCTCGCCAATTTGCGAGGAAGCCATCCAAAACGTCCCGCCATCTTCTCTTCTACCGCGACCCCGTCTAGCTGTTCCAGTTCTCCAGTCTTGCAATATTCGGGCCCACAGGTGTGCCGGCAGACATGGCCTGCCCAGTCCCACTTTAGTCAGGCAGCATTATAAGCTACGTCGGCAATTTGCGTTCTGGAGCGCAGTGTGGTGTTCCTTATCCGGTCAGTTATTTTTACATTCGGTATGCTGCGCTCCATCGCTCGTTGGCAAACCATGAGTTTGGACTTCTGGACGTTAGTCAAAGACCAAGTCTGTGCCTGCCCTTATCGTCCCAAATTAGCAGGCATTAAACATTATTATTACTTAATTATTTTTCTTAGAACAATTAAATACAGAAATTATAGTTGTGTCAAAGTTAAATATCAATAATTACCTATTAAATTCCAAAAAAACATACCAAGTCCTTGGAAATGGTTTCATTGTCGGCATTGAAAGAGCATACTATGGCCTTTCTATAAAGTAGGGACTAGGTGTCAGTAGGTGAAACAATTATCATTAGAATAATTGAATAATTATTATTTTCACCATTGAAAGGAACTATAGAAAGGACGACACGAGGCTGTGAAAAGAATTTTCTTTGAGAAGATTCCTAACGTATGAAGATTTTCAATTATTAATAATTCTATAGGCCTTTTGTGAATGTCAATGTCACATTCCCTTCCCATGAGATGATACGTTAACTGTAAACATTAATGATCTTCATAGAGGATGACAGATTAGACGAGAACTACAGTTGCTTCGCATGAGCTCGAAACAATCATTTTAGCAGACATTCTGATGGCTAATTAAAATATGGCTATTGGTAGGAGTAAGAACAAGTCTTCAAAACCTCAAGCAGAAGAAGTCTATAAACTGGCGTTCTTAGTTTTAGTCATTAATGTAACTAAAACATAACACACTTTAAACGTGGGAAACGTAGAGTTAGAACTCACAATTTTTGCCAACATTTTTGCTTAGGTACGAGGAGCTCGTAGCTAAATAATAACAGCCGCTCGGGTCGATCTTTAGGATAAGCCACGCTTGAGTAGATTGGTCCGTGGAAGGGCGACCACCCATTACATACCGAGTTTCCTCCGTGCCTCGGAAAGCACGTTAAACCTTTGGTTCCGGCTGTCATTTATAGATCTTTGACAGTCATTCCAGGTAATCAGTGGCCCGAAATTTTGACAACCAGTCTTACCAAATGGGTTGTGGAGGTCAGATAAGCAGTCACTCCGTGTAAAATACTGGTATTCAGCTGAATCCGATTACACTGGAAGCCGTACCCAACATAGTTGGGAAAAAAGCTAGGCAGATGATGACTACATACTTAGATACGTCAAGCAAAGTCACAAACACAAATTCAGAAGCAAATTTCTCCCCGCGTATCTATAACTGCTCGTTTCGGATCAATAATAATGCAAACAGCGCGTTACAAGTAGAAACACAACACCAAGCCGTTCCACAGCGATTTGTATTTGAAATTAAAACTAGCAGTGTAGCTCCTTATCTTACTGCGAACGAAGTGACGCATTGCCCCAGCCGAACATACAGGTATTAAAAACGGAAATTGAAGTCTTTAATCCGATAAATGTCGTATTAACCGACGATAGTATACAGGGTGACACCGACCCACAAACGGTTACCGCGTATTCAGTACATCATTCTGAACACGGGGGTGTTCAGAATGATGTACTGAATACACGAATCATTCTGAACACCCCCTTCATAAAAATTTTAATCAGCCGTTCCATACATTTGACCGTGTAGGTATTGCACTTTTGTAGGAACCAGCTGATTTACCGATGAATAATTTATATGTCCCCGGGGTAACACGTGGTAACTGTTTGTGCGTCGGTGTCCCTCCCACCCTGTGTAAGAAAAATGTACTCCAAACCACAATAGGTATAATCGTTATAACCGTGGAGCTGATATGAGGAGGGGGCGGTTTGTGGGTCACTTGACAGGTTAAAACACACACATTGTTACTGCATCCGCTTCATCTGTTTCAAAGACGTAGGTATTGCTATTCCCGATTTCACTAAACTGCTCGTATCGACTGCTACGGGTAATAAGTCTAAAAATACGACGACCAGTGGTAGTAACGGGGTTGTCGAAGCCAGATAGGCAGACGCTCCATGGAATATAGTTTATATTTTGCTGCATCCGCGTAAGACTGGAAGCCGACCCCAAAATAGTTGGAAAGGCTAGGCAGATGAAGATGATCAGCAAGCAAATAGCGTAGCTTTTGCCACCAAGCAAAGCACCTGTGTGGCTACGTCCTACTAAGTACACGATTGGTGACGTGAAATTGAAGAATTGTTAGAATTGCAAATTGTATTCGCAACAATTGTTTCACAAACATCTTTTGAATCTGCCGTTTTTCGGTTGTTTTCCTAAACTTTAGATAAACAAACCATATTGTGGAAAGGCTTATTTTCAGTCTTAAGGCTAGATTGAAATTATCTTACGACACTAATGTCTTAAATCAAGATAATTTCAATATAACACGGAAGGTGAAAGCCATAAAATGTGAAGAGCGTAAAAAAATCAATGCGATAGTAGTATTCATTGATACACTTGTTTAATCTAAAATTAATGATATTAAATTAGATTTATCAGACAGCAACATTATTAATCTACATCTAGATAATAACAGAGCTAAGCAATGCATACTCGTTGTAAAATAATTTCTATCTGATAAGCGACTAAACGTCGCAAAATCCAAATATTTACCAATTCTTCTGTATTTGTGTCCTGCAAGGTATTGTCCACATTTTCACGAAGAAGACAGAAAGATAATTAGCCTATAGCGTTAGTGTCCCACTGCTGGGACTAAGGCCTCCTCTCTGCAAGAGTGTGTGGTCCGTAATACACAATGCCGGCCGACTGGTAGATGTCTCATGTTTTCAAATTTTTGGTTCTAGGACATTGGTTTCCTCACGTTGTTTTCCTTCACCGTTTTGAGAGCAATGGTGATGAAATAAACGATGACGTCACACGAAAGACTAATTAGTCACTAAAGACTTGTTTGTGTTAGGAAATGTCCTGTGTCGATGTCACAGTGACACGTATCGCGGCAGTTTTGTCACCCATTGTTCAAACAATTATGAATCCCTTCGATTAAACGGTTACAAATACGGACAAAATGTTATTTCATTAATTAAGTTTCAGTAGCAGCCCAGGTAATTCGTTTTGTTAATGTGACAGAGGAAGTAATGTTCTAAAGATAGTAAATTCAGCTATTATGACTGCAATGTCCAAAAGTCATCAATGTAAAGGCGTTTAAAACACTCAACCTTATTGAAACTTCCCGAAGTTAAGTTTCAGTATAAAAATTGGTAAGAACAAAAGTAGTCAATTGAAAAATAAAACAAAGTCACTTTTATACCATATCAATGGTTTTAGTCTGGATTCATATCTGTCGAAGTTCCCCAAGGCGATATTTTTGGCCCTCTGTTAATCATACTTTAAAACATCGGTGTATTGTTACGAGGGCACATTTGTTTACAGTAATTATAATATTTCTGTAACTTAATTACATAACATCACGACTGGATTCCCCGAAAGAATCAGCAGATGTCAATAAACGATTCGCTTATTACGTCATACTAGCTTTTGCCCGTGGCTTGGCTTGCGTTATGGTCGAAAATTATCCCACGGGAACGTCCTTTTTAAATACATTTAAAACAGGACAGGAAACAGGAGAAGTAGATCTGGAGATTACCCCCTACATCCAAAGTAACAAACTATGCCTCTTAGTGTAGAATTGTAAATACTGTAGACTAAGGGGTCAGCCCATTATCAAAGATCGGGAACAAACCCAGAATCCGAGTTGACCGCTCTCACGCCTGTAACCCCCGAAGGATTAGACAGAGGTGTACCTAATGTATAACTACATTTTGCCTGTTATATTTAAGTTTAATGTAATAGGGGGCAAACATATTCCCATCGACTGGGCACAAATTCAGACTCAGTGGCTGCTACTGAGTAATTCCTGATGGAAAAAACTCATAGCACTTTTCCCGACTAGAGAATCGAACTCAGGACCTCATGCTTATCAGTCGCGCTTGCGGCCACTAGACCAGGCAATCCGTACATCCGTTAGTACTACTGTTTACCTTACAAATAAACCCGATATCACTTTACCCAACCTGGGATTTGCACTCAGGACCCTAGGATCAGCAGTAACAATGACGTGCACTAGGCCAGTCATCATCATCACATCATCAACTTCCTATCCTTGTCGCATGTTACTAAGGGCAACACATTTTTTCTTACTTTCTCTCTTATCAGACGTCACACCTTTTTCTTTCATATAAATTCTTCCACAATCCGTCCATCTTTACTTTGGTCCTCCTCTTCCTGTCCATCCGTTATAATTATTTTACATTCATCGCTTTTTTAGTTACATGCGTTTCATTTGTGCATGTTACTAAAGTATTTAATAATAACAATTATTAGAATGCTGTCCTGTTAATATCTAAAACAGTATTGAAATACTGTTGCCCACAGTTACTTGGAAATCAGCAGAATAAAGTGCTATATGCATTAAAGTGTAAGGTATGCAAATCAAAACCGCCTTTTAAGCCATTTAGTCCTGTTGTTGCTGACTAAACAAATGCACTTGTTGACAATTTTCAATCCGCACCGTGTTTTGTTTGTCGACTCTTGCGAAACTTGACGAATAAAGAACGGCGTACATTTTAGACTTTTCGCCATGATGTAGCGTTGTTAGAACGAATATTTTGACTCAGCTTTATTATTGTCATCGCAGAAGGAATCTATGTTGTTCTATTATTTAATTCTTTTATGACGAGGTGATGTTTACATACTGTAAAGATCGTAGCAGATGGCGTTCTGTACTTTTGCCCCATCGGTATGAAGAACAGGGTGTAAAGTTCTTCATCCCCTATAGAAAAGGGAGGATCCTCCGACTAGACGGGTGTTATGTCTTGTAGGCTACTGCCCGACAGTTGTTGTCGGGTTCTTCTACATAGTCTAAGTTCTAAGTCGCGGATAACTTCACTTGCGTGATGTAAGATTTAGATGACTGTATTTCGATATTTAGTTCATCGTCTGTGTCATAGATGGCGCTGTAATACTTTTTGTTCTATGTTACTGTAGCACTACAAAGAGTTTTGTAAAGCCGCTACACTGCAATTTCGAAAACATAAGTTTCGATGTCTGTATTTATGATCTCACTTATCAGTGAGATTATATCATCTGCCTAGCTTTTTCCCAACTATATTGGGGTCGGCTTCCAGTCTAACCGGATGCAGCTGAATACCAGTATTTTACATCGAACGACTGCCTATCTGACCTCCACAACCCAGTTAGTACTATACCCCCTGCGTTATACGATACCCCTTGGTAAGACTGGTTGTCAGACTTTTTGGGCCACTGACTACCTAACGACTGTCAAAGTTCTACAAATGACACCCGAGACCAACGGCCTAACGTGCTTTCCGAGGCACGGAGGAAACTCGGTATGTAATGGGTGGTCACCCATCCACAGACCAACCTAGGCAAGCACGGCTTAACCTAAAGATCGATCCGAGCGGCTGTTATTATTTAGCCACGAGCTCCTCATTAGTGAGATTATATGTATACATATAAAGACAATTATATCTAATAAGGTACATTTAATAATACTTGGCTATTTATTACGCAACTATTTTTAATACATTTTGGTTCTAACTGCTTGAACGGATGATTGGTTTTGGAATTCTAATATTGGCTAAAAGTAGAAATTGTAAGTTTAACAACTATCTCTTCCTAATACATGATGTTAGCTCCGACTGCTCAAGTTAGTTTTTAGAGACCCACATTTCTCATTCATCCCCGTCTTCCTGCCTTTCTCCCATGTTACATGGGTCAGTGTAACACGTTATTTTCTTTATTTCTCCTCTGTACGTCGTCACACTATCATTTATTCCTTTTGCTTTCATTTTCCACACACAGTCCATCGATCTTTCTTTGGTCTTCCTCTTACCCACCTTCTTGCATTCACCAACATTTATATTCGTCACTCTTTAAGTCACATGCGATTCATCCCTCCTCATCGCATGTCTATAAGAAGACAGACGATTGATTACCTTTTCTGTAACTAATGCAACTTTCAAACTTCCTCTAATATATTCATTATTTACTTCATCCATTCTTGACACTACACCCATCCATCTCAACTTCCTCATCTCTGCTACATGCAATATTCTTTCAGTCATCTTCTTCAGAGCCCAGCATTCCGATCCATAGAGTACGATAGGTCTAATCACAGACTTCTTTAATTCCTTTTAAACATTTCTTTCTAAACCAAAATGCGATTATCCGCAAACTCGTCACCATGCGTCCTGTTACCGACCGTCTCACGTTACAAGCACCGGAACGCTTGCGCACTATAAATCTTGCAAATGTGTTCCGTAGAGGTTGTAACTCGAACCTTATCGAATGAGTTTTTATTTCACCAAAAAAGCAGGGACGAATTGTGTGGAGGTGCAAAAAATTATCGCATGTTTGTGTTAGGTTTTTTTTTGCAAGTTGAAGAGTGTAGAATAGAACGTTTGTTAGATTAGTATTATCAGCCTAAAATGTTCCTACTGCTGGGTGGGACAGAGCTCTTTTCTTTGTGATCACGAATGGGCAGTTTTTATATGTTCTTATTTGATCTATTAAGCGACTGCTGACATGACCAACCCGCACTGGGCCCGCGTGGTGGATTATAGCCCATTCCCTCTCATAGAGAGGAGGCCTGAGTCCCAGCAGTGGGAACATTATAGGCTGCTGCTATAAAGCGACTGCTGACCATGAGGTCCTAGATTCGATTTCCAGGTCGGGCAACGGACTATCGCGCATTAGGCATTATTCAGTAGCAGCCTCGAGGCCTGGATTTGTGCCCGGTTGATGTTAATAGGCTCGCCATATTAGTCATTTATTCTGGACAAAAATACATGGCACTTAAACATTACTGTACCTAGGTACTATTTGGTGCACTTCTGCCTAACCCTTCGGGGTTACAGGCGTAAATTGATATGTACTAAGGAATAAACGTACCATATCAACACGTGTACCTATATCAGTCTTTAGCTATGTTTATGTGGTGTTACAGATTAAATAATTCCTACACATAATGCTGTGACGAATGACGACTGTATACCTGCATCATATACATTATGCCAGTGTTAGATAAGTAAATGGAACAATGTATACTTCTAATTTTGTAGTGATAAGTGGTCGACCTAAGTTATTGATGTTTATTTTAGAAATTGTTTTCTTGACCCGGGACTGTCTATTTTCAGACTTTCGGGCTTTTGACTGTTCGTAACACTGTCAAAGATCTACAAATGACAGCCGGGACCAACAGCTTAACGTGCCAAGAGCCACAAGAAACCTTTAACCTATAACCATCTTCGTAAGTGTTTACATTCTGTTTAACCTCTTAGAGGTCATAGCTGTAAAGTTTATGTTCAAGATCTTGATTAGCTACTGTTACATCAAAGGTGTTGTGTTAATGTTTCTATTATTGCCAATAACGCCATTGTTTTTTATCATTTAATAATGAAAATGTGTTTCATTAAAGACGTAAACAATGTAATGTAATAAGAAAAGAGTTTAACAGACCTTTAAGATACAATGATTGAATTATTAGTAGTAAATCATGTTTAAGTGTCTAATAACAAATAATTTATCGACGAGTAAGAAGAAAATGCTATAAATGCAACAGGAGCAAGCCTAGATACGGCTCTGGGTCAAGACTTCGCTAACAAATCAGATTCCCCTAGCTCCAAAACTTCAAATATTAGACCTTAACAAAATACCAATATGAATGGGTTGCAAAGCAAACTAATTATCGTAAAGCTATCAACGCTCACCTTGTTATCTTAAGTTGCTGCCGAAGACCGATAAAAGCGTAAAAGAGTCCCGAAAGCGTTCCACTTTATCATAAAACAAACACTTGACAATCCTGTGCTGTCGCTTATCGCTAGTTTTTATTACACTACCACGGGTAAGGAGTCGACGCGTTCCAAAACATAAAATTTCAAGATAAGACGGTGTTGTTTGTTTGAGGAGTGTTCGAGACGTCCGCTCCGCGCGCCGGTCGGGGACGGAATGCGTTGACGTGACGCCGGGCGACACTTCACATGCGCCTGAGTTGATATGCCTGTACTATGAAACTTAGGATTGTGTTGATCTTTCAAGTTATTT
The DNA here is from genome assembly GCA_963576755.1 of Noctua janthina. Lineage (NCBI taxonomy): Eukaryota > Metazoa > Arthropoda > Insecta > Lepidoptera > Noctuidae > Noctua > Noctua janthina. Next base: position 11,375,343 of record OY755068.1, on the reverse strand, counting down.
TGCTTCTGATTGATTTGAATACTACTAACAGACAGACAGACAGATTGGTCTTCAAGAACGATGCACCTCTGAATTCAATAATGAATTCGGTACTATCGAAAGAAGCTGCTATAATATCAATATTATGAGACTAAAGGCAATTTGGCGAAGATGATGAAATTAACAAGAATTATGTTGTTCCTGGCAGGGATGCAAGCTTGATAACAGAAAACGTAATAAAACTAAAGATAGTAGAGACCCTGAAATAAACAGACCTTGATAGATTTAACGACCAAAAGATACAAAACAGTTCTATTAAGATATTTTTGCATAGCAACATAAGAATCTCAAATGTGCACTAATTTGTAGACAATATCGATGAATATGATAGGAACCGTACAAATCATACACAGGAACTTGGATTCTAATGTCAAAATAGATAAAGAAGTGCATTGGATAGTTACAAGGGGTGATAAGTTGGTAGTTGATATAACCGTGTGACCTGAAGTAGGTGAATAAAGCATTTACTTTTTTAAGGATTCGAGGAAGTAAAAAGAAGAAACAATATTGGAGTATATTATTATAAAAGTTTTAAAGAAGAAAGCAGGCAGAGGAAAGTGGCTAACAGAAGAAGAGAACATGTAGCAGTAGTAGTCATCATTCACACAGATATGGAATCATGGGTTTGCTATTGGAAAGGTTAATGATTCAGATAATAATAAGACAGTGGACATTGAAGAACTAACCAACGACAAGAAGACATCAATGAATTTAGCAAAGTGTAGTAAAATAAGATGCTCCAACAGTTAAAATGGTAAAACTATTGGGCATCTGAAAACCTAACTTGTATTAATAAAACACGGGGGCATTTTAATTAGGTTAGGATAAGCATATATGAACCTCTAAAAATGTCAAAGGTCACTAAGTATCAAGCACCTTAAGTGGCATATCAAATTGACAACCTTAATCATTTTAATTCATCATCAAAATTTACCGAGGTTTTACCTATCAATGTTGGGGTCGGCTTCCAGTCTAACCGGAGGCAGCTGAACACCACAATTTTACATGGAGCGATTGCCTATCTGACCTCCACAACCCAGTTAGTACTGGGTAAAACGATACTCCTTGGTAACGATACTTCCTGACTTCTTCTTTCTTTATCGTGTGGTTAGTGCCTAACCTGGTGTCAGAGTTTTCATGCCGCCCATTAGGCCTCTGACTTGGCTTACATGCCGTCGAGAAATATCTCAAAGGCATGCCATCACCCCACTGACTACCGTAACGGCTGCCAAAGATCTAAAATGACAGTATGTACCGGTACTTGACCTTCAATAAAGAATAATCACTAAGAATAATAATTAATCGATCATATTAGGATAGATAATGGCATTGATAGAAATGCATTCAATCGAGAACTACGCCAAGGTTTTTGAAAGTTGTTTTTTAACTTCAAAATCACGACTCACAGTGACAAAGTGTGAAGTACAAACATACTCAATGATTTGCACTTACATGTGAGTTATTATAGTTTAGATAGTGACGATAACATGACTATAAATATAACTAGGGATAGATTCATCGCGGAAATAGTTTGATGGATACGGTTATGAAATGACGGGCATCAATTTGGCTAGAATCCTCCGCTGCAAATTAAATGCGATGGACATGTGCAATTAGGTATGGAGGTACGAGGAATGGGGTGAAAAGTCCTTAAAACTCTATTGAAGAGGGAGTATCGAACAACGACCAGACGGGTGCTGTCAGAGGCTGAGAAAAGGTACATAGGTTAGATGATAAGAAGAATGATGCTCTAGTAGTTATTTTAGAACTTGTGTTAATCAGAATAAGTAGCGTAACAAAGTGAGATGTGGATAATGATGATGCAAGTACTCGTTGGTCTCAAGCAAGTGGTCGCAAGCGCGACACCTGAGCAAAGTGTTATTGTGTTTTTCTAACAGGAATTTCTCAGTAACAGCCACGGAGTCTGCATTTGTGCTCGGTTGATGGCAATAGGCTTGCCCCCTATTGCATGGGACTTGAACATTACTGGTGAAATTTGGGTGTACTATTAGGTACGCCTCTGCTTAACCCTTCGGGGATGACGGGCGTGATGTTATGTTAGTACATTTTACTGCAATAAAATTGAGTAACCACAAACTTAAAACAGTAATAACAATTTCTCGCCAATAGCATACCAAGGTGTTAAAAGCCTATTCATCGTAGAGGCAATGTAACTGTCAAAGTTAAATGCAGAAAACAGATACTAAGTGCTACAGGGCAGCAGGTGTACCATAAATACTAAATTGACATCGACACTGGCATAGCAGAAGTAATGAAAGCCTTTATTAAAGAAACAAGTAAGTTTTTTTGTTGTTTTTCTATGGCTTGTAAGGAAAAACAGGTGGCAAAAGGTAAATAACTGTTTGTTGAAACGGTTGATAACAATGAAAAAATATAAATTGACTTTAACGTATTTTGTAGTGATATTTGACAGCACAGTGTATCTATTGCTTTAAGTACTGCTGTTGTTGAACATACACGAGTAAAATGTAGCAAGTAAAGAAATCATAGATAAAAAAAAACTAAATTGATGATACAGAAAGTAATGTAGAAGAAGTCTGCCAGCCAGTGTAGGGAGAAAGAAAAGAAGTTAGAGACATTCGTTTTTTAAACTGAAAATTTGAACAGAGTTAAAAATTACAGGAATTGTTTAATTGTATAGTGTATCGTACAGTAACAAATATGCTAAAATAAAATGTGTCACTAGAAGAATAGTAAAATTACAAAAAAAAAAACAACCTACTAATTACATTTATTGCAGAATTAGCGAAATAACCAATATTATTAAAAAGATAATCATTGTATAATTATCACTTGCTTCAGTGAACGAAAACATCGTGAGGAAACCAGAATGCTTGAGGGATATTTCTTGACGGCATTTAAAGCCAAGTCAGAGGCCCATGGGCGGCATAAAAACTCTGACACCAGGTTAAGCACTAACCACACGATAAAGAAGAAATTTAAAAAGATTTGAATTACGTATCGGATCTAAGGACCTGTAAGAATAAATATCATTCGAAAGGAGAAATCAATTTAAGCAATAACCAAGAAATCTAATAAAAAGAAAACCAATCTATCGCAACGTCGTCAGTTCATTGGTACAGGTGTGTTTAGTTTACACAGCGCTTTCAGGCCAGTGTCGAGTAGCCAGTGGCAAGTATAGTGCAACAGTGCACGTGTGCCTGATTTTGTTGATACGCCGATTTTTATGTGCTGTAGCGTCAGTTTTAAAAGAAATGTTTCTGTTTAATGCACCTACTTTAAATGAGGAATTTAAATTTATTCATAGCTAAACTCGTCTAAATACAGAGTGTAAGGGACAACCCTCCACAAACTGACAGGGTGTATTCAGATCCTTATTTTGAATCATATTCCACTGGATTTTTTCTAATAAAAAAAGAAAAAAAAAAAAAGGTAATTATTCCTTTATTTCAATGTAAAATTACATTCCTTGTACGCATCACTCCATTTATGTAAATAATATGGCTAAAATAAAAAATCCAACAATGGATGTTGAAATACTCTAACGAACGACGCGTGAAATCAGCTGTTCACTTCCTGGCCTGCCTAGCTACAAAGTTCATCGAACTCGTCGTCGCGCTTGCCGTTCGCTACGTGCGTTTTGACACGGTAACGATACATTGCGTATGAGGAATTAAAACAAATCAAATTTATTGGATTCCTATAACATTCCTGAAATAATTTCTTGTGCCGGTCATCTTAGTATGATATATTGAATTCACCCCATCAGTTTGTGGAGGGCTGTCCCATACACCCTATATTGTTTTAGAAAACCAATTGTCGGTTGGTATCTTTATAAGTATTTTTATGGGCCTTAAAATTAAATTGCTCAAGTCCTGGTTGTGATTTTTACACCTTAAACGTCGTTACGAGTGGTCCGAAGCCAGAGAGTCTGCGAGGGATCGTTAGGTACCGTCTTACTCTATCGAACAGTGTGGGTGAGATAGGCATTCGCTTCATATAAAGAACTGGCATTCAGCTGCATCTGGTTAGATTAGGAGTCAACATCAACGTTGCTTATTTACCAGTCCAAACGACTTGTTCGATTGGAAGCCTATAAAGAGTGTAAAAGTAGCCTTAACGAAGCCGAACGCTATTTGTACTCCACGTCATTGCGAACATTTTCTTGTTCTAGACCATTTCTGGGAACATTCTAGTTACAGATATATTGGGGGTCAAAGTTCCAATTTTATAATAATCTTTTTTTAAATATAAGTTTTAAATGATATAACTTTATAACTTTACTTTGTATACTTCTACGATCCCCACAAAATTTAATGCATCAATCAGCACAATGTTTTGAGTGCGTTACATTGAGTCCTACCGTAAAACGTGATTTTTCACCCCAAAGAAAAAGTAGTTTCCCAGCAATATTTTTTGCGTAAAGTACTTAGTTTGATGTTGAGAATGCTTGGTTGACGGCTTCGTGAAGGGTCCGTTTACACCAAGATTTTAGAGAGACATACTCACACACTGATCTTATTATTGATATTCTTCAGAAAGGTCAGTTGCGTACCTAGTACTCGCAACCGGTGTGACCCTTCAAGAAGTCGTCAACCAAGCTTTAGAAATACATGCAAGGTTGCCAAAGCCTTGCACATTAGCAACAAGATCAAAACAGCAGAATACAAAATTAAGACAGTTTGGAAAGTCATAAATAACGAGACTAACAGGAAGAAAATACGTAACACTAGCTACACATTAGATACAGCATGTGGTCCTAAAAGCTCTAATCAGGAAGTAGCTCATGAGTTTGTAAATTTCTTTACCGATATACCGTTAAAAACTACGGAGGCTCTTAATTCCTCTCCTGAAGTCTCAATTGGTTTATTAAAGGCGAATGTGTCTGACTGCCCGGCTGAATTTAAATTTAAACACATAAACCCTATGATAGTTATTAAAGCTTTCCGGCAAATAAAAGTCAAACTGACCAAAGATCTTTGGGGAATGTCTATCAGAGTTTGTACATCCATAGTTGAGACTATAGCACCATACATAGCTTTAATTTTTAATTTGTGTGTTGATCAAGGAGTTTTCCCGGACTTAATAAAATACAGTAAAGTCATACCTCTGTTTAAATCCGGAGATAGTAAAGATACAAATAATTATAGACCTGTATCCGTGTTGCCAGTTTTTAGCAAAGTGTTTGAAAAGGTAATGCTAAATCAAATGCTCAATCATTTTAACACCAACAGAATCTTACACGATCAACAGTATGGTTTCACCAAGGGACGTTGTACAACTGACGCCGGTGTAACCTTATTAAAGCACATATTTACTGCGTGGGAAGAGTCCCAAGACGCCATTGGAATTTTTTGTGACCTCTCCAAAGCATTTGATTGCGTAAATCACGACACATTACTTTTGAAACTTGAGCATTACGGACTAGGGAAACTTGCACTTAGTTTGGTAAAATCTTATTTGAGTGATAGACAACAACATGTGCAAATAAATGGTGTTAATTCACAGGGTTTAAAAGTAAAAATGGGGGTACCGCAAGGCTCAATATTGGGTCCTTTCCTCTTTCTAGTATATATAAATGATCTCCCCTATTTATTGAAAAAAAAACCTCAAAATATGGTGTTATTCGCTGATGACACTTCCCTAATTTTTAAGATACATAGACGGGCCCAAAATCTAGATGACGTGAATAATGCCCTACTTCAAATCCATAATTGGTTCACAGCAAACAATTTAGTGTTAAATGAAAAAAAAACGAAATGCGTAAGATTTGCTTTACCGAATGTTAAAAGTAGCGATTGTGATATAGTATTGAATAAAGAGAAACTTGAATTTGTAGATAAAACGGTTTTCCTGGGGATTACGCTTGATTTAAGGCTACAATGGGGTTCTCATTTAACATCTCTTGCGGGGCGGCTAAGTTCAGCAGCGTATGCTATAAGAAAAATCCATCAATATACTGATGTAGATACCGCTAGACTGGTCTATTTTAGTTACTTTCATAGTATTATGTCTTATGGCATTTTAATGTGGGGTTCTGCAAAAAAGAGCCATCAGAGCCATATATAATCTTCGTAGGCGCGATTCTCTAAGGGAACTGTTTAAGGAAATTAACATCATCACGCTACATTGTCAATACATCTACGAAAACATAATGTATGTAAGAAAAAATCTACATCTTTTTAATAAAAGAGGTGACAGACACAGTTACAGTACTAGAAATAGAGACCAATTAGTTCAGCCAGGCTTCAGACTCGCTAAAGTAGACTCATCTTTCATGGGGTACTGTTTGAGATGCTATAATAAAATTCCACAAAGTATTCTTGAACTGAATGAAACGAAATTTAAAACATGCATTAAACGCACACTATGTAAGAAAGCATATTACAAGTTGGACGATTATATCACTGATAAAAATGCTTGGCTCAATGCCGGTCCTGCTCCACAAGAACAGGGGCGCCTAAATAGTATTGTTGGAGCTGCTGAAGATTGTATAACTATCTTTGCATTGTATAGATTCAATCTCTTTTGTATTATATAGCCGCCTAGCCCATATTGTGTGAGTACTATGTACTAGAAAGCTGTCATTCGCTGGAAACCTGCGTCTTTTCTTGACTTGAATGTGCCCTGGCGGTTAGGAGTATGTCATGCTCACTCAAATGTCTCGCTGATGGTGGCACGTGTGTCGGATCATTTAGTTCCCTTCAAAATGGTGTTGAATGGTGCTGATACATGCGTCATGTTCGTGAACGGGCGCTGTCAGTTGTGACTGGCCATCTCTTATTTGCCACGGCTTATTTGAATTAATTATTTTATTTTTGAATTGTTTTTACTATGGACACTTTTAACGTACACATCTTGCTGCATCGTTCTCACATAATGTACCATCTCAAAATGAATGATGTAACCAAGGTTTTGTTAAAGTATTCTGATTTAAAAGAGTGTCCATGGAGTTTCTTGCCCGTTCTTCTCCATAGAGATCTACGTTAGGGAATGGGCAACTACAGTACTTTCACAGTTTTTGTGCCTTGTGACTGGGACTGTAGCTTTATTTTACTGTTGCCTTTGTTTCGACAATTCAAAAGTGCCTGTAACTGGCCTACTTGAAATAAATGCTTTGATTTTGATTTTTGATTTTAAGCTTTATGTTCATCTAACTAAGTAACTCTACGCAAAAATTACTGCTGGGAATTTTATTTGGGGTAAAAATTACGTTTTACGGTGGGACTCAATGTAAAGCACTTAAAGCATTGTGCTGATGGATGTTGGATAGATCGGACCTCTTAAAGTTTTAATTATAAAAACTTGTGAATTAGTTGAAACTTTGACCCGCAATATTTCCTTAACAAGAAGGTTCCCAGGTATGGTCTAGAATAAAAAAAAAAAATCGCAATGACGGGGGGCTTTTCGGCTTCGTTACATCCATTATAGTTTTAGGTTACTCCCGTGCGATAAAGTCGTGCGTTTATTATTATGTCAGAGAGTACATCTCATCTTTTAAAAAAAAAAAACGTTTCCCCACACTAGGAATGTCTCCTGTATCGTGGGTGCTTTTACAAACATTTAAACTCACATACACAAACAGCCAGACCCGGAACAACTACCTATAGGCCATACAAATATTTTTTCCGTGCGGGAATCGAACCTCGCGACACGCAGCGCAGCAGCCAATCGCTTAGCCACTGCGCCAACCGTGCCGTCAAAGTTATAATTTAATTCTCATAACAAGCGCTATTCATGGAAAGAAAGGTATTCCTCGTCGTAAAGTGACTAGATTACATCATTATTACCTCATGGCTCTGGAACTTTCATTGACTCAATGGACCCTTAGAATCTACTACTGTCTTTCTTTACCTACTTATTTTTTTACATAAACATAATACTATTTTATTACATAAACATTATACGGCGTCTGTAATGCCTGAAGGTGTACCCAGCGTTGTAGACCTACATCTGCCAGGGCTGCGGGACTGTTCGAAAGAGATACCGTGGCCCTGGAACACAAAGGGCAAAGAAGGAACATGGATGGGTTTTAGTCAGTACAAGTCTGACACTCCCTTCCGCTCCGCCCAGAGTGGGGGGGGTCATTTGATGATTTCCCATCCGGAAAAAAAAAAAAAAAAAAAGTGTAGACCTACATTTCGCCAGTTATGTTTAAGTCCTGTGTAATAGAGAGCGATCCTATTGCCATCAACCGGACACAAATCTGTTCTGGAATGGCGACCGCGAACTGGAAGACGTTGCGTTGGAAGGCCTCCCACTAGGTGGACCGATGACCTGCTGAAGGTTGCGGGGATCCGCTGGATGCGAGACGCACGGGATCGGTCAATGTGGCGACACTTGGGGGAGGCCTATGTCCAGCAGTGGACATCTTTCGGCTGAAATGATGATGATGATGATGATGATGGACACAAATCCAGACTCCGTGGCTGATTCAGAGAAATTCGTGATGGAAGAATTCAATAACACTTTGCTGGACACAGAAATCAAACTTAGGACCTCAAGCTCAGTAATAGCGATCGCGACTGTGTTACGTACACTTTGAGAAGTGTACGTAACACAATAAGCCAATAACTCTCCCGACCCGGGAATTGAAACCAGAACCTTCCTTGTGTACGTTATCGACCGCTAAACCAACGAGGCAAATCAACTACAAGTTCTAATCTTCTTATCAATAAGAAAACCGATTAAATCAAAACACGTTATGTCGTAATTGCTGGTCAGGTAGTATTACTTGCTGATAAGATATAAGTGATTGCCACTTAATCAGTGGTTGAGCAACAGGTGAAGAGGAAAAAGTATTTATCTTGTTTTGAGCTCCTTACGATTAAATGTTTGTGTAATTTGATTGTATGTCGCGTGAGCTATTTTTAGAGTTCCGTAGTCAACAAGGAAAGGAACCCTTATAGTTTCGCCATGTCCGTCTGTCTGTCCGCAGCTTGGCTCAAAGACTCTTAGTACTAGAAAGTTGTAATTTGGCGTGAATGTACAACTTAGTTATACCGACAAAGAGGTAAAATAAAATCTCGAAAAGTATTTTTTTTTAGGGTATCTCCTTACCTACACGTAAAGTGGGAATTTTGCAACAGCGTCGAAATATCGGGAGCTCCGAATAATTGAAAATCACGGAAGATATCCCGTAAGTGGTACACTACCACTTACGGGATATCTTCCGTGATTTTAATATATACAGGGTGTAAACAGACCCTTCACACAGTCGTCAACCAAGCATTCTGTACATCAAACTAAGTAACTTTATGCAAAAATTATTTCTGGGAATCGACTTTTTTTTTGGGGTGAAAAATCACGTTTTACGGTAGGACTCAATGGAAAGCACTCAAAGCATTGTGCTGGTGGATGGATTGAATAGTACGGGGGTCACGGAGGTTTGTAAAGTAAAAATCTTACATTAAAAACATGTATTTTAAAAAAAACTTGTGAAGAAGTTGGAACTTTGTCCCCCAATATCTCCATAACTAGAAGGTTCCCAGGTATGGTCTAGAACAAAAAAAATATCGCAAAGACGGGAAGAACAAGTGCCTTTCGGTTATGTATATAAACGGACGCAACTGAATACCAGTATTTTACATGGAGCGACTGGCTATTAAACCGCCACAACCCAGTTGGTACTGGATAATACGATACCACTTGGTAAAGACTTCCAGGCCACTGACTACCTGTAACGACTGTCAAAACTGACAAATGACAGACGGGACCAACGGCTTAACATGCTTTCCGAGGCACGGAGGAAACTCACCCACGGACCTACTGAGGCATGCATGGCTTAACCTAAAGATCGACCCGAACGGCTGTTATTATTAAGCCACGCCAAGCTCCTCTAATGTCAGTGCACCTACAGTGCAAAATCTCGGATGCTAGTTAGTAGTTAAGATCATCATCTGCACTTGTTCCATGTTATTTGGGGTCGGCCCAACACGTTTTCTTCTTCCTTCCTCTGTCACTGTCATGCTTATCAACCGCTTCCTCTATTTCCATAATTATAATCCCTTCCAGGCGCGATTGAATATGAGTATTTTACAAGGAGCGACTCTCTTTTGGACTGTATGCGTCGGTACAGTCAATTCGGCGATGTTAGAACGAAGTAAAGTTTACAACGAAGCACTTCAAAACTGAATACTGCTACAAATCGTATGCCTGATGAGATTTGCCATCGGCATGATGCATTTAAAACTCTTGCTTTAGATACCAACCTATACTTTTTACTATAATTACCTCTTAGTTACCTCTACTTTAGTTACCTCTTGTCTTCAAACCAGGACCTCATGCTCAGTAGTCGCGCTTGCGACCACTAGACCAACAGCTAAGCTAGTAATAGTTCCATGAATCAATTGTATGTTGCTGTCTATACCCGTCTCACTCAACTACTATAGAAATGACAAGGAGAGATAAATGTTGTTAATGTCATAGAATATTATGCCAGTTATTTCCTGAATTGCTACTGAATGATCAGTAGCTGATCCATTTTATCTTTAATTGATAACCTACAAGCACCTACATCTGTCATTATTTATGGTTTAGTTATTATTACTGGTTTAATTTATTGATTTCCCCATGTTAACTATTCATTCTCTTAGACCTCTGACTAGATCCGCATAGGAACTGGTGGCCTACCATGACGATTTAAAGCAGGAGCAATTCCAGTGTGGGAAAGAGTCAGATACAGGGTGTCTAGCGCCATCTCTTTCCTCATAGTAACCCCCCTTATCCGTTCTATACCATGGCTCATGTCAATGTGTCATACTTTTCGATTAGGTTCGAATTGACGGATTTTTATAAGCCTTGTTAGTTAGTATGTATTGGTCAAATCTTGCAAATGAAATTCAAACCAGTTCCCTCCAACCGATTGAGCTGTAATTTTGCACACACCTTTGGTTCTGGTGACAATACATTTTTATGACAGATATGGAGTCCCTGGAGTTTCTTGCCGCCTATTCTCCATAGAAAACCACGGAACACGTAACAAGCTTCCGTCATTACAAAGGCATAGGTGAGTGTAAAATAAAACATTTTAATTAGTCAAAAATAAGTCGTGCAAATAAATCTAGACTTCAGTACAAACACTACATCGTCCGTATATCTCAAACATGCTATCATAATGCAGCATAGCTTAAAGTTCATCTCTTATCAGTCGACCGTTCGTCCTCTGGCCACCTTGTTGCTCGGTGACGTCTAGGTGATACAGTTAAGGTGATGACAGACGATTCGCTTGTTTGATCCAGCTGCTAGCACTCAAACTTCTTCAGTTTGAGAGAGTGTCCTTTTAGGAACTAAACACACTTATTCAGCTCTGTTCAGCTTTTGTCCATAGAACCTTGACTACAACGCGGGCCAAATGCGGGTTGGTGCATGTGAATTGTTTTTTTTACTTAACTAAAAAAAATCCAGTGAGATTCGTTTACCATTTTAAATGCTGTAGTGGTGTGTTAGTTTTTCCAAAGTAACAAAAAAAAGTAGTAAAAGCTACATAATGGGTTTTGAACTTAAGAGGGTTGTATTGACGATTTTAATAATTATAATTCTGTAAATTCATGGGTATTACGACCGCAAATCATATTTTGTTCAACATACAGCCTGACACTGACGAGCAAATTGCAAAAAACATACATAATTTGAATTTCGCGGGCTACCCTGACGCTTTCACCTTAATCAATTTGGTTGAACCGTGTATTGCCACCATTATAATATTAAACACGAAAGATAAGGTGTATACTCGTAATCCAATATTTTAAGATCGATGTTGAAAGCACATGCACGCAGTAGATATGGGTTCGGAGTGCAGGTCCAAAGTTGCTGAGCTTATGAACGGTTCATGGGTCCATCTTTAATAGTGATAATGTACTAATCTGATAAAGGGATTTTAATGTGGAATTAATATGGTATATCTGTTTTGACATGGAAAGAAAAATTCTAGTGCGAGCAGGGTTTGAACCTGCGACCTTCCGATTCAGTACACCGGATGTCTTAACCAATTAGACCATCCGGTGTACTGAATCGGAAGGTCGCAGGTTCAAACCCTGCTCGCACTAGAATTTTTCTTTCCATGTCAAAATAGCTATAGTTCCCTACGCAGGGTTTGCGTATAAAAATATTAAAAATTAATATGGTATGTTGCCAACAAGGTCTCTAAATAAGGAAATAAAATTGAGTACGTCTTGGTAACATATCATATGAATTCAACATTAAAATCCCTTTCAAAGTTTTGTCTTGATTCACTCCCGCGCAGAGACGCCTGGTCACCCCGTTTTACCCGGCAATGGTAGATTGTCTATATCGCTCGATATTATGATTTTAGCCCTTATATTATTTATTTTGTGTTATGCTATTTGTAGTCACAATTGCTGTGTTGGAAAAAATAATGGGTGTACAAATACCCTTAATGAAACTGACAGGTACTTGTTCTCCCCGTCATTGCGATCATTTTTTACTTCTGGACCATACCTGGGGACCTTCTAGTTACGGAGATATTGGAGTTCTAAGTACAAACTTTTTCACAAGTATTTAATGTTATAACTTTAAATACCACCATGACCCTCAAACTATTCGAAACATCCATCAGCACAATGTTTTGAGCGAGTTACATTGGGTCCTACCGTAAATCGACATTGTTTACCACAAAAAAAAAGGCATATCCCCGCAATCATTTTTGCGTAGAGTTACTTAGTTTGATATACAGAATGCTTGGTTGACGGCTTCGTGAAGGGTCCGTTTACACCTTGTATTTAGCTGCCTTAGATGAAATTGACTACTCGTCACTCTCACCAGAAATGTACCTAAGTAACTAAGTTTTAAAAAGGCTGTAGGAACCTGAACAATAAACCTTATTATCAAACTTTAAACATAGTTACTTAACTAAGTACCTATAGATAACGATTTATATGATGTATGCAAGTTTGCATTTAAAGTGTAAACTAATAAGTTTTACGATTAGCTAATCTGTACCTATATGTACATTTAAAGAACCCTACGAGTACCTACATAAGGATCTACCCAGGAATACTTCATGTATCGAGTTATGTGTTGATGGCAATCAATATTAGGATACGCAATGAACATTTGTCTATTAAATATAAATACGTAATTATTAATTATCACTACATAGTATAAAACAAGTCGCTTCCCGCTGTCAGTCTGTCCCTATGTCTGCTTAGATCTTTAAAACTACGCAACGGATTTTTATGCGGTTTTCAGTAATAGATAGATTGATTTAAGAGTAAGTTTTATATATGTATATTAGGTCTTTACCTATGAAATTGGAGATTTGTATGAAAATTTCAAAAACAAAAAATTTTGTATTTTTTTTTTATTTTAGCTTATCTAATTTTTATCTTTCCGATTTGACGTAAGTGCTTCAATGTCATTTTGACACTAACTCCAAGGCCCGCAGCAAGCTCAGCCGTAGATTGAGTTGGATCCGTTTCCACTACCGCCTTTAATTCGTCGTTGTCGACAATGGTTACCGGCCGACCGCGAGGCTCATTCTTCAACTCAAAATTTCCAGATTTAAAACGATTGAACTAATAATGGACCGTGTTTATGCAAGCAGTGTTAGGCCCGTACACGTCGTTAATGTTTCGTGTTGTTTGCGCAGCGGTATGTCCACGAAAGGAACTCATATTCGAAAATTGTACGAATTTACAGTTTATCCATGGCGCCAAAAACTATCACAATTTCACAAAAACAAAAAACTATCTAAAAACAAATGACTGAATTTGAAATTAAAAGAACACGGCTTTCGAATAATTTCGAATTGCGCGCCAATTCACAGATAATTAAATCTGAAAATGCTGGTTATTAAATCTCCAATTACATAGGTAAAGACCATATAGTATATATATATATATATATATATATATATATATATATATATATGTATGCATTAAATATAAATACATAATTATTATACTACAAATAAAGTACGCAAAATACGCGCTTTGGACGTGTAGTTGCTGACACCAGCCCGTTATACCATACACTAACAAATACTATTTGACAATTAAACTTAGAAAATGTTTTTTTTTTTTATATTTTCAATATTGGATGAGTAATTTTCTTAGGAAATTAAAAAAATGGCAGTTACTTAAATGACAAAATACCTAAATCAGAGTGTGAAAAGCTCTTCGAAATCTATCCATACTTTACATACAGAAAAAGCGTAAATATGTAGCTTTTTAGACGCCTTAAGCTCCTACAAAGAGCTAGAATGAGCAAAAGATTGCTCCCCACTTTTGTAAGGCGTTCGATTCAGGCGTTTGCGCATAGTCTTTGTCGTCGACTCGAGATACAGTGCAATAAGTATCTCTTGGCGCTTAAGTGACATTGTCAGACGGACGTTGTTGGTAAACTATACAGGGTGGAAGAGTCGACGCACAAACGGTACCACGTATTCAGTACATCACTCTGAACCCTCCCTCCCCCACAAAGATTTTTCATTGGTAATTAAAACAAAAATCAGCTGTTCCATACATTTTGCCCGTGTTGGTATTGCACTTTTGTAGGAAACATGTGATTTTATTTTTCTAAAATTAGGTTTAAAATTAAAATTTGAAATAATTAAAACACTTACCAAATACCAGTCTCTAAAACTAAGTCCACAGTCTCAGGTAACTCTAACCGGAAACCTGAATATAAAACAAAGACATTAATTTCTATATGAACCAGTGGCGAAGGGTCAATTTTTGTAAGACGTAAGCCGGAGTACATATCTTTAACGTGATTATATTATTTGTCTATAGAATACTGACTGTGCCATTTTCAAAGGGAAGCTAGTAGGAATCGAGTTGTATGGAACCTTCACCAGTGGTATGTAAATTGAAATAAACCTTATTTACACTGGCATAAAGTTGATATTTTGTTAAGTGGAATAAGTAATCGATGGATGGAGAGGGAGAGGAAGACCAAAGAAACGATGGATGGATTGTGTGAGGAACGATATGAAAGTTAAAGGAGTAAATGATGGCGTGACGGTTGACAGAGGAGAATGGAAGAAAAAAACGTGTTGCGCCGACCCCAAGTAACACGGGGCTGGGGTCAGGTAGACGATGATGATGGAATAAGTAATAACATCAATTTAGAAATCAGGATTCGAATACGAAATAGTTAAGATCACGGGAATTGGCTGGAGGCGGGAAGCACAAGACCTTCGCCATTGTTGAGATCTTCGGGTCTGCATCGGGAAGGAATATTTCCAGCAGTGGACGCCTTTCGACTGAAGATTGATGATCAAGAAGGACGTTACTGAGCTTCTATAAGAAAGTCTAACAAAAATAAACGGGTTCTCTTACCATCAGTGATTATCCTCTGTATGATGCTGGCCATGTCTTTGACCTCAGCTGCGTAGAAGTTATCTCCGCTGTACGGACTTATACCTAAATCTGTACACAATAACGTTAAGGTTATATTGTTTAAAAAATAATAGTTTTTTTAGGTACTTTCGTTTGGAAACAGAATTGACGCTTCCAAAGATTTGAAAAAAAGGTACTTATACGCCTTCGCCACTGGGAGAAGATCAAAATATGATCTTCAGAAACGGCCCTGTGACAAACAGACAGACAGTGTGGGTTGAGTAATAGGGATCCGTAATTATTGCCGTTTCCGCTCTTTGAGTGAGGAACGCCTCTATTGGTCAAATGCGGAACAACAAGCGGTTTGACATAAACACCATAGATAATAAATAATTATTTAGACCTGTCAAACTTGCGTCAGCCTTATAATAATTACTAGTAATCCTATCAGCTCAGAGCTACTTAAACAACTCGTTTCCTTGACAGTTAATAAATGAGTTTGAAGTAAACGGATTGATGTTCTATAATTATAACCAACTTCTCAGTATTTTTTTCTAACTAAGTATTAAAACTGTTGCAATACAGGGTGTTTATGATAATTAAATTACAGTTTTGCCCCGCTACACTATCAAAGAGGTGCCGACTAGGTATTTTGCCATATGAAAAGTTACAGGCGCCTCTTTACAATATTTCAGCTTCCGTTATCCCGTTTTCGATGTTTCGCTCTTGATCAGAGGCAAGAGTCTGTCCCAAGTGTGTTCTATTGAAAAAGGATACAGTTGAGCATATCCAGCAGCGAGCCGGGATGGTCTGGCGGCGGCGGCGGCGGGGGCACCGTGCGTGCGCCTGCGACGGCGCGAAGTGTGTACGCCCGCACGTACTCCTTGCGAATATCGTGGAAGCGCGCGTAGTACGTCGGCAGGGACAGGTCCTTGCTGCAGGCTTCGGGGTGCAGGCATTGTCTGGGGACGAAGAAGAATATTGTTATCATCTGTCTAGTCTTTACTATACTATTTTGGGGTACGCTTCTAGTTTAGCCGGGTGTTACTAAATACCAGCTAGTATTTTAAATAGAACAGCTACCTATCTGGGGTCATAGCTGCCGTAATTGTACGACTTTAGGGCTTCTGACAACCCGTAACGACTGTAAAAGATCTACAAATGGCAGACCGGTTTTACGTGCTTTCCGAGAAGCGAGAGGGTCTTGTAAAGTATTCAAGACTTTACAAAACCCCTCCGTGCCTCAGCCCGTGCACCCATCAATGGACCAACTTATACCAATTCAGCGTATTATTCGTAACGTTTATAGTTGCGACCACCATGACAATTCTGTGCTATAGTCTCAGTATCAGCAAAAAAAACTCCATAGAAAAAAAACAAAGCAACATTCTTTTCTCTCCGAATTAGCATTTTCCATCAATACCATGTTTTTTTCTATACTGATGGAACTGATACACCTATGATCATTATCATCATAGTTTATTTCGTATAATAATGCGAAAGCCATCAGCTCTGACCTTATGTAAACCGTTTGTGTTTGGGGAAACTAAATAATGTATGAATGCTTTTTTTTTGGTGTGTTTGTACGTTGTTGTAGACGATACGGGAATGTGACTTTAAGTTTATTATTTTTCGTGTGGTTAGTGCCTCAATAATTGGTGTCAGAGTTTTTGTGCCACCCAAGGGCCTCTGACATGGCTTTACATGCCGTTGAGAAATATCTCTAAGGCATGCTGGTTTCACGCTGTGACCTAGGGCACAACAGTATGTAAGTGCACATCATGACTTAAATCAGTATGGTATGGCCTTCGCTTTGCAGCAACCACACCAATTCTATAGTGGCAATATGTTACTATCCCTCAAGGAAGAAAGCACTGAAGAGCATTTAAATCACTGTGGCGTGGAAGAATTATGATTTTTCTATGCCATTGTGCCAAACCTCAGTATTGATAAAAATGTCACATAGATCACTCTGGTACCAACGTCGTTAATTACACAATACGCACATGAATCTGAAAAATCAGAGGTGCGTGTTATGGGTTCGAACTCGAGACGGTCACACCACTAGGCTATCATTGCCAATCTAAGTTTAAATTTTTAATATGATTCAATTATTTTGGTCTTGCGTTAAATGTTTCAGAAGAGCGTCCACGAATGCTGCTCAAAATGATCCTTAGGCAATCAGGCGTTCAACCAACCCTGCTGATTTTCTATCAAGAACAAGGACTGAATAAAAATATATAGTAAAATCTTCGAAAATAAAAATAAATAAATAGCACAATACATTACTTACATACTTATAATACTAATTAAAATGTTACCAAAAGTCTGGACAAAAGGATGAATATACAGCGTTTAATAAAATTAGCAGGCTGACACTTTTTTTTTTTTTTTTTTTGGATGGGAAATCATCAAATGACCCCCCCACTCTGGGCAGAGCGGAAGGGAGTGTCAGACTTGTACTGACTAAAACCCATCCATGTTCCTTCTTTGCCTTTGTGTTCCAGGGCCACGGTGTCTCTTTCGAACAGTCCCGCAGCTCTGGCAGGCATCGGCCCATGCGGACCCCTACTCGGTTGCTGACATCTCTTTGAGGCGCGCGTGGAACACGAACGCGCCGTCGACACGGCCTGTCGTCATAAGACGGCCGGACGGCGAGCTAGCCCATAACTCGCCGTCCACAGGCCCGCGCCTACGGTGGCCGGGAGCCACCACGTGACCCCCGACGCCCAGGGCGTCTCCCGCGGCGGCTGGGACGTGAGGTTCTTTCCCTCTCACGTCCCGCCACCTCCTTCACTAGCATGACTGCTTCACAGAAGGTGGTGACGGCTTCCCATTCCCTCTCGCTCCGGACCATGGCTTGAACCAGGGTCGGACGCGAGAGATCGCCGCCGCCAATCGCCGCTACAAGGACACGGCGGTGCTCCGCCCAAGCGGGGCAGACCTCTACGGTGTGCTCCACCGTGTCCTCCGGACGATCCTCGCAGTGGAAACACCCGGGCGTTTCCTCCCGCCCGATTCGGTGCAGGAACCTCCCGAAACAACCGTGTCCGGTGAGGATCTGCGTCAGGCGGTAGGTGAGGGCGCCGTGGCGCCTCTCTAACCACTCCTCAAAGAGGGGACTTATCGCCACAATGGTAGCGTGCCCTGCACGGGGTTGCATTAGTCGCTCTCTCCATGTCGCCATGAGATCACGCCGGAGGTCTGTCCGCTGAGCGGCAATTTGCCGCGGCAGCGGAGTCTCCCCCCGACGTAGTGCCTCCGCGCGCCATTCATGCAGGCGCGCGAGGACTATCGCCTCCAGATCCCATGGCGGCAATCCGGCAAGGAGGCTAGCCGCCTCGCCGGAGATCGTGCGGTACCCCCGGATTAGCCTTATGGCTATCACCTTTTGGGGCGCGTTCAGGTAGTGGGCGGCTTGCCGCCTCAAAGAACGCGCCCACACCGGGGCCCCGTAAAGGGCCATGGACCGCACGACCCCCAGCAGGCTGACACTTGAAGTGTCAAATTGTAGAAGCTTGATGCTGTGTGATTCTTATTTCCCATTATTCTTGTCGTTTTATTTTGGCTAACAGGAATTGTTGAGTTTATTTATTACTAGCAGTTGCGACCTTCGTCTGCGTAAATTTATTTGAAAAAAGTTACTGCCCTATTTAAATCGGATCGGAAGCCTAATCCTTTTTCTAAAATAAAAGTAGCCTCTAAGTTATCCCATACAATATCAGCTATCAACCGTCAAAATCAATGCACCCGTTTCGGAGATATACAAAAACGAGAGAATATGAATGATCTTTGACATCCAGATAATGAAAAATTCACGTATCGTTCTAATATCGTGACGTATGAAAGTGTAAAACGGAAACAGTGACGCACCTACAATAGATCTTATTATGTTTACCGGATGTGGACAGATTGGTATCGTATTTGGACGCTTTCATACATTTTTTATTGTAGCTCGTAATCTGGTCCACATATATACATTGAGCTGGATGGATGTAAGAGAATTTTAATGTTTTACTTGAAAAGAAATGTTATCTGACGGAGTTAACGATGTGTAGTTGGAAATAATACATGAATAATAACATAACATAACATCGCGCCTGTAATCCCCGAAGGGTTAGGCAGAGGTGTACCTAATAGTACACCCACATTTCGCCAGTTATGTTTAACTCTTATGTAATAGGTCGCGGCTGTAAAGCATGTAGTATTACTCGGAATAGTAGTCATAAAATGGTACTGGTAGTACATACCTTAATGGAGGTTGTCCGTCTGTGACAAGCCTGAAGAGTGGTGAGTGAGGATCCACTTGTAGAGATCTCACGAACTCATCGAACTGAAACGGAGAAAAAATACGGTTATTTGATGACGTACATATTGATTAAATAGTATTTTTAGAAGGATCGCCTATAAATTAAAGTTTCTTGATTCAAGTAAGATAGATTTTTAATGATGATGACTGTATTTGGTGTAAAAAAAGTTTTTTTTTTTTTTTCTAAATTTTCGATCACGTTGCGTCTGCTTTTTTGTCTATGCGTCACCATAAAGCAGACTGTTAGAAGATGATCAAGGGTCCAAGGTATTACGTCGGTATAGTTTTCTAAAATTATATCTTTAAAAAACAAATTTTGTAATATTTTAGGTGGTTAGTAACAAAAGATGGCAGACAAAATTAAATAATATCATACCAAATTAAATACTAAAAAGACCATTAAAAAAAAACGTGCCGTTTAAAACTCAAAATAGCTTACCAATTATCTATAGGCTTCAACAACATAACCTTGGCTACAGATAATGATGAACATAAGTAATTCGACAGTATCAGTCAGATCGATGTTTATTCCGTCATTATAACTGAATAAATTGGGCCTAAAAAATGTTGACGGCCTCACCGCGGTGCAACTTTTAAGGTGACTACAGAATAGACGATGGTTACTTTTTACCAGACTGCAAACGGCGACAGCAAACACATGGTTATTTTTATGTCTTTTTAGAAATGCCTTTTTGTCATGACTAATTAATACCATAACATCACGCCTGTAATCCCCGAAGGGCTAGGCAGAGGTGTACCTAATAGTACACCCACATTTCGTCAGATATGTTTAAGTCCCATGTACTCGGGGACGAACCCATTGCCATCAACCGGTCGCAACGGCTGCTACTGAGAAATTTCTGAATTCTGATAGAAAAACTCGATAATACTTTGGCCGACACGGTAATCGAACCCAGGGGCTGCAGTCTCGACATAGATAGCGACAAAAATCGGTCGTTAAGTCATAACGATGTCAAATTTCTTTAATAGATTTTCAACTTTATTTCAAAACCTTAAGGTTGAAATTCGTGCTTGCGACCACTCTACCGAAGACGCAGTCTCAGTGACTCTGTCAAAGTACGGCAGGAGAATCAGTTGATTCAAAGTATTTTTAAACCAAGCAAGCCGGAAAGACAACACGATGGGTGCCCCTTGACAAGACTGGTGGTCAGACTTTCAGGAGTCTGACTAGTCGCATCTACTGTCAAAGATATACGAAGGGGACCAACTGCTCTCGGAAAGTAATGGACGGTAACCCAACCAAAAACTGGCCTCAGCAAGAGTTGCTTATCCTCAAAGATCGACCGCTGCGGTTGATATTATTTAGCTACGAGCTCTCAAACAGTCAATTAGTTTGACAATCGCCAAATCTGTAGATATAAAAAATCTGTAGCCTCTTCAAGTACATACGTTGTGAACAAGGCCTAAAGCCTATTCATGTATTCACGGCTTATATTATTAAGTTATTATTTTCATCAATTATAATATTTTTTCCCGCGGACAAAGGATTTATGTTTAATCACACATAATGAATTAATCACCGACTTGAGGTTAGTGCAGGAATTCCCTTGTTTTTACTTAATTGATATGTGTTTGCAAGAATACTAAAAAGGTGTTAAGACGAGCCCGGTGACTGATTTACCTATTTCATCTTCATCTGCCTAGCCTTTTCCCAACTATGTTGGGGTCGGCTTCCAGTCTAACCGAATGCAGCTGAATACCAGTATTTTACATGGAACGACTGCCTATCTGACCTCCACAACCTACCTACCTATTTATTTATTTATTACTTTAAATATCAAGAATTCTATAATGAGACAATATCCATTTGAAGTTGAAGCTCATACCTCCATAGATAGGGATCCCAAAGTAATTTTTTATTCGACCTTAGGGTTGTACCACGTATAAAAGGTGTAAACAGACCCTTCACGAAGCCGTGAACCAAGCATTCTGTACATCAAACTAAGTAGCTCTACGCAAAAATGATTGTGTGAAAAATTCATGTTTTACGGTAGGACTCAATGTAACACACTCAAATAATTGTGCTGATGGATGCATTGAATAGGGTCGTAGTAAAGTTATACCATTCAAAACTTGTATAAAAAACTTGTAAAAAGTTGGAACTTGCACCCCCAATATCTTCGAAACTAGATGGTTAACAGGTATGGTCTAGAATAAAATGATCGCAATGACGGGGAAAGCAAGTAAGTGCGTTTCGACTTCGTTAAGAGCGTTAACGTCTTACGGCAATTCGTACAAACTTTCAAGTGTTTTTTTTTTCGAAATGACTGAACCGATTGTAATGAAACTTCGTACACAGAAGCAGGACACATAAGTCTAAAGATTTGACAGAGAACTTTTCGAAATGTCTTTTAATAAAAAAAGATAATTATAAATTTCTGTGTCTATGTCTATGAAAATCCGATTCCGTGCTGATAGCAGCATTAGCAACACAGAATCGCATTTTTCATTTTATTGAAACTGAGCGGGAATGCCGTCGCAAGCGGCAGCATCGACGACGCGCTCGGTAGCAACCTCTTTTTCACGAACGTAACGTAAGTAACTTTTACATTGAAAACAATGAAGATCCGTAGTCCTCAAGAATATAAGGCTACCTAACTACACTGAAACTTGGAACACGTGCTGTGGCTCAGTAAGGCAACCTGTACTAATAGAAAGATGGATCGAAAATAAGCACGTGGACAATTGAACAAGACGAGAAAAAACTTACATTTGAAACAATTCCAGTTCTTTGCATATCATTGACACTATCTATACCAAATCAGGTTAAAAATCAATACATATAAACCCACAAAAACCGCCAAACAATGACACAGCGGCCATCTTTAAAAGCAAACCCCAGTAGCCAAGCCAGTAATTGGCTCAGTTGTTTTTGGCGGTGCAGTCAAAGTGACGAGCGTGGCCGGGCATCGAACCCGGGACGGTACTGTTAGGAACTGGTTCCCGGTACCTGTCGCACTCGTGGAGACTGAGAAATAAACACAGATGCATTTCCGTGTGCGTGTTGCGAGTTCGGATTTTTTTGTGTCTTGTTAATTGTCTTGGTGTTTGGTGAAGTTGAGATTTTGGAGGGAAAGACGTGAATTTGCGTTGTTGCTGCAAATGACCAAATGTTCTTTGGGATGTAAAGGAAAAGCCCTCAATCAAGCAAGTGCCTATTTAAGAAACCGGTACCGTAACAAAAAATTCCGCAGTAAAACATTACGGACCGATCGTCATCATCATTCTCTTGCCCTTATCCCAATTCATTTGGGCGCAGCATGTCTTCTTCTTCCATACTTCTCTATTACTCGTCATCTCACCAGACGGCTCCTTTCTTGCCATATCATTCTTTACACAGTCCATCCATCGTTTCTTTGGTCTTCCTCTACTCATATACCCATCCACATTCATACTCAAAACTTTCCTCACGACATTTCCCTCATTCCTCCGCATCACATGCCCATACCACGACAACCGATTACCTCACAACTTTTCAGTCACCTGCGCCACTTTCAGACTTCCTCACTGACATTACAGACCGATATTTTTGCATATAATTTGCAGGTCAGTGCCAGGTTGTATGTTGATTAAAATATGATTCGTGACCGTCAAAAATATGGTAACGTGTTTTTGGTAACCGTTTACCAAAAACACGTGAGCGGATAGTCCAAACTTTTATCATTCTACTTCCTATGCCGTCCTTCCCAATCACTTAACTTACCTAAACATGTATCCAACTATGTAATACCCAAAGACTTGCGTATTTGCATGAGTCCTATCAAATTTTCTAGTGTGTTCAAAGTGAAAATTTAAGTGAAATGGAGAATTCCGCCCGTCGTACGTGATTTAGGGCGTAGTCGCTGTCACTTTAGACTTGACAGTTCAACTGTCTAGCTTCCGCAAAAATTACAATTATGACTAGTAGAAATGTCAGCTTCTGCTTAAAATTCATGCTAAACGAGATTTATTTCTCTAATTATAATTTAAAAAATAACACAAACGGTTGATGTTTTCTATTTGAATACTCTGAGAAGAAACACCGAAACAAACTGAGAGGTCACAGTCTTTTTTTAAGTCCAGATATATCTCGGAAACAACACAAACCGCCGTATGCCAAATGCCGTTTGGATGATCATTTGTTTGTAAAATCATCATCATCTGCCTAGCCTTTTCCCAACTATATTGGGGTCGGCTTCTAGTCTAACCGGATGCAGCTGAATACCAGTATTTTACATGGAGCGACTGCCTATCTGACCTTCACAACCCAGTCTGTACTGGGTAATACGATACCCCTTGGTAAGACTGGTTGTCAGACTTTTTGGGCCACTGACTGCCTAACGACTGTCAAAGATCTACAAATGACAGCCGGGACCAACGGCTTAACGTGCTTTCCGAGGCACGGAGGAAACTCGGTATGTAATGGGTGGTCACCCATCCACAGACCAACCTAGGCACGCACGGCTTAACCTAAAGATCGACCCGAGCGGTTTTGTTTGTAAAATATGTTTAGTTTTTAAAACAATTATATTTAAGAAATTTTGTATTTCGCGGGCTACTTTAAGGCATCCCTCCCAAGCTTTAGATTACTGACGAACGGAACCCTCATCATCACAGTTCACTTTCTACATCTAAAAATGACAGTCGACCACGTTATTTTAAATTAGCAATTCAAAATGGCACGGGTTATGTCATCTATAAATATTATAGATATAAATAATGATTTAGATTCATTGATTTACCTGATTAAGATTCTGAATGTCGTTAAAGATACAATGATCTCAAGAGGTGATGGAAAAAGTTAATAAATAGGAAGTTACGTGGAATATTGAGATAAACTGCAAAACGCTGTATCTCTTTTGACGAGTTATACAAAAAATGTGATAAAAATACAAGGTGTAAACGGACCCCTCACGAAGCTGTCAACCAAGCATTCTGTACATCAAACTAAGTAACTTTACGCAAAAAAATATTAGTAGTAACGCACTCAAAACATTGTGCTGATGGATGCATTAAGTAGAACAGGGGTGATGGAGGTATTAAAAAATTGAAATTTTGACCTCCAATATCTCCGTAACTAGAAGGCTCCCAGGTATGGTTCAGAACAAAAAAAAGTATCGCAATGATAGGGAGAAAAAATGTCCACCCATTACTATCTACAGGATCTATGCGTGATGTTAGCGGCGCTTGGGAGATACTTGTGTCCAATTGTCCAGTAGTGGAAGCTTTTCAGCTGAAATAATGATGACGATGAAGAAAAGAGGTCCCTCTTTTCTTCTTCATGGCTAAATAATAACAGCCAGTTTGTGAATTGGTAACCGTCCTTAACAATGCAAGATTGCTCAGTGCCTCGAAAATCACGTTTAGTTGTTGGTCCAGGCTGCCATTTGTTGATCTTTGACAGTCGTAACGGTTAGTTACAAGCCCGAAAATCTGACAATCTGTCTTACCAAGGAATATCAGTCTTCAGACAGGGTTCATGTAAATATTACTATTCATTTTAAGTAGTTGAGCAAACGCAAGGCAGACCAAGGAAATGAAGGGTGGATTGTGTGAGGAATAATATAAAAGAAAAAGAAGTAAATGATAGCGTGACGGTTGACAGGGGAGAATGGAAGAAAAAAACGTATTGCGTCGACCCCAAATAACATACAACAAGACCAAGAAGATGATGATGAAGAACAAAGGCAAGGCAGATGATGAATTGAGGTGGTTCTTTTAAAAAGAACAGTGAAAGGCGTCAAAGGAATGCTAACATTAATATTGAGGTAGGTATTAAATGTATGTTTCTAACACACCACGTTTAGAAAATAGACTTTAGTAAACACTTAACAATTTTGTCTGACCCCGCAACCGCGTCTCGAATCTCAATATTTACCTTTCGTCGATACCTTAAACAAATAAATCAAGTTTGCTGCCATATCTAGATTCTTAAGACAGGTTTAAAGCGCTTTTTACCGGTGTCGTTTTAAGTCAGGTACAAGTCTAATGATTATATAAATTAGCATCTGCTGCTGGACGCGAAGTTAGTGCTAGTGGACGACTAAATAAAGCTAATGAAAACAAAGGAAAAGGAACTTGAGTTTCAAAGTGTTTCAAACGACGTCATCGTCTTCCCGCCATTCTCTCACCTCATGTTAATTTAAGTCGGCACAATACGTTTTTTTTCATCCATTCATCCATATCAGCCGTTACTTTATCATTCACTCCAGCTTTCATATGAATCGTATAAAAGCAAAACCAGCAATATCCACATAATTTTGAAATTGACATTTCGATGGCGCGATAAATGTAGCAATATCTTCAACACGTTTCGTAATTCATAATACTCCTAAGACAGCAATATCCCGTAGTAAAACAGCTACAAAAAATACGGTTTGTTGCAAACACAGCAAGATCCATGTTTGACAAGTGCATAGGCAGCAATATCCTAATCAGCCAATCAGAGCGCATCAAGCGGCACGGTTTTAATATGGCGTCGATTGTTGTGAACGCGAAACCTCGCTCCGTAAATTCTCGAAATTTTTAAATAGTTTTTAAGTTTTGTCGGAAAAAAGTGGTATATCGTAATTATGGATTGTTCCCCTGTACCTGTTGATAATAGTTCGGCTAGAAAACGTATAGCTCAACCCGAAAAGTGGAGGAGAAATTTGGGCAAAGTAACAAGGTTTGTATGTACCTACTGTTAGATAGGGTGATCAAATAAATTATCTTGGTCCTTGTTTTGTTTTCTGAAAAACTTACTTCTGTGCATACTCACAAAAAGTATCAAAAATATTATTGTGTAAGTACAGGTGAACTATAATGAAAATGGCGTCTTGAAGGTCGTTTATAGCAAACACAGCAAAATCCTTTGAAGTGAAATTCAAATACAGCAAGATCCAAATGTCAAGTACAAAAACAGCAAAATCCATTTAAGTTTTGTATTTTTATTAAATATTATCCAGATAAAGATTGATTAAATACCTTCAATATATACCCAGTAATGTATTTAATTATATTAAACAGAGTTTCGATCCAATTCAGCTTTATTTTGCACTATACAACAATTTTTTGTTTTGCCATGATTTGTTGCAAATGGATATTGCTGTTTTTGCTTTTATACGATTCATATCCCCCCTCACACAATCCATCCACCGTTTCATTGGTCTTCCTCTCCTTCTCAATCTAACAATCTACTTTATATTCATCACTGTTGTCGTTACAGGCATTTGCAACTACTGTTATACAGAGTGTAACAGAAAGGGTATAGTCATATGAAAATTTTCAATACCTACTCGACCAAAGTATGGGACAGCTGATATTTTTTTCGCATTTACGATATTGGACCCAAGGAGAAAGTTAGAGTAAGTTAAATTAAGAGTTAGGTAAGTTAGAGTTGTTCTGTTTGATGGTCTGCAGCATATCCTTCCATAGGACTATACCCTTTCTGTTACACCCTGTATAATTTTCACAGTATAAGTAATTGTCTGTTAATTAATACAAGTCAATAACTACTCAATCCATCACGAGTTTGCTGATAGTGACACTAAAAATGTTTTGGCAGTTGGTAGATGAACTTTATAATTCCGGATGACACTCAGAAGATCGTAGCTAAAACTTGGTCGAGACTCGAGCAGGACATGGAAGAATGAAACAACAAGAGAAAAGAGAGGAGACCTATTCACAGCAGTGGATAGAACAGGGTTGCCCACGATGATGGCGATGATGTTGACATAAACTTCGAAAAAGTCGAATCAACCAAATCAAACAAAAAATCCAAAAAATAAAACCAAATTATGTTCTACTTAGACCATATTCGCGTCTGCGTCTGCGACTGGGTCTGCGTGGTGGACTACAGCCCATTCCTCCTTTCAGAGGGTGTGTACCAGCAGTCCGATTTTCATAGGCTGCTTATTATCTTTTTCCAGCCCGTGTCCCGTTTTATTTGGGGTTTAGCAACACGTTTTTTTATGCCACTGTCCACTCCACTGTCCACTCTCACTCTGAATCGTCACACTATCATTTACTTCTTTTTCCTTCATATCATTCCTTACACAATCCATCCATCTTTTCCTTGGTCTTCCTTTCCCTCTCCCTTCATCAATATTTATACATATATACGTCATAGGTTGATTATTAATTATGCTAGTCCAAAATAAAAACGAAAAGATTAGAGAGTTTATTTTATTAACAAGTTCGATCTTATTGTTCTCTTGCTAATATTCTTTGTTATAAGTGTCTTCTCTTTTTATATCCTCTTTTGTCGACATCGTTAACGATATCTTCACAAACAAAACACATAATAAAATTCATTATCCCACCAAAATCCTTCAAAAAAAGACAATTCCCAGCTGCGAATAACCTCAAAATGGTCAGTTTCCGCGTTGCCTTTTTTAGTACAGTTACAAAACAGGTTGTTCAAAATGAAGGGAGAGATACTTTAAAATGTGGATCGCCACTGATTCATACCACAGACGATGTAGGTACAGAAGCTTAACTCCACACAGCGAACAAAAACAGGCGTACGCACAAATGGATACCTACGACCTCAAACTGCAGTCTGCATGCAGTTTGGGGAGACACTTGCAAGTGCTATTGTCGAGCAAGAGGTTCTGGGTCCGATTCGCGGGTCTGTAAAATTGTTATTGGGTTTTTTCATCGAAAATTTCTCAGTAGCATCCCGAAGTCTTGATTTGTGCCCGGTTGATGGCTATAGGCTCGTCATCATACTACATGGGACTTAAACATATTAAGCGAAATGTGAGTGCACTATAGGGGTACACCTTCATCTAGCCCTTTGAGTAGTGCAGGCGTGATGTTGTTTTATACAAACTATCTCAGCTGAATGCAAAGCCGCGTTGCTTACACTCGCTGTACCGGTGCGTGAAGAACCTCTACGTGTGAGTTGTGCAGACCTTCTGTTCATATTCAGTGTTTGTTCACTTTCTCAGTTTCATCGAAACGAACTCTTTTGATCGAATAATCAATGGGGTTTTGACATGATTAAAGCTTGTTCGCAAAGATTTAAGGTCTTGTATAAGGCCCGTTTTTTTTAAGATTTATTGCCTTTTTTGGTAGAAGTGTTACGGTATTTGGTTGGGAATTAACCTCGTTTTTTGATCAAATTTTGAATGAGAGTTTATTAGTGTTCTTATTTGGAAAGACATGTTAGTAAGAATTATTACTGTAATGTTGCATATTAAATATTAAAAGATTTTGATCAACAAGATTAATTAACAATATTTGGTAAGGGATTTGTTTATTTTTAATTAAAGTTACTGCCGTTATTTCTGATGATGATGTTGATGTTATCAAAGTTATGACGAAACGCTAAAGATTGAAGTTTCGAAATATGGAAATATATGGAGATTTAGCTGCTCATACAACAAGGTATTTTAGTACTTTATTTACCCGTGATTTAAAAATTAAGGCCGCTTTTTTAACGCTAGATGAGGCAGAGTCAGTTCCCTATAAATTTTTTAATGTTAAAAGACAAAAAAACAAACAAATATGTCACCAAGGGCCTTGGACGAACATTGTGGGAGAATGTATCATGTGTACTTTATTGAAAATACCAGTTTCTGAACACGTTTCACCAACCTGACGAACGAACAGGTGACGTTTTGATACATACTCGTAGATACAGTACAATTCGACCAACTTATCTGTGCAGGCGGGAAAACACAGAACTAAAACAAATTCACCAAGTTTGACATATTGATGCATTGTTTCTTGACAAGCAGCGCCACCGTGGACTGGAATGGTCATACTGTACCTGGGCGATAGTATATGAGCCATCGAGCTTAAGAAAGAGACACAACTATGGGTGAAAGAGACGACGCTCTACAAAGCTGAACTTTTGTCAAAACTCAATGTGGTCAGAGGGACTAGACAAAGACATTTATCAGTGATATCGACGATGGGACGGTCAAGATAAACGTTTTGGACGCCATTGTCACATATACGGGACAAGCAAGCGTTGTGGCTTGGTGTGGACGGCACGCGTGTGCTTTTATGCAATGGCGTTCAAAAGGTTAAGCAACGCTATCCGAGGGCAGAATTTCGGATAGATGACCATCCTTTAGGTACATATCGAGACCCCGCAGTGCCTCGTGAAGCACGTTAGGCTGTCGGTCCCGTGTCGATCCTAGAAAAGCTAAAAATATATTAAATTGAAAAAAAGCTCCCAAAAATCTTAAGTCATTTCTGTTGCAAGTCGGTCAAGAAATACGAAACGTTATGGAAGAGGCCTTCATCCAGAGACGGATGAACCCTTAATAGATTAAGTTTTTAAAAATAGAATTGTATATTATAGGGAATAAAGGCAATTTTTTTTTATAATTTATTTATTATGAAAGCGATTGCAACTGGTCTGGGCCTTATGATCGGTAATGATGGCCCATCGAGCTGCTGATGTGATTCAGTTCATGGAAATCAATTTGATCAATGGAATTAAATGAGCTTAGAGTGTTTTATGGATGATTTTAATGATTATAACTCAGTTAAACTACCATATTTTAATCAACGTACAACTTGACACTGACCTGCAAAATACAAAAAAGTAAGAAAATTTAAAATTCGTAGGCTACCTGAGCGCATCCTCCATAAGTAGAGGCTACATTATTTCCGAATGTCATTCATAAAAGTTCCCGTGAGATAATTTTCAACCAACGGGACCGAAGCCGCAGCAAAAGTTAGTGTTGTGTAAAATGTGTAATGAGAAACCAGTGTAACAGTAGCGAAGGGTCAATTTTTGTAAGAGGTAAGCTGGAGTACATATCTTTACAGTGATTATATAAGGTCTATCTTTTCATACACGAAATATTTTAAGAGTAACTTCTATACCTAAGTCGTAAAGTTGCCATAACAACGAAAAAAAAAATATCTGAGTGTTTTTTTTTTACAAAATTATTATAATTCTAAATTTTTTTGAGACTTTTTACATAAATCCGACGTACGACGTAGTAAACTATCGTAATGGATGCTTAAAAATTAATAAGGAGCCAGTATTTATTTTGTGGGTCTAGTAATTTTAAATTGTTTATTTTTTATAAAAAAATATTTTCAAATAAAAAAAAATCCTTTGAAATAGCTTTGTTATAGCCGTTAGATGATTCCCTGAAAATATTTCGTGTATGAATAGTTAGACCCTATACATATTATTTGTCTATAGAATACTGTGCCATTTTTCAAAGGAAAGCCGGTAGGAATCGAGTTCTATGGAACCTTCGCCAATGCAGTGTAATACTGGTTTGGTTACCACTTACTAAAAAACAATTTTCAATGAAAAAACTGTTGTTGATCTTACACTTTGTGATAAAGTATAGTTGACATCATCTCTATTGATTAGTTGGTCATAGTGTACGTTGTAAAAAATATTGTTTACACAAACTGTAGTGGCCTTGAAGTAATTTGTATGACTTTAGAAGTGAGGCTAAAAAACTGACTACGTAGGTATAGACCTGTTTTCACTTAACAAACAACAAAAAAATAGACTTCCATTTGCGTGTATACACGCAAATGGAAGTCTATTTTTTTTTTTTGTTACATTATGGGTCTGCTCTTGACCTCGATTACGGCTGATTGAAAGCGATAGATGAGGTCTATGATGGGACGAGCGTGCCCAGAAGATGCCTGTTCACTCTTGCTTTGAAGGCAGGCAGATTATGTGGCAAGGAACACAGATGCCGACAGAGAGTTCTACACATTATTATTGCATTGTTTTTATTTCTCTCCTTGACGTCATAGATGACGTCTACTATGGAATCAGTCGTGTGCCAGTCTTAAAAAGGGTGCAAAGGCACTTGTTCTCTCCGTCATTGCGATCATTTTTTTGTTCTAAACCATTCTTCAGAACCGACTAGTTATGGAATATTGTGGGTTCAAAGTTTCAACATTTCTTAACTTTTTTTAAAACTATTACTAAACTATATGGGGGGAAAAGCGAAAACCGTTAGCGCGTATTCAATACATCATTCTGAGCCCCCCACATAAAATTTAAAATTGGTTATTAAAAAAAACAGCTGTTTCCTACAAAAGTGCAATACCTACACTGTCAAAACGTAATGGAACAGCTGATTTTTTTTAAATAACCGATGAAATTTTTCATATACTATGAAATGCATCCATCAGCACAATGTTTTGAGAGCGTTACATTGAGTCCTACCGTAAACCGTGATATTTCACCCCAAAATCAAAGTCGTATATCAGCAATAACTTTTGCGTAGAGTTAGGTACATAGTTTGATGTACACAAGGCCACACATCAAGCTATGCATATCCAGTATAACATAACCTCGCTTTGTATAGATTTTCCGTACAATGAGAGATAAACATAAACTGGTCTTGCTTGGTAATGCTTGGTTGACGGCTTCGTGAAGGTTCCGTTTACACCTTGTCCTTCTGACTCTTCCATCATCGAATGTCATTTGTCTTCTAGGCCCTCAAGAGTATCATAGACAAGCTTTGAATTACTTTTTAAACCGTATTAAATAAAGTAACATCGCGCCAGTAATCCCCGTAGGGTAAGACAGAGATGTACCCTATAGTAGCTGGCTGTACGTATACTCACATTTCGCCAGTTTTAAAGCAAATAAATCTAACAAAAGATCATAAAAATCTACCATTGACACTGATGAAGACATAAAACGTAAATACAATAGAAGTAAGTACCCCATAAAAAAAACAAAATACTCATAACAGTTAAAGCCCTTTTGACCAATCGAAAAACAACCATTCATAGTTAAATATAAAAGCTCTTGATACGAAGAACACCAGCCAGAAGTGATCTTAAGAGCGGCCAACCCGTCATACTTTTCATACAAACGCTCGTACGTGATTATCAGAGGTCGGAATTAGGTAGAGTTATTTATGTACTTGCATCGAAATGTTGATGTCTTCCCGGGATTTCCCGGGATTTATAATACAATCCCGTGTGGCCAACAATATTACAAATACATAATAATAAAAACCTCAGAGATAGATTAGACAATTAAAACAAAGATAATTAACATTCTATTTTTATTAGTATTTACATTAATTCACAATACACTTTTTTATTTACGTTGGCCCACTAGGATTTTTTCCTGTAACGAAAAAAAAATACCCAGACCTGGAACAACTACTTGTAGATCATACAAATATTTGTTCCGTGCGGAAATCGAACCCGCGACATTTTTCCATTTACTGCTGCGCTGCGTGCGCATGATGTCCGATGTCGGATGGTTTAAATTGTGTAAAAGTAAATAACTTTTTTATTTAATAAATCACGGGATTTTTCTGCTTTTTGAAATTAATCTCGGGATTTGAGGCATATCTACTTTATTCTTTCGCTGTATGAAATCAGTGTAAGTAAACAAATAACTCCGACCTCTGGTGATTATACCAAATATATCTTTGATTTTTTTAACTAATAGTATCTTTTCTACTTTATCTAGGTTTCTATACAAGCACAAAATTAAAATTTGGAGAAACCGATTGAGTATAAGCCTTCAAAATTTTCTGTTTTGCACATATTTTACTTAGGCTTATTCAAAAACACGTATTTCCTGGAACAAGTTTAAAAAAATTTCGAACATTATTTTTCGTTTAATGTTATTTTGTTAAGCGGTATGAGGAGCGCGGGAGATGAGTCGTGCGGTCTCGGTTTGAGGTGAGACGGGGAAGTTGAAAGAAAATCACCGCAATGGCTCTGGATGAAACAACAAGCTTTTCGGCCATGCTCACTTTGACGATAGACGGACCGGGAAGGGCCCTCTTAAAGACACGTTTTCAAGTGACCAATTAAGCACATTAATACGACTTATTGTAATTACTCAGTCTAGCTGTTAATCAAATTAAATATACTCAAACCGAAGTACTTAATCCATACATCTATACAACTCTTTCAAAATAACAGCTTTTTACTGAATGCATATGAAAGTATGTCTGTCTATCGGTCTGTCTGTGTATTTGTTCCAGCTTATCTCTGAAACGGCTGGACTGATGTTGACGGGATTTTTATTGGAAAAAAGCTGATGTTATAAGGAGTAACTTAGGCTACTTTTATTTTAGAAAAAGGTTTAGGGTTCCGTGAAAAAAAAATAGACATTAAGGAAGGAATATTTGAGCTGTGTTAATGGCAAATGACAATTAAATAAGCTCCCCCTAAGACTTAAACATTAATGGCGAAATTTGGGTGTTACCTCAACACTTCGAGTAATCAAACACAGTACCTCGAAAATAAATCGTAGCTCGACTGATCTACTAAGCGAGCGAGTGTTGCAATTAGTTTTGAAACGCAAAAGAAGAGATGGCTTTAATGTGCTCGGAATAAAACGACGTATGTTCAAAATGAATTTACTCCTTTTTTAACAAAATAAATGAATTCTACTTTTTCTAGCCGTTGGTCCCGGCTGTCATTTGTAGATCTTTGACAGTCGTTAGGCAGTCAGTAGCCCAAAAAGTCTGACAACCAGTCTTACCAAGGGGTATCGTATTACCCAGTACTGACTGGGTTGTGGAGGTCAGATAGGCAGTCGCTCCATGTAAAATACTGGTATTCAGCTGCATCCGGTTAGACTGGAAGCCGACCCCAATATAGTTGGGAAAAAGCTAGGCAGATGATGATGAAATGAATTCTCCTTTAAGTAAACTTTGATATGATAATTCTCTATGTTTTAAAGTAAATTCCATAGAATAACTCTTAAGCGTTACGCCGTGATGTCGAAAAAAGTAAAAAAATATAAATAACTATGCAACCTTTTTGCATCCAGAAAAAATCATTGAATCGTGTATTCCTTGTACATGTTACTAGAAAAACATATACAAAAATGTTAAATCCCTATTCCACATACTTAACAAGTTACATTTTTTTCAATAAGTATATTACCTTATAATTACTGTCTTAAGGTGCAAGGTACGTAATTATAATCAAGTAGGTATCTACTTGTAGTAAATCAATTTAAGTGTACCGAAGTCCATGCTGTCATGAGTCGGGGTTAAAAACATGCAGCATGCTTAAGAAACTTTGTAATGCCTATTACTTTTATTAGCATAGTTACAACGTGCATACAGTTTATTTATTTTTTTTACTTCAGTTCAAAAGTTGTCTTTAATCAAAGTCGAAGGTGAGGTCTTACAGTTACTGGACTTTGGGCGGACTTTCAAAAAAGTCGAGATAAGTGGTTAATCAAAACGGTTTTGCACTTCTTATGACGTACCTGCTTATACTACCCTGTACGGTCCACATTGTACCAGTTTTGCGTAAACCTATTTCACTAAGAGATGCCCAGTTGATGGCAATAGGCTCGCCTCCTATTACATGGGACTTAAAAATCACTGGCGGTGTACTATTAGGCTGAGGCCAAACGAGCGTAATTTTTTGAGCTGTGAGTCACGGAACTTACGCTGCATTCGGTTTCATACTAAAGTCTTGTTTGTACCACAAGGCGACACAAAATGCGCCGCCGCCGTGTGGTACTCGCTCAAAAAATTACGCTCGTTCGGCTTCAGCCTTAGATACACCTCTGCTGACCCTTCGGGAATTGCAGGCGTGATGTTAAGTTATACATCTATAGAAACTGCTAGTATCACCATCTTAAAGTCCATATCACGCCAATTCCTCTAACCGTGACACAGCACCTTTTTATCATAACATCTGACCTCACCGACCTTCGGGGACCGAGTCGTAGCGACAACCTGTCATTACTGCCTGTACTTATGTATTACTGTGATCTTTGATCTGCGTATTTTTGTCCTGTGTAGCTGTGAATGCTGTATCATGCCTGGTTGGTATGGATTTTTATAAGTGTTGTTTTTTGACTTTGCAGTTTTGGTGAACAGAAGATGATACCAACACCGTCGGCAATTCTGAATACCAGTATTTTACATGTAGCGACTGCCTATCTGACCTTCACGACCCAGATAGTACTATATAATACGATACCCCTTTGGTAAGACTGGTTGTCAGTCTATCGGGCCACTAACTGTAACGACTGTCAAAGTTTTCTGGTGGTCGCCACGGTTGATTCTAGCTTTCAGGAGTTACAGTGGTTTGGGAATAGTGTGGCGAGCTGAACCGACGCCTTAACTTGCTTTCCGAGGCACGGAAGAAACTCGGTATGTAATGGGTGGTCACCCATCCACGGACCAATCTAGGCAAGTGCGGCTTAACCTGAAGATCTGCCCGAGTGGCTGTTTTATTATTATTTAGTATTCTTCTTCCATACTTCTCTATTAGGTACTCGTCATCTCAGCAGTCACCTCTTTTCTAGCCATATCATCCTTCACACAGTCCATCCATCGTTTCTTTGGCAGTAATCGACTATGAACCTAACTCAAACCTCCAGTATACGCAGCACAAAGATCAAGTGATGCTAATATACCAAGCTTAAAAAAAAGTTTCCTTATGACAATTTTGTGGTGGTCATAATTTTTTTATCCGCTTTGTGTCAAACATTGTAGTTGTTACAACCGCGAACCATTTTTTTATGAAGAAGCCTATAAGATAAGCCCATCAACGCACATCTTGTAAAAACTAGTGACTCGGTTCGTAACTTTCACCGGTCAGAAGATCAAAGATTAATATTAACGGTTAAGTTTATACAAAACAAAGTCCGGATGACTATAGTAACTTCGATACACACAACAACACATCAAGCAGTAATATCCAGTGTAACCTTACCTCGCTTTGTTTGAGCTTCCCGTACAAAAAGAGATCAGCTTAATTTGGTTTTGTAAAGCTTGATTGGTCGTCGTGCGTGCAAAAGATCTCTATCGTGGTTTAAAGATGTGGCCGTTTTAAGCACGTTCAGAAGCTTTAAAAAATCTTCCACATATCAGAAAATATTTCAATTTGAGTTTTATGGGATGTGATTTCATCATGATTAGATGAGTAGAGGATTAAAATGTCAGAAAACCACATTTCGGAAAACAGTTACTTATCTAATCCTCACACCAAAAATGGGGAAGCTTCTTCATAACGCTAATCCTGATCATATATTTCTAAATCGTGATAATCCGCAAACAATCTTCGACCGATTTTAGGCTGCGGTTCCACCGGAGATGTGCGAGGACGCGTGGCGAGGGATGTGTTTGTTAAGAAACAATAGAATTACTTCTTTTACTTTGCCTCGCACAGCGCATCTCTAGTGGAAACGGCTCAGCGGAGCGAGGTTTTTGTACATACAAATCAAGGGAAGGATGTGTGCGAGGGATGTGTTGCGAGGCGATGTGTGTGTGGGACGCGAGCGAAAAAATTGCAGTTACTAGACGGTGTTTGTCAGAGGTAGACATATGTATATTGTATAGTGCCAGTGGCGCGCGCGACCTGCTCTAGATTACCATACCTCACCTCACTCGCATCTAATACGAGTCCGCTACGCATCCTCGCACCGTTCATCTGAGCACCGTTTCACAGCGTCGCTATGCATCCTCGCACCGCTCACCGGCTTAGCACATCTCTGGTGGAAACGCAGGCTTATGATTCTTAACATAGTCATTTATGTCTTCAAATCCATAATTTATGGACTAATCTGTCTTACTTAGCAAGGGGTGCTTCACACATATTCGAGTTTCAGCTGTCACAGTTGAGCGGAAAAATCTAGGAAAATGATGGGTGAATCCGATCTAAGTCTTTCTCTCACTTGCAAACACTGTACTTATGTATTTTATCAAACACAAAATGTAGTTAAACAAAGTGCATCATTACATCTTTCGCTCACTGTAACAAAGCATATTTAAACAAAATGTAGTACGATTATGTCTGCGTTCGGGTAAAACCCGCTTGAATCTAACCCGAGCTGGACATGATTTTAGCGAGTTTGTCGGTCGATAGTTTGGCACGAGCTAAATCATCATTTGCCTAGCCTTTCCTAAATTTGTTGGGTTCGGCTTCCAGTCTAACCGGAAGCAGCTACAAGTATTTTACATGAAACGACTGCTTATCTGACCTCCACAAACCAGTTAAGTACTGGATAATAGGATACCCCTTGTAAGACTGGTTGTCAGACTTCTCGGCCACTGACTGACCTGTAACGACTGTCAAAGATCTACAAATGACGGCCGGGACCAATGGGT
This sequence comes from Noctua janthina, assembly GCA_963576755.1. Lineage (NCBI taxonomy): Eukaryota > Metazoa > Arthropoda > Insecta > Lepidoptera > Noctuidae > Noctua > Noctua janthina. The sequence continues at coordinate 11,337,673 of OY755068.1, read as the reverse complement.
TATCGTGGTTTTCGAGGTACGAGCCAAACGGAAGCCGAATATGCTGACCGACCGACATTGTTTCTCAACAAATATAACCGAATCGAATGCCCCGAACTAGCGTTTAGATCGTAACGTCCTTCGTCTGTCAAAGCCACATAAATTTCCTCACATCATATAACTTGATTCAAATTCAAGGGAAGCTGCAATATGGAAGTAATCAGCCTCTGACGTAAGTCTTTTTTCTTCTCCGACGGCGCTAAGCTCATGGTAAAAACGTATTTACATTAACTTGATGTATTACTACATTCAGCTTGCGTAATGTCCGTCATTTGTTACCTGTCTCGGTATTATGGGCTCTATAGACCAAAGCCGACGACGTAACGCTCAGTCGCCCGGCGACACAGAGACAAAAAAGTTGGACATCTCGTGTCGCTGCACCGACATATCACCGACAAAGTTTTTCGACTTGCAGTGCAGTGATTTGAATCCGCTAAGTAGACTGACGCCAACAAAGTCACTGACCATTAGTGACCATGTCGGCGGATTGCGGTTGGCAATTTTGGTGTGTAGAGCCCTTTAGGAACAGAACATTTCGTTGCGTGTAAAGCTGAGATTGTCTAATGGTCTACAGGGGTCTTGTCTTAATTTCGGAATCTCAAATATGGAAAAGATAGTTGCGTTCGAAACTGGGATCGTCAAATGGCCTAGCAAGGTCTAAATTTGACGCTTTTAGTTGTAGGAGTCAGTCTTTACAGCTACTTCCATAATTATCATCATCATCATCTAACGCTTAACTTCTAGGGATGGGCTTCTCCAATTCCATGCTAAGTACAGTACCATTTTGAACGTCAAAAATTACCTTGGAGTTACGTTTTCAAGATGGTGGTCGACAATTTTTTTTTAACCCTTCTTTTATTAAAATAGAAAGAAGATAATTAGGTTTATCTATCAACATTGGACGCGTATACAAAGTTTCGTGTCCGTGTTATGAACCGTTGCGGAGTTCTTTAGTGAGGAGGCGATCCTGGCTGCAGGATCAAGTCGTCTGTCATAAAAATGTATTGTCACCAAAATCAAAGGTGTGCGCAAAATTTCAGCTCAATTGGATGGGGGGAACTGGTTTGAAATTCAATTGCGACATTTGATCAATACATACTAACTAAATAAGAATAAAAAAAAGATTATAAGAATTCAATAAATCCTTTTTCGTTCATCCAAATTGTATCCTGGTTAGGACTATGACGCACGCGAAGAAGCACGCAATTATGAAGGACGAATTTCAAGTTTTGTGTAAGATTAATTAATAGGTATGTTTAAGTAAAAAAAAGTTAAGTAATAAGTGAGGTATACGCCTTATTAGTCCTTTGAGCCTTGACCGGTCACATCCAAGATTTGTCGTCAAAAAGGTAGCCAACTTTTTCCGTCCAAGAACTTTTCAATTTTGGATCGAGGTTGCGACTGGTTTCTTTAGTGGTAAGTTCATCAAAAGACTGCTATTTACTAAAGTTTTAACCTTTGGCCCTATGAGAATATCAGCGCTGTGACATTTTTAAATGTTACAGCACCATGCTGAGATAAGGGGCCTTTTGGCACGGAGAGTTATGGGCTAGCTCGCCGTCCGGCCGCCTTATGACGACAGGCCGTGTCGACGGCACGTTTGTGTTCCACGTGCGGCTCAAAGAGATGTCAGCAATTAAGTAGGGGTCCGCATGGGCCGATGCCAGAGAAGATGAAAGAGATACCGTGGCCTTGGAACACAAAGGGCAAAGAAGGAACCTTATAAATACTTTTCTTTTTTTCTCTTTGATATTTTACTAGTAGTATAAAAAAAGCATATGACAATGTCTACCAACCCTGCAACTTAAACAAAATGAAAGTCTATCAGATCTGCCTAGCCTTTTACTAACTATGTTGGGGTCGGCTTCCAGTCTAATCGGATGTAGTTGAACACCAGTATTTTACATGGAGCTACTGGCTTTCAGACCTCCACAACGTTACCATAACTTTGGCAAGACTTGAGATTAAAAACTGTCAACAAAATTATGATTTTGAATACGAAAAATAGCCAATTAAAATCAAATTGGTGTCGCAAGAGGTTGTTGTGAACCTTTATGTGAACCCAAAAACGAATGAAAGAAACTCATTTCCATACAAAATATGAATAAATTCACACTCCGTTGACCAACGACACATTTTGAACGAAGCTCGTTGAAATAAGTATAAAGAAGCCATTTTTAACGCTTATGCAAATTATTATAATTCATGAAATAATATCTTAAATAAAATTAAGCTCCTGAATATTTTGTTTTGTAACTTGTTAAGGATTTATTTTATTTTGTGCAATTGTGCATTTAACACGAACTTCCGCGGTAAAATTATTATGTCATTTGTTTTATTACTTTTGGAAGGACAAAAGCTGTGGGAATTACTGATTACTTATTTAAATATTATTCTTATGATTGCGTCATCCATCAGGCAGTAAACGCATTTGAAAACAAAACAACACAACAGGAATAGACACTATCAAGTAAAAAAAAAAACAGGACTATGGTAAGTTATGCCATACATCCACCTATTATGTTTTACCTAGATCAAAACCACAGGCACATTAGGAACTGTGGGTAGCTTAATACATAGTTGAGAATGATCGCTACTGAGTACTGAATGATGTGATCTTTGTACTGAAATCAGCAAGGTTCCAGTGACTTAAGGTGGAAGCCTGCGAAATTCATTTAATTCCGTTAATTATCTACCTAGCCTTTTCCCAACTATATTGGGGCCGGCTTCCAGTCTAACCGGATGCAGCTGAATACCAGTATTTTACTTGGAGAGACTGCCTATCTGACCTCCACAACCCAGTTAGTACTGGGTAATACGATACCCCTTGGTAAGACCGGTTGTCAGACTTTTTGGGCCACTGACTGCCTAAGACGTCAAAGATCTACAAATGACAGCCGGGACGAACGGCTTAACGTGCTTTCCGAGGCACGGAGGAAACTCGTTATGAATTATTATTCATTTAATCCCATTGAATGACTTTTTTATAAAATAGTCATTCAATCGGATTAAATGAACTTAAGAGGGTTGTATTCATGATTTTAATGATTATAATTCTGTAAATGTAAACAACATACAACCTGACACTGACCTTAAAATTGCAAAAAACGTAAGAAAATTTGAATTTCGCTAGCTACCCTGGCGCTTCCACCTTAACGGAAGGGATTAAGGATTAATTTCCAATTTCATAGCACCGTCTCAATGTACCTATGCTATAATAATCAGCAGTTCTCTCCAGTATGGTGCTAATGTCGACTGTCCAAGACAAGATACTTAAGATAGGACATTACCTGTTGTACTATCACTTCTAGGGGTTGTCCAGTCTGTAAGTCTTCCGAAGGCCTTCTCGTCGGCCTTACTGCATATTCTCTCTCTCCAATTATCTGTAACAACAGCAAAAAAAAACAATTAATTGATGCCTTAACTGTCCCAGTGATCGCAAGTGCGACTGCTGAGCATGAGGTCCTAAGTTCAATTTCCAGGTAGGGCAAAATGTTATTAGGTTTTCAGTAGCAGCCACGAACTCTGGATTTGCGCCCGGTTGATGACAATAAGGTCGTCCCCTATTAAATGGGACTCAAACGACTCGAACGAAATGTGGGTGTACTATTAGGTACACCTCTGCCTAACCCTTCGGGGATTACAGGCGTGATGTTGTTTTATACGATTTCTTACTCTAACTAGGACATGCGAGGAATCATGCCGAAGTTAATTAAATAGTATTTTACCATTTTTGTCAGAACCCTTCTTTTCTTACTAATCGTGACCATTTAGACGGGTCCTCAGAGAGTTTTCCACCTATTTTTGCCACCCGATAACGTACTTAGGTAAATCGCTGAAAACTTAGCAATGTCACTGAAAATGTGAAAATCACAGACAGAAACGGCAAGGACATTAATACTTTCATTGCAGCATTATTGTTGTTATATAAATAACATCACAATTCTAGCGAAAGATTCTCGCAAGTGCGTCCATTACCTACTAGGCCAGTAACTGCCCCGTTTTGAGGTGAAGCTAAAAGAGACCACAAGCATTTAAGAACTTTATCTTCTCCGAAAACATACGATGTGTTAACCGAAGCTTACAAATTGTTGTGTCCCAGATTATTACCGCAAACGCATTGCGTGTTTTTTTTTTCTTAAATCCGTTGTAAGTGTTTGAGTCAAAAGCAACAGTCATGTTCTAATTGTCGCAGCGTCAATCGCTCACGAGCAATTGAAGGGTTAACAGCATAAAAAATAGCAAAAACTGTTGTCATTATTTAAGGAATTTAACAAAAACTTAATATAATAAGTAACTTTGACGCCTCAGTGTCTTATTGTCGTCGTTGTTTATATGTTTATATTTACATAATTTTAGTCTTATTTTTATTATTATTTATCTATTTATTTATGTACACACAAAATACTCAACAAGACATAACATTAAGATAGAAGAGCACAAAGGTACTGCTTATTTCATGCGAAATCTCTTCCAGCAGACCAGCGAGAGGAAAGTAGGATTAGAAATTATTAAAATAATATATATATAAATATATAATAATTAAATAATTAAATAATAATAAAAATTATAATAATAAATAATAAAATATAATTATATAATTATTATTTATTATTATTATTATTTTTATTTTATATAATTATTTTAATATATAATAATAATTATATATTAATTTAATATATATATTTTTATTTCATTTTTATCATTACTTTAGTTCTATTTTATTTGTAGTCTGTATCATCATCATCATCATCATTTCAGCCGAAAGACGTCCACTGCTGGACATAGGTATATGTATAATGTACTTAATATAGTTTTATTAACAAAAACCCTGATCATAAAAAAAAAAACACAGATTGTTTGATTTCCAAGTTGTTTTGCGTTTCTAGTGTCCCACTGCTAGGCAGAGACCTCACCTTGCTCCTTCCAATTTATCTTTTACGAACTCAGGCCATGTTCGTCACAAGTCACAAGTCTCCTTTTACACCAAATAAATTAACAAAACTTCATAAACCTTATAAAATTATGAACAGTAGTAAAGAAGGCATATAAGACCCTCCGCTTGGAGCATTGCTGAACAGGCAAAATGAGCTAAGTAGAAAATATGAATGATAATATAACCATCAGTTTGTGCACGTGGTAGGTAACCACACATCTACAGACCATACATCATACATCTACAGACCTTCCTGAAAGAGGACTGATAGGTGTCGTATATAGGCTGATAGGTGTCTTATACCGACGGTTCCGAGGAAGATCGCGCGACACCACGACAACGCCGTCAACGATAAGTGACGTGTATTGTTATAGTTCAATAAGGTTTTTTTATATGTATTAGTTTATTATTGTTTAAAATTAGTTAGTGTATTTATATATGGGCCTTAGTTGCCTGATAATAAAATGATTATTCCCTTAATACCTGTATTTTCTACCAATAATGATTCTTGAATTAAAAGCCTACAGAGCTAAGTTTAAAGATAGCAGAAAGATGGGTTCCGACCAGCCGAAGTTCAGTTTAAAAAAAGCTTCACTTTAGCAGATCTTGAGGCTTTGCTACTGTTGTTCGTTTCAAGTCTTAGCTACGTCTTTTATGTCACAGAGCCTCAATTAGAATAGGTTACACGTGTTATGTGGTAAAGTCAAGTAAATACAGTAATTAAAATATCTCTAAGAAACAGTGAGACTTGGAACCTGTCGCCTTCCACCTGCTTATTACTATAATTTACTCTGTGAATTGCGTGGAAGAAAATATTATGACATTTTGTCAATGAGTTATTATAATACTTAGACTAGGAATGCTTTCTGAAAATAGATAAGATGTTGAAGAGGTAGTGTCATTGAAGCAGCTAGAAAATATTTTAAAGATTCATTCATTATCATCATCCTCCTAGATAAATTCAGCTGTATCCGGTTGGATTTCCAACCCAACCGGATACAGCTGAATTTATTTTTAATTTTACAACCAATTTTCTGGGTGACTGGATAACTCTTGGTAAGTAAAAAAAGCCAAAGATGTTGTCGAATTCAGTTCCTAATTTAGTTCATTAACTGTAGCAATTTTAATGGAAACTACATTCAATTCAATTCATTTTTAATTCAGATAAATTACATTATAATTATCCATACACAAACAAACAACACAACAATGACAAAATTAAATAATACAAACAATGGATACATTGGATTAGGACCGCACTACTCGTGCATGGAGTTTTGTCCAATGCTCCACGAAGGAGCACTCCTAGACCATTCTTTCACCAATGAGCTGCAGGAAGCAGCATTGAGCCAAGACATCCTGAAGAGGTTTTTATAAAGGTCTATTTTTTATAGTTTGGTGATTTTTAAACTCTTATTACAACTTTTTCGATTGCTCAGACACCTTGAAATCCCGTCCCCTAAATTCATAAGATTGGTTAATCGGGTTTCCGTGACTACCGTTCAATTTATATCAGCAATAAATAACGACAAAATTAATTAACTGAATAATATTTATTGGTTTTAACAGCATCTTCCGGCCCCACGATAACGAGATGCGCCTTAAATAATTGACATGTCATGAATTTTGACGTTTGGTAACCCTGTTGTCGGCCATGTTTAAAGTTGCGTAGCGTTCGTTGGCACAAAATTGTCCAATTTACACGTACTGCGCGATGATCAGTGCCTCAGTGGTTAGTTATGAAAGACCGTCTTACACGTAACCGGTTAGTACACAAAAAATGTGAGAACAACCATAATGTTTTGATAATCGAGAAGCGTTATTTTTAGGTTATGATGTTTGGTAAATAAATTGTTTTAGCTCAAGATTTATGTATGATGATTAATGATATACACAGTTTATTACAGAAAAACTTCGAATAAGAGTTATTTTTCTGTGTACCAGAACACAATGTTCACTTACAGTGTCGTCTCATTAGTGATAGTATTCGCTTAGAACATGTTGTAGTACAGGCTGACTTGAGAATCAGTATGAAAATATGGTACAGACACCAGCACATCAAGCTACTACAATCTGTCAAATTGCTTTAACAGATATCACAACTTTATCGCTACAGCATTAGGTTTTAGGTTGCTTAGGAAAATTTTACAGTTTTGGGTAGCTTGACGTGCTGGCGTCTTTACATGTCATGTTCACTAATGTTGTTTGTAGAACATGTTCGCTATTTCCCTTTCTATCTCTCTCTCTCCTCCTTTATTTGATATCTTTTTTCTCATAACATATCATAGCAGCAGCCTATAATGTTCCCACTGCTGGGACACAGGCCTCCTCTCTATGAGAGGGAATGGGCTATAATCCACCACGCGGGCCCAGTGCCGGTTCGTAGATGTCACATATCTTCGAATTTTAGATTCTAAGACGTGCCGGTTTCCTCACGATGTTTTCGTTCACCGTTTTGAGAGCGTTTTTTTTCTCATCTGGCAACATTTTTTTATGTGATTGTTGAGCCAGTGGGAACGTACACTTACGTAGAGTATACTTTTTAAAAGACTAGTTGGTTACTTGCGATTCAAAGCCCTAAAAGACAAATAAAACTCCTTAATTTTTAGATAACAATAATATAAGGCAATCTTCTAATCACATAGCAACTAAAAATACAATATTTTGTCATTATTAGCCAGTGTGGGTACAGAAAAATACAGATAATGGTGAGACCAAAGACATTGCGACAGCCTTCAATCACGTGCAATGAATGTCATGCACAATTTTTGGTAAATGACAACCTGTTCCCAAGCATTGTACCAAGATGATTGTTTCGCAAAAAATGTACGAAAATTATTTAAATTATTATATTTTTAATAGCGTTTTGAGCAGATTATAATTTTATAACTGCAGCTACTTTAACATGTTTACCATGAGTGCAATTTAAAGTGATATTGTCTTTGACCATAATATTATAATTGCGAAAGTAACTGACTATCTGCCTGTTTTACGCCTTAGGGTGAGGCCAAACGAGCGTAATTTTTTGAGCTGTGAGTCGCGTATTTTGATTACTGCAATTTACGTTCAACTGAAATTCGGTTAGGATGCCAGACGGCAGAAAGCAAGAAACGTGTCGACTTTCGCGCATTCTGTAACTAATTAACGCTTGCCTCGCTCCCCTCCCTCACCCCGAGCGCAATTCGATTGAAAAAATGCGCGTGAGTCAGCAGACAACTCATTTTGCGTCGCCGTGTGATACAAACATGATTTTAGTATGAAACCGAATACAGCGTAAATTCCGCGACTCATTTTACGCGACTCACAGCTCAAAAAAATACGCTCGTTTGGCCTCATCCTTAACGGCTAAAGGGAATTGACGAAATTTGGCCCACAGGTAGACCATAACCTGAGATATGACACATGACACTTTATTATCCCGGTCGGATAATTTCCGATATCCAAGCGGGCGACACCACGAACTAAAGTTGGTAGATCATATTTGCCGAGATATGGGTACGTCAGATAATTCTCGAATTAAGTTAATGTGCCTATAACTGTCAAGGTAGGTTATAAGGTTAAAAATACAATTATGCTTTGATTGTATACTTAAGTGTCGTCAACATAATTGTGTCTACATAATGTATGATATGAGGCGCCAAGGGACCGATGATATTTAAATAATAGTTTATAAAGTAAAGGTTCGTGGCTAAATAATCAACATCCGTACTGATCCATCTTTAAGGTTAAGCAACGTTTGCCGACGTCAGTCCGTGGATGGGTGACCACCTATTCCATACCAAATCCCTCCCTGCCTCGAAGAGCACGTTAAGCACTTGGTCGCGGCTGTTATTTGTAGATCTGTGACAGACGTTACAGGTAGTCAGATGCCCGCAAATCTGACAACCAGTCTTTCTAAAGGGTATCGTAGTACCCAACTAACCAGTAAATGGGTTCTGAAGGTCAGATAGTCAGTCGTTCCATCTAAAATACTAGTATTCAGCTGCATTGCGGTTAGATTGGAAGCCGACTCTTACATAGTTCTGAAAAGGCTAGGTAATAGATGAAGAGAACGAGTGAATAAAGTAAGTAACTAAGTTATCACCTTATTTAATAAAAATGCCACATCCAATGTTTTCTAGTTCATTGTTCTTCCAATGACGCAATTCCCACTCACTCCAACCCACAAGTTCTAATTTCAAACTGAGTCGGGACGCTTGGCCAATCAGAGCGTGATACGATTAGGCATGCATACGATTAACCAATCAGATTGCAGTGATTGTGAACGATAATATGGCCGTTTTGTCCGTTCTCTACGACGTGCTAAACAGTGGATATGTATGTAGTACAATTTTAATCAGGGTAATGAAGGAATATTATCATAATTTTCGTAATTAAGTTTGTGTTCTTCATTAATTAGTCTATTTTTAAGTTATTTCTGTATAGATAAAGCTCTTGTTACTCTGGCTACGGTTTTACTTTTTTTATTAATACAGTAAACGACCTCACCTATTTTTTTATAAAAAGACGTAAAAATATTTAAAAAAATCATATAATAGAATCAAAACGATTTCAAAATGTTTGTTTCATTAATTTTAATCATCGTTCTCCGCTAATTATCACAGAAATTAAGCAACTCTGTGATTCTCTTGAATTTCATTGTGTAAAAATCCTAGCTTGAATGTTTGTGAGCAATTTTTTCTACATTGTATGTAAAACGTAGGTCGCGACACGCATTGCGCATGCGTGGGTCAAATGTCACAGCCACAATGACGGGAACCGGGGTTGCCAGTCGATAAAACAGTATATGAACGGATGTTGGCGTACAGGTTCGTTTTTGAATGGAAATTTAAATAATTATAGCGTTCTGGGAATTAATTTCGGAGTTGTATTATAAGGTAGGTTATTTTTTAGAGATAGGTTGGAATTCTTAGGGTTAAAATACAGCCAGAATTGAAAACAAAATGGATGACAATAGAGCCTTCCTTTTTTTTACGGAAGCCGATTAAATTCGTTGCAGTTGCATTGCACCACACATCACTAAAAGCTAAAAATATCGTTCTTATTCGGTCAATTGTGCATTTAGTTATAAATTCGCGGAGCGCTCATAAATGTATTGTATCTATGTGGTGATGGTTATATCTGTAATTTTTCAGGGACAACCCTACGTTAAAGTTAGAAACAATAATTACGCTTAAAACAAACAGTTAACAAATGGAAACTTTTGGTTTCTATTATCCAACTTAAGAGGATAATAAACAACTATTTAACTGGCAGACTATTAATATTTTAGCAATTGAAGGTTTTACTTGTATTATATTGACGTGTTGATGGAGTTTATTAAGTGCTTTCCAGTCTATTAAATTATTAATAGCATTCAATATATGTATTGAACCCTTTTTACAAGCCACCAAATAATATTTTTTTTCCGCAACGCTAGACTGTATCTAAATAAATACCTAAATTAACATGTCAAAATGGATATATCGTGCAAAAATTGGCAAGGAAGTGCTTAACGAAATTGTCACGTAGGAGTGTCAATACTGATGCAGTCATAATGCAAAACATTATGACATGATCCAAATGTTGCAAGCACAAAAAATGATCTAGATGTCACTGTTTTTTGAGTTCTCGAATAAATACTAAAATTGTTAGGAGAGTTGGTAATTTAAGTAGTCGGTACTTGTTTACTGAACCAATCAATTTTTTTTTCGTTATTTATAAATTACGCATTATTAGTAAATTCATTGTAGGTAGGAGGACCTCGTGGCTAAATAATAACAGCCGCTCGGGTCGATTTTCAGGTTAGGCCGCGCTTGCCTAGGTTGGTCCGTGGATGGGTGACCACCCAATCCACCCTTTACAAGCCGAGTTTCCTTCGTGCCACGGAAAGCATGTTTAGCCGTTGGTCCCGGCTGTTATTTGTAGATCTTTGACAGTCGTTGCGTACAGTCAGTGGCCCGAAAGTTTGACAACCAGTCTTACCAAGGGGTATCGTTTTACCGGTACTAACTCGGTTGTGGAGGTCAGATAGGCAGTCGCTCCAAGTAAAATACTGGTATTCAGCTGCATCCGGTTGGACTGGAAAAACTACCACAAAATGGTTGGGAAAAGGCTAGGCACATTCTAGGCACGTCAATTGTAGCCTTAAATATTATGTAAGTAAAACGAAATTCTACAACTAAGCAATAAGGGGTTGCACATAAATGGGTTTAATAGGGGTGACAGTTTTATTGGTAACCAGCGACCCGCCCCGGCTTTGCACGGGTGCAAAATACATTGTAAACCTTCCTCTTGAATCACTCAATCTATTAAAAAAAACTGCATCAAAATCCGTTACATAGGGACAGACAGACATCGGGAAGCGACTTTGTTTTATACTATGTAGTGATATTGGTAAGATTTTGTATAGAAAATCGAAGTGTTAATAAAGTTTCTTCGTCAACCGTACCAGGACAGCATAGCACACTAGGACTAGATTGTATCGTTCCACTATCATTACGGAGTGTCAAGGTTTACACCTGTCCTCTATGTCACCCTAGTACCTACTTATAATTAATTATACAGCATTAATACTAAGTGCAGTATTATAATACTGCACTTAGTATTAATGCTGTATAATGAACTAGCTTCGTCCGTGACTTTACTTGCACTTCTGGTAGTTTTTAAACCTTTATTTTCCCTTTTGTGTTATTATCTTTTGGCCTTGTTAAATAAAAATCTCTGTAAAGTGTAATTATAACGATGTGTAATAATTTATTTATTTATTATTTATTTATTATTTATTTATTATTTATTTATTATTTATTTATTATTTATTTATTATTTATTTATTATTTATTTATTATTTATTTATTATTTATTTATTATTTATTTATTATTTATTTATTATTTATTTATTATTTATTTATTATTTATTTATTATTTATTTATTATTTATTTATTATTTATTTATTATTTATTTATTATTTATTTATTATTTATTTATTATTTATTTATTATTTATTTATTATTTATTTATTATTTATTTATTATTTATTTATTATTTATTTATTATTTATTTATTATTTATTTATTATTTATTTATTATTTATTTATTATTTATTTATTTATTTATGTACACACAAAATACTCAACAAGACATAACATTAAGATAGAAGAGCATAAAGGTACTGCTTATTTCATGCGAAATCTCTTCCAGCAGACCTGCGAGAGGAAAGTAGGATTAGAAAATAAGATAAGTAGGATAAGTAGGATTTGGATATTATTATTTCAAATAATATTCTTAATTTGTTATCAAAAATGGCGGCGCTTCCCCCTTCACCCCGCGCGATGCGTCACAATCCTCATTTGACGTAATGAATTCGTTGAACCATTGGTTATCCAATGGTGTTATTGAATTTAGGATGTAGATGATAGATATGAAGAAAATTGTATCCCCCGATTTTGTTTTCATTCGTTTTTTTTGACTTGGCTCCAACTCGTCAAAATATATTTTCCGAGTGTTTCCCTAACATAGTAAATTCACCACCTATAAGCTAGGTAAGTATTTAAAAAACGAAAGTAAGTCTGTCTGTATCTGTTAGCTTTTAACGTCTTCACGGCTGAACGAATTGCCATGTTGCACTAAGATACTTGGTTTATGTCACAGGGTACTTTTTATCCGGGTTAGTGCGTTCTCGTGGTATAATTAGAACAGAATAATTTTTAAATAGGGATGTGAACTTAAATGTCACGCCATTTAATGGCATACAAATATTAGAACATATTAACTGTAACATTTTAATACGAAACCGCAAAAAAGTTGTCAATTAAAATAACTTTGCATAAATATTGCGAGATCACTAAACGAAAGTCATGCACATACTGTAATAATTACATACGTACCTATCAGATCTAAATCATTTCAAAATAATTTTCATTGCCATCATATTAGGCTGTTAAATTACTATAATATTTCATATTTAAATGAAGTGTCAAAATGGAATATCTTACACTAATGGGCGCTATGCGTAATGAATTCATTTTTTGTTTATAAATAACTAGCGACCCGCCCCGGCTTCACACGGGTGCAATAAATACCACAAGGAACCACCAAGAGGAAGGTTTATATATATAAACCTTCCTCTTGAATCACTCTATCTATTACTGGAAACCGCATCAAAATCCGTTGCGTAGTTTTAAAGATCTAAGCATACATAGGGACAGACAGCGGGAAGCCACTTTGTTTTATACTATGTATGTGTGTGTGTGTTGTGTTTTTGCCTTTACGAAGTATTATCTTTATTTTAAACAAGGCATGTGCCCCTGCGGGACTGTTCGAGGGGTCATTTCACTCTTCACCACATTAAAAAAAAAATACGTTAAAGAAAAGGCATGTGCCCGATTTCCAGGCGACGAAACGAGGAACTTCGACACCGAATGGAAAATTATCAAAAATCCTTCCTTAGTGCTCACATAACAAAGCCTGTAATCCCCAAAGGGTTAGGCAGAGGTGTATCTAATAGTACACTCGCATTTCGCCAGTTATGATTAAGTCCCATATAGGGAGCGAGCCTAATTGCCATCAATCGGGCACAAATCCAGACTCCGAGGATGCTAACGCTGTTGCATGCTGCAAGATGCGTTTTCAGTCAATGCATTAAAGATTTTCTTAATTTGAAGAATAATTTATGTCAATAAATTAAATGTAATAAGAAGCAACGGCTCAAGTGGCCGAGGATGACGTAGCTTAAAATAATGGTCAAGCTGAACATCAAGCCAAAGTCAAAGACAGCAAATGGACGTAGCAACTGAAGATCCTTACCTAGTAGAAACTGAGGATAAAGGCAAGATTTTGAAAATAAAGGCCGCGATTTCAAAGGCTGTCTTGGAATCAAAATCAGGTAGCGTAAGAAAGTGTCTTTATGGATGGTCCATAAGTTGACTCCTTGAAGAAGCCCTGCCTGTAAATTATATCGAAGCTTATCAGAGGAACCGTAATTATTAAAGGTAGACAGCTAATCATTTAAATAGCCAATTAGCACTTTTTCTTCCAATCCTTAGAACCAATTTAAGTGTACATGTGTTATCATATTTTTTGCAAATTAAAATTATCCTTCTAAAAAAGGTCTTTAGCTTGCGGCTTTTAGGAGCTCTTCCGGCATGATTTATTAATATAATATTAATATTTGACATTTTATAAAAGAATATAAGTTGTACCGTGTAATTATTATACTCAAATAACTGTTCACAAAAAATCGGCCTCTTGTATGACCTAGAGAACTTCGAAACTTACTAATTAAACTACTCATGAATTAAGTAATAAGCAAACAAAATAATTAGGATATTGCTTAAAAGTCTCACATAAAAAATATTCTATTTAGCTCACTATAAAATAAAAACCTAATACATCTTATTCGTTAAAGTTTTATACAGCAAAAAACAAAATGTTTGACCTTATAAATCATAACCTTATTATTTAAACATCACAGCCCAACACTCCTCACTGATCAAACATTCAAATGTCGAACAGTAATATCAAAAATCACAACTACCAACATAAAAAACATAACTGTCAAATAAAGATGCCAGCCAATATTTCGGCCAGCACTTAACTTTACTTTCTCATCGACCGATTCGCCTTGATCCGACATTTCTTCTCTTGACATATATAAAACCACACTGTCATGTCGTGTAGAAGCTTTGGCCTTCTGCTACAGGTTATATTGATTATGGGGCTTCGTTTCGTCACATTTTAGGGCTTTCTGAATGTTGCAAATTGGTAAAATATTGCTACATTTTCTACCCATAATAATGTCTATGTAGCGGCAACTCTACAAAAAACACTACAGCAACGTCTATACCACAAATGAATATCTAACATCAAGTTCTTAAATGGTGATATTAAAGTTCTCATATAAAAAAACCCGACAACAACTGTCGGGCAGTAGCCTACCTGACACAACCCCCGTCTAGTCGGAGGATCCTCCCTTGTCTATGGGGGATGAAGAACTTTACACCGTGTTCGCCATACCCCTACATGTGCTTTTAACAGGTTGCTTTGGTTAGCCGCTGGATGTCAGCCCATTTTTCTTCACATGTCTTTTTGTTTACTTCTCTGGTCGTCATCTCAGTAATCACGCCCAGCGTGTCCATAATTACCATTTTTCACAAACTCCATCCATCGTTTCTCTGGTCTTCCCCTACTGTTATAGCCAGCAAGTGAATATTTGCTGAGTATTTACCTTCGCCCAGCGCCCCAGCCTCAGATAGGTGTAGCCAGTCAGTAAAGAAATTATGTACCTATGTAATGCCACTTGCTTCTGTCACCGTTAATCGTTTCAGCAACGCTGATAGCAGAACTGACTGCCAAAGATATGTACCGGCTTTAGAAACGTCATAATTTACGACAAAAATCTTGACAGGTGTGGACCTGTCACATCACTTCTTAACATAGTCTTCGTCAAAACCCCGTAATGTTTTAGTCAAACATTACTAAGTTTAAAGAAGTAAACAGTAAGTGTACTTAATGGCGTAAAGTGGAGGTGATAATTATTTGATAGGACGTGTTCATTAAGGTTTGGGACAACCATGGCTTAATGATGACGTGTTCCGTGATGTGTGGTCTAAGAATAGGATAAGTTTAGTTGTCTATGTCGTAATAATGAGTTAAGGATTATTTTGACAGATGTCATAAGTCAAGTACATGTTTTCCGAATAGTCCTTTCTTGGTTATTTAACCTCTAGTTATTAAGTTGACTAAACTGAGGCTTAAAAATAATGGGTGTAAAAATACCCTTAACGAAACCAAAAGGTACATGTTCTCCCCGTCATTGAGCTCATTATTTTATTGTAGGTCATACCTAGGCACCTTCTGGTTACGGAGATATTGGGGGTCAAAGTTCCAACTTTTTCCACAAGTTTTTTAAAATAAGTTTTTAATGTTATTACTTTACTTTAAATAATAGGTCTTTACCTATGTAATTGGAGATTTAATAACCAGCATTTTCAGATTTAATTATCTGTGGATTGACGCGCAATTTGAAATTCAAATAAACTTTATTCGAAAGCCGTGTTCTTTTAATTTCAAATTCAGTCATTTGTTTTTAGATAGTTTTTTGTTTTTGTGAAATTTTGGTAGTTTTTGCCCCCATGGATAAACTGAAAATTCGTACAATTTTCGAATATGAGTTCCTACGTGGACATACCGCTGCGCAAACAACACGAAACATTAACGACGTGTACGGGCCTAACACTGCTTGCATAAACACGGTCCATTATTGGGTTCAATCGTTTTAAATCTGGAAATTTTGAGCCTTGCGGTCGGCCGGTAACCATTGTCGACAACGACGAATTGGAGGCGGTAGTGGAAACGGATCCAACTCAATCTACGCCTGAGCTTGCTGCGGGCCTTGGAGTTAGTGTCAAAACGACATTGAAGCACTTGCGTCAAATCGGAACGATAAAAAAGCTAGAAAAGCAAAAATAAAATAAAAAATACAAAAAAAGTTGTGTTTAAAATTTTCATACAAATCTCCAATTTCATAGGTAAAGACCTAATATTTCCTTGACCTCCGTACCATTCAATGTATCCATCAGCACACTGTTTTGAGTGCGTTATATTGAGTCCTGCCCCCGTAGCATGACCACCGTAGACAAGGATTTCTTTGACGGAAGAATCAACAAAAGACAGATTGTGTCGACACAATGACAGATTTCTTTGCACTATCGGTCATTTTGTCGATTCGTCCGTCAAAGAAATCCTTGTCTACGGTGATCATGTTATGGGGGCTGCCGTAAAACGTGATTTTACACCCCCAAAAAAAAGTCCTTTCTCAGCAATATTTTTTGAGTAGAGTTACTTAGTTTGATGTACAAAATGGTTGGTTGACGGCTTCGCGAAAAGTCCGTTTACACATTGTATTTTCTACAGGGGAATCACTCTAACCTCAGGGTTGCCTACTTAATAGCTACCAGTATAATAACTAGCTGAATGGACTGTTGCTGGAACAACACTGTAACATTTTCAATAGATTCTGTCAAAATGACATTCGACGTCAGTGAGATCACCGAACCGTGCTACTATAGGCCGAGTGATGGAATATGGATGGCCCGCTCTCTCTAACAAGAGGCATTAGAAACCGGAGATGATTTATGATATTATGGTGTCTTACTCAACAGCAACGCTGCTATTGGTGATGATGAACATACCTGTGGAAAGAAAAAAAGTTTTAATTTATTGATTTCATTAATATTTGTGGTTTTGACGTACATGAGACTTGACAAGATTAATAAATATCTAGACTGTAACAAAACTGGTGTACGGGTTTACATCCTGCAAAGATCTTGTGGCGCTTGAATGACAAATTGTCAGGAAGGAACTGTTTGTACATTACATTTATCAAATTGTCTGTGGATATTCTAATGAAGTATCAAAATGGCGGCGTTATGGTCTGATTATGACCGCACACCAGAATATCCTTATAAAGCTTTAGCTATGTTAATATTATTGTGTCTAATATTATTTTGTAAAGATATTACGCACTGACGCAGGTATATAGGTATATGTATCTACGCATAAGGAGGTACATTGAAGGTTCTATTTAGACACTCCTCACAAAGCTACAAAAACAAATCTGACATAAGCAAGCACTAGGACTATTGATATTCCATCATCTCTGTAACCACTTGGGCTCGTAGGGATCCAAGTATTTGTTCAATTAATAGTGTTGTTACAAACTCGCGGAGGTCCGTATTAACAGTTGTCTTGTCACTGAGTTGAAACGTCAGGTCCGTATTGACAATGACGTTAAGTGGAAACGTCATTATGTGATGTTTTTACTAGCCATTTGCAAGGTTTTCAAAGACTGTTTTTTAGCAGTTTCTAGGTTATTCAGAGATGGTTTGTTAAGATTTATACAAAAATATGAATCATGCCTAAAATATAAAAATTATTTTAAGTAATTCACACACCCCAATTACATAACATTCTTTCCATCGCTTCCTGAAGGCTTTCGAAAGAAATCCTTATCGGCAACGTAAAAAAGGCAACTCATGATGGGGAAATGTAAAAGTGAATAGGAGTGGGAATCCGAGTACCAACCTAAGAATATTTTATTTATTTTTTCAGAGCTTTTCATAAGGTTCAATTACGCGTCAAAAGGTAATTCATAATGAACTCTTGAAGTAACATGAAACTTCCAATTAGTCAGCTAATTACTGAAGTTATCAAGTTAGAGTGGACCGTAATGAGAGTCCACTTACAATAACAAAAGAATAACTTAATAATCTTAAGATAATGGTGGGTTATAAAATAAAGCCTTCATATTCTATTTCCTATTCGACCTTTACCGATCCTTACGGCCTGCAATTGAAATTTAACTACTTCAAGTTAATAGATAAGTAAATCATACAATTTTTAATATTTTTTCGGAAGGTCGCATGTTCAAACCCTGCCCGCACTAGAATTTTTCTTTCCATGTCAAAACAGCTAAAACATACAATGTTTTTCACACGCAAACATAAAAAAATTCTTTTACAGTTTTACTTTATTGTACTTATTTATTAGTTCCGTGCAGTCATATTATACCTCTGATTGCATCACTGTCAACATCACAGTCAATTTATTTTTTGTTAAAATAAGTTTGTTGCCTTTTGACTTTTGCTTTTTGCGTTGCTCTTTGACTTGGCGTAGTCAGGGGTAAAAATAACTATGAAAAAACTGCAGCATACAATCGAAGTCAATTTTCCAATAATTAAACTTCGTACGCGCGCGCGCGGCGCTAGTAGCTTAGAAAACTGTCAAACATACTGTCAAATTCAGTACTTTTTAACTTAGTTCCATAACTCACTACCCGTAATGTGTATTGGGCAGCGTTATATTTGAAAAACGAACGTCATGCGGCCAGTGACGCAGAATGAAAAAGTCAATAAATTTAATCCTGTTAAAAGCGAGTTTTTGATAATAACATGGACTTGTTCGCGTTGTTCGTTTATTGAAGGTAAAATGTCAATGCGTATAAAATAATACGCAATTGGGTGTGTTTACGCAAGAGACAGGTTGTTTTGGTCGGTTGAAAAAGTAGTTACTGTGAGGGAAAAACATGAAGTTTGACGCACAGGTCTGACGTCAGATTTATTTACGACTTTTTGCTTTATTTTGACAACGTTTTAGGAATGATAGACACGGATGGAAACCAAGAAATAGGTGAGTGTGTCACCTGCACTTTACAGGGAAGTAAGAATAACCTATCATATTCCATTTTTTTATTCATCTATGGATAGGAACTTAGAGACATATTAAATTATAGATGTTTAATTTTATGATATTAAATGGATCAGTGATTACACCAAAATCAGAATCATGAACGTTTCCGTTCGATTCGATATCGAAAAGTTCTGAATCAGGGTCATTTGAGGCCAAAATAGGTACCTAATTGACCCAGAGGTACCTACTGCCGTTATAATACCCCAATTACTGTAAAATACTTTTGGCTTTTTTTATTTTATTATTTCTTATTAATTTTAGCCGACCGGATATAATTTAGCGTGACCCGCACTTATTCTAAACCTTGGACATTTGCTGTAATAATATGTCAATATTGCCAGGAAATATCAATTAAATTATAATTTAATTGGTAACACAATTCACATACCTTAATTTTAATGTCTATTAAATGCATCCTGTACAGAACAAGTTAGTTATTATATCAATATTAAAGTAAAATTAACTACTTATTTGCAAATAGTTGCAGAGCGTTTAATTTTCAATATTACTAAACTTAGAGTTCAATCCCATTCAATAAATATTTCATGAAAAAGTCATTCAATGGGGTTAAATGAACTTAGACGGTTATTTGATGATTTTAATGATTACAATTCTGTAACTACATGATTCGCTTCCGTAACTACGTGTTACTTGCGCGAATCATATTTTCATCAACATGCAACCTGACAATGACCTGCAAATTGCAATACGTCAGAAAGTATGAATTTCGCGGCCTACCCTGGCGCTGTCCTCTTAAAATAAACTATCTACAAACCTAACCTAAAAAATAGGTTTTAAACAGTTTCTGCAAAAAAATAGCGACATAACCTACAAACCTAGTGTCACAAAAACTAAAAACCAACTTTTCTTCCTTTATTTATGACAAAGAGAGGTTTTATACCTACTTAGTTACGAAATAATTATTATTTTACTAACTGCAAGTCATTATGACACTCATTTTCCTCAAGAATAATGTTTGACATACACGGTCACTTGTCGCATGTTAAATGAATACACTCCACCTAGATTACGAATATTATTTATGTTTGATTTTATGTCTTAAAGTATTTATTTTATCTGTTATTTACATTCGTTTAGTACATGATCACATCATATACGCACATCAGTGGTCCTGGTCATACTTGCACTTCCGAAAAGTGTACACACAGCGTCACATCAAGCTATACATTCCTGGCTTTGTTCAGATTTCTCGTACAATGAGAGATCCGCATATACTGGTTTAGTATAGCTTGATTGGTCGAGGCGCTGTCAGTGTCAATGTCAAATACATTTAACATTCTAGCGATGATCGCTTGATTGTACATTGTAAGCATGGCTGTGATATGGAGCCCTAGGTTTATAGCTACAAGTTGATTTTCTCTATTTTTCGATTTTTCAGTCGTATTTAAGTGCCTAGCACTATTATTTTACCAAACGTCAAACACCAGTAGTGAAAACTGACCCACGAAATGACAAGTAGTAAAAACTAAAAAAAAAGGCACGGATGGATTAATCAAGTGGTCACCAGTGTATCTACAGACTAAAGATTGTCAATAATTACAACGTCACACAAAGGGTTAAAGCAATCACTCACTATTATGTACTAACAATGAATAATAATGATTCTGATCTTTAATCCCTTGCGTGCGACTGGCGCTAAAGTTAATGATGTAGCTTTATTTGTAGCAGATAGTATAGCTCGTAGCTAAATAATAACAGCCGCACAGGTCGATCTTCAAGGACTGGCAACACTTGCCAAGGTAGTTCTGCGGATGGGTTATCACAATCAGTAAACCGAAAGTCTGCCAACCAGTCTTACCAAAGGGTAAGTCGTGTTTCGCAGCAACAGGGATGTAGAGGTCAGACAGCTCTCCAAGTAAAATACTGGTATTCAGCTCTGGTTAGACTGGAAGCCTTTGAAAAGTCTAGGCACAGCTTACTTGTAGCAGTCAGGGTGGATCAATTTTTTTCCCAGAATTACCCAATACTTTCAGCCACCGTACGCAAAATACTCGCTTTGGACGTGGACTTGCGTACACCAGCCCGTTATACAATTCAATAGAATACTTTCAGCTAACCCATCGTTCACAAGAGTTTAACAGCTTATAGAGGTATGAGAAACTGGGTTGAGAGGTCCCCATTCTTAATTAAAAAGGTAGGATCCTTCCACAAGACGGTTTTTGTGTCTGGTGGTACGTCCGGACCAATGATTGTTGCTGGGTTTCTGTAGGTATAAGCATGCATCATTCGGATTACTCTGCTTGAGCGATGTAGTATAGAATTTGCGTGACATCAGGCCTGATAAGTATTTCGTAGCTATGTGGATGATGCCGGCCGCCACATGCTCTTTCATTCAGTTTGCATCATCCTTTATAACTTTATCTTTTTTCATTTATAACTCTCTATCAGCTGTTAACTTCATTTATTGTCATATCATCTTTCTTATCTTATCTTTCTTTATTCACACTAATTATACGACAGTTATCTTTCCGAATGCCGAATCCCACAAAATAGAGACTCCAACGATGTAGGAATACGGAACTCTAAAATAATCGAAAAGTATCGTTTGTATGCCTAAAAAAATACGGAAGTCACACTGTCAAATTATGTAGTGATTTTCCTTAAGCTGAAAGTAATTCCCCTTCTTAAATACTTAACTATTTTACTTCAACATAACTTTAAAATGTTTGCGTACTTTATAATCCTGAATAAAATTTATATATTGCTCAAGACACACAATAACGCAAATGCTACGTTTTTTTTCAGTGTCAAATGTCAGCCATTTTGAATGTAGTAATTGTCAAAAGGTAATAAATGAATACAATTATTTTTCTACATAAATGTGCAGTCGTTGTTAAATCTTGTTGGAAAAGAATTTTGTTGGTAGATAGCATATTGTGTTTGCAAAAATTTATCAATGTCATGTCAATAGTAGAATGATTGTAAAGAAAAAATAGCGTTTGAAAATAACATTTCTAGGTAATTTACTATAGACAATATGTATAGAAGAAATTCGTTCTTTTCTGTTATTGAAACTAGAATTTTTTGAGTAATAATTATTCCTTTCACAACAGCGTAACTAGATCTTCCTCCATCTACATCATCATTGCATCTTTCCTTACGCCATAATCAGCATTTTAAGAATCACAGGAAAAGCCGATGAAAATAGCTGGATTTGTATTTTGGTGACGTGCACGCCGCAATCATCAACCCATCTAGATATAACCTTTTTCCCAAATAAATCTGCACCGCCATCTTTTTTCACCCGGATCTGTCATAATGACATTTAATTCAGTATTGCCAACGTTACCTAACAACAGTACCATAATGACATCTTGCTAAGCAGCCGTTTCACAACATCAACGTTTAGTTGATTATCCCATAAAAATAATGGAAATATTAACAGCATGTCATTGTTGTAATAATAGTTTATTGACGGTAATATTGTTGAACGCTAGAATGGCTAGTTTTGTGTCATTGTCTTAATTTTAGCAAGAAATAAGCGTCGATTTGATAATTGTGTTCGTACGATTATCGACGTGAGGGTTTAAATCATAGGTAGTTTGTAAGATTAGTGGTGATTGTGCCAGACAGGCCAGTATTTTAAAATGTATGAATACAAGTTTTTCAATTTGACGGTAACTAAAATCCTAGGCCACCCCTAATATACTTAAAAACCGAATTTATTTACCCAGCCTATATACAAAAACTCAGGGTGGTGTGACCCTGAATTTTTGAAACAGATTTTTGGAGACAGTTCCCTAACAATCTGATTAAGTTATACGATTTATATACGTACACCAATAAAGATTCTTAAACTTCGTAACAAAAAAATCAATTTTCATGACGCCCTTGCTATTTTAGCGTGTATTAATTATCTTCCAAACACAAAATAAGTTGGCAAACCTTTCAAGCAACAACAATGTTGCCAACATAAAATTACCGCTTGTAAAACAGGGCAATATTTCGAAGGCAGCCATTAAATCCACAGGTTATGAGCACGGCATGTACCGGGTCTGTAATTAAACATCATTTGTAACTATAATCATGTTGTATAATTGTGAGACCATGGTCCATGGAGCGTGGAGGAAACTTAGAACGAAACCCTTTTTATCACTCACGTCTTTCAAAGAACGGTTTTTATTTTAATTTGAGCCGTGGGTTTTACTTTTATTTATGCAAGTAATCATCTTCCCTATTGATCTTTATCAAAACTAGAGGTGTAGGTACTCGAAACATTTCATGATATGATCCAGAAGCAAATTTACCGGAACAGAACTACAGTTACCAAAAAACCTTGCAGAGTTGAAAAGTCGAACCTACAGTCGGCTGGCTATGACTGTCAAAAGGTTGACAGTCTATTGGCGATAGACTGTGAAACGACAAGCGTAGAAGGCGAAGAACAGGGTGTTGTCTAGGAACCTGAGAGAGGCTTATGTCAAGTAATGGAGAAAGAAAGGCTTAGTCGAAGTCGTTTCATACTCTGCTGCCAAGTTTACAGGCAAGGACTCGTGATAAGCTAAAATGAAGCGCATACTGCCTAACAGTGCGCGAATTCGCTATGCTCTTTGACAACACTATGAAATAAAATTACATCTCGAAATAAATTACTGCTGTTAATCATTACAAGAGCAACAATGATGTCTCTCATAATTAAACTAGGATATTAATAGAAATACAACATAATTACTCGTTTAATTAATAAACTTTTCTTCGCTAATTCACTAGCAACAGGATAACAATTTCCAAGCAGAAATAAACTGAAATAATAAACCATCGGCAGTCAGTGTTGCAAGAGTAAATTATTTATTGCTTTACACTATTGTTTTGTGGAAGTCATTCTAGATTTTCTTGATGGTGTAAAATGTCATAATATCTAATGTTGACAGCTAGGAAACGGATGGTGCATTGACGGACGTTATGACGTCATCAATCCGCCATATTGTTATATTTTCCGCGATCTAGAATAAAGGGAGATTAGTCTTGGTTTATTTGAAACATAGTATTATATATTATATCATGTGGAAGTGGGAAATATGTCGATATGTCTGTCGCATCACCGGGACGAACCTGTCCTATCTCTGTTTGTGTTTCAACGGAAACAATTTTCACTGTAATTTTTTAAATTATGTATGTATAATATTGTATAATAGATTGTACGTTGTCTAACCTACCCACGGTTTCAGTAAAGCAATTGAATTTGATATTCTTTGAAATCGTCATGACTAAATCATTTATATATTCATCAAAAGCAGATTACTGATTTCATTGATGATTAGCTGTTGCTATTTCGATCAACTAACCACCACGATCGACATAAGCCTAAAATGTGACACTCTTATAGCGAAAACGATGTAGAAAAAAATTCAAAATAAGACATACCTACATCATAGCCTTTTCCCAACTA
Source organism: Noctua janthina (assembly GCA_963576755.1). Taxonomy (NCBI): domain Eukaryota; kingdom Metazoa; phylum Arthropoda; class Insecta; order Lepidoptera; family Noctuidae; genus Noctua; species Noctua janthina. Next base: position 11,313,064 of record OY755068.1, on the reverse strand, counting down.
TATTGGGGTCGGCTTCCAGTCTAACCGGATGCAGCTGAATACCAGTATTTTACATGGAGCGACTGCCTATCTGACCTCCACAACCCAGTTAGTACTATACCCACTGCGTTATACCCCTTGGTAAGACTGGTTGTCAGACTTTTTGGGCCACTGACTACCTAACGACTGTCAAAGATCTACAAATTACACCCGGGACCAACGGCTTAACGTGCTTTCGGAGGCACGGAGGAAACTCGGTATGTAATGGGTGGTCACCCATCCACAGACCAACCTAGGCAAGCACGGCTTAACCTAAAGATCGATCCGAGTGGCTGTTATTATTTAGCCACGAGCTCCTCTAAATAAGACATACCTACATTAGACTAAATTGGTGCTGCACGAGGCCAAAAGTCTATCTCAGAATGGTTCTGTAGCTATTGAAGCTCAGTCCTTCATTATGTTAATAACAGTTGCCCTTTCAAGTGTATATTCAGTTCAACTATACACGAGTGCTAGTCAATAATTAAATAGTAAAGACATTAGTTGACTGTGTGCAAAGATCGAGAGCAACGGTCATTGACATAAACGAGCTGAAGTGAAACTGATGGTGGGATATAATTGCTAGTAGAATTGTGTATATTTAAGGCCAAGTTTATTACTTATTATATTAATTATATTTCATGGGTTGAATAATTTATCGCTAATAATTAAAGGTATAGAAGTAGGAAGGTATGGTCAACACGTTTGCCAGAAATCAGTAGTATATAATCCGATACCTTTTTCAGAATATTTCAATTTTGTCTCTTGTCCTTCTGTCATGATTTTCAAATATTAATAAGATCTGTTGTAATGATTTATTTTAAGTAAACATAAAATATTGATAGAATTTGATGTGACCAAAGAGTTCATAAAAACTCTTTGGTCAAATTTTTGAATCAGTTCCCGCCAAATAAAAAAAGGTATTCTATTTTTGGAGGATGAACGTAAAGTTCTTCTTATGAAAGTCATCTTTGTTAATATCATAATTATAAGATATTATATTACTGATATTAATACCAAGTTTGTATTCTATATGTATGTGCAAAATTTTATAAATACAACTGTTGGTACTGGAAAAGGCCTATCATTTGACTTCGGTATGATTTTCAGTTTCGTTTTATTAAAGAACCGCTCACACTCTGGAGCCACGCTCTCAAGTGCGATTATTCTGCCCCAGCAGTGGTTTCGGGGTTCCTCCATGTTGCTTTGCAGTTGTAAGCTAGGATCATTACGAGTATCTTTTAGCTGGTTTATTCATTTTATAATGAACTTCCAAGAAGACCCTGCTTCGTAAGGATCCAATAAAAAGATGACAAACACCGAGATTTATATGCGACAACAGCGCCACCTATCGGGTACAACTCTATCCTATATTTCAAACTTGAACTAACCATACACATTCACAAAATTTTATTGAATTCAGTTCGGTACTTTCAAAGATTAGCGTGTTACGGACATAGTGCACAGTAAATAAAATTTAGTTGGAGACCTTAGTTCCTTTTCTTTGTTTTAACACTAGGTATTTTACCAATGGAAGGTTCTCATCATCATCAGCATCATTTCAGCCGAAAGACGTCCACTGCTGGACATAGGCCTCCCCCAAGTGTCGCCACATTGACCGGTCCCGTGCGTCTCGCATCCAGCGGATCCCTGCAACCTTTACCAGGTCATCGGTCCATCTAGTGGGAGGCCTTCCAACGCAACGTCTTCCAGTTCGCGGTCGCCACTCTAGAACTTTCCGGCCCCATCGGCCATCCGTTCTGCGAGCAATGTGCCCTGCCCACTGCCACTTAAGTTTGGCTATTCTTCGGGATACGTCGGTAACCTTGGTTCTCTTACGGATTTCCTCATTTCTGATTTGATCACGCAAGGAAACTCCGAGCATAGCCCTCTCCATTGCCCTTTGGGTGACTTTAAGCCTTCTGATGAGGCCCATTGTGAGCGACCCCGTTTCGGTCCCGTATGTAATCACTGGCAACACACACTGATCATAGACTTTCGTCTTGAGACACTGCGGTATGGAAGGTTCTAGCATGCTATTGTTGAAAAACGCATTCCAACCACAGATATCGTGCGAAACGCTACTTCCTCGCGTTATTATAAAAACATCGTGTAAAAGAGGTCTTAACCAGCCAGCTACGCGGTTAAATCATGAGTCAATACTAATCACTGGATCGCGTGGACAGTCCGGCTGTCCGGCCAATTTGCATACAAAACAGTTTGACACAATCCTAGGTCTGAATCACGCTGATAATTTGCTAATCCGAGGTGGATATTGCTGGCTTCTCTATGACAACGCATCTAATAACAGTTGTACATGGATATTATGGAATTATAGCTGCCATCTTGCCATGTTTTTTTAAACATAATGTTTACCAGCAACGCCGCTCTGTCAATGTCATTCACACGCCAATAGATCCCTGAAACAGTCAGCTGTGGAAGCGCCTGGATAGCCGGCGAAATTGATAATTTCTTACGTTTTTTGCAATTGACCGGTCAGTGTCAGGTTGTATGTTGATTAAAATATGATTCGCGGAATTCTTTTTAAAATTAAAAAAAAACTAATGAAGAAAACTTTCAATGACTAATAACAAAATTGCAGTCTAGATAATCAATGACAGCAGAGTTAGGATTCAAGATGGCGGTCATAGGAAGTGACGGATAAAGTAAGATGGATGCCAGAATACGCCCCCTGGTAATAATGCTTACTGTGATGATTTACAATCATTGTTAGGCACTATAATTTGCTATGTGAAGACTTTGATATACTATGACACGTTGATAAAACATGTAATAGAGAAGTCTTAGTACAATTTGTAGCTTCGCATTGCATTGCAGCCTGGCCATGCAAAGAATTTTTTAACCTTTTCGTTTTAATTAATTGCAATATGGAGCAAATGTTTCTTAAATTCCACCAGAAACCATACCTTTGCGTCCAATAGTCTTAGTCTTACTCATCCATTAAACAACCTATTCGTTCTCAAGGGGCTAGGGTAGCTATATTATTTACTGTAGTAGTAGTACCTATTATGTTAAAAAGACGCTTAATGACTGCGGTAAACATTTATGAAATTGTCTTGATAAACAAGATGGCGGCTTTTGTTCCGACTATGGTAATGTGCCAATACGACCATGCAACACTATAGTTAAATTTTCGAAGTATTGGAAAATTCGGAACGCTTACCGTTGGAAGAACACCAGGTGGACCGATGACCTTGTGAAGGTCGCAAAATCAGCTGGATGCGAGAGGCACAAAGCAGGCTTAGCGGATCGACTTCGAAACGCTTTGGTGAGCCTATGTCCAGCTGTGGACGTCTTTGGGATGATATGAGGATGATGGTCAAGTGGTGGCAAGCGCAACTGCTAAACATGAGGTCGGACAAAGTGTTTTTGGGTTTTTTTTTTCCATCAGGAATTTCTAGGTAGCAGCCACAGAGCCTCGATTTGTGCCGGTTAAGCGCAATAGGCTCACCCACTATTACATGGGACTTAAACATAACTGGCGAAATGTGGTGGGTAATAATATAATATACATAATATACTACAGGCGTGATGGTATGTATATACCATCAGGATGACGATTGATAAAATTATTAAATACAGTATTCATGATTATGCTTAAACAATGAACATAGAAGGTAATATAAATTGATTTAAGAACCATTTAAAATGTCGTTAAAACAAAATTGCGTGTTTCCAACAGGTTTATCGTTTTTATTGACCTACCTGTCTTTGTTAATTATAGATTTCTAGACTAGACAAGATTCAGATCTTTGTTAGATCTAGCCACAACCTAGTTTATGATGAAGTGGTTTACTGCGCATTGACCCGCCCACGGCCATGCGTCGGTAACTTGTACTGTGTTACAGTAGCGAAGGGTCAATTTTTGTAAAAGGTAAGCCGGTGCAAATCTTTAATGTGATTATATAATTTGTCTACAGAATGCTGACAGTGCCACTTTTCAAAGGGAATCCGGTAGGAATCGAATTGTATGGAACCTTCGCCACTGCTGTGTTATCTCAATTACAGTCTTTGTTTAGTGTTAAGGAGGACGTGAAATTGTAATTTTCTTACTTTTTTTGCAATTAGGAGGTCAGTGTCAGGTTGTATGTTGATTAAAATATGATTCAGTCCTGAATTAGTGATCAAGTCATAATGTTATTTACCTGTACCTACCAACAGTTGTCTAAGGTTTAAGCGCCAGGGTAACCCGCGAAATTCAAATTTTCTTATGATTTTTTGCAATTTGCAGGTCAGTGTCAGGTTTTATGTTGATGAAAATATGATTCGAGTTACAGAATTATAATCATTAAAATCATCAATAAAACCCTCTAAGCCCATTCCATGTCCCAAGATTCATTAAATGGGGTTACTAATTTAATGAATTTTTCATGAAATAGTTATTGAATGGGATTAACCATTGAAAAACGTAAGAAAATTGGAATTTCGCGGGTTACCATATTTTTTATAAAACCCTACAGTAATATAACATAAACATCAAAATAACACATTTCTGTAACTTACAAAGATAATGTGTAGAAAATAGAATTTTCGAGGGTAACGCCGCGGCCGGAACCTAGTGTCCGTATTTATAATTTTCTTCACGTTCACAGGCGAGTGACAAGCAAGTGATTGATACTCGAAGATCTTGAGGATGACGTTGATGCATCAGTGCATATTTAATGACAATGTGAAGAACTATAAAATTTATAGGTTGGATTTAATTAACACTAACACGATGCTTACAATCTACACAATTAAATATAATTGAAGTGTCTGTTCGTAATCTCAAAATTACAGCTTTTTACTGAATGCATATGAAAATATATACGGCACTTTTTGTCTGTCTGTTTGTTCCGGCTAATCTCCGAAACGGCTGGACCGGTTTAGACGGGACTTTCACTGGCAGGTAGCTGATGTTATAAGGTCTAACTTAGGCTACTTTTATTTTCAAAAAATATTAAGGGTTCCGTGCAAAAAAAAGCTCTTGAAATTGGTTACAAAATTCTATTAAAAAAGGGAAGTAATATTTTTTATAATTTCTTCACGAGAATGAAGGTCGCGGGAAATAGCTAGTATAGCAAATAAAATTGATGTGACACTAAAATATTGCAATTGACTGTTCTCAGTCCATTTTATGGATTCTAATCTACAAACCATCAATAGTTATGTTTTCTTAAGAATGATTAATTGAATCGTAATTCGTAAATAAGTACCTACTAGAAACATCGTAAGTGTGCTATTAAAACGACATAAGTACCTGGCACGACGGCCAATCAAGCTATGAAAAACCAAATTAAGCTGATCTCTCAATGTAAGGGAAGCTCATATAAAGCGAGGTCAGGTTATACTGGATATGTATAGTTTAATGTGTCGCTGTGTATACACAACGGGTATCAGAAACGTGTTATTTAACGGTGTGGTACAGAACTTTAAACTGAACTTTTTCCATGCGATCAACATCATAAGCAAGAAAAAATAATCAGCTGTCCCATACATTTACGTCGAGTAAAAGTTTTGTATTGGACAGCATTTTTTAGCACGCTGCGCTGTAGGTATAGTCAATCTTTTATTTAAGATCTTGGAAAACACTATTAACATTCAGTTAAATATTCAAATTCTTTACATTTTGACGTATTTTCACGACAAACATAGCCAAACAAGTATATAAAGTCAGAATCAGAATCATTTATTTATTCATAAACATATCTTATCAAAAAAGGCAGACTACAAATTTTACTATTTAGCTATACGTAGGTATATATATATATTTGTAATCTCCTTTTAATTTCTTTCATTTTAATACCCTACTCGACAGGTTTGGTTGAAAAAATAATATTAACGACTTACAATTTAGCGCCAAAAATCCGCCATTTTGTTTTTTTTTAAACACCTATTCAAGGACACTTGGGTTTTTGAGACGAATCTAATGATACCGTAATCGTCGAAATCCATCCAGCAGCCATTTGCAACATACGAGGTAATAAAGAAATCTACAAGATACGCGCGAAAAACATAACCCAGTGGTGTAAAAATAAGACCAGAATTAAAATTCCAACTTAAATATGTACAGTAAATAGGGCAGTACATAAGTAGTACATAATGATGTGTTCGTGTGTGTTCCGATCGCGTGCCAGTCGTGGAATCTAAACTATGCATTATACTTGAACTATTAAGACTGTTATTATGAGTCCAGCTACATAGAACGTCGGGCAGAAGTTCCATTTCCTACAGCAATTAGGATCACGTTCGGAATACAAAAAAGAATCGCTAACTTAAGTCCGGGGTGCAGTATCAGTGGTGGCCCAGTAATTTAGGGGGTTTGAACCCAGGTAAGGGACACGGGGACTTATAATCACCACTCGTCATAAAATATTGAAGGAAAACATCGTGAGGAAAGTGGCGTGTCCTAGAACCAAAGATTCGGAGACAGGTTACATCTACCAATCCCAAACTACGCCCACGGGTAGCGCACTCCTTCACATAGAAAAAAGGCCTGTGTCCCAACAGTGGGCTGATCACAATTATGCACCAAACACAAAACTTAAGACAAAGGACGGAGCGAACTGCTCCTAGAAATAATAGCCAGGACCCAAAAGTTCTAAAGTTTTGATCACGTAGACAACAAACACGGAAAGCGCAGCTAAGAATAGTAGGACTGGCAGGAGAAGATCAAAAACAATGGATCATGGAATGTGAACGAGGATATGGCTAGTAAAGGGGGCTGACTAGTGAGATGACAACTAATGAAGAAGAAGAGGAAGAAGAAAGAAGAACAAGAACAAGAACACCATGCTGTGCCGACCCAAATTAATTGGGTGACGATTTTAGCCACGCGCGAAAAAAAAGTAACACCACTACTAGACTACTGTATCTTCATAGTTTATTTAAACCGCTATCTATTTAGATAGTTGGAAAATCTAAGATATAAAGGGTGTAAAAAGACCCTTAACGAAGCCGAAAGGCACTTTTTCTGTAATTTTTAATATTTTATACGCAAACCCTGCGTAGGGAACATAGCTGTTTTTGACATGGAAAGAAAAATTCCAGTGCGAGCAGGGTTTGAACCTGCGACCTTCCGATTCAGTACACCGGATGTCTTAACCAACTAGACAATAACACAATAACTAGACAATTTTTCTGTAATTTTTTTGTTCTAGACCATACCTTCTAGTTACGTAGATATTGAGAGTCATTTAGGATTTTGCTTAAAGTTTGATGTACATAACGCTTGGTTGACGGCTTCTTGAAGGTTCCTTTTACATCCTGTATGTTAAAAAATAATATGTTCTACGTTAAACCTCAAGTTAGCGAACATAACAACTCGATCAGCTAGCGGTTAAATAAGCTGAAACGACTATTTGCGCTTTTCGGTATTAAACCTTTTGTTCTTCCATTACATTGTATAAAAACTTTTATTCATAGACAAGCAAGCGCAACCACACCAACCTGCTTTACGAAAACAACTTGAATAGCTCACTCATTTAAAAGTATGATGTTTCCTGAAATTGTAATAGATATTGTAATTGCTTTAACGGTACATAGTTGGCTAATCATCGCATTGGTGACTGGAACAGGGAGTGGTATACAGCATTTGGTAAAGCATGAAGAGAGTGCGTTCTGAAAGCTGGCATTTTCATCATCGCAAATAGGTAGCTGTCAAATCTATCGAGGTTCTTCGGAAAGGTCAGGTGCTTAATCCTCGGAAACGGCGTGCGTGGATGACCAGGATGTATGAATGTGGACGAGGCGAAAGGAGGATTTTAGGTGCCGCATTGTATTTCCTGCCTACCCTCATGAAAAAAAGATGTGACTTTAATGCTTTCGAAGTTTTGTGCACAGTCTATGTTTAGCCTTGATAAAGCCTTCAGAACGGGGAAACCTGGAAAATGCTTACCCCAAGGTAAAAATAGTGGTCAGACAGCCCATTTTAGTATCGCCACGAGTGGCGGCTATGGCTGTCAATGAAACTTGAATTGTCTATTCCCATTTAACGAGCAATTGACTGGGCGTAACCCTAAGGTAACCTACACATATATTGTCAAATCCTCTTGAATTCGAGTAAAAAACCTATAAAACACAACCATATTGTGATGACACCAATTAGAAAACATCTGAAAATTAATATTTATAAAAAAAACAGCTGTGAAAACTCCGCCATTTGCACACAACTGTCAAAACACTGACATACATTCTTCTCACAATAAGTTTAACTTGGTTTAACTTGATCAATTTCAATAAGCACTTCAGAATGAGGATTTAGTCATTCCAGACATTTTGGATATTCAAAAGAATGTTTCATTACCTGTCTTGTTCTGATTCTCTTAAATCGAAACCGGCATGTCTTGTTCAAATCAAATCAAATTGGTTTTATTTTACATAGGCCTGCATAGAAAAAGTGCACGGTTCGGGGTGGCCGTTTCCTATGGAGAAGAACCGGCAAGAAACTCCATGGCTACTCTTTTACAATGATTTGGTTTTACAATATTATTATGATTGTTACAGCGTGAGGCAAAGGTGACATTCACCAATTCGCACCGCTCCCGCGTAGTACAGCTTACAGCCTACTCCCTATCACAGAGAGGCCTGCTGCGTCCCAGCAGTGGGCTCTTTATCTATAGGCTGATGATTATGATAAGGTGGGTTAATTATGGAAATAAGTAGTCATTCACAAACACTTGAAACATGTTACATTTGCTTACAAACATTCCATACTGTTTTTTTTTCTATGACGTAACGTCAGAGGCTTTTGATCCAACCTTCGTGCTGGATAAACACTATAATTAATGTGTAAGCATTTGTTTAGATTCAGTGACAATTTTAATTTACTAAAGCTTTGTAAAGTGGTATGTTGATGTGTCAAAAGATTTGTTCTGTAATTATAATAGGTACTAAGTCCAGCAGGAACCTAGGTATTGCCATTCAAATAAGGGATCTTCTACCTACTTAGGGTGGAAGCTTCAGGTTAACCCGCAGAATTCAGCGTATTCTTTTAACATAAACTCATCATTAAAAATCTATTTCTAATTTGATTTTAACGACGGAAATCACTAAGACATTAAATCTAGCAACAACTAAAACAATAGACATGAAAACTCTGTTTTCTTCTAATTACACTTATTTTAGAAGTGGCAACACAATATATTATAGGTATTTATATTGTGTCACTTTCTCTTTTATTGCTTTTTTACGAAGGGACAGTGTGACGGTATTGTTTTTTTAGTTTTTATAATTACTTACCTACTTTTTTACTTGAGATATTGTACCGAGTACCGACTGGTCGCCGACTGTAGTCGGTACCTACATCTCTAGGAAAAAGTACAGGCTGACTTGAGAATCAGTATGAAAATATGGTACAAACACAGGCACATCAAGTTACTACAATCTGTAAAATTTCTTTATTAGATTTTCAACTATATCGCTGAAGTATTAGGTTTCAATGTTGATTGGGAAAATTTGACAGTGTGACGTATAGATATGTATACATATAGCCTAGTCAACAGGATGTTTATGTAATTTTTGCGACTGTTCAGTCTATTTAACATTTAACACGTACGAATGCATTTTGTAAGTAAATATTTACGTTACCAACTAAAAGATATTCCTACATAGTTATCGTGTAACTTCCTCATCTTAAAAATGTTGTTAAATAAATCATAGAGGCTATAGCAAGATTTTTCTTGGGCGGCCTAGAGTGTTTGCCATCGCGGGAATATCCTGGATGAGGCTGGCACAAGAACGTGGGGCTTGGCACAAGCAAAGAGAGGCCTATACCTACCCAGCAGTAGGTGAGGTCGGGCTGTGGATGATGATGAGGTCGAAGTATCTTCTTGATTTATACCTAGGTAATTTTGTATTTAAAGTATTTTTTTCCTGATTTATTAATTAATTGCCGTAATTTATTATAGTAGGCTCACTTTAGAGCCTTCTAACTTATAGTTAGAATTCATTACTTCCCAAGATTGACATAAAAACACCATGTTTGAATCGTCCAACAAACCAGTTTTCTAAGCTAGTGGAACTATACAAATAAGAAACAGTAAACCAACTCAATGAATTACTATTAATTAATGACTTTCACAGAAATTAACTAACAAAATATGAATGAGGAGCTCGTGGCTAAATAATAACAGCCGTTCGGGTAGATCTTCAGGCTAAGCCGTGCTTGCCTAGTTTTGGTCCGTGAATGGGTGACTACCCATTACATACCGAGTGTCCTTCGTGCCTCGGAAAGCACGTTAAGCCGTTGGTCCCGGCTGTCAATGTAGATCTTTGACAGTCGTTATAGATAGTGGCCCAAAAGTCTGACAACCAGTCTTACCAAGGGATATCGTATTATCCAATACTAACTGGGTTGTGGAGGTCAGATAGGCAGATGCTCCATGTAAAATATTGGTATTCAGCTGCATCCAGTTAGACTCGAAGCCGACCCCAACATAGTTGAAAAAGGCTAGGCAGATGATGATAATGGATGAAAGAGGAAAAAGATTTCCCGGAAAAAAAAAACTAGCGCAATCAATTAGAAAGTCCTGTATCTCTGACTGATATATTCCATGTGAACTGGAATATTATCTTTTGGCCGCCTTTTATTAGACAGGACCGTCTTTTCCACTGAGCTTCTTGGGTCAGTGACCAGAGCTAGAAGTCCTGGATATCTTAACTTTTTAAAAAGCGCCTTCATCCTCTCTCCTATTACCAATTAATTGAACTTTGCTGTGCCCGACAGGGTCCATAATTGATTCAATGTTTTAACATACCAACTGTTTTATTTAACATTATGGAATGCAATAAAGTATTGAGTATTGAGTATTGAGTATCGGATCGGGAGAGGCTAAAACTCAAAAAAATTAAAGATATATTATGTAATAGGTATCTTTATTTTTTTGGCGTTTTAGCCTTGAATGGAAGCTCAGACCTTATTTGCAGAAAGTCCAATAACTATATTTTAGATGTAACACTTTACTGGTAATCAAAATATTATGATTACAGTGCAAACTTTAATACTAATGATGAGTAAAGTTAGTTTTTTTTCAAACAAAAATATAAATCCTCGTAGCAAAGAGTTTCTTGAGGATAATCAAACAAATTATTACGTGCGAGTATTGACTTTTAGTGTGATTTCTGATCTCATAGTCAATATTTTGTTGTCGCTTCTAGAGTACTAGAGAAAAATACTTAGGTTAGGTACATCATTGCGAAAAAAGTCATTCATAAGAATATGATTTAGTATTTTCAATATTTGTGCAATTGAAGTATCTTGTGATTTAATTGCATTGCATAAAATATTAAACAGAGTTGTTTTTGATTAAATCAAGTCAATATAACCCCAAATTGGTAGATAGTGCTAATTATTAAAAGAAATTAACCTTATTTATTTTATAGAAATTACTTAAAATTCATTAACTGCCTTTTATTACTGCCTCGTTGGTCTAGTGTTCGCAATAGTGACTACTGAGCATGAGGTCCTGGTTCGATTCCCGGGTGGGGCAAATTGTTATTGAGTTTTACCATCAGGAACTTCTCAGTAGCAGCCACGGAGTTTGGATTTGTGATGGCAATAAGCTCTTATTACATAGGACTTAAACATAACTGGCGAAATGTGGGTGTACAATTTAGGGACACCTAAGCCTTTGGTGATTACAGGCGTGATGTTATGTTATGTGTTAAAATTAATTTATAAATTTATCGATAAACAGCCCAAACTGATGGGTCTAGATGAAATTTTGCACAAGTGTTCTATAGAATGAAAGTAAAGCATTCTAAAGAAGGTTTTTTTTTTAAATCCGTGAATGGGATGAAGGTTTGTATGGAAGTTCATCATTATTGCCGAAAAACAGCTTCAGCTTGTCAAAGATAAAAACAAAAGTTGCACTTCGACACATCTTAAAATTTGTACCAATTTAGTAATAATATAAGTTTAGTATGTCCTGGTAACACTGAATCTCAACTTTACATTGACACAAATAAACTAGCGCCAAACGCCACAGAAGTTAATATAATTATACGAAACTCGGCGTAGCTTCAAATAACAACACAAACTAATGTTTTTGCTAACACATCCTTATAAATAAACAAACTAGTTGAAGAAAAAACAGATCCGCATAGGTATGAGCTTTGGGAGCTTTTAGAGCGAAAAAGATAAAAGTTTCATAATGTTTTTACATTTTGATAAAAACTTAGGCGATGAATTCGTGTGTGTTAGCTAAAAATAAGTATTCTTTTTTGTTATTGGTTATCAACGAGTTTGAAAAGGCACAAGGTATTAAATTAATGAATGCTCTAAGACCATCAACAATATCAGGCATTTCTCAGTTGTAGAACAGAGTCTGTATTTGAGCCCGGTTGATGGCTTTTGGCTTGCCCCCTACTACAGCGAAATGTGGGGTGCTACAGGTACACCTCTGCTTATACCTTCGGAGATTACAAGCGTGGTGTTATGTTAACAAGTGTCGCAAACCTCGGCATAAATTAGGCATAACATACGTTATTCCAAGATTACAATGATAACGTATCAGATATCCTAATTAACATACGCATACCTATTAATGCAGGATTTATATCTATGATGATAACAAAGTAACAAGGCTTTCACGAAAAATAAACAAAACAATAATGGAGAATGGCAAAAATGGCCACTGGTTTATTTCTTAACAAGTGAGCCCCAAAAATTTACCATCGACAAAATTACAAACTTCCATACTTTCTCATCATCTGCCTAGCCTGTTCCCAACTATGGTGAGGTTAGCTTCCAGTCTAATCGGATGCAACTGAATATCAGTCTTTTACACGAAGCGACTGCCTATCTGACCTCCACAACCCAGTTAGTACTGGGTAATATGATACCCCTTGGTAAGACTGGTTGTCAGACTTTTGAGCCACCTGTAACGACTGTCAAAGATCTACAAATAGCAGTCTAGAACTTCCATACATTCTACCAAACCCTATTAAACCTGGATGGTTTGAGTGCTTTCTTTCGTTATAAAAGGAACTATTCTGCAAAATTGTATGCTGAAAAGCTCAACGGTTACCATGGCGTAGTCTGTTAGTAGATGATAAGATTATTATTAAGAAGATGGATATGTTCCATAGTCTACTCCTGCCTTTCAAATCGGAGAATGAAACAAAATTTATTTAGGTTGGTAAGACTGTATCTTTTAACGTCAACCATCTTTTTTTTCTATATCTTTTAACCAAAATGAATTAATTTGGTGGAACCGTGCAACATAGTCCTAAGTCCTCAGATTTCTCTCAAACAACTCCAAAATTCTTATAACTTATAATTTACTGTATTTTACGCGCTACGTCCGTTATAATTTTAATTTATAATATTAATTTGGTGTAGTTTAATGCGCCAGCGCCGATATTGAACCAATACCTTGACCTAGTCGTTCGCTTGTCTCAAAAGACCTCGCCGTAAAAAAGCGGTTTTATATATTTTTGGTATCATGTCTTCCTTTCGCCATGCCCATAAAAACAAAATGCATTTTAATTATAATACCAGTAATTAATTAATATGACTTCAATTTATGATTCGGTAAAAATTCTTTTAGATATCTTTTTTTGACGTTACGTTATCTCTAGATCGTTAGAGGTGGAAATTAATAAGGCCCCTCCTCATTAATTCCCAGCTCTTTTGCCCAGCGCTAGAATGTTGCAGGCAGATAGTAAACAGAACTTTTGAGCCCGATTGCCACTTACACAAAATCATGTTTAAGATCGTTGTGAGTTGAAATCAAGGAACATATATGGTTGAAATGTTGGGTGGCCGCGTGTGGTTTCTAGAAATCTGCGAAGTTTTCCCGCTTCCAATCAATTTCCTAATCTAATATAGAATAGGCAACAGCACCCGTGTCTTCCAGCCTACTAATTGTAACATTAAAACATCCAACTGTATTCCATTGTACATACGTTGTTTTCAAACTATTTACTTTTGTCATTCATTGTAGCATTTGTAGCTGTAATTGGAAACATGGAAACTGATCAGCAGTTTTTCCATTCTTATAGTATCATAAATTCACAAACAGTACAGTGCTACAGGGGTCTTTGTATTTATTGGCATTGTTAAAAGGGCGTTGATTAAATAAGATACAATTTTGTGAAATTAATTACTGAAAGAAATTAAAAAAAAGTGTAGATAGTTCCGATTTTGTTCTCGTACCCAAAGATCCTTGTAGGTAAGCTATCGTCAAATCTTCATAGCAATCATAAACATAAACAACAAAATCAAATCCAAGATGGCGGCGTCGTCGATAGGCACGAATACTGACCACAATGTTTTTGCCACAGATTACATATTAGATAATAATTATTACGATATTCACGTGTTTCATCGAGACAACACATAATAATGTAGCTTCACGACTTTATAATTTAATATGTTCTTCGGTCTTACGGTTATGTCATGTTATTATATTACTTTTGGTTTGTTATTCGTTTCGTGTTTGCCTACAATTTGTTTTTATTTGTATTAGAAACGAAATTGTAAATAATGGAATCTTTCCGTTTTAAAATTGTTAAGATGCTTTTGGGAACCTATGTATATGGATACCAAAAAAAATATATGTGTGTAGGTACAAACTCTACACAATTGATGACATTATTTCAAAAACCACCTTTGTCAAAAATTTCATGATATGAGTTAGTTACCATTTTGTAGAGGAATTCGTAAGTTTTCTTATCACAATTCATATTTCTTCAACAAATAGTCAATTATGATTTCGGCAAAAAGCAGCCACGTCAGTGACATAGGCGGTTTATGAAAAAAAAAACAAATTTGTCACTAATTCTGTAACTATTTCATATCATGACAAAGGTGGTTTTTGGAATAATGTCTTCAATTTGTATGTACCTTGCCTTATGTGTAAATTAGATTTAAGTACAATTCGTCCAGATTTATTCAGTCTTGTCATACGTACGTATGTACATACGTACGTTGTGAATCACGGCGTTTTATTAAAAAAAAAAACATGGACTACGAAACATTCAATAGTAAAAAGTCCGCACTTATTTCAAATGCACGGCATTCTAAAATTCCCAAATTTTGAAATAGTATCGGCATCGCTAGTCATAACCATAACGTGATCGTATTTTAGCGGGCACTACTATGAGTACTAAGACTACTAAGTATGACGTAAAACACTTTAATAGTATGTTTCTTCTTAGTAGTTACGGTACCATAATTATCATCGCACTACAATTTACTATCTGTTCAGTAGTAAAGATAAATTGTACTTAATCGATGCCATGCCAACTAAACTGATTAAGATAGGTTATACATTCTTAAATATTTGTCACCATATCTCATTTAAAAACTAGGTAATTTTGACTGGAATTAATGAAATAATTTGTTTTCGATTTTAAATCTTTGATTTTTTTAAACTTTCTTAGTGAAATTTAAATTTTCTTACGTTTTTTTGTAATTTACAGGTGAGTGTCAGGTTGTATGTTAATAAAGATATGATTCGCGACCGTACCTAACAAAGATAGTTTTATAGAGTCATAGTCATTAAACTTATCAACACAAACCTCTAAGTTCATATAATCCCATTGAATGACTTTTTCATGAAATAGTCATTAAATGGAATTAAATGAACTTAGAGGGTTGTATTGATGATTTTAATGATTATAATTCTGTAACTACATACGTGTTACGGTCGCGAATCATATTTTGTTTCACTTATGTATAGCCTGAAACTGATCTGCAAATTGCAAAAAACCTAAGAAAAATTGAATTTCGCGGGTTACCCTGGCGCTTCCACCTTAATATAACCAACTAAATAGTTACAAGCTTTTAAAAAAAAAGGTGTTTTTAACAGTTTCCTAGTGATCAACTGCATACGATGAATTTTCCATTCATAACATGCACAAATTAAAACAAAAATATTTAATTCATCTAATCCTGTTTTACAAACGATTTGAACATAGGTAATAGGATTACTTACCGGAAATACCGTCAAAATTGATACTAGAAGCAATTATTTTAATTCACAAAAACGTAGGAATAATTCAGTCATCATTATTTTTGACACGACTTCCTTTAAAATTATTATAAAAAAAAATAATTTGAATGGTTTGAAGTTCACATAATATTAACATGGGTCGACGCAATCATGGAGCGAAAAGATATTTTATCTGATAACGAAACGAAGGTTATGTTAATATTTAAATGCACCATAATTCATTTTAAAAATATTATAATTATCTGTTATATATTTAAAAAAAAGACATTGTTTCAAGATGTTGGTAACAATGCAATGAGAAATTCGCATGTGCAACCTTTTAAAAAAGGAATGGCTACACGGATGTTGCCAGGTAGGTAATAAGATTATTAAAATCTGATAACATTATCCTAGGTGGCGATGTAGGTACCTAAAAATCTTATCCCTACGAAGTCTTGGATTCGATTCCCGGCCAGAAAAAAGTGTTGATGAATTTTTCCATTAGGAATTTCTCAGTAGCAGCCCGACTTTTGAATTTGTACCCGGTTGATGGCAATAGGCTCCATGGAACTTGAACATACCAATCTGGCGAAATGTGGGTGGGTGTACTATTAGGTATACCTGTGCCCGACCTTTACGAAATTACAGGTGTGATGTTATGTTATTCTATAATAATACCCATGTAGATATAAAGGGTGTAACAAGACCCTTAAGTTCTAGACCATACCTGGGAACCTTCTAGTCACGGAGATATTGGGGGTCAAAGTTTCAACTTTTTCACAAGTTTTTTTTTAAAAACATATTTTAACGTAAGATTTTTACTGTAAACACCTCCACGACCATATATGTATACTATTCAATTCATCAATCAGCACAATGTTTTGAGTGCATTACATTGAGTCCTACCGTAAAACGGTTTTTCACCCAAAAAAAAGGAGTTTCCCAGCAATAATTTTTGCGTAAAGTTACTTAGTTTGATGTACAGAATGCTTGATTGAATGCTTGATTGGTTTTTCACCCAAAAAAAAGGAGTTTCCCAGCAATAATTTTTGCGTAAAGTTACTTAGTTTGATGTACAGAATGCTTGATTGAAGGCTATGTGAAGGGTCTTGTTACACGCTGTATAGTACCTAAAGAGGACTACCTAACAATAACCTTAATCCTACATACATACATACCAGACTAAAATTAAATGCGATAGCAAAAAAAACTGTTACACTTCACAGAGTATAACCTAAAGATTATAAATCAGATTGATTAATTACAGATAACGAATTATTTAATTATTATTCATAATCTGACGCAACTCACTTGATTATTGAAATCATTTTAAAATTAACTTGTAATGCTACAAATAGCTCTTGCTTAAGTTGTAAATTAAATTGCAGTAATACCTAAGAATTAAGTTTATTATTAATCAAAAGAAACAAAACAGCGTGTCATTCATTCATCGATGAGCCACAAACTAAGCATCGCTTGTATCTTGTGGCTCGGGAGTGTGAATTTTACAATTTAAAATAGTTCCACTCTATGGAGGCACAATTTAGAACATTAAAAAACGACAGTAAAGGCGATTTCATATTGCTTTACCACCATTAGATCGATTGTCTCTTGCACTTCACGAAAAGTACCAAAGACCCTGGAAAAAGTGACAATCTAGCAGATCCAATAGTCTGGCTAGATAGAACACAAAGTGAGTGTAGAGCTCCGACTTGATATGCCGCCCCTTCACTCTTACCCGTCGTGCACACCTAACTGCACTCTCGAGGACTTAAACGAGGAAAATGACAGGTCCTCCAAGTCGCTACGTAATGTTCGGACAGAATAATGATGGAGAAGCCAAATATGAGGACCGTGGACTGTCGAGAGTCAACACTTTGATAGCCCTAAGCCTATCCTGTTGGATTTTTCTTTTTAATGGGTAAAAAAAACAAAAACACATCGGCGCTAGAAATGCGGCGAGGCAATGAAACTGCGCGAGTCACGGTGAAAAATTCCAACTTGGAAAATAACAGCGGCGCAGTTAGTGTGTCATTAGTCATTTATCTTTGTGTCAGTGTCAAATTTAGTGAAGTTTCATTCTATAAGGGCGTTTTGTAAAAATTGCAAACACTTTTGTGGTCGAATATTTACCTACGTACTTTTTAATTACCCACTGGTCGAAATAAATCACTGTAGGTAAATACAGAAGTTGAACTTTGCAGTCTGATTCATCATGACTTTGCCAATTCAAAATCTAAATAAGGATGGATAGTCGTTCATGGACATTAATCTAATCGTACCTATATACTTACATAAAATTCTGCGAAACCTTGCTAAAAATAAAATATAAACGGTCTTTGATACTACATTTTTTTTCTGCATCAATGAAATATTAGTGCAGACAAATTGTTTATCATTTGCCTGGCCTTTTTTCCCAACTATGCTGGGGTCGGTTTTCAGCCTAACTGAATGCACCTGGACACCTGGAACGACCGCCCATCTGGCCTTCACAAAGAGCATAAATATCGCTGTGATTTTGACAGCGATGCAAAGGGTGGAGGTGAAATAACTATGAAAGTACTATAGTTGTATAGTATATTTTAACTATTAAGTATCGACAAATGAGTCGCACTTGGCCATAGATACTTTAAGTTAACAGGTTGTAAATCTCTTTTACCCTTATAAGGAATCTTGTCGAGCATTAGTCGTAATTGATTTTATTCATCTCATAGATGTGAAGAATTTGCAGAAATAGATTAGTTTATTATAAGAGGAACATGTTGATGATTCTGATCAGGTAATATGTTAATATTATACAGTTCATCATAATCTGCTACGCCGACCCCAAATAAATTGGGATAAGACTGATTATGATGATCATCTGCTAAGTCATGCTGCAACAGTTGGAGTCGACTTCCAGATTTAATTCAATTCATAGTCAACAGGACTTTGTATAACCATGCTTTAGTCATTGTCTATAGCAGTCAGTAGCTAGAAAGTAAGATATTTTATTAATTTAGTTTCAACGGGTGTAATTGCAATCAGAAATCCTCCCCCGTAGTCTTTGATATCTCTCTCCGTCGCCTTCGCTGGGTAACTTCACTGTAAATCTATAGTTTTTATTTTTAACGGTAACTACCTTCTGTTCTGATACCATGTTTCGTCATCAACATTCTCCTGCCAATTTGTTTGGGATCGGCGCAGGCAGCAAATCTTCTTGTTTCATACTCTTCTATTACTCGCCATCTCGTCACCTTCTTTTTAGCCATATCATACATTCACACACTCCATCCGTCGTTTCTAAACATAAACATTTAGTTGCCGTGAAATCGTCAATCAGTGAGACATGTTTTTTTATTATTTAAAATGACTTTAAACATGATAATTTATAACATGCAATATAAATAAAATGGTAAGAAAAACTATGTGGGTAAATAAACATGACATGTATTACACAGCAATATCTTTTTTTTGTCAATGTTATGCTTCCGTACCTTAGGTCACAAATAAATGAATTGCGAAGGTCACATCAATATTTTTCCGTTTCATTTAATCAAAGTAAAGCCTTCGACACCCTAATTCACACAAAAAAATGCATTAGGTTATGTTACACAGCTTCAATAGCAGCTGGATTTTTAAAAGAGAACCTTGATACGGCGCCAAAGGATTGAAAATCTGTTATTGTTTTTAAGGTTCTGCGTGGTAACTTGATGAGAAACTGCCAGGACTACCGCAAGGGTTGATACTTTGCCCTTTCCTATGGTGAAAAGAGAAATAAAAACTAGGTTAGCACCAGCAACTTAAAGTTAGATAATATTCTTAATTCCTCATAATCATCATGATAATTTTGTTATTCTTATTGTTATCTAATAGCTGATGCTGATTAAAATGTTAGAGAAACGTAATCTATGAACTTATCGATGAAGTTCACTTGTTACGCTATAATAATTAAGAACGGTAGACCGCACGTAAATAGTAACAAAACCAGTTTATTAGCTGGCCACTTATTGTATTGAAACTCCTCAGTATTATTCTAGGATATAGCACTGATAGCCTAGTGGTGTAACCGTTGAAGTACAAAGTCAAAGGTCTCGAGTTCGAACTGAAGACACGCACCTCTGATTTTTCAGATTCATGTGCGTATTGTAACGATCACTAAAACATCATGGGGAAACCAAATAAGCATGTCTGAGAGGTATTTCTTAACGGCATGTAAAGACAAGTCTGAGGCTCATTGGCGGCACAAAAACTCTGACACCAGGTAAGGCACTAACCACACGAAAAGAAGATTCTAGGATAAGTAAATTCAAAAGACTTAGGTACCCGTATTATTTTATTTTCTGAAAACTTGGTGTTGTCTAGATATGAAATAATAAAAAAATAATTGGGATAAGGGCAAGAGAATGATGATGATGGTGTTGTCTAGAGTTCCATGGATAAAAAGATTTGGTCAAGGTTATTATAACTACCAACGACTACAATCCCTACTAAAATATGCAATTAACAAAAATATTTCACAAGCCTGTCATATTTAGCGGACAATAAAACAGTGATACGCTATCACAGGTCAGATGATAGTGCGATAATGTTATCTGTGCACACATGTACTCGCTATCTAGTATTTACAACACGTTTTTATGCTTTGACACCTAATTCTAATAGTTTTAGCCGGTGGAAAATGAGTATTTCTAGATGCGCCTTTATTGTTTAATATGGTTTATAGCTATGGTCGAAGCTGGGAAGGGGCTACGCAGATCATGAAGGTATAATGGGTGTAAAAGTACTCTTAACGAAGCCAAGAGGCACTTGCTCTCCCCATCATTGCAATATTTTTTTTGTTTTTAATGTTATAAGTAACTTTACTTTAAATACCTCCACGACTCCCGTACCATCAGCACAATTTTTGAGTGCGTTACATTGAGTAATTACATACATACCGAAGTAGTTACATACCGTAAAACATGATTTTTCACCCCAAAAAAAATGTCGTTTCCCAGAACAAATTTCTGCTTAGAGTTACTTAGTTTGATGTACTTCAATGCTTGGTTGTCTTGTCGTCTTCATGAAGGGACCGTTTACACCCTGTGTAATAGAACCAATATTTACAAACACGTTCAGATCCGATTTATATTAGCGTTTATTGTCGGAAGCAACTCACTCAAAGCCACTCAACTGCAAGTGTGTTACGCAAATAGGGTGCCAATATGGTAATTTGGAAAGTTCATAAAACTGCGGATATCGTCACGCCCGGATTCCTCAATGGCTAGGGGAAATAAAATCACTGTCAATAGCCGACCCAATACTTGTGTGGACGACGAGCAGTATCCCCGTTTGATGTTCAAGTATGTAAATAGCTATTCAACTGTCTTCTTTCAAGTAAATTCCTGGATCTATTCAACTCTTATACTTTAACTACACAATCTTCTGGTAATAAGACTCTTTAATTGCATGTCGCTAAATTCGTTCTTCGGCTAATTTCAGCCGTCATGTGAATATCGATGCCTGATCTAGCTTGGCGGTCTTCACACCTTTCTCTTCCTTTCATCATCTTCCTGTCCTTGTCCTATGTTACTTGGGGTCAGCGCAACACGTTTTTTTTTCTTCCATTCTTCTCTGTCAACCGTCACGCTATCATTTACTCCTTTTTCTTTCATACAAGTTTATCTTCCTTTATTGGTTCATTTTGATCGGACCAGATTATTTTAGTTTAATAATATATTAGATAAGCTAGGAGCTTATCCCATCTCAGTAAGGGTCGATTTCTAGTTTAACCACTGATCTGACGTCTATAACCCAATTACTTACACTGCTCATAATTTTCCCTCAAAACTACCAAACAAAATCTCTCAAATACGTCAATGTTCCACTACATATTTTATGTTTATAATCCACCTCCATTCTTTAGGAGCGGGTCCGTCAGTTCAAGCTGCTCATAATCTTATAGCGTTACGCTTCATGATCACAAAGACTATGCAGTAATTAAAATTATCTCATTAAATTGTACTCAGTCTTATTAACCGGCTCTAAAACGAGATTTAAAATTATATGACGTTGATTTCATTTGGCTCTATTACCTAGTGATATCTTTGCGTCGAAGTTTTTTTTTAGTTTTGTTAGTTACTCTCTGTTTGTCTTTGGTAAGTACGTTTCTTTTTTTTTTGTCAGTGTGGCTTCTCTTTTTATTTTTTGGTCTTTCTTATACTTCGATGTAAGTTCAAGAGCAAAGAGTTTTTTTTAAGCACGTGAATGTATAAATCCTTACCATGTATTGATTTGGTTTTTGTTCACTTTTCTTTTATAGTCTAAGCTTATAAGTAATTGTAAAATAGCTTAACAGCGTAGCTTTTTCCGTGTTTCTACTTTTTCTCGACTTTCATCTGTATTTTTCTAAATGGTAATTTTATGTGAAGATGGTTTGTCAGACAGACTATTGTACGGTCGTTCTGTAAGGTCGAGTCGAGAATAACTTTCCCATTTATAATAATGATGATTAAGTTAAAATTCTATTTTTAGTAAGTTATTTGAAAATAGAAAACAAAGCGAGCCGCGTTCGTCACTAGCCAGTGACTAGCGCGAGTAAATAAGCAGAGTGCAGTGTTTACTAACTACATAGTTGTGTTTAACTGTACTCGGGGCTTTGTTTCTAAGGTCTCGCAATGAAAAGCATACAGTGCATCGGCTGGGTTACTTACAGTGTTTTCTTACACAGAAAACGGCTAAGTATAATATTTAATCTTTGAACGTCGTTATTGTCATGTTAGTTGACTAGCTTGACTTTGATTCTATATTGATAAATGGATTTAAATTGATTTTTTTTACCATCATCATTCATAGTCATGTCTTCATTAAACAGCAATTTTGGTCAATCTTTTCATTTATTCATATTCCTTAAATCTCAACTTATTGTAATATGACTATTTACTCCGTTTGTAGCAATAATATTTCATACAATCCATTCATCCCATGGTTTGCTTGAAAAATCGCAGTCATTTTGCAAAACTGTTTCCTTATAAAGTTGCAAAAACCTCATAACTTATTAAGAGAGTATGAGTGCCCGGTATCCGATGGTATCTGCCACAATCGGGCGTCATGATTGCCAGTGGAGATAGGCCCGATAAAGTAAGTGGGAACGGGACGACATTGACGGTACAGTTATAATAAACTGTAAACGAGGCATATTTCTTATAATGGAACTCTGTTTTTGAATGTAACATGTTCAAAAATAAGATTGTGTCTTTGGAAAATTCGGCTGTGGGCATAGGAAAATAGTCATTTGGATATTTCTCTTTTTTAAAATCATTTCTGTTTGTAAATGTACTTATCTGTTTTGGACAATTGCTAATTATTGTTGATTATGTCAATCTCATGAGAATTACGATCCTATATACAACATTATTTTTAGTATATGCGAAACCTGAATATAGTTTGTTCAGAATAAGTAACTGAATCGATTTCAATAATTTTCAAACCATGTTATATTTTGTCCCAAAAATATTAAAAAAAAGGCTACAAGTTGGACACCGAGCGACACTAAGTACCTATCGCAATCATTTAGGTACCTACTGCCGAATTATTATTATCAATGAGCTCAAGACGACGCTGGAAGCGAGAGCGCGGGCGCGCCGCGTGGTTACCACGTTTTTGTGCGGACAGCCAGGTAACAGAACAAGCAACTCAACTTTGTGATTTTTCATGATACAGTTTTGAAATTTTGTACATAGATTCTTTACATAAAAATACTAGACACGTGTTTCAGGTTTCGCATATACTAAAACTAATGTTGTATACATATCTGCGTGGCTAAAGTTATGAACACATGTCATAAATAACTATGTTATGTGCCATGTATTTAAGCTTCTATGGCAACTGGAAATTAATACCTACTTGTGTACTATATCTTTTTATCTTTGGTTAGTGTTGCCACGCTAATTAGTAGTCTCTGGGCCGAGGATAGATGACAAACCTTGAAGCTTGATATCCTTATAGAAATGACGTATTTCGCTTTATTTACTTCAGGAAGTACCTAACTATCTCAATAGACTTTCAGTTACAGTTCATTCCAAATTATTATACATCTGACATTCCATCACTGTCAAAATCGCATCAGTGATCTTTATTCCTATAAGCATAAGGTTATTTTTTGGTTGCTCCTGTCAGAAATTAACTGTGAAAGGACTCTTGGTTCTTCTTAGACTGGACACCATAGCCTGAAGATTTCTACTTCTTCTACCCAAAAGCTGTTCTACTCCAGCCTTGTCAACACAAGCATTTAATTGAAGCATTTATATTAGGTCATAGTAACTTGTGGGACAGACATACAGACGCGTAAAAGGCATTACCCTCCTTTTAGTTGCCAAAGTCGAGTAAGTAATGTGGATCACTTTCAAACCTTACGTGGTTGAGAGCCTTGTAAACATATTTATTACATAGTTTAATGGCGGTACAAGCTTGTGATTATAGGCCTATTATTCCCGTCAAAATAAATTATGAATGAGAGTGTTGAAGTTCCGATATACATAATATGTTACACAATCAACCAAGCTAGGTATAGTTCACTGACGGTCGACCACGTTTCAACCTTATTCCATAAAGCATAAGAGTGAAAAGTGGTCGACCGTCAGCGTCACAGTGAAGAGTGAACTCGGCAGTACGTCAGACAAATTAATTGCTAAACAAATTCCTTATGTCAATTTGTCGTATTATATCATTTCATACAACTGTCAAAGGTTAATTAAAAACTATGAAATTGTAGCATACCCCAAGTTTCTTACTTATTTTCAACATTTTTCTATCATAAATAAGAATGTGTTCTGTTTTTGAATTCGAAAATTGTGTGCCGCTCACTCAGTCTTGATAGTTGATCAAACATTGCTTTATTCCAAAAAAAAAAGCGGTGGTAGGTAACCCAATTTCCATTATATTAAAACACTGGTTTTATTTTTTTGTTTTTTTTTCCTCTCTGCTTGTATGCCGTGGCCCGGGCAGAACATAAACTGACACGTCATTTTCCGTAGGCGTCGAGAAGCTACTAAAGATTATAAAAGCGGCATCACCATTGGAATCAACAGTGAACTAATATGGAACATTATAATAATAATAAAATTAGCTTGTGCGTTGAGCAAAGGCCTCTTCTCTTACGGAAAATGAATGATCATTGGGCTCCACAAAACCCATGTTTAGATCCTTAGGCTACGTTTTAGCAGATTAAACATGACATAACATCACGCATCATTCTAAAATTTCTCGCATTTATTAAAGTTATTGTAAAGATTTGGATAGTAACATCATCTGCCTAGCCTTTTCCCAACTATGCTGGGGTCGGCTTCCAGTCTAACCGGATGCAGCTGAATACCAGTATTTTACATGGACTGACTACCTATCTGGCCTCCACAACCCTGTTAGTACTGGCTAATACGATACTATTTGGTAAGACTGCTTGTCAGACTTTCGGGCCATTGACAACCTGTAACGACTGTCAATGATCTACAAATGACAGCCGAAACCAACGGCTTAACGTGCTTTCCGAGGCACGGAGGAAACTCGGTATGTTATAAATGGTCACCGATCCATGGAACAACCTAGGCAAGCGCGGCTTAACCTAAAGATCGATCCGAGCGGCTGTTATTATTTAGCCACAAGCTCCTCTAAATTATTTAATTTTAAAACTGTTCTAAGCACGTTACGGATGGATGTTATGGATATATGAAGTTGGTTTTACTGAATAGTAATATACCTCAATTAGAATGTTGGATTAGTATGACGAGTTTAACTGAATTAATTATGTGTTGCCACATTCGGTTCATGGGTTATTTTTAATCATAAAATTCAAAAGCCTTTTGTAAATTGTACTCTTCGAAGGTCAATTTCCGAACTGGATCTTATGGTCCTTGATATAATATTAATAGTTAGTTTCATTGAATTTTAAATAAGTTTGTGTGTTGATGTCAAAACAAGATGAAGCAACACCTATGTGAAGATAATTAAATTAATTCTAATTGACCTAGAACACAAATTATATTGTTTTATGTGTCACTGAGAATCCATTTAGACAAGAGATCAGTTCAAAGTGTAATTAAATTAAATTTTAATAATCTATACTCTTAACTGAATAACGGATTTTGATGTGTTTTTTACCATAATTTAGAGAATTTATTTCGGGAGGTTTATATGTATGGTACATATAAACCTAATACATAGATTAAGTTAACATATAATATATAAAGTAAATAAAGCTTTGAACTGGTGGCCTACCATGACGTCTTAAAGCAGGAGTAATTCCAGTCTGGGAAAGAGATGGCGCTAGATGACCTGTATAGATCTGTCTCTTTCCCACAATGGAATAACTCCTGGTTGAAGACGTCATAGTAACCCCCCTGATCTTGTTGAATTAAAATTTTACTATTTTGTTACAGAAGAGCTAGAATTTGGTTATAATGGTTACAATCAAGTCACATATAAGTTGTCTAAATAAAACTTTCCTATTATTTTAATGTAAGACGATAAATAAAACCCTAGATAATCAATCTTGCCTGTCAACTCAAGCGTAAGCCCAAAAGTAAATCATTACAAATTCATATATTATTCAAATAAAATATTTCTATCTTTATCGCGCTACATCAAAATTTAAAATACTAGAAAAGGACAAAAGTAATTAAATATTCAAAGCTGTACTTGTTGTTTAAATAATCAGGGAATATTCATGTTTGAATAACGTGATCACAATACACTATTCCATATAATTCGTGTGTTAAATAGGAATATTTAGTATTAAATACAAATTCAATACGTCTTTGACGTGAAATTAGTAATTCTGTAAATGAATAAACCTTCGATTTCTAATTCTATGTAAGTTTTATTATAATTTTCTTTACGTGGGTTGTATTCGTGAAAGATAATACCTTATGTGAAAGTGTTGTAAGCAGGGGCTAAAGGTGGTATTGGGATGGTTTAGAATTAACAAACGATGAGAAACTAAGGTTTGACGAAACGTTTGCTTTGCGAGTTGTGGTGTAATCGCGTGATTATCATTTTTGTCAGTCTGGGCTTACTAAATAGTAATATGTAGTTTTTAAAGATTGTCCAGCCAGACTTTTACGCTTAGAATTATATTACTGTGATAAATAAATATTTCTTAATTAATTGCATCATTATGACCACGACGGTGTGAAAAGCAAATGACGTCATCGAAACTATTTAAATTGAAACACTTTTGCATTTTAAGTGTATCTCTATTAGATTATTCTAGAGTTTAGACTCATTAAAATTAAAATTAAATGCTTTTACCCTACTTTCTTCGACTGCTTATTACTACTTAAACATATATGTATAATCGGTGTTTTTGCTGTTGAAATATGTTTTCAATTGGTAATATAAGTAGATACCTTAAAAAATTCTGTCGTGTTTATAAACAAGACATTTTGTAATCTAAATTAAATCAAAAACATTTGCAGGTTACCACCCACTTGCTACATTATATTATTATGTAGAACATTATGTGTAATGTTTAATTCACAAAATATCTCTGTCTATTCCTACCCAATGCAAGCAATGATCAAAAATTTTTTTAAATTATTTTTAAATTTTTTTTCAATGACTATCTGATTATTGCAAAAAGACCAAAAGTCGCCTAATTTTATAAATTGCTGCAGGTACTGGCTGCGCACCATTTTACTAATCTAGTATCTTAAGACTTTATGGTAATCAATATGAATTAACAAAAAACTAAATATCTAAACTACAAGAAATCTTTATTTCAAGTAAATAAATTAATAACACTACATCCTGGTTGTGAAGTTAGAAACTAAGAAGTTTACAATGGGAATATAAATCAGTATCACTATTGTTACTGCCGACCCTCCGTTGACAATGAGTTAGCATTCTCTTAACCTTTATAATGTAGGAACTATATATTTTAAAATTATAATATTCAATTGCTTGATTGTTTACCGAAGTGTCGAAGAAAAGTATCAAGAATGTTTGGTCCTTGATTTTGACAAACTGGCCAGAATATTTTTTGTTTTTTTTATTTTGTAATGTCAAACAGATTTTACAGTTCACAGTTATTTTAGCAGTGACATCAACCATACGGACACTCACGATACGGTTGGTCCATACATTCAAGGTCGTTCAGCGAGCAATGTAACGGGCTATGCTTGGAGTCTCTCTGAGGGATTACATCCGGAACGAGATGATCCGGCAGAGAACCAGAGTTGTCGACATAGCTCACAGAATAAGTAAGCTGAAGTGGCAATGGGCCACCCATATTAGCCGTGGCACCGATGACCGTTGAGGTAAACGTGTTCTTGAGTGGAGACCACGAATCAGCAAGCTAAAGGTGGGACACCCTCAGGCTCGGTGGGGCGACGATCTTCGCGAAATGGCTGGTAGCAACTGAATGAGAGTTGCCGAGGTGCGATTAAAGACGCCTTTGTCCAGCAGTGGACTGCTAAAGGCTGGTGATGATGAGCAACCATAAAGCAAAATAGAGAACTTTATTTTCTTGGAAAATACTGACTGAACCACTTTTTCGTACAAAATTATTTCCTTTTTGTCGCAGGTCTGCTAGATGTTTGATGAAATAAACATAACTGTGCTTCATTTAATTTAGAGTGATCATCGCCTAACTCACTATGTTTGCAGAAATAACCACAAACTGTTTTTTTTATTCATATTTTATTTTAAATCCTTATTAAATAACACATCCCACTTCCCTTCATTTAACCAAATTTGGCTTTGCAACTCACACAGGAAGCGCTATTTCCCATCATTTTCCTCATCGATGACGTGAATTTCCGCACAAACCGCTCCGAGAGTCTTGCGGAGTAAGAAGTCAATCACGCATCAGTAATACGACGTAGGAATTCTAGGAACTTTGCTCTGATAGGCTGGTCTATGTAACATGACAGGTTGTCCCGTTTAGACGTAGGTGGCACCTATAGCTACAAATGCCGAGGCTTTAGCACGAACGCGCGGAGTAAAAACGAAACGTAAATTGGAACGGTTTTTAAATCGAAAATACAACTGTCAAAATAGCAGTTTGGTTCAAATTTTTACTACGAGCACATTTTGGGAGCGAAAAAATGCGTACGGCGTCCGTTATTGTGTATTATTTTTAAATGGACAGATCGTCGAACGCCATCGATCAATGTGTAGTAACCCTTGAAGCCATCCATAGAATGAATAAAGTGTACAAGCGAAGGAAATACTACTTGTTTGACGCGTTTACTCCGCGCGTTCGTGCTAGGCTCACCGTTCAGAAGACAGACTCGATGGAACGTTAGGTTGTATCTATTAAGTAATCGTGTGAGTTTTATATGCAGTATTTTAGAGAGATCAAACAGTATCCATCTCACGGTTTTATTACTCTATATTACCAACTATTTTTATGTGGTAATCCATTGTCATTGTATGGATACGGAGGAATAAGGAAAATGTCGAAACAAAAGTTTTCGAGTATGAACTATGGATGGACTGTGTAAAGAATGATATGGCTAGAAAAGAGGTGTCTGATCAGATGACGCACTAGAGCAGTATGAAAAAAGAAGACATGTTGCGCCGACCCCAAATTAATTGGGCTAAGACGAATTTTTATACAACAATTTTCTGTTCTAATCCAGCATGAGTCAACAAAACCATAGAAACAGAAGACAAAATGACGGATACCAATATTTCTGCGGCATGTCATAAAAGAAAATGTGAAGTCTCAGTAAAACAGACATTCGTTTTCACTAGCACTAGACAAAATACTGGTCCTGTTGTTTTTTTTTACGCTCGGCACAGACTCCGTGATTTTTCTCTATACAATAAAATTTCAAATACGGAAAACGAACATAAAGGTTACTTTGTTTAGAAAGAGATGATTAAATGATTGTCTTTTATTTTCGTAGAATAGAAATGGTGGTGGTCATGCTATTTTTGTTTTTCATAAAACCTTGTTTGTATATCAAACCAGTCTCCGATCTTGCGTGGGCGCACGGGCCCAACACGTGGGTGACGCGGGCCCTTCGAGTGAATGTAATCGAACGGCACTTCCGGGTGGTGTTTTTAAGAGACTTCAAGATTCTTTCTCTCTCAGATTGGCACGAACGAATGCAATTCTCGTATTGGTTGAAACTCATGATATCTTCCTACCTTTTTCCCATGTTACTTGGGGTCGGCGCAACTCGTTTTTTTTTCGCATTCTCCCTTGCACGCCGCGCACTGTCACGGTATCATATACTTCATCATTTATGAAGCTCACGCAGTGGTAAAAATATGACAAGAATGAGATGCTAGTAGTGCAGAAAATACTTCAAATAGAAACAAAAGCAGTATTGAGAAATTGTAGAACAAATGGCATGGAGAAGTGGCAATCGCTTTCATAGTGTTTCGTTTACACTTCAACCAACTTATCTGTCTATATCTGTGTAGGCGGGAAAACTCAGAACTAAAATAAACATACCAAACTTGACACATCGTTGCAAATTTTCTTGACAAGCTGCGCCAAATAATGTAGTCATGCACACTTAATGTAGTCATACTATACAACCATGTTCAACATACTGAAATAAGTTTTTGGTAGCTTATGGCAGTACAATGCTTCAGGGGGGTTAGTATGCTATACAGGTCGTCTAGCGCCATCTCTTTCCCACACTGGAATGAATTCTGCTTTAAGACATCATGGTAGGTCATTTAGCTTCAGTTGTCTATAATCAAATCGTTAACGATGATCATTATTTTTCCAGTTTTGTCGTTATTGTCAGAAGTTGGACGGAACATTTCCAGTTGTTTTAACAGGTGGTTGACAATTTGGCACATTTTTACACATTTTCGAAAACAGATGCTTGGAACACATTACCTAATTAATTACCAACATTGTTTAAATTTACTTTCAATAAAAGAATTATAAAAGAAGCGTACTTTTCGATGATCTCATGAAGTTCTAGCGGAAAAAAAATTCTGACAATTCAATTTTACTCTTTCTTGCACTAAACCAAGTTTAGGACACCATTCATAATCTCGGCTTACTGTCATGAAAACATCTAGTGCTGAAAATCTCATAGGCGTTCAAAAATCAAGTAACAAGTCGCTAGTTTCAAAAACACCAAAACGTTCGATGCCGACCCGACCTTCTCAATTCCGATAGTCTTAAAATTTTATTAATACAAGAAATTATCAACAACGCCAATGATAAAAACAAAAAATCTAATCAAACGAATGAGGATTGTGGTGACAACTGTTTTTATCTGCATTTTATCTTTGTTAGTGATAAGTCTACTGTTTATGACTAAGTACAGAATCGTAATAAATGTGACAGTAACATGAAATGTTATTATGAGATCTTCAGTAGCTCAGGTGATGTAAAACTTATGCGAAATAACGACACATTCAAAGCAATAGACGACAGTGCACGTAGTACAGAAGGAAATGGTGGGACAGCTTGTGCGAAACTGAAGGCCAATGATAACAGCGAAACTAAATAGCTTTCACAGAAAATATATATTGAAATTGATTAAATTTCAGGTTATACTAAAGCAAAAATTGTGTTGGTATAAAATCTAACGGTATAAACAATATACTATGAGGTGTTAACAAAAATAACAAACCTAAAAAGCTAGAAATAAAATGTTATGGATTCAATCATTTGTGAAATCGTGATCATGTTTAGTCATTTATAGAAGATTGATATGCTCAATTACTTAAATCAATAATTCTATACCAGAAGAAGAACCCGGAAGAAAAAGCTGATGCCTCGTTCCTTCTGACAGGAACGGCTTATTAAATTACTGTTATAAAGATTTCATTGGCTGCTGACATTTTAGTCGAACAGTCAGAGCAGCCTACCTGCATTTTAGATTTGACGTCAGGTTATCCATTCAGGGGCTTGCGTTCGTTATTTTTTGTCTTGTCTAGATCAAGTACATTTTTATCTAGCCTTTCAGACACCAACCAAGTGCTAATCAACATGTCACTGAAGTCGTCATAAATACTGCAATTGATACAGACAAGTCCTTACATAGTGATAACATAATTATAGCCATTCGTAGACTCATATCTGTCCAGCTTACTTTTTATTTGCTCAGCACGAATCCTGATAAACTTGTTTCTCCTTTGACGCAGGTTTTTGGCGTTTTTATAGGGAATTCCTTGGTTTTTATCGATTTGTGCTTAGATGTACAGAAACTAGATGATAACTTGTTTTTATCTCTCTGTTAAATTAGCGTAATTTTTTATATCATTAAGTTTAATAACGAGTTCTCTAATGGCCTAAGCGACTGTCTTGAGAAAATGTAGAAGTATCTTTTTTGATTTGGTGACGAAACCCAGCGATTCCAATGGGCAACTTTAGGGTGATTGGACGATTAGGTTTGGGTAATCTTGACATCATCCAAATTTTGCTATTCTTTATGGTTCCAGTAAGTTTGCCAAAAAAAAGGCATGAAAACACAGGTCCCAATAGAGTGCCTTGCGGTATTCTTCAGTTAATACGTGTTTCAATTTATTGTTTTAAGGACTTCAAGTACTAAACTCTCAGATAACACTCTTAAAGAGAAAAAGAACACAAAAAATACTAGGAAATCTCATTGAGACTGAATTTTCGCCGACGCTAATCTATGTTATTGCTTTCCGTGTTTGAATGCCATTACAATTATAAAAGACTGGCATAATTTGTTTCACTTTTGGAGAACGTAAAAGTAAACTTAAAAGTGAATAGTTTTACTCATTATTTATGCAAATACAATATATACAAACAGAATGTTATCAAGAAACAACTCTCAAAGTAGAACAGTGATCATGACTTTCCGGATTTGATCAAAAAGACTTTGAATCGTTCAGAATACAGACACGTAGGATTGGTTGATGTTGATAACTATCTGTATCAACAAAAGGTTTACCTAATCTGTTATACAATTTACGCCGCTCCTATACTGATATCAAGTTGTATTTGTTAACACTTTGCCTTCATTGGTGTCTCTCGTGTTACTAGAGCCGTTTGGACTATCCTTAATTGTCGATTTGTCAAAATTGAAGGTTTTCAGACCTTCTTTTGTTGTATTCTCATGTATCTTTTCGACTATCCGTTTGGTATCAAAATGTTTTCTATTGTCAAAGTTTGTTCGCTTACCTGATTCGTCAGAACATCAATAACAACATAGGCGAGATACACGATCTCCTCCTCGTCTGAGCCCAGCGCTGCGCCGCCGAGGCCCGCAGTACGCACGTGCAGTGCGCACACCCAGCCCCCGCTGATCATCGCGCCATGCACTGCTACACCACCTCACAACAACACCCTCTTCAAACAACACTACCAACAACACTCAGGTCCAACAACTCATCAACAACAGTCCAAGTCACACACACTTTCTAACGGGACAAGTGGGCGAACCACCGAAAATTCACGTATACGCTGTATGTTCGACTTCGTTCACTTTTTAGAAACCTGACGGTTACTCAACATGAAACAAGAACTAGCGTGCGGCGCGGACGGCGTTTTACCGCTAGCCGTCTACGTAAGCTGTTTCCGCTGTAGGTGAAAATCTAGAATTAACTCACATCACATAGCCACACCAAATCTAAAGAGTCCAGTCGCTAACTCTATGGAAAGAACAAGCTTTTGAACGGTGTCGTTGAACGTTCCTAATTTGAATACCGTGTTCCAGCACAGATTTTAAAGTTTTCACTTCGCGCGCTTTTATAACACTAAAGTACTTATTACGAATCACTGTATAACTTTAACTTTGATATTTGTGGAATATTTTTGATATAAAAATGTAAAGACAGCTCGGGACGAGCGTGTCTGTCGGATCGTTGGATCGACTGGCGTTCGCTCGCTCGCTTGCCCCCCTGTTGACACTGCGCAGGTAGCGCCAGGTGAGCAAAGCGACGTTGCCAAACCGACCATTATCAATGATGATGAGATAGCTGCTGCTTCTACCACGTCATTTTGAAATTCACGCACCGTTGCCAACGTAATAAAATGCTGTTTTTACTTGAAACATTTTGGTAAAGTTGCATTTTAGCGCGTCGATGGAATGTGTTGTGTAGCAAGTATCGAGATTGTGCGGTCGCTGTTGGCTGACAACAGATACTATAATTCTTTTTTTGAAAATCTTTCTAGACAGTTTGTCGTGTGAGTGTTGCAGGATACATTGCGTGCCCAACAGGGCGACCTGGTTACCGTAATGTTAGAGAAAGTGTAAATAGAAGCTGTGTTATGCGATCGTGTTATTTGAGTTTACACAAATATGGTGCACGCGGCAAGGTCGAGGATTAAGCAATTAATAAAATGATTTTTTGTAGTTCCATATTGCTTTTTTGCTGTTATGATTTTATGACGAAAAGTGAAGCACGTTATTTAAGCCGTATTTTTGATCAATTGAGTAAATTTTTTACCTCAATAAATAAGACACCAGCCTAACAGTATTTTATGCATTCATAATTAAAATACATAATTTCAAATCAAGAAATCACAGGCAGGTAAATCGTGCAGAATATTTTTATATTTTACGTCTAGAATCCAACATGGCCGTTACTAATTAAATAGACGTTTAATATGCCTAATGATTGGAAGTCACTGCAGGTCAATCAAAGTGGTCGACTCATTAAAATGCGTTTAGCTTTGTTTTAAATAAATTGTTTTTGTTCGGTGCTATTGAAGTTTGAATAGTCGTGGATTGTTGACAACTGCAACTCTGCAACCGACCTATTCTAAATAGTTTTTTTTTTAATAACATAAGTTTGGCGATGGAGGAACTTTGATGTGCCTATTTGTTTCTTCTGCCATGTAAAAAGTGGCAGTAGCAAAAAAAAAAATAAACCTGAATTTATTCTTGATCTAAAATGAATGTAAGTTAGAAAGGAGATTAGAGTATTATATTTTATGTTTATCTGATTTCCGAATCTGACTTTGTGCAGAATACGTATGTAATAATTTGGCGACGTCACGGACGACGTGCAGGATTCGGGACAACAGAGGTACAGAACAAGATAGCGCTATTACAACAGCTATGCGTTAGAGAGAGAGAGAAAAAGAGAGAGGGGCAATCGGCCACCTGTCAAAAAGTATCGCTGCGGCTAAGCTAAGCTAAATAAATCTACCTGTACAATGTGTAATTACAAAAAAAAAGCTTTGCATTTGTGGCTAACACATAAATACTAATTTGTGTTTGTTTTATTCGTGTTTTTTAGGGTGCCCATTGCTGCCAGTCTTTTTCAAGTTTGGGCCAATCATTTCTATTAATTTTATTATCTTTTAATAAATAATATAGAACTTACAGCTGTTTTGTCGACACACAATACTGACAACTTTAGTTCTAAGTAGGTACCTATTTCTAGAGTAATTATTTCACACACTGGAAAGAAAAAAGTAGGTAAGTATATTATAATAATATATAATAATAACTACTTTTTAAACAAAAGAACATCATTATATCGGTGTCACCAACCTATGTAATTATTATTTTGATTTATGAAGGTTAAACGGTAAATAATAACAAGTAATGAAGGTTAAAATAAACTTACACGTCGTAGGTACCTACATTTATTTTGACAGGTCTGAAAGTACCTATTCAATAACATTAAATGTAGGTGGGACCTACTCACTTTCTGATTTATTTCTTTTGTTAATTAAGTAGATTAATACTATTTATACAAAAATACAAAATATTATTTAGGTACAAAGAGTGCTAAATAAGATTAAAAATTATAACCAAATACATAGGTATATTTAAAAAATAAACCTATCTAAATAGGAATCAGTATATTGTCGGGAGAACTGTAGCGACATCTATGACGCCACTTACGAACTACGCTTACCTGAGGTCCCCATAAACCTACACCGCGTAATGCGCAAGCAGGTAGGGTAAAGCCCGGATTCCACCTAAGCGACGAGTGGAGCGGAGAGCAGATGTGCAAGATTCGACCAATCACAGGAGAAACGAGAGACGCGATATCAATATTGATTGGTCGGTTTCCGCACAACTCTCCGCGCGTCTCCGGTTTTGTGGAGTCCTGCTGTAGCCCACTAAACACAGTACCCGTCTTGTTGGAGGGTTCTCCCTTTTCAATTAAGGATGAGGAACTTTGACACTTTGACTTTGACTTGTTCCTCAAATCTCTAAAATCCCTGAAAGCGTGATGTTATGCAATCACGCATGCAATCCCTGAAGGGTTAAGCAGAGATGTACTCAGTGGCGTAGCTAGTCCTAGTTGGGCGTCGAAGAGGAATCGAACCCAGGACCTCACGCTCTGCAGTTGTTACTCGTAGCACTTGCAACCACTGGACCAACGTGGCAGTAAACCCAATGCATGGGGCTGAAAATAACATGGTGACAGAAAATCGAGAAATCCTAAATAAATTGTCCTGGAAATCCTGGAACAGTCAACATGCAGTGGTATAATCAATAACATTATGCTGGCTCTTTGTCTGTGGAGTAAAAAGGCATTATTTCTCAGAGACAGGGTTTATTTTTACTTTAGCCACACACTAGTCATTTCTACGGTAACGTGGGTGCGTTTACAAAAATTTAAACTCACATACACAAACATCCAGACGGTCTAGCTGGTTGTGTATGTGAGTCAAAATGTATGTAGTTGTACACACGGCGACACATCAAGCTGTACATTTCCAGTATAACATAGCCTCCCTTTGTATATATTTCCAATACAATTAGAGATCCGCATAAACTGATTTTGTATAACTTGATTGGTAGCCGTGTGTACAACTAACTGTAAGCAATACAAATATTTGTTCCGTGCGGGTATCAAACCCGTGACACGCATCGTAGCAGCCAATCGCTCAGCCACTGCGCCAACCGTGCCGGTTTATTTACATGATGCATATAATTCAACATTGAATAGGTACTTATTAATTATTATCTAGCAGCAACACAAGGCACAGTAATTAGCATTTTTCCACGTAATACTTATTTCCCCGACCCGTTTGAGCATAGTTCAAAGTCACGACATTTTTTGTTCTTAAGCGTCAATTTAGTTTCATTTGATTTAAATATTCATGCTCAAAGGCATCATAGCCAAGGTTGGGACAAGGACTTTCATGTTCTAGTAATAAAAAAAAATGCGTTTTTTAAGTAGCTTTTGTAAAGTTGGTACCATTGGGTGGTTTGCATGTGCCAGTGCATGTCCGATTTGAAATATCGAATTCTAAAAATGAAAGCGAATTTATTAATTACCGAATCAAGGTTGAATTAGTTTTTCAGAATATACAGGGTAGAAAGGACACCGACTGACAAACGGTTACCACGTATTCAGAAAAAGTAATTATTTTCTTAAGGTCATTGATTAAAAACTTGAAAGTGGAGTCCAGAGGATTTTTGAGACAGCGTGCAGCGATCAGATTCAGCACAAAAATTTGATAGTTGAGTGGATGGGGAAAACGACTTAACAGGCAAATCTGACGAAGATTATTTAGGCTTGATTATTTAGGCTTTCACTATATCTGACAAATTGTTTTGTGAAATATTTTAAAATAGCGAATATAGCCATCAAGACAAGGAACACTTTCAGAGAGAATAAGTTTTATTCCTGCTGAATATCCCATCCAATCTTTAGTATGTACTTATACCCACCTAACTAGGTAATGTAAAATAAACTTAATTTACCCAAAGATGGATGGATTCCTTTCAGAGATACAAAACAAAAAGAAAAATATCTGATATTGGGAAACATGTTTTAAGATTTTTAAGGTAGGAATTATAATTACATCACAATAAACTATTAAAGTATAAAATACTTACGTTACATGAGTTTCACATAATACCTACCTAACTTGCGGAAGACGTTGCCCTTGCCGTTAAGCTCATTATAAATAAAAAATATATATTTTATTCGTCGATCAAAATGAAGAACGAATGCGCGTGGTCGTTGCATACAAAGTTTCTCAAAAAAAAAATTTTGCGCGGGAAATAATGTAAAATTGTAAAACAGCAAATATATCAGTAAAGACAACGTGAATATTACAGTGTTTTCAACAAAACAAATAGGAACTGTTAGCAATAGACTACTTTTGAACTGGCTTACAAACCCATCGTGACGAAACCGGAATGTCAGAACAAAAGTCCGAAGAAATGTGACATACCTACTGATACACCAACCCGCACGCAAAATACGCGCTTTGACGTGGAGTTGCGGACACCAGCTCGTTATACAATACAATATACACCAGGGCCCCTCGTGGTGGATTATATTTACGGCCCAGTCTACGTACCGCCATCGCCAGTGGGAACGTTATAAGCCGATTTTTCTACCCACTCCCTGTGTGATCCTTAATCCTCTAGTTGCGCTGCTTGGGTACATTTTCGTCTGAATGATGATGCGTGTGATGCTGATCCTCTAAAGTCTCAAAGACATTATTAACTTCATAAGAAACCAATAATTGTCTGACTGAACCCTCAAAAACCAATTCACTCGTCACCAAAAGTCCATCTAGTATCGCAACCATAAATCATTCTCAAATTAGTCCTCGGAAGCACCGCCACCGCTCGCGCCGCCCTCGCGACCGATTGGCGGGCTCATTACAAAAACAAGATGGACGCCTGCCGCTCAGATTACAGCCACATGTGATGTTTGTTTACAGAATCCCGGCGACGAATGACCTATTTATTAAGCTTATGTAATCGGCTGCTGGGTTACGCCCAGATATTTTATGTGATGAAGGGATAGGGATATGTGAATGGTGCACGCGTTTCGCCAGTTATGTTTACGAGCGAGCCATTAGCCAAGCACTAAACCGATTGCGAAGCCTGGTGCCCAGATACAACTTGGCCCGGTGAGGGTATTCCGATGAAGCCGTGTGTAACTGCGGTGCCTCAACGCAAACTTTGGCTTACCTCCTGTCCTGCACTACTTGCGGTTCCACCTACACTTTGAGGGACCTGTCCGAGGCCACCACCAACGCCGTCGAGGTGGCAGAGTTCTGGACAAAACTATTTTAATTTAAAAAGGGAATCATCGACACGACGATAAAGAACCACTTATCTAGATTTCACCAGTTTCTGAGACATCCCCTTGGCAAAACTGCTCATCTTTGCATGACCTGCGAATAAAAGCCAAATTTCCATGCTCAGCAGTTACCTAAGTCTGTACACTTCCACGGCCACATGGACAACGAGGCAACCTTTAGACAATTTTCGACAGTCTTAGTTAAAATTTCTGCCAATTTGTCTGTAGTCTTTAAATTCCGAAGTTGGTCCGTTCTGGACTACACCTGTCACTGTCCTGCCATTTATCATCCAGATTTCTTTCTTTATAGTGTGGCTAGAGCCTAACGTGGTGTCAGAGTTTTTATGCCGCCCATAGGCCTCTGACTTGGCTTTAAATGCCGTCGAGAAATATCTCTCAGGCATGCTGGTTTCCTCACGACGACGCGACGTTTTCCTTCACCTCACCGAAGCAAGTGATAATTATACAATACGCACATGAATCTGGAAAATCAGATGTGCGTGTCTTGGGTTCGAACTCGAGACCTATGACTTGGTACTCCGACGGTCACACCACTAGGCTACCACTGCTATGATGGGATAGGTAGATGTGAATGGTGCACGCATTTCGCCAGTTATGTTTACGAGGTGAGCCATTAGCCAAGCACTTATCTGGATTCCACCAGCTACTGAGACATACTCATTTAAAAATGCCCATCATTGCATGACCTGGGACCTGCTTAGCAGTTCTGACTGTACGCTTCAAGGCTACATGACCAATTTTCGACAGTCTTAGCTAAAATCTCCGCCAATTTGTCTGTAGTCTTTATATATTCGAAGTTGGTCCGTTCTGGACCAGACCTGTTCCTGCCATTTATCATCTAGGCAGTTTTATTAGTTTGTAGTCTTGATTTGTGTTCGATTAATTAAAGACAAAAGATTGATACAATAACAACTCATCTGCTTACCCCTTCACCCTTGTATTTAAACACCACAACAACAGCTAACGTAAACAATTCAACATGCTATAATCATTGTGTAACAAAGACAGAGTCAGTAAACGCCTCACAAAAGAAAAGGACGGCAAATAGTACATTGTTGCAATAAATGACATGGCAGGTTTTTTGTTACGTCCTACCTGTAGATATGCACATTGGTTAGCTAAGCTTGACACTGTAATTTATGAGTAGGCAAAAAGGTTAGTTTTACAATATTTTTGTAAATAGATATATTATTTGTGATGTAGTAGATCATTAACTAAGTGATAAAAGTCCCACGTGGCGATCTTCGGGGTAAAACAACGCTTACCGAAGTCGATCCGCGGATGGGTGACCAACAGCCATCCATTACATACCGACTTCCGTCCGTGCCTCGGAAGTTCCCAACTGTCATTTGTAGATCTTTGATAGTCGCTACAGGTAACCAGGAGGCGTAAAAGTCTGACCACTAGTCTTACCAAGGGCTAACCCCTTGATAACTGAGTTCTGAGTGAGGTCAGATAGGCAGTCGTAACTACGTCCAGTTAGATTAAAAGCGGACCCCAACATAGTTAGGAAAAAGCTAGGCTGATGATGAGTATGTTGAGCCTAATAATCAGTTGCAAATATCCACTGGAAGCTCAAAACTTCAGAACATTAATATTAAGTTATATTTATGCTTCAAATAAAAAGAAGTACCTTTTGAGTAAAGCACTACCAACTTATTAATAATCAATAAATTAATCGATTGACGTCATGGGAAACTCAAAGTGGGAAACATGGAATATAAAGTTGTTCCATTTCATACTTAAATAGGAAATTACTGGTCTTATTTGCATCTTGGTATATTTTAAACCTGGGTTTTAGTGTAACGTGCGTCATAGCTACTTAACAGATCTAGATTTAAAGCTTTTAAAAACTTCTCACGTCATTCATCCCCCGTCATGTTACCTTAGATGGGTTGATAGCATTAATGAATACTAGGAACACCCAGTAAGCATCCAGTAGAGACCGATGGGTGCGAAGACCGCGGGAATATGCTGGATCCGAAAAGTACAGGACCACTAGGTGTGGCGATGACGACGTTTGGGGGAGGCATGTTTACAGTAAGTGCCTTTCATCTGCATGAAGATGACCCAGTAAACGCTAGAAAGATTTATAACTTTAGAATTATTTAAGTAAGATATGGAACCAGTGTCAAAATCCAAGACATTTAGTGTTGTGCAAAATATTTAGTGTTTATTCCGGCCGAGCCTGGATCCTTTTTGCGGAACTAACACCAAATGCAGGATGCAGCCTGGATGTTTTTCGCAGTCGTTATTTCGTAGTACTTAAATAGTTGAAACTCCTTGCAATAAAACCTCATCAGAGGGCCCGGACAAGTGATAACCGTTTTCAAACCACTTTGTATTTTTTTCAACGACTTCCAATGCTTCATTTTGGTATTTTCAATCATCGTTATCGCAGATAAAATGTCACTATCTTTGTCTACGTCTTCTGACAGTCTAGCTGATGGTGGTCACTTTGATTGGCAGAAGTCGTAAATTTTTTAGACAATCTTAAGTGGTAGGTAGGTTCATCTAAACCATAAACTAAAACCTCTTTAGTTTTTATACCTTTTACCCGATGAACTTTTCCATCATCCTCTTTTGCCCTTTGCTTCCGTATCACATTAGAACGTGAGCTGCATTTAAAAAACTATACATTTCGGTGATGCATGACCTAACCGGTCGGTCGCCCTTCCTAGCTTGATACGCCTCAGGAAATCTACCAAGAAACGACACCACACAAAAAATAACCTAACTTTTTTTAATCCATTACGTTGTTTTCATAGGAATGTTCCCCAAGGATTGAAGGAAAACTTGCAATGGAAAATTACAAAGGAGTTTCGTTGGATCATGTTTGCGCGTGTTACCTTGTATGGTACAGTTTTTGCTGTAATAAACTATTGCAGTATTGGAAGTCGCGTTCCATAGCACATTGCTGGGCAGTTAGCCGCCATTTTGCTATTAGAGGCATTTCCCGCCAAATGCACGGTCCTGTGACGGGATATGCTGACTGCAGGCATTAATGCTTTGTTTATTAATTACTGATTTAATGATGAATCAATATAGACGGGCAGGTAATATTTATTAACGCACGTATTTGTTAAAGTGTTGACTTATTAATGGCATAACATCCGCACGCAAAATACGCGCTTTGAACGTGGAATTGCGGACACCAGCCCGTTATACAATACAATACAATGGGGGCTGATCCAATAAATCTAGTGGACTAGTGCATAGAAGAAAGAAGCACATAGGAAATAACTGCCTCAGACACTTTTGCTGCACATTAAATAACTAGTAGAGTGTTAAAAGTGCAGACGGTCCCCAGAAGTCTATATTTAGCGCCATCTTGATAATGTCTCTTGAGAACAACTATGAGGATAAGACCTTGGATAAGACCCAGTCATAGTACTTCCTCCCCGTTACTCATTGTTTTACAAGTCGTTCAGTTGAACATCATTGCCATCTTTTTAAGGAGTAAAAACTCAGATGATTAAAGAAAAGCTATCTTGGTTGATAAAACCTCAAATAATTTGCAGCAATAAATCGAAGGCTCGACATGAAAAGGAACAAACAAACCAATAAACATGGCCATGTAAACATGTTAACTGTACTTAATTGGAGGAGAAAGTTGTTTATGTCAGATGCCATCGTAAAATCGTCAATTTCTGAGTAACTGCGTGTTTATTTCGCTTTGGCGTATGTTTGTGAGATTGACAACCAAAAAGTTTTATATAGATTCCAAATTATTTTTAGTATGTTATTTTTAATCCTTGATGGCGGCGCCTCTCGCCCCATTGAATATGGTGGGACTACCTGGTTAAAACAAATGAATAACACGCACACACACATCACATTAGCCCTGGATCGAAAGAGCAGGAAGACATCGGGTACTGATGATACAAGCTGAAAGTTTTTTAGCAAGCCTGCCAGGTGATGCTGAGGCTGACCAGCTGACTGTCCAAGGGTTCCCAGGGTGCTACGGATTGACATTTAAGTACACTGTATCAGTGGTATTGGGTTTCACCATCAAGAATTTACCAGTAGGGCAGTAGCAGATCGGAATCTGGATTTGTAGCCGTTGTTCCCTCATATGATTAACTGGTGAAATGTGTGTTATACAGGTGTGACGTTGTGTTGTGTGTTAGGTCTCACAATAATTGCACCTCAAAGCAACTGAATGCGATTTCGAGGAACAAGTATTACGCGACTTAGGTGTTGTAACGGCCACGATGCACAGTTCTGATTATTAAAACATTTAACTTTTAAATAAGTAAGTAGAAATTCATGACTATATGATGTGTCGTCGGTTGATTAACTTCTGGCTTCCGGAACGCGGCAATGCAGAACTTTAGGTATATGAAGGTCTGTAATTTACATTGTACACTACGTTGGTAGGTATAGATCGCACCAATAATTATGTTCAGATTCTGTCTTATCTTTGGAAATCATTATTTAAGTTCGGGCTAGCATTTATGGGCTTCAGACCATTTTAAAAAGGCACCTTTGCGATGAATCTGCAATCTTTAGAAACCTGAAATATTCAAGAATACCTAATGTTAGAAATTATAAAATGAATAAATAAGCAAGCAACTGTATTTTTGTAGCAAAAGTATTTTTCAAACTAAGTGTCAACACTAAGGACATTATAAATTACACAAAAAATAAAAATAACTTTGGTCCTAATGTATTTATGCTAATGCTATGAAAAATGCCGCCATTATTGTAGCACAGACAATCTGCTCATTTTTACCATTCCCGCTAAATGCAATAATCTACTTAAAGAAAAAAGTATAAATGCCTCATAGATACCTAGGTACTTCTCATGCAATGTCTGGGTACATATTTAGGTAAATTTATTTATTAATAACTTTAATATTTTCGACTATCACCGTGATCAGACTAAATTATTATTCAAGGGGATATTTTTTGCATGACACATCAAAATAAATATTTATGGATCTCACAACACACACACACACATCATGATTTTTCTCACATCGGTAGATAACTATTATTTTAATAATTTAACGAGTATCTACTAATAGTTTAATTT
Source organism: Noctua janthina (assembly GCA_963576755.1). NCBI lineage: Eukaryota > Metazoa > Arthropoda > Insecta > Lepidoptera > Noctuidae > Noctua > Noctua janthina. The sequence continues at coordinate 11,269,129 of OY755068.1, read as the reverse complement.
AGTTCCTACTCATTAGGATTGTTAATTCATGATCACAAGAAAAAAACAAAAATGTAGGTACCTAATATTTTGTAATACGGTATAATATTATAATTATAATGTCCTCTCACTCCAAAAAAAAGCTGTGGCGAAACAATGCTAACTGGTACCCTACCACAGATGACAAAAGACACGGAGACATCAGCGGCCGACGCTACAATATTGTCACGATTTTTTCGTATTAGTCCGATTATGTGGTTTTAAGAAAAAGAAACATTGAAAAATAGTTTAAACAGAATAAGTATCTGTCGGATCTAATATTGCCTCGTGGGTCGAATGTATTATCATACATTCGACCCACGAGGCAATATTATCACCTTTGCCTAACCATTCGGGGATTACAGGCGTGATCTTATACTATCGATCAGATATAACCAACATTGGTAGGATAGGTACCTACTTAAACATAAATCAATAGTGGGAAACTGGGAACTATTGAAATATCCCATTATTCATTCAACCTGCACAAAATCTCTCACGGAGGCTGGACATTTGGCATTCCACCCTCTGGACAGTTTGGACCTAGGATGAAACAAAGAAGACCTGTTCAGAAAGTGGTGCAGTTCCACAAAACAAACGATGGACCATTATAATATCGTGTCCGGCAAGCCCTGCTGTCTGCAAAAGTAAGTTGCAGAAAATTATGGACTTTACTGAAGAGTGGAGGCGCCAAACTAGCCAAATTTATTTATTTATTTATTAAAACTTTATGCACAAGTAAAAAAACTGTACAAAGGCGGACTTAATGCCATAAGCATTTTCTACCAGTCTACCTTAGGGTGATGCAGAGACAATATACAGTAGGTGCAATAACAGACAAAAAAAGACTAGAAAATATTTATAACTAAAATATATAAGAATAAATACTTATATACATACATATATTAAACTTTATAAAGTTAAAAGAGATAAACAAGAAAAACTACAACAACTTAGTTCAGAGACGAATCTGCTAACTTTTTGTGTAAATATTCCCGAGCTTTCACTTTGAAAGTGAACTGACTGGTCACCGTCCTGATACTCTGAGGGAGCGCATTCCAGAGGAAAACCGCTTGGACAAAGAAAGAAGATTTTATAAAACCAGAGCGGTGAGAAGGACATCGTAAGGCAATTATTAGCAGAACGAAGATTCTTGCTGTGCGCAGAGCATAAATATTGACAATTAGACGTCAGATAAGAGGGAGAAGTGGGTTTGTGAAGAAGAGAAAACAGGGTTGTCAAAGCCCTCAACTCTCTGCGCTGCCGGATGGGCAGCCATCTTAAAAGCGATTTATGCGTAGATACATGATCATACTTGCGGAGATTGAAGACGAATCGAATGCAGTTATTAAGAAGTCGGTCAAGTTTGTTGAGCAGATCTGCATTCAGGTCGTAGTAGCACTCATCACTATAGTCAATTATGGGAAAGATTAGGGACTGTACAAGCATTGCCTTAACGTGTGATGGGAGAACATTTTTCAACCGATGAAGCGACCGCAACGTTCCAGTGACTTTCTTGCTCACAATCGCGACCTGCTTACGCCAGTCAAGGCAAGTGTCAACATGCAAACCCAGATCCTTGACGTCAGAGCTAAACGGAATCACTGTGCCGTCAAAGGTCACCGCTGGCACCGGTAACCCATTCAGCCTTCTCAAGCTATGGGGGCTCCCTACAATAATAGCCTGGCACTTGGTTGGGTTAACAGCCACACCGAAACGATCAGACCAGCTTTTGAATACACGTAAATCCTGGTTTAGCTCCTCGATCGCACCGGATAAGTTGTCAACATCTGCCTGACAGTAGATCTGTAAGTCATCAGCGTAAAGATGATACGCACACTGAAGTTCGGTAGTTATGAGATCAATTAAAATTGAGAACAAAAGTGGAGATAAAATACCGCCTTGAAGCACGCCAGTTTCAAGATTACGCCAGCTGGAGTTAGAGTCACCAGCAAGAACTGACTGCTGACGCCCCCGAAGATAGGAAGAATACCATTTCAAAACCTCGGGAGAGATCATAAGATAGGAGAGGATGGATAAAAGGACTTCGTGACTGACGGTATTGAAAGCATTCGAAAAATCGATTAACACTAAAACCGTAACTTTAGTGTCTTCCATTCCCCGCCTTATATCGTCAGTCACTTCAATTTCAGGGTCCAATTCAATTTAATTACTTGCCAAGGCAAGAAAACCGTCTGGTTGATTGTCAAAGTCCTTCATTGATCCAACTATAGCAAACAATCAATCAGAACAATGGAGAAAAGAACTTGTTCAATTAAAATAATCCAGTATTGAAACTAATTCAATATTTGGCAAGGCGCGAATTTTACAAATGAATGTTGCCAGCACTTCACTTTTATTTTATTTCGAATGTATTTTTCTTCTTTTCGTGAAAAAGTTCATAAAAGTATATTCCATTTAATTTTGAGGGCGAAAAGAAATTAAAACTCATGCTATTTGATTTAGAATTAATAAAATAATGTACATAGACGTCACAGTCACGCATTGAAGTTTTAGAACACTATTATTTTATACATAGCTCACGAGAACTATGCGTAAAAGTAGTTACAAAAACATAAAAAGCCCCTGAAATTCCCAGTTTTACGGTAAATATTTCAATAAAATAATAATAGTAAATATTTTAAACTGGCAACACCTCCACATGACAGGTGTTTACGCGCCAAACAACAATGGTTGCTTGCTAACGTTTGATAAAAGTTTTTCAACGCACTTTTTTTGTTACAATTTACGTGTTTTCTGATCTAAAAACCGCCGTAACTGTTTATGTAACGTTCATTTATCTAAATTGCATTGCAATATGTAGTATCACTGTCGTAAAGTAGGCAAAAACTTGACTGAGTAGTGAGGCTTGGTCAAAGAAACGTTGAGAGTGCTGTGTCCGATTTCATGTTTTATTGTCAATTAAGGTCAGTAATTCAGTCGTAGACATGGCCGCGATGACTCCTAGACGTTCCTCGCGGCTTCCTCATACTCATACGCCAAAGATGTCGGAAAGAAAGAAAGGGTTATTTCAATGTGAGGAGATACCATCGCGGGAGTCCCTGACGACGCATCGGAAGCTGCCGGTGGTTGATAGTGAGAGTGACAGCGAGGACTGCGATCTGGGCATCATCAGCACGCTGGACTCGAGCTCTGGCGACGAAAACGACCAGAATGTTCCGAAGACGCCTGAAAGGAGCCTTTGGCGTGAGTCCTTTTATTTATCCTTCTAATACTAGGTTCTAAACAATATTTTGTATGTAAACAAAGACATACACAAACAGTTTCATACCGAAAGTCCAAGTAGCAACATGTAGTACCTTTCCAATGTGCATGAGATGTCAAAGGGCCTTGAATTTAACTTTAAAGCACATTCAAGATAACCTTGCTGTTATTTTACCTGTTCCTGCCATTGTTGTTTTGTATACAGGCTGCTAGTTCTTTAAAAACCTTTCTAGTCATTTAAATGACTGATTTAGTATAGCAAGAACTGCTGAATGACTAAACTGGTTTCCTAAAAGACAAAATCAACTTAAAATGCATGTTACAACACCATTCAAAACACAGACAGAATACCATGTAACTTGCAATTATTCAAGCGAAAGAAACATCCATATTGCATCATAAGTTTTTTACTACAGGATACTGACTGAAAGGTCAGTTAATATCTCTTTAAATAATAAACAAACTACTTGTTTATCATTCAAACATCTGGTAAAACATTCACTACCTTTATTATATTCTACACACAATTTTATAGCATACATTTAAGGAAACAGTCATAATTCCTACAAAATCTATAAAAACGGAATAATAATCTTACTAACTATAGCAGCATTGTAGGTCACAGCTGTCTCAACATGCTATGAATCTTTATTAACATTTTAGAACAACTAGTAAAGTTAAACACATTGCGATCCTAGATCTGTTATTAAAATAAACACCCTAAGTCTTGATAAACACTATGATTAAAACTAGTGCCACCTCTGTATGATAGGGCTTTGCCTTTGCAGTGGGACAGTAAAAGGTTGATATATTGCATTTTCCTTTATTTAAAAATATTTAATAACGTTTTTGAATGTGAGTATAAAAGAAACAGTTTAATTCTTAAATGAAAAGAAAAAATGGCCTATTCTTCAACTTACAAAATGTTCTAAACTTCTAATAAATTCCCTCCATTTTGTCCTCTTATCTCAGGGCACCACTGATATGCTATCACAGCAGATGTGCCCTCTAAATTAAACTAGATCAAGACCTAATTTTGGGCACTATCTATTACTGATTAGTTTTTAATAGTGTCAGGCTGATATGGTCAGTCAGACATTGATCTCTAAAGTCATTAAAGTTAGTTAGTTTTTAAGTAATTATAAATGAAATGTGAATTTTATTTCAATTAAAAAAAAAAATAGCTACCTACCTTTTATTCAAAATGACTATTGTATTATGAAATGGTTACAGAAGTCTTTGTTCAGCTAAAATTATGAAAGTTATTAAAAAAATTATGTTACTGGCCAAACTGGTTTATCATGTCAGAATACACTAACGGTAACAAAGTAATTACAATGTGTCCAACTTAGATGTGGCGCTCGCGATGCTGTGGCTCTGGTCGCTCGACTCGCGCGATGTTGGTCACAGTTCTAACCTTACCTAACCCATTTAGACAGGGTGCTCTATGATAGTCCTGTGATGAGCCAAACCCGATTTCAGGCCAAACTAGTTTGGCCTTAAACCAGGTTTGGCCTGTCACATTTATACATGGTTAAATTGCTGACTGTTTCATTTTTTACAACTGGTGAGCATGTGGACCAGGATTCAAATCTCATGGCTGGCAAAGTGGTTTATTCATTAGAAATTTGTCAGTAGTAGCTCGAGAGATTTGGATTTTTACCCAATTGATGGCATTAGGCTTGCCGCTATGTTACATGGGTCTTTATTTGTAAAATGTAGATTTTCAAAATCAAATCTCATTTATTTAAACTAGTCTAAAGATCAGCACTTTTTGAATGTCAATTATACAAGGCAGTCCCTCAAAACAGCCATCCTATGGCTACCTAACCCTTCTGGAAATACAACTATAATGTTATTTTGCTAAATGTTATAATATGAAACTATTTTGTGGTATATTTATTAGCTAAATAAATAATATTTGCCATACAATGTGGCAACGCTGCCAGTCTTTTGGGTACATTACCAATTGACAGCGTTGAGGAGGAGTTTTTTGATGCCATTTTTTAAGTTTAGTTTATAAATGTATATAATATTTATAATATAAAATATTGTATCAGGAAATGTATGACTTAAACCATATGTAGATCTTTATCAAGCTGAAGTCAAAAAGTTTTGTTATTGATATAAAGCAGGAAATGAAATCAAACCCTTCATAAAATATTCAACACTGTCTTACAAAAAAATTAAATGTCGACTAAAACGTTTTTAAGAACCTAAATAAATAAATGCATGTCAGCATATTGATGGACTATAATATCTAAGAACATGACACATTTAAAATCTCTTTTTGTTCATTGGACAGTAATTCTGCCGCTGTAAACAAATTAAAATAAATAAGACCAAATAAAGTGCCTTGTTTGCCTAGTAAGGTTTTTCTCCTCAGATATTCCGTTTTTGCTTAAGGCAGCAACTACATTTAGTGGGTGGAAATATCACAAAGACAACAGTTTTACTTTATTTTATAATCCCATATTATTTATATAAATGAGGAGCTTGTGGTTAAATAATAACAGGTACACTTGCTTAGGTTGGTCCGTGGATAGGTGACCACTCATTACACACCGACTTTCCTCCTTACCTCGGAAAGTACGTTAAGTCCCAGCAATTGTAGATCTTTGACAGTAGTTATAGGTAGTCAGTGGCCCGAAAGTCTGACAACCAGTTTTGCTAAGGTGTATTGTATTACCCAGTACTAGCTGGGTTGTGGAGGTCAGACAGGCAGTCTATTCATGTATAATACTGGTATTCAGCTGCATCCGGTTAGACTAGAAGCTGACCCGATAATGAAAACGCTTGGCCGTTGATGATGACTATTGATATATAAGTGTGAAATTAATTCTGACTGTGTGTCGGTCTATCAGGTTGAACCCTTTAACACTGTACCCGCAGAAGAGCTGTGGAATAATTTGGAAACAAATTAGGCACTCAGGTAGACAAGGGTAAGGAGACAGGATGCTTTTATCCGAACACTACGCGAGCGAAGCCGCGGCCAAATGCTAGCAAATACTAAAAAACATTAAAAAATACTACTCCATGCTTTTAGTACAAGTTAAAAGTCATTTAACAAAAACAACTACCTACTAGCTCAGTTCCCATTTAAAAGCACATTTATGTAGCACAAAGCACAAACAAGCATTGTATGTTAATTTCAGCATACAAATTACGCTAACCACACCAATCAACATAAGACTTAATATTTCTAATCTACTATAATCAAGAACATCAATTTCACAGACGATACCAGAAGCCAGACAAGGAAACTCCTGAAAGAATGCAACGATCTGAAGAACTTCATCAAGTCCCCGTTTACATTAAAGAAGTATCAGACAAGATACTGCCCGGAGACAAAATGTTCTGTGTCTACACCAGCTACCCCGCACCTAAACAACCACCCCGGGACACCATCATCCTCTCACTCTTGCACGAGTGTCCAAACTACTTCATCTACCTCAAGCCGTGCCCGCAAGAGCCTGGCCAGTCTCATCGCAGACACAGAAAGTTGCAGCAGCTCTCTAAAAGACCTAAACTTTGACACAGATTCTGGAACAGACTCCAAAGAGAATACCCCAACGAAACCTCTGCGAAGATCAAGCAGGAGACAGAAGTTGACTCCAAAATTCCATAGTTTCAAAGGAGTTTTACTTGAACAGAAGAAAAACAATTCCCCAATTAAAAACGCTGTAGTTTGCTTGACGAAAATGGATATGAATATATCTCCTACGCAGATGCTTAAGACTCCTAATACGACAGACGCGGGTGCTTCGCCCCCTAAGTTGGGACACAGCCGTCGTTCTATCGTCGAGATAGGCGAAAGTCCAGAGTCAGCTTGTGACAGTGATAAAAATCACAAGAGACTTCGTAACGACAGTTTGACTGAACACGGTCCAAAGTCGAAGTATCCAAGACTTGAAAACGCTCCCAAAGCTCGCACATCCTTATTTAACAGTGATAGACTGAAAGAAATTCTTTCCACTAAGTCTTTCTATGGTAAATCAAACCCAGAATTGAATAATACTGTCACATCGAAAATTTCACACGCCATTGAAGCTGCAACCAGTAACAAACGCATGAGACATTCCCATTCGCATCGACGCAAACGAAAGCCTGGCCAGATCAACCTGGGAGTGAGGCATAGGATTAGGAAGCCTAAACACCATAAGAATAAGGCTGTGATTGCTGTGAAGCAAAATAATTCGTCGGCGAATGTGTCCGTATTGAATAGCACCGTGGAGTCTACTGTTACTATAACTGACGCGTCGATGCTCAGTCAGAATACATCACAGGAAATTGGAAATGGTAAGTGATTTAAAGTTATTTGGTTTAGTCGGCGAAAAGTCCATGATATTTTCGGTATTTTAATAGAACAGGTATCTAATGTTTTGGAGATGTACTTGATTTATTAGGCTAATTGAATGAAGTATTAGACTTTTTCAATAGAAATTTCTTACGTACGCAAAATACGCGCTTGGGCGTGGAGTTGCGGACACCAGCCCGTTATACAATACAATAGGAATTTCTTGGTCAATTTGTGCCAGACGCAAAGTCAGGCTATTGCCAATATCCAGATGACAATGGCAATGTGGGTGTTCTATAGTACAACTCTGCCGACCCACTTGAGATAAATCGGCGTGATGTCATTGTTATGCACGGGTGTGTGAATGTCATTGTAAAGTTTCATAATTAGAATTTGTATGAGCAAACATGCTTAATTTGTTCTGTATATAATTAAATGTTTTCATTGAAAAAAATCATTGCTAGTTGGTCAATATCTACCTAAACTAACAAGCCTTGACGAAGTATTAAAGCGTCACCCATCGGACAACACGAAGCTTAGGCAATTGTATTGTATATTGTATAACGGGCTGGTTTTCGCAACACTACGTCCAAAGCGCGTATTTTGCGCACGGGTGGAAAAACCATTCGATTCACCCCGGTTCCCCGAGAAAGCCCAGCGACGCCTTGAGTGTTACTGACAATCTCGCGGAGAGTACCTGGATTACCGAAGTACTTCACCCTGAATGGGGCAACCCCTGGGCAGTGTAGAATCACGTGGGCTGCTGTCTCGTCTTCCTCCATGTGAGCTCAAAGCTTAGGCAAAGAGAACATTTGAGGATGGCGTATACTTGTAGAAGCGACCGCACCGAGTCAGATATGTACTTTGTGCTACTTAAACACTGTTTTTAGCTTTCACGGTTTACAACTAAACTTATATTGTCACTTATGGATTTCTTCCGTGATTGTTCATTATTTTGTCAACCCGCGATCAACACGCTTTCAACAGCGTTCAAATATCGGGAGCTCAAAATAATGAACAATCACGGAATATATCCCGTAAGTGACAGTATAAGTTTGTGCAACTTAGTTCATCATCTCTGTTCACAGAGAGGCGGACTGAGTCCCAGACTCCCAGGAACATTACATACAGACAAAATATAAATAGCCGTTTTGACATGGAAAGAAAAATTCTAGTGCGAGCAAGGTTTGAACCTGCGACCTTCCGATTCAGTACACCGGATGTCTTAACCAATTAGACCATCGCACCCTGCTCACAGCTCTCGAAATTTTCGTTCCATTAATAACGTCTTACGGTGACGTTAATTTTTCTTTCCATGTCAAAACAGCTATAGTTCCCTACGCAGGGTTTGCGTATAAAAATATTAAAAATATAAATATTACTGTGCACATTTTCAGTATTTTCTGGTTTTGGCCCCGAAACATCCAAAAGAATTAAAACATGCATTCATTTGAATTTGTAAACAGTTTAATTTTGGGTGAAAAAAAATATAATACTTACAAGCCACTTTGTCTAAAAGATCCGGATATAAAATTATCATTGAAAATACTACTTAACTTGCAAAACCATGAATAGGAAGGTTATTTATTTTTGGATGTGCTGATGGTCATGTAAAAACTAAAAATATGCAGTCTTTAAAGTACTTTTTGTTTACGATTGATTGATTGGTCATTAGTGCTTATTAGAGTATAATAATATTTTTTCTTTAATCTTATATCCTCATTTTTTTTCGTATGTTCCTGATTGACGTATTTTTACTTTGAAACTAATCTTTTGAAGTAAAGTTTATTAAATTGCAATAAATCATCGTATTACCTTCAGATATTTCATATCAAAAAGATCTCGTTGGTTTAGTGGTCGCAAGCCCGACTGCTGAGCATGAGTTCCTGGGTTCGATTTCCGGGTCGGGCATAGTCTTATTGGGTATTTCCATTAGGAATTTCTCAGTCTCAGCCACAGAGCCTGAATTTGTGCCCGGTTGCTGGCTATAGGCACGCCCCCTATTACATGGGATTTAAATATAACTGGCGGAATATGGGTGTACGATTTGGTAATAAGTACACTTAACCCTTCAGGGTTTACAGGCGTGATGTTATGTATTTATGAAAGGGATTTAAACTGCCCGGTTGGTTTTCGTGGTCGCCAGCGCTGCTGAGAGTGGGGTCCTGGGTTCGATTTCCAGGTGGACACTGTGATTGGGCTTTTCCAATAAGAATTTCTCAGTAGCATCTGAGAAAAGTAGGTGATATGATACCCCCGTGTCTCGGAAAGCACGTAAAGCAATTGGTCCTGCGCTGATCGCTCTCCGGTCGTGTCGTATTTCCGACCCATCGGACTATGAGAGTGACAGAAAAGAGTGCACAATATCTCCAGCGACGACGAGATTCCCACGGCGATCCTACTAAGATTAGCGGGTATAAGACTTCATACTTTTTTAACTAGGTAGGAGGTTCTCGGAATAATTCCCAACCATCACTCGCAGCCGCGAGCAAAACTTAGTCTTTAATCAAATGTAATATTTCCACTCACAGACAGAGCTGACCCATTCGACAAAGAAAAACTCACAATAGAAGCATTACTCAGCCAATGGGATGAAGAAGATATCCCAGACTCGGAACTATCCATCTCAAAACTTATGCCAGAACTACCATGTTTCAACAGCACAGTTATAGAAGAAACTAGGCAAATATTCCAGCCAGTGACCGCCGTGCCAGTTATCATGGCAACACTGCCACAGGATTCCGAAGCTATTATAGCTGAATTAGGTTGCCAGAAGTTAGATATGACGAGGCCAGATAATGTGGCAAGTCTACCTCCGACGGTAGCATCAACATTGACGACGTTGCCAGCGCCGGTAACGAATGACGTTGTCATGGCAGACATAGACGGTCATGTGGAAAGTCATGGCGAATTGCCTAAGAGTGGACAGTTCCTGCCTGTGGAAGGAGGTTATATACTTGTTGAAGAAAATGCTATGCCAGGTACGTAATGCTTTTTCTACGATTTACTTGGATCAGGGTTATGTCTGCCGAGCTTGTGGTTCCGGGCTCGACCCCAGGGGGGCCCCTACCCAGTTTTTCAATAAAAACTTCTCAGATCAGAGCTGATAGAGGCCATGCTACGCACCTCACATATTCTGGTATATAACTGGTGGTATACGGTACTTATAACTGAAAATGTGGGTGGCCATAATTGGGAGAAGACTACCTTCAGCTGTAACTATGATATACTGACCTCTGATATACATACAGGGTGGAAGGGACCGCGTCGGTGTCCCTTCCACCCCGTATATTTTTTTCATTAATTTTTCCGTTCTCTTAGATAATTATGATATTGGTTTTTTTCTTGTCACTTACCAAACTTTTTAACGCCTATATCCTATACAAATCACCTCAATGCAAATGTTCTAAAATTCGACAGTCTCATAAAGAATAAGTACGTTAGTATTCAATCCTTACCTATCTAAAGAACAAGTTAATACTCCTAACCAATGATATTGTAAAGAAAGATACGCTACGTTCAAATTGAGCGCCGTTCAAATATCGATAATACGGAACGTATGATACAGACAGAGATACATAGCTATTGCGCTTGACAGAAGTATTTAATTATTATATTACAACAATTGTCTGAATTTGTCTCCAACAAATTACGCGCGCTAGGGCGATATCTACCTCTTTTTATTTATAACTAACGACCTGCCCCGGCTTTGCACGGGTGCAATATACACATATAAACCTTCCTCTTGAATCACTATATCTATTTAAAAAAACCGCATCAAAATCCATTGCATAGTTTTAAAGATCTAAGCATACATAGGGACAGACAGACAGCGGGAAGCGACTTTGTTTTATACCATGTATCATTGCTCCTAACTCATAAAATAAAAATAATTTCAACATACAGGTGCGCTTCTAAGTTCATTCACTGGCCACCAGACTCCTAGTCGCCGATTATTATTAGTTAGGGGTCAAGTAATATAAGCAGCTGTTGCATTATTATTTTAGTAAGTTTAAAGAAACCAGTTTTCTTATAAAAAGGGGTCTGGTCATAGCTACTCGGCCTGTTAAGCATAATGTTCCTTGTCGAATTAGCATAGTAACGTCTTGAAGTATAAAAGGGTACGTAAAGAGGTGTTTCGTGTTGCCCCCCGACCCCTGCTCGAACCACCCGCGATGCTGAGTCAGTAGTTTTAAATCAGCTCTAAATAATGATATCACTCAGGTCCAGCCTGTCCCTTTTCTACCCACCCCACAGGGGGTGCCATTAGCACGCTGTCGCTTAGTTTTAAATAAGTTATTTGCCCTGGTTGGACGCCCTACACTCAAGACAACCACGGGATATTCCGGTTAAGCAGAAGCCAGCCTCATTGGTTGACCAACGCGATGCCATAAAAAAAAAGTGTTTTATGTTGAAAGCAGTTCATCCCAAATGGTTTTGCTAAATCTTACCGTTACTGTGTAAACTGCAAAGCATTCTCTTACAGTCGTTTTCTTAAATATTTTTCGACAACAAACACTATAAATCCCGCTTTTTACAGTTCAACGCAACGGTACCCTATTACTAAGCCGCCGCTGTCCGTCTGTCTATCAGCGGGATGTATCTCATGATCTGTAATAGGTAGACAGTTGAAATTTTCACAGAATGTGTATTTCTGTTGCCGCTATAACAACAACAATTAATAAAAAAGGGGGCTCCCCTACTACGATGGTACGGACCCCTTCATGCGCGAGTCCGACTCGAACTTGCCCGGATTTTCGATTTTCAACACTTGAGTCAGCGCCGACAGTTGAAATTCTAACAATGCTGTAATATTTAGACATTCATTCAGTTCTCGCTTATGTAGCAAAAACGTTCATTACTGTGTTAAGGCGCTCCCTCCGTTAACTGCATGCGCTTGTCATGTAACCGTTCAGATACGATCTAACATCAGTGAGTGAGGAGAACCGAGCAACAGTGCGCAGTAACGATACAATTTGTAACAATCACTCGTGTCTGCACAAAATCTGATCTTGGATTGTTACATTACAGGCAAATGCTCCTGTGTTATTATTGTTCTTTTTTCTTAAAGCCATACTACTTACATTCTTTCCAGCTCAAGACGAAGAACTGCCCGACCTGGACGAGATCGAGCGCGAGCTGAAGATGTTAGACGAGCAGATCCTCAAAATGGCGGAGTCCAATAACATTAACGCCGAAGCCATGCTCGCTTCTACTGAGACTGCCATACCTACTTTTAATGGTAAGTCATTAATATCTAAATAGTCTATATTGGAAAGGGGCATGTTGCAGAACCGAAAAATTCGAAGACACGTGACGTCCACCAGGGATCAATGCGTTTTGCACTGGGCCCACGTGGTGGACTACGGCTCTGTCCCTTTCCCGGAGAGGCCTAGACAAATCTGTGTGATTCTATCTTTAAAAGACCATAGACACTAATCTGCATGGTCCTCATATGACCTGACCAATGTCTGGACTTTAAAAGACACAGTGACGTTTGAGTTTGTTTCGGCTGTTTCTTCTCAGAGTAGTCAGGTATGAAACACTGGCCCCATCTAGTTTTTAAACATAACATGATGTGACGTGTAAGTACAGCCTATTTACAGAAATAAATATGATTTATTTATTTATGTGGCCATCCGATAAGGGGTCGTCCATTAATCATGTCATGTTTTTAGCAACTTTTTAACCCCCAAATGGCGATACGTGGTGAGGTTTTAGACTACCCCTCCCCCCTACCCAAAATCACGTGTATTTTTTTGGTACAAAGTATCTTAAAAAAATTCTGAATATTATCTTTAAATACAGGTTAACAGGTATAATCTAATTTAATTATGGAAAATTAAGCACCGTGATAAAAATGTCAAGGTCACGCACCGCTTTTCGGTTTAGAAATCGCACGTTCAAAGAAAAAATAAACACACGGGTTATCTCACTACGCTCCTCCCCCTCCCCTAGTGATATTTCGTGATTTGTTCCGAACCCCTGAGGCTCGAAAGGAGGGGAGGGGTCCCCTCCTTGCGAGCCTCACGTGATTAATGGACGACCCCTAAGTATAACGAAAGTGGGACCTAAAGAAGGATCTTTGAAAATTTACTCTCATCTTCCTGCATTTGTCCCACGTCACTTGAGTTCGGTGCAACTCGTTTATTTCTTCCATTTTCCCCTGTCAACTTCACGCTAGTATTTACTCCTTTTTACCCAACTATCACAAAGCCGTGGAAGTGTAAAGAAAAAAACACACTCTTTACATAGGTTAAATACCCCTGAATACCCCATGTAAAGAGACATCCCCTAGACAGAAGTACTGTAGAATATTCTCACACAAATTCATCCATCCTACACTGAGTGTGTGAGAAAGGGCTTAAAACTGACCAAAATTAAGATAATTTAATTTTTTTAACAGCCGGAACTACATCTTAATTCAACATCATTAGGACAACCCAAATGAACAAACAGCTCATTATTCCTGCATAATATCATTTAAAATTAACCAAGACCCAATTAAAGCAAGAATCACATTACTAAAATACAATATTATATTAAAATTAAGTATTTTTGAGAAAATTCACATTAATGTACCATTGTTTCAAGTTTTTGTTTCGTACAAGGTCGGGAATATTACATGCAGACAATGATCTTCTTAAGTAGGAGATAATTTGAGCCACTGACACGATTCTAATCATATTGTTGTTTGTGAAAAAATAAGTATTATTTAATGCTGAATATTTTTGAAATATTAATGAAGTGGTAATAGGCGCGACTGGTTGTCCTCCTTAATTAAGTAAAGGTACGGTCAAGCCGACACTGACAAGTTGCGGATCCGTTACGGACACCACAGACTGACAGAACAAAAGTGACCGAACTCTTCGGCTCAAAAACTACTAATAACATGGGCTATCGTCTAGTGAATTAAAAAGTGACGAAAGCGTGCTAGAAAAGGATAAACAAAAACAGTTCGTCTATTTCATTTCCAGGCGTCTCAGCAATCCCCCCGCATATCTGGAAGGTTTTGTTTAAACGAGAATTGACAAACGAATAAATACCTTTTTTTAATGCATTTTGGTTTATACCAATTGAAAATAGTCCAAAGAATCTACTGGCAGCTTAAATATGTAGATAGCTTTTCATTTGGAAAAGTTATGACATATTTTAATGGAAACTCCCTAAAACAGGAACACTATTTCCTACAAAACGCAAATCTCTTGTTAGGTCACTTTTGTTTTCAGAGATAAAATCCATGAAAACGACAACAGGCGGCAATGCCATCACACCTTTTTTATTTCCGGATGGGAAGTCATCAAAAGACCCCCCCACTGTTTCTTCCTTTGCTCTTTGTGTTCCAGGGCCACGGTATCTCTTTCGAATAGTCCGGCATCCCCGGCAGGATGCCATCATATCCTTCAGAATTGCACTTAAAACGTACACACTTGAATTCAGAATATCAACTATTTATCAAGTTTTTGAATCACAAACTCAATGTCATACAATGATAAAATTCAACGTCATCTAGACGCTACATCAGGGTAAAAAATAAAAAAATATATCGCCGAATCTATGGGAACTACGAAATACACACACACAACATTAAGTCCCGTACAATGCTGTAATCTGTAATAAATTCTAATCCATCTCCGAAATTAATAAACACATTTCAGCCAATTTTTTTAAGTTGACGCCCATTAGGACAAACCGTACCGCAACTCAACAATCTTTGTACATCGCTTTCATATAAAGGGTGTAAACAGACCCTTAACGAAGCCGAAAGGCACTTGTTCTCACCGTCATTCCGATATTTTTTTTGTTCTAGACCATATCTTCGAACCTTCTAGTTACGGAGATATTGGGGGTCAAAGTTCCAACTTTTTCACAACTTTTTTCTTAAATACTAGTTTTTAAGGTTATAACTTTACTTTACCTCTATGACCCCCGTATTATTCAATGCATCCATCAGCACAATTTTTTGAGTGCGTTACAATGAGTTTTACCGTAAACCGTGATAATTGACCCCAAAAAAAAAGTCGTTTCCCAGCAATAATTTTTGCGTAGGGTTACTTATGTACATATTGCTAGGTTGCCGGCTTCGTGAAGGGTCTGCTTATACCCTATATTATATGACCCATCGCACATGCTGCGGCTTGCCTGTAGGGCCGCACCGCGCTGCTTTTTACTGAAATGCGTTGCGACGACCCGATGCATCTGTTATGCCTGCCTTTAAGTAACAACCTAACTCCAATAAAAACATTACTACCATTCAAAACAGAGGAAGACTATTTTTAGAATAACTAGCTATGCCCCGCGACCTTCTTCAGCATGAAATTATTATAAAAATATTATTTCCCTATTTGAATCGGATTTTGTTAACAATTTCAAGGCCTTTTTTTTGGTCGGAACCCCTTATTCTGTTTCTAAAATAAAAGTAGCCAAAGTTACTCTTTATGACATCAGATATCTGCCAGTAAAAAAGTCTCGTCAAAATCCGCCGGAACAAACAGACCGACAGCCAAAATAAACAAAAAAAAAAAAAGATTTGTTTGTTATAAGTACCGTAGGTGTATACTTTCATTAGCATACAATAAAAATCTGTTATTTTGAAATTACGAACACACATCAATTTTATTTAGTTGTATAGGTTTGTTTTGACTTTAATTAATGATTTTCTATGTCCGTTTTCATGATAAATAGTTTGACTTTGTTATACATCTAAATAAAACAAAGAAACAATAATTGTTCTGCACAAATAAGACTCACATGGTAAAATACACACTTAATATGTTGTTTTGTAATTTCAGAAGTTCCCAGCGCATCATCGTCTGAGAATGCAGTACAGGGTGAGAAACCTAAGCTGTTCCCCATCTTCGACAAACCTAACCCTGGAATAGTAGTGCCTGACAGCAGCAAAGGTAAATATCATCAGATTCTGTTTTTTTGTTTTCTGTTTATACTTCTAATAATCATGTCATCATCTGCCTAGCGTTTTCCCAACTATATTGGGGTCGGCCAGTCTAACCGGATGCAGCTGAATACCAGTATTTTACATGCAGCGACTGCCTATCTGACCTTCACAACCCAGTTAGTACTAGGTAATATGATAACCCCTGGTAAGACTGGTTGTCAGACTTTTTGGGCCACTGACTACCTGTAACGACTGTCAAAGATCTATAGATGACAGCCGGGACCAACAGCTTAACGTACTTTCCGATGCACGGAGGCAACTCGGTATGTAATGGGTGGTCACCCATCCACAGCCAAGCACGGCTTAACCTAAAGATCCACCCGAGCGGCTGTTATTATTTAGCCACGAGCTCCTCTTCTAATAATCGTGTGTTATCTTTTAAATAATGGTTTGACGGCGTATGATTCGCCAACCAAACATACAATGCCTTCACACTTATTTTACTTCTGATTTTTTGCATCCATGTTAACATAACAGTGATATTTATAGCAGTGATAGCCTAGCAGTGGCGAAGCTACCTTACAACTCGATTCCTACCGGATTCCCCTTGAAAAATGACGCAGTCAGTATTCTATAGACAAATAATATAATCACATTAAAGATATGTACTCCGGCTTACCTCTTACAAAAATTGACCCTTCGCTACTGGAGCCTAGTGGTGTGATCATCGGATTGCCAAGTAATAGGCCTCAAGTTCGAACCCAAGACAAACCTCTGATATTTCGGATTCATGTGCGTTTTGTATAATTATCACTTGCTTCCGTGAAGGAAAACATCGTTAGGAAACCAGCACGCCTGAGAGATATTTCTCGACGGCATTTAAAGCCAAGTCAGAGGCCCATGGGTGGCATAAAAACTCTGACACCAGGTTAGGCACTAACCACACGAGAAAGACGAAGAAGTCATCTTTATTATTTAGATGGACAGCAAATATACACTTATATTATTATATATCTACTCATAAAACCGTATCTCAGTCATGAACATGTCCACTCATATACTGCCACATATCACACACACACACAACTATAGACACACCCTCTCACACTCACTCATTCACCTAGCATAACACACAAAGAGAGGAACAGACCACTATTACAAAGCTTTAAAAGAGTACATACTATTCAATGATACTGTAAAATGCAAGCATATAAGAAACTTCATTTAATGTAACTCGAGGGGGCGCTGTAAGCCGAAATACTGGTTCCTCCTAGTTCGGCTCCAGATGCTAAAACTTTTGTGTACAAAATACTGTTCATAGCATTTATCTGTAAACTAAATTAAATACTTTTGTTAAACAAATACATTTATTATTATGTTGTTATTATTGGGTTATTCGGTCTGGAACTGCTGAGTATCTGTTCGGAGTGTTTGATTTGTGTCCGGTTGATGGCAAAAGGGTCGCCTTCTAATACATGGGACTTAAACATTTCGGCCCAAATAGGGATGTACTATGAGAATACCCCTGCCCAACCGTTCTGGAATAACAGGTCATCTAATACTTGCAGGTGGCGCAGAAAAGAGCAGCAAGCGCTCGTTGATAAAAACGGGTGACGATCAGTACGTGATAGATGCTGGACAGAAGAAGTTCGGGGCCACACAGTGTACTGAGTGTGGCACTATTTATCAGGTAAAAAACATCTGTCAACTACAAAAACAAAATAAATATAATAGGTGTAAAAGTACCCTAAGCGAAGCCGAAAGGCACTTGTTCTCCCCGTCATTACGATCATTGTTTTGTTCTAGAGTATTCTAGACCATATCTGGGAACCTTCTAGTTAAATAAATAAATAATATTGGGGTCAAAATTCCAACTTATTCACAAGTTTTTTTTTTAATTCTAGTTTTTAATGTTATAACTTTAAATACGTCCACGACGCGCGTACAATGCATCCATCAGCACAATGTTTTGAGTTCTTTACATTGAGTCCTACAGTAAAATACTTACATTGATTTTTCACCCCCAAAAAAAAGTCGTTTCCCAGCAATAATGTTTGAGTTACTTAGTTTGATGTACAGAATGCTGGGTTAACAGCTTCATGAATGGTCCGTTTACACTTAGTATTATAAATCTTATTTCCTTTGCACTGGACGGTATCGAGTGTAGAAACAACAATGATTGATAATACCGATCGCTTTGATTAGGAAGTAGAAATACCTTGTAAAAAACAATATTTTATTTTTAACACTAGTTTTTTTTTTCGTAAACAGATCGGCGATCCACAAGACGAGCATGATCATTTAGTGCATCACAACGCTACAGATGTACTTAAATTCAACGTAAGTCATCATCATCATCATCTGCCTAGCCTTTTCCCAACTATATTGGGGTCGGCTTCCAGTCTAACCGGATGCAGCTGAATACCAGTATTTTACATAGAGCGACTGCTTATCTGACCTCCACAACCCAGTTAGTACTGGGTAATACGATACCCCTTGGTAAGACTGGTTGTCAGACTTTTTGGGTCACTGACTGCCTAACGACTGTCAAAGATCTACAAATGACAGCCGGGACCAACGGCTTAACGTGCTTTCCGAGGCACGGAGGAAACTCGGTATGTAATGGGCGGTCACCCATCCACAGACCAACCTAGGCAAGCACGGCTTAACCTAAAGATCGACCCGAGCGGCTGTTATTATTTAGCCACGAGCTCCTAAATTCAATGTAAGTACTACAACAATTTTATATCAATTACAAGTTTCCACATTCGTAATTCTATTGATGAATTTATAAATAAAGTTAATGATTAATCTATTTGAAATTAATGTAACTATAATGAATATTTAATGTTTTGTAATAATAATGAGTGATAGAAACTGACATTCAATGACATTAATATGTATTGCTTCCTCTAACATTAAAATATTGTAAAATTTTGCTTGTCATGTATGTCATGACTATGTATTAGGAACCTCGACTGATTTTAAGACCAAAATGTACCATTACTTAGCATAATCAGCCTATTAATCTTCCCACTGCTGGGATGCAGGCCTCCTCTGTATGAGAGGGAATGGGCTATAATCCACCACGCGGGCCCAGTGCGGGTTGGTAGATGTCACATGTCTTCGAATTTTTGGTTCTAGGACATGCCGGTTTCCTCACGATGTTTTCCTTCACCGTTTTGAGAGCAGTGGTGATGAAATAACTTACACAAAGTAATGAGCCTGGCTGGGTTCGAACCCACGACTTACTGCTCGTAAGTCGGGGTCTCCACCACTGGGCAACCGCTGCTCTCTACCATTACTTATTGCAAATAAATGATTATCCATCATTTCAATCCGTTCATCAATAGCTACAGCACACCATAGTTTCTCATTGTATATTACTGCCGTTCAAATCCTACTCCTACTAATATTATAAATGCGAACGTTTGTGAGGTTGAATGGATGTCTGTTACTCTTTCACGCAAAAACTACTGACTGGATTTGGATGAAATTTGGCGCACAGATAGTTTATAACCTGGATTAACACATAAGATACTTTTTATCCCGGTAGTACGATCCCGTGGGACATTACCGAAATCCACGGTACGGACATAAGCTAGTTGAAAGAATAAAAGTGAAAAGTAGCACTGAAATGGAATAAAAATACTTGTGCATGTCCAGTATCAACAAGCTTCCTTTTTAAACTAAAAAACTCCATACATAATGTTCCAGGGTTTCAAAGACGAGTGCGTAGTGGACCGCTCTGGCAACGCGCGCAGTATACGCATACGAGGCGGGGAGACCGGATGGAAGAAGGTGGAACAACTGCTTTCCCGCGTCGTGCACCCGCACCTCGGGTACGGCAACGAGCTGCCTAAGGAACACATACATGCTTATACAGTAAGTGATTTTATTTTGAATGCTATAAGATCGGAAATCGCTTCTTTCGCGGAGATGTACCCCCTGCTGGGTAAAAGCCTCCCCTGTATTCCTTGCAGTGTTCACGGTTCTGCGCTATTCCTCTCTAATTCTCAAAGAATACGTCCAGGTCGTCCTGCCATCTCCTTCGTGGTTTGCCGTGGCCCTCTGTCGCTGTTCGAGGGTCCCAATAACGACGTTGTAACTGTACTTTAAACTTGTCAGATAGGATGGTAATAGGGCTGACTGAGCTGGGCTGAAAAAAAATGCGCCTGCTTGAGTTCGATCCCGCGACTTACTGCTCGTAAGTCGGGGCCGCCACCACTGGGCCCCCGTTGTTCTCAGATCCATTATAATCCAGTAATTATTTTTATTGTGTTTCAGGCGTACTTATATATAGAAAAGAAGCAGATAGTAGGATGTCTGATCGTGGAGCCCAAAGTGCGCGCTTACAAGCTCATCCCCGGCGACCCAGACTGCTGCAGTGTGGAGGATTACCCTGTCAAGTGAGTACCACAACAATACCATACTCTGGGAAGCTAGTTAGCAGTTTTTTTTTTTAAATAAAAAACAGGTTACAGAAGGTTAGTGAAGTACTAGTATTTCAGGAGCTAGGAAGAGTTGCTTCAAGTATTGCGAATTGTGAGGCAGATCTAGGACTTGACAATCGCTTTTGTCGGTCACTGAGCATAAGGTCTTGAGTTCGATTCCCGGGTTAGGCAAAGTATTATTTGGGATTACTAATATCTCAGTAGCAGCCAGCGGAGTCTGGATTTGTGCTGGGTTAGTGGCAATAGGCTCGCTTATTGCATGTCATTAAAAACATAACTGGCGAAATTTGTGAATAAACTATAGGTACATTTCTGTCTTATCATTTGGGGATTATAGGTTTGATGTTATGTTTAAGTAGTATCTTTAATAGCCGTCTTTACGTATACTTGGCTTGATTATAAAATATCTCCTTTCTATCAGATGCGGCGTATCCCGAATATGGACGCACATAAACCACCGTCGACGCGGCATAGCGGCTCGCTTGCTAGCATGCGCACGAGCCTCCTTCCTTTACGGCGAAGCCCTACGGGTCTCCGACATCGCCTTCAGCGCCCCCACGGCCGCTGGCAAGGCTTTCGCCACCAAATACTGTGGAACACCGAACTTCTACGTGTATTTGGACTGAGAAAGCACTCAGAAAATATGAACTAAAGTTTTTTTTTATGTATTTGTGCTGAAAAGACACTACCATGCCCAAATATGTAGATAAGTTCCCAAAAGTGTGAAAAATTGGGTATTTCATGTGTTCAATTTAGTGTTTCAAGGACTTGTGTGTGTAAATATGAAATGAAATGTTTTTAAAAATGTTACTCATGACATAGGATTAGTGTTTGGCAATTCGTGGCGTATGTTCTGCTTTTGTTTCGAAAAAAAAAACGCCAAAATAGCGTGATAGTGCCAAAAAAACTTAATGTTTGGCTACAAAGCATCACCCAGTTTGTGATTCGGGAATAAAAGTGCGAAAAACGGTAACCTACCTCAGTGGGAAAGAAACTGCAGTGCATTGTTGACTTCTTACATTAGTTTTAATTTTGTCTAATTAATGTGATTTTAATTATATCACCGAGTTTTTGAAAGGAATTAGAGCACGAAAATATCTACCAGACTGTCAATACTGTTTGACAGCCTGTTTGCCTCTACGCAGACGCACATGTGCGAGCGCGACGGCAATACGTTTATTCGCGAGTGACAGAGACTAGTTATGACAGGCCAGCGTAGACAGAGTATTCTGCCGCATATCTTCCATTGCATTCACACAAGAAAAAGAAGAACATATTAACGTCACTAGCAAAGAAAAGAGACGGAGTACAAATATATCTGTGCTTTATCGCGTGCCGGCTGAGCACATCGTTGTGTACAACAAGTTTGACGTTTGTGGCGTTTGTCACGTTCAATTTATTATTAACAATTATTAAGACACAAAATACGATCTTTTCGTGCTCAATATATTTTTATTATTCAGAATCCTCTGTCTATGCAGGCTAGTGTACGATTTTCTTCCTGCTGCGCGACCGGAGGGTAGATATTTGTATTTCAGCAGTTAAGACGATTTTGGGAGTATTTACTGAATTTTTGTGGTGATGCTTTTTGAATCCAATTTTATACATAGTTACTGCCAGTAAGCATTGGATGCATGAGACCTAGTTTGTATGACAGTTATGTTATTTCTGAGACATAACAGTTGATGAAAAACGAAATTTGTAGCGAAAAGAAGACAATATTATTATGTTAATTGTAATGTATTGTCGTTTTTAAATGATGTTTTTTTTTTGTTTTCATACAGGAATATGTGTTTACTATATTCCCTATTTTTGAAAAGATTTTAAATGCTAAACAAAGCTGTTTTTTGATAAAAAGTTTTACTTATTGAATGTGAAAATAATAATGTCTTATTTATAATTTTGAAATATTTAATTGTTGTACAGACGTCACCACATCAAGCTACAACAATCTGTCAAATGTCTTTAATAGATTTTCAACTTTATCGCACAACATTAGGCTCAAGGTTAATTGGGAAAATTTGATAGTTTTGGGTAGCTTGATGTGGTGGCGTCTGTAGAATACTATTTTTGATACTAATATTTTCTTAAACTTATACTGTCACTTACGGGATATCTTCCGTGATTGTTCATTATTGAATAATAAACAATAATAAGCATATAGCTTTTTTTTGTAAGCAGTACTTCTGGACACGGCGCGTATTGTTAGGAGGGTCCTCCCTCAAGAGCCCTGACCACCGGTAGCTCGGACCCAGTTCCCGATGCCGGTGGGCTATTATTTTCTATATTTTTAAATGTTTTTTTTTTTTTAAATATTTAGAAATGAAAATAATATGTAAAGAAAATGAATAAAGGAAACAAAAAAAAAAAAAAAATCTTTTTGATTGATTCATTGTTTGTTTTTTTTTTATCTTTTTTTAATATCGCGAGCTCAAAATAATGGCAATCACGGAAGATATCCCGTAAGTGACAGTATAAGTTTAGTTGTAAACCGTGAAAGCTTAAAACAGTGTTTAATATTTTCTTAATGAAAGACATGGAAAATTGTTCTAAGTGTCAATTCTGGGACCAATTAGGTATACTGTTTCTAACTATAAGAGGTATTGAGTAAACTAACGAAAAGACATGCTAAGCTATGTTCTTAGAAATAGTAAATGAGCATGATTTCCGATATTATGACACTGATTCTGTCTTCTACTGACTTACTGAAATAATGATATATCTTACACTGTAGAACGATGCCTACCTATTTCAACCTCGTATTCTTAAATGTTGTTTAATTATACAGGGTGAATGGAACACCGACGTGAAAACGGTTACCACAAATTCAGTACATCATTCTGAGCCCCCTCTATACAGAAGTTTTTCATCGGTTGTTAAAAATAAATCAGCTGTTCCATACATTTTGACCATGTAGCAGTGGCGAAAGTTCCATGCAACTCGATTCCTACCGGCTTCCCTTTGAAAAATGGCACAGTCAGTATTCTATAGACAAATAATATAATCACATTAAAGATAATGTACTCCGGCTTACCTCTTTCCAATATTCAATATTGACCCTTCGCTACTGCCGTGTAGATTTTTTTGGAAACGGTATTTTTTTTTTTACAACCGATGAAAAATTTCTATGTGGAGATACTGAATACGTGGTAACCGTTTTCGCGTCGGTGTCCCTTCCACCCCGAATACTTGTTTCTTTGTTAGTCATTACTCCACGACAGTCAGAGCCAGTTATTTAAAATCTAATTTTCGTATCGAAAAAAAATACTTAACATTGTTTAGAATGTGTCTTGAGAAGTATGTACAGACGCCAGCACATCAAGTGACTACAATCTGTCAAATTTCTTTAATAGATTTTCGACTTTATCACTAAAGCATTAGGTTCAAGTTTGATTGGGAAAGGGCTTGGAAGATTTTTGTATGAAGCCTGTCAGGCCTAACTTCCGCCATTTTTTTTTTTTTTTTTTCGTAGTTTCGGCCACGCATAACACTTATATCAATCGATAGTCGGTATCAATACAAACAAGTTTTGTTTGAGGCAAAATGTTCTCAAGTGTCACGATTCCGAGATATGAGCTATCAAGCTCACACACACACACTTGTCAAACTTTTATAAGTTAAAGTCCATTCACTGGTGGCATCTTCAGCACAACTTTGATAGCTCATATCTCGTAAACGTGACACTTTAGAACATTTTGTCTCATACAATACTGATTTGTATTGATACCAGCTATCGATTAATATAGGTTTTATGTAAGGCCACAACTTTGAAAAAAAATTAAAATGGCGGAACTTAGGCCGGCCATTAAATTCAAACCCGTTTGACAGTTCTGGGTAGCTTGATATGCTGGCGTCTGTAGAATGTTTTACAGCAATATAATTTATTTACTAGAGAATGAGTGCCTTTTGATTACTTTAGTTTATTGATTTGGAGCAGCAGAAAAACTAGTAATAAGTTAGAAAATTAAAAATGTTTTACCTAATTTGGAACATTTATCTCTAATTTATAGGACAGTGCCAATGTCGTTTTTAAGCCCTTATTTTTAGTTTAATTATAATTTGCCTCAAAATAGGATAAGTTCTAGTTTTAAATAATTTTTAACTTTTTGAAGTCTTTTTTAAGCATTTTTCTAAGATTTTTTCTTTCTTGATTTATTCAGTTTAAAATTATGGCTCTTTTAAAGCTTATTTTCGAATATTTCTTGAGATTTTATTTTTTGACGTTTAAATGAATATTACGTCCTAGTAAGACTTCATTCCTGGCGATTTTTTTAGTATTTTGGAGCATTTGATATTATCAGTATTTTTAACAATAACCATCAAAATCTACAAAATTCAAGAAAAGATCTAAATTCCTGATAGCTCGTAAGCTAGAATAGTGTTGATTAAAACATGTACAACAATTTGTCACTGCATTTAATTTGTAAAATGATCAAAACAGTCTGATTTATTGATTTTAGAACAAATAGTTACTAATTTTCTTCTGTACATAGATCGAGATCTATAAACGCTACTTAGATCGAACTTTGGCCAAGC
The DNA here is from genome assembly GCA_963576755.1 of Noctua janthina. NCBI lineage: Eukaryota > Metazoa > Arthropoda > Insecta > Lepidoptera > Noctuidae > Noctua > Noctua janthina. The sequence continues at coordinate 11,243,703 of OY755068.1, read as the reverse complement.
ATTACTCCTGTCACTGTCGGTGGCAAATTACAAGACAGGGACGGTAACTTGTCTAAGCCAAAACATGCTCTAAGTTATGTTTATAGATTTTGGCCTTAGACCATAGACCCAAAACATGAACGCTTATTTTCAATATTCTAACACATACCTCATGATAGTTTTGTTAAAAACACGGTATTTTAAGCTTTTTAATTATTGTCGTAATATCAGGCCAGTACGCTTATATTTAAAGTAAGTTAGTGTAATATTGTTAGCGCCCCGATTGGGCAGACTTGCAGAAGGACTTAATACTCTAATTAATATTATTAAGTGAAATTGTGTCATCGAACTTTGTCCCGTCTTTTAAGCTTAGCGCAGATTTCTTTCTATATGCATGTAAAATTAATAGACCATTATAAATAGTTGCTACAAACTTGTTCGAGAGTATGATTGAGCACAGTTAGGCGGCTAAATGTGCCGAAACCTTGAATTGATCGATGGTAGATTCCGGACGGAGTTTCCGATCGCGAGCTAAATATGTTTAGTAATATCTTGACGTCAACTTTGTTGTTTAAAATTCAGGGTGGATGGTATATCATACCGAACCCCCCAACTAGAAGTTTTTCATCGGTAATTTAAAAGAAAACTGCTGTTTCGTACAAAAGTGCATTACCTACATGGTCAAAATGTATGAAACAGCTGGTATTTTTTTTAAATTCATCATCATCATCATTTCAGCCGAAAGACGTCCACGGCTGGACCTAGGCCCCCCAAGTGTCGCCACATTGACCGGTCCCGTGCGACTCGCATCCAGCGGATCCCTGCCACCTTCACCAGGTCATCGGTCCACCTAGTGGGAGGCCTTCCAACGCAACTTCTTCCGGTTCGCGGTCGCCGCGGTCGGTTTTAAAATTACCGATGAAAAATTTCTATATGGCGGGGTTCGGAATTATGTTTTGAATACGTGCTAACCGTTTTTACGTTGATGTTCCTTCAATTCTGTAAACTACCAAACCGAATATGGCTCTCGAACAAGTATGTAGCATAGCAGTGGCGAAGATTCCATAGAACTCGATTCCTACCAGCTTCCCTTTGAAAAATGGCACAGTCAGTATTCTATAGACAAATAATATAAACACATTAAAGATTATGTACTCCAGCTTACCTCTTACAAAAATTGACCCTTCGCTACTGTAGCATAGAATATCAGGTGGACAGCTTCTAAAAAATGCAATATTAAAAATATTTCATCTCAAAACTGCGATAGGCTTGTTAATATTAAATTGTTTACTTTCACGTGTCATTGAAAACTAGTCTCTCTATTAATTTATATTATGATCTGAATATGTCAGCTTTCTTCTTATTGTGTACTCTCACGATTCCCTTTTTAACTATAGATAATGGTTTAATGCTTCTTCTGTTGGTTTAGTGCGAGTTTTTGTCTCTGACAAAAGCTATTTGAACTCGTCAATGGAGAAGGTAAATGTGAAACTGATGGAGCAAGTATAGCTAGTTCCTAAAGTCGTCATTGGTTGTAAATCTGTTAAGTGGCAAGCGCCAGGGTAGTCCGCGAAATTCAAATTTTCTGACGTTTTTTTTTGCAATTTGCAGGTCAGTGTCAGGTGGTATGTTGATTAAAATATGATTTGCGACCGTAACACGTATGTAGTTACAGAATTATAATAATTAATACAACCTTCTAAGTTCATGTAACCCCATTCAATGACTTTTTCATGAAATAGTCACTTTTATTCAACCTGACACTGACCTGAAAATTTCAAAAAACCTAAAAAAAAAAAATTTGGCGGGCTACCCTGGTGCTTCCACTTTAACGTCATTGGTCGGTTGGGATTTTGCTATGGGCACGCCATCTACAATGAGCTTTGAAAGACCTTCCCCGTTTGTGTGGAACAGTTGTTTCCGATTTTTGTCACTGTACAGATGGCTCTAGTTCAGTTTCAGAACAAAAATTCGCACTAGACCCAATAAATTCTTCCGACATTTTATTTGTTAAGCTAAGGGGCAAGCCCAAAGATGTCTCGTACCTTATGTATTGCCATAGTTGTGTAAATAATATTTATTTATAATAATGTTTCTGTATGTCTCAACTTTTAGTTTCATAAAATTCTCGTTACTTTTCGAAGTGTTCTTTTTAAAATACACAGAAAGTGTGAATTTTGGTTTTTTAATAATAAAATTGATTTTTATTAAACTTGTGTTTTATTTGTTTTCATCGAATTTACTTATGTTGTACCTACAGCTATAGTGCGGTAGTTAGAACCCAGAAATTGGGTTGTGGAGGTTAGATACGCAGTTCCATGTAATTTACTGGTATTCTGCTGCAACCGGATAGACTGAACATTTTCGCAACTACTAGGGAAAATGTTAGGCAGATGATGATAGTTGTAAGCGCTAGGTACAGTTGGGAAAAGTCTAGGCAGAGATTATAGAGGCGAGGCTAAATAATAACAGCCGCACGGTGTAATCTTCAAGGTAAATAGCAAAGCTTGCTGAAGTCATTTCTTTCAATATCTTAAAAACTAGCAAAAAGATAATTAAATTTTCATCATCCCCCTTTTCCTGTCGGGAATATTTGTTCTACTAATTCATGTATGACAATTTTTTTTTTCGGATCGGAAATCACCAAATGACCCCCCGCTCTGGGCGGACCGGAAGCGAGTGTGAAACTTCTACTGACTAAAACCCATCCATGTTCCTTCTTTGCCCTTTGTGTTCCAGGGCCGCGGTAACTCTTTCGAATAGTCCAGCAGCCCATTCATTATGACCTTAAAGCTTAAATTGATCGCTTCCGTGACCTTTATCATCATTTATTGGATTAACAGTGTGCTCACAAAAGTTGCCTCTGAAATAAGGTTAGGTTAAACCAGTGTCTCGAATTAAACGTACACGGATAGTGAAAACTCCCAAATACTGCTTTACCTGCCTATAGCTGTCGCTAACTAGATTTTGCGGTCATGCCATGAACCTCCAAGACTTAAGATTCGGGTATCGAACCCAATAAACTTAACATGGAATTTTCTAGTACGCACGACGATCAATCAAGCTATACAAGTCCAGTTCATGCAGATATCTCATTGTACGGGAAATCTACACAATGCGAGGCCATTTTATATTGGAAATTGGAGCTTGATGATGTGTCGCAGTGTGTGAGTATGTGACATTTGATCATAGCTTGTGATGACATTATCTTCTATCTATGTAGTTAACTGAAGTTGCCCCGGTGGCGTCGTGGGTTCAATTCATAGATCGAACAGAGTATGTTATTGGACTTTTCCATCAGGAATTCCTTAGTTTACAGTTGGAGGTTGGTCGTGTGTCCGCAACTCCTCGGACCGACGCCGTTGATCCTGCGCCTGTTCTTGTCGAATTGCCGTCCTATTGTACTGAGTGAGGAAAGCAGCGCACCCGTGTCTGCACACTACAATGTCTCCTGCGGCTTAGTTAATATTTGTTGAGGTTGGCCGCCGTAAAATTCCGTCAGAGATCATCTGCTCCTGCGGTGAATGTTTCCCATATTGTGAGCCGAGGATGCGCCAGGGTAGCCCGCGAAATTCAAATTGTCATAAAAGAATTATTCAATGGAATTAAATGAACTTACGAGGGTTGTATTGATGATTTCAATGATTATAACTCTGTAAAGCCATATTTGTTACGGTCGCGAATCATAATTTTGTCGACGTAGAACCTGACACTAACCCGCAAATTGCAAAAAACGTAAGAAAATTTGATTTCGCGAGTTAGCGTGACTCTTCCCCCTTAACAAATTTGCTAATTTAATGCTAGTACTATAATAATGTGCAGCGGGTTTGTTCGGTCCATTGCGCTATTGCCGCTAGAAAAACTATAATTACTTTGTGTGCTGACTGAAGCTCACCATTCATCTAGAAGACATCACATATTGCAGAGCACGGCATCAACAAGAATCGGAATCAGCTAGGTAGAATGATGTGAGGGTATGTATACGTGTGCTATGCTAGTTTCATTTTGACTCGCAAATTAGTCACATATGGTTTGATAAATAGAGCGTGTGAATATTAGTAAGTATGTACTTTATTAAGACGTTATGTCAAGGATGCGGGGTGACAAATGAAATACGACAATTTTAAAACAACATTTATTTTTACATACATTAAGTCGGATTCAAAATGCCTGAAACATACTGATTTTTGTACACATCAGTTATAGATTATTAATTTCATGGACAGTAAATTATATATTCTCTTTGCACGAATCTGTGGAGACAAAACTTATAAGCGTTTGTTATTTATAATCACCTCGCAAGTACACACTACTATACACATAAATATTAAAAATTTCATTTTTATCTTTAGGAATTTCATTAATTAGGTATATTTTTTAAATTAAATTTGTTAAAAATATAGATTTTCAGTATATCATTAAACGTAGGTATTAAGATTAAATACACCATGCTCCGCAGTCCGTGTGTAACGAACACAATGTTACGTGCTGATCTCAAATACCGATTCTAAACAAGGTGAGTTTGAGCTATGCTATAAAATATCTATTAAAAAAATTAACTACCCAAAATTGAGAGAAAAATACGTTTTTTATTATTTTATTTTTGTGCTACAATGGAAAGAAATCTATGAGCACTAATTAAATGCGTCCATTCATCAGCGCGAGTAATGCGATAAGGTAAAGGTATAACATTACCAAAAATATTTGCAGTCGACGCCTGCACTTTGTGTAAACAAAACGGTACTCGACACGTCCTCACAGTCACATACATTGTGCGCAAGTACATTCACTTATCACTACTATGAAGATATATTAAAAAAGGAGGAATTTTTCAATACTATTTGGTTATTGGCAACTGACGTTACAATCTACTAGTGAAGAACCGAGCACGCGAAACGAAAGTATTAAACCTACGTACTGTTTGCGCAACACGATTATATGAAAAATATTGAAATGAAATATGCCCCCGAGAGCAAAATACGGAACCGAAAGCCCTACTCTCCGACATAGCACGACACTGGCAGTATTTCATCTAAATATTGAAAAACATAGAAAATTATGTTCTAAGCTACCTTTATACATTTTACTTTGACTCACATGTTATTGCGTTTACTTAAATCGTAAAGGGATGAGGGAAGGACAGCAATATACAATGTACATACTTGTATTACGTTGACATTTGTTAGGGGATCATCCTCTCTGTCTCGTATCGTGTGATACTCAAGACTGATGTTATACTCCACCACGATTCTCAAGTTTTTTTAAATCAACTTGTCCTATTACCATCTAGTCTTTAGTTTAAAAACACCTAGTTCAAAAACTCATTTAAATGGACGAAATACCCCTAAAAATGCGCTAACGCCATATATACAATTTTTGAGAAAATATAAGCATCGATGAGCCGACTATAGAAGATCTGTACTGCATACAATATATAAAAAATTCGAACTAAATTTGTTTACGTATAATTTCAAGTCTTTGAAGTATAAACAACCGAAAACATTGTGAGCTTAAAACTGGCATTTATTATAAATTAATATGTAAATCTCCCGTTTCACTAACACTTTAGGCTACACCTAAACGAATGCTTAAAAGAATAAAAACAGCCTGTTGATGTTGAAATTCCAACAGCATGCTTTTATTTAGGCGTTAATTTAGTTGTCGCCTAGTCTTAACGAAAACGGGCATTAATATTAGTGAACTAAATAACTATAGTCAACAACTGAAGCGCAACAATAACAATAATGAAAATTGTTTTAGAATTCAAAGTGCTTTTCTATGAAATCGTGATTTTTCTCTAAGTCGTGTACTTTTATATCAAAAGCTTAGCCAGACGCTGCTTTTACGAGTGCTTGAGTTTATATAACTAGATAGTAAATAAGAAAAAAAATATTTCTTTGAACAAGTTAAAAGAACATCGTAATAAAGATATTCCTTTAAAATAAGAACTTAAAATTTAATCCCTCTCATCTCGAATATTTACATATACTGCGATTCAAATTTCCTTTTAAATAGTTTTCATTCCCGCTCAATAACACAATAACAAATACTTTCTGTTGACAGCCAGTCTTACTGATGAGTAGTGTCTTGTTGTGGGTAGTTACCCAGTACTAACTGGGTTTTGAAGGTCAGATAGGCCCTCACTCAATTATGTCTAACTAATTCAAATCAAATTTAATTTTCTTTCCTACATTACTAGTTATATAAACTCGCACTAGCTCCCGGCCTACATTTGAAGTCAGTTCAAACTAAACATTGTGCTTACTTAGATGAAGAGACAGTATGTTCCTTTTACTGAGTCACGGCTTTTACGACCTTACTGTAATACATCTTAAAAGTTAAATTTTGTCAAATAAAATAACAAGATATTATGTCAATCAATAAGTGGTACGGGTACGTGTATTTCTGCTTAACCCTTCGGAGATTACAGGTTTGATGTAGTGAACTAATGATTAGAAAATCACCGGTAAGACCTGTTTAAGACAATGCTGCAAATATTAATGTTGATCATTATGGCAAAAAAAAAAATCCTGAAATTTGTAAAATATACGATGAGTTTTAGTAGGGTGTACTAAAATGCAGTAAATATTTACCAAAATAGATGATACAGACACGCATGTACTGCAGGATAATTTATTATTTGCAAATCCTCAAGTTTTTTAAAGACATCTTGTTATAAACAAAGCTATGTGCAGAGAAATTAGCTGTCACTAAAATCTCTGTTACTGTGATTCAATGATAAAATATACACCGCAAGAGTTTACATCGAAAAGTCTCACGTAAAAACGGGGTGGTCGAATTTTGTTCCAAAATCAAAGGAAGATGGATGAATTATGATCGGAAATCAAAGGAGTATGGATGAATTTAAATCGATAAGCAAAGGAGCATGGGTGAGTTGTGGTCGTAAAGTCATAAAAGTCGCGACTTAGTCCGAACAATCCGACTTCCACGTAGCACTGCAAGACAGAAATTACCCCAAACTTTAGCAGTCTACAATATATTATTATACCTTTTTTTGTTACTTTTTGTTACTTTTGCAATCCACTTTATTTTGCGTTACGCTATTACTTACTTAAATAGCTACCAAATAGTACTTTTTTTTAAATTACATATATAATAAAGAATGCCATGTTAATTTTTAATTACACAATGATTCTAGTGATGTTGTTAGTATGGAGGTCGCCTTATTGCACGATTGTACGAGCGCGGGTGACATTGGCGGTAAAACCCGTTTAAGTTACCGGAAAATTGAAAATTTTGAGAAAAATGCCTAAAATATTAAGTCCAGGACGTTTATTTAACCTAGTTTTGTTAAAATAATAGTTTTTTTTTGTGAATTCCAATGCAGCCACGCTCGTCCGACATTATTAAAGTCGTATATAATTGACAGGCAGTCAAAACCTGTGGGAACCCCCATACAACATTATGAATTAACATATTCTTTCATTTAATATTTTAAATGTACGTTATATTCTTTTCTACTTACATTTAAAGTGAAACTTATATAACACAAAAAAGAAATAAAAATACAATTTCAATATAGTTATATTTAAAAAAAAATAACGATAGTGTTACGATTAGAAAGCAAAAAATAGCGAATTTTTGTTACTTTACATACGATACGAAGGAAGGAATTTTTCAGTTTTTTTAGTATGGTAACATAGGATATGGTGTTTCCGCTGGCAACACTACATTATGGCACATAACACAAACTCCAGCTTAACTTTCTTATATTAAGGACCATTTTCTAACAAATTTTATATTATCATTTTTTTATTATTTTGCCGCTTAAGGTATTTAAGAATATTTTACATTAGAATAATGAAAATTTTATCTAGAAAGTAACTGATGACTGAACAAGTTGTCATTTTAAAAAAAAACAGTGATATAATTAGTTAATAAGTTATGAATCAACCGTTGGGCAACAGTGGCGCAACAGACCATCGCAATTACTATGAAAATCGTCTTGATATTTTACAATGTTTCAGTGGAATGATAGCAGAGCGATAGTTGCCGTCAAACTTTTAGCCTTTAAAGCGTAAGTTGCCAAACAGTTGACCAACAATACCTTAAACGGTAAATAAAAAGTTTACTAAATAAAAAATATATTAAGATTCATAACGATAGAATAGATCAATTTGTATTTTAAAAATATTTTCTTAAAATAGCACAATGTGTAAGTACATAAACCAATTTTAACTTTTTTTAAATATAAATAATAATGATAAAATAATTATATTTAGTAAATTAATGTTAGGGTAGGTTAGTAATCTTTGTACTTAAAGGCTAAAATTGTGTCCATCTTATAACGAAAAAAAAATAGTAATAATCTTTGAAAATATTTTTTTAACTCAAATACTGCTATATGATATTCGGCCAACCGCATTAAATACGATCTGGATCTTTGGATCTTATGTTCCTAAAAGCTCAACATTACAAAAAAATATTTAAAACTAAGTTAAAATCTACGAAAGCACTTTTATTTTGTTACATTTTAGTCAAAAATTGTGCTTTGAACGATGAACGTTAGGACAAAACGAAATCATAATTAAAAACCTATAGACAACGTTGGAAGACGTACATTTTGATAAACAATTAAAAATAAAACTATTTTGTAAAAACTAAATAAAGGAGAGCACTCATGTGTTGGATTCTGTGGCAATTTTGATTTTAAATTGCTCTTACAATTTCTGAAAACAACATTGCTCTAATTTTCATATTCCAATATTTTAACACTTTTCGTCGTAAATTAATTTCCCTTTTAAAATACATGACGTTTTTTTTTCGCAATCCCCCAATTAGTTTCGAGTTGTTTATAGCCACAAAACGGAGTCGGTTAAAAAAATATACTATGGTTAGTATATGTAATTTTGATAAAGAAACCAAAACAGCAGTGCCCACCCTAAAAATATTACTCCAAAGGCAAAAAATAAAATTAAAAAACTACTGTAATCAAAAATATACAGACATTTCAAATATTCCTCTTTAATTTGATCTAGAAAAAACATGGCTATACTTTGATTGTATAATTTCACTACAAAATTAATATTTTTATTCAGGACTCTTTTTAAATAAATAAAATAATAATTTGGCCTAGTTTGAGCATAAAAATGATTGCGCTCGGTAATTTTTGGTTAAGGAAGTGGACTATACATTAAAAAATATGTAAAAAAAAACTTGTGCGTGCAAGCAAATTGTTATTGGCAACAGAAATGAGTTTGGTTCTCCAGTTCACTTAATTCAACTTAAAAATCACGATAACTCTGTTTTAATTTTGGAAAAATCTATCTGATTCATTGAAGCCTTCATTATTCCAATGCGAAAGAAAAATAGAACAAATAGCGCTATTATTTTCGCTCCAAAATAACGGCTATAACAGTTGATAATACAGTTCATTTTGCTATGCATAGTCCAAACCTTATCCCGATTAAGCTTTAAACCTAAAAAGCTTGTGTAGTCGAAAGTGAAGTGAAATACTATTTGAACTAGCCTCGAGGCGCTACTAACATCGATGATCCTTAATATAAAACCGTTTAGATCAGCTGCGGAGCGGCGCGGACGACGACGGCAATGTGTGTGGCGTCTTTATCAGCTTAAATTGTATCTGTACTATTTCACTTTCATATTTAGTTTCGTTTTATGTGATTTTAAAGGCATTTTCTTTATCTACAGTTACATTTCTGAGAAAATTGTAGCAAAATCGTAATGTTTCCTAGATTTTTCTCAGTAAAATACTTATAGTTTTTTTTTCTTCCATATACATTCACCCATCGTCATCGTATCGCCACCGCCTCCCACCCGGGTCTCGCTCCTCCACACAACATTCTCAATTCTATAATAGTCCTCTATCTAGACTCATACTAACTTCAAATCGACAAATACACCCAAAGTTCCTTCACATCACTAAATAGTCTGTTTTGGCGATTTTCAACACAACGTTACAAATAACGCTCATAGAAATTAGTCGATTCTCCGTTCCCAAACAATTTTAGTCGATTAAAACATTTCATAAAATGTTCTCGACTACCTTCTGCCCTAAATCCAGCACTTACTGTGAATATCGCAATGATTTTTTATTTTATGTATAAGTTACAATTAAAAATAAACGTTTTTAAAATCAACAACTATCAATTTATAATAGAATCTTGAAGCAAATAATTAATATAATATAATAAGAATTAAGAACAACTTATAAGTACCATTTTTGTGTCAACTGAATTAAATATACGTAAATGTATCGATTTTTTTATCGATTCAATATAAACATAACTGGCGAATATTCGAAAACTCCACGCTTCTAATCGAGTAGTCGAATTTAGTCGAATTGCGTCACAACCCAATAGACCCGACAACGTCACATCACTACGTATTCGAATTTGGAACGTAGTGAAGTGCGTTCACAAAATCGACTAAGGTGACAACTTACTAAAGATGAACTAAATTATGTACTATATAATAATGCCATTTTATTCTAGTACTTTAGTGATTTTCTGTTACACTATAGTGTAACAATGAAAAAGATTTTCAGAATAGAATTAGATACATCATTGCATATGGCTTCTCACAAGTACGTAAAGAAACAAATGGCATTATTCTACAGACTACAGAACACAACTCATGAAGAAATTCACAATAATTTTGTAATTTTTTTCTAAACATATTTAGTAAATCCTCACATAAAATCGACTAAAGTTGCCAGCTTTTTGGGAACTCTGACGTTCGGAAACACCATGGGAGCATCGCTAGCCGCGATATATCGATAAACGCTTCGTAATCGATTTATAATCTTCTAGAATGTAATCGCCACTGAAGTGATCTTACATTTCGTCCTGTTTTTATGGTACAATTACTATATTTCGAGAAATAAGTTGCTAAATCCCTCTAAAACATTCGAAGTTATTCAAGTTTTTTTTCAAGTTACCAGAACCTGATTTATATTTTACCTCACAAAAAATGGCGATTACATCCATCAACTCAACGCGAAACATTTCTCAGCGATATAACGTTAGAATCGTCACGAAGCGTTATCGCTACAGCGGTAAACAACGAGGGGACTCACGGCTGCGCGTTGTATGTATTGCTGATCGGGACATTTGCGTTGCGGGCCCACCGAGTCGAGCACGAACTTTATCTGCAGAAGAAACGTTGCTGATTATTTATTTATTATATTAGGTGTACCAACAATTGTTCACACTGGATACAGCGACATAAATCATTCTAAAAATTAAATTACAGCGCAACAATTACTTATAGGTAAACACCAAATGCATAAAACAATATATTGGGAAAATAAGCTAACCTTAGTAAGCGCTAATATTCAATTATATAAAATAAAATAAAATATTTATGTTATAAATTTTTGTGAGGTTTGATTTCGACTACATTTTGGGCAAAAGTGTCCTAGAAAATCATCGTTGCGACTACACAAATAAATAATTTGCCATGTTTAATCACTTGCTTCGGTGAAGGAAACCAGCATGAGAGATATTTCTCGACGGCATGTAAAGTCAAGTCAAAGGCCCATGGGTGGCATAAAAAATCTGATACCAGGTTAGGCACTTATCAAGATAAAGAAGAAAAAGATTTGCCGTGAAAGGCAAGGGTTTATTCATTAGTTACCATCAAGAGATGGTAACTAATGAATAAAAATAAAATAATATTGTCAAAACAATGTTGACAATATATTTTTTTTAATCTTCTAAAGTACGTTAAACCATTGGTACCTGCTGTCACTCCTAAATCTTTGACAATCGTTAATGTTAGGAACTAACCACACTTATTCAGCTCTGTTCAGCTTTTGTCCATAGAAAACAACGATTTTGTACGGAGATGCGTACGCATCCGTTCAGCTTTCCGCGTCTATTCAAACAAAAGCTGAACTAAGCTGAATAAATGTGGTTAGTCCCTTAGTCGGAAGCTGGGAAGTCTTACAAACAGTCTTACCAAGAGGTCTCGGTTGTGGAGGTCATTAGGCAGTCGCTCCATGTAAAATACTAGTATTCAACTGCATTCGATTAGCTTGGACGCTAACATACTTGGCTAACGGGGTGACGAAGCTTATTGACGCGGAAACGGCTTGAACTGGGCAAAAAGAGCTTTATGTCTATGCAATAAAAGCCTGTAATACCTATTCGCTGTACGTCGGTTAGAGCAGCTCGTACTGCCGGAGGTGCATGCGTTGTATGATGTCGCGGCAGTCGTTGAACACGCGCTTGATGTTCTCGGTGTCGACGGCGCACGTGAAGTGTGGGTAGCAGTAGTGCTTGCCGTCGCCGCTTGCCGTACTAATGCGCTGGAATTAGAAAGAAAGCAAGTTAATCTCAGTAAAAGAATGTTGGGTTTTTGTCGTCGGTTTTTTAATTTCAGGCTCTATTGCAGGGAGCCACTGCTCACAAGAAACTCGGAACCCCCGGAAATCAGGGACCCTAAACCCTCAATAAGAGAGGTGTAAGAGCGCACTATGGTAGTAAGGCAATAAGGGTCCTTAATTAGGGCGTCAGAGTGGACCCTGTTCGCCGTACTCCCATAGTGCGCTTACCACTGCGCAGTGTAATAATTCTTAGATCAGTTAGGGCAGTCCACTTATTACATGCGCGAAGAGCACGGAGAGCGGTCGTTTGTTTTGTTGAGTTGAGTGATTTAGCCTAAGGTTTAAATATTCTTTCACCCATATTTTTCTTCTCCCTTTTACTTTAATATTCATTGTTGTTGCAAGGACAGCCATAGCAATAGCGACTTTCTTTTGTTTTGATAATATAGGTGGCATGACGTCCAGCCTCTCCAAAGATTCGCTCTCTTACTGAGAAGAAAGGGCGTAAAGTCGGTTTAGTGTAATAACGGACGTCTCTAATTAGTATAACTCACAAGAAACTCGTCCCGTATGAAGTACTTGGCGCGCGCGACGTCGGGATGGTCCCGTGCGTCGGGCGCGGCGTCGGGCGGCGTGGCGTAGCGCGCGAACTCGCCGAAGTACTCCTCCAGCCGCGACTTGCCCGCCAGCACCTTCTCCGCCAGCAGGTCCTGCTTGTTCAGGAACAGGATCACGGATATCGTGCGCAGCCATCTGGGGGAGAGGGGAGGGGTTAGCATCAATAGCGGGACCTTCCTTCAAGCACAAAAGCTTGACTTACACTTAAGGACCGATAAATCGGATGAAAAGGGGTAAATAGTTAAACGTATAACCCATATTTTTGATAAACCATTATACGGGTTAAACCTCATAACGTATGGGTTAACCATTTAAATATTGCTGTGTGGGCTAACTCCATCACTTTCTTGCATATTTTTATGTACAGATGCCAGCACTTCAAGCTACCCGAAACTGTCTTTTCCCAATCAACCTTGAACCTAATGCTTTAGCGATAAAATTGAAAATATATTAAAGAAATTTGACAGATTGCAGCAGCTCGATGTGCTGGCGTCTGTACAAAAATGAACTCAATGCGTGATGTCGATCTCAGCAGAGAAAAAACATCGGCGCAGGAGATATTATAATGCAAGTGTGTGCACAGATACAGGTGCACTCTTTTTTACCACACTTATACAACATTAGTTTTAGTATCTGCGAAACCTGAAACACGTGTCTAGTATTTTTATGTAAAGAATCTATGTACAAAATTTTAAAACTGTATCATGAAAAATCACAAAGTTATAAGCTTGTTCTGTTACCTGGCTGTCCGCAAAAAAACGTGGTCACCACGCAGCGCGCCCGCGCGAGCGCCTCCAGCGTCGTCTGGAGCTCATTGATAATAATAATTTGGCAGTAGGTACCTAAATGATTGCGATAGGTACTTAATGTCGCGCGGTGTCCAACTTGTAACTTTTTTAAAATATTTTTGGGACAAAATATAAGATGGTTTAAAAAATATTGGAATCGAATCAGTTACTTATTCTGAACAAACTATATTTAGGTTTCGCATATACTAAAAATAATGTTGTATAAATCGGCAAATTTTATTCGCAATCCAACCTTGGTGAATGTAGGCCATTTTAAACACGCCACTAATAGAACTAAGTCAAACCTACATACTCAATTTTCTCGCCTGGTTCCAAACCACGCCAACAGAAACCTGTGATTTTTTCACCTTAAGATTTTTGGTGGCAGCAGATAAAATATGACACGGTCTGTAGTCATATATATTGAGTTGAGGAGGAACCAGTCCAGCAGTAGACAACCTGATGCTGATGATGCTTACCTGTTGTTCCATATGCTCTTGAAGAGGTCGAGCGACTCCCGCAGCCGGTTCTGCGTGGGATCCTCGCGCAGCACCATGTTGTAGGAGGAGCAGGCCGTCACGAAGATGATGGCTGTGACGTCGTTGAAGCACTGGATCCACTTGCGTCGCTCGTCGCGTTGTCCGCCTACGTCGAACATGCTGGAAAGGAAAGTAGCCGTTAGCTTTGTTATTTTACAACAATAAAGTGAAATCCTTTCATTCTGTCGACATATAAATTTTACAGTTGCCAGCGCATGAAATTACCACAAACTGCCAAATTTTCTCATTCGATTTTGAACTTAACCAACAACATTTTATGGTTTAAAATTATTTGGAGAAATTTGTTAGTTAGTGGTAAATTGAAGTGCTAGCTACTGTACAACGCGCGTTCTTGCCGCCTGTCTTTAAGGCTAACAGAATTTTAAATTTTTCTGTCGTGTCAGCGGCACGGATATATACTGAGAGGAGCGGACACCGACGCGAAAACAGTTACCACGTATTAAGTATATGATTCTGAGCCCATATAGAAATTTTCATAGGTTTTAAAAAAAAAATCAGTTGTTTCCTACAAAAGTGGAATACATGGTCAAATTGTATGAAACAGCTGATTTATTTTTTAAAAAACGGATGAAAAATTTCTATATAGGGGGCTGTTTATAAAATGTACTTGACTCACTGGAAATTGACTTTGTCGACGACGAACTGCGTCTCGAAGATGCCGGACGTGAGGACTCGGCAGCGCAGTATGTCCTGCTCCGTCGGCGTGTAGTTCGGCTGTTTTATTATGTGCACCTGGTCCAGGAAACTGTAAATAAAATAATAAAATTACAACATATACACGTCATGAATGATGTTACCAAGATCTTGTTAAAATATTGAGTTTCTTGCCCATTCTTCTCCATAGAGATCTACGCTTCGGAATGGGCAACTACAGTACTTTCAAAAGTTATTATGCCTTGTGACTGGGACTGTACCTTCATCGTTTTCTTTTTGACAGAGCCTGTAATGGCCAAATTGAAATAAATGTTTTGAGTTTCGAGTAGAGATGGGTAACTCAGGAAAGATAGATAAAAAAGATATGAATCAATCTGTTTCCATCAATCACTCTTTATATCCATTCACATCCGAATGTATCACTGTATCAGTCAGTGTATCTTTACATTTATACTGGTTTTGACTGCATGTGTACTTTGCCTAAATTTTAGTCACTCAAAATCAAGTGCTTTTGGCGCTCTGGTTACAAAAATAAACAAAATGTCAGTTAATCAATTTGCTTCATTCATTACTTCAAGCTTCAAGCAGTAGATTCGAGAGCTTGAAACAGCAATCCAATAAATTAGAGAGATACATAATGTAATGACAAGCAAAGTGCAAACAGCTCAGGTACTTATCTATCACTCTTACTGATTCATTGGATTGAGTTGAGCGAAGCGAGCCACGCTGAGCAGTGAGCAGCACAGAGCAATGTCACTGCGTGTCGTGCGCGGATACATAAGGATATAAAGATATAAAAGAGTGATACATATCCCAGCGATCGTAAGATACATTTCAATCTTCTCTTTTCAGTGATAAGTTTTGCTCATCTCTAGTTTCGAGTTTTTGACATCATGTCAATATTATATCATGTACATATTTCTTCTAGCAGAGGCTGGTAATATTCCTGGTCAACACCCGGAGAGATATTCAGAATTTCTCGTGTTTTTTTGTGTCTCACAAAGTTCTAACGTTTTCGTCAACTTTTTTGGCAGATCAGATCGAAATTGGAGAACGATTATCCGCGACAGATGATCAGAGAACCTGTTACTTGGTCGTAATTGCACGCAGCAACGAATCAACGTGATTTCTTGCATAGAGATGATTTACATAACATAACATCATGCCTGTAGGTAATCCCCGAAGGGTTATGCAGAGGTGTACCTAATAGTACACACATTTGGCCAGTTATGTTTTAGTTCCATGTAATAGGGGGCGAGCCTATTGCCATCAACCGGGCACAAATTCAGACTCCGTAGCAAAAATTCCTGATGGAAAAACCCAATAATAATTTGCCCGACCAGGGACCAGGGGGCAGGGGGACCAGGACCTGAAGCTCAGCAGTTGCGCTTGCGCCACTAGACCAAAGAGGCAGGCAGAAATAATTTGTACAGTCGATAAATGCATGGTTCCTGTAGAAAAGACTACGGTAGTCACATCTTATACGTACTACTTGGCACAGTCGATGAGCTGGTACTCGTTGCTGCGCTCGTAGGTGCGCTGGACGCCCAGGTCCTTCCAGAGCGCTTCTGTGTGCTCGTAGAATTCCATAGGGTAGTCGAAGTCGGGCTGAGACGCTACGTCCTGGAATTTGAACACAGAACATTAACAGCAATAATAGTGGTCTGTTTGGTCGAAAGCGATCGCACGGACACACATCATTTTCTTTGGAGCCTTACAAATTAGAAACGTGGCTAGTGACAAGAATTTTAATAAATTAACACGTGGTTCAACAGTCTTAGTTCAAAGGCTTTTTTTTTTTGAAACATGCTAAAGCGACTAGTTTTATTGAAGTATCTACAAAAATATTTAAACTCTGATTTGGTATTATATCATACTAATAACAATCTTCTTTTTAGCCCTAAAAAGAAGAAAGCTAAATTAAAGAAAGTTAATTCCTGATCTATCCATAAGTTTTCATATAAGTGTGAGAATCATTTTCGACAATACACACCTCATCTGCCTAGCCTTTTCCCAACTATGTTGGGGTCGGCTTCCAGTCTAACCGGATGCAGCTGAATACCAGTATTTTACATGGAGCGACTGCCTATCTGACCTCCACAACCCAATAAATCAGAACCCAATAAATTAGTACTGGGTAATACGATACCCCTTGGTAAGACTGGTTGTCAGACTTTTTGGGCCACTGACTACCTATAACGACTGTCAAAGATCTACAAATGACACCCGGGACCAACGGCTTAACGTGCTTTCCGAGGCACGGAGGAAACTCGGTATGTAATGGGTGGTCACCCATCCACAGACCAACCTAGGCAAGCGCGGCTTAACCTAAATATCGATCCGAGCGGCTGTTATTACTTAGCCACGAGCTCCTCCTCCTTTCGACAATACACACCTACCGTTATTTAAGAATAAGTCTTACCTGTATATAGTCGACGCGCGCCTTATTCTCAGGCTTTTCGAGCGGTATGGGCGGCGTCAGGGTGCTCATAGCGCCCGTGATTGTCTGGAACATCATACAAATAGCTTTAATATCATTATACGCAAATCAAAATGTATTTTATATTGTTCAAAATATTGAAGAGAGTATGTATCATGCCGTGGGGAAGTAATTAAACATCCATATCTTCTGTCTTAGGTAAAAATTTCTAGACTATTTGATCCTCACTAAAGGTAACTGGTATGACTTATACGGGTTTCATCTGAAAATATCAGTGTCTAGTTATCTGCATTACAACCAGCACCGCAGATAGGTTGCCCTCTCAAATATAAAATTACAGCCGTCCCTGAACCGTTTAAATTGGAACACAGCAACGCTTTTTGGTGTTAGAAATAGGTGTGGCGGCACACACGTCGCAGAACACTTTGGAGGAGTACCCAGCCACAGGTAATGCAGCGCAGCGAACTTGTCGGTGCTGCCGATATACTCTCGCCTCCGGTCGTGGCTTAGTCCATGGTCAGCAGCGAGACCGCGTGTCTTTTGCGAGGAAGTGATGGTCGCAAAGGAAACGAGAGAAAGGGAACCGGTGAACACAACGTCCCTCAATATCCGCAGCAGAGTGCGCCGGAGAGTGCAAAACGATCTCCGGCCGCCATAGGGTGTGGCCTGCGGGGGACGGATTTGAGGAGTCTGCCATCTGAATAGACGCAGGCACGGGACAGCGGCGGCGTCTCTCATGAGGAACTGCGGCGACACGGCAACGGTGTCCGCATGTTTATGTGGGCCAAAAGGTGGCCGGGGGAGCGTTACGAATTGCGCAAGTACTCCAGCACCCCAGCCCGAGGTAGCCGAAGAACACCGTCTGGTTTTAGTCAGTACGTGTCTGACAGACCCCTTCGCCTACCCCAGGACGGAGGACGTCCATGAGGATTTCCAGACGCAAAATATAAATAAAAAAATGGTGTCGGAAGGGTCTTTAATTCCTCATAAGCATAGCATAGCATAATCAGCCTATTAATGTCACCACTGCTGGGACACAGGCCTCCTCTCTATGAGAGGGAATGGGCTATAATCCACCACGCGGGCCCAGTGCGGGTTGGTAGATGTCACATGTCTTCGAATTTTTGGTTCTAGGACATGCCGGTTTCCTCAAGATGTTTTCTTCACCGTTTTGAGAGCAGTGGTGATGAAATAACTTACACAAAGTAATGCGCCTGGCTGGGTTCGAACCCACGACTTACTGCTCGTAAATGGGGTCTCCACCACTGGGCCACCGCTGCTCTCAGCTCCGCTCTCTTTTTAATTCCTCATTTTGCCAAATTGCGTTTGCAGTGGCCTAATTGGTCAAATGAACCTTATGTCTCACTCACAAGTATCGCGTCTCGGATGTTCTTCTTGATGTCCTCGATCTTCTCCCGGCGCTCCTTGTCGGAGAAGCCGTTCACGTGGAGGATGCGCATCTGTTTGACTATGGTCGACTTGCCGGACTCTCCCGCGCCCAGTAGGAGGAGCCGGTGCGTCGCGCGATATAGCTGGAATAACAAAACGGTGGAAGTTAGTATTATGATATGTAAGATTTTGCAAATTAACCATTTAGGCCGTCATCAGTCGGACTGCATCGCAGCACCATCAGACGGACTGCATCGCAGCAACCGCGCGCAACCTATATATTCAACTGTTCCGTTGGATACACCAGTTGAATATATCGACTGCGTGCGGTTCCTGCGATGCTGTCAGTCTGATGGCAGCTTAAGATTAACAGTTCTTCATTGAACATCGCGTATTCAGCTATACAGTCCCACTCTTCGTCCCAGGCGTCTTCATCGGTTTCTTAAGACCGTAATACAGTGTATAATACAAATCACTTGGACAGCTAAGATTTACGGCAATTCCTTGACATTACTACATTATAAAAGCTCTCAAGGAAGGCTCCCGCATCTCTACTAATATCAGTGCATTTTGTGACGACACGAGGTGGAGCATCACGCCTGTATTACCAAAGGGGAAGGCAGAAATGTACAGTACACATTTTGGCAATTTTAAGTCCCGTGTCATAAAGGCGGGACTAGGTAGAAAATGTTTTTTTTTTACTTAACATTCTAAACAATTCAATTACAAGTTAATCTTTTGAGCCTTTTTAACTAGGCAAAAAGCTCCGGGGTGGTACTGAGGATTTTCTTACGAAAAACCCCAAGATCTCACGCACAGTACTTGCGCTTGCGAACACGGCAGAACTCCTCATCACTATCATTACAGAGATTTCTCAGTAGATTGGTCCTACTACTGAGCACCGCGAATAGACGTGGCCGATGGCCGTGGGTGTTATTGTCACCAGTGGCGGTGCCTTCACATAAGACAAAAAGCATGACTTGTCCTTGAAACCGACAGCTCTTCCTATTTTCTAGACAGACTGACAGCAGCGTGCTGTAATGTTGACTAAGTACTGCACTGATGATCACCTGTTTATCCTTCTGCAGCTGCTTGGTGATGGCATCGCTGCGTCGTTTCTGTTTCTTGGCATCGTCTTCGCTGCTCTTGCCGCCCGGCGAGCCGAAGCATCCCATTGCCGACCACGCCGCCCACCTGGAGGCAAAGAGATGGAATGTTGATTAAAAAGTTCAAGAAGAACACAATACCTGCCTGATGCAAAGCGTGTAACGAAGAGATTTTCAGCTCTTCCACCATTTAAAATAAAACCAGTACACAGATACACTGAACGGTGCAACAGGCGAAATATAACCTTATTTTGGTGTACCGTTAGATTAATAAGCGTGGTTATTTAAGCATTTGTTATTAGTGACTATATCGAGGCAGTATGGTGTGATATGAAAGAGTTTTCTGAGATGGTGTTTAGAGTTGTAATTGTGGTGGTGGGTGCTGATGAGGTGCTGGTACGATGGTGCCGAAGAAGATAAAATAAAACGGCGGACAAGTAAAATTCACGTCTGTATTGGACCAGTGTCGTAGCTGGAAGGGAAGAGTGTTGTCACAGTTTACATGATAATTTACATTTTAATGTTGGTGTTGCAATATTATTAATTAAAATATCCAACAGAAGGCAAATACGCATCTAAAACGTGTTCAAAATTTCTAGTCGTTTTCTTAAAGACAGCCACTTACGAACAGGTACAGCCAATGTTCAACAGAAAACGTTTATATTCAATTAATATTATTGTTTCACAAAACTCACATTATTGTAGCTTCAATACTTTCACCGATTCCGTATCAACTATCGACAAATTGAAAGGCTAGATTTTATCGAAGCTGAAACGTATCGAAATTGGCACTATGCTCAGATTAAGCTCTTTCAAGCACATTTCCAATCGGATAAACCATGTTACAATGACTGAATGCATCCCGAAATAACAGAACCTGCCAGAATGAGGGTACGTTCAGCACACCCTGGGTAGTCAATCAATGTTGGTGACTCTTTTTTGACGGCACGGTTGGCGCAGTGGCTGAGCGATTGACTGCTGCGTGTTGCGTGTTCGATTCCCGCACGGAACAAATATTTCTATAGCCTACAGGTAGTTTTTTTTTAAAACGTTGCCCCACACTAGAAATTTCTGCTGAATCGTGGGTGCGTTTACAAACATTTAAACTCACATACACAAACAGCCAGACCCGGAACAACTACCTGTAGATCATACAAATATTTGATCCGTGCGGGGATCGAACCCGCGAATGCGAAATGCGAATAGTTGTTCCGGGTCTGGCTGTTTAAATGTTTGTAAATGCACCCACGATACAGGAGAAATTTCTAGTGGGGCAACGTTAAAAAAACAAAAATAAAATAGGCTATAAAGTTCGCGGCTAAAAAACTCTCAAATATGTTAGGGTCGGCTTCCACTCTAACCGGATGCAGCTGAATACCAGTATTTAACATGGAGCGACTGCCTATCTGACCTTCACAACCCAGTTAGTACTGGGTAATACGATACCCCTTGGTAAGGACTGGTTGTCAGACTTTTGGGCCATTGGCTACTTAGCGGCTGTCAAAGATTCACAATTGACAGCCGGGACCAACGGTTTAACGTGCTTTCCGAAGCACGGAGGAGCCTCAGTATGTAATGGGTGGTCACCCATCCACGGACCAACATAAGCAAGCGCGGCTTAACCTGAAGATCGACCCGAGCGGCTGTTATTATTTAGCCACTAGCTCCTCTATTAACTATGGCATGATCTATTGACGACACGGAAAAACCTGGATGAGACTGGCACAGGACCGTGGAGATTAGCACAAGTATAGAGAGGCTTATACCCAGCAGTGGGTGAGTTCGGGCTGTGGATGAGGATAATGATGATCTATTACGTATGGAGTATCCGTAAGAAGACTTCCACAAGCCTGATCAAATCCGAATTACAATTGCCCTAGCTTCTAGAACCCAGCTCTTTACAGTACATTTATAAGCAGAACCTAAAGTATGGCTAAGCTAAATGAGGTACTAAATAATTTCGCCGCGTATCGACGTTAGCGCCTAAAATATTAGTCGTGTTCCTATTTCGGAGCGGTCTGAGCACCTGATTGTGGAGGCTAGTGCCAAGGACGGTTATAGATGGAATGCAAACTGGAATGAGCGAATGGTTCTAGAAAATAATGGGGGTTTCGCATTACAGGGTGGGTAAGAAATCGAGGATCAAACGAAACAGGGTGATAAATGTGGTTATTTGCAGTAAAAAATATCTCTGTGGCGAAGGCCTAACTTGATCTACTTAAAAGTTATGACTGCTTGAGTGTTTTTTTAAGAAAATACCATTTTTTTTTATTAAATAAGCAATTAGAGTAAAATATAAAATGGTGTTTAGTTGCTTCTAGGAAACGTATCATCACTATAAAAATGCTTAAATTTTAACAGTAAGTACCATGATTTGAGTATTGCCACTTTTTTCAATATCTTTTAAGTCTCACGAAAAATTATTAGTAACTTTAGAACCTTACTGTAAAAAACTGTACTACCAAAAAATGGCCCTGATAACCCCAACTATCGGCGTTTCGTTTGATCCACGATTTTTTACCCACCCTGTATAATTGAAGAGTAACAGGAAATTTTAACCGAACTCTTTCATAATAATTGATACGTGACCTTCGCGGGCAAGAAATTATTATAATTCCCTATTTGAATCGGATTTTGCTAAGAATTTCATGGGTAATATTTTTGCACGGAACGCTTATATTTTTTCTAGATTAAAAGTAGGCTAAGTATCCATACAATATAACATCAGCTATCTGCCAGCAAAAGTCCCGTCAAAATCGGTCCAGTCGTTTCATTAGCCAGAACAAATAGACAAGACAGACAAAATTTAAAAAAGGGTGTTTTTTGTTATAAGTACCGTATACACTCTCATATGCATTCACTAAAAGCTGTTATTTTGAAATTACAAACAGCCATTCAATTTTATTTATTTGTAAAGATGACCTGGACGCGTACTGCGGTGGCTCGACGTGGCGCACAAAAAGAGTACCTAGAAAGATATGGGGGAAGGTTTTGCCAGTAGTGGGACATACAAGCTATTAATAAGAATATTTTTGTGAGCCTCATATAATTCCCATTTTGGTTCACTAAAAATACTTAATTGAAACGCTAAGTAGTACACTAGATTTTTTTTGTAATGTGCCCTAACCTAGTAACAGAGACCATCTTGGATGTAGCGTTCGCTAGAGGGTCATTTATCAAATAGCGATCACCATAGAAAGCTTTGATAAGACCAATTTAAAAAAATGCCTTTTAAAATGGAGACAGCTGCTATGATTGTGCCCCCGCACATTGAAAAGGCACACAGTACCATTGTTTTAAGTTCCAATGAAATCTTTACAAATAAAATCAACGAGGGAGCTGTGGTGGCCCCGTGACAAACCTAACCCTCTCCATTGCCACGTTTTTATATAACAAAACAGTTAACAACAAAAGAAGTAAGTTATTTTAATGCCAAAAGAAGTCGTACGAACTCCAACCTACCCTCAACAGGTCGTGGGTCTGTTTTCCTTTGCTGTAAAGCCTCGTTTGTATTAGGAGAGTTACTTGACTCGAATAGGTGATGCGAAAGTAGGTAAAGAACAGTTCAAAACTTTCAGTAACAGCACCGAGTCTGGATTTGTGTTCAGTTGACGGCATTTGACTCGCTTTCTATAACAAGGGGTTCTGGGGATATGTGAGTGAACTGTTCACCTATGAAATAGGTATAGTCGTGATGTTGTGTAAGTAGTTCGTACGATATCTACTCTCGCAACCCACACAAGACTATCATCGCCTCGCCTTTCAAAATTAACAGGATCTATAATCATCATCAGCCTTTACCTTTGTAAGGAACAGCCTCCAGTCTAAGTGGACACAGCTCATCATATCTTCCTGCCCTTGTCCCATTCTACTCGTGGTCGGCGCAACACGTTTACTTCTTCCATTCTCCCCTCACCCTGTCAGACGTCACGGCATCGTTTACTCCTTTCTCTTTCATACAGCTCAATATCAGTATTTTTCAGAATTTTGGGCATCTGCCTACCCGTAACGACTGTCAAAGATCTACAAATACCAGTCGAGACGGCCTTTTAAAATCATACGTTCAAACAAAATTCGAATTTCTCACTGTCAACTCGCCAGGCGAGTGTCGCACGGGTAAACGGCATACTCGCCTTTCGACGGTCGAGTAACTTCTTCATATCAACGAGGCTGAAAGGTTCTCGATTGCGCGAACGAAGCGTAAACCGAAGCGTGGGCGACCCTCCCTAGATGAGTTGTTTCTTTTTTTACAAATAAATACATATTTTTATGGTTGCCACGTTGAACTGTTCAGGTCAAGTTCGTCGATATTTTACAAAGTTTCTGTTGACGTAAAATTGTTGTGTTTATGGAGGGGTTAAAAAAGGATAGAAATGGGCCTTTTAGGTTGGTGGCATCTACTAGTACTACGATTGTTATGACCGTTTTTCCCAACACTAAGATGTTTCTTGTATTAGCATAGCATAGAATAGCAGCAGCCTATAATGTTCCCACTGCTGGGACACAGGCCTCTCCTCTATGAGAGGGAATGGGCTATAATCCACCACGCGGGCCCAGTGCGGGTTGGTAGATGTCACATGTCTTCGAATTTTAGGTTCTAGGACATACCGGTTTCCTCACGATGTTTTCCTTCACCGTTTTGAGAGCAGTGGTGATGAAATAACTTACACAAAGTAATGCGCCTGGCTGGGTTCGAACCCACGACTTACTGTTCGTAAGTCGGGGTCTCCACCACTGGGCCACCGCTGCTCTCCCTCTCTCTCTCTGTTTCTTGTATTAGTGAAATTTATTAGGTGGCCAAGGGGGGGTGTCGCATCATCATCTGCCTAGCCTTTTCCCAACTATGTTGGAGTCGGCTTCCAGTCTAACCAGATGCAGTTATTACTCGGTAATAACCCCCTTTGGTAAAACTGGTTGTCAGAGTTTCGAGCCACTGCCTACCTGTAACGAATGTCAAAAATCTACAAATGACAGCCGGGCCGAAAGCCTTAACGTGCTTTCCGAGGCACGGAGGAAACTCGGTATGTAATGGGTGATCACCCATCCACGGATCAACCTAGGCGGCTTAACCTAAAGCTCGACCCGAGCGGCTGTTATTATTTAGCCACGCGCTCCTCCATAAACAGGGATCACACAACATGCGGTTGCAGCATGTTTTCTTATTTCATATCTATGAGCCGTGATTCAAGTATTCACCCCCTTTTTAGCCATATTATTATCTTACACATAATCCGTTCATCACTTCTTTACCGTTTTTCTCATAGCCCTCCTATTATCAGCACGCGTAGCAAGACCACCGTAGAAACTGGTTTTGTCGACGAAGAATCGACAAAATGACAGACCAACAATAGAAATCTGTTATTTTGTCGATTCTTCCGTCGACAAAACACGTTTCTGGTTTTTGCTGGTCTAAAACAAAAG
Source organism: Noctua janthina (assembly GCA_963576755.1). Classification (NCBI taxonomy): domain Eukaryota; kingdom Metazoa; phylum Arthropoda; class Insecta; order Lepidoptera; family Noctuidae; genus Noctua; species Noctua janthina. The sequence continues at coordinate 11,218,438 of OY755068.1, read as the reverse complement.
TGACGGTAAAAATTTATTGTTAAAAAAATGTTAGGTGCTTATGGGGTTAAAAATTATTTGCATGGTAAGATCCGTTCATCTGGAGAAGAAAACTCCTTGGCAACATCATCTAGGTGGAAGCGCCAGGGTAGGCCGCGAAATTGATATTTTCTCACGTTCTTTGCAATTTGCAGGTCAGTGTCAGGTTGTATAACTTTTTCATCAAATAGTCATTCGATGGGATTAAATGAACTCAAGAATATATATATCATACAAGCGTATTACGGCCGCGAATCATATTTTGTTCAACATACAGTCCGACACTGACCGCTAAATTGCAAAAAAACGAAAGAAAATGTGAATTTCGTGGGCTACCCTGGCTCTTTCACCTTAAATCAGATTAGCAGTAGTCCGGTTGTCAAATAAATATTAAGGGTTACCCAAAAACTGCACAAAACAAAAACAGAATCTTGTTAACAATTGTTAAGATCCTCCACCAATCCATTAAAACTTAAATAAAGCAAACATCACGACATTAAAACAATCAGAAAAGCCCGCATTTCCTCGAGACCTACATTCGCGCGATTATTTCTCCCTTCGCGTTACCATCAATAATAAAACCACGCAATTTGGTGAACAGACTTCTAATTCATAGTCTGAGCCTAAATTCTAAAAATAAACTCGTAACGGTGTGTCAAGGCTAGAGGAAAACTATTTGTGTATTCGGTTAAGGCTATATCTTATTGGGGTTACCCTGTTTAATATTTTAAGGGTAAAGATAAACCAACATACATCTACAGGCCTACCGTTTGACTGAGAAGATGTATAAGATAGCTGCTCGGTGCTGGAAGGGTGTTGATGGCCGTCAGCTTACGAATAAGTTGAGCTCCTTGAGTTACAAGTCGAGCTACACGATAACTGATAAATGCTTGCACTGACTGGACAGATCCACTCAAATCTGTCTGGTTCTTTCTTCAAAAGATTTCATTTGACCTAGATTATATCAGGACCTTAAAAGAGACTATGACCTCTGAGTTTGTTTCGGCTGTTTCTTCTCAGAGTGGTCAGGTAAGAAACAACGGCCCCATGTAGTTAAAAAAATGCCGTGTAAAAGTGTTTGTAAAAAACCTATTTGCAAAATAAAAATCATTTATCGAATGGGTAAGCTGAGCGACATGCCACTACACCCCTCCCGAGATCCATTGAGCACCGAGCCTTTACTGATAGCACCGTCTTAGTTAAGCGTAGCAAAATTGTGGGAGTGCTGTACACTTCCGCTGCCTACCCTTTTTGGGAAAACAGGCGTAGTGTTGTATTTACCCGATTGCCACAGAAAACGACACATCTTTTTATGAAGAACATTGGACGGACCACCTGATAAGCGGTCAACGCCGCCTATGGACCCCAGATACTAATGACATCACAGGTGCGATGCTGCCCCAGAGTGCCTAATGCGCCAGTTATTATACCAGCACCATTTCCTTCCCATTCCTTCAACCGGAACACAACAACATTAGTTATGGTGTTATTAAGCAGTTTTTTAATTAAATAAATGAAATGTTCTTACCCCTGGTTTCTGGAAGTCTGATCGATTCCCTGATCACTAATTCTGCTGAAATAACGAAAGAGAATCAAATAAGATGAGGTTTGAGGAGGTTCAAACGGCTTGCAGAAACCGTAGGTAAGTTTTGTTGGGCGTAGAAACATAGGCCTCTGAATGATCGCCAGAATTAACGGACATATTACTGCATAGCAGTAGCGAAGGGTCAATTTTTTGTAAGACGTAAGCCGGAGTACATATCTTTAATGTGATTATATTATTCATCTATAGAGTACTGCCTGTACCATTTTTCAAAGGGTATCCGTTTGGAATCGAGTTGTATGGAGCCTTCGCCACTGCTGCATAGCCAAAGGATTTTGACTCGATATTCGCTAGAATAAGAGGAAGGGTACTGTTCTCCATCTTTCGGACATCATCGCCTTGGTAGCCTTTTACAAAAACAAAAAAAAAAATTGTATCCGAAAAGTCTGGTATCTTGTGAAATGCCAAGCAATTTTCATATAAGGGTGTAACGAAGCCGAAAGCATTTGTTCTCCCCATCATTGTGATCATTTTTTTTTTCTAGACCATACCTCGGAACCTTCTAGTTACGGAGATATTGGGGGTTTGGTTTTTTTTTATAAACCTCCACGACCCCGTACTATTCAATCTATCCATTAGCACAATTTTTTGAGTGCGTTACATCGAGTCCTAACGTAAAACGTGATTTTTCACCCCAAAAAAAAGGTCGTTTCCCAGCAATAACTTTTGCGTAAAGTTACTTAGTTTGATGTACAGAATGCTTGGTTGACGGATATGTGAAGGATCTGTTTACACCCTGTATGTGCAGTGCAACTAATACGGTCACTTTGACCTGTTCTGACCTAAACTTCTCTGCAAACGATTTTACTTATCACTGGAGCATAAACGAGGTATTTTCTTTACTTGTAATAACTGGAAGCCTCGGGTAGTCACAGTGAGTATTAATTATTTCAGACCTATATCCTTGTGCGGTGCAACTTATACGGTCACTTGATCTGCTTTAATTACCTTGCATACCATTATGGTTAAACAAAGAATTTTTATAAAGAAAGAAAGGTTTGGTTTACTAAAGAAAATCTGCGAGTTTTGGACAGTCACAGTTAGTTTAGTACTAAATGATCTGAGGCCTACATCTTTATGCACAAATTCAATCCTATTATAGTTGGGAGGAGGTTTGGCAAGTGATTATAGTCTTTATCCACAAAGTACCCAAGAAAAACACTAATTTCGCTTATAAAACATTAATTTTAAAGCCAACAGCAATTCGCCACAGCCTAGCAATAAGCAGCCATGGAAAAATCGTCCTCGGCCTTACATGTCCATCGTTCGGATCATTCATGCGACCAATTGTCCGACTATAATGCAGCAAATATGCTAATTCAGCTCATTATGTCCTAACGCCTTTGACGACGCGTGTGCGACTATGCTAAACGATTTTGGTAACCGATTTGATCTCTTAATATTAGGAGCAGTTATGTTGTACTGGATTTTTTATTGGGGCTGTGCTGTATTGGGTTACGTCATTGATGTGGAGTTAGGGATACGCGATTTGAAATAGAAGGTGGCTTTGGTTACATCTTGGAGTCTGTTGGATCTTGAAGTATTGCTAACAGAACGATACGAAAAAATTAAGTATATTAGAGATTGTTCAAGTACGTTTAAGAATATTTATGACTACCCAGAATCATGGGAAAATAATGGCAAAGATTTTTGATGCGCTGGGGCTTGGGAAGCCCTAAAAAAATACCAATGATCACAAGGTAGGTCAGGGACAAGCCAGGAGGGCTTCATAGCCTTCCTGGGCGCTGGGCTTGGCTGTGTTACAAGAGTTCAAAAGGTTAAGTATCAGGTACAGTAGTTAAGAATTCTTTGTATCGGTTATAATATCTTTGGCAGTGGCGAAGGTTCTATACACCTCGATTCCTACTGGCTTCCCTTTGAAAAATGGCACAGTCAGTATTCTATAGACAAATAATATAATCACATTAAAGATATGTACTCCGGCTTACCTCTTACAAAAATTGACCCTTCGCTACTGATCTTTGGTAAACCGTTGAAATTTTAAGCAGCGCAGTTAAGTAAGGCTAAGCTCAGTCTTGCCTTCGCACTGTTAATAATCCTTTACTAGGTGCCAAAGTCTTAGCGAAATTCTAAGCCGACTCAATGCGGATGGTAACTAGCATAGCCTGTTCCAAGAGTCGCCATTGGTTGAAAATCTGTTAATATCATTTCTATTTCAAAATAGCTTGACCTCATTGGCCAGATTGGGACTAAGCTATGATCACGCCACCTATAAAGATCTTTGACAGGCCTTCCACATTTAGATGCCGTCGACACGCTAAGGAGAAGAACCTTTAATAGTGTCAAACTTTATATTTGATTCACACCAAAAATATTGAAATATATTCGAGCCGTAGACGAAGAAAGTCATAATCTACTACTTGTTACTACTTTGTCACAAGTAGGTCTGCCTAGTGATACTCCCGCTTATCGGATCGCATTCGTGTGCCAAAATCAAAGAATGTTGAGACGGATATGTGGAGTGACAAGAATGGATAAAGTAAAGGAATGAGTGTATTAGAGAAAGTGGCGCCTGTTACAGAAAAATTTAAAGGAAGTCGTTTGTCTTGGTATGGACATGTAGTGAAGAGGGATGAAACGCATGTGACTAAAAGAGTGATGGCCATGCATGTTGATGGATGGAGAGGGAGAGGAAGACCAAAGAAAAGATGGATAGATTGTGTAAAGACTGATGTGAAAGAGAAAGGATTAAATGATGCCGTGACGTCTGACAGGGGAGAATGGATGAAGAAAATGTGTTTCGCAGACCCCAAATACAATGGGATAAAAGCAGTAAGATGAATCCTAGTGGTCGCTCTATAACTCTTTGATTCACACAGATACAGTACTACATATCTATGTTTCAGTCCTAATTAAGTCAGTGTCCACCACACTCCACAGCCCACTTAATTAAGTTTCCAATCCTGACTATCACCATACTAATTGCAACAAGTCTCAAATTTGGTAGCATTTGCAAACCAAATGCAAGGTGAGTGTGCACGATTAATTTTATGTAGGGCACGCCATTATGAGCTTTAAAAGGATATCCTTTGGTGATAAAAAATTGAAGCCTTTTGATTTGAGTATTGAATTAATGTAGATTAGATTACCTTCCTGTCGTGTTAGATTTGGACTTAATTATAGCAAAAGTTTAGTTTGATGTTGTCTACTAATCATTAAACAAGTAATATTTAATTAAAAGTATCAAAAAAAGCCGACCACAAATGTTATTATGTACCTATACATTTGTAATCTCCTTTTAATTTCCTTCATTTTGATACCCTACTCGATAGGTTTGGTAGAATAAAAGAAATTAACGACTTACAATTTAGCGCCAAAAATCCGCCATTTTTTGAAACACCTATCTAAGGTCATTTGGGTTTTTGAGACGAATCTAATGCTGCCTTAACCGTCGAAATCCATCCAGGCATTTTGAACATAAGAGGTAATAAAGAAACATACAAGATACGCGAGAAAAACATAACTCTTCCTTGACAGTAGGGTAAAAACATGACAAGCTATCCTCTGCGTTTTAGTAAGAACTTCATTGAAGATAATCTGGCTATGTTTGACAGGTACAGAAGTTCAATAAAATAAAGATGGTTATGCTATAGTACAAACTGCTGGTAAATTTGTTCCGCCGTTCGTTTTCTTAGTTAAAACACTAGGAACTGGAGAAATGTGGGTTTTATTATATTGGGAACTGTCTAATGTAATTTAAAGGGACATATGTAACATAACATCACTGTCTGTAATCCCCGAAGGTTTAGGCAAAGCTGTACCTTTTGTTTGATTACACCCAAATTTCGCCAGTTATGTTTTAAGTCCCATGTACCAAGAGGCGAGCCTATTGCCATCAACCGGGCACAAATCCAGACTCCGTATACAACATTATTTTTAGTATATGCGAAACCTGAATATAAATTGTTTAGAATAAGTAACTGAACCGTTTCCAATAATTTTTAAACCATGTTATATTTTGTCCCAAAAATATTTTTAAAAAGTTATAAGTTGGACACCGACCGACACCCGACACTAAGTACCTATCGCAATCAGTTAGGTACCTACTGCCAAATTATTATTATCAATGAGCTCAAGACGACGCTGGAAGCGCGCGGCGGAGCCGCGTGGTGCCCACGTATTTGTGCGGACAACCAAGTAACAGAACAAGCTTATAACTTTGTGATTTTTCATGATACAGTTTTGAAATTTTGTACGTAGATTCTTTAATAAAAATACTAGACACGTGTCTCAGGTTTTGCATATACTAAAACTAATGTTGTATAATTTGAGTTAATTAATGTTGACAATCGGCCCCAACAGATAATGGGGATCCTTTTGGAAGATACGATAAAAAGTTGTATTAGGCACCTTCATACAAAAGACCCAAACTTGGTTCTAAGACCCAAAAACTGCCATCCTCATTCACCTTACATAACCTCAGATAAAATCACTAGATAGAGAAGGTCAAGAACATTGCAACACCTCTCAATAAGACAATAAACAATGGCTCCGTTTACAAACGCCCACCGAACGCGTATCAATGGCGGAGCTATTTATGTACAGGATAATACGACGGTTTCATGACAAAGGATATTTGGAGATGAACGTTTGCCTTGACATCTATTCTTCAGCGCCATCTTTTAGGTTTTAGCCAGACGAATTTCCGGCGCCTGGGTGGTACTTTTAGATGGGAGTCGTGACAACATGGGAGTTTAGTATTTGAAGCTTTTGGGACGACTTAAGGTGGATGCGCTAGCGTAGCCCGCGAAATTCAAATTTCCTTCTTTTTTTTTTTTTGCAATTTTCAGTTCAGTGTCACACTGTATGTTGAACAAAATATGATTCGCAACCGTAACAAGTATGGCTTTACTAAGTTATAATCATTAAAATCATCAATGGGTTGTATTGATGATTTTAAGTTAATTTATATTGCCCACGTTTAACCAAACACTCTGTAGAATTAGATGTTTGTCTTTTGTAATTGTATTTAAGTAACTTTTGGATCTAGTCTCCCAAAATAAATAAATTTTGAATTTTAAAATTAACCACAATTAAAGACACACGTAAAAGATTATGTCCTTACGGGTGGTCAGAAGCCCTGAAGTCTGACAACCAGTCTTACCGAGGCGCATCGTTTTATCCAATAAGTAGGTTGTGGAAGTCAGATTGACAGTCGGTTAGACTGGAAGCAGACCGCAAAAAAGTTGGGAAATGGCTAGGCAGATGATGAGTTCTCTAGTTATCTAAAGGCTTGTGGGCATATGGTTGATCAAGATTTATTTATATGATACAATCTTAAGTTTAGTTTATCTTTTTTTTTTGATGAGGTGTGGCTAAATAATAACAGCCGCTCGGGTCGATCTTTAGGTTAAGTCGTGCTTGCCTAGGTTGGTCTGTGGCTGGGTGACCACCCATTAATACCGAGTTTCCTCTGTGCCTCGGAAACCACGTTAAGCCGTTGGTCCCGGGTGTCATTTGTAGATCTTTGACAGTCGTTAGGTAGTCAGTGGCCCGAAAAGTCTGACAACCAGTCTTGCCAAGGGGTATCGTAATACCCAGTAGTAACTGGGTTGTGGAGGTCAGATAGGCAGTCGCTCCATGTAAAATACTGGTAATCAGCTGCATTCGGGTAGACTGGAAGCCGACCCCAACATAGTTGGGAAAAGACAAGGCAGGCCGAATCTAAAGTTTAGTTTTTCGACCAATGAGAGACCTTTAAATGACAACCGAAGCAACTCTATACACGGTTTTATTTTACTTGCTTTGTTTATTTGTAGTTTCGGGTGTAATCTTGTTTCGTGTAGCACCTTTGACGATGTAAATAACACAGTCCTCTTTCTTGGAATGAAAGCTATTGTCATTATATGACGTCTGTAATCCCAAAATGGATAGGCAGAGATGTAACTATAGGTCACCTTAATATCGCCAGTTATGTTTAAGGGGCCTCCCCCTCAAGGTAGTCTGCCAAAATTCAAATTTTCTTACGTTTTACCTTAAATCTAAAACCGTGACGGATCGACCACATAATTAGCATTATCGCATTTTTTTTCTAACCTTGACCTTTAATAAAATTAACCATAAAACCACACAATATACTAAAAATTATGTTTAATCTATGTATTAAACCTATAAATAATTTGTTCGCTAATATTATAACAAATTCCGAATACTATTGTTGTTGTTTATGTAATTTCCACTTAATCGAACTGAAATATTATTTATTAACTATTAGTAACTATTGGTTATTAACCTTATTTCACTGTAAATTAAGTAGATGCAGAATGACTAATACCTACTATTGAAGAACCATGTAATTGTTGGAAGTTGTAGGGCAAACTGAACTTGATTTTAAGGGTATTAAGTTGATTTTCCAATAACACATACTTTATTATAACTAGAAGACGGGATATTTACCATGTTTATTGTTTTTTTTTTTGAGTTCCCGATATTTTTTTTTTTGCAACAGCGCCGTAATATCGGGAACTCAAAGAAAACAATAAACATGGTAAATATCCCGTCTTCTAGTTATAATAATGTTAGTGACCACGGTAGTTTTAAAATCTTATAAAAAATACTTTGTTTACATGATTGGTAAATCAATCGCAGTATCCACACACCTTTTACTGAAACAAACTCACCATCATCTGCCTAGCTAGCTAGCCTTTTTCTATGTTGGGGTCGGCTTTCAGTCTAACCGGGTTCAGCTGAATACAATAATTGTGGGGCGACTGCCTATCTGACCTCCAGAACCCAGTTACTACGGTACTAGTACTGGGTAATAGGATACCCCTTAGACTGGTTTTCAGATTTTCAGGCCACTGACTACCTGTAACGACTGTCGAAGATCTAAAAATGACAACCGTGACCAAAGGTTTTACGTGCTTTCCGAGGCACGGAGAAAACTCGGTATGTAATGGATGGTCTGATCACCTTTGGCAAACGTTGCTTAACCAGAAGTTCGACCCCGAGCGGGGATTTATCCACGAGCTCAACTTCCACAATAATACACTGTTCTAAGCTTCACGGTTTACAACTAATCTTATACTGTCACTTACGGGATATTTTCCGAGATTTTACCACCCGCATTCTCTAGTCCACCCACGATCATGGCGCTTGCAACAGCGTCGAAACATCGGGAGCTCTAAATAATGAACAATCACGGAAAATATCCCGTAAGTGACAGTTTACTCTACCCTCTAAACCACATAAAGAATCATCCCAAAAACATTATGTTAAGGCGTGAACTCAACAAATGACATAAGACTGAACTTAACATAACAAATGTATAGTAACTGATTTAAATTCCTTGTTGCCGGCAACTGACAATGGTGGCTGTGACGAAACCGTTGTCGAGAGATATGAGAACAGCATTCTTTATTCGGGAAAGTCGTTTTCGAGTCCATTTGGGTTTAAAGTTTTTGGGTACTTTGGGACTGGTATGGTGTTGACATTGTGATGACGGGAGCCGGAGAATGGAAGAATAGGATTTTATTTAAGTAATCTATACTAATATATAATACTAGCTGTTGCCTGCGACCTTAGTCCGGGTGAAATTTTATAGCCCTCCTCGATAAATGGGCTATCCAACACTAAAAGAATTTTCAAATCGAACCAGTAGTTCCTGAGATTAGCGCGTTCAACCAAACAAACAAACTCTTCAGCTTTATATTATTAGTATAGAAGTATAGATAAAGAGGTAAAATTTGTTTGTAAGTTTGTATGTAGGGGTAACCTCCGGAACTTATGATCCATTTCTAAAAATTCTTTCACTGGCAGAAAGCTACATTAATCGTAGGTGCTATAAATTATATTTATATCATGCATATTAGCCGAGTTATCAAAATTTTGACGGACCAAGTCGCGGGCGAAATGAAAGTTAGTTTATAATTGGGCAGAAATATAGCGTTCTTAAAAGGCTTTATGGTGAAAAATTTTGACATTTTCTGCTAGTTGAGAGCCTTTGAGTTCATCAAAAATAAACATGGATTCACAAGATCGACAAGATTTCCTCAACTAAGTTGGTAACATTGCAGTAAATTACTGAACCAAGCTTTATTTTAAAGATAAACATAGTGTTAAACGATACTATGAATGTGGTGGTTATTTTCAGACATCATCATCATCTGCCTAGCCTTTCCCCAACTATGTTGGGGTCGGCTTCCAGTCTAACCGGATGAAGCTGAATACCTGTATTTTACATGGAGCGACTACCTACCTGACCTCCACAACCCAGTTCCAAGTACTTTTCAGTCCTAGGCCCAAAATAGGACCCATAATTGGCTCAGAATAAAAGCTTAGAAAGTGACTCAAAGGGACTAATAAAATCGCTATGCAAAGCCCTCATACAAAAAGCTTTAAGGCTCAAATACTTCCCTATAAATAGCTAATAGGTCCTTGAATTTGACCAGAACACCCAAAAATAGTAGAACGTGCAGTTATTTTTATGCTTGACATTTAAGCATAGGAACAGGGCGAAAAGTTCCTCATCATCAACAGACATGTGAGGATTCTCCAACGAGACAGTATTGTGTATGGTGGGCTACTGCCCGACGAATGTTGTCAGGTTTCTTCATGTTAGGGCGATTTTAGTCAAACAAACTGATCGCGATCGCGCACCAAGTTACCACAAACTGTCAAATTTTCTCATTCGATTTTGAACCTAACCAACATTTTATGGTTTAAACACATTTGGAGAAATTTGACACTTTGTGGTAACTTGATGTGCTGGCGACTGTACAATCAGAAAATCTAAACCGCGTTCAATATATCCTTAAACGCTGTTAAAGACATGCCGATCCGGTTCAGTTCCAACTCAACTCTTGATCGCGTGGATAACTTTGCTTGTTGCGCGATATAGAATTTTGTGTGACGTCAGATATTATGCGTAGTTTGTATTTGATGCTGTAGATGCCGCCACAGTATTGATTTTAAAAGCAGCAGATAAAAAGGTGTGTGAGTAAATATTAAATGAAAGGACGAATATGGCAACCCTGCCGTTCCCAAGGGTGTCGTTAAAACCGATTGAGAGTTAGTCCAGACGAAACGGTTAATAAGTGAAATGGTGTGAGCGAAAATACAGGGATATTATGTCAACAGTGTTATGTAAAATCATTTATGATGTATTTGAATGGAGATGTACGTAATTTAGGCCAGACGACCTTTCAGAATCAAAATCAAAATATTTCATTTCACATAGGCCTAGATGGGGTAGAAGGAAGGAAGGGGTATCGTATAACCCAGGGGGTATAGTACTAACTGGGTTGTGGAGGTCAGATAGGCAGTCGCTCCATGTAAAATACTGGTATTCAGCTGCATCCGGTTAGACTGGAAGCCGACCCCAATATACTTGGGAAAAGGCTAGGCAGATGATGATGATAGGCCTAGATGGGCACTTATAAAACGTCGACAAAAAGGTGCACGGTTCGGGTTGGTCTTTTCCTATGGAGAAGAACCGGCAAGAAACTCCATGGCTACTGTATTTGTACGTAAAGTATGGGGGGACAGCGTAGGCCCGACAATAAGTCGTTGCCTACTACACAAAAGATGTAAAACAAGATAAAAAGTTAACAAGCAGCTGGGAATCTACAAAGCCTACAATGTTCACACATTCACAAACAATCGGCCAGCCTCGTGCCAAGCCATTCCTAGATAATCACTAACATTAGGAATGGCTTGCCTAGAAGAGCAGCGGTGGCCCAGTGGTGGCGGTCCCGACTTACAAGCAGTAAGTCGTGGGTTCGAACCCAGGCAGGCGCATTACTTTGTGTAATTTATTTCATCACCACTGCTCTCAAAACGGTGAAGGAAAACATCGTGAGGAAACCGGCATGTCCTAGAATCTAAAATTCGAAGACATGTGACATCTACCAACCCGCACTGGGCCCGCGTGGTGGATTATAGCCCATTCCCTCTCATAGAGAGGAGGCCTGTGTCCCAGCAGTGAAAACATTATAGGCTGCTGCTATGGTATGCCTAGGGGCCAACAATACGGCAAGCTGATAAGGCAAGCAGACTATTCAGAAACCCTAACACCATGAACAGTAGTCGGTTATAAGGGCAAGCCTAGCTTTTGACTTGTAAGCGTAGCCACTAGGAAACATCTTAACAAAAGCCTAAATAAAAGCGCTCTCCACTCATGACCGAGAGCTGAAATTCTAACAGTGCAATCATATGTAATTGAGCCGCTCCTGTCGATCTTTAGGTTAAGCCGCGTTTGCCTAGGTTGGCCCGTGGATGGGTTACCACCCATTACATACCGAGTTTCCTCCGTGCCTCAGAAAGCACGTAAAGCTGTTGGTTCCGGCTGACATTTGTAGATCTTTGACAGTCGTTACAGGTAGTCAGTGGCCCGAAAGTCTGTCAACCAGTCTTACCAAGGGGCACCGTATTACCTAGTACTAACTGAGTTGTGGAGGTCAGATAGGCAGTCGTTCTATGTAAAATACCTGTATTCAGCTGCATCCGGAAAGACTGGATGCAGACCCCGATAAATTTGGGAAAAGACTAGGCAGATGATGAGCTGTCGTATAGTTTTACAGAACCCAGGCATTATTCCATGCGCCTCTCTTATTCTAGTCATAATTCTTTGACCCATTTTGTTTGGAGTCCTGTCCATATCTTTTCCTCCATTCATTAAATAACTACTAGCCGTCTACTGATAGTTACTATCTTTAAAACAATGTAAGTACAAAGGGACTCCACAAGTGATGATAACTTAAAAGTCTGGCGCACCACGGTCTGAGAAGTCCTGTTATCAATCTTGTTGTCAGTTTATTTTTACCACTGTTAATATTCTACTAATGAGATCGCCTAGTCTTCATGATCGCCTAGTCTATTATTATATTGCATGGTCTAATAGCATGCAATATAAAAAAAAAATGGATACAGGGAGTAAGGTACACCGACGCACAAACAGTTAACACGTATTCAGCTTTCTGATCCGGCCCCACATAGAAATTTTTCATCGGTTATTAAGAAAAATAAATCAGCTGTTCCCTACAAAAGTGCAATACCTACACGGTCAAAATGTATGGAATAGCTGTTTTTTTTTTCAGAATGATTGACTGAATATGTGGTAACCGTTTGTGCGTCGGTGTTCCACCCTGTCTAAAAGGCACGCTACAAGACAAAAATACCCAATGCTCAACTCAGTTGCAAGTTCATTATCAAAGCTGTAGATAGAATATATTTAAAGCTATTCCCATATAATTTACAAGAATCGATAACTCGGAAACTACCAAGAATCGCGGCACATTCATGTGATATTTTCGGATACGTCACTATTAGGACCACCTTTATAATCCATTATCTATGTATTAATCCCCGTTCTAGACACATCAGCTGTCACACAATCCATCCTTCTTTTCTTCAGTCTTCAATACTATTCATTTAATTTATTCTCTCTTCACAATATTAGATTCCTTAAATTTCAACAATGTTTTTGGCTAATGTTATATTCCACCAATGGAAGAGACTGGTGCCTGAAGTAAGTTTCTAAAGAAGACTGTGATAGAGGTCACCAGCCCCCCCCCCCCCCACAGGTTTAAAGACTATTTTGTGTGAACATCATTCATAGCACCCAGAACCCAGTTTTCAATATTCCCTCTTCCTCGAAAAACAACGGCAAGACTGCTGACGACTGCATAAGGAAATCAATTTCCTAATCAAATTACCTAAGTACAACAGTCACAGGGTCAAGAAGGTATTACAGTGATCATCAGCATATCAAAAGCCTGATTGTACCTTTATAAAAACATGAAGTTTTTGCTCCACAGTACAATACTGAGTCAGTGAACCGATTAGATGGAAAAACTGTGAATCTATCTATTAATAGATTGCGGTTTTAAGTTTTTTTGTATTGTTAATGAAGACTTCGTTAGTTTGTTTACATAGCTGTGAATTTTATTCATCCTTTACGGATGATTTAGATTGCCGAAGTATTCTCATTTGAATAACTTTACAACTAGACTTAAATTAACATCACGCCTGTAGTCCACGAAGGGTTAGGCAGAGGTGTACCTAATAGTACACACACATTTCGCCAGTTATGTTTAAGTCTCATGTAATAGGGGGCGAGCCTATTGCAATCAAATGGGCACAAATCCAAACTCCATGGTAACAACTGAGAAATGCATGATGAAAAAACTCAATAATACTTTGCCCAACCCGGAAATCGAACCCAGGACCAACGTTGGTCTAGTGTTCGCAATCGCGACTGCTGAGCTGAGAGGTCCTGGATTCTCATAACTGGCGAAATGTTGGTGTAGTTACTATTAGGCACACCTCTGCCTAACTAATCCTTCGGGGATTGTTATGTTAATTTAGGGTAACATATACAGGGTGTAAACAGACCCTTCACGAAGCATTCAGCAAGCAGCCATCAACCAAGCATTCTGTACATCAAACTAAGTAACTTTACGCAAAAATTATTGCTAAAAACTGACCTTTTTTTGGCGTGAAAAATCACGTTTGAAGTTAAAACTCAAAGTAACGCGCTCAAAACATTATGCATGGATGCTTTTCATAGTAAACAGGTCATTGAAGTAATTAAAGTCAATTTATAACATTAAAAACTACATAATATTTAAAAAGAAACTTGTGAAAAAATTGGAACTTTGACCCCCAATATCTCCGTAACTAGAAGGTTCCCAGGTATGGTCTAGAACAAAAAAATGATCGCAAAGACGGGGAGAACAAGTGCCTTCCGGCTTCGTTAAAGGTCTATTATACCCACTAAAAACACAAAAATAAACCAATATATAAAAAACAAGATGAAGAATCTTACGGGGTTTCCCGTGATGACGTACTTGCTATTGCCACACATTTGTTAAACAAGTTATGCTTTCGTTTACTTAATCAAGGCTTACAAACAGGATAAGCAGATATTAAAGTTACCAAATCTCTGTTTGAAATTAGAATGAATCATACAATTTGATATCAACATTATGATATATTTTTTTTTTGTATGTTGTGTGCCCTGGGGGATTTCCCATCGTTATTTATCTCCTATTTGACCGATTGGCCCGAAAGTCTGACAACCAGTCTTACCAAGGAGTATCGTATTACCCTGTACTAACGGTTGTGTAGGTCAGGTAGCCAGTCGCTCCATGTAAAATACTGGTATTCAGCTGCATCCTGTTAGACTGGAAGCCGACCCCAACATAGTTGGGAAAAGGCTAGGCAGATTCATCTTGTATTTGACTCCTTTAGAAGAACAATTTACAAAAAGCCTTCCTTAGCGGCCGTTCGGTGCTGCCCTGCACGTTAATTAACTACAATTCACGCGATTAAAACAAATACTGAATATGAAAATGTCGTGTGATCCCAACACAACACCGCAAAAAAATCGTACAGTTCGGCGCCATGTGAACGTAGATTTAGTGCTCACCAATGTAAAAATTCAGACAATGTAATCAATTACATCTGGTAAAACAGAACCTCTCACTCTCAAAAGGAGGTCGACAGACAGTCTGCCATCTCTTAGCTGTCATAATCTCACTCTGTCATCCAGACATTGCTTTGAAGGTTTGCCATCATGAATATCAAAGCATCGTTAAATCTTACATGATCAACTCAACAGTTACGCTGATTTTAAAAATAAACAAGGACAAAGGTTCTCTTACAAAATTGTATCAATGAGAATCCACAGCCGCGCTAATCTACCACCATCATCTGCCTAACTGTAGCTGTCTTTTCTGAACTATGTTGGGGTCGGCTTCGAGTCAAACCGGATGCAGATGAACATCAGAATTTAACATGCAGCGAAGTGACTGTCTTGCTGACCTCCACAATCCAGTTACCGGGGAACACAACTCCTGCCCGTATCCCAATTCATTTGGGGTTGGCGCAGCATGTCTTCTTCTCTCATACTTATCTTTACTTGGTAACACTATATCCCTTTTAAAGGCTGGTAGCTCCACTTTCTGGTAACGCCTATCAAAGATATACAAACGACAGCCGGGACCAACAGTTTAACGTGCTGTACGAGGCACACAAGTACCTCGGTATGTAGCGTTAGTTAACCTTGAAGACCGTCCCCTACGGCTGTTATTATTTAGCCATGAGCTTCTAATAATAAACGGCGAATTAATTTGATACGACATTACAAATCACACAATAAAAACAAGCCTAACAGAGTATTGTTTACAACAGCTCCGGGTTTCCCTGTCCTACTCAATTTTATAGGAGAGAGTGTGTTTTATGAATGAACGGTAATACCAACATTTCAACATTAACAAATAATTGACTCATCCATGTGGGTAGTTAATGAAATCTGGAGCATGCGAAGGTTGATAGTCATTTGTTATTTGTAGAACTAATTCGATAATTATAGAGCATTCATTTTTTTTTTCTTTTATCGGTGTATCTGTCAACAAAAAAAGAAAAAAAAAAGTTGTAGCTTAATGAATGTCCATACGGATGACGATGCTTACCAGCGATGTGAATGGCGCCGCAGGATTAGGAAAGCTGACCCCGCTAACGGGAAGAGACGAGGGCAAAGAAGAAGATATCATCATCATCATTTCAGCCGAAAGACGTCCACTGCTGGATATAGGCCTGAAGAAGATATATCTGCCAATAACTCATCATTCTTCACTAGTCCGTTAAATGAACTTACTATGGGTGCTATGATAAACAAGGTGGCCTAAGATCAGCCTGGAACTTAGCGATGTAAGTCAAAGAAGTCATCATTTAATCTTCAAGTTCGAACCCAAGACACGCATCTCTGATTTTTCGGATTCATGTGCGTATTGTATAACTATCACTTGCTTCGGTGAAGGGAAACATCGTGAGGAAACCAGCATGCCTTTTATGGGAAATCATCAAATGACCCCGCCCGCTCTGGGAGCGAAAGAGTGTGTTACACTTGTACTGACTAAAACCCATCCATGTTCCTTCTTAGCCCTTGGTGTTCCAGGGCCGCGGTAGCTCTTTCGAACAGTCCCGCAGCAAAAAACCAGCATGCCTAAAGGATATTTCTCGACGGCATGTAAATCCAAGTCAGAGGGCCATGCGCGGCATAAAAACTCTGACACTAGGTTAGCCACTAACCACACGATTAAGAAAGAAGATCTTGGAAAAGTAAGCTTGCTCTAGCATTCAGGACCATCCAGAAACAGTTGTCGGGAAGTTTAATATTAATTAGTTTCAAGACATGTCATTCTTTTCACCACTTATCCTTAGCCGTTCAATTGACACCATTATTTCTAAATATCGTGCGTACGACATACGGAAAACACTAGAGAATTACCTAGCTAGATTATTACTATTAACTGGGCCGCATCATCGCTTTACATCTGGTGATTTGCAGCCAAGCATAATTAGCCTATAATGTTCCCACTGCTTAAACACTGACCACCTCTCTATGAGAGGAAATGGGCTACAATCCACCACGCGGGCCCAGTGCGGGTTGGTAGATGTCACATATCTTCGAATTTTTGGTTCTAGGACCTGCCGGTTGCCTCACGATGTTTTCCTTCACTGTTTTAAGAGCAGTGGTGATGACACAAATTACACAAAGTAATGCCCCTGCCTGGGTTCGAACACACGACTTACTGCTCGTAAGTCGGGGCCGCCACCACTGGGCCACCGCTGCTCTAGAGTTACGGCCAAACTCAAGCTTATCTTATCAGTAGTTGACGTTAGTGCAAAACAACTCTTGGAACAAATGGGGATAGGAGCAGTGGCGAAGGTTCCATACAACTCGATTCCTACCGGATTCTCTTTTTAAAAATGGCACAGTCAGCATTCTATAGGCAAATGATATAATCACATTAAAGATATGAACTCCGGCTTTCCTCTTACAGAGATTGAACCTTCGCTACTGGATAGGAGCTAGGTAATAATAAATTCCAGGAAATTCAACAGTAACTTTTGTCCAGCAGGCTAGCAACTTATCAACGAATTACAGTGCGCTGGCCCAGTGTGGGTTAATACTGAGTAATACAACAAAACCATTAAAAAAAAGTCAGAAAAAAAAACGATTCCAGGTAATGGTAATAATAAATTCCAGGAAATTCAACAGTGACCTGTCCAGCAGCTAGCATCTAAACAACGAATTACAGTGCGCTGGCCCAGTGTGGGTTAATACTAAGTAATACAACAAAACCATTAAAAAAAATCAGAAAAAAAATGACAACACAAAGATTGAAGCGCCATCAAAGTTATCAACGCCACAATTCCAACTAACAGGCTTATTATGGACTAATTACTGTGCAAAATTAACCCATCTATATATAGCATTGTTGGACATGCTCTCACGGCAGCCATTATAAGGTTTTTTCCTAGTTAATCGGTTCAATTCAATGGGATAATGCTTTAATGCTACTGATTACCTCGATGCGAGCAGGCAAGCTTCTTGATTGGATTAATAGACCTAAGAGGTCCCATGACAGCAGAGATTTGTTACAAAGGGATTTGCTAATTTCCATGGTATAAGATGCTAAAGCTGTGTGTATGGGAAGATGTTGCATCATAAGGCTGTAGTAAAGTCATTTAAATTAGTAAGGATATTGCGTTGGATTGGTTTTACGCGGATGGCTATAAGAATAGGCGAAAATCAAAGAAACGATGGATGGATTGTGTGAAAGATAATTATGTCTACAAAGATGGGGCGAATTATAGAGAACTACATAACATCACGCCTGTAATCCCCGAAGGGTTAGGCAAAGCCGCAGAGGAGTAACTAGTAGTAAACCCACATTTCGCCAGTTACGTTTAATTCCCATCCCGGACGAGCTTATTGCCATCAACTGGGCGCAAATCCAGACTCCGTGGCTGCTACTGAAAAATTCCTGATGGAAAAACCCAATATCACTTTGCCCGACCGGGAATCGAACCAAGAACCTCATGCTCAGCAGTGAGCAGGGGGCAGGTTATAGAGAAGTATAAAAGAAGAAATGCTTCGACCCCAGATAAATTAGAATCAGGGCAGGAGAATGATCATCTACTACTATTTTTGAATCTCTGAAATGCCGTCCAAAAGTGGATATGTTGTCATGAAGATCTGATACACCACGGCACCAGCACGTCTACCAACTTAGCATAATCAGTCTTTAAAGTCCCCACTGTGCCGGGACAGAAACCAGGTGCTGGTTGGGCGATGGTTTTGGGACATGCCGGTTTCCTTGCGATATTATCCTTCACCGTTCACCGCAGTGATGATGAATTACTTCTCACGAAGTGTGCCTGCTTGGGTTCGAACCTACGAGACGCCTACAAACTCGTAATTCCTTGGCCACCACTACTCGCGCTACTAAGTCGAAGCCAAGAGAAGTAAGAATGACAATGATGACGTTTTAGAGGAAAATTAAATAGATTAAACCAGAATGCCGGTAGATTACCTGAATACTAGCTATGCCGTAATATCCCAATTAGTTTTCCTCTAAAAATTCTCGATGAATGTAGGTGTAAAACTATTTTGTATAAATATATATCGTATCACAGCAGGTCAATCAATATGAATCATCATTCGATTAGATGCTTGTCGGATTGCCTGACTCAACACCGCACCGTCCGCTTTGGTGAGATCTTTATCGGGCAGAATGCATGACTTTGGTAGTCATTAAGGGACTTACCACACTTATTCAGCTCTGTTCAGCTCTTGTCCACAGAAAACAGAGCTTCAGCTTTCCGCGTCTATTCAGATGCGTACGGCGTACAGCGTACGCATCTCCATACAAAATCGTTGTTTTTTATGGACAAGAACTGAACAGAGCTGAATAAGTGTAGTTATTCCCTAAACCGGGGTCGAACCTGGATCGTCAATAATATTCCTCTTACAACTATTATAAATGCGAATGTATGGATGTTTGTTGCTCTTTCACGCAAAAACTTCTGGTATTTGGATGAAATTTGGCACACAGATAGTTTACAACCTGGATTAACAAGTAGGATACTTTTTATGCCGGTCGTACGATGCCGCAGGCATAATCTAGTTTCGCCATAAAAGTAAAAATTAAAACAACAAAAAATCATCATCATCTACCTAGCCTTTTCCCATGTATGTTGAGGTCGGCTTCCAGTCTAACCATATATTATATAAAATACTGGTATTCAGCTGCATCCGGTTAGACTTGAACCCGACCCCGACATAAGTGGGAAAAGGCTAGGCAGATGATGATGATTTCGAAACTTAAAAATCATACCGGAATTTTATAGGGACGAAACACAAGCAGAAAAAAAGCGACCTCATAGCCACAACTGTATTGACAAGTAACCTACCCCAACTAACTTTGTATAAGGCTAATAATGACACACCATTAAGTTCATTAAAAAAACGAAAAAGAGATACAAAAAAGCCCATTGAACGAATTGAACATAACTAAGTAGGAGCCGAGTGGCCGATGTACTTAGTCAAATGAGTTTGTTTTAACAACTTTGGGAATAGTTACGATAACGGAGCGGGCCAAGCATGCTTCGAATATTTATCAAGTAAAGGCTTTCTGGGTTATTTATTACATAACATCACGCCTGTAATTCCCGAAGGGTAAGGCAGAGGTGTACCTAATAGTACACCCACATTTCGCCAGTTACGTTTAAGGTTATGTTTATAAGGGGCGAGCCTATTGCCATCAACCGGGCACAAATCCAGAATTCGTGGTTGATAATGAGAAATTCCGGATGGAAAAAAAACAATACACTTGGCCCGACCCGGGAATCGAAGACATGAGGCTCAGCAGACGCGCTTGCGACCACTAAACTAACGAGGCAGTCTGATCTTTTTTTTTCCTATTCTTTTAGCAACCCCTTTTAATTGATACCCATATCATGGGGGTGCATAAAAAATAACTAGTCAGCAATCTTAGTGAGTCCCCGAAATTGGATTTAGAATTAAGTCACTGAGCTAACCATGCATTGTCATCCAAACTAAACGTGTATGCAAAATTTCAGCTCAATCGGTAGGAGATAACTGTTTAAAAATACAGTTAAAAAAACAAATATTTTACACACAAGTTAAAATAAAAGCTTGTAAAAACAGGTAAAATAGTAACAAGGATAGGACTCTTAAATAGTGCATAAACAGCTAGCGAAAACTCTGATGTCTTTCTTCGAATTGAATAATTTAAATGACTTGGATTTTCCACTAATGACAATACGAAGGGGAAGATGGGGGCGCGTACTCTGACGGTCACTGACCTTATTAGTGATGTCCTTCAAAGAATTCAGTTGATTACTTTACTTAGTACTTGCAACCAGTGTGTTGTTAAGACCCGATTTAGAAATGAATTTGGTTGAAGCAAAAGAAATAAAAGGTAAAATTGCAAAAATTTCAAAAAAAAATCGTAGCAGTGAGGTTTCGTAGTTTCGGCCTTGTTTTAATACATAAGAAGTTGTAGCTGGTAATAAGGACTACTTAGTTTGCTGGTGGTCTCAAGCGCGACTTCTGGTCATGGTTTCCTGGCTTTGATCACCTAATCCACCAAAATATGATTGTGTTTTCCCGTGAGGCAGCAATTTTGACATTCTTTATGATTGGCAATCTCTCGCTCTCTATAACAAGGAACTTATAATTGTCGAGACGGTGTAATAAACACTAATTCTGTGTACCTACCACTCCATCGAGCAAGCATGATGTTATGTCAGGTCCAAAGATAAATCAATACGAATAGTCTACCTACCTGCAATTGGCCGTTAACTAGCCCCGAGTTGCAATCCAGCCCGTCACGGTTCTATTTTTAGAAGGGGTGCAGTAAAAATACCCCCTGTGGGCAACACGTGACTGGGGAAAAAACCCCTAAGTGCCTGTTATGTACTTCACGTTGAACGCGAGTTATGATGATTTTAAAAATGGGGACTATGGAGTCATTCTGGAATTATAAGGTTGAGTGGTCGCCAAAAGTTATCAATTTGGGAAGCTATAAAGAACGGATGTGACACTAGCTAGACACGATTTACAAAAAATGTGATCTTAGTATCCCTGATGGTTTCAGGGATACTAAGATTACATCTAATATCTTTCTTTCTTTTTTTTTGTTTTTCTTTTAAGTATCTTTATTTTACTTTTTTTTTAATTTTTTTCTCTTTTTTAAACTTTAATTCCGTATAGTTGTGCTTGTGATTAGTTGATGTAACAGATCACATAAGATTTAGCATACAATCTTTTTAAAATAATACCTTCTGGATACTAAACTAAATTATAAAAATATCTTGAGCCCGCACAGCACCTACCTCACACTCTCACAGTGTTATGCACACTCTTTTTTACTGCTATAGGGGTTACAAGAGACGAAAAAGAGATGAAGCAGTCAAAACTCCTGACACATTTTTGCATTTGAGCAATGATGACTTAAGCACGTCCCTAACCAGTCCCAAAGTCTTCAAAAAAACCGTTCCCCATTCAAATTTCAAAGAATAGTATTCCGAAGCGTTCGGTTACCGTTCGGAAAGGTTCGGCGGTCAAAAACAGGAGCCGATCGTAATATATCGGTCAGTTAGAAAGGTAAGCATGTAAACTAGCGAACGTAACTTTCTCTGCAAGTTCGTGTGACACATTACGAGCAAAGCTGAGCTATGTGCTAATGACTTTGACAATGGAATGTGTTAACAGTCGCTTTTTTGGTTGAAGGAGGTTTGAAGATATATTTACGTTGCATTTAAAACAACATAGTTTATGCATCAGTGTCTAAAAAGCTGTTTAATTTAATTTGGCTATATCTGTTTTCTAGCAGTGCGAGCAATATACCAAAACAAGACACAGTTTGTTACAGTGTTTTTCAAACAAAGTCCCAGAAACCCTTTGCTAAGCCCAAGGTCCTTCGAGCCGGATCATTCAACCCCCAGAATAAACCATTACGAAACCAAATAGCTTTTTCATTTCTGTTTGAATATGGTCCGTTGTTCCTAATTTGGTGTACCTATCTCAACAGTTAAGTCAGTTACCATGATATTTGATAGCAGATTTGCAAATCGGAGACCTCTGTCAATCTGACAGAAATCCTGAGATCCTTGGACATCTGGACCTTAAGGACTCGATATAGTCGGCAACAAATTCGCACAGTTAAAGAGGAGAAGTAACATTCTATTCATCTTGAAGTGATTTCATCTAATTTTTAAACGAAACACCAAATATTGGTTTATGTTGTGTGTGTTTCGTGATATTGAAACAATATTAATTTAAAATGATTACGTCTAGTCTGCAGACTTGTCTCATACTGGTGATTTCCGCCACCTTCTGTCGATACTTTTGCACTCTTAGATATTTGTGAGTTTGTGACATATAGTGTCCACCACAAAAGTCCTAATTCAATTTATACGTCAGGTCAACAGGATTAGGTAATTGATCACATTACCTGGCACAAGTACAATTTTTCAGAATTTGCGAGTATTCACAAATTACATTGACGCCACTCGTTACAGTTTTTAAGACTATTCTTCTATTTCAATCAGCTTCAGTAGGTGGCATAACATCTTTCTTCTTTTTTTGTATACTGAATAGAAACCAATTCATCGAAGGAAGAAAGTATTAACATCGTCATCCAATAAGGAACCGTATTTCCACCCGATCCATCCTATTACACAACGTCTACATAATAAAAAATACTGTTTGTTTGTATTCTACTTTTAGTAAAGCTTCATCTCGGAAACTGCTTGGTTGTTTCAGTGCAAATTCAAAGTTGTTTAGGCTATTATAACAGCTGATTTACAAAATTACTCTTCTTCCTCGGATTTTTTTAAAACCTTGCTTAAAACGCACCCATGATACAGGAGAAATACCGAATTTCTCCTGTATCATGGGTGCGTTTACAAACATTTAAATTCCCATACACAAACACCTGGAACAACTACCTGTAGGCCATACAAATATTTGTTCCGTGCGGGAATCGAACCCGCGACACGAAGCGCAGCAGTCAATCGCTCAGGCACTGCGCCAACCGTGCCGTCGTCGTAAATTACTTCAGAGCTAACGTGATTAGAGTGAAATATCTTACGGCAAGCAAAATCAAGGCAGGGCAAGATGGAGATGACGGAATGAGTTGGACTCCTTTGACAAATACTGGTACTTGGCAGCTCAAGACAAAAAGCAGTGGAAGGAGAGTAGGAAGGACTTTGCCCTGCAGCGGGAAAATACTGGCTTGTAATAATAATGCCATCATGTATTAGAGATATTTCTCGACGGCATGTAAAGTCAAGTCAGAGGCCCTTGGACGGCATAAAAAAAAAGTCTGACACCAGGTAAGGCACTAACCACACGATAAAGAAAGATTATGTATTAAATCTTCAATATTTAACAGGATATTATGCACGATAGTGCGTAAAACAGGAACTCTCTCTCTCTCTTTCAAGATTAAATGCGTCGAAGGCTTAAAGTTTACAGCATCCTCCAATGTGTCAGAAACCGTATGGAATTCACTGATACGACACGCAGAATTGTCATTGCAAAAATATATTAGCATGTCAAATTATTTATAGAAACGAGATAACAATCAATTGAGGATTTCGTCCCGCTTATCAATTTAATACATAATTGTCAGTATCACATATTTCTATTTGTGAGACGCCGGTGTTATTTTTGGAATTATTATTTCCCCTTGTATTATGTATTTATCTGATAAGGCTATGTTTCTATACGTACGTCATTGTATTGTGTACGCGAAATCAGTTTGTGCATTTCTCTTTACTGTCAGGCGCACAAGAAAATGAGTGGGTTTAATTTTGCTGTTTTTAGCCTCTAAGGATTATATTTCCATGGCATACAATTTGTAGTATCCATGAGGATTTTCCCCATACAAAAACGGCAACTTAGGACCATAGACACTCGGTGAAGAAAAATTTCGTGGCTCTTGAGGAAAACTGGTCTTAAAACAAGAATTTGTGTAGTATACTGCAACAAAAAAACCGACTACTGAATAAAATGTAGCCTATGTTATGGGCCATAATAACGAATCGATTGACACTTTATTCATCAAAATCGGATGAAAAGTTTAGGCGCTACGCAGAAACATACGTTAATATAAACATAGTATACATACACAGACTGCTAAAATCATAACCCTTCCTTTTGGCTTCGCTGTAGTCGGGTAAAAACTAATCTACAATCGAACTACGAAACAACAACATACGAGCGACAAAATACTGTTTTTCACATATTTCCCGCGTCCAAGAAAAGCTAGGGCAGTAGCCGAATGACCGCTACACTTGCACATTCACACTTCACGATAACCTCTAGCCATATTTCGCTAAAGGAAAACACATATGGCCTACAGCACAAACGGAATCAGCCTAAAGTAACGTTCCTGCTACGTTTGGGACACAGGCATCCTTTCGGTGAGGGCCGTCATCTATCACGCGAGCATAATGCGGGTTGGTAGATGTCAAATGTCTTCAAATTTTTGCTTCTGGGAAATATCGGTTTCTCCAAGATTTTCTACAAATGACCTATGGTTCTTGAACCGTCGAAAGTGTTAAGCAGACGTATCAACCGAAGCAAAAACATCTTACAACTACATTTGGCATAAATCCACGGCAATAAACACTGTTCAAATTGCAGTGAACGGTGCTTGACAGGTTGCCAAGCTATCGGCCAGCTATTAGTACAATTATTACGCACAAAAACCACTTCCCACGTAATACTTAAGCATGGAGTCGTAATTTGCGTATTTACATTGGCTAAAGGTGAAAGAACATGTCTTAATGAGAGATGTTCCCAGAACCTCTGAAGCCGTTGCTAACGGAAAGGTTCACTAAGAGAAAATTTTGTCACCCCTAAAAATGTGGCTGGGGCATGCCGGGTGTAGAAAGCAGAGAACGGGGTGCACGGCAAAAGCATGATGAAGGAGAGTTGCTCAAGCTTGCAAATGGAAAGGTGTACTAAGAGACGATCTTGTTATAAAAAGTTTCCCCAGGTACACTGGATACAGAAGGCGAAATATCGGGTGCGTGTGTTACACCCAATAACCCGGATTGGACTCGTGTCGAAGAGGACATTATTTATGTTGATTATTACGCAAAACGAAAGACGGGGTCGCGCTCGCGGCCGACCTAGAAGAAGATGGCGGGACATCTTGGATGGCTTCCTCGCGAATTGGCGAGAAGAAGCAGATCATCGTGAGAAGTGGAAGGAATGGGGGGAGGCATTTGCTCAGCAGTGAGAGAAAAAAAAAATACGCAAAACTTATGTGAAAGTTAAGAAGAAACTTATGCTTGCGCGACGGTTTGCAAGGATCATAGCGAAACTGTACGCTGCCCAGGGAGGGCAAGAAGTACTTATGGACCAACAAAAAACTGTGCTTTTTTGGGCTATTTCACTGGACGCCTACGGATGGACATCGCCAACGAGGTCGACCGCGAAGAAGGTGGTGTGATCTGCTCTCGCACAAAATAAAGAGGTTTGGACGAAGAAAAGGGGAGCTTTTGCCTAGTAATTGGACAGAAAACCCGCTACAAAAAAAACTTGTCGATGTACCTAATTACATAACATAATTCCTATGACTCACGGCAGGATAAAAAGTAACAATGGTACAGGAAAAAATTAAGGTAAAACATACCATTTTGCAAAACGGGCTATCTACGCTGATTTAGGGAAACTATGCGTTTAATGGCGTCAATGATAGGCAAAAGACGGTGTGTGAGGTCACTAACCCGCCCAGTTTGCGTCTATGGATGCCAATGACGACAACCATGGACGTTTGAAGGGGAAATTGACGTAATAGCTCATGCATGAACGCTGTTATCTAGACTTAAAGCAAAAGGAAAAGAGAATATTCTTTTAGAAAATCTGAGTGTGGATTTGTACCCGGTTAAGGGCAATGGGTTCACCTCCTATTAATTGGGAGCATAATTAGCGAAATGTGGATGGACCTCTGCCTTCATCTCTGAAGAATAAGGCATGATAGCTTAAGCCGCGTTGACACCATCAGAGTATGCTCGGACTGAACTCGTATTGTGGCAATCCATACCAACCCATCCGAGTGCTGCTCGGATTATAGGTTGCCACAATACGAGTTGCCTCCGAGTAGGTATCCGAGTCCACTTGGTACGAGCATACTCGGATCGTGTCAACGCGGCTTTAGCAGAATCAGCCCATAATATTCGCACTGCTGAAACACAGGGTGGTGCGGAATTATGGATGATGATGTCTTCGAATTTTTCGTTCTGGGACAAGCCGGTTTCTTCACGATGTTTTCTTTGCTTTGAGAGTAGTGGTGATGAAATAATTGACACAAAGTAAAGCCTGGGTTGAACCCACGTCAGTCTCCGTAAGTCGCAGCCATTTCCATTTTCTAGACCACCAGTGCTTTGATGTAATGTTAAGTATTAACCACAGTGAGTAAGAGGGCGGCAAGCGGTTTTTTTTTTCGCTGATAAATAGGACGAATGGACGATCATGACCGTCTGTTTTCTCGGGTAATCCCCTACTAAATGTTGGTAGTTGGAAACCACAGAAAGGTGGTAGTTACTATTAGGATTTTTTCTTTAGAAAATACATTTAAAACGTCAAGCCTGTTTTCAAGGAAGAGGTACGCAGAATATTACCTCCTGTACAGCCACATTTCGCCAGTAATGTTTAAGTCCCATCATCATCATCTGCCTAGCCTTTTCCCAAGTATATTGGGGTCGGCTTCCAGTCTAACCGGATGCAGCTGAATACCACTATTTTACATGGAGCGACTGCCTATCTGACTTCCACAACCCAGTTAGTACTGGGTAATACGATACCCCTTGGTAAGACTGGTTGTCAGACTTTTTGGGCCACTGACTACCTAACGACTGTCAAAGATCTACAAATGACACCTGGGACCAACGGCTTAAGTCCCATCATCATCATCACAAACTTCAGAACCGGCTGCAGGAGCCGAAGCTCCGGGTTGTTGCTGAAGAAATAAGAAAAGGTAGTTTTTGTTTTGACAGAGCAGAAGTAAGTCTGAGTCTGTTTTGAGCACTAAAAAATACGTTTGATTAAGAAAAACTTCATCACATAAAAAACCTACTATATTCCAGAGCGGAAGTGTATAGTACACCCAAATTTTGCCAGAGTTTAAGGCCATTTGCCCAGCGGGTTTTATTTTGTGAGTGATTCAAGAATATTAATCTATGCCTGGCAAGCTCGTGGCTAAATAATAACAGCCGCTCGGGTCGATCTTTAGGTTAAGCCGAGCTTGCCTAGGTTGGTCTGTGGATGGGTGACCGCCCATTACATACCGAGTTTCCTCCGTGCCTCGGAAAGCACGTTAAGCCGTTGGTCCCGGGTGTCATTTGTAGATCTTTGACAGTCGTTATGTAGTCAGTGGCCCAAAAAGTCTGACAACCAGTCTTACTAAGGGGTATGGTATTACCCAGTACTAACTGGGTTGTGGAGGTCAGATAAGCACTGGCTCCATGTAAAATACTGGTATTCAGCTGCATCCGGTTAGACTGGAAGCCGACCCTATATAGTTGGTAAAAGGCTAGGTAGATGATGCCTGGCAAGGTACCATTGGTTAGGTGAGATGCACGTTAGCTGAGCCTGAGAGCAGTTACATTTTAAATATGATTTGAAGACTGTAAATAAAAATGGCTAGAACAAATAGTAATTTCTGATATACTTAATAACTTTTCTCGTTGTCAATTATAATGCCGTAAACAACATTCCTTCATAACTATGTTAATTACTTTGGTTTGTAATTAAGTAGTCTTCAACAAATTGACTTATTTGTCGTCAAATACTGGTGTTGCGACACACGACTTCGCTCGATTTTTTATCATTACAGTCGAAGGGGGGGGGAGGGGGTTAATTTAAAGAAACAGAAAGATCCTATCAGAATACCAGCGCTTTAAGCCCCATGCAATATGGGACAAGTCTGTTGTCATCAAACGGACACTGTTCCAGACTCTGGGCTACTACTGACAGAAAAACCCAAAACACTTTGCTCTACCAGGGAATCAAACCGAAGACCGCAAGCAAGCAGCCACAATAAAAATAGGACAATATTAATTTTTAATATTTTTATACGCAAACCCTGCGTATAAAAATATTAAAAATCACGGTGAGCAGGGTGCGATGGTCTAATTGGTTAAGACGTCCGGTGTACTGAATCGGAAGGTCGCAGGTTCAAACCCTGCTCGCACTAGAATTTTTCTTTCCATGTCAAAACAGGACAATATTAATTTGCTTAATGACATTTTATTCATGTGCATGATCTGCTTCGATCGCGACCTCGCCGAATGACCTGTCTTCTGTAGAGGGCAACACCAGACAGAAACTCCCCGATAATATGCTTGGGAAACATAACATAACATAACATCACGCCAGTAATCCCCGAAGAGTTAGGCAGAGGTATACCTAATAGTACACCCACATTTCGCCAGTTATGTTTAAGTCCCATGTAACAGGGTGCGAGCCTATTGCCATCAACCGGCGCACAAATCGAGGCTCCGTGGCTGCTACTGAGAAATTCCTAAACAAAACTCCACGCCTATATTGACCGAAAGGTGAGATAGAGGTATCAACATTTGGATAAATTTAATAAGACCATGTAATAGCAAGTGAGCCCGGAATCGCGCACTTATCCTGCCTCTGAACTGATCACATCTGCCTAGCCTTTTCTCCACTATGTTACGGTCAACTTCCAGTCTATTCGATTGCAGCTCAATACCAGTGTTTTATATGGAGCGACTGCCTAACTGATCTCTGAAACACGATACTCCTTGTTAAGACTGGATGTCGGACTTTTGAGCTTCCCACTTCTTTGAACGACTGTCCTCCAGATTGATAGGCGAATAATACCCTGAAACATTGCGAACTCGGGACTTGGCGCCGAACACTTAGCATTCGCGTTTGCGAACACTAAACCAACGAGGTGAAAAGTATGTATTTTAGTAACAAAAACTTATTAACAACCTATTTAGTGGAGTTTTGTACTTTTCTGATTAAACCTTGAGTGGAGTGACTGGATACTTTATTTTGTTGTTGTATTGATACCGATCTAAAAGCTATCAGATAGCGTATTGTATATTTGATAATACCTGAGTGAAATGTCTTGTTTTCGTGTGGCCCCAAATTAGAAATGGGTAAAAGTTTTGCTAAATATAAAATAGTTACAACTGTCCATAAATCATTGGTTGCACATCATCATCAGCCTAGCTTTTTCCCAACTATGTTGGGGTCGGCTTCCAGTCTAACCAAATGCAGCTGAATTTCAGTATTTTACATGGAGCGACTGCCTATCTCACCTCCACTACCCAGTTAGTACTGGGTAATACGATATTTATTTATTTGCGTTCTACAAGGTAAAAACATGGTGTTATACAAAAGGCTTAGAGCTAAGAGCCATTGTAGACCCCGTCGGGGCACAGCAAAATTTTGTGTAATTTATACAATCTTAAACTTAAAATTAAAATATACTTGAAACCAAACAATCACATTCGCGATTAAAAAAAATATACACTTTGGTAAGACTGGATGTCAGACTTTCAGGCCACTGACTACCTGTAACGACTGCCAAAGATCTACAATTGACAGCCGGGACTAACAGTTTAATGTGCTTTCTGAGGCACGGAAAATCATTGGTTGCACATACATGCATAATTGTGTAAATCCTTGGTTGCACATACACGCATTATATAATCAGCCTATAACATTCCTGCTCCTGGAAAACTGAGGCCGGTTTCTCTCTCACAAATAGGGAAACAGTGTTTGGATTTAATAACTTACTATTGTTGAATGATGTGGAAGGTTTGCTTAAGTGGGAAGCGCCAGGGTAACCCGCGGAATTTTCTTAAGTTTTTTGCAATTTGCAGGTCAACAAAATATGATTTGTAACACGTATGTATTTACAGAATAATAATCATGAAAGAGTCATTCAACTAACTTACATTCATCTACCTTAGTGCATCCTTCTTGAATGTAAAACAATTTTAAAATTTTATTAAATTAATTAAAATTGATTTCCAATATTTCTCATCCATCTTTTACTTGTAGGACATAAGTATGTGGCATGTTCAAAATACAATGACTCTTTTTAAAGTTTAGTAAGAAATCAATTAGATAACTTCTTTTACTTTAAATATAAAAAAGTAATTTCAAGCATGTTTACCTATTTTTAATTAAAGTTAAATAAATTGCTTACCCCATTACCAAAAACTGCCACAATATTAAGTTAATTTTATATTGATGGCCATGAATGTGTGGGAGAGAAAACAGCTGATATTGATACTTAGTTATTTATAGTTTAATGCCACTATGTTGTAGTAAATAGTTGGGAGTAGTATTGATAAGTTTTTTTTTGTTGTTTTATGGTTCTATTTCTACTAGCACCTACTTCATTTTCAAATCTGTATGCAGTTTCTGTTGTTTCCATTTACACAAATGTCAACTGTATGCTGGAGTCACTTAAGTTGGTTTCAGAATTTTTAGTACTATTGAAGAGTCATATTTGTTTTTAAGTGTATCGCAAACTGGATTTTTTAATGAAAAAATATGATCGTTTCCATTTTTGAAACTTTAATTGCAAATACATTTACAGTCAACCTACCGCCAACCACACATCAGTGGCAAAATTTTCTCTATGAAAATCACCCTTACTGCTAAGACATAAAGGTGCTGTCAATGTCAAATTAGTACCCATTTATGATAGCTGTTCTGATGGGCTGATAGCCACAACCAATCATAGGTGGCCATAGACTTGACTTGTTATGTTTTTCATAATATCACAAAAGTATTGCCTAATCAGTTGCCTGATGAGCATGAGGTTCTGAGTTCAAAAAGCATGAAAGGACTGTAGATGGCAAAAGAGTAGTGTAATTTTTTTTTTAATTTTTAGCCTATATTTCTTTTTTTTTTTATTGTTATTTTGTTAAAAACTTAATATTGCATAATATGATCTCACAAGTTTAATATTAACCATACTAAATACACAAACATCTAGAATGTTAGTGTGATAATGTTTTTATTGATGCATTACGTAGACATTACAGGCAATTAATGGAAAATTCCTGCTCATAGGCAGCATGTAAATGTAATGGAAACATAGTTGACAGCTCAAATGTAAAAAAAAGAAAACCCAAAGGCCAGTACGAGGTAACACAGGAACAGTACTTGAAAGAGGTGAAAGCCTATTGCCACAGTCAGAAAAAATAAGACTGGCAACACCGAGGTGTGAATATGCTCTGACAGCCACAGAATTCAGAATAATCTCACTTTTTTTACTAAGACTAAGCTATAGGAATTTGAACTCTCAATGCTGACCCAAATGTTGGAAATCCTACATAGTGCTTCCATTTAGGTGTAACCTAATGTTAATGAAAATGCGCATTACAATATGTTCCTTCTCCTAGTAAAATGTGGCATGTTGACTTATAAAGATAGCTCATACTATGGCAAAAATATGAGCAAAGTGGTAGCAAGCTAAATGGCTAGATCTTTAAACGATATTCAATCTTAAAAGGTTATCCGTCAAATAGAAAGGTACAGGCATAGGACTCTCCGTGAAAAATACTGGCATTCAGTTGCTTCCATTTAGACTGGAAGACAACCCCAACATAGGTGGGAAAAGGCAAGGCAGATGATAAGAAGGGCATAGAGAAATGCAACATTGCATAAAAAAAAAAAAACACCCACACCTGTTCTACATTTAAATTCCACTCAAAAGAATTTAAAAATAAAAATGCACAATGGTATGCTACTGAATTATTTTGGCTTTAAACACTGCAATGTCAATTTGGTTGACATTAAATAAATAGTGATTGCATGTTATGTTTACATTACTGAAAGACCTTGGTTTTTAGTGTTTGGAGACATTTTTATGACAGACTTTTGAAATGTAATAAGCAGACTTCTAAAAAAGAAACAAAGCTATGGGACATCCCTATTTTGCTAACTGAATTGTGATTACAAGGGATTAATTAATTGTTCACTATAAAATAATATTATTTTATCAATTTTAACCAATTAATTAATTACTGTTACTTAATTTATATTTGTTAAATTACCTGATAATTATTTAGCTAATTATTAACATTAATTGGCTAAACCATAATAAGTATTGCAATAAATTATTATTATTATATAATTTATGTCCTTTAAATTTGTGTTTGCATTACTCATAAGTTACAAGCTTTATTAATCAGTTTTGCCTAATCGTTGGAGCCACTTTCAGGTCTTACCTCTGCAATTAAATTCACTTTAAGGCTGTGATATTTGACAGCTACTTATGACATTATGGAAATTCAAAAAAATCAGAGACATTTTTAAAGTAAAAAAAATGTGTGTCACTTATACAGTTTTTATTGCCCAGTTTGGACCAAAAATAGAGGAAATTCAAATAATACAAGTGCTTGTGGGTTAAAGTCCTTTTAACCAATATATTGCAGGAGATATTCATAAAGGCCTCATTGGTTCTCCAATTTTCAATTCTAGAATAGGTTAATGTTTTGCCTAATATGTTGTCAGTTATACTATGACACTCGGATCATTTAACATTCAAAGTACCAATGCTGATTTAAGTACCGGCTCACAGTTATTATTCATTGTCAATGTAAAGGTTATAATTTATTACACCTTACTGTAGATATTTAAGGTATTGTGATCGGTTTTTCCATTAGCTTAAAGACAATGACATTATGAGGAAAATAAGCATTTAAATTGGGGAAATTTTGTGGTAGACTGGGAATTTGTTTTTGGAATTTTACTAGGATCTATAACGGGTATTTTAGTAAGGAGATTTTGAGGAAAAGTGGGTATTGAAATTAGGGAAAATTGTGACAGTAACTGCCTGTACAGTGAGAACTAACACTAAACTATACTATTGTTTATCTTTTTGCCTTGATAATAATTACAGAAGTATCTATTTGAATTTAGAGTGCTACAGAATGAATGAATGACATTAGATCACTTGACTGCCAAGGAGTTGGAGTACCAAGACTTTTAGGTGCAGGACCTTTTTGGTGGGACAATAGACAAGGAGGACTTACCAGCAGGTGGGAGTGGCGTTGTCCACCGTGTCTTGATTGGGCTGCGAAGGAGACTCGGCTCCCCGCGCGCCGCCCGCCACAGAAGAAGCCGTGGTGTCGCTCTGCCCCCTCACTGCGACCGCATCATCACGTCACCACGACCACAACACGCACTGCTATTATCTCGAGCTCACTGACACTAGTTGCATCTCAACCTGAAAATCACCACACCACAAACTCGTATCACAGCCTCGTAGCAAGTTCCTAGCACCCGCGGCCACCGGAACACCACAGACGTGCACTCACACTGCCCCGGATTCGGACTCAAACCAACTCCGAGCACTGAGATCACGCCCTGATATCACCACACACGATTTATCCCACTAAAAAATGGCAACCTTTGCCACTAATAACCGAGTCGACTCACTACTTCACCATGGAATACTGTAATATTTATAAACTTTCACAAGTTAATTATAGATCAGACGTTACTATTAACGTTTGAACATAAGTAAAAGCTGAGAAAATAATATTTATAAATAGCTTCGGATTATTTTGATACAAATCTATATCGGTGTATCACTCAATACACACCCCTGATTCGGGCGGAGTGGATCCTCTTCTTTCTCTTTACGAGACGTTTAACATATGAAAATTAGCACGGATTAGTTAATATTACTACAATTATATGACCTACACCCTGATAACTACAAAGACATTTTGTAGCAATGACAGCGATCCGTATCGGCTTCACAGAACCTATAGAAAAAAATCAACATGTCGCCTCCTGTGATATTGCAAGGTGTTTTATCATTGAAACTTCAGTCAAAATCGAGATAAAGGGGCGTGGTCATCGAGAATCGAGAAGATTTTCCATCCATGAACGACAGAGATAAATAATGTCATGTTGTGCATTTTTGCAAAAAAGATATTCAATCTTTTAGTCTATCATTAAAACATGTTTTTAACGTTGATTCTGTGCAGATTTTTAAAATTTCGGAGGAAAATACTGGTAAAATAAAATATGATAGTTGGAATTTATTTTATTCGACTAAAACATAGGCGATCCTATTCTGTCTTTTTCTAATTAGTATTAAATTGTCAGCAATTAATTTGATCTTTTAAAATACTCTGATTGTAATTCATGTATTTTATTTAAGTTATAGCAATATATCATTAATTAATCTCTTAGTTCATCGACAATATAATATTCGGGGCATAAAACCTTTCTTGCATTTTCTCGTAGGTTCAACACTATGATTTCCCTCTCCCTCCTCTTTTGTCTATGCCAGGTACGAACGAATTACTTCATTTCATTGAATGACAAAACGTGACAGCTGACTGAATGAAATACAAACAAATGTCACAGAGTCGTTCAAATGGCTCGATTTATTTGTGGATGATAAATTTATTATTACTTGAGGTTTTGTTGTATTAAAATAGATATTTTAAAGTGTGAAACATACTAAAACATTAAAATGGCAACGAATAACAAAACATTGCACCTGATAGCGTCCAAACTTGGACTTGGCGAGGAAGATAAAGTTCTAAAGTACGTAAACAAAACACGTTTCATAAAAACTTGTAATTTAACGAATTTATTAACAAGTTAACGTATTTATTTGTATCTACTCACTCTCTTTACTATCATAATAAACACCTTTGATATATAGTATTGAATGATTTGTTTAACTATAAAGATCACAAAATTGTTATAAAAAATTACAACCTTAAAAACTAGTTTTGGTAATTCATTTGATGGATGCATCATAATGAAATTCCTAAGACAACCGTCTTTCCAAATCTAACTAGAATGCTAATAATAAAAAGGTTCTAGGAACCTTATTTTGATGGCTTACAGACCTTGGATGTTGCACCTACTTCCCGAATGAATAAGACCACAATTGATGTGTCTAAACGATAGGCTGTTGCAGTTTGCAGCCAGCCACTCGTCATCTGCCTAGCCTTTTCCCAATTATGTTGGGGCCGACTTCCAGTCTTAGCGAATGTAGCCTATCTCCGCAACCGAATTCATCATCATCATCCACAGCCCAACTCCACCCACTGCTGGATATAGGCATCTCTTTGCTTGTGCCAAGTTCCACTTCTTGTGATTAGTACTGGGTAATACAATACTGGATACCCCTAGGTAAGACTGGTTGTCATTCAGGCCACTGACTACCTGTAACAACTGTCAAAGATCTACAAATAACAGCCAGGTCGAAAGGCTTATCTTGTTTTCCTATCACAGAGGAAACTCGGTATGTAAAAGTTGGTTACCCACCCAAAGACCAACCTAGGCAAGCGCGGCTTAACCTGAAGATTGATCCGAGTGACTGCTATTATTTAGTCACGAGCCAACCACTAATCCATTATAATTTTTATTGTTTCTAATTTCAGTAAAGCAGCAGAGCTGGAGCGTCTGCTGCAGACAAAGAGTATGGCAGGTAGCAACATGACTGACACCAGCAAAGTTGTCATATGCTTGGACTTGGCTGCTTCTATGTTGGGGGCAGATTTGGACATAGTAAGTTGTTTTACAGGTATATAATTAACAGATTAGATGCATAGAGGAAACAGTAATTAGATTTCACATATAACTCCGTGCTTTGGAAAGCCGTTGATCCCGGCTTTAGATCTTTGACAGTCGTTACAGGTAGTCAGTGGCCCGAAAGTCTGACAATCAATCTTACCAAGGGGTATTGTATTACCTAGTACTAACTGGGGTGTGGAGATCAGATAGGCAGTTGCTACAGCCTTCATGTAAAATACTGGTATTCAGCTACATCCGGTTAGACTGAAAGCTGATGCCAACATAGTTGGGAAAAGGCTAAGCAGATGATGATAAATTTATAAATATTATAACATCATGCCTGTTATTGACGAAGGCTAAGGCAGAGCTATAGTACACCAACATTTCGCTAGTTATGTTTAATTCCCACGTAATAATGGATGAGCCTACTGCTATCAACTGGGCAAAAATCCAGACTCCTTGGCTGCTACTGAGAAATTCCTAATGGAATGGAAAAACCCAGTAACACTTTGCCCAATCGACCCAATAATAATGACCGGGAATCTAACCCAGGACCTTATGCTCAGCAGTCGCACTTGCCACCCTCGACTAACGAAGCAGGTAGTAAACTCACTCTTTCATATTACACTATAATCTAAAGAAAAAATAATTACTCTCAACATTTTACTTACCAATCACCCATTCAAATATTTACATCAAAATTACAGAAAACTGCAATCAAATACTCCGGCCTCAAGCCGTCAGCTTACACAAACACTAAAAAGGTGGTGCAAAACCTCCTAGAACTGAACAGTGACAAGCTGACCACCACCATGCTGTGCCTGACGCTCCAATGTTCAGGAGTGCAGGAGCTCGCTGACAGGATACTTGAAGAGTACCAGCGGTTGGCTAAAATGGTGAGAATTATTTATGTATCTAAAGTTTTTGTACACAAAAAAAGACAGAAAGAGAGGACGCCTACAGGGTGTAAACAGACCCTTCACAAAGCCGTCAACCAAACATTAAAAACATGTATTTAAAAAAAAGTTGTGAAAAAGTTGCAACTTTGACCCCCAATATCTCAGTAACTAGAAGGTTCCCAGGTATGGTCTAGAACAAAAAAATTATCACAATGACGGGCAGAACAAGTGCCTTTCGCCTTCGTTAAGGGTCTTGTTACGCCCTTTATTATGCTAGATAGTTGAAAAATGGCTCCTGTTCCAGGAGTTGATGAGCGAATATAGCTCATAAAATACTTTGTTTTCAGAAATAAAGTGTGTTAAGTGTAGTTGAAACTGCAAATGTTTTTTGAGATGGGCAGACGACATTTATGAAGCTGGCACAAAAATGTGGAGCCGACACAAGCAAAGAGAATAGAATATTCATTTATTTGCACAGAATGTACTATTTACAATAAGGTGGTTACAATAATATTAAAGAATCCTTGTACATTCTACCATTTTGGCATGCAAACATTGATGCAGTTCATTATCAAACATACAAAATATTGCCACAACTAAAATGTATCAGCTAGAAAATCCGATACGGAGTAGTAACATTTATTTAATAGAAGTTCAGTTAGTTTATTCTTGAACGTTGTTAAAAAGAAACTGACTGAATGCAAGATGATAATATTGATGTTTTATCGTTCAATGATGTTATAGCTAAGTGTTGCTGGAAATTGTTATCTTTCAAGAGTTTAAAATTGTTATTTCTTTTGTTTTTAGGAAATTGATTTGAATCTCCCTCAGTATTTTTGTATGGCAGTGTATCAAGCATGCAGGTAACAACTTATTTAAAATTTTAACTCTTTTTTTTGCCTACTGTACCTTGGAACTTCCCAATGCATGCATATATATAACAAACATCAACTTAAGCTAAAAACAATTGCCAGGGCTGCGGGACTGTTCGAAAGAGATACCGTGGCCCTGGAACACAAAGGGCAAAAAAGGGACATGGATGGGTTTTAGTCAGTACAAGTCTGACACTCCCTTCCGCTCCGCCCAGAGGGGTCATTTGATGATACTCCATCCGAAAAAAAAAAGAAAAAAAAGCTAGTAACAATCTTAATAAATAAAGAACGAATGCACATAACATATCCTTACAGGTAATTTGTATACATCACATTCATCAAAATATATCGCCAAGTTTAATTAATAAACTAAACTTGACCAGAGAAATAAAGCTAGGAAGCAAACAATATAAAAGAAAACTCCTTTCAAAAGCAGGACCTTTGTAATGCCTCTCTGTTACAGCAAGAAAGAATGAAAGATAAAGTATTTATTTGTATCGCACAGTACAAAACAAAATGATTAAGTAAATTAAAAATAAAACTAAATTATTTAACAAGAAAACACTAAATACTGAAGGCGGGCAGACATACCTATTCGTCATTGTTTCTTTAGACAAAAGAGTTCTCCTACATTGGCAAAGCTCACCACAATACACACACTATACAATCGCACATACACACTCACTCACACACATAAACTCACACACACACACACACACACACGCACACACACATACTTACTTACTTGCCCTGCAATTTAGGAACTGCAAATCCTATCTTACTACATCGGACTGGTGTCCGCAACTCAAAATCCAAAGCGCTTATTTTGCGTCCGGCGACAAATGATGAATTTGAGATTAGGATGCCATTTCTAACTTCATATTTATTTAATCAGAACCCATTTTCATTCAACATTAAACATTTTACAGGGTCAATAAAGTAAAAATACCAAAGAGTAAGGTAATAGAGAAATCAAGACTGAAACCTTCACAGTGGACCAAACTGGACGCAGTCTGGACTAAGTTCACGGACTTACATTTCGCCGCTGCAAAGAAGAAAAAGGGACGGCCTACTAAGAATGCTGTGGAAAATGGTAAATTACATTACAGTCCCTACATACTGTGAGATACTACGTCTTTCTGTCTACTACTGTTACTGTTATAGAAGAATCATAACTTTCATTTACAGTTATCTGAATTACGAAATTTTGATTTTATTATTAAATAATAACAGCCGCTCGGGTCGATCTTTAGGTTAAGCCGTGCTTGCCTAGGTTGGTCTGTGGATGGGTGACCACCCATTACATTCCGAGTTTTCTCCGTGCCTCGGAAAGCACGTTAAGCTGTTGGTCCCAGGTGTCATTTGTAGATCTTTGACAGGCGTTAGGTGGTTAGTGACAACCAGTGTTACCAAGGGGTATTGTATGACCCAGTACTAACTGGGTTGTGGAGGTCAGATAGGCAGTCGCTCCATGTTAAATACTGGTATTCAGCTACATCCGGTTAGACCGCAACATAGCTGGGAAAAGGCTAGGCAGATGATGATGACATTATACTAAATGGCGGGACACCGACGGTACTGACCACGTATTCAGTACATCGTTCTGGACCATCCAAATATAATTTTTTAGTAGGTACTTAAAAAAAAAAAAAAAGTCAAAAGCATTTATTTCAATAAGGCCATCACAGGCACTTTCGAATGTCAAAAAAACAAAAAGAAGCGAAGCTACAGTCACAGTCACAAGACATAATAACTTGAGAAAGTACTGTAGTTGCACATTCCAAAGCCTAGATCTCTATCGAGAAGAATGGGCAAGAATCTCCATGAACACTCTTTTAAATCAAAATATTTTAACAAAATCTTGGTTACATCATTCATGTTGAGATTATACATGTATGTGAGAACGATGTAGAAAGACTTGCACATTAAGAGCGTCCAGAGTAAAAGATTAAATCAACAATGAGAAAAAAAAAAAAGTAATTAAAATAAACCGTGGCAGCTAAGAGGTGACCAGTCCCAACTGACAGCGCCCGTTCACGAACATAAAAACAGCTGTTTCCTACAAAATTGCAATACCTACACGGTTCTATCTATATCTATGTACACGGTCGAAATGTATGGAACAGTGGAGTTTTTTTAAATAATTGGTGAAAAATTTCTATATGGTGGGAATCAGACTGATGTACTGAATACTTGATAACCGCTTAGCGTCGGTGTACCTTCCACCTTGTATATTAGGTATAAATTGTTCTGTGGCGTTTGTTCTTCGCACATTGCACTGACTCGCGCTGACTCCAATACTTCCAACATATAATTGAAAGAACTCGTACACTTCTGGCCATGTTGAAAATTTTGTCTGTGTAAGAAAATAGTAACGTTTAGAAATACACAATAACAATTAACATTAGCAACTATTATTATTTCTTGGATATTTAAAAAAAATAAAATTTATTTATTTTTAACCATGACTAATTTAATAATTACAGAAATCAAGTATTAAATATACCTAACTACAAATCATCGACTAAATTCGACGCCTGATCATGTAGGCAGCGTGGCCGAGTGGTCTAAGGCGCTGGTTTTAGGCACCAGTCCGAAAGGGCGTGGGTTCGAATCCCACCGCTGTCAAAACTTTTTACTTCCACACTTACCTAATTTCAAAATAAAATATTCGTCCCTCAATTCCCAGTCCAAATTAGGCCAATAATGTCATATTATTCATGTTTATAAACATTTTTTTTGCAGTTGTAAATGAAGAAAACATGGATGTAGATATGCCAAAGCAAGAAGAGCCTCAACAGGAACTTATAGAGCCTTACGAAGACTGGAAGAAACGTGTGCTAGAAGCGGCCTATAAGGAACTTAAGGAGTTAGAAAAAATCGAGGCTAGAAAGAGTGTGACACCTAGAAAATCTCCTAGGAAGACACCGCAGAAATTTTCACCATACAAAAGTCCTACAAAAACGAATAGTGTGAGACTTCTATTTCCTATAAATTTATGATTGTAGTTTTATTTATTATTTTGCAATGTAATGTTAGTTTTATTTTATTTTACATAATTAAAATTTGATTTGACATTTTTAGTTTTGTATTTTTTTTTTTTTTTAAATAAAATTGTATGTTGTTTTTTGTGCTGCTTCTTTTTGTTATTATTTAAATGCTTAGTAGATTATAGCATACTACATTTTGCAGCTAATAATAATTTATTATTTTTATTTTTTTTTGTTGTACAGACCCATACCCAGCATTGTAGCTAAAAATAACTTCAGGCTCTAATAATGATGATTTTCAACTCAATAACTTTAAAAACGTTTTTGAACGTAACAAAATACGCCTAAAACCTTCTTCACTCAAAAAATCGAAACCAGTAGGCCATGATACGCGTCTTTTACAGCATTTCTTATTCTTTCTATAATAGCAATATTTGAAAAAAACTATGGATAATCTTATGGCAGACCACAGATTGCTAATAAACTCAACAGCTGAAAACATACATTTCGCCGACCAAAGCAGGCCGTCGTTAGCCTATCCAACTTCTATGGGATTCCTCTTCGTGTTTACAACGCTCCTAGTTGGTGTGATCGTTCGGGCTATAATGCTCTGGATCGGAATGTGCATTCCTTACCGAGTTATCATGTTTACCCTTGGTGGCTTCGTGGGATTTTGTGCCAACCGGTTTCCTGTTATAAAGCCGATTGTCAATATATGCTTTATGGATGTTGATGTGATGTTAATAACGTTTCTACCGCTTCTGATTTTTCGGACATCCTACAACGTTGATGCCCATTCGTTTTGGAGAAGTTTCCCTCAGATTTTGTTGGTTGGCGTACCAGGAGCTTTGCTAACTGCGTTAATGGCATCCTTTATGGCGTTTAACTTGATTGAAACTTCATGGGACTTCTCTACAGCTTTACTATTCGGTATTGTGTGTTCTCCTATATACCCTCTGGAAGTTGTAAAGCAATTGAAGTCTTTGTCTAAAGGGAAAAATATCAGTGTTCTCTTACTTGGTGAAGGATTACTCGGAGATGTGACCGTTATGATAGAATTCACAGCAGTTTTTGGATATATAGCTGGTGCTATAACTAAAGCTGGCAAAATAACGTTATTTATAATCCGGTACTCTGGAGGGGGCATTTTACTAGGCATAGTGATGGGAAAGATAACTGATACGTTATTATCGATAACTTATTACGATTTACTATGTGCTGTGATTGTAACTCTGGCTGGGGCGTATTTAACATATTATATCGGTGAAAAGTTTTTATATGTATCAGGGTTGTTAGGGACAGTGATTACTGGTGTGCTAGTCAGTAATAAAAAGTCGACCATTGCTGGCGATGTGGAACAAGTGGTGTCCTACTTCTGGATGATATTGGGCCATGTGGCCAATACACTGATTTTCACCATGATTGGGGTCGTGATCTTTGAGAGAGCGAGTGATGTAATCAATGTTCGGCAAGTTGCGTTGATCTTTGTGACTTATACCACGGTTTATTGTTCAAGGTGAGTTCCTTTTTGGTTTTATTATAATCTAACTGTGCCTTACGACCTACGTCTGCGTAAAATTATTATAAAAATATTTGAATCGGATTTTATTAACAATTTCAAGGGTTTTAATTTGTTTGCACGGAACCCTAAGTACTCCTTTTTCTAAAATAAAAGTTATAACATTAGCTATCTGCCAGTAAAAGTCTCGTCCAGTCGTTTCGGAGATTAGCCAGAACAAATAGACCGACAGACACAATTTTTTTTTTTTAATATATTTACCTTACTGTATATACTTTCATTTGAGAGGAGCTCGTGACTAAATAATAACAGCCGCTCGGATCGATCTTTAGGTTAAGCCGTGCTTGCCTAGGTTGGTCTGTGGATGGGTGACCACCCATTACATACTGAGCTTCCTCCGTGCCTCGGAAAGCACGTTAAGCCGTTGGTCCCGGGTGTCATTTGTAGACCTTTGACAGTAGTTAGGTAGTCAGTGGCCCAAATAGTCTGACAACCAGTCTTACCAAGGGGTATCGTGTTACCCAGTACTAA
Organism: Noctua janthina; assembly: GCA_963576755.1. Classification (NCBI taxonomy): domain Eukaryota; kingdom Metazoa; phylum Arthropoda; class Insecta; order Lepidoptera; family Noctuidae; genus Noctua; species Noctua janthina. The sequence continues at coordinate 11,175,604 of OY755068.1, read as the reverse complement.
CTGGGTTGTGGAGGTCAGATAGGCAGTCGCTCCATGTAAAATACTGGTATTCAGCTGCATCCGGTTAGACTGGAAGCCGACGCCAACATAGTTGGGAAAAGGCTAGGCAGATGATGATATACTTTCATTTGAATTCAATAATAAAAATCTGTCATTCTGATATTATATTTATTTATTTGTATAATTATAGATGTGTATGTTGAAGAACTGTACTAAATGCTCTAAATTGCACTTTATTTTGTCTTCTCAAAGATAATATGGGTTTACAGCTTGAGGATCTTAATCATGATCCACAGACTAGCTAAATAGCTTTTAATCAGCTTTTAAAGTTCACACTGCTGCTGGTCACTGATTATCATCCACAAAATTAATTGGTAAACTCCGCAGTAAACTAAGTTGGTAAACTCCGGTTTTACTACGTAATTTAATTTGATCGTGTATAAGGGCATAAAGTGGTATAAAATGTTGTAAGGTTCATAGTTTACGCCGAAATGATGCCGCTGCTGCGCCACATAGAGTATGGCATGACGTGGCAGCACTGTATGGCGTGTGTGCGGCACTGTATGGCGTTTGTGTGGCATTATATCTCTCATATGATAATGTTGTAAGGTTGATGGTGTACGCCGCAATGATGCCGCTTTTGCGTCACATAGGATATGGTATGACGTGGCAGCACTGTCTGGCATGTGTGTGGGGCGGGCTCAGAGGACCCCTGTCTCTCTGTTTGGCTTTAATCGTGCTGCAGACGCCGACGGTTGCAATTGCTGGAGAAGTAAGTATCTTACTACCTATTAAACATTTCTCTAAGCTTACCTTCGATCAAGTATTTTTAGACCTTGTGAAATGTCCCCCAAGATTTGAGTAAAAGCTTTGGGAATATGAAAAATAACACGCCTTTTAGTAATGAAACTGGGCGCATCGTACGCTTAAGTAGCGTTTACAAGTCGCGCTGGAACCTGGAATCGATTTTCAGGTCAGGCAAAATTTGAATCTATTACACACTTCTGCTTATCGTTTGGACTCACACAAGCGTGATGCTACGTATAATTTTCTCTCTTCTAGATCTTCATAATCCAAACAGCAGGCCTAGTGATCCTCTCCCTCCTAATAAACGCGACGAGCATGACGAAGGTCCTGAAGATCCTGGGACTAGCAGAGATCTCGTTAGCTAAGAAAGCGAACATGACGAACTGTGTTAAACGCATCATGATGACGAGGGATCGCTGCATCTCTATGCTGAAGATGGACAAGTTCCTCACTGATGCTAACTGGGATCTGGTGGCGGCAGGTAGTTTATAATAAACCCGAAATATCGTATCACCCAACGTGTAACAGACGACGTTGGAACCAGAGTTATGTAGGGCACAAAAGTATGTTTTCGAAAACATATGGAAACGCGTTAGACTTTGTTGTAAGAAATTTATGAGCCTTATCTGCTGCTTATTATATAAAAATGAATCCCTATTTCCTTTGGTCACGCCATCACGCGTAAACGGCTGGACCGATTTCAATATTTTTTATTTTGTTGTGTTTGTTATTGTCAGGAGAAGGTTCTTAGGTGGGCAGTAGGTAGGTAGGTAGTAGGTTGGTAGTGGGTAGGTAGTAGGAAAAGGTGCATTGCAACGCATGCAGGGAACAGCTAGTATTATTATATTTTAGTTTAATGTCCTTCTGATGAGTTTTAAATAAAAAGGGAACACGGTTTTTCAATTTAATTTTTAATTTTACGGAAAAAAAATCACTTCGATCAATATGGCAGTTCATAAATAATCAAAACCACATCACTAAAAAATCACGAAAAAAATTATCTTTTAATCATCACCTAACACAGCAGGCAACAAGTCTTCATCAACCAGTGCTTCCTGATTGCCACTTCTTCTTGGAACATGTGGTAATGTCAAGTTAAACTGATGATGAATGGGAGGAACGAATTTTAGAATGTCTCTTATGTCTTGCATTTTATTATATGTTATTGGTCTTGTTTCGGGGGCTTTTTCTAGTATATTATTCTTTAGGTTTAAAAAAAAGTTTCCAACAGTTTCATATGTTTCCGTGTAGTCATCAATACTTAGATCAGTCTGGCATACCTTGACTTTGCAGACCGCACCAATTCTTTAGTGAGATGTTGTGATCTCTCAATGAAGTTAACACTGAAGAGCACTTAGATTAGTATGGCATGGAAGAATTATGATTTTTGTGGGTCATTGTGTAATTTTCTTGTTATTGGTAAAAGCGTCACTTAGATCACTCTGGTTTTAACGTCGTCAACTAGTTTGTGAAGGTCAGATAGGCAGTCGCTTCATGTAAAAATAAGTGTTATAGGTGTCCTCGGCGGTTACCTGAAGAAAATCTTACCAGGTGCTGCTAGGATTGCTTTATAGGGGAATTTTCTAACATCATAGCATTAAGAGCAACAAAAAGCCTTGTTAAAATAAAGATAGATTTTTGTGAGATGTGTGTTGACAAGGGTGGATGACGATGAGGCTAGATGGACCAATGCTCTGAAGAAAAGGGCAGGAAACAACCATATGTTAAGGTGTAATTTTGGAAAAGCATAAATGCCCGTCCTTCAAACTCATATCTAACTTCAATCAGGCACTACAATAAAGCATCCCTACCAGCTCCAAATGTCTGGTCGTGACGAGGACGATGAGGACGACACGTACATGGGCTACCACTACACCACCTGCCCCGACTGCGAGAGAGAGATACCTAACGAGCCCACCAAAAAGGAGTTCGCGGAGATGACCAAGTAACATCATTCCTGGTCATAAATAACGTTCCATCAATCATTGTTTTCTTTGACAGGCATTACGAATATAGGTTTTGAACATCATACCATCATCTCATAGTACTCCAGACAGACTGTTCTGGCACGATCATCTTCCATTCTTCCGCAAACAACTGCGAAACCGTTAGGGGGGGGGGGGGGGTTAGCGTCTCAATGAGCGGAGAGTACGAAGATTAGGGGACTGTACTCACGCGACGGTGTGCCTCAAAAGCACAGCAAACACCATGTCTCCAAATGCGGTTATTTTTTACTGGAGCACATTGTTGAGACACATACACACTCACACTTAGGTTCGTCAAAAAATCCCTGAAAAACTACTTTAACGGTAAATTCTTCTCAAACCAGGGAAGCCAACCAACGTGTCTTAAAAGCCTTAAAGATATCCTTCTGGAGGCAGTACGAACATGGCAAGATCAGTAAGGACGGGGTCAGAATGCTGGTACAGGCAGTGGAGGTAGCAGCTGATTCTGATGACGGCAGGGTCAATCTGGACCAGCTGGGGTCGCTGTGGAAGCCTAAGGTAACAGTCCATACAGCTGGGTCATGGCCATGTAACTAGAGACCGTGAGAAAGAATAAGGTTTTTAGAGATCGATAACTGTTGTTTTATGCGTTAACCTGATAATGGATTGAGGTACGCAGACAGAAACGAGAACACGAAGTATTCCTATCTTTATAGTAATAATTTAAATTCATTTATTTAGGTTATTTACACCCATTGCTATTTACTACAGTATAATCACGTTACGCCGTTGGTCCCGGGCACAGATAATATAATACTCATATGACAGTCTTTCCAAGGGGTATCGTATTACCCAGTACTAACTGAGTTGTGGAGGTCAGATAGGCAGTAGCTCCATATAAAATACTGGTATTCAGCTGCATCTGGTTAGACTGGACGCCGACCCCAACATAGTTGGGAAAAGACTAGGCAGATGATGATGAATCACAATATCACATCTTTGCCAGCACGTAGACTGTTAGAAATCCCGCATATTTAGGCGGGGACTGTAGACAAGGTGGGCAGGGACCGGACTCTATCAATTCTTTTTTCGCTGCGGTTTCTCTGAAACATAAGCGTCTAGTTAAAAAATGTCCCTGGTCGTATAGACTACTTAAGGGCCTAACGACGGGCTGCGGGACTGTACGAAAGAGATACCGTGGCCCTGGAACACAAAGGGCAAAGAAGGAACATGGATGGGTTTTAGTCAGTACAAGTCTGACACTCCTTTCCGCTCCGCCCAGAGTGGGGGGGGGGGGGTCATTTGATGATAACCCATCAGAAAAAAAAAAAAAAACAAAGGGCCTAACGATAAATTTTATGTATGAATGTACATTGTAGGAGCTTTTTACCGTTATATAAAGCTTTACTACAATTTGAAGTCTAATATAGCCTCTCTCTTCCCAAAGACGCACGCAATATGGCTGCGTCGTAAACTAGTGAACATGATGACACCCGAAGCGGCAAACGCTCAAGTACCTCGACAAAAATGGCGGCAGCACTGCTACAGAATGGTCACCAACGTCTGGTTCGACGGCTTCATCTACTTTGTGATACTATGTAATACTCCCGTGATATTGTGCGAGGTGGCACTACCGATACCAGTGTCGCAAATTGTCATGCTTACTATCAGAACGCTGAACTTGTGAGTATGTTGCATTATAAAAGTACTGGTTAGTTCCATAACATCAAAATTCCAACTTCAGCTGTTTACTTTGGGCCCAGTCACAGTTTTCGCTTCAAGATTTTGAGACACGGGATTTCTGGGAGAGTTTTGGTTCTGTAGCCTTTATTCAAGCTTAGGCCGAAAATGAGATCGGATAACCAGGCGATATTAAAGTCGGTTGATCATCGTGGAGAACAAAAATGCAAAATTTGGTATTCCGCATATCTCTGAAACAATTAAGAAGAATTGTTTTGGCAAAACTTAGGATATTTAGGACAAGTTGCGTAGAATCTTGACCGGCCCATAACAATTCGGGTTAGTAATAATGACAAGGCTAGAAGAAACATTGCTTTAATATTACAGTTTCTTCTTCGTAATTTACGTTTTGGAAATGGTCATAAAGATGTGTGCATTCGGATTCTGTGGCTACTTCAAATCGCACTGGAATAAGCTTGACTTCTTCATCATTGTCATGGCCACTGGTGGTAAGAACAGCTTTAATAATTTCACACTATTTTGTCCACTGGGAGAGGGCAGACTGTATCTTCTACTTAGCGTATCTATGGCAAAAAGTTCAAATGTGTTTAAACCCAAAACAGCCTTACGAACTCCGCTCACTGATGCAGTAATCAAATGCAGATAGATCATCAAGTGCGCAGGTGAGAGTATGCGGTAAAAATGGAAGGTGGGCCATTGTCTGTGGGGAGACGTCTCATACGCACTTCATGTCTGAGTCGTCCATGAACCCCCATCTGTACATGTATAGGACAACTACATTATGCTAGTTATACAGGATGTAAACAGACATACCCGTCAACCAAGCATTCTGTACATCAAACTAAGTAACTTTACGCAAAAGTTATTGCTGGAAATCGACTTTTTTTTTGGGGTGAAAATTCTCGTTTTTCGGTAGGACTCGATGCACTCAAAGCATTGTGCTGACGGATGGATTGAATAGTACGGGGGTCGTGAAGGTATGTAAAGTAAAAAACTTACAACTTAAAAAAAAACTTGTGAAAAAGTTGAAACTTTGACCCCCAATATCTCCGTAACTAAAAGATTCTCAGGTATGGTCAGTCCGCCTCTGTACTTTTGTGCACACAATGTTAACAACACTTCAATGTTAAATAAATAATAAATAAATAAATATGGTCCTGAACGAAAAAAAAAAAAAAACGATCGCAAAGACGGGGAGAACAAGTGCCTTTCGGATATATTAAGGGTCTATTTACACCCTTTATTATAATTTATAAATCCTATCTAATAGGGGAGTAGAAATTCATTTGGCCACTAACCGAGCACAAATAATGACTCTGGCTGGACTGCTAATGAAAATGTTCGAGGATCACTACATGTGCACCTCGGACGAATATACTCACAGACAGACGGTGTACATCGTCGGCTTAGTAGTAAGTAAGTCAGGCAGATAAAGTACTGAAGTATCGATCAGTGTTTGGTGGTGACCGCGCCATCTCCATAGGACCGCAATATGGCATTGGCAACCGTTGTATACGGATGCCTGACAAAGTGGTTATTCTTAACCAGACCATGTATCTACCTCTCTCCTTTCAGACCTAGTACTAGACGTGATAGATGCCTTCACTCCTTTCGACAAGTGGAACAGCGTCAATTTCAGCATCATCACGGCTACCAAGTTACTAAGGATGCTTCGTTTCCTAAGATTATGCAAGCTGGCCAGGTGACAATATACTTCTCATAAGGCGGGTAAAAATAGTGTTACGTCGGCTGCTTTACGAGATCATTCTAGATTACGAGAATATTTTTTTTTTTAGAATAATTTATTTAAAAAGTATTACAAAAAGTGTACATTTAGGCGCAGTAGTATTATTTCTTATACAATAATAATTAGTACTTATAAGTAAACTATAACTAAAATAGATTTAACAGTTGCAAGTTATAATAGTTTTTGCAGCATTTAGTGTAAGATGATTACTCTGGAGCCAATTGGACACAATGTTGAAGCCATTCTAAACATGTTCACAGGCCTCAACTCTTGATTTAGCTGCAAACAATAAAGCAGTATAATCCGCCTAAAACATAATAATATAATTTTGGAGTGGCAGCAGCATAGGTCATTAATATAGATCAAAAATAATGTAGGGCCTAGAGTACTGCCTTGTGGAATTCCAAACAAGTATTAGAAAGGCCAATTTTTACAGATTGCTGTCGATCGCTTAGATAATCTGACAATAGTAGAAGCTGTGCTCCATTTATTCCAAGTGTTTCAAGCTTCTGCAAAAGAGTAGTGCAAAAAATAGTGTCGAAGGCCTTGGCAAAGTCTAGAAAGATTCCAACTCTATGCATTCCACTATCCAGATTTGTAGAAATGTAGTTAGTTAATTTGTTTACTCTTTGGCTTGTTGATTTTTTAGGCCTAAACCCAAACCGATTTTCTATAAGTAGTTTATTATCTTCCTGATATTTTATCAATCTACTGTTAACGATTTTTCCAAGTTCTTACCAAAGCTGCCAAATAGTGGTTTACCCTATATGTTGCTTCCGATGGGCTTATTTCTGCTGATAGTAAATCAAGCGAAGGTTCGGAATTTTTCAATTTTTCGGTTTTTATGAATTTCCACACAAGATAAAATTTTCAAACAAAATAACTTTGATCTGTTCGTAGTTCGTATTATTTCTTGGTAGGTACTCGCATAATATTATGAGTGTTGTATTTTGTTTCAGGGTATCGGTGCCAAAAGTAATGGCTTACATAGACCACTTGATCGACATACAACTGGCGTTTGGTTATGATGTTGGAAAGGTAAATATAAAGCTAAGCTGAAGAAACTAACTTATCCAATATAATACAGTACAGTCAATTCGTAACTGATCAGAAAGTCTCCCAAATCAGGACTTTTAGTGCTGTACCGAAGAACATGAAAGCGGTACGAACGTGGTACAAGCTTCGTGGAAACAGATTTGAGAAAATGATACGAAAAAAGAAGATGGCGTCGTTGGTTCCGATTTTTCCCGCGCGTCAGCCGATACTTTAGGGGTATGAAGAACATGGTGTAAAGTCCTTCATTGTCCATGAAAATGGGAAGACCATCCGACCAGACGGGTGTTGTGTCTGGTGGGCTGCTGCCCAACAGTTGTCGGGTTTTTCTTTGTGTCTGACGGCCCTCACGCCAGCAGCAGGCGGAGAAGAAATGTTTGCGTGACCTTCTTCTTCTTCTTTATCGTGTGATTAGTGCCTAACCTGGTGTCAGAGTTTTATGCCGCCTATGGGCCTCTGACTTGGCTGCTTGATGACTGGAATAACGGTTCCCTAATTTTCATTTTTAATATAAACTACTTAAAATGTACAATTTTTGCTAGGGCTTCGTCACCGGTGCTCAAGAAGTATGCATCCTGCTACCACAGTTGGTGGATAACAAAAAGATATATGAAATGTTGACTACCAAACTGGATAGTGACAGGTAACTTAATATCACGACTTTAGTTCTCGTTGGAGTGGGTAGACGTTTATCCCACATTTTGCCAGTATACAGAGTGTCATACCAAAAGGTGTCGTGTTGCCGCTTGTAGAGATTAGATAGGCGGTCGCTCCATGTCAAAAGCTGGGCGCAAATAATGAGAATTTCCTAATCGAAAAATTCAATAACACTTTGCGTGATCAGAGATCGAACTCAAGACCCGACGCTCAACAGTAACGCAAAGTAGTAACGCAAAATAAGTAGTAAGGAAGGTGTTGTGCCTGTTGGACTACTGCCCGACAGCTGGATAACTTAAAACTACGTAATTTAAAATTTTGATGTTTGTTCGTCATTTGTGATATAGATGGCGGTGCAGTACGTTTTTGTACTATGTTGCTGTAGTACTTTTTGTAGTGTCACTACAACATCATTAGGAGAATCGAATTCTATCAGTCTACGGTAGTTTAGGAACAGTCACATGTTGAACAACATTACCTACTTTTGATTTTTCCTGCAGTCGGATAAAAACAAAAGAAGGATGATGTTCTTTACGGTGTTGATATTTTTGGTTATTTTATATTTGCCATCGTGGTGAAAGGATTAGCCAATCGACTGCAGTCGATTGCGCAGGGTGCGCCGGACGTAACAGGAGTTCGGAGGGTACGTCACTCGGGGAGGCTCCTTTCATGCATCTCATTTTTGGTTATAGATTAGCAGTAACTCGTCAGCTAGGGTTACTGCAACGCGACAGACCATGGACTGCCATCACTGTGAAGACCAGACAAGCCACTACATCCACTCTAAATATTATGATCTTAGATGCTATGCAGTTGAAGGAAGAAGGTAAGATTTAATAAAAAAATCGAGATCTAATTTTACTTTACTGGTTTTTGGTACCGTCAATACTGCTTTATTCTCCCTTATGGGGGTAGGTAAAGTTACAGGCACATGTGACATGAAAAGGTCATCTTTTTAAGTGTGCCCATGACTTGAGTTAATTACTACTATTTTGACATAACTATAATTTTTATATTTAATTGTACTAATAAAAAAGTAATAATAAGGTTTAGTGCATGCTAATTTAGGATGATAAGGGCAGGCGGATGATAAATTGCAATGCTTGTAAAGGCTACTAAGTCATAACTACTAACATAAAATAACACCACATTGTACACTTTTTTTTTTTGTTAGTCCCACTGCTGGGCTGTCCTGTGCGATATCTGACCATGGTCGCCCCAGTGTACACTTAGTTCGCAATAAATGTTTTTGATTCGAGTTATTGCGTTTGATCGTCATTATAAGCTTTTATTTAGCTTGTCTTGTTAGTTAGTTGGTTGGTCAGTTATTTAGTATGTATTGGTCAAATCTTGAAACTGAATTTCAAACCAGTTCCTTCCAACAGATTGATCTAAAATTTGGCACACACCTTTGGTTCTGCTGACAATACATTTTTATGACAGACATGACTTGCTCCTGCAGCCAGGATCGCCTCCTCACGAAAGAACTCCTCAGCGGTTTATAGCACGGACACGACACTTTGTGTACACGTTCAATGTTGATAGATAACCTAATTGTCATTTTAATAAAAAGCTTGTTCTTTAAAAAAAAAAAATATTAATTTATTTTATTATATAAAAAAAACTCTTTCCAATCTTTCAGGTTTTCTAGACGAAATGGAGTATAGACTACTCGTAAAAGCAATTCAAGAGAAAATCCAACTTTGTCGTCATAAAGGCAGCTTAGTAGCGCCATCATCTCCCGAGGTATCCATAGTTCTGTTCAAATTTTATGGCGGCTCCGAGGTTAGTTGCGAGTGACAGTCTGCGCATAATACGGTCAAGACGAAGTCCTCTGCGTCCCGCCGATACCTAAAATTGTGTTCTGCGCATCTTTACGTTAGATATTCCGAGCCGCCATAAAGTTACAAGCGTTATACCAAGCGCAGACCGTCACTCGCAGCTAACTTCCGAGCCGCCATAAAGTTTGAACAGAACTTACAACCAGAGGTCGGAATTAGGTAGAGTTATTTATGTACTTGCACTTACTTACTTACTTACTACATTTCGGTTGATATTAATATGGATCTTCCCGGTATTTCCCGGGATTTATAATACAATCCCGTGTGGCCAACAATATTACAAATAAATAATAATAAAAACCTCAGAGATAGATAAGACAAATAAAACAAAGATAATTAACATACAATTTTTATTAGTATTTACATTAATTCACAATACAATTTTTTATTTACGTTGCCCCACACTAGGATGGTTTACTGTAACGTGGATGCGTTTACAAAGATTTAAACTCACACATACACAAATACCCAGAAGCGGAACAACTACTTGTAGATCATACAAATATTTATTCCGTGCGGGAATCGAACCCGCGACATTTTTTCATTAACTGCTGCGCTGCGTGCGCATGATCTCCAATGTCGGATGGCTTTAATTGATAATAAATCACAGGATTTTTCTGCTCTTTAAAATTAATCTCGGGATTTGAGGCATATCCACTTTATTCTTTCGCTGTATGAAATCAGTGTAAGTACACAAATAACTCTACCTAATTCCGACCTCTGCTTATAACACCCTGTACGATGAAGTTAAAACTGTGTGAACCTAGAAAATCATCCAGCGATATGATATAACATCCGTTTCAATAATTGTGACATATTTTCAGACACAACTCCGCGCGGTTTCTTGGTTACAAGGTAACGAAAGGATAGCCGACTTCTTTTTAGAGCGTTCGGAGATACTGAACTTCAATATCAACGATATTTTGATATCCAGAGGTAAAAATCGTTATCCAAAAGGTTTATTAATGCATAGATATCTAGTTTTTGGTGTTGAGAGACTTACAGCGGTTTAACACTGTTAGCGCTGTGTTATTTCGTTGGAAATAATACTCTTCGATGGACTGTAATGTGTATATAATATTGTTGTACTAAATGGCTGGTGAGATCGCTGCTGGCGCGTGCGACGTGCGTGAACTCGCTCCGGTGCACGGGCAACGACTCTTCGTGTGGTCTGGCGCTCGGGCGGCGCGGCGCAGGGACTCGGGCTTGCATGGCACCGTGAAGTCCCGTGCGGTTAGAGCCCGCGGTAGAAGAAAGTCCCGCGGGCGTCCGGTGATAATGCCGGGGCCGTAACTAACACTAGCGTATTTTTTTGCGCGTATTAGCTCGTATCGGCTTACGCGCGTAGACGCGCGCCACACTGTGCACTTTAAAACAACGAACACACATGTACGCGCTTTTTCCGACGTGTTAGCGCTGCGTGAGAGGGCGCGCGGGGCGGCGTTTCTCGTGGCTCTCGCTTTTAAGTACGGTCGACGCTCGTACGAGTTGCGCGTGTGGAAAAATGCGCACGTATACGCGTAAACGCTACACGCTAATCTTCTTCCTGGTAGTATCTTAATAATAGAGAAAAGATAAAGTCGTTTCACACTAATTTTTTCGACCATTCCTTAGGTGACGAGCCCAAAGGCATGTACATCCTAGTATCAGGTCTCCTAGAAGCGACCTACACGCCCCCAGACGGTGATATCGATGAGGCTATACCTAACTATGAGTTCATGACGGACCTGAAGTTCGGGGACCCCTGCCAGGATTATATCGTGTCGGGGAACGCTGTTGGGGTGTTGGGGGTATGTCCCCTTTGGGGTCTTTTAAGATCTTTCTTGACTTTAAGTAACCGTAATGATGTGTTATTAGATAAGCGACTTAAGAGCGTTTACGACTTACGGCATTTCATACAAACTTTAAAGACCTTTTTTTTTAGAAATGACTGAACCGATTTTAATGAAACTTCATACGCATAAGCAGGATACATAGGTCTAAAAAGAGAACATTTTCAAAACATAGAGTTACAGTTAAATTAGACCGATTTTAGATTTTCCATAGAAACAGAAATTTCCAATTGTCTTATTTTAAAAAGACATTTCGAAAATGTTCTCTGATAACTTGTGCCCGGTTGATGGCAATAGGGTCCACCATATTTACACCTCCGCAATAACAAAACATAGCTTTACACCTGTAATTCAGGAATTACAGGCGTAACGCTATGTTTTTGTCATGTCTGTGCTGCAGGTGTTAACAAATCGTCCGTACAGCTACACAGTCCGCTGCGACTCTTCAGTGCAAGCGTACTACATCACGATGCCCGTCGTCAAGGAGGCTTTCAACTTGGCGCCACATCCTATAATGGGGTAATTACACTATACAACATCATGCTAGTATTCCCTGAGAGGGTAGCCAGCGGTGTATTGATATCTGCATTTCACCAATGGTTTTGGTCGCCGTTCATTGGTAGTCATCTTAAGTGAAAATCGGCCAACCGGGGATAAGACATTACCTACACTTAATACAAGGGCTCGGATACCGGTATATTTTTCGAAATGGTATCGTCTTAAATACCTAAGAAACGATTTGTTTCGGTTACGAACGGAATGTTATAAAAAACGTTTTTTACGAACAACAACATTTAAATCGTTCTTGGTTAATAAAACGTTTTAAACCGTTTTTTTCCATTCCATTCCATACATACGGTACCCGATTACGGGCCGCTGTCCGCGGCTACGTCTTGCGGAATAAACCGGTTTTTACCCTGCGGAATAAACGTTCTCATTTCGTTTTCATTCCGAACAAAATGTTCTACAAAGAACTGTTCAAAACGTTTTAAAAACGTTATTTTAAATAACGTTTCCAAGCCCTGCTTTATACCACTCACTTCCGAACTTCCCTAGGTATCCATAAAATGAAATGCGTAAGTATATCTGTCCATCTATTGTCTTTTTAATCCTTAACGGCTTATCGGATTTCGATAAAATATGGCACACAGCGTAGAACATTACCTGGATTAGGATACCTCTTATCTCGCTGGTACGTTCCTGTGGGATAGTTTGTAAGAATTTCAATGCGGGAGAGGCCACAGGCAAAAGCTATTCTGGCCACCAATAATCATGTTCCTCCTCCTCCTTAGCCTCGAATCATCAATGTGGCGTGAAATAGGCATTAAGATAAGCATGATGGTGCTCCCGAACGTCCCTGCCTACCATGGCTGGCCCGTCGAGCGCCTCAGCATGAGGTTGGAACACGCCTTCGTGCCATGTCTCAAGGCTTTTAAGGTAATGTTCTGACTGTAGCAGCATCTAGACAACACCATCATGCACACTACGCTTCATAGTACAGTCGCCAGCACTTCGAGTTACCACAAACTGTCAAATCTCTCCAAATAATTTTTAACCATAAAATGTTGATGGTTAAGTTCGAAATCGAATGAGAAAATTTGACAGTTTGTGGTAACCCTATGCACTGGCGAAATGTACCTGACGTCATGCAAAATATGACATCGCGCAATCAGCGTTATCTGCACGGTTAACACAATGCAGGGTGTAAACGGACCCTTCACGAAGCCGTCCACCAAGCATTCTGTACATCAAACTAAGTAACTATACGCAAAAAAAAATTTGCTGGAAAACTAAAAAAAAATTGTTTTTGGCGTGAAAATTCACGTGTTACGGTAGGACTCAATGAAACGCTGCCAAAACATTGTGCTGAAGGATGCATTATAGTATGGGGGTCGTGAAGGTATTAAAAAAGTAAAGTTAAAACTAACATCAAATCTTGTATTCAAAATACAGTTGTAAGTTTGACCCCCAATATCTCCGTATCTAGAAGGTCCCCATTTATGGTCTAGAACAAAAAAAAATCGCAAATAACGGGGAGTATAAGTGTCTTTCGGCTTCGTTAAGGGTACTTTTACACCCATCATGTACAGAACCCGACAACAACCGTCGGGCGCTCCACCAGACATAAAACCTGTTTAGACGGAATATCAGAGGATGAGGAATTTTACAACCTGTTCCTAATACCTCTTAAAAAGTTAAACATGATTCTATAGTCTATGCATGTTAATTGCAGGTGTTTGTCGTAAATGAATTGATGGAAGATATCGTGCTGCTGGACGGAATCTGTCAGGATATGTCAACAAGAGAAGTATTCCAGCCACCGGCTTACTTACCCAGGTAAAAAACTGTAATATGTCCTGACCGAACTGTCCTGACAAAACTCAACACACGGTGTGTGTGGAGACACAGGTGCAACCTCTTCCGTCGTCACTCTCAAAGTCTAACTGGACGACCACAAAGGTTATTTTCGTCATTGCGATCATTAGGGTTCCGTACCCGAATCGTAACCAACGAAACCCTATTACTAAGTCTCCGCTGTCCGTCCGTCTGTCAGCGGACTATATCTCATAATCCGTAATAATTGAAAACAACAAAAATAAATTAAAAATTAAAGTTGACTTCCCTACTACGATGATGCGGAACCCTTCATGTGCGAGTCTGACTCGCAATTGGCCGGTTTTTTTTTGTTCTGGACCATACCTTCTAGCTACGGAGATATTGGAGGTCAAAGTTCCAACATCTTCACATTTTTTTGTAAATTTTATACTTTACTTAAAATACCTACATGACCCCTCCCTATTCAATGCATTCATATCCGCACAATGCTTTGAGAGTCCTATCGTATAAACGTGATGTTTCGCCTAAAAAAAGTGGTTTCCCAGCAATAATTTTTGCGTAGAGTAACGTCTTAGTTTGATGAAACAGAATGCTTGGTTGACGGCTTCGTGGAGGGCCCGTTTACACCTTGTATACCCTTGAAACCTATTAACGGAGTGTATGGTGTAACCTGGCGGAACGAATTTGCATTCCCTAGCTGCAAATGAAAAGTAAATCACTTTACCCGAACCGGGATTCGACCTCATGCTCAACATTAGCGCTTGTGGCTACTAGACCAATGAGCCAGTCAATCACGTTGAGATAAAACTATTCACTTGCTACATAACTTAACATCAAGCCTGTATATCCTGCCAGGGCTGCGGGACTCTTCGAAATAGATACCGTGGCCATGGAACACGAAGGGCAAAGAAGGAACATGGATGGGTTTTAGTCAGTACAAGAATGACACTCCGTTCCGCTCCGCCCAGAGTAGGCGGGTTATTTGATGATTTCCCATCCGGAAAAAAGGCTGTATATCCTGAAGGGTTAGGCAGAGGTGCAGAACATAATAGTATACCCACATTTCGCCAGTTATGTTTACCGAAGTCCCACGTAATAGCAGGCGAGTCTATTGCCATCAACCGGACACAAATCCAGACTCCGTGGCTGTTACTCAGAAATTCCTGATGAAAAAGCCTAATAACAATTTGTCCGACCCGGGAATCCAACCCAGGATGCTCAGCAGTCGCGATTGCGTCCACTAGATCAACAAACGAGGCAGTTAGCAGGCAGTACTTTCTAATGCCAGCAAAAATATGCTCATTACCTACAGAACCGCCCACCGCCTCATTTTCCCCAAGTCCTCACAGCTGATGGTGACCAGCAACTGTCCAGAGACGAAGCTGTTGATCGTGCCCGCCAAGGACTCGGACGAGCTGGACATCATGGAAGACGAGATCGATGATTTGCAGTGTGAACTGGTAACACTTGGATATAGAGATTCTTATAATTGGCGAGACTTCACAGATGTGACGGAAACAGGACTACAAGCTTAGTTTTAATTCATGCGGGATCCGTCAATATAGCCTGCAAAATTCAAAAATTCCAACGTATTATTTTTGCATATTCAGGTCTATTCATATAAAATACTAGTGATCAGTTGAATCTGGTTAGACCAGCAGTCGACCTCTCCCTGATTTTTCGGGCGACGCAGGTGCACTCGGGGCACAGCTGCTTCGGGAAGTACTTGTGTCGCATAAGCAGGGAGCTGCACGTCCGGTGCCATCACTGCGTCCACTGTCTGGAGGACATGGCGCGGCATACGTTGGCAGAGTGAGCCGCGTGGGATGTCCTGCGCCGAGGGCGAGGGCAGGAATTGGGAGGTGACCTGTGGCTGCCGATCGTAGTTCGCTTGATGGTCGGCAGCGCAGAGTGGGATGCAGTGATGTCCTTCTGCGAAACTGTCATGTTAAAGAAGGATCCTGCGGAATGGGGAAAAGGAGATAACGAGCGTCCTACGGCAGACTCACTAGGCATCTTTTACATCACACTTATCCCGACACGGCGGCGGGCGCGTAGTATTCTACGTGCGACTCTCATAGACACAACGGGGGGAGTTTACACCTCACTCCCCCTACGGGACGAGCCCGGCAAGTCAAGCGGGCCAGCACCTGTCCGGAGCAGCGGAAGTCTCATTAGATCCCGCTGTTCCCCGACGCAAGAGTGCGAGGAATACACATGTCTGACAGACCCCTCCGCTCTCCAGTCGCCAGTGTGGATGATTACCACCTCGGGAAATGAAAAAAAAAAAGTAGTATCCAGCTAGGCAGATTATGACGATTTATAGTTCTGCAGTTACTGCCTAGGGTAAAAAGAGATTAGTTTGTGTATTTATAATATTTCCTATTTCTCCTCCCCAGATCTCCAATGTATCCTCCCGCTGCCTCTACCACCGGATAGCGAAGCGCTTCTCGGCGGAGTCCCGCGGGCCGTCGAGCCGGCGCGGGCGCAACAAGCGGCGCCGCGCGGGCAAGCGGGTCAACTACCGGGAGTCCGTGTGGGGGAAGCAGACCTGTTAGTGTAGCTTGACTTGTTGAGCATTATATCACGCCTGTATTTCCTCAACGGGTGAGGCAGGGATACTTCCATAGTACGCACGACGGCCAATCAAGTTTTACAAAACCAGTTTATACGGATCTCTCATTGTATAGGAAATCTATACAAAGCGAGGCCAAGTTATACTGGAAATTTACAGCTTCATGTGCCGCCGTGTGTACCTACACCAAAATATCACCAGATTTGTTCGAGTCCAAGGTCGAGGCGAGCCAATTGTCATCATCCAGGCATAAATCCAAACTCTAGGCTGCTATTGGAGAAATTCCTAATGGAGAAACCCAATAACACGTTGCCCGACCCGGGAATCGAACCCGAGAACTCATGCTCAGCAGTAGCACTAGCGACGACTAGACAAATTATTTATTTAAACTTCATGTACAAGAGTGGTACATAGGCGGACTTAATGCCACTAGGCATTCTCTACCAGTCAACCTTTGGGTCAAATAGAACATCATTGTGCACCTTTTTGTCGACGTTTTATAAGTGCCCATCTAGGCCTATGTGAAATAAAATATTTTGATTTGAAAAATAAGGTACAAAATAATATCTAAAAAATAACTTCTTGTTTTCGAAAATTTTAAACTTATATTGATAGGTACTAATACAAATAAAATAAACTTATAAATATTTTAACAATACTAAAATAAAAAAATATTTTGAAGGCTCATTTTTAATGTTGTATTACATTCAAGTATGTTAATGAAACACAAAGTTACTGATGCAGTTTGATGAAAAAGTCCCATATCTCAAAAACTAACATCAAATCTTGTTCAAACCAATTTTCGTTTAAAGTTTTTTTACGTTCTACAATCCTATTTTTTTTTCAAATTTACAACTAGGGATGTGTCTCTCTTTCAAATGACTGACTTAGAGAAAAAATGGTCTTATACGAAATAAATAAATAAGTACGAACCTCAATGTCATTTTTAAAAACCTATCTATAGACACCCCGCACGTATAGGTTTGATCATTTTTTTTTAGTCAAGTTCCATGTATAGAGCCCCGCCATATCTTTTTTTTTTATTTTTGTAAAAAAAACGTAAATCGGTTCACAGAACGAGAATACCAAGACCTACCAAGTTTCAACTGTGTAGTCCTAATAGTTTCGGAATAAAGTGGCTGTGACATACAGACGGACAGATAGACAGACATGACGAATCTATAAGGGTTCCGTTTTTTGCCATTCGGTTACGGAACCCTAAAAACACGACAAAACCTAACAATAATTACTATGACTCGACTCTTAATTGAGTGTTATCTAGTTAAAACTCACAAATGACGCAGCTTAGCCTAAAAAACGGTGAAAACAGCCTAGCGGTTTCATGATCGGTCTGTAAAGTGTGAGTCGCATTTTCAGACCCCAGCTTATAAATAAACTTGTACTTACTAATTTCCAGCCTCACAGCTCTTGGGCGGCGCGAGTGAGAGAGACCTGGGATCCAAGTATTACAAGCCCAGCGTCACAGAAATTGTGAGTACCGATCAATTATATTATAGCTGATGCTTTTTCTTTTCTGGAGTGGCGACTGAAAACCAGAAGACGTTGCGTTGGAAGGCCTCCCACTAGGTGGACCAATGACCTGGTGAAGGTTGCAGGAATCCGCTGGATGCAAGTCGCACGGGACCGGTCAATGTGGCGACACTTCGGGGAGGCCTATGTCCAGCAGTAGACAGTCTTTCGGCTGAAATAATGATGATTTTTTGAGGATTCGGAACCCTGAAAGTGAAAATGGAACCCTATTAGTAAGGCTATGCCGTCTGTCTACCTATGGGCTGTATATTTTTCATCGTAACAGGTCGCTGAATAAAATTATTCACGGAGCGTGCGGTGTAAACTAACGGAAATACGTCGATTTTTTAATCATCCTGTAGCATTTTAGTTAAATTGCAACAAGCACAATCAGTATTATCCATACATATGAATAAATTCTTAAAATTTTGAAAATAAGAAATTTAAATCTACAAAATGTAAATAAACGAGTATTTTTTAATTATATTAAAATCGACGTGTCTACGTAACGTTTACTCCGCGTGCTTGTGCTAGGGCCTCAGCTCATATCCCGATTTATTTAGGCCTAGGGCCGGCGCAGCTTGTCTTATTTTATACTCCTCTTGTTTATAATTTCGGTAATCACCCCATTTCTAGTCATACATTTTTCACACAGTCCATCCATCGTTTCATTGATGGAACACCTAATCATAATTTTTTTTATTGCAGCCTGAAAAGCTGGAATCCACGAAACCCAAAGGTGAGTTCTAGTCTAGACACAATTGATCAGACGGCTGTGAAATTGGCATAAATCATCATCATCATCTGCCTAGCCTTTTCCCAACTATATTGGGGTCGGCTTCCGTCTAACCGGATGCAGCTGAATACCAGTATTTTACATGAAGCGACTGCCTATCTGACCTCCACAACCCAGGTAGTACTGGGTAATACGATACCCCTTGGTAAGACAGGTTGTCAGACTTTTTGGGCCACTGACTACCCAACGACTGTCAAAGATCTACAAATGACAGCCGGGACCAACGGCTTAACGTGCTTTCCGAGGCACGGAGGAACTCGGTATGTAATGGGCGGTCACCCATCCACAGACCAACCTAGGCAAGCACGGCTTAACCTAAAGATCGACCCGAGCGGCTGTTATTATTTAGCCACGAGCTCCTCTCTCCTCCGAAATTGGCATAAATCATGGGTCACAAAAAAAAATTACTTCAAAGAACTATCTTTGAAGTAATTTTTTTTCTAAGTATAATGTGAATCATTAATGTGAGGTTTGTCCTAGTCAAGGGTAATAGCAACATATATACTTGCCGCAAAATATATTTTACGCGCTTTCACCAGGGCCGTCTTGGAGGCCCTGGGCACTTGAGAATAATGGGGCCCTAACATTTCAGGGCCGTGGCAAATTCATTGGATGGGGCCCCAGTAAAAATCGTCATGTTTTTATTTAATTTTTATAAATCACTGAAGTAATTACCCAACAGTATTACAAATTAATATTGTGTGCATTTTATAATAATAATTGTTCCTTTTCTTAAGAATACGGTACGTTTGAATTTGTATATGGTCTTTAGTTGTTGGTTACTTCTGAGCTTGCGGCATCTCGGGTCGGGGCCCCGTCGAACCGGGCGCCCGTGACATATTGCCAGCACTGCCACCTTAGAGTTACGCCACTGGCCTTTGTAGGATGCAGCTCGATTTTTTAGCACCTTTTTGGTTTTCTTGTGACAGAAAAAGGGAACAGACAGACTGACAGATATTGTTACCTACAGACGCATGTAGGTACTGAAACCGTAAGTAGGTACGTTATGGTAGAATATAATTATTTTGCACAGATTTGACGAAAGTGGCCTCATCTTACGTCCCTACGCTCACAGGGGTGGGTGCTCAGATACACGGCGCGACTGGCTCGGGTTCTGCGCAGAATTCAGAAGAAGAGGTGAGCATGCATACATAATAAGCATAATCAGCCTATAATGTTCCCACTGCTGGGACGCAGGCCTCCTCTCTATGAGAGGGAATAGGCTATAATCAACCACGCGGGCCCATTGCGGGTTGGTAGATGTCACATGTCTTCGAATTTTTGGTTCTAGGACATGCCGGTTTCCTCACGATGTTTTCCTTCACCGTTTTGAGAGCATTGATGATGGAATAAATTACACAAAGTAATGCGCCTGGCTGGGTTCGAACCCACGACTTACTGCTGGTAAGTCGGGACCGCTATCGCTGGGCCACCGCTGCTCTCGACTCATCATAATTTGTTAGACTGAAGACGTCTACTGCTGGACGTAGGCTCCCTTCGAGGATAGTCACAGCAACCGACTATCGGCTTCCCGCAACCTAAATTAGGTTATTGGTCCATTTTCTTACGGGCCTGTACAAGCTGGGTTTTCCGGAAATCCACGGTTCCAAAGATTAACTGTCGTTCTGTACCCCAAAAGCTTACAATTGCAAACCGAAGGATTCTGAAGGTTTCTAATAAATTGCTTCACAGGACTGCCTCGTTGGTATAGTGGTCGCAAGCGCAACTGCTGAGCATGAGGTCCTGGGTTTGATTCCCAAGTCAGGCAAAGAGTTGTTAAGTTTTTCCATCAGGAATTTCTCAGTAGCAGCCACGGAGTCTGGATCTGTACCCGGTTGATGTCACCCCCTATTACATGGGACATAAACATAACTGGCGAAATGTGGGTGTACTAATTTAATGGGTACAGCTCTACCTAACCCTGCGCGGATTACAGGCGTGATGTTATGTTATGTTTATGCTTCATACGTTTGAGTGTCTGCTCAACAACGTAGGTAAATCACACAATGAATGTTGTTGTCCATTACCAGTTCTTTCTTCATAGTGTGGCTAGTGCCTAACCTGGGGTCAGAGTTTTTATGCCGCCCATAGGCGTCTGACTTGGCTTTACATGCCGTCAAGAAATATCTCTCAGACATGCTGGTTTCCTCACGATGTTTTCCTTCACCGAAGCAAGTGATAATTATACAATACGCACATGAATCCGAAAAATCAGAGGTGCGTGTCTTGGGTTCGAACTTGAGACCTATGACTCGGCAGTCCGACAGTCACCACTAGGCTATCACTGGTTTCCATTACCAACGCAGTGTAGGTGTGTTTCACAATAACCCCGCCGGATACTTTCACGAGATTTGTCAGTTGAACAAACAAAAAAGTATTCCGTGTTTACCTAATAAGTTTTGATAACAATTTGGGTATTTTGTAATACCTCATCATCTACCTAGCCTTTTCCCAACTATATTGGGGTCGGCTTCCAGTCTAACCGGATGCAGCTGAATACCAGTATTTTACATGGAGCGACTGCCTATCTGACCTCCACAACCCAGTTAGTATTGGGTAATACGATACCCCTTGGTAAGACTGGTTGTCAGACTTTTTGGGCCACTGACTACCTAACGACTGTCAAAGATCTACAAATGACACCCGGGACCAACGGCTTAACGTGCTTTCCGAGGCACGGAGGAAACTCGGTATGTGATGGGTGGTCACCCATCCACAGACCAACCTAGGCAAGTACGGCTTAACCTAAAGATCGATCCAAGCGGCTGTTATTTTTAGCCACGAGCTTTGAGCTTATTTTGTAATACCTATATCTACATATAACCGTATCGGCCACAATCATTAAGATCAGTGATATCAGATCAAGACACGATTATAAAGCTGCGTCTACACTGGGCGAGCCGAACACGATCGGAGCCCAAATTCGGTTAGCCTAGACCAAAGAGAAAATACTTATAGAGCGGGCATTAGGAATATTTTCACACAAAATTTTTGATCCCGAACATTTTCGATTTTTACACACGCTATGCTACTTGACAAGCGGGCATATGACACTAGACAGAACGATTTATTACTAAGAATAGAATAGAATAGAATAGAATAATTTATTTGTGTAAAAACATGGTACATTAAGGTCTTATAAATAGGTTTGTGATAATAAGTAGTAATAAGTAGTAATAATAAGTAGTAATAAGTTTTGGATTGTAATTTTCTTCGTCTTGTCCCGTCTATCGCTCATAAATAATTGAATGTCTTTGGCCTAGACGGACTTAGAAGCCTCGACCGAGCACTCCCGCCAAGGGAATTTGTGCTCCACTTATGCTTTGCACGTATTCGGCTCGCCTAATAGACACAGCTTAATATTTGGGTACTACGGACAATCTACTCAAAACAAAGTTTGAATCTTTTACGGTTTTTAACTACTTAACATCATCACGCCTGTACTGTAATCCCCGAAGGGTTAGGCAGAGGTGTAGGTACCTAATAGTACACCCACCTTTCACCAGTTATCTTTTAAGTCCCATATAATAGGGGGAGCGCCTATTGCCATCAACCGACAAATTCAGACTCCGTGGCAGCTACTTAGAAATTCCTGATGGAAAAACCCAGTAACACTCCCCGACCTGGGAATCGAACCCAGGACCTCATGCTCAGCAGTCGCGCTTGCAACCACTAGATCAACTATGTATATGTTTACACTTGCCTCAATAAGAATTTTATTCTAGACAAATAAAGAACAAAAACTTATTCTATTTTGTATAGTAACTGAATAGTGCTTATGACGTTATAGCCGGCAGTGAAAAAATGGCACGCTTGGTTTTTATACGGATCGTGATACTTGCGTTATCTAAGTACATCTATATCTGTGGTTTCGTATCACGTATCAGCGGCGAGTGAAAACGTGGGACACGCTAGTTTTTAGAGTTCAGTTATTCCGTACTCGAAGGGTATTACTAAAACTCCGCTTTCCGTCTGTCTGTCATCGGGCTGTATCTCAAGTTTCGTAATTGGTATAAGAGACGGTTAAAATTTTCACAGAATGTGTATTTCTGTTGCCGGTTTAACAACAAATAAATTCTACGATGGTATGAAACCCTTCATGCGCGACTCTGACTCACACTTGGCCGGTTTTTTTTATATAAGGGAAGTGACTTTCTTCTGTCTTGACGGGCGTGCTATTTAATTTGTTTTTCTTTTACAGTTATACAACACGATGCTGTCGAAACTGAAAAGACCATCCACAGCGGGCAACAGAAATACCAAATGACGACAACTAAGTACCATATTTTGTATTTTAAGGGAATTTACAAAATATTTTGTATTTTAAGGGATTTTACAAAATGTTTTGTATTTTAAGGGATTTTACAAAATATTTTGTATTTTAAGGGATTTTTATATATATATATATTTGTTTCTTGATAGATTTTATGAAATTTTTTAATGTATGTTATTTATACTGAAGTGCAGTTAATACATATTTATTGAAGTATTAAAATATTTGTTTCATTTTTCAACTACACTGGTTTTAATGTTAGAACATTATTTTAGTAGGCAGTAGCTAATATTCACACCTGTATGCAATGGCTGTAAAAATACCCTTAACGATTCATAACATCACGCCTATAACCCCCGAAGGGAGAGGTAGGGTAGAGGTGTACCTAATAATACCCACATTTGGCGAGCCTATTGCCATCAATCGGGCACAAATCCAGACTCCGTGGCTGCTTCTGAGAAATTCCTGATGGAAATACCCAATAACACTATGCCCGACCCGGAAAACGAACCCAGGACCACATGCTCAGCAGTCGCGATGTCGTCATGATTTTTAATTTTTGGGAGGTTTTTAATCCCACTTATGTATGTAGGTACTACCTACCCCACCTACTACCTCCTTTTTTTGCGGATGGGAGGGAAATCATCAAATGACCCCCTCCCCCTACTCTGAGCGGAGCGGAGGGGAGTGTCAGACTTGTACTGACTAAACCCATCCATGTTTCTTCTTTGCCCTTTGTGTTCCAGGGCCACGGTATCTCTTTCGAACAGACCCGCAGCCCTGGCAGGTATCGGCCCATGCGGACCCCTACTTGGTTGCTGACATCTCTTTGAGGCGCGCGTGGAACACGAACGCGCCGTCGACACGGCCTATCGTCATAAGACTACCTCCTTGATGTTTAGGTAAATGAACTCTACCTAGGTAAACTAGGTATTCCGATCTCTTCTGTTGCTAGATGGAATGGATGGATCAAATAAAAACACATCTTGGCTTTTATACCAATTTATTTTAAAACTAATAAAATTAAAAAGTAACATTACTTCAAAACTTGGACCGAATGTAAAACATTAGGACCAAGGAATAAGAAAATTATAATTAAAATATATGTTTTTGTTATTTTTTTTTTTATCTGTATTGCAATCGTAAACCTAATGTTTAGGAATGTGGACAAATGCTTTATTTTATCATTTAATTAATGAAACACTTTAAATGGCTTAGCACCAAATAAGAATAATATAAACTGCACTATCTAATTTTATTTGTCACTATCCACTTTAATTATTGCTAGGAAAACAAGTTCCCTGATAACAATTAAATAAAAATATAAAAAAGTGAATGAAATAAATGCAATTTTGTCGTAAATCAAGCTGAATGTAATAATTTTATTTCCTGTTAATCATTCAGGGCATCTTTGAAATCATTTGAAACTTATTCTTGGCCTGCAAAATTAGTTTTCAAAAACATAAATAAAATCAAAAATATTAGCGAGACCATTCACCAAAAAACCTTTCATAAAATAGTTTAATAATTTGTTTGTTTTTTATTTGTATGTACCTATATTTGTTATTTTGTGAGCAATAATGAAAAATAATAGTTTAAAAAAAACATAAAATTTGTGCAGCACTACTTGTGTGGACATTAAAAACCTATTTATTTAATACAACACTGGATATCTATGTACTGGAATACCTATACCATTATAATATATACTATATTATTCTGTTCTTCATACTTCAAAATATTATATTCTAATGAAATGATTTGTGCTCACACTGGTTCAAATAAAAAACTGACTGAAATTGTCTTAAATATTGGTAAGATATATCAGAATGGTGTGGTCATATTTCAGGTGTAGCTCAAGCCTTCAGACTGGCCAACTTTCTTTTTTCCAACATTTTTTTATATTCTTTTTTGCCATTATGATATTGGTTCCATAAAGAAATTTGCTCAGTTTGATGGTCTAACAACAATCTTTAATATTACCACACCTCTGTGATACACACAAGCATGCGGGTCACCTGATCTAAGGTGGTTACCGCAGGCGATGGACTTTTGCGATACCAGAGTAATTGCAGGTGGCTTGCCATAAGAACGTGAAGATGGTCACAAAAACTGAGACGGTGGTGCCCAGAATTCAGGCAAAATTCAGGAAAAAGCTGATTTTGCGGCACATGGTAAGTTTCAGTATGTTTCTAAACAAAATACTATGTATCTTTGTTATATTATGTGGTGTGAGCAGTAACCATTTATCTCTAAGTACAGTAACACACTTATAAACAGCCAACGAATGAAGTAATAATGCGTTTTTACACAACAATAATTAACTTTCTTTGAAAAAAGCTACAAATACATAGAACAGTGACAGTCAGCCCCGGTTTCAATCATACTGAATAGGGCATTCGAATCCCGGTTTTACTATAGGACCGAAACCAGGTGCCGCAAGCCCTAATGCCAGTTTTTTTTTATCAATTGAGTCGTTGTCGACTATTCTGCCAGCGGGGCAGCATTATGTCGAGTCGTCGATTTTGCACTTTGCGGTAATTATATGTTAGTTGCAATTGCGATGTTCATAAATCATTTATTCGTTGTTTTTTTTCTTATAAACCGGCCCTGGTAAATCTACATGACATATTTATGTCAGTAAAGAGGTTGCAGTTGCACATAACTGATTCTACATTAGAATCAGTTATCGTAAACGACCGTAGTTTGTAGCTTTGATTATATGTTTAGTGCTCATCATTTAAATATGTATTGACATTTCTAAGAGTAACAAGTCAATCAAAATAAGCTCATTTTTATTCCTAACAATGGCTGAATATTCTACAAACTGGTATTAAAAAAGCCATATACTAATTAGGTTGTTATAACAAGACAGGAACGAATATAATAACACGTATTTATAATACAAAATATTCTTAATATACCAATCTAACCACTGGACTGAGAACATGATTCTAACTTGGCAACATGATGAATTAAAAAGCTTTATGTTAAATGCTGGCAACACATTTTGTGTAAGAAGTTTTTTATTTCAGAATTGTGCCAAGTTCGAACCTTGTTTTTATAGGTCTTGTTTACATTAGGTATTAGAAACACATGGAAAAGAATGTCAATTGTATATGGGTACGGAATGTTTTATTTGCACAAGTGATCTATTCTCCTATGATTGAAAAATGTAAATATAGGAGTATAAGAATGTGAATTCAGACTTAGAATATAGTTTAAAGAGAAGTATGGGTAATTTAAGTAATTTACGTTTACACTAAGACCAAGAAATACTTAGATGTAATACCTAAACAGCACTTGGTGCTAGCGCACTTAGACTTTGCAATGTTAGGCATTAGATTTGATTAAGTGTCACAGTTTTAGAGAAAACGGAGAGTCTTTATTTTTATTTGTGTTTGTTGACTCCAATGACCTTTTAAAAAGTGCAACATTATTGTTGTTTCTAAGTTGCCATCCAGAAAAAACTAGGTTACACACCTTATCAAAATACAGATTACTTTATCACCACCAAAACTTATTTTTATAAAGTGTTACAAAAATTAAATATTTCCATTCCAAATGCCTAATGTAAACAAGTTTCATGATACAAGTTATCAAGGTAGATAGATAAACTAACAGAAATCATTCAGTTGCGTAACACTAATTTTTAGATATGGTATCACCTTTTGATATTGGCAGTTTTGATGTTATTGCATTGATATTGTTGATGGCATGACCGACACAAGGCTCGATGGTTATAAAAATATGCCTCTTTTTCACATAAAAATGCTACTGTTTTTAAAAGTTCTGTAGAAAGAGAGATGGACAATATAAGCTCAATTTCTGAGACATGACTTGGCTAGAGAAGTAATAGGCCATGTCATCTTCTACCTCTTTCTTGCATGTTACATTGCCATTTCAGGTCACACCATCATAAGGCATTATGTGATTATGTTTTTAGGAGATTGAAATTTAAAATTAACTAAGAACTCTTCCTACTATAACATTGTTTTAAATCTGATGTTATCTTCTGTAGATCTACCTAACAACCTCAATAGCTTCCCGTGATATGTGCCCTACTTCCTGGGCTGCTGGATATTTGTTGGAGGCTTAAAATTGATGTGCGCTGGAGGCTTGGGGCTATGTGCCACCTGAGCGGCTTCCGGAGTGAAGTCCGCATTACCTCTGTTTGGTGCTCCAGAGATTGATATGGGGTTTGAAGGCACGGGTGATGGTCCAGAGAGACCGGTTAAGTCTTCATTTGCTGGTTCCTTGCCAGTTTCCTTAGTGTGGCCTGCTTTGTTTTGAGTGATTCTCATGCCTCCGGCTTTCACTGTAATTGTAAATGATGGAAATTATGTAGTAAATGATTTCAGTGTGAATGAGTGTTGGATTCTAATCAGTGTGAAAATTGACTTTGTTATGCTAGTGAGTCAGACATGGTGTTATGCATGATCAGATTTTCAAGTTATAAATAGATTAGATTATTTTATTGTGACATAAACAAGTTATTTTGTAATGTAGGTATTTATTCAGATTCAGGTAAAATACAGAAACAGAATGGATGCCTATCAATGAAAAAACTAATAAGATTCTAGTTAGCAAGTAATTGTACCATAACCAAAAGAAAAACATGTTTTTTTTAACGCAAATTTGATTTAAAAAGAATGTATATAATAAATAGCCGTTACGCTGACCGCCCGGCGACCTTGGAGTTACTCTCTTTGTTTAACAACACGCAATCAATCGTTACATGGAACATACTCAATATGACGTCATGGTCAAATTCAAGGCCTTTATTGAAGGATTGAATTGCGGTATATAAATAAATCAACTTGTTTACATCAAAATTACATTCATTTCCACTAAGTATTGCGAATATTTTGTTTATGAGAATTATATTTTATGCTATAATATAAGTATTTTTGCCGCCATACGGACCTTTATGTGTTTTTTTTTTAAAGGTGGAAACTTTTTTTACACCTGATTATACATAAACAAAGGCATTGGAAACTAAGTTTATACCTGCCGGGGGATGACCAGCCTTAAGTTGAGAAGTCTCTTCAGTGGACGACATGATGAAAACAGTAATATTTGATTGTAAATAGTTAAAAATGCCAACGTCGCACTACACAGTTTTAGGTAAATTGGTCTTCAACCTCAACGTGTAATTACGATTCGATGACACGGCAGAGCGGGCTTCGATACCGATGGCGTATTGTCAAAATTGTTAGTGATTTGCACTACTTGCTTAAAAAGTTTTAGTCGATTTCAAACTAGATTACTAAATCATTTTAAAGATTTTAATCTGACATGGTCACTAACACCTGTCATTAACACTGAAAACGGGATTTTACTGATTGTTTTGTTTTTTAGGTTATTCTTAATATCGGCTACTCAAAACAAATGGTAAACATGGTAAATAATATCCCGTTTTCAGTGTTAATGAGAAATCATTTTAGTCTTCTTTGGTGTGAGAGAGACTACAGACTTATTTATTTTTTTCATTTTATTTAAACATGCTGTTGTTGATTCTGTCAGTATTAATTTAATTTTGTTATTTGTGCCGCACAATTAGTATTCCTACATTAAAAAATATAATGCTCTAGTCGATTTCCCGAAAAGTAAATGTGTCTCTGTCCGTCCTTATCCAGGTAACGTCGATAGATGGCGTTGTTTCTGATTTTTGTTATGATCTCCACGAGGGCTGAGGAAAGGAAACGGAAGACTCACATGATTATTTTATTTAGATTTTCTTTTGTGGAATTTATAAATATACGCACGGGTAGTAATTATTTGAACATTAATTACAACCTCGATGGCAGTGCTTGGTTTAGCACCGCAGAATTAGATTCCCACCTACCTCCTCTTACTCAGCAGTACCTACCAAGGCAGGCTCGGGTTTCGCCAGATACACATGCCCTGTAATATTTTTTTGGGGGACCCTCAACCCAAGTGCGGCTAAGCTCAAAAAAAAGGCTCTTCAACAAAGTACAGGAAAATGCAACAGTTTCAATTGGCCATACCTCCGGTATCCGGCAACTTTGGTACTTGTTGCCGTAGTATGAATTGGAGTACCTACATAACTAATTATGGGTTACTATTTGAGATAGCTATATTTCAATTCTGTTGGTCTTAAATGCCCATTTCAATCATGACATCGTCCGTTTATAAGTTAGTTATGGGTTCCGTAACCAAATTACAAAAACGGAACCCTTATAGATTCATCCTGTCCGTCCGTATGTCACACCTATTTTAATCCGGGACTGTCGGCTGTTGCTGTCTGTCTGTCGACTGTCGGTCTTCTGTGAACCGCTACAGAAAAGTGAAGTGAAAACATCATCATCTGCCTATCCTTTTCCCACCTATGTAAGGGTCGGCTTCCATTCTAACCGGATGCGGCTGAATACCCGTGTTTTACATGGAGCGACTGCCTATCTGACCTTCACAACCCAGTTAGTACTAGGTAATACGATACCCCTGGGTAAGACTGGTCGTCAGACTTTTTGAACCACTTTTTTCACTTTTGTATTTACTCGTTTCGTTAAAATCTACTTTAAATAAATTAATATAAAATTAGGGTGTACAATAAGTATCTCACCTAATGAGTTTTTAATTACACAAAGTAGGTACCTACCTAAGTATTATTAAATAAATATATTAGATATATATTATTAAATATAATGTATTCACTAATAAATAATACAAAATATTTATTGTTGATTACCTGATCCCGTGATCAGCTAATCAACATGACTGTATGGTAAAACTGAAAAATAAGGAATATTCAAAAGTTATAGAACACAAGTTGTTCGGTTTCATGGTGAAGCCATTAATTTCGCTATATTTCTGATAGGTTGAGGGATTTATTTAAGTATGTGTCGCTTGAGCTAGTGAACGAAGACATAAAAATCAATGTCTCGAATAGGTTAAGGGAAGTTCAAATGAAAACTCTAACATATTATTTCCAAGCCTTTATTCTGAACCTCCTCTGCGGC
The DNA here is from genome assembly GCA_963576755.1 of Noctua janthina. Lineage (NCBI taxonomy): Eukaryota > Metazoa > Arthropoda > Insecta > Lepidoptera > Noctuidae > Noctua > Noctua janthina. Next base: position 11,145,526 of record OY755068.1, on the reverse strand, counting down.
ACCACCACATCGGTGTCGTCCCTGCCAGGCTTCATCATGTCTTTCTGCAGCTCCACTATCATCCGCAGCATGAAATTTATCACCTGGCTGCTGGTGCCGTCTCGCAGTCTTTGGAAGTCCTGGAACAAAGAACCAAAATCCTGCGTAAACCCACAAGTTCTGTTATGAAAGTTGTCACCGGAAATTACATGAGAAAAAAAATATTTTCTTTTTATAGAGTTCAAGATTCAAGGTTTCTGTCAGGATCCTGACTGCAGGTTTAAGTCATGTCTGTCATAAAAGTGTATTGTCACCAGAACCAAAGGATTGGGCAAAACTTTAGCTCAATCGGATGCCAACAAGTGGTTGAAAAATGGTTTGCAAATTTTGAGCTAATATCGAAAAAGTTCATGGTTGGCTCTCTTTGTCTTCATGACGCCGACGCTGTGCTCAGCTGGTAATTTGGAGACCAAGGATAACAAGTGGCCTGATTGACAGTTTGGACAGTGAACGCAGTGTTAGCCTAAAGACGAAGAAGTGTCTTATCTGCTCTAATGCCTTGGTTGCTAAATGAGTGTGCCATGTCCCTTACTGTAATTAATTTACTTTTCCTGCATGTTTTAACATGTTCACAATAATATAATAGTCTGAACTACCTTGCGGGTAGGAAGACATCGTCCGTTGACGCAGACAGTCTGATGCGTCAGGGCAGCCAGCAGTCGCTTCAGAATGTCCACTTTCTTGTTGGCAGCGAGGGGGCGAAGGCGGGTCACGAAGCGCAGAAGGTATTCTAGGAGCATTATGTCTTCCTGAGAAAAAACGAGAGTCAAATAAGGCAAAAAAACGTTAGTAAGCGAATTTCAAATCGATGTGTTTCATGATTGAAGTATTTGGTGTAACTGATATCTCAATGGTGTTTGGTCTTTGATGGCAAGAGAATTAGATATTCTTCAGTCATTAGAGGTACCTTACAACACCAGGACCTAAACTCCAACTCGTTCCATCAGCATCATAATCATCAGCCTACAACAGTTCTCTTCTGGACATAGGCCTCTCCCATCGTACGCCATCCAAATCGATTCTTGGCAACTCGCATTCAGCTGCTACCAGCCACCCTCTCATTTTACGGGGCTTAAATGGGGCGATATTTTGAAACCCAGACAAGAAACGAGGGGTGATATTCAATTATTCTTGTTACGTGTTGTTCGGGATATAATAAATAATAACTTTTAAAAATATTACCATTGTTAAGGCCAGCACACACGACTCCACATTGTAAGCCCTCCCAACGATGAGCGACAGATCTTCTCTATCCAGCACTGGCTGCTTCAGACCTTCCAGCCATTCGAATAGTAGCCCAGTCAGAATTGTAGGGTCGTTCTACAGACATAGGAAAGTATGATGTGAATAGGTCATGATCTGACTTGATGAGGTTAAAAATTTGTATTTTACCATAAATCGACTGCCTATCTGATCTCCACAACCCAGTTACTGGGTATGGGTAACAAGAAACCCTCTGGCAGGATTGGTTATGAGAACAGCTCATGACGTGGGGAAAATCTTAGTTAATCTGAAAATCTTCTGATTAGCTGAAGCTGATTAGGCTGACTTAGTTCTCAGATTGTGCTGGAAGTTTTACTATTCCTGAGGGTTCTCCAATAAATTTTTGGCCTAAATCCTAGCATTGGGAATATTATAGGCTGGTAACTTAGGAATATAGTTAAGTAAAAATGTGCATAACGGAGGAGCTCGTGGCTAAATAATAACAGCCGCTCGGGTCCATCTTCAGGTTAAGCCATGCTTGCCTAGGTTGGTCCGTGGATGGGTGACCACTCATTACATACCGAGTTTCCTCCGTACCTCGGAAAACACGATAACCCGTTGGTTCCGGACGTCATTTGTAGATCTTTGACAGTCGTTACAGGTAGTCAGTGGCCCGAAAGTCTGACAACCAGCCTTACCAAGGGGTATGGTATTACCCAGTACTAACTGGGTAGTGGGTTGTGGAGATCAGATAGGCAGTCCCTTCATGTAAAATACTGGTATTCAGCTGCATCCGGTTAGACTAGAAGCCGGTTCCAACATAGTTGGGAAAAGGCTAGGCAGATAAGGAATGTGCAATTGTGCATAACGGTGATTATTACTTAGGTACCTCTGTGTTGATTTTGTCAAACGCTTCTCTTTGCTGGTTTATTTCATTGCGTAGTGTCTTTAAGTATTTCTGCCTTTCTTCTGGAAGACTGTGGTGGTCTACTGTGAATGCCTGAAAGATGAAGAAGTCATGAATTGATAGTCTAACCTTTATTTTGTATTTTATGAAGACAGGAAACGATCTCCTAGTTATACCGTCGGAAAGGCCCAAGGATAGGCTTCTTTTGGGTTAGCTCGTTCCATCGTCGACCTCATCTCTGTCCTCTGGACTAGATAGAGGTCAAGAGTAAGCCCATTCATTATAAAAAAAAAAAGATGAGATCCCGTAAAAGCTCGTGTAATGACAAAGACTATCATGTTAGCGAGGTTGGGGCTGATTGTGGTGTGGCATCTATAAGGATAATATCTACAAACGATGCATTACAACTTTTCTGATGTCATGCATATCCTGCATTGCGAAAGTGGATAAGGGTTGCATCAGAACGGAATCGCATTTTCCATGCACCTTTCCTTCTCTGTCGCTCAGAACCGTCATTTGCTAGAGCGAGAAACAGCGATAGAGTCGGCAGCACGAAGACTCCACTTGCACAATGCAGGATTTGCATGAAGTCCGCGTATAGGAAAGGCCTGGCGTATATGCAAATGACTCGTTTGTAAGGTCTTTTATTTCGCTTCATAAGAGCAAGCCACGGATGAGGAAAATGTTGTGAAGAAAGTTTTGACTATGAATGTGGAGTAGAGGAAGACCAATGAAACGATGTATGGACTGGGTGAAGGATGATATGGCAAGAAAGGAGGTGTCTGATGGGATGAGGAGTATAGTAAAGTACGGAATAAGAAGACATGATGCGCTGACCCCAAATGAATTGGGATGATGGGGAGTACTGGAGAATGATGACGATTATGATGAAGAACACGCCACGAGTCACCGCTACGTGACTTGCGAAGCGACAGTACTCACGCAAAGGAAACAAGCGCGAAACGCATTGCCCTAATTTGTGAACAGGGCTATCCTGGGCCATACAGTAATCCTCATCATTTAACAAACGACACCAAGTTACCTCATAAATCTGAACAGCAGGTATACTGCCGTTGTTGGCCGTGCCTGTGATCTTGCTGACTGACTCCAGGTTGCGTTCGATGTCCTCCTCTACTGGGTCTCGCCATTCCACCATTGGTAGGGGTGCTCTGTTGTGATCTGTGGTCAATGGAAAAAAGTATTGAGAAGAGGCTGATATTGGGCAGAATTTTACACTTGATGAAACCAGACATTCATTCTTAAGTTAAACTATCATGCCCGTCTTCACAAACACTAGGCATCACCTAAATGAATGACTGAACAAAAGCGCAACGCCTCTTTTTTTTTTTTCGGATGGGAAATCCTCAAATGACCCCCCCCACTCTGGGCGGAGCGGAAGGGAGTGTCAGACTTGTACTGACTGAAACCCTGTCCCTTCTTTGCCCTTTGTGTTCCAGGGCCACGGTATCTCTTTCGAACAGTTCCGCAGCCCTCGAACAGTCCCGCAGCCCAAACAGTCCCGCAGCCCAAACAGTCCCGCAGCCCAAACAGTCCCGCAGCCCAAGCGCAACGCCTAAAGTGGAAAATTCAATGGCAAGTTTTATTATGGTGGATGCGCTAAGGTCGCCCGCGAAATTCATATTTTCTTGAGTTTTTTTGCAATTTACCGGTCAGTGCCAAGCTGTATGCTGAACAAACTATTAATGATTGTTTTGCGCAGGCTTCCCTGGTGCTTCCACCTTAAGCATAATTACCAAGATCAGTAGCGGCTTCCTCAGGAGTGGTAGGATCAGGAGGCTTGCTCTTTCTTAGTTTGTACACCATAAAGGATTTGTAGAAAGGCTTATTCTTGACGCGGAAGTCCAGACCGACGCTCTGATGACACCCGCACAGCTTCAGGAGACGTTCGCAGAGGCAGTATACTATCTGAAAGAGATGACGAAAGCTGGAATAAGTCTGGTTGGTCCTTGGGAAAATTTCTGTGGTTTTTGTCTTATATAAATGTTTTGTAAGTTCCATGGCAGAAGGACATTGTTGAATAGTCGCATTGGCAGGGATAAATTTAACTGATCGTAGCAGGACGTTTCTTGCGTGTCTATACAAGGTGTAACATAATACACGCAAGACCTCTCATGCGGTGTCTCAGACCATAAAACTAAACAACTATTGAAAATTCATAACTCTTTTTTTAGTTTTAATACGTGTTGATCTGCTGATCGCGTCAGTTCCTATAGAAATCCCATTTTTTTTTGCGAATTTCAAGAACCTGTAGAACAAAAGTAGTTCAGTTTCATGGTCTGAGAGACCACACGGGAGGTCTTGTGTTTATTATGTTACACCTTGTTTATATCATCATCATCATCATCATAATTTCAGCCGAAAGACGTCCACTGCTGGACATAGGCCTCCCCCAAGCGTCGCCACATTGACCGATCCCGTGCCATCCGCTGGATGCGAGACGTTTTCCTTGTTTATATCGACCGGGGCTAATAAAAAATCAAGTCCAATAAAGATCTCTTCTATTTTAATTCATACCATAAAATTCTCGAAAGATTTAGGAAGCTCCATTTGCCGTTTTTCTCATTCCTACTGGCTTTAAATAGTGCCTCTTTAGTACCTAAGAGTGTTGGAACCGACTGTCCTGGTATGGCCATGTGATGAGGAGGTGCGAATGATGACGAATCGAATGTAACTAAAAGAGTGATGAATATAAAATGTTGATTGGTGGAGAGGGAGAGAAAGACCAAGGAAATGATGGATGGATTGTGTGAGGAAAGATATGAAAGAAAAAGGTCTAAATTAAAGAGTCACAGTGACAGAGGAGAATGGAAGAAAAAACGTGTTGCGCCTACCCCGAGTAACATGGAACGAAGACAGGACGATGATTATGAGTACCTAAGAATACCCTTAGATGTACCCACTACAAACCTTTGGCAATTCTCTAAATGCTCTCTCTTCTAATCCATGCAGAGTCGCTCGCTGTCGGTACAGGTGCTGTTTTAACGTGAACTCCGAAGTTTTTCTATCTTTCGTCAGGTTTAGGGTTTCCCTGTAAAACAAACAGATTTAGAAGCGTTTGATGAAATCGTTTTATGAAGGCCCGTTTGGACTTGCGAGCTCTTTGCTATTCGTATATTCACAAGGTTCCATGAGACTTTGAACTTTATGTTATGAAACTGATCAGAAACTAGTAAAGCTTTTATTACTTTTCGAGATTTTTAATCATTATCATCATGAATCCCCCCCTGCCTTTATCTTCATTCTATTATTCTTCAAGGACCGACATACCATATTTTGTTCTTCCATAACATGTTACCGGCCAAATCCTATTTCAGGTCAAACTAGTTTGCCCTAGGCCAAGCCGGTTTACTGGTTTACAGGGTACACTAACCCACATCAAGCAATTACAATGCGGCTAACTAGGATGTGGCATTCGCCAGCCTTGCCGCGCTGCGCCAAAGCTCGCTACTCTCGCTCAGCTCGCGCAAGGTTGGTAACAGTTGTAACCTAACCTAACCCATTTAAACGGGGTACTTTTGTGGTGAGCCCTAGTTTGGCCTACGACAAACTAATTTAGCCTGATTTTGAGTTTGGCTGGTTACTAAACACATACATCTTTAACAGTAATAATCTCAGTAGTTCCCCGTCAGGCATTTTTTTTTCTGTTATGAAATATCCCCCCCCCAGCCTCGGATCCCCATTTCCTTCAATAAAAAGGTGTCTTCATCCTACTTACTTAGAACTAAACACAATAGTCTGCGGTAACATGTAATGCTCGAACTGCTGGACGCAGAGGATCTGTCCCGAAGTCTGCACAGACTTTGGCCTCTTCTTGCGCACCAGGCGGATGGCATCGTTGGCCCTAATGCGTAAGGAGTACACCAGGTAGCAGGCTATCAGGACCCCAGTCCGGCCTAGACCTGCGAAATAGAAATGGGTTAGAATCTGCCACAGGAGACAAGTGATAGTTCGTTGAGTGATTGAGCTTCTCAAGTGCTGTGTAGAGCTTCACGATTACTGACAACTGAGCGCACTGTCTGAACAGGCCCACTCAAATCTGTTTCCTCATACGACCATCTTAAACTCAAGTCTGTATGGTCCTCATATACCAAGATTATGTCTGGACTTGAAAAGAGATTGTGTGTGATCAAGGAATTTATTTCCGTGTTTTGTCTCAGAGTAGCCAAATAGTCCAGGAAACACTGAGCTTATCTAGTGTTAAAACAGAATTTATCGTGACGTCTTTTTTTTTACCAATTTGCAGAAATATTTTTTTTACTGATTTTATCATTTAGTCATCGCATTTTTCTAAAGCGCAGGCCACATGCTAGGGAGCGAGCGAGCGAGGCGGACGAGGCTCTTTTCATACTTCGTTCGGCTGTGTCGGTAGTTCGCGGTGTGAACCAAAGTATGGAAAGAGGTGGAACTATATCTCTCCTGCCTCGCTCGCTCGCTCGTTAGCTGGCAGTGTGGCCTGCGCATATAGCATGATGTTATAAGGAGTAACTAAAACGACCTTTATTTTAGAAAAAGAAAAAGGGTTTCGTGAAAAAAAAATCCTTGAAATTGTCCGATTCAAATAGAGAAGTAACATTTTTATAATGATTTTACGCGGACGAAGGTCGCGTCACCTAGTTGTTTAATAAAAAGAGTGGTATCAGCCTAATGTGCCAACAATATCGGTTCATGTCAATCTCTAACTATCGACATATAATTTACCGGAATAAAAGGAAACAAAATGTCTAAATAAGTAAAACAAACTCAATATTCATTATAATGGGACGAAAATTGAACAAGTCAGCTGCGTTAAATTTCTAGGGTTTTGGATAGAAAATGATTTGACTTGGCAAAAACACATTGACACAGTATGCAATAAAATTAATCAGTACTCATATGCTTTGTATAAATTATCCAAAATTGTTGATAAATCAGTTCTTTTGATCGCATACCATGCTTATGTTTCGTCGACACTGAGATATGCAGTCATATACTGGGGCAATGCCACTAATAGGGATTTAGTGTTTAAAGCGCAAAAAAGGTGTATACGTGCGATTGCCGGAATCCGTGTTCCTGATTCATGTGAACCATATTTCCAAGAATATAAAATTTTGACCTTTCCTGCAATTTACATTTATGAAGTAGCCGTATTTATAAAAACAAATGAAAATCTATTTGATAAACTTAAATCGAGAAGATACAAGTTAAAAATTTCTAATGTACCACATAAAACGGCTCTATTTAACAAAAGCTTCTTTGGCATGGCATCAAAAATATACAACAAGATACCTATTGACATTCTGAGCACTAAGGAACTTCCACTATTTAAAAATAAACTGCGTAAATTTTTAATTGAGAAACCATACTACACGATCCAAGATTTCTTAAACCATTGAATGAATTGTTGACCATGTAATAATTTGACTGTATATTCATATTTTGACATTTATAATAACCAAATTTGACATGTAAAATAATTTTAAATGTAATGCCACTACATAATTATTGTATGCCTATTAGGCAGGACATATTGTAACTTAAATTTATTGTTTAGACCTGTAACTAACATATGCCCACAATAAAATATTTTGAATTTGAATTTGAATTTGAAAATAATACTCCCCTCCGTCTACCCTTTCGGGGATTATAGATAGGCGTGATGTATTACGTTAGGAATTATGATTGCATTTGTAGTTACTGTTAGCCTGTGTTATCCGACTGCTGGGCAAAGGCCTCTTCTGATGACTTCCAAATCCTTCAATCCAAGGCCAATGTGGACCACTGGTGGTTGGTTCTGTCCAGCTCGTCCCGCCTTCTGCGAGGTCTACCGCGTCGCCTTCTGGCTGTGTCAGGGCTCCACATCGTGTTTATTTTGACCCAAACAGCTCGTCGGGCATACGGCACACAGAGCCAGTCCGGTCCCACTTCAGCTTAGCGGCTTTTTGAGTTTGAATTTTAGAGCGCAGTGTGGTGTTGCGTACATCATGGTAGCGGAAATTTTTTAATCTCGTTTATTTAAACGAGAAAAAAAAAATGAAGAAAAGAACCGTATAATTCGAAAATTCGTATAATTTTATACGTATTATCTCGAACAACCTCGGACAATTTCTGCCATTGACCAAGGTAAAAAACAATATTATGTTCTTAGAAAAAAATAGCACGCGTGCAAGTAAGGTGAGCAGGTTAGTAAGTTAAATACGTGTAGCATTTTATAAGTAGTTAGATCGGACGGAAAACACGCAACTTTTCGTCCGACAGTTTATGACTACATAATTGTCTTAATACACAAGGTGGAATGGACACCGACGTTAAAATGGTTACCACGTATTCAGGTCATCATTCTGAACACTCCACCACTCCTCCACTTTGAAATTATTCATCATTTCAGCCGAAAGACGTCCACTGCTGGACATAGGTCTCTCCCAAGTCGCCACATTGACCGGTCCCGTGCGTCTCGCATCTAGCGGATCCCTGCAACCTTTACCGGGTCATCGGTCCACCTAGTGGAAGGCCTTCCAACGCAACGTCTTCTGGTTCGCGGTCGCCACCCAAGAACTTTCCGGCCCCATCGGCCATCCGTTCTGCGAACAATATGCCCTGCCCACTGCCACTTAAGTTTGGCTATCCTTCGGGCTACGTCGGTAACCTTGGTTCTCTTGCGGATGTCCTCATTTCTGATTTAATCACGCAAGGAAACTCCGAGCATAGCCCTCTCCATTGCCCTTTGGGTGACTATAAGCCTTCTGATGAGGCCCATTGTGAGCGACCACGTTTCAGTTCCGTATGTAATCACTGGCAACACACACTGGTCGTAGACTTTCGTCTTGAGACACTGCGGTAAGTTGGACGAGAATACCACGCAACTTCCCGAACGCTGCCCAGCCGAGTCGGATTTGACGATTGACCTCTTTCTCGAAGTTAGACCTACCTGACTGAAATTATTCATCGGTAATTAAAAAAAACCGGCCAAGTGCGAGTCGTACTCACACGCACGCAAGGGTCCGTAGAACCAAACAATATAATTATTTCTAATGTACCACATAAAACGGCTCTATTTAACAAAAGCTTCTTTGGCATGGTATCAAAAATATACAACAAGATACCTATTGACATTCTGAGCACTAAGGAACTTCCAGTATTTAAAAATAAACTGCGTAAATTTTTAATTGAGAAAGCATACTACACGATCCATGATTTCTTGAACCATTGAATGAATTGTTGACCATGTAATAATTTGACTGTATATTCATATTTTGACATTTATAATAACCAAATTTGACATGTAAAATAATTTTAAATGTAATGCCACTACATAATTATTGTATGCCTATTAGGCAGGACATATTGGAACTTAAATTTATTGTTTAGACCTGTAACTAACATATGCCCACAATAAAATATTTTGAATTTGAATAATAAAAATATTTGAAGGCTCATATTGTTTGATTGACTTTGACAAAAAATGGTTTTACGAACCCCAATGTCATTTTCAAAGACCTATCTACAGACACCCCGCACGTATAGGTTTAATGATTTTTTAGTTTTATTTCCATGTATGTGGAACCCCCCCTTTATCTTTTAATTTTTTTTTAAATCGTAAAGTGGTTCACAGAATACATCTACCTACCAAGTTTCAACTGTGTAGTCATAATAGTTTCGGAATAAAGTGACATTCGGACAGACAGACAAACAACGACTGCCTTCAAAATATTTTTATTAAATTGTTTGCTGCTACGAAACCCTGTGTGCGTGTGAGTACGACACGCACTTGCCCGGTTTTTTTTTAAATCACCGACGGAACATTTCTATGTGGCGGGGATCAGAATGATGTACTGAGCACGTGATAAGCCTTCTAGCGTCGGTCCTTCAGGACCTGATGAACGCCACTCACGCTGCTACTTTGATGGCTAAATACAGGACCAAATAACAGGTCAAAAAGAACCATTGAGTTCGAAAGAAGATCACTCCTTTTTAATTGATTTAATCATCGATATTTAAATAAAAAACAAAAACAATTTTAAATGTATTTAAATATTTACGTTTACTTACATACATACATCTGATTTAAATGGTTTTACATGATAATTGGCTGACTACTAAATACTCATACATATTTATTTATCCAAGTTGCATGCACGAACTGAGAACCAGTCTTATCAAAGGGTATATCGTATTACCAAGTAACTGGGTGATGGAAGCCCATGTAAAATACTGGTATTCAGCTGCCTCCGGTTAGACTGGAAGCCGACACCAACATGGTTGGGAAAAGGCTAGGCAGGTGATGATGAGGGGTCCCCCATATACAGGATGTAAGGGACAGCCCTCCACAAGCTGACAGGGTGCATTCAGCTCCATTCCATTTTGAATCGTATTTCACCGGTTTTTTTTTTTTTTTTCAGTTTCTGGTCCTTTTTTTCAATGAAAAATTACGTTCCCTGTACGCAGCACTCCATTTATGTAAATAATACGGCTACAATAAAAAAATCCAACAATGGATGTTGAAATACTCTAACGAACGAAGCGTTAAATCAGCTGTTCACTTCCTGCCTAGCTACAGAGTTCATCGAACTCGTCGTCGCGCTTGCCGTTCGCTACGTGCGTGTTGCCATGGTAACGATACATTGAGTATGAGGAAATAAAACAAAACAAATTTATTGGATTCCTATAACATTCCTGAAATAACTTTTTGTACCGGTTATCTTAGTATGATATACTGAATTCACCCCATCAGTTTGTGGAGGGCTGTCCCTTACACCCTGTGTTACGCAGGTGCAACACGCGTAACGTCATGGATCTTAATGTTATTTCTCGTTATTACACATTATTGTACATAACATAACATCACGCCTGTAATCCCCGCCGGGTTAGGCAGAGGAGTACCTAATAGTACATCCACATTTCGCCAGTTATGTTTAAGTCTCATGTTATTGGGGCGAGCCTACTGCAATCAACCGGGCACTAATCCAGACTCCGTGGCTACTACTGAGAAGTTCCTGACGGAACAACCCAATTAAATTTTTCCCAGCCAGGGAATCGAACCCGAGACGTCACGTTCAGCAGTCGCACTTGCGACCACTCGACCAACGAGGCACATATTACTGTAATCGTCTGTATATCCCTCTGTATATCACTGATTCACGGCTGATGTACCTAAGGTTGGGATCAACAGAATAACTTAATTCATTTACATACAGTAAATAGCTTAGGCTACACAAAAATGTAGATATGTAATAGACAATAGACAACATCTTTATTTACTTATTTACAAAATAATTACGGTAATTAAACCAGTACAATCGATGTATTCATCAATAATTATAATTGTTAATTCCTAGCCTCTTATTAGGTACACGCAAAGCATTAATGGAATATTCCAACCTAGTGGAAAATATCCTGTAGTTGGACGATGGAACACTTAACTTCATTATATCATGCACTGTGTATTTATAAGGTGGAAGCGCCAGGGTATGACTTATGTAGGGCCGTTTTAGGGTTTAACCACATCTATTAGTACGGAATCGAATTTTTCCAACCTCCCTATCCTTTTCTTTTGCTCAGAACCGTCATTTGCTAGAGCGAGAAACAGAGCCTACTGCCGAGACATCGTAATGCTGCCGAGACATCGTAATGCTGCCGAGACAACGTCATGCTGTCGCGTACTGTAGCACTGCCTCTCTGTTTTTCGCCAGAAAAGGACAGGAGCAGGAAAAAATGCGATCCCGCGTCAATGGATGTGGTTCAACCCTTACTCCGCCCCAAGCGCGACGTCAACCTGGTGACGGCTCGGCGGTGCTGAGCCCATCTGTTTAAGTAGTCACGTTAGGTGGACGCCTCGTTGACGACAAACGGATGAGCCGAGATGATCCGAGCCCGTGCAGTGCTCATAATAGTGTGCGTTCACCTTAACACGTTGAGAGAACTATTGGATGCTACTGACTTACGGAGAACTTACGTAGTTTTGAGCTGACCTAATAAGATTGCCATCTTCACAATAAGAACGCTAGCTTCTAATTTATTTGCGCAAATAAAAGTATTCGTCCTGTGCAGACGAAACTTTCACACGAAGCTGGTAGGCATCAGCGTTAGTTAACTTGAGCTCGTCAATTTTAAACTCTTATTCCACACTTTTTCCACTAACTTATCATCATCAGCCATTCTGCTATATTCTCTTTCCTCACACTCCATGAAGTACTTCCCTCGTACGTTTTCCACTTCCTCAGACACACACAGGTGTATCGTCGTCTGAGCTCCCCCTTTAGGTCCTCGAAAAAATATATCGAAAATGAACAGTTGGATTTTTCTAGCTAGTGTAGGCAGCCTTTTAAATATATCAGTTTTAATGACTCCTGGGTGTAAACAATTGACTGTCACTCCTTCAGGTAATCTTTCAGCTAAGGCCTTTGTCCAAAGGACGTCACATAATTTACTATTTGCGTAATTCAAGAACTGTCCCATCGCTCCCTCTCCTGCTGGTTCCTGTAAGTCGTGGACACGTAACCTTGCAAAATTGTGGAGATATGATGACACTATGATGATCCTGCTGGGTTTGGAGGCAATCACTTTGTCTAGCAGCAGGTTTGTAAGGAGGAAGGGCCCGAAGTAATTGACTTGCATCACTACATCTATTCTATCTTCAGTTAGTTTCGAATTGAGGCCGGCGCAGCCAGCGTTGTTCACCAAAATGTCGAGGCGGTCGTAAGATTGGTGGAAGTCTTCAGCAAATTTTCGCACACTGCTGAGTTTTGATAGGTCTAGATATTTATATTCAACATGTTTATTTCCTGTAGTAGCTGCTATATCTCCGATAGCTTCTGCAGCCTTTTTGGCGTCCCGGCAGGCGATGATTACTTTGGCTCCTCTGGATGCGAGGTCCCGGGCTGTTTCCAGGCCGATGCCTTGGTTCCCGCCTGTCACGAGTGCGATCTTTCCATCTAGTCTGACATTTGATTTACACACACCGTGAAAGGGTTCTAGTTTAAGTTTCAAATATAGTGATAGCAAAAACGTCAACATAAATAATGTGAACAATAGAATGAGCGGTATTAACATTAAGTAGTAAACGATAGCAAGAATCATGTTGACGCTGTTGACTGGGAAGTGCTACTGATACAGACTGACTGAATTATTTATGCATTCGTGTGGAACGTTTTACTTGATCTTGTTTTAAATATTCATAGAACCATTGTACACAATACGGTCGTTTTATATATTCAATTTGTTTTTTTTTTTCAAAACTAGCTTTTTCTTTGATGTCCACTCGTGGTCTAGCCTTATTCTCCCCTATCGGCACTTTATCGTTAACTCTTTTTTGTCGATTCAAGCTTTTTTACTTTGATCTTTATTGTATTGTATTGGGCTGGTGTCCACAACTCCACGTCCAAGCGCGTATCCGTCAACATCTTCACTCAGATATCAATTTGTGCTTAATTTTTTTGTGTGTTATGCTACATTTTGTATATGTACGGTCCAAGTGATAAACGACGACGAGTGATGAATGACGGCATTATACATAATGACAATTTGATTATGACTGTTGAAATAATTAAATTGACCGGGCATTATGAATAACTAGCGACCCGCCCCACCTTCCCACGGGTAGGACTCTATGGTCGATGACTTTTGGAGGATGGATGGGTTAAAAAGTTTAAGTAGATATCTGTAGGTACGCTGTGGGGGACAGCACATCAGGCTTAAGATTAATTTTACCATGTCTTGCTTAAACTCCCCTTTTTTTTTTGTTTATCCAGTATTGTCGCACTTCTGAGCAATGACTTACCCAATTCCTGTTAAAAAGTTCCTGAGTTTACCCCGAACAAACAGACCCTCTGCCCGGCGGGGGACTTTAATTTATAATATGTACTGTTAGTGATGATGATAGGCCTGTGTCCCAGCAGTGGGAACATTATAGGCTGCTACTATGCTGTACTTTGCTAGTGATGATGATGATAGTGATAAAGTGATAGTAATTATACTTACACTAACTATTCTTTATTACCTATTCAACTTTAAAAGTAATATACATAAACTTTTATAAACGCGAAAGTTTGGTTGTATAGATGTTTGAAACTCAATCACGCCAGAACGGCTGAACAGATCTGGATGAACAAGTTTCATCCAGATCTGTTCAGCCGGCACAGAGATAGATTATAGTCTGGTATAGCACATAGATTACTAATTATGTCAGAAGTAAGGTCTCGAGGGCAAATCGCGAACTCCACGCGGGCGAAGCCGCGGCCATAAGCTAGTTGCTTTATAAATTACGGAGCGTGGTTGTAAAATGTATTTAAAAAAATCAACCGAATTGGGAATCTCCTCTTTTTTTGAAGTCGGTTAACGAATATTTGGTTCTAGGCCATGTCGGTCACAACACTATGTTTTCCTTCAAAATTTTGCGAGCAGTGACGCAATGGCATTGCGGATGACATTCTCAACGACTTTAGTAATGTAAATTACGACCTATTCCTATGTGATAATGATTATATAAACACGTTTCAAATCATTTAGGTTTGTCTCAGCTCAGTACCACTGTCGTGGCCACCGCGACAACATGATACTCTATATACTTTACGTATTGTTGTTACTACCCCTCATATATTATCTCTCTTGCTTTCTAATCCTACTGGCGTTAGGGATATACATTAAAGTAAAGCTTGAACCCGTTCGAGGAGTGTGTACATCTGAGGCGCGACTTGATGGAAAGATCGCGCTCGTGACAGGCGGAAACCAAGGCGTCGGCCTGGAGACAGCCCGGGACCTCGCATCCAGAGGAGCCAAAGTGATCATCGCCTGCCGGGACGCCAATAAGGCTGCAGAAGCTATCGAAGATATAGCAGCTACTACAGGAAACAGACAAGGTGAATTTAAGCATTTAGATCTAGCAAAATTCAGCAGTGTACGGAAATTCGCTGAACACTTTAACAACACGTATGACCGTCTCGATATTTTAGTGAACAACGCTGGATGCGCCGGCAGCTATTCGAAGCCTACTGAAGATGGAAATCAAGTAGTGATGCAAGTCAACTATTTCGGGCCCTTCCTCCTCACGAACCTGCTGCTAAACAAAGTGATCGCCTCCAAACCCAGCAGGATCATTATAGTATCATCCTGGCTGCACTTCTTCGCGAGATTACAAGTTAACGATTTACACGATCAAGGATTTAGAGAACCAATCGACAATCTGTTTAATTATGCAAATAGTAAATTATGTGATCTTCTTTGGATGAAGGCATTGGTCAAGAGATTACCTGAAGAGGTGACTGTCAATACTTTACACCCTGGAATTGTAAAAACTGATATATTTAGAAAGTTGCCTTTTTATATAAAGGGTTTGTTTCACGTGGTAGCAGATGCTATGATGTTTAGGACACCTAAAGAAGGAGCTCAGACGGTGATACATCTGTGTGTTTCTGAAGAAGTGGAGAACGTGCGCGGGAAGTACTTCATGGAGTGCAAGGAACGAGAATACAGTAGCAAAGTTGATGATGACGAGTTAGTGGAACAAGTGTGGAACAAGAGTTTACAGGTGACGAGCTCGAATCTTGGAGGTGTTGTTGCAAATAATTGTGTTGAGTGAATATCTGCATTTTTATCAGGCTAGGAAGACGCAAGACGTTAGATAATTGTGGTGATAACGTATGTAGACAGTGGTCAGATTCGATGGTCCAAATAAATATATGGTTGCACTATATCGGATTTATTTTTGTCACAGTTCCCACTAAAACTTTCTCACTTAACGGTTACATAATAA
Organism: Noctua janthina; assembly: GCA_963576755.1. Classification (NCBI taxonomy): domain Eukaryota; kingdom Metazoa; phylum Arthropoda; class Insecta; order Lepidoptera; family Noctuidae; genus Noctua; species Noctua janthina. The sequence continues at coordinate 11,129,633 of OY755068.1, read as the reverse complement.
TAACAACTGGCAAATTACTACTACTACTGGCCGGCCGGCAGGCTGTCTGGCGGCTGGCTGGCTGACGGCTGGCTGGTTGGCTGGCTGGTAGTAATGACTAGCAGCGTTCAAATACCCGACACATCGACTTTTAAACATTTGTACAAAAACCTAAATATTACAAAAAAATCACTCAATAAGCTGTGTAATATGAAATAACTGCTAGTAACAAAATTATAATTATTAAAATCTTAATTAATTATAATGTAATATTAAGCGCACCGGAAGCTGATAAGTAAGTAGGTATTCTCATTATTTAATATTAGTAACAAACAAACTAAAAAAAAACAAAAAAAATACAAAAAAAAAACAAAAGAAAAAAAAACAACAAAAAAACTTATTAAAATCAAATCAGAATTATTGATGTTCTTTAAATATCATCGACAATGTAATCAAATCGAGCTGGTATAAGCTGTACCGGAAATCTGTAACACTGTTTAAAGGTTGAATGGCAATTAAGGTCAGTTTATGAACAGCTTATTATACATATTTGTTGGATAATGTCAGGATTTATTCTGTTAGGCTCTTACATCATGTGGGCAGACGATGGGTTTCGTGCTATGAAAACACACTGGGTGCGATACATTGTTTCTAGCAAAACTAACGAATTACTTGAGATTACAACTTAACACAATAACACGGGGCACAATGAATCGGTTACAGTTCCAAGACATTGACTGTCGCCCTCGCCTCCAGCTGAACATCAGGGCTCTGTAGAAGCACGCTGTGGTGTGGGTAGATTTGTAAGTAGGTCGCGTGACGTCACCACCAGCGCACTTGCGATTAATTTCATGTCCGTACTAATGACCGGATCCGCCATATAGATTTGTACATGCTTTACGTATATATATTTAATAAGTAACTGCAGTATTTTCTTGCTCTCTTCCTTTAATCCTTACAAAGGTTGTCTTGAAAACATTGCTTTTAGCGATAAGACCGCGCATTATGTCACCCTATGTGAAATGTTTTCTGTTATTGAATTTACTTGTATGGTGTACATCATAAAGATATTCTATTCTATTCATATCGACTTGGTTGTGAAGGCTAGAAGTATATTTGGTATCTTTGTGTGAATGTCACTTGTAATTTCTCCTGTATCGTGGGTGCGTTTACAAACATTTAAACTCACATACACAAACAGCCAGACCCGGAACAACTACCTGTTGGTCATACAAATATTTGTTCCGTCGAACCCGCGACACGCAGCTAATCGCTCAGCCTATACGCCAACCGTGACATTTGAAATAAAAACGTTTTACATTTGTATTATCTATTACGCAATTTCGTAAAAAGGAAGGTCTCAGAGCGAAGCCACACTGCTCCGTTGCGTCGTCGCAGATTTTCGTTCGACAACGCCACGGAGTAGCGTGGCATGTTTTAAACTTTATATGTAAAATGACGCAGCGTCAACAATGCGACGACGCAACGCAGCGCAACAGAGCAGTGTAGCTTCTCTCCTAAATAGGCAAAAGGGTATTTTTAAATAATAAAACAACAAAGACTTAGGATTCGAGCGAAGCGTGTTAGGTTATTTTAAATTAAAACCTGCTAAGCAAAAAGAAATACGTCAATAACAAAAAAAATATGATTACCTTGGAGGGGCCAAGGTAAACATAATTTTTTGCACACTAAAAAGGATCGAAACTACCCAAAAATTTTATATATATTATAATTTACATAACTCGTTATTTTAATCCATTAGATAAGTAGGCTGTCAGAAAAAAAAATTCTAATAAGTAGGTATCTTCTTTTCATTTCGTAACTGGATTTATTTTAAAATCTTAGTTATAACATTTTTTTATTAATCATAAAGTGTGTAACAAGACCCTTAACGACGCCGAAAGGCAATTGTTCTCCCCATCATTGCGATATTCTTTTTTTAAGTACCTACGTGTTTTTAATGTGTGTACTTTACTTTAAACGCCACCACGACCCCTGTACTATTCAATCCATCTATCAGTACAATGTTTTGAGTGTGAAACATTGAGCCCTACCGTAAAACGTGATTTTTAACCCCCAAAAAAAGTCGTTTCCCAGGCATATTTTTTGTGTAAAGTAATGCTTGGTTGAGGGCTTCGTAAAGGGTCCGTTTACACCTCGTATTTTAAGTTAAACGTGACTTTGCCAAACTTTATCAAAATATTAAATGATTAATTCAATTTAAAAAATAAATAAAAGGCTCCCTATTATGTAGTGATGTTTTACAATAAAAAAAATCAAATATATGAAACGTTGGTTGTAAGCTAAAAAAATATCAAAAGAGTTTTGGAGAAACATTAGCTTTACACTTAGAAAGACATAATAAATAAATGTATTTATAAACTGACTCTATTATTGCTATACGACCCATAACACTATCATATAAATTAACCGGAGTAATGCTGTCAGTACATGATTATTAATAAACAAAACTGCGTATAAAAACACCTTAAAACATCTTTATTTGCTAGCCTTGACTTACTATTTACATTCACACAAAGATTCTTCACTTCTAGCCTTCACAACCAAGTCGATAAGAATAGAATAGAATATTTTATATGATGTACTCCATACATACATAACATAACATAATCAGCCTATTAATGTTCCCACTGCTGGGACGCAGGCCTCCACTCTATGAGAGGGAATGGGCTATAATCCACCACGCGGGCCCAGTGCGGCTTGGTCGATTGGTACTCCATACAAGTAACATCAATAACAGAAAACATTTCACATAGGATGACATAATGCGCGGTCTTATCGCTAAAACCGATGTTTTCAAGACAATCTTTGTATAGATTACAGGAAGTGGGAGAAACGATACTGCAGGTAGTCTGTGGTGTACCAATTACTTCATGATATACAAATCTATATAATAACATTAATAAAGTGTTCATAAACTAACCGTAATTGCAATTCGACCTTTAACACTGTCTATGTTTATATTACGTTATCACCACTATTATCTATCGTCTTGCTATGTCCTAGCCTGATTAAAATGCACATGTTCACTCAACACAATTATTTGCAACAACACCTCCAAGATTTGAGCTCGTCACCTGTAAACTCTTGTTCCACACTTGTTCCACTAACTCGTCATCATCAACTTTGCTACTGTATTCTCGTACCTTGCACTCCATGAAGTGCTTCCCGCGCACGTTCTCCACTTTTTCAGAAACACACAGATGTATCACCGTCTGAGCTCCTTCTTTAGGTGTCCTAAACATCATAGCATCTGCTACCACGTAAAACAAACCCCTTATATAAAAAGGCAAAGTTCTAAATATATCAGTTTTTACAATTCCAGGGTGTAAAGTATTGACAGTCACCTCTTCGGGTAATCTCTTGACCAATGCCTTCATCCAAAGAAGATCACATAATTTACTATTTGCATAATTAAAGAGATGGCCGATTGGTTCTCTAAATCCTTGATCGTGTAAATCGTGAACTTGTAATCTCGCGAAGAAGTGCAGCCAGGATGATACTATAATGATCCTGCTGGGTTTGGAGCCGATCACTTTGTTTAGCAGCAGGTTCGTGAGGAGGAAGGGCCCGAAATAGTTGACTTGCATCACTACTTGATTTCCATCTTCAGTAGGCTTCGAATAGCTGCCGGCGCATCCAGCGTTGTTCACTAAAATATCGAGACGGTCATACGTGTTGTTAAAGTGTTCAGCGAATTTCCGTACACTGCTGAATTTTGCTAGATCTAAATGTTTGAATTCAACTTGTCTGTTTCCTGTAGTAGCTGCTATATCTGCTATAGCTTCTGCAGCCTTCTTAGCATCCCGGCAGGCGATGATCACTTTGGCTCCTCTGGATGCGAGGTCCCGGGCTGTCTCCAGGCCGACGCCTTGGTTCCCGCCTGTCACGAGCGCGATCTTTCCATCAAGTCGCGCCTCAGATGTACACACTCCTCGAACGGGTTCAAGCTTTACTTTAGTGTATATCCCCAACGCCAGTAGGATTAGAAAGTAAGAGAGATAATATATGAGGGGTAGTAACAACAAAACGTAAAGTATATAGAGTATCATGTTGTCGCGGTGGCCACGACAGTGGTACTGAGCTGAGACAAACCTAAATGATTTCAAACGTCTATGTTTCTTGAATCAGTATCACGTAGGTCGTAATTTATGTAACTAAAGTCGTTGAACATGTTATCCGCAATGCCACGGTGTCACTGCTCGCAAAACTTTGAAGGAAAACATGGTGTTATATTATAACCGACATGTCCTAGAACCAAATATTCGTTAACCGACTGCAAAAAAAAGAGGAGGTTCCCAATTCGTTTTTTTTAATGTATTTTACAACCGCACCGTCATTTATGAGCCGATGTAAATAAATTAATTCAAATTTATTCAGTTCGCATAACATGGTACAATATTAAAAAGCTGGTAACAAAAAACAATGATCCTTATGTTCTGGATTTTTACATAAAGGATGTAAATAGACCCTTAACATAACCGTAAAGCATTTGTTCTCCCCGTCTCTGTGATCATTTCTTTGTTCTAGACCATACCTGGGAACCTTCTAGTTACGGAGATATGAAAAGTCCAACATCAGTCAAAGTTCCAACTTTTTTTTTTAATACACGTTTTTAATGTAAGATTTTTACTTTACACACCTCCACGACCCCCTTACTATTCAATTAAACTATCAGCACAATGCTTTGAGTGCTTTCCATCGCGTCATACCGTGAAACGTGATTTTTCACTCCAAAAAAAAAAGGCGATTTCCAGCAATAATTTTTGCGTAAAGTTACTTAGTTTGATGTACATAATGTTTGGTTGACGGCTATGTGAAGGGTCTGTTTACACCCTGTATCCCCTGGACTCTTCACTAGGATACCCTGTGTCGTGGGGTCCAGTCTCTTCCCAAGCAAGGCAAACATTTAGCTTTAACTGAACTAATTACAAAAAAAAAACAGTGAGAAAATGTTAACACAGAAAAATTATTATAAATATTATATACATTTATAAACTCATCATCTGCTTAGCCTTTTCTCAACTATGTTGGGGTCGGCTTCCAGTCTAACCGGATGCAGCTGAATAAGAGTATTTTACATGGAGCGACTGCCTATCTGACCTCCACAACCCAGTTAGTACTGGGTAATACGATACCCCTTGGTAAGACGTTGTCAGAGTTTTTGGGCCAAGTCGTGAAGGTATTTAAAGTAAAATCTTACATAAAACACACGTATTTAAAAAAAAATGTGAAAAATGAAACAAATGTGTTTAAAAAAAAATTGTGAAAACATCGGAACTTTGACCCCCAATATCTCCGTAACTAGAAGATTCCCAGGTATGGTCTAGAGAACAAAAAAATGTTCGCAATGACGGGGAGAACTAGTGAAATCCGGCTTCGTCAAGGGTCTGTTTACACCCTATATTTGTATAACAATAACTTTGAAAGAAAGCTTGAGGAAAAGACGTTTGGTGCTTTTGGAAGTGTGTGTGTGGTGATTAAAAAAAAATCAGCTGTTCCATACATTTTGACCGTGTAGGTATTGCACTTTTGTAGGAAACAGCTGGTTTTTTTTTTAATTACGGTACCGATGAAAAATTTCTATATGGTAAAAATGGTATGTATTTTCTGTTGTCAACGGCTTAAGGCGAGGTTACCCCGAGCGCCGTATGCATCAATCGCTTACCCCAGCCCCCGCACGGAGAGGCGATACGTAACAAATTACGCGGCGCGAAAACGCGGGTGCTTAGCGCACTGGTCACGAGTTCACGAACTCGGATAGGTACTAAGTTGCGTTACAGGGTAGAGCGATGCAGTAAAACAACTTGAATTGATATGTATGAGTTAACTTTGTTTTATTTTTATAGAAAGTATTGGTTATAGATATATTAGGAACCTACGTATTCTATGAACGTGAACCTAATTACTAACAATTAAAATAAGTAGATATAATTAAAAATAAAAAGCTACACTTATTTATTTTTGTGAATAATTTGAATTTAAAATCTGACTGACACTAAGATCATGAATACGGGTATGATTCAAAACAACAGGCCACGCGCCATTCGGTTTTTAAAAAAATTATGCTTTACTTTTTTTTCGGTTTTGTTGTCATGGGTTTCGTTTTCGTGGTTTTTGGGGTCGCTGATAACTAAAATTAGGCCAAAATGAAAATCCAAGATGGCGGCGACGAAAATTTTCGATTTTTTCTTCATGAGTGTCATTTTCGTGGTTTTTGGGGTCGCTGATAACGAAACTGAGGTCAAAATAAATATCCAAGCTGGCGCCTACGAAAATTTTCGGTATTTTCGTCATGGGTGTCATTTTCATAGTTTTCGTGGTCGCTGATATTTAACGAAAATTTGGTCAAAATTAAAATTCAAGATGGCGCCAATGAAAATTTTAGCTTTGTCGTCATGGGTGTCATTTTCGTGGTTTTTGGGGTCGCTGATAACGAAACTGAGGTCAAAATAAATATCCAAGCTGGCGCCTACGAAAATTTTCGGTATTTTCGTCATGGGTGTCATTTTCATAGTTTTCGGGGTCGCTGATATTTAACGAAAATTTGGTCAAAATTAAAATTCAAGATGGCGCCAATGAAAATTTTAGCTTTGTCGTCATGGGTGTCATTTTCGTGGTTTTCGGGGTCGCTGATAACGAAAATTTGGTGAAAATTAAAATTCAAGATGGCGCTAATGAAAATTTTAGCTTTGTCGTCATGGGTGTCATTTTCATGGTTTTCGGGGTCGCTGATAACGAAAAATAAGTTCAAAATAAACAGAAACAAAAAAATTTTTTTTTTCATCGACTCCAAAAACTATGAAAATGACACCCATGACGAAAAAACCCGAAAATTTTCGTCGGCGCCATCTTGGATTTTCATTTTGTCCTCATTTTCGTTATCAGCGACCCTAAAAACAACGAAACCGACACCCATGATGAAAAAAACAGAAAATTTTCGTCGGCGCCATGTTGAATTTTCATTTTGGCCTCATTTTTGTTATCAGCGACCCCGAAAAGCACGAAAATAACACCCATGACGAAAAAACCAAAAAATTTTGTTGGCGCCATCTTGGATTTTCATTTTGACCTCATTTTCGTTATTAAAGACCCAGAAAAGCACGAAAATGACACCCATGACGACGAAACTGACAATTTTAATTGGTGCCATCTTGGATTTTCATGTTGACCTCATTTTCGTTATCAGCGACACCGAAAAGCACGAAAATGACACCCATGACGACAAAACCAAAAATTTTCATCGGCACCATCTTGGATTTTCATTTTGACCTAATTTTCGTTATCAGCGACCCCAAAAACAATGAAAATGACATCCATGACGAAAAAACCAAAAATTATTGTCGGCACCATCTTAGATTTTCATTTAGTCTTTATGTTCGTTATCAGCGACCCCGAAAACCATGAAAATGACACCCATGACGTCAAAGCTGAAAATTTTAATTGGCGCCATCTTTAATTTAAATTTTGACCTCATGTTCGTTATCAGCGACCCCGAAAACCATGAAAATGACACCCATGACGACAAAACCAAAAATTTTTGTCGGCGCCATCTTGGATTTTCATTTTGTCCTCATTTTCGTTATCAGCGGCCCCGAAAACCATGAAAATGACACCCATGACGACAAAACCAAAAATTTTTGTCGGCGCCATCTTGGATTTTCATTTTGTCCTCATTTTCGTTATTAACGACCCCGAAAAGCACGAAAATGACACCCATGACGACAAAACCAAAAATTTTTGTCGGCGCCATCTTGGATTTTCATTTTGACCTAATTTTCGTTTTCAGCGACCCCGAAAACCTTGAAAATGACACCCATGACGAAAAAAACGAAAAAAAGTAAAGCATAAAATGCAGAGGAAGTAAAATAAAAAAAAATTAAAGTGATTTTATCTTTAATATGTAAATAAGTCAACAAAATAAAAAAACTAGTAGGTACACACGGCGGCACATGAAGCTGTCATTTCCAGTATAAATTGGCCTCGCTTTGTATAGATTTCCTATACAATGAGAGATCCGCATAAACTGGTTTTGTACAGGTTGATCGGTCGTCGTGCGTACAAAATACGATATCGACCATTACTCATTCTATCTCGTTCTCCCCTACATACTTTCTTTTTCTGCCCATGTCGAACTCGATAATCTTCGACTTACCGGGCTCCCTACAAAACTTTTTTTAGAACTCCTTACAAAAAAAAATTATTGGAATAAATATTTTGATTTTAGTAGGCCAGTTACAGGCAGTTTTGAATTGTCGAAAAAAAGATAATAAAATGAAGCTACAGTCCCATTCAAAAGGCAAAATAACTGTGAAAGTACTGTAATTGCCCATTCCAAAGTTACCGAAATTTATAAATAATATTGCGAAATCATAAATAGCGACTTTTGCAACGACACAATAAAGTTCAATTCAGGCCGCGCAGCGCTAATTATCTACAGTTATATTCTCCTAGAAGCTGCCTCTCTTTCTAATGCGTAACTCTTATCTTATACCTTCTGACTACGTTCCCTATTAGGTACCTACTGTACTTTTGTGAACAAATGACATTTCAAAAAAACCTAGGCTCGGTGTTTACTAAGTATTATTTTTACGAACTATTTTTGGCTCAGTTGGTAACAGAACTTAGCGGGGGTGGGGTGGCGGGTTCGAAAAATTGGCACACGTCCGACCTCCAACGCGTTCCGCTCGGGACTGAAGCACGCGATGCGAGTATGAAATGATGAAAACAGCAAATTTTGGAAATGGTGGTATGGGTTTTTTTAATATTTCAAATTATGATCGCCGTGTTTTGTCACATTTTTTACGACCTTTATAATGGTATAAGTTTTATTGTTAAAAACCTAATATAACTCAAATGAAGTAATATTAAAAACCATCATTTAGACTTGTCTTTGCGATTTAATTGGATGCAACAAAGTGCAAGTAATCGTGTATCGCTGTGCCGAAATATCTAGATCGAAGTGTGAAATATGTAATATATTTTTTTCAGAATTTAAATCCGTGCTATATAGGAATAAAGCACAATACAAAACGACGTTTATCTGGATAACGTCGCCTTAACGTGCTTCCCGAAGTACGCCGTATCTCGATACGTAATGGGTGGGCACCCATCCACGGAGCAACCTAGGCAAGCGCTGCTTAACCTGAAGATCGACCTCAAACGGCTGTTATTATTTAGCCACAACCTCCTAATAAAATATTAAAGTTAATCTATACTAATAATCTAATATTATAAAGCGAAGAGTTTGTTTATTTGGTTGAACGCGCTAATCTCAGGAACTACTGGTTCGAATTGGAAAATTCTTTTAGTGTTGGATATCCCATTTATTGAGGAAGGCTATAGATACATCATGCGACTACCAATAGGAGCGGAGCATCAATTAAACATGTTGAAAAAACGGGGAAAATTGTATATTCATAATAATTTCTCGCACACACAAGAACACTTTAGGCTCGAAACTTTTGTAAAACACATCAACAAGACTGGTGGTGTAAAAAAGGCCCTCAAGTTTTTGTCTGACAGGAAAAACTGGATACCCAATATGAAAGACCTATTTTGTAAGACAAAGACAAAAAGACCGGATATACTATCAATAGCAACAAATTTCTACAAAAACCTTTATTCCAGCAAGAACCAAACAGAAAATACTGACTTAAATAACAGCGATAATGTACCACTAATACTAGTAGAAGAAATAAACAAGGCAATAGAAACACAAAAGAAGGATAAAGCTCCCGGCCCCGACGAGATCAACAATGAATTGCTTGCAGACTGCAAAAACGATATTCTACCACTACTAAAACACATTTTTAACGATATATTATACACCGAAAGAATTCCAACTCAATGGACCACATCAACGATCATCCTACTCCACAAAAAGGGTGACAGGGGCGAAATGAACAACTATAGGCCAATAAGCCTAATGTCCAATATTTACAAAGTTTTTGCAAAAGTAATTCTATGGAGAATAACTATAATTCTTGACGAAAATCAGCCCAAAGAACAGGCTGGATTCAGGGCAGGCTACTCAACACTAGACCACATACTCACTGTAAGACAAATCTTTGAGAAGAACAAAGAATTTAAGGTGCCATTTTACTGCTGCTTCATCGACTACAACAAGGCATTCGACTCAATAGAGCACAACAGTATTTGGCACTGTCTAAAGAACCAAGGAGTCGAACACAAGTACATTAGAATCTTAAAGAACATATACACCAAGAGTACAGCTAGAATAAAATTAGAAAAAGAGGGCGAACTAATAGAAATAAATAGAGGTGTACGTCAGGGGGACCCGTTGTCACCTAAATTATTCACAGCTGTATTAGAAGCAATCTTCCGAAAATTAAAATGGGATGAGTATGGACTTAACATAAACGGCGAACAACTTTCACACTTACGATTCGCTGACGACATTATATTATTCGCCACGACAAAAGAACAATTACAGAGCATGCTAATAGACCTGGATAAAGAAAGTCGCAAGGTAGGTCTAACAATGAACACTTCCAAAACTAAAGCCATGACAAACGCTGTAGAAGACACTATCATTATAAACAACGAGCCAGTTGAGTATGTAAAAGAGTACACTTACTTAGGCCAACAAATCTCAATTACCGATGTAATGTCAAAGGAAATAGACACAAGAATCGGGAAAGCATGGAAATGTTACTGGAGCTTTAAGGAAGTAATGAAGAATACAGAAACTAAGATGGCCGTCAAAACAAAACTATATAACACCTGCATACTCCCAGTCCTAACATATGGCTGCCAGACTTGGGCCCTCAGTAAAGCGCAATACAGGAAACTGGAAACATGCCAGACAGCAATGGAAAGAAGCATGCTGAATATAAGGAAGTCAGACCGAATAAAGAACAAAACTATCAGAAGACGCACGAAAATTGAAGACGTAACAATGAGAATAAGAAGACTAAAGTGGAAATGGACTGGCCATATAATAAGAGGCATTGAAAAATGGAACAAAAGCACAGTATTTTGGTACCCAAGAAACAGGAAAAGAAATCGAGGTAGACAGTTTCGAAGGTGGGAAGACGAAATAAAGATCACAGCAGGGAAAACATGGACTAGGAAAGCACAAAGTAGAACGGAGTGGAAAGAATTGGAGGAGGCCTTTGCCAAAGTTGGGCAAACAGACCGGGTTGTCGGTGTCACCGACTCGCCAGAGTCGTTAGATTAAGATTTAAAGTGGAAAAATGTAAAAATTCTGTGTCTGAATAAAGGCTTATATTATTATTATTATTTAATAATTTCTCGCGGACGAAGGTCGCGGGCAACAGCTAGTGATTGAATAAAGCGGTTCTGTTAGCTTACACGTGGCAGCATGCTTGTTGTCATTGCCAAAACCATTAAATAGATTTTTGGCAAAGGTAATTTACGTGAATTCATTATTTATGCGCATAATTATGTATTCTTCCATTACAATGTAATTAGCATCGTTCACACGGTCTATATCAATTAAAAACTGGTCAAGTACATGTCTGACTTGCGCACTAAAGGTTCTGTAACGCCGTAATTATTTAAGTGAACCTTATTTTTCCGTTTTTCCCGACTGTGGCGAAGGCCAAATGGAGGGTTATGTGTTTGACCTGTATGTATGTGTGTCCGTTTTATGTTCCCTCGTAACTGCTAAACGGTTGAATGGATTTGGATAAATTATACGTCGTTATTTGTCTTGGTGGCGCGAATGTCACTGGCTGACATTAAAATTAAAAAACAAAGAAAAATGGCGGATTTGGGGCACTAAATTGTGGAGGTCGAATTTTTCTTTTCTTCCAATATATATATATATATTGAGTGTGGTGTCAAATTGAAGGGTTTTAAAAGGCGATTACAAAAATGTATGCTATTAATATGTTTAAAAATAATTCTAAGTGAAAAATCGTTTATCGGAAAAAAAAACTATTTCAAAAAAAAGTTAAATCGTCTGCGAAATCTTTCCCGTTACTAAACTAAACAGCTTGAAATGAAAAAACCCGACTGAAAAAACTGGAAATCAAAAAACAAGGACATTTTAAATTTAACAAAAGCTGGAAGCCGGCGGGGCCAATTTGAATATAAAATTATGAAAATGGAATGGTTTCAGTCGAGTTTTTTCCTTTACCGTAATAATCATAAAACAGGGTTAGAAATTACCAAGATTACAGATAATTATTAATACTGATTCATAACGTGATCTCTTAATTTTTTTATGATAATTTCGTAAGTAAGACATTTATTATTAATATTACAACTTGTTTTTGTTAATTTATTCTTTAGATTTACAGATAATTATTAATACTGATTCATAACGTGATCTCTTAATTTTTTTATGATAATTTCGTAAGTAAGACATTTATTATTAATATTACAACTTGTTTTTGTTAATTTATTCTTTAGTTTTAACACAAAAGGACTAAACAATAAGTTTTTTGATTAATAAAACACAATGATCATGATCGTTTTTAGGGTTCCGTACCCGAAGGGTAACCAACAGGACCTTATTAATAAGCCTCCGCTGTCCGTCCGTCAACAACAAATTGCGACTGATGGAGCTACTGAAAGTAACTGAAACTTTCAGGATGGAATTTGGTGTGAACAATTGTGAAAAAAAAGAAAGGAACTTATACAAGGTGTAAACGGATCCTTCAAGAAACCTCATAATTTTTGCTCTACGCAAAATATATTGCTAAGAATTTTTTTTGGGGTGAAAAATCACGTTCTACGGCAGGACTCAACGTAACGAACTCAAAACATTATGCTGATGTATTGATTAATACGGGGGTTGCGGAAGTATTCAAAGTAAAGTTAAAAACTTATATTACTAAAAAAAACTTGTGAAATTTTAGATCTTTGACCCCCAATATCTCCATAACTAGAAGGTTCCCGGGTATGGTCTAGAACAAAAAACTTATCGCAATGACGGGGAGAACAAGTGCCTTTCGGCTTCGTTTAGGGTCTTATTACACCCAGTATAAAGGTAGGTACCTGCATGGCAGTGTATGGCGACCCTGCCCTCCTGCAGAGCGAACGACAAGACCTTCGCCATGTTGAGGAGTCCGCTCAAGCTTGCTTCTGCGTAGTCCGGCCACGCGAAGTTGTAGTAGTATACTGAAAGCATAAGTCATGAAATCAGGATTCTCTCGCGAAGCCCGCGAAATTCAAATTTTCTTTGCGATTTGCAGGTCAGTGTCAGATTGTATGTTGATTAAACAAATATGGCTTTACAGAGTTATACTCAATACTCATTAAAATCATCAATACAACCCTTTTTTTTCGAATGGGGTATCATCAAGTGACCCCCCCCCCCCCCCCCCGCTCTGGACGGAGCGGAAGGGAGTGTCAGACTTGTACTGACTAAAACCCATCCATGTTCCTTCTTTGCCCTTTGTGTTCCAGGGCTGCGGTATCTCTTTCGAACAGTCCCGCAGCATCCCATTAAATGACTTTTTCATAAAATAGTCATTCAATAGGCTTTTGAATTGCGCGGGCTGCCCTGGTGCTGCAAGAATATTTTGTTTTAATTTCACATTTGGATCCCATCTTAGATGCAGGATGCAGCGCACGCTCAGACGCGGTGGTCGAGGTAACATCTCTTGCGGATGCTCCGTGGGGGGAAGGGGGGGGGGGAGGGGGGGCAGAATTAATATTCGGGAATATTTGAGTAGCTCTACGTTGCCTTCTTTTAGACAACCTAACAACCCAGATACTCGGGTTTCGCATCAAAATAATGGAGTGGACTTCCTTAATGGTTATTAACCTATCAGTTACCTACTGACTTTTGCTCCCGGCGTCACCCCCGTTATATACGTAAATTAACCAACAGAAACGTTTTTAATGTAGCTATGACACTCGGGGATAACGTAGATTCCCGTTAGTGAAAGAATTTTCGGAATCGGATCAGTAGTTCCGTAGGTTACACCTTACATAAGTACAAACTCACACACAAATTTTATCTCTTTATAATTTTATTACTATAGATTTAATTGTAATGTTTTTTATCCTTATATTAATAAAAAATCAATTCGTTCGTGCGTAGCGACGGTGAAGCTAATAACAATACTTTTTTTTTGCGGTCAAACCACTATAGTATTGGGGTCTCCTGTAAAGATAGTGTGTGTAAGTTGATAATAATAAATAAATAATAATAATAATAATTTAGTTGACACGGGTTTCACAAGAAATTCAAAACAAGTTGTAACACGAGTCTTCGAAGTTTTTGTTAGGCTAAAATTATCAATGTAATAACATACTATCATTAGCCATAAAGATGCAGGGGTCGTAAGTGAACCCCGACTTGGTGAGGGGTGGTCCACAACTGGCGTGCTCCCCCGGCGTCTGTAGGTTGATCACAGTGCGAATGCCCCAGCTGAAACAGTAATAAAATCACCTTTAGTAGGTCGAAATAAAAGCTCTCACCGGTTGTGTTTGTTAAAAGTCAAATAATTTTATTTGTTACTAGCTTTTGCCCGCGACTTTATTTGGGTGAAATTATAAAAAAATACTACTTCCCTTTTTTAATCGGATTTTCTTACCAATTCCAAGGCTTTTAAATTTTTTGCACGGAACCCTAATTCTTTTTCTAAAATAAAAGTAGCCTAGGTTAGACCTTATAACAATCACACACACACTCACATACACACACGCACGCATACGTGTATACATATACACCAACAGACTAATGATAATAAATAAAAATTATTAATTCATAAACTTTTGTTTAGTAACAAGTTACACTAATTGTAAGATATAGAAAAGCGGCGCTTGCTGGCACAGGTATATATATGCTTAAAACGAGACGCCACCAACTGTGTAAAGTACAACGTGTAATAATGAATTAAAACATTTTTGATTTTTTGATTTTGATAACATCAGCTAGCCGCCAGTAAAGGTCCCTTCAAAATCGGTCCAGCCGTTTCGGAGATTAGTCAAAACAAACATACAGACAGACAGACAAAAATTAAAAAAAAAACATGTTTTTGTTATAAATGCCGTTTAAACTTTCATATGCATTTAGTAAAAATTTGTTATTTTGAAATTACAAACAGACACTTCATTCATTAATTGACCTCACAGATCGCTGAGAAGGAAACCTGAGAATTCGAAGAACCATCCAGGGGCTGCAGTCTCGACATACATAGCGACAAAAATCGGTCGTTAAGTCATAACGATGTCAAATTTCTTTAATAGATTTTCAACCTTAAAGTTTCGAAATAAAGTTGAAAATCTATTAAAGAAATTTGACATCGTTATGACTTAACGACCGATTTTTGTCGCTATCTATGTCGAGACTGCAGCCCCAGCACAGAGTTTTAACATGTGGTTATGTATATTATATTATATTAGTGTATAAGAAGCACTTACCTGTGAAACTGTTGTATAATATTCCTGGCGGCGATGCTGGCGGTGCTGGGGCGTGCCATCGCCAGAATATCGTCAGTAACCCTGTAACAACATCACGATAGCTATTATATTAGGTAATCATTGAAACGGCCAGAGTTATTGTTGTACCTAAATATGTAGCAGTGGCGAAGGTTCCATAGAACTCGATTCCTACCAGATTCCCTTTGAAAAATGGTACAGGCAGTCTGTAGACAAATAATATGTACTCCGCTTTACCTTTTACAAAAATTGACCCTTCGCTACTGATATTTAGTTCAAATAGTTGGTAGCCCTGTGGCAATATCAAACATGACGGTAGGTATAAGGCAAAGCATTACGACAGTCTTATTGATGGGGTTGGGAGGGTTGGTTCTATAGTTCTGTACCCGAAGGGTAACCAACGGGACCCTGTTACTAAGCCTCCTCTGTCTGTCCGTCTGTATGTCTGTCAGCGGGCTGTATGTCATGATTCGTAATAGGTTGACAGTTGAAATTTTCACAGAATGAGTATTTCTGTAGCCGCTGTAACAACAAATAATAAAATTAATGGGGGCTCCTCTACTACGATGATTACGGAATCTTTGATGGGCGAGTCCGACTCGCACTTGGCCTAATTTAAAAACGGGAAAATTTATTAGCAATATTTAAATAATTAACCCAAATATTAAGGGTTAACCCGTGTAATCCTTACTTCCTTACTAATATTATTAATGCGAGAGTAAGTTTGTTTGTTACCTTTTCACGCCTAAACCCGATCATCCTGAAACTTTGCATATACGTTGTCAGGTGTACAGAAACGGACATAGGCTATGTTAAATCCCGAAAAAAAGTACTGTTCCCGAGGAAAACATCAATAAAGTTCTTACGATAATAGATGGCGCCACGTGTCTTTCGAATCATGATGGAATGAAATTATTAAAAGCAGAGTACAGCCCGAATTGATAGTCAAATTATAAAATAACGGGCAAAAGGTAGTGGTTAATAAAACATGGGTGATAGGTTTAACCGGTTAACCTTTTAACCCGATTAATCGATCTTTGTCTAAGAGTGAAGTTTTATTATAGTTAGAGAAACAATAAAAAGTTGTTACAACAAACAATTCCTATAAAGCTCACAGCAGGCACTTTACAACTGTATTAGCTAATTATTAATTTATAAACACATCATAAAATACCTACTGCTGATTAGCTGTTATGAGCAAAGCATTTAAAGTTATTACATTGAGTAGGTACCTACTCTACGATTGAATATGTAGATACCTACATATTACCTTTATTATGTATTACTAGACATGAGTTCCACATGCTTTATTTTATGTTAACACCAATGATAAATTATAAATAAAAAAAGGTAGATATCGCACTAGCGCGCAAATTGTGTGTTGTTGTGATAAAAGTGATGAATACAAGCAACCAAAGACAGCACAATATAGTCTATTATAACTCTTTGCCATATTTAGTAAATACTTGTTCTTATTTCAATCAAATATTCACAAATCACACGCTTACTGCTTACAAAACCATCACAACGTTCGTTCGTCAGTGCGGCGCATTCGTGTCTTCTTGGGTACCGAGTGGGTACCAAACTCGAGGCGTGTAGGTATGACTCGCGTTCAGACCGTTTATATGAAGATAAAGTACTGTAGATATTATTACATACTATCTATCGCAGTCGTAACAACGAAACGATAAATTAATATTTGAACGCCACTCATTATGAACGTAGCGTATCTTTTTTTATAATATCATTGGTTAACACGCGTGGGTGTTTGCAATCATATTCGTTTACTGTGTATCTTACTATACTATTATAAATGCGAAAGTGTTGCCTATAGTGACGTGACCACGCGTCTCTGATTTGTCGGATTCATGGTAGGTATAATAATAGGTTAACGCTTTACGCATCCTGATATAGCTGTTT
Source organism: Noctua janthina (assembly GCA_963576755.1). NCBI lineage: Eukaryota > Metazoa > Arthropoda > Insecta > Lepidoptera > Noctuidae > Noctua > Noctua janthina. Next base: position 11,112,329 of record OY755068.1, on the reverse strand, counting down.
TTTTTTAATAACCGAGGAAATAAACAAAAGTAGCTATGTGGGGGTGGGGGGAGGGGGGGTTAACCGCTTTAGCGTCGGTACACCTTCCACCTCGTATAAACACGCATATGTACGGGTTGTTAGCAATCGTGTTCGTTTAAGTATATAATGTAATGTAGGTGTAATGTTTAATTGCTTAGGTGTTCTTGACACAATTCTGTATTTATATATCCTAACGGTGAGTGGTAATTAAGTTAGTATGACTGCCTGGTGAAATTTTGACCGTGAGATAAGCAGTTTTAGGTAATCAAAAAAGAACTTCTAAGTTCTTTTAGCGAAGAATAGAGGAACAGTCTTTGGAGGAGTTTATTTATTTATTTAAACTTCATGTACAATAGTGATACATAGGCGGACTACATAGGTGTTCGTGGCCACCCATCACATTTCGAGTTTCGTTCGTGTCTCCCGTTGGTCCCGGCTGACATTTACAGATCTTTGTTCTTTGATCTATGATGCACGTCATGTCCCTGCGACAAATAAATATTTTTTCTTTCTTTCTTTCTTCTTTCTTTGTCCGTCTTTACAGCGGACCCTTGTAATTGTTAACAAAATCCGATTCAAAAAGGGAAGTAATATTTTTATGATAATTGATTTCACACGAACGAAGGTCACGGGCAATAACTCGTCTAATTACTAAAAAAAAACACAGCAAATACCTAGTTCCTTATTATAAAAGCGTCCACGAATAAAAAAAAAACAAAACAAGCAAGAAAAGTAACAAATGGTACCAACAACATACCTAATTAACATTTCAACATAATTAAAATCCAACAGTGTAATAACGAGTGACATTGAAAACAAAAAAAAAACCTTTTTAAACTTGCATGCGCCTATTTTATTAAAGTAGCCATATTTTACTTATTTGCAGTCATAAGTTAGTAGTTTGTTTTATTAAGAAATGTCATGTTCTTCATGTATGTTTTAACGACTGCAGTACTGTTGTTAGGCTGAGATTACACTGATTATGTGATTATAATTACATTTTACATATAATTAAATAAATAAGAAATTAATAGATTTGCATATTAAATAATAATAGTATAAGTAAATGAATGAAAATATAAAATACTTAATAGGATGTAAATAATTCAAACAAAACAATAATGAAAAGTAAAAAAAGCGCTCTTCCTCTCTCTACTTATTTAAAATATTTGCTGTGCCCGGCAGGGTCATAATTATTTCTATTTTTTTTATTTACCATCTGTAAGTGTACATTAAGGATATAGCAATAATCAATTTGAGATTTATATTAGGCTGTCAATGAGACTAGGCTATCACTTATACAGTACATCATTCCGAACTCCCCCCCCCCACACATCGAAATTCAACGGTTTTTTTTGCTTAAATCAGCTGTCCCATACAGTTGTTTTTTTCATACAGGTACTGAATACGTGGTAAACGATTGTGCATCGGCTTCCCTTCCACCCACAATATACATTAAAGTTTAAACTAGTGGTTGGTAACAGTAATTCTTTAGAGCAATGGTACAGACGCACAACAAGCTACTACAATCTGTCAAATATCTTTAATAGACTTTCAACTTTATCGCTAAAGCATTATTTTTTTTTTTTTCGGGTGGGAAATCATCAAATGACCCCCGCGCCACTCTGGGCGGAGCGGAAGGGAGTGTCAGACTTGTACTGACTAAAACCCATCCATGTTTCTTCCTTGCAATTTGTGTTCCAGCACCACGGTATCTCTTTCGAACAGTCCCGCAGTCCTGGCAGCCATCGGCCCATGCGGACCCCTACTTGGTTGCTGACATCTCTTTGAGGCGCGCGTGGAACTCGAACGCGCCGTCGACACGGCCAAAGCATTAGGTTCAAGGACAAAAATTTGACAGTTTACAAATAAACTGTCAGACAACCGCTTATAATATTACTGTGGGTGAAACATTTCTTATTAAAATGTTGTAGCTGCACTAGCTGCTGTGTTCAAAACCGTAAAATGACTACTGCATCTTATTAAAAATTAACAAATATGTAGGTAGGCACTTTTGTAGGAAACAGTAGATTTACCGAATAAAAATTTTGCAAATCATATTTTGTTGCTTGACACTGACATGCAAATTGCAAAAAAACGTAAGAAAAATGAATTTCGCGGGCTACCCTGACGTATTGTAAGTACCTGCTGATTGATTAGCTGATATTTGTCATTTTAAATTCTCCGACATTGCTTCCATCATAATTACAATTGCAAGCAGTCGGCAGCTACAATCGTATGCCCCAACCCTTATTTCTTAAGTTCACATTAGTAAGTCGAGTAAAAAAGTATATTATTACGATAATTAACATAAAATAAAGCGGCCAGGCGGAAGTCACGCGACCCTCGTATTTTACAATAGTTTATTTTTAAAACCAAGGGTACCTTTAGTCCATATGATAATTTTTAGAGGGGTGCTTAATTACTTTCTATTAATTCACGAATTGTGAAGTCTTATTGCTTAGTGAAGTCGCTTCTTAAGAAATGATGGATAGATGAGAAGATGATAAGGGTATAAAGAAGGTGACTTCTGAGATGACGATTGATAAATAGCATAACATAACATCACGCCTGTAATCCCCGAAGGGTTCGGCAGAGGTGTACATAATAATAGTACAGTTGTGCTTAAGTTACTATAAACAGGGCATAAATCCAGACTCCGTGGCTGCTACTGAGAAAGTCTTGATAGAAAAACCCAATAACACTTTGTCCGACCCGGGAATCGAACCCAGGATTTCATGCTCAGCAGGCGTTCTTGCGACCCCTAGACCAACGAGCAGGTTATGACGACTAATAGAGAAGTATAAGAAGACATGCTGCTCCGACCCCAAATAAATGGGATATGGGGAAGTGAACGATGAGGACGAGGGAAGTTCTACTGTTAAAGTGGTACTGAGCTGGCCATGTTCTACTTGTGACATACTAAGTTGAGCTTAGACATAGCCTGATGGTATCGAAGAGATTTGAAAAGAGTGTCCATAGACTTTCGTGCCCATTCTTCTCTATGAGATCTACGCTTTGGAATGGACAACTACAGTCCATTCAAAGTTATTATGCCTGTGGCTGGATTGTAGGTAACTTAATTTTGACTATTCAAAACCACCTGTCACGAGTCAATTAAATTCTTTGAGTTTGAGTATACTGTATAGCTGGACGAGGTGGATAGATCCATCGAACAATAGCCGTCATTAACCCTAGACCAAAATCTTGAAGCAGTGGGTTTTGCATGCTGACAGTAACCAATATGGCGTAACTAAGCTAAAAGGTCCTGAGAAAATTTAGACTCTAGATATCAACATTTAGACGCATATTTCTCTGGGACCTGTCGAGCGTCATTTCCTTCACTTCTCCTGTTGTCACCTTTGTGGATTCTAGAGTTGCAGGGATCAGGAATATATAACCACAAAATTAAAAAAAATCCGATGCACAGCCGGCTATTAGCACCTTCTGTCACTTGTATTTCATTGCCAAGGCTACACGTCGAAATTAACTAAACCACCCTTTTTTATTCACCACGTAAGCCCACAAATAAACCCAGTGACATTGTAAATACAAGTGGTACTTTCAGCACGTGGCGTGGTGGTGTAGGACTAAATTATGAACGTGCTGGGTGGAGGGTTCTTAACGTTACGCTTGATATAACATGTTACACAGTACGCCGAGTGTGGGCTGTTTTTGTAAAGGTCAACGTTATCTTTCTTGAAACGGTGTTATTACTATGTTTCGTGGGTCACTAGGTGTTAATATACTCACGAGTAATAAGATCAATGTTTTGTTAGATGCCATTGTCCATTGAACTTATATTGTGTATTAGGATGTAATGCCACCACTGCCGTATTTTAGTCCCGAAACATGAGGAATTGGCCGCAGCAGTTGGAAGTTGAGGTACCTATCCTTCGATACGCCTCAATTTCTCGAGTTTAAGTTTAGTTATATGGTTGGTTAGTTTCACACACACCCCTCGCTATGTATCCTCGCTCATCTCTGGTGGAAACCCAGCCTTGGAGCGAAAAAAGTCAGCCGCTATGCCTCGACTTCTAATGGTAAACCAGCAATAATATGTTGAAGAGAAGAAATGGTTCAACCAACTTTTTCCTAGCTATATCCTCGAGCTAAAAAACACCACAGCAGGTTCCTAAGTTTATGTTCTTCTTGGTGCCTTAAGCCACATAGTGGGTCAGAAGAAGACGCGCGTCGGGATGCACTGGAGTGCATTTTAAAAGAACAATGGAACCTGGTCGTCATTAGCCGGTGTACATTCTATGCAGGGCATTTAGTTACCGTCACAAACGCTTCAATTTTCTTTAAAACTTTTTAAAATGAGCAGTGAATAGGCCCGTTGCGCATCAACTCATATGTCTTACCAAGGGGTGGCGTGTTACCTAGGCAATGTGGAGGTCAGGTAGCAACCCCATGTAAAATACCGGCTACATAATTGCGTAAAAGGTAAGCAGATAATGATGACCCACCAGTCAGAGTACAGCCCCTGTATCGCAGTCCCCGGCTGCGGCAGCTCGTACCTGCAGCGCTGCCCGCCACAGAACAGCGCACATTGTAAGCCGCGAGGGGTGCTCACGCGCAGCTTTTCACCCACAACGCTGTAGAGCGCTGACGGCGGGTGGTTGATCCGGCGACGAGATTCGCGACTCCTGGAAAATGGAGAACAGTTGTCTGAATTGCTAAAAGTGATATTAACGTAACAAAACTGTGTAGGGAAAACAGTATCCTTACCAACATTTAACTGATACTGTTTCCTTCCTTCTGTAAAGCCATTACTGTAACAACAACGATACTCAGATGTAGAACTTTTTGAAGACTTACAACACTTTATTATCTATACTAATATTATAAAGAGATATAATTTGTGTGTAAGTTTGTATGTAAGGGGTAATCTTCGGAAACAAAGATCCAATTCTAAAAAAAATTGCATTGATAGAAAGAAAGCTACATTATTCGTGAGTGCTATAGGCTATACATTATATTTATATCATGCATATTAGCCGAGCTATCACAATTTTTGTGGACGAAGTTCTAGTGATTTATATAGAAGCATTTTATTTGTCTACGCCTTTGCTACGAGATTGCTACGAGTTGGCTACGAACATGACCAGTGTAGGATAGCAGAATTATTATATTTCGTTTTTGAATATGCTACGTACAATTACGTACGACGCACAATTAATTTATAACACCGAGGCTTGTGGCTAAATAATGTGGAGCTCGTGGCTAAATAATGTGGAGCTCGTGGCTAAATAATAACAGCCGCTCGGGTCGATCTTTAGGTTTAGCCGTGCTTGCTTAGGTTGAACCGTCGATGGGTGACCAACTGAAACCCCTTAAATTCCGAGTTTTCTCGGTGCCTTGGAAAGCACGTTACGTCGTTGGTCCCGGCTGTCATTTGTAGATCTTTGACAGTCGTTACAGGTAGTCAGTGGCCCAAAAGTCTGACTACCAAGGGGTATCGTATTACCCAGTACTAACTGGTAAGTGGAGGTCGGAGGAGGGAACCGGTTCTGAGTATTGAATACCCGTCAGTCCGTCACTTTTTGCAAATAACAAACACTACACTACACTTCTTGTTCTTCATGTAGCTGGCACGAAAGTATCCCAAATTGTGTTGGGACAAAACTTCTATACTTCCACTTCCACTGCATCGGTGGCATCGCAGAGGTCGCTTTGACTCCATATTTCGGGGCACAGAGTGCAAGATAACAGACACAGACAGGACATAGATCCATAACCCTGCTGCCGTTCCATCATATTATACCTACACTGCTAGGAAATGAAAAGATGGATGGATTGTGTGAGGAGGGATATGAAAGAAAAATGGGTATATCATAGCGTGACGGTTGTCAGGGGAGAATGAAAGAAAAAGAAAACGTGTTTCGCCGACCCCCAAGTAACATGGGGCAACGGCAGGAAGATGAGTCTTCACAACCTTAATGGATTTTTCACTTCACCCCCGATTATACAAGGTGCATGACACACCGACGCTAAAACGGTTACCACATATTCAGTACATCATTCTGAGCCCCCTCAGATAGAAATATTACGTCGGTTATTAAAAAAACCAGTTGTTTCCTACAAAACTGCATTACCTATGTAAAGGGTGTAAAAAGACCCTTAACGAAGTCGAAAGGCACTTCTTCTCCCCGTCATTACGATCATTTTTTTGTTCTAGGCCATACCTGGGAACCTTCTAGTTACGGAGATATTGGGGGTCAAAGTTCCAACTTCTTCACAAGTTTTTTTATAAATACATGTTTTTAATGTAAGAATTTTATTTTAAACACCTCCACGACCCCCGTACTATTCAATCCATCCATCAGCACAATGTTTTAAGGGCGTTATATTGAGTCCTACCGTGAAACGTGATTTTTCACCCAAAAAAAGGTGGTGTCCCAGCAATAATTCTTGCATAGGGTTACTTAGTTTGATTGCTTGGTTGACGGCTTCGTGACGGGTCCGTTTATACCCTGTATGCAAACGCTCAAATGTATGGAACAGATGTTTTTTTTTTGTGAATTACCGATAAAAAATTTCTATGTGGGTTCAGATTTATGTTCTGAAAACGGGAACCATTTTAGCGTCGTGTATAAATTAGTCAAACCTGTATAAATTAGTTACCTGTCCAAAAAGTGGAATCTCCGGAAATTAACAAAATTGATGCTCGACTTCCTGCGTTCCTTCTCTAATATTTTGGTGGACATTTTTAATAATATTATAACGTTGTTACTTGGCGGGCTGTCCACTGAACACTGTATCGTAGAACATTACAATGGAACCTCCCTTAGTATTGTAAAATAAACAAACGGCCTACTGAACAATTAGGAGGGTTGGAATAAAAAGTTTGAAATTACCGTTATTTTTTTTTAATTTAAACTTCTTTTATTTCAAATAACTTTCAGAAATGTAGTCTACATAATATGATCATGTTTAATAGGGCCTATGAGCCCATGGGAGGGAACCACAAAGAGGAGGCCTGCGCCTTTTGATGAAAATGTTATTTGCATGCTCTCCAGAATATATAAGGTCTAACTATTCATAAACGAAATATTTTCAGAGAATCATCTAACGGCTATAACAAAGCCATTTCAAGAGTTTTATCTGAGTAGGTATATTTTTTTATAAAAATAAATAATTTAATATTACTTGACCCACAAAATAAATACTGGCTCCTTATTTTTAAACATCCATTACGCTAGTTTACTACGTCGTATTTACCTACTGTCATTGTTAGAATTATGGGAGTAAAGGTTTTATGCAAAAAGTCTCAAAAAATTTAAAGAATTATAATAATTTCTTAAAAAAAACGCTCAGTTTTTTTTTTTTTCATTGCTATGGCGACTTTATGACTTATAGAAGTTACTCTTAAAATATTTCGTGTATAAAAAGATAGACCTTATATATTACCTGCTGTTGACAGCACAGTCAATGATCAAGTTTTGTCTTCAAAAGGATCTAACGTGACCATGTCACCAGAATATACATATTTTTAACTTTTTCTGGCTCATCATTGAAATCTTTTTTTCATCTACTGCTGAGTATAAGTTTTCTCGCTTTAGTTTCATACTTGCATGAGTACAGATGCGTAAAAATCCAGTAAGAAGTTTTGTTTTTTTTTTTCTGGCCTGCCTCTCTTCCGCCATTTTGGTTTATTACCAGCCAAATAACAGCCACGCATAAATCCTATATCAATAAATAGCTGGTACCAACGCAAACAAGTATTGTAAGAGACAAAATCTTCGTAAGCGTCACGTTTCCGAGATATAAGCTAACAAAGTTATACTATTGGCGAAAATTATAATTTGAAAAATGGTGGAAATTACAATACGACGTTTCATACACAAATATCCCAACCCCTTTTGTTATTGCAGTATGGCACAAATTCGCTTGCAAACTTGTATGTATAGCAGTGATCTGTGATAGCCTAGTGGTGTCACCGTCGGACGGACAAGTCATAGGTCCCGAGTTCGAACCTAAGACCTCTGATTTTTTGGATTCATGTTCGTATTGTATAATTTTCACTTGCTTCGGTGAAGGAAAACATCGTAAGGAAACCATCATGCCTGAGAGATATTTCTTGACGGCATGTAAAGCCAAGTCAGAGGCCCATGAGCGGCATAAAAACTCTGATTAGACACTAACCACACGATAAAGACAGACTAGCAAACTTAAATATATTTTCTCTGCGTTCAAAGTAGCACTGTCATTTATGAGCTGAAACAATCGTGACTCAATCATCGATCAATCTTCAGACCCATTTTATCCGTGCGTGCAGACTGCAACCAGGTTGACATTCAGAAAAGTCAGACACGCATACCTCCTCCCTACTCACTATTAAATCATTCAGCTGTCTATAAATAAGTAGCCGAAAATAGAAAAATATTGTTCGTTTATATTCCGACCGTACTTCGTGGTGAAGGTTATAGTCACATTAGTGTTAATGGACGAGCACAGGGGCCATGAAATTGTAACGACAGTGAACTGGGCATGCTCTGTTCCTTTATTTTAAGGACTGTGCTGATGCACTGGCTCCCGTACCACACGGGGGTCAAGGAGGTATTTAAAGTAAAACTTTAACATTAAATGCTTGTGTATTTACAAAAAAAAATCTTGTGAAAAAGCTGGAACTTTGACCCCCAATATCTTCTAACTATGTAGAAAGTTCGAATTGGAAAGAAGTAGCATAGAAGCGTGATCTTTGGAAGGAATGAAGGGAGGCCTTTGCCCAACAGTGGGACAATACGGGCTAGCTATAATAATAATGCAGAAGATTCGCTACACTCCGTTACTATATTTTAAGGACGAATCGCTTTAGTTGCCAAAAGTATTTCTCCGGAGACGGGTTTTGTGCCCGATTGATGCCGATGGGCTCGCCCTTTTATATGGTACTCAAACTTAACTGGCGAAATGTGGGTATTCCTTGGTCCTACAAGGGTGATGTTGGTGTTTTGGTGCAGCATTTGAAAGCAAGTTTTATCTATATCAGGCTACAGATATTATTTTGTAGTTCTACTAACAAAAAAAGAACCCCAACCTAGGATCAAGAAGGATTCGAAACTGCCCTAATTCACAACCCTTAACAGACGAATTTAATGATTAACTTTCGAAATCGATCAAAGAATAGTACAATAGGTATTCTGAAGATAATCATTTTGATGGCTTTGTTTGATAAGCTATGATTAGTTGTTTGATCAAATTGTCATGTATGTAGATTACCTACATGAGTTTAGTAGTAATTTTATTTCAAGTGAACATAGAACGTCCATTGTGATATTATTCTTTTTTTTAATCCCCGACGCTAAAAGACCCCTCTTTTATAAGTTTGACCGCAATGTGTGTGTGTGTATGTCTGGCACCGTAGCTCTTAAACGAGTTAACCGATTTGGATGCAGTTTTTTTTATTTGAATGCTAGTTTCTTGGCGATGGTTCTTAGATACGTTTTATCAAAATCGGTGCAGCCATTTACTAGTTATGGGGGATGAAAGAGGGGGTTTGAAAAAACGAATATTTTCAAATATACCCAAGTGGGGTAACAAAGCCGACCTCCCTACCGGCGTCAGTGTAGTTTGCTACGCTGACGACACGCTGGTACTGGCACAAGGGAGGTCGCACGAGGCGGCGGCCGAAAACATGACACGCGGGGTTGCGATAGTTGTGGAGAGGATCCGGCAATTGGGTCTCGAGGTGGCATTGCACAAGTCCGAGGCCATGTGTTTTCATGGGCCTCGGAATGCGCCACCGTCGGGATCCCTACTGATGGCAGGAGGGGTTTCCATCGGCGTCGGGTCGACGTTGAAGTACCTAGGACTCGTCCTCGACAGCCGGTGGAACTTCGTGGAGCACTTCCGACGTTTGGCTCCCAAACTGGAACGGACAGGGGCTGCCTTCAAGCGGCTCTTGCCCAACCTGAGGGGTCCAAACGCCTCCTGCCGGAAGCTTTACGCGGGGGTCGTGCGGTCCATGGCCCTTTACGGGGCCCCGGTGTGGGCGCGTTCTTTGAGGCGGCAAGCCGCCCACTATCTGAACGCGCCCCAAAAGGTGATAGCCATAAGGCTAATCCGGGGGTACCGCACGATCTCCGGCGAGGCGGCTAGCCTCCTTGCCGGATTGCCGCCATGGGATCTGGAGGCGATAGTCCTCGCGCGCCTGCATGAATGGTGCGCGGAAGCACTATGTCGGGGAGAAACTCCGCTGCCGCGACAAATTGCCGCTCAGCGGACAGACCTCCGGCGTGATCTCATGGCGACATGGAGAGAGCGACTGTCGCAACCCCGTGCAGGGCACGCCACCATAGTGGCGATAAGTCCCCTCTTTGAGGAGTGGCTAGAGAGGCGACACGGCGCCCTCACCTACCGCCTGACGCAGGTCCTCACCGGACACGGTTGTTTCGGGAGGTTCCTGCATCGAATCGGGCGGGAGGAAACGCCCGGGTGTTTCCACTGCGAGGATCGTCCGGAGGACACGGTGGAACACACCGTGGAGGTCTGCCCCACTTGGGCGGAGCACCGCCGTGTCCTCACAGCGGCGATTGGCGGCGGCGATCTCTCGCGTCCGGCCTTGGTTCAAGCCATGGTCCGGAGCGAGAGGGAATGGGAAGCCGTCACCTCCTTCTGCGAAGCAGTCATGCTAGTGAAGGAGGTGGCAGGACGTGAGAGGGAAAGAACCTCACGTCCCAGCCGCCGCGGGAGACGCCCTGGGCGTCGGGGGTCACGTGGTGGCTTCCGACCACCGTAGGCGCTGGCCTGTGGACGGCGAGTTATGGGCTAGCTCGCCGTCCGGCCGTCTTATGACGACGGGCCGTGTCGTGTTCCACGCGCGCCTCAAAGAGATGTCAGCAATCAAGTAGGGGTCCGCATGGGCCGACGCCTGCCGGGGCTGCGGGACTGTTCGAAAGAGATACCGTGGCCCTGGAACATAACGGGCAAAGAAGGAACATGGATGGGTTTTAGTCAGTACAAGTCTGACACTCCCCTCCGCTCCGCCCAGAGTGGGGGGGGTCATTTGATGATTTCCCATCCGGAAAAAAAAAAAAGTGGGGTAACAAATGAAAGTGATTGATGTGTTTATTACAATTAGACATGTTTTATCAAAACCAGCTCAGCCATTTAATTGACTTTTCAAAAGTTTGTTCTTTTCTTTGGTACGATGAGGGTTTTTTAATTTTTTTTCAAAGCAATCCGGAGAGGCTTTTTTATCATTATAAACAGCCCGGATGGTAATTTATCGGGCTGGAAATAATTATGGTCCTCTCTGATTACCCGATCCTCTGCAACTGTTATCCAGCTGGTACCAGCCATCTTGCGATAATGTTTATAACCAGCCTTTTAATAAAATGGGTGTAAAAATACTCTTAACGAAGCCGAAAAGCACTTGTTCTCACCGTCATTGAGATCTTTTTTTTGTTCTGAACTATACCAGGAACCTTCTAGTTACGGAAATATTGAAGGTCAAAGTTCCAGCTTTTGCTCAAGTTTTTTTATACTTAGGGTTATAACCATAGACAATATAGTCTTTGGTTATAACTGTCTTTTAAATACCTCCACGACCCCCGTAATGCATCAAAAACGTGATTTCTCTACCCCAAAGAAGAAGTCGTTTCCCAGCAATCATTTTTGCGTAGAGTTACTAAGTTAGATGTACAGAATGCTTGGTTGACGGCTCCGTGAAGGGTCCTTTTACACCTTTTTTAATTAGCCTTTATAGTCCCACTGCTGGACAAAGGCCTCCCCCACAGCCTTCCGCTCTTATCTCCGTGCGGTTTTCTCCGGCCAATCTCTCACAAACGCCTCTAAGTCGTCACGCCAGCGTTTTCTAGGCCTCCCCAAGCAAACCTAAAGAGTTGAAGTGCGAGTGGTCATATCATTAAAAAAGAAGACGACGACGCTCGTCTTCTGGCACCCACTGCGTGACGACACTGGCCTATCGGTCCTGATGCATTCTACAGACATGGCCCTAATCCCACCTCAACTCAGCAGTCTTATTGGCCACATCAGCGATTCCGGTTTTTGAGTGTATTGTGGTATTGTGAGTTCTGCCGCTCCATCGCCCTTTGGCAAACCTTGAGTTTGGACTTTTGAGACTTGATCAGGGACCAAGTTTAAGCGTAAAAAAACACTGAAGACGTTGGAACTTTGACCTCCAACATCTCCGTAACTAGAAGGTTCCCAGGTATGGTCTAGGACAAAAAAAAATGATCGCAATGACGGGGAGAACAAGTTCCTTTCGGCTTCGTTAAGGGTATTTTTACACCCATTAAGTCCCTTCTGGTTACGAAACAAACTTCTTATCAATCTTCTAACACTAGAACAATAAACCTGTATTATACCACAGTCCCGACCTCGACACAGGTCGGAAGTCCCCATAAAAACAAAACTAACCCATATTTGGGGGTGCGTGCCCCATGAAATAAGGGGGTAGTGGAATATCACGGCATGGGAAATGTCACGCGAGTTCTCTCATTATAAGTGACGAGAGGAGGGTGGGTGAGGGGCGGGGCGAGGAGGGAATGTTATTAGTGTGCTTGTGAATAATTAAGGAAGGGCTGTGACGATTGGTTTGGTAAATTATTTTAGATTGCTTAATTTTTTGGGTTCCGTTGTCAAATGGCAAAAATGGAACCCTTACACAGGGTGTAAACAGACCCTTCACACAGCCGTCAACCAAGCATTCTGTACATCAAACTAAGTAACTTTACGCAAAAATTATTGCTGAGAATCGACTTTTTTTTTTGGGGTGAAAAATCACGTTTTATGGTAGGACTCGATGGAAAGCACTCAAAGCATTGTGCTGATGGATGGATTGAATAATACGGAGGTCGTGGAGGTGTGTAAAGTAAATATCTTACATTTAAAACATGTATTTTAAAAAAAACTCGTGAAAAAGTTGAAACTTTGACCCCCAATATATAACTAGAAGGTTCCCAGGTATGGTCTAGAACAAAAAAATGATCGCAAAGACGGGGAGAACGAGTGCCTTTCGGTTATGTTAAGGGTCTATTTACACCCTTTAGATTCAATCAATCAATCACTTTATTGTCAGGCAACTGAGGCCCATAGATAAAAATACACAAAATATTCTTATAAAATAATAAACTAACACATAGAAAAACCTTATTGAACTATAACTATAATATATACACGTACCGTTGACGGCGGCGTCGTGTTTTGCTACGTGGTTTCGCGTTACCGTCCTTGGAATCGTCGGTATACAACACCTTTCGGCCAAAAGTCCTCTTTTCGTGTCCATCTGTCTGTAGCAGCCACGGAGTCTGGATTTGTGCCCGATTGATGGCAATAGGCTCGCCCCCTATTACATGGGACTTAAACATAACAGCCGAGATGTGGGTGTTCTATTAGGTACACCTCTGCCTAACCCATCGGGGATTACAGGCGTGATGTTGTGCGATGTTATATAAAGCCCTTTTACCGCTGAATGATTGGAATCAATTTAGTGTTTATTCATTTTCTGAGTAAAGTTAAACAGTTTTACTTAGAATCAAAAGCCAATAACTTAGTTGATTAAAAAGCTGTTTAGCAGGAAGACATCAAAATGTACCTAGACCTGGTTAGAGATCTATTTAAAAATGCTGGTAATATGGGTTAAAAAGGACCCTTACCGAAGCCGAAAGGCACTTGTTCTCCCCGTCATTGCGATCATTTTGTTGTTCTGGACCTTACCTGGAAACCTTCTAGTTACGGAGATTTTGGAGGTCAAAGTTCCAGCTTTTTCAACTATTTTTAAAAATACAAGTTTCTGATGTAGCTTTACTTTAAATACCTCCATGATCCTTTTAAATGAGGAGTAGTCTATATTTTAACTTAAGCATCTAGCAGTGAGAGCAGAGGTGGCCCAGTGGTGGAGACCCCGACTTACGAGCAGTAAGTCGTGAGTTCGAACCCAGCCAGGCGCTTTACTTTGTGTAAGTTATTTCATCACCACTGCTCTCAAAACGGTGAAGGAAAACATCGTGAGGAAACCGGCATGTCCTAGAACCAAAAATTCAAAGACATGTGACATCTACCAACTCGCACTGGGCCCGCGTGGTGGATTATAGCCCATTCCCTCTCATAGAGAGGAGGCCTGTGTCCCAGCAGTGGGAACATTAATAGGCTGATTATGCTATGCTTATGCTTTATCTAGCAGTAGAACGGTGAAAACTGCGTTCAAATCCATGCAGTAGTTATTGCGTGAAGCGCGTACAAACATGCAGACAGAAAGACAGACAAAAATTCTAAAAACGGTTGTTTTGGCGTATGGAGTTTCTTGCCCATTCTTCTCCATAGAGATCTACGCTTTGGAATGTGCAACTACAGTACTTTCTCAAGTTATTATGTCTTGTGACTGTGACTGTATCATCGATTCTTTTTGTTTTTTTGACATTCAATAGTGCCTGTGATGGTCTAATTAAAATAAATGCTTTTGACTTTTGTTGCTCTAATAAAGAAAAAAAAAATACAAGGGATAATTTTTTTTTTAATATACAATTTTATTATTTGTATAGATTCAGTAAGTAAGTGAGGAGCTCGTGGCTAAGTAATAACAGCCGCTCGGATCGATATTTAGGTTAAGCCGCGCTTGCCTAGGTTGGTCTGTGGATGGGTGACCACCCATTACATACCGAGTTTCCTCCGTGCCTCGGAAAGCACGTTAAGCCGTTGGTCCCGGGTGTCATTTGTAGATCTTTGACAGTCGTTATAGGTAGTCAGTGGCCCAAAAAGTCTGACAACCAGTCTTACCAAGGGGTATCGTATTACCCAGTACTAACTGGGTTGTGGAGGTCAGATAGGCAGTCGCTCCATGTAAAATACTGGTATTCAGCTGCATCCGGTTAGACTGGAAGCCGACCCCAACATAGTTGGGAAAAGGCTAGGCAGATGATGATAGATTCAGTAAGTAACTAAAAAGTTCCCAGATATGATCCAACAAAAAAAATCTCTCTTTTGGCTTCGGTAAGTGTCTTTTTACACCCATTAAAGAAATACCGAGCATGTTTGTGATTTCAGATTACTTATAACATAACCTACACCAAAGTTTCTACACCATATTTTCCTTCAACAAGACCGTTTCATATGAACTCATATTTAATCAGTTTCCTCCTCAGAAACTGTAACAATTATATAAAATATAAGTCTTCCTGACCCGCACAGTGGGCAGGCTCACGTCCGGGTCAAAGGCTGTAATATCCGGAATTAAAACAATTTGGTCACGACAACTTTTGCACGGAACACTGTGCAGTTCTACTGTTTACGTTTGGGTCTTAACGCTGAGTATTTTTGTAAGGTAGGCAAGGATAGAGGTTCCATGTTCGAGGCAGAGACACTCGACGTATTTTTTTTATATGTATGCCAACAGTAAATTCATCAAATCTTCAACAATAAACAATTACAGGTTAAGGTCCTTAATGTAGGTACCAATTACGGGTGTATACCACATTCTCATAAGTACAATCAAGCATCGTAAAAGTATAAGGTCTATCTTTTTATACCGTGTTTTAAGCAAATAAATATATTATTATTATTATTATTATTTCCTTTATTTTCATACACGAAATATTTTAAGAGTAACTTCTGTAAGTCGTAAGGTCGCCATAGCAACGAAAAAAAAAAATTATCTGAGTGTTTTTTTTAACGAAATTATTATAATTCTAAAATATTTTGAGACTTTTTGCATAAAACCTGTACTCCCATATTCTAACAACGACAGTAGGTAAAAACGACGTAGTAAACTAGCGTTATGGATGTTCAAAAATAAGGAGCCAGTATTTTTTTTGTGGGTCAAGTTATTTTATATTATTTTTTTTTTTAAATATACTCAGATAAAAAAAAATCGCTTGAAATGGCTTCATTATAGCTGTTAGATGATTCTCTGAAAATATTTCGTGTATGAATAGTTAGGACATTATATATAAAACAAAAAATAGAAATACCTAAAATGAAACGAGCCCGATGAACGATATACAAAGCAGCTTCTATCTTTTTCAAATACAAGAAACCTTATTCCTTTCGTTTTAACAAAAATAGAATTGCGAAGATGACGTCGCAAAAGTGCTAGCATTCAATAAAATTAGCTAAACTAAACTACACAGGGTGGGTGGAAGGGACACCGACGCGAAAACGGTAACCACGCACTCAGTACATCATTCTGAGAATCTATAATATAAACTGGTAAACTGACTGACTGACTGGGCGATATATCAACACACAGCCCAAACCGCTGGTCCTAGAGACATTAAACTTGGAGGGTGTGTTCTTTGTGAAGAGTAAGTATCCACTAAGAAAGGATTTTTGGGAATTCCACCCCTAAAGGGGTTAAATAGGGGAAGAAAGTTTATATGAAAGTCTGTCAGTTTTGAAGTTAGGATCTTCAAATTTTGTGCTTAGGCTGACGATTGAAAATTAATTAATACGTGTCCTGAAGGGTTAAAAAGGGGGATGAAGGAAAGTAATCGAATATTTTTCGACATCTACGCGGGCGAAGCCGCGGGCAAAAGCTAGTGAAACATAAATTTTTCGTCCTTCTGCGTTACCGTTGTCGTGTGAGAATCACCTTAAAGGTATACGTCGCATGTTCTTACTAGGCGCACGGGCAATCGAAATAAATGTTAGAAACCATCAGGAATTATAAGTAATTAATGGTGACTCGACTGTAATGGAGAAATGTTCGTTATTTATTTTGATATTTTAGATCTGAGAGAACGATAGCATTGTTTATTCAAAACGTATAGTGGACTTGATGAAACCAATTTTCTTTTAATGTGTTAGTAAGCAGTTTCGAGTCATTGATTGACTGACATACCTATCTTGGATAGTGGACACGCAGTACAGCCTAGGCAACTGAAGATAGAAACATGTTTGGATGATACGTTCATAGGGTAGGTCTCATCATCAGCCGCTGCTGCTGCTATGGAGTTTCTTGCCTGTTTTCCTCCAAAGAGATCTACGCTTTGGAATGGGCAACTACAACTTAGTACTTTCACAAGTTATTATGCCTTGTGACTGTTCAAAAGTGCCTGTAACTGCCCTACATGAAGTAAATGCTTTGATTTTAATTTTACCCAGCCTTTTCTGAATTATTTTGGTGACGGCTTCCAATCTAACCAGATGCAGCTGAATACCAATATTCAACATGGAGCGACTGCCTATCTGACCTCCACAACCCAGTTAGCACCGGGGATATTATACCCCTTGGTAAGACTGGTTTTCAGACTTCCATCTACTGGTACAGATATTACAAAAAAGTCGCCTCATAAAGCTAATGAAACGGTGCCACCTAGGACTATTTGATATCTCGAAAAGACTGTCTTCATCTTTAAAGAACTTATTTTGTTCGCTGCTGGTAACTTTGATTTAGCCACTAAGGACTTTAAGTCTTGCCTATACATTGTCTGTGGCGTATAACAAAAAAAAATCCCCTTAGGTCAGCAGGTGAAGTTTGGCTTCAGTCTTTTGTAAAACGCCATCCTATTCTTTCTTTCAGACTACCTCAACTGACTGTGATGTTAGGTACTGACCTGTTAGTGTTATTCCCATTATGCGTGGGCGCCACTCTGGTCCTCCCTCGTCGTCGACACAGTCTTGCGCAGACGCCGCGGGCGCACCCTAGCCTCTCCCATAGCGCACGGCGGGGAGACTCTGGTGCCACTTCACCATTCATTTTTGTATCAATGTCTCTTGGTTTATCTCATTTTACTTATTTACACTTTTTATTAATTGTTTTGATATGCTGTGGCAGTTTCTTTTGAGTTTTGCTGTTTTGGTCGGACTGACGGAAAAATTGTGCTTCAAGTTTTTGTTACATGAGAACTGAAAGACCTAAGGCAAGCGGCGGGCGGCGTGATTATCGACGAGTTTTGCTCGCCTGTGGATATGAGGCCTAAGAAAAGATGATTATACACCGTGTTCCGGACTATTTACATAAACTTCGACCAGATGTTCAGACCACGGAAATAAGAATTTTTCATTATAGACACATTCATGAATTCTTTTTTTTTTTTGTTTACTCTCGGGTTCCTCTCGTACGTGCAAATAAAATGCAAATAGCATTTGATAATTAAATTGCACTAAGCGGCAACATAGGCCAAATTAAGACCCTTTCTTACTACATAGCTCAATTAAATTTAATTAAATGAAATTACAAATATCTTTGTAACGGAGCCTTTTTAAGTACTACTTCCTTTGTAAGATTTGATTTGTAAAAGCTGTAGAAGCTTTTGCCAATGTTTATGGATAACGTGAAGAACACGGTTTATAATCGTTATACACAGAAAGTGGGTGGTTATAGTCAGTCAGATGACTGTTAATAGTGATTAATGGAAGAAAAAGACATGATGCGCCTAATCCTAATTGAGGGCAAGAACATGACCTGCTTTGCTGTGTGTCATACAAATATTGTGTTAAAGCTATAACTTTATAAATAGATAACCTACATTCTGGTACATATGAGCCCTAATTGCCGTTTTGTTTATTGTTGTTATAGTTGTTAACCCCGGTAAGACTGGAAGCCGAACCCAACATAGTTGGGAAAAGGCTAGGCAGATGATGATGATGATAGTTGTTAACTCCGGTACTGTAATTACAACGGTAATCAATGAAGCCTCCGAGTGATAACGGTTTTATTAAGATTCTTAGTAGATGGTTAATAGCAATATTGTTATTTTTTTTTTTGCATTCGGAGAGTCGGTGTTTGTAAAGGTTACAGATATTCAACGCAAAATCTAGCAAAAAATAATAATAGGGTTATTTTCTTCAGAAAGTTTAATTAAAATATCCAGAAGAAAAAAAACCAATGGGAAAACCTGGATATCTAATATTAATTTAGAACAAGGAATAATAACTAAGTTTTAGTGCGCCTGTCTTTAAAATTTGACAGGCTTGGCCTATGCCTTGAAACTTTATGACATTGTATGTTTTAATGGTGTCTACTACGAAATTATACCGGGTCACGACAGCCTACGAGACAAGCTTTGTAGGTAAAAATAAAAATAGATTTTTATTTGTCCCAGGTCAAACTTTAAATAGGTATCTGGAAGGTTTACGAGGCATTCGTCCTTTTGTAGTAAAAAAATCATAAAATTTTTGTGGTCTCACATTAATAGCAGATTTTCAGTCTACTTAAAGGAATCTACTTAATTGTAATCTTTATGCTACATTTTTTTTTATATGGAGGTTATTCTATTTTTATAGCCCGAGGTTTTATTTGTTTTGTACATACAGGGTGTAAACGGAACCTTCACGAAGCCGTCAATCAAGCATTATGTACACCAAACTAAGTAACTCTCTGCAAAAATTATTGCTGGAAAACGACTTTTTTTTTTTGGGGTGAAAATTTACATTCTACGGTAGTACTCAATGTAACGCACTAAAAACATTGTGCTGATAGATGCATTGAATAATACGATGATCGTGGAGATGTTTAAAGTAAAAATCTTACATTAAAAACACGTTATTTAAAAAAAAACATATGAAAAAGTTGGAACTTTGACTCCTAATATCTCCGTAACTAGAAGGTTCCCAGGTATGGTCTGGAACAAAAAAAGGATCGCAATGACGGGGAGAACAAGTGCCTTTCGGCTTCGTTAATGGTACTTTTCACCCCCCCTAATGTAAGCTCTTTCACTGCATACATTTAGAATTTTCTTCACGGATTTCCGATTACCCCTCTCATCGTAATTAAGAAAAGTTCCTCCCTTCTTAAGAAAATTACTGAATCTAAAATTAGCCTACGTATTTTCCCTCAAAAGTTTTCAGACTATACCTACAAAACTAGGGTAGTTTTGTAATTAGTACCTACTTAAAGTCTTACCCTGTAATCATCTACACAGCCTTCGAACTCGATGACATTTAAATGCAATGGTAGCCTTGCTAATAACAGACTGTTCAATATCAATGCATCGATATATTTATGACACACGACTGATACGACCAGCTGATGTGAATTATTACTTAGAATATCGATTAACAGCGATGTATCTTATAATATGACTTTCTATGGCATATGTCTGTATTAAATAGGAAGGTGGATTGTGACAAAATATGTCAAAAGGGAGGCAATTTTTTTTTATCTAATTTTTTTCAGACAGCCATTTTTTTTTTTTTAATGACCTCGCAGATCAACTCTATAAAGTTGCATACTGCTTAACCGGACTATCTTATAAGTCTTATCTTATCTTATTAGACAGGCAGTTGTTAGCTGCCTGTATCCTGTTGTTCTCCATTAGATTTTCTTCTTGGAGTATGATGTTTTTTTTTTGTTTTTTTTTATTTTTTTGTTAAAAAATTTATGTGCCAGATACCTACATTAATTAAGAATGTAGGAATCTAGGGGAAGACCAAAAAAGCAATGGAGGGACTGTGTGAAGGATTATTTGGCTAGAAAGGAGGTGACTGCTTAGATGACGAGTAATAGAGAAGAATGGAAGAAGAAACAAGCTGTGCCATCCCCAAATAAATTGGAATCAGGGCAGGAGAATGTAATGATGTGGTCTTTAAGTCTTACTAAATGTGTTTAGCATAAGTCGTTTTGAAATCATCATTCTGTTATCTAAAAACGGTTGATAGAAGAATCATGTTTAAAATATACTTATCGATAAATGTTTATTTAGTGATAGAATCCTTTTCGCATTTATGATGAGCCCATGCATGATTAAATTGCAGGGAAAACCTGATGATTTATGAGTGGTGCAACATTTCATATTGTTGTTTTTTTAATGCATCATGTGTGTATAGGTAATCACTAATTATTCAATTAATGAAATAACGTCATCGAGCTTCAATCGAAATAAACACATCATCATTAGGTCCGTATAAGTCTTGTAATTTTTGTGAGTTGCTCGGATTTTAACAAACATGTTGTTTACGCATAACTCATGTACCTACTTCGACCACCGATTTATTAAAATATATTCAATCAATAGGGACACTTTTTAATGTAATTCCAGTTTATTACATTAATATTTTAAGTACATAATGCTTTAATTAAGTAAACTGATTTTGAATCTTACATTTAATGTTCGTAAAATCAATTTTAAATCACACAAACATCCATAATATCACATTCGCGTGAGCTAGCACAGATTTTCCAATTTAAAAAAAGAACTCTTAATTTATTTTTTTGTCATCGAAAATGTTTTTATCGCGTGTTCGCGGCATTCAGAGCGTGTTATGCCAGCGTGGTATTGCAAGGGAGGCAAAGGAGTTACTAGCAAACAGCCAACAGCCAAGAGGCGAGGCAAGACGGTATCGAATAAACGCGAACTAGGAAACGGAGGGGACTTTTATCGAAACTGATAAGCTTTTATTTTACTTGCAATGTTTGTTAGAGGAGCTCGTCGCTAAATAACAATAGCCGCTCCGGGCCTGGTTGATATTCGAAGTTAAGCAGCGCTTTCCTAGGTCGGTCCGTGGATGTGTCGAAGCCCTCGACGAAGCATTCTGCACATCAAATTAAGTAACTCTACGCAAAAAATATTGCTGGGAAATGACTTTTTTTTGCGGTGCGCAATCGCGTACGACTAAAAAAAGCACTCAAAACATTGTGCTGATGGATGCATTGAATAGTGAGGAGGCCATAGAAGTATTTAAAGTAAATTAATAACATTAAAAAGTTGGAACTATGAACCATATCTCCGTAAGTACAAGGTTCCCAGGTATGGTCTACATTTTAGACCATACCTAGGAACCGTGCAGTTCCCAGTAGTGGTCTATCGTCTTGACGGGGAGAATAAAGGCTTTTCGGCTTCGTTAAAGGTATTTTTCACCCATTTACTTAGGTTCATAAATTAAAACATTTTTAATATTTTTAAATGCCTGTAAACTCCGAAAATATAGCCAGAGGTGTACCTACTAGCAGTCATGTTTAAGCCCCATGTAATAGGGGTCGAGCTATTTGGAAATATTTTCGTAGCGAAACTACAAGAAATCATCATCTGCCTAGCCTTTTCCCAACTATATTGGGGTCGGCTTCCAGTCTAACCGGATGCAGCTGAATACCAGTATTTTACATGGAGCGACTGCCTATCTGACCTCCACAACCCAGTCAGTACTGGGTAATATGATACCCCTTGGTAAGACTGGTTGTCAGACTTTTTAGGCCACTGACTGCCTAACGACTGTCAAAGATCTACAAATGACAGCCGGGACCAACGGCTTAACGTGCTTTCCGAGGCACGGAGGAAACTCGGTATTTAATGGGCGGTCACCCATCCACAGACCAACTCAGGCAAGCACGGCTTAACCTAAAGATCGACCCGAGCGGCCGTTATTATTTAGCCACGAGCTCCTCCGAAACTACAAGAAATATTATTACAAAATGGTGGCCGGAAAGTCCCTGGACCGACGTGCTGAAGAAACGTAGATCCTACAATCCTACCTGACACAAAGATCGTAGTCCTGTGTTCCAATTAATGAGTCAAATATGTCAGTCTTTCATAATATTAATTAACATTTAATTCGTTTCAATATCACTTACTTACTTCATAATAACGAATGTGTCATAAAAACCGGCCAAGTCGGGCTTGCACACGTAGGGTTCCGTATTTAACACTTCCTACATATTCAAAAAACGCCGCATAAAAACACATTTCTTGTATGGGGGGAATAATCTGTAATTTTTAACATTAGGTATTTTATTTGTATTATTATTTGTTGTTCTAGCGGCCATCCATCGTAATAATACACAATCTATGAAAATACAAGTGTCTACCTATTACGGGTTCAAAAGATACAGCCCTGTGACAGGCGAACAGCCAGTGGAGCTTTAGTAATTAAAGGTTCCGTCGGCACCCTTTGGCCACGGAACCTTCAAAACTAAATTAATGGTAGGGACCTAACTAATTATCTTACATCCAAGTAGGTAACTTAGTAATTCTCGTAAATAATTAACTTAATTTGGTTTTCCTTCATGTTGTTTTTGTTTTAAGTTTCCCTAAGTTTATGGTATTAGCTCATTACCTACTCAAAATTTACAATACCAATATCGTGAGACGCACCCACTTGTAACATCATTACATCATCTACCCAATCTATACCAATATTATAAAGCTGAAGAGTTTGTTGGTTTGGTTGAACGCGCTAATCTCAGGAACTACTGGTTCGATTTGAAAAATTATTTTAGTGTTGGATAGCCCATTTATCGAGGAAGGTTATAAAAGACTATAAAATTCCACGCGGACGAAGGTCACGGGCAACAGTTAGTAATATTATAAATAAAGATACGCTACGTTCATACTGAGCGGCGGCGTTCAAATATTGTTGCGTTGTTACGACTGCGATAGATAATACGGAACTTATGATACAGAAAGATATAGCTATTGCGCTTGAAGTACTTAAATTACGACAATTGTCTGAATTTGTCTGCAACAATTTTTCTTTTTATTTATAATATCATTGCATCTACCTAAATTACAATAACACTACTGTATTTTTTAAATCTGCCGCCATCAACCGGGCACAAATCCCGACTCCGTGACCGTGGCTGCTACTGAAAAATTCCGTTTGTAATTTCGTTTCGACCGTCAGATCAATTAAAGTAAACAACTATTTATCATTATTACTTTGTGAATCATCTGTAGGTACCTACATCAGAATGTGTACTTAAAGACCGAACGGGAAACTGGAGGAGCATTCCTAAATTATCCTCCATTGGGACTATACGAAAAGTAAACATTGATTTCATAATGGGTGAGTACCTACTTTTGTTAATTAAATTAGGTCAAAAAAAGAGGGACCTAAGACTTTCCTTCAAAAGAAACCGGTCAAAAGGTGAAAGGTTAGCCCGCGAAATTCAAATTTTCTTTCGTTTTTGACATTAGCCGGTCAGTGTAAGGCTGTATGTTGTACAAAATATAATTCGTGACCGTAACAATGAAATAAACACTTACAGAATTAAAATCATCAACAACCCTCTAAGTTCAGTAATCCCATTGAATATTTTTTTCATGTAATAGTCATTGATTATTAAAATTATAATAACTTTGTAAAGCCATATTTGTTTCCGCGGCGAGTCATATTTTAATCGACATACAACGTCCTGACACTGATCTGCTGATTGCAAAAAACGTGAGAAAATTTGAACTAGTTAATGTCAAACTTTTCATTTTCTGTTCATGTTTTTTTTTTCCTTTCATTCAATTAACATCTGAAAAACATAATTAATCAAAAGTGAAAAATGAGTTTATTAGATTCCGGCACTCGTCCATCTTTCGGTCGCGGTCGCGATCAAAAAGAAAATCCTTTCAGTGTCAGTGTTTATTGATTTGAGAGCGTTAACGTCTTACGGCATTTCATACAAACTTTCAAGTGATTTTGTTTCGAAATGACTGAACCAATTTTAATGAAACTTCGTACACATAAGCAGGATACATAAGTCTAAAGATTTGACTGAGAACTTTCCAAACCTACATAATTTAGTTTCATTAGTTTGTCACCAGTTAAATAACCAAGTTTAATTAAAAGGTTAGCCGAGTAAACAAATGTTTCATAACAACAAAATTACATGTATTTTAGCTTACTCACAAACCGCTAGTTTATCAGCTTGAGTCATGTATGTAACTGTACCTACTACATATAGAGTAGTGAAATATTCTTGTAAGTACGGGAAACATTAGTCTCATTAGTAAAGTGTATTCTGTTACGAGGAGACCTGGAGCAAAATTGACTCAAAATGAGTGAGTTTTATATTCTTTTTATTTCCTCACCATTCTCTTGCCCTTATTCCAATTTGATTTTGCCTGTACAGTATATTTTCTTCTTCCATCGTCTGTACTTCTCTTATCTCTAATAGTCTACTACCCCTTTCTAGCGTTGTCGTGTTTTTAACTGCTCTTACTTTTTTCTTCTTATTTTTTTATGCTTATTATTCGCTTCTCCTCTCGATCGCTCGATCTATTTACGACGGTACGTACCTAATACATCTTTTTAGCGAACTTAATACACAATAACACACAATAATTACAATTTTCTAACCGGCATTGGAACAGCAACATGCCTGCCACAACAATGCCGGATATAAGGGCAGTCCAGCCTGTTAGCGATCATTGCCTGGATACAATAATACAATACGATAATAACGATACAAAAACGAACGAACACGAAAATAAACGACGAACGAAAAACGAAAAAACACGATACGAAAACGATACGAACGTACGAACGTTAATACGATATAATTGTTGCCCAAGAATTCGTCTACGTGTATTATGTACTTCATCATTTTTGAATGATGTATGTCCAAGATAGGAAGTAACCTATGTCCTTTTGCAGTTCCCAGTCCATCTGTCTTTTATAAAGATAGGTTCAGTGGTTTAGGTCTGAAAAGGTAACATACCACTTTGGCATTCTTCTTCTTAGCGTCTCGTATTTTGCATTTTTGCTG
Source organism: Noctua janthina (assembly GCA_963576755.1). Lineage (NCBI taxonomy): Eukaryota > Metazoa > Arthropoda > Insecta > Lepidoptera > Noctuidae > Noctua > Noctua janthina. The sequence continues at coordinate 11,086,933 of OY755068.1, read as the reverse complement.
TATTCTGTATTTTTGCTGTATTCTGTATTTCTTGTTGTTAGCATTTATGTTCTAATGTAAGCATAATTTTTAAGAAACATACTGATAATTTTGAGACTGCCTCGTTGGTCTAGTGGTCGTAAGCGCGACTGCTAAGCATGAGGTCCTGGATTCGATTGCCTGGTCGGACAAAGTGTTATTGGCTTTTTCCATCAGGAATTTCTCATTAGCAGCCACGAAGTCTGGATTTGTGCCCGGTTGATGGCAATAGGCTTGCCACCTATTACATGGGACTTTAACATAACTGGCGAAATTTTAGTGTACTATTAGGTACCTACCGCCTCTGCCCAACCCTTCGGGAATTAAAGATATGATGTCGTGTTATGTTAATTTTTAATATTTTTATCATCACTTGCCAAGGTTTTTACCAGAAGATCACCCGATGGAGATAAGTTGACGATATCGATATCTCTTTCGCTGATCGTCAAAATAATATAATCTACATTGTAATCGTGTAAGACTTTCAAAGACAAAATATTCAATACACTAGATTCGTAACTAAGTAGGATATAATCAGAATCAATTTGTAGTTTTGTCAAATAAAATCGTAAAAGTTACGTAAGGTACCTACTGCAGGTCTGTCACGCAGTGTTTATCCATGGGTTTCCCCTCTTCATCTCGGCGGTATTTACCGCATCCCGCAGTAATCTTAATACAGGGAGTTTACCTATTAATAAAGCTATTTACTATTGAACATACAGTGTGTAACTAGACCCTTAACGAAGCCGAAAGGTACTTATTTTTCCCGTCATTGCGATCATTTTTTTGTTCTAGACCATACCTGGGAACCGTCTAGTTACGGAGATATTGAGGGTCAAAGTTCCAACTTTTTTTTTAAATACCTACCTGTTTTTAATGTAATATTTTTACATTGAGCCCGACTGTAAAACGTTTTTGCTTACAGTTACTTAGTTGGATGTACAGAATGCTTGGTTGTATACTTTTAAAACTGCCGGTTTCTATTCAATTTTTCCCTCAGTGTTCTTCTATACTTACGATTTTATAACTAACTACTTAATTTTTTTTCAGGTGCCTTCAGAGCTTTAGTTTTCGCCGTGGCAGCGTTGCTGATAATCAACTACGTATCAGGTATTTTTTCTCGGTAGAATTTGTTAATTTTCCCATTTGTCATATTATGTGGAATGTTTTCATAAGAATATGTAAGAACTCAGCGGGTTTACCTACTCATAACAGGAAAAAACACTTCGACCTAAAAGCTATATCTTTGGAACGAGCCAACCTAACCTACCTAACGGCCAAAGATTATTACAAAAAAAAATAAAAAAAGTAGTCTCTGGTTTCGCAACGCAACTGTGATGCCCACCAGTGGTTACCAATCCGCTGAATCTGGGCCCATGTGGAGATTATCGGCCCGCTTCCTCGCATATATCAGTACATAGCCAGTTTATGGTGTTCCCACAATTAGGACTTAGGCCACAAGCCTTGAAAGAAGTACTGTTTAATTCCACAAATAGATCCAAGCTTCCAAGCAGAATGCAGCACCTCCCCACTCGAAAATTATGCACATTCAAAAGATGTGAGCATGCAGTACCGCCCCACTCGAAAATCATGCACATGCAAAAGATGTGAGCATGCTGCATGCACCCCAGTCTATAGTTGCCACGTATTTCGCCCCTCCACGGTGCTTCCACCATTAATATCCTTATTATGTCGATTCGATTAATGTTCGAGAGCGTAGCGGGCGCTGCGTTATGCATCCAAACCTGGATCTATTTGCGGAATTATAACCATAAGTTTCACTTACCATATGCTCTTGTCTTTTCCAGCAATTGGCTACGGTGATTGCCCCCCTAAGAACAAGGTGTACGACAACAAGCATACCTGTTTTTCCGACGCTGATTGCCAGAAGTACGGCCAGATCTGCTGCCCCAACCAGTTCAATACCAAGTCTTGTACAACTCGATCACCTTGGATGAGCCATGATGATGGTAAGAACAAGAAGAAGGACAAATACAACGGTGAGTTGGTTTACAAGTTATATTATATTTGAAAGGGTAATCAAGATGAAAATTTGCTTTAAGATGGTCAAAATCACATGATCTATACTTGATTTGATTAAGTTGGGTATTGGTGCTTATGCATATGTGATTTTTATGTAAAAATTAAGACGCGGTGGCATAACTAGTTCTGATTTTGTGATCAATATCATGCTGCATGGTTGCAGCAAAATATCTTTGTACAGCTCTTGAGCTCTAACGTGTTTGACAGTCTGTCAGCAATGTTTGTCTAGATGAGAGTGTTTTAGAATTAAGGAGATCTTGATAAATATCTTAATGAAAAATAAACCTTATTTATTCTACACTTCAAGCTCAAAATACAGAGGCGGACTTAATGCCATAGGCATTTTGTACCAGTCAACCTGCCAGTCACCTTAACACATGCAGAGACGGCTCGAAAAAAGCTCATTGTTAAGGAGTTTCTCAGGCAAAGTACTTCCACCTTACCTACATAATATCTACCATCTAGTCTGGTCTATAGGGTGTAATTACAGACAGTCATTTTAATTTCGGCTTTTGTCCCTGGGATAGCAACTCACCAGCAATTGCAGATGACGATATTTTACGCAGGTAGGAATAGGCGCAGTCGAAATTTATGTTATTTTGCTACTTTAGTACTTGACTGGTCCTATCAGACTATGATCTATGGATGGTAATGTTTTTTGACCTATATGTATTAATGAAGGAAAACATCCTGGAACCTTTACTTATATAGTTTATGTAAGTCTAAAATCACCAACCCGTCTTGACCAAGCGTGGTGATCAATGCTCGTGCCATATCTGTATGAAAAGAGGCCTTTGCCCTACAGTGGGACAGTAACAGGCTGTTATTATTATACTGATAAAAACTATTTATCTTTCCAGGTGGAGGTCGCGCTGGTGTATACCAACCCTACCGCTATTAAGCGGCTGAAATACCAGAAGGCTCGAAAAAATACCACTTACTTCAATGCACCTGGAATTTCACACACATCCTGGAGAATATAATATACCAACTAAGCTGTTTAAAATTATTGCTAACATATAGATTAAGTTATTTTTAAGTCAGTCAGTCACGTCAAATACTTAATTTATTATTATTAATGAGTCAGATGAAAGATGTGAAATTTGTAGGAACAGACATCCTACCCGTCCTCACTTCATCAATCCAGCAGCACATCTTCCTCCTAGACAGGAGCTGCAGTGGCCAATCTAGAAATCTCTTAACCGTTTGCGGGCCCAGGTTGGCTGTTGTAGAAATAATCAGGCCAAATGGGGCATCATCGACCCGTCCCAAATACAATGCCAGTGTGCAGACCCTCTACAGGATATGCCCCACCTCCTTTCTTGCCCATCCTGCACAGCCACTTGCACCTTCAAGGATTTAAACGAAGCCAACGGAAGAGCTTTGCTGGTGGCTATATAATGGTCAGGCATTATTTGAGTCCATCTACACGCAAAGAAGAAGAAGTATTATTAATTCTAAGAATTTAAGGCAAGCCACATGAAGCATAATCGCGACAGAATGATATTCTTAAGTTCCAAGGTCTTTCACTTTCATCTAAGAAGTACCGCCTATTGTAAATGAACACTTGCACTTTTAGTATTTACTTTGGCTTTCTCCTATGTCCTCGTGCTTTTTTTTGTCAATAAAATGTTAAATTATATTCATAGTTTTATTTCTTTAGCCATCATGTTGAATTGGTGGTGCTAGGACTCGTAATTTTTAAGGGTGCTTCTGATAAAAACTATCTTCACCTTCTATGGAATAAAACTATCGAATCGAAGGGCAACCACAGTACTTTCAGTTTTTGTGCCTTGTGACTGGGACTATAGCTATATTTCATTGTTTCGTCAATTCAAAAGTGCCTGTAACTGGCCTACTTAATATAAATTGCTTTGATTTTGATTTTGAAGAAACTGGCAAATTATGGAAAAGAAAAAAGACAACATCCTATTAAGTAAAAAAAGAATATTTATTCAGATATGAAAAAGATGATAAAACATAGAATCTGTTATTGTAATCGTTCAGGGTCGGCTGCACTTGTTGCGCTTGGTCTTGGGGTCCACCTTGCATACTTCGAACGAGTTGCACTTCACGTTGTCACAGTATATGCCGGCGCCCGCTGGAAGAGACAAAGATAAGGATTAGTTTTCGGAAGCATATAACATGATTTATTCATTCCTATAGATATATGAGTTCTATTCAATAGTGTTTATTAAATACATATTTACATATGGGGGGGGGAGGGGTATTGTTGTACCTACTGAATACGTGGTAACCCTTTTCGCGTCGGTGTCCCTTACAACCCGTATATAAAAGCAGAAAATAACAAAAAAATCGTCCGCATATCGGGACTAGTGCCAAGAAAGCTGGCAGCATTGCCACGATTGATGGCATGCTGATTTTTTGGGCAAAAAAGAGAAGAATAAATTCTTTTCCCTTACAGTCAGACTTTCGGTCTTCTGACTACTGATATCGACTGCCAAAGCTTAACGTGCTTTTCGAGGCACAGACGGTCTCGGTATGTAATGGATAGTCACCCATCCACAGACATACCTCGACACTTGAAGTTTGATAAGTACGAGTGCATAAAGCTCTGTCGTCATATAAATATTTATTTAATATTAATTTGAAGTTGTTCTCTGAGGTTGGGGTCCTAGGTCCGATTCCGGGAATCGGTCCCGGAGCAGGCCGGAGTTTGGAAGCTAGCAGTGTGCCACCTCAGTACCTCGGAAATCACGTTAAGCCGTTGGTGCTGGGCCTGATGTCTTCCCGTTCGTGTGGGATTGACGTCCTATCAGACTATGAGAGTTAAGGAACAGAGAGTGCACCTGTGTTTACGCTCATACTTGTGCACTCTAATATGTTCTGGATACTTCTACTTGGCTAATCTCCGTTGAGGTTGGCCGCTGTGACAGAAATACGGTCAGGGAGATATTATTACCACAGGCAGCCATAGATCTCGATTTGTGTACACCTGCCCGGTTAGTATCAAAGCGCTATTATTAGGCCCATTAGGACCAAATAATAGGACGCGACCGCGCGACCGGTGGAATGTAGGTTATCACTTCCTGCTACTCATAGGGCACGGAATTGCCGCGACAGCATCCAGAGACGGCTCACGGCAGTACACATAGCTTCCGTTACTGGCTGGACTGTCCTAATTTGCGATGAGTAAACCGCCTCTTTGGATTGTCACGTTTGATGACCTAAGATTACCATTGATGCCGCAATCAACGCCAAGCCACCAACTGGGCTTAAACCATCTAAAGTACCGTCGACATGAAAAGAAGAAGAATTTTCTAGAAATCGATACTACGATACGAAAGTGTGAGTAAAACGACTCTGGTAACGAATGCCGTGGCGTTTCGTTCTCTGTGTGCTATCTCTTCGAAAGTAACAAGCCAGGTGGCCTACTATGACGTCTAATTCCTGTGTGGGTAAGAGATGGCGTTAGACGACCTGCATAGCTATGTCTCTTTCCCACACTGGAATTACTACTGTAGTAACCCCCCTGATGTTGCTGTAACTTACACTGGCTCTTTGCTGGAGTTGTTATAAGGACTAAGCGTAATTGTATACCCACATTTTGTTTTGGAGTCCATACAAAATATGGGTATACAATTAGCTTTGAGGCGCACGTGGAACACGAACGCGCCGTCGACACGGCCTGTCGTCATAAGACGGCCGGACGGCGAGCTGGCCCATAACTCGCCGTCCAAAGGCCCGCGACGTTTCTATAACTTACACTGGCTTTTGCTAGAGCTGCTGGATCCAGAACCGTTGGCAGCCGGTATAGTGCAGGACTTGGCGTTGCAGGCGTTGTTGCAGCAGACTTTTCCATTTCCGCACTCATAATCCTGGACGCACTTGGGGCTGCAGCCGTAGACCTTGGAAGGCAGGGGGCAGTTGCCAGCTGGAATGAGGAAAAAGCCTGTGATTAGTTTAGGTCTTTATTATCTTCCGCCGCATTTTCCTAACTATGATGGGCCAGATACCAGTCTGCTGGCTAAAATTCTACTCAACACCTCAATTACGTCTCTCATTTTTTATCACAACCCGAAGTATTTTGAAGAATCTAGTTTCTGTGTCTAGATAAAGTTTCTGAATTTTCTCCAATAAAGGGAAACAAGAACGTCAAATACTAACGCTCACTTATCGTTTAGAATTTAATACTATCGTTTCACAGGTATTTTACCTCTTGCCATTAAGTTGGCTAACCTGAGCTTTGTAAACTTTCGAGGCATAATTCACATCCGAGCAGCAGGCTAGGTTGTAATGGAACTGCAGTTATCTGTGGAAATGTTGAACCTAAACATAGTGCGATAAGAGCGAGTTTTCGAGAAAGTGTATTGAACAATATATTCTACACTTCAACCAACTTATCTGTGTAGGTGGGAAAACAGAACTAAAATGAATGTAGCAAGTTCGACATATCAATGCATGTTTTTCTTGACAAGAAGCGACACGGCTCGAGCTGCAAACTTAAAGCGGTCGTACTGTACAGGGTAGTCATTCAAACTTCAGGTTAACCAACTTAACAGTTACATGTAAACTAGTTGTGAAAGGATCAAAGTACTGTAGTACAGTGTACAATTCGTTTTTATGGATCCGTTTTATGAATAACAAGACTTCCTGCCAACGATTTACTTATGCAACAACGATGACTGATATAGGACAGAATATGCCGTTTATCTAATCTAGTCACTCCTTAAACGGTGTTCTGATTGAATAATTTACTTAAATGGCTCGTACCTACGTACTACGAACGTTCTGGGTACTGCATGATGGCTATGGCAAGTATGGCGACATACAAATACAAAATAACCGGTCTTTGTTCCTGTCTCTGGCAATTTATTTATATCCAATTTGCGTATATGTGATGATTTTAGCATAATTTTTTCTATGACACTCGGCTTTTCATCAGTGAAAGAATTTTTGCAATCGGATTAGTAGTTTTGAAGATTGTCTCCTACATTTGGATGTAGGCGACTTTGCCCGTTGATTGTCAATTTTATGAAACCTGAGTGCAACGTACATGAAATTGAATCGACTTTTTCAAAGATACTCACAAGCCTCTGCATAGGACACCATCAGCACCACAGCCACAACGGACAGCAGGATAGTAGCGGAACCTGGAAGTAATGAAAAAAGGTTATTTAATTACTATTATAATTATTAAATAGGCCATAAATGGTACCTACGAATTCGGCGTTATCAACTTACGTTAGGTATTGGTACAAATGTTTGAAAAAATATAGTTTAAAAACTAAAAACCATTAGAGTGACTTCATTTTATATATATCTCGTATTTTTCGCAGCAAACCTTTTCATTTGATACGCATAATATCATGGGAATGCATTTTAAGAACAACTAGTCCGCCATCTTTGGAAACTCGCCATATTGGATTTTTGTTAAAACGACCAACCCGAACCGTGCATCTTTTCTCGACTTTTTATGCTCATGTAGGTCTTGTGAAATGTTTTGATTTTTTTTGTTTGTGCAAAAATTGTAGCTCCAACACAACCATTTACCTGGTTTGGCGTTGGTGGTTTAAATAGGGACATTCTCTCGCTTTTTATGTAGAAAATGTGTCAAACATAGCTGGCCATTGCCTACTTTTGAGTACCTACAGATCAATTTACCGATTATTGATTGGCAATATGTACAATCGACGAGCATTCTCTTGGCTACATATTGTGTAGCCGAGAGATTACTCTGGGAACAATAGTATTGTTTCCAGAGTTCCCACATGCTGAGGCTTACAATTTTCAGCAAAACAATGTATCTATTGTCATTAATTTCTTGTTCTAGCAATCTAGGCGTACCAGTGGCGTAGGGTCAATTTTAGTAAGAGGTAAGCCGTAGTATGTACATATCTTTAATGTGATTCTATTATTTGTCTATAGAATACTGACTGTGCCATTTTTCAAAAGTAAGCCGTTAGGAATCGTGTTGTATGGAACCTTCGCCACTGAGGCCTACACTGATCTAGACTTTGAATTATTCAAGCGTGACTATAAAGTAGAAAGTAAGTACTTGGGTCTTCATTGGCTCTGGATCGAAGAATTTTTTGCCGTGGTATGACGCAGGTTAACAGTATCAGTCTATAAAGTATCTACATGAAATTCTAAGACTGCAAAAAGGCTTTGTCTTTGACAGAGAAATATGCAGGTTCCTACTCATAGGTCGTTGCATATTATACGCCTATTGTATGGACTGCAGAAAATGTGCAATTTGTATTTATCCTTATGTTTACTTAGTGCATAACAGGAAAAAATATTATTATCCTCATACAGTTCTATTTTGTTTTGCTCTGGTAAAAAACAATAAATACCGTCTCAATGTTGTTATTCTGCCACCGAATACCTCAAACTCGATGGTAATACTTTGACATTGAACTGCCGTAGCACAGTACGGACTTCGGTTTCAGTAGATGGAATAAAAGGCCAGTATGCTGGTTTTGTTACCACCAACGTGCAGTACTAAATTCATTATTTATGTTTTTGATTGTATCTTTAATATCATTATACGCCTGCAATCCCCGAAAGATACGGCAGACGTAAAACGTAGACTGTACCAAATAGTACACCCACATTTCGCGCTATTATGTTAAAGTACTGTGTATAGGGGACAAACCTATTGCCATCGGCCTACCATAAATCCAGACTTCTAGTCCACTGCTGAGAAATTCCAGATGGAAAAACCCAATAACACTTTGCCCGACCTGGGAATCGAAACCAGGACCTCAAGCTCAGCAGTCGCACTTGCGTATACAAGACTTACTTAGACTTTAGTTATTACTTTACATATTTTAATTAAAGTTTTTAAGCATGTAAGTCATCGCAAAAATTATGCAAGCAAATAAAGTTGTTACTTGTATCGTTAAACTCTACAGTCTCGGGTGGTAAAATGTTAGTGAGTCAAGGTCGATCCGTCAGGTTCGCACGAACACCACGCAAATTAAATAAATCAGTTAGTGTGAGGAACACGTTTAGATGACGTATGAATTGGTACAGCCAAATCAGCCTGTAACCTTCTTACGTCTGGGGTACAAGCCTCTGAATATGAGAGAGGAGCGGGCCATCCACCATGTGGACGCATTGTGGATTGGTTGATTTCACATGCCTTCAATCTTTGGTTTAGGATATGCCGGTTTCCTCACAATGTTTTCCTTCATCGTTTTCAGAGCAGTGGTGGTGAAATCCATTTCATGAATTCAAGTGCCTGTCAACTAGCAACTGTGTGTAGCCCTGACACAGCCAGGAGGCGTTGCGGCAGACCTCGTAGTGGGACGAGATGAACAAAAATAACGACCAGTGCTCCACATTAGCCCGGAATCGAAAGAACTCGAAGTCATAGAGACCTTTGCCTAGCAGATGGATGACTCTTGTTGGCTACGAGTGTTTTTTTCCGTTCTTATTTTTCGGGTGGTTAAGTATCTAATGGGTATAAAAGTAAAGGAAGACCAAAGAAACGATGGATGGACTGTGTGAAGGATGATATGGCAAGAAATTAGGTGTCTGATGAGATGAGTAATAGAGAAGTATGGAAGAAAAAGACATGCTGCGCCGACCCCAAATAAATTGTGATAAGGGTAGGAGAATGATGGGTCCTTAACCTGGTATCAGAGCTTTTATGCCGCCCATGAGCCTCTGATTTGGCTTTACATAATATGCCGACGAAAACTGTCTTTCAGACATGCTGGTTTAATTTCCTCACGATGTTTTCCTTCACAGTGCAAGTGATAATTATATAATACGCACATGAATCCGAAAAATCAGGGGTGTCTTGGGTGCAAACTCGAGACCTATATGACTTGGCAGTCCGACGTCACAATGGTCAGACCACTAGGCTATCAGTGCTATTTCCGTTGATAAGGCGTGTATTGAAGCGAAAGGTCGTAAGTTCGATCACCAGTCGTTGCACCGCTGTACGTGAACTCATTCTCATCACAAGCATATAGGGTGCTAACAGGATGTACAAATTGGGGACTATTGGCTCTCTCTGTCTTATTATTTCTTCAGCGTTTAAGGTTTGTGACCCCTTCAAATCGGATCTTCTCACGGATTATCGCGTTCTAAGACACGCAATTTGATGATTTGCATATCGTATAAAGTAATATACAATGCGGTAAATCGATTTCTCACGTGTATACAGGGTGTAAACAGACCCTTCACGAAGCCGTCAACCAAGCATACTAAGTTACTTTACGCAAAAATTATTGCTGGGAATTGTGACTTTTTTTTTGGGGTGAAAAATCACGTTTTACGGTAGGACTCGATGGAAAGCACTCAAAGCATTGTGCTGATGGATGAATTGAATAGTACGGGGTCGTGGAGGTGTGTAAAGTAAAAATCTTAAATTAAAAACATGTACTAAAAATGACTTGTGAAAAAGTTGAAACTTTGACCCCCAATATCTCCGTAACTAGAAGGTTCCCAGGTATGGTCTAGAACAAAAAAATGATCGCAAAGACGGGGAGAACAAGTGCCTTTCGGTTATGTTAGGGGTCTATTTACACCCTTTACGTGTCTGCCTCGTTGGTCTAGCGGTCGCAAGTAGCGACTGCTGAGCATGCGGTCCTGAGTTTGATTCTTAGGTCGGGTAAAGTGTAGTTGGGTTTTTCGTTTAGGAATACCTCAGTAGCAAACACAGAGTCTGGATTCGTGCCCAGTATTACATAGGACTAGAATATATAACCGCGAAATGTGGGTGTACTTATTAAGTACATGTTTACCTAACCTTACGTTGATTACAGGTTTGATGTTGTGCTATGTTATGTAAATAACTGTGACTGGCGAACAGTAGCGAAGGGTCAAATTTTGTAAGAGGTAAGCCGGAGTAGATCTTTAATGTGATTTTATTATTTGTCTATAAAATACTGACAGTGCCAGTTTTCAAAAGGAAGCCGGTAGGAATCGAGTTGTATGGAACCTTCGCCACTGATATCGAAACATTTTTATAAAACATGTTCTCTATAAAATTTGTCTCTATGTTTTCTTAGTTGAAATCTTTAATCACATCAAACATGTTTTCATTGTGAATGTTTTGCCAGTTACCAAGTATACATACTTACAACACACTTTTTACTTCATTATGTGTGACTAATGTCTTTGATTTAGCCTAACAGAGACTCAGTATTACCTTCAATTACTGGATCTACAGGTGAGTAAGCACATTACAAATTGTGTCGATTAAGGTAACACAAAGGATTCATACATAAGGGGTCGTCCTTTAATCACGTGAGGACTTTCAGGAAAAAAATCACGGTTAATAACGATGGGGGTGGGGGGGTAGATGAGAAAATGTGTATTTTTAGTGCGACAAAAAAAAAACAAATGTGTTGCGTATTAAATATTTTTAACAATATCGGATTCTATTTAATTGTGTGACCACGTAAGACCCGAGCAAACGAATTTGAGAAAAAAAATTGTAACTTTTCAAAACTCTCATCTTTTCAAGAATAAAAAATGCACGTGACGCTAGGAGGGGCAGGGCCACAAACCTCACGACGTATTGACCAAGAGCGAGGGAGGCGTATACAAAAGACCTATAAACCTAATGTGATTAAAGTATGGCCCCTAAATAAAAAAAAACAATATGTCGTCTACAGACCAGGGGGACCTAGACCAGACAAGTGGGAAACACTTTCAAAATGCTTCGTATTTCTACAACGCCTTTCAACACAATTGACTATTCTGCTATTTGGGACCTTATGACAATCTAATAGGTACACTTGTGACTTGTCCATCATTGTCATATCGCTAGTATTCACTTTGTGTAGGCCCGAGCTCCTTGCCTACTTCGTCTTTGAAATAAATAGTGAAGAGATATTCACGTTTAACAAATTCTGCTAGACATTATTTATTATGCTAAAACGTATAACCTACCGATACCGAACTTTATTATGACCTATAGCTGGTAAGAAGTGGTCTGCACTTTGTGACGTTTAAGACCAGTATGCACAAAACCTGTCCTGCTCTTATTTTATTAGTTGGCAAGCAAGCGGGCGGTTAACCAAAAGGTATTTAAAGTGGTGACCGACTTCTAGTAACATCTACAATGCTGGAGAGATCGCACTTCGTAGTGATTTGGGATCCTTGAGAATTTCATACCCTATCTGTCTAGTGAGCGAACTAAGACCCCGTCATCCACTTCGTGTTAGATTACTTTAAACTCTGCAGACAGAAATATAAGCCCCGGGGCTACGTCGACTCGGTTTAATTTCAATAAAATGCCAAAAATAGAAGTTTCGTTTTAACAAAAATGAATTACAAAGTTTATTGTGCGGTAGTTATTATTAGACATCCGTTCTAAAAAAAGCTCCGCTTTTAATTAATAGCGATTGTTGCTAAAATTATAATATTTTGCTGGGCAATCAGTATTTTTTATAAGGATTGGGAATTTTTATATAACAAAGGAAGATTTTTTGACTCACAGTTAAATACTAACCTTACTTAAAGTCAAGTAATTACTTTAACTTGACTAAAGATACTGGTATCTATAGTATAGTATATCTAAACAAATTAAGCACTTACCTCAGGGTAGAGTAGTTATTTATTTAAAATTGAGGAGTCAATCGCTCGTAAATATTTGAACGTCTTTGGGAGTCAACATTGGAAATTGGTATTCAAAGTCAAGAGCCAAGTAAACATTGTATTGGATGTACAAGCAAAAAGCCAGTGCGTATTTGTATTCAATTGAATAATGGGCCAATGGCCTCCCGTTACTGACACCTCTCTGGATTTTTCCTCTTGGCACCTCTGATACGAGAATAAGACTAGTAAACAAAAAAGTTAAGAACGCCTCGATATTTCGACAAGGCACGGTACTCAGATGCCCTATTTTTAAAGGACTAGTTTTTCTGAGGATGTTCATTTTTCTCTTAGCTTTTAAAACCACGAATAGTAGATGAGAGAAGCCTTGGTGTGGACCAGTGGAAATGGCCGCCAATTACGTGATATTGAAGATTTTAGATTCGAACTGAAGCAAGCACCATATATTGAGCAATTTTCTTCACTCATCATCATCCGCCTAGCCTTTTCCCAAACATTTTGGGGTCAGCTACCAGTCTAACCGGCTGCACTGAATACCAGTTTTTTACATGGAACGACTACCTATGTGACCTCCAAAGCCCTCCAAAATAAAAAAAAAATAGTTTATTTGCACCTTCAAGTAAAAAATATGGTTTACAATACATAAAGTTGTATATTTAGTTAGTACTGGGTAATACGAATCCCTTTGGTAAGACTGGTTGTCAGATTTTTGGGCCACTAACTACCTGTAACTGCGCCGACCCCAAATAAGTTGGGATAAGGGCAAGAGAATGATGATATGTCAAGGTCCTTTAATGGCTATATTTAATATTTGAATGTATTAGGGACCTACTAAAGTGATCAGGTATTGTGTGTACGTATGAACCGTGCGAACTTTACGATTCCGTATTTTATGATTATTGATTCGCGGTTGTGTACCTAATCATAATGTACAATGAAATTGTACATACCTATTTGGGAAGCCGTTTTTTTGCGAAAACAATAGGAGATCAAAAAAAATGTCGCATTTTCATCAAGTTGGTCATTTTTTTTTTGGATTTATTTCTTTCCCTTTTTTCTTCTATGTTTTATTAAAATTAAAAGATTTTGTGCATTACATAGCTCTATTGATAGGTTCTATTTTCTGTTACACCCATACATTTTTCTGAAATATTTTTTTTTTTAATCTTAAATCTTGGTCTAACGAAATAAAGTTCCAAAAATAAAATATTTTGTCAAAAATGGACAGGTGCGCGCTTCCCTGCGAGACACCAGAATCAAATCTTCTACCAATGACAACAGACTTGACAAATGCATCATTGAATTTACGTTTGTAGAATTTTAATCTTAATACAATCTTATTTTATTGTTCACGAGTTACTCACCCATATTTCTTGGTCTTGTAAATTCACTTTGCGTGCACTCACATCAAATGCTAATAAGCAACTGGCCACTGGTTTCGTAGTCCGCTGCGAAACCTCTCATGTTCTTAATTCAATTATGTATCGTGGCGTGCATTGGCTGTCCAACGCCAATATCACTTCCATTGCTGTACTTCTTTGTATTATGGAAGAAGACTTCCTTATTTGAGGAGTAACGGATAGGATTCGAATGTTGGTCGTGTGGCCAATGTTTGCAATATGATGATTAACGATAATGTAATTTGCCAATCGTATGGTGTCAAGGTCTTAGGTCAAGATTATAAGTGTGAATTTAATAATATTAATTTATTAGACAGACGCCCTGTCCTTTTCTAGATGTCGACAACAGCGCCACAGTACTTACAGGGTCCAACTGTAGCTAGAACAGTCCAGATAACCCGTTAGGATGAAAAGAGATACGAACACATACACACCGGAATTTTGTATAAAGATAAGCGACCCGCCCCGGCTTCGCACGTGTGTTCAATTTACTAACAATAGCACCAGCTATGGGGTCCACAACTATCTATCTAATCTTTCCAGCTGGAACAAAAAATACTCATTCATTCACCAAAAAGTATTGAAATCGGTTGGTTTCTGAGATTAGCAAAAACGATCATAAAAACGTGATAAAAAATGGGTAGTATTTAAACGAGCGAACAAAAATTCAAATTAAAGGTGTCAAAAATATTGAAAATGGGCTACTGAAATACTAAGTGAGCGACAAACAGTGGGCGAATACAAATGTTTAAAACAGCGACTTGAAAATAGAAATTTGAGTTACTAGTTGTTCAGTACGATTATGTGATAATTTAAGGACTCCTTTAAAAAACTTAAAACAAGGTTATTAATCACTAGATTGTAATAAGGCGTAGTCGACGAACCCCCGCTGAGCGGGGCTCCTATATCTGTTTGCAGAGTTTAAAGTAACCTAACACGAAGGGGATTCCGGGGTCTTAGTTCGCTCACTTCGCTCGCTCACTAGACCCCGCCATCCCCTTCGAACCTAACCTGTCCGAGTCGGGGTGCCACAAGTCTCTCTCAGCATTCGCTCGCTCTTGCTTCCTATATTCTCCTTGCTGCAATGACCGGATAAATAGTTGCTTACTTGGTACAATAGTCGCCTATTTAGTATATTGGTCGCCAATTAAATTTTTATTCGCCCGATTAATAATTTCCCATAAAAAATTGATTTGATCCCACTAGACTGTTCTCAATTCAAACAAAAGCAACTCGATAAAGCCAGAATCAACAATGGTGATTGCCATAAAAGCTCAGCGGGGACGAAGTAGGCCGTAGTTGATACCATAGATGATATACGGTAGATATTCAAAAACAAAGCGCATCTTCCAAAAGCAGATGTGGCTCAGTTGAGTGGTAACGGTCACAGACTACAATATAATATAGGTAACGGCCCGGCCTACGTGTCGTAAGAGTGGGTTCAAACTCCAACCCAGGCACTCACTTTACTTTGTGTAGTGTAGCTACGGTCTAATTTAATTCATTGCACAAGTGAGGATGTCTCAATGAATAAGATCGCTGCAAGAAACACTGGAACACAGCAAAGAGCAGCTATGAGAACCGGAACGAATTAAGCGAGGCCTTTGAGGGCCTGCTCTCAATTTTTATTAGCCTGTTTGAGTGTCCCAGTGCTGGGCAAAGCCTGCACGATATCTGGCCGTGTTCGCACCTCAAACGAAATCAGATCGTCACACCACATTTGCCGTGGTCTATTTCGACGGCGATTTCCTCCGACAGGCGTCCAGTAAGTGACGATAGTTGCCCATCTCTCCGGGCGCATTCGTGCTCTCAATATGGTGAAGGAAAATCTCGAAGACATTTGACGTCCACCAACCCGCACTGGGCGCGCATGGTGGATCATAGTATAGTCCACTTCTTCTCAATGTCAGAACACCGGCAATGGAAATGTTAAAGGCTGATTATGCAAAGCCGTATTCTCCCCGTTTCTCAATGTTTGGTAAACAAGTAATTTTAATCGATTCTAGATGACTCAATGTATTTACTTATCTTGGTTCATTAGTTGCCCCTTATTAGCTGAGTTTATAAACAAAGCTATTATGGCCAAGTTTGTGACGTAGTTTTGAACCTGACAATATTTTGGCTTCTGCTTGGCTTTCGAGAGTTTCGGGTCGCCTTCTAGTCTATCCGGATGTAGCTTAATACTACTATTTTACACAGAGCGACTGCCTATTGACTTCACAACCCATTTAGTACTGGGTAATACGATACTCTTTGGTAAGATTGGTTTGTCAGACTTTCGGACCACCCTGCTACGACTGTCAAACATCTACAAATGATAGCCGAGCCCAACGGCTTAACGTGCTTTCGGACGTGGACACTCGATATGTGTTAGGTGGTCACCCATCCACGGACCAACCTAGGCTAGCGCAGCTTAACCTAAAGATCCACCCGAGCGCCTGTTAATATTTAGCCACAAGCTCCTGACAATAACGGAAATTGAATGTGAAAGATGGCGTTGTTGGCTGTTGTTAGCTACTTTAGTGAAACCCAGGACCTCTGGCTTAGCAGTCGCGCTTTCGACCAATAGACTAACGAGGTGAATGATAAAAAGGGTTAGGTCGTATGATAGGTAGGACCTATGATACAAAGGTCCCATGATAGGTGTAGTATTCTCTTGTAACTGCCTATTATGTTGATAACACAATTTACTAACTATATCACAGGCTCACCACACCACCAAACCCCCAGTCCAGGGTACGCTTCACCTTCCAACTTCCCGCCATTCGTGGTGACTGGCAGTTGTCATTAGTGACAGCTACCTGACTACTTGTGGCTGTGAGACAGTGTTTCTATATCTATTAAATAGATACACTACATTAGGCATTATTGTACTAAAGACTAACATCATAGTTAAAAATATCCACTTAATTAGAACAAGGTGGCTTAATTACCGGTCCTAGTTTGGTACCTATCTTGTGTCAATATTATCCTAATAGTTATTTAGTCTACCAGCTACCTCTGCTGTAGAAATACCCCTAATAAGTCAGCACCTAGGTATAGGTACCTAGTTACCTAACTATGTATGAGCGACTGGTTTGTAAACACACATTGCACTGACGAAATGTCAACCGGTATATCCCTGGTCTTACAATAACATATGTCGACTCGAAACGAAACTGGTTTTGTAGATGTTTCATGTTCATGATTGATTTTGTCTTGGTTTGCAGCGTTTAGTCTAGCCAATTGATCTTTAAATTATTTCATTTTTAACCGCTTACGTCATCTTCGATGCTTGCAAACTAGGATTATGTGCCTGTTCATGCATAGGTGCATAGTACATTAAAGTACTCTGTGAGCTACGTCTTCTATTTATCCAATTAAGTAGCCCATTTTTTTTTACTACTTTTTATCTTTTTCACTTGAAAAAAAAGAGTTCAACAGACTTCAACACCATCTGTAATGCGGGACAGAAACTATCAGAGAACAAAAATGTCGCGCCGCCGCTCGTCTGCACCCACTTCGTAATCTGTGCAGTTTGTGCTTTAGTAGAAACTATTTTATTTTTGTTGTGTAGATGTTTCTATTTAAAATAGTAAACATTTCGTATCATTGAAAAGAATTTGGAAACTGTTAGAAGTGGTACATTATATTTTTGTCTTGATTTTTCTATGCGATACTAGATGGCGCTACTTAAACACCAGATTTTTTGTAAGCAAAAATAAATAAGTTTGGGACAAAGAAACAAGAAATAATAATGCATAGTTCTGCCAAGATGAAGCTCCTCACATCTAAATTTCTCTTATGTTTCTCGATAAATAAAGTTATCATTCTAAAATTCAAGCATTCAGAGCAAGGTCAAAATTTCCGAACGGCGAAATTTTATGACGCGGTGCGGCGCCTACCGGTTACAAACCGAACTAAATTCAAATATTTCGGTTCAAACGTCAAACGTCCAACGAACGGGTGAATGTTTGTGGAAATTGTTTTCATATTGAATTGCAAAAACGGACGTGAAATCATTAATATCGTGCAAAGTGTACACAAACTATGTCAACTGTGTGATTTGTGATATTCGAGTATAAATTGTTTCAACTATGGATCCCTTCACGCAGGTACGATTGGGCGATAATTTATGTATTAACGGTCGCAAACTTTAGAAGGTCATCAAGAATCGCATGTTTTAACATTTAAAAACTTATTTTTAGCGCATGTTAGAGAGAGCACGAGCCAGACAGGAGAAGATCGATCAAAAACTCGCAAATTCCGGACAGGCTGTTCCGAAAAGGAAGCCACTATCAGAGAACATCGCTATAGTGAAAAATGAGAGTTCTCCTGCGAAGTCTCCGAATAAAATGGCTCGGGAATCTATTACGTCGCCTCGGAGACAGTCGAAGGACTCGACAAAGTCGGACACCCCTACCAAAGCTGTGACTAAGAGGTCAAGTTTGAAGTCGGAAGTAGCGTCACCGCAGCGGGGTCGAAACGACGTAGTTGTTACTAAAAAGGAGTTCAAGAGTCCAAAGAGGGGGAGTATCAACAGAAGGAACTCTGATGTGTCAGTAGAGATAAACATTTCCCATAGAAATGATATACAGATTGAAGTTCAGGTGGAAGAAAGGGATGCTCCTATCAGTGTGGTGTATGACTCACAAGCGCGGTCTGGTGGCAATATTGTTATAAAGGAGATTACAGGTAAGGAGTATGACCTACACAGATATCACTTTTTAATAACACTAATTGACCTTATAGATAAATACTGGGGCTTTGTTTTAGTCAAAAAAAATCCTTATTGCAGTCATGATACTAATCATACATTATACTAATGCCTTTTTCTCATTGGGGTAGGCAGAAATTTCAAAACACCACCTGCTAAAATCTATCCATACTATTTTACGGCACAGTTGGCGCAGTGGCTGAGCAATTGGATGCTACGCTGTGTGTCGCGGGTTCGATCCCCACACAGAACAAATATTTGTATGATGTACAGGTATTTGTTCCGAGTCTGGCTGATTGTGTATGTGAGTTTTAAATGTTTGTAAACGCACCCACAATACAGGAGAAATTCCTAGTGTGGGGCACCGTTTTTTTGGCCTCATCCATGTTCATAAGTCATCTGGTCATACATGCATGCTGGATACTAACATCAATATTAGTATATTATTCATCTAATACGTCTAGATGTCATAAGAAATAACATAATACATAGTATAGTAAACAACCACATTATAGTCCCATCACAACACAAATTCCTTTTCCAAAAAAGGTCCTAACATAAAGGTATTTATCTAAATAAGGAAGAACAAGGATGACTAACTATAAGCCAATGACACTTCTTTTTTTAAATATTTAATGTTTATTTATCCTCACAACTTGACAAAGCTTCTTGCTTGTTACTTATTAAGTTATTACTCACCTCAAGAAGATAATGGTTCCAATAATTAGTAAATGTTTCTTAAAAGTTTAACAAAGCATTAGCTTAATGGTTGTAAACAGTTTTTGAATTTAGATTGTGTGGTCTATGGTTTAATCAATTGTTTGTTATTTTTAATTGTGAGGCTTGTGACTAGTGGCCAGTGTGGTGTTTGTGAAGCTTTTTTTTAATTTTGGCTTGAGATGGCAGGTAATGTTAAAATTTTTATTATTCTGTTTATTTATTAATGTCCAGCAACCCGCATGGGTTGCATATAGTCGATTATGACCCACTCCCTATCAGAGAGGAGGCCTGAGTCCCAGCACTGGGAAGCTAATTGCCTACTTATGCTCATGCTATTAATATGTGACATGCTAACAGTTTATTGTTGCAGTCTATAAATACATAGTTCCTTTGTATTTAGGATAAAAATTTAGACAGGAAAAGGTCCAAATTATTTTAATATATATTTGTTAAATATAATAAGTAGGTTTACTGCTTTCACTTTCCTGTTTACTCCTTCAACTGCTCTAAATGGAAAGGAAGTGTAAGGCGAGGGCCACGGGAATCTGTTAAATGCGGCAAGGACAGGACCAGTCAACATAGCAAGGCTTGCAGGAGGCAGGAGTAGAAATTTTTGACCGATTTGATGATGATGTAAACTTGTTTGTGAACTGACCTGAATCTCATCAGTTTTGTCTATTGTCTCATCATCATCATCATCATCATTTCAGCCGAAAGACGTCCACTGCTGGACATAGGCCTCCCCCAAGTGCCACATTGACCGGTCCCGTGCGACTCGCATCCAGCCGATCCCTGCAATCTAAGAATAGCCAAACTTAAGTGGCAGTGGGCAGGGCACATTGCTCGCAGAACGGATGGCCGATGGGGCTGAAAAGTTCTGGAGTGTCGTCGAACCGGAAGACGTTGCGTTGGAAGGCCTCCCACTAGGTGGACCGATGACCTGGGGAAGGTTTTTTGTCTAATTCATATAAATTACTTATAATTACAGATGACGCCTCCAGTGACCTGGAAAAGGCTTTAGAAGACACGACGGAGACCAAGCGTGCTGGACTCCGGCACAATGTTAAGTCACGACTTGACCGGCTCGGCAATTTGTATTCAGGTATGAATGGCACTACTCTTTATGCTGTAGTTTTGTAGTGAACATGAACGCTAGCTACATCTATGACGTGAATTAAACACTTTTATTCTTGCATCGCACTAACAGAGTTATTTACGAGTTACTGTTAGCTTGTGTCATGCCACTGCTGGGCAAAGGCCTCTCACCATGACTTCCAAATCGTTGGATGTGGATCACTGGTTGTTGGTTCAGTCCAGCTCGTCCCGCCATCTCCTGCGAAGACTACCGCGTCGCCTTCTGGCTGTGTCAGGGGGTTAAACCCTGTCGACAATTGTCGGCAGTAGCCCTTAAACATCCATCCTTGGAGGATCCTTCCTTTACAATGGAGGATGAAGAAGTTTACACCCTGTACCTCTATATCCCTAAAATGTATAATTTCTCTTACTTATTGTGCAGGTGTAGGTTATGTATTACTTTCTTAAATAGACATAAGCTTTATGCTAGCACATGGCACTGCTAGCCTAGAATCAAATATGATAAAACTCCGATTCAATAACGCTTTTTGTTTTGGTAATCGAACTTAGACCACACACAACAGTTGTGCTTCTAACCGCTGCACTTATGAGCAATTACAAGACATCATAATGTTTCTACAATTTCTTTGTTTACATCATAAAAACATTGTAGTGTTACTCATATAATTTTTCTTGATTCATACTTTGACTCAAACTAACAACATCCTGTATTGATAACTTATTGAATTACTCCCTAAAACATAACAGGATGTGATAACAACAAAGATCTGATAACATGTAATAGATAGATAGAATAGAAAAACGGTTCATTCAAGGTTTAACTTGGATTGTTAACATTTGAGTGTATTCATTGATAGTTGTTTGTGGGTCTTTCTGGTAATTTATTTTCATACAAGTTAGCTTCCTTGCAATAAATACTTTTAGTTTACTATAATTTTGTCTGTACTCTCTGCTTTATTTTAGTAAAGCAGAGACTATCTCTCTCAGCAAAAAAAGGTGTTATAAATTTGAAGTGTGTATTTGTGCGTCTGTGTATCTGTCTGTGGCACCATAGCTCAGATGGATAAATCGATTTTGTTAAGTCTCATTTAGCATCCGATTTGACTAACTTTAAGTACTCTATATTTCTTCCCTATTTTCCATTGATTATAAAAAGGTAAGTTGAGCTCTAAATATCAAGTTGTTCAACTATAGCAGAAGTTATTTGTCTTTTAGGTTCATTTGAGCCTGTCTAGCTCAGCGTAACACCCGTAATAATTAAAACACCTTTCTTCTTTCCAGATGAACCGACCCTCTCATCACCTATCCACCGCACGGAACAGGAGTTCTCCTCAGAGACTCCACCATCAGAACATAAACCTAAGCAGCCTAAGCCGCGCCCCCAACAGGACGGCAAGAAGAAGTTCGGAAGACTGGCCGCTTTAGCAGACCAGATCAACAACTGGGAGGATGATTTGACACAACATACTTATGTGAGTATTGGAGTTTCTGGCTTATGATCTTGGTGTAAGGTTGATTTTGGAAGGTCGGAAAACTGGTGGCTTCGGCAGACTGTGAGGAAGTTTTAACGCGTCATACTTAAGTGTGTATTGAAATTTGTACTTCAAGTTGTTGGTGTAAGGTTGATTTTAAGAAGTTCTCATTAATGGAAAGTGACCACATGGGGTTGTTATTCGATTAGCTGGCACAGAACTGCTATTTTAGAGTTAACATGGAGGCAAATCTATGAATTTATGTAACGGTAAATGAATGTCGTAATAGCAGGCTTTGGAAACAACATCCATATGAACATACTACATTCACCAGCCGATTTGATAAAAGATCTCAAATTTTCACATGCTGCCTTTTATTGTCTATGCGCCCTTTCAGTTACTCTCATCCTCCCAAAAAAATCGTCAATATTCTCATCATCATCAGTCTCCAGCAGTCTACTGTTGGACTTAGGCCTCTCCAATCTCACGCCATTCAATTCATTTGTAAGCAAGTTACATCCAGATCCCTGCGCAATACGCCGCTCCACCAAGGCAGAGAAATGCAAAACAAACATCGAAGTGTCTCAACCAAACGTTTCTCATTTTTTCCAGCAACCTGACAACGCAACTAAGAAGACGACGGCTAAAGCCGAACCCAAGAACAACAAACCAACAACAGCACAGCCCAAAAACTTCAAGCAGACCAACAAACAGACATCAGCAGCACCCAAAAGCAAACAGCAGGAGAAGCTAGATGCATCCACATTGGATGTATCAATACATTCCATCAAGGACATCAACAAAGTGTTAGATAACACTAGCAAGGCTAAACAGGTTTGTGCAACCTTTTTCGTAATTTATTATGTAATTTATAATGTGATTCTCTGAATGGCATTTATAAAAGTGTTTAAATAATAACAGCCGCACGGATCGATCTTCAATAAAACGACGCCTGACGAAGCCGTAACGTGGATGGGTAATAGGTTCGTATCTCGGAGAGCACGTTAAGGTGCCTCTCCCATTGCACCGCGCTCCGTCGCGTAGCGTGGGGCCGCAGATTTTAACATTGTAAGAAAGTATCTGAATTTGTATAGAAAATACGCCTTGGACAACGCACTGAAAACGCGTCGGCGTACAATGAATTTTCCGAGCTACGCGACGTAGCGCGGTGCTGTGTGAGAATAGCCTTAGCAGTTGGTTCCGGATGACACTTAGATCTTTGCTTAGACGTTATAAGTAGTCGGAAGCCCGAAAGGCTGACATGAAATATTACTCCTGTAGTTCCCGAAGAATTGGGAAGAGGATGTATGTATATCTCACCAATCGCACTGATAGTCTAGTGGTGTGACCGTCGGACTGCCAAGTCATAGGTCTCGAGTTCGAACCCAAGACACCTCTGATTTTTTCGGATTCATGTGCGTATTTTACAAATATCAATTGCTTCGGTGAAGGAAACATCGTAAGTAAACCAGCATGCCTTAGAGATATTTCTCGACGGCATGTAAAGCTAAGTCAGAGTGCCATGGGCTGTATAAAAACTCCGACACCAGGTTAGGCACTAACCACACGATAAAGAAAAGAAGTATCTGGGCAGGTCCTTGTAATAGGGGCCAAATGGGGAGCACCCATGCCGCCTGGAACGATAGATGCGATAAAACAACCAACTGCACTCGCCATTCGCTTTCCAACATTCTGCTTCACCACAATATTTTCAGCAGTTCCATGATTTCTTTCAATTGTTCACAGACTACCAAGCAATTCGACTCCAAAACCTTCACAAAGCCGTCTCCGAACGAGTGTCAGCGACTAGGCAGGCAGATAGTAGCTGAATTGGTAAGTACATAGCATGTAAGACTTGTATATAAGACTGTATATAATATACTGTTTATATTTTAGGTGTTTGATTTGATTTGAACTGTATTTGGACGTGTATATGACTTTCCCTTTAGATTTGTGTATTTCACGATTTTGAAAGAAAATGTGGTATTATGAAATTTGAAATTATGGTATATTGAAATGAAGAAGGTAAGTTATAGTTTTGTTTATTTTGTTACTTGAATTAATTAATGGTAAGACACAGACTGTTGAGGTACGTTTTGAAGTCAGTTGAGATATACAGACTGAATATTAGCAAGCTTGAAGAATTTCCTAGAACTGAGAAAATTCACGTTATGTGGCTCTCTTTGAGCAAAAATACACTAGATTGAGAAGTAACAGTAGTTAAAAATCAAAATTAATTAATTGAATGATTGGATTTGAAGATTTTTTGAACTCTGTAGGTCTGTATTAACATCTCATCCAGCTGAAACAGTCCGTGTATTACTAAATTCCCCATTTAAAATGATGTTCTAAATAAATGCTCATTTTGTGTCTTATTTCCCCTAAGAATTATCCACAGGTTGTAATAGAATAGGCGCAATTCCTCTAGGTCGTGATGGACAATCAAACTTCTGACCCTCACACTCCCTAAGGAACATGGGACGAACATACATTACATAGTTGTTTCAGCCAATGGCTTAATTGCCAAGAACCTCGATCAGTATCTGAGGAGGCTCTCGTTAGGCAGCTGGACACGGCTCGTATAATGTTTGGAGGTTGAGGAACCTCCTTTAAAATGCAATCTAAAAAACATATAAAAATAGTAGCCTACCGGTATCGGGAACAGGGTCTGAGCTGGTCCCCATACCTTCCCGGGGGCCAGCTTGGACCCTATTCTTACTACTACTTTTATATCTTTTTTAGATTGCATTTTAAAGGAATATTTAAAAATGTATAAAATATGTGTGAAAATAAATGAAGAAGTTCCCACAAAAGATAACATCGGCGCAATTAGTATGAAAAGTTCTTTTTTTTTCGTTCTATGTTGAATCACCACCTAAGAGATAATGCGATTATTCTGTCACACCCTATATATTACATAAATACTGTTTTTTATGTAAACTACAAGCTTAAATTAACCTAGCCTGCGAAACTCCGCAGACGTGGTGCATTCAATAATTCGTTATCTATCCTTTTTTTTGTTTTATAGTGTTTATGTATCAATACTCGTCAGGTCCGAAGTTTTGCTAGCTAGATTAATTTGACCCTGTATAGATAATTAAAGGCGTCACTAACATAGTTTTAGTTACTAACCAACCCTCAGTTTCTTATGATTGGAACAATGGTGGACGGGTGCTCGACGCTCGTGTATAATTAACAACAACGGTTTTGGGATATAATAGTGTTAAATTCGCCAAAATTATCGGTCCGGTTTGTGGTGAATTCGTAGGTTTACGGCGAAGTTGCATTACCAAAGCATTTTTGTGAACACGACACTGAACTTTCACGAATTATAATATAAAGAATCTTTAAACGGTAACTTTAACGCCTGTGCAATTTTAGAAAGCATTTTTTTGATGCGATCTGAATTTGCCATGTGCTGTTTGTCAGGAGCTCTATTCGTTTGTGCTTAAGTACAAAGTATATAAGTTAGTAATTACTAACTTATAAGGTAAAAAGCCCTGTCATCATGATCATATTAAGGGTTGAACCTCATCTAGCAGCACGGAATCTTACTTTTCCATGCTCCTATTGAAAAAATTGTGCGGAAACCAGCATGCCTGAGAGATATTTCTAGACGGCATGTAAAGCCAAGGCAGAGGTCCATGGGCGGCATAAAAACTCTGATACCAGGTTATGCACTAACCACACGAGAAAGAAGATGCTCCTATTCTTTTCTGCGCTCGGAATCGTCAATTGCGATCGAGGAAAAGAGCGTGCTGCTGAGCGCATCATAGATGCTGCCGCGTGCTATAACATTCCCACAAAATGTGTGATTACGTGCTGCTCTAGATGTGGCGCAACCCTAAGCCATACTGCAATATCATACACATCTACTATTCATCAAACATAGATGGTCAAGAGTCGGCCCAAAATTCAGCTGGCTCGTTAATTACTATTTACACATAGGTCCTTCGGCCTAAAAACTCACAATACAGGTGTTGTAAATCACACTGCACGCAAAATTTGACTTTTAAATCCTTGACTGAAGGTTTAAATTAAAATGATTGACCCGCACTTTTGAAATGCAACAACTAAACACAACAACCTCCGTACTTATCCAAAAATAAATATTTAAATGACTGATCAAACGCTGTTTACAATGGATACCGTAATCCATTTGATTACGATGTCATGTGACGCCGTACCGTCAATGGGCAACAGATTTGCGTAGGAAGCACATACGACCTTTTTGCAGGACAGACTATGGAGTAGCTAAAAGTGTTCTGACTAAAACTTTTAGAGAAACTATCTGTAATTTATGAAAATTGTAAAAAAGTATTAGAGTACCCAAATTTTATCTCCTAGAGTAAGTTACCCTATGGACTGTAATTGCTAACTTACTGTCTTGATACATATATTATATTTCAGTATATCCGTGATTATTGTGTGCAATAGTGCCGAAATATCGGGACCCAAAATATTTTTTTTTTTTTTTTTGTTATCTACGATGAATTTCCCTCTTTCTATGACAAGACACCTTTGCCCTGAAGTAGTTACATTACAACAGTGTTAATTACATACCTATCTTGTATCAAAGAAACAATTTTATGTTTCAATAATAATTTTAATGCTACTCCACAGTTGTCTCAGTCCGTTCCTAATCAAGGATTAGAGTCGCGCCATGTATCGTCAATTTGACGCGGCGCCCGCGTAGAATACTAAGAGGAACGATTTTGTTATCTACCGCTCATCTATTCTTATTTGCATGTCTACTCCACACTGTTATTGTGATCAAATATTTTTTGTTTTGTAATTATTATTAGTATTACTCCTGTATTTTCCGGAGAGGTAGGCAGAGGTAGACACACAGGGTAGACAGGAACACCCACATGTAAGTTCTAAGTATCATGCCATAAGGCACAAATCTCAATGACGCTGCCCTACATGGGGATCGAATCCCAGGTCTAATCATAGCTAGAGTCTAGCTAAACCAGACCAACGATATAGTATAAATATTCTTTGCATCAAATGCAATGATTGAATCATTCCAATTAATTTTGAAGATTTTATTTATTTATTTTATTTTATTTGTTTGGCTCACCAACAATTGAATACACTGCTTCAAACATATGAGATACATTCAATAGAGTCACAGACAGGTGTCATCTTATAACAACCTCTTACAGGTAAGCACATCATGCACTACTTATTTGTCGTTGGGTGCCTATTTTAAATCAGATGAGTATCAAACTACTCACCGCTCACAACTATGGTTTTTAAATACATAACTCAAATGAAATTTAATTTGAATCATAATCATAATTAAAATGAAATCCATAACAAAATCAAAATTAAAATCAAAATCAAAGTTAAAATAAAATGAAAATCAAAATTAAAAACAAACAAAATGTAAATCTAAATTTAATTCAAATCTAAAATCAGAATCAAATTCAAACTAAAAATTAAAATCAAATCAAATCAAATTAAAATCAAATGATGATCTAGCGATCAATCAAGTCTGTCACGTAGTATTAGAATATAGACTCAATTGTTTTTGGTTTTCCCCTGGGTAAATAGTTACTATGACTTGCTACATTTTTTAACTTCTTTACTCTTCTCGGAAAGCACGTTAAGCCGTTGGTCCCGGGTGTCATTTGTAGATCTTTGACAGTCGTTAGGTAGTCAGTGGCCCAAAACCAGTCTTACCAAGGTGTATCGTAATACCAAGTACTTACTGGGTTGTGGAGGTCAGATAGGCAGTCGCTTCTTGTAAAATACTGGTATTCAGCAGCATCCGGTTAGACTGGAAGCCGACCCCAATATAGTTGGGAAAAGGCTAGGCAGATGATGATGATTACTTTTACTCTTCACCAAGGAGACATCATCTTCCTACCCTTGTCCCATGTTACTTGGGGTCAGCTCAACACGTTTTTTTCTTCCATTCTCCTCTACCAACCGTCACGCGATCATTTACACCTTCATTTACATCATTCCTCGCACAATCCACCCATCGTTTCCTTGGTCTTCCTCTCCAAGGAGACGAACTTCTCTATATTCTCCCCTCATTCGTGCCACTCCACCATCTCCTCATCTTTCTGAACCAATTTGCTCTAAGTGCTTTGAACAAGCTCATGACCCGTCTTGTTGCTGGTAGATAGACGAACAATGTCGTGACTATTTGTGTCGCGGCTGTTTGTGTATGTGAGTTTAAATGTTTGTAAACGCACCCACGATACAGGAGAAGTAACTAATGTGAGACAAGGTCTTTTTAAAAAAAAGACTATAATTACATTTACCTGATAACTGATAAGTTTAACTGATAAACCCTTTATTCTCTCGGCTCTTTAAATGTCATATCAACACGATTATTCTCTTCAAAGCTGTGTTTTAAAAGCATTTTATTTGGTACTACTCCTTGCCTGTTATTTTTGTTCGTAAATGCATCTACGAATCATGATAAATTCGTAGCGTAGGCTTGCTCTGATAAGACGATACTAAAGCAGAGTCGCTTTCCAAATGTATAAACTTAGAAAGCTCAATTTTAACGACATCCGTAGCTCTTGTTCGATGGTTTTCCCTTAACCATTTCTGAATCATGAATCAATGTTGTATGCAAAACGTGCAGCGAATACTTCTTACTCTTTGTTATTTTTTTAATGTTGTTAGGTTTTTCCATCAGGTATTTCTCAGAACCAGCCTGGAGTCTGGATTTGTGCCTGGTTGACGGCTGTAGGCTCGCCCCCTATTACATGGGACTTAAACATAACTTCCGTCTCCTTAGCCTGAAAGCAAAACCCAATATCACTTTACCCAACCTGGGAATCAAACCAGAAACCTCAAGTCCAGCAGTAGCTAAAGCGAGTATTAAGCTAATGAGGCAGTGAAAATATAATTTCGGTTTTATTATCAGAGCAATAAAAATGTAGTGTTTATGGAACCTTGAAAAGGACTACTTACTTAATGTCCTTTTGAAAGCTTTTAATTTTTTGTTGTTGTCTGGGAGACCGTGTACTCTTTTTGTGACCTACTTTTTAATGTTTTTTTTTTTTTATAATCAAAAGTTTCCTTACAAAAGTCCTTTAAGAATAGTGTTGTTTTTAATTCGGCCAAAGACTGACATAATATTTAATTGGATTTACATCGTCCTACCTAACAGTAGCGAAGGGTCAATTTTTATAAGAAGTAAGCCGGAGTAAATATCTTTAATGTGATTATATTATTTGTCTATAGAATACTGACTGTGCCATTTTTCAAAGGGAAATCGGTAGGAATCGAGTTGTATGGAACCTTCGCCACTGCTACCTAATAATGTCATGCGCGGCCAGTACAATACATCACACACATCTGCCTAGCCTTTTCCCAACTATATTGGGGTAGGCTTCCAGTCTAACCGGATGCAGCTGAATACCAGTATTTTACATGGAGCGACTGTCTATCTAACCTCAGTACTGCATAATATGATACCCCTTGGTAAGACTGGTTGGCCAGTACTATACATACTTGACTAAATATTATCTTATTTTCTGATTGTCACCAATGTCTCCATTAGTTGGAACATGGTTTTGTGTTGACCTGTGTCTGATCCTCATACTTCTTAGCGTGTCGACGGTAAACTATTATGAGTCGACCCAGAACTTAGGTACGAGTATACAACATTAGTTTTAGTATATGCGAAACCTGAAACACGTGTCTAGTATTTTTATATAAAGAATCTATTTACAAAATTTCAATACTGTATCATGAAAAATCACAAAGTTATAAGCTTGTTCTGTTACCTGGTTGTCCGCACAAAAACGTGGTCATCATGCGGCGGCGCCGTGCGCGCGCCTTCAGCGTCGTCTTGAGCTCATTGATAATAATAATTTTCATTAGGTACCTAAATGATTGCGATAGGTACTTAGTATCGCTCGGTCTCCAACTTGTAACTTTTTTTAAATATTTTTGGGACAAAATATAACATGGTTTAAAAATTATTGAAATCGATTCAGTTACTTATTCTGAACAAACTATATTCAGGTTTCGCATATACTAAAAGTAATGTTGTATACTCACATAGACGAGTACATACTTAGACAAAGCCCTTCCTCCCACCAAAATAACACCATATAACTAGAACTACCATTAACATTATGATAATACAGTACCAAGTCCAACCAACTGCACAGACATACAGACATTTCTATAAATAAAACCCCCACCATATCTAAACCGGACAACCCTTTGTCCCTTCATACCAAAGTCCCGGCGACTTTACGACTTATTTTGATCTTTTACGGCTATATTTAAAGCTTTCGTTGTGTCTCGACTACGGCCATATGGGTGGGCTTATACGACAATAGGGTTTCTGGGTTCGTGCCTAATTTGTGGTTATAGGGTTGTCTTGGAGACCCCTAAATGGAGGGTAATACAACCTGTACCTTGTAGTCGGGTAAAAACAATAAAAAAGAGACTTGTTGGGCTGATATGCCAAACACTTGGAGAACAAACATGGAATAAGATTCGTTACGCTGAATCGCAGAAGAAACTTCAGGCTTCACCAGCGTTATTCTACCGATATTTCTTTCATAATTATTAAGAGCGTTTACGACTTACGGCATTTCATACAAACTTTCAAGACCTTTTTTTTTTCGAAATGACTGAACCGAATTTAATGAAACTTCATACGCATAAGCAGGATATCAGAGAACATTTTCGAAAAATAGTGAAAGAGCTAATTTAGACCAATTTTTGATTTTCGATAGAAACAGAAAGTGCCAATTATCTTTTTTTTTTAAAGACATTTCCAAAATGTTCTTTGATAACTTTTTAGACCTATGTATCCTGCTTAGGCATATGAAGTTTCATTAAAATCGGTTCAGTCATTTCGTAAAAAAGGGCTTGAAAGTTTGTATGAAATGCCGTAAGTCGTAAACGCTCTTAAAAGGTTTAATTTCATTCACACTCAAGAATCTTTTCAAGTATTTAGTAACGTATTTTATTTTATATCTGAACCAACAAAGCTTATTGTTGTATTTGGGTCATCATCACTCTCTTGTCCGTTTCCTAATTTATTTTTTGGTGTGGGCAGCATTTCCTTCTTACATACATCTTTATTAGTTATCATCCCATTAATTATTGTTATTTTCCATTTTTTTTTATATTTGCGATAGCGTGCCAACCCTAAACCCAAGGCCAGCGCATAAAATCAACGCAGGAGCATTCTTTCGCCACTCCTTCGCATTTCAGCGCGCATGCGGCACAATGGCCGTCGTAATATTATGCTCTCGAGTGTTCCCTATTGTTTTCTTTTACACAAATCATATTATTCATATTTTCAAAAGACCTTTCGACGAATGGTATTTCTGAAGCTCTTTTGTTTCTTGTTTTTTTTTTTCGAGACAGCCCTGAATGTGTTGACCGCGAAAGCTTTTGAATATTATGCATTTTTAAGTGCCTAATAAAAATATTGTGTGATGTTATGTTCTCGGGATTTTCAGCATAAGTTTTTATACAGTTTTGCATATACATAACTGAGATTCTTAAAAATGCAAAATAAACTTCAACTATATCTTTGATTGGTAGTATAACATAGTCGGAAAAATAAACTATATTGTTTCCCACTTTTGGGACACAGTCAGGGCAAAGTGGGCCATAATCCACCAGGCGGGTCAAGATCGTGTTATAGTCAGTATATCTGTATAGCATAGTGTTTTAACAAACTCAAGTCATTACAAAATTATCTTTGAGTTTCCTCTTCTAAAGGGTAACATAACTTATGTGAATAAAACAATCTCCTATTCATGCATTCCGTTTCCCGCTTTACACTACGTGTGGTCTGTATGACGTCATTGGACGCTATCATACCCATTCATTCTTTTAGATAAAATGTTCGGGTGTTTATTTTATGACCAGTATATCTTGAAACATCAGGGTGGTGCTGCTTGCTAAGACAATTGCCATCAACTGTCAAATTCAGTACATTTTTAGCTTAGTACCCTATTTTGCCACGTGTCAAGCTAAATTGGCTTTGTCAACTGTTTTGTATTCGGAACGGGGAAGATAGGAATTTAACAGCTGTATTCCCAATGAGATAAAATATCGATTATGTGGATTAAAACATTGATTGTATTCATTTTGACCATACAATTATTTATTTTTTATTTTTTTATATATTTATTTTTTTAATATTATTATTTATTATATGTTTTATTATACAGAAATTGGGTCAAATGCAGTTTCACAGTTGTGAAAAATTTGTCTCTGTTCACCTTGTCAGGACTTCTTTGATGGCTCCTTTTTATCTAGACATTGGACTGCGATATTGAAATAAAGCTACGTTTTCTTCTGCAAGTCATTATCCTCTTCAGCAATGACGCTAATTTAAAAACCTACAACTTACCGTAGGTAACTGCCGTTAGTACTGTTTTCTGGAAGGAAGTTCTACTAAATGCCGATCTGCTGTGAAAAGTATTAATGACCATCATCATCATCATTCTACTGCCCCTATATCAATTTATTTGGGGTCGTGGCAGTATATCTTCTTCTTCCATACTTCTCTATTACTCGTCATCTCAGCGCAGAACGGCGGTATTAAAGACCATCAGCTGACAAAAATAACTTTCCTTGAGCATGAATTGCTTTACAGAAACAAGGAGTCAATCTATATGAGTAACACTGACCATAAATTTAATCATTCGCCCGTATTTGACTTACAATAACACATGACAGTCATTTGCATTGTATGATGATTATATTTTCATAGTCTATTCATGGTAGCAGACGAACGGACTGACCGACATAATGGACCATTTACTTTGTAATACCTTGGGCCCTTGAACGTTGATATATTGGCCATTGTACAGGTAATCTTACTGTTTAGGGGTCCATTTAAGATAAGATGTTTAGAAACTGTAGGTGAAGACTTTGAAAAAGCCTTTACTATGAGAAAAGCAAGTAGAATGAGAAGGAATGGAATGGCAGCGAAAGATATCCTAAAAGCAAAAAAATACTGCAATTTCGAACGAGGTTTTATTATTACAGTTTTAAGCCGGTTTGCAGAAATAGCGAATCAGATCTGCAGTTATTCATTAGTAGTAGTTAGCCAATCGTGATAGTAAAACCGTGACGCTAATCAAAATTGTCTTTTATTTGCCGAAAATACCTACCAAGGCAGAGATCCTTAACACCATTACTCAAGCTGAGCATAGTTATTCCACTAGCAAATGGACATTATTCGTACATACCTTACTCTATTTCAACCAATCAAATGGCTTGAATTTAGTTTTAAGTAATGCTCGAGTATTGAGTTTCGTAATACGGGACTTACCTCAACCTGAGTCCATTTAAAAAAGTAGATGACATAAGCTGCACGGTTGTCAGACCTCTCACTCCCATTCTGTTGCAAGACAACACCGCCTAAATCAGTTTCTAATCTAATCCGCGGAAACACGTCTATTTCTACCTGCATATCTGTGCGGTGCGCAGGAGTTCCGCGTGCAATCTAAATACGAAGCCTGTAAAAAATCTAGCGGGATGCAGCTGAATACCAGTATTTTATACGAAGTGACTGGCTATCTGACCTCCACAACCCAGTTTCTGGGTAAGACTTACCAAGTCACCTATAACGTTAAAACTTATCATATAAACTTCCTTTTCCATTCATTTCCAAGTAAATAGATTTCCATACAGAATTTCAGTTGCAACACAGCCAACCCAAATCAGTTTCTCAATCCGCGGAAACACATCTATTTCTACCTGCATATCTGTGCGGTGCGCAGGAGTTCCTGGTCCAATCTAAATACGCATCTCGCATGGTGTGGCCGCTTAAAATGTCATCATGCTCATCGGTTCTCGTTTCCGTGTTTACTGGTATATGGGTCGCTCGTACTGTGTATATTTGTGTTGGGTTTACGTAATTGTCGGGTTGTGAAAGATAGAATTGATCGTATGATTGGGTAATTGAATTATATGGTGAATCCGTGAATGAAGCTATTCTTGTGGGCCCCTTATTTCAGTTACAAGTTTTTTTTTTAATACAGGCTGTAACAGAAAGGGTATAGTCATATGAAAGGATATGCTGCAGACCATCAAACTGAACAACTTTCTCCTTGGATTGGCGATATTGGACCCATGGAGGAAGTTGTTCAATTTAATGGTTTCAGACCATCAAACTGAACAACTTTCTGTATATTCTTTCATATGACTATACGCTTTCTGTTACACCCTGTATAAATAAAAGTTCTGCCAGTAATTTAACCTTTATTTTCTAAATTGACTTCAGATGATTTCGATCTCAAAAACTACAGTTGAAGCCTTCATATATTTCCCATATAGCTTATTACAACATGTGGCGAGTTGATTAATAAGAGTAAGAGTGTTTTGCTGACTATTCTGCAAAATCCATTTAAAAATTTGGAACCTTGGATTTTTTTTAACTCTTCAAGACTTAAGGAGACCTGTAAAAGACAAAAACAATTATGCGCTTTTAACACAGACTCATCGCTACTTCCTGATTTCAATATATTAATTAAAGTTGAGATGGCGGGACGAGCTGGACAAAACTAACAACCAGTGGTCCACATTGGCCCTGGATCGAAGAATTTGGAAGTCATGGAGAGAGGCCTTTGCCCAGCAGTGGAATGACGCAGGCTAACAGTAACAGTAATTAAAGTTACAAATACAAAACTCACTTCATGAACACGTGTTAATAAGTCAATACTTTAAAGCCAGCACAAGCTTATCAGTCAAATGCAATTGAATACTCATCATTCTCAGAAATATAGTAACTTGGCATTAGTCAGCGTCAGCGTTACGCTTTGTAAGCGTGGTTGAAGTTTATGGTGACAATTATTATGGCAATACATTTTATGGCTCTTGTTCAGGAGAAGCTTTTTCTAAATAATAACAGCCGCTCGGGTCGATCTTCGGGTTAAACCGCGTTTGCCTGGGTTGGTCCGTGGATGGGTGATCACCCATTACATACCGAGTTTCTTCCGTGCCTCAGAAAGCACGTTAAGCCGTTGGTCCCGGCTGTCATTTGTAGATCTTTGACAGTCGTTACAGGTGGTCAGTGGCCCGAAAGTTTGACAACCAGTCTTACCAAAGGGTATCATATTACCCAGTACTAACTGGGTTGTGGAGGTCAGATAGGCAGTCGCTCCATGTAAAATACTGGCATTCAATTGCATCCAGTTAGATTGGAAGCCGACCCCAACATAGGTGGGAAAAGCCTAGGCAGATGATGATGTTTTCATGAATTATGGAGCATATCTTAAGGGTCCTTGGTATAATACATTGGTCCCTTGGCTATAGAGTCGAAATCCAGATCAGGGTTTGAAAACAACTGCTTTTTTTCTAGACACTCAAAAACTCCACATTCCAGCAGTTATGTTTAAATCTGCCTTGCTAAATAAACGTTTTAGCACAGAAATATACTCTTCGACTTCATAAACAGAAAGTACTGTTCATAACAGGCATTGCATAACGCAGTGAGCACTGGCTATTACAACAAAGCTTGCCTTTATAACCAACAGGGAAGAAATTACCAATAAACATTAAAAGACCCACACACTATAAATCTTGAACCTATTTAACGGTGTGAATTTAGTGTCTTTTTACACCCCGAAACAGATTAATCACCACAGCTTTTATGTCACAAGGCCCAACGCTCTTTTTTTCAACAAATTGCATCATTGTTACGACAGCTTCACTTCCCTGCAAATTTAACCAAGTTAAAAGACCCATGTTTTAGGAACAGCTGCATAGAAATATAGGTCTTTTTAACTGGTCATGGAGCCGTGGTAGTAGTTTGTTGAACTAAGTTTTTGCGCACCATTTACCGGTCGGTTTGGATCGGAGAGTTTTTCTGTAAATGATTTTATGATATTGATTGCTTGGGTGCATCGAACCTCGACTAGACAGTCAGGATTATTATAGAATGTAAGAATTTGAAGGTCTAGACATCGTGGGTTTTGAGTAGGAACTATTACTACAGAATATATAAAAATTCTAAGGAAATGATTAAGCATCAGTCATTTGGCTACGCTAAAGTGATGTAAGAAGTGTTTTAGATGCTGCAAAAAACTTAATTGCAGAATCATGCATAATTTTTTGCCTAATTTTGTTCATACTTACAGTGATTAGGAGTTAGTAGAGTAGGTTTAAATAAGTGCCAAGTAATGAACTTACACATTGAATCCTTCTATAACAGTCTACAAGTAAACATGACTTTTCAAATGATCCAACAAGATTCGCCATTCCTCATTTAGTTGCAATTTTTCTTATAACATTAGTATGTCATTAAAAAAATAGCATTTGCCCGCTTGGCCTTTAAATTTATCTTACGAGGACGTAGTACCGGGGTAAACGGTATATCCGAACTCAGATCATGCATGGTCTACCTGTATGTCAAATTACATCCAAATCCGTCCAGAATGTCGATAATATTAGTATGAATGTGTGAATAACCTCCACCTACTCTCCAAGCACCCGAGAACGAAAAGGGATCCCCGAAAACCGCTCCTCAGTTTACTTAACCATTTAAATAGTCCTAAATTAGAGTAACACGACCTCTCCTCATTCAACTAAGCAGCATTAACCAGCTAAAGCCATTGACCGTAAAGGGAATGTCTATCACAATTCGGAAGGCACCCGAACTTAAGTAGACGAATTGGTTAAATGGCTTCTATCAATTTAGGAGCATGGATTTTGGTATTTTTGATCCCCATTCATGGTTGGAGTTTCTATTTCGTGGTTTTTCTTTCAAAAGGTTATGAATTGTAGCAATATTTCTTCCCCAATTCTGGAATGCATAAAGCATAGTAGCATAATTTACACAGGCCCCAGTCTTAGTTGAATAGACAGATACAACATAGTATCTATGCCTGTATCATTTTACTTCCTCCGATGTAACTTATTCAGGTTGTTTTTCATTTCGGCTTCAGTAGTTCAACTTAACTTCTTCAAGTAGGCGCTGATGGATATGCTAGTCACTTGAGAGCATATGAAAAAGCAGTACACCAAATCTCTTGACAACCTAAAACTGCAATACTTTCACGGTAAAAATGGGTAGAACAGCTGATTACCTTTAACTATTATACAGAGTGTAAACAGACCCTTCACATAGCCGTCCACCAAGCAAAAGAGGTGTGTAAAGTAAAAATCTTACATTAAAAACATTTATTTAAAAAAAAAACTTGTGAAAAAGTTGGAACTTTGATCCCTAATATCTCCGTAACTAGAAGGTTCCCAGGTATGGTCTAGAACAAATAAATGATCGCAATGACGGGGAGAACAAGTGCCTTTCGGTTATGTTAAGGGTCTATTTACACCCTTTATAATTACCTTACCGATGCTTCATTGCGGCTATCTTGTTAACGTGACTCTTTTCTTGGTAAGAATCATTTGCACCATAATTTTGCTTATTTTACGTAGTACTAATTAAGTAAGTAATTACATTATGTTTCATTCGAGGTAATATTTTCCGTATTGAATCATATTCAAATGCATTATGGAAATGTTGGTTATGTAGGTAACCAATCTAGTGTCTTACTTATCTAAATGTTTTTGTATAACCCGCTTTATTTTGTACCGTAGATAATATAATCTGCTCATGGGGCATTTACCAAGTTCTTTTTAGGGTTCCGTACTCGATGGGTAACCAACGGAACCCTGCCGCTGTCCGTCCGTCCGTCTGTCTGTCTGTCAGGGGGCTGTTCTCATGATCCGTAATAGGATGGTACAGACCCTCTCAAGCGCGAGCCGACTCGCATAGGTCGACGATGGAACGAGCAAACCCAAAAGGTGATTTAAAGCTATTTCTTACAAAGATTTTAATTTGAAAAAAAATCTACAATCTAAATATTCTTGCCTGTGGGGTACCTACTCCATACCACTAACTTAAGCCCAATTTTAATGGTTGACCGGCAATCTATTGTATCTCAATCATATTACGATACAGAGTACCTTCTTAGTTTTTACAAGCTTATATTTTTTTGTCTTCTTTTATTATCGTTTGAGCCAGTCATTATTTCTTGTTACTATTGTCGATCGATCCTTTACTTTTAGATTTGTTCTTTTATTTTCTAACAAACGTTAGAAAACAAACGAACAAATCTGTCATGGATTTTCGCAAAGTAACGGTTGGTTCCATACTTGTCTTATAACACTCGAGAGCTCTTCTAGCGGTTCATTCAGTTATATATCAAGCAAAACATGATGGAATGCCTCACAGAGGATAGGCTAGCGGTGCCCATACAAACATATTTCCCTATTTTCTTCCTACTAATGAACCGTTGACTCCGACGTTTTTATTTTATAATAACGTTGGTACAAACACTGTCATCGTTGGTATAGTGGTCGTAATCGCGACTGCTGAGCTTGAGGGCCTGGGTTTGATTCCTAGGTCGGGCAAAGTGTTATTTGGGTTTTTCGTCAGAAATTTCTCAGTAGCATTCACGGAATCTGGATTTGTGTCCGATCGATGGCAATAGGCTCGCCCCCTATTATATGGAACTTAAACATAACTGGCGAAATGTGGGTGTACTGGTACACCTCTGCCTAACTCTTCGGGGATTACAGGCGTGAAGTTATGTTTGAACAAAGCCAGCAATTCCCCCGGATTTTACCAAAATCATTTTTACTGTCATACCGTTGGTAATGAGGATAATCACGCCAAAGTTTTGAGAGCAGTCCGTTAGGACATATTTTCTCAAAAAAGCCGTGTTTTTCCGGTCGTGCCGATATTTCTGTACAACTAAATTATCTTGTCATTAAGGCTTCCGGCGTGGCACGGAATGGTCTTAGGAAAACTTGGTGTAGTAAAAACTTGAAAAAAATACGATAGTGTAGATGATCTTACACTTATTTTATTTCTTTGAGTTCCCTCATAGGGAATCTTGAAGACCAGATATTGACCCATTTATAATGAAATATAAAGCACCCAAATCTGTACACGAATACATTACTGAAACCCTCAATGTCAATGAATGCTAAATTGCCGCTCTGATGACCACAGTTCACAGACCAGACACGATTACCAACGCGCACAACAATAGTAATATTATAATCATTTCATAAATCATAACACAAGCGTGTCGTTTACCCGAAATAATGATACATAGTTCCTCAATAATTATTACAATAACACAAAGCGTTGCATCAAACGACGCGATGCGTCAAAATATAATTATCAGCTGGGTAACGTGTGCGGCCCTCCGCAGACAGAGTGCCAGTCAGTTGGAGCTCGCCACACGGGACTCACGTGCGCGGCCTGACGGACACGACACACACGTTCATTCAACTCCCCAAACTATTTATTTATCATCATAACAATTATAACACTTCAGTTACGCAAGCAACCGCCAGATGTGATGCAACTTCGCCGCGAGCCCTCTAACGCTAACCTAACCCAGTTTAACTAACCGCGAGAACTTAGCACCGCTTTAAAACGTATCAATAAACGAAATGCAAGCACGTGCTCACCCCTCGCGTTACGCGGCCGTTGTCCAATCGTAGGAGGGCGAGGGCTACCGGCGAGTTTCGACCAGCCAATCGCGGCTCGTCTACGAATTCACCACGAAAACCGCCGATCCCGACCGACAGGAGCCGAAGTGCGCATCGACTACCCCCAGTGCCGCTTCAGCCCCCAACATGGCGACAATGGTGGCCTCGCCCGCCAACCCGGCCGTCACAAAAAAGCCCTCTATCAAGAAATACAAAGCACCCACGCCGCCGCGGAATATTATCACGGAAGACGAATGTGAAAGTGAAAAAGATAAAGAGAATGCAGTGCAACTCGACAACGAAAATGACGCAAGTGAGGATTGTAAACAAACAAAACCGGAACCGGCGGACGAGAAGCCGGCGCCGGAGACGGGATCGCCGCTAGTGAAAAAGTTGGGTCCAAAAATAAACGGGAGTGTTGACAGGAGTTCTGTGTTGTCTAAGGCGGCGATGTTCGAGACGGGCAGCCCGAAGGCGAAGGACCCGGCCGAAATGTCTCTCAGGGAACGCAAAGCGCTCTTTGAGAAAAACAAGGGCGCAGCTATCGTTCCGAAGGCCCCCTTCGGCCAAGCACCCTCCGCTAAGTCCCTGCACGGGGACAACAAAGGTAAGTTCAGCTTTTAATATTTACTGCCAACAATGAAGAACATGCTAACTCCTTGACACACAATTATTTCGAATTTATTGTCTGAAATAACAGTTTTTTTCGCTCCGGTGTTACGCAGTTGCCGAGATTTTTCTGTAGCTGTTAATTGATTTAATTGCCGTCTGACGTTTACACGCTGCTGAGCGGGCGATAATTATGTATTGTGCAGCTAATTCGTAGATAACGAGCACACTAGATTAAATATTAATGAGAAAAATACTTGTCCCAAATCTAATTCGAAACAAACCTCCTTTGACAAAAACAACAGCAAATTGTTCCTTTACTGATGACCTACATAACTGATATTTTATCTCGTTCATGATAGTCTTATAACAATTAACAATAGTTTCATCACGATCATCATTCATCACACATGTAAATATTTGTGTCGTAAGTTTTCGCGAATTGAATAAAGAAAACAATAAAAATTAATTCAAATGTCAAGTCGTGCTACATGCAGATTCTGTAACTACCATAATTTTTTGTGCAATATATGGAACCGGATTTTCCCTGATATAAGGATAAGAGTTTTTATTGGTCGTTCGTTTGTATTGGCATTTAGATGTTATCGATAATTGACCGAAACTTTATACTTGGGATAATGAAGTGCCCTCAGGGTAAATTGGTATCTAATTTATTTGACGTATCCGTCGACAAAAAGTCACGTGTTTTTATTAGTTTTGGTTAGATTTTACGTCATAACTGTTGTAATAACATAATAAAATTAGCCTATAATGTTCCCACTGCAGGAGCCTCATGATACCTCTTTGTAAAAGGAATTGGGCTGTAATCCACCTCGCGGTCTCTGTGGGGGTTGGTAGATGTCAGATGTCTTCGAAATTTTGGTTCTAGGACATACTGCTTTCCTCACGATATTTTCTTCAACAGTTGTAATAACATAATACAACATTATCATAAATTAAGTGATCTTATTATTTGTTTTAGAACCGACGTAAAAAAAAAGAGGACGTTATCAATTCGGTAGTATTTTATGTTTGTTAACTCATAAGGCCGTCATATATGAACCGATTTGAAAAATTATTTTTTTATGTGAAAGGACAGGTAAACTTCCCTGTTGGTCCCATAGAAATTTCATCAAAATCGGTTCAGATATTTGTTTATTTTTTGTCTTTAATACGTATTTTTTCTTCTTGGGCTATGTTGATGACATGATCCCTTAATAACTTCTAGTTACAATGTAAAGTTTATTTCATGACATGATTATTTTACCCTTTTAGTTGTAGTATAAAATGGTAAAATAATAAACTTGTAACGTTTTTTGTAAACAAAGCAGGTAAAACATTTTTTTCTTATTCCACACTTCGTTAAATAAGAGCTTATTTTTCTTTAATTACTTAGTTTAAATGAAGGAAGCAGCTAATCGTGATAACATTTAACATTATGTACATATATTTGTTACAATTTGTGTCTATTTTTCCACGACCCAAATAGCGTAGCCTACTGTGCTCAGGGTCACTGGGCCGATTCCCGTATCGTGACAAATATTTTACTATCTACATACTAGCTGTGACCCGCGAGTCGCGACCTTCGTCCGCATTAAATTATTATATAAATATTACTTCCTTGTCCTTGAATCGGATTTTGTTAATAATTTCAAGGGTTTTCATTTTTTTTGTACCAAATTCTTTTTCTATAATAAGAGCATAAGCCTATGTTACTCCTTATAAAATCCGCTATCTGCCAGTAACAGTCCCGTCAAAATCGGTCCAGCCGTTTTGGAGATTAGCCGGCAAAAACAAAAAGACAGCCAGAAATTTAAAAAATATTTTTTTTTGTTATAAGTACCGTATATACTTTCATATACAAATTACATACAGACACTTCAATTTTATTTATTTGTATAGATGGAGTTTATTTAGAGCATTGGACGAACATGTTAATAACACGTGTTGTGCTATAGTGTGCAAATAATATGGGGAATTTTGGTAGATAACATTCCTTGCTAACAAAAAATGGTAAACCATGCTGTAGCCATAAGGTTGATTTTTTCTTGCCATGTTCTATGTTATGGGTTTGGTTTCCGCACTTAGCCCTAAAGTGGATCCTTGTGCGTGTATTTTTTTTTCTTGCCATTTCAAAACAATACAAAAATATAACTATGATCAAAGCATTGTAACTTAAAGTGGTTTCATCGTTTAACAAATTCGAACCACGCACTGTGGTGCTTTTGATGTTTCATAAGTGCATTAATTTGGTTTTATATGAAAAAAAAATAAAAAAAATATTTTGAATTTGACACTGCATCCCTTTTTATTAAAAAAAATAACCCTGTATGATATGAATTACATCTGTGCAGATTCCTTTTAAGTACCGTAATTTTATATACTTACTAGTTTTAGCTCGCGGCTTAGCTCCCGTTATGTACGGAAATTAACCCACGTGAAGTTTTTAAATGTAGCCTATGACACCCGGGGATAATGTAGCTTCCCGTTAGTGAAAGAATTATCGGAATCGGATCAGTAGTTCAGAAGATTACCTCCTACATACAAACTTACAAACAAAACCTCTTTATAATATTAGTATAAAGGGTGTAAATAGACCCTTAACGAAACTGAAAGGCACTTGTTCTCCCCATCACTGTGATATTTTATTTTTGTTCTGGACCATACCTGGGAACCTTCTAGGAGATATTGGGGGTCAAAGTTACAATTTTTTCACAAGTTTTTAATGTTGTAACTTTACACGAGCCCCGTACTATTCAATGCGTCCATTAGCACATGTTTTGAGTGCGTTATATTAAGTTTTACCGTAAAA
The DNA here is from genome assembly GCA_963576755.1 of Noctua janthina. Lineage (NCBI taxonomy): Eukaryota > Metazoa > Arthropoda > Insecta > Lepidoptera > Noctuidae > Noctua > Noctua janthina. The sequence continues at coordinate 11,044,066 of OY755068.1, read as the reverse complement.
CGTGAATTTTCATCCCAAAAAAAAAGTCGTTTCCCAGCAACAATTTTTGTGCAGTGTTACTTAGTTTGATGTACAGAATGCTTGGTTGACGGCTACGTGAAGGGTCCGTTTACACTGGAGATGATTTGCAACCTACAGCCAAGGCTCTCTACCTCAGGTCATGTCAAAGACCTTTGTGTCAGTCATACTGGTTCTGTTACGTCACGCTGCAGCCATAACGATCCCTTTCTGCATTAATAGGAACTAGCCTCCTTAATAGACGAGGAAAATATTGATCATAGCATGACCGTTGAGTTTCCGAATCCATTGCATCCTATAGTGCAAGATGAATGTTTTCTTGCGCAAGATTAACCCTGCACAAAGCGTTTACACCTAAAACCAAAGTTAATAATCAAACAATTACTTACATTATTTAGCCTTAACTGATTTTTATTAGTAAGAAGCTTGACAGACTGCCTCGTAGGTCTAGTGGTCGCAATCGCGATTGCTGAGCGTGACGTCCTGGGTTCGATTCCCGGGTTGGGCAAAGTATTATTGCATTTTTCTATCAGGAATTCTCAGTAGCAGCCACGAGAGTCTGGATTTGTGCCTGGTTGATGGTAATAGACTCGCCCCCTATTACATGGGACTTAAACATAACTGGCGAAATATGGGTGTACTATCAGGTAAAGCTCTGCCTTTGGGGATTACAGGCGTGTTATGTAGCATGTGCAACTCTTTACTGAAAGTCTTAATTCTTATTTACTCAGCTTTAAAGGTCAATTTAAATTTGCTAGCAAAACTGCAGACGTCATGCGTATTGATACGTTATCACGATAAAACAAAAAATACTGATAAATACAATACCTGCGATCGTTGACCCCAAAAATGTACATGTAAGTATCAATAATTTTTTGGTTTCCCATGACGTCTGTAACTTTCGCTTTATTAGATTTAATTTAGCAATGTAAAGCCAAGTCAGAGGCCTACGGGCGGCATAAAAACTCTGACACCAGGAGAAAAAAGAAGAATCACTGTGTAAGTGTTTAACTACGCTCCATACATTTGTGAGCAGAACTTGTTCCTCCACATCCATAAACATGTGGAACATAATCGTCGGCAAGTTCAAATACCAACATTCCTCTCCTTTCGAATAGAATTAACCCCGTCTAGACGTCTAGTAAGGTCAGTAGCATGTAGCATCCGACTACAAAATATCTAGACAGATCCAAATCCAGACTGACAACTTATCACGATTTTTTACTCCATATCTGTTTTAAATATTAATTATACCTGTACGGCAGCGTGTATAAAGCCCAGGCCACACCCCAGCTGGCGACCGGACGAGCGGGCGGACGACGCATCGTTTCACCTCTTTTCATACTGGTTGGTTCACACCGCGAACTACCGAGCTAAGCTACGTAAGCGATACAAATGTATGAAAAGGGCGTCGTTCGCGTTGCTCACCCGCCCGCCAGCTGGCGGCGTGGCCTGCGCTTTAGAAATGCGTGGTCATATTTAAGGTTTGTGGTACCTATAGTCTATAGTATAGCAACAATTCATGTCTAGTTTTAGTTAAATAAGGTTTTTTATATGTATTAGTTTATTATTTTGTGTATTTTTATCTATGGGCCTCAGTTGCCTGACAATAAAATGATTGATTGATTGCTAAAGAGTATAGACCATTAAAAAAAAAAACTTTCTTTATAGGGCCAACATTATGATCACGAAAACTAGGTAATCAGCTGCCCCATACATCTGGGTCGAGTAGCTATTGATATGGGACATATGAAAGGACACGGAGCCCAGAGGGTTTTTCAGTATCATAATCAGCTCAGGAGAAGTGTACCTGGAAGGATATGGGGAGGCCTTTGCCCAGCAGTGGGGCATACCAGGCCAATAAAAAAATAAATAAAAAAAAAACAGCTCAAAAATACTGAAAGAAAGCACGTTAAGCCGTTGGTCCCGGGTGTCATTTGTAGATCTTTCACAGTCGTTAGGTAGTCAGTGGCCCAAAAAGTCTGACAACCAGTCTTACCAAGGGGTATCGTATTACCCAGTACTAACTGGGTTGTGGAGGTCAGATAGGCAGTCGCTCCATTTAAAATACTGGTGTTCAGCCGCATCCGGTTAGACTGGAAGCCGACCCCAACATAGTTGGGAAAAGGCTAGGCAGATGATGATGATGAATCAGCTCAAAAATTTAAAATTTATAGCTGAACTCCAAAATCTAATATAATTTTGGAAAACAATTTCGCTGAAGCTGAATATACCGTCGTTATTAAAAAAAAAAGAATTAAAATATCAGCACAAATTTCTAATACACTCTGTATGTCAGGTCACGGCTCCGATCGATTCTCTCTGTACAGAGCGATGTCTAGAACTTTTTGTTGCCATCCTTAAATCGATTTGACTCGATTACTAGGTACATAATCGACTAAGTAATAGGTGAGAAGCGATACAAGTTACGTGTAAGTTTTTTGTTCCGAATACTTGAAAGTGCATTCACCTTTATGTAGTAGATTAGTTTTATGGGGCTATTATGTGTTTTTTGCCACTGAACTCTGCAGTTACCTATGTACCTAAGTATTTATTTTATCGTAAAAATTTGTTTTGCATAATGTGTAGATATGTAAGCAGGTAGTTGGTACTAATGCCAAACCGGTCTTGATTTCTTTTTTTTTTTTATATCAGCCTGCTCTGTGCCACTGCTGGCAAAGGCCTCCCCCATGGCTTTCCAATCCTGCTTACAATTTGTCCACTCTGACCAATCCGTTAAGAATGAGTCCAGATCGTCATGCCAGCGATTTCTTCTTACAAAATCTAAAGAGTTTTGCTTTGTCCATTTTATTGTTGCAATGTTAATGTAATTCACGACTTCTTAAAGCCCTAAGAACACCTGGATCCCGGCAGTGAACTACAGTGTACTCTTGTTGACCTGAATAACGCCTCTGCCGCTGCAATACAAACCGTGTAATATGGCAGGAACATCCCGAACAGAACGATAAGAAGAAGAATGTAATTCAAACCGTAAAATAAAGCGTAAATATCTATTTCTATGTTAGTTCATGAGACCCTTAGTAAAATAACAGTGGCTCCCCTTAGACCCCTTCTTCTTAGCTTGTCGATGACATTTCAAATTAAATCAGCCCACAATAGACCCCTGCTCAAAATGACAGATTTCTTTTGTTGACAAAACCCGTCAAACGTCGTGCTATTCGTGCTGATATGGATGTTTGCACATCTAGCGAATTTATAAGACACTGGCTTGTCTTGATTGCATAATAAAATTTGACCCAAGTGCACATTATTAGAATAAATACGACATTTCATAAGCAAGTTAATTTATACTTCCTGTGGAAGTGCCCACAGCGTATCATTAACATCGAATTAAAACTACAGGGGACCTAACACAAATTGAACAGTGTGTTCACCACCTGCAGTGTTGCCATTTAAGTTCTAAATCGCCATATATAATTTTATAAAATACAGTGGAAGTTTGCTGTAAATATATGTTATAAAAGGTTAACAAAATTAATAATGCTTGCTGTTAGAAACTACATGCTCCTTAGAGGCCTCGCCCACGGCGACTTTTTGTAGCGATGTTGTCGCACGTGTGTATCGATACAGCCGCGATGCTGTTGCTGGCTGTGTACCTTCGCCCAATTTTCAACGCGCGATAGTATGCAGAAGCGCGTTTACAAAACGCGCGACAGCATCGTTACAAAAAGTCGCCATGGGCAAGGGGCCTTACAAATGTCTCGATACTGTTAATTTAGAACTTGTGAAAATAGATGATGCATAAGCCTCTTTTACTGCTGGGGCACTTTCAAGATTAAAATTACCATATAGCCTTACTTTCATCGCATAACAGCAATGTCTATATTCCTTTTCTTACCGTATAATTCAGAAAAGACTTGTTTACTTGAGTGCTACGTGACATTAAGTAGAACAGAATGATGTGTCATACAATTTTTCCATGAATAATATACATTGCAAAAATAATACAAAAAGTGCGTAATCTGCAATATATCCTCATACGTTTCATTCATTCAGTTTCTAGTACTTACCTGGGAAAACAAAACGTATGCAAAACAGGAAAACAATAAAATTAATACGGATCAGGTATATTTCCAGGAAAAAAAATATACATGTGGTTACCTAAACCTGAACATAAAAATGCTTTTAACTAATTGGTCTCTGTATTGGTACACACGGCGGCACATGAAGCTGTACATTTCCAGTATAACTTGGCCTCTCTTTGTATAGATTTCCTATACAATGCGAGATCCGCATAAACTGGTTTTGTATATCTTGATTAGCCGTCGCGCGTACGAATTAAAATACCGGATGTATTTTAATCGTTCTCATTCATAAAACTAAAATTTTAATAGGGAAAAATGTCGCCCTTGTGTGCCAAGCATTGAGTTCTGAATCATACAAAGTTATACTTCCCGGATATCAGGTAAAAAGGACTGGATACTAAGGGTGAAATTCCAATCTTATGAGACATTTCAGTTAATATTCTCTGGGATGTCAGTGCACCTTGTGGTGTCTCTGGTAACTAATAAAATGTCCATAGGCAACGATGACCTCTTATCGTCAGGTTGGCCACCTGCTTGTTTGAACCCAACCCCAGTAACTACCTGGGCGACCGTGCTCTGCTTGGGTCAAATAGAGAAAACGAATTTTCCCAGATATGACTCCTAGCCAGTTCGATTTTTCGCCCTTGTAAAACTCCATATTGCAACTGTCATCGAAATCGTTAGAGCTTTTTTCGAGAACATAATTACAAATATAAAAATATTACTCATTTAATAGTATAGGATAACCGTGGTCTTTGAGTTCAGAGAGTTTCCTAAATTAAAGGAATATTTGATAAACCTTGACTCGAAGATAAGAATGTGAACGTTCTTAAAAATACATGAATATTCACTGTTTTTATTAATGTTTTCTTTTAGGAGACCTGACACCCTGTTTTATTGGTTCTAGCTATTGAAAGCACCGTTTCTTTGCTAAATAGCCACCATTAACCTCAGCTGTTTGACTATTGACTTATTCAAAAGACGACACACTTTCATTTTTCTGTCATTCTTCACTCCATAGAAAACTCACCGAGATAAATTAGGACCACCCAAATATGGGTCCATCCGAAAGTCTTTGAAAACATATTTAGCACTTCCTAAAAACGTCTGGACAATAAACAGTTATAAGCATTACTGTTTTTAAACTAGCACACAATATTTAAACAAAAATTGTGTTACACGGTTTCGCAACAAATATTTAAAATACAAATGGTTCGCTTGAGTTTGACCCGGTCGATTCATTAGCATGTAATCGTAAATGGTTATGTTTAAAGGCCCATTGAGGAAAATAATTGCTTATGGCATCATCATCATTCTTATTGGCTCTTATCCGAATTTATTTGGGATCGGAGCAGCATGTTTTCTTCCATAATTCTCTATTCTCTATGCCAGCTAGCGAGCGAGCCGGGCTATCCGATTCCTTTCGGCTCTTTCGGTAGTAGTTCGCGGTGTGAACCAAAGTATGAAAAAAGGTGAAACGATGCTTCGAATCGCCCGGCTTCCTCGCTCGCTAGCTGGCGGTGTGGCCTGCACTTAAGTCTTAGTGGCGGTATCTTCATACGAGCCTACAAGCTGGGCATGCCCTGATAATCTACTACTCTTCATGATGTTAATTTTTCTGAACAGTCTGCTCGCCTTATAGGCTTGCCGTATTGTTGGCCTCTAGGCACGCCACTGTTATCGTCACCTCATGAGTTACCTCCTTTCTAGCCAAATTACCTATAGCATCAGCAGCTTAGAACCAAATTCGGGTAAAGATGCTCGCAATTGAGGACACCTTCTATCCCGTATCCACCCAATGCTGAGTGCATTGGGTGGATACGGGTTGCAGAAGAGAAGAGAGATATAATCAGATTATGATGTTTCCACTGATGGCGACACAGGCTTCGTCGTGAGATGGAGTAGGCCATAAGCCACCGCAAATGATCCAGTAGTATTTTTTTTTAACTTTTCCCCTCACTAGGAATTTTTCCTGTATCGTGGGTGCGTTCACAAAGATTTAAACTCATATACACAAACAGCCAGACCCGGAACAACTACCTGTAGGCCATGCAAATATTTGTTCTGTGCAGGAATCGAAACCGCGACACGTAGCGCAGCAGCCTATCGCTTAGCCACTGCGCCTACCGTACCGTCATACACATGGGAAATACGTCTAAAGAATTTACGAGGATAATTCTGCCAAGCTTAGAAAATTATGTTAAGAAGATATCTTATATCATGGACTGTTATAAAAAGATATATTACTCCATTACCTGAATGTATAAATTCTACGCAATAAACGTCCCATAAAAGCTTCATCTTCATCAATTTACGATATTTTCCATAATATAGAGCACACGTGGTCGCCGATTGTGGGAATAATCGATTTACAGCAACTGTCTTTTCAAGAAATCTTTAACACACTTGAATTTGGGCTTTAATATCTTGATAGCAAAGGTGATGTTTGAAGAGCACAAGTATGACCACTTGTGCTCTTCAAACATCACCTTTGCTTTCAATTATGGGGATAATCGATCTACTGTCTTTTAAAGTAATTTTTATTATACAGAAAATTGGTGTTTAGTATCCTGAAAACAGAGGTGATTTTAGATTACACTGTCGAACATGTGGTGCTCTAATCACATACCTAGTTAACTTATAATGATAGACAATTAGTTGCTATGCTTAACCGCAAGATAACATAATTTAATAGTAGCTTGTTATGTGATCTCAAGTGTAAAATATGCCTGAAAATTCGATATTAGATGAACATCTAAGAAATTATAGAAGGTCTTTCATTAACTAGCAAAACTACGCAGGCGTGAAGCTGCGGAGTTTCTCGAAGTTTGATCTTGTAGTGCTTGATCTTGTATACGATCTTGTAACTTGATCTTGTGACAGGAATAAGACTTTTGTTAAAGGGGAACATCGTGAGGAAACCGCATGTCATAAAACCTATCATTTTAAATTCGAAGACATTGGAGGAGTTCGTGGCTAAATAATAGCAATGCCTAGGTTTGTCAGAGAATGGGTGACCACTCATTACATACCGAGTGTCCTCTGTGCCATGGAAAGCACGTTAAGCTGTTGGTCCCGGCTGTAATTTGTAGATCCTTGGCAGTCGTTGCAGGTAGTCCATAGTCCGGAAGTCTATCAGCCAGTTTTACCAATGGGTATCGTATTACCCAGTAAGTACTAACTGTATTGTGGAGGTCAGATACACAGAATCTCAGTGTGAATTACAGGTATTCAGCTACATCCGATTTGACTGGAAGCCGACCCGGAAAAAGGCAGGGCAGATGATGATGAAATTCGAAGACATGTGACGTCTACCAAACCGCACTAAACTCGGTTGGTGCATTACAACCTATCTCCCTCACAGTAAGAAAACCTAGATGTAAAAAAAAACGCAAATACAGTAAATAGGCTAAGGTGTCGACAGTTACAAGTCGTCATTTCTATGATTCGCAAGAAGCTTGCGTTTGACCGCAATGTTGCCTGATGGTAACCACAGCCTACGAGTAGGTTAGCACGTCTCAGTCGATGCCAATGTTTGTACCTAGCTAAACAATAAAAGGCAAGTTTTGACAGCTTAGCTTTACTAATCGTAATCGACTCATCAAACCACGACTACAGTTCATGCGCTGGATTTACCGAGGTTATCAAGTAAAAAGATATTAAAATATGGAAATGTCGAATATGCTAGAACTAGACCCAATTATAATCAGCATCAGCAGTAGAACTTCCATCACACCTTGGTAATATGTAATAAAACACAACTGTAATCCCCGAAGGGTTAGGTAGAAGTGTACCTAATAGTAGGTACACCCAATTTTCGCCAGGAAGTCCTATGTAATATGGGGCGAGACTATTGCCATAAATCGAGCACAGATCCTGACTCCGTGGTTGCTACTGAGAACCCAATAACACTGCCCGAACCGGAAACCGAACCCCGGGCCTCTTCTTCAGCAGTCGCGCTGGCGATGAGGCAGTTGTTTTCGAAATAGTTATGGGCTATTTAGTAATCCACTTGAAATAAAATGGTTAAAACTGGACAGGAACTAAATTGGTGTCTAATTAACTATTTTCATGTCTATCAACACTATACACCGTGTTCTGGACGATATACATTAACTTCGACCAGATGTTCAGACGGAATTAAGCATTTTTCATTATGGACACATAAATTAATTCTTAATTTTTATTTTTATTTACTCTCGGGTTCCTCTCGTACGTGCAAATGAAATGCAAATAGCATTTGATAATTTAATTGCGCTAAGCGCCAACGTGGGCTAAATTAAGACCCTTTCTTTCTGCATAGCTCAATTAAATTTCATTGAATGAAATTACAAATATCTTTGTAACGAAGCCTTTTTAAGTACTACTTCCTTTGTAAGATTTGATTTGTAAAAGCTATAGTAACGTTTGCCAAAGTTTATGGATATCGTGAAGAACACGGTGTAGTACTCAAATTCCAACAGGGAAACCGTGCCTTGAGTATCGACAGCCAGACAGATCCATCGGCGCAGTAGCCCCGAGCGATTTCAAAGACAATAACGAATAATTACAGTTACTGCTAAGCCGTTTCACATTATTGGCTCGTAAAGACGTATTGGCTATTACTGTGGCTTTCCCCTTAGTCTTGTGCCAGACGGACAGCTTGTGGCATTGTGAGGCCCACTTCACTTGTACGACGTAAATCATTAAATACGTTCAGCGCTAAAAAGAGCTAAAATCATTCTATCTCTGCGCCGATAGCGCCATTGGTGAATCGATTCTAAGTTTGATAGCTGGTATCTCGGAAACGTGACGCTTTCCAAGATTTTGTCTCTAAAAAGTAGATGCTTGTAGGTGTAGGTGTGTGTTTGTATTGATGCCAGCTTTTGATATAAACTAGTAATAAGGGTGGCCGCAATTTCGAATAATTAATAGTATGTCGAACGAGTAGTCAGGTCAAAATATTTAAACTTCAGTGTCTCTTACATTTGTTCTAAAAAAAACTTGCAATTGCAAATAATAACTTGCATTTTAGTTTGTTCAAATCTTGCCAAACAGATGTCGCTACTGTACTATGTTCTAGAGTTACGCGCGTGAGTTTCCGCACGTAACCGTTTTTGGCGTTTAAAATTGGTAAATAAATAAAATTGTGTCCATACATTTTAGATACCATGCCTGCAATAATATTATAGCAATGGGTCTGACTATTATTAATATAATATGTAAAATACTGCAAAAAGGCTTGTGCTGGAATTTTAGATTTCTTGGAACAAACTTTGAATGGAGTCCTTTTAGAAGTAAAACAGATCATCAACCTTTTCGAAGGAGTGTAAAGCTATTTGACAACTTCATTTACTTACTACTTATAGAAAACCACGCACAACGAATCGAATGGAAGTCTTCAAGTGCCTGTAATAGGGTCTATATGCCTAATAGGAAATATGACCATCCTCTAGCAAACTACAACAGCTTCAAAAAACATTCCACACAGCTATTCAACCTTTTTACTACCTACAACGTCCCGGTTGCCGCCTGTTCTGTCAGTTGCATAATGCTGTATCGACAATAGTCTATTGAGTATTGAGCTCGGCTTGGCTAACTAACGGAACGAATCTGGTCGTAGGGCTGCTAACTTGGAACCCTAAAGTCCTACACATAGATGGTAGGTACTAAAGAAGTTAGTGCTTTGCTGAGAACTAAGAAAAAGGGATTCTAATCTATCGTTTTGACTGTTTGGTTTTTTATGGTTACCATTCCATACTTAATTAATGGACCCATGATAGTATGAACTATTTTAAAATCGCTGTTGCTAAAAATAGTCTACCAATACAGGAAAAACTGACCGGAAACCGTGATGTTACCTAGAGGACCAAACCTTAACCAATGGCTTTGCTGAAAGAAAAATTGCAATGCTGTAGACACATTATGTCTACAGCATTGTCCTTACACAAATTTGACGTTTCGCCACTGATGTTTAGTTCCCGAAGGAAAGGCGGCAGGAATCGGCTTCTTAGGCGCTTTCGGGGCTGAGACACAATCAGGCTTATTTGCAGGCTTACTGAAATGCAAATAACTCACAAGCATCCTAGTTCTATAGTTGTTTAAACCTGTCAGCTACAATGGTCTATTGGAGCTCGAGTTTGCTATGTAACGGAACGTGGTTTAAACGGTAGGGCTGCTAAAACCTAAAAGTCAATAGATTTATTTATTTATTTGGTACACCAACAGCAGTACGTACTAAGTATTAATGTTAAACGATAAAAATAACATAACAGTGCTGGTATGTATGCCTATTATAGGTATACGCAGCATTCACCATAAGACAACAACATAAAGTTCTCAAATCTTAATAATAAAATAATACAATTTGAATACACTATAAAATTTTCTTAAAACTAAATGAGATGATGAGTTATGATGATATATGTATTAAGAGTGTGATATCTAAAGATTTAAATTTACATTTTTATTAACTAGTTGCACGAATTGACAGAAATTAAATGTTTAAAGGCAAATTAATGCGCTCCCGTACCTCAGGAACTGATCTTCTGTACTTGTTTAGGGAAGCACCAAATAAATCGGTTTCCAGTAGTAGATAAAACAGTAGCTCCTATGTTTTTAGTCCTTTATCTTAGCCTTTTTACTGAATAACGTTTTAACAACCCTTGCGTGGTAGATAAGATAAATAAGGTCATAATTCTTCAACAGTGTCATTTTTCCTGATATTGTTTGACTTCATTAAAAATCTTGCTGAAAACTATCTTGATAGTGCCTAAAAGTGACCACGCGAAAAAATATTTTTGGTTTAAAAATAACAGCACCAACCACCATACAGTGGTTGGTATTGGCAACCCTGCCCGTAACACTTGAATGACCCCAGTCTGTGCCGATCCGTCGATTCTGGTGGCAACAAGAGAGAAAGTCGAGATGACGCGAAAAACTGTTCGAACTGTTTGTTTGTGACATTCTTGTGTTTCACTAAACTAGAACATACCTGTTCTCGCTCGAAAGTTTTTTTGGAACAAACACTGTTAGAAAAGGTTAATTATTTAGCTTAGAGTGGCTTTTCCCATTTAAACTGAACGCGTGAAAGAAGTTCACCTTAGTCGTAATCGAATATAGGCTTTAAAATATCTTTATTTAACAGACAACGTGATCCAATGACATTACAAGAAAAACCAACAATTTCAAATCACTTTTGTCTACTGCTTGACCAGACAATCATAATTTACTGAAAATATTCAAACCCATCAATCCTCCTGCCCTTATCCTAATTTATTCGGGGTCGGCGCAGCATGTCTTCTTCTTCTATACTTCTCTATTTCTCTTCATCTCAGCATTCAACTGCTGTCAAGCCATATCATCCTTCACACAGTCCATCCATCGTTTTTTTGGTCTTCCTCTACTCTTATAGCCATCCTTCAACCTTCATAGGCATTCTAAATTTTTCTCACTACATTTTCCTCATTCTTCCGCGTCTCATATCCATATCACGATAACCTATTACCACGCTCAAAATATTCAAACTACCCACTAAATTAGCACAAGACCAATCTTCAAAACTGTCAATTTAAGCCGAAAATCAGAAAGAAAATCAAATCAGAATCAGTCAGAATCTTCGCCCAAAAATAAATGCTTAGATAAGTGTCAATTGTTGATCCAATCCATAAATGTAAGGTCTTCAATCATCCATTTGTCTACCGGTGGTAAGCTAATACAAAACTAATGTAGTCGAAGTAACCTTGCTTATTATTATGGCATCATTACGAATGTAATCGGCGCCTGCTAGCACGCACATAGGTACAAGAAGCCATTAAAGCTTACTTTAGGATATCATCGAGGTTTACGACGTAGATCTGGCTGGGATTAATCTTGCGGGAGATGAATTGCAGTTCTGTAAACGAGATTCGTCCTAAATTGTCCTATAATTTTGATCCGGGTGGTTGTCATAATTCGAAGCAAAGAACAATTTGCAGGGACTCACCAATGAAAAAAGAGAAACATGACGTATCTAAGTAATACCTTTTGAGTTATTTGAGGATTTTGGACAATAAGGTAGGCGTGGATCCTTCCAGACGTTATAAACATACGGTAGGCTCTGGAGTATTCGGTGGAACACACTAGCAGTTACACACACACGTATAGTAACGAGCCATGATAATGTTAAAGATGAATCTATCATATTATATCCTGTCAATGATACTTATTGCTTTGACAGCTTCCCAGAATAATTTCGTCTTTAATACCAAGGCCAAATATCAAAGTTCAATTCTGTTTCGTTCCTTCCCACCAATTGTCAAAAAGCTTTCTCCAATTCACTTAAAGCATTGTCAGTCATTTTCTTACACGAGAAAATATATGTCAATGATATGTTAGCATACATGCAACATGCAATCAGTCCGAATTATTAAAGTCATAGCCCACAAAATAATGTGTTATTAGTAATACTATTACCGAAACTGCTACCGTTCCAGCCGGTGTTATTACTAGCGGGCTTATTCTGAAAATAGTTTGTGAATGTATGGAAATTCAGTTCTAACGAAACCTGTACTAACTCCAAATGCTCTCTCTTTAGTTTCGGATCTAGCAATTTATTTGTAGTCGGAACAGCATGTCTTCTTCTTCCATACATTTCTGCTAGTCGTTGGGTCTGTAGCCACTCCCTTTCTAGGAATTTACCTTTCAAAGCACAAGCTGAGTATTTGAGAACTTGCAGTAATAAAAATATCGGCAGCAAGATTGATGATGGCACAAGCTTCTTTAGCGTCTTCGTGGAGGCTTTTTTAAACAAAATAGGCGTCATTATATAAGACGGGTCTAACTATTCATACACGAAATATTTTCAGGAAATCATCTAACGGCTATAACAAAGCCATTTCAAGGGATTTTTTTTATCTGAGTATATTTTTTTTATAAAAAATAAATAATTAAAGATTACTTGACCCACAAAATAAATACTGGCTCCTTATTTTTAAGCATCCATTACGGTAGTTTACTACGTCGTATTTAACTACTCTCATTGTTAGAATATGAAACCTTTACTCCCAAGTAAAGGTTTCATGCAAAAATTCACAAAAATTTTAGAATCATAATAATTTTGTTTAAAAAACACTCGGATTTCTTTTTTTTTCGTTGCTATGGCGACTTTACGCTTATAGAAGTTACTCTTAAAATATTTCGTGTATGAAAAGATAGACCTTATATGTAGATGCAAAATTATATGTACTAGGGCGGGTCAATAAGTCCGTGACTTTTGGAATAAAACACAGATTTTTTGATAAAAAAATAATTTTATTTTTCAACGTAGTCTCCCTTGAGCTCTATACACTTTGTCCAACGCTTCTCCAATTTTTTTATCCCTTCCAAAAAAAATGATTTGTCGAGGTCCTCAAAATAGGCCTTTGTTTGCGAGATGACTTCATCATTGGAGTCAAATCTTTTTCCACCAAGCCATTTCTTCAGGTTTGGGAACAAGAAGTAGTCGCTCGGAGCCAAATCTGGAGAATAGGGCGGATGAGGGAGCAATTCATAGCCCAATTCATGGATTTTTGCCATGGCAACTGCACATGTGTGCACCCTTGCATTGTCTTGGTGGAAAAGAACTTTTTTCTTGGCCAAATGAGGTCGGTTTTTTTTCAAATCGTCATTGAATCGGTCCAATAAGTTGGCATAATATTCCCCATTGATTGTTCTTCCCTTTTGAAGGTAGTCAATGTGGATTATCCCGCGTGCATCCCAAAAAACAGTCGCCATAACTTTATTGGCTGACAAACCCACCTTGGCCTTCTTTGGCGCCGATTCACCCTTAGAAACCCACTGTTTTGACTGTTGTTTGGTTTCTGGTGTGTTGTGATGGATCCATGTTTCGTCCACGGTTACAAAACGGCGCAAAAACTCCTCCATATTGCGATTAAACAACGCCAAAGCTTCCTGTGAAGTTGTTACACGATTGCGTTTGTGGTCGACTGTGAGCAAACGCGGCACCCATCTTGCGGAAAGCTTTCTCATGCCCAAGTGATCATTCAAAATTGAAACCACTGAGCCATGCGAGATCCCTACGGCTTCCACAATCTCTCGCACTTTCAATCTTCGGTCGGTCAACACCATATCGTGAATTTTTTCGATTGTTTCGGGTGTAGAGACCTCAACTGGGCGTCCAGGACGTTCGGCATCTTCAGTGGTTGTACGGCCACAACGAAATTCAGTAAACCACTTTTTTACCATTGAAATCGATGGTGCAGAGTCCCCATAGTATTTATCAAGCTTAGCCTTGGTCTCGGTAATGGTTTTTTTTCGCAAGAAATAATGCTTAATAAGCACACGAAATTCACTTTTTTCCATTTTCTCCTCAAATTAGTCAAACACAAACTAACTGACGCAGCAAGTTTAAATTTTGACAGGAGTCAACTGACAGATGCCTGTTGACAGGAGCAGTGTTGCTGTTTCAGTAAAGAGGTCAGAAATTCAAAAAGTCACGGACTTATTGACCCGCCCTCGTATCACAACACAAGGCTAGTAGTATAATGACGAAAAGCATTGAATCCTCAATCACGAACGTCCATCAGAATGACAAGGCGTATTTTTTCTATCAGTCTCAACTTCAGTAAAAAGCCGCAAAAGGCTAAACGGATAAATAGAAGTCGTATGATAAATCTATCGTCAAGTACGTGAGCTTTAAGCACTCAGGGTAAAAGAACTCCTTAGAGTTTTTGCTCGAGTTTTAAGCTGGTTTTAGACCGGTTCGTACGATTACTAAGAAGGCTTACATCCTAATGTTGCATGCTTGTGCGACAAAAGGCATGTGCCAAATTAAATACAGTTGCCCTTTGTGTGTTTTGTTAGAACTTTCAAAGTGACTGAGATACTTTCTTGAAGATATTACTCATATCCGGGGTGGAAGGGACACCGACGCGAAAACGGTTGTCACGTTTCAGTATGTCATTCTGGACCGGTCAAAATGTATGGAACAGCTGATTTTTTTTTATAACCGATGAAAAATATCTATGTGGGGGCTCAGAATGATGTACTGAATACTTGGTAGACGTATTCGCGTTGGTGTCCCTTCCAACCCGTAGTGTTGTATGGTTCTTTTTGGCGCTTATAGGAGATTGACATGAGCTGTTGGAATGATATTGAAAAGACAATATAGCGGCGTTAGTTCCTAGTTTGGCCCGAAAAAGATCCATGTACCACCGCGCTCACTGACGGTCGACCACTTTTCAACCTTATCACTCATTGAAGATTTTTACTCATACATGGTTTTTTTTTTTTTTTAGGTCCTGCAGTTTTATGGTCAGGGTCAACTGCTATAAGCCTTGGTTCTGGTTACGCAAGGCTAAAGAATCTAGATCAATTAGTCACTGAATTATTTTGCATTTGAATCAGCTATTATCATCTTCAACCTTTGCTTTCGTAAATTTTTTATGCATTTCTCTGTTTGCCCGGAGTTTAGATTTTTGCCCGGTTGATGGCAATAGACTCGCGTCCTTTTACATGGGACTTAGACATAACTGGCGAAATGTGGGTGTACCATTAGGAGCATGTTTGCTTTAACCTTCTAGGATTTCAGGATGTTATGTGTTCCATTTTCAATTGTTTCGCTTGTAGCCGTTTTTTTTTTTAATAATTTTACGCAAAAATTCGAAGCCAGAATAGTACTCCAAATAGGGCTGTCGAAAGTGCTATTGTAATGCCGAAACTAAGTGATGTCGCATCACCTAATAGCAGGTCAACAAGGCTAGCAGGCGCCGTCAACCTTGAAACGGCAGATGGTTTACAGGGAAAGAGGCCCTTTTTGACCGCAGTTGACTTTTTATTTTATGGATCTTTCAATAAAAAGGGACAGATGAGAATGTTGTAAAAAACGGAAATAAAAATTGCCGTTGCGAAAACAGTTATAAAACGGCAGCTGTTCCTATCGCAGATTCAACCAGTTACGACATTGCGAACATTAATTGCAATGATAATGAAAACGACACGCTATCAAACAATTTTCTAGCGAAATTAATAGCTCGTTAACACGACAAATCGGTCATCGGAACCGAACAGATACGAAGCAGTGACGCGTAAAAATGCGACAATAGGTATCTTATGCCCCTGACAGACGCTTCACTCGTGTGAACGTTTCACTTGGGTGACTCATATTTGTTGTTTTTCACACGACATTAATATCACGTACGTAGGAATTAACGTTCATTTGCTTCTTTTATTTATTTTTCAATAATACCGTAGGCAAGTAAAAGATGCCGAACGCGGAAATCCAAGTGTTTGGATCAGTTCACTAATTAATTCATTATTACTTTCAATTCATTTTGTATTAAATTTATTGTAAAAATGAGGCCATATTATGATAATAAGAATTTATGTAGATTTAACACTTATTCAGATTAATATTATTACACGACGACTTTTCTACTCGACAGCTCAGGTATTTTATGACAGATTCCAAGCACATTTTATTTAAATTTAGAAATCTTTTGACACTGTACAACCTCTACCGAATGCCGAACTGAAAGTGTAGCGTCTGTTATCGGTCTGTGTTACAAAAGGTTTAGTACCACTGTTTTGAGCGTGGGATTCGGAAGCGCACCTCACTAGTTCGGAGTAGTGGTGGACCAACGGTTGGTGATCCGCGTCGCCCATTCCGTTGAGCGCACGCGCAGACGATCGAACTTAGAAAAATAATATTTCGTTCTTTTTCGTTGTTGTTCAGTCGTGTTTAGTGATCGTCATTGAAGATTTTTTGTGATCACAGCTTCGTTGGATTTTTGTGACAAAAATTGCCAATCGATAGTGTGGTGATCGATTTTGTGTTAGAATTTAAATTGAGGTAAATAATATAATTTTATTTATTTTTGGTTTCTTTTCTATGGTAGATAACATAATTTCACGCCTCAAATCCCCGAAAGGTTACGCTAAGATGTAGCTACATGCACACACATTTCGCCAAGTCAAAGATAACTTAAAACATTACTTAAAGAAATCTTACAAACGGTTTCACTATTAAAATTTTAATTATTTGTTTTTTTTTTTTTATTAAAGTTGCGTCAAAAAAGTCCGTGTTTATCTACCTTACAAGTTATTGATTTCACAATATAAATAAGACAAGCATTCACAAGGCGCCAACATTTCCGAACAATGTTTAAAGCTTAAAGACAAACAATGTGGCAGTCATTACGGCGTTTCGGTCATTATAATAATTCTGAGATAATGATGAGTGATTGTTCCGTAACATGTAACAGGTTTTCTTGACCCCGATGTTTTTTGTACAAAATGCCTTTGAATGGTCGTGTGTCAAAAAATGTCGTTCATCCCTGTAAGCTTTTTCGCCATCAAGCACGATATGGTGCTATCAAACACCAACACATCATCATCATTAAAAAACATCGTGAGGGAACCAGCATGCCTGAGAGATATTTCTCGACGGCATGTAAATCTTAGTTAGAGGCCCATGGGCGGCATAAAAACTCTGACACCAGGTTAGGCACTAACCACGCTGTAAAACAGAATGGTGCTATAACTTGAAGCATAGTGTTTTAAAACTTTTAGTTTAAGAAGAAAAAAATATCTTATTCACTGCCCAGGCCTCTATTATTGATGATGCACTTCTCATTTATGGAAAACTGTCGAGTGACCATGCACCTCGCCTTTTTCTTAGCGTGTCGATGCCAAATTTTCATTAAATATATTTGGCCCAAAACTCAGCTATGCGAACTCCGTTCGCTGATGTAGTCATATGTCACCTCGCCTTATATTTACTTAAAATGCGGACGTTGGTGGTAATGAGTCACATTTAATTTTAAAGAATTCATCTTTAAAGTCGTTCAAATCGTCTAAGGTGGTGGTATGTTATAATATCCTGGATGAGGCTGGCACAAGAACGTGGAGCTTGGCACAAGCAAATAGAGGCCTATACCTAGCAGTGAATGAGGTCGGACTGTGGATGATGATGATAAATAAATAAAAATATTTATTTCATAAAACAGGAACACATTGCAATGTATACATTGTAGATTATAAATACATTTGTCACACTATTAGCACAATTATACAACATTATTTTTAGTATATGCGAAACCTAAATATAGTTTGTATAATCGAATAAGTAACTGATTCGATTCCAATAATTTTTAAACAATGTTATATTTTGTCCTAAAAATATTTAAAAAAAAGCTACAAGTTGGATACCGAGCGACCACGTTTTTGTGAGGACAGCCAGGTAACAGAACAAGCTTAAAACTTTGTGATTTTTCATGATACAGCTTTGAAATTTTGTACATAGATTCTTCACAAAAAAATAGTAGGCACGTGTTTCAGGTTTTGCATATACTAAAACTAATGTTGTATAGACTATCCCTTAAACTAGGTCTAGCCTGTATCTTAATGATGATGGCACAAGTTATTGGTAGTCAGATTTCGTCTAAGGACCTCGAAAACCAGGCCTGGGAAGATTTTATCACTAACAAAGTCAACATAAGGAAAAAAACTTTAAAAAATTTCAATGTTAACTACTCCATTAACTTACTGCCCATGTTTGATCTTTACTTGAGCACTTATGAGATATCAAGAAAACCAAGCATATATAATTGAATAATTATTTCCTCTGAGCCCTAAGTCGTTCATAGAAAGTTGCGCTAACTTCAGGAAACATTAAAATGCAAAATGTGTAACCAGCAAGTTTAATTACCTTTTAACTTGTTTACCTAAATGTGAAGATTATAGATAAGAGGCAAGTCTCTTTACTTCCTTTCCTTGGATTATTGCAGTTCAATTTATGATCATTTTTCTGCAACAATGATACTGGAACATATCGTCGGGGATAGTACAAATCCGCGGAACTAGCATTGGATAATTCCGCGTATCCGACAAATGTAGACAATTTCAATTACGCATTGTCGTAACGACTAAATTCATGAATTTAATAGATTTCTACTGTTAACATTACGTACAACACATTAATTGTTACTATTCAGGTAAAAATGAGGTCAAAAATCGTTGAAATAAAAAATAAAAATAAACTTATAACCTTCGCCTGTAAACCTACACGTAGTGCAGATACGCGCACTTTGCGTATGGTAGATTCACGGATTTGCACTATCCCCGACCGAGCTCATGGCTAAATAATAACAGCCGCTCGGGTCGATCTTGATGTTAAATTATTGCTTACGTAGGTTGGTCCGTGGATGGGTAACCACCCATTACATACCGAGTTTCCTCCGTGCTTCGGAAAGCACGTTAGCCGTTAGACAGTCGTTACAGGTAGTCAGTGGCCCGAAAGACAACCAGTCTTACCAAGGGGTATCGTATTAGCCAGTACAAACTGTGCTGTGGAGGTCAGATAGTCTGTAGCTCCATGTAAAATACTGGTATCAGCTGCATCCGGTTAGACTGGAAGCCGACCCCAATAAATTTGGGAAAAGGCTAGGCAGATGATGAGTTAAGAGAGATGCGGCTCCAATCTTTTGTAGTTCAAGTCCATCTGCAGATACTCACGTTCAGTTGCCCAGAAAGATCGCGATTTCAATTTAATTCAGTGCTTTAGCAAGTCATTCTAATATCTTAACCATTTTTCTGGACTCTGGATCTATATGTTGCCTTTTAATGACTCGTGCAAAACTCATTGCAACTTAGGACGAACTTCACCAAAAAAATTGAATGCAATCGGCTCATCTAAACGGCTTACAAGAGGTAATTGTATCAATATTCCATAGTAATTAGTACGACCACCTGTTTAACCAATAGTTAATACAAAACAGTAGCTGTTATCAATAGCGTTTACTTTACAATCACTCGTTAACTGGCTCAGTTTACTTGACCCGTATCGACGACAGATGTTCCGCCAAGGTTGAACTCGTTAATCTGAACAATTAAACCACTTCTGTGACAGTTACCGATAAACTTACAGGTTTATTTTCACTGTGTTAATCCATTTGTAAATTGAGAGTCGATTTGGTAATAAAAACGGTCGATTTACGTTTTGAGTTTAATTTTAATGTTTGACTGTCTTTCCACAGATCTTTGACAGTCGTTTCATGTAGTCAGTGGCCCTAAAGTTTGACAACAAGTCTTACCTAAGGGTATCGTATTACCCAGTACTAACTGGGTTGTGGAGGTTAGATAGGCAGTCGCTCCATGTAAAATACTGGTATTCAGCTGCATCCGGTTAGACTGGAAGCCAACCCCAACATAGTCGGGAAAAGGCTAGGCAAATGATGTCTTGGCACAGTCACTAACACCTGTATAAACAAGTCAAAATGATTATTTGAGTAAAAGTAATAACTTAGATACGATTTTTATTATGTAGTTTAGTAATTGCTTGAAGTTAGAACTTTGACAAGTAATAACTTAGATACGATTTTTATTATGTAGTTTAGTAATTGCTTGAAGTTAGAACTTTGACGGTTCTTACTTCGTTCAAATCCTTGTCTATTGCATAGAAATGGTTGCATAATTGATTACTTAAACTCAAGTAATTACTTACATACCAGGGTTACTGCAGTCGAAAAATACTACTAAACGAACAAACAGATTATGTTAGAACAATTTTCTCTTATTTCCACTGTACTGCAATTTCCTTCATAGGAAATGACTAGTTCATAACAGACGTGCATCTAGTTTATGGCGTTTCATTAGTGCCATGTAGGTTTTTAATGTGAAAATTAAATACTGAATCTTGAAAAAATATAAAAACCATGAGCCATTCAAGGTGTCATTGATGAACTGTACAGTTTGAACTATGACATCATCCAAGTAACATTTAACTGCCAAACACGAAAAAATCAATTGTCTGAGGAGTCAGGTGCTTGTAGCACAGGAATCTTCCTAGTATAAGCCCAGTTGCATAAGTTTTGTATCTTGCCACTTATACTTCAGTCCAATTGAAAGTACAGTTTTTGTAAAATAGGTTTCAGTCTTGAACCAATGGTAATTGGGTCCATTACGTTAAACAGTCCTCCAACCGGTTTTCCGAAATACTTTTCTACATAACTGCTGCATGTATTGATATACATAAAATATTCCTCTCAACAAATTCTCAACTTATCGATCACGAAGTATCGAACTAAACGTGATTTATCTAGCTTTTTGCTGCCCCTACACAACACATACATTGTATTAAACCTAGCATACCTACACAAGCGCAAAAAAGCCTTCATTGTTGGCGGTTAGCACTGTCGAACATTACACCTACTAAATGACCTCGAACAGATTTTCACTTATTTTTTCTCTTTCAGTTGACAAGAAACCTTTGGTTCAGAAAACGACGCCAACAAAACCTAGTTCTCTGACAAACTCGAGAACGAATTCTAAAGACGATATCCCTGATGACAATATAAGTCAGAGTTCGCTTGGTGGTGGAATTAAAGGGAAGTTGGCTGCTCTGTTCAGTAAAGAGCAGACGATCAGTGAGTCTACCATCGCGAATAAGTTTAAACTGGAGAGGGAAAAGGAAATGGAGATGCTGCAGAACAGATTTCATTATAAGGTGAGGTCTTTTATTTGTTTTTATAAATAACTAGTTTAACGTCGTTGAAGTTTCTAACACCACCTAAGTCATTTTAGGTGACTGCGGGAATGTTCGAAAGAGATACCGCGGTCCATGGCCGCGAAGGGCAAAGAAAGAACATGGGTGGGTCTTAGTCAGTAGAAGTCTGAGTGTCAGACTTCTACTGACTAAGACCCATCCATGCCCAGCCCCCCGAGCAGGGGGGGGGGGGTCATTTGATGATTTCCAATCCGAAAAAGAAGTCATTTTAGGCGGTTTTGACATTTTTAATTTTTAAATGCCGTTTGTTAGAGAATCGGAAGGCGCGTCGTTTCAACCAATCACAGAAACAAGCCAACCTCTCTATTTAATTTGAAGTGAACATAAATTATGAAATGGTATTGTAGCATTACTTAGGTATTGTAATTATGCAGTTTTTTCACTATACTATAAAGTTGTTATTTAGAACTTCAACGACGTTATGCCTGCGACTTCGCCCGCATGTATTTCGGGAATTGTCCCCCGTGATCTTGCTACCGGGATAAAAATAACCAGATTATAAACTACCTGTGTATCATATTTCATTCGAATTTGTTCAGCAGTTTTTGCGTGAAAGAGTAACTAACACTTACACCCATCCTCGCGCACACTTTCGCGTTTATAATAGTAGTTGAGCTTTTTTTGGTGAGTCGTCTTAAGGGTGTCACCACACGCCGTGTCTACGGCGCGTTCATGTATGTGCAAACAGTCAATGTCAGCAAACAGGAAAGGGTCTGCAAGGGCCGATGCCGGGCCTGCCAGGGCTGCGGGATTGTTCAAAAGAGATACCGCGGCCCTGGAACACAAAGGGTAAAAAAGGAACATGGATGGGTTTTAGTCAGTACAAGTCTGACACTCCCTTCCGCTTCGACCAGAGCGGTGGGGGTCATTTGATGATTTCCAATCCGAAAAAAAAGGGTGTTACCACACCAATCGATCGATCGATGGTTGAATGGATTAGTCGACGTCAGCCAAAGATACAAGATAGATTACATTTCTGGTATTAAACTCTCCTAATAAAAATACAACTGGCCCTGAAGACTGCAAAGTGCTGAAAGTGTCGTACACCGGTATGTGAAAAATGTAAGATTAGCTTAACGACGGTCAGATGGTTAAATAAAGCCAATTCAATAGCCTCCCAACTATTTCAATTAACCTTTCTGAGCTGAACTGCCATAACAAATCCGTAGCCAGTACTCAGTGTGATTTTTCTCAGCAACTTCTCTTAAAACATACCATCACGCCTGTAATCCCCGAAGGGTAAGGCAGAGGTGAACTCAATAGTACACCCACATTTCGCCAGTTATGTTAAAGTCCCGTGTAAAAGGGGGCAAGACTATTGCCATCAAACGGGCACAAATCCAGGCTCCGTGGCTGGTACTGAGAAATTCCTAATGTAAAAACCTAATAACAATTTGCCCGACCCTGGAATCGAACCCTGCTGGGTTCGATTCCAGGGTCGGGCAAATTGTCATGCTCAGCAGTGACCAACGAGGCAGTCAGTGCGATCATTTTTTTTTGGTTCTTAGGTATGGACCTAAGAACCTTCTAGTTACGGAGATATTGGGGGTCAAAGTTCCAACTTTTTCCCAAGTTTTTTTTAAATACATGTTTTTAATGTAAGATTTTTATTTATAACACCTTCACGACCCCCGTACTATTCAATCCAACTATCAGCACAATGTTTTGAGTGCGTTACATTGAATTCTACCGTAAACGTGATTTTTTACCCCAAAAAAAAAGTCGTTTTTCAGCAATAATTTTTGCGTAGTTACTTAGTTTGATGTACGTAATGTTTGGTTGACGGCTTCGTGAAGGGTCCGTTTACACTCTTTGTATCATAATAACGTCTGCTCGCTCCAACTCCTTGCCTACTAAGCTCCCGAGCTATTCCCGTCGGCGCTCGGGAGCAACAAACCAGAGCTATTTATTTCCTGTTGCTCCTCTCCCTGGAAAGGAAATTAAGAACTGTACTCGGCAAATTATTTCCGAGTAATGTGAGGATTTAATGTGAGTTGCGAGGAATAGATTGTTGTAATTTTGTATTTTCTGCTTGCGAGACGACGTTTGTTTTCTAGGGAATTGGGACTTTCGATCGTCCATGTTCCTACAATCCGACAGAATCAAATGTAATTTATTTATTTAAATTGAGCTCAGAACCAGCAGTCTTTTTGAATTTCATAATTTCTTATGAAAATATGTAGATTTATAAGAAAGCTGTCGAAATCTTCAAACATCTTCATTGTTATTGGTGCGATGTTCTAATTGGTTAAGACGTCCGGTGTACAGAAATCGGAAGGTCGCAGGTTCAAACCCTGCTCGCACTCGGAATTTTTCTTTCCATATCAAAAACAGCTGTAATTCCCTACGCAGGGTTTGCGTAAAAACCATATTTAAAAAATCATCATCATTCTCCTGCCTCGGGTACGAGTTATTGGGTTTTCCGCCAGAAATATCTCAGAAGCAGCTACGGAGTCTGGATTTGTGTCCGGTTGATTGCAATAGGCTAGGCTCGCCCCGTACTAGGCTGTACTACAAATTAGGTGTGTACCTAATACACTCAGCGTCAAAAAAATCGCTCTGCCTAACACATCAGGAATTACAGGCGTGATGTTATGCTATGACGATGTTATGTTATTTTCCTTCTAGATTTACACTTTAACATGTATAAGCCCAAAAAGCCGTCCCCATTTCTTTTCTCAAACTCCGTCGTAAACCGAAAACTTGAGACGTAACCACAACAAAGTAACAGTGTAATATTTACTGTACACTTTCGTTACTTTGTACACAATACACGATAATTGACAGTACCGATGCCTACAAGCAGTACGGACACGCCCTTTTCCCTAAAAAGAGGTCATATTGCGAAACGTGACGTAAGAAGCACTAATGAGTTGCATGTACTAAGTGTAGCTTTAGCGATGGCCGAAGGCTAAGGTAAAGAAGCGCATATGAATAATGTGGTACTGTTTTGGGGTATTGTATTGTATTGTATTGTATAACGGGCTGGTGTCCGCAACTCCACGTCAAAGCGCGTATTTTGCGTGCGGGTGGGAAAATTATTCGATCCACCCTAACTCCCCGAGAAAGGCCAGCAGCGCCTTGGTGTTGCTGACAATCTCGCGGAGAGTACCTGGGGTACCGAAGTACTTTGCCCTGTATGTTGCAACCACTGGGCAGTGTAGAAGCACGTGGGCTGCTGTTTCGTCTTCCTCCATGCAGGCTCGGCACAGGGGGCTGTCTGTGACTCCTATGACAAAGAGGTGTTTATTAAAAGAGCCGTGTCCAGTGATGGCGGCTGTAAGTGTGCGCAGCTGTAGTTTGGTCAGCCGAAGCGCTCGTTTGGTGAGGCGGCCATCGATAGTAGGGAGTGCTTCCTTGGCCTGCCTGCACTCGCCATGGTCCAGCCACAGCTTGTGGTGTTGTTCACTGGTTCGTTTCCTTACCAGTGTGCGTATGTACCCGAAGGGGAGTGGCACAATGGGTTCGGGACCCACTGCTGCCATGCTCGATCCCCTTCTAGCGAGTTCGTCCGCTGCATCATTGCCTCGGGAATCGCTGTGTCCTTTGATCCATTGGATGGTTATATTATTGTGATTACCAACCTGGTTCAGGCGTTGGTGACAGTCGTGTATTAACCCAGAGTTGACCATATGGTTGTTTAGTGCTAACAGAACAGCCATGCTGTCTGAGAGTATACGAATAGAGTGGTCCACAACCCCCCTGGCTAAGATGGCTGATGCCGCCAGGGAAATGCCCATGCATTCTGCCTGAAAAACCGTGTTGTGGACCCCCAGTGGTGTGGCAATATGGATGTTGAGATCTTCCGAGAAGACTCCAGCTCCAGTGCCAGTACCTGTTTTAGATCCATCTGTGAAGATCCGTAGTTCCGCAGGGCTCAATCCCTCGCAGCGGTGGTCCTCATGGAGTTGGATTTTGTATTTTTTGTCGAATACGAACTGTTTGGGTATCCGATCGTTTATGGCTTTCGCTAGGGGGAACTCGTTATAGAATCCCTCCAGTATTGCGGTGTGCTGTGTGTACTTTTTACCCCAGAGTTGAAGTGTTTTAAGGCGTACTGCCGCCATCGTTGCTTCCTGTTGTATGAACAGATGGAGCGGTGGGAGCCCCAACATGGCTTCCAGAGCCGCGGTCGGAGTAGTCCGCATACAGCCTGTAGTCGCCATGCATGCGAGTCTCTGCATACGTTGCAGTTTGCTGGAGGCTGTAGCTAGTTTGGTGCGGGGCCACCAGACCACTGACCCGTAAGTGATCATGGGTCGGATCACCGCGCAGTATAACCAAAGTATAATTTTAGGGGATAGGCCCCACTTCTTACCTATCATCCTCCTGCATTGCCAGAAGGTTATGCAGGCTCTGTCTAGTTTGTTGTCTAAGTGTCTGCTCCAGTTTAACTTACTGTCAAGGATGACTCCCAGGTATTTGACTTCTTCAGCTAACTGGAGTTCTGTATCGAATAGTTTGGGTAGGCGATAAGGGCCTAGTACTCTTTTTTGGGTAAACATGACTAGTTCAGTCTTCGTGGGGTTCACCGAAAGGTCGTATTCTATACACCACCGTTCAACGATGCGTAGCGCTTGTTGAGTGAGATTACAGATTGTCCCCGTCACTTTCCCCGAGATGAGGATGGCGAGGTCGTCCGCGTACCCAATTGTGTAGAAGTGGTTTGCGTTGAGCTTCATGATGAGATCATTAATCACCAGATTCCAGAGGAGGGGGGATAGTACGCCTCCTTGGGGGCAGCCTCTAGCTATCATGGCCATCTGCTGTTCTTCCGCAAGGCGAACCACTCGTTTGCTTAACATGTTAGTAATCCAGTCTATCAATACCTGTTCTACTCCGTGCCGGGAGAGGGCGGTGCTGATGCTGGAGAAGTTTGTCTTATCGAAGGCTCCTTCGATGTCTATGAAGGTGCCCAGGCAGGTACCCTTCTGATGTATCGCTTCTTCTATCTGGCCGACCACTAGATGAAGAGCTGATTCAGTAGACTTACCCGAGCTGTATGCATGCTGGTTTACATGTAGTGGGATCGTTTTCAAGGCCCCATCCCTCAGCTCTCTCTCGCAAATTCTCTCCATGGTTTTAAGGAGAAAGGAGGTCAGGCTGATCGGCCGGTGGGATTTGGCGTTTGTATAGTCGCTCTTACCTGGCTTAGGTATGAATATAACTTTCACTTCCCTCCATCCTTTTGGAACGTATCGGAAGGCCAGGCACGCTCTCATTATGGGCACTAGTCTGCTGGCGACAGAGGACCCACCCCACTGCAGTAAGGCGGGAAATATTCCGTCCGGACCGGCCGCCTTAAAAGGATGGAAGCACCGGATCGCCCACTGGAGTTTCTCCAGCGTTATCACTTTGTGTGCGTAGCGCCAGTCGTTTTCTGATGGTGTTAGAATTACCTCTGTCCAGTCAATAGTCTGTGCGAATGCGCAACCTGGGAAGTGAGTTTCGATAAGGACGCGCATCGCCTCTTCTGGTGATGTGGTAAGTGTGTTGTCGGGTTTGCGGAGAACATCGGGCCCATTTAAGTTCTGTTGTGCCAGAATTTTCCTTACCCTGTTTGCTTGTTGGCAGGATTCTATGCTGCCACAGTATTTTCGCCATCCGGTAGAGCTCCTGAATCTGATGCATTTTTTGTAGCTGGATTTGGCCGCGTAGTACGCGTCCCAATCCTCGTCAGCACAGGTGTTCATGGCTCTGTTTAGAGCTGCCCTTACCTTCCTGCGCTTTCGTTCCAAATCCGCTCCCCACCAAGGTTGCTTCCCTGGTGTTGTGTGCGGAGTGGTTTCCGGGCAGGATGATCGGTAGCTGTCTAGCATTGATTTCGTGAGATGACTTACTCGTCCGTCGATCTGCGACGTGTCCTCGAAGGTCATCCAGTAGTTTGTTGGCGCAAGCTTGGTCTCGAGGATGCGCGTATATGCCGCACGGTCTGTGTTGCGTGGGTTCCGCCGTGGCAGCGTTGGTGTAATACAGACCTGGATGTCGAAGCGGATCCATCTGTGGTCGGAGCAGGAGGCCTCTTTGGAGACCTGCCAGCCGGTGGTGATGGCCGCTGCACCCTCCGATGCCAGAGTGAGGTCTATGATTGTTTGGCTTCGTCTGTTTACGAAGGTTGGTTCGGAACCTGTATTCAGTAGGGTTAACTTTGTAGTGAACAAGAAATCAACTAAAGTCTTACCCCTTGCGTTTTGCGTGTCCATGCCCCACAGAGGATGATGGGCGTTTGCGTCAGCGCCTATGATGACTTCCACCCCTGTGTTCTCGCAATGTCTTACGAGGCGGGCTAGTTCATGCGGGGGCGGCTCCTCTGCATCAGGCATATATGCCGACGCGAAGACTACTGCCACCTCCGTGTCCCCACGCTGTATGAGCAGCCTAGCTGCAGAGAGATCCCTGCAACAGAAATCTGTTAGTGGCTGTGTTTTAATATTTCGTGTCGTATAGATACACGATCTTGGTTGATCGTGATCTGTGCAAACTAAGAGCTTACCACCAAGATTGGAGAGTCCTTGTATGTGGCCAGCCCTGATCCACGGCTCCTGGATCAAGGCAATGGCCGTTTGTTGAACCTCCAGCCACTTCCGCAGCTGAGCCGTCGCGGTCTGACTGTGGTGGAGGTTAGCCTGCAGAACTTTACAGGTCGACGAAGGGGACGCCATCGCTGGTCGATCCTTCCTCGTCGCCTGCTAGCCGCAGCCCGGCAAACAGGTCGCCCGCGTCGAAAAACTCCCCCTCCACGTCCGATGCCGACGACAACAACGACAGGATGTCGCCGTCAAGCTCATCGCCCGAGGAGAGGACGGTACCCACGCTGACGGCAGTAGGTGCGGCCGGCGCTGCTGCTGCAGGAGCATCCGCGGGTGTAGCCGCGGTGTTTGTAGGGGGAGCTGCCACCTCCTCCTGTGTCACGATAATGGTTTCCGATGTCGGATCCCAACCCTGAGGGACGTCGGCATATTTACCGTTCGGACCCTGAAACCGCATGTACACCGTCCCTACACCAAAAGAGAGACGGCGTCCAGCCTTCATCAGGGTCGGAATTTGGTCCTCAGGGACCCCGACCACCACAAACCATGCATCGGCCTGTTTGTTGATGTGCAGCAACACCCATCCCTTGATGTCCACCCAAGGATTTTGGTAGCACAGAGCGCGCCCAATATTGGTCGGCTCTGCGAAAATACCCTGCTCATCCGGGATGAGTATGCCGCATCTTACTCGTTTAAGTATCTCCGCCAGCCTCCTGACCACCAGCGAGGTGCTGGTGGGGGGAGGCAACTCGGAGATAAGCTTCCTTAGCCAAGCTAAGGTGTGGTCGTCACCGCACCACAGTTTGAGGACCCCACTAGTGAACACCGGCCTTGCTTTGAAGGTCGGTGCGGGTGAGTCCTGTTTGGGGGAGCAGGCCTCGGCGACTATCTTCCTCTGGATAGCCGCGAGAACCAGCTCCGACACTTCCCTGCTGATCAGCCCCGTGCGGCCGCAGGTGACTGCGACATCTAGGTCGGAGCTGACAGCTTGGGCGTAGCTGCGATTGGCGGCCCGCTTGGATTTATCAAGCCGCGGCCGCTTGCGCTCCCCTCGAGGTGAGGAGGTCTCATTGAGAGCTCGCTTGGCCACGGCCTGATCCTCCCGAACAGGTCGCTGTGCTGTTTTCTTGGCTGGTCCCTCCTCGGCGCTGGTTGACGGTCGGCTAGGTTCTGGTCGGCTAGTGCCGGCCTCGACCTGCGACCGCATGCCTGCGGAGAAGTTGACGTTGCCACTGGTCGGTTTAACCGGACCCGTGGCATTAGCCAGTGTTTTTTGTGGAGTCTTACCTTTCCACCGTAATTGACGCCGCTCCTTCTTGGACGGTCTGTCCCTCCTTTTGGCAATACCTGCCGAAGGAGCTGTGGCAGCCTGTCCTGAGGGTTCTGCGCGGCGTTGTATATCCCGAGTGTTTTTATCCTTATCCCGGCGCCTTTTCTTCTGCACCTGCCAGGTGAGCGCGAACGCGTCGCCGGAGGTGCTGGTCTCCTCCGGTTGGCCAGTTACGGCCAGCAGGGGAGGGGCGGCTTGAGGAGCCGTAGGCGGGGGCGGATGTATGAGAGGGCCCCGGCCACCGGGGTTAACCGTCGTGGGGGGCTGTGTGCCTGCAAAAGAGGAAGGATCGGTACTGGTCCCAATCAGCGCCGGTGTCCTTTGTTTATTACGGGACTTGGTTTGGTCTGAGCAGCGGTTCTCACCACTGCCGGACCGACACCCGCGCTGGTGCTCGCCGCGTTGGCAGCAGAGCGCCCAGGGGCGAGAGAGGTGCTGCAAGCACCTCTCTTAGGAGTCTCGTTGGCTTTCGCCTCCACTCCAGTGTGTAGCTGTGTAGTGTGCGTATGTGTGTGAGTGGGTGTTGTGTGCGTGGTTGGTGTATGTGTGATTGGTGTGTGTGTGGTGGTATTCATTGAGGTATCCATAGTTTGGTGTTTGAAAATTCATCTCTCCGGCTTCCCACCCTCCTTGGAGCCCGCACCTGGGAACGTCTCGCTACAAACTAGCTCAACCGTTAGGACTACCATCGAGATATAGGGGCGTGAGGCTGGCTTACAGTGCGACATCGGGTGCTCGATCGGGTTTAACCCTCACTTACACCGTCAGCATGACCTTAACCCACCGCTTTGGCCATCCAAGGACGACCTCCGCGGACCTCCCTGTTTTGGGGTATTTGCAAATTGAGTTGTGATGAAACTGTTTATTGATCTTGCTTCTTGTTGTTTTCTCTTCATAATGTTTCTCTAATCACCATCTGCTAGACGTTTCCCTACTATGTTGAGGTCGGCTTCCAGTCTTAACGGATGCAGCTGAAAACCCGTATTTTACATGGAGCGACTGGCTATCTGACCTCCACAACCCAATAGTACAGGGTAATACGATACCCCCTGGTAAGTCTCGTTGTCAGACTTTCAGGCCACTTGTAAAGACTGTCAAAGATCTACAAAAGACAATCATTATAGTTATCATTCCCTAATATACTCCTTAAATGCCATTTTCATCTACCTATTTTATCTTTTAATATTCACTGTACAAACCAAAAAAACTGCATAATTAAAAAAAAAAACAGCCAATTACAAGTCATTACTTTGCGATTCTTAATTAACACTTCAGCATTCATCTGTCCATTGGAGAAAATACATTATTTAAACACCTTGATTGTATCTCAAAAAGGTATTGTGTTACAAGTTTTCACAGGTGGCGAGTCCCACTTAGGAAACTTGCTGACCTTACAGCTTGACGTTTCTATCTTGCCCGTATAAGGGCAGTGGAAATAAAGCTATCGATATCGTTGTATGTAGTATTCTCTTGTGTCGACACGAAATATACACGTTGACATCGTTAAACAGACCATTATCTATTATTCAGTATGATCTTGAGTTCATGTAAAGATTATCCAGCGGATAATAAAATGCTATCTAGACTGGAACATGTATCTTTTGACGCTTAAATTTCAACTAGACAATGCCGTCATTGAACCGTTTTAAACGCAGCAGACGCTTAATAATAAAAATCACCATACAGCCGACGAAAATTTTTAGTTCGAGATTTTTAAGAACCAAGTAATGAAGCCTTGGTAGAAATTGGTGTCACTATTTATTTATTTATTTAACACATCAAGTACAAAGTACAGAGGTGGACTTAATGCCATAGGCATTTTGTACCAGTCAACCTTTGGGTGATGCAGAGACAAACAGTGGTAGGTGTATCTATCTGCAATAAAATTAATTTATTACAAAGATAAACTACAAGAATATATAAAATACTATAACAATATATCAAAATACTATAAATATATATCAATATATCAAAATACTATAAATATATATCAATATATATATGTAAATAGAAATTTACACGGATATACTAAAATAAAAAGACAAACAATGAAGAAAACATTAACGTTGTGACGAAACTGCCAGCTTGCCACTATGTCCTTAGAGAATAGTTCATGTTGTGATTAGCCTATATGCAAGGTGTTAGCTGGCCAGAATACCCATGGTGCGACAGATACACATCCGTTTGGCAGAAGTAACTGTTTTTTTTTTGTATTTGGAGGTTACCACCTATAAACCCTTTTTTATTTTAATTTTTTTTTTCTTATTAATATTATTGGGGGGGTTTTGCCATGATCGCCACGCTTGGCAGGCGGGTTGGCGATCGCAGTACGGTTGTTAAAAAAACACAGAGAACGCTGCTGCCCATTCTCTGGTAAGTCCCTTAGTCGCCTCTTACGACACCCACGGGAAGATATGGGATGGTGCTATTCTTTTACGTCCGACGCACGGGATCGGTCAATGTGGCGACACTTGGGGGAGGCCTATGTCCAGCAGTGGACGTCTTTTGGCTGAAATGATGATGATGATGACTAATATAATAAAAAGGTAAAATTTTATTGTATGTTCAGAAATACTGATCCGATTCAGAAAATTCTTTCACTGACGGGAAGTTACGTTATCTTCGAGTGTCATTTGCTACATTTAAAACGTTCCCGAGGGTACATTTCCGCGCAGATCAGGAGTGATCCTCGAGCAAAAGCCAGTTTAATGTACTAATATACTACAGATGGAAGCTATTTGTTGTGCTCTTCCTGTAGCAAATATTAGTCATGTATTCCTCTACCTTTGTTAGCGCTTGTTCTGGACCAATGCCAGCTGGCAATGTCCGTATTGAGTCGGGTTTCGGACAAAAGCTTTTAAGTTTTGATCTATCTTGACAGTTTTGGCTATAGCTTGGACAATGAAGATTTTTGGCAAGGACCAAAAAGCTATGAACCTATTTCGTAAATCAGTAGTTTCGTAAATACAGGGTGTAAGAAGACCCTTCACGAAGCCGTCAACCAAGCATTCTGTACATCAAACTAAGTAACTTTACGCAAAGAATATTGCTGGGAAACGACTTTTTTTACGTAGGACTCAGTGTAATGTACTCAAAACATTGTGCTGATGGGTGGATTCAATAGTACGGGTCGTAGAGGTGTTTACAGTAAAAATCTTACATCAAAAACAAGTATTAAAAAAAAACAATTTTGAAAAATTTGAAAGTTTTACCCCGAATATCTCCGTAACTAGAAGGTTCCAGATACAGATTGTGTCGCCACAGTGACAGATTTCTTTGCACTAACTGTCATTTTGTCGATTCTTCCGTCAAAGAAATCCTTGTCTACGGTGGTCATGCTACGGAGGTAGAACAAAAAAATGATCGCAATGACGGGGAGAACAAGTGCCTTTCGGCTTGGTTAAGGGTCTTATTACACCCTTTATGTATAGGAGTATCAAAGACCACCGGAAAACAAAACTGTGCCACAGCCTTTATTCTTAAAATAACACAACCATCTTAGAATCTCGTGTTGAATTTTAATAAGATATTTTTTGTTTATCAAAACAATATGCAAATGTGGCGTGGTAAAATACAGAATAGGTGTGGTCTCCAAAACCGGACATAGAAGATATTTTTATTATGGTTTATGGTAATATTTTTGATGTTTCTCGTGTCTTCATTCGAATACAAACAAAATTCTACCCCGTTTAGAACCACTCAATCTTTTCATACTAATATTATAAATGCGAAAGGAGGAGCTCGTGGCTAAATAATAACAGCCGCTCGGGTCGATCTTTAGGTTAAGCCGTGCTTACCTAGGTTGGTCTGTGGATGGGTGACCGCCCATTACATACCGAGTTTCCTCCGTGCCTCGGAAAGTACGTTAAGCTGTTGGTCCCGGCTGTCATTTGTAGATCTTTGACAGTCGTTAGGCAGTCAGTGGCCCAAAAAGTCTGACAACCAGTCTTACCAAGGGGTATCGTATTACCCAGTACTAACTGGGTTGTGGAGGTCAGATAGGCAGTCGCTCCATGTAAAATACTGGTATTCAGCTGCATCCGGTTAGACTGGAAGCCGACCCCAATATAGTTGGGAAAAGGCTAGGCAGATGATGATTATAAATGCGAAATCAACTCTTGTTTGTCTTGTTACCTTTCCGCACTTTAACAGCTGAACGGATTTAGATTAATTTGGCACACGGATAGATCATGATCTGGGACATAAGATAATTTATGTCCCAATAGTACGACACGGACAATTTCCGATCTCAACGAAACCGCGGCCAAAATGTAGTAAAAAATATTCCACATTTTAAAAATCATTTAGTTATTTGGGCAATGGTCTGTATTCTTATGCAAATATTAAAACGAGTCAGTTTGGAGTTCACGAAACGGTACAATGAATCATCTAGGCATGTAAATGGCGAAATAGTTTCTCCAATTTCGACATTTCCGCACCTCATGAAGACATGGTAGAACCTTCATTACACAATGTTGCGTTATACCGGGTTTAAACATATACCCTTCACATATCCGCCAACCAAGCATTCTGTACATAAAACTAAGTAACTTACGCAAAAATTATTGCTGGGAATCGACTTTTTTTTGGGGTTAAAAATCACGTTTTACGGTAGGACTCGATGGAAAGCACTCATAGCATTGTGCTTTTGAATGGATTGAATAGTACGAGGGTCGTGGAGGTGTGTAAAGTAAAAATCTTACATTAAAAACACGTATTTAAAAAAAAATTGTGAAAAAGTTGGAACTTTGACCCCCAATATCTCCGTAACTAGAAGGTTCCCAGGTATGGTCTAGAACAAAAAAATGATCGCAGTGACGGGGAGAACGAGTGCCTTTCGTTTATGTTAAGGGTCTATTTACACCCTTTATTTTAGGTTTTACGTTTCTCTAAAACACACCATGTTCTATATCTTCTACTTAAGGCGAAAGGGTAGTCTGCCAAATTCATATTAGCTTAGGTTTTTGGTAAGACGTATGTAGTTTCTTTTTCATGAAATAGTCATTGAATGGGATTCAATGAACTTCGAGGATTGTACTGATAATTTTAATGATTATAACTCTGTAAAGCCATATTTGTTACGGTCGCGAATCATATTTCAATCAACGTACAACCCGAAACTGGCAAATGGTAAAAAACGTAAGAAAATTTGAATTTCGCGCAAGATCACTTTCACCTTATAAAAAATCTTAGATTCACTTACTTTCATAATACACAGCCTAAACATCTGTTTCTAAAATCACGAAACTTTGCACAAGGACTTCATTCCATCCCCCAAAAGGGTAAAATAGGGGTTTTGTACGGAAGTTGGTGACTTTCGCTAATGGAAAATCACACGGCTTGTTTAGAAATAAATCTACGAGATTTTTTAATAAGGGAAATACTACTCCTTTGGTTCTTAGGATTGCCTAACGCAATCAGTGGTAATAGATAGTAATCTGTATGATTGTACGCTATTATGCTATATACCATAATGACATTATTTGCGAGCCTACATAACTAATTCGATCTACGCCTTAACGACATCAAACTTCTTCGTCATCATCTGCCTAGCCTTTTCCCAACTATATTGGGGTCGGCTTCCAGTCTAACCGGATGCAGCTGAATACCAGTATTTTACATGGAGCGACTGCCTATCTGACCTCCACAACCCAGTTAGTACTGGGTAATACGATACCCCTTGGTAAGACTGGTTGTCAGACTTTTTGGGCCACTGACTGCCTAACGACTGTCAAAGATCTACAAATGACAGCCGGGACCAACGGCTTAACGTGCTTTCCGAGGCACGGAGGAAACTCGGTATGTAATGGGCGGTCACCCATCCACAGACCAACCTAGGCAAGCACGGCTTAACCTAAACATCGACCCGAGCGGCTGTTATTATTTAGCCACGAGCTCCTATCAAACTTCTTCGTATCACATTTATATCACCGTCAACTTAAACCGTTAAGTTTTCCTCATTAAATAAAACTTACCATTAAGGAAAACCCAATAAGTGGGTTTCGAACTAGTTAGTCTTAATATGTAAAGCACGACACCCATTGATGTCTATATTCATATTATAGAGAGGTAAAATTTGTTAGTAAGTAGGGGGCAGTAGCGAAGGGTCAATTTTTGTAAGACGTAAGCCGGAGTACATATCTTTAATGTGTTTATATTATTCGTCTATGGAAAACTGGCTGTGCCATTTTTCAAAGGGAAGCCAGTAGGAATCGAGTTGTATGGAACCTTCGCCACTGGTAGTGGGTAATCTTCGGAACCACTGTTAGTATTCCGAAAATTCTTTCACTAACGGGAAGCTACATTCAAAAAGTTCCCGTAAGTACATTCCGTACATAACGAAGTGAAGTCGCGAGTCAAAGCTAGTGACGTTATCAAATAGTAAATGGAATGAAAATCGCACGATTAAATTCTCCCTGAAGACATTTTTACCGTGTCATTTTAAAATTATCCAATCATAAAGAACAAAACTCGCTATTAAAATTCTACTTATCGTAACTTGAAACTGAAAGTTTCAAACATCACGCCTGTGATCTTCGAAGAGTTAGTCAGAGGCGTGCCTTTAGTAAACCCACATTTCGCCTGTTGTTTAAATCCCGTTTATTAAGGGGCGAGCCTATTACAACCAACCGGGCTGCCACTAAACTGCACAATAGAACGCTAAAATAACCTCAATATTTTCTCAATTTCAGCCCAAACCACAAAAAGCCGAAAGTCCTAATGACTCAGACGATGACGCAAGCGAACACGATCCTTCTGAAAAGGCACCTCTCATGGGCTCAACCACCAGCCTAGCACAAAGTACTAAGAAGCCGGAGATCATTGCCAATATACCCAAGGTCACCTTTGATGAGAAGAAGGAACAGCCGAATGATAAAGAAAAGGAAATTGAGAAGGAGGATAGAGTTATTGGATCACAGCCTGTGAAAAGACGAAGTGAGTATGGTCTTAATTTAACTGTACTAAGAGTATTTCGCCACGGGTTGGTTGTTAGTGACAAGATCGTATAGGCCAGATAGACGTAGTTCCATGTAAAATACTGGTATTCAGCTGCATCCAGTTAGACTGAATACCGATCCAAACATAACTGAAAAAAAACCAATATACTGGAATATTTTCTAGAAAGCCGACCTCAACATAGCTGGGAAAAAGCTACTGCTATAGACGAAAATGTATTTGCATGAGTACCCAATCATCATGCAACGATAGGTAGCCTTTGGATTGCTAGTAGATGTTCGCATTTATCCACTGGGTCGTAATATCAGTTATTTACCTTATAAAATCAATCACTTGTAATATCCACTCCTAGCTGTCATTTTAAAGTGCTCACTATAATTCATAGGGAAGTCCAATTATTGTAATCGAGGCCAAATTATTGCGTCTTACAACGATAGTCTGTTCAATACCATTTTTTTTTTCAAAGGTTAACTAATTATCAATCTTGTTCCAGGTTCCCAAGACTCGCCCGTAGTCCTATCAGTATTAGACGACGTAAAAAGGATAAAAGTAAACAACAGCAAAAAGGAGCCACAGACTAACGGAGCGATCTTACAACAGCCAGCCAGTCTATACCCGCATCTATCAGACATTGAAACAGACACCTCACGCACTCAGGAAGAATACTCAGACTGTGGGGGATCAAGGTGTGGGCACTACACTCTCGAATGCGTCTTCTTCTTTCTATGTATTTAAGTTTCAGGACGAAAGTTGTTCGGGACAAAAACTAGATGGCGTTGTACTCAATTTTGGAGTTCAAGATGGCGGTGTTACAGCAACTATTGTGCGAACGGTTGCTTATATTAAGTTTTTATATAAAGTTCCTATTAATTTAGGAAGCCTAATTTTTATTAAAAACGCGTTAACATTTAGTTCAGTGAGTTATTTAACTTACACGGATAAAATATCTACAGACAGCTTGAAATAGTCAATCGTGCAACGTTGCTGTAACAAAAACTAGACTTCGATAACGTATCGGTAGATATTTATTAATATTCCTATTAATTCGCTATTTATTATACATATTTCTAGGTGTAGACAGGTCGCCTAGCCAGTTTTATAGGTACATACTAAGAACTACAGGCATTTACTAGGTCGTAAATCAGACTAGAACACATGACCAGATGACATTGAGTCGATTCTTTATTAAGTAAACATACAGAGGATTGCAATCGTTAAAAAGCAATTAGATATATCAAAACTATGGTAAATACCTATATTAAATAATGACCGGTTATTAGTATGTCGATCGCTTATCCATAGTAAATCTTCCAAATGACAATATAGATATACTGCAATTTTGTAACATTAGGTTTTTACAAATGGTAAACGATTGAATGAAGTAGATTATAGCCGACCATTTTCGATTCATCATCATTTTCGATTTGTGGCGGCCGCGAACTGGAAGACGTTGCGTTGAAAGGCCTCCCACTAGGTGGACCGATGACCTGGTGTGGTGAAGGTTGCAGGGATCCGCTGGATGCGAGTCGCACGGGACCGGTCAATGTGGCGCACACTCGGGGGAGGCCTATGTCCAGCAGTGGACGTCTGTGAAATGATGATGATTTTCGATTCGGTATTAAAACCTTTTTACTGTTCAAGCATTTTCTATCGCATATTTTTTGTACTAAATGCAATGAAATTTTCAATTATTCTAAAATTGAATTTGACTTAAAACTTGTGCCTAAATTATAATCGACTGTTTTACAAAAGTTTTTTGATACTGTAGTTATTAATTGTCAGTAGTAATATTTGAAATTGAAAGTTTCCGGTAGTACAACGGGAATGCTAACTCGCAATTCGCGGTAATTAAGAAAACTATCAAATGTCACGTTAGTAGGGAATAGACATTTTTCTAGTTTTTATACATATCCCTACAGCGTAAGAAGCATTAAGGGAATAATCGTTTTCTACCTTAACACGTAAGCGTCAAGGCTGATTTTTGCAGTTTATCTGACTCTGCAACTTTGGTTGTCAAAAAAGGAAATATAAAATAAACGATAATAGGCAAAAAATTAATATTATACCCCATAAATACTTTACGGCAACTTTTTCAATACATATTCATAAAGCTTGCTCAAAAATATGTATAAAGAAAATATTTTCTCAAAACCACCATGTGTTCTGCACACAAATACTTGTTTTTTTTTTCTCACATCATCTGCCTAGCCTTTTTCCAACTATGTTAGTGTCGGCTTCCAGTCTAACCAGATACAGCTGAATACCAGTATTTTACATGGAACGACTGCCTATCTGACCTCCACAACCCAGTTAGTACTAGGTAATACGATACCCCTTGGTAGGACTAGTTGTCAGACTTTGTGATCCACTGACTACCTGTAACGACTGTCAAAGATCTACAAATGACAGCCGGGACCAACAGCTTAAAGTGCTTTCCGAGGCACGGAGGAATCTCGGCATGTTATGGGTGGTCACCCATCCGCAGCCCAACCTAGGCAAGCACAGCTTAAAGATCGATCCGAGCGGCTGTTATTATTTAGCCATGAGCTCCTCAATACCAGACATTACCCCTACACTTGCTCAGTCACACTTTGTCCCGTAGTTCAGTCACACCGACTGAACTACGGGAGTGTCAGGTAATTCGATACAATGCCGGAGGCACGGCCATTTCACAATAATCCGTTACTTTACACGGCGCTCGTTGCGAAATCGTCACGTTCGCGATTACCTCTCGAATTGCCACGAACAAAGCTTTTGCTGAACTTGGCTTTACGGGTTATTCACACTGCGATAATGTACCTATGTAATATTTCAGGAACTTAGCTGACTTAGTGTGCATTAACTTTCGTATCAAATTAAAAAAATTGCTCAGCTTTTTCTGTCTGTATTTATTCAAAACTAGCGACCCGCCCCTGCATCGCACGAGCGCAATATATATATATAAACCTTCCTCTTGAATCAATCTATCTATTACTGAAAACCGCATCAAAATCTGTTGCGTAGTTTTAAAGATCTAAGCATACATAGGGACAGACAGGCAGCGGGAAGCGACTTTGTTTTATACTATGTAGTGATTGAGCAATTTCTCACTTCATAAGCATAGCATAATCAGCCTATTAATGTTCCCACTGCTGGGACGCAGGCCTCTCTATAGGAGGGAACCCACCCACTTCATATTTCAACAATATTATCCTTTGATTTCTAACACATTTCATTACGGAACTATTCGACCATCGAACTTTAAAAAAAAAAACTTCTACTTGAGATGAAGAGTCATATTCTTCAATTGAAGATGTTGAGCTTCACAAGTTGCCTCATACTTCTGTATTACTCGTCATCTCATCAGTCACCTTCTTTCTAGCCATATCATCCCTCACACAGTCCATCCATCGTTTCTTTGGTCTTCCTCTACTCTTATCTTACACTTACACGTTTTAAATACTTTCTCCTAAAATTCCAAGTCGTCACACTTCTGCTAAATAAAAAAGCCAAGGCCCCATTAATTACAGTGTGCAAAACTAACTAAGTTACTACTATTCCTCATTATATATTCAGCAAGTGTCGCATTTTATTGGGTCAAGTCGATTTGCATGGTGGCCGGTCATGGCGGCGAAAAAAACGTTGATTATCGAGCGTACATATCTAAACATTCAGCTATACCCTTTGAAAACGTAGACAGGTTTTTAATTCAATTTTTCCATGTATATTTCTTCGTATCGTATTGCGTGATATACTAATTTTGAAAAAATGCAATGTAAAAAAAATATCGCAGTGGAAAAAACATTCTACTCCTTGACACTATATTTACATTCTGCTTCGCTTGCGTAAACGTGACCACTGAATGAAACAAAAATAACCTCAAGGGGTCCCCGAGTTAGAAGTTCAATAACGTGTATAGTCAGAAGAACATCGCGTTTTATGATAAACAAAGATTACGCTTCTTAGATCGCAAACAATGTCTAATCATCAATATCCTGCTTTTATATCACTGCCCTCTAATAAACTTTCCTCAGAAAATATGGCTTACTAGTGAACTAGAATATGAATGTTGTAACCGTTTTTAGGAGGAAAAAGGCATTTGGAAAGTTTCCAATTCTTTTTTTACATATAAAACTAAATATTCGGTGTTACGATATTAATTATAGCATTTCATAATCAATACTTTAGTTCACTAGTTAGCCATATGTCTTATTTCCACACAATAATATTGCCAAATTAATCAAAACAGCGAAATATTTGACATATATAAAACAGTGTCTGCAATAAGTATGCTAAATATTAAAATGAAAAATAAAAAGATAATTTAAGACTGTATGTTGCCTATTGTCTGTAGTGGTTTTACTACATTCTTGATGTATATAGCTTAGGTTAGATATACACGGATCTACTTAAAACTGACGTATATAATATGTACTATAATTACAAGTACTACTTATTATTCATGCATCATAATACTGCAGTACCATTCCATGTTAAAATATCATAGATATAATACAGGCCGGATATTACCAACAGTAACGGATAGATTAAAGAAAATATCTCATTTAGGGCTGATTTTTCCAACGCCTGATGTATCTGAGGAATAAATATATTGGTAGGACAAGAAATTAATTTCTTATATTGGTAGGACAAGAAATTAATTTCTTTGGAAAATAGATCTGATAGCAAACTAATTTATTGTCTGATCTGATTAGCTGATTTCTGATAGACCTGTTGCTAGGACGAACATAATTGTTAGTATCAATACATATTTTGTACAAAACAATAAAATTTTGAGCTCACACTTCACGTGGCGTATTTGTCAAAATTTTCGCGATTTTGGATCAAAACAAAATGTTTTTTATGCCTATTGCGATATAGTTCACTTTGTTTTAATGATAGACGGCGAATATTTGCCCAGAACTGCCAAGTGTACTGTCACCATTATCTAAAACTTATTTTTCATCTACTAGCACTGTCTATCGTGGATCCCGATTGCAGTAAAGTGCTTGATGACATGCATTATTAAGTTTGTCCTGTATACAGGGTGCCCCCACATAAAAATATTTAACGGTAATTTAAAAAAAAAAAACAGCTGTTCTAACATTTTGACCGTGTAGGTATTGCAGTTTTGTAGCAAACAGCTGTTTTTTTAATAACCAACGAAAAAATTCTATGTAGGGGGGAGTCCATCTTGTATATCATTACTTCATTAATATAAACATAGTTATGATCAATATCCTCCAAAATCTCAATTCACTGTGGATTGATGTTGTTAAGTGTTTTTCGCCTTTAACCTGTTAACATTATATTAAACCTAAAACTACTTAACTATCGTCGTAAGTACGCACGACGGCCGATCAAGCCATGCATAACCAGTATACGCTGATCTCTCATTGTACGGGAACCTCATACAAAGCGATGTTAGGCTATACTGGATATGTATAGTTACAATATAAATAGCAAAACTACACCGATACGGGAAAAAACTACATTTAAAAAATCTAGTGGCAACGGCTTATCAATAGCAGAATAATTTAGAAATACTAGGTTAAATTATTTGGGCTAATGTCTAGGCATTTGCGGAATAGATACATACATAATCAAGTTGTATTGAGCAATATAAATTGGCCTTTATTAAAGTGTTCATAAAGTTGAAATTGTCAATACTTAATTAGTTGCAATAGTTTAGCTGTCGAAGGTGGGAATTTATAATTGCGATTATGCGATTTGTCGCACTGAACTGTTCGTCGATTTTTCGCATTAAGTGAAACTGCGAATAAAATAATACATTTGACACAAAATAATACACAACATCAAGCATTTTCGAAAGACGCCATTTTCTATTTCGATGAATTTAATAAGTCGCCATTTTCTATTTCGATGAAGATTTAATTTAATATAATTTAACTTCGACTAATCTTATAATTATAAGACTCCTTTTCAGGTATTTTATAAATTATGTTGTCTGTGATAATATTAAACTTAATTAGTAATGTTTTTTTTTTGTACAATAAAGCTATTGAAACATATATTTGGTTATTTTATTCCTTTTGTTTTGCTGTGACACCCATTATTATTTTAAACCTAAAGTGAATGATTCTCAGTGTGTTGTTTGGTTTATATATATAGTGCAAAGAAATCTGTCATTGTGTCGACACAATCTGTCATTTTGTCGACACAATCTGTCATTTTGTCGATTCTTCCGTCAAAGAAATCCTTGTCTACGGTGGTCATGCTACGGGGATGATCACAACAGTTTCTAGAGGTTTTACGTGGTTGTTGCTAGGTCGTAAGTTTTAATGGAAAGGACCTGTACACAGGTTTTGGTTTCGGTGCCCGTACAGTCAAACTCACGAGCACTAATATGTATACACGCAGCAATTATTATAAGTGATTTTGTCTTACTGTATCGATAAAAAAAATACGTTTTCATGAACTTATTTAAAAAAAGAAACCGTTAAATCACGAGAAAATCGCTTTTGATTTTTGCTAAGTGTATACATATTTGTGCTCGTCAATTTCGGATACAATACACTTTTGCTGTTCCACTTTTAGAAAGCGCTTATTAAATGCGACCATAGGTGAAACTTTTACACCAAGAAAAAATATCAAACTAATTAGTAAGTAAGCAGTTTATGCCCATTTTCACACAAAACTGCTGTTGGATTTTTAATGCTCGAGGATTCCAACAGTGCAATAATATTAGGCATTCATTTATTTGCCGCCTAGTGTAGTTAGTGTAAACTGGCATTAGATAAACAAACTGAGGGTTTGTTTACCCTAAACCTGGTCTTCTTGACACATTGTACAAATAAATCAGCAAAACGAATGGAACATCATATATTTTTACGATACAGTTTTGGTCTAGGGTTCGAACTGATAATTATCATTGATAAAAATAAACGGTCACAAACAATATTATAAATAAAAGAGGTAGAAATTGCACTAGCGCGCGCTTACTGAAGCAGACAAATTCAGACAATTGTCGTAATTTAAGTACTTCAAGCACAATAGCCATCTCTTTCTGTATCATACGTTCCGTATTATCTATCGCAGTCGTAACAACGCAACTATATTTGCGCCGCCTAGTATGAACGTAGCGTATCTTTCTTTATAATATTATACCGAAATTTCAGTACATTTGAGTTTAGTTTTCTTTATTACTATTTATGACTAGAATGATTGTCACGAAAATGTCGAAAAATAAAAGCCCTGTTTGGACTGAATTTAAGTGCGTTAAAAAAAAAGAGACTTGTAACAAATAAAGAGATCAAGTTATGAATCGAGAATTATCATGATAATTACGAACCCTGGTTTGGTCCCATATTCAGTCATTTTTTTTTTCCTATTGTTCACAAATATACATATTTTTTTGATACACAATTTACTCGCCAAACTTTTTAGTTTGATTGCGAGAAGTGCTTGTTTATAATGATGAGTACAGTGGCCCCTTTTGCAGGATAAACAAGAATGCAAGTTAGCTCTTACTATGAATGTTTGCTAGCAAGCTTGTAAAAACAGATGTCAACTAAGCTGTTTTACAAGCACATCTGCCTCTACCGTGGCTCGGGGAGGCAACCAGATGTTTTCCTGCCTTTCAATGAATACCGACCGTTAAGACACGCGCAGCAGATGGTAGAATAGCCTTTACAGTAGCTACCAGTGGCGAAGTTTCCATACAACTAGATTCCTACCGGATTCCCTTTTAAAAATGGCTCAGTCGGTATTCTATAGCCAAATAATATAATCACATTAAAGTTATGTACTCCGGTTTACCTCTTAAAAAAATTGACCCTTCGCTACCGGTAGCTACATCTGATTATCACGTAGGATAGCGAGTGTATTATAAAGAATCCAAGGTATTTATCACAGTTCTTTATTTGCAAATGACCCTCTCCGGGGATAAATGCAAGTTTTTATACTATACTAGCTGATATCCGCGGCTTCGCGTTCGTTGAGTTCGATAATTGTCCCACGGGACCGTACCACCAGCACGCGGAGCATGATCATTTATTTTGTTGATCTGTCATTTTGTCGATTCTTCCGTCGACAAAACCCGTTTCTACAGTGGACATGCTACGCGTGCAAGATAAAAAGATATCCCATGTATTAATCCAGGTTATAAACTATCTGTGTTCCTTCAGTAGTTTTTGCGTGAAAGAGTAACAAACATCCATACATACATTCATCCTCACAAACTTTCGCATTTATAATTCTGATGACTGTCGATAAGTAGCTTTTGTTTTATTCTATTTGTAATATAGTAGACTAGCGAGCTGCCCCTGGCTTCGCACGGGTGCAATATATGTATAAGGTCTATCTGTTCATACACGCAATATTTTAAGAGTAACTTCTATA
Organism: Noctua janthina; assembly: GCA_963576755.1. Taxonomy (NCBI): domain Eukaryota; kingdom Metazoa; phylum Arthropoda; class Insecta; order Lepidoptera; family Noctuidae; genus Noctua; species Noctua janthina. Next base: position 10,999,324 of record OY755068.1, on the reverse strand, counting down.
AGTCGTAAAGTCGCCAGAGCAACGAAAAAAAAAATATCTAAGTGTTTTTTTTTTTTACAAAATTATTATATTCTAAAAGTTTTTGAGACTTTTTGCATAAAACCTTTACTCCCATATTCTAACAATGACAGTAGGTAAATACGACGTAGTAAACTAGCGTAATGGATGCTTAAAAATAAGGAGCCAGTATTTATTTTGTGGGTCAAGTAATTTTAAATTATTTATTTTTTATAAAAAAATGTACTCAGATAGAAAAAAAATCCCTTGAAATGGCTTTGTTATAGCCGTTAGATGATTCCCTGAAAATATTTCGGGTATGAATAGTTAGACCCTATATACATATAAACCTTCCTCTTGAATCACTATCTATTAAAAAAAAAACGCATCAAAATCCGTTGCGTAGTTTTAAAGATCTAAGCATACATAGGGACAGACAGACAGCGGGAAGCGACTTTGCGACGGCACAATTGCCTGAAAAAATGTCTCGTTAATATAATATTGCTACATCTGATTATCATGTTGGATTGTGAGTGTAAAATAGAGCATAAGCCTAAGCATAATCAGCCTATTAGTGTTCCCACTGCTGGGACGCAGGCCTCCTCTCTATGAGAGGGAATGGGCTATAATCCACCACGCGGGCCCAGTGCGGGTTGGTAGATGTCGCATATCTTCGAATTTTTGGTTTTAGGACATGCCGGTTTCCTCACGATGTTTTCCTTCACCGTTTTGAGAGCAGTGGTGATGAAATAACTTACACAAAGTAATGCGCCTGTATGCGCGAACCAACGACTTACTGCTCGTAAGTCTGGCCGCCACCAATGGGCCACCGCTGCTCTCTATAATATAAATAATAGAGATTGCACAGTATTTATTAAAGTACTCTGTAGAAGGGTTCGTCTGGGGAAGTATTATTACCGCACGTGACGCAGATTTGCAACATAATGGATAACAGAAGATCCAAGGCGCATGCGACGTTTCAACTTTGCACTTTAAGGTCCGTTTGTTCGAAGTTTGTCTATATTAGGTAGCAGTAACCTTTTTCCTTTGGCAGTTAGCTTAGTCACTGCTGTTTTTAAAAACACTACTATGTCGTAATCGTAAAGAGTTCGTTAAAGGCTGCATTGATGCGGTGGTAGAAACATAACGATCCTGCGTTAAGGAAGTTTTTTATAATAATGTAGGTAAGGAGTTCGTCCATCTGCCTACATATGTAGTTTTAAAATAATTTAGTTATCTTGACACAAGTACTACTAGTACCTACGGGGATAAAGTTATAACAAGACCACGGTTAAAGCTTCAGGTTCTAGGTTATTCTATTTTGTTAATCCCCGACGCAAACAGAGAAGTTTTAAGTTTAATTTATAATGGCAGGTAAAGCTGATGACGACCATTTTCTTGATATCTAAAGTGTCGCAAGCGTTTGTCAAATATTGTCAACTTATCCTATTGTTATTCATGGAGTAGCTAGAAGGTCGAATATTCTAAACGTAGTGTAAGTACACAAGAGGTCCATAAAAACCACGGCCACTTGTTACGCATTATAAAATATTAAGTAAGTGCATAAGAATGTTTTGTTAAACGTGTTCACTCAAGTAAATCGAAACCTTGGACTGTCAAAGTGGTTTCAATGAACTTCTAGTTAATAAAAAGGCAAAGGTCTGTGTAATAGATACTGTATCAAACAATGTGGAAGGTACATATTCGCCAAAACGGTTATCACGTATACAGTACATCATTCTGAACCACATAAAAATGTTTCAGCGGTTATTTAAAAAAAAACAGCTTTACCTGTAGGTAAAAATGAATGGAAACGCAAACTTTTTTTGTTAAATTGCTAATGAAAAATTTTTATGTGGGTCGGTGTCCCTTCCACCCTGTATACCATTAATGCTGGTGGTTTGAAACTAGAAGATTAGTCGTCATTGCTAGCCACATATCTGTAATACCAAGGAAAGAATCAGAATGAATAAAACATGAAAGCTGAATTATTTCTACATATACTCGATCAGAATGAACTCTCCTACCGCCAATCCCGTAAGCTTTCGTAACATACCATTAGCATGTTTTGACATTTAGGTCGCTTTATTTGATAGGCACATGAAATTCAGATGACGGCACGGTTGGCGGTTGGCACATTTGGATTTCGACGGCACGGTTGGCGCAGTGGCTGAGCGATTGACTGCTGCGCTTCGTGTCGCGGGTTCGATTCCCGCACGGAACAAATATTTGTATGGCCTACAGGTAGTTGTTCCGGGTCTAGCTGTTTGTGTATGTGAGCTTAAATGTTTGTAAACGCACCCACGATACAAGATAAATTCTTAGTGTGGGGCAAAGATTTAAAAAAAAAAAAATCTATACTAATACTAATAATATTATCAACGCGAAAGTTTGTGAGGATGCATAAATGTTTGTTACTCTTTCACGCAAAAACTACTGAAAGGATTTGTATGAAAGTTAGCACACAGATAGTTTGTAACCTGGATTAACACATAGGTCACTTTTTATCCCGGTACTATGACCCCGTGGGACAGTACCGAACACAACGCGGTCCAAAACCGCGGGCATAAAGAATCGACAAAATGACAGGTCAACAAATGAAATCTGTCATCTGGTCGATTCTTGCGTCGACAAAACCCGTTTCTTCCGTTTTGTTGTCATGCTATTCGGGCTGAACATCGGCTAGACCCAGTCATAAATAGGATATCAAAAAAAAATTAAATTAAAAGTGTTATTTTTTACAACCTTCGCTTTTGTTAACCGTATAACCTAAAAAGGGATCACTGTACTCATCCTTATCAACAAATTTTCAATAAAGCCAACACTGAAATTGAGACCTACCGCCTACATTTTGTCAATTTATTCGAATACAAATGTATGGAACAGCTGATTTTTATTTCCGCGATTTCACAGTTGGTCTCATGTAAAAGTAGTTCATATTGATGAGTACAGTGACACCTTTTCAGGTTTAAAGTAAACAGAACCTAAGGTTGTAAAACTAATGCCCAACTTTCAGCGCTGACATGAGCGTTGAAAATCCAACAGAGCGCTTTTATTTAGGCGCTCATTTAGCTGTTACATAGTGTTTATGAAAACAAGCAGTCATCATCATCATCCACGCCCGACTTCACCCTCTGCTGAGTATAGTCCTCTCTTGTGCCAATCTCCATGCTCCTGTGCTAGCCCCATCCACGAACATTAGCTAAATAATATTTTCTAAGCCTGTTGTATGTACAGACACCAGCACATTATTAGTACAAGTTACTACAAATTCTCAAATTTTCTCATTCGATTTTTAACTTAACCACCAACATTTTTTGGTTTAAAATCATTTGGAGAAATTTGACAGTTTGTGATAACTGGATGTGTTGGCGACAGTACCAAGACAAGGGGAGAGAGACAAGGAGTGTACAAAATGTCTGAAACGAGGGTCATCTTTTAAAACCAATTAATCAACTGATCTTGGGTAGATCTAAACCTGGATATAATAATACTGATAATATAAACCAAACACATACTGAGACTAAATTCCACGTCACAGCAAAATAAAGGAATGAAATTATCATTATTGTATGTTTCCATAGATTAAAGTATTAAAGTGTCACCATATTCTGACATCTATTTGTTATTTGTATTCCAGTTCTGAAGACTGCCTGACAGAAAATTTGAAAGATAAAATGAACAAGTCTGACAACTGGGCTGAGACATCGTTTGGACGAGAAGTTATGAATGTAAGACTTTATTTTACAAATTAAACCCGCCAAGATCACTTTTATGCAGCATTTATAAGGTACCACACTAAACGACGCGAAATAAGCTTCAGCGGACCACGTTCCACCACACTTGCGACATATGTTTCGGCGCGGTATCGACTTGCGTCGTACAAACACCGAAACCAAGCATATGACGTCTGTTTCGCTTTTATTCTATACAGAAAAAGGTCCTCTGACTAAGTCAGGCTGATTTCACGTCGATAAGGATGGGTACTCCATACTGCTTCATTTAGAATTGGAATTAGGCGTATCACACACCCTGAACGCGTTCAAGCCGGAGTTTCGCTTCATAAAACGTTACGATTGATTGGATAAATCATTTGTATGATTCATGTTTTTTTAATCATAGCAAGACAGTCTTTGCAACTTAGTTCATAGTTAATTACAGGCGTTTAAACAGTTGGTGTCTGAGGTAGCTACGCGGTGCGGAGGGAGGCGGGCTGTCGACGCCCGTCAGTGGGTGAATGACAGCTCTCGCAACACGTCAACACCCCCCTCCCACACCGCGCAACTACCTCAGTTCAGCGGTAGGACTACAGTAATTGTTATAGATAGACAATGAAGGAAAATTATACTGTGGAGGAAAACCACACAATACATAATCTTAATAAGTTAATACATTGTCGCCTTTGTTGACGGAACCTACTTAGTAGTTGAATGTCTATAGTATTGACAATCATTTATTTTTTAGTTAACACTGGTCTGTTGGCTCTGCACGAGCACCTGCATCTTCTAGGATTTAGATGTATAAAAACATAAACATCGACACATAATAACACTCCTCTTTTTGCGTCGGGGATTAAAAAAAAACAAGACAAGTTCGATTTCATTAGTTTTTAAACAGAACAGTTTGACAGTGTTGCCTATCCGGAGTGCTTAAGACTTACAAACGAAACCTCACTTGCTTCTTTAATGCTGTATTACATTGATGGGAGATGTTCTTCATCAGGTGGTAAAGAAGAACAACACAAGCTACAAGAAGGCAGTGCGTGAGAGTGACTCAGATAGCAGTGGACTAGACAGCGAGCTCGACGATATTCTGGACGAAGCGATCAATGAGCAGAGCGAGGGACCCACGCCGCCTAAAGTTAATAAGGTACACATCGTTAGACAGTAGGTTTAATCTAGCACTAATTGAGGACCAAAGCCGATTCCATACTTGAAGCAGTTTGGCAACAAATTAGGGCTTATCACTAAAGTACGTTACGGGTACAATCCCCGCATGGAACAAATCAAAATCAAAGCATTTATTTCAAGTAGGCCAGTTACAGGTACTTTTGTCCATTCCCTAACGTAGATCTCTATGGAGGAGAACGGGCAAGAAACTCTATGGACACTCTTTTAAATCAGAATACTTTTACAAAACCTTGGTTACGTCATTCATGTTGAGATGGTACATTATGTGAGAACGATGTAGCAAGATGTGTAAATATTTGTGTGACCTACAGATAGTTTAGTATAGTTCCGGGTCTGGCGGCTGTGAATGAGAGTTTAAATGTTTGTTAAAGCATCCACGAAACAGGAGAAAATCCTAGTGGGAGCAACGTTTAAAAAATATATATAAACAAAAGTGTACCGGCCGTATATTGAACACAGTGTAATTTCCAAAGAATGATCTCTGATTTTGAAGTAAGAAACGAGCATATTAGACGAAGTTTAAAAATGACTCCAATATCATATATCGCCGGTATCAATAGGTTTGAATTGCATGTCACTATAAGAGTGATGAATATATAAATGTTGATGGATATAGAGGGAGATGAAGACCAAGGAAACGATGGGTGAATTGTGTGAGGAATGGTATGAAAGAAAAAAGAGTAATTGATAGCGTGACGGCTGACAGGGGAGAAAAAAAAGGGGTTGCGCCGACCCCAAGTATCATGGGACAAGGACAGGAAGACGATGATGATCTCTGAATTAGTTAAGCTCTTGTTGTAGCAACTGTATATCGCCATTTTTCAGTGTTTAAGCTTGAAAGAAGAAGTGGCGGATCAAACTACACAAGCATAGCATAGCATAATCTGCCTATAATGCTCCCACTGCTGGGACACAGGCCTCCTCTCTATGAAAGGGAATGCCCATTAATCCACCACGCGGGCCCAGTGCGGATTAGTAGATGTCACATGTCTTCGAATTTTAGGTTCTAGGACATGCCGGTTTCCTCACGATGTTTTCCTTCACCAGTGGTGATGAAATAAATTACACAAAGTAATGCGCCTGCCTGGGTTCGAACCAACGACTTACTGCTCATAAGTCGGGCCGCCACCAATGGGCCACCGCTGCTCTCAAACTACACAAACAAGCATTTATTTCATTTAACAAATATTTTAAGAAAAAAATAAATATAAAAAAAACTACTGGTTTAAGTAGGTCGGTTAGGCAGTAGCTCCATGTACAACAGTGGTCATCTTCATGCGGTTAGATTTGAAAGCGACCACAACTTTGTCCTTTTGCAAATGACGAGCGAAACGAAAAACAGACGAAACTGCTCTGTGACTTTTACTAATAATTTTGTTTTAATTTTCTAAGTAAATCATGACAAATCACCGACATATTATTCTAATGAATTCTTGATCAACACAATAGACCAGACTCTGTTGTACAAGTATCTATTGTTGTTTCGTTAGTATTTACGAGTTACCGCTGCTGTTCGCAACTGTGGTTTAGTGAATAAGTGTTTATTTTGTTGCCGGTAGATTTAGTGTAGTGTCCAGTAATGTCAAGTTTATCGAAAGATCTGCTGCCGTTTAATAAACAGGTGAAAATTTATCCATGTGTCAAGTTTTTTGGGTGGTGCGGGAAATGCTTTAATGTATACATATAATAAAATTGTAACAGGCCGATGTCTGTACATTGAAGATAAAGATTTATTTGTTAAAAACATGCGTTTACACACAAATTGAGCATGCAAGATCTTAGTGAGTAGGGTAGAGTAGGTCCGTACATGTTTTACCAAGTGAGGTGCACAAATTTGGTTTTTCTTTTACAATTATACAGATTAAAACATTTCTATTTTAGCCATTGTTTTTCTAGGTAACTACAGGGTTATTTGTAAAACACCAACAACCTCGCAGGAGTAGATTACTAACATCATAAACAACAACATTCGTTCTACGGCTTTTCCGAAAACAGACAAAAAAAAAACGACTTTTCATACAAAACTCGATCAGCTGTTCGGACATATGTATGGAGAGTTGAATTTTTTTTGTGTTTTTCTCGCGGGCCTGTGGACGGCGAGTTATGGGCTAGCTCGCCGTCCGGCCGTCTTATGACGACAGGCCGTGTCGACGGCGCGTTCGTGTTCCACGCGCGCCTCAAAGAGATGTCAGCAACCGAGTAGGGGTCCGCATGGGCCGATGCCTGCCAGAGCTGCGGGACTGTTCGAAAGAGACACCGTGGCCCTGGAACACAAAGGGCAAAGAAGGAACATGGATGGGTTTTAGTCAGTACAAGTCCCTTCCGCTCCGCCCAGAGTGGGGGGGGTCATTTGATGATTTCCCATCCAAAAAAAAAAAAAAAAAGCCGTTAGTCCCGGCTGACATTTGTAGATCTTCGACAGTCGTTACAGGTAATCAGTGGCTAGAAAGTCTGTCAACCAGTCCTTACCCAAGGGGTATTTTTTTACCCAGTATTACCCAGTTGTGTGGTATTCAGCTGCATCCGGTTAGACTGGAAGCGGACCCCAACATAGTTGGGAAAAGGCTGGAAGATGATGATGTACGCGTATAGTGATTTGTGGTGGACGCGCGAACATTAGCTTATATATTTCGCTTGACCAACCAATCCTGGTTGGTTGCAGCATTCCGTCGAGTCCTCATCAAGTTTCGTGTACCAGGAGCGCACGTTCAAGTCTCCGCTGAAGCTACAGCCTGTCACGCCGCGCCAGGACAAGGGCAGCGAGCTCGTGCACAGTGTCAGCTTCTATAGACGTATGCAGAACGCGGTGAGTGCCATACATATTGTTACTCATTCTCAAGGGGACACTGCGGGTAGTTAGACGCCCGATAGCTTGACAATCTGTATTTATCGACCATGCAGGTACAGATAAAATAACAAAGAAACTTGCAGCGACTAGACAAAACGTAGGGGTGACAAACTAAGGCCCCTAGCACGAGCGCGTGGTGTAAACGTGACTTTAATACGGACGATTTAAAAATTGAAATTACTCATTTCACTTATAACATTTACTTGATTTTAATAATTTATTCTTATCTATGGGTGATGATAATAATTGTGCCTTATGGTAGTCGTGCTAAAAAAACACCAACATGCTCTAGGATAGTATATTTTCGATTAAAAACTTGACGTATTTACGTCACGTTTATACCGTGCACTCATACTAGTGCTTCGGCTTACTATGGCGGAGTAGCTTCATGGAAAATTATTTATCTTCTAACGGTTGGTATTGGCCAGCTTTCGACTTACATACAAAAGTATTACAGTAAATATTTAGTTTTACATTTCAAAGAGCTGTGGATTTTGTGAATAATAAATTAATAAGTATCAAACTCCGCTGACGGAACCGCAACGACGCGCTCGAGTCGCTGCATGCAGGCATCATTATGTGTGTCTTACGCTATTTAAAGGGTCTATGAACCTACTCCTCAGTGGATACTCGGCCTAACTCATCCATTATTTTTACACCTCATCTTTGGCTTTTCTTAATACTTACTATAACTGGTTCCGCAGTCATCCACCCCGTCAACTCCAATGCGAGTGGTCCGGCACGCGTCACCGGACCGCCAGCCGCCCGCCACGCCCGACGAGCCGGCCGCCTGCGTCACGACCGTGCGCGAGAGAATCAAGGAGCTGCAGAACGAGATCGGGAAGCAGCAGACTGTTATATCTCAGGTAATATCTAACAACTCCTCTCTCATGCTATAATAATAGACTTCGCCTGGTATTCTCTTCCCACGATGGCCCAAGACTACGTTATGATAAGTGTTACCATTGATTGTCTTTTTCAGTAAATTTAGGGACTCTCATTTAGTGAATAAAAATAAAATAAATTACTAACTAGCTTAACTATTTAGTAACTCGTGTGATTCATCTATTTTTTTTCCTATTTTTTAGTTTTAAATTAATTTAAATATTGAATTATATAAATGTGCGGTCATGCATGTAAAGCGAGGGGAGATTGTGGAATCTGTGGGAACCCAGCTCTCGGATTCCATAAATCTTAGATCCCTCTCAGCAACCGAAACCTGAAGTATTTGGGTATGTCGGAAGCGCTGGGCATCAATGTTATTGACATGAAGCAATCGTTGAAGGAGCGCTTCTTTGGCCGTTTGAAAAAAGTATTTAATAGTCTTTTATCAGGCGGCAAAAAGGTACGTGCCTTCAACGGTTGGTTCATGCCGGTTTTGATGTACTCTTTCGGCATACTCAAATGGACTCAGACAGAACTAGACGCCCTGGATAGGAGGGTCCGTACATTGTTGACGGCATATCGAATGCATCACCCGCGTTCTTCTGTTATGAGACTGTATATCCCGCGGAGGTGTGGGGGTTGATTGTTGACATAACGATCCCGCATGATGAGAACCTCGTGAAAGCCGAGAAAGATAAGCAAATCAAGTATCTTGACTTGGCTCACGAGGTTGTCGACATGTGGGATGTGGACTCAGCGATCATTGTGCCGATAGTTGTATCAGCCCGTGGCTTAATTGCCAAGAGCCTCGACCAATACCTGAGGAGGCTCTCGTTAGGCAGCTGGATCAAGGGTTTGATTCAGAAAGCGGTACTCCTGGACACGGCTCGTATTGTTAGGATGTTCCTCTCTCTGGAGCCCTGACCGCCGGTAGCTTGGACCCTGTTCCCGATACCGGTGGGATATAATTTTTTATATTTTTAAATGTTTTTTATATTGTTTTTAGTTTAAGAAATATTTAAAAATGTATAAGATTTGTATAAAAATAAATAAAGGAGATTATAATCGTTTATTTATCTCATCCACAAATAAAACAAATGAAAAACTTAATACTAACAAAAATAAAGGAACTTATCTTCGATCATGATGACTTAACTAGGTAGGTATTAGTAGAAATGTCATAGGTAGTTATTTAAACAATATTTTATTAGTTCATAATTGTTCTGTTAATTTAAAAAATGCATTTTGCACGGGTAATTCAATCACACACCGTGGCAACACATCGACAGCATCGCAACTGATGACGTATTCTTGGGCCAATCACGTGACCCAGCTGTCACGGGAAGAGAATACCAGGCGAAGTATATTATTATACCATGTCCTCTCTGTTCTTTTGGTACCTGCCTCTTATAATAAACCTCCGGTCTATAACCCAAGGCCGAATGTGAGCTGCTTTAACGCCATGGTGCTCTAAAGTATCGCACAAGCGATCGAGTCTGAGTTAAGGGCCACAATGTCTAACTCATAAGTACTACCAAGGTCACTGGTGGTCTGCCACTTTTGACCCTTACACCCTAAGTCAGTGTTTTTCAACCTGTGGTTCGCGACACCCCAGGGGTCGCGAAGCCTCTATAAGAGGGTCGCAAGAGATCGCGAAAACTACCTCAGTAAAAAAAAAAAAAAAAAGTTTAAAAATATATAATAGATTTAATAAGAAAATGTTAACTAAAGGATAAACATTTGTATGTGTATGTTCATAAAAATGATTAACAAAATAAAAATTTATGAGTACTCGTCCTTCTTAATGCTGGTAAGGTTGCGCTTTTTTTCATTAACTAATTCTCCCATCGCGGATCCGTTTTTGCTAGATACATTAAGAATTAAATCTTTTTCCAAATTTAAAAAATAAATGTGCTAATTATGTATTTATCTGAATCCTAAATATGCAAATACATAAAAATGTTATATGGATTGAATATTTGTAACATAATAAAATACATGAATATAAAGCGAAGGGTCAGGGGTCGCGACATATTTTTTCATACAATGGGGGTCGTGTCATGAAAAAGGTTGAAAAACACTGCCCTAAGTAACAAGGTTGAAAAGTTGTCGACCGTCAGTGAATTTGGTACCTCATGGTCATTTCTTGTTCTTAGAACGATTGAACTAATTTAGGAATTGGTAGTTCTTGGCTGAATTTTTTGGTACTTGTTAAAGAAACCAACTTACTGCCTTCTCTTTGATTTCAGGCCAGTCAAGCTTTGAATCTTTGCGCGGCTACTATCGAGTTCAGCGGCTCCACTGAACAGGCGGAAGGAGAAAGATTACTATTATTAGCTAGTAAGTAAATACATTTTTTTTTTAATATTAAATGGGCTTACTCTTGTCCTCAATCAAGGCCAAAGGACAGAGATGAATGACATTAGTCTTGTCTCTGTATACACTATTAAAAAAAAATAGGATTAAATCGTGCCATAAAGGTAAAATTGGGGTTTTTAGCTGGACTTGTAAACAAAATAAAAATTGGAACATGAAATAATTGAGAAAAAAAATACAAACTATTTTCGACTCTTTTAAGAGCTAATAGAGAACAATAGTAGTTTACAATGTGTGTAGAATAAATATTTTTTCTATCTCTTATTATTTCTATATTTTGAGGATACGAATTATTCATGAAATTACCATAACTTCCAGCCCACCGTCGCCAAGCCTGCGTGCACGAGCTGCAGCGGCTGCAGGTGGAGGGCGCGGGCCCGGCGGCCACGGCCGGCATGGCCACGCTGAACCTCAACTCGCTCAACGTGCCGCTCAAGAGGGAGTACGTGCGGCAGCTAAATGCTGGTGTGTATAGCTTTATTATACAGCTCAAGGTCAGGCAAAATGTTATTAGGATTATCCCCGCTATTGCCGACCTGTTGGTCCTGCGCCTGATATTTCTCCGATCGTGTCGGCTTGCCGAGTCAGGGAAGTGAGTGCGCACCTGTATTATGAACACGCTTGTACAGTCACGAGCATCAATATGTAAACACTTGACAAGTTTTAAAAGTGTTTTTCTGTTACTGTTCTGATAAAAATTTCATGTTGTTACGAACATAGTATTCTGTAACTCATATTTTTATGAAAAAGATCCTATCTCCAAGTTACAATCGTTATATCTCGCGAAAATTGCTATTAAATTTAGGAAAGTATATGCGTACGTACTTAGCTAGTCTCTGTTAAAAACAGCCGCCGTGCTCGAAACACGTTCGGAAAAATATAATGATTCTGTAATAACAAGAAATTATGACAATTTTTCATACGATTTGTTCCTTGCATTATCGCGTGTGTGACATATTGTGATTAACACAGTGTATTTTTTTATTTTATTAGCATGAGAACATGACATAACTTAGAACCATTCTTCATTTACAGACGGTGCCGTCGGTCACCACGCAGTCTGCCTGATCAAGTGCCGCGACCGCGTCCTCGCGACAAGCATGCAACAGACAAAGCCGACGAGCAACATTCTGCACTTCCCTGATAAGATTAGTATGCTGGGACTTGCGAGCGACTTTAAGGTTAGATGAGACTATTGATATCCAAATCTCTAGAGGTACTAGCTGACCCGACAGACGTTGTCCTTTACTAGATGTTGACAGCAGCACCACCTACCGGGTTCAACTATAGATACGAACCATCCTGGGGCTGCAGTCTCGACATAGATAGCGACAAAAATCGGTCGTTAAGTCATAACGATGTCAAATTTCTTTAATAGATTTTCAACCTTCATCATCTGCCTAGCCTTTTCCCAACTATATTGGGGTCGGCTTCCAGTCTAACCGGATGCAGCTGAATACCAGTATTTTACATGGAGCGACTGCCTATCTGACCTCCACAACCCAGTTAGTACTGGGTAATACGATACCCCTTGGTAAGACTGGTTGTCAGACTTTTTGGGCCACTGACTACCTGTAACGACTGTCAAAGATCTACAGATGACAGCCGGGACCAACGGCTTAACGTGCTTTCCGAATAGATTTTCAACCTTAAGGTTTTAAAATAAAGTTGAAAATCTATTAAAGAAATTTGACATCGTTATGACTTAACGACCGATTTTTGTCGCTATCTATGTCGAGACTGCAGCCCCAGGTGGCCACATGAGTACAAAAAAAACAACACAACAAGCTGAAAAGCAGGAGATGAATTGCTAACACGCGCACACCACTAGGTGGGCGAGGGGGGGGGGTAGCCTAAAACCTCACCAACTATCACCATGGGGAAGGGGTTAAAAAGTTGCTAAAAAAAAAACATCACTTGATTAATGGACGACCCATAAGTGTTCTGAAAATTTATTTATGATTTTTTTCCAGGTTACAGTAGAGGTGTACCTGCTGCAAGCGTCAAAACAAGTGCTATCACATGAGATGAAATATCACATCACAAGCAAAAAGGTATGCACGAAGTTTTATCATTTACATTCTGAAAAGCTGATCAACACCCGGCGCATCAAATTATAAGGGCAAAAGCCTCTTTTTCACACTTTCAAATCCCTCTATGTCATGCGATTTTGGATATTTTTTTTTTTTTGCTTAATGTTTTGTTGACTGATAAGTAGAGATCGGATATTAGGATGAGGAGTGTTGACTAGCATGGTTATATTTTCCATTTTATTTTATTTTATGTGAATATTGAACAGCATTTGAATTCTGTTATTTAACAGCAAAAATTGTAAAGTTAAAGTATTTTTTTACGTTAATTTAAATATTTCTTGCTTAGTTTAAAACTGAATAGAAAAATTAATACTCACTGTATATTTTTTTATGAAATCTCGCGAAATCGGGAAAAAATCATATTTAAAGAAGTCGCTTCCAAACTTTAGTACCCTTTGCAGGAAAAAAATGTACTTTAGGTAAATATGCTTCCGATCCGATAACTTATTTCATTATAAAATAATAATAAAATGTTTTATTTGTACACAAAAATCAAACACTACAATTTAGTGACAGGATTTAGCTGTACAACAGCGACAATTTATAAATCAACGCTTGACTTCTAAACTAGGCAGGAAACCTGTGTCTGAGAAATCAGTTCTCTGCCCCTTACGTAAATTTTTAGCAGTATTCATTTATATTTTCTGAGACTTATTTCCTGTTTCTATCCACAGTCAAGCTCCAAGCTCCTCACGCCAAAATCAAAGGTATCAGAACTAAAGGCGCCGCGAGTGCAGAGCCCGGCGGGACCGCTAGCAGTACGCTCTCCGCAGTTCTCCCTGCACGGATACTGCATCTTCGCGTTACAGCAAGCGAGCAGAAACAACTTCACGTTGAACAAGGTAAGGAAATACCCTTGGAACCAAAATAAGGCTAAAATTGTAAAAATTAGACTACCTCGCAAGTGGTCGCAAGCGCAACTGCTGAGCATGAGTTCCTGGGTTCGATTCCAGGGTCGGGCAAAGTGTTATTGGATTTTTCCATGAGGGATTTCTCAGTAGCAGCCATGCAGGGATTTGTGCCCGGTAGATGCCAATAGGCTAGCCAAAAATACGCGCTTTGGATGTGGAGTTACGGACACTAGTCCGTTGTACAATACAATAGGCTAGCCCCCTATTACATGGGACTGAAACATAAGTGGTGTATAGTGGGTGTACTTGTTAGTTTCACGTCTGCTTTTCGGGCATTACAAGGCGTACTGTTATGTTATATCAACATCTTGATCTACAACCAACCTGCAGGGTACAGGGCTCGCGAAAATCGCCGAAAGGATGTGTCGCGTCAGTGGGAACATTATAGCTAGCAGCTAATTCTATGTTATTGTTACAGTTCGATTCAATTTAATTGTAATAAGTACTATGCACTTTTTATTATTGTGTATCTTGATATATTTTTCGACCGATTTTTAAATATTGTAATATTGTATGTACACCACGATTTGTGTTTATACACGAATACTTTTAGGTCGTTCTGGAACCGAAACACAGTAACTCCAGTCGAGTAATAGTTACTATTGGCATATTCTTTTTTTTTTATGACGTCTAATATAGAAGTTAGAAATTTATCACATTTTTTCTGTCATTCGAGTTAAATCTTAGTAGGGCTCCCACTATTTCATTCATAAACGCAATAACGTACGCGGTCCGCTCGATGATGACGTAGCGCGGCTCAGCTGAGCGTAAATTCGTCCGACGTCCATTGACCCGCTCAACTGCGAGTCAGTTGAGCGGGTCAATGGACGTCGGACGAATTTATTAACCGACTGCAAGTAGTATTTCATTTCAGGTCCGATTTAGGTTGGTGTAGGTTCATTTACCTACATCATTTCTCGTTCGTATCAGAAGCACGGCACGGTTTTTACCACTATCACATCTCTTTGTTAACGAGAGAAATTAATTGGCATTTAATTCACCACTCTCGCATCCAGGGACTGCATACCGATACAATTTTGATATCGATATCACATTATCGATATAAATACTGATATTTCGGTATCTCTTTATCGATATTGGTACCGATATTTTTATTCAGTATACTAATATATATACTTTAGTGTGCCTATATCAGTATCGATACCGATACTAAAATACCGATAAATTACCAATAAATGCCTTTTTCCGCGGCCGCGTCATCTTTGCGATTCACGCCATCCGCTCCCGGCCCGCCTAGGTACGGTCGTGCGTGTGATACCTACGTGAATTTTGGTTTCTGGTGATTGGTGCTTCAAGATGGCTGGATTGACTAGTTTGTATTTTTTACCTTTAAAGTTTTTTTTTTTTCGTTTATTTCTAGACCGGAAAGGCATGTACGCACCACGAACGAATAAAACATGATGAACACAAACATCGAATACGAAACATTTGGTTCGTACGTGTGGACGTAGATTAGCCAAGCGAACACGAACACTATACCTACGAACACAGTTCGGCTTGTGTTGACGCTCAACCACCCGGCTCTCTTTAGTAGCCATGGATAATGGATTCGCCATTGGAAGTGGTCGACAGCGAAGTAGCCAAAAATATTTTGCGATTCGTAAGATTCACGAAATATTGTTTCCAAAAGAAGATCCTATGTGGTGAGAAACAGTTTTGTACAAAAAGTACAAAAACCGAAAACAAAATGATGCGCCGCGCCGCCCCGCGCTCTCTCCTCGAGTTCGGTACGAATCTAGAACGGACGGAACGCGCGCTAGTTTAGGTATTTCGTTCGTATTATTAAAAAAAAAAAATATTTTGAAAATTTCAATGTGTGTTGTGTTTGTAATTTCAGTTAGATATATTACACTGTTTTGTCATTATTCAAAAACCAATTACCTTCCGTGAAGTATTTATCAGACGGCACGGTTGGCGCAGTGGCTGAGCGATTGACTGCTGCGCTTCGTGTCGCGGGTTCGATTCCCGCACGGAACAAATATTTGTATGGCCTACAGGTAGTTGTTCCGGGTCTGGCTGTTTGTGTATGTGAGCTTAAATGTTTTCAGGTGTACTTGTGGTCGCGAGAGCTGACGTCTCTGCGCAAGGCGTGCGTTGCCGCGCGGCGCCTGTACGCCAGGCATCGCAGGCTCCGCATCCGCCCTCCGGATGCGGCAGCCATTGAGGCGGAGCTGTACGAGGGGTACAGAGCGGCGAAGACCGCCCTCCAAGAGGCTGTCCGGCCGGCCAAGAATTTGGCCCGCGAGGAGATGCTGGAGTCTCTGAACGGAGATCCGTGGGGGCGCCCTTACAAGATGGTGCGGGACAAACTCCGCACCCGGGCCCCCCCGCTAACGCAGAGTCTCCGGCCTGAGCTCGTGAAGGACGTGGTGAGCGCTCTGTTCCCTTCGCGAGGGGAGCATCCTCCCCCGCCTATGGCTCCGCCGCCGCGTGCGGTGCCGGAAGCGGACCACACCGATGACGATGACGACGTTCCGGAGGTGACTGGGGTAGACCTGAGAGTGGCGGTACGCAGGCTGAAAACCAGAAACACCGCCCCGTGACCCGATGGCTTGCCTGGCAAAGCCTGGGTCCTGGCCTCTGAGGCTCTCGGGCCCCGACTGGAAGGGCTCCTAAGCGCATGCTTGGAGAGAGGCCAGTTTCCGCTTCGTTGGAAGACGGGGAAGCTGGTCCTCATCCGGAAACCAGGGCGCCCTGCGGACTCTCCGTCCGCATACCGGCCCATCGTGTTGCTCGACGAGGTGGGCAAGCTCTTCGAAAGAGTGATTGCCAACCGCCTCGCCGGGCACCTTGCGGGGATGGGGCCGGATCTTGCGGAACACCAGTTTGGTTTCCGCAAGGGGCGCTCCACGGTGGACGCCATCATGCGCGTGAGAGCCCTCACGATGGGGGACGCGGTGTCCCGGGGTGGGGTCGTCTTGGCGGTGTCTCTTGACATCGCCAACGCCTTCAACTCCATGCCTGGAGCTGCATTAGGAAGGCACTCCGGTATCACCGGGTGCCAACCTACCTTTGTCGTGTAGTCGGGGACTACTTGACGGATAGGGCCGTCATCTATCCCGGTCGTAGCGGAGAATGGAACCGGCGAGAGATGTCGTGCGGTGTTCCACAGGGATCGGTTCTGGGACCGGCCCTGTGGAACATCGGTTACGACTGGGTGCTGCGCGCCGACCTCCCTACCGGCGTCAGTGTAGTTGGCTACGCTGACGACACGCTGGTACTGGCACAAGGGAGGTCGCACGAGGCGGCGGCCGAAAACATGACACGCGGGGTTGCGACAGTCGTAGAGAGAATCCGGAAATTTTGTCTCGAGGTGGCATTGCACAAGTCCGAGGCCATGTGTTTTCATGGGCCTCGGAATGCGCCACCGTCGGGATCCCTACTGACGGCAGGAGGGGTTTCCATCGGCGTCGGGTCGACGTTGAAGTACCTAGGACTCGTCCTCGACAGCTGGTGGAACTTCGTGGAGCACTTCCGACGTTTGGCTCCCAAACTGGAACGGACAGGGGCTGCCTTCAAGCGGCTCTTGCCCAACCTGAGGGGTCCAAACGCCTCCTGCCGGAGGCTATACGCGGGGGTCGTGCGGTCCATGGCGCTTTATGGGGCCCCGGTGTGGGCGCGTTCTTTGAGGCGGCAAGCAGCCCACTACCTGAACGCGCCCCAATAGGTGATAGCCATAAGGCTAATCCGGGGGTACCGCACGATCTCCGGCGAGGCGGCTAGCCTCCTTGCCGGATTGCCGCCATGGGATCTGGAGGCGATAGTCCTCGCGCGCCTGCATGAATGGCGTGCGGAAGCACTATGTCGGGGGGAAACTCCGCTGCCGCGGTAAATTGCCGCTCAGCGGACAGACCTCCGGCGTGATCTCATGGCGACATGGAGAGAGCGACTGTTGCAACCCCGTGCAGGGCACGCTACCATAGTGGCGATAAGTCCCCTCTTTGAGGAGTGGCTAGAGAGGCGCCACGGCGCCCTCACCTACCGCCTGACGCAGATCCTCACCGGACACGGTTGTTTCGGGAGGTTCCTGCACCGAATCGGGCGGGAGGAAACGCCCGGGTGTTTCCACTGCGAGGATCGTCCGGAAGACACGGTGGAGCACACCGTAGAGGTCTGCCCCGCTTGGGCGGAGCACCGCCGTGTCCTTGTAGCGGCGATTGGCGGCGGCGATCTCTCGCGTCCGGCCCTGGTTCAAGCCATGGTCCGGAGCGAGAGGGAATGGGAAGCCATCACCACCTTCTGTGAAGCAGTCATACTAGTGAAGGAGGTGGCGGGACGTGAGAGGGAAAGAACCTCACGTCCCAGCCGCCGCGGGAGACGCCCTGGGCGTCGGGGGTCACGTGGTGGCTCCCGGCCACCGTAGGCGCGGGCCTGTGGACGGCGAGTTATGGGCTAGCTCGCCGTCCGGCCGTCTTATGACGACAGGCCGTGTCGACGGCGCGTTCGTGTTCCACGCGCGCCTCAAAGAGATGTCAGTAACCGAGTAGGGGTCCGCATGGGCCGATGCCTGCCAGAGCTGCGGGACTGTTCGAAAGAGACACCGGGGCCCTGGAACATAAAGGGCAAAGAAGGAACATGGATGGGTTTTAGTCAGTACAAGTCTGACACTCCCTTCCGCTCCGCCCAGAGTGGGGGGGTCATTTGATGATTTCCCATGCAAAAAAAAAAAAAAAGCTTAAATGTTTGTAAACGCACCCACGATACAGGAAAAATTCCTAGTGTGGGGTAGTTAGTAGGTAGGTGGTAGGTAGTCGGTAGGTAGTAGGTAGGTAGCAGGTAGGTAGTAGGTAGATAGTAGGTAGTTAGTAAGTAGGTAGGTAGGTAGGTAAAGGTGCATTGCAAGGATCAGCTAGTAAATTATATTACTAAAGGTTAAGTAATAACGACGCAGCACGGCATCAAACGAACGCAAATTACGTATCACTTCCTCGGTTTTTTTTTGTAGGATTAGATACGATCAAATGACTCCTCCCGCCCTGTTCATTACGGACTTACGGTACGTACATGCGAACAAAGTGTTCGTTGTTCATGTTCACCATGTCCTTGTTCGTTCGTGTGTGCACGCCTTTAAAGTGTCTAAAGTCTAGTCTGCATATTATATTATAAATACCAATTTGCCTTGTTTCCGTATAAAGGTAGATAAGTAAGTAGCAATATTGTAATCTAAAGTTAAAATTTGAAATTGTTAGTTTTCCTACGGCAATACAGCAAAAATACAGAAGCTAAGCACCACGGCGTCGGGCGTACACGCTGCGTTTGATGCACTGCACTGTTGCCGTTCCGTTTCGGGCCGAGATAGCGCGCCGTCCGCCTGCGTGACGGGCGATCTCGCAACTTCGCGTTGCAGCCTGATATCAGTACTGAGTATCGATATAATTATCGATAATTTTATATGGATATTCAAATAACTGATACAAAATATCGATATTTACCCCAGTTATCGATTCTGGTATTGGTATTTTCTTTAAAATATCGATATATTTCGGGTATCGATATCAGTCCCTGCTCGCATCACGAAATCACTACTACTCGTACCTATTGAACTAGACTCCGACACGACGACAGTACGCTTGGGAATTAGACCTTAAATCGAGTGTCGACCAATCGAAACTACCTACCTGATTCATAAAATAATACTGCCTAAAACATTTTTTTTGCGGTAATGCTGGCGGCTGTTACAAACGCAGACAATTCGCACAGAAAAATGAATCGTTTCGTCTGTCGAATAGAGTTCATTATTAGTTGGATGTATTATTAGGTATTGGAGGTATTAGGTTGGAATTAAGACCTTATTTTAATAAAGTGAACCGTGTAATTCGGTTGTGTATCTTTGTAACAGTCAGGTCGGACACGAGACAATGGGTTTCTCAGAATAATTTTAGTAAACTGCGTATTTTACTTAGGTACCTAGTTTGGGTAAAATTTCTAATTTTCACCGTTTACGGTTAAGAAATAAAGTCTAAATTCGCTTTTCGTATTTTTATTTGTGTACCAATTTATCTATCGCGTAGGTACCTATTTGCGCGACCGATCCTTTGGTTAGAACGGTATACATAACATCATGCCTGTTATCCCCGAAGGTTTTGGCAGAGGTGTACCTAATGGTACACCCACATTTTTCGCCAGTTATGTTTAATTCCCATGTAATAATCGTTTGATTCCGCATTCATGACCATTGTGTTGTTTGTTGTGTTTGATCTAAATTGCGTTTATGTTTACGTACTTCACAGTTAAATAACTCTAATTTTTCCTTCATACTTTTTACGGGCTTAGGACCGTCGCGTCAGTAATACATTTTACGTCTAAGTCGGTACCTACCTACTAACTTTGTAAGTACTCTTTTATTATCAAGAAAAGGTATTGCAGGCGCAGGCGTATTTAAAAAATTGGAGCTATCTACAAACATAATCAATTTATAACTAACTAAGGCTAAACACTTTTTAAATAATTTACACTTCCCTGTATCGAAGCAACTGCTCAAAATGGAGTCCACTTTGCTCCATACACAAACGGGCACGTTTAATCACATTGTCTTTTAATTTTCCTAATGTGTATCTGTCACTTTTCACAATATTAAATGCGTCCACTATCGCACTTCTTAACTCATCTCGAGTAGTATGCTCCTCGAAATAAACTAGTCTTTTAATTTCGGACCACAAATAAAAATCCAGTGGTGTTAAGTCAGGGCTCCTTGCGGGCCAAGCCACAGGGCCACCACGACCTATCCACTGCTCACCAAACTCACTGTTAAGGTACGCACGCACTGCAGGATGATGGAGGTGAAGGGAACTTGAGGGTCGGTGATTCCACGTGCGCGCAGTGAGTTCAGGTGTTCCGGCTGAGCATAAAGTCGTCTAGCCTCTTCCAGGTTATTGTGCGCCATCCCATAAAAATCCACCATTGCCCAATACTCCACATTGGAGTACGCGTATTGCCGACTCATTTTTAACATGTTATTAGGTTGCGCGTGAGTGACCGAACACGAACCGCGCGACGGCTAGACTGTGTAAGCGTGGGGTGGGGGCGTGGCTTACGGATCGATGAATGGATTTTTCAATGGGTACCGTTCGCATGTGTTGCCGATCGTGAATACGTTTTACACACACATATGCGTTTACCGCAAGGAAGCGTTACTTCGAGTTCTCATTATTTCACAAAAAAAACATTAAATTAAATTTTTCGTGATTTTTTTTATTTTTACTTTTTGAAAAAAATAGTCCCAATCGTTTCGAAATCGATGATTGAGTTTATGGCTTTCGGTTCCAGAACGACCAAAAAATAACCGTGTATAGCTGATCGAATAAATTATTTGAAAAATGCTTTATACTACCGCGCTCACTGATGGTTGACCACTTTTCAACCTTATTACTAAGGGCATAAGAGTATGTATACTCATGTCTCCAAAAACTAATATTATTTAAATCTTGTTCTGAAACATGACATTGAACACCCATAACAATTTTCTTTAGATGTAAACCAGTCTAAAAACATGCTGTCCTAAACTCCTAATATCATAAAACACTTGTAACAATCACAATATTGCCTCCATTCCCAGGTCCCCTGCGGCAGTCCCCTTGAAGGCTCAGTGAGCCTGGAGATCAAGGCGCGTGTACAGGTGACCCCGCCGTCCCCTCATGCCGCCTTCCTGACGGCGTTCGACGACGTGTCGGGTCTGGGCGCGTGGCACCGGCGCTGGTTCAAGCTGCAGCCGCCGCGCCTGGCCTACTGGAAGTACCCGGATGATGTGCAGAGGAAGGTAAGACTCCGGATTTGGACCTTATCGTGTACAGCGAATGCACAATACGTTATCCGTGTGCTTGCAAATAGATTGTCTCATACGAAAATTCAATATCTACTCAACCAAAATGTATAATAGAACAGCAGATTGATTTTCGCCATCCGGTTCAGTTTGATGCTCCGTATATGACCACGCTTTTCAACATGCTGTATAAGGCGCAGAAAGGGTTTGAGCCGGCAGAAAAAAAGCTTTATTATGTCCGAACAAAAACAGCGAAAAAGACGTAATTCGCTTTGATTCGGTTCGGACGACGCGACTCGATCACGCGTTGGTCCAAATTTAACGAATGTGTGATCGGCTCAAGCTGATTTCACGTCGAAACGTGTGATCAAATCCTAAGGGTACAATTTTACATTGTCACTAACTCTAAACCTTATGTTTCAGATGCCAATAGGCGACATTGACCTATCAACCGTCATCTCGGAGCGCGTAATTAGGGCCCCGCGCGACCTGTGCGCGCGCCCCAACACGATCCTGCTGGAGTCCGCCGTGCCCGCCGGCCTCGTGGTGCCCGACTGCGGCTCGCTGGTGTACGTGCGCCGCCCGGACGGCTCCGTCGTGAGGAGGCACCTGCTGGCTGCCGACACGCCTAAGGACAGGGATGTGTGGCTGGACTGTCTAAATAAAGCGCTGGAGTATGTCAGGTGCTGTGGTACTGATGAGGATTAGAGATTGGGAGTCAATTCGGGGAGGTATGTGATATGTGGAATCATGTGAAAGACATTATGGTGTGATGACGACATTTTTGTCAATATTGTTTAGTTTATTCCGATATGTTTTTAAGTGTTTTGAATTGGGTGGTGGAAAAATGTAACCTAACTTCAGGGTCACGACCATCTGTGCTAAATATCCGTCAACATCACTGAGAGTCTGGAGTCTCGATATATTATTGCCAGAAAATTCATTCATACAAACAGTAGTGTCAAGTCTCGAACGGATCTCTGAGCCTGGAGAGGTTAGAATCTGTTGTGTGAGGATAAAAAAAAATTACAATTGACAATGTTTTAATTTTCTGTTTCTTGTAGCGATTTGCATTCGAAATAGTTGATAGGTACTGGCCATCAGTTCAAATAAATGTATTGTTATCCGCTTTACAATCTAGAATTCCATTGGCAGGACCAAGTAATGCCTGTGTACCATGTATAATGTCGTAAGTAATTGTATGGGACCAATTTTAATTATGTATTTGTATTATTAATTATAAAAATGTATCATTAAAGAATGATAAAGGTACACCTGAAGACTGCGACTTGTTCATACAACAAGATGCGTAGTTGATTTTTGCACTCGATTCATAACTGACCACATCTATAGTCCTTCCACAAATTTTATATTATTGTCAAATCAGAGTACCTAATCTTAGTTTTCGTTACAATAAGTTTGCTGTGGGAATGCTACGGTCGAGGCTTTTACAAAGCAAACGCAGGTCAGTAGCAGGAATCGATGGTGCATGGAGTTGAAGCGCGGGCCACCGATACACGGCGCAGCGCCTGTGTCTTTTGAACCCAGCCGTCGCAGTGCAGCGCTAGCGGCCGCCCTGTGCACTCGCTGTGACGTCTGCGTACGGCCCGCACTGTCACTGACCTACGTTTGGTTATAGAAGCCTACAGAGGTATTCTGAAGGAATACAATTTTGGCTAATTATCATGTTAAAGTTCAACAAATGTATTCCAAATTAATACAAGAGGCCTCTGGTAGTAAGCTATCACTGCCACACACATTTGCCATGACAAAGTAGATCGTAAATTCTAGGTAATAGATACGATAGCAGCATATTTTTTTTTTCTATAATTTTGTAGTGTGTATAGCTTTAGTTTGACTGAATCTAGATTTAATTACTAACAATGTAACCACTAGGTTATTAATTAACAATGACATTACTGTCTTAAAAATATTTTAGTGTTTGGAAAACAATAAAAACAGCAGATCACAGACACTAAGCCGTACCTTAATGCATGCCTAAGTATGATTGTATTGTTCGAATTTTAATTCTGGCAGAACGGAGTTTTGAAATTCAATAAAACGTTTTTATTGAGCCATTTAATCAGGTCGCTAAATGACAAAACGGGCGTAAACAAACGTTTTACAACTACTTTTATAAGCTTTATAAGATGCCATTATAACAATGAAATGAACAAAATTAATAATGAAAACTATTCCCACAAATACCTATATCTTTTTGATAAATCGTCTTAATTTGTACTTATAACATTAATTATTTCTCACAATTTGTAATTTCTACTAACTCAAATACTATCTTTAGTTTTAAATATGCATCATTTCATCTTCCATTACACCGTATAATCACAAAATAAATACTCGCGACATCGTACTATTATGTAATTAGTTCGCTATTGCGTTACAACAATGCAAAGTAATTATTATGTGTTAAGATATTTGTAATCCACCTGTTATACTTTTTAGATGTTATTTTAGGTATAAAGATTATTTACACTATAGATAGCATCGGTATTTAACGTGTGTGCAACAAAATGTGCATTATTTCAGTTTTAGAACTTAATATGACCTATTATTGTGTTCGCTAGACACAAACTTTGCATATAGGGTAACTGGTAATTAGTGGCCGATACTTAAAAACGTGATTATACTCATGATAACAAACAACTTTCCCAACGAAACATTTTTTTTATACCTACTCGTTCACTTTTATCCCAATAACACAACAGCTGAGGCAGAGCACGGTGGGAGACAGAACGGCGTCACACGGCTAACAGCTGATAGGTCACAGGCGCGCGCGCGCGCTAATTTCATACGGTGTTGTGTTATTGGGATCTTAGTGAACGAATATAAAAAAACAGTTTCTTTGGGAAAGTTGTTTTTTATCATGAGTACAATAACGTGTTTAAGTATCGGTCACTAATTACCAGTCAACCTATATAAAAAGACGGGTCCGGAAATGTCCTCGGGTTTTCACTTGTTCAGTAGCTTGGTAGCTATTCACCCTTATTTCAGCTTTATAATATTTCTTAATACAATGCAAAGAGGTGTCAGTTTACATATTCATTTTAACATTGATTTACGTATCTACACTATTCGGATGCGCCCCCACATCGAAATTTTTCAAGTAATTAAAAAAAAAAAAACAGGTGTTCCGTACATTTTGACCGTGTAGGTATTGCACTTTTGAAGAAAACAGCTGGTTTTTTTACAATTGTATGTCAGAATGACGTACCGATTACGTGGTAACCGTTTGTCCGTCGGTGACCCTTCCACTCTGTATAGTTGCAGTCTCGATGCGTCCAAAAGACAATTGTTTTACATAAATTCTAATACAATTTGAATAGAAACATTATTCGAAAAACTACGCAGTTTTCTTTAATTTTAGTTACAAGTGTGCACCGAGAATTGGAATTGATTGTATTTGCAATAATTATGTGTGTGTAGTTTGTAATTATATTTTATATGTAAATAAAATCAATTTATTACAATAATATAACTATTTTAAGTATATTTCGTTGTTTCATTTGTTACATCCTACTTTGATCTTTATCACTGATATAAACTGATAATGTTGCTGAAAATTTATCAGCAAGGTTAGATTCTATCAGCAGAGATGCATTCAAAATCATATGTTACAATATTTCATGCCTCCAAGAAGCTCGTATCTCTATCGATCAACTAAATCAACATGACACAAAACACTCACTAGTGTTGCTAACCATTAGCAGATACCTGATATGCTTCCACTAGATATCCGCAAAGTTGGACCTCTAGGGCTGTAGTACAGCCTCATGTAATAGAAGGCGAGCCTATTGCCATCAACCGGGCATAAGTTCAGATTCCTGACTGCTACTGAGAAATTCCTGATTGATTAACCTTCACAGCGTCCGACCTGAGAATCGAACCCAGGAACTCATGCTCAACAATACCACTTCATCATCTGCCTAGCCTTTTCCCCAAGTATGTTTGTGTCGGCTTCTAGTCTAACTGGATGCAGCTGAATACCAGTATTTTACATGGACTGACTGCCTATCTGACCTCCACAACCCAATTAGTACTGAGTAATACGATACCCTTTGAGAAGACTGGTTGTCAGACTTTCGGGCCACTGACTACCTGTAAAAGATCTACAAAATGACAGTCGGGACCAACGGCTTAAAGTGCTTTCTGGGGCACGGAAGAAACTCGGTATGTAATGGGTGGTCACCCATCTACGGACCAACCTAGGCAAAAGAACAACCCGAGCGGCTGTAATTATTTAGCCACGAGCTTCTCAACAGTAACACTTGCGACCCCTAAACCAACGTGGCAGTCACTTCATATAATATGCCTTGAAAACGAGCAGCAAGAGGGGTTAAAGGTTATATAAAGATTGAATATGGGTTCCAGAAAGAACCATATAAATATGTCGGATTGTCAGGATTTATTCCGTTAGGTTCGTACAACATGTGGGCAAACGATACGTTTCGTGCTATGAAAATACACTGGGTGCAATACACTGTTTCTATTAAATTAACAAATTACATGAAATTACTACTTAACACGGGGCACATTGTTCCAGGACGCCACACCTCCGCTGCGATCAGACATTGAATGTCGTCCTCACCTCGAGCTGTAAACATCAAGGCTCTGTAGAAGCACGCTGTGGTGTGGGTAGACTTGCAAGTAGGTGGCGTGTAGTCCCCACTGGCGTACTTGCGATTCATTTTAAGTCCGTACCAATGACCGGATCCGACAAATAAAACAGCCATAAAACTTCAATCTCCTTTATTTATAATACAATACAATATACAGATATAGAGAGATTATCAATTGCTAATTTGCTATACAGTGATGATATACCTATCAAAATATTAATTATCGCCTATTTTATCGTGTCGTGCATTTATTCGCGTAATTTGATACCTAAACATACCTAACTACTTATGTATTAAGTACATAGTAAGCATATTGACTAGAGTCGAAAGTAGAAGTTAGCTAACTTACTTAGGTAGGTTTTAGGAACAATACAGTCATACTTAGATGTGGAACTCATCAGGAAAGGATTTTATGGTAAATTGACATTTAAAAAACTGTGTTTTCTTGAAGACAATTTTTTTCTTGGAGATTGTGGGTAAATAAATACAAAAAAACGCAGTAGCACATAAAATAAATAAGACGGTTTTCACAACCATAGGCGAAACTTAAATTAATGCCTAAATAAAAATCCACAATCGAAAGACCAACACTTGACTCAGGTCCTTGAGTTGAAATTCCAACAGTGAACATAACATCACGCCTGTAATCCCAGAGAGGTTTGGCAGAGGTGTACTCAATAGCACCACAGCTATGTTTATGTCACAGTGAAATATTCCGTCTATAATATAGTGAATATGGCCAGACATAAGAGTCTTATTAAAAGAAGGAGGTAGGTACCTAATAAAAGAATTCCATTCTTAACATACTGAAATAATCAATTACCTACTTTAAAATAAATAACAATCCTATGTCATTACGGGTCAATACACACCGAAGTGACAGATACTACGATACACGGTACTACGCATTTCCTAATGGTGATAAAGCATAAAATGGCTTGACAGTGAAACTGCACTGCCGACCGCTGCCACTTCGGTATGAATTGACCCTTAAACGATCACCTTAAGTAATTAACTAATTAGCAGAAGCGCCCCAAAATATGAAACTTTTCCTTCTACAAAGATATGGTTTTCAACATTTCACATAATATTGTCCTTCATAAATACCAGCCACTCTAAATTAAATTTAGAATTAGGCATAACTCAATGATTTTCTGAAACTTTTAGAGTACGGAACTCAATTTGGTTACCCAAAGGGCAATGTATGTTATGACTACAACAAAATAATACCAACCAGTAATGAATACTTGATTATACAACAACTCCT
Organism: Noctua janthina; assembly: GCA_963576755.1. Lineage (NCBI taxonomy): Eukaryota > Metazoa > Arthropoda > Insecta > Lepidoptera > Noctuidae > Noctua > Noctua janthina. Next base: position 10,971,620 of record OY755068.1, on the reverse strand, counting down.
TTGGATATTCATATACTTCAGCCTGCTTGCACCACGAATCAAACGCGTTTAACGCTGAACATATTTAAAACATCAGTCTCTGTCATCTTTAAACGATTGATACAAACAGAACAATGTTTTAAATGCGTTTAACGATTCGTGGTGCAACAAGCGGGCCTTAATCTCTGTTATAGCTGTTGATTATCTGTAAATTGACTACTTGACAGTTGACAGATGACAGTTGTGCGAAACTGACAGGAATAATGCGTAAAGGCAAAGTGCGTGTAAAGGTGTACCTGACAGGTTTACCTCTACAGGTAAGCTTGAACTGCGTAGTGGGTACCTAAACCTGCACAGTTTTGCAACATACACGCTTCGGTTTACCTGTACGGGTCAACTGTACAGGCAAACCTGTCATGTATTTGTACACTATAGCGTGTATGGCTGGCTACCTTTATGTAACACTTATAGATCGTGGTTTAAGAAATTGACAGAATTTTTTATCTAAAACAGTCAAATATTTAACAAAATTTGAACCAACAATAAACAAAAATCTGCTTAAAAGTCTTGCGTTCATTGTCCCAAAACAGAAGGCATAGATCAAGAAACAGCGAGCATTACAAACGCGATCTAAACTGTATCCAATCATTACGGAATCTCTTCATCATCAACAGGATCTGGCCGTCAGTTCGCGAGTCTATCTGCCTATGAAATGCAGGCCGCCTATTCCTCGTCGTAGAGCGGCGGCTTGTCCGGGTCGCTGTGGTGTTTGCTGCTCATCTCCGATGTCAGGGCTGCCTTCAATTCGTGCTGCCAACATGGGAGAAGATATTTTAGATTAGTACGTCACTTCTGTATTGGGTTCTTGCGTTATCAGGGTTCCGTACCCGAAGAGTAACCAACAGGACCCAATCACTAAGCCTCCGCTATCCGTCCGTCCGTCTGTCTGTCAGCGGGCTGTATCTCATGATCCGTGATAGGTAGACAGTTGAAATTTTCAAAGATTGTGTAGTTCTGTTGCTGCTATAACAACAAATATTGAAAATAAATTAAAAATTAAAGGGGGCTCCCCTGCTGGGATGGTACAAAACCCTTCATGCGCAGTCCGACTCTCACTTGGCCGGTTTTATCTTTCTACATCGTTTCCACATACATGAATAATGTTACCCAGATTTTGTTAAAATAAATTTTGATTTAAAAGAGTGTCCGTGGAGTTGCTTGTCCATTCTTCTCCATGGAGATCTACGTTTTGGAATGAGCGACTGCAGTACTTTCACAAGTTATATTATTAAAAGCAGTCATCCAAAAAGTTGGTAACGTCGCAAATAGCTGTCAAATATTTGCCTGTTTTAATTAATTTGTCAATATTACTGTATGGGAATAAGAAATATGGCTAACTAGTGAACTAGAATATTAATAATGAATTGCAATTAAAAAACTGAATTTGATGTTGTAACCGTTTTAGGTGTAAAAAAGGCATTTGGAAAGTTTTTAAATACTTTTTTTACATCTAGAACTAAATATTCGGTGTTACGATAAGTATTAATTATTGCATTTCATAATCAATATTTTAGTTCAATAGTTAGCCTTTTTTCCTATTTGCATAGTAATATTGCAAAATTAATCAAAAGAGCGAAATATTTGACAGCTATTTCCGACGTTGCCCACTTTCTGTATAAGTACTCATAAGCCTTGTGACTGGGACTGCAGCTTCATCTTTTTATTTTTGGCAATTCCAAAGTGCCTGTATCTATCTAATCGAAATAAATGCTTCGAGTTTGAATTGGATTAGCGATTAATATCGCTGTGTAAGGTTAGTTAGGTACTTAATAAAGCACTTCAGGTTGCTTTTCCACCAAGTCTAAGTTTTCTGAGCTACGAAACTATGTTTCTTTTACCACGACAGCACAGTCGTAGCGACAGCACAGTCGTAGTTGCTAAGATGTGCTTTCCTCATTTATCCCGGCCTTCATTCTGTTGAAATCTTTTTCACAAGAGCGAAACCATCCTACGCGTTATAAATCAAAGGCTGTGTTACTGGGTTGATATCATGCACATACTGTATAAGGACACATCCATTTCTACGCAGCATAATACTAACATTCTAATGAAAAAGCAACCTAATAATCATCCAAGCTTAGCTCCGTTTTGGGAAACAATACTATATTAGCCTTTGTCCAAAATCCGGACGTTTACATTCATAGCCGAACCTTAAAAAAAAATCGGCTTGTAAATGAAGCCTTAGTCAGAGGGTCAGGGTCCGTTCAACATTTGCATAGAGATTAGTAAGCCTACGATATTACTCTTGCAATTGACAAGTCCATCACTGTGGTTTTAATCAATTGTTTGATAGAATAGATGGATTGACATCTGTAAGCCACTTTGTGTCAGTAACTTCTAGGATATCCCTATTCTATTCGCTAGTGTGATCACTAAGTTTAAATGTCAACATAACTATGTATAAGTATAAGCGGAGAACTGAGCGCTGAATCGAAGCTCTAAAGACACAAATATGTGGCCTAAGCAAACCTAAGTTACGAACAGGCGTTACTTGGCGGATATCGGTGACAGTGAACTGTTATGAAATTTTCAATATGTTGTTTTGATTCCTCCAAATACTGATGTTGGCCTTTTAACAGCGTTAATAGCTTATCATCATCTGCCTAGGCTTTTCCGAACTATGTTGGGATCAGCTTCCAGTTTAACCGGATGCAGCTGAATAAGTGAATACCAGTATTTTGCATGGACCAACTACCTATCTGACCTCCACAATCCAGTTAGTATTGGGTAATACGATAATAACTCCTCGCCAAAAGATATTAATAAATTAAGGCTGGGGTCCTGTGCTAACAGCCCTGCACTTTACTTTGCGTAGATTAATACGTCACTGCTGCTCTCAAAACGATGATACATTCCTGAAACATCCACTGACCCGTACTGGGTCCGTGTAGTGGTACTTGGTAGCCCACTCTCTTACGCGGAGGGGAGGTCTGTGTCCCAGGTATGGGGACGTGGAATACATCGGGCAGCAATAGATGTAGGCTGATTATTTTATTTTATTTTTTTTAGTACATGGAGGACTTACAGCTAATAACAACACACAAACAAGGAAACCATAGTCACCAGAAAGCCAATTACAAATCCTCACGTATAGACTTTGAATAAAAATAAAATAAAAATATGGTGTGAGCACAAAAACAGAAAATACACCGCTTTAATCAAAGTAAGAAGAATATAAATACTTGGCTTGCAATTATATGACTAAAATAATAGAGAAAAAAGTAAAAGTAAAATAATAAAAACAATAATTAACCTACCGCTACTTGAAAAATTTGAGGCTTAAGCACCTTCTGGCAGAATTCACACTAATTGTGAACGGATCTAAATCATATTCCCTGCATATGTCATTGAAATTTCTGCTTGCGCGTACAATATAACTGTTCTGCCTATAATTCGAAGATTTATAAGGTACACGTATGAGTGGATTAAAACGAAATGTTTTACTTGGCACAGTAAAATAAAATTTCGACAATAACTCAGGGTTATCAACATTGTTATTGAGGATTTTGAGCAAGAATAAACAGTCAGCAAGTTTACGTCGATCTACCAATGGTAGCAGATGATACTTTTTACAGAGTCCAAGATAATCGGTTGACTGATGTGGAATCTTTTGATGAAAGCAAAGATATTTTATGAAACGTTTTTGGATGTTTTCAATGCGGTCAATATATTTATGATAACGTAGATTCCATATCTGAGACGCATACTCAAGCTGACCTCTTACAAAAGTGCAATACAAAATTTTTAGTGTTTTAGCATCTGTGAAACACTTAGATAGACGCATTATAAACCCAAGCAGTTTAGAAGCTTTTTTGACAATTGCATCAATGTGGGTGTCAAAAACTAACTTACTGTCTTGATGGACGCCCAAGTCACGAATAGTACTGCACCTTGGCAAGATCTGACCCGCCAGAGTATAAGTAGTGGCTAGGACGGCACGTTTTCTAGTGTAAGTAATCACCGAACACTTGCATGGGTTGAGATCGAGTTTATTAGCCCGACAATACTCTTCAAGCCGATACAAGTCAGCTTGAAGTGCTAGTACATCTTCGAGCGTTGAAATAGTGGCAAAGATTTTCATGTCATCGGCAAAGCATAATAGTTTGGATGAATGGAGGCACTGATCGATGTCGTTCACATAGACTACAAATAAAAAAGGACCGAGCAGCGAGCCCTGAGGCACTCCGCTGGGCACTTTTACCCAACTTGACTTATAATTATTGAGTACTACTGCTTGTGACCTGTTATCAATGTAGGAAGAGAACCACCTCAAAAGATCCCCACGGATACCCATGTAGCTTAGCTTCTTTATCAGGGTGTATAATCTGTGTAGACCACATCGACCTGCTTACCATTATCCATAGCATCCGTGATGAAGTCGTTAAATAAAATTAAGTTAGAAGTGGTAGACCGTCCTTTTAAAAATCCGTAACTAAATGTGTTATTACGAAGTGGCGAAGCGACACAGCTGGGTGAACTGGCCACAGCCGAGGCTAGCTGAGGGGCTGCCCGCCCGGCCCACACTGATTGGATCATAAACACGTTTCTATCAGCTGTCTCTCTAAAGCCATCTGATTTATAAACTAACTACTAAGTGGAGATATGGCCAGGTGAACTATCCGCAGTCCAGGGCCAGCTGGGGTTGCCAGCGGTTCAGGGATATTTGACATCAGCTGTCTCTAAAGCAACCTGAATAATATACTAACTACGAAGTGCCGACAAAGCCGAGTAAACTGTCCACAGTCGAGGGCGAGTTGGGGAGCTGCCCGCTTGCCACCGGTCCAGTCGCGGCTGAAGGTGATCTGCGCGGAGACCAGCGCCGCAGCCAGCACACAGGCTGCTACCACAGCTACACACCTGCTGGAGAAGCACGACATTTCATAAAATCTTAGACCCACTTGCACCACAAATCAATAGAGTATACAAGTCTTGTAATTAAATTAGAAAGGATCTACATGTTTCACCATTTAGGTATGGCGTAAAAAGGTGTTTGGCTAAAAACTAAAGGTGCAGGTAGGTACTTCATCCTCCTGTCCTTGTCCCATTCTACTTGGGGTCGGCCCAACACGTTTTCTTGTTCCATTCTCCCCTGTCAGACGTAACGGCATGATTTACTCCTTTCTCTTTCATATCATTTCTCACACAATCGATCCATCTTTTCTTTACTTAATTATCATAAAATTCCAAAAAGAGAAAAAGTTTTATTTTAAAGAAATGTCGCAATCATGGTTGCAATTGAATTGCCGATGAATTTATTCTTTAGTCATTTAAAAATTCGGATAGGCTGAATAGCATTCAGCTGAAATATTATTTTTAATCTGTGTTTCCAAATGTCTTTTTTGGTAATTGTTTAATATGTTTGGGGATCTTGTTATAAAGTATTGTTGCTAAATAGAAGATACTTTTAAACATCATAATCATCATCTGCCTAGCCTTTTCCCAACTATGTTGGAGTCGGCTTCCAGTCTAACCGGATGCAGCTGAATACCAGTATTTTACATGGAGCGACTGCCTAACTGAGCTCCACAACCCAGTTAGTACTGGGTAATACCCCTTGGTAATAGGAGATACTTTTTAACTTAATTATAAGATTCTTTCTCCGAAATCCGTTTAGGACGATTGACTGAAACAGAATGATGTACTAGATATTTTAACGATAAACGCATTTGGTGATTGGTGAAGCAATTGGGCTTTATACACAGAACAGATAAAAGGTGGTGTACAGTGAATGATAGCAATTAGCTGACCCACCTTTGCATAAATGGTTGAGATTTTTTAGAAAACGAATCCATAGAATTTTGTATTTTGTTCATTTGAGCAAATTAAATCAAATATAAAAGAATTATAATATTCTATCGATTCGTTTTCTAAACAATCTCAACCATTTACACAAGGGTGGTCCGCTAACTGATATCACTCACTGTACATAGACAAAAGTGGCTCATTAGAGCACGCGAAAACATTTCATAAACCACACATTTATACTTTTTTTTTGCCCTAGTTTTGTTCTGTCTCCTACTGATATGGAGGGAAGTGGAAATTGTTACAAGACAGTTAAATTGTTTCTCTGGGACTTCGTCGAGCTTCATTGTCTCGGCGCTTTTCTGGTGGTTGTCACTGTTGATTCTGGCTTTCAGGAGTTGTAGGGGTTTGGGAATAGTGTAGCGGGCTTGTCCCAAAACATTTAGGTCGACTACGTATTAAAATTTTAAATACGATAGCTGATATTGTTTTCACGATTACTATGCTAGTCCCATAGAGAAAGTGCAGTTACACGCTGTAGTTATACGCAGAAATCAAATAAAATAGACACACTAACATACAGCTAAGGATATAATTACTAACGGCTTAAATTTTTATTGTGTAAACTGTTGGCCCGCACCGGATTTGCATGGGAGCAATATACATATATATATAAACCTTCCTTTAAATCACTCTATCTATTACTGAAAACCGCACCAAAATCCGTTGCGTAGTTTTAAAGATCTAAGCATACCTACATAGGGACAGACAGACAGCGGGAAGCGAATTTGTTTTATACTATGTAGTGATTAATTTATTTTGCAAGTAATATAAGGCTTTTTATAAGAAACCACGTTTCAATACACCAGGACAATACCTCAACGTTCAAAATGTATTCAAACAATTTCAATAGTGGTTGTGGGTAGCATCATGAATATAATTGAATTTTGTATCACAATGTCGTCGTCCACCGTATATATATCGTTTACCACATCACTATTTTCTATGTGAATAAAAACCCCTCACCCAGAAAAGACCGTACTGCCCTCATCCGGCCACATTAATAACTACATAACATCACGTTTGTAATCTCCGAAGGGTTAGGCAGAGGTGTCCCTAATAGCACACCCATATTGAGGGTCAGGTAGGCGCCACATCTATCAGCTTGTGATTATGTTTAAGTCCCATGTAATAGGGGGCGAGCCTATTGCCATCAACCGGGCACAAATCCTGACTCCGTGGCTGCTACTGCGAAATTCCTAAGGAAAAACGCAAAAACTTTGCCGGAACTGGGAATCGAACCCAGAACCTTATCCACAGCAGTCGCGCTTGCGACCACTAGAACAACGCAGCAGAATACCGATTTCATACTGATTTGAAATAAATGTGTAATGTGGGTGTACTATTATACTACTAGATATACCTCTGCCGAACCCTTGGGGGATTCCAAGCGTAATGTTATTTTTTTTTTTTTATAGAGAGATTGTTTGATCATGTATGACCATGCCACCCTCATAGGGGCTTTCTATGTCTATCTACGTTTAATACCTAAGTTTACAACTTTGTAAAGTTTTTTGGCTGTCCTGGACAAGGGGTAGCCAAAATACTATTATATATGCCAACATCAATAGACTTAAAACAGCTTTCTACGAAAAAGTTACTCCTCTCAATCTCATCCCGGACACATTCCGCTAAAATATGGGTAGTTTCCTCTACCTTATCACACTCAGAATAATTGGTCGAATCACTTTTTCTCATTAAAAAGGCAAAACTATTCAACGGGACATGTCTCGAACGCAGTCTGAAAACAGTAACCGTCTCCTCGTTGCATATCTGTACCCACAAACTAAGGAGGGCGGCGAAAGGCTGTGTTGAATAGTCCTATATAATTCCCTTACTTAGCGACGTCTCGTCAAAGTATTCTTTCCATAATTAGTTAGTTAGTAGTTAGTATAATATTATTCAAGTATTCACCACTCCGTAGTGTTTTAGATGTAAAGAAATCAACCTTTTCACACTTCTCGCTTTTAATATTAAACTAGAATTATCGCAGCATAACTACTTATTATGTGTGTCCACACTTCGGCAGTTTTAGTCACGGGATCAGCAGAGCTCGTGACGTTTGCTCGCAAACTACAATAACGTCGGCTAACAATGATAAGTTACCGGGTAACGCGTGGATCTCTTATATCTTCACAAGTTACGACAACTTGTTGATGTTTCTGGTGTTACTTCTATAAATAAGAGGATTAACTTTTATTTGATTCTTTCTGACATTTACCAGGTTTAAGAAAAGCAATTACTTTAGCTCACTTCTAGAGTTTAGTTTCCACGACAGAGCTGTGCAGGTGGCAATATTCTGGTCGTGTATTATTTGAGTCTATCGATGCGAAAACAAGAACTTTTATTTTAGAAATAGAAAAATTAATCAGAGAAGCTACGTTAAAATGTTGGAATTGTATCTTTTGAAATGGGGTGGGTTTTTCTACATAACATCATAACATAACATAACGACTGTACTTACCGTAAGGTTAGGCAGAGGTGTACCTAATAGTACACCCACATTTCGCCAGTTTTGTTCAAGTCCCGTGTAATAGAGAGCGAGCCTATTGCCAAAAACCGCGCACGAATCCAGACTCCGTGACTGCTATTGAGAAATTCCTGCTGGAAAAACCCAAAAGCACTTCCGACCCGGAAATCGAACCCAGGACCTCATGCTCAGCAGTCGTGCTTACGATCACTTGACCAACGAGGCTGTGAGTGTCTACTAATCATAAAATGATATCACTATATGATCATATTACTATTTGACCCTTTGATTGCTCATGCCTTATACCGCAACTGTAATGAAGTCTAAAAAAATAAATTTCAAACACTTTTGTCGAATATTTGCTAATAAATCTGAAATATCATCATCTGCCTTATCTTTACCCAACTACGAGGTGGATCGGACACTGCCCCGAAACCGGTTGCCACGTATTCAGTAAATCATTCGGACCCCCCGCCCCCCCCCCCCCCACCACATAGAAATTTTACATCGATTATTTAAAAAAATCAGCTGTCCAACATTTGACCGTGCAGGTATTGCATTTTTGTAGGAAACAGTTTTTTTTTTCAAATAGTTGATGACAAAATTTAGGTAAATGTTTTCGCGTCGGTATTCCTTCCACAATAAATGAATTGGGATAGCGGCAGAAGGTTGACGATTGGGTTCGGCTTCCAGTCTAACCAAGTGCCGATAAATACTGGTTTGACATGAAACGACTGCCTTTCTGACCTTAACAATCTAGTTATTGAAAATGGATTCTATTTAGATCAGCCTACCTACCATAAAACACTTTTAGACACAGGCATTTCCGCCATGATTATAAGCCGTAAACTCCGTGTCATTTTAGTATTCAGTGTCTAGTTAAGACCTACTCGAACGATTGAAAACCTTTATCAACTTCTTAAATCTTTCTAAAACATTCGAATTGCTATGTAGAATCTAAAACCGGCTGTGACTGGTTAAAAAAACTAACTGTTACCCGCGACCTTCGTCTGCATGAAATTATTATAAAAATATCACTTCCCTATGAATCGGATTTTGTTAACAACGTCATGCTATTTAATTTTTTGCACGGAACTCTCATCCTTTCTCTAAAATAAAAGTAAAGCTGAAGTTACTTGAATCCATATAATATCAGCTATCTGCCCGTAAAAGTCCCGTCAAAATCGGTCCAGCGGTAACAAACAGACAGACAAATTGCCTTTTTATTATAAGGGGCGTATATTACGTATTATTTATGCATTCCGTAAAAAGCTGTTCTTTTGAAATCACAAGCAGACACATCAATTTTATTTATTTGTATAAATAAAATCAATCACATGACTACATACCACTGAGGTTTTCTTATAACTCGAAACACTTTTAAGCCTCGAAACGTGTTGTTTTTATCTACTCACACACGTCACTCATACATAAATCAGCATTACGATGTAAAAAAAATATTAAAAACCTTTTTCTGGAATTATTTCAGTAAGATAAAGGCTTATCATGCGAAATTATCGCGTTGGCCCCCCAGGAGGTGGACCAATCGACTTGGCGAAGGTCGCGTCATTGGAGGCTGCTATCACCGTTTCTACAGCTGGTAAAAGTATCTACTATCGAATCAATCTATAACTCAGATTTACATGACATTTTAAACGTATAACGTATTTATAAGATTTTAAACTTTCATGGTCACTAAAATTAACATGGTAAATATCCCGTCTTCTAGGTATAACGTATTTGTTGAACAATCACTACATAGTATAAAACAAAGTCGCTTTCCGCTGTCTGTCCCTATGTATGCTTAGATCTCTAAAACTACGCAACGGATTTTGATGCGGTTTTTTTTTAATAGATAAAGTGATTCAGTGCGAAGCCGGGGCGGGTCGCTAGTTTTCATATAAACGCTTGTAACCATAGAATAAAAATAAAAAAGACATTATTTTCTAGATCTATGCTTGCAACCAGTCTTACGCAGGGTTATCGTATTACCCAGAACCCACTGGTTTGTGGAGCTCAGATAGGCAGTCGCTCCATATAAAATACTGGTATTCAGCTGCATCCGGTTAGCCTGGAAGTCGACCCCAACATTGTTGCGAAAAGGCTAGGCAGATGATGATGATCTATGCTTGCCACTGATACCTATTTATACACGGTGGTACTGATCGAAGGAATATCGTGACAAACTTAAACGATTATGATTGTAGAAATGTTCCTTTATGTTTTTAATAATAGTTTAGAGATGCACCCAGACAGGCGTATTAAATACGAATGATATTATGTTATGAGCGGAAAATTATTATAACATGGGCGGAAAATTATTATATCCTATCTAAGTCAACTTTTATAGCCATATTTCGACACTGCATTAAGTTTTCTGAAAATCTTAAACTCATCTCATATGTTAGGGTCGGCTTTCAGTATTACCCAATTCAGCTGGAATTAATATCAGTATTTTACATGGACAACCCAGTTAGTACTGGATAATATTATGATACCTCTTGTTAAGACTGTTTGTCAGACTTTCAGGCCACTGTCTAGACTACTTGTAACGACTGTCAAAGATCTTTAAATGATAGCCGGGACCAACGTGTTAACGTGCTTTCCGAGGCACGAAGGAAACTCGGTATGTAATGGATGGCCGCACTCTTTCTGACTACAACATTTAGAAGGAATCCACCCTTCACTTAGTGCTCAGGCTTAGAGGAGGTACCATTGAGCCTTCTCTGCGTATCTTGGCCATGAAGTACAACTGTGACAAAATGATTTGCCGAAAGTGCTAAGCTCGCCTCCACACTCGTGCTACCAACTGCCGCATGACCAAGTGGGGTCACACCAACAAACTTCGCCCCAAGAAGAAAGAAGCTCAAGGATTATACTGTTTTATTCCTTGCAAAAGGCAAAGCATATTCATCTTTAAATTTGCAATCCATATAATTAAGCCAAAATTAGTAAAAGTGTAACAGTTAAAAAAAAAAATGGGTCAAACTCAAAAGCACCATAAAATGTAAATAAACCTTATACTGCCTATTCCCTTGCCCTGAAAATTCTGAACTTTCAAATTTCAAAAAGAATATTTTTAAACTGTAAATGTAAATTATACGTACATCCCAAAACGTTTTCCTTTCTCACCAAGAATTTCACTTCCATTTACTACAGGTACACAACTTAGCAATAATATCGTACTTTTTACCTACTTTCCTGAAAATCCTAACTCAAAATTCTTAAAAAAAAACACAGATACCTTCCCCAAAACTTTATTTCTTTCACACCAATAATTTCGCCTATAAAATAGAAACTTTTTTTAAATAAAAACTTTTTCTTAAACTCACCTACAGCGCACTGGCGTCATGTCACTTGGTTCGGTTAGCACACTTGGTTCACTGGACACAACAGTGGCCTGCAACCCGGCCGCCATCTTTATATACCGTCCCGTATTCCCGCGCATCCTTCCACGCATAGACAACGTGGGAAAGGATTAAGGAAATCTCTTGTGGATAATACGAGATATTTTAAAAGGAACAATTTCCATATTTTTCAATTTCCTTTCTGTTTATTACGGGGGGAGTTTCTTTAAGGGGTTGTGTAGGTTTAAGACAACATTAATATTGCAAACATGCAACGAATGATTTAAAGTAAGAATAAGTTTCCCAATTCATTTTGCAATGGCTGTTCTTCGGTACGTTTTCCCTCCAAATCCCTGAGACACTTTTGCCGGATTTACAGTCCCTAAATAAGTGGCGAAAGACAGTGTCCGCACGATGTGAGATAGCAGATTCGATTCCTTATCAGAAACCATTATCAGTCATCTCATTTCAGGACAGTCATTAAAGAAATTATTACTTAAAGATTATTTAGCTGAAATGCATTGAAAAAAAATGCGAATGTCGTAAACACTTTTGGTGAACCTGATATCACACTCAGAATTTTAATTGAATTTTACTGTGTTTTTGCCTAATTTTCAGATTCATAACTTGTAATTTTATGCCTAATTATGATAATGGAAGGTAAAGGGCACATACCTAAGGAGCTTATTCTATTCTTTTTCACGGAAGAAATAATTTATAATGTTGTCCTTGTGGAATTGTGTTAAGGATGGGTAAAGTTAAGAATATAATAAAGTCTAATTTTTCATCTTTTGTCCCCCTCCCATAAGATCTCCAAAAGTTTAGGTAGCAGGTGCTATTTGGCGTTACGTAGTCCGTATTCAGGTCCCTAGGGTTCATCTTCCTGCATCATACCAAGTCGCTAATTTGCGTGACCTTCTATCTGAGAATGCGTAGCATAGGGTACTTTTAATATTTGGTATATCCGAACAACGAGTGAATCTACCGGTACAAAAAATCTTGGTTATCAGTGATATTGAGTGCACGTCTTCTCTACATGAGCCCTCTCATGTGAACCATAAACCAGCAGACGGGCGCAGTGCGGGTTATGGGAGTCAAACTTGTAACAACACCGAATTATTCAGAGATATAGTGAACTAATCTGCTGTTTATAGCTTTTGTATAGAATCTTAGATGTGGTCGTTAAGATATATGATTGCCTTACATTATTGCGGCAGGGCATAATTGAACTTGTAGTGGTCCTGGTCTTGGTCTGAAGTCGGTAACGCAGTGATGTTCTATGTTAGAAGGAGCAAGCATAACCCATGCGAGCTCTTTGCGTACAGATGTCAGTAATTTGTTCGGAAAACCAAAAGGCGCCTTTCCTATCGAGGAAACCCATTAACACTTTGTCCTACTTGATGATCGAACCCAAGACTCCACGCTCAGGACAAGCTTGCAACCACTACATAAATGGTCACATCTGCTCTATTTGTGGGTCTTTAAAACCAAGACTTCTCTCCATCTAGATGATTTCAGCACTTTTTTCTGAAAGTACGTAATATCCAATCTGATAATCACGACTGATAGAACATTCGTCCCTTAGGCTTTCTTATTGCCTGCAGTTAGCAAGAAGCAAAAACCTTCTAAAAGCATTATACAAATGAAAATATCACACCCAAATGCCGAATAAATATTCATATAATTTTTTGCTCAAATTTTATAGTGAGATATTTAGGATATCGCACTGTGGACCTCTTAGGTCTGTAAAACACGGTTTCTACATATACTGTACGGTAAGTAATACCACAGATAATATATAGGTACTACGGTAATACGCACATTTGTGTCACGCTCATTGTTCCGCAGTTCATATCTACGAATTCGTTAAACGTACGTACCACATGCTATAAAACTCTGCGTATAAAAATCGATCATAAATTCAGATTATGGGCTAGTAAGTTTAGTAATAATGAAAATTATTGCGTTACCTTACTAGTTACCTACCCCGGAAAACGAACCCAGGACCACAAAGCATGCGGCCACTAATGAGCCCTCCGCCTTTCCCCATCAAAGGCACATTAAGCGTCCACAAAGTCCTAAAATATCCCACAGGTTATTTGCTTTAAAATAACCATAATCCACGTAAGTATTACGACACTATTCGAACCAATACGTGATCAACCTTCAGAATATTCCATTTAAATTGATACCTTCGCGAGGACTTATTAAAGCGGTATGTCTATAGATGAAGTAGTTATTACTTCTATTGAGGAGATCCCTGACAACCAGTCTTACCAAAGGGTATCAACCAGTACTTACTTGGCTGTCGAGGTCAGATAGGCAGTCGCTCCATCTAAAATACTGGTATTCAGCTGCATCCGATTGGGCTGTAAGTCGACCCCCACATAGTTGGGAAAAGGCTAGCAGATGATGATGAGGAGGTACCTGATCAATCCTATTTCTAGGCAGTATGATGATATTATAGGTACTTAATAGTACAGTCAGACATCATGCTTGTGTATGAGAATTTCTCTTTCTACATGTGGCCATCTACACAGCTTAACCCGCTTAAGACATTTCTTTGCACACACAAAGAACTTCGTAAACATTAAGAACGTTGTGGACTATGAATTACATTCATTTTCCCTTTGATCCATTGTTAGTCCGTCCATAGACTGACAATACCCGTGCGATCCGCCAGGTGGCGCTTTACAAAATGTCCGCCATTGTCGCCAGTTATTTATGAATTTCAATACATTCCTTTGGCATTGGAAACTATTGATAACTACAAACATCTTATGGAATATGATCTGTATTCTTTGTATATCTCTTGTGGCGTAAAAGGCTGGCTAAAATTATCGCTGTAGGTATATTCTGTTTGGATTATTGTTTAAACATATTTGTATGTATGTACTTCATAGCTATTATAATTGGTAATAATGATGATTTTAGTTCCTAACGAAATAAAAATCAAACTGCCATCCTACAGGTATAAAAAACCGGAATCAAGCCGGGTTTCTGAAAGGTTATCAACATGAAAATTATCTCAAACGTACCTATGCCAAACTGATTTGATTCGCGGGTGTTATTTTCGTTAACCGAGAATCGGAAAAAATAGCATTGCCATCCAACGTGGCAATGCTGTCAGCCTCCTGGAACTATTCCTGTTGACAGTGATGTGGACGAATTTTTTGACGCCCCTTAATATTCTATTCTTCTTTTGAACGTGTGCATATTTTTATTGTTATTTTAAGACTGGTTATAGATAGATAATTCTGTAAATATGTGTTCATAAAAATAAAAGTTATTAAAGCCAACAGCATTTAACTTGACAGTTTGACAGCCTATCAATTTTTGTCTTTTAGATTAGGAAGCATTCTAAAAACCAGGTGATACCTACTTAGTCTTCGATAATTATTAATGATTTTCTGACACGTAATTCAAAGAGATTAATCACTACGTACCAAAATATGGACGTGGTGTTGTTTCTATAACGATCCATTACCTTGATACACATTTAACAATCATTAAAAACACGATAGACCCAGAAACAGATTTAAGTATACTTACTTACATAATCCTGGATCATTAACATACTTACTTAACTAGTTAGTTACATAAGTTTAATGTTTGAAATTCATATGAATTAATAGTTATTACAAATCTGTTTATGGCCCCTTTTCGTTCTGGTTATGCTTTTTTATTTATTTTACTATTTATTTACACACAGTAGACAACACTGAAAAATAAAATATTATATTTGAGTACTGCTACTGGTATGGTATAGGTACTGCTTATTTCTTAAGAAATTTCTGACAACAGACCTGCAAAAGGAGAAATATAAAAGAGAAATATGTATAGACAATAGTGTGTGAGAAAAGGAAGAGAATAGGTATGTGTTTATGTGCTTTTTGTGTATTGGCATTTTTCAAAAATGTATATATTTCATGTTTTCCAGTGTTATTAATGCATCAAGTACGTAATAGGTAGGTAGCTACTTATTATTAATTCTTTAGACAGTGCGTGTACATATGTAGAACAGTACCTGATGATGAAAGCCAGTGTCTTCTTTTCCAGTTACGTATATATAAGATTGATCCAGTTCTATTTAAAGACATAAATATTGCATATCGAAATTATATAGGAATTCAGTTTTATTGTAATTTTTCGAATTTATCGAAAAAAAAAAACATTTTATTAGCTATAGAAATGTATTGTTCCAATTTTAAGTTTATATTTTGCGAAGGTGTGTCTTATCGTTATACAAATCGACCATCGACATTAATGTCACCACATGCGTCCTTGACCTATCTTTATAGCTAGGCAAAGGCATTAGTCGTTTTGAGTTTTGGCAGCCACAATCAAAAGACGACGTATCACTGATAGCGGTGCCTGGCAAGTAATTGTAACATCTCGATGTTGTTTACAGCAGTCCTCTAGTGCGACGACCGCATACTACACGTCTTGCGCATTTTTTTTTTCTTTATTAAAAATCGTTAATAACGTGAAACTGCATCGTGTTGGAGAAATCCGGTTTTCATTCGTGTGCCGTTAACTGAGAAAAAGGTTAGTTATGGCTGTGTTTTTATTTTTTTTTGTTGTTGTTGATTGTTGACGTTTAAATAAGGAATACTTTCTCCGAGTTTAATTATAGAACGTGAATAGAAAATGTTGCAAGGTTATCGTTTATAGTCACGCACTGATAGGAATTCTAGAAATAATAACAATCTGTTATCAGTTTTGCTAGACTGATTAGAACTGATCTCTATTGTGTTAATTAGAAAACAAGATTTAGGTATTGCATGTTTATTGTTATTTTCCACTCCAACAATCGAACAATTATAATGCTATTGGTTTGAATGCGGTTCCTGTAGTTTTTTTTTAACATAAACCTCTAGCCAGCGGTACGGTATACCTAAACTGTGAAATGACAGTACCTACTCTTTTCACACAAGAGAAAAAAATACAACTGTCAAATTCGCGGATCGTGTTTTTTGTGGATTGTCAGTGTCAATTGTCTTTTGTTCAACTGTCAGAATAGATGTCATGTCAATAGTCAACTACCCTACAATAATATATTGTGTTTGCTTTTATACTGGAATGTAGTCAATAATAATTATCATGGCAACGCCCACTTCCTGATTGCAACAAGTAAAAACAATTACTAACCATAATATTTTGATTTATTTAATAAATGTTTATTTCCTTGCATTCTATCAAGGAAATAGCAAGTTCGGAAAATGTTTAAAACTTTTCGATTCTGGAAATAGAATTTTGGCTTCGAAATAGAAGTTTTACGTCAAATAAATTCTTTATGACTAAAAATGCGGATTTCCATCGCGATTACGATTTAATATCTTTGGAAATAAGAGATTTATTTTCAAATATTTGGCAAAAAATTGTACAAATGGCTGTCATGACTCGTGACCAATAATTATTCATTGTTAAGGCTAGAATCGTTTTACCATGTTAAAAAATATTTTGATGGCAGGTTATTCATTACTTGGTAGACCAGCGATATGCATTCTTACAACTAAAAGAGATCTTAATAATTTATAATTACCATCATTATATCAATGAACAAACAAGACAGAATACACATGGTTTCTTCCACTAAACCTAGAGATCCTCCTCGAAAAAGGACTGTATTCC
The DNA here is from genome assembly GCA_963576755.1 of Noctua janthina. Taxonomy (NCBI): domain Eukaryota; kingdom Metazoa; phylum Arthropoda; class Insecta; order Lepidoptera; family Noctuidae; genus Noctua; species Noctua janthina. Next base: position 10,954,328 of record OY755068.1, on the reverse strand, counting down.
TAGTAGCATTTGCTTCAATATTCTTTGACGGCAATCTAGTTGCATCACCCCATTTATAAATCACTTGCAACCAGGAACTAACAGTTCTTCGATAACCCACTGAGGTTTAATAGTGATGGATCACTGTCCATCTTCAAATACTTACCTTTTTTATTTTATTTTTCGGCTTGGAAATCATCAAATGGGGGGTTTTGGAAATCAGTAGCGAAGGGTAAATTTTTCTAAAAGGTAAGCCAGAGTACATATCTTTAATGTGATTATATTATTTGTCTATAGAATACTGACTGTGCCATTTTTCAAAGGGAAGCCGGTTGAAACCGAGTTGTATGGAACCTTCGCCACTGTTGCAAATCTGTTTGACATGTTTTATGGTCTGCTCAAGCGTTGGTTTAATTATCTATTGCTTGGTGTCCACTAAAGCAATCTGTGGTTTTGATATAAGTTCTTTTTTTTTGTCGGATTGGAAATCTTCAAATGACCCCCGCCCCACTCTGGGCGGAGCGGAAGGCAGTGTCAGACTTCTACTGACTAATACCCATCCATGTTCGTTCTTTGCCCTTTGTGTTCCAGCGCCGCGGTATCTCTTTCGAACAGTCCCGCAGCATCTTCAAATACCTTAATCAATAGTTTATTTCGTCGTTGCAAGTGGTCACAATCGCAACTGTTCAACATGAGGTCCTGGGTTCGTTTCCCGGGTCGGGCTAGTTTTTCCATCAGGAATTTCTCAGTAGCAGCCGCGGAGTTACGATTTGTGCCCTGATGATGGCAATATGCTCGGCATGACTAGGTACTTAAACATAACTGGCGAAATGTGGGTCTACTATATTTTTTTCAAGTCTACATAATTATATTTACGATCGCGTTCTGTGGTCTCCATAAGGTTCCAATCAGGTTTTCCAATAGGTCGCATGATGAACTGCTCACAGCTCCGGCGACGGTTACTAAAGTAAAGGAGTCAAACTGGTACCACGGAGACATTACGATCAAACTAGTTTAAGACAGTTCCTTGTCAGATGAACCTGTTATGTGCTGGTATACTATTCAAAATTCTTCAGTATTAAAATGTTAAGAAAAATTGCAAATTAATTTGGCATTGACATTTATTCTTAGACAAATATTCGTGAGGTTACTTAGGTGGAAGCACCAGGATAGCCCGCGAAATTTAACAAAATGTTGAACAAAATATGTTATCTCATTGAATGACTTTTTTATAGTCGTTTTCATACATTTGAAATAGTAATTCAATGATATTAAATGAACTTAGAGGGTTGTATAGATGACTTTAATGATTAATACTCATCATCATCTGCCTAGCCTTTTCCCAACTACGTTGGGGTCGGCTTACAGTCTAACCGGATGCAGCTAAATAACAATATTTTACATGGAGCGACAGCCTATCTGACCTCCACAACCCAGTTAGTACTGGGTAATACGATACCCCTTGGTAAGACTGGTTGTCAGACTTTTTGGGCCACTGACTACCTAACGACTGTCAAAGATCTACAAATGACACCCGGGACAAAACGGCTACAAATATGTATATCTCAGTCGGGCGAGCCTCCGACCGCCTGATCCACACTCCTTATCACAACAGATGATGTAACTTACCCGAGAAGCCACACTACTGATAACACTGGCCGTTGTGACGTAGCTACTTGTTGACAACGCTGCAGTTTCACGAACTAGGGGGCGTTCTGATTGTGTCTTGTCTTGGAGCATTTGTAGGTCTGTCGATATGTTGCGTAAGATTTTTTTTTATGTTTGTCGTTTATTTGGTATTGGAACGTCAGTTAACCGTACTGTTCTACATGCAAACATTTATAAAACGTCTTCCGTTGTTTCGTTTTTACAAAATATCAACCACCACGTCTCGACGACATATTTTTCAATTTATTTTTCTGCCATAGACACACCACTCTTTATTACTTTGTCTATGAAACCTTTTAAAAGCATTTGAAGTACATTATCTACCGATGCAAAACCCGTGTGTTGGTACCCAAGGGTACCATATTACCACTAAAGTGCCGTAGAAGTACCAGCCTAGAAGCAGCTGAGTGCTTCTACGGTAAATAGATCTCTTAGGACATCGAGCTCGTATATTTTCCAATATTAGAAGATGAAGTGAAAAATCTAGAAAATTTTCGTTGATTTTTCACACGTTTTTCAGGTAGAAATTCTATAAAAATGACAACAAAACATCGGGGTGTTTCTTATTTAGTAACAAGTTCTTATTAGTTTCACCTGTAACTTACTACGTAAAAAAATCTTAGAAGTTATATTTGACCTACTTTCAAGTTTCCGATTGAGCTGAAATTTTGCATATAAGTGTTTAGTTTTAGATGACAATGCATGGTAAGTGACATCATTCTAAATCTAATATGGCGGACTCCGAAAGATGGCGGACTATTTATTTTTTATGCATTCCCACACTAAGGGTACTGGGTATTAAATAAAAGGGTTTGCTGACTTGCTGAGAAGAATACGCAGCGTGTTTTTTTAGTTTTTTTAAACTATTACTATCTTATTTATTTTCGCGCCTCTTTTGTTTTTATTATTAGGTGTATGCATGTGGTGAAAACTAAGAAAACTGCTTTTTTTCCAGTTTCGATCAATACCAATTGGATAAATTAGGTAGGCACAATCATTACATTTAGCTTGGGGTAGCTTAGCTTAAACTAATATACCTAGACTTAATGTCAATTCAGTTTGAAATAGGCAAAGCAAATTTCACACGGCTCGGTATTTTTCAGCTTCAACACGTGTAGGCTGTTTGAGTAATTGCAAAGTCCGTAACCGTAGATCGCGATGCTTTTTTATGACACTCAAATGTCTACAATTTATGACCGTATTTTTTTACACACAAACAGGTTTTCCTGTAAGTATATTTGCTAGTAGAAGTTCTCCAGAATCATTCGTCGTATTAGTAGTAAGAATATGGCTCTAAATATAGCATAGATAATACATATATGAGCTTTACGTAGCATTAATTATTATCTGCAAGTAATTTATAAACGTGCCGCCAAGTTTAAAAATAAATTGCAAATATTCCATGGGCACTGATAAGAAAATGCGAGAAAAACTAATTATAATACTACTAACTACCACATAAATAATGTTATCTGTTTATTTAAATCCGGGTGAAAAGGTTCGCAGTACTTACTAATTTGATGGCTATTATTTTAATTGATAATTATGTATATAATTGCAATAAACGGTCTAGAATATTTAGATGCGTTGTTTGTCAATAATTAATCTTTGACGCGTCAACATCAAACAAATATTATTTAGATGTTCATTAATTTTGTAATTTATTTTCTCTCAGATGCAGCGACTGATAATTTTAATTACATAATGTCATAATTTAATAATTAATATGTTACATTTTTTAATTTCATAATTGTCTCCACAGACAATTTGCCCCACCTTCCATTTTACGCTGCTTGCCCTGTCACGATCTTATGACTGCATCAGCGAGCAGAGTTCGCATATCTGAATTTTGGGTCCAATATAATAGATTATTTTATTATTAAGTATTATTATTTTTTAACGTTGCCCCACGCTAGGAATTTCTCCTGTATCGTTTACAAACATATAAATTCACTTACACCAACAGCCAGACCCGGAATAACTACCTGTAGGCCATAGAAATATTTGTTCCGTGCGGGAACCGAACGCGCGACACGAAGCGCAGCAGTCAATCACTCAGCCACTGCGCTAACCTACTGAGCTTCCTATCTGAAATTACAAAAATTCTAAGAATTTTGCTTGTTAAATGACCAATCAAAATAATTTTTTTTTGTTTTGAGAAAAAAAATGATGAGTTTCTAGAAACTCATGGCCGAGTGTAACATAATTTTATCATCCGAACTTGTCACCACAAACTTGAAGTATCAAGGCTCAAACAATTCCTCTATTTGTATCTGATAACATTTGCGCAAATGCGTAATTTTTAACTGAAAAGTGTAAACAGCTGACTGAGCTGACGTCAGAGAATGATATTTTCCTTCTAGCTCAAATAACAATGTGAAGAGTCGGAAGAAATGTGTTTTATAAAACGTTATTTTCGATAAGATAAACGTTTTGTTAAAAGAGGTGCGAACGGCTAAAAATATCTGTAACTAACAGATTTTTATAGGAAAACACATACTGTAACATCACGCCATGTTTATACATGGCGGAGATTATTCTCCGAAGGGATAAGCACAGCTGGTGTAGCTAATGTACAGTGACTGCAATTTCCGCAAAGGTGGGTCAGCTAATTGCTATGACTCACATCCATATTTCGCCAGTTATCTTTAAGTCTCATGTAAAAAGGGTCGAGCCTATTGCCAACAACCAGGCACAAATTTAGGGCTGTTACTGAGAAACTCCTGATGAAAAAACTCATGGGTAAACACTTTGATCGACCTGAGAATCGAACCAAGGATCTCTCATTCTGTGTAGGGGGTGACTGCGAATCTATTGCCATCAACCGGGTACAAATCCAGACTGCGTGGCTGCTACTGAAAAATTCCTGATGTAAATACCAATAACAATTTGGCCGACCCGGGAATCGAACCGAGGACCTCTTGCTCAGCAGTCGCGATTGCGAACACTAGAGGAACGAACAAACTAATTACAGTCACGCGAAATTAGAATTCCAACATTTAACAACCAAAATTCAAAGACATGTGACATCTACCAACCCGCACTGGGCCCGCGTGGTGGATTACAGCCCACTCTCATAGAGAGGAGGCCTGTGTCCCAGCAGTGGGAACAGTATTGGCTGATGGTGCTTGTATTCGCTAGACTAGACCTACTAGCTGGTTTAAAAATAAACGTAACCTTTTGAATGCTGGTGACCACCCGTGACATTTTTAACACTGTATAATTATTTCCGTGTTCAACGTAATGAGTTGACTTCTTTATGTATTAAATATCAGGTTTTGGTTATGTATTGATAATACCTAGAACCCCACCCAGACTAGTTCTTTTAGGGTTCCATACCTCATCATCATCTGCCTAGCCGTTTCCCAACTAGATTGGGGTCGGCTTCCAGTCTAACCAGATGCAGCTGAATACCAGTATTTTACATGGAGCGACTGCCTATCTGACCTCCACAACCCAGTTAGTACTGGGTTATACGATACCCCTTGGTAAGACTGGTTGTCAGACTTTTTGGGCCACTGACTACCTAACGACTGTCAAAGATCTACAAATGACACCCGGGACCAACGGCTTAACGTGCTTTCCGAGGCACGGAGGAAACTCGGTATGTAATGGGTGGTCACCCATCCACAGACCAACCTAGGCAAGCACGGCCTAAAGATCGATCCGAGCGGCTGTTATTATTTAGCCACGAGCTCCTCTAGGGTTCCATACCTCAATCGGCAAAAATGGAACCCTTACAGGATCACTTTGATGTCCGTCTGTCATGACCCTGTTTCTCAGGAACGCGTCGAGCTGAAATTAATATCAAATACTCAGGTGTGCTATCCCTGGGAGCAGTAAAACATTCGTAAGTGAACGCGATCAAAAGTTTCTGACCGTTGATGTCGCATATTTGAGTGTGTCATTCTTTAGAGCAACAAAATAGATTTAGTTATTTTATTTTCTTTATTTTTAATTTTGTTTTCATGTAATTTTGTTTTTTTTTTAAGCCTATTGTACTTTTTGGAATACTATAAAACTTGAAATACTTATGCAAGTGCTGTGCACACCTGTAAGTGACATATTCACCCTAGATTTTAAGTTTAATTGTTACATTACCCTAAAACTGTATTAGTGAATAAGTCGTTGGAGTGCCATAAACAAATAAATAAATAAATAAATATTTTGCGATTTCACAAGGGTATCAAAACCTATAGGGGTGGTCCCGATGACCTAGAATCAAGAAATTTGGCAAAAAGCAATGTTTTACAGTACCTACATGTAAAGGAAAAATATTTATCTGAAAACCATAAATATGTAGTTTAATAACAAAATTCCTCAAAGTTTATAATACGGAACCCTCGGTGCGTAAATCCAACTCGCACTTGGCCGTTTTTTTTATCATAGGCCGGATCATCTTGTTTCTTTGGAAGAATGAAAGAAGATCAACTAGTTATTGTTAAAAGTAGGTATCTCTTTGTAATATCATGTCTGTACCTATTCCCCAAATAGATTATAGTCTATGCCATTTTATTTTTACATACCCGATTTCTCGAACACTAGGCGACGACGGCTAAATTATTGCAAGATAAAAGCGCTTTACCTGAGTTCCTGATAGAAAAACCCATAAACACTTTGCCCGACCGTGGAATCGAACCCAGGACCTCGTAATCAGCAGTCGCGCTAACGAACACTAGAGCAACGAGGGAGTTATATTTCAACAATGCAATATTATGGGAATTTAAGTGGAATAATAATGGGAAACCGACATGTAACTTTGAAACTGTTACTAAGAATTTCCTAATAATAAAACCGAATGTAACTGTCCAACCCTGGGAAGACATGCTCAGCAGTCCTACTTGCGACCTCTGGCTGCTAGTCTTGTAAGGACAACGAGACAGTCAAAATCAAACTAGTGCGTAGTTCCAACGTAGCTGTACAGGTGGCGCCACAGACATCACAAAATCCTACACAATTAATAAAGGGCATTCCCTTTTACCGACAATAGTACCATAGTAGCCGGTTATATCTTTGTCTATGTCACGCGTGTTATCCCCGAAGGGTTCGGCAGAGGTGCACCTAATATTACACCCACATTTCGCCAGTAACGTTTAAGTCCCAAGTAATTTTGGGCGAGCCTACTGCCATTAAGGTGGAAGTGTCAGAGTTATATGTAAGTAAGTAACTTCATCACACTTCATGAAATACTTATTGAATGAGGTTAAATGAACTGAGAGGGTTGTAGTAATGATTTTGATTATAATTCTGTAACTACATACATATAACCTTTTTCATCAACATACAGCCTGACACTGCCCTGCAAATTGCAAAAAACGTAAGAAAATTTGAATTTCGCGGGCTACCCTGGCGGTTCCACCTTAACTGGGAACAAATCCAGATTCCGTGGCAACTTCTGAGAAATTCCTGACGGAAAAACTCAATAACACTGCCTGATCTGGGAGTCATATATATCATGATCAGCAGTCGCGCTTGCGACGACTAGACTGACGATGCAGACCATTATCTATTGTCACAGAGTAAACTAGAAAATAATATCTTGTCTGCAACACTGTATCTGTGGAGGCCACAGACGCGAGTTTCCGCTTTTCCTTTACCGGATGTTTGCTCATCACACTTTAATAAATAACAATTTCCTTTGTTACAGGAAATCAAACTGTTGGAGCGGTAAACTACAAGAAAATCAAAATGGTGTTCTTCTTCTCTCGAATAACTAAAAAGTAAGTGGTTTTATTAACTTCATGTTTTACTATTTTGGACAAAAAGTAACACGAAACGTAAAGTGTGGCTTTATTTTGAATATTCTAGCATTCGTTCGTTGAGATCGACACAACTGACATCCATCTTCTTTCTTTGTCGTGTGGTTAGTGCCTAACCTGGTGTCAGAGTTTTTATACCGCTCTTGGGCCTCTGACTTGGCTTTATGCCGTTGAGAAATATCTCTCAGGCATGATTTTTTCCTCACGATGTTTCCCTTCACCGAAGCAAGTGATAACTATACAATACAAACATAAATCCGAAATATCAGAGGTGGGTGTCTTGTTTTCGAACTGGAGACCTATATGACTTAGCAGTCCGACGGTCCAACCACTAGGCTGCCACTACCATAACTACGATTATTCGAACCTAATGGATGCACTTTACTTTGTGTAATTCCTCCACATATAAATTTTTCGTCGGTATAAAAAAACAGCAATTTCTTAAAAAACTTCAATCTACACGGTGAAAATGTGTGGAAAAACAGATTTGCGCGTGGTGGATTAGGTACGGCTCACTCCCTCTCAAGCCTGTGTTCGAACAGTGAGGAAATTATAAGATCATTATGCTATATCGCTTTCAATATTGATCGTTCATCGGAACACGTTCTGTGAAAGAAAGGTGCAATCTACATGCAACAAACATTGGCCCATCCACCCACGTGTGTTCGTCGCAACTCTTGCCAACAGTTGCACATCATACATCGCAAACCAGTTAGCCGTCGGCGTCGTTCGCAACTCTTCCATTTAGTTATGAGTCTATTTTCACATTGCGATCGATCGGTCATGACGCGCTGAGCCCGGTTGCGTTACATATTGTACCTAAAGGGAGATGTCAGAAGTTTAGGTGACTATGTTGGGTATGAAAATGATTAATAATGCCTAATGGCACTTCTTATTAGATGTAAGGCAAGAGTTAACTGACATAAAAGTACAAGCAACACAATTTAAGAAGATTGAGAAACACCTTACTTTTAAAGTGCCTAGTGCAAGTTAATATTTTGGTCTTAGAATACGCTTTTAAACTTATGTGGATGTCAAAGTCGATCAAATTCGAAATACTTTTCCAAACATGTAATACAAATTTCTAACTTACCCGAAAGCCATAAGCAAACTGCTCTTATAACGATGAAGGTAAATATGTTGAAGAAACCAGCATGTCCGAGAACCCTATCACCGAGGAGGCCTTAGTCTCAAAAATAGAAAAGCTATGTAGCATTTATATACTTCATAATAATCCTAAACCTAAATTCCTAATATTATAAATGCGAAAGTAACTTTGTTTGTTAACTTTTCAAGCCTAAACCACTGAACCGATCATCCTGAAATTTTGCATGTACGAGTAGTGCCTTTCGAATCATGATTGAATTATATTATTACAAGCAGATAACAACCCGAATTGATTGTCAAATTCTAAATTAACACGAGCGGAGCCGCGGGCAAAATCTAGTTATTTATTTAAAGGTATATTAATCTATTGTTATTTATAAGATACAACTTACCTAATTTAAGACGCCGAGAACAATACATTGAAAAAAAAAACAACCTTCTGTTTTCAAATCTGCAAAGACTGACAGAATAGTATATTATTCTTTCAATCTTGCGTGAGTGTTCATTCATTACTGAAAATTGTCTCTGGTACAGTCTTTACATAAAATACACACAGCTGTGCACACGTTTTTCAGCACGACACGCAAGTCTAAATAACTGATGTAATTTTATTTGAACGAAAACGTAGTAAAACATTTTTAAAGTCATATCGGTGATATAACAATACGTTTATCGAACATTTATTTGTTGTCATAACCCGTAATTAACATTATTTGTAATAAAGATTAGAGCGTACACTTCAGCCGACTTATCTGTGCAGGCGGGAAAACTCAGAACTAAAATAAATGTACCAAGTTTTACATATCCATGCTTTTCACGACAAACAACGCCACCTTTAACTGCATACATAAAGTGGTCATACTTATATTATTAACGTTTCCATCTGTCCCTGTCAGAATACCATTTTTCTCAGGCCTGTCTAGGTCGGTCTAGGCTAGGCCCTGTGGTGGTGGTAGGAAAAACAGGGTATAAAGTTCTACATTCCACATAGAAAAGGGAGGATCCTCTGACCAGACGGGTGTTGTGTCTGGTGGGCTAATACCCGACAGTTTTTGTCGGATTTCCTAGTCCTAGTCTAAGTCGCGGTCTCTAATATCACGATTCAGAATTTTGATGCTAGTTCTACCTTTGTGGCATAGATGGCGCTGTAGTAATTTTTGTACTGTCCGCTACACCCACAGTGGTAACCACTTCATAAAGCGAGCAAAACGTGTTTCTTTGCTTTATTTAAAAATTCTATAGCTGTACAATTTTCGTTTCATCCAAAGTTTTTCTTTTTCCTTGTAATGAAAATGTAATAACTTTAAAAAAAAGTATTTTTTTTGCGTAATTTTTTTTTTTTATTATGACATTTTCAAATGCTTAGCAAACTTAACCTTCTAACTTATCTCTTCCACACGCCAGCACACACAAATATTATTGTACATCATACGGAGAACTCCGGATTGATAACAGTGCGCAGCGATAAGAGGGTCATCTCGTGACCCTCAGCTCGGAGGCCTGGCCTCACACCCTCCCACGTAATCTGATTTATAATAATATTTATGTAGCCAGTTATAATGGCGAAATTATCTGAGTAGTAACAACTTTTAGAAATATTCGTTACCAAGCTCACTTTGTAGATAATACAGATAGTAAGAGGTGTAAACGGACCCTTCACGAAGCCGTCAACCAAGCATTCTGTACATTAAATTAAGTAACTTTAAGTAACTCCATGAGTAACTTAAAGTGTCTCTCCGAGTTTCCTCTCTGCCTCGGAAAGCACGTTAAGCCGTTGGTCCCGGGTGTCATTTGTAGATCTTTGACAGTCGTTAGGTAGTCAGTGGCCAATAAACAACTAGTCTTACCAAGGGCTATCGTATTACCCAGTACTAACTGGGTTATGGAGGTCACATAGGCAGTCGCTCCATGTAAAATACAGGTATTCAGCTGCATCTGGTGAGACTGGAAGCCGACCCCAAAATAGTTAATAGTTGGCTAGGCAGATGATGACTTTTATCTGTTGCAAAAGACATCGCCCATTTTTTGGGCGCGACACTGTTAGCTGGGTCACGGTATTTTCCATTGATAAAAATGTTTGACCAAAGTATCATATACTTGTACTCGACCTTACTCGGTCGAGTTCATTCCAAAATAATCTCGTTTCCAACCAGACCACTTAACTATCAATGTTTTAATAACGTATTTATCTGACGTTAATTAGCTGACCCGAATTATTGGCGGTAGGCACATTATTACGACATAATTATTTACTATCTTGCACCTAAAAGTTAACGATTCTTAGCAATTATTTTAGAATCAAAATCAGAATCAGAATCATTTATTTGTTAAACATAGGTATAAACATTAAGGATCTTATAAATAGTTAAGGTTCTTGCTATGGTTTGTCGTTACTGACATACAAATTAGAAAAAGCCAATAAAAATTACAAATAAAATGTGAACTGAAATAATAGATACAAATATAACATATCAATTAAAATAATAAAAAATCACAAATAAGAAATGTCAATAAAAATGCCATTTAAAAAACAAAAATATCGAAATGTCGAATGTTGATGAAATGTCGTTGCCGTTTTTATAAGCCTTTGGGCCCGGTTGATAGCAGTAGGCTTGCCCCCTATTACATGCGACTTAAATATGACTGGCAAAATGTGGGTGTACTATTAGGTACACCTGTTGGAATTATGGGTGTGATGTTATGTTATTTGAGAAGCAGCACAAATGGTCATCGACCGATTTCGACCATGACGCCGAAACTCAGCGCTGACTAGCCTCGGTGCAGGAAATATTATAGTACACATTACTAAGTAAATTAAAATGTAATAACAGCCGAGAAAGGTCCCTGGATGGGTGACAATCTATTAGGTACTTACTTCCGTCCGTGATTCGAAAAGCACGTTGAGCCATTAGTCCCAGCTGTCATCTGTAGATCAGTGATTGTCGTTACGAGTAGGCTGTCAGAAACCTGAAAGTAAACAACTTTTACTACCAAAAGATATCGTATAACCCAGTAACTGGGTTTTGGAGATCAGATAGGTAGTCTGTTCATGAAAAGTACTGGTATTCAGCTGCATCCGGTTAAAATGGAAAACGACTGCAACAAACTGACCCCAACTGAGTTGGGAAAAGGATAGGCAGATCATGATGACTAATGGAGGATGTAGTCGTCAGGATATTGATGCCATGAATTCTTGCTAAGTAGATACTAGGTTTCTGACAGATAATAATAATTGTGCATCATTCTGTGACAAACCTGTTTATCTCTAGAAAGTTCTACACTTAGACTATGTACTTACAAGATTACTTATGTATCTGAATTGTTTTATAAATAAACAGTGTTTACCATCATAAATCTTGGATGACCCTTAACTCTTAGTTAGAAATGGCACGGGATTAAAATACACGTTAAGCTAGACGATGAAATAATTAATCACTTGTGTTATGGCAGTTGTTTACCAACTTTCTATTTGTGTAAATACCTAAATGTAAAGTCCATTTCTACAAGGTCTAGATAAAATTATTGATAGGCTGAGGTTCTAGCAAGGCTTACAAGCACTAAAATTAACGTGCATTAAAATAGTCTTAATAATAAACAAGCCTTCTTCCCCACGCATTTTTTTTTTTCGGCAAAAATTACAATATTACCTTACAGAACCTAGATATACCTTAACCAACTATTATTATTAACAAAAGAAGAATTTACTATAATCTTACCTCAGTTTTCACACTCATTATTATTACTAGCGACCCGCCCCGGCTTCGCACGATGCAACAAACGAATGATGTAACCAAGGTTTTGTTAAAGTATTCTGATTTAAAAGAGTGTCCATGGAGTTTCTTGCCCGTTCTTCTCCATAGAGACCTACGTTAGGGAATGGGCAACTACAGTACTTTCACAGTTTTTGTGCCTTGTGACTGGGACTGTAGCTATTTTTTTACTGTTGTCTTTGTTTCGACAATTCAAAAGTGCCTGTAACTGGCCTACTTGAAATAAATGCTTTGATTTTGATTTTTGCGATATGCATATAAACCTTCCTCTTAAATCACTATCTATTGCTGAAAACTGCATTAAAATCCGTCGCGCAGTTTAAAAAATCTAAGCGTACAAACAGCGGGAGCGACTATATAAAGATATATATTATATTATATATGATATTATATTATTATTTATACTATGTAAAGATCCCGCGAACTACCGAAAATGCCGAACCGATGTATGAAAAGAGGAGAAACGATGCTCACTAATGAATTAATGAATTTAAGATTTCTATGTAGAAGTTTTAGTATTCTTAACGGATTGGTCGGAGAGGGCAAATTGTAAGCAGGATTGGAAAGCAGTGGGACAGAGCAGGCTGATAAAGAAAAAATGTAGAAGTTAGCTCCTTAGAAGATAATTTAGCGTTTGGAGTGCAAAAATGGGTGTGCAAACCGTTTGTTGAATATCAACATTTAATAATCGCAATTCGTATGCGTAGTCATTATTGTTAATTATCTTATCTTCAATACTTCATTGACCTCTTGAACTCCCATTATTGTCTGTGTTTAACTTATTTGTTGAGTTATTAAATTTAAATCGCGGTTGTAAGCGGTTCATTCCAGAAAGATTTCCGGCTTACCGCAGTTACATCTGCATCACAGATCAGGGGTCTAAAATGGCCGGGTTAGCAAAATCATAATAGGGATCCTAAATTAGAATCACGTCAAAGTTCTTAGAAGTCGCAGGCGCAGTTAATATTATGAATTGTCACTTTGAGACCATTTTAAGAATTGTAACGTAATTCATATTATTATCCTAATGATTCTGCTATCTAGACCGACTGCTTTAATGAGTCCTCTGCTTTGCCCCATCAAATGCACAATAAGCGTTCACAAAGTCCTGTCCTAACAATATCCCACAGGTTATTTGCTTTACAATAACCATAATCCTCATGTATCATATGATTCAATCACGATTCGAAAGACACGTGGCACCATCTTTTATCATAAGAACGTTATAGTTATTTTCCCCGGGAACAGTTATTTTTTTCGGGATGAAAGGTACCCTATGTCGTTTATGTACACCTGACAAAGTATATGCAAAATATCAGGATGATCAGTTCAGTGGTTTAGGCGTGAAAAGGTAGCAAAAAAAACTTACTTTCGCATTTATAATATTAGCTAGGATTAGGATAAACATCCATGCTTCTGCTGGCCATGGTAAACGTGGGTTACTCCATTGTCCTACACATGAATGCGATGGAAAATCCCCTTTTCATAAAATTCGCATGAATCCAGCTGATTCATGACCGTCAGATTTCAACGGTATCAGTCAGTAAGGCTACCCTTATCATGCATTACTCATAAAATCAAGCAAAATTTTCCTCATACGCCTACTTTAGCAATGTTTTTGTCAGAATAAAGATATTTATTACTTTGTTATTGATTATTATCGCGGAAAATCCCCCTTGCCAGATAACTAGTAAATAAAGGAAATGTCTTTATTAATAAAATTAACAGATGTAGGGTCAGACATGAGGCATATTGTAGATCAGTCTTAATAATAGGTACGTCTAATTGATACTTTGACATGTTTTAAAATAAAACAATAAGTAATTATAGTTAGGTTTTAAGTATGAATGTGGATAGCTATAAAAGTGGGAGATGACCAAAAAACGCTGGAGGGACTGAAAGATGATGTGGCTAGAAAGGGGGGTACTACCGAGATGGACGTCTAATGGAGATGAAACATGCAGCGACGGCCCAGCATCATTTGGAATACGGTCAGGAGATCTATGATGTACTTATTGCACAAACATTTTTTTTTTAAATCTACAAAACCATTCACCCAAGTGATGAAAATTCTTACAAAACAAAACCTTGGAAAATAGACGACGCAAAATAAACTACATTATTAACTACAGAAGATATTATTCTAATAAAACAGTAATTGTAAAGATAATTGCGTTAGACAGTTGTAGATATTTTATAATGCCTACTTACTTTATGGACCCGTATCTTGGACTGTGTGCTGCAAAAGGTCGCATTGTTGCATCAGTAGCACTGAGAGATGAAACATTTTTGTACTGATCATTCGGTACATGATAATTTTATAATTAGACATTGACTGACCAATTTATATACCGGGTGTAAGCAGACCCTTCACATAGCCGTCAACCAAGCATTCTGTACATCAAACTTAGTAACTTTACGCAAAAATTATTGCTGGGAATCAACTTTTTTTTTTTGGGGTGAAAAATCACGTTTTACGGTAGGACTCGATGGAAAGCACTCGTAGCATTGTGCTGATGAATCGATTGAATAGTACGAGGGTCGTGGAGGTGTGTAAAGTAAAATCTTATATTAAAAACATGTATTTAAAAAAAAAATTGTGAAAAAGTTAGAACTTTGACCCCCAATATCTCCGTAACTAGAAGGTTCCCAGGTATGGTCTAGAACAAAAAATGATCGCAGTGACGGGGAGAACAAGTGTCTTTCATTTATGTTAAGGGAACACTTTGTCTGGCTGTCGTTATAGAACTTTCTCAATTTCTTCAAAGCTCCTGTTGAAGGTCATAATTCTCTTGAATTAATTAGTTTGTTCTTTTAATAATCATACTCCTCATTGTTTTATGTCATAACTACAGTCCATGGGAAAACTCAATAACACTGCCCGGCCTGGGAATCGAACCCAAGACCTCATGCTCAGCAGTCGCGTTTGGCGGTTCTGTGTTTATATTATTCTGAATTATTAAACTCACACTATTCAACTCCAAGGCCATATTTTCTTTCCGTCTAAGTAACTATAAACACGCACCCCCGTGTTTATAGTTACTACTTATTAACGATAATTGAACAAGCTCATTTAACTACTGAGGAATTGAGAAAAAAATATTGCTTAAATGTTCTTAGAGTCATAACCAATAGAGCTATGCAATTTTTTTTTTCTAGCATTTCCACTAATAAAAATATATTTGCAACTACATAAACATAACATACTTAGAGAACTATTAAACTTTTTTTTTATAAAATTTACATCAGTGTCTGATAATTATTTTACCATAAATACAAAGCGCCTAACGACACAGCATAGCACTCACCAGCAACATTCACAAAAAATGTAGGCGCTCTCGATAAGTTTTCGGGACCGATAAAAAAGTAACAGAAACGGTTTCACTCAACAAACTACACAATGCTATTAAAGATAGATTATTTCTATGAATAAATATTGAATAATAGACAACTAGATATAAATACTTTTACTAGAAAAACAATATTACTTTTCTTACAAACTCAATCACTTAAAAAAAAAACTTTTTTGCCGCGCATTTATTTACATCTGTCAAACTAATAAGCTTCCTAGTTCTTGCTAGACAAAGGAGCCCCATTCTCTTTAGGCAGCAAGACCCGTGGCCTTCACGACCAGTCTAACAGGTGATTAGCAGACAAAGAAACGGGGAATACATTACCTATAAAAATATTCCGGTACACAAAGAGGGAGATATTTATAAAGAGTTCGTAATAAAAAAAAATGTTGTCTATGGTTGAGTAGGAAATGATTAGGTGACTGGTTTTGTATTTTGTATCCTCATTCCAACAGAATTTATAAGATTATTGATGACATAAAAAATCACGCCTGTGTTTCTCGTTAGGCAAAGATGTGTTTTACAACATCTCGCCAGTGGTTTTAAAAACCGCATCCAGTAATGTGAGCACACAAAACATAACAATATTACTATTATAAATGCGAAAATTTGGATGGATGGATGTTTGTTACTCAATCACGCCAGAACGGCTGAACAGATCTGGATGAAATTTGTTTTTTTTTTTAATTTGGATTTTGATACATTATATATAGTCTGGAATAGCATATAGGCTACATTTTCCTCACATGTACACATCAAAAAGTACCACACGAGCAACAGCTAGTTTTAATTATATTAAATAATTGATTCAGAACATCTTACTAAGCCAAGGGGGCAGATAAAATTATTATAATTAGTAGGGCCGTCCCAGAACTATAGATAACAAGATAGGTAAGTAGTAAAACTCCTTGTTAGCTCGTCCGATAAGCTAGGTTCGTACTACCTACCACCATACCTGCCACAAAGCAGCGTTGTTTTTGTGTATTGTGTACAGGGAACATATGTACTCTAGGAGATTGTGTAGTTGCAGTACTTGTATGAACTTGAGAGATATTTTCGCGTTGCCTCTGCCGTGTGTCTGATATTAAAATGTCAGATATTAGGCCCGGACTCCACCATAGTGAAGAAGAGTGGAGCGGAGAGGAGATTCCACCAATCACAGAAGAGATGAGAGACGCGATTTTTTCTTTTGTTGCGATTCAAGCAATGTTTCCGCACGTTTCTTGTCTGCTCATCTTATTTTCGCTGTGGTTGAGCCCAGGGGGGTCACTATGACGTCTTAAAGCAGGAGTCATTCCAATGTGGAAAAGAGACAGAACTATACATGTCGTCTAGCACCATCTGGTCTTAAGGTGGCAGTGACCAATTTCTGTGCCACTTACCATCAGATGGGTAACCTGACTGTTTCCTACCCAACAACAGCAAGATTTACAACATAACGCTGGCAGAATAGTCGACGTCAGAACATCAAGGTCGGAATGTCACGAGGATCCATAAAAAGTGAAATAGATACGTTATCTCATTTTTATATTGTCTAGTCATCTTTTATTGCGTACGAGTTTCTAAGGGGCCCGTCGGTGTCCTGATAAGATTTATCAGGGCAAAGGTGTGTGTGAATCGTTTATCAAAGTCCTGCTTTTATCGACATTACCTTGATTTTTATAATCAGGCATAGAACTAGATAAAAAATAAACCGCTCAATTAATCTACATATAAATGTTACGTCATAATTATTTTTCTGTGTCTACTTATTTATAACGTTTACGCAACTTTTATGTGTACCGAAGTTCAGAAATGAAGCCTTAACGATGATTTGCACAAAACGGCTCGCATCGGATAGGAAAGGATACGAACGGATGTGGCGACAGCCGATCTCGTCCGGCAAGAAACCCAAACGGCCGACAATTACACAGTCTTTGACGCTGGGGTGGTGCCTAGAGGCTAATCAAAAGAACCTTTCTTTTCTTCTTGTCAAAAGAAGGATTCTTTTGACACCCACTGCGTGACAACGACGGCCGGATTTCTTTATTACCTTTAACCTTATATCAATTTGTTTGTGGTCGTCGCAGCATGTCTCCTTCTTCAACAGATATTCGTATCAGCCATTCAGTTGTCATTTCAGTAATCACTACCTGGAATGTGAAACCGTTATTGGGTTTTTCCATCAGGAATTTCTCAGTAGCAGTTCACGGATTTCTGCTCGGTTACTAGTCCCACCACCCACACACATTTCGCCAGTTATGTTTTAAGTCCCATGTAAGTAGCGGGCTAGCCATTGACCATCAACCGAGCACAAATTTTATCAAAGCCCCTTGGCTGCTAGTGAGAAATCCCTGATGGAAAAACCCGATAACACTTTGCCCGACCCGGGAAGCGAACCCAGTACCTCGTGCACTGAAGTCGCGCTTACGTACACTCTACCAACGAGGCAGTAGGTACTTATGTACATTCGTGCTGAAAACACATTCCTAGGACAAGAAAGAGCCTTTTCTCTGCACTACATCCATAACTAAAACAAGCAATTTTTCGTAATTATTTTCTTTTATTTTTTTTTTCAAAAACATAATTCGAAATTCAAAATTGTTTATTTCTTAACAAGATTACAATTATTCGTTTTTGATTGGAGCCTTCTTTTAAACAAACAACGCCTGTATTATAAGACTCCGCTCTTCCAAAACAAAAGAAAGACAATTATTAAAAGCATGTTTAACTTAGATTGGCATAACTATAGTTTGTGTGTGTGATTGCACCACATTTCTTACACGTGGCCAGGTATGCTGTAATATGTTATGCAATGTTATTGAAGTTTGTTTCTATCAAGCCATAGCAACAGGCTGTATGGAACGACGCAGCGGACGATAAAAATAAAACACTTTCTGATTCCTTTTCTTTCTGATTTTATAGATTCAGTCGTTTCTTTTGCGTAATTTACTTAACCCATGCAACGTGACTGAACTTTATAAGTTTCTCAAAAGTAGCATCATCTGCCTAGCCTTTTCCCTACTATGTTGGGGTCAGTTTCCGGTCTAACCTAATGCAGCTGAATACGAGTATTTTACATGGAGCGGCTGCATATCTGACTTCCACAACTCAGTTAGTACTGGGTAAATACCCTTTGGTAAGACTGATTGTCAGAGCCGGACTCTCAACAGCCGGACCTACGACTTACCGTGCTTTCCGAGGCAAGGAGGAAACTCGGTATGTAATGTGTGGTCACCTATCCACGGATCAATGTAGGCAAGCGCGGCTTAACCTGAAGAACGACCCGAGCGGCTTTTTTATTTAGCCACGAGCACAAAATACAAAATAGTTGTCCGGCTTGGTGTAGTAGTAGTCGGTAGTAGACCGGATTACGGTTACAGACAAATCTGTTGTGAGCCACCATCTATAACTAGGATCTATGGGGCTAAATGTTGGTCTAACAATGTAGTTGAAGTTGTTCTCTACTCACAATTAAGTCAATGCAGTCATGACGTAATGTTTTGATTAAGAACTTGTGTTTTAGCTCAAAACATTCGTAAAACGTCAAAATTTAAAAAAAAAAACTGTTACTTAATATTAACTTACGCTTATTTCCCATGGCAAAGAAAGAACGGCACCTGCACGGCAACGGAGAAAAGACAGAACGGCACCTGCTACGATCCTTACAAACCATAGATAAAATATTTCTATTTATAAATATAGCAATACGCGAATGTGACGTAGTAGACACACCCAATAAACGGCTCGTCGGCGCTCGCTTAATATCAAGCTACGTTAAAATATTCAGAGGGTGTGTCCATACCGGTTTTGATAAATTTTCCACATCATTCCGTTCAAATGTTACGATTCAGGCCAAGTTCGATTTTTTATTAGTTGTTTTGATAGATATAAAAAACCGAACTTGTCGTTTCTAGGCGGATCGAGGATTATTAGTTGATGATATCATTGTCTAGTCGTAAATATCACTGGTTATCATTGAATAAACGATTTTCGGTCACATGACATAACATCACGCCTGTTATCCGCGAAGGATTAGGCAGAAGCTTACAGTGCACCAACATTGCACCAACATTGCACCAATTATGTTTGACGTCCCATGTAATGGGGGGAGAACCTATTACAATATAGCAGGAACAACAACATGGAATAGGAAAAATTCAGACTTCGGTCTGCTACTTCTTCTTCTTTATCGTGTGGTTAGATCCTAACCTGGTGTCAGAGTTTTTAACAAACTCAGTAAGCAGCCAAGTCAGAGGCTCATGGGCCTCTGACTTGGCTAAACATGCCCTCAAGAAATATCTCTCAGGCATGCTGGTTCATAGGTCTCGAGTTCGAACCCAAGGCACGCACCTCTGATTTTTCGAATTCATGTGCGTATAATCATCACTTGCTTCGATGAGGGAAAACATCGTGGGGTCAGCTACTGAGCAGTACGTGATGAAAAAACTCAATTACAGATTTCCTGAAGCTTCATCTAAAGCTCCAATTAACGACCATCGAAAGAACATTTTGATGAGTTTGCGGCAAATAGTTGCAAAGTTCGATCGGCCGAGGTTATGCTACGTCTGCCGCTGTCAGTCCAAAAATGGGTGGTCAACTGATCACGGATCCTGGGTGGATTGAAGAGCAGTTGTTCCTTGCTGTCTATCATTCGTAGATCGTTGGCAGTCGTTCCGGGTTGTCAGAAGCGCGAAAGTCTGATAGGCGTTTCATGTAAAATACTGGTATTCCGTTGCATGGAATAAGACTGAAAGACGATCCCAACATTTTTGGGAAAAAGCTAGACAGATGATGAGTTGATTTCAAAATCAGTAAATGATTGTGAAATCCAGCAGACTGAACAGGATTGATTGTTTCTCTATAGCTTATGATTAGACTTGGTTGGGACTTTATAATGAAACTAGTGGACTATTATTATTATTATTTATTTATTTATTCGATAGTACACGTACATTTTATACATTATAAGTTGGTGCCAACATAAACTCATTAGAGTTTTACCGTGCACCAAAATCATCGACTACATAATTTAGAGGGTAGGTACTTAGTTAAAAAAGAAACTACAACTAAAAATTACCGCGGGTATTAGGCGAAATAATATCTAATACTCGTACTAACGAGCGAACCTCGGTGACCAATCCGACCGACCATTCGAAAACAGCAGTGGCGAAGGAAGTTTCTTAATTGATACAGGTTGTTCCCAAAAGTAAATGTTTTAGAAATAATGTCGTTATTATTTTTTTTTTTGTTTATGTGTTATGTTATAATTGTTAGATATTACTTTTACTTAATCGTGTATGCTTTCAATTATTCATCTATAATTAATTTAAAATATACTTATAAATCTATATCTATCTGTGGTATTTAAATTTTGCAAAAAATGTTGTTTTAATTTGTATTTTATGTTAGTGACTGTATGATTTATAGGTGTAATACCATAATTAACATGATGCAACGTGTGAAGACGGTACAAAGAAATGCCCGGAGTGGCCGACGTCTGTGAGCTCAGTGTCGTGGTAGGGCGCGCAGCGGCGCTCACGCAGCCGGGTTCGGTACCCCGAGCCCCGCGCCCTCCCCGCGGTTATCCACGCATATGTGAGGCGCCGACAGCTTATGCTATTCTATACATTTTTGACATTTCCAAAATCATTAACGCTGTCACTTCGTCCTAAGCCTTTTGTACCTAAAAGGTTAGGTACTTCTTGCGGCTACATAGATAAAGGGTGTAACAAGACCCTTAACGAAGTCGAAAGGTACTTGTTCTCCCCGTCATTACGATCTTCTTTTTGTTCTATCTAGACCATACCTGGGAACGTTCCTAGTTACGGAGATATTGGGCGTCAAAGTTCCAACTATTTTTACAAGTTTTTTATTTAATGGAAGATTTTTACTTTAAGCACTTCCACTACGCCCCTACTATTTAATTCATCCATCAGCACAATGTTCGTTTCCCAGCAATAATTTTTGCCTAAAGTTACTTAGTTTGATGTAAATAAACGCTTCGTGAAGAGTCGGTATACACCCTGTATGTTGGGCTGTATGCAGGACTTAATCAAGGTCAGAATAGAATATAAACAATGATGGTAGGTAGGTAACCGCATACATACCGTAATAAAAACGTCTCGCTAATAGAACAGTGTCGTGGCTCAGGCTGTCTGCACACAGGCTTTGTAAAGGAATAATCGGCATGGCATCACAATTCAAACTCATTATAAATGCAAAATTACCTTTGTTCATACATCTGGTCATACACGACCAGACGAAAGGACGTATGGATCGTGGCAGGTGGCGTTCTGTGGGAAAATGTGTATGTATGTTCGTACGTTACTGTATCTGTCTGTCTGTTACCGTTAACGGTGTTCGATGGGCACATAGATAGACTGACGGTATGACCTGATTAAGACGTAGGATATTTTTTTATCCCGTTAGTACCTACTGAATTTCTGACCTTGATGCGGGTAAAGCCGCGGACTAATCGCAGGCCACACCAGCTAGCGAACGAGCGAGCCGAGCGAACCCGTTTTCATACTTCGTTCGGCTGTGTCGGTAGTTCGCGGTGTGAACTAAAGTATGAAACGAGGTGAAACGATGCCTCTCCCACCTCGCTCGGCCGCTCGCTAGTTGGCGGTGTGTCCTGAACCTACTGAAATATGAATAATTTACAAAAAAGCTGTCAATTTATAAAGAAGAAGGTGTATGACAGTATAACATAGTGTGCCTACATTTTAGTTCTCGAAACAGGTATAAGTTGTTATTAAATACTTAGAAGTGCGTGCTTTCACATCCTACGGAAGGAAATTCTAGAATATTGCACTCGGTAAAATGGTAAGAGGATTAGTATGTACCTGCGGAAAAACTTATTTTGCAGAAGATGTAACATTTAATGTGAGAAGACTTAGACTGGAAGCCGACCCCAAATAGTTGCGAATAGGCTAGGCAGATCATGATGATGTAACATTTAATATCTCTCTTGTGTTTACGTAACGTTTCTACTTAGTTTATTCATTCAGTGAGCTGGGTATTACTTTATTAGTCAGTAGCCTGAACGTCGGACAACGTCTTACCGAGGGGTATCGTATTTCCCAGTACTAATTGGGTAGTGGAGCTCAGATAGGCAGTCCCTCCATGTAAAATACTGCTATTCAACTGGTTCCGATTAGACTGGAAGCCGACCCCAACATTTAGGAAAAGGCTAGGCAGATGATGATGAATTAGGTATTACTTTAATCTGTGTCTAAGTACTGTTTTTCAATGTATTAATGAGCCTTCTATAAAGTTCTCAACATCTTCTTGCCCATGTACTAAGTGACTTGGGGTCGCCGCGACACGTTTTCCCTTTTCTATCATATCACTCCTCATAAAATCCATTCACTAATTAGATCTTTTCTTTGGTCCATCAACTGATCTCAGTTAGTTAATTTATAGTCAAGTAGGTATCTGGGCGACCGAGTGTTGCTAGGGTGAAAATAGAGAAAAAGAATTTACCCAGATGTGAGACCTACCTAGATCGATTTTTCGCCTATATTGCAACTGTAATCGACATTGTTTGAGCCGTTTTTGAGAACGTGATTATGAGGTTGTATAAAAAAAAAAAAAATGTACCTAACAAATATTTGCGGTTTTTTATAAAACCTTGCCCCACACTAGGAAATTCTCCAGAAAAAAAAAAGAAAAAGAAAAAAGAAATAAATAAAAAAGAAAAGAAAAATAATTAAAAAAAAATGGAAATATTGCTCATAATTACTTTAAGTTTTATTAATATTCGTATTGAAGAGCCGAAACAAAGCTAATTAGCTAATTATGATTAAATACCAATTATACGCAACTAAAATGCGTATAAAAACGTGTATTTTATCAAAACATGGCGGCTAAAACGCCTGATAAGAGGGAATAAGGAAGATGGGTGGTTCCGGGAGCCATGTCACGTCAATTATTATGAAGAGCTATTAATAAAATAATCATTATCTTCAGTATAGCGATTCGCTTCCTGGTTACGAATAATGTTTGGAATTATGATATTTTGAAGATTTGCTGACTTTTATTTGAGTATTCAATGATACTTATCCCATGTGTGTGTGTGTGTGTGTGTGCCTATGTATGATTAAATTATATTAGTCTTTGAATTAGAAACTCATCAGACGTAAAGGGTACATTGAGTATATCTAAACACGCGGTCAAACAAAAACACTACTATTCTGAATTCACATCTCAAAAAATCATTTAACCATGTTTTTGATATGAATGTAACACATCACACGTCTGCGGTAGGTTCGCTAGCTAATTTGATCATGTAAGCTCTTCTTATACACTTCTGCATACCCCTTTTTTTTCGGATGGTAAATCATCAAATGACCCCTCCCCCCCCCCACTCTGGGCGGAGCGGAAGGGCGTGTCAGACTTGTACTGACTAAAACCCATCCATGTTCCTTCTTTGCCCTTTGTGTTCCAGGGCCGCGGTATCTCTTTCGAACAGTCCCGCAGCCCTGGCAGGCATCGGCCCATGGGGACCCCTACTTATTTGCTGACATCTCTTTGAGGCGCACGTGGAACACGAACGCGCCGTCAACACGGCCTGTCGTCACAAGACGGCCGGATGGCGAGCTAGCCCATAACTCGCCGTCCACAGGCCCGCGCCTACGGTGGCCGGGAGCCACCACGTGGCCCCCGACGCCCAGGGCGTCTCCCGCGGCGGCTGGGACGTGAGGTTTTTTCCCTCTCGCGTCCCGCCACCTCCTTCACTAGCATGACTGCTTCGCAGAAGGAGGTGACGGCTTCGCATTCCCTCTCGTTCCGGACCATGGCTTGGACCAGGGCCGGACGCGAGAGATCGCCGCCGCCAATCGCAGCTACGAGGACACGGCGGTGTTCTGCATAACCCTTCGGACAAAACAGTCGCCATGTTATGTATTTATTTATTGAACAGTCCATATTCTAAAGTCTTGTTTGACATTTTGATTTAGGTGTCCATCGTTTATTGTTTACACATAACAAACTTTATAATATAACTACGCAATTTGATATTTAGGTGTCAATTAGTGTTAATTTGATATTACATTTGATATTATAGTGTCAGATGAACTTAGGACTACGGCCTTTATATACGTTCTAGATCAATAGGTAAACTAGGCAGTCACTTGGACTTAGAACTATCAGCAATAACAAATGTAGTAAATAGGTAAGTAGTCTTACTTAATTATCTGTTTACTTAGAATTTCTAGGACTGCGATAACACTGTTTTCATCGTATCGTCAATTATAACTAGGAGTAGCGATGTAATAAAATAATAATAAGAAACTGACACCTACATGGTACACGGGCTATACAAGTTCTGATACCTAGCTGAGATTTTCACCTTTCTTACTAATCTGGCTCTTTTGATAAATAAATTCTCCCCTACCACCTAGATATTGCCGATATATATAGCAGCCGTTCTGATCGATCATAGGTTCTATATGTATATAGGATCCTAGGTTGGTCTGTGGCTCTGTATTCTAGTTTAAAAAAAATCATCTATTTGCAAAATAAACACCATTTTTTCATTCATAAAAATATGTTTTAACTTTTTTAACTAGCACTTTGCTAAAGAGTAAAGAGCTAAAAAGTTCGACATCCTTATGTCCCGTGGAAACTCGATAATCTGGCTTTATTCCTTTTATCATTAGCCCATGCATTCCAATGGCACGTCTTTTGATACCAATAATACCTTAAATATATATGTTTTGGTCTGGGTCAAGAAAAAAAGCAAAAAATCAAAATTAATAGGAAGACACAATTGTTTTTTTTCTTTCTCATATTCACTTTTCTCACATGATTCATATCACGTGTTAATGCAAACACGTGATATGAATCATTTAATGTCATTTGTTTTAAATAACTGTTTTATTTGTTAATTATCCATAAATGTCCTTGTTATAACTAATTTTAAAGAGTTCTTTGGAAAATTGCTACCTACTGAACCACATCTTTGGCCAACTATTCTGTCTACTTACTTTAGAAGTTTCTAGACATCCGATTACCTTTTTGGGACCTTACGCAGACAAAACACACGGTAACCAGTGACTGGTTGACGACACGGTTGGCGCAGTGGCTGAGCGATTGACTGCTGCGCTTCGTGTCGCGACTTCGATTCCCACAAATATTTGTATGACCTACGGGTAGTTGTTCCGGGTCTGGCTGTTTTTGTATGTGAGTTGTAAATGTTTGTAAACGCACCCACGATACATGAGAAATTCCTAATGTGGGGCAATGTTTTAAAAAAAAAACTGGTGGGCGTCCTTAGCACATAACTTCTGGCTTTCTTTGTTCATCAGAATCAGGATTTTATTTATTATGAAAGTAGGTTCAGTTTGTTAAGTGACTCGAACGCGAATACTGAGGTATAAATACACGGAATACACCAAATGAATTGAGATGAGAATGAAAAAAATCGCCTTGGCGAAATATTTTCACTTCGATTTTTTTTTTTTTAAAGATCGTTGCCCCACACTAGGAATTTCTCCTGTATCGTGGGTGCGTTTACAAACATTTAAGCTCACATACACAAACAGCCAGACCCGGAACAACTACCTGTAGGCCATACAAATATTTGTTCCGTGCGGGAATCGAACCCGCGATACGAAGCGCAGCAGTCAATCGCTCAGCCACTGCGCCAACCGTGCCGTCAAATACAGACGGAGGTCATAATAGATGGTAAAATTAAAACTTACCTCACCTATGTGTGTTCACAACATTTGTGTGGAAAAAAAACTGATAGTCACGGAATGAATAATTAAAAACTTGATCACTACAGTAGTAAAACGTCTAGTAAGGTGATATAATTTGACATTCTGGCCTATTCCAAATGACATTTAAGGCTAATGTGCTGTTTTTATAATTAATTATCTAGCTTAACAAGTAAAAGCTCAAAATAGATAACGGACTTAAAGAATTTAAAGATTTATGTACCTAATCTTTTTGTTTAAATCTAGGTATGGACTTTGCGCGGACACACCCACTGTTGTAGACAAAGGCAATTGATTGAGTGAATCAATTGGTAATTTGTGATTGATGTATTCTTCGATGTTGCTATCTCGAAAATCATATCAAACATACAAAAACTCACGCCTGCTTCCATGGGCGTAAGCAGAAACTATAGAACTACGATTCATACCCTGTTGCTTCGTCCATGCCAAGTCCATTCTCTCATTAGCTCAAATTCTCTTATATTTTTAAGTACTTACTTAAACTATTACTTAGTTTAAGTACTACTGTAACTACTGTGTACTGTGTTGTCTTAGTACTTACTTAAACTAAGTAATAGTTTAAGTAAGTACTAATTTGCGTAGCTGAATTTTGGGCCAAACATATATAATAAAAATTTGCCATCGACACGCTAAGAAGAAGAAGAAGTAAGTACTTAAACTATTACTTAGTTTTAGTAAGTACTAAGACAAAAAAAAACTATTAACTGAAATAAGTCTAAGATATACAGCATTTTTTAGGGTTCCGTAGTCAACAAGGAAAGGAACACTTATAGTTTCGCCATGACCTGTGAGTCCTGTCCCGTGTACCTCTGATTTTACAGTACAGTGTAGTCTTTATTCTCTTTTTCATAAGGTTTATTTTAGAGATAAAATAACTGTAAAAGGACTGTAGTTTGAGGGCGTGTACTATCACAACCTATGTAACTCAAGAATACAAAGAAAACGTGTCTAGCTTATCTATGGTTATAGCCTGATTCATGTAGGTATCATAATAATGCCAAAAAAACGAAGGCAACAAATATTCCGCCCCGCTTTGCACGCATCTTTTTTATCTCAAATTCACACGGCCTGTCGTATAACTAGCATTTTTTTCATCACAAAAAACTGATGTAAACTATAAACTAAAAGACTATAGTATACTTTCAGCTTATCTCTACGAACTTATGACCTATTCGGAGTCACGTAGTGTAATAGAATGTATGTTGGTACTTACTAAGGCCGTGGCGACTTGCATCAGAATTTTATCTATGGATTTTATTTGTAAACTGGCCTTTTGAATTGCTGGTCATAAGTAATATTGAATATGTGGGTGGGGTTTTTCTACTCCTTGAGTTTGTGACTCTGGAATGATAGGTACTTTTTATGTGACTTAAGTAGAGGTTTACCGAGTTTTAAGACAGCATCTGGTCCGTTTTTAGGTTCAGCTTAGTTAATAGGAAGTAAACATCTTATATATAAAATTCTCGTGTCACAATGTTCGTTCCCGTACTCCTCCGAAACGGCTTGACCGATTCTCATGAAATTTTGTGAGCATATTGAGTAGGTCTAAGAATCGGCCAACGGATATTTTTTATTTTTTTTTATATGGCAAAACAACGTTTGCCGGGTCAGCTAGTATTTATGTATCATTTAAGAAGACTGTATCGACGAGCACACTACCAAAAACTACGGCTGTTGGACAGTAGATTTTTTTGTGGTCATTCTTTGAAAAAACTGTAAAAGTTGGTGGAGAGTGCGCATTTTGGGAAGTGGGGTCTGACTTCTGTAACTAAATCCTGAATAAAGCTTCTGACCTTAAGAAGTGCTATTCCATACTACCTAATAGTAACATAGATATAAGTACAGACGCCAGCACATCAAGCTACTACAATCTGTCAAACTTCTTTAATAGATTTTCCACTTTATCGCTAAAGCATTAAGTTCAAGGTTGATTGGGAAAGTTTGACAGTTTCTAGTGTACTAACTGTGTAGTACTAAGTACACTATCATGGATGATTTATTCGTATTTCTTTTTTTTTTGTTTTTTTTTTTATCTGGTCGTACAATACTTGCTAGCTTGCATTAAAATCGTTTACGAGTCTTCTTAAATATTTACTTAACTACAGGAGGGAGTTTGTTTTCCCTATGTGCTTTTCATTCGAAGTAGCGTAGCGAGGTTATTCTCTTTACAGTGTTACAGGAAATTTCAGTTATCAGAGGCTACAGAGAGGATTTCTGCACAATGGGAAAATAGACCTGAAACCAGAAAGCACTACGCTTATTGTAACCAAGGGTTCGTGGAAATACGAACGCTGCATTGCATTGTGAGTTGTGAAATTTACTTTGATTGTAT
The DNA here is from genome assembly GCA_963576755.1 of Noctua janthina. NCBI lineage: Eukaryota > Metazoa > Arthropoda > Insecta > Lepidoptera > Noctuidae > Noctua > Noctua janthina. The sequence goes on along the minus strand of OY755068.1, from coordinate 10,925,636 downwards.
TTGAGTTCATATTTTCCGGAAAATGTTTACAGGCAGGAATATACATCGCTTGAATCGTTGAACAAGTCTTTGTTTCAGGTAGAAATAAGTGCATTGCAATTATTAATACAGGGTGTAAACAGACTCTTCACGAAGCCGTCAACCAAGCATTATGTACTAAATATTGCCAAATCTTGCATCTGCTCATTTTTAAAATAAAATCCCGTACACACGATGACCACATCTGTTTACCGTGCCTAACAATAGTAGTAAAACAAAAAAAGTGCCCTTTTTGTGCGGACGGGTAGTAGACCGAAAAATATCCTTGCTTTTTTTATTATACATATGTTTAAAAAAAAAAATCTCAAGTTCGTCACAGATGTTTGACTACCCTGTTTCGACCAATAGGAATGAAACAAATAAAAAAAGGACCGAAGGAAATGTGAAAAAGTTGGAACTAGGTACGGTCCAGAACAAAAAAAAATATCGCAATGACGGAGAGAACAAGTGCCTCGTTAAGGTTCTTGTTACACTCTTTATATTCATAAAACAGTTCAGTTTTGCAGAATATCAACAATTTGATTTATGTTGTTAACAGAAAACAGCTATTATTGCTTCAGTAAATAATTTCATTTCATCTTGATGTATGAACGTGGACTAGGCAAAACCCTCCAAGCAACTAGCCTGATAAAAAAAAAAATGTTTAGCATCGTAGATTCGTAGCAGATGGTATTCTGTTCGTTTCTGCCTACTCCCATGGGAAAAAGGCTTAAATATTGGTATGTCTGTATGTAAATAATTTACGTAGTTAAACAAAATTACGGTTATTGTTAACATTATGAACAAAAATTTACTCCAAACGTCCTTAAAATGGATTCATTGACTTCTGAAACGTCAATAAACTAAACGTAATTTACTTTATTTTTAATTACGAAACATTAAGGCCAAACACAAGCAAATGTCCATAATATTATGATGAATCGATGACGTAAACAAAACATATTGCATTCGTTATAACTAGCTAAGAGTTTGGTAAACAAACCGGTTACACTGAGCAGAAAAACTAAAACATTTAATTAGTGACGTCAGTAAAACGTTAACGGGAAGAACATCATATCGATCATTTACGGTTTTGTCTATGACTTGCTCTTGCCTGCGACTTCGTTCCCTGTATGTTATGCCACGGGAAATTAAAAAATAATAGCCCAAGGCACTCAGGGATAATGTATAGGTTCCCAGTAGTGAAAGAATTTCCGGAATCGGTTCAGGAATTCAGAAGATGACCCCCTACATTAAAACTTACAAACTTTCCCTCTTTATAATATTAGTGCAGAATATAAGAAGATGGACAAAGAAAGAGGAAACCAAAGAAAGATCATAGACCTCACTATAAGAGATGTCAGATGTCCTTCTAAAAGACGCGGTAAAGTCATATTTTTTACGGGGGAATTGCTAACTGGCTGCGGACATATCTGTCAATGTCCCGGACATTATGTTCGGTGTCCGGAGCCGCGTCCGCCATTTTTCCTAATCTACCGGTTTGACTGATCTATCTCGGGCCAGCATGCACGCACCTTCTTCGAAGGCCAAGGTCATCCTTCCATGGACAAAACAGTAAATCTGGTTTATACGTGCGTCAGTGTGAATGTGTTCCACTTCCCACAAGCAGATAGATTGTAGATACGTAGACAGATACTTACGTCTTTCGTTCATTGACAACAATTTCGTGTACCTACGTCATAAGTATTTAGACGAATCTATTGAGCGAATTAAGATTGAATCATTGAAATGAGTTTGAAAAACTGATTGGAGCAAAACTAAGAAATAAACAGGAAAACACTGACAATCCAATTTCTTGTTTCTTTTATAAATTAGGTACTTTTTTTGCAGGAGCTATTTACAACAAAAATAAACGGACACTCAATAAATATCTAAGTACATAATTACGCTAAAACAACACTGGCTTTATACTCAACATTATTAGGTATTTTGAACTGCAATCAGTATGTGCATAGCGTACACGCCTCCGATGACGAAATTCACCTTGAGCTTTACAATTTGCTGACGAAATAGACGCCTTCAGTTACAATAACAACTTGGCTCTACTAAGTTTAAAACCTTTACTTCCTAAGACCAATGGAATTCTTTTTTTTTAACTCCTTATCATTTTTTTTTATTTGGCAGTCATGAAAGAAAAAAAAGAAAAAACATGCCAAAAATATTACATTTTTGACATAAAAATTGGCGGAAAAGTATTTTTAGAATTCTGACAGGCCTCCGCTTTTCTTATTTTATTATCAGACTGCACGTAGCTCGCAACAATGACTTTGATTAAAAAGTGCCTGATAAAGCGTCACACATGATTAGCTGATGCAATAAGGCTTCCATCTTGCTTACAAAGCACAAGGAGATTGCTTTTTGGCCTACATAAAGTGTATTGCAAGCGACACGCGCCACGAAGTGTCACGGAATTTACCATTGAGAACTACCCATGGTAAAGGTACTATTGTATATTCTGTGGTATAGGTAAATACTTTGGAGTTGAATATTCAAGGTTCATAAAATTCATTAGTCTTCGTCAATTCGATGCCAGAAAGGCTAAAAACCAATAAATCACGCTTACTAAGAACCAATCCCTAATCATCTTCAACGATAATATTTTCAAAAGCACATAAATACAATCAGCATTACAAAAACAAATCGATGATAATAATCGTAGAAAAACAAGTTGTTTTAAAAATAGTTTCGCACGTCGCGTGCACACGTCACGACACACCCGCGCGCTCGACCAATCAGCGCGCGCCGTGCAAACACTCCTCCCGGTATTAAAGCGCGCGCGCAACATTTTATAACCACTACGTTTCTTAGTTCTCTCACGCATTGTACCTATTAAATGGGTAACAAATTAAACACTATAGCATATTATAGGTGGCTGATATTTCTGTTCAGTTTCAGTAATTTTGATAAAATTTAGCTTGTTCGCGTTTTAAGTTTTTGAATTTAATTTGTAAAGTATTAATTAATTTTATTGTTAATTAGTTATTATTTATTTCGAATTAAAAATGTTGCACTTCAACTCTATCCCTGAAGACTACGTGAGGAAGACCAACCAGTGAGTATTTTTATTAATTTAAATTTTCTTTGTTTTTCTTTCTTATGTCTTTCTGTAATTATTATGTCCAAAACTACATTCTTAGTTATATTTCTGCCATTAAACATATATTTCGTTTATAAAATTCAAAAATCCTTAGTTTTTTAATAACCGCTTCAAATCTCCTTTAATTAATCTTGCAGTGCTTAAAATATTTTATTATATTTAAAATACGTAAGTACCTATTTAAAATAATTTTGTCCAAGTATTAAGCTTCTAACAATACATATTTCTATATTATTTATCAATTATGCGTTGAATAATTAATTCATACCTATTTATTATTTTAATTTGCTACCATAATCCTTTAAGTTTTTAAACCACTCGAGACAAACCATAAAAAATCATACGTTAAAGATATTTTCTAGGTAACGGGCCTTCACTTACTTAAAATGAAAAATATGTAATAACGTTCCACCTCAAAAGAAAAAACATAATATAGGAAAACTCCACGATTCATGTGGAATGTTTATCGAAAATAAGAAACCTATTTTTATCTAAGAAAAGGAAAAAAAAATCCCTATGGTTACCAATAACAGTTGTTACTGTTGCACCAACAGTTTCAGGTAAATTTCCATAGTTCATAGAAATACAGAAAACCCATGTTTTTTTTTTTTTTAAATATTGACCGTCTGCACGTGTTCGTTTCCTTCCAGTACCGTTACCTATTTCGTCACAACGGCATTGTTTCGAATTGATTCAAATTACCGAGTCTGTAACTAAGTAGCCACTGTTTGGTTTATATCGTCAATGAGTTCCTAATAAAAAATAGTCAATTTGGCACACACGTCACGAGGCGTTGTGGGTCTTTTCAACTAACACTAAACGATACCCAAATGTTTTACTAAATATTATTCAACTGTTGATTTTAATTAGGTACGTATTTATAGCCTAGTTCCATTTTTAAACCTATGAGTAGTACCTAACCATTATCTCCTATGTGTTGTGTATCTATGTAACTATCAGTAGGGAAGGGTCAATTTTTGTAAGAGGTAAGCCGGAGTATGTGTTTATATTCTTTGTCTATAGAATACTGATTGTGCCATTTTTCAAAGGGAAGCCGTTAGGAATCGAGTTGTATGGAACCTTTGCCACTGGTAACTATAGAAGTAATTTGAATGCATCGCGTTCCTAAAGTTTGGCCTCCTAGAGTTAGGTTTATGGTCGGGCGGTCATTGACAGGACAACTCAAAAAACCTTCGGCATTTTCAATAAACGGGCACTGAAAGATTGTTAGCTCCGTCCCAGATGATACGAAGAATATATTGCAGCATTCGTTTACAACATTTTCCATAGCCGTAATCATAACCTGAGATGGCTGGCAATAAAATACGATTGCATAATACATAAAACAAGATTGATAAGCCAAAAGCCTCCTACCTAAGTCGCTACGCCAATTTTTCCTCGTGCCTTTACTTTACCGAATGCTTCCGTTGCCCGGGGTTACCACGAGGCAACTCGAATCATCTTAAGTTTTTTTTTGGCCCACAAATCGCCAGTGTCCTATGAAGTCAAAATCTTAGCTGTAGAACTTTGAATTTCGAGCTATCAAATGTCGGATAACACTCTTTATCCTGATTCTAACAGGAAAACCCGATAGTGTGAACCTATGCCCAATTATTATGCGTCAAAGGGGAAATCCACATAATGATGAAAAAGTACAATATCGTATAAATTATTACATAAGCAAATCACGACTTTAGAAAAAAGTAGATCCATATACAAAAAAATACAAGGCGAGCTATTAATTTCATCTGTTGAGGCTAGCAAAATAATATTTCTTCACAACCATTCAAAGATCCTCTAATAAAAGTTGTGCAAGATAACATACCTACTTATAAATAAATTAATCCATTTATCTAACACCTAATTAAATTAAGAAGTAAGAACAAAGTGCAGGACAGATAATTATAATATCTAACCTTTGATTTAATTGCCCGACATTTTGTGCCCGGTTCAAAGTTTCAAGCGTCACCCTGACAAATAGTCGGGTGTGCAAACGCTTTAGATAACGAATTTATTGTTAATTTAATTTGATATTAAAAGTTTCAACATAACTATTAATTTGTAGGAGTCAAGGAGGCAGATAAACGGTTTTTATTATAAAAATGGGAATGTGATCATTTCTATTTCATGTGTACGTCTAGCTGGTGACTAAATCGGTTTTACAAAAAAATTGATATCATATGCTTTTTAGTTTAGTACAGGAAATTCAAAATAGCGAGGATTGACGTTACATAACCTATTTTCAGTATGTTTTCTATAATTGGGTAATAGAAAATCCGATACTGAGACATTTGACTCCAGCACGTGACGTTGACAGAAAATTTTCCATATTTGGGTTCCCCACCTACCAAACATTTTACTATGGAGTTTCTTGCTCATTCTTCTCCTGGATACAAAAATACCTTTACGAACTAGAGAAGTGAAATAGGTATATGGTTATATTTTGACCTTTACTCATGTATGTTTTCCTTTGTTCCCAGGTATGCCCAAGTGGCGCTGGCTTGCGGTCGTGCGGCCCACCAGACAGCTCTCCGTGGGGCCACCAGCCCCAGCCCTCAACTCGCTGCATTGACACCTAAGGTAACTACAAAGACAAAAATATCGATTCAGTAGGTAAATGTAATTAAATATAACATCACTGTCTGTAATCCCCGAAGAATCGGGCAGAGATGCAATTAAAGTTCACCCACATTTCACCAGATCTGGGAAATTTCTGATGGAAAACAAATAATAAGGAAAACATTGGTCAATATTCTCTTCTGAGGTTATAATCGGTGTAAAGATAATCTCTTAAACAAAGACAAGGAAACGAGTATAAACGCTGAAAAAAAAACAATGGTTTCTGTTCATTGTACGACTCGATTATTGTCTAAATCGTGCAATATTATAGTAGCAGAAAATTGCGTTGTAATTTTTCTGTAGGGTTCCTGATTTACCAAGAGCATTTGAAATGCATACGCAGCGACAGCTAATATTATTGCACTGTTGCAATGTAGGTTAGGTAGGTAGGTGCCTTCCGCGAAGCGAAGGGCTTTAAACATTTGTAGGCCAAACCAGCACGACACTTTGAAACTAGACATGCGGCATTCATCTATTCACAACAGATAAGTCTTGGTCTGATTCCCTCTCGACAATGTCAGTCATAAAGTTTCTATTACAAACGAAACACAGTAGACCTAAGACAGACCCTTGAGGGATCCCACAAAGCCCGTGCAGTCAGTGGTCTGTATTACCTTAGCCCTCTCACAAAGAAAAAGGCAAAGTATCAACGTCAAGTAATGCAGAACAACCAAACTATACTAAATTTTAAGGCATCTCTAAAGGGTCTGTCGTAGGTCCTGTTTTATTATATTATGGTTACTATGGCGTTGTCGTAGAAGAATGTAGTAACGTCTGTTCAACTCCTCAGGTCCGTGCCTTTGTGGAGCGCAGTGCTGCTCTCTGCCAGCCGGAACATGTCCATGTCTGCGACGGCTCTGAGGCTGAGGCAGCCGCCTTACTGCATATCATGCAGCAGCAAGGAACCTTGAAGCGTCTGCACAAGTATGACAACTGGTAAGTAACCGCAATACTATTCTAACTTCTTTTGTTTTTGTGTTGATTCTTCCATCAGTCAAAGATAGGTCAAGTAAAATAGAGTCAAGGAGTTCTATCATATTCAAACGTCACATCTGGTAAATGCAACTCAAAATTTTCCAAAAATTCATATTGGAGATATACCTAGCAATAACTTTTGCATTCTACCCGTATCAAGGCAATATCTTATGGAATTATGTCATTGGGCTGTATAGTGCAGAAGACTGTTTTTGAATCACCTGATAACAAAAAATAATCTAGCAGCCCACCACCAAAAAGATATAACCAAGAAGAAAACGATTTCTCACACAAAAATCTAAACCATCTCTTCCTCCCCCAGCTGGCTAGCCCGCACAGACCCCGCGGACGTGGCTCGCGTTGAATCCCGCACCTTCATCTGCTCCGACAAGGAGAGGGATGTTGTCCCCATCGCACGAGCTGGACAAAAGTCGGCCCTTGGCAATTACATCGCCCCCAATGACTACGAGAAGGCTATCACTGAGAGGTTCCCGGGATGTATGCGAGGTGAGTTGAGATGGAGTTCTTTTCTGCCATTTCTAAAGACAAAAGGAAACTGACCCTTTTAAAGATCACATTCTTGTTGCTTTACTATACAACGCAATCTAAATCAATTTATAAGCAGAGCAGTATCCTCTTTTAATGGTAGTGATAGGACATTTGAATCAACAACAGTCTTCGTAAGATTAGTGTTCGCGGTCAATTAGAACTCCTACAGATATTTATAGAGGCCCTGTTTGATCACGGATATTTCAAGATTGAAGATTATTTCCAATTTAACATACAAAAAATTATTCATGATGGATTCTAAACTATCATAAAAAAATGTGCCCAGAATAGTGTTAGCTGTCTAGAAAATTATATTGCTATGTGTACTTTCAATATAATTTGCACTTAAATAAACATGACCTTTAAAATAATGTATAGCAAATCAGCATTAATTTACATTGCTAAATATGCTTATCGCTAGATGACTAAATACCTGATAATCAAATACGGAAGAAAAACCAGTAATTTCGAACCAGCCGTAAGATTACTAAAACTCATTGAACAATGTATCCAAACAAAAGACAAAAACGTAAACGTCTTTGTTCCATTTTCAAACAATGAAGACTCAAATGTATTTCCCAAAATCTCTGGATTGCCAAACAGATATTGAGTTACGGGAAGCTAGTTAAAGGAGTTCATTACATGGGAACTATGCGTAGGTACCTACCTACATTGATTGAAATAAAGCTGTATAAATAATTCCGTATTATTCTGGCTCAGACTCCCATCAAAATCATTACAAAGGGTTGAAGGGCAATCCGCTTATTGCTTCAATTAGCCGACAGGTGTGGTACACAGATGAATTGGATATAGAATCTGGGCATAGATTAAATATTTGTTAGTTTTTTTTGGCTCTATTTAAAATTGGAAACATCAAACATTACTTGGTGTAGTCTACACTGCTCAGAAGACATTAAAAAAAAAAAGGAAATATGACCGTAATGCAGAAAAATAGACCATTTTTGATTCTAGAAACTAAGTTAGACCTTCAAAATAAAGAAAACATAACATCACGCTCGTTTTCCCCGAAGGGTGAAGGCAGAGGTGTACCTACGTATACCCACATTTCGCCTTTTATACCTTAAGAAACTTTAATATTTTTTCTGTTTTACCTCAAAGAAGTGTCCGACCAAAATTTAAGTTTAAACTTTTATTTACTTCATCCTTATCATTATTTTCATCAACTAATCTATTAATATTTTGTCCACAGGCCGCACAATGTACGTGATCCCATTCTCCATGGGCCCCGTAGGCTCTCCGCTGTCCAAGATCGGCGTCGAGATCACAGACTCTCCATACGTTGTCTACTCTATGCGAGTCATGACGCGGATAGGTACGTTACACTTCAAAATAAATTTATATAAAACGTACAAAAACAGCCAGACAGGCCGATGTCACCTGTGTATCTAGACCGTGGACAGAATGTAACTCACAGTTCATCAAATCTCAGTGCTTTATTAAAATTTCAGAGGTCAGTTTATACTGAATACAATGTAGGCCCTGTTAGCAACGGCCCTCATCCTTTTTTGAAGTAGGTTAAAAATATTATTATAATAACGTCGTGGCCAAAAATGGGGCTCTCTTTATTCACCTGTTGCGTAGGTCATGTTCCCAGTACGCAGTACGCAGTACGCAGGTGTGGGATAGCCACCTACGAACGCCAATCGATGGGCAGATTAATATTTTTAGGTTAGGTTATGCTGTCAAATAAACATTGTTTGTTTTATGATTATTTCCTTTGTTAGATTATTACTTGAACTTAGTACTCACGTGTTTCTACATGAATGGATAACGTTTTTGTTTATTGAAGCTAATTGATTATGACATAGGTACTTACTTACTTTTGATTTGGTGATGTTTGCAAATCGCCGCGCCGGCGTTTTAATTGCTCTGATATTTGATGATTTGTACAATAAAAACTCGATTTTTTTCGTAAAATTAAGGTTAATAGTAATTACACATTGTTATAGTATCTTCAGACAATTGTAAACATTAATTTAAGCTTAAACGAAGCCCTTGAAAATCGCTAGTATTTTACTGACGAGTACTGACGACCAACTCTTCCACAAAGATACAGCTTTTAACCCATGTCAGAAAGAGACAAAAATATAAAATTATCTTTTTTCTTGTCAACAGGAGCGAGAGTTCTGGAAACTTTACGCCAGGATGAGCAGTTTGTGCGGTGCCTGCATGCTGTGGGTACCGGAGGCATTTCTGGATGGCCCTGCGACCCACCTCGTACTATCATCCTGCACAAGCCTGCTGATAATGAAATTGTTAGCTATGGTGAGTATTTTTGATAACACATAAAAATATAACATCATTTAGTGATTCAGCAATGACTGTGATCATTCTAAAGACCCCAAAATACACGTTTATGTGAATTCTCGACTACTAGCGCCATCTAGTCGTGGCTAACAAAAACTTTTCTTTCTTTTTCACAATGTTCAGCAAGCTTTTTGGTAATATTTCAGTGTTTCTAAGTTTTTTTTCTTGTGTTAACAGGCAGCGGTTATGGTGGAAACAGTTTGTTGGGCAAGAAGTGCTTCGCTCTTCGTCTGGGCTCCGTTATCGCTCGCAGAGAGGGATGGCTCGCTGAACATATGCTGGTGAGTTGAAAATGTTACTAAAACCTCTATAATAGATTATGTTAAAATTTATTACATGTCATTATGTATAGTTGTAAATATTTGAAGTTATATTCATATCATTGGAAGATGCGTCTGCTACTTATAAAATACAAAAAGTACAAGAAAGATTGGTGGCTGATATTTTGAAGATGTTGTTCTTACTGTAATAAATACTGGTAGTTTCAGTACATGATTCTAAACCCATGAAAATTAAAAAAATACGAACTGAATCCTTGGTAAACGTTTGTGTCACGATACTATGTCCCTTACACCGTGTATATTAAGGACCTTGTAATGAAACATTGCCAACAGATTTTGGATTTTATAAAACCTTCATTACGATATTCAGTTTTCAAAATATTGCTTACTTGCTTAGTTAATGTCTGTACCTAATATTGACGAGACATTGATCATACCATCTAAAACCTCATAAAAATCAACAGAACACACTAACTTATTCTTTATCGTGTGGTTAGTGCCTAACCTGGCGTCAGAGTTTTTATGCAGCCCATGGGCCGCATGTAAAGTCGAGAAATATCTCTCAGGCATGCTGGTTTCCTCACGATGTTTTCCTTCACCGAAGCAAGTGATAATGCACATGAATCAGAAAATCAGAGGAGTATGTCTCGGTTTTGAACTCGAGATCTATGGCTTAGCAGTCCGACGGTCACACCACTAGGCCATGACTGCTTACAACACATTAACAAAAGGTTTTTTTAACACTCTTACTAAAAACCTGTCATTCTTCCAGATCGTAGGCGTAACCGACCCAAAAGGCCGTAAGCGCTACATCGCAGCGGCCTTCCCGTCCGCGTGCGGCAAGACCAACCTGGCCATGATGACCCCGACCCTGCCCGGGTACAAGGTGGAGTGCGTCGGAGACGATATCGCCTGGATGAAGTTCGATAAGAATGGGGTGCTGAGGGCTATCAACCCCGAGAATGGGTTCTTTGGAGTTGCTCCAGGTAAGGATTAGAAGATTACTGTAAATTAAAGAATAATGTAGAACAGGAAAAAAAAATTGCAATAATAACTTTGATTAAATAACTGCAGACGCTCCATGTAAAATACTGGTATTCAGCTGCATCCGGTTAGACTGAAAACCGACCTCAACATGGTTGGGAAAAGGCTAGGCAGATGATGAACTGCCTCGTTAGTCTATAGTGTCCTGACGTCTTGGGTTCAATTCTCGGGTTGAGCGAAGTGGTATTGGGTTCTTCCATCAGGAATATGTTTGATGCAGCCCGGAGTAAATTTAAATGGTGAGCGCTGAGCGTGGGTTCGGTCCTTTAGTCGAGCAAAGTATCATTGGGTTTTTCTATAAAGAAATTCAGCAAAAGCCAGGACTCTGGATTTGTACCTGAATGCGCTTGCCTTTCATGGCAGCAGAAAAAATAATTTTGTTATGTTATGTTCCTAATAATAGTTAATAGTTCCGCTATCCTAATACTCATCATCCAATTTTTTCTACAGGAACCTCGGAAGCCACGAACCCGATAGCCATGTCTACAGTATTCCAAAACACGGTGTTCACGAACGTAGGCGAGACCCACGATAGTGGCGTGTGGTGGGAGGGCATGGGCACCGCGCCTGAGAAGCTCACCGACTGGAAGGGACAGCCTTGGGATGCTAGCAAGAAGACTCCTGCTGCTCATCCTAACTCTAGGTATTTAAAGCCTTTATGAAGCCAAACAATTGTGCCTCGGTTTGATAAAAAGTTGAGGGAAATTGTTTATGGTTGAAAGTGTTGCCAGGTTTGGGAATTGTACCCCATTTTAAAGCAGAAAAATTCCAACATTATCGAAAAACTTTCGTAAGATAAAATTAGGATAATTATCTATGATTGGAAGAGTTGCCAGTTTAAAGAATTTCACCCAAATTTTCAAAGACATTTGACATTTATCAACCGCACTGGGCCTGGGCCTGCGTGGTGGATTACGAACCACTTCCTCTCATCAAGAGGAGATCTGTTTCCCAGCAGTAGGAAAAGCCATAGGCTGATGATAATGTTCCCTATTTTTTTTTAAGTAGATCTATTCCACTATTTGATTATTCCAGTGTTAATGATCGCACATTTGTTCCACAGATTCTGCACCCCAGCAGAACAGTGCCCAATCATCGACCCCGAGTGGGAGAGCGCGGAAGGAGTACCGATCTCCGCCATCCTGCTGGGTGGGCGGCGTCCGGCTGGCGTGCCGCTGGTGGTGGAGTCTCGCGACTGGCAGCACGGCGTGTTCATGGGCGCTACCATGAGGTCCGAGTCTACTGCTGCCGCTGAACATGCTGTAAGTGTTGACAAATCTACATTAAAATGTTTGAGCAAGTTCTTGATGTTTAGGAGAAAATGTGCCGTTATGGTATAAGGATGATATTATTCGTTCTGTCAGCTTCATTTCTCGTTATCGCACGAAAGCTTTTATAGTTCTTATTCGTAATAATATGGCCCTAGCTTCATTAAACCACTAACGAATTAGAAGCTAAGTGACATGTATCTACCCCGCACTGGGCCCGCGTGGTAGATTTCAGCCCATCCCCTCTCACAGAAGAAGTAGCCTGAGTGCCAGCAACACATTACAGGTTATTTACGCTAAATAGTAAACATTTGATAGTTTGCTGATATTTACACTGCATTGTTTTCCTCAACAGGGTAAAGTAATAATGCACGACCCCTTCGCCATGCGTCCGTTCTTCGGCTACAACTTCGGCGAGTACATCAAGCACTGGCTGTCGATGCCTCAGGCTGGACGACAGATGCCCAAGATCTTCCACGTCAACTGGTTCAGGAAGAATGATGAGGTTCGTGACATTCAGTAATGGTTTGAATTTTGGTTAAGAAAGAGTTAACATGGTCTCCACGAGACAACCCCCGACTGGTTTTGCTCGAGCCAGCCCGCGATGCTGAGCCAGTAGTTTTAAATCGGCCCCTACATAATCTCAAGCACATCCAACCTGTCCCCTTGCTGCCCTCCTCCAGAGACGCTTGTCGATGGCAAATTTTCATTAAATTTATTTGCCCCTAAATTCAGCAATGCGAACACCGCTCGCTGATGCAGTCATAAGATCGTCAATTGCGCATTCTAATATTATTAATAATTTTGTCTACAGGGTAAATTCCTCTGGCCTGGCTATGGCGAGAACTCCCGCGTGCTAGACTGGATTCTTCGCCGTTGCGACAACGAGCCATGCTTCACAGAAACTCCTCTAGGAAACATCCCCAAGGAAACCGCCCTCAACACCCAGAACCTAGGCCCCATTGACATGAAGACCCTCTTCAGCATACCTAAAGACTTCTGGCTACAAGAAGCTGACGCCATCGAGAAATATTTCAAGGAAGAAGTTGGAGAAGATCTACCGGCAGCTATGTGGGAAGAATTGAAGAAGCTGAGGAACAATGTTCAGCAGTCTTAATTAGATACCAAAGATTTTTAGCTTTAAGCTTTATGCTCGTTTTTACGTGTGACACCTAAATCAATGCCTTTATGTAATTGCCCTGATACACAATAAGATACTGGTATTCAGCTGCATCCGGTTAGACTGGAAGCTGACCCCAATATATGTCGGAAAAGACTAGGCAGATGATGAATATTATTGTACTGTTTGAATATCGACTCGTCGAGCCCTCAAGTAATTTTTAACCGACAAAAAAAAAAGTAGGACGTTCTCAATTCGACACGTATTTTTTTTTAATTTAGGCATTTGTCAAGGTATCGCATTTGAAACGGCCCTAGTCGTAAGTTGCGGAATGTAAAGATACTACTTATATTTCTTTTTCGTGTATAGTCTTTGCAAACATTCCAGAGATATTATGTATTTTTTTTTTATTTTAATCCAACGCTGGTCGTCATATTGAGATAAAAAGAGGAAAGTTTAAAAAGGTTGGCTTCTAAGAACGTTGTTATGAAGAACAAGAAGGCTGTGTTATTTAAGTGTAATAGTTGTTTAAATAAGAATAATGTGTACTATAATGAATTACTCATCAAATAATGGATAAATATTTTTATAATGCAAGTTAATGTTTAAAATAAAACGTATTATTCAAGAGTAACTTTGAATTTTATTCATGGTAACCCACACAAGTATTACATGCACACGTACATCCTTTTCCCACACGGATAGGCAAAAACTGAAGTATTATTATCCCTTGACTTATACTATAATTATTCTTCTTACACACTATTTCATATGTTTAGCTGAAAATACTCTGATGCCGTCTTGAGTGGAAGCTCTCGCGTACTTCGTCAAAAGGGCGGCGACATTCAATTTATCTGTTGCGTAGCATCTGGAAAATGCAAGATTATATTTTACACGAAGTTTCCAGTATCGTCACGATTTCAAGGTTAAAACAAAAAATGAGCTAGTAGATACCAATCAACTACAGTCCATTTAAAGTTATTCTACATTCGACTGCAAACCACCGGCAACCTCTTTGCAACGAGAATGACAAGTAACATTTAAATAAAAATATCAAAAAACCCGATAACAAACAGTATTATGTATGTATATATATTTATAATCTTTTTTAATTTTGATACCTTACTCGATAGGTGTGGTTAAAAAAAAAAATTAACGACTTACAATTTAGCGTCAAAAATCCGCCATTTTGTTTTTTTTTAAACATTTATCTAAGGACACTTGGGTTTTTGAGACGGATCTAATGAGACCTTAATCTTCGAAATCCGCTGGATGGATTTCGACGATTTGCAACATACGTTGTATAAAGAAATTTCCAAAAAACAGTCTAACATACAAGATACGCGCGAAAAATATTACCTTACCTTCCTTGGCAGTCGGGTAAAAACCACTTTGATTTTGTCAGTGACGCAAATTGTTATCTGCCTAACCTTTCCCAACTATGTTGCAGCTGCAAAAACCAAATTTTAAGAATATCAATAGTCTTTGCCTATGGGGTAGGTAAAAACTACAGAAAGCCACTTGCAACGATACTCACATACTTCTTTTGCTTCAACCACATTCTTAAATCTGCTCAAAGACGCAAGCCAGTAGCGAATACTTCGAACCTGACCTTTCTAAAGAACATGACCAATATACTCGGCATTTCTAATTACATCTGCCTTGTAAATACCTTTTGTTATAGACCGACCGCTTTAATGAGTCCTCGCGAAGGTATCAATTTAAATGGAATTATTTGAAGATTGATCACGTATTGGTTCAATTAGTATAATACCTACGTGGATTATGGTTAGTTTAAAGCAAATAACCTGTGAGATATTGTTAGAACTTTGTGGACGCCTAATGTGACTTTGATGGGGCAAGGCGGAGGATTCATTAAAGCGGTCGGTCTATAGTCGCCTTTCATTCATCCTCTCAAGACGACCAAACAATATCAATAATACTTACTCGATATAAGGTGATATTTGATCAACAGTCCACTTCGGTTTAGTTTGAAAAAGAACTTTAAATCGCTCGTTAATTTCTTCAGGTAAATCGCTTTCAGCGAAACCCCATACGACCTGTGGCGTTGTCGATTTGTCTACTAATGCTATGCCTGATAATAGTGATTCCTGAAATACATGAAAAAACATAGAATAATTTTCAATTCAATAACATAACATGACGCCAGTTTTTCGAAGAGTTAGAAAGAGGTTACTTAAAAGAGACCCACATTTCGCCAGTCATATTTTAAGGAGTGAGTCTATTCCCACCAACCGGACACAAAGTCCAGATTGTGGGCTGCTACTTAGAAATTCCAGATTAAAAAACTGAATAACTCTTAGCCCGACCTGGAAATAGAACCCAAGACCTTATGCTCTGTAATAGCGCTTGCGGAGCATATGGTCCTGGTGAGAGAAAGCTCTTTGTGAATGATTCACCCAGGGCCTACAACGATTTACCATACCTATTTCTAAGGCCAAACCGCAATAACAGTCATATGAGACACTAGCTTTTGCTCGTGGCTTTGCTACCGTTATGACACTCGGGGATAAGGTAGCCTCTCTTTAGTGAAATAGTTCTCGGAATTGGATCAGTACTTCCGAAGATTACCCCCGACATACGAAGTTACAAACAAATTTTACTTCTGTATAATATAGATTAAAAACTATAGATTTCGGCTTTGAGAATTATCTCTGGTATTGTAGATGCCCCTGGAAGCAGACATCCAAAGCAGCGGTGACCACTTATCTTAAGATAGGTCTGCCATCCAACGATAAGGAAGAGCAGGAATTGTCGTGATGAAAGTTTTGAGTATGAATGTGAAAGGCCAAATAAACGATGATGACTAATATAAGACTAGTACGAAAAAGGAAACGCTGTTGTGACGATTTGGACTCGTACCCAACTGATTGGTCGGAAAAGGTCAAAGAATATTGGAGAGGTATCGGGGGAGCCTTTGCTAAGTAGTGAAACAGAACAGGCTGATAAAAAATGGAGGACGATAACATGCTTAGGTGACCCAACTTAGAATGGGTTAACGACAGGAGAATGATGAGGTTTGCAATCCAATAAATACAAAAAAAAATATGGAAGATATACTTACATGAGTAACCATTCCCTCTGGCACCGAATCCCTCCAGGCTTGCAAAAACTCCGCCAAATTGAATCTTCCGGCACTTTTCAACAGCACTCTAGCCAAGAACCTACACACTTTGTCTTGCTTATACTCGTAAAATTGCACGCCATCCTCCAGAATAGACTTGGTGGTATAAAACCTGAACGTCGCCTCTAATATTGGCAAAGGAACCAGCTCTTTGAGACTTTCTATTGTTATTTCTTTTGATATTTTGTCCAAGAGCCAAGAATTTTCATCTATAAGATCCAACATGTATGATAGAACTCGGAATTCGTAATCAAATTCTAGTAACCTATAATGCCCATCAATTTCTGTTGCTTGAATCTTTTCTAGTTCTTCATTTAATTCCGCTTTAGATGCTTGCACTTGGTTGCATATCGCATCGTAGTTTAGTAACTTAGTTTTGTCTATAGCATATTCTAGTTCTAAGCCTTGATATCTAGAAGGTTCTAGAAGTTTCCTCAGCTTTGAAAGCCTTGGTTTGCAAGGTTTCAATTCGTAGTATGTGAAAAAAGTATTGATGATATCTTTATGCAAAATTTGTCGAGGCGGTTTTGCCCCTTCATCTGATTCAGTAGACTTGTTCAAACTTGCATTTGATTTATCGAATGATGAGTCTGATTCCATGGACTCATTTTGTATCGTCTCGTCTAGACCTGTTGATGCTGCGAATAGTAATTCTGGGACGAGAAGGAGGCTGTTAGAAGTTTCGGCTTCTTTTACATCGTAAGTTTTGTTGTTTGTGCATAGTACTACGTTCTCGTCGGGATCACCTGGAATTTATATTAAAGTTATTTTATT
The DNA here is from genome assembly GCA_963576755.1 of Noctua janthina. Taxonomy (NCBI): domain Eukaryota; kingdom Metazoa; phylum Arthropoda; class Insecta; order Lepidoptera; family Noctuidae; genus Noctua; species Noctua janthina. The sequence goes on along the minus strand of OY755068.1, from coordinate 10,908,397 downwards.
ACAAGGGATTATCAAAGACAAAAGGATACAAGGTCAGGCAGTGTTATTGTGATCTTCCACCAAGAAATTCTCCAGCAACCCAGAGTCTGGATTTGTGCCTGGTTGGCCAGTGAAAAGTCGAAGAGGCTAGCCTAATGCCAATTAGGCTAGCCTCTTCGACTTTTCACTGGTTTTATTACATCATCTCATGGTTTTCTCCTAGAGCAGCTATTGCTTTCCCAAAAAGATAAACATCCGAGGAACCATTTTTGAGATGAGGGCGTATCATAAAAATTACAAAAATTCCGAGGGTATATCATGATGCAATAAAATCGCTAGAAAAAATCTCCGAAAAATTCATCAAGTTCCATTATCCAATTTTTTTTTGCTCTTAGAGCCCCTAAGCTTATACTCCAACTCCAAAGAACCGGCCCTAAGACGAGCCATAAAGCATTCATTTAAAAAAAATGAATGCATAACATACAATCCAGCATGTTAAAGACTTTGGTCCCAAGCTTACCGCATCTGCACCCTACCGATTATAGTATGATGGTCTCACACAGTGTACCTAGGGTATCCTACCGGGTAAGGTAATAAGCTTTGATGATGACGACAGCGGAGACTCTATTACAATAAAGTGTAAAGAGTTTTCAAGCTCTTTCAAAAATATTCATTAAAGTTATAGATGCTCTAGCGTTTCTATTGTCGAGTAAATTAATGTCTGCAGTAAAAAAATACACTAATACAAATATAAACAAAGAAACATTTGTTACCTTTAAAAAGCAGTTCGTTTCCCGCTTCTATTTCCTTCAGGAGTGTGGCATCCAGGAGCATCAATTTCAAATTATCATTGTGTTTGCTGACATCAGGGAACCTTAGTACTTGTGTGATTTCCGTTAACTCTGACTCGTGAAGTTTTGCAGTTTTTATGATTTTTCTCACCTCCTCTGGGGTTCTTAATTCACTGGAATTATTAATAGGATAAAACATTAACAGCTGTTTTCACTATTACTGCTAATCTTTAAAAAAAACTAACGAACTTCCTGAAGTACTCAATGACGGACACCCGCGCCAAATATTTTCTTAAGTTTAAAGCGGTTTTAGAACCTAACGGCTTGGTACGTGACGATGGTAAGAGACTAGAGGGCATAACGTTGGTGCCTTGGACGGTGGGTAGGCTTTTGGTGTGGGACGCAATCTGTGTCCACACACTTGCGCCAGCTCATGTTTCAATCACAGCGGCCTTTGCTGCCTTTTCTGTTGCAGCTGCTGAGACGCTCAAGCGGCACAAATAATGTTACCTTTTTGGTAGCTATAGTTTTGAGTCGTTTGGGGTCGAAACGGTCGGGTCATGGGGCCCGAGTACGCGTATCGTTTTTCAAGAAATCTCTCGGTGACTGGTCGACTCTTTGTGTGACAAGAGGACTGGTTCTTTCTTTGGCCAAAGAATTAGCATTTCCACTCAAAGCCAGTCTTCTGGGCATGTTTCCGGATGATAGCGATACGAAGGATTACTTTGACGTCTAACGCCTAAATGTCGTTGTATCATCATCGTCAGCCTACAGCAGTCCACTGCTGGACTTGGCCTCTTCAACTACTTTGAATACTTGCTACCAGCAACCCTACAGTGTTCGTCGCTACGCCTAGCCTGAAAGTGCCCACCTTACGCTTGTTGATTCGCGGTCTCCACTCCAGAACACGTCCATCCCAACGGTCATCGGTTCTACGGCTAATATGGCCAGCCCATTGCCACTTCAGCTTACATGTTCTATGAGCTATGTCGAGAACTTTAGCTCCCTGTCGGATTCGATCCCTCAGAGACTCCAACCATACCCCGTTCTATAGCTCGCTGAGCGACTTTGAATTTATGGACCAATCGTACAGTGAGTGTCCATACAAACAGGCAGTAGGCCGTATCCTACTACTATGAAATAACTATTTTTTATTTGGCACATTTATAATAAATAGTCATGCTTGGGCAAGTTTGAGAATATCTTCTTCGCTATCTATACGTATGGTTGGTTGATCATCTCTTTTCTTCTACGTAGATTTTTCCGTTACAATGCTAGCAACCCGTAAAATAATGTTTCTTAGCATGCTGCCGAGCTAAGAAGAACAGCTTTTTTGCAAGTGGCGTAAGGGACTCGGATATATAGACCGGTTGAACTGAGCCGTCAATCATGAGATGCGAACTATTCAGTTTATTATATTTATTGCCATTGTTGAACAACGTAGCCTTCTGTATATTTTCCTTGATAGTCGCTGTGGTAAATTCCACTGCAATGGGAGGGGTAGCTTTATTTTTGGTCTTCAGTCTAAAAAAGCCAAAAGCAAGCAAGCATCTCGAATATCAGAGGGGTTTACGGGTTGCTTTAAAAGCACTTCGCTGACGTTTTTATTATTTCTGTCAGGTTTTACTTATTCTCTGTTGGGGACATTTCTCAATTCTATTGTGGTAGACTTGGCTTTTGTTTCTAAAAAAATCAATAAAATCAATCTCTGCTCGAGCAACTCCACCCGTACTTTATACGTGGAGTTCTCCATTTTGATTTTAGTCAAGTTTTCCAGGACTTCATCATATTTGTTGGACATAAAAGAGATTTTTTCATCTCAGCAGTTTCCTCCTTCATCATAGTCATGGCGGAAGTTAGAGAATCCAATTTAGTATTTTGCGTTTTAGTAAATTATTCAAAAAGTTCCTTTATTTCCGCCATAAGTAAGTCCCCGTGTTTTGCGCTTTGGATTGCGTGAGGTGTTAGGAAGACTCACTGAATCGCTCTCAGAGAGGATTCTATCAGACGCCGTATCAGAGTCGGCGCAACTTGCAATGTATCCACTTTTGTTTTGGTTGGTTTAGATGGAGTACGTGAAGTTGCCATGATGGGATGTATTTTTATTCGAATATATTAGTAAACTCCGATTTTAACAATAGTTTGAAAATAAGGTTCGAAGATTATCATGGTCACAAAGTATTCAAATTCGGTATTTTATGGTTCAGGGTTACTAAAATATAGTAACAGCGAGAATGTCTTCCTTTAACACAATTTTATATGCTGGCAACTTCATGTCGAAACGTCAAAAATAAGTTTTGCCAATCAGATGTTTCTCTTTACAACATGAGTCGTCCACAAATTATCAAATAACCGTGTGTTTTAGGCAAATGTAAACAAATTTGAAAATGTAGATCGTTGGATAACCTTCTTACCGATGTTTGACATGATGGCTGTGTATTTTTCCTTGGTTTTATCTTCGCAAAAGCTATGATGTTTGATACAACGACACTGCTGTTCAACTAGTTTGGTAGTGGTTTGTAGTGACACTCATTTAAAGTAGTTTTAAATAAATATCGCCAACTAGGGTTTCGGAAGCCGGTAGCCAGAAGTCTCGAGATGTACCTACTCGTCGTTGTACAATCCCTTGCCTATTACTAATCGTCGTTGAATACATATTTTTGCCATTCCTTTTAATTTCGGATTTGGCCATCTAAGCCCACTTGAAATATTCACCATTATGTACCTATTATGTACTAAGTTTTAGTCTTCATTTTGATTTTTTTTTTTGAAAATATTTAATTTTCAATACAATTTATTCAGGAAACAATTCACATTGTGTTTGAAATCATAATACTATAAATAAAAAATAAAATCACATTCATAAAAAATATAAAACTAACACATTCATGGTACAAACAACACAAAAAAATACAAAAAAAAAACCACAATAATTAATACAAATAAACAAAAAACACAAAAAATGATAGAAAATAATACTAGAATAAAATATAAAATAAAATTCAATAACATTACAAATTAAGAAATCAATACAATTTAAAATTCAAAAAGTAGAAATGTCATTGTCTATGGAATACAGACATTTCTCCAATAGGAATGCTTTAAGTCTTGACATAAATGAGCTTTTTTTAATTATAGTTTTTAAGTGCAATGGCAACCTGATAAAAATGCGCACTGCTTGATATTGAGGACTATGTTGCACAATATTAAGTTGGGTATTATTTTGTTTTTAGAATCTTTCCTGCTCGTACTCTCCCTACACTGTCTCTCCTCATCTGTTTTATGCAGGTATTTTTTTAATTCACCAACAATACTAAAATATAGAGGCTGAGCACAGTAAAAATTTTTAAATTTATAAAGTGTGGCCGACAGACAGCTCTCTATTTGCGATATCCGAACCATGTTTCATATGGCTCTCTTTTGGAGCACAAAGGCTCTCTGGTAGTTATATTTAAAACTATTTCCCGAAAACTGAACACTCTCAACCTTGATTCACATATAACATTACTATACCATTTTAAGGAGTTTTATGTCTATTACGTCCCTAAAACTGCGTAAGGCATAACAGTCTGAGGAAATATATTAATCAATGGCTTGCAATTCCCTTTTCCAATTTAAATATTTGTCAATGTATATCCCTAGAAACTTTACCTCATTAACTACGTCAACTTTAACTTCATTAAGTGCGATCGTCATGTTGTCTTTATTACGAGCTGTTGTACATAATAATTATCATTATTTTGGTTTTGTCAGTGTTAATTAAAACCTTGTTACTTTCAAACCAAGATTCAAAAACTGCCAACACTGCATTATCCTTATCGGAAAGCTCCAGTATGTCGTTAGCTTCAACTATTGCGTTCGTATCATCTGCAAAAACTGTCAGCTGTGTGTCGGGAAATATTGAATTAATGTAATTAATTAAATCATTGGTAAATAATATAAATAAAATAGGCCCCAACATCGATCCTTGGGGTACGCCCGCTATTACCATTACCACTAGCTTGCATACTACTAATATCTACATACATTTTCCTGTTTGTTAAATATGAAGAGAAAAGTTGTAGTTTGCCTGTCACACCATTTATAATGCTCCAATTTTGCAATGAGTATTTGTGGTCAAATCAAGGAAAATGCCAGCTACCCTCTTTTTCCTATCCAATTTACTAATAATATCTTCCACTAATGTATATATAGTTTGTATTATTTATAAGGCTGTACAGATAATGCATACTTCGATAACATAGTGGTTTAAATTAAACAACATTTTCCGTCTATTTCATCATCTATTTTATTGTTGTTGTTTTATATGTCTGAGGATTAGTAAATAGTTTTCATTGCCAACAATAAAAAACTGAACTTTTTAAATTGTCTATCGCCATTATTTTTTTTTAAACTGACAACATTCACGTAATTTTTGTCTATACTTTTCAGGACCTTTTGATATTGACATTTCTACATGGTTCGATTTCCTAAAATTCGCTACGTGATAGCCGAATCACGTTTTAGTTTTTAGATTAGTTAATAGTGTGAAAAATAGCAAAATGTCCTTGTTCGGCGATATACTATCAATAAATAAGAATGAGGAGAAGGCACAGCAGGCGGGGGCGAGCCTATCCCCATATTTGAACTTCGATCCCCATATCATACCGAAAATGCAGCCAGAATTCTTGTATCCTGACGACAGTCACATGGCATCTACTGCACGGAGGTCTAACGTAGCGCTACCCATCATTGGAATGTCCTTCATGACCGGATCAGGTAATGGGATGATGAAATTATAATATAACCTCAAAATTATTAGTTATTTTTACATAACACTGCGTAAGGCCGAATGTGTATACAGTATTTATTTGTTATGCATGAAAAATCACGATTTTAACTAAATTAAACTGAAAAAGTGATGTGGAAAATTATCAAGAGTCTAAATTAACATGGTTTTAATTAGACATTAATTATATCTGTTTATACGCATTGTTATGCAGTAATAAGTACATACATATACTGTCGAACACACTAGAGTTGGCATCTAAGTCATAAAAGAACAAAGAAACGTTTGATGCCAAAAAAAACAACTGTGTTCATTAATAAAACAAAACCATTTACAATTACCTCAAGTTATTAAAATGAATAAGCCGCATGTTCTGTAGACCATGAAATCTAAACTGAATAATTAATAAGAATTTATTGCTTCAGGTCTAACAAGTTTTTTAGGATATTTTAATTTTATTCAGTAATAATTTTTACGGCACAGAACATCATATAGCCTATAATTATGAATATCATTGCAGATTTCAGGTATAAAAATCTTATGAGAAACTAAAATTCAGAGCAGATTCAAAAAATGCCAGTAGGACAAAGATTTCCTTCAATACATAGTGTACCCCAGCAGTAATATGAGCTGCTGCACTAAGAGCTTCAGTAGCCTATTCTGTACAATAACATACGGTCTGTATCCCTAAATGGTGAGGCAGAGGTGTACCTATTAGTTGTGGACGCACCTGTAGACCCTGTATATGCAAAAATCTCTTGGCTGCAACTGAGAAATTCTTGCTGAAATCCAATAACATGACTACTGACTTGTATACATATCCAAACAAACTTCATTTACTTATATCTATGTTGATGCACCATCATCATCACCATATCATCATGAGTTCAGCACTGTCTGTTACTAGTTTTATTCTAAAACATGTTTCATTCGTTTCAGGCTTGGGTAGTGTGACAGGTTTATACAAAGGTCTGAGAGCTACGACACTAGCTGGGCAAACAGGCAAAGTGCGAAGAACGCAAATTATCAACTACATTACAAAACAAGGTTAGTTTATGTCAATAATAACTACATCAGGACATTAATGTTATATTTGTCTCCCTAGTCTGCATATTATTTACTGGTATCAAATTCTACTTAAAAGATGTGTGCAGTAGAGAAGAATTTTATCAGGAACTACTAATTTAGACACTAAAATGTCGAGAGAATTTGTCATTTATACTTAGAACCTGTGACATAATTGTGGTATCTCTTCCACAAAACACATTCATGGTTGCCTTACAACAATATCACCCAAAAACTGTCAAAACATGAAATTGAATGACCAAGCTTGCAACATCATCTTGCTGCATCTAAGAAGAGCAGATTAGGTTGGGTATTAATTTCATAATTTAGATGAACTTGAACTGCCCTCATACAAAGTGACAATTCACAATATTAACCGAGTCTGTGAACATTTTAATAATTGTAACATAATTCATAATATTATATTATATAAAAATAAATAAAAAATTAATATAATAAAAATATAAATAAAAAAATATATTAATTAATTAATATTTTATTATTATAATTTTTTTATTATGATTCTGCTAAAGCGGCCCGATTTTAGGTCCCCTGATTCTGACCCCTAAACCCCACATATTAAATCACCTCCCACTCATTACTTTCTAAAAGTTCTTTGTAATTTTGATGTAAAAAATATGCGCCTATACAAAACAAGAATATTCTATCTATCTGTTATTATAAAACCTTCATTACTGTTTCAGGAACAAACACAGGTTGTACCCTCGGCATCATCGCATCATTCTACTCCTGTATCGCGCTCGGCGTCACATGGATACGCGACAAGGAAGATACAGCTAACACCTTCATAGCCGCAACCACCACTGGCTTGATCTACAAAAGCACCTCTGGAGTCCGCTCTATGGCCTTAGGAGCCGCAGTAGGACTCACCCTCGCAGGAGTATACACCCTCGTAACAGATAACGACAATATATGGAGCAAAGCTAGATACAATAGATTGTGATTCAACCCGCCTATAGTCATGTAAATACTTAATAGACTGTTATGTTTAGTATTTTGTTATGGACGACGCCAAAGGATCTGTCGGGACGCAGGGACTTATTTGTGCCATGTCCCCCGTACCTGTTTAGATTTATGTATAGTGCTTTTTGGTATCCATAAACTGTGTAGTTGAGTAACTATTGCCATAGATGCAATTGTGTACTTAATAAATGGTATATTTATTGGGTAATTTTTTAGTGAGCTATTTTATTTGTATTCTTCTATAACTTGTTATAGAAAGTAAGCCTTTAGACAACCAATGGGTTTCCTACGCCAAAACTAAAGTGGGTACGTAAATTATTGTGGAAGTCGAAAGGTGCAAAGAATTGCTCAAATAATATTAGATTGATTTTATAGTTTGTTTTTGTCTATCAAAGTGAACTATGATTATATTCAACTTTCAGGACTTTCTCGAAGTGTTATTATTACATATCATTTTATATTGATCCCATACAGTCTTGTAATTTATGCATTTTGCATATAAATCTTTTTTGTTAAACTAGCTGTTGCCTGCGACCTTCGTTTGCGTGAAATTATTATTAAAAAAATAATACTGTTCTTTAATGTCTTCTGTTCTTCTTCACTTAATGTTTTTTAATCAGATTTAGTTACCAATTTCAAGTTTTAATTTTTTTGCACGAACCCTAATTCTTTTTCTAAAATAAAAGCCGTCAAAATCGGTCCAGCCGTTTCGGAGATTAGCCGTAACAAACACAGATAAAAATTGAAAAAACAATGAGTTTTTGTTATAAGTGCCGTATATATTTTCATATGCATTCAGCAAAGAGCTGTTATTATTTTGATATTGCAAACTGGTACTTCAATTTTATTTATTTGTATAAATTACGTGCAGTTTATGGATATCTAACCCCCCTGTATTACGTACATATTCCAGCCTTGTCGTATCAGGACCGCACAAATATGCATAAGCGTTAATAAATGAGTTATTTGAAAAATAATGTTTATTTATTTCATTTACATTCTTTTACACAGTGCAGTTTGTACAATGTTGTATTTACATGTGGCGATTACGATGGGATATGTTATATACTAGTGGAATCAGCGATAAACGACGATACAGAAGAATTGGGATGGGTATTTCAACATCCCATCCCTTTTTAAGTCCAGTCGAGCCAATGGGAGTCGTCGGTAATGAGAAAAAAACTAGCACTGCTCAAAAAGCACAAAAAATAACAGGTTCTGCTAATTAATCACTAGCAGATACTTTGTGACCACAAAGAACCTTATTGAGTATACCAGTCGGGTAGTTCACCTCGCCTATGGATCTGACCCGCATGAATGGCCATGGCCTTATCGAAATTCTTCAATGATGTATTAAATGTAGTCGCTTTTTTTGGAAAAACAATCCACCACTCTATATGGACTTGCAATTACGCTTCGGTGTTGATTTGCGCATAGTTGCCATCTCAGAGCCAAAGCTGAAAAATGTCTCATCAGCCAGTAGTTTCATATGGACAGACTTTTTAGTGTTATTTGATTGCAATTAATATAACTTTATAATAGGAAAGAAGACACAATAAGGCTAAAAACTCACGCATGCTGGTCAATATTAAACAGGAAGCCATAAATTTCCACTTGGAAGGGCTCTTATTTAACTTAATCTCAATTAAAACAAGTGGGTCAAACCGCCCCAGTTTGGAACTACTTTGTCTGCACGAGTAAACTGACGTCCGTTAGCTCGACTCGACCTTGACATAATAATCTCCCTTGGGGTGTGTACATATTGGCGAACGAGCATTATCGAACTTGCATTATCTGCTGTTTTCTTGAATCTTCATCAAATAAGGCTAGGAACAGAGTGAAATATGACTGCAGCATTTGCTAGCGCAACTAATTTCGCTGATGTGACAATGGCTCTTATTTTGACTGACAAGAATTGTTTCTTGCTAGGATGAAGCGAATTTCTACTGCATTTATTTGTCTTATTTGTTAGCTTAAGAAAATGGAATATACCTTCAGCGCATCAGAAGCGTGTTCGCCAATATGTCCGCACCCTTTCATAAGCTTATGTTTTCTAATTAGTTCCGACAATGTTATTGAGCAAACAGGCCGTTCATGGAGTACACCATAAAACTAGCTACTTATAAAAATAAAATTACAATGCCATCATTACAATGCCGTCCATTATTAGAAAATAAAACAATTTGGCACCCAATTATTTACAAATATTCGCGTTTAAATTAAACATACGGCTGATCCATTATCGTAGTCAACTAGCGTTGTAAAATAATACGACATCGAGCACCAGGCGACCGGTGTTTATGCCTGAAATGCATTTATAACCTTGACTTGGACCTTGGTGTTATTTATACCTTACTGGTTCTTTTAATAACACCCGGATTGCATGTCCGTCTTTCTTGTCAGAAAAGCGTGCGTCACACAGTAGGCGGACCGCGGTGGCGATATTATTATAATGTTCTAGTTTTTAATGTCAGGAAGGAACAAGAGCCCCGGTCTTTGTCGCCTCCAGTCGATTTAGCTGCCATTTTGAGCAACGCGCACTTGCTTTTTGTAAAATGGTTGCGTTTCACACAACTCTTAAGCTAATTTCTTCTAATTTGACGTTTATAGATAATCATTTGCTGGTTATTATTCGAATTGAAGGGAATTGAAACATTACTTTACAAATAAGACGTATTGAAGAATTGTGGTTGTGGCATCAGTATCTTAATATTTGATCACGAACTGTCGAATACCTTCAATCGATTGAAAATTACCAAAGATCGATTTTATCTTTCCAATAAAATTTTGCATAACATTGCAGGTATCAGAAAATATTTTTTAGTATATATAAAAACAAGCGCGGTCCGTTTAATATCATATTACTTACATAGACTGTAGTCATGATAAAATATCTTAGAAAAAATCCTATAAGCGATAACAATGTAATTTATCTTAATATTCTTTACTTTTCTATGTTCAACAATACAACCGTTCATTACTTAGCGGTTTTAAAATAAAGTACAATTGGATGGACTTTTGTATGATAGATGAGTTAATAAGAATAGATGGAGCTGTTCCGGTTGTCAGTTATGTCTAATCGAGCGTGTAATCTAATCATTCACTGTATTGCTGCACTGCTGGTTGCTCTTAGCCGTCGCGCGTCATTTGTACAGGCGACGCTTAATGCGACGATTTTTTAACAACATTTTCAAATCACTGCATTACGCTGAGAGTTGAAAATACAGTGTGCCATTTTGAAGCGTTCTGTTTGAATTCTCAATGTCCGCATTACCGAGAGTTGAAAAGCCAGAGCGCGTTATAAAATCGCCGCGTCAAAAGCCGCAAGTGCGAACAAAAGCTTAATTGGCACCTGCATTGCAAAATACCTATGAACCGAATCTGGCTCTGTTTTTTCATTAATTTAAATTGTTCGATAACCCTTACCATGTAATGGAATTTCAATTCTATATATTTATTTGGTTGGATTTGTCTTGCCAATTTGGTTGTAGATAGGTCAGATACGTACTCGCTCCATGTAAAATACTGGTATTCAACTGCATTCGGTCGGTTAGACTGAAAGACCGACCCCAAATTTGGTAAAAGGCTAGGCGTGACGTTGACATTGGTTTGTTTAATCTATCTTTTATAAACATTTATTGACACGGCCTTGTGGGATCACGGCCCGATAGATAATAATAACAATAAAATTGATAATGAAATGAAACCGCCCGCTGTTTGATTTCATGGAACGAATAAGACCACTTCCCATAATCTCTTGACAATTCGGCAGTGTCTAGTATAATTCCAAAAATAAGGACTTCGCAGGTGATTCCTCTAATGCGCTTATCTTCCTAGTATTCAACTTAACGAGATTATTTTGGCAAACGCCCTTACTACAGTCCACCTATCGATTAGGTCAACTTTTAACCGATTAGAGCCAGATAATGATTAGTTACCGCCCCTGACAATCATAACGCACCGTTTGCGACACATAAATACACAGATAGGACAGATACACATACATTACATTACAGAGATTCTAAACATACATCCTACTAAAATAGTATACGAAAATATACTTCAACAATGCGAATAACCTCCGAATACTCAAACGAGACTTAACTTTTAGACGTATTTAAACTTATTTCTGTCACTAAAATACACTTTAAACTTTATTAACTTTTGGAAGATCACTTTCCAGGCTTTAAGTGATCTTCGAAAAGACACCGCAGACCGCAGCGGCAATGTCGCCTAATCGCAATAATGCCCGGTTTACAATATTCCAGTAGCATTCCATTCCGGTACAGTGACACAATCCAGCGCTGGATTGCAACTGGAATAATGTAAACCGTCTCTGGAATGTACTGGGTCCAGTGAGAGATCCAGTAACTAGATTGCCGCTCTACTTTTCATTCGAGCGCGCCCATTCCAGGGCAACTGGAATAGTGTAGACACTACAGCCAATCCAATCCTGGATTAAACGTTGAACAGTGAACTCGCATAGTTGTTTTTTGTGAATACACACTTCTGGAATAATGTACACGATATGATCCAGTTCCAGCACTGGGCTGGATTAACTCGCTGATTTACTGGACTGGAATGATGTGAACAAGTCTTAACAGACCGGAGTGACACGACAGTTTGTATGAAAACGGCGAAAGGCGGCAATGTCGCAATCTATGGGAGCAGTTGTCATTGCAATTGGACACCGTTGCCGCAGCGTTTTTGTAAGAGACAGGTATGCATGTGGCGTCTTAAAATTGAGTAACGTTTGAGTAATGGACAGACCTTAAGTAACACATACTTAACTAGACTTAGCACGAACGAGGACAATTACTTATATTTAGACTGATATTGGACTGTTTTCTGTGTGATTAGAAAGAAGCTCAGTTTTAAATCGCAAGTCTAGAAGACATTACTAAGTTAGTGATACTTTTAGGCTATTTTCTAGTACCCGATAAAGGGTAAGAGGTATTTCTTGCGACGTAGAATAACAGGATGAACTGACAAAACCAGATAAAAAAGCCTTTTTACGAACGATTGAGCTGTGCTTAAACGTGGCTACTTTTGGATATTTCACAATAAATACGGTTCAATAGATTACTGAATATTGGTTTTTCCGCATGATCTGATAAACTATTAATCAAATAGATTATAGCGGTAACCAGACCCACTTCACAGGGCATCGATAATGTGAAAATATTTATTTTCATTGTTTTACTGTTGAGAATGCTTATTTAAACGTATGACACACTAAAATGATTCCCACTGTGATTGAAACGGTTTATTTTCAAACACTAACTAAGGTGCTTGATTCATATTACTGAGTCAGCACACTCAGCACTGGCGTATATACTCTGGAAACGGTAATTTTACCGTATAATGATAGGTATTTGTAATACCGACTTCATATTTTACATTATACGAGGTAATTTTATGCATAAACTAAGTATAAATTTAAAGCCTTGGACAGCTGGAATAAAATGTTGCTTGGAACTAGTGTCAAGATTTTCAGTAGATATGAGGAGAGGGTCACCCACATAATAGACGCGAATCCGCCTGAACCGGACAGAAAGCGAATAATCCGAAGCAATGTTGAGTCGCGGCGACCGAAACGAGGATAATGTCGCCCTTCTTGCATGGACACAAAGTTCTATTTGACCTGCTCAAGCCGATTACACGTCGATAAGAATGGTGACTAGTGAATCCCATAAAAAATTACTTGCATGAAACATAATATGCTAGTAATAAAATAAACTCGGCGTTTTTCTGTGACCTTGCTCACACAGCTAAAAAAATAGCAGACTTACAAATTGGATTACAATGTTTTAACATACGATAAATATCTAACAAAACGCCTTCCGACAATTTCTCCGTTTACTCGAAAGATAAAATGAATGATTAAGTATTAATTTTATAACTACAATATTTACAACACCTACCTATTTATATAATCGACGTATTTTCATAATAATATCATGCCATATCAGTGTAAAAACAAACGTTTCACCTAGGCATTCTCGGCAAGATTTTTAATAGATTAAAACTGAATATTATGCAGAATTATGGCCGTTATAATTGTACATTTCGAATGTTTTGGTCACGTGATAAAACAACTATTTTCAATGCTATTATGAACTTATGACATGGTTATTGACTTGGTTTAAAGTCCTTTGAATTTATTTGACTGAGTCATTCACACTACTAATGGAGGTATACGCATATATCATTAATATTACAGGAAAATGCTCCGTAGTAGCATCGAAATCGTCTTTTGTAGCCATGAAGGATAAATAAACAAGGAGAATTCGTAACAAAATCGTAAATCGACCAAATTAATTACTTTATACATCCTGAATGTATTTCAAAGCCCGTTATTAAAGAAAAATCAGTCATTTCTAATAAGATACTTTGTCAGTACTAATTACTACTTACATTACATCAGATATTTAATATCAGAGTAGGTACACACGGCGACACCATCAAGCCATACATTTCCAGTATAACATGGCCTCACTTTGTACAGATTTCCCGAACAATGAGAGATCCGCATGAACTAGTTTTGTATAGATTGAATGGTCGCCGTGCGTACCTACTTAAATGGAAGCGTAGATTCCCAAAACAGTTCATTGGTGTTAGGATCCACATGATTAAACAAGCTAGCAAGTAGACAGACACAAAGTTATCAAGTTAAAGAGGTTTGTTTATGTAATTAATTAATTACAATCGTAAGTCAACTACATAAAAAAGTGTCTGGCCAGAGATGCTAAAATCAAAGAGCGTAAAATTTAAAATGCGAACTCAAATGCCTTATTATTGTTTTTTTACACTACATTAGTAACGCGAATTGGCATAATAAAAATATCGCAATAAAACAGTTATTTGTAACTCGTTTACGCAAACGACCCCTAAATGCGGTTGCTATTGCACATAGATATAAAAACCTTAGTATTTCACATACACACAATAGGGTGACCATGTCTTAGCTTCCTGTATTGTGTCTTGCAGTCGTCGCTGCATCCTCGCAGGTTTGAGGCGCAGCAGTGCTTCTGTCACGTGGCCGCATTGAGAATAGACTTCATATCTTCAGGCAGGACACAGTTTAAGTCCTCCAAACGTCGCGCGAGCAATGTCCTGGTATTATCTGCCACTGGGGGGTTACTCTTTAATACCTCCCTTAATTTCAAGACCATGTCAACAATTTCCACCTCCTTCTTGCCAACTGACCATTTTTTCAAGTCACTCTCAGCCAATGCTTCAAGCTGCAATGCATGCAGTTTGTTTGTCAAATTGTTGTGCCTTTCATGGAACCATGCACTGAAGTTGGGTGTTCTAAAGTAGTTCCTATATAGGCCAATCCAATCGCCTTTGATACCAGTAGTCAACTGCGGGCCTGACTGTTGTAACATTGCAAAGAAATCCTCCGGGTTGAAAGGATTTGGAACGGGTGGTGCTCTGAATGGAGATATGTTCTTCTGTAAAGGCATGAGTGATGCCATATACCTCTCTAAGGGTATCATAAAACTTTGAGTCAGTTCCAGCAAGTGTCGCTTCACCATAGCAGTTTGAACTTCAGATGGGCGATCAGTTCTAATCCCATTATGTAATTTCTTTATAATTGCTTTATCTTTTTCCAAAAAAGGTTTGTACTGGGTGTACACACCAGGAGCAGTGTCCAAAAGCTTGAGGTTACCAACTTTCCGTAGTTTAGTTTTTATAGAAGACGAATCACCCAACTTAATTGTGTGCGGCCAATGTTGCAATGTTTTCGTAAAGAATGGATTGGTTACACCGAGTATTACACAAGGTGGGTTGAATTGTTTCCTTGTAAACTCTTTAAATTCACTGTCATGTATTGTGAAATATGGTCTATATTCTGCCGAATATGGCAATGGCTGTATCAAGTATGTCAGGGCTTGAACTAATGCAGAACATTCTGTTGGTGAACTTGCCATAACCACTATAGGTTCTGCAGTCAAAACTAACTCCCATAACAGATGTAGGTGTGAAATAACACTGGATAACACATCAAATACATTCACATCTTGTATTGATGCTAATATGTGAGGTACGTTTGGAGAATGCACTTGTTTGGCGATGTCAGATCGGGTGATCTTTCCGGTCTGTTGATTAGGAATGTATGATTGAAAAACTGTACCAAGCACAGGTAATAACACATTCTGGCCAGCATCGAGTGAAGGCCATCTATTAATATCATGACAGGCAGCTTCTAGGCTCCTTTCGCCTTCTTCAAAGTGCTTAGGAGCAATCAATTGGATTACTTTGTAGAATAGATTAATAAAAGGTAGTCTAGTAAGTAAAATTATACTTTTCTGGAAGTATCCTCGCGGCAAAGAGGGGTCCTTGACTTGTCTGAAGTAGACGAAGCCCCAGTAGTGCGTGGAGTCGGCGCGCAACGTTGGCACGCTGTCTTCGTTGTACACGATTTGCTGGCGCGTAAGACCCGCTCGTGAACGCAGACGCACATGGAACTGCGTGTCTCCCATACACCCCGAATTAGAGTCAGGGAATGCCAAATAACAAATATTACACTTCTCTTGATCAGTGAGTTTGACACCAGGAGGATACACACTTTCCATAGCCTGTCCGAGCTCCAAGTCGAACGTAACCACACAAATGCAGTGCAACCAGTCGGAAAACCTGCTCCATTTCGCTTGGAACTCAAGTTCTGCCGCGGGCATTTCACTGTCCTCGTAATTTTGCAATCCACAAGCCATGGTATTCCGATTACCGAAAACACATCCCGACCAACCAATTTTTTAATGTTTATATATTAAACACGTATTTAGCACTACTTTATCATTGTTTATTACGATGTAACGAGTATGGAAACATTTTTTTGTTAATAAAAACGACAAAAACAACGGAGCGCACAGAAGTCGTCCCGCAACAGCTGTTTGACACAATATGGCTGCGGGCGCCAAAACAAAAGTTTAACAAGTTTATCGATAAAACTAAACAAAAATCAAAAGTTTTATGTATAATTTTTAGCATATTAACTTACCCGCAATCCATGATTTCCGATTTTTCATATATTCACTTCGTTTTTAACATAGATTTTAGAAAAATCGGGTGAAAAATACGGTTTCAGGCCCAAGCTACTTATTGAAATGGGTTCCGTTTTAAGCAGAATTATTTTACCTGTTGTACAATTTCATTCACACAGCCAACTTCAATTTCATTTATTATTCTACTGTATTAAATAAATTCATTCGAAAAATATATTTTAAGAATAGTGTAGTAATATTTACAAAAATATCACTCTTTTTTCGTTCAAAACTAATCTTAGATGTCAGCTAAAAGCTCCTCATTTTTTTTCTTAATAACTTGGTGCCAACTACCCACCAATTTCACCTTCAAATTTACAGACGGGGATTGTCTTTTAGGATGATCCACAGAGTAGGTACTAGACAAGGTCGAAACTTGACAAACATAATAGATATCGAGAACTAAACACGGTAAAACGAAAAAATTGAGATCAATGACCAGTGGTAGTCGTCTACGTTTTTGATAAATATGTTTATCGATACTCATCAGGTCTGTTGAGTTTTGCTAGGTAATTAAAATATGCTCCCGGTGAGGTGGAGAACTGAGCAGTTCGCAATCTGTAACAAACGATACAATGTAACCATAACCTGTTTCTGTGCAGAATCGAATTTAGGGTCGGTACAAGTACAAGTTCCTGGGGCATTGGGTCACCGATAGTCTGTCCGACAATGTGGACGTGGAGAGGAAACGCAGAGCATTGGCAGTTCGATGTAACATGCTGGCTCGCAGGTTCGCACGTTGTACTAGGGAGGTGAAAATTACACTCTTTAGAGCGTATTGCCAATCTATGTACACGTGTGCCCTATGGGTCAGCTATACAAAAAGCTCGTACAATGCTCTGCGAGTCCAATACAATAACGCCTTCAGAGTTATGTTGGGGCTGCCGCGCTTTTGCAGTGCATCGGGGATGTTCGCGGAGAATGGCGTGCCAGATTTTTACGCACTGATGCGGACACGGATAGCATCCTTGATGCGGCGAGTGCGCGACAGCTCCAACAGCTTGGTGGCTATAGTAGCCGACAGGATGGATAGTTCAATGAGGTGGCAATGGATGACCAGTCATCGTGCGTCATTCCAATATTTGAAATAAGTTGTTTATAGTGTAGTTTTTGTGTAGAATGTGTTTTCATGTATATATTGATGTTGTATGTATAAAATTGTAATATGTGCTTGTTTATGGACTTAAGGTCTGAAATAAATTTTATTATTATATTATTATTATTATATCTGACGGTAAATGCGTATCGTCGTAAGTAAAATCGACGCACTAGAACTAACGTATCTTCGGTTGAGTGTGAAAGGTTGAATGTTTTATCAAAAATTATCATTGTAATTATCTGTTCTGGCTTTACGCGACGCATTTTCCGTCAGATATGTACCAACCCTTAGAATACAGGCACATTAGGCGAGTGCTACCATCACCGGGAGCAATTATTTGTAACTTGGATTCGGATTGTTATATTGCAGGCGAATGCTCCGGTGAGGGGGCGCCTTTATGAGTGGCCTATACTGTCAGTAAGCACCTCTGTCATTGTGTGATTGATAGCTATAGTATAAAGATCCAAGAATGGTCTTACTTTATTGGATCTCTGGTCATCCTACATATGCTTACTTCTTTGAAACAGGCCCTTGCCATCAAGTTTGTTCGGGCAAAAGTAAATAAAAAATATTTCTATTGGCATTATATTTATTTAGGTATGTAAACGAAATACAGGCTCATTTAGGGCTACATTCAGCCAATATGACTAATCGCCCGTTACTTTTACTATATTACATATTCACTTAATAAAGAATCACATTTTATATTTCAACTAAATACATCAAAAGTGAATTTTATGAATGACGTTCTAAAATAAATATCAGTACAAATATGGTCACAAAGACAGAGTAGTAAGAATTGGAGTGCACATGCCATTTACAAATGAATCTGCACTTGCCATTTTTATGCGCGTGTTGATATCGTGATTTTCAGTCGCGTTGCCACTTCATTTCTTGTAAAGGCCATGGTGAGTAGTTGGGCGATAGGAATTCAACTACTCAGACGGTGCCTGAGGCAAGTGCCCGATACGGGTGGGGTGTGGTGAAGCGATGCTCTGTTGTCATTCCTCCGTGTCCGGCCACAACACTTTTACTATAGCACGCGACGACCTAGAGCACCGTCTCGGTTAAACAATAAAGACTTATAGCTGTTAATTCGCACAGGTATTCCACAGAATAGATCTAGAACACAGGTAGTAAGTAAATGGAGCACTCATGCCAAGTACATGTAGTTTTTACGTTAGCCAGAATAGGATTCTTCCTTCATTGACTCACTACTCTGTTAGCATCACATTTATATATATTTGATAAGATATTGTCGACATCTCGAATCTACAGTCCTATGACTGATGCTTTCATTTGTTCAACCAACTTGATCACGTATTGCATCCGTCATGAATCGATTATGAAAGTACTACGCATGACTCTCTCATTCCTAAGTTCTTGAACGTCAAATAAATTAGTGTGAAACTGACATTCGAATGTGATGCTGATGACGAACGAACTGGATTTGAATTTCGAATTCTCGTTTATTCTCGTAAATTATAGACCTGCTTTTCTCTCAAAATATGAACAAAAAGTTGCAAAAGAGAAGAAGCAATTTGAGACTTATATTATCACTAACAAAAGGTTTAAATTGCAATGATTGACATGCATTCGAGAAATGCAAAAAAAATAGTTTTAATTTTCGATTGATGTTTAAAATATATTTTATGGCAGCTATTGGCTTTTGCAATTTGTCGTTTTGAGAGAAACTCAGGTTATAAAAGTTACAATGCATACATTGTCATGGCTATGTACGAGCGGGGTTCTGAAAGACCATTTTACCAAAATATAATAAATAAACTGACAAAATTATTACTGATATTTCCGCAATACGATATGACGCTGTTCCAAAGGAACAATGCACGAGAAATCAGTCTTTTATGACAAAAGTTTATCGTGCATAGGCAGAACTTATACAGCGTGGTGTAACAAAAAGGTGTGATCAAACTGACCAACTTTCTTCATGGGACCAACACAATCAGCTGCCCCATTCAAAATTTCAATACCTACTCGACCCAAATGTGTTCGAGGCTAAATAATAACAGCCGCTCGGATCGATCTTAAGGTTAAGTCGCGCTTAACTAAGTGGGTTCGTAGATGGGTGACCGCCCATTACATACAGAGTTTCCTCCGTGTCTCGGAAAGCACGATAAGCCGTTGGTCCCGGCTGTCATTTGTACATCTTTGACAGTCATTACAGTTAGTCAGTGGCCTGAAAGACTGACAACCAGTTTTACCAAGGGTATCGTATTACCCAGTACCAACTGGGTTGTGGAGGTCAGAAAGACAGTCGCTACATGTAAAATACTGGTATTCAGATGCATCGGGTTAGACTGGAAGCCGACCTCAACATAGTTGGGGAAAGGCTAGGCAGATACCAGATACTCGACCCAAATGTATGGGACAACTGATTATTATTTCACGATCACAATGTTGGTCCCATGTAGCTTGTAGCCAGTTGTTCATTTGATGGTGTGGCCACATCCTTTCTGCTCCTCGCTGTATACAGTACCCGGACGTTAATATGGTAAATCGAAGTTTAGGAAGAGTCTGTCATACAAGTATAGGTGGCAGAGACGACGCTCTACAAAGCAGAACTTTCACTAAATCTTGATGAACTATACAGGGTGGAAGGGACACTGACGCACGGTAACCACGTTTTCAGTACATCATTCCGAACACGGAGGCTGATCGGAATGATGTACTGATTGATTGACATCGTCGCACAAACGATTACTGCATATTCAGGACATCATTCCGAACACGGAGGGTGTTCAAAATGATGTACTGATTGATTGACATCGTCGCACAAACGATTACTGCATATTCAGTACATCATTCCGAACACGGAGGGTGTTCAAAACGATGTACTGATTGATTGACATCGTCGCACAAACGATTACTGCATATTCAGTACATCATTCCGAACACGGAGGGTGATCGGAATGATGTACTAATTGATTGACATCGTCGCACAAACGATTACTGCATATTCAGGACATCATTCCGAACACGGAGGGTGATCGGAATGATGTACTAATTGATTGACATCGTCGCACAAACGATTACTGCATATTCAGGACATCATTCCGAACACGGAGGGTGATCGGAATGATGTACTGATTGATTGACATCGTCGCACAAACGATTACTGCATATTCAGGACATCATTCCGAACACGGAGGGTGTTCAAAATGATGTACTGATTGATTGACATCGTCGCACAAACGATTACTGCATATTCAGGACATCATTCCAAACACGGAGGGTGATCGGAATGATGTACTAATTGATTGACATCGTCGCACAAACGATTACTGCATATTCAGTACATCATTCCGAACACGGAGGGTGTTCAAAATGATGTACTGATTGATTGACATCGTCGCACAAACGATTACTGCATATTCAGGACATCATTCCGAACACGGAGGGTGATCGGAATGATGTACTGATTGATTGACATCGTCGCACAAACGATTACTGCATATTCAGGACATCATTCCAAACAACCACATAGAATTTTTCATCGGTAATTAAAAAAACAGCTGTTCTATACATTTTCACCGTGTAGGTATTGCACTTTTATACGAAACAGTTGTTTTTTTTTAAATATATTTACCATGGAAATTTTCTATGTGGTTATACGGAATAATGTACTGAATGTGCAACAATCGTTTGTGCGATATTCTATTCCACCCCGTATTTACAGCCGGGTACTATAGTAACGTCAGGGAATCAAATGTTAAGCAATTTGACTGCTAACTCGAATAGTCCGTATTTGTCATTCTTTGACAGTTGTATGAACTGGGATTTATGGATGAGGTGTCAATATGCTTTACAATTAATTCCCTGACTGTACATACTTCGTTAACTATAATTCAAGTTTAAAAATAATAAGTAATACTTGTAAACCTTAGCAACACCAAAAGAAATGCCTAAAAAGCATGAGATGGAAATAGTTTCCTATTGTAAATAGTTAAGTTATAATATAGAAACTTTACAATTTAGAGAAAACGGTTATTCAGATTTTATTTAACATTTTAACGTTCTATACATAAACAAAAAATATTAAATGTTGAACACGCACCAATTTTTCGAGTTACAAACGCCCCGAAATCGTGTTTTTATATGTATATTTTTAATAATAAAATTGTATCTTTTTTAAATTTCTATGATTAAATTAAATATAAAAATAAAATATCTTTAAACTTTTTTTCAACGCATTTTGTAATATATTTTCTATCATCATATCGGAATAGAACGAATCCGGGACGTCCGCGTATCGCAAAAAAAATAAAAATAAAAAATCTACTTAAAATTACTGCGAATTAAGATCGTTACACAAACACAAATTATTATCTGTGCATAAATATTTAAAAGAGTGTTAAAAAAGTGCTAAATTATTAATCAAAGTGTAAACGTTTTTAGGTTACACAATTATATAAAATACAATATATAAATTATTCCATGAAAAATAAAAAAAATAATTGAATTAAAATATCATCAATTTACATAATTGCACAGGTCGAATTATACGTTTCAGCTTGGTTGGTTATTTCAAGCTGTTTTCAGTAGTGTTTTTGGCTCCGTAATATCAAAACATTAATTAACTATACCCTATAATACTTATAACTTATTGAAATGAACATAATGCCTGTTTTCAGTAACACTTAGCAAGACCGAAATGCATGTCAAAATAAAAATGCCTTGATGCATTTTCAACCCCAAGCTGAATTAATAGAGTTGAAAATTTAAAATTCCAACAGTACTATCATATTTAGACACTCATAATTAAGGAGGAATGTGTAGATAAAAAAGGACTCTTCATACTAATTGTGCTAGTCGATGCGATGTTTTGTATGGGGGAGTCCCATTTTTTTTTCTTTTATGACTCACTTTCCTTAGGAAGCGCCAAGTTAATCCGCGAATTTCAAATTTTCTTACGTTTTTTGTAATTTGTAGGAGGTTGAACAAAATTTGATTCGCAACCGTAACAAATATGGCTTTACAGGCCAGACACTAACCTGATAATTGAAAAAAAAAACCTAATAAAAAAATTCGCGGGCTACTCCGATTACGCACGGGACCGGTCAATGTGGCGACACTTGGGGGAGGCCTATGTCCAGCAGTGGACGTCTTTCGGCTGAAATGATGATGGTGATGATGGGCTACCCCGGCGCTTCCTTAGAGAAAGTTTTCCAGTTTGATATTCTGAATCAACATTTAAGAGCTATATCGCTTGTTCTGTTACACCCTGTAGATGTAGCTTAGTGTAAACCAATATTATAGGCAATCTTATAGTTAGTATATTAGATTACATTGTGCACTAACTATGGCCCATCACTAGAGGGCCGTTTAATTTAGTTTTTGACGAGTTAACCATAACGAATGTTTAATGAACACAGCTTGAAATAACTAGGTTCTAGGTAGGTCTTTGCACACATATCCTACATTTGTCTGTTAAGAAAATGTATTATTTCGGCATTTTGAACCCTCTCTCTTAAAATATAATTTTCCCTATCACATTTGGTCTGCTTGCACCACAAATTGCTTAATACTTTAAAAGCAAAAGTAAAACACCGTTCTGTCTCTCTCATCTTCAAAGGAGTGACAGACAGATCGAGGTTTTAAATTCGTATAGCACTAAAAGTACATCTTTGACAGTCGTTACAGGTAGTCAGTGGCTCGAAAGTCTGATAACCTGTGTTACCAAAGAATATCGTATTACCCAGCAGTAGCGAAGGGTCAAATTTTGTAAGAGGTAAGCCGGAGTACATATTTTTAATGTGATTATTTGTCTATAGAATACTGATTGTACCATTTTTCAAAGGGAATCCGGTAGGAATCGAGTTGTATGAAATCTTCGCCACTGTTACCCAGTACTAACTGGGTTGAAGAGGCCAGATGGGCGGCCGCTCCGTGTAAAATACTCGTACTTAGCTGCATCTGGTTAGACTGGAAGCCGACCCCAATATAGTTGAGAAAAGGCTAGGAAGACGATGATAGCACTAAATGTATTAAGCAAATTGTGGTATATGGTGGCCTTAGTTAGACAACGTATAGTCCAGAAACACACATCAAGACAACATTATCATATCATATTCAGAACTATACATTCCAACAATCAGTTGTGCAGTATCAGTACACACCAACGACCTTCCTAAAATATAGTTGCAACCGACATGTGTGCAATGACCGCTGCAACTTCAGAACAAGTGAATACCATCGCTTTAAAACAATTGAAAAATCGGAGACTTAAAAATCACTCCACACAATCATTCTGGGCCAGAGGGCCTGGAAAAACCAATGCTGAAATTTTCAACTTTCGGTGATGAGCCCAACGTTGAAAATCGTACAACACACTCAGTGTCTCTTACGGCATTTCAAATTACCACCGTCGTAATGGCAAAAACTTTCGTTTTGTATGCTGCAACGTCTTTCGACAGGATCGACAAACTTTTCGATAGCTTATGTCAATTCATTTTGACATTTCCGTCATCGTTAGCAATTAAGAATATCTATTTCTCTAGGCTCTCTGGGCGTTCTGGGCACAAAAGCCAAGACGTGACTCATGAACGAGTTTGAACCGAAAATAGATGTACTAGGCCTTTACCCTGATGTGTGGAAAGATCTATATTTTTATGTCAATAAGGGTCATATCATCAAGGAGTATATAATACTACTAAGTACTTCACCGTTCGGTCCACTTGTTCTAAAGCCCCAAGCTTTATAACAGTGTTGGGAACTGCACACATTAGGCGCGGTGAGGGTTATTTTTATTTACTGTATTGAAATTTTAGATAAACATAACATCACGCCTGTAAGCCCCGTAGGATTAGCCAGAAGTGTACCTAATAGTACACCCACATTTCGCCAGTTATGTTTAAGTCCCATGAAATAGGAGGCGAGCCTATTGCCATCAACCGGGCACGAATCCAGACTCCGTGGCTGTTACTGAGAAATTACGGAAAAACCCAATAACACTTTGCCCAACCCGGGTATCGAACCCAGGACCACATTCTCAGCAGTCGCGCTTGGAACCACTAGACCACCGAGGCAGTCACATTTTAAGTGCATATAAATGAATAAGTGCATATAAGTGAATATAAATGACATTAAGAGCGCTGTAAGATTGGCAACTTTCGATTCAGCGTTGAAAGTTGATAATCCAACAAAATCTCAATTCACAAACACAACATTTCAAATTCCCACCATCGTCAAAAGATATAATAAAATAATTCGTAACGAATCTCAACTTGGCGTAACATTCGCCCGAAGCGCTAATAGCACAATCCTGAATGGCTCCGAGCTGTAGTTGCGCTTCGTTTTCAACACAAATATACATTTTTTACACAAATTCGTATAGCATAATTTACTTAAACAAAACCTCACCGTGCCTTCTGCATGCAGCCTCAGTTATCTGAGCATTATAAATAGGAACAAACTGCTTAAGAAGCCGATCGAGCCACTGCTCATACTAACTTATCTACTGTTATCAACTCCCGCGCAGATGTACCCAGCTTTACCGTCATGTAGTGATGTTAAGAAAGACCTATACTTTGAGATCGTTTTTTGTATTTAGTAGAAATATCGCTTTTAGGCTACAAAATGCTGAGATTAGAATTTGGCAATTGCAACCCACTGCTCAACTTAGACCATATAGGGGTTCATTCATAAACGTTGATTTAAGGTGGAAGCACCAGGGTAGGCCGTGAAATTCAAATTTTCTTACGTTTTTTACAATTTGCAGTTCAGTGTCGGGTTGTATGTTGATTAAAATATGATTTGCGATAACTTTTTCATGAAAAAGTCATCCAATATGATTAAATGAGCTTAAAGGGGCTGTATTGATGATTTTAATGACTACAATTCTGTAAATACATACGTTTTAAGGCAGCAAATCATATTTTCTTCAACATAAAACCTGACACTGACCGGCAAATTGCAAAAAACTTAATAAAATTTGAATTACTCGGGCTACCCTGGCATGTCCCCCTTAACCATACATTTTAACGTTTTTCATAACTTTGTTCAGAGTTTATGAATAAACCCCTTAGTGTCTATCTACCCTTTTTAGGTTGTCGATACAAACTCGACTAAAGAAACAACCATGTGCGATCTGACGAGCTATGTCTCGTAGCCACTCTGGGCCTGAGACATTCAAAGTCGTGTCGTGAAATTGCGTCGCGTAACCTTGAGCCTTTTATGCCCCATCTTGAGTCATGCTCAGCTGTAGATAACTAAAGTATTTACTGCCAGAAAAGTTATGTATGAGTATAGCACCCTTACATAGTGATTAGACACAATTATGTAGAAACATATGAGGTATTAGGTTCCTAACTATGGCAAAACTATTTCTATGGCATCAGAAGTACTAGAAGTTGTAGAAAAGCTTCTATTCTTGATTTCAGAGATTGTCTGGCAGTATTTTTAACTATTATTGTTGAAATAACATCACTACATGACATTCCAAGCTTCTTTACATACACAATACATCCGCGGTAAATAAAAAAAAGTCTAAACCGACGCACTCCTACTGCCATGTCGAGTTGCTAGCAACGTTCGTGTTAGGTTGCGCGAACGCGTTCGGGAAACTCTGTCCTAAGTTCAAACTATTAAACTGTTGCGACAACGGCTGTTGAGGCTGATTAAAGAACTGATTACTCTGAAACGGTTGACTCTGCAACGGTTGCTGTACCTGACCTGGGAACGGTTGCTGGTATGGGTTAGGCATGGGGAATTGATTGAACTGCATACCGTTTTGTTGCACGGGTTGTTGCACCATGCTGCTGAAACCTTGTTGGTGTTGGAACACGTTAGGACCGAAGGGGTATGCTGGTTGCACCGGTTGAACAGGTTGCACGGGGTTGAATTGATTCACTAAATTAGTTGATGGAGTTTGACTGTATAAAGCTAATATACTGTCCTTTGTTAACTTTGATTTTTCTTTCTCCGTTGGTGCAGCTTGTTTGAAGAAGTTTTCTTCCTCAGTCTTGAGGTCCGGTTTCAAGTCTTCTGGTTTCGTTTCTGCTGGTTTTTCTGTAGGTGCAGAGAAGAAGCTGGAGAATATGTCGTCGTTGGCGGGTTTGGGGTCCGGTTTGGTGCTGGTGTCGAGGCCGAGCAGGTCTGCGGCTCCGTTAGAAGTCTTGCTGAGGTCTGGCTGTGTGGGTGGGGTAGACCTGCCTAGTTTTGGGCTCACTGACGATTTTGGTTTCGGAATGCTGGGGATGACGTCCGATTTCTGAAATCAAATGATTTTTATGTCAAAAATTAAAACTCATTTATTGATATAAGGTTGAGGACCCCGTACGCAAATAACGCGCTTTGGGCGTGGCGTTGCGGACACCAGCCCGTTATATAATGCAAGGCTGAGAATTTTTTGTATGTCAAATTACATTTAATTTTATTACATAAGGCTGTCTCCCCCTTCACCACCTAGGGTGATGAGGTGGCGGAAGAGTGGTCCCCCAGCAACACATCCTACCCTATACTTTTAAATGAGCAATATGTGTGTACATACGGGGTGGAAGGGACACCGACGCGAAAACGGTTACCACATATTCAGTACATCATTCTGAGCCCCCCTACATATGTAGAAATTTTTCACCGGTTATAAAAAAAAAATCAGCTGTTTCCTACAAAAATGACCTATTTTTAATATTTTTTTTTATACGCAAACCCAGCGTAGGGAACTATAGCTGTTTTTGACATGGAAAGAAAAATTCTAGTGCGAGCAGGGTTTGAACCTGCGACCTTCCGATTCAGTACATCGGATGTCTTAACCAATTAGACCATCGCACCCTGCTCACAGCTAATGCGATGGAACCCTGCTCGCACTAGAATTTTTCTTTCCATGTCAAAAACAAAAATGACCTACATGGTCAAAATGTATGGACCCTCTGATTTTTTTTTTAATAACCGGTGAAAAATTTCTACATATGTAGGGGGGCTCAGAATGATGTACTGAATACGTGGTAACCGTTTTCGTGTCGGTGTCCCTTCCACCCCGGATAGTATAAATTTGTAATCACGTTCTCGAAAACGGCTCTAACGATTTCGATGAAAGTTGTCAAAATGGATCTAGCTATATCAGATATCTGGGAAAATTCGTTTCCACTATTTTCACCCGAGGTTTGTCGCTCAAGTACTTAATATTTACACAACATACTTTACAGTTATATTTTGTTGTTGTAACATTTTTGAATCATTATGTACTGTGTGATACTGTGCGTTTGCACGAAAAAACAATAAAAGTAATGTCTCGTAATTGATTCTTGTACTTGTAAGCCCTTATCACACTGCACTGTTTTGATTGTAAACACTTCGGTGGATATGCAACAACGACTTGATTTTGAAGTGGTTACCTTTGTGAGTTCTACGAAGAATTTAAAATCTAAAACCTAAATTTTCGATTTACTTCAAAACACTATGGTGAATCGAAGCTCGTGGCTAAATAATAACAGCCGCTGGGATCGATCTTTTTCTTGCACGGGACCGGTCAATGTGGCGACACTTGGGGGAGGCCTATGTCCAGCAGTGGACGACTTTCGGCTGATATGATGATGAATCGATCTTTAGGTTAAGCCGTGCTTGCCTAGTTTGGTTTGTGGATGGGTGACCACCCATTACATACCGAGTTTCCTCCGTACCTCGGAAAGCACGTTAAGTCGTTGGTCCCGGCTGTCATTTGTAGATTTTTGACAGTCGTTACGGGTAGTCAGTGGCTCAAAAGTCTGACAACCAGTCTTACCAAGGGGTATCGTATTACCTAGTACTAACTGGGTTGTGGAGGGCAGATAGGCAGTCGCTCCATGTGAAATTCGGGTATTCAGCTGCATCTGGTTAGACTGGAAGCCGACCCTGACATAGTTAGAAAAAGGCTAGGCAGGTGATGACTATGGTGAATTATACCTGGTATTCAGCGTCACCCGGTTTGATAGGAAGCCGACCCCAATACACAAAAAAACTTGCTGTTTCCTACAAAAGTGCAATATCTACATACTACACAGTCAAAATGTATGGTACAGCAGATTTTTCAAATTACCGATGAAAAATTTCTACGTGGGGGGTTCGCATAGATGTACTGGTTACCGTTAATACGTGGTTACCGTTTGTACCTTGATGTCTCTTTTACTATGTACAGTTGGGACAATGCTGGGTATGCATATTATACTATGGTGAATCAAACCTTAAGCAAATGGTTTAAGGTGACCAATCCAATGAAAATTATGCCAGATTACAATCCCTTGTACAGATCCCAAACCATTTCAAATAAAACACGCAATACTTACATTATATTTCTTATCACTTGTGGTGGGTGCTGGCAGGGGTCCTAAGCCTGAAGTGTTAGATTTCTTTTTTCGTTTCTGCCTCTCTATTTCTTCGTCAATCTCTTTGTCCCTGGAACATTCAGTAAAAATGTTGAGATTGCAAAACATGTACCTAATTTTTCTCATTTTGGACATATTCTGGCCCATCGTCATTTTCCTTTAATCCATTAGTCAGATTTTCGTTATCCTCATTGATTTACTTTGTTATTAATTTATAATTAATTGGAGTTTAAAATCTGGGTTAGTTAATTGAATCATGATTCAATTAACTAAAACATAGACATGGGTGCAATCCACCACTTCTTGTTCAGCAATAGCTTTGCGACCAACGAATTTAAGAAACTTTTTTTTTTTAGAATTGAAATCATCAAAGGACCCCTCCCGCTCTGGGCGGAGTGGAAGGGAGTGTCAGACTTGTACTGACTAAAACCCATCCATGTTCCTTCTTTGCCCTTTGTGTTCCAGGGCCGCGGTATCTTTTTCGAATAGTCCCGCATTCCTAGCAGGCATCGGCCCTTGCGGACCCCTTCATGGTTGCTGACATCTCTTTGAGGCGCGCGTGGAACACGAACGCGCCGTCGACACAACCTGTCGTTATAAGACGGTCGGACGGCGAGCAAGCCCATTTCTCACCGTCCACAGGCCCGATCAAAAAGAAGCTTTAATTTCACTTACCAGTTAACCTTCGGCAATGCAGGCGGCACCCACTCTTTAGCAATGTACTTCTTCTGCTCATACTTAGCTCTGATGAAGGCTTCGAGCGACGAGTCGTTCTGCGGCCTTCGGAAGGAATCGGGTAAGTTCGCCTCGTAGACCGCACGGGCGCGAGAGTTGCCCATTTGTTGGAGAGATACCTGGAATTGTGGGAGGTGAAGTAAAGTGAGGTGTTGATAGTCTTTGGGAAATCTTCTACTTTGTATCGCTGACTAGCTATTTTGCTAGCCCAAAACTTCGGCACCTCCACCGAGTCGTCGGTGGCAGCGCAAAGGTCACTTCGGCTGCATGTTTTTGGGCTAAGAGGTTAGGATAGGAGGTGGAGCATAGTTTGCGACACAGCTCCACCCCGTGCGTTGCTGTTTCATTGAGGTAACCCCACTTAATGAGGTTGGAGTTACATCTTCCCACTTGAGTCCGGAGACGGTTCAGGGACTTCCAGGTGGACCACGGAGGTTAGACCCTGCAGGATGCTCACTTGGTGGTAAGTAGTGAGTGGGAGGAGGACAGCTATTTTCCCAGAGCTTACATCGGGCGTCAGCCGGGTTTCCTGATAAGGACGCTGCGGTTTTTAAAAAACTGTGCCTACTTTTTAGCCGCTGCTTTGGCAGTTGGGCGCCGTGTACCTAGTGGGTGTCTGACTCCAGTTTTCGTTTCTCCACTGAAATTAGAGGACTAAATAGTTTGGCTAGCTTATCAAGGCCCTTACCCCAATTAATTTGGGCTCGGCGTAGCATATTTTCTTCTATTTCTATACTTCTTTATCAGGACTGAATCACACTATCAGCACGAAATCTCATTTTTCTATGCTCCTATCCTTTTCTGCCGCTCAGAACCGTCATTTGCTAGAGCGAGAAACAAAGCGGGCGTGCTATAGCACGCGGCAGCACGTAGACAAGAATAGGGGCATGAAAAAATGCGATTACGTACTGGTACTGATAGAGATGTGGTTCAACCATTAGCCGTCATCTCAGTAAACCACCTTATGTAACGCTTGCATAAGGTCATAATACCACTCCTATATAATCTGTGTTCCCTGAAGGATTAGGTGGTGTGTATAGTTCAATAGTGCCATGTAATAGGGGGCGTGCTTATTGCCATCAACTGAGCACAAACTCCGATTTTGCCATGTTTGATATGAGGAAATGTTATGATGCATACATATATGGACAGTTCATCATCATCCTTATTCGATGTCATGTATTCAACTCAAATTTAGTTATGGCATCGGTATGCCATAAACACTCTATTCTGCAGACCTTTTCCCAAAATTCGGTAATTTTGGGAAAAGGTCTGCAGAATAGAGTGTTTTTTTTTGTCACTTAAACCTTCGTATTTTGTAAGAAAGAAAGAAAGAAAAAATATGCAACGGGAGCTCGTGGCTAAATAATAACAGCCGCATGGGTGGATCTTCAAGGCTTCAAGCCACGCTTGCCTAGGTCAGTCCGTGGATGGGTGACTAACACTTTATTTCAAACGAAGTTTCCTCCGTGCCTCGGAAAGCAAGTTAAGCCGTTCGTCCCGGCTGTCATTTGTAGATCTTTGGCAGTCGTTACAAGGAGTCAGTGGCCCGAAAGTATGACAACCAGTCATACTAAGGGGTATCGTATTACTCAGTACTAACTGGGTTGTGGAGGTCAGATAGGCAGTCGCTCAATGTTAACTACTTCATCCGGTTGGAAGTCGGAAGCCGAATTCAACATAGTTGGGAAAAGGCTAGGCAGAAGGTGAGCTTGCAACATTAGACATTGCTATTTATAGATTCACTAGTACGGAGGCAGGTAGTAAGATACGCAGAGTTGTGAGTATATTATATTGATCGACAGGATATAAGGGTAACCTACACGGATCGGTCAGAAGGGAAGTCGTACTGGCTGAGTACATTAATGATGTATATGTTTTCAAATTTCATAGCTTGCTGTGTACTCAAATTTTTATGTTGAATGGTTTATTCTAAGCTAAAAATATTTTGTTTTGTACGCCATAAATGGCAAAACATGAAGTTCTACCTGTTATTTTAAGACCTTTTGATCTATACTCATGTTTTACAATAATATATATTCTATTCTATTCTATATTAAATGAAAAGGGGTTTCTATTTGTGTAAACAAGAACAATTCTATTTTGAGTCTATGCAATAAAAGCCGTATTTAACAAAACTTTTCATTTATAAAACGATAGGCCAATTTCAAAGACAGAAACCCTTAACTAAAAATAGCACCCTAGCATTTCAAAAACTCAAGTAAACGACCTGCCACGTGTTTCGTACATTGACGTCGTTTTCGTAAGCACTTTATTGTTATAAGTCACGCAATCCACAAAATAAAGGGTACTATAATAATTTCGCACGACACGATACGTCATAAGGTAGGTAATGCGATAACATCAGATCAGGCTAACGTCTATTCTTTACAGGTGAGCTTGGTCAATGACCGGCAATGGCATTGGTTAGGTTAGCAGAAAAATAAAATTGTATTTGGATTTTTTTTTCAGGTATGTATGAGGTTGCTACCTCGCTTAATCAGCCTATATCGTTCGTGTGAGAGCAGCGGTGGTCCAGTGGTGGAGACCCCGACTTACGAGCAGTAAGTCGTGGGTTCGAACCCAGCCAGGCGCCTAAAACCAAACGCGCCTAAACTAACCCTTTTAATATATGGGTATTTAAAAATTGCTAACCAGAATCAAAGAGACAAAGCACCAAGCGCGGGCTAATTCCGTCACTTCATTGCATATTTTTTATATGCAAAACTGCGCAGTGCGTGAACCGGTTATTAAGCCTATATGGGTTAACCTTTACTCTAGGGTTACGCCTATTACGGGTAACCTTTTCGGTCCCTGTTTTAAAGCTTCTGAAATATAGAACTTACGACTTGTTCCGGTGTCCATGAGTCGAGGTTGACACTCTTCACTTTGGAGATGTGGACCCCCAGGTTACGGTGGATCCCGGCACACCTGATGCACAGGAATATACCCAGATTCCATGATGCCCAACGAGGACCTGAAGAGATGAGAAAACAGGAATATAATCACAAAAACATATCCTTCATTCTTCATGTATCTGTTGCGTAAATAGTTGATAAATAAAAAAAAGTGGTTGATCAGGAACGAGGAGGACGATTTGAACTCGTTTTTGTCAGATTGTCCGGCCAATCGAAGGCAAATGCAGAGACGACTGGAAAAGTATGGGGAAGGATTTTGTCCCGCAGTGAGACAAAGGTTTATAAAGAAATGGTTAGCCAGGCTGAAATTCACCAAAGTTACTAAGGTTGGCTTCTAATGTAACTTCTAAATCTTCTTATCTACGTAAAGTGCCGACTATTCTCTGCAACTTTACGCGTCGATTGCACAAATCGACGCGTAAAGTTGCGCAAAGCCTTGTCTACGTCTAGTAATTCAATTGCTATGACAATGCATTCAGTAAGCTCATCGACTAGCAAAGTCGCGCGATGTTATGTAATGATACTTCAACATGTTTAGGGTTACGTGCTTCGCATTTATTTTTGTCAAAGGATTAAATGGTAGCGTGACGGTTGACATGGGAGATTGGAAGAAAAAAACGTGTTGCGCCGACTCCAAGTAACAGAGGAAGATGAGGAGATGATGCTAATGATTTGCCCACATGTTTTCTTTATGACTAAATTCCTGCCAAGGGGGTCAATTCCAGTAGCCATAGATGCGAGAAAATTGACGATATTATTATAGTACAAAAGTGTGTTCGCATATAGAGGTGCGCTGTCTCTTCACTCGCTCTCGTATTTGCATCTATGAAAAACCTAGTATAAACAGTCACACATCTCATTGGAAATCCGTAAATTGATTGACTCTAGATAACATAACATCATGCCTGTAATCCCCGAAAGGTTAGGGAGAGGTGTACGTACGCACGACGGCTAATCAAGCTATACAAAACCAGTTTATGCGGATCTCTTATTGTATAGGAAATGTATATAAAGCGAGGCCAAGTTATACTGGAAATGTACAGCTTCATGTGCCGCCGTGTGTACACGCACATTTCGTCCTTCCAGTTATGTTTAAGTCCCATGTAATAGAGGGCGAGCTAATTGCCATCAACCGGGCACAAAGCCATGTATGTAGCAGCCACAGATTCCGCGGCTGCTTCTGAGAAAACCCTGATGGAAAAACCAAATAACAATTTGCCCAGCAATCGCGATCGCGACCACTAAACCATCGAGGCAGTCTAAATTGACTCTACATTTAGAACGCAAAAACTCGAGATATATCTAAAGACAATTTTTATTGTTACTTTAAATAGCATAATTATTAGGAGCTCGTGGCTAAATAATAACAGCCGCTCGGGTCGATCCTTAGGTTAAGCCGTGCTTGCCTAGGTTGTTCTGTGGATGGGTGACCACCCATTACATACCGAGTTTCCTCCGTGCCTCGGAAAGCACGTTAAGCCGTTGGTCCCGGCTGTCATTTGTAGATCTTTGACAGTCGTTAGGTAGTCAGTGGCCTAAAAGTCTGACAACCAGTCTTACCAAGGGGTATCGTATTACCCAGTACTAACTGGGTTGTGGAGGTCAGATAGGCAGTCGCTCCATGTAAAATACTGGTATTCAGCTGCATCCGGTTAGACTGGAAGCCGACCCCAATATAGTTGGGAAAAGGCTAGGCAGATGATGATAAATAGCATAATTATTGAGCTAGCTTACCACTCACACATATTGCGCGAAATATTTGAAATATGCAGCATTAACATATCAAACATTGTTGATGTAGAAGGTAAAACGTTAATTGCAGACTTCCTGTTGTCCATGTTGTAATTAATGCAAGGTTACCATTTAAATAATTACTGTATATTAGGGAAGGTCCATCGGCATTCATAGGGTGTGTGATAGTTAATGGATCAGCCTTTTTTCAATTTAATTACGGATTTACAGAAAAAATAATGCTGCTAAATACCCAAGGCGGACTACACGACGGACGCAAAAAGCTGTTTTAATGTCCGCTTTTTAGTGTTCTTTTTTACATATCCCTGTGCCGTGCCTGCATGGAGGAAGACGAGACAGCAGCCCACGTGCTTCTGCACTGCCCAGTGGTTGCCTTCGGTAACCCAGGTACTCTCCACGAGATTGTCAGCAACAACAAGGCGCTGCTGGCCTTTCTCGGGGAAATAGGGTGAATAGAATAAATTTTCCACCCGCACGCAAAACACGTGCTTTGACGTGGAGTTGCGGACACCAGCCAATTACATGTGCATATATTTTTTTATAAATAAGTTACCAATGTTTTTAATCAAGCAATATCTTATCAGTCAATCGTCGCTCACAACTTAAATGCATCACCGCGGCGTGTGGTGTGATATCTAAACCCGTTTGCAGGGTGAAAATGGCTAGAGATCGCATACGACGAGGAGAAAGGGGAGGTCTTTGTCCAGCAGTGGGAAACAAAAAAAGCAGTAACAGGGAAACACTAGTTTAGCGATTGCTGGGTCCCGGGTTCTCCCAATAAACAGATACCAACACATACATAACATCACACCTGTAAACCCTAAAGGGTTAGGGAGAGGTGTACCTAATAGTATACCCACATTCCACTAGTAATTTTAAAGTCCCACGTAATAGGGGGCGAGCGTATTGGCATCAACCGGGCACAGATCCAGACTCCATGTCTGCTACTGAGAAATTCCTGATGGAAAAACCCAATAACACTTTGCCCGACCCGGGAATCGAACCCAGGACCTCTTGCTCAGCAGTCGTGCTTGGGACCACTAAACCAACGAGGCAGTATTAAACAATATTTTGAGTTAATTTGTTGTAACAGCTGATCATGCAATGAAATCAGCTGAAATTTATTCTAGATAACATATCAGTGTTTATGATAAAAATAACAATGTTGGACATGGGCCATTAAAACCCGTGTAATGGAGATAAGTAGAAATTGGACGATAATTGACTTTATTTCCCTTATTATTATTTTTTCATTAAATATATCCTTGTGTTATTAAAACATCAGTATTTTTAAAATACTAAGGGCCTATCCATCTGTATCTGATCTCTGTTAGTGCAATAAAATTGATATCTGACGGGTTTTGGGTAGAAAAGTTCTAAAACATTCTCAATTATTCTTTGGGCACAGATTTTGGCTAGGCTTTGGGTTATCAGCTCAAAAGCCCGTAAGACAGGGGTTGTTGAAGTCAGAGTGCATAGGCATCTTCTGGGCACGCTCGTCCCATCATAGACCTCATCTATCGA
This sequence comes from Noctua janthina, assembly GCA_963576755.1. Classification (NCBI taxonomy): domain Eukaryota; kingdom Metazoa; phylum Arthropoda; class Insecta; order Lepidoptera; family Noctuidae; genus Noctua; species Noctua janthina. The sequence goes on along the minus strand of OY755068.1, from coordinate 10,872,414 downwards.
TTTCAATCAGGCGTGATCGAGGTCAAACGCAGGCCCATTTTACAATAAAAAAATAACAAAAAATTACCAAAACAAATTGAAATAATGGTACACAATTGGTTAAACTATAACAGTTTTTTTTTCGTGTCTCAGTGTTGTTTATATCATCTGGTTTGCCTATCCACAGTTTTGTATTTTTCTTTTTATATGTATATAAATTCTAACAGATCAATGCCTGCATTATTAATATATGCAATTGAAAGAGTCATGCATAATATGCTCATCAGCTGAGGAATAACAACACATCTGCTTAAATACAATAGCTTAAACATACATAATTATTATGTGAACATATCCATTAATAGATCTGTTTATGATATCGACGGAATATTGATAAGACTGATTAGTTAGAAGGTATGATGACACGGCATTGCATGCTCCTAATAAGCCATCTACATAGTCAATCAACCTTCAATCACCAAGTTTTATTACTAAACTAGCTGTTGCCCACGACTTTGTTTGCAAAATTGATCAAGTTTCATACAAACTTTCAACCCTCGTCTTAGGGGACGAATTTTCAAAAACCCCTCCTTAGTGCACACTTACATCATGTAAGGAACCTTTGTGCTTTTGAAGCATCAAATTTTGTTCATGCTTCTAGACCCAGCAGTTTCAGCAGTTGATCGATCAGTCAGTGAATCAGTCAGCCAGTCGGCTTACTACTTTATACATATAAAATTACACACATAAAATTTTGCATCCGAAATTTAAAAAAATAAACTGCTGTTCCATACATTTTGACCCTGGAGATATTGCAGTTTTGTAACAGCTGTTTTTTTTATAATAATCGACGAAAACTTTCTATGTCGGGGGTTCAGAATGATGTACTGAATACATGGTAAACGTTTGTGCATCGGTGTCCGTTCCACCCTGTATACATAAAAAATAATAGGTATAACCTAAGCTTACAACAAACTAAAATATAGCATCAAAAAACTCTTCCCCAACACTGTCAACTGGTAATTTAGCTAAGAGACAGCTTGGTGATAGCAATACAATCTGACAGCATTGCCACGTTGTATAGCAATCACCAAGGAAATTTATCATTTGCAATGGATGTTTTTGTTGTCTTTCAAGCCTGCTTCGCTGCCAGTCATAAGTTCTGGATTCATCTGACAGATAACTTTTCACAAATGCTCTTGCCAAACCAAAATGAAAATCAGAACCTTTATAATGTGACTCTTGTCAGCTTTTACATGACTGCCCAAAGTTTTCAAGGTTCATGTAATGTATGTTTGTGAGTTTCTTTATTCCACCGTAACTTATAAACGCTGGTGTATTTTTATTTATCTGACAGAGATTTGAACATTTTAAAACTAACCTTAAGGCCTTCTTACTCTAAAAATTCATAAATAAATGTTTGACATGTCTTAACAGTTGTAAATCATTTCTGTTTGTATCATCTTGAAATGACCGAAAGAAACAGAACAATGCATTTGTTTAACAAAAAAAGGATTTAGCAATCTCCAACATAATCAATTTTGATGTTTATTTAGCTTAAAGTCTTACATAAAAGTGTTAGTTATTGACATTGCATCATAAAATTATAATTGCACAATTTATTAGTGGTCTAAAAATAACGCCAGTCATAGGCTAACATAACAGAATCAGCTCAGGGTTTTCCAAACTAAAGAGGTGGAATTTCTGAGGCAGAATAAACCAGTATACTTGGGTTTTTCTATGAATATTGTTTTGATATAGAATCAGTTCTAAAATTCCCTGATTAATCTATTAGCAAAGAGTGTGAATGACTTGAATATTGGTACAATGATAAGGGGTATTTAAGGGGTTTCTTAAGGTTTCCAAGGTTTAATATTTTGGAAAGAAAAATTGAGGGAGCTAATTGTGTTTGTAATAAATTCCAGCAGCTGTTAGCACTCAATACATTACAATTTTTAAACATTCCTATAAATCATTCAACCAAGAACAAAACTGTTTATCAAATATATGCAGCCTTCGTGATTTACGGTTAATTATAAATACTAACAAAGTGAGAGCATGGAAGCAGTGAGAAAATGAAATTTGAAGCGATAGCAAGACAGTTAATACAAGATAACGTGACGCATTTGAATAATTTTGATGTTAAAAATTGAGTTCAAGGCCCTCATTTATACTCACAAAATTTACACAACTTGTGAAGAAACAATAATTCAAGATTATTATGACCTCATTACAACTACATTCAAAAAGGTACATCAAAAAACTAGCAACCAAAAAAAGAAAAAATCCGCGTACCTTTAGCATCGCAATCAACACAATATTTATTGTCCTCATCCTTCAACATCTGCATCAATATGTTCTGACATCTGTCCTGGATCTGTTTGGCTCGATCTTTTTCACTTTTAGAAGACATTTCTTTGAAATATTATTAGCAAACGATATCAAATTCAATGAAAATGGGTGGAATGCTTGTTTGTTGAAGGAAAGAGAAACCATAGAGCTAAAATGACAGCAGATTTGATGAGTTGTGTTGTCATTTTACTCTATGATTTTTGACAGAATGAGAAAAACGCGAAAATCAAAGTAGACAAGACTTTTTTTGCTTCAAAACATCGGTTTTGAAGTAAAAAAAGTCTATTCAATATGACTCGAAATTATCATAGTCAGATTTAATCAAGAATCAAAGTTATTGGGAACTGACTATCTTTTTCCCTTTTTCTTTCAAAGTAAAAAAACAAACGCTTTTGGTTCGTGCGTTCCTGTCAGGAACGCACGAACCAAAAGCGGTTGTGCGGTCAGGAACTTCCTGACCGCACAACCACTTGTCAAAGTCACGGCCAAAATTCAGTTTTAGACTGACTGGCAGGCACCTGTCAAAAATTGCAAATTTTGCTTTGTTTTGAATACATTCGTGCACTTTCTCACTGGTTAATAATCGTTGATAAATCGCACTTATTCTTGTAACAAGCAACGCAGAAAATTAATAAGTGCTCTTTAACATTTTAGATCAAATAAACCCATTGGGTCGAAAATAAAAACTAATTGTGGAAAAGGAAATGTGTTGATCTTATTATTTTGCAAATTTTACATTACACAATGGGAAATCAACTTGTGGGTGTAGCTCCATCGCAGATATATCCCGTAGAACATTACCTGAGCGACCATGTAGACCTTTCGTTCGATCAAAGGTATGATTTAATTTCATAAGTATCATTGTGTCAATATTGATAAGTATTTTGATAAAAATACTTGTATAACGTCCACGTCGCATTTAATATGAGCAAATTCAAACTTAAAATTTAAAAAATACTTTATGGCTATCCAGAACATATTTCCTTAAATCAAAACAAAATTCTGAGTCAGTTCAAGCTCTTATCATCTTATCTACATCAATCAATCAAATCAAATCTTTATTTTTTAAAACCAAAAAGTTTTACATTAGTTGGTGATTGGAGCCTCCTTTTAAGCAAGTAATGCCTGTGTTAGGAGACTCCGCTCCTCCACAGCAACATCTTTGTCTTGACTATGATATTTGACTGTCATAGTTTGATACCATGTTGTTTAATAACATAGATATTAAGATATCTTACACTTGACTCATTTTTTAAAGAGTGTCCAGAGACAACGATGGATAGAATAATTCTTATTTGCTATGTCCCTTTCCTCCCACCATATATGAGGGAGTATGGCAATAGATATAATAGGATACTGCAATGAGATACCAAAGGCTAGCAAAAATAATTGTCGCATAATCTTCCTGTCCCATGTTACTCGGGGTCGGCGCATCACATTTTTTTGTTCCATTCTCTTCTGTCAACCGCCCTGCTAGTACGCACCTTTTTCTTTCATATCATTTCTCCTCACACAATCCTTTGTTCGTTTCCTTGGTCTTCCTCTTACTTTCCGTTCATCAACATTTATATTCATCACTGTTTTATTCACATACTATTCGTCCCTTCTCATCACATGCCTATTTTTATAAAAAAACTAGCTATTCCCGGCATGTGTTGCAATGCACCTTTTACCTACGTACTACCTACTACTTACCTACTACCTATCTCCTATATACCTACTACCTACCTACTACCTATACAACATGTAACGTAATTAACGCACACCCTCAGACACCCCAATTAGTATGTTATGTTATAATCATAATACATACACTGAATTTTTAGTTAAACATATATGAGCATTGATTATTGATTGATTTAGTTATACTAATTCCGGAAGAATGTTGTGGTCACAGTACAAATCCACGAACGCAGACAGTTGTACACGTAGGTATGAGGGTCTTGTTAGCCTAGTAGGTATTCGATCGCGTTCGAAACGGGTTAACGAGTTTTTACTGTAATTTACGTAGTTTTAATTATTTTTGGGAAAAAAAAATACCTATAATAAAAATTATAGAAATCGATTCAGTAAACGATTCTGAACAAACTAATTTCAGGATGTGCGTTAATTATGTTACATGTTGTATATTAGCAAAAATCGGTCCAGCTGTTCATGCGTGATGCCGTGACCAAGGGAAATAGGGATTCATTTTTATATAATTATGCAAATAGATAAGGTCTATTTATCAAAAATTTTAAAAATCCAGTTACCATTTAAAGATCATATTGTAAATACTTTCTTTCCAGCCTTGGCTCAACCCGTTTCCTGAAGGTGGCTCGGGCTAGATCCCGTGAGGGTCTGGTAGTGGTGAAGGTGTTTGCAGTCCACGATCCGTCACTGCCGCTAGCTGAACACAAGGAGAGGATACTGAAGATCAAAGAGCAGCTGGCTTCCGCATTCAATTGTTTGCCTTTCCAGAGGGTTATTGTGAGTATTCATTTCTGAGTTAAGCATTCTTTTAATCTTTGGTATGAACATGGATCCGCTCACTAACCTAAGTTCTCTAAAAAAAAGCGATGTTGTTTTGTCATGGTTCCGGCAGTATAAGGGGATTGCGTGGATCCACGTTCATATGACATATCAAAGGTTAATGAATAAACTGATGAACATGATTTGCAAAAGTTACCTTAACTGTAGAGTACTCAGAGACTGGGACGTACTTGGCTGAAACCAATTTCTTTAAATCTGCAGCCGTGATAGAGCCGATGAACTTAAAAATTAAGGCAGAAAATAAAAGAAAGACTTGTATCTGTAAAGTCTGTGTAAATACCATAACATGAAACATGTATTTTTGGAAGGTAGACAAAATATCAACTGTCATAACATGGGTAATAAAAAAAAAATGCAACTCCATACATTTTGAAATGTGTATTGCACTTTACTTATAGGAAATATCAGGTTTTTTAATTAGTTACCAATGAAAAATTTCTATGTGGGGAAGTTCAGAATATGTGGTAAGCGCTTCTGCTTTGTTGTCCCTTCAAACCTGTATACAAACACAGAGTAAAGTCTTATCAAACCAATTGATGGGATGCAAGTGTGCATGGAAATGTCATTTTTGCCAATGGAAAATGCCAGCTACACAGCTTTTTAAAGTTTCAATAACTACTAACCATTATTTTTTGTTCTTCCAGCTTACAGACAAAGCTGGTCTCCTAATGCGCGAGTACTGTAAATGCAGCGTCTACGACCGCATGTCCACGCGTCCTTTCCTCACCACTCTGGAGAAGAAATGGATTACCTTCCAAGTATTGTACGCACTACACCGCATGCATAAGCTTGGAATTTGTCATGGTGATATTAAGGTAAGTGTTTGTGAATTTACATAAAACATAAACATAACATCATGCCTGAATTACGTTAGCTGCAGTCAGAGGATCGAAAAAAAACCAAATTTACTTAAGAAATTATTTAATTAAAGATTTAATTATTAAAAATACATTAATTACTTATAGAATAAAAGAGATGAGACCTAATCGAGATATGATTATGGAATGCTGGATTATTTAAATTATAGTCTACAAGAAAATGTTCATTGACGTCACTTTCACTGCACTTGCATTTGTACTTCGACCTATTGCACAAAATGTAGGGCAGCAACTCAGCGATCTTCATATTGGGCGATTGCGTATTTCCTCCCCCTTTAGAACGGCAACTATTTTAGCACGTTGAGTGAAAATGTTGGCGGGATCGCGTCATGGTGTTGCTGATCTCCGGAATGTGGTGGCTGCTCTTCCTCTTTTGATCTGCTTCTACATGTCCAGAAGTTGTGGTGTCGATGTAAAATGAAGATTAGTAGTATTACTGCAGCAAACAGCATCAGATAAAATGGTATCGTTGTGTGGTATAATGTGTCAAATGAGGCGCTGGCGTTATTGATCGGGGCTTCCATCATAATTTTGTCTTGGATGCTGTGTAGTCCTTGCAGATCGATGGAGTTTAGCTTGATGTGGGATGCAATCTTGAATTGCCCTTTTGTATCAGATGGGATTTCAGTTAGTTTTAGGGGCTGTCCTTTCACTTCGTCATTGATGTTGCTAATGGTGAATTCCGTAGTTTTGAGGTAACAGCCGACGGGGATCGTGATGAGGTAGCTTCCTTGAAGTGTGGTGTAATCTCGTCTTCCGCAGAGAAGTTGGACTTTACTTGGATGTGGAAAAGATAGGACGTAGTGTTCGTCGTCCAATTTTTCCATGGCTTCCTTCTTCAGAGTGACTGTGGAAAATTCGCAGGTTTCCTTCAGGATCTGGTTGCTGATGAGCTCGGTGATACAATCAGGTTTGGTGCGGAGCTGGTGGTGAGTAGCTTCTTCACAGAGATACCAGTTGTTGAGCTTCGGACATTCTGTCTCTATGTACAAGAATGAAATCTCGTTTGTTGCTAGGAAGGGATATGTCGGGATAAGAGCTCGATTATTTCTATTAGGGACAATAGATAGATGATAAAGGTTGTATACCTCTTTGGAAATTATTGGGAATTTGTATATGAAAACTATTTGATTGCCTATGTAGTATGATCCTGGTTTAATTATATCATAATATTGTCTAAGTTCGAGGTTAACTATTTGTTCATTACCATAGATATTTTTAAGTTTTCCTATCATAGTTTTAAGAGTATCTACATCTATCATAGAATGGTGGGTGCTAGATGCACGGATGAATGCTAAACTATTTTCTAACTTGATTAATTCCTGAGCAAGGTCTTCAACATTTTCGCTTACAATAATTAAGAGTTGAGCAAGCTTGGCGTATTTTATCAAGCTAATCTCATTATATACCTTGTTATTTAATATTGATTCAATAGTTGTGTTAATTCTACCCTGATTATCTAAAATTTGTGTCAAAATTTTATTATGTTCAGATATCCACTCTTTATTTATGCTAATGTGATTATTAAATTCAGATACTATCTTATCCTGGTTACTCCTTAAGAGATTAATTGCTTCGTTGTACTTTACAGCATCATTATGGTCAAGGTTGCCAGTTATGCTTTTGATTACGGAGCCGAGGCCATCTACAATACCTCTTTTTACTCTGTTAGGTTCTAATGATTTTAATTGTTTTAAAACCTTGCCAAGTTTGTCAGTTAAATAGTCAATTTGTGTCTCATAGAGTAAGTAGGTGTCGTTAACAAGTCGTGTCTTGTAACTTGTCAGTTGACTATGTAGAGAGTCTACCTTGTCCTTGATGTCGTTGAGTTGGACATACTGTATAAATGTATGATGGTGAGTGGTTAGTCTCATAGGTCCAAGTTTGTGGGGTAGTAGTCCTGGTCCGTCTGCCAAACTCTCAAGTTTTATCTCTTGAGGCCGGATGATCCGAAGGATCATTATTAGAAGTATTCCGTAACAAATTAGCTGTTTTAGGGATACGTTTCAAGCGGGACTTGGCTATGGGGCCGCGTTTTTTGGAAGTATAGATATGTATGGGTAAGTCTGCCAGTACAGTATCCTGAGTATAACGGGGGGCTAACTTTTGTCGTTGAGCTAAAGGGTTTCTTACAAAAATTTGTTGTTCTGGGGCGTATTCTAGTTCTGGTTCCCGATTTTTATTCCTATTTTCTATTAAAGCGGTTCTGTTTTCTAAGGATCTACTGTTGATTATGTCATAAACTGTTTTCATTCTTTCCCTATGATTTAGAAGGTATTGCTGTAAGAGGTGCTAAGTTGTATCGATGTTGAGACAGTCTCTAGCGTCAAAGTGTCCAGTTAGTAGATCAAATGGTCTACACTTCGTAAAGCTATGTATAGAAGAGTTGTAAGCTATAAGAGCGTATGGCACTAGGTTCACAACTGGCTCGTCTTTATGCTTTAATTTAAGTAGTCGTAGATGTTCCAGTAGAGTCAAGTGAAATCTCTCGATGTTGCCATTGTCGTTGGGAGAATGGGCTAAGATTCTATGATGGTTGATTTTGTGTAATCTGGTGAACTCTAAGAACAGCTGGTTGGTGAATTCAGTGCCGTTATCAGTAACAATCGTCAAGGGTACTCCATGATGAGTGCAAAACTGCAATAGAGCCTGAAGTATACTGAGAGCCGTACCGTCGCGCAAATGATATGCTTGACCGTATTTTGTGAAAACATCTATGAAAGTTATATATTTCTCGCTTTGTACTGTGAATAGGTCCATATGAACTATTTCAAAGGGTTTGGTCGCTGGAGGTACAACATGAAATCGGGGTCTAACAGGATTTCGGTCGTATTTGCCTTGACCGCAGATGGTACATTCGCTGATGAATTTAGAGATTTGATCCTTCATCTTTGGCCAGTAGTATTTGCGGGATAGGGACAAGTAGCACTCATTGACGCCACGATGATTAGTTTTACCGTCATGATAGTGACGAATGATCTCTTGTTGGCGGAGATATTCTTTCACGTTCTCTATCTCGGATTTAGTTAACATTAAGTTCATTGAAGAGCCTTTGAATTTATTCTGTAAAATGGGAATAACAGAGTACATTGCAAGAGGGGGATTAATGAGAAGACCTGTCTTAACCTTGGGGTTGACGTATTCCTTAATGGCATTTACCAAGTCTTCTTCCAGGTTGGACTCAGACAGTTGTATGCTTATTCGTGTGTGTGTGTCAAATGGTTTAGTCATGATAGCTTTCCGTTTGATGTCATTAACTATAGTAAGATGTATTTGTCTGTTAAATTTATTCAAAGGGTCGTCTGTTATCGGGATTTCTAATATAGGATTTTCGTGGCTAGTGTGTACAGTCTCAGTAGAGGAGTTGGGTTTAGAGAGGGCTATCTCAGTCGGGTTGCCTAGTAAAGAATTCAGTTCATCTATTTCTTCCATTAGGGATTTAGTGTCGCCTAGATGGATTTCTACTCGTGATAGAGCGTCAGCATTGGTGTTAATTTTGCCTTTCTTATATTGCACTGTAAAGTCGTATTCACTCAGTCTTAATCGCCATCTTGTCAGGCGTGAATTTGGCTCTTTCAAATTCATCATCCATTCGAGAGGTTTATGGTCAGTCAATATCCTAAATTTCCTTCCAAATAGGTAGGGCCTAAAGTATTTGGTTGCCCATACTACAGCCAAAAGTTCTTTTTCAATCGTGCTGTAGTTAATTTCACTGTCATTTAGGGTCCGTGAGGCGTAGCATACCGGTTTGTCGCTACCTATAGGGCCTTGAGATAGTATGGCTCCAATAGCCACGTTTGAAGCGTCTGTTGTTAGGTTAAATTCCTTAGTGAAATCAGGATATTGAAGGATGGGATCGTTTGTCAGTAGAGTCTTGCATTTTTCAAAGCAGTTTACATATTCGGGGTTGAGATTTATTTTCCTACCTTTTTTCAGACAACTAGTTAGTGGTTTTGTTGTACGTGCAAAGTCTGGAATGAATTTTCGGTAATAACCGAGAAGTCCTAGGAACTGCTTGATTTCCTTGGTGGTCTTAGGAATTGGGTACTTCTGGATAGCGGAGATCTTGTCAGGGTTCGGTTTGACGCCGTCTTTACTAATCACATGACCAAGGTAAGCCGTTTCTAGCTTAAGAAACTCTGATTTATCCATTTGGATTTTGAAATTAGACTCTCTAAGTCTCTGGAAAACTTTTTCTAGGTTTACCATATGTTCCTGGAGGGATGTGCTGAAAACGATGATGTCATCAAGATAGACGAGACAAATGTCATTTTGGAGACCTCTAAGGACGTTATCCATCACTCGTTGGAATGTGGATGGAGAATTTTTAAGGCCCATGGGCATACGGAGAAATTCAAAGTGTCCGTGCTCTACATTGAAGGCTGTCTTAGGAATATCGTCGGGGTCCATTTCTACCTGATAAAATCCGCTGGCAAGGTCCAGGGTGGTAAAGTATTGACACTTCCCTAACTTGTCCAGGACGTCAGTTATGTTAGGAATGGGATATTTGTCATCAATGGTCTTTTCATTTAGTTTACGAAAGTCAACTACTAGTCGCCACTTCTGTTTGCCAGAAGCGTCTATTTTCTTGGGCACAACCCAGATGGGTGAGCTCCAGGCTGAGTCAGAAGGTCTGATGATGCCTTGTTCTAACATCTTTTCTATCTGACTCTTGACTTCTTCTCGATGGACAAACGGATAGCGATAGGTTTTAGAATACACAGGGACCTCGTCGGTGGTCCTGATCCGGTGCTTGATCTTATTGGTGAAAGTTAGTTGTTCACCGTCAATATAAAAAACATCCGCATAGCGAGAGCAAAGAGTGATTAGGTTGGCTTTTTCCTCTTCGTTTAAATGTTCGGTACGTAAGCGCGAGATGACGTCGTCAATACGTGAGACCGGTTGTTGAGTGCGCGCGCACTCGATGTTAAATAGTTCTCCGTGCGCCGGACTATCGAGTGAGAAAATAATATCGTTCGCGGTAGTATTTTCTATCTCTAAGTAACCACGGTTATTAGTGACAGTTGTTACACACTCGTGGATTATGCAGTTACAAATGACTTGTTCCGGGATAAATGCGTCACCGTCCGTCGTATCTAAGGGAACCCTAATTACTTTAGATGACATTGCTGGTATTATGTCCTCGTAAAGGTTTACGTTCTGCGAGTTATACATGTGAATAGGGTTTGAGGCAAAACGGGTAAGTAGTTGGCCATCTTTCAAATCAATTCGCGCTTCCCACTTACTTAATAGGTCTAGACCGATAAGGCCGTCGAAGTAATTGTGGAATCTATATACAAATAGCTTCATATTATTTTTATCCAGGAACTCAGGGAAGCACGGCAATGTAATAGAAAAATCATTTCTACTAGTTGCATGTATGTTTGTCACTTCAAATGGATCAAAATCTAGGGGATAACTTGAAAAGTACTGTTCGACAGCTTCGGGACTGATAAAAGATTGGTTCGCGCCCGTGTCTATCAATAATTTAAGAGGAGGATGGGCTATTTGAATATACGGCAACTGCCTCTGTGTTTGGAGGTTTACTTCTATCTTTGCTTTTTTAATGTCGAGATCTCCTGAAAATCCTGCTCAGCCTTGCTAGAACTTGGCTGTGGTTGATTCTCATCAGTCAACTGGTGTTCGTCAGTCGTATAATAAGTTACGTCAGAAGTGAACTCAGGTGAATCACTAGTATAACAATCGCCGTAATAAATGTAAACGGGGTCACGATAACAGTCGTAATTATTGTAATATGAGTAGCCGTCGTCATGTGTCGAGCAATGTGTGTCATTCAAGTTCATTTCTCGGCTTTTAAAATAATTTGTTGGAGGTGGGTTTCCTGACTTAGTCCAGTCATGTCCAGTCGTCATTTGGGATGGCGGTAATGTCTTTGGGGTGAAACGTTGGACGCCACTCATTGGTTGAGGGTGTTGAAATTGTGGCGGATTATTCCGAGGTGGAACACGAAATACGTTACTCCGGGGGTTGTAGTTAGGAGGTGGTGCACTAAACATCCTTTGAGTGTTCGTAGGGTTACGCATATTATGAGCGCCTGGTGGTGGTAGTCTGAAGGGTTGAGGCGGAGGCCTCATGGGCTGCTGTCCCACAGGAACAGGCCAATTGGGTACTGGCATTGACCAGTTATTCCGCGGTGATGGGGCAAGTGAAGGTAGGGGTTGTAGCGTAGCTTTAGGGATGACATGAGTCTTAGAAGGTTCATTACGTTGTTGAAGATAAATTATATTGAGTTCTTCCTGGACAAATTCCAGGGCTTTCTCTATAGTGGGAGGACGCATACAACGTATACGGGATCCTAGAGGTTCCTTAAGTCCACGAACATATGCCTGCATAGTAACCTTCTTATAGAGTTCGCGTTTAGCTTCTATAGTTGTAGGTACCGTCTCGTGTAAAGTCACATAGGTCATTATAGTACTGAACAACGTTTGGCATTGGTCATAAAACTCCTGAGGTGTCCGATTACCTTGAGTAGCAAGTGAGAGGTCATTGTACAGGGCCGTTTCGTCTCTTTGATCGGAGAAATTATTTATCAGGGCAGATCTAATCCCTAACCAACTTTCAGGTATCCCGTTGGAATTGAGTGTGCATGAGGCGGGGCCTGTTATCTTATTCAGTATGCCATTGATAAGACAAAGATTTGAAAACTCATTACCTGGGGCGTTACTAAGATATTTAATTGCTAATTGATCGCAAACGTTAATAAACCTTGTCAGTACGTTAGGGTTTCCATCAAAATCCGGGACAAGGCGGAGAGCCTTAAATATCGTATCGGGATCGTGAGACATTTCGTCGAATGAGTCGCTTAAAGACTGGTTTAAATCTGTATCTCTACAACTATCTAATTGATGCTGGCGAGCCTGACGAGATTCAGACTCGCGAGAACTGTTAGCTCTAGGGTGATAAATCTTGAAGTGGTAAGACTAACACACTAAAGGGTAATTAAGGATAACACTAGAATAAGGGAAGCAACACGAGATCAATTCAAGTGTACTCACATGGGTTTCATCTGGTTCTCTTCGTGAATCGATTGCTGGATTCTCCTCCTGGTCTGCAGCAGGTCCGTAGATTCTGGATACTCGGTGTTGGGACTTGATAGTCACCCGGGTGACTCGCGACGCGAATTAGTAACGAAGCCTAGCTACCTATTCCCGATCTCGCGAACCGACCCGCGAGTATCCTACCGACTGCGCCAATTACGTTAGCTGCAGTCAGAGGATCGAAAAAAAACCAAATTTACTTAAGAAATTATTTAATTAAAGATTTAATTATTAAAAATACATTAATTACTTATAGAATAAAAGAGATGAGACCTAATCGAGATATGATTATGGAATGCTGGATTATTTAAATTATAGTCTACAAGAAAATGTTCATTGACGTCACTTTCACTGCACTTGCATTTGTACTTCGACCTATTGCACAAAATGTAGGGCAGCAACTCAGCGATCTTCATATTGGGCGATTGCGTATTTCCTGTAACCCCCGAAGGGCTAGGCAGAGGTGTACCTAATAGTAAACACACATTTCGCAGTTATGTTTAAGTCCCATGTAATAGGGGGCGAGCCTATTGACATCAATCGGGCACAAATCCAGACTCCGTGGCTGCTACTGAGAAATTCCTGATGGAAAAACCCAATAGCACTTTATCCGACCCGGGAATCGAAGCCAGGACATCAAGTTCAGCAGTCGCGTTTGCGACCACTCAACCAACAAAGCAACACCAAATGATTGCCTAAATAATTATTCCGCTGTTGGAATTGTAACTCTATGCGCTGAGCTAAGCGTTAGAAATTAAACGTACACATTCATTGGGTGTTGCCTATAATTTTTAGTAAAAACGGTCATAAAACCCACAAATAATTCTATTATCCTCTCTCTCCAGTTAGAAAACGTAATGGTAACATCCTGGCTATGGGTGCTGCTCACAGACATCGCGTCGTTCAAGCCCACCTTCCTGCCGGACGACAACCCGGCCGACTTTAGCTACTTCTTCGATACCTCTCGCAGAAGACTGTGTTACGTCGCGCCGGAGAGATTTGTGAGGGCGCCTGACCCGCATAATAGGCCTGCGGTAAGAATGAGTTGGGTTTTTTTTGCTCGTCCCTCACTCGACAGTTGTGGTCATTTTAAGAACGCGTCTGGATCAATGCGATTTCAACTTTTATGTCAATGACTTAAATGTCAGAAGTCATAATAATCAGATATAGGGTGTAACAGAAATGTTCCCAAACAAAATTTCAATACCTACTCGACCCAAGTGTATGGGACAGCTGATAACTTTTTCGTATTTACGATATTGGACCCATGGAGGGAGTTGTTCAGTTTGATGGTCTGCAGCATATCCTTTCATATGACTATACCCTTTCTGTTACAGCCTGTATAATAACATTATTTACCCGACTCGAGAATCGAACCCAGGATTTCATGCTCAGCAGTAGTGCTTGCGTATATAAAAAAATTACAAGTAACAAAAAATATAACGACATTTTCTCTATTCCAGGGTGATGACAGAATGGGCGGCCTGTTGCTAAGTGAATCACCCTGTAAAGTTGGTGAACTTGTTCCCACTATGGACATATTTTCGGCTGGGTACGTAGCAAAGTAGTTTTTTATACTTAACAAGTTGAAATGAAGATACATACCAGTGGCGAAGGTTCCATACAACTCGATTCCCACCGGATTCCATTTGAAAAAAGGCACAATCAGTATTCTATAGACAACTAATATAATCACATTAAAGACATGTACTCCAGCTTACCTCTAACAAAAATTGACCCTTCGCTACTGATACATACACACAGTCATGACTTCTCCCATGGCAGCCAAAGACTACAGAACCTCACCTGCCATCTGCCACTCATCCTAACACACTCCTTTTGCGTGTTCCACTCTCATACATCTGGTCATACATCAATATGCACGTTCAGAATGTTGGGCCACAAAAGGGATGAATGAAAGGCATTTGCATGTGGCGGAGATGAGAATGCTAAGGGGGATGTGTGGTGTTACGCGAATGGATAAAATAAGAAATGAGTATATAAGAGGAAGTGGTGCCGGTGACTGAAAAGTTGTGTGGTAATCAGTTGTCGTGGTATGGGCATGAGGAATGAGGAAAATGTCGTGAGGAAAGTTTTGAGTATGAATGTGGATGGGTATATGAGTAGAGGAAGACCAAAGAAACGATGGATGGACTGTGTGAAAGATGATATGGAAAGGAGGTGTCTGATGAGATGACGAGTAATAGGGAAGTATGGAAAAAGAAGACATGCTGCGCCGACCCCAAATTAATTGGGATAAGGACAAGAGAATGATGATGGTCAATATGCACGTTGATCGCGAATATTACGCACCTGCCGTTTTATAAAATGCAGATACACTCATATTATGTTTAAAAAAAATCAGATAGCCCGTCTGTCGACATTCATAAATCAACAAATAAATTGTTAATTATTCAAGTATTTTAACCAACAATTAACCTACATAGTTCATTTCCCTTTCTTCCTCAGCTGCGCCCTCCTAGAACTCTGGAACGACGGCACACCCGCTCTAGACCTGCCAGGTCTACTAGCCTTCCGCAACGGCGAAGACCGGCCCCCTACCATGACGTTAACTACTGAGGAAACGCAGCTGAAGACCTTACTTCATTCCATGACTGAACGGAACCCCAGGGATCGGAGGACTGCTGAGCTGTATCTGGATGAAGCTAGGGGCAAGTAAGTGGAGTATTTTATTTGTATGTCTTATAAGCTGTTGATATCCTAGTTCTTATGAATGGATGGAAAAAGTTCATATAAAAATATCGAGGTGGCATCTGCAGAACCGTATATGGTGTAAACTGAGCCTTCACGAAGTCGTCAACCAAGCATTCTGTACATCAGTGGCGAAGGGTCCATACAACTCGATTCCTACCGGATTCCCTTTGAAAAATGGCACAGTTATTATTCTATAGACAAATAATATAATCACACTAAACATTTGTACTCCGGCTTACCTCTTACAAACATTGACTCTTCGCTACTGCTGCACATCAAACTAAGTAACTACGCAAAAATTATTGCTGGGAAACGAGTTTTTTTTGGGGTGAATAATGGCGTTTCACGGTAGGACTCGATGTAACGCACTAAAAGCAGCGTGCTGATGGATGGGTTGAGTACGGGGGTCATGTAGGTATTTGAAGGAAAGTTACAACGTAAAAATACAAGTATTTAAAAAAAAGGTGAGTAAACTTGTAACCTTGATCTCCGAAACGAAAAGGTTCCCAGGCAGGTCCTGAACAAAAAAATGTTCGGGGAGATCAAGTGCCTTTCAGCTTCGTTATGGGTCTTTTAACACCCATTATACGAACGAATTTTTCGTGAAGTTAGGATGATGCGTAATCATCCTAACTTCACGAAAAATCCTATATCTTATGCATATCCGACTGCTTCTTTTAATATACCTAATTTCTGAGTAAAATTTCTAGCGAAAATTTCCGCTGATGGATTCTTGTCTCTGCCATTCATACCATATTAACTTCCATATTTGTGTTCCAGATTATTCCCTGAATACTTCTACTCGTTCCTCCAATCATACATGCTGATATTCTCCGCCCAGCCCATCCTACCGCCGGACGAAAAAATACTCCGCATACACCAAGACATTCGCAACATTATCAAGATCTTCACCCAGCCATCCGACACCAAAAACTATCAAGACTTGGTCGAAGAGACCACAGATCATCAAAACATAGACAATATAGATAAACTTAAAGACAAGTTTAAAGTTTTGAATGTGAATACAACGGACTTTGATGACGATGATGAAAAGGCGCCGGAGAGGAAAGTAATGGGGCCCGATAGTGAGGGGTTGATTCTGATAACGTCTTTGGTGACGTCGTGTATTAGAGGGTTGCATCATTGTACCTCAAAGTTGTATAGTTTGGAGATTTTGCAGCTTTTGTGCGAGAATTCTAGCTCGGAGACAATTTTGGATCGGATTTTGCCTTATATTGTAAGTTTTATATATTTATTTTCTGAGTGTATGTTTTGTAAACTTTAAGCGAATGTTCAGGTTCTGGTCAGTTAGAACTGGAAAGGGACGCACGGGTTCGCGAGGAGTTGAGGGAGGTCTTCCTCCAGGAGTGGGGCAAAGCAGGCTAGAATAAAAAAAAGCGAATCCTTTCGAAACTTTTGCGGGCTTGTAATTTATAACCGAAGGTTTGGCGTAATTTCAAGCAAAAATATGCAGTCAGGTTTACCGGTAGACCTTCGTTTTCTTAATACAAAACGAGGTTTATCTTTAAGCCAGATTTTAACCAGTTTAATAGAATTTGGACCTTATTACGCATATCCTTAAGTTCCTAATACAAGCAATTCCTTGCTCAAAAGGACGCCCATTGTAATTGAAAAAAAACATTTAATTTTTTTTTTTTTTTTTTTTAATTTTTTTAAACCTTCAAAACCGTGTCTAAGTGGTCAGTTTTGGATTAAGAGCTTTACTTTAGTTGGAATAAAGTTCAAAATATACACCAGCACCCAATCACCATTCACCCTGTATTTGAATATATGACTTACAGGTCAGCAGGGGTAGCATAGATTCGCCATTATAAGTAGGAATAATGTAAAAAAACGTTTCCTCTGGTCAGATCCACCTGTCGCACGACAGCGTGCCCCGCGTGCGCGCGCGCGCCGTGGCCGCGTGCGCGCGCGCGCTGGCGCTGGTGCGCGCGCTGCCGCACGCCGACTGCAACGTGTTCCCCGAGTACGTGCTGCCCGAGCTGGCGGCGCGGGCCACGGACCCCAGCGTGCCTGTGAGGATCGCCTACGCTAATAATATTGGTGAGTATCCATGTTCAAGGTTAAGCAACCTTAGCCAAAGTCGGTCCGTGGATGGGTGAGCATCTCTAACATACTGAGACCCTCCTGTGACCCAGAAAGCAAGTTAAGGGGGAAATTGCAAGGTAGCTTGCGAAATTCAAATGGTCTTATGTTTTTTTGCAATTAGCAGCTTGTGGCCAAATAATACCAGCGGCTCGGGTCGATTTTCAAGTTAAGCCGCACTTGCCTAGGTTGATTCGTGGATGGGTGACCACCCATTACATACTGAGTTTAAGCACGATAAACCGTTGGTTCCGGCTGTCATTTGTATATCTTTGACAGTCATTACAGGTAGTGGCCCGAAAGTCTGACAACCAGTCTTACCAAGGGGTATCATACTACCCAGTACTGAGTTGTGGAGGTCAGATAAGCAGTCGGTCCATGTAAAATACTGGTATTCAGCTTCATCCAGTTAGACTGGAAGCCAACCCCAACATAGTTGAGAAAAGGCTAGGCAGATGGTGAATTAGCAGGTCAGTGTCGGTTGTATGTTGATTATATATGATTCGCGGCCTCCCCTAGTGCTTCCACTGTCAGTCTTCGTTCGTAGTCGTGACGGGGCGTCAGAATGCCAAAAGTCTTTCAGATCTGTCTAACCAAAGAGTATCGTGAAAAAAAAAGGAAACAAACAGAGCGACGAGGAGGAAAAGTTTTGCGCTTGCGTTTTTGCATTTTTTCAAAACAACATTCCTTTGGCAGCTAAACTGGCGGAGACGGCGGTGCGGTTCCTGGATCAGACGCAGAACATGGTGGAGAAAGAAACGGCCAATATTAACTACGAGACTGAACTCTCGGCCCTGCATGAAATGGTATGTATCTGATTATAAAATGCTTATGTCTTACCAAAGGATAACGTATTATCGTAACTACAGGGTTGTGGGGGTCAGATAGGCAGTCGGTCCATGTAAAATACTGGTATTCAGCTGCATCCGGTTAGACTGGAGGCGGACCCCAGCTTTTTCGAAAAGGCTAGGCAGATAATGATGATGTTTCTAAGTCTCATGGACCTGATAGTAAAAACTTTACGGATTGTTTTTGACCTCTTGAGGTCTAGTGGCCGCAATCGCTGCTGCTGAGCGAGGAGTATTGCCTTCGTGGGTTCGATTCTCGGGGCAAGTACTGTTTTTAGGTTTCTGTACCTTACTCGGCAAAAACGGAACCCTTATAGGATCACTTTGTTCTCCGTCTGTCAAGACCCTTTTTCTCAGGAACGCGTGCAGTTATCAAGCTGAATTTAATATCAAATGCTCAGGTTTTTAGTAGGATTTTTTCACTGCTCCAAGGGGTTGCCGACTACCCTTTGGAGCAGCGAAAAAATCAAATTTGTAAGTCAATGCGATCGTCAAGATATGACTGTTTATGTCGCATATTTTGCGATTTCACAAGGGTATCAAAACCCATTGAGTATTTCCCGTTGACTTAGATCATTAAATTTGCCAAGAAGCAATGTCTTACAGCACATTTAAAAGAAAAAAATGAAAACCGTAAATGTGTAGTTTCATAACAAAATAACTACAAGTTTATACGGAACCCTCGGTGCGCGACTCCAACTCGTACTTGGCCGGTTTTTTTTTTGCATTCCGTGTAGCCTGCGTTTTTGATTTACTTCTGATACTTTCCACTGACTAAAGTTTTGCTCTCTGTCATTCAGGTTCGATCAACAGTATCATATCTACTGACTGATTCGCAGGCAGTGGTGAAGCGCGCGCTAGTAGAAAATGGAATCACAAAACTTTGTATATTCTTCGGGAAACAAAAGGGTAAGTATTTTCTCATGTTCTTCTTATCTTCAACAAAATATTGCATATTTTTACATGAGTTTTATTATATCTGGACTTGTTTTTTTTTTCAAAATTACAGAAACTGGTAAGATTTAATTTAATATATTTCGCAATCATTATCATCCATATTCAGTGCTAAGACTAAAGCCTGGTTTCTACCAAAGCCGAGGTGAACAGATCGGCGCAGAGACGTGCAAGATTCTACGTAACACGGGTGAGACGGAAGACACAATGTGAATAGAATAATCAACACCTTTATCTTTTCCAAGACATATTCTGGTCGTTTTGTCTGCATGCCAGGGTATTATTTTTTAATAAATATGTCGGGTTGTCACGTTGTCAGGATTTATTCCGTTAGACTCGTACATCATGTGGGCAGAACATGGGTTTCGTGCAATGACTATAACACTAGGTGCGATAGACTAAACTAACAAACTACTTGAAATTACAATTTAACACAATAACACGGGGCACAATGAATCGGGTACAGTTCCAGGACGTCTCAACTCCGCTGCGATAAGACACTGAATGTCGTACTCTCCTCGAGCTGTAAACATCAGGGCTATGTAGAAGCACGCTGTGGTGTGGGTAGACTAGTAAGTAGATCGCGTGATGTCACCACTGGCGTACTTGCGATCCATTCCAAGTCCGTAATGTCCGACAAATAAAATAATCGAGCACCCAAATTAATTGCATTCAAATTAAATCTGCTTGTGTGTTTCTTTGTTGGTGAGGTTATTGTTAATGCTCAGTTATAAACACTGCACTAGATAAGCATCGCGTCAACTCCAGCTCTGCTTTTCTAAAAAACACTTAAATTTAGGCCTGGAGCCCGATTAATTTTCAATTAACTGAAAAATTTGATTGCTTAGAAATCAATAAATAGTTTGTCATTAAGTTGACAAATTAGTGACGTCATATACGCATGAAGTGACGCTATTACCCTACAAAATCTATGGGGAAATCGTATTTTGACAGGTTAAAAAAGATGACAATTGATTGGTGATGTGAACTACCCTATTTTTGACCCAATGTGGTCAATATGCATTGTCTCCTCTCCACTGCGCTGGTTTCGACTTTGGTGGAAACTTGACCTAAACCATTTCCGAACGTAGCTTTTTAAGTAACGCCCCGTAACAAACACTATCAGTTAAAATGTTGTGTTTTTGCTGCCTGGCTAACAGTAGTTGTCAGTGGTGTGCCTGGGGGCCAACAATACGGCAAGCCCCTAGGACAAACAGACTGTTCAGAAACCCTAACATCATAACGAGTAGTAGACAAGCCAAGCCAAGCTTATAGGCTTCTATGAAAGTACTCCCACTAGTTGAGCTATTATCGCATAGTTCGAGGCTTGAGGTAGAAAAAGAGACTGTGAAGTGTTTAGTACTGTGTAGTAGCTGCGGCTTAAGAGCGTTTGTACAGAAAGTTGGCAACGTCGCAAATAACTGTCAAATATTTCGATGTTTTGATTAAAGTTGGCAACGTCGGAAATAGCTGTCAAATATTTACCCGTTTTAATTAATTTGGCAATATTATTATTGTGAGGAAATAAGAAATATGGCTGAACTGAACTAAAATATTGTTTATGAAATGCAATAATTGATATCGTAACACCGAATATTTAGTTTTAGATGTAAAAAAAAGTATTTAGAAACTTCCCAAAAGCTTTTTTTACACTTAAAATGGTTACAACATCAAATTCAGTTTTTTAATTGCAATTCATTATTAATATTCTAGTTCACAAGTTAGCCATATTTCTTATTCCCATAGAGTAATATTGCCAAATTAATTAAAACGGGTAAATATTTGACAGCTATTTCCGACGTTGCCAACTTTTTGGATGAACTCTCTTAAGGCCGTCACATCTGCCGTGGCGTAATGCGGTTTTCACTGCTAAACAAATATCAACATTGTCTTTCTCGAAATAAAGTTGCCGGTTGTACGCTGGCTGCTTTAATGCGCTCTCGGACTAATGGAAGATTATTCTTTCCTTTATTTATTACTATACTCATTAAACACATCTTTATTATTCTTATATAAAATCTTCATCTTCCTGTCCTTGTCCCATGTTACTTGGGGTCGGCGCAACACGTTTTTTTCTTCCATTCTCCTCTGTCAATCGTCACGCTATCATTTACTTCTTTTTCCTTCATATCATTGCTCACACAATCTATCCATCTTTTCTTTGGTCTTCCTCTGACTCTCGGTCCGTCAACATTTATGTTCATCACTCTTTTAGTCACATGCGATTCATCCCTCCTCATCACATGCCCATGCCAAGACTGACGATTTCCTTTTAACTTTTCTGTAACTGGCTCAACTTTCAAACTAAAATTTTATATATTTCCATAATATAAAATGATATTTTAAAAAACCTTTAAAAAAAGATTATTTATTATTAACTTTATTTCGAGGACCTTACTTCTTATATTTGTTTGGCCGTAGAAACCGCACTGTTATGCGCCTTGCCAGATATGTGCCGCCGTCTTTTGACCATATTCTATTTATTACAGCTAACGACGTCATCCTATCTCACATGGTAACATTTCTGAACGACAAAGAAGAAGCGGCTCTAAGAGGGTGTTTCTTTGAGCGAGTGGTGGGGGTGGCTGCCTATGTCGGGCACCATGCTGCACCTATATTAGTGCCTTTACTACAGCAGGTATGAGATACCCGTGTGTATTGCTAATGCTAGGTCGTGAGTAGGGATCGGATTTACGGATGTATATTTACCTAAAGAATGTTTTTGCCGGCAAAGGGTAGAAAAGTATGGAAGTGGCTTCTTTAAATGTCAATTTTTATCCTGGGGCCGCGGAATTTCAGAATTCTTCAGAATGTATAAATTTTAGTACTCAAAAGAATACTTTAATATTTATAATTTATTTAAAATCTGGAAAGAAATTTATTGAACATAACAAGTAAAAAAATACTACAACTATTTGAATTCAAAGCTGCTGATATATCGAATGGACAAAATGGTAAATTTACTATTTTGTTCTATTTGAAACATAAAAATACTAAGTGGTAGTAGTAGTTCGAGTCATATACATATGACTGGCCATAATTCATTTAGAGTTAAACAATAAAATGAAAAAATAAATGTTTATTAAAATAAACCGGGTATTTCCCGTGCTGACAACACTCAACCTTAGGTAAATATGCATCCGAATATCCGATCTCTAGTCATAAGACAAGGAGGCTGCAACTTTACGAAGATGTTTCCTTGAGCGAGTGGCAGCGTATGTAGGGCACCATGCTGCGCCTATCCTTGTACCTATACTGCAGCAGGTAAGAGATACTCCTGTGGAGGAGAGGATGATATTTACAGATTTATTTGCAAGAACTGCCTCATTGGTCGAGTTATCGCAAACGCGACTGCTGAGCATGTGCTCCTAGGTTCGATTCCCGGGTAGGCCAAAGTGTTAATGGGTTTTTCCATCAGGACTTTCTGAGTAGCAGCCACAAGTATTGTGCTACATTCATAGCAGCACAATGCTTACCATCATAAATAGGGCTGTAGTACTCCAATCTACCAACCACGAAACAATTATTGTTATTACTAGCCTTGGTTTTCCCACTGCTGGGCTAAGGACATCTGCCATCTTTTACTCTAATTGATGTCCCATAAAATAGTCAATTTTAGACTTTACCTACTCATAATAAAACATGTATTCCAGGGTCTGACGGATCAATCGGAATGGATTATAGCGAAGGCGTTACGAGCTACCACCAACTTGGCAGAGCTCGGTTTATTGCCCAAACAGGCGCTGTGCGACCTAGTGGCTGAGAGCGCAGTGTTCCTTGCGCATCCTAACTTATGGGTAAGCTTACGATCTTTGCGTACATTATAACTAGGTTTTTTTTTGTGTTTGCATTTAATTTGACGGCACGGTTTTTTTTTTTTTTTTTCCGGATGGGAAATCATCAAATGACCCCCCCCACTCTGGGCGGAGCGGAGGGGAGTGTCAGACTTGTACTGACTAAAACCCATCCATGTTCCTTCTCTGCCCTTTGTGTTCCAGGGCCACGGTATCTCTTTCGAACACTCCCGCAGCCCTGGCAGGCATCGGCCCATGCGGACCCCTACTTGATTGCTGACATCTCTTTGAGGCGCGCGTGGAACACGAACGCGCCGTCGACACAGCCTGTCGTCATAAGACGGCCGGACGGCGAGCTAGCCCATAACTCGCCGTCCACAGGCCAGCGCCTACGGTGGTCGGAAGCCACCACGTGACCCCCGACGCCCAGGGCGTCTCCCGCGGCGGCTGGGACGTGAGGTTCTTTCCCTCTTACGTCCTGCCACCTCCTTCACTAGCATGACTGCTTCGCAGAAGGAGGTGACGGCTTCCCATTCTCTCTCGCTCCGGACCATGGCTTGAACCAAGGCCGGACGCGAGAGATTGCCGCCGCCAATCGCCGCTATGAGGACACGGCGGTGCTCCGCCCAAGCGGGGCAGACCTCCACGGTGTGTTCCACCGTGTCCTCCGGACGATCCTCGCAGTGGAAACACCCGGGCGTTTCCTCCCGCCCGATTCGGTGCAGGAACCTCCCGAAACAACCGTGTCCGGTGAGGACCTGCGTCAGACGGTAGGTGAGGGCGCCGTGGCGCCTCTCTAGCCACTCCTCAAAGAGGGGACTTATCGCCACTATGGTGGCGTGCCCTGCACGGGGTTGCGATAGTCGCTCTCTCCATGTCGCCATGAGATCACGCCGGAGGTCTGTCCGCTGAGCGGTAATTTGTCGCGGCAGCGGAGTTTCCCCCCTATATAGTGCTTCCGCGCGCCATTCATGCAGGCGCGCGAGGACTATCGCCTCCAGATCCCATGGCGGCAATCCGGCAAGGAGGCTAGCCGCCTCGCCGGAGATCGTGCGGTACCCCCGGATTAGCCTTATGGCTATCACCTTTTGGGGCGCGTTCAGGTAGTGGGCGGCTTGCCGCCTCAAAGAACGCGCCCACACCGGGGCCCCGTAAAGGGCCATGGACCGCACGACCCCCGCGTAAAGCTTCCGGCAGGAGGCGTTTGGACCCCTCAGGTTGGGCAAGAGGCGCTTGAAAGCAGCCCCCGTCCGTTCCAGTTTGGGAGCCAAACGTCGGAAGTGCTCCACGAAGTTCCACCGACTGTCGAGGACGAGTCCTAGGTATTTCAACGTCGACCCGACGCCGATGGGAACCCCTCCTGCCATCAGTAGGGATCCCGACGGTGGCGCATTTCGAGGCCCATGAAAACACATGGCCTCGGACTTGTGCAATGCCACCTCGAGTCCCAATTGCCGGATCCTCTCCACAACTATCGCAACCAGACGGCACGGTTGGCGCAGTGGCTGAGCGATTGACTGCTGCGCTTCGTGTCGCGGGTTCGATTTCCGCACGGAACAAATATTTGTTTGGCCTACAGGTAGTTGTTCCGGGTCTGGCTGTTTTTGTATGTGAATTTAAATGTTTGTAAACGCACCCACGGTACAGGAGAAATTCCTAGTGGGGGGCAACATTTTTTTTTTTTTTTTTAATGTAACCAAAAAAGAAAGGAAGAATTTATGCAGTCAATTTTTTTTTAACTTTTTTCTTTATTTGGTACCACGCACGAGTAAAAGTATGTTAGCAAAAGGGATAAGTAATGCCAACTGTCGTATCAATTTCTTTAGACATAAACTTGTTGAATAAATAATCAAGATTGTGAGTGTGAATCTCCTCTTAAGTTATGAGTGGCTATTTGAGTCAACTAGCAACATCAACCGCTATCATCGTTTGGCTATTTGAGTCAACTAGCAACATCAATCGCTATCATCGTTTTGGTATTTGAGTCAACTAGCAACATCAACCGCTATTTGAGTCAACTAGCAACATTAACCGCTATCATCGTTTGGCTATTTGAGTCAACTAGCAACATCAACCGCTATCATCGTTTGGCTATTTGAGTCAACTAGCAACATCAACCACTATCATCGTACTACTAGTGGCTACTATTTTAACTAATCTCAATAATACTGTTTTAAGCTTTCACGGTTTAAAACTAAACTTATACAGTCACTTACGGGATATCTTCATGATTGTTCATTTTGTTCAAAATTATGAACAATCACGGAAGATATTCTGTAAGGCTCAGCGCAGACAGAACGGAGCGCAGCGGAGAGGATTTTATTAACGCACTTGAAAATAAACTTTAAAATTATTACAATAGCATAAGTGCATAAATGCTGGAACCTGACAAAAAATGCTCGCGCGTCCTCGAAGATATGCGCGATCCGTAAAGAAAATGCCCGAGACCGCGCGGGTATTATTCCTCTCTGTCTGCGCTGACCCTAAGTGACAGTATAAGTTTAATCTCAAAAAGTTCGTGCCGAAAAGAGTGGAACACGGCGTTTTTAACTATTTACTGACCACAAACTCTCGAATAGGGTCTTACATGATTATCGTAAGTACCTATGTACCCTCCTTTTTATAGATTCGCCACGAAGTGTGCGGCTTGGTGTCTTGCGTGTCGAGTCTCCTGAACCCGATCGACGTGAACTGCAAGATATTGCCGCTAGTGTGGCCACACCTCAAGCACAAACTTATTCAGGTAACAACGTTACAGGTTAAATAAGAATACAATACAGGAATACAGGTTAATAATAATATTATTTTTTTTTAGTTTTCCCGCAATTTTGCCGCTTTCATCTCTTTTTAAAACGGTTGACTAACCTTGTACATTGTCTATAGAATGTATCTAGATGACCCCTATTACTAAGCCTCCGCTGTCTTCTGTCTGTCTGTCAGCGGTCTGTATCTCATGATCCGTAATAGATAGACAGTTGAAATTTTCACAGAATACGTATACTCTTGCCACTAAAACAACAAACAATACAAAAAAAAGGGGGGCTCTCCTACTACGATGGTACGGAATCCTTCATGCGCGATTCCGCCTCGCACTTGGCAGGTTTTTATGATTCTAGTTTATATAGGAAGACACTTTGAACATCATATTCTTCTATATTGCCCAGGTTGAAAGAGCAGAGCTTCTACTAGAGAGCCTAGCGGAGCCGATCCCTCGTAAAGTGCTGGATGCTGTGCTGCGTCATGGAGATGTGGACAGACTGGTGCACACGCTACGAGAGAGGAGGAACACGAGGGTCAAGGTAACATAACTTTACATTGCGCTTTTATTGTCAGAAGGGTTAGGAAGTGAATTTACAAATAAAACACCCATTTTATGCCAGTCTTCTTCTTAGCGTGTCGATGGCAGAATGTTTACTTGTGTTTACTCCAAAACTCAGCCACGCGAACCCCTCTCATTGACGCAGTGGCCAGGTGCGCAGGTGATAGGGCACGCGGAGCAACATGGAAGGTGGGCCATTGTCTGTGGGGAGCTGCACATACGCACTTGAGGTCTGAGTCGTCCATGAAATCTTTTTAGACATTTCCAAGTCGGCCAATTCATGCCAATAATGTTGTAGGACCCATCAACTTATCAACTAAGTGTATCACTATATATTGATGTAAAAAATATTTTCATATTGATGTAAAAAATATTTATGCTGTCTTGGCTTCCGTACGTTTTTTCACGGGTGACCACTGAAAACCAGCGCTGTGTTGTGGGCCTCCCATAGAACAGGATCATGCTGAGTGGTAACCTGCTTGTCGCAGTCACGACGTACAAGCTGTTAACTTTTTTTTTTGTTCCGTCCTGTTGAATTTATAGTTTATTGTTTATTTTTTTAATTTTGTATGATGCACGTCATGTCCCTGCGACAAATAAATATTTTTTATTTATTTCTTTTTCATATAGCACTCTCCAAGCTGGGCCACAACATCCGGTCTTCCCCCTTCCATAAGTGGTTAAAGTATTTTTAACCTTTTGTCCGCCAATGTCACGCGCGTGCCCTGTACGTCAAATGAAAAATACAGGGTGTAAACGGACCTTTCACGAAGCCGTCAACGCAAGCATTCTGTACATCAATCTAAGTAACTCTACGCCATTTTTGCTGGGAAACGACTTTTTTTGGGGTAGGACTCAATGTAACGAACTCAAAACATTGTGCTGATGGATGCATTTAATGGTTTGGGGGTCGTAGAGCTATTTAAAGTAGAGTTATAACAAAAGTTAAAACTTTGACCCCCAATATCTCCGTAATTAGGAGCTCGTGGCTAAATAATAACAGCCGCTCGGATCGATCTTTAGGTTAAGCCGTGCTTGCCTAGGTTGGTCTGTCGATGGGTGACCACCCATTACATACCGAGTTTACTCCGTGTCTCGGAAAGCACGTTAAGCCGTTGGTCCCGGGTGTCATTTGTAGATCTTTGACAGTCGTTAGGTAGTCAGTGGCCCAAAAAGTCTGACAACCAGTCTTACCAAGGGGTATCGTATTACCCAGTACTAACTGGGTTGTGGAGGTCAGATAGGCAGTCGCTCCATGCAAAATACTGGTATTCAGCTGCATCCGGTTAGACTGGAAGCCGACCCCAACATAGTTGGGAAAAGGCTAGGCAGATGATGATCTCCGTAATTAGTAGGTTCCCAGGTATGGTCCAGAACAAAAAAAAATATCTCAGTGACAAAGTTACGCAATATTGAGAAGTTAAAACTCAATGTTATAATTTATTGTTTCAGGTAAAACAGGGAACTGTGCCACAATACTCCGACATGGGACAGCAGCTCAGAAACTTGTTCAGAAGGCTGGCATCGGATGGTAAGTACATACTTATGAATTACATGACTTAAGGCGAGGTTACCCCGAGCGCCGTATGCATCAATCGCTTACCCCAGCCCCCGCACGGAGAGGCAATACGTAACAAATTACGCGGCGCGAGAACGCGCGCGCTTAGCGCACTGGTCAAGAGTTCACGAACTCGGATAGGTACTAAGTTGCGTTACAGGGTAGAGCGATGCAGTAAAACAACTTGAATTGATATGTATAAGTTCACTTTGTTTTATTTTTATAGAAAGTATTGGTTATAGATAGATTAGGAACCTACGTATTCTATGAACGTGAACCTAATTACTAACAATTAAATAAGTAGATATAATTAAAAATAAGAAGGTATACTTATTTATTTTTGTGAATAAGGTGAATTTAAAATCTGACTGACACTAAGATCATGAATACGGGTATGATTCAAAACTACACGCCACGCGCCAATCGGTTTAAAAAAAAATTATGCTTTACTTTTTTTTCGGTTTTGTTGTCATGGGTTTCGTTTTCGTGGTTTTTGGGGTCGCTGATAACTAAAATTAGGCCAAAATGAAAATCCAAGATGGCGGCGACGAAAATTTTCGATTTTTTCTTCATGAGTGTCATTTTCGTGGTTTTTGGGGTCGCTGATAACGAAACTGAGGTCAGAATGAAAATCAAAGCTGGCGCCGACGAAAATTTTCGGTATTTTCGTCATGGGTGTCATTTTCATGGTTTTCGTGGTCGCTGACAACGAAAATTTGGTCAAAATTAAAATTCAAGATGGCGCCAATGAAAATTTTAGCTTTGTCGTCATGGGTGTCATTTTCGTGGTTTTCGGGGTCGCTGATAACGAAAATGAGTACAAAATGAAAATCCAAGATGGCGCCAACAAAAATTTTTGGTTTTTTCGTCATGGGTGTCATTTTCATGGTTTTCGGGGTCGCTAATAACGAAAATTAGGTCAAAATTAAAATTCAAGATGACGCCAATTCAAATTTTCAGCTTTGTCGTCATGGGTGTCATTTTCATGATTTACGGGGTCGCTGATAACGAAAATGAGGTCAAAATGAAAATTCGATAACACCAAAAATTATTTTTTTGTTTTTACGTCATGGGTATCATTTTCATGGTTGTCGGGGTCACTGATAACGCAAAATAAGTTCAAAATAAACAGAAACAAAAAAAATTTTTTTTTTTCATCGACTCCGATAACCATGAAAATGACATCCATGACGAAAAAACCCGAAAATTTTAGTCGGCCCCATCTTGGATTTTCATTTTGTCCTCATTTTCGTTATCAGCGACCCTAAAAACAACGAAACCGACACCCATGACGAAAAAAAACAGAAAATTTTCGTCGGCGCCATGTTGGATTTTCATTTTCGCCTCATTTTTGTTATCAGCGACCCCGAAAAGCACGAAAATAACACCCATGACGACAAAACTGAAAATTTTTATTGGCGTCATCTTGAATTTTAATTTTGTCCTCATTTTCGTTATCAGCGACCCCGAAAACCATGGAAATGACACCCATGACGACAAAGCTGAAAATTTTAATTGGCGCCATCTTGAATTTTAATTTTGACCTGATTTTCGTTATCAGCGGCCCCGAAAACCATGAAAATGACACCTTTGACGACAAAACCGAAAATTTTCATTGGCGCCATCTTGAATTTTAATTTTGACCTCATTGTCGTTATCAGCAACCCCGAAAACCATGAAAATGACACCCATGACGAAAAAACCGAAAATTTTCGTCGGCGCCATCTTGGATTTTCATTTTGACCTCATTTTCGTTATTAACGACCCCGAAAAGCACGAAAATGACACCCATGACGACAAAACTGAAAATTTTTATTGGCGTCATCTTGAATTTTAATTTTGACCTGATTTTCGTTATCAGCGGCCCCGAAAACCATGAAAATGACACCCTTGACGACAAAACCGAAAATTTTCATTGGCGCCATCTTGAATTTTAATTTTGACCTCATTGTCGTTATCAGCAACCCCGAAAACCATGAAAATGACACCCATGACGAAAAAACCGAAAATTTTCGTCGGCGCCATCTTGGATTTTCATTTTGACCTCATTTTCGTTATTAACGACCCCGAAAAGCACGAAAATGACACCCATGACGACAAAACCAAAAATTTTTGTCGGCGCCACCTTGGATTTTCATTTTGTCCTCATTTTCGTTATCAGCGGCCCCGAAAACCATGGAAATGACACTCATGACGACTAAACCGAAAATTTTCATTGGCGCCATCTTGAATTTTAATTTTGACCTAATTTTCGTTATCAGCGACCCAGAAAACCATGAAAATGACACCCATGACGAAAAAACCGAAAATTTTCGTCAGCGCCATTTTGGATTTTCATTTTGACCTCATTTTCGTTATTAACGACCCCGAAAAGCACGAAAATGACACCCATGACGACAAAACCAAAAAATTTTGTCGGCGCCATCTTGGATTTTCATTTTGACCTAATTTTCGTTATCAGCGATCCCGAAAACCTTGAAATTGACACCCATGACGAAATAACCGAAAAAAAGTAAAGCATAAAATGCAGAGGAAGTAAAATAAGAAAAATTAAAGTGATTTCATCTTTAAAATGTAAATAAGTCAACAAAATAAAAAAAACTAGTAGGTACACACGGCGGCACATGAAGCTGTCATTTCCAGTATAAATTGGCCTCGCTTTGTATATATTTCCTATACAATGAGAGATCGGCCTAAACTGGTTTTCGACAGCTTGATCGGTCGTCGTGCGTACAAAATACAATATCGACCATTACTCATTCTATCTCGTTCTCCCCTACATACTTTCTTTTTCTGCCCATGTCGAACTCGATAATCTTCGGCTTACCGGGCTCCCTACAAAACTTTTTTAGAACTCCTTACAAAAAAAAATTATTGGAATAAATGTTTTGATTTTAGTAGGCCAGTTACAGGCAGTTTTAAATTGTCGAAAAAAAGATAATAAAATGAAGCTACAGTCCCATTCAAAAGGCATAATAAATTATTTTCAGATTTACACCTACCACTGCTTGTCTTTGCATCACCCAAAGGTTGACTGGTAGAAAATGCCTATGGCATTAAGTCCGCCTCTGTACTTATGTGCTTGAAGTGTTAAATAAATAAATAAATAAATAATAACTGTGAAAGTACTGTAGTTGCCCATTCCAAAGTTAACGAAATTTATAAATAATATTGCGAAATCATAAATAGCGACTTTTGCAACGACACAATAAAGTTCAATTCAGGCCGCGCAGCGCTAATTATAGTCTACAGTTATATTCTATTAGAAGCTGCCTCTCTTTCTAATGCGTAACTCTTATCTTATACCTTCTTATTACGTTCCCTATTAGGTACCTACTGTACTTTTGTGAACAAATGACATTTCAAATAAACCTAGGCTCGGTGTTTACTAAATATTATTTTTTACAAACTATTTTTGGCTCAGTTGGTAACAGAACTTAGCGGGGGTGGGGTGGCGGGTTCGAAAAATTGGCACACGTCCGACCTCCAGCGCGTTCCGCTCGGGACTGAAGCACGCGATGCGAGTATGAAATGATGAAAACAGCAAATTTTGGAAATGGTGGTATAGGTTTTTTTAATATTTCAAATTATGATCGCCGTGTACTGTCACATTTTTTACGACCTTTATAATGGTACAAGTTTTATTGTTAAAAACCTAATATAACTCAAATGAAGTAATATTAAAAACCATAATTTAGACTTGTCTTTGCGATTTAATTGGATGCAACAAAGTGCAAGTAATCGTGTATCGCTGTGCCGAAATATCTAGATCGAAGTGTGAAATATGTAATATATTTTTTTCAGAATTTAAATCCGTGCCATATAGGAATAAAGCACAATACAAAACGACGTTTATCTGAATAACCTCGCCTTAAGTGATACCCAACTACTTGTAGATCATACAAATATTTGTTCCGTGCGGGGATCGAACCCGCAACACACAGCGCAGCAGCCAATCGCTCGGCCACTGCGCCAATCGTGCCGACTTTGGATTTTTGTTTCGCTTTAGTAATATATTTTCTAAATTTATTGGATTTCAGGTATGACAGAGCATGTGGAAAATCAGTTATTAGCTATGAGTGCGCATTTAATCAAAATACAAGGATCATCTACACAGGTTAGTAAATTTGTATTAATAACATAACATCACGCCTTGTAATCCCCAATGGGTTAGGCAGAGGTGTACCTAATAGTACACCCACATGTCGTCAGTTATGTTTTAAGTCCCATGTAATAGGGGGCGAGCCTATTGCCATAAACCGGGCACAAATGCAGATTTCGTAGATGCTGCTGAGAAATTCCGGATGGAAAAATCCAATAACACTTTGCCCGGCCTGGAAATCGAACCAAGAACCTCGTACTCGTCAGTCGCGCTTGCGATCACTAGAGCAACGAGGCTTGTAAACTAAGCATAGATTTTCATCCGTGTTTACTTGCCTAGGTACGAATATTTTGAATGTTGTACCGAGAAAATTGTTGTATATGACGGTCAGAACATCCCTATTGTGCTTTTGTCTAAACCAACAACCTGAAATACCCGATATAACAATATACGGGGTGGAAGGGACACCGACGCGAAAACGGTTACCACGTATTCAGTAGCCCTCGCACATAGCGGCATTCGACGGCATGGTTGGCGCAGTGGCTGAGCCGCTTGAAGGCAGCCCCTGTCCGTTCCAGTTTGGGAGCCAAACGTCGGAAGTGCTCCACGAAGTTCCACCGGCTGTCGAGGACGAGTCCTAGGTACTTCAACGTCGACCCGACGCCGATGGAAACCCCTCCTGGCATAAGTAGGGATCCCG
Source organism: Noctua janthina (assembly GCA_963576755.1). Lineage (NCBI taxonomy): Eukaryota > Metazoa > Arthropoda > Insecta > Lepidoptera > Noctuidae > Noctua > Noctua janthina. Next base: position 10,839,519 of record OY755068.1, on the reverse strand, counting down.
ACGGTGGCGCAATCCGAGGCCCATGAAAACACATTGCCTCGGTCTTGTGCAGTGCCACCTCGAGACCCAATTGCCGGATCCTCTCCACAACTATCGCAACCCCGCGTTGACACGCGGGGTTGCGATAACCCCGCGTGTCATGTTTTCGGCCGCCGCCTCGTGCGACCTCCCTTGTGCCAGTACCAGCGTGTCGTCAGCGTAGCCAACTACACTGACGCCGGTAGGGAGGTCGGCACGCAGAACCCAGTCGTAACCGATGTTCCACAAGGCCGGCCCCAGAACCGAACCCTGTGGAACACCGCACGACATCTCTCGCCGGTTCCATTCTCCGCTCCGACTGGGGTAGATGACGGCCCTATCCGTCAGGTAGTCCCCGACCACACGACGAAGGTAGTTGTTCCGGGTCTGGCTGTTTGTGTATGTGAGCTTAAATGTTTGTAAACGCACCCACGATACAGGAGAAATTCCTAGTGTGGGGCAACGTTTTTTTTTTAAAAAGAAAGAAAAAAAGGATAGCAATTTTTAATCAGTTTTTTCCTACAAAAGTGCAATACCTACACGGTCAAAATGTATGGAACAGCTGTTGTTTTTAATAACCGATGAAAAATTTCTTTGGGAATGTGGGGGCTCCGAATGATGTACTGAATACGTGGGAACCGTTTTCGCGTCGGTGTCCCTACCACCTCGTATAAGCCTTACTGAAACTGTTGCATATATTTTCAGCACATAACGGAAGCGCCGGGTCGTTTAAACCTGCAACAAACAAGCATATCGCGCGCTGTACAACTGGACACCGGGGCAACAGACGCCATGCAACATGTCGACAAATTATACAACTCTACACAAAATAGGTATATTAATATAAACAGTATCTGGGCGACCGACCTCTGTTCGGGTGAACTTAGAGAAAACGAATTTGCCCAGGTATAAGACCTAGCTAGATCGATTTTTCGGCCCCGTAAACCACTACATTGCAACTTTCATCGAAATCGTTAGAGCCGTTTTTAAGAACGAATTGAAAATGTTCAAATCAAATGCCAAATCCGAAACTATGAGGAATAGCGAAAAATACTCAAAAGGCAATCAAAACCTATAGGGTATTTCCCGTTGACCTAGAATCATGAAATTTGGCAAGAAGCAATGTCTGACAGCACATGTAAAGGAAAAAATCTGAGAACCGTTAATATGTAGTTTAATAACAAAATACCTGCAAATTTATACGGAACCCTCCGTGCGCGAGAGCAGCGGAGACCCAGTAGTGAAGACCCAGACTTACGAGCAGTAAGTCGTGGGTTCGAACCCAGCCAGGCGCATTACTTTGTGTAAGTTATTTTATCACCACTGCTCTCAAAACGGTGAAGGAAAACATCGTGAGGAAACCGGCATGTCCTAGAACCAAAAAATCGAAGACATGTGACATCTACCAACCCGCACTGGGCACGCGTGGTGGATTATAGCCCATTCCCTCTCATAGATAGGAGGCCAGCGTCCCAGCAGTGGGAACATTAATAGGCTGATAATGCTATGCTTATGCCTCGGTGCGCGAGTTCAACTCGCACTTGGCCGGGTTTTTTTCTTAAATAATGTATTGATATATTTCAGACGCACCCACAAAACGTCGGTATCCCACGAAACTCATATGAACACGGAATGGCAGCACATGTTCGGACAGTCACACGAACAACACACAAGAGGTACTTTATTGACTACAGTATTATGTGTCATACAAATTACTTTTAATTAGGTGGTATTGACGCAATGAGTAAAGGAACAACTGTTTTGATATGGAAAGAAAACTTCGAGTGCGAGCAGGGTTTGAACCTGCGACCTTCCGATTACACCGGACGTCTTAACCAATTAGATGCGCGATTCAGGGTGCGATGGTCTAATTGGTTAAGACGTCCGGTGTACTGAATCGGAAGATCGGTTCAAACCCTGCTCGCACTCGAAGTTTTCTTTCCATATCAAAACAGCTGTAGTTCCCTACGCAGGGTTTGCGTATAAAAATATTAAAAATAAGTAAAGGAAGTTACACTCGTGTTCGGGGAGGCCAATGATAATATAAAGAAGATACGCTACGTTCATACTGAGCGGCGTTCAAATATCGTTGCGTTGTTGTGTCTGCGATAGATAATACGAAACGTATGATACAGAAAGAGATAGCTATTGCGCTTGAAGTACTTAAATTACGACAATTGTCTGAATTTGTCTGCAACAATTTGCGCGCTCTAGTGCGATATCTACCTCTTTTTATTTATAACATCATTGGGGGAGGCCTAGTTTGGCATTCGGGCGGCTAATATTATACTGATTGGTCGAGTGGTCGTAAGCGCGACTGCTGAGCATGAGGTCCTGGGTTCGATTCCCAGGTCGGGCAAAGTGTTATTGGGTTTTTTCATCAGGAATGTCTCAGTAGCAGCCACGGAGTCTGGATTTGTGCCCGGTTGATGGCAAAATTAAAAGAATCATGCCGACCCTGACGGGGCCTACCCCCGTCAGGATCCCTACGAAGATATGAACCCATAGAGTGATTCTTTTAAGTGAGACAAGATGTAGAAAGCCGCATCCATAAGAGATACCCGGAAACTTTCTTAAGAAACTAGCTCTTTTTATGACAACATCATCATCTGCCTAGCCTTTTCCCAACTATGTTGGGGACGGTTTTCAGTCTAACCGGATGCAACTGAATACCAGTATTTTACATGGAACGACTGTTTACCTGACCTCCACAACCCAGTTAGTATTGAGTTATACGATACTCCTTGGTTATGACAGGTTGGTTATCAACAAGTTTGATATAATTACTACATTAATTATAAGTCCAGGAAATTCAAGATGTTTTCCTTCACCGATATCTGTGATGTCCAAGGTAAACTTAGAAAGTACATATGAATTGATAAAATCACATTGGTACTTGCCCGGATTTCAATCCACAGCCTGATGCTGTAAGAAAAGATACCTTTGCCCAGTTATATTAGATAGTATTACAACTTACAATTGACCAAAAAATTAAGTATGCTAAAATGGTTTTCAGCTTCTCAGCGTGTCGATGACGATTTAAATTGAGTCAGCCCAAAATTTAGCGACGAGTTTGGTAATTTCAGTAGCGTCCATCAGGTTCTGTGATATGCAAGCAACAGGACAGGCAGGACACGATATCAAGTGTCCCATCTTTTGTGGGGCAACACCACATTTACACTCCAGGGCAGAGTCACCTATGAATCCCCCCTGGACAGGTTCTCCGAGCTTCGGCTAACCTGTGTCCGGAGTCCAAATGGTTTTCATGAAAAAGAGCCAAATTTTCCTAAGAAAGATTCCAGGTATCTCAATGGACTCTGATTTATCCATATTGTGCCACTTAAAAGAATAAGTATGTATAATGTGTAAATGTTTTAACCCCATCATTAATTCAGTGTTTATATTCCATATTTTATTTTATTTCATTTCAAAGCCTACATTGAAATATATCTGCAGTTTTCTAGCTCAAGGTGGAGGCGAGATGGTTTTTCAACTAAGGCCTATTCAAACTTAAGCGGTATTCGCTACCTCTGCGGTAGAGAACACCGAGTGGGTATGCGGTAATATTACTGTTCACACAAAAGCGGATTTCGCGACCGTCTGTGAAACTTAATAAATACCTGAGCGAAACCCGCGCGGTATGGACTTCTACCCACAGCGGCAGCGAATACCGCTGTCGCTCTAGCCGCGGAACTTGATAGTAAATACCTGAGCGAAATCCGGGCGGTATGCACATCTACCCACAGCGGCAGTGAATACCGCTCAGGTCGCTCTAGCCGCGGAACTTGATACTAAATACCTGAGCGAAACCCGCGCGGTATGCACTTCTACCCACAGCGGCTGCGAATACCGCTCAGTCGCTCTAGCCGCGGAACTTGATAGTAAATACCTGAGCGCAACCCGCGCGGTATGTACATCTAACCTCAGCGGCTGCGAATACCGCGCGGCATGCACTTCTACCCACAGCGGCAGCAAATACCGCTCAGTCGCTCTAGCCGCGGAACTTGATAGTAAATACCTGAGCGAAACCCGGGCGGTATGCACATCTACCCACAGCGGCAGTGAATACCGCTCAGGTCGCTCTAGCCGCGGAACTTGATACTAAATACCAAACCCGCGCGGTATGCACTTCTACCCACAGCGGCTGCGAATACCGCTCAGTCGCTCTAGCCGCGAAACTTGATACTAAATACCTGAGCGAAACCCGCGCGGTATGCACTTCTACCCACAGCGGCTGCGAATACCGCTCAGTCGCTCTAGCCGCGGAACTTGATAGTAAATACCTGAGCGAAACCCGCGCGGTATGTACATCTAACCTCAGCGGCTGCGAATACCGCGCGGCATGCACTTCTACCCACAGCGGCAGCAAATACCGCTCAGTCGCTCTAGCCGCGAAACTTGATACTAAATACCTGAGCGAAACCCGCGCGGTATGCACTTCTACCCACAGCGGCTGCGAATACCGCTCAGTCGCTCTAGCCGCGGAACTTGATAGTAAATACCTGAGCGCAACCCGCGCGGTATGTACCTCTAACCTCAGCGGCTGAGAATGCCGCGCGGCATGCACTCTACCCACAGCGGCTGCGAATACCGTTCAGGTCGCTCTAGCCCCGGAACTTGATACTAAATACCTGAGCGAAACCCGCGCGGTATGCACTTCTACCCACAGCGGCTGCGAATATCGCTCTGGTCGCTCTAGCCGCGGAACTTGATACTAAATACCTGAGCGAAACCCGCGCGGTATGCACTTCTACCCACAGCGGCAGCGAATACCGCTTAAGTTTGAATAGGCCTTTATTTACACATATTATACTCTTACTAAACGCGAAGACTTACAAATTGATATGAAGCAAAGTTACTTCATTAGCAAAACCAGTTTAAATGTACATTTTTCGTGGTTTAAGTTCGGCGTAACCTTGCTCCATGATTATAAGGGTTAATTTTCAATGGCCGCTTGTACACACACTTTTCTGTATTAAAAATCTTTGGTTGGTTTGTCGTGGTTAAGCGGCTGTTCACACGGCGCTGTCCTGCATTTTACGGTACAGCGTTGAGATCAAACGTCAGCATCCCACTGTCCATACGGTTAAAAAGAAATGCAGTATGAAACTGCCATGTGACCCCAAAATCATGCAGTAACAAGTTGTACTGGGCAATGACCAAGGGGTCTAAAATGACCGCTTTAACAGAATCATAATAGGATCATAATATGAATAACGTTAATATTGTTTAAAATGATCACACTACGCAGTTAATATTATGAATTGTCACTTTGTGACTATTTTACGAATTGTAACGTAATCAATATTATTATCCTATTATGATTCTGCTAAAGCGGCCATTTTAGGCCCCTTGATCATCGCCGTGTGGGGGGCTTTAGGCTGCTTTTACACCGTATTTTACCGTAAAAATCTAAAGCTGAATTGCCGTATATGACGTATATGACAAAATAATTTTTGTCATATACGTCACGTATACATATGTGTACAAAAGGTTTTACGTATATATATGTGTATATATGTGTACAAGAGGTTTTACGGTAAAGAGTATAGGCATTGGTGTGGAGTAATAACAATGTTTAACTTCAGAGGGCGTGTCTCAATCACAAGTGGTGTCGGGAAGCGGCGTAGTGTCGCAAGCGATGTCCGTACCGCCGCATCACTCACAACTAGGACATAGCGCTAGCTATGTGCAATGTATGTATATAATGTTTGGTAGTAGTTCTGCCAAAATGTACCTAACATCAAAACATCTCCTAATTTCGAAGTAATTGTAATGATATAACATTTTAAACTATCACGGTCACCAACATTATTATAACATCTTTTTTTTTTTTTGACATTTTTTTTTAATCTTTTTTTTTTTTGTTTTTTTTTTTTTATCGTCGTTTTTATATTGTGATCATGGTGCTTGCAACAGCGCCGAAATGTCAGGAACTCAAAGAAAACAATAAACATGGAAAATATCCCGTCTTCTAGTTATAATAATTGTAATGATTTTTAATAGTTAACGCTGATTATTTTTAAGCATGATGTGTCAATATCATTCTGCTGTCCTTATTCCAATTTACTTGGGGCAGCGCAGCATGTCTTCTTCTTCCATACTTCTGTATTACTCGTCATCGCGTTCTGGATGTATATGGGACTGATTTTATCGAATAGTAATATACATCATTAGCGACCGCAAACAGGAGCGCATTGCGTTGGAAGGCCTCCTACTAGGTGGGCCGATGACCTGGTGAAGGTTGCAGGAATCCGTTGGATGCGAGTCGCACGGGACCGGTCAATGTGGCGACACTTAGGGGAGGCCTATGTCCAGCAGTGGACGTCTCTCGGCTGAAATTATGATGATGATGGTACATCATTAAAACTGTTAGTTAGATGTTTTTAACTGAACTAGAAAGAGACTGTGGGTTGGTATATTTTGACAGAACTACGCCAATTTTATCGTCATTGTTTCTACCATTTACCCCTGTTTACCGTCACGCTATCATTTACTTTTGCTTTTATATAATTTCACACATAATTATTAATATTCATCTCTCTCAACTAGCTCATAGTGCTATAGACCGACCGCTTTAATGAGTCCTCCGCCTTGCCTCATCAAAGGCACATTAAGCGTCCACAAAGTCCTAACAATATCTCACAGGTTATTTGCTTTAAAATAACCATAACCCACGTAAGTATTACGATACTAATTGAACCAATACGTGATCAACTTTTAGAATATTCCATTTAAATTGATACTTTCGCGAGGACTCATTAAACACATCACTGACTCATTTTTTTATTTTTTTATTACAGCGGTAGGTCTATAGCTATATGCAGTGTACATATGTATATAATGTTTCATTATCATCTGAGTGCCCTTGTCCTATTTTACTTTGAGTCGGCACAACATATTTTTTTCTCCCATCTTCCCTTGTCAATCGTCATGCTATCATTTACTCCTTTTTGTCACAATTATTCATCCATTTTTTGTTTGGTTTTCTTCTCCATCTCAACATGTATATTCATCACTCTGTTAATCACATGCGATTTATCCCTCCATGTATTAAATGTTCAAGTTTGAGTAAAATTATAGGTGAACTTATTACACGGTTGTAATAATATACGAATGGGATGCCTGTTTTCAACACTTTTATCCAAAGTTTATCTTATTCTGGTTCGATATCTGAACACGATTCAAAACACTTATTTATTTATTTATATATGTTACGGCTAAGACCCGAAGTGCGGCTACACCTAGTTTTATCCGGGTACAACTAGGTGCAGCCGGTTAAACTTAGATGTATCCTACTTATCTTCGGTTGGATCATGCAACCAATTTGGATGTAGCGCCGCCCAAATGCATCGCTCGCTGCGCTCGCTCGGCTCGCGCGCTTTTGTTCAAAATCAAAATTAAAGCATTTATTTCAAGTAGGCCAGTTACAGGCACTTTTGAATTGTCGAAATAAAGATAACAGTAAAATATAGCTACAGTCCCAGTCACAAGGCACAAAAACTGTGAAAGTACTGTAGTTGCCCATTCCCTAACGTAGATCTCTATGGAGAAGAACGGGCAAGAAACTCCATGGACACTCTTTTAAATCAGAATACTTTAACAAAACCTTGGTTACATCATTCATGTTAAGATGGTACATTATGTGAGAACGATGCAGCCAGATGTATACGTTAAAAGTGTCCATTGTAAAAACAATTCAAAAATAAAATAATTAATTCAAATAAGCCGTGGCAAATAACACAGTTCTAACCTAACGTAATCCATTTGGTCGGTGTGTCCTAGCACCAAAAAGGATACACAACTGTTAACGGCCGCACCTAGGGATAGCCGACTAGAACTAGGTGTAACCGTACTTCGGCTTTTAGCCGTAACATATATAACAATTGCTTGATATACTTACAATTTACACCAAAGCGTGCAGCAAGCTCGCAAAATAACATTTAACTAACATTTAACTAACATAAAACTTCATGCAAACATAATTATGTAGATTTACTGCTACACATAAATGTATCAACATCCAGTTTCTGGGTAATCAGGGCGTTCAGCGGATTGGTCACCTGGATTTTGGTACATATCAGAATTATACTTTAATTAACTTTAATCTTATATGAGTCATACACTAGTTTTTATTCAGTTAATTATAAAACTATTATAGGACTATAACTAATATCTACTACTGAACTACCTGTACACTTTTTTTAAACTTATTATATTTATATATTTTTTTAATATTTTTAAAAAATCTTGACATTGAACTCTGAAAAGTTGTGCATTAATGTTATGTAAATTGGTCGTTTGTAGACAGCATGGCTCCGTGTCGTGTTGAGCTAAGAGATTTGACGTCGCGGATGCAGCAGAAATATCAGAAGTCTTTGAGGTAAGAACCTATCTATACGTTACCATACAAATCACTAACTTTAGCGCCAAACAAGTTTATGACATCGTATTCTTATTTTTGACGTTCATACGAGTTCACGTTAAAAATGTCAAGGTATACATCATTTTTAATACATGCGAAACCTGAATATAGTTTGTTCAGTATAAGTAACTGAATCGATTCCAATATTTTTTAAACCATATTGTACTTATTTTATTTTGTCCCAAAAATATGTATTAAAAAAAACTTACAAGTTGGACACCGAGCGACATTAAGTACCTATCGCAATAATTTAGGTACCTACTGCTAAATTATTATTATCAATGAGCTCAAGACGACGCTGGAGGTGCGCTGCGTAGTGACCACGTTTTTGTGCGGACCAGGTAACAGAAAAAGCTTATAGCTTTGTGATTTTTCATGATACAGTTTTGAAATTTTGTACATAGATTGTTTACATAAAAATACTAGACACGTGTTTCAAGTTTCGCATATACTAAAACTAATGTTGTATATGGCAATGCGTAATGATGCGACTCCGTTCTTATGGTTACTGTTACTGTTAGCCTGTGTCATCCCACTGCTGAGCAAAGGCCACACCCCATGAACTGCAAATTTTTCGATCCAGGGCTAATGTGGACTGGTTCCACTAGTCGTTGGTTTTGTCCAGCTCGTCCCGCCATCTCCTGCGAGGTTTAACGCGTCGCCTTAATCTTTTGAACGCCAGAGCATAAACGCACGCGCGCAAAATACCTACAAGAATAATAGGCATTCTAAAACTATTTAATTATTTATTTTGTGTTATAGGGCACCGCATTTTTGTCATATATTTGTGTCGTTTGCGTACAGGGCACGCGCTTGCTTGTCACGTATATGTGACAATGGCGTTCAAAAGCCAAATAACTCTGTTCTTAATACGTATTTGTTATTTGCTTGCGCAGGAGTCATGATGATCCGCTAGACAACAATGACGATGTGTTACCACCACACGGCTGGCGGCCTGGAAACCAGCTGCTCGCGTACCTACATGAACACAAGTAAGTTATATTCATCACAAATCACGCCTGTAATCCCCGAAGGGCTAGGCAGAGATGTACCTAATAGTACACCCACATTTCGCCAGTTATGTTTAAGTTCCAAGTAATAGGGGGGCGAGCCTTTTGCCACCAACCGCGCACAAATCAAGTCTCCGTGGCCGCTACTGAGAAATTCCTGATGAAAAAACACAATAATGCAAAAAGCATTATTGGTTTTTTTTTTTTGCAATGAAGAACAATAAATGTACTACTTACTTTTCAGAAATTATAATATCCGTTGAAGATTCTGTTCCATATACAGGGTGGAAGCGACTCCGACGCACAAACAGTTACCACGTATTTATTTAGTACATCATTTTGATCGAAAAATTTAATCAATAATTTAAAATAAAAACAGCTGTTTGTAGTAAATTAATGAACAAGTAGCGCCATCTAGTTTACTAGGACGAACTAGCATTGACTTTGTTTTGTTTCGTTCTAGCCTGTTCTGTACTTCTGTTCTCGCGACCTTCACTTGTATTTTTTCTTAGTTACACAATATTATATTTAAAATTAAACTCTAGCTCCGATGTTTTATTTCTACACTGTTCCCTACAAAAGTGCAACACCTTCACGGTCAAAATGTATGGAACAGGTGTTTTTTTTTTAATTATTGTTTGAATTTTTCGATGTGGGGGCCCATCGGGGTCATTTCCACCCGGTATATTTATCTGGATTATTTTGTTTTTAGAGCCCGCGTCAATCAGTTAGTAACTCTACCGGCTCACCGCTCTCTGTTTGGCTCGTGTTCAGACGACGGCACCGTAAGGCTATGGGACGCAGCAAGGTTACACACGCAAGCGCATATTAACAGGTAACAAATATCTATAATACTCCTCATCATCTGCCTAGACTTTTACCAACTATGCTAGGGTCACCTTCAGTCTAAGTGGAGCCGAGTGAATACCAGCATTTTACATGGAGTGATAATCTGATTTCCACCATACAGTAACTAGATGGGCTTTACTTGACAATATTTTGTATTTTTACCAAACTACGACAAATGCGTTAAGAATCTGAATCCATCATCATCATTCTCTTGCCCTTATCCCAATTCATTTGGGGTCGGCGCAGCATGTCTTCTTGTCCCATACTTCTCAATTACTCGTCATCTCAGAAGTCACGTCCTTTCTAGCCATATCATCTTTGACACAGTCCATCCACCGTTTCTTTGGTATCTCCTACTCTTATAGCCATCCATGTTTCATACTCAAAACTTTCTATACGAAATTTTCCTCAATCATTCGTTATTAATCTTAGATTACCCTTACCTTCACAGATCAAAATCAATGTATAACAGAAACGCTGGCCCGGTGCTATCAATAGCCGCGTGTGAAGGGGGACAGTCTCTTGTAGCGGCCACACAAGAGTCGGTGTTTGTATTGAGGTATGTATGTCTACAGAAATAAGATAGAATTTGGCTTGTAGATAAGAGATTATGTCAAGTTAAGATTCATTTCTGAAGGCAACAGCAAGCGAGCCATAAACCTCATATTATTACCGAATTGTCTAGTTATTAGCAGTCTGTTGCGTTTTGACGTCATTTGCCATTTATTCTATAGACGGCAAGACCCCTGCAACACCGGCTACTCCAGGCACTGTCTCAGTTAGCGGTAGCCTGTAGTAAGTAATAGGAGTCTTAACTGTGTTGGACTCTTAACGACTACTTGTGTTTTAGAATACAGGGTGTAAGACACAGCCCTGCGCAAACTGACGGGTGCATTCAGCTCCTTATTTTGAATCATATTCCACCGGTATTTTTCTTAGGAAAATTTTCATATTTTTATCGTTTTTTCAGTACTATTCCTTTATTTACAACGTAAAATAACATTCTTTGTACGTAGCTCTCCATTTATGTAAATAATACGGCTATAATAAAAAAAAAACAACAATGTATGTTGAAATACTCTAAAACGGACGACGCGTGAAATCGACTGTTCACTTCCTGCCTAGCCACAATCGTCGTCGCGCTTGCCGTTCGCTATGTGAGTTTTGCCACGGTAACGATACATTGCGTATGGTATGGGGAAATAAAACAAATCAAATCTAATGGATGCCCATAACGTTCCTGAAATAATTTCTTGTACCGGTCATCTTAGTATGATATACTGAATTCACCCCATCAGTCTGCGGAGGGCTGTCCCGTACACCCTGTATACCACAACTTAGGCCAGCTTCACTCTGGTTTCTTCCTACACGTATTAAAATTCGCGTTCCAAATTCAGATCTCGTTTACTACACTACCATCTTTTACCGATCACTTCCTCCTCCAGGGTCGACGGCACCTCCTCCCGTATGAACCTGTCCCAAGGTCGTCAGCTGGAGGGTGACGGCGACGACGCGGTGTGTGTAGCAGCTCCGTCACATGGCGCCGTCATATCGTACGCCACGCTACTAGCTTCTATAGTGGGCTGGGACTTGAGGGCACCAGGTAGATACAATACACACAAACTTAGTTTTACACTTTTGGAAACCCTAAAAAAAAAACACCTGTTCTATACATTTTTGTTGACGTAAATCAGAAAAATGGTTGAAACAGACGATTTTTGTATTACGAGTCAAATTTTTCTCAAAAAGAATGGAGAATCAAGAAAAGGCATTGGTCTTTCTTATAATTTAAATTTATGCAAACTATTTATCAATTCTGCGGAAAAAGATCCAGGTCTGGATGAAGGATTCGCAAAATTAACACTAAATATTTTGTTACGGTGATTCCAAAACTTATCCTTGTTATAACGCGAACTGTACGTCGAAGACACTGTCAGCAAAGTGTTTTCGTAGTCAGGATAGTAAAATCAGAAAATGGCATTTTTATTTGATCCCTATGCATTTTTTTAGATATTGACAGTTACGTATTTCTTGTATACAGGTAACGCGTGGAAGCTCCAAGGCGACTTGAAGCAAGGAGTGTACACATGCCTGTACGCAGACCCGTGCGGCTATCTGGCAGTGGGCACGTCCAGTGGCGCCATCTGCGTGTGGGACCTCAGGTTCCATCTGCCCATCACTTCAGTGAGGCATCCTAACTGTGAGTTTAGTCATTTAGTCATCATCATCTGCCTAGTATTTTCCAACTATGTTGGGGTCAGCTTCCAGCCCATACAGCTGAATACCAATATTTTACTCGAAGCGACTGCCTATCTTCAATTCAATTACAATAAATTCTGGTTTTATATTTAAGACCATCATCATCATGCTCTTGCCCTTATCCTAATTTTTTTTAGGGTCGGCGCAGCCGCAGCATGTCTTCTTCCTCCATACTTTTCTATTACTCACCATCTCAGCAGACACCTCCTTTTTAGCCATATCCTCCTTTACACAGTCCACCCATCGTTTCTTTGGTCTTCCTCTACTCTTAGCTCAAAACGTTGAGTACGTTCATACTCAACATTTTCCTCATTCCTCCGCATCACATGCCCATACCACGATAACCGATTATCACACAACTTTACAGTCACCGGCGTCATTTTCACTTTTACTCCTTTTTTTTTTACATATTTAAAAACAGTTTTGCCAAAAAAAAAATCGAAGCCTCTCTCGTAACACCAATTAAATAAAAAGATATTACTAAGACGTTTCAACAGAATTATCTTTAAACTTCGGAACCAATGTGTTACTGCACATCTAAAAACTGTTTGTCATATTTTATCGTCAGCTCAAGCGTGGGTTTAATTATCTCTTGCTTGGTGTCCATTACAGCAATCTGTGATTGTGATATAAGCTCTTTAATTAGGTGTAAAAATTGCTCTATTTTGTTTTCAATTATGAGTTGTGGTTAATAACAGCTGTGTCTTGGATTTAGAAACTTCTTGATCAAAATAGTGGTTACAAAAATCTTATTTCTTTTGTTCCTGTTATCAGAATTTAAATGGTTAAATCGTTCTTTTTTCTACAGCGGAACGAGTTCGTCGCATAGTAGGCAGCGGTACCAGCGGCGGTATATGGGCGGCCGGGGCCCGGGATGCAGCCGCCTGGAGCTTAGAGTCCACCCAGAGGACGCATGCTCTGTGGCCCAGCACTAACTGTGTGCAACCTCTGCAGTATACACCTGCTGTAAGTACTCGGAAATTATAAAGCTCCCCGTGGCATGTGAGGTCCGCATCTTTTCATGTGCACAACCACGAGCTTGGTTTGCCTCGTGAGTTGCCAGCTTAAGCCAAGGTTCATATGAGAACTGAACGGGAACGGCGCCTCCTCACCTGGTTTTTAGGAACGAGCTAATCGCGATAGGAGTGTGAAACTGTTACGGTGCTAATAAGCGTGCTTGCACTACGGAGTTTCTTAGAAAGAATGGTGAACGGCTCCAGTTCAGACGGTAGTAGATTGCAAAAGCGTTAGCACGCTTTCGGAGTCGTTTCTGCATTGACTTTCGCAAAAAAACACACACTTTGGGACTCTGATTAAAGATTATTCATTGACTTTTGCAAAAAAAAACACATTTTGTGATTCTGATAAAAGATTATTCATTGACTTTTGCAGAAAAAAAAACATACTTAGTGACTCTGATTAAAGATTACTCTCAACAAAACTTAGATTATGTAAGTTTAATTTGGCTAAAAATGCCTACTGTTTTAAGTCATTCATAGATTTTAAATAAATAAAAAATGTTGTGCTTAAAGTACTCATTAAACAAATATGTATAATTTAACACTTAAAGTCACTAAAAATAACGTGCAATTCTAATTCCTAACAACAGCTACATAAAATCACTTATCAACGTTCCCCCAGGCGTCCCACTACATAAGCTCGATCTACTGCGGCTCGCGCGAAGGCAACCGGTTCGTGGTGACGGGCGGCTCCGACCTGCGCCTGCGCTACTGGAACCTGGAGCAACCGGAGGATTCCTATGTGCTGCTGCATGCGCATAACGACTCCTTGAGGCACACGCCTAACGCTATTAAGTATAGGTAAGTAGGTTTAGCAGCGGTGGCCCACTGGTGGCGGCTCCGACTTACGAGCACCCTTTTCATAAATTTATTGGAATCGACTTCCAGTCTTACCGGACGCAGCTGAATACCAGTATTTTACATGGGGTGACTGCCTATCTGACCTCCACAACCCAATTAGTACTGGGTAATACGATACCCCTTGGTAAGACTGGTTGTCAGACTTTCGGGCCACACCTGTAACAACTGTCATAGATCTACAAATGACAACCAGGACCAACGGCTTAACGTGCTTTCCGAGAAACGGAGGAAACTCGGTATGTAATTATGGTCACCCATCCACAGACTGACCTTGGCAAGCGCGGCTTAACCTTGAAGATCGACCCTTTCGACTGTGCGACCGTGACCTTGTTCAGCAATTAATTAACTTTTATTATGACTTCTTGTTTCAGGAGCCGCATAATAGACGGGACCACAGTGATCCAAGAGTGCTGCAAGCTAAACCCTTCAGCTCCAGCCTCCCTCATAGAAGACAACATATACCGCAGCGTGGAGTCTCGCTCGTTCTACCACACCGCGCCCATCACCGACCTCACCATGGTGGAAGGGACCAAGCCGTACCTCGTCAGTGCGGCCGCTGATGGCGTTATTAATGTGTGGAAGTAGGAGTATTGACAATAAATATCACTGTTGTAATGGGTGTAAAAGTACGCTTAACGAAGCTGAAAGGCACTTGTTCTCGCCGTCATTGCGATCATTTTTTGGTAGACCATACCTGGGAACCTTCTGGTTACGGAGATATTGGTAGTCAAAGTTTCGACATTTTCACAACTTAATTTAAAAATACAAGTTTTTAACTTTATATTTTTTTTAAATAACTACAAGAACCTACTACTAAATGTACTATTTAATGCATCTAGGCAGAGCCCTCTGCCCCCAGAGCGTAGCCTCTTCCACCACTTTTTTCGTAACAGTTCGTTTAATTTCGGCGCTTGCGCTGCATGCCCTGACACCTGCGCACTTGACGATCTTAGCGAGCGGAGTTCGCGTAAAATGAAATGTTTTTTTTTGAGAATTTATGTTTTGAAATTATTGGTAAAATTGTCAACTACCAAATTGAACACGGAAAGGGAAATGCGCCTGCCAACCGATGCGGCTGTAATATACGCTTAGCTTAATCAACTTTATGGTACGGTATTATGATGTGTAAATACCCAAATAATAAATTAAAATTAGATTAAAATCAAATACTTGGCTCGCGAGATGGGGGCTGTCAACTGAGCGATCATTGTGCCAATAGTTGTGTCACCCAAGGGCCTTATTGCCAAGAGCCTCGATCAATACCTGAGGAGGCTCCGTTTATACAGCTGGATAAAGGGCCTGAATCAAGCGGCACTCCTGGACACGGCTCGTATTGTTAGGAGGTTCCTCTCTCTGGAGCCCTGACCATTGGGTTAAGACGTCCGGTGTACGGAATCGGAAGGTCGCAGGTTCAAACCCTGCTCGCACTCGAATGTTTCTTTCCATATCAAAAACAGCTGTAGTTCCCTACGCAGGGTTTGCGTATAAAAATTATTTAAAAATACCAGCCTATTTTTGCCCACTAGGGCAAAGGTCTCTTCTCATATAGAGCGTACGAGCATTGATCACAACGCTTGCTCAAGACGGGTTGGCGATTTCAATTTTATTATAAAGATTCAGAAATTGAGTTGTTAAATGATTTATTTTATTTAAAAATGGCTGTTGCCCGCGACCTTCGCCTGTGTGCAATAAAATTTTATAGCCTATAACCTTCCTTGATAAATGAGCTATCCAAAACTAAAAGAAATTTTAAAATCGCATCAGTAGTTCCTGAGATTAGCGCGTTCAAACAAACAAACTCTTCAGTTTAATATTAGTATAGATTATGTCCTTAGATTTTTTACCTGTGATTTTTTAATATTTTACTCAGTTATATTTTAGGCTATATGCGTAATATTTAATTTTTTTCACTTCAGGGGAGTTAGTAAAAATAACAACGACTGAATAAAATTGTATCAAATGTTTTTTTTTTTATTATATACCTAATAATTAGATAGTAATTTATAATATAATATTCGTCATAAAAACATCCATTTCTATGAATTATACGGCTTTTATTTCGTGCATGTTTTGGTTCGCGATCTTTTTCGAGCTCTAAAATATTCGGACTAACCCGAAAACACGCATGAAATTGAAACCATACATAATAATTACAATTGTATATAGTAAGATTCTATTTTTCTATAATAAAATAAAATATTATCAATTACTTGATTGTTTCATTTACATAATTATTTTTCTCATACTGCTGACGTTTTAAAAATGTTTTTTAACTAGTAAATCTATACACACACAAAAGGTACATAGGCGGACTTAATGCCTCAGGCATTCTCTACCAGTCTATCAATGCTAGTACAGAGATATAACATGGCAGATGCATTGATTGATGAGTCGAAAACTAAAAAAGATATCATGTTTTCAAATACACAAAAAAAAAAAAATGTGCTTTTTAATAGGTATTTTTTAAGGCAATACCTCAAAAAAAAAACCCTAAGTTTTATCTGTCTTAAGACTAAAAAGATTCGGTCATACCGATATGGACAGACTGCGGATATCGGACCCACCCGGAGTGCGCGGCCCAAGCGAGAGCAGATGCGGGCCCGTCCTTACAGAGGTCCTGTCCCAGTCGGACAGAGAGAGCTGTGTGAGCGAGTAAAACAAACTGGCGAGCGTCAAGATGCGGAAGGCCGCTGCCCGCCACACGCTCTTGATAAGGACGCGTCTGCGCGACTTTTTTGTAATTTCTTACCAGTCTCAAGCATTTCTTTTACACGCTCCGATACCCGCACTCGCCCACCTAGTTACTTCAGTACAATCTGTCCGAGTCCGGTGACTGGAGCCGCGTCCACAAAATGTCCGTACCACTTTGGCCGAACGTCAACAAACATCCATTAATTTTAGTCAAAACAACAACAATTCAAAAAGTTTAAGTGCTAATAATTCATCACGTCATAGAACATTGTTTAATATGAAATAGATTAACTATCACAGATTATAATAATTTCTAACGTAAAACAAACAAACATACTGTTTAATCAATTCCTTACTTTCTTATGTACTAGGTACTTATGGCAAATCTATAAAAATGTGGTGAGAAAGAAAGAACCTATTTTTTTCTTTTCGTCATACAAAAACATTAAAGTATTGCATGAAGAAAAGATAAATGTAAATTACGTCATTTTTACAGCTTGACTCATGAGGGGAACCCCGCGTGTCGCGTAATACAACATTTATAAACCGACTTTAAAAAAAAGAGAAGGTATTCGGCTTTTTTTTTATGAAGATAATATTATATAGTGCCACATACTTAGACATATAGAATACTCACTACCATTGATGACACCAGTCATAAATGGTAGTGAGTATTCACTATGAAAATTGATGTGACTAGACAAAGAGGCAATTGCTTTCAAAGCATTCCATATTTCTGCACAAACTTCCAGCAGGATTTCCATAAAAATTACTAGGCTTTACTCAATTAAGCTTAAGTCAATTCAAAACATTCTGAAATTGCCCAGGCAACATCTATTATATTTAGTTTGCCGACAGCACTGCCATCACCAAGCCAGAACGGAGAGAGAGAGAGAGAGAGAGACAGACAGAGGCGTAGATAAAGTCATGATATATTCGCGATAACAATGTCAAAGTCAAAAATATATTGCATTGACACAGCTGCCGAAAACATTAGAAGTCGTTGTAGCAATAAGTAATGCTTTGAAAGCAATTGCCGCTTGTCAGTTATATGCCTTAACTAATCCAACACAGGATTCACCACAGTCTACCCTAACTTGATAGTTATACTTATTATCTACACACAACCTCCTTCATCAAACACCTAAAATTTCTTATCAGGTGTGTCAGCCAACAGTTTCTCGAGATCCATCCCTTCGAACTTGGGATCAGCTTTGTTGGCCGCTGTAGCGATGAAGAGCTCCTTCAACAGCTCCAGCTCTTTAGTCAGTCTTTTTGTTGTGTCTTCTAGCTCTTGATTCTCTTCTTTCAGCTTTTTGACACGTGAGAATGTGTCTTGTGTCTGCAGTTTGGACTTTACTCTGCTTTTTTTGACCGCCTGAAAATAAAGCATAACAGGTTATGCTATAGTTATGGATAACATCAATAAAACCCACCTCAAAGTATTCAGTAACCTTTGAAATGGAATATACCACAACATAAAAGTGGAGAGATTTTGAAGAGACCTGCATGCATAGCATGACCTCTATAAAAACGGGTTTTGTCTAAGGAAGAATCAACAAAAACAGATCAACAAAAGAAATCTGTCATTTTGTTGATTCTTCCGTCGACAAAACTCGTTTCAATGGTGGTCTTGCTAAACTCAGCATTGGGTGGCTAAAGGTTGAAGACGAAGATACCACATAACTGGCGAAATGTGGATGTGAACCTCTGCTTTGCCCTTCAGCAAAAGATGTTAAGTAGGACAATCAAAGTATGCAAGGTTGTGACTTGATTTCAGCCATGTTGAGATAAAAGATAAAGATAATTTATTTCTTAAAAACATGCGCTTACACACAAATTGAGCATGCAAGATCTTAGTGAGTAGGGTAGGGTTTTTTATAATTACACAGATTAGAACGCTTCTATTTTAGCCATTGTTTTTCTAGGTTTATAATAACTAAGGTTGGCGGCATATTATTCTCTTTGAGTTACTTATTACAAATACAAATAAAAAATAATAAAAAAACAAATTGTCCAATTGTCATGAGAATAGAATGTTTAATTATTAAAATTAAAAATCTGGTCTTAACTTGAACTTTGAAGATTTAAAGCAAATCAGTGCTGAAGCAATATATTGTTGTTTTCTTATTAAAATAAGATTAATCAGTTACCATAATTGCAACAAGTTCATCATCTCTCAAAAATTATCAACAAACAGATATGAAATATTTTTCATAGGTATTTAATGTTTTATACAATATCATTTACCATCAGCCCCAATCTAATTCTTCAAAAGTATTTCTTTAAGCATCATTTAAGTCATGATTATGACTAAACTTTGTCACAAAACATAAGTTCCGATATTACAATGATTGCATCATAATTACAAGATGTAAACTATTGCGCAATATTTCTGCAACTTGATGCAGCCATTGTTACAAAGCCTAGATTTGACATAAAACTACTTAATGTTTGCTATTTAGGTAGATTAGTATTTAACACGGTGTTTATGAAGTCTATATAAGGAATAAACAACAGGAGTCCAAAGAGAATCAACCGTTAATTAACAGTCTGTTGATGATGTTGCTATGTTGCATTTTTTTATTATACTTTTAAATAAGATACTTTTTTGTGAGTATTAGTAGAAGATGATGTTATGTTAGACTATCAAATTATATCTCAGATAAAGTATCTGAGATTTTCATAGATACATACATGTTAAATGGACTTTGCTGTTCAGCCTAGTAAAAAAAGTTCATCATTAAATGATTGGTTGGTAGGCTTAAGTAATTAAAGAGATGCATCCTTCCTTCAGGAACTATCTAACTAGGTTGAGCTCACGTTTTCTATTGATTTACGACATATATAAAGGTACAAACCTCATTGTTTCTCTCCCTCTTTTTTCTGTACTCATCGTCCCCCTCATCAACATCGCTGGCCCCACGTCGCCCTCGCTTCACGGGTGGCATGTCGAGGAAATCGTCCAAATCGTATAAGGTCATCAAATTGCTAACGACGTAAAGCCGTGAACTCTTTACAGAAATTAACTGTAAATCACTTAAATCACACTCCTGTAATAGAAACAAAAGAAAACGAAAAGTTAGTATACGAAAACTCAAAGTTTCCATGAAATTATGACGCAATTTTGTTGTCGATTTTCGACATCAAATTGTCTTGAATTATACGTACCAAATTATGGTCCTGATTCTTAATGGATACTGGTTTTGCTGATTTGTAGAAAAATCAATCAATGTTCATTTATTGTATGTTTATTTTATTTACAATGCAACAAAGTAATACGCGATACTTATTTGAACGGAAAGGATTTTGTGAATGAATATTTCTGATTCTGAATAGACTCAAAAGTCCACTAAAAACACTACGTAAGAATGTTGCCATTGTATGATTACCTACTCCCAAGAAAGGTGTGAGACTGTTTTTTTTCTGGAACCCATATCAATATCGAATTTGTGAACCAGTAAAAGATGACCATAGAATTTTCATAAACAATTTCTAGCTAAAATAAAACGAGTTAAGACCTAATACAGCAGTACTAAAGTATTAAAATCGGTTTTTCCTCTTCGACCCACCAAAACCTCCGGTTCAGGGAACTTCCCTCTGATTGGCAAGACAGCTTTCAATCTGTCATCTGTCAAATTATATGACGTCATTACTGATAGGGATGGGATGTTCCATCAATGATATCGACAATCGAATGCTGTCATAATTAATCGAGAAAGAAGAATTGACTCGATTTAAATCATTACGAGTTACTAATTTACTTTTAGTCTACTCAAATGTTAAAACTTCGGTTTTATGGTTCACTACCATTCTATGTTGAAATGGTAATTTATAAATGCTGGCGACTGTGGTTCTTATAATCTCCAATAGATGGAGTTAAATAACCAAAGATTAGTTCAGGGAGATTTCAAGGCAGGACCCATCATCAGAATAAGTCCCAACTGCAAGAAAAGAAGAATCTGCAAGATAATTTCTAACATTTACTGGCACTTGAGGTGAAACAAGTTCTTGGCCTGAAACTGCGTAAAGCGGACGCTCACGCGGTGTCTTTGAGATATGCACCGCGCGCGTCGCCACAACGGAGCCCTTTGTATGAACCCCGCGAGCGTCCGCTTTACGCAGTTTCAGGCCTTAGGGTTATCTGTAGGATTTTCACAAAATAAAAAGACAGGAATCATTATTTAGTAAAAATGTATTTTCTTTTGTATTTATTGTTTAATTCAATAAGATCATTTAGCACAGTTGTCTGAAATTTCATTTAAAACATAAAATAATGTATAGCTGCTAATGCATAATACAGATACATAACAAAGACGATGACTTGGAACATCTCATACAATAATTTTATATTATCACTGTGTTTTAGGAAAAAAAACACACAATGAAATAGCCTGTATAGTGGGATGTGTGTTTCTGTTTTTTAACAAACTACTCTTTTTAATAATATACATCATCATGTTATTTGAATTTCATAGCTTCGAGCTCGCCAAATAACAAATAAAACCATATTATAAAGAAAATGTCCCTGTAATCAAATTTACTTTCATTCCGGTTAAGATTTACTCTAAAATAATTAAGAGATTGTCATGTAATAATAATCAAAATTTAATATTATATTTTTTTGGTATACTTATCTACCGATATCTTTTCCTAAATTATAAAATGTTCATCCAAAATTCAAAGAAAAATAAAACCATATTTTCTAATTAATTGTTATTATAATTGTATCACTGATCACAATGTTTTTATCTACAAATCATTACTCTAATTTTTTAATAAATCCCGTATATTTCTCAAGATTATAAAATCTCTAACAAGTTGTCTTAAAGTAGTGTATAATATTGCCTCTTTTGTACTAGTGTTACTTATGTAAGCAACTACAGATAATTATCAACATTCAGCATTTTGCTTTGCTAAAGGTGCATTTATTGGCGAAACAACAGCTCAGAGAAGAATCTTAAATCGTCAATCAAAAAGAGCCCAGAAGAGAAATACAAGTCTAAAAAGCCAGTAACAAGAAAAAGAATGTTGCTTTAAGAAAAATATCCAATAACTACAAATTAATGATTACAAAATGCTTTATGTTCTATTATAATTGTCAGTTTTAAAAATCATTCACCATACAATGGGTTCCTAAAGATGGATTATCTATTACATGCATTTTATAAATGCATTATCAACATTATGTATAAATAATCCAGATATTGTTATCAGCATAGAGGTGTGTTTATCTAAAATGCTACGTAATGTACTTGACATCTCACACAAAAAATGATTGGCATTATATTTGCAAGTCATATTGATAAAATTAATACAATACAGGCAAGCATTATAGTAACATAATTATCTTTTGTTTCTATTGATTGATTGACATTAACGTCATTTTAAACTATAAAAAGTTCCATTTCAATTTCGCTACTCTCTCTAGCATTCTACTATTACAAATTAGTAATTGATGGGTCATTCGTCTGAGACGTGAATACAAGTAAAATAAAACCTTTTCATGTACAAGAATGTAAAGAAAAAAATCTAAGTACATTTAAAAATGTACTGATAATCTGTGAGAATGACTCAATTTGAAATTTTAATATAATGTACCCATTGGTACAAAATAATGGTCAGTATACATAGTATACAATTATCTCGGTGTATTGCCACTACGCACTTGCGACCTTATCACTGTTGACAGTTATGAACTCATGATTTACAATTCAAATAATATGATTAATGTATGTAGATATACAAAATATACATTCACTGTTGTTGTTGCATATAGTATAGTGATTTTGTTTACAGTCGCCATTACATAATAGCCATTAATTTCTTCTAATTGAGCCACAGAGCACTGAATTTGGCGGTCCCAGTGATCACTTTCACAATATTTTGGTATCTTAACCACTACTTACGGCAAGTCTATTGAATTTAATATTTAAACGTCTATTTCTTATCTTCTGGTATATCTTCTAGTAGTTTGTCCAAGTCTATCCCTTCTAATTTTGCATTGGTTGAGTTTGAAGCATGAGCTAAAAACAGTTCTTTAAGAAACTGGAGCTCTTTCGTTAGGGTTTTCACTTTTTCTTCCAACATTTGGTTTTCAGCTTTTAATTTGCTGACTCGTGTAAATGTTTCTTGTGTCCGCTGTTTTGTCTTGAATCTACTCTTTTTAACTGCCTGGAAAGATTAAAATTGTTTATTATTATCACTTGAGCACAACACATAGTTTTATTACATCACTTGGGGTCTGTGTAAACAATATTCTTTATTAGTATAATAACTACCATTATTTTCTGATAAGAGAAGCAACACTCAAATAAAATATACTATAAATATATATGTTATGATTGTTATATCACAAAAACAACATGACCACTGTAACTAATTATCACAATCACAATGGAATTATCATAGAAACTAATTTAAAATTGAAGAAAACTGAGGGATAACACAAGCCTTGGAGTGCCATTTTGAAATAAACAATTCTATGATAGTAACGCAAACAGTTATAGTAGAACTATTGCATAATGATTACGGAAACCAAACAACAAATTGCACAATATTTTTTATAATCTTTTTATAGGAAATAGTATCAAACAAGTACTTTTTAATATGGCAGAGATAAGAAGAGTATTTTGTCAGTTATTTTCATAAAAATGTCTGTTTTTTTTTTATTCTTACACCATATTTTTTATGACAAGAATATCATTATTTTTGTACATTATTTTCCTTATTGTGTCCTTTATTAAGTGAGGTTAGGTAATTCCTGGAAATACTTGTTCAGGAAATAAACAGTGACTCACAGATAGCCCTTTTATTTTGAAATAATGTTTGGTAAATAATGGTGAATCATGTTATAATAGACAAAGGTTCATTAAAAAAAAACACTGTAACTATGGTAACTGAAGTAAGACACTAGTCATATTTTATTTTTAACAAACTTAAATTTAATAAATGGTCAAAATACTCTCCCATTAAATGAGATAAAATTTCTATTTACAAAGTTCATGTTTTTAACTATAAGTTTACCGCACAGTAAAAAAAACTAAATAAAATCTTGTAATATTATTAAAGAGGGAAAACAAAATGTAACATCCAGGTGGCTTAGCCTGGCATGGCTCATAAATAAAATACCTAGCCCACTTACAAATAACTATATCATTCTGTTACCTTTTTGGCATTGATTGTTTAATTACTGGGGATCATTCTTTAGGTTTCCAAGAGTTTTAAAACATTACCTCATTATTTCTGTCCCTCTTCCGTCGGTAATCGTCGTCCTCATCGTCAGCATCACTGATACCTCGTCTCCCTCGCTTGTTAGGAGCCATGTCAAAGAAATCTTCGAGCTCGTCTAATATCATCAATTTGTTTATACGACAAAAGCCGCGCTTTGCTCACAAATTTTACAAAAAATTACTTTGGAACACACTTTTGAAAGTCCAACGAAGGATTTAAGGAACAAAATAAAGATTTTGCAATAGTATTAATGAGAAATCGTGACACTGTTGGCAAACTGGATCACTTTTGCACTATGTTATTTATTACACATCTTACAACACAATGCAAGACAGTTTTGGTTTGGTGTTCCAATGTAAAAAAAACTTTTTGTCAATTTTATATTGTTTCACTGGATTTGAAAACACAAACAACAATAACACGTTTGCAAAGTGGTCATATATTTACTCTGTTCATGATGTTCGAAAGCAAAAATATAAATAGCTCAGTAAATGTCAGTTGACGTCATTTGAGCAAGTGTTTGACGTCATGCATGAATCACTCAGAGTAGGGATTTCATCATTACCTATTCATTCGTTTCATGAAAAACTTTCCAAGGAGATGTATTCTGGAAAGATTTGATCTCGATAAAAACAATATCTTTTTGCAAACGTAAAGGAATCATTTTTAAAGAAGATACGATTAAATCACGATTGTTTTGTAGATAGTTTGAATTAATAAAATGAATGACAGGGTGACGTGGTTAATTTTTTTTAAATGAAAATTATATTAATAATTGATATGAAACACGATCCCAATATCGAAAATAAAATAGAATCACTATTTTATTTTCGATATTGGGATTACGATGGGAAATCTGTGTCTCCTCCCTAACTGACGTTATGTTTGACATGCCAACATGACTGACAAACAAGGAACTTATATGCTAACTGGAATGATTACGAACAAAATTTTGATATCAAAAAACCGTTTGAAAATGAACTTTTTCTCATACACATAGAGTTCGTATTTCTTAAACTAATTCAAAGGGGGAAGAAAACTTCAGAGCGAGAAAGCGAAAAGGAGTGGATTGTGTCCTTGTCTAACAATTGCCAGTACACAAAAAATATTTTTATATATTTTTTTTAATATTTCAGTAGTGAAGAATACGTGACACTTATTTTCGTTTACGGTGGTCTACATATTAGGTTACATCCTTCATTTGTAAAGAGATTTTAAAGCGTACAGGGCTGCAACATTCACATAGATGAAGCATGAGCATGTAGCATTTTCAAACAACTTAATATGTAGTATTTGATAAATTTATTAATCACACTTTGCATTATTAAACTTATGGTTTTATGTTATTGTTGGTTTTAGTATGAGTCAGTAATCTTAAATTTAAGTGCGAAAATGCTGATGATGGAAGACGGTTGCAAACTAGGCAATAGGTTGAATACTTCTTCTGAGTTCTTCTTTAAATGGACAACTTCAAGCCCGTTGCTGAAGATTCTCATTGTTAGGGAGTCTGCATGGAAACAAAACAGTATTATTAATACACAAACAATAAACAGTATTAAAAAAAGTAAAGATAGAATTCGTTTATTTTCAAGAAGTTATTTTTGTTATTTTTAAAATGATTAAGTTTTGCTACTGCATTATAAATTATGTATTTTGTACGCATTTGCACCAGACTATAAATACCGATGTGGATAAAAGAAAAGGCGTATTCTTTACAATATTTTCTTGATCCCCGTTTACATATCTAGAACATTGTCACCCTAGTTGTAATTTGTAAACAAAGTTAAAAGAACTTACCTGAAAAAAGAAATTCCACATCCAGCAAACCCTTTACTATTATAGCCCTTCAAACAACTTGATTTCAACATATTTAAAGAAGAAGATTTCACTTAAGTAATGTAAAAAGAACTAATAACGCAAAAATATGACTTCAGCGCGAAATTAAATTGACCATATTGTTTGTTTATATGAGTGTCATCTATGTTCTCATTCAGAAATAACTTAATTCATAAATAATTTAATTTATACTTACTTTATTTTTAATATTTAGTATTTGAATATTAAATTAATCCCGTTACGATTTATGTGCGTGACTTCCGATTGATATATTAAAAATGTTTTATTTTTTATTTTTTGTTTACTGGCAATTGTTAGACAAGGACACAATCCACTCTAGATCGCTTTCTCGCTCTGAAGTTTTCTTCCCCCTTAAAATTAGTTAAAGTAATACGAACTCTATGTGTATGAGAAAAAGTCCATTTTCAAACGGTTTTTTGATATCAAAATTTTGTTCGTAATCATTCCAGTTAGCATATAAGTTCCTTGGTTCACAAACATATTACTTGCGTTCACTTATGCACAATAGTAATTTTCGAAAAAAAGACAAAAATTCCGACATTTATTGCTCGCCGTCAGAATAAATAATTCACAGCTGTTGGGGTAGAAACAAAAATTAGCCCCACCAACTGTGTTTAGTGATGTGATATTGTTAAACTACGTGAATGTTTGCTAGATCATAGAAGCCCAACAAAGACTGGGAAAAATGGCGTGTAATAGATAGGTTAATCGGTCAAAGGAAAGAAGAGTGGAACTACAATAATTTTTAGATACGGGTTGAAGAAAAACGACATCCATCAAACAACACAGTGGGCTCACAAGGTAGAAAACGTTACGACGGGGCCAGTACCTGAGAGACTGAGAGTTAGCCTGTGTTCCTGCAGTGGAGGTATTTAAGGATGATTATGCATTATCCTTAATACACACACACGCTACTTGGGTTTAGGGTGAATTAAATAAAACAACGGAATATCAGACCACAATATAATTCTTTCTTCACGATAAACTTCTAACAATTTACGTAAATCTTATTTACACAATTAATGGAAGCATCGAATGCTAAACTTTCTAATACTGTAATGCTAACCATTGTCAATTACATTTTATAACTATACAGAATAATTAAATTGAAGGTAAAATTCTTTAATCGAGAAATTCTTATTCATTCGATTTCATATCTAGTTGCTATCTAGTTCATATCAAGAAACAAACACAAAGAAATTATTCGTGTTACATCACAGAAAAAAACGAGAAAACTTAAGTCTTAATCGAAACGAATTCATTAGGAATCGACTATCAATCAATCAAAATCGACTAATTAAATGACAGCTGAAAAATAAAATGCGAAATGGAAAGTTTAGTTACTATAATCGATATCGACAGTCCCTTCACAGGTATTTTATCTCTGACAGCAATCCACCAGCAACATTATGGGCAAGAAAAAAAGATCACTTTGACTTTGTTAGAGTAAGTGCCAAATCGGAGAAAAAAATATTTGTGAAAAGACAATGTATCCCGCTATTATGAAACACATTACCTACTGTATTACAGAAATAAACCTTTTTCTTTTAGACTGAAAATAACCTTAAAAGACAGCCTAATCTTGAAAATTTACCGTAGAAGGAATGTAGGTGACACTATGATTGGCTATCAAGATATTCTATGAAAATTGAGAAATGGATTAGTTACTAAAACCTGCTATTTAGTTGTCATCAGTAGTAACAGAGCTCACAGTAGTAGCCAAAAAAATTTTTCTGGGATATCTTACAAATCACCCAAAAAAAGGCAGTGATCGTCACATAGCAATGTCTATACAAAATCTAGGAGGCTTTCTTGTCACATCACAGAACATACAAACTGAAATATAGAACCTTTTTCTTAATGAAAGTCGGTTAACAATGAATAGATAGTTAGAACCATAAATTCTACAACGATTTAATGTAGCATCATTAACTGCGATGGAAGAAAAACAATAATTTCTTACAATCTAATGTTACCCTATTGAGATTAGACCAGTCTAATGGTTATATACATATTATTAAGAACGATTAAATACTTTAATTGTTGCGTTATTGGAACTATAGTTAATTATTACGCTTTAAGACACAAATAAAACATATTTCGATCTTGTTATATTGTCTTGAGTCCGCATGATTTTGAATGTAACAGTTTTTATTTCGTTTGACAACTACGGTGATTTTTAGAAAAGAGGAAATAATTATGTACCTAGTCGATCTAAGCTTAATTTAAGCCCAGTAGTCCAAAAGGCTTTAGTTTAGGAGTCATAAAAATAAAGGCAATTGTCAGACATACATAAATAATGGTAATTTTACGGCCTTAGGTATATTGGATAAATACAAACATTGTGTAATAAATATTTACTGTTGTAAATGTTTAGGCCTTAGTGGTATATTTTACGATGAAATT
This sequence comes from Noctua janthina, assembly GCA_963576755.1. Taxonomy (NCBI): domain Eukaryota; kingdom Metazoa; phylum Arthropoda; class Insecta; order Lepidoptera; family Noctuidae; genus Noctua; species Noctua janthina. The sequence continues at coordinate 10,810,891 of OY755068.1, read as the reverse complement.
AGTAATATAACCAAGAAAAAATAGTAAGTAAGGTTTTCTTTTCATACGAACATGAACCTTCTTATTTACAACCATGTACAGACGTCAGCGTGTTAAATGTATTTAGTGATTTGTAGTGAAAGTGGACCTTATTCCAATTTCACTGTATTTAAGTCAACCCACAGTTGAATAGATAATTATGTAAATGTTTTTGGCACAAAAATACAGCATCGGTTATTTTGATCCATTTTGTGCTCCCAGATGTAGGTTAGTAGGTAGTTACGTTTACGTTATGCCTTAAATAGCTAGAATAACATTAATAAATAAATAATATAGATAGGTAAATACAGACTTGAAAATATTTAAGACAAATCCATAACAGGAACATTTTTTTACAAATATTTCGTATTTCATTTGGTTTCTACTGCATAGTGTGAGAATTTATTTTTATTCACGGTCTCTTTAACTCAATGCGTTTAGTTAAACACGATAAGCGTTAAATGCATTTAGATATAAGTGGAGTAGATGAGCCTAAGAACCTGATTCAGTTTCTAGACAGGTAGATTCCACAACCCTTTTCGCAATTTACAGTTACAACGTTTATTTTAGCTATTCATTAAAACATGATTAGAACTTCAACATTACAATAAAAATAAGCCCAATAGAAAAAAATAATATAATTTAAATATCTACTTAGATAAACCAACAGACACAAATAAGAGGCCTTGGCCTTGCTTATTGTATATATAGGCAGTCGTAATCAACAAAAAGTGCGGTGCCTGGCCCCACATAAACATTTAAAAAAAGTCGGGGTTTGTAGAGCAGTGTCTGTGTCAGTTATCCTGTGTGACGTTCTCTTTTTAAATCTCGATGTATAGCCCGAGCACTCATTTTGATTGAAATAAGACCTAACAACAAGTAACATTGGTGAAAAGAATTTACGTATTTTAAATATCAAATAGGTAAATAAATATCTATTAAAATTTAAAGAAAACAGTAGAACCCTCTGGATAGTCGAACTATCGAATTATGTTTTCCGTTTCGAAAATAACTTTTTTTCTCTAAGCTCGCGACTTGTACATAGTTGCCGAAAAAAATACATTTTATTATTTACAATCAAAACTTTCAACTCTTTATGGCCGTTTGACCAAAAACATTTGAGATATTAAACTTTTACGTAGGTTTTCTTAGTTGAAATTAAATAATAAGCACGGTTGAATTTTCAATTAATTTAGTCGATTTCTTGACGAATGTTACTATTAATGAAAAATCGACTAACATTAATCGATTGGTTTGTCAGAATAGATGACATCTACATATCTAAAATACAACAAATAAACCCTAAATTCGAATTTCTTTTTTGTAAGTATATAATGAATACAAGACATAATAAAGACGCTAAATAAAACATTAAAAGTTAAAAATACAAATCTAGAAAGAGAGTATACTTGAAAATACATTGGGGTTCTAGTCAGGCCACTCATTATATTAGGCTAGCGTCTTAAAATTCCAACCATGTTTATTATTAAGTCTCGTTATTTAAAAGTTTAGAATATTATTATGTCGATGCTTACGCTAAGAATCGTACAGACTAGTGAACTAGTATCGCTTAGTTATCAAATGCCAGCAGTCGACGGCGCTCGCTCGCCGTGTCACTCGTCCAGATACGCACAGCCTTTTGTTTTCTTGCGATTGTCCATTAGAATGCTTTTGCGAAAGCGACCGCTTCTAAAAGTTCAGCGGGAATTCCAATGCCAGGTCGCAAAGACACGACTGGTTTCTTTACTAGTGTTGTACCTATCTAACCCTAACCTCTATGATACGCTTCCGTAGATAGACTTTGACGCTGGATACCTTCCTCGAGCCAATTTCGCATAAGCAAACGTTTTATTTGATATATTCAATGCTGGCGTTACCCTTGGAGTTTTGGCTCAAATATTCGCATTACTTCGGATATTTTGAAAAAATCCCCAAGTGCCCCAACAAAACAACATGTCTGAAGCCTGTGTTATCTGGACCAGATCTTCTCAATATTAAAACTTATTTATTTTATTATCATTGCGAAGACGGTAATTTATAAATGAAGAAGTCATTAAATTTCGAAATCTAACTTTTATTAATCGCCTAAATCTAGTCTTAGTTTTAGGAATTAGAATTAGACGTCATTTACATTGACGTATGAGCAACATTTGGTTCTCTCATTTTTGTTATAAGTAACATTTCGATAGTCGATTATTCAGTTTAGTCATGTGACTTTTTAGTCGAGTAGCTTAATTTAAATTTTAGTCGCATCCTATACATCTATACTTCACATATCGATTCCTGTTTGAGTATGGATTCGAATTCACATATGAATCTCGTTTCTGATAGTTCATAGTCATTCTTAAATCGATTACTACAAGTCAGTCATTGAGCGTATCTTCAGAAATCGATTATCGAGTTTCAAATCGATTTTCGAATTTCAAATCGATGTTTTTCTACTTCGGTTATCCTGAAATCTTATTAATAAATATCATAGCATCTTTAGCAGGGGTTACAAATATTTCTACTGCGGGACTATCCTTGCAAACCTTTCTTACGACAGGTCGATCTATGTGTACTAGTGTTGTACCTATCTAAATATTCCTTGGGGCAGTGCTGTCTATGAGCGCTAGTAATGTTCACTGTGGCGGTGGCATCTGTGTCTTCCGGCATTGACAGAGCCACTTAATGATGCGTGCGTTCCGTTCTACGACGCTAGGGGGCTCTGTGTTGCGGTAGATCTGTTTCTGGACGCCCCCACCGGGGCCTTGCACCTGGAAAAAGAAATAATTGATGATAAGCGTTAAAAATGGAAGAGACCTTGGGAAACTTCCACACTGTTTTAACCTTGTTTTGGGCTCAGCCGCAGTCGAGTTAAAATATAGTGATAAGACCTTCCAAGCTTACACGTGCTGGTGGATATAAGAGACAAGAAGCAGTTCAGAATCAGTACAATTATTTATCATAAGTCACGGCAAAGACCACACTTCCACCGTTCCTCGTCTACAGTCCTGCGTGCTTCTTTTTGGCTCTCGGATGACATAGTCAGAAGAGCACTGTTGGTAAACCGTGAACTTTTGTAAAATTGTCTATGGAAATTGATTTGAGAAACAAGATGGCCGCTTTAGTTTCGAACTAAACCATGCAGTACAGTACTGTGATTTGGGCCAATTATTTACGAAATAGTTCAGGTCACCCGCCATTTCTTTCTGCAAGTGAGTTTACCGTATAATCAGCAGTGGCAGCCAATTGGTTGCTATCCACCGTGGAGGCGGAGGAGAAGAACACGGGACTGTCGGGCGGAGCATCCCGCACCAGCGCGTCGTACTGTCTGGGTTCCAGGCCGAGCCGCTCGAAGAACTCCTGCAGGCGCGACGCCTCCTCGGTGGGACTGTCGGGGGAGTCCTCGCCCTCGCACGGGGCGGAGGCCGGGCTGCGGCCGTCGGAGCGACGGTATCTGGAAGGGGTAGAGGTGTTAGAGCAGGGAACTATTACGAGGTTTTTCTATGGAAGCAATAACATACACGGTGTAAGGAACTGCGTGTCACGAACTTTTACCATAAACAGTACATGCTTCTAGACGCTACAGCGATTCAAAAATTCAACTGTTTAATACATTTGGACCATGTAACACTTGTGTATGAAACAGCAAATATATTTTAATCATTGGCGAAAAAAAATGCCATCGACACGACACATTTAGGAGAATGTTATATTAGAAATGTATGTAACTTACCTATCCGAGATATCAGACTTGGAGCGCAGTATGGGTCGTGGTCGGCGCTGCTTGTACCGCAGACATCGCTGGCGCTTGAACGTGCCCAGCGGTGACGTCACTTCTTCTGTCGGCTGGCAGATCTGCAAGCGGAAGTATATCTTTGTTACGAGTCACATGGCAAAGACTGGGTCAATTTTGTAGATTATGAGATAAATGCGCAGTATTTTGCAGAAACTTGTTAACAATTATATTTATAGGTTTTTTTTATTCATTAGGTAACTGCAAATTCTTGGTTGGAACTAACTACTTGTGGACTCATAATGTACTACGGAACCCATAATGTGACTGTGAATATGCAGGCACTAAAACTGTATGCCAGGTGGTATTCTGTAATCAATCAATTAGATTTAAGAAACCGATTAGTTTTTCGGTCCTTCGAGCCGGATTAGTGAAAAATCGTCAAAACCAGCATGCCTGAGCGATATTTCTCGACGGTATGAAAAGCAAAGTCAGAGGCTCATGGGCGGCATAAAAACTCTGACACCACGTTAGTCACTAACCACACGATAAAGAAGAAAGAAAGAAGAGTGAAAAATCTAGTAACATACGCAAACGTTTTCTATGACTGAATTTTGTTCTATTAGGCTAAAATTACCGAACTCTGTATGTTTGTGTCACTTTAGCTTAAGAACAGACAAATAATTACGTACCTACTGAATTTGTCTGTGTAATTTATTTTAGCACAATATTGTCTCAAGATCTAGTTCTCAGTACTAACCTGCGTAGTGTTGACATACTCCTGTTTATCATCAACACGTGGTCTCATGCGCAGCTCCTGGTACTGTGGCTGCTTGTTCACGACCTCCGTGCTCGGCTCGTGGTACCTGGTAGTAAAGAAATGCTCATACATATCAGCAAATGTATAACCATACAGTGTTAATTGTGTAAAACAGCAACCTTGTTGGCATGATTTAGCACAGCCGAGCGGCAAAATCGATCGATTATGGAGATACGCTTTTGGGACAACGCTGCTCGGCTAAGCTCAAATTGTAGCGACTGATTCAAATATGATTTAGTGATGGTAGATGCACAACGAAATTTGCTGATTGGCACGAACCGAATGAAAGCTGAATATGTGAGTAATTGGTTCGGGTCGGTTTTGCTGAAGTGATGAATCGAATTTGCACCCGAGAAAATGTGTGGCATCGTTCTATCTGACTTCCCGTCAAACTTAAAGAGTAATCACCGTAAATAAAGGTTACGACCCAAACTTTATAAAAAAAAATTCAATTATACCTTACCTAGTATACTCCCGGGCGTACTCCTTGCGGCCCACGTTGAGGCATTTGAGCGGCGTCTTGTACGTGCACTCGTAGTCGCCGTAGTCGTACATCGGGGGCTCGTCTTGGAACTGTGGCGGGGGGGCACTAGCCTGGACGAAGAGAAGAAAGGAAAATTGTGACTGAAATAATTTAAAAGGTGTGACGGTCAATTTTGAAGTTCGTAGGAGTGTTATTTTCTACGATGCTGAGAGTCTGACAAACACAGTGTGAAAAAATACAACAGAACTAAAAAAAAATCCTGCATTGCGCAATCGAAAATCCGCGAGGTAAGCTTTTATATAAAAAACCCAATAACAAGTGTATGACAGTAGCCCACTAGACACAACACTTGTCTGGACGGAGAATCCTCTCATTTCAACAAACTATGAGGACCTTTACACCCTGTTCCTCAAAGTTCTAATCTTTATTCAACAGTGGATTGCGATTGGATGATTCAGTGTTTGAATAATTACCTGGAAGTGTATCCCGACCCTGGGCGCGTGGGCGTAGTGGTGGTGGTGTGCGTGGTGCGGCGGGGCGGGGGCGGCGGGGGCGGGGGCGGCGGGGGCGGCGGGGGCGGCGGGGGGCGCGCCGTCCTGGAACTGCGGCGGCGCCGACACGTAGCACTCCAGCGACGCGCCGTACTCCGACACGCCGTACGAGTTGTAGCGGCTGACAACGTTACGTGGACGTTACTTTTGTGTAGTTATGCATTAGAACTAGCCGTTTGGGAATATTTTTTAAGGATCTTAGCTATTTATTTTTCACGTGAAAATTAGTTTAATGAAAAGAAGTATTGGTCCTTCGAGCCGGATTCTTATAACCTAGCGACTGCGTTAGGATAATGTAACTTACAATGCAACTGGGGTTATCAAACAATATGTTTCTATATGTTGCACTAACCTGGCGTGTTCATGGTCATGTTGCGTAGAGGACCCGGAGTCGGTGCGTCTGTGTTGGTGCGGCGCGTTGTGTGCGGGAGCGCTGCGCTGCGTGTAGTGACCGCTTGAACCACCGGAGTCGCGCGCGAACGACGAGCCACAGCGACTGAATAACATATTGATTAAAAATGATGAATTTTTCATTAATTGGAGATTATTTCACTCTGGCAAAAGTAGCGTAAATAATTCTGGATTCGTTAGATTGAGTCAACCGCCTGAAATTCTGACATTTTGTCTTATCAAATGGTACCGTAATGGTATCGTGCAGAGAGTGAGACGTGCGGAAATCGATCAATCGACACTGATTGAAATCCACATTGCGTCTCTCGTCTCTCTTGTGATTACTTGAATCCTGGACATCTTTCCGCTACGCTCGTCCGGGCACGAGCTTACGGTTAGATGATGATCAAGAATGATGATTACCTGTTATAAGACTGATAGTTGTCCTCTCCCGGCGAAGGATGCTCCGAGAAGGCGTCACATGAGGACATGAGTGAGGAGTGGTTGGAGCGGGTTCCCTTGGAGGAACAGGACGCGGTGCGCTGGTGTGTGGAGTGACGTCGGCGACGCGGGGAGCGGCCGATAGTATCCGTGTGGCCTACGTTGACGCTGAGAGGATTAAAAAAAAGATGAGCTGGAAAATGGTTATTTTTTCAACAGACACCTAGAATAGATATTTTTGGGATTGTTTAAATGTAAATAACAGAAACACATAAAATACGTCTCTAAAAATATAAATAAGTAGATTTGACTTCATTGTTTGGATATTTTTTTAAACTAAAGCGTTTGGGACCAGTTTGGGATTTTAGGTTGCTCTGAACATCCTCCATCATCATTATAACCTTGTGGAAACATTATAAATATATTTTATGGACGTTAGCTACCTAATAAAGTAGCCGATGAAACGAGTGGAACTGCGTTATAAAAAAATGGTTGATCAAATTTTGCTAATATGATTTTCTTGAAAAAAATACCTAAGCCAATTCCCCCGTATCTCCTATGGATTCGGATTTCCCCATTCTTCTTCTTCTTCTTCTTCTTCAACCTTTGGCCACCCCATGCTGAGTGTAGGTCTCTTCCAAATCTCCCCATTCAGTTCCAGTGAAAGGATATTACTGGTATACTCACTGTTCAGGATAGCACCTGGTCTGCGTGTGCAGATCCGGCAGTGACTTGTGACTGTTGATGTTGGGGCAGCCGCTGTCCTCCTCCCGCATGCTGGGCTGCGAGTGCGAGTTCGACCTGCACATACAACTGCGCACTTATTATTGAAGAAATGCTTACTTCTGATTGGATTTGGAACTTGTTTGGTTACGAATTCAATGATTTCCAGTTGGCCTACAGAGTACGGAATCGTCGGCAGCGTTTAGAGGCGCCTGTGTAGTGCAGCATGATTTTTTGGCGAGAGATAGTGGGAACTTACGCCGCCATTTTGTTTTTCAATACAAATTCCATAGTTATTTTTTTTTAGTTTAACAATGGCGCCCTCCTGACTTTGTCATTGACGCACTATTATAAAATTCGTGGCTTCAAAAGTGCGTTGAGTGAACTTCTGCCGGAAACCCCTATTCAAAGCTGTTCTGTAGGTGTGTGATTTCTGTCGTAATCTGAGTAATCGGTGATAGTTGGTACCTTTGGAGAGTATTGACAATAATGCCGCCTTTAAAAGCCGCCGCCGAGGCGTCTCCATGGTCTATGGTCGACTCCAACAAACAGTCCATTCACATTTATTTTGCCATTGAATATGCGTTACTGTCAAATGACAGTGATCTTTACATTTGTTGTGGTAAGGTTGCTTTTGCGTTGCGACCGCAACAAATCTGTGTTGTTCATTCTTGTTACAATAAGGTGAAAGGAATGTAGCCGTTCTATACGTAGGCAGATGAGAATACCTGATGTACCGTGGCGCGGAGTGCGCGTACTGCGCCGGCGGACTGATGGCGGCCACCGGGTCGGCCGGGGAGCCCGAGCCCGACACCACGGGCTCGGGGAGCTCCATGTTCTCGGGGCTGGACTGGGAACTCGCTAGAAAAGTAATATTAGCTTTATTAACACACTACTCATCACAACCAGTAGTACAGTACCAAAATATGACACACGGAATTGTTCCAAAAATAAAAAAGGGATCGAAGATATTTCACTAACTGTGTTTAAGTCTCAAGGAAAAGCACCTGGCGAGACCATTGTCAACTACGGGGTTCCACAAGTCGAGACTTAGGGATGTTTATGATGATAATCTTGATAGGCAAAAACTAGTAACACTTTGCCCGACCCAGGTATTAAACCAGAGTCCTCAGCTTATCAGTCGTGTTTGCGACCACTACACAAGCGGGGGTCATGTCTAACAAAATAAAGACCAGAATACTCACGGATAGAATATCCACCTTTAATCACCACCTCACTGGGCCTCTGCCGAGGTATCACGAAAGACTCCGGAAAGAACACCCTCGCGTCGCCAAAGCTCAAGGGTCTGTTCATCTTCTCTCTATGGTCAGGGTCTGACTTCTGGGCCTTGGACCCTGAGGTGCCTGATGACGAGGTTCCGGAGAAAGTCCCGGAGAAGGTCCCTGAGTTGTGTTGCGAGCGGGGAATGGTTTCCCGTTCAGGGTAGGAGTCCTTCAGCCGTCTTGTGTCAGCGTATACTTTGTGCGCTGAAAGTGTACCTGATGCGGAAAATTTAAAGATTTTTAATCGTTGATCTTTGCTATCACGAGTGGTTTTTTTGAGCAGTTGACTTCATATCATCTTTGTACTTCATTTATGTAGCAATACAGGGACACACCGACTTGGCTTTTTTGCATAGAGATAGTTTTTAGGCTGGAAAGTTATATATATGGTGGAATTGAGAGATGGGGCACCTTAACCGTTGAAGCTATGGAAAAATGGTACAGCAACTTTTACATTCAGTCCTATTTCTTATAAGGATCTAAAACTCTATGGGACCAACTGAGGTTTAAGTACTTTTGGGAGGAAATACGACTAGCTCGTGACATAGTACTGGCTGTACTGTGAATGAACGTGGATGAAGCAAAAATGTGAGGATCATCATTTTGTGTGACTTACAAACAGCAAAAGGCGGCGAGTAGACATTCTCCCTGCTGTCGGCATGCTCCAGCAGCCGACGCAGCGTGTTCTGTAGTCCCTCGCCAGCGCTGACGGCGCGGCGGGCGGGACCCATGCTGCGGGTCGTCGCGTCTGCGAACAAGCGGGATAGCTATTGGATACGGTGTTACTCTTGGAGAATATTCTCCCGACCAAATTTCGACATTAGGTCCAATCTCAGAAAAGACTAGCCATCTTTTGAATTTTTCTTTTTTCAGGTTCATTGTTTTTTTTTTAAATTTTGTTAAAGATGCTCCCTTGTCCGGATCTATAACAAAGTCAGATATATTCCAGAACAGGGGCCAAAAAGCTGGACATGTCCGCCGAAATCTGTCCGGATAGTCGGTTCCAGTAACCCAACCAAACCAACAACACCCACTTCTAAAAACGAATTTGGTTTTCGTATTTTCCGAAACTGATGTTTTTAGGCCCGTACAAGGAAAACACCATCAAATTACCCTCAAACATAATCTCATACACATAGATCAGTTCTAATTCGGATGCGGTTGACACTGATTGATAGTGAACTGTGAACGTAGGCTTGAATTAGCGATGTCGAGACTTCGCAATTAATCTTACACGAGATGTCAAAACAAGGCAGTTTTATGCAATGTGTCGAAGGAAGATAGATCTAGTGATGTAGAAATTTATTTGTAGAAAATAAGGTACATTCACTTCTGGTGATTTGGATATTTTTCTGAACATAACATAAAATGACACCTGCAATCCCCGAAGGTCCCATGTACTAGGGGCGAGCCTATTGTCATTTCACTAATCCAGACTCGAGGCTACTATACAGGAATTCCTAAAGGAGAAACCTGATGATACATTGTCCCACTTAGTAAACGAACACTTCATGCTCGGAAATAACAATTGCAACCAATAGACCTTTTTTTGTATTGTAATTGTAGTATGGAAGAAGAACTGCTGCGCTGACTCCAAATAAATTCGGATAAGAGCAGGAGAATGATGTTGATGTAATCATTTATTTATTTAAACTTCATGTACAAGAGTGGTACATAGGCGGACTTAATGCCACAAGGCATTCTCTACCAGTCAACCTAGTCAGTCAATCATTATCATTATCTAGATGTATACTTACAGGGGTTGCAGCACGCATCATTGTTCAAGGTACCGGAGCTGACTAGGTGGCAGCCCCCGGCAGCTATCGCCTGCCCCAGGCCACTGCTCATCTGTCAAACAATGAAAGCATTGACGTTGAGATCTAGAAAATTCATCATCTTCCTAACTTTTCCCTAAATATTTTGGGGAGGGCTACCAGTCTATTCGGATGCCGAAAGAAAGAGAGCACAGTTTCATCATTTTACCATATGGCAGGATCAACCTAATAAACCTATGAACGATATATAAACAAACTCACCCTCAACGGTAACTCTTGCTTCCGATCCAGCACCGTCTCCGACTTCACATAGAAAGCCTTGGTCTCTGCCAGTAGCTCCACAGCAGACTTCCGTTTCTGCTGCTGCGGCTGCGCCAAAGACCTGGGGGCCGCCATACCTTCTCTCGACTTGCGCGGGAGTTTGAAACTCGCGAACAACGAGTCTGCAAGACGACGCCTGGGGAGTGAGGAGAAGCTGTGGTCATTTGATTAGTCTGCCTGGATGAGTGGTTTTGGGCAAAAAGGCGTGGATGGATTGATTTTTAAAAAAGTATTTTTTGCGAGAAAAGAATCCATTTATTTCAACTATCAAGGAGGCAGTCTCCTGTCAGATAGCTTAAGCTGGTTGCCAGTTCCATAACGTAGATCTGTATAGAGAAGAATGAGCAAGACGTTTTTAATGGTGCTATTCATCCGGTATTGCTCTTTCTCTCTATTGCACTGGGATCTTACAGGTTCAAACAGGTCATTAAACCGTTTCCTAGGTAGGTATCTCTAGAACTGAATAGTTCTAGGGAAATGAGGTTCATCTTCATTGTTAAGAATGAGATAAGGGACTTCTTGTTTAACCGTCATCCTAAAAGCAGTGGTTCTAAAAATCTTTCATATGAAATATATAATATGGTGCTGCTAATTTTCTTACCTGGGCGGCGACTCAAAGGACCTAGAGAATGACGGACAATTAGCAGCTCCCTCAAACTTCTTCCGTACTTCCTCGACCTTAGACCAGCCGGCTTCCACGTTAAGCCGGCGGTTTAGCGGCGTGGCTTGTGACGCATTCTTCGCCAGCTCTTCCCGGGTCCTCTTCACCGAGACCTCAGGGATGGAGTCACGGGGGCGCAGGCCCCGCGCCTCGTGGCATCTCTCGATGAACTGCTGTCGCCGCAGCGAGAAGTTCACTGATTGGTAGTGATCTTCGTCGTCGTCTAGACACCTAGAAATGCGAGTAAGGTGTTCTGTTTATTGAAACGAAAGGAAGAGACAGTCGACAGCTTAGGAGCTAGTTTCGCCTGCATGTTGTACGATAGAAGCTGCTTGCAGGAAATATTGCTTCGTTATGTTAATTCAGTCAGTCATCTACTTTAATTTGATCTTTGTTATCAAGTAAATAAATGAAAAAAAAAACTGCAACAGCAACATAACTGCAACATATTGACTTTTTTCTTTACTTTTTTGTCATCTTTGTGTTTTAGAAACACAAAGATGACAAAAAAGTAAAGAAAAAAGTGACTGACTGAATTAACAATATGTTGTTGTTCGCGAGTTTCAAAAAAGTAAGTTCTCTACTTTTTTTTTATGTTAAAATTTAGTTTTTTTTTTGCATGCTGTGTCTATCGCATTATATTGTGCACTATGCTTGTATCAAATTGCTTGTAGCATTAGGATAAAAAGTGTAACAATTGTAGATAGGCCAATAAATAAATAAACAGTCGATTCAGTGCTATAGCTTCAGGTAAAATGCCAAAAGGGATTGTTCTGTCTTGATCAAGGACAGCAATTGATGACTGACGAATGTATAAAATATTGGACCGTATTTCTTAGGTATGCACCTGTTCAACGTACTCTACCGGAGTTAATGGGCCCAGACATTGTCACAGACGAAAAAAAAAATAGTTGGGTTGACGAAATTCAATAACAATGAGCTAGTTAGGATGCCGAAATAATTGCGTTGATCTAGATTTTTTTACACAATGTCACTGGAACTTGGTATTCAAATACCTAATCTAAGTAATCCAAATAGTTTTTTTATTCTACGCAGCCAGGCGTGTAAGTGTTGTGTCATGCAGTAACTAAGTATATGGCAATCGACTGGTATGCAGTGTCGCATATCTCCAACCTGGCCACGATACCTACTTGAAATCCTATTTTCTTTTGGGAAATTATTAATCGGGCGAATAAAAATTTTATTGGCGACCAATATACTAAATGGGCGACTATTGTACCAAAGTAAGTAACTATTTATGGGAAATTATTAATCGGACGAATAAAAATTTAATTGGCGACCAATATACTAAATGGGCGACTATTGTACCAAAGTAAGTAACTATTTATGGGAAATTATTAATCGGACGAATAAAAATTTAATTGGCGACCAATATACTAAATGGGCGACTATTGTACCAAAGTAAGTAACTATTTATGGGAAATTATTAATCGGACGAATAAAAATTTAATTGGCGACCAATATACTAAATGGGCGACTATTGTACCAAAGTAAGTAACTATTTATCTGGTCATTGCGGCAAGGAAAATTAAGGAAGCAAGAGCGAGCGAATGCTGAGAGAGACTTGTGGCACCCCGACTCGGACAGGTTAGGTTCGAAGGGGATGGCGGGGTCTAGTGAGCGAGCGAAGTGAGCGAACTAAGACCCCGCCATCCCCTTCGTGTTAGGTTACTTTAAACTCTGTAAACAGAAATAGGAGCCCCGTTCAGCGGGGGTTCGTCGACTACGCCTTATCTACAATCTAGTGATTAATAACCTTGTTTTAAGTTTTTTACAGGAGTCCTTGAATTATCACATAATCGTACTGAACAACTAGTAACTCAAATTTCTATTTTCAAGTTTCTGTTTTAAACATTAGTATTAGCCCACTGTTTGTCGCTCACTTAGTATTTCAGTAGCCCATTTTCAATATTTTTGACACCTTTAATTTGAATTTATGTTCGCTCGTTTAAATACTACCCTTTTCTTTTGTTCTTGTTTTGTTTTGTTTTGTTTGAAGACACTTAGAGTCACTAGTCTGCGAAAGAAATGGTGAATTTTCATGATTTCTTTTACGAGTATATATACGTCAGGTTCATTGCCAAGGACACAGTCGATCGCACGTTGTCGCTGGCAACACTTTGTGGTTGATCTGGCCTAGTGTAGTACGGAGTTTCAACAGGAAGCGGGGCCAGCTTGTACTGGTTTTGGTGCCAGTGACGTGCGACCTACCGTAAGTAAATTAAATAGAAGTCGAGTACTGCTAATTTATCATCCGTCGATAGAACGTTACCTTCATTGTTGGCTTGGGAGCAAAAAGGCAAATCAGGGAATTACGGGATCTCCTGTGCGGGGTAACGGAGTAACACACTTACATTAGCAATGTCATTATTTTGAGAGTCAATTATTGCGTAATTTAAATTGTAAATAATACATTCATACATTCTTACATTTTTTTTTCATTGTATGTTTGTGTTTTGTTATATTTTAATTGTAATTGTGTTTGTTGTTTTGTTTTGTATTGTTTTAATTGTGCATTTTTGAAAAATATTAAGCAATGGTTTAGGAATTTCCAGCAAAATCTTTAGAATTGTAATAGAAAAGTGTTTTCCGGTACTAAGCCGCTGATCCTTCGAGCAGGATACATGTTTGGTCCTTCGAGTCTTACCTAGCAGGCTGCGCGAGATGCGACCTGCAGGGTTGGTAGCAAGAGAGGGCGGCCATGTCTCGGGCTCTGCCAGGGGAGGCGCGGGGTGCAGGGGCCGCCGCCGGCGACGCTCATCATTCGGACCGCGCTCAGGAGACACCGCCGCTACAGTCACTGGCTTCTGGAAACAAGAAGAAGTGATGTTAGATTGTTAGAAACTTATAACAAGGATCGGCGAGATTCTCTCAAAAGATTGGCGTATTTAAGAAGTTCATTTTGTTTGTGGAACGTGAGTCGCCTTAACGTTGCCGTGTCCAAGTAAGTCATTTTATGGTAAAACAATTAACTGTAAAACTGTCCAGGTAGTGTACAATTTGTTTTAAAAATAGGCATAAATAGTAAATACACCGTTAAGAAATAACGGGGTTTTATCATTTTTTTTAATGGTTTCATCTTATTAGGAAATTGACCCCACGATGTTTACCAAATCATTAGATAGATATCAAAAGGCGATCTACGACTATGACCATATTGATCTTTTATAAGTTGTACACACGGCAGGACATGAAGCTGTACATTTCCAGTGCAACTTGGCTTCGCTTTGTAAAGATTTTCTATACAATGAGGGATCCACTTAAACCGGTTTTATATACTTGATTGGCCGTCGTGCGTACGCGTGCATAAAATATCTTATAATGTGTCGTAACTAACAGCCTGCCTTATATGCCTACTGAATGGACTAATAATGGCGGCGTTTTTATGATATTAACGAGTGATAATAAAGAGTTTTAATGAAGTTCTTAAAGTTTTTGCAGTTCAACCGTAAATCACGCTTCACTCCTCTGCTGATACTTCATAAAGCCCGTCACAGACGTAGTTATAATATATATTAATATGAATCATAGCCGCACACGCAGCTAAAATATATATTATAGCTGCGTGTGCGGTCATTCGAAAATTTATGTAGAAATAAGTCGTAATATGCCTAATAATATATATTCTAGCTACGTCTGTGACGGGCTTAAACCTTACCGCCATATTAAAAACTCATTCACTTTTAATTTAAGTTTACATAACCTGACATAAGACAAGTAATACCTACTTGAGTTAAGTATTTGAACTCTCAGCACTTTCAGTGAATGACACGACAGTTACCCACTGTTAGGTAAGAGTAAATACTAATACAATAGTAGAGAAAACTAAACAGTAATGTTTCAAAAGTGAAGAGTTACTCAGTTTTATGTTCGTTCGATGACTGTCTGTTTGAAAGAGCATGATTTGCAAAATAATGTGAAACTGTTAGCGAAGGCTGTCTTGTCAAATCGGAGATATCTAATTACGATTCGGCAGTTTATTACCAGCTCGTATTATGTGCTATTAAATGGCTATGTAGCCGTCCAGTGGCTATATATAAGGTGACTGGTAACTGTGTAGAGTAGTAACCAATACTTAAACACGTGATTGTATTCATGATAACAAACAACTTTCCTAAAGAAACATTTTTTTTAACACTCATTCACTTTCATCCCAATAACACAACAGCCGTCTGAAATCGCAAGCCGCCCGCGTGCTCTGCCTACCCTCTGTTGCACGGTACGATAGTAATGAGACAGAACGGCGTCACGCGGCTAACAGCTGATAGGTCACAGGCGCGTGCCCGCGAGTTTCATACGGCTGTTGTATTATTGGGATAAAAGTGAATGAGTATAAAAAGAATGTTTCTTTAGGAAAGTTGTTTGTTTTCACGTGTTTAAGTATCGGTCACTGATTACCAGTCACAATATAAATGAGCGACCAATAGTCTGTTATGAATACGTCCTATAGAGATCAAGTGGAGATTAATTGATGACTCTGCCCTGGAGTGTAAATGTGGTGCTGTTCCACAAACGATGGGGCACTTAATATTGTGGCCTGCGTGTCCTGTTGTTTGTTCATTACAGGAAATGAAGGATGCTACTGAAGGCGCCAAACTAGTGGCTCAGTTCTGGGCCGACAGAATTTAGATTGCCATCGCTAAGAAGAAGAAGAACCTATTTCAAAGTACCAGGTGGAATAGACAAATACCCCAAAGTACCTATGACCCGGGCTTCGGGAGGTATGCAAAGAACATCCTTTACACAGTCAACTAACCTGCTCACTGACAGTATCAAGAGCAGACGCATTCCTATTGTATTCACCCCTATCATAGGTCTGATAAACTCTCTTTCTTCCATCATTTTCTCACAAAATCCAGTCATCTATTTTTGAGGCTTCTCCAACCATCGTTCTTGGATCTTTTTTCTAAGGGTTTAACCTTCACCAAGCCTAATAATCTTGAAATAATGGCCTTTGCAAACCGAACTCAGGTCTACAAGATTCCTTCATCCTCATCATTCCTCTGCCCTCATCCCAATTTAGTTGAGTTCTGCGCATCATTATGATCTTCTTCTTCCACACTTCCCTAATACTTGTCATCTCAGTAGTCACCCCCTCTCGCCATATCATCTTTCACAAGATTCCCTACATAGACTTATTTGGTATGGATATACCGGTTGTCCACCAAACCATAAACACAAGCGCCCCAATTGTCCGGTATTTGGGACACGTCCCGCAATTCTGGCAGGCCACAATATTGATGAATAGTATCCGCGCATACATTAGCAGCTTTATTAAGCGCAATGACAATACTGACCGCTGGTAATGAGGTTATTGTGCGCCATCGCGTGGTTGGCTCACATTTTAATATGGACGCGGTTGCAATTTAATTTTTAACGGGTTTTTGTGGATCTGCGATACATTTCAGTGAGGTTCAATTAACTTTTTGGCTTCCATTTCATTATATCGGAGCAGTTCTGCGGTTCGACTCGTTGTCCCTTTTTATTACTGGCTAGCTTTTGCCCGAGGCTTCGCCCGCGTGGATGTCGAAAAATATCCGACTGGAACATACCGAACAACCACAGTTATTTACCTTCACCCCCTTTTTACTCCTTCGGGGGTAGAATTATCAAAAACGCTGAGATACGTATAAATTTATTTTTAATTGTCAGCCTAAACACAAAATTTGAAGATACTAACTTCAAAACTGACGGACTTTCGTATAAACCCCTATTTAACCCCTTTAGGTCTGGAATTTCCAAAAATGCTTTCTTAGTGGATACCTAATCTTCACAAAGAATACACCCTCCAAGTTTCATGTCTCTAGGACCAGTGGTTTGGACTGTGTGTTGATATATCACCCAGTCAGTCAGTCAGTCAGTTTCCCATTTTATATATTATTACTGATTACTATTGATATAGTATGTAATAAGATACGTATTTATTAGTTTAAACTTTATTGTATCCCAGAAAAAGTTCAAAAGAAAAAATCATTTACATTATTTCTTATAACAAAAACATTTACTTTGAGTTTCTCAACGTGTAGGTATACAAGTTCGGGTAAAACGTCCAGTTTTGAAGTCCTCAGTTCTTCTATATTTAAGAGTTCCGTAGACTACTTATTCCAAATAACTTTTCATAGAGCTACAATAATTTCCTGATGCCCCGTTCACTTGTAAAATCCTTATCTTATACGTTCCCACAGCTGGGACACAGGTCTCTTCTCTGTGAGAGAGAGAAGGCTGTGATTCACCACGCAGCCCCAGTGCGAGTTGATGGATGTCATCATCATCTTCTACCCTCTGTCCCATGTTACTTAGGCCCGGCGCAACACGTTTCCTTCTTCCATTCTCCCCTGTCAGACGTCACGGCATCATTTACTCCTTTTTCTTTCCTATCATTTCTCAAGCAATCCATCCATCGATTCCTTGGTCTTTCTCTCACATTCATCACACTTTTAGTCACATACAAGTTCATGGATGACATACTAAAATGTATTTGAAAATGTTTGAATTTGGAACATGCATGCATTTCCTCACGATGTTTTGCCTTCGCCGTTGTGCGAGCTTTTAATCTAAATTAAATACCCTTTTACAAAATAAACCGTATCCACAACTCCATGCAGTATAGAAAGTTGCCACCAGTCACAACTACGGGAAAACGAAAGTAGGTACACAGTCTTTATCTAGTTTTTTCTTCACAAATTACGAGCGTTTATGAGAAACTTCTTGGTAGACAAAGGGGACTAATGCCACGCTTGACTCAATTGAATGAGTTTACACACAGCAAGTGAGATTACAAGTCTTTAGGGCAGTCATTAAAAGCGTATTTTTTTGATAATTTTACCTTTTGAGGTTTACGAGGTAATGGATTTGAACGAGAGATGAAATTAGGAGTAATTAGAGACAGTTCTGTAATTCTGTTTGTTTTTTAGAAAGTGTAGTAGAAAATTACTGATATTAAGCTTAAATACTCGTACAGTATGTTTTTTCAATGAGCATTTTAATAAAGTCGAATTGAGAACAAGTGCCTTTTAAAACCACTACGTTTTAAGAAACAGTAAACACACTTGTTTTGAATTTCAGGTATTTTCAGCGCTAATTACGTCATTCGTGTAATCTTTGGAAGGATCTTTTAGTTAGATCTTAATCCTGTTAAGTTTTGTCGCTATTGGCTCCGTCAAAATGCGACATCGCTTCCTTAATAATAAATTGCCTATCTGCCTCCTTATTTTTCGGACACATACAGACATATATTATTAAACCAACCTTTTATTGACAGAATAGTACGTCCATAACAGAACAGAAATAGTCTTAGATGATATAGATAGATAGACATTGGTACAATGAATAGTAAAAATAGATGAATCGCCTTTTGTATCAAAATAATTCAAAACGGTGCTATACAGAACTCTTTTGTTGTGATCTCTAAAACTACTGTACTGTTATTGATGAATGACGGTTCACTGATCGTCGCAGAAGAATAGGTTATGTAATAGATACTTAAAGGAAGTAAGTAACTATTGATATCACTGCCTTAGAGTAAAGAAACGATTGTAAAAGCGGAAGGCAAATAACGGAACAACGTATATGGCGGAGATCGAGAAGGTTCTTTGAAGATTTTTCTAATTTGGAGTCTTAGTATATTAAAATTAACGATAAAATACACCAACGGATTCTTGAAAGATTTCACAACTATGTAGGTACCAGTAGCGAAGGGTCAATTTTGTAAGAGGTAAGCCGGAGTACATATCTTTAATGTGATTATATTATTTGTCTATAGAATACTGATACTGAAGGTTGCAGGGATCCGCTGGATGCGAGACGCACGGGACCGGTCAATGTGGCGACACTTGGGGGAGGCCTATGTCCAGCAGTGGACGTCTTTCGGCTGAAATGATGATGATGAGAATACTGATTGTGCCATTTTTCAAAGGGAGTCCGGTAGGAATAGAGTTGTATGGAACCTCGCCACTGGTAGGTACTACTTGGGACTATTAGGGAAGTAGGGACCAATTGAACCAGATGAACACTAAAATGATGGCTGATAGGTACTTGATAAAAGATATAGAAACTTACTACTACTTACTTACTTTGATTAAAGCGGTGTATTTTCTGTTTTTGTGCTCACACCATATTTTTTTTTTATTTTTTATTCAAAGTCTATACATGAGGATTTGTAATTGGCTTTCTGGTGACTATGGTTTCCTTGTTTGTGTGTTTTTATTAGCTGTAAGTCCTCCATGTACTAAAATAAATAAATAAATAAAATTATGTAGGTATTGGTAAGACCTGTGGTGAGGTGCTGACTCTAAATAAAAAGCAACAAACACTTGATGTTGGAGTTTCATGTTGATGACGGACCTTGGCTTAGCCCTAGTTTTTACTTGCGACAAATAAAACAACCAACTAGAGCACAATTTCAAAAAGCAAACTAAAAGCCGCAGAACTAATTCATAAAATTGCTAACATAACATAACACAGGTGCTGGTCAAGGAAACATAAACAACAAACAAATTACGTATTCAGCAGACGTAGTTACCAACTAGCTGTTAGATCAGTAGTTTGCGGTGACACCCGAGGCTTGCGCAAGAGCAGACGTGAGGCCGCGTCATCAATAAAGATAGTCATTGTGGCTGACAATTACTGGTTACCTAAGCGTTATTTGTTTTTATTGGATAACTAGCGAATGCCAGCACTTTCTTTTGAATCAGATTCATTTAGAGGTTTTTCTTATGTCTGGCAGCATTTATTTTTTTAACTTTGTTGGCTAGATTTATCATCCTCATCATAATCTCTTAATTTCTATATAATTATATTTTAGTGCATGATCACTTAAAAACTATGTTAGTGTACGCACGACGGCCAATCAAGCTTTACAAAACCAGTCTTGCGGATCTCTTATTGTATAGGAAATCTATACAAAGCGAGGCCAAGTTATACTGGAAATGTACAGCTTCATGTGCCGCCGTGTGTACAAATACAAATACGTTAGTAACATAAAAACTTAAGAACTATGTTAGTAGACATTAACGATATTTACAGGAGCATGTAGCTGACTAAAATATCAGAAGAAAGGAAAATCCAATTTAGTGATCTGTTTCTAGTTTTGTAGACATACTGTGCTGCAGTAGACCATCAACCGTCCTTCCGTGGCCCTGGAAACTCTTGCGTTTTTTATTTGTAGGTCAGAATCAGATTGTAGGTTGACCATAATATGATTCGTGATCGTACCTAGTAAATTTTTACAAAATTACCTACAAAGTCATCAGAATCATAAATATACATTGATTAATCCCTAAGGATCAGCGCAGACAGAGAGGAATAATCCTTGCGCGGTCTCGGGCATTTTCTTTACGGATCCCGCATATCTTCGAGGACGCGTGAGCATTTTTTGTCAGGTTCAAGCAGGTACAATAAAGTGCATAAACTTTATTGTAATAATTATAAAGTTTATTTTCAAGTGCGTTAATAAAATCCTCTCCGCTGCGCTCCGTTCTGTCTGCGCTGAGCCTTAGTCGCTTTTTACAACCACGGGATGAGATGGGATGGTGCAATTCTTTGTATCAGGCACCTCATAAAATAACAAAAACTCAATAAAAACCGCAATAAAAAAATAACCCAAGCATAACTCTCATTTTAAATTATCCTTGACCCATAAGCACGTAAATGAGAATATCAAATAATATGTCACGAGTTTGAAGACACAGTCTTCAGTCGTAACGAGGTTGTGCAACTTATTGACTGACATTGTTATGTTAATATGACTGTGTCAGACAAAGATAAATGCTTCTTGTTTAAAGATTTTTTAAGTTATTGATGGTAAACTGACAGCTGATGGTAAAGTTGTCCTTAACGCTTAAAGACAGTGATGTAATGAACTACCAGATGCATTGCAGGACTAACATTATACATACATATGGTCTAAATAGCATTGGGGATCAGACCCAATCGCAATCAGATGTAACAATAACATCACGCCTGCAATGCCCGAAGGGATAGGAAGCAGTGTACCTAATAGTACATCCACATTAAACCAGCTATATTTAGGTCCCATGTAATAGGCGAGGCTATTGCCATCAACCGGGCACACATCCAGACTCCGTGGCTGCTACTGAGACATTCCTGATGGAAGAACCCAATAACACGTTGCCCGACCCGGGAATCGAACCCAGGACCTCATGTTCAGCAGTCGCGCTTTCGACCACTCGACGATCGAGGCGGTTCTATTAGATTCAATTAGCAGTTTGAACTTGCCTAATACACATATTACATCGAAGAATCGTTACCAACTTATTAAGATCACCTATTTCCATAATTTTAAATGTTATTCATATTGTTTCAAGCAATAAGAACGGAGATTTAAATTAAAATAAAAGAAACTAACGGTCTATATGATAATAATGTCGGATGTTACTAAAGAAATTAGCATAAATAAATAAAAATCTTTAGTGTATGATGTTCGTTACTTACGTGTGGGATGGGCCTCGAAATCAGCGGTTTAGAAAAGAGAGGAATAGAGAAGGATATTTTTTAGATAATGTTTGCTGCTAATTTGAACAAAATAAAATGAAAATTTTGCTCTTGGATTAAGGTTTCTTTTTGTCAGAGAATTATTGACTAGTACCTAGTCAGTAACTAGGTATAATATGAACTAGCCGCTAGTTGATATTATAACTAGATATTGTAATTTATTTACACAGCTTTATCTAAATCAATCCTCTAAACACTCGAAGGGACCAATTTTTAGTAACATTTTTTCCAAACAACAGTTGTGATTGTCCTATTCATCCTATTTGTTACCCCTCTGTCTTTTACCAAGATTACTGAAAAAGGAAAAGGACCTATCTGGGATCTATCTTGCTTGATACGTCGCGTAATAGAATCCTCGCCATTTTGCGGTGCTCTTTATGAAAAGAGGTAGATTTTGGCCAAGAAACTTTTTGGAATATCAAAACCTGCCAAGAACAGTTTGGCTCATTACCTAATGACAAAAAAGATTTGACTTTGAAGTTAAAAAGTTCTCTCTTTTATCGGCTAACGAGTCATTAGCAGATAAAACAACTTTTTGAAGTGGTGTGATGCCAATTTGCCATTCGTTTTCAAAAGATCATTAGGGAAAAATTAAATTAAATTATTTTTCTAGGAAATTCTTATTTGATGATAAACATTCAAAAGAAATTCACGTAGTTAGCAATTTAAAAAGAATTACAACATCTCAAGTAGGTACTGATTTTTCGTGTTATATTTTTCATAGCGAAACCAAAGACCACTTAAATAACACTTTGATTCCCGCTCATTCTATCGCTATCGCTTGTACCTACGCGCTTATTTCATAGCCCATCAAGTATGTGTGTTTACGTTCACATTATAGCATAATGAAAAGCACTGAGCATCGCACTTGTTGTTAATATTACCTAGTTAGCAACTGGAGCAATGCGCGCCATTTTAATATTTTAAAATGTGTAACACTACATTTTTAATTCACGTATTTGATTGGAACGAATTGTAGAAAGTGGGTGCTTAGTTTTTAAAAAATATTAACGTCATTTTGAAACATATTTCACGCTAGTTTTCTATCTAATTATATAGGTAGGTATTTTTCTTTCTTGTAGCAATAATAGACTAGATGTATGTACATACGTCAAAAGACAATCTAGAGAAAGGGATAGGTTAAAAAACTTACATTATTTTATTCCAAGCTCAGTCGCCGTTTCCGTAAATACGATGTTTATTTAGGGCATTCGAATTTCAATTAAGAACATCACTATGGCACCCACAAAGATCCATTGTTTTTTTTTTTTCAATTAATTGCACACACAAGTCACAATTTAATCAATAAGTCCACCGAGAATATCAGTAGCGGCCAGCGAATGCGTTCGCTTCAGCCGCAAAAACGTTAATAAATGAATGGTCAATTTGCAATATCAATTTATAAAGCAAACAAATAATGCACGAAAGACCGAACAATCATGAGGGTTCAATAAGAACTCTAATTAGTCCCTAGTTCACGCAGTTATTAACACAACGAAATTCTATTAATATGAGATACCTAATTACAAGGAACTATTGGTTTTTTACCAAGAAAAGATGCCTAAAGTGAACACAACAAAGTGAATATAAAATAATAAAAAACGTCATCTTTACCAAAATGAACGTCTTTTTTTTGCAAGTCGATTTCTACAGTTTGGATTTCACTAAATTACTGAAATGATCCAGTTGAAAGTCCAAGTTGTTTTTACATTTTTTTATAAGTAGAAGGTGTCCTATTTCAGGAATATCGGCTTTAATGATGATAAGTCTGTTGCTGTGTCAAGTGGTATTGATTTCAGCGGAACAGTCGCCATTCCGCGCCTCGTGTATTCATGAATTTTTTACGGGCGATGTGAAAATTGCAACCAGTGCAAACTTTTTTGAATCCTTTGCAAGGGTCACAAGGTTGTTCCTATATTTTATTAGTTCCTGCGACTACAAATCTACAATTTAGTAATTAGTAAGTCTGTTGTTAAGTTGGAATAATTAAAGTTATTTTAAGTGAGTTCTGCCCTAGATTAAATGTGGGAAGAGAAAGATTTATTTTTTAATATGTCTTCATGTTTTTTACATTATGATTATTGTTTATGTATAGCTAGGTACAACAACAATACAAAATGCATTAAAAATTAAAAATTACCCCCACAGCACAGGCATAATTTAGTGTATCAAGTACAAAATAATTACCAACGATCTTTTATTTTATTTTTACAAGATGGTAGGCTTACCACAGCGTGGGATCTTGACGTCTGCATCGATGATATCTCCGCATTAGTTAATAGAGGCATTGTGTTTATTTCCTGTGCGTTTAAATATCAATTGTATGCGATGAACTATTTATAAAGTAAGTAGGTGACGCCGGCGAGTGGGACTGCCATTAAATTATTCTATTTATAGTTCTCTCAATGATTGTTGTAAAGTGGACCTTCGTTTGTCATTTGTTTTTCTGCTTTGTTTGGTTTTGTTTTAGCAAAAGTTTTCAAATCCCATTGAATGACTATTTCATGAAAAAGTCATACAGTGGGATTAAAGGAAGTTAAACGCCCTGGGCGTCGGGGGTCACGTGGTGGCTCCCGGCCACCGTAGGCGCGGGCCTGTGGACGGCGAGTTATGGGCCAGCTCGCCGACCGGCCGTCTTATGACGACAGGCCGTGTCGACGGCGCGTTCGTGTTCCACGCGCGCCTCAAAGAGATGTCAGCAAATAAGTAGGGGTCCGCAAGGGCCGATGCCTGCCAGGGCTGCGGGACTGTTTGAAAGAGATACCGTGGCCCTGGAACACAAAGGGCAAAGAAGGAACATGGATGGGTTTTAGTCAGTAGAAGTCTGACACTCCCTTCCGCTCCGCCCAGAGTGGGGGGGTCATTTGATGATTTCCCATCCGAAAAAAAAAAACAAAAAAAAAGGGTTCTATTGTTGTATTGATGATTTTAATATAATTCTGTAAAGCCATATTTGTTACGGTCGCGAATCATATTTTAATCAACATACAACCGGACACTGACCAGCAAAAAACGTAAGAAAATTTAAACTTCGCGGGCAACCCTGGCGCTTCCACCTTAAAGCAAAACGTTAACATTTTTTTTTCTTTCTCCAATTATAATAATAAAATAAATTCATTTATTTATGTAATTTACACCCATTGCCATTTATCACAATACAATCAGACTATAATCACACTACAAACACAAAAAACATAACATTACAATTTAGTTAAAAATAAAATAGAATTGATTCAAATACAATTAAAATTCAACTCAACTCAATTAAAATTTAGCACGCTATGACCCTTTAAAATTATTCTGTTTTTATTTAGTTCTTATCTCATCATCATCTGCTTAGCCTTTTCCCAACTATGTTGGGGTCGGCTTCCAGTCTAACCGGATGCAGCTGAATACCAGTATTTTACATGGAGCGACTGCCTATCTGACCTCCACAACCCAGTTAGTACTGGGTAATACGATACCCCTTGGTAAGACTGGTTGTCAGACTTTTTGGGCCACTGACTACCTATAACGACTGTCAAAGATCTACAAATGACACCCGGGACCAACGGCTTAACGTGCTTTCCGAGGCACGAAGGAAACTCGGTATGTAATGGGTGGTCACCCATCCACAGACCAACCTAGGCAAGCGCGGCTTAACCTAAATATCGATCCGAGCGGCTGTTATTACTTAGCCACGAGCTTTTTATCTCATATCATTCGTTAATTTCCCTAGCCATAATTTCTAAAAGCACGTTTGTTTTGATAAGGTTGATTTGTTTAATCCGTATGCTAAGCCGATGAATGCCGATGATGAATCATTGAAAGACATATGTTTAGCACAGGGTGACGCGGAGACTTCATGGAAGATACATTCGTAAATTAATTTCAGTTATCCCAAAAGCCAAACTAAAAAATGCTAAAGAATACCTATAGTTATAAACAGGGTGGCGCCGACAATAAATGAAAACACTGGTAATAATAGTTCATAGGAATATTTTAAAACTATCAAATAAATCCTAACGTCAAAATAAAAAATAAAAAAATTTCAAACATACTCACTAGCATAAAACTGTTAACGAAATACAACACCATTTATAAATATTGGTTTACTAACCTAAGGTATAATTTTCATTAATTCGCGTCTGGAAATAAAATTTAAGGAACGAATTTGGCAAAGGTTTTTGAAGTAGCGAGTTGGCAACATGACGTGTAATTATACCGATGCGCGGGTCGTTAACCTGTCGGTACAAGTCTATTAATCTACGATTCTACAATATGTAGAAAATGCTGAAAATTAAAAATAATTTCCTGTGACTCGAATGTCTGCATACAAAAAATCGAATTAATTTTTCTATGCAGACTGGGAACGACATGAGGTATAGGCAGTTTAATCTATTGTCGTATTGTCGGCGCCACCCTGTATAGTAGTACAGTCACTTGCTTAAATGAGTAAAACGCTCGCATTCATTAATTTTGAGATTTTTTTAAATTTTTTACGAGGAAGCAAAGAATTTTCTTCAAAATCCTTTAGTTTATGTTAGAAAAATATCTTACACAATTGGGGTGCCATAAAGCCTAGTTTCATTACCCGATGTAACACATCTAGCACAAATTATATCACACACACACGCATATCGGCACAGAGCTAACTGTACATTACGAAATACTGCGCACGCGCATCCGAGCATGAGATCCAACTAGATATAGCCTATTTGTATGTGGGTAGTGCAACGAAATGACGAACGGGGATCAAAATGCATGGCGTTATGTTAATGATTTAGTTAGTACTCATACAATACATGGTGTATTGTTTGTTAACAAAGATAATTCTCTACCACACCCTAACTCTGTCTTCCTGGAAGGCCCAAGAATCTGTCAACTATTAACTGCTTTATTTAGCTGACCGACATAACAACAGGCCATCAAACCATTTGGTAAAATATGTTGATTAGTAAGTTGAAGATAGGTCTTAAACAAAAGAGTTGATAAGGAGTAATTCAGAAGTAATCTATGGAATCGAAGATGAAGGACCTAAATACCCATCGCATTCATTATTATCTTCCTGTCCTTGTCCCATTCTACTTGGGGTCGGCGCAACACGTTTTATTCTTCCATTCTCCCCTGTCAGACGTCACGGCATCATTTACTCCTTTCTCTTTCATATCAATCGTCACACAATCCATCCATCTTACATCGCATTAACCCCGAATTATGTTCTGCTATAATCACTGGATGAAAAGTTATAACCAGACTGGTCACACTTTTGTTGTAAATCTGCGAATCTATCAGGCCTAGAAACTGCCTTTCAGTCGCCGCACATTGTGGTACTCTCGCAATCTAGGGGGATTTAAATCAAAATATAAATTTTAATAATTGAAAATATAGTTATAACCTATGTATACCTAAGACTATCTGTCACAGCTACATATTAGAAATTCTTGTAGGTAGGTTAAAAAAATAAATAAAAAATGGTGAAGTGGGTAGATAGTAATCGTTGTATCCTTACAATACGTACAACAACATTAAAGTGTCATCTTCACTTGAGATTACTGATCAAATTTACGTATGTGGTTTATTATTGTATTGTGTATATCTTTCAAGATAAGTTAGTGTATTTTATTTAAGTAATAGTTTAACATTGATCTAATAACATCATTTGAAAGCACATTTAAATTAAGCATTTTTTAGAGATGATTTGCAAAACAAAAGGCGAATGAAAAAATGACCTGAATATCCCGGTGTTTTTATTGTTTTAATTTATAACTTTTTATCTTTTGAGAACAATTGATAAAAATTGCGCTTTTTTGCGACCGCATACATTTTTTCGGTTTTCAAAATGACCGCCGAAATTACAAAAAACACTAGAAAAACGTCACGAATAGACAATAATACCGACCTACTTAATAGGCTTCTTATATCATCAGACCCCTTCATATCCAGCTTAAGGCTTATAATGAATAGAAAACGGATTCCTCTAGATCCTGACGTCCTAAAAATGCTTTCTGTACCCACCGTAAATGAGGCCGAAAGAGGAATAAGTGACTAAAATAACAAAATTTATTCATATCGCATTTTTTTTTAAACAACTTCATTTTCTATTTGAACACCAATTATTATTATTTTTTTTAACTTGTTTCTTTTATTTAATTCAATTTGGAATTAAATCCCCCTAGATTGCCGAAGTTCCCACACTGTGCGCCGTCGCCAAAGAGATTAATCTATGCTTTTGCAAAAATGTAACACAATTTGTTCACCTGCCACCACAAACAATCAAATTATTTGATAGTGTACAACTGTACAGGTATCTGTAATCAGTACAATGCAAGCACTTATCTATATCTGTCACCTACATCTAATGTTCGAGTTGAACACAAACAATAGATACCTGTGTTCCAATTTTAGTGTTATTTACGTTACACTTTAGTATTGAATGAGTTGGGCTTTCGAAGTGGCCTAAATTGCTCCAATATTTGTTTTTGTATTATTGTCGGAATCGTCCATAGTCTTCTCCTTATTAGGTACAGAGTTAATTTATGTGAGTTACTTAACTCTACCTTACTCAAGTTACTAATCTATTAACAAAATTTAATTTTAATATGATATGTATATCGCTGTGCCCTAACAGGGTCAATATTATTGTACTTAGCGGTAAGCCTTTTATAACATCTTTTTAACATTGTGGAAAGCAAATAAAGTGAATGTGAACTTACTAATTATTACTACTATAGTAGTTGTGTTTTAGCATGGCAATAGCGGTCATTGCCCTTTCCCTGATATCTCTTTACACGAACTGAAACCATAAACCGTGTACTTATCGTTTTTTCTGTTAATGTTCAGGATCACAATCAATGTCAATTCAGGGGCTATTAACAGGTTTGTACACGTTTTTTAAAAGAAGAGATTCAATAAATGTATGTGGTTCAATGACCGCTATTGCCATGCTAAAACACAACTACTATAACTACTATCCCAATGCATGGCAAAAGCCTCCCATTTCTATTTCCACACAATTCTGATTTCAAGTAGTCTCGTCCAGTCCTTTTGGTAGGAGCCAAGCTCGCCTACCATCTTCACCTTTACCTTACCCAAGCCATATCCAGTACCTAAATCCGAGTCCTGAATTTAGCGTTGTTTGAATTGATACTCAACTGGTCGAAATCGTGACTGCTGAGCACAAATGAGATCCTGGATTCGATTCCCGGGTCGAGCAAATTGTAAATAGGGTTTTTCCATACAGAATTTCTCAGTAGCAGCCACGGAGTCTGGATTTGCGCCCGGTTGATGGCAAAAGGCTCACCCCCTATTACATGGGACTTAAGATATAACTGGCGAAATATGGGTGTACTATTAGGTACAGCTCTGCCTAACCCTTCGGGGAATACGGACGTGATGTATGATGTTATGTATTTATATTACTATAATTTTTATCGCATTTCGCCTGTCTACAACATAAGTTTCCATTTGTCATTGGAAAGGTTCTCAAACGTAAATGTCAAAAGTTAATCCACATTCACAGCAAAGTTACAAAAGCTTGCAACACAACAACTTCACATAAATCGAGTACCACGTAATGTCATGGTCAATTTGTTCACCATTTACTACAGTTTCATGGTGGTTGAATTAGTGGCAAGGTCAGTACCGCGATGATCTTAGCTGATGGACAGCTTATAATCAATTTTAAAGGGACCCGTGTCATTTAGTTTAGATTTGACCCAAGAGAAGATATGGTAGGTAAATGGTCACAGGAGTATTCCAGGGAATCCTAAGGTGGAAACGCCAGGGTAGCCCCCGAAATTCAATTTTTTTACGTGTTTGGTAATTTATAGGTCCAATCCCATAGAATCACTATTTTATGAAATAGTCATCCAAAGGGATATGAACTTACAGGGTTGTATTATTTGTTATATCCTTACAGAGTTATAATCTTTAAAGTCATCACTTTTAAGATTATAACTCTGTAAGGCCATATTTGTTACGGTCGTGAATCATATTGATACAACCTGACACCGACCTGCAAATTGTCCCTAAGCATAGACGAGTCAACTAAAGTACCGAGTGTAAACAGACCCTTCACATAGCCGTCAACCAAGCATTCTGTACATCAAACTAAGTAACTTCAAAAAATTATTGCTGGGAATCGACTTTTTTTTTTTGGGGTGAAAAATCACGTTTTACGGTAAGACTCGATGGAAAGCACTCATAGCAATGTGCTGATGAATGGATTGAATAGTACGAGGGTCGTGGAGGTGTGTAAAGTAAAAATCTTACATTAAAAACATGTATTTAAAAAAAAAACTTGTGAAAAAGTTGGAAGTTTGACCCCTCAATATCTCCGTAACTAGAAGGTTCCCAGGTATCGTCCAGAACAAAAAAATGATAGCAGTGACGGGGAGAACAAGTGCCTTTCGTTTATGTTAAGGGTCTATTTACACCCTTATGTACCTAGTCATCGATGCTAGGACAAAAAATGACTGATAACGATGTCTTTAAACACTTTTGTAAAATCTACCCATTTTTGCTAGTGTACTAATTTCCATCCTTCCAATTTCAAAAACCGTCATCCTGGTGCTATTTGCTGTTTTATTGATTTCATTTTCAGGCTTAAAGAAATACACGGATCTAAATAAATATCTAGGCTACGTATTGTTTTCGTTTTTTAGCGAGACTCAAGTTCATTACCGACTTCCACAGACCATCAAAGTAATAGTTTGAAGAACCTCCTTCACGGTTATAACATAAAATTTCATCACACCGTTAATAATTAAACCGTAGAGTCCCGTTAAATATAACAAGCCGTAGCTAAACCATAAAATAATGTAGTTAAAATCAATAAATCGGTTAAAAGATGGTGGTTAAAATTAACTATCATTTATTCTCGGTATACGACCTTGGAACTTTGGTCCATAACAATTAATTTATCTTTGCCTCAGAGCAGAGATGGCCCACTGGTATCGGGCCCAACAAACCAAAAATTTGAAGATATGTGGTGGATAACGGCATTCATGGCCCACTTCCTCTCAGAGAGAAGAAGCCTTCGGCCCAGCAGTGGGAACGTTATAAGCTGATTATGATGTAATAAAGCAGTTAGTTGATGACGCGAAAATAGTGAACTGAAACGTTAAGAAAAAACGGTCTCGTCATATTCACAACCCATGTCCTACACATGAATGAACTGAAATGCGCCACAAAAGACCAGTAAAAAAAGGAAGAGTGCTTTTGCACACTTCAGTGAACCCTTTTATTCCATTCGTTTTGGGGAGTGCACAGTACCTATGTATATACAGAGATTATTTACACCACTCTGAAGCTGAGATTTTGCATTGATTGACAGTGGTTTTACCGTTAAGCCGTGTACTGAAACAATCGCATAATAACTACAATACAAGAGGTAAATTGGCCCTTCAGGAGGCCGTCAACCAAGCATTTTGTACATCAAACCATGCAACTACGAATTAGCACAATTTGCAAATTTTATTGTTGGAAAACGACTTTTTGTTCTGGGGTGAAAAATCTCGTTTTACAGTAGGACTCAAACTATTTCCACATAACATAATATTTCTATTAATAAACTGTATTAACTGTATACCGAGGAGCTCGTGGCTAAATAATAACAGCCGCTGGCGAGTCGATCTTAAGGTTTAGCCGCGCTTGCCTAGGTTGGTTGCCCTGGATGGGTGACCGCCCATTACATATCGAATTTCCTCCGTGCCTCGGAAAGCACGTTAACCCGTTAGGTAGTCAGTGGCCCGAAAGTCTGACAACCAGTCTTACCAAGGGGTGTCGTATTATCCAGTACGAACTGGGTTGTGGGGGTCAGTTAGGTAGTCGCTCCATGTAAAATACTGGTATTCAGCTGCATCCGGTTAGACTGGAAGCCGACCCCAAGATAGTTGGGAAAGGCTAGGCAGATGATGATGCTAATAAACTGTATACCTTGAAAATTACTAACATCGGTGACATAGACTATATTTTTCAGCCTTCACGGTATGTTCGTAATGTGAGTTGAAAACTACAACCAGGTCTTCCTCAGTAGGTAATGGAACAGTCTCTTTCTTAGCGTATCGATGGCAACCTAAATTGTGTCGGCCCAGAACTGAGCCACTAGTGTGGCGCCTTCAATAGCGTCCATCAGTTCCTGTAGTTAACAAACGACACGACACGCAGGACACAAGATTAAGTGCCCCATCGTTTGTGGAACAACACCACATTTAAACTCCAGAGCAATCTCCAAGTAAGCAGGTTTTCCTCGTTGTGGCCAACCTGGGTCTGAAGTTCATTTGAAGACTTCAGGTCGACGAAAGTCAGCCTAGGATGGGATAGTAACAAACTGGTATTATTATTACTTATTTTACAAATTGCAATAGTCTAGCTGCAGTCCATTTATAATATTGTATTCCGAGGAAGATCAAAATATTTACAAACACTATCGTTCCCATTATGTATATTTCTCACGTCTCGTTCGTCAGTACTTGTGTGATTGTGTGGAATAGTAATCTAAACATTTGTTGTAGTTATCGCTGGTGTTGCATTAGTTATGAACAAATAATCTGGATTCAATAGAACAGTTTATTATGTCATAAATCTATTTGTAGCTTTTCGTGATGTGGCATTTTTCTGGAATTATTTTGCCATAGTTAGTTGAATTTTTAAGAGTGTTAAAAAAGGACCGATTCGCGTAAGGTCAATTTCGCGTATGTTACAACTTCAGCATACCTCATCTTCTGCCCAGCCTTTCTCCAACTAACAGGATGCAGCTGAATACCAGTATTTTTTTTTTTTTTACATGAACCGACTGCGTATCTGACCTTCACAACCCAGTTAGTAATGGGTAATACGATGTTCTTGGTAAGACTGGTTGTCAGACTTTCAGGTCACTGATTACTTGTAACGACTGTCAAAGATCTACAAATGACAGCCGGGACCAACGGCTTAACGTGCTCTCCGAGGCACGGAAGAAACTCGGCATGTAATGGGTGATCACCCATCCACGGACCAACCTAGGCAAGCGCGGCTTAACCTGAAGATACACCCGAGCCGCTGTTATTTAGCCACGAGCTCCTCGGAGGGTTCTATTTCGGGGTTGGTTTAATTCACATAATTATGGACAATAAACAAATCTCTTCTATGTTCTGCTAGTTCAAACATCGGCAAAAGTCGAAAATTTCCGAAGATATGACGTTGCCTACAATTTTGGATTTACTTAATTAAACATTCAAACATACACATTTGTATTATACAGTAACTAGTATTACTGTGACATCCCTATTTTTAGCTCACCCCACAGGCTGCAAATCATTTTATTAAAGGCGTCATTAAATTAAATTATTAATAACATCTCATGAACATTGATATGTTTTCATTGTGAGAGTCTGTTGCATATAAAGCTCAGCGAATTTATTGCTCTTATTTATTATGATTATTATTTCTTGGAATAAAGATAATTAATATTGTGGGAATATTATTTATAGTCTTTGATATCTTCTATAGTCTTAACTACTCATCTCTCTTTTGGCATGTGTAGGAGTTTAGCACTAGGGATACACATTTTATTTTTTTATATTTCAGATTTTATTTAGAAGTATCTGAACTGCGGATTTATTTTGAATTCTTTTGGCAATCGAATGAAATTAAATGAGGAGTGCTGTTGGCGAACTTACTTCATGACATAGTTTGGAAATACAAGATGGCGCCGCTAGTTCCAATTATGGCCACGCGCCAGCTGTCAATAGAAGTCACAATACTCGATAAATTACCATAGCATAGCAGGCCACCTTTTTATCTTCAATTGTCTTCACCAGCCATTAAGGCCACTCCGATTGAACTCCTTTCGGAAACAGTTAACACGTCTCCTAAGAGATTACGGCGCAAATTGTTACCATTTGCTACTTATTCAGCGTTATTGCCACGCATTGTATTACAATCAGTGTGCTTACAGCCATGAGAAAACCGCATTGAGTGTCTATGGAGCTTATTTAAAAAAAAAAAAAGTCCATGGAGTTTATTGCCAATTCATCGTGATTTTTAAACTTTTTGCAAACTGACTGACTCCTAGACTATTTAAAAATGCCTGATGTAAATTGAAATAAATGCTTTCAAGTTTAAATGCGTGGTTTAAATTGACATTATTAACAGTCACCCTAGCTTTCATAATTAAATCGGTAAACCCCGGGGTTCAAACTCATTAATTACATGAGTAGGTAGCACGTAGGGGCTTATCGAAGTTATCGGTTGCCTGTCGCTCCCGTAGCTGACAGCTAGACCGATAATGGTGTTTAAAACTAACTTTAAACATGCATAATTATTTTGTACCTACCTACATCTCTTTGCTTATCTGTTTTATCTTGTTTAGTTACACTGATGAGTTTCGTTAGCTAAGTTTTTACGAGTTTTTTTCTCAAAATGGCCTTTCGTCACAACCTAAAAATATTTTTAACTCATCTATTCAAAAAATAGTTGTTTACTCCATGGACAAACAATCTACTATTAAAATAATACAACTATAAACGTTTCCTAGGTTTAAACTGACATTATTAACAGCGACTTTTCATAATTAAATCGGTAAGCTTCCGGGGCTGAAGTCGTTAATTACATGAGCAGCACAGACTGAGGGGCTTATCGAAGTTAACGCTCGCCTGTCGCTCCGGGGTCTGACAGACTTATAATGGTGTTTAAAACTAACTTTAAACTTACATCCCTTTATGTGTGTGCATGTTATGATAGATTTGATTAGAATAGTTGTATACAGGATGAAGAAGTGGAAATGGTAGTAGTAGTGATATATAAGTGTCAATACACTATTATTCACTAGAGAAAAGTTCTTGTACTGACTAAAACCCATCCACGTTCCTTCTTGGCCCTTTGTGTTCCAGGGCCACGGTATCTCTTTCGAACAGTCCCGCTGCCCTGGCAGGCATCGGCCCATGCGAACCCCTACTCGGTTGCTGACATCTCTTTGAGGCGCGCGTGGAACACGAACACGCCGTCGACAATTCCAACCGCCAAGATTTGATTTGAAATTTCGATAGTGCAATGATAGTTAGGCACTCAGAAAGGTAAGGCATTAGTGTTCCCTGGTTCAAGCCATGGTCCGGAGCGAGAGGGAATGGGAAGCCGTCATCTTCTTCTGCGAAGCAGTCATGCTAGTGAAGGAGGTGGCGGGTCGTGAGAGGGAAAGAACCTCACGTCCCAGCCGCCGCGGGAGACGCCCTGGTCGTCGGGGGTCACGTGGTGGCTCCCGGCCACCGTAGGCGCGGGCTTGTGGAAGGCGACTTATGGGCTAGCTCGCCGTCCGGCCGTCTTATGACGACAGGCCGTGTCGACGGAGCGTTCACGTTCCACGTGCGCAGCAAAGAGATGTCAGCAACCACGTAGGGGTCTGCATGGGCCGATGCCTGCCAGGGCTGCGGGACTGTTCGAAAGAGATACCGTGGCCTTGGAACACAGGGCACAAAAGCAACATGGATGGGTTTTAGTCAGTATAAGTCTGACACTCCCTTCCGCTCCGCCCAGAGTGGGGGGGGGGGGGGTCATTTGATGATTTCCCATCGGAAAAAAAGGCATTAGTGTTATTAGCAAGCCCTTGGCTATTTACAGAAGCATATCGAACTTATCGGTTGTCTGTCGCTCTAGTGTCTGACAAACCGATAAGAATGCTTGAAACTAACTTATATGCTTTTGCATGTTTGTAAGGGGTTACATATTAGTTGTTTACGGGATGATAGTGCGTTAAGAGTATCAATAGACGATTATTTGCTGTAGAAAATCTCTTAGTGATATTGATAAGCCTTTCGCTACTGTCATGCAAACGAGAACTATTAGCTAGTCAGGGAGGTAGTGGGGCTTATTGCCCAGGGTGCATACATACCTACTCGTAATCTTCTACTATTTTATAAATGCGAAAATTTGGATGGATGGATGTTTGTTACACAAACACGCCAGAAATGGTGGACGGATCTGGATGTTTTTTTTTTCACACATCCATATCAAAGTTTTCACGCGAACAAAGTCGCGGGTAACAGCTAGTCTACCTAAAATATTCGCACTACTGGGACACAGACATCTCTGTGAGTGGAAATGAGCTGAATATAACTCACCACGCGGGCCAAGTGAGGGTTGGTAGACACTACATTTACATGTCTTAAATTTTTTGGTTGTAGGAGATCCCGATTCCCTTACATGTTTCACCACTACGAAATGCCCCGGCGCCGGCTCCTAAATCAAACTGTTTCTATGGACAAGGTTGACAGTAACACTTCAACGTTTTCAACTTTATATTTTCGGGAGAAGGAAATTATCCTGTCAAAAAATAATTTGGTTGTAAAATCCAATTTGCAATACAAAGGCGAGCAATTAAAGATCAGGAGAAGCGCGGGATTCACAAATTCCAAAATGGCGACTCAGTTTTTGCATTACATTTTTTTTTAGTACTTGAATACTTATACATATACAAACTACCCTACTATCAGCTTTTAGCCTACGTTAAGGACAGTTACAATTTAACTGTTAACCGTAAGCACGGTTTAACGTGTGAGTTTTGTGTGTGATTAAAACTATTTGTTTATTTTGTCTTCATCGTGTTAGCAGATTTAATTGAAATAGATAATTGTTGATGACAACACAAGAAAAAAAAAAAATATTGCCTATGGTCAGTTGACATTAGTTGTTCTATTGTTTGTCGGATAATTTTAGCTTAAACTACTTACTCTCTTAAACCCATATCTATAGTCAAGTTAAAGTAATTACTTGAGTTAAAGTAATGACTTATGCAAACATTTTTATGCAATAGACAATGATTTAAACCAAGTAAGAACCGTCAAGGAAAGCAAAGCTAACTAAATTCTAACTTTTGATAGTTCTAAGTTCAAGCTATTACTAAACTAAAGGATAAAAATCGTATCTTAAGTTATTACTTTTACTCAAGTAATCACTTTGACTTGTTTATAGATACGGGTCTGAGTATACAGAGTAAAGACTCCCTTTGCAGTCTAAATTGATACACTATTAATTGTGTTGCGTATAACGAAATACTGTATTTATTCAGAAGATTAAGTTAAATGACAAAGGTACAAGATACATTGAGTCAAGCCGCGAAGTGTTAACTAAGCCCTAAATTATAAAGAGCAAAGAAATCGATCTTGAAGTCTCTTTATCAGTTTAAATGGGAACAGTTTAATATAGACCGAGTTTTTTCTAGACAATCAAATTATACCTGACAATCAATCGCTCCTAAATTCGTCTTTATTACCTGAAAAGAGAGAAAACAATTATTAGAATGTATGTGGATGTGAATGTAGAATAAAATAATTACAATTTATTTAGGATTCAACTTTTAAATCAATTATAATATGCATTTGCTATCGAAAACCATTTGGAAAGCCGTTGAAAATATAAGAAGTGTTTTGGGAGTGATTGTAATTTGTCTATGCCTTCTAAAAAGATTTTAATAGTAGCACACATTTCACGCAAGCCGACAGTGGCAGTACATAATAGCAAGATGTAGCACAAATCACTACAAACGTCATCCAACAATATAATTATCTGTGACACGGAACACGGAAGCAGCTGGATGAAATCGATACTATTTCTGAGCTGTTATCGGTGGTCGCCCGGTCATCCGCGGTGTGAATGGGCGACTATACGCACTGCAGTTGTAGGATAGTTCCAACTTCCATTTAATTATGAATCGCACTTTGGAAAAGCTTAACGACTGATTTTCTCAGGCAATGGTACGTATAAACGTTATACCAACAGGAAATATACAATTAAATATAACAGTCAGAATAAAGCTCTTAAATGCTTTAGAACAGGGATCGAGAGTTAAACAATAGATCAGGATAGCTGAAGATCGAAGCTAAAATAAGCCTAAGTATGAAAAATTAAATGAAGAAAAATTGATTATAGCAAGCTTGCAGTCGAGTGCTTTCAAAGACAAATAAGTGGGTGAATGCAGTGAAATCATTTATTATTATCAAGATTTACACGAAGCCATTGATTGGTTACATAATGGTGGAAAAAAGCACAAGTGAAATCAATACGTAAAGAAGAAGGAAGCAGAATTGTTACTGCCTGAAAGCTATTAATTTTTTCAACAAACAAAAACGACGAGTAAAGACACGAGCACAAATATATTACTAGTACTATATATAATATTGTACTGTATATAATATGTTACTATACTGTATCTTACCTAATAGTAGTTTCATAAATTTAAAGGCAATTTTCGCGAGAAATTACGATTGTAACTGGGAGTTAGGATCTTTTTCATAAAATATGATTTCCAGAATACTATGTTCGTAACAACATGAAATTTTAATCAGAGCCTTGGGAGAAAAACACTTTTAAAAGTTGTAAACATACTGGTGCTCGTGACTACAAAAAGCGCAACACTAGGCCAATACGTTGTAAAATAAAAATGCATTTCCAAAAATTAAGTACACAGACTATCCCGTGAATTCATGTTGCCATGGTGTCCATAGACTATGACACAGATGCAAGTTATATGTGGATGTGTATATGCAAAACGACAGCGACGCCACACTGCGACGCTTTTATTAGTTTTATTACCATTTGTATCAAAATAACACCACATTGGATTCTTTGAGAATATGTGGAGTTGCGGCAGTTTCGGTTGCATCTTGTTTGAATAGAATTGGAGAATACTATGGTGACGAGTGGTTTTGCGGTGTTGCTAATTAAATACTGTAGGAGATGATGACGGTATATTAAGGAGATCAAAATATCATCGTGGCAGATTCAGTTGCTTCTTGACTAAATGAAATTGGAGAACGCTATTAGGTGTTTGTGGCGCCGCAATGATAGAATTGGAAAGATAACTGTTGAATACAAGCTTATTTGCTTGCGAGAGTTTGGCAATCTGACATCATTATCTATGATCACTTGAGCCAACTGCAATCGGGATAACTGACCTACATTAGGATTTCTTCCAAATTGTAATATCTTTCCTATCCAAAAATCCAACTCATAAGATGAGTATGATACTGGGTAGTGCTTATGACATCAATGGGGAAGACCGTTTAAAACTAATTGTAGATGGCGCGACTAGGTCTCAATCTGATCAATGAGGTCAAGCTATTTTGAAATATAAAATGACATTACCAGACTTTTAACTCAAAACGATACTTGGTACCAGCTTTGCTAGCGCCATTAGTTGCACAGTTGTCATCCCATGACATTCTCTACTCCACACTTCAGAATTTACGATTCTAGAGAACTCTATGGTCTTGAAACCCATAGACACGACTCCAATTCTCTAAAGGTGTTCTAAAATTAAATCACCATAACAATCGCTCGGTCCATCGCTCTCACTTGACCCCAGAGACCATTTTGAAGGTATTTTTTGTCGCGCGTTGCGAACGTGACTTAAATCAGTCGCGGGGCTTTTGACAGCCAGTGAGTTACGACATATATGTGCCGTTCCGATACTCTCGCTGTATGCAGTAGGCAGCTTGAGATATTGAAGAGACTTTATGACAAAATTAAAGAGAGTATATCAGATGCATTAAAAAAAAATTGAGTTTAAACTTGTAAAAAACAACTTTTACTTAGGTAACATATTCCCACAGCTGGGATACAGGCCTCCTCTCTCTGTGGAGTGGGCCATAAGGCACAACGAGAGCTCACAATGTGTGTTGATAGATGTCACATATTTTCTGATTTTTGTTTAAATTTTTATATAATTTGAAGAGATTTTATTGCCAAAATCATTTGATTAAAAAAGATCTCATTCTTACCTATCTCTCTAGCTTTTGGAGATTATTTGGTAATATGAAAATAATCGTATCTAAAATCCTCAAATTACTAGATAGTCTTGTTCGGCAACAACATAAGCACCTGTCTAGCTTACAAAGTTAAATAAGTATGACATCACTGTAGGCTGATCAAATGTTTGATATAAAACCGGTAAGTGGCATATTGTTTACCCACACTACGATGTTGATTTACAAAGCTATTGACTGTTTTTGCTAAGCTGAGAGAGAGAAAGAAAATGTGATTACCAATGACCAGATCAGGATCAGTTCATTCTGGAATGACACTTCCAGAATGAACCTTTATTTAAACTTATACTGTCACTTACGGGATATCTTCCGTGATTGTTCATTATTTTGATCTCCCGATATTTTGGCGCTGTTGTAACCGCCATGATTGATATCGGGAGTTTAAAATAATGAACAATCACGAAAGATATCCCGCAAGTGACAGTATAAGTTAAGTTAAACTTATACTTATACAGTATAAGTTAAGCTTAAAACAAAGTTTTGAACTTTATTTAACTACCAGTTCAAAAAGATTTATAAGGGACTGATAAACAAAAAATGAATGTCGTGTTTTTTAAATAATGGGTGATGTAACAAAGCCGAAAGGCACTTGTTCTCCCCGTCATTGCTATTTTTTTTCTTTTGTACCATACCTGGATACCTTCTAGTTACGGAGATATTGGGGGTCAAAGTTCCAACTTTTTATGATATAACTTTACTTCAAATAGCTTCGCGACCCCCGTACTATTCAATGCATCCATCAGCACAAGGTTTTGAGTGCGTTACATTCAGTCCTACCGTAAAACGTGATTTTCACCCCCAAAAAAATTGTTTCCCGGCAATCATTTTTGCGTGGAGTTACTTAGTTTGATGTACAGAATGCTTGGTTGTCGGCTTCGTGAAGGGTCCGTTTACATTCTGTATAGGGGTAGTTATCAAAAACTATTAATGTATTTAAATGAAGTTAGAAATAACCTAAAAAGTTCCCCTACTGCACTCTCAAACATAACATAAAGCATGGTATGCACGTGCGTTGCCACGCGGCGCCTGTACGCCAGGCATCGCAGGCTCCGCATCCGCCCTCCGGATGCGGCAGCCATTGAGGCGGAGCTGTACGAGGGGTACAGAGCGGCGAAGACCGCCCTCCAAGAGGCTGTCCGGCGGGCCAAGAACTTGGCCCGCGAGGAGATGCTGGAGTCTCTGAACGGAGATCCGTGGGGGCGCCCTTACAAGATGGTGCGGGACAAACTCCGCACCCGGGCCCCCCCGCTAACGCAGAGTCTCCGGCCTGAGCTCGTGGAGGACGTGGTGAGCGCTCTGTTCCCTTCGCGAGGGGAGCATCCTCCCCCGCCTATGGCTCCGCCGCCGCGTGCGGTGCCGGAAGCGGACCACTCCGATGACGATGACGACGTTCCGGAGGTGACTGGGGTAGACCTGAGAGTGGCGGTACGCAGGCTGAAAACCAGAAACACCGCCCCGGGACCCGATGGCTTGCCTGGCAAAGCCTGGGTCCTGGCCTCTGAGGCTCTCGGGCCCCGACTGGAAGGGCTCCTAAGCGCATGCTTGGAGAGAGGCCAGTTTCCGCTTCGTTGGAAGACGGGGAAGCTGGTCCTCATCCGGAAACCAGGGCGCCCTGCGGACTCTCCGTCCGCATACCGGCCCATCGTGCTGCTCGACGAGGTGGGCAAGCTCTTTGAAAGAGTCATTGCCAACCGCCTCGCCGGGCACCTTGCGGGGATGGGGCCGGATCTTGCGGAACACCAGTTTGGTTTCCGCAAGGGGCGCTCGACGGTGGACGCCATCATGCGCGTGAGAGCCCTCACGACGGGGGACGCGGTGTCCCGGGGCGGGGTCGTCTTGGCGGTGTCTCTTGACATCGCCAACGCCTTCAACTCCATGCCCTGGAGCTGTATTAGGGAGGCACTCCGGTATCACCGGGTGCCGACCTACCTTCGTCGTGTGGTCGGGGACTACCTGACGGATAGAGCCGTCATCTACCCTGGTCGAAGCGGAGAATGGAACCGGCGAGAGATGTCGTGCGGTGTTCCACAGGGATCGGTTCTGGGGCCGGCCTTGTGGAACATCGGTTACGACTGGGTGCTGCGCGCCGACCTCCCTACCGGCGTCAGCGTAGTTTGCTACGCTGACGACACGCT
Organism: Noctua janthina; assembly: GCA_963576755.1. Taxonomy (NCBI): domain Eukaryota; kingdom Metazoa; phylum Arthropoda; class Insecta; order Lepidoptera; family Noctuidae; genus Noctua; species Noctua janthina. Next base: position 10,769,258 of record OY755068.1, on the reverse strand, counting down.
GGTACTGGCACAAGGGAGGTCGCACGAGGCGGCGGCCGAAAACATGACACGCGGGGTTGCGATAGTCGTGGAGAGGATCCGGCAATTGGGTCTCGAGGTGGCACTGCACAAGTCCGAGGCCATGTGTTTTCATGGGCCTCGGAATGCGCCACCGTCGGGATCCCTACTGACGGCAGGAGGGGTTTCCATCGGCGTCGGGTCGACGTTGAAGTACCTAGGACTCGTCCTCGACAGCCGGTGGAACTTCGTGGAGCACTTCCGACGTTTGGCTCCCAAACTGGAACGGACAGGGGCTGCCTTCAAGCGGCTCTTGCCCAACCTGAGGGGTCCAAACGCCTCCTGCCGGAGGCTATACGCGGGGGTCGTGCGGTCCATGGCCCTTTACGGGGCCCCGGTGTGGGCGCGTTCTTTGAGGCGGCAAGCCGCCCACTACCTGAACGCGCCCCAAAAGGTAATAGCCATAAGGCTAATCCGGGGGTACCGCACGATCTCCGGCGAAGCGGCTAGCCTCCTTGCCGGATTGCCGCCATGGGATCTGGAGGCGATAGTCCTCGCACGCCTGCACGAATGGCGCGCGGAGGCACTACGTCGGGAGGAAACTCCGCTGCCGCGGCAAATTGCCGCTCAGCGGACAGACCTCCGGAGTGATCTCATGGCGACATGGAGAGAGCGACTGTCGCAACCCCGTGCAGGGCACGCCACCATAGTGGCGATAAGTCCCCTCTTTGAGGAGTGGCTAGAGAGGCGCCACGGCGCCCTCACCTACCGCCTGACGCAGGTCCTCACCGGACACGGTTGTTTCGGGAGGTTCCTGCACCGAATCGGGCGGGAGGAAACGCCCGGGTGTTTCCACTGCGAGGATCGTCCGGAGGACACGGTGGAGCACACCGTGGAGGTCTGCCCCGCTTGGGCGGAGCACCGCCGTGTCCTTGTAGCGGCGATTGGCGGCGGCGATCTCTCGCGTCCGGCCCTGGTTCAAGCCATGGTCCGGAGCGAGAGGGAATGGGAAGCCGTCACCACCTTCTGTGAAGCAGTCATGCTAGTGAAGGAGGTGGCGGGACGTGAGAGGGAAAGAACCTCACGTCCCAGCCGCCGCGGGAGACGCCCTGGGCGTCGGGGGTCACGTGGTGGCTCCCGGCCACCGTAGGCGCGGGCCTGTGGACGGCAAGTTATGGGCTAGCTCGCCGTCCGGCCGTCTTATGACGACAGGACGTGTCGACGGCGCGTTCGTGTTCCACGTGCGCCTCAAAGAGATGTCAGCAAATAAGTAGGGGTCCGCAAGGGCCGATGCCTACCAGGGCTGCGGGACTGTTCGAAAGAGATACCGTGGCCCTGGAACACAAAGGGCAAAGAAGGAACATGGATGGGTTTTAGTCAGTACAAGTCTGACACTCCCTTCCGCTCCGCCCAGAGTGGGGGGGGTCATTTGATGATTTCCCATCCGGAAAAAAAAAAAAAAAAAAAAAAAAGCATGGTATGCACTCATTAATTCTGTGTAAAGTGTAAAAGGATACAAATACCAGACGAACAAAGAGTAAATCCTTACTCCAAGTGTGTTTTAACTTTAAAAGAAACAGACGTTTGTGGTTACCGACCAACCGCCCCGCTGTTCTAAGATATTCTGTTTAGTTTATTTTAATGCTGTGTGGTCTAATGTTGAATAGGGTACAGTGTGGATAATGTTAAGAGAAAGAAATTGTCCTTTGATGTAATGTCTTAAAAAGAAATGACTGTATGTTTATTTTCTTTGAATTGATGCTGCTTTGCCTCAAGAATGGTCTGCCTATGAATTTGTAGCGGCTCTACTAATAGTACTACAGCAACATAGTACAAAAATATTACAGCGCCATCTATGACACAAATGAAGAACTAACATCGTAATTCTGAATTGCGCTACAAAAATTATCCGCGACTTAAGAACATATGGAAAAACTAGACAATAACAGCTGTTGGGCAGTAGCTTACAAGACACCCGTCTGGCCGGTGAATTAGGGGAGACCTTAACCCAGCCATGAGACAATATGGGCTAGCAATAAAATATAAATATAGATAAACAATACACAGGAACGAGTTACAGCCCTTCGCTGTCGTATTTTTTTTATCAGGGTCAAAATTATTCCCAGTTCCAGACGATTTCAAAGATTCTATTCCAATTCATTTATCATAAGATTACAATCAGCTGTAACAACCCACTGTGTGTGAGTGTACATGAGTGCATTATTTATTCACTGCGACGCCTCTCGGTTCGTTCACATCGCGACAAACATTGTGTACTTGTGTACCCGACTTTACATGATAACTGCGACAATGCATCTGTTTAACATATGACACTTAATCATTTTAAGTATCTTCTGCGTTTAGATTTACATTATTGTACCCCCCAAATCGTGAGTACAATGACTTTGCACTCTTCATTATATTAACAACCGATAGACGTGCACCGCTGTCTGGTGGACACAGTGTACATTTGTACAATATCAATAGGAAACAACATTTTGTTCGTAGATTTTATGAACGTCACACAAACAAAACAGACCCTTCACGACGCCGTCAACCAAGCATTCTGTACATCAAACTAAGTAACTTAACACAAAAATGATTGCTGAGAAACGACTTTTTTTTTTGAGTGAAAAATCACGTTTTTCGGTAGGACTCGATGGAACACACTCAAAGCATTGTGCTGATGGATACAGTATTGAATAATACGGGGGTCGTGAAGGTGTTTAAAGTAAAAATCTTACATTGAAAACATGTATTTAAAAAAAAAACTCGTGAAAAAGTTGGAACTTTGACCCCCGAAATCTCCATAACTAGAAGGTTCCCAGGGATGGTCTAGAACAAAAAAATAATCGTAAAGACGAGCAGAACAAGTGCCTTTCGGCTCCGTTAAGGGTCTATAGTGGAAGGGACACTGACACATCATTCTGAAGACCACATAGAAATTTTTAATCGGTATTAATATGCTGTTTCCTACAAAAGTGCACTACCTGCACGATCAAATGTATGAAACAGCTTGTTTTTTTTTCAAAATTACCGATGAAAGATTTCTGTTCTATTCAGCATGATGTACTGAATAGTTGGTAACCGAAAATTGTCAGCACCAAACATTCATGGAATGACAATATTATTGATTTCAATGACTGCACGAGTGTTGCAAGCACTCGGGAAACTGTATTTCGACTCGCTTGGTCGCAATCCCCGAAAAGGCAGAAGTGTACCCTAGAGTGCACCCACATTTCCCGAATTATCTTGAAGTCCCACTTAATACGGGTGAGCCAAGTGCCATCAACCGGTCACAAATCCAGACTCCGACTGAGAAATTAATTGATTGTTTGTTGAATAAAAAAATCTTCAATCAATTGTCTTACTGCGTCTTGGAATGTATCCGAAACATTCCATATAAATCCACATTTCGCAAACCATCAAATAACTCTTCAATCTTGATAACTATCTCAAAGGCCGCATGTCCGCTTAGCTGCGCAGGCGCCTACATTCGGTAGCCATTGTCTTCAAGTGACAGTGGAATGCATGTAGAGCTGAATATGTCATATAGTTTCGAATTTCGAACTGTGCTTGGGGTTACTGGCACTCAGGCGTTTGAACATGACAGACGTTCTAAATTGAGTTTAAAAAGAGAACTTTCTGCTGACTATTTGGTGTCTTACTTTTGAAATGACTGGCTTTGCTATTTTCCTTTTTACAAGCTTTTATTTAACTTGCCTTGTTAGTTAGTTAGTATTGGTCAAATCTTGCAACTGAAGTTCAAACCGGCTGCAGCTCCCGCTAACCGATTCAGGTGAAATTTTGCACACATTTTGGTTCTAGTGACAATACATTTTTATGAGAGACATGATTTGATCCTGCAGCCAGGATGGCCTCCTCACGAGAGAACTCCTCAACGGTTAATAGTACGAATACGAAACTTTTTATACGCGTTCAATATTGATAGATGAACCTAATTTTCTTAATGTTGTTTTTTTTTCATGTTTAATTTACTAAGTCGGTCTTAAGCTTTGTTTTTATAGAACTTTCAATAGAAACTCCATGTTCCCTTAGTTTTTGGCAAATCGTGGATATTCTACAATTTGAGAGCACAGCAATAATTTTATGAGTTTCAGTGCCACCGTTGAACATAAAATGAATATCGGGAAAATCGTTACGTACATAGGTTTTAAAGCCAAGCCATCGGATGACCTAGATTGGTATCGGTCACAGTGGTGGAGTGAATATTTACAGAAAGACCTCTAAGCACCAAATTAAAAGTGCATTCCTAAAAGGGTGCAGACGAAGCTCAATTGAAGTTGTAAGTGTGAAGATACGTAAATAAAAGCAGCGTCCGATGGGATTTTACATCAGCAAAAAAGAGAAATGTTATACAAAATTTCATCCCGTTTAACTTCTTTAGAGGATGAACTTTTAAGAATCTCTCCTGGTCACCTTCGCCAAATAAGGAAGACTCTGTCTTAGCCTTTTATGCCGAAGACTGGGTCTAGAACGCAGACAATTTTAGACCCAGCGGTTTAGAATGTTCTTTAGATTGTCGATGAATAAGTAGATTCATTTATGTACTTTTCCGACGTTGATGATGTACTTTTAAAATAAACCTAAACTGTTACACCCGTATCTATAAACTAGTAAAATTGATTACTTGAGTAAAAGTAATAACTTATGATACGATTTTATTCTGTAGTTTAGTAATTGCTTGAAGTTAGAACCGTCAAAAGTTAGAATTCTTAGCTTTTACTTTCTTTGACGGTTCTTACTTCGTTCAAATTCTTGTTTATTGCATAAAAATGGTTGCATAAGTAATTTATTTAAACTCAAGTAAATACTTTAACTTGACAATAGTTACCAGGGTTAGAAGATTAGGTCGTTGAAGTTATTGTGGATAAGATAGAACTTCGTGCTAATCCGCATTGTCTAGTCTAGGATCATTTGTTTCGTTAGATGAGATTTTGTTTTTGCCAGAATAAGGTTAGCAAAAAGAACGAAAACATCATCAATCATTGCCGCGTTGTTTTCGCTTTTCTTGATGTTTTTGTAAACGCTTGCCCGAAGCAGCCTAGTGGGGTTAATTTATCAATATCTTAAACATTTTCTTTAACATTTGTTCATAATTGTAGAACTGCTAGAAACCAGTAGACAGCTCCTTCAATAAAAAATGGAAGATTTTCATACTTTTCATCAAGATTGAACTTATACACTGGCACTTGGTCAAAACAAAATTTGAATACTTCAGGTTGGCTGCTGTACTTTTGGTCAAAAAACCATAGCAGGTATCGTGACATTTGACAGCCTTTATAGATCAGCCTTTCAAAACCAAGAGTAGGTATTAAATAAAATTAACAATATAGCTCCCTATTTTACCTTTTTTCCACGTCTGTATACAAGTAGTTACGTCCGTATCACATTCTCCTTCAAACTCACATCAAATTGTCACAATCCATCGACAATGGCCGACAAATGACAACAAACAATCATAGTGTCAAGAAATCAAGTATGGCCGCCGCCGCCATTGCCATCCTTCGAAGGCCGCAACACAATGTCATTACCGTTTCAAATGGCTCCCGATGACCGGTGAGTAATCGAAGGGAATCGTAGATGGATCGCAGGAAATCCGGCTAGACGATGCGCATTAAAAATAATGATTGTGAGGAAATTAGGTTTTTATTTTTGCTATGTCCTTCTATGATGTGAAAAAACAAGTTTAGGTTCTTGGGCTTGGTTTAGATGGGTGTCAAAGATATATGTTTGACGACACGGGTGACGCAGTGGCTGAGCGAATGGCTGCACCACTGCGTGTTGCGGATTCGATTCCGAACGGAACAAATATTTGTATGGCCCGAGTCTAAATGTTTGTAAACGCACCAACGATACAGGAGAAATTCTTAGTGTGGGGCAAGGAATCTTTGAAGTCTAAGGGTCTTTCTCTTGATTGACAAAGGACCAACTTTGAATTATCTACCTATAGGTAACAAAAAAAATGTGATACATGTACGAAAATATAATTCTCAAAACCTGTGTATAGATTTTAGAGTAGGTAACATCAAATATAAATCTATTCCACTCTTATCAATCTATCTTTTTAGACGTCCATCAATCGTGATAATAACAGGGTGGACAAACATTTAATCAATAAAACTCCCTCATAAATCAGAAGAGATAGGTACCAATAATCTAAAAAATGAAACTAGTATCAGACAGGCAATAGATGAATGACTGGATTTCCGGCTAGCGCATAGGCAAATAATACAAGACGAGATATAGGATAGCATTAACACATTTATTTTTTACTCTATGCCATGTTTTATATTTACTCTCTGAATACGGGAAAAGAGAATTTAAAAAAGAAGTTTGCAATATAAACGGGATAAACAAAACATGTTTTAAAAAGGAAAACAAATGGAAAAAAGCACTGTTGACTAAAAACGCGAACAAATTGAATATTTAAATGCGAATGTATTTTTATTTAACGGAGTTTAAAGTCAATATGATGCAAACGAGTTACTGGGGATGGGTAAAAAGCTTTTGTAGCAGAAGCTGGTTTTTGGCACGCTACTGTGTTTAATCCAAATGCGGCTGGTCCTGGAAGAACGAATGACAACCCAACTGCCCTAACAGCATTCTGGCGATGTTTAGTAACAGACTGGACAGTCGATTGCATAAGTTTTTGAACAACCTACATTTAAATTTAAATACTAACGTAGTTAAGTAAGTTCTGTATTTTTACTAACATTGGGAATTGATTTTGTGAACATTAATGTACTTATATGGATTTGTGATATCTGAATGATTTTTTTTTTATTGATTCAGCTTGTAGTGTATTGAAACTGAATAAGGGGCTCGATTATTATAAAAATACGACAGATGATTCCGTCTTCTATAACAAAAGAAATTAGCTTGTCCTTGACTCAGTGCAGGCAAGCAGAGAAGAATGAAGCAATAATTACCTATTTCACAGAGGTGACATTAGACCATTTTTCCGTGTGATGGATCTCACGAGAATTTCCTTCAATTTTATTTACCTGCTCTAGTTACCAGGGAACGTAAATATGTTATTCTCTTCCATCCTCCCCTGTCAACGTTACTAATGAAACCCTCATTCATATTTTTAGCATCGCTCACGCAATCCTTCCAAATATTCTTTGGTCTGCCTCTCCCCTTTCATCAAGAATGATTCATAGCTAGCCTCAAATAACCCACTTAAGGTGCTTAGCTACAAAATTATCCTTACAAAGATTTAACACCTCATAAATGTCTAAATGAGTTAAGCACACACAATTTAAATTTATAAGCAAAGACTATAAAGATTTACCGCTATTTATATGCTAGTTGAAAGACAAAAGCTCTAACGGATATGATAGCCTTATCCGTTTGCGTAGCGTTCTATACTAATTTCAATTCTTTTATAGCAATGGTGATGTTGTCGTGTATGTTATAGGAAAGTTTATAATACTCAAGGTAAATGTCTATAAGTGTTGGAATATCTACCGTAACGATATGGGTTTGTGTTTCCGAAAACATGATCAAGCTCCTTGTCAGATCTTATTTTACTTGCGGGCCTGACTCCACGAAAGCGGAGAGGAGACGAGAGAAGGGGAGATGTGTTGTAAACCACCAAATTTGGTTATTTAAAATTCTCGTCCCCGCTTAGCTTTAGTGTAAACGGTTGAGCAGAGAGGAGAAGAGTTGTTTTATATTTGTTTAGGCCAAGCAGGTAGCACCGCATGGCGGAGACGAGAAGAGACGTGAGCGGCGTGCGGCGGTCTTGGCGTGAGTAGCCTGTACACACATCTTTGCGCAGCTTCGGTGGGAACACCCTAGCTCCTAAGCATCTCCTGTCCTCTCCGCACGTCTCCACTTTGATGGACTCCGGGCCATATACACATTTTCACCAATCATTGTCACTTGAATGCACTTTTCAAAAATCAAAGAGCCTTTATAATCCTACCTCTTATAGAATGCTTTGACGACATTTATTTAATCCATTATATAATCTGTGCATATCCAATAAGCGCAGGAAATCTGGCTTACATCCACACCACTTGAGTTCATACGGCTTCATTCATATCTTTACTTGTAACGTGATAACTCCAAGGAGACTCATTCATTTTAAAACAGGTTTTTTATTCTTGTCTTTTAAATGATAATCTTATTTTAATTAAAGCCTACGTCTGGGAAAAAAGATGCTGTGGTCATGATGGTGCGTTGTTGACGTCTTTTTACTTAAAAAATTAATTATGAGATAGACTCTTTGCTTGAGGAAGTAGTGAGAATATCGCTGACTAAAATGTGAAGGTAAGTCAAATCTAGTCGTCTAGTGTATTGCTTAATATTAGAGGTTAGACCACAGTTTATCTACTTACTGTAGACCTGTAGTTTATCGCCCATACATTAGACAGGACCTGAGAAATATCATGAAGTTTCTCAATAAGTTTTTCATAATTGGAACCAGTGATGTGTGTAATACTTCTATATCAATGTATAGTTCTAAATTAATAAATATTATTGGAACTAATAGAATATTCTTCATAAAAAAGGGAAGAGTGACTATTGGGGTTAGAGCAGATACAGTTTATTTTATAGAATTCCTTTTCCTGTTGAAGTAAATTTATATTTGTATTGCCTATTGATAATTAAAACGGGTTTGGGTGATAAATATCAGAAAAGAAAGTAAACAAGAGCCAGAGCTACACTGATGTTACTAACAATCACCTGTTAATAAAGATTTTATTTTTTTTATTTTATTTTAGGTTTACCTATTTGGAACGTGCTACAAGTGCACACAACATTAAAAAAAAACAAGACAACTTAAATCTGACCACAAAAAAAAATGTGCGTCTCACAGCTGCTACATATAGGCCCAGTTTCAGCAAAATGCCAGCTTGTGCCCGACGCTGGTTATCAGATTTTTGTCTGTTAACCCATGATACTTCAACACCAAAGGTTGACCTTAAATTGAAAATAGTAAAGGTATCAATCTAGGCCAAACAAAAACAAACTTTAACTGATCGGCATATACGCTAAGTATTAAATCTTTATCAAAACCACTTCCTACCCAATAATTACTTACAAACATTTCGCTTGGCCGCCATTTGTGGAGGACGGCATGGTTACATTCACACTGGCTGGTGACTGGGATAGGGCATGCAAACTGCCTGCCCGACTAGATATATTATAACGTGCACCGTGGGAACCGGTCGCACTGCCTGCAACCGTTCCAAGAGGTCTACTATGGGACTGCGATTTAGGATTGCTTGAATTAATGGATGATTTACGATGTCTTAAGATAAAGGAAAGTTGTAGATATGGGTAAGTCCCGGTAGGTACGGAAAACACATAGCATTTTCGTGTTGGGTAAGGAGTTAATCTTGATCGAGATCTTCCTTCTATAATTTTGAAATCGACCAATAGTTTGTCGATTTATCTAAAATTAGCAGGAAGTTCATATTTATATTTTCGAATTCGATGTAGGCCTATTATCGTTGATTAAAATAGAATCTGGAAGGAGGTTTACTGCAAGATACTATATCCATTAAAACTTCTATGATAAATGTGCAATCAAGCTCCTATTTCTTGAAAACAGATGAATACGATTTCCTATTGTCTGCACAATCGTTTGAGTTTTGTTGTCTATTACATCTTTAACTGTGTCGAATCGAATAACCCTGTGAAATCGGTTACCGATCAATCCAGATAGATCTACCAGTTATTCGCAATCACAACGAAGATTTGCGTGAAAAATACAAGTCACAGTCCTCCAATGAATGGCTTCACGCCTGTTACGAGTTTTAAACAAAAAACAATACGAATTGTTTATGCAATGCTTAGATCATCGAAGGGAATGATCAAATAGATTTAAACAACCATTCTTTAAAAAACTACAGAATTTATCACATCACCGGAGCGTCCAATTTCTTCCAGCTTAAATGATCTCATAGCTTCATCTAGACAGCAGAAAGACGTCTCAAGTTGGGTAAAACTTTGAAAAACTGGTCATGGGTGGCCGAAGATTGCTCTCAATAGCATGCAATTGAGAGAATCTTATGTCCAACAGTGGACTCCTATACAGACAATGTATTTCGAGAAATACAATACAATCCAATTCCCAATACAAGCTCATTAAACCAAAAGAAAGAGGAAAACCCTATTTGTGACTAATTTTAATTCATAAACTGGTATTTTCAAAAACCACTTGCCTTAGACATTTCCTAAAGCTCATAGTAGGCCTCCAGATATCGAGTTTGAGATCGGAACAGACAGTCGGTTTACGTAAATACTGGTCCGGAGCAATCTATTGCTCGCTGTCACCGCCTAATCGGCGACATAACGCGGTTTCTACTGATTCTAATGTATCGATCGCAATTAAAGGCAGTGTTTTTATTATGTAACTTGTTTAAGGGCTTGTAGAAAGTCGGAGCGATAGCTAGCAGTAGCGAAGGGTCAATTTTTGTAAGCCGGAGTACATATCTTTAATGTGATAATTTGTCTATAGAAAACTGACTGTGCCAAATTCCAAAGGGTATCCGGTAGGAATCGAGTTGTATGGAACCTTCGCCACTGATAGCTAGGATGTGTACGAAGCTCTAGGATCTAAAAGCTCAATCATCATCTGCGTAGCCTTTTCACAACTATGTTGGGTAGGGCTTCCAGTCTAACCGGATGCAGTTGAATACCAATATTTTATATGGAGCGACAGTGACCGCCTATCTGACCTCTGGTACCTACTGGGTAATACTATACCCCTTGGTAAGACTGATTGTCAGACTTATTTTGTGTTTGTAAAGAAGGAATTAACTTCTATTTCAGACATATCAGCAAAGTGTCGCCATTTCTTACTTATTCGTAATTGATTTCTCCTTGAGCTAAAGCAAGATGTCAGAGGCCTTTTCATAATTAACGTGGGTGGAGAAAACGAGACTGATATTTGAAGACAGGACTGGAAGTAATCCGATAATAGATGTAAAAATGCAAATTTATTTGAACTTTACGCAGAAATAGCTGATACATAAAGAGACCTAAATCCTGTCTGCAATATTGATGTCAATTGTGGAACAAACTTTTAAAGGTAAGCGTGTCCTTTCAAAACTTTTAGAGGTAAAATTGACCCAGAAAAGTTTTCAAACAACAAGTTAGCTATTTCAAAACATGAATCAATGATTATCAAGAATTTATTAGTAGAATATAGGTAGAAAGAGAATATAATACAGTCGCAAATGAATATTTGATATTGATGAACGCTACTAAAAATACTGCTTCGCTGATGTTAGTGCGACTGCTGAACATGAAGTTCTGGTTTGTTTCCAGAGTGTTATTGGGTTTTTCCATCAGTCACCGACTTAGGATTTGTGGTTGACGGCAATGGGCTCGTCCTCTATTCCATGGACTTTAAACATAATTGTCGAAATGCGGGTGTACTATTAGGTACATATCTCCCCAACTCTTAGACGATGTTATGCTAAGAAAACGTAACTTTAACTTACTTATAGTTTAATGTGATCCATTTTGGGCCTTCCGAGTTAGGAACTGTGCATTAGGGAAAGCATAAGGTAGTAATGTGCCAACTTTTCCGTAAAGGTAGTACTGACTTCATAATCCGATGCAAAGTGAGCTCTGTCGTCGATAGTGAAAGTATATGACGTATTTACTTGGGAAATTACGGAAAATATACATCAAACATACGTAATAATTTACATAGTGAGTGTTGACGGTAGCCAACAGAAGCTTAGTATAGTATGTATTAACTGATAGAAGTGACGAAGTGAGGCAATATTTGGAACTTAGAACCTTGCTTCGATTGGGTGACATCGCGATGAGTGCGAGGTGCGACTGGCTAAAATTGTATGTACCATAAATGAACTAGAATCATTTCTATTCTCTAGTAAACATTAACATCCAAAAGTGCTTAATTATAATGAACCAGATATTTTTGGTGACGGATCCTTAGATACAGTGCTTTAAGAAGAAATTCGTCGATCTTGTAAGATATTTAGGTCAATTAATAACAGTGATATAGAAAAGAATGGACATGTAATAAAATTAGGTCCCCAAAGTTCGCCATATTGATTCAATAAATGGCGACGGCGATGTACAGTAGAGACCATAAGTGCAGTAGCAGTTTCACAAAACGATCGCATCAAAACAAGTCGCACTTACGACCTTTTTCCATAACAAACATTTTGCACACATACACGATCTCGTATATCGCTCTCTTTCGTAGTTATCTAGTCAGAAAGAGTGCGATATAATTATCATTTGCCTTAGTGACAAGCCTGTCATGTCGCGACGGAGAATTAAGTTAGTGATATTTAATTTCAAACAAACAATTATGTGTCTATCTGGCTTAGCGGTTAACGCTATAGATAAAATGTCTCGCACAGTATAGTCTGCGTTCGAACCCAAGTGACATTACACTTTTTGTGTTTTGATTATAAATGATACGTTAGACCCGATGAGATATGTTTTTCTAAATATTAGTTGGAACTTATTATTAACAAAAAAGATGAGGGTGAATGTGAAACAAAATAAACTTCTGGATTGAACAAAGTAGTATTTTATGACGTTGTTAGTTGGTGAACTTTGTTACGAGCGTTTGTGTTATTATTACGATTAGCGTATTGTTTGATTGTCTTTATTCAAGATGCAAGCTAATATTAGTATTGATGACAGGGCAAATATTGTCACTTTGCGTAAAAATGGGCTTAATATTTCTCAAATTTCAACTGAAACTGGCTTAAAATGTGTTAGTTATTTTTAAAAATTATAATTATTATGATGATAGTTGTGGTGTGTGATTTTCTTATTATTAAATAAATTGCTAGTTGCAAGTGTGTAATCATATTTACATATTTATAAACATATTTTGTTTTTTTTTAGAAATTCTGTTAGCCGTTGGGTAAAGAGGTTTGAGGAAGAAGGTAGTCTGAAGAGTCGTCTAAGAAGTGAAAGGCCGCCGCTTATTAACCCGACTCAGCGACGTTTTATGGTGGAAGAATATGAAACAAATGGTTTCATTCCAACTATAATGTTTGCAGAGCAATTGGATACTACATTACAGACTGTTCGCCATGCAGTCCACGCTGAAGGTTTACATCATCGGAAGCCAGCTAAAAACCATTTTTGACACAAAAACACAGGGAGGAAAGACTACGTTTTGCTCGAGATTATTTACATTTTAACTGGGAGGTGACTGTATTTTCTGACGAGAAGACTTTCAAGTCTTGCCAAAAGGAAGACTTAATTTATGGCGAAAAAATAATAATACTTAATTTAATAAGTAGATCGGGTAACTAAATATTTAGTAATATTAACATAACCGTAAATAAAAATAAAAAAAAATTAAGAAATAAATTTTAAATTTAATGATCTTAAATTGGGGTTTAGTTTCAATATTCTTTTCGTCAAGAAAATGAACACTTAAGCTATAACCTCAATACATTCAATGTGACGTTACATTAAAAAAACACGTTCATAAAGTCTTACTCATATATTAGTATTCAATTAACTCTGCTGAATACTGATACTTATAATAAGCGGGTATCAACAATTATATTTGTGTTATTAGAATATCCTTTCCGTGTTATGTTATTCTTATTATGAATTGACTAAGTGGGTATATAACAAAAAATCTTATGAACGGTGATAAGAGAACTTTTTTTTGCCTAGATAGGAATGTGACGTCACATTCTCATAAAAGTTTGTTAATTTTATAAATAAATAAAACGAATAAACATTTTTGTTATCATTCAGCATGATTTTTTTATTTCCACCTTCCAACACCGAAAACATAAAATAAAAATCAATTAATGAGGTTAAATAATAATACAATAACTATCTAATATTTAACTTCTTATAAAAAATAAATAATAAGCATGACTATATTATAAATAAACATAAATACCTAACGACTTTCTGCTTAAAATACAAATATAATTAAGGTTTCAAAGAAACAAAAAACAGCCACACATTGTAATAACATGGATTCGAACTTGGACTTCATTGATCGTGAACCCATGCTCAGCCCAAACAGCTACCAACCCATGTTAATACTACGCGAATTTTAACAATGCAATGGTAAGAACAGGTCATCACTATGTTGTGTATTTTAAATGCAACAGAAATATAATGCTATTTCGCGTAGTGTGACGACAGTTCATTAGTGTGTGTTATGTGTAGAATGTTGAGACATCACTTATACACGCACACGCACACACACTGCTGTATCGCGCTCGCACAGTTCATAGCAATGTAATCTTTAGCATGGTACTGCACTTTTGAGGTCTACTGTACAGATAATTTAAATCCGTATGAAGATTCTAGCTGCAAAATAGTATTGATATCTAATAATTTAAATGAACTTACAAAATATACAAGTAAAGTTAAGTAGACATGACATGATGAATCTCAATGCTCTAATCGAACTATGTTTTATCTTTCTACTTTTTTTAATAGCCTATGCTGTCCCACTTTTGGGCGAAGGCCTCTTCCAAGTCAATCCAGCAGATAAAATTCCGAAATTAATTCCTTTACTCATTGACAGGCAACGCATAGCCTAAGGCCCTGGACATAGTAGATTCTTTGAATTTTGCACAAGATGTACTTATATGACACAGGTCCCTAAGCACTAGGAGCACTAAGAAACTGGTTCGAGAAGTCCGTCAATTTTGTCGATGGTAAATGTCATCGGGCGCTCGACTTGTCCATTGATAAAAAAGTATTCCAGAATTTGTCAGCTACATAGTTCAGCCCCAAAGGATGCGCGTACTGAGGATCTACCATTGATTAAAATTTAATTAAAAACTTTTAACAAGCTTTAACAAAACTTTTTCTCCAAAACGAACAGCCATTTTGGTGAAAGCCAGATTAAAGGCATGCTGTTTTATGAAACGAAAAATCAACATTTAACAAGCTAATTTTCGATATCCCAATGGTTTTTCATTTTTTGTCAGGATATGTCTGGCAAGCGATTTTTGGCTTAATAACTCGCTTAGATCCGATCTAATGAAGAACGATGTCCGGACAATTAGGCGAACATGACATAGGCCCACAGAAAAAAGCCTAGTTTCGTTGAGTTGGTACGTATAGGATTTAAATAACAAAAACTTTATCTTCAAGAATAGAGTCTATGATGTTCTCCCATATGAAGCCATTATTATTTCCATGAATTTTATTATTGACTGCAATAACGTTGACTGAATAATATTATTGGCATTCATGTTTTACACTGAACACTGATATTAAAAACATTTCATCATTATCCCCTCATAATTCAATTTATTTGTATTATAGATTCAGCACGACTTTTTCCATCATTCAAATGAGGTCTTCCCTTTTATCTTTCAGTTTTTCTCAATTAATTTCTAATCTGTCTATTTTCGTAGCATTTAAGAAGCTTAGACATTCCCACTTCCAAATATAAACTACCACTCAGTTAACCAAATACGGTTTCTAACTAACTCGATAAATAACTGTGTCCTTGATAACCGCCTGTACAAGATTCGGTTAGATTACTCCAAACTGGCCTGCCCACACACGCCCACCCGATGTCGAAACTTGATGTTAACTTATATCTCACAATTGGAATTATCTCAAGCATTTTGTTTTCAATGTTACTTTACCGAATTTAGATGCGTGAGGTGATTGGATAAGGAAGAATGAGAGAAGTTATGAAAGTTTAAATGTAAATGATTTCGAAGTTTGTAATGAGATACGTCTTAAAAATTACTGATCTGTTAGTTCAGTGTTAGGCGATGTCTTTAACCGTCATAATATGAAAAGGTTGTGAAGAGTAAATGCGCATAATGTGAATGAGCTAATGGAGGAGCATTTGACCACGTGTACCAAAACTAAAAGCTGAATTACCAAGCGGAACAGCAATAAATTTCGAAAAGATTATTTAAGATTATTTTATTTCGATTAGATTATTTTCAGATATGCACCTACCACTGCTTGTCTCTGCATCACCCAAAGGTTGACTGGTAGAAAATGCCTATGGCATTAAGTCCGCCTCTGTACTTCTGTGCTTGAAGTGTTTAATAAATAAATAAATAAAAGAGAAGATACACCAGGTCAACAATCGAGACGACGCCGACGAAATTAAGTCAGTTATTTCACCAATCTTAAAAGGCAGTACAAAGGACAGAAGCTTCACTTTAGGGGCAGAAAGATATTCTTAGAACGGATGTTCTAAAACGCAACTCCTGAGCCAAGCCTGACCAAGACGCAGATGAAGGATCGAACTTGACTTCTACCAAAGGGACTGGACAAAACAAAAGACAGAAATGTGTGGAAAAGGGTCATTTGGAGGCTATTTCCTTCTTTTACCCTGCAGTGGGACAACATAGACTAGATAGAAAGAACTCCTGAACTGGTCTAACGGAGTTTAAACTTTGTATGCAAAGGTAACTGTTGCCGGCGACTTGTAGGCAACAGTTAGTTTCTTACATAATTTATTCCACAACTGATCCCAGCTCAATGAAAGTCGCAGCCTAGCCGAGATGCAGAGTTGTTTACGCTGTATCGATCTGTGGCGGGCGGTTGCTATAGCAACCGGTCGCTCGATGCTTATGTAGCCACAGTTTGATTCGAACAAATAATCCGATGCCATTGATGCGGCTTTTTTATCTTTTTTTTTGTTTTCAGATTGCTTATGTGTGCGGTTTTTTCTTAAAACTGTTTTGAGGCTTGTATTCTTGTGTTGAGCACGTTTGAGGTAGTAAAGTAAAAGAATCTTGAAGTCAACTCTTTGTTTCCTAAATTAGCTTTCATTCAAGTATTGTCTACACTGAACTTTGATGTATTCAATTAATTTCCCTCTTACAGACACACAAAATCTTTGCATTTTAGAGTGTGATAAAGTTATGTATTTCATAGTTTTGAACGGAAGAACCCACAAGTAAGATTTCATCTATGATATTTTACGTTGTTAATGGTTTAGGATGGACAGCGGTTACTGCTATTTATACTAGGGCAACTGCAGCATCAAAAGGGCCCAAAGGGGTAAGATCCCATGATAAAGTTCATCATCATCATCTACAGCCTAAATCACCCAATGCTGAGTATAGTCCACTTGTTTTGTGCAAATCTCCACGTACCAGTGCCAGCCTCATTCAGGTTTTTCCCCCGATGGCAACAATGTCGTCGGCCCATCTCGCCACCGCTGTGATGATAGGTGGAGTAAAGCTGTGACGGAGAGGAGTCCAAGGAAAAGAAATATTGGACAAAGTTCAAGTCAAGTCAATTCTCATTAATCATCATCATCATTCTCCTGTCGTTATCCCAATTTATTTGGGGTCAGTACAGCACGTCTTCTTCTTCTATACTTCTCGAGTCATCTCATCAGACACCTCATAGTATAAGTCAATTCTCATTATAACCAGTAATTTGAAAACAACTTAGCAATACATGGCGACGGATTGTCGGGATGTTGCTCCCATTTTTCCGATAATCGGACACAACCCCCACGCAGAAAAGAATTGGGGCGGTAATGCGGTATATTACAAAGCAAAAATAGCGTCTTTCCTCCAAGTACGGTTAGAATTAATTCCCGAACCAATGTGAGGCAGTTTGTTCACCGCATAATGTCTATAAATCAAAACGATATCATCTGTTACGAAAATAGGAGCCATCTTTATCTATAATTTATTGCCTCTCGGTATGTCAAGTCATATTGTTATTTGCATATCTGAAGATGGGTTTTCGACTAAATAGGAGAACGCCTTGGTGAAATCTTTTGGGATGTAGGTAGATTATAAGTTTTAGTTTGATATAAGGTTATTGAGAATTTCTCAGTTCACGAAAGTAATAAATAATCATTTTCTTAACCACTAAACCTCAAAATGCGATTAGCTAAGAATTCTCCAATATTATGTTATGCAAGAGCTCAAGTGTAAAATTAGGCAGGACCAGAAATAATTTTCCAATCTTTATTCATAGGTACTAATATTATAAATGCCAAAGTAACTGTGTTTGTTAAATAAACTTCGGAAGTCGCGGGCAACAGCTAGTTTGATATAAGCATGATCAGTCCTAGAAAGATGAGTTGTTTACCAATCTGCGACATTATCAACAAAATCAATCTACTTTTCCATATCATCCCTCCACACCAAAGAAACCCTATCAAAACCAACCAATCATTACCAATTCAGTCCTAAACCTCACACGTGCTCTCTCCAATCAATCCAGCTCGTCGGTCACTGACCTACCGCAAGCAATGGCGGCTCTAAACTGAACTAAAACATTTAACTATCAGTCTACTATCAACAGAAGCCAATATACTGCTCGTAAATAGCTTTGTTTCAGATTATTTAGATTGGAAATGCTGATGGTAAGGCAGTAATCACAACACATTAGATTCCTGGTAGTAATCGGCTGCCAAGTAAAGGGCAATATCCTGGGATATAATTGTGATTCTATTTTTATCAATACCTGTGAATCTACGTCAGATTTTGATATTCATCTGTTTAGACAAATGGACATCAGTATCTGACATGAATGATGTAGATAGGCAGACAATGACATAAACAAGGCTGGTGTTCTATATCTACTGAACAACTACCTCTGAATTCGAATCTTTAATTGCTTGATCAATTGATTCTAATTTATTTTTAATTTGAGATGTGATTGGTTGTTGGAATTTGACGACAGAACGGTCGCAGCTAGCATGAAGTTTGACAGCAGATTAGGTAAGGCTTTTGGAAAGCTTTCAGACTAGTGTCTTTCTTTAGCAAATTTCAGTGTTTTCAACTTTTGATCCTCCTTCTTAATCATCCAGGACCCTCCATTAGAGCTGTTATATGTCCTTTTAAAGTAAATGCAAACTTTTTTTTTATATACTAAATTGCCATTGGCCATAACTCGCTTCATCAAGTTTATAATGATCAGGGAACAGAGAAGCCGGCAGAAAACTATCCTAATTCTGAAATTACAAGATATTTTATTATGTGTTTTTTTTTTTTTTCGGATTGGAAATCAAAAAAATGACTCCCCACTCTAGGCGGAGCGGAAGGGAGTGTTAGACTTGTACAGACTAAAACCCATCCATGTTCCTTCTTTGCCCTTTGTGTTCCAGGGCCACGGTATCTCTTTCGAACAGACCCGCAGCCCTAGCAGGCATCAGCCCTTGCGGACCCCTACTTATTTGCTGACATCTCTTTGAGGCGCACGTGGAACACATTGCGGCCGTCGACACGGCCTGTCATCATAAGACGGCCGGACGGCAAGCTAGCCCATAACTCGCCGTCCACAGGCCCGCGCCTACGGTGGCCGGGAGCCACCACGTGACCCCCGACGACCAGGGCGTCTCCCGCGGCGACTGGGACGTGAGGTTCTTTCCCTATTGTGTTAGGTTTGTGTGGGTGCTGTACAAAACCGCAGATACAGTATGTTGACGTCAAGAGTCACAGGGAAGCCAGCTCGCCGTCCGGCCGTCTTATGACGACAGGCCGTGTCGACGGCGCGTTCGTGTTCCACGCGCGCTTCAAAGAGATGTCAGCAAATAAGTAGGGGTCCATTTATATTTGCCATCGTGGTGAATCGTACCAAGGATAATCTCTCTAGATGGGGGTTCATGGTCGGCTCAGATCTCAAATGTTTATGCGGCGTGTCTCCACAGACAATGGGTCATCTTCCATCTTGCGCTGCATGCCCTAACACTTGCACACTTGACGATCTTATGACTGCATCAGCGAGCGGAATTTGCGTAGCTGAATTTTGGGCCAAACATATATAATAAAAATTTGCCATCGACACGCTAAGAAGGAGGAGTAGGGGTCCGCAAGGGCCGATGCCTGCCAGGGCTGCGGGACTGTTCGAAAGAGATACCGTGGCTCTGGAACACAAAGGGCAAAGAAGGAACATGGATGGGTTTTAGTCAGTACAAGTCTGACACTCCCTTCCGCTCCGCCCAGAGTGGGAGGGGGGCATTTGATGATATACCATCCGGAAAAAAAAAAAAAAAAAAAAAGAGTCACAGGGAAAATTCATAAACTGGACAGTTTCTTAGAAAAATAGCAGGACAATGTTTGTTGGAGCAATTTATTGTTGTTATGATTTAAGTAAAATTAACTTGCAATGAGGTCGTTGTTTTGTTTGGTAATATTTATCACATTATAACGTTAAATTTAGCACCTAGGTATGTGTTTTGTGGTAATTTGTAGGAGACAATGGTAGTTAAGTTCAAAGACGAATTCGTGCAGAATTTTAAAATGTTGCAAACGTATTAAGTTTTCTACCTGTAAATATTACGACAAAAAGAAATGTCCGAAAAGTACGAAAACGTGACTATAGTCATAATATTTTAACTTTCTTTTACCATCACTTTTTTAAATCAAAGCTTTTAATTTAAATGTAGTGAATGTAGGTAAAGAATTATCATTTACCTACATGCACTACATTAGGTAGTAGAAATCACCGAAAATATAACCTCAAAACTGTTTACCCGCCATTATTGATTTCTACGACTAGCGGCGTCCATTTTGTATATTTTTTGCGATTAGCGGCAGTCACGTTTGGTGCACCCACGAGTTGGAAACTTTTTGTAAAAACTTCGTTACGCCTCCGGGCTTTGATTCGCTCTGTGATTAGGGCTGCTAGATTGCAGTTCAGATTTATAGGACAGGGGGCAGGAAAGGACTCCAAAAAAAGGACGAAGAGTTTTAAACTTGCATTTAACTTTGGAGGTACCTAACTAATTTGGTTTTTGACTAGTAGGTATCTACTATTAGTTTGATTCAAAATCATGACATACTGGACTTGTTTCGAATAATCTCAGATACCTAGGTATAACAGGAAGAACCACTACTTTATTCAGCACACTTACTGGTTTTTGCAACAGAGCTTTCATAAAAGTCCCAGTCAAACTGAAGCCAACCAAATAAAACTCGTAACGTAGTTAGTCATAGTCACCAAAATTATGTGAAACAACAAAATTAATCAGGTTTCGGTGCACTGCACTCAAACACATCGCATTTAAACCGAATAATCCGGTTCAAACCGGATCAGAGGCAGCCCTATTCGTGATTGAAGACTAGTACTACCACAGTTTGGTGAAAAAAATCGATTAAATGGCTGTGATTCACTGAGTACACACGGAGTAACTGCCATTCGCGACTTTCTACCATATAGTTGTACAAGGATCGTTTGGCGCGTGGTCAAAATGGGAACTAACGCCACCCTGTTGTTTTTCAATATAATTTTACAAATGTACCAAAAGATGTTGGCAACACTGGATGTATCGAGCATGGACTATGGACCGTTTGTTAGGCACTCAATAAATCGCCATTGTTATGGTCTTTTGGCTTAAACGATGCAAGTTATCTTTATTGTTTTAAATTAGAATCAACGTTCAATACGTTGCAGCCTGCAGCATACGAAATGACAAGAGAATTGATAGCTTTTTGATTTGCAATTAATGTTATTTAGTATTTGTAGGTACCACCGAATGACACTGACGGTCGAAAACTTTTCACCCTTTTTTTTTTTCGGATAGGAAATCATCAAATGACCCCCCCCCCCACTCTGGACGGAGCGGAAGGGTCAGACTTGTACTGACTAAAACCCATCCATGTTCCTTCTTTGCCCTTTGTGTTCCAGGGCCACGGTGTCTCTTTCGAACAGTCCCGCAGCTAACTTTTCACCCTTATGTCCTGAGCGATAAGGTTGAAATGTCTAGACAATGGGTATCCTGTTACCCAAACCAAGACAATATACCTACTAACCATGTTACCCAGTGGCTAGGTTGTAGAAGTCAGCTAGGCAATCACTCCATGTAAAATACTAGTATAGGTACAGCTGCATCTGGTTAGATCGAAACCGACCTCAACATAGTCGTAAGAAAATACAGATTCATAGGCAGAAGATCATTAAGTTACTTTAAAGGTATGGGAATGTGGCCCGTTTTGATAAAATCAGTTACAACTACGAGGGGTATGTTTACAAGAGACTCGAATATAGGAATAAAATATCTGTGACGTGCTTTTAAAACCATTTGGTGATGTAGGTAAAGTATATTATCATGTTAACAGCAGATGAACAGTTTTTTGTTTTGTTTGCAATTAAAGTCATTGATGGCGCCTCCACCAAATTGGAAAAAGGAACAGAGTAATATGGTGGAGGCGCCACCAAATACTTCATGGAACATAACATACCAGCTAATGAAATCTCCTGTGGTTTTGACATTGACCATGGCCTCAGGCGTAAAAAGTACAAAGAAAACGACGAGAAGCCATAATGTGATCATTTATGCATATCTGGCGACAATATCCTTTTAAAATGACATTTTAAAACAACCTTAGACATAACCTGTGCGAAAGATGAAGTAACCTCATTTTAAATAGTAAACAATGCCTCTAAAATAACGTCTTGCGTAACCTCAACGGACATAACAACAGTGAAGAATTGCCACGTTAACCTACAATTTGGAGCATCATAAAACAACTCGGTGCAATTACTGGTATCGCTACAATAATATTCTACAATATTTTGACACTGGCAACAAATTACGTCATTATTCCAAGTATGTCTCTAATAGGCACTTTGCACTGGCAACTTTAACAGTCGCTGTTAAAAAAATAGAACCGTTAAAGTTTGAATTCGAAATAGGAACTACTTTGACCACCTCATTAGGCTAGTGGCCGTTGGTTCGAAACTCATTGGACTTACTCAACTGGAATTTTCAATTCAGTTCTAATCAGGGACATAAACAATTGTTCTCTTAATTCTACTTTTAATATTGAACCTTATTCACAGACGTACTTACAAGGAAGAGACAATTACTTAGTGATTAATGTCAGCTAGTCTGCTAAGTCCCTAATTCGCTTAACAAGTTATCTTCTACATAACGACGCCTATTTAAAGTAAAAGACAGAGCTCGCGGAATGACAACATAAAATGGGTTACCTCTGGACATAAACACAATGAAATCAATGACAAACAATGATGCTTTGAATGGAATAGTTTCTTTGGAATGTCAGTGTTTTCCCTTTACGTTCTGGCAGTGGCCAAAAGAATGGTTTTGACATTCGGAAGTTGACATTTCGAAAAGGGTGACCATAGATAGTGTCAGCACTGTATAGTGTCAGTTCATAAAGTTTAGTTTAAGCTTTATGAAAGGCCTATGTATGAGGGTTGTTTCAATAAAAAAGGGGAGACAAAAGACAAACCGCATTTATCGCCATTGCATACCACTAACTATTGTTTTAGAGGTTTACGCCAAAAATTCATTAAATACATATTTTAATCCTACTTATTAAAGATCCTACGAAGAAGAAGAAGCACAGCTTGCGTAGGACCTCAACGGTACTGTTACTATTTTACAAAAGCCAATTAAAAGTTTCACCCAACCGAAATCGGTTAAGCATGCAAATTCAACCTCTTTCAATTTCACCTCTTGTTTCCATAAACAATAATGTTACAATAGATTTGGCAACTTTCCCAAACTCCCTTCCCACAAATCATTCTTTTAACTTTCCTCTTCCTTTAATCCTTAAATTCATTCAGGCGCCATTCATTTTAATTAACAAAGAAAACCAACCATAGTCCCCCCACAGTTATCTCCGACTGAAAAAGAAATCTGTCTCTCAAAGAAAAAGTAATATTTATTTTAGTAGAAATAAGGTCGTTGTTGGATTGCTGTCAATGAAAGGACACTATTTTCTGTCACCTTCAAAATGGCCGCCTGAGAACAGCTGACGGCCAAAGGGCCAGACAGTGTTTGTCTTAGTATCAATTGACAAGGACAATGTGTATTGGAAGATTCTGTTGTCGATAGATTGAGATTATGTAAACGGAACGTGATATATTAGAAGACGAAGATTGAAGTCTGGGTAAGGCTAAAAGTAATGCCTGTTTACAAGGTAGGGTTTTATGTTTCCCTTTTTCGCTTACGTTTAGATATTACTCATAGTGGCCCAGAAGATTTTGTCTCAGTGTTGTTGTGTTCTATATCCATATCTAACCAGATCGAAAATACACGTGACTTTTCCTAAATTACCCCAGGCTGATAAAATTTTCGGTTTACCTAAATCGTTTAATATTCGTATTAAGGTTTCCCCCGAATAGTTTGGTCCTACGAATACAGCAACTTAAAATATCTCAACAATAAGAACTTCGAAAAAGTCTTATAAAATCACTAAGTCTTTCTAATTCAATCAAAAATTTGTTAATATTTTTTTAGTTTTGAAATACCAATTTTAAATTGACATCTCGAGTACTGACCTTAAAAAACAAATACGAACTTAATAGTGACAAGCAATTAAGTCAATCAGACGTCAATTTTCATGCTTTGGTAATCAAGTAAATTAAGATTAGCGATCGTCACGGAGACGCAATTCTCCGCGCTTTATGCACCGCTAGAAGTGACTGTTTACAAAGCTAACCAAGAATATTATTATCCCAAGCCAAGCCGCACCAGCTTCGCCTTGTGACGGATTTTCATACATACTTTTAATCCTTAGTTCACCCGGTTAGGGGTTTGAATTTCCGAAATCTTTTCTTAGCGGATACCAACTTCATAATAGCTATCTGTATGCCAAATTTTAGCCCGATCCGTCCAGTGGTTCGAGCTGTGCGTTGATAGTCAGTCAGGACACTCAGGACAAACGATTAAGTAGTTAGAATGCATCAGAAGAGCACTGGATGTTGACGGTTTTAAATCAGGGATGCTTCGGTTCATGAAAATGGCTTCTTATCTTTGCAGACACTATTTTTGTTGGAAATCGTGTGATTGTTACATTAGTCCTAAAACGAAAGAGCCGAAAGCCATGGAGAGAGGCCGTAACCCGGAAATGGGATGATGTAGGCAATGATATGGTGGATAATAATGATGAGATCGGTAGAGCTGCCGGCTCTCCAGAAACAAACAAATAAAAAGGAACAAAAATAATTTCTAAGAAACCGTTAGGGATCCAAGTACATGTTTCTTTCTATTTTAAACCACTTTTATAACAAGGCCTAAAAGCCGTCCGCGAATCAAAACTATTGTCGCTTTGGAAGATAAAAAAAACATGGCCTCCAAGCATGAGTCACTACCGATCATGAATCAAATACAAAGCAGCTGTACCTATAATTATGGCAATATTCATACAACAATATAGACCTAACACTCTTCGAAAGCAAAAAAAATCAAGAGAAGCAATTTGTAGAACGGCCAACGTTCCCTGGGCTACTGAACCGATTTCCATGCGGTTTTCTCATGGCTGTCAACGCACTGATTGTAATACAATGCGTGCCAATAACATTGAATAAGTAGCAAATGGTAACAATTTGCGCCGTAACCTCTTAAGAGACGTGTTAACTGCTTCCGAAAGGAGTTCAATGGAACTGGCCTTAATGGCTGGTGAAAACAATTGCAGATCGAAAAAAATGGTGGCCTGCAATAGGCTGCCATAGTAATTTATCTAATATTGTGACTTGTGTGTGTATCTTCGTTGAAAACACGTTCCTAGGTACATCTCGCGCAGTTGAAGATTTCCGAGGAATTTAACATCATTTTATTACCTGAACAATGTAAATGATGCCGTGACGTCTGACAGGCGAGAATAGAAGAAGAAAACATGTTGCGCCGACCACAAGTAGAATGGGACAAGGACAGGAATGATGATGAACAATCAGCATATAATGTTCCCATTGCATGGACACAGGCCTCTTCTGTAAGAGAGGGAGGGAATAGGCTTGGGTTGGTAGAAGTCACATGTCTTTGAATTTGGGCTCTAGAACTTCTACCCCTTGACATCAACGGATGGGAGTTGGTACATGGCACACCCACAAGTCACCTGTTATGGTCAAATCTCATGTTAGAGGGGCAAGACTATTGCTATTAAATAACACAAATAAAACTCCAGGCTGTTGAAGAAACTAATATGATAAGGAGCAGAATATAGATGGAAGGATAAAAGTATCATGTTAATGAACCTAGATAAAAATATTAAAGTGAATAAAAAACTACTACAAAGCGTACGCCAGACGGAAGGGAAGGCGGCGATCGACGACTGTACGACTCGGCTGCAGACTACTTTTTTTCTTTTTTCATGAATTTGTCTGAAATAAGTGCTTACTTCGCTTTATAGTCAGACGGAGCTAGATCGCTGCAAAAAATGTTGAACTTTTGAATTGAGGAGAAAAAATGGAGTCGAATTGTAAAATTATTGAATGACATACTTGGGAGTTGGAATTAATACTTTGTCAATTCCAATTTTGAGTTCTGACGGTTATGGGATTGCTTTGCCAAGTTCAAAGGACTAAAAGGGTAAACTTCAGTGGTTTGGAAACGGGAATAGGGATAGTCACAATACATTTAAATCATGCATGTTAAGTTGATCACTCCTAACAAAGGGGAGAAAGGATATTTAAATATATATAAGGCTCTTTACTATACATACACATAAATAAAATTGAAGGGTCTGTTTGTAATTTCGAAATAACAGCTTCTTACTGAATGCATATGAAAGTATGTAAGATACTTATAGTTAAGTTGTGTTGTCTGTGTGTCTGTCTGTTTGTTCCGGCTAATCTCCGAAACGGTTGGACCGATTTTGGAGGGACTTTTACCCAATACCATTTAATTCTTGAATACTTTCTTTACATCCTCACTACTTATTGACCGCGGCTTCGCCTGCGTGCAGTTTAGAAATTATAAATATTTTTTGTCCTAACGCAGATCAAGGTTCACCGTATGCCAAATTTCATCCATATCCATTCTGCCATCAAGGGGTCGTGGAAAGATAACAGAGAGAGAGAGCACTCTCACACTCGTCGTCGACGACTCTCACACTTATATTATTAAAATGGAGAATGAATATTTAAATAAGTTTTCCCAAACTGTCACCGCTGGGACAGACAGGCGAGTTTCGATCACAGATAGTGTCGAAAATCACGCTATCGCTGCGAATTCAATCCGCTGCCTGGTACAATGAACTTGGCCGAACATGATTGAAAATGGACGGGCTTTGCAAAAAACGTGGTGGATGGACTGGGATCAATAATAATTGAGGAAGCTTTTGTGATAGATTTAAAATGTGACGTTTCAAAGAGAATTTTTCATGATAGATTATGCTGCTCAATGGTCTACTTTGTTTTAGCTCTATGGCAAAACCAATTGACAAATAAATTTTAAGAATATCAAGAATTATATTTTGGGGGTTAAAGTAATTTGAAGATTGATTTTAAAATGATCATGGACGCTCCACATAATCATTAGACATATTTTAAAGTTATTTTGTTTTTTTTTTATTCTAAAGTAACATTGATTTTGGCATACAGTTGCAGTATTTGTCAGGAAAAATTGATAGACGAAATGTCTAGTGTTAATTTGCAGTCGGCAATTTAGGATTAAATTGCCGACTGCAAATTAACACTAGACATTTTGTCTAGTCTTGGATAAGACTTTTGCACGTAACACAAAATGCATTATGCTTACCTGTTCTAAAAAATATACCAACTTCGCAACAAATGAAGTAACAAAGAAATGTACTTAATACCTACACAAAATTGTCGATTTGGCTAATTGAATTTCATATTCAATACTGTAAGCGTTGTGAAACCCGTCAAACGGACAGTTATGACTGTTTAATCATGTTTTGTGCTAATAACCTGTAATTGTCTGGTTTCTTATATCTTTCTAAATAATAGCTGGATAATTACATACAATCTTGTTTTATTTTTCGGAAAACGGAAATTGGCGCCAATAAAAACTAAATCAAATGGACTGATAGACTTCTGGTTAAAAATTGAAATTGGAATTGTCAATGCCACCCTAACTAACCAAATCAACGGTACCCTTGGAATTCTTGGATGTCTGGTACTGGTAGATATTTGAGGTCTACCTGAACCAGGAACTGATTTTTAACCATTTATCATAAAATAGTATAACAACAGTAATACAGTTAGGTCAAGTGCCTTTGAAACTAGCGTGCTGAATTATTTCGACCAATTTATTAGATATTTTATCGCTAGTTGTCACGCCAGCCATTTTGAATTTCTATGCGGTATGAACTGCACGCTATGAAATAAATACCAATGAGACCATAGAGAGAGACAATAAATCGAGCGATAAAAAAACAAAGCACTGATTGTATCCTTCCCAAGGAAATTATATACTAACTGGAATGAGGACGTGCAGCGGAAAGCCGTTCCGAGCGAGAAAATTTCGAGAGTGGATGTCATCCCTTTCTAATAGGGTATCCAAAATTTGTACTTACTTTTGGGACAGTTATTCTTTTATAATCAAAAACAGGGCGAAGCCGAAGCCTACGCATACAGTAAAACTCTGTAATGGGATAGGTCTATGAAGTGAAGAATAAGTAACAATTAGGTTACATCCTTCATTTGTAAAGAGATTTTAAAGCGTATAGGGCTGCAACATTCACATAGATGAAGCATGAGCATGTAGCACTAGTATGTAGTACTTTTGTACGCATTTTCACAAGACTATAAATACCGATATGGATAATAGAAAAGGCGTATTCTTTAGAATATTTTCTTGATCCCCGTTTACATATCTAGAACATTGTCACCCTAGTCGTAATTTGTAAACAAAGTTATACAAACTTACCTAAAAAAAAAAATTCCACATCCAGCAAACCCTTCACTGTTACACCCCTTCACACAACTCGATTTCACGACATTTAAAGAGGAAGATTTCACTTAAGTAATGTAAAAAGAACTTGAAAACGCAAAAATATGACTTCAGCGCGAAATTGTATCGGCCATATTGTTTGTTTATATGAGTGTCATCTATGTTGCCATTCAGAAATAACATAATTCATAAATAATTTAATTTATTTAAGCTTACTGTATTTCGCAAGAAATTATTATTTTAATATTTAGTATTTGAATATTAAAATAATCCCGATACGATTTATGTGCTAGTTTAGCTATCAACGAGATTTCCGAATAATGTACTAAAAAAAAAAAAAAAAAAATTTTTTTGTACTGGCAATTGTTAGACAAGGACACAATCCACTCTTGATCGCGTTCTCGCTCTGAAGTATTCTTCCCCCTTTGAATTAATGAAAGTAATAAGTACTCTATTCGTTTGAGATAAAGTTCATTTTCAAACGGTTTTTTGATATCAAAATTTTGTTCGTACTCATTCCAGTTAGTATATAAGTTTCTTGATCCTTCCTAACAAAGCACCACATCTGTAATTCCCGAAGTGTTAGAGAGAGGTGTACCTACACCAAAGACATTCAATTATTTATGAGCGATAGACGGGACAAGACGAAGAAAATTGTAATCCAAAACGTATGACTACTTAGTTATAAATCGTTCTGTCTAGTGTCATACGCCCGCTTGTCAGGTAGCATTCGTGTGTCAAAATTGAAAATGTTCGGGATCAAATATTTTGTGTAAAATATTTCTAATGTCCGCTCTAAAAGTATTTTAAATCTCTTTGACCTACACTCACATTTCGCCAGTTTAGGTTAAAGTCCCATGTAATAGAGGGCGTCCATCCCAATATTATAAATTAAATGCGTCCTTTGTCTCTCTGTTACTTTTTCACGCCTTTACCCATCATTTTAAATTTTGGACAGATTGGTTGACTGGGAAATGACGCGGGCAACCGCTAGTCTTTCTATATTTTAAACCTAATGAAAAAGTTTTGTATCTGACCGAAATCGACCGTGTTTGGATAGTCAACTTCTCAGCTTTGACCTTTTATCAAATTAATATTTCATAGAACTAGAATATGTAAGGATTTCGTTAACCCGAAACTGAAGTAGAAATATTTGGTTGGAAACCCTACCCGGTGTTCTCTAGGGCATGATACTGCCAGTGGTTTCCCTTTCCGTAAAATTTTATGTCGGTACAGACGCCAGCCCCCGTAGCATGACCACCGTAGACAAGTATTTCATTGACGGAAGAATCGACAAAATGACAGATAGTGCAAAGAAATCTGTCATTGTCGACCCAATGTGTCATTTTGTCGATTGGTTTGCATTAGGTTCAAGGTTGATTGGGAAAATTATACAGTTTCGGGTTGCTTGATGTGCTGGCGTCTGTCTGCACCTTAATATATTTGAATGGTGTGGATTACGCGACCGTAACAAAAATGGCTTTACAAAGTTATAATCATGAAAATTATCAATACAGCCCTCTAAGTTCATTTAATCCCATTGAATGACATTTTCATGAAATATCAAAAGATTTTCAGGGGGGCATTAATTTGTGGGGGCGATTTGGCTAAGTAGGCTGTATTATCATTGTCAAAACTAACGACTCATTCGACTAGGACCCAGCCAACTCAACGACGGTCGTTTAAATTCATACGGTGGTCTTCAGTCATCAAAAGATGAACACACGACATAATAAATCAGATAGCACATACATGCTTCATAACGTCCCGGAAGAAGCTATACGTAAACAAACCGTTTTATTGCACTTACATCTTTTCAAACTGTTAACATTGTCAGTTAGTCCACTACCTATCAATCAATAAAGCAAGTAACAGATTTGAAACACTCCGTACTACATGACGCGAATATAGTGCGCAATCCATACATTTAAACCACAGATTCGCCATATCGCTCCAAAAAATGTTGACGATTTTATATCTTTTTAACAATGAGATTTCATATGCCAGCCCCCTCATCTGTTTAAAAACACTTTTTCGCACGACCTAAGTACTGTAAAGGCAAATCTATGATTTAAATCAATGCCGCAATCTTCAAGAGTGCTGAGGCGTCGGGTGTCATAAGTGTGTCTTCAGTCTATGGTGACTCATCGTGTGTAGACTAATCTCTATGGTCGTCCGGAGAACACGCGCCAATTCGACTGTGGCTAATCGCCTAACGTTGTTTGAAATGGAGCATTGGAGAGGCTAGCGGAATATACGAGGTGTGTAATTGAACACAGGCACGCTTGAAGTTTATGAGCCGGTGGCATGATTTTGAAATTGGAATAATGAAAAGGGATGTTCCCATTTAATTGTAAGAATAATCAAAAGCTATACTAACACCAGAATTCTCAATTGACAACTGTTTGCGACTTGAAGTTGCAAGTTATCTTTTGAAATTCGTGATTTATTTTTTGAAAAACGTACCTAAGCAATTTGAATTTCCAGGACTTACATTAACGGATTTCAAAAACCGTGTGTCAGGATCAGCATTTCCTTAAAACGACTAGCAATGGCGTCAATTTACCTACGGCCAGAATGCTGATCACTCATCACTACATAGTATAAAACAAAGTCGCTTCCCGCTGTCTGTCTATCCTTATGTATGCTTAGATCTTTAAAACTACGCAACGGATTTTGATGCGGTTTTTTTAATAGATAGAGTGATTCAAGAGGAATGTTTATATGTATATTGCACCCGTGCAAATCCGGGGCGGGTCGCTAGTTATAAAATAAATGTATAATTCTCAGCGTTGGTATTGTTGTTTTATTAAAGTACATAACTAAAGAAACTTTTTGTTTACATAACATCGATTTAACTTATTTTCAAGCCACAATAAAGCTAACAAAACAATACTTAGCACTGCTTTTAAACTCCGTAACAATATTGTACAATGGCAACATTACAAATGTTACCATTATACATGTACATCTTCTCCTGCCTTCAAATGTGGTCAGCAACCGTGAAGGGTTTATGCAATGCAACTACTCATAAGTAGATGGAGGTGTCTTAAATATAAGCCAAAAAATAATTATGTCTTGTATACTGGCATTAAAATCATTTCGTATTGTTGCTCAAATTATTTCGTTAGAACATATCATCATCTGCCTAACCTTTTCGCAACTATGTTTGCGTCGGCTTCCAGTCTAACCGGACTCAGCTGATAGGTAAGGTGGACCCTGGACTAACTAATTTCACATGCATAAAAAAATACATATTTCTGCCTTGCATATTATTTTGAAATCATATGTCCGATTTTGATGTTCAGAATAATCATAGTTTTGAAACGTTATAAAATTCATAGGTACTTATGAACCTACCAGCATAGATTATATATTTCAGTTTTATTCATGTTGTTATAACTTCTGATGAAAAGGTCATTTACATTTAATAATTATTATTTATGCAGCACGTATCTCCATATCTTCTGCCTTGCCTTTATACATTCAGTCACCGTGAAGGGTTTGTGCAACCGCTGCTCACAAGGAATACGGTGACCACACTTTAGGATTCAAGCGTGACCGTTTAACTTTGAACTGGCATAGCAATAGTAACTTCTTATAAATTTATATTTTAGTTTCTTGTTCGTGTAGTTACCACGACATTCATCAAATTTTGTTGGCCTAAAACGTAATATTTTCTATTAAGGTAGGCAAGGAAATCAATCAAAAACGTATTGAGAAGAAACCAATTTATTGGTGACAATGCTACTCATAAAGAAAATTACGTTTGGATCTGATTGATAAGTTTTCTTAAGATTGATTGCTTTTGATTTGTTTAGATTAATTTGGTTTTTGTGTAGGTACTGATTTATTTATTAACCGACTTCAAAAAAATGAGGACGTTATGTATTCCACCAACATTTTTTTTTCCATGTATGTTCACCGATTATTTTTTCATTTGGTAGAAAAATCCAAAGTAAAGTTATTTTTCACTTTTTAGTGTTTTTTTTTTGGAAGTCGGTTATTTTTTAATTTAAACTTTTTGTACAGTAGTGGAACTCAGGCGGAATTAATGTCAAAAGGCATAGTAACCCGAAGATTTGCACATACTTTCAGTAACAAACAAAAAAATTCTAAACAAATACCGAAGTTTCTAGTCAATTTACGAATCAAAATAATCGCAGTAATTGATCTAGGTGTAACGTCCTTGACATTAGTTTACTCTTCACGGTATGAGCGGTTATGAACACGGAGTCAATATCATAATAGTCAAGAAAACCCATTAAATGTAATTAAACAGGTTCTTGCTAGTGAGCCCGCTTGGTAGGTTAAATAAAACAATTCTTTACTAGGCTGTTGTTTGTAGCGATGAGTAAGACAAGTTTGAAGCGAAGCGAAGCGAAAAATAAATGAAAATTATCAAAACTTGATTCGGAAATTCACAGTAGCAGTACTTAATGCTATGGGCTTGCCACTTACTATTATACGTACGATTAAGATTATTGGAGAAATATAGGTGAACTGAAAATCTCTGTCTAAGCCTTTGGAGCGATACAAACGTGATGTTTATGTTAAAAACTGGCCAAAACTCAATAAAAAAAATACTGTTCTAAAACATAGGCGTCTACAGGAAATTTTAGTTGCGGTGGTGGAAAACCGATTACGCAATATTTAAATAGGTAAATAATAGGTCATGTTATTGCCGATACAACAGCAATGTCTAGAACAATAGACAATACTTATGTTTTCATAACTCATTATTTTAAAGGCCTTGGTAATTTCAAACTTGAAGAATAAGCATCATCTAATATAAACAATTGTCTATACTGAGAAATATTACGTATTTACTAGACAAACCTTTTGCAAGAAATTTAACAGATGCTTTTTTTTTTTTTAAGTATTTTTATGTAATTATACTTCTACATGGCCAATATTAAATTGCAATGCATTTGTACCTATAGTATCCAAGATCAAATGAACAACTAACCAAACATTGCCCATGGAATGAATTAGTGAGTGACCAAACGGCTTTTCAATTAGTTTTGTTTAATTTTGTGAGTCGTCGTCCAAATCGAACCTCAACCTTGCCACAATTAGATGGTATTATTTAATGTTAAGTTATTAAATAACCCCAACTAAACAGTCTGGCCTCGAACATCCAAAACGATGGCCACCCTACCTTCCACGCTCGGTTGCACGTCAGTTGAACGCGTGGCTGACACCTGGCCGCCGCACGTCGATCTGTTTACTGGGCTATATGCTCAACTATTCAACGTAATTCACATGTTTAATGGTAGATTCTGAAGACAGGCATTGTCAGATAGATTCAACAAAAAAAGCTGCTAGCTTATTATTTGCTTTTGAATGGTACAGTCGCGTGATTATGAAAATCTGACCAAGGCCCGCTTGCACCACGAATCACTAATGCGTCGTGCTAATTAAAATATCGTTCTGTTTCTGTAAATCTTTAGAAGATGACAGTAACAGACTAGTTTTAAAATTGTTTAGCTCTTAATGCGAATTGAGTGATTTGTGGTGTTAAGTGCTTTTACCAATTACAATGTTTAAGGAACTTCAGGGCTCTCATCGATACAATTATGTAGTTCTTACTTACTGCGAGCTTTTGTCAAGACTATATCATGCTTCGTAGCAAAAACAACCGAACGAATAGGTGTTGCAAGATTTGAAGGACACTTTTGAGCAGTAAAACCGTACCTACTCTTCAACCAACTTATCTGTGCAAGCGGGTAAACCCAGAACTAAAATAAAAGTCATCGATACAAATTTTCTTGACAAGCAGCGCCACTTTGAACTGCACACTTAAAGTGGTCATACTAGATCTTCCTATGAAAAAACTGCTTATACTTACCACAGCTTAAATGTTAAACATACTTCCTTCAAAGACGAAACCTCGTTACAGCAATTACCTAAAATAAGAGACAGTGTTGACTACACACCTAGTTAAAATCATCCTTCTCGTTTTCGCAACAATCGAAAAGACAATGACAACATTACAAATTGCATCCTATGACCGTAACTTACCAACTCACTATTTGTCGAGAGTCTCATTGTTTTGACTTAAAAGGTAGTCTCTAAATAAAGCAAATCGTTTTTCGGTCTTTTTGGGCTTTACACCGTAGGTGCTGGTTTAGTACAACGTGCTTGAATTCCTAATACAGGTTTAAAAGGACGAAAAAGGAATTGCTTTGTTTGTAAATGAGAAGAATCACGTCGCCATACAATATTTTTTTTATAGGCACTCACGAACTTTTTGTTACACTGTGATCCAAATTAAAGCTTTGTACACCTGGCATAAAAATAATAACTGTGCATGTACTGTGAAATTAACAATTTTCTGGTTCTGACATTTTTCGACGTTGACACAGAAAATGCTGCTGGCCATTCAGAATTGCATATCCCGTTTTTTTTAATGAAACATGATGCGACAGAGGGCAGATTAAAAATAGAAGGTTGCCATGCTCAAAAGTATAAAATATCCAGATTTTAAAATACGTCGGTCACTATTTTTATTTATTTAAAAAGAGAACTTTTTATAAACAGTTGAATGAGAGATAAGCAGAGTTCATAAAGGCTTTAGGGGCGGAAGGACGCCCTGCGGTCTGGCCAGGAAGTTGCCTGTTACCGCGTCCTGGATTCTGAACTCTTTGGAGAGCCTTCCAACTTACATAAAGCTTCTTTTACGTTAGGGTTGAATAGACTTCCAGGTGGTATTCACAGTTTAAAGTTAAACCTGCTTGATATAACTTGCAGACACCGAGGAGCAAATTATAGATTTTTATTGCCCGCTTTACGATTGTTTTTAAAGCTTGATATTTAAATTCAAAAACAGGTCAATGTGCTATTGATTCAAAATTAAGAGTCGGACCAAATAAATTAACAAAATTATATCATTATATAATTTTGTTAATTTATTTTGTTTTTGTTAGTTTGTTGACATAAAAATTGACTAGACGTAGCAGGAAACTGAGTTCAATGCACTCCGAATTGAATCTGCAAGTTTTCACGTGCGCTTGGCGGGTATTCCCTTTGGCAAAAATTACGAACTGCCATGCTCTTTAGGAGACGAATTTTCAAAAGTTTTTCCCTAGTGTTCAGTTTTGTTATAAAATAAACTCTTTTGCATTTCATGCTTATATGGTTTGTTTAGACTAAGCTACTTCCAGGCCTAAATTGTCAAACTTTTATCAAAGCTACAATGCGTCCACAAAAAAATCTTACAAGTTACACCTCTCCAGGTCATGAGACATGACCTTTGTCTTTGATTTCACGCACAACCATCGAATAGGTACAAGTAGGTACAGTCCCGCGCACTATCAAATTTACACATTAAGTAGGAACTTCTTTAAGTGATTTACACCTGCTGAAGTATTGTAATTTTATGTTGTTACGAGTATAATATTTGGGAATGCATACTATTATGAAATAGACATTATCTATCTCATTTGCTATTGTTTTTCTCATGAGCAAATCGCTTTTGAACTTTCTTTAACGTATACATAGTATTGCCCGTGACTGTACTCACCTACCTATCGAAAAACTATCGTGACCGTTAAGCCCCAATACTGCTTTCATATCGGACGTATTAGAGCATCACAATAGCAGACATGTTCCTATCATTAGTGGGTATATAAGAAATTTATAATTTCACGCCGTTCGTTGCGCCGGCGCACGTACTCGGCTAACACCGTTTTGGCGCAGTTTTCTTGAGTAAATGCAATGGAAGAGATCGATGATGTGTTGTAAATTGTTATGGTCGCATTAGGAACTGTTTTTTAATACGAGATGGTGTGATCATAATTATTGTCTACTAGCTGTTGCCTGCCAACTTTGTCCGCATGTAATATTTTTATAATAATTTTGTTAACAATTTCAAAGGTTTTATTTTTCTGCACGGAGCCCTAATTCGTCTGTAAAACAAAAATAGCCTAAGTTACTCCTTATTAGCTATCTGCCATCAAAAGTCCCGTCAAAATCGGTCTAACCGTTTCGGAGATTAGCCAGAACAAACAGACGAACAGAAGGACAAAAATAAAAAATAAAATGATTTTTTTTTGTTATAACAACCGTAATAAACTTTCATATGCATTTAGTAAAAAGCTGTTATTTTGAAATTACAAACAGGCACTTCAATTTTATTTATTTGTATAGATTGTCATGAACAAATGAAGATTATGTGTGGTTTCATGAATCTCCAAAGTTCACCAGGCAACTACACAATATATAATATGCTGCTTGAATTGGAGAAAAAAGCCTTAAATATGGTTTTGAAAATAGGTTCTTATCTTCAATCCAGATTTGATCACAAGGAGCATAGAACCATTGTCTTTGCTTTTGGTGAACGAATGAGATCTTACTATTGATGTCAACGGACGATTTCACAGTGGGAGGCTTCCTAACGACCTAATTAACTCTCGGCAAAACCGCTGACATTTACCCAACCTGACTAATCACTTGCTTACGAAATGCCCACTTAACGTTACACTATCTCAAACACTACCCACACAAGAATCTACACCGTTGTAGAAGATAGCCGCAGGTACATTTATCGCAAGGCTGTGACAGATAATAAGTCCATCAAGCCAGATGGTCGCTCAGTCGTGGCTAGATCTTTAAACTGAGTCATTACCTGCGCACGATCAGAAGTGGGCTAGCTTTGCGGATTCTTGGGGTGAAGTAAACTAACGATTTCTTTGCTAACTCAAATTTGTATCGTGTTTTATACACATAAAGATTTCGGATTAGGGCTCTAAATAATGGTGAAACTGCATCAATATAAATAAGAATTTTAGAAGATCGAAGCGAACAGACAGACAGACACGAAACGTGACTTTGTTTTATAATATGACTAGACTAAAATAAGCAAATGTGATAGTTTATTTGTTATGTTTTGATTTCAACTGCATTATTAAAACGGTCGAAAAATTATCTGTCTGCATTTAGGCCTATTTTAGCTTTGTTAAGATGCCTTGGTCGAAAAGTACTGTCATTCGTCGTGGTGGTCAATATTTCATCATTACGCCTATTCTGGAGTCGACATATTACACTTGACCGCCGTCTACAAAGATTATACTTTGAACTCTATAATTGTTTTGTCAGGGATCAAAATTGCAATCCTATAGAAATGAAGCGAGAATATATCTGGTAGCCTATACCGCAATGTAAGTAACAAACACGTGCACGGCAATCGCGTCGCATGTGCAGAACTACTTTATAAAACATGTCGCAACTCTGCCTAGCGAGCATATGTATGGGTCATACTGTACCTATGCAGTAAATATCACTGATATGCTTGATTAAAGGAGCCTAGCAAATGCTGAAGATAGCGCTTTAATTTGTTGATAGGAAGTCGTAGACATAACACCACATTTGTTGGACTAATTGACAGGATTAGTCATAGTAGGTAGTCGGTTGTTTGTCATCTGTGACCTGAACTTGCATCAGCATATTGATGGTTTCTGCTGCATTGATCTATAGTACAAATAAAAGAAATTGAAGTATTTATATTAATGTCTGTCTGTTTGTTCCGGCTAATCCCCGAAACGGCTAGACCGATTTTACCGGCACTTTTACTGACAGATAGCTGATGTTATAAGGAGTGGGCTGCTTTCATTTGAGAGAAAATATTAGGGTGACGTGCAAAAAAAAAATGAAAACCCTTGAAATTGGTAACAAAATTCGATTCAAAAAGGGAAGTAATATTTTTTTAATAATTTCACGCGGACGAAGGTCCCGGGCAACAGCTAGTTTATAATAAAAACTGAATCTTTTTTGAGGAAGTACCTTACTACAAGTAAGTACGATACTACAGGTAAGTACGATACTACAGGTAAGTACGATACTACAGGTAAGTACGATACTACAGGTAAGTACGATACTACAGGTAAGTACGGTTGGCTATTATGGCAAGTTTGATTTTATTATAAAAAATAACATACTAATTGTATGGTAACTACTACCTACCGACAATGACTTAAAAAAAAAATCTTTAACTATAAAGTAACTTAGACGTGGGTGGTGCCGCGGGCAGTACACGTAAATCATACAGAGGGAATTTGAATAATAATTGTTAC
Organism: Noctua janthina; assembly: GCA_963576755.1. Taxonomy (NCBI): domain Eukaryota; kingdom Metazoa; phylum Arthropoda; class Insecta; order Lepidoptera; family Noctuidae; genus Noctua; species Noctua janthina. The sequence goes on along the minus strand of OY755068.1, from coordinate 10,730,615 downwards.
ACAGACGTGGATGTTGACATGTGTACAACATAACCTTTGTTTGTGTACAGAACTCCTAACCGTTGAAATTAATTTCTCATTCAACCACTCTTGGACTACTAAATAGGGACAGCTCTTGGAGTACCTAATACTATTTCTCCGTTAAATAAATTATAAATAACGTATGGACACCATGTCGTGAGAGTTCCATATAATGGGATGACAGCTCAATTTAAATGTGGATTATCAACAGATGGAAAGTGCTTATCTATCATAGTTTTATAGGTCAAGAGTTTCAAAGCATCTGATGCGATCCTGTCTACATTTTTAATGACACAACACAACGTGGCGAAGTATTTACTAAAAGTGAAACTACCCTAAATAAAAGAAACGTGTCTCCAATATTTACATAATACCAAAATACATTACCGAGTATATTAGAGGAAGTTTGAAAGTTGCGCCAGTTACAGAAAAGTTGAAAGGGAATCGACTGTCTTGGTATGGACATGTGATGAGGAGGGACGAATCGCATGTGACTAAAAGAGGGATTAGATGAATTAATGTTGATGGATGAAGTGGGAGAGAAAGACCAAGGAAACGATGGATGGATTTTGTAAGGAATGATATGCAAGAAAAAGGAGTAAATGATAACGTGACAGTTGACAGAGGAGAATGGAAGAAGAAAACGTGTTGCGCCGATCCCAAATAACACGTGACAATGACAGGAAGATGATGACTGGCGACCGATTGTGATAGCCAAGTAGGTATCTACTTACAACACATTCCTGGCTGCCAGATTGATGATTGTAATACTCATTGAAAACTTTTATTTTCTCAGCCTGGCTGATCTCAATAAATGAGACGGTAAAATCGCATAAATAAGTCCCAAAAGATCCAAATAGTCCTGCATAATATGATCTATCGTTAACACAAAATACTGCAAGATCTATAAAGATACCAGATAGAAAGATCCAATGATCACCTAATCAAATAACTGTCATCTAACTCGATATTTCTACTTGAAATACGAAAATATAAGATCAAAATTTTCCAAGCTTTCTCATAAATCATTGGTAAAGAGCAAAGTCGATGATATCGACAGTTCAATTTTAAAACTGCCACCGAGCAGTATCCGAACGAATCATAATGAAGCGATGGAACGATCTAGTAATTAAAAAAGTCTCATTGTGAAAGAGGTCATTTAAGGAAATAATTTATGAGGGAAATATGGTAAGGAGGTAGTATGTAGATAAGTGTGTATTTATTAAACTAGTTTTTATACTTGAAGAAAATTATTTAATAAGGTTTAATATGCAGGTGACTGTGTGAGGAGGACCCCGTAGCTAAATAATAACAGCCGCCCGGGTCGATCTTCAGGTAAAGCCGCGCTTGTCTGGGTTGATTCGTGGATGGGTGACCACCCATTACTTACAGAGTTTCCTCTGTGCCTCGGAAATCACATTGGTCCCGACTGTCAATTACAGCTTTTTGTCAGTCGTTACAGGTGGTCAGTGGCCCGACACACGTCTGGCGTGACAACCAGTCTTGTATTACCCAGTACTAACGGGGTTGTGGAGGTTAGATAAGCAGTCGCGCCATGTAAAATACTGGTATTCAGCTGCATCCGGTTAGACTGGATGCCGAACCCAACATAGTTGAGAAAAGGCTAGGCAGATGATGCAGGTGACCGAGTGGCGTCCAAACACTGGGAAAATAAGTTCTTTTCGACCGCGGCGGTGGAATTCTGTATGTAATGGGTTGCCTGGCTTGACCTGAAGATTGGTCCGAGCGACTGTTATTATTTAGCCACGAGCTCCTCCACAATCCTTCTGGAATAAATACTCTAAATCATGATGAAGACCGTATCAAAATCCATTAAGAAGACACATACAGACTCCATATTATCCCGTCTTTCTATGTTATGTATGGTAACAGACATGTGTGTGGATAAAATATAGGTTACTAGGCGCCTGGTAGGCAGCTCTTCTTAAGTAAAATAAATGATTCCTCACAAAGATTTATCAACAGAGGAGTTAATCTAGACTTTCGTTCTGATGGTTATCGATCAATCAGCGTTAACGCGTTGGACAAATCCTCAGAAAAAGGACCAGATTTATCAAACGTAATCAACGTTTATTAAAGCCTGGAAACGGGAACTGCGAGTTAACAGACAGGCTTTAGTAATGTCGATTTACGAATTGATTGTGATTATGATGATGAAAATACATCATCATTCTCGCCCTTATCCCTATTTATTTGGGGACGACGCAGCATGTCTTCTTCTGCCATGCTTTTCTTCCTCGTCATCACAGCAGTTACCTCTTTTCTAGCCATATCATCCTTTACACAGTCCATCCATCGTTTCTTTGGTCTTCCTTTACTCGTATTCACATTCATACTCAAAACTTTCCTCACGACATTTTCCTAATTCCTCCGCATCACATGTCCATACCACGATTACCGATTACCACACAACTTTTTAGTCAACATTCTCCAGCTTCTGTTGCCATGATGATGATGATGATGATGAAAATACGTCAAGATTAAAATTAAATAAAGGTGTGAAAGACCCACCCACTACATACCCGTGATATATGCAATCTTTACATCGAACTAAGTAGGTAACATCGTGTACCAAAATAATGACTGGGAATAGACTTTAATTTTTGGCGTGAAATCCAAGTGCAAATCGCAGTTTACGGTAACACACAAAACATTGTGCTTATAGGTGCATGCAACGGTAGAGGGGTCGATATCACTCTCGGTTTCGTTAAGAATCTTTTACCTCCTTTATAAATAATACAGAAAAATATAAGCAAAACCATATTTAAGCATAAATCACTCTATAACGTTCCCACTGCTGGAACACAGGTTCTTCCTCTGTGAGGAGAAGGTCGTAAGAAGTCACATAATGCATGGACTGAAAAGCTTCAAGTTTGAGTCTGAGTTTGAAGATACACACGAATTCATCCCAATCTACACAGGCCCAAAGATAAGCCCTTTAAGGACACTTAATAGATGAACACCACTAAACGCCGAGAGGCACTATTCAAAGAGGAGATTTCAAGGCCTCTCTCGCACGCTTCCGGAGAAGACCACTGCAGTATCTATTGACGATGGACACAATACTATAATTGTGTGGAAGGCAGTATTGACAAGGCACTGACGAGCTATTGTTGGAGAGATGTTCAATGGCTTCTGCTTACTAGCATTGAACGTTAGTCGGTATAGTATTGTGTGGTCTCTATGCTCTTCCAAGGCTGTAGGAATACAGTCTTTAAGCAGGAAATTAGATGCTCTTCCATAGTTTCGAAGAAATTCATCGATATTGTACTCAACAAGAATTGCTGTGGTATACTACAATTAAAAAACCCAACTTCTGAAAAATCAGACTCTAATTAAATTCGGAGTTTTTAAGGTAAAATCGAGTCCTCCTATTGTTGAAGTCGGTTAATATGTAACCTACCCGGTGTAGGTTACCCGGACCAAAATAACGAATCGATTGACACCTTATTCATCAAAATCGGATAAATAGTTTAGGCGTTACGGAGGAACATACGTAAATACACACACACACACACACACACGAACATACATTGACCGCTAAAATCATAACCCTTCCTTTTGGCTTCGCCGTAGTCGAGTAAAGGTTTAATAACTCTGTTCTGTCTCTATATTAAGATGGAGAGTAAAACTCATCATTTCAATTCCCAGACATAAATCTTGATTTTTTACTCACGATGGCACACAACAGATTCAAGTTTTAGAAATCGAATTCTCACGATTAAATATAATCAATAAAATCTCAAAGAATTTAGTATCTAATAGGCAATTCTTTATGTTACGAAATTAATAAGATTTTTTTCAATATAATCTAATTGTTTTCTCAACGAATTTAAATATCTCCGACAATCATATTCAATTAATTCTATTTTTTGTTCAGCTCAATACATATGTCTAATTGTTTTAACATTTAGGAATGTTAGCGGTCGGCTCAGCTCGTATGTTTTACTAACAGCAAGTTCAGAATAATACAGTTTGTACATATGCTAGCCATTCAGTGACAAACAAAGAAACAGATGCTCCCAATGCTTTTGTACGCAGCATTGTTTTTATCTTTCAAGAATCCATATTTTTGCAAGCTGTGCGGTTGAAATTGATTCAAGAAAACAGACATGTTTCTACAAATGTAGTAGTCGAGGAGCTCTAGTTCGAGATTATGAAAGACGATTATGGTAGAACGCTGATATGTTAAGTATTAATATGTTTACAAACTTTTTATTGTGACATGGGTCTGCTCTTGACCTCGATCTCATAACATAACATCACGCCTGTAATCCCCAAAGGTTTAGGCAGAGATGAACCTATAGTACACCCACATTTCGCCAGTTATGTTTAAGTCCCATGTAATAGGGGGCGAGCCTATTACGATCAACCGGGCGCAAATTATTATTATGATGATGATGAGTTCTAGGCGACTAGAACTCATCATCACAACTCATGCCCTCATTCCAATTTATTTGGGGTCAATTAAATCATTCTCACTTTCTTACTTTATTTATTTTCATTTCATTCCTCATCAAAACATATGTCATGTATCCTAGATTCACAACCTAGACTAAACAAACCTTGTATCGAAAGCAATAAGACTCCAAATCGTTTTAAATCGATACAATTCTAGTAAATAATGTACAGTGAATCAGTAGGCTATGGGAATACGATGGGAATGCGTGGGAGAGTGTATTATAAGTATCTGGTTACCGTAGCATGGAGTACCGTTGTTTTGTGACGTTAGGGCCGAGTAAGGTTAGATTATCTTGTAGATATGTGGGTTTTCTTAGAACTTTCATTGATATTCTTTAACTCTTTGGATTTAATTATGAAAAAAAAAACATTCTGTATTTTCACCGAGCGTTGGAACAGCTAAGGACCAAGAAAAATTGGTGCAACCGTAAATGCTTATGACAATAAAAAAAACCTGAAGCAGGACTAGTAGTAAATTGAGAGGATTGTTAAGTTTTCTCAAATAAAGCAAATTGGTGCAACCGTAAATGCTTATGACAATAAAAAAAACCTGAAGCAGGACTAGTAGTAAATTGAGAGGATTGTTAAGTTTTCTCAAATAAAGCAATGCTAATCGCGTAAGTAACGATAGGATAATAAATTGTTAGTACAATACCACACAGCAAGCCCGCCACACTATTCCCAAACCACTGCAACTCCTGAAATCCAGAATCGACAATGGCGACCACCATAACGAAGCTCGACGAAGTCCCAGAGAAACAATATAACTATCTTGGATCCGAAACTAATCAGATAAGTACCACACAGCGATTAGCAAATCGGTAAATCCAACATTAGTTTATACTAAAACATCACTTAAACCCATCAATACTTAAGAACCATAAACCCATGCAGTCACTATTAATAAATTTACGATAAGTACTGCGCTAACAGCTGAAAAAGCATTAGAAGACTAAAATAAGCACGGAGTTCATAACACGAGCACACTCAAGAGGGCAAGCAAAATAAACATTGAAAAACGACGGACGAGCCGGCTGTTTGCTGAACAGAAGTGGCTCCTAGCTGCTTCGGCTCTCCTAGTACTTTTATTGGCAAAGTTTCCAGTGCGCCTGGATTTACAGATGAAAGTTTCCAGATGCAGAATACAGTTGCTAGAGGCAATTTTAAATTTGGTTCGTACTGTGTAGGTTTGCAGCTGCTATTCACTGTTTTTAGGATTCCGTACCTCAAAAGGAAAAAAGAACACTTATAAGCTGTCTGTCAAGTCACCTTATGTCAGGAACGCGGTGTCAAATACTCGGGTCTACGGTCTCTTTGAGCTGTTAAAAAATCAAAGTCCACGCGATCAAAAGATATGACCGTTTATGTCGCATGTTTTGCAATTCCACAAGGGAATCAACCAACCATAAATCAAGCCTCGGTTCACGCGTCCAACTCGCACTTAGCTGTATTTTTTTACAAAAACCCTGTTAACACCGCTTTCTATAAAGTATGGACAACTGAAGTACTAGAAGCTGCCCGCGAGGAGATGCTGGAGTCTCTGAACGGAGATCCGTGGGGGCGCCCTTACAAGATGGTGCGGGACAAACTCCGCACCCGGGCCCCCCCGCTAACGCAGAGTCTCCGGCCTGAGCTCGTGGAGGACGTGGTGAGCGTTCTGTTCCCTTCGCGAGGGGAGCATCCTCCCCCGCCTATGGCTCCGTCACCGCGTGCGGTGCCGGAAGCGGACCACACCGATGACGACTATGACGTTCCGGAGGTGACTGGGGTAGACCTGAGAGTGGCGGTACGCAGGCTGAAAGCCAGAAATACCGCCCCGGGACCCGATGGCTTGCCTGGCAAAGCCTGGGTCCTGGCCTTTGAGGCTCTCGGGCCCCGACTGGAAGGGCTCCTAAGCGCATGCTTGGAGAGAGGCCAGTTCCCGCTTCGTTGGAAGACGGGGAAGCTGGTCCTAATCCGGAAGCCAGGGCGCCCTGCGGACTCTCCGTCCGCATACCGGCCCATCGTGTTGCTCGACGAGGTGGGCAAGCTCTTTGAAAGAGTCATTGCCAACCGCCTCGCCGGGCACCTTGCAGGGATGGGGCCGGATCTTGCGGAACACCAGTTTGGTTTCCGCAAGGGGCGCTCGACGGTGGACGCCATCATGCGCGTGAGAGCCCTCACGACGGGGGACGCGGTGTCCCGGGGCGGGGTTGTCTTGGCGGTGTCTCTTGACATCGCCAACGCCTTCAACTCCATGCCCTGGACCTGCATTGCGGAGGCACTCCGGTATCACGGGGTGCCGACCTACCTTCGTCGCGTGGTCGGGGACTACCTGACGGATAGAGCCGTCATCTACCCCAGTCGGAGCGGAGAATGGAACCGGCGAGAGATGTCGTGCGGTGTTCCACAGGGTTCGGTTCTGGGGCCGGCCTTGTGGAACATCGGTTACGACTGGGTGCTGCGCGCCGACCTCCCTACCGGCGTCAGTGTAGTTTGCTACGCTGACGACACGCTGGTACTGGCGCAAGGGAGGTCGCACGAGGCGGCGGCCGAAAACATGACACGCGGGGTTGCGATAGTTGTGGAGAGGATCCGGCAATTGGGACTCGAGGTGGCATTGCACAAGTCCGAGGCCATGTGTTTTCATGGGCCTCGAAATGCGCCACCGTCGGGATCCCTACTGATGGCAGGAGGGGTTCCCATCGGCGTCGGGTCGACGTTGAAATACCTAGGACTCGTCCTCGACAGTCGGTGGAACTTCGTGGAGCACTTCCGACGTTTGGCTCCCAAACTGGAACGGACGGGGGCTGCTTTCAAGCGGCTCTTGCCCAACCTGAGGGGTCCAAACGCCTCCTGCCGGAAGCTTTACGCGGGGGTCGTGCGGTTCATGGCCCTTTACGGGGCCCCGGTGTGGGCGCGTTCTTTGAGGCGGCAAGCCGCCCACTACCTGAACGCGCCCCAAAAGGTGATAGCCATAAGGCTAATCCGGGGGTACCGCACGATCTCTGGCGAGGCGGCTAGCCTCCTTGCCGGATTGCCGCCATGGGATCTGTAGGCGATAGTCCTCGCGCGCCTGCATGAATGGCGCGCGGAAGCACTATATAGGGGGGAAACTCCGCTGCCGCGACAAATTACCGCTCAGCGGACAGACCTCCGGCGTGATCTCATGGCGACATGGAGAGAGCGACTGTCGCAACCCCGTGCAGGGCACGCCACCATAGTGGCGATAAGTCCCCTCTTTGAGGAGTGGCTAGAGAGGCGCCACGGCGCCCTCACCTACCGTCTGACGCAGGTCCTCACCGGACACGGTTGTTTCGGGAGGTTCCTGCACCGAATCGGGCGGGAGGAAACGCCCGGGTGTTTCCACTGCGAGGATCGTCCGGAGGACACGGTGGAACACACCGTGGAGGTCTGCCCCGCTTGGGCGGAGCACCGCCGTGTCCTCATAGCGGCGATTGGCGGCGGCAATCTCTCGCGTCCGGCCTTGGTTCAAGCCATGGTCCGGAGCGAGAGAGAATGGGAAGCCGTCACCTCCTTCTGCGAAGCAGTCATGCTAGTGAAGGAGGTGGCAGGACGTGAGAGGGAAAGAACCTCACGTCCCAGCCGCCGCGGGAGACGCCCTGGGCGTCGGGGGTCACGTGGTGGCTTCCGACCACCGTAGGCGCTGGCCTGTGGACGGCGAGTTATGGGCTAGCTCGCCGTCCGGCCGTCTTATGACGACAGGCTGTGTCGACGGCGCGTTCGTGTTCCACGCGCGCCTCAAAGAGATGTCAGCAATCAAGTAGGGGTCCGCATGGGCCGATGCCTGCCAGGGCTGCGGGACTGTTCGAAAGAGATACCGTGGCCCTGGAACACAAAGGGCAGAGAAGGAACATGGATGGGTTTTAGTCAGTACAAGTCTGACACTCCCCTCCGCTCCGCCCAGAGTGGGGGGGGTCATTTGATGATTTCCCATCCGGAAAAAAAAAAAAAAAAAAAAAGTACTAGAAGCTAGGTATGCCACGGTAATACATATATTTGTACTATGGCCATGCCATCCCAAGGATAAAGTTGAAATGTCTTGCATGATTTGTAATTAGGACCCTTAATTGGAACACAGTATAACTTTTTTGCGATAGAAATAGGTTAGCTATGATTGGTTAGAACCCTGTATTTTAGGCTGCCGCGACTGCTGAGCAGCTGGTCTCGAGTTCGATTCCCGGGTCGGGTAGTGTTATAGGAATTACTACCAGGAATTTCTCATAAGCAGCCACGGAGTCTGGATTTGTGCCTGGTTGATGGCAATAGGCTCATAAATATAACTGGCTAAATGTGGGTGTTCTATAATTACACCTCTGTCTAACGCTTCGGGGATTACAGGCGTGATGTTATGTTATGTTTGCATCAGTAGAGCTGGATTGTTAAAATTAACACTTTGTTAAAGTAAGGTCGAATTATCGCATTTTATTAACACCGCAAAGAAAATGATTACGCACGGGATGCGACTCATAGTTTTCAAGGTTTCGGATGTTACCTACTACCTACATTGTATGCATATTTGACGGCATCACACTTTGATAAGATCGCCAGAACCTGCTATTTTTTGTATAGCTTCCGAGTTCCTTTTGCAAAAACAATAATTATTATTGTGTTTATTTTTCAAAAAGGCTACCTCTCGTTAATCTCGTTTGGTACCGGCTCAGTTTTTGTACAACCAAGTAGATATATGTGAACAGTGCAACGTACATCGGATTCGACCATAACGACCATAAAGCGCGTGGCCAAAATCGGAACTAGCGCTCGCGCGATCTTGTTATTTCAATTCATTTCACCAACAGCTCCCTTCTCTAAACGTCATTCGAACGCCAGAAGATCCTTGTAGTACTGTAACCGTCCGATTCGTCGCAATGTTTTTTAATTATCAGAGGTATTGATTGAAAACTTGTTAATATTTCATTTTCTTCTCAGATTTCCTAACCAAGAGTTTAATCTTTCGCTCCATGTTTATGAGATTTTTTTTTTTTTTTTTTCCGGATGGGAAATCATCAAATGACCCCCCCCACTCTGGGCGGAGCGGAGGGGAGTGTCAGACTTGTACTGACTAAAACCCATCCATGTTCCTTCTCTGCCCTTTGTGTTCCAGGGCCACGGTATCTCTTTCGAACAGTCCCGCAGCCCTGGCAGGCATCGGCCCATGCGGACCCCTACTTGATTGCTGACATCTCTTTGAGGCGCGCGTGGAACATGAACGCGCCGTCGACACAGCCTGTCGTCATAAGACGGCCGGACGGCGAGCTAGCCCATAACTCGCCGTCCACAGGCCAGCATGTTTATGAGATTCATTCAGCAGGTTTATCTATCCACTTTAATCTTAAATATTCCCCTCTATGGGCAATAAGCCAAGTCAACAAAGCCTCGCTATACATTAGCCCAACTTAAATAAGTATCTCTAATATCTTCATATATTTCTGCTTACATTGTTAGTCCACTCTTCGACCTCATTATCGGAAACCAATACGTGATATATCTATACTTATTCGTTATGGGAAGCGCGTTAAGCCGTTGGTCTCGGCTGTCATTTGAAGATCTTTGGCAGTAATTACGGGTAGACCAGAAAGTCCGGCAACCAGTCTTACCAAGAGGTATCATATTAACCAGAAACTGGGTTGTGGAAGTGAGATAGGCAGACGATTCATATAAAACACTGGTATTCAGCTTCAAGCTGTTAGACTGGAAGCCGACTCCGACATAGTTGGGTAACGGCGAGGTTGATGATATAGTCAACCTTTACAAACTCACTCATGCATCGAAGATTCTGTAATAACTAATCAACGATGTTAATTTTATTATGAGCTCAGTGCTGCGTATGCAAGCGACTAGTAAGCTAATCACCTATCGCCATTCAACGGTGCGTGTGATGTAATTCTATGTGGCACAGTAATCTACGCTTCATTTTAGACGAGTTATATTGCAGCCTCTTCGGGTTGTAAACTTTCTTTTAATTAATTTTCATAAGCTTTATTGGGTTTACTTGGGTCAACTATATTTGTTCTTAGGTCAAGTGTTTCTGTTTTTATCTTTATCATCATCGTTGGGTTTACGAACTGCTTAATAAGGACTTAAGGCTCCTTTGTTTTGTTATATTCTTTTCCAATACCAGAATAGTACTCTTTTGATAGTGTGCTAGTGTTCTTTTGATTATCTGTAAGGTCGTAAATGGCTCTCCCACACAGCCTAATTATATCAGGCACGATCATCGATCTTTGCATCATATCTAATGACCTGATATAAAATCAAATATTGCAATACCCGACCCACTCCCAACGATTTTAGACTCTGTAATAACTACATAAACACCATTATTCATTTTTTGCGGCGGTTTACATTAAAATGAAAAATTAACCTAAGTAGGTCAGCGGTAAACAGTGGCCGTATCTACGCGAATGAACCATGCTATGAGCGTCATAAAATCGACGGCTTGTTCAATACTGCTTTTTTATGGGTCTACCCATTCATTACGCAACTTTTTATGGGAATTTTAATTACTATATAACTGATGCTAGCTGGGATCTTTTAATGAAGTAATGTGGTCAAGAGAATAGTCTTGGCAATCTGTAAAGCCATATTTAATTTTACGGGCCCTAAAGTAGAAAGTAATTCACTAAGGCACTATTTTGGGCCCATTATTTACGGAAGTTCCATAAGAAGGTGATTTCAACTGTTGCAAGTCTTCACGCTATATAGATTATGTAATGGGATGTAATCATAATAGATTACGTAATCTAAGGCAAAAATATAGAAAACAGTTCAATACTGCTTGAAAAAATTAACTCGTTTGTAATCAAGACTGAAGTTACAAACATACTAAGAATGTAAACAAGCAACACTTGTGAACGATACAAAAGAAAGAAAGAAATACATTCCGCTCAATAGGATTTTTTCTCACCCCTCGACATACCTATCGATTTCAAAGGCAGTAGGAGCCTTAACCCTCTCAAAAAAAACAACATACACGTGCCCACAGTTACATCCGTAGCATAATTTATCTAAATAAGAGGGCATATGAAAAGATCCTAGCGGGGTAGCTCCCCAAAATGGGCCAAGGTCGGAAACAGCCGGGCCTAATACTGCATGCAGGCGTAAAAAAACGCAACAAAAAAAGGGAGTTGTTTGAGTTGGGAGTAGTTGCAGATATATTTATTTAGGCTCAAATGAAAATGTCGTTGAGTTTGGACGAAGGTGGGTAAATAGTGCAATAACATGTCAGGGACAAGATTGGGTGCGATATGGATGTTTGTAAACATGTCGTTTGTAATGTGGAGTAAAGATAAATTGTTATCAACTCGAGTGACTTTTCTTAATTACTGCATCCAAAAAGATAACACCTAAGTTCTCTATTAGATTTTTTTCCATTGACTGGGCTTTTTTGGTGACGGAGTGGAGGAATAAATAAATAAAATAAAATAATTTAATTTCAGACAAAGTACAGACGAGAGAGTTTATCAGTTGTTCTATGATAAGACAAAATAGGGTGACAATTTAAGTGTTTTTAAGTACGATAAAGAAGGGGAGGGCCCTTTTTTCAGATAAAGATGTCACAAAATTATCATTCACCCATTTCTTTAGCTGAAATTATTCCGTATTGAAAATTAAACTATATTCCATCCGTTGAATTCTACCAAAGGCTGTCCTTAGAGATGGCTCAGATTGGGAATTGGGGCCAAGGCCAGTACCTCGACCTGACAGTGTTTAGGGGATCTAGTACGGGATAATGTACAGTAATGTAATGTTTGGACGGCTGCTTACGTCATATTATACGGCGAGGTAATCTTGTGGCAAACAATATGTGGACCCTTTTTACGGATGACAAAGAGAGGGTAAACAGTTAGAGTTCTCTTTTACGAAGGATTTATGCGGGAAACTCGGGTAGTTTTGGGTAATTAAAAGATCTGTAAAGTTCCTCATTTTACATGCTCGTCTACGTGTAGACAAAATCCATACTCATCTAAAACAATGTGCAAATGATGTATGGGACAATTTTTAGTAGGAGGCTGGAAATGATCGCAACAAAATGTTAGTATTCTTTAATACCAATAAGTGAGTAGGTGCATTCAAAATGTTCTAGGAAACAATTTTAGTGAAACAACATGCAAAACAAGCCAAAAATATAGAAGCCAGTAAAGGATTTAACAATTTGGTTTGATTACTCAGAAAAAAATAACATGTTTGTATTATGTAATGAAACCAGATAGTTTCCGTTCAACTGCAGAGGATGTATGGTCGAATTTAGGCTCAGGATTAATGATCTCGAAAGTGTTGTTCAAAGATTATGCTCGTTATTAATAAAAATAACCACACTTTTCGTAAACCAATTCGACCAGACACGACATGCACGTCAAGCAAATTAGTGCACTGTTAGCAATGAGTCCAAAAGCAAGCAAGTTAATGAAGAAGCAAGCATTGATTAGAGATGATGAACTTATCGCCAAGTCATGCCAAGCCAGTCCTCAACCAACCTGTACAGAATAAAAGATACAATTAATGTCGGTGAAAGAGAAAAAAGGTGGACAGTTGCTTCTGGTAAGACTAGAAGGTGGACAGATGTGACAGATGTTACAGATGAAACACAGTTACATGGACAGGAATACAATGTTCTTTGGAGTACCTTCTACATTATAAATTATAAAAGAATTTAATGTGAAACTCGTTTGAGTACCTATTGAGATTTCCAGAAGAGGCTCCATTAAGAAATATATAAGTAATTATAGGAGCCTACTGCTTTCTGCCATAGGTACTATTATCATCACTCTGGCCTAATCTTTTGTGGTCGGTTGCACATAATTTACTTCGATACTACCTTCGATACATCTCTATCAGCCTTCATCTCAGATTTGCATTTTTCCTAGCTAAATGGGTGGGTGCCTTTAGTATTTTACCCGAAGTCGTTTGCCGGTTGATCGATCTCGCCCGGAGATCTTCGCCCCTGACTCCAGTGCCCATCAACTCCAGCAGAACAGCTGGAGTCGCCCGGCACTTGGGGACATACGAGGGCGGGTCAATAAGTCCGTGACTTTTTGAATTTCTGACCTCTTTACTGAAACAGCAACACTGCTCCTGTCAACAGGCATCTGTCAGTTGACTCCTGTCAAAATTTAAACTTGCTGCGTCAGTTAGTTTGTGTTTGACAGCTATTTTTATCAGACTACTCACTAATTTGAGGAGAAAATGGAAAAAAGTGAATTTCGTGTGCTTATTAAGCATTATTTCTTGCGAAAAAAAACCATTACCGAGACCAAGGCTAAGCTTGATAAATACTATGGGGACTCTGCACCATCGATTTCAATGGTAAAAAAGTGGTTTACTGAATTTCGTTGTGGCCGTACAAGCACTGAAGATGCCGAACGTCCTGGACGCCCAGTTGAGGTCTCTACACCCGAAACAATCGAAAAAATTCACGATATGGTGTTGACCGACCGAAGATTGAAAGTGCGAGAGATTGTGGAAGCCGTAGGGATCTCGCATGGCTCAGTGGTTTCAATTTTGAATGATCACTTGGGCATGAGAAAGCTTTCCGCAAGATGGGTGCCGCGTTTGCTCACAGTCGACCACAAACGCAATCGTGTAACAACTTCACAGGAAGCTTTGGCGTTGTTTAATCGCAATATGGAGGAGTTTTTGCGCCGTTTTGTAACCGTGGACGAAACATGGATCCATCACAACACAACAGAAACCAAACAACAGTCAAAACAGTGGGTTTCTAAGGGTGAATCGGCGCCAAAGAAGGCCAAGGTGGGTTTGTCAGCCAATAAAGTTATGGCGACTGTTTTTTGGGATGCACGCGGGATAATCCACATTGACTACCTTCAAAAGGGAAGAACAATCAATGGGGAATATTATGCCAACTTATTGGACCGATTCAATGACGATTTGAAAAAAAACCGACCTCATTTGGCCAAGAAAAAAGTTCTTTTCCACCAAGACAATGCAAGGGTGCACACATGTGCAGTTGCCATGGCAAAAATCCATGAATTGGGCTATGAATTGCTCCCTCATCCGCCCTATTCTCCAGATTTGGCTCCGAGCGACTACTTCTTGTTCCCAAACCTGAAGAAATGGCTTGGTGGAAAAAGATTTGACTCCAATGATGAAGTCATCTCGCAAACAAAGGCCTATTTTGAGGACCTCGACAAATCATTTTTTTTGGAAGGGATAAAAAAATTGGAGAAGCGTTGGACAAAGTGTATAGAGCTCAAGGGAGACTACGTTGAAAAATAAAATTATTTTTTTATCAAAAAATCTGTGTTTTATTCCAAAAGTCACGGACTTATTGACCCGCCCTCGTATTGTCGTTGTGCTTTCCATTAACGGGGGGTTCGGACCATATCCCGCCGCGACGGTTGGTCTTAGCCTCGTTGGTCTAAAGCAGGGTATACCACGACAGGTGAGGTTGGCTTGAGTTTCTAAGCTGTTATTGGGAACCCCATACACCCCTTGGATGCATATAGCTACATATTCGTAGCTCGTAGACAAATTAACGTTCTAGGAATAATGAGATAGGTACCTACTACAGATATGAATGAAATTAAACCTCTTTACAGAGTATCTTATCTATAAATCACTTTGATAAAGCGTGCTATTAACCTACATAATAAAATTATGAATAATGTATGATCCATCATCCATTGTAATGTTACTAATACCAATTTGCATACAAGAGCTAAACAAGATTATTATGTTAATAAGCATTGGTTGTTTATAACGAAAATATTATCAAACAAGTGCTATAATATCGCAAACTGAATGTTTATGCCTCACTTTTCTTTCTGTCGTACCTACCTAAATAAAAAGATGATTTTGATTAGATAGAATAAACAATAGAGCAACTAATGCTATTGCAATTCAAAAACGAGCTTGGGCAAAGAATAGATGTCTCAATCACTCGTAAAACAATACGAACACTTTAATTGTTTTTAATGAAGCTACAGTAACAATAATAGTAGTTATTATGAATACTTAGGAAGACAGACACGATAAATGTTATATTTCTACTTTAGAAAGGACAGTTACCCGAACAAAAGTAACAGGTACAAGTACATGCACATGGTACAGGTAGACAGTTCACGTCACTTGATGAAACCGATTGAACACAAACAAGTATTAAACCGAGCGCACTTTCCAGTGACGTTGCTTGCATAACCAGAGCTATAGCACAAGTATAACAAGTAGAAGAGGATCACCACTCACCGTGCAGAGGTGGCGAGGAGACGGCTCAGCGGTGACCAATTGCACCCGCTTGCAGCATCACTAACGGACACACCACACTCACTCGCAAAATATATATACCACAAACAAATATACATAAACAAAAAACCCAACGGTCCCGAAACCCGTTCTCAGTACGACTAGCGGGGCTCACACTTGTTGCAAAACTAAAGTCGTTTAACACACAGAAATATCAACGAAAATACGATCTGTCGTTTGTGATCGATTTTTTTTAAACTCTTCTTTCTCCGTTTGATCACAATACAAACTCGATTATGGCAATACTTTGTAACACTTTTTCTAATAAAAGTCCAAGTTTGTTTAATTGATTAGGTTTATTATTTTTATGAAATAAAATAAATTACAATTATTTAACTAATCTGTCAATGTTCATTCAGCCACCTCAGCTGTGCGCGCTTGCGCGTTTCGATCGCGACGACAATGCCACCTGGGTACGCAAGGCAAACTGACATAACGGGTGACGGGCGGGCACTGGCGGGCGGGACCGCTTTTGTTGCTAGCTACGAAAAATATACACCATAACCATTATGTTGCCACATGAAAACACAAAAGTATTCGCAGTTCAAGTTTCTTCAATAAATAATAAGCGCAAAATGGAATTGTTAGTACACATAATTTAAACGTTGTTAAAAGAGTTTCGTAGAGATTTGGATAAATTATTCCAAAGAGAAAGGTTCCACTATAAAGTTTCAAATAAAAACTACTTACGGACATCCAGCTAAGCCATCCGGATGACAATATCTTTCATTTCATTTGGTACGAAATTCGAAAACGAATTCAAATAAAAGAAAAAAATATATCATGTATCTATCAAAAAAGAGGAAAATTTTGTTACTGTAGATTTAACCACCAATGTCTTTCAAATTCTCTTCGTTTTTATTAACAGTTTTACCGTTAATTTTTCTCTTAAAATTTAGTGACTATTATATTAGTTCGTTTCTTATTCTAAAGATAATTAATTGTATGTGTGAAATGTCACATTGAATGAGCTTCGAAGTGGATCGGTACTCGTCTGCGTGGGCACATATCGCCCTTTGTGCGGATCTCACATGGGCTACGGAACCTCCCGATGAATTCATTATAGCTAATCAGGTATCCCATCGAAAAATCCCATATTTCCATTCCTTATTCCGGACAATACGTAAGTTTTTCTTCTGGTATGATGTTTCTTCGTTTTCAGCGTCTCTGGTCACAACACTGTCGTGTCTCTCAAGTACTGCAAGACACATCATTGGAATCTCAAAGTTTGCAAACGAATAATCAATGCGAACTGACAGGTCAGAGCATAGAATAGTCGTAGTACATACATTAACTCACGCCCCTCAACTCATTTTTCCATGGGGCCAGGCCACTGGGGCAGGTGGAAATTACAGAACACGACCTGCTACAGTCCTTACATTCTCCTTTTGCTTTATACACGTTCATACATCATTCAGGATTTTTCGTGTCATACACACACTGTGGGTGCGAAAAAATATATAATTTAAAATTTCTTCTAAAATTTGCGAGTTCTTAATGTTTCTGATAGCTGAACTGTAGGATCCTGAGGACCTAGACAAGTGGCAATTGCTTTCAAGACGTTCGGTATTTCCCCAACAGCTTTCAACAGGATTCACACCTCGAAGCAATCTGGACTATACATCGTCTTCATTCGGCTGGTGACGATCAGCAAACTTCGTTCGCCACCTTGCTTTTCCAACTCTCTAGAATAACTCAGTGCTTTCCTACTTATTCTGATCGGGTTAAGTTTCCAAGATAGTTTAAAACAAAAAATACTGTCGTGGGTAGCGTTTCTACAAACCAACTGGGCCGTTTAGCTTTCACAACTTGAGAACTTTGTTGTGTTGGTCACTGCGTCTCGTCTTCATTTGCAAAAAAACTGGACAGATGTGGACACAAACAACCTCAAGTTTCATAAAAACTAACTCAATAATGATAATTCATTGGATTGTAGATAATAAACGTGCAATACCAAGCCAAAGCCAAGAAAATGGAAGCAGTAGTGGCAGAAGAAGCGTAAAAGACTTAATACCAGAGTCCAGATTGGCACAATTCTATGGAAATTTTTATTACGACGAAGTCAGGTGGGGCAATTATGCTATGCATTTTAATTTGAGAAAGTAACCAGCACTGGTTCCCTTACCATTAATAAGTTAAATATGCGAGTAATGCTAGCTTTCATCAGCCCATCACACTCATAAGCCCGCTTGCACCACTAATTACTAAATGCATATTACCGAACTATCCTACTTGAAAGTAAATTCTCACCGTCAAATCACTGAATAGTCCCACAATTAGGTACTTTCAATTTACTTTTTTACAGTCCTCGAATCTAGTGATGAGAAAATTGCTTAGTTTGTATAAAATTGAGCCAGACATAATATTTCTCTACTAATCGTTTAAAGATGACTGAGACAGAATGATGTTTTAAATACCAACTTATATTTAGGGGTAGCATAACATAGGTTACCTTTCAGCGAGAGAATTTAGGACCAACATCCGAATCCTGAAGTTTGCAGCGAGCTGCCTTCTTTAGGCTGGTAAAAAGAAGGCTATGCCAACATTTTTGTTGTCAGAGTCCAGAAGCGAAGCAACAAAACAGTTATCTCCTGGAATTTGTGATGTGATTCCCAATTCCCGAGTTTTTGGACTCCAAAAACGTATTTGGAATACTGTATTTCTTCAGGACCTGAATATAGTGCTTGCCGGTGTTTCACCACTGGAAATGGCTAAGTATTCTGTGTCTGAATTGAACGTTTCGCGTTTTTAATGTAGCATGTTTTCTATTTCAAGAGAGAAATGTTATACAAGTACGAACGAAAGAACAAACTTGCGAGGGTACAACGGACAGGGCTGCGAAAACTCTGACCTCACGGAATGCTGGATGCTGCCTGAGGTACCTTCAAAATTGTTTGGTTGAGTGATTTAACTGCTTTATGGCCATGACATTCGCTCAGATGAAAGTAACAATAACTTTCCTCGGGAGGTTACGGGGCTTTTAGCAAATTTTGCCTATGTTATATTGGAGAGTTCATAATTATTCATAGTTTTTTCACCTTACTCCCGCAAATAAGACTTCTATCCAAAAGGAATAGTGATCTTAATGGCAGCGTTAATGGACGCTAGTGATAGCGCAAGACTCGCAGCTACGTTCTGGGCCGACTTCATGTAGATGTTCCTCTTGGTACACGTCGTTCTTTTTTATTTAGATTTCCAAAATGCATAGTCACTTCAACGTTCAGTCTACTTAGTTGTTATTAGTCTTAGGGCAGTTTAAACAGCGTGTATTATGAATGCAGCTCGCGTTGCCACCACTGCGCTCCAAAAGACTGGCATAGCCGTGTAGACGAGATAGTTGGGGTGGTGGCTTGATGCGTTTCGCCAATGGGAATGCACACTTAAGGTAAACGAACGCATCCGCGCCAAAAGAAACATTCCATCATACGTATAACGTTATCTATCCGTACGATTCAGCAAGGATAAGTGTGCGAAGTTTCATATGATCCCAAGTAACAAAAGCTTCTATAACCAAGGCGTTTTATCACCAGAGTGATATAGTAGGCTTCAAATGGTGACAATTGTGACTGCTTGTACTATATAAGTTTTTATCGGAGCGTTTTGATTCTATACGATAAAGAGCGTTTAAGTTCTATAATTATCTCTTAGAACGCTTACAGGACCATACAAAAGAATCTTTTAAGTGTTGCACTTTAATATATGTGAAAAAGCGATTATGGTACTGTAGACGAACTTATTGACACTTTTATGTATCTATTTTGCACTAATAATGCGTCAAAGTAACTTTTACAGTACTAGTATTATAGCAGTATCGAAAACACTATTACAGGATCAATCTGCACTATAAAAGTATCTTTCACAACCATTACGTAACCTTTTAGCTTCTTAAAAGATCCCACAACATCGCTATGGGGCTAGTCTGTTAATGATTTGACATTTAAATTTATTTGGTATCAATACAATTTCTGTTTGATTTTAGGATTGAATGTTATTTAGAATATGGAGGACTATAATTATTATATAAGAAAACATCTATATACCAATTACCCATGTTTGCAAAGAAATAAAAGTCATGAAAACTCTTCTATAGTACTAAATAGTACCATAGCGACTCCTGAAGCAGTTGCTAAACAACTTAAATTCTAAATAGTAGTAGTCTCTACAAGTAAGTTTGTGTTACTACTACGAGACTAAAGCTTGACATAAAAGCACTAAAATTAATAATTAATGGACTAATTACATCTTCACTAGCTTTTCAGTATCAATTATTTCACTAGTATTTCATAAATGGTGGCACACTCTCGACTGTCACTGAAAATATAGCACATGGTTCTGCACAAAATATTAGTTTTGTACCACAACAGGGCTGTAGCAATAAAGTTCCTATTTCTCAAGACAGTAATAGGGATGAAGAATATGACAGTGAGAGCACTTCTGTTCAAAGTTCACCAACATCGGAATATTCTACCTATCAAAGAACCGACTATCTTGCGCTGTTGCTGGGTGATTGGGCATGCCCGCATGCGATGAGATAGTTAGAACTTTTAGTTTAGTCAAAATAAGTTGTGGGATTGCATTAAAGACACACAGGAACATTGTTTTTTAATTAAACTATTTGTTTTTTAGCTACTCATTCGTGGTGATTTCATGACTAAATTGAACGATAAACTGGAGAATAGCTAAAGTTGCGTATTTTCTGATTTAATTCTAACCTAGAAAATCACACAAACTGTATGTTAAAACAAAAAAAAAACTACATTACAAATAATATCTTGGTTTCTGTGTGGAATTTTCAAAATAACAATTTTTATCTTAAGAAAAAATGATACCTACTTTCGTTTTCTATATCCCAAATCATGCCCCAGTGTGCATTTAATGCAACTCCATACAAAGAAATTTATTTTGACTACACTATTTTATATTTGGACAACGGAACCTTAATTCGTTTTCGGTGAAAATATGGCTGCTGTTTTCTGCCGTGATAGCACGTTAGCAGCACGGCTGGAGCCAATAAGTACTATAGCAGCCATAGTCGGCACTAGTCTTAGTATTTTATTCATTTAAATTTAATTAAAACACGAAAATTATAATGGCGCATTGTCAAATTAGAAATCAGCATAATAATTTTATCGATACAATTTTTTTCGCAAGTGCAAGTTATGGCAGAGTTACGGTTCATAAATCTTTTGTAGCATGTTCTTTTAATTACATGTTACGTTAAGTAGCAATAGCAAATTATATAAAGCATAACTTAGATACTGATATATTTTGTTTTCTTAGGGAACACTCACGACGTGTGATATAAAACATCACTGGAATCGTTTACAGTGCAAAATAGCACTATAAACATGTTTTGATTATTTTTATAGTACAAATTTGTGAAATTAAGATTGCAGACAGTACTATTTTAGTACTAAAAAGCGTTTCTCGACCCTTCTACATTTCAACTATACAGGGTGTAAACAGACCCTTCACATAGCCGTCAGCCAAGCATTCTGTACATCAAACTAA
The DNA here is from genome assembly GCA_963576755.1 of Noctua janthina. Classification (NCBI taxonomy): domain Eukaryota; kingdom Metazoa; phylum Arthropoda; class Insecta; order Lepidoptera; family Noctuidae; genus Noctua; species Noctua janthina. The sequence continues at coordinate 10,709,339 of OY755068.1, read as the reverse complement.
CTTTACGCAAAAATTATTGCTGGGAATCGACTTTTTTTTGGGGTGAAAAATCACGTTTTAAGGTAGGACTCGATGGAAAGCACTCGAAAGCATTTTGTAGATGGATGGATTGAATAGTACGGGGGTCGTGGAGGTGTTTAAAAATAAAATAAAAAACTGTATTAAAAAAAAAACTTGTGAAAAAGTTGGAACTTTGACCCCCAATATCTCCGTAACTACAAGGTTCCCAAGTAAGGTCTAGAACAAAAAAAATATCGCAAAGACGGTGAGAAAAAGTGCCTTTCGGATGTGTTAAGGGTCTATTTACCCCCCTTTAGAGCTGATTTATCACCGTGAGAGCCTTTATGTAATCTTTATACAATAAATCAGTGACAAAATTAGGGCCTTTTTTAGGTTCTGTAAACTTTTACATCATTGTAGTACTAATCATGAACACTAATCAGCACGTTCTAAAACGTTTTCAGGACTTTTATAGTACCAAATTTTGTTACTTGGGATTTCATACGAGTAATTCTAAAATTCAATTCTTTCGGCTCCTTCGGCTCTGGGGTGCATTTACCTTTACGCGAAATACGTCTCACCTGGGCAGGCACATAGCTTGGTAATTATATAAATGATGTTACAGAATTTTATATCCCTGGTTTTAAACATCTACTTGGTATATCCAGGTGGAGTACTGGTTTCGCAAGCTGGTAGACGAGTCAGCCGAGCGCAGCATGTTCCCGCGCCGGCGTCGTCAGTACAGAATGCTGCCCGACGAGGATTTGTGCGTCCATCTTATCTTACCAGCTTAGTGTAGCCAGTCACTTCCGTCACTCAATTTGCCGTTAGTGGTCCTTGGTAGAACTCCTGGCAAAAAGCGTGTTCTTGTGACTAGGTTGAGCGGCAGATGGAAAAAATCAACGACGAATGGTCCAAAGCCCTGAATCAAAAGAGCTGAAAGTCATGGGTAAGCGTCTTTTGTCTAGTAGTGGAACGCTGCAGGCAAGCAACTTGTTGCCTGTTTGGTTGAGCAAACCGGTTCTTGAACAATAAAACCACTTTTGATTAGAAGACGTATTATCCTTGCATGCCACCGACCTAAGAGTTCGTACAGCTGTAATGTTGATTACTTCTCCGCTATCATTCGGTCATCAGTACCCATATAGATTACCTATAGGCTAACTAAGCGTTAAGTATTTCTAGATTACATTATTGTTATGAACAGAAGAATTAATGAACTAAGTTTGTTGAGTAGAGGAATTAATTGGCACCGATCGGCAGCTAGCGAGCGCTGGGGCCCGAGTGGGGCGAGAGCCGCAGGCGAAGAAGCGGTGCTGGCGGCGCGAGTGTTGAGCGTACGCGCGCTTTGGGCCCCTGCTCAGACGTCGAGGGGCTCCACGCACACGCAGGGGATCCGGGTCCCCAGCCCTCCGGCCGTCTCGCGCAAGATGCGGGCCAGACGTCGCCAACCGAGGCGGTTGACAGCACTAGCTCCACCGCCGCCCGCGTACTGCCTCGATGTACCTGCGCAACTCTTCTGCGACCCCACGTGCAAAGTAAGTTTTAGTGGTAGACAGAGACATGTTTCACCATGATCAGTGCGTTAAGGGATAGCGCTACACGTTCTGTACCCTGTATCTCAACCTTACGCACCTTCCTTTATGCACTGCAACCTCGAAACTTACCCAACCATTCGACGTTACGAATATATTAGTACCGAACAGTTTTATAGTGGTCTATGTGTCAGTTCCAGTTCGATCCGCCGCGGCCTCCCCAGCTGACGGAGTGCCAGCGTGCCATGGGGCGGCTGTCGGCCAGCGTGCAGGCCGTGATGCGCGCGTCGGCAGTGCGCTGTCCGCCCTACCGCGGCACCAACGTGAGCCGCTACGCGCCCACCGGCTCGCGGCCCGCGCGTGGCCCCGAGCGCTGCTACGGCGTGTGGTGGCCGCGCGACCACCCCTCCCCGCGCCTCGACCACCGGTTCCAGCTCACGCATGTACAGGCCTCCGCCCCTGCCGCACAGAAGGCGCCCGACCGGACGGAGACAGAAGAAGCCAAGAAGGCAGACATTCCCGAGGAGAAGGAAAGCAATAGTATTACTATCGAACTGGCTGTGGTCCCTGTCACAGAACCGCAGACCTCACAAAGTGATAAGCCAGAAAGTCCGACTACTCAAGACAATATCGTGATTGATGGCCAGTTGCCATCCACTAGCGCAGCCGCCATGGAGACCGGCCTAAGAAAGAAGCGCCTGTACAGCACTGTGCTCAGCATGAGCGCACCGGCGCCTATAGGACTCACTCCGGTCGTGAGACTGGCGCAGAAATTAGTGACGCCTGGTTTCCTAAAATTAAGTCCTAAGATGGTGCTCCCTGGATCGAGGGTGCGTCCACCGACTGTCGATCACAAATTCGAAGAACTGGAGAAAGAAGCGCTCGAGCAGTACAAAGCGTCCGATGAGAGTATAGACACTAAGTTTCGAGAGCTGGAAAAGCAAGCTGTTGAGCAATACAGTACGAGCAACAGTAACACCAGCTGCAGCAGTGGCACTTCCGCGGAGAAGCGAGCCTCCAGCTCACCCTCCGAAAGCGATACGAAAAGCAAGCAGCCGGCAAAATTTCATAAAGAGAAACCGGTAGACAGCGTCGTGATCTACTCCCAGAATTTTCCCGACCTTAATTCCAAGGGGCAAACGTCCAGTGTAATGAATTTAAAAAACTTCCACACCCCCCCGAGGGGGGAAAAAAAGGAGCAAACCCATAGACCGAGTAAGATCTTGCGGAGTTTAAAAAGTGAGTCCCAGCGAGCGGCCTCCGATACAGACTACGAAGCTCGGGAGAATTTAAAGGGCAATCACAAGGGGCCCGTGCGGTGGACGCTGCACGTTGTCCCGCCCAAGAAGCGGCACCTGACGCTGTGCGTGACGGACTTCTCTTCCGACGAAGATATCGAGGACGGCGGCGTGTCCATGAAGGACGCGGGCCCGTGCACCAAGAACCACGTCGCGGGGAAGGTGAAGATGTCGGCGCACGGCGGCGGGGACCTGCACCCTATCATGAGGAAGACGTAGCAAAGTAAACGCGACGCCGCCAACCAGTGCAGCGTCCAGCTAGCCCAAACGATTGCTACTATATATTTTTACAATTTACACCGCTCCCACCACTGACAGTTGAAGAGCAGAGAATTGCGGCATCCGTGGCCGGTCACTGACGAAGCTTCCCCAGTGCTAGTTGTCGTATGAGTAAATTCATGGTGTTTGTGGCGTACAGATATATTTTTGACTGATTTATATGATGCGTCCGTCAACTCTTAGTGGTCGGGTCAGTTTTTGATATAATTATTGCTGTGAATGGAGTTTTTGTGAGATCCCTCGTAGACCAGTATCGAACTATGTCGTGGACGGCGCGAACCGTGTAGTTCCGAGAGAGCTGTTTTAGCAATGTGCTTATTTTTACTAGTCATAAATGCTTTGTATATATATTTTTGTATTTTTGACTTTATTATTGAATAAGAAAAATAATTTCAGTTCAAAGAAAAGGTTAACAGTACAGAAATTAAATTCTTTAGGTATTAACATTAAAATAAATTGTATATGAATTGTTCAAACTTAAGGATTTTGATTATGATAGCATATACCGGTACCAGATAATCCCAACACATTACCTTTGATTTTCCGAATTTTGAACCTATTGTTGCCATTACAGAAAATTAAAATGCAGCAGTAAAATATTCAACAATATTTATATTAACTTTGGAATATAAAATAGAATGCATTAGTCTTAATTGTACAAGCTCTGATATCACTATACCGTTGCCCCCGACCGAGAGACTGATCACATCAACTGTCGAGGAACTTCTCCAGGTCGGTGCAGTCATCATCCAGCTGGATTTGTTCTAGGGTTATTTTTGGTGTTGTAGGCTGACCTGGAACAGGGGAAATAAACAACATTATTTTTATTAACAACTGTCCGCGACCACGTGTCAGTAACTACGCTTAAATTATATTGGGTGTCGACAATACTCTAGCTTTCTATCTGTGGAAGATCGGACCTATACTTCCAGAGATCGTGAACTCGTGAAGGAAAGGAATGGATGTACACGGTGCTTTGCGGCGGCGTCCTGCATCGCGAATGATGAGCATGGGGTCCTGAGTTCCATTCCCAGGTTTGAAAAAGAGTGATGGGTTTTCCATCGCGAGTTTCTTTTATTTCAGGAGCAGCCACGGAGTCTTGATTTGTACCCGGTTGATGGCGATAAGCTCGCCCCCAATTAGGGACCAGGAAGAAAGTTTGGTCGCACAACCGGTTGTCCGACCAGATCTTTTTCAGGATATCGCCCGGTCATGCGACATGTCGTGATCTTTTCCGCGTAGTGTGCGATGTCCTTTACTTACTTGGGAAATGGCGAAATGTGGGTGTGCTATTAGGTACACCTCTGCCTGACACTCCAGGGATTACAGACGTAATGTTATGTTACGTCGTAGATTTCCATAACACGGTCATAGCATAGCCACACCAAAATCGAATCTATGGGGTGTGTCCAAAGAATAATAAAATATGAAGATGGCAATGAATCTGTTACTCACTTGTGGACACAGTGCCGCTAGACAAGTACTTGGCGACATCTTGTTGGAATGCGTTTGAACTCTGCTCTCTTCTAGCCTGGTACTCTGCCAGTTGCTGTCTCTCTCTCTCATAGTTCCGCTGGCTATTCTCCTTCGCTAGTTTGTTACGGACTTCCTCTAGTGCCACTGGAATTGTCAATATAGGATTCTAAGTGTTGCTTTAAATATTTGTTATCACTACAGATATTTGGACAATTTAGTGTTCAAACTAGACAGTCATAATCTTCATCTGCCAGCCTTTTCCCAACTATTTTGGGGTGGGCTTCCAGTCTAAGAAGCTGATTTCTAGTATTTTACATGGAGCAACTGCCTATCCGACCTGGGGGTCAGTTACTTCCAGATAATATAATACCCCTTGGTAAGACTGGTTGTCTGACTTTCTGGCCACTGACTACCTGTACTGACTCTCTCGCTGAAGATGTCTATTTGGTATATACCGACTTTAGCTCTTTGCTGATCTTTTTCCTGTTCATAAGACACTCAATGGACATGTGTGCATATGGAGCACAGACATGGTCACTAACCAAGCATCAAAAGTCTGCAGTTGGCTCTGTCAGCAAACAATGGCACACAGAACCTTAGTGAGTTAAACTCCCTGATTGCATCAGGAACTCAATACTGCATTCCAAAACTCAAATCACTGATGTAGGTCACACAGCTTAGATGGAACTGGGGTGGTCACATCTGTTGCATGCTAGAGGAGGTATGCGCTAAAATAGCCACAAAGTGGGTACCAAACAGCAGTAAACGGCAACACAGCAGGCCCAGAACACAATGGCCATGGCGGGATGAACCCTACTCTTTTCTCTAAGATAGGCCAATAACAGCTGTGGATAGGGATAAGCGCAAGGAGGGAAGGGAAGCCTTTGTCCTGGGCACAGATGGCTGATAATAGAATTACATCCATAATCTTGTTTTTTTTCTAATTGAGGGTAGGCAGATATACAAAAAAAATGAGGAACATGAAAAATGAGCTATGATTTGTAGTACATACTCTTTTTGCTTTTCATGTATTATATTATGACTTAATTTAACAAACATTGTAAGATGCTTATCCTCTACAAATTGAAGAGGCATAAAAAAAATAACATACATGTAATAAGTCAAAATAATAAATTTTCTTGGTTATTTTAGTGCACTAATGATAAAGAATCTGCTTCAATAGGTACTCACTACAAATAAACTTAAATTCTTTAGACTTTTTGTTTCCTTCAGCCAAATCATTCACATAATCATAATGTATAAAATTTGACACAACAAAAGCCACAAGGCCAGATCCTTATCAACATTCATCTAAACTTGTGATAAAAATATGTAGGCCAGAGGAGAATCATTTGATAAAATACAAATTTTAATGTCATCGGAATATTTCATATAGATTTGATGGTACACTAACTGGTAGTTAAATAGGAGTTATGAATAGCATACCCATTTTCTTTTCTTTATACACAGTAAGATGGTAGTGGTGATCTAATTTCCAATTTTCCATCTTGCTCCTCTCAACAATATCCTCGAATTCCACTAGCTCCTCCTCCACAGACTTCAGCAGCACCTCCACATTCTTCAGACTATCCATACATTGCGCCACGGAAGCAGTTAAATTAGGAATAAACGACAAATTATGCGCACACTCGTTCGCACTTTGTAATCGTTTTTTAGCAGTTTCGTGTAACTCTACAATTAATTTATCTACTTCGTCAGCTGCCTTAGCATTTATATCAGCGTTTTCGTGAATCTTTGCCCATTCTTCTTGATATTTCTCCAGTAAAGCTCCACCAGCACCGTAATTAACTTTGCTTTCGTGGTCCTGAGACACTTTTTGCCTGTCTTTGAATATATTTGTCACCCTCTGCACTTCTTGTAGCGTTTGCCTTATGTTGTTGTTAGATGTTATCCCGTCTTGCACAACAGAAATAAAATCCTTCAGATTACCTAGCATTATTTAAAATTAATAAAAATATTGGGAAAAGAAGATCAACATTTTATGTTTACTTTAGCAATTTGACGTATTACGGTATTACATTGTAAATTTGTAAATGACGTTTACATTTTCGTGACAGTTGAAATTTTTTTTACAGAGTTGGCTTAGGCACCTTATAAGCGTGGAACTTTTTACAATGTTATCTGTGTGTGAAGTGGAGCGCAGAACTTCTGTCATATGACATCTATAATTAATAATATAATAAAGCTGAAGAGCTTGTTTGGTTGAATGCGCTAATCTCAAGAACGAAAAAAAAACTGTTCGAATCGAAAAAAATCTTTTAGTGTTAGATAGCCCATTTATCGAAGAAGCCTATAGGAAGGCTGATATAACAACACGCTACTACCCTTAGGACCCTAGTAACAAGAAAAACGGCGAGTGAAACCACGGGGCGCAGCTAGAGTAATATATCTCCTTCAGAACAGTTTCTTGTCGTCAGCGAGGCATTAACGTTTGTTCGTATTTTATGCGCTACCATACTGTTCATTCCATAGCGGTTTGAGTAAAGTTTTATCTTACTACTACTATAAATGCGAAAGTTTAGATGGATGTTTGTTACTCAAGCACGCCAGAACGGCTGTACGGATCTGGATGAAATATTGGTATAGAGATAAATTATAGTCTGAAAACGCACTTATGTACTTTCTACTTACTACTTATGTACTTTCTACTTATGTACTTCCTTTATGTACTTTAATTTTAAAAGATAAACAATTGGTTGCCATCCTGTTTTCTTGGGGAAACGCATTCCACAGAGAAATAGACTGGACAAAGAATGATCAGTGAATGAAGTCAGTCGTGCTGTGTGTTGTGCAGTGTGTTTTTCTTCTTGGCGTGTCAATGCCTATCTGAATTGTGTCTGCCCACAACTGAGCCACAGTTTGGCACCTTCAGTAGCGTCCATCAGTTCTTGTAATACGACGTCTCTACTGAGTCACCATACGTCCGGCGCAGCCATGGCAGTCAGAAGCAGAGAGCCCCCACGCTGGCTAATCCTTTTACCAAGATGGCAATCTAAAGCCCGCTGGATACTTAGTTTATACTAATTATCCAATCTACAGTTTTTCAAAATAAATATTAAATCAATAAAACTGAACGCAACAGTAGTTTGCAGCTGCCATTGAACGCCACTCTTAATGTAAGTGTCAACGTTACTTGTCAGTGTGACGTCAAATTCAAAAACGCTATTTATTTTAGGTTATGTTTACAAAAATGTTTAAATGTATTTTTAACACAAAAACGGTTAATAAAAATCTCTAAAATAATTAAAGAAACCATGACCACTCTCAGTACAGCTTACGAAATTTTAAATGAAGAATCATCAGGTAAATAGTAACATTAAGGGTTAAACTCGCCACACTTAATGTTTACAACGGGGATTAACTTATATTTATTAAATTCTAGCTTTATATTTGGGCAGAAGAATAGCAGAAACAAATGATTTAGAGCCTCTGCAGTTCTATAGAGATTATGTGTCGAAAAATATCCCAGTAGTGATACGAGGCCGTTATTCCCATTGGCCAGCCATGGCGAAATGGAATGCTGACTATTTCAGGTAAAATTTTGAGATGAAACGGATAGTTATTTGGCCGGATACCGGATATCCGGCAAGCTACGAGGCCGGATATCCGGCAAGCTACGAGGCCGGATGGCCGGATATTCGGCCCTTTATTGCGTTACATGTTGTGACGAGTATGATTTGAGTTGACGCTGCCGCTCAATTGCGGTGTTTACGAAGCCAAGCGGAGTCCCATTTTACCATCAAATACTGAAAATTTAGTGCTCATTCACCATAATTTTCACTTGTTGCTTTTGAGTACCAAATTATTATCAATAATAATATTTTTGGCAAGTAATTATATTGGGTAATAAAATTTTGCATTTTATGTTGACTAAAAAACCAAGAATAGTAGTTTTGTAATCACATTATATATCATTAATATCTTGGAGTCTTACCAAGAGATATTGTTTTGCCCAGTATACTGGGTTGTGGAGGTTAGATAGGCAATCACTCTATGTAAAATACTGCAGCTACATCCGGTTAGACTGGAAGCCGCCTCTAACATAGTTAGGGAAAGGCTAGGCAGATGATGAATATCTCAAGAGCGTTCATCCAAAAAGTTGGCAACATTGCAAAATAGCTGTCAAATATTTACCTGTTTTAATTATTTTGGCAATATTACTGTATGTAACGTTTTAGGTGCAAAAAAGGCATTTGGAAAGTTTCCAAATACTTTTTTTACATCTAACTAAATAACAAGTTTCCAAATACTTTTTTTACATTTAACTAAATATTCGGTGTTACAATATTAATTATTGCATTTCATAATCATAATCTTTTCTTTTTTTTTCATCATATTTTCTAGTCTTTTTTTTCTGTTTTTGCACCTACTGTATATTGCCATTTTCATCATCTGCATCACCCTAAGATAGACTGGTAGAAAATGCCTAGGTTTGGCATTAAGTCCGTCTTTGTACAGTTTTTTACTTGTGCATAGTTTTAATAAATAACTATTCTAGTTCACTAGTAAGCCATATTTCTTATTTCCATACAGTAATATCGCCAAATTAATCAAAACAGCGAAATATTTGACAGCTATTTGCGACATTGCCAACTTTCTGTACAAGCACTGTTAAGGTAAAAAAATAATATCCGTCATAACACATAATTTAAAACTGTAACATCCACTCAACTTTTGTTTTCAGAAAAACAATTCCTGACAAAAAAGTGACAGTAGCCATCACTCCAAATGGCTTAGCTGATGGTATTACTAAAAATGAGAAGGGAGAAGAATACTTTGTTACTCCTCTTGAAGTTGAGATGACCATGTCAGAATTTCTGGATGGCTTGGAGCAGAAGGAGTATGTTTTCTTTTTCCATTCTAATATTAAAGTTAGTAAAATATTACACACTCACAAACTAACTACCTCGTTGACCTAGTGGACGTAAGCACTGCTGCTGAGGAGGTCCTGGGATCGAATCCCAGGTCAGGTAAAGTGCTGTAGCATAGTAGGAATTTTTCAATAGTAGCCCACAGTTTTTTTTTTTTATAAACGTTGCCTGACTAGGAATTTCTCCTGTCGTGGGTGCATTTACAAACATTTAAACTCACATACACAAACAGCCAGACCCGGAAAAACTACCTGTAGGTCATACAAATATTTGTTCCATGCGGGGATCGAACCCGCGACCCGCAGCGCAGCAGCCAATCGCTCAGCCACTGTGCCGTCAGAAACTTCATGTTTTTACCTCCACAATATTAATTACCAGAAGGAACTACATCCAGTACATTCAGAAGCAGAACTCCAACCTCACAATCGACTTCCCCGAGCTCCTGCCGGATGTGGTCACAGACATACAGCTAGCTAGTGAAGCCTTTAACAAGAAGCCAGATGCTGTCAATTTCTGGATGGGCGACGAGAGAGCTGTTACCTCAAGTAAGGATAGCCAATATCAAGTTATCTGAATGTCTAATATGAAAATTTGCTTGATTGATTGGTGGTCCATGTCAACATCATTCTTCAACCCTTATCCCAATTCATTTGGGGTCGGCGCAGCATGTCTTCTTCTTCCATACTTCTCTATTACTCGTCATCTCATCAGACACCTCCTTTCTTGCCATATCATTCTTTACACAGTCCACCCATCGTTTCTTTGGTCTTCCTCTACTCATATACCCATCCACATTCATACTTAAAACATTCCTCACGACATATTCCTCATTCCTTCGCATCACATGCCTATACCACGACAACCGATTACCACACAACTTTTCTGTCATCGGCGCCACTTTCAGACTTCCTCTTATATAAGAAAAAATGAATTTATTATTATTTAATACATTGGTGATTGGTGGTCCATGTCTTTATACTTAATACTGGCACTAAGCTTGTTGTATTTGGGAGATTTTATTTCAATGAGACTACATAAATCACACCTGTAATCCCCGAAGGCTTAGGCAGGAAGGGGCGTGCCTAAGGGACAACAATACGGCAAGCCCATAGGGCAAGCAGACTGTTCAGAAACCCTAACATCGTGAAGAGTAGTAGGGTTTAACGGCAAGCCAAGTTTTTAGGCTTGATTGAAATTACTAGCACTAGGCAGAGGTGTACTTAATAGTATACACACATTTCGCCAGTTATGTTTAAGGCATTGTTCAGACTAAACGTATTGTCGGCCGCTGTCTGTGAGCGCGCGTTACGCGGTTTATCGCATTTCGATATACATATCGAAAACTACTCGCCACACCAAACCAGTAACCTGTAACCAGTGAGCATAATTACAGTCGGCGGCGGACAATACGTTTGGTGTGAACGATGCAGCCTCCTATTACATGGAACTTAAACTAACTAACGAGCCTAATGCCATCAACTGGACACATATCTAGACTCCGTGGCTGCCACTGAGAAATTCCTAATGCAAAAACCCAATAACACTTTGCCTGACCTGGGAATCGAACCCAGGACGGCAGGACCTCACGCTCAGCAGTCTCACTTGCGACCACTTGCGCAACGAGGCAGTGAATGTGGCAGTCAATGAGATTTGGGTGTAATTATTTAATTAGACCGACAAGTAACATAATTTTTTTATTATCTCGCCAAGTGAACTACCAGTATTAGGGACCTCGCGCACTACACGAACGACCACGACTTTGGCCGCAGAAGGTTCAGCGTCCGACCAGTTTTGTTCAAGATAGTGGCCGGTCAAGCGACAAGACGTGGTTGTGGCCACGTAGTGCGCGAGGTTCCTTACTCCTCAACCACGACCTTCGGCAACACGAAATCCGACAAGTGACTAACGCGTGTGTCATTTGTTCTGCGTCGTGGCATATTCTGAGCTATTTCGTTCATTTGTTAACACGCTTTTATTTTTAGCTTCACCTGTAACTATGTAAAAAAAATCTTAGAAGTTAAATTTGACCCACTTACCGATTTCCGATTGAGCTGAAATTTTGCGCACATGTTCAGTTTGGATGACAATGCATGGTTAGCTAAGTGACGTCATTCTAAATCTAATATGGTGGACTCCCAAAGATGGCGGGCTAGTAGTAGTAGACTAGACTGCCTCTTTACAGAAACACTTTACACTAATACATATTTTCGTATTCCAGTGCACAAAGACCCCTATGAGAACATGTACTGCGTGATAGACGGCTACAAAGACTTCATCCTGATCCCTCCCACGGACCTGCCGTTTGTGCCATACAAGCGGTACCCAGTGGCAGAGTTCCAGCACAAAGATGACAAGTGGGATATTGTACTTGTGGCCACTAATAGGGCGAAGTCGGCGGATTCGAATATAGAAGATGCTTGTGATGACGAGTTGGAGCATTCCGGGGGATTGCCTTGGATAAGTATTGGTGAGATTTTTTCTTTTTATGAAATTTGCATGTATTCCTGAAAGTGGTGTCTAAAAACTACAAAAAGAAACTATAACGGTTGCCCGTGGTTTCGTGGAGATCAGAAATGGTTCCACGGGATCGTATTAGCGGGGCACAACTATCCTATGTAAACGGGCCATGGTTTACCTTTGTACCAAATTTCATCGAAGTTAGTTCAGCCGTTTAGGCAGGCAGATATTCTGACCGACAGACTGTCAGTTAAATTGTTTCTCTGGGACTTCGTCGAGCTTCATTGTCTCGGCTCTTTTCTGGTGGTCGCCACTGTTTATTTTGGTTTTCAGGAGTTGCAGTGGTTTGGGAATAGAGTGGCGGGCTTGTCCCAAAAAAAAAATACAGGCAGACAAAGCATGGCATTTGTAATATTATTATAGATAGTAAACATTAAGTCCGCCTATGTATCACTATTGTACATGAAGTTTAAATAAATAAATAAACTTTTTTATACAATGATAAATATATATTTTGTATATATATTTTGCATGGATGGCAAACGTCCGCTCTAAACGCATTCAAATTGACGGCTTACGCTAAAAGCTTCGGGTCGTCCCGCCCATGGGCATACGCCGAGTTCTATTTAATAACGATTTATATTAATCTAAGTTCTCTTACTTTCAGACCCTCTAGCCCCGGACCTAACAAAGTACCCAGAATACAAAAAGGCGCACGTATACTCCGTGCGACTCCACAAAGGAGATTGCCTCTATTTGCCTAGTCTATGGTTCCACCACGTGAGGCAGAGCCATGGTTGTATAGCTGTCAACTATTGGTACGACATGGACTTCGATATCAAGTATTGCTATTTCAAAATGCTTGAGAGTCTTTGTAGGAAGTATTGAAGGGATAAAGAAAGGAAGACATTTTAAGGTAGAAAGATGCATTGCCATCATTTTACAGACCGTGTTGAGCCTGATAAACAGAGCTTAATGTACAGGAAATAAAAGCGAAATAGACGGCATTCGGCAACTTGCGTTTGACCACCGTAAGGACTATTCCTGCTTACAGTGGGCGGCCGTTATAAAAACTTTGTCTTCCTTGGTCGTTTTTTTTGTTTTATTCCTATTGGACGGAAAAGGCTGGTCAAACATCTGTGATCGTTAACAGAGCCTGATATATTTTTTTAAACAAAGTAGGTATTATCATTAATACTAGAAACGGGATATTTACCAATTACCAATTTACATTATTTTTTTATCGGTATCTCACATAAATCGGTAAACATGGTAAATATCCCAAATCTAGTGTTAATAATAATGTTACTGACCATGCCAGTTTAAAATCTTATAAAGTAGGTATTATTATGATAAAAAAAGCTCACATATTCTGCGGCCTTTTATTGTTATACTACTGTAGCTCCTTACAAAAAGGAGCGGTAACCAGAGATGTGATTATCGTGTGCACGGGATTCTGTTTTAAAAATAAGCAGACGTAGCTTTAGTCGAATGTACGTGCAGGGTTACTCCCTGACACACACAGTAGGGTCCATAGCATAATCAGCCTATAATGTTCCCATTGCTGGGACACACGGCCTCCTCTCTATGAGAGGGAATGTGCTACAATCCAACACGCGGGCCCAGTGCGGGTTGGTAGATGTCACATGTTTACGAATTTTTGGTTCTAGGACATGCCGGTTTCCTCACGATGTTTTCCTTCACCGTTTTTGAGAGCAGTGGTGATGAAATAAATTACACAAAGTAATGCGCGGGTTCGAACCCACGACTTACTGTTCGTAAGTCGGAGCCGCCACCACTGCGCCACCGCTTCTCTAGGTAGGTAGGGTCCATAGTAACAAGAAAATGACAAGCAGGTTACCAGACACGCTCAACGTCATCCTACCTGCAGCAACTACAGAAACTCTCACAAAAAAAAAAATTGTTAACTAGTTTTAATGAGTAAGCATAACACAAGTGTATGATAATTTATTATGTTTTATATGAGTTGTTAATAAAAATCATTGGAAAGACTTTACATATTATTTTAATAAACATAACAAAACGAAACAACAAATAAATATGTTTGAGGCGGGCTTTATGCTTCTTGCCGATTTTTTCGCGCCGGTCAAGTGTCTGTTCTGAAATGATACATAAATCGTTGATATAGTCGTAAGTACATTGAACTTAGTCATGACTCATAACTCTTCGATCTAATTATTTCTACTACCTACCAATTTATTTATAAATAACCTACCCTCTCAAGTTTGAAAACTAAAACTTAGTAAATCACATACTTTTAAATTGATTTTCAATTTTAACATAGTAGGTTAATAGTTAGGAACAAATTTCTTGAAAAAAAACTATTAATTATAAATTATTTAAATGTTTGAAGAGACAACAAGAAACTACAAAAATATTTTATGCAACGCCCTCTAGTAACAGCATAATTACATTTTGTTAATCGATAACTGGTTTACGTTAGGTGGTGTCATTTCTCGCTTCACACGATTTTGTTTCTGTACTGTCCATGCATTTTTGCAGCCCACTGTACATCCATTAAAACATAACATAACATCACGCCTTGTAATCCCCGAAGGGTTAGGCAGAGGTGTATCTAACATTATAACCACAGTTCGCCAGTTATGTTTTAAGTCCTACGTAATAGAGGGCGAGCCTATTGGCGTCAACGGGGCACAAATCCAGACTCCGTGGCTGCTACTGAGAAATTCTTGATGGTTAAACCCAATAACACTGCCCGGCCCAGGAATCGAACCCAGGACCTCCTGCTCAGCAGTCGCGCTTGGGACCACTAAACCTACAAGGACATGTATAAAACTACCACCAAAACAATATTTTACTTATTTTATTGGCCGTAGTAATAGTAAAATGCTATTCAAGGTTATAAATATACACCGTGACTTTTTAGTTGTCTTACAACAGCAGCCCACTTCATGTATCCAATGACTACTAAACATTCATAAAAAAAAATTGTTATTTATGAGATTTTAATAATTAAAAATAAAATTATTATTCAGTATTACGCATGACGTAGTTAAAACACCCTTTTGCGAGCGATGATATACTGGACTCGAGTGCTGGGTAGGTATGTTCTCCCGTTTGACACTTAAAAATCATTAACAGGATGTTTCATAATTTTATTCTAATATATTATTTATTTTTCTTTGTACCTATTATGGTAGGTAAAAAAAAAAACAAATCGCGCCTAAAGCTATTTTATGTCGAGAACATTGAGTGGACCCCCTTTTGTAAGACGACTAAAAAGTCACGGTGTATAGCCACGTGACAGACAAACAGACGCACAGATGGTATATCCTTAGTACGTAATACCCACTTTATATTAGATACAATACGCAAAAAAATGCCGTTCATCGCCACTCATGGGAAGCCAAGTCTGGCGGACCTTAACATTGTCGAACAGCTTTCCATAATTTGCCTGGAGCGTGCCTTCAGCTTCTTCGGAAATATGCGTTCGGATTAAGGTAAACGAGCGCAAGTCAGCACCGGCAAGATGGTCAGACGCGATCAAGAAGGTCGTTGGAGGCAGCCTGTACAGCATGGTTGGAGATACGTCATAATTATGTGGTCGCGATCCTCAGCAGCAAGAACGACGGAGAAGAATTCAGCAGTTAATGCATTACCATGATATTTGGGTACACGTTGGACCGTGGCGTGATGTGGTCCAGCTTGCAAAGGCCGAACGCCGTGCAGGTGCCCACGATGTTCTGTGACACGCAGACGCTGCCCGGCGGCCAGGCGCGCATCCACGTCTCGTTGCACTCGTAGCCACGGCATAGGCGTATTGTTACGTTCGCTGGAAGGAAAGACAAATGGAATAGTATTGTACGCCAAGCTCATTCATAAAATTATAACCTTTTTTGGCTTGTGACCTTTTTACCGCCAGAACATAAACGCACGCGCGTGCCCTCCGCGCTAAGC
Source organism: Noctua janthina (assembly GCA_963576755.1). Taxonomy (NCBI): domain Eukaryota; kingdom Metazoa; phylum Arthropoda; class Insecta; order Lepidoptera; family Noctuidae; genus Noctua; species Noctua janthina. The sequence goes on along the minus strand of OY755068.1, from coordinate 10,693,463 downwards.
CACAATTACCCTACAATTTTGTCACATATATGTGTCGTTTGGCATACAAGGCAGACTTCGACCAGGGGCTGCAGTCTCGACATAGATAGCGACAAAAATCGGTCGTTAAGTCATAACGATGTCAAATTTCTTTAATAGATTTTCAACTTTATTTCGAAACCTTAAGGTTGAAAATCTATTAAAGAAATTTGACATCGTTATGACTTAACGACCGATTTTTGTCGCTATCTATGTCGAGACTGCAGCCCCAGAACCCTGGCACGTCGACGGCGTTGGTACAGGTCAGATCAAGTAAATGCGGGTGGAGTTGCACATAGAGACTGGTGTTCCCCGCTTAGCCACAACCCACGACCTGTTCTTGGCGGAGCCTCATCAACATTACAATCCAAAACAATAATAGCGTTTGAATGGAAGGTTATGAAGAGATTTATTTAAAGAAATCTAAGCATCTGAATGACTTATCGTGTGCGTCCTAATATGACGTTAGTAGGCATGGTACAAACTATATTCGCGGGAACGCCTGATCATTGATTTTGACTGCACGGTTGGCGCAGTAGCTGATCGACTGGCTACTGCGCTGCGTGTCGCAGGTTCGACTCCCGCACGGAACAAATATTTGTATGGCAGGTAGTTGGCCATTGGCCAGCCATGGCGAAATGGAATGCTGACTATTTCAGGTAAAATTTTGAGATGAAACGGATAGTTATTTGGCCGGATACCGGATATCCGGCAAGCTACGAGGCCGGATATCCGGCAAGCTACGAGGCCGGATATCCGGCAAGCTACGAGGCCGGATGGCCGGATATTCGGCCCTTTATTGCGTTACATGTTGTGACGAGTATGATTTGAGTTGACGCTGCCGCTCAATTGCGGTGTTTACGAAGCCAAGCGGAGTCCCATTTTACCATCAAATACTGAAAATTTAGTGCTCATTCACCATAATTTTCACTTGTTGCTTTTGAGTACCAAATTATTATCAATAATAATATTTTTGGCAAGTAATTATATTGGGTAATAAAATTTTGCATTTTATGTTGACTAAAAAACCAAGAATAGTAGTTTTGTAATCACATTATATATCATTAATATCTTGGAGTCTTACCAAGAGATATTGTTTTGCCCAGTATACTGGGTTGTGGAGGTTAGATAGGCAATCACTCTATGTAAAATACTGCAGCTACATCCGGTTAGACTGGAAGCCGCCTCTAACATAGTTAGGGAAAGGCTAGGCAGATGATGAATATCTCAAGAGCGTTCATCCAAAAAGTTGGCAACATTGCAAAATAGCTGTCAAATATTTACCTGTTTTAATTATTTTGGCAATATTACTGTATGTAACGTTTTAGGTGCAAAAAAGGCATTTGGAAAGTTTCCAAATACTTTTTTTACATCTAACTAAATAACAAGTTTCCAAATACTTTTTTTACATTTAACTAAATATTCGGTGTTACAATATTAATTATTGCATTTCATAATCATAATCTTTTCTTTTTTTTTCATCATATTTTCTAGTCTTTTTTTTTCTGTTTTTGCACCTACTGTATATTGCCATTTTCATCATCTGCATCACCCTAAGATAGACTGGTAGAAAATGCCTAGGTTTGGCATTAAGTCCGTCTTTGTACAGTTTTTTACTTGTGCATAGTTTTAATAAATAACTATTCTAGTTCACTAGTAAGCCATATTTCTTATTTCCATACAGTAATATCGCCAAATTAATCAAAACAGCGAAATATTTGACAGCTATTTGCGACATTGCCAACTTTCTGTACAAGCACTGTTAAGGTAAAAAAATAATATCCGTCATAACACATAATTTAAAACTGTAACATCCACTCAACTTTTGTTTTCAGAAAAACAATTCCTGACAAAAAAGTGACAGTAGCCATCACTCCAAATGGCTTAGCTGATGGTATTACTAAAAATGAGAAGGGAGAAGAATACTTTGTTACTCCTCTTGAAGTTGAGATGACCATGTCAGAATTTCTGGATGGCTTGGAGCAGAAGGAGTATGTTTTCTTTTTCCATTCTAATATTAAAGTTAGTAAAATATTACACACTCACAAACTAACTACCTCGTTGACCTAGTGGACGTAAGCACTGCTGCTGAGGAGGTCCTGGGATCGAATCCCAGGTCAGGTAAAGTGCTGTAGCATAGTAGGAATTTTTCAATAGTAGCCCACAGTTTTTTTTTTTTATAAACGTTGCCTGACTAGGAATTTCTCCTGTCGTGGGTGCATTTACAAACATTTAAACTCACATACACAAACAGCCAGACCCGGAAAAACTACCTGTAGGTCATACAAATATTTGTTCCATGCGGGGATCGAACCCGCGACCCGCAGCGCAGCAGCCAATCGCTCAGCCACTGTGCCGTCAGAAACTTCATGTTTTTACCTCCACAATATTAATTACCAGAAGGAACTACATCCAGTACATTCAGAAGCAGAACTCCAACCTCACAATCGACTTCCCCGAGCTCCTGCCGGATGTGGTCACAGACATACAGCTAGCTAGTGAAGCCTTTAACAAGAAGCCAGATGCTGTCAATTTCTGGATGGGCGACGACAGAGCTGTTACCTCAAGTAAGGATAGCCAATATCAAGTTATCTGAATGTCTAATATGAAAATTTGCTTGATTGATTGGTGGTCCATGTCAACATCATTCTTCAACCCTTATCCCAATTCATTTGGGGTCGGCGCAGCATGTCTTCTTCTTCCATACTTCTCTATTACTCGTCATCTCATCAGACACCTCCTTTCTTGCCATATCATTCTTTACACAGTCCACCCATCGTTTCTTTGGTCTTCCTCTACTCATATACCCATCCACATTCATACTTAAAACATTCCTCACGACATATTCCTCATTCCTTCGCATCACATGCCTATACCACGACAACCGATTACCACACAACTTTTCTGTCATCGGCGCCACTTTCAGACTTCCTCTTATATAAGAAAAAATGAATTTATTATTATTTAATACATTGGTGATTGGTGGTCCATGTCTTTATACTTAATACTGGCACTAAGCTTGTTGTATTTGGGAGATTTTATTTCAATGAGACTACATAAATCACACCTGTAATCCCCGAAGGCTTAGGCAGGAAGGGGCGTGCCTAAGGGACAACAATACGGCAAGCCCATAGGGCAAGCAGACTGTTCAGAAACCCTAACATCGTGAAGAGTAGTAGGGTTTAACGGCAAGCCAAGTTTTTAGGCTTGATTGAAATTACTAGCACTAGGCAGAGGTGTACTTAATAGTATACACACATTTCGCCAGTTATGTTTAAGGCATTGTTCAGACTAAACGTATTGTCGGCCGCTGTCTGTGAGCGCGCGTTACGCGGTTTATCGCATTTCGATATACATATCGAAAACTACTCGCCACACCAAACCAGTAACCTGTAACCAGTGAGCATAATTACAGTCGGCGGCGGACAATACGTTTGGTGTGAACGATGCAGCCTCCTATTACATGGAACTTAAACTAACTAACGAGCCTAATGCCATCAACTGGACACATATCTAGACTCCGTGGCTGCCACTGAGAAATTCCTAATGCAAAAACCCAATAACACTTTGCCTGACCTGGGAATCGAACCCAGGACGGCAGGACCTCACGCTCAGCAGTCTCACTTGCGACCACTTGCGCAACGAGGCAGTGAATGTGGCAGTCAATGAGATTTGGGTGTAATTATTTAATTAGACCGACAAGTAACATAATTTTTTTATTATCTCGCCAAGTGAACTACCAGTATTAGGGACCTCGCGCACTACACGAACGACCACGACTTTGGCCGCAGAAGGTTCAGCGTCCGACCAGTTTTGTTCAAGATAGTGGCCGGTCAAGCGACAAGACGTGGTTGTGGCCACGTAGTGCGCGAGGTTCCTTACTCCTCAACCACGACCTTCGGCAACACGAAATCCGACAAGTGACTAACGCGTGTGTCATTTGTTCTGCGTCGTGGCATATTCTGAGCTATTTCGTTCATTTGTTAACACGCTTTTATTTTTAGCTTCACCTGTAACTATGTAAAAAAAATCTTAGAAGTTAAATTTGACCCACTTACCGATTTCCGATTGAGCTGAAATTTTGCGCACATGTTCAGTTTGGATGACAATGCATGGTTAGCTAAGTGACGTCATTCTAAATCTAATATGGTGGACTCCCAAAGATGGCGGGCTAGTAGTAGTAGACTAGACTGCCTCTTTACAGAAACACTTTACACTAATACATATTTTCGTATTCCAGTGCACAAAGACCCCTATGAGAACATGTACTGCGTGATAGACGGCTACAAAGACTTCATCCTGATCCCTCCCACGGACCTGCCGTTTGTGCCATACAAGCGGTACCCAGTGGCAGAGTTCCAGCACAAAGATGACAAGTGGGATATTGTACTTGTGGCCACTAATAGGGCGAAGTCGGCGGATTCGAATATAGAAGATGCTTGTGATGACGAGTTGGAGCATTCCGGGGGATTGCCTTGGATAAGTATTGGTGAGATTTTTTCTTTTTATGAAATTTGCATGTATTCCTGAAAGTGGTGTCTAAAAACTACAAAAAGAAACTATAACGGTTGCCCGTGGTTTCGTGGAGATCAGAAATGGTTCCACGGGATCGTATTAGCGGGGCACAACTATCCTATGTAAACGGGCCATGGTTTACCTTTGTACCAAATTTCATCGAAGTTAGTTCAGCCGTTTAGGCAGGCAGATATTCTGACCGACAGACTGTCAGTTAAATTGTTTCTCTGGGACTTCGTCGAGCTTCATTGTCTCGGCTCTTTTCTGGTGGTCGCCACTGTTTATTTTGGTTTTCAGGAGTTGCAGTGGTTTGGGAATAGAGTGGCGGGCTTGTCCCAAAAAAAAAATACAGGCAGACAAAGCATGGCATTTGTAATATTATTATAGATAGTAAACATTAAGTCCGCCTATGTATCACTATTGTACATGAAGTTTAAATAAATAAATAAACTTTTTTATACAATGATAAATATATATTTTGTATATATATTTTGCATGGATGGCAAACGTCCGCTCTAAACGCATTCAAATTGACGGCTTACGCTAAAAGCTTCGGGTCGTCCCGCCCATGGGCATACGCCGAGTTCTATTTAATAACGATTTATATTAATCTAAGTTCTCTTACTTTCAGACCCTCTAGCCCCGGACCTAACAAAGTACCCAGAATACAAAAAGGCGCACGTATACTCCGTGCGACTCCACAAAGGAGATTGCCTCTATTTGCCTAGTCTATGGTTCCACCACGTGAGGCAGAGCCATGGTTGTATAGCTGTCAACTATTGGTACGACATGGACTTCGATATCAAGTATTGCTATTTCAAAATGCTTGAGAGTCTTTGTAGGAAGTATTGAAGGGATAAAGAAAGGAAGACATTTTAAGGTAGAAAGATGCATTGCCATCATTTTACAGACCGTGTTGAGCCTGATAAACAGAGCTTAATGTACAGGAAATAAAAGCGAAATAGACGGCATTCGGCAACTTGCGTTTGACCACCGTAAGGACTATTCCTGCTTACAGTGGGCGGCCGTTATAAAAACTTTGTCTTCCTTGGTCGTTTTTTTTGTTTTATTCCTATTGGACGGAAAAGGCTGGTCAAACATCTGTGATCGTTAACAGAGCCTGATATATTTTTTTAAACAAAGTAGGTATTATCATTAATACTAGAAACGGGATATTTACCAATTACCAATTTACATTATTTTTTTATCGGTATCTCACATAAATCGGTAAACATGGTAAATATCCCAAATCTAGTGTTAATAATAATGTTACTGACCATGCCAGTTTAAAATCTTATAAAGTAGGTATTATTATGATAAAAAAAGCTCACATATTCTGCGGCCTTTTATTGTTATACTACTGTAGCTCCTTACAAAAAGGAGCGGTAACCAGAGATGTGATTATCGTGTGCACGGGATTCTGTTTTAAAAATAAGCAGACGTAGCTTTAGTCGAATGTACGTGCAGGGTTACTCCCTGACACACACAGTAGGGTCCATAGCATAATCAGCCTATAATGTTCCCATTGCTGGGACACACGGCCTCCTCTCTATGAGAGGGAATGTGCTACAATCCAACACGCGGGCCCAGTGCGGGTTGGTAGATGTCACATGTTTACGAATTTTTGGTTCTAGGACATGCCGGTTTCCTCACGATGTTTTCCTTCACCGTTTTTGAGAGCAGTGGTGATGAAATAAATTACACAAAGTAATGCGCGGGTTCGAACCCACGACTTACTGTTCGTAAGTCGGAGCCGCCACCACTGCGCCACCGCTTCTCTAGGTAGGTAGGGTCCATAGTAACAAGAAAATGACAAGCAGGTTACCAGACACGCTCAACGTCATCCTACCTGCAGCAACTACAGAAACTCTCACAAAAAAAAAAATTGTTAACTAGTTTTAATGAGTAAGCATAACACAAGTGTATGATAATTTATTATGTTTTATATGAGTTGTTAATAAAAATCATTGGAAAGACTTTACATATTATTTTAATAAACATAACAAAACGAAACAACAAATAAATATGTTTGAGGCGGGCTTTATGCTTCTTGCCGATTTTTTCGCGCCGGTCAAGTGTCTGTTCTGAAATGATACATAAATCGTTGATATAGTCGTAAGTACATTGAACTTAGTCATGACTCATAACTCTTCGATCTAATTATTTCTACTACCTACCAATTTATTTATAAATAACCTACCCTCTCAAGTTTGAAAACTAAAACTTAGTAAATCACATACTTTTAAATTGATTTTCAATTTTAACATAGTAGGTTAATAGTTAGGAACAAATTTCTTGAAAAAAAACTATTAATTATAAATTATTTAAATGTTTGAAGAGACAACAAGAAACTACAAAAATATTTTATGCAACGCCCTCTAGTAACAGCATAATTACATTTTGTTAATCGATAACTGGTTTACGTTAGGTGGTGTCATTTCTCGCTTCACACGATTTTGTTTCTGTACTGTCCATGCATTTTTGCAGCCCACTGTACATCCATTAAAACATAACATAACATCACGCCTTGTAATCCCCGAAGGGTTAGGCAGAGGTGTATCTAACATTATAACCACAGTTCGCCAGTTATGTTTTAAGTCCTACGTAATAGAGGGCGAGCCTATTGGCGTCAACGGGGCACAAATCCAGACTCCGTGGCTGCTACTGAGAAATTCTTGATGGTTAAACCCAATAACACTGCCCGGCCCAGGAATCGAACCCAGGACCTCCTGCTCAGCAGTCGCGCTTGGGACCACTAAACCTACAAGGACATGTATAAAACTACCACCAAAACAATATTTTACTTATTTTATTGGCCGTAGTAATAGTAAAATGCTATTCAAGGTTATAAATATACACCGTGACTTTTTAGTTGTCTTACAACAGCAGCCCACTTCATGTATCCAATGACTACTAAACATTCATAAAAAAAAATTGTTATTTATGAGATTTTAATAATTAAAAATAAAATTATTATTCAGTATTACGCATGACGTAGTTAAAACACCCTTTTGCGAGCGATGATATACTGGACTCGAGTGCTGGGTAGGTATGTTCTCCCGTTTGACACTTAAAAATCATTAACAGGATGTTTCATAATTTTATTCTAATATATTATTTATTTTTCTTTGTACCTATTATGGTAGGTAAAAAAAAAAACAAATCGCGCCTAAAGCTATTTTATGTCGAGAACATTGAGTGGACCCCCTTTTGTAAGACGACTAAAAAGTCACGGTGTATAGCCACGTGACAGACAAACAGACGCACAGATGGTATATCCTTAGTACGTAATACCCACTTTATATTAGATACAATACGCAAAAAAATGCCGTTCATCGCCACTCATGGGAAGCCAAGTCTGGCGGACCTTAACATTGTCGAACAGCTTTCCATAATTTGCCTGGAGCGTGCCTTCAGCTTCTTCGGAAATATGCGTTCGGATTAAGGTAAACGAGCGCAAGTCAGCACCGGCAAGATGGTCAGACGCGATCAAGAAGGTCGTTGGAGGCAGCCTGTACAGCATGGTTGGAGATACGTCATAATTATGTGGTCGCGATCCTCAGCAGCAAGAACGACGGAGAAGAATTCAGCAGTTAATGCATTACCATGATATTTGGGTACACGTTGGACCGTGGCGTGATGTGGTCCAGCTTGCAAAGGCCGAACGCCGTGCAGGTGCCCACGATGTTCTGTGACACGCAGACGCTGCCCGGCGGCCAGGCGCGCATCCACGTCTCGTTGCACTCGTAGCCACGGCATAGGCGTATTGTTACGTTCGCTGGAAGGAAAGACAAATGGAATAGTATTGTACGCCAAGCTCATTCATAAAATTATAACCTTTTTTGGCTTGTGACCTTTTTACCGCCAGAACATAAACGCACGCGCGTGCCCTCCGCGCTAAGCCACAATTACCCTACAATTTTGTCACATATATGTGTCGTTTGGCATACAAGGCAGACTTCGACCAGGGGCTGCAGTCTCGACATAGATAGCGACAAAAATCGGTCGTTAAGTCATAACGATGTCAAATTTCTTTAATAGATTTTCAACTTTATTTCGAAACCTTAAGGTTGAAAATCTATTAAAGAAATTTGACATCGTTATGACTTAACGACCGATTTTTGTCGCTATCTATGTCGAGACTGCAGCCCCAGAACCCTGGCACGTCGACGGCGTTGGTACAGGTCAGATCAAGTAAATGCGGGTGGAGTTGCACATAGAGACTGGTGTTCCCCGCTTAGCCACAACCCACGACCTGTTCTTGGCGGAGCCTCATCAACATTACAATCCAAAACAATAATAGCGTTTGAATGGAAGGTTATGAAGAGATTTATTTAAAGAAATCTAAGCATCTGAATGACTTATCGTGTGCGTCCTAATATGACGTTAGTAGGCATGGTACAAACTATATTCGCGGGAACGCCTGATCATTGATTTTGACTGCACGGTTGGCGCAGTAGCTGATCGACTGGCTACTGCGCTGCGTGTCGCAGGTTCGACTCCCGCACGGAACAAATATTTGTATGGCAGGTAGTTGTTGCAACTGAATAGACGCGGAAAGCTGAACGGATGGGTACGCATCTCCATACAAAATCATTGTTTTCTATGGACAAAAGCTGAACAGAGCTGAATTAGTGTGGTTAGTCCCTAAAGCGGTTACCACGAATTCAGTACATTATTCTGAAAAATAAATTACCGATGAAAAATTTATGGAACAGCTGTTCCATTATTCTGTTAGCTGTTCATTCTGGTTAGTCCCTTAGGGTCGGTGTCCCTCCCACTTTGTATATCTGCCGTTTTCTTTAGACCACAAATCTGTTATTATACTAACGTCCTATATAGTCCGGATCAGGCCAGTCATCTGGTAGCGCAGCGTTCATAGCCAGTCGCTCCCTCACCGCTGCTTGCACAGGGATGCACTCGGTGCGACCTCCCCTCACCCGCATCTCACAGCAAATACTGCACATAGGCGCCTCGCCGGTCAAGGAACCCTGAAATTAAAAGGAACAGTTGAAGGCCCGCATCACTGAATGATTTTCTTTAAACTCTTAGCGCTCGTTTCAACCAATTATCATCATCATTTCAGGCGAAAGACGTCCACTGCTGGACATAGGCCTCCCTCAAGTGTCGCCACATTGACCGGTCCCGTCGTCAACCAATCAAATGGCTTTAAATCCATGACCAGCTCGAGAACCTTGAGTATCGTTCTCTAAGATAAGAAGTTGAACTACTTAGATGACGCGCGATTGACGTTAACCAGTTCACTACGTTCCAATACGTGTGCGTTGGAACTTTTTTAATCGCCTCAAACAAAACGCAGTCGATGGTCGATCGAAGAAAGAAATCCGTGTAGCAAGCTTCACATTAGGTCGCCGAAAACCGCTGGTGGTCATCGACTGACCGCTATCTTATTAAACCCGTAATCCACGGCCCGTAATATTTGGGAGACAAAGTCGCATTGTTTCAGCAACAAGTTCTTTTTTTGTTGACGGATAACATGTTGGTTTGCATGCTGGTAACATCTAAAAACAATATGTACCTATTTATGGTAAACAAAAGAGTTTAGCGAGCACATTTGGTGATGCTTAGATGATTCTAGTAATATTTGGAAAAATTGTAAAAAAATTCGCGGATTAAACCTCTTTGCTAATCCTCGTTATTACCTGATAAAGTGCATGTGACAATTGGCGTTTGGCTTTCTTGACACACGGACACTCCCTGAGCCCCAGCGTGGCGCACTCAGCCGCGTGGCAGGAGCCGTCTGACAGACACCTGCCGTTCAGACCACAGCGACAGTTTGACGTCAGCACTGGACATGTACACTCTTGGTCTTGGGTTCTGCAGTCCTGCAAGTGATGCGTTGTTATAAGCGGCTGTTGAAACATCTGTAGCATTACCATGAGAAGGCCCCTAACTATTGCCCGCAAGCAGGTTGATCAACAAATCGGATGTTAATAGATCTGAGGATGAGTGCGAGATTTAATATTCTTTGATTTTATTGTGTTCACTGTAAAGTTCAATTTGTACTGAAACTGAACTAGCGCCACCGTGAAATCTGTTTCATCTCCTCGGGGAGTAGCTTCTAATTCTGAGCAACTGGATCCTGACTCCCCATTGCATGTAGTTTCAGTAGCGCCGTAGGGCTTGGGCGAAATTGTCACTTTTCCAAAAGTACAGTACATAACAACAGAAGCCGTATTATCTAAAGCACGTCGTGACACAATTACTTAAGTACCTACCTTATCCCATTATAAGAAAGAAATACTACAATATAGAAACCTATCTGACACAAATAGTCTCAGAATCCATCCAATAAGAAAGCTTTAAATCTGCTGGAATAACATAAAATAAACTCCAAAATCGAAGGCCAAGGTCTATTATAGATTTCCATTATTTCAATATGGGTCGCTACGCCATCGGGCTTAGTTTTGATGTTGATTCAACATGGCCGCTTTTGTTCAAACAGATGGCGAGAGATGCTTACAATCATCTAGCCGGCACGCTTCGGTATTAGGGTGGTGAACAAAATTTAGAACTGGGTTGAAGCTACGGCAAATAATGGCGAGGAATTGTGTTTGTAATGTTTCGGGGCTTTAGGATCGGCACGAAGTCTAGGCTGTTTGCTAAGGGCTTTTGGGGCTGAAGCAGACTATTTTACGAAGAAAATCCTTTGTAATATACATCTGAAAATATACCTACTTCATGTGCACTTTTGAACTTTTGGGCAATATTAATGACTCTGTTCTTAACTTGACAATGGGTTTGGGCATGGTAACCGATTTTGAGGTGGGAATCGTGTTATCTGCCGCAATGCGATCACAGTTTAAAACTTACTTAAAGCTTGGATACTACTAATTGTAATGTTTAAAGCATTATTTTGTCGGTCGGATCGGTAATGTTGCACTATTTTAAAACTGAGCACAGTTTCAATACATCGCAGTTGTAAGAAATGGAATGCTAATGTGCAAGAGAACTTTTCAGTAACAAATTTTTCAGCACTGACTTTCGCACCCGTTCACGCAGTTCCTCGACCGAATTCACTTCTATCTTGTAAACTTTTTCCTTCAAACATCTCCAGTAAATGTTTTATGGTTTTAAGTCCGGGGATCGGGGTGGCCACAGAATGGGTCTCAGGCGTCCAATCCATCTTTCTGGATAGGTATTGCTCTTGCACTTTTTTCTGCTGCGTGCTATAAGTTGTGTACATCTTATAGCACGTTTATTTAAAGAATATTATGCAGCAATCATATAGTGTAAATTAGTTAGTTTGTGAAAACGGTGGCCGAGGAAGTGACCAAAGGTAGCAATATTTCAAAAAATAAAATAAAACGAAAAGTGCGCATGCCCATCGACTCTTCGTTTTGACAATTTTTTATATTATAGAGCTTGGGGTACCCCACGCGCAGAACAGATAGGTACAGGGTTATATATTATACGGTGTATATCAACACTCTATTTCTTCATACTCCATGTTTAAAGAACACTTATTATGATGAGTCTGCTTTAATGAGGTTCTCACTGAATGCTATCGAAACTGTCAGGTGATCCCTACGAGAATTTGTGAATTATTTTTATTTGTGTATATATATATTATTGCTATGCTAACACGGCTTGCCAGAGCCAGGGTGAAACTTGACCTAGGTCACAGCCAGCGATCTTCTTAAGCCTGATATGAAACGTGTAAAGGACGCCAAGAGCATTATACCAGCAGTTTTCGATTGGGCCTGTACTGCCGTCTCTTAAAACCCTTAAAACTTAGTTTTTACTGCTAAGCATAATACCAACTTCATAATAAAATTAAACCTACTAGACCCTAGATATCTAAGCCAATAAAACTACACAATTACTGAATGAACGAATTTATTACAATACCTACCTAAATGACGATCAAGACGCTAAAGTTTAATTTACAACGGTTAGAAATCCAAGAAGCACAATGGAAGAGAACCTACTGAAATAAAATGAATGTCAAAAATAACATTTAACAAAAATAACAAGGACGATTGTTATGAAGATTATACTACTAACAATACCACTCTTTATGAGGTCTGCTAGCTGGCAGTTGGCAGTGCAGCACAGGCCCTGGGACGGATGACACATCGCTGAAGGAGCAACAGAACAGCCTTCTTTGTGCAGCGCGCTGGAATCCAAGTTTAAACTATCAAAGTGATTTTTGGGTCTGCTCAATGAGTCTGCATACTTGTGTCTTCTAGAACTACTGGTTTTGAAAGGCTTTGTTCCAAAGAACCAATTTGACCCTGCCATTTTTTGTTGTTTTGGGGTGGAATATCCTCGTGGATGTCCTCCGCCCTGGGGCACCCTGAGGGGTCTGTAAGACTCTAACTAACTACCATTCCGGTGTTACCAAATGTGACTCTACCATTATCTCAACTCTAACATTTATTTGACTCGAGCCACGGAAATCCCACCGACTTTAGCGACATAGTCTCTAATCATTACCTAAGCTTTTATTCCTTGGCTGCATTGTACAAGATTTGCAGGGATAAAAAAAAATCGGTTTTTTGAAGACCTGAAAGATGCGATTTGACAACATAAGTAGTTACTTCCGTGATTCAATATTAAAAAAAATAATACCTAACTGCAACCAACGTCCAAGTGGAGGGAAGACGTTTTTATTTGGGAACAAAGTTCAAATAGCTACCCTTCTTCGAAGACCAAAGCACCCCCGCTACGTGGGGTACAGCAGGGGTCCTTGTAGATACACTGGGACGGCAGACCGCAGTCACAGGCTTCACCCTCTTCTACTATTCCTGGGATTTGAAAATAAACCGTTTCGTAAATTCATTCGAGTAGTTTTCCCGTAACGTCTTTTGTTCGAACATCGAAAGATGGTCTTTAAGACCATCTGCCGCTATCCAGCGGCAATAGCCAGAAACGACAGCTGTCGAAAATAAAAATAGACGGAATGGTGAAGAAGTACTTAGTGGCAGCTATTAGTTCCGGAACTCTGCGTTTTTAGTAGTCTCCGACACAACTGCTACTAGGTTACAATTTTTGGGTTGTAGGTGCAGTCGGTCAGACTGGATGCAGCAGTAGGAGGACAGGGTTTTATGACCCTACTTGAGAAAGGCCTAAATCCAGCAGTGGATTGCAATAGGCTGAGTTGATTCGTTGATATCGATGGACCTATATGTCTACTGTTTTAACAGAAACCCACTTACCATTCCCACAATACGGACGATCCTCCTCAATCAGACAATAGCTCATGCTGCTCAGAGTGGCTGCGATCAGTCGCTTGCTGCATACCGAGAACTCGTAGTTCAAGCCGTCGATAGCGGTGGAGGACTGCGAGCCCATGAGGAAGCCGCGGCACTCCTCGTTCGGATAGTTGTCGTCGTGGTGAGCACCGAAACTGTGACCTGAGTGAAGTAACGTACCTATAGTAGTTGGGATCAGCAGCCGTATTTGGCTGTTGGTCAATAATAGTCCTAACTGTTTCAATGCCGTGTTAAAACAAAACGAGACAAAGCCATCCTCAGTTTTTCGTGAGGCTTGTTAAAGGCAAGTGTGAATGCAAAATCTTGCCGCGTTAAACAAATCGTTTACAAAGTCGATTTTCCCCAAACGTCTTTGCGTTAACATGATAAACCCTGGGGGCTGCAAATCATATTTCGACGGGCAATATGATAGATGCTAACAGAAAAACTGCAAACTTTCAAGTTTTTCATAAAACACTGAGGAGGTGTTACCCATTTCATGAGCAAGCGTTAGAGCTGCTATCCTCTCAGGAACTCTGTCAACCTCCTCAGTTGTGGAGTGCGCTATAGCCAGGGTGTTGAAGGAGCGGCCGTACGCTCGCCGGTCACACAGACCGCCTGCTGCGCCGCCCACGCCCCCACCGAGAGATGTAAAGCTGAGGGGGATATGGAAGGAAAGTATAGTTACGGCTGGCGAGGTTAATTTCTTTACAAGATACAAGACAGTTGAATCGTTTCTCCGGGACGCGTCGAGCTTCTTTGCATCGGTGTTTTTCTGTCACAGTTGAGTTTGGCTTTCAGTAGTTGCTCTGGTTGGCGAGCATGACGGGCTAGAGAACATTGTAGTTGCATCAAGCCGCAGCATATCGCATAGCTACGTATTTCATATACTTACTGTGTGAAAAGCCTGTTTTCAGCGTGCATTGGTTCATACAAAAGGTGCTAAAGTGATGTAAGATGATTTATTGGACTGTCCAAATATCCAGAAGTGCTCTGTGAGTATGTTTACCCTTGATTATAAAATACTAATATCTTTACTAATCAGCAAACCTCTCTTCTCTTGTCATTCTTAGTTTGGTTCGCCATACTTGAAGAAGCTTTCGAACACTGATGGTTGATTCAATAAACCATTTCATTCCATCACAGACATGTCTACGGGTATAGGACTCCGTACATTCCCGGGTATAGGACTCGCAGTATGGAAAGTTTGCTTCGGATAATCTGAACACTGGTAGTCTGGTAGTTAAAAAGTCATGAAAAAATGGGCAAACGCCCATTTAAATCTACAACGTTTTATGGAACTATACGCATTATACCTTAAACCCAAAGTCCTATTATGAAACGCGTGTCCAGAGAAAGCGACTCCAAGGCAGACCTCGGACAGTCGGCGTAGCCTCGCAAATCGCATGAGGTAGTCGCGTCCATCGATCGCCTTATCTTTCAGGAGATCCCCGAAGACACGCTTGTTTGTGTCCTCTGATGTCAGCACTAGTATGTATTTCACTGAGAAACCTGCAGAAAGAGGCTTTTGTTCGGAAACTTTAAGACATTGTACATAGTTTTATAATTTTATAAATGCAGTGTAGGTCATACAGGCAGTCGTTTCATGTAAAATATTTGTATTCAGCTGCCTTCGATCAGACTGCCAAGTCTAGGCCAGTGATAATGATCAAAGTAAAAATGGTTCCTGCATAAGTAAATCGCGTCATCGTTTATTCCCCTGTCTGGAGAGTAAGTGGAGGAGACGGTCCACTTATTAATGCTACTAAGTGGACTATCACCTAAGAAATCATTAAGATTTTACTTACCAATATTATCAGGGATCCCATCCTCATTAAAATCCGCGTTCCTAAAAATAATATCGGCTTGCGCGACGGCATGCATCATTCGTCGCACGACATGGTTGAGGCTGGAGTTGGCATCTTTCTCGTAGAATTCCTTGTCAGCCAGAAGTAGGAGGTCACAGATCCTCGCGCGGGCAACTCCGGGGATTCTCTCTCGTTCTTCTAACCGAAATGGGAAGTAAGGAACGCGTTCTAAGACGTTGTACTGTAAGAGAAGATAAGTGTTTAGATTTTTGGGAGTCGATCTCTATAAGCTCCTTATATTCTCGAATGAACTACTCGACGAGGTCTATTAATTTGTCTACGATATTCTGAAGTCTGATGACAATGCAAATGAAGGATTCTAGTGTATTAGTGGAGAGTTATCATCATCACCTGATCACCTGTGCATGATCGCGTACCGCCCGAGAAAGGGGTATCGCCAGGTTATCGTTCTCAAATGCGCCGAAGAACTTGCGACGGTTATCCTTGCCGTAAGGATCCGCGTGGAGAGTTCGGTTACCTGCCAAAAGGAACTTTATCAAGAACGGTTTAGGGTTGCCACTGCTACACTCACGTTCGCCTCAGCATGATTCGTCATAACCGGACTGCAAAATCGAATGTAGGAATAATCTGCTCAGCTTAACTCGAATCTTGCAGAGCCATCCCGATCATGATTCAGGGATGGTAGATACCGAACCGAGGTTGGCGATAAGGAATGTGTAGTGATTATTTCAGGTTGGATTTGTAATTAAAAATATTTGCGAAGGGAATGTGCCGACGCGAACATGTATAGCATCGTGTATAATACCACCAGATTTGTCTTTGGGAACCTTCGATTCGCCTCCGTGGTTATTTTTTAAGTGCGACCATTATGGTTCCTGTCGTGCTGACATTACTGTCGTTATGGGGATTGTGGATAACTATGTAAGAAACGAAATCCTTCTTATTGATTAAATTACGTTCCTTAAAACAATTATAACTTTGCAGAATAATGAATTCTTAAGTAGGAGCTTGAATATACAGATCCCAAAAGTTTTTGTTATTATTTAGGCAAGTGGAAAATGTTATCAAAGTCACAGTCGAACCGCGGGTTTGAGTTTTAAAACTAACATTGAAATCAAGATGTAGGTAAGTACCAAACGGTGTAAAAAAATCAGGCCAGTTTGTGTCTTATTGAGCAACACAGATCGGCGGAAAGTACGGAACAAAAAAAGAGTGCTGCAACCAGCAATGCTTTTGAAATGAACCATCGGATGGGCACCAGAGCAACATATTAAAAATGTCGTGATAGGACATGATTAAAACCTCGCCTCTTATGCACGAAGTTGGGGGTCTAAATCCGAGCAAATATAGGTACCTGTCTAATGTTAATTTTAAACATTACTGACATCGGTGAAGCAAAACATGTTGAGGAAACTTAGTTTTCAATATTAGTATGAAATCGCAAATCTGGCTTGAGCAAGGATGGTGATTAATGGTCATGCTTTCTCCTAGAAGAAGAGGTCCTCGCACCTCAATGAGACAGTATGTGCTAGTATATAACATATCAGGCCAAAAATTCGTACCAAAATGTAAAACACCATAGAACTGATGGTCTTCGCCGATATATCCTTCAGCGGAGCCTGACGACGGATCTATGACAGGGTACCCATATGCCATGCTGATGTCCGCCAGCGGATGATTCACCACGCGAGTCTGAATGTCGCTATCAGATGTTACGTCTTCGTCAGGCTCCAGGTAAAGGGTGGCCGTATTTGTTGAGAGTTGCGAGCTGCCTGAAATTGACGGAATGAATGTTAGAAACCCTAATCTTACTATGGCAAATGAGAAAGTTTGTGAGGATGGATGTATGTTTAAATGTTTGTTACTCTTTCACTCAAAAACTATGGAACATATTTGGCTGAGCACACGGATAGTTTATAACCTAACCTCGTTTTTATCCCGGTAATACAATACCGTAGGACAGTTATCGATCTCCACGCGGGATAAGACAAAATTAAGTGTATTATTGCGGTATTGCAGTATTACCGACGAAATTTTAAGATGACGGATAATCATTATCATCATAAGCGTCCTCTACTTTCTTCTGCCATATCTCCCGGATCCATGCATCCCTCATTCGGGTGTTTCTCGCCACTTTAACAATGACAGCCCAGAGCCCTGGTGTCTTTCACCTAACCTTGGCCACGAATCAGTCAAAGCTTTGGATCATCGGCAATTTCCGCGTCTAGTCAAATATCCTGAACAACTATACTTGAGGCTCTTGTGTCAATGTTCACATTTTTGTGTGATGCTCGCTCGTTAATATCGACTTTTAGAAAAAGGCTGTCAGAGATCATAAATGACAGAGAAGCCTCTCTGAAAGGTCGTGAACCGTGAAGAGATGTATGAAAGAAAAAGACTTGTTGCGCCAATTAGAATAAGGACAGAAAGATGACGATAGATAGATTTACCAGCAGAAAGATTATCTTGCAGTATATGGTACTTACTTAGATAAAATGTTTTTATGTATCTTCCTTACCTACTTGGTGTTTCCGCAAATATATTTATACCTCAGACACACACACACACACATCACACACACACAACACACACACATCACACACACACACACATCTTGATCTGAATCATCTGTACTAATGTTATAAAGGGTTAAAATTTGTTTCTAAAGTTTGTAGGGTTAATCTTCGGAACTCCTGGTCCGATTCCGAAAATTCTTTCAATAATGGGAAGCTCAATCATTCCCGAGTCTCATAGGCTATATTTAAAACGTTTCCATGGGATAATTTTGGATCAAAAGCGCGAGCGAAGCCGTGGGCTAAAGCTAGTGTTTCATAAAGTCAATGCTAATATTGAAAGACGAGTGGTTGAAACAAAGACATTCAAATATTATAAGTCTTTTAAATCTCTTTGTATATTAATTTAAGTAATCGAGATCCATTGTTTGAAAAATGTCATAATCAATCCCTTGCATCTTGCTTGACTTTTATATATTACATACTTACTAGAATCGTGGAAACTACCTGCTCACGTGGATGAATATACTAAATTATATTTATCTCCAAAAATCTACGCCACTGGTGCAGTAAGTCATGTCATCTTCTTTCATTCATCAGTTTCTAATTCTATATCAACCGTTATCTCATTACAGACCTTCCTAAAAGAGGACTTTTGGCCGAAAAGTGTCGTATACCAACGATTCCGAGGACGGTTACACGACACCACGTAGCAAAACACGACGCCGTCAACGATACGTGTATAGTTTTAGTTCAATAAGGTTTTTTTTTTATATGTATTAGTTTATTATTGTTTAAGATTATTTTGTGTATTTATGTATGGGCGTTAGTTACTTGATACTAAAATGATTATATATACAACATGTAACATAATTAACACACATCCTGAAATTAGTTTGTTCAGAATCGTTTACTGAATCGATTTCTATAATTTTTATTATAGGTATTTTTTTTTCCCAAAAATAATTAAAACTACGTAAATTACAGTAAAAACTCGTTAACTCGTTTCGAACGCGAGCGAATACCTACTAGGCTAACAAGACCCTCATACCTACGTGTGCGACTGGCTGCGTTCGTGGATTTGTACTGTGACCACAACATTCTTCCGGAATTAGTATAACTAAATCAATCAATAATTAATGCTCATATATGTTTAACTAAAAATTCAGTGTATGTATTATGATTATAATATAATATACTAATTGGGGTGTTTGAGGGTGTGCGTTAATTACGTTACATGTTGTATATTACATACTTTTTTCAAAGATGCGAAATCAGTCATTACTTTGCGGAAAGCTATGATAATTAAATACTAAGCCATCTCATTTTTAGATATGTTACTACCAAACATGGGAATTGCGTATTGTTTAATTTACACTTTTCTATCTGTATCATCTTTCACACAATCATCCCATCGTTTCTTTGGTCTTCCTCTACTCAAAATCCACCTTTAAAGTACTTAAAGCTGAAATGCTTACCAATAGGCTGTAACTTCAGGCACAGCACGTGGACTTCGTTGCCGAACTTGGCTTCTAACAGCTGGTAGCCGTAAGCACTGCAGATGTTATGGTGCACGGCTGTGATCTGAGTCCCCCCACTCATCGTAATGAGCAGGCAAGCCACCACCAGCACAGAGGACATGGCTGGTATTTTTGAATTTCATCAGACCATTCATACCAAAATGTTTATGAGGTTTTGTGAACCATACCTAAAGTACATATTTACCTAAAGTACATATTCCATGTGTGATTTGTGAAGTTTATTTATGTGTCTGTCAGTATGACAGTGGTTTAGTTTTTTTCTGGGAGCTTATTCTGGGAGTCGAAAAGTTTTAGAAAAAAGTTCTTGCTAACCACTTTTCCCCAACAGGCATGAGGAATGGACTGTATTAAACTAGGCCATATTATTATGATCTGCTTGCGTAGCATGACCACCGTAGAAACGGGTTTTGTCGACGTAAGAATCGACAAAATGACAGTCTTTTTTGTTGATCTGTCATTTTGTCGATTCTTCCGTCGACGTCGTTCTACGAGGGTCATGCTACCCGTGCAGGTTTATAAGTTAAATTAACATTTGACTGCCTTGTGTTGGTCTAGCAGTTATAAGGGCTTCTGCTGAGCATGAGGTCTTGAGTTCGATTACCAGGTTGGGCAAAATGTTCCATAAAAAATTTAATGGCACGTGTTTTGGATTTGTGTTCGGTTGAGTTACCCCACCCAAATGTCCTTTCTTTGGTATCGTCGTGTCGTTGAGTTCCTTGAGTTATGAGTCGAGCTACACGATAACTGACAATGCTTCTCTCTTCAAAAGACCACCTTAGATACTAATCTGCATAGTCGTCATGTGAGTTGACCGAGATTATGTCTGGACCTTAAAAGAGACAGTGACCTTTGAGTTTGTTTCGGCTGTTTCTTCTCAGAGTAGTCAGGTACGAAACACCGGTCCCATCTAGTTTAGAAAAAAAATGACGTGTAAAAGTGTTATAAACCCCAATTTGCAAAATAAACATCATTTATCACCATCTCTTATTAAAGGCCAGGTCAGCTTCTTCTCCACAAACCTGGACACAGCTCCTTTTTTGAGCTACGTAAGAACTTTTAATAAATTAAAATGTACACATTAACATTTCAATTACCTCAGTCAAGTTACTAATGACCTAATTGAACGCCACATTGTATTATTCAATTGCTATTTTCATGGCGGCAGACTCGTATTATTTGAATAATAATTAAATTCTGTTTAAATAAGCGTGTGTTCGTGTATATTGTAAGTGGACATGTGCATCTGTTTGTTCAAACATTGTAAAGAAAAACTAGTTTTAAATTTTAATGGTAATTATATTTTACTTAGAGAGTGATTGAGATGGAAACTGGAATTGATTAATGTCCAAAATCAGAGAGTGAAAAATGTTTCAAAAGTGTTCATCATCAGCCTATAACAGTCCACTGCTGGACATAGGATTGGCCTCTTCAATCGCACGCCACTCAACTCGATTCTCGGCAATCCTCATCCAGTTGCTACCTGCGAAGATCGTCGCTCCACCGTGCCTGAGGGTGTCCCCTTACGCTTGACGATTCGCGGAGGACACGTCTACCCCAACGGCCATCGGTTCTACGGCTAATATGACCTTTCCATTGCCACTTCAGCTTACTTAATCGACAGTTCTGGTCCTCTGTCGCATCACCTCGAGAAAAGTGTTAATGAACTTAAAAAGTATCCCCCTAGGGTGTTATCTAAGATTTCTTTTTTATCAAAACCTATTTTATTCTTACTAAGAAAACCATTACTTTCATTTGCTAAGTAAATAAATGTCCATCAGACCTTCAGTCAAAATAAGATTATGATTTTTCAATTAACAATCATCCTGTAGGTACCTCCACATTGATTGTCTTTAATTAAACTGAATCATAATGATATTGCCTACAATAATAGATAACACGTGTATCTATATCTTTAATGAGTTAACTCAAAGGTTACTTGCAATTTATATCTATTTATGTAATTAAAATTCTCATAATTAAAGTCCAATTCTTCTTCTTAATAATCTCAGAGCTGAGAATCGTGACCCATTTTGTTTATATTTATTTTTATTTATTCTCTAGCTTGGCGCCAAATTTGTAAATCCAGGGCCATTTTTGAAGCTGCATAGCTCTAAAGTGTAATATTATGCCTTGTGACTGGGAGCTTCATTTTATTGTTTCTTTGTTTTTACAATTCAACAGGACAATGTCAAATTTGTTAGGAATTTTAGGCCCCTTAAAAAACTTTGCGTGTCACGGTTACCAGAGTGACACGCACAATAACTTGGTTGTTTAGACTTAAAATTATTTTTTCATATCCTGAAATCGATTTTCAATTTTCACTCGTTTAAGAGAAATTTTATTTGATTTTGATTTTAAAAATAACATGAAAAAAAATTGTTTACATTACAAATTGAATACTGATTGAAATCTGTGTGTTTCAACAACCAATTATCGAAAGCTAACCCTACCCCTTTTATAGGCAAGCAGGCCCATGTCACAAGCCTATAGTCCTATTCCCTAGGAGGCTCAAACTATATATAAAGTAATTAGCTCACGTAAAGCATCGTAAGCTCCTTTACGCCGAAGCTGCATCGTGTGACGAACATTAGAGCGACAGTTCGCTAATGTCAAGCAGGCACGAGGTGGGAGGATATAGGTAACACACAGATGTAGAAATATGGATCTTCTACAGTTGTAGGTACATGGATCTTTTGACCGTGACTTTTGGACCTTGAATTACATTGAGAGGAATGCCCTGTTAGTATTTGTGGTATAGCCTGTTGAAATTGTATTGAAAACAAGCTTATAGTAAAAAAAAACCATTTACTATAAAATATTCAATGTTTTATTTCATTTTATTTTGTTTTTATTAAAAATATTACATTTCTTTTTCGATATAATAATTGATATTGAAATAAAAGAAGTAATTTCCCACTCTAACAAAATAGTTATAGCTTTTAAATATATGTGTGACGTCATTTCACGCCATTTCTATCTTTCGTATTCTTCTGAGCAAATCCTTTTAATTGATACCCATATCATGGGGATGAATACAAAATTACTAGTCCGTCATCTTTGTTAGTTCGCCATATTTGATTTAGAACGTCACTTAGCTAACCATGCATTGGCATCCAAATTAAACGTGTATGCTTTTGAGCTCAATCGGTTGGGGACAACTGTTTTAAAATTCTCTTGCAAAACGAAACAAACATACATACAAACATTGAAAGTTAAATAAAAGCTTATAAAAAAGATGGCGGCGATAGTTCTAATTAAAGCCACACGCCAAAATAACCATGTACGTACAACAAACTGCAATTAAAATCTTGACCGAACGAACATAATTGGGTCGCTGGGCAGAATTTATCGTCAGTGCTGATTTAGCCTACAATAGTATCATTTAAAATGTTTTTGGAGTTATTAAGGGGTTCCTTATCAACTTTAAATGTTTAGTCACGTTATAAACGACGTAAAAACCTAAGAAGTTCAGGGCATACAGTCTTCTGAGTGAGTCAGTCAGTCATAGGATAAAGCGTCATCTACAACTAGTTTAGTATCGCGGCTTCGCCCGCGTCGATTTCGGAAATTGTCCCACGGGATCGAACTACCGGGATAAAAAGTTTCCTATGTGTTAATCCAGGTTATAAACTATCTATTTCCCAAATTTCATTCAAATCCGTTTAATAGTTTTTGCGTGAAAGAGTAACAAACATCCATCCATCTTCAAAAACTTTCGCATTTATAATTGTATATTATATAAAAATTTCGTGTCACGGTGTTTGTGGTCGCACTCCTCCGAAACGGCTCGACTGATTTTTATGAAATTTTTTAAGTATATTTGCTGGGTATGAGAATAGGTCGTAAAGTCAGTCATGCTAGTGAAGGAGGTTGCGGGACGTGACAGGGAAAGAACCTTACGTCCCAGCCGCCGCGGGAGACGCCCTGGGCGTCGGGGGTCAAGTGGTGGCTCCCGGCCACCGTGGGCGCGGGCCTGTGAACGGCGAGTTATGAGCTAGCTCGCCGTCCGGCCGTCTTATGACGACAGGCCGTATCGACGGCGCGTTTGAGTTCCACGCGCGCATCAAAGAGATGTCAGCAACAATATAGGGGTCTGCAAGGTCGAACAGTCCCGCAGCCCTTGCAGACATCGGCATGCCTGCAAGGGCTGCGGGACGCGCATGCTTGGAGAGAGGCCAGTTTCCGCTTCGTTGGAAGACGGGGAAGCTGGTCCTCATCAGGAAACCAGGGCGCCCTGCGGACTCTCCGTCCGCATACCGGCCCATCGTGCTGCTCGACGAGGTGGGCAAGCTCTTTGAAAGAGTCATTGCCAACCGCCTCGCCGGGCACCTTGTGGGGATGGGGCCGGATCTTGCGGAACACCAGTTTGGTTTCCGCAAGGGGCGCTCGACGGTGGACGCCATCATGCGCGTGAGAGCCCTCACGACGGGGGACGCGGTGTCCCGGGGCGGGGTCGTCTTGGCGGTGTCTCTTGACATCGACGTTGAAGTACCTAGGACTCGTCCTCGACAGCCGGTGGAACTTCGTGGAGCACTTCCGACGTTTGGCTCCCAAACTGGAACGGACAGGGGCTGCCTTCAAGCGGCTCTTGCCCAACCTGAGGGGTCCAAACGCCTCCTGCCGGAGGCTATACGTGGGGGTCGTGCGGTCCATGGCCCTTTACGGGGCCCCGGTGTGGGCGCGTTCTTTGAGGCGGCAAGCCGCCCACTACCTGAACGCGCCCCAAAAGTTAATAGCCATAAGGCTAATCCGGGGGTACCGCACGATCTCCGGCGAAGCGGCTAGCCTCCTTGCTGGATTGCCGCCATGGGATCTGGATGCGATAGTTCTCGCACGCCTGCACGAATGGCGCGCGGAGGCACTACGTCGGAGGAAACTCCGCTGCCGCGGCAAATTGCCGCTCAGCGGCGACTGTCGCAACCCCGTGCAGGGCACGCCACCATAGTGGTGATAAGTCCCCTCTTTGAGGGGTGGCTAGAGAGGCGCCACGGCGCCCTCACCTACCGCCTGACGTAGGTCCTCACCGGACACGGTTGTTTCGGGAGGTTCCTGCACCGAATCGGGCGGGAGGAAACGCCCGGGTGTTTCCACTGCGAGGATCGTCCGGAGGACACGGTGGAGCACACCGTGGAGGTCTGCCCCGCTTGGGCGAAGCACCGCCGTGTCCTCGTAGCGGCGATTGGCGGCGGCGATCTCTCGCGTCCGGCCTTGGTTCAAGCCATGGTCCGGAGCGAGAGGGAATGGGAAGCCGTCACCTCCTTCTGCGAAGCAGTCATGCTAGTGAAGGAGGTGGCGGGACGTGAGAGGGAAAGAACCTCACGTCCCAGTCGCCGCGGGAGACGCCCTGGGCGTTGGGGGTCACGTGGTGGCTCCCGGCCACCGTAGGCGCGGGCCTGTGGACGGCGAGTTATGGGCCAGCTCGCCGTCCGGCCGTCTTATGACGACAGGCCGTGTCGACGGCGCGTTCGTGTTCCACGTGCGCCTCAAAGAGATGTCAGCAAATAAGTAGGGGTCCTGCCAGGGCTGCGGGACTGTTCGAAAGAGATACCGTGGCCCTGGAACACAAAGGGCAAAGAAGGAACATGGATGGGTTTTAGTCAGTACAAGTCTGACACTCCCTTCCGCTCCGCCCAGAGTGGGGGGGGGTCATTTGATGATTTCCCATCCGGAAAAAAAAAAAAAAAAGGGCTGCGGGACTGTTCGAAAGAGATACCGTGGCCTTGGAACACAAAGGACACAGAAGGAACATGGATGGGTTTTAGTCAGTACAAGTCTGACACTCCCTTGCGCTCCGCCCAGAGTGGGGGGCGGGGTCATTTGATGATTTCCCATCGAAAAAAAAACAAAAAAAGTATACTTCACACCTCTAATTTCACGCGGGCAACAGTTAGTATTATATAATGGTAGTAAGTTATTATAATAAGTAGGATTCTCTATATCTGTGAGGCTACGTTATCTACATAGGCTAAGACATACTCCGAGGTTAACAGATTCCTGGAACGGAAATAGTGGTTCTTTTTTTAGACTTGTGACTAAGATAACTTAGTTCTAACACCTCTCACTTCTAACGGTGGGAACTATAATGATTACCTTTAGGAACCGCAAGCTTTTTAGGATTGTCGGCCCGTCAGCCGTTAGGATAGGAGCTTTTTACCTTATGAATTTATTTTAATATTTTGTGGTCATATTAAAGACATTATATGATTTGATTTTTTTATTTTTTTGATTTGATTTTTTATGTGATTTGATATTTGTATTTTTTTTTTGCTTGTTTATTATTATTATTAGTTTTTATTATTATATTTTATTTCTGTTTTTGTTGTTATTTTTTGTGTTGTTTTTGTGTTTATTTTTTGTTGTTTTTTTTGTTATTATTTGTTGTTTTTTGTTTTATTATTTTTTATTGTAAGTAATGGAAAAGCTTTCAAAGGGCTTTGGAAATCATGTGTGCATGAATAATAATGTATCGTCAACTGAGTGAGCTTTTGTTTTTTATTACGAAGCTAATAGATAAGATGAATTATTATATCATGTACTACGACTACTATGTACTGTGTAGCACACAGATAGTTTATAACCTGGACTTTCTTTTTATCCCCGTAATAAGATCCTGAGGGACAATTACCGGACTCCACGCGGGCGGAGACGCGTGCACAAGCTAGTAAAAAATAAAAATAAAACTTTGTACTATCCAGATTGATTACTTATTGGTCAAGCGGCTAAGATAAACGAACAGTTTAGAAGAAATAAATCGCTAATCACGGAGATTACACTAGCTGACCCTCTCACAAAAAGTACCTACCACGTTATCATTTATCAATTACACATAAATCTATGATAAAAGTACCGTTAGCACTTTGGTACCGCTACAGTGCCATCTGTTAAGTTGTTGTGTAAGTTATGTGAAATCTCTGCGATAATTTATAGGCACCAAGCATGAATATAGGCGCCTGTGCCTGCGCCGTGTTTTTGCACGCGATCCAGGCTATTTTTAAACTGGCAATACTTAGGACTATAATTAGAAAAAAGGTTTTGTCTCACGCTTTATTTTTATTAGGCTGCGCAGGATTCTGATTAATGGTCGCGGGTGACTAGTGCTTCGCGCTGTGGTACTTAGTGTTCATTTAAATCTTTGCAGGTAGGATTTACGACTGCCTACAGAATAATATAATGCAATAAGTACTATTATTTAGTAGTTCTTTGGGATATAGTACATACAAGGTGTAAACGGACTCTTCACGAAGCCGTCAACCAAGCATGGTGAAAAACGACTTTTTGGGGTGAAAAATCACAGTTTACTGTTGGGTTCCACTCAAAACATTGTGCTGATGAATGCATTGCGTAGTACAGGGGGGGTATTTAAAGTAAAGTATTATCATTAAAAATTGCATTTAAAGAAAACCTTTGAAATAGTTGGAGCTTTGACATAAAATATCTCCGCAAACAGAAGGTTTCAAGCACGCGTAGCATGACCACCGTAGACACGGGTTTTGTCGATGGAAGAATCGACAAAATGACAGATTTCCTTTGTTGATCTGTATGGTCCAGAACAAAAAAAATATCGCAATGACAGGGAGGACAAGTGCCTTTCGGCTTCGTTGAGGGTCTTTCAACACCTATTAGGTACTTAAATAGTTGGATATAATTGAATTGACATTGATTGTGATCCTGAACATTAACAAAAGAAACCATAAGTTACACGGTTTATGGTTTCAGTTCGTGTAAAGATATATCAGGGAAAGGGCAATGACCGCTATTGCCATCGTAACTGGCAGCAACTATAGATGGTTTCGAACACACAGTCAACTCCAAATTAGTTCGTACCGTGCGTACCTATGTACACAGAGATAAAGCCACTACAATCTGACAAATTTGTTTAATTGATTTTCAACTTTATCGCTAAAGCATTAGATTTAAGGTTGATTGGGAAAATTTGACAGTTTCGGTAGTACACTCAACCCCAAATCCGAACTGCTGTTAAAATTTTCAAGCAGAATAATCCAATAAACAAATTATGCTCGACAAGGGAATCCAACCGAGGACTGCTAGTTGATTATCTATTAGACCTATTGTCAATGCGTACATGCTTAGGTACCTATTTCTTTTTTGGCGTCTACATTATTATCTTATTTATGAGTAGGTATCTGAATGCAAAAAGCTGAGCCATTCTTACAAGGTTGTTAAAATACTATCGAAAGGATCTTACAAAGGGTGATCGCAACGATAGGCCTTGGTAGAGCATAAAAGTGTGAAACGTTTAGTGGACTTTAGACATGTATATTAAGAGAAAGGAATTAATTTACAACGGTCGTTTGGAACTTGTAAATAAATAAAATAAAAATAAAAATAGCCTTTATTCTACTTCAATTTAACAATTATTAATACAACACTATTAAATAATCCCAATTAATAAATATAAAATAGTAAATTTGAATTTAAGTTTTAAATTAATAACATTGAAGCAAAACATCGTGAGGAAACCGGCATGTCCAAGAACCAAAAATTCGAACATCTACCAACCCGCACTGGGCCCGCTTGGTGGATTATAGCCCATTCCCTCTCATAGAGAGGAGGCCTGCGTCCCAGCAGTGGGAACATTAATGGGCTGATTATGCGTAATATGCTAATAACATTATTGAATAAAATAATAAATAACCATTTTAGTTAGTGGAAATCGCCTCTTTGGCGTAGGCTTTCTCCAGTTGTCTATGTCCCTAGTCTGTCTTCTCCAGTCTGGTCCACATCGTCCTTAAATATGTCCTCCCATCGTATTTTCGGTCTACCTCTACTTCTTTGTCTTTCTCTTGGTACCCATTCTGCCAGTTTCCTGGTCCATCTGTCATTGGTCAACCTGCAAACATGGCCTGCCAATTTACATTTTAAATTTCTTATTTTTTCGAGTATGTATGTGGAACTAGTAAATAAAAAATCCTAAAGTTCCCGCACCTTTCGTTCAATGCTACTG
This sequence comes from Noctua janthina, assembly GCA_963576755.1. Lineage (NCBI taxonomy): Eukaryota > Metazoa > Arthropoda > Insecta > Lepidoptera > Noctuidae > Noctua > Noctua janthina. The sequence continues at coordinate 10,664,864 of OY755068.1, read as the reverse complement.
GCGCGCAGCGATGTTGGCGATGTTGAGAGCAGCGGTCTTAACAAAGGGCTCTTTAATTTGATTGAACGAGTAGGACCTAGTTAATCCAAAATCTCAAAGAACTTTACAAAGGGATGCGTAATAAAACTGGTAGAGGATTACCTAAAGGCGATCACTTCAGGTCCAAATAGTTCAAGGGAACTTCAAAAAATAACAAAAGCTCTTTAGCCAGTCGCCCTGAACCACCAAAAAACTGGGCGGTTTGTTAAAAAATATAAAAAAAAAAATGTTTTTAATCGCAAACTTCATCTTAGTTAAAAGTTTCTTATTGATGGATTATAAAAAAATGAAGGCCACCTTTTAGGGTCCTTATTAGTGAAGATATGGACCTGCAAAGTTTTAAGCGTCATAGTAATTAAATTTTGCACGCTTGGTAATACCATAATAACCATAGCACATGGTAATGACAAATGTTTCTATCTCCAATTAGTGAACAGATCTTGCAGTATCTGTAGTCTTTGTTTGTGTGTGTCTGTGTAGTAAAAACTATGTGTAAAAGTTTCAATGCAGTATTCTTAATACTGTATTGAGACTTCTACAGATTATTTCTAAAATAATAGAATATTAGTATTAAAGAAATGAATAATAGGCCATAATAATATGATTATCATGATTATTTATTTATTGGTTTCATTTTGCTTCTCGAATAAATCTTCCGTTCCCGTCCGTTTCCATTTTTGTTCGTAACAATTCTTGTTTATTATATTGTTTTTTTACGCGGCATATTTATCTGCATCATTCACTGGAACAATCAATTTTATAAAAAAAAAAACCAAAATAATGATGAAGATGTGATAAATATTTTCGCAAAATAAAGACACTAAAGTCCAGTGTTTTACAATACTTTTTAATTTGTGCAATCAATAATGTGTGTCATAAGTCATAACTATTAAAGTTTTTACGTAAACAGTAGTTTCAGCCGTAAACGTGAATTTAATGGAACAATTTGCTGAAGTTTTATCGAAAACTGGAAAGCGGACACCCCTTGGTAACGACATATTGGCCCTTTTTGAACAAAATAACTTCCACATTACTTTTTATATTTACAATTTAAAAGAAGCGTCAGTTAGAAATCAATTCTAACTTCATTTATGGTGATATTATCGCGGACAGCCGATTTACACCAAATGAAATAATTACCCCTATAACATTCCTTTCCTATTTACTTAATTTATCGATTTTTAATCATTGTACAGCCTTAGAAATGCCTTGAAAATAGGTCTACGGCTAACTCCGAATCGAGATTACAGTTTTAAACAAATACATGCCGGTTGGCGGGAACACGGCTACCGGCCATTCGGCTTCAGTCCCGGGCAGCGAGCGGTGGCCCGCGCTTTTTTAATCTGTGCATTTTTCGTAAGACATAGTGCTTAGTTCAAATAAAAGAAAATGTTGAAGTACACAATGAAGAAGTACTGTGCAGAAGGGAGTAAATTCAACCAAATTGTGATTGCTACTTTGAGTAAGTTATTTTTTTCTTCTATATCTATATTTTGATTAGGAACTAACTTTATTTTAAAATTATTTGGTGGTATTTCCGTAACTTTATGTAAATTAATAAATTCTATGAGGGTTTAATTTAGGCTTTAAAAACCATTTCATATTCAAGAAATTAAACTTTTTTTAAATAAATCTATTTTTAAGTAGGTACAGACGCCAGCACATCAAGCTACCCGAAACTATCAAATTTTTCCAATCAACCTTGAACCTAATGCTTTAGCGATAAAGTTGAAAATGTATTAAAGAAATTTGACAGATTATAGTAACCTACCTAGATTTTTATAAGGTTTGGGAAAACCAGGATTTCAGACAAACACTGTAAACAGCTGTTTTAGAACAGCCGACCAGTCAGTTTTGACAGTTAATGCGGTTGATTTTTAACCATTTAAAAATTAATCGTTATTTATAAATAAATTCCAGTCCAAGAAGGCTCCTTTGATTCAGGATCGGTTTTAGCTAGGTCAGTTTAATCTTATATTTTTTTAAATTATGTTTATGGTATGTTCCTATGTTCATCTTTTTCTTTTCTTAGCCTGAACTGTCCCACTCCTGGCCAAAAGCCTCCCCCATTCTTTACTCTATTCTCGAGGTTCATCTAGGATACTTTTAAATCTACCTTAGGTGATTCTCCCACTGTACGGTGACGCGTGCCGACTCGTTGTCAATGCGTTGTCGTAGGCGTGTTTTCTATTCCAATTCAGATACTTTCTTACAATCTTAAAATCTGCGGCACCGCGCTACGCGGCGGAGCGCGGTGCGTTGGGAGAATCGCCTAATTTATTTATTTATTCCTTCTCCATCTCCAATTGTTACTTAATAATGTACCTATACGGGGTGGAAGGTACACCGACGCGAAAACGGTTACCTCGTGTTCAGTACATCATTCTGAGCCTCCCAACAAAGAAATTTTTCGGATATTAAAAGAAAAATGTGCTGTTTCCTACAAAAGTGCAATACCTACACGGTCAAAATGTATGGAACAGCAAATTTTTTTTAATAACCATTGAAAAATTTCTATGTAGAGGAGCTCATAATGATGTACTGAATACGTGGTAACCGTTTTCGCGTTGGTGTCCCATCCACCCCTTATACATAGCAGATAATAAAAAGGAAATCAAACCTACTCATGAAAAAACTTACTTAAGTCATAAAAATAACATTGTTAGCGTATTTGTAAAAAAAAACATTACTTGGTAAATGCAAATCGGTCCATACCTAACGTACACACATACAGACCTAATTATTGTCTTTTTATTTTAAACGTAAGTGGTTGCAAGTGTATTACCTAGTCTTACCAAGGTATTACCCAGTACTAACTGGGTTGAGGAGGTCAGATAGGCAGTCGATCCATGTAAAATACTGGTATTCAGCTGCATCCGGTTAGACTGGAAGCTGACCCCAACATTGTTGGGAAAAGGCTAGGCAGATGATGATAGTTGTAAGCTCTAGGTACAGCTGAGTACAAGGTACGAATTAAGGTCTTTAATAATGGGTGTAAATAGACCCTTAACATATCCGAAAGGCACTTGTTCTCCCCATCTTTGCGATCATTTTTTTGTTGTAGACCATACCCGGGAAGCTTCTAGTTACGAAGATATTGGGGGTCAAAGTTCCAACTTTTTCACAAGTTTTTTTTTAAATACATGTTTTTAGTGTAAGATTTTTACTTTACACACCTCCACGACCCTCGTATTATTCAATCCGTTCATCAGCACAATGCTTTGAGTGCTTTCCATCGAGTCCTACCGTAAAACGTGATTTTTCACCCCAAAAAAAAAGTCGATTCCCAGTAATAATTTTTGCGGAAAGTTACTTAGTTTGATGTACAGAATGCTTGGCTATGTGAAGGGTCTGTTTACACCCTGTAGATTTTCAACCTTATCGCTAAATCATTATGTTCAAGGGTGATTGGGAAAAATTGACAGTTTCGGGTAGTTTGACGTGCTGGCGTCTGTACTTGGCTGTGGTACTTGGTTCGATATCTAGGTTAAACAAAGTACCTATTATTGTGATTCTCCATCAGGATTATTTTTCAGGAAGTACACAAGTCTGGGTTTGTGCCCCGTTGATGGCAATAGGCTCTCATCCTATTAAATGGGACTTAGAAACCTTAACTGGTGAAATGTGGGTGTAGTCTGGTACACCTTTGCCTTACTTTTCGGGAAAATAAAGCCGTAATTTAAAAAATTGCGAAAGTTTGTGAGGATGGATGGATGGATGTTTGTTACTCTTTCACGCAAAAACTACTGTACGGATGTGGATGAAATATGGCACACAGATAATTTATAACCTGGAGTAACACATAGGATACTTTTTATCCCGGTAGTACAATCCCGTGGCACCATTGCAGGACTACATGCAGGCGAATCCTCGGGCATAAGCTAGTACCAAATAAACGCGGAAATGTACAGAAGTTCATAAAAAATGTTCTTAATAAGAAACTCGCTATGCATGAAAACATTATGAAAATTTGTTTAACACTACATAAACAGACATTCCGACATTACGTGTAATGTTTTGTAAATATCAAGCTTCATGGGAAAGTCTAGTAATTTAGTAATAGTAATTTTTCGACAATCTCTCCAACTATGTTTAATTGTTGATTTTTGCGAGTTACTGCACATATCTGGTGATTAGTGAAAGGTACAAACATAGATGCATACAAATACGATACATAAGCTCACGCCTTTTGCTATGGGGGTAGACAGGAACCATAGAACGCATTAAAACAAACATAGAATTCATTTCCAGTAACTTTTAATAGCGAGGTGTAATGAATATTGAAAATCGTATTGCGAACCTCAGTTCTTAACTATGTTTTATGAGTATTGACACTTTTTTCAATATCTTTTAAGTGTCACGAAAAATTATTTGTAACTTAAGAACCTTACTGTAAAAAAATGTTCTAACAAAAAATTACCCTGATAACCCCAACTATCATGTTTCGTTTAATCCACGATCTTTTACCCACCCTGTATAAGAGTTGTCGAATCGAAATGACAGACTGATGCAAGTCATCAGCCCGCGAATTCAATCATAGTTCAAAATAAGCATCAACCGTCCACTGATGAGGGGCTAAACGTAAAGACACCTAGGGTTATAATAACTCCTCTACCTAATGCTGTATCTTCATACAGATATCGGAGGCAAAGTCGGAGAAATTATTTTTAGCAAATTGACAGACAACTTTAATAATTGTCCGTTTATTGAGTCGGGGGTTCGAACCTAGCCAGGCGCATTACTTTGTGTAAGTTATTTCATCACCACTGCTCTCAAAACGGTGAAGGAAAACATCGTGGGGAAACCGGCATGTCCTAGAACCAAAAATTCGAAGACATGTGACATCTACCAACCCGCACTGGGCCCGCGTGGTGGATTACAGCCCATTCCCTCTCATAGAGAGGAGGCCTGCGTCCCAGCAGTGGGAATTATTAGGCTGATTATGCTATGCTACGAGGAACAGGGTGTAAAGTTCTTGATCCTCCAACCAGACGGGTGTTATGTGTCTCAAGGGCTACTGCCCGACAGTTATACTCGGGTTTTTCTATATGGTCTGTCGCGGATAACTTTAATATTGCGATTCAGGATTTTGATGCTAGTTCTTCATTTGCGTCATAGATGTCACTAGCGTTCTTTTTGTCAACTTAAGTTCCGCTACAAATTCTTTGACTGTATTTGCATTTGCGGATCCTGAGCCACCAATTAATAGGCAGAAGGCAGGTCGCATGTTCGTATCCTGACCGTTGCACTCTCCTATCAAATCTAAGCAAAGGAATCATTCAAATCAATAGCCAACTTGCAATTGAAAACTTATGTCATCATCTGCCTAGCCTTTTCCCAAGTATGTTGTGGTCAGCTTCCAGTCTAACCGGATGCAGCTGAATACCAGTATTTTACATGGAACGACTGCCTATCTGACCTCCACAACCCAGTTAGTACTGGGTATTACGATACCCCATGGTAAGACTGGTTGTCTGACTTTTTGGGCTACTGACTACCCATCCACAGACCAACCTAGGCAAGCACGGCTTAACCTAAAGATCGTCCCGAGCGGCTGTTATTATTTAGCCACGAGCTCCTCAATTGAATTAAAAACTTATGTACCTAAGCTTTTCCAGAGTTTAAATAAAATGTCTGCCATTTATTGCTGGTGACATAATGTGAATATAATAACTATGATGTGACTCGTACTCTGCAATCTTAGACCGCTTCCTGTAATCTGTGGCTATTCCAGGAACATAAGAAAGTTTTACTAGGTACATTTATCTATTTTCTAGTAGTAAAGAGAGAGAGAAAATATTCAGAAAATGCGTGGAAAAATAATAAAGGAATGTTTTTAATAAAGGAATGCCTGTTTTCACTAACAGTAGGTGTCACCTAAATGAGTAATTATGAGCGCCTAAAATTGGACCACTGTGCACATTCCACTCTAGCACTAGACGTCTAGACTATGGTACCTATTCTGATCTAGTAGTGATCTATGGTGTTAGAGTCCAACAAATGTTTTGTTTGCAAATGAATGTAAGGAGATTTCACTGACATCAGGCGCGGATACTTTACAACTTTTGTGTGATTTTCTTATCTTCCAGAACATTCATTTTAAACAAAAAAAAGAATAAACTTTTGGTTATTAATGGAATCAGGCGTTACTTTATGGTAATCTATGATATAAAAGATACAACTGCTGACTACAACTATAATACATAAAGGGTGTAACAAAAGCCTTAAGGCACTTGTTCTTCCCATCACTATGATATTTTTTTTGTTATAGACCGTACCTGTGAACCTTCTAGTTACGGAGATATTGGGGGTCAAAGTTCCAACTTTGACCCCCAATTTTCCAATAGCAAGTTTTTTTTAAATACGTGTCTGGTCTGATGATCTGGATAAGACTTGGCACAGAGATAGATTATAGTCTGGCACATAGATTACTTATTATCCCCGAAGTAAAATCCTGTGGGCAATTCCCGAATCCCACGCGGGCGAAGCCGCGGCCATTAGCTAGTTAATACACATGGCGCGAGTGCGCGTTTCCTTTTTAAGGAAATCTCTCGCCGACTGGTCGACACTTCGCGTGACCAGAGGGCTGGCTCTTTCTTGCAATGCTAATTCTTTGGCCAAAGAATTAGCATTGCCATTCAGCGTGGCAATGCTGCCAGTCTTCTGGGCACGTTTCCAGATGACAGCGATGCGGAGGAGTACTTTGACGCCTAAGTGTCCTATTGTCGTCGTTGTTTAATTGTTTATATTTTCTTACTTTTAGTCTTATTTTTATCATTAGTTTAGTTCTATTTGTAGTCTGTATATAATGTAAATATAATTAATAACAAAACTATTAAATAACTTTAGTTAATTAAATGCTATTTCATACACATGTTAATATACATAAGTCTAGGTACCTACAGCTCATGCTCAAAAAGTTAGTTCATCATTTCTGTACACACTTGTTTAAACATAATAATTGGGTTTCCCCTGAAAAAACAAACATGTGTAATGACATAACCGTCCCAGATATTTATTGGTGTGCCCTAGAAACTGATTGGAAACGAGCCTTTTGTTTTCGAAAGAGACCATATTTATGTAAGTTTTATCTTAACTGTGTAAGGAACTGTACTTCTGTGCCAGGGTTATGGAAAACCATGTCGTTTATATCCATTTTGTATGTGCAGTAGATTTTTTCAATAAAAGAGACTAAATACCCATACATCTACACTGATTAGTAGTTACCTATGATCATTCTCCTGCTCTTATCCAATTTATTTGAGGTCATACTTCACTGTTACTCGTCATCTCAGCAGTCACCTCGTTTCTAGCCATAATTATCATCCTTCACACAGTCCATCCATAGTTTCTTTGGTCTTCCTCTACTCTTATAGCCATCCACAATTCCACGTCTAAACACACAACTTTTCAGTCACCAGCGCCACTTTCAGACTTCTTCATAGTCGATACCTATAATTATCGTAAATCAGATAATGAAGACGCAAACTAAACAAGTTAAACTTAATGTAGGCACTGCATCATAATTATACATACTTAGATTGTTTTATTAAGTAAACTTCTAGGAATTTCAATCCAGTATTTTGTTATTGGCCTAAGCTTTTGACTCCATATGACACACACACACAAACACCTCGCTTGGCAATTAAACGATTGTGATCTAAGAGGAAATAAACTGTAGATAAATAACCTCGGCCAAAATATCTTAATAAAAGATAAAAACCAAAATTATGTAAAATAAATAAATGAATCAGGTAATGAGTTGATGTGAATGGTATACGACAGGGAAACGTGTTAAGCCCTCTTCCAAACAATCATGCTTAAATGATAAAATAGATATAAATACTGGAAATGGTCCTCGAGGTAATAATTTGAATAACAACTTGGGGGACGACTTCAATTAATCTTAGTGTTTTTTTTTTTAATCAAAGAGCTTTTTTATATACGTATCAGTGACATGAAAAATGTTAATAATTACTTTAATAAGCATATATTATAATTGTTCGGTTAAATAACGCGAAATTATGAGATAAGTAGCCAACAAGATAGGCACTTCGTAGCCTTCATGAAATTATGTAATATCAGGTAACGAATGATGAATTAAACGAAGCATAAAATGTGTATTGATTCAAAGAAAACTCTGAACGTATTCTCATTGTGCGCATACTAAGAAAAAACAATACTTATAAGAAGTATTCGATTTTGCTTATAACTAACCATATGGAACCAGTAGCAGCACCACGCAGTAGTAGCGGTGACATTCGCTCCATCCATAATGACATTCAGATGCATCTGGTTAGTCTGTAAGCCGACCCCAACATAGTTGGAAAAAGGCTTAGCAGATAACTGATGAACTGCACAGTAAGACGATTTTCAGATATACACCTACTACTGTTTGTCTCTGCATCACCCAAAGGTTGACTGGTAGAAAATGCCTATGGCATTAAGTCCGCCTCTGTACTTTTGTGCTTGAAGTGTTAAATAAATAAATAAATACGACCGAGTCCAGTAACTACATATTTGGTTTATGCAACACCGGCTTTCTCTAGTCACCCACTAAATTAGTGCATTATCCATTTATCCTAATCGGGAAATAGTTCATTAACATGTCACTTAGTTATTTTTAAATAACATAACACCTTGGGCTTAATAACCAAAGCAATAAGTTATTATCAGGGCAGTTGGCTCGTGGCCAGTAGTCATTAGTAATAGGATAGTGAAGTAAGATCCATAATTTACACTAGCTTGTCTACCCTCATTAGCACTAAAAAAACTTAAGTAGTAAGGGAAGAGAGAGTGACCTGTGTCCGTACACACTTTTGTGCACGATAATATCTCCCGTGTCCCGATAGCTAAAGCGCCTTGGACAAAATTCGGTCAGGACAAGTACTTATCCACAATAAACTTATATTTTAGAGGAATAGAATAGAGCAGCGATCTTGTGAAAGTAACTAGAAGAAGTGGCAGTTAGGATAGTTTTAAAATCACCGGGCTCCACATAGCTTAGAGTGGATTCGCTATCCATACCGCCAGTCGCCACATCTTTGTTACTAAAACAAAAAAGGTTATGTGGGTGATGCGTAATGAAAACGAATATTATCATGATGCGCACCTACTAACAACACCATACTGGAAAATGGTTTGCTGTTAGCAAGTTTTGTATGAGTGGTGCAGGCATGTGGCACCGGCATCCAGTTCACTAGCTAACCCTCAATACCTACAGCAATTTTCCTACCATTTCGAACACCAGGTTTGAATCACCGAGATCGAAAATAGTTCTAAATAAACACAAATACCTAGCAGAAACATCCGTCCCTAAGATGACCCTCTGACCGATAATAAGATCTTGGCGTTTCTACTTGTTGATAGTATGATCTAGGTATCAGTGGCGAAGGTTCCATAGAACTCGATTCCTACCAGCTTACCTTTGAAAAATGGCACAGTCAGTATGCTATACACAAATAATATAATCACATTAAACATATGTACTCCAGCTTACATATTACATATATTACATATTACACTATCCCTACAAGTGGCTGGAACCAATCGTGTTTTTCCACGTCAGCCCTCTTGACTTCTTACCCTCGAAAGTTCGAGGTCACTCTGACACTGGGTAAATAGCGGCCGTATTGAGTGGACTCTGATTTGGGGACGATAAATATCGTAGAAACTTTCTTTACCTACATCATGAAAACAGCTTTAATGGAAAACAAGTTCTCGAAAGATTTTTGGATGACCTATACTAAAATGAAATATTTCCAAAAGTATTTTTGGATGACCTATAATACTAATATGAAAATTTTCCAAAAAGATTTTTAGGATGACCTATACTAATACGAAAATTTTTCAGGTTGCCAATACCCTTAACGAAGCCGAAAGGTACTTATTAAGGTACTATTCTCCCCGTCACTGCGATAGTTTTTTTGTTCCAAACCATACCTTCTAGTTACGGAGCTATTGGGGGCCAAAGTCCCTACTTTTTACAAGTGTTCTTAAAATACAAGTTTTGAATGTTATAAATTTACTTTAAATCCCTTCACGACCCCCATACTATTCAATGCATCCAACAGCACAGTGTTTTGAGTGCGTTACATTGAGTCCTACCGTAAAACCTGAATTAGGCTCTTAAAAAAAAATGTTTCCCAGCAATTATTTTTTTGCGTTACTTAGTTTGATGTACAGAATGGTTTTTTGACGGCTTCGTGAAGGGTCTGTTTACACCTTGTATGTAATGCCAAAAATGATAATTAGCCACTTTTTCTTACCCTTCTTGGCCCAATCATTGATTAGGCAGGGACTCTGTTCTATGTTTTCTTTATAATGATTTATTTTACTATTTATGTACACACAGTATTTTAAGTATTTTCCTGTGTTGTTTAGCACAGGAAAAGAATAGAATAGAATTATATTTTGCTATATGGGTAATACACAATAGTTGTTATGATATATAAGGTCTATCTTTTCATACACGAAATATTTTAGGAGTAACTTCTATAAGTCGTAAAGTCGCCATAGCAACGAAAAAAAAAATTATCTGAGTGTTTTTTTTTTACAAAATTATTATAATTCTCAAATTTTTTGAGTCTTTGCATAAAACCTTTACTCCCATATTCTAACAATGACAGTAGGTAAATACGACATAGTAAACTAGCGTAATGTATGCTTAAAAATAAGGAGCCAGTATTTATTTTGTGGGTTAAGTAATTTTAAATTAGGTACTTTTTTATTTTTAAATTACTCAGATAAAAAAAAATCCCTTGAAATGGCTTTGTTATAGCCGTTAGATGATTCCCTGAAAATATTTCGTGTATGAATAGTTAGACCCTATATTAAAGCTCAGGCTCCGTATTTATTACATATAATTAATATTTGAGTACATAGCTACTGTTTATTTCTTAAGTTTCTGCCAGACATGCGAAATGAGAAATGTAGACAACAGTGTGTGAGAAAAATGAGTTTTCCAATACACTTTCGAAGAAATTAAATACGCGTGCAGTTCTCGGCTCCATAACTACCTCGCCTGCGGCTCGGTTGTATGAATTCCGCCTCGAATGCAATAACAAAGTTTCCTCACTTATATTAAAATGTACTAGGTATATGTAGTTACGTGCAAATTCGCAACCAACACAGTACTTTAGTTAGTAAATTAATTTCTCCTGCCACGAGCTGCTTGGCCCTGGTACGATATAAGTTTCTCTTTTCTAAGATAGGCAACCCTTTCTATGTATTTGTTTCCGTCTATTTTCTTCGGTATGTGGATTGTTCTTGAGGAGCTCGTGGCTAAATAATAACAGCCGCTCGGATCGATCTTTAGGTTAAGCCGTGCTTGCCTAGGTTGGTCTGTGGATGGGTGACTACCCATTACATACCGAGTTTCCTCCGTGCCTCGGAAAGCACGTTAAGCCGTTGGTCCCGGCTGTCATTTGTAGATTTTTGACAGTCGTTACAGGTAGTCAGTGGCCCAAAAACTGACAACTAGTCTTACCAAGGGGTATTGTATTACCCAGTACTGGGTTGTGGAGGTCAGATAGGCAGTCGCTCCTTGTAATACACTGGTATTCAGCTGCATCCGGTTAGACTGGAAGCCGACCCCATCATAGTTGGGAAAAGGCTAGGCCGATGATGATGTGGATTGTTCTTCTACTGCCGCTACTATTTAGTATTATGATATCATTTCAGTATTATTTATCTGTTACTAAGTCCAGTTACTCTGACGTCACAAACACCAGAAAGTCTCAAAATCATGGACAAAGTCTGAGTAGGAAAATAAACTAAAAATAAATCATGATTCATTATGACAATTTGGTAAATACAAAGACGTTGTTAATAATCGATACAGGCGTTTGTGTTTCCGGGTAAATAGTGCAATTTGATTCTTTTTTTTTTTTGGCTTTTAAATATTTTTATTTGTTTCTTTGGCCGCCTGAATAAGGTACTAAGCAGTCTTTTGTCAGGCGGAAACAAGGTGCGCGTTTTTAACGGTTGGGTCATGCCAGTTTTGATGTATCCTTTCGGCACACTCAAATATACTCAGACAGAACTTGATGCCCTGGATAGAAGAGTCCGCGCACTGCTGACTGCAAATCGGATAAAATACCCAGGGTCGTCGGTGATCAGACTGTATGTATACACTGTGTATATAGTATATGTAGGTCAGGGTCAGTCTGGATGAGCCTGACAAAGACCAAAAAAAAAAAGAATTTATCTTTAGCATTTTGCACAAGGCGTTCGAATAGTCAAGTTGACTTTGACAATGACTTATTATAATTCCGCCTTCAAAATTTCACAGAACAGCGAGCGTTTTCAAACAGGCGACGCTGTTTGTATAATGACGAAGGTATATAACCTTTCGACAACATAATCGTTATACATAAAACGTACGTTTGAACGTTTAAAATCGTGTGGTTAATATAGTAGATGGTAAATAGTGTCGTTGCATAAACTCCATGTCTATCTTAAGGAGGATACGCAAAGGTAGCTCGCGAAATTCAAATTTTCGTAGGTACGTTTTTTGCAATTTACAGGTCAGTGTCAGGTTGTATGTTGATTAATATATGATTCGCGACCAAAACAAATATAACTTTATAGAGTAAAGAGAAAATTTGAATTTAATGGGCTACTATAGCGCTTCCCTCTTATTAATTTAGTAAGAGGAGTCCTTGCTTCGAAAACTGTGTTCATTTTCTTAGCAGCGTAAAGGTAGGGTAAAGGAATATCAGCTGTTTGCGTGAGCGTGGTCAAAGTTAACCGCAGGGTGAGAAACTACAAAAACACGAGCTGTGGTGCTTAGGATGTCATCATCATCATCATTTCAGCCGAAAGACGTCCAAGCTGGACATAGGCTTCCCCCAAGTGCCGCCACATTGACCGGTCCCGTGCGACTCGCATCCAGCGGATCCCTGCAACTTTCATCAAGTCATCGCTCTAGTAGGAGGCCTTCCAACGCTACGTCTTCCGGTTCGCGGTCGCCACTCCAGAACTTTTCGGCCCCATCGGCCATCTGTTCTGCGAGCAATGTGCCCTGCCAATTGCCACTTAAGTTTGGTTATTCTTCGGGCTTAGGATATAATACTTCGAAATTATAAAATAGTGCCTTTTAAAAGTCTTTGTTATGAATCCCCAATTGAGAAGTGCCATCAACAAATTGCTAACCTAATTTAAGTTCAAAACAAAACAATAATCACTGATACCTACCTCTGATTGTTTGTGATGTGGCGAATTAATCGCAATCTAGAATGGTCAAGACTGTCCGGCGACGGCGACGTAGGTATCAAACAAATGAATCAATGAGCTAATGTATGAGTTGGAGGGCCTGCACAATTGATCAGGGACAAATAATGACCCAGCATGAACCTGCTTCCCTTGTAATGATGGTATTAAAGGAATGTGTAGTGGGCATTTTTTTAATTATGACTCAGACTAGTGATCTTACTGCTGATACAAATGTGTGGATATAAGTTTTTAAACTTCCGTTTTACTTCCCATTTTTTAATATCCCGTTTCTAGTGTTAATGATAAATATGTGGATGTTTGTTACTCTTTCGCGCAAAAACTACAGAAGATTTTCTGATGAGATTTCGCACACGGATAGTTTATAACCTGGATTAACACATAGGATAATTTTATCCCGGGAGTACGATGTGTCTGACAAGTCCACGCGGGTGGCCAGCCAGTCCTTGTAACAGCCTGTCCTTGACAAAATTTGACTCAGATACAGAATCGAGAAAAGTAACCAATAATATCAGCGAACGCTGCTGTTCATTCCTCACCTCCTTGTATTTATTTCTTAGACTTTTTTTATCAATATTGTTAGAGGAAGTCGTTATTTTGTATGGGAAATTTATGGGTCTTTAGCAAAATTGCCTCTCAGGATAACCCTTAGTTATGGTGCGAGGCAACTTTGCCAAAGACCAAATTTTCCGTACCAATTTCCGCCCTAGCCTAATAAGATCACTGTTGAGTTATCCTGCTAGGCAACACTGCTTTAGTGTTCTGTGGAAGTTGTTACAGTAATCCAGTGCTAGGACGGAGAACTGCACACTCGGGCGAATGCAGCTCCCAAGGTTTTTGCACAGTTTCTGCTCTGACTTTAGTACTGTCTCACCACTGTACTCGATACGCGTATTCAAGGCATAAGAATCTAAACCACTCCGTACCCCTGGTACCTACCTAACAAATTGGCACTTGCTCAACCCACCTTCCGCTTCCGTAGCCCTGACTCCTGCAACAGGGTCAGGCATCTCGTTAGCATGATGCACTGGCACGGAGTCAACTGCACGTGTTCCGTCGAAGGGTCAAACATGGTACTACAACTAATTGCATATTGATTAGTGGACGGATAAATTGATTTGTTTGCAATCTGGCTGGACAATTGGACATCTAGTAAGTAGGAAGATGTTTTTTAATGAAGTTAATTAAAGTGTTTTTTTGTTTGTCATCTTATTTTAGAGGAGCTTGTGACTAAATAATAACAGCCGCTCGGGGTCGATCTTCAGGTTAAGCCGCGCTTGCCTAGGTTGGTCCGTGGATGGGTGACCACCCATTACCACCGAGTTTCTTCTGTGCCTCGAAAAGCACGGTAAGCCGTTGGGCCCGGCTCTCAAATGTATTTAGATCTATGGCAGTCGTTACAGGTATAGTCAGTGGCCCGAAAGTCTGACTACAACTAGTCTTACCAAAGGTGTCGTATCGTATTACCTACTGGGTTGTGGAGTTCGGATAGGCAGTCGCGCCATGTAAAATACTTGTATTCAGCTGCATCCAGTTAGACTGGAAGCCGACCCCAACGTAGTTGGGAAAAGAACAGACAGATGATGATCTTATTCTAGAGGCATAGTTACTTACCAAATATTTAAAATACTTAAATTGACGTGATATTTTAGAAGCATTTAGGTTGTTATATCATCATCATCATTTCAGCCGAAAGACGTGCACTGCTGGACATAGGCCTCCCCCAAGTGTCTCCACTTGGGGCAACCGCAACCCCTGGTGAAGGGCACCGCAACCTTCACCAGGTCATCGATTCACCTAGTGGGCGGCCTTCCAACGCGTTCGCCACTTCAGAACTTTTCGGCCCCATCTCCTTTCGAACTTTTCCTGTGTATTCAACTGCACACCAGTATTTTACATAGAGTGACTGCCTGTCTGACCTCTACAACCCAGATACCAGGTCTTCTTCTTAGCGTGTCGACGCAATTCCAATTGCGTCAGCCCAAAATTTGGCGATGAGTTTGGCACTTTCAGTAGCGTCCATCAGCTCCTCAAGTCATCAAAGGACTCCTGTCCTTTGATGATTTCCCAACAGAAAAAAAGGGAGATGCATAGATGACAGAGTCATACTTGAACAGGTTTTCTTTGCTTCGGTCAACCCTTCTTCGGAGTCTATTTAAAGACGTAGCTCAGGTCCAGATACGAGGTGACACTATACTTCTTGGTAAGATTATAATGCTGCTGAAATGCGCAATCTTTGCTATGTAGGTACCCATTAAGTTTTTGTATAGAAGACAAAAGGAAAAATTAAACTAAAATCACAAAGGAACCTAGTTTTAATCTCCAAATACCATTAAGAATTAGGTAGAATACTGGTTTATTCTCCTTGATTACCTACCTAATAAGTAAACAATGATTAACAAAGTTCATTAACATAGCTAGGTATCTATTAGCTTTTTTATTAAATTCTGATGTCATTTTAATGCTAGAGTCTAAACTCGGGAACCGATCACTTTTCCGATTTTTTTTGTTCGAATTTCTTTTTACTGAGAAAAACCCGACGACCGACTGACCGACGTCATTTTGCTATATGCATTATTTGACATAATTTTAGATCATCGAAGTATCATGGAGTCATATATATTATGTTACCGAACTATATATCGCCGATTTACAAAATAACTTTTTGCTATTAGCCGAAGCCTCTTTTGAACTTTTTTCATTTGCCAAATGATTTGAACAAACCTTATTTCGGCTAAGTGTAACTACGCTAAAAAGTTTTTCGACCAAATGAGACGTCGGAACTCGGAGTTATGAAATAAATCGAATTGATAATAGGTCAAATGATACAGTGGCAGACGTAACTTCGATGAAGTAAAAAAAAACGAAACGATAATAGTTGAAAGGGTTTAGGTGAAATAAAATTCAGTCAAATATTTTTCGAACTTATAGAATAGAATAGAAAATTTTTATTACAGACCGGTGACCATTAGGTTAGTTACAATTTGTGTGTCGTGGGTTCGATTCCCGCACGGAACAAATATTTGTATGGCCTACAGGTAGTTGTTCCGGGTCTGGCTGTTTGTGTATGTGAATATAAATGTGTGTAAACGCACCCACGATACAGGAGTAATTACTAGTGCGGGCAACGTTTTAAAAAAAAAAAAATTTACTTATTTTTTAGTGTTAGTAGGTTACAGACACATAGATACAATTAAAATTCAGCGTGAAGCAGCATCCACCTCTGCAGCATCGGGGAATCCCATCGATCACCATCCGGACATCGTTCTCGATCCATTCGATTATGATAGGTAACCTCTGAACTCACTAATACACGAACAAGCGTGATGATCAAAGCTTCTGTCGGTTCTAAATGAGAAGAAAATTTTACCTACACGGCGTTAGGCAAATCAGAGTTGATTGGCTCATTGGTTTCGTGGCTGCCGCATGCGTTACCGCTGATCATAACTAAGGTCCTAGGTTCGATTCCCGAGTCGGGCAAAGTCATATTGGCTTTTTCCACCAGGAATGTCCCAGTAGCATCTCGCACAAATCCAGACTCCCCCTGCACTCAAAACATAACTGGCGAAATTTTGGTACACTGTGGTCTTCCTAACCCTTCCGAAATTACAATTGTGGTTTTATTCGTTACAGTGGTTCTGCCAGTGTTCTCCTACGGCACGGCAATAGGATGGATGTCTCCAATGGGGCCCCGGCTCATGTCAGAGGAGACCCCAGCATCTGCCCCCGTGCATCCAGACACCATATCGTGGATGGCGTCAGTGGTGTACCTTGTTGGGACCCCTACTGTGTTCTTCTTTGGCTACATTGTGGATAACTATGGAAGGAAGAGGGCTTTGATGTTTACATCGTTTTCTATGGCTGTAAGTGTATTTTGAAAAATATTTAAGCAATTTTGTATGTTCCTATCAGTTAGTATAGAGACACATGATAATAATAATTATGAAATAGAAAGATTATTTGAAGTTGACAATTGTATTTTGGGCGGTTTTCACAAGTTTTGGTCAGGCTATGCTGTATGAGATTTTGTGTAAGAAAACTGTAATTTAAAAAGAAATAATGCCGTATTATTTATGTTAACTTTACAAACTTTAGTCTCGTTACTTGTTACAGTATGGACTAACAAAAGCTACCTTTCCCTTTCCAGGCATGCTGGGGTCTAAAGCTCTACTCAACAGAAACATGGGCTCTGATAACTGCCAGAGCAATAGTCGGCCTTGGCGTCAGTGGCTCCTACGTAGTCACACCTCTCTACATTAAGGAGATCAGCGAGGATTCAATTAGGGGTACTCTTGGGAGCCTTGTGGTGCTGTCACAGAACTTGGGGAATCTTTTGGCGTACGTGATGGGGGAATACTTGAGCTATAACGCCATGCTGTGGGTGTGTTTGATCGTGCCAATCCTGCATCTGTTGCTGTTCACTACGATGCCGGAGACACCTTCGTATTTGTTGAAGAGTGGAAAAGTTGAGGTGAGGAGTTGACTTGTTAAGCACATTTGATACTCAAGGTTCAAAAAAAAAATTGAACCTGTACTAACTTTTTTGGCCATCCGAGGCAGAGGTTTTTCTCGAGATCTTTATGCAACGTAGGAACTTGAATTTTGTCATAAAGTTTAGTTGTCGATGACGTGCATACAGATCAAAAAGAAAGAAAATACATAGGCCCAGTTCAGCAAAAGAACTGCCTATCTTACTTCCACAATCCAATTAGTATTGGGTAACAGGATACCTCTTAGTAAGACTGGTTGACACATCTATCAGCATATTTAAATGTTCTTGAACTTTAGGAAGCTCGCGACGCATTAGCGTGGTTGCGATGCCGGGAGCCTTCCGAGCCAGCTGTGGACAACGAGCTTCAGAACCTACTGCTCGAGCTGGAGCAGAGCAAGTCAGGCAAACTGAGCGCCGCGCTCAAGACACTCAGTAAGTAGAATAGAGTAGTTCGAGGAAAACATCATCAGCTGTCTAGTCTTTTCCCAACTATGTCCCTATGTTAAGGTCCAGGCTTCCAGTCAAACTGAATGCAGCTGAATGGAAGCGGTCAGCGAGCGCTAAATACAAAGTTGATTGCATAAAACCGCTAGAATATTCAAGACACTACGCTGTGAACATTCTTGACGTTTTCAAGTTTACCTTCACATCCATCTTTAGCCATTTATGTCACAAATGGTTTTGGTCTCTTTGTTTTAATACCTCATTAATAAGTGATTTAACAACTTTCCTATGGAACTCGTGCGTGAATTTTCTATAGCATTTGAATGGAAAACAATTTAGTTTTCAGTTTATAACTTACAGCTAAAAAAAAGTTCGTCTTCGCACCAAAGTCATCGGGTATCGGAGATTTGCGTTGTGTACGACGGGCCTTTCGAAACCATAGCGCGATCTAGCTTTCACAATCAACGCCATCTCTACCATCGAAGCGATTAAAATGGACGCATCTTTTTGTAGAGACATCTCTCGCCGATTTGCATTTTACTAATAACCTTTTGGAACACAACTTAATTAAAAAAGAACCCCGATTTTACAGATAAAAATAAAACAATTTCGGTTTTATCGTAAGTAGAGATATTTTAATGTACATTTCACAAAAAAAAAAAAACTTATTATCGTCAAAAACTTGACTTAGGTAACTTGTACCTGTACTAATTATTTTCAATACCCAAGTTGCATATTTTAAGTGCCCCCAATTTGCTAATTATTCGTTAATTTAGTAGGTAAGTATCTACTTATTTATAAAAACGGTAAGAAACCTTCTGCTAGGAAATACATTTAAACATTGAGCCGCATAGCAACAGACCTGCTTAGACCCAGTCATTACTGTCTGTGTGCTCAGGCAAACGGTAACACTAACAATAAGTAAACGACTGGTCACCGTAGTGGCTACCGGACACCAATAACGGGACGTAGCGCAAACAGCCGGGAGCCTATGTTTATCCACACTAATGCTCTCGACATGACGGTCTGTGTTGAACTAACTTATAATATGGGTTTATGGGTTAGAAGTGTTAGAACGGACCATCTTCCAGTTTGAGCAGAACCTGTTTTTAGTAACACTTGTGCTGTAAGTCGTAGTTTTCGATGGTCTCGAACTTACTTATTCTTAATCATGACCAATTTCGCTGGTTAACGCTTACAGATATTGTACTTCAACCTGCATTAAGAATCTATAGATAAGCTAAGCTTACCAAGCAGCAACCCGTCTTACCAAGGGGTATCGTATTACCCAGTTACTAATTGAGTTGTGGAGGTCAGCTAGGCAGTCGCTCCATATAAAATACTGGTATTCAGCTGTATCTGCTTTGGCTGGAAGCGGACCCCAATAAATTTGGGAAAAGGCTAGGCAGAAGATGTGCGTGAGCTTTAGTGTGTACCTAATCAAACAAGAAAAGCCGTGGCAGTACGTCAGTGTAGCTTGCTTGTATCGCTTTATGTACATTCCCACGTGGGTCGACGCTTTTAACACGCACATAGCGGCTACCATTTCACCGTTATGAAAAGCTTCCAGAAGAAAGAACATAAGACTTTGTAGATGCTAGCTTTTGGTTGGTTGGTATATAACGCATATTTTGTGATATTTCTAATAGAAAAAAAAACCTGCGAAGTTCGTGTCGTCGTAACACGAACAGTGAAGAGTTCTGAAGCTGGGTTTAATAAAACAGAATTTTACTTTGCAAATATAGGAAATACACAGTTGCTATTATATAAATAGTAAACATGTATTATGTAAGCATATGTTGTTTGTGTGTATGTATGCATTGTTTATTTATGTGTATGTGGTCATTTTAAAGACCAGATCAATAAAGTATAATTATCATTCAATAGATTAATTAATTAAAGTATCATTCAGTTGACTAATTAACAATTTTACCTTAAGACCAAACTACGTTCGATACGTTCTTAACTAATGTATATTTCATATTGTAGTCACCTTGTTTCTTGCCCATTGACGGCACGGTTGGCGCAGAGGCTGAGCGATTGGCTGCTACGCTGCGTGTCGCGGGTTCGATCCCGCACGGAACAAATATTTTTCCAACGGTATGACCTACAGGTAGCTGTTCCGAGTCTGGCTCTTTGTGTGTGTTAGTTTAAATGTTTGAAACGCTACGTTTTCAAACAACAAAAAAATGCCCTAATAAAAGAGCCCAGCTTTACCAACACCACACAAATATTTAGAGTTTAGACATTCATTTAGATCGCTTAGTGTTACTTCTTCTCCATGTCGCTGGACTCAAACTGTATGTAGCCACCAGCACGGCACTATCGTAGGCTTCGTTTAAATCCTCGAAGGTGCTGGTGGGTGTGCAGTATAGGCAGGAAGGGCATATCCTGCAAAATGGTTCCACACTGGCATTCTAAAGTCAAAGTCAAAGTTTTTATTTGTTAAACATAGGTGTAAAAGATGTAAGTAAATATAAAGAGATCGCTATGTTTTGCCGACAACGGCGTACAAATATTAAAATTATACTATAAATTATTCTTAAAAACTATGCTAATTAAATATTATGAGCCGAATTTTTTAAAAACATACAAAATTATGAAAAATAAAAAAATATTTTGGATGGGTCGATAAAACCCCATTTGGCCTAATTATTTCTACAGTGGCATAGTGTTATCGAAAACGAGCATCAGCCAGTCATTGGTTGGCCCTTGCACCGTGCCTAACCAAACCATTCTTCTACAGTAACAGATCGCAGTACCTTCCGCGCATTCCGCATAGTCCTCATCATTACGGTAGCGAGGGAACTGTGTGGCTGTCTCGCCGTCCTGCACTTCGCATCGCTCATCTTTAGCAAGGCCAGCGCTGGAGATTTGCTTACTGCCAACCAACAAGCTGCAGTGCTGGGACTAGTGCAATTCGTGGGGTCTTGCACTGCCTCTAGTCTGGTGGAACGGACTGGGAGAAAGGTAAAAACCTTTGATTCTATTATAGTGTAGTGTAAGTGAAGAATTAGCTGAAAGGGTTTCCTTTTTGGCGAGGCCAGTGCTGGGGCAAGCCTGCTTAGGTACTGCTAACAAACAAGCAGTTGTGTTGAGGCTGGTGCAATTCGTGGGGCCTTGTACTGCCTCTAGTCTGGTGGAAAGGACTGGGAGAAAGATGAGGGTCTATGTTTCTATTTGATGGGGGAATCATTTTTGGGTAAAGGCGGCTGCCTGCTGGTGTGATGAGCCTAAGAAACTGCATAATTATGAAGTGATCCTGATGATAACCTAGTCAGTAGTTATACAAGTCGCATCAACTACCTATCAACATGGTAAAAGAGACTAAGGACTGTCAATACTGACCCCTCGTGACAAAGAAGCCTTTGTCCAAAAATGATGACTAATGACAAAGAAAATGAATTAGCAACATGTATTTATAATTTCTTAAACGTAGTTTTTTCTCCCCAGCCCCTCCTCGGCACAACCTGCCTGGTTTCTGGCATAGCGATGTGTGCCCTCGGCGGATGGTTCTACGCGCACGTCGGAGCGGTCACTGAGACCGCATCGTGGCTGCCCATTGTAGCGCTCTGTCTGTGCATATACTGCGATGCAGCCGGCCTGCAGCCTGTGCCCTTCGTTATTATGACCGAGATGTTCTCCTTCCAGGTTTGTACTCGCGAGATAACATAACATTAACATCTGTAACCCCCGAAGGGTTAGACAAATCTGTCCCCAAAAGTACACAGTTTCTCCAGTTATTTTGAAGTCCCATGAAATAAGGGACGAGCCTGGCATCACCACACCGGGCACAAGTGCTGACTTCGCGCTGCTACTGATAAATCCTGGTCGAAAACACAATGATTTAAAACTACCCGACTTGAGGATTGAACCCAACTCATGCTCAGCAGTAGCGCTTGCGACCACTATACCAACGACGCAGTTGAGCATTTGATTTTTGTTTTTAAGATTTCGTTTGTGTGGAAGATTACAGTCATCAGAGATCGATATTATATCTGTCTCCAACGGACATTTTGGTCTCGCAGACCCTATGTTCAAAATATGCCTCAGAGCAATGGACTTACACTAACACCTATACTTGTAGTATACACACACAACTCTTACTTTGTATTATCTACACAGCTGTTGAAAGATGATTGAAGGCTGACAGTCCAATTTATATAGAAATTATTCTAAAAGATGAATTGTGTTAAAATCCTCTTTCTTTTTCAGCTCCGCGGTACCGTCACAGCAATAGTGATCGCCTTCGCCTGCGGTCTCATGTCAGTGGAACTGCGAGTATTCCAGCCAATCGCGGCTTCCGTAGGCCTGTACCTCATATTCTGGCTGTTCTCAGGTGTATGCCTAGTCAGCACCATTTACATAGCCTTAGTAGTCCCAGAGACCAAGATGAGATCCTTAGATGAAATCTACGCGGAGATCGGAGGCAAGGACGGCAAGATAAAGAGCAAAGAAAAAGACTGCGAAGCTGACGTCACAAAACTGTAGATTATGACGTTAACTGTCATATCGGTATTATTTTGAGGTTAGGTTGTCGCTTTTAAAAGTATTGTTTGATAGAGTGCTACAAGGATCTTCAGGCGCCCGAAAGATGTTGACTGGAGCGCTGTTAGTAAACATTTATGTATTTATGGTACTGATACTGTTAGCCTGTGTCATCCCACTGCTAGGCAAAGGCCTCCCCCCATAACTTCCAGTTCTTTCGATCTGAACTGAAATATCCAGTATTGCTGGATAGAATCAACTGGTCGTTGGTTTTATCCAGCTCACCCCACCATCTTCTACGAGGTCTGTAACAGGGCTCCACAAAGTGGCAATTATGGCCCACAGCTCCTTTGGCATGCGGCAGACTTGGCAAGCCTAGGCCAATGGGCCTAGGCTTGCCAAGTCAAACACAAAACAAATTACAAATTACTGTCGTTTCTCTAAAAGTCGCAAAGCTGAAGTGTCAGCTTTGCGACTTTTAGAGAAACGACAGTAATTTGTATTTTGGAGTTCAGTGTGGTGTTGCGTATAAATGGTCGGTTAACTTGACGCTTAGTGCGCTGCATTGCACGTTATAACATACAGGGTGGAAGGGAGAGGAATTTAAAAAAAAACAGCTGTTCCATACATTTTGACCGTGTAGGTATTGACGTTTTGTAGGGAACTGCTGTTTTTTTTTTAAATAATCGACGCAAGATTTCTATGTGGAGGGTTCAGAATGATGTAGTGAATACGTGGTAACCGTTTTAGCGTCGGTGTCCGGTATCCTGTATAATTATAATATTGTATTTATGAAATTAATTTAAAAAAAAATAAAAATAAGATGGCGGCTTTTGTTTCAAATTTGATGACGCAACGAAAGATCCTTTTACAATTATTTAGTTTGGTTAGTTCAACGTTGGCTTAACAGTGATATTTTGCACTAATTGTGTGTAGACATAGTTTTGTTTTAAGTGTTTTGAATACGGCAAGCTCACTTAATTTTCCAAGAGCTGAAAATTGGCCCTGGTTTTGCCCATTCTTGGGTACCTTATAGTCAGTTGTCAAGGCTCACAATTTCAGGCTATGTCTATTATACCTATTAACTTCTAGAATCTAAAGACTTGGTATGTAGTTTAGTAGTAAGTAGAATTATACAGGGTCAAATTGAATTAGGGTATTAGGTACCATATGTTTTAAATTGTTTATATATCGATATACACGTCTGCGGAATTTCGCTAGCTAATTTGATTTGACCTTGTTTTGTATACTTAATAATTTATTTAATTATGCGAGTGAGCTTGCACAAATACTCAGCTGTGTAATTGTAAGTAGTTTTAGCGTCTTCTTGCTATACACCAAAATTGACGCCATTTTTAAGGCCACAGACTAAGAAAGGCCCTTCATTGTGGATAATTTTAGGTCTGAATATTCCTCCTGACATATCCTATAAAATAGTAAACTAAATGTTTATTTAGGTACGATTTAAAATAAATGCGTCCACGTCCGCGTTCAGGGCCTCGGTTACTAATATTTTATTTTAATAAGACATAATTTTTTTTTTTTTAAAAAAGAACAATACTAAGTGTGACAAAAAACGGATATTATTTGTGTTATTCATTAAAAATGTCTCAGTTCATGTAATTGTAAATTTTTTATCGGTCCAGATTGTGGGACATAAGAATCTCACGTGTTATGTATGATTTTGTTTCTGGGAAATAAAGTAGTATTTTAAGTAAATTGTGTTGTTTTACTTATTTGTTTTATTATCTGCACAGTTTCACAGCAGAAACATTTTAGAATCGAAGAGTAATCTAGAATGTTCTCTTAAAACAGCTGACGACGTAAAAATACGAAGCCATCAACCATGTATTTTCTTCTTAGTAGCAGTGTTGTCAGTAGTTGTACACTTTTAAGTGCATAAAGAGTCTTTATGTGTGGTATTTGTGTGACTGACACTCGCTTGGCCACCATCAGGGATTTTAATTTTGATAACAAAATAAAATTGTCGCTAATTAGTCGAAATTTGTCGCCAAAAATCAATATTTGTCGGTCGCTGGTTCAAAAGATATAAGGGTTTATAGGTGGCCGATCTGGAGAGTCTCCCCAGCTTGGCCACATTTAAATCTCAAAAACTAGGGCACCTAGCGAAAATCTGTTTTGTTCCAAATTTAATCGTTAATTAGTCGCAATGCTTCGCCAAGTTACAGATTCAGTCGGTGTGTAATTAAAAAGATATTAAAGAATTCAATTTCGACTAATTAGCGACAATTTTTTTTAAATCCTTTATGGTCACCAAGCCACTGTCAATCACACGTGGTATTTTAGTGTTCGCTCATGATCTAGGTTAGGACAAAGTTCTAAAAGTAAAAGGAGTATAAATAAAACAACAAATTCACAAGCAATGGAATGGTTACAATTGCAATGATAAAGTTCTTACAGTATCAGGTGTAAGTACATAATTATAAGCCTCGCCTGAAAGACAGTCTCACTTTGTATATTATACAATCCAATAAACTTTATATAGATAAATACTTATTATGTATCGCGGATAAACTCTTCAAATTCAAGCCGTTCGTTGAAGTCACAACCTTTCGCCTTTCAATAGGAATAATGGAATTTTTGTCTTTGCCTTCTTAAAAAGGTCTTATGTCACTGAGATGTCAAATGAAATGTAGGTAGTTTAATAAAGTTCACAAGGAAAACGCCGTTAATTTTAAAATTTAAATATTTAATGTATCAAACCACAGTTGGATTTGATTAGATTTAAGTAGGTTTATTTGAGATCCCAAAACTCGTGAAATTAGTCAAAATCTCGTCTCCAATTTCACACCATGTGCTGCCATCTATCGGCACAAGTACAAAGCAAGACTACCTTTCTTGAACAGTTCGAAGAGATTTTATACAAAACACTCGATTATTTTTGGTTATATATTACATACATAGTACATAATGATTCTGTGATCTAACGTATACGACATTGATAAAAAATGGAAGTTTATTTTTTATATAAAACGACGACCACGATATATTATAGAAAATGAGTGTTCCTTTTATTTTTGAAATTTGTGCTTTCCCCTATTCAATAGATTATACATACATAAATAGATGACACTTTGCTAAATCTTTGCTTAATTTGTAATTCTTAAGGTTTTAAGTACACAGCGAAAATGCTGTTTTTTATTTATGAGGACAAGATAGACAGATTTTTTTTAAGAAGTAATATTTTTTGTTATAAAATGGACTAATTTAAAAAAAAACATCCCATATTTTAAAGATTCGACTAAATCGACACGGATAGATTGTGAACCGGCTGCCGACACCAAACGCTAACATACACGGTGGAAGGAAGACATCGACATACAAACGGTTACCAGGAATTCAGTAAGTCATTCCGACCACCATCATCATCTGCCTAGCCTTTTCCCAACTATATTGGGGTCGGCTTCCAGTCTAACCGGATGCAGCTGAATACCAGTATTTTACATGGAGCGGCTGCCTATGGGACCTCCACAACCCAGTCTGTACTGGGTAATACGATACCCCTTGGTAAGACTGGTTGTCAGACTTTTTGGGCCACTGACTGCCTAACGACTGTCAAAGATCTACAAATGACAGCCGGGACCAACGGCTTAACGTGCACGTGCGTGACATTGCGACCACCACAGGGCAAAAAAAAATCTTTTTATTACAAATCTGCAATAGCTACACGGTTCAAATGTATGGAACAGCATTTTTTTTTACCGATGAAAAATTTCAATGGTGGTTTAGAATGATGTACAGACTACGTGGTAACAGTTTGTGCGTCGATGTCCATTCCACCATTACTTTAGTAGTCCGGTGTCCAGGTGGCCTACCATGACGTCATAATGTACCATCTCACTCACCCCCACACTCTACATCTATACTTTTATCACTTTTTATTTTATCTTTGTTTCCTTTTTGCTAAATGATTTATTTGTCTGTCCATCTACCTGCTGCAAAAATGAAAATAAGTTCTCGTAAATTAAACAAACTTTCTTTACAAGGCACTTATAATAGGGTTGGGCCTAGCACCTTTAATACAAGTTGTCTTGTCAACTTAGCAAGGGTACTAGAGCTTCCAAACATATTAGTGTATAACGTCTCCATCTGTTTGTTTGTAACCTATTGTTGTTCAAATGTACACCTTTTTATTGCAAATAAATTATTATTATTATTATTATCTCAACGTGAATGATGTAACCAAGGTTTTGTTAAAGTATTGTGATTTAAAAGAGTGTCCAAGGAGTTTCTTGCCCGTTCTTCTCCATAGAGATCTACGTTAGGGAATGGGCAACTACAGTACTTTCACAGTTTTTGTGCCTTGTGACTGGGACTGTAGCTATATTTCACTGTTGTCTTTGTTTCGACAATACAAAAGTGCCTGTAACTGGCCTACTTCAAATAAATGCTTAGATTTTGATTTTTTATTTAAAACGGGAGTATTCCAGTGTGGGAAAGAAACGGCGCTAGACGACCTGTACAGCTCTGTCTCTTTCCCACACAGGAATTACTCCTGCCTTAAGACGTCAAAGTAACCCCCCAGAGCCGCATTCGCAATCTGTCTAAACTGTTTGACCGACCCTCTACAACTTATACTTATTATGCATATTTTTATTATCACTACATAGTACAAAACAAAGTCGCTTCCCGCTGTCTGTCTGTCCTATATTTGCTTAGATCTTTAAAACTACGCAAGGTATTTTGATGCGGTTTTCAGAAATAGATAGAGTGATTTATGAGGAATGTTTATATATATATATATTGCACCCGTGCGATGTCGGGGCGGGTCGCTAGTTTTTTAACAAAATCTCAAATTATGCAAAGATTTAGTTTAATAATTTATTTTATAAGTACACAATAGTTTATCAATACATCTTAAGACGTTAACATACAACTACGTGACTACTCTATTACAAAATCTATAGTACGCATAGTATAAAAGATTATTATGTACTTATGTAACTTTAGTTTCAACGTATCCATTTACATTTTGTGACAAATTGAGCCTTATTTTCACTTGTACTTGATTGGAAATTGCCTGAGTAGCCTCAATATAATAAAATTATTATATGTGCCTAGCACTATAGGGGTCGATGGCCGTTCTATCTGGTTCTGCATGGTTTAAGCAACAACGGTAGCGGCGCTTAGCTCATACAAACGTATTGCCTTGTTTTGTTACTGGAAAATAAAACTAGAGCAAGTGAAATCGAATTTTTTCCTACTTACACTGTTACTTACGGGATATCTTCCGTGATTGTTCATTATTTTGAGCTCCCGATATTAAACCCCGATGATCCCGGAATTTTTATATCCCGTAAGTGACAGTATATTTTTTATTGTAAACCATGAAAGTTGAAAGCTTGAAAAGAGTGTTTGAATTTATTGTTATTAAAAAAAAATGGACCAAAAACGAAACAGCAGCATTGTAGGTAGATTTAATACTTTAGATTAAATAGCAAAAAAAATATATTTGCTCTAGTTTAATTTTTCAGGGAGAAAATAGGTGTGAATGTATGGGCTAAACGCCGTTACTAGATAACCAGTTAATGTAGACTTCTTTATATATGTCGGATCCGGACGTTAGTACGGACATAAAATGAATAGGCAAATACGCCAGTGGGCACTGGTGACATGACGCGGCCTACTTACCTGTCTACCCACACTACAACGTGTTTCTACAGAGCCCTGATGTTCATCTCGAGGCGAGGGCGACAGTCAATGTCTGATCACGGCGGAGTTGAGACGTCTTGGAACCGAAACCCATTCATTGTACCCCGTGTTATTGTGTTAAGTTGTAATCTCAAGTAATTCGTTAGTTTTGCTAGAAACAGTGTATCGCACCCAGTGTGTTTTCATAGCACGAAACCGATCGTCTGCCCACATGATGTACGAGCCCAATGGAATAAATCCTGACATATCCGACATATATTTCTGCGTGGAACTGGAAACGAATCAGAAGATCAACTAGATGAAAAACGGTCACCACTGGCCACCATTTGCAATACTAGTCATATTGGTCCTTGCCATCTCAAATACGATGAAGGTTCTTATGCACTGATTTAGAAAGTCGAAATCAATGTTATAATTATCTTTTGCAAATATGTCGACTAAACTATCTAGGTACATATTTAATGTAACCATTTTTTTATTTTCTTAAGGTGCTGTCAAATATGAACTTAATAAAGGGCGTAGATTATAATTAGTCTATTCCATTTAGTACAAGTGTCAATCAGGCACACTTTACTATTATAAAACTGTCATAATATTTAGTATTCCTGATCACTTTTTAATTATCACGTCTTCAAGTTTGGGAGGGGTGGGGGAGGGGGGCGCTTAGCTTATTTAAACAAAATATGTGTAAACAATGAAAGGTTCTTAATCTAAATGTTATGACCTTAGTTCATTATTTCTTGGCTTTATAATTTTTATAACAATCCTGAGGAATAAGGTCGAAAATTGGATGAAAACATATTTTTAATACGGCTGAAATTCGGAAAATGCTTGTTGTTTCAAAGTTGCTGATTGGTTACCAACACTACATTAAACGAATTACAGCCTTAAAATACAATAATTATAGGTCTCTATTTGTCTGACTTTTATAAGTACATAATCACTTATAAATTACCCCTAAATCTAATAATATGCTTTGGATTGACATTTAAAAATATAGTTGCCGCATATTTTTTTCCGAAATAACAGATCTAAAAACTTAATAAAAAAAAAACAATTCGATCACATACCGGCAAGATTCCTTTCGCGAATCATTTATAACAATATTGCACTAATATAACACACTCGTTACAAAAAAATTATAATGATATGCAAATACTTAGCCTAAGATATAAATATACCCGAAAATCCAATTTTAAATAAAGATTTTTTTACATTTTCGCTGTCTTTTGATAATCGGGGTAGCAGAATGTGTGTAATGAGCAATTAGTAGGTAGGTACGTAAAATAAAACTATGTTATTTTAATTGTCAAAAGCGAATAAACGCAATGAAAACTTTGAAAATAATTCCATTGATATTTATGATTTAATTACAATTCCACATTTACTTGTAACTAGATATTTTTTATAGATGGGCAGACGACATTGTTGCCACGCGGGAATATCCTGGATGAGGCTGGCACAAGAACGTGGAGCTTGACACAAGCAAAGAGAGACCTCACAGCACCACCACCCAGCAGTGGGTATAAGCCTCTCGGGTGCAGATATTTTTATAAGACGGTCATAACTATTTGTGTCCACTGCAAACCACGGACACGCTATGCATCAAATGACGTCATTAGTACATGCGTAGCTTGCTCAAATAAGGTACACACCTAGCTCAACGCTGTCAACGCCATGCACGCTGTGCACGCAGTACACGAATATTAATCCACGACTATACTGTCATGGCGGTTTATCTCAGCGGAGACTACCCATCGATACCGAAATTATGATAGTGTACAAGTGTGTGCCCAAACATGGGAGCACACGCACTCTCTCTCTTCCCTCGCACTCACTCTCCGATGGGACGGCATACCGACACGACCGGAGATAGATCAGGCGCAGGACCAACGGCTTTACGTGCTTTCCGAGGCACGAGGGTATCATCCCGTCAACTTCCAAACCTCAGGCTGATACTGGGAATTGAATCAAAGGACCACACGCTACCAAGCTACTGCTCCATTAGTGTAGTTTATTATAATTAATAATTAAATCACAAACATCAATGTTACAAGACCTAAAATTAAATATAAATAAAAGAAGCTGCCACATAAAAATAATCCTATGAAACATTTTGGCTCGTAGCAATTTTGGTTTGTATTTTCGGTGAGACATATTCAATGTATGCGTCAGTCTTCGATGAGGGGTGTGAGCAAATGATCATAAATAAACTAAGTACTCGTTAGACTTCGGGTGAATTCGTTTAGCCGAACTTTCCCTAAAGATTAAGTAAAGGTGTTTGAAAACGGCGCGAAACTACGCTTGCGAAGTAAAAAGACAAATTTGGCGATTCATAAAATTGTATGGAAGAGCATTTCTGCACAGAGCAAATCTGGGGACCAAGTTCTAATCGATTTTCGTTGCTGATCTTAACAGAGGTTTTTTTTTAATAAATGCTTTTCTGAAAGGCGTTTTTCTTTTTTTACTTTTCAAATTAGTCTTAGTCTTAAAAAGAAATGCATCAATAATACTTAAAAAAGCTGTATGAATTATGATAATAATATTGTTAAAAAAAAAACATCATTAAATTATATAGCAAAAGCCAAAAATGCGAACGTTAGCTTCCTTCTTACCCGACTGCGGCGGAGCCCAAAAAGAGTGTAACGTTTTTTGTCAATAGTTTGTTTTTTAAATGCAAAGGAATGTTACGGTTTAAAAAGGCTTAATTTATTAGCACGCAATTGGAAGTTTAGGTTCAATCAATTTTTTATAAATAAAAATTTAGTTTAGATCGAAGAAATACGCTGTTTGGCAGAATAATCATAATTCTGGTACATGTTTATATTAGGATCTTAAATATCCGGTTAAAATAAATGCGTTGGGAAAGTATGAATGTTTTATTTATCAGCTATAACGTAAAATTAATCTAAATGAAAATAATAGCTTTATTTGACACGGATCCGTTTAACCTAAAAAGTTCATAAAGCTAGAACGTCAAATAGTCAAGGAGCTATACAATCATAATCTATGAAAATCTTTTAGTTGCTGTAATCAAGTAAATTGCAAATAAATAAATGTCCAAATTCAAGTCTAAATAATGATAATGTCTATGTTTAACCATTTCATAAAACATTCATACTCATACCAACTACATTACATTATAACACAAAGAACTAAGACCATAGACAAATACAAAGGGTAGGGAAGTATCAATTGACATGTTTGTACAATACATTGGAAGGAATTGACGCATGGAAGACAGGAAAGGAATTATATGTCAAATAATAGACGTACATATAGTCGTAGTATAAGTGTAAGCGTTTTTAGTACAAATAGATGTTAAAAGCGGGGTAACATGACATTATTTTTCAGGTGGTTTTCTTTATTATTTTCCATTTAAATATTGCAGAAAAATAATAATTAAGTAAACTACGAAAAAAATCTGAAATCGGTTGAACCATACATTTGTGTTCACATAAAACGTCAAAATGAAAGATTTTGTCTTTATTAAAAGTTGTACCTAGTGATGAGTTCAATGACCGCTTCTAAGGTTCAGAATGAACAAAAAAAAACTGGTTGTATATGTCACAAAAGAGGTTTTAAGCTTTTTAATTTCTTTCTCTGATATTTGACAAAAATCCACCCGAAAAAATTACCACAAACCATGACAATATCATAAATGAGAGTATAGTACGGCAAAGTTAGTAAACAGTCCTGCCACACTTACAAGATAAAATTTAAAACGAATTTCATAGCTCCGGGACTAGACACAGTAAGCGGAACGCGTCCTTAAAACGTATATATATGTACAGACATAAATAATTTCTCTACTACAGTCCGTTCACACTTACTTTACTTCTGACTTGAACCTTATTTCAACAAGAATAAAGGTCACTGTTCTGTGAAGCCAGGGGTAAAATAACAATTGGAGGACATTAAACAATCATACACTTCTTCGGTACAGTTTTATTATGTTAATATACTTTAATGGTATTTTAGTGGCCTTACTAACGGTTTAATAGTCTGGGTCATGTGAAGTCAATATTTATACAATTAGTTAAAAATTTGTATGTCATTAAAAATTAGTGTTTTTGTAAAGAATCAATATTGAGGTTTTGCTCAATGTCAATATACATAATTTATTCAATTGCAAACAGTTCAGTTTCTAACCAATAAACTTAAATTCTGTGATGACGAT
Source organism: Noctua janthina (assembly GCA_963576755.1). Taxonomy (NCBI): domain Eukaryota; kingdom Metazoa; phylum Arthropoda; class Insecta; order Lepidoptera; family Noctuidae; genus Noctua; species Noctua janthina. The sequence goes on along the minus strand of OY755068.1, from coordinate 10,632,315 downwards.
CTTAAAAGTTTATTCGTTCTAAAATCAACGTTGATTTCAGACACATAAAGTCGACATTAGTTTAGATTGATATAAGCTCGTTTGTAAGACCACAAAACATCCACCTGTCCATTTACATAAGTTCTAGTACAAGACTAAAATCCATACAATCAACATCTCGCCTTAATATAAAATTAATTAATTTCAGTTTACGATAATATACAAATACATCATCATGGGCTCAACTTGATGAATCACCTAGTTATTTTAAAAGCATGGAAATCAGCCTAATTGCATAGGAATCTAATTTATTTTGTCTCTCAAACCAATCTCATAATATACTTGCAATTTAGTCGAGGCTGAAATTTAATGACTAAACTAATTTAAAAGTATTTCTTTTTTTTACATGTCATTTTTTCACAAAACTACCCGCCTTTTGACTAAATTACAAACATAATAAACTTGTAATTTACAGTTTCAGTAACAAAAATACATGTCAATGTTGCCACCTTTTAATGGCGAATTTCAGCAATGAAACTAAACTAGACCATCACATCTTAAACGTATTCACGAGCTGTCAATGTCATTATTGTTACAAAGGAGCTCGTGGCTAAATAATGCCAGCCGCACGGCTCGATCTTCGAGAGTAAGTCAAAATTTCCAAGGTCGGACTGTGGATAAGTGACCATCCTTTACATACCGAGTTATCTTCGTGTCCCGGAAAGCACGTTAAGCCGTTGGTCCCGGCTGTCATTTGAAGATTTTTGACAGTCGTTACAGGTAGTTAGTGGACCGAAAGTCTGACAACCAGTCTGACCAAGGGGTATCGTATAACCCAGTAATATTGGCATTCGTGATACAGGGTAATCCTAGTACAAGTGCCAAAGCACTCCTTGGACACTTAAGTGCACATTATATTCGACCAAATTAATATTTATGAAGATTTACTGTACCATTTTTACTACCAATAAAGATTTTTATATTTATACTAACTGGGTCGTGGAGGTCAGATAGGCAGTCGGTATTATGTAAAATACTGGTATTCAGCTGCATCCGGTTAGACTGAACGCAATATAGTTGGGAAAAGGCTAGGCAGACGATGATAGACACAGCGAGCTCTTTAGATGTGCTGATCGAGTTCAGTTTTATTGGTGAAATCATTCCGTACTCGTGGGACACGACATATCTCACGAATTTATCGACAAAACATTTGACACTAATCACATAAAAAAAACATCCGTACATCAACTGATTTCCTAGCTGCAATACTTTTAGTGAACAAACCTGTGTAGGTAGGTATTTAATAGGATAACGTCTATGTAGTATGTATGTAGTTACAGTATATAATATATAGTTAATGTACATACGTTAGTGGTGTAGCTATGTGCGCGGGTAGTAATGGCCGGTGCGCGCGGGCAGCGGCGGGGGCGTGTCCTGAAATATAATGTTTTAGTCGTTATGTACTTACAGGACTGACAAGATTATTTAGTTACAAATATTTTTCGTGACTTCGTTAAGTCACGGTTGATAATTCTATCATCATCATCATCATCATCATCATTTCAGCCGAAAGACGTCCACTGCTGGACATAGGCCTCCCCCACGTGTCGCTCACAATGGGCCTCATCAGAAGGCTTAAAGTCAACCAAAGGGCAATGGAGATGGCTATGCTCGGAGTTTCCTTGCGTGATCAAATCAGAAATGAGGAAATTCGTAAGAGAACCGAGGTTACCGACGTAGCCCGAAGAATAGCCAAACTTAAGTGGCAGTGGGCAGGGCACATTGCTCGCAGAACGGATGGCCGATGGGGCCGGAAAGTACTGAAGTGGAGACCGCGAACTGGAAGACGTTGCGTTGGAGGAGGCCTCCCACTAGGTGGACCGATGACCTGGTAAAGGTTGCAGGGATCCGCTGGATGCAAGTCGCAAGGGACTGGACAATGTGGCGATAATTCTATGCTATATGAAAAAACTAGCTGTTGCCTACGACCTTCGTCCTCATTAAATTATTATAAAAATAGTACTTCCTTATTTGAATCGGATTTTGTTAACAATTTCAAGGGTTTTCTTTATTTTTGCACGGAACCCTAATCAATTTTCTAATATAAAAGTAGCTTAAGTTACTCCTTATAACATCAGTTATCTACCAGTAAAATTTGGTCCAGCCGTTTCGGGGATTACCCAGAATAAACAGTCAGACCGACAGAAATTATTAAAAAAAATATTTCTCCCTAACTTTTGATATTATGATATAGGAACAGAGCAAAAGATCTAGTAAAAAGCTGTTATTTTGAAATTACAAACAGACATTTCAATTTTATTTATTTGTATATACAAGGTGTTTTTTTTATATCGCATAACCTGTACCTGTCAGGACTTTAAAAGAGACTGTGAGCTCTAAACTTATTTTGACGTTTTTTTGAGAGTAGTCAGATATGAAACACCGAACTGAGATGTTTTATCGTGTTAAAGTGTTTTTGAAACCTACTTACAGCAAAATAATATGGTGTTTGCTAGTAGTACTTTCATACAAGCTTAAAAGATTGGCCAGCTTATTTTTGGCCCCTAGGCACGCCACTGACATAACGATACGACGTTTCTAACCCATATGAAAGGTGGAAAATACTTTGTAAACGTATATGGTTACCATAACATTTTCTTATTTTGAACAAATCGCGTTACGGGCGGACAGAAATTACATAAATAAAAACACATTAAAATAATGCAGGAAAATAAAAAGAAAGCAAAATAAAACAAACCTCAAGCAAGTTTATGAGCGCATTTCAACACTGGGTGGTGTGTTCTGAAATAAAACAGAGGACTAATATTTGCAAATAATAATAATAAAGCAACAAAAGGATAACTACAAAAACACTATTTAAATACAAAAATTTATATATGTGGGGAAATGCGTCAGTGTCCCTTTTTATTTATTTTTTTTTCGCATGGGAAATCATCAAATGACCTGGGCGGAGCGGAAGGGAGTGTCAGACTTGTACTGACTAAAACCTATCCATGTTCTTTCTTTGCCCTTTGTGTTCCAGGGCCACGGTATCTCTTTCGAACAGTCCCGCAGCCCTGGCAGGCATCGGCCCATGCGGACCCGTCAGTGTCCCTTACACCGACATTCCCCCACATATTATTTTTTCATAATCGGTAATGATAAAAATCTGCTGTTCCATAGATTTAGACCGTGTAGCTATTGCACTTTTGTAGGAACCAGCTGATTTTGTATTAATTTTTGAAAAATTACGATGTACGGTCTTCAGAATGATGTACTGAATACGTGGTAACCGTTTGTGCGCCGGCGTACTGGTATAAGAAACTTGTTTCCATCCCTGACTTTATCTGACGACAAACGATGGACAACCATATTTGGTTATTATGTATTATATAATTTTTAATATTTTTTATACGCAAACCCTGCGTAGGGAACTACAGCTGTTTTGACATGGAAAGAAAAATTCTAGTGCGAGCAGGGTTTGAACCTGCGACCTTCCGATTCAGTACACCGGACGTCTTAACCAATTAGACCATCGCACCCTGTTCACAGCTCTCGAAATTTTCGTTCCATTAATAACGAACCAAACCCGGCTCGCACTAGAATTTTTCTTTCCATGTCAAAACAGCTATTTATTATATAGTTTACATATTAGCAAATCTTTCTATAGTATTCTCATTGAATCTGACCAAAACACAAACTTTTATAAAATCACGGTCTACTACTACTAGCACTAAATACTTCTAACATTAATTCAAAAAGCAAGCTGCGTTTTTTTTTATGAGCCAATTCAGCCCCAACTGTTGGGACACAGGCCCCTCTGTGTGAGACTGGGCCGTAAAAATGGTGTACTGGATAGTTTTTTTTTTTTAAACCCTTCTTACTGAAATTACCTGTACGTTGTTGTCGTGTAGATAGTGGCGCGGCGGCTGCGGCCGAGGCATCGGTTCGTCGCTGTCGTCATCCTCCTCGAAATCTGAACACATTTCATATTTATCATCACTAAGACATAGCGATCTGGGTTGGGCACAAGATTAGTCTTCCCGAGTTCTGTTGACTGGTGAATCGTCTGACCATAGCATAAGGTACAGATCTCAAGGAAAAAGTATGCGCTTCGGAAATTATCGTCTGTCTTCGAAACTTTGGACGCGCGATAAACGCTAGCGACATTTAAGACACAAATGAAGAACTAACATCAAAATCCTGAATCGTGGTATTGAAGTTATCCTCGAACTAAACCCATACCTATAGAAAAACCCGACTATAATTTTCCGGCAGTAGCCCACCAGACCACCCCCGTCAGGTCGGAGGATCCTCTCTTTTCAAATGGAGTATTAAGGAACTTAACACCCTGTTCTTCATATACCTAAATTACCATAAATACTAATAGTAATAGAGCAATGGATTGTTCAAAAACATCGTGTAATGGATTTAAGGGGCATTATCATTACGAATCACTAAACACTCAAGCTCAAAACTTCTGTTTTGATGGCGATTAAAGGTCGAAGTGGTCCAAGTTTTACTTCGTAACAAGAAAAACGATAGCACAAAAAATCTGATTTAATTTTCAATTTCCACTAAAAAGCACACAATTATAAATAAATAAAAAATGTAGTATAACATGCTTGTCCACATGCGAACGACACAGAAAAGTATATTACATTTAAAACCGTAATATGTATAATTTATAATATTGATTTAAATTTGTATGTTACTGTACATTTAATATCTTACAACTAGTTTTCCACGGTGTATACCAAACAATTAGAAGAAATAAATGTGCTAAAGTTCATGCAAATAAAACCATATGAAACCATAATATGAATAATTTAATAACTCGCTTATGATCCGCATTCTAACCAGCGCATCAGACGTGGGCTAATATTGCCTAGCAATAAAGTCTAGCATCCATACCGTATTCGTACTTTACAGTACCTCGATGTTGCTTACTTACAAAGCACGTTACAGAGAGCATGTCAACTGATTTATTCATTTCTAAAACTCATTTTGCGATACCAAATACAGTTACGAAAAACAAAACACAATCACGCACAACACTAAAAAGGGAGCCGAGCATTGTAGATTTAAAAAAATAAAATAAAAAAGGTGCATCCTACGCTATGGGTGTCTATGGCCAAATAAATCTTACCTCTTTGCTTTCTGCTGTCCCCCTTTACGGTATCCTCCGTATCGGAGCCTTCTGGAAAACATGTATAGTTGTAACATCTACTGAGGAAACGGTGCAGGAGAATATAAGTTGTTTATGTATCTGCTAGTTATTTTAGTACGGAGCAGTTGCGATTGACGTCACCATAATTATACTAGGTGCAAGAGACATCGACGAACAAACGGTTACCACGTGTTCAATCTTACCCCCCTCCCTCCCCCACACATACAAATTTTTCATCGATGAAGAATTTCTATGTGGAATGATGTACTGTACACGCCGTTTGTGTGTCGATGTATCCACCCCATATAGTATTGTATTAAAAACATTGAAAATTAAATTAAGTATGATGAAAATAAAGAAGAGCATCGACAAAAAATCAGTATGTCCTAGGACTAAAATATCGAGGGCAGAGACATCCACCAGCTAGCACAGTACCCGAGTTGTGGATTATGGCCCACTCCCTTGCTCCCCTGAGACAGGAGGACTCCCAGCAGTGGGGATATAAGAGGGTTTAAACTATTTATAATGAGATGAAAAAAATAATGAAGAAATTATATACAGCAAGTTACTAAGACAATTTTTAACCACAAATAAAAAAACAAGCTTCTGAAAAAGGCTCAATATTCTTTCCAAAACTGTGCCTGCCTTCTTTCCGAGATGGAAGATAAAAACGTAAGTAATTCTATTATTAAATTTACTATAGCACCTAAAAATTACAATCTTTATTATGAAGTAAAAGCAGGGAATAAAAACGGCAGAAATATGTTACAAAAAATAATTAATTCACGAAATATATGGAAATTAAACGTTATTCCGTCTTTGTTTAAAAAAAGAACTGTCAATCGCAACTGTGAAGCCCGAACCGTAAGTAAGAGTTGAAGAAACATACAAGCATGCCCAATGCCTCATGACAGACCCATATTCCAAAGTCAACTATTTATTCAACAAATCACAAAGGATGTTGAAACAAAAAGAACTTTCACAATGTCACCTCCATGACCTTTTGTTGACAACCCTACGAAACTTTAATCGAACCCATAGAGCATTTGTTTTTTTTTCTTTTTTGACCGAGAATTGTTGTGTCTGCATGTCTACTTAATAATTTCTTTTAGATGCGACAGGATCACGCTAATAACAATTCTTCTCACATTTTGGCAAGTCAGCAATATTTTCTGTATTATTTTTGTTGTTGAGCAGATGAATTTTGCAAACATGAAGAAATTACTTTTATTCACATGTCAAAACGAAAGGGATCGAGGTTCGTTGTATAATTAGCAGTGTCTACTCTAACAATATGTTTGGATATCATAAGTTTATTATAATTAGCTATACATAGCAAATGCCAGGAGGGTGACACTACGAAACCTCTTTACAAATCGTGTACCGAACTAACCGGAGTTGAGTTCCCGAACAAGCGTCGACATGGCGTTGGTGACCGAGTCGGCGGCGTACAGCAGGTCGCTGCGGAGACTACGGTTGTCTATGCCCACTGCGCGATCAAGAGCGGACATATACATACATACATAAATACATATAAAAGTTAGAAGACATTGATGAAGGTTAGAACATGACATAAGCACCTTTACTACCCACACATGAAAAGATTTCCTAGTACCCAAAAAATTGGTTTTGTTAGTTATGATGTAAAAAGTTCAGATACTTTTTTGCAGGTTCTATTAATTTCTTTATTCATGTTCAAAAAAAAAGCGATCGTAAAGGTGTCCTATAGAAGTAGATACAGACATTCCATCTGAATCGTTTCAGTGAAAGATGGCTACGAAATCCAATTGCTCAGCTCCCTTCTTGTAATTTTAACTTCGATAATATGTAGTAAGCCCGATCGATAAAACTAAGATATAGTGCTTTCCACATTTTTTTAAGAAATAAGCGAAGTCTAACAAAAAGTGTTGAAGCGGAAATGCAGCAAGCGAATACACATGATGGAAGTGTCATGGACGCACAAATTGTTACCAAACCACGTATTTAGTACACCATTTTACAAAATTTTCTAGTACACCATTTTTCTGTGCGGAGGACCTCCTCCGCACAGAAAATTTTCAAAAAAGTCTAGAATGGGTGTAAAAAGACCCTTAAAGAAGCCGAAAAGTACTTGTTCTCTCCTTCATTGCGATATTTTTATTGTTCTAAACCATACCCTTCCTGGGGAACGTTCTAGTACGAAAATATTGGAGGTCAAAATTCCAACTTTTATACAAGTTTTTTATGTCATAATTTTACTTTAAATACCTTCACGACCGCCGTACTATTCAATGCATCCATCAGCACAATGTTTTGAGTGCGTTTCATTGAGTCCTACCGTAAAACGTAAGTTTTCACTCAAAAAAAAAAAGTCGTTTCCCAGCAATAACTTTTGCGTAGTTACTTAATTTGATGTACAGGGGGGTTACTATGACGTCTTAAATCAGGAGTAATTCCAGTGTGGGAAAGAGACAGAGCTATACAGTTCGTGTAGCGCCATCTCTTTCCTACACTGGTATTACTCCTGCTTTAAGACGTTATGGTAGGCCACCAGAACGCTTAGTCGACGGCTTCGTGAAGGGTACGTTATACTTTGTATGGTGTCGGAATGATGAATTAAACACGTGACCGTTTGTGCTTCGATGTCTCTTCCACCTCCACCTCTCTTCCACCTCTTTCTTTGTAATATCCTACCCACATCGGTTTTAGTTTCTATTTATTTTGGTACTGTGAAGATATAACTACCCAAGCTACCAGTTCTTCATTAATGCTACTTAATAAAATCACTGAGAATTACAGCCAAATATTTGGCTCGCAACGCCATGTTATTGACATGGTGTTGTTATTTACTTTTACTGTCAAATAAGTGTACAGATTAAAAAGGATTATCATACTCACTGGTCGTGGGTCGTTGATTTTGATGGAAGTTTCTGCCGTCACCCATACTTTCCATACCTAATAATATAAAATAAACAATAATTATGTTACTTTAGTCAAAAGGTCTCTGTTACGATATATTGATTGTGTTTTAGTGTTGTTTTCAAAGTAGGATGGTATGGTAGAAAATAGTAATAAAACGCTACAAGGATCTTAAGCTCAAGGAGCTAGAATGACATCGACAGCGGGTCGCTATTGTAAAGTATTCGTGAACTTCCATTGGAAAAACCAGCTGGTTGGTTCCGACTTTAAGCATACGCCAGAAGATCCTTGTTCAGCTATACTTACCGAGACTGTGTGACATATCAATTCGTTCTCTCTCTCCGAGCGACGGAGTCTGAGGCGCGCTCCGCACAGTTCCCCGTGGTGGCGGCGGTTCCCTGCAAGAGAAGTGACGTAAGCAATTTGTAGGAAATAAATGTTCGTATGACTGTCTCCCAGTTGAATTTGTTTAGCAGAAGATGATCCATCAACCGAGGAGTACTTGACTCCTCGGTTGATGGTACTCAGATTGTGTTAGACCAGTATGTAGCCACCTGCACAGCCCTAACATTTGTTTTTAAATCGGTACCTCTCTGGAGCGCTGGGTTGCGGCTGGGTGCCTGGTAGTGGAGGACTCTTCGTGGAGCGAGGCGATGAATTCGGCGTCGATCGCGGAGATGACTGCTGCGTCTGAGGATGAGAGAAACCCGTATTTAGTTTTCTATAGATTTGCTTAGGATCCATAAAAAGTAACTCGTATTTTATATTTATAGAATAGAATAGAATTCTCTTCAATCGAGTATCCATGACTCAAAAACTGTTAGTAAAACTTACGACTATATTAGTAAACACTGAACAATACAACACAAGAAATAACGGTGGATCACTGCTGCGACAACCCATGAGTGATAGCACAGCAGCGACCCACATAAACACAGTCCAGGCGACTGGCAATTATGTTTAAGATACTGTTGGTGCTGCCCCACACCCTGCGCACCAGGGAAGCGCATCTTTTACGCATTGTTGCGTAAAAAATCCACATGCGCATCCGCGAACATCCCCGATGCACTACAGAAGCGAGGCAGCCCCACCAGCATCCTAAAATTATTATTATTATTTATGAAGAAACCCCTATGATACCGCTGGGAGTAGACTGGACATGTCGGAGTTCATCCCATTTACAAGGGACCGTCCTCGGCAGATGTGAAAGGATCTCTTGTAGAACGCGACAGTCCCCTGTGATGCCGCAAAAAAGCTCTTCTCATAGGGTAACAATTTGTTACTTCCATAACTCTTGCAGCATTTTGCGGTGCAAAACACTAAGTACTGTCGTCATATCGGGGGTCATAAGAGGAACTAGGTACATCTGCAACCCCAGATAACTTCTGCCAGTCTTTGCAATGATTGACAGTAGGAAGCCACAAAGCTGTCTGTGGAAACCGAGGCTGATATGTTTACATTGTATTCACTGAACTGTTACTTAAGTACTCCTGTCTTAAGTTTAAAGATCGACTGCCATAGCTACGATACCAAGTTAAGACTTGCCGTTAAATTGTTACGCTCTTTACATTATTTAGCTACGATTCTATTGAAACGAATACTCATTAATTACCTATATCAGCATAAAAAAGTGAATTCTACGCTATTTTTTAGTCTTAATAACCGGATAATTCGATACATTGTTTGTGTTAATATAAATAGAGATTTTTTTGTTACTTGTCAGTAGTGAAAATGACGGCATTTTTAGTGGTATGGTTGGTCTGTTATTTGGGTGCAGCGTCCAAGGCGGCACGGCCACCGGTAGGCTCGGTACTAACGGTAGAGGCCCCGGTTGGGTCGGTACCAACGTTACCATCAGTAGAACTTGGAAATGCCAGTAAACGGTGCTACATTAAACAAAAAGTTATGAACTGTATTGGTACGATTGATTTTATTATTTTACCTCAAATAACTTCAATAAGTATACTCCGTGACTTTTTAGTCGTCTTGCAAAGGTCGTCCACTCAATGTGAAAAAAATCGCGCCTAGAGATATTTTATGTCGGGACATAAAATATCTCTAGGCGCGATTTTTTTCTATCTTCCATAATAGGTACAAAGAAAAATAATAATAAAAAATTAGAATAAAATTATGAAACATCCTGTTAATGATGTCAATCGGGAGAACATATCCCAGCACTAGAATCCAGTAGATCATCGCTCGCAACAGGGTGTTTTAACTACGTCATGCGTAATACTACTGAATAATATTTTTATTTTTAAATTATTAAAATCTCATAAATACCTAGTTTTTTTTATGAATGTTTAGTATTCATTGGATACATGAAGTGGGCTGCCGTTGTAAGACGACTAAAAAGTCAGGGTGTATAGAAATTTTATTGTATTTAACGGAGGAGTTCGTGGCTAAATAATAACAGCCGCACGGATCGATCTTCAGATTAACCCGCTCTTACAAAAGCCGGTCCATGGATGGTGTGGTGACACTCCAATTCATACACGTGTTTCCTCCGTGCCTCGGAAAGCACGTTAAGTCGTCGGTCCCGACTGTCATTTGTATATCTTTAACAGTCGTTACAGGTAGTCAGTGGGCCGAAGGTCTGACAACCAGTCTTACCAAGGGATATCGTGTTACCCAGTACTAACTGGTTTGCGGAGGTCAGATAGACAGTCGCTACATGTAAAGTTGTGTGCAGAAATTGTTTTTAATATAAAGTATAAGTAAGGGGGCGTCCATAACCTACGTGAGGCGTTTAACGTATTTACACTAAAATATGCATTTTGTAAAATCTCACGTGGCATTCGTGGATTAAGTTAAATTTTACGACATCTTACCAAGGGGGAAATGGGGCTCGAAAACTCGACAAATCACCTGACGTAATTAATGGACGCCCCCTAATGTGTAGTAATAGTAACCTATATAGCGATACAATTTGTAGCAATCACTTGTTTGTGTTTATAACAGGCGAATGCTGGTGAGGGAGCACTTTCAAGCTCCAGAATAAATTATTTTAATGCTAGTTACAGATACAAACCCGACGAAATGTGTGCCGGAGATCTTACAGTTTCTTGTTGACTGCTATAGATACGCCGGTCCAGAAGTATTACTATTAGAAGGTATGTTCTCAATGTCTTAAAAGACTTCTCAATTTACACAAATTCCTTATTTCACAGTTATATTGCGTCACTGTCAAATAACAGTGACGCAATACGACGCTTATCATCATAAGGTTCCTGTTAGGTTGACACCGTTTAAAAACAATGTGGTAAGATTATATGTTGTCAACGTGGTCATACATTTAGGTGTAGTAGGTATTGGTTTGGAATACCTGATTATATAGGGTGACTGGTAATTAGTGACCGATACTTAAACACGTGATTGTACTCATGATAACAAACAACTTTCCCAAAGAAACATTTTTTTTATACCTACTCGTTCATTTTTATCCCAATAACAAAACAGACGTATGAAATTCAAGCGCGCACATTAAAAACTTTATTTAAAAAAAAACTTGTGAAATAGTTGGAACTTTGAACCCCCATATCTCCGTATCTACAAGGTTCTCAGGTATGGTCCAGAACAAAAAATGATCGCAATGACTGGCAGTACAAGTGCCTTTTCGCCTTATTAAGGGTATTTTTACACCCAATATACCTGTGTCTAACCTAACCTAACCACACATTTCTGTTACAAGGTGTATACTAAGAATGTTCCAAAAATACATTCTTATCAAAATTATACTTTGTCGCGTTATTTTTAAGGTCTTGTATTTTTTGCAGCGTCCCGTCTGGGTGATGACGTAAGTCAAGATTTAAGTGGCAAACTGAAGTGTGCATTCAACGTTGCGCTGGACTTTGCAAAGTGTTTAATGACAAATATACAGCAGAGTAAGCACATTTATCTGTTTTTGTTCTAATAAAGTTTATTATTCATTTTTAAACTGTCATGGTCCCTAAAATTATCATTAACACTAGAAACGGGATATTCACCATGTTTACTTTTTGTTTTGAGTTCTCGATATTTCGACGCTGTTGTAAGCACCATCACGGAAAAACTGAAATGAATGCGGGTGGGTGTTTTTGGATAGACCGATTAGTCTGCCAGTTCCTTATAAATTCCACGCCTGCTCTGCGCCTGCGCTGCACAGTCACGTTAGGCCTGTCGTTCACACGAACTAAAATCGAGGCGGGGCGTCAAAGCTTGGGCGCACAAGCGGCGCACCGCATCTACATTTTCTTTAGGAATGGCAGTGCGCTCATACAATATTTGATTTGGATGAAAATTGGCACACAAGTAGAATGACCTGGATTAGGTTAATTAGTGTTTATTATCCCGGTTCCAGGGAATAATTCCTCTCCGCCAGACGAAGGCGAAGCCGCGGACAAAATGCTAGTCCATAAAAGTGTTATTTACCATTTTTTTTTTTTTTTCCGGATGGGAAATCATCAAATGACCCCCCCCCACTCTGGGCGGAGCGGAAGGGAGTGTCAGACTTGTACTGACTAAAACCCATCCATGTTCCCTCTTTGCCCTTTGTGTTCCAGGGCCACGGTATCTCTTTCGAACAGTCCCGCAGCCCTGGCAGGCATCGGTCCTTGCGGACCCCTACTTATTTGCTGACATCTCTTTGAGGCGCACGTGGAACACGAACGCGCCGTCGACACGGCCTGTCGTCATAAGACGGCCGGACGGCAAGCTGGCCCATAACTCGCCGTCCACAGGCCCGCGCCTACGGTGGCCGGGAGCCACCACGTGACCCCCGACGCCCAGGGCGTCTCCCGCGGCGACTGGGACGTGAGGTGTGTTATTTACCATTACATTTTTTTTTTCAGTTACCAAGGAGGTACAGATACTATGTTTTATGACAAACTTTCGTGAATTGTTGGGGTGCTTAACCGAGAACAGTTAAAGGTATGTATGTGTTTAACAGATAAACGATGTTTTTTTCTGTAAATATTTTTTTATAATAATACACGTAAAAAAAAACAGCTGTTCCATACATTTTAACCGTGTAGGTATTGCAGTGTAAAAAAGGGGTTTTTTTTTAGTTATCGATGAAAAGTTTATATCTACTGAATACGTGGTAAATAAATAATATATGAGAAACTAGACGGGGCTGGTATTTCTAATGCGAATACTTTGAGAAGACACCGAAACAAACTCATAGGTCAATCTTTTAAAAGTCGAAACATATTACGGATTTCCAAAATGAGAAATTGAAGTTTGTGACTTGTACCTCTCTACTTAAGTTTTACAATAATTTGGGTAATGTTTGCCTAGTTCTCTACTATATTAAGACCATACAGATTAGTGCTTTTTTATCGTATGGTACTTCATCAAATGACCCCCCGCTCTGGGCGGAGCGGAAGGGAGTGTCAGACTTCTACTGACTAAAACCTATCCATGTTCCTACTTAGCCCTTTGTGTTCCAGGGCCGCGGTATCTCTTTCGAACAGTCCCGCAGTCCTGGCAGGCATCGGCCCTTGCGGACCCCTTCCTTGTTGCTGATATTTCTTTGAGGCGCGCGTAGAACACGAACGCGCCGGCTACAGATTAGTGCTTGAGGTGGTCTTTTGAGGAAAGAACAACACAGATTTGAGTGTACAGACGCCAGCACATCAAGCTACCCGAAACCGTCAAATTTTCCCAATCAACCTTGAACCTAATGCTTTAGCGATAAAGTTGAAAATCTATTAAAGAAATTTGACAGATTGTACCTGTCCAATTAACACAAATACGTGTCAGTAATCGCACAACTTAGCTATTGATTCGAAGGAGTTAACTACTTAAGTAAAATTGAATTTAATATTTTCCTCTTTTGACTGCCTCATTGATCTAGTGGTCGCAATCGCGAGTGCTGAGCATGAGGTCCTGGGTTCGAATCCCACGTCGAGCAAAGTGTCATTGGGTTTTTTTGTCAGAAATTTCTCAGTAACACCACGGAGTCTGGATTTGTGTCCGGTTGATGGCAATAGGCTCGCCCCCTATTACATGAGACTTAAACATAACTGGCAATATGTGGATGTACTATTAGGGAAACCTGCCTAACTCTTCGGGGATTACAGGCGTGATGTTATGTTATTCATTGCATTATTATTATTTACAGATTTACAGCAAGTCCATCAGACATCGAGTTCACTGAAATATATCGAAAAGGTACTCAAAATTCGTCAGTATATTAGACAATACCATTTTTATAGATAAGAAAAGATATTCAGGCCTAATAAATTAAACTCCCAAAAAAAAAACCCAAACTAATAAATTTTGGAAACTAAATCAGTATTCTTTTCTTTCCTACTCTTCATTATTCTTACTATTCAGGGTGGAATTTGGGTTTTTTCTTTCATTTAATGTGTCATGTTTGTTCGAGAGATTTGATTTTTTATGATTGACCCTCTCGATTGATGCCATAAAAGTACAGGATGTTATTTTTTTGGAATTTAGCCGGTTCGATTCCAGTGTGGCAAGCGAACTATCGAAAGTCTTTGAAAGCATATTTATTTCTTTTTAAAAATAAAGGAATGTTTCGTTTGAGTAAAATTTGCTATCTCCAGTATTTAGAGTACTTTGCCTCCAGGTGGCATTGAAAAATTCCACCCTGTATATATATAGTCCTCCTTACTTATTTCGGTAACGGCTTAATGCTATTTTTACTAAATTGTCAGGGTGAAAATGTTTTTTTTTACTTTTTTCTATTTTTACTATTTGGATAAGAGGCAAACGGACCAGTGCTTGCATCTGACTGACGTATGGGTAGTTCTATACGTTTCATAGAAGTGTTTATACGTTGGCGTTATAGACGTTGTTCAAGCTTATGAACGCACCTTTTATCACATCATCATCAACCAATGATGACTTCCTATCACGTCATGGAGAGCCAATCGCGTTGCTTTATTGTAACCAATGCCAATGCTCCATGTATACGTTTTATTTTAAGTTTTATCTACCATAGAACTTCTCTTTACGCACTGTTCTAGAAAAGATCAATTTCTTTGATGTCCCCGCATTTTTATTGAAATAAAAAGAAGAAGTCACCCTGATTCCTATTATATCTAGAAATATCATTTACTTATATGTATTTATTTATTTATTTTACTGTTTATGTACACACAATGCAACACAGGAAAATTACATTTTAATAGTTGAGTACATAGGTACTGCTTATTTCCTAAGAAATTTCTGCCAGCAGACCTGCAAAAGGAGAAGTGAAAAAAAGAAATGTAGACAATAGTGTGTAGAAACGGAAGAGAATAAGGTGTATATGTGTCATACCTAATTTAAACTAAAATATTAAATACAAATATCAATAAATATTAATATATACTTATATAAATAGGTACATAATGTAAAAACTAATAAAAATACATACATATATATATGTATGTATATTTATATGAGTTAGTTAGTTAAGGCACATATTATACACATTATTCTCTTCCCTTTTACACACTATCGTCTACATTTCTTTTTCATTTCTCCTTTTTGCGGGTCTGCTGGCAGAAATTTCTTTTGAAATAAGCTGTACCTTTGTACTCATATATTATAATGTTATTTTCCTGTGTTGTCTTCTGTGTGTGCATAAATAGTTAAATAAATAGTTAAATAAATAAATAAATAAATCATACAGACGTAGTACTGATACCAAGAGCGCAGAACTTGTAGACGTCAGACAACCCTCATTAACATGTATGGAGAGCCACCAAATCACTTTTGTGTAGCGGTTCATAGAAGACACCTGGTTTCCAAGTTTCAAATGTGTGGCCAACAGTCGGAGTAAAATGGCTGAAACATATGGACGGACAGACAGACAGACGGACAAGACGAATCTATGAGGGTTCCGTTTTATAAAAAAAACTATTATCAATACAAATTTAAAACTCGTAAAAAAAAATTAAAAATTTTAAAGTTCTTTGGGTTAGCTCGTTTCATCTTCGACCTCATCTCAGTCCTCAGGACTAGATTGAGACCAAGAGTAGGCCCATTTAATATTAAAAAAAAACTCGTATAACAAAAGTTGTTGTTTCATAGTCTAAGAAACCACATGAGAAATCTTGCGTTTATTATGTTACACCCTGTATAAGTAAGTAGTATTATTGTATAAATGCAGTTCCATTGAATTGCCACAAATAAATATCTACCACAATATATTTTTTCTAATTTAGGTACTATTCATCCCAACCAAAGAGTTCCAATTTTGTCCAATGTTTAGGTACTCTTCATCCCGATCAAAGAGTTCCAATTTTGTCCAAATGTGATATATTGGGCGAAAAAATCGATCTAGGGGAAATGGCAAAATGAAATCCTTGGAGAAATTATGAGTAAATGGTAATGGCATGCCATTACCATTCGATATAGAAATGGCTGTAACATAAAGATCTGAGGAAAATAACAAAATTAAGCTACCTTTCACACAAAAATATTGAAATGGTCATATGCTCCGTGATAAAAACAATAATTGGCCAAAAGCTGTAACCGAATAGCAAACTAGAGATGGGTCTAAAACAAGTAAAGGAAGACAACGCAAACGCTGGGCTGATGACATATTAGAGACAGCTAGTGCTTTGTGGGCTAGATACACAGGACGGTTCAAAGTTTCAAATCCGCATTTATTTAAGGCAGCCATTGCAACATGGCTCTTATGAACGGGTTGCGTTGCCGTGCAAGAGGAGTTCATCACGAGATCCCTTCCCCTTGCTTTTTCCTTTATTTTCTTTTAATTTTTGTAGTAATGTGGGTGAAGCATTGTCCCGTGATATTAATATAATTGTAGTCTATCGACAAAAACCCCTCTGAATCCTAAAAAACTGTAGGCATAATCTTTTTTGACACCTTGAACTCCTTAGGCGGTTCTGAGTTTTATTTTTTTGCATTGTATGGACTCTTGTTTCGACTCAGGTTCATAATGATGGACCCAAGTTTCATAGCCAGTCATAACTTGGTTCATAAATTCATCTTTGCTCTCACTACACATCCAAAAACTCGAGCGAACACGCTGCACGCTGCTGTTTGTGTTTCTGCCTTGTTTTTTACCCGATTGACTTGTTTATCCTATAATATCCAGAAAGTTAATTAACCAATCGGGGTAAAACTAAGTATTTATAGTTATATTATGACACTGAGTAGTGTCAGTTTAAAAAAAAAATCTTATTTTAGCTCTAACCCCACTATTCCGCGTACTTTTGGACCCGCCCTCTTAACTCTGATTCAAGAGACACGACTAGTTAAAGCTTAAAGATGAATTGCTACGCTCTCCAGATTATTTAGCAACGAATCGAACTAAACAAATACTCGTTAAATACCAAGGTAAAATTAAAAGAAAATTCTACGCTATTGTTTTTTTTTTATCTTAATTATCCATGCATTTTTAACTGGATCATTTAATGCATTGTTTGTGTTAGGCCCTTCGTACAAATGAGGATTTTTACTGTTACTTGTCAGTAGTGAAAATGACGACGTTCTTACTGGTTTCGTTGGTCTGTTATTTGGGTGCGGCGTCCATGGCGGTACAGCCACCGATACTATCGGAACTGTCGGTGGAGCCCCCGGTTGGCTCGGTACTAACAGTAGAGCCTCCGGTTGGTTCGGTACCATCGGTGGAGCCCCCGGTTGGCTCAGTACTCATGGACCGGGAAGAGTGCGAAAAACAAGCATTTATACAATTCTTTAAATGTATTCAAAATGGTACGATTGATTTTATTATTTTACGAAAAGCACGGGGAAATAAAACAGTCGGCAGAAGACGACAGAAAAACTATTAAGGCGCTCCCTTACCGAGAGCTTTCGTCTGTAATGTAACAAGCTAACATCGGTGAGTGAGGAGAACCGCAACCTGTAACGATACAATTTGTAATAATCACTAGTTTCTGTACAAAATCTAATCTTGGATTGTTACATTACACCCGAATGCTCCGGTGATCCCGATCACCTTCACGCTCTGGAATACTGTTAATGTAAATCTTTCTTTATCGTGTGGTTAGTGCCTAACCTGGTGTCAGTTTTTATGCCACCTATGGGCCTCTGACTTGGCTTTACAAGTCGTCGAGAAATATCTCTCAGGCATGCTGGTTACCTCACGATGTTTTCCTTCACCAAAGCAAGTGATAATTATATAATACTTACATGAATACTTTTAATGTTAATTACGGGTACAGATCCTTTGGAATGTATTTCGACAGCCGTAGTACTATGCAATGAGTATGTAAAGTCCGAGTCTGCATTGACAAATAGGCTGTTTGACGGTATGTTCTTTTTAATTTAGTTTTTGAAAAGTCAATTAATATCCTTTCACTGATATTTTCAATTCATTTAATACCACTGAAAGACTATTTTATAAAATAGTCACTCTGTAAAGCCATCTTTGTTTCGGTCGCGAATCATATTTTAATCAACATACAACCTGACACTGATATGCAAATTACAAAGAAAATTAAGAAAATTTGAATTTTGCGGGCTGCCCTGACGTTTCCACTTTAAATATAACCACACATTTCTGATGTGCAGAACGTTTAACTTTGTCGCGTTATTTTTAAGGTCTTTTTTGTAATATCCGTCCTCGTATCCTTTGCAGGGTCCCCTTCGGCTCACAACTTACATGGTGCCTTTGACAAACTGAAGTGTGTATTCTTAATTTCGGAATTAACTACGTGTGTTGGCACCGCAGGTATAATCTTTAGAAGGAAACACATTTTACTTTCTTTAGTACCTGGGCGACCGAGCTCTGCTCGGATGAAAATAGAGAAAACGAATTTTTCCAGATATGAGACCCAAGGTTACCGACGGAGCCCGCAGAATAGCTAAACTTAAGTGGCAGTGGGCAAGGCACATTGCTCGCAGAACGGATGGCCGATGGGGCCAGAAAGTTCTGGAGTGGAGACCGCGAACCGGAACACGTTGCATTGGAAGGCCTCCCACTAGGTGGACCGATGACCTGGTGAAGGTTGCAGGGATCCGCTGGATGCGAGTCGCACGGGACCGGTCAATGTGGCGATACTTGGGGGAGGCCTATGTCCAGTAGTGGACGTCTTTCGGCTGAAATGATGATGATGATAATGATGAGACCCAGCTAGCTTGATTTTTCGTCCTCGTAAACGGACACATTTCAACGCCCATCAAAATCGTTAGAACCGTTTTCGAGAACGTGATTACAAATATACAAGATGTTTGGTTAACGGTTACCGATACTTTAAGGGCATTTTATATACTTATTTCTATAGACAAATGCACGTTTATAAATACTCCTAACCGTGCACCCCGCGAATGGCAGCCATCTTGTTTTTTTAATCGCTTATAGCTATATCACTGGGGATTAATTATATCAAGGCTATATCTATCTTACTGCGACATGTAAACAAATATTCCTCATTTAATAGTACTGGATAGGATACATTCAGGGTTTCTTTTTGTTGTTTCACAACTTCATATTTTGGCCTGCCTTACTTTAAGCCATTTTAATTTATTTTCAAAATAGCAGACACATCCATAACCTATATTTTTGGAGGGACTACTACATAAATGTGTAATTTACCATAATCTTATTTCAGTTTATGCAGTTAACTTGTCGTTACTAATAGAGTGTCTTGGGATGAATGTTCCTGCAATGTTACATTGTATCCCTCATTCTTGAAGGTATGCATTACACAAATCCGCAGATTTTGATTCATAAAAGATGTTTGTTCTTCAGATTTTCTTCTCGTTTCACATTACACGTGAAAAACAGATAGTACTTTTGAAACTAAGTGAGGTATTCATAGTCGAATACTCTGAAAATAAACACATGTTGAGGTACCGATGAGGTACTATATTTTAACGAAAAGATGAACTAGTTATAACGCTTATAACGAGGTAAAACCGGTTTGGTCCAGCCATTCTGAAGTCAGAATGGCTGGAATAGTTTTCCTTCTTTAGCGAGGTTCTAGTAATTTGATATCTGGTACCAAATAGTATAAAATAGGTATAAAAGCTTGGTACTGCTCAAACCTCCAAAATCTCTCTTTGTCCAGTCATCCTGACGCAGACCAAAGTCAGAGGTCACAGTATTTTTATAAGTCCAGACATATCAACGGCTGCCGAATTGGATAATAGCTGGGTGATAATCTTGGTCAAGTCATGTAGTTGTTGGGGTCGGCTTACAGTCTAACCGGAAGTAGTTGACTACCAGTATTTTACATAGAGCCACTGCCTATCTGACCTCCACAACCCAGTTAGTACCGGGTAATACGATACCCCTTGGTAAGACGGGTTGTCAAAACTTTCAGGCCTCTGACTAGGTAGTCAGAGGCCTGAAAGTTTTGACAACCCGTCAGGGGTATCGTTTTGACAACCCGTAAAAGATCTATAAATGACAAGTCATACGAGGACCATGCAGAATGTTTGAGACGGTCTTTTGAAGAAAAAATCACACAGATTTCAGTGGACCCGTCCATGTCCAATCAACGCAAACACGTGTCAGTAATTGTGTAGCTAAGTACTCGTTACCCATTAGCCGTTAATTCGTCAAAGTTATCTGTACTTGTATAAGCAAAACTAAATATAACATTTTCCTATGAATACATTACACTTTTATTATTTACAGATATTACACTAAGTCGTTCAGCCATCCCTTTCATAGAAAAATATGGGAGATCTACTAAAAAGACGTCGAGACGATGGTAGTTTTATTAATTAGGAAAAATAATCAGGGCTGTACATAATGCATTAAAGAAACCTTATAGTAATTATTTTCTTTCTTACCCCACAATCTAACTCAGTAAAAATCTTAAATTCATCCACTGACTGACTGGGTCCAGAGGCATGAATTCTGTATAAGTTTTTACCCGACTACGAAGGGTTATGACTCTAGTATGTATGTATGTTCTGCTGTTCAAGCATTACTTCTAAACTAACTTAGATCGTTCATCATTTTTACTCGACTGTGGCGAACCCCAAAAGGAGAGTAACATAACATCACGCTTGTAATCCCCGTTGGGTTAGGCAGAGGTATATCTAATAATACACTCACATTTCGGCAATTATGTTTAAGTCCCATGTAATAGGGAGCGAGCCTATTGCCATCAACCGGGCACGAATCCAGACTTCGTGGCTGCTACTGAGAAATTCCTAATGGAAAACCTGATAGCACTCTGCCCGTCCTGGGAATCGAACCCAGGACCTCATGCTCGGCAGTCGCGCTTGTGACCACTGACTGGACCAACGTCTTGATCGTTCACTGATTATTAGATATGTGACGAGACACTAAATTCAATATGGCGCCCCGAAAAGGACCAAATCATCAGACATTGAAAAATAAAAATATTTTATTTTTTTTTTAACATTTTGTGTGCAATAAACGTTTGATGTAATTTTTAAATATTTTTTAGTCTGTTTCTCTTTTTAGGTTAAATTTAAAATAGTTTTTATTTTTTGTTTATTTTCTTGTAAGTGTTTAATTTTGTTTATTTTGCCGTTTCTGTTAGTTTTTTTTGTGTTTTGTTTTACTGTGTGCTTTTATTTTCAATAATATTTGTACGCCTTCACGGCAAAACATAGCGCCCATTTAATTAACCTAAGACCTTTATGTAATACCTATGTTTCACAAATAAATATTCTAATTCAGAAATAAAAAAAAAAGGTTGCGAGTTGGTTTTCAAATAAAGGGGCTGAATTAGCACATCAATACACCGTGACTTTATAGTCGTCTTTTAACGGCAGCCCACTTCATGTATCCATGGACTACTAAACATTCATATAAAAGATAGGTATTTATCAGATTTGAATAAATAAAAAATAAAAATATTATTCATTATTATGACGCATGACGTAGTTGGAAACACCCTGTTGCGAGCGCGGTCCATTTTTATTTTTCTTTGCACCTATTATTTGTAATTGGTACCTACAATAAGAACCCTAACCTGTATACCTTTATTGTTTAAATAAATAAATGGTCTTAAATTATTTATTATTTCCCTAATTTACTTTCTGCACATATTAATTTACATTTTTAAATATTTCTTAAAAAAAAACAGGGAAAAAATATTTAAAAATATAAAAAATAGTAGCCCACCGGTATCAGGAACACAGTCCAAGCTACCGGCGGTCAGGCTCCAGAGAGAGGAACCTCCTAACAATACGAGCCGTGTCCAGGAGTACCGCTTTCTGAATCAAGCCAGCTGCCTAATGAGAGCCTCCTCAGGTAATGATCAAGGCTCTTGGCAATTAAACCATGGGCTGATACGACTGTCGGCACAATGATTGCTGAGTCCACATCCCAAGTGTCGACAACCTCGCGAGCCCGGTTAAGATACTTGATTTGCTTATCTTTCTCGGCTTTCACGAGGTTCTCGTCATGCAGGACCGTTATGTCAACAATCATTGCGCGCCGCTCTGATCGATCCACCACCACTATATCCGACTTATTGGCTACAATAGTCCTGTCAGTGATGATCGATTGATCCCAGTACAATGTGATGTTGCCATTTTTGAGAACTGGATCCGGCACATACCTATAGTACTGAACTTCCGGCACAAGGCTGTATTTTAGAGCAAGTTGCTGATGAATAATCCTAGCTACAAGGTTGTGTCTATGCAAGTACTCTCCGTCCCCTATGACCTATAAGCTGTTAGCCGCGTGACGCCGTCCTGTCGCATTACTATCGTACCGTGCAACAGTGGGTAGGCATAGCACAGTGAGAGACAAAACAGCGTCACGCGGCTAACAGCTGATAGGTCAAAGGCGAGCGTGTGCGCGATTTTCATATGGCTGTTGTGTTATTGAGATAAAAGTGAACGAGTATAAAAAATAAGTTTCTTTGGGAAAGTTGTTTGTTATTGTGACTGTCTGTCACGTATTCCTAATTATTAAGTAGATATTTTAGTATTGATTTTTATTTAAAATCATCACACGGTATGGGCCACTTACAAACACATTAAACTTCTATTTTATGGCTTGACAGGCTGACACATTATCGTAAATAATAACAGTGTCCTTTCTTCCTTTGAATTGTAAAACAATATTGCACCACTTGGAGACGCATAAATTCTTTAGTTAATGGGAAAGGATAAAAGCTTATTGACAGGTCAGACGTAATATTTCAACAAATTGTTAAGAGACGATAAAAAATTACCCGATTTCTAAGTAATACTAACGCGACATCAGCTTACCATGTTTTGGGTTGCACACGGCCCGGGACCCTTTAAAACACTTGAGACGGTTGAACAAAAAGAAACGGATTCTGAAAAGGCGACCCAAGCGTGGTGGCTTTTTGGAGGCTGGGCCGGGGAAAGCTTGGTGGATTCGGGGCAGTTGGTCAGGGAGTCGGTCTAAAAACGGTTAAAGAGCTAGGACGTCCTAGGTTAGGTCCGTAAAGTTAGCGTAATCTTGGTACCAAGATGGACATGTCCCAGGGGACTGTCCTAAGAGAGCGATTAGTATTTTATAAGTTAAATATAAGTAGTAGTAATAAGTCTAATTCAAGTGAGTGTCGAGACGCGGGAGAAGACAAGCTGTGGCAGAGGCGAAACTGGTAATGTGTGCAGTACTCTGTAAGTTAGTTGGAGACTAATCCTCTTCAATGAACAATAAATACGTAGTAAGTGTTAACTATAATTAACTCCTAGCTTAAATAGCAGTTTGGCGGAACCGCAGCGATGTTAATATTCATTTATTTCAGCATGACGGCAGAGCCGCTTTATCATCACAATGTATATTATTATCTCATGTGTTATATGTCCACTTCCTAAACCGAACCTTGGCACATATTCGTCATCTGCGTTTGGTTATAGGGACGTAGACCGCCTTTCGCTACACTATACACACATTTCATACATACGACATGCACACTATACACCAACACACCCGACTATTGACGAATGTTGACTTTTATCTGACTCACCACAAATGAAAGGCAGAACCGTAATATTCACATTCCAATTGGGTTAAAATATATTGTTTAGCGGTGAAGGCAACACCGTAATATTCACGGATTGATTTAAACAAATTATATTGCTCAGTGATATAGTGCCGCTTTGTACTTTGGTACAAACCAACCAAACGCTGCTGATGAATACTGCTTCCTGTTAAGGTCTAGCTCAGAAACATTGCGTAGAGATTGTTGGCGCACATTTCAGGGAGCGGGGGTAGGCATCACGAAATATCTCAAACCACATCGATAACTCCGTTCTAAGGAACGCTAGGGACAGAAAGTCAAACCACGGCTGTTTATCTCGTTAAAACCAAACCCGGCCACTGGTTGGCCTATTACTGAATCGACACTACTAACGAGATACGCTTCCACGACATGGGGAAGAGTAAAGAAATGTGAAGTGACGATATATCACCACTTCAGCGTCCACCAATAAGAAACGCAATATGTTCTGGTACAGACTGTGCAAGTTGTGTGTTATCTTAGACAAGGGTAGATTTCCGTAAAGGGTGTTACTAACATAAATACGCGTGTAGGGAGAACTACTAAAACGTGCCTTCCTCAATGGCAGTAGGACTTCTCAGTACTCTGTCTTAGGATTGAGAAAGACATGTGAATAATGCTTAGGGAGCGTGATCTGTTAGAATTCGTAGCAGGATCCTTAGTGGGCCTATGCGCTTTGGTCTAACAGTCACGTACTGAGGCAGTTATTGTAACCGGTTACATGCCATAGAGTTGGGTTCGTAGTACGTTTGAATCATTAAATTAACGTAACTGTAAATAATGAATCTCTTAAGCGCAAGCGTAACGTTTCCGTTACCAAACTTTTATTATATATATATCTTGGCACCCTCTTGTCTTATTAGCTTCACACATTATTATTGATTTACTTTCATAAGATTTGATGTTATTCATGTATATGTCTCAACTGTGAACCCTCAATATTAACTACACCTTGTACCCCTCCCTGTCCCCTAGCTTTTAAAGTCGGGACAGGGCTGGAGTTTAGTTTAGTAGTCGGTGGAAAGATGACCAGTTTGGTGTCGAGTCTTACAAGGCCGTGCGGATGGCGGTGCGCGGCTTCTCCCCCTTCGGGGGGAGCCGACATTAATACTAATATGTGCATGATTTAGGGAAAACGAAAATTTTATCAGCCTAGGGTAATTTACGAACAGTCACATTATCATGAGTACAATCACGTGTTTAAGTATTGGTCACTAATTACCAGTCACCCTATATAATTGTATATGGGAGCTACATCTGCCAACAAACTGCTTTACAGCGTGGCAGAGTTAATTTTTTTGTAAAATGATGTCACCGAAATAAGCGTTTTTTTTTTCAAGATATTTTGATTTGAAAAGGGTTGGAACGTTTTTGAACTTTCGCCATTTCGTTTTATTTTTAAAATAGCAGCCACGGATGCAGTGAAGACAGGCGTCCCTCTAACTGGTCCTTATGTTGACGTAATACACATAGCTCTGATACTAAGAGGACACGAGTCGTTAAAGCTTCAAGATGGATTGATACGCTCTCCAGATTATTTAATTCATTATCATTGTAATGTAAGCTTAAATGAAAATTCTACGCTATCGTATTTTTTAATCTTATTATTCTATTCATTAAACTGTATAATTTTATGCATTGTTTGTGTTAGGTCCTTCATACACAACGCGCGATACCCGACAACTTTGGAATCTATGCGACTACCGCGAGACAAACTCACAAAAGTTCGTACACAGACACGCGTCGCCGACATGTCACCGACGACAGTCGCGCCCTACCTGATCGATGAGGTCGCCGCTACTAATGTTGCTGAGATTTTTAAGATGACGGAACAATTATTGAATGTAAATCCGTTTCTGAGAACAACCATCCTTGTTTTTATAATTACGAATAGAAAGAATATTCTAAAGAGGATATTACAGAAAAAACTTGGCTAACAGCAGTAGAAGCTGTT
Organism: Noctua janthina; assembly: GCA_963576755.1. Classification (NCBI taxonomy): domain Eukaryota; kingdom Metazoa; phylum Arthropoda; class Insecta; order Lepidoptera; family Noctuidae; genus Noctua; species Noctua janthina. The sequence continues at coordinate 10,606,418 of OY755068.1, read as the reverse complement.
AATTTAACAAGTTGTTAAAACCTAACAAGCTGTTAGTTTTATCTTAGTTTTATTTTTGTTTTAGTTTTACTTTATTTTACTGAAAAATGTTACTAACAATTTTATAAGCGTTACTCACAACAATATGAATCGATTTAAATAAAGAAAAATAATAAGTCAGGACGACTACAATGACCGAATAGGACCCACGACTCATTAATATCAGAGATTTGCGTAGCACTGTGTAGGATGGGCACGCTGCAAATTGCTCGCGATGTAAGTTTACAAGATAGATATCGAAAACTTGAGTAGCGTTTATTTATTTATTTAACAATTTATGTACACACTAAATACAGAAAAGAAGAAAGGAACTGAAAATAGTACAAAGGTGAGGTGTGAGCGTTGTGTACGCAGGGCCTTAATGTAAATAAAAATGGGGATTTTTATTGCTATTTGTCAGTAGTGAAATGACGGCGTTCTTAGTGGTATCGTTGGTCTGTTTTTTGGGTGCGGCGTCCGCGGCGGCACAGCCACTGGTAGGCTCGGTACCAACGGTAGAGACCCCGGTTGGCTCGGTAGGCCTTAACATAACCCGGAAAGAATGCGAAAAACAAGCATTTTTACAATTCTTTACTTGTATTCAAAATGGTACTATTGATTTTATTATTTTGCGAAAAGCACAAATACTATGCAATATTTAGAACTGAATAACTTTTTGCCGGACCTGGGAATCGAACAATCGGCAGAAGACGACAGAAGAAATATAAAGGCGCTCCCTTACCGGGAGCATCCGCTTGTAATGTAACAATTCAGATACGAGCTAACATCTGTGACTGAGGAGAACCGCAACATGTAACGATACAATTTGTAACAATCACTTGTTTCTGTACAAAATCTAATCTTGGATTGTTACATTACACCCGAATGCTCCGGTGATCCCGATCACCTTCACGCTCTGGAATACTGTTAATGTAAATCTTTCTTTATCGTGTGGTTAGTGCCTAACCTGGTGTCAGTTTTTATACCGCCCATGGGCGTCGGACTTGGCTTTACATGCCGTCGAGAAATATCCCTCAGGCATGCTGGTTTCCTTCACCAAAGCAAGTGATAATTGAATAATACTTATACATGAATTCTTTTAATGTTAATACAGGTACATACCCTTCGGCATGTATTTCGACTGTCACATTGCAATTCATTGAGTGTGCAGCAAAGACCGATCCACTACCATTGGCAGGTATGTTCTAATTTCGTTTGCTGTTAAATTTTGTATTTAAAAAGTCATTTAATATCGTCTCACAGGTATTTTCGATTTTGCATCGCTGTCACATCACAGTGACCTTTATTTCAACAATAATTAGGTTCATGTTAGGTTGTCACACATAAAAACAAAGTGGTGAAATTGTATGTTGTCAACTGGGTCATACATTTGGGTGGAGTAGGTATTCAAGTTTTGTACGGGGTAGCCGATGAGTGAATTGGTGATATCAAGGCCAGTCATATGAGGACATCATCTGCCTCGCCTTTTGTCAACTATGTTGGGGTTGCCTTCCAGTCTAATTGGATGCCAGTATTTTACATGGAGCGACTGCCTATCTGACCTCCACAACCCAGTTAGTACTGGGTGATAAGATAACCTTTGGTAAAACTGGTTGAAGATATCCTTTGGTAAAACTGTTTGTCAGACTTTTGGGCCACTGACTACCTGTAATGACTGTCAAAGATCTACAAAGGACAAGTAATTTGAGGATCATGCAGAATAATATTTGAGATGGTCTTTTGAGGAAAGGACCACACAACGCAAACACGTGTCAGTAATTGTGTAGTTAACTACTCGTTACACATCAGCTGTTAATTCGACAAAGTTATCTGTAAATAATATAACATCACGCCTGTAATCCCCGTAGGGTTAGACAGAGGTGTACCTAATGGTACACGTACATTTCGCCAGTTATGTTTAAGTCCCATGTAACAGTAACATGTTCCCTGACCTGGGAACCCAGAACCTCATGCTCGGCAGTCGCGCTTGCGACAACTAGACCAACGATGCAGTCATCAATTATAAGCAAAACGATATATAGCATTTTCATAGAAATGGCTTTCATAGAAAAATATGGACGAGTTACTAAAAATTCGTCAGATGATGGTATTTTCATTAATTAGAATAGCAAACGATCATCAGGTTTGTACAGTTACGACTACTGATATGTATACACTTTGCAAAATTTAAAATCGATTATCTCGTGAAATAACGGTTTCTACTTTGATATAAGACCTATTTCGTAATAGTTTGGCTTCCAAAGTACTACGTTCGTGAAAACGTAGAACGTTAATCAATGCAGTAGAAGAAAATCACTTTTAAAAGTTATTTCGTGTTTACATATTAGTGCTCGTGACTGTACATAATAAATTAAAGAAACCCTATGGCTATTGTTTTCTTTCTTACTCCACAATCTAACTCAGAAAAAATCTTAAATTCATGTCATGTCAATTCATTCATTCATTCATTCATTCATTCATCACCCCAACCGGCTGGGTCTAGAGGCATGAAATTCTGCATTATTTTTTTACCCAACTATAATAATAAATCATTTATTTGCAAAAAACATGGTATACAATGGTGTTAAATAAAATTAAAATAGTTCAAACATGTTTAGCTAAGATAGAACATAGCATGCAAAATTTGCAGGATTAATGACTTCAGCCCTTACAAACTTAACATCACGCCTGTAATCCCTGTAGGGTTAGGTATATTAGTGTACCTAATAGTGTACTATTAGGTACACTAATATACATTTCGCCAGTTATGTTTATGTCCCATGTAACGGGGCGAGCCTACTGCCATAAACCGGGCACGAATCCAGACTCCGTGGCTGCTACTGGGAAATTCCTGATGGAAAAACGTAATGGCACTTTGTCCGTCCTGGGAATCGAACCCAGGACCTCATGCTCGGCAGTCGCGCTTGCGACCACTGGACCAACGAGGCGGTCTACTTCTAAACTTCTTATCATAATTCGACAAATGATATGTGATTAGATAAGTCTTGATCGTTCTCTGAATATCAGCTATGTGACGTCACAGTAAATTCAAAATGGCGCCATCAAGAGGACAAATGAAGGCTTCATTAGCACATTTCATTTTTTTTTTTTTATTCTTTAAGTTAAATGGGCGTACTCTTGACCTCAATCTAGTCCTGAGGACAGAGGTGAGGTCAAGAGTGGAACGAGTTAACCCAAAAGAAATCTATTAACTCGCGACTTAAATAGATTGAAGTCATGTGAACTTGGGAACACCGACGCAGGCAGGAAATTCCACTCCTTGGCTGTGCGCATTATAAACGATGTAGCAAAACGCTTCGTGCGAATATGTGGAACATCGACAAGGATTTTTAGAAGAACAAAGTATGTAAATCTGACAATTCCCCCCCCCCACCCCCCGCCCCCTTCCCAAGGGTTTCATTCAATTTATTTATTGGAAACTCAACAGCTTATTATTACCATGACATTGTATGTGAAATTTCACCGCACTATCAATAAACAGCACAGTGCAGTTGTTATTCGGCTAAAAACATTCTATGGAAGTTCGTATTTTTTTCCGATTAGATATATTCCTTAACTCAATTTTTTTGTTTAACGCTTTTTTTACCATTTGTATTAAAGGCACAACATAAGTTAGATATTTGAGAAGTACTTCAGTACCTGTACGTCTAGTCGACGTAGCTACGTCTGTCAGACGTATAGGTACGTCTCACAGACGTACATACCTTGAGCATCCGCATGAGTCCTTCAAGCTGGTGCATGAGGTGCTTGCGCGACTCTTGCAGTGAAGACAGGTGTCCCTCTAGCTCGTCTTTGCGTTGTCGTAACAGACGTAGCTCTGACACTAAGGGCGCGGAGCCTACGCCGCCGCCGCCTGCACTCGCTTCGGCTTCTTGTTGGCGTCTGTAGAACAAAAGTGGACAGTATTAGCTCTGATAAAATGATAAAATATACAGTAGTAAATAGTAGCAGTACTTTCATTTAAGCCTACAAGCTTGGCTTGCCCTTATAACCGACTACTCTTCATGATTTTAGGGTTTCTGAACAGTCTGCTTGCTTTTGGGCTTGCCGTATTTTAGGCCTTTAGGTACGCCACTGGTATTAAAGCTATGAAATGATAAATATAAGCACGTAGGGGCTGTAGTTTCTGCTTAACCTCACGGGAAAGACCGTGAGTTTATGTTTGTCATATCTGGATGCAATGATTTACTTTCACAAAAAAGGAGCATAGATCAGCAACGGATTAAAGAAGAATGATATCGCTACTTTTTAGGGTTCAGTACCCAAAGGGTAACCAACGGGACCATATTACTAAACCTCCGCTGTCCGTCCATCCGTCCGACTGTCTGTCAGTGGGCAGTATCTCACAATACCTAATAGGTAGACAATTGAAATTTTCACAGAATGTGTATTTCTGTTGCCGCTGTAACACAGAATAATAAAAATAAATTTAAAAGGGGCCCTTTCCCTTACTACGATGGTACGAAACGCGAGTCCGACTTGCACTTGGCCAGTTTTTTTCGTTTTCAAGTCTTCAATTGCGCAAGCGTAAGGTTCCGACGCTCTCTGGCAGATGGAGTGACGATCTCAGCAGGATGAGTTGCCGAGAATCGAGCTGAATAGCGTGCGCTTGAAGAAATGTTCTTCAGAACTATGGGTTGAGGATCATGATGGTTTCCTTTTCTTTTTTTTTTTCGGATGGGAAATCATCAAATAACCCCCCCTCCCCCCACTCTGGGCGGAGCGGAAGGGAGTGTCAAACTTGTACTGACTAAAACCCGTCTATGTTCCTTCTTTGCCCTTTGTGTTCCAGGGCCACGGTATCTCTTTCGAACAGTCCCGCAGCCCTGGCAGGCATCGGCCCATGCGGACCCCTACTCGGTTGCTGACATCTCTTTGAGGCGCGCGTGGAACACTCGCACGCCGTCGACACGGCCTGTAGTCATAAGACGGCCGGACGGCGAGCTAGCCCATAACTCGCCGTCCACAGGCCCGCGCCTACGGTGGCCGGGAGCCACCACGCCATGGTTTCCGTATTCTAATCAATATCTCCACCCTTACCTAAGCCTAGCGATCTCCCTCATAATCTCCCTGTTCTTGGCTTCTAGCTGTGAGATCAGTTCGCGCTGTTGTCGCGCCGCGTCTACTTCCGAGCCCTCAGACGATGACCGACCCTGGGAAAACAATTGTGAATGAACACATACATTGTAGTTTTAAATGAACTGAGCATTTGGAATTGAGAACCTGTGGAACTCCTCTGTAGCAGTGTAATGGGTGTAAAAGTCGCCTTAACGACGCCGAAAGGCACTTGTTCTCCCCGTCATTGCAATATCATTTTTGTTCTAGTCTAGACCACACCTGGGAACCTTCTAGTTACGGAGATATTGGGGGTCAAAGTTCCAACTTTTCAAAAGTTTTTTTTTTTTAATGAAACTTTAATGTTGTAACTTTAAATACCTCCACGACCCCCGTACTATTCAATGCATCCATCAGCACATTTTTTTGAGTGCGATACATCGAGTACTACCGTAAAATGTGAGTTTTCACTAAAAAAAAGTCGTTTCCCAGCAATAATTTTTGCGTAGTTACTTAGTTTGATGTACAGAATGCTTAGTTGACGGCTTCGTGAAGGGTTCGTTTAAACATTGTAGGTGCTTAGGGTAATTTCTTCAAAATTCAAAAAATATTTTTTTAGTATAGTTTGACACCTTTTCAGCTCCAACTTCTTGAGTAAATTGGTAAAATGTTTCTAAGACGGTTTATGAAGACTTGCCAGTTATAGAATAATGATATTTTAGTTTACTTACCAGTTCTGGAGTAAGAGACGCTGATCTACCGGCTCTTGGCTGGAAGAACACCATAAGACATTAGTTATTTATAACAAAATACAGGGTGTAAGGGACAGCCCTCCACAAACTGACATTGTGCATTCAGCTCCTTATTTTAAATCATATTCCTCCGGTAAATTTCATTTTTTCAAATGTTTTTTTTGTTACTTTGCTTTTATTTCAATGTAAAATAACATTTCCTGTATACAGCACTCCATTTTTGTAAATAATACGTCTAAAATCAAAAATCTAACAATGGATATTGAAATACTTTAACGAACGACGAGTGAAAACAGCTGTTCACTGCCTAGCTACAGATTTCATCGAACTCGTCGTTGCGCTTGCCGTTCGTTACGTGCGTAACGATACATTGCGTATGAGGAAATAAAAAAAAACATTTTTTTTTTATTTCCCGTAACATTCCTAAAATAATTTCTTGTACCGGTCATCTTAGGATGGTATAATCCATTCACCCTCAGTTTGTGGAGGCCTGTCCCTTACACCCTGTATATGAGACGCATGTGACTAAAAGGGTGATGAATATATATGTTGATGGATGGGAAGAGGAAGACCAAGGAAACGATGGATGGTATGAAAGAAAAAGGTGTAAATGATGCCGTGACGTCTGCCACGGGAGAATTGTAAAAAAGTAGTTTGATGGCACGGTTGGCGCAGTGGCTGAGCGATTGACTGCTGCGCTTCGTGTCGCGGGTTCGATTCTCGCACGGAACAAATATTTGTATGGCCTACAGGTAGTTGTTCCGGGTCTAGCTGTTTGTGTATGTGAATTTAAATGTTTGTAAACGCACCCACGATACAGGAGAAATTCTAGAGAAAGTATTAAAAAACAAAACTTAAAAAAAAAAAAAAACGTTTAGCGCCGAGCACGAGTAACAAGGCAAGAAGATGATACTATCACTGTAAACACCTAGATACTACGTAGAGTGCCTTGTCCCCGAAGGGAAGCCGACAGGAATCGGCTTCTTAGGCGCCTTCGGGCCTGATCACTGCAAATTATAAAACGAAGTCCCCGCCGCGTCTGTCTGAACAAGATAAATTTAAAAAACTAGCGCACGGATTTTCATACTGATTTCCTCAATGGATGGAGTGATTCATGAGGCAGGTTTAAGTGTAAGTATAATTAAGGTTTTGTGTAAATAGGCTGAAATATGATGATTAATTGTTGAAGATCTCGGAAAAAATCATGCCGACTGACTCTGCTATCCGTGTGAAGCCTGGGCGGGTTGCTAACTTGCTAGTAACAATACATACCATAGTTCTGTTCTCGTGCGCCAACCTCGCCGCGTACCGCGCTATCAGACGATGTTCGTCGTCCACCCCACGAGATAAGTGTTCTGCTATACCTGATGAACAATTTTAAAATGTGTTAGAAATACTAATGTTTAGTAAGTTAGGTACCCAGCAATATGGCATCTTGACTGTTAAGAAAATGTTAAGAGTTTTTGTCAACGGAAGGCGCACGGAAGTTATTGACATGCTTTGGTGTATTGGCTCCATCAATCGAGGTAAAGGTTTGTCGCTGGTTCGATCCCCGCACGGAACAAGTATTAATTGTATGATCTATAGGTAGTTGTTCCGGGTCTGGCTGTTTGTGTATGTGAGTTTAAATGTTTGTAAACGCACCCACGATACAGGAGAAACTCCAAGTGTGGGAAAAATTTAAAAAAAAAAATGTTGACGATAAATAAACAACGACGAAAGTAGGTTCGACCGTTGGTAGTCAGCTGCATCCGGTAGACTGGAAGCCGACCCCCACTTGAACCCTTTTCTGATAAGTCGGTGCAGGATCAGCAGGACAGCTCAGCGCGCGCCTATATTTCAATGAGCGTTTTCGGATTAGCGTGGTATGCGCGGGACTAGTACGAGATCGTTTCGGTTTACCGCGTCTCGGTAGAAACATCCAGTCCTCGCTCGGTGTTTACAAACAACCGAAGACAACATTTTCTCACCAAGATTTAACACACACAAATTATGTAGAAAACCGAACGTCAAGTCCGCAAATGCGGTATCGTTACGTCATACAGATCTTCAATAATATTATAAATAAAAAGAGGTAAATATCGCACTAGCGCGCGCAAATTGTTGCAGACAAATTCAGACAATTGTCGTAATTTAAGTACTTCAAGCGCAATAGCTATCTCTTTCTGTATCATACGTTCCGTATTATCTACCGCAGTCGTAACTACGCAACTATATTTGAACGCCGCTCAGTATGCACGTAGCGTATCTTTCGTTATAATATGTATCATGGCAGATCATACTATCAAATCAGCGGCAATTCAGGAAAGGGTCTCAGTTGGGAAAAGGTAGGGTTATAATGTAATACGTACTGCGATGCGTGGAGCGCGAGGAACGTGAGTCGAGCGAGCCGGTGTTGACGTACCCGCCCACGTACTCCGGGAACCCGTTGTGTGCCGGCACCGGGGATGGTGGACTGCAACATATTTATAATTAATTAATTAAAATTTCGTTTGATGGCAGTAGGCTCGCTTCTTATTTATAAAGGTGTGTGCGGACTGCGCGTTCCTGTTTTACGCGTAGTCGGAATACGCTATCCACGCATACACGGGATACGCGTGCAGCTCCTGTACGGACCGCCGCGAACCTGAACGCGAGGTCAATCGATCCATAGCGCTACGCGAACCCCGCCAGTCATCCGCCATGACTCCGAGACATAGCCCTCCACATTGCCGTCCAAATATAACGTACCTGGCCGTGCGCGTCCCCTTTGACGCGAGACCAAAAACCGACTGACGAGCTAACTCGCGCGGCACGCGTTCCCTAAGAGTGTACGCCTAGCTGTAAGTATGGATATGGCGTTCCAGGACACGCGTAACCGACTACGCGTATCAATGTACGCGCTGTCCGTACACACCTTAACATAACATCACGCCTGTAATCCCCGAAATGTTACGCAGAGGTGTACCTGATAGTAGACCCACATCTCGACAATTATATTTAAGTCCTATGTAGAAGGGGGCGAGCCTAATGGCTTCAACAAAAAAAAAAAAACAAAATATTTACAAGAAAGTGTCAAAAGTTAGCCCGCGCTCGATGCTTTGTCTCTTTTCTTCTGTTTAATCAACAGTATTTAAATAGTTAACCTAAATATTATAAGGGTTACCCCGTATAATCTTTAATGGAAATATCGGTTACCCATTAGGTAGGTTCAAGCGGTTAACCTAAAAGGTTAACCCGATTAATCAGTCCCTGATAACAATACAGAGTAAATACGTACACGATATGACTGAGATTGAGCGTGCGCTCGGGCTGGTCGGGGTAGCGCGGCAGCTGCGCACGCGCGCGCTCCGGCACGCAGCGGAACGACTTGCGCAGCGTCGCGCCTATCTGCTTCGACGGAGATTTCTGTAATAAACGTATTAAGTTTTAGTTACATTAGGTACCAAGTTGAATGGAAATAATGCGGAGCGGTTAAGTTGAGAAAGTTAAGATCCTGAGACCTGTGCAGACCAGTTATTTAAGGCTCCAAACCTAAACGGAACCCTGGTAATCCAGCCTACAACTGCAAGAAGGCAATAAATACCAGATCGAGATCCTTCGAACACATCTGACATGATTCGAGGTGGCACGGTGCGTGGTGACGATCGAAGTCGACAGCGGTCTGGTTACACGTTTGGTCATAAATATTCGAAGATATATCAATCAGTAAAGAGGCAGACAATAAATCTTTGGGTGTCATAGCACCTATGTCCATAATAATGCTATACACTCACATAGGCGGCGTACTCCTTGACCTCGTGCTCGTTGCTGTGCGTGGCGGACACCCGGCCGCGCCAGAAGCAGTCCTGGCACATGGTGTAGTTGGCGCAGCGCGTGCAGCGGTAGCGGAAGCCTGTGAGCGAGCTGCGGCGACAAGCGCTGCAGGCTAGCGGGTGGACCACTGAAAGAAAACAATTATTCACGGTGTTAACAGACCCTTCACGAACCCGAAAGGCACTTGTGCTCGCTGTCATGTTGTTGCGATCACATTTTTGTTCTGGACCATACCTGGGAACCTTCTAGTAACGGAGATATTGGAAGTCAAAGTACTTTTCCACAAGTTTAAAAAAATACAAGTTTTTAATGTTGCATTGTGACTGTATTTTAAATACCTCCATGAACAATTTACTATTCAATGCATCCATCAGCACAATGTTTTCAGGGCGTTACATTCAGTCCTACCGTAAACCGTAAATTTTAACTCGACGGAAACGACTGTTGCTTAAATCGTTTCCCAGCAATAATTTTTGCATAGAGTTACTTAGTTTGATGTATAGAATGCTTAGTTGACGGCTTCGTGAAGGGTCTGTTTACACCCTGGTGCTAAAGTATATACCAGAACACATTTAGGTTTTAAGATAAATCTTAGTTGTGTGATCCTGCCTTAAATTAATAGAATATCTGGTGAGGAAAATCTGCTGTTTACTCATGCATAACATTGTCGCTGCTTGAACAGAATAACAATCACAATAAATCAGGAACCGATTGATCGGGTTATAAGGTTAACTGATAAGGTTAACCATATATTTGGTTAACCCTAATAATATATGGCCTGATTAACCCTATTATAAGGGTTAACATTTACTGTAGGGTTTTTAAGCTAACCCTAAAAATTAGAACCCCTATATGGGTAACATTAATTATGAAGTAACTGTATTTATGTACCTTAATAAGTAAAATCTGTTTCGTAAATGCATTTTCTACTCCTATGTTTAATGAATGCCGTGGCAGTCTTTAATTAAGGCTACACTATAAAATGTAAAAATAATATGAGTTCCCAAACATGTATTTTTGGTATGCTTTGTTGGTTGTCCTTAAATAAATAAACATTTTCGGTCCTTTAAAAAATAAATATTATTGCAATGACAACTTACCATTTTCGACGCTAGCAAGTCGGTGCAGCAGAGGGAGCCACACTAGACATGGCGGCCCAGGGTCGGACATCAGTGTGTCGAGGAAATCGTTCACGGTGATCTTGCCGTTCTAGAAAAAAATATTTAGTATTAAGACGGTTTATGATATAATTTGAGGAGCTCGTGGCTAAATAATAGGTCTTTACCTATGTAATTGGAGATTTAATAACCAGCATTTTCAGATTTAATTATCTGTGGATTGGCGCGCAATTCGAAATTCAAATAAATTTTATTCGAAAGCCGTGTTCTTTAGTTTTTTGTTTTTGTGAAATTGTGGTAGTTTTTGGCGCCATGGATAAACTGAAAATTCGTACAATTTTCGAATATGAGTTCCTACGTGGACATACACGAAACATTAACGACGTGTACGGGCCTAACACTGCTTGCATAAACACGGTCCATTATTAGTTCAATCGTTTTAAATCTGGAAATTTTGAGTTGAAGAATGAGCCTCGCGGTCGGCCGGTAACCATTGTCGACAACGACGAATTGAAGGCGATAGTGGAAACGAATTCAACTCAATCTACGGCTGAGCTTGCTGCGGGCCTTGGAGTTAGTGTCAAAACGACATTAAAGCACTTGCGTCAAATCGGAAAGATAAAAAAGCGAGATAAGCTAAAATAAAAAGAAAATACAAAAACTTTTGTTTTTAAAATTTTCATACAAATCTCCAATTTCATAGGTAAAGACCTAATAATAACAGCCGCTCGGATCGAACTTTAGGTTAAGCCGTGCTTGCCTAGGTTGGTCTGTGGATGGGTGACCACCCATTACATACCGAGTTTCCTCCGTGCCTCGGAAAGCACGTTAAGCCGTTGGTCCCGGGTGTCATTAGTAGATCTCTGACAGTCGTTAGGTAGTCAGTGGCCCAAAAAGTCTGACAACCAGTCTTACCAAGGGGTATCGTATTACCCAGTACTAACTGGGTTGTGGAGGTCAGATAGGCAGTCGCTCCATGTAAAATACTGGTATTCAGCTGCATCCGGTTAGACTAGAAGCCGACCCCAACATAGTTGGGAAAAGGCTAGGCAGATGATGATCAAAAACCACAGACCACGGTGAACTTGGCTAAGTAAAGTAAGTCGTTCATAATTAATATTAAACTTAATACATGTGCGAATAATAAGATTGAATGTGAATGAGAGTATAACGTAAGTATGAATTTCATTCATTCTTTTTCGAGTAATGCGAGATATTCGTACAAATCGATTTTACTTGACGAATTATAGTCAAAGTCAGTGCATTTTGCCGTTACGACGTATCATATGCACCAAAGCAAATGCGCTATTCTTAATGCGTTTGGAATGTACGAGTTGGTTGCATAGTAAAGCATGTTTACGATCCAGAGCGGTACGGCCTGGTGTGGATACATCACAATTGGTCCTGTACCCCACATTTCTCTAATTGTTTAAGTTCAATATTCGGCGAGCCCATTGCCATCAACCCGGCACGAATTCAGACTCGCTGCTACTGAGAAATTCTTTATGGAAAATCGAACCCAAGGTTTTATGCTCAGCAGTTGCGCTTGCGACCACAAGATCACCAACACAGTGGTACCATCTGATGCTGCCACGGTTCGTATCAGACAGTAATGGTTAAGGACCTTCTAGAATTTACCTGACAAAAGAGCTCGTGGCTAAATAATAAGCCGCACGGGTCGATCTTCAAGGATAAGCAATGCTTACCAAGGTCGGGCCGTGGACGGGTGACCAGCCATTACATACCGAGTCTCCTCCGTGCCTTAGAAAGCACGTTAAGCCGTTGGCCCAAGCTATCATTTATAGGTAGTCAGTGGCTGGAAAGTCTGACAACCAGTCTTACCAAGGAGTATCGTATCAATTACCCAGTTCTGAGTTGTAGAGGTCAAATATGCAGCCGCTCGGTTCGGTTAGACTGGAAGCCGACCCCAACATAGTTGGGAAAGGCTAGACAGATGATGATGAGAACTTACCTGATTAAATATAGTAAGAGCCAGAGAATCAGTATAGCTGAACGACGGAGACTCGTACACCGCCGCTGGTAGAGCGAGAACCTCTCGCAGGTAATCCGACAGTCTCTTCATGAGTAGGTGGCCGTTGCCATCCGATAGTTGTGAGAATATGTCTGGCGGGAGAAAGGTTCATTTTATTTTAAGAATACTTTACCCCAAGCCACAAGATGCAAGCGATGGTTAGTTTGTGGCTCACCGTTTCGTAGGACACAACTGTTGGTTCTTTGATGAATAATAAACTTATTACTACTACTACTTGAGTGGTGTGCCTAAGGGCCAACAATACGGCAAGCCCATAAGGCAAGCAGACTGTTCAGAAACCCTAACATCGTGAAGAGTAGTCGGTTATAAGGGCAAGCCTAGCTTGTAGGCTTTATGGCACTATACTTAATGAAGACATTCGAAGATGAACGATTCTTATTCTGATCGCGTCAAGACTTTTATACTTTTTTAGCACATTAGTTGTCAACGTTAATTGAATCAGTGGCATTTTTTAAGGTAACAAATGATGATTTATCTTTTGTCAGTTATAAATAAGTTTTAATGACACTAGATGAGCAGCATCATGCTGAGTTAGGGCCTCTTGGCATCGTACATGCCCATTTAGTTTAATTTATCTCTCTTTCTTGCTTTAATTTCTGTTATTTTTTTTTTTATCTTAGATTTATTATTTGTCCTGTGCGAGTCCAATAAATGGGTTTATTTCTAAAAGAATAGTAGTATTGAATTAAAATTTCTTGAAGATACAGAACAAGGCATTTGCCCTGTAATTTGTACTAGAAGAATGTATATTTATTTCTAGTGATTAGAGAAAATATATTCATTCATAAGTAATCTAAATATACATATTTAAAATAAATAAAATCCTAGTGTCAAGAGTACCTACTTCATTTAAATTGCATGATTATTAATATTCATTTCCTTAACAAATGATCTAAGATGTTGGATCACATTGATGACTCACGTCTAAGTAGCCTAGAACACTATTCACAGGAGTCATTAATGATTCATTGTGTACACTGACCTTCACGCTTCATACACACTATACTGTCCCTGTAAGCCAAAAAGCGGTAAGTCAATAAATCTATGTTTCGAGAAAAAATTGAATATGTAAACCTATTTTACTCATAATTATTACAAAAAAAAATTAAGATATGTATGTTTTTCTTTCTGGATATACAATAAAAATAGGGTTATTTTAATTAGTACAGTGATGCAATAATGTCGATAGTCATTACAGGTGGTCAGTGGTCCGAAAGTCTTGACAACCAGTGTTACCAAGGGGTATTGCATTACCCAGTACTAACTGGGTTGTGGATATCAGATAGGTACTCGCTCCTTGTAAATGTATTCAGCTGCATCTGGTTAGACTTGAAGCTGACCCCAACATAGTATAGTATCAGATTTTCGATTTTTTAAGATACTGCTTTTGGGCTTGCAGGACGGAATACGTAACACACAAAAGTACTTACATCTTAGTTTATCCATCAACTTGCCAGCACACATCGTGGCGAGAGCCACTTTGATGGAAAACACTCGGATTTTCCCCACATTCTCACTGAAATAAAAAGAAGATACATTCATATTTGTTTTTTACACCTGCTAGGCCTATACAGAGTATTCTATAAGCAGATAACGATAGTAATCAGAGGATGAGGGCTAGATCTTATTTTATAATAGGCTGTAATTTATCCTTGAGTTAGTAGAAAGTAAAAAATTAAGTTTGGGTCGAAATATTTCATACAATGGGTGTAAAAAGAACCTTAACGAAGACGAAAGGCACTTGTTCTCCCTATATTTATTTTTATTCTGTATCATAACTGGGAACCTTCTAGTTACGGAGATAATCTCCATTATTTTGGCATAAGAGGTCAGCTGCTTGAACTAGATTCTAATCTCCTTTGTGTATAAAATATTCAGCTCCTAAAGATAGTTAATTATTAGATTAAAGTCGCATTTGCAATGACTTGTCATTATTAATCTATTACATAAGCATTAAAATGTTGATAACTTATAATGAATAAGGTGCAACTTGATTAGTATTACTACTAACACCCATCATCCATTCAAGGCCAGGTAATTTGCATCATCATGTTAATATGTAAACAACAATAAATTATTCTAGGTCAGGAAGCACTGAATTAAATTCACATTAAAAAAATAGACTGGTGAGATAAAATATTTCGAGTAAGGGAAGAAAGAATGAGAGAGAGAGCAAAAAGTATTATTGGGTTTTTCCAATAGGCATTTCTCAGTAGCAAGCAACCCGTTTGGAAGTTGGCGGTATGATACCCCGTGCCTCGGAAATCGAACTCACCCAGTACTGTATGCAGACAGCAACCAGTTCAACAATAAAGCTGAACACGCTTCAACGGACACCTGATGAGCGGGCGGCAGTCTTTTGTTCAAGTTGTGGTACAACGAAGATACAAGCGTTTCCAGTCTCGTTACGTTAACACATGCGGTCGGCTCTAGAGTGTTCAGTGCGTTCTCACGGAATGCTTCTATTACATTCCATATATCTATTACGTGTACTGAAAGAAATAGGGTACATTTGTAGGATATTGCCACAGTTGATTTCTCCTTTTTTTAAATATTAAACAAAAACCAAAGACATTAAGTTTGAAATAAAGCTATTTAATTTTAACTGTTACTTTATTTGGTCATTATCATTTCATCCCGGAATCACCCACTGCTGGGAAAAGCCCTCCCCATTATTTTGTCATAATTTTCAGTCCCTCATTTCAAGTGTTTTATAAGTACTATGTAGTATATTGACTACTAAATATACTCACACAATTTGTCATAGTCAACAATAATTTGAGTCAATGACTTATTAAGACCTTGGTGCCCAATCAGGCTAAACATAGAGGTGTAATTCCAGCCCAGTTTTAAATATTCATGACTCAATCTATTTGGGGCATCAGTGAAACCATTTCATAATTTTGGAAGCAATAAACACCAATTTAATCCAATAAAAAATGAATAAAACTTGTTAGTTGATTAATGTATTTATGCACCAACAGGAAAAACAGTTGGTTGGCCAAGTTTTTTTTTTGTTTGAAGATAAATTATATGATCTAGTTTTTTGAACCAGTATAAATAAATTACACTCTACATTACTCACAGTTACATTTCTTTTGAACATAGCGGAGCTTGCAAGCGGTTCTGTATGAGGCAAATCTGATCAGGTCAAAGTTCTGTTCCCTCATCTCCTGCAGCAATTGAGAGCGAGGGTCAGCGGAGACTGAGCCCGCACTGGGCATCCCCCGTAGGTCTCCCACACTGGGCACTCCGCCCACACTCTCACGTTCTAACGACATTTTCACTACTACAAAGAATTACAACGATAATTATCACAAAAAAAAAAAAACAGATTATGAAAAACGGATCCTCCTCGACATCACAAAGATAAGATCGAAAGTGATTTGAGCGACAAAAAATATAAACAAGGCCCGCCGCCGTAGGTCCGCAAAAACATTTGATATCAGTAAATTGTAACGAAATTTACGATGATAAAGAGCTCTTACCTTAACCGAACGATTAGCTCATTACTTTGTTGACATAACGATAATATATTCACGGCAAACTCAAGATTATTTCTGTAGTTATATCGATTCAAATATATTATTAGTGACAACTTGATATTTACTTGATGATTAAATTATAAACGGAAGCCACATTCACTGTTTCAACGCACGTCTTCACTCTTTTTTTTAATAGATTATTTCCTTGTCATCTACTTCATCGAATAAATTATAAAAGTAATTCCTCTACGCCAATAAATTACGGAATATTGAAATCAACATGACAAGCCTGCCATTAAAAGTGCGTTCCTGAAATACTGAATTTTTCATCTCTATTTAAATTTTTCAAATAGTAAAGAATCAAGGTAACCGTGAAGGCATGAAATTGTAAGATTCATTTAATAAATTATCTAAGTATATTAATTAAACTTTTTTCATTAACTTGATAAATATTGTGTATAGAAAATAAAAGAAATAACAAAATTTTGTGATTATAAAATTCTGTGTGTAATGGAACAAGTAAATGTCATACCATAAACAAATTTTGACTTCTAATAGAAATGCCGATTTGGACACTTGGGTTATTGCACAATGGACACTGTAGTGTAGGTTGTTTATTAAAATACATAAACATTTCTCAGTTATTTCTACAACGACTCAACACTACAGGTAGTTAATTCTAAGTCAGTGCTTTCTTACCAGCAGTCAGTCAAACTACAAATGTGTGAAATAAGGCGTTTGTGATGAGCTTCCAAGCCTTACCTTACTGCCGATCAATCGATTCAAAGTGATATTGCGGTTTCTGTGCACAAATAAAAAAAAAAGCTCTCGCTTGTAACTTGCGTTAAAAAAGCGTGATAAACCGAATTCAGAGCTAGCAGCTGTTGGCAAGTGGCTAGTAGTTAGCTAGTAGTTGCTGCTAGTACCAGTATTTCTAGTTGGTCACATCTAGTTTTGTATGTCAGTGTTTGTGTTTTAAATATCACTCAAAAAGTAACTTAAATGACACTGTCTAGTCATTAATGTTTGTTTTGTTGTTACTTGTAGTTTTAGCGCGCCCGGTGCAAAATATGAAATCGTAATCATAAATAAATATTTCATAAATTATAAGTTAGCTTTGATCATCAACTGTTTTTATCATTTTGTTTAGGCACAGTCATCTTGCTCTTTCCTCGTTCTTTATTATTTTTAAACTGCGCTGTTTGTGTTCACTATAAAAATCCGCAACCATAACACGGACGTATTAATTACCAACCATGGATAGGCTTCAGATCCGTGGTGAAGTGCGAGGTATCCTCCAAGAAACTCTACAGTACATCATCGAAGAAATTGACGAGGAAGCCGATATAGAAAGCGTAAAACTAAACCGCAAACGTAAATGGGTTAAAGACAAAGTTAAACAGGACACAAACAATTACATATTCCACGAGTTGTCTGTCAAAGGCCCTACAGAACATTTTAAAGCACTACATATAACAGAAGAATCATTTTACTGGCTTCTTAAAATATATCGACTCTCAGGTAAAAAGTCAGATAAGGGTAACTTTAATAACTATGCAAAAAAGTTTAAAAGAATTGTAAAACTTACTCAAAAGTCGCAAAATAATTATTATATACAAACAGCCACAAACAAACCTAAAGCAATATGGCAAATAATAAATAAAAATAAAAACAATAATCCCCCTGAAAAAATTGATAGATTAAGATATAATAATCAAGTTATAACGGCCCCTGATACTATAGCACAAACATTTAACACTTTCTTTATTGACGACATCTCGAAACTGACAAATAATAAAATAAATTACGCAAAGATTCTAACTTATAATAAACCAAACTCCTGTTTCTTAACCCCAGTTACCCTAAACGATGTTGTGAAATTAATCATGGCATTAAAAAACACCAAAAGTACGGGCTATGATGGAATTTCAACGCAAATAATAAAACGTGTAGTGTACATAATTGCCCCAATCATAACTCATATTATAAATCAGTGTCTTGAGGAAGGCATTTTCCCAACATATTTAAAAACTACGGTGGTTACACCACTATTTAAAAAAGGAAACCCAGAAGATGTACGATGTTACAGGCCGATTGCTCTCATTCCAATATTCGCCAAAATATTTGAAAAAGTACTAAATAATAAACTTACTGAATATTTCGAGAAAAATAAAATAATAATTGATAATCAAGTAGGATTCAGAAAAGGGAAATCGGTAAATTCAGCAATTCATCAGTTTTTAGAAAAAATACTTACAGAACTAGATAAAAAAAACCAAGTTACAGCTCTATACATGGACATGACAAAAGCGTTTGATTATGTTGATCATGAACTTCTTTTGCAAAAACTGGAAATATACGGAGTTCGGGGTAAAGCACTACAAATAATCAAATCATACCTTTGTAACCGAATACAGTTCACTGAAATAACACAGTTATGTCCATTTACAAAGAGTGAGATTAATTATACATCGAGTCCTAGATTTATAAAATATGGTGTACCTCAAGGGTCAATACTGGGACCACTACTGTTTCTCATGTACATAAACGATTTACCTAATGCTATTCAGCAACCTATGGTTTTATTTGCAGATGACAGTACGGTTCTTTTCACAAATAATAAAAACAAAAATCATGAACAAGAAATAAATGATTCCTTATCTAAATTAATAAATTGGCTTCAAATAAATAATTTACAAATTAATCTCACAAAAACACATTACATGAACTTTAAAAATAAAAACGCGACATCTATTCCTTTAAGTATTGCATACAATAATGAAACAGTAGCTGAAGTAGCAAATACAAAATTTTTAGGAATCCATATAGATTCGAATATGTCATGGAAAACACATGTAAATAGTGTATGTACCAAATTGAATCAATTTTCTTACGCTCTATACATGCTTAAAAAAGTATCCAACCAGACCGCGCTTCTTACTGCTTACCATGCGTATGTGGGATCCACTCTGTCGTATGGGTTAATATATTGGGGAAACTCGACTAATAAAGAAATTGCGTTCAAAGCCCAAAAAAAGTGTATTAGGTCTATATGTGGGTTACGCCAAACGGATTCATGTAAACCACATTTCGTAAATCTCAAGATTTTAACACTCCCTGCTCTATTTATCTACCTGGCCTCAATTTTAGTTAAATCAAACATTACAAGCTATGATACGTTAAAAAGCAGAAGACTTAAACATACCTTAAGAGATAAAACGTCCCACACTAGAGCGTACAGTAATAGTGTTTTCTGTATGAGCACAAAGATTTATAACAAGCTACCTATGGACATTAAGATTATAAATTCAATTATTATTTTTAAAAGAATGCTAAAAAATTTCTTAATTAAAAAGGCCTATTACTCAATAGCAGAATTTCTTGAGGAAAAATAATTTTGTTCAATAAAGTACCTATCACTAAAGTGAATATAATTCAGTAAAATATTTTAAAAGGATTATGATAATTAATATTAAATGATTACAATACTGTGACATAATTGAATTAATGAATAATGATAATTTTTAAATCAGGTAACTCATGACATGTGTATTTTTATTTAGGTATGACTATAATAATTTATAATTAATATGATGTAAATGATAAAATTATATAATGTAATTAACGATGTCCTATATAAAATTAAATATTTATAACTTTTTTCTTTTTAATTAATGAATGTAAATAATGCATGTTCAACTGTTACTGTTACAATTATAAGCATATATGCATGATGAAATTGCAATGCCCTAACAGGGCCACTATGTTCTAAGAACTATTATCCTCTGTTAAGAACTTTATTTATGTACACATAGTTAGCAATAAAGAATTTGAATTTGAATTTGAATTTGGCTACTACAAGGAGTAGAGCCGTATATTCAGAAGACAGATACTGTAATGCGAATGGCTCTGCCTGCTATACTGAAACTTGAAATTGTTCTGCATTTGTTTGCTACTGGAAGCTGTTTGAGAGTTCTAGAATGTTTGTTCAATGTTTCAAAAACTAGTATTAGTTTGATGATTCATAGAGTATGTGATGCCATTTGCTTAGCATTAAAGGATTATATTAAGGTAAAAAAAAAGTTTTTTTTATTGAGTACAATTTATTTAAGATAAAATTTGTATCATAGCCTGATTTAAAGTTCAAGAGATTGTGTTTTATCAATTCATAAAATCACAGTTATACATATTTTATGCAAATAGTCAAAATTATGCTTTACTGGACAGAATTCTAATAACATTGTATGGTTTGAAGAAGAGCAGATTAGACATGTTTTTGTGGTAAACACAAGCCTTTCCCAATGGAACTTGAACTACTAAAATGCTATTCCTTGAATCAGCCATCACCCAGTCTATCTCGGCGCTTTTTCCAAGCAATCAGTCTTGAGCAGTTTTCACTATGCATGCCAAACTCTTGGTACACTTCCTCAAGGACTAATCTGCTCAAACTTTACATAAAATGGTGAAGACGCCCCAGAACCTGGAGAATCTTGCAACCGTATTTGTGTCAAATAACTCTGTATATAATGCTGAGCTTGCAAGGCCTGTTCTAGTGGTAACATCTTTAATTGTGCTGCAACACTTCGGCCAAATATGTCAAATTCATGTTCTTCAGGAGGTGGAGTGTTATTCATAGCACAGACTTCTTTGACTTTTGTTAAAAGTGATGACAGCTCTTGCAGTCTTCTCTTCTTTAACGAGCGAGGCTGCTCTGTTTCTACTAATGTGTTGTCTGCAGACTCTTCAACAGTATACTGGGAGTTATTACCACCATTGTTACTATCATCTTGAAAGCTGGTCCCACCAACATTTTCATCTGTGTTTTCCTGAAAATATCCAAAATAACATAACATCGTAATTTGGTTTTAGGTACCAACTCATGAAGAATGGAAAGGTATTGAAACTGGTTTTAGAAATACTTGGAACTTCCCAAGATGCTGTGGTGCTATTGATGGGAAATTTGTTGTGATGACATCTCAAAGTGACACAGGAAAGCATCAGCACAAAATTGCCTTATTGGCTGTGTGTGATGATGATTATTGCTTCAAATATGTTGATGTTTGGCCTACAGAAACGTTACCAAAAGATGTTTTTGGAGACAGTAATTTAGCTATGACCTTAGAAAACAATCAACTTCCTCCAGACCATGTTTTAATTGGAAATGAAAACTTCCCATTAAAAAAGTATTTAATGAAACCATATGAAGGAGAAAAATCAGAAAAAGAGAAAGTATTCAACTACAGATTGTCCCATGCTAGAAGTGTCATTGATAACTCTTTTGGACTTCTTGTGAGCCGCTTCAAAATCTTCGAAAAACCCCTTCCATTTTCAGCAGATAAGATAGAAAAAATTGTGAAAACCTGTTGTGCTTTACATAATTGGTTAAGAATGATTAAATGTCCAATAGAGGTGGCAACACTGCATGTCAAAGACAATGATACTGGCAACACTATACCTGGATCATGGAGAGAATTACTGACAGAAAGGCTAGATGAATTCCCCCAGAATATAGAAAACTGTTCTTCAGAAGATGCTAGTCAGATCAGAGATGATTATGCTGATTATTTTATGGGAGAAGGGGCTGCAGTGAGCTAGCAATTGCAACGGAAAAATTGAGAAAAATAATCATGCCTTCTAAACATACTGTGATTTTAGTTCTTATGTTCAATACCTACAGAAAAAAAAAACAAATAAAAATCTTACCAAACTGTCTTCTTTTCTTATTGAATTAAGTATCGAGAACCATTTGAGATTTGGAACGTAAACTTCTCCCGAACCCGAAGTCTTGGACTCTTTTATTTTCTTTAATTCCTGGCTGAATGTGGAGCGAATATTTTTGATTTTCACGACGATCTCCTTTTCGCCAAAGTTGGGTAAATTCATATTATTTGCTATGTCCCTATACGCTGTTAATCTGGCTATTTTATTTTTGTATAGTGAATGTTTAGTATTCCACAAACACTCGTGAGCAACATATTCGCCAACAAACTTAATTGTAATGTCTTCAGACCACTTGTTTCCCGCCATTTTACAAAACGTAAAGCACTGTCAAGGTCAGATAAAAATGACAGGTACTAAGCTGAACTAAAATCTCTTGTTCACACTTAGCCAATTATTATTATTTTAGCTCAAAAGGCTTATTCTGCTGTGGCTGTGAGACGAGTATATTAGGTATTCAATTTATCTTTTATCGATTATACCGCAACTTAGGTTCACTGCTTTATCGGTTGCTAATATTAGCCAAGTATTTTTTATTCAAAAATAAATCAAGCTTCTATAAAATCGTCACACTCGTCACTACTTAAACGCTGACGTTTACACGTCTCCAGAGTCCAGTGGAGTGCCAAGTTCGTGTCTATGATACTTACAGTTTAGTGACTTACTTGAACCGTGTAAACAAGTTATTTAGAAATTAGTCGAGTTGATTGAGATTTAGTCGAGTGGTATAAGTACAGATGTTGAATATGGTCAAAATTCGTGAGTATTTTTTAGTGCGAAGCTTATGACAGGTGTAATATGCATCGCACTCGCTCGATTTATTTTGGATTTTGGGGAAAATCTAGATGGCGTTACTTACTGGTTTCCGTTTCTAATGTACAAACGCCCAGCACATCAAGCTACCCGAAACTGTCAAATTTTCCCTATCAACTTTGAACTTAATTCTACAGTGATACAGTTGAAAATCTATTAAAGAAATTTGACAGATTGTTGTAGCTTGATGTGCTGGCGTCTTACCTACTTAGAAAGTAGTAGGTGCTCGGTGATGTTAGTTTATACAACATTATTTTTAGAATATGCGAAACCTGAATATAGTTTATTCAGAATAAGTAACTTTTTAAACCATGTTATATTTTGTCCCAAAAATATTTAAAATAAAGTTGCTAGTTGGACACCGAGCGACACTTATCGCAATCATTTAGGTACCTACTGCCAAATTGGTGACCACGTTTTTGTGCGGACAACCAGGTAACAGAACAAGCTTATTACTTTGTGATTTTTCATGATACAGTTTTGAAATTTTGTACATAGACTTTACATAAAAATACTAGAAACGTGTTTCAGGTTTCGTATATACTAAAACTAATGTTGAATATACTTCGTCCCTTATGTTTGCACAATCAGGCTAATAATTTGTCTATTTGGAGGTTAATATGACGTCTTAAAGCAGGAGTAATTACAGTGTGGGAAAGAGACAGAGCTATACAGGTCTTCTAGCGACATCTCTTTCCCCCACTGGAATTACCGCTGCTAAAAGACGTCATGGTAGGCCACCTGTTTCGTTAAGGTAGGAAGATATGCTATAATTTATAGTTATAGGTGTTTCCTTGCGAAAATAGTTCTGCATAATGGTAGTTGTAGGATGAAAAAGAATTGTAGTTATCTAAGACATTTATTTATAAATGAACACAGTTTACATTAACATTATCTGCTGCAGACAAATCAATACAACAATAAAATTATTATTTACATTACTATTCAAAATCTACACATTTACTAATATGAACAACACAACACTACATTTTTACAATTTCTAGTTATTTTTACTCGCCCGGAGCATTGCCTTCGATACACATTTATTTATAAATCTAAGTAGCTATATAATTTTCATAAATAAACTTATTTGTTTAATTTGTCTACTTGAAAAGTTTGTAGGACGCGATTTAGTGAAACATTCACACTTAAAAAATCAATATTTATAATTCGATAATCAAAATTTGTTCCTAAGTACCTACTAAACCAAAAAAATTAGAAAGATTTTATTAATTTAGAAGATGAGAATGTTAACGATGAAATTATAACAAATGAGTAAGTGGTTGCTTACAACACAAAATAATATTAGTCTATTGATAAGAAAAGTTTTAATATAAACAATTTTTTTTGATTGGGTCCTCCTTTTAGGCAGATAGTGCCTGTGTCGGGAGAGTCCGCTCTTCCATAGCAAGTCGTATTTCTATACAATTTAACTATGTCACGATCATTCTTGGTGTTTATGTTTTGTTTCTACCTTCCATTATAGACGGACAGCAAACCGGTAGGTATAGCCATTTTTATTTGTCCCATCTGGGCGCCAAATAAATCATTCACAAACATTAAAAAAAAAAAATACGACAATAAAGTAGGTAATTATTTTAGAGTTATAAAGTACTGATGCAAGATTGTCATGTATGAAAGTTAGTTTTCCACAGCTATCATATAGGTTTTGATTTAGCCACTTGAGTGCTACTTTTAGTAGACTCATTAAAACACTTACGATACCGGGACTAAAAAGCGATTAGGTAGGTACTTTATTAGAGTTTTAACATGATCATGTTTTTGAGTTCATATGGCATAACAAATTGATAGGCCTTGCAAGTTACCTAGTGATTTTATTGATGACCTTTCTGTGGGTTCGAAGATTCTATAAATTAAGTAGGTAGGTACTCTACAGTAAGCGGTACAGTTACAAGTTACATGAGTGTACATTTCTCAGGTATACATAAGTACAAAGATATATAGTTATATACTTACAAAATTATTGTGCTTGTCACAGATCTGTTTGCGAGTTGGTCCAGCCAGCGTAGGACGTAGATTATTTAGTAATATGCTTAACGACTAGGTGGAAGCGTATCTAGGGATATACGTTTCTACATCTTTGTTAAAGTAGGTATAGCTCTTAAGATTAGGTATAGCAGCGATTCTCAACCTTTTGAAGTCTCAAGACAAGTTCTTGTGGCCTTTTTATTTATTTAACACTTCAAGCACAAAAGTACAGAGGCGGACTTAATGCCATGCTTTTTGTATGGGTCAAAGATTTTTGTTCACGTAGGCATGTGGTCTATGTGGCTGCTAAAGCGAGCCACAATAATCTGCTTCATTTACTTTATGTTGCGTTGTGCTAGATTGCGTTGCTAACGTGTAGGTAGGTAAACTGAATTATAGTGCGGATTTAAAAATATCCAACAAGGTTTTTCTGTATTCGCACTCCATCGGTATTGAAGTAGATATTAAACCATCGTTAGTACTAGAATATGCCTTTCAATTTGTTTATTATGTAAGTTTAGCAACGGTTGAAGATTAGTATTTTTTTCTAGATTGGTTGATCATCGCATCGTTCTAGAGACAGATAAAAATTCTTAGCATAAGATTTTATATTTACCTATCGTTTTTTTTCTAGTTATAAGTACTTAATCATGCTATATAATATATTTCTGAAAGTAGCATTCATCTCACAAAATTCACATTTAGGTACATAAATAAATATTTATATTTTTTAACAATAATAATCTACTTTTTTTTCTTAGGCATAGACAACAGAATACGAGGCATTTCTCTAGTAAATATATAAATATTTCCGATAAATACTTTGGCAGGACGATAGTAAAACTGTTAACAACATCACTACTTCATACATGTTATCTACGATAAAGGAATTATCTTATAAAATTAGTGGAATATTTTACAATTTAGAATTTATTTACAGAACTCTTAGTTCTTTTTTATAGCCAGTGGCGCCCCCATACACAATTAAGACGTACAAAATACAGGAACCACGAGAGAGCTCTGTTGGAAAAGTTCAACAAACATAACTGAGCAGGCCCATTTTATAATAATAATAATAAAAAAAAAACTTTGCGTATTACTTCAGAAACTTACATTGAATTAAGTTATTAAAAGTAAGTTTAAAATAATGAGCTTCAATGTAATACCGAGTAAGTACTAGACTCCTGTTTGAGGCTCTCGTCTTCGGTTAAATGCCACTGGCTGAACTATCTTCGAAAAAATCCCATTGATATGTCCCCTAAACTGATATATATAGAAAATTTAAAATATACTTCCCGAACTTAAACATGAATTTGAAAATTTTACTTTCTAAAACAAATTTAGTGACACCAACACAAATATTTTAAAAAATTGGGACAATTTGGTAGATAAATAAATTTGGGAGCCTTCCCCAAAATTTTTTGGCAAAATAAGTTAAGTTTACAAAAATGAACAGAGAAAGATATCTTCCCCATATTCTTGCTTAACTCTTCACCGCGTCCATTTCCCATCAATGGCCTTCTAGGACCGTCGTAGCTCCAGAAGATTTTCTTTTGTTTTCGCTTAGACATACAGCCAGTGTTTCCAAGTAAAGCGGCTGACGGGGGCGCCACCTCTTATGGCCTCGTGTTCAGATTCCGGTGATATGCAGCAGGCCAAACGCTGAAAGTTGAAAAGTAATTATTGCAAAAAACTAAGAAGGTAAAGAAGCTTGACCGCATAGGTCAGATTGAGACCTAGCTATGATCGCGCCATCTACAATTA
The DNA here is from genome assembly GCA_963576755.1 of Noctua janthina. Taxonomy (NCBI): domain Eukaryota; kingdom Metazoa; phylum Arthropoda; class Insecta; order Lepidoptera; family Noctuidae; genus Noctua; species Noctua janthina. The sequence goes on along the minus strand of OY755068.1, from coordinate 10,579,837 downwards.
GCTTTTAACGATCCTCCTCATTCAACACGATTTTGAAAATATCCTTATCGCTGGTAGAATGTCACTTTGTCCAGCCACTGATGAATGAAAAATTGTTAAGAAACAAACCTCTCGGAAGGTCCCAGGAGTGGATAGCAGCTTGTATATCGCGACGATAGGTATCATGAGTATGGAGGAGCAGGCCAGGCCCCAGCCCAGCACTACGGCCCACGGCGGGTACGTGTAGTGCTGGTATTGCAGCGGTTGCTGGTACAGGAGGCCGAAGACAACCACACCCTGAAATGTGACAACGAAATAAGCAAGCACTTACTTGGTACTTAGTAATAATGCACGTAGGTATTTTCGAGTACTGAGATGAGTAAGATGTTTAAAATACAAATAGACAATATGAATCGTACGTAGTTTTTGTTTTTATAGCATATAGTTATGTAATCTGTTACCAAATTAGAATTGTGTGAAGTGGTATTCTACTTACAATGATGAAAGTAGGACTGACGAATTTCCAGCATATCCTCCAATACAGACCAGGTCTGAATCCAAGCATCTCCTCCACGTCATCAGAAAACCGCTTCAAGCCTGCAAATGATTCATTCATGAACATACAAAGACTAGTACTACTGTAAGACTTGTACTTAACGGTGAGAGTGAAAAAACAGGGTGAAATACCATAGAACCAGGACACAGCAACCGCTTCGAAGAGAGCAGAGCACAGCAAAGATATGCCAGCAGCATAGGTGTCCAGCAAATGGAACATGTAGATGCCACCCTGAAAAAAAAGGTAAAACATGAACATATGAAATCAAAATCAAACAAATCTAGGAATTTGCCTTCCTTAGGGTAGTGTATACCTTGAGGACTTCTACACTATGAGAAACAGGCATAATCAACTTTAATGCAGTAACGTTGCAACCAAGATAGGGTGGTACAGAGCAGAGGTGATACAGTAAATAACAGCCTCCACTTTTGAGTATAGTTGCTGCCAGTTAAGATGGCAATAGCGGTCATTGCCCTTTCCCTGATATCTCTTTACACGAACTGAAACCATAAACCGTGTTACTTATCGTTTCTTCTGTTAATGTTCAGGATCACAATCAATGTCAATTCAGGTGCTATTAACAGGTTTGTATACGTTTTTTAAAAGATGAGATTCAATAAATGTATGTGGTTCAATGACCGCTATTGCGATCTTAACTGGCATTAACTATAGTAGGTAGGTCGTGGAGTCGTAGGTTCGAACCCAGGCAGGTGTATCACTTTATGTAGTTTATATCAACACAACTGCTCTCAAAACGGTGAAGGATAAACATCGTGAGGAAACCGGCATTCGAATACATGAAACTTACACTAACCCACACAGAACCTGTGTGTCGGATTACGGCGCACCTCCTTGAAGGTTTGTGTCCCAACAATGGGAAAGTTAAAACCTGATTATTATGCAAATGCTTATGTATGCTACATGGTCTTACCGGAGTAATATTAATGCAGGCCACACAGAAGGAGACGCAGACCACGATGAGCGTGAAGTGTTCCCGTCTCAACCAGGTGGCGCCACAAGCGCGCGAATGATCCAGTAGACCAGTTATCACGCACTCTAGACCACCCATCTACAAAAAGAATTTGCTTAACTAATATATAGAACGTCGCACTTTTAAGGAAAGTTACGGCTTACAGTCACTATAGTCAGTAGCAGCTGTATACTTTTTTTTGGGACAAGCCCATCACACTACTCCCAACCCACCGCAACTCCTGAAAGCCAGAATCGGCAGTGGCGACCACCAGAAAAGCGACGAGACAATGAGGCTAAACGAAGTCCCAGAGAAAAATAACTGTCTTCGATCCCGCCACGAAAGTTATCAGAAAAAAATAGCGGAGGAGATTCATTCTCTCCTATTTTTTAGTCAACCGACTTCTCTGGTCAGGTCTTCCCGAGCTCCACTTCTTTCGGCCATAATCATAAAAAGGATTTGAAAACCTGGTAATTCGATCTTACCCCAGAATCTAATCCCAGCATGATAAGCATAAAGAAGAACAGCATTGCCCATAGACTCGCTCCTGGTAAAGTTGCGACCGCTTCTGGATACACTTGGAATACCAGCCCGGGTCCTTCAAAACATAAAAAAAGCAAATTAGGTACATGAAAAAGGTCAACTTAACTGCCAGAAAGTGTTTCCAAGTGGCAAATAAGTTATCTTACACACTTCATGCTCTAATACAGGGTGTAAACTGACCCTTCACAAAGCCTTCAACCAAGTATTCTGTACTTACATCTAAATTACGATAGGAACAAGGTTACGATTTAAAATCACGTTTTGCGGTAGCGGTTCATATAACGCACTCAAAACTTTGGTGACGGATATATTGAATAGTTCAGGGAACATGGAGGTACTTTGAAGTTACAACATTTAAAAAAAGTTTTTAAAAAACTTGTAAAAAATTGGAACTTTGACCTAGATCCCTCCCCTTTTTAACTAGATCCAAGGCATGGTCCAGATAAAAAAAAAACCGCAATGAAGGAAAGCACAAGTTCCTCTCGGCTTCGTTAAGGGTGTTTTTACACCCTATATAGTAAGTTCCTGTAATGATAAATAAATTTTTTCATACCTTCAGTAGCCACAGATGATATTGGTACTCCTTGTTTATGCGACATGAATCCAAGATAAGTAAAGATGACGAATCCGGAGAAGAACGACGTGAAGCAGTTTACCAATGTGGTTATCAAACAGTCTCTGAAAGAATAAACACACAAGTCAGTTAAAGAGAGACATCAAACTTTGTAAAAGTCTCAAGGATCTTGGCTTTATTTGCCACTAGCTTTTGCCCGCGGCGTCGCCCGCGTGGATGTCGAAAAATATCTAACGGGAACGTACCGAATAAACATAGTTACTTACCTTCATCCCCCTTTTTAACCCTTCGGGGGTAGAATTATTAAAAACGCTGAGACACGTATAAATTAATTTTTAATCGTCAGCTTAAACACAAAATTTGAAGATCTTAACTTCAGAACTGACGGACTATCATGTAAACTTCCATTCCCTATTTTACCCCTTTAGGGGTGAAATTCCCAAAAATCCTTTCTTAGTGGATTACTTAATCTTCACGAAGAACACGTTCTCTAAGTTTCATGTCTCTAGGACCAGCGGTTTGGGCTGTGTTGATATATCACCCAGTCAGTCAGTCAGTCAGTCAGTCTACCATTTTATATATATAGATTGCAGATAGTTTAACCTTCAAAGCATTAGTCATCCCTTGATTTTCATTTTCCTTTCGATCGGGGCTGTCAAATTAGGTTGATACATTATTAACAAATTCTCCCATCCCCATTCTATCATCGGTCGAACAGAGATACGGCGAAGCGTCACCGTTAAGTTCCACGAACCCGAACAAAGAGCTATGCTTCCACATTTATTATGCGAACCGCTAGTCTGTGGAATTCACTGCCGGTTTTTCTGTTTCCCGATCATGATAATCTAGATCTCTTCAAAGTTCGAGTGAATCGGTTTCTTCTAGGCAAGCGTACTCCACCCTAGGCCACGTCATCGCGTCACATCTGGCAAGTTGCTACCCAACGCAAACCTATTTAGTATTTAAAAAAAAAAACATAATGTCGAGTGGTTCGGCAACGTACCTGTAGCAGTTGTTGTGAAAAGTGTTGTAGCTGGCATATGACAGATGAACTCCAAAGCCAGCCCCGACTGAGTAGAAGATCTGGACAGCTGCGTCTACCCACACCTGAAAGCATAAGGGACAGATCATCATTATAATAATGGGTGAAAAAAGACCCTTAAAGAAACCAAAAGAGCACTTATTCTTCCCGTCATTGTGATCATATTTAACCCGCGACGAAAAAGAGGGGTGTTATTTTGTTCTGGATTAGGTTTGCCTGGGAACCTTCTAGTTTCGGAGATATTGATGATTCAGGTTCCAACATTTTCGCACGTTTTTTTTTAATACGCGTTTTTAATGTTGTACTTTAAATATCTCCACGACCCTAGCGCTATTCAATGCATCCAGCAGCACAACGTTTTGAGTGCGTTACATTGAGCGCTAACGTAAGTCGTGATTTATCACACCAAAAAAAAGACGTTTCATCCAATGATTATACGTCATTGGTTTCATCAATGTTTGTGCAGTGTTATTTAGTTTGATGTACACAATGCTTGGTTGACGGCTTTGTGAAGGGTCCGTTTACACAGTGTTGCTGTGTGCTTGAAAACCACAAGTGCGGTCTTTGGATCTTTATTTTTAGAGTGGGCAGTAATCCATCACTTGAACCTCGTGCATGTTGTTAACTCGACTGAGATAAGTATTATAACGAAAAAAAATTCTCCTCCGTGGTGGTCAAAGGGGATAGGAAGAAGAACTAGCACCAAACCTGGGTAAATGTCTGCTGCCAAACAGCTGATCTGTTATGGTGTTAAAGTTTTAGGTATCGATAGACCAACATCTCTCAGTATTGCATGGACAGATAAATGATGACTCATTTTTGAATCAACAATAACAGCAGTCTTTTAATTTGTTTGATATAAAAAGCAAGTGTTGCGGCTTAAAAAATAAAATTGTAACGAACTTGTGTGTCCTTCAGTCTCGTGAGTTCCGGCTGCAGGTAATACGCGATGCCCCTGGTGGCTCCGGGCAGCAGTAGACCTCTCGCCAACAGGATGGACAGCACCACGTAAGGCATGGTTGCTGTCAACCATACAACTTTGCCTGCAACATAGAATACCAATTGTAGACCTGTCAAGTTGATGTCTATCTCAAACGACACAAGAAGATACAGGACTTACATGACCAAGTTAATAAAATCGAAGATCATTTAGGGCTAAACAGATACTCCTGAGCTACACCACGCACTGTCCCATCTTTATGCTTCCTTGCCAGATTGTTTGTCGTGCCTGGGAGACGACGGTTGCTCGAGCCTAGTCTCCGATCCCTCGCATACTCTCCGTGCTCAAAGCAATTCGGATGCTATACAATAGGTATATTGTGATGTGTTCGGCGAATGGAAGAAGAACATGTCAGTATGTTTCGAGTATTATGAGATTGAGAGGCATGCGCAAATCTGTCTGTCATTTTAGTATATTAAATTATAACATAACATAACATCACGCCTGACGCCTGTAATCCCCAAAGGAGATTGTGTTTAAGTCCTATCGCACAAATCCAGACTCCGTGGCTACTACTGAGAAATTCCTGATGGAAAAACCCAATAACACTGCGCGACCTGGGAATCGAATCCAGGACCCCATGCTCAGCAGTCGCGCTTGCAACCACTAGACCAACCAGGTAAGTCTGACTTAAACGAATGCACCTAATTAGCTTTTGACCGTATTATGCCAAAGTAAAATAGATAAAAATATTAAATAACTACTTACCAGAGCTCTTGACTCCCTTGAAGAGTGACAAGTACAGAGTAACATAGACTATCCCCAAGCAGATCGCCAGTTGCCATTTCGGGAAGCCGAGGTCGTTCAGACCCTCTGAGTGTTGCATTTCGAGGACCGCACGGCTGGAAACAAATTAATGTTTATACCTTTTAGTAGGACTTCAAAGGCCGAAGTGATATCGAGTATAGCCTGTCCTGCCGCCTATACCGGGTGTAAACAGACGTTTCACATATCCATCAACCAAGCATTCTGTACATCAAACTACGTAACTTTACGCAAAAATTATTGCTGGGAATCTACTTTTTTTTTTGGGGTGAAAAATCACGTTTTACGGTAGGACTCGATGGAAAGCACTCATAGTATTGTGCTGATGAATGGATTGAAATTACGAGGTTCATGGAGGTGTGTAAAGTAAAAATCTGACATTAAAAACATGTATTCAAAAATAAACTTGTGAAAAAGTTGGAACTTTGACCCTCAATATCTCCGTAACTAGAAGGTTCCCAGGTATGGTCTAGAACAAAAAAATGATCGCAGTGACGGGGAGAACAAGTGCCTTTCGTTTATGTTAAGGGTCTATTTACACCCTTTATGTTTGAGCAAGAAGTATGGAAAAAGAAAACATGCCGCGCCGATCCCAAATTGTTTGGGATAAGGATCATCGATACGCTCAAAATAAGGAGAATGATGAATATATATGTATCTGTCTATCTCGGTTGTGTTGTCAGCCCTTCACTTACCTACTTTACTGAACGGTTTATTTACAACATGGTATTCTTACTTAGATCATCCTGTGCTAGAGAAGCAATATTTATTTTTAAGTATTGCCCTTGAATTTGATAACTAAGATTTTAAACTATCATCGTCACATTAACACCTACCCAGACCGACCTACCATTACCGTTACCTTACCTTACGGCCGCGTCCCGGTACCGTTTGATACCGAGTCTATCTGACCATGCGCCTAGTTATATTTTCTATATTTTGATAGCTTTTAGACGATCTTAGATACATATGTGGGTATTGATTAATTTCAGAATAAATAACCTCATTGGTAGCTATGTGTTTGAGCCGTTTGGGGTTGAAACACTAGGGCCATGGTGTCCGAGTGCCCACACTGCCCACCTAGCTTTAGGGGACATCACCAAGCGATTGGTCGGCTCTTCTCATGACCAGAAGGCTGGCTACTTTTTAGTCAAAGGATCAGCTTTGTCATCCAACGTGGCAATACTGCCAGCCTTCTGGGCACTACTCCTGTTGACAGGGATGTAAACGAATTTTATGACGCCCTTAAATGCTTTTCTTTTCTATACACAATATTTTTTGTATATGCGAAACCTGAATATAGTTTGTTCAGAATAAGTAACTGAATCGATTCCAATAATTTTTAAACCATGTTATATTTTGTCCCAAAAATATTTTTAAAAAGTTACAAGTACCTATCGCAATAATTTAGGTACCTACTGCCAAATTATTATTATCAATGAACTCAAAACGACACTGGAGGCGTGCTCGCGGGCGCGCTGCGTGGTGACCACGTTTTTGTGCGGACAACCAGGTAACAGAACAAGCTTATAACTTTGTGAATTTTCATGATACAGTTTTGAAATTTTGTACATAGATTCTTTACATAAAAATATTAGACACGTGTTTCAGGTTTCGCATATACTAAAACTAAAGTGGTATATGTTACGGCTGAAGATGGGTGTGAACAGAAACTTAAGATTAGCTTAACATAACCTAACCTTACCCAAGTTTAGCCGGCTAATCTTAAGTTTATGTTCACACCTATTTTTAGCCATATCATATACGTATTTTGGGATCAAATCAAAATAGGTTAGGTATTCATTTGTTGAACTGAGAATATCTAGATCATAGATCTATGACCAACATTAACCTTTCTATAGAAATTCGCAGTAGACAAATTACGTTACATCCAGCCTTAAAAAGGGGCAATTTCCGGAAGCTCAGATTGGACCTTTTGTAAGAGGCGGATGCCTTACATACGATATACAGGAAATATCGGACGATGATTGACACTTTGTAACACTTCATGACGCGGAGACAAGAAATTATTTGATTCGCATTTATTTTGAGTAGGTAGATGTGGGTCAAATGAATTTGGACCTTACGATTTTTATTTACACACGGATTTTCTACAAAGTTATTCCCCACGTTTTAAATTTATGGGAACGGAACTGACTATACGTGGACCTTATTCTAATATGGTGTAAGTCATAATTGTTCGTGATGCGGAAAAATTTTTGATCGGTAATTTTGAAAATATCATATATATTTTATAGGTATATATTTACAGTGCAAGTATTTATTTTATATGTGTATATTTGTATGTATGTTTATTTTATATAGGTATAACTTTGTTTTAAGTTTCAATTTCAATTTTAGTGTTTTGTCTTTTCTACACACTGTCTACATTTCTAATCCTACTTTCCTCTCGCAGGTCTGCTGGAAGAGATTTCGCATGAAATAAGCAGTACCTTTGTGCTTTTCTATCTTAATGTTATGTCTTGTTGAGTATTTTGTGTGTACATAAATAAATAATAAATAATTTAAAAAATCTGCTGTTTCCTACCAAAAGTACAATAATACGGTCAAAATACATGCAACAGCTGATTTTTTATTAAATTACCGATGAAAAATTTCTATGTCCCGCTCAGAATGAAGGTCTGATTACGTGGTAAGCGTTTTCGCGTCGGCGTCCCTTCCACCCTGTATAGACAACAAATACTCCTAGCTAAACTCACTGAAAGAACTCGGAAGCCGGTGTGAAGTGCGACAGAGGTCCTTGGTAGCGCACGTCGGTCCGGTTGCTGGTGCCGTTGACTCCACGGCCGGAGTCCCAGCACTGCTCCGTGTTCCAGGAGTTGTCACAGTGCACCCAGGGGAGTTCCGATCGCGCTGATGAGATGAGGAAGTAGAGTGCCCAGCCTGGATAGGAGAAGAACATAGATGAATGAGGATATGAAAGTTCAAGTGGATTCCGATGGATTTTCTTAAACCGTACTAGTTAAAAAAATAATTTTAAGGTGGAAGCGCCATGGTAGCGCAAAATTAAATTTTCTAACGTTTTTTTGCAATTTACAGTTTGTATGTTGATTAAAATATAATTCGCGACCGTAACTAATATGGCTTTAACAGAGTTATTAATATTAAAATCATCAAAATCAACTCTCCAAATTCATTTAATCCTATTGAATGATTTTTTCATGAAATAGTCATTCAATGTTCTATTTCTCTAAAACAACCGAGTTTGGACCCCAAGTTATCGGATTACAAATTAGGCCTATTTATAAATGCAACCAATTACCAATCACCCTGTATAAGAGAGTATGGTTTTATTTATTATGACGAACCCATAAAATCTTGTCTAATTCGCACACTAGTTAATTTTAACATTACACCATATACCTACTAGCATAGCTCTTAATTTCCAAACACGAGTAGGTACCCTAACATGGCTAGGTAAGTAGGTGTAAATATTAACGATTAGCATAACGCGTCAGTTCTGGCATGCCTCTAACATTTGGATGACTTCCAACACCGAGTGTTGTAAATATTAGCTTAGGTAGCCACTGATAAATACGTTTACAACATGTTATGTAGTGGTTTTAAATCACGCCTGTTATCTCCGAAGGGTTAAGCAGAGGTGTACCTAATAGAACACCCACATTTCACCAGTTATGTTAAGTCCCATGTAATAAGGGGCGTAATAACTGCCATCGACCGGGCACAAATCCAGACTCCGTGGCTGCTACTAAGAAATTCCCGATGGAAATACCCAATAACACTTTGACCGGCCCGGGAATTAAACCCAAGACCTCTCATACACGGCAGTCGCCGTCAGTTCTAGTCACATAATATCTCTGCTTCTTTTTTAACACTAGGTTCTATTTGGGATATTCCACACATACACATACTAAACACATTTTTGGCTTTAATTCAAAGTCAAATAATATTCCAATTTCTTCTTTTCACAAATTCTTTCACTACCCCAGCACTAGTAGTAGCAAAGAAACTGTCTAATTACAGAAAACGTTATATTTGAGTCTAACAGAACGTAAATTAATCACCAATACAAATATCAAATAAATAAACAGATAAACACTGGACATAATTACCAATGATGACGTTGTAGTAAAACGACACGTAGAAAGCCACCATGACCGCGCAGAATCCGACACCTGTAACACAAGAGAGGACGTTGTACTATCACCAGCATCAATATGTGCCCACTTGTTTGCTTAGCAACGGCCGGCTTTGATACAGAGAACACACTGACATAAGTTACGTTTGCTTTTTTTTTTTCTTTTTTTCGTATGGGAAATCATCATATGACCCCCCCTCCACTCTGGGCGGAGTGGAAGGGAATGTCAGACTTGTACTGACTAAAACCCATCCATGTTCCTTCTTTGCCCTTTGTGTTCCAGGGCCACGGTATCTCTTTCGAACAGTCCCGCAGCCCTGGAAGTTATATGTAACAATTAAAAAAAGCTTTTCATCTGAACTTTTGAGATGAAGTTTTGACTATACACACTAATAGGACATCATCTGAGGGTCAATTCCCCTATTTCTACAGGTCAAATCAGTATAGATAAGTTGAGGAATGACTACAGACTGATGTACTCTAACAGATTCTTCAGTGCAATATCTGTCAGGATACTCAGGATCCGTTGTCCGGAGATGCGTCGGTAAATGTCAGCGTATTTCAGCCAGGTTTTTGACATTGATAACCGCTTACAATATGAGATGACACAACTTGGACACAACTACAAAATATAAGATTATGGCCCTCAGAATTGAGATTTTTAGTGTGTAGTCACTAGCATACGATTCTAAAACAATCCAAGTAACTAGTAGTAGAATTTCAATTACGAGGGTTAAAATGTTACTAGATTACATTTTGTAGTTATGTTATGTTATCTCTCTCAGGCCACTCAAAAGGCTAACAAAAAAAATGTGCCTGTCTGTACCTATAGGTACGGTTGTGTCAACTCACGTCGATATAATAACTCACATTTTGTTTGTGGTCATTCGATAAACATTTGCCGATAATACTCACGTTTCGGTGAAATTCAATAAATGTACGTTTCATGAGAAATTAGACACGGGTGGTAGAAATTGAAAACGTAAAATGACAATGAAATGAATTAATAATTTACACAAAACAAACTGTGTCGTAATTGCAGTAGATTTTGCAAACATTAAAATTCAACATCGGTCTTAAATAATTATGTAGAAAACTTTTTGATTAACAAATCGACCAATTTTTTGATACTTGTTACGATGGTTACTTTCCAAAAGTAGGAGTGGTAACGGTGCGGTCAAACAGGACTGAAGAGCGGACCGCACTGTGGACATCAGATTTTGACAGATAATATGTATACATCAGTAGGTACAGAAATATCTGTTATAGTCCGGTTTCCACAGTGAGTCAACATCCCGGTCCGTTCGGTTTGACCGTACCTCAAAAATAAATAGTAAAGTCGTCAATACCTTTGAAGAGCGGACATATCTTCCACAAGGTGATGGGTCCTTGTCGGTTGTACTGTCCGAGGATCAGCTCCATGTAGAACAGAGGTACGGCTCCGAACACCAGCATCAGCGTGTATGGGATCAGGAATGCTCCTAAATGGAGAGATAAAAAAAACATAGGTGATGTTGCGTGGAATCGCCTAGATTCCACGCAACATCACTCGTCCGCGCGGTGGAGTGGATCTCACATGGTTATGGCTTGTATGAAATCTGTTGATGCCTTCACGCGTACACCGCGCGGACGAGCGGTGTCGGGTGAGAATAGCCTTACTCCACGTTCGCGTGTAAACAATAATACTCGTTTCACAATAAAAATACTTCCTTAATTTTAATCATTTTTGGTGAAACAAGCTGTATTGCAGACAAAAAAATCCGACTAAAAAATCTACGTCGGGCGTTCGTACTATGGCGAATTTTGAATAATATAGTAATGATAATAATATTATTTTGCGAAGAGCTTAGCTACAAAGGATAGGAAAAAAATATATACTCAAAACATCAAATAAAAACTCATAAGTCCCGTTGCCGCTCCCGCTACTACACCATGCGTAGCGCTCTGCTACGGCGTAGCGCTCTGTTATGGCGTAGCGCTCTGCTACGGCGTAGCTCTCTTCTATGGCGTAGTTCACATGTGCTACAACCGCGTAGCTTTCGTCTACGAAACTGACGAGTGATTTCAAACAAATTAATTTTGATTTATGTTAATAACTTTTATGTTTGCATTGCATTACTCATTTACAATAATGTCCACGTTTCCAAAAAGAAATAACATAACGCCGGTAATCCCCAAAGGGTTAGGCAGAGGTGTACCTAATAGTACACCCACATTTTGCCAGTTATATTTTAAGTCCTATCTCCTATGTAATAGTGGCCGAGCCTATTGCCATCAACCGAACACAATTCCATACTCCATGGTTGTTACTGAGAAATTGGTGATGGCAAAACCCAATAAAACTTTGCCCGACCCGGGAATCGAACTCAGGACCTCATCCTCAGCAACCGCGCTGCGACCGAAAAAAAAACAATATCTAAAGATAATAATCTGAAAAGCCTTGAGATTTGGCCCTGAAATTAAGTCAGAATCGCTTCCTGTCCAACAAAAGTTTCAAGTCGTAAATAAATAATGTATTAACTTAAAGCTATCGTTTACAATAATCGGAAACAACACAAACAATTTTGCTGTTAATTGAATTTCCTAAAGAAACTATAAATCCTTCTCTCTCAACGTTGAAGTGGTGGTTTAAATCTTAGAGCCCGATTTATAAGAGATAACTTCTTAGTACTTGTCTACCCGAAGTTTGAAAAATGTAGGAGCGTCAAAATCCGGTCCAAAGGGAGTGTTCCAGTGGCGAAGGGTCAATTTTTGTAACAGGTAAGCCGGAGTACATATATTTAATCTGATTATTTTGTTTACCTATAGAATACTGACTGTGGCTTTTTTCAAAGGGAATCCAGTAGGAATCGAGTTATATGAAACCTTCGCCACTGGAGTGTTCACACTCTCTTTGGACCGGACTTTGGCAAATAAAGTGCTGATATGTCCGCAGCCTGGTCTTCTCAGTATCACATTCAACCCAATGATCGTCGTGTGCCTCCACCATTTTTGTGATAGTGAACGACAGTAGGATGACATGGCTAGAAAGACGGTGGAAGATGGAGGAGGAAGAAGAAAACATGCTGCACCGACCTCAAATAAATTGGGATAAGGGCAGGAGAAAGATGATTATCATGATAGTGAACGATGGTATCATTATCATCTGCTGAGCCTGATCTAACTATGTTGGGGTCGACTTCCAGTTTAAACGGATGCAGCTGAATACCAGTATTTTACATGGAGCGACTGCCTATCTGACCTCCACAACCGAGTTAGTACTAGATAATACGATACCCCTTGGTAAGTCTGGTTGTCAGACTTTCGGGCCACTGACAGTATTTTTTATTTTATTTGGCTCACCAACAATTGAATACAATGCTTCAAAGATATGAGATATATCCAATGGAGTTACACATAAGTATATCAACCTCTTACAGGTAAGCACATTATGCACTAGTTATTTGTCATTGGGTGCCTACTTAAAATCAGATGAGTACCAAACTACTCACAGCACACAATTATGGTTTTTAAATACATAATTCAAATTAAATTAAAATCAAATAAAATTTTTAATGTCTGTCAAAATTAAATAGTGTACGACAGTATCCTACCAATATCAACAGTATACTATTACGCTACCGACTCCTTTGTTCCACAAGCGTTATGATCCACTTGCATATAATATTTGTATATGCAATCCATCCTTATCCAAGAGTAAAAGAGCATGCATTGAAAGTCATAAACCCAGTGACATGGAATGTCGTATAGAGCCTTCCTTATAGGAAAGTGAACGTGAAAAGCGATGAGAATAAGAACTTATGACGTGCATTTCAATACTTACTCCCTATGGGTCTTGATACCTGACAAAAATCATTAAATTTTTTTATTTATTATTTATTTCTGAAACGAAAATGTCTTCCTGAGTATGTAAAGGGTGTTTTTTTTAAGGCTGAGAACTTTAAATTGAAATAAAACTCAGACGGTTATAAAATAAAATTATATTAATTATTCAGATTTTTTTTAATATCAATGAAGATGGCTTTATTTGACTGAGATTTTTTTGCCATTTTTGTTTGAATATGATTTCGGACAGTTGGCCACCGAGGCTGGCACATGGCGTAATCTGGAGGTACAATTTGCACTTAATCTGCCCAGTAAGTAAATGTGACTGTATTTCGACAATAATGCTTTGAAAGTTGGCTTCCCAGTGCTCAATTTTTTCTGATGTGTCATCGGTGACATGCGACATTACATATCCCCAGAGAATATAATCTAATGGCGTCAAATCGTACGAATCAATTTCACGATATTGACAAATTCGTCAAAGACTCTTCTAATGAAGGTTTTAATAATCAGGATCAAAGTTTAAATTATAATATTAATTAAAAATAATATGCCAAATAATTTATAAAGAGGTGTCTAACAATAAACCGTATTGCTGATATTATCATAACTATGCAGGCATCCATTCAAATTGGCCAGTGACTTTATCCACCCAACGGTCCTCACTCCTCAGTCTGAATGACTTTATAATTCTGCAGAGCATACAATTTAATATTTCACGCAAAAAAGAAAGAAGCTACAACTAATTTTTTCTGCCACATTTTTCATTTGACCGATACCTCGATCGGTAAAATTATTTATTCAGTAAATGTTTTAAACTTCCACGTGTAACACTGATGAGTTTACAGTTAATACAATTAATAATGCACTTTACGCTGCTTGAACTTCGTGATATTTTTCAGGAGCAAAGTAATGGTAGTGAAAAATATCAGTTTAATATTAGCTCTGGAACCTTGCAAAGTGATAATGGAAAAAATCTCAATAAAAGGCATCATCACGTTTTCGATGAAATCTTGACAACATCTTTTTATAACAACGAAAACTTTTACGACACCTTCGGAAAAAAAGATAGTAATATCGACGATTGAAGGAGCTCTGAATAATAACAGACGCTCGGGCCGATCTTAAGGTTAAGCCGCGTTTGCCTAGGTTGATCCGTGGATGGGTGACCGCCCATTACATACCGAGTTTCCTCCGTGCCTCGGAAAGCACGTTAAGCCGTTGGTCCCGGCTGTCATTTGTAGATCTTTGATAGTCGATACAGGTAGTCAGTGGCCCGAAAGTCTGACAACCTGTTTTACCAAGGGGTATATTATTACCCAATACTAACAGGCTCTCCATGTAAAATACTTCTACGTATAATAAGTATTTAGCTGCATCCGGTCAGACTGGAGGCCGACCGCAACATAGTTGGAAAAAGGCTAGGCAGATGATGAATATCGACTATTGAAAAAAAAAACAATGAAAAACAAAATTAACTAAGGACGTATTACTGCGTATGTCAAAGTAACCCAACTTTCTTTTGATATACTACTATCCAGTGAAATACCTCCAAAAAATATACTTAGGCCCGCTTGCACCACGAATCGCTAAACGCGTTTAACGTAGAACGCATTTAAAACATCGTTCTGTTTCTATCAATCGTTTAAAGATGACAGAGGGTAGAATTATGTTTTAAATATGTGTAGCGTTAAACGCGTTTAGCGATTCGTGGTGCAAGCGGGCCTCAGAATAGATTTAAAATTTATCAGCCTTAACTAAAAATACATTACATTAAAAGCATTCCAACTATTACTAATTTGAATTAGTAAATTTTACCAGAACTAAATTCGTTCATAAGCAAACCTATTTTGTTTTCACCAGTTAAAGACTGGCACACAAAATAAATAAAAAGTAACCATTACAGGCACAAGATAAATAAAATAAAAATAGCCCAACTTACCGCCGCCATTTCTGTAGCAGAGATAAGGGAAGCGCCACACATTCGCAAGGTCGACGGCAAATCCGATGATGGACAGCAGAAAGTCAGCGCCGGTGCCCCAGGTCTCTCGCCCGTCACCTTCCTCTGACATAAATTATGACTGTACAAGTATTTGATGTAGAAGGTTCTTATAATTCAAAAAAAGACTAGCAAGGAATATTACAGTCCTTTCTGTATTCTTCAAATTCAAATTCAAAATATTTTATTGTGGGCATATGTTAGTTACAGGTCTAAACAATAAATTTAAGTTTCAATATGTCCTACCTAATAGGCATACAATAATTATGTAGTGGCATTACATTTAAAATTATTTTACATGTCAAATTTGGTTATCATAAATGTCAAAATATGAATATACAGTCAAATTATTACATGGTCAACAATTCATTCAATGGTTTAAGAAATCTTGGATCGTGTAGTATGCTTTCTCAATTAAAAATTTACGCAGTTTATTTTTAAATACTGGAAGTTCCTTAGTGCTCAGAATGTCAATAGGTATCTTGTTGTATATTTTTGATGCCATGCCAAAGAAGCTTTTGTTAAATAGAGCCGTTTTATGTGGTACATTAGAAATTTTTAAAAATAATATGGTTCACATGAATCAGGAACACGGATACCGGCAATCGCACGTATACACCTTTTTTGCGCTTTAAACACTAAATCCCTATTAGTGGCATCTGAATAACTGATCTTTACTAAGGTTGCATTATGGATGTTGTTGAGTTGTTGCCAAAATCACACACATGTTTATTGTCTTTAAAATAAGGGTAAAATGTACGTGAAAGGATTGAATACAGATTGTAGGTCAGTTATCAAAATTGCAAAAGGAATATAGGTAGGTACCTGGTTTAATACTATTCGTTCGGAGCTTTTTCGAATTTTCACTAAAGAATTCCTCCTCTATTTGTACTTTAGGCTCCTCTGAAATAAAAACAGTAAATTAATAAAAAGCGACTTCATGATGGTGCGACCGGGCTCTAGATACTAGTATCTAGAGTCCGGTTGCACCATCGATCGGCCTGTTTCACGATGTCCGAATAGCCACTACTCGCCGAATTTTGAGAGATTGCATCAAATTACCACCAAGTAAACTAAAGGGCACTTAATCGTAGGTGGTGGAACATGTCTTTAGTGGATTTAAATCTCGTTTTGTTTCTGTCAAACATTTGAATATGATAGATGCTTTAACTAAGTTTAGCGTTAAATGCATTTTGTGAGTTGTGGTGTAACCGGGCTCTAATGTAAAGAGCTTTAATTTACTCAATTAATAACTTACTCTTATAACATGATAGAGTTACAACCGAGCCTTTCGTAGATTTGTTATCTGAAAAAGAAAATAACAATTATCCATGTGAAAATGTTTCCTAGTATATTTACAGCAGACATATCTCTACTGTAAAAATGAAATCGTCTAAAACTTTTTAATTTTTGTCACTATACATTATCCACAAGTTTTTTGCTTCCTTGAAATTTCTTTAGTCCCTGATAATTAGTCATTGACCGGTAAAAATGCACCACCATGATCCATTAAGTATCTACAAATCCGCAAAACAATCACAAACTACCTCGGTATGCACCCAAAACTCGCCAACATTAATCCAGCTCATCAATATGCGAACAGCGAATAGTCCTTATAACCGTGCATATAAATGAGTTGAGCCCTAACTGTCCCTAATACCGTTCATTCTTCCACCTACCGCGAGATCTTAATAACGTCGCTGGCATCCGATCCGGGACGCCATAATAGGATGCCGAAGAGGAAAAATGCCGCAATAATCCTGAGGTGCGATTCCAATGGAATTCAAAAACGGTACGGTAATGTTGGCACGGAGCCGATCGGTATTTCATATTGAAGTACGTCGGTATATGCATCGGTATTTTTTGCTGTTATTGACTCCGTTTCAGCGTGATGCATGAACATTTTAATTTATCGGAAATGTGGCGTGGATTGTTTTTGTTTTCAGATGGAATTGTAAGTTGATAATTCTGATGAAATAAATGTTGAATAATAATTTATGAATTTTCTTACAAGATACTAGCTTGACTAAAACTTTATTGTTCACTAACATTGAAAGTCAAGCACAGCACTTTCACAATATTGCATTTTACCTACTTGGTACATAATAACGATTATTAATAACTTCTCATTTCCACTCAGCTATAACTGTCCGCCTCTCTTATGCGAACATAACCAAAGAATACTCATTTTTAGAAAGACAAAGCTACTTATTAGGCAAAGGGAATATTTTTCAGCTCATTAATTAAATAATGTGTTCCTGGTAGGTATTCTATTGTTGTACAAAGGTTATTTAAAGACTTATCAATCACTCATAACGTTATTTTTTAAAGCGAAATTTATTTTACCAATAATACCTATGCCTATTATTCCCAGATTGTTATAATAAATAAATATTATTTCAGGTAAATAACACCCATTGCCAGACATTAATTAATAGAAATCCGAAAACATGGACAAATAATATCCGATAAAATAACAAAGAATCAAAATAAAATCAAATAAAACCAAATACAATACAATCAAACTAAGTCAAATTGAATAAATTAAAACCAAATAAAATAAAACCAAAAAAAAACAAAAAAATCAAGACAAAATAAATCAATGCCCTTAAAAGGGTTAATAAACTGAAACCCCGCCTATCATGTTTTAATCTTACATCAAAACTCAGCCACATAATACAATAAGCTACTGCTAAAAGCAAAGTTTGAAGACCCCATTCGTAGAAGAAATGCAATAACATGCATAGAGAGGTATAATCAAGTAAAAGTTTCTTGTAAAACTTAATACTTTGATTAAATCTAGCCTCTATTCACGACTCGCTAGGATTTCATTAAAGTTTTGTAAGTAAATTAAATGCATCGTGATACGTGCCAGATTACTTTACTACTTTATTTTGAAGAATTTCAGGTATCAAGATACATGAGCTACGATCTTCGCAGGGTGGCTGGTAGCAGCTGGAGTCGAGGATCGATTGGAGAAGCTTGTGTCTAGCATAGGAGTGCTGTAGACCGATTTTAAGCTGATATGGTAACTTTTAATCGCGACTGCTGAGCATGGTTTCGATTCCCGGGTCGGGAAAATTGTTATTGGGTTTTCGATCAAGAATTTCTAAGTAGCAGCCACGGAGGATTTGTGTACGATTGATGGCAATTGGCTCGCCTCCTATTACATGGGAGTTAAACATAACTGGCGAAATGTAGGTGTACTATTAAGGAACAGTAGTACACCTCTGCCTAACCCTTCGGGGATTACAGGTGTGTTGTTAGGTACTTAGGAACACGCAGAAGAAAACATATTTCTAATTTTAAGGACCGCATTATGGTATCTACGATTTAAAAAAATTTAACATTTGTATTTAAACGAAAGATATTCTTAAAACAGCTACAGAAAAATAACATTCTTTTTAACATTTAAGATCAAACAAAACCGTAAGATTGGTTATCTGGATGCGGCCAAACGGAAGATGTCTCCTGAGACCAACATCTTTTAGTCTAACCGTCTAAGCTTTTGATTACTTTAATATTTAACTTTTAAAAAACCCAAGACCAGATGCACATGTAAATAAAAGTATACATAATGTTTATTTGAAAGCGCTGGTTACAAAGTACATAATAAATATCATTATACCTCGCCTTTTCCCAACTAAGTTGGGGTTGGCTTCTAATCTAACGGGATGCAGCTACTGCCAGTATTTTACATGGAGCGAGAAATTGCTGATGGAAAAACCCAATAATACTTTGCCCGACCCGGGAATCGAACCCAGGAACTCAAGCTCAGCAGTCGCGCTTGCGACCACTCGACCAATGAGGCAGTCAGTGTTCCCAAGTGCTACTATTAATAAGTAGTTTGTCACAGTAGCGTGTCTAGGGGCCAACAATACGGCAAGCCATTAAGGCAACCAGACTGATCAGAAACCCTAACATCTTGAAGAGTATAAGGGCAAGCCAAGCTTCCATGAAAGTACCACCACTAAATGTTATAGTATTCAACAAAACAATAATTGTTTTAAGCCTACTCCTAGTGAAGTTACGTTAAACCACAGAAAATAGTCAAGAACCAACCAAACAAATCTTACGTACCAGAAAAACTTTCCAGAACTTCATCAGAAGTCTATTACAAATATTTCAATTTTCCAATAAAATTAATTCAAGGGTTAAGTCAAGGAGCCCGCAAAACAAAGTTTTCTGCCAAGTCAAACAAGAGTGGCGGGATAAATAGTGAAGTGGCAATAAGTTTCTACTCGAGTGCCACAGCGCCACCTGGCGGAGCTTAGAGTTTTTAATATATTTCCCCTCTCTAGTGCGCCTCGTTTTTCAGTTCAGTCGATACTGTATTTATTGCAATACAATGGAATGAGTTCTAGTCTAAGTAGTTGTTTAATGGAGAAATATTGGTCTGGAAATGATTGTTATAAAGTTTATTATTAAGTTTGTTTGAGACAATATATTGTGACGTTTTTACTGTCCATTATTTTCGTAGTTATAATCTAGTAAGTTCTATACTTTTCTTAGTCCTTCTTATGTCTCAAGATCATGACAATATAGCTGGGGTAGTAGCACAGTGTAAGCGCACACTAAATCATTTTACAGTGACAGCCACATTCTAAAAGCGTTAGGCGTACTGCTGCTGACAATTTGAAAAAAAAAATGTTTTTACTGATATTTTAGTCGAACAAGAAATGACGAGCTCATCTTGTCCTAAATTGATGTAGAGAGAAACAGTAAGCACTTAATGACCAAATCCATGAACTCTAGGTAGGTACAACAGAGATCGATAGCCCTTGGCGTGCTGCTTGCTTCATCCCGCACACTTTCTCTACCCTGTGCATGGTGTATCAATTGCGCAGCGACGCATCAGCGCATGGTTAGCGCGATTTTCAATGTAATTGTTCTACGGTAACATACCAAAAGCCCTTGGCGTGCTGCTCGCTGAGCAGTACCCATCATCCCTGACGCTTCGTCCGCCTGGAGTGCCACTAGCGCCTCGACTCAGCAGCGCGGGGTTGGCGCGCTGTTCCTCGTAAGATGGCGCCGTGTGGGTCACCACACCGGCGCCGCTTAGCGTGGCCTGTTGGGGAAATTAAGGTAAACAATGTCATGGCTGTTCTGAAAAAATAATCCAATAAACGTTAAGAAGATGAATCGTTCATTTTGTCTACTTACTTCTACTGTAATCTTTTTGTGTAGTCAGTTTTTAATAAAAAATATTATACTCTATAATATAATATAATATTATACTCCTGTAAATTTGTAGATTTTGTAAGTTTGGATGTAGGGGGTGGTCTCTTCGGAACTACTGATCCGGTTCCAAAAATTATTTCACTTAATGTAAGGTACGTTTAATCCCCAAAGTGTCGTAGGGTGTAAAAATACCCTTAACAAAGCCGTGAGGCATGTCCTTCCCGTCATCGCAATGTTTATTTTTACTGGACTTTACCTAGGAACCTTCTAATTACCTGGATTTCTCTTTGCCTATCCATACAGGGTGGAAAGGATACCGACGCTCAAACGGTTACCACGCATTCAGCACATCATTCTGAACATAAAACTTTTCCACGTTTTTTTATACCAAATATTATTTTAAATTACCGATAAAAATTTCTATGCGGGGGTAATCAGAATGATGTACTGCATACGTGGTAACCAATTGTGCGTCGGTGTCCTTTCCACCCTATATAACACGGCTAGAACTGTGGGCCGCAACGCAACAAGCCAACTTAGTTCAGGACACACCAAATTCCTTGTTTTCCTAAAACAAGGTTCTACTATAAACATCGCTTACTCAACCAATTACGTGGGCTGAGCAGTTGAGCTCAATATCTCCGCCCCCGCTAACTTGAGTAACAGCGTGATTAACCTTTAAAGTTTACCTACAATCAAGTTACTGCGGTCGACTTATAACTTGACAGCTTTAGGATATTATAACACGATCATCGGAAGTAGGAGTAACTTAAAGGTTGTCGATAAATATAGATTTTGCTGCGTAATTGTGATCGCGAATATTTAGGATCAAAATGGTAAAATGTTTATTTTTAACTTTTACCAGCAGCTTCGCCACTGGAAGTCATCATCATCATCTGCCTAGCCTTTTCCCAACTATGTTGGGGTCGGCTTCCAGTCTAACTGGATGCAGCTGAATACCAGTATTTTACATGGAGCGACTGCCTATCTGACCTCCACAACCCAGTTAGTACTGGGTAATACGATACCCCTTGGTAAGACTGGTTGTTAGACTTTTTGGGCCACTGACTACCTAACGACTGTCAAAGATCTACAAATGACACCCGGGACCAACGGCTTAACGTGCTTTCCGAGGCACGGAGGAAACTCGATATGTAATGGGTGGTAACCCATCCAGAGACCAACCTAGGCAAGCACGGCTTAACCTAAAGATCGATCCGAGCGGCTGTTATTATTTAGCCACGAGCTCCTCTGGAAGTCATTTCGCGTAATATCGGGATAAAAAGTATCATATGTTCTAACCCAGGCCATTGTTTACCTATGTAGCCATTAAAATCAGATCAGCAGTGCAAGGAAAAGGTAAGTGACAGAAAGACTGATGAGAATTACTTTCACATTTAGAATACAAGTATGGATATTTAATTAAAGATTTTATGAAGTTATGAATATTTAAGTGTGGTTTAAACTAAATTGTTATAGCACATGAATGCCTAAGTTGCTCCATATTCACACAATTTAAAGATCTCAAGTATTTTCGCTGATCCATCAAAATAAAACAGTGCATATCGCTGCTCAAAATAAGTATGGTAGTGCAACTTCTATCAACGACTTGTAAGAATTATGCCAGAAAGAGCGTCTCTGGCTATATTTTTTCATTATGAGCGTTACTAATTCTACTTAAATGAGATATACTCACCATGGTTGGTACTTTGTCGTGGTACTCTCGCTCATAGCTGTTGGGGCGCGTCCGCGTCAGGTCTGACTTGTGCACCGTCGCGTCACATGTCTCATGCTCCTGGCACACACAAAAAATACCGACTTATCTTACAGTCCCCTTATTACGTGACATGTAGCGAGAGATCGGTCATTAGTCTAGAACCCTCACGCAACACGCAGCTGCCTCAGGTACCGTGGAATTAAACGGTAGGCCTGACCAATTCCCATACTTTTCAGTAAGCACACTTGTATGTATTTAAGCCTGGGGTAATGGTAGTGTATGTACCTGAGCGAGTGTTGCATCAACGCATTTCATTCAAGCCAATGCGACATGAGATCTGCATCATCGCCCGACCGCACGGATGAGCGTTGTTGTGTTACAATCGCCTTGGAACTTTCTAATAATTTATTATAGAATGAACAACGTCCTCACGTCGTCTCTCTTTGATGAATTGATATTCTGTGCATCATTTTTTTCATGATCACTACCGATTCTCCCAAGTGAGTAATGGTGAAATGTTTACAAACAAGTTCTAATTTTGACGAATGTTTACTTGTGCGTGTAAACATACCTGTGCGTGTTTTGGGGAGGAGCCGCGTCGGGAGCCGCTGCTTGACGACCTGTTGCTGGCCTCTGCACACACAAACAATACAAACGATTAGAGTTGATGGCTGTATTACAGAATGGTTGCGGAGAGTGAATGAGGAGGGATGTAACACATGTGACTAAAAGAGTGAGGAATGTAAATAATGATTGATGGAGAGGTAGGCCAAAGAAATGTGACGGATGAGGAAATATAAAAGGAAAAATAATATCATATAAGTACTCCTTTTTTAAGTAGGAGTATCGAGACTGCTGGCAGAGGACAGAGGAAGAAAAAAACGTGTTGCGCCAACTCCAAGTAATATGGTTCCTCGGCAGGAATTTGATGATGATACTGGGAACCATTGAACTTGTCTTACATAATTATCTGTAATAATATCCGCTTATGAGTATGTTTGTAGCCTTTTTAGTTTTCCATAGCTGCTTATTACCAGCCAGTATTGTAACTGCGCTGAGTATGAATACGAAATAGGTTTAATTTACAACGTGGCAATGCTCAGTGGCGGATTTACCAGCAGGCTGAGTAGGCTTGAGCCTAGGGCGGCAGATTTTTGGGGCGGCAAATTTGGGGACAGAATTTTTGTTTTTTGCTACGTCATTGAAATCAAAAAGATTTTGGCATGTTTTACAGATAGAAGTCTGCAACAAATTTTGCCGATGACGTTCCCCTCTCACTTGTCATTGCACATTCCGAGTAGCAATCTTCCATATTCTAGAGTAAAACACCTAGTTCGCCGCCCCCCAACTAGTAATCGGTAATATACCCAAAAAATATTTTACGTGCAATTTCAAAGAGGCAAGGGCGGCAAACACTGTACAGCCTATACCTTAAAAACTTGTAAATCCGCCACTTTCAATACTGCCAGTATTCTGGGCACATTTTCTGTTAACAGCAATGCAGACGAATATTTAGACGCCCTGTTATATTCTTCTTCTTAGTGTGTCGATGACATTTGAAATTGCGTCAAAATTTGGCGACGAGTTTGGCACTTTCAGTGGCTCCTGTGATTCTTTTCCCATATTGATACTTGCACATATTTATTTATTATTTTATTTTAAATCTATTTTTAGTTTGTAATAAATTTTCATGGTAATGAACAGGTATGAATTCATAATATTATATTTCTTTATTACAACAATTACTAAGTAAGTTTATCTATGAAAACTATCCCAACGAAATCAATGGAACCGGAGCTATTAATACTGTAGTAGTTCGGTAATTTAGTGCCTGAACAAACACTCGCGTGCTCTCAACACAAACGTGGTGTTGTTATTGAAACATTGATTAACGACTATCGAAGAAAGCAGATTTAATAAAAAATCTTAGAATTTTGAAAGAAAAAGGGATGTAAAAAGACCCTTCACGAAGTCGAAAGGCTCACCGATATTGCGATTATTTTGTTGTTCTAGACTAAACCTGGGAACCTTCTAGTTACGGAGATACTGGAAGCACAAAATCCAACGTTTTCTTAAGCTTGAAAAAATACAAGTTTTAATAATACTTTAAATACGTTCATGACCCCCGTGAGGAGCTCGTGGCTAAATAATAACAGCCGCTCGGGTCGATCTTTAGGTTAAGCCGTGCTTGCCTAGGTTGGTGACCGCCCATTACATACCGAGTTTCCTCCGTGCCTCGGAAAGCACGTTAAGCCGTTGGTTTCGGCTGTCATTTGTAGATCTTTGACAGTCGTTAGGCAGTCAGTGACCCAAAAAGTCTGACAACCAGTCTTACCAAGGAGTATCGTATTACCCAGTACTAACTGGGTACAGATAGGCAGTCGCTCCATGTAAAATATTGGTATTCAGCTGCATCCGGTTAGACTGTTAGCCGACCCCATTTAGTTGGGAAATGACTAGGCAGATGATGATGACGTTCATGACCCCTGTACTATTCCATTCATGCATCAGTGCATAAAATGTAATTTTCCACAACAAAAAAAAAGTTGTTTATCTGCAATCATTGTTTATATTTGGTTTTTATTTGTAATTGTTGCGTAGAGTTACTTAGTTCGATGTACCCGAATGCTTGTTTGACGGCTTCGTGGACGATGACGGGTCCTTTTATACCTTGCATAATACACAAACAAGAAATCAGAAATGAGGAAATCCGTAAGAGAACCAAGGTTACCGACGTAGCCCGAGGAATAGCCAAACTTAAGTGGCAATGGGCGGGGCACATTGCTCGCAGAACGGATGGCCGATGGAACCGGAAAGTTCTGGAGTGGCGACCGCGAACTAGAAGACGTTGCGTTGAAGGCCTCCCACTAGGTGGACCGATGACCTGGTAAAGGTTGCAGGGATCCGCTGGATGCGAGACGCACGGGACCGGTCAATGTGGTGACACTTGGGGGAGGCCTATTTCCAGCAGTGGACGTCTTTCGGCTGAAATGATGATGATGATGATGAATAAACAAACAACTATTGAGTAATATGGGTTTTTTTGTTTCATTATTAAATTATAATCACTATTGCCATGTTTATGCTTAAATATTTACTTGAATACCGTTCTAGCTGTTACACTTCTAAAAGAAATAAACATTATTAAGATTGTACAGAGATCTCCCATCAACGTAGTACAGTATTGCTGTGAATTCGTTGTCTTGTTCTAATGCTTGGGTTCTGAATTCAATTCCTGGATGAGGTTATTTAAAAAATCTGAATAGTCACGCTCAGGGTAGGTTCTATTATGGTTCTGGGACTTGTAAAATGTGATTGTAAGGTCTACACTTCTCAGTCTTCCCCATCAGTGATGTTTTGTAAATAGATACGCCCACAACCTTTTAAAACCGCATTATTTATTTATCTAGAAGTCCCAGCGAACGTTATTAAAAGCAGTCAGTTGCAGCGGCTCACCCTTGACACCACTTGTTGTCAAAAGTTCGCACTGAAACGCCAAGTTTGTCCAATATCAATATTTAAAAATAAACAGAGAACTCACACCTTACAGAAAGTATTCCTGTGAACCATTTTTAACTTCTCGTAAATTACATAATCGGTAACATTCGGAAAAATATACTTAACCGAATCTTTTATAATAAAGTTCCAAGCCATATTAAAAATCCAACCTTAATTAATTTTAATATTATGTACACTATACAGGGTTATTTGTAAAAAACCAACAACCTCGCAGGGGTAGATTACTAACATCATAAACAACAACATTTGTTCTACGACTTGTCCGAAAACACAAAAAAAAATATCGACTTTTCATACAAAACTCGATCAGCTGTTCAGACATAATATGTATAGAGAGTTGAATTTTTTGTCTGTTTTCGGAAAAGCCGTAGAACAAATGTTGTTGTTTATGATGTTAGTAATCTACTCCTGCGAGGTTGTTGGTGTTTTACAAATAACCCTGTATACAGACTACAAGTAGAACTAAAATAATGATAAAAAGAAGACTGTAAGTGATTAATACCGATTCTTAAATTGTGTATTCTGTTCTGTAATTTTAACTCAATAAATATATTATGATATATGCATAAGCAAAATGTAGGTAACACAGAAACTCGAAACAAAGAAATTCAAATATTTACGACGACAAAAATTAATATAATCGTAATAAAACCGTGCAGCTCTTACAAGGTAAATTAATGCCAAACTTGAAAAAGTATGATAATTGGTTTTTAATTGAATCGAGTTCAAAATATTTTATTTCGATTCAATTATTTTCTGTTACTCCGTGATTTTCTGCGTTTAATATTCGAATTTAGGTTAATTCGAATATTAAACGCAACGGCTAAGCGCTGCAGAGGTGCTTGAAAAATTAAGCCTCATTATTTTAAACTTGGTTCTTGAACTTCACCTCGATTTTAAGACCACTCGGATTCTAAAGGTTGAAAGGTAAAAAAAATACTGGTTAAAATAATGTGACTTATTTTAACCAGTATTTTTTTTTTAATTTTTACGTCTGTGTTTAAATTTGTTCTAAATTGCAAACATACCATCGATAGACAAGTTGAAGATTTCTTAAGCGGATTGAAACGCGCAATGGTCCCGACCTGTTGCTCACAAAAATGCAAGCCTGTAATCCCTGAAGGGTCAGGCAGAGGTGTACTGAATAGCACACCCACATTTTGCCAGTTATTTTTAAGTCCCATGTGATAGGGGGCAATCCAGACCCAGATTCAAACTCCGTGGCTGCTACTAAGAAATTCCTGGTTGAAAAACCCAATAACACTTTGCTCGACCCGTGAATCGAACCCACCTCTTGACCAACGCGGCAGTCATGCAAGCTTTTTTATTTTTCGTAGTGACATATACGTATAAAATTGGAATGCACTGCAAATACGAGTTAATTTAAAAACAGAAGTAGTATATTGGTGCCGACCGGATTCCAATTAAAATACGTTTCGTACACATTCATAAATATAACAACTGTTGAATTAATGCCCAGCACGTGTTATTATAAAGGAATGACAACATAGTTACGATATATCCGCACTTACCGCGCAACCGGCAGAAATGGAAACACATCGCTGAAAGAGCAATCCTCGGGGAAGTCAACGACCCATCGAACATCTCTCCGTGTACCTCGTTTGCGCAACCACGACCACTCTGACAACAGTGTCCATGGAGTTTCTTGCCCATTCTTCTCCATAGAGATCTACGCTTTGGAATGTGCAACTTCTTTTTGTTTTTTTGACATTCAAAAGTGCCTGTGATGGTATAATTGAAATAAATGCTTTTGACGTTTGACTTTTAAGTGTTTCGTGTTTCGACTAAGAAGACAGAGACAGAGAACTACGATATGTTGGTTCTTAGATCTCGTCACTGTGTGGTTTTTTCAATGCTAATTCGTCAAAACCCTCGACTGCGACTTGCGTCTAGCGACCGCCCGCGCGTCTTTTGTTTTCTTCTCGTGACTGAAGGCATATTCTAAGGGACCTCGTACACGACTTGTCGCATGACTGACCGCTATCTTGAATAAAATTGTCGCTCGAGCGTGTAGCTCTTGGACAAGGAATAAAAATCCAACTAAAAAAATTCAATCCCCTACGGCAAATCGCTCATTGTCACAATGTCTATCTACGGTAGTCCTGCTGTCGTGTTGTATGACCATATAGAACAGACGCCAGCACATCAAGCAAGACGAAACTGTCAAATTTTCCTAATCAACCTTGAACCCAATGCTTTAGCGATAATGTTGAAAATCTAAAGGGTGTAAATAGACCCTTAATGAAGCCGAAAGGCACTTGTTCTCTCCGTCATTGCGATATTTCTTTCCTCTGGACCATACCTGGGAACCTTCTAGTTACGGAGATATTGGGGGTGAAGTTCCAACTTTTTCAAGAGTTTTTTTTTTCTAGTTTTTAAGGTTATAATTTTACTTTAAATACCTCCATGACCGCCTTACTATTCAATGCATCCATCAGCACAATGTTTTGAGTGGGTTATATTGAGTTTTAACGTAAAACTTGATTTTTAATCCCAAAAAAAAGTCGTTTCCCAGCAATAATTTTTACGTTAGGTTAATCATTTTGATGTACATAATGCTTGGTTGACGGCTTCGTGAAGGGTCCGTTTACACCCTGTATTCAACAAATTTGACAGATTGTAGTAGCTTGATGTGCCGGCGTGTGTACCTGGATGAGCATTGATAGTCAACTCTGCCCTCCCCCACTAAGGGTAGAGGTTACAGTGACTCACCGCGGCTGTTGTCTCGCAGCTCTCCTGCGCCGACGCTGTTCCCCAGCACGGGCATGCCCGCCATACCGCCCGCTACGCTACCCGCTCCTCCATGTCATCGTCTGAAACAAAAACCAACAAACAAAAATAAACAAATGGAAGATGCCCGTAGCTACTCTCCGTACTCAGTGTGGCGACTTATGGTCTAAACCACAGCCTTAAATATAAAGGGTGTAAATAGACCCTTTACATAACCGAAAAGCACTTATTTTCCCCGTCTTAGCGATCATTTTTTTGTTCTAGACCATACCTGGGAACCTTCTAGTTACGGAGATATTGGGGGTCAAAGTTCCAAATTTTCCACAAGTTTTTTTTTAATACATGTTTTTAATGTATGATTTTCTATTCAATCCATTCATCAGCACAATGCTTTGAGTGCGTTCCATCGAGTCCTACAGTAAAACGTGATTTGACACCCCAAAAAAAAAAAGTTGATTTCTAGCAATAATTTTTGCATAAAGTTACTTACTTTGATGACAGAATGCTTGGTTGACGGCTATGTGAAGGGTCTGTTCACCCTGAATGACCACAACTTTCTGATCCACGCTTTGAGTAGCTCCATGTAAAATACTGGTATTAAGTTGCATCCGGTTAGACTGGACTGGAAGCCGATACCAATATAACTGGGAAAAAGCTAGCAGATGATGATGAACTGTCTGATACACACTTATACCAAAAACATCGTTGTGCTGTCGCCCACCAGACAACACTCGTCTGATCAGAGGATCCCTTTGCCTGGGTTCAATTCCCAGGTCGGGCAAAGTGTTATAGAGTTTTTCCGTCAATAATTTCTCAGTAGTAGCCACGGGGCCTGGATTTGTTCCCGGTTCATCTCAATAGGCTTGTAGTCTATTACATGGGACTTTAACATAACTGGCGAAATGTGGGTGTACTGTTAGGTACACAGACACAAATTTGTGTAACCCCTGTCTCGTTGGGACTAACCCAACGAGAGCAGTACAGGGGTTACACAGGTCGCAAACGCTACTGCTAAACGGAAGGGTTTGGTTTTGGTCGTAAAACGTTGGGCCAAACATATTGGACATCGGCTCTCGTACTAACATGTTACCTAACCCTTTGGGGATTACAGGCGAGATGTTATAAAGAGGTCCGTCGTGTTAATAACTTAGCCTATGTTAGTACTTAATAACACATTTTTCACAACTCTTCATTTTTTTTTGGATCTGCGACATGCTGACTTCCTTTCGATGTTTTTACACACACGTTAAAAAATCACAGCGTATGGGAACGATCATGATTTTTTGCAAATATTCATCACCGACAAAATAACCAATTTATCCGCTATATTACGGAACTTTCAGACAGAACAGAGCAAAACATTTTGTTGTTTGTTTACCTGTTGCATAGTTTGAGAGAAATTTAATTCTATTTCAATGCAAAACAAAACTATTTAATATCAAAAGCTGGAATATTTCATGTTTGTTTTAGAATAGTTAGTTCTATCGTTAGTTAGTACTACCTAGTGCAATTTATACTCTGATGGATACAGGCTTTTCCTTATTTGGTCTTCTTGCTTATTTTTCGTGTGGTTAGTACCTAACCTAGTGTCAGAGTTTTTATTCCGCCCATGGGCCTCTGACTTGACTTTACATGCCGTTGAGAAATATCTCTCAGGCATGCTGGTTTCCTCAGCATGTTTTCCTTCACCGAAGAAAGTAATAATTATACAATACGGACATGAATCTGAAAAATCCGAGGTGCTTGTCTTGGGTTCGAACTCGAGACCTATGACTTGACAGTCCGACGGTCACACCACTAGGCTATCACTGCCGAGAGCAGCTGCTTATTATGCTCATAACACATTATGTTATTCTCAAAGACGACCGTCGGCGTCGTGAGAAAAATATTTCTGTCTACCATGTTAAAGGCAACGTCTTTAAGGTATTATAAGAAATAATTAATGATTTTAATTGGTTTTCCAAGCTTGCTTGCATACTTGTAGCTATAATTTGCATAAACTTGTAATACTTCTTAATTGCGCGTCGTAGCCCGTAGCTCGTAGCAATGGCGTAGCGTCGTAGCACCGTGCCGTAGCTATGCGCTACGCAAACCGTAGCTTATTCTTAAAATAAGGCTTCATTGCTTATTTTAAGTTCTTTTTGAGATTTCTACTGATGGTATATTTTACAGGTATCAATTTAAGAGTCAATAAATCTTCTAAACTTGTAAACTTTCATACAACATGATCGATAGCCTATTGATTCCCATGTTGAAAGATTTTGTACGGTTTTTTTTAGATTGCCATCGAAAATGCGTTGCCAATACCAGAGGCAAAGCTAGCATACATATGTAAAACCCGTACCACTGTTTGTCTCTGAATAACCGAAAATTTGACTAGTGGAAAATGCTTATGGCATTAAGTCCGCCTCTGTACTTTGTACTTGAAGTGTTAAATAAATAATAAGAGGCATCATATGCTTGTAAATACAATGGAAACAACAGGGCCCGTGTTGATGAAAATATAGGAAGTAAAGGACATCGACATGCAATCTGTTAAACATCCAGTACATGATTCTAGACCCTCCAGAATGCTGACCTTTTTCGCCAGTTATTAAGAATTCATGCGCATTGATGTTCCTCACTAACACGGTGTATAACATTATACACAGTGTTAAAACACAGCAAAATTCAAAAGCGATTCTCTTCTAAAATAAAGTTTTGAGAACTTTGAGATAAGACCTATTTTATAACAGTTTGGGTTCCAAATGTTTGTAAAAACGTAAAACGTCAATCAATACAGTAGGAGAAAATTTTGCTGTATACCTTTCATTGCTCGTGACTGTACGTAAAAAACCAGGAAGCATTTATCTGTCATAATTGCGACTCCACTGTTAATTGAATGGAACATAAAGATATATTTACACACGTATGCCGTAGGGCTGAAGGTCCTGATGACAATTACGTCCCGCGTCCCGCTGCGAGGCTATGGCTATGTGACAACCCTCGCGTACTCTCACTTAGACGAGTAATTAATTATGTTCGCACCCCGTCGATTTATAGGGCTGTCACGTGAGTCATTTAGAAGGTAGTTGTGTTAAAAAGATGGCTAATGGTGTTTTTTAATCATCTTTTAGCGTGTCATTAAAAACAGAAACGTCTTACCGACTTCTGTTTGTCTTTAACTGTACTGTGTAACTTTCTGGTGATCACCACTGTTGATTTTGGCTTTCAGGAGTGGAGAAGTGGTTTGGGAATATTACTGCAAGCTATGCCAATGACTCCGGTTTTTTGACAAACTTTATATTTAAGCAGTAACTTGGAACTGAAATTGTTTCTCTACAAATGAAAATTGCTTAAATCCCAGTTATGTCTAACACGACATTTCATAATCTGTCCTTTCCTCACCTTGAATCTTAGAATGTGAAAGCTCCAGGCTAAGATCTATTTCAATTTACTAGAGATTGGAATCTAACTTGATTTCTGCAAAGGTTACAGGAATAGTTGGTACCAGTAGTGTTATAGGTTTTATGCCTCGAAAGCCTAGAAATAGTATATGAACATTTCGACTGTCACGTTTAACTCCCATATTACGGTGCTCTGTCACTACATGCAGTGTGCATGTAGTAAGGAAAAAGTTGAGTATGAATGTAGATGGCTATAAGAGTAGAGGAAGACCAAAGAAACAATGGATGGACTGTGTGAAGGATGATATGGCTAGAAAGGAGGTGACTGTTGACATGAAGAGTAATAGAGAAGTATGGAAGAAGAAGACCTGCTGCGTCGACTAGGACAATGATGATGATAATGATGATGTTAAGGTGAGGTCAAACCCAGCGTATGGGACAGCGAACAGGCTAATTGATTGACAGATCTTTCAGTAAATTGTCTGTAATCTGGAGTCGGTTTGAACGCCTTTTTAAGGGTCACGAGTCTGGACGGCGAGTTATGGGCTAGCTCGCCGTCCGGCCGTCTTATGACGACAGGCCGTGTCGACGGCGCGTTCGTGTTCCACGCGCGCCTCAAAGAGATGTCAGCAACCAAGTAGGGATCCGCATGGGCCGATGCCTGCCAGGGCTGCGGGACTGTTCGAAAGAGATACCGCGGCCCTGGAACACAAAGGGCAAAGAAGGAACATGGATGGGTTTTAGTCAGTATAAGTCTGACACTCCTTTCCGCTCCGCCCAGAGTGGAGGGGGTTCATTTGATGATTTCCCATCCGAAAAAAAAAAGAAAAAGGGTCACGAGTCTAATTGAGAACACAATATTAAAAACCTAATAACATTTTGTGGCATCAGTTTAGGCGCTATCAGAATCCCAGCGCAATTTTTTTGAAAAAGTTACAGCTCCAAGCTGAGATAGGGCTGTTAGGCCTCGTACAGGATCAATTTAGTCTAGTGTTTACAATGTCTTATTTTTTTTCTTATGTTTGCTTTTAATGTAACTGTTCATAGTATTGTATAACGGGCTGGGCAGATAATGATCCGTCAGTGATGGGGTCCTTTCTAACCTCTATACGCATATTCGATATATCTTCTGTCTTACCACTTTTGTGACCAATTTTCCACCTTTATACGTAAGTGAAGTTTTCCAAGAATTTGAACAAATCGGAGTGCGCGTGACAACCTTGATTCACACTCCGGATACCGTGCAGGTAGTCAATTAAATAAAATTAAAACTTACCTCGCACGAAGCGCGTGACGCAACGGTATTACACGCACTTTATATGATTCACTATTTCATTGATATTACAGTTGTTGAAAGGTCAAAGTCATGAGTTACTTCTTGCTACAATTTATCGTAAAGACTTCGCTTATATCCTTACTTATGAAAATATACCGCTGTGATGCTGGGTGGCAATGCTGCCAGTCTTATGAGCACGATTCCGGATGACAGCGATGTGGAGGAGTACTTTGACGCCTAAGCGTCCTATTGCTTTTGTTGTTTATGGTATACGGGGTGGAAGGGACACCGACGCGAAAACGGTTACCACGTATTCAGTACATCATTCTAAGCCTCCTTTTTTTTAATAACCGATGAAAATTTTCTAAGTGCGTAGAAAATTTTCATCGGTTATTAACAAAAAACAGCTGTTTCCTAAAAAGTTGCAATACTTACACGGTCAGGAGGAGCTCGTGGCTAAATAATAACAGCCGCTCGGGTCGATCTTTAGGTTAAGCCGTGCTTGCTAGGTTGGTCTGTGGATGGGTGACCGCCCATTACATACCGATTTTCCTCCGTGCCTCGGAAAGCACGTTAAGCCGTTGGTCCCGGATGTCAATAGTAGATTTTTGACAGTCGTTAGGCAGTCAGTGGCCCAAAAAGTCTGACAACCAGTCTTACCAAGGGGTATCGTATTACCTAGTACTAACTGGGTTGTGGAGGTAAGATAGGCAGTCACTCCATGTAAAATACTGGTATTCAGCATTCTTGATAAGACAACAGACAGATTTACGTTCGCATTTTTAATATTAGTCTGGATTAGTACATATTACTTTCAGATAAAATATTTTTGCTAACATCAACAAACTAAGCGCACCGTTCACGCTTCACCGTTTACCAAGAGGAGTAATTTCCGTTTAAAGTATTCTTGAAAAGCTATGAAAGTTTGCAGGCTCATAGATGTATAATGCAGCTTGACTAAGTTAGACGGGGTAAAGAAATGCTCCCTCATCATCTGCCTAGCCTTTTCCCAACTATGTTGGGGTCGACTTCCAGTCTAACCGGATGCAGCTGAATACCAGTATTTTACATGGAGCGACTGCCTATCTGACCTTCACAACCCAGTTAGTACTGAGTAATACTTCCCCTCATAAGTCCCCTTGGTAAGACTGGTTGTCAGACTTTTTGGGCCACTGACTTCCTGTAACGACTGTCAAAGATCTACAAATGACAGCGGGGACCAACGGCTTAACGTGCTTTCCGAGGCACGCAGAAAACTCGGTATGTAATGGGTGGTCACCCATCCACAGACCAACCTAGGCAAGCACGGCTTAACCTAAAGATCGATCCGAGCTGCTGTTATTATTTAGCCACCTAAAGAGCTCCCTAATAGTACAGAAATCTTGCTACTATTATAAATGAGAAAGTTTGTGAGGATGGATGTATGGGTGTTTGTTACTCTTTCACGCAAAAACTTCTGATCGGATTTGGATGAAATTTAGGACACATATAGTTTATAACCTGGATTAACACATAGGATACTTTTTATTTCAGTGTTAAGATTCCATGGGACACTTATCAAACTTTACGTATAACATACAAAAATTGTCCTGGCCGTTTTCGAGTACGGCGGTCAGCGGAGACTTGCTTTCGTCGCGGGAGATATTATAATCAATATCACATTGCTCATTTGCCAAACTTGTGAATCGAACCTAAACCCCATGCTAAGCTGTCGCGTTTGAGGCCACTAGACTAACAAGGCAACCCCACCACAGGCAGACAGAAAGGTACCACTACCTTATACCTGCGACATCACCCGCGTGGAGTTCGGTAATTTTCCCACAGGATCGTACTATCGAGATAAAGAGTACCCTAAATATTTATCCAGGTTATAAACCATCTGTTTGCCAAATTTCATCTGAATCCATTCAGTAGTTTTTACGTGAAAAAATAACAAACATTCAGCCATGCTCACAAACTACCGCGCTTATAATGGTAGTAAGAACTACTCGTATCAACACAAACAAAATATAACTGGCGAAATGTGGGTACTTGTTAGGTACACCTCTGCTTAACCCTTCGGGGATTACAGGCGTGATGTTATGTATTATGTTAAGAAGGATTAATTACTCCACCTGCAACTTCCATTTTAGTAACAAGGCGATATTGCACTACAGTATCTACATCAGGGTGTCAAGCCAGTCGGCTACACTGCCCCACTCGACATCCCAGCCGTCAGTTTGGGTGAACGCCCCACATTTCGTCCGTCACCGGACGTTTTACGAGATATCTGTCCGAAGGTTTATAACTATGACAGATGTTATTTGATGGGCAATGAAAATTACGTGTTATAGATTAATTTGGGGGTTAATGGCATTTTCGTCGGATATTGGGATGTGTGTTAAGGAATCTTTAAAGGACGATCTACATCTGACTCATTCTACGCGTTCAGCACCGATTTGGTGATTTTTTATCGTCATCTTTTCTGACCGTTTCACTGGTGGCTGTATGAGGTCCAAGGCAAGTACCAACCCTGTGGACATGGCTGAGTTCTGGTCGAAACATGGTATCATCAATACGACAAAGAAGAACCCCGTTGTAACGTAGCTGACTGTTTAATCTTCAACCGCGAAAACACTCATTCCTAATAATCGAATTATTTTGTAAGTTGAACGCTGTACATATGTACTAATAAAACATCATCTCATCACATAAGTTCCACCTTACCATCGCCATCATCATTGTCCTTATCCCAATTTGGGGTAAGTAATTTATTTGTGGTCGGCGCAGCATGTCTTCCATACATCTCTATTACTCGTCGTCTCATCAGACACCTCCTTTCTTGCCATACCATCCTTTACATAGTCCATCTATCGTTTCTTTAGTTTAGTATGACACTCTTAAAGGGTATAAATAGACCCTTAACGATGCCGAAAGGCACTTTTTCTCTCCGTTTTTGTGATCATTTTTTATTCTTGGTATGGACCTGGGGACCTTCTAATTAAGGAGATATTTTAAATTTGGTCATAGTTTCAAGATTATCACAAGTTTTTTTTTAAAATTTCTTGTTTTTAATGTAATATTTTTCCTCCACGACCCCCGCACCTACTATTCAATCCATCCATCAGCACAATGCTTTGAGTGCGTTCTATCGAGTCCTACCGTTAAACGTGATATTACACCCCAAAAAATAAAATTGCATCCCAGCAATAATTTTTGCGTAAAGTTACTTAGTTTGATGTACAGAATGCTTGGCTGACGGCTTCGTGAAGGGTCTGTTTACACCCTGTATTAGTTCCATCTAATATGAGTGTTAACTGTCCCTCGCCGTACACCCCTTACATTCGTACTGTCATCTGCCGGTAACAAACTAAGGCAAAGTAACATGGAGCGGACAGATATCGGTAACAACATTATCGACTAATGTATTTGAATGTACACAGGTATTGCCTTCGGTTGCACTAAAGGACTGTGGGGGATTTGTGACGTAGTCATATGTTTAATACGAGCATTAAAAGCTGAAATATATTTGAAAGTGATGTGAAAATATGATTAAAATATTATTTACATAACATAATATGACGCCTGTAATCCCCGAAGGGTTAGGCTGAGGTATACCTAAGAGTAGTGCGGGTCGGTAGATGTCACATGTCTTCGAATTTTTGGTTCTAGGACATGCCGGTTTCCTCACGATGGTTTCCTTCACCGTTTTGAGAGCCGTGGTGATAAAATAAATTACACAAAGTAATGCGCATGGCTGGGTTCGAACCCACGACTTACTGTTCGTTTAAGTCCCATGTAATACGAGGCGAGCCTATTGTCATCAACCGAGCACAAATCCAATCTCCTTGCTTGCTACTGAGAAATTCCTGATAGAGAAACCCAATGACAATTTCCCCGACCCGGGAATCGAACTCTCATGCTCAGCTTGCTAACCAATTAAAAATATTCACATCAAACAACATGTCTCGTCTTTATCTCTCACATAATTGCCCACTTTACAACGTCAAAAGCAAACAACCTTGGTCCAACCTCTCACACGCTTTCTGCACCATAAATTATTAGTAGGTTATAAGCTTGTGGATATCCACAGGCATGCTTTACAAAACTCCGTACTCTGGATATGTCTGTTTTACAATTATAAACAACGATAACCTTGACCACCGCTGTGCGACCTAGACGTACGAGTACCTATATTCAAAATAAACACATCCACAAAATAATATTATGTTAAACTATTATATACCTATTTTTGTTGACATTTGTGGACCGGAGCTACACATAATAAAGTAACATGACATGTTTAGCATTTGTTTATCAGAATGACGTTTAAATGGACTTTGTTGACATGTACAGGATACGTAGTCATAATAATAATGGGTTATTTATACACAAAAGGTTATACCTACCTGTTGTAATATTTGTACCTACTTTTTTATCAATTTAGAATAGTTTAATATGTTAAAAAAAACTATACAGGGTGGAAAGGACTCCGACGTACATACGGTTACCACGTTTTCAGTATTTCATGCTGAACACATAGAAATGTTTCATCGGTAATTTACGACCGCACGGTTGGCGCAGTGGCTGAGTGATGGGCTGATGCGCTACGTGTCGCAGGTTCGATCCCCGCACGGAACAAATACTTGTATGGCCTACAGGTAGTTGTTCCGGGCCTGGCTGTTTGTGTAGGTGAGTTAAATGTTTGTACCCCACGATACAGGAGAAATTCCTAGTGTGTGCAACATTGTTAAAAAAGAAAGAAGGCTGTGAGCACTCGGACCTTAATACGGCCCACAGTGTCAACCCCAAATGCAGCAATATTTACGCAGCTTGAAGACATCCACAGCAGCAGAGCCAGCACAGTACGATGAGCATATTTTGATATTTGCACGGATATTTTTCCTGGAAACTTCTAGACTTTCTGTTTACAGGTAGGTACATTAATAATAGTTTTCTTGTTCATACTAAGGTATAATATAAGTAGAAATCATATTTTCCAAGAAAACATCAGGCTGTTATTAGCACTGAAGACACTTCGTCCTTCTTGGAAGTTGAACCCAAAACTGTAGGTAGCTTTACACTAATCCATTTCTTCATTTTATTTAATTTAATTCCTTTATTTATTTATATACAAATCAATTATATTATTAAATATTCCTTACAAAAAACAATATAAAAAAAAACAATTAATAATATAAAAAAATTGTAGCTCACCGGTTTAGGGAACAGGGTCCAAGCTATCGGCGGTCAGGGCTCCAGAGAGAGGAACCTCCTAACAATATGAGCCGTGTCCAGGAGTACCGCTTTCTGAATCAAGCCCTTGTTCCAGCTGCCTAACGAGAGCCTCCTCAGGTATTGGTTGAGGCTCTTGACAATTAAACCATGGGCTGATACAACTATCGGCACAATGATCGCTGAGTCCACATCCCACATGTTGACAACCTCGTGAGCCAAGTCAAGGTACTTGATTAGCTTATTTTAATATTTATTACTGTAATTTGAACTACAAGTCGTCGCAAGTCTATTTATAAATACTTTATGACAATAACAAAACTCCAGGATGCTCTTTGATATTGTTTTCAGAATTAACTGTGATATCCGATACTCGCAGATTTTGTTCAATTAACTCAAAGGAAGCGATGCCCTTTAGAAGAGTTAGAGAGAGAAAGAAGATGCTTTCATCTCGACACTCGTATATTTTCTAACTAGTGTTGGAAAGAGAGAAACAATTCTGTTATTCTCTTGACATTTGTACCTATATTTTGTAACGAATATCCAAAACAGCTGAGACGTCTTCCCGATAAACTCAATTATCGGAAATATTCTATGTTTTTTATTAAGTTTGTTTATTTAGTTGACTTCAGATTCCTTGCAAGGAAAAGTTGCCCGTTCGAGAATATCTTTAGACTGCTTACTGCGGTAAAGAACGATGCAGTTTCTAATGCTGGTGGCTACAAACAAGTGCTGAATGTGGTAAAAATGTGTCAATATGTGTGTGTGTGTGTGTGTACTCGTCTTTTAGTAATATGTGTATCTAAGTACATAGTCAGCTGGTAATGTGCCCTCGGGCAAAATATTTTTTATTTAATATCTACGCATTCACGGATCCTGGATTTGTGCCCGGTTGATGGTAATAGGCTCGCCCCCTATTACATGGGACTTAAACATAACTGGGGAAACGTGGGTGTACTATTAGATACACTTCTGCCTAACCCTTCAGGGATTACGGGCCTGATTTATGTACGTATTTTTAGTTCCCTTTTACTGCACTAAAATCAAAGCTTTCTACCTAAGCGAACAAAAGCAAAATGTTAATGGCATTTTGACAGATCCACCGTTATCCGCTTACGACTTCACATAGCTCTCATATCTGAGACGTCCATTAAAGTTTATATAATAGGATATAAGAATTATCACAGGAATCAACCGCCAAACTTTGAGAACCACTCTCTGTTTCAAACATCCGTCGTTACCGAGATTTTTAGGGTTCCACAGTAACAGTACTTTATTTTTTTTTAAATAGGTACCCATTTTACTCTAATTGATTTATTACATAATTACTATTTAATAATTATTCAAATAGTCATCATTTTTAAGGAGATCAAGTCTGGGCCCTGCCACATAGATATTTTTTACTGCAAATAATCTCAACTATCGCACTATTTCGTTTTATCCACGAATTTTTACCCATCCAGTATAAGACGAATCCGAAAATTAATCTTTCCAGCAAGCAGAATGTAAAATCTAATAGACTTAACAGAGTAAACTTTACTCACAGTCGAGTTTACTCCTGGCAAACCTTTGAGTAATAGAGAAAGATCAAAACCGAATTGGTGTAATATAGATACGGAACCATTGATGCGGTAGATACGCTCGCACAAGACCATATTTTTCTTCTAGTATTACCGGAGATAAGCCGATTTACAAATGTCAATGACCTTCAGATTTTTACTTTCAGAGAACCGTTAGGTACTTAGGATTGGATGTTTTAGATCAACTTAATTCTTTTAAGACCTTGAAAATAAGAGGCCATAAAATTACTATACTAATATACAGGGTATAACAGGAAGGGTATAGTCATATGAAAGGATATGCTGCAGACCATCAAACTGAACAACTTCCTCCGTGGGTCCAACTTCGTAAATGCGAAAAAATTATCAGCTGTCCCATACAAAATTTCAATACCTACTCGACCCAAATGTGTGGGACAGTTGATATTTTTTTCGCATTCACGATATTGGACCCAAGGAGAAAGTTGTTCAGTTTGATGGTCTGCAGCATATCCTTTCATATGACTATACCCTATCTGTTACACCCTGTATATTAGTATAGTAATTTTATGGCCTCTTATTTGTCTGTATAATGGGTGTAAATTGACCTCAACGAAGCCAAAAGGCACTTGTTCTCAACGTTTTTGGTCTAGATCATACCAGGGAACCTTCTAGTTACGGAGATAATTGAGATCTTTTTCAAAAGTTTTAATGTCAAACTTTACTTTAAATACTTCCATGACTCAATACATCCATCAGTACAATGTTTGGATTGCGTTGCAGTGAGTTCGACGGTAAGTCGTGACTTTTTACTTCAAAAAAGAAAGCCGTTTCCAAGCAATTATTTTAGCGTACAGAATGCTTGGCTTGACGGCTTCGTGAAGAGTCCGTTTACACCTTATAGAACTAACTACAGCACTATCTATATATATATACTATATCTTTCTATCCCATCAGAGATTAACGGCATGATGTTATGTTATGTTCTATTTAGTAACAACACGACTTTGTATATACTTATTTCACTTCACCGATTTAAGTTCAAAGACTTTTTTTATAGCTTTAGCTCCCAGAATCAGATACTCGCTCCTCTCAGTCTTCCGACGGTAATAAACACCCTGTATATAGGATAATCGAACACAAAGCAAGTACAGGATGATTCGTGTATCGGTTAACAGTCCAGTGCGTCCGCTTTAAACCGAAATGTTGTCAAATACACGAATTTGTATAGGTTTAGGACTTTAGGTAAATAAATCACGTATGAATGTAAGGATGATATGTGGTTACCAAGCATTTATGTTACGCTTAATTTTGTACTAATTGTTAGTATAGTAATATTTACACCTATTTGATTCTCGTTCGAAATAAATGGTGTATTTGTTCTCCCCGTCACTGCGATCATTTTTTTGTTCTAGACCATACCTGGGAACCTTCTAGTTACGGAGATATTGGAGGTTAAAGTTCCAACTTTTTCACAAGTTTTTTTTTAAATACATGTTTTTAATGTAAGATTTTTACTTTACACACCTCCACAACCCTCGTACTATTAAATCCATTCATCAGCACAATGCTATGAGTGCTTTCCATCGAGTCCTACCTTAAAACGTGATTATTCACCCCAAAAAAAAAAGTCGATTCCCAGCAATAATTTTTGCGTAAAGTTACTTAGTTTGATGTATAGAATGCTTGGTTGACGGATATGTGAAGGGTCTGTTTACACCCGGTATAAGCTTAAGCGGATGGTGGATGGACAACAACAGCCAATGATAGAGTGATATGGAGACAGTTGGGGGAGGCCTTTGCCAACAAAAGGCACACAGACGGGTGTAATTAAGATAATTATTAGAATTAGAATTGTAAATAAAACGAAATACAAATTAAAAAATCAATATATTATTTAAAATAAAAAATAAGCTGTGATATTAAATTAAATTATTATTTAGCTATGTTAAATGCATGTAATTATTGTATTATCACTATTCTATTATTGTATATGATGTCTAAATAAAGGCTATTTGAATTGAATTGATTCTCGTTCCTAAACTTACTTTAATTAAATAGTATTTTATCTACACTATCTTCAATAATATTTAGAAAAGTAACGTTTGTAAGTTTGGATGAAGGAGGTAATCTGTGAAACTGCTCATCCGATATAAAAAATCTACTACTGATAGACAGCTACTCAATAATTGCCAAGAGCCATAGATATTTTTGCTGAATGCGTATGAAAGTAGAAACGGTCCTTTTTTTATTTTTGTCTTTCTGTCTGTCTGTTTGTTTTGGCTAAACTCCGAAACGGCTGGACCGATTTTGACGGAACTTTTATTGACAGACAGCTGAATACAGCTTATAAGGAAGGGTTTTATTGTAGATTCCAGACAACAAAATTAAAATCCTTGTGTAGGTATCTTGGGTAGGTGTAGGTATCAAAAGTCAATTCTATTTTTTAACAAAAGGTACTGCGGACCTTATAACAATAATTTAATTAAGGCTTCCTTTGCGATTTGTCGTGTTTACTAGTTTAGTGGCAGGATTCCTTACGTTACGATTGAATCTCTATCCTGATTCCTGTGCACCGAGCAAAGAAATCAGGATAATTAAAAAAATCTATACAGAAATTTGAAAACTGATCAAGCGCGTAAACTATTGTGATTGGTTGTAGGAATTATCAATAGCCAATTGAATAATTGACACCAACCACAAATCTTATTCCATAACAAGAATAATTGGTCTGAAAACCCGATAAATTTTCTTTTATTTATTTTTTCTTTACTGTTCACGTGACCAGAGGGCGGGCCTGTTTTTTTGGCCAAAAGATCAACATTGCCATCCAACGTGGCTGCCAGCCTTCTGGTCATTTTTCCTGTTGACAGCGATGTGGACGAATTTTTGACGCCCTGTAACCCTTTTGATACTTGTACATATTTTTATTACTATTATAGATTTGTAGTATGTAAATAATTTAAATACAAGAAAGAAATATATTATATGAATTTCCATAAATAACTATTAGTTAAATTATAATTTTACTTGCTTCAAAATTAATAAATACATAGTTGAGTCATTGAGTTGGTGAATTAGAGACGTCTCAAGTTGCTATTGCCATACAAAATCTATGGGGGAATCGCGTTTTGACAGCTCATCTTTGACAGTCGTTACAAGTAGTCAGTGGCCCGAAAGTCTGTCAACCATTCTCACCAAGCAGTATCGTATTACCTAGTACTGACTAAGTTGTGGAGGTCAGATAGGCAGTCGCTCCATGTAAAATACTGGTATTCAGTTACATCCGGTTAGTTTGGAAGCTGATCCCAATTGGGAAAAGACTTAGCAAGCTTAAAAAGTATGTCAATTGATTGGTGGTGTCAACTAATATTTAAAATGTTTAGTACGTCACATGACTTGCATATAATTTTGACACGCCGATAATTTTAGTTCCTGAAACCAGAAAGCGGCTTATTCCGTGTAAACACGCTCATAAAAATCGTTGGCTAGTTAAACAAAATGTCTAATAGCATCTAACCACGCTTCCCAACTGCGTAGATATAAAACATCGCACACCAAAAGTTCATAAATTCAACAACACAGAGAACTATGCGGAAAAAGTTAAACACTGAGTTGCGGCTCCCACCGAACACAGGATTAAAAGAACTTTCTAACTTACTTTTAAAACTAAAGGAATGTTTTCTTTGAGTGAAATGTACTTATGTTCTTCAGGAAAGGGAAATATGAACGTGTTATTTTTTCCCCTTATCTTTTGAATACTTAGGCACATCTGTAACGGCACTATAAAGAGTACTACAGCAACATAGTACAAAAAGTAGTACAGCGCCATCTATGACACAGACGATGAACTAAGCATCGAAATACATCTAAATTCTACATCGCGCAAGTAAAGTTATCCGGGACACAGAGGAACACAACCACAACTGTCGGGCAATAGCCCACCAGACATAACACCCGTCTGGTCGGAGAAAGTTGGAACTTTGACCCCCAACATCTCCGTAACTAGAAGGTTCCCAGGTATGGTCTAGAACACAAAAATGATCGCAATGACGGGGAGAACAAGTGCCTTTCGGCTTCGTTAAGGGTTTATTTACACCCTTTAGATACCAGGGCCAAATCAATTTAAATGGCTTTCAACACGCTACGAAGATAAACATGGGCTATTCTCATAACCGCGCGACGCTTTACTATCATTCATCTATCTAGTCGCAAACAAAAAGTAAACAATCTATAAAGTAAATCAACAAAAACAAATTTAACTTCAAAAAAAAAACAAAATATAATCTTTACGTTCCATTTTCAAACGGTAAGAGAAGAGAGGTCAATGAGCTCACTTCACAGACAATTAGGCGTCAGGCGTGGTGCGGTGGTGTCCACTGTGGGACAAAAGCGTCCCTTATCACCGAGCGAGCCACTGCTTTCTGCTGGCCTCACCTCGGGTTTATAGCCGTATAGATGCGGGCCATGAAGTATGTGCTTGGGAATTTTTACGCGTTTTTTTTGTTTGATATCGTTTTTGTGATGAGGCAGGGCGGAGGGCTCCGACAAAGTCACATTCTGCTTCAGCTTTACTTCATCATCTGCCTAGCCCTTGCAACGATGTTGGGGTTGGCTTACAGTCTAACCGGATCCAGCTGAATACCAGTATTTTACATGAAGCGACTGCTTATCTGACCTCTACAACCCAGTTAGTAATGGATAATTAATACGATACCCCGCGGTAAGGCTGGTTGTCAGACTTTCGGGGCACTACTACCTTCCTATAATGACTGTCAAAGATCTACAATCGAAAGCTTCGACCAACACCTTAAAGTTCTTTCCGAGGTACGAAGGAAACTCGGTATGTTTTGACAGTCACCCTCCACGGATCGACCTAGGCAAGCGCTACTTAACCTTTT
This sequence comes from Noctua janthina, assembly GCA_963576755.1. Taxonomy (NCBI): domain Eukaryota; kingdom Metazoa; phylum Arthropoda; class Insecta; order Lepidoptera; family Noctuidae; genus Noctua; species Noctua janthina. The sequence continues at coordinate 10,534,981 of OY755068.1, read as the reverse complement.
TAAAACATCAGAAAAGATCTCTCTCACTCTGTCCCTGACCGCTCATCATCACTCCGCTCTCGTGGCCCCAATCTTTTTGTATGACTTTATCAGCGGTACATAGCGTGTAAATTAGAGTTATGCTACATTAACCACGCCTCGCCTGACCTTAGTAAAGCGAACGGCGATGGTGCGGAAAACACACAGTTCTGTTAACTTTACTTTTTTGCGCGAAGCGTTTATTGGCCTCACGCAGTGGTATTTGCGATAATTAGACCAGGCAAGGCACTCAAGTCAGACCATGAATTAACTCAATAATTAACTTGAATACCCTTTTTTGTTTTTTTTTTTCCGCATGGGAAATCATCAAATGACCCCCCCCCCCCCCCACTCTGGGCGGAGCGGAGGGGAGTGTCAGACTTGTACTGACTAAAACCCATCCATGTTCCTTCTTTGCCCTTTGTGTTCCAGGGCCACGGTATCTCTTTCGAACAGTCCCGCAGCCCTGGCAGGCATCGGCCCATGCGGACCCCTACTTGATTTCTGACATCTCTTTGAGGCGCGCGTGGAACACGAACGCGCCGTCGATACGGCCTGTCGTCATAAGACGGCCGGACGGCGAGCTAGCCCATAACTCGCCGTCCACAGACCAGCGAACTTGAATACCCTTCAGGAATGACTTCACAGTCAACGTCAAACTCATCTTGGCCAGCACACACAGAAGATCCTTGTACACACGGTGGCACATCAAGCTATACATATCCAGTATAACCTGACCTCACTTTGTATGAGGTTCCCGTACAATAAGACATCAGTGTATACTGGTTTTTCGTAACTTGATTGGTCGTCGTGCGTAACTATTTCAAATTCTTAACCAATAAAATCTGAATAAGGTTCTTTTAAGGTGGAAAGCCCATCCAGCTCGGGGCTTTAGATACTGATCTTGAAATATTACTGAATCTATTTTAAGTTTTATTTAATTTAAGTTTGGTAATAAAAGTTTAATGGAATCTATTATAAGTTAATAGACTTAAAAGCAGCGCCAAAAGGCTACCTCCTTTTATATGTTGACGCCATAAATAGCACTATCTATTTTATTGGACATTGTACTATTCAGTACGAATTTACCAAAAATATGATTTTTCATTCAACTAATACAACACATAAAATGTATTTAAAAAACACTGTAATAAAGACCATTTTAACCGTCTCTTTAGTTAAGTGGTCACACGCGCTACTACGAACCGCCAGTCTGTGGATCTCACTGCCGGCTTTTCTCTGACTGTTCCCCGATCATTATAATCTGGATTTCTTAATAGTTCGAATTAATCGGTTTCTTCTATTCAAGCGTGTTCCACCCTAGACCGCATCTTCGCTTCACATCAGGCGAGTTGCAGTCAAAGGCAAGCCCATTTAGAGTTAAAAAAAAACGAGTTTGAATCGCGCAGGAAGGGTTCCGTGCCATCGTAGTAGGGGAATCCCCTGTAATTTTTTTTATAAGACAACAGAAACACATTCTGTGAAAATTTCAGCTGTGTACGTATTACGGATCCTATTACTAAGCCTCCGCTGTCCGTCTGTCCGTCTGTCTGTCAGTAGGCTGTATCTCATGATCCGTAATAGGTTAACAGTTGAAATTTTCACAGAATGTTTTTTTAGTAATAGGGTCCTGTCGGTTACCCTAACCCCTAAAAAAAGTGCTCACGCCACCTATCTTATGGGAATGGATGGGGCTTAAAGAAAACTCACGATAATTATGTTCTGTACTTAAGTAGAGTTCTGCCCACCCCTTCGTCATAACCATTTTATACTTATAGTACCTATCAAGCTACTAGTAACAACGAACCTACTCTGTTACAACGATCTAATAATTTCCATTGGTTGATTTCATAGTGCGCGGTCAGCATATGTTACTGGCGTGGGGAGATGTCAGTCGTTTATCTAACGGGAGAGAGATATACTCGTGAATTGCCCAGCATGTCATGTGCTGAGCTAGACAGAATTTAGTACAATTTTGAGACACATCTATGACCGTTTGGGCCGGCCTATGCAATCAACCATCCTTGCCTTAACTAGGAAATTATCTAGATAAAGAATATAACTACGCTGTTATAAAGGGTGTAAATATACCCTTAGGCAAAGGGCACTTGTTCTCCCCGTCTTTGCGATCATTTTTTTCTTCTAGACCATACCTGGGAACCTTCTAGTTACGGAGATATTTAAATACATGTTTTTAATATAAGATTTTTTTAAACACCTCCATGACCCCCGTACTATTCAATCCATCCATCAGCACAATGATTTGAGTGCGTTCCATCTAGTCCAACCGTAAATCGTAATTTTTCACCCCATAAAAAAAGTCGTTTCCCAGCAATATTTTTTGCTTAGTGTTACTTGGTTTGATGTACAGAATGCTTGGTTGACGGTTTCGTGAAGGGTCTGTTTACACCCTGTATGTATAAAGGTAAATGTGCATGCAAAACAGAGTTCCATTCCATGGATAACTGTACAGTTTTCTCGTACCCACACACGTACTTGCCTGTCTGTATAGCTGACTGTACCTATTGTCCATGACCTGCTTAATTGTATTAAGTAACGTTTTCATTTTTAGGGTTCCGTACCAAAAGGGTAACCAACGGGATCCTATTACTAAGAATCTGCTGTCCGTCTGTAAGTCTGTCTGTCAGCAGGCTGTATCTTTTTTTTTTTTTTTTGGATGGGACATCATCAAATGACCCCCCCCACTCTGGGCGGAGCGGAAGGGAGTGTCAGACTTGTACTGACTAAAACCCATCCATGTTCCTTCTTTGCCCTTTGTGTTCCAGGGCCACGGTGTCTCTTTCGAACAGTCCCGCAGCTCTGGCAGGCATCGGCCCATGCGGACCCCTACTCGGTTGCTGACATCTTTTTGAGGCGCGCGTGGAACACGAACGCGCCGTCGACACGGCCTGTCGTCATAAGACGGCCGGACGGCGAGCTAGCCCATAACTCGCCGTCCACAGGCCCGCGCCTACGGTGGCCGGGAGCCACCACGTGACCCCCGACGCCCAGGGCGTCTCCCGCGGCGGCTGGGACGTGAGGTTCTTTCCCTCTCACGTCCCGCCACCTCCTTCACTAGCATGACTGCTTCACAGAAGGTGGTGACGGCTTCCCATTCCCTCTCGCTCCGGACCATGGCTTGAACCAGGGTCGGACGCGAGAGATCGCCGCCGCCAATCGCCGCTACAAGGACACGGCGGTGCTCCGCCCAAGCGGGGCAGACCTCTACGGTGTGCTCCACCGAGTCCTCCGGACGATCCTCGCAGTGGAAACACCCGGGCGTTTCCTCCCGCCCGATTCGGTGCAGGAACCTCCCGAAACAACCGTGTCCGGTGAGGATCTGCGTCAGGCGGTAGGTGAGGGCGCCGTGGCGCCTCTCTAACCACTCCTCAAAGAGGGGACTTATCGCCACAATGGTAGCGTGCCCTGCACGGGGTTGCATTAGTCGCTCTCTCCATGTCGCCATGAGATCACGCCGGAGGTCTGTCCGCTGAGCGGCAATTTGCCGCGGCAGCGGAGTCTCCCCCCGACGTAGTGCCTCCGCGCGCCATTCATGCAGGCGCGCGAGGACTATCGCCTCCAGATCCCATGGCGGCAATCCGGCAAGGAGGCTAGCCGCCTCGCCGGAGATCGTGCGGTACCCCCGGATTAGCCTTATGGCTATCACCTTTTGGGGCGCGTTCAGGTAGTGGGCGGCTTGCCGCCTTAAAGAACGCGCCCACACCGGGGCCCCGTAAAGGGCCATGGACCGCACGACCCCCGCGTATAGCCTCCGGCAGGAGGCGTTTGGACCCCTCAGCAGGATGTATCTCATGATCCGTCATAGGTCAACAGTTGAAATTTTCTCAGAATGTGTTTTTTTTTGTTGCCGCTACAACAACAAATAATAAAAATAAATTTAAAATTAAAGGGGGTTCCCCTAATACGAGTCTCCTATGGTACGGAATGTTTAATGAGCGAGTCGCACTTGACTGGTTTCTTAAACATAACTTTGATGCTAGTAGTAAGTATAGTGATTTTTTTGGTTACTTCAAAATTAAAGCTAAACTAGGTAAGTACCGACTGTCCGACAAACGATCGAATATCGGAGCACACTGGTAACGTATCGCAGGTATATGATTCGTCTAACAAATTTTACGCGAATTGCAGACTACATTATAGAGATAGGGACGATTTAAACCAGCCAATGGTGAGTGCGAACCGTGACACGAACGAGATGCGGACGAGACACGGATCTAAAACTTCACGAATATTTTATAACAAGCAGTTGATGACACAGAGTGCCGTGCTTGGCCGCGCCTCGTTCGCGGCACGGCTTGCCGCGCGCCCAACCGCCACAGCTTAACACAAATCATCCCTTTGACACCAAATTAGATCTAATTTAATCCTTATTAGATATTCAAAGACAAGATGAACACAAAAATTATAAAGCTTCCTTCTATGTCTGCCGAGACGCAATCAGATCGAGATCATCTTACCTTTGATCATTTGATTTCTATTTCTCGGATTATAATTTCTAATAGGTTTCTCTTTTTGCGTGAAAAGGCAAAATGGCCTTCGGAGTCAATTAAGATGAAGAGATATCTTCGTTTTCGTACCAGTAAGTAATAAACGATACAATTGTTTGAGTAAAGTGTTTTCCACTCAAGAGTAACTAACAGAAGTGGTTGGGACGCTTTCTTAGAAATATAATTTTGTAGTTTGGCCCGAAGATTAAAAAAATTGTTTTGGCAAAAACGTCACATAGTCGCTCATAGAAAGACGCTGGAATTACGCAACATTCTGCTTTGAAAAAAATTGCAGTTTAAGGCCACAATTTACACAATGTGTATTCTCGGCTCATTTTGAGTTACGAAAATTACGGATTTATTGTATTAGAGATTTTCGAGCGTTTCGTATTTCTACAAAGAAGTTCAACAGGATTGTTTGTCATTAGCTTTTCGATAGCTTATGTCAACTCAATACATTCGTGAATTTTCCATCATCGTTGTTGCTGATTAAAGACTTTAATTTTCACGTTCACTTTCACATATGACTGTATACGTGAGCTAGATTGAGACACATATAAAGACTGCCTGATATCAACCACAGGAACGGTTTCGTTTCAGACATGAATTTAAAAAAAAAACTGTCTCATCTTAACTGGTTTCGGTTTTCGATACCGTAAGTGTGACGAAAATTGATTTTTATTAACTAACGAATTAGCTACTTGAAATTACAATTTAACACAACAGCACGGGGCACAATGAATCTGGTACAGTTCCGGGACGTCTAAACTGCGCTGCGATCAGACACTGAATGTCGTCCTCGCCAAAAATAACATCATGACTCTGTAGAAACATGCTGTGGTGTGGGTAGACTGGTAAGTAGGTCGCGTGATATTACCACTGGCGTGCTTGCGATTCATTCCAAGTCAGTAATGACCGGATCCGTCATATACCTTCATAACCATACCCAAAAAAAACGATTTCCCCAGAACAGCAATAAAAATCAAAACATGACTAAAATATAACCCGAGCAGTGTGCACCAGCCAACCTTTAAATTGAATCGCTCGCCAATTGACCCCGGGAGCTAAGTCAGCGCTGTTTTACGTTACGAAGAGAAAAATGACAGTTTTATGTGGGGACCACTAAGTGTGAGCAGCTCATTAAACAAGGCTCTTTGACTGCTTTCATATAATCTGCTTATATTTTGTGTTAGGATAGCTGTCCACTAAAAGATGTGGCGTATCGTGACACTGGCATAAAAGTGTAACTACCTTATTTCTTCCTTTTTCTAGTTGGTTAAAAGTTATAGTTTTTATTTCCTTTATTTGTATCTTTACAAATCAATTACATATTCCTTAGAAAAAACAACATAAAAACATTTAAAAATATTAAAAATAGTAGCCCACCGGTATCGGGAACAGGGTCCAAGCTACCGGCGGTCAGGGCTCCAGAGAGAGGAAGGAGGAGGTGTCCAAGAGTACCGTCATTTCGTTGATAAAATTGTCGAGCAGATGGTGAAGCTTATGATTTGGGATTGTGATTCTGTTTTGCAATTAGGCTGCAGGTTCTATTTCCAAGCCCTGGACAATGGTTGGACGTCATTTTCAACAAATGCTTCTAAGCTAGAATGTCAAAGTTATATTCCACAGCTTCATCTCCCAGTGTGTCGTGTGCCAAGTTCAAGTAACCGCACCTCGACATAAGTTGTTGCAACTTGTCGTACCTCAGTCTACGAACTATGTAACAAACGAACTTAACTCATGCTTATTGCAAACTCCATACTAACGATTCGAATTGTGCGCGTTTGTGTGACGTCATGTGTTATTTTTATAAATAATTTTGTTCATCTTAGAGATAGACTGACTAGAAAGAGTGTATCGAGTGATGTACTCCATGCGACCGAGTGATCTGAACTGAAGCACACAGTGTTACATTTTTTAATTTTAAGTTTTTTTTTCTTTTTATTTTGTTTTATATTGTGTGCACTTGTGGCATGTGCCAAGTAAATGTATTTTCTTACTTTCTTTCTTTTTCTGTACTTAAAACCCCGCGGTCATAGCCGTTGCATCCTGAACTCCACCAAAATAAGTAAAGTATTTATATTCTTCTTACTTTGATTAAAGCGGTGTATTTTCTGTTTTTGTGCTCACACCATATATTTTTTTTTTTTATTCAATGTCTATACGTGAGGATTTGTAATTGGCTTTCTGGTGACTATGGTTTCCTTGTTTGTTTGATTTTATTAGCTGTAAGTCTTCCATGTACTAAAATAAATAAATAAAAGCAATGATCGGTTTGACCGATTAGTCGGCCTTTTTGCAACCGACTAGTTGGACGGTCGGCTAGTCGGCCGAAGTTATAGTTGGCCCATCTCTAGTCCATTTTTGTTTTCATGTTCCATTCAATAAGCATTGATTAGTTCGCAGGTCACTAAGCAGATTAGATGTGAAGTGACCTTTTTTAATTTCTACTTCTATTTCTTTAGATGTGCAATGAGCAAGTTAATACCGTCGCTGTCAAAGTAAAAGTACTACGAAATAAATCAGACACGTCTAAAGTCTGTAAAATCTTAAATGTCACAGCCACCTCCAACACACTGTCGGGCTTTAGCTTTTGAGGAGATACGGTCAAATTGTTCTGTACACAATACTTACGGATTTTCTAGTAAAATAGGTAACAAAACCAAGGTCTACGTGACCGTAGTTCAGGGTCAACTAGTGTATAATTGATAACTATAGCAACATTGTTCTGTTTTGTACGAGGCTGTGGGTGCCAAAACCTTTAGTTTAATTTGAAATTGCGAGATATTGGAAAGTTTATATGTCTCGGGTAAAATGGAATTCTAATCCAAATCTATTGGGCATTTGAAACCTTTTTTATTTAAATAAGTAGTAATGTGATAAGGTTGGAAAATAACGTAAATTTTGTTCATTCATGTTTTTAACATAATTGAGAAATATTTGTGGAAAATGGCCCCACACTGGGCGCCAAAACTAGTTATAAGATTAATATGATATCCGACTATTTGAACCTCTTCTAATCCGATACGTAACGGTACACGGTAAGATATACGGTGTATACGCATGGAGAAACATGATTTCATGTAAATGGAATAATAGTTTTTGTCCTTAAAATTGTCCCAAGTTGGGCGCCAAAACCGGTGATTATTATATGACAAGGTACTATTCTATCTTGTTTTTTGTACTTCTGAGACAAGTGGGATAAACGCTTTAATAACAAACATTGAGAAACATGCTCTTAACTCAATGAAATAATGCTCTTTGTCACAAATTAACATTGAATTGACGTAACTGTTATATCCTAGAACTAAACAAACAACCCCATTACAAACAGACAGTCAGATATACATTAACACAAACGTTGCACCGGGCGTGTGTCAAGGACAGAACACACACAATTAGTGCGTCTGCCATACGGTCAGGGTTGCGAGTGGCAGACTGACAGCTCTACTGTTAACATATCTCCAACTACCCACATCTAGTGAGGTTTATTACGAGGGGTCAGTTGAAACACTGTAGTTAACTTTACGATGTATTTCTTGTAGACCGTTTAGGTTATAATTAGTAGCTGTACATCATCATTTTTTTTAATTTCTTAGTTTCGTAGCTTCATTTTGTGTCCAGTTGATTGCAATAGGCTCACCCCCTATTACATAGGACTCAAATATAACTACCAAAATATGGGTAAAAATGGTCCTAAATGGTACACCCCGGTCTAACCCATCGGTGATTATAGACGTGATATTATGTGTTTTTTAAATCGCAATTTCAGTCTGAAGTCGTCCAAAGATATAAGCCTCCCCTAAGAATCACTACACCCCTAGGAATCACTTTTTTATTAAGGTAACTAATAGTTAGAAATAGTTTCGAATCACAAGACTAAAAAATAAAACTCTGTAACTACCGGTTTCATTTTCAATGTTGAAAATAGAAAGCCTTCACAGTCAAAGAACGGTGAATCACTTAAATTAATTGTGAATGTGATGCGCGAAAGGTCTAGGTCAAAAATAAAAAAGTGAATTATAAAAGCTAAAAGAGAAAAATATTAATTGAAAAACGGCCGTCACTATGTCACGATATTATGAACTATTCCAGTGCAGCATGATTCTTTTGGAACTTGAATGGTTTTTTCAGGTGAGCGCTGTTGATAAACATTTGTGAATTTGACAGTAAAAAAAAAACGTAATGGCGGAGATAGTTCCGACAATGGCCACGAGCCAAAAGAATCATGCAGCAATGAAGTTGATCTAATGAACACGTTTATTTCTATTCTCCTTATCATTTTAAAGTACCAAAAAGTGCAAACGCCAGCACATCAAGCTACCCGAAACTGTCAAATTTTCCCAATCAATCTTGAACCTAAAGCTATAGCAATAAAGTTGAAAATCCATTAACGAAATTTGACAGATTGCAGTAGCTTGACGTGCAAAATAAACGCTCAATTGAGAGTTTGTTTTGTACTTCATTTTGTTTTGTTTTTCACCAAAAGAAAAAAGAAGACGAATTTCTTTTACTCTGTGTAACTCCTTGCTTATTTTTTGCAGTCCCGTTTTCAATGAGCGACTCGGCGGCGTATTTGCCCACACACGCAGCGACAAGACTCCTTACCGCCCGACAGCCCGTGACAAGTGTCACTTAAGAGTGATACGTGACAAAACCATTGCTTGGGAGCGGAGCACGGTATGTGTAATCCTTCAGCCCTAATCTGAAGGTAAATAAAATTTACGATGATGTTAAAGTCTGACCATCATAGTTGAAAGTTCAATCAGCACTTACTGTAATACACATTTACTGTATGTAAACAGATCATAAAAAAACTTGTGAACAAGTAACATTTAATTAAAAGTATCAAAAAACTCGACTACAAATTGTGTTATGTACCTCTATATATATTACATATTTATAATGTCCGTCTAATTCCTTCATTTTGATACTCTACTTAATAGGTTTAGTTAAAAAAAAAATATTAACGACTTACAATTTAGCACCAAAAATCCGTCTTTTTGTTTAAACCCCCATCCAAGGACCCTTGGGTTTTTGACACGGATCTAATGATATGTTTATCCCGAAATCCATCCAGTCATTTGGAATATACGAGGTTATAAAGTTTAGGTACAAAGAAACAAATAAATAATAATAATAGGTCTTTACCTACGTAAAGCATTTTCAGATTTAATTATATGTGGATTGGCTCGCAATTCGAAATTGAAATAAATTTTATTCGAAAGCCTTTTAATTTCAAATTCAGTCATTTGTTTTTAGATAGTTTTTTGTTTTTATGAAATTGAGGATGTTTTTGGCGCCATGGATAAACTGTAAATTCGTACAATTTTCGAATATGAGTTCCTACGTGGACATACCGCTGCGCAAACAACACGAAACATTAACGACGTGTACGGGCCTAACACTGCTTGCATAAACAGGGTCCATTATTAGTTCAATCGTTTTAAATCTGGAAATTTTGAGTTGAAAAATGAGCCTCGCGGTCGGCCGGTAACTATTGTCGACAACGACGAATTGAAGGCGGTAGAGGAAACGGATCCAACTCAATCTACTGCTGAACTTGGTGCGGGCCTTGGAGTTAGTGTCAAAACGACATTGAAGCACTTGCGTCAAATCGGAAAGATAAAAAAGCTAGATAAGCTAAAATAAAAAAAAATACAAAAATTTTTGTTTTTAAAATTTTCATACAAAAATCCAATTTTCGTACAAGTCTCCAATTCCAATCTCTAATATAATAGAAGAATAGCCAAACTTAAGTGGCAGTGGGCAGGGCACGTTGCTCGCAGAACGGATGGAGTAGCGACCGCGAACTGGAAGACGTTGCGTTAGAAGGCCTCCCACTAGGTGGACCGATGACCTGGTAAAGGTTGCAGGGATCCGCTGGATGCGAGACGCACGGGACCGGTCAATGTGGCGACACTTGGGGGAGGCCTAAGTCCAGCAGTGGACGTCTTTCGGCTGAAATGACGATGATGATGACAAAGAAACAAACGAACAAAGAAACAAACAAGATACACGCGAAAAACATAACCTAGTCGGGTAAAAAGGTTCTAACTTTGACCGCCAATATCTTTCATTTCGGCTTCGTTAAGGGTCTTTTTACACCCATTGGGAAAGTCAACATCTACCTAGCCTTTTCACAACTATGTTGTGCTCATGCAGCTGTATATCAAGTTACTGCCTATGTGAATAACATATTATCATACAAGATGCATAGTTTGTCTGATCCTCGTTTTTTCTGCAAAAAGAGTCCTTAAGGGTCCATCAATAAAATACTTTCTGCCATTCACTGCATAACAAAGCTCAAACAAAGTTTCATATATACCGTCTGCTTATAATTTTCCTAGAGACGCTCTTTGAGTTAGTGAAACAACACATCACTGAATAACGATAAATGTACGTGCTGTTGTACAGCCAACAAAACGGATACGTATGCAGGCAATCAAAAGTAGCCTGCATTTCTTTCTTAATCAAAAGTAGCCTGCATTTTTTTGCATCAAATGCAGGCTACTTTAGATTAAAGGCGTGTAGTAACACAAGTTTAAAGGAAACGGCGGGACGACTTAAATGTCTTACTCTGTAGCAGTGCGAAGGTTCCATACAACTCGATTCTTACCGGATTCCCTTTGAAAAATGGCACAGTCAGTATTCTATAGACAAATAATGAAATTCTCATTAAAGATATGTACTCCGGCTTACCTCTTACAAAAATTGACCCTTCGCTACTGCTCTGTAGTCATTGTATTGTAGCGTGAAACTGAGATCGATGAAAAAACTTTGAATGGCAGTAAGACAGTATAGGCTAGTTATAATTTCAATGTGTGTATCGCTTGTCCATTGAGAGTTTTATTTTGAAAAGGGTTTTCAAGTTGATGGCATTTTTATGACATAACGTTTCTATATCTGAAGGACAGGACCATTGGCAGCGCTGTGAGGAGGTACTCCCACTTTTTTTTTCCATATAGGCTTCTAGTTTACTTTTTACAAATTCAGGTAATGAAAGAAATGGTAATATTCACTCAGTGGCATGTAGGTAGGTACATTCGGATGTACAATGGAAAAATCGTGGTATAAGCTACAAAACGATGGCGCGCTTGGTCAGAGCACTAGTTTTCCCGATTCTCCTTTATGGAGTTGAGACGTGGATAATCCAAGAAAGAGAAAGACAAAGGATAGACGCATTCGAAATGTGGTGCTGGAGGCGGATGCTCCGAATTCCATGGACAGACAAACGCACAAATGTGTCTATCCTTTCCCAACTCGATATCAAGACCAGATTGACTACAGTTTGCCTACAGCTTAGTTTGACCTATTTCGTCCACATAATGCGAAGGGGAGATAGCAGCCTTGAAAAGCTGGTCATTGTTGGCAATACCGAAGGCAAGAGAACACGAGGTCGGTTGCCAACACGATGGTCCGACCAAGTAAAAGAAGCTATGTCCTCAAGCAAATTTCAGCAGGTGGTGATGGCACGGTAGGCGCAGTGGCTGAGCGATTGACTACTGCGCTTCGTGTCGCGGGTTCGATTCCGGCACGGAACAAATATTTGTTTGGCCTACAGGTAGTTGTTCCGGGTCTGGCTGTTTGTGTATGTGAATTTAAATGTTTGTAAACGCCGTGGGTGCGTTTATACAGGAGAAATTCCTAGAGTGGGGCAAACGTTTTTAAAAAAAAAAAATAAAAAAATTTGGATCGGAGTTGATGGCGCTAGATTTTCCATTTAAATGGGTCCAGTGACCACGATCCTCAGTAATGAGGGACTGATTGAAGAAGAAGGTAGGTACGCTCTACAACAATAATCCGGCAGAGTAAGATGATGATTATTTGTTGCCCGCACATTTTAGTCGTTTGTCGACTGTACAAGTGTATATGCTTTTATACAGATACATTTACTTGTAAGTATTCCCTTTGTACAATTACAAAGATATTGTTAAAGTTGAACTTGTAAGGGGTGTTTGAACTGTGTTGTGTATATTATGCAAGTGGAAGATATATATATGTATTGGTTTTCATTTTGTTAAGCTAAGCGAGTCGCCCTTTTGGGTTAATAATACTTCTGCGTCAGTAATATTTGTTTGTGAGTAATTTACAAGTTAACTTCCATATTCAAGGCTCATTGCAGAGATTTGAAATTCTTGCAGCGTGAAAATGGATTAAATGCTTATAATTTAGTTAAAACTTTAGATAATTCAGGCTATAATGTTCCCACTGCTGGTACACAGGCTACCTCTCTGTGCGAGGGAGTGGGCTGTACTCCACAACGCGGACCCAGTGCTGGTTGGTACATGTCACATGTCTTCGAATTGTTTCCTTCTAGGACCTGCCGGTTTCCTCGCGATGTTTCCCTTCACCGTTTTGAGAGCAGTGGTGGTGAAATAAATTACACAAAGCAATGCGCCTGCCTGGGTTTGCTCATAACCACAACCTAAGGTAAGTTGAGGCCACGACCACAGGGTTACCACTGCTCTTAAAGCTCTAAAGCTTTATAACACATGAATTCACTTTATATCAACTGTCTGCAAGTATCAATTCAACTTTTAATTACGCGAATCTCGTTTAAACTATCAATACCGTTTTCTAAAGAGTTCGGCCGCCACATTAACACATGAAAGAAGGCCTTATCTATCCTTATCTCATAAGCTTGCGGGGCTCGAACGTCGTACAAGCCGCGCCGTCCGGTAAGAAGCGATAAACCTCAGCTTAATGACCTTTTGGGTGCTCTACAGTACACTTTTATATATGTGGCATTTTAAATTAGATAAATAGCTAACCCAATAACTTTCACATCTACATATTTGTGTAAAATTTTATTATGTATTTATTAAATGCACAATGTACACAAGCTTAAAACTAATGAGTACATGGCCCTGTTAGGGCGCGGCAAGATGATTTCAAAGACTACGTATGGTCAGCATTTTTAACCGATTACTTAAAAATGAGGAGGTTATATATTCGGGTCGTATCTTGTTTACATGTATGTATGTCGATTTCTCCGTGATTACTGGGCCGATTTACGTTATTTTCTCTTTATTTAGTAGAGGAAACTCACCATTTGATCCCATACATTTTTTAAAACCTTGTTTGAGCAGTTCATGAGTTAGTTTCTTAAATTATTATTATTATTTTTATAATTGACATTGGCTTTGATTTGATTTTCTTGACACCGTATTTCTGATTAGATGACATTGTATTTATTTTTATATTGTGATTTGTATTTATTTGTTTCGCAACTTGTGATGTGATCATATGAGAGAACCTGAAATAAATGGATTTTATTTTCTTTATTTCATCCGTATTTTTTCTTCTTTGTCTATGCATGTAAATGATCTCTGTAACTTCTAGTAATAATGTAAAATTAATCTCGTGTATATCTTCAATACCTTTTTGTTTATTTATTTTTTTAATACCAAAGATTGCACGTTTACGTCAAAAACATTGACATTCTATCGAAGGACAGATTAGCTAATGAAAAGTATCAGTATCGAGAATTTGAGAGAAATAAAATGTCGAAACGGAAATTAAAAGCGTGTGTTGACTGGCTGGCTAGATTTTAAGATTGTAGACTTAAAAAAAAATATTTGAAAATCCACAGTATTCTTTATTGAACTGAGTTCATGTAGCTGCTGGAATAAAATCAGAGAAAGAATTTAAAAAAAGAAATGATAACTCTTTTTTTTTGGTTGCCGTGGTCGGGTAGAAAAATTCAATATTTTATCCCACGAACTAACTTAGATTTGCAGTTAAAATCATGTTCTCCCATACATTTCGTATGGGGAGAACGTATTATTTACGTATATTTTAAAAGTTGGTCGACTAACCCACGTACCTGTGTTAGTTTTTTTTTGGATTGCGGTGCCGGATGGCAGTAATAGAAACGCTTTTAAACGCGCTTCATGAATTGGACGATGGTAGGCATTCTGACTCTAAGACCCGTATTACAGAACGTCACTCAAGACTGCATGCATTACCTCTTTAGAAGGCAAAGGGAATATTTTTCCCATCTTATTTTTCATCTCATTAATTAAGTAACGTGTTCCTGGTAGGTACTTATTCTATTGTTGTACAAAGGCTATTTAAAGATTTATCAATCACTCTTAAAAAATAATAATAATAATCTTCATTAAAAAAAAACAAAAGAATCCACACACCATTGTACAATTCACCACTAAAACTAGATGGACAATCTTGACCGATTTACTTCACTTAATAAATGTGAAAAAAAAATTGTGGTAAGACATTGCAAACTTGCGTTAAAATGTTAGATAATCTATTCGACTATAGTTTAAAGGCGTTTTGAAAGGACTTTACAGTCTATAAAATAGAGTTTAGAGTCTTTTAATAAAAAATATTTTTTGTCAACGACGTCTGGGAATCGAATCAAATCGTTATGCCTGTTAAAGGAAATTTAAGTTTCAACTCGCACTTGGTCGGTTTTTTGCATGTTCACTTTCTATGAATGTTTTAGTTGAAAGGAATAGTACCTTTACTAGTTAGGTTGTACAACAATACCGTCGATAGTACCTATCGCAGTTAGTGAGCAAGACTGCAATGCACTTTAAAGAATTAAAAGAATACACGCACTATCTATTTGTTGAGCTACGGCTGAATGAACTCGTTCAGTAATCCGCCAACAAAGAATGATGAGATACTTTACAAAATAAATTGCAAATACCTGGTACCTGCCATACAATCAAGGAATACACATAACATCACGCCTGTAATCCCTGAAGGGTTAGGCAGAGGTGTACCCAATAGAACAGCCACAGTTCGCCAGTTATGTTTAATTCCCATGTAATAAGGGGCCAGCCTGTTGCCATCTACCGGGCACAACTGAGAAATTCTTTTTGGAAAAACTCAATAACACTTTGCCTAACCGGGGAATAGAACCCAAGACCTCATGCGCAACAGTGGCGCAAGCGACCAATGAACCAACGACGCGTAATGTACTTACTCAGTTACTCAACCAAATTATCGGCATTTATTTACATAAATAGCTCTAATATGTTAAAAGCAGAACAACAAAGATGTCTACCACAATATCATAATAATGAAACATTTAATAAAGGCCGTGTCTTGCCCGGCTGCTATTAGATTTGCCGCCGTAATGCAGCGGAGTGCACCTGTTCAGTTTATTTGTTCCCCCACCGTTTTCTCTCGTCTCAAATCCAACTGCTGTTGGTTTAACCGCGTTTTAGCATAAATTAGTTTTTGTCGGGTCTTATTGGAGCTCTGTTTTATTCTGTGAAAACTTGGGAAATAAAATTGTTTACATAGACCAGTATCTGTGGTTGATAACTAGTAACTGTAAGATAAAAGTCGGCATTCATCCACCCACTGGTTAGTTCCCATGCGTGAGTAAACTTGAACTTGACATCATAACCGATATGCATCATCATCATCATAATTTCAGCCGAAAGACGTCCACTGCTGGACATAGGCCTCCGCCACGTGTCACCACATTGACCGGTCCCGTGCGTCTTGCATCCAGCGGATCCCTGCAACCTGTACCAGGTCATCGGTCCACCTAGTGGGAGGCCTTCCAACGCAACGTCTTCCAGTTAGAATCATTAGAATGTATGCTCGTGTGAATTCTGGGGGGACGGCGCGAACGCAGTCCCCACTACCAAAAAATACGCATCCGAGTTATCCACATTAGGGATAATCGCACGGGTCAACCTAACCGCAGTGCAATGGGAAGGCCTCGCCTTGGGGGAACCGCCGCACAGTGATCAATTATTAAAAGTTAGCGTCCCATAATTATTTTTGGTCAATGTGTCGGTAGTTCGATAAATATTTTTTTTCAGGCTTGAAGGTAAGTAGTTTACATTATACTAAAATATCAACATTATGCAGACAGTAGTTTAATAGATATGCCATTTCAAAGTTATCTCGAAAGCTAAACTTATTGGCAGCTCAGCTAATAATAAGGGCAAGTCTGTTGGTAAAAAATCTAAGTAATTATCCCCGTTGAGATTGTCAGGTAAGGAACTTGTCTACGCCACGGAAGTTGAAACTACGGATGATTTAGTCCAACGCATTGAGGCGGCCTTCATGACCATCAAAGCAGAAACGGGTTTACGCACACAGTCAAGATAAGACGAATATGCAATAGTGGCGGACAATTTGAACAAGATTTGTAAATAGGTATTTATTAAATAAATTATTATTTTTAATTTTCTCTTTCATTTCATGTTCGAGGAAAGTTAGAACCCTATGTAAGAAAGAGATAAGAGACTTAGTAAGAGTGAGATAACAGTATCTACCTACTTACAGCATGTTATTTATGCGAAAACTAGTGTTTTATCCTGAATATGGAGTAGCTTGATGGTGCATCCCAATACACAAATTTAACGAATTAACGAAGTTATTAAAAGATTTTTTTAACATATTGCATACCATTGGAAAGAAGACAGACTAGAAAACTTTTTAAAAGAATTCGAAGATCGCTTTTAGGTTTTATTTTTATAGCAATTTAAAGTTGAGTTTTAAGATTATTTTTTCTTCTTCCAAAAGCTTTGTGAGTTATTAAAAAAAAACTAGATGTTACTAGTTTTGAATTTGATAGAACCGTACAACAGTACGTATAAAAATTAAAATGTAATTTAAGGATTATACTAATACCTTTGTTTTTAATTTAAGCTTTAATGCTAAGTTTAGGAATTTTTCAAAATAAAAGTTAGAAAAACCGAATAAAAAAACCGGTGAGGCCAAGAGTGAGTTCTTGGGCCTTTTTTTTTTTTTTTTTTTTCCGGATGGGAAATCATCAAATGACCCCCCCCGCTCTGGGCGGAGCGGAAGGGAGTGTCAGACTTGTACTGACTAAAACCCACCCATGTTCCTTCTTTGCCTTTGTGTTCCAGGGCCACGGTATCTCTTTCGAACAGTCCCGCAGCCCTGGCAGGCATCGGCCCTTGCGGACCCCTACTTATTTGCTGACATCTCTTTGAGGCGCGCGTGGAACACGAACGCGCCGTCGGCACGGCCTGTCGACATAAGACGGCCGGACGGCGAGCTAGCCCATAACTCGCCGACCACAGGCCCGCGCCTACGGTGGCCGGGAGCCACCACGTGACCCCCGACGCCCAGGGCGTCTCCCGCGGCGGCTGGGACGTGAGGTTCTTTCCCTCTCACGTCCCGCCACCTCCTTCACTAGCATGACTGCTTCACAGAAGGTGGTGACGGCTTCCCATTCCCTCTCGCTCCGGACCATGGCTTGAACCAGGGCCGGACGCGAGAGATCGCCGCCGCCAATCGCCGCTACAAGGACACGGCGGTGCTCCGCCCAAGCGGGGCAGACCTCTACGGTGTGCTCCACCGTGTCCTCCGGACGATCCTTGTCCTCGGAGTTCTTGGGCCTGAAGGGATAGCAAATGACCTCTCCATTTGGACAATTCAATTTGGCTAACGATGCACCAAACACCCGGTATAATGCCAATTGAGATACTTAATCTTTTACGAGAACCAGAAGTTGTCTTAGATGAGGATAATATAACAAGTTATAACAAAGAACATAACATATTAATTACCAAGTTAAATAATGTGAAAACGATTTTTCGATACTATTTAATGTTACAAAAATATATGTTTGATTCACGATTACGGTATTTAATAATTCCGTTCCCCTAAACTTTCGCAATTGATTCCTGTGCGCCGTCATGATCACGGTATTCAACGGTCGTTCAACGGCGGAGAATCTTAACACCGCGATTCAGAAACGTGACGTAAATGTACAGCACCATCTAGTTTAAAGATATGAACTAAATCGCGTGGTACTTACGCGTCTACTTAGCAGAATAGCGGTACCTTTACTTAGATTGCACTCACGGTACAATGTAAACAAGTTAATATATCAAGTACCATTGACAAGATTGCACTTAGTGAGAAACATAAGTAAGATAAATTGAGAACAATCAGTAACGAGATACTGCCGGATCATAGCAACATGGGAATTAAGTAATCTTCTACAGTGGTGTGATGTATAATTACAGGATTATAGTATTGACCATTTTAACGGCAATTACGATTCAAGGGGTACGTTGGTGGCGCGCGGAGGCACTGCGTCTGGGGGAAACTCCACTGTCGCGTCAAATTGCCGCTCAGCGGACAGACCTCCGGCGTGATCTCATGGCGACATGGAGAGAACGACTGTCGCAACCCCGTGCAGGGCACGCCACCATAGTGGCGATAAGTCCCCTCTTTGAGGAGTGGCTAGAGAGGCGTCACGGCGTCCTCACCTACCGCCTGACGCAGGTCCTCACCGGACACGGTTGTTTCGGGAGGTTCCTGCACCGAATCGGGCGGGAGGAAACTCCCGGGTGTTTCCACTGCGAGGATCGTCCGGAGGACACGGTGAAGCACACCATGGAGGATTTAACGTTAGCAATACTTACTGTATTGCTAACGTTAAATCAGCCATGTTTGTTTGCAATGTATTATAGCTCTAGCTTATGTATGAAAGAAATGACCATGGAGGTCTGCTCCGCCCAAGCGGGGCAGACCTCCATGGTGTGCATGGTTAAATCAGCCATTTATAGAATTTCATAATATCAAATAATTAGGACGATACTATGTCAAATTACTTTATTAATATTTATATTTGTCGGATATGTCAAGATTTATTCCGTTAGGCTTGTACATCATGTGGGCAGACGAAGGGTTTCGTGCTATGAAAACACACTGGGTGCGATACACTGTTTCTAGCAAACTAACAAATTACTTGAGATTACAACTTAATACAATAACACGAGGTACGATGAATCGGGTACAGTTCCAAGACGTCTCAACTCCGCCGCGATCAGACATTGACTGTCGCCCTCGCCTCGAGCTGGACATCAGGGCTCTGTAGAAGCACGCTGTGTTGTGACTGGTAAGTAGGTCGCATGATGTCACCACTGCACACAGGCGCGCTTTCTAATTCATTTTATGTCCGTACTAACGACCGGATCCGATTTATCAATTACTTAATAAAATAAGAATGCTTAATTTTACGCGGTCGGTAATTTAGTATATTAACCATAATATTAACACCCATCAATAAACGATTCTAGGCATTATGCGAGCAGTAAGTATGGTTGTATTAAATTGTGTTGGGATTGTGCTACTAATTACAGGTACGCGCGAAAGTAGACATCGTGCTACGAAATAATGTAGTTATTTAGATAACTCATCATCTGCCTAGTCTTTTCCCAACTATGTTGGGGTCGGCATCCAGTCTAACCGGATGCAGCTGAATACCAGTATTTTACATGGAGCGACTGCCTATCTGACCTCCACAACCCAGTTAGTACTGGGTAATACGATACCCCTTGGTAAGACTGGTTGTCAGACTTTTTGGGCCACTGACTACCTAACGACTGTCAAAGATCTACAAATGACACCCGGGACCAACGGCTTAACGTGCTTTCCGAGGCACGGAGGAAACTCGGTATGTAATGGGTGGTCACCCATCCACAGACCAACCTAGGCAAGCACGGCTTAACCTAAAGATCGATCCGAGCGGCTGTTATTATTTAGCCACGAGCTCCTCTTTATTTATATAACTATGCAAGTAATTAGATTATGTTGAAAGTTTCAGTTTCACGAAACCTCTGCTATTGAGCACAAGTGTGTAAGCAGACACATACATAATCGGAAAGTAGTTTCTCAAATCATTTGTCACTATGTCGTATCTAAAACCACATGTTTAATTCAGAACAAATACATTCTTACCAGAAAGGACCCTTGATTTCAAGAAACCGTGTATTTTTAGAGTTTTTTGCAAAAAGTATAAACACGTAATGTTTTTGTTTGGTTCAGGGTTCAATTTCCAGGTCGGACAAAGTATTATTGAATTTTTCACTAAGAAATAAGTCTAACCTACCTGTCTAACCTTTTGGAGACAAGTGGCGCGATGTTTGTATTATGTCATGTTAATTTTTAATTGGTGTACTATTAGGTACATCCTGCCTAACCCTTTGGGGATTACAGGCGTGATGTTATGTCCATATTTTTAGTCGACCCAGATTGATCTCAAGTGACATCACCAATTTCAGCGTAAGAACCAATAACCGTTGTAATACACTTACTTTTGAGTGGAGACCACGAATTAGCTAACGAAGTGTGGGACTCAGACCAAGTGGCTCGGCCTGTTGGTCCTACCTGCGCAAAGAGGCTTGCGAAGATCGTTGGCCACAGTTGCTGCTGGATTCAAGGGCATGTCTGACAGTGTAGCAGTGGCGAAGGTTCCATACAACTCGATTCCTACCGGATTCCCTTTGTTAAATGGCACGTCAGTATTCTACTGACAAATAATATAATCACATTAAAGATATGTACTCCCGGTTACCACTTACAAAAATTGACTCTTCGCTACTGCAGTGTAGTGCAATCATAGCATACTCAGTACTCGTAGCATCCCCCGCGGCTCCACCTGCGTGGAGTGCGGTATTTTACCACGGGTTACTACTACTGGGATGAATGTTATCCCATGTGTTAATCTAGGTTATAAACCACGAGTGTGCCAACTTTCGCCCAAATCCGTAATGAAAGAAATCCTAATCCTGACTAATATTATAAATGCGAAAGTAAGTTTGTTTGTTACTTTTTCACGCCTAAACCACTGAACCGATCATCCTGAAATTTTGCATATACGTTGTCAGGTGTACAGAAACGGACATAGGGTAAGTATCATCCCGAAAAAAAGCACTGTTCCCGAGGAAAATAACATTAACGTTCTTATGATAATAGATGGCGCTACGTATCTTTCGAATCATGATCGAATTATATAAACTTTAATAGTGTCTTAAAGAGTTTAATTGTCAAATTCTAAATTAACGTGGGCCAAGCCGCGGGCAAAAGCTAGTTTAAAATAAAATAAATTGGCGAAAGTTAACAGGCAAGGCTTCTTACATAATTAATCCTATAAAATTTAATTTAATATTTAAAAAACTTCCAGCGCAACAAATATAATCGAACAAACATTTGAAAAGTCAGTAAAATGGCTGAGCCGGTTTTGATAAAACATGTCTAATTACATCATGCCCTTTCATTTGATACCCCACACAAATATACCACCATATATATATACCAATATATTACCTTGCTCCCCACTTTCAGTATATTTGTACCAACCATAATAGGAGCCTGCGATCATTGCAAAACCGTATGCTTCAATGTCCCTCTCACCGCACTGATTTCATTCACCGATCTTTCTTTGTCCAGTCTATTTCTCTGTGGAATTCGCTTCCCCAGGAAGTCAGGATGGCAACCAATCGCTTATCTTTTAAAATAAAGTTCGTGAGTACATTCGAAAGAAGCTGGCAGTTTCGTCACAACGGTAATGTTTTCCCCATGGTTTGTGTTTTTATTTTGGTATATTCGTGGAAATGTTTATTTACATTAATTTAAATTTTGATACATATTTATAGTATTTGATATATATTTATAGTATTTTATATATCCTTGTAGTTAATCTTATTATTATTTAAAATTATTTTCAGATTTACACCTACCACTGCTTGTCTTTGCATCACCCAAAGGTTGACTGGTAGAAAATGCCTATGGCATTAAGTCCGCCTCTGTACTTCTGTGCTTGAAGTGTTAAATAAATAAATAAATAATATACCCTATATTTATAAATATTCGATTATTCATCACCACTTTCACCCCCATATCTAAAATGGCTGAACTGATTTTAATAAAACGTATTTAATAACCATCGCGAAAAAACTAGCTTTCAAATAAAAAAAAAACTGCATCCAAATCGGTTCACGCGTTTCAGAGCTATGGTGCCAGAGACAGACACACACACACATTGCGGTCAAACATATAACTCCCCTCTTTTTGCGTCGGGGGTTAAAAAATATTCCAACCCGATCCTCCTAATCTGCTCTGTGTATGAGAAGAAGCTTTGACGTGCTGAGGGACAATATAGGATGGGATGATCTATTACACACACGCGTAGATCAAAACTTTGTTTCTTACTAAGTGATATTGTAGCCTAACGCGTAAAATATAATTAACTAGCAACCGGCCCCTGCTTTACACGAATAGTATGTGGGGACAGGTCAAAAACATCGAGATTTCTGTGCTTTATCGAAGTTAAATATGAATGTATCAGCAGCATGAATCTGCCAGAATAAATTCTATAATTAATATAATATAATATCACGCCTGTAATACCCTAAGGGTTAGGCAGAGGTGCACCTAATAGCACACCCAAATTTCGCCTAAGAGAGAGAGTTTTGTTTTTTTTTTATTCGTTGCCCCACACTAGGAATTTATCCTGTATCGTGCTTTTATAATCAATTCAAAAATGTTAGAATATTTTTTTTTGGAATTTTTTCAATTCTTGACGGAAAAACCCAATGACACTTTGATCGACCTGAGAATCGAACCCAGGACCTCATGCTCAGCAGTCGTGCTTGCGAACAGTAGACCAACGAAGCAGTCTCATGTCAGTAAATTCTATAATATTGTGGTAAAATCCGTAGCGCAATAAAGAAGTACTTAGCGATCGTACCAAAATTCGAAGGCCTTTGGGTCATCAAGCAACCCACTCTGGGTCCATGTGGTGGATTACTTCCCACTTCCTCTCACAGAGGAGAAGGCTTAAGCCCAGCAGTGGGCTGCTGCTATAATCAAATCGCTTTAACTACATAAAATAATTAAATGTGAAGTTGTACCAAGAAGAAGAATTGTATGCAATTTTTATCACTACCGTTACTAACTGTCATATCTCACGCGACTCATAATGCACAGGTCTTGTATTAAGATATGCGTGAGATATGATAGCTCGTGGTTAAATAATAACAATCTTTAGGTTAAGTTGCGCTTGCCTAGTTTGGTCCTGGTCGTTGGTGGATGGACCATTCATTACATACCGAGTTTCCTCCGTGCCTCGAAAAGCACGTTAAACAGTTGGTCATTTATAGATCTTTGTTAGAGCATCGGGCGACTGACTTCCTAGTGGCCCAATAGTCTGACAACCAGTCTGACCAAGGGGTATCGTGTTACCCGGGTACTAACTGGGTTGTGGAGGTCAGATAGGCAGTCGCTCGATGTAAAATGTATGTATATGTATTTAGCTGAATCCAGTTAGACTGGAAGCCGACCCCAACACAGTTGAGAAAAGGTTAGGCAGACGATGATGAGTACGGGTATCGATAACTATCGTTTGCGAGTTTTTGGTACAAGTTCACATTCAATTGTTTTGCCAATTTAAAACTATTCTACTTTAAAAAGCTAAGCTTTCACACAAACAGACCCGAAATATGTATAGATGTATAAAGATAGAGATAGATATTAAAGTAATACGCTAACATAACAGTTTAGGGTCGGATTAGAAGTCCCTTGACGATGAATTATGAGTATGAAGTGTTAATGGCTAATCACCCACTCCCAGTTGGTCAGTTGAGTGACATTTTAAAATAATTATGTACTAATTGGCTGTGTGTTGATTATGTTTACTAAGGCGTGAGGTCAGTGTTTTAAAAACTTTCAAGTTCGGTTACCCTTTTTAAAGTTCTTTTGTGCGGAGGAGGTGGCTGACTGTTTCAAGCGCCAGGATTGACCGTGAAATTAAAATTTTCTGACGTTTTCGCAGGTCAGTATCAAGTTATATGCTATCAAAATATGATCAGCGAGTCAGTGACCATAATAAACATATTTTTGCAGGATTCATAATCATAACTGCCTAGCCTTTTCCCAACTATGCTAGGGTCGGCTTCCAATCTAACCGGATGCAGCTGAATACCAGTATTTTATATGGAGCGACTGCCTATCTGACTTCCAAAATCCAGTTAGTACTGGGTAATACTATACCGAATAAATTAATAATAATATCTTTTTTAATTTTTATTGTAATGATTGGCCTACAATCGCACTAGACCGCGAAATGTGGAAGGCGGGAAGGAAGGCCTTTGCCCTGCAGTGGGACAATATAGGCTTATAATAATAATAATTTTAATGATAATATTTTTTTAGAAATATTATCATTAAAATCATCAATACAACTCCCTAAGTTATAGTTTTCCAGCACCATGCTGAGATAGGCATCTTTTGGCCTCGTACAAGACCAATTTAGGTATGTCTTATTTTTTTTTTTGGTTGTTTTATTTTTATTTAATTTTGTATTATTAATTTGTCCTGTGAGAGTCAAATATATACTTTTTCTTCTTCTTCTTAAGTTCAAAAAGCATTATGGATTATAATTAAAATAACATATCAATATTTCACGGACAACCTTGACACATCCCTCTTAACATAACGTTGATGGCTAAAATGGTGACGATCATTATATTTTTAATGAGCAAAGAAAAGCTCTCATAAATTTTTGCGAAGTATATAAAACGATGACACTAACAGGACGTAGTTGTATATTTTTGTTAAAATAATAATCACTTCATGTCACAACATGAATGATGTAACCAAGGTTTTGTTACAATATTCTGATTTAAAAGAATGCCCATGGAGTTTCTTGCGCGTTCTTCTCCATAGAGATATTCGCTTTGGAATGGGCTACCACAATACTTTCACAGTTATTATGCCTGTAATGGACTGTAGCTTTTTTTTTTTGTTGTCTTTTTCAACGATTCAAAAGTGCCTGTAACTGGCCTACTTGAAATAAATGCTTTAATTTTTTTTTATTCTGAATACTGGAATTCAACCGTATTCGCTTTGAATGGAAACGGACTCCAACATAGCTGAGAAAGTCTAAGCAGATGATGATAAAAACCCTTTTGAATAATTTCTAGCGTACCTATTTCGTGTGCCTTTGGTCGTAATACAGCGCACAGTCTACATCTTGAACGTAAAGACACAAATCAATTAAATAAATGACCTCAAGAAAATAAAGATAGAATGATCTCGTTTCCATCTACTGAGCTCTTCATTTCCAGTGTGATTATCCTTATTATCTTCCTGGCCTTGTTTCCTGGGGTCGGCTCAGCATGTTTTATTTTTCCACTCCTTTTTCTTTCACAACATTCCTCACACAATCCATCTGTCGTATCCTTAGTCTTTCTCTCCCTCTTCAGTGTGATATGGAAAGAAGATTATCGGAAGCATAGCCAAGAAGGCATTTATCATCAAATGCACGGTTGTATGACTATGGACAGTGGACAGATCTGGCACCAAAACCAATTTTTGTTTTTTTTTTTGCTTCTGGTAATGCCACAAATCGACTTAACCATCCCTAAGTTAATAGAACAACTATCTACACTGTTGATGATTATCACAAAATCAATCATTAAACCAGCCGCCCCTTCGATGTCCACCACGTACAAGATGGGTTTAAAATAGCAGGGATGAAGTAATTTTATGTCTTATTTTGTGCTGTGGTTGAAATATCTGTATGGCGTTACAGACCGAAGGTAAATAAATAAATTTATTTATTTATTTAAACTTCATGTACAATAGTGATACATAGGCGGATAAATCAGCAATGGTACGTACTTATACTGCTGATCATTTCGGGATAAAATATTCCCAAAATATAACGGATTATTGATGATTACACAACTGTTTTTTTGGGTTTGTAATTTATTAAAATAAGACTTCATAATTATATATTTATGAGTATTTAGCTTGTGTTAAAAGAAGAAAAAAACGTTTAACCAAATATCAGTTTTTGATTTATTTTTCTTCTTTATCGTGTAGTTAGTGACTAACCTGGTGTCAGAGTTTTTATGCCGCCCATGGGCCTCTGGCTTCGCTTTACATGCCGTCGAGAAATATCTCTCAGGCATGCTGGTTTCCTCACGATGTTTTCCTTCACCGAAGCAAGTGAAAATTATACAATACGCACATGAATCCGAAAAATCAGAGGTGCGTGTCTTGGGTTCGAACTTAGCAGTCCCACGGTCACACCGCTAAGATATCACTGCTTGTTTATTTTAATTAAAATTATCGCATAAAATATTACCAATAATCAACCTTATAAACATGACCAAAGTTCATATATTCCAGGAAAACTGAAATACAAAATTCCGAAGTACTCAAAAAAGTCTTACCTGCCATAAATCTTTGATACGTTCCGATTTATTGGTTTCCGAAGTAAAAGGGCACTCAATGTAAAGTGTTTATTCACTCGAACAACTTACGTCGAAGTTTTGCGGAGCCCGACACGAGACGTGTGTCGTACTCGACCGCCCGATCGCAACTGGATCCTGGCTGTTATACTCCGTGTACTGGCTGGCAAGGACAGGTGTTTCGATGTCATTATTACTGAAAAATATAATGGTTTATGGTTTTGGGATATTGAAATTGTGGTGTTGTGTTCGCGGCTTTACTGAAAGTTTCATTAGGAGAGACATTCTGTTAAACGATGGGTTAAAGATGTTAGAGATACTTACTTTTACCTGATTTTCATGAATGATATGCAGATTTTAATTAAGATACATTTCACTGAGTTATTTAATTTTGAATCCAACAAGAACTTATTTCAATTGTAAATCATAATTAACAAGTACACGATACCTATATACATTTAATGAATTGTTACTTCGTATTAAGTCTTTTACAGACTCATTAAAAATATTTAGCTACTTTTAAAATATTCCTGAAACTCAATCTCAATAAAATTGATCTTCTTTTTTTATCGTGTGGTTAGTGCCTAACCTGGTGTCAGAGTTTTATGCCGCCCATGGCCCTCGGACTTGGCTTTACATGCTGTAAAGGAATATCTCATGCATGCTGGTTTCCTCGCCATTTGGTCCTTCACCGAAGCAACTGGTAATATAGTATTGAGTGTGTAATAGTGTGGTATAGTGGTGTGGTAGTGTGGACCACCACACTACCACACCACTATACCACACTCACATACCACCAGGTATGTGTGAGGTGGGGTGTGTGTGTGGTGTGTGTAGTGGTGGTGGTGGTGGTGGTGGTATTATACAATACGCACCTGAATCCGAAAAATCAGAAGTGCGTGACTTGGGTTCGAACTCGAGACCTATGTCTTAACAGTCCGACGGCGACGGTCACACCATTAGGCTATCACTGTTATCCATTTAATGACTTGTTACTTTACATAATAAGCCTGCTACAGACTTATTATAAATATTTAGTTACCTTTAATATATTTCTGAAACACTCAACCTACGACATCCCTAAAAAAATCCATTCAAACACTCACTTGCTACGGCGTAGTAAGGCCTCTACGAAACCGCTACGACGTCTACGCCGTAGTAAAAGTTAAGCGCAGTATCTGAACGAATAATAATAATGTTTTATGTGAAAGGCGCCACATTTTATTAGGTATTATCGTTTAGTACATTGTAAAGGTAGGTATTGTAACATAATACCAGGGGTTTTGTGACCATACGAACGGTAATGGGGTGTCTTACGGGCGAGTTCGAGAGTTGGCGGATCTATGTCGAATATCGAAGAGATTTTACGAAATTTTGAAGCTGCCTCGTTGATTTGGTTGTCTCACTGTTCTATTCAGTACTCCTAAGCATGATTTCCTGTGTTGGATCCACATAACATCACGCCTTGTAAGCCCCGAAGGGTTAGGCAGAGGTGTACTTTATAGTACACCCACATTATACCACTTATTTATTTATGTACACACACAACAGGAAATAACATTAAGATAAAAGAACACAAAGGTACAGCTTATGTTGTGTTTAAATCCTATGTAATAGGGGGCGAACCTATTGCCATCAACCGGGCACAAATCCTGACTCCGCGGCCGCTACTGAGAAATTCGTGATAGAAAAACCCTAAGTCTTTGACCGACCCGGGAATCGAACCCAGGACCTCATTTTTTCAGTTTCAGCCACGGAGTCTGGATTTGTGCCCGGTTGATGGCAATAGGCTCGCCCCTTATTACATGGAACTTAAACACAACTGGCGAAATGTGAGTGTACTATTAGTTACATCTCTGCCTAACCCTTCGGGGATTACAGGCGTGATGTTATGTTATGTAAGTTATTAATATTAAATGGTTCGTAGTCAGTTTATACCTTCAGAGTATATTTCTTACATCGGCTCCCTCCCCGGCCCTCAATACCAGTTGATTCTCAGTACTCTTAAGTAAACAATTAAAAGTGCTTTCAATAATTTCTCAATATTATTGATTTACTGTTAATTGGCTTATGGTTTTATTGAGAAACAGCAAGTTATTTTATATTGCTGTATTTCATAAAGCTAGCAACAACTAAATTAGAACTGTATTGGTAACAATTTAAAGTAAAGAATTGTTTGAAAAATGTTGTTGTTTATGGTAGAAACGCTTTGTGAGTGGTGTTGTGTTCGAATTGTTTACCTTAGGTACATGTCTTACTTTTATGATGAACAGAAACATAGATTATCACATACCCCACACTTACATCATCATCATCTGCCTAGCCTTTTCCCAACTATGTTAGGGTCGGCTTCCAGTCTAACCAGATACAGCTGAATACCAGTATTTCACATGGAGTGACTGCCTATCTGACCTCCACAACCCAGTTTCTACTGGGTAATACGATACCTCTTAAAAAGTCTGGTTGACTTTCGGGCCACTGACTACCTGTAACGACTGCCAAAGATCTTCTAATGGCAGCCGGCACCAACGGCTTAACGTGTTTTCCGAAGCACGGAGAAAACTACCCAAATTACATGCTGTAAAGTAAAACATCGTGAAGAAACTGAGGAGTATCAAACTACCAAAAGCTCGAAATAAGCTTTTGGTAGTTTTTTACCCCTTAGTTTCTTTCAAAAGCTTATCTCGAATCTAAGCCGTTGTAGAAATACAAAACGCTTTGAAAACAGTTGCCACTTAATCCCTGAAGTATTAGGCAAAGGTACAACCTAATAGTACACCCACGTTTCGCCAGTTTTGTTTTCAAGAACTATGTAATCCTGCCGGGGCTACCGTAGCCCTGGAACACAAAGGGCAAAGAAGGAACATGGATGGGTTTTAGTCAGTACAAGTCTGACACTCCCTTCCGCGAGCGAGGGGGTCATTTGATGATTACACATCCGAAAAAAAAAGGCCTATATAATAAGGGGCGAGCCCATTAAGCAATTAGCATAAGCATAATCAGCCTATAATGTTCCCACTGCTGGGACACAGGCTCCCTCTCTGTGAGAAGGAATGGGCTATAATCCAACACGCAGGCCCAGTGCAAGTTGATGTCACATGTCTTCGAATTTTTGATTCTAGGACATGCCGGTTTCCTCGCGATGTTTTCCTTCACCGTTTTGAGAGCAGTGGTGATGAAATAAATTACACAGAGTAATGCGCCTGCCTGGGTTCAAACCCTCGACTTACTGCTCGTAAGTCGGGGCCGCCACCACTGGGCCACCGCTGCTCTCTTAAGCAATTAACCGGGTACAACCCCAGGCTCTGTGGCTGCTACTGAGAAATTCCTAATGGAAAAACCCAATTACACTTTGCCCGACCTGGGAATCGAACCCAGGACCTCATGCTCAGCAGACGCGCTTGCGACCACTAGAACAACGAGGCAGTCGAGAGTGTCTTACCTACCTAAGGGTGTAACAAGAGTTTTAACGAAACCGAAAGGCACTTGTTATCCCCATCATTGCGTTATTTTTTTTTGTTCTGGACCATATCTGGGAACCTTCTAGTTACAGAGATATTGGGGGTCAAGTTCCAACTTCTTCACAAGTTTCTTTTTTAATACATGTTTTAATTTTAAGATTTTAAGTTTAAACATCTCCACGAGCCCCGTACTATTCAATCCATCCATCACCATAATGTTTGAGTGCGCTACGAGTCACATAAAAAAAAAAGTCATTTTAAAAAGTCTAGCAATATTTTTGCGTAAAGTTACTTAGTTTGATGTATAGAATGCTTGGTTGACAGCTTCGTGAAGGGTCCGTTTACACCTTGTATTTGCCAATTCACGGACTATGTATTATACTATGAGCTTACATAAAATTGGCTCGAGGCAATTTTTTTCTTTTTAACCGTTTTTTGATCAGATGAAGAAACAGATTTTCGATTAAAAACCGAGTTGATTGTTTGAAGGAGGAAAACCTAAGTGTTCAATTAATTTACTTCAAGGCCATGAATGTTGTGATGTAGTCAACAACAATGCAGTAGCCCAACTGGTATATATGATGAAGTCGACCTTATAGAAAGAAATATGCTTTTTCCTGATTAGGTATGACCGCAAATCAGTGACCACTCTTCGATCTTGAGCTGACCTGGCAAAGCACGGACTTTCAATAGAATGAGAGACCAGGTTATACCGGTTTCGTTAGCACTAACGTGCGGTGCGTATGCTAGTTCTATGCAATAGTTTTTGTGCACTGTTACTTAGTTTGATGTACAGAATGCTTGGTTGACGGCTTCGTGAAAGGTTCGTTTACACGCTGTATATACCTCTGCCTATCACTTCAGAGAAAATCACCTCGATAAAGATAAGATGAGACAGAAAAGATTGACTCCCCGTAATATTATAGGAAAATCAGCCAGCAGTAAAACTTGCAAGATGTGCACCTTTTCACTTTCCGGACGACACACGATTATACTAAATTGGTGACGTGCAAATATTTGCATTATTTTGCAAGGTGGGAAAGACGAATTTTCACCATCATTATTAACTTTACCAATAACAATAATACTAAGCCCTAACCGACCGATTTTTATATTAAAAAAATAAAGGAATATGTTAAATGTAATTAATGCATATGTTAATTAATAAAGAAAAATAATAATAATATCCTCGTAGTGGTCATTATAATAGGTCTTTAACTATGAAAATGCCGTTTTTTCTCACATTTTGTTCTGTTTGTAACTTTGACGTATAGTTATATTTTTTCCTAATTCCATTTTTATTGGATTAATTGTTAAATTACGTACTTTTTAGAGGTAAAACCCGTACTAGTAGTTGCATATTACCTCACAGGGTCATGTGTCAAAACACCTGTTTCAATGTGCCGTCAGTTTCACTACTTCAGGTAGGTATTTTTATCTTAGACTGTGTTTTGAGAATTTAAGATACGCAGTGCAGAGCAGGTTTTTTCACACTATAGTTTGCAATTTCGTCATACTTAATCGGTTCAAACGTTTTCAATAAAAATAAAGACTGCTGTTTTTCATACTAAAGTGTAATACCTACATCCTGGTTAAAATGTGTAGAACAGCAGTTTTTTTTCTTAAATCGAGAATCGGAGTCTAGAACTACGTACTGAAATAATGGTGACAGACTGTTTTCAGTTATTTTGTACATTTTTGTCCACGCAATTTCTGAATTTTAGAAATCTCTGCTGTTACTCCGTTGTTGCATTCCTTTGTACTGCTGTTCAAACCTACTCTGTTACAGCCAGTTCGAGGCACTTAATCGAACTAGTTGGCTCAATTAGCTGACTATAGTGCATGGTTTTGGCGCCTCAATAGTTCTTATGTCAAAGTTCAAATTAAGGATGCACCATCTGCGCGGAACTCCTCCGTTTTAGTCTGTTAATTAGAAATTATAAAGACAAACTTACTCTATAGGGAGCTTTGGTGGATTAACGTGGATATTCGGACTGGGCAAAGAAGAGTTTTACTTATTTATATGATTACGGAAGCTTGTTTCCTCCCAGACTAGCCCAAAACTAAAAAGGTTGGACGTCATACAAGCCTTTAGATAGAAAAGAAGAAAGACAAAAAAAAAAATATTGGGAAATTATTAATCGGGCGAATAAAAATTTAATTGGCGACCAATATACTAAATGGGCGACTATTGTACCAAGTAAGCAACTATTTATCCGGTCATTGCAGCAAGGAGAATATAGGAAGCAAGAGCGAGCGAATGCTGAGAGAGACTTGTGGCACCCCGACTCGGACAGGTTAGGTTCGAAGGGGATGGCGGGGTCTAGTGAGCGAGCGAAGTGAGCGAACTAAGACCCCGGAATCCCCTTCGTGTTAGGTTACTTTAAACTCTGCAAACAGATATAGGAGCCCCGCTCAGCGGGGGTTCGTCGACTACGCCTTATCTACAATCTAGTGATTAGTAACCTTGTTTTAAGTTTTTTACAGGAGTCCTTAAATTATCACATAATCGTACTGAACAACTAGTAACTCAAATTTCTATTTTCAAATCGCTGTTTTAAACATTTGTATTCGCCCACTGTTTGTCGCTCACTTAGTATTTCAGTAGCCCATTTTCAATATTTTTGACACCTTTAATTTGAATTTATGTTCGCTCGTTTAAATACTACCCAAAAATATTTGTCGCAGAGACATGACGTGCATCATACAAAATGACAAAATAATAACAATAAACATACAACGCATAACAAATATTTATAAATACAACAAGATAGAAAAAAAAAAGAAAAATTCAACAGCCTGCACGTCGTGACTGCGACAAGCAGGTCACTAGCAGCAGGGCATAGCAGTTTGATGTTGACAAGCTGGGGAAGCTGACACTAAGCAGTAAATTCACTTCCTATCATCTAGGTACGTTGTAAGGTAAATACATATGTATGTATGTCATTGACGATTTAGCCCAAAAACCATTTTCAAAAATGGGGTGCTAAATAAAGTGTAAATTGAATATATCCGAATTCAATCGCAGTAAAGAAACGTATCTTAAAATAAAAGAAAATATACTAAATTTTAAGTGGTATATTTTTAACACATTATGAAACGACGGACGGCCACGTGGCGATCGAAGTGCGATACATCACGCCCAGCCGTCAAGCGGCGCCGGTGATCATGTTACAACTATCACTTACTGTGATAGGGTTTACGTACCCATAGGTATGTACAGTTAAAATCAATGAAATATATATGTTAGAGTACAAGCCCGAACTACGGTAAATCTCGATATTTTCTGATAAAACCCAAGATTATACAACTCTTAATGGTGTACATTCGAACCGTTACTTTTAAAATCCCTAATACTTATTTATTAAATGTCTATTATTTACTAACTATCATCATCTGCATAGCCTTTTCCCAACTATGTTGGGATCGGCTTCCAGTCTAACCGGATGCAGCTGAATACCAGTATTTTACATGGAGCGACTGCTTATCTGACCTCCAAAACCTAGTTAGTACTGGGTAATACGATTCCCCTTGGTAAGACTGGTTGTCAGACTTTCGGGCCACTGATTACCTGTAACAACTGTCAAAGATCTACAAATGACAGCCCGGACCAACGGTTTAACGTGCTTTCCGAGGCACGGAGGAAACTCGGTATGTAATGAGCGGTCACCCATCCACGGACCAACCTAGGCAAGAGATCGACCCGAGCGGATGTTATTAACTATACAGACCTAAAATAAAAATATGTACATAAATAGTAAAAACGTTTCTACTTACCCTAAATTATGACGAGACAGAAACATTGGTAAAACCCTCATCCATATAAATCTTTAATCACCATGGAAAACATTCACACACGCAGACACTATCACACATATACCGTCACTTACATACACACACCATCACACTCTCTCTCTCAAACTCACACACATACTACT
Organism: Noctua janthina; assembly: GCA_963576755.1. Taxonomy (NCBI): domain Eukaryota; kingdom Metazoa; phylum Arthropoda; class Insecta; order Lepidoptera; family Noctuidae; genus Noctua; species Noctua janthina. The sequence continues at coordinate 10,501,046 of OY755068.1, read as the reverse complement.
CTCGCACGCGTACTCACAGTACATAAGTTATTGTTAATGTTACACATTTGGTTCACTGAATTCTTGTAAATTGTAATTACGGACGATCTGATGGGTCCTATAATACATTATTTTCCTAGTATAGACATTATTCATAAAATTAATGTAAAAAAGAACTCATACGCCTGATATTATGTAACATGTCAAGTATTTTCTCTTTCTTTGGGCAATAAATAATTATTATAACTAGAAGACGGGATATTTACCATGTCTATTGTTTTCTTTGATTTCCCGAAAACAATAAACATGGTAAATGTCCCGTCTTCTAGTTATAATAATTTTAGTGACCATGAAAGTTTAAAATCTAATAAATAATTATTTATTTGTTATACATACATACATACTCGTATAAAGACAAAAGCAAAGAAGAATTAAAGTGCGTCAAAAAATTCGGAGCAAGTGCGCAGAAGGCTGGCAGCATTACACGTTGTGGATAATTAAATAAAACCCTACTGATTAATAAATTGGAAAAGCTATATGGGATCACACTTACAAATAAATGTGCCTCACAAGCAAGACGCATGAAATTAAAACAATATGTTATAACCCGTTACGGGACACTGATTTTTGCGTCAAAAGGAATATTAAAATGGCTGCCAAAGCTTTAATATATAATACTGTTGTTTTATTTTATTTTCCGAAAAGCCCGTTGCGAATGGTTCACCAATATTTTAAAAGCAAAAAGACGGCTTTTATCCGGTAAAAAGTACTTGGTTTATGCATTTGGATTAAAGTATTACTGGATTATATTTTAATCACGACGATGAGTTTTCTTTTTAATGTTATTGGAAGACTTCCCTTCATGTGCTCTTTTTTCTGGTCCCTAAAAGAGCACTTGAAGGGAAGTTGGTATCCTGCCCATCCTAACCTACGGTGCGCAAAGTTGGTCACTTACTACACAACAAAAGTCCTAGCTCAAGAGTTGCTAGCGAGCGATGGAGCGCAGCATAACAGGTGCCAAGCGATCAGATCGCGTTAGGAACACCACCCTGCGCTCAATAACTCAAGTAGCTGATATTGGAGTTAAAACAGCCAAGCTTAAGTGGGAGTAGGCTGGCCATGTCGCATGGATGCACCCGGAGAGGTGGGCACAGATAATCACTCACTGGACCCCTGATGGTGGACATCGCCGACGAGGTCGACCGCGGCGAAGGTGATGTGACGATCTGATCATGTTCGCGGGGCAAACGTGGACAGAAATTGCACAGAACAGAGAGGTTTGGGGGAAGAAAGGGGAGGGCCTTCGCCTGATAACACAAAAAAAAAATGTTGATCATTTTTATCTATGGCTTTGCTTGAGTTGCCGCTGCCGTACTTATTTTAAGTACAGACCAGCATATCAAGCTACTACAACCTTTGATTTTTTTAATAGCTTTTCAACTTTATCGCTAAAGCATTCGGTTCAAGATTTATTGGGAAAATTTGACAGTTTCGGGTGGTTTTTTTTTCGGTTTTTTTTTCGGATGGGAAATCATCAAATGATCCCCACTCTGGGCGGAGCGGAAGGGAGTGTCAGACTTGTACTGACTAAAACCCATCCATGTTCCTTCTTTGCCCTTTGTGTTCCATGGCCACGGTATCTCTTCGAACAGTCCCGCAGCCCAGTTTCGGGTACCTTGACGTACTGATATTCATGCTATAAAATCCAAGACTAAACAGCTTCCCAAAATCATGGTACAGGGAAGCCAGTGGCCCAGTTGTTGCCTCTTTCTCCTTCTTCGTGTCGCTGGCACGTCAATATATTTTATTAATGGCTTCGTCTACCTCGACTGCCTAGTTAGTCGAGTGGTCTCAAGCACTACTGCGCAACATGAGGTCCTGGTTTCGATTCCCGAGTCGGGCAAAATACTATTGGGATTTTGCATCAGGAATTTTCTCAGTGGTACGGAGTCTGGGTTTGTGCCCGGTTGATGGAAATAGGCGCGCCCTCAACTACATGGGACTGGGACTGGACTACATAACTGGTGGAATGTGGGTGTACTTTAATTGAGTACAACTCTGCCTAACCCTTCGGAGATTACAGGCGTGATGTTATGTTGATGGCTTTGTCCGCAGCGCAGATGTCACCCTGGCTGCATAAAAATTAAGACTGCCATTACAATTACCTTTGTCTTTACTTCTCAGAATTTGATCCTTAATAGCGACGCTATCGAATGATGTAATAATACAGAGATTGTTTTTTTTTTCAAATCAACGGATCCGTGACGAATCTTAATTTTTCAAAAATCCAATAATGCAGTTTATTTATTTGTTTAAATAGATACTTGCCGCACTTACAGTTTGCACCAACAAGCCAACAGCACAACATACTAACTAACTAAACTACTACTACTAAACAATTGTATGCAATAATTAAGCATGGACTTACTGCTACTCGTAAACATATCTAGATCCGGCTGCAGCAATCAGGTTTTAGTATTCATCAAAATCGGGCCCGAGACTCCTTTGAATATTTTGCCAGAATCAGACAATTAGGCCTGATTCTGGCAAGCTCTATTCGTAGAACCCATACGTAGGTACCTTCTGCAATTAAGAAGCCTTTCAATATCTTGGCTACCAAGTAATAATTAATAAAACATTTCAAAGCCGTACAGTGAAAAGCTTGAACAGATCTGACCATAAATCGCGGCGATTCTCTTTGGATAGCCGATTACCAGAGACAATGGAGGTGCGCGATTAATGCGCATCTCTAGACGGATGTCCGCTGAGAGCCGGCGTCGTTCGCGATAATCACCGCTCTTAATCACCATATTTGAATAATAGTTTCATTTTCTTGAATAGAATGTGTATTTTTCTTCGAGTTTTAAGCAATAACATTCGGGTTGCATTTATTAGCATAAGTTTTTTGCTAATAATATTGGCAATGGATCCTCCTAAAACATACTGGCATTGAGCAAAATACTAGTATTCAGATGCCTACCCCAAGATAGCTGGGAAAAGACTGGGCAGAAGTTGATGGGTTCTCCTTTAACATGATACTTCATCGGTATTTGCAAGGTATGACGCCTTCATGCTAGTTTAGGTCTCCTAGATGATCTGCGCAGCGTGGCATGTGGATAAGAGCAGCTGGCAACCCGATTAATGGGAAGCCCCAATAACACTTTGCCTTTAACCAAAAACCCAGGCTCAACTTCAGTATGAATTAGTAGCATCATAATCAACCTATATTGTCCCCTCTGCTGGGACACAGGCCTCCTCTCTATGGGAGGTAGGAGGGAATGGGCTATAATCCACCTCGCGAGCCCAGTGAGGGTTGGTAGATGTCACATGTTTTCGCATTTTTGGTTCTAAGACATGCCGGTTCTGGCCTGTGGACGGCGAGTCCACAGCGGCGAGGCTAGCTCGACGTCCGGCCGTCTTATGACGACAGGCCGTGTCGACGGCGCGTTCGTGTTCCACGCGCGCCTCAAAGAGATGTCAACAACCAAGTAGGGGTCCGCATGGGCCGATGCCTGCCAGGGCTGCGGGACTATTCGAGAGAGACACTGTGGCCCTGGAACACAAAGGGCAAAGAAGGAACATGGATGGGTTTTAGTCAGTACAAGTCTGACACTCCCCTCCGCTCCGCCCAGAGTGGGGGGGGATCATTGATGATTTGATGATTTCCCATCCGAAAAAAAAAAAAAAAGGACATGCCGGTTTCCTTACGATGTTTTCCTTCACCGCTTTCAGAGCAGTGGTGATGAAATAAAATTACACAAAGTAATGCGCCTGCCTGGGCCAAATTGCATTGCAGCCAGTATTTTTCAGATATTTGTTACAACTTCAATTATTACAGGTGTCCAGGTGCTTCGGTTGCAATCCTGAGCGTTATTTAGTTAGTTCCAATACAAAACGAAAGTGTTCTCAACTGAACGGAACGGATTAATCTAAAATCCATTAGGAGAATCTTGTGTGCCAGATTTGTTTTTAATCTTACTGCGTTTTCGTTGTAATTTAGCGGTTGATTGCTGTGGTTGAGCTGATTCAGGATACTATACCTACTATTGATGTAAATTGTAAAGTTCGTGTTTATGATTTTATTGACTAGCTGTACCCGTTAAATCGTAGAGAACACGGAATAGACAGAAGATTAATCTTATATTATATTTTAGAGACCATATTTCAAAAGTAAATTGGATGATACGGGGTTCTTTATCGTTATGAGTAGCAGAAAGCATTTTTTTGTTGTTAATTATCCTATTCTATCACACTGCTGGGCAAAGGCTTCCTCCATTCTTTTCCAGCTCTCCTGGTGTTTTACCTTCTCTGGTCAATCAGTCAGGAACGCGTCCAAATCGTCGGAAAAGGCAGCAATATTATTAATTGATTGGCCATCGGTTCTTCGACTAATAATATCGACCTTGACGCATTTGGTGAAAGTTTACGGTTTACGTGTTAGGTTCAGTTAATAGTAAGTTGTCAGATTGCGGCGGCTCAGCGGCTCCCGTCGGAGGCAGTCATTACACCGGGACTATTGTCACGCGCCGCAGACATCCCGGGAATTCATTCGCGGCCTCGAGTGCGTCTGTCAGCTCGAACGCTGCGTTTTTAGTACCATTAGTAACATAATAGCATGCCTATTTTTCTTGTTCTTTCAAGAAGTGTAGAGGGTAGGTGCCTCGAACAGCTAGATCACGACCGAGATAATCACTTAAATCGGAAAAGTGATTTAAAAAGGCAGACAAAAGCGATTAGTTCTTACTTGCCTGTTGACATTTAGATGGCGGCAGTTAGATGGTAGATGCTCCACACATCATCAGTCTAGGTATGAGAGTATACTTCTGGAAATGCATAGATCTTTACAATGGCACCCCAATCGATCCTCAGCTATTCTTATCCAGGAACTTACCAGTCAAAATCTCCTACAAAGATCATCATCTGCCTAGCCTTTTCTCAACTATGTTGGGGTCAGCTATCAGTCTAACCGGATGCAGCTGAGTACCAGTATTTTACATGGAACGACTGCCTATCTGACCTCCACAACTCATCAGTTAGTACTGGGTAATACGATACCCCTTGACTGGTTGTCAGACTTTTCAGCTACTGACTACCTGTAACGACTGTCAAAGATCATCACTCCATTTAAAATACAGATCAGATCTTCCTTGTTCAGGCAAAATTCCTTACAAAATGCTCAACTAAAAACTCTGTTGATTTTTATTTATTTCAATGTTAATTAACGTCAATTTATCAACAGGGGTGTACATTACTCTGATAATGGAAGCTCATTAATGAAAAAGAAGTTTTGATAGGCCACATTATTTCTTAGAACTTACATTTTTAATTAATGATAAACACAAACAAAGCAGCTTTCAGTGCGAATAAGGAGCTGCATGGCTCCTTTGGCGTTTAAATGACGTTGACAGGACGTCACGGTTAGTGGACATTTAAAAAATTATCTTTTCGTGATAACTCTTTAAGAATCGTTTTATTAAAGCCCACGAAATTAAAAATAGATGGGTAGTTAAATCAAGCGTTAACCAAAAGTGAAGCCGTTATGCGTTCGTCTGCGCAACATACTGGCGCATCGTATCTCATAGCGCTCCCCGCTCCTCAGCGCCAAGTACACATTTACCCTGTCTCTTTCGTCACTCTCTCGGTCTCTCTTTCTAAATATTTGACAAAAACAAGACTAAAAACCAAAACTTCGACAAAATGTAACAGCTGCAAAGAAAGCAACAGATGTCCACACCAATAAAACTCCTTCAAATCTAAATCTGACAGTTCAAACCGCCAATAAAAGTAAACGCGGCTTCTCAACCGTCGACCAGGCGCGTACCTTAGGGCGGCGGGTGCGACCGCGGCGCGCGGGTATTCTGCGGCTATTCCAATTATACGTCTTATGAAATAGCGGCGAACGGTGTCTCTTTTGCCTGCGCCCGCAATATCGCGCCGATGCGATGGCCGATTGGAATTTTTCGTTGGAATTCGCTTTGTGTTATGAGCGGAGCGGGTTATTAAGATAATTTTTTGTTCTTGATGGAGGAGCTCGTGGCTAAATGATAACAGACGCACGGGTCGATCTTCGGGTAAAGCCGCGCTTGCCAAAGTCGGTCCGTGAATGGGTAATCATCCTTTACATACCGAGTTTCCTCCCTGCCTCGGAAAGCACGTTAAGCCGTTGGTCCCGGGTGTCATTTGTAGATCTTTGATAGTCGTTAGGCAGTCAGTGGCCCAAAAGTCTGACAAACAGTCTTACCAAGGGGTATCGTATTTAACAGAACTTTCTTTAACATTACCACTTGGTAACCATTGTGACCCTATGCTGAAGTGAAATGGTACTAACATAGTTTTAAGGTTCTTTTTATTTACCCTAATTGCATGTTTATGATATGTAAGTCTGTAAGGGCCAAAGTTACCTAAAACTTTATATGTTGAGTTGTACCAGTGCAAAAAAGAACAAATTATTTCACTTTGGATCCGCATAAGAGAAAAGCCGATCAGCAAGGCTAACTGGTATTCAATCAATCAACTTTATTTTCTCACCACAATATACATAATTTTTTTTTTCATCGGTCAGATTCGACAATGATACACAATTCAGGTAAGTATAACTTGTAAGAGACTGGTGCCCAAGCTAGGCTCGTGGCCTGTGTTAAAAGTATTCATCAATTGTTGAGGTGTGTATTTAGTACTTATTTGTCCATGTTCCATCGTCGACCCCATCTCTGTCTTCAGGACAAGATTGGGGTCAATAGTAGGCCCATTTAAAATAAAAAACGCGCATTTCTAATTAATTTTGAGCTTCTTCCTAACGTGTCGATTACACTCAAAGCCAAAGTTAGCCACATACTGGATGTAATTAACTTAGTTGAAATCCTAAAAGGTGCAGTTGGTTGTGCGAGGTGGGCAGGAAAGGAGGAGGGCATATCCTGCAAAGGGGCTCACTGGCTCAACTTTGAGCTATAGTCACAAGTACAAAAAATGCTCCACCACTGTCCGCTATCGCTATCTCTCATCACCGTACCAACTCCCGAAGGCACCTCACGCGCCCGACACCGCGAAGAATGAGAGATATAGCGGGACGAACAGCTTTTTAAATTCAGTCCATGGCCGCCTAGCGGAAGGACGACTCATTTATTAGAATTTTTCATTTCTTATTGGTATTCCTTTTGAAAATTATGTCTCCTATTGATTGCGGATTATTTGGATGCCTGCGAACATTTTGGAGATGAAATGCGGCTGGTGTGGGAACATTAAAGGAGGTTAGGGGTACTTAGGTAATGGTTCGAGGTCTTTGTTACTGCCTTCGTCAGGTAAAAAAAGAAATATGTGAATATAGGTAATTAGAAGAAGATTTATTCTACAAGTACTTTTCAGAGGATGACTAAAAGGCGAATTACAAAGGGTATTTACAAAGCCGATGTGTCGCAACACCAGGAGAGGACGCCCTTAAAGGATATACACTGACCTTATTGGTGAGGTTCTTTAGAAAGGTCAGGTCCGTAGTACTCGCAACCGGCGTGTGTATGACCAGATGTATGAACATGGTCGAGACGAAAGGAGTATGTAAGGAGCGTAGCAGGTGGCTTTCTGTGCTTTCTGTCTACCTTCATGGGAAAATGGCATCTGTTCATGTATGAACTTTCACATATCATGGTCTACTACTACTACTAAGAGCTAAGTTCTAACTAAAATATTATAAACTAGCTTTTGCCTTCGGATTCGCCCGCTTGGATGACGAAAAATATCCGATTACTTACCTTCATCCCCCTTTGTAACCCTTCGGGGGTAAAATTGTCAAAATCGCTGAAACACGTATAAGTTAATTTTCAATCGTCAGCCTAAACACAAAATTTGAAGATCCTAACTTCAAAACAAACCTACTTTCATATAAACTTCCATCCCCTATTTTACCCCTTTAGGGGTGGAATTCTCAAAAATCCTTTCTTAGTCGATAGTGCTCTTCACAAAGAACACATCCTCCAAGTTTCATGTCTCTAGGGCCAGCGGTTTGGGCTGTGTGTTGATATATCACCCAGTCAGTCAGTCAGTCAGTCAGTTCACCACTTTATATATATAGATATATAGGAAGAGAAATCATTGCCGTCACAATAATCACATATTTGTAACTTCCATGACTGTACAAGAAGGATGAGATCAGGTCATCTGTTTCTTGTCGGAACCCACACGGTCAAAGATAGCTGTAACAGCATTTATTTGTGAAGCAACAGGTTGGCAGCCAAATCTTACGAAAAGAATGGAGTATCTCAAGTACAACCGAGGCATATTTAGTTATACGCCTTTATAGAACATAACATACACATCATGCCTGGAATCCCCGAAAGGTTAGGCAGAGGTGTACCTAATAGTACACCCACACTTTTCCAGTTGTGTTTAAATCCTATGTAATAGGAGGCGAGCCTATTACCATCAACCGGGCACAAATCCTGGCTCCTTATAGAAATGGTTATAAATACACACCAAAATAAATAAAACTATCATAATTGTGTGTGATCCGGTCATTAGTATGGGCATAAAATGAATCGCAAGTGCGCCGGTGGTGACATCACGCGACCTACTTACAAGTCTACCCACACCATAGCCTGATGTTCAGCTAGTGGCGAGGACGACAGTCAATGTCTGATCGCGGAGGAGTTGCGACGTCTTGGAACTGTATCCGATTCATTGTGCCCCGTGCTATTGTGTTAAGTTGTAATTTCAAGTAATTTGTTAGTTTAATAGAAGCAATGTATCGCACCCAGTGTATTTTGATTTCACAAAACCCATCGTCTGCCCACATGATGTACGAGCCTAACGGAACAAATCCTGACATATCCGACAAGTATAATACCCGTAATAATATGCGCCGACCCCAAGTAGAATAGGACAAGGGTAGAGGGGTGATGAGACAAATGGTTACCAAGAGGTATCGTGTTACCCAGTAACAGGATTTGTGGAAGTCGGATAACCAGCAGATAAAGGTACACTAGGCACATGCTTTGGTGTCATTTTCACAGCCAAATTGTTTAGACCACATACAGGATTCATCACGATTGCACCCTCAATTTAATTTTGCCTCAAATCCTCCATATGTTATACCAAATACACGCCGGCCGGTGCCACCGTCGCCGCCGCCGGTAGCAATCTATCCGGTTTAAGATTAAGCCTGGAAGCCGGTGCTAACATCGTTAACCGACCCATTAAAATTAACATCCCCACCTGTTGATTACAACCACTAGCGGAGGTTTAGTTCTTAATCCTCTGTTTAAGTTGTGGTGTAAACAGAACGTAATTACGTTACATCAGTCATGAATTTATCAGAAGGGTATTGCATAAGGAACGTCACATTTCGCCATGTAATAGGGGGGGCGCGTCTTATATTTACCATTGAGCATTGATCACTATGAAGAAAGAGAGAATTTCTTTGTAAATAACTCACCAACTGGCTGGTTCAGTCATAACTAGAGTGACTAGAGCGAGGGATCCAAGTTCGATTCTGGGGTCGGGTAAAGTTGTGTTCGTATGTTTTTTCATGATATGTGGGGTATTAGATAGGCTTATGATCTCGCGATAGACTGCCTAGTCTAGGCACTTATGTAAACTACAATTTGACAACAGTAGACACTACGCAGAATGCCGGCAGGAATCGGCTTCTTAGGTGTCTTCGGGCCTGCTAGACAGTGGCCAAAAATAATTTTATTTTCACATAAAAACTCTTGTAGAAACCCTCTTTACAGAATATACTCCATGACCAACACAACTGTCACCTAACTGACATTGTCATCCACAACTTTCGAAAACTTTACAAACCACTTAAAGTGGTGTTTTTTTTTAATAATATTTTAGTATTCACAAAAATCAGGTATTCTATATTTCATACTTTTTTCTGTATATTACCGGGCTTAATTTACAAGAAGACAAACATAACGATAAGTCTTCTTACCTCAGTCCTTAGTCATATCTTACATTCATAACATTGTCGCCTCAAAAACTTAATTATTAAAAATTGGTCTTCCTAGTTGATATCATGTGAACCACTATCCCTATCTGTGTTAAGATCGCTCCAGAAAACTATATTTATAGACTTTTAGCCATTAAGCCACTTTCACAATGGGTTAGCGCATAAAGGGGGCTGGCCACTACACTGTACCATACCATGAACGTATGAGGCACGGAAAGAAACATGACACGGATTACTATGCCCACTAGAATGTATCAACAGCGTGTCATACTCGTCTGTAACGAGTTTAGAACTGTCATCATACGCTGTTATAATCCTTAAATTCTTTGTATTGAAAAGAATTCAATGAGACCATGCCCACCTAGACCTCACAATCATCGACTAACAATGTCGTGTGCCATGCACGGAGCGTAAACATTTGTACAAAGAATATTTTATTGTCTGACGTTCCTAGCACGGTCATGATATGAAACGGTGTAGTGTGCAGACTCCTTAAAGCTGCCGTTCCATGGCATGTTAACCGACGGCCGATCGGCCTGGATTAGCATGATCTGGCCTATGAGAAAGCGGGGCATAGAACCCGAGCTTAACATAGCTTAGCTTAGCTGATGGACGCTACTGAAAGTGCCAAACCTGTCGCCATATTTTGGGCTGACTCAATTTAAATTGTCATCGACACGCTATGAAGATTATGGGTGTCACACAATCAATATGCATGCATTACTTCAACATTTTAATGAAACAATATATTCTATAAATCAACTCTACTTATCGTAGGCATAGGCTTCTTCTAAGTTTGTGTTTCTAAGACACCCGGTTCTCAGTCTCCTGCATCCAGACTACCAGCCAGGATAGACTGGATGCAGGAGACCAGATGAGATGCAGAGACAATGAAATATTGTTCATAGAAAAGAACAGCCTCTTCCACCTTCTTCTAACACTAAGAGCATTCTTACTAGAGTTCCAGGCACCACACACCTACGACCCACTACTTCATGTCCTGTTAAAAACCAGCGCAAGCCACTAGTTGTATTGCATATTTGCTGAACTGGGCTTATTTGGCGCAGCCGTGAGGCACACACTCCATATTTGTTTCTTTTTCAACTGTATTTTTTTTTAGAATTTGTTTAGTTCTTTTAGCATTCATGAGCTAAATATATTTATAATAAGTATTTGAGTTCTTTTTCAGACAGGATGACCGAAGGCAAGTGCACGTTCGGCACGCGGGCCCCCATCGACATAAACATGCTCAATGCAATCATCTACAGAGAAGTGAAGCATTTTAGGAACTACAAGATTTACAGGCCTAACTTTGGATGTGAGTAGAGCATTTCGTTTTATATCTTTCTTAGGCTCTTGACTGCATTGTTGACCGAGTTGTTGAAAACGCGATCTGAGCATGGGGTCCTAGATACATTTCCCCAGTTATGTTTAAGTCCTATGTAACAGGGGGCGAGCCTATTCCCATCAACCGGGCGCATATCCAGACACCGTGGCTACTACTGAGAAATTCCTGATGGAAAAACACAATAACACTTTGATCGACCGGAGAATCGGACCCAGGACTCCATGTTTAGCAGTTGCAGTAGCAACCACTAGACCAAGGCGGCAGCCGAAGTGTTAGAACGGTTGAAGTGTTATTAATTTTTGTTTATGTAATGCCCCAGAAGCCACACGGTTTTGTTTTGTGTCCAGTTGGTGGCATTAGGCTCACTCCTTCTTAAATGAGGCTTAAACTAAACTGGCGAAATGTAAGTCTTCTTAGGAACACCAATGCATAACCCTTCTAGAATAATTCTGTCGTGTTGTTAACTGGCAAAGTCTGCACTGGCTTTATCAGAATATGTCGCTAGTTCAGTAGCGGGCGACTTTCGGCTAAGCAGTTCAAGGCAATGACAATTTTAAAGGTGGATGCATAAATGTGTGCTCAGGTGGTTTGGTCAAGTTGTGAAGATGAATGAAAGGCGCCTAACAGAAGGTATCTACAAGGCAGATTTAAATGGACGCCATATAAGCACATACACTGATCTCTCTCGTAATGTTCTTTGGAAAGATCAGGTGCGCAGTACTCGCAACCGGAGTGCGTGTATAATCAGATGTATGAACGTGGTCGAAACAAAAGGAGGACGTAAGGATCGTAACGGGTGGCATTATGTAGTTTCTACCTATACCGATGGAAAAAAGCGTGATATATGTATGTCTTTACACTAGGGATGTTACGAAAGTGTTTATATCGGAATCGAATTCGGAAGCGGAGGTTTTAAATTTGGTTTTTCGGAACCGGTATCGGAGGCAAAAGAGAGATGTGTTAAGGGCGGGTCTAATAAAATAAAATACACACATTATTCTTCTGTAATATTTTTATTATCAGTTCAAAAGATAGTACAGGTAGGAGTACACCTGGGTTTTGAAAATAAAAACAATCGAATTAAATACTTAAACTAAAAGTCTGAATTCAAATTTCTCGGAACCGAAATCGGAATCGAAGGTGCAAAATCAATCGGAATGGAACCTCCGCAACATCTTTACTTTACACACACAAAATCTCATGCTTTAAAGGTAATTTACTTGCACAGCCATCCCCGTGACCGGCAAGTTCTACGCCGCCCACGACCAGCTGAAGGCGGAGACCAAGGCGGAGACGAAGAAGGTGGACGACTACCACGAGAATGTTGCGCAGACCAGAGCCAAGGGACCGCATAGCAAGTACAAGGCGCCTGCCACCGAGAACCAAGTGTAAGATGCTACTATGAGAGGTGACGAGTTTCAAAGAGAGAATCGGCTTAAGGCGGAGAGAGACGGCTTTATGTCCATGCAGCAAAAGCGAAAAACACGTCATTCGCGTCGTTTCGATTTATACGACGCAACTCGATGCCTCGTTAGACAAGATATTCGCTTTTATTGAATGTTTTTATGAGAGGAGAAATGAGAGAGAGCAGCTCGAAGCTAAATAATAACAGCCGCTCGGGTCGATCTTTAGGTTAAGACGTGCTTGCCTAGGTTGGTCTGTGGATGGGTGACCGCCCATTACATACCGAGTTTCCTCCGTGCCTTGGAAAGCACGTTAAGCCGTTGGTCCCGGGTGTCATTTGTAGATCTTTGACAGTTGTTAAGTAGTCAGTGCCCCGCAAAGTCTGATAACCAGTCTTACCAAGATGTATCGTATTACCCAGTACTAACTGGGTTGTGGAGGTCAGATAGCCAGTCCCTCCATGTAAAAAACTGGTATTCAGCTGTATCAGGTTAGACTGGAAGCCGACCCCAATATAGTTGGGAAAAGGCTAGGCAGATGATGATGAATGGTTTTATGAAAAACAAACCATTTACCTATTTACCAATAAGTGGGCCGTCGCGTCGGTTTATTTGCCAATAATTAATTGACACAAATAAAAGCTCCATCTTCACAGGAGTATGTAAGGATCGTAGTAGGTGGCGCTCTGTGTGTGTTTCTGCTTACCCCTATGAGAAAAAGACGTGTAATGAATCGCGACCATGGTCACTGAGTTTCCGTGAAGCTAATTGCGTTGGAAGGCCTCCCGCTAGGTGGAACGATGACCTGCTGAAGGTTGCAGGGATCCGGTGGATGCGTGTCGCACGGGACCGGTCAATGTGGTGACACTTGTGGGAGGCCTCTGTCCAGCAGTGGACGTCTTTCGGCTGAAATGATAATGATGATGATGAGCTACCGTGTCCATTCATTTTACCTAAAAGGTTTTTCACTTCTTCGTTAAGTTACCGCCTAAAATAATCACTCTAAGACGCAGATGTAAAAAGTTTTACAATGTAACACACACAGACTGAGCCCATAGTCTTAGATGTTTCCAGAAAACTAATAGTAGATATGGGAGTCAGTGCCTCGGGCTAGAGAACTCTAAAACTAATCTAAGACTACGTAGAATGCAGTTGTCGGTTAGTACTTCGTAGTAATAGTTTAAGTTCAGTTGCTTCATGTTATATATTATACTAGGTATATCAACACACAGCCCAAACCGCTGGTCCTAGAGACATGAAACTTGGAGGGTGTGTTTTTTGTGAAGAGTAAGTATCCACTAAGAAAGGATTTTTGGGATTTCCACCCCTAAAGGGGTAAAATAGGGGATGGAAGTTTGTATGAAAGTCCGTCAGTTTTGAAGTTATGATCTTCAATTTGTGTTTAAGCTGACAATTGAAAATTAATTTATACGTGTCTCAGCGTTTTTGATAATTCTACCCCCGAAGTGTTAAAAAGGGAGATGAAGGTAAGTAATCGGATATTTTTCAACATCCACGCGGGCGAAGCCGCGGGCTTAAGCTAGTATTACTATAATACGACGTTGTGTGAGGATCAAATATTTTCTCTTTTGTTTCATGATTGGTTGAGCATGATGTCCTGAATTCGATTCCCGAACAGTGTTATTGGGGTTTTCACCAAGAGTTGCTCAAAAACTTCCCGAAGTCTGGATTATGCCCAATTGATGGCAATAGGCTCACCCCCTATTACATGGTACTTAAACATAACTGGCGAAATGTGAGTGGACTATACGAACTCCACTGCCAGACCTTTTAGAGAAATACAGGGGTGATGTTCATCGTCATCATTCTTCTGCCCTTATCCCAATTCATTTAAGGTAGTCACAGAATGTCTTCTTCTTCCATACTTCTCTATTACTCGTCATCGCATCAGACACCTCCTTTCTTGACATATCATCCTACCTTTTATGTTTATACGCCGTTCAGGCAAAACATGACATGACTGTGATATAATTTGATGTAACATCTTGCATGCCATGTGTGTGTATACTCAGGTTTTGGACAAATAAAAACTATCTTATCATATCCTTCACATAGTCCATCCCACTTTGTTCTTCCTCTACTCATATACCCATCCGTATTCATTTTCTTTTAAATTATTTATTTTGTCCCACTGCTGGGAAAAGGCGTCCCCCATTCCTTTCCAACTCTCTCGGTATTTTGTTTTTATTCATCTGGCCAATCAGTCAGGAACGAGTCCAAATCGTCACGCCAGCGTTTCTTGTGCCTTCATATTTAATTAAATGGTGTACCACCTTGTTCCAGTTACGGCTGGTATGGCAAGCCGCTGGTACCCATGGATCGCAACGACAATCGGTTCTACTTCCCTCAAAGGGAAAGCAAACATACGAAGATCGAAATCATCATACTCATGTCCAATCCCAAGAATAAAAAATGAAAGATAATGAAAAAAGAAATTGTAATTTCAAATTAGGTGAGAAAAGGTCACCTAATTTGGAAGCACCCTAAACTAAATCATCATCATCTGCCTAGCCTTTTTCCCAACTACACCACCACCACCTTTTTCCACCCTAAACTAAATATGTGTCAAATAATGGTCGACAAAAATTCATGTAAATGCGATTGAACAACTTAGGGATCTCGCGCACTACGCGGTCACGACAACGACTTGTCGCATGACCGGCCGCTATCTCGAACAAAACTGGTCGGATGCCTGGACGTGCGACCTAAATTTCTTCCTGGTTTCAATCAAAAGTCGCTTCTGCGGCCAAAAGTCGTAGTCGCGTAGTGCGCGAGGTCCTTTATAACTTGCCTGTCGTAGGCTGGGAATTGCTACACAGACCCTTCCCCTCACCAATGGATTACTCCAATACCAACTACTGATTCTTGATAATAAGCTCTCAGACTAGACCATATTTTATTTTGTTATTTTATTTTTGTTTTTATATTGTTTTATTTTTATAACACATTTTATTTTTGTATCAAAGACATCAACGCAGAAACGAAATCACTAAATTAAATTTTACGTACAACTGAAACTACACTAATTATCATTTAAGTGCAGTTTTTTTAACTCAACTTTTCCCCGTTTTCACTAATACTAAGCTAGAGAAAGGTGCAATTCAGACAGAACGAAAAAATCCTCGCGCAATTAGAATTACAAACTGCATTGAAACTAGGACCGTATTACCATTGTTTAAAGTAAAAACGAATTGTATGAATATATCGGCGCAGAAATCAAGCGTCGCCTCGCGAAGCCTCGCGACTCGGTCGGAAGTCCTCGAGGATACCCGGCACCACGTGAGCAAGAACTGACGTGCTCATATACTACCGAAAACCAGTTTTTCGTGTAGGCTAGCGAAGACGCGCGCGTTCTCGCGTGGTCGAGCATTCACTCAATGTCGCACCGTCTCGTGAATTGTGAGCAGAGGAGGCTCGAGCTTGCGCAAGGATTTTTGTGTTCCATCTGAACTGACCCAAAGTCGCTTTCAAAGCGATTCGTATTTGCACAGCTATTTTCTTTAACCTTTCGGTGGCTTACGTCACTCCAAAACATTTTCGATTCCTCATCATGACATTGTTATTGCTACTACCCCGAAGCCTGGGTTTTTCAGGAACATATTCAGCATGAAATCATAGCTGAGTAGATTAATCGTACGTACTAAAAAAGTACCTTGCTTAGCGCCTAGCGAGTACCGAAGTGAAACGAACGTCCTATAATTTTCACATCCAGCCGCACTGCGAGCATGGCGCCTTCACTAGCAATAAGTAACACAGCAGATGTTAAGTCACTAATCGCTAAGCAAGCCACCTGCCAGTGCGTACGTAGCCTTGAAAACAGCCCACAACACTATCTTCGTCAAGTTTTATTTTATTCTTCGTCAAGTCTTGTTTTGTTCTTCGTCCTGTTAAATCGTTTTAGTTCTGGCTCCGTTCGACAGAGATGAAAATCAACGTCTGTGAATATCCTGTAGTTATTTTTGTCCTTTTTTAAAACAAGGAGGTCCCCTGCCTGCAGGGCTTCTACCTGAAAGTTTTCAAATACAGTTTTGGCGTTCTCTCATCACGCTCTACCTACGCAGCTATCAAGTTTTCATGCTGAGTATGCTTGCTGAAAATCCCACACTCCCCCTCCCCCACTACCATTATATTTGCAAAAAAAAGTCTGAACTGGGACTACTATGATGGTAATGTCACTTTGTCTAGAATCTCTGGGCAAGTTTATGATGGTATACTTGTAGTTAGTTATCGAAGCTATTTATCAGCCTATGATAAACCCAAGACCTCGTGTGGAGTCTCGGACCATGAAACTGAAGAAAGTTTGTACCACGAGTTCTTTAAAAAAAAAAATTGAACTTTCAATTGGAATTGACACGATCAGCTGATCAACATGTAGGATGGTGAAACTAATAAAAAAGTTAAGAACAATAGAAGGTGAAGGTTGCAGGGATCCGCTGGATGCGAGTCGCACGGGACCGGTCAAATGTGGCGAAACTTGGGGGAGGCCTATGTCCAGCAGTGGACGTCTTTCGGCTGAAATGATGATGATGATAGAACAAAAGTTGTTCAGTATCGTGGTCCGAGGCACCACTCGAGAGGTTATGCGTTTAGTTACACATTGTATATTTTCGTTTCGAGTAAAAAGAAACGCAGGCTAAGTTTTCTACAGCTATTGTTTATTTATTCATCTGATTTCTTATCGTCGGTCGCATACTGGTTCCATTTGCGTGGACATTTCTTCTTGTAATCTGCGTTGTGAAGCGGATTTAAGTGTGCTGCTGCCACGCGGTCCCTGGAAGAATTCAAAATACTTAATGGTTTTATCACCGGGGAAGAAAAAGAATTGTCCTCCCTTGGATCAGGTTTTAAAGGGAATATGTGTGTCCCAAAGTCCTGTTTTTGCACCAATGGACAAATCTGGGAACTATAAACTCAGAAACTACTACTACAACTCGACTAAAAATTTTATTGTATGTAAAACTAAGGGCCTCATCATACTAGCGGTTTGCGAACGGCTGCACAGCGAGGACGTCGCGGACGCGTGGCAAATACGCAACGTTTTCGTCACGTGTTTGTAGCGAGTTAACGACGTACAATACATTCAGTAAAAAAAATGGATTCCGACGAGGAAACGCTGCTGTTGGCTTTGTTACTTCGAAAACTCCGGAGACGAAAACGAAAGCATCGAAGAATTTGGGAAGATCCATTATCCGCAACGAATTCGCTGCGCGTGCGCGGCGTGTTCGTTGCGCGCCCGTAACGTATTCGTTGCGCGCCCGCTCCGCTTTAAGGACGCTCGCAATCCGCTAATATGATAAGGCCCTAAGGAATTGCCATTCCTCGTTCACTCGACCAAAGGTCTTCGTAAATAACAAGTGTCACACGTAGTCCGGGCGTCGTACACTAATCAAATAAACTTCACCGTAAGAAACACCTTATATAAATCTTATATTTCAATGTTTTACTGAGTCTACTGTCGGAGTGGAGTCGGGGTCCAGTCTCTGTTGTGCGAAGGCCTAAGTACCTACGTTCGCTAGCTCTACTACCGCCACATAGCACACGCACACATAGGCTTTCCTCACAATGAAGACATCGCAGTCAGGGCTGTGTTAGGGCCGACATTATTTGCCAGTTAATCGCTTGTACTCAATTCTCAAGTATCTATGGTCGGTTATTCCTTCTGGAAACTGTAAAAATACTCAAAGCGAAGCCGAAAGGCACTTGTACTGACGGGGTCATTGCGATATTTTTTTTAGATCATACCTACCTAGGAACATTCTAGTTACGGAAATATTGGGGGTTTTTCCCATTTTTTTTTTTTTAAATACGTCTTTTTATTGTTATATCTTCACTTTAAATAAATCTACGACCCCTTTAATATTCAGTGCATTCATCAGCACAATTTTTGAGTGCGTCACATTGAGTAGGTATTTTTTTTTAAATATTTAACAGAGGTGTTGCTTAATTCTAAACTCGCCAAATTTTTCGTTTGATGGCAAGAGGCGCTCTTTTTCATAACCTTACTTACATAGCTACTACTTGTAAATTATACTGTTATGGTTTAATAAGAGTCCTTAGACCTTATAATGGTACATTTTGATAAAAGTGGGGAAACTTTGTTACTGCATTCGAGGCGGAATTACCACCCGAGCTGCAGGCGAAGGTGTTAAGCAGTGACAGCCTAGTGGTGTGACCGTCGGACTGCCAAGTCATAGGTCTCGAGTTCGAACCCAAGGCACGCACCTCTGATTTTTCGGATTCATGTACGTATTGTATAATTATCAGTTGCTTTAGTGAGGGAAAACATCGTGAGGAAACCAGCATGCCTGAGAGATATTTCTTGACGGCATGTTAAGCCAAGTCAGAGGCCCATGGGCGGCATAAAAACCCAATGTTAGGAACTTTTTTTTTTTTTTAAATTGGAAATCATCAAATGACCCCCCCCCCCCCCACTCTGGGCGGAGCGTGAGCCTGAACGGTGTCAAGAGACACCGCCAAGACGACCCCACCCCGGGACACCGCGTCCCCCGTCGTGAGGGCTCTCACGCGCATGATAGCGTCCACCGTGGAGCGCCCCTTGCGGAAACCAAACTGGTGTTCCGCAAGATCCGGCCCCATCCCCGCAATGTGGCCGCAGCGGAAGCACAGGCCGCTGCGGTCCACCTCAGAGGTGCACCGGACCGACACGTGGTGCCCCACATGGCAGCGGAAGCACCTCAGAGGTCTGGGTTCCAGCAGCTTCACCTGCGCCGAAACCCAGCCCACCAAGAGCCTTCGGCCCTTCACAATGACTTTCGCCGCCGTCACAGGGCAGCTTACCGTTACGGTTCGAATGCCCGACAAGTCCGGACGTAAGGTGCCTGCCTTGACCTGCTCGGCAGGGCACCCACCGGTCCTGGTGACGGCGGCCACCACCTCCTCCTCAGTCACCGAGTCGTCCAGACCCAGGATGCGCAGGTCTGCGCATTTGACGGGCCTGGACACTCGGGCCTCGTCCGCATTTAGGGACGCTCTAAGTTTTTCAGCCAGAGCGTCAGCGGACGAGCCACGGGTTTCGCCGGGGATCTCCAGCACTCGAGCCCCTGTTGCGGTGACTCTAAGCCGGAGGTCCCCGGCGATCCCGAGCTCCCCGAGATCCACCATCGTCTTCGCCTTAGCGAGCACGTCGCGATAGGTCACGCCCCTTTTTTCCACCTCCGGCTGTAGTGTTATCACTACAGCTGCGGTCTTCGGGGAGCCGAGCCTAGCAGCGCCATTCCGCTTCTTTTCTTGGCGCTTCCGCTCCCGGTTCCTGGCCTTTTTGGCCGCCCTTCGCTCCCTCGCTCTCTCTCCGGCCACCTGCCAAGTCTGCTCGGCCAAGTCGCAGACTGGCCAAGTCTGCTCGGAGCCTCCTGTTCTCCTCTTAAAGAAGCTCCGTGGCGGCCGTCAGTCGAGCGACCTCCGCCCGCAGGTTGACCGGCCCGCATGCCGTCTGGCGGGGGCGCCGCATATCTGGCATCTGCTGCCGCCATGATAGAGGCGACCGCTGAGGGTATAGCCCTTTGCCTGGTGGAGGGCTTTTGCTTGTAGGAGACAGCCCTCAGCGCCGCCTCCACCTCCTTCGCAAGCCCGGCCTTACGCTCCGCTTCGGAGCCGCCGTCTGCGCCCGCCTCGTTACCAGAGGAGCCCGAACGGGCCACCCCGTGACCAGCAGCCACCCCCGGGTGGCGCGCCTCCGCGGCAAGCCGTGCCGACCTCTCGGTGGCAGAGAGGCCTCTCCCTTTGCCGCGGATCCCGCCACGCTTGCTGGTGGGGATCTTGCGAGCCGAAGCCAGCTCCCCCTCTGATGACGACTCTCGGTCGCCTACCGGCCTGGACCGCTTGCGAAGGAACTCCCTGTTCCCCGCAGCAGCCCCGAGCCTCCCGCGCCGGGAGCTCTCTGAGCCTCCCGCGCTCACATCGCTGGATGCGGCGCCGGACTCCGACCCCGCATCCCTCTCCTCCCTTCCTTCGCCGTTATCGGCCGTGTCTTGGGTTGTTATTGATTTGATCATCATTCAGTTCCCACGAGTATGGGGGAAATAAAAAGTCCATCTGGGCAGTGCCCCCTGTACCCAGATAAGCCATAGCCAGGCCCGGCAGTGGTTCGCACTAGCGACTGATTTTCCAAAGGAACCCGTCAGCCATACATCTCCTCGCGGTGCGCCGCCGCTTGAGATTCGGGGTAACTTTTTATAGAGGTTTTCTACCTCGTGGTCCGGGCGGTTAAGCCAAGACCCTCGGTCCCAATCAAAGCCGCGAGACGTGTTCCACGACACTTCGACGGTGGGATTACGATATCGACGGGGACAGTGAAGGACTGCATCCTTCACTGTCTGCTCGGAGGCAGGGTAAGTGCACACCGAGCCCGCCCTAGCTCCTCCGCTGTGCCCTCTGCTTTTCGGAGGGTCACACGGAGCAACGCCCCCTAAGTCCAAGATGGACCCCTCCCATGTCAGAATATTAGCCATGGACAGTAACATTCCCCGAGGAATAAGAATCTCTTCCCATTCCTCGGGGAAGGATACTGCCCACGCCCAGGGTGCACCGGCCCAGCAGCTGCTATTCCCTCCAGACGTATCGAGAGGGACCGGCAGCCATCAAGCACATGAGGAAGAATTCTGACAACGCACCCCAGGTTAGGAACTAACCACACGATAAAGAAAGATACACTTTCAAAGAACAATATAAGCACGTAAAGTATTATTGACAGGAATCATAATTTGTTTTTTTTTCCGCGCTTTGCTTCACCAGGTTGAAGAAGTAGCAAAAGGGATGCTGCTAAACAGCCCAATACGAAAAAAGAAAATTCAAACAATTTTAAATTTAGAACACAAAGTCCTACCCTAAAACAAGATATTTTCACCCCAAACAAAAAAATCGTTTCCCCGCAATATTTTTTGCGTGGAGTCTAGTAGTTATAGTTTGATGTAGAGAAACATGGTTGATGGCTTTGTGAAGGGTCTGTTTACACCCTGTATACGACGGTGACGACTTCGTGAAGCCACCTTGAATATATAAATATAGCAGCTATTTTTCTACATAGATTCTATACTTAAAAATAAAAAAACCAATGAAATCTACTTACGCGAATTCCTCATAAGTCTTGGCAGAGTGGATAGCATCACACTTCACGTCGTTCACCTTCCAGTAGCGCCGGTCCTGTTCCACACAGTCTTTCAATTGGCTCTCAATGGCCGCAAAATCGTCTGCACTCAGCGGCTTATCCATTTCGAAAGCTGAAGATTACTCGGTATTTTTTTTCACGTCTCGAACGAATCTATATGAAATTGTATTTGAGTTTCAATTTGTAGAATAGTTGGAACGGTTTGGGACGATGTGAAAGGATGATCGGTTTTTGGACTATTTGATGCAGAATTATGAAAGGTAACATGGGTTATGAAATGGTGGTGATGATGATGAGGAAATGGTCAAGACCCTCGGGTCGATGGCTATAGAATTGCACAATTGACTGAAATCATTACCTCATTGCACAATGACGATGTCAGTAGTATTGACGTAACAGATGGTTGCCATGGAAACAGTTTAAGTTTTCCAAGGACTTTTTACTTATATTACTAACTGGAATGATTACAAACAAAATTTTGATATCAAAAAACCGTTTGAAAAGAACTCTATCTCAAACACATAGAGTTCGTATTACTTTCATTAATTCAAAGGGGAGAGATATCTTCAGAGCGAGAAAGGGAACAGAGTGGATTGTGTCCTTGTCTAACAATTGCCAGTAAACAAAAAATAATATAAGAATGTGTACACGTGGGTTTAATCTAAAGATATCTAATACCGGTCTCGCGTGGCACCTGCATATATATGTATTTTTTTTTATTTAATAATCAGTAATCACGTTGATAGCTAAACTAGCACATAAATCGTAAAGGGATTAATTCAAATACCAAATATTAAAATAATCATTTCTTTTGAAATTGAATTCTTTAGTAGCAACTTACAGTTTATGAATGCCAAAATTGTTTAAAAAAAACTTTAATAATACGGCCGAAATACTTTCGCGTTATATTTTTGATTTCTCAGGTGCTTTTTATTGTATTTAAGTGATATCTTCCACTTTAAATATGGTAAAATCGTGTTGTGTGAATGGGTGTGATAGTGAGGGGTTTGCTGGATTTGGAATTGTTTTTTCAGGAAGTTCTTTTAATTTTGTTTACAAATTATGACTAGGGTGATAATGTTCTAGATTTATAAACGGGGATCATGAAAATATTGTAAAGTATAATACTTTTCTATTATCAATGTCAGTATTTATAATCTTGTGCACAATGCATATACGTACAAAATACAAAACATTGTTATTTATAATGCAAAACTTAATCAATTTAATATTAACAAAATTAAATTCTTGAAAATAAAATTTGAATTCTATCTTTACTGTTTTGGCGGCAACTGTCGATTCAACCGATTTTTTTATTCGAAACAAAAGTCTCGAGTCAAATCCAAGAAGTCTAAATAAACCCCTTGGTCAAATTAAATACTACTAATTTATTTAAAAAAATAACAGTAATTCTTATTAGTATTTAGAAATCATAATATACCATCACGCTTCTAATCCCCGAAGGGTTAGGCAGAGGTGTACGTTATAGTACACTCACATTTCGACAGTTATGGAAATCGCATTATGAAATAGTAGTAAATAGTAAGTTCATAGTCGTAGGGAGTAATCAAAAAAATATATGATTTTTTTTCATAAATGAGGAAGAATCACTGTTCGTAGATCACGGTTGTCGTCGGCAATAGTTTGCTGTAAAATATTAATAATACTGTTTTGTTTCCATGCAGACTCCCTAACAATGAGAATCTTCAGCAACGGGCTTGAAGTTGTCCTTTTAAAGAAAAAGTATTCAACCTATTGCCTAGTTTGCACTTAAGTTCGCACTTAAATTTAAGATTACTTACTCATACAAAAAAAACAATAATTACATAAAACCAAACCTTTCGTTTAATAATGTATAGTGTGACTTATAAATTTATCAAATACTATTAAGTTGTTTCAATAGGTATGCTACATGCTCATGCTTCATCTATATGAATATTGCTACCCTGAACGCTTTAAAATCTCTTTATAAATGAAGAATGTAACCTAACATGTAGACCATTGTAAACGAAAATAAGTGTCACGTATTCTTCACATCATAAACCTATCCATTACAGAGTTTTTTTTTACTGAAGCACCCTTGGAAAACTAAAGGTTATGGAGATACGTTACCGCTGCTGCATTGCCGGTAGCAATCATATGAGGTTTATTTTAGTACCAAAAAACCAAGTAGTTGTTGTATACCTAAAAAGAAAAGTAAATATTTTTTTTACAAATGACTCTGCCTTTGATGAACAGTATGCGTAGGTTTCGGCTTCGCCCTGTCTTTTTATATCCCTGTCTTTTTAAATTCAGACTGTTTATCTAAGGCGATTCTCTCACTGCACCGCGCTCCGTCGCTGGCGCGGAAAATTCATTGTACTTCGACGCGTGCCGACGCAAATACAATGAATTTTCCGAGCTACTCAACGGAGCGCGGTGCAGTGGGAGAATCGCCTAAGCCATTTATATTGAATTTATTTTGAATAAACTGCTACCCATGCAAAGCGGGGAGCGGGATGCCAGTAAGTTGTAACAGAATAACTGTCCCAAATGTAAGTACAAAATTACAAATATTGGATACCCTGTTAGAAAGAGATGATATCCACTCTAGAAGTTCTCAAGCTCGGGATGGCTTTGCGCTGCACGTCATCATTCCAGTTAGTATTTAAGTTCCTTGATGTTTTCTTACTGGGAAATGGCATTCTCAGTTCAAACCTAATTCGATTTGTAAATAGCTGGACTTCATGGCATCTGAAAAAAGGTAGGTTAAAACGCGATGGCGCGGCCCTGTATAAATAATTTGATTTTATTTCGATTTTTCATCTTTTAAACTATCATTCCCGTTCGCTACTACCTGCCATTTGTTAAACGCAACCTTTTTTTCTTTTAAACTCTTTTATACATCTTCATTCCACCACCTCGTATCCTTATCTATCACACCTTTTCCTTTCGATTCTCCAAACACAACTTTAGCTACTCTCCGTATGCAATTCGCCATCTCTTCCCAAGATTCATTTACAGATTTTCCTTCCATATCCTTCATTTCAGTCATCTCATACACACATCTTCTTAACAAAGTCGGTTAAAAATACAAAAGAAAACAAAACGCACTGGCTCGATAAAAGTGGGCTAACTGTTTGTAACAGGATGTTTTATAAACAAACGTCTCATGTTGTTAACACGATCGATCAACTGTGGACACCAGGCTGCAACTGAAAAGGTTTCAAATTGATTCAAGTCCTGCCAATTATTTTTATGTCAGTATTTTGAGAGCAGCGGTGGCCCAGTGGTGGAGACCCCGCCTTACGAGCCGTAAGTCGTGGATTCGAACCCAGCCAGGCGCATTACTTTGTGTAAGTTATTTCATCACCACTGCTCTCAAAACGGTGAAGGAAAACATCGTGAGGAAACCGGCATGCCCTAGAACCAAAAATTCGAAGACATGTGACATCTACCAACCCGCACTGGGCTCGCGTGGTGGATTATAGCCCAATCCCTCTCATAGAGAGGAGGCCTGCGTCCCAGCAGTGGAAACATTAATAGGCTGATTATGTTATGCTTATGCTTATGCAGTATTTAACAAGTCTTGATGAAAATTTGTCTTGTCTAACAATAAAAAGCATTTTATTGTAATACTTACCCGTTACTCTTAGTATAGACGAAGGCCCAGGCAGAGATGTATGTATACCAGTGGCGAAGCTTCCATACAACTCCATTTCTACCGGATTCCTTTGACAAATGGCACAGTCAGTATTCTATAGATAAATAATATAATCACATTAAAGATATGAACTCCGGCTTACCTCTTACAAAAATTGACCCTTCGCTACTGATGCATACCTAATCTAATAAGGAAAGAGCCTATACCAAACATAACAAAACATCACGCCTGTAATCCCCGAAGGGTTAGGCAGAGGTGTACCTAATAGTTCCTACACCCACGTCTAGCCAGTTACGATTAAGTCCCATGTAAAAGGGGGGAAGCCCATTGACATCAACCGGGTACAAATTCAGACTCCACGGTTGCTACTACGAAATTCTGAAGGAACAACGACCTGGGAATCGAACCCAGGACCTCATGCTCAGCAGTCGCGTTTGCGGCCACTAGAACAACGAGGCAGTATCTATACCGAAATCGGGTACAAAGCCAAACTCCGAGCTGCTGCGGAAACTGAATCACCCAATAACACTTGACCTGACATGGAAATCAAACCGTTACCCAAACTTTACAAGCCTTAGCTATTAGCATTTGTGCTTGCTACTACAGATCAACGACGGTAATTTGTCTGTATGCCGTTGTTCATATATTGAAATGCCTCTTCTGCTGGTAAATAAAACGGCCAAGTGCGAGTCGGACTCGCGCATGAAGAGTTTCATACCATCGTAGCCCCCTCTTAATTTATTTTTTATTATTTGTTGTTATATGGGCAACAGAACTACACAATCTGTGAAAATTTCAATTGTCTACTTATTACGGATCATGAGATACAGCCCGATGACAGACAGACGGACGGACGGACAGCAGAGACTTAGTAATAGGGTCCCGTTGATTACCCTTCGGGTACGGAACCCTAAAAATGAATAGATACTGAATTTACACAATCCTCTCATCTTAAAGTTGTATTAATAATTAAAGCATCGAGTGTTGGAAGTGAAGTAACAAACTCACAAACCAACACGTGACCAAGAAATCAGACGGTGGATTGTGGTGCGCGACACGACGCGCCTTTACGTAACTTACACTTCAATAACACAATCATAACTTGGTAAGAATATTTTACACTAAACCATGTGCATTTTTGCACTGTATTGTGCATTGTAAAAGCATGATAATTGTCTAAACTAAGACCAAGTTATCATCATAATTATCAGCTCGGAATCACCTACTGCTAAAATGCTACTGTTCTACCACCATTCAGTGGCCTTTATACCTTGTAACAATACAGTAATCTTACTATATTAAACACTACGCCATAACGTGCCTAAACATTCTTTATAAGTTTAGAGAACCGAGTGGTTGCGTTTGTTCTTAGTGAAACGTAGTAAATACGTAAGACTTTCTTCAATATTTTACAATGTTCGGAAACAAATATTTATTTTATAAAATAAATGAATGAGAATTACTTATAATTCTCATTCATTTATTTTTTGTACATATAGTTTTACATTTTTAATATAAAAAAAATATGAAACGGACTTCATAAACACAAAACTGTGAAAAATAATTTTAGCTTGAGAAGTCGATGACTTTCGTTAGTTTGATCCAGTTTTTTTGTCACCGTCTTCTGAAGCTAAAGTTATTTTTCACTTATTTGTGTTTTTAAAGTCGGTTTTATTTTTTGCAAAAAAGTTTTTTTTTAATTTTCCATTTTTAGTTGTAATATCCTATTCAACTAATATTTGCTATGCATTTATTTTACATTGTCAACTAAAACAACCAAACCTGGTTGTACTGTACACATCTGCATACACCCTTAGAGCATACAGGAGTTATGTTATGATATTGTATAAACAATAAACATCTTAACAATCTAAAGATTGCAGCAATCACGACAGATTTGCTGTCTATTATTAAAGAGTACCATTGATATCTCCGAAGATCAGCATCAGATCTTCACCAAATTTAAACCGGACCACCGCTGAATAATATTCTTCCAAACAAAAGAAGAATCATCAAAATCGGTTCACAATTGGCGAATAAATCGTTGAAGAAACACACAAAAAAAAATCTGACGAATTGATAGTCTCTAAGTCGGTTAAAAAAGTAGGGTCCAAGCTACGCCGGTCAGGGTTCCAGAGAGAGGACCTCCTTACGATACGAGCCGGGTCCAGTAATTATATGTATTAGGGGTTAAATTACGAAATGGCCGATTTGTGTGGACGAAGTTTCGGTAAAAATGATATTTCCATGCTATTTTTTTTTTTTTGAAACCTCTTAACCGATAATGATGCAATTGCAAACTATGGTTAGATTGAAAAAAGCTGCGCTGCACTGCCTATCTTAAATTCTCAAACCACAATCTATGACAAAAATATACTTACTTGAAGTAGTGAAACCGACGGCACTTTGAAACAGGTGTTTTGACACACTAGCCTATGAGGTAATATGCAACTACTAGTACAGATTTTAAACTCTAAAAGATACGTAATTTAACAAAAAATCCAATAAAAATGGAATTAGGAAAAAATATAAGTAAACGTCAGTTACAAACACAACAATATGTGGGAAAAAACGGCAATTTTATAGTTAAAGACCTATAATTATTCATTTGTTCTGTATTGTTGTTTGCGAATATCTCGGTATGGACATGTAATGAGGAGGGATGAAATACATGTGACTAACAGAGTGATGGACATGAATGTTGACGGATGGAGAGGGAGAGGAAGGCCAAAGAAAAGATGCATGGATTGTATGAGGAATGAGGTGAAAGAGAAAGGAGTAAATGATGCCGTGACGTCTGGCAGGGGAGAATGGAAGAGAGAGAGAAAAGGACGTGTTGCGCCGACCCCAAACAGAATGGGACAAGGATAGGAAGATGATGATGATGTAGTTTTCAAATCCTGTAGATATCGTATTACCCACGAGGTCGCTTGATGTTAAATACTGGTATTCAACTGAATCCAGTTAGACTAGACCAACACAGTCGAATAGGGCTGGCTGGACGTATGATGATGAGTCTGGTTCGCGTAGGCCATCTGTCGCCACGTTGGCGGCGCTATGTAGAAGATATCTGTATATAAAATGGTAAACTGACTGACTGACTGACTGACTGGGTGATATATCAACACACAGCCCAAACCGCTGGACCTAGAGACATGAAACTTGGACGGTGTGTTTTTTGTGAAGAGTAAGCATCTACTAAGAAAGGATTTTTGAGAATTCAACCTCTAAAGGGGTAAAATAGGGGATGAAAGTTTATATGAAAGTCCATCAGCTTTGAAGTTAGGATCTTCAAATTTTGTGTTTAGGCTGACGATTGAAAATTAATTTATACGTGTCTCAGCGTTTTTGATAATTCTACCCCCGAAGGGTTAAAAAGGGGGATGAAGTAATCGGATATTTTTCGACATCCACGCGGGCGAAGCTACGGGCAAAAGCTAGTCTCTTCATATTTTAATTTTATCAACAGGTTACGCTGTGCTCTCAGTAAACCTGGCTTGCTGTGTCTGCTACGTAAACTATAACATGTTTGAAGGGTTTGATAAACCTACAACAGAAACCCAGAATATGTTAAGATGGCCTCGTAAGCGAGGCAACGAAACAATTCTTGTCAGTGAGTCGGATTATGAGGACACCAATTCGACAGCTCCCACTGCAGTCACCAGCTCGGTAGTTCCCATTCAAGCCAACATTAAAAGAAGAGAAATTAATTTTATAACTGCAAGTGATAATGTAAGTACGACTGTCTTTTTTGTTTTGTCGCTAATACTTTCCCAATTTCGGAGTTGTTGGCCAACCTTCTGTGATGGGAGACGCACCAGAAGAAGAGAAAATACTTTTTTTATTTTTTTTTGTGAAGGATCCAAATTCAAACGGCGCGACGCAAACTTATTGAGTTGAATAGTTCTTCATATAAGTCCCCAGAAATGCACAAAATCTTCAACATTGCTTTCCCGTCCCGTAAACTATTGATTTATTACAGTGAAATTGCACGTCCGACCATGCGAGTGGTACTGACCTATACTAGTACCACCACTTACTTCAGAGTTTCAATAGAAAAAAGGCCAGCTTATGCTGTTTTTTTTATTATCTGACGTACTGCCTGTACATAGGTAAGTAGGTATACGGAAAATATTCTAAATCATCTTCAATTTCAACAGTACCAGCCCAAAACAGAAAAGGAGCATAAGAAACCAACAGTTAATATGAAGGAATTCAACACAAATTGCCCGGAGACCGAACAGCCATTATGCATCGGGACCTATGAGATCCCGACGCGGCGAGACCTGGTTCTCTTCACGCAGAGAACCCTACTGAAAATGTTCAACAGTTACCATGCGAAGACACTGTTATTACTCAAAGATATTAAAGAGGTGCGTAGTTTATGAAGTCACTACTTTTTGCCCACCAACGGTTAACAAGATCATACCCTATACATGTTGATTTTTACACGAGCCTTGTTTTTGTGACCCTGTTCTTTGGCCGTTATGTAATAGCTCGAGTTCCGGTACAGTATCTACCGCTTTACATAACATCACGCCTGCAATCCGCGAGGGGTAAGGCAGAGGTGCATCTAATAGCACACGCACATTTCGCCAATTCAACCGGGCATAAAACCGGATTGCGTGGCTGCTACTGAGAAATTCCTGATGGAAAAATTCAACCCGTCCTGGGCCTCGAACCGAACTCGACCCGCAAGACGCCATGCTCAGCGTTTGCCAACACTAGATAAATGAGGCTGTACCTACTGTTTTCTTATTTAAAAACCACTTACAGGCTACAAGAGCAACGGTGACGGTAGAAAAGAAGTGCTACAGCAGAGGAAAAGGACTGATGTACAAACAATGTGTGAAAGATGTCAACAAGAAGTTTGTTACCATCACCAAGGGATTAGTGGAGACGCTTGAACGCCAGGAGGCGGAAGTCGTTGCTTTCACAGAAGTATTCCTATACAATATATATATATTATGTTTAACCTTTTATTACCGTTATTTCACCTTACGCCTGGGGGCCTACCACCACCACTGAGCTTCAA
Source organism: Noctua janthina (assembly GCA_963576755.1). Lineage (NCBI taxonomy): Eukaryota > Metazoa > Arthropoda > Insecta > Lepidoptera > Noctuidae > Noctua > Noctua janthina. The sequence continues at coordinate 10,470,547 of OY755068.1, read as the reverse complement.
TCTCATTCCAACACTAAAATAAGATTTAAATAATATTGCTGACTATGAGAGATGCAGTCCCTGATCCCTAAGCGCCTGCTCTATCAGCCCCTATTCTCTAGATTAATTTTAACGTTTCAGGGTAAAATATGCGACTTGTCATCCATGAAAACAAACCCCGTACATCTAATTAAAATATTGGCCATGGAGGAAGCGGCGTTGACGTTCGCTTTGCCAGCCTTTTTAAGACTACTCGGTGGATGTAGCTTTCATTGCAATAAGTAAGTACAAGTATGTGAATATTCGCACGATAATTTCTATAGGTAATTTTAAACATAACGGTAATTTTACAGACCGGCTGCGCCTGATCACCGTCCAAGGCTACGTAAAATGACCGATCAAGAACTAGTTGTAAGACATTTCCTTACGAACCAAAATTACTTACAACTTTTAAAGAATAAGATGTATGTGTAAGGATAAAAGAATGCAGTACTGGTAAACTGGATGCATTCCTAGCATTCATCGCCAATGAACGCACCCACTACGATCGATGGAGCTTTGCCGTATTCCGCATACCACAAGCTAGATGTCGCTAGTATCAATGAACTTTTGACGTGAACTTGATTGAAACTTAGAATAACTTAACCAAAATATTCTAAGCTTTTTATGTGATGTGAATAGTGATAACCGTGAGAATATATGTATAAATAACAACATTTATATTACAATGCGTGAGAAATACACATGTGTGTTTGAAATCGTAGAATAATACATCCTGGTTCCTCCTTCTAAAACTTTGAACAAATTCTTAAGAAAAGGTATGTTGTATTATTTACTAGTAGAATAAGCATTATCTGTAAGAGAATTAAGTTGAATTCAACTTAGATATAATCAGTAATAGTACGCATAAAGTAATTTTTATTAATTACGAGTCGGCGAAAGTCATATTAGCCCACTTTCACGCGCGTATCAAGTTAGTAGCAAGTTAGTAATTACACGTTGATATGATCGGTTTCCTCAAGTGAACAACATCATAAAACCTGCAAGTGTCACATTACCATGTAAAGATACTAATTGTTATCAATATTTGCCACATCTAAATCCATTTGATTCTTAGTTTTATGAACTTTTTAAGAGTAACTTATACATAACTTAGCTATCTGTCTGGTAATGAAAACATTTAGTTTATCACCTATTTATACAACACACAAGTATCATCTCGGGTATTTATCAAATTTTCCCAATTTTGTGTCCCAGAAAACAATTCTTAAACACTGAATTAAAACTTTATTTCTTTTTACTCAAATATTTACTCATGCCCTGCAGTAAGATAATATTTGACTATTCTAGCACTATTAATAATAAAAAACAAGACGGTGTTTAGCTGGTTACTTGTAAGTAGTGATGAGTGAGTGCTATAATAATAACATTCTTTTACCATATGTCTGTGAGGCAGTTCAATATTTAGCTCAATCAAACCCTCCTGCCCTCCTTACCAAATTGTTGTTAAATCTGCCCACTTGTAGACCACTGCAGACTCTAGGAAGATGCTAACTAGCTTGTAAATAATTATTAGGATGATGAAATATCTCCTACAAAAATGTTGTTAAGTATTTGCAACGGGTCTCGGTCTAGCATAAGACAGGGCCTCTAAGTACTGGTTTCAGGTTGTTAATATTTTTTTTATCTATTGACCGTAAAATATGTAAAAACTAACACAGAAGTTGGTCAACAGACTGCCTTACTTATATTAATTGCTGCAATTTACTGAATAAAATAACAACCGTTCACATAATGATTGACAGCCAATTAAAATTTACATTCTGGAACTGTTATTTGAATTTATCTCTATCCCTAAGATATTTAATGTTTCTTTTTTGAAGGATTCTTATGTCAACTGGAGCAATCAAGGAGATATGCTTATCAGGGTTTTAAAACTCCGTTCTAATATGTGGCCATGGCATAACTACTCGGACAGAATGCCTACTAACGAATCAATTTGTTACTAACGAATCAATTTGTACCTATACTCACAGCGGTCAAAAATATCAATGTTAGAATGTTGAGGAAATAAAATAAATAAATTGTTGCATTCTATGGAAAGCCAGTTGAATCGTAACAGGAACAGCACCTTACAGCATTATTTTGGTTCGTTAACATTCATACATGTGCACTGGTTGCATAAACTGAAATAAAAAAAAACAGTTACAATCAAATTGTAAAAATAAGGTCTTTATTAGATTCAAAGTTACAATACATGGCTTAAATTAATAATAACATTTGCACAAATTAAAACTTATTCTAAAATGTTTTAAAATTACAATAATCAGCCTTAGTTTAATTGTAAGTATTCCACTTACTATATAACTATGGAATTATAATCAGGGAAATAATTAACTTTTTAAAAGATTATAGTGTTGATCAATAATAATAGTTATCATATAAAGGATATTCATTCAGTATAATAAAATAGGTAAGGTATGAATTTTGTATTTTTATCAATTTAACTGCAGAAAATTAAGCACACTCCTTATATAACACTCTTCACAAATATCTAAGATCCATATTATATTCTGCTCTAATTGAAATACATGCATGTACTGTCTTTTTACACGGTGGACTGAACAGCGACGCACAAGTGGTTACCACATTTTCAGTACATCAGTCCGAACCCCCCAACCCCACATAGAAATTTTTATTAGTAATTACATTATAATTAGAATGTATACAATTAGCAAAATTCCAAAGTGATTTTCTCATAAAATAACGGTTTCTACGTTGACATGGTCTATTTTGTAATAATATGACTTCCAATTACTGTTTGTGATAACATAAACTGTTAATCAATACAGTAGGAGAAAATCACCTTTACATGTATACATTTCATTCCTCGTGACCGTACCTACTCGTAACCTCATGGAATTCAGAATATGAAGTAAAATTACACCTAAATGTTATTTCCTATGTTTTTTCTTATCGCTACGGGACTTCTTAGATTTAGACTTCTTTGATTTCTTCTTATGTTTCTTCTTCTTGTCTCTGTCTGATTCACTGCTGGATGATGATGTTGATGAGGAACTGCTTGTTGATGATGTGCTTGATGATCTGTGAACGAAGTAAACAGTCATCAACCATAACCATTCACTAGGATTCTTCTAGAATGGATAGAACTGTACTATGCTTGCTATAATACTTGGGCAATTACAGGCAGAATTGTCTATTGATGAATTTTACTGACAGAAAACAATCTAAAAATTACTTTTTATTATCTATGTACTATCTCAAAGGGTACATATTAGGTTTAAGTACTTTGCCTTTCATAAAATAAAATGCTTCTTTTATTAAACAATGACATAATCTTCAATATAATCAGAATAAAACATTGTATTCTGTGCATATATCTGAATAGTTCCTTTACACCTACCTGGATCTCTTTCTCTTCTTCTTCTCCTTGGCTTTCTGTAGTTTCTCCTGCAGCTTCTGCCTCAGCTCTGCCTCTCGGAGCCTCTGCAGCGGAGTGGCATACTCCTCCTCAGTGTCACTGCTGGTACTGCTCACATCCAATACTATCTCTTTGTTAGGGTCCACCTGCAAGCAAAACCATACTTATGCTAACTTTGTTTTATAGTGAAAACATAGCAATATCTCAATAGCAGCTTGGAGTCAGGATCTGTGACAGGTTGATGGCAACGGACGCGCCCCCGCGCGGGCATGTAACAAGAAGGACAAACTATTTAAAACGAATGTACAATGGGTAGTCAATCTACAACAATAATACAGATCCGTAATACTACAATAATACATTATTATAAACATGCTTATTGTTTATCCAAATCAACAACATGTTAAGGTAAAGCTATTGAAAATAAGTTCTCATGAATAAACAATATCACAACAACAACGAAGTTAAAATAAAGTTCACTTACCTTGATAAAGTTTCTACATTGAAAAGTAAGGTGTCCAGCGTAACCACACTTTTTACACGCAGCCCGAGACGTCTCCTTGCCGAATTTATTCACTAAATCTGTATAGTTAGACATTATTGTGTACAAAACGCGAAGAAAATAGAACAAGAAATATTGTCCTACTCTCGTAAACACGAGACAAGATGTAAAACGTCAACAAACAATGCCGTTCCGTTTCGACATTGTGCTCTAAAGGAACGCGTCACTTAAGTAAAAATAGTAAGTTACCTCTAAATCGAATAAAAAAATGTGTGGGATCCACGGATAGAATGTGTATGCAGTGAGTTAATTCCAGTTTGTATTATTGGATTATGGTTAATAAAATTTGAAATTTGTAAAAAACAACCTCAATAATTGTAACTTTACCTTGAAATGAAACGTGTACGTCGAACGTTACGTTCCACGTAGTTGGTCAACATTCCTTTCCCCCGTATCAAATAAAAACTTTTTTTATTACAGCAAATGACGAAAATTCAAGAATAAATTAAAAACATTTTATCAAAAATAAGGAGTTGAAAGAAATGTTCGGAAATGGCGGAGTTCCTGCCGCTGTGCGACGTGCTGTTCAACGTGATCTCGCTCGCCGGGTACTTCTGCGACGTGGTGTTCGACGTCGTTATGGGCTACGCGTTGCTCGAACGAGGATATAAAGGCACTTTCGCAGCCGCCATATCTATTGTTATCACTTCGTTGCTTATTTCACAGGTCTGTTGTAACTTTTATTTTTAACGGAACGTAGTTGAGAATTTGATTTTTTATTTAGCACCTTGTCTTTTCAGCCTTTGAAACAGTTGAAAGAACATGGGCCTTGTTTTTAACAAACGTTTATAGTAAAACTGTGACCATGATCAAAGTGTCAAGCTTATTTACATCTACATGCTTACGCCCTTTTCGAATGAGGATATGCAGAAACTACAAAACGCCAACTGCTGCGATCATTACGTATAGGTTTTTCCTTCGTCCATGAACACATATATGCTTGCTTGTAGGTATTCGCACCTATACTTCGCGCAGCTGACCTTCCAAACAACAGCTTATTGACATCATTACCAAAATTATAAGGAGGGAAACTTTGAATGTAGAGGGTAATCTTTAGAACCACTGATCCGATTCCGAAAATACTTTCACTAATTAAGGTCATAGCTTTACCATAAAGATTGTTGTTCCTTATCTCCAGGTGCTATCCCTCCGCTGGTACCTGCACGTGTGGTGGGCGGGGGAGGGGCGCAAAGGCCGGCCGCCGTGGCTGCCGATACTGCTGCACTGTCTGCAGCTCGGAGTTCTGTGGCGCTATGCAAGGCTGCTCGTACCTGTGGAGCTGAGGCGGGTGAAGCATCAAGTGCGGGATTTGTGTGAGTACATGTTATTAACAGTGAACTCCTCATTCCAACTGTATAGTGAGAACAAATAAACGAAGGCCTCTCCCAAGGATTTCAGGAAGAATATGCTAGTAAATTCCTAGTGCTGTGCAACATTTCACTGATAAAAACTGTTGAGAGGCAAGCACGGAACACGGCAAGGCTCCGGCCTGTGTCTGTGACTCCCAAAGTCTGCCACCCGCAGAACACGCCCTATGGTGGCCGGATATCGATGCGCGCCCTCTGGCGTACAGTGCGCTTGCTGAAGATAGGTAGGAAAATAGTATTCTCCCAGAATAAAGTTAATCTTGCCTTCCTTACCACAGGCATGCTTCGCCTAGTCCACGCGTTCTGCGAGGCGGCGCCAATGTTGCTGCTGCAGCTACACATACTGTTCAAGGATACCAACAGGGAACCGGTCAGCGACCTCACTGTCACGCCGGAGCCGAGCATCGACGAGCCCTCCGGTAAGGGAAACAAATTACATCCTATAAAAGTGCGAAACGTTTTATTCCGCTGCGTCCTAAGTCCTAAGTCCGCGCGAATTACGCGATCGTCATGTAATCACGTTCTCTCTCATATGTCGCTCATTTGTTCGGAAAACATGAAGGTACCTTGCACATCTGACTTCCACATCCCAATTACTGGGTAATAACACGATACCCCCAGGTAAGCCGTCTTACCTAGGGTTTTAGCATTATTTGTCAGACTTTCTAGCTTCTTAACGATTGTCAAAGATCTAAATTATTTATTACTAGCTGTACACGGCAAGTGTTGCAATGCAGCTTTTTCTATGTACTCCTTGTATTTTTTCTACTCTATACCTACCTATCCTACCTACTTACTACCTACCTACTTCCTACCTACTTTACTTAACTTCTTCTTAGCGTGTCGATAGCAAATTTTTATATGTTTGGCCCAAAATTCAGCTACGCAAATTCCGCTCGCTGATGCAGTCATAAGATCGTCAAGTGTGCAAGTGTTAGGGCATGCAGCGCAAGATGGAAGATGACCCATTGTCTGTGGAGACACGCCGCTTTCACTTAACTTTCACTTTTATTATAATAGTGTGATTCTAGATTACAAAATAATAAAAAAATATTTATTCGGGGAAATAGCGGGCGACCGTACCTTAGACCAATAATACGGCCAACTTTGAACGTTTTCAGAAAACAAAGCATTCGCGGAGCTGAACGTGATATCGGCGTCCTTATCTCTGTTCTCCGTGTGCTGGGCGCTCGCCAGCTTCAGCAAGAACGTGCGGCTACAGAACGTGCACCGACTTGTGCTCACTTGGCTTGGAGTTATCTTTCAGGTAACCATGTTTAATAGCAAATACGGATTCAATATTAGATTATATCGTAAAATCTACAGGAAGTCCTAGAAAAATCCCTACAAAGGTCATTCTGCTGGAACGCAGAACTTCTCTCGGAGGGAGCGGGTGGGGTCACATATCTTCGATTTTTTGGTTCTGCCGGTTTCCTCATGATATTTTCCTCCACCATTTTGAGAGTGCTTTCTTTTAGTTTGTATAAATAGCGAGAAATTGTACGGCAACCTTTTTGTAGTAGGAATTTCTCGGTTAGTATTCCAGAGTTACGCTTCGTGCTCATTTCAAGGTATTGCAACAGCCAAAATATAAACTAGTTCAACCAGGGACCGAAAAGGTTACCCGTATGGGGGTTTTAATCGGGTTATTCGTAGGGTTAGGTCATAGGTGAAAAAGCTTAGCTAAAAGGTTAACCCGTATTACAGGGTTAATCAGCGGAATCTGCCTATAATAACCGATTAACGCGGAGAGTTCGTTTTTGTACATAAAAAATATACAAGAAAGTGACGGAGTTAGCTCGCTCTCGATGCTTTGTCTCTTTCATTCTAGTTAATCAGCAATATTTAAATGGTTAACCCATAAATTATACGGGTTAACCCGTGTAATCGACAATCAAACCGGTTAACGTTTTAAATCAATCCCTATTTTCAACCATGTAGATTATTATTGTGCTAATTTAATATTAGAAACACGATATTAATTGTACCCTAAGAGGAGCTCTGTAACTAATGTTATGTTGTGTTTGTGTATAGTTCCTGTGGAGGCTGGGCACGATATCGGCGCGTATCTGCGCACTCACTGTGTACGCTCTAGTCTACGAGTACTGGGTCTTTTTAGTTATAGGTAAGTACTACAATAATTATATTTATAGCAGAAAAAATAACACTCATAAATCATTAACTGTATGTTAGAAAAAAAAAACATAATCACGAGTTTTATTGAATTCGTGAATCGCAAAAAGTGTCTTTGATAAGATTGTTTTTATAAAGGTGTAAACAGGCCCTTCACGGAGCCGCCAACAAAGCATTGTGTGCATCAAACTAAATAACTCTACGTAAAAAATATTGCTGGGAAACGATCAAACCTGGGAGAGGAACCTTCTAGTTACGGAGGTTAGCCTTTTCCAACTATGTTGGGGTCGGCTTCCAGTCTAACCGGATGCAGCTGATGCCTTCTAGTTACGGAGATATTGGAGGTTATTTTAATGCAAGTTTGCTTTACTTTAAATACCTCCATGACCACTCTACTATTCAATGCATCCATCAGCACAATGTGTTGAGTGCGTTACATGGAGTCATACCGTAAACCGTGTTTATTCACCTCCAAAAAAAGCCGTTTCCCAGCAATAATTTTTCCACAATATTACTTAGTTTGATGTAACGAATGCTTGGTTGACGGCTTCGTGAAGGGTCTGTTTACACCTGGTATTCTCCCAACTTGTTTCTTTTTCTCTTTTGTGTGCTGTATCCATGTATTCATATCATATCATCAGAATCGTTATTCTTTGTTTAAATCTCTGACCCTGTTACCGCAGGTCTCCACTGGCTCTCAATGTTCCTATGGCTAATATCTCCTAAGAACGTGTTCCACGGCGAGCGCATCAGCCGGCCGCGCAAGGCGTACCTGTCCGCGCTCATCGCCTTCGTCTACGTGTTCGCGTACGTCAACCTGCAGGAGCTCAACCATAGGCAGAAGATGGTAAGCTAATTTGAACATTATCTTAGTACTTAGCTTATGCCCGCGGCTTCACCCACGTGGAATTCAGTTCGTGTCCCACGGACTCGGGATAAAAAGTATCCTATGTGTTAATCCAGGCTATAAATATATAAACTATCTCTGTGTGGCAATGGGGTTGAAAGAATTTTGAATGAAGCGTGACTTGCCGAAGTTCCGCCATTTTAGCGGTTACACTTAAAACCTGTATTAATCAATAGCTGATATCAATACAAACAAGTTTTGTATGGGACAAAATCTTCCAAAGCGTCACATTTCCGAGATATAAGCTGGCCTAGATGGCTCTTGTGTTATTTTACAATACCAACATCTATCTAGCTAAGTGGTAGGTACTTACTGCCTATACAGAGTGATTATTTTAACTGAGACGGCTTCTTGCTGAGGAGTTTGTTCCTCCTCTTCTTCGCAGCTAAAATACTAGGAAGTGTCGAAGAGCAGGCGTTTTCGGGAACAGTCACTTTTAAATTTTGACGTACAAAAAGCGCTGATTATCAGCCTAATTTGAATAAATAACTTTTGATTTGATTTTAAAATAAGAAATTACATATGACAGATACGCGGTAACTTTCTAGGAAACATTGGCTAATAATAATGAAGCAAGTTGTTTTTGTGTTTCCGTCCTGTTAGGTAACGTTCTACTGCGTGATGTGCGTGGAGAACTGGCTGCTGGTGACGGCGTGGTGCTGGTCGGGTCGCGCCGTGCGCCCCGCCGCGCTGGCTGCCGCCGCCGCCGCCGCCTTCGCCGCAGGCATTGCCTTCATGCTCATATACTACCGGTCAGTACAAACATCAGGCTACAGCACTCCACTGCTGGGCATAGGCCCCTCCAATGACACGTAAGCAGATGCTACCAGCCACCCTGCTGGCTCCGCCTAAAGTTCCCCCACCTAACCCTTCCCGATCCGTGGTCTCCACTCAAGAACACGTCTACCCGAACGGTCATCGGTTCAATATGGCCTAAGCATCTTTACAAAATTACCTTATAGTTTTAATTTATCAAATTTGACTTTTCTGATGGCGGGACAAGCCAGACTAGAAAAAGGGAAACAGTGCTGGGTAATACTAGGAATGGCATCTGCCTAGACTTTCCCCAACTATGTTGGGGTCTGCTTCCAGTCCAACCGGATGCAGCCTATCTGTCCTCCACAAGCCAGTTCATGATAATATGTCTTCTCCACAGATATTTTCACGTAAGAAGACTGGGTTACATGTTGGGCGAACATCAACAAGGAACGAATAGCACGAACACTTCATCACAAAATAAAGATGGTATGTCTAAAAAAAAATCTTATTTCAACTATTTTACATCATGGACCGGCTAATCTGGTTAAAAGGTTAACCATTTAGACCTTAAAACCCATACGTTTGCTTATCCATTATACGGGTTAACCCTTATAATAAATGGGTTAACCATTTAAGTATTGCTGATTAACCAGAATGAAAGAGACAAAGCACCGAACGCGGGATAACTTCGTAAATTTCTTGCATATATTTTATGTACAAAAATTAACCGTGCGTGAACAGGTTATTATTAACCCCTTTAACACGGGGTAACTTTTACTCTAGGGTTCTTCACCTAAACCATAAAAATAACCCAATTAAAATCCCTATGCGGATAATCTTTTCGGTACCTTTTTACATACGACTAAAATTGTGTGCTATTGTCGACGCAATCATCAAACGGTTTCTCAAGCGTTAACAGGCTTGTGCTTTAGTGCACATTAAGTCACTGAAAATAAAGATTATTATTAAAATTATCAGCAACCCTAACTGTTCACTGTATGGTAGCGCCTGGGTAGCCCGCGAAATTTAAATTTTCTTACGTTTTTTGAAATTTACAGGTTGTATGTTGATTAAAACATGATTCGCGACCGTATGAAATATGGCTTTACATAGTTATAGTCATTAAACTCATTAATACAACCTTGTAAGTTTATATAATCCCATTGAATGATTTTTTCATGAAATAGTCGTTAAATGGGATTAAATGAACTTAAAGGGTTGTGTTGATGATTTTAATAATTATAATTTTGTAACTTCATACGTGTTACGGTCGCGAATCATATTTTGTATCACATATAGCCTGAAACTGACCTGCAAATTGAAAAAAACCTAAGAAACTTTGAATTTTGCGGGCTGCCCTGGCGCACCCACCTTAAGTCAGCGATGAGGCTAACTACTATATTTTGTTTCTAGGCAAGCAGTCGAATCAAGCAGATAACCCAACGATACCGGGAGTTTTCAACTGTCGATTCTCAAATCCAGTTAGTAACAGGTAAATACTCAATACTCAATACTCAATACTTTATTGCATTCCACATGTAGTACTTAGGTGGTAAAAACTTAAAATTAGATCATATGGACCCTGTCGGGCACAGCAAATAAGTGAGTTAGGAGAGAGGAAGCACTTGTAAATTATAATTATTATACAGTAGGTAGGTAATTTCTAAGATAAACTAATAGTAGGTATTTATAATATAGAATATAAATAGGTAGTAATATGCTAACTTCGATTTTCCTTCGTATTTAAAAATAAGGACATAAAAACCATATTTCGCTCATTAGCCAAAAAAGAATCCTTAGGCACTATCCTTGTCGAATTCTCGTCTTCGACAATCAGAGACCAGTTCCTGAAGTCGACTAGAACCTTCAATAAGGATAACAAATCCAACCGTCTCAATACTACCCACCTGCAACTTAAAGGACCCGAAAAACCCATATTAGTCGCAGAAGCACTCACAACAATGACAAAACGCCTTCACTACCTCGCCAGAGAGTTTACCAAAAGCAGCTCCTACGAACAATGTTGGATTGCAAATGGAAAGGTGTATGTCCGAGAAAAAGAAGGGATGCCTGGTCGCCTGATAAAAACTGAAGAAGATCTCATAAAACTGCGGAAACAAAAATGACTGCTGAACAACTTCCAATTGTACATTTCAATACCTACAATTTTACTTTTCGCTTTGTTAAAATTGTTTAAAAATATGTTTCTAACAAAAAATACTAACAGCTTCCCTATCAATGTTCTACCACTTTATTACACAACAACAAACCTAGCATACGCACACACTATATCACTAACAAATGACTCAACACTATACTATTACAATACTATACAACATAATGTACACTTATACAAAAAGTACAGATACATAATACACGATACATGTAACATACGGATATATGTAACATATATAGTACATAACATCATACATATTTTAAATTTATTTTGTAGTTCTCAAATGTGTTTTTATATTCTTTTTTTAAATACCAGAAAATATGCCATAATTATCTGTAACTTTCTAACATTTATCTCTAAGCATACAATAAAAAACTACCCTATTAGAAACGCCAGTATTAGAATTTCCCTAAATAAAATTCAATAGCACACAAAATAATACAGACAACATAGACTCAGTCTCCGTCTCTGACTCTGCCACATGTGATCTGGATGATTGTATTCCGGCTAACTTCACGCCCAATCAGTCGCTCACAATTCTTAACCAAAACATCAGAAGCATAACCAAAAACATAACAGGGCTTCACACCTTACTCACAAGAACTAAGGTTAGCTGGGATATTATCACTCTGACGGAATCTTGGCTCCCCTGTACTCAATACATCCTGATTCTATCAGGCTACAATTACTTTAAGACCGACAATAACCTTACTCAAAATGAGAGAGTTAGTAGTAGGTACGGATCGATTACAGCACCATTTTGTTGGCAATATATCGTCCACCAGGGTATAGGGACGTAAACAACTTTATAAACTCTCTAGACGCTGCCCTTAATAAAATCGGGAAGTACACAAATATTATAATTACTGGTGACATAAATATAAATATCCATGACCAGTGTCACGATCCAGCTAAGGTCAGTTACCTAAATCTACTGGCCTCACATGGCCTTCTACCAGCACATGTATTACCCACACGACAATCGGCTTGCCTGGATCACGTTATTTTGAAGACAACCCTTCCTGCCTTTACACTAGTAGCCCACTCCTCACTCACAGACCATGATACTGTGCTAAAAAAATTCCTTGCTAAAAAACCTCCGAAACAATTGACAGCAAAATCGGTCGTCCGGATCAATCATGACCAGCTCGATGCGGACCTGAAACAACTTGATTTTGGAGCAATATACACGTCAACAGAACCACATGAGGCAGCTGAAATTTTTATAACACTCATTACTCAGTTAATAGAGACAAACTCTGAAACAGTAAAAGTTCCAAACCGTAAAAGAATTGCGAAGCCATGGGTCACCACTGGTCTTCTACGATGCATTCGCCATAAAGATAATTTACACAAGAAGTTAAAAACGGACCCTGAAAACCACATCCTAAAAACATCGTTCACTAGATACAGAAATTACTGTGATAAATTACTTAAACAAGCCAAAACCGAACACGAGAAAAAGGAAATAAAAGACGCTAGTAACAATACTAAACTACTATGGACAGCTATAAATAATATATCAAATAGGACCAAAAAGAAAGACAATCCGCTTGAACTACTATCCATATCATCTACACCAAAGCAATCCGTCAACGACGTAAATAGTTTCTTCGCAAATGTGGGTAGAAGCCTTGCCGAGAAAATGGGTAATCGGACAATGGTGTCAACTAGTGACAATCCAAGTAGCGGCTCGCAATCCATGGTACTGATGCAAACTGACGAAGCTGAAGTCACGCAACTAATACTTTCTCTCCGGAATGAATGTGCCATGGGTTGGGACCGAATATCTTCCATCTTTCTCAAAAGACATCTGGCGTCACTGGTTCAACCTATAACCTTCATCTGTAACCTTGCCATCAGTACTGGTAAATTCCCAAAGGTCTTCAAAAGGTCCATCATTCACCCGATCTTCAAGGGTGGGGACAGAAACCGTGTCAATAATTACAGACCCATAGCTGTGCTACCAGCCATCTCCAAGATACTAGAACGCATATTGAATAAACGCCTCGTGGATTACTTAGAGAAATATAATCTTCTCTCCCCATCACAGTATGGATTTAGGGCCGGCAAATCAACTTCAGATGCGGTTCATGACCTCACCAATCATATCGTCACTAATTTGGATGGTGGCCAAAAAGTCTTGGGGATCTTTTTAGATCTTGCGAAAGCTTTTGACACGGTCTCTGTTCCCATCTTAATAAGGAAGTTGGAACGGCTCGGAATAAGAGGAATCCAACTCGCACTTTTTGAGGATTATCTGAGTGAGCGCACCCAGAGCGTCAGGGTGGGAGGGAGTGTCAGTGACGAGTGCCGAGTTAGTTACGGTGTGCCACAAGGCAGCGTGCTCGGTCCGACACTCTTTCTCATATATATAAACGAACTGGGTATGCTCACTCTCCCAAAAGGCAAAGTCATAACTTTCGCCGATGATACAGCCCTCTTGTTCACTGCAGACACCTGGAGTGAGGTCTTTGTGTGCGCCCAATTGGGATTTAATACTGTATCGAAATGGTTGCGCGACAATGTTCTCACCCTTAATGCGGAAAAAACTAATTACGTCACCTTCTCCATTAAACAGCAAACACTGTCTCCATCCATGACGCCGAACACTATCCTAGCCCACACGTGTGCATTTCCTCACTCCACTACATGCACGTGTGTTCAAATTAACAAAGCCGATCGCATTAAATACCTGGGTTTAACTATAGACAGCACACTCAAATTTCAGGAACATATCAACACCTTAAGTAACCGACTGAGAAAACTGATATATGTTTTTAAGACCCTAAGAAATGTGACTGATGATAAAATAAAAAAAAATGGTATACTATGCTCTTGCTCAGTCTTTAATAACATACTGCATCACCTCTTGGGGAAGTGCTCCAAAAAGTACCCTACTGGAACTGGAAAGAGCACAGAGATCCATACTGAAGGTTTCTTACCTTATCGCTACCCTACAGCACTACTATACCAAAAAGCGAAAGTCTTGACGGTGCGCCAACTGTTTGTACAACAAACCATCCTGAAACAACATAGACTACTAACCTACAATCCTTTACTGCCTCGAGCTAAGAGAAGATTTAATCCCGTTAACTAGTAAGATTAATATTGTGGAGAAAATAAACTATTTTATTATTATTTGATCGCATGGTTAACCACTTAGTTTAGGCTTAATTCTTATGCTATTTTAACTCGAGGTTAACTCTAATTGCGCGATGTAGGAATCTAATTTTAGATCCTGATTTGAGTCATAGATGTCGCTGTAGTACTTGTTGTACTATGTCGCAACAGTTTCAACTATTTTATTATCTTATATATACAGGGTGTAAACGGACCCTTCAGAAGCCGTCACCATGCATTATGCACATCAAAGTAAGTAATCCTTCGCAAAAAATATTTCTGGGAAACGACTTTTTTTGGGGCGAACAATCACGTTGTACGGTAGGACTTAAAATGTGCTGATGGATGTGCAGAGAGGTATTTAAAGTAAAGTTATAACTTGAAAAATGGGCATTTAAAAAAAGAATTTGGAACTTTGACTGCCAATATCTCCGTAACTAGGTTCCCAGGTCAAGAACAAAATATGATCGCAATGACGGGGAAAACAAGTGCCTTTCGGCATCGTTAAGGGTACGTTTACTCCTTGTTTATGTCGGTGTTACAATGCTAACTGCGCGCACGTCCTGTCCCGCAGCGCCGCCAACGGGCGCAAGAAGAAGAAGCCGACGTCGTTCGTGCCGCCGCCGGCTGCGCCCGCTGCGCCCGCTGCGCCCGCCGCGCCCGCCGCGCCCGCCGCGCCCGCCGCCGCCTTCTGGCGCCGCCCGCTGCCTGCCGCGCACAACCACCATGTAACACCACCACACTTATTTTTAACCCCCTTTTTATATTTGTAAGCTGGCGTGATCGAGATGGTTCTTAACTATAATTTCTGCAGGTCTGTTCAGGCGTTTGAAGATCATTAGCTTATTTCCTATCTGTGCATCTGTCTGTGGCAACGTACCTCCCAAACGAGTGAACCGATTTTTTCTGCTTTACCTCTTCTTATCACCCAATACAACCT
The DNA here is from genome assembly GCA_963576755.1 of Noctua janthina. Lineage (NCBI taxonomy): Eukaryota > Metazoa > Arthropoda > Insecta > Lepidoptera > Noctuidae > Noctua > Noctua janthina. The sequence continues at coordinate 10,455,159 of OY755068.1, read as the reverse complement.
TATCGTAACGAGGATAAATATCACCTTGATTTTGACAGTAATGCAACCGCCCAATCACATTAGTTGAAATCTACACCGTGACTCATATCTCCTGTGATTGGTCGAATCTTGCACATCTCTCCGCTCCGCTCGTCTCCGAGTCCGAGCCTAGTGCCCGTTCTAAATAACAGTTGGCGGCAACTAAATGAATACTAAACAAAACTCACTTTTTGTTGTATTTTCAAACGCAATAGTACATAGGAAAATCATCGTCATCTACCCCTCGATTTTCATTGTTAACATTTCAATTCTCTTTCAGGGCGGCTCATCGGAAAACGAAGGCTCAAGCGTCGGTTCCCGCGTCAACATCCAACAGAAACTACAAGAGAAGAAACAAAAGCAACTCGCGGAGCTCCGCGTCATAGAGGAAGAGATCAAACAGGGCAAGCTTGCCAAGACGACCCCCGTGGCGGCCGAGGAGATCTACAGCAGTCTGCAGCGCCAGCCCATCCCGCGCGCCAAGACCCACGCGGAGCCCCCCGCCTGGCCCAGCATCGAGATGACACACTCCTACCAAAACTACCCCATATGCAACATCTACCCTACCTACACAGAAATAAAACCAGACTTCAATATCAATATAACCTTCCAAAATAATGATTCGAACAACCCCACAGATTTAAACGATCCGTTAAAAATACGAAGACTCCCGAACAGATACGACAACACCCGAACGTTTTACGAGAACCCGGCGAACATGAGAAACGATGTTACACGAACGCCTTTACGATCGCCGAATTACTTAGAAAATAGAAATTATGAGGCGAACTGTGGCAGCCCTAGGAATGTACTCAATAATAGTCCAAGGACTTACATGCCAGATGTTAGTAATAACTACGAAACTGGGCTAGATAAACCTAGAATAGCTCAAAACTCTATATATTCAGAAGACCATAGACAAATGGGGGAGTACTCCGGTTATTGCGAAGGAGGTCAATATCCTAAATACGAGAGCAAAGACGAATATGTTTCTGCGTTACATAATGTACACAATGCTTTAAATGTTCAGAGTATAGAGAATATTAGGAATAACTATAACGAGGTGGGGTGTGGGTACAACCAGAACTGTGAGAGGTTTCAGTACCCGATGGGGAAGAAGGATAACATGAGGAAGATGCAGCGATGCAGGACACCGGAAATACTGCTGGCGCCGCATTACCTAGAGGGGTGCAATAGACAGGTGTGCTGCCATTGGGGAGCGCCTTATGCGTGAGTATCATTTACGTACATCTATACAAATAAATACAATTGAAGTGTTTGTTTGTAATTTAAAAATAACAGCTTAATAAATGCATAAATGAAAGTATTTGCGGTATATAGGGTCTAACTATTCATACACGAAATATTTTCAGGGAATCATCTAACGGCTATAACAAAGCCATTTCAAGGGATTTTTTTTTTTATATGAGAACACTAAAAAAAAAAAAGAATTACTTGACCCACAAAATAAATACTGGCTCCTTATTTTTAAGCATCCATTACGGTAGTTTACTACGTCGTATTTACCTATTGTCATTTTTAGAATATGGGAATAATGGTATGCAAAAAGTCTCATAAATTTTAGAATTTAAGAAATAACTCAAGTTTTTTTTTTCGTTGCTATGGCGACTTTACGACTTTTAGCAATTACTCTTAAAATATTTCGTGTATGAAAAGATAGACCTTATATTTAACAAAAAGAAATATATATTTTTTTGTCTATCTATTAAATTTTATATTTGGGTCTGTTTGTTCCGGCTAATCTTCAAAACGGCTGGACCAATTTTAACGGGACTTTTCCTAGCTGATAGATGATGCTGATTTAAGTTTAAATCGAAATGAAATAATTAACTAATTTATTATTATAATAATATATATAAAATAGTAAACTGATTGACTGGGTGCTACATCAACACACAGCTCAAACCACTGGTCCTAGAGACATAAAACTTGGAGGCTGTGTTCTTTGTGAAGAGTAAGTATCCACTAAGAAAGGATTTTTGGGAATTCCACCCCTAAAGGGGTAAAATAGGGGATGAAAGTTTATATGAAAGTCCGTCAGTTTTGAATTTAGGATCTCAAATTTTGTGTTTAGGCTGACGATTGTAAATTAATTAATACCTATCTCAGTGTTTTTGACAATTCTACCCCTGAAGGGTTAAAAAAGAGGATGAAGGTAATCGGATATTTTTCGACATCCACGCGGGCGAAGCCGCGAGCAAAAGCTAGTTATAATATAAACCTAGTTGTGAACAGTGATTGATATTTTCACGTTTATCTAGCAACAGGAAGAAGGAGGAAGGCTGCGCCAGCAGCGGCGAGGAGTCGAGTCCCGACGGACCAGCGCGGGAGACGCCCAGACCGCCCAGCGACATTGATAGCCAGGTAAATGAGAAAGTGTTCTTGACAGGACTGATTAATCGGGTTAACCGGTTAAATCTGATTAATCATCAATATTGAAATGGTTAACCCATATATTATAAGGGTTAACCCATATAATGGTTAATGAAACATAACATCGCGCATTGTAATTCCCGATGGGTTAGGCAGAGGCGTAGTTAATCTTATGTAATAGGGGGCTGCTAATTCCTGATGAAAAAACCCAATAACACTGCCTGACCTGGAAATGGAACCCAGGACCTCATGCTCAGCAGTCACGCTAGCGACCAACGAGGGATAATTTGGGTTATAGGTCAATCTGGTTAACTTTTTAATCAGTTGTTGTGTTTATTGTTGTAACAACTCTGTTACGCTCAACAGATATCGCTGCCCCGCTCGTACACGCTGCCGCGCGAGTTCCGCTACTGGCGCCGACGACCGCGGCTACGCGACGCGCATGTGCCCAGCAACAATAGCAGCGATGGTAAGTGTGCCTACTACTTCATAGAGTTTATAGCCTGAAGTTCTCAATTTCAATTCAAAAGGTCTGGCAACTGCAATCGGTGTTTCATTTGCAAAATAGATATAGAAACCTTTTGTGTGATTTAAAACAACCTTATTTAACCCACTGCCTCAGGAGGGTTAGGTTACACATAATGTTCCTAACCGTAGCAAAGTGTAAAAGTTTTTAATGTTATTGCTTTACTTTAAACTTTATCTCCATGTCGCACTATTCAATGCATCCATCAGCACAATGTTTTACGTTGAGTCCTACCATAAACCCTGATTTATCACCCCAAAAAAACACAGTTTACCTGCAATAATTTTTGCATAGTGTTACTGTACTTAGTTAGATGTATGCTTGGTGCTTGGTCCGTTTATACACGTTGTATTAACTCTCCCCATACTCCAGGTGACGTAGACAGCGCAGACGACAACGACAGCTCGCACCGCAGCAACTGCTCGGCGGCGTCGCAGCTGGCGAGCGCGGCGCACGACGCGTACTACCCGCCCGACTACGTGTGCGAGCGCAGGCGCCGCCAGCCCGCGCGCAAGCAGCCCGCCAAGCCCGAGACCAAGCTGTAGCCGGTGGAGCCGCGCTACTACTAGCTCACGGGGAACGTTAATATAAGTCCTGCATTAATCTGGGGGTCTAAAATGGCCGCTTTATCAGAATCTTAATAGGATAATAATATGAATCACGTCACAATTCACGCAGTTAATATTATGAATTGTCACTTTTTGACCATTTTAAGAATTATAACTTGATTCATATTATTATCTTATTATGGTTCTGTTAACGCAAAAATTTTAAGCCCCCAGCACTCTGTAGAGAAGCTTTACAGAGTCTCACACAAGGGGTGAGATTATCATTAATATTGACCAACGATTTATTAGTTTTTAACATAATTGTGAAAAAGTCAAAAAGAGGATTCCAAGTTATTCATTTTAGGACGCCACTTACGGTTACACTAGTACCGTCACAAACTGAACACGGTTTTGGTGATCTAGGTGGTAAAGAAACATGTTTTACTGTGCTTTAAATGTCTTTCTGCAGCAGGGGTATACTGTAGTACTAAGGATATTATGTCGCGAACTGTAAAACTACAGTTTAGGACAATGCCAGGTATCCTGACAGGGGCTAGGCCGCGACAACTAATCTTATTACCCATCTAAGATGGCCGCTTTAGCAGAATCATAATGGGATAATAATATGAATCACGTTTCTTAAATTAATGGTTACAGACGTAATTAATATTATGAATTGTCACTTTGTGACCATTTTAGGAATTGTAACATGATTCATATTATTATCCTATTATGATCTGCTAAAGCGGCCATTTTAGCCCCCTGATCTATTTACACCAATATGTGACTGCATTGAGGTATCCCATTTACACTTGATGTTATTTTATGCAGCAGTTTTTAAATTAGCATTGTATGTAAATCGTGAAAGTAAAGGTACGATTACCGCAAAAGCAAACAGCAACTAAATGAATACGCTGCCCTAGATGGCGACATTGCAGCCAGTTCCGTTTTCATGTGTGCGTTACCCCAGAAGGATAAATCTCAACTAGGATTTCTACGAATAATTAAAGCGTTGTCTGCTGTATAAATGTGCGCCAAATAAAATAATATGTACTGTTGTTTTGGAAAAAAAAAAACAATTTAGTGGATTTGGCGCTGTGGTTTGCGACTGCCTTCGGAATTGTACGTTAAGGTGGAAGCGTCAGAGTAGCCCGCGAAATTTAAATTTTCTAACGTTTTTTGCAATTTGCAGGCCAGTGTCAGGCTTAAAATATGATTCGCCACCGCAACAAATATGGCTTTACAGAATAAAATCAACAATACAACCCACCAATAATCTCTTTAAAGCCTGACACTGACAAAATAAAAACTGTAAGAAAATTTGAATTTCGCAGGCTGCCCTGGCGCGTCCCCCTTAAATGCTCACGACTTTTATACAATGAATTTGATGAAAATGTAATATGCCTAAACCAGGTGGAAAATATAAAGTAGTTTACTAACAAGAAAATTAATATTTTGTATATTCAATTAGTCAAATATTGTACATACTAACTCTTGTAATAATCCGTCCGTCATTGGATCTCGATGTTAGCTGATAAGTTAATAATTCTCACTGTAAACATTGTATGTTAAGTTTAATTTAAATGTAACATACCTTGTATTATTGTATGATAGTGTATATTAAATTAATAGACTGTGAGGGGAGAGGAAATAAAACAATACAATCAATAATGTCTATGTTTTATTTATTCACTGACTAAATCGAGCAACATTCAATCAATTAGTAATTTAGTGTCTTGTATCACAAAAATTATTATCTTAATACATAAAAATATTAACGAGCGATAAACGGGACAAGACGAAGAAAATTGTAATACAATACTTGTTCCTATTAGTAACAAATCGTTCCGTCTAGTGTCACACGATCGATTAACAACAACAATACTTTTTGTGTAAAATGGCCATTTTCTTTTTAACTGAACATGATTTTGAAAATCTGTGAATGGGAATGAAGATTTCACGAAAAATTATGCAAAGTCTCCTAAGACCATTTTCGCTTAGCTGCAACGGTTGAGGTAGTTCGCCTTACTGCTCTATTGAAAGTTTCCACCCTACAATTGATTTTGTTACTTATGGTATACTTCGCATGGTTTGTCTCTGCGTAAGACAAAGGTAGGGTTTTACAATATCTTTTGTGCTTCAAGCATGAATGAATAGCCCAGGAAAATAAGAGAAATCTTCTGCAACTATATCTTACTTAACTTCTGCCCCATTGAGAAACGAAACCAGATAATTTGTTTATAGATTTAGAAAGGTTGTACAATTTTGATAATTAGAGGGTCTGCATACACACACCATATAGGTATTTTCCCTAATTGACTTTAATTTCTCGACGAAACTGTTGGTGTCAAAAATTCCTTCCTTCATTAGTTCATTTCCTTTCCTTCCGAAATATGAATGACAATGACATCTGGTTGTAAGAAGCACAGAGCATCATAATTATATAATTTGGTAGGACACCTGAGGTGTACAATCGTATTGAGAAGAATGACTCTGATTGTTACTAATTAAGCTTTAACCGACTTCTAAAAAACAAGTAGGTTATGTTTTTCTCCAGCATTTCATTTCCTAACCTTTTCCCAAACTATCTGAAGCAACAACAATGTGAACTACAACAAGGGGGAGAATTACTTCCTTTTTGTACTACCTGTGATTCTATGATGAACCTTGTACAATGTCTGGTGAATTTAGAATGAGGATACAGTGCCAAGCACTTCCTGACTGGGTCGGGTTCTCCGTTTCCTCAGGTGGGAGAGTGTCAGGGCTCTTTCCCTTTGTGATGTACCTACATTGAGTGTTGTTGAAGATCATCATGTCCACAGTCTGCATTACTATTACACCTATCAACTAACTCTTTTGCAGCAAGGATATTTTCCTGTATTTGTTTTTGAGAGTTTACATACAAAGAATAACATGACTGTAGTTGTCACTCTAATACCTACTTGAATTTCAGACTAAGTTTTGAGTGTCCATTTCGTAAAAATTCTTACCGTACTCTAATTTAATTTTTTTGTAAACAGAACACATTCTTTACTTAGTTTAATATTATTGGAACTGTGTTTTTGTTGATTGCATTTTTTATAATTCTGTTTAGTTTTACCATATTTTTCTATTTTATTTGATTTACTGTATAACTGCTACAATGATATTTCAGAATACAATCTTCAGTAATTTTTATTGTTATTAAAGATTTATTTGTTTTTTTGTTGTAAACTTAAATTTTTATTTGAATCTTAAATGCGAATGATTAATTAACAAAAAAGTGAGTTAACTTTATTAAAATTTTACAAAATTACAAAAAAGACTATGATAATGATTAAGGTCTAAGTTTAAAAAAATGTTTTTGGATTTTTACACAATAAAGCTATGGTAGGTACTTAAAATTAAAAGCGGGTATTTCCACCTCGGGCCCTGATGATCGCCTGCATGCGATCAGGCATGCTGTGGATTATATTTTTAATATCCACATGGGGTATTTCTTTCCAAGCGGCTACCAGAGCGGTTTTCAATTGACTGATAGTCTCTGGAGGGTTGGGGCTGGATCTGATGCGTTTTTTAAGCACATCCCAGACATCTTCTATAGGATTCATGTCTGAGCTTCGTGCTGGCCACTCCAATTTTGTAATTTTTACTTCCGACAGGTAATCATCCACGCAACGATCTGTGTGAGGTCGCGCATTATCTTGCATTAGGATGAAATTTTCGCTTCCAATATATCCCACGAATGGTAAAACGTGTTCTTGGAGGATCTCTTCAATGTATCGCTTTGCCGTTAGCCGACCGGCAACTACTGTCAACTCTGTGCGTGCGTCTGAACAGATCCCGCCCCAAACCATAACTGAACGACCATGGAAACTGTCAGTTGGCGTGGTAGTCTTTGGCAGAAACCTCTCCCCATCCCTTCTCCACAAACGTTCGCGGCCATCCAAAGCTCTTAAGGACACTCTGCATTCATCAGTCCACAGAACTTTACTCCACTGCTCGTGAGTCCAATTTGCGTGGTCGCGAGCAAACCGAAGTCGAACTACACGCTGGTGCCGGAGCAGTTCTGAACCGCGAGCTAGTCTTCGACCACGTAGATCCCATTCCTCCATTCTCCTTCTTATTGTCCGCTCACTTACGTTGACCCCTCTTACCGTTTGGAGCCGCTGTCGTATTTCGACCGCAGTAAGGAACCGATTTTTCAAAATTGCGAGAGCGATGAATCGGTCATCCGGCGCTGATGTACGTCTAATACCGCCACTTCCTGGTTTCCTTTTTATGTGGCCGGTCTGGTCGTACTTTTTTAAAGCGTACCCGAGAGTTGAACGCGGTACATTTAAAATTTTAGCAATCTCTCGTTGCGTTCGCCGCTGACTCCGAAGCAAAACAGCTAGAGCAACTTGAGCTGAAGTTAGTGGCATTGTTCCAATTCTGGAAACAAAAATGACAGATTAATAATAAAATAAAACAGTGAAAATTAAATGCACTACCGGTACCATTTGAATATCGAAATGGCGCCGAGGAAGCGTTGTATTGTGCGCGGGAGCAGGCATGACGCTGTGACGTCGCCGGCTCGCTTTGAAAATGCGGCTGTTGAACGATTTGTGTACGTCGACAAGTACTTGAGTAGATAGTGAACCTACCCGTGTTTTGTGCGTTCCAGTAAGGAACTAACGTCGAAGTGTAACAGAAATTAAACAAATGAACTTTGTTTGTGGCTACTTCTATCATAAATTAACTACTTAAACAAATGTCCTTACAAACTGCCACTCGAAATTCTCAGACGTGATACCAAAGTCGCCTGTTATCGTTTTGTTTATGTTAGGTCCACATTCCGTGCCGCTGAGTGTGCACGGAATGTGGATTTTTTTGTGGCAAGTGCACTCCTCCCGCGCCCACTCAACCCCCCGCGCGGCACTCGCCACTTAACGTTTGTATTAACACAGTCTTTAGTAAAGTGTATAATAACCGGCAGCAAACCGCGTATGTGCAACAGGCTTGAGGGCCCATTTTTAAATACTTGAGAAACGAAATAAGACTTACAGGGGAATTAGTTAAATATAGTAAAAATTTAAAGCAAAGGCCCATGAATTTCTTAAACGAGAATTAAAAGTGTTATGATCAAATAACTTGGGCCCTCAATCCAGACGCGTGCGTAAAGTGGCATAGTCTAAATCTCAAAAATCATCATTAGTGTCTCTACTGAGGAATCTGCAAAACATGAATTTATCTGAAGAAATACATAAATAGGACTTTAATATATTTTACTTAGATACCTCTGTGAATTAGTTAAAAAGAAAAGAAACAACACAAAACTTAATTGTTAAAAAGTAAATTAAAGCCGAATTTTACTAAAAACGTCTGAACTGAGAGCCCAATATTTTCGACTTTATTGACTAGGCTCAACCTCATAGATTAAAGGCGCAAACCCACCGCGGCGCACGGCTAGGCTACGCACGTGTGTTAAGCTTCGCTTTGCAAGAAAATGTATGTGACTGTGTCCACTGCAAACCACGGACACGCTATGCATCAAATGACTTCATTAGCACATGCGTGGCTTGCTCAAATAAGGCGCTCACAGAGCTCAACGCTGTCGTCAAAGTGTACGTTGTGCACGCGGTACACGCTATACTCGAATATTAACGACTATGACGCGGCGGGCCACGCACGCTACAGTTGTACTTAGTTGTAGGTGTGTAGCGTGTAATGCTGTGGAAACGTAGACCAACGTTGAAAAAAAACACAAACAAACAAAGCAACACAACACAAAACAAACAAAACAAATGAAAACACAAATGAATCCACGCAGCTAAAATGCGCCGCGATGGGTTTGCGCCTTTACTCAAATTAGAATAAGTTATTTTCAATAATTTTAAACTAAAATTTCCTAACCCGCTGTTGCTGTCCCCGTGTATTGACCTAAGCGCTGCTAGCTTCAAGGTAGGACTCGCGATTAATCGGTCAAAAACTTTAATTTTTTTATTTTTTTATTTATAACCAACTTATAGGTACTTACAGTTTACACCACACATACAAGTTAGTTAAACTAAAACTATGACTAACAACACTAAACGTAGGGTCGAGGTAGATAGGCAGGAAATACTCTATGTTGATGAGTACATTTACTTGGGCCAGTTAGTTTCTTTCGAAAACAGGCAGGAAAAGGAAATCGATCGCCAAATCGACAACGCCTGGAAAAGCTACTGGTCCATGAAGACGCTAATGAAGGGAGATCTGCCGATCTCCTTGGAGCGCAAACTCATCGATATGTGTTATCCTGCCTGTCCTAACCTACGGTGCTCAAACCTGGTCACTCACCGAATCACAAAAGTCCCGCCTTGGAGTTTGCCAAAGAGCAATGGAGCGCAGCATTCTGGGTGTAAAGAGAGCTGATAAAATACGGAACAATACGCTGCGCTCAAAAACAGGGATCACAGACGTAGGCAAAAAGGCTGCCAGTCTGAAATAAGATTGGGCGGGTCACTTGAGCCACATAGATGATGACCGCTAGGCAAAGGCTTCAACACGTTGGGTGCCTGAAGATGGACAGCGCCGCCGAGGCCGGCCCAGAAAACGGCGCCGAGATGATTTGGACGCGCATCACAAGGGCTGGTTCGAGGTGGCGCAGGAGAAGAGTACCTAGAAGGATATGGGGGAGGCCTTTACCCAGCAGTGGGACATACCAGGCAAAAAAAAAAAAAAACTAAAATGTCGTCCGTTCCTCTAAATACCATACTATAAGAGAAAATTGATTTTAATTTTTTTTATAGGGTAAAATTTTGTAGGTTTTATTATTTTTAACTAATTCCCCTATAAGTCTTATTTCGTTTCTCAAGGATTTAAAAAATGGGCCCTCAATCCAGATGCACATAGACCGCTTGTACTGTTTTTGCGATATTGGAAGCAAAATGTCATGATTCGCACGGCGACCAATCAAGGTATACTAAACCAGTTTATGCAGATCGCTTATTGTACGGAAAATCTATACAAAGCGAGTCCATGTTATACTGGAAATATATATCTTGATATGTCGCCGTGTGATATTATGATATTAATTGTATTAACTTTGCTCCGGTACTTTATGAGCTTTCCTCTATAATATGCATTTTTTTAGGGTTCCATATTTCTTCTTCGGCTATGTGGATGATGTGCTAAAAACTTCTAGTTAGTTTACTGTACTGAAGTATAAATTCTGATTTTTGGGCGCTGATATTGATGCTATCCAAGAGTCTGTTGCCTGGTCTGTCTACTGGGGTAAAGGACACCACACCACAGACCACCACCATATACAGGGTTTACACCCTGCTTGCCTGCTGCTGCGTGAAGGGTTCATTTACATGAACCCTTAACGAAGCCGTCAACCAAGCATTATGTACATCAAACTAGTAACTTTTTACACAAAAATAATTGCTGGGAAACTACTTTTTTTTTTGGTATGAAAAATCACGTTTTACGGTAAAACACAATGTAACGTACTCAAAACATTGTGCTGATGGTTGCTTTGAATAGTTTACAGGTCATTGGGGTAATTAAAGTCAATTTATATACTTAAAAACTAGTATTAAAAAAAAAACATGAAAAAATTTAAACTTCCTCCTCTTCAAATATCTCCGTAACTAGAAGGTTCCAGAACAAAAAAATGATCGCAATGATGGGGAGAACAAGGGCCTTTCGGCTTCGTTAAGGGTCTTTTTACACCCTTTATAATAACCAGACCACTATCTAACATATACCAGGGTATTGTTTCTGGTTACACACTATATATTACCAGAGGTCGGAATTAGGTAGAGTTATTTGTGTACTTACACTGATTTCATACAGCGAAAGAATAAAGTGGATATGCCTCAAATCCCGAGATTAATTTTAAAGAGCAGAAAAATCACGTGATTTATTAAATAAAAAAGTTACTTTTACACAATTTACAGGATACCGCGTTACAGGAAAAAATCATAGAAAACGTAAATAAAAATTTGTATCGTGAATTAATGTAAATACTAATAAAAATAGTATGTTAATTATCTTTGTTTTATTTTTCTTATCTATCTCTGAGGTTTTTATTATTATTTATTTGTAATATTGTTGGTCACACGGGATTGTATTATAAATCCCGGGAAGATCCATATTAATATCAACATTTCGATGCAAGTACATAAATAACTCTACCTAATTCCGACCTCTGATTATTACATTTATAGGTCAGATGTCTGAAATTAACTGGCAGAACTTCAACAAAATAAGATTTGACAGATTCTTTTATGCCATTAGATAGTTCTGGGCCGAACGATGTCTGCATGCTGCCTATAAGCTCACAGTCACAGCGCTAGACCGAAGTGGAGCGAGTGAATCTCGGGCAGTTTTTTTAAGAATCCTCTCCTACTCCGTGCTCATTCGCGTTATCGTCGCGATGTGCGGTGGTAGCTGTTAGTATGGTAATTAATTGTGTGTTAAGACTGCGGGACGGGGAAATGGAAATAAAACAAAAAATGTCAAACTTTTTTACTTTATTATCTATTATCCAATTGTAAAAGGGGGAACCAGTCACTCGCTATCACGCCATGTCACTACTTCTCTACAGATCTCAGCCATTTACACATTTATAAAGAAACATCAACCGAAATAAGGTTAAAAATTCACAAATACACATTTAATGTTGATTAAAACTATCTTAGAAGTAAGAGGCTCGAGCGCGCAGGGAGACAGCGATCAACCGAAGGGAATTGAACTTAGGACGTCGCACAACCCTAAGCAATAAAATGCTATTTATGGTCTAGGGTTGCTCATCACCAATGCGATTCACGAATAGAGATTATCGAATATAGACAAAAACAGGTCACCTCTATGAGTGAACGCATTGCGCCGCGTCGCCGATCGCTCGAACCTACACCTACGTTAGCTTCACCCACGGGACATCGCGACATCGGCCACAAGTTACATTCAAACAATACCAAATGCTATAGCAGCACCTAAACTTATAAGAAGCGGTTGATCCTTCGACAAAAAAAAACATTAACTTATACACTATTTCCGTGTAACGAGAAAAATGCCTGTCTACACACGTAAGCTAAGCTCGGATTGATTCAAGAAACACTGATATGATTTGAAAAAATCAATGATTTATTATACTTGTTACGCGTTACGATTATTGCACTAGGGATCATACCGGGTTGGGAAGGTTGTATGTCGGGACACAACAGCGGGGCTGGTGTCGTCATTATCTCGTCAAACAACTGCACCTGGCCGCGTACATGAACACATTATGTACTGAGCGTTACGCTAACTTATCGGAACAAATTAATTAATATACAACGCGGGACGCGCGTGCACACACGCATACAGTTAGTCGACGCCCTTACATGGAGTTATATCAATACGCATCGTTTCTTTAATTTATATATGAGAATCATAGAACAACGCGACTAATATAACTCACATGTATTATAATAACATGTCAAACATTTCACACACACATCATCCCCAAAAATCCTGTGTAATATTTACACTTCTTAAAGTACACTTAACCGACCCTAAATCGAATAGTTTTATTTTGCGATAGTGCCGAACTGCGAGACTTACAAACTACGTCCGCGTTAAAATAATAAACCAGCTTCCTGAAACAGCATTTGAAACAAATAGTTAACGATTTAAAAAATTAGGAAACATAGTACACAATGACATTAATTCATATTTAGTCTGCGTCAGGATGACTGGACCAAGAATTATTTTGGAGTTTTGAGCAATACCAAACTTTTATACTATTTAGTTATAGACGTCAAATCACTAGTACCTCGCTAAAAGAGAAAATTATTAAGAGGAAAGTGGCCTTGAGAAATTATGGAAAAATTGCATGGAAAATCGAAATAGCGACAATTTCATTTTCTCATACAAACTGTTCCTACCTATCAAATATTTTATGCGTGCGTTCAGAAAAAGAAATTAGAAAATTTAAGAAAACTCGACGACTGTGTAGGTGGTAGGTAGGTAAGTAGGGAGGTGGTAGGTAGGTAGTAGGAAAAACGTGACTTTTTGCCGTTTTTATAGATAATGGTACGGAACCCTTCGTGCGCGAGTCCGACTCGCACTTGGCCGATTTTTATTATATTTATAGACCAGTGGCCAGTCATTCTGAAGTCAGAATGGCTGGCCACTTTCCTCGTAATAATTTTCCCTCTTTAGCGAGGTACTAGTAATTCGATATCTGGTACCAAATAGTATAAAATCGGTATAACAGCTCGGTATTGCTCAAAGCTCCAAAATCTCTCTTGGTATAGTCATCCTGACGCAGACCATATTTACCTCGTCATATTAGCGTACCTAATTTATTTGCGACATTTTACCAATACAGTACTACAACTCAAGTTAATTAACGCCAAAGGCAATGTCGTCCCCGATCCCAATAAAAAAATAATTTTGGATTTTCCAACACTAGTATATAAATCCTTATTATAATATGCGGATTATTACAAGTGATATCACTATAGTGAATTAATTTTGGATTTTGTCAAATATAAATCAATCAACACACGGTGCCAATGTTCCTGAACTTTGTACATATCATTATAAACGGGATAAACGTGACTTGTCAGCCTCGAACACGGCTCGAGTGTTAGGAATACACTTACATAAATGTACTTTAAAAACTAGAACTGTAAAAAAAACCTGTGCTTATACAACTCGCCGTTCGCTTTATATTCGAACTATACATGAAGCTGTTGTCCGACTGTCAGCTGCATCGTGTCAAAGCAAATAACACAAGTCACAATATGAAAAATAAAACAACATATTAAAATATAAAAAAAATATTCATTGTAATGCTAACGGTCGTGCTACAGCTTGATGTTACATTACAAATTCATTCATCGCTTATGTTATGTAACTGATTATGAGAAAAAAAAATATGCATTTTATTATCAAACTATAACTTATAACATAGAAATAACTCTAGATAATAATGGAAATACATCAGTTACTAACACCGAGCCGCATTCTTCATAATAACATCATCAACAAACGTGATCGTAATTACTAATACAGGCACAGTTAAAATAAAACGACTTACAAATCCTAGAGCTGTTTTACTTGGGTTATCCTTAATCTAATGGGAATTATTCCTACAACATAAAATTACATAGGCCCACGCAGCGTCGCCGGCGAAACAATCGAATGTATCTACTTGGGTTAACGTAAGGTGCGGTGTGGAGCCGGGCGGGCCGGGGGCATTAGTCTAAGTATGTTTAAGTGGTGCTTACTCGACTATGTATGTGTTTGCGGCCGAATAGTCACCTGCTCACGATGATATGAGCTGCAAACAAAGTGTACAGGTTAGTAACACATATCGAATGGAAGCTGATATCCTGAAAAGTGTGGGCAAAACCTCGTCATGTCTGCCAAATAGTCGTCAAAGCGGCCAATCTCAGCAGAGACTGGCCATCGATGCCGCAGTGCACAAGCGTGTGCGCAACCACAGTTGAACTGTCACTAACCCCACTCTCCATAGTCCGATGACACATAAGTTATCTACCAAACAGTGAACAGTAACTTTCGCTCAAGCGACACTTACCAGGTCGCGCAGAAAGAAGTCCCATATCAAATTCGATACATTTATTTCCGGTTGAATAGACCAAATTGGACAAATATTGGATAGAAATGGTGATGGGATAATAAAATTAGCAAATAAAACGCAGAATTTATAAAATAATTTCAGCACTCAAATGAATGTAACATGTCTCACAAATTAATAACATTAACACGTATCAATAAAGTCAGAGTAAATCTGTTAAGGTTAGTGATTTGCTTTCAGACAAAACCAAGTATTACTAAACACCTATGAGGGTGAGTGAATGCTTGAGTAGAAACAATATTTTTAACCATGTTACATTCAAACGTAAAAAAATCGCATGCAAAAATAAAAACAAGCAAAACATCTACCTTGTCAAGTAAAGCGAGTGTTTATCCGTTCCACTTCGTCATATTATTTTTTATTATTCATAATATATTATTATTGTAATAATATATAGCTATGTCCTTTTATAATCTATAGGTATACTATGTAGACATCTACACTCCGCTCTTAACTCCTACATCTTAAATACACTGGAACAAAGAAAATTATAAAAAATAAATTTAAAATAATCATAATGTCATGCATTCGCAAAAAAGCGTTGCAAGAAAAATTTAGATCATGCACTGGCGTATCGAATTTAACTATTAAGTTTGCAACAAAATGAATCCCTGCAAATTAAGAAAAGAAAAATATGCTGAAAGCGTCAAAAGCTAACGCAGTTCTGTAATGTTTTATAGACATTGAGTGAATCAAAGCCTACATAATCAAAAAGCATTTGAGGAATACCGATGATATGATATCATACTCAGAAAAATTGTGAAAATCTATCAACTTTTCTTCAGTTTTGAAAATCCTGTAAACAGTAAACGTGGCTTCCCAACCCATGGTGCGTGATTTTACAACGAACGCGCTCATTTCACAAACGGCTTTTCACCGTATTGCTAACAGATAAAAATTGAAGGGTCTTGAGGTGATAAGATCCACGGCCGGCTATTTCGATCTATACGATGCGAGCAATATGGTGGAAATTCATCTGTGCAACGAACGCGTGCAACTGTGCAACAAAGCGCGCCTTTGGAAGCCAGCAGCAACTCCAAGTGCAAAGATCGAAGGTTGATCTCGTTGCGATGACGCTGGCAGTATAGTCGATATGGGATAGATGGCGAAGAAAAGAAAACAAAATGAGGTACTAACCGACTTGACTGTGGCCTTGATGAAGTCCTTCTTGTGTGCGAGGTCGAAGTCTGGGTAGTGGCTGTACACCTGCTTGCAAACCGTCTTCATCGTGATCTGCTCCAGGTTGGCGCCCTCCAGGATCTGCTTCACGTACTTCTTGATCTCATCATCCTATGACAGAAATATTATGATAATAATAATAGGGTCCAAGCTACTCCCGACACTGGCGGTTACTTTTCTTTCAAAAGGCTAGGCAAATGATTATGACGACGAGGCTATTGCTGGCCTATCTTGTGTAGTTGGGATGGATCAAATATATATTTAGCCACCGGCGCTTTGGACGTGGAGTTGCGGACACAGGCCTGATATACAACATAATAAAGGCTAGATTAGACTTACAGTGGGCGGTCGCTTGGCCTTCTTGTCCCCGGGTGTATCGGACTCGTCGCCGCTGTCCTCCTCCTCGTCGCTGGCTTCGTCCTCGTCCTCCTCCTCGCTGCCCTCGCCGGACTCCTCGTCTGATGACGCCTTCTTGCCCTTCTTTGCCGGCCGGCCTGCCGCCTTGCCAGCGGGTGCCTTCTTCTTAGCTGTGTCAATGAAAGTAGGATTAGAAAGATTGCACAGATAAATTTCTTTTTCAAACCCTGGTTGTGTGTATGATCATGGTGTGCTTTAAGCGGCGAATATGTCCTGAACTTGATATTACCTATCCAACCTTGAACCACATCCTTCAAATGAAATGTATTTGTCTTTGGAAATAATGTGAATAACATACCGGGTAAACTACATAAATACGAAAAACTTTATTCCGAAAGTCACAAATCCGAATTTTAAAATACCGATTTTCATAATTCCGAATAGTTCAAAATTTCGAATATAACAACTCCGATTTAACAATTTATTCTTTTTTAAAATTCCACAATTTCAATATTCCTAACGTTTATAATTACTATTCTCAAAATACAGAGTTTCAATATATCGAATAACAAAAAGTCAGTAACATCAAAAATACGAATCCGATCATTAAAATACCGATTAATTAGAATTCCAAAATAAAAACGCCTTGTAAAACTGAATATCAAGACAAATAAAAACACATAATTGCTCATCAGAGAGAATGCAACACGCAGCAGGCATGGTTTCTGTCACGGCTCTGGCTCTGCGGGGCTCCGGCGATCCAACGCGTGCTTATCGTCGCAGATGCATTATACGCTCACCACCGCAGCTTCGGCTTACTGGCGCCAGCCTCAGCCGCGGCGGCGAGCGTTACAACCACCTGCTCCTCAGCTCGCGGGCCGCCTCGCCCCTCCGCGCCTACGCAGGCTTGAATTACACTCTAGGGGTAGGGCAGATAAGACTGCGTGGAGTCGGATTTACAGCGATTCGTTTCTGTCACTAAAACCTAATTTTTAGCAAATGTTTTAGGACTAACAATTTTAGAAGAAAAAAGGAAGTACCAATTGAATCATAATCAGAATCCTAATTTTAGCAGTTTATTCGAAGTATTGTTAATCGGAATGTCGTTTTTCGGACTGACAACCCATCGAGCATTTGATTCTTCGGACATATGAAAATCGAATTTACGACTTTCGGTAATTATTTTACCGAAAGTCGATGTCTATTATTAAAAATCACGAAATTTATTATAGACATTATAATTCTTAGGCATTATGAAATTCGGACTTTTGAAAAACGGAACATCGAAATTCGGAGTATTGGGGTGTTCCCGAACATACCGGGTGGTGTGGGTGCTTTCCGCTTGACAGGTGTAGCCTTAGCAGCGGCGTTCTTAGCCACGGCTCCCTTGCGACCCTTAGCTACCGGCGCCGCTGGCCTGCCGCGCTTGGACTTAGGCTCCTGGAATAACAAAACAAATGGTCAAATCCTTGCTTTCAATTGACATTATTTTCACTTAAACATCTTTATATGAGAGTGTAAGTGAATGTATTTCTATAAAACCATGCAATTGACTGCATCTTCTTTCAAGTTTTGCTACGACTCTCGAGTCAATCATAAATCACACGACTCTTTTTCACCAAGCTTCACTAGCCTGGCCCACCGCCGCAAATTTGCATGTTTGTCGGTCTTTTACCGACTGTACTTCGGTGAGTGTGCCCAAAATATCCACAAGCTCATTCCACCACCTCCCTTCTTCCATCGGGAGTCCAGACGTACTGCAGGTTATCGCCCATACCTTGTTGATGGTCCACACTTTCGTACGAAGCGCTTTTCTACATCTTTTATTATGACAGCCAAGGAGTGGAATTCCCTGCCTGCGCTGGTGGCGCAGGCAGGGAATTCCACTCCTTGGCTGTCCCAAGTTCATATGACTATTTAGGTCGTGAGTTAATAGGCTTCTTCTGGAATCCATCATCGACCTCATCTCTGTCTTCAGGACTAGATTGAGGTCAAGATTAGGCCCCTTTAATATTAAAAAAAAAAAAGATTTTTGAAAAGAAAAAAATAAACATTCATTTTACATTCATGATTTTGCTGCCAGCCTTCTGGGCACTTTTCCCGTTGACAGCGATGCGGATGAATTTTTTGACGAACTGTAATTATTTTTCCTTCTTGATACTTTTACATATTGTTATTACTTACATCAGACTCCTCTCCCTCACTTCCGGACTCGTTCTCGCTCTCACTCTCTGACTTTTCACTTTCCTCTTCACTGTCAGATTTTGCCCGTCGGCCGCGACTTGGTTTACTTGGCTGCACAAAAAAATATAACCATAAATATTCAAGACTTACTTAGGAAGCCGCAAAAAAAATTACATTGAAGTACTGGCCGTTATAATTGGTGAGCCACTTGCCATTTTATTGGCAGTTCATGTATTTAGATCATGTATCACTTTAAAAATATGTGAATCGATGAATTCATTTAAAAAAGGACAGGATTTTATTTTGTTTAAAATCTCTTTGCATAATAAATAGATAATAAACCTGTTGGATTTTGTCTCAGACTTGATTTTTGGAATTGGATGTATGGAATATCAAAAGTAATTTATTAAAACTAAATCGAGAATCAGCCCTTTTTAAACGTCAAAATTATATAAGAGAGACCTCCAAACCGGCGCCCACCACTTCCTAGTATTTAAGCTGGGGATACGAGTGTATTGTGTACGTACCCGTCCCTTCTTGCCCTTGGGCTTGCGACCGCGCTTGCCGGCGGCCGGCTTGCCGGACGAGCGGCGGCGGCCAGACGACTTGCGCTTGCGGCCCGGCCCGGCCACACCCTCGCCCGCCTCCGGGTCGAAGTCCGAGTCCGCCTCTTCCGACCCGCTCGGGTTGAACGACCCCTAAGCAATGCGTGTGTGGCATTAGTCAGAAATTAGCGACTTAGAACAGATTTCACCAATATAACTGAGCACATCTAAACTATAATTTCATCTAATTATCATACTGACAGCTCATCAAGTTTACTGACAGCTTAATTGTTTTACGGAAGCTTGTTATAGTTGCTGTATGCTAGAACTACTATTTATTCTTTAGTGTTCTACCAGTCTATTGTACCATGTTATGATATAAAAGAAAATATATAATTTAAATATATAATTATTATAGAGAATACGGACGATAAAGAAGAAGTATGTATGGCTACAATACACATTCGTTTGTTTGTACTTACATCAGAATCTTCTGAGCCATCTTTGGCGGGCTTGGGGCCTTTCACTTTTGTTTCTTGGTCAGTTTCATATTCTTCTTCAGAGTAGCCTAAGAGATTAAAAAAACATTATCCAGCAAAAAAAAAACGATTATTTTAAATCTGTTCTGACAAAGTACAAAGTGAGTTCTTTTTCTAGCGAAAACCATAAATTCTGAAAAAAACTATAGATTAGATTAGATTTAGTTTTTCGCTATTATCATATTGATTCCAGGTTACAAGAACTAAGTAGACCGGTGATCTGGTGCAGGTCGCAGAACAATGTTTCATGCCAGTAGCACAATACTACGTGGCTATGCTTAGTGTGACTTCTTGTCACAAGTATAGCGTTGCTGCCGTGGAGGTAAAAATAGCGGCTAAAGGAGCGTGTTCAGGTGTCAGGTAGTTTATCGCGGTGTGGGGTGTGTTACCTCTGTTGTGCACCTTGACGGCGGCCGAGCGGCGCGGGCGGCCGCCGGGCGTGGCGGGCGGCGCGGCGGCCGGCGCCCGCGCCACGCCGCGCGCGTGCGGGCTGTTGGGGCCCGGCTGCTGCAGGAACCCCACCAGGCGCGCAGACAGCTCCGACGACGAACCTGCACCACGGACACTATGTAATGGGCTTCCAGGAGATATACACAAAAGCAGTGCTCATTATTTAAGTTTTTCAGATGGAACCAGGCAACGATCCATTAGGCACTACGGTACCGTAGTTTACCGTACAGCTATGATTTGGTAGTTAGTGCTATACAAAGTCAAAGTTACCATACTCTACATATAGTAACTTTGATGACGGCGATCCCTTTTACATAAAATGTTAATATACTCTACAAACTAAAGTATTTATTTTAAAATAAACCATTTACCTTTCAATGAGTCAGTCATTTAGGCTGAGCTACTAAAGTGGCCGTGTGGTACAAACAGGACTTTAGTATAACGGAATGCAGCGTCAATTCCGCGACTCATTTTATGCGACTCACAGCTCAAAAAATTACGCTCGTTTGGCCTCAGCCTTATTAGAAAGTCAAAGCCATGGGAGAACAGGTGAAAATCACTCAAATACACTCCTAATACACTTGTACTTTCCTCCATAAATCATACACCTCTTTCTTCTTCTTAAGAAAATACAGTCGTGATGTTAAATCTTACCTTTCTTGTCAAGGTCGAGCATCTCGCACATGGTCCTCAGTTGCTTAGCTTCCATCTTCGTAGTCTCCTCAAGCTTGGCCTTGTACTCTGACGAGCCGATAGACCATTCGTAGCCCTTGAACTTCTTGACGTTGCGCTTCACGTTGCGGTCCAGACATAGTTGCTGACAGACATACATGAACATTAGTATAATCACTAGTCTCGCCTTTTCTAGCTCCTGGTCTTATTGCATGCTGCTGAATGCAGAATTTTAGAGCTACTGCCTAGGTGACTTCCACAGCCTAGTTACCAAATAAAACGAATCTCTTGGTGAGACTAGTAACATTAAATGAAATTTTCAACACATGTAACATGTTGAGGATAACTGTATCATAGAAGAACCATATTCATAATATTCATTTATTTTGCATTCCATATTGTAAATAAGATGTTACAAAGGGCTTAAAGCTAGGTACATAAATATGGACCCTGTAAAAGAAAATTAAATTATGTAATGTGCTAATCACCAAGAGGCAGTAATTGACCTCGCAAATGTTTGAGTTGAATGTTCAGGAGATTTCCCTTAAAACTCATGTATTTTTTATTTCTGGTTGAACTTTCATTTTATTTTTGGCTTTGTTATGATTTTATGAACTATCAACTTAATTTAAAAAAAATGTGTGAATCTTTCAAAAGATGGTCAAAACTGTGTGTTTAGAGTAGTAACTCACCCCATACAAATACTGATGTAGCAGCTTCTGGTCCTGCGTCTTGAAGCGCGACAGTGACACCTCCACGTTGCTGATGTGGCCAAGCGGGATGCCCTTGCCGGCCGGCAGCGGCACGGGCGGCTCTGTTGGCTAAGATTATATTCCATTTTAAGTAAAATAATAAATATCGAGGAGGCTCTCGTTGGGCAGATGGATCAGGGGTCTGGTTTAGAAAGCGGTACTTCTTGACACGGCGCGCATTGTTAGGAGGTTGCTTTTGGAGGAAATAAAACTACATACATTCTTAATATTCTGAAAAAACTTTTCTGAGCCCAGCTAAATAAACCTTGTATAAAAACAATTCGACTAAAAACTTTAACTAACGAAGCCATAAAAAGTTGTCAACTAATATTGTAAATGTGAAAGAGAGTTAGTTTGATTTATCTGTGACGCCTTAACGCCTGAACGAATTTTGTTGAAATTTGGCCAACAGATATACCATGACCTGACCTTACAGGGTATCTCGGTAGTACGTTTCCCTGGGATATTTTCCAACCTCAATGCTGGTGGGTAAAAGCTAGTTAAAGCATAAAATGGTACCTCTTTCTTAGGCTTGGGTTTAGGCGCCTCCTCCTCTTCCTCTTCTTCCTCCTCCTCCTCTTCTTCCTCGCCCTCTTCCTCGTCGTCGCCCTCGTCATCGACTTTAGCTTTTTTTGCTGGTTTCTTTACTCTGTAACGATAAATATGATAACTATTCTGAAATATGTAAACGCCTGGTTATACAGTACTAGCTGCCGCCTTGCCAACAGCAGACTTCCACTACCTTTTTCTTCGAGTGTCTTAAAATATATTTAAGGGTCAGTTAACACCGAGACGTGACGCGACGCGACGCAGCGTGCACTCAAGCCATGTTATGCTTTATCTCCATTAGGAAATGCATAGTAGGTATCGTTTGAAAGATTCGGGCCGCGTGATCTCTCGCGGCGCTTTATCATAAAATGGCTTAACAGTGACACTGCGCTGCCATTTCGGTGTGAATTGACCCTAAGTGGTGGCTCAGTGTCCCGACGTACGTGACACAAAGTAATGCAGCTTTCTGATTTGCTGAAACGGTGCCGATTGAGCAGGTATTGAAGTTCTGTCCCATGGAGAAAGTAGTTCATTTTCAAGTGTATAACGCTGGTAGTAAAATGTAACTTACTTTTCTTTAGCAGGCTTCTTGGCTTCCTCCTCGTCAGCTTCGTCTCCTTCTTCCTCCTCCTCCTCTTCTTCCTCATCTTCATCCTCCTCATCCTCTTCCTCAGTATCCTACAAAAAAAAAAAGTAACAAGTCATTTTCATAAAAGCCCTCAAACAATACGCAAAAACGAACACGCTTTGAAAAAAATTGGTAAATGCCATATGGGTAAGTGTGAAAAAGAGATGGCGCTATACGCCCAGCATTGCTTCATCTCTTTTCCACTCCTGAACAATAATAGGAAAATGGCGTGAGTTTATGTGTGTATTCTTACCTCTTTCTTAGGCTTCTTTTTAGGTGCGGCCTTCTTGGTACCTTTGTCGTTGGTCTTTACGTCATCCTTTTCATCTTCGTCATGCGCCTCGCCATTTTCTTCCTAAAAAGAAACGTGCGTATTAAGTAATGTACTCGCAAAACTGCATTATCTTTCTGCCCTTGACCCATGTTACTTAGAGTCTGCGCAACATGTTTTCTTTTTCCATTCTCCCCTGACAACCAGCTTATCTTACATGGTTTCATTGAAATAAATAATGTTTTCATATCATTCCTCACGCAATTTATCCATCTTTCTCTTGGCCTGCCCGGGTAAGGATCTATGAGGTCTACAACCCCATTTTCTTTTTTAAATTGTTTCACACAGCGGCAACCCTGACAACTGTGCGTCGTAAATATGATTACAAAACCGTATCCTATTTCACAGCTGTATAAAAATCTTAGTCCGTAAAACCTTCCGATACAAAAAATATTCAAAGGAATGTATAAATACAGAAAACAAATCCTCTCTGAATCATTCCTACAATTCCCACCTTTCGCGACTAATGAAAATCGATGATATTATCTCAAAATAAACCTTTGAGGGACGCGTCCTTGACTTTCGAGGTCGAGCTATTTTTGACCTCGCCGATACAATACCACATGTTTTGACTTCTTTTAAGCACTATGCAGACGATTGACAATTTGTACGCGAACAATTTGCAACAACCAATGGACGTCAACCAAAAGATGAAAAGCAACACAACAACCAATGAACAGGAACGGTCTTTACTATCCAGCGAACATAAGTCCCTCGTCTGCGCAGGCCCTTAGGGTGCATCCACACCGCAGTTAGTTTTTGTAGCACAACGTTTCCAAGTGTTACTGAGCAACATCTGATAGCAGAAAGTTATTTATTATTAGAATATGTTGCCGTGTTAGTAATGTTGCGTAACTTTTAAAAACAGTCAACATATGGCAACAATTTTATAACAGTGTTAAACTTCTGGTATTATTAACGATATCGACTGTGTATGTTATTTTGAATGTGTCTCCAAGGCTTCTGTAACTTTCACCACTTGATAAAAAACACAATATAACAGACAATCGTTCCGCAATCAATAGACTTTCTAAAGATCGTTATCTGTTTTAGCGATTTTAGCACTGATTGAGTTTAAAAGGGGTTTCAAAATGAAAAAAACATACTGTCGATATCAGTTTATCATTTTCCATGCCGACACAAATGAGACACGTCCGTTGCCTGCAGGAGTTTCAGAACATTATGACGTGCAACTCGCTTGATGCTGAAAGTTACTGTTTGTTTTATTTTATTAATTTATGTTATTGGTGGTATGGAACTTTGGACGCGATGAGTAACATTCAACGAATAGTAACAAGTAGTCACAAAGGTTACATTTAGTTACCTAATGTTACCGTATTGCACAGTGTTGCTCTACAAAAGTTAACTGCGGTGTGGATGCACCTTTAGAGCCACAACATCACGTCGGTAACCTCCGAAAAGTTAGGCAGACGTGTACCCACCCTATAGTAAGTCCACATTCTAAGTCCCATGTATTAGGGGGCCAGCCGGTTGCCATGAACTGAAAGTCCTACGTCCGGGCAATTTCTGAAATTTCTGATAGAAAGACACAATATCACTTTGGACCACACTTTGGCACTTAACAATCTAGGAATTGATCCCAAGACCTCATACTCGGCAGTAGTGCTTTCAACCACTAGACCAAAGAGGAACTTATTTTAGAGAATTTGACAATATTCACTGTGTTTGATTACGGACGATTGCGCCAGAGCATTTGGTTTTCACTACACCAAGTGCTCTGGAGCAATTTGGGAGAGGATCTACGTTCAGTAATGGAATTTGTTGCTTGAGTACTTGAACGATTGTACAAAAAATGCAAAATAAAACCACCAAAATACCTATAAGTCAGCCAAATACTTTTTGGTTAAGTTGTCATAAATATTCTAATTTTATTAATAAAACCAAGGAACGCGAATGAATGAATTCATCAAGCTAAACTAGTTTTCCTCATGTTTTTTCAAAGGCGTTAATTTTAGTTATAAATATCAGCATAGTAACATTATCAAGTCGGGCTATTATTTTATTTTTGCCACAGCCACGCTCTATTTTGTGCCTGCATGAAACGTTGTATTCTGTAAAATGTACAATAGGTACGTATTTTTTATTAAGCATACCTACCGATTAATACGCTGACTAGTACCTAGTACAAATGACGTACACTTTTCGTTGCTATTATTACATTAGGTAGGTTATTACGGTAGTCTTGAACTTCTGAGAGCGGCCATGACCGAGAAATAGTTCAAATATAGCGATAGGTTCGCGATCAACCTATATTTGGTCAAAGATGTAAGAAGAATACAGTCTTCGTTTTCTTTATCGTGTGGTTAGTGCCTAACCTGGTGTCAGAGTTTTTATGCCGCCGATGGGCCTCTGACTTGGAATAAGAGGAACTATTAAAGCACGTGGTTTCAAATTAAAGACGCAATTTTTCTTCAATTTGCCACCTTGCTCAACTCGTCAGGTTAACATATCGTCTGGCGTTTATTTCTTGAAATATTCAAATTTCAAGGCCGTTAAGTATCTTTGTATTAATGACATTATCACGTTATTGAAGTTAATTTACGTAATTAAATCACGACATTCGTGTTCGTCACGCTCTCGTCGGTAACTGGGTAAGCAGCACGCGAGATGCGTCCATACAGGCAAAATAACAACTTGTTTAAATCTTCAAACTTGGAAGTAAGTAGACGTTTCCCCGAAAGGTAGTCACTGATTCATTAATATTAGGATGTTGAAAACTCGCAAGACTTTTTATTATTTACTCAATCAGGCCATGTTTGACAGCTATAATGTACGAAGCCTTGCTGGAAAAATTCTCACAAATCGCTAATGAATGAAATGTGTCACAAACTATGTTCCACTTCCTAGTCCTCCGAACCATAAAAGCAGTCGAAGTGACCTCTGCGCCGGCGAAAAGAAGACGTGCATTAATTTTAAACTTTGAGGACACTACAATTAAATAACACACCCGTGAAATGGAGATCTAACCGCTTTTATACAGAGTGGAAGAGACATCGACGTACAAACGTTTACCACGTTGCAGTAGCGCATGGATAATTTTTGTAAGAGGTAACCCGGAGTACACATCTTTAATGTGATTATATTATTTGTCTATAGAATACCGACTGTGCCATTTTTCAAAGGGAATCCGGTAGGAATCGAGTTGTATGGAACTTTCGCCACTGCCACGTTGGATAGTACAGTCACGAGCACCAATATGTAAACACGTAACAACTTTTAAGTGTTTTTCTCCTACTGTTTTGATTAAAATTCTATGTTGTTACGAACATAGTATTTTAAAACTTGTATTTTTATGAGAAAGATGGTATCTCCAAGTTACAATCGTTATTTCTCGCGAAAATTGCTTTTAAATTTAGGAAAATGTATACATACTGGTGCTGGTGACTGTACATCATTTCGAACCCCCTAAAAACAATTTTTCACCGATAAAAAATTAAAAAAAAACTGTAGTTCCATACATTTTAACCGTGTAGGTTTTGCACTTTTGTAGAAAACATCATTTTTTTTAATTATCGATGTCCCTAAGTCCACTCTTGGCAACAATGGTTACGCATTTCAACCCCAGATTCGTACAGTGAGATAGAGTGAGGCGACCCTATTTGCATACATTAATGCACTTACAAAGACCTTGACCTAACCCCGGTTTTATTCAGTTATTTTTGCCCGCGTTTGTTGTTGTGTTGTGATACTTTGTAATTGAACGTTTTTCGTGCAGTGGACAATCGATATAGTCGCGTTGTTTGTTTACTAACCAACTGACAATGAGTGGACAAAATGGTTGACAGGTTTAAGTTCAACTAACTTTAGTTCCAAGCACTGCCATTTTACATGAAATGTGCTCAAAGCTCAAACTAGGTGAATTTCACCTTAGGTGAGTGAGATAGTAGCATCATATTAGCTGGTGTCTTTCAAGCAATGCGTGGTGTTCTTAAAACTAGGTTTACCTATAAAAACTCTCTTATACTTGACATGGACTTCCCCTCATGCATTGCTCTTAGTGGCGGTACTTTCATACAAGCCTACAAGCTCGGCATGTCCTTATAACCGACTACTGTTGATGATGTTAGGGTTTCTGAACAGTCTGCTTGCCTTACGGGCTTGCCACATTGTTGGCTCCTCGGCACGCCACTGATCGCTCTCATATGTCATCATTATCATTCTCCTCACCTTATATCCCAATTTATTTGGGGTTGGCGCATCATGTTATCTTCTTCCATACAATTAGTAGTCTTCCGCTCATACTTTTAAAGCTCTTGTTATTTATTTTACTGACCTTTTTAGAGTCTGCATCAGCCTTTACATCCCTCTTGTCGTCCTTAGAGTCGCCTCCTACGCCTTCATCGTCCTTGCCGTTAGCCGTTGTCGATTTTGAGTCACCTGTTCACAAAAAAAAAGTTTTACAAAAAATACTTCCAATTTTAATATCTGAGAGGTACGATTTCTAATTTGATTTCTATAATCTACTTATGTAATTATGTATGTTGCTAAGTTTACGATCTATGTATGTATGTATGTATGTTGCTGAGTTTACGATCTTTATTTAAGTTTACAGAAAATTGTAAAGCGGCATGAGATGAAACGAAACCAAAAGCTCCCTGTTCGTGTAATAAAATTTTAATTTGACGTTCCATTAAAAATAAAAATTATAAAACATCATCTGTATAGAAAACCAACCAATCCGAGGTGCAAACATTTCGAGGTGACATATTCTTAAAATACATCAGAAATATTAGCGATAATGATAGAAACGATATCGTTCAGTGACATTGTGGGTAATCTATACTATGATATTATAAAGCTTGTTTGTTTGGTTGGTTGAACGCGCTAATCTCAGGAACTACTGGTTCGATTTGAAACATTCTTTTAGTTTTGGATAGCCCATTTATCGAGGAAGGTTATAGGCCATAAAATTTTACGCGGGCAACAGCTAGTGTTGTAGCTTTTGACTAAGCTAAAATTTGCACGATGATAACAAGAGACTCCACTATTAATTGATAATTTCCCAAATTGCCCCGCCCACGCACAGCAGATAAATCTTTTTTTTTTTTTTTTTTTCGAGATACACGAGGTAAACTCAGGCCAGGATGGCAAGCTAGTACTAGTAAGGTATTAAGCGAGTTAATCTAGCTTCGTGTATACAGTTTTCTAGCTTTATTTCTAGACCAGAGATAAAGCCTAGTAAGCCTAGCGTCTCAAGCTAGGATAGTTTAATAGGATGGAGCACTCCCATCGTTGGTGTAACTACCCTGGCTTGTGAAATGAACTGCGTTCGTGAAAATACTTAATTCGACTGAACATACTTCTGAAACTATGCCAATTCACATTTATACTAGAAGATGTGTATAGACAAGATCATAGATATTGAAAAATTAGTGTAGCGTATCCCGGCCGTAAGAATGAAGCCTCTTAAGTCCCAGTGTCATCTCTAAACACGTTTAGGTAGATACTAGCGACGCGAACCACTTAGCCACAATTGACAGTCTTATCGCGATTTGGTCGGAATGGGCCACAATCGACGGACTCAAACCCCATCCAGTTCAATTTACCTAGCAACACCATTAAAAAATAATTATCCAAATTAAAATGCACTTTGTCACATTAAATTTAGAGCCCAAATTCAAATAGAGACCAACGATTTGCAAAATGTGATAAAGTGTCAACGATAAACGCTATCGATTTAATTTATATAATACAATACTATAATTTACACAATAAGTTGAGATAATGAGTTTGACAATATAATGAGCTGGAGAAACGGCAGCTTTTTAAGCTAGATACTATTCGCGCACCAACTGTGCACCGCGCATCGCCTTTGTGTTTGCATAAAATCTGCGCGGAGCACAGTTTGTACGCGAATAATGGGTACCTAGCTTTACATTGTTCGCCGGTTGCACACACACACAAAGATAACGGTCGTCTATAAGGAATTTAACGGGGTTGTGATGAACTCTGTCGCGAGTACTAGCGATGCGGTCTCTCGTTCATAAACGATTAAATGAGCTATCTTCAGGGTATAAATGAATTACATTCACAATCTCACCGCTTAGCAAATGATTAGCAAACATAATTATGTTTTCAGTTTTAGTGAATGTAGGAGAAAGTTTCGTTACAAGGTTTCATTCGATGCATCGACGCGGCAAATTGACGCGACTGTCCCTTGCGTCTTGACTTTGTATTACAAAATTATGAATTATTATGATTTCTTGTTCCACACCGTGTATAGTTCGTAAAGGGATGGGTCGATAGTTGCATCAAGGCCGAGACTTGAGGCCTCATTTATTAATTATTGTCTATGCTAAGCTCATAATGTTGATATGGTACCGCGATTTATTCCATCGTAAAATTAATAGGATAAATGTAAGTTCTGTATCAAAGCTTTAACAAGCATGTCAATGCCCTTTGGTTCTAAACTTACAACAAATCGATTTGACTGCAAACCGGTCCTTGCGGTCATTGAATTATGAATGAGTGATCCATTTCTCTCATGCATTATAGGTGTAGGCCACACTGTTGCGCGTCTAGATACCCAGTAATCGTTCGTCTCGAATTTCGATGCAAAGCTTCCTTATTGACCTTTCGTCAATTTCTAAAGGCACATCAAGGTCTTAGGTTTTAGACTCAATTTATCAAAATTGCACAAGTATTTAGGAATCAATATACCAGCGAATTAATTAATTTAGACGTTTCAAATATAGGGTGACTGGTAATTAGTGACTTATATTTAAACACGTGATTGTACTCATTTTAACAAACAACTTTCCCAAGGAAATTTTTTTTATACTCATTCACTTTTATCAAAATAACACCAACAGCCGTATGAAATTCGCGCGCCCGCGCCTTTTACCTATGTATGCTTCGCTAATATACATTGTTTTGAGAAAAAAAACTATCTGTTCTGCTTCGCGTTTATCTGACGGTACCCTAAACTGTAACGACCAGTATGCGCAGTAAATTGCGCAATTCATCATAACGTGTGCTACCTCAACACTGAATAAATAGCTCGTTGATAAAATTTTGCTATGAGATATCACGGAAACATGTTCGACGATTCGATTTTTTGCAACAATTATTGGCGACATTTTTCTCAGATTACGAGTTCAATTCCTCCTGCACTAATAATATAATAACCCTGTGTCTTCCCATTGAAGGGTAAATGCCTCCTATTCCTCTTTCCACTTAACTCGTTCGACTTCAGCAGGAACCGACTAAATCTAAAACTGTTCTCCTTTAATCCATCCGAAATCTTTCAACGCTTAACCCGATTGAAATTAAACGTGCTTTAAATTGCAAGTTAACGCATGAAAGTGCACTTATTGGTCGTTTCTCTGCTCCCACGCGATTGGCTAAATTGCACTGGATGCTAACTAAATCTCGTCGGATAAAAGTAAGCAGTTAGTACTTATGAATGCCGAGATATTGTTAGTTACAAATGAACGAAATGCTTGTGAGCTGTGGTGATTATTGTGGAGACATGCTGCATTAATTAATGAGATATCTATTTTTCTCGTACATTTAATAAGAATTGATAACATTTGCGCAACGTCATTAAGTTTTTTTTTTACGGCTGGTTGTGGCCGTGTGTTATGAAATAGCAACTAGTAGGCTTTGTGCAACATGCAGTCTCTTGGGGAGTATTGGTTCAGACTACCACGCGTAACCTGGCCACAAAATGACAGATTGTGAAAAGAAATCTGTCATTTTGTCGATTCTTCCGTCGACAAAACCCGTTTCTACGGTGATCATGCTACGCGTGCGGGTACGAAAATTAAAGGGAAATATTATCCTGGACTAAGAAGGCTTTCAAATGATAATTCCTAGACATATCGTGTGAAATGTGCATTGATTTCGCGCCAAGGCTCAAAAGACATTAGTCACAGACGACTTAAATTAGTAAATTCAAAAACTTGTAACGACAAACTATTTTGTTCTAAACCGGTATTCATTAAAAATCTGTCCGGAATAATCACAAGACTGATTTTAAAAGATCTCTGATTTCTAAACGTCGTTACAGTCAAGGAGGTCAACATAATTTGTAGGCAAGAGTGACTCAGACTTATTCACCCAGCCTGAATCCGTAATTACAAATATCATCGGCTGTCTAGTATCATAGCGCAGAATTTAACTTATTAGTAATACTACCGGTTTCCGGTTTCAACATTTTCTATTCTTCACATTTTTAACGCAAGAAAAGTATTAATATGCGCAACTCCGCAGTCAGAGAAACCCTTTAATTGTAGCATTGGCTTCTCATTGTTTCGGAAATGTTGAAATTCTATTTGCATGACTTGCAGGTCTCAAGTATGTGTTAAGATTATACGAAGATACGGTCTTTTGTAATTGAAACTTTCTCTTCATGTAGGTACATGCTTTAGTTGATATGTTGGCACAGATCTAAACATTTCTTTATTTGACTATCGACATTATAGATTCTTCACTCTATTTACAATAATTTGGAAGTTACAAGTTGACGATAAGTTTTTTATCCCAGTCTGAGTACTAAAAATACATTTGTATAGAAAAAATATGTCTAGGAGAGCGGCCATTATACAACAGGTTTACATTGCGCGGGAAAGCCATGTTTATTTCATAAATAAACATACAGACACGCCAGGAATTCAAATAGTACCTAGATTTATTTATTGAAACCAGTTCAGAACAAGCAGAGTTCCTTTTCACTGACTAATGTTCGTATCTTTTGGGCTTTTTGTCGTAAAACGCGGGCAGGACTAATTGGCACATGTATTGAGAGATTTATTTTGGACTTATTAGCCATACAGTACATTGAATTGTTGTTCAATATGTCTCAGACTTGGCGAAAATTCTAGTTGATGTACGCACAAGGAACGGCGCCATTTGAGCCACAGTAAGTGCTATGCACGGAAATCGATAATGACGAGTGACATGGTTGCAAGTTTACTAGCAACGCTTTAGACAATATACCTATTCAGTTTCTTGTTGGTTATCTTCAGTCGTTTCGTAGGATTTGTGGTCGTTTTGAAGTAAAATATGATGATCATTTTGTGTCCGTTGTGGCAATTAATTCTTAGGGTCTGTACTAACTAGCGTGTTTTCGACACTTTGCTTATCTCAGCGAAAATACCTCGCGCTCGGCGGGTACGGAAATCTTTATCCTTTCCATAAACGCTCTCTAGCTTTTTGCATCTCAAACTGGATACAAAGGGTCAACACGTTACGATTTTCGTAATAGCGGCAAAAAATTCATGCATAAATAAGTGCACAATATCAGTGCGCTATATCTTTATTGTTGTTTCGATAAGGTTTCTATGCGCTGATATTTCCTAGATGATTATAACTGATTTGTTAGTTTCTATTAAAGTTCCTTAAAATTTTACAGAAGTATTGGTTTCTTTACCTTACCTGTCATAAGAGAAAAGCCTTGCTTGTCTCACATCAACAACAACCTGTTAACCTGTACATTTCTTTTAAAGATATTTTTGCACGGTTTGAGTAGAATTACGGTACAGTCGCCAGCATAACAAATTACCTACCACAAACTGTTTTTCTCCAAATGATTTTAAACCATAAAATGTTGATGGTTAAGGCCAAATCGAATGAGAAAATTTGATAGTTTGTAGTAACTTGATGCGCTGGCGACTGTACAAGATGACATTTTTAACGTGTTCTCAATAAAAAAAAAAAAAAATTTTTTAGGTTTTGTCATTTTGGAAACGAGAACTTATCTTATGGTTCTCCAGGGATTTATGATAAGTGAGTTGCGAATACTGCGACGTACAATTATAAAAATTACGACGAAACACGAAAAGATCAGTATTTTAGTGTTAAAGTAATTTGCAAATTTAAAGAGTATCAATTAAAATGTCATCTTAATAAGTTTATTCGAATGCGTTTTGAGTGTGATCAAATTCTGTCATGACTTAGGTGCAGAGAGACATTATTGGTCGAGAAAATCGAGCAAGTCTGTGAGCACCTTTATAACATCTGTTTTTGATAAAGGGGTTAAAATGATGTGTGCATAAAATGTAAGTGTACCTTAGTAATTATTTCTAGTGAAAGCAATTTTATTATTAGGTCTTTTACTTAACTTATTTAAATAAGTACTGGTTTATTTATGTTACAGTTATTGTAATTATTGTAGAGTAGTGGATGTAGAATGTACATGGTAACTTAGATTGAAAAATAATGTCACTCATGAATACAAAAAACTTTAAACATTTTTTGCTGAGTAAACCATTATATTCACTATTTTGTATTTTTTTTTTGTTGTCACACTATTTTCCAATAAGTTAACATGCAAAAGATGAAGAAATCAGCCCCAAAAGGTTAGTTGCCATGTAGATGAACACCGACTTGTGAACACATTGACCAGACTGGTGGACTGGTGCAAGAACCTGACCTTCTATACTAGATGAATTATCTTCCTCTTTGGGGTCTGGTTGATCTACATCGGCATTACCTTGGGCTTGGGCAGGGTGCAAAGACGCCTGCGACTCACCCTTTGAGTCCTGGGAGGACTCATCTTCTGTTGTTTGACCGTCACCTGTCCCAGACTTCTTGTCTTCATCCTGCACATAAATATGTTCTGTTGAAAATCTTAAGACTTTTCCATATTTTTTAAATACATTTTAGAAAATTTGTACATGGATATTTACAGAAACATAGAAGGTAGGTATTGTACTAACTTTTAATATGAAATCTTTTGTCACATACACATAATATGTGTAGTTGCTATATAGCTCTCTTACAATATTCTTAAATCTATGGCTACAATGACATGCAGCAATGTTAGAAATTTTTATACAAATCAGAATCTGCTAACATAACATCGTCAAATATTGGATCATTTTACATAATACCTGCGTTATTTAATAATATTTGATTCAGTTACTCAGTATTATTCAATAAGACAGTTAACCATAATTTACTTTCCAATACAAGTACATCCATTTTCAGTACAAATTGACAGAGTACTGCATCAAAACAGATATAACTGGTGGACTACATCATTTATTTGAGAAAACATGCAATGGACATCCATTGTGACCAGCAGTTTGATAAGGTTGCCCGAGCAAATTCAGCAATGAACAACCAAGTATTTTCAGTGAACATTTTCATACTAGATGTAGGTACTGCTTCAAATGTAAATATGACTTCAACACATTCATGCAACTTGAGGCTTCTCTATTAACGAAACTAATTAATTCCAAATTAATTAAACATTTCAGGTTTTGTATTGTGAAACTACATGACATTTTGCACAAAATCAATGAACAGATTATGTCAATTTTTATTACTCTTACAAGTGCAACATGTATTGTTGTTTTATAATGACGACATATTATATCAAATATAAAATTTTGCAACCATGCATTGCAAAATCTGTATGTTGAACACCATTCTATTGGTGAAGTCGGCGTCACTTCCGCGCGCCATCGCTCAATTATCAACCTTATGTAAATAGACGCAAGTCACAAAATTCAATGCCTCTCTTCTAGTACTACAGTAAGACGTATACAGCTGTGTACATACAATATCTATGTATGAATTAGTAGTACCATTTTAGGGAATATTATACATTTCTCTAGTTAAATCAGCCGTAAATTTGTAGAATTTCGTGATAATTTATTTGCGTTCGCGCCATAATCGTGTACTATCACAAAAAATGTGCCGGAAAAAAAAACTAAAGAGGTCAGCAATAAAGGCCCCCGAAAGGATACTTATGTTTTATTTACATCGCCGGCCGAGTTCCGAGCGTAAATAACGAGTCGCGAGGCCGCGGCTCAGTGGAACAACAACATATCACGCTGCCTTTAAAATTGAATAATCGCAAGAAACCAAATATCAAGGTCATGCGGATTTCATATCAATGTCATATAACATCGTGCACATTAACAAAGGCCCTGCAACGAAATGCAAAGGGGCGGGGGTGGCCAAAATATGCGAAATGCTGAAAAATATCCCATTAGAATCAGTTTCGATAACTGATCAGGATGGCATTCACAGTTTTTATTGCGAAACATTGACTCGTATCACAACCCTCCGTGGCGTAGTTCCCGCTTTTAGCGGGAAGCAATCGTTCTGTCAGCCATGTTGAGACGCAGGCAAACATTAGTGATATAACACGGAAATAACACCACTACACAACTCAAATCCTTCTTAATAGACGCGCACTATTACAGAGAAAATTAAAACAAATACATATTTCACAACTATACCTGATTGTCACTGATTTTCGCTTTATCGGTATCACCCGACATTTTTCCTACGAAGAAATTGAAAGCGAATTCCAAGCGTCTTCAAACACCGGACAACACAAATGCACGCACCCATAACATAGAAAAAAAAGTAAGAACGTTTTGTTATTTTCGGTGCATCGACCTTTTCTTATGTTTTAAAACCCAAAATAGGTAGATTTTTGCCTCTATTTTGGCTAAACTAAAAATAGAAACTTAATATAAAGGTTCTGTATGCTAAATATTTAATAAAGAAAGTTTTGTTGCACATAAAACTTTTGTGTATTTCGTCAAAGTTTGCCTGTGTGATTATTATAA
Source organism: Noctua janthina (assembly GCA_963576755.1). NCBI lineage: Eukaryota > Metazoa > Arthropoda > Insecta > Lepidoptera > Noctuidae > Noctua > Noctua janthina. Next base: position 10,419,337 of record OY755068.1, on the reverse strand, counting down.
TTCTATTTAGTAATAGAATATTACAATAGTGATCTTTTAATTGGACTAAGTAATATAATCATGTTTAATGTTCTTTAATAATGAAAATATTTATTTAATTAAGCTATCATCAGATTCGAAATTAAAATGTAAAAAGAATATACTTGTATGGCAAATATTACTTACCACTTGAGCAGGTGGTACTTGAAGGAAGAGATAAAAAAAAACTAACTAATGTAACTTTTGTAATTTTGAGAGATTGTTAGCAGTAACTACTGATTTTTAGATATTTTTTTTTAAATAAATCCTTTTTTAATTAATATTTTAACAAAATAGCAATAACCAAACGCATTTTCATTTTCAGCCAAAGACAATAATTTTGACTTTCCTAAAAACTCAACTGTAACATTTCAGGATGAAAAATAGCACTATCGCTGTTCTATTTTAGCTCATTATGTTTCAGTTTTAATTGGTAACTCATTAGATCATTCAAGTCGGTAGATAAATACAAAAAGAAATAAAATTGGTAAGCGACATTTAAAACATCTCTCATTTTGTCTATGGTCCGCGTCTTTCTCGCAACGAACTTGCGTTGCGAGAGAAACCTTTCATAAAGTTTTTGGGTCATTTTGATCCTTTTTAATGGCTGCGGTATTACGCGGTTGAATGTGAAATTGGGTTCAAATATGAGTGATTATTCTTCTATGGCTACGCTTCAAAACAATAGCCAAACGGCGGGATTTGCGGCTGCTGTACAACGTGCTAGATTGGTAAGCACATCTTTTCTTTACAAAAATCGCGTCTATTGACATTTGCGTGTTATTTACCGTTAAAATTTTATGTTTATACCTTCAACCTGGACATTATCCTTCATTAGAAGTAGTTTTTATTCTAACCCGCCCTTTTGTCTTCATACTATTGATGTTCCATGAAGGATCATTGGTAAGATGCTTTTACCTAACCTACTTATTGATTGTAATTTTTCATGGTGATAAATGGGTGTTAAAAGCAAATACAATGCAGCTGTTTAGTTTTAATGTCTGCCCTTGCGGCTCGGATGATTTTGACTGCCAAACACGTCAAGCGGTTCTGTCGCGGCAATAATGCGTTGTGGCACATTATAGGCGCGAATTATGCATCAGACAACAAACTTAGTTCTGACCATGCTGTGAAGGTACTCCGCCCCTAAGATGATCTTCTGCCCTAAGTTTTTGTGAAACTAGACCATTTCACAATATCAATGTAGAATCAAACAATCTTAAAAATATTGTCTTTAGTAGTTTGGATCAATAATGTTTAGTAACAAAGACAATTACAAATCAATAATGTTACACTGTATCCCTAATGAGCATGTTTTAACAATGAGAACATTCTAGATGTGAATGAATATTTTCCTTACTAAACGAAAATATTATAACCTGAGAATGTTAATGTTTATAAATAATTGATCTAAGGGGCAGAATGTGTAAGTCATGGCTGGTTGGTGGCTTTATAGAATATATTTATTAAAATGTTAGTCTATTTAAATCCATGGTAGGATATGGACCTTCTCACTTTTGGAGGGAAACAGTTGAATTGATTCAATGACCGCAAACAGTTGCTTTAATAAAGTAAGAAACCCATAAATTCTTGGATATGCAACTTCCTGTTTTGGCTCTTGTAGACAATTATTTAAGTTAAAAATTTAGAAAAACTAGTAGTGTTATACAAACTTGATAGTTAAAAATCCCAACGTCTAATACAAAAATAATGATAAAGTAAAATTTTATTGTCAATATGGTTAAAGATTGGTAGAAATCAAAGTTTCAATGAATAATAAAACTATTTAAAAACCAGACTTATCATAAAATGGTCCACCGTTTCTTTCCAAGTTCATGAGCTTACTAAAGTTAAAATATTGATAACGACTCGCACCATTAGTCAGTAAATACTTTAAATACATTATAAATTCTGGTTTTGTAAGGTTACATCTCTTTTTCTTTAATAGATTTGAAGCCATAGCTTCCAATTTGATGCAAATGGTATTGCAAATTAGTATTTGAAGTTTGTCCATGAAATAAAATTAGTTTTGCTAAGCCATGGAATAAATTTAATGTTTTATTTACATGGGAACTCAACGGGGTGAGGAGTAAAACATTTAATTTTTTTTTAAAGTATAGAAATAAACTAAAAACTATGTAAAAGGGGTATTAATGAATACTCCATACAGGTTGCTGCTAAGCTCGAAGGAGGTGGAAGCAAGAGGCCATTGGAGGAGGGTCCAGAACCGAATGCGAAGAAACTAGCTTCAGTAGAAGTACCGTATCAACAACCTCAACCACAAATGAGGTAAGTTACTTTTTTGATGCAGGAATGATGAAAATCTTAAAAAAAAACGCATAAAGTTACCAAAAAACCGTCCAACTGCGAGTCAAACTCACGCAGGAGGGGTTCCGTAGCACTATTTTAAACGCTCATTCATTTAAATATTTACACTGAAAAGCAAAACTAAATTTGTTTTTCATAGTATGTTAATGGTCCCATATCTCAAAATCATATTATTATTCAAACCAATTTTCTTTGGAAGTTCTACAAACCCATACTTTTTCAGAATGTTCCTCTTTTTATTTAAAAAAGAGACACCATTTTTACACGTAGGTGTGGAGGGTCACTCCTAATTTTTTTTTTCTTCTTAATTTCACATAACTTCATTAAAGACAGACTCCGAGACAACAGTCTCGGAGTAAAATGACTGTGACATACAGACTGAACGAATCTTAATGTGTTCCATTTATTGCCATCTGGCTATCAAACCCTAAAAATGGCTTCAGAAACAAGATAAATCAATAAGTTGTTTATAAATTGCAGTCAGGACTCTCAATGGTAATTGACTGTACCACAGTCAGCATAGAAAATTGATGAAGACTTACATTTTAAAAGCAGTGTATAAATGAACTTTGTATTAATGATAAACTTTACAAAATGTTTTAATTAAAATATTACCTATCGAATTATACTTGTCATTCTTTCTGGGAAAATGCTTAGTTATTTAATTTGAGTTAAAATAATTATTTCGCCATATTTTGCAACAACTAACAAGAATATTGTAAGATGATAAAATAATCAACTTTAATTAATTCTTTAAGAAATTGATAATTTTTCTACAACTTACAAACTACACTTGTTCAAACAAAACTTTCGTTTTATCTTGTACTATCTTATTTATTTAAACTTCATGTACAAGAGTGGTTAAATACTAACAGCCGCTCGGATCTTTAGGTTAAGCCGTGCTTGCCTAGGTTGGTCTGTGGATGGGTAACCCACCCACTACATACTGAGTTTCCTCCGTGCCTCGGAAAGCACCTTAAGCCGTTGGTCCGGGCTGATATTTATAGATATTGGGCAGTTGTTACAGGTAGTCAGTGGCCCAAAAAGTCTGACAACTAGTCTTACCAAGAGGTATCATATTGTCTAGTACTAACTGGGTTGTGGAGGTCAGATAGGCAGTTGCTCCATGTAAATACTGGTATTCAGCTGCATCCGGTTTGACTGGAAGCCGACCCTAACATAGTTGGGAAAAGGCTAGGCAGATGATTATGTACAAGAGTGGTACATAGGCGGACTTAATACCACAAGGCATTCTCTACCAGTCAACCTTTGGGTCAAATAGGACAGCATTAGGTCAGTGGGTCGTCTTAGGGGCGGGTTTGTAGGAGTTGGAGTATACGCTTAGGGGCACTATGAGAAACAAAGAAAATTTTAGAACTAAGCACTAATTTTGGCCTTAAATTTTTTTTTGTTTTATTTGGTTTTAGAAGGCCCGTAATTCGGAAACGGTGCGTCGATGGACCATGCGTCTCAGAACCTAAATGGTTTCTATGGTCTAGGTCAACCCGATACTATACTAAAATTGGGAAATTCAGAAAAAAAAAAATTTAAGGCCGAATTTTTTTCTATGTCTCTCCATAGCGCCCCTAAAGCTACACTCCAACCCAGCATTATGATAGAGTACAAAAAAAAATTAATACGCATAATACCATTTTGTTAACATAAATTGATATACATAAATAGGTACATAATAAAACAAGATAAAATAAACTAATATATAATCCATACAAATAGTCCAAAATACGAGAAACATGATAATAATAACTATGACTACTACTGATTAGATAGTGAGCAATTTAGTCTGATTTTAAATACTACTTACTTCCAATCTATTATTAACGAAACGTTCTATATTTAAATCATCTTTCTGGACTGCCAATATTGTTTTTTCGTAAGTCGCGTGAGTTAACCGTCCTAGTGTCCTGTATGATTTGTCACATACACAAAAAACACGTGTGCTTGCCATACGTACGATTCGCGCGCGTCATAATGAGTCAAGCTAACTGGCGCTCGTAAAACCATGGTGCTTTAGGCTCGCATACGTGATTTGAGGGTTACATGTAGAGTACTCTGCTACTCTATATACAGGATGGCTGGATCTGGACCCGCTGAATTTTTATATTTAATTGAGATTTTCAGTTTTTTTCATTATTTTAGCATTTTTTTTATTATTTGTTGGTAGTCATAAACATTTGTGATTAAAATACGACGGAGCTTCCCTCAAAATAGGGTTAAAAAAAACAAATTTGGAAATATCTCAATTAAGTATAAAACTTGACATATCTCCCAAACTTTAAAACTTTAGCTGGGGAAAGTAAGGTTCAATAATTAATAAATGACCTCCTCTGTATGCGAATTTGCTATGGCGGGTCCAGATCCAGTCACCCTGTATATATTTTAATAGGATAACTTTTGTATTTTCTAATGGAGGCATTTGGTATGCATGACATAATTATAAAACCTGCGGGTTTTACTAACTTGAACTATTTGGCAGCAACTAAATACATTACCCTCCTTTTGGGCTCCACTACCTTCTGCTCCGTCGGGTAAAAAGTGTTGAGAACCCTGGCTAGTTTGGTCAAAAGTAATGAATTAAAAAAAAAAAAAACTTGCTACCTGCACATAAATTATTGCTTTAGTTCTAAATACTAACCCCGTCACGTGCATGGCGTGAGTATTTTCCCACTAAAACTTACTAGAGATACGCTGATGCGCTCTGTTGTATTCTGAACGCTCGGTTCGTCGCTTAAGAGTCGAAAATCCAGAGCGTAGAAATAAACTGTCGCGTTAATAATCTTTCGTGCCTACGTGACCTACAGTCATTTCACTTCTCGCAGAAGCAACTCAACAGCAATCGTATCTAAACGAGAATAAAGAACATTGTAAGGACATCAGTAAAATCGTACGCAAAAAGTAAAGTGACTCTGCCTTTTTTTTTACTGTAACAACGAACGTCTAGCATTAACCCTTCTGCTGTTATTTAAGTTTGAAAGCACATAGAAGCATTGTTTTATTTAAACTGTTTTACGCATAGTATTTAAAAGAATACCAAGTTTCAATTTTTGTGAACAATTTGTTCGAAACTTAAATGTTGTGTTTTGACATAGACAATACACTTGTCTGTGTCAGCGACCAATAGCAACGGAAATACTATGAATGAGGTCCGAGGTAAAATAACCGAAAAACAAATGCTTTTTTTTGTCTAAGTGTGCCAAGTGCCGCCCCGGCCGTGAGCCGCGCCGCCCCGCCCGCTGCAGTCGCGGCGCCGCCCCCTCCGCCGAGCGCGCCCGCCAATCTCATGCCCGACCAGACGCTCAACGAGTACATCAGGGTGCCCGACAAGATGGTCGGACTTAGTAAGTATCGACACCACCAACAGTACCAATTGCAGTCCATCCATCCAGGAGCCATTGTACAGCTGCCATGTAGTCAGCATTTAATGGATAATGCAGCTTAGCAACAGCCGAAACAATTCTGAAATAACAAATAACGAATTCCATTTTGTTTATGCTTATAATCCCGAAAAGACTAAAGAACATCCACATTTCTGTGATCCTAGTATCTCACATGTGTGTAATCATAAAATAAATACAGGAAATTATATAAGTTACTGTTACACTATTAACCTCTACATCTTTTGTCCACAGTAATAGGACGTGGTGGAGAGCAGATCACGCGCCTGCAAGCGGAGTCGGGCTGCAAGATACAGATGGCACCTGACTCGGGCGGCCAGCCCGACCGGCTGTGTACGCTCACAGGATCGCGGGAGGCTATCTCCAGGGCCAAGTAAGGACTAATACTAAAGTACGCGGTCGTTAAGAAGGCAGCTGAACTTCTAGAAAAAGTTTGGCTTTGTTTATTGTCTATCACTAATAAGTGAAAGAGAGGGAGAATTTCTATCTAATCATTTGACTTCTTAACGGCCGCGTACTGTGGAAGATCCTATCCCACCATCAGATGATGCATATTGCATACCCATAAATTTGTTTTTTTTATTTAAAACCCCTAGACTAACTGTTATAGGTAAAATAACTGTGAACGGTTTCTAACTTTTTGACGCAGGGAGCTCGTTAACCAAATTGTGAACCACCGCGGGCGCGAGAACGCGCCGCAGCATCCCGAGAGCCAGGGGGGCGGGGGCGGCGGGGGCATGCCGCCCATGCCGCGCGGGGGCAGCGGGGGCGGTGGGGGCGGCGGCGGCGGCGGCGGCTCCATGCTCACGGTATGTAGCGCTCTAACATACTAACGTGCTGTGGAAGGCAGATAGATATTGCTAAGTTGTACAGTCTACGACTCCGCATATACACTGATAACTTAATGAAAAATTCAAGGAGGTTCTGCTAATCTTGTTGTTAGGCAACCCTAATTTTTGTGGTAGCCGCAGACGCAAAGTGTCGCGGGAATCAGTGTAGAGTGTTTGGAAATACTAGCTTTCTCACCAAGTCTTCTCGTTTCATTTAGTATTTTTTGTTGGTATTTTATAAGTTCCAGCCCGAGTCTTGTAAGTTAGTGAGATAACTACGAATGGTTATTTATCGGTATCAAGCAAGATGACATTAAGTTCGCATTTTGAAGGAGGTCAATACTTGTATCTGCTTTTGTTAAGATTTTACCTTACAAATCACAATTGCAATTGCAGATAATTGACTAGAGAATGGGTTTGTACCCATTTTACCTTACAAATGACAATTGCAATTGCAGATGATTGACTAGAGAATGGGTTTGTACCCATTTTTCTGGGTTCTTTTTAAACTTTGTTAATAGTAACATATACTAACAAGTTTTTCAACAGGTAATTGCATATAATAACACCTCTCGGCGATAAGGAAAAAAAGGTTGACTGGTAGAAAATGCCTATGGCATTAAGTCCGCCTCTGTACTTTTGTGCTTGAAGTGTTAAATAAAAAGAGCGTGATTCATGTATGTATTCTTGTACATTTGTCACTACTTCGCACCCAATCTGCCATCGACCATACTGTCATACCTTAAAGACGGTCATTGTACCTTTGCCATACATGGGTAGTCAGGACTTACAATACTAGCAGCCATTTTTTTTTTCGTTGGTAGTAATAATTATTCACTATTATTTGTTAATATCATAGCCCTGAGAGAAATCCGTCTTCATCTCAATTTCTAGAAGCCTATTCAAATCTGAGATACGAAATGATGGCAACTAGCTTTTGTCCGCGTCGTCTCCCGCTTGGAATTCGTAAAAAAAAATCTTTTGTCCGGCAGAGAGAGTATTTTTCGTACTTATTTTTTTAGAGAGATTTTCAAGCTACTGTAGCGATAAACTTATACTGCCACTTATGGGATATCTTCCGTGATTGTTCATTATTTCGAGCTCCCGATATTTCGGCGCTGTTGCAAGCGCCGTGATCGCGGGTTGACTGGAGAATGCTGGTGGATGGTTAAGAGCAGACAAATCTATTTACCTTCTTTCTTAGTCTTTTGCTACGCGCACTACTGGAACTCGACACTAAGTCACGGCAAAACACACTCACAGTATCACCAGGTTTTGTGGAGTCCTTATTACGATGCCGGCTGTTACTTTTGAGCAAAAAGACAAAGAAAGAGGGTAGATAGATTTGTCTGCTCTTAACAATTTTATTTTCCATCCACCCCCATTCTCCAGTCAACCCGCGATCATGGCGTTTACAACAGCGCCGAAATATCGGAGGATCAAAATAATGAACAATCATAGAAGATATCCCGTAAGTTACAGTATAAGTTTAGTTGTAAACCGTGAAAGCTTAAAACAGTGTTACTGTAGCGATTTTACCACTTGACTTTGACTTTAGGGGCAAATATTTTTGGGAGTTGTTAACCCTGACTTGTTCTTTGTTGTTGACATTTGTATACAAGAGAGCTTTAATTCCCGTTTTTTGCAATTTTTGGTAAGTTATATCGCTATGGAATCAGGATTTAGCAGAGCCGACAGCAATAAAAGTAAAAAATTGCACACAAGATCGTGTGGTGTTTATTTTGTTCTTCTTTTGCCACGGCGTGACGTTATTCAAGACGCCATGCCAGTTTCAAGCGTTTTGCGCGGTATATTTAAATTGGGGTTTTAAAACGTAAAATACATCATTTAAATTTACGTTTTTCATTTTTTACATTCGAAAATACATTCGAAGTCGATTAGCCTTAAGTAAAGGTGCATATCCGGCTGTATGGAGAAGTGTGTGGTCGACCGGTAGGCTCCACTGTCATAGGAAGTAGTGATTCCAACTTCTCTGAATCCGCAGGGCAACCTACCAATCGGACGCTCGGATTGGGTGCAAAATTGTGACGTAAGTAACCATTTTAATAGTAATAATATTCGTTTTTGTAGGTGTAGCAAGAAAGTTTAATTTTGTAGTTAAATGTCAAACTCAATCATAATGTATACATAAATGTGTATTTATAAAAGTGCTTGTTGTAGTTTAAAATTAGTAATATAGTTACTAGTTAATTTATTTAAAAATAAACTGTATTGTCGCAATAAGAAAATGACGACTTGAAAGATTAAAATAAGATAAAGACAAGTGGCAAAAATGAAAAATCATCAACTGTCTTGAGTCTATTCTCAACTATGTTGACGGTCGGCTTCTACTCTAAATGAATGCAGCTAAATTCCAGCATTATTTAGCAGTAGAATGATACAATAGAGTAGGTAGATGTCATTCACTATTTTATATGCAACATTTGTACCTACATATTATTTACATGGCACATGCACAGCATAAACTTATTTATAATATTTTAGCTATTTTACCACCACTATAAATAAATTCTAGCCAACATATCTGGTAGTTAGGTCCTACTCAGACACCGACAAAAGCACTTAACTTCCATTTTTTTAACAGCAGGAGGAGATTATGCTGCCAGGTCCCAAAGTGGGCCTGATCATCGGCAAAAATGGCAAGACCATCAAACAGCTGCAGGAACAGTCTGGTGCCAAGATGGTGGTCATTCAGGATGGACCTAACACAGAATATGTGAGTATTCACATTACTACTATCAAAGAAGATAAAGGTCAAACGAGAGCGCTGTCTATAAAGTCCATATTCATAATTTTTTGTGTTAATCTCTTGTGAATTAAAAACAAATGAAACAAGTTTATTTCGCTAGTTCTTTTAAAGTAAATAACCTATTTATACCAACACCCAAACTATTTTAAATACTATAATAACAAGTGGCAAAATTGTTCTCGACCGTCTGCAATCGTGCATCAATATTTTAATGCTGGCTGCAACAGCTGTTGTACTAATTTCCAAAATTAAAATATATAGAATAATGTGCAGGAGAAGCCGCTACGCATATCAGGCGACCCAGCTAAAGTGGAGCACGCCAAGCAGCTGGTGTACGAACTGCTGGCTGACAAGGACATGCTGCAGGGCGGCGGTCAAAGACAGCCACAGTACGACGACCAGTATCAGGGACACGACCAGGGGAACGGACTCGCCACCAACTCCACTGAGGTAAGGTTTTTTTTCGTGATACGATGGTTGTCCAATGGAGAAATTTTTCTGTTTGATGGTCTGAATCACACTGAAATATGGCCACACCTTTCTGCTACACGCTGTATAAGCAGCAGAGTAATAATACATCCTATTGTTATCAGGTACTAGTGCCAAAAGTAGCGGTGGGCATCGTGATTGGTCGCGGCGGAGACATGATCAAGAAGATCCAGGCGGAGACTGGATGCAGGGTCCAGTTCCATCAGGAGCGAGACGACGGACCTGGGGACAAGAGGTATTGTACTTATTATGCAGAAATGTATAGTAAGATTACCTTGGGAAAACGTTGATCACTTCTAGAATTTTACACATTAATGAGCGTTCCCACTGGCGAAACTCTCACATAAAAACATTTGATTTTTCTATCTAAAAATAGAGATTTCAACATGTTTCATGTAAAAGTTACGCTAGTAGCAACCACTTACAAACTTAATACCTGTCAATGCCTCCATTTCGTTTCAAGTATGGTTAAGGATTTCGTAAGTCGACCATACAGCAAAAGTTAAAATATACAAATGTGATACAGATGTTACCTGCAAGGCAAGCCGCACCAGGTGGATCAAGCCAGGCAAATGATTGAGGACCTCATCTCAAGTGTAAATGTAAGTACACACACACACATGTGATTTTGTTACAAATAAAAATAAATATAGGAAGGAGAAAGGGGAGGCTTTTGTCGAGCAGTGGGAGACGATGTAGGCTAGTAAAAAAAAGATAGGTGGATAGCTTATCTTAACTTTTTGTAAAACAAAGTCGCTTCCCACTGTCTGTCTGTCCCTATGTATGCTTAGATCTTTAAAACTACGCAACGGATTTTGATGCGGTTTTTTTTAATAGATAAAGTGATTCAAGAGGAAGGTTTATATGTATATGTTGCACCCGTGCGAAGCCGGGGCGGGTTGCTAGTTAATTAATAGATTGATAACTCATCTTAACTTTATGTTAAAAACTGGATTCAAATGAAAAAAAAACTGATAACTGCAAAAGCTGTCCAAGTCTAGATGATGCCATAGATGGCACATGTCTTCGTTTTTTTGGTTGTAGGAGATGCCGATTTCTGCACGATGTTTTCCTTCACCGTTTTGAGAGTAGTAATGATGAAATAAATTACACAAAGTAGCTGACAACTCGTAAATGGGGAGCTGATACCACTGGGCCACGACTGGTCGGTGTTATCAATGTCCGCACGTAATTATTGTGATAATGTACAGAGACGTGAGCAGGAAGTCCGGACGGGGCGCGGGCGCGGCGGCTCCGGACAGCGCAACGGCGAGCGCGGCGGCGGCGGCGACTACAGCCAGTGGCAGGACGCGCAGGAGATCCGCGTCACCTTCACCGTGTCCAACGTCAAGTGCGGGCTCATCATCGGCAGAGGTACGTCATGTAGCAAGCTGGACATTTTGAAAGTTAAAGAAGTAGTAAAAGTCTTTGTAATGGTACTCGTCCGGATAATCATTGCTATTGTACCTATTTCTGCCGCCAAACAGAGCTGCGGTTGCCGGTGTTATTACAGGAAGCGCTTAATCCGTGTATCTGTTATAGCAACGCATTTGCGATGTGCTAGAGTTCTAGTATTGCAGATGTTCAGGTAGCAGTGTCCACTTACCCTCAGATGGAACAAGTCTACTGGTTTGTCACAAGATTATGTACGCACTCGTGAAAGTTGCTTATAAGTTATACTTGCAAACACAAAACTTCTGCAAGCATATATAAGGTCTATATTTTCATACACGAAATATTTTAAGAGTAACTTCTATAAGTCGTAAAGTCGCCATAGCAACGAAAAAAAAAAAATTATCTGAGTGTTTTTCTAAAATTTTTTGAGTCTTTTTGCATAGTAAACTACCGTAATGGATGCTTAAAAATAAGGAGCCAGTATTTATTTTGTGGGTCAAGTAATTTTAAATTATTTATTTTTTATAAAAAAAATATAGACAGGTAGTCCTGTCTTCGAAAGTTACCTATCTCGGCTGATTGTTTGAAGCTAACGAATGTGAAGTTGTAATTACACAAACTGTCCAGGCGGCGAGGTAATAAAGCAGATCAACGCGGCATCGGGCGCACACTGCGAGCTGGACAGGCGCGCGCAAGGCTCGGACCGCAACAACCGCACCTTCTACATACGCGGACACCCCGAGGCCGTGGAGCACTGCAAGCGGATCATCATGGAGAAAGTTGGCATGGTACGATCACCTTACAAAAACGTGGCACGTGGACTTAGAGACATTTAACTCGTTTGTTGACGTGTCATATTTTTGAAGTCACCATTTGAATCGCATAATTTACCATGATTCTAAGTAATAACATAATTTTGTAAGTCGACCGTACGTAAAACACATAACGGCCGAACTTATTGTGCCACTGCATAATCTGTTTAAAGCTGATTAAAGATTTTAGACCTATATTATTTTATCGTTATAAGTTCAGAATACTTCAAGATGTTTTCACATAAATATGAATTTGTAAAAATCACATGCACATTGCAAGGTTTACGGTTTCAATCTGTTAAAAATGAAAAATGATCCTTATTTGAAATGAATTCTTATCATAACCTCTCGTCCCTCTAGCCTGTTAACTTCATCAATGAAGGCAACGGCGGTAATGGCGGCAATGGCAACGGCAACGGTAACGGAGGCAACGGCGGCGAGTACTACGGCGGGGGCGGCGCGGGGGGCGGGGGCCCGCCGGCCTGGGGCTACAACCCGCACTGGCACCAGCCGCAGCAGCAGCAGGGCCCGCAGGTATATTACTGGTTCATCTATAGTCCAGCTAAAGGGAAATTCTGGTTACCTTCTGTATCCACACTTAAGTTTTCACTGAAGCTTTTTGTAAAACTATATTTTGCAACATGATGGCTTTAAGTAGCTTTTGTACTTTTTGTTGTCAACTAATGTTGCTCCCCAAAAAACCAAGCTGTGGATGCAACAACAGTTTTCTGAATAAAGGGTGCACTGTTGTGTTAGATGTATTGCTCACTTTAGCTAGATTTAAAGTGAAAAACATAAAAATTTGCTTAAGTTCAAAACGACATCCCCATCTTAAATAAAATAAATCGTTTTAATATGTGCAATACTGCCATTTCATTTTGTATGCGAAATTGCACGTAATTTCACACTTGGACTCGGAATTCATTAAAAAAAAAAAAACTCATGAAAACACTACTTCTCATTATTTCATTCTTTGAATTCATTGAAAATTGTATTCCGGCTATGCACTGTTTGTAAAACATAGTTCACCTTTCTGTTGCGTAGCAACAGGTGCAGATCAATCCGGCGACCGGCCAACCTGACTACTCGCAACAATGGATCGACTACTACCGCTCGCTGGGACTGATGCGCGAGGCCGAAGCCATTGAGGCGCAGGCCAAGGTGCAGGTGCAAGGCATGGATGGTAAGCAATCTTGCGTTTACTACGATTTAAACGGATTTCACCTATAACACAACTCGAATAGTACATCTAAAACGGCTTTCGAGAGCTGTGTGAGACATAAGACATCAAAGTTACAATCTTTGTCATCAGCACAATTTGTATAGCTTATATTTCGGAAACGTAATGCTCTAGAATATTTTGTATTATACATAACCTGTTTGTATTGATACCAGTTGTTGATAAATCAGGTTTTATGCGTGGCTGCTATTTTGAAAATAATTAAAATGGCAAAAGTTAGGCAGGCCATGCTTCATACAGAAATCTTTCAACTCGTATGTATTTTAAGTTTCCTAAAAAATCAATTTGGATCCTGAAGGTTTGATTGAATACATTATTCTAACACAATTTTGATGAAATCATCCCGCATTCGCGTGTAGAAGGCTGAATCTAGCCATGTTACAGTCACATTTGCTGCACTCCGTCATGTGTCCGTACAAGGTTGATATTCGGCGTTTCAATCTGTAGAGTCTCGATATCAAGTGTATGATCTGTGATAACAGGTAACGGCGGCGGCGGCGGCGGTGGAGGCACCCCGCCCGCAGTGGGCGCCGCGCCCGCGCCCGGCTCGGGCTCCGCGCCTGCGCCCCCGCCCGGCGCGGCGCAGCCCGACTACAGCGCGCAGTGGGCCGAGTACTACCGCAGCATCGGCAAGCTCAAGGAGGCCGAGGCCATCGAGGCGCAGATCAAGCTCAAGGTTACTTTTGTTTTTACCTATGATGAACCATTACGACGCTCCACAAACTCATACTTTGTTTACCAATTTAACATTAAAGTTCATCTGCCCTCTTCGATCCGTAGCCTTTTCGACTATCACCTTTTACTGAATAAGAGTGTATAACTGTGTCAGCCAAACCGGTGTATCAGTCAATAATTGTATCACCTTTCGTAAAGAAGATCTTTGTGTAACCATGAGTTGTGATGCCCCGCAGACGACGGGCGGCAACGGCGGCGGCGGCGCGACGACGCCGGGCGCGGGCGGGCCGGGCGGCGCGGGCGGGTCGGGCGGCCAGTACCAGCAGTACGGCGTGTACGCGCCGCAGGTGTACCCCGCCTACCAGCCCTACCCCTACCCGGGCCAGCCCAGCGCCGACCACCACCAGCAATAGGCCGTAAGTACAGCCCCACACGCCACACGCATACAGACCTACACTTACGTGCTTAGTCCGATGACACATCTGTGGAAATTACTCGACGGTAAATTTAACGTGCTAATGTTTTATAGCAGTTGCCGAAATTGTAGTACCGTAAATCTTATGTAACACGATATAGTTTTTTTTTTGTTGACCGGCCGCGCCTCTTGTCACGAGGCAGAGTATAGGCTTGTAGAACTATAGGACATATAATTTGTATAGAATTCATTTCCGTCACGTAATTTCGGCTGGTGTGTTGCTTCACATACATGTGTATGGTGCCAGCTGTTGAACAGTACTACTATACTCCGAGTTCTATTTGGTTGTGTATTTTAAGTTGTGTGCTTAGGAGTTCTTATGATACTACATTATATGTGTTTATGTTCATATTTGCCTGTTTTTATTATTATTATTTTTGGTTTATTCTATGACATGTCGAATGCTCTCAAATGCTTTAACTATTTATCTTAATTGATCCGATTTTTTGTTCATATTTGTTGTAAAAATATCTCCTGTAAAGCCCTATTACGTAATTTTTGTTTATTACAAAAACCAACGTTTAAATTAATACTGAAAATGCCGTAAATAAAACTTCATTATATAACACCTATTTAAATCAATCAAATGACACAAATAATATGTATGATGAACAAAATTAATCTAAAGAATTATGTATTCATTTTATGTAGCTTATTATTTCTTACCCAATTGGATTATCACCACTGTACTATGGACACTTGAAAAAATATTTTTGCAATTTATTAAGTTGTTCCAATTGTCACTGAAATGTATGATATTATTACTGACGTGTTATTTTAATTTGAACAGTATTACATCCAGCATGTTATGGTATATTTTGTGTACTTTTATCATAGGTGATTGGTTTATTTTTACATTGCAAATTAATCTTTATTTTACAGGCATTTTCCGTTAAATATCACAAACATATTGACGAAATGCATGTCTTAATGTATGGTATATTCTATTTCAGTTTGCATGTCATACAAACAATGTAAAGTTTATAATATGCTATATTGATGTGTCTAGTAGTTACCTGTGAGATGTGTTGAACACCGACTATTTAGTGTGTGTAGTGTTGCAGATGTAGGCCAGTTCCGGGGTTGCCTGCTCGTGAGCGCAAAATCGACAATTTGTTACGTAGCAAGTGTTGCCATGTTCGTTTGTTTGTGTGATTGCAGAGCGCCGACGGAGGGCCAGGAGACCTGCAGCCGCCTGACTCCCCCGTTGTACATTCTAACGAAATAGTTTATAACTTGGAAAATGAACGCATCATACAACTTCTGCAACGCCTAGCTACTGATGACCCACAATAAATAACATGGCAGTCAGCGCCGGCTCTAGATCTGAGTCGATCTCTACCGCACGCATACAGCTCTCGATGGATATGTGAACAACTGTATGATCTGATTATTATTTTAAAGCTTTTAATTATTATTTATGATTTTGAATGCAAATACATATATCAATAGCCCACTTGGCACCCCTGGAGACGTCGACTCACATCTAGAGTCGTCACAACAGACAGTACATAGGCACATATCACATATTTATTTCTTGTGGGTAACTAACACTTAAACATTGTCAACAAACGTATATGATGAGATTATTTTTTACGAACACTATATTATTTAAACTTACGAACGGCTGTGTGGTTTATACTTTGAACTGTCTTATATCATGTTCTATATACTGAAATGTTATGATTGTTTATGTGCCAATATTGATCATTTGACATGCCAGTCTGTCCAGGTATAAGTTAAAAAGCCACACTGCCTTAAAAGATGTAACAGAATGATCCGACCTACCACGGAGCTATAGAGAGAATGAACGAAAAGCGGACACCACGCCGCGAGGAGTCGAGGTAATTGCACTGTGCTGAGTGACTAGTTGACACGCAACGTCTTATAAATACATGTGTAATATCCACGTGAATTTGGAGATCACCAATTTATTTTTCCACAAAATCAGTAAGAAATCATGAGAATAGAACTCCCAATTCATGTAATGAACTATGTTTAGCATAAGTTAGGTTGTAATGTTTGGCGCCACATCTCTCTGATCAGCTCGTAGGTTGTAATGCTGGTATCAGTGATGTACGGTTATATAGCCTCGGTTTAATTAGGTGTTAGTCTATATGAGAAATAATAAATGAGATAAAGGTAATGTAATACTATCTACATTCCTCTCGACACTGTTCACTTATGGTTCGACGCGGTTCACGCTCGACACGGCACCGAGGGCACCAGCCCCCTCAGACTTGTATTAATTTTTAAGCATATAAAGTGTATATTGATTCACTAGTGTGTTCATTTTATTTATAATCATGGTTTCTGTCCACAGTCCCTGGAGGTAAGTGGCCCTAACTCTAACAATATACATCGTTGTGCTTTTTACTCTTTCTCACAATATTCTGAGATTTTTATTATTTTATTTGGTGAATTTTATCATTTCTGACATATTTTGCGTGATGGTGTTTTGTATTTATAGTAGGATCCCTGATTTACAATTTTACAGTCACATGATATTTGGCGTGCGGTGAAAATATTGCATAGGTCAGATTAATTGTCAATTTATGTTGAAGCTAATTGTATTCATAATACATACTTGCATGTCGTTTCGATGTAGTACAATCGGCCTTGGTGAATTTTTGCCACGCTTCAAAAATCGCACTATGATCTCCAGTCGTGTATTTGAGTTATCAATTTATCATGTTATTTCCTATTTTATTAGGTGTAGATCTTACGTTGACATCTCGTAGATACTAATCTCACGGTTCACTGTTATATCAAATTCGTTTTATGATGTTTGCATATTTTAAATGTGCTTTTCACAGAATCGCATATCCAGAGATATGACATCACTTTTCTTACCAATACTGACGAGCATACTTCACCACAAAGGCGGGACATCTTTGACATGCTAACTTATATTTTTAAACATTGACAATGTTTTTACGTTACATATTGTAACATTTCCATGATTTCTCTATATGCCCTTTATTTTTACTTGTATTTTTTACATTGCTGTGTACTTACTGTGTTGATTTGATTATTATCTTGTGTGTATGCTATATTTGCATCTCATCTTGTGATTGCCTCACTACCCTCATTGTTGTCGATCTGTTAAAGGTGGGAGAAGTACTGCCACTCCTTAATATCATTGAAACTGACACAAAAATGATACAAATAATGTTGGAATATGGCGGAACGAGCACGAATGCTGAGATAAAGGTGGTATTACTGAGATTGTCTTGGTAAGTTTTACTCTAGATGAAAGGATGAAATTAACTCTGATTATCTGGTTACTCTCAAACGTCATGCCAAGCACAGTTAGAGTAGACCAAAGTATTGAAACTAATACAAAGCAGATCCAAGAGGGCTATGTATGGTCCATGTTATAGTATCACGTACTGAGGGTAACCCCACTATGAAAACTGCATAAGTATTTTGATTCGTGTTTTAGTGTCTTGTTAATATTATCAATGATCTCGGTTACATTGAAACGGTTAGTTCTGTCTGGCTAATGCGATTTCTAAGGAAAGTACAAAGTAACATCAAAAATTGGTTTAGGATCACTTTCGGCTATAAAAAAATCTTTGTCAAAATTTTCTAATGGGCTTAGTATTTCTTTCTACATAAACATTTGAACACGGTGTATTCATACATGAAAGTATGTGTATTAATTAATGAAACTGCGCACACTAACTAGATAGCTTGCTACTGCTTGCTTTTTGAGGTATTTTAACTGAAGTTTTAAATGAATTCGACATTGGAAACGCGATATCGAATATCGCGTTTCTGAACACAGAGAAATTCGCTTAGATCTCATTGAAAAGTTTGAATCAATAGCTATCATTGAGAGTTGATCTGACTGAAGCCTTCAAAAGCCAGGCATTTAGTGTGCAGTTGAATTATTTATATATTTCGTTTGAACGCACTTATCATACGACAACAATTTAGCCATTTTATAAAAAGACAATCCAAAGACGATTACCATATAAATTAGAAACAGTAGTTTTATTGGTTGATATGATTAAGTGCGTTCACCGCTTTACGTTTTGGGCAAATCGTGTCTAGTCATACTCGATGAATTTTTAATTTTATATTAGTTGTATCTATGTTCAACCATTTCATTTTGCATTTTAGTTTCGTAGACACCGTAAAAAAAACAACAGTTATTCCAAATTACTTTTATTTTCATGTTACATCTTTACATATTTTTGAATTTGATTACGTTTTAATGGTTTTCACAGCGGCGAGTTAGGGGCGATACAATAAATTATATTTAAACTATGTTTTGTTTTATTTCACAATAAGTATGAGAGAACATAGTTATGGTCAGGACCTGCCTTGTATGGTACTAGAATACTGATTCTTCCTAGATGATAAATAATCTTTTATTTGTACTTATTATCACTGTTAAGTTAAAGCTATAAGATAGTACACTATTAAGAAGCTAGTAGTTACGAATACACATAATTACATCACATTACTTAGGCAATTAATAGTGCAATTTGACTTAGATAGATTTCTTTCAAGTAAAAACACCTCACGTCATAAATTCTATACTTAGATAAAAGTGAACTCTGCGCACAATTGCTTCATAAACGCAGCTTTGAACGTTAGAATTCACCTATACCTACTATTATTCAATTATAAACAATGCTAAAATCTTGAAGATGGCAGTGTAAGTATCAATAGTTCATCATCCTACAATAAAAACCGTCAGTACCTCTGCCGCTGATTGCTGTCAGTATCATCACATGAAGTGCGCGAGTTGAGCGATGCCGTTGACGCACTCGACGTCCTGATGAGCTGCGAGAGACGGGACAGCGGCGCTGTGGCCCAGGGCTGGAGTGGACTACCTGCCTCGATGACTGGCGAAGGAGATACCCTGCGAATAATTAGGCTTTGAGAACAAAACCAGTAACCTTAGTTTGCTCCTGGTTTTACGAATTTATTCCCAATGGGAAATCAGCCACTGGTACAATTCCTTGGGCAACCGTATAAACCGTAGTAGCAATGAAAAAGCTACCAAAAAAAAATAGATAGATGTATGGAGACAATTATTGCTGCCGTTTTATCGAGTTGGGAGAAAAATTAGTAATTGTCACAGCGGGTCTTGTCAAACAGATAGGACCGTTTTGCCGCTGTGATTTGCGGTTTCACTCATCTTCGGAGTTGTACCTGTAGGTTTCGCAGTGGTAATGAAAACCCATTGTTCCAGCTGTCTAGAGACTAGAAATCCGATAAAGGAAAAATGAGTCTTCTTTACTCGAATGATAGCTTACCTATTACGTCTGTGTCGTGCGGTTTTCGGTCTGCGAGTCTTCACGTGCTTGTTTGTTGCTTGAGCTGGCGCAGCACTTTCAACTTCAACTCCACTGCCGGCCCCTATTCAAGTAATAAGAGAGAGAATATGAGCTTTGTGTAATAGTAGCGTCAATGCAGATATCGAATCGAGTAGTTACGGCACCGAAGATGTGTAGAAATCTCCGCCCGCCACAAGGTGGGGATCTGGAAATCTGTCGCCTGAACAACAAAGGTCCGAGATTGCCGGGGTGTCCCGCATGAGGAACTGCGCACGTAGGATGATAGCCACAGAGCCTAGCAGCTCTCGGGGAGCTAGAGGTATTGCGCAAAAGCTCCAGCTTACCGGATCACAAGTTTTATTATTCGAGACTGACCGACCTTTCAGGTTCGTCAATGATTGTGATTATAATGATGGCAAAAACAAGTGGTCAATGTAAGGACTGCACTATTTGCGCATATTACCTACAGATCACAAACGCTAGGTAAGACGACTTCAAATCTGCAAAAGTTAAAAGGTTGATGTAGGCAGCGCACGTGTATAGGTACGTACCCACTACAATCATTGAGTGCTCCACGTGGCCTGGCGCCGGCAACCCGGTGGCAGATAGGATGCATAGAGGCCGTGCCGCTCTGATTCTAGCAACGTCTCCAAGCGCTCTGGTGAACAAAGGAGAACTTGTTAGGTTGAAAATATAAATACCCATATAGGTTGGTAAGTACCTTTATAACAAAATAGGATGGGACGAGTAACGACGAGGACTGTTTCCACTGGAAAGGAAAAGTGCAGATGTCGACCAGTCAAGTCTCCGAAAAATTTATGATAAACCGAAACTTATAATAGACATAGTTCTTGGATTTTATAAACTAAAAATGCACCATTTTCTATTAGAATCTATTTTTTTTATATTACAACTAGCAACTCAAACTCGAGTGACAGACTCGTTGTATCCATGTCATGGTCATGAAATTTTATTAAAAAAAAACCCAAACTGTCAAAGTCGGTCAATAAAAGTTGTTCATGTCAAGCCAAGACAACAAGCATTTTTGTTCTTCACGTTATCAAATCAGTTTTTCTGTTCAGTTAATAATTTTGCAAAACTGATCAAGTGATCATGAAGGAAGACTGCTCAACATCGACAGCTAGTGTATCCCTCAGCCGTGAGACCCGAGCCATAGAAGAAGACTTTATAGAAACTTATAAGAATTTACCTTTACTTTGGGACACCGACCATAAACATAACACAAATAAATACAAACGAAATGAAGCGCTAGACGTCCTGTTAAAAATAATAAAAAGATGGAATCCGTCGGCAACTCGTATGCACGTGCGACAGAAAATAAACATACTAAGATCCACATACAGGAAAGACAGGAGAAAATATTTAGCTTCTAAATGTACCGGCCCGAAGGATGAAGAAATTTATGAATATGAACCAAAAAATTGGAAGTTTTATGCTCTGCAATTTCTTGATAAAAACTGTGACAATAGCAATTTACCTGAAATTAGTGAAATCAATTTGGATGACAATAACTTTGACGTAAGTTTGTTTCTGTCCATTGCAATATGAATTGACCTTGACATAGTTTGGTCAATAATTGGACAAGCTTTATTGTGACTTGATGACAGCAGGAACTGATCTAACAAAACTTGTTTTATATTTTTACAGGAAGAAGGAAGTGATGGATCAGCATCAGAAAATGGCAAGCCTTTATCTCAGACTAGTGATGTCCTAGCATCCATGTCTGAAGATGAACCACCAAGAAAAAGATTTAAAGCCAAAATAAGGAACAAATTAGTGAAGGTTGAATTAGATGATTATTATGAACAAAACGATAATTTGTTGAACAGAGAACTAGAAGCTATTGGAGCCAATGTAATTTGTAAACTAAAGAGAATGGATCCACTGCAAAGATATCATGCGGAACTGTTGATAAACAAAGTTCTAATAATTGGCTTGAAGAACAATTTGTCTGACGATACAGATTTGACTGATGTGTTTAGACCATGATATTGTTATGAAATTAATTTATTAGTTAATTATGTTTTAAATAGAAAATATATTTTTATATTTGGCAGTATTATTAACACAAATGTAAACAAATTTAAACCTATTGATAATTAATTCTTAAACAGACTAAGTAATAGTTACCGTGTAATAACTTTTTATATGACTGGACTTAACTGAATGGTGACCAAAACTTACGAGTTATTCCCAGAGCTAGGTTGTTCTTCCATGGGAACATCACTCTCCACAGCACTGCTTTCCGATGCCACCAAGTACATAGACCTGCAAAAGATAGCTTTGATACATACAAATTCAGAAATATTGAGGTATAATGTACCTAGTCAATTAAGTGATTATGCAGGGTGCTTTCGAATCTGTCATTGGTAGATGTCGTGTGGACTGTGTGGATACTGCACTATCGTTTTAGATCGCAACCTTCATTGTATTAGTGGGCTTAATATAATACAATGAAGGTTGCGATCTGAATTCGCATGGGCAAGTTTTAATGCGACTTTTTTACTATGCACTGGATTTTCAGTTCTCGGCATTGACTGTAGCGTAGACGCGGCCATAGCATCGAGTTTGTGCAACGTACCTATTGGGTGTAATAGAAAGGGTATAGTCATATAAAAGGATATGCTGCAGACCATCAAACTGAACAATGCTCTTCTTGAGTTCAATACCGTAAATGCGAAAAAAATATCAGCTGTCCCATACAAAATTTCAATACCTTTCTGTTACACCTTGTATACGTTCATCGAAACACGTAGGTTCAACCACATGTGGGCATGGGTTGCCACTTGGCAGCTTGAGTGTGAGGGCTATGAGTTATAAGTTATTGTCGATACCTGGCAGGTACGTAAAGATGAGGTGGTGGTGGAGCGGCACGGCGTGATGCGGATCGTGCGCGGCGGGCACGCGATGCACGACCCAGCAGCACTGATTCTGTAAGGTCACAATGGAGTTTAGTAAACCTTGACTATTTTGTTTAAATTTTAGCACCTACACCTATCATTCTTTGGTGATTTGTTTTGTACCTACCTGATATAGGATCGCTGTCGCTGTTCTCGTTCCTCTCGCGTTTCCACGCAGTGTCTGTGGTAGCTGGCGCGTCGGCGGCCACCCCGAACAGTCCTGACACTGCACCTGCGACCACGCGGCGTGCTGACCTAGCCGCCGTCTGACAACAAGGACCATAATGACTATAACGTTCCCAATGTTGGGTCACCGGTCTCCTCTCTGTGAGTATGAGTCGTGAACCACGACGCAGTCCCAGTGCGAGTTGGTAATATCATGTAACAACCGTCAGTCATTTAACTTAAAAGTCTGAAGTACGGACTGCCAGAGGTGACTCATGGAAGTTACTGATATTATTTCTATCCGAGTAACACCTACAAGTAAAAACTCACCATCTTAGCTAACCCCAAATATCTCGAGGTCGGCTTCCGGTCTAAGCGAATGCAAATGAATGTCAGTATTTTATCTGATTCTTTGCGGTTGTTGGGCGTATAGACGTCCTACCAAAACCTGGTTGACGGTTAAATAAAACTGATTCACAAACTTACAGAAACATTGATGTCAATCTCGGGCACGTCGTCCAAATCAGCAGCTTTTTCAGCAAGAGCCTGGATTTCCGACTTGTCAGGTGTCGCATCTTCAGCCAGTTTGATCAATTCGTACAAATAGTCTCGGAACACCTCATCGGAAACTAAAGGCACAGGATATTTGTGATTTATTTGATGTTTGAGTACAAGAGAGCATAACGATGTTATCAAAACACTTGCCTGGCTTCTGAATTTGTATTTCAATCTGCTGCATCCCTGGGCCGTACATTTGTCCATACATCGGGTACATTGCTCCCAGCTGACCGTATGCCATCGGTCCATGCATTGCAGTTACTGGCATTTGACCACCAGGAACTTGCATTTGTCCACCAAATTGCTGCATTTGGCCACTGGACATTTGGGTACCCATTAGTGGCATTTGAGCACCAGTGTATGGGACTGGGCCACCTGGCAGTGGCATTTGAGTACCAACGTAAGGCATTTGGCCACCTGGCAGTGGCATTTGGGAACCTGGGTATGGCATTTGGCCACCTGGCAGTGGAATTTGAGGACCAGGGTACGACATTTGGCCACCTGGCAGTGGCATTTGTGAACCTGGGTAGCCACCTGGCAGTGGCATTTGTGAACCTGGGTATGGCATTTGGCCACCTGGCAGTGGCATTTGCGAACCTGAGTATGGCATTTGGCCACCTGGTAGTGGCATTTGAGAACCTGGGTATGCCATTTGGCCACCTGGTAGTGGTATTTGAGCACCTGGGTAAGCCATTTGGCCTCTTGGGGGCGTTATTTGGCTACCTGCGTATGGCATTTGGCCTCCTTGTAGTGGCATTTGGTTGCCAGTGTAAGGCATTTGTGCACCTTGTAATGGCAACTGAGAACCGGGTAGATGCGATTGTACGCCAGACATTTGAGTTCCCATAGCCATTTGGGAACCAGTAACAGGCATCTGTGCAGTAGTTGGAACAGCACTGATTGGCATCGCCGGTATTGTGCCAATTACTGAAGTCTCTAAACTATTCTTGTTTTGAGGAAAAGATGAAGGCACACTGAGCTGGTTAGGTGTGTGGATCATTGACTGAGTTGAAAGTGCGGAGGTTGGTATATGTGGCGATTTTCCGTTGACCAGCAAATCTGGAGTTGGTTGCTTAAGTTCTTGACCTGTAGATAATAACAAGACCGTCTTATTTTATGTATATTTTGAAACAATAGAATCTTTTTATTGACATTCCAGTTAAAATTTATACGTACCGATGGTTCCTGCAGTCCCAAGGTTCATTTCCTGTGTGAATGCCATGACGTTGAGGGCTGAAGACAACGCGGGAGCCACTCCCCCTCCCTCTCCTCCCGCCTGTGGTACTAAAGCACCACTTGCTGATGTCACACAGTCCGGAGGTGGCGCAGCGGTACGACGACTGTTAGGGCATATAAACATAAAGGCGTAAGATTATGACGTAACACTTACGTGATTAGCAGAATCCTGAATTACAGATATGTTTCCGTCAGATACAATAGGACCCAATCTTCAGTCAATTTGGTGACTATACTAAAATTGATTTAATGGAGAGACGCCTTTATTTTACGTACCTAATTACTTATGGACTCACTGAAATGAGCAAAATTCCAGAAATGCTTTGTTCACAGATAGAAATTGTTATGTTAATTCTCACCCTAATGGTGCCTTGGTAGGTGTGGATATGGACACTCTACCCCACATCAGTCGACGCAATTCTTCACCACTGATGCCGCGGCGACGCAATTCAGCTATTGTCACCTTGCCGACGCGCTGTCGCAAGAAAGTAAAGAAGCACAATAATGTTAAATAATTATGGTCTCCCGGACTATGAATCACATGTTTTATGCTGCCGGGCCTGAAAGATTTCGAATCTTTCGCCGAATAATCATAATTTTGTGTCATCTAAATTGAGTAAATATTAAAAATTTCACAGTTCAGACTGTCAGTAAAAACTGATGATATGGCTTGGTAAAAAATTTCATTCCTAATGTACCTTCCGTTCTGGTACTGCAAAAGCCTCAGGTTAAATAATCATGGCGTAAAATCCTAACTTGACTAATTCGGGAGTAAATAATTAAAAACTTGCATGAAAAAAGCCCTACGTTTTAAAAATATCCTCAAGTTTTTCCTTACCTTCCAATTGGTCAAGGCGCCTTTCCTCTGCTTAGCCCTGGTCTTGGCCGCACTCTTGATGACCATAACGGCTCTCACCTCGTACCTAGGGTCGTCAGAAGGACCCAGACCTATCGAGTACTCTTGTAAGTACTTGTGAGCGTCCTCTTGTGCTACTGATCGTTCTAGTGATACTACTATTTTTGCCCACTGGAAGGATATAAAATTAAGTTCATTACAGTGCGCCTGCATTGCCTGAAGGATAGATTGCACAGTCCGTAGATTTGTACCGATTTGTGCCTGGTTGTTACCGTTGTAAGACCGGCGGAAATGTATTCTTATGAAATACAGTGATATTTATTTTTTACCAACTGGAGTAGGTAGGTAGAGTAGACGTAGAGTTAAGTTTTATGTGTATGATAATAAAGATCCTTTTGTTTAGAGTTATTACAGTTTTCTTAATTAATAAATATGTTGATGGATGGAGAGGGAGAGGAAGACCAAAGAAAAGAAGAGGATGAATTGTGTGCGGAATGATATGAAAGAAACAGGATTAGGTATATAAATGATAGCGTGACGATTGACAGGGAAAATGGAGGAATAAAACATGTTGCGCCGACCCCAAGTAACTTGGGACAAGAGCAGGATGATGACGATCTAGATAGTTATAGGTAACTACTTTTCAAAACAATGAACCCTACCTGTTTAACCCATTCCTTCTCGGACTGTTCGATAACATGTGCGTAAGTGTTGCCCATCATAGCGATCAACATGTTGAGCAGAAGAATAGGCACGAACACCATGAATATGGCGAACACCGTCTTCGATAGATTTGGGTACGTAGTCATGCTGAGGTCTGTGTACTGGAATAATATTGCTGTTAGGGCCAAATGGCGAGATAATTACCAAATATATACCACACACAATTTGCATTGCGGTCTCAGAATTTTTATGTGAAGGGGACCCTGGACCGAAAATATTTGTTGGGTGGAGGTGATGCAACGCCTTCCTCATCCTCCAAGGATGACGAAGATGAAGATGATGAGGATGAATCTTCAAATCGCCTCTTATTCTAATGATGATCTCCATCCGAAGCATCGACATTCGAACTTTGCTCACCTCCAACTCTTACCGGCACAGTTTTGTCCGCACTCATATTAAAATACTAAAACGCAACTGAAATTGACAATGTATCAATTAAATACCAAAAATTATTGTATAGGTTATAAAAGATCACGGCTGTATGCGTCGAATGGTAAGGCAGAGGGGTACCTAGTTACCTACACACGCAGTTCTAGTTCAGTGATCATCTACCTAGCCTTTTCTCAATTATGTTGGAGTCGGCTTTTAGTCTAACCAGATGCAGTTGAATGCTTAGTACCCGTATTTTACATGGAGCGACTGACCTCCACAACCTATTGACTTGGTAAGTGTAACAGGTACCTCTTGGCATGACTGGTTGTTGGACTTTCGGGCTTCTGACGATCGTAAAATATCCGATGGCATACGGTCAGCTGGGGTAAACTCCGAGTCGTTATGACTGCGACAGAATTCGGTTGTTTTGCAATCTCAAACTATGTCGAGACTGCAGGCCCAGGATGTTTAAGTCGCATACTAACTCCCATGTAATAGAGAAAATCATAAACCTAAGAGTGAGTAAAACTGTGGACTACTTGACTCACACTGTAATCTCCCAACGTAATCTGGAACAGCGCCATCCAAGTGCTAGGATAGCTTGAAAACAATGTGGACTGCACGTTTGGGAACCCTGCAACCAAATTGAAAGTATAATGTTACATACGCACTGTTAGGTGGCTTGCGTAGCGCCTAGAGCCTAGCGAGTAGCAAAGTGTAACGAACGTTCTAGAATTTTTGCTTTTGGCCGCACTACGCGCTTGGCGCCTTCGCTAGGACACTACTTCAATAGGCTCTAGGCACTAAGCAAGCCATGCCATGTGATTAATAAAAGACAAAAGTAGATAGATAAGTATGCTGGAAGAGATTTCTTTAGAAATAAGCATCACCTTTGTACTAGGTATTTTCTGTTCCTTTCTTCTTTTCTGTATTTAGTGTGTACATAAATTGTTAAATAAATAAATAACCACTTATCGACGTAAAAAGTATCAGCTTGAGCTGATCACGGATCACCCCATTTTTTCCTTTTTTTATATGCTTGATGTGAAGCGATGATGCGGCCTAGGGTGGAGCACCTTTGTATTCACCATAGGGAAGACAGAGCTATACAGGTCGTATAGCGCCATCTCTTTGCCACACTGAAATTACTCCTGCTTTAAGACGCCACGGTAGGCCACCAGTGCGGTATCTGTTTCGCTTTTATTGCATGGAACTAAAGCTCCTTCTGACCAGTTTCTGTCGATTCCGCAACGAGAATTGTAGTTAGTCACTCCCCAATTCATAACAACTAAAAAAAACTTACCTTTGTATAAGAAATAGAAAGACTGCGAGAACCCGAACAACACAATGGAGTAGATGATGCCGAAGGTGAACATGTCACCCGTGATCATGCTGAAGATCATCGTTACGAACGGACCCGTCAGCTTCACCGCACTGTCGACAAAAAAATAGCATGGAGCAAGTCTTAATTTCTTAAGGCGTAGGCAGAGGTAACGTAATGGGTGTAAAAATACCCTTTTTTTTTTTTTTTTTTTTTTTTCCGTATGGGAAATCATCAAATGACCCCCCCCACTCTGGGCGGAGCGGAGGGAGTGTCAGACTTGTACTGACTAAAACCCATCCATGTTCCTTCTTTGCCCTTTGTGTTCCAGGGCCACGGTATCTCTTTCGAACAGTCCCGCAGCCCGTAAAAATACCCTTAACGAAGCCGAAAGGCACTTGTTCTCGCCGTCTCCATTGCGATATGTTTTTTGTTCTAGACCATATTTGAGAACCTTCTAGTTACGGAGATATTGGTGGTCAAAGTTCCAACCAAGCTTTTTCTTGTAAAAAAGTACAAGTTTTGTTATAATATAACTCACTCACACATACGGTCCATGATTCCTGTACTATTAAATGCATCCATCAACACAATGTTTTGAATGCGTTACATTGAGTCCTACCGTAAACCGTGATTTTTCAACCGTAAAAAAGGCGTTTCTCAGCAATAAGTATTTTTTTGCGTAGAGAATGGCAATGGCAACTTAGTTTGATGTAGGTGCAGATTGTACAGAATGCATGGTTGACGGCTTCGTGAAGGGTCCGTTTACACCTTGTATATTTCATTAGATGTTTTAGTCTCATGTAACTTTGCACTCTCACTTGCCAATCAATCACATAAAAATATGTTGAAATCTTAATTTTTCTCAATCACTCTCGCTTCTCTAAATTCAAATCTTTTATTCTATCAAACAACATGTTTTAATGTTAATGTTTCGCCAGTGGGAATGCAGACATTTGTGCCTATCAAGAAAATTTAAAAAGTAGTTTATTAAAATAAAAACGTAACCCTGTCTTTGCTGCCGCGCAGTCCGGTAATAAAAGTTCCAGGCATTCTTACTTGCTTTTTCAAGAGGTTATCGGCGACGAGACTTGGTATTTTGTAACATGTGAGGACTTACAGGATAAAGACTTACCCAGCGAAGAACATAAGCAGGAACCAGAAGCCTGGTAGTAGGAATATCATTAGAGCTTCTTCTAACATCGGCTGCCGCATCAACCGCGCTGGTATACATGCTAACAGCAGCAGGTTCGAACTCAGGAAGATGAACTTCGCCGGTTCGTGGATCTGGAAACATAAATCTCCTTAAAATTGAGCCCAAAGCACCACGTGTACCTTTATTGTGTTACTGCGATTTCAGAGAAAACAAATGAATTAAGTTCCATAAAGTATGCATGCCACGAGTAACCGCGACGCGATTTACGGAGCCACGGTATTTACGCGAAGGGAACAAGAGACGCGTGCACTTGTCGCTTGACGCAATCATATTGTCTGAGGTCATGAACATGGAGTTATCAACAGCAAACAATTAATTGAGAAGACATACCAACTGCTTAAAATAAGCCACTAGACCCTGGTTCTTCAGCTCATCTCCCTGCTGCAAAATAATATAGCACAGGGTACTGGCTAAAGTCCCAAGTTCACTAGCCAACCGGATGCCACTCCTCGCATCAGCAATCTCGAGCCCCCAGTCCGGATGGGCATCCGCTTCGGCACTGCTATGACGAAGGTAGACGGAGATGGACAGGAGAAGGAGGTGGAGCATCAGTATTAGGAGGCGTTTAAGGAATTTGTTCTGTAATGACAAGAGCAATAGGTCTAGTTTTTTATTAATGAAGGCTATTTAGATATAGTCCCTAATCAATCATGAAAGTAGTTTTAAACGCAGGCGTCTGAATTACAGCTAAATGGTTACAGCAGGGCAAGGGACCTCACATACCTACTACGCGACCGCGACTACGACATTTGGCCGCAGAAGTAACTTTTGGTCGAAACCAGGAAGAAAGTTTGGTCGCACGACCGCCCGTCCTACCAGTTTTGTTCAAGATAGCGGCCGGTCATGCGACAAGTCGTGGTCGTGGCCGCGTAGTGAGTGAGAGTCCTAATACCGTAACACACTTAGATAATAAAATTCAAGAACACTTACAATTTACTGCTTTTTAGGTTTGAGAGCAAACGATTTTTCCAAACATATGAAGCAGGAGTTACGATTCTTTTCTTTAAATCTTTCGATTTGTCATACCTACATAAAAAGTGTGATATGCCATTAAGGTGCAGGTTTCCGAAACTTCGTACAGTTCAAGCTGTACTTTATAAAGACCAAAAGATACGTACTCGTGCAAACGTCTTCCACTTTTCTTCTAGCAGCCTCTGAATGATGCCACCATCCAACATGTTGAGATGCTCTTGTTTTGTACCATTCAGGATTATGAACAAGGCGGAGTTCCAATCTGAAAGAATTCATAATTAGACTCTTGCTATAGGGAAACAGGGTTTATATTTTAACAAGGAAATCATTCTGTCTCCCGTTTTCTATCAACATAACATCACGCCTGTAATCCCCGAAGAGTTAGGCAGAATTGTACCTAATAGTAAACTCACATTACGCCAAATAAGTTTCAAGTCGTTGTTGTGAAGTGTAATAGGGGGCGAACCTATTGCCATCAACCAGGCACAAATTTTATCCAGACTCCATGGCTGCTACTGAGAAATACCTGAAGGAAAAACCCAATAACACTTAGCCCGACACGGGAATCGAACCCGTCGAATCGAAGAGTCACGCTTACGACCACGAGAGCAACGAGGCAGTCTTTCTATCTACCTAAAATTCTAAGAGATAAAGCTTGTGGACTGGATACTCTATGAAAATTATGGTTATCAAATTCCAAAACTTCACTGATAGATAGTTACACTATTGCCATGTGAACGCAGGTGAAGTCGGAGGTAGAAGCTATGTCTATAATATATGTATATATCAGAACGTTCGGCCAACCCGAATCTCCATAACTGAGGACCTTAGAGAAACTGTTACTGAATAAAATTTAGTGACGATTTGGTGACAAACAACCAATGCTTTACTTTTACTCGCAATGCCACCGGTTAAAAGTAAAATGAATTTTGGTTCCTGGAACATCAGGATGTTCGGCCAACGTAATCTCCATAACTGAGGACCTGAGAGAATTCCAGAACTTCACTGATAGATAGTTACACTATTGCCGTGTGAACGCAGGCGGAGTCGTAGGTAGAAGCTAGTGTTTAATATTTGGGGCGATATTAGCGTTTTCACGTGTTTGATCCGTTTATATAAGTTCTCTTTACAAAGTCGGTACCATACATTCTTGATTCATTCCTTGTAAACGTGCCGCTACGCACCTGGCCTTTTTGGGACAAAGAGGGCATTTTTTGCCCTTACGCAATGTTCATTTTGTATGGAATAACCAAAAAGCTACCCGTATGTATGTGTGTAGTGTGTATATGTAACGGCTAAAACCCGAAGTAAGGTTACACCTGGTTCTAGGCGGATTAGCCGTAAGATATACATTATACAACGTGTAACAGAAAAGGTATAGTCATATGAAAGGATATGCTGCAAACAGATTATCAGCTGTCCCATACAAAATTTCAATACCAACTCGACCCAAACGTATGGGACAGCTGATATTTTTTTCGTAGTTACAATATTGGACCCATGGAAGAAGTTGTCCAATTTGATAGTCTGCAACAAATCCTTTCTTATGACTATACCTACCATTTCTGTTACACGTTGTTAAACCTACGCAATTTATGAAAAACAATACTTTAATGAAGACGGTACGGAACCTACCAACTCGAAACTATTCTTGCATGCCCGGTTATCAACCGCTTAATTATGCACATTTATCTATCTACACATTGTGGAATGTAATAAATTATCGGGTATTGAGCAGACGGTAGGTAGATATTCCTACATAAAATTATATTATGTAGGTACATTATATACAGACTACAAATAGAACTAAAGTAATGATAAAAATAATACTTCGCGTGACCAGTGGGCTGGCTCTTTCTTTGGCCAAAGAATTACCATTGCCATTAAGCGTGGCAATGCTGCCAGTCTTCTGGGCACGTTTCCAAATGACAGCGATGCGGAGGAGTACTTTGACGCCTAAGTGTCCTATTGTCGTCGTTGTTTATATTTACTTACTTTTAGTCTATAATAAGTAAGTGTAATCAAATTGCCAATCAACAAAGTTCTTTGTGTGGAGTAAAAACACCCTTTATTCGTTGTGTAATTAATAATATCATCCGAGCTCGGCCAGGCATTCAACAAAATATTGATTTTGTCTGGGGCTTGTTAACGCGTCTATAGTCTATAGATAGTGCTTGCAACCCCGGCCCTGTGACGCAGGCAGGGAGAGGGGTGGGTCAGACAGGGTGGTGTACTGCAGCTGCCATACTCGTTATTAAGTTATTGCGTCGCATTTTGTTTGATATGTACCTAGGAAGCTAGTTAGGTGTGTAGCTGTAGCTTCTATTTATTACTTTTATCTATACTAACCTATTGACCGCCACGGAGGTCAAATCAAAGAGTGCTCACGACGCCAGGGGACGGCATGGCACGTCGAAAACAAAACTTTTTTAAAGCGCTTGGCGTAGAGAACACAGATTTTCGTTATTGACATGGCGATCAAAAGGCTAATATTATAAAGCTGAAGAGTTTGTTTGTTTGGTTGAACGCGCTAATCTCAGGAGCTACTGGTTAGAGTTGAAAAAATCTTTTAGTGTTTGATTGGATAGCCCATTTATCGAGGGAGGCTATTATATAGGCTATAACATCACGCTACGACCAGTGACCACTAGGAGCGGAGCATCAATGAAGAATGTTGCAAAAACGGAAAAAAATGGTATTTCTATAATAATGTCACACGGACGAAGGTCGCGGGCAACAGCAAGTCTAGAATAATGTTATTCATTTCATAAGTAGGTAAGTATAAGTAGAAACTTGTACAATACTTGTACCCAATAGGCTTTATTTCCTCGAAAAACGAACCATTGTTTGTTTATTAGCTGTAAGTTTTCCTAATAAAATAAACAGAATCAACGTTCAAAACAAAGAATTTAGTCTGTTGCAAACAAACATTTTGAGAGGGTCAAATTAAATAAATGACTACTATAATTTACTCAGTGCACAGAGCACGATTCAAGTGAGAGTTAGGAGTAAATACTAGTGAAAACACGTGACACTCGCGCGGAGAGAGCACGCCGCACGGAGTGCGGGCGGAGAGTGGGAGTGGGCGCCGAAACGAAACGGTTAGGTTGGTAGCCTTGACAGGAGTGCAGCTCCTCGCTCTCCGCGTTACCCCTGCGTCGTCGTCTGTTTGGCTGAGTGCTTCCCCCCGCTCTTCACCGCACGTAGTCCACGTTGCGAGGCGCGGTCTCTCGCGACACACACGTGCACATATTATTATTACGTCGTTCTTTTGAGCAAGAATTGAAACCTTGGTGAGTTTGTTGTACCTACCTATTATTTATCTTTACCAGAATACCTAACTAGTTTAGTTTTATATTTGGTAGGTTATTACCACAGCCTAGAAAATTTACAGTCGGTCAACACGAGCGTTTTCGCAACGCCATCCGTTGGGGGGATGGGGGGAGGGGCAATGGGCGTAGCTTAATTCCAAAACTAAAACGTTTTTACGTGCAAAAAGAAAAGAATTTCAAAATTAAGTACAGTGCTACACGGATCTTTTGCTTCTTGCATGACCTTGACAGGGGTCGTTGTTGGTGAACATGTGTCCAGTGTTTCATGAAATTGTTTTAAAAAACAAGATGGCAGAGATACTTCCAAATTCGATCACGCGCCATAACCACAGTATAAATACCTACATACAGTATTGTGACTCAGCCATGTCCTTGAAATAATTACCTATAGCCGGGCGGTACGTTCGCAAGCTACAGGGCTGCCGCGCTTACTGTATTTTAATTTGATCTACTTAGTTGAGTTTCTTTTTAGTTTTGTGACTGTAAATATTATATTTTTTATTTTTAAAAATGTAGTTAGTTGTGACTGAAATAAGAAGTGTTAAATAAAAATACAAGTTGTGTCTTTTCATTAGTAAATTTAATAAAAATTATAAATTCAAGACCTTTTTAACGCGAGCTTAGGTACCTAAATAAAAATAAAAGTGACATACGAGTCACTTTTTTCACCCTGTCCACTTATTTATTAAATAATCCAGATATTTTACTCGGTGGAAAAAGCGAAATACCTACCTATTAAAAAATAAACAAATTACGTATCTACTAGTAGGTACATATAAATTATTTTATAGTCTTACCATTCAGAGTTTCCAGGTAATTTAAAAAATGTTATCTCTGGTTGCGTTGTTGAAGAATTCAAACAACCAAAGACAGCACAATATAGTCTATTATAATTATAACTCTTTGCCATATTTAGTAAATACTTGTTCTATGAAATATTCACAAATCTCCCGCTTACTGCTTACAAAACCATCACAACGTTCGTCAGTGCGGCGCATTCGTGACTTCTTGGGTACCGAGTGGGTACCAAACTCGAGGCGTGTAGGTTTGACTCGCATATCGAGCGTTTGTATGAAGATACAGAACTGTAGATATTATTACCGTGCCATTACTGACACTGTCCTTGAACAAGTATCGTCACTATGCAGCCGTACAGTAAAGCAATTTATTCTTTCATACACCTGCACCATTCATTTATTGTACTTACTAAACGCCTAAGTTGCCTAATAATAATAATTAAAAACTTACTGGTTCTTCCATCAGGCAGCAAGGTATCCAGAGCATTCAGCGGGTAAGCAGAGCAGGTGATATTGGAGTACCGCCAGAACTCCTTGGCGGACAGTTCCAACATCTCCCTGAAGACGGACGCTCGGCCCAGCTGGCAGGCCAGTGTTAGTGGCGTGAATCCTGCTAGGTTCATGCGACCGTTGCTGGCAGGGACCTTCGGGTGCCGGAGAGCGTAGCCGAACATATCCTGGTTTGAGGACATGGTGAGTATCTCATCTAATTGTTTTATGTAAAAGGGCATGTATACAGGGTCAAATATAACTGGCTAGCAAAACTCCAAAGATTTGACGGGTATCTAAAAACGATGAAAAAAAAATGTTTTTTCTTGCGGTCAACTATCTCAGAGTGTCCAATTTCTTGAAATATTAGTTTAACGCTAGCTAATTCAATTTGACCTCGTACATTTCAAACTTTTTACTTTAGGAAAACTGGCTCGTCTGTGTGCTACTACACCCACACACACGCACACACATTCACGCACGAGGAATAAATACAAGGTGTTAGTTAACACTAAACGGTTCACGAAGCCGTCAACTAAACATTCTGCACATCGAACTAAGTAAATTCACGCAATCATTTTTGCTGGGAAACGAATTTATTTTTCAGGTGCGTAAAGTAAGTCCGCCTCTGTACTTTTGTGCTTGAAGTGTTAAATAAATAAAGTCACGGTAGCGCTAACGCACTCAAAACATTATGCTGATGGATACATTGAATAGCGTGCGGGGTCGTGAAAATATTAAAAGTTATAACATTAAAAACTTGTATTTATAAAAAATCTTGTTAAAATGTTGGAACTTTAACCCTTAGTATCTCCGTAACTAGAAGGTTCCCAGGTATGGTCTTTAACAAAAAAAAATATCGCAATGACGGGGAGTAAAAGTGCTATTCGGCTTCGTTAAGGGTACTTTTACACCCATTATAATCAATCAAAGCTCACCAGTTTATCACAAACAACCACCATATGGAGTATCATGTTCCCGAACGAGTCCTGTGCGTCCGGATCAGCTCCGGAGTCACAAAGGAGGTTATACACTCCCTCGTTGGCGCAGCAGGCGGCCCATGCTAAGGGGTACTCGCCTAGGTACGCTAGACCTTCGTAGTTTGTCTGACGAGCGGGAGGCACGCGTTGTTGGTCACGGGGAAGGAAGAAACTGCCTGTTGATGAATAATAGACTAGCTGAACATAATCATGAATGTAAATAATTTATTCTGGACCAAACATTTTGCAATATTTATAAGCCCACCAAACTGCGTAAATGAACGCACCCACATTGAAACTTTTAAATCTAAGGATATTCAAAAAAATTAAATCCTCAATTCTGAATCAAAGTGAGACAAAAAATCCTCAATTTTGGTTTAAAAGAACGTAGGACGTTTGCTGCTCCCAAGAGTAACAAGTGAAACAATAGCCAAACTTGAACTATTTAGGTAGGTACCTATTGGATCTTACCAATAGCTCTCTGCATGACATCAGCGCCTGCTTCCACCAAGTCTTGAACGAGCTCGTTATTGCTATACGCTATGGCCAGGTGCAGAGAACTGGCTCCTACAACATAAAAATGTACAATATTCCACTGCTGGTTGCAACCAAAAGCTCTTTCTAGAAATAGAAAATGCTTTGTAGAAGTCGCACTAGTGTTGGTCATGGAAGGACATGGTTGCGCGCGCGCACATTATGAGCGTAAATTGAGTTAATGATGGCAATTTGCCTTAGCTACAGTGGGCCAATCGTGAGTGGTAACAAAACCAGTATAGGCTTGCATTGAAACTACGTGCGCCAAAAAAAAATCTGAATGTCAAAGTTTTACCACCGACGCGGACGTGGGGTAAATCGTACTTAGTGCATTGACCTTCATTCTTCAAACAAACGCAATTTTAATAGACGCCTGCCAAAAATGGTAATGCACTTACCTAAATACTCCTCTCCCTCAACGACATCCAGTGACAGTTTCGGAAAGCATTTCACTAAAGTTCTTGCTAATCTTGTGTGAATCTGGAATTGGACAACAATCGTCAATGCTCAATATTCTTTACATATAATTTTTCTATACCCCACATACACCTAGCCGTCTGGGTACGATGTGACATGACCTAAGCTAAGATTTCCACGAAAGCACACAAAACCGGAGCAGTGAGGATGCATCCAAAATTTGATCAATCACAGGAGAGACATGAGAAGCGATGTGGATTTCAAGTAATGTGATTGGTAGATTCCCGCATGTCTAGTCTCCGCTCCGTTTCTAGCCGCTTTGGTGGTAACACGGCCCCTTATAGGTTGTGACTTGACTTTGAACGCGAAATATTACGTACAGAGATTATAACCCCTTGACATAACCCACAGGCCGATTGTTTAGCAATTGTGTCTACTTCGCGGACAGTGAAAGTGTTAAAGCTGTCTCACCTTCGTATCACAAATGATGAGCACATGAAGCAGCGATTCCCCGAGAGCGCCTCGGTAGCACATCTGCCAGCAAGCGGTGTGGTCCTCCCACTTAGCGAGCGGGTCGTGGGGAGACAGCGATGCTTCTATTGGTAACACCACCTGAGGAATTACTGGAAACTCTTATAGCAGTTCGATATTAGACGAAAATAGAAGTGTTGTACCATGAAAGCCTATCATAACATGGAGTCAACCTGAACGTCAAGTCCATGCAATAAAAGCGAAAAAGGAACATTCACATTGTTTAGGTTTAGACGACCCGTCTCTAAGCTGCGCCGCAATAAATGCTACAAATTTGGCCATACGTGTCGTGATCAGCTCAAGCCTGTTCTGCGACGATAGGTATAGCCACCCAAGCACACCTGACCAGTTTAGGGTAGGGTCTGAACAGAGAACAGATGATCGTCTGTGACGTGCAGAGGTAAAACACTCATCATCATTCTCCAGCCCTCATCCCAATTGAAGATTCGAAGTCTGCGCAGCTTATCTTCTTCTTCCATTCTTCTGTGTCTATACTCGCCATCTCATCAGATACCTCCTTTCTTGCCATATCATCTCACACAGTCCATCCATCGTGAAAAGATAAAAACTATGGCGTTATAAAATGTCGTCTTTTGAGGACATGTGTGTTTAAAGCCCATGTGTACTTGAGGTCCACCACAGTTAGCAAAAGTGGGTATTTCCGCATAATATTTTGTTATAGCCTGAAGTTTCAATTGAAAATGATAAAATGTTGATAAGTTTGCTTCATGATTATTACCATTAACAGTTTATGATGGGTGTAATAATCACCGTTATCACGATGCCATTTAATTTGTCAATTAGAACTCGTTTGCCCAGGCGATTTTTACCGCGACGTATTTTTTCGCGCATTGGGTTTTTAGTGAATACCATAGCTGCAGTAAGCTTAGCACCGAAAGTAGTGGTACGTTTTTTTAACGACAGATTTTAATTCTAATTATCCTTTATAGCCTGTATCCTTTATAGCCTGTATCCTTTATAGCTTTTCTGTACTTTATGCTTGAAGTGTTAAATAAATAAATAGCAATCTACGTTATAACAGAATATCGGAACTTAGGATCAAACACTGCTTAACTAATGAAGCCGATCCGTTCCTCCAACATCGCCCTCATTCAGCTAACCTGTTCCTGATCCCTGAACTTCCACCTTAGATACTCAGCGCGGTTGATGACCCTGCCCCTCCCCCTCGCGTACATGTATGCCGCGAACTCGTCCCTGATCAACTTCTCGGCGGCCATCATTCCGCCTTTCGTGTACGCCTCGAGGAGCAGACCACCTAGGCAAGAAAGGATTAAATTATTTTAATTACATTAAGGTGTTCTAAATAAGCTTCACTGGCAAAAAATTGAAAAACACCTGACATTTAATGAGCAATATCGAAATGAATCCAAAAAAACTGATTTTTTATAACCGCTCGTAGTTATTTGAAGTAGGTACTTATGTTTGAGAAAATCAGTTCTTTTATCGTGTTTATATTTTGTCGATACTCATCGCGACTGCAGTTTCTCTAGGTAATTTGCATGCTTCGCCGATCCCAAATGAAGAATTTGGATAAGAGGGTAGAGGAATGATGATTATGAATTTATGACGATACAGTGTGAAAAAAAAAAAACAAACAAAAAATTAAGACCGTACTTGACGGACCAGCAATGAATAGAGCAACTGTAGAACATTTCGACCAATTAAAATTCAATAGTTTGATGCTCGTAGGACGGTCATTGATCTTTGGCAGTTACATAATGTCGCGTGCCTGTCACGTATTCGCGTGTCTATTATCAGCCGTATTTTATTTTTATAACTAACTTGTCATCTTATGTCTACAGTATGACTAGTTTAATTATACAGTTCGGGGTGGCGCTGTTTGACAAGAAAAAAAGTAACAATATGTCAAACTTGGTACATTTATTTTAGTTTTATTTTGCCACCTGCACAGATATGTTGGACGTCGTATAATGTATCACATCTTAAGATGGGAACAGGGCCTACGAGGTAGGTATTTGAAGAAACTATCGCACTCTACGGGGGCAGGCTTGACGCAGCGCGACGGCAATATTTTCTTCAAACACCTGTTTTTCAAATTGCTCGCAGGCCCTGTTCCCTCTTAACGTAGCCGAGAGGCACTAGTTCTTCCCGTCATTGTGTTATTTTTTTTTGTTTTGTACTATTCCTTCTAGTTGCGGAGATATTGAAGTTTCAACTTTTTCACATGTTTTTATTTAATACAAGTTTTAAAATTTGGGTCTGGCTGTTTGTGTATGTGAGTTTTAAATGTTTGTAAACGCACCTACGATTCAGGAGAAATTCCTAGTGTGGGACAATGATAAAAAAAAAAAAATATTTATTGGACGTATTTAACGTAAGTGACACCTATACTATTCAATGCATCCATCAGCACATTGTTTTGAGTGCGTTACATTGAGCGTTACCGTGAGTTTTCACACCAAAAAAAAGTCGTTTCCCAGCAATAATGTTTGCGCAGCGTTAGGTACTTAGTTTAATGTGAATGTGTGTGTGTGTATGTGTTTTTGCTTGGTTGACGGCATCGCGAAGGGTCTGTTTACACCTTGTATTTAAAGTAGACAAAGAAGTCAAAGAACTATGATTCAAACTTACCCTTTTTGTAATCTGCAAGTTTATAAAGCACAGTATGATCTTCACTGCTGGGCTGGGATATTACTCTGTCGAGCACCGAACCCCCAGCCTGCACCCCTCCCGCCGATATCAGTTTACTGAGCTTTTCTCCCATTTTACTTAGATCCTTGATTTATGTTGACATTTTGAAAAAAAGCTGTGAAAAAAATAAAGACATGACTGTATAAAAGCTTTAGGGCGTCCGCTAAAACTCGCGCGTGTGCACGGAGCGAGTGCTCGCTGTCAAAATATCCTTAGAAAACCGGCCACACGCGCCCACGCCTTTTGCGCTGCTCAAACAATTTTTAATATTGACACGCGAGCGTGCACCCAAACCCGCACCCGCGATTATTTTAGCGGACGCCCATAGTTATGTATGGTCAGGTTAACTATGGAATAAATAAGGTACTTACTTGATAGAAAATACAAGGAGGATATTCTACTCAATTTCTTCATAACTTGAAAGTTGAACATTTTAACACGTCTGCTGTCCGTCAATTCACCATAGTTAAGTTATCTATTGAAGTCTCTTAACACCATCTTCAATAATAATTGTAATTGGTCAAAGGAACCTTGATTTAACCTATTTTAATTGACCTAATACTTCAAATGTCAGCCTAGCCTGTACAACGATAATTTCTTAACTATGAATCTCGTTCGAATTTGACCCCGTTTAGGGTCGAGCGAGGCCGCGGGGTCACTATGATTAGGTCAAATTAAAGTCAAATTAAGTTTTACAAAAAAGTATTTGTAATAAATAAAGCTTTCTGTAAAAACTTTCTATTGAGAGTTCGAATAGTATTTTTTTATTTTAAAACAAATGTATGAAGGTTAAGAATTTGCCATTTGTCTTAATAATAACAAAAGAGGAACACAACACGACACAGTTAACCACAATCACTAGTATTTTTATTATTTTTATCCACTTTTTTGTCACTAAAATATTATCTGAACGTTTACAATGTCGTAAGGTTCTTTATTTGCTGTCTTAATTATTTTTAATAATAAACACAGCTCAAAAAGAACTTATTTTAAACGAGATTTCCGTGGACAGTAATTTCTGGGAAATAAACAATCACCGTTGTCAAGGCAACGCCAGTATGGCTGCTTGCTTAAAAAATATAATGTTATCTGTTGGTAATCTGAGGGTTTTTAATTTGAAAGTGGGAGAGACTTTGAAAAATCTGTAAATGATTTTGAAAGCTTTCCTTTTTTTTTAATAATGAAAATAAGTAGGTACCTAAAGAAAACTTTAAATGCGACTTGATGTTATGAATTTTCTAATAAACAAGCGAATAGGTTCGGGCCATTTTTATACATAATATTTATAGAAGTAAAAGTAACAGCTAGTTAAATAGTAGATTATTAATTTTGATTTGCGATTTGCCTTTGGCGTTCGGGCGTGAAGTATCATCAAATCACCACGCCATGGTTGACGTCCCCTCTCCTGCGCACGTCAGTTCAGTCGGCTTCTCATCTCTCCATCTCGCGCTGGCATACCGAGCAACCCTCCTCTTCTTACCGCTCTTCTAAGCGACGAGCATCGGATCGGAAGTATTCGGAGATTTGTAACGAACATCGGTGACGCAGCCTCGGCACACAGGCCCCGCCCCCCGCCAGTTGTGTGTTGTGAAAATGATTGTGATGTAGTGCGGAATTTTGGCAAATCATTCCTGACTTTCCTAGTGTTCTGATAACAAATTACTAGCGTTAGTAGGCAGTTGTATACCCAGTGTGTTTGTAGAAGTGCCTGAAAAGTAAACATCTAGTAAATAATACGGCAAGTAACGATAGGTCCATTTTTCACATTCATACATACAGCTACGTGACAAGCTAAAACTTACACGAACACTTCAAAGTATTTACAAACAGTACGTAAGAAAAATCTTAGGGTTTTATTTCATTAAACGGTAAACCTAACCTAAAAAAGCCATCACGTAATGTAGGGATAATGGAAACAAAAGTGTCCTTGGTAGTTAACAGGGGGGGGGGGGACGTGGCGAACGAACGTAGGATCGGCGGGGGGAGGAACGTGGCGACCTAGGTAGTAGGTGAGAAGGCTTATCGTGTCTTAGTTCGTTGTGCGCAGTACAGTACGCTCAGTAAATTTGCCGCAGAAGCACAGACGCCAGCACATGTCATCAACCTTGAACCTAATGTTTAAAATGTATTAAAGAAATTTGACAGATTGCAGCTATAGTCGTCCGTTAAAATGTTGCCGACTTCCAGTG
Organism: Noctua janthina; assembly: GCA_963576755.1. Taxonomy (NCBI): domain Eukaryota; kingdom Metazoa; phylum Arthropoda; class Insecta; order Lepidoptera; family Noctuidae; genus Noctua; species Noctua janthina. The sequence continues at coordinate 10,377,316 of OY755068.1, read as the reverse complement.
TTTTGTAGTTTCAGTAACTCTTTTTTTCTTTCCTCTCTATTTTTTTTTCTGTTGGGTGTTAAATATTTCAATCTATTTACAATTATTCGAAAAAATCAATGTTCAATATTTTCTTTCTATTCATCTGCCTCATGATTCTCATTGTAGAACCGCCAAGGTAGCCCGCGAAATTCAAATTTTCTTACGTTTTTTTGCTGTTTGCTGGTCAGTGTCAGGCTGTATGTTGAACAAAATATGATTCGCGGCCATAATACGTATGTATTTACAGAATTATAACTATTAAAATCATCTATACAACAAGTTCATTTAATCCCATTGAATAATTATTTCATGAAAAACTCATTCAATGGAATTAAATGAACTTAGAGGGTTATATTGATGATTTCAATGATTCAAACTCAGTAAAGCCATATTAGTTACGGTCGCGAATCATATTTTAATCAACATACACCTGAGATTGACCTGCAAATTGATTTTTTCGCGGGGTACCCTGGTGCTTTCACCTTAAGACATCATCTAAGGGAAGAATGAGACAGCTCCATCGCAACTACTGCTGAAACATACTGGGGCTGGCTCAGCTTATAATTTAAGATACAATGTTTGAGATATTAATTTTTGTTAGTTTCGTCCCATAATTCTAACATATTTTCTGTTTTGTTTACTTTAGGTAATGATGGACTTCAGCGATGGGGCTACGGGAAACTTCGACGAAGACCAGTCTGTGATAGAATATCAGCATGATATGCCTCATGCGATTGTGTTTACAACTAAATTAGATGAAATGAACATTTTCAAGGAAAATACAGCCGACATGTGTGTAGACACAATCATCAATACCATAATCAAAGAGAGTAAACCAAAATTAAATATGAAACGAAAATGGACTCGAGAATCTTGTGATTATTCTTATGAAGATTTATCTTGTTTTATAAAAACTTTTAATAGAAAAGTAGACCGAATAGCTAAAAAGAACAACTATTTGTTATCCATGTGCAGACCTGTCAGAGTTGTGCTTGAAGAGTTAAAATTTAGTTTACGTACACAAAGTGACGGAAGCAAGAATCCCAAAACTAATGAACCTTTACAAACATACAACATATCACGTAAGCTTGAAGTCAAAATGGTATATGATCAGCAACATGGAGAAGCCGACATGTATCTTCTAGATAAACACTATCTCATTCAGGGATATAACAAGTTTCGTATTGATAATATTAATGATGACACTTTCCATTCACTGACATTCGATAAAAATGTGTTTAAAGTTTCCTGTTGTTGCTGGTATAACAGAGAAAAGTTTTTAAAGTCGTTAGGGATCCTTCCTAAGAAAACAGTGAGGTTCATGAGGAAACCACACAAATGTGCTGTTAATTTTTGCCGTTGTTGCTGTAGAAGCAAAGTTATAAGGAAATCGGATGTCACAACATCAACAAGTCCAAGTTTACTGAAGCCATCAGAATCACCCAGCGTTTGGATAGACAAAAAGCCAAAAAAACATTTATCGCTGCCAATTTCAGCTAAATCAACATATACACTGCTTTCTAAATCGTTGAATGTGGTTTCAAAACCCTCAGTAAATTTAGATATTCCTGAGACAGTCGAATTGCCATTTTTACATTCAATAAATATTGATTTTGGAGAAGAATATTATGTAATCGGAACAGATGGTCAGATTAAATTACATTTAAAACACTGCAAAGACGAACAAAAATTGCCAAGCTTTATATCGAAAACGGCAAATAATATCGTAGGTAACATTTGTTGTTGGTTTAAGCGCGAAGAATTTGCTAGTCGTCTGTTAGCACTGCGTGCTTTACCCGATACTGTAAACTATATAAGGGGTGTCCACCCATGTTCTCCAACATTTTGCAGTTGCTGTTGCATGCCTTCAAATACTGAGAAAACTGAAGTTACACCTTTACCCAAAGCTGCAAGGCATACGAATGATATGGTCAGCAAAAAAGTTAATATCAAAGTGAGATTTTCAGATGTCGTGGAGAAACCGGTTAATCCTAGCAATGTTAAACGAGCCGCTGTCAATAATACAAGTGATATGGTTTCGTTTCATGTTTCCCTATGGTCATTTGACATGATTTCAAAAGGCAAAAGTAGATCCTTTCCTCCACTAATCACAGAAGACGACCCACACCGTTCCGTGCGGGTACTTGTAGAAAACTCAAGCAAACAAAAAAATAAAACTGTTATTGAGTGTACTCAGCCACTGAACAATTTTACCACAAAGGAACTAAGAATGTTGGATATGATTTTTCGTGCTGTGAAGAATGCGTTCCCAGCTCAACAAACATTTGAATTGAAACAAACTAAATGTAAAAAAGTTAAATCGAAGAAGTACACAGGCTGTGTTCATAACACAATATATCCCTTACTATTAAATAAACAATTAAGTATTACAGCAGATTTAAGGAACGAACGTTTCTTGCCACCTTTAAAAGCACACCTTGAAAAGTATAGTGTGCCCATAACGGAAAATTGTAGTTCGTGGTTACGTATTGAGCAGCGCAACAGAAAGGCACATCAGACAGGCTTACAGCAGAAACAAGTTGTAGAATTTTAACTACAAGGGCATTTAACATACGTGACCAAACCCGACAAGCTTTAGTGTTAACTGTGCAGCCTGTTGTCTGCTCACACGCCTCCACAAAATAAAGTTATTGGTGTCATCGGCAAAGCGAAGATGTAGGAGGCTCATGAGGCTTGTCCAGAGAATGGCCGCAGCGACAAGTCTTGCGCTTCTGGTATTCACTAACCATGATCACATTGACCAGGTCATCATCCGTCCATCTTGAGGGGACATCCAGACTACGCTTTCCCCAACCACATCTTAAAGATGAGAAGATTGACTAGATTGAAAGCCCATGGAAAGAGAGCATGGTTTTGTTGTTTTATTCATTTGTTATGTTATTAGCTGCTGATAATGGTAATTATTAAAAAATATTATAAAGGTCCACGCAACATGGTAATTTGTTTTTTTAAATACCACTTCTTCAGTTTGGGTCCACCTGCACGTGCCCTATTTCTGACAGTAGTAGTAGGTTTGTACAAACTCTGAACAAAAACATTTATGAATAAAAATTAGCAAAAATAATTTATTCTATGCCAATTTATGACTAACGATTGAACAGTTTAGAATATTTATTCTAAACTATACAGGCTAGAAGAATTTTGATGAGGGTCTAGAGCTCCGCGTACGTACTGCATAGGAGAGTACAGACGCCAACATCAAGCTACTACAAACTGTCAAATTTCTTTAATAGGTTTCAACTTTATCGCTAAAGCAATAGGTTTAAGGTTGATTGGGAAAATTTGACAGTATCGGGTAACTTGATGTGCTGGCGTCTGTACATACATACGCTTTGCCCACACTATAAAAGGTCATGCGAAATACTACCACCGCCAACATAAGTACAAATTACTATAAGCATCATAGTCCGCAATGCCCGATAATACTTCGATGATAATTTTGATTTGCGATGTCTATCTTTGAGATAAATCCGAAACATGGTAGCTGTTTATTAATTTGGAATGGCAACTCTGTCTTATTTTAGCAGCAGAAAAGTAAAAAGCAAAACCTATGAGTATGTATTTAAGATGGAGTGTCCAAGCTGGCAGCTCGCTCGTTTCTTGTATTTTCTAGAAATAGGGCCTACATTTTCGAGATGGCGTCGCTTGCTCTTTCATTCTCTTTATTCTTAAAATAGTCAAAACAAAACTAAACTATTTGTTTGCTTCGCTCGGTCTTGCTTTCGGCATTCTTTTAACTTTTCTGTACCTATAAACAAACACAGTCCTATTTCTGTAGTAATGGTCAAAAGTAAATCTATAACATTCGAGTCCTGAGGTCGCTTCATTCGCTCTTGCATTTTACGTTCCGTTCATTGATATTTTTTCCTACTTGAATCGACAAAATAACTCAGCCAAATGAACGCAAAAAACTAACATATAATAAACCAAAGGTTAAGTATACAAAATGTGATAACATTACCTACTCTTAACTACGTGTGATATTTCACTATTTACCTCTAAGAAATTCCTTACGTTGCTCCCCCTCCCGCCTGGGCTGAAAGCTATGTACATACACTTAAACCAACTTATCTGTGCAGGCGGGAAAAGCACGGAACTAAAACAGATGTACGAAGTTTGACATAATGATGCATTTTTTTGTGACGAGAAGCGCCACCTTGAACTGTACACTTAAAGTGGTCATACTATACACTCTCACTCATGTTCTGTCATGTCTGGCTCTGGAGGCAGGAGGTTTACTGCAGCTATCAAATGCATGATAGTATTGTATTTATGTTTTGGATGTTTTTTGCAAGAAAAAATAACACAATGGTGTAACTCTATATTTCAGTGGTTCCTCAGGGGGTGAAAACTGAAAATCAATACATAATCGAAGTGACTGGCAACACTGCAGTCGATCTTGTCAATATTGACAATTTTCTGCCATTGTTTGCGATTTGTGCGCTGTAGTCAGTCGTGAGTTCTCGTGAGTCGTGTTGTTGTTTCTGTGCAATTCTGTAATTTCATATTTGCTGTGACGAATAACGCACTTCAATAAAAATGACTGTGAAGGAAGGAGAACGAGAAGGTGAATCCATCGAAGAGAAAATGAAACTCCTGAACCCTCTGTTGACGCCCAAGTATCATGAACATCTATTTAAAAACAGTCACAGCGACAGTAAGTAAAATCCTGTTGACTCGTTTAATCTCAAATATTATGAAGTAGCTGTGCGATATGTTAGTTTATTGCTATTGTTGTTGCCCACGCTACTTTATTCGCATTGATTGTGCCTAATTTCTTGAATATTTAATACTTTACCCTGTTTCTCAAATGTTTTATAAAAGAAACATAAACATTAAAAGTTAAGTTCTGGAGAATTAGATAAAAAATGTCCTGTAGATTACGTTAGCCGTAAATTGTTTAGAGGTATTGAAACTACCTCATCCTTAATAAGAATGCCTCTGTAAGATACAATACAAAAAGCCTCCCTTTTTTCTACTCATCCTAATCTTGAGAAACTTATCTACAAATCAATCCTGTCTAGGTCCATTTGTACTGCTTCATTGGTGTAGTGGTTGCAAACACTACAGCTGAGCATGAGGTCCTAGGGAATGTTATTGGGTTTTGCAATCAAGAATTTCTCAGTAGCAGCCAAGGCATGTTTATTTTTACTTGATCGATGGCAATAGGCTGGCCCCTTATTACACGGGACAAACATAACTGGGGAAATTATGCTTTACTATTAGGTACTCCTCTGCATAACCCTAGAGGGATTACAGGCATGTTGTGTACATCTTTATGTCTTCAATCTCTTTTTTTCTATCCTAGAGGGCAACCAGAGCTGTCTGGCGGCTTGGGACATGTGGATGGGTGTGAATAACTTGGCCGAAACCATTATTAAGCTTCAAGAAGCAATGGACAAGAAGAATGGGAATGAGAAGAAAGGTAATTAATTTTTGTCATAACAAAACAGCCGTTTCATATAAATGGATACTTGAAAATGTATAGAACATTCATTAACACATCACATTTTCTGTTCTGGGAGGTGTCAAATGGTGTGCTGAATTCATGGTAATAGTGCGTCTATGACTCTTACAGCCTTTATATTCAAAACACAGGGAACAAGTTGGAATAAGTACTGTTTTCGAAATCCTGGATTATACCCTAACGCAGGGGAAATGACCGTTAGAAATGCTAGCTTTTATATCTATTGATACTGGCCACTTATTTTCAATTAGGAGAGTACTGCAAAAGACATAGTAAAACCTCTTGTAACAAAACTTTTGACTTTTTAAAAAAAAAAAACTGTTACTGGCCAGTTATCATATATTTTCCCTTTCAGTAACCATTTCCTTGCTGATTGTACTAACACTCAACTATTCTTTGTTTCAGATGTGGATACCGAAGATGTACACTTGTACTAAGACTTGTACAATCAAGTTGATTAATTGATGAAAACATCAATGTCAATATTTAATCATCAATGTTAGTTTCACAGCTGTTCAAACAGTTAACTTCTGTAGTGCCACTTTGTAATCTCTTTAAGAACTGTTTTTTTTTTTTATACTGACTGTATATTTACTATTTATTAGTATTAAATATATATATGTATTTGAAAGTTAAGAGGGTAAAGTATGGTTAATCAACAGAGTGGCAGTAAAGCTGTTGGAGAGGTAAAGAGTCCTTTAGACTACAGAATTGCGGGTTCTCTCCATTTCTTACCTCAGTATTGCAGAAGTATAGTACGCACGACGGCCAATCAAGCTTTATAAAACCAGTTTATGTGCATCTCTCATTCTACAGGAAATCTATACAAAGCGAGGCCAAGTTATACTGGAAATGTACAGCTTCATGTGCCGCCATGTGTACAAGTAAGAGTTCGAACACCTTGACTCGAAAAGAAATGTTAAAGTGATAACAACAAAATTACAGGGACGATTTATAGACTGGGGGCTTTGAGAGTGATATGTATTGTATCTTATTACTATGTAAACATTCCCAAAACGTTTAGTTTTCTAAGTTTATCATAAGTTTTGTATTGTTTCTAGTCATTTATCAAAAACTTTATGTTTAAGTTGCTGCAGTAGAATAGAAATTATGTATCTTCGGATTACACTTGAATGCTGATTTCGTGTTTTATTTATTTGATTTTAAAAGCAAAACCATAACTTTTCAGTGTTATTTTCTTATGTGAGTTCATTTTTAGAGTTCCGTACCTGAAGGGTAACCTTACCAACGGGACCCTATTACTAAGCCTCCGCTGTCCGTCCGTCTGTCAGCGGGATGTATCTCATGATCCCTAAAATTTCAACTGTCTACCTAAGACAGTTGAAATTTTTTCAGAATGTGTTTCCGTTGCCGCTATAACAACAAAAATTAAATAGGGCTCCCCTACTACGTTGGTACGGAACCCTTCAGTCGCGAGTCCGACTCGCACGCTGCCGGTTTTTTAACTGACTTCTAAGTAGGTAATCAGTTCAAGCAGTAACTGTGTAATATTGTGGATATTGCACAATATTCAGTCAGGGGCGTAGCGTCCCCCCACGCTACGCCACTGACACTGTCAGAGGGAGTCATGGCCCCGGGCGGCGCGTTGCAGGGGCGGCAGAGAGCAGAGCCAGGTCGCCCCCGGCCGTAGCGTCAGGTCATAGTTATCGCATCAGGTGATTACTATTGTCATCGTGACCATGTAAAAACAAGGACAACCAAGCAGTGAAACGGCTTTTCATACAAACCTCACGTATAAGTGAAAATACGTATTTTCTAAATACAAGCACTATACTCTAGACTGCCACCCACCTTTTTTTTACCTGTATTCATGGTAAAAAGAAAAAAACGGTGAAGGAAAACATCGTGAGGAAACCGGCATGTCCTAGAACCAAAAATTCGAAGAAATGTGACATCTACCAACCCGCACTGGGCCCGCGTGGTGGATTATAGCCCATTCCCTCTCATAGAGAGGAGGCCTGCGTCCCAGCAGTGGGAACATTAATAGACTGATTATTATGGTAAAAAGAAAGTCGAACCTATCTGGGATGCACAAATTTTTAATTTTCTTAAGGTGGCTCTCAAAATTCAAATTATCTTACGTTTTTTGCAATTTGTAGGTCAAAACCGTCAACTAAGCATTCTGTACATCAAACTAAGTAACTACACAAAAATTATTGCTGGGAAACGACTATTCTTGAGCGAAGTCACGTTTTACGATAGGACTCTATTGCACTCAAAATATTGTGCTGATAGATGGATGCATTGAATAGTACGGGGGTCGTGGGTGTATTTAAAGTAAACTTATAACAATAAAAACTTGTATTTAAAAAAAAGGTATTGAAAAAATTGGAACTTTGACTCCCCAATATCTCCGTAACTAGAAGGTCCCCAGGTATAGTCTAGAACAAAAAAAACTATCGCAATGACGGGGAGAAAAAGTGCCTTTCGGGTTCGTTAAGGGTACTTTTGCACCCATCATAGATAGTTTACTGAAACGAGACAACATTTTGAGTAAAAAAAAATAATAATTATGAACTGCGTTCAAAGATTTTCAAATAATCGCTGCCTGAATCGGGTATCGAACCCGCCAAATGTGAAAAAAACAAAACACATGTATTTTAGGATAACGGTCGAAACGGCGCACGTAGGATAATTTAAGGATATTTTTTTTCTTAACATTGCAGGAAGACCATGAAATTAAACATTTTATTTGAAATAGTTATGTTATAATTAGTAAGAGGAGCTCGTGGCTAAGTAATAACAGCCGCCCGGATCGATCTTTAGGTTAAGCCGCGCTTGCCTAGGTTGGTCTGTGGATGAGTGACCACCCATTACATACCGAGTTTCCTCCGTGCCTCGGAAAGCACGTTAAGCCGTTGGTCCCGGGTGTCATTTGTAGATCTTTGACAGTCGTTATAGGTAGTCAGTGGCCCAAAAAGTCTGACAACCAGTCTTACCGAGGGGTATCGTATTACCCAGTACTAACTAGGTTGTGGAGGTCAGATAGGCAGTCGCTCCATGTAAAATACTGGTATTCAGCTGCATCCGGTTAGACTGGAAGCCGACCCCAACATAGTTGGGAAAAGGCTAGGCAGATGATATTTAGTAACTTAGGTTACTTTAGTGTTAGAAAAAGCATTAGGGTTCCGTGCAATAAAATTAAAACTTGAAATTGTAACAAAATTCGATTTAAATAGGGAAGTCATACCTATTTAATTTTTGTTTCACTTGAATACCAGGATAAAACCCTATCCTGATATAAAACAAACAAAAATATTACTTCCGAATGTAGGTACCTACCTCAAAATAGAAGCGTAGGTAGACTAAAAGCTGCGCAGCGGAATCGGCGCAGTTTTATTGATCACTTTAGAGCGAGATAACGACAGAACGCCACCCACCACAGCGCGCCGCGAAACGTTCATTGAGTTATAAAAATAATACTTACGCATAGGTGCATAACACAACTGGGTTTTGCAGTGTTTATGATGTTATGTAGCTTCCTACGTTTTTTATTATTGAGGCAAAATGTGGACAAGTTAAAAAGCTTCGCCAAAATCAGTCTCCGCGACTCCGGAGTTTCTTCACCCGTCTCCAAAGTACCTGCTTGTTTAGCCTAAGCGCCTGCCATACGCTCTCCGACGTCTTGCTACGCGGAGAGGGAGCGTCTGGGTTTTGTATAGTCCCGTGGAGCAGTCGTCAATTACATCAATGAGGTCTTGTAACTCTTTTCCCGCCACTTTTGCAAGCATGGCTGAAAAGTCTCTAGGTACTCTCTCTCTCTCGAGGAGCTCGTGGCTAAATAATAACAGCCGTTCGAGTCGAACTTTAGGTTAAGCCGTGCTTGCCTAGGTTGGTCTGTGGATGGGTGACCACCCATTACATACCGAGTTTCCTCCGTGCCTCGGAAAGCACGTTAAGCCATTGGTCCCGGCTGTCATTTGTAGATCTTTGGCAGTCGTTGTAGGCAGTTAGTGGCCCAAAAAGTGTGACAACCAGTCTTGCCAAGGGGTATCGTATTACCTAGTACTAACTGGGTTGTGGAGGTCAGATAGGCAGTCGCTCCTTATAAAATACTGGTATTCAGCTGCATCCGGTTAGACTGGAAACCGACCCCAATATAGTTGGGAAAAGGCTAGGCAGATGACGCCAACCATCAACATGTACACCTCTGCCTAACCCTTCGGGTATTACAGGCGTGATGTTATGTTATGTAAAGTTTGTAATCTTCAGATCTACTGGTCCGATTCTATAAATACTCTCACTAATGGGCTGAGCTACATTATCCCATAGACTATATTTAAAACGTTCCTGTGGGATAATTCCCTACCTTAACGTGGGTGAAGCCGCGGACATAAGCTACTAGATTTTAAATACTTATGTATAAAGTACGACTAGACTAGGGTTGCCATACGTCAGGAACTTCCAAAAATGAGAATAAGTAAGTCAAACGTGCACAGTCTTTAATGGTGGTCAAAGTTTCAACTTTCTCACAAGTTTTTTTTTTTTTTAATACAGTTTTTTAATGTCATAACTTTACTTTAAATACCTCCACGATCCCGTACTATTCAATGCATCCACCAGCACAATGTTTTCAGTGCGATGGAGACGATAGAGTCCTATCGTAAAACGTGATTTTTCCCAAAAAAAAAGTCGTGTCCCAGCGTCGTGTACGGAACAGATTAAAAATTTCTATGTGGGGGGGCGGGGGGGGGGATACGTGGTATTATGTATACCTGTATTTGTATTATTATAAAAAAAAAAAACATTTTAGAAACGACTGGTTTATTCAAACGAATTGTTTTGTGTTTATGCCACCGAATATGTTTTTTTTGTATATAAGGTAAACTCTCGCTCTACCTACTGTATTGTGCCCAGGGGGCTTACCACGACGTCTTAAAAAGTCTTTTATATTGTTATTCTAAAGTCATAAAGGGATGGCTTTAAACAGGACGTCTAGCCCCATCTCTTTCCCACTCTGGAATAAGATTAAAACAATACTGCTTTAAGACTTCACAGTAGGCCACCAGGCTTTGCTTAGTTTGAGGGCTTGAGGCCAATGTATTTTTTTTGCAATAAAAAAATTATAATCTAAAAAATCTGTTTTGCTGTCCTTGCCTAACTTATAATACCTATTCGATTTGACAGCCATGGATTTGAAAGCTACAAAAATAATGAATAAGATGAAAGGTCGTTGAACCTTTCGTTTAATCAAACACGCAACATTTCAGCCTTTCTTTATTGCTGCCGAATACTGGCTTTTTTTGTTGATAATGTGTTATTGTTTTTGGAAAGTTGCCTTGGTAACAGTGGGCAAAAACGCGCTTGAAGAATGAAGACACATTTTATGTAGAGTGCACGAGACATTACGTCACAAACTCGTTGAATAATTTACATCACAAAAGGTCAAAGAACGTCATAAGTACAAAAGCATTCATATACACGAAAGTAAACTTTAGGACGTAAAGAACAAAGCTTATAATCGTGTGCACAGAAACACGCTATCTACAATACCTATAAACAAGTTACCAGCTGGCTGGTACGGTTTCATAAACAAGAGTCGGGCGATACGATATCGTTATCGTGTAAAAAAACACAGCTGATAACTGTTATAGACCCTTTGTGAGTGAATTCAGTTTTTTTTTTTTAAATTTAAACTTCGTATTCTATGTACAATAGTCGTATAGAGGCGGACTAAATGCCACAAAGCATTCTCTACCTTTTTTTTTTCGAAATGGCGTCTCGCAGTTCAACCTAGGAGGTTTTCGTGTGTGCCTTGGGTGTAAGGCCTCCAGCCAGGGCACACTCTCTACCAGTCAACTTTTGGGTTAAATAGGAGTTGTCCTAAAAAAATTAAAAAAACACAACATAAAGTAGTAACAGCACAGAAGTAGTAATACAAGTGTTCGCTCTACGTTGTCTTTACTTTATATTGTGTTTTTTAATATTTTTATTTCGTAATACCCAATTTATTTTCAAGAACTTAGACCTAGACAGAATACTACATAGGTGCTATTTGTATTTACGAGGCATTAACATTCCAAATAATTCATAATATGCATTGAGATAAAAATATCGTACATCTATGTATTTTATTAGGCTGCTTTAATTTTATATTAGCCTTTCTCGTCATTAAAATAAAGCCTTTACAGAAACACACTGACAAGTTTTAATGAAAACAATTAAAATATTTTTCCCAGTTTCATTAATCAAATTATTCGTAACGAATTTTGTTTGCAGACTTGACAATGGGCACAAACTTGGCGGCCGTGAGCTCATTTCGGTCACTACTATGTGCGCCAATACGACAAATCGATCGGTACTCGATAGTAGAGTCATCGAGTGTTTATCAATTAACGATTACTTCCCTATGTTTGTTTATGTTGTATTGTATTCATATGTTAATTGTAAACATCACTTTGAATAATTCATATAACTATATTACGTTTAGATATTCCCTGAATTAATGGTTGACAATAGTGTAAATTTTAATTTCCTGTTTAAAAATTAATATCCTCCTCATTAAAAGTTAAAACTGTCGCTAACATTACTATATAAAAATCTATTTTGAGTGAGCAGTTCTCACTAGCTCACTATTGATGAAAATAAATAGTAGGGGCTCTTATCTGAGTGAGATAACGAGTTTCGTGTTGGCATTCGGAGCCTTTTGAAACGCTTGAGAAAAACTACACGCCTACCTGAACAAATCAGGTTTTACTTTTGAATTGCTGTGATCAAATTGAAGTTATGTAGTAAGATTTTCTATGAACCTCCACCTTAATAACAACAGAATTAAATGAACTAAATACTCAGCAATCGCACATTTTTCTTCTCGCAACGATTTCTATGCCATTGATGACATAAGGTCGGCGCGGCGGTAACCTACTTTGTTAGTAAACTCTTCACGCTCACTATTATTTTACTGACGAAATAATTAGACATCAATTGTAAGATCCCAGTTAAAATTAAAGGCCACTGTGCAATAATAAATTAATAATGCTGGTTTCAAATTAACGCGGTTCACCATATAATTTTCCGGCACTCCGCGGCCATACATATACGTCCGACCTGTGTGGAGTGTACATTCAAAATGGCTTATGATTTTGAAATGTTGGTATCTCGCTTACGCAACGCCTCTGTCTGAAGTCCCGCTATGATGCACGACAGGGATAGAACGACAATCTATTCGCGTTCGTGTCGCGCACGTCATGGAGTCGGCGCGGTTCTGTTGGTCTTCATTGAACGATGTACGTTTTCGCCATTTTGTTTTGAAACGTTGACGTGTTCGCAAGTGTTAAGAAAATGTAAACTGTGAAAGGAGACTTTAGATTGTTATTGTATTAGTGAATGTGATTGCTGATATAAATGTGATAAAAAAAACTCGTGTTCCGGGGTTTCCTGTATTCAATGGGTATTTATATATTGATATTTCTTACGTCTAGTTCGGTCAAGAAAACTCAGAAGCGTTCATTTGTGAGGTCGCATTAGAAGCGTGCAGACGTGTCAGCCGCTTATATTTTGAAGTCGTTTTACTGGACTCTGTTTTGAGTTCTGCTGGCATTTCAGATAATAATACGATAATGAATTACTTAGGTACATTTTATTGTGTACTTAGTTAAAATAAATAAGAATAGAAATTAGACAACTTATAAATGCGTAATGATTTAAAACAAGAAAAATGAATAAAACGTACCTATTTTATTTGTGGTATGTTTGCGGTCAATTTAATTTAATCAGAGGGATGCGGTATATTATTATTATTATTAGACACAATTCTCAATTTAAGAAAGTTGTAAAAAAAAAAAAAATATTTGAGTATTTCCGGTTTAATGAAGTAGCACGGACGTGTGCTTCTTGACTGATTTTTGTAAGATAATTTTGGGATGCGTTCATACGATTCATACATGACGATAAACGTCAAAATATTATTAATTAAACATTCACAAATCACACGAACATCGACGCATGTATACCGCGTATTGGGCTGCGGTCCCCCATTTTTATTTCTTTAATGAATAAATCGGATTTGTATTTTTAAATACTAAAAATACACGTGGGATCAGCAAGGAATCGACATGGAATATGTAGGAAACACAGTACTTTGTAAGCGTACTTTGAAATTAAAACCTCTATGGTAAAAATATTTTTGTTTTTTTTTTTTTTTATAAAAGATGTATTTAAACGATCTTCAATAGGGTTTCGTGAAAGATAAAATTATAATAAAATATGAAAAAAAAATGTTGATTAATTTTGTAGTCGTAATAGATGGCGCTGTCCTAAATATTATACTTTGCAGAACCAATGCCGCGTGCTGCGTGTTTGACTCTTAGTGCAGGATAACGTTTCAAGCGGAAGAATTATTTCTTAATTATTTTAAAGTTTAAATAGGCCATGTTTTATTTTTAACAGCTATTAAAAACATACTTACAAACATAAAAAAAAATAATGAACATTCTTTAAACATAACTTGAATAATTTAACCGACTTCAAAAAAAGGAGATTATTTAAATAACATGAATCTGAATACAAAAATAATTAAATTGTATGTAGATTTATTAACATAATTTAATAGCTCTCCACTTCATTAAACGCATGAATCCTAACTAATTTTGTTAATATGAAAGCGTGTTTGTTTTTCACGCGTTAACGGCTGAATGGATTTCGATGAAATTTATAATTATAACATACGCATAGACCATGACCTTGTTTAGGACAAAAGACACTTTATCCCGGAAGGACGTCTGTAGGATGGTTATAATCCATGACATGTAACTTGATTAAAAAGACAGCTGCCAAACTAAAAGGCCTAGTAGCTTTGGTCAAATTGAAATAAATAATTACAAATGCATATTTATGCAGTCAGTATTTTCCGACATGTAAATATGGTATTAGTCAGGGCCAATTAAGTTAAAGTATAAAAAAACATAGTCTTATTAAAATTATCGGCTTAATGTATGTACATTCTGACAGATGTCATTTTAATGAAGTTACATTTTTTTAACTACGCAAGCGAGACCACCACGCGAGCGAAGCCGCGCTCATAAGCTAGTCAAAGATTAATAATGTCCATATTATTATTAGGTTACAGTTAATTATGTTATCTGAAATTCTGTTCTGCTTAAATCTCTCGGCGACGACGAGTCTCAAAATGGCAAACAGGCATGATATAGTACAACGATGTAAAAAACTGTTTTGCAGCCTAATTACATCGGTGAATTTATTTAAGTTCATCACAACTTTGGTCAGAAGGGTCAATATAGGGGCGAGTTATTAAATTTATCATCGATTTCATGAAAAACTGCTTGAGTATTTTTCTGATCAGTCGCGGAGATCTGTTGACGAATTAGTGTTCATGCAAATGTAAGGGCTCATCTACGGATACACAGCGCGTTGTGCGGCGTGGTCCGCAATAAATTCAAACACGGCGGTGTATTAGAGCATTTACGAAGAATCGATTAAAATGCCGCGTCGCACACGGTGTTCAACGCGGCGTTCAAAGCGGCGGCAGCAGGGCACGCAGCGTCGCGGCCAGCCATTTCCTTTGAAGCGACGTGTGAAAGGTAGCGATATCCGCGACGGACCACGTCGCGTCACACGCGGCGTCTCACGCGCCGCTTCACGCCCCGCGTCTCCACAACATTTGTCATATGTTTGTGTTTGCGCGTGCTATAACCCGGGCCGTGCACACGGGGCGTCTCCATAAATGAGCCCTTAGGCCGGTGATAGTGGATTATTTAGCACAGTACGGTTAATTGAAGTGATTGGCCGGATGGGTTGGCTTGATGTATAACGATATTTAAGCCTTGTAGATCTGAAAGGTCGTCACAGTTTGTGACTACTATCGAATAGGTAGTATCGGCTAACAACGTGCGTGGAGTTAAACTACGCCGACCAGCCGCCCGTTACGCATATCGCTATAACCGTGCCCAATTTAATTGTTCTTAAAACCATACCATACATAAATTCGCAGCTGGAAAATATTTTTCTAAAGTTTACTTGACAGAACGCTATCACGCAAACGCATGCGTACTAGGATATATTTCGGGTACTTAATTATAATTTTGGTCGAAATTCGACTGAAATTCATTTGTTTGTCGGATATCATAACGTCGAAGGTAGAGAAAAAACACTAACTCCAGAATTTTATTGCTGACTAGCTGTTGCCCGCGACCTTATTCCACGTGTAATTATAATAAAAAATCCCTATTTCAATCGGATTTAACAATTTCAAGGGGTTTAATTTTTTTGCACAGAACCCTAATCCTTTTGTAAAATAAAAGTAGCCCAACTTACATTTTTTTTTCATTCAGTAACGAACTGATCTTTTGAAATTACAAACATACACTTCAATTTTGTTTATTTATATAGATAGTATAGATAACACAACTATTGTGTATTTGCCTATTTAAATAATAACTAGTGACTCTCCCCTGCTTCGCAAGGCTATAGTGCCACTTATCTGGTCTGTTACTATGCTATCTTTCAAAACTCACACACAAAATTTGAATTGGTTGGGTGCTTTCTTAGATTAGCGTGAACAAACATCGTGGTTTTTATTTATTAGGATAATCTATCGTATTTGCCATTGGATAATAATTGTCTTTTCGATTCAAAAATCGGTCGTATTTGTTATGTTTACAATACGCGTTCATAGGACCTCAGTTTCTAAAACTAAGTGCTACATTCTATATTTTGAGTAATTTGTCATAAAAACAAGTGCGACGGTGGCGTCAGACATCATTCGGCAACTTCAGGCTACTATAAATTGTAAAAAAATTACAACATCTGGCAACACTACAAAAGTCAGAAGAGTAGCTCTGTCAAAATTTCGAGCAAAAATTTGAAACTGAAGTCAAAACCGTTCAAACTTCAAAGTTGTGCCTTGAGCCCATGTTGAAAATTCATAATGTATAAGTTAGTATGGATGGATAGATGGAAATGGAATGATAGATCATGGAAGCAAGTGCAACTTGCTCTTGGCCGATCAAATTGCAAATTCATATAATCGTGGATGTCAAAACATAAAACATTATTTTTTTGGAATTTCTCAGTGAACGGAATTTCCGTTCACTGGAATTTCTACATTATTTTCTTCAGTAACGGACTAATTTATTACACCAGCAAAATTCACCCGCTCAGTGGATTCTATTTAGCTCATAAGCATCTTATTCTAGCCAGACGTTCATCCTACTAGTAGAGGAAAAAAAAAAGTTAAAAAAAAATAACGACTTAAGAAACTTGTTTTTTCTAACTTGTCATCTAAATAGGTATCTCCTGTCTTGTGATGAATAAATTATTACAATTTTCTAGAAGATATTTCGGTAAATCCGTTAATCAAAAATACTGTCATGCATTATTTATAGAGATGTACATACTAGTCGGTGAAAACTGCCAACTAATTGGCTAAAGTAATTGAAATGAAATTATAACCTTTATTGTTAAAATTTTATAGTAAGCATCCTTACAGTTGTTATTTAATCCAGCAATCAAAACTCTTTATTTGGTAATACATTATTGAATTTAAATCATGGAAAATATAATTTCTACTTTTGACAGGATTAGAATTAGAATTTAGAATTTCTATGACTATATAGCAGTGGCGAAGTTTCCATACAACTTTATTACTACCAGCTTCGCTTTGAAAAATGGCACAGTCGGTATTCTATGGACAAATAATATATTTACATTAAAGATATGTACTCCGGCTTACCTCTTACAAAATTGATCCTTCGCTACTGCCGTACAGCATATGCAAGCAAGATGTGTTGTATGATGTACTCAAAGCGAGTGACTCAGCTGTACATGAAACACCATAGACATTACTAATGCCCCTTGAACTCACCGAAAGCACCACCTAGATCACTTAGGGCAAATAGTGAACCTTTTTGCAACAGACTATTTAGCTTAAAAAATAATAAAATGCATTGGTGTACCCACGGTGGGGGCAGGGTGGGGCACTTGCCGCTCCCTATTTTCTGACCCGAAGCTAAGAATTTTTAGTCAAAATTAATATGATGACAAAATTAAATATTCAGTGGGTAGTTTAACATTTTTCACATCAAATTGAAAACTTGGTTAAGGTCAACAATGACAGAAAACCGTCTTGTCAGCGTCTGTATGTTGAGTGTGCATAGAAAGAGGGTTCTGGAAGCATAAGTACATTTGAAAACGAAATTTTAGCTAGATTTAGCCAGAACCCTCGCAGGTTATTATTGAAATAAGATGTAGTGCAGTCAATAAAACTTATCCGTCAGTAAATAAAAAGTATTTTTAGTTTTCTACTACTTAGTTTATTCATTTCTGCCCCACCCCATAAAAATGCTGGGTACGCTCATGATAAAATGTATGTCATATGATCAGTAATTCTGATGATGGCATGGATCACGTTGTTGTTGTTGTTGTTCTATGCACTTAGTCCTTAAAGTGGACCATTGCGCGCGTGGCATGGATCATATTCTCTTTGACTAAAACTGAATAACTCATGCTTGTTTTTTTCTGTCCAGACAAGCCTGCCCAGGTTAGGAAGGCTGCAATAGAGTTAGACAAGTTCAAGAGACGACTAATCCGCTCCGTAGCTCGTCTGCTGGTGAACAAGAAGAAACCAGAGGAGGAAATATGGAAGGAATTGAAGAAGGAAACTGGGTGCGACTGCGAATTGCTGTGGTAAGTTTTGCTGACCTAGCACACGTTAATTCAATGTCAGATATAATAGCAGCCCTGAGACTGGATTTGTGGCCGGTCACAAAATAATTTTATTATCATGACTAAACCACAGGGTGGAATCCCACATTGAACGCACAACTGGTTACCACAAATTAATCATCAATTTTTTTTTAAACTACTGTTTCAAGTCAAAATGTATGCAACAACAAATTAAAAAAAAAAATATATGAAAATATTCTTTGTGGAGGGATTCGGAATGATGTACTGAATATTATGTGGCGCATTTGGGCGTTGATGTCCCTTCCACTGTGTAGCAAGTTCATATTTTGTACCCAGGGCGCGAATGCGGGCCCTAACGTTGAAGAAGCTGAACCGACTCTTCTTAGCCAACGACTGCACGGATGTCGTGCCTGCACCCGCCAGGATGTCGCTTACAGACTGGCTGATGTTCGACCTGGTGCTCGTCCACCAGAAAATAGACCTTATTGGCCAGGTAATTATGTTGATTATTGTTTATAATGAAAGGGAAAGAGAAAGTTCTTGTCAATGTAGATTATTTTCAAATACAAATGCACTTAAAATTATGAACAGAGACTGATATCAATTATGTTTAGGTTAAATAGCAATTTTGTGTCCTTAGACGCTTTTATATTCATCACTTAACTAACGAATATTTTGTTAAATTACAGGACAACCTTAAAGATAACAAAGAAGATTCCCCAGTGTTGGTGGACCTGTTCGAGATAGTTAAGATATTCAACGTCGAGAATCTATCTGGCAACAACTTGGCAGAGGCCTGGTCATTGGCTACTTTGTATTATAATAACCAGTAAGTTTTACACAAATAATACTACATAATAACTTTCTCAGGTAAAAATGGTTCAAATGTATTGTATTGTCATTTCTCAGTAGAAATCTTTTAATTAATCTCCATATATAACATGGGGTTAGCAAGGAAAATCAGCTAAAAAAACTTGCCATCAGACTAATTTTTTTCCTTATGAAGCATCTGTGGTGTAACTTTGAAAGGAATGATATCGCAGAGAACAAAAGTGACCTAACACGACATTTGCGTTTTTAGGGAAATAACAAAATTGTGTTCGTGTTTTAGGGAGTTTTCAATAAAATACGTCACAACTATTTCAATGAAAAGGAATTTACATATTTATGCTGCCAGTACATTTTTTGGCCTATTTCAATTGGATAAACCATAATGTAGTAAGTAGTATTTATTAGTTAGTTAAACACTCAAAAAAAAACTTTCCAAAATATTGTCATTTTTGTACTATTACTTAAATAAGTTGTTTAATTTTGAGTTCAGTCACTTTCGTTCTGACTGTGGGTATGTGATAGGTACAGCAATGTTGCAATTGAAAACAGTATGCTCTGATGGTTTAATGACAAAAGGTATCATGGCAAGGCAGGTGTGACTTAAAACCCTGGGAGGGTCGCTCTCGAAGAACTTACACTGACCTCACTATTCTTCAGAAAGGTCAGGTGTGGTACTCGCAACCAGCGTGCGTGTATGACCAGATGTATGGACGTGGACGAAGTAAAGAAGTATGTAATATCGTAGCTGGTGGCGTTATGTCATTTCTGAACCCGTAATAAAAGTAAGTTTAAGTTTGGAGCGAGAGAGTCACTTTATTTTTTTCTTTTTGTTTCGCAGAGGTCACCAATGCTCCCCTATGCTGCTGCAGCGGCGATGGTACCAACTGCGAGAGGCCACCAGGTTCAAATTCTATGATTTCTGGTACGCCTACCGGGGCAATACCACCAGAATCAACCATGCAGAGCCGTTTAGGCCGACACCCTTGCAAACTAATATTGCTAAGACGTATGTATTTTTTTCTTCTATTCATTTGTGATGTAATATAATGGTGATGGATGAAAGAAAAGAGCTGAGTAGCTCGTAGCTAAATAGTAACAGCCGCTGGGATCGATCTTTAGGTTAAGCCGTGCTTACCTAGGTTGGTCTGTGGATGGGTGACCGCCCATTACATACCGAGTTTTCTCCGTGCCTCGGAAAGCACGTTAAGCCGTTGGTCCCGTATGTCATCTGTAGATCTTTGACAGTCGTTACAGGTAGTCAGTGGCCCAAAAAGTCTGACAACCAGTCTTACCAAAGGGTATTGTATTACCCAGTACTAACTTTGTTGTGGAGGTCATATAGGCAGTCACTTCATGTTAAATACTGGTATTCAGCTGCATCCGGTTAGTCTGGAAGCCGACCCCAACATAGTTGGGAAAAGGCTAGGCAGATAAAAATCAATACAAAAATACCTTTCAGAATATAGTATAAGCCCTATAATCTACAATGATGCTGTAACAAGAATTTTGTTTGAATACTAAGTTAATATTGTAATTCTTTACTTTCCAGTTTTAAATCATTAGTAACTCAACCGTTCCTCGAGTGGGAGCAAATGATAGAACAAAGACTGGTGACAATGCCCGAGGAATTTGTAAGTAACAATTAATATTAATTATTTATTTTTCTTTTTCTTTTTCTTCAACGACCCCGAGTAACATGGAACAAGGGCAGGAAGATTATTTATTCTTCATCTTAGCGTATCGATAGCAAAAAGCGCCAAACTAGTAGCTCATTTCTGGGCTGACACAATTTACATTGCCATCGACACGCTAAGAAGAAGAAGATAGCGAAAAGTTCAAATGTGCTTGGCCCATAAGTCCACATGAACTCCGCTCATTGCTGCAGTCAGTAGATCATCAAGTGCGCAGAGTCAGGATGTGAACGATGGAGCAGCAGCAAAAGTGACAAATCCCCATGCAGCTATCAAGAACTCCTTCCCATCTTTGACATTATGTTACTGATACTTCCAGACAGGCCCAAAACTTTGGCTTATAAAATGTTACTCTTTGGAATTTAGAGGTTTCTGCATAATCTGTTTTCCCTATGGCATTGTCTAAACTTGCCGTAATGTTGAACCATCGGCAATTGGGCACTCCACTGGTTTGTCTGTGTGTGTCTAAAGGGGTTCTAAATAGGGTTTGCACCTGGTTCTCAAACACCTTGAAAGAACAGGGTGTGTGCCCTAGTTCTATTCAAATGTTCTGGTCGGATTACATAGCTTATCTCTTTGACACTTAAAAATATCGTTTACTGTTTTAAATATGCCAAGAATCACAATTTCGAGAAAATAGCTCTCTTCAAAATGGATGTAGTAGAATCAGCTATAATGGTCTTATCATGGTACTAAAATAATCCTACAATGGGTCCTATAGTGGACCTACAATGGGTCCTATAATGGTCTTACTGTCTCCCTTATAATGGTCCTACAATGGCCCGTATAAGGGTCAATAATAATAATGGCATAATGAGCTCACAATGGGTCCTATAGTGGACCTATCATACGTTAACTTACCTATTTGCTTTCGTGTATTGTGAAACTTGTTCTGCGGTGTTAACCAATGTTAACATATTTCAGGAAAAGAAAATGAAAGAAAGAGTTGCAAGGAGGAAACCAGCTGTACGGAAACCATCTGTAGGTGAGTGGACTCAAATCATCGTCAAAACCAATGTAAACACACTGAAACTCCGAACTTCTTTAACGATATTTTCATTGAGTAAATAAATATATGCCTATATTTTGTAAAATGCATGAAAAGTCCAGCTAAATGAATAGGCCGGGAAAAGTTCTAACGGATGGTACCCCTATTATAACAATTCGTTATTTTTAATTACACTTTTTTATCATTCATAAATTCTGTTACTCCTGATTTTCAAATTTTACACACCTCAACTCTACACTTTTAATCCCCAGATGTACCGGATTTGGTGATGATAGAACCAAAAATAGACACTATAGACCTCAGACTAGAACCAGATGATAACGCGACAGAACAGGATAAGCCAGAAGAAGAAGGAACACCTGTTCCACCATTAGCAAGGATAAAACAAGAACCGCTAGATGACATGGAAGTAGACGAAACACCCCCAGAACCCCCAAAGAAGTCCATGTTCGAAGTAGTTCTAGAATCAACAGATTTAGAAAACTTACAAATTGACAGTATGGATTCTGAAGAATATGACTATGAAAACAATGACAACAACATCGAAGAAATTGAAGAGAATACAGTCAGATATGAAAAAGAATCAGTCATGCCTCAAATTGGTTCCGTGTTCGGTAATGTCACTGATACCAGTGTACTCGCTAACATAGACGAAGGTCGAACCTATGCTAACATTGGAAATACAGGAGTTGGTGATAAAGTTGACGATACTAATATCTGTAACGACATAAATACCGGTATTCGTGAGACATTCACACTTGAGGATTGTGGCGTTAATAGTGTCGACGGCGGCGAAAAAAATAATGATAATTGCGATAGTATGGATAAAAATATTGACCGAAATAATGATCAAGTTATCGAAGTCAGCAGTGACGATAAAAACGATGTTTACAATATCGAAGATATTCAGGATACTGTTAGAGGTTCTACTTCAGGAGCTGGTGATAATATACCTGATGAAATAAACGAAATCAGTGATGATGATTATGATACCTCTGGGAATGTTGAGTCTAGTAATGTTTTGGGTCGAATTGACGAAACTAGCGTTGTTGGTAATGTAGTTGAGACCAGTGTGAGCGGTAACGTGGACAAAGCCGGTGTTCTCGGTAGCGTTGAAGTTACCAATGTAATTGGTAGCGTAGATGTTACCAATGCTATCGGTAGCGAAAACGAAACTAGTGTGACCGGTAACGTCGAAGACGGAAGGCGTTTGAATGAAGACGTTTTAAATGCTCAAACCAATAAGTCTATAGTTACCAAAACAGCAGAAGAAATTAAGGATGTAGAAATCATAGACAATCCTTCACAGCCTGTTGTGATTATTGATTCAGATGATGACGATGACATTGTAGATGACCTTGTCATTATCAAAGACCTACATAAAACTACTGAAGAAAATAAACCTATATCAAAAAGGATCATAGACCAACCTATGGAGGTTGATACACCTGAAATTCTAGAAGCTCCCTCAACTGAGCCGTTAAAAGTCAGTGCAGATGATGTTGATAAGAAAATAGAGATAGATGTAAAACCTGAACCAAAGTTTTTCAATTTCGGGGAGCTGCCACCTGGTATAGTTTTCGCGGACGAAGGGATCGAGTTCGTGGACAAGGGCATGGCTTATTTTGATGACGATAGTCCGAATGGTGAGTTTGTTTTTATTATTTAATCTTCAATTAACTTCATTTACAGCCAAACTTGCGTCTTACCACCATGCCATAAGGATTATTCCTGCTTGTTGCGCCCGGCCACTAAACACACTTAAAAACTTTCTCTTCCGTGGTCTTTTTTTGGTTTCATTCCTATTGGTCGAAAAAGGGTGGTCAAACATCTGTGATCAGTAACCTTTTGAACGCCATTGTCACATATACGTGACAAGCAAGCGCGTGCCCTGTATGCCAACGACACAAGTATGTGACGAAAAATGCGGTGCATTATAACACGAAATAAATTAATAGTAATTAGTGCGAGATTAAATAAAATTTCAATATTTGGAACATTGAAATTTTATTTTTTTTAATCTCACAGTTTGGAAATTGTGACATGGCGTGGAGAGCACGCGCGTGCGTTTATGCGCGGGAGTTCAAAAGGTTAACAGAGTCTGAGATGTTGTTTTAAACAAAATATTAATAAAAAAAAGCTCACATATTGTACGGTATTTTTATTATAATACTATAACTGTTCCACACAAAAAGGGGCGGTAAACAGAAGTGGTCATCGTGTGCACTGTTTTGTTTTAAAAATGAGCAGACGTAGCTTCAGTTGACTGTACAATAGTGCATCATTTGTGCATTTCCATCTCAGCCAAACCTTTGCTTCATCCCTTTCCTTTTGTTTCCATTCTGCTGATCTGGAAGATAATTTCATTAAAATTCTGTTTTTTTTTTTTAAATTTTGTATTATCTGGTACATGTTTCCGAATCGTATGGACATTGAAAAGCCTCGTATCCAAAACAGTTTAACATACAGCCTGTGTCAGAACGGTGTGATCATATTCAAGGGTGTGATTCAGACCACCAACTGTATATTATGTTCACTCATGTTTTGACAAAATAAATATATCTTTATCTGCATATATTAATCTTTGTTTTCACGATCAAGGACGTTAGTGAAATAACAGATAAAAACTCTTGTATGCAATGGACATCGTGCCTTATTTATTATTAAAACATCCCATACGGTCCCACTGTTGGGCAAAAAGCTCTACTCTCTCCATTTCTCATGTCTGATGGCTGTTGTGGATTACTATACTATTATAGATTTTAATAAACTCGTAACATTGTTACAGAAACAGACAGCGAAGGTAAAGAAGGTGAAGATACTCCACAAATTGATCCGAAGCTGCTGTGGTGCCCCATCGTGTACACAACCAGGTTAGATGACATGGGCCTGTGTCTTACACAGCCCTTCAATCAAATTAATGACAAACAATTATTAGACGCCATTACGAAACAAAGCAAACCAATTCAAAAGGAAACTATCGCAAATCACACTGTTAATAACTATTCTGATATAAATATTGAAAGTGTAACAGTAAATGATAACAAAAAAACAATTGAATGTGTCCCAACAAACACTAGTAAAATAGTTAAAGAAGAACCGCTAAATGTCAGTGAAACAATTTCTCCACAAGATCAGATTGCAGCCGTTGAAAATAAACCAGAAAGTGATGATAATGTTACATCTGATGACAGTGACTGTAATGATAGTATAGATGAAAGCCTTAAAGTAAAACCAACTAGCCACTTATTACATAAACCACGAAGTCGCCGATACAATCCTATACAGTTGTGTAAAAACCCTGATTTTAACACTAGGCTAAAGAGGTTAAGCGTGGGATTCTTTGGCTCCCCGCGTAACCGGGTACTGATCAAATCGTGCAAGCCCTTGACTATTGACCTAAGTAAAACTTTCGAATCTAAACTTATCTCCGGGACACTATATCTTAAACCCGCCGACCATACCGTTAAAACGGAAGTTATCGATGATACGGAAAGCCATAGCGTTTCAGTAGTGCCCTCGGCCATGCCTGCTCAGAGTCTCATTGATAATTCAAAAGTAGCAGATATTCTTCCTATGTTACACCAATGTTTGGAAGCCTCGAGACAGCCTGTAGACATAGCTCCAACAAGTGAGAGAAATAAAGTAATAAACCTACCAGACATTACTGAAATACGTCGCATCAACCAACGACTCCTTACTGCGGAGGTTACTCCTATCCAAGTTCAAAATAATCAGCCACAAGTACCAGTTACTATTGTCACATCTCCCATCACTCCGACTTACTCTCCGCAACAAACTATAACAGTCCCAGATTCACGACCGACAGTAACAGATGCTACCGACATTAGAGGTCCACCTAAATTACTTGAAATGATAGACAATTCGCCAGCCAAAACGAGTACTGAACATACTCCATCAAGTGTAAGACGTACTGATTTCAGATTTATTGATGGCTTCAGACCTCGGCATACAATAATTACTGGCCGACCGCCGAGAATTGTAAATGGGAAAAGAGTTTTTCCGCCAAGATCCACAGCATGGAAGCCGAGGCATTTTAGACCCGAAATACCTTGGCTAACTAAAAATTACGACGTAACCCTTAATTCTAGAAAGTGTGACGAGACACTCCTAACTTTAGATGCTCTAAACAAAATGTTATTTCTATTAACTGATAAAAAAGAACCGAAAGTAGTTCCGCCCAAAAATCCAAAGAAAGTAAAACGTGGACGGCCGAAGCTATATCGATATGATGATCCTTCTTCATATATGAATATAGTAGCAGGTGAAGAAGAGCCTGTAACTTCCGAAGAGCCTGTAACTTCCGAAGAGCCTGTAACTTCCGAAGAGCCTGTAACTTCCGAAGAACCTTTAACTTCTGAAGACCCTGTAACTTACGAAGACCATTTAACTTCCGAAGAGCCTGTAACTTCCGAAGACCCTGCAACTTACGACGAGCCTGTAACTTCCGAAGAGCTAAATACCAAGTGCCACAGGCCCAGAATTAATATAAAATCAGCTACAAACTATCCTGCCAAAGATAAAAGTTCAGATAAACGAAGCGAGCAGCCTAAAAAGACGATTCCATATTGTTGTTGGGCGCGACAAAGAATGTTACAGTTGTTATTTCATAGGGACCGTATACCGCATCACGGCTGTGCCAGAATGTGTCAGTGTTGCTGTCGCCACTTGTTGAAAGATTTTATTTTGCAGGACGAGATAATGAAAAACAATGAATTGCAAATCATTAAAGCACCAAATGCAAAAAGAAATGCAGGTAACGTAACTCTTGTAAGGGGAGGGACGCGTCTCAGCGTGAATACTATGCGTGACAACGAAAATCCTATGCTAAAAGCGGACCGTCAAGCTCGTAGGGAAATTCTGGCTCAAGCTCCTAGTGTGGCAACAGTCCAAGTTCCTCTCGTAGAAACAGTAGTTTCAGGTGTTAAACCGGTGCAAGTGCCTGAAGGGATACCAATTATTGATGTAGAGGCCTCTAATACTAATGAAAATGAGCTTATCAAGCAAGTTGTGAATGAAGAAGACGATGTTCCTTCGCTGGGTGGTGAAGTGTCCGTTACAACTACTGCAGTGGTGCCACCCCTCGGGGCGCGGAGCCCACAGATTCCCATCCAAGCTACGCGTAAATTTGTTGCAGTTCCATTTTTGGAAAATCACAACGTATCTGGCGTGACTTCAGAGGCAGTTACGCCTACATACCAACACACATGTATTAGTTCTGACAATCAATCTAAAGGTATTATACTCAATGCGATAAAGACTCCCAATACAACGATAACCCCGAATATAATTTCTCCATCTAGTTTAACAAAACTATTGGCGGTCAAAAAGTCTAAGGCGCAAAATAAACTTAAAACAAATATGTCGGTGCGGCCACCCTTCATTAAACCGTTCGAAGCACCAAAGCATATCAGGGAAAAAATGATATTCTTAAATAGTAAACAAATTTCTGAAAAACCTACAGCTAGTCCATTACATTTGGGGAAGAACAAAATATTGCTGACCACGATCAAGTTTCCGTTTAACCTGAAATTATTCCATGACGCGAAAAAGGCTTTACAGTCAACTCTTAAATTACCAACTGGTGTGCATATAATATTGCTGGCGGATGGGACAGTTTCGTACAAAATAGACCCGAATGTGGAGGTAAACGCGACAGACATGAAGGAGATGCCTGAGAAAATTGCAGCTGTACGCGCTCATATGGACATAGGCGCCGCGCAGGAGCAAGCGTTGAATAAACTAAATGTTCCGCCCACGCCCGCTGTCACGGGAGGCGAAGTTGTTAATCTTGTTGACGATGACGATGAGCCTGCACCTAATGTAAGCGAAACTCCTCTAGTGGCCAACGTTCAAACCACTGCAGAAAATGTAACCACAAATATTGACGGCTCTCCTAATGTTAGTCAAAATTCACAAATGGATACGTCTAATGAAATAGAAGAAAATCGCACTGATTCTAGCGTAAGCACTAATGTCATAGCTACAGAAAGTAATCAAAACGTTGACCAAAATACAGTTATTGACATTCAAGAGAATATCCAAGAGTCAAATCAAACTGAAATGCTTTCAGCATCAACAGAACAATTACAATGTCATCCTGACCCATCAAATAAAGTAAGTGCTGACATAGATCAGCAACTCAAACCATCAAGCCAGATTAAAAGTACTGATGCACACGAAGTATCAGCAGAGCAATCACAAGATCAGCCTGACCGATCAACTCAGCATGTAAGTGCTGAAATAGATCTGGCTAAAACGTCAAACCAGATTGAAAGCTCTCATGTACACGAAGTATTAACAGAACAAGCTGAAGCGCAATCTGAGACATCAGGTCAGAACACTACTATTGAAGTACAAGACGTTCCTGAACCAGCAATACAAGAGGTAAGTACCGAGGTACCCGAAAATAGCATAAGTGAGCCCGGTAAACCTAAATCTAAAAATATACTCTCCGATTTGATGGAAATGTCAGGTATATTTGATGAAGACGTGACACCTGAAAATGAACAAACTGCAGTTCCTGCACCTGAGGTTGTCGAACCACCTGCTCAGCAGCCAGTGCTACCTCCTGCTAATCCGCCCATTTGCCAGGGGACAACTATAGTACGGCCAATGTTGATACCCACAGGCTTGAACTATACTCATCCTATAGCTCCGAAAATACAATCAGCAATTGGCGAGCTAACGGCAATCACTTCCTTGTACGAACTTAAATACGCGTGCGCAAATAAAGGAATATTCTTTAAATTAGACATGGAAAATGGATACCTTGTACCCATAAACGTTTGTATGAAAGGAACAATAAAACAAATGCAACCACCATCGGCACCGACACTACGAAACATTGCACCGAAATCAGTGATCGATCTAACTGAAGATGATGATATACCAGAACAGCAAGGTACAGATACATCACCAGAGACGTCACCTAGCTTAAGGTCACTTTTAATCACTAATAATTCGTCTGGTGACGATTCTGCTGCTGGGCCAATGTCAAAATCGCCAGATTTGGCTGCTGTGCCAGAGCCAAAACCTTCAAATTTTACTGGCCTAGCTAGACCGGTGAAATTGTTCAAAGCCCTGAAACCCAGTATTCTACAACGATTAAACCTAAATAAAATTAATCAAAATAGAACTGCCTTAGACCACAAAAGAAAGCGGAAACAATTTTTAAGAAATATTAATTTGAACGCTGACTCGGACGCTGGTTTGGACTGCGCAAAACCCAATAGCACTGAGCTTATGCGGCCATACGTTAAGAAAATTACGTTGAAGAGAGATTTGAAGTGTACGTATAAAGGTAAAATAAAAGCAAATGACGAACCCACTGCAACGACATCACGTACGGAAACTAACAAAGAATTCGCAACTACTATTTTATCCGATGATTCCTCTGATGATGAACCGCTAGCTAAGATAGCGAAAAGGAACAATGAAAATATGAATGCACCCAGATTGGTTACAAAGGAAATTGAATCAGATTTACCAGTGGCTGACAGTGACAAAGATATAGGACGGGAAGCGCCTGTCTTAGAGCAGATTGAATCAGAATTACCAGTGGCTGACATTGAAAATGTTACTATGAATGACGATGACAATGAGAACATAGACAAACAAACTCCGGTTGACAAGCAAAATGAGACAGAATTGCCAGCAAATGACGTAGAAAATGATTATATGAGTGACTATGACAGTGATTCAGAAGCGAATGAATTACCAGCAGAAGCTTATTACATGAGTGATGGCAACAATGATTTCATAGACCCAGAAGCACCATTTGGATTTGAAGCAAGTGAGAGTAATGAAGACGATGAGGATCACTGTATTTTAGGCGTGTAATTTGGTAGTCGTTGCAACCTAAATGGGACGAAGTATTTCTTAAAACCGCGGCTTGCCAAGGGCGGTATGCCCCAATCAACTTGGGCTGCTCTATGAATCCAATGTTCTGAGAGGTTAGGGTAAAAATTGATTGCGCGATGCAGTGTTCTGTGACGGCAATTGTGTTTGACATTCGCAACTTGGACAACAGGGATATAACTAGAATTTGACAAAAATAAATCATGATGTATTTATAAACAACCTGGCGTATATATTTAGGTAGTGATTTTACTATTCGTCCAAAGGATAGTGTTTGTTTTCAACTCATTAAGAGCGTTTTTAAAGTTTAAGTAAGTAAGTGAGTAAGTAAGTCTAACACTATTTCAAGGGATGTCAAAGCTACCAATGAGGTCAAGCTATTTTGAAATATAAAATGTCATTTACAGATTCAACCAATAACTATGCTTGAAACTAGCTATACTAGCGCCATTAGTTTCACATTCTATTCCAAGTTTAAACATTTACTTTAGCTCAAACATTATTCTATTTGGACTTGATAATAATCCAATATTTTACGAAATAAACTGTATTTGCGTAACTGTTTTGCTTACTGTATTTCTATTATGTAGTAATTTAATGCAGTTCTGTTAATTCATTATTTTTTTAAACACAGACAATACTTTATCGCCTATTATATTTTAGGAAACAGCCCATACCACGTTTTAATAAAAAGTATAAAAAAAAAACGAGCGAGTGTAGATATAAAAATTAATGGAAGATTCAGATAGGATTAACACTGATGAGGTGTGTTCATAAGGTTTTCGGTAAAATAACCATGTTATTATTTACAATATTAAAATTTATGTAGGTACTATTCCTACTTGTGCATATTTTCCATGAAAATATTATATTGACGTTTTGATGAAGAGAAACATTACTGTTTCCATAATATTTCATCGCTAGAATAGACAAGCTGCTCATGCTTTCATATTTAATAAGTAAGTAATGTGATTTATGAATGAAAACCCTTTTGAGGTAGGTATTTTTTTTGTGACTTGCGCTGAATTTTCCTAATACTATGCTTGGAATTTATGTTTATGCTAACATGTGCTGGCTGTGTAAAGCAAAACCTCTAGATTGATTGACGAAATTTTAACTAATAGACCATAACCGCTGTCTCTTATTTCAAAATAAAGATGTCAAAAAAAAAAAATGTTCTACCGAAATCACTGACGGTCGACCAGTTTTTAACCTTGTTACGTCGAGCATTGAGTTGAAAAGTGGCCGACCGTTAGTGAACTCAGAGGTCCATATTGATTGACTAAAACCCAGTTTCTAACTAAAAAGGGAGTTAGCCCACATTGCATTGATCATTCAGACAGCCCATCGCAGCGGTTGACGTGAATTTGACAAATTTGTTTACTACTTTTTGGGTTGACGTAAGTTCTAAGTTAATATTTAAGTGTTTTCTTGTACGTGTACTTTCATCTTTAGTTCCATAGAATGAGGTGTATTTTTGTAAATTGTATATAAAGTTATGAATGATAAAACAGTATTGATTATGTGTATATAGAATAATAATTGTCTAGAATAACTATTTTAATCCTAATGTTGGATCTGTGTGATGAAATCCATGGATTTTCTGTGATATTATTTTAGGATAGGTATTTGTACGAATGTTAGACAAGGTGTAATTGAAATTACTAAAAACCTTTTAGAGTCATTGTACCGTCAGGGAGATTAATTGATAAGCAAATTGACACCCCACATAAAGTTACCGTTCTATAGTAAATAAAAGATAAAAAAAAAGAAAAAAAGAATGGCAGTTGTGGTTTGAAAAAAAATACAGTTAAAGTTTGTAATCAACAAGTTGCTCATCAATAATTTCACTGACTTTGTTCATCCATTTCTTAGTAAAAGTTGTTTATGATAATGAGTTATGAGGATTTAAAGTTGTTATGGACTTCTTTCAGCGTGACTTAAAGGTACGCCAAACTTAACTATGAAAATTGTATGGTAAAACCGTGAATCTGAAATTACTCCAGTGTAACTTTACTCCACGTTTAAAATTTAGGGTGTAAGAGTTCGAAATAAATATTCTTGTTGATTGCTGAGTGTTCAGTATGGGGATTAAATTTAAGTTGGGCTTACACGGGCTATTGAAACTGCTTAATCCTAGGAAATGATGGTAATGGTAAAAATACTCTTGAATGTTGCTACAAAAGAGGCGTGACACACTAACCAGATATCGCCAAAACCGGTTTTTTATTTTATTTTGTGTGTAAATGTGATTGATTACTGTGTGCATAAATTATTAGACAGCTCAGAATGTCTGCGCTGTCGTATCTTCTATATGTAAAACTGTAATTCGACAATTCAAAATTCTCTCAAGAGTTATTTTTCCATTTAATGTATAGAAGTTACCAAACAGCTGCTTGATGGATATTTTTTACCTGCAGTTATTGCGATAATATAAAATAAGTAAAACAGGCTGGCCTGATCTTAACAGCACATCACAATTTAATCCACCAATGTATTTAATGTCTTGAAACTGGTGTTAATTTTATGTGTTAATAAATAATCATAAAAATGATGTCTGTGTTTCAGTTAATGTCCTTTAATTCATACTGGGTGGTGCAAATAGTGACGTCATAAAAAAAGGGAATTCCTTGTGCTCAGGGGTCCGCGAAAAACCTCATGCATGTTCTGACATTCTTGATAGTTATCGAGTTTTTTTTTTTTATGATGTCAATATTTGGACCACCGCTATCTACATATATCTGTAGGATCATCCTGTATATGAGACCTACCATATGAACCGTTAGCTCCACCCTACCGCATCAAAAGATGTACATGGTTTTGTTTGAATGGTATTCTCGTAGCATTCCATATGGGCAAACTCTCTCTCCTCAGTATACATACTTTTTTTGTACGGGTACATCTAACGATTTTTTACATTTACGTATAGTCAATAAAAGGTTCTCGAGGCATCGCAAGTGTCTATAATCGTACCGGCGACCGTCAAATAGCAACCCTGCTTAGCAGCTGAAGCATTTCAGGCTGGTTGACCGCACAATGTACGATTGAACCACACCCGCATTTTTTAAAGTGCGTGTGTATACTTTTCTGTCGCACACAACTGTCATTTGCTAGAGTGAGAAACAGCGTGAATACTAGATCGCACGCGACAGCATCGAGGATGCGCTCGGCAGCACGCTTCAGCATCAGCTTCCTTAATCTCCTTTACAAATAACTCGACGAATATTAATAATGGCGTGTAACACCACAGCATGATCATATTCTTGTTTTATCTCTTCATCGTCGTTTTAGCTAAAGTACGTCTACTGTTGGCGTTTGTCGGTCTGTCGTTAGCAGTGGTCACCATTGGCGACAAATGGGAAAAAATATCCCAATTATTGCCACTGGCGACAAACGGGAAAGTAATATCCCATTTGTTGCCAGTGAGGACATAAGACACAAAAATGTTCCCAAATGACACCACCGCTATAGTGCCCATACAACGACTACCTCGAAACAACTACAACTAGTTGTCACCCGTGGCAACAATTGGGATTTTTTTATCCATTTGTCGTCAGTGGTGATAAATGTAATAGAAGACTGCTAGCCATAACATAGGACTCCCCGGTATAATGTATGACATGAATGACATCACATCGAATGATCATGGGCGTCTCATATCCAAAGGATTCTCGTGACCTTTACCAATAGTTACTTTCATCGCTTTGTAAGCAAATTTAACATGCATAATCAACCTAGTATCTGGGCGTCCGAGCTCTGCTCGGGTGAAAATAGAGAAAACGAGTTTTCCCAGATATCCCTAGAGAACGTAAAATATTGCTCATTAATTATTATAGCTTATAGTTGCTGGAAAACGTAGGCCTCCTCTCTGTGAAAAGGAGCGTCCATTGTCCACCACGCGGGACAAGTGTGGGTGCATGAATGTCACAAACAAAAGTAATAGTTATTTGGCTGCTTTCCTTCACCGTTTTAAGAGTAGTGGCGATGAAATAAATGACACAAAGTAAAGTACAAACTCGCGAGCTACGAATGCTACGATGCGTAAGTCGGGGTCTCTTTTTTTTTTCTTGTACAAGGCTCACCCATTTTTTTGTTACATCCTATCTTATGTACCTGCAATCTAAGCAAATAAATTTTACTTTACTTTAGACCATATCCGACCTTGACACCACCGCTGTCTCAAATAAAACAATTCACATGAAATTCAACATACTATAATATATTAATAATTAAATAATGTTTTATCTAATGGCTACACCGAAGGCGTCGACCACAGCCTTCTCAATCTCCTTGTGAATTTGGTTGACCTCTGCCTGTGTGAGCGTGCGCTCTAGATGTCTGTATACTATGCTGTAACACAGGCTGTGCTTCTTGGACTTTGGATGAACGAACTTGTCCTTGAGTCGCACCTGAAAAAAATAATATTAATTGTAAGACAGAGCAGAGGCTGAGGTGGATCAAATAAACAATTTTCCCACCCATACGCGCCTTGGACATGGAGTTATGGAAACCAGTAACAATTCAATATAAATGGAATTGGCATAATTATTTCATTCTTGTTTCTGGGCAAGCATATCCTGGGCAGATGATCTGAGCTCTTTCATGGTGTTATAGGGAAACTAGCAACCCTCCAGTTTCGCACAGTGCCCATCAGGTCCAAAACTATTCGATCTTTCAAGCTGGAACCAACCATACACATTCACAAAATTTCATTGAAATTGGTTCAGTGGTTTCAGAGATTAGGGTGTACGAACACAGTGACACGTGGTTTTTAGAAACATGTCAATGCTAGGTCTGAACTTCTCATACCCATTTATATTAAATACAAGGAGTAGATAAATATAATAACGAACCTGTTCAATAATATCACCGCCAATATCTCTGACTAGATCGTAGAAGTCATTGCTCATAAATGTATCTATGGTCAAGTTTGCAGGCAACCAAAATGAGATATCATTTGTACACTGAGGATACGACGATACAGGCTTATAGGTAATCCTTGCGTTTATGTCAACATTCTCAAACTGTGTCATAAATCCTGAATCCGTACTCCACATTAACCGAATATCAGGGATTTTATACAAAGCCATTGCAAGTCTCTCTAAGCCGAGACCAAATGCATATGCTATGGTGTTTGAAGGCCCTGCATTGACTAGAATCTCGTTTCTAACTATACCGCAGCCTAAGACTTCCATCCATTTGTTTTCATAGAATATTTCAAGTTCCCATGATGGGTGAGTGAAAGGGAAGTACTCTTCAACCCATCGATATTTTATATTTTCACCAAATAACACTTTTGTTAGACCAATGAGGTGTGTTTTCAGTTGTGTCTCCATTAATTTTGTAGCTTCTAAAGTATGGCAGCTTTGTTTCATTGGGTCTTCAATGGAGTTTGTAAAGGAATGAGGATTCTTCTTGTCATAGTTTGGCTCAAATATTTCTAGATCTGGTTGCCCAGAAAACAGTTCCTCTTTACGCTGTGATCGTACTGCATCTACCTGAAATACAATAAGGTTTTCATAAATTAAAAAAATGTTTGGTAAAAACATAGTAGAATATAGGAGCAGATTAAATTTGTCAGCAGTAAGGCTACATTCACACACTGCGTGTTGGCTGCAGACTGTGAGCACTCAGTAAAAAATGTATGAAGAAAATTCAGACAGCCATTTGTTTTATCATATGATAAAACAAATATAGCGGCTGACTATACGCTGTGTGTGAACACGGTCTAAGAGTTACAACTGAGAGGCCACAATAGTTAGAAAGTCTGAGCCTCTAAACAACAGCTGGCTTTTCAGTAGGATTCAGCCCAGATGTGCCAGCGCAATCACTCTGCATGATTCATCATAATACAATAGTTCATGAGTTGTTATGTTAATCCAATGGTGCCCAATTTTTAAAGTTTCAATAATTTTATTGCCATCATGAAACAAAAGGCATTCCTGCTCCAATAAGTAGTTTTTTTTTGCACTGTCCCAGGAGTATGGAAGAAGACATGCAATGCCAACCACTAATAAATTGGAATAAGGGCAGGTGAATGATGATCTGGAACTGTCCCACTACTGGGCAAAGGCCAGGTTCATTCCTGTCACTTCTCTGTGTTGAACTTCTTCTCGCCAATTGGTGGGGAATACTTTGTCAACGTTATTGCTTGAAATGAACGAAAAATTAATACATAGCATTACTTACTTGGTGGAATATAGGAAAATGTGTAGAATCAATTTCATCCCTCCTATACACATCTCCAATCATCAGGAAGTTATCCAGACCAGACCGCAACAGTTCACTCTGGTGCGCGGTCATGTGAGCCCTCAGGAGATTCCCTCTATTTATATAATAGCAGTCAGACTTCGCCCTGCTCGTGTGATCAGACGGAATCAGCAGGTCATCAAAGTTCTGCTTCGTTGTGACTATAGGAGGCAAGTTATCGTAAATGCTAAACGCTGGGTGCCCTCTGTGAGTGAACGAAGAGTAAAAATAGTTAACAATTCTTTGCCTTACGATTGATAATGGGTTATTTTTCTTCAAGTGCAGATTCTTACCCAAATATGATATAATTTTAGGTGTAACATTAGTGTAATCATCTGTTATGAATTCTTTATCTTTTATTTGCACCGAAGCTACAGATTTTGCCGCTGTACTATATTTATATTTCGACACAACCGCTGCAAGAGTGCGGTTTGTTTTCATAAGTAAATTCCTCATGATTCTTGAGTTTTTCTTCTTGTTGTTCAAGAAAATAACAAAAACTATGGAAATCGCGTAAATGATTTCATTTATTTTTGAGTTATTTTAATTATAAGAAATTATTAGAATCGGAATCACAGATCGGAAGCCACGATCCACGATATCTGACCGTGTTCCGAGTATGTGAGTGTTATTTTGTAATGCGCACTTGCTCTTTTGCAAGTAATTGAAAGGTGATAGCAATAAAAATATGATAAACTAGGCAGGTTTTCTTTTGGAACGAACCCGTTTTGTTTGACAGCAACAGATGACTAAATGTGTCAAACAATACTAGTGGGCGCCGGCCGCCGGGCGCCGGGATTTTATCACCAAATCATTTAGTCATTATTTAAGATTGAATTTTAACCTAGTTTTTCGGATTCAAATAATTAAAAAACTATAAAAACCTAGGCTAACAAACAACCTAGCAATCTCAAAAAGCTTTTATATTTTGGTAAAACGAAGTCCAAATTTTCAGGTACTGGCTGGCAGCTTTCAGAAAAATAAAAGACAGCGGACAATCTCAATCTGTCAGTGTCAAGTATTGCAAATAACCTAAATCTTAGTTTGTTACGTACTTTGAAACACAATAATTTTATGAATATTGACTTAAATACGTATTACAAAAGTACTGAATCACATTAATTTATTGATATCGACCTAAATACAGAATGATTCGTAAGCGGCTTATGCATATCGCTCAGTTGACTGCTGTAGGCCTGACCGGATTTTGTATCGGACAAAATAAGGATAAATTCCATAATTTTCTTTGGAATGACTCAATTATTGTTGATGGTAAACGTCTGAAGAGCATGCCGGGCCTGCCAGTCTTCGGTACGGTATCGGCAGCTACTCCATACACGGAAACCAGTGGCGCTGGAGATCGGGTAAGATCGACTTGGTCAAGCTTTACGTGTGACATTTTAACTCTAAAATACTCTTATCGAAATGTTATGTTAATGTTATTTCGCGTGAAAATCGCTTTTGAATTTTGTTATGTGTACAAGTACTACGTAGACATAGTATTATATTATCTGTGGTACAAGTAAATAATCAGCTAAATCTACAATCCTCAGAAAAGTTTCTAATCAACAAACACGTAGTTGTCAGTATCACTTTCCTAGTACCCGCGTTATTTATTTATTTTAATACAAAATGTACACAATTAATTTTACACGCTAAGCTTAAACTAGGGCGCAGCAAGATAACTTAAAACTAATATTGCAGAGTGTCTATTATTATTTATCTAATATGACTTACATGGATCATTAGGAACTTTCACATTTAAACATTATATTAATTAAACTTATTAGTTTCAAAGTTCCAGTAGCACAACATAATACTTAAATTAATAAAATCACAGTAATAAAGAATGTCAACATAATGTTTAAATTAATGAAATCACAATAATAAAACAATCTCAACTTATCAAAATAAAACCATTACAATATTCAAAGATGTCATACCAAAACTTCATTAAACGTCAAAAATTAATATCATATTACACTAAATCCAATAAACACTTAGGGCCACTGATGTCCCGGGCAAGAATATTGTGGCGCCCACTTAAGGAAATCATTATCAAGTAGTGTCCGACCGAAAGTTCGGTTTCGGTTTCGGTCGATTCGGTGGTTGGAGTTTAGCGGCAAACTTGCCGAAACTACAACCGAAACCGAAACTGCATTCGGGAGTTCTCGCGCTGTTATCGGTCATGTTCGGCGGCCGGCGCGTTGAATTCCATCCAAGCGACGAAGACATTTTGCCGCGTCCACATGCCTAATCATGTCATGACTGGCTTGTGTTTGTAATTCGTTTTGTTTGTTGTGCGTTTTCGTGTGATTTATTTTGAATTCGGTAAGTTTTATCACGTGATATAGCATAAGAGTAAGTAGTAAACATAAAAAAAAAAATAAAAAAAAAAAAAGAACTAATACATAGATTATAGTAGAATTAAGTTTAACCTATCTAAATATCTTTTGATTAATTTAATTCTCTCGCTAATGCTATACCTAAACAAACATTAGTTAGGTACTTAGTACTTACTATAATGCATTAGCGGTGATAATATTATGGATTCAGAGTTGCAAAGTTCATTTTAATTAACGTTTTCTTCATTTTTCCCTCAAAACATGATCGTTGTAACGAAGTTTCGGTTTCGATTTCGGCCGAAACTGACACCGTAGCCGAAATTCGGTTTCGGTTTCGGTCGTTAAAATCAATTTCGGTCGGACACTATTATCAAGTGTTAATTTTTTGCTGAACCAATGTGAATGTATATTAAGTATTTCATCTTTGCTTTAGCGCCAGCCCTAGACCTCGGCATCCCCCCAAATTAGGCCCCCACCCCATCGCGCCCTACCCTTAAAGCCGGCACTGCATTTTCCACCGCAGGGTTTTTTTACATTATTAACAAAATTGTGAATTACAAATTTCAGGTGTCACAAATAATGAAATATGGCTTCCCTAGTTTGGACAATGTGCGTTCCTACGATGACTTCATACTGTCCTATGACCGCCGCAACCGAGTGCCAAACTGGGTGTTTGAGCACATCACGCGTGCACACATTGCTAAGAACGACCAGGTGGATAGAAGCAAATGTGACTTCAAACCCGATGAGAGCATACATCCATTCTTTAGGTGAGAAACTCACTTATTATTCAATAATACATCATAATCTGCCTAGCCTTTTCCCAACTATGTTGGGGTTGGCTTCCAGTCTAACCGGATGCAGCTGAATACCAGTATTTTACATGGAGCGACTGCCTATCTGACCTCCACAACCCAGATAGCACTGGGTAATACGGTATCCCTTGGTAAAACTGGTTGTCAGACTTTTTGGACCACTGACTACCTAACGACTGTCAAAGATCTACAAATGACACCCGGGACCAACGGCTTAACGTGCTTTCCGAGGAACGGAGGAAACTCGGTATGTAATGGGTGGTCACCCATCCACAGACCGACCTAGGCAAGCACGGCTTAACCTAATGATCGATCCGAGCGTGTTATTTCATTATTCAATAATACATTTAAGTTACAACTGGGGGTCTATCATACGCAGGGTCAAATAAATTAGCGAGTGAAACTAGAATAGAATATTTATTTATCGATATTCTAGATGGGTAACATAAAAATTTAAAATCATCTATTACAACCTACCCCTAGGGTGTACAATTATAAGAATAACGCAAACAAATAGAGTAATTCTAACATTAATAAAGTTAGTCATCATCATCTGCCTAGCCTTTTCACAACTAGGTTGGGGTCGGCTTCCAGTTTAACTGGATGCAGCTGAATACCAGTATTTTACATGGAGCGACTGCCTATCTGACCTCCACAACCCAGATAGCACTGGGTAATACGAAACCCTTGGTAAGACTGGTTGTCAGACACTGACTACCTGTAACGACTGTCAAAAGTCTACAAATGACAGCCGGGACTAACGGCTTCATGTTCTTTCTGAAGGCTTGGAGGAAACTCGGTATTGTAATGGGTGGTCACCCATTCACAAAGCAATCTTGGCAAGCGCGGCTTAACCTGAACATCAAACTGAGTTATTATTTAGCCATGAGCTCACCATGGAGAGGAGGATTAATAAACTAAACTAAGTACAAGAACTATTTTAGGGATTCTAAGGATGTTTTGACAGCAGGCACTCGCACAAGCTTTATTATGCCTTTATTGTACAGTGCTTTGTGATTTCTTAATTCTAGGTCACAGAACACAGACTACAAAGGCTCAGGGTTCGACCGTGGCCACATGGCGGCCGCTGGTAACCACCGCCTCTCTCAGAAGCATGTGGATCAGACATTCTTCCTCACCAATATGGCTCCTCAGGTAAATATAATGTCACACCTGTAATCCCCAAGGGATAGGCAGAGGTGTGCCGTACAATACACCCACAGTTTTAATTATAGTTATTTTCAAATACTAATATTTCAAATACTAGTCTTCTTTGAGCATTTCTTTCACCAAAACTTTTATTATGTACCATTCCTCTACTAGGGAGGGTTATTTATATATGTATTTTTTTTTATAAGCGTTGCCCCACTCTAGGAATTTCTCCTGTATCGTGGGTGCGTTTACAAACATTTAAATTCACCTGTAAGCCATACAAATATCTGTAATCGAACCCGCGACACGAAGCGCAGCAGTCAATCGCTCAGCCACTGCGCCAACCGTGCCGTCTCAACTACGGTGGTTGCTATGTTTACTTTCCTACTAAAGTTAAGTAAAAATTACAACTGCAATGGGCCAGAGAACATAGTCTGGAACCGACTGTTGAGTGCGATGCTCGTTGATACAAAATGTACAAAAGTGATTTAGC
The DNA here is from genome assembly GCA_963576755.1 of Noctua janthina. NCBI lineage: Eukaryota > Metazoa > Arthropoda > Insecta > Lepidoptera > Noctuidae > Noctua > Noctua janthina. The sequence continues at coordinate 10,336,678 of OY755068.1, read as the reverse complement.
AGGATATTTCCAATTGCAACCTACTTATATCTACTTGTACAGTCGCCAGAACATAAAGTTACCACAAACTGACTTTCTCCAAATGATTTAAAACCATAAAATGATGATGCTTAAGTTCAAAATCGAATGAGAAAATTTGAGTCTGTAGTAACTTGATGCGCTAGCTAACTAATACAGAATGACGATTTTTTTTCATAATAATATTTTTTTATTGTTTTCAGGTAGGAGAAGGCTTTAACAGACATGCGTGGAATGATTTGGAGAGACATGTGCGTAACCTCACCAAAGTTTATACCAATGTGTACTGTTGCACCGGGCCGCTGTACTTATCCAGGTAGAGTGATCATTCTTTTGTAGTCTAGTCTGTTGCATTGGGTTATGCTAAAATACGAGCGGGTGCGGATGCACGCTCGCGTGTCTGTATTCAAATATAGTATAAACTAAGCACTGGATCTTCTAAGGATATTTTGAGATCTGACCGTGTGGCTGTTATTATTTACCCACAAGCTTAACACGTTTTCATCATCTACACAAATAAATAAAATTGAAGTGTCTATTTGTAATTTCAAAATAACAGCTTTTTACTGAATGCATTTCAAAGTATATTCGGTACTTATAACATTTTTTTATTTTTTGTCTATATGTCTGTTTGTTCCGGCTAATCTCCGAAACAGCGGACCGATTATGACGGGATTTTTACTGGCAGACAGCTGATGTTATAAGGGGTAACTTAGGCTAAGAAAGGGATTAGGATGCTGTGTAAAAAAAATTAAAACCCATGATTTTGTTAACAAAATCCGATTTAAATAGGGAAGTAATATTTTTATATAATTTCACGCAGACGAAGGTCGTGGGCAACAGACAACAACAAAATTATTTTGTTACTAGACAAAATAAGTTTATGGCAATATTTCAACTATATTTCATTTTTAATCTGTGTTCAATTGCGTTTCAGAAAAGAATCGGACGGCAAGTGCTACGTCCACTACCAAGTGATCGGTGCCAACACGGTGGCGGTGCCCACACACTTCTACAAGGTGGTGGTGGCCGAGGCGAAGGACGGCTCGCTCGACATGGAGGCCTACGTCATGCCCAACCAGAAGATACCCAGTGAGACGCCTGTGGCAGCGTTTATGGTAACTCAGTGTATAATTCCGAAGGCTACCGTGCAGACCAATCGCTAGGGCAGACCGTATTGACACGAAGAGCCCTGAAAAATCTGTAGTATATTCAGAAATACTTCGTAAAGGTTCGCGCTCATTATGTCGGGCCGCAGCGATTTGAGCGCTCAAATCGCTTAGATGTATTTCATATGAACTATCGCATACTATGCCCGAAAGTCTGACAACCAGTCTTGGCTAGCTTTCTGAAGCACGGTTGAAACTCTGTATTTAATAGATGGTCACCCATCTTCAGACCGACCTTGGCAACCGCGGCTTAACCTTGAAGATAGATTTGTGCGGCTGTTATTATTTAGCCACGAGCTATTATTACTAAGCTGCTGGCAAAAGATATTATTATTTTACATAATATTCTTATTTTGTTACAGGTACCACCCGAGGCAATAGAAAAGGCGGCAGGTCTTTTATTCTTTGACAAGGTACATAGAAGCAAACTGAATAGAATAAATGGTAAAAAAGTATAAATATTTGTATTATTTTATTTAAATGTTATTTTTTTATAGAATATTATTTTATGATGTTGTTTTAAATGTGATTTGAGATCTATTATGTTACTTCCTGTATTGTAAATAGTTGTTATTTGTAAATAAATTATATAATGTTAAACTATGCATGATATATTGTGGTTTTACTTTTTGAATTTTAGTATTGCTGTACCACAATAATGCTAGAAGTCTACCGGATGGGGGAGCGCTGCTGCATCCTGTATGCAAAATACTGCCTCGTTGGTAGTTTAGTTTAGTCTCAAGTGCTACTACTGAACTTGAGGTCCTGAGTTCGATTCCCGGGTCGGGCAAAGTGTTATTCGGTTTTTCCATCAGGAATTTCTCAGTAGCTGCCACAGACTTGTGCCCGGGTGATGGCAATAGGCTCGCCCCCTATTATATGGAACTTAAACATTACTGGTGAAATGTGTATTATTAAGTACACCTCTGTCTAACCCTTCAGGGATTACATGCGTGGTGTTCTGTAAAACCAAATTTTTTTGTATTACATATTTTATCTGTTAGTAGTAGTTTCTTGTTGAGGAGCACGTGGCTTAATAATAACCGCCACTCGGTTCAATCCGCGCTTACCTAGGTTGGTCCGTGGATCGGTGACCGCCCATTAAATACCGAGTTTCCTCCGTGCCTCGGATAGTACGTTAAGCCGTGGGTCCTGGCTGTCATTTGTAGATCTTTGACAGTCGTTAAGTAGTCAGTGGCCCAAAAACACTAACTACCAGTCTTACCAAGGGGTATCGTATTACCCAGTACTAACTGAATTGTGGAGGTCGGATAGGCAGTCGCTCTATGTAAAATACTGGTAGTAACTGCATTCGGTTAGACTAGAAGCTGACCCTAACATGTTGGGAAAACGCTAGGCAAATGATGAGATAGGTAGGTATATGATGACCTGGTTGTAACCAAATGAAAGAGTTGCATGTATAAAACGTGTGTATATTAGGTATAGTAACATGACGGTACTATCGTAGTATGTATAAAGTGACATATATCTCGCGACCTTAGTCTTCATCGTCATCCGACGCGCCATTTTGCTGCGGTTCATCTTCCACGCGAACGTCACCCATACCTGGGAAAACAGTTAATTCAAATTACAGTAACAGAATAACCACACTTTCACTAAACACTAAATTGTCCAAAATAACTTTAAAGTCGGTCGGCTTTGCTTGTTTTATTGACTTTTTTGCCACCGACTTCCGATGGTAAAGTTATTTTGGACAATTAAGTGTTTTTTGGACGTCTGTTTTTTTTTGCAAAAAAGTTTCTTCTTTTTAGTTGTACTATTCCAAACAATTTCTTAGCATGAATTAATTTTACGTTGTTACAAGAAGTTATTTAGGGACAAACATATCATCAGCATAGTCCAAGAAGAAAAAATACTAATATTAAAGGAGTTATCTCAGAAACTGCTCAAGCAATGTTAATAAAATGTATATGGGACCATCGCGCGGGCATCTTCTGCCAAATGTAAAAGAATCATGTAAATACCCATGACCCAGGTTTGTTAAATACATTAAAAAAAAACAAATGCCGGTGGAATGCATAGCCTTTTTAGAAGTCTGTTGAAAATCAATCTTTCTTCAGTCAGAGAACTATAAAGGGTGTAATAGACCTTTAACGAAGCCGAGAGGCGCTAGTTCTCCCCGTGTTTGCGATCATTTTTTTGTTCTAGACCACACCTGGGAACCTTCTAGTTACGGAGATATTGGGGGTCCAAGTTCCAAGTTTTTTTTAAAATAAATCTTGTTAATGTAAGATGCTTACTTTAAACACCTCCACAACCCCCGTACTATTCAATCCATCCATCATCACAATGCTAAAACCGTAAAACGTGATTTTCACTCCATAAAAAAGTCTTTTCCTAGCAATAATTTTTGCATAAAGTTACTTAGTTTAATGTACAGAATGCTTGCTTGAAGGCTTCGTGAAGGGTCTGTTTACACCTTGTATTTGTACATCATCGTTACCAATTTATTTGTGTCTGGCACAGTATATCTTCATTTGTCCATTTCTATCAGTTATTCCAGAAGATGTGTGAACAGGTACATACCCTGGTCCTCGTCCTCCTCGGCGGAGTCTCCGGCCACCTCCGCGTTCTCGGCCTCCGCGCGCTCCATTTGCCGCGCGAGTTCAGCCTCGTCTGTCGCGGTCACTACCTTTGGCTGTAACACACAACAATCATTTTATGTGCGAATCACAATACTAAGTGAGTGTGAAAGAGGAAGATGGCGGTGTGCACGTTGCCGTGTAAAGACGTTCGGATGGTTGAAAATGAAATAAAAAGCTACCAGATAAAACGGGGTGAATAGAGACGCAGGGGTGAATATAGACAATACTGAAAGAGATTTTAACACTAAATGCATATTTTTGTATGTTTGTACTATGTTAGCAACAAGTACTCTATTCAAACATTGTTTTAAGCTTTCACGGTTTACAATTTAACTTATGCCCGGAGCACTGCGCTGCACTGCTGCTGGAACTGATAGTTACACACTACTACTACACTACTTATACACACACTACACTACTTTATATACACACTCACTACTACACACTCACTCACTCTCTACTAACTTATATCGGGAGCTCAAAATAATGAACAATCACGGAAGATATCCCGTAAGTGACAATATAAGTTTAGTTGTAAACCGTGAAAGCTTAAAACAGTGTTTTATAAAACATGACTAGATATTGAGATCTAAACGCACGCCCAACATTTGCACTTTTATGTCATTGAATTGATCATAGCTAGTTAATTATATTTCGACGCTGTTGCAGGCGCCATGATCGCGGGTTGATAATGAACAATCACGGAAGATATCCCGTAAGTGACAATATAAGTTTCAGTTTTATTAAGTTCTCCAAAGGGAGTTATTAAGTACCATTACGAAGTTTGCATGGTTGCCTGTTTTATAGCTATAGCTCCGTCATATACAGGGTTATTTGTAAAACACCAACAACCTCGCAGGAGTAGATTACTAACAACAAAAAAAAAACGACTCTTCATACAAAACTCGATCAGCTCTTCGGACATATATATGGAGAGTTGAATTTTTTTTGTCTGTTTTCGGAAAAGTCGTAGAACAAATGTTGTTGTTTATGATGTTAGTTATCTACTCCTGCGAGGTTGATGGTGTTTTACAAATAACCCTGTATACATTTATACCTGTATACAAATTTTACCTATGGCTAGTGAACCAATATTTATAAATGGTGTTCTATTTCGTTTACGTCTTTATACTATTTAGTTTGTTTAAAAAAAAGTATTTTTTTAAATTTGGATGTTAGGATTTATTGGATAGTTTAAAATATTTCTATGAACTAGTATTGCCAGTGTTTTCCACTTTAATTGGTAACTTTTAGTATTATGCATTCTACTTACCGCCATCTGGACATTGAATACTCCTCCCGCAGTGTCTATGGTCTCCTTTATTTTGTCGATGGCATCTTGCAAAGCTTTGAGACCGTCTGCTTTCTCAGGCGTTGATGTTGTCATTACTGAAAACATAACACAGTTATAAACATACGTAAAATGAATGTATCTGTCTAAGCAACAGTACCCCACGAATGACTTATATGGAACACAAGTCGGCCTCTAAGAATATTATACTATGCTCCCTATGAAAAGGAGAATAGTGTTATATCCTTTATCACTACATGTTATAGAACCAAGTCCGCCCGCCGTGTCTGACTGTCTGAACGCGATAAACTCGAAAACTATCGAACGGATTTTCATACAGTGTTCACGAATGGACGGAGTAATTCATGAGGAAGGCTTATGTATATATATATATATATATAATTAATTAATGTATTGTGTAAATTGGCCGAAATATGATAATTCTTGAGACATAATGCACCATCGCTTCACATCAGGCGAGCTGCGGCCAAAGACAGGCCTATTTAGCAGTGGCGAAGGTTCCTTACAACTCGATTCCTACCAGATTCCTTTTGAAAAATATCACAGTCAGTATTCTATAGACAAATTATATAATCAAAGTCAAGACTAAGTGTACAATGTGGTAATCACATTAAAGATATGTACTCCGGCTTACCTCTTCCAAAAATTGACTCTTTGCTACTGCTATTTAGTGTAAATATATAGCCTGTACTGTTCCCTCTGCATGGACACTGGCTTCCTCTCCGTGAGTGTGTATTAATTTGAAAATAGAATGCATATTTAAACAAATTAATGATTGAATGGATTTCACTTACCATACAAAGGTGGTGCAATTAGATTAATCTTGATGGGCAAGTCCACAGTGGACAACGCAAGCCCAGCCTTCAAGGCAGCGCGAACAGCGTCGATGCCCTCATAGCCATAGCAGGCACATTCTATGTCCGCGCGGATCTTCACCGCTTGTGACGTTAGCTTCCGCTTGATATTGGCTAGCAGGACCTCTTTCGTGTTCTCGTCCAGACCACATTCGTTCAGGACTGAGGGGTCGCTGAAAAATAGGTTTAGGAATGATTATTTTATATAGGGTGTAAGTGACATCGTCGCACAAACGGTTACCACGTGTTCAGTAAACGATTATGAAAAAAAAAATACTGTTTTCTAAAAAAGTGTAACCTACACAGTCAAAAGGCGAACAGCAGTTTTTCTTTTAAAAATTACCGATACATAAGTTCGATGTGTATGTCACAAATAATTGAAAAGTCGTTTATTTCAGATACTCCTAGTTTTTGCAAAGAATCAGATTATTAAAAATTTAAAAATATTTTCATAGTAATCATGTTGAAATCCCTATTTCTGCCTTTCTTCTCTTAGTTGAAATCTGTCTCTCTATCAGACTTGTTTTTGTTTTTCGAATGCACAGCAAGACAACATTCTGTAGGTTATAGTACAGCAGCCAATGGCCACTGTATCAATCAACCCCGTAGCATGACCACCATAGACAAGGATTACTATGACGGAAGAATCGACAAAATGACAGATTGTGTCGACACAATGACAGATTTCTTTGCACTTTTTTTTTCTAATTCCGTCAAAGAAATCCTTGTCTACGGTGGTCATGCTACGGGGGCAAGTCATCAATCAACTCAGCCAATGGACAATACTGGAAATAGGCTTCACCTACTGTTCAATCAATCACCAGTTTTGATATAATCTAACTCCCTTAAATTAATTATACCCTGACATTCTTGTAGATTAGTTTTATATGGTTTCAGACTAGCGTATTTTTCGGTTTATAATAAGCTCGTATTAGCTTACGCGCGCCACATTTTGTGCTCTAAAAAAGCGAACGCGCTTACACGCGCGCTTTCGTGTATTCGCTCGAACCGGTGGGTTCTGTCAGTATCTATAATTATGTCAGTATCTCTCGCGCCTCGCGCTTATTTTAGCTTATAAGCGCGTAAATGCTCGTACAAGTTGCGCGTGTAGCAAAAGGCGCCCGTATACGACGCGCCTACAGGTGCCACAAAAAACCCCTAAGTATGTAAAATATTTGTTCTTAATCAAAGTAAAAAAAATATATTTTAGAAAACCATGTAATTTTAAACCGACCGAATTAAACCGACTTCTATTTAATAGCCTTTTTCTCCTCCAAACTACCATCCCTAATCAGATGCAAGTAAAAATAATTGTTGCTCTTAACTTGACGCTTTTAAAAAAGACGAATTAGTTTATTAGAAGCTTTCTTATTTTCCCGAGGCTGACATATAAAATCAGAGGTAAAGTTCCGTGGACAAGAAAAAAATTGTGGCTTGACTTATAATTTCCCATTTTAAATTATTTGATACTTACACTGCAGCCTGTTTGAAGAAGTCATAAGCAGAAGCCTTCTTTTTGTATTTCTCCTCAAACAGCCACGCGGTCCTCTTGTACAGCTCCTCTAACTGTTCCGAGCTCTCATAGTGCAGGAGTTCAGCCACATGACGTAGGATGGAGTTCACTGCTTTTGCTTTAGCATACCTCTCTGTACATTTGTCTATATCTTCAGCAGATACACGACGTTTTGACAAGTCTATGTAACCTGGAATGTGATTAAATTGATTTATTGATTGGATTTTTTGGGTGAAAACTATGGTTATTATAAATTAAAGTGACGCTTTTAAAACTAAACAGAGGAAGAAAAATTCAGTTCAGATGTGCATAAACATAAAAACCAATGTTTTTTAATGCAGACTATAAAATTACCATGTCTATTAAACAAAATTATGAAAGAAGGAGGTTCATGATCACAACACTATAAAGAAATCAAAAAAGTTTGACCATAACAGTGTTGATAAGTTATCAAGTTTACCAACAACTTCATTATTTAGTAGTCAACATATAAACACATAACTTATTTAATTAATTAAGTGACTCCTAAACGGCACAACATAGGTTTTCAATTGTGCTCCTAGAACAATTACTAATTGGAGAATAAACTTGTTGTGAGTAACCTAACTTGCCAATTTTTCCTCTCTTTTTTCCATAAAAATTACAACGAAAAATAAAGCGGTACCTTTTTCTTTGTCCACTCTGATAACGACGACGGGTTCAGTCTTGCCCACTCTGATCAACTTGTTGATGGACCTGATTCGACGTCTGGACAACTCCGACAACAAGATCATGCCTTCAATGTTGTTGTATTCCAGCAGGTGGACGTACGCGCCCATCTCAGCGATGGACCTTACGTTCACCATTACTACATCTTCCACCTCCGGATACTTTTCTTGGTAAAACCGACACGAAAGAGGCATCTGAAACAATTTTTTTATTCATAACCTATACATTCTATTTTTTACGGATTGTTAAATTACTAAAGTGTCAGTCGACTTATTTTAATACCTTGTTTGTGTTTTTCTTGTTATTTTGTTAATAATTTTGGAAAATAACTACAAGAATGATGAAATACTGCACTTGTTCACGTTGACGAGTGAAGACAACTTTAACGTTCCTTTTTGACAAGTAAAAGACTTTTACGGTTTGATGACAAATTAGAACTTTGTAAAGTTATAAGTAATGTCAACTTCTTCAGTTCATCTTTTTCAGTTTACATGCAATTGAATATAAGTCATGAATATTTTTAATAGTATCTGTATTTAATTTATAATTATGAAACAATATAAGCGGTCTTATTTCTTCTGTGAATCTTTATGCGTAATGGAATGTGGTCAATGTTGCCAGCCACAAAATAGATTCTATTCACTTTATCCCATAGCTTTACCCTAATTCAAAAATAATAAAAAATCAACAAATAATTTAATTAAATAACGCGGGCATTCTAATTGGGAAAACTCAATAACTGATAATGTTGCATACTGTTTAAGAGCATTGCGTGTTTTGATTTAAGCAATAATCAGTAACCACCGCTAGATGGCGGGATATGTTGCGTGATGATCCTATACGTCTAAAAAGCCGAATAATCAGCTAAACTGCCAATAGAATAAATGAGGGGGAATTCTAAACAACTGTTCTGCAGTCTTGTAGTAACGAAATGCATCATCTGTAACTAAAAAGTCGTTGAATGACTTGCAATGTTTTTCAAAAAACTGACGGGCTTATGCTTATGCTACCGCGTATTCGATATGAGTAATACCATACATTAGTGTTTGGTAACGTTGACGCTACAAATGCTACAATAATAAAACTGGGTCGATTCTGTAATCAACCATAAAGAGGGCGGACGATGAAGTGAACACTGCGAACCCTGACCTGTAACTTTGCCCTATGGAATTGATTTATTAGGCCTCTTACCAGCAACGCCTTCGTGTCTTCTTAGGTATTGGTTAGATACTAGACCTTCAGGTGATTGTCCGTATACATTGTCCCTTTATAGCTATTTAACGTGCACTTTAACTCTGATCGATTCCCAACCCTTCTCATCTTATTGCCCTTGTCCCTTGTTATTTGGGTTCTTCCTAACCCGTTTCTGTAACGAATATCGTCGACGCGTCAAAGTTCAATTTTATTTAGATGCGATCGGCTGTGATTATTTATTTCACCAATCACAGTAGTGTACTCGTGCCTAACAATATTAGCTTAACTTTTTTCGTGTTGATTTTCATATCAGAAACCGGGTATAAGTCAGCTACTGCACCGCCAGTGTAGTACCAACTCCGGTCTAGTACTACACTACTACGGATAGTGCAGTTTATTTTTTTTTTCTTTTTTCATACTTCAAACGAGGTAGAATTTTAGCGTATAAAACCTTCTTATTCTTCTTCACGACAGTAATTCACGAAGGGGCATACAGACATGTACCAGTGTTATGTGTCGAAGTTCCCAGTTGGTTGCATTAGTTCTTATTTGACAAAAACCAAACTGTTTGCTTTTTGACTCACAGAGCCGTGAGTCAAGAAGCAAACAGTTTGATTTACGACTAATAACTTTAAAGGGGTATGCACACATGTGCTGTTGTTCGCCAAACACGGTTTAGCCCAAACTCAGACGCTCCTTGTATCTCTTGCATTCGAAGATTTTGTTGGCCATAAATAATTATAATCATTATTTGTTTATTTATTTATACTTCATGTACAATAATGGTACATAGGCGGATTTAATGCCACAAGGCATTCTCTACCAGTCAACCTTTGGGTTAAATAAGAAAACATCGTGATAGGGCATTATGGCTTTCAATTTTATGCTTTTAGTCAGCATAGATTTCTATGCATCCATAATAAATATACCCGCCTCCTCTTGTATTAAGCTTATAAAAATGATTTTGTATTAGAAATACAAAATATCTTAAGAAAGAAGGTCTAACCATCCTCTTTTTTGTTAGGTTTGAATCCTAATATAAAATTTATTACTAGTAAATAAAACTTATATCATACTTCCTCATAGTTCTAATGATTTGTTAGCAACTTATTTAATTGTTAATTAAACACGGGTTGTGTGCGTTTATCTCTCCGCCCATTAAAACCTATTAACGAATGAAATCTATCGCATTCCTTGTTGGCATGCACTCGTTCTAGGAAGATGGCCTATTTAAAGATTCTCAGAGCCTTGACAGTGTGATTTAATTGAAATAATTAATGCATTATTGTGTCATCGCTTTGTCATAGACGATTTGATATGAGTGAGTTCTGCTTGATACAGAGGTATCCTGATTTCAGATCTCCTGAATAGCGACAGTGAAATTAGCTCCGTGTTACGTGTTGTATGTCGTAGTTGCAAACCCAAAACAGGCGCATTACCTACTTTGTTTAATATATTTCATCACCACTGCTCTCAAAACGGTGACGAAACCGGCATTTCATCAGATTCCTTGAAATAAAAAAAATAAACATAATTGTGACATTTACTCATAATATAATCTCATCGACTCGTCCCAAATTCAGTGAGAGTGTTACAAGATATTATACAACTTCTTCTGTCCTGCCCTTCGTGCATAATTGTGTAGGAATTAAGTGAGGCAAACGACAGAGCTGGCCAAGTCTCTACACTGTTCCTACTGGCCGGATAATATTTAAGTAATCGACTCGAGAAGAAGAAAAAATATATAAGAGGTTATTTGACTTTCAAAAAAAAAAAAGGGTGTAAATAGACCCTTAACATAACCGAAAGCCACTTGTTCGCCCCGTCTTTGCGATCATTTTTTTGTTCTAGACCATACCTGGGAACCTTCTAGTTACGGAGATATTGGGGGCCAAAGTTCCAACTTTTTCAAAAGGTTTTTTTAAATACACGTTTTTAATGTAAGATTTTTACTTTACACACCTCCACGATCCCCGTACTATTCAATCCATCCATCAGCACAATGCTTTGAGTGCTTTCCATCGAGTCCTACCTTAAAACGTGATTTTTCACCCCTAAAAAAGTTTTAGTGTTTTGCGTAAAGTTACTTAGTTTGATGCTTGGTTGGCTGCTATGTGAAGGGTCTGTTTACACCCTGTTATTGTATTAGCTTACATACTGTATTAGCTTTTTTGAGTTTCATCAACAAAATTCACGATAGACAGTACCTACAAACAAAGAAGGTGATGTTATCTCTAAAGTCTAGATTGTAGACGCGTGCATTCAGCGGTGTGCCTTTGATTTGTTAGTTCTTATTTAGAATTCGTCGCCCTGACTGAACTGATTGGAATTTACTGCAGCTTATTAGTTTAATAAAGTTATGAGCTCTTAAAATCCCACGGAAACAAAGAAAGGATTGAATATCAGGCGCCATGTGTACCTAAGTCTTCATTAAAGCTTGCCGTTGAGGTCGGCAGGGACGTCTTGTTTGACCAGCTGGTGCATTTTGTTTACGAAATTATAATGAATGAAAATTGATTGAGCTAAGAAGACAATTGACTTGTTACAGTGGCTTGCTACGACTCCGTAATCGAATCAAAAATATTATGATGGATTTGACATTTTTATTCTTAGGTCCTTTCAGAATTTTCATATTTCAGCCCTCAGTTTAGAAGATCCTGGAAGGAAAATTGGAAATCTATGTGGCTGGAAAGAAAATTGGAAATGTATGTGGCTGTCACACCACGGTTAATTAATACTTTGTTCTTTTTCCGTATCAATTTAAAATAATCTCTTGACAATGCTCTTCATCATCATCATCATCATCATTTCAGCCGAAAGACGTCCACTGCTGGACATAGGCCTCCCCCAAAAATCGCCACAATGCTCTTGATTGAACTTTTTAAGGAAAGTTTATAAATAAAGCCTTATTGGTATTCGGATTTGTGTAAACGTGTTAGCACTGGCAGTCAAGAAAAAAAATAAGATTTTAACACAATATTTTGACAATTGAACAAATTTGGAGGGAACGTTATTTCCAAAAGATATTTTTATTAAAATTTTATGCAAATGTTTAAAAATGTAATGTCGACACAGTTTTCCTGTTACCAAGTTTTTTCACTATGTAGTTGAGCTATACAGTGTGCCGATGTTCCGAGGTAAGTACCTACTTAGTCATTTGAAAGCAGTAAGTTTTCATGTCATCTCTTCGGATCGTTATCAGAACATTTAAATATTTTTTAAAGAAATTTTAAATGCATATCTCCTTTTAGTACTAAACAAGAGAAATATGTTTTCACATTATTCCCTGTTTTCTCTAAATAATGGGTGTATGCCTCAGATCAAGTAAAAAAAGGTGTAAACGAAGCCAAAAGGCAAAGCTTGTTCTCCTCGTCATTGCGATATTTTTTATTTGTTCTAGAAATCTAGACCATACCTGGGAACCTGCTAGTTACGGATATATCGGGGGACAAAGTTACACCTTTTTCACATTTTTTTAAAATACAGGTTTTTATGTTATGCTTTACGACCCCCGTACTATTCAATGCATACATCAGCAGAATATTTTAAGTGCGTTACATTGAGTCCTACCGTGAAACGTTATGTTTAGCCCAAAAAAAGTCATTACACAGCAATAATTTTTGCGTAGAGTTACTTAGTTTGATGTACAGAATGCTTGATAGTGGCTTCGTGAAGGGTCCGTTTATATCTTGTATACTTCTATTTGTTAATTACCGCTTTTCTTGTTACAGGGGGAGTTGCTATGAGGAATTTAAACTAATTATTGGACTTTGCAGACACGTGTAGTTATGCACTTCACTTTATGGTCAATTGCGGTTGCTTGCTGCCAGGAGCTTATTAATTGATATATATCAGAGTTGGCTGTCAAATCTCAGCGGTGGTGAGCGTCGGTAGTCAGTAGGAGTGCGATAAGACGCAGCGGTTGGGTCGCGCGAGGCTGCGCGCGCGCTCGTTATGCGCGAGAGTTCGTAGTTATGAGTAATATGGCGGTTTATAGGTAAGCTTTTGCATGTTTTAAACTATTTACTTAATTAAACAAACATGTTTTGTATTTCGTCAGAAAAAAATGTTAAATGATTATAATTCTTGGATTGAATTTTAAGTTTGGAGTTTTGGAAGCTTTTTTTTTTAGTATTTTTGGTGTAATTTTTAATTTTCTGCTTATTATGTATTGTATGCCACAGCATGTGCCATTGTGTGTAAGAAAACCATATAACTCAATTTTTGAACTAGGTATCTTTATATACATAATTATACAGATTAAGTTATGGCCTATCACTGATCCAAAGTAAGGTACCAACTTATTGTATTGGCCTGAAACACTGTTTCTCTTTATTCTTAAAAATGGTGTTCTTAAATTTAATTTTATAAAGCCTCAAACTTTTCAACTATCAATTAAGGGAATGAGCGGAATAACCCCAACACGAGTATTTTTAATTACTTACCTGTTTCTTTCACAATTATGATTTTTTATATTTTTTTATTATGGACTGCAAGCAAATTAAAGTATTCTCAATTCTTTAACTTAAAATCGATGATCTCTCAATATGCGGCTCATTACTGGTACATATAAGTGCTAAGTGCAGAAATATCTATACAAATAAAGTTGAAGTGTCCGTTTGTAATTTCAAAATAACAGGTTTTTACTGAATGCATATGAAAGTATATACGGTACTTTTAACAAAAAAACTTTTATTTTTGTCTGTCTGTCTGTTTGTTCCGGCTAATCTCTGAAACGGCTATTTTGACGGGTACTTTTACTGGCAGATAGCTGATAAGGAGTAACTGAGGCTACTTTTGCTTTAGGTTAAAAGTTTAGGGTTCCGTGCAAAAAAACTTAAAACCCTTGAAATTGTTAACAAAATCCAATTCAAATACCTAGGGGAGAAATATTTTTGTAATAATTTCACGCAGACGGAGGTCGCGAGCAACAGCTGGTTTTTAAATAAAACTGCATTTAGTAAGCACACTTAATGTAACTCCTTCTTTAGACAGACATTCAAGGAACTTAACACGATGACGAATGTCGTTAGTGGCACACTCGCTAAACGAAACCAATGAATTGAATGATCGTATCACATCGCCGAATCATGCGTTCGTAAACTTGTAAAAATACATACATACAATTATCGTTACGTTTGCATTTCATCATTTGCGTTCATGTTTGTGAGTAATTCGCCTTTGACAGACGTGTGATCAGCATGTCATGTAGTACCTATTTAAATGTAGTTGTCATCATGATTCGTGTTTATAGGGAATGTTCCCACATCTATCATGCCGAGTTTAAATCTTGATGCGTGATATTAGTACCAAACGATGGAGATAGCAAACGGAACAGATGAACTTGTGCAGATCGGCCTGAGACAGACACTAAACGATAGCATAGATTTTTATATCGTTTAATGTTTTTCGTATGTGTCTATAGAGATCAACTGAGATCTCAAAAAAAGGAAAACATCGTAAGGTCGCATCTTCTAGAACTGAAAATTCGAAGAGATGTCCGCCGACTCCCTTCTCTCAGAGAGAAGACCTGTGTACTAGCATGTGTAGCATGACCACCGTGGAAACGGGTTTTGTCGACGGAAGAATAGATAAAATGACAGATCAACAAAAGAAATCTGTCATTTTGTCGATTCTTCCGTCGTTAAAACCCGTTTCTACGGTGGTCATGCTACACTGCAGTGGAGACGAGTCTGGCCGAATATATTGTTGAGGTCGTAACAGCCGTTAATAAAAAAAAGCTGGATAAGATAGGCTACTAACTGTTTTCATCCCCCGTTCTGTAACAACGGTTGCCAGGGGGGTTTCTATCTCGTCTAAAAGCAGGAGTTATTCCAGTGTGGGAAAGAGACAGACCTACACAGGTCGTCTAGCGCCATTTCTTTACCACGACGTCATGATAGGCCACCTGGACTCGGAAGTCCCTATAACAGAAGGCACAAACAAATATAAACATTAATGTGCCTTGTTCCGTCTCTTTCGATGTTAAAGCCCGGATTCCAGAGGACCAGAGCGGAGAGGACATTTTGTAAGATTCCACCAATCACAAGAGAGACGAGAGACGTTGTGTCCATTTCAACCAATGTGATTGGTCGGTTTCCGCACAACTCCTCTCCACTCCGCTCGTCTGCGCTTTGGTGGAGTCCAGACCTTATAAATATCTGGACCAGTAGCAATCACTCAGTGCAGTCATTAATTCATTAATGTTCGTATTTCATTATTACAATGTTCATTTTGTTGGGCCATTTTTATTTAATACCCAAGTTAAGGTAAATGAAACTAGAAACATTTGTATTTGTTGTCTATGATTCAAGTTTATTTTCTGAATCCATTGTAGGTAGGTACTGCCGACAGTGACAAAGCAATCTTCTTTTCATTAGTGTGTGAAATAACTTACAGGCTGTCAGCACATACCCAAGAATAGGGTTAACATTTCTTAGAAAACTTCTGATAGTAAAAGCCATTTGAAAATAATCCGGACATTTTTCCTTTTCTTTTTTCGACAGTCTTAATTAACTCTTTATACCATAATATCACGCTTGTAATCCCCGAAGGGTTAGGCAGAGGTGTACCTAATAGTTATGTTTAAGTCTCATGTAATAAGGGGCGAGCCTATTGGCATTAACCGGGCACGAATTCAGACTCCGTGGCTGCTAATGAAGAAATCCTGAACGAAAAACCTAATAACAATCGAACCCAGGACCTCATGCTCAGCAGTCGCGATTGCGACCCCTACAACAAAGAAGCAGTTAACTTTTTTTGTTTCTTAAAAATCCCCTTAAGTTGTAAAGTCTATATTGAAGAGACAGATTGAGCAAAAGCGTCTCCACAAGCGAATGAAAGATTCCCGCCAAGACTTGCAGCTCTTGGACCGAGTCGAGGAAAGGACTGCCGAGGACGTGGACGACGACGAAGAATACTATGAGGACGAGGACGAAGAGAGCTACAACTACTACACTGGACCCAGGGAGCTGACCAACCTTACTGATAGACAACCACAGCTGTAGCGTAGTTACGTAGATAAATAAATTATTATTATTATTATATGACAAGGCCGGATAAAGTCCGGACGAAGGCCCGAACAGTCGGACATGTACGCACAAATCCAGATGAATGGTAACCCTGAACAAGAAGGGCCAAGAACCTAATTTCTAGCAATTCTATTCTTTATTTTTCTATCGAGATTCAATGACCGAGAAATAGCGAAACACAAAGTTTCATTTGTTTTCATTAGGGCCGACTGTACCCATTTTATTATGTAGGAAAGTAGCAAAAAGTTTTGATACAACCACGAAATTCAATTCAGAGTTAATTAGGAACAAGTATTGCCCAGACGGATCAGAAGGCTTAAAGTCACCCAAAGGGCAATGGAGAGGGCTATGCTCGGAGTTTTCTTGCGTGATCAAATCAGAAATGAGGAAATCCGCAAGAGAACCAACGTTTCCGACGTAGCCCGAAGAATAGCCAAACTTAAGTGGCAGTGGGCAGGGCATATTGCTCGCAGAACGGATGACCGTTGGGGCCGAAAATTTCTGGAGTGGCGACCGCGAACCGGAAGACTTTAAGTTGGAAGGCCTCCGACTAGGTGGAACGATGACCTGGTGAAGGTTGCAGGGATTCGCTGGATGCGAGTCGCACGGGACCGATCAATGAGGCGACACTTGGGGGAGGCCTATGTCCAGCAGTGGACGTCTTTCGGTTGAAATGATGATGATGATGATTGCCCAGACAGGTGTAATTTTTTTGCTCAAAACGAGACTTGAATTTGAGTCTACTACTGTCTACTTATGCGCTGATTGTGTACTGAAATTGTATGAAAACTCTTAACATGTTTCAGCGACTCATTCTGAGCTTCTACAGCAGTTAACATCATATTATTTAATATTAGGGTTAAAGTATGAAATTGCGGATTTGTATGGACGACTTCGTGAAAAGTGATATTTGCGTCCCAATTTTTGTATTTTTCTTGGAAACGTCTGAACCGATTATGTATGATGCAATTGCAATAGTTAGAGTCAAAAAAGCTGCGCTGCACTGCGTATCTTAAATTCTCAAAACACAGTCTATTACAAAAATATACTTACTTGAAGTAGTGAAACCGACGGCACATTGAAACAGGTGTTTTGACACACTTCCCTATGAGGTAATATGAAACTACTAGTACGGTCTTTAAATTCCAAAAGGTACGTAATTTAACAATAAATCGAATAAAAATGGAATTAGGAAAAATATAACTATACGTCAAAGTTACAAACAGAATAAAGAGAAAGAAAGCCAATAGAGAATGCCTTGTGGCATTAAGTCCGCCTATGTATCACTATTGTACATGAAGTTTAAATAAATAAATAAATAATAAAATGTGAGAAATAAAAGGCAATTTCATAGTTAAAGACCTGTTATGATTGACTTGTAATAAACCCCACACACTAGGTATAATGTTTATCCCTCTAGTGCAAAACAGTTGCGTCTCCATCATTATTTTTACTGCTACAAAACATGATTATGCTGTACTGTACACTGTACAGGCATCAGGGCTTAGGTATAATCCGAGTCCCACGTAGTCCCTAGTGCGAATGCCTTATCAATTATTTGCTAAAATAATCACTAGAAACCAGTACGGACAAGTTTCGGACGCGATACTTTTATGTAGCTGGCCTCAAACTCACCAGGTAACTAAATATTCATAGTGTGTGCAGATTTCGATATTTAAATGGCGTAATAGGCTTGTCTACATATAATAATGCATTGCTAATCAGACAAGCAGTCACAAAACCAATCTAGTTACTTATTGGAGAAGATGCCAAAAATATTTGCACATAATTTATCTACGAGGAATCAATGTGCTTCGTTACATTGACCCACTCAAGAGACGTCACAATACCGTTAAAGAACCCATCAAATTGGCTACTAGCCACTCATTGACTGTTGAAGGTCAATTCAAGTGGTCGGGACGCAGTTCAATTATTTGTTGACCTGAGTATATCGAGATTCGATGCCCAAAGTAGGACACGGCTGATGGTTTTATTTATTTGATGCATCGACGCTTTGGCGCCAGTGTGGTAGGTTAAGGTCGGGAAGATGGTGGAAGTATCTAGATTATTCCTTAGCTGGATAAAAACGAAACCAAGTAGATCTCATTCATTGAAATATTTTTTGTAGTTTACTATGTTTGGTAATAAACATAATGATAACGAAAAAATTTGTAAAAGCCATAAACGGACAGTGAGTGTTCAGAGAGGTAGGTAGATTACATCAGAGCAAATAAGTTTTGATTTATAGCAATTTTATTTAATTCAACAACACAACAACGACGCGACGATTAGGTAGAGGTGTCCCTAAAGTAGGTACATCCACATTTTGACAGCTATGTTCAAGTCCCATGAAATAATGGGCGAGCCTTTTACTACCTGCTGTTAAACTTTAAACCAAATGTTAACCGGCTAATTCATTTTGTTTCTGTTTTCCAGGTTTACTATTTTCATAATTGTGATATCATCATATCCAACCAGCAATGGACAAACAGGTGAGATAATAATTGAAACATTATTTGTTTTAGGCAATTTAGTAGTCTATTTTAGTTTCTACTCTTCATAACATCTATATCACCATTAAAAAAACAATTTACTTGTCAGAATTGACCAAATTGGTCTGTACCAATTCTGTCAATATCAACTGATTTCCAATTCATATTTTGATGCATTGATTTGAGACCATTTTATGGCAACGTTTGTTCGTATAAACTTATTATGAAAGCATATCAATTTCAATAATTGCTAAGAAGTATTTCTTTGGTCTAGTTTTAATGGGTCAGTTTACTAAATACTACTTATAGGGGTCTATGGGGACTCCCCAAATGAGCTGCTTCTACTAACTAGCTTACGTTTGAAGAGTAGAAAATACGCTAAATCATCATCTGCCTAGCCTTTTCCCAACTATGTTGGGGTCGGCTTCCAGTCTAACCGGATGCAGCTAAATACGAGTATTTTACATGGAGCGAATGCCTATCTGACCTCCACAGCCCAGAAAATACTCTAAAAACCGGTGTTATTTCAGACACAAGATACATAAATTTCAGCTTTGTCTATAATGGTTACTTGCGATACTTCTGCTCTTATGTCCTTACGCGGCCTTGATCTTCTGATCATTTCCACAAGCCGAACGCTCAAGTGACATGCGCCTTGAGACAGGAGTAACGACAGCGACAGTAGAAGCGCAACATTTGTAATGTAGTCCGGTCATCCGACATATTTTTAGTATGACTGATGCGTTTCATTTGGGCGTTTACAAGGGAAAAATACCAGCTATGTTGGTTCAGACATATTGATAAGAAAATATTTTTCAGGCATTATCGGGATTAAAATATTTTTGTGATGGCTGGACTACAGTTGACGATATTGTAGCTATATTGCAGCATACATAGTTGCTATATATTGCTTGTTTAGAAGCACCTTGACACGCGTGTGCGTGGCACTAGATGCAAGGCCCCTCGCAAATTGCACCCAAAAAAATCACTTTAGTTTAGTTTAGTTTATTTATTAATAATTATCAAAAATTACAGGTCATATTTTGGAAAAAGTAAAAACACAAATCATAATACATTAAAAAAAAAAACAAGTCATTATACATTAAAAAGAGCATTAAACACAAATTATCATAAATTAAAAAAAAAATAAAAAATACACAATAAACAAAATAATAGAACCTTACAGTATACTAATCACATAAATTACTAGGTGATCGGTTATCTTTTCAGAAAACACCACTACAGTGCAACCCCTTGCAGACATTGCAACCTCCTGCTCCTCCAACATGTCAGGGGACGTGGACTTCCAGACCGTGGACCTGATAGGCGTGTACAAGATGGACCTACGCGACACTAAGGGCATCACCCTGGTACAAGGGTCACAGGACCTGCAGAGAGCTTATAGAATCGGGATCAATGTTAACTTGACACTGCCTTTGCAGTAAGTATGGTGAAACAACTAAGAAGTGAGAACCGTGTTCGATTTAAAATATTCAACTTCAAAAATGCCGGAGTATTTAATTTACAAAGTGCTATTTAATTAAATCAAAACCATATTTTTTTAACCTTTTCGCAAGTAGTTCCTGGTGACGTATGTGGGTATGGGCAAGTGTGACATGCGAGAGGAAGACGTTGCATATCGTAACGTCTTCCTTAGGCGATTCTCACACGACGCCGCGTGTCCACGTGGTCCGGCTGTTAAGTGGACCTCACACCGCATTAGCTTGTATGGAATCCGTTGGTGCATAGCACACCAGCGACGCTCAACGCCTGTCCGCGTGGCGCGCCGCCAATACATCTGCTTCGCCGCATCCACCTGACCGCGCAGACGAACGGTGTCTTGTGAGATTCGCCTTAAAGAAGGTTGTGTGTTTCAAGTATTTAACCCCTTCTATCTCAGTGACGTATTCCCGACGGGCCTGCCGCCCCACTTCACGGTAGTGGGCACTTTCAACGCGCGCGGGCAGCGGCGCCCGTGGAGCCTGGTCCGGGCGCGGTCTGCCTCCAGCCTGCAGTTCTCGCTTACATTTCTGCCGGTCACCAAGAAAATTGCGGTCTTTATCGGAGGCTCCAGGGTTATGTTTAATAGTTGGGAGGTGGGTAACTCGTTAATGAGGTCTATGCAGAGTTACTTTAGAAAGTGCTTAATGTGCTATTACTATTTTAAGCGTTTTATAAAAAAATGCTAATACAATTTTAGTTTCTGTTTCATTTTTGTAGATGCAGTAGCATCGCTATAATTGAGTATTCGTAGTCGAGGTCATTTTCGGCAAAAGTTGATATTACTTTTACAAATAACTGAATTTGATTTCGTTTCCAGATATTCACTCCAGGTTGGCACAAGATACACACTTCCATTTCTAACCATACGGTGCACGTTGCTGTCGACTGCGTTGAGGTAAGTAAGGAATCATACTCATGCTTAGAACATACAGGGTGTAAGGGACAGCCCTCCACAAAGTGACAGGGTGCATTCTGCTACTTATTTTGAATCATATTCCACTGGAATTTTACTCCAGAACTTTTTAATTTTTTTTTCATCTACTATTCCTTTATTTCAATGTAAAATTACATTCCCTGTACGCAGCACTCCATTTATGTAAATAATACGGCTAAAATAAAAAATCCAATAATGGATGTTGAAATACTCTAACGAGCGACACGTGAAATCAGCTTTTCATTTCCTGCCTAGCTACAGAGTTCATCAAACTCGTCGTCGCGCTTGCCGTTCGCTACGTGAGCTTTACCACGGTAACGAAACATTGCATCTGAGGAAATAAAACAAATCAAAATTGGATTCCCATAACATTTCTGAAATAATTTCTTGTACCGTTCATCTCAGTATGATAATATATACTGAATGCACCCCATCAGTTTG
Source organism: Noctua janthina (assembly GCA_963576755.1). Taxonomy (NCBI): domain Eukaryota; kingdom Metazoa; phylum Arthropoda; class Insecta; order Lepidoptera; family Noctuidae; genus Noctua; species Noctua janthina. The sequence goes on along the minus strand of OY755068.1, from coordinate 10,314,903 downwards.
TGGAGGGCTGTCCCTTACACCCTGTATAATCTCATTTATCGTTTACGGCTGTTGGATTTAATTGTGGCCAAAAACAACGAAAGAAACAAAAGTTGCCTTTTAATCCAAAGTTTGGAGTCCCCGATTGTGTAACACACTTTCAACCACAATCTGAAAGATTGAAAAGAAATGATTGAATGATTGTTTGTACATTGATTTTGAAAGAAATTCATAATCATCTGATCCATAGGTTAGAAAATTGACTGCTCGGTAACAATCACGGAAATGTGAGAGTGAGATGGTGTGTGTGATGTGTGTGTGTGTGTATGTTTACATACTTATCCCGCAGAAGTTACAGGTCCTTTTGCCGAAACTTGTCGTATTTCATCGTTATGTGTGTTTTATACTTTCATGTTTCAGTTAATGCCAGAGAAAATAAGTTCTCACGACTTTACCAACGCTGCCACTGTCACCATCGTGTCTAATGATGACGGGACCTCTGCACCTGTAAGTTGGCTAATATTTAAATTCTTTTACTATAGCGACCCGTCTTTGCTTCGCACGATTTTTGGCGACTTCATAGAACATAGGGGATTTATTTATTTAATTCATGATTTACACATTTAAACTTTCTGGAATAAGCTCTCTAAAATCGTGGAAACCGTATCAAAATCCGTAGCATAGTTTAGGAGAACGATACGGCCATACAGTTAAGAAAATCGACTTTATTATGTTTAAAACGACATCAAAAGAAAACTATTGGACCCAAATTTATTACCAACTCTTTTATAAGGATTTCGAATTTGGGCTATAACATTATGCAACTTGCAAAAACAGACACATCTCTGCGGCAGACCGATATGCTATGAATAAATGCATAAATTACCTTTATTCACATGCAATATAATATAATGACTCGCTAATAAATAACATGATCGTTCAGTACCTACTTACCGCTGTCCTTATAATTTGAGCCACACAACAATCCCGTGAATTGCTCCGGTTCACTTGCATGGATTTGCGGAAATCCGGCTTATATGTCATATCCGGGGCATCGGCCGGATGTGGCTACCCGGGTATTACCTGCTTTGGTTGACGTCTGACAATTTGAAACCGATATTACATTGTAGGAATGAAAATTTGTATTTAACTTTATATTGGGGACCGTTACGGTACGGTTTTCTGGGTGATCCTTGTTCATGATCCATAATCATCGCTTTTTCTCACCATTTTATCTTGGAGTCGGCTTCTAGCCTAACAGGATGCAGTTTAATATCATTCTTTTACATGGAGCGACAGCTGCTATCGCCACAACTCAGTTTCTGGCTAATACCCTTTGGTAAGACTGCTTGTCAGACTTTTGGGCGTCTGAGGACTCGTAAAGATTGGCCAAGATCGAAGAATGACATCCTGGACCAGCGGCTTAACTAGCTTTCCGAGAGACACGCCCTCCGCGCCTCAGAGAGCGGGCATATTAAGGCTGCGTTTCTACCAGAGATGTGCGATGAATTTGTGTGAAACTATCAAATAATATGAGCCTCTAGTCCACAGATTGAGCTAAGCTAACTATTGATTTGATTAGATTGGTTATTACCCGACTACGGCGAAAAAAAAGGAGGGTTATGATTTTTGACCGGTATGTTCTGTTCATAGTTTTTTACGCACATGTCTGGTGAAGACGCTGCCTTAGCCGTTGTTCCGCTATGTAAAGATGGTTCTCGTTCACCCATCCACGGATTGTCCTCGGAAAGCGCAGCTTATCATGCAGTGATCCGTAGTGAATTTATTCAGTAACGTTTTCCCTTTGTATTCAGACTGGTTCACAATGTAAATTCAATTCAATTTTTTTAATTCAGATTTTGTTGTCCATATAGTGCATATAGTGTTAGCAAAGTAAATAAAAAACTTACAAACTATCTTAGTAAGTTTTTTACCTATGAAATTGGAGATTTGTATGAAAATTTTAAAAACAATTCTTTTTTTATTTTTATTTATTTTAGCTTATTTAGTTTTTTTATCTTTCCGATTTGACGCAAGTGCTTCAATGTCGTTTTAACACTAACTCCAAGGCCCGCAGCAAGCTCAGCCGTAGATTGAGTTGGATCCGTTTCCACTACCGCCTTCAATTCGTCGTTGTCGACAATGGTTACCGGCCGACCGCGAGGCTCATTCTTCAACCCAAAAATTCCAGATTTAAAACGATTGAACTAATAATGGACCGTGTTTATGCAAGCAGTGTTAGGCCCGTACACGTCGTTAATCTTTCGTGTTGTTTGCGCAGCGGTATGTCCACGTAGGAACTCTTATTCGAAAATTGTACGAATTTTCAGTTTATCCATGGCGCCAAAAACTACCACAATTTCTCAAAAACAAAAAACTATCTAAAAGCAAATGACTGAATTTGAAATTAAAAGAACACGGCTTTCGAATAAAATTTATTTGAATTTCGAATTGCGCGCCAATCCACAGATAATTAAATCTGAAAATGCTGGTTATTAAATCTCCAATTACAGTAAAGACCTATTATTACACATGGATTTGTATCCATAGCCTCCATAGAGGACTTTCTATTTTACTTATTATTTTCAGATAGATCTCCAATGGCTGTCGCTAAGCTGCGACCGGTACAACTTGAGTCGGGATAGCTGTGAAGAAATCGTAAGTTGAACTTACAATGGATATTCCAGCTGACGTCTTTGATTATGGCAATCATCATCATCGTCATCATTTCAGCCGAATGACGTCCACTGCTGGACATAGGCCTCCCCCAAGTGTCGCCACATTGATCGGTCCCGTGCGTCTCGCATCCAGCGGATCTCTGCAACCTTTAAAACATCATCGGTCCACCTAGTGGGAGGCATTCCAACGCAACGTCTTCCAGTTCGCGGTCGCCACTCCAGAACTTTCCGGCCCCATCGGCCATCCGTTCTGCGAGAAATGTGCCCTGCCCACTGCCACTTAAGTTTGGCTATTCTTCGGGCTACGTCGGTAACCTTGGTTTTCTTACGGATTTCCTCATTTCTGATTTGATCACGCAAGGAAACTCCGAGCATAGCCCTCTCCATTGCCCTTTGGGTGACTTTAAGCCTTCTGATGAGGCCCATTGTGAGCGACCACGTTTCGGTCCCGTATGTAATCACTGGCAACACACACTGGTCATAGACTTTGTCTTGAGACACTGTGGTAAGTTGGACGAGAAGATACCACGCAACTTTCCGAACGCTGCCCAGCCGAGTCGGATTCGACGATTAACATCTTTTTCGAAGTTAGACCTACCTAACTGGATCGTTTGTCCCAGGTAGACATAATCGTCTACAACTTCGAGTGTAGAGTCTCCGATCTTGATAGGAGTGGGTGTTCATGGGCATTTAACATGAGTTTGGTTTTGTCCATATTCATTTTAAGACCCACTCTTTCGGAAGCTCTACTGAGGTCATCGAGCATTGTACTGAGGTCCTCCATGGTCTCAGCCATGGCCACTATATCGTCGGCAAACCGAAGGTGAGAGATGTACTCGCCATTGACGTTAATGCCTAGCTCTCTCCAGTCCAGAACCTTGAAGACATCCTCCAGTGCAGCGGTGAACAGTTTCGGAGATATGACGTCTCCCTGTCTCACACGACGCTGCAGAAGGATAGGTTCCAAGGTCTGGTCCTGAAGTCGGACTATGGTGGCGTTTTTGTACAAACACTTCAACACCTCGATGTACCGATAGTCAATTTGGCACCGTTGGAGAGACTGTAGTACAGCCCAAGTCTCGATCGAATCGAAGGCTTTCTCGGAGTCCACAAACGCCAAACAGAGAGGCATGTTCTTCGGTCTTCTGTATAACGTGCCGCAGCGTATGTATGTGGTCTACGGTGCTAAAGCCTTTTCGGAATCCGGCTTGTTCGGGAGGCTGAAAATCGTCAAACCTGCGCGCGAGACGATTCGTGATGACTCTTTAAAACAACTTGTAGACATGGCTTAGAAGTTAGATGGGCCTACAGTTCTTCAGCCGGGCATTGTCGCCCTTTTTGAAGAAGAGTCCCACCACACCCCTGCACCATGCCTGCGGCGTCTTCCTCTCGAGTATGACGGAATCAAACAGCTTCGGAAGGGCCTTAAGTACCGGTTTTCCACCTGCCTTCAGTAGTTCGGCCGTAATTCCGTCATCACCCGGTGCCTTGTTGTTTTTAAGCTGTTTCAGAGCCATCCTAATCTCGTACAGGCTGACATCCAGAATGTCTTCGGTATAGTGTCGGGTCAGTCTAGCTCTTGGGTCGTTAGCTAGATTTGCAATGGGTTTACTGTTTGAAGTGTACAAATGCCCATAAAAACTCTCGATCTCCCTCAGCAGCTCTGGTTTGGCGGGTACGATCCTGCCATCTTCAGTCTCATACTTTCGCTGCAGTCTTCAGTTTCGTGAGCTGGCTCTGAACAATAGCCAGATCTCTTGAAAATACCTTGGAGCCTTTATTCCGCTCAATAGCGTCTTTAATACGCTCGGTATTAAAGCGGCGGAGGTCGCTCTTCAAGGATTTAGAGATCCGTCTATTGTGCTGCCGGTATTGCCACGCCTCGCCTGAAGACTGCAGGATCATCTCACGCCGCTCCTTCATGAGCTCGAGAGTATGATCAGAGAGTTTTTTGTTCTTGTGTACACACGAAGTGTCTTGAAGAACTTAGACCCAGTCGTATGGACAGTTTCCACGAACCCATCGCTGTATTCGTCCACTGAGCTTCCTAGGCACTCGAAACGATTCTGGAGTTCAAGCTGAAAGCTAATGCTGATGATGGCAAACAAAACTAAAATTGTTTTTTTTTTTTTTTAATTTCAGGATAAACCTCAATATTTAGTAGCTACATCGTCTCCAATAGTAAGTGTACCTAAAATAAATTATTATTTAATTATAGACCAGGTTGAAAATTCTTAGAAATCAGAGTCTACATAAATGGGTTTTAGTCAGTTCAAGTCTGACACTCCCTTCCGCTCTGCCCAGAACAGACGGGGTAATTTAATGATTTCCTATCCGAAGAAAAAGGTTTACTTTGAAGGATACTGGTAACAAAATCACCGCCTATACAGGGCGGTGATTTTGTAACACAGGGTGATTGGGAATTCGGTGCATTCCTTGAAATGGGTGATAGGATAGCTACTCATCGACTAGATCTTATTTGTAACAATTAAGACCCGATAACTTGAGGACCAAACTGGTTTGTTTTTGAAAATTGTTTGAAATTAGTTTGAAATTTTCCTCCTCTCCACCATAAACGAATGAATGAATGAATCCTTCGAAAATCCAATTTGTCAAAAAAGTATATCTGTCTTTGGAAATTAAGCGCCATAAAGGTAAATAAATTAAATTGTGTCGTTTTATATTTTGTTTGTAGTACGAGGTGGACCCGTCGCTCTTAGCCGATCCACTGGTGGCTTCCGTCTGTAACACCACATGCCCAGAAGTAAGCTATTTGATGTTAATATTGATTTTTCTAGTCGTCGTAAGCGCGATTGCTGAACATGAGGTCTTAGGTTCGATTCCCAGGTCGGGACAACGAAAAAGACATTTATTTGCAGAATATGGTAGGTGCAAGGTTATCTGGGCATATCCGCCGCTAAAAGCGGGATACGTCGGTATGGGTTCTGCCATCAGGAATTTCTCAGTAGCACCCACGGATTCTGGATTTGTGCCCGGTTGATGGCAACACGCTCGTCCCTTATTACATGGAAATTAAAAATAACTGTCGGAATGTGGGTATATTATTAGGTAGACGTCTGCATAACCCTTAGGGGATTACAGGCGTGATGGTATGTAATTTATTTAGAAATTACATCAGGTTTTTCCCATTAATTTTTTCACATAATTTCGCAAAAAACGGCGGGGACATCAAAACTTTTTGTAAAAATATAATTCTTTTTCAGGGTCCCACAGGACCTCGTGGTTTTAAAGGAGAACAAGGAGAGAGAGGATTTACCGGTATACCGGTAAGAGATATACACAACACAAAACACAAAAACAAACACCAACATTTTCTGAAAACTAGAATTGAGAATTACTTCACCCACGTAGAGTTCGGCAAATGGCCCACAGGATTGTACTGGGATAAAAAGTGTCCTATGTGTTAATTCACGTTATAAACTATTTATAAATCTGTTCAGTAGTTTTTGTGTGAAAGAGCAGCAAACAACCATCCAACCATCCATCCTCACAAACTTTGGCATTCCGTCGTTGAACTTCTAACACCACGTAAGTCAAAAATCTCAACTTTACAGGAGAGTTCAAAATTGCATAATTATACCTAGGTAATGGTACAATACCATTTTATAATTTGTGTTGAGTTCAAAACGAGATAGAGACGGTGCTTGTTTCTGATTGGCTTAAACAACTCGTCTTCCGATTTTCTGGCATTTTGCCAGAAAAAACAAAACTGCCAAAAATTTACTAACGTGGTTTTAGAACTTCAACGACTATTTGCAAAAAAAAAATATCTTTCTTTCTACTAAAAGAAAGATAAGTTTTTTTTTAGAATAGAATATAATAAAATTTATTTGCATAGAAACATGGTATAAAAAGAATAAATAAAAACAAAAAAAACACAAAAAACAAAAATACAAAACAAAAAAACAAAAATACAAAACAAAAAAACAAAAATACAAAAATATTAAAAATACAGAGCATACATGTTTTTGCATAACATTAGCGTGCACATTTTTCGTACATACAATTAAATACTGTAATTTTTTTGTCAAAAAAATCTTTTACACTATAAAAACTATTAGTGGACAGCCAAACATACAATTAACTTTTGAATAATCTGGTATTTAGTATTTTTAGATCGCTCGGTATCTTATTAAATATTTCAACACACATACAAACAGGTTTTATTATATTTAACTAGCCTTGGCATGACATCCAGTACGAGCCTGTGAGGGTCGCGCCGGATCTCAATCCGTTGTGTAGTTTTAAAGATCTAAGCATACCTTCATAGGGACAGACCGAAAGCGGGAAGCGACTTGTTTATACTATGTAGTGATTCCTTATGCTTCCACACAAACATACATACCTAATATATATTAGGTCTTTACCTATGAAATTGGAGATTTGTATGAACATTTTAAAAACAAAAAAAATTGTATTTTTTTTTTATTTTAGCTTATCTAGCTTTTTTATCTTTCCGACTTGACGCAAGTGCTTCAATGTCGTTTTGACACTAACTCCAAGGCCCGCAGCAAGCTCAGCCGTAGATTGAGTTGGATCCGTTTCCACTACCGCCTTCAATTCGTCGTTGTCGACAATGGTTACCGGCCGACCGCGAGGCTCATTCTTCAACTCAAAATTTACAGATTTAAAACGATTGAACTAATAATGGACCGTGTTTATGCAAGCAGTGTTAGGCCCGTACACGTCGTTAATGTTTCGTGTTGTTTGTGCAGCGGTATGTCCACGTAGGAACTCATATTAGAAAATTGTACGAATTTTCAGTTTATCCATGGCGCCAAAAACTACCACACATGGTATAATAATATACTTCGCCTGGTATTCTCTTCCCACGATGGCCCAAGACTACGTCACGATAAGTGTTATCACTGATTGTCCTTTTCGATAAATTTAGGGACTCTCATTTAGTGAATGAAAATAAAATAAATTACAAACTAGCTTAACTATTTAGTAACTCGTGTGATTCATCTATTTAGTTTTAAATTAATTTAAATATTTAATTATTAGTTCATAATTGCTTTGTTAAGTTAAAAAATGCATTTTGCTCGGGTAATTCAATCACACACCGTGGCAGCACATCCACAGTATCGCAACTGATGACGTATTCTTGGGCCATTCACGTGACTTACCTATCACGGGAAGAGAATACCAGGCGAAGTATATTATTATACCATGCTACCAAAATTTCACAAAAACAAAAAACTATCTAAAAACAAATGACTGAATTTGAAATTATAAGACACGGCTTTCGAATAAAATTTATTTGAATTTCGAATTGCGCGCCAATCCACAGATAATTAAATTCTGAAAATGCTGGTTATTAAATCTCCAATTACATAGGTAAAGACCTATTATAAAGAAACGGTATCGGTATTTGTTATGGCTTATCTCATTTGTCAAGTGTATCGTTTGATTATTTGTGGCTGATTATAGAAACTGGTTTGTTTCAGGGAGTACGAGGTGTGAAGGGAAGCGTGGGGATCCCAGGTGTCCCCGGCTTTAATGGACCCAGGGGCGAGCCAGGACTTCCGGGGGCTATCGTCAATGTATGTTACGTATTTATTTAACTCATACAAAGCGCAAACGGAGACGTCAGCCAAGCATTCTGTACATCAAACTAAGTAACTATGCAAAAAATATTGCTTGGAACGATTTTTTTGAGTGGTAATTGTACGTTTTACGGTAGGACTCACTGTAACGCACTCAAAAAAATATGCAGGTAGATTCATTGAGTAGTACAGGGGTCAAGAAGGACATTAAAAAAAAGTGAATGAAACTTTGACCTCCAATATCTCCGTAACTAGAAAGTTCATGTATGGACCAGAACAAAAAAAATATCGCAATGTGATGGGGAGAACAAAAACCTTTCAAACTGTCATGGTCACTAACATTATCATTAACACCAGAAACGGGATATTTATCCGAGATCATCATCATCCTGCAACAGCACCGAAATATCGGGAACTCAAAACAAACGGTACATATCCCGTTTCTAGTGTCTGATAAAAGCCTTTCAGTTTCAGTAAGTGTATTTTATACCCATTATTTAATTTAACAAGTAACTTATACTTAATATGTTACTAAGTTAACAGTATTTCTTAGTAACTTTGTTAGTAGCCTTTACATTCGGGACACTGCTATAATTTTGAAAATTCCTGCTATAAACTCAATACTTTGAGAGCGGTTTCAGACAAGCGTATTTTTTGGCGCGTATAAATTCGTATCGGCTAACGCGCGTACACGCGCTTCAAAAAACGAACTTAAATGCGCCGAAAATACAATCTGAAACCGCCTTGAAGCTGTTATTTTAAAATATTAAAAGAAGAAAATTATGTAAAGAATTTATTTTATTTTTATTATTTTTAAAGGCATCTGGTCCAGGGTATGTTGGACCTCCAGGGGAGCCAGGGCGCCGCGGACCGAAGGGAGAGAAAGGGGATATAGGGCAAAAAGGTAAATTAATCGATTTAATAGTTTAAAGTCGAAATTATTTAGGCTCGATTGGATCACGAGTCACTAAAGCATAGATAGGAGTCACTAAGGTACAGGCCCGAAGGCACCTAAGAAGCCGATTCCTGCCGACTTCCCTTCGTGAACAAGGCACTCTAAAGGTGTAGATACTAAGGTATAGGTAGTAGAAAATGCATGATAACGATCTTTATTATTTTTTTAAACACGTGGATTTCCTCATACGCAATGTATCGTTACCGTGGCAAAACGCACGTAGCGAACGGCAAGCTCGACGACGAGTTCGATGAACTCTGTAGCTAGGCACGCAGGAAGTGAACAAATGATTTCACACGTCGTTCGTTAGATTATTTCAACATCCATTGCTGGATTTTTGATTTTAGCCGTATTATTTACATAAATGCAGTACTGCGTACAGGCAATGTAATTTTACATTAAAATAAAGGAATAGTAACTGAAAAAAAAAAATAGAATAATTAAAATACGGGAGAAAAATTCTGGTGGAATATGATTCAAAATAAGGAGCTGAATGTACCCTGTCAGTTTGAGGAGGGCTGTCCCTTACTCCCTGTATTTGTGCCGAGTTTCTGGTTTCTCGTATTTGTGCTACGTTTCAAGTTTGTAAACTCAAGGAATACGATTAAACATAATAATTATAAACGATTTTTGCATTCAGGTGATCCTGGAGAACCCGGCTTGCCTGGATTCGTAGGAGATAACGGAACTGATGGCAAAGATGTGAGTTGATATCTACATATTACGAGTATGTTACTTTTTAGTTTAAATAATATGATATGGGTGATTCATATATCGAACTAGCATTGGATAATTCCGCGTATCTGACAAATGTAGCCAATTTACGCGTTGTCGTAGCGACTAAATTAATGACTTTAATAGATTTCTACTGTTAACAATACATAGAACACATGAATTGTTACTATTCATGTAAAAATGAGGTCAAAAATCGTTGAAAAAAAAAATATAAACTTATAACCTTCCCCTGTAAACCTACACGTAGTGCAGATACGCGCACTTTAAGTATGGTATATTCGCGGATTTGCACTATCCCCGACGATATTACAATTTGTCCTATGAAAACAACCCTATGAGCTGGTGTCAAGGCTTAACATTTTCATTTATATCACAGAAAAAAAGGTTCCTTACTTTTAAAATAGTAATAACCACAGCATTAAAAACTATAATTTAAAATGGCGGCCAAAAAAGGCAGATTATAATGATATTTCACTCGCACAGTATAACGGGCCAGTGAAATGGTTGTGATGGCGCTGGTTATACATAGTTATGTTTAATATTATGTTCAGGGTTTGCCTGGCCCACCAGGACTTGTGGGGCCACCTGGCGAACGCGGTTTCCCAGGGCCTCCCGGACCTGCGAGTAGCATTAATGCCTCGCTAATACATGGTAAGTTTATTTAGACTCTTTTAGGCGATTCTTGTATTATAAATAACTCACTAGCGACCCGCCAGTGCTTCGCATCGGTGCAATGGACACATCACAAAATATCTAGATAAATACGTGATAACAGCGCCACCTAGCGAGTCCAAAACTATCCTATCTTTGAAACAGGGACCAACCACAAGCATTCACAAAATTTCATTGAAATCAGTTATGTGGTTTCGGAGATTAGCGTATACGAACATAGCATGAAAGTGACACATGATTTTTATGTACTAAGAAGAAAAAGATGTGCTCGGTTCTCACCCTGTCTTACGTACTTACATGTTGTAAGGTGCTAAAGGCGCTCCGGGTGCTCCGGGCCGGGACGGCAGGCCGGGGGATGTCGGCCTGAGAGGCGAACCGGGACGCGACGGTGCTGTGGTAATGTTACCTGTTCTTACAAACGCTTTTTCATTTAAATCAAACTCAATAAATGCTTGCAAGTATTATGTGTCCGATTCCAAGACCGGACCAAGTGTTATTGAGTTTTCTCATCAAGATGAAACAGCCTGGACCAAATGAGTGCACGTGACGTGTGCGTGTCGTGTGCGTGCGCGCACCGGGGCTGTCACACAACATGCGCATGCATTTAGTCCGCTCAGGCCTTAATGCTCATCCCGTACTACATGGCTGGTGAAATGGAGGTGTATACAGGATGAATTTTTCAAGAGGGCGTGGATGGCCAAATCTGAAACTATGATTAATAGCGAGACATTTTTTAAAGGAGTCTCGAGCCCTATTTTGATGAAAACTAAAACTGCATGATTAGATTTTTGAAAAATCAATATTCCTGGCCAGGAATCGAACGGATTGACTTCGTATGTCATTATTTCCCAGAATTTGATCCTGATTAGCGACACTATCTCATGGTGTATAAAATAAAACAGTGTGTATTTTTTTCCGAAATCAATGGTTTCGATTCCTGGCTAGGAATATTGAGGCACACTTAAGAATATCATTCTGTATACTGTACACCTATTTCTAGCCCGTCAGGGTATACAGACATGTTGTTAAGTTATGTAAATACGAAAACTTTTGGTCATCGTTCGAAAAAGGAGTTCTCATTCACACGTATCCTTTGCAGGGTCAACCAGGACCGCAAGGTTTCACAGGACTGCAGGGCTTGCCGGGCAACATGGGTCCTCCTGGCTTACCTGGCCCAGAGGGAAAGAGAGGCTTCGACGGCTTGCCGGTATTTATCTTACGGACATATTATCAACGTAGTGTGAGGAATGATGTGAAAGAGAAAGGAGTAAATGATGTCTGATAGGGGAGAATGGAAGAAGAAAACGTGATACCTTAAGTGGAATGGGACAAGAACAATAAGATAATGATATGATGATATACAGGGTGTAAACGGACCCTTAACGATGCCGTCAACCAAGCATTGTGTACAAAAAATTAAGTAACTGTACTCAAAAATTATTGCTGGGAAACGATTTTTTATTTGGGGCGAAAAATCCCGTTTTACGGTAGGACTCAATGTAACGCACTCAAAACATTGTGCTGATGTATCGATTGAATAGTACGGGGGTTGTGGAGTGGTTTAAAGTAAAAGTCTTACATTAAAAACATGCAATTAAAAAAAAAACCTGTGAAAAAGTATGGTCTAGAACAAAAAAATATCACAATGACGGGGAGAACAAGTGCCTTTTGGCTTCGTTAAGGGTCTTGTTACACCATACCTTGTTGTTAGACGAGGAATTATAATAGATTTTATTTAATTCAAGATCTCCGGTGCGTTTATTTGAAATACGGGAGTTCATTAAAACCTACTTACAAGTATACCTCAAAGAGGCCTATGTCCAGCAGTGGACTGCTGTAGGCTGATGATGACCCCACTCTAGGAATTACTCCTGTATCGTGGGTGCGTTTACGAACATTTAAAGTCACATATACAAACAGCCAGACCAGAGATTATAAGTTTCCTGGGAGATCTATTAAGATAATGTCACTTCATTAGGAAAAAAACAGTTTTGTTGTTAAACTTAATCTACTTACTTAATGCCTTCAGGGTCCAGAAGGCCCCCCGGGTGTGCCAGGCCCTCCCGGTCGTCCTGGGTCTGCAGCTTCATCCTCACAACAGATCTCCGTCCCGGGATCGCCGGGGCCTCAGGGACCATTCGGACAGGTAATCACCAGGCTAAGATTTTTTTTGTAGGTACCGATAACTACACGTCACTAGCACTACGAAAACTTTTCAGGAATAAACATCCTAAGACGCGAATTATACAGAAACAGCGTAAGGTAAAGGCGCGGCGCAGGCGCAGCGCAGGCGTGGAACGGCGGGCCTGTGCCGCGCTGCTTGAGTTTAATTCACGACACGTCGCCTATTTTGTATGAAAACGTTTTGAAGCGGCATCATGCCTGCGCTGCACCTGCGCCGCGCCTTTGCCTTACGCCGTTTGTGTATTATTCGCACTTTTCTTGTTACTCTGTAATCTATATACGTCCCTACCGTGCCTTTCTTTTTCTTTATTCATTTTACATACTATTTTATATTAAAAGAAATAGTAGCCCACCGGTGCGGTCCGGGCTCCTGAGGGAGGATCCTCCTAACAATGCGCGCCGTAAAAAGTATCGCTTGTTGTTATTCTTAGTGAGTCTTTTTGTAGTTTCGATGTTATAGTCTCTAATATTAACAAAAATAGCATCGGATAAAATCTAGATAGTCTGCATGGTTAAACAAAATCAGACTATTCTGTTTTTCTTAATTTTTGGCTTTCATTTGCCATCCTTCACTCGAAGTGAAACGCCTAAACACAGAATGAACCAAAACTGAAGAATGAATTCAAACAAAAGTGAACTGTCACCCGAATGAACGATTCACTCGAGGGATGCATCCAATATCGGCATAATCGGCAATACGTTTAAAACTCCTCTAATAATAGAGTGATGGTTGTATCATCTCAAATTATGTCAATGTATTTCCAGAAAGGAGAGGCAGGCTTCCCTGGGCTGCCTGGTAGGCCTGGGGTGGATGGACTGCCTGGAACTCCAGGAGAGAGAGGATCTCCAGGGCTGCCCGGGTTACCGGCACCCACCAGCTATGTACGAGAGGTAAGTTTAGTACGTCCCACCGAAGAATGGGAACAGAACAGTGAATAGACGGTGGTGACCCAGGGGTAAGTTCGCCCAGGGCTGCGGGACTGTTCGAAAGAGATACCGTGGCCCTGGAACACAAAGGGCAAAGAAGGAACATGGATGGGTTTTAGTCAGTACAAGTCTGACACTCCCTTCCGCTCCGCCCAGAGTGGGGGGGTCATTTGATGATTTCCCATCCAAAAAAGAAAAAAAAAGGGGTAAGTTCGTGAGGTACTTTGTAGGTAATTATTTCATTAACGCTGCTCTCAAAATGGTGAAGAAAAACATCGCGAGGAAACCAGCAAGTTTTAGAACCAAAAATTCACAGACATTTAGTGACATTCGCCAACCTGCATTATACCGGCGTGGTGCGGTGTAATGACTCGCCCCTTCTCACAAACTGAAGCTCCCAGTAGTAGGAGCTCTCTTGCCTGACTATGCCAAAAAGGTTTTTTTTGTGGCTACGCACTGTTTATTCGTCAAGTCGCTTCGCTTACGTGTCATTGGTTAATGTTACGTAAGCGACGCGACTTGCAACTTGTACTCAAGTGTAGGGAACAAGTGAAGCAGCGTGTCGCTTGAAGCAATTCGCATCGCCCAAAGCCGGGAACGTGGTGTTAGTGAGAAAGTACACACGGCGGCACATGAAGCTGTACATTTCCAGTATAACTTGGCCTCGCTTTGTATAGATTTCCTATACAATGAGAGATCAGCATAAACTGGTTTCGTATGGCTTGACTGGCCGTCGTGCGTACCTGGGCGACCGAACACTGCTCAGGTTTCCCAGTTATGAGACCTAGCTAGATTGATTTTTCGCCCCCGTACAACTATGACTAAAGTGTTTGTTCTATTTGTTACTGTTTCAGGCACCATCAATCTCTGAAGCTGAAATAAGGAACATTTGTGAAGAAATTATTAAAGGTCAGTATTCCTTTTATACACTGTTGCCTGTCTGTAAAAAGTCAAATTATTTTTTTGCTTTTATAGATATGCGCTTCATTTGTACTTAGGCATTCTCACCAGTCGGCCTAAGTTCGCTCTAAGTGTAACAAAATAATGGTAAACTCATGATGAGCTACAAACCTTAAGATTAAACACGGTGTGGCCACAATACAAACTTTTCAAGTTTGTACATAAATTATTAAATACAGGGTATAAGGGACAGCCCCCCACAAACTGCCAGGGTGCATTCAGCTCCTCATTTTTAATCATATTCCACCGGAATTTTTCGCAGGAAAATTCTCATTTTTTTAGTCGTTTTTTTCAGTTACTGTTCCTTTATTTTAATGTAAAATTACATTCTCTGTACGCAGCACTCCATTTATGTATGTGTGTATTTAAATAATAAGGCTAAAATAAAAAACAAAACCAACAATGAACGTTGCAATACGTTCATTGTTCGTTCGTTGTTACGTTGCATTTCTCTGAACGACGCGAGAAATCAGTTGTTCACTTCCTGCCTAGCTACAGAGTTCATCAAACCCGTCGTCGCACTTGCCGTTCGCAACGTGCATTTTGCAACTGCAACGATACATTGCGTATGAGGAAATAACACAAATCAAATTTTTTGGATTCCCATAAAGTTCCTGGAATAATTTCATGTACTGCTCATCTTTATACTGAATTTACCCCATCAGTCTGCGGAAGGCTGTCCCTTACACCCTGTATATAAACAACATTTATGTCTACAGTTCGTCTAGGAGAGCTGGCGTCAAGTCTCACAGTGCAGACGAACACTATAGCTGGGAAGCGAGGACATCCGGGCAGACCGGGGTCGCCTGGGCCACCAGGTAACAATCATCCAGACCGTCTACTCTAATTTACTTTTCTACCTTTCATTTCTATGGTGTTTACTCTGTCTGATAAAATTATTGTATTAGGTCTTTACCTATGAAATTGGAGATTTGTATGAAAATTTTAAAAACAATTTTTTTTTTTTTTTTTATTATTTTATCTTATCTAACTTTTTTATCTTTCCGATTTGACGCAACTGCTTCAATGTCGTTTTGACACTAACTCCAAGGCCCGCAGCAAGCTCAGCCGTAGATTGAGTTGGATCCGTTTCTACTAACGCCTTCAATTCGTCGTTGTCGACAATGGTTACCGGCCGACCGCGAGGCTCATTCTTCAATTCAAAATTTCCAGATTTAAAACGATTGAACTAATAATGGACCGTGTTTATGCAAGCAGTGTTAGGCCCGTACACGTCGTTAATGTTTCGTGTTGTTTGCGCAGCGGTATGTCCACGTAGGAACTCATATTAGAAAATTGTACGAATTTTCAGTTTATCCATGGCGCCAAAAACACAATTTCACAAAAAAAAAACTATCTAAAAACAAATGACTGAATTTGAAATTAAAAGAACACGGCTTTCCAATAAAATTTATTTGAATTTCGAATTGCGCGCCAATCCACAGATAAATAAATCTGAAAATGCTGGTTATTAAATCTTTAATTACATAGGTAAAGACCTATTATTATTTGGAACATATTAGGTAGACCATGACCTAGGTTAGGATATTTTTTATCATGATAGTATTCCGCGGTGTTATTTTCGGCCTCCACGCGGATAAAGCGACAGACAAAGGTTATGCCATAAACTTATTATTTAAGGTCAGAATTGCGACCAGAGTATGCTAGAGCCTGCGCAATTTTTCCGTTGTGTCTGAATTGACCTTTAGCAACTCCGTAAGAATACTTTTACCTGAGTTCGAGCTGAAATGTTTCTTTTGACCGGGAACCAAACACAGGCAGTAATTCCCGGGACGAGCTCGTTAGCTCGTAGATATCTAATATTACGAATAGTATCGTACTACTTAATCAAATAATATCTGATATTTAACATTCCAATAAAAGCTAACATGCTTTAGACCGAGTTTCGATTGGCCGGATTAACTGCCCAAAGTAA
The DNA here is from genome assembly GCA_963576755.1 of Noctua janthina. Classification (NCBI taxonomy): domain Eukaryota; kingdom Metazoa; phylum Arthropoda; class Insecta; order Lepidoptera; family Noctuidae; genus Noctua; species Noctua janthina. The sequence goes on along the minus strand of OY755068.1, from coordinate 10,298,307 downwards.
ACCTGGGGGCCTAAAATGGCCGCATTAGCAGAATCACAGTTATTTTTCATCATGATAGTATTCCGCGGGGTTATTTTCGGCCTCCACGCGGATAAAGCGACATACAAAGGTTATGCCATAAACTTATTATTTAGGGTCAGAATTGTGACCAGAGTATGCTAGAGCCTGCGCAATTTTTCATCAATCTTCATTTCTAGGAATACAAGGTGACTCCGGAGAGCCAGGGCCGCGAGGATACCCTGGGGAGACAGGTGACACAGGCAAGAGTGGCAGCCCCGGCCCTGCAGGGGAGAAGGGTGACAAGGGCGACAGAGGACCTCAGGGCGTCGGCGAGCAGGGACCCGAGGGTCCCAGAGGACAAATAGGTAAAGTGGCAATATCACCGGTTTTCTAAGCAATTAAGTTGATTCGTGGCTACATAATAACAGCCGCTTGGGGTCGATCTTCAGGTTAAGCACTGCTTGCAAAGGTTGGTCCGTGGATGGGTGACCGCCCATTACATACCGAATTTCTTTCGTGCCTAGGAAAGCACGTTAAGCCGTTGGTCCCGGCAGTCAATTGTAGATCTTTGTCGTTACAGGTAGTCAGTGGCCCGAAAGTCTGATAACCAGTCTTACCAAGGAGTATCGTATTACTCAGTACTAACTGGGTTGTGGAGGTCAGATAGGCAGTCGCTCCATGTAAAATACTAGTATTCAGCTGCATCAGGTTAGAGTGGAAGCCGAACCCATCATAGTTGGGAAAAGGCTAAGCAGATGATGAGTGGGTTCATCTCAGCAGCATGCACGATGGCCGCTGGGGAAAAGTTTCCGGAAAATGGGTGCCAGGAAAAGGACGATATCACCGAGGCCAGCCCAGAAAGCGGAGGTTCGAGGTTGCGCGAGAACAGAACTCGTGGAAGGAATTGGAGTCGGGCCTTTGCCCAGCAGTGGGACAGTATAGTCTAAACAAAAAAAAAAAATGCAAACATGAGTTTTGAAAGCATTTGTACATATCAGTAAATCCGACATAAGGCAAACACGCTTTCAGGTAGCGGAGATATTTCATTCATTTTAAAGTAAGTTAACTGAATGTGACACATTTAGATGAGAAATCGTGAATTCTGAGTAAAAATCCGCGAAATTTCGTTGTTCGTTCAACGTTTTCTAGAATTACCTAACTCAACAAATGAAACCGCGTGTAAATGTGATAATTATTATTACCAACTCGCCCTTTTACTTTGTTTACAGGTGCCATGGGTCCATCGGGTCATCCAGGCAGAACCGGGGACAGAGGAGACGCAGGACGAGAAGGTAATTTTTATAAAAAAATACACCAAAGGACGAGAAAATCAATCAAACCTATAATTATGAAAATAATCCTTTTTTTTCGTGATATTAGAAATGTAATTTTATGTATCTAAATTTATACAGTCTACAAATAGAACTAAACTAATGAAAAAATATGACTAAAAGTAAGAAAATATAAACATCTAAACAACGACTACAACAGGAAAGTATTCCTCCGCATCGCTGTCATCTGGAAACGTGCCCAGAAGACTGGCAGCATTACCACGCTGAATGGCAATGCTAATTCTTTGGCCAAAGAAAAAGCCAGCCCTCTGGTCACGCGAAGTGTCAACCAGTCGGCGAGAGATTTCCTTAAAAATGAGACGCGCACTCGGGCCCCATGACCCGAGCGTTTCGACCCCAAACGGCTCAAAACTGTAGTTACCAATAAGGTTACAGTATTTGCGCCGCTTGAGGATCTCAGCAGCCGCAGCAGCAGCGCCTGCACAGCCCGCCGTGCTTGCATGGTGAGATGGCGCACACCAAAGGCCTACCCACCTTCCAAGGCACTAACGTCATGCCGTCTGGTCTCTTGCCATCGTCACGTCCCAAGCCGTTTGGTTCTAAAACCGCTGGTAATTAATAATTCTTATATTCTTTGACGCATTTTCATTTTCAGGACCGATGGGCCCCCGCGGCCACCCAGGATTGCGAGGGACCTGCGAGTGTCCTTTAACATACTACGCGTACTCCCCGCAAGGACTTAGCAAGGGGCCCTGACCAATACCCCTAGAAAAACTTGTGTACTTAATAAAACTATGAAAACTGAATTTGTTTTTTTTTTAATATAAAGACTAGAACTATTTTAGATTTGGCACGAAACTTTTTGCGTTTTGTGTGCATAGCGGGAAAAAGACAACCAGTCTTACCAAGGGGTATCGTATTACCCAGTACTAACTGGGTTGTGGAGGTCAGATAGGCAGTCGCTCCATGTAAAATACTGGTATTCAGCTGCATCCGGTTAGACTGGAAGCCGACCCCAATATAGTTGGGAAAAGGCTAGGCAGATGATGATGTGCATAGCGGGAAAAAAATTTAAATAAAATGTTTAATGATTAAATAAAAAAAATAATTTAATAAATATAAACCAAAACATAAAAATATATCGACTCTAAATACAAGAAAGTGTCTCCATACTTTATTTTATAAAAACAATGTATGATTACTATGATTTCCATAGATTTACAAAATGTAACTTGAAGTACAGTCGCCATTACTGTTGATGACGTAACAAGATGGCGTCAGACATTAGTGGGTTCTATTTCGTGTACTTCTTCGATGTCTGCTTTGCAAAAGAAACATTGCTTGCTGTTTAGTAGGTGCTGCATTATACAAGCCCTAGGACAAAGAATAATGATGTAAGTATTAATCAAGATGTCAGAACGGGTTCGTATTACCCAGCAACCAGGTTGTGATCAGATAGGTGGTCGCTCCATGTGATGATACATGCAAAATTCTAGTATTCAGGTACATCCGGTTAGACTGGAAGCAGACCCCAACATAGGAAAAGGCTAGGCAGATGATGATCTATACAACAGAGCACGGGTGCTCCTCGACCGCTGCTACTACGGGCGGCATCGTCAACATTTCCACAAAGACCAAGCGGTTACTGTGTACTTGAAACGTATGACGTATAGAAACTGATAGCTTTGAAGTCAGTCCATGACAGCAAAGGGGATGCCAACTGTGTCATTGGTTGAAAATCTGTCAACGTCATTTTATTTTTCAATACAACTTGACCTCATTGGTCAGATTGAGACCTAGCTATGGTCTCGACATCTACAATTAACTTTTATTTACGTTAAACATTAACGCATTTTCGGCATCGTGAATTTTATGAGTACTGCGTCTCTAGTCGTTACCGATGTGGCGATTCCATGCTCTGTGATCTAGACCGATTGTGTGACACCCGCTCAACAATTATTATTAGAGACCATCAAACTGAACACCTTTCTCTATGTAGGTACCACATCCATAAATATGACCAGATGTTTCTGATTCATGCTGTATTTAATATATCTGGCCTGTATCGTCTCACAATCACTTATTGCTAATTTAGCCATGAGCCAGTACTTTTTAAGAAGCTGGTTGCATTTTTATTTTTAACAAACCTGCAAGAATGATGTCCACAAGGCGAAAAGGCAGTGTCCGCATGCCTAGCGTAGCAGATGGTGCACAACAGATCGGACTGCGCCCCGCTGGAGCCCGGGGACTTTACCGTCACGATAGTATCTCGGGCTACGCGCAGACGGTCTGCTACTAACTCTAGAGCCTTTAATTCTTCCATTGTCACGTCATCTGGATCTAGAATTGACAAATGTTGTTTCAGCTCTATAGGAAATTTTAATACTCAGTTTTACACCGGTTGAATCAATAGATTGCTTATTTTCATCTTCATAAAATCACGCCTGTAATCCCAGAAAGGTTAGGCAGAGGTGTACCTAACAGTACACCCACATTTTTTTCAGTCCCATGTAATAGAGGGGGTGAGCCTATTGCAATCAACCAAGCACGAATCCAGACTCCGTAGCTACTGAGAAATTCCTGATGGGACAACCCAAATAAATTATTATAAATAGATAGTTTTGCCTCTGTCAATCAAAAAACATTTAAGTACTTAGAAACTTATTAGGATTTTTTGTGACCCTTTGTAAAACATCGCGTTGTTGTTATTATGAGGCGTTTTGAAAAAAGATATTTTAAATAGAGAAAACGTATTTGAACGGGTTTTGACTGACTTAAGACAAAAGTGGTTTTAACTGATTAACAGTTTTGACTCTAACTAATATTACTGCTCTTGACTTTACATAAAGCCTATTGCACTTTTTATCAATTAGATCATACAACATTTAATTTTATTAATAAACTAGCTGACCCGCGCAACTTCGTCTCCGTCACATAAGAGAGAGAGAGAGAGGGTTTATTAATGTGATCGTAGCGTAATGTTACATAGCCTATAGGCTTCCTCAATAAATGGGCTATCCAACACTAAAATATTTTTTCAATTCGAACCGGTGGTTCTTGAGATTAGCGCGTTCAACTAAACCAACAAACTCTTCAGCTTTATAATATTAAAGTATAGATTAAAGTAGCAACTTACATTTGTAAAATGAGAATATTTTGTGGTTCTTGGACTTGCCCAGCATGAGCTCCAGCCCATCCATCCTGAACAGTGGCTCTGTCACCAATGCTTTTGTCACTTTGACCAGATGCTACAACAAAATAATGACATTTGGGTTGAGTTTCTTGAGGAAATCGGAATCAAGTCTGACATCTCTCTGAAAGTGAAGTCTTAAATAACAGCACGCAACGCGCAAACATTGTGGTCAATGGTTCTTACACTGAAGAAGCATTTACTTTGCAATATGTCAATATTAGAAATAAATTATCAAATACTATAATGTAATACTGCTTAAAGTAACTAGTTGCTAGTTCTAGTTACTAGCTTATTGTTACTAGTTTCAGGTAGGAAATATTAACATCTAAACGGATCGATCTTCAGGTTAAGCCGCGTTTGACTAGGTTGGTCCGTGTATGGGTGACCATTATATACCGAGTTTCCTTCGCGCCTCGGAAAGCAAGTAAACTGTTGGTCCTGTCCTGTCATTTGTAGAACTTTGACAGAAGGCTAGGCAGATGGCTTACTGACCTAACCATACGGTACGGTTACAGCCTTCAAGTTACTGGCTTCTAGTTACTGACTTCTAGTTACTTACTTCTAGTTACTTACTTCTAGTTACTGGATTCTAGTTACTGGCTTCTAGTTACTGACTTCTAGTTACTGGTTTCTGGTTACTGGCTTTTAGTTACTGGCTTCTAGTTACTGACTTCTAGTTACTGGTGAGTAAGTTAGGTTGCTCTGCAGTCGGCAATCTAGAGCCTACCATTTTAGATTACAGTAAGCATTTGCGTCTTTAGGTCACCTATTCATTGCCTGTTATCTACAAAAAAAAAAAACAGTCTAAGATACGCCTGGACTTGTTTAAGTCACACTTACTTCTGGAGGCAGTTTAGGGTTCAGCATTCCGAGGAGACACCCAGCCACGGGGGCCAGTGCCACGTAGTAGTGCACCCGGTCAGTGTCCGGTAGACCCCGGGCGACGAGTCGAGCGAAACTAGCGCCGCCACCGCCGCGGATGCACACCCGGGAAACTACTGCCATTAGGATCTAGAATGGAAGATCTGATGAATTTAAGGAGCAATTTCACATTAATGGGGAAGGTCGGTCAAAGGTCATTGTAGATTGTGTTTCCATAGCTAAGTCCCAATCAGACCATTGTGGTTCAGCTTTTTAGAAATATAAAATGACAAACACAAATGTCAACAGATTTTCAACCAAATACGAAGCGTGAAACTATCTATGCGCCATTCGTTTCACAGTTACATTTCCCATTGAAAAATAGGTTTATGTAGTCAACAGTAGAGCAGTTTTTTAAGTTACAGGTTTGACATTAAAACATAAAAAAGGGAAACCAGTCTGTAATTTTACCATATAAATCAGCACGGACATTACGATGATTTCCTATGGGCCATGGGCTCATTTAGGAGAAGGCACTATTCTCATTAATAAGCTATGGCCCATAGGAAAAAGAAAACTATACATTTCTTGATCGGTGAGTGAATCAGGCTCGGTGGGAGGCCATAGTTTGTGCTTATGTTTGATGTTGATGTTGTGGATATCACGTTTTTGGGCGTTAGAGTTATTGTTGTGTGCGAAGTATCTCATGAAGCGCGTATTACGCGTATTACCTGACACGTCCTGCCAAGTAGCAGTTCATTCTGATTGTCGCAGGCCTCTGATTTAGTGAGCAGTTGTGGCACCAGGTATAGGGTCATCTCCAGCGCCCGGGCTAACCCGTGGTACAGGTCGAAGCACGTCGCACACAACTTGATCTGACGCAACTCTAGGTGGGAGTCTACACTGACACGGTCCATCTAAGCACATAGATAATATTTCTATCATGTATGAAAACAACACTAAAATAACAAGCTGGGAATCAGGTCGAGTTACCTGATTTACAACACTTAGAAGTTTAAAATTTTGTCACTTCTAGGTGAAGTTTCATGATCAAGGACATTTCGTAGACCTGCTTCAGCAAAGTACCTTATTTTTGTACAGTATTGACGTGGAGGAGAGTGAGAGTGATTTGTAATACAGACTATTTGTGAAAAGATGCAGAGAACAAATATACAAATATGTACAGTTGCTAGCGCATCAAGTTACTACAAAAAACATTTGGAGAACTGTACATATTTGACAGTTTTGAAACTTTACTGTCACTATCCAAGTAAGTATGTTAGTAAAGGATAGTATTATCCTTTTGACCGCAACAGTCACATATACGAGACAAGCAAGCGCGTGCACCAAACGACACAAATATAAGACAAAATAGTAGGTGCCATTGTGGCTTGGCGTGGAAGGCAAGCGCGTACGTTTTTGCTCTGGCGGTCAAAAAGAAGAATCGTTATAGTTTATTACTTCCTGCATCATAGTGATAAACTCGGAGAATGCCCAGTTGAGCTGACTGAGTAAGGAGTTCAGGAAAGAAGCCGCGTTGATGGGGTGCTCTACCAGGTAGTCTCGAATGCGACTCTGGATCACCTCCGAGGGGCATGGACCTAGATCAAATAAGGTTTTTTTGGTAAACGCATCTGAACAAACATACGCACGCCTTTCTCCCATCAGTCAGAAACCACAGAACACCAACTGCTACGATCCTTACATAGTCCTTTTGCTTTGTCCACGTTCATACATCTGGTCATATACGCACGCCGCATGTGGTGTTCACTAGAATCACTCGATAAGCTTTTGGGGTTTAGATTAAAACCACTCAATTAACAGTAAGTAGTGTGCAACTCGAAGAGACCGTCTAGTCGCCAGAAGGGCTAGTTCAGGTTTGCCTTACGACGTAACCGTCGAGCTGCTTGCTACTTTTATTTGCATATATCACATCCGCCGGGTACTACGCACCTGACCTTTCTGAAGAACGTCACCAATAAGGTCAGTGTATGGCCTTCTAGGGCATTCCCTCCCGGCAGCGTTGCCACTCATGTCTTGCCTTGTAAATAGCTTTTGTTAGTCGCCCTTCACTCATCCTCTCCACATGACCAAACCATACTCCTAGCCTAACCAGCGTTTTAAATTTGTGTGACTACATTTTTTTTCTTCGCATCTTAAAATTGTTCGGTAAAGCTATGCCTAAACAGCTAACAGGCACCACGACCAATCAAAATTGACGGAATTATATCACAACACAGAATGGTTTTCAAATGACACGTTAAACATATGTAGATTTTGAAAGGGGGGTGCGAAATAGAAGACCATTCAACATGAATTCTTAATCATCAAAGCTCTGATTTGAGAAACTAGTATCATAATCATCATCATTATCAAATCAGCCAAAAGACGTCCACTGCTGGACATAGGCCTCCCCCAAGTGTGGCCACATTGGCCGTCCCGTGCGACTCGCATCCAGCAGATCCTAGTGTGAGGCCTTCCAACGCAACGTTTTCGGGTTCGCGGAAACTAGTATAGTCACCGAAAATTATTTATAGGTATAAACCAATTAATTTATAATAGCAAACGTTGGTTTAGTGGTCGCAAGTGCGACTGCTGAGCCTGGGTTCGATTCCCAGGGCGGGCAATGTGATATTGGGTTTTTCCTTCACGAATTTGTCAGTAGCAGCCACGGAGTTTGGATTTGCGCCCGGTTGATGGCAATAGGCTCCCCCTAATTATATGGGACTTAATTGACGAAATGTGGGTGTACAATTAAGTATACCTTTGCCTAACCCTTCGGGGATTACTGGCGTGATGTTATACATAAATGTAACAGACAGTACTTCATCTACTTCTTTCAGTACGAAAAGAGGCTGTTTAAGTCAAATCTCTTTTTGGATAAAGACAGAACCTCACTTACCAAAACACTGGCTCATAAGTCCTGCATCAACTTTGGCCCCGAGGTTGTTGATTGTCGGCTCCCTGTCACCGTACCTGCGAGGTGATATGTACACGTCACAATCAATATCATCAGCTAATTATTTGTTAGGTGGGATCACTCCGAAATGAAAGGCTAGAAAAGCCACTTTCCCACTAAAGATTTAAAGATGAGGAATGAAATGGACTTTTGTGCCAAAGTATGAAAGATAACTAGATGCATAGCAACACTTTCAATGATTTTTTATTTATTATAAGCCTGATGTGTCCCACTGCAGGCCAAAGGCCTCCCTTCCCACTTTCCTTTTATCTCTGTCTTTAGACATTTGGGCCCAATCCTTTTGACAAGAGTCCAGCTCGTCACGCCATCTCCTTCTGGGCCTACCGCGCCGCCGGGTTCTGTTGTTCGGAACCCAATCTGTTGCCACTTTCGCCCAATTTTTGTCTTTTAATGAGTGACAAATAATTCATCATGGCCTTTCCTGATCCACTAATCCACTTCTTACTTACGAGAAAACAAAAAAGAAAGATTAAGCCAAGGATATATCTGGCGCATGCCGAATGAGCTTTTGATCCGTAAAACACGTGGCAGTCCACGAAGGCGGTGGCGGAACGACGAGAATTCGAAAAAAGTAACGCAGAATCATGTCCGATGAAACAAATGGAGGGATGCTTTTGCCCAACAGTGGGACAATACGGCTAGATATAATAATAAATAAATAATCGTTTCAGCCAATGGCTTAATTGCCAAAAGCCTCGACCAATACCTGAGGAGGCTGTCGTTAGGCGGCTGGATCAAGGGTTTGACTCAAAAAGCGGTACTTTTGGATACGGCTCGTATTGTTAGGAGGTTCCTCTGTCTGGAGCCCTGACCGTAGCTGGACCCTGTTCCCGATACCGGCAGGCAACTATTTTTTATATTTTTTAATGTTGTTTTTTCCTATGCCTTATTTAAGAAATATTTAAAAATGTAAATTTATGTTTTAGGAAAGTAAATAAAGGATAAATAGCCAATATTACACGCAGGAAGAGGTACATAGCTAATTTTTTCAATTTCTATCTATACAACATTAGTTTTAGTATATGCGAAACCTGATACACTTGTATTAATATTTTTATGTATAGAATCTATGTACAAAATTTCAAAACTGTATCATGAAAAATCACAAAGTTATAAGCTTTTTCTGTTACCTAGTTGTCCGCACAAAAACGTGCTTACCACGCAGCCTGCGCCTCCAGTGTCGTCTTGAGCTCATTGATAATAATAATTTGGCAGTAGGTACCTAAATTATTGTGATAGGTACTTAATGTCGCTCGGTGTCCAACTTTTAACTTTTTTAAATATTTTTGGGAAAAAATATAACATAGTTTAAAATTATTGGATCGATTCAGTTACTTATTCTGAACAAACTATATTCAGGTTTCGCATATACTAAAAATAATGTTGTATAATTTTTCTAATCTCAGGTACGGTTTATCAACATTTTCGACATCTGAATATATGACTATTGTAAGGAACAACTAGATTTAATCTAGCTTTCTGCAATGTATCTATGTCGTGCTAAGTTCAATAGGTTCCATTTGGATATTGCGTCGATAAATCTCAATGATGTAGAGGCTATATATTTGACTACGAGTCGCTCTTGAGTTATACTGCTTGATATTGTCCGTGTGGTGGTGTCTGTTTAAATGGGGCTTCATATTAAATTACACTTTTTTTTTTTTTTTTTTTCTCATTGGAAATCATCAAATGACCCACTCTGGGCGGAGCGGAAGGGAGTGTCAGACTTGTACTGACTAAAACCCATCCATGTTCCTTCTTTGCCCTTTGTGTTCCAGGGCCACGGTATCTCTTTCGAACAGTCCCGCAGCCCTGGCAGGCATCGGTCCATGCGGACCCCTACGTGGTTGCTGACATCTCTTTGAGGCGCGCGTGGAACACGAACGCGCCGTCGACACGGCCTGTCGTCATAAGACGGCCGGACGGCGAGCTAGCCCATAACTCGCCGACCACAGGCCAGCGCCTACGGTGGCCGGGAGCCACCACGTGACCCCCGTGAATTACACTTCGATTCCAAATTAACAGACACTTTTGGTATTTTTAGTCTAATGTTCGCAACCGCGACTGCTGCGACCATTTTGCTTGCGCACTCGTGCGCTTGTGCTCAAACACTTGTGTACCATAATACCTCTCGCGTCGTTCACTAATCTCCGTTAAAATCAGCCGCAATGGCCGAAATTCGCTCTGGACGACTACTATATTAATAGTGATGATATTATAAGGAACCACTCAAATATTTTATGGTGGAATAGTGTAGAACTAACCCATTACATCGAACTAAAACAATCCTTTTTCTTACCAAAACCTTTTTCTCACACCAGTCCTGATTCAAGCGACTTAAGTACCGTAAAGTTGTGAGCGTCCATTGTGTTTCTACAGAGAAACACGTCGCCCTGTTTAAGGAGGATAGTTGAAAGTGTTTTATCAAGAGCTCTAGTTAAAGTGCTATTGTTTCGGGAGCGCTTGCTAGTTTGAAAACTTTTCTAGAAATACCGAGGTGTTTTCTTTGCTGTTAAAGCACTGGAGTATCTTGCTCATGATAAAATCACTAATGGTTGTTTAATGAAAAGCAGAACTCAAGTTTATAGATACTAAATCTTTTTATACAGGGTGAAAAAGAAAGGGTATAGTCATATGAAAGGATATGCTGCAGACCATCAAACTGAACAACTTTCTTCTTGGGTCCAATATCGTAAATGCTAAAAAAATACCAGCTGTTCTATACAAAATTTCAATACCTACTCGACCCAATGTATGGGACAGCTGATAATTTTTACGCATCTGGCAGCCACTTGTGAGATTTTTTTGCAAAGGCCAATCGAATAATTATTTTAAATGATGACTGGTAATTAAAAAAACTAACCGATATTGGAACTTGCGATTGTTCTCAGCATTATGAACAACTTTTACATGGTACCAAGACTGAAATTTCAAAAAGAACTGCTTATCAAAGAAATGTATGGGACAGCTGTCTTTTTCGCGGTTTCAGTTTTATCCCATCGTAAGAGATGTTCATAATGATGAGTACAATCACGCGTTGATACATCGGTCGGTTGTAGCAATAAATATAGGAGCGTGTATAACGGGTGTAAAAACACCCTTAACGAAACCGAGAGGCACTTGTTTTTCCCGTCAATGTGATATTTTTTTGGTCTGGACCATACCTGGGAACCTTCATCATCATCATTCATCATTTCAGCCGAAATACGTCCACTGCTGGATATAGGCCTGGAAACCTTCTAGTTACAGATATATTGAAGGTCCTTTTAGTTACAGATTTATTGAAGGTCAAACTCCCAAATTTTTTACACGTGTAAAAAACAACTTTAATTGTTAAAACTTCACTTTAAATACCTCCATGACTCCTGTAGTATACGATGAATCCACCAGCACAATGATATAAGTGCGTAACATTGAGCACTATCGTAAACCGTGACTTTTCACACCAAAAACAAGTCGTTTAACAGCATATGTTTTGCGCAGTTTTGCTTGTTTTGAACATAATGCTTCGTTGAAAGCTTCGTGAAGGGTACACCTGTACATTCTTACTTGGCAGCCAAATGCGGCCACTGTCGGTGCCGGAAACCGAAGCCTGAGCCGTGCCAGAAGCGCACGAGCACCCAGTTGGACTGCGCCCACGCACGGTTCTGGTACGGACGCACCAGCTCCTCTATCATGCTCATCTGTCTGGAACAACATGGTATTGCCCATCAAAAGGTGATCTAGTGGTGGCAAGCGCTGCTGCTGATAGTGAGGCCTTGAGTGCCATTGCCAGGTCAGTCCAAGTGCTGTTGGGTTTTTCATCTCAATTTTTTCAGTAATAGCCTTAACTTTGGCCTGGTTGATGGCAAATTGGTGAAATGTGTGTCCATAAAGGTACATCTTTGGATAATCTCCCGGGACTTATAATTGGTGGATTGTAATGTTAGAAATCATCTTATTGCGTACTCACTGTTTGATGGGCACTCTCTCAATAGCCCTCATGGTGGCTGGCTGGGTGGCGAACGACGCCAGCGTCTGGACCAGGGACTCCCTGGTACTGGCCAGTACTATCCGCTGATCTGCGAACTCCGAGCACAGGAACGCGGCGCAAGACACCACTAAGTCGTCCCATTCTGACGGTAGAAGATATTTTATAAGGATAACAGATCTCTTCCTGCATCAAATGACGTTTAACTGTGCCAGGTAATCAGGTTGAGCATAAAACAGCAAAATCAGCGAATAACATTCTCGCAACTGGGATACAGGCCTTCTCTCCGAGAGACGTAGTCCAGCATGCGGACCCAGAGCAGATTGGTAGATGTAACATTTGTCTACGATTTTGTAACATTTCTGTACGATTTTTAGCTCTATGAGACGCTTTCTCGATTTTTGAGAAAAAAGGATGAGTTTACTTATTAATTATATGGGGTGGAAGGGACACCGACCTGAAAACGGTTACCACGTATTCAGAACGCCATTTGAGCACATAGAAATTTTTCTTCTGTTATTAAAAAAAAAATCAGCTGTTTCATACAAAAGTGCAATACCTACATGGTCAAAGTGTATTAAACAGCAATTTTTTTTTTAAAACCGATGAAATATTTCTATGTGGCCCGCTCAGAATGATGTACTGAATACGTGGTAACCGTTTTCGCGTCGGTGTCCCTTCCACCCCGAAATGTACACATGTTGTATTCAAGAGTATGATTATTCGAACTTATCACCTGGTATCTGGTGCACGGGTATGGTGGGATGCATGTACAGCCGTAGCGTGTTGCACAGCTCCAACATTGCGTCCACGTGGTATTCCGGAACGAACGCGAATAGGGACTCTGCAAATTCTGTGCCACCTGTACGATCTAAGCCGTAATGGCGGTGTATTTAAGTAGCCCTGATGTCCTCCGTTCGCAAAAGAGGTAGCTCTTTTGCCTCGTCAAATATCTTATTGGAAATTTTTAAATGTCTAGTTCCATCACTAGTTCTGGCATCAACGTGTTATGGTAAGGTATATGCGGTGGTAAGTTAGAATATTTTTGTTACATGAGATTGAGAATACGAGGCTTCTTGAAAATACATTTTTGCCCTTGTGATTTGCACATCAAATTTTCTGAAAGGTTTGGGTGACTACACGTTGAACCCAGTATCTACCAAATATTGGAGATAAATCAAGTTTTCAAGTCACCTAAAGAGACATCTCTACCAAATGGACAGGCGCAAGAGGAGTGGTTTTACAAACCGGGGGATAACAGGGCATGCAGATCAGGAGTTACAGTTTTATATGTGGGTTCTAAAGTCATTGTACGAATTGATATTTTTTTGTATCAAGTATTTTATTTTATTTTATACTAATCGGGAAACTTACAGCTAATAAGAAAAAACACCGTGACTTTTTAGTCGTCTTACAAAGGTCGTCCACTCAATGTACCTGACATAAAATAGCAATAGGCGCGATTTTTTTTTTATCTTCCGTAATAGGTACAAAGAGAAATAATAATAAAAAATTAAAATAAAATTATTTAACATCCTGTTAATGATGTTTACGTGTCAAACGGGAGAACATTACCTACCCAGCACTCGAGTCCAGTAGACCATCGCTCGCAACAGGGTGTTTTAACTACGTCATGCGTTATAATACTGAATAATATTTTTATTTTTAAATTATTGAAATCTCTTAGATACCTATTTTTTTTATGAATGTTTAGTATTCATTGGATACATGAAGTGGGCGGCCGTTGTAAGACGACTAAAAAGTCGCGGAGTATAAACAAAAATAATATAAACAATGTTATAAACAAAAAAAAAAATAAGAAAAAAAAATAAAAAAAAATTGTACTACTGCATTTTAATTTTGTTCTTGGGGGTATTTAGTACCTAAGTCAATATATCGTTGATATAATTAGTATGTCACTTACGATTAGATGCTCCCATTTGTGAATTAGATCCCGTCCGAGGTGTTGTTGCTCTGGAAGTTGGACTCACAGGACTATAAAAAGTATAAAAAAACTTTTTTGCAAAATATATAACCGACTTCAAAACACAACAAAGTGAAAAATAACTTTAGCTTCTGAAGTCGATGACTTTTGTTTGTTTGATTCAGTTTCTTTGTCACCGACTTCTGAAGTCGATGACTTTTGTTTGTTTGATTCAGTTTTTTTGTCACCGACTTCTGAAGTCTATTATTAAAGTAAATTGATATCTCCGAAGATCAGCAACAGATCTTCACCAAATTTAAACGGGACCACCGCGGCATAAAATTCGTCCAAACAAAAGAAGAATCATTAAAATCAGTTCACAATTGTCGAAGAAATCGCTGAACAAACACACAAATAAAAATGTCAGGCGAATTGATAGCCTCCTTTTGGAAGTCGGTTAAAAAGGTTGGTAAACCATGATTATACGAAAAAACATACAAAGCCTTTCAAGAAACTTAACTTTTAATGAAGTGATTTTGTAAGGGTGAGCAGAGACTGTACCAGTTATTTGCTGTCAAGTTTTGAATATCAAAATTAGTTAATATTTATATTTTACTAGCTGTTTAATTTATAATAATAAAAATATTTAATTTTTCAAATTGGACCAGTAGTTCCTGAGATCAGCGCGTTCAACCAAACAAACAAACTCTTCACCTTTATAATATTAGTATAGATTCAAATAAGGCTGACATATCCATTATTGTGTTGTTTTTCGTTCGCTGAAGTAATTTTAGGTAATCGAATATTATCTGCGCCAGCGACCTTTTGTTCGTCAGTGTTGCCATTGATACTTAGGGCATAGACAAACATTGAGGTTATGTTGGGTCTAGATAATAATATATTTCCTCTTCTTATTTTATATTTGTTATATCTATTTTTGTTTTATTCGTTTCAAAATTTATTATTTTTTATTTAATTTGTCGTATCTGAACGTGGCATCACTTGGAGAACTATCAAAATTTCAGCGCTATGACAATTTTAAATTTTACAGCACCATGCTGAGATACCATTATACCTTTTGGCTTCGTACAGGTCCAATTCAGTTTATTGTATATCTTAAATAAGTTATTTTTTGTTCTTGTAAACATTTTGCTGCTTTATCTGTACTGACCCTAACAGCCGGTCTCTTAAAAGCACGTTATTGAATTTTCAACCAGTGAACACCGTTCCTTTTATTCAGACTTTTATTATGGGTGTCACCTAATGATAGTAGAAACGGGCATTAAGACTATAGTTGCTGCCAGTTAAGATGGCAATAGCGGTCATTGCCCTTTCCCTGATATCTCTTTACACGAACTGAAACCATAAACCGTGTTACTTATCGTTTCGTCTGTTAATGTTCAGGATCACAATCAATGTCAATTCAGGGGCTATTAACAGGTTTGTATACGTTTTTTTAAAAGAAGAGATTCAATAAATGTATGTGGTTCAATGACCGCTATTGCGATCTTCACTGGCAGCAACTATACAAACCTCTGATCCGAACTAGACGTATATTCTAACTGTAGCGAGGCATAACTCGTTCCTCCCAATAAGGAGCTCTTCCCAGGTAGGATTTCCTTGCTCGCCACCTGCGCGTACTGAACACTGTTCTATTAATAAACGTTCACATTTACATAACTCATTTATATTCCTGAGCGGATATAAAAAGCTTTATACAGTTATATCGCGTATCCATATAGGCTGATGCAAATTCACTTTGGTGAAATGGGGGATTATGAGCCGTCCGACACACAATGTGAGTACGGTGCTGTTCAGGGTATGAGTGCAATGTCCTAAGTGACCATAAAAAAGAACTTTTGAGGACCTATAAACGCCACTGGCGCTATTAACGTGGCCAATAACTGGTAACACAAAAAGTACCCTCGACTCGAAAAGAAGAAGACGGTACCTAATTTTATGTTACGTATTTCTTGGAGAGGAAATTCATATGTCCCAGCTACACTTCATCTTACTGACTGGATGGTCAAACGTGCACACATATCACCATTCTATGGTGATGACGTCACACGCAAAAATAATAAAACATGTATAATAGAAAAATGATGAACTTACTTCAACGTGTGTCGCATAGTCAGGGTCGGAGGCCAGCCTCAAAGAGTGCAATGTGCCTGAGAAGTGCTTTGCGAGCTCTGTCTGCCTCTGTTTGGTCCAGATAGCACCAATGACCCATGCCATTTGCAATGAACCAGCTTCTAATTTTTCCTGAAAATTAATTATATGAACAATGAAACATCAGCCTTGAGGATAAAAAGTCTTCCACAGAGTTCTTCGACGAATAATTGGGAGAAAAGGCCATATTGTTGTACCAGTTTACTTTGGATGACAATGCATGGTTAGTTTAGTGACGTCATTCTTAATCCAATATGGCGGACTCCCAAAGATGGCCGACTAGTTATTTTTTATGCACCCCTATGATATTGGTATCAATTAAAAGGATTTGCTGAGAAGAATACGAAGAGGTATCGTATTACCTAGTACTAACTGGGTTGTGGAGGTCAGATAGGCAGTCGCTCCATGTAAAATACTGGTATTCAGCTGCATCCGGTTAGACTAGAAGCCGACCCCAACATAGTTGGGAAAAAGGCTAGGCAGATGATGCTGAGAAGAATACGAAAATAAAAAAAAAAGGTCACAGCTGTATTTAAAAACTTGTTTTTAAAAAAGGTTTTTTAGCTTGTTTCAATACAAATTCTCAGAACAATTTCGCGATTGTTTACCAACAGTTTCCCCCTGACATATCATGTAAGTGCCTAAAGACCTTGTTTCTGCTCGTGTTTAAAAACAACATCATGAACATACTAACCTCATATACTAATTTGGACCTCTCAAGCTCTTTAAGTATTGTCTGCATAAGTTGTTTATTAATCCTGTCTTGTTCCGTTTCTGAGCTGATGCGGTTGGCGTCTGATCAAAGTTTACACATAAAAATTATAGCTGAGTGCAATTAGACAAAAAATACTTAGAAGGTAGAACGAAGTTTATGGTGGTCAGATTTTCATGGGACTTTTTTAGTGAGTTCCCAGAGGCGAAGAAAACAAAATCGACGTCCAAATTTTTTTTTTGTTTTTTTTTTTTACATCTCCTTATAATGTAGCCTACTATCGGGCCTAGGCCTCTCCAACTACTTTACAAGATGTAATGGAATTAACAAAACTGAAGACCTGTTTATTTTTTAACTAGCTGTTGCACACGAATTCGTTCGCAAAAATGACCAAGTTTCATACAAACTTTCAACCCTTGGTCTAACCCCTTAGGGGATGAATTTCCAAAAATCCTTTCTTAGTGCACATTTACCTCATTTAAGGAAAGTTTGTGCAAAATTTCATGCTTCTAGACCCAGCGGTTTCAGCTGTACGTTGATCGATCAGTCAGTGAATCAGTCAGCCAGTCAGTTTCTTACTTTATATATGTTTATAGATAACAAAATAATTAATAACCAACCCCTCACAGGCTGCAACTCTGTGGTGACGGTGTATATCCGATTCTCAATGTCGTGCAGACAGTCGGCCATGTCCACCTGATTGTCCGTCAGCTCGCATAACTACAAAAAAAATAACATAACATCACATCACGTCTGTATCGCCGAAGGGTCAGACAGACGCGTATTCTATAAGGTACACACACATTTCGCCTGTTATGTTTAAGTCCCATGTAATAAGGGCGAGCCTATGTCCATCAAGCGGGCACAAATCCAGACTGCAGGCTGTGACCAATAATGGAATTCTTGATAGATTTTTACCCTGTTTGGGGGATGGAGAACAGGGTGTAAAGTTCTTCATCCCCCATAGAAAAGGGAGGATCCTGCGACCAGACGGGTGTTATGTCTGGTGGGCTACTGCCCGACAGTTGTTCTCGGGTCCTCCTGTATAGTCTTATGTCGCGGATAACTTAACTTGCGCGATGTAGGACTTAGATGTGTTTATTAGTTAGTTAGTTAGTTTAGTTCATTATCTGTGTCATAGATGGCGCTGTAGTACTTTTTGTTCTATGTTGCTGTAGTACTCTTTGCAGCGCCGCTACACCCGGTAATCGAACCCAGGACATCATGCTTAATAGTAGCGCTTGTGACCACTAAACAAACGAGGCAGCCTACAAATAATATTACGTTGTAAGAACTGTATCGATGCAGAACTTATGAGTCCGTATGATTTATATTGCATTTTGTTCAGTTGAGACATGAAAACCAAGTTTATTTGAGCAAGTCACGCTACCTTGTTACATATATATTCTGCAATTTTATGGTCTATAGCTAATGCCACGTAAATATATGTGAAGAGATTTTATGAACATTTACAGGCGTACACAGAAGAACCCACCAAAGTGTCATCACATTTGGATCAATGGTTTAGGAATCCATAGAGCACAAACATACAAACATCCATTTTTAAAAAGTTAATAAAACTGCTACTGGACAAGTGTTACTACACAATTAAAGATTTTGTCACTGATAAAACTTTCTGTTAAAAGGGGTGTATTCTGCTTCCGCGTGATTTTAGTGACATTCCTATATTCCAATTCTAATGTTACTTTATTTATTTTTTGTCATTTTATTGACATTTACAATTGAATTTAATAATGGAATTTTCTGACATTTTAAAATTAACTTGTTGACAATTTGTAGTTTAATTGATTGAGTTATTGACATTTCGTTTTATTTAAAAAAAAAAATGACATTTCTAATTTTATTTTCTGCCATTTTTAATTAAATTGATTAACATTGTTGTAGTTTAAGTTATTGACATTTTTTTTATTTATTTAATTTGTACATTGTGCTTAATTCCGAATGTCTTAATATGACTATTTTTAATAATGTATTGTAAATAATGCTGCTTAGTGAATGGAATGCTTTTTTAATGTGTCTATTTTTTTGTTTACTGAATGTTTAATGTTAAATAAATAATTTTGGATGCCGTACGTCAAAATGTATCGGGACTCTCATAAAAATTACCATCATATCTGTATACCTACATTATTGGCAAATAAATGATTTGATTTGATTTGATTTTATGTTTTTAGATTAAAATCGCTTTTGTCCTTCTAAACTAGGCAACGGATTTCAATACGGTTTCTCACCATTATTTACCACCTCTATCATCGTTATTTGCACCTCTGATTTTTCGGATTCATGATCGTATGCAAAATTATCACTTGCTTCGGTGAAGGAAAACATCGTGAGGAAACCAGCATGCCTGGTTTATGTCTCGACGACCGTAAGCCAAGTTAAAGGCCCATGGGTGGCATAAAAACTCTGACATCATGTTAGGCACTAACCACACGATAAATATAATAAGAAGACCATTATTTAGAAATTTTATTCTGGAAAGTAAGGTAAGATGTGTTTAAGATATATTCAAATGAAATTTGCACATTAAAATAAAACTCAATGTTTTGCCAAGTCCTAAAAACTGTGTGAAGCAGGCCTTAAGGTCTGGACTTCATCAGAGACGAGCGGAGCAGAGAGGAGACTTGCGGAAACTGACCAATCACATTGATTGAAATCTGCAACACGTCTCTCGTCTCTTCTGTGATTGGTCGATTCTTGTACATCTTGCACAAGCCTTAGTCTATTTATAGAACAAAGACCTAACCTACCTTTTCAGCATGCTTGATGGCAGCGCCGTGGTACAACGCAAGGAGGCCGTCTACCAGCCGAAGGTACGAGGACCTGATGTTGATGGACCCCGCTCCCGGCATCGTTGACCTGGTGCCTTTGAGAGCCAGAGCCGTTTCTCCTGTAGTCCTGAATGTGGACAAGACGAGATATTAGGGTCAGCCACATCGAGTTTTATCACAAATAAAACGTACTCTATAGCGTTAAACTTCAACATGTATGGAACAAATAGCACAGAGTCATATTGAGTGGTAACCTGCTTGACAGTCACGACGTGAAAGCTCAGTCAACTTTTTGTTCCGTCTTGTTGTATTTATAAATACTTTTTAAGCGTTGTATGTTTATTTGTTAATTTGTACGCACGTCGAGTCACTGCGACTAACATTTTATTTTATTTTTGTCACTAGATGGCGCTAGTTCAGTTTCAGTACAAACTGTAGTTTACGTTAACGCTATCGAATATGAGTACAATAAAAAACTCCTACTAAGCCCTCAGAACAAACTTGACAAGCAGTAGTTACATTAATCTTGAATCCGTCCGATTATTACTATCGGTAGTGCTACGCCGTAGTAAGCGTAGCGGTGGCTACGCCGTAGCCGCTGTGCGTAGCAATTTATTTTATTTTTCATGCAGCCCCCAAGGCACTTTTTTCCCGTTATTTTGTTAGTGATAGTATTCCAAATAATTGTAACTAATGGCCGTTTTCAGCAACACGTAAGTGACAACTATATGTTGTAGCACTGTTGGAATTTCAACTCTGTTGAAAATCAAACACTGCGCTTTCATTTAGACGATTTTGTAAAAACGGGTTTTAATCGCAACCCCAATTAAGAAAAAAAAAAAAATTACCTGTTAGGCACGGGCGGCATGGGCGAATGCATGAACCTGGCCATCGAGGATATGACCTGAGGCAAGGTGGCCAGCCCCGGCGACCCGGCCGCCATGTCGCTCACACCTGGCACATTCCAAGTGTAGTCACTGACTGTGGCTTGGAAGAGTATACAGGATGTTAACTTTTCAGCTCAACGATGAACACTGCTGTACAGTCTAACCGCTTTGATAGGGCAGCGACACCAACGTAAAAAGTGTACCCTCATATCAGTGCATTAGTAGGCCTGTAACTAGCAGTTTAGATACTTATTATAAAGTTAATAATCTATAAGCTTGAAAAAAAATATAAAAAAAAACATATACACTTCCCAAGATCACAAACCGCAGCGACCACTGCAGTAAGTGGATATTAATACAGTGGCAGGCGGCAATGTCGCCACCTAAGAATTTTTTTATAGTATTACATAGAATCTAGGTGTATCACTGCGACCTCATCATCTGCCTAGCCTTTTTCCCAACTATATTGGGGTCGGCTTCCAGTCTAACCGGATGCAGCTGAATACCAGTATTTTACATGGAGCGACTGCCTGTCTGACCTCCACAACCCAGTTAGTACTGGGTTATACGATACCCCTTGGTAAGACTGGTTGTCAGACTTTTTGGGCCACTGACTACCTAACGACTGTCAAAGATCTACAAATGACACCCGGGACCAACGGCTTAACGTGCTTTCCGAGGCACGGAGGAAACTCGGTATGTAATGGGTGGTCACCCATACACAGACCAACCTAGGCAAGCACGGCTTAACCTAAAGATCGATCCGAGCGGCTGTTATTATTTAGCCACGAGCTCCTCACTGCGACCAGTCGTAACGAATGGGCTGCAATGCCCATATGTTTAGCAGTTGCACTTTCAAAGTGCACCTTTAAAGCAAAAAAAAATAATAATTACATTAAATTTCACCCTTTACTGCACTGTCACTATTTTAGCGAGTTGTCTTTACATGGACGTCTAGAAACCCGATTAAAATTACAGGCGATAAATGTTTCTATTGCCTTTCTATTGATGCCTCTTGGAGCGCCTCTTAAGCCGCTTTCTACCATTACCTATTCTTATATTGACCAGTGCACAGCTATCGATCTTTAGGACACAGGTTTTTGTACAAAGCTTGGCTTTGTAGGGAGCAGAGCTAAGCTATCATTGTGACGTTGCAAATAAGAGATGGCTCTGTTCATTCTGAACCCAACTACTTTAACAGTTTCCGATTAAAAAAATGTTGTGTCTGAGTTAAAGTGACACACGTGCGTTTTTTTTCTTAGTTGTATGTCCCACTGCTGGGCAAAGGCATCCCCCATATCCTTCCAAGTACTCTTCTCCTGCGCCACCTTGAACCAGCCTCAGTTACGTCGTGAAATTCAACACAGTTATACAATTCGACGTGTTGGATTGCTTTAACACATTACGTCGAAAATTTGGTGAGATTAAGTCTGCTGGTAATTTGAAAAAAAACATAACATGCACTTTTGTTGCGTAATTTTGGCCGGTGTGTCGCTAAACTTTATCTAAATCAGAGATCCTGAACAGTATCATGCGTGGGAGACCAACCGCGCGGCGAGTTGTGATGGACTGACCGCGACCGGCGCTCGCCAACCAAGCGATCCTGATCGGCCAGTCTGGACACGCCTTTATAGCAAATTAAAAAACAAATTTCTAAGAAATATTTAAGGTAGGTAATATTTAAGTACACATGAAGAAATAAAACTATTATTTTTGCGGGCAACTTTTAACTTTGTCTTAGGCCAAATCTAATAGTACAATCAATATTTTTAATAACCTTATTTTCTGAAAGAAAGCTGGCATAGTTCCGCATAGATGGTGCTAAATGTATGTTGCTTTTATTTACTTACTTTACTGCGATAGCCTCTTTGGTATGCCACGAATGTGGATCCGCGAACTAAACTATTGTTACTTATCTAAAGAAAAAACGCGTGATGTCGTTTTGTCGGGGATCCACGTTCCGGCAATATAAGACCCTGTGCATACGGTGCGTTGCAGCGCCGGCGCGGCACGATTTCGCCGCTTTTGTGGGCACACGGATGGTGCGATGTCGGGGCGTTATTATGGCGCCACAGCGACAACAACTAAGCGGTGTTGTGGTGCCCCTCCGGTGGTGTCGCAACGCATACACCCAGCCTCGTCTCGCGGTCCGGTGTAAGTGCGGCGCGGCGCCGGAGCGCGTCGTGTGACATACCATAGATTTTTACATGCAGAACGCTGAGCAGCGCCGCCACGCACTGTGTGCATAGGCTCTCACGGGATTGCGCGGATCCACGTTCCAGCCACATACCAAAGGTTCTCTTTCAATGCCGACTGGTCGCTTTTCATGCAAGATGACTTTTAGAACTGGCAAACATTCATCGTCCTCTCATAGCAGAGCTTCCAGCACTCCCTCAATCCGCATTCACTATCGAATATCGAGTGGCGACTAAGCGGTCCACCTATCATATTATGGGTTAACGTGGTCGAGAAGTTAAATAATATTCCCAAAAGACCAGGTTTTCATTAACAAAGACCAGTGATTTTCCTAATCATGTGACTTTCGTCTTTCATTGCTTGGTACTCAGTATGAAAATTTTACAGAAAAGCTCTGTTTATATTACAAGTACCTGTGTCGATTCCTCCAGCGCGGTTATAGTTGGGTTCAAAACTTTGTATGAAGGGGTTGTCTTCTCCCAAAACGTTGACGAGGTCTTGTCTGTAAGCATTACAAAAAAAATTTACCAAAAGGGGTATATTGAAGGACTCAGCATCTTTTAATAGACTATTCGTGGGATTCACCAAACTAAGAAACTACGCAAAAATTATTGCTGGGAAACGACTTTTTTTTGGGGTGAAAAATCACGTTTTACGGTAGGTAAAATGTAATGCACTCAAAACGTTGTGCTGATGGATGCGTTGAAAAGTACAGGGGTCATGGAGGTATTTAAAGTAAAGTTATAACATTAAAACTGTACAGTGTAAACTCTATTTAGCGACACTGAAGGATGGATGACATTTTGAAAACACTTCTAGGATAGGTAGGCAGGGTAGGCAGGGCAGGCAGGGTAGGCAGGGTAGCAGGGTAGGCAGGATAGGCAGGATAGGCAGGGTAGGCAGGGTAGGTAGGGTAGGCAGGGTAGTCGGGATAGTCAGGGTAGGCAGGGTAGGCGGGGTAGGCAGGGTAGGCGGGGTAGGCAGGGTAGGCAGGGTAGCAGGGTAGGTTAAAATAGGTTCAGAATGATGTACTGAATAGATATAGACATAGGATGTTTTTAAAATAAAAGAGCTGTTTTCTTGTCTGTCTGACTCTTACTAACTAAAACCACAACTTCTTTAAATAGCTCTGGCTGGGAGGCTGGAGAACTTGTGTAATTCTCATGTCAGACTTACCGTAGACCAACATATTACTGTCCCACAGCAGGCCAATGGCCTTTTCTCATACAGAGAAGACATTATTAAGTACTAGATGTGCCCCGCGATTTTACCCGCCGCTTCTGACTTGTTTTTTATATAGCCTATAGCCTTCCTCGATAAATGGGCAATCCAACACTAAAAGAATTTTTAATTCGAACAGTACTACCTGAGATTAGCGCGTTCAACCAAACAAACAAACTCTTCAGTTTTATAATATTAGTATGGAAGTATAGATTAGTATTTTCATAGCTTTTCACCTCAATGTCCTGACTAAAAATGGCAGTACTCCACCGAGACGGTCGACGTTGTAGAAGTCCAGCTCTCCGTCGATGAACGTCCTTGCCGGTAGGTGAGGAGTGTCGTGACTGAAATTAAAATTTCATATTAGTTTTTAAACTAATATATGTTGGTCACTAACGTCATGATATATAATGTATTTATTGTTTCACAAACTAGGTGATATACAAGCTTAGTACAAATTTATGTGCAAGAATGAACAGATGATGTACTGCTGGTATTTAAATAAGGAAACCATGAGCCAGCTAATAATAGTGACCATGATAGACATGATTATGATGATGATGATGATGTGATCATCCGTGATGTGTTCCATCATCCGTGATCATGGTGCTTGCAACAGCACCGAAATATCGGGAACTCAAAGCAATCAGTAAACATAGTAAATATCCCGTTTCTAGTGTTAATAATAATCTCGTATTAGTAAAGAACTTCACGGTAGAAATACCAATTATTTGGAACCGTATATGTATAAAGTCAGTAAGATTCATGTCACATACATGAATCTTACTGACTTTTTACATATACGGTTTAAAAGCAAAGCATTTATTTCAAATAGACCCGTGACTGGGACTTTTGCATTGTAAAAATAAGCTACAAATAGTCCAGCCACAGGCATAACTGTGAATGGACTGTAGTTGCCCATTCCAAAATCGTAGATCTCATGGAGAAAAATGGGCGAGAAACTCCAAGGACACTCTTTTCAAATCAATTTAGATATTGCATAGTCCTGGGTACAATATTGTTGCGTTTTAATGTGAGCATAATGTAGAAAGGAAATAAATGACAAGCAACCAATCTTCTTCTTCTACTATCTTTTATTATTCAACTCTTATTTGTTTATTTTTTTTCAAAATTGTGATCTATATTTATGTAATTTAATTTTGTATTGCAATTTTATTTTTTTGTTTAATTGGAAATATCTGGCAATAGTTCGTTCGCATTTATACAAATATCCCAGTTTCACAGGGAAACCTATAATTGGCCATACTCACACACGCACGCACACGCATACGCTCGCATATTTTGTAAAATATTTTTATGTATCGCTGTTGGTTACTTAAATAAATAAAATAAAAAATAGAAAAAAATACAGAACATATTTATCAGTACGGTTCTACGGAGACCATCTAAGTTTACAATAATTAAAATAATGATTATTTACGTAGTGTCTAACGAAAAACGGAAGTATTTTTTTATTAAGTTTTTAAGCCAAATAGGTGTATTTTTTTGTGTGAATAAAATGCTTTATGAACCTCATCAAATTGTGAAATTATTTATTTCACAATTTTTATCGAAATAACAGCACAAAACATGTATAGAAAACGCTCCATGAATGCGACATTATTGTTGGCTCGCTACGGAGGCGACGTGTGAATTCCTATTTAAAGATAAAAGTGCTACCCTTATCAGACACGACTTGATATACGAGGGGGCAGTTTTATTCAAATATATTGCTAGATTATTTAAATTGCATGCCTCTGTCTTCTTAGCGTGTACGAAAATGAATTTTGGGGAGTGTTTTCTATTTCCTATCGACGAAGTACTTTTATCTTGAATTAGAAACACTTAGTCAAGTCACTCCAGTCAAGTTTCTAGTTACATTATTTTTAAGTTATTTGAAATAGAGCAAGTGACCCACCTGACTGTCGATTTCTCTTCTTGCATTAAATATGCCGGCAGTCTTTGTCGATATTCTGATTTCACGAGAATATGGGATACGTCTTGGTATTTTTAATTTCCCATGAATGGGTAAGAGTTGGTTTTCAAGTACAAAAGTTACAACCGTACGTTACTCAAACTATAAAATTAACTAAAAGTTTAACTTATACTGTCATTTACGGGATATCTTCCGTGATTGTTCATTATTTTGAGCTCCCGATATTTCGACGCTGTTGCAAGATTACGGGTTGGTCGCGGCTTGCAACAGCGTCGAAATAACACGTTCATTGCCAAGCCAAAATGCTGAGCTTACCTATGCAGACGGCCAAAATAAAAAAAAATCGTTGAATATCTTCCCTAGTGGCCAAAACAATACCAGAACCCAATACGCTGCGCCCACTATGTTATGACTCGTACATTATTGCACGACGTCGCGTGAACATAGCATAACAGGCCGCTTCACGCGACCTCGTGTGATGTGGCAATTAACGCATAATCAGCCTATAATGTTCCCACTGCTGGGACACATGCCTCCTCTCTATGAGAGGGAATGGGCTACAATCCACCACGCGGGCCCAGTGCGGGTTGGTAGATGTCACATGTCTTCGAAATTTTGGTTCTAGGACATGCCGGTTTCCTCACGATGTTTTTCTTTCACCGTTTCGAGAGCAGTGGTGTTGAAATAAATTACACAAAGTAATGCGCCTGTCTGGGTTCGAACCCACGACTTACTGCTCGTAAGTCGGGGCCACCACCACTGGGAACGTGCCAAACTAGGACTTAAATGAATCTTTAGTGGTAGGGTACACTAATTATTGTGTCTGTGTGGTGAGCGGCAGTTAGTAAAAGATGACGTCGGTACTCATAATTATAATGTTCTCACAACTGGCACGGACACATTCACAGAAACACTTAAGTTCGACATACACGTTGAGACAGACAGATTGTACATGCACAGGAAAACTTTGGATATTCCACTAATCCCGAAGGATTCGCGATAGTATCGGGAATACTTGGATAGCACGGAGTTGCGTGGGCTTCGCGTCGTGAGAGTGAGATCGTACTAAAGGTCAACCAAGGTGGCCGACCGCGCGCTGAGACCCGCGACCCCACTCTTGCGCAGCAAGTACGTCACACGGTGACGTAGTCGCGGCGCGCCTCCACAGTACTGTGTCGGTACGGTATGAGCGTTGGAATTGTATTATAATATAAATATTGTTGTGTATGTTAAGTATTGTACTATAATGTAAATGTTGT
This sequence comes from Noctua janthina, assembly GCA_963576755.1. Classification (NCBI taxonomy): domain Eukaryota; kingdom Metazoa; phylum Arthropoda; class Insecta; order Lepidoptera; family Noctuidae; genus Noctua; species Noctua janthina. Next base: position 10,270,912 of record OY755068.1, on the reverse strand, counting down.
TGTGTAAGATACAAATTGTGTAATGTAAATGTTGTTAAGGATCGCCACAAGTCAAACGACCGAGTTTCCAGGTCACCTGTATTTCCTGATCATTGAAACAAGTCGAACACATTGAAGAATTTAAAACATCATTTACTTTTAAAACTGATTGGTAAAAATCGCTCTTTGAAACTTTCCGTATGCAAAAATAGTTATAAGGTCGAGGCGGGAGATATAAAGGGTGTAAAAGGACCCTTAAAGAAGCCGAAAGCCATTTGTTCTCCTGGTCATTGCGATCATTTTTGTGTTCTAGATTCCATACCTGGGAACCTTAAACTTTTTCAAAAGTTTTTTTTTTAACTTCATAGTTTTAAACTAAGATTTTTATTTAATATTTTTATACGCAAACCCTGCGTAGGGAACTATAGCTGTTTCGCTGTTTTGTATCTAATTGGTTAAGACATCCGGTGTACTGAATCGGAAGGTCGCAGGTTCAAACCCTGCTCGCACTAGAATTTTTCTTTCCAAGTCAAAACAGCTAAGAGTTTTATTTTAAATACCTCAACGATCCCCGTACTATTCAAACCATCATCATCAGCACAATGTTTTGAGTCAGTTACATTGAGTTCTACCGTCAAACTACAATTTTAAGCCCTAAAAAAAAAATCGTTTCTCAGCAATAATTTTGACGTAAAGTTTTTTTTAGTTTGATATACATAATCCTTGGTTGACGGCTTCGTGAAGGGTCCGTTTACATACTGTAATATTGCACAAGTGTGTGCACTAACACTGGAGTCCTCTCAACTCCCTGAAGTCTCATAGTCCGTTCCGTTCTGTATGCAATACTCACGAGATTCCGATAGGTTCTTCGGTCCAGAGCCTGAGCACAGCGGTGAGCAGCCTGGCATGACAGCACCACGAGATGGCCGGGGAGGTCCGCGAGATGTTGAACAACCTCTGAAATATGGCCTCCTGACACTTTTTTATCGCGCAATTCGTACTACCAATCACCTGAATGACGAGTTGGTTTGAAATGATTTTATTCTAGATTTGAATATGTCACATAAGACTGCGCATGCGATGCCGGGAATGAGCCTAATTTTAAACTCCACTAATTTTTAAATATGAATTTGCAGGACAGTATCAGATCGTGTGTTCACTAAAACATCATAGGAATAAGTGAGAAATATTTATTTATAGAATTATGATCATCATAATCATCAATACTGTAAAAGGAAGGATATTTTTCTGCCAAAACATAGCATGAAACGTAGCATGACCACTGTAGAAACGGATTTTGTCGACGGAAGAATCGACAAAATGACAGATATACAAAAGAAATCGTGTCATTTTGTCGATTCTTCCATCGACCAAACCGGTTTCAACGGTGGTCATGCAACGCGTGGTGATGAAGGACCTGGGAAGCCGTTGGATGCGAGAAGCACAAGACCTGGATTGTCCCATTTAGGAGAGGCTTACATAATAAATAATGGGTGTAAAAATGCCCTTAACGAAGCCGAGAGGCACTTCTACCTGGGCACCTTCTAGTTCCGGAGATATTGAGGTTCAAAGTCCCAACTTTTTCAAAAAAAATTTTTAAATACACCTGTATTTAAAAATTTTTTTTGAAAAAGTTAAATACCTATTTAATTTTATAATTTTACTTTAAATACCTCCATAACCCCCGTACTATTCGATGCATCTATCAACACAATGACTTGAGTGCGTTACATTGAGTCTTACCGTAAAACGTAATGTAGCATTCTGTGCAACTTAGCCTGATGCACAGAATGCTTGGTTGACGGCTACGTGAAGGGTCCCTTTACACTTTGTATGTCTAACTGTGGACGTCTTTCGGTCAATATGATGATGATGGTGTTAAAACTATAAAATTCTTTCGTTAATTATTATAAAGAAGAAAGTATCGATATCTACCATATCGAGTATGCAGTTGTCCATGATGTATCTTCTGAACTTTTCGAGAAAGATCTTCCGTGTTGAGGGCACCATATTTGTGCCATCTGTGTTATCCAAAAGTAGTAGGAGGAACTCGAGCTGTTGGGGAAAAGTAAGTTAACCTCATATATAAAAATCACGTGTCACTGTGTATGTGGTCGCACTCCTCCGAAACAGCTCGACCGATTTTATGAAAATTTTTATGTGTATTTGGCAGGAACGAGAATAGATCGTAAATTATATTTCACACCGCTAATTTCACGCGTACGAAGGTCGCGGGGCCCAGCTGGTTTGTTATAATAAGATCCCGATGCTTTCTAATTTTTTATAAGCTGTTTATTATAGGCTATACAAGATGGAAAGGATACCGACGCTAAAACGGCTCCGACGTATTCAGCACATCATTTTGAACTGCAACACTTACACGGTCAAAATGTATGGATCTTTGTTTTTTTTTTAATTACCGTTGAGGAATTTCTATGGTAACCGTTTTAGCGTCGGTTCCACCCTGTATTCTATAGAACGCATGTAAAGACAGTGGCCAACATTATCTGATCCTATTTCGTCTTTCATTCATCGCATTTATACTGAAGTATGTAAAAACCATACTCAGCAAATAACTTTATATTTGCGTCATTCACTCGCTCAATCGTAACGTTTTGCTTAATAAGCATTTTTCTTGTGAACAAATATAAGTATAACAACTTCAATATAAGTATCGCTCCAATACATCTGGTTTAACCAATGTTTATTCCGATGTTAGGGTGATTATTCAGAAACGGCGTAAACTGCAGGCGCAGCGTAGGCCTGATGCCATTTCAAAACATTTTCATACAAAATGTACGTAGGCGTCGTGTCGTACGGTGGCGCATGCCAGTCGTTGTTTCGTTTCGTTATAATTCGCGCCTTAAAACGGCTAGACAGCAATATTTTAATTATTATTATTATGTTATTATAGTTAGCCCACACTGTCCCACTGCTGGGCAAAGGCCTCCCTCCACTCCATCCAAAGGTAGCGTTGCTTTGCTACTTCTTTCCAATTCTCAAAGAAGACATCCAGTTCGTCATGCCATCTCCTTCGTGGTCTGCCGCGACCCCGTGTCACTGGGCTGTCAGTTTCAGGACACCAATCCTGAGCTTTACGGGCCCACAGTTCGTTCGGCATGCGACAGACATGTCCTACCCAGTCCCATTTAAGTTGGGCAGCCTTTTGACCACGTCAACGATTTGCGTTTTGGATTTTTATAATATTTTAATATAAGGTATATTAAGCAGGTCTTTTCTAACCTTCGCCGTCATTAATAAAAATCACAATGTAGCGGAATAAAACAGTGATAAGTCCTAAACAAATATGGACACCCATACGGAAACCATATAACATTTTATAATTTACTACCCTTGAAAGAATTTACTCATAAATATCTTGAACATATTATTCTAGACTAGTTCCACATTTTTGTTGCCAAATTAGTTCGAAAATGTCGACATAATGCCGTCGCCAGTTCCGTGAGCAACAGTCCACTTTAAGGCCTCCCCCAGGGTAAGGAGCTGGCGCGACTACTGGGGGTCTAAAATGGCCGCTTTAGCAGAATCATAATAGGATAATACTATGAATAACGTTAAAATTCATTAAATGGTCACAAAGTGACAATTCATAATATCAACTGCGTCTATGATCATTTTAAGAATTTAGCAAGCCGCCGCGAACTTTTAAACAATGATGAAATCTGCGATTGAGTCCATGGTGTAGAAGCTATACACCGACCGCTTTAATGAGTCCTCCGCCTTGCCCTATCAAAGGCACCAGTGGCGAAGGTTCCATACAACTCGATTCCTACTGGCTTCCCTTTGAAAATTGGCACAGTCAGTATTCTATAGACAAATAATATAATCACATTAAAGATATGTACGCCGGGCGTACATCTTACAAAAATTGACCCTTCGCTACTGGTGTAGTGACTTTGGAAGTCAGCTAGTGCGAAGGTCGGAGTGCCTATCTTTCAATTCTTATTCTCAGAAAATTTCAATTTTTTTATGCCATTGAATAAATTATCTTTTGAAGCATTATCATGAGGCCAAATTGAGTTTGGAAGGACGTTGGGAAGATACGTCCACAGCCTCCAACAGATTTAAAACAAGTATCTTGAAGGTAACATTTTTTTCTTACTATAGCGACATTCTTCATACACGGTTTACCTGAAATACCTGAATATTTCAAACGAACCTCACTTAAGCAATTTTTTATAATTATAAAAAATCCCCTTGATTTAGCAATTGAGAAAGACAGTAATTTTTTTTTCTTCATTATTTTGAGCATATTACCATGTATCCTATGACTTTTGAAAGGTGGGGCGGAGTCCGCATATACACATCCATGGAACTCGACTATAGACCGACCGCTTTAATGAGTCTTCGGGAAGGTATCAATTTAAACGGAATATTCTGAAGGGTGATCACGTAATGGTTCATTTAGTATCGTAATACCTACGTGGATTATGGTTATTTTGAAGCAAATAACCTGTGGGATATTGTTAGGACTTTGTGAACGTTGAATATGATTTTCATGGGGCAAGGCGGAGGACTCACTAAAGCGGTTAATCTATAGCTTCTACAGCCCGCTACAACAACTTGACAAGCACTGTGGTCTTAAAATCGCGCCCGCTATCGTCATCGCCACGGCCTTATCCACCGCGCGTTCATCCCAAACACCCCAAGACAGAGGAAGTTATCGGTGCAATAGCTGCTTCTGCCAGTTATTTTGCATAACAACGCGGTTACAGTGGGAAGGTTGCCAAAAAACAAGCGTTCCTCGTGGCCAAGGTCTACCGTGAACGTTGTGCTTCAGGCCTCGCTCAAGGTCGAAAACTTGGCATGTGCCTACACGCTTGAGGCTAGTAATTTACTGGCAGCTAGTAAATATAAGAGGAGCTCGTGGCTAAATAGTAACAGCCGCTCGGGCTGACCTTCAGGTTAAGCCGCACTTGCCTAGGTTGGTGCGTGGATGGATGACCGCCCATTGTATACCAAGTAACTCCGTGCCTCGGAATGTACGTTAAGCCGGTGGTCCTAGCTGTCTTTTGTTTTTCCTTAGACAGTCGTTACAGGTAGTCAGTAGTGCGAAAGTCTGACATCCAGTCTCAGTAAGTGTATTACCCAGTACTAACTGAGTTGTCAAGGTCAGATAGGCAGTCGCTCCATGTAAAATACTAGTATTCAGCTGGATACGATCGGACTGGAAGCCGACCCCAACATAGTTAGGAAAAGGCTAGGCAGGCGATGACGCAAGCAAAGTAAGAAATCTAGATTTTCCAGAACAAAATGCACTCTAACCCCCGGATACTCAAATGCGCTTAACTTAAACTTTCTTTTTAAATCCCTGCTATTTTACATGGGATTTAAACATAACTTGCAAAATATGTAAATAATGAGTAGGTACAACTTTGTATAATCCTTCAGGAACTACAGGCGTAATGTTATGTTGTAGATTTACGTACGTAAAGGTACCCAGACATTACTCTGTACAAAATGACTCTACAGCCCTTAATTTTACCGAACATCGATTATGGTGATGTGTGCTACTTTGACCTGAATGCGGATCTCCTCGACAAACTTGACCATCTTCTAAATAACTGCTTTCGATTCGTTTTCAATCTGCGTAAAAATGATCATGTCTCCGGGCACCGCAATTGGCGCGAAACTTCGACTTTAGATATGAAAATTCATCATAACCACTGCTTATTTTATATTGAACTATGGTTGAATGCGTCCCATAATTAAATGACGAGTTAATCAAACTCATATAGTGGAGCTTGGATGTCCGAAAACTATATTATTTATGACTTTAGCCTCGGCCAGCACTTCCGTCAAAATGGCGATGACCGTATTTACTCTCTTGGATATTAATAAGGGTAAATTAAGAAACTTGCGCGCTAAATACAGAAGTTTTAATGGCGTTGACATATGAGCTTATTATCCAACTTTCTTAATTAACGCACACGATAATCAGAATATTAAATATTTACATAAATAATAAGAATGACGTGTGACTTAAATCTAAGCCACTTTCGGGGCCGATACTGAGCCAGCGGAGGTTCGTAACTTGAGCCCCTAAAGGGGCCCATACCGAACTTTATGGTTGAGTTTTTATCTGTGGTTTCTAAAATTTATTCAACCTCAAAAAAACTTGATCGCAAAACATGAAACAGTTTCGCAAAACATTTATCTCTGACAATGTAGTGTCCGAAGTTTGGGACTTCATTAAAGTAAGTCATCAACTGGACCTGTTCCAAGTTTGTGGGCTGCACTTATTTTATTAGATTTCTGTTTATATGGGTTGCTTTTCTTACATAACTATGAATGTGGATAGGAAACATATAACAAGAACTTTTGGCTACTTGTGAACACCGTTTCGTGTTTACATTTTTAGATTCTTCCTCACTGAAATACAAATTTATTTTTACGACCGACAAAATCGAGAGATCTATTAAAACTACAAACTCACTTGAACTTGCTCTAAGGGCGCAATTGCCTTAGTGATCTTTGCGCAGTCCTCCCTGTACTGAGCCTCGAGTACCGCCTCCGATTCCGCTGTCAGCATTAATCTCATTATCTTGTCTGAAATTACCAAAATACAAGCGCCTGAATGTAGCACGACATTGTCTACCGCTTACGTACTATTAGGGATTTCTCAACTGAGTATGAATTTGTGCCTAATTGATGGTTTCTTCTCCTATTACATTAAAAGGGAGCAAAATTATAATGTTTTTATTTCGATATTAAGAGCGTTCATCCAAAAAGTTGGCAACGTCGCAAATAGCTGTCAAATATTTACCTGTTTTAATTAATTTGGCAATATTACTGTATGGAAATAAGAAATATGGCTAACTAGTAAACTAGAATAATTATGAACAATGAATTGCAATGAAAACAATTTGATGTTGTAAGTGTTTTAGGTGTAAAAAAGACATTTGGGAAGTTGCCTTTTTTACATCTTAAACTAAATATTCGGTGTTACGACATTAATTATTGCATTTCATAATCAATATTTTAGTTAACTAGTTAGCCATATTTCTTATTAAACACTGTTTTAAGCTTTCACGGTTTACAACTAAACTTATACTAACAAAAACAACACAACACAAAACAACCTAACACAACACAACAAAACAACACAACACAACACAACAACAACAACAACACAATACAACTACGGAAGATATCTTGTAAGTAACAGTAATATTGCCAAACTAATCAAAACAGCTATTTGCGACGTTGCCCACTTTCTGTACCTATAAACGCTCGTATAAAGATGTAAAATGTAATAATCATTCATTGTACGACGTAGTATAAACGATAAATAATGATACCTATTATAATAATACCTGTCCCTGTAGGCGCGAAGGGTGAACGGTTAATGGTCCCCTTCTCTGCCATTTCTGTAAATAAATAATTTTCGTTTTACTTTAGCTTTTTGCGAATAGCGTTGACTATCTATGTATATGAGATATGTGTGTGTTTCAGTAAAAAAACTAGTTGATTGCATGCACTTGGGAAGAGTGCGAGACGAATCAACTGTTTTTCAGCTGATATTTACAATCCCATTTTATGCATATTTTTGTGTTAAATACACTAATACAGGGTGTAAGAGACAGCCCTCTGCAGACTGACGGGGTGAATTCAGTACATCATACTAAGATGACCGGTACAAGAAATTATTTCAGGAACGTTATGGGCATCCAATAAATTTGTTTTGTTTTATTTCCTCATACGCAATGTATCGTTAACGTGGCAAAACACACGTAGCAAACGGCAAGCGCTACGACGAGTTTGATGAACTGTGTAGCTAGGCAGGAAGTGAACAGCTGATTTCACGCGTAGTTCGTTAAAGTATTTCACCATCCATTATAGGCTTTTTAATTGTAGCCGTATTATCTACATAAAGGGAGTTCTGCGTGCAGATAATGTAATTTAACATTGAAATAAAGGAATAGTATATCGGATGCAGATGAATACTAGTATTTTACATGGAGTGACTGCCTATCTGACCTCCACAACCCAGTTACTCTCTCGTCTTTACTGAAAACTATATGAAAACTTTTGGACGGCCCTGGTTTCTTTGTTCTTATGGCTTGTGTATACGTACCAGCTACCCTAGGGTCTTTTTCTCCCAGCACCGAGGTAGGTCGCTGCCACCACGGTTTCCTGACCACTGTCCGTAGTACTTTTTCATCGGGGCATTTTATGTTCAAGAAATTGTCGAACCTGAAAGTGGTATTGCAACTTAAAGCCCGGACTACCAAAGCTGAGACGAGACGAGAGGAAAGGAGATGTGTAAACCAACAATAAAATTTTGTTATTAACACTTCTCGTCTCCCTCTCCTCATTTTTAGAGCAAATGATTGAGCAGAAAGGAGAGATGTCCTATTTTTTTTAGGTATGCCGCCGTACTCGGCTGCTAAGCAGACGCAGCGAACAGAGGAGACGAGAAGAGTCATGACCGACTTGGAGAGGTCTGTCTTTCATGTTAGATTGCGCTGAACTGGACGTGAGTAGACTGTGAATACATCTCTGCTTTCGTCTATCCAGTATGCGTCTCTGCACAGCTTTGGGGGATTCACCCCAGCTCCTAAGCATCTCCTATCCTCCCCGCTTTGCACATCGCCGAAATTGTCCGCTTTGGTAGAGTATGTGCTCAAAGATGTTCCGCTAAAAGGTACAGTAAGTGGGTGTAAAGGCTGTTGACCACACTTTTCGACGCGGAATCGGCTCGAGCGGATCACTTATCGACACATTTGTGTCTTTTAGCTCGTTGCGGTGTCAAGTCACGTCGAGGCGCGTTCTTCGAACCTAAACGATGCGAGTTCTGTCTTTTCGCTGTTATTACACGCTTTTTGACCAGCTCAAGCGCATACTGCGTCAATACGAGTGGTCACTTCAAAAAGGAAAAGGTTACCCATATAGGGTTATTTTTTAGGGTTAGCTGAAAAACCAAAAATAAAGATTAATCCGTATATAAGCTTATTATAACCAGCTCACGCAAAGATTTTTTTTTTTTTAAATTAAAATATGCAAGAAAGTGATGAAATTAGCCCGCGGTTGGTCCTATGCCTCTATCATTCTGGTTTAACAGCAATATTATAATGGCTAACATGTCTAATGGTTAATAAAACATATGGATTATCCGAAGGTCTAACCGGTTAACTTTTTAACCCTATTAATCGGTTCTTGCTCCCTAATCATATTTCATCGAGTTTTAGAAAAACTTCAGTGACAGCTCGGGCAGTCAGATGTGTCTCATTTCATTTTAAACTTCAAAGTCCCATTATTAATGGTCACGTTCTACTCGTTAAGAATTCTTTGCAAACTATATTGGTGCAATACTGCACTACTAACGTTATTTTATTGAAAAACACGTATTTGACGAGATGGTGCCTCGTCTCTCGGTGCTGCATCAGTCCACATAGCACGTACACACCTTCTATTTGCTGGTTGAAGTACATGTCCTGGGGATAAAAAATTATGAGGTTTTCAAGTTCTTGGCGAGTACTACAGGTTCGCTGAACGTATTTTTATTTAGTCTTGTCTCTTGCATTGTAATTAGTGTTTATTATTTAAAAATAAGCACTTTAGCATGAATTAATAATCCAGTTTAAACGAGCTAAGGGACATATTTACAGGGACTGTGGAAATGTATAAATATGTGTTAAAATGCTTTCACTTGTAAACGAATTCTGACCAGCATATGGCTCTTTTGAAAGATCGTCATTAATCATCTATATCTGTACGTATTATAATATAAAGTCTCTTTTCGTTATACTAGGTGTAACCGGTTTCATTCGGCTAAAACTAGGTCTAGCCATGCTTTTTACTGACAATTTATGCAACCAATTTGGATATAGCGCTCGACAGCCGCTGCTGCGGTACCGCTCACTGCACTCGCTCGGCTCGCTCGTCTTTGGTCACGGTTCTAACCTAACCTAACCTAACCCATTTGGTCGGTGTGTCTTAGCAAAAAAAGAAAATACACATAAGTTTAACCAAATGCAGCAAACTAGCCGCACCTGAGTATAGCCGGCTAGTACCAGGTGTAACCGTTTTTAACGACATGGTATCCTAACTATCCTAACTAATATCATAAATGCGAAAGTTGTGTGTTTGTTACCATTCAAGCCTCAACGACTGAACCGATCATCCTAAAATTTTGCATAAACGTTATCAGGTGTACAGAAACGGACATAGGATACCTTTCATCCCGAAAAAAAGTATTGTTCCGAGGAAAACAACAATTAGGTTCTTTTGATAATAGATGGCGCCACGTGTCTTTCGAATCATGATTGTATTATACTAGCGACCCGACCCGGGTCCGCACGGGTGCTTTATACATATAAACCTTCCTCTTGAATCACTCTATCTATTAAAAAAAAAACTGCATCAAAATCCGTTGCGTAGTTTTAAAGATCTAAGCATATATAGGGGTAGACAGACAACGGGAAGCGACTTTGTTTTATACTATGTAGTGAAGCAGAGTACAACCCGAATTCATTGTCTAATTCTAAAATAACGCGAGTGAAGCGGCGGGCAAAAGCTAGTCATATATAAATGATTAATACCTGTGACACCGAGTCAAATAGTAGACATTCTCGGACCACACTATGTTCTAAGACATCGCACAAGGCGGCTTCGTCCAGGAAGGTCCATAGTAAGTCCAGCATGGTACACAGACGTGGTGACGGCTGGGATAGAAACTTGGAGCCGATGCCCACCTGGAAACAGAAGTTGCATCATGTTACGATCTACTGCCTCGATAGAAATGACGTAGGGAAGAGGGCTGTGTTCCACTGCCAGTGGTGTCATTAGGGTTGCGCCTCATCTAGCAGTACGGAATTACATTTTCTATGCTCCTATCCTTTCTCGTCACTCAGAACCGTCATTTGCTAGAGCCGGAAACAGAGGGAGTGCTACCGCACGCGGCAGCATTGACTATGCGCTCGGCAGCACGCTCTGCTGGGGTATTCCTCAAAGCGCAAAAATAAAGAAGTATGATGTATGGTATGATGGATTCATAATTTGTTTTTCAATCATGGTTACGCTTTGAGGAATAAATATATAATATTTTTAATTTGAATTTGTGAGCGCAACTAATGGTTGCGCTTCGATAAATAATTTAGTTGCGCTTAGTTGGTTGCGCTTTGAGAAATACCCCGCTCTGCTAGATGAGGCGCAGGCCTTACGCGCTGATTCAGCTGTGATTGAATATGATGGTAAATAAGAGAAAGATTAATAAACTTCATTACATTAGGTATATCGAGTTTGTGAAAAAGCGTCATCTCTGTCACTCCTAAGTAATGGGTAACAAACACCGTTAAAAGCTAATTGTAGATGGCGCGACCATAGCTAGCTCTCAATCTGACCAATGAGGCCAAACTATTTTGAAACATAAAATTACATTACCAGATTTTTGCTTGGAACCAGCTTTGCTAGCGCCATTAGTTTTACAGTTGCTTATGGGGATGCCATGGTGCGACCATCTCTTTCTAAGACCCGATGTGGTGTATCACATCATCAATATTCCTATGCTTCAGGCTTTTAGTAGGATAGAGTTAACAAATCAATCGTAGTACGGGTACACACGGCGACATGTCTAGTAATACATTTCCAGTATAACATGGTCTTGCTTTATATAGATTTCCTGTACAATGAGAGATCCGTATAAACTGGTTCAGTACAGCTTGATTGGTCGTCGTTGTGCGTACGAACCAAAACCGTGACACTCACTCACTTCAAGCATTAATTTATACATTAACCGTTGGGCATTGGGCTACTGTCGATTACAAAATTGAGTTCTAATACTCTCAGAGGCACTCAGAGGTTACCACGAACCACTTAGCAACTTACACTGGTTATAATTTTGAGTTGAAAAGTGCCACTCCCCGAAGCTGTCCCAAATCCTAAAATATTTTTAACCCCTGCCGAAAGGTCAGCGCAACACAAAGGGCACAGACAGATTTAGAATCGATTGTTTACCTTTAGTGGATATTTAATATCCCGGTATTCTGATATTAAATATTTTATTTTTATAATTTTATAAAAAAACTGACCTCTTTTTTTTGTAAGGAGAAGAACATACTAATTAGTGGTTAAAATTAATAAAATAATTTTATTGTCAGAAAATCAGTTCTAAAACTGTTACACAGGATTTCACGAAGCCGTCAACCAAGCATTCTGTACATCAAACTAAGTAACTCTACGCAAAAGTTATTGCTGGGAAATGACTTTTTTTTGGGGTGAAAAATCAGCTTTCACGGTACGACTCAATGTAACGGGGTTCATGGAGGTATTTAAAATAAAGTTATAACATTAAAAACCTGTATTAAAAAGTTCGAACTTTGACCCCGAATATCTCCGTAACTAGAAGGTTCCCAGGTGTGGTCCAGAACAAAAAAATGATCGTAGTGACGGAGAGAACAAGTGTCTTTTGGCTTCGTTAAGGGTCTTTTTACACCCTTTATTAGGTGAGGTTTTCAAGGTATGCAAAGCTTCTCAGTTTGTGAAGTAAAAAGAAATAGTAGTAATTCATGACTATCATCATCCACAGCCCGACTTGACCCATTGCTGGGCATAGGCCTCTCTGCTTGTGCCACGCTCCACGTTCAAAAACTAATGGAACGTTTGACGAAACTACGCGCAGTGGCTGAGCGATTGACTGCTGCGCTTCATGTCGCGGGTTCGATCCCCGCACGGAACAAATATTTGTATGGCTATTTGTGTATGTAAGTTTAAATGTATGTAAACGCACCCACGATACAGGAGAAATTCCTAGTGTGGGCAATGTTTTTTAAAGAAAAGAAAAAAAAAGAATTAGTCGAAACTAATCTATTTTAAATAACTTCATTTCTAAATTGAGTGTAATTAATTTATTGAAATATATTTTGTAGTTTTAAAGCCCTATGTTTGTTGGTCATAATATGTTTTCTTACTAAAAATGGATAGGTCCTGTTGTTAAAATACAATCTATTTCCCGCCAATATATGCGCGCTCACAAACTACCTATAGAAAAGTAACCAAAGCATAAATACATAAGATCTCTGTAGTGCTGATATCGCCATCATCATCTGCCTAGCCTTTTCCCAACGATGTTAGGGTCGGCTTCCAGTCTAACCGTATGCAGCTGAATACCAGTATCTTAGACTACCTATCCTACCTTCTTATCTGTTTTTTTTTTTATTTTTTTCTTGTGGCATATGCCAAAAAAATGTATTTTCTTTCTTTTTTTTTCTTTCTTTCTATCTGACCTCCACAACCCAGTTAGTACTAGGTAACGAAACCCCTTGGTAAGACTAGTTGTCAGACTTTTTGGGCCACTGACTACCTGTAACGACTGTCAAAGATCTACAAATGGCAGTCGGGACCAACGGCTTAACATGCTTTCCGAGGCACGGAAGAAACTCGGTATGTAATGGGTGGTCACCCATCCACAGACCAACCTAGGCAAGCACAGCTTAACCTAAAGATCGATCCGAGCGGCTGTCATTATTTAGCAAATAATTTATTTTATTAAGGACGGATAGTTTCAGGTAACTATTTAGTTCAAGGCCAGTCCGTTAATTACATGGACGAAATATATCATTTATAATGCGGTCAGATTCTGATTTCCCCAGAACGTTGGGACAGCCCCTTGTTACTTGTACTTGGCGTAATAATATATGTATGTAGGAGGTTGACCTTCCATGGAGTTCACGTAAGAAGAACGAGAGCTATAAATACAGGGTGTAAGGGACAGCCCTCCACACACTGATGGGTTGAATTCAGTATATCATACTAAGATGACCGGTACAAGAAATTGTTTCAGGAACGTTATGGGAATCCAATAAATTTAATTTGTTTTATTTCCTCATACACAATGTATCGTTACCGTGCCAAAACGCGACGACGAGTTCGATGAACTCTGTAGCTAGGCAGGAAGTGATTCACGCGTAACGACGCGTTAGAGTATTTCAACATCCATTGTTGGATTTTCTATTTTAGCCGTATTATTTACATAAATGGAGTGCTGCGTACAGGGAATGTAATTTTACATTGCAATAAAGGAATATTGCCTGAAAAAAAGTAAAATTTTCCGGAGAAAAATTCTGGTGGAATAAGATTCAAAATAAGGAGCTGAATGTACCCTGTCAGTTTGTGGAGGGCTGTCTCTTACACCCTGTGTAGAATCCCGATCTTGAAGTAGTCGAACCTTTTCGATGTTTATTGACCCAATTGCGAATGGAGTCGAGAATTTTCCAATAAAGCTAACTTTACATTTACCATCCAAAAATCAAACCTAGATCTCCAGTCATCATCATCAGCATTCGCTTGCCCTTATCCCAATTCATTTGGGGTAGGCGCAGCATGTCTTCTTCTTCCATACTTTTCTATTACTCGTCATCTCATCAGATTCCTCCTTTCTAGCCATATCATCCTTCACACAGACCATCCATCGTTTCTTTGGTCTTCCTCTACTCTTATATCTTTTTACATTCATACTCAATACATTCCTCCGCATCACATGCCCATACCACGACAACCGATTACCACACAACTTTTCAGTCACCGGCGCCACTTTCAGACTTCCTCTTATAAACTCATTTCTTATTTTATTCATGTGCGTAACAGCACATCCCCTTTAGCATTCTCATCTCAGCCACATGCAAATGCCTTTCATTCATCCTTTTTGTGGCCCAACATTCTGATCCATACAAGACAACAGGTCTAACCAATGTTTTATAAATCTTCCCCACAAGCTGGAAGCGCCACAGTAGACCGTAAAATTTATATTCTCTTACGTCTATTGCAATTTACAGGTCAGTGTCAGGTTGTATGTTGATTAAGATATGATTCGCGACCGTACCACTTATGTAATTACAGAATTGTAATCATTAAAATTATCAATACAACCCTCTAAGTTCATTTAATCCCATTTAATGACTATTCATGATAAAGTCATTCAATGATTTATTTGTTATTTTTTATAGTTTTAATTAGTAAGTGCTGTTTTTTTAAATTTTGGAATTATACTGTGTTTTAATTTAAAAACTACTTGACGTTTTAAATCCAATGTAAACTTTATAATTTAAATATTGTTATTTTCATATATTTACATTTCAATTTTTATTTCTAATTTTATTATACAAGTGCTGTGCACACCTATAAGTGACGAATTCACCGCAAAGCTGTTGAATTAGAATATATTTAATGTAATTATTTAGTGAATAAGTCGTTGGTGTGTCAATAAATAAATAAATAAATGGGATTATGTGAACTTATAGGGTTGTATTGATAAGTTATTTTGTTTCACATATAGCCTGAAACTGACCTGCAAAAACCTTAGAAAAATTGAATTTCGCGGGTTATCCTGGCGCTTCCAACTTAACTTTAAAGGGAATGTGGGAAAACCTAGATCTTCAGTACTAGTGCTAAGAAGAATAAATGATGACATGTTACATCGTTTTTAAAATGTTTTCTCATCAAATGTAATATTTGGTATGAATTGTATGATTATTGTTAAGTTATTGTATGATTATTGTTAAGTTTTTGTTTGATTATTGTTAAGTTATTTTGTTGGTATGCACGTCATGTCCCTACGAATTTATTTTTTTTTTTTTCTTTCTTTCTTTGTACACCTTTTAGAGCTTAAATCCCGCCAATTTTAACATGAACGGCTAAACAGGTTGAAAGGTCTACTAACAAAATTCTCGTCTTTGGCCTTCATAAAGAAGTCTGCAGCCTCCTGGTCTGTTTGAATACTCCTGGACTTCAGGCCGAGCAGTCCCCGCAGACGAGGCAGCAGTTCTGATACCACCACGTATGAGAGCCGGAGAGTACCCCCCAGTTCAATCACCACCAGCCGGGATAGGGACATGAGGAAAGCCTGAAAGAGATGAAGAGAAAGTAAAGAATTTAATTATTCTAGCCCCCTGGAGCCAGGATAGCGGTTAATGGAATTTGAGAATGCTCTAAACTATATCAACTGGGACATCGTCAGCTTGTTAGAAGTAAAGAGAAAAGGTGAAATCAGAGCTATCATCGAGCCGCCTTAAGATAGCATAGCAGCAGCCTATAATGTTCCCACTGCTGGGACACAGGCCTCCTCTCTATGAGAGAGAATGGGCTATAATCCACCACGCGGGCCCAGTGCGGGTTGGTAGATGTCACATGTCTTCGAATTTTAGGGTCTAGGACATGCCGGTTTCCTCACGATGTTTTCCTTCACCGTTTTGAGAGCAGTAGTGATGAAATAAATTACACAGAGTAATGCGCCTGCCTGAGTTCGAACCCACGACTTACTGCTCGTAAATCGGGACCGCCACCACTGGGCCTCCACTGCTCGCTGCGCGCCTTAAGATGTCTGAGGTTATTTAAGATGCAAGGTGGTAATTTGAGAAAGGAATGTTGGGGCAGCTACCTCAACCGTTACATTTACAGGACAAGCTGTACAGTACGGTATTGCAAATGCTACAGTCCCAGCACATGAAGTAACCACAAACTCAAATTTCTCCAAATGATTTTAAACTATAAAATGTTGACGGTTAAGTTCAAAATCGAATGAGAAAAATTGTCAGTTTGTGGTAACTTGATGCGCTGGCGACTGTACAGGCTACAGTTAACCAGAAAATAAATTATTAACTTGAATTTTTAGGCAGGATACCTTTTTGGACATCTTCTTCAGCTCCGTACTCTGCACATTGCCTATGGCGTGTGGGGAAGCGCGCTGACTGTACACAGACCTTGAGCTGTGGATCCGTAACGCCACCTCCTCTTCAGCTCCTTTCGATGATTCTGACTTTGCCTGGTTGAGAAACTTATGCGTTAGAGTCGTCTACTACAGACCTACCGCTTACCTAAGATGGTATATGGGTCTGACGTGTCGTTTAGCTCAGTGAATTGTTTAGTAACGGGCGTCAACATCCCTCGCACACTGCGTAGCTACTTCAGGCACCGTGTCAGTAAAAGATTAATTTCTTGGCTTCTAATAGCTACTATTAACTGTCGATTATGTATCTACATTGTACATTATCAGCGTTTTTTTTTTTTCAAATATTCACTTCATCTACTGTCTAAAAACATAACTGTTTGATGATCTGAGTAGTAAGTTATATTTTATTCCATGTGCAGTCGCCAGCGCATCAAATTACCATAAAACTGTCAAATTTGCTCATTTGATTTTGAACTTAATCATCAACATTTTATGGTTTAAAATCATTTGGAGAAATTTGATAGTTTGTGGTAACTTGATGTGCTGGCGACTGTACACTGTCTGAAAATTTTAGTAACATCTAAACTACAACGCCTCGCTTCGCCAATAGTGACGAGAGTGACTATGATCCATCCACTAATAGACTTATTGCGGGTTTCTAAATAATTTCAGTTGTGACGTTTTAAATTTTGAGTGACACATTCACTGCAGTGAAGGAATCACCGAAAGTAGAGTTTGATACTCAAATCAGAAACTGAGAGTTCATTTTTTGATGGGCATTAACCTATTTGCTTGTGCTGTTCACGGTCGTGAGTAAGTCTCATCTAGTTTCTATCTGCGGAGGCAATAAGTTAGTCTATTCATCACTGACAATCCTACATGTCATCAATTAACCAATAGTTAAATTGTTAGTTATATTCCAAAGCACAATACCTTACTACTCTTAGCAGTGAATGACTTAATGTCAGCAGGTTGCGACAGTTCATCCAGCAGTGCATCCAGAGACTTGAACAGCATCGCAGCGCGCGCGCACTCCCTATTGGGAGGCGCTTGGAGAGCTGCGTAGCCTTCCACTGGGAAACTGTGGTAATAGACTTAAACGAAAATCGTAAAAGAAGGGACAATCATTTTGTAAAATGCTGCATCATTGTAATTTCAGAGAAAGTATTTTTCAGCACGAATATTCTTTTAGCGTGTTTGTGAAAACTTAGATTAACATGACTGAAAATGCTTATTTCATAAAAGCTAGATTTTAAACCGTTAAGCTGATACTAAATAAAAGAGGGCTTTTGCCAGTATCAAGAAAATACTAACAACAAATTCAAATTCAATATATTTTTTGAACGAACATTTCAACGAACGTTTACGAACGTTTTTACGTTTCGTTTTGAACGTTTTTTTTTATTTTTTCAACGATAAACGGTTACTCAATTCATGGGACACCAGGTTAAATTATGGGAAAAAAATAGTAAGCCAGGATTTACTGACACAAACGGCACATGTCCAAAGTTAGCGTACAGGTGTTCCTGCATCGCCAGCGATACTGCAGGGAAGTATGCCAGACCAGCCCCATGGGTCACCTTGTCGAAGGCCACACCCATTGATGTGCCGTTCCTGTGGAGGAAACAAAGCATTGATAGGTATTATGACAAAGAGACAAAAGAAAGCTTGACCGCAATTTTGAGGAAAAATAAAAATATAGATTTAGAACCCCGTGATTATTTTTTATAGAAATATCTTAAATTCTTAGTGTATACCGATCGTCCAAAAACCCTGGATGAGCTGTAGAACAATATTCATGGTGTTATTACCAAAACCGACGCAGACCTGTAAAGTTGCACCTGACCTGCAGGACAAAGTAGACCGAAACTTCCGACTTTGACTTTCCCAATGTATTGATCAGAACGGAGCTTCAACATTTCATTTTTAAAAAGTATTAAAAAAAAAAAAAATGTACTAAAATGTAAAATAAAAATAATTAAAATGATTAATCTAAGACTTTTTGTTTTATGATTTTTTAAACAAGGAAGGACCCGCGCCGCTTCCTGTAAACATACCTACGCATTCTTCACATCTGTTAACCTTAATAGAATTTCACCTGAAATAGATGATCCGCAACCTGTTTTCCGCACAACAGACCACCTAAAGACATTAGAACAAATAATGAGTAGTATGTACATTGATTTAACAAATGAATTTATTTAGCATTTTATTGACTACAACAAGGCTTTTGATACTATCACCCACATCTCAATCTGGGAAGCACTAAAACTCTTCAAGGTCAACTATAAATACATTAATATACTGAAAATATCTATGTCCACAGCATTATCAAAATAAAGCTAGAAACAAGAGGTGACCCGATCAAGATCGAAAGAGGCGTCAGACAAGGAGAGAAGCCTGATGGAAAACGATGGATTAGGTCTTTTGAAAAGGATAGGCTTAGCAAAGCCCTTGCAAGTTGAACTAAAAATAAAACCAATCGCAACAACGTACTACAAACTTTCAAATACCATCCATTAACAATGCAAAATCGTGATCTGAAAATCTATTCCGAACAACAAGCCCTCGCCCTGACATTTGCGAGACATTAATAAGTCAGTCATCATCTGCCTAGCGTTTTTCCAACTATGTTGGGGTCGGCTTCCAGTCTAACCGGATGCAGCTGAATACCTGTATTTTACATGGAGCGACTACCTCTACAACCCAGTTAGTACTGGTTAATACGATACCCCTTGCTAAGACTGATTGTCAGACTTTCGAGCCACTGACTACCTGTAACGACTGTCAAAGATCTACAATTGACAGACGAGACCAACGGTTTAACTTGCTTTCCGAAGCACGGAGGAAACTCGGTATGTCATGGGTGGTCACCCATCTACAGACCAGCCTAGGCAAGCGCGGCGTGACCTAAAGGTCGACCCGAGCGGCTGTTATTGTTTTAGCCACGAGCTCCTCAAGACATTAATTAGTCAGTACCGACGATATTTATATGTAAAGTATAATCAATTCCTTGTTGCCAAATGGCTTTATTTTCACTTGAAGCTATATTGGCTTTATCATCATCTTCACGCTCATCTTGCCTAGCTTTTTCCAAACTATGTTGGGGTCCTTTTCCAGACTAACTCGAGGTAGCTGAATACCGATATTTTGTTGACATGTTTGGAAACAAAATCGCGCACACACAGTCCATCTATGCTCCTGTATTCGAATTGGTAAAAATAGAATAAATCGATTCCCATATTCGAGATTGCACCGTTGGAGCGAACATGAATTTCCTGATTGATTTATCCTCTTATTGAGTGAGTGAATAATTTACCGTAGGAAATTGGAAATTGGCTTAACAGGTGAAACGAAGCATCGCAGATTTCCATTACGATGGTTTTTAGTTTCTAATCATTTACGTTTACCATCGTTTTGTTTTCTAAAAGTCTAGTTTTATCTGTTGTTATAATCTTAAGTAAAGTTTAGTTTGGCTGTTGTAATTTTGCCTTAATTCAACTGCAACAGCAAAATTGAGATTTATCACGGTTAACAGATATACAAATATGTTGCTAGGGAATTTGTTGCGCTACTTAATTCACTTCAGCTATTATTAGCCTAGGGGCAGTAACGCATGAGCTCAAGCAAACAGCGGGCCCCAATTGGGGGAGAGTGGCTCGTGACAGAAAACAGTGGAAGGAGCTAGCGGAGGCCTTTGCCAAAAGGCACACTGAATTGAGGGACATATTGTAACAACAGATAGAGAAACAGAAACAATTCAGAATAAAGGGCATTTATTATTATTATATCCTTTATTCATTCTTTCTCTTATCTAATACATTTTTAAATATTTTTACAAAGAAAGTAAAAAAAACATTTAAAAATATAAAAAAAATAGATGGCCCATCGGCATCAGGAACAAGGTCCAGGCTGCCGGTGGTCAGGGCTCCAGAGAGAGGAACCGCCTCACTATGCGTGCCGTGTCCAGGAGTACTGCTTTCTGAATCAAGCCCTTGACCCAGCCGCGCAATGAGAGCCTCCTAAGGTGTTGGTCGAGGCTCTCTGCTATTAGTCCATTAACCGTAACGACTATCGGTACAATGATTGCAGATTCCACGTCCCACATGTCGACAACCTCGTGTGCTAAATCAAGATACTTGATTTTTTTATCATTCTCAGCTTTCACGAGATTCTCGTCATGAGGGACAGTGATATCAACAATCATTGCACGGCGCTCTCGGCGATCTATCACCACAATATCAGGTTTATTTGCTAAAATAGTCCTCTCTGTGATGATAGATCGATCCCAATACAATGTGGTATGACCTTTCTCGAGAACTGGGTCGGGCACATACTTGTAGTATGGTACTTCAGAACTCACAAGGTAGTATTGCAAGGCAAGTTGCTGGTGAATAATCCTAGCCACTAGATTGTGTCTGTGCAAGTACTCACCGTTAGCAAGACGAGAACAACCAGAAACAATATGTCGGATGGATTCACCGGGACGGTGGCATGCCCGATAGATGTCAACCGTACCGTCCTTGATAATATATTTCCGATAGTTGTTCGTCATGATAACTTCATTCATAATCGCACAGACGAAACCTTCAGTTTCCCCAAAGAGGTCACCGAATCGTAGCCAGGATACGGATGCCAAAAAGTCTACATCAGGCCCATGTAGGGCCCGGAAAAAGCGTCCGTGTAGCTCCTTGCTCTGCCATACCTCCCTACGGTTATTAGTATCCAATATCACAGGGTTGCGCCAGTTCTGGTTAGCCAAGGAGAGCGGGGTGGAGCTCTTGTCCACAGAGACCACATCTCGGTGCATCCCCACGTCGGTTTCGAGAAAGTATTCCCTGAGACTGCATACCTCGCGGTTGTGCAAGGTCTTAGCATTTAAGAATCCACGACCTCCGTACTTCCGCGGGATATACAGTCTCATCACCGATGACCTTGGGTGATGCATCCGATTTGCGGTCAGTAGTGTGCGGACCTTCCTATCCAGGGCGTCAAGTTCCGTCTGAGTCCATTTGAGTATGCCGTAAGAATACATCAAAACCGGCATGACCCAACCATTAAAGGCGCGCACCTTGTTTCCGCCTGATAAAAGACTGTTTAACACTTTATTCAGGCGGCCAAAGAAGCGCTCCTTCAATGATTGTTTCATGTCGGCAGCATTGATGCCTAATGCTTCCGACATACCCAAATACTTGTAGGTCTCGGTTGAGGAGAGGGATCTAAGGAATATGGAATCCGAGAGTTGAGTTCCCACGGATTCCATAATCTCCCCTCGCTTTACATGCATGACTGCACATTTGTCCAAACCAAATTCCATCATTTTTTTGTTCAATTTCTAGTTACGGATTTATTGGGGGGTCAAAGTTCCAAGTTTTACACAAGCTTTTTTAAATACAAGTTTATAAACTTGTTGTAACTTTACTTTAAATACCTCCACGACTCTCTTACTATTCAATACAATGTTTTGAGTGCGTTACATTGAGTCCTACCGTAAAACGATATTTTTCCCCACAAAAAAAAAATGTCGTGTCCCAGCAATAATTTTTGCGTAAAGTTACTTAGTTTGATGAAGGCTTGGTTGACAGCTCGTGAAGGGGCCGTTTGCACCTTGTAAATTTCTTTTGATTTTGATGGGTTTTTTTTCGCTGTTATGAAGCTCTCTACAACTGTTTAAATCGAAACAGAAGTGCCGAAACTTGTGCCAGACGTATTTAACTTCAAAATATTTGCTTGCCGATCCGTCAAAATTTTGATTTTGAGACCACACGGTAAGCTGATACTCATTTGCCTTACTACCGGAGATCTTACCTAAAATACTCTAAAGTTCCCTTATCCAGGTCGATACACGTGCCGATGACGTCACCAGGAAGCCAGGCCTGGCCGTATGGTGCGGTGGCCACGTTCCACTTCCTCACTCTCCCTCCATCGTAGGCGTAGGAACGCGCCGTGTCCCCCACGCCAGTGTCCATGGAGAATGTGCACGTGGACGTGCACCAGCCGATCTGGTGAATGCAGTATATTTATCAGGAGGCAGTATATTTTGTTGTGTAGGAATACAGGGTGGATCATGTTGAAAGGTCTTACGGGATATATTCTATCTTGGTACTGACCTGGACTTTGTCCGAGATTCCGTTCACCAACACAAACAGATCTTAACTACTAAAAGGATTTCCTCGTTGGTCTAGTGGTCGCAAGTACGACCTCTGAAGATGAGGTCGAGGTCCTGGGTTCGATTCCCGGGTCGAGTAAAGTGTTACTGTGTTTTTCCATCAGGAATTCCTCAGTGGCAGCCATGGGGTCTGGATTTGTGCCCGGTTGATGACAACAGGCTCGCCCCCTATTACACGGGACTTAAACATAACTGTCGAAATGTGGGTGTACCACAAGGTACACCTCTGCCTAACCCTTCGGCGATTTCAGGCGCGCTGTTATGATGATGTATATGTCATATGTATTTGCGTCTATCAATGTAAAATCACAAGCAAAAACATATCTTTAAACTTACGTAAAATTCATTAGCGGTTCTTACTCAAGAATTGCTTAGATAGAATTTTCGAAACAATCTTTTAATGAATGAATACCGGTTTTTGTTCAGAGCTCGTGCTAAATAATAACAGCGGCTCGGGTCGATCTTTAGATTAAGCCGTGCTTGCCTAGGTTGGTCTGTGGATGGGTGACCACCTATTACATACCGAGTTTCCTCCGTGCCTTGGAAAGCACGTTAAGCCGTTGGTCCCGACTGTCGTTCGTAGATGCTTAACCTGAAGATTGATCCTACGGGTGTTATTATTTAGCCACGAGATCCTCCCTCCTAATATCAAACTATAAATGAACCTTACCTGCATAATCCCCTTAGTCCCGAGCTGCACCTCATACATCCACTTGTTTCCGAACACGCAGGCTGTGGCCCGGATGGTCGCGAAGCTGGAGAGGCCCTGCACACTCACTCTCTCGTCACCAACCAGGACTAAGCGGCCTGTACCTGCAGATATAAAGTTGGTTAGGTTGGTTGGTCGTAAATTATTTGGTTGGTGTATAAAGTTGAGCCGTTTTTTTTTTGAGAAACCGTGTATAACGACATCTGAGGAACTTGTGGCTAAATAATAACAGGCGTTTGGGTCGATCTTTAGGTTAAACCGTGCTTGCCTAGGTTGGTCTGTGGATGGGTGACTGCCCATTACATACCGAGTTTCCTCCACGCCTCGGAAAGCACGTTAAGCCGTTGGTCCCGGCTGTCATTTGTAGATCTTTTTTATTTTATTTATTAACGTTCTCGTACGTTTAGATCTTTGACAGTCGTTAGGTAGTCCGTGGCCCAAAAAGTCTGACAACCAGTCTTACCAAGGGGTATCGTATTACCCAGTACTAACTGGGTTGTGGAGGTCCGATAGATAGTCGCTCCATGTTAAATACTGGTATTCAGCTGCATCCGGTTAAACTGGAAGCCGACCCCAATATAGTTGGGAAATAGCTAGGCAGATGATGGTGGATAACAACATCTGACTGCGTTATTGGTCTAGTTAGTGTATTGTTCACGTCAGGTTTAGTTTTTAAGGTTCCGTAACCGAAGGCTAACCAACGGGACCCTATTACTAAGCCTCCGCTATCCGTCCGTCCGTCTGTCAGCGAGCTTTATCTCATGATTCGTAATAGGTAGACAGTTGAAATTTTCCCAGAATGTGTATTTCTGTTGCTGCTATAACAACAAAAATAAAAATTAAAGGGGGCTCCCCTACTACGATGGACCGGCGCCCTTCATGCGCGAGCCCGACTCGCACTTGGCCGCTTTTCAATTAGAATTTTCTCATTTACAGCCTTGGGTGTCGATTTGTGCCCTGTCTCATGGGGCTATACTGGCGCAATACGAAATTCCATGCACATATTTTTTTAAATAAAATATTAAATTAAAAAAAAAAAAAAAAACAACAACAACCTTGCCTTGCCTTATTTATTATTATTATTATTTTCTTTTTTTTAAATT
This sequence comes from Noctua janthina, assembly GCA_963576755.1. Lineage (NCBI taxonomy): Eukaryota > Metazoa > Arthropoda > Insecta > Lepidoptera > Noctuidae > Noctua > Noctua janthina. Next base: position 10,246,265 of record OY755068.1, on the reverse strand, counting down.
TTTTAAATTTGAAAAATGCAAAACGCGTTGCGTAATTCTAGTTGCGTTTTGAGCTTCGATCTTCGAATGAAAGAACAGTAATTATTTTAAGACTGAAACAACATCTAACTACCAACAATAAATCACCAAACATCGAGCCATTTTACTGCAATTACCAAAACGTCTGGCTAGCGTGGTACCAGTACTAATTGAGATAATTACTCCAGGCCTGCCCAGTGACAGCAGCGGCTTGTGACGTAATAGATGTTAACGTGTTTTTGATGTGGCTTCTAGGCAACGTCGAGTCTAAACGAGGAATATTTTGTGGAAATGTGGCTACGGTACTATCTATGCAAATAAATAAAATTGAAGTATCTGTTCGTAATTTCAAAATAACAGCTATTTACTGAATGGATATGAAAGTGTATGTGTGTGTGTGTGTGTATTACTTATTGTGAAAAAAAAAAACAATTTTTTGTCTGTCAGTTTGTCCCGGCTAATCTCCGAAACGACTGGATTGATTTTGACGGGACTTCCACTGGCAGGTAGCTGATGTTATAAGGAGTAACTTAGGCTTAACTTTATTTTAGGTTTAAACAACTTTTATTTAAGATTAGGGTTTTGTGAAAAGAAAATAAAACCCAAAACATTGTTAACAAAATTCAATTCAAATACGGTAATATTTTTTTTTTTTGACTTGGTCGCAGGCAACAGCTAGTTATCATCATCATCATCATCTGCCTAGCCTTTTTCCCAACTATATTGGGGTCGGCTTCCAGTCTAACCGGATGCAGCTGAATACCAGTATTTTACATGGAGCGACTACCTATCTGACATCCACAACCCAGTTAGTACTGGGTAATACGATACCCCTTGGTAAGACTGGTTGTCAGACTTTGCAACAGCTAGTATAAACTAAAATTAGATTGTTTTGGATTTCAATTGAAACCTTTTTGAATACAGCGGGTGTCAGAAAAGTGTCAGACCATGGAACTTAACCAATTACTTCATGGAACCATATAACTGGATGGGACCACATGGGATATTAGAACTGCGTAAAATTTATCAGCTTTCCCATACAAGAGGCCAATTCTTACTCGACCCAAATTAATGGGGCAGCTGATTAGTTTTTCGTGATTACGTTGTAGGCCCCCCTATAGAAAGCTATTCTGTTAAGCATAATCAGCCTGTAATGTTCCCACTGCTGGGACACAAGCCTCCTTTCTATGAGAGGGAATGGGCTATAATCCACCACGCGGGCCCAGTGTGGGTTGGTAGATGTCACATCTCTTCGAATTTTTGGTTCTAGGACATGCCGATTTCCTCACGATGTTTTTCTTCACCGTTTTGAGAGCAGTGGTGATGAAATAAATTACACATAGTAATGCGCCTGCTTGGGTTCAAACCCGCGACTTACTGCTCGAAGTCGGGGCCGCCACCAGTGGCCCACCGCTGCTCTCAATTGTGTTTTGTGTGGTCTGAATCACAGCCTTGAATATGATCACAACTTTACGATACCCGCTGTATATGATTTATTAAAAAGTTAAGCTGACGAGAGTGCATTCTGAAAGCTGGCAACGTCGCAAAACGCTGTCAGAGATTTCGCTGTTTTGATTATTTAATCAATATCACTGAATTAAATTATGTTATATCGCTCTATGCTGCACTAGAATATTGACTAAGTATTGCAATAATAACCCTGAATAAGATGTTATAGCAGTTTAAATGAAAAAAATCATTTGGAAAATTTCCAAGTGCTTTTTTTGAACCTGTAACTAAATATTCAGTGTGACTTTAGACATTGCAACTTATAATCAATATTTGAGTGCAACACAAAGCGGTCATCACTTAAACTTACACTGTCACTTACGGGATATCTTCCGTGATTATTCATTATTTTAAGCTCCCGATATTTTGACGCTGTTGCAAGCGCCATGATCGTGGGATGACTGGAGAAAGCGGGTGGATGGAAAATAAATTGTTAGATGCAGTCAAATCTGTCTACCTCTTTCTTAATCTTTTGCTACGTTATCGGGAGCTCAGAACAGTGAAAAATCACGGAAGATATCCCGTAAGTGACAGTATAAGTTTAGTTGTAAACCGTAAAATCTTAAAACAGCATTTTCATTTAGTTATATTTAAGAAATTCCACATCATATATTTGACAGGTCTTTGCGACGTTGCCTGAGTACCAAATAGTTTAAAACTATGTACTTAACTCATACCTTCTATATTAAGGGCCTATTTCACGATGTCCGAATAGTCACTACTTAACGAATAAATTCAAAAATGGAACAGAATTTATACATAATTATCTGCCAGGTAAATTAACGGGAACTTAAGAGCGTTCATTCAAAAAGTGTGCAACGTCGCAAACAGCTGTCGAATATTCACCTGTTTTAACTAATTTGGCAATATTTCTGTATGGAAATAAGAAATATGGCTAACTATTGAACTACAATATTAATAATGAATAGTAATTAAAAACTGAATTTGATGTTATAACCGTTTTAGGTATAAAAAAGGCATTTGGAAAGTTTCCAAATACTTTTTTTACATTTAAAACTAAATATTCGATTTTACGATATAAATTATTGCATTTCATATTTAATATTTTAGTTCACTAGTTAGCCATATTTCTAATTATCATAGAGTAATATTGCCAAATTAATCAAAACAGTAAAATATTTGACAGCTATTTGCGACGTTGCCCACTTTCTGTATAAACGCTCTTAATCGTAGGTGGTGAAACAGACCCTAAAGCCGCGTACAGACATTCCAAGGCATGCGTCACGAATGGTTCGTCACGCATGCCTCAGCCTGAGGCATACGACGGTACATTTATGCATGCGTCCCGAACGACACATGCTCGAGCTGAGCACGCAAACAACCATGCCGGCTCGCACTGAGGCGGCGTTCGCAACGATCGTATGAGGCGAATGCTCACTGTGAGCACACACGTCCACACAGCCCGAGGCATGCGAGACGAACCATTCGCAACGCATGCCTCGCGATGTCTGTACGCGGCTTAACAGTTATAACCTTCGGTGTAAACTAACCTGTAGATGCGTCGAATACAACAATTTTCGGTCCTATTCTACCGGGTCTTTCATCAGCCGGTTCTGTTACTGGCTGAAATTGCAACAAAGAAAGGTGTCTGAAAGTAACATATTAAAACACAGTAAATAGATCTTTAAAATTTTCAAAAATCGAATAACCAATTTTTAAACTTATACTGTCACTTACGGGATATCTTCTGTGATTGTACATTATTATTCTTTTTTAATTTTTTTTTTTATATCGGGGGCTCAAAATAATGAACAATCAAGGAAGATATCCCGTAAGTGACAGTATAAGTTTAGTTGTAAACCGTGAAAGCTTAAAACAGTGTTTAACCAACTTTTGTATTAAACAGTTTGAATTTGGTTATTGATATTGAAGCATAAAACCATGTCTTATTATTCAGTTAATTGAATAAGTTGTCATGGATGTGAAGAAGTTATAGTATTTTTTTATTGGGACAAGCCTGCCACACCATTCCCAGACGACTAGGCTGCAACTCCTGAAAAGCGTCAAGACAATGAAGCTCGACAAAGCCCCAGAGAAACAATTTAGCTGTCTTGGATCCCGCAACAATACTAATCAGAAAAGAACGGCGGAGGAGTAGTAAACGTTATTGTATGGTGTAGTCACTAAGTTAATAAAGAGGACTATGGCAATTGCACTTTCCCTGCTTGATCAAATCAGAAATGAATAGCCGTTCTTCTCCTGGACCCCCAAGAGAAGAACAAATTCAAATATGTTTATTTGAGACACATAGGTAAAAGTAAGAACACGGTGTTATCAAAAAAAGTTATGTCTCACTATGTGCAAGGCGTATAAATAATGTCTACACATTAAGTCGTGCAGAACAGCCTGAGTGTTAGTTGTCAGCAGGTTACAATGCTCACGGAACGGCAGGCCGATGGAGCCGAAAGGTCAGATACATACACTCTATGATGAAAAGAAATAAAAAAATAGGTTTTTTTAACAATACTGAACACGTATACAAAGTTTTGTGTCCGTGTTATTTACCGTTGCGGAGTTCGTTCGTTTTTCTTGCCAGCAGGATCAAGTCTTGTCTGTCATAAAAATGTTTTGTCACCAGAACGAAACGCGTGCAAACTTTCAGCTCAATCGGTTGGGTAGTGGGGAACTGGTTTGTAATTCAGTTGCTCGATTTGACCAATAGCTTAGAAAAATGGGTAATTTCCGTGACGTTGCCTAACTGATGTAATTTGTCTTGTATTATATTTCTGTATAAATAATGTCTAGCACGGCTTTTGTACTGAATTGGTCCTATGTTTTGATTCCGGTTCATCTAGCGAGGTGACGAGAAATCTATTGCCGAACAAATTGAGGGATCCCATATTACCCAAGTACTTTCTTTAGTTACTTAAATTCTGACGGTACGCTAGGCGCAGTGGCTGACCGATTTACTAGTGTGCTTCGTGTCGCGGGTGCGATTCCCGCACGGAACAAATATTTGTATGGCCTACAGGTAGTTGTTGCGGGTCTAGCTGTTTGTGTATGTGAGCTTAAATGTTTGTAAACGCACCCACGATACAGGAGAAATTTCTAGTGTGGCGCAAAGTTTTTTTTTTCTTTTTAAAAAAAACAAGCTGAAAATGATTAAGAATCAATTTTTTCGGTATATCAGGATAATATTCACTTTAATTTTGATAAAAATCGACTTAGACGACATAACGCTAGATGACAGTTCGTAAAGTAAGATAAATTATTTGAAATTGGGTAAAATTGATATTCAAATATAGTTCAGTTGTCATTAAATGGGAAAACTGGTAAAACTAAGGCTCACACTCGTATCTATAGTCAAGTTTAAGTAATAACTTGAGTTCAAGTAATTACAGTAACCATTTTTATGCAATAGACAAGAATTTAAACGAAGTAGGAACTGTCAAAGAAAGCAAAGTTATAAATTTTGACAGTTCTAACTTCAAGCAATTACTAAACTACAGAATAAAAATCTTATCATAAGTAATTACTTTTATTCAAGTAATCACTTTGACTTGTTTATATGTAAATACGGGTGTCAATATTTGTTTGTTAACATCGGGTGTTGTAGTAGAAAAGATAACAGCTATCCTTTTGCTCTTTGGAGTGCACGAACTGCAAGAAAATAAAATGAGGAATGGGAGATAAAGAAGAATAAAGATTAAAAATAAAAGAAGAAAGGGACAGAGCAGAAAGTATCTACCTATGCTGACAAGAAAAGAACGACGTTGAATATTGGTCTTACTAAGAAGGATAATAAAGTATACATTGCTATTCAACTGTGCGCGTTGTTAGTTCAAAGTCAAGCCTAATTTTTTTAAATATATTTTTATCATACAAGTAGGCACGTATATTTTGGTAATAAGGAAAAATACACCACGCCTGTAATCCCCGAAGGGTTAGGCAGTAGTGTACCTAATAGTACATCCACATTGCGCTAGTTATGTTTCCAAGTCCCATATAATAGGGGGCGAGCCTATTGCCATCAACCGGGCACAAATTCAGACTCCGTGGCTGCTACTGAGAAATTCCTGATGCACTAACCCAATAACATTTTCCCCGACTCGGGAATCGAACCCAGGAGCTCATGCTCAGCTGTCGCGATTGAGAACACTAGATCAACGAGGCAGGTAAATTAAGATTTTTTAATTTTTTAAATATATTTTTTTGTGCTTGTTGTGTGCACTTGTGGCATGGGCCAAATAAATATGTTTTCTTTCTTTCTTTCTTAAATAATAAAACAGGATAATAAATACGATGTTATACACCTTAAGAAGCTGAAAACCAGTAATTGCAAAAGATAGAGAACGATAATAACAATAACAATACGTTCGGAGGTTCAACTCTCTGGAGCCCTGACCGCCGGTAGCTTGGACCCTGTTCCCGATACCGGTGGGCTACAATTTTTTATATTTTTTAATGTTTTTTATATTGTTTTTAGTTTATGAAATATTTAAAAATGTAGAAGATTTGTATAAAAATAAATAAAGGAAATAATAACAATACAATAACGTGGTGGGGTTGCCACACTTTTGTAGCGCATCAGGTATGTTTGCAGACGCTCAATTGGATGGCTTTTAAGCGATACATCGCAAAAGAATAGCGTCTCTGATGCGCCGCATACGAGGCAGCCCCAACAGCTTCCTGCAGCTCATTGTTGGGAGAAAGGACATAGAGTGCTCCTTCATGGAGCATTGGACAAAACTCCATGCACGAGTAGTGCGGTGATAATCCAACGTTTATTGTATCTATTTGTTACATGTCATTGTTGTGTTGGGTTGTGTATTATATTATTTCAAAAAAACTTGTATGGATAATTATAATGTTATTTATCTGAAATAAAAATGAATTAAATTGAATTGAATTGATAATTCAATTAATACTCAAGAATAAACTGAAACGTAAGATGTCTACTCAATTAAAAACATTATAATGAATGAGGTACATTGTAATAATTGGTGTGTGTGTTATGCCTTTGTTTTAATAAGTATTTAACAGCTTTCAAGACTAAACTTATACTAATCGAGATGATAATTCTAAATTAATCATCCCTTTTTGAATATAAAGAAAGAAAAAGAATTTATTAGACTCACAAACAAAATTGTATAAAATAAAACAAGAAAAAGATAAAACAAATGAAATTGGTCCTGTACAAGGCCAAAAGGCTTACCATAGTGCTGTCACATTAATAAAAAGAAGTCACAGCGCAGGTATTCCGATAGGGCCCAAAGTGGTCAGATACGAATATAAATTTACATATTAAAAAAACTGCACAACGAACAACGAATATCAAATACTTGACAAACAAATCAATAGTTCTGTCGTCTCAAAATCTGAGTCATGGGTTCAAGAAGAAAAAGTCTTCTGTCTTAAGAGCGTTAACGTTTTAAGGTATTTCATACAAACTGTCAAGTGATTTTTTTTTCGAAATGTCTTTTTTAAAAAAAACGATAATTGGAAATTTCTGTTTCTATGGAAAATCTAAAATCGGTCTAATTTCACTATTTTTCGAAAATGTTCTACGTCAAGTTTTTAGACTATGTATCCTGCTTATGAGTACGAAGTTTCATTAAAATGGGTCAGTCATTTCGAAAAAAAAATCATTTGTGAATACCAGAATCATCATGTTAACATTGATGATTCTGGTATTCATCTTCTTCCGGTTGAACTGTAGGCCGAAATTGGCATAGTCAGTGGAATGGCTAGGCAATAATGATAAGTATTGATCATAAATAGTGAAGGTACCGTTTAGTGAACATGAATCATGATATTAGAAATACTCAAAAACAAGAAAGGAATGTAGTGTATAGATATGGTTTCGATAAAAGCTGCCGTGTTGGCTATGCACTGGTCGGTTGTGCGGTTAGAAAGAAAAGCAGTAAAATAAATTTTTAACACTGAAATTTATTACTTAATAGGTTGTGGGTCCGAACCCAGGCAGACAGATTACTTGTGTAATTTATTTCACCAATGGTGAATGAAAACATCGTGAGGAAACCGGCCGGCATGTCCCAGCAGTGGGAACATTAAAGGCTGATTATGCGAAAACACTGCGTACCTATTCAAAGGGACGGTGACAGAACAATTTAGAACGTCTTTCAGATGGGTCTCACAGATGGTCTTTCGAAGGCCTTTTAAATGGTCTCACAGATGGTCTTTCAGATGGTCTTACAGATAGATGGTCTTTCAGACGGTCTTTTAAATGGTCTTACAGATGGACTTTCATAAGGTCTTTCAGATGGCCTTTTAAATGGTCTTACAGGTGAACTTTCAGATCGTCTTACAGATAGACTTTCAGATCGTCTTACAAATGGTCTTTCAGACGACCTTACAGGTGGTCTTTTAAATGGTCTTCCAGATAGTATTTCAGATGGTATTTCAGATGGCTTTTTAAATGGTCTTACAGATAGACTTTTAGATTGTCTTTCAAATGGACTCTCAGACGATCTTACAGATGATGTTGTAAATGGTCTTCCAGATGGTTTTTCAGATGGTCTTCCAGATGGTTTTTCAGATGGTCTTCCAGATGGTTTTTCAGACGCTCTTTCAGATGACTTTTTAAATGGTCTTACAGATAGACTTTCAGATTGTCTTTCAAATGGTTTTACAAATGGTCTTTCAGATGGTCTTTCAGATGGCCTTTTAAACGGTCTTACAGATGGACTTTCAGATTGTCTTTCAGATGGACTTTCAGATTGTCTTACAAATGGACTTTCAGACGATCTTACTGATGGTCTTTTTAATGGTCTTCCAGATGGTTTTCGAGACGGTCTTTCAAATGTCCTTTTAAATGGTCTTACAGATGGACTTTCAGATTGTCTTTCAGATGGTCTTCTAGATGGTTTTTCAGACGGTCTTTCAGATGGCGTTTTAAATGGTCTTACAGATGGACTTTCAGATTGTCTTTCAGATTGTCTTTCAGATGGTTTTTCAGACGGTGTTTCAGATGGCCTTTTAAATGGTCTTACAGATGGACTTTCAGATTGTTTTTCAGACGATCTTACAGATGATGTTTTAAATGGTCTTCCAGATGGTTTTTCAGACGGTCTTTCAGACGCCCTTTTATATGGCCTTACAGATTGTCTTTCAGACGATCTTACAGATGATGTTTTAAATGGTCTTCCAGATGGTTTTTTAGACAGTCTTTTAGATGGCCTTTTAAATAGTCTTACAGATGGACTGTCAGATAGTCTTTCAGATGAGCTTACAGACGATCTTACAGATTGTCTTTCACATTGTCTTTCAAATGGTTTTCCAGATGGTTTTTCAGATGGTCTTTCAGATGGCCTTTTAAATGGTTTTACAGGTGGACTTTCAGATTGTCTTTCAGATGGACTTTCAGATGGTCTTACAGATGGACTTTCAGATGGTCTTTCAGATGGTCTTTCAGATGATCTTACAAATGGTCTTTCAGATTGTCTTTCAAATGGTCTTCCAGATGGTTTTTCAGATGGTTTTTCAGATGGCCTTTTAAATGGTCTTACAGATGGACTTCCAGATTGTCTTTCAGATGGACTTTCAGACGATCTTACAAATGATGTTTTAAATGATCTTCTAGATGGTTTTTCAAATGGTCTTTCAGATGGTTTTTCAGACGGTCTTTCATACGGCCTTTTATGTGGTTTTACAGATTGTCTTTCAGGTGGACTTTCAGACGATCTTGCAGATGATGTTTTAAATGGTCTTCCAGATGGTTTTTTAGACGGTCTTTCAGATGGCCTTTTAAATGGTCTTACAGATGGACTTTCAGATTGTCTTTCAGATGGACTTTCAGACGATCTTACAGATGATGTTATAAATGGTCTTCCAGATGGTTTTTCAGATGGTCTTCCAGATGGTTTTTTAGACGGTCTTTCAGACGGTCTTTCAGATGGTCTTTCAGACAGTCTTTCAGACGGTCTTTCAGACGGTTTTTCAGGCGGTCTTTCAGACGGCCTTTTATATGGTCTTACAGATGGATTTTCAGATTGTCTTTCAGTTGGACATTCAGATGGTCTTACAGATGATGTTTTAAATGGTCTTCCAGATGGTATTTTAGACGGTCTTTCAGATGGCGTTTTAAATGGTCTTACAGATGGACTTCCAGATTGTCTTTCAGATGGACTTTCAGACGATCTTACAAATGATGTTTTAAATGATCTTCTAGATGGTTTTTCAAATGGTCTTTCAGATGGTTTTTCAGACGGTCTTTCATACAGCCTTTTATGTGGTTTTACAGATTGTCTTTCAGGTGGACTTTCAGACGATCTTGCAGATGATGTTTTAAATGGTCTTCCAGATGGTTTTTTAGACGGTCTTTCAGATGGCCTTTTAAATGGTCTTACAGATGGACTTTCAGATTGTCTTTCAGATGGACTTTCAGACGATCTTACAGATGATGTTATAAATGGTCTTCCAGATGGTTTTTCAGATGGTCTTCCAGATGGTTTTTTAGACGGTCTTTCAGACGGTCTTTCAGGCGGTCTTTCAGACGGCCTTTTATATGGTCTTACAGATGGATTTTCAGATGAACTTTCAGATTGTCTTTTAGATGGGCTTCTAGATGGTTTTTCAGGTGGTCTTTCAGATGGTCTTTTATATGGACTTTCAGATAGTCTTTCAGATGATCTTACAGATGATTTTACAGATGGTCTTCCAGATGGTTTTTCAGACGATCTTTCAGATGGCCTTTCAAATGGTCTTACAGATGGACTTTCAGTTTGTCTTTCAGATGGACTCTCAGACGATCTTACAGATGATGTTGTAAATGGTCTTCCAGATGGTTTTTCAGATGGTCTTCCAGATGGTTTTTCAGACGGTCTTTTAGATGGCTTTTTAAATGGTCTTACAGATGGACTTTCAGATTGTCTTTCAGATGGACTTTCAGACGATCTTACAAATGATGTTTTAAATGGTCTTTCAGATGGTTCTTCAGACGGTCTTTCAGATGGCCTTTTATATGGTCTTACAGATGTACTTTCAGATTGTCTTTTAGATGGTCTTCCAGATGGTTTTTCAGGTGGTCTTTCAGATGGCCTTTTATATGGACTTTCAGATAGTCTTTCAGATGTTCTTACAGACGATTTTACAGATGGTTTTCCAGATGGTTTTTCAGACGGTCTTTCAGATGGCCTTTTAAATGGTCTTACAGATTGTCTTTCAGATGGACTTTCAGACGATCTTACAGATGATGTCTTAAATGGTCTTCCAGATGGTTTTTCAGACGGTCTTTCAGATGGCCTTTTAAATAGTCTTACAGATGGACTTTCAGATTGTCTTTCAGATGGTTTTTCAGGTGGTCTTTCAGATGGTCTCTCAGATGGTCTTTCAGATGATCTTACAGATAGTCTTTCAGATGGTCTTTTAAATGATCTTCCAGATAGTTTTTCAAATGGTCTTTGAAATGGTCTTCCAGATGGTTTTTCAGATGGTATTTCAGATGGCTTTTTAAATGGTCTTACAGATAAACTTTCAGATTGTCTATCACAGGGACTTTGAGACGATCTTACAGATGATGTTTTAATTGGTCTTCCAGATGGTGTTTCAGACGGTCTTTCAGATAGCCTTTTAAATGGTCTTACAGATGGACTTTCAGATTGTCTTTCAGATGGTCTTTCAGATGGTCTTTCAGATGGTCTTACAGATAGACTTTCAGATGGTCTTTCAGATGGTTTTTCAGACGGTCTTTCAGATGGCCTTTTAAATGGTCTTACAGATGGACTTTCAGATTGTCTTTCAGATGGTCTTTCAGATGGTCTTACAGATGGACTTTCAAATGGTCTTTCAGATGGACTTTCAGATGGTCTTACAGATGGTCTTTCAGATGGTCTTTCAGATGGTCTTTCAGATGATCTTACAGATGGTCTTTCAGATGGACTTTTAAATGGTCTTCCAGGTGGTTTTTCAGATGATCTAATAAATGGTCTTCCAGATGGTTTTTCAGATGGTCTTTCAGATGGTCTTTCAGACGGTCTTTCAGATGGTCTTTCAGAAGGTCTTTCAGGTGGTCTTTCAGATGGTTTTTCAGATGGTTTTTCAGATGGCCTTTTAAATGGTCTTACAGATGAACTTTCAGATTGTCTTTCAAATGGTCTTCCAGATGATTTTTCAGATGGACTTTCAGGTGGTCTTTTAAATGGTCTTCCAGATGATTTTTTAGATGGTCTTTCAGATGGTCTTTCAGACGGTCTTTCAGATGGTCTTTCAGATGGTCTTTCAGAAGGTCTTTCAGGTGGTCTTTCAGATGGTTTTTCAGATGGCCTTTCAGATGGTCTTTCAGATGGTCTTTCAGATGGTTTTTCAGATGGTTTTTCAGATGGCCTTTTAAATGGTCTTACAGATGAACTTTCAGATTGTCTTTCAAATGGTCTTCCAGATGATTTTTCAGATGGACTTTCAGGTGGTCTTTTAAATGGTTTTCCAGATGATTTTTTAGATGGTCTTTCAGATGGTCTTTCAGACGGTCTTTCAGATGGTCTTTCAGATGGTCTTTCAGAAGGTCTTTCAGGTGGTCTTTCAGATGGTTTTTCAGATGGTCTTTCAGATGGTCTTTCAGATGGTCTTTCAGATGGTTTTTCAGATGGTTTTTCAGATGGCCTTTTAAATGGTCTTACAGATGAACTTTCAGATTGTCTTTCAAATGGTCTTCCAGATGATTTTTCAGATGGACTTTCAGGTGGTCTTTTAAATGGTCTTCCAGATGATTTTTTAGATGGTCTTTCAGATGGTCTTTCAGACGGTCTTTCAGATGGTCTTTCAGATGGTCTTTCAGGTGGTCTTTCAGATGGTTTTTCAGATGGTCTTTCAGATGGTCTTTCAGATGGTCTTTCAGATGGTTTTTCAGATGGTCTTTCAGATGGTCTTTCAGATGGTATTTCATATGGTCTTACGGATGGTCTTTCGGATGGTCTTTCGGATGGTTTTTCAGATGGTCTTTTAGATGATCTTACTTCTGGTACAGGTGCAGCTTGGTGTTTCTTGGACTTCGACTTCGGGTTCACCATCTTTGCTTCCAACATCTTGGGAAGGTTCTCACGAACATGCGTCACGTATTTACTCCTTCTGAAAAAGATAGACTTTAGGTAGACATCGTCTTTCTTAAAAAAGTGTATTTTAATGTGCTAAAATGACTGAGACTAGTGGAGGCGTATCTAACCAATCACAAACAAGAAGAGTGACACAATGTTCAGTTTTACCCAACTGCAGCGAAGGCCAAAAGTTAAGTTATTTAAGATTTTACTCCCACACAGTAGCTATCAGAAATTATTCTAACAGCCTCATGAGAAAAAAATGCAAAAAGGGTTTGTTTAATATTTTCCCCATTCGTTGAAACTCTTTGATTGAGTCAAACTCTTTGATCATGTGCTAGCCTCATTCAAGTTCTACTTGTTATAAAAATAGTAATATTATAAAAACGTCTCCGCTTTGCCACGATCGCCTTATTTGCAACCCAGAGCCCTAATTATAAACTTCTTGCATTATGTTTACTGTGTGATATTTCTCAGAATTATGTCAAAGTGACAGCTGTCAGCTGTCACGGGTTATTTCGTTCTCAGGCACTGAAGACCACGAAATAGATCATTAGGAGTACGTAGTTCACAGTTGCCTCGTACCTATTTTATTATTGGATCAATAAGAATATATTTAAATTGAATATTATAGGAATATATTCTTATTGACTATTATAATATTCTTGTCCACGATTTCGCTGTTTGTTTTTACTGATTTACGTAAAGCCATTCATTGGGGCAATCAAACAACATGCATTGTGGTTTTTCTTTGTCTAGCAGACGAATTTTTTAAACATATGAAATATTTCATTATGAAACTTCTTCAAAATCCTTCTATTTGTGATACAAAAGTGTGTTATGCAGTAAGTAAACACCAAGAAGCAATTCCTGTGTATCATGGTCTTGTTTCTTACTTTAATACAGGGTGGAAGGGACACCGACGTACAAACGCTTACCATGTATCCAGAACGTCATTCCGAAACCGCCATTTAGAAATTTTTCATCGGTATTTTTTTTTAAATATGCTCTTTCTTACAAAAGTGCATTACCTACACGGTCAAAATGTATGGACCAGCTGATTAAAAAAAAATAACCTATGAATAATTTCTATGTGGGGAGATTCAGAATGACGTTCTGGATACATGGTAAGCGTTTGTACGTCGGTGTTCCTTCCACCCTGTATAGTTTAAATAAACAATATTAATACTAACTGATTATGTCTATCCGTATTGTCTTTTATCACCATATCATTCCCAAAGACTCTTCGGATCGTGTCGTGGACCTCTTCCTTTTGTGCGGAACCACTGCAGACCCCAAACATGGTCCTTAGCACATTCATCATCGGTAGTGGTTGGTGCTTTTTAGCACCCGCCTGTTGGTCAGCAATTTTTGCTACTTGCGACTGCACCTAGGTAGTGCAGCCTTCAGCCCAGATCGTAGAAGGTGTATTTAGGTTTTGTCGCAGAGTTTTTTATCGCTTTGCAAGTTCCTAGACGGTGGAGCTAGTCGGGGCTTTTTAGATGACTCAGCCAACGAATGTTTGCTATAAAATTACTCCTCTCTTAACAAATGCACTGTCTGCGTCAAAAACGAATTTAAATATGATTTTCTTCAAGAAATCCAGAGCGTTACGATATTTCACAACACAAAAATAAAGTTTCCAAAAAACTTATAAGGCTACAAAAAAGAAGGATTCGGACAAATTCTAAACGTAATTTAAGTTAGCATCGCATAGTTTCCGTACAAAATTATTTTAACAAAATCAAAATCATGTGGTCAGCAACTGTCAAAAACGTCAATTCAGTTTGATGGAATTGAAGGCACGTTGAACAAAAAGGTTTGTATTAAAAAAGTGAAAATACTCTTTTTGGTTTTTAGGATATTACTTTTTAGTTTTTTTAAAGGACCTTATAGCGCGAGGCATTATTCGGAACTTCAATAACTCAAAACAATTTCACGGAAATGTTATCTAAACAACAACTCCATCATTGTACAAATGTGGGTACTTTTGTACACACACTCTCCAAAGCAACAAGTCAAGTCCAAAAAGAAAAATAAAATCGAATTTAAAATAGAAATAAATTCGAAAGTTTGTTTCTATTTTAAATTCGAAGGCAGTTCAGATATTTGTAAGGTCCTAGTTTATACCTGACTAGAAATAAGACATGTTTGGAGCACGGCGCAGTGGCTCAACCAGCTCAACGCAATTTCGGTGCCACGAGTACTCACTGACACGATACCGCATTCTTTATTGAGCACAAGCTATGCTCAGTAGAGATCCAAATAATAGATTGGACGGAGGCAAGAACATGATGATGAATTATTATCAATCACCAAAGAGTCCTGTTACCTAATAGGACCTGGCAACATCATCACACGAACATCATCATCTGCCTAGCCTTTTCCCAGCTAGGTTGGTAAGACTGGTTGTCAGACTTTTTGGGCCACTGACTATCTAACGACTGTCAAAGATCTACAAATGACATCTGGGACCAACGGCTTAACGTGCTTTCCGAGGCACGGAGGAAACTCGGTATGTAATGGGTGGTCACCCATCCACAGACCAACCTAGGCAAGCACGGCTTAACCTAAAGATCGATCCGAGCGGCTGTAAAAGAAGGACAGTAGGTAGCTGTATTTGAACAGTCACAATCGAGCATTTTGTATCAAGAAATATTTTAACGAGGCTCACATAACACGTGATTTTGTGAAATAAATACAAGTTAAAATAATATTATAATCATTTTATTTCATAGACGTGGTTTCTTCAATATGCCTTTGATGGGAGTGCCTTCAAGAGGCTGTTTCCGTGGCGGCGGGGGCTTCAAAACTGGCGCTTTGCACTCAGGAGAAGAGGGTGCTGTTCGATTTCGCCAGAAAGCACTTGGCATAAACATATAGGTAGAATTAATATCAGTGACTGCAACAAAAATATAGTGATTACTCATTGTAACAATAGGATTACGAGACATGTTGCTAGGTGTGTAAGGCCTTGGATTATTTATTAGTAGAAAACTATATTAGTTCCTGTTTTTTATGGTTAGAAGGTGTGTTTACTTACCACTACGCTTCTGGCTAGACGGTTCAGTGATATAGAAGGGGCAGCGAGCCCGCGGTCCCGACAGGATATTAAGATAGAAGAAGTCGTCGACCTCCTTGCGGTTCATCTCGATTTTGTTCTTCTCAAGTAGTTGACGCAGGCGGACTACCTTTTCAATGTTCTGCATGAAGGTTTTCGACGTATCGTGAATGACTATAGTATCCAGTACGCCTGCAATAAATAAGGTAGATGCCCATGTGGATGAAATTACCTGTGCATTGAAATGCGCAAAAAAGGACTGTAAACAGACACGTTGGTCTAGTGAACTCTAGTGGTTGCAAGCGCAGAGAGCTACTTACTATGGGTTCGTTCCTCTGTTAGTCAAAGCATTATTGGGGATTTCCATCACATTGAAATTTCTCAGTAACGGCCCAGAGTGTGGACTTGTGCCTGGTTGCTGGCAATAGGCTCGCTCCCTATTACATGGGAGTTAGCTTCTGAGAAACACCTCTACCTAACCCTTCCAGGATTGCAGGACTGATATAATTTTATGTTACGAAGCTGTGAAAACAAGAGGTCGAAATAATTATTTTAGTTTACTTACGTAGTTGTGAACATTTCCCGATGATTGTGTCTTTGTACCGATCCATCCTGTTCATGGGGTTGCCCAAAAAGTTGAGGTTCACTAAACTCCCCAGCGTGCTCAGATTATCAGCAACAGTCTGAAAGGCATACAAGCATTAATAACCAGATACTTCTGGTTTCATAAATTAAGAGAAGCGTGTTTTGAGAAAATGTCTTTTTATAGACAAACTAACACTGTGAGAGGGACCACGTGGGCCAGTGGCATTGATAGATATCACATGTCTTTGAAGCAGGGGTGATGAAATAAATAATTGACAAGTGGTGCCACACGATGCGTGACGCTGCGTAGTTCTCCATAGAAATCCGAACGATATGCCTCACAGTACGTTGAAAAGACGTGCAGTGATGCAACTCGTGCGCGTCTGAAAACGGGCCATCGGGACAAAGCGGGGAGGGGTACATCAGTAGTGCAACGCCGGAGCGGAATTGCAGTGCAGCGCAGTGCAAAGTAGTTTATTACAAGGTGGGTATTTTATATGCTGCGACACAGTAGCCTCGTCATTGCGTTGTGATACCGCTGGTACGTCGGATTGCTCGTGTGGCACTCAGCCACTCGGCAATTCGCTGCGATGATGCAACGCCCGTGTGGCTTCACTGTGAATTGCCTGTCACGGCCAAATTCAGGACCGTAACCACTAAACCTTCACTACTCTGTACGCCTTTATGCCATCAGGTATGAGTTGAGTTAATGCACATGCTAGAAGTTCTCGTTGCAAGTTCTCATTGAGTCAGATACTTACTTGGTAATCATGAAGCATATTCTTTTTTGCCTCGAGCACCTCTAGTCGTCTGAGAGGCTTCACCCATGACATGTCCGACAGTTTGTTCTCTGATACATTTATTATTCTTAGGGAAGCCTAGAAATCAAACGATAGCATTATAACATCACGCCTGTAATCCCCAAAAGGTCAGGTGTGGTTCATACTTAGAGGACCTTAACTAAATACTAATAGAGGAAATGTGGGTGTGCCTGCCCAGATTTCACCTGTTTTGTTTAAGTCCCAAGTAATATTGGCGACCGCGAACTGGAAGACGTTGCGTTTTAAGGCCTCCTACTAGGTGGACCGATGACCTGGTAAAGGTCGCATGGATCCGCTGGATGCGATACGCACGGGACTGGTCAATGTGGCGACACTTGGGGGAGGCCTATGTCCAGCAGTGGACGTCTTTCGGCTGAAATGATGATGATGATGAATAGTGGGCGAGCCTATGGCCCAACTGGGCTTGGTCAGGCTGCCGTGCTGGTACTGAGAAATTCACGTGATGGCCAAACCCAACAATAATTGACGGTAAGGGAAATGGTTCCCAGGACTATTATGCTCAGCCAACAGTAGTAATTGTGACCACTAGAGGCAGCAGAGCAGCATTTTAGTTTAGCAAGTCACCATTATCATCCACAGCACAACTTCCCCCACTCCTGGGTTCTTTGTGCAAATCTTCACGCTTCTGTGCCAGTCTTATCCAGGTTTTACCCAAGATGACAAAATTGTCGTCTGCACATCTCACCACCGGTCAATCACCGCTTCTCTTATTGCCAAGTCATACTTACACCAATATAAGCGAGGGTTCTTGAATCAAAGCATACGGAGTCTGGACTGTCCAAATTCTGCTTTTCTATATGCAATTCTTCCAAATACTTCAACCCTTCCAAATTTTCTACTACGCTGATGGAATTGTTTCCCAGGTAAAGCTTTTTTAAACAATGCAGCTCGTCTAAACCTTCCAGTCTGGTGATTTTGTTCCGTTGTAGTTGTAGATGGGTGACGTTATAAAAATGTTCTAGGTTTTCGATTTTGGATAGCTGGTTGTTTTGATAGTAGGCGTACACTATGTGGATTGGATTTTTAGTGGCAGGCTGAAAAAGGTTTGAAAAATATTAATGTAAGAACAACAACAGATCATGTACGAAACACTACTCTCCGTTCCAAAACGCAAATCGTTGACGTGGCTCAAAAGGCTGCCCAACTTAAATGGGACTGGACAGGACATGTCTGTCGTCAAGCTCAGGATTGGTGCCCTGAAACAGTGACACGAAGTCGCGGCAGACCACGAAGGAGATGGCGGGACGAACTGGATGTCTTCCTTGAGAATTGGAAAGAAGTAGCACAGAAGCGTGACCTTTAGAAGGAGTGGAGGAAGGCCTTTGCCCAGCAGTGGGACAAGGTGAGCTAACTATAATAATATATAATATAATATATAAAGTAAGAACAACATTTCCAAAGTCATGAAACTGCCGATTCTTCATCATCTTCCTGCACTTGTCCCATGTTACTTGGGGTCGGCGCAACACGTTTTTTCTTCCAATCTCCTCTGTCAACTGTCACGCTATCATTTACTCTTTTATCTTTCATATCATTCCTCGCACAATCCATCCATCGTTTCTTTGGTCTTCCTCTCCCTCTCCATCCATCAACATTTATATTCATCACTCTTTTAGTCACATGCGATTCGTCCCTCCTCATCAAATGTCTATACTAAGACAGTCGATTCCCTTTCAACTTTTGTGTAACTGGCGCAACTTTTAAACTTCCTCTAATATACTCGTTCCTTACCTTATCCATTCTTGTCAAACCACACATCCACCACAACATTCTCAGCTCCGCATGAAATTGCTGATTACAAAACTCAATTACATAAAACCGTCAACGTGTTAGAAAGTATGGAGGATGAGCCAGTGGCCCTCAACATGCGGCAAATTGAATGTACTAGCCATCTCTTAATAGGATAATACGATTGCGACTTACAATTTTAGTTAGACCCTTCTCATTCATAAACAAATGCGTTTGATTTTTTAAGACATCTTCGCTTTCTTTTAAATTGTTAAGTTTTGGTCCCTTATTCATGGTTAAATCTGTTTAAAATACTATTTTCTAAAGTAAAATTATTCTAGGAATCACCAGAATAATCGATTAAGCTTTGAAAAACGCGCAGAGTTGAATACTTAAATAAAAAATGGCGCCCGGAATTCTGTTACTTTTGTATATGTCAATCGGAAAACACTTTCGGATATTTTTGGGTCACTAAAGCCATCGTGTGGTTGCCTGTTTTTTTTTTAAACATTTTGAGATTTTGTATTCTTCTTAACGAGATTTAAACTACAACAGAGAGTTTAATGTTCAGTGTTTAATGTTGATCTTTTGCAATATTGTCAACATTTCGTCGCTTTGGGTATAAAACTTTTTGATTGTCGCCTCGCGAGAGTATCGTTCTGTGGTCTCACTTAAAAATAGGTTATAATGGAAAAGCTGCGAATATAATAAATAATAAAGTAAAAATGATTTTGATTTTTCATTGCCGGTCTAAGTAAATATAAGTAATTTAGTAATAACAGAAAGATTTCTCCCATTTTTTCATAAATGTTTATTTATCAAAATGCGTAGGGGTACTCGATTAATGCCTGTATACCACACATAGTCAAATAATACTTAATTCGTTTTAAATCTCTTCGATAATCGCCCATTCCAACAATTGAATAGCAGTTACAAACAAACATTGGTCTTGCCGGATGGGCTATAAATTTTAATGGCCTGTGAACCGTCCGTGCTTGAATCGAGGCCACCAAATAAAAATGGACAGAAGGTCTGCTCCGTATGCAGGCGAAAACATGTGAACACAGACACACACACATCCAGACGTGTTCGTACACTGATCTCATGCTGGTTGCGCGTGCAAAATCGCGGATGGTTTTTCCGAAGTATGGGACAGAAGTGTACATCTACTACACTCATTTCACCAGTTAAGTTTAAGTTGACGAACTTTCTTGCCATTTGGGCACAATTACAGATTCCTGGCTTATCATCGTCATCAGCCTACAATAGTCCACTGTTGGAAATAGGCCTCTCCAATCGCACGCCACTCAACTCGAGTCTCGGCAACTCTCATCCAGTTGCTAGCAGCCACCCTGCGAAGATCGGATGGGAAATCATCAAAGGACCCCCCCCCCCCTCTCACCTCTGGGCGGAGCGGCTGCGACAGTCGCTCTCTCCATGTCGCCATGAGATCACGCCGGAGGTCTGTCCGCTGAGCCGCAATTTGCCGCGGCAGCGGAGTTTTCCCCCGACGTAGTGCCTCCGCGCGCCATTCGTGCAGGCCGCCAATTTTGCATATACGTATATGCAAAATTTCAGTGGTTCAGACGTGAAAAGGTAACAAACAAAGAAACAAACTTAGTGTCAGTTGTACAGAAACGGACATAGGGTACCTTTCATCCCGAAAATAAAACCCGAGGAAAACAACAACGTTCTTATGATAATAAATGGCGCCACGAGTCTTTCGAATCATGATTGAATAATATTATTATAGAAACTTTAGTAGTGTTTGTCAAGTTCTAAATTAAAGCGAGCGAAACCGCGGATAAAAGCTAGTTCGGCAATAAGTTGCTGCTTGAAGAAGAAACAATAGATAGATTGTAGATTGTTGAAGAAAGAGGTGTAAATAATAGCAACGGTTGAGAGGGGAGAATGGAAGAGAAAAGCCTGATGCGCCGGGTCCAAGTTACAAGGGCAGGAAGATGCTGGACTGCTACCAATAAATTCGTGCTTCTGCAGTGCATCCTTAATGTTTGCAGAAGCCCACTTTGATGATTTCTACGGAGTCATCAGGAAAAGAGTTGGGTCAGTGCTAGGCATATTGCGCACTAATGGCATCCTTAAGATACTTGTTTATTTATTTATTTAACAATTTATGTACACACTAAATACAGGAAAGAAGAAAGGAACAGAAAATAGTACAAAGGTGATGCTTATTTCTAAAGAAATCTCTTCCAGACTACCTGCGAAAGGAGATACTAAAAAAGAGATGATATAAGATTTTAAACTATTATGGTCACTAACATTATTATAACTAGAAGACGGGATATTTAAACAATAAACAACAATAAACATGGTAAATATCCCGTCTTCTAGTTATAATAGTGATAGTGTGTGTAGTGTGTGTTAGTTGATAAATTTGAAAGTTAATTTGTTAGGCACTGAGTAGATTTACATACATCGACCCGTTTACTAAAACCAGCAAATATGCTAAATAAAATGGATGTACTGACATGGTTTTTGAAGTTGTTTTTTTACTAACACTGTTTTTTTGGCTGAAATAAACAGTTAATTAATAATAAATAAAAATAATAAAATTCTTTCTTTTACCGACCCGAGAATCGAACCCAGGACTTCAATTGTGCCCGCGTTTTCGATTACTGATTGGAGCTGACTTTCTGTGCTTAGGTAAGGTACCTACATCCTGTCCAGGCCTTACATTGGTCCCTTCATTATTTTGGCCCGAACCCGTCGTGTTATTTATTGTTTCTCGGGGTTCTATTTATATGCGCATATAAACTGGTGTTTGATAGTTTTCTTTCTAGGAAGTTATTGAGAATTTTATAAATAAGTCGGTATTGTTTGTTTTCTTTTTTTACCTTCCTATATCTTCCCGTGGGTATCGTAAGAGGCAACTAAGGGACTTACCCGAGGATGGGCAGCAGCGTTCTCTGTGATATTGTAACAACCGTACTGCGATCGCCAACCCGCCTGCCAAGCGTGGCGATTATGGCAAGACCCCCCCTTCGGGGTAGGCATAGGCCACCCCTGAAGGGGGGTTTTTGCCATAATCGTGTCCACTGCTGGAATTGGGTCCAGCAGTGGACGTCTTTCGGCTGAAATGATGATGATGATGTTTGTTTACTTCGATAATATATTTCTGTTCTGTTCGAAGATCTTATATTTTTATTGCTGAACGTAAGGTCTGACTCCGCCAAAGCGTTGACGGGTGGAGTGGAGATTAGATGCACAGGAGTCAACCAATCTCACTGATTGAAATCCAAATTGCGTATCTCGTGTCTCATGAGATTGATTGATTCTTGTGTGCAGTGGAGTCAAGGTCAAACCACGTAATTTTACTTCGTGGCCAAAATACACTCGGATTTTTTCCTGTATCGTGGGTGCGTTTACAAACATTTAAACTCACATACACAAACAGCCAGCAACATTCATACAAATATTTGTTCCGTGCGGTGTTCGAACTCGCGACTCCGCAGCAGCCAATCGCTCAGCCACTGTGCCAACCGTGACGTCGGAAAATAAAATGTTTGAATTGAAAATTGTGGTGAACTAAGATCAGTAAATTAATAATCTACGCCCGTTTCCATAAACACTAAACAACACCTAATTGAATGCCTGATTAAGTAAAAGCGCACTTCGGCGTTCCCATCGCTCTGCCAGCGGCGCCCAGAATTGTCGTTCCAATAGTGCAAAAATTCAGGATGGAAGGCGTATAATTACCGATGAAATTTTTTTATGAGGGTGGGGGGGGGGGGGCGGATTCGGAACGTTGTACTGAATGTGTGGTAACCGTCGGTGTCCATTTCCAGACCCATCCTGTATTTAGGCATTCATTAGGTATCAAACAAAATGTTTTTCAAGTTCAGTAAATGAGTAACCTAGCATTATCTTGTGCAAAAACGATTATTTCGTAACATAGGGAACTAGATTCGAGGAGCTCGTGGCTAAATAATAACTGCCGCTCGGGTCGATCTTTAGGTTAAGCCGTGCTTGCCTAGGTTGGTCTGTGAATGGGTGGTCCCATTACATACCGAGTTTCCTCCGTGCCTCGGAAAGCACATTAAGCCGTTGGTCCCGGGTGTCATTTGTAGATCTTTGACAGTCGTTATAGGTAGTCAGTGTCCCAAAAAGTCTGACAACCAGTCTTACCAAGGGGTATCGTATTACCCAGTACTGACTGGGTTGTGGAGGTCAGATAGGCAGTCGCTCCATGTAAAATACTGGTATTCAGCAGCATCCGGTTAGACTGGAAGCCGACCCCAATATAGTTGGGAAAAGGCTAGGCAGATGATAGGGAACTAGATTAAAAACATAAAGTAGCTTGTAAATAAACATTTTAATAAACAATAAACATTACTCCACGTGCTAATAGCTTGGCCTGTAAATTTTAATGGCCTGTGAAAGTGCCGCGTGGCAGGCCTCGCCGAGCTCCAGGCTATGGACTGGAACGGAATCACTTTCACAACTCACGGTATTATTTCGGGCTATTTCCCTTTATTTAGGGTCCCAGATATTTGTCGTGATGGTTTTACGATGGTACCCTTTTGGTGATATGTTGTTTTATTTATACAACATTATTTTTAGTATTTGCGAAACCTAAATATAGTTTGTTCAGAATAAGTAACTGAATCGATTCCAATAATGTTTAAACCATGTTATATTTTGTCCCAAAAATATTTTAAAAAAGGCTACAATTTGGATACCGAGCGACACTAAGTACCTATCGCAGTCATTTAGGTACCTACTGCCAAATTATTATTATCAATGAGCTC
Organism: Noctua janthina; assembly: GCA_963576755.1. Lineage (NCBI taxonomy): Eukaryota > Metazoa > Arthropoda > Insecta > Lepidoptera > Noctuidae > Noctua > Noctua janthina. Next base: position 10,222,738 of record OY755068.1, on the reverse strand, counting down.
AAGACGATGCTGGAGGCGAGCGTGCAAGCGTGCCGCGTGGTGATCACGTTTTTGTGCGGACAGCCAGGTAACAAAACAAGCTTATAACTTTGTGGTTTTTCATTACTGTTTTGAAATTTTGTACATAGATTCTTTACTTAAAATACTAGACACGTGTTTCATGTTTACTATACTAAAACTAATGTTGTATATTGTTTTTTTTTTGTTGCTCGCGTGATACGAAGGGAAATAGAAACTTGGATGTGTCCTTCACATTCGATTATTTTTCTGAATAATCTCGTTGCGGGTTCCAGGATAGTTTAATCACTAATATGGGGTTCTTAGGGCTTCGTTGCTTTCGCTTTTGAAAATATATTCGCTATAGACTAGCTGTTGCCCGCGACCAGCGTCCGCATGAATGTCCCACTGTTGGGCATAGGTCTCCCAAAGTATCCTTCCAGGTACTCTTGTCCTGCTCCACCTCGAACCAGCCTTCAATTATGAAAATGAAATTATTATTATAAAAATATTGCTTCCCTGTTTGAATATTTCAAGGGTAATACTTTTTATAAAATAAAAGCTACTGCTTGTAACATTAGCTAAGACAGACAGACAGACACACCGACAGACAGTCAGACAGATACACCGACAGTCAGATAGAAAAACAAAAATTTAAAATATGTTTTTTTTTTTTATAAGTACCGTATCTACTTTCATATGCATTCAGTTCAAAGATGTTATTTTGAAATCACAAAGTGACATTTCAATATTTTATTTGTATAGACTGTAGGAGTTGTAGTAATTGAAAATAGTACCTATTTCTAACAAACAGCCCGATTCTGAACTCTGGTTTGAAATGGCTACTGCCCTCTAAGATAGCTGCGACCAAGGCGTTTGCCCATTTAATCTCACGACTTTTTCTCGTGGGTGTAGGCAGAAACTAAAGAACGCCACTTGCTAAGAACAGAATAGAATAGAATATAAATAATTTATTTGCATTGAATGTAGGTACATACAAGAGTTGTTACAATAGTAGTTATTTGTTCCTGGTACATTCTACCGTTTGGTATGCAATATTTATACTTTTAAACGGGTCTTTAACGGGTCAGGAAAAAATACTAGTGCGGGGCAACTTTAAAAAAAAAAAAAAAAAATTATACAACTTCAATTTAAAAGCTTTCAACAAAAAATCAAAATCAAAATTAAGTAACACAGCTATATTTATTTATTAATACAGCTATATTTTATCTGTTAAGATCCTGGCATACTCCTTTGGCTTTGTCCACGTTCATATATCGACGGGCTATTTTTTTCTTTAGGCACTACGTGTCTTACAGCTCTGAGGAACATCATCAACGTGGTCAATGTAAATCCTTCCATGGTTTTTAGGGTTCCGTACCCGAAGGGTAACCAACTGGACCCTAATACTAAGCCTCCGCTGCCCGTCCGTCCGTCCATCCGTCTGTCTGTCAGCGGAGTGTATTTTATGATCTGTAATAGGTAGACAGTTGAAATTTCCACAGAATGTGTATTTCTGTTGCCGCTACGCTATAACAACAAATAATAAAAATAAATTAAACGGGGCTCCTACTACGGTGGGACGGAACCCTTCATACGCGAGTCCAATTCTCACTTGGCCGGTTTTGATTAATTTTAATCTCATATGGTTGCAATTTCGTTGAAAACCATACCTTCTGAAGCGGAACATACGAATCAAAATACTTATACGTATAAGATATTCCTAGCTCTTAATCAATAGGTTACGTTACATCACACACTAATATTTACCTCGCATTCCGGCGAACAAGCTAGGGCATGACGTCAGCACGCAATAAACATGTTAGGTGAGCAATAAAGCGTACTGTACCGGCAGCGGGCAATATTGCCCAGACTCTGTTCAGTGTGTGAATACTGGGGTCAAGGTCATTGGCTCGTTTATCTGTCTCGATGTAGGTAACTGGGTATTAGTATATTATGTTACGTAACGGTAAGGTATTTACCATTTGTATTTCAGGGGTTTAGCATAATCAGCCAATGTTCCCACTGCTGGGAAACAGGCCTTCTGTCTATGGGGTAAGTGGGCTGTAATCCACCACACGGGTCTATTGTGGGCTGGTGGATGTCCTTTTTTTTCGGGCATGCCGGGTTTATTCACGGTTTTTTCTTCACCGTTTTTAAATCATTGGTTATTTTCACGAATATTCTAATCGCTATCTCAAGAATTGCCTTATTTTAAGTAGTTTCCTGGGTCAGTAGAGGTTGGTGCTGTGCAAGTGTTTTTTGGAAAAAGCCAGGATTTACGAAAAGATTAGATTTTTACAATTATCATGCGACTACCTTAATTAATACAGTAATTTCAAAAACATTTTGAACGGTAAAATCTTTTCGAGTTTCGTACCCAAAAGGTAAAACCTAGTGTTGGACCGAAACATGTTTTTTTGCCGAAACCGAAGGTTCGGTTTTGATTATACTTTCGGCCGAAACGGAAACCGAACGTTTTTATAAACGTTGAATAAAATGTCAGTGGGCCATTCTTTCTAGAAAATGGAACATCTCGCTGGCCTAATATTACAGGGTTCTACTATGTTTTACTTTTATCGAATTGAACCTTCAACATTTCACCGTACACGTCACATTGCCAGCCGTGCCGAGCGCACTCGACGTTAGCCGAACGCGACTCAAAAGTACAAGTTTTGGATCGGCCTTAAAGTTCGGCTGTTTTTTGGCCGAAACCGAACCTTTGGCAGAAACATTTTTTTCAGGCCGAAGCCGGCCGAAACCGGCCGAAACCGAAACCGAAACTTCGGTGGGACACTAGTAAAAAAACTAATAAGGATAACATCAAACAAAGAAAATTTGTGCTGGTGAATGTCTTTGCCAAGCTAAGTAGGTACATGTAGATCTCGTATTTTCAGTAGAAACCTAATTTGTAGGAGAGCTTTATTTGCTCATAACACTGAGAACTTTGTATAACGAAATCTGAAATAAGTTGGGAATGACAAAACTTTGTAATTCCCTGGTAGGTATTTCTATTGGTGAGCAAACAGGAGTTGACTGTGGATCGAGCTCAAAGTATTTGTTTATATAACTGGATGGAGATGTCTTAGCAAGTTTCATATTTATTAAGTTTTTTTTTTTTTTTTTGCCTTCTTGTGAAATAGTGGTACATAGGCGGACTTAATGCCATAAGGCATTCTCTACCAGTCAACGTTTGGGTCAAATAATACAACATTGTGATAGGGTACAAAATAATATCTAAAAAAATATATTTCTTCTTTTCAAATATTATTGTTGTATTATTCTGTTTTTTTCTTTCTTAAGAAAACGTACATCTAGGATACAGGTAGTTAAAGGTTATTGAAAGATGGCCAGTTACAAGTTTTTTAATATAAGGATAGAACAAGAGATGGTAGACAGGCTGGAGAAAAAAAAATTAAAAGCACTCTGGCAGAATTGTGAATAGAACTTCGAAGTTTCAGTGATCTTCGAAGAACTGGTTACATAATATTTTTTCAGTTTAGGAACACTTGTGGAGGATAAGTCAAGATCATTAACACACTGACACATCGAATTGCATGCTCTGATAGAAGAATTTTGTGTAAAAATGCAGCGCACTTCGGTTGAACCATTGGCCAAATTGAACAAGAATGCCATGTCGGTTTCACACAAAAACTACGAAACAGATTTGGATGAAGTTTGGCATACAGATAGTTTAAAACCAAGATTAACACAAAGGATACTTTTTATCCTGCTAATACTATTCAGTGGGACAGTTATTGAACTCCACGCGGCGAAGCCGTGGACATATGTAAGTTATTTTTGTATATAGCTAGAACGGGGCTCACAACCCATCTGGCAACAGCTCTAAGTTTCTAAGAACATACATGGTAAACTGCCAGATGTAACGAAGTTCCCATTACATGTGAAACCCTCTAATAAAATCATGATCATTCTTTCCACTAACAGAGAAGTCTATTCGAATTCTAGACCCCCAACAAATTCTCAGTAAATTACCTCCGAATCGAACAATCAAGCCAAGCTATTGTTTCAGAACTACGGAGCCATTTGATACCATTGTTCACTTAGTTCAGACTGGCTTAATTGGCTGTTACTGGCAACTATAGAAAGGTTAATTTAGCTACCACCTTGGACAATTAAATGGGGTTTGTGGAGTCAAAGGCTTATGATTAATTTGACGAAAAATTTGTGATAGTTTGAAATGGCGATGTGTGGCAAAATTCAGTCAGGTATACCTGTTGTGTTTTTGAATCAAAGATGATACAAAAAAAAAATATAAAATCATTTGGAAATTTTTAGAAGCAATCTGGAGCTTGGTTTTATTGCTCCTCTATCAATTTTTTTGACGGCACGGTTGGCGCAGTGCTCGAGCAATTAACTGCTGCGCTTCGTGTCGCGGGTTCGATTCCCGCACGGAACAAATATTTGTATGGCCATACTAGGCTGTTTGTGTATGTGAGTTTAAATGTTTGTAAACGCACCCACGATACAGGAGAAATTCGTAGTGTACGGCAATGTTTTTTATAAAAAAAAAGTTATTATGTGATTTTAATACGACACAGCTCATTGTATCATAAAGTTGGCACCGCTTATGGGTCGTGATACAATTCGCCCGGTATAGTACTTATACTAGATTCTGCGCTAAACAATAGTACCTGTTTGGTAAACGCTAAAATATCTATCTATCTTCTAAAATATCTACGTGTTTGGATTGTAATGGCATGGTGGAATTTCAGTGTTTACCTATTTTATATTGCTGGCTTTTTGCCAATATAGGTACGATACCTACTAGAACTTTAAAGTACTTCTCGAAGCATTTTCTTTCTATACATATACAGAGTGGAAGGGACACTGACACTAAAGCGGTTACCCGTATTCAGTATTTAAAAAACAGCTGTTCCCTACAAAACTGCAATACCTACACGGTCAAAATGTACGGAACAGTTGTTTTTTTTTTAATAACTGATGAAAAATTACTATGTGTCTCTTCTACCCTGTATGTAGAACTCAGTAGTATGTCTTAGACAAGTTACATAATTTAAAAAATCAAAAACCCGACAGCTAATATTATTACTGTTATATTACTCCTAATTAAATTTAAATGTATAATTTATGTATAATTTAATAATCACCTCTTAATTTCCTTTATTTTGATACTCTACTCGATAGGTTAAGTATTTTTTTTTATTAACCTGTTACTATGTCTCATCAAAAATCTGCCATATTGTTTTTATTTTTCGAACACTTATCTAAGGACACGGGTTTTAACGACGAATATAACGATACTTTAACTATCGAAATCAATCCAGCCGTTTCGAAGAAACGAGGTCATAAAGAAAACAAACATACAAGATACGCGCGAAAAACAAAACTCTTCCTTGGCAGTCGGGTAAAAATTGATATCACAGAAAAAGCCTACTCTTAACTCTGAGCACCTTCAGGTTGTCCACAGGTCAAAGTTAAAGTCAAAACATTCCGTTCACGTCATGCATAGTGTTCTTCGAGTTGTTCAAAAGCATTTTTCGTCCCCTGTTACATGAGACATCGATGATGGGTTTGTAAAGGCCATTCACAAACCCGAAAACACTTGTTCTCCCCATCATTGCGATATTTTTTTTGTTCTGGACCATAACTGGGAACCTTTTAGTTACGGAGATATTGGAGGACAAAGTTCCAACGTTATCACAACACAAAAAATACAGGATTTTTATGTTTACTTTACTTTTTCATATAGAATATACATAATGCATTTATCAGCCCAATGTTTTTAGTGCGTAACATTGAGTCTTACTGTAAACAGTGATTCTACAACCTAAAAAAAGGTGATTTTTTAGCACTATGTTTTGCGAAGATGCAACCAAGCATTCTGTTCATCAAAATTAGTGTTTGATGTACAGAATGCTCGGTTGCTTCGCGAAGGGTATGTTTACACCATGTATAACTAGCGACACGTGGAAGGACTTAACAGTTCTGACTATCCCATGCAGGTGAGATGTTTTCAAGAATAGTCCTGCAATTGAAATAGGAATGCACGTCAATAGTGTTTGTTGACTGTTAATAACAGTCGGACACAAACCAGACCGTTCCTGAAATCATTAATACCTGCTGTATTAGTGTATTTAGAAGTTATTACGTAAACTACCTGTCTTTGCGAAATTATAAGGAAATATCGAAATAGAATTGTTTTGTTTCTGTTCTTGGTAGTAATAATGTGAATACGAATACGAGGAGCTTGTGGCTATATAATAACAGCCGCTCGGGTCGATCTTCAGGTTAAGCCGTGCTTGCCTAGGTTGGTCTGTGGATGGGTGACCACGCATTACATACCGAGTTTCCTCCGTACCTCCGAAAGCACGTTAAGCCGTTAGTCCCGGTGGTATTTGTAGATCTTTGACAGTCGTTAGGTAGTCATTGGCCCAAAAAGTCTGATAACCAGTATTACCAAGGGGTATCGTATTTCCCAGTACTAACCGGGTTGTGGAGGTCAGATAGGCAGTCGCTCCATGTAAAATACTGGTATACAGCTGCATTCGGTTAGACTGGAAGCCGACCCCAACATAGTTGGGAAAAGGCTAGGCAGATGATGATGATCTTGGTAGTAATAATGTGTGGAGCGACCTGTTAGCTAGTAGTTAAATTATATTATCTCAACATAACCTTTACCTTGGTGCGGGTATCATAAGGTCCGGACTCCACCGAAGCGGAGACGAGACGAGAAGACAGGAGATGTGTTGTAAACCACTAATAGAATTTCATTATTTACACTTCTCGTCTGCGCTTAGCTTTAGTGGAAACGGTCGAGCAGAGAGAACAGGAGATGTCTAGCAATTGTTTAGGCCAGCCTCCGGACTAGCCAAGCTAACAAGCTAAGCGTAGGGCGGAAACGAGAAGAGACGTGAGCTGTCCGCTCCGCTTTGCGCATCTCCGCACAGCTTCGGTGTGATGGAGTCCAGGCCTAAAAGCTGACTACAGCAGTATTTAACATACTTATTCGAAACTTACGTATATTGATTCTGGGTCACATTATTTGCCCTTTTTTTTTTGTCGAACCGACAAAATATTTTGACAAAATGCGATCGTCGTGAACGTCGGCGCGCTACGAGCGCAAATAATGATGTTTTCTCAAGGCAGGTTGACGTACGTTACATGTAACGCGTAAATTAGGCTACTGCAAATGGGCTGCGGGACTGTTCGAAAGAGATACCGTGGCCCTGGAACACAAAGGGCAAAGAAGGAACATGGATGGGTTTTAGTCAGTACAAGTCTGACACTCCCTTCCGCTCCGCCCAGAGTGGGGGTATGGGTATGGGTCATTTGATGATTTCCCATACGAAAATAACAAAAAAAAAAGGCTATTGTGAATGGTGTTTTCCATTACATATGCTAGAAATATGAGCCACTAATTCAAACTGTCATCGAAAAAGTGTCGAAATGCCTTTAGTGACTGCATGTTGTTTGTTTACCTGTCGCAACACTCGAAATCCAATTTCTAGATTTAAAAAACAAGTCGTTTCGTAAGTCGTAACTTTAACAGCCGGTCGCCAAAGCACTACAATCTAAATATAAGTAATCGATTCGAACAAATCGATTCATGCAGCGGACTCGTTTTAATCGATGTTTGCTCGGTAAACTCGTGTTTATTTCCCTTGGAGAGCGTTTGTGTAACTACGACGATTGTCGGAAGTTTGGTTTGCGCTTCGTGCAGTTTCATTCGTGAAGAGGTTTTATTTACATTGTGTTTGGCTACTTTGGATCGTACGAGTACATGTGGGTAAACAAGTTCATACTCGGAATCTATCTTAAGATACCTATATCTTTTATACCATGAAACTTATAGCAAGGTGTTTTAGAAAATAAGAGAAAAATCGAAAGTCATGGTTTTTCTGTAAAACCTTTTGGTCGCGTACTAAAACAATTTAGAAGAACTCTTGGCCTCTTTGAAAGTTTTACTGTTTTCTTTGCGATACAAATCATCTTCCAGCCCTTGGGCCATGTGATCTTTGGTCGACGTAACTCGTATTTGAAAGAAAGAAAGAAAACATATTTATTTCTCTGTCATTCTTCCCTGCTTGGGCGTCCCTATCATTCACTGTTTTTCATTTCATATTTTTCATGATACACAATTCATCCATCGTATCTGTCGGTCTTCCTCTTTCTCTCTTTCAGTTGCATGCATTTCATCCCTTCTCATAGCACACTCATACCAAAGAAACGGCGTTAATCTAAAACTAATTTATTTATTTATTTAAACTTCATGTACAATAGTGATACATAGGCGGACTTAATGCCACAAGGCATTCTCTACCAATCAACCTTTGTCTACTAATGTTGTAGTTTCTTACTTTCTCTAGTCTACTCACTCCACACACCCATCTCATTGCGATATCTATTATAAATCTCAGAGTACCAACCAACTGAGCACTCATAATAGACTTGCCCACATTACACTGTCCCGTGTTTACAGTCACTAAAATAACCATTACGTTAGCAACGGGGAAATAATTCGAGTCAACTGGCGGCTCGCTTTATTGTGCAAATACCAGGATATGACAATGACGTTGTGCCTTACTGTTATGACTACTAACATACAGGGTGTAAACAGACCCTTCACATAGCCGTCAACCAAGCATTCTGTACATCAAACTAAGTAATTTTACGCAAAAATTATTGCTGGGAATCACATCAATCGCAAAAATTTTACAGTAGGACTCGATGGAAAGCACTCAAATCATTGTGCTGATGGATGGATTGAATAGTACGGAGGTCGTGGAGGTGTGTAAAGTAAAAATTTTACATTAAAAACATGTATTTAAAAAAAAAAAACTTGTGAAAAAGTTTGGAACTTTGACCCCCAATATTTCTGTAACTAGGAGGTTCCCAGGTATGGTCCAGAACTAAAAAAATATCGCAAAGACGGGGAGAACAAGTGCCTTTCAGTTATGTTAAGGGTCTATTTACTCCCTTTATGATGTAGGAATACAGAAGGACCTAACTAACTTACATAGTTCAGGTAGCTAGTCAGTATGCATGTTATACCGACTCGCTCCTGCTTCACGTACGTAAGTATGAACATATTTCCTACTAGCTTTTGCTCGAGGCTTCGGTCCTGTTATGTACGGAATGTACTCATCATCATCTGCCTAGCCTTTTCCCAACTATATTGGGGTCGGCTTCCAGTCTAACCGGATGCAGCTGAATACCAGTATTTTACATGGAGTGATTGCCTATCTGACCTCCACAACCCAGTTAGTACTGGGTAATACGATACCCCTTGGTAAGACTGGTTGTCAGACTTTTTGGGCCACTGACTACATAACGACTGTCAAAGATCTACAAATGACACCCGGGACCAACGGCTTAACGTGCTTTCCGAGGCACGGAGGAAACTCCTCGTGAGTACGGAATGTACTCACGGGAGCGTTTTAAATGTAGCCTGTAACACTCGGGGATAATCTAGCTTCCTGTTAGTGAAAGAATTTTCTGAATCGGATCAACAGTTCCGAAGATTACCCCTACATACAAACTTACAAACAAATACCTTCTTTATAATATTATTAGGATAGATGTCCACTCTATACTATAATTACTTGCATAAGAGCTCGACTCAAAAAGGGACTATCATCATCATCATCATTTCAGCCGAAAGACGTCCACTGCTGGACATAGGCCTCCCCCAAGTGTCGCCACATTGACCGATCTCGTGCGTCTCGCATCCAGACCTTTACCAGGTCATCGGTCCACCTAGTGGGAGGCCTTCCAACGCAACGTCTTCCAGTTCGCGGTCGCCACTCCAGAACTTTCCGGCCCCATCGGCCATCCGTTCTGCGAGCAATATGCCCTGCCCACTGCCACTTAAGTTTGGCTATTCTTCGGGCTACGTCGGTAACCTTGGTTCTATTTCCTCATTTCTGATTTGATCACGCAAGGAAACTCCGAGCATAGCCCTCTCCATTGCCCTTTGGGTGACTTTAAGCCTTCTGATGAGGCCCATTGTGAGCGAAAAGGGACTGCTGAATCATAATGTCAGGCGAGACTCGATAGACGTCAGCTGTTGACCACAACCATCATAATCTTTACATAGTATAAAACAAAATGGCTCCCGCTGTTTACACGTTTAGATCTTGTGATTCAAGAGGAAGGTTTATCATCATCTTCCTAGCCTTTTCTCAACTATGTTGGGGTCGGCTTCCAGTCTAACCAGATACAGCTGAATACTAGTATTTTACATGGAGCGACTGCCTATCTGACCTCCACAACTCAGTTAGCAATGGGTAATACGATACCCCTTGGTAAAGACTGGTTGTCAGACTTTTTGGCCCACTGACTACCTAACGACTGTCAAAGATCTACAAATGAAAGCCGGGACCAACGGCTTAACGTGCTTACCGAGGCACGGAGGAAACTCGGTATGTAATGGGTGGTCACCCATCCACAGACCAAGAGGAAGGTTTATAAAGGGTGTAAATAGACCCTCAACGAAGCCGAAAGGCCTTTGTTCTCCTCGTCTTTGCGATATTTTTTTTGTTTTGGACCATACCTGGAACCTTCTAGTTACGGAGATATTGGGGGTCAAAGTTCAAGCTTTTTTACATATTTTTATAAATTAAATTTTTTAAGGTTATAACCTTGCTTTAAATAACTCCACGAATCCCGTACATGCATCCATCTGCACAATGCTTTTAGTGCGTTACATTGAGTCTTACCGTAAAACGTGGTAAACGTGGTCTTACCGTAAGTTCCGAGTCGCTAGTATATGATATACGAAAGTCAATCCAAATAATGTTGAACTGTTCAAAGTTGACCTCGCACTTAAATATCTAGTACCGCGTAACACACATACCCCAAGAACCACTGCAAGCTGTTTATTATAAATGTAGGTATACCTATTGCTGGGAAATTAATCTTATTGCGGTGACGTTGATCTGTGGATAAGTCGAGGTAATCTCGTTACCTGAGCGTCTTAATACATGATTATCGGATTGGCGTAATGGATTAGCTGGCTGGGAAAGTCTTAATTTTCCCGTGAATTCTTGGTTTATACGTAGAACCTATAAATAATCCTTTGCCAGACTTTGTGCTTTCTGAACGAGTAACTTGAAAATCTATAACAATGCGCCTGTAATCCTCGAAGGGTTAGGCAGAGGTGTACCTAATAATACACACATATTTCGCCAGTTATGTTTAAGTCCCCTGAAATAGGGGGCGAGCCTATTGCCATCAAGCGGGCTCAAATCCAGACTCCGTGGTCATTTTTTTACAATATTTTTTTTTATATTTATAAGACCTCTTTTAATACAACCATGGTATAATAATATACTTCGCCTGGTATTCTCTCCCACAATGGCCTAAGACTACGTCACGATAAGTGTTACCATTGATGGTCCTTTTCAGTAAATTTAGAGACTTTCTCATTTAGTGAAGGAAAATAAAATAAATGACTAACTAGCTTAGTAACTCGTGTGATTCGACTATTTAGTTTTAAATATGATCTATATTTTTTATTTTTTTATTTTTATTTTTAAAGGGATTTATTTATGTAGAGTAAACTAACTAAATACATTATTAATTAAAAACTATTAAATAACCTAAAATAAATAAACTAACAACAAACTATAAGAGGGCATCAAAAAACTCCTCCTCAACGCTGTCAGCTGGTAATGTGCCCAAGAAACTGGCGGCGTTGCCACGTTGTATGGCAACACTTAGCTTCTGGCCAAAGTAAAAGCCAGCCCTTGGGTCACGGGAAGCGACAACTAGGCGTTTCGAAATTTCCTTAAATTAATTTACATATTGAATTATTAGTTCATAATTGCTTCGTTAAGTTAAAAAATGCATTTTACTCGGGTAATTCAATCGACCGCATCTCAACTGATGACGTATTCTTTGGCCAATCACGTGACCCAGCTGTCACGGGAAGAGAATACCAGGAGAAGTATATTACTATACAATGAATACAACAATGAATTATACTCATAACAAGTCCGTGGCCAGAATAGCCATTTCGTCCTAAAAAAATAACTCGGGGCCAGACCGAATACCAATAGTTTATAGTAATAATAAATTGTACCAATAAAACCGTTTCTTTCCTGTAAACACGTTTATTGTCGCCCTGTCTGCTAGACTAGAAATTATTGCCTCTGAATAGTAGATGTCCTCTCTAGTGATGTGGCTTAGTTTGGGAACCAAATACCGGTATCTGGTACCGGTTTTTGTTTCAAGGCGGTCATCATAGTCTAGACTTATCCCAATTATGTTAGGGTCGGCTTAAAGCCTAGCCGGATGATGTTGAATACCAGTATTTAACATGAAGCGACTATTACCTAATATTAGGTATACATATAACATAATATCACGACTGTAATCCCCGAAGGGTTAGGCAGAGGTGTACCTAATAGTACACCCACATTTCGCCAGTTATGTCTTAGTCACATGTACAACCTACCAACCTACTGAGAAATTCCTGATGGAAAAACCCAAGTACCCTTTGCCCTACCTGAGAATCGAACCCAGGACCTCATGCTGAGTAGTGGCGTTTGCGACCACTAGACCAACGATCCAGTGAAAGCGAGAAATACTATTATTTTAAGTGTAAAACAACACGTTATGCAAAGTACATAACTAGTTACTATAATGCCAATCAGCTGTAACAGATGAGATCAGCGCGGTCACTCGGTCGCCTGTCACACGCAGTAATAATGACTATTGCCACGACTTTCCTTATCTTGAAATCTGACAGGGATGTTTCCGATTGATATGAGCTCTCTAGATCACTGCTAAAAGGGGAATTAGATGTTCTATAAAAATGTACAAAGAATGATTTTCAACTAAATGATTAATAATGTTTTTTTTTTAATACGTTGCCCCACACTAGGAATTTCTCCTGTATCGTGGATGCGTTTACGAACATTTAAACTTACATACACAAACAGGTAGACCCGGAATAACTACCTGTAGATCATACAAATATTTGTTCCGTGCAGGGATCGAACCCGCGACACTCAGCGCAGCAGCCAATCGCTCAGTTACTGCGCCAACCGTGCCGTCAATTTTGCATATAGGTATTTACAAACACTTTTACATGTCGTCTTTTTTAACTAGATGAGACCGGTGTTTCGTACCTGACTACTCTTCTGAGAAGAAACAGCCGAAACAAACTCAGAGGTCGGAGTCTCTTTAAAGATCCAGACATAATCTTGGTCAATTCACATGAGGACTATACAGATAAGTGTCTGAGATGATCTTTTGAAGACAGAACCACACAGATTTGAGTGGACCTGTCCAGTCAGTGAAAGAATTTGTCAGTTATTGTGTAGCTCAACTCATAAAATTGTGACAATTTTTTTTATTTTTTTATTTTTTTTAAATATTAAACTTACGACCGGATTTTAATTTAAAAACCTACCTATGTTGTCACCTTATTTAAGGATCGATTTAACTGGTACGGATAAGTTCCAGAGCAGTTGTGGACCCCGGACAACTGATATTTTTAGCAAGTATTAGTATGGAGGTGAGAGTGGAAGAAGAAAACGTGTTGTGCCGGCCCCAAATAGAATGGGACAAAGGCAGGAAGATCAGATGAGATGAGTATCGAGGTGTCCGTGTTCGGAGCTGCGTACGCAAATGGTGCATACTGGGTTGACCTTTGTTGTTTTAAGCTTTCACGGTTTATAACTAAACTTACACTAAACTTATAATGTCACTTACGGGAAATCTTCCGCGGGATCATGGCGCTTGCAACAGCGTCGAAATATCGGGATCTTACAATATCAAAAATCACGGAAGATATCCCGTAACTGACAGTGTAAGTTTTGACCTTTGTTGTTAGGGAATTTATCTATATTTAGAAATAATTAAGTCTTCATTGTGATTAACTCAGTACCCGCCCAAGCTTCCAAGAATTTGCCAAGGTGAAATGGATTCTCGGAAAATGAAAAGTTGTACGTATTTGCCAGAAATTCTTAATTACGGCAACGTGTACAGTTCTGGGAAGCAATTTAATTAATTTAACATTAATCTTATCACTTAGCTGCTCGTGGCTTATTAAGAACAACTGCTCGGATCGATCTTCAGGTTAAGCCGCGCTTGCCTATGTCGGACTGAAGATGGGTGACCACCCATTACACACTATGTTTCCTCTGTGCCACGTTAAACTGCTGGTCGCGGCTGTCGTTTGTAGATCTTTGACAGTCGTTACAGTTACTCAGTGGCCCGAAAGTCTGATAACCAGTCTTACCAAGGGTATAATGTTACCCAGTACTAGCTAGGTGGTGAAGATCAGATAGGCAGTCGCTCCATGTAAAATACTGGTATTTACCTGCGTCCGGTAAGACTGGAAGCTGACCCCTAGTTAGGAAAATTGTCGGCAGATGATGCTTACTTAGCTGCTCTTTAAGATTTTTAAATAAAATCTGCAATGGGTAACTGTCGATACCACAAACAAGACACGGTTCGTCACTATCTCATCTATTTATTCAGCCGGACACGAGGTCTCTTGACAAATAAGGCACAAATATTAAGTATTGTGACAAAATATGGACTTCATATGAAATTTTTCATACATTTTCATGAGCGTCCAAAGAAACCAGGTTAGTATAAAATCGATAAATAACTAATTTGTTTACAAGAAACGCCTAATGTTGTTTTCTTAATAATTAAAGATATTTGTTTTCATGTTGACGACTTCTTTTCGTAGCTTTTATGACGATTGGGTTTCGTCTGACGGCTAAGGTCATGGATGACTGATGGGGTCGATTCTAGTACTCAATTGATTGGCTTCATTACTAAAAGGAGAATATTCTTGGTAGGTGCAGTCCATTTAAAGTTACATTTTCTTTGTCAGCAATACAAGGTGTTAACAGACCCTTCACGAAGCCGTCAACCAAGCATTGTAACAATCAAACTTGGTAACTTTGCGCAAAAAATATTGCTAAAAATAAATCAATAAATAATAATGCAAATAATTTGACTAAATAATTAAACTCATGAAATAACATTACAATACATAAAATGTCAGCTATGTCAATATTAAAATTACATCTTGCTCTGTCAATATTGACATTACACTTGATTCGTCGCTCCAGCAAATAACGGTTCTGAGCGACAGAAAAATGTATGACCTTGGAAAAATGCGATTCTGTGCCGATAGATTTGTCGCAACCCTGAATCGTATATCTATAACATCAATTTGAAATATACAACAGTTTAGAACATTATAGTATAATAACAAACAGTTGTTTTATATGTCTCAATTTTTCAGCACATAATGTATTAGCACAGATATATATAGATATATCTGTGGCATTCAGGGATTTCAATTTTATGGCATGTGATAACATGCATGAATGAGTGTGTT
Source organism: Noctua janthina (assembly GCA_963576755.1). NCBI lineage: Eukaryota > Metazoa > Arthropoda > Insecta > Lepidoptera > Noctuidae > Noctua > Noctua janthina. Next base: position 10,207,389 of record OY755068.1, on the reverse strand, counting down.
TGGCATGTGTGTGGTGTGTTTTATGGTATGTGTGTGTGGTGTGTGGGTGTGTTGTGATGTTTTATGGTGTGTGGGTGTGTTTTATGGTGTCTGTGTAAGTTATCATTCGGACAAATGATGGTTCGGACAAAAAGAATTATGGCACTTTAGATTATGGATAAAAATGTTAGGGAACACATTAGAGAACCAATTCAGACACTTCATTGTTTTTCCAGACTGCAAAATGTTAACTTCAACATTTGAAATTCTTGTACAAACACTAGTTCTACAAAGTTGGAGCATCAGTGTTGCAAGTTGGAACTAGTTAACAAAACAAAGATTTCAATTAACTGCTAGACGCAAGTTGGTAATGTTGTTAGCTGGGGAGCTCCTAACGTCGGCACGTGGGAATGCTTCGGAATCACTTGCTTATTTGATTATCTGTGATAGGTGTAATGGAAATTGCATAAAATTTACAATTACACTCGGTGACACATCAAGCTACTCGTTTCCAGTATAATATGGCCTCGCTTTGTATAGATTTCCCGTACAATTAGAGATCCGCATAAACTGGGTTTTTATAGATTGAACTTTTCTTTTCATTGAAGATAAAACTTTTGTACTGGATGTATGAAATGGCGGCACGGAACAATCTACGACACGGCATTTTTCTTTGTCTTTAAGCACACTAAACTCTAGAATCTTCTTAAATTTGGTAAACTTAGAACACTAACGTGTCATACCACAGTTTATGACTTTAATAGTATTTTTATCAGACGCCCTAGCACGAGCTCGCGGTGTAAACGTAACGAAAATACGATGATTTTAATTAATTAATTAATTTAATTTTAAAGAAAGCTTACAGACTAATAACAATCTTAAATATCGTGCATAAGTAGGGACATTTGCTAATTACAAGCTTCCACATGCATGTGATAAAACCCTCATGTGATAATAACCCGTTTCACGAATAATATTTTCGTAATTTAAAGAATATATTCAAATCAATGAATGATACTGATTGTGCTTTTTGCAAACAATTTAACTAAAATGCTATAGGACACTTGTATTTTCGATTAAAAAATCGAGATATTTACGTTACATTTACACCACGCGCTAGAGGCTCGACTCTCAATTTAACGCTATCGTCTGCCGTCTGAAGCCGTCCATTTTACAAAACCACTTTTTATTAATTTCTGCATAATTATAACAAACTTCTTCTTTTCTTCCAATCCCAATTTATCTTTTTTTCCATCTTTCCTTTCTTCTTTATCATTAAAAAACTCATCGTCAACAGGAATGTTTTCCGTAGCGAAGGACGCTGGAACTAGTTAAAGAACAAAGATTTCAATTACATTCTAGTCGCAAGTTGCCGGCAGTTCAGACTAAGTTAGTGTAGTTAGCCGTTAGTTTCGGAACTGTGGAGGTACTTGTGTTGCTATGTGCGGGGTTCAAGTGGAATGTGATGAATGGAGGTGTAGGTGACCTGAAACAGGGGACAGATGACGTTATACAGAGTGTAAACGGACCCTTAACGAAGCCGAAAGGCACTTATTCTCCCCGTCACAGCGATCATTTTTTTTGTTCTAGACCATAGTGGGAACCTTCTAGTTACGGAGATATTGGGGGTCAAATATCCAACTTTTCCACAAGTTTTTTTAAGTACATGTTTTTAATGTAAGATTTTTACTTTAAACACCTCTACGACCTCCGTTCTATTCAATCCATCCGACAGCACAATGTTTTGGGTGCGTTACATTGAGTCCTACCATAAAACGTTTCCCAGAAATAATTTTTGCGTAGACTTACTTAGTTTGATGTACATAATGCTTGGTTGACGGTTTCCTGAAGGGTCGGTTTACACCCTGTATTTAGAATAATTTAGCTATTTTACATTATAAGTAAGTCTGTTACTGACTTTGAACCACTACGCTTTCAAAGAACATATTATTCAAATGCATCCGGACCCGCAAACTGCAGCGGCAAAGCCGTCGTGTCGGTGAGGTGTATCATTGCGCCCAATCGTAATCATAGACTGAAGTGTCACGACAATTTTCTATGTAATTTGATGAAAACGTTTTCCTAGTCATCCAGGGCCATGTTGACCATGTCGGCCGTGACGTTGATTTTTGAATCGAAAATACAATAAAACTAGGATCGAAAATACAATGAAACTAGGATCGAAAATACAATGAAACTAAGCCGATCAAAAATACCTTAGAATCTTTGAAGTTTATCAGTTCTGCCGTCTTTAGACGCTGCCGGCGGCGTAGCTATTCTGGGCTCTGTGGAGATGAATAAAGGCAGAAGGATGTTGATGTTGATATTGATTACAGCTTTCAAGATTCAATATCGCTTGTAGATTTTCTCAGCACGTGAATAAAGGTGTAGCCGATTGACTTAACAGACGCCATTTTCCAATTCAATCCAAAACCGCTCCTAATGGCGTACTGCCGAGTGAAAAGCAATTACTATAAAACGCTCCTGTGGTCAAGCGGTCCGTGATTGGTAACCCCTGCCGAGCGGGCAAATTAACTTGTAGTTCAGATTAAAATCTTTCGCCTTTTACTCAAATACGACAATTTACTTTAATTATTTCGCTGTTTGTTTTAGTTGAATAATTTGTTGATTTACGGCGTTTTTGTATTACTGGGTGACTATGACTTATGAGAAACGAACCGCGTGCTCGTTTTCGCCATTAATTCGAAGGGGTATTAGAAGATTTTTTATTTTTAACTTATACACAAAAGTAACTTCAAATGATGAGTTTTCATTTTTTCATCTCCTACTTAACTCCTTCAGAAAATGAATTTGAAAAAAACTTTCCCACATTGGACACATAATCAACTTAATCTCTCTCTATCTCTCTCTATCTCTCTCTTAACCCTTGTCCATGTCATAATTTTAAAGTTTGTAGGTTATGCGTTGTCTCATCTATCTGTGAATGTAAGATATTTACTTAAATTATGATTGAAGAAAGTCGCTGTGAGAAACTTGAATCTGATTAATGAGGCTCTGACGAAGGAGCTTCTGACGAAAGAGGATCTGATGAAGGAGGCTCCGACGAAGGAGGCTCTGCCGAAGGGTTAAAACTTCAAAAATACAGAAAGTGTTATGAAATTTTTAAAGACACATTATTCACAAATCACTGTTAACACATTTTTTACGTGAAAACACATAACGATGTACGTAAACTGTTCTTCAATCTGTTTTTCTAGCGACAAACATCAAAGGTGATTGGATCAAAGAGCGCTATTTATAGACCCGACATCTGTGAGTCGTATGTACACATACGACTCACAGATGTCGGGTCTTCGATCGATGCAATCAATCTAATAGGACTACAGTCCTATTAGATTGATTGCATCGATCGACGCCCTACGAGACACGCGCAGAGAAATGTTGGTAAAAATAAATAGAATAATGTTTGTAGGTCTCTTTGCAAAAAAATGGAGCTATAGTCTACTATCCTTTGATTGGTGTGTATTTGCCAATTCAAAGGATGTCTGGTAGTGGCTATTAACGATAAGACTTGAACTGTACCTTCCCTTAAAATGTATGGTTTTATTCATGAGCTAATTGAATAGTAATTCAATCCATCCATCAGCACAATGTTTTGAGTGCGTTACATTGAGTCTTACCGTAAAACGTGATTTTTCACCCCAAATAAAAGCCGTTTCCCAGCAATAATTTTAGCGTAAAGTTACTTAGTTGGATGTACATAATGCTTGGTTGACGGCTTCGTTATGGCTCTTGTTACACCCTATATACTGACATGATTTATTGACATTAGTCAGAATTTCACAAAAGCCCTTTGCAAGGTCAATTTTGTGAATGGAAAACGACTGAAGGACCATCATAAAGTTACCAATAATAAGAATAACCTAACAAATACAAACCAAATCGAGATTTATTGATAAGATAAAAAAAAATCTAATCACGATTTTATGAAGCACTCCTAATTCACTTACAGACCGAATCAATTTCAGATAATACTCCAATCTAATAAAATGATTCAACGGTTTGGGATTGAACCATTTATTTATCAAAGAAAATATTATTTTGTGAGTCCTCAACGCGGCTCCTGTAGTGAATTACGGCTCCTCTTATAACCCTTTCTTCTGTGTCTTAGTAGTGAGAAGAATAGGCTGATTATGAAAGAAAGAAAAAATATTTATTTGCCCCATGCCACAAGTGCACACAACAAGCACAAACAAAATATTAAAAAATTAAAAATCTTAAATTTATACAATAAAAATGTTAAAACAAAACAACTAAAAAAAGGAGATAGTATTGTGTGTCTCACGGCTGCGCCAAATAGGCCCAGTTCAGCAAACTGCCGAGCAGATAGTGCCCGACGCTGGTTTTCAACTGGACCTGAGATAGTGATGTGACGGACATAAAACAGTTTTGTTTCTAGATAGGTTAGATATGTTATGCCGTTAGCGTCACTGGAGGCTTGCGAAACTGCTGAGTTTGGGTTTGTTATTTCGTTCTCTGGGTTTGTCAGTATTTGTACTTACGAATGTTTTAGCAGTAGCTCTGAGTTTAGATTTCTGTCATAGAATTACCCTCACCTCTAATGGGCCCTGTGTATATCCCATAACCTAACGTCACGCCTTTAAACCCTGAAGGCAGAGGGGTACCTAATAGTACACCCACATTTCGCCAGTTATGTTTAAGTCCCATGTAGTAGGGGGCGAGCCTATTGCCATCAACCGGGCACAAATCGAGACTCCGTGGCTGCTACTGAGAAATTCTTGATAGAAAAACCCAATAACAATTTGCCAGACCCGGGAATCGAACGCAAGACCCTTATGCACAGCTGTTGCGATAGCGACCACTATACCAACGAGGCTGTCTCTGTACGGTGAAGTGTGATGTTATGTTTGATAACATTCTGATTCTGCCTTTTCATTATAGGTCTTAGGTTCACGGTATATGATCGATATTTGGTCAAACGGCTGTAATTTAACTAATTTTCATGGTTTAATATTGAAGAAGCTTTCTTGGAAGTGTGGAGGTCGGCTAAGAATAGATTCAATAGGCTTCAAGGCTTGCCTGTCTTGCCTTACTGTACCATATAAATATGTCTTTTTATTGGGTGTAAAAATACCCTTAACGAAGCCGAAAGGCACTTAAGGAAGTAATATTTTTTAACCTGTTGCCCGCGACCTTCGTTCGCGTGAAATTATTAAAAAAAATGACTTCCCTTTTTGAATCGAATTTTGTTATCAATTTAAAGGTTTTAATTTTTTTGCAGGGAACCCTAATTATTTTTCGATAGCACATAGTATGTTACATCAGCTATCTGCCAGTAAAAGTCCCGTCAAAATCGGTCCAGCCGTTTCGGAGACTAGACGGAAAAAACAGACAGACAGACAAAAACTGTAAAAAATGCGTTTTTGTCATAAGTGTCGTATATATTTTCATATGCATTCAGCAAAAAGCTGTTATTTTGATATTACAAACAGACACCTCAATTTTATTTATTTGTATAGATATTTTCACTTGGTCGAAGGTCGCGAGCTATTGGAATAGGCATGTAATCGCTGCTACAGTACTGTGAAGCAAAAATCTAATCGCGAATGCTGCGAAAAGTCTCAGCACATTTTTGGGGTCACAAGGACAAAAGGCTCTCTCTCTCTTTACTCCAAATGTACCAAAACTGACCGGGATCGTATGAACCCGGCCTAATGAGGGTAATTTGAAAATAGGAGCAATTTAATTCGTATAAGAAACAGATTGTCCCTTCTAAATTGCCTTTCATTTCCTAATCAAAGGAATTTAATCTGCCTCAAGCTGAGTGGATTTTCGATCTTCAATCTAATTGCTTGAAGTCGGCTGAAAATGGCTTTTTTACCAGTTTCAAAAGAAAAAGATAGAACCTAGCAACAAAGATAACGAAGCATGTGAAAGTCGGCGAAAATAATAATAGTCTTCTTCACCGAACTGCCTCGTTGTCTACAGGTTTTATGCACGACTGCTGAGCATGAGGTCCTGTGCTCGGTTCCCAGGTCGGACAAAGTGTTATTGGGGTTTTCCATCGAGAATTTCCCAGCAGCAGCCACGGAGTCTAGATTTGTGCCTGGTTGATGGCAATAGACTCGCCCCCTATTACATGGGAGTTTAACATAACTGGCGACATGTGGGTGTACTATTAGGTACACTTCTGCCTAACCCTTCGAGGATAACACGTCCTCATGGTATGACGGAACGGCTGTCCAACACGGTCAGAGAGAGATTAGACATAAGACCAATAAAATCAAATCAAACATTTATTCGCATCACGCTCAATATGATTTCGTGGTATAAGGGTTACACCGCCTCATCATCTGCCTAGCTTTTTCCCAACTATGTTGGGGTCGGCTTCCAGTCTAACGGGATGCAGCTGAATACCAGTATTATACATCGAGCGAATTCCTATCTGACCTCCACAACCCAGTCAGTACTAGGTAATTTACCTCTTGGTAAGACTGGTTGTACGATTTTCGGGCCACTGACTACCTAACGACTGTCAAAGATCTACAGATGGCAGCCGGGACCAACGGCTTAACGTGCTTTCCGAGGCACGGAGGAAACTTGGTATGTAATGAGTGGTCACCCATCCACAGACCAACAAAGTAAGCGCGGCTTAACCTGGAGTTGATCTGAGCTTCGGTTATTATTTAGCCACGAGCTCCTTCTCATAAGGGCTACGCCACCAATAACATAAAAATATAACTCACAGACACCTACAAGACCGACTGCATTTAATAAATTAACCTACGTCATAACCCGTTAAAAGGCTTTACCGCAAACGAATGATGAAATTAACATTTAAAATTCAGTTTTCCCATATAACCCGTAAAATTTTCCAAACTTTGTTTTGACCATATTTTATGATAATCGGGTACGCCCGTTGTGGAGCTTGCTCGCATGTGTAGGCGGCAATGTAAACCGTTAAGTGCGGTGTGTACTTGTCTATCTCGTCACGTTGCTCTGCAATGCGCCACGGCAACTTGATGTTATCGGCAATGTGTGGACCTGAGTACAAATTTTAAAGAATTTTGTGAAAAAGTATTTCGATCATGTGAACATTTTTCTTTGAGTTGATGTCAGCAAGGTAAAATAAGAAAAATTGGTCTTGCTTCATGATTATGGTGTTAATGATACGAACGTCCGTCTAATCATGGAATATAGGTGAAAAATCACCACGTCTTAGTAAAGTCTTGGCAAAGGACAAAACTCCCAAACCCAGTCAATTTCTCTTTTTTTTTTGTTAGCCTGTACTGTCCCACTGCTGGGCAAAGGCCTCCCCCAATTCCTTCCATGCGCTCTTTTCCCGCGCCTCCTCCAATTTTTCTTTAAATTGTGTAATTAGTTTTTTAACTGTGGGGAAATAGTGATATGTACGGCACGTGAAGGTCAGATAGGCAGTCTTTACATGTGTGTGTGTGTCATTCATTGCATCCGATAAAACTGAAAACCAAAATAGTTGTGAAAAGGCAAGGCAGATGATGATGTAAACACGGTGTAAATATTAACGACTCTATTTGACACTTTGACTCTATAGTATTTATAACATAACATCACGCCTGTAATCCCCGAAGGGTTAGGCATTGGTGTACCTAATAGTACCCCCACATTTTGCTAGTTATGTTTAAGTCCTATGTAATAGTCCTATTGCCATCAACCGTAAATCCAGACATCGTGGCTGTCAGCTGTCATTTGTAGATCTTTGACAGTCATTACAGGTAGTCAGTGTCCCAAAAAGTCTGACAACCAGTCTTACCAAGGGGTATTGTATTACCTAGTATTAACTGGGTTGTGGAGGTCAGATAGGCAGTCGCTCCATGTAAAATACTGGTATTCAGCTGCATCCGGTTAGACTGTAAGCCGACCCCAACATAGTTGGGAAAAGGCTAGGCCGATGATAACAGATTGCGATTTGACAGTTTCACTTCGATAGATTATAATTTACCGAAAAATAATGCGTTAAATTGTAAGCAGTTGTTACGGTTCACAACCTTTCGACAGTTTACAAACTCCCGAGATAGATTATAATCTAACGGTTTTTACAATTTTACGGTGACAGATATAAACCTCATTTCATTGATTTACGTCAAGCTAAAGTTCGTCCCAACGGGTTTCGAACAGCAGTCAAGACATTAACTATACAGGGGGCGGTATAAATGTAAGGACTGCGATAAGTTAAAAGTTTACTGCTTGTTTAACGCTTACAGTAGATTTTATGAAGCTTGGAAGTGTCACTGTACTAAATGGAGTTAGGGCTGTGCCAACTATAGGCTGGATGAGAGATATTTTCTATTTGTGTTAGACAATATGCTCATCATTTTACAAAATAACATCAAGCTTGTATTCCATAAGCCATATAGTGTGCTTAGTTTTCGCCAGTTATTATAGTTATTTTAGGAAATCTTATTGTAGAATAGGGGACTACCCTATTGCCATCAAATTTTCACAAATCCAGACGCCGAGGTCCTGTGTTATTGGGTTTTTCCATCAGGAACTTCTCAGTAGTACCCACGGAGTCTGGATTTGTGCCCAGTTGATAGCAGTAGGCTCGCCCCTATCGGTGTAGTTGTCATCTCTGCCTAATCCTTTTGACAAGGACGTGATGTTATGTTATGACCTCATGACCAGCGGTAGCGGTCGCGACTGCTGGACCATCGAGCCAGTCAACACTCGAGGTGAAAAAAAAAAAAAGGGTGAATAGTTTAGATTATTTTAACTTATAATTTTAGTATACAACATGTAACATAATTAACGCACGTCCTGAAATTAGTTTGTTCAGAATCGTTTACTGAATCGATTTCTATAATTTTTATTATAGGTATTTTTTTTTCCCAAAAATAATTAAAACTACGTAAATTACAGTAAAAACTCGTAAACTCGTTTCGAACGCGAGCGAATACCTACTAGGCTAACAAGACCCTCATACCTACGTGTGCGACTGTCTGCGTTCGTGGATTTGTACTGTGACCACAACATTCTTCCGGAATTAGTATAACTAAATCAATCAATAATCAATGCTCATATATGTTTAACTAAAAATTCAGTGTATGTATTATGATTATAACATAATATACTAATTGGGGTGTCTGAGGGTGTGCGTTAATTACGTTACATGTTGTATAATGGTGCAATAAAATAAACTAAAACCAAATATTACATTAAAGACCCATACAAATTTATTAGTACTCAATTAAATATAATAATGATCTATAATGTAAATACCACAAAAGCCATTTTACTATTTTATTTATTTTATTATTTCTTAACTTTTTTTTTTTTTTTTTTACCTGCCTTCATTTTCTCTCCTATTACCAATTAATTTAACTTTGCTGTGCCCGACAGGGTCCATAATTGATTCAATGTTTTAACATACCAACTGTTTTATTTAACATTATGGAATGCAATAAAGTATTGAGTATTGAGGTACAAATTTTTTTGTCATTCGTTTATTCTTTTGTCTTATCAGCACACATCCTTCATCATCTTTATTGGCAGCCTTATTTCCAGCCACTGCTGCACTGCTGCGTATAGACCTCCTCCTTTAGTGTCTGCTAATGTTTGGTCTGTGCGAGTCTCAATCAGGACTTACCCGTGATCTTCTGAAGTTCATCCACTCATACATTCCTCATTATCATCTTCCTATCCTTATCTCATGTAACTGGGTATCGGTACAGCACGTTTTCTTCTTCCATTCTCCCCTGTCAACTGTCAACTGTCACGCTGCTATTCACTTCTAGTTTCAAATCCCTCCTCATCCAATTAATTCATCTTTTCTTTGGCGTTCCTCTCCCTCTCCATAAACCAACAGGCTTACAAAAAGAAAAGATCCTTGATGTATGATCAGCTTGGTACAGTCAATACGGCTTGTCGTAGAACTGAATGCCCGGGGAGCGTCTTTGTACGTAATTACCCATCGTCTCTCGTGAACATTATTACTATGCAAAACTCTTAGATTAATCTAGCATAATAGCCTAGCTAAAGTAATCAAATAGCTTGTTCGAAGAAGACTTTGAGTCTTAAATAAGGTCCTTTATGCTGTAGTAATCTAAAGTCTATGCTTAATATTACAAAGAGATACAATTTCTTTGTAAGTTTGTATGTAGGGCGTAATCTCCGGAACTAATGATCCAATTCTAAAATTCTTTTACTGGCAGTAAGCTATATTATTCGTGGGTGCTATAGGCTTTAAATTATATATATATCATGCTTATTAGCCGAGCTATCACAATTTTTGCGGTCGAAGTCGCGGGTCGCAGTGCTACTTTTTGATAACGGAAGTGAAGGCTATAATTTTCTTGATGGATCCTCTATCTGATAATAACTAATGTTGTTCTATCCTTGTGAGTAAAGGCAAAGTATTATACACGTGTTTCTCATTCACGATCAAAGTTCAGCTATTTTCTCTCCAGCATTTACATCAGTACTAAAACAGGGAATATATTTACACGATTTAATAATCTCATACTGAGCTCAGGAATCCAAACATCGCTAGATGACAGACATTGCGCCTTATGTCGACATGATTCTGTGAATTATTTCAATAGCCGACTCCCTCACAATAAATATAACACAACCAACCAAATTCAGAAGCACATGCTCATAAAACGAACATTCAAAAGACAAATAACTTCTGAAATGAGTAGGTTAGTCGCAGAATCACGTCGAGCTTTCCACGAACTTGGGAAATTAAGAAGGTCGTTTCACATATTGATGTGGAGGGAGGGTGCGACTTTTCAATTCAGCTGGGTGCTGGTGTTACAGAGCAGCCCCGCCCACCGTCGCAACCCCTGAATTCATTCATTCCTCAATCGGGGCTTGCCCGCGTCGGGTGTCGTGTCGAATAAGTGCGCGCGAGTTTACGTGGAAAAATATAAACAATTGTTGAACGCCATTTCGAGGTTCATCCTAATTATAGGTAAGTGCTTTATGGTTTTTGGGTCACGTTAAGTTATTGTTTTGATTTTAAAAACAGTTGAAAATGCTTGTTTATTGTCGTCTCTGAAAACAGGTTGATGAAAATGTATCTTTTGCTTCTATTTCGGAATTTTCCATCGTGTTTTGCTGTGACAAAATTGTTAAGTGAGAATGTACTCGTAAGGTTTATACCTAGACATTCATTGATTCATTCATTCATTGATTTATTACGTACTAAAATATGGGTGCGATGTTTTCATAATATTAGGTACGTACCGCATTGTTTATCTTTAGGTTCTTGACGGTTTTGTCGAATACTGTAAGCAATATACCTGGTATAATTTTTTCTTTATAGGTAATTATTAGTGACGTCGTAAATGTTTTTAAATTTTATTATCTACGCAACTATGATTAGAAACCTACGATGTTTTATTTAAAAGTATACTTTTATAAAGTTTTGTGTATGAATTTGGATGGTAAAAAGAGTAGAGAAAGACCAAAGAAACGATGGATGTACTGTGTGAAGGATGATGTGGCTAGAAAGGAGGTGACTGCTGAACTGGCGAGTTTTATAGAAGTATGGAAGACAGAAGAAATGTTGCGCAGGCCTCAAATAAAGACAATGCTGATGATAATATACCTGCACAGTTTCTTACATCTAACAACATATATTTTTTTTATTTTACATCAAAATAATATTTTTTTTGAGTCAACTGAAAAACACTTCTCGTCAACGTCCAATTCTTACAAAAATTTTATAAATAAGTAAACACTTAGCAACAAAATGTCGCGTGTCCCTTTAATAAAGACAAATAGTTTATTTGTGTCGAAAGCGGTCTGTCACGCTGCCTTTAAAGATTAATGAGGAATAGAACTCGTCAGTGTCACGGTGTCACGTCTGCCGACGGCCGCACACGATCGCTCTTGACATAAAGGTCGATACTACATTTTTGAAACATTAATATTACAAGTGGGCAGTCCGTCGTTCACACCACTAGGCTATCACTGCGTCAAGTCATAGGTCTCAAGTTCGAACCCAAGACACGCACCGCTGATTTTTCGGATTCATGTGCGTATTGTATAATTATCACTTGCTTCGATGAAGGAAAATTTCGTGAGGAAACGTGCATGCCTGAGATATAATTCTCGAAAGTATGTAAAGCCAAGTCAGAGGCCCATGGGTGGCATAAAACCTCTGACACCAGGTTAGACACTAACCACACGATAAAAAAGAAGAAGACAAGTGGAGAAAGGCTTCTACATGACTGAGTTCTTTCGATGCAGGGCTACTGTGGACCCAGTCAGGGGTGCGTGCAATTTTTTTTTATCTCTCCTGCCTCCGATTCCTGGTAGTAGTAGGAACAGTGGGGTTTTAGTGAGTAAGAGACATAACCCTTCGCGCTCCCCAGTCGGAGGGAATCCATGAGGATTTCTCGGTATGACAAAAAGGCTCATGAGGATCAGAGGTATGTCCAGCTCCTTAAATCTTCTATGAGGCCTTTGCCGAGCAGTTGGATGATCAGGCTTTAAACTAGCCATTAGCACGTTTTACATAACATAAACCTTATTACAATGTGTTTTTCATTGTTTAACTATGTAGCTGTTTAGGCGCATAATTTAGTGCAAGGAGTGTAGCTCTTCTTTAAGTGACGAGGCACTTTTTTTTTTTTTTTGATTGTGTTGTCATCAAATGAGTCCTCCCGCTCTGGGTGGAGTGGAAGGGAGTGTCAGACTTGTACTGACTAAAACCCATCCATGTTCCTTCTTTGCCCTTTGTGTTCGAGGGCCACGGTATCTCTTTCGAACAGTTCCGCAGCCCGAAGTGATGAGGCACTTAGACCTAAGTTTGAAATGTTTTCATATATTTTTAGTAATAGTGTACTCATTGTTGGAGAGCCAAATAAAATAAATAAAACATAAATACCGCACTGGTCGGTTGAAAATTAAACTACACTTGCCGTGATCGGTCCATGGATAGGTGAGCTATAATAATAAATAATAATAAATAATAATAATAAAATAGTTTATTCACCAATAAAAGTTGCAAATATATATAAACAATACAAATGTTGCAAAATCTATACAATAATTTATATAACCCTGCCTCTTAAACTAGGATGTACACCTGTATTTTAAGAGACAGTAGATTGTGTCGACACAATGATAGATTTCTTTGCACTATCTGTCATTTTGTCGATTCTTCCGTCAAAGAAATCCTTGTCTACGGTGGTCATGCTACGGGGGCTGGGAGTGACGAATCATTTTCTTTTATGACGTTACTATTTAAACCACCTGTATGATCAGCAAGAATTCTTATAAAACTAGACTGCTATTGACTAAATTCTATTTTTTACAATACTTCAAAGCCTGTCAATGTCAATTAAAATTGAGTCAGCCCAGAATTTGGCTACGAGTTCACTGCGATGGTGTTAATGGGCTTATAATTTACAAGCTTTTGCCCGTAGCTTCGCCCGCGTGTATGTGGTCTTCGGGGATAGAATTATCAAAAACACTGAGACACGAATAAATTTATTTTCAATCGTCAGCCTAAACACAAAATTTGAAGATCTTAACTTCAAAACTGACAGACTTTCATGTAAACTTCCATCCCCTATTTTACTCCTTTATAAGTGGAATTCTTAAAAAATCCTTTCTTAGTGGATACTTACCCTTCACAAAGAACAGACCATCCAAGTTTCATGTCTCTTGGACCAGCGGTTTGGGCTGTGTGTTGATATATCACCCAGTCAGTCAGTTTACCATTTTATATAAATGGATGACTTATGATTACTGACGATTAACATTCCCGTAACTAAACCATGGCGCTATGATTGCTGATACCCTTGACAATTATTATTATAACACATGTAGTTTCACAGCAAAGCAATTACATAGTCGCACAAAGGGAAAACACTGCTGCCTTCATTTGTTCGAGTTACGCGACCAATTAATGTATGGAGCAGCTGATATTTTTTTTTTGCGATTTCATGGTCTGTCTCATAGTAAAAGTTCGTTATTTTCATGAGCCTAATACATGCTCTTAAAGTATTGCCAAAGTTTAAAAACCAATCACCAAGTAAAGCGATTTTCATTTTGGTATCTGAATTCTGAATGGTTTCCATCTAGCACGCAATCAAAACCATTTTGATTCCGTCATTTATCGCATAATGAATGCAGTTCATACCGTTACATTAAACGGAAACAGAAACGTGACTGCAAATCCTAAAACTAAATCAAAATATTAAATAAAATATTAATAGATAGCTGTAAATAATAAAAAAAAAAGCCATTAAATTACTATTGAAGTCGATACTTTAACTCGATAATAACAATAACTATCTTATTCTATCTTATCCTGCTCCATGTTTTGTAACCTTTCGAGTCTATTACGCCATACATGGAACTTATGATCCGTAATAGAAAAAAAATTGGGTTAAATGTTGACGAACGCTTACTCAAAGGTTACGACTTGATAAAATTACATGTTGATAGATAATTTTCAGTTATGGTACGCCTACCTACAGTTTATCTACAAAGAATCGAATAGTTTTCATTATTGAGTAGCCGTACAGGGTGTAACAGATAGGGTATAGTCATATGAAGGGATATACTGCAGACCATCAAACTGAACAACTTTCTCCTTGGGTCCAATATCGCAAATGCGAAAAAATTATCAGCTGTCCCATACATTTGGGTCGAGTAGGTATTGAAATTTTGTATGGGACAGCTGATAATTTTTTCGCATTTACGATTTTGGAGAATTTTCATTCAACTTTCTTTCATAATTATGACTATACCCTTTCTGTTACACCCAGTATATTAAAAGTACTCTGTGATAGCTACGTTTGACCGAGCGTCCACGGCAACCAGTTGACATTGACAGCGTAGTTCAAGTTATCTAAGGGGCCATCCTTTAATTACGTGAGGCTTTTTAGGCCAGTTTTCGAGCCCCCATCTCCCTTGGTGATGATACGTCGTGAGGTTTTAGACTAGCCCTCCCCCCGTCCAGCATCACGACGTGTATTTATTTATTTATTTGATACTTCAAGCACAAAAGTCCTCAGGCGGACTTAAGCATGCCTTAGGCATTTTATACCAGTCAACCTTTGGGTGATGCAGAGACAAGCAGTGGAAGGTGGTGGTGGTGGTGTATTTTTTATTTTAAAACAGCAGTTAGTTTTAGAATAAAAAGTTAAGTTTTAAACAAGTCTTACCAAGGGGTATCGTAATACCCCTTGGTAAGACACACCGCAGAGGAGCACACCGTAGAGGTCTGCCCCGCTTGGGCGGAGCACCGCCGTGTCCTTGTAGCGGCGATTGGCGGCGGCGATCTCTCGCGTCCGGCCCTGGTTCAAGCCATGGTCCGGAGCGAGAAGGAATGGGAAGCCGTCACCACCTTCTGTGAAGCAGTCATGCTAGTGAAGGAGGTGGCGGGACGTGAGAGGGAAAGAACCTCACGTCCCAGCCGCCGCGGGAGACGCCATGGGCGTCGGGGGTCACGTGGTGGCTCCCGGCCACCGTAGGCGCGGGCCTGTGGACAGCGAGTTATGGGCTAGCTCGCCGTCCGGCCGTCTTATGACGACAGGCCGTGTCGACGGCGCGTTCGTGTTCCACGCGCGCCTCAAAGAGATGTCAGCAACCGAGTAGGGGTCCGCATGGGCCGATGCCTGCCAGAGCTGCGGGACTGTTCGAAAGAGACACCGTGGCCCTGGAACACAAAGGGCAAAGAAGGAGCATGGATGGGTTTTAGTCAGTACAAGTCTGACACTCCCTTCCACTCCGCCCAGAGTGGGGGGGGTCATTTGATGATTTCCCATCAAAAAAAAAAAAAAAAAAAAAAAAAAAAAAAAAAAAAAAAAAAAGGGGTATCGTAATACCTAGTAATAACTGGGTTGTGGAGTTCAGATAGGCAGTCCATGTAAAATACTGGTATTCAGCTACATCCGGTTAGACTGGAAGCCGCCGATATAGTTGGGAAAAGGCTAGGCAGGCAGTTAGTTTAGGCAGGTAGTTTTAGAATCTGTTTTAATTAAAAAAAAAAACGTTTTTAAAGACAAAAATTCGTTTGCTATTTTTTTTATGGCCTAGTAGTCCCGCATAATTTTATTCGTTTTGCTTGAGCGACAAGTTCTCGGTATCATAATAACTTCTAGTTACTAGTTACTATGTAAAATTTATATTTGACCAGAAATTAAAATCTAAATTCCAAAAGAAGTCAAATAAACAATTAAAAAATAATAATACCGACTACCAATAAAACAATAAAAAACGTGAAAAAGAACGTTAGTTTTGGAAGTTGGTGACAAAAAATTCAATGAAACGAACAAAGTTTTTTTGTTACTACTTCATCTGTTACACCGCGAATGATTTTCGACTCCGAAGATATCTGTTTTCTCCGTGTACTTAGGTTTGTACCGGCGTAAACAAAGAAATAAAATATTTAGTAGGTAAGATTGCCACGCCATAGTCGTAACGCTAACTGTAGACCTTTAGTGTCCGCATCCATGCATATTTGAATCCAATGCGTGTCGATAGCGAAGACCATAGAGCTCGGAATTGCAAAGCCGGCGGCACACACCACAGCAGCCGCTCGGGGCAATCGTCAGGTTAAGACGCGCTTGCCTGGGTTGGTTCGCGGATGGTGGACCACCCATGACATACCAAGTATCTTCCGTACCCCGGAAAGCACGTTAAGCCGTTGGTCTCCGCTGTCAATTGTAGATCTTTGACAGGCGTTTAAGGTAGTGAGGGTCCGAAATTCTGTCTACGATAGGACTCAATGGAATGCACTCAAAACTTTGTGATGTTGTATGCATTGCAGTGGCGAAGGTTCCATAGAACTCGATTCCTAGAGCCTTCCCTTTGAAAAATGGCACAGTCAGTATTCTATAGACAAATAATATCAACATCAATATAATCACATTAAAGATATGTACTCCGGCTTACCTCTTACAAAAATTGACCCTTCGCTACTGATGCATTGAATAGTACGTGGAGGTATTTAAAGTAAAGTAATAACATTAAAAAAGTTGAAACTTTGACCTCCAATATCTCCGTAACTAGAAGGTTCCCAAGAGTATAGTCCAAAAAAAATCGCAATGATGTGGAAAAACAAATGCCCTTCGGCTACGTTAGGGATATTTTTACACCCATTATAAGTGTCATATCTAGTAGTGAACGTTTCCGTGCTCTGTGGCGGGCGAGTAATAACCGCGTGTCGCACCCAACAATATTGTAGGACTATTAGGTTGGTACCTACGTAAGGTCGGCCTCTGTCCTTCCAACGGGTCCTTTCACGGACTTCTTATTGTTTATTAATCGAAGGCTACTTCGTTGATTAACTCTACTGCGTTTAAATAACAGGTAACGGTAGTTTGTCCTATGTTTTATTATTTTATACCTAAATAGGTATAAAATTAACGGAATTATTATATGTTACCGGCCAAACCCGATTTTAGGCCAAACTAGTTTGTCCTAGGCCAAATTAGGCACTCTGACTAAATGGGTTAGGTTAGGTTAGAACTGTGACCAAACACGCGCGAGCCGAGGGTGCGTAGCAGGGCCGATGAGTGCCACAGCTAAGTTGGGCACATTGTAATTGCTTTGTTTGTGTTAGTGTATCCTGACACGATAAACACGTGAACTGGCTTGGACTAGGACAAACTAGTTTGGCCTGAAATCGGGTTTGGCCGGTAACATATACACACATTAGTTAGTTATTTTTTATAAAAATATTTTGCCCCACACTAGTAATTTCTCCTGTATCGTGAGTGCGTTTACGAACATTTAAACTCACATACACAAACAGCCAAACCCGGAACAACTACCTGTAGATCATACAAATATTTGCTCATTGCGGGATTGGAACCCGCGACACGCAGCGCAGCAGCCTATCGCTCAGCCACTGCGCCAACCGTGCGGTCAATGCGGTATGGAGACTCACCGACCCCACAGTCAACCATTACTACGGTTTTGTGGGGCTTAGTCTATAAGTTATTTACTCACTATTGTGTTAATATAAATAAATAAAAAAATGTGTCAGTAAAAAAAAAAAATATTATTCACTTTTTTTTTTTAGCTGACTAATTTTTTTTATTTATTTATTTTAGCGTTTATTCCTGGTAACCTCCAATTACAAAAAAATGTTACTTCTGCCAAACTGTAAAGCAGTTTGTTGGCAGATGTAGCTCCCATATACATACAATATTACCTATATTTTTAGTGTAACTACTCGAAGGTACTTTTTCATCAACAACAAGAATAAACATTAACTGGAACTAAACACAAATATTTTACTATAATACCACAAAGGCTGACTAGTAGTGATAAAGAAAGTAGAAGTAGAAGAAGAAGGAAGGGGGGAAGGTAAGGGGGGGGGGTAGTGAATTTAGCGACTATCACTTAGCTTAGTTTACCTTTAGCTGCCAAAGAAGCGATGGATAGAACGTCAGGTAACAGGATAATGTGAAGGGTGTACTAGATGACGGCTGCTAGGTAGGTATGGAACTAGACGAACTATGGAGATTGAAATTAAATCAAATTAAAGGCAGGAGAAAGACGAAATCAAGCGTATTCAAAAATGGTTCATAGTATGTTAGTAGTAACAGTTGAATTTCCTAAACTGCTACGAATCAAAAAAGGCACTGGCTAAATGTAATTTTCACCATGGGTATAAAATATTCCGAGCCATGCCGCACTTTCACACACTCTGGTGTTTCATCTCTTTCAATTAACACAAAGTAGCTCCAACCACTAATTAAAACAGCTAAAATTAACACTCATTACAATCTCTCTCTTCACCACCATAAAAACGTCCTACAAATTAGCAAAACAAATGAAAACCTACCTTATATTAACATAACAAATAAAGTATATAATTCGTCAGCACCGCCACATCCCTGGGGTGCAAAGAGCCCCAGTTTGCTCAGCTAATGACTTCTTTTGTGAAGGCTTCGAAAGTATTCATTCCTTCGGTGGGGTGCCTGAGGCCCCCAGTGCGATGAAAACTAAGCTAGATTGGTCTTTCTGGCTGTTTTGTAGGCTTCTTAGACTAAAAAATTCAAAAAATTCAAAATTCAAAATATTTTATTGTGGGCATATGTTAGTTACAGGTCTAAACAATAAATTTAAGTTCCAATATGTCCTGCCTAATAGGCATACAATAATTATGTAGTGGCATTACATTTAAAATTATTTTACATGTCAAATTTGGTTATTATAAATGTCAAAATATGAATATACAGTCAAATTATTACATGTTCAACAATTCATTCAATGGTTTAAGAAATCTTGGATCGTGTAGTATGGTTTCTCAATTAAAAATTTACGCAGTTTATTTTTAAATAGTGGAAGTTCCTAAAAGAATGAAGTATCTTCATTTTAATTTGATTGTTAAAATGAAGATACCTAAGAAGTAATCTACTTCACTGTCGGCAGTCAGTAGCAGTGATAACTTAGTGGTGTGACCAACTGGCTGCAAAGTCATAGGTCTCAAGTTCGAACCCAAGACACGCACCTCTGATTTTTCGGATTCATGTGCGTATTGTAAAATTATCACTTGCTTCGGTGAAAGAAAACATCGTGAGGAAACCAGCATGCCTGAGAGATATTTCTCGACGGCATGTAAAGCCATGTCAGAGGCTCATGGGCGGCATAAAAACTCTGACACCAGGTTAGGAACTAACCACACGATAAAGAAGAAAGAAAGGAGCAGTAAGTGGCCCGAAACTCAGACAACCAGTCTTACCAGTAGTACTAAGTAAGTTGTGGAGGTCAAATAGGCAGTAGCTTCGTGTAAAATACTGGTATTCAGCTACATCCGGTTAGATTGGAAGCCAACCCCAACATAGTTGGAAAAAGGCTAGATGGTGACTGTCACCAATGCACAGCCTGAGCTTTTGGGTCTATGAATGAAATTTTTTTTGACGAAGGTAAGCATTATTGGAAATCCCTCAAAGTGTTGGAAGTTTTGATGGAAGTTTGTCTTTATCAGGCACTTGGACATATCTTACCAACGTATTAGGAACAATAATATGTACAGGATTACCGTGCTAGAAATTGTCTGCATTCAACCAAACTTTGTCATAGTGAAAAAACCCTTACGAGAAAGTTCATCTTCAATTCAGGTTTACGAGTCACCACAGTTTTTATGTTGGTACAAAAATTCGAGTTCAATCAGAAGGGCTTGTGAGAAAGTGCGTGTTTATTTCTTTTAGGTTCTAGTTTTATTATAATTACGTTAGGGACACTTAGCACTAAACTAAAGTCGAGTTGTAAATAATTAAATGATTTTAATCAGTTCTAAGTATTTGAACAGTCATCCAGTTAATGTTGTATGGGCTTTAACATTTTTAGGGTACCTCAGTCAGCAAAAACGGAACCCTTATAGGATCACTTTGTTGTCCATCTGTCAAGACCCTTTTTCTCAAGAACGCGTAGAGCTATCAAGCTAAAATTAATATCAAATACTCAGTTCTGCTACCCCTTGGATCAAAAATCAAACTTGTTAAACAACGCGATCAAAAGATATTACCGTTTTTGTCGCATATTTTGCGATTTAACAAGAGAATCAAAACATATAATTGTGTACTTTCCGCTCTAGAATCATGAACTTTGGCAAGAAGCAATTTCTTACAGCACATGTAAAGAAAAAAACAAAGCCCTAAAAAGCTAATAAACGGCCGGTTTTTTCCTAAAACATCCTCACATCGTGGCATATCCATGCTCATTTCTCGCTCAGCTCACCGCAGTACCTCACTCACATAACACTTTCAATTTCAGCCTTTGCTGTAAATTTTCATCATTATTATCATAATATACCGAGAATGAAGGAAAAAGTATGTTTATTTACTGTTTTATGAAAATGAGCTGTACGAGAAAGTGCTTTTAGGTAGATTACATGTACCTACTTTATACATAATGTGTTATGATTTAAATGCGGCATGGCTACTCTACAGGCTAATATTTCTGAGTGTGAAGAGATACCAATCCACTTTACTTTGTACTTAGGACCAGTTCCATCAATCGAACTGAACGCGATTAACGTTTAATCGCGAAAGAGTACAAGTCTAGTCAGTATCAGCACTGCTACGGAACATAGACACTGGCGGCTCTTCAAAGCGTTTAGAAGTGCTGAAAGCGTTCAATTTGAATAGTGGAATCGGCCCTTCTTTAATCATAGTGCTTTTATGATTTAATCTACCTTAGTTTGACATTTCTGATGAAAACGCTACGGTACTCCTTCAAGGAACATTGCTTGCCATGTCTTACGATTGAGATCCAGTTCCTTGACTTCTTAATATGAATATTTACGACATGTGACACCTACCAACCCGCACTGGGACCGCGCGGTGGATTATAGCTCATTTCCTCTGATAGAGAGCCGAGTGTTCCAGCAGTGGGGACATTATAGGCTGATTATGCTTATACTTATTAATGCAGCAGACCGCCGCTCGCAGCTAACTTCCGAGCCGCCATAAAGTTTGAACTGAACTATACCACCTGCTCCATAACGACCTCAAGTGACACAATCGTTACTATCTGTTATATCCTTCTGCAATTTCCTGTTCTAGCTTTGTCTGCTTTTAAATATTCCCTCTTTCTCCATATGATGTTCTTAATGAATGCTTAATTATTTATATCTACCATACCGCAAGTCTCGGCTCAGTAACCCTTTTTTTTTTTTTTTTTTTTTTTTTTGGGAAATCATCAAATGACTCCCCCACTCTGGACGGTGCGGAAGGGAGTGTCAGACTTGTACTGACTAAAACCCATCCATATGCCTTCTTTGCCCTTTGTGTTCAGGGCCACGGTACGGGCCCTGGCAGGGTCCCGCAGCCCTGGCAGAGTCCCGCAGCCCTGGCAGGTCTCAGTAACCCTGACATTGCCGAGTGCGTGGTACACAGAGATTCAAACCAAGGATTTAATTTTACTAGCTTCAACAGTAAACTCGGTTCAAGCATGCCAAGTTAGCATGTTCGCATGTCAAGACTGCGTGTCTCCCGAACCTTGGCCGTCACCACTTGTTATATTTGAGTTTTTCATGACGTTTGACCTCCCGGAAACCTGATTTACGATTTAGCTAATTGAGTTCTTAATCTTAGTTTAAGGACGAATGGATTGTGCGTTTCAAGGTCTGGGAAGTTGAGATATAAACATAACACCACGCCTGTTTTAGCTGAAGGGTTAGGCAGATGTGTACTTATAAATATACCACACCAGTTCTGTTTTAAGTCCCAGGTAATAGTGGGCGAGCCTGTTGCTATAAATCCGGATTCAGTACTGCTACTGAGAATCCTTAACCAAAAAATTCAAGAAGTGGTAATGTGATGTGTGTGGTGTGTGATGCGTGTGTAATGTAATACGTTTCACCAGGAAAAGTGTGAACCTGGGTTTGCAAACACGACATACGACACGTAAATCCGTTACAAATGTAGCAACAGAGCTCTCTACAAAAAAAAAATTGTATTACCATAAAATTTACAAACTTAATGAAGTCGGCCAACGAAAAAAAGCTAAATTTTTCTTCTCAGCTTCTATGTGCTAACTAAGAAAGAATTTTTCTCAAATTAAAGTCTAAGGTCAAACAGGGTTCAACGTTTCATTCAAGCAAATGAATTAGCGACAATTTGCGATATACTGAGCGAAACTTTACGCAAAATCTTTATAATACAATTATAAAGTTTTCATTCCAGGAGTTACTTATAAAGTTTACCTATGTAGCTTTTCATTTGTTTACGTACTATGAGCTCGTGGCTAAATAATAACAGCTGCTCGGGGTCGATCTTTAGGTTAAGCCGCGCTTGCCTAGGTTGGTTCGTGGATGGGTGACCACCTAGTACATACCGAGTTTCCTCTGTGCCTCGGAAAGCACGTTAAGCCGTTGGTCCCGGCTGTCATTTGTAGATCTTTGACAGTCGCTAACGCTAACTCAGAGCTAGGAAGCTCTCTCTCGCTACGCTCGGAAGTCCTTATAATCCCTCGCTTCGTTTGGGACTCAAAAAGCGCCCGTGACATAAAATAATGTTTTTTCCCCTCTGTGGATAATTTACTTTAAACATTGGTTATTATGATTACTTATGAAATAACAACATGGGAATTGAGAGAATATTTACTAACCGCAGTATACAAGGCTTTCAAAAACAATTCCAGGTTAAGTACCGTCTGTTTGCAATAAAAAACAGATACCCTCATGTAGATAGATACACTCGATGAAAAACAAAAGATACGCCTGACTGCAGTTTTAATACTCGCACGTGCCAACTGCGCTCATTGCGGATTCCTTGTACAATCGAACAAGCGCTTTGGTATACAGGTAGCTTACTTGCTACTACTTTCGAATAATGCCGTGTGTATGCTGAATCGTCAATTCTTTTGATTCAATTTATTTATTTTATTTATTTATTAAAGCTTTATGCACAAGTAAAAACTGTACAAAGGCGGACTTAATACCATAGGCATTTTCTACCAGTCTACCTTAGGGTGATGCCGAGACAATATACAGTAGGTGCAATAACAGAAAAAAAAGACTAGAAAATATTTATAACTAAAACATATAAAAATAAATACTTATATACATACATATATTAAACCTCATAAAGTTAAGAGAGGTAAACAAGAAAAACTACAACAACTTAGTTCTGAGACGAATCTGCCAACTTCTTGTGTATATGTTCTCGAGCTTTCACTTTGAAAGTGAACTGACTGGTCACCGTCTTGATACTCTAAGGGAGCGCATTTATGATGCTTTTTTTAGTAGCTATGCCATAAACTGTCGCTTTCGGTATTCGTAAGTACGTTGTTTTTGGATGACCACTGCTCAGTGCAATAGGTTTCCTGTAATACCTACATCATCGTACTAAGTAGAAAACTTCTTGCCACATTCACTACTTGCAGCTTCCTGCATTTCCTGTTCCATGCTCGTAATTTATTCAACTAAATAGATATCCCAACTAGATCTAACTACTTTAAATTTTTATGTGCATGTATTTCTGTGACAGTAAAATAAGTTTTCTTTCTTAAATGTTTATTTCTATCGAAAGTTTACAATCGCCAGCGCGTCTAATTACCACAGTCATATTTTTTCATACGATTTTGAACTTAACTTTCAATATTTTATGGCTTAAAATCATTTGGAGAAATTTGTGGTAACTTGATGTGCTGGCGCCTGTACGACAAAATTTTTTTTTTGGTTATACCCCGAATCGCTTGTTCTACTGTACATTGAAGATTAATAACGTAAACCGCGGATTATTTCTCTGTGTGCGCCGCAATGTACATAAAATGTGGTTTTGAATTAAATTCTTTGCGTTTTTTGCTGTCGTATAAAGACGACTAATAAATGCCGAGGTTCAGCTACATTTAAGCTAGTATTTTACTTTACGAGAGATTATCTCAAAACTGCGGCCGCAGGTTTATTTTCTCAGAATAATTTTCTACATCTTTGAACAAATGAGGTAAAATTCGTGAGTATAGTTTGAGCATGAAAGTGGATTGCTATAATAAGGGTAGGGAAATATCAAACCAAAGAATCATCATCCATCGTGGATGTGTGAAAGATGGTATGGATGGGTGTGGGTGGATTGTATGGGTAGTTGACTCGAGTTTCTGTAGACACGTGATGCGTCCAGACAAATACGATTTTTTTTTTAACATAAAACAAATTGATAGGAACCTAGACATACTCTTTCTTAAAATTTTAATGTCAAAAATAATTGAATCGGTTGAGTTTTCGAGCAGAAAAAAAAGAGGAATACGAAACGTTGATCTCATCAACATTTTTGTGATATAATCGGTTTGAGCTGCAGCTGTCCCTGTCGCACTCTACGGAGGCAGGCTTGACGCAGCGCGACAGCAATAGTTTCTTCAAATACCTATTTTTCAAATTCCTCGCAGGCCCTGTTCCCTCTTAAGAAGACTTGCTGTACCGACCTCAAATAAAATAGGACAAGGTGTTTTTCTACATTTTTTTTCATAAAATATTAGTGACATAGTTCTTTGTGTCTATCTCTTCAGGCCTATTTTTTATACGAGTACAATGCCCAATTAGCTTCACCCGGCAATGACTGACTGCCGACTGAAATCCCGAACTATTATTTCAATAATATACAATTTTATAATTTTATATTTTTTCATACGGCATAATAACTAGAACATTCAAATCAAGAACCTATTCTTATTATGAACTACCAATTTAAATATTAGGGAAAATCAAAGAGATTTAGAACAGTAAATACTTGAAAGTCTTTGTAGAAAATGATTTCAACAGCAATTGAAGAAAGTTGTCTATGTATTGTACTTAAGCACGCGGGGTAGCCGGCCACGTTGTCGTCCAATCGATATCGACGATAAATAAATAATTAAGTACTTAACGCCCACGAATAGAACAATTCTTATGATAAAATCTATTTTTAGTTATGTCAGATTTTACGAGTGATGAACAGATATTTATAGACCGGCAGTAATGAACGCAAACCCTCCCATTTTGCGTGGGATGTCCAGAATATCATCGTATCAAATTTATTTTCGTACCTATATTTATTATCGACTTTTGAAATGTGTACAATCACGAGCAATGAAATGTAAACACTTAGCGAAGTTCAAATTTGCGATTTTCTCCTATTGTATTTATTAGCGTTTTACGTTTTCACGAACATAGTATTTTGAAAGCCGCCGCATTACGAGGTACAGGTCTTATCTCAAATTACAAACCGCAATATCACGACAAAATTGCTTTTCAATTCTGCTAAATGTAAACATTTAATTGCTCGTAACTGTACACAAGAAATTGTTGAAGCAAAACATTGATTGGAGAACTGTCAATGTCTTTTATAGTGTTTTTTCTTCGACTTTAACGTCATCTTATCGGCTTCCAGTCTAACCGGATGCAGCTGAATACCAGTATTTTAGATGGAGCGACTGCCTATCTGACCTCCACAACCCAGTTAGTACTGGGTAATACGATAAGTACGGCTGGTTGTCAGACTTTTTGGGCCACTGACTACCTAATGACTGTCAAAGATCTACAAATGACACCCGGGACCAACGGCTTAACGTGCTTTCCGAGGCACGGAGGAAACTCGGTATGTAATGGGTGGTCACCCATCCACAGACCAACCTAGGCAATCATGGCTTAACCTTAAGACCGATCCGAGCGGCTGTTATTATTTAGCCACGAGCTCCTTCGACTTTAACGTCATTATCTTCTTATTATAACGTTCGCAATCCGGAGTGGATTTACGGCTAGTCGATGGCAATAGGCTCCCCCCTGATTAAATGGAACTCAAACATTACTAGCAAAAAATAATAAAATAATAAGACCCTGTTCACAATAGCGTTATTTTGATTAAGTAAATTCAGACCGTACGACCTAAAGGCTATCTTATTTTTTTTTTGAACTCACGGGTAATATAAGCTACATACGCTGGCATAGGCACGCACGATGGCCAATCCAGCTATACAAAACCAGTATAAGCGGATCCCGCGTTGTACAGAAAATCTATACAAAACGAGGCCATGTTATACTGGAAATGTAAAGCTTGATGTGTCGCTTTGTGTACCCTTTTTCACACCATAAACAAACATTCAGTTATCACTACATATTATAAAACAAAGTCCTCCGCCACGTCTGTCTGTTCGCGATAAACTCAAGAACTACTGAACGGATTTTCATGTGGTTTTCATTAATAGATAGAGTGATTCATGAGGAAAGTTTAGGTGTAAAATGTGTCAAGGTATTGTGTAAATTGGTTGAAATATGGCGATAATTGTTGAAAGTGTCTGAAAAAGACAACCCACCTTGCTCTACTATACCCGTGCGAAGCCCGGGGGAGGGGGGGGGGGGTCGCTAGTAAGAAATAAATCGCAAGATCTATCAAAGGATCCCTAACAAAAACTAAATCTTTAACAAAATGTAGCTTCAATTAAAAAGCAATTAATCACTAAAGATGGTGCCCTAATAAAACGTAAGGTAAAACGCTAAAGTAATAGAACTTCTAAGTAATATTTCTTACCACAAGATAAATCAAAACTCTGTGTAGCCGGTGCCCCAAGGAAAGTGATTTATAGACGAATTTTCATTTAAACTTCTAAAGTATGAAAAACTTTTGAACGTCCTGTTAAGAGGTTCATTTCGGATTATTAGGTTACATTCTTAACGGAAAAGTTTTTAAAAGCGTAGACAGGACAGAAGTCCGTTTTTTTATTATCAGTAATATGGATCATAGAAGCTGTAAACGGACCCTTCACGAAGCGGTCAACCAAGCATTCTGTACATTAAAGTAAGTATTTTTTTTTTTGTTATGAAAAATCACGGTTTACGGTAAGACGCAATAATGTAACGCACCCAATACATTTGCTCATGGATGCATTGGAAATAGTACAGGGGTCATGGAGGTGTTTAAAGTAAAGTTATAACATTAAAAAAATGAATTAAAAAAACAAAAAACTTGCGGAAAAGTGAGAACTTACGTTACGGAGATATCGGAGGTCTCAAATATCTCCGTAAGGTAGGTCCAGGTCCAGTGTCAGCAACCAAGTAGGGATCCGCATGGGCCGATACCTGCCAGGGCTGCAAGACTGTTCGAAAGAGATACCGTGGCCCTGAACACAAAGGGCAAAGAAGGCATATGGATGGGTTTTAGTCAGTACAAGTCTGACACTCCCTTCCGCACCGTCCAGAGTGGGGGAGTCATTTGATGATGTCCCAACCGAAAAAAAAAATAAAAAAGTCCAGCATAAAATAATGATCGCAATGACGGGGAGAACATACAACAGCCATTCGGTTTCGTTAAGGGTATTTTTACACCCATTATACTCGTACATTATCAAAACATCATTATTATCTTTTATTTTCAATCTTACCTGAAGCCCTAGACAAAAAAAAACTGTAAACGATAACAGAGAGAAAAGTCAAAAATGTGCACGTTCGTGTTCCTCGCGCACCTCAAAGAGATGTCAGCAAATAAGTAGGGGTCCGCAAGGGCCGATGCCTGCCAGGGCTGCGGGACTGTTCGATAGAGATACCGTGGCCCTGGAACACAAAGGGCAAAGAAGGAACATGGATGGGTTTTAGTCAATACAAGTCTGACACTCCCTTCCGCTCCGCCCAGAGTGGGGGGGGTCATTTGATGATGTCCCATCCGGAAAAAAAAAAAAGCCCTAGACAAAAAAAAAATGTAAACGATAACAGAGAGAAAAGTCAAAAATGTATGTTGTATTGTTCGACTAGCTTTTGCTCGCAAATTCGTCCGTTACAGAGTACCTTCCCATTGGTACAAGAATTTTTGAAATCGGATGAGTAGTTTCAGAGATTACCTCCTACATCCAAGCTTACAATCTTCAAAATATTGGTGTAGTTTAGTGTTAATTACAACTTACCATACAAGGCGTCCGAACTAGATCGTAAAACATTTTCGCAAGCAAAAACCAATGAATATAAATCGCCATCAATCCATATTATGTGTTTAATACAACAACCATTATTTCCCTTTATTCATCTCAACACATAAATTGATGGTAATTAGACATAAACCTAGCTATTAATACGCTCAGAGTTCCAACGATTATGTTGTATGTTACCAATGTACGGCAATTATTTTGTCAATAAACTTTATTGATGTCGCGCGTAACATGTGCTTTTACCCTACAGTTTTTATTTTTATATGTCCTTGATCTAGTGGTTACAGGCGGTACTGCTGAGCACGAGGTCTTGGGTTCAATTTGCAGGTGGGGCAAAGTGTTATTGGGTTTTGTATCAGGGATTTTTCCACGGAGTCAGGATTTGAGCCATGTTGATGGTAATAGGCTCGCCCCCTTGTATATGGGACTTTAATCTAGCTGGCGCAATGTGGGTATTCTGTAGAACGCCTGTGACCAACCCTTTTGGGATTACGGGCGTGATGTTATGTTAGTTTTGTTTGTGTCCTTCAAGTAAAATGAATAAAGTTACGATTTCAATCACGATTCGGAAATAAACTTGGAATAACGTAATGTGATTTGTTGAAGTTTGAGGAACACGTGTCGCGAAGTAAAGTATTGTGTTAATAGAAACTACATTATAATCATATACGGACATATTGCGTAGGTGTCTACGTAGCTTTTTGTATAAGCAACAAATAATAGATTATTAGTATCAACGACAGGCGGCAATAAATCACATCTGACTACACTACATAAATCGATTGAACCGTTACGGTTTTAATAAAGTTGTAGTCAGAGCCCCATGGGCGACATAAAAACTCTAACACCAGGTTAGGCACCAACCACAAGAAAAGCATGCAAGCATAAAGTTGCATAGAGACAAGTAGGTATTGTCGTTGCGGTCAGATATCCGCGGGTTTCAGTCGCTTGAAATTGTAATTTTAGGGAAGCTAAGTGCCATCGTTTTCTTGCCCTTTTTTTTCGAATGGAATATCATCATATGACCCCTCTGGGCGGAACGAAAGTGAGTGTCAGACTTGTACTGACTAAAATCCGTCCATGTTCCTTCCTAGCCGCGGCCGCGGGCCGCGGTATCTCTAACAGTCCCGCAGCCCCGGCAGGCATCGGCCCTTGCGGACCCCTTCCGATTTGCTGACATCTCTTTGAGGCGCACGTGGAACATGAACGCGCCGTCGACACGGTCTGTCGTCATAAGACGGACGGTCGGCGAGCTATCGTTTTTCTGACCTTCCTTCTTCTCTTCTTTCATCCTTATTTGGGGTTGGCGTAGCAAGACTTTTCTTCCATACTTTTCTATTACAGATATACTGTAAACTATCTTTAAAAATAACAACATAACAACCCGCCTGTAAACCCCGAAGGGTTACGCTGAGCCGTACTTAATAGTACACCCACATTTCGCCAGTCATGTGTAAGTCCTATGTAGGATGCCAATCTATTGCCGAGCACAAATCTAGACTCCGTTGCTGCTACTGAGAACTTCCTGATGAAGAAACCCAACAGTATTTTGAAGTATTTTTTTTAACCACTACATACAAATCTAGTTCTCAGTCCATTGTCTCTCAAGGCTGACAATAACTATTGCTTCGAACTGTAAAACTTTGCCGATCACTGAAGCGATAGAACTTTAATACTGAAACTTTTTTATTTCAGGCAATTATCTTTAAGCGCACAATTTATTTGTCTCCGGGATTCTGGTGCCTTTTCTGCTGATACTTTAACAGGATTTTCTCTGGTAGCTGTAGGTAACATCTTCTGCCTAGCCTTTTCCCAACTATGTTGTGGTCGGCTTCCAGTCTAACCGGATGCAGCTGAATACCCGTATTTTACATGGACCGACTGCTTATCTGACCTCCACAACCCAGTTACTACTAGGTAATACGATACTCCTTGGTAAGACTGGTTGTCAGACTTTTTGAGCCACTGACTACCTGTAACGACTGTTAAAGATCTACAAATGACAGCCGGGTTTAACGTGCTTTCCGAGGCACGGAGGAAACTTCGTATGTAATGGGTGGTCACCCATCCACAGACCAACCTAGGCTAGCACGGCTTAACCTAAAGATCGATCCGAGCGGCTGTTATTATTTAGCCACGAACTCCTCTGGTAGCTGTAGGTAACGTTAGATATAAAAATATGTCTTGAAAGATCTGGGGGTGCTCGAAGAACACAAACACACACCAACCACGTATGTCGACAGAGTGACGTCAAGATTTATTTGGTAACCACTATTGTATTGGGGACATCCTGTAAAGATAGTGTGTGTAAGTTAATAATAAATAAATAAATAAGATGCTACAAATACTTGAGTCGATTTTGCTCACCATTTTTAATTATTCATTTAAATGCAGAAGCTATTTTTTTTGTTTTATCATGATTGATATTAATAGTGACTGATTGCTTTAAGGTCTCACGGTTTACAATTAAACTTACACTGTCACTTACGGGATATCTACCGTGATTGTTCATTATTTTGAGCTCCCGATATTTCGGCGCTGTATTTTGGCGCTCCACAAAACCTGGTGATAATGTGAGTGTGTTTTGTCGTGACTTAGTATCGAGTTGCAGTAGTGCGCGTAGCAAAAGACAAAGAAAGAGGGTAGATAGATTTGTCTGCTCTTAACAATTTATTTACCATCCACCCGCATTCTCAAGTGAACCCGCGCGGCTGTACAATTTCAAAAACCTAGTAAGGGACTCGAGACGAATTTTATAGGAGAGCGAAAAAACGAGTTGGTCACTTTGAGACCTTGCCGCGTCGAGACTAGAAGAGCAACAGAGATGGGAGTTAGAACAAAAGATGCGGTTTATACTAAGCTTTGCACAGAGTTTAACTATTTTTGCGTATCACGTTTTATAGCACTTACTAAAGATTAAATTGTTTTTTAAATTTGACCTGATTAACAATTTCATAACATAGTAAGTGCCGTTACTAGATTTTTAATATTGTTGAATAAGTTCACCTATCGCCACGATGACCATTTAATAAAGCTAGTAAGTGCGAATTTTAAAGGATAGTCAGTTATTTTTACAATAATTATTTATTTATGTTATAAAGTAGGACAATTTGTTAAACGTTATGGGCTCGTGAAACGTGAAAAAATAAACACAAAACCCTATTAGTCGGTAATCATTTGCCCCCCTGAAACTAAATCTTCGGATGCGTCACAAACCGGTAAATTTATCCAAAATTGTCTTCGGTTTAAAGGTACGAGTGGCACTAGTTTGGACAGAATACCATCTTTTTTTCTTTTTTTTTTTTTTCTTTTTTTTTTTTTTTCTTGGACTGTTATTAGTTTCCGGTACCAACTCAACATTGAATTTTTTTACAAGAAAATCTAGTTCCATGTATGGCTCGTCGAAATCCACTTTGTAAAACATCTTTTGACTGCCACTTACAAATTTAACATCCACTACTGAATTCAATGCAAATGTATTAAGTCTTTTTAATCCACTGGTATTTTTTTTTGACTTCTACAATTTCATAATTTTGTCTGCAGCTTTGCGCTGCATCTTTATAATCTTCGTAATCGGGTTCTCGACGCTTGATTTGAGTTTGTGTATTTCCATGCACACCGTCCGCAGTCATGTGGGTATGTCCTTTTGTTAAATATTTCAGATTTATAGTTTCAATAGTGGAAAAACCCGAATTGACAAGGGTCACAAGTGCAGTGTAAGTAATCCATTTTTATTCTGACTCGTACAATTATCGCACCAAATTACTAAATGCTGCAGGTCTCTCTGCTTCTCAAGAAGTGTTGCTAAAGCATCATTTGTCTCCTTTAGGAAATGATTTAGGAAAGTTTGGCGTTTCATTTGTAACTTGATTGTTACAAATGAAACGCCATATTATCGCAATGTACATTAACATATAGGTTCTGGGTATATTGCAATAAAATCAACCGTTTTTGTGTTCTCTCTGAAATAGTTTGCCTGGTTTTGGTCGATAAATATAATCGTGTCCGGTAAGTTGCAACATATACAGTGGGTGGTGGCAGTAAGCTGGGAAGTAAGGTACTTTCATGAACTCTTTCAGCCGGTGCAAAAATATCTAAATCAGAATTGGTGTCATCTTCATGTGTGAAATTAAACCCACGTTTTTCATTTCTTAGTAAATGAAATATAAAATCAAGATCCCTAACGGAATCATCACTTTCGTATAAATTAGATATTTCTGATAAATAGTCGCTGTTATTCTCTTTATTTGAGTCATCTTTTGACGTACTTGGTGAAGGAAATTAAAAATTATCGTATATTTTGTGAAAGAAAAAAAAATTGTCGTGTATATTTTGTGGTTGAATCGGTAGTTTGATCTATAAAACTGTTTTTTAGACATGGTTCACTATTTAAATTTAACAAAAACAAATGAACGATGCGGAGGTGACGACGGTAGGTCACTTACTGACGTTAGTGCGCGAAATTCAAGCGCCGTCGACAACTTCAAAAACGTGACATTCCCATTTTTAAAACCTAGCAAGGGATGTCCCTTGCTAGGTTTTTGAAATGGTATTTTGTGTTTTCTTGCATAACGGTTGTGTACTTGCTAGGTTTTTCAATTATCAAAATCCTATTTCTAAGGTCATTTTAGACTTTTTGACAATATGAATCGTTGCTTTATGGCATAATAAGCTGCAAAATGCAAAGACCCGTTTTTTCATGGAGGTGTCCCTTAGGTTCTAGGTTTTGAAATTGTACAGCCGCGCGATCATGGCGCTTGCGACCGCCCCGAAATATCGAGAGCTCAAAATAATGAACAATCACGGAAGATATCCCGTAAGTGACAGTATAAGTTTAGTGACTGATTGATTATCTCGTTGATCCTTGTTTCGATTTCAAGGTCTTGCAAAACAGGCTTTTTTCATAAAAAAAGTTTCCCTACAATTGTAGTCTGCATTAATACCCGGTTGAGTGTATAAGGCTCCCCACATGGACCTTAAAAATAACTGGCAAAATGTGGTTGTACTAAAGCGACAATTCCAAACTATTGGAGGATTACAGGTGCAATATGATGTTGTTAAAAAGGGTGTAAATAGACCCTTAACATGGCCGAAAGGCACTTGTTCTCCCCATCTCTGCGATCATTTTTTTGTTCTAGACCATACCTGGGAACCTTCTAGTTACGGAGATATTGGGGGTTAAAGTTCCAACCTTTTCACAAGTTTATTCTTTACACATCTCCACGACCCCCGTACTATTCAATCCATCCATCAGCACAATGCTTTGAGTGCTTTCCATCGAGTCTTAAAACGTGATTTTTCACCCAAAAAAGAAGTCGATTCCCAGCAATAATTTTTGCGTAAAGTTACTTAGTTTGATGTACAGAATGCTTGGTTGACGGCTATGTGAAGGGTCTGTTTACACCCTGTATGTATTTGTGCTACCAATATCCATCACATCTGTAAAGTATATAAGATTCGTCAGTTCATTTAAGAGGAAATGCGGGTGGTCTTTTCTTTATACAAACGCTCTCGCTTGTTTTCTTTCTGGTTTATGACTTGAAAAAAAAAAAAAAAAAAACTTAAACCAATGATTTTTTGTAGTAAAATAAATATCAACTTCTTCTATGTCCCTATGTTTTCTTTTTTGATGATACATAATTTTTATAAGCACAAGAACCTTTACAAAATGCTCAAAATTGCCTATTTAGACCGCTGTCAATAGAAGCCTAATGTACAAATTTAACAACTATTAATGAAGAAAGAAAAACATAGGGACACAGGATATACCCTTCTTATTCAGTTTATGAAATATCTTTTAAATTGGTCGAATATTGGAGGAGGCTCGACTGTTTAGTCGAGAGCCGAACCTCGAATTATGACTTTTTACTTAGGCTATTCAGTCGGACCCGCAGTTGTCCTTATCGCACCAATGTCGAAATCGCACTCGCAGTGCGACAGTGATAGTATCTTCAAATACCTAATTTTCAAAAGTTTCTCCGATCGCATTTCCTCTTAATTCGACCCTGCAAAGTGAAATACTTTTTTCTCCGATTTCCACAAGACAAATTAGATATCAAACACTGTTTTAAGCTTTCACGGTTTACAACTAAGCTAATACTGTCACTTACGGGATATCTTCCGTGATTGTTCATTATTTTGAGCTCCCGTAAGTAAGTAAGATAAAGTAAGTAAGTCAGATATCCCCAGTCACCTCCAAAGAAACACACAACTCGGAATAACCTTACATGACGCATACCACAGCTGATTTACTATTCTGTTTACCTAGTCACTAGTAGAAATTAAGAACTAACGCGAGGTCAAGAAACACACGATTTATTTCCATGTTTGTGTCTAGAAAGGCTAGGTTTATGTGTTTGTTTGTTTGTGATTTTATAACTCGTAAATAAACGAGCTGATTTTGATTCGGTTATGATTTTTATGCGGATTTACTTAACGGTAGTAGATGTAGTAGACCTAAGCAATCAGTTTTACAGCTTTTATCAGGTTAGTATAATCTTATCGGTAGCATAGGGTCTGGACTCCACCAAAGCGGAGACGTGTGGAAATGTGCGAAATGGAGAGGAGAGGAGATGCTTAGGAGCTAAGGTGCATCCACCGAAGCTGTGTGGTATTAGGTGCGTACTTGCTAGACCAGAGATGTGTAAACAGCACCGCAAGCCGCTCGCCAATAGCAATCTTCTTGTCTCCGCTGTGCGCCGCTGTCGAGTCTGGAGACTGGCCTAATCAAAATGAGACATCTCTTCTTCTCTCTACATACTGGTGAAGGGAAACATCGTAAGGAAATTCTGGACTTCGGTTTGAACTCACCAACCCGCATTGAGCAAGCGTGGTGATTAAGCTCATGTGGCCTTTGCCCGATATTCGGGACATTACAGGCAACCAAACCAAATCTTCTTTTCTCTGCTCAACCGTTTCCACTATAGCTAAGCGGAGACGAGAAGTGTGAATACCGAAATTCTATTGGTGGTTTGCAGCATATCTCCTCTCGTCTCGTCGGTGGAGTCCCGGCCTAAGTTAAGTCGATAGATAGTGACTTTGTCTAGGATCTCAGATTTTGGTTTCAGCAAGTTTTATTTTTCCAAAATCAAAATTCAATCCAAACATTTATTTCAAGTAGGCCAGTTACAGGCACTTTTGAATTGTCGGATCAAAGACAACAATGAAATGTAGCTACAGTCCCAGTCACAAGGCATAAAAACTGTGAAAGTACTGTAGTTGCCCATTCCCTAACGTAGATCTCTATAGAGAAGAACGGGCAAGAAACACCATGGACACTTTTTCACTCCAGATCTACAGCAGGTTTTATTTTTGAAAATAGTAGCAACATTTTTAGTTAGGTAAATACGTGGGAGTAGGAGTGTGTACATACTATTTATTGCCAACCCTCCCAGCTCATATAAATTGTTTTGTTTGAGAGTGGGTTTACTACCAGACATTTTTTGGGTTATATTTTATTACCGTCCTCCGCAAAAATGTGACCTAGAGTAACAAAATTCAGGTTTTATTAAAATTCTAGGCAGCACTAACCTTATATTTGCTAGCCCATGCACGTACCGACAAAATTCATAATGTATACATAGGTTAATACGCTTACGGTGTCTTCTGTCTAGTTTGTGTTGTCGCTTAGAGTCTTATACCTTCTAAACCACGCAACGGACTTTGATACGGTTTTCATCATCATTAAGAGCGTTTATTCAAGAAGGTGAAAGTGTATAAAACTTTAATTAAGTACAGAAACCGCCATCTTTTGACAATACGGTGCCGCAAAAGTGGAAAGCAGGAGTGGTTTGCAAGCACCTATAGGATATGTGTCGGATTTGTCAGGATTTATTCCTTTGGCTCGTACATCATGTGGGCAGACGATGGGTTTCGTGCAATGAAAATACACTAGGTGCGATACACTGTTTATAATAAACTAACAAATTAAATGACATTACAATTTAACACAATAACACGGGTCACAATGAATCGGGTACAGTCCAAGACTCCTCAACTTCGCTGCGATCAGACATTCACTGTCCTCTTCACCTCGAGCTGTAACATCAGGGCTCTGTAGAAGCCACGTTGTGGTAGGGGTAGACTTGTAAGTAGGTCGCGTGACGTCACCACCAGCGGACTTGCGATTCATTTTATGTCCGTACAATTGACCGGTTTCGACATATGTTTTATTCTTATCGGGCTCTCTCCGACTCCTGGTTAAAGGCCTCCCTCCACTCTTTCCATTTCTCGCAAATTCGACGTCCTTCCTCCTTCCACGATATTAAGCGATCTATTGTTTTTGGAACAGCACCACATTTACACTCCAGGGCAGATCAGGTTTTTGTACCGGCCGGCCTGGGTCCGCAGTTTATTTAAAGACTTCCAGGTCAGCCGTGGTAATTTTTAGCAGATGGAACGAATGGGTGTGCTACTTAATAGTATGTTAGCAGTCATAACAGTAAGGTACAACGTTATTGTCATATCCTGGTATTTGCACAATAACGCGAGCCGCCAGTTGACTCGAATTAATTCACCTTTGCTAACGTAATGGTTATTTTAGTAACCGTAAACATGGGACAGGGAGTGAAGTGTGGGCGGGAAGAACATTCCACTTAGATATAGTTCACACGGTGCCATGAAGCTATACTTATCCAGTATAACATGGCCTCGCTTTGTATAGATTTCCTGTACAATGTAAGATCCGCTTATACTGGTTATGCATAGCTTGATTGGTCGTCGAGCGTACAGAAGATCTAGTGAAAGTCGACAATGACCGCCTTTCTTCATTTTCATTTGACAGATTAAAAACAAAAATGTGCAAACAAGCGCAAGTAAAACCGCAAATTTATTTTATTTCCAAATGTAAGGTTTTTAAATTGTAACTTTTTTAAAATTATGCTGTAGATTCTTTAAGGATTTATTACATACGATATTAAAGTTCTCTGTAATATAAAGTTGGTTTCATGCATGTACCATTACTAATTTGCATGTTACAGCGATTTTCGTCATCGACCCGTATTCTTTGACCGCGAGTGTATGTTTTGACATGACGCCATAACGCGTTCAAAGATTTATACAACATTAATTTTAGTATAAGTGAAACCTGAACCACGTGTATAGTATTTTTATGAAAAGAATCTATGTACAAAATTTTAAAACTGTGTCATGAAAAATCACAAAGTTATACGCTTGTTCTGTTACCTGGTTGTCCGCACAAAAATGTGGTAACCACGCGGCGCCGACGCGCACGCGCCTCCAGCGTCGTCCTGAGCTCATTGATATTAATAATTTGGCAGTAGGTAGCCAAATGATTTCGATAGGTACTTAGTGTCGCTGGGTGTCCAACTTGTAACTTTTTTTAAATATTCTTGGGACAAAATATAACATGGTTTCAAAATTATTGGAATCGATTCAGTTACTTATTCTGAACAAACTATATTCAGGTTTCACATATACTGAAAATAATGTTGTATATGCATTACCTACTTTAGAGAAAAGTAATACTTACATACATTTAAAGCTTACATTCTTTAACTGCCGCGTGTCACAATCTTTAAGAAAGATCGCTGCCTCACGGTGAATGGCAGATCTTTTGTGTTTAAGCCCACTTAAGGCTGAGGTGCCCTTGTTAGGCTGGAGTCTCATACAACAGGGAATAAGCATGATCACGCTAGCTTACGTCTTGTGGGTGATGGCTTTATGCGTTCAAGCGTATTGATTTATTAAGGTCAAGCAACGGAGTTGTGGTTAAGTGTTGGATGGGTAATTGAAAATTTTAACTATTAAGTAGCTCAAGATAAAAAAAAGATTAGTAGTACGGCACGCTGTATCGCTTCGATAAAAAGCTACGACACTATAATATACGGGGCCAAAGGAACATCGATGCACTGTCTTAAGCCGCGTTGACACGATCACAGTATGCTCGGACCGAGTGACCGAACAATTCAAATTTATTATATTCCCATAACATTTCTGAAATAATTTCCTGTACCGGTCATCGTAGAAGGATATACTGAATTCACCCCGTCAGTTTGTGGAGGGCTGTTCCTTACACCCTGTATATTGGGTGGAACAGAGCTTATCTCAAGATTGTAAAACTAATTTAACTTATACTTATATATTGTAGCATTAGATTTACCGTCTAGGCAGCTTTTCTCCACAACTTAATATACTTCAATTCCCATTTTGCCCATTAAAAGTTTTCCCAACATAAATTGGATCCGGCTCCTTTCATGTAGAACGTTTCATATGACGTTCCATATTACGTCAAAGGTACCTTTACCATCCTTTGGCAGGAAACGGAAGTAACGTCGTACTTTGGTCACGTGAGATGCGCCATTTTGTCTCTTTGATCTATGTCAATGGAGAATGTCGTTGCTCGCAGACCAGATGGCCAATGGGGCCGAAAAGTTCTGGAGTGGTGACCGCGAACCGAAGACGTTGCGTTGGAAGGCCTCCCACAAGGTGGAACGATGACCTGGTGAAGGTTTCAGGGATCCGCTGGATGCGAGTCGCTCGGGACCGGTCATTGTTGTGACACTTTGGAGAGGCCTATGTCCAGGAGTGGACGTCTTTCGGCTAAAATGATCATGGTGATCATGAATGGAGAATACGTTTATTATATTTACTTCTTGACTTGTCAAGGAATAGTAACTTTGACTTCAGCTCTTCCTTCATGGTTTTTAGGAACAGACACCACAATTTTGCCAATGTCATGTCGTGATGGCCCAGTGGTCAAGGCCTCTCCTTAAATGCATGAGGTTATGGATTCAATTCCGGGCAAGTACCAATATAATATTTTGTTCAATTCATATGGACTTTTTAAGTTCAACTTGGGCATTATTGACATCGGTAGAGGAAACCTGGACTAATATTATTTATTTATTTAACTATTTATGCACACACAGAAGACAACAAAGGAAAATAACATTAAAATATATGAGTACAAAGGTACTGCTTATTTCAAAAGAAATTTCTGCCAGCAGACCCGAAAAAGGAGAAATGAAAAAGAAATGTAGACGATAGTGGGTAAAAGGGAAGAGAATAATGTGTATAATATGTGCCTTAACTAACTTAACTTGTAATCTATAATATAAAAATGAATCCCTGAATTTGTTGCTAAGCGCAAATCTCGAGAGCAGCTGAACCGATTTCGTATTTTTTTTTTTTTATAATATTCCTTGAAGTACGAGGATGGTTCATACGGAGAGAAAAATTTAAAAAATTGCATGAAAATAAAATTAAAGAATCGACTGTTAGGCGGTACGAAGTTTGCCGGATCAGCTAGTACTATATAAATATACATATAAGTAAATATATACTTATATAAATACATAATGCTAAGATATATAAACTAATAAAAATATATATGTATAACTAACTTAACTTATAATACTAAATAAATATACATATAAGTAAATATTAACGCAAATATAGTCTGAAATAGCCAAACCTACATTGAGCAAGCGTGGTGCTGGTGATCAATGCAAGAGATGAGCACTTCGCCCAGAAGTGGGATAATAGGCTGGGATTATTATTATTTATGTAGGTGGTGTGCTAAACTATTAAAAACTCTAGATTGTTCAGTGAATGCTACATAACATAACATCACGCCGATAATCGTTAGAGGGTTAGGCAGAGGTGTATCCTAATAGTAGACCCACATTTCGCCATATTTTTAGTCCTATGTTATAGGGGGCGAGTCTATTGCCATCAACCGTGCACTAATCCAGACTCCGTGGCTGAGATGAGAAATTCATGATGAAAAAACCCTATAACACTTTGCCCGACCTGGGAATCGAACCCAGGAACTCTTGCTCAACAGCCGTGATTGTGACTACTAGACCAACGAGGGAGGCAGTGAATGCTATAGTAATCCTAATCGCACGTCATGTCATTTCATAATTTTAGTCAAATTTTGCGCCACGCCGGTCGAATTGCTCCAGATAGAAGTAATGACGTAATTTGAGGGGCCATTGTTGTCTAATGAACAGATGATTACGCAGAGCCGTTGAAATTATACATTTGTGAACCAGAATTATTCGTGAATAGTTCATTATGGAACAATTAGGCTGCCTTTTTTTTCGGATGGGAAATCATCAAATGACTCCTTCCACTCTGGGTGGAGTGGAAGGGAGTGTCAGACTTCTACTGGCTAAAACCCATCTATGTTCCTTCTTTGCCCTTTGTGTTCCAGGGCTGCGGTATCTCTTTCGAACAGTCCCGCAGCCCCGGCAGGCATCGGCCCTTGCGGACCTTTTCCTGTGTGCTGACATCTCTTTGAGGCGCGCGTGGAACACGAACGTGCCGTCGACAAGGCCTGCCGTCATAAGACGGACGGACGGCGAGCAATTAGGCTGCCTGCCTTGCCAACAGAGATGTGCTGTAGCTGCGTTGACACCATTTTATCAACAAATAAGATCGATTGGTGCACACTGATACCTCACCGATAAATCAGGAAAGGGCCTGAGAGCACAAGCTTTGTATTACATAGCGCAGTAGTTTTAAAATGAAATTAAGTGATCTAAATAATCGACTGTATCGTCGGTCTATTGGTCGCAAGCACGACTGCTGAGCATGAGGTTTGATGCCCGGGTCGGGCAAAGTGTTAGTGGGTTTTTCTTTCAGGAATTTCTCAGTAGCATGCACAGTTTGAATTTGTGCCCGGTTGATGGCAGTAGGCTCGCCCCCGACGACATTGGACTTCAACATAGCTAGCGAAATGTGGGTGTACTACTAGGCACACCTCTGCCTAACCCTTCGGGGATTACAGGCGTGATGTTATACACGGAAAAAAATAAATGAAATTTAATAATTTTAAGGTTGTTACAAAATACATCGGAACTCCAGTATAAATCGTAGCACTCACTTTCAATAACTCCATTGCTAGTAATAAACTAGATTCCAGGTACAATAAAACATGAATTCACATATAATTTATCAACAATTAAGCAGGCATTATAAACCCCATTACATCATAATTTCGAGCCTAATTTCGGTTACAAGTAATAACGTATGCGTATTATTAGGCCGCAGGGATCAAGTATTCATGATGTTTCAATCCAATTCCCAGCTGTCGGTAAGCATATTATATTGTAAAATAACTTGTTTTGATACACAGTAATTTAGTGGTGGAGTAGATTCGGGGTACTTGAAGAAGTAACTACTTAATTAATCTCTGGTTAGTAATAGAGAAGTATGGAAGAAGAAGACATGCTGCGCCGACCCAAAATGAATTTGTATTTGTTGTTGTTATTTGTCCTTTGTTTGGATAGGGGCAAGAGAATGATGATGACGAAATCAATGAGAAGCGGAGGATTTTGCCCCGGAGTGGCAGACAGACAGTACAGGTAAGAAAAAAAAAAAAAACTAGTTTTAAACAGACTGAGAGCAGCGGTGGCCCAGTGGTTGCGGCCCCGGCCTACGAACAGTAAGTCGTGGGTTCGAACCCAGGCACGCGCATTACTTTGTGTATTTTATTTCATCACCACTGCTCTCAAAACGGTGAAAGAAAAAATACTGAGGAAACTGGCATGTCCTAGAACCCAAAAATTCGAATACATGTGACATCTTCCAACCCGCTGGGCCCGCGTGGTGGATTATAGCGAATTCCCTCTAATAGAGAGGAGGCCGTGTGTCCCAGCAGTGGGAACATTATAGGCTGATTATGCTTTAAACAGACAAACCTGTTTAAAATTAGTTAGTGCATCGATCTTTTTATCACACACACGTGTATTTTGTGAGTAAAACTAAAATATACTTTAAAACTGCAAAATGCTTTGTCCATAAGAGCGTACTCGGTAAATACGTATAAGCGAACCAATATAACGATACGTTTCACATTCCTTCCATCACGATTTTCTGAAATATGCCCGTAAAATTATTGAAATGTTGATCTATTGTAAGAAAAAAATGAATTACCTTGTAAAAATATTGGCTGAATTTGAATTAAATTTTGTTACAGGCTCAAATAGACAATCAAAGTGTATTAATTTTATCGTTGCTCTCAGTCGATGTTTTCGTTTAGTATTAAGAGTATTGATTTGTTAATTAAAAGGCGGCTTTTGTCTGGTTCTCGCTAAGGGCCATCAAAAGATTATACATGGAGGTGATATGTTGAGATAGGATCAGTATTGGCAAATCGGAAACCATAAAGGTACATTTCCGAAAGCGAAATCGCAGAGAAAACTACAGCACAATCGCTAGCTAGCACACTTATTTCTATGTAAGTCTATGATAATCGGCGCGTTCGTGTTCCACGCGCGCCTCAAAGAGACCTGCCTGCCAGGGCTGCGGGATTGTTCGAAAGAGATACCACAGCCCTGGAACACAAAGGGCAAAGAAGGAATATGGATGGGTTTTAGTCAGTAGAAGTCTGACACTCCCTTCCGCTCCGCCCAGCGAGACGGCGGCGGCGGATAGACGGCGATAACGGCGATGACAATATTACTCCCTGTCACCGTTTTCAAAGAGTTTTTAAAACCAGTCGGATCGCTGCGGCCTGTTGTTGCGACTGTGCGGGCATTGCCGCTGCGGATTTGCGATTGCGGCCGACTTCTGAAGAGCACCTTTAGGTGATTTTCGCACGGCACCGCTGGTCCGCGAGGTCAGGAGTGTTGTGTGCCAGGCAACAACGGATTCCTTTCTAGCCAATGCGTCGTGAGATCCGCTTCACCACCCGACCGCCTACATGTACCTTTAAAGTTTCAGATTGGCTGTCATTTGTAGATCTTTGAGTGACTCGAAAGCCTTACAACCAGTCTTGCCAAGGGGTCGTAATGCTTAGTACTAACTGGGTTGTGGAGGTTAGCTAGACAGTCGCTACTTCATCTGCGTCTGGATAGATTTGAAGCCTACCCCAACATGTTTGGGAAAAGTCTAGGCAGAATATGAGTTTCCGATTTGTCACTACTGATCCCATCTCAATGAATTTATAATCTGTTGATAGCTCTTGGCGAGACCCGGACAAAAGTCGCCTCTTAATCACCTTAATTAACAAATCAATACTCTTAATACGAAACGAAAACATCGACTGGCAGAGAAACGATAAAATTAATACACTTTGATCGTCTAATTTGGGCCTGAAGCGAAGTTCTGCTAAGTCAAGTAGAATTACATAACAAAATTAACGTTTGGGGAGGCAACAGTATTTTTCATTTAATTAACTCCTTCGCTTAAGATAATTCTGCAAGATTGCCGAGAGTCGTGAAGATCTTGGCAAGATTGCTGAGTATCGTTAGTGCTTGGCCACGACTTACTCATTCAAGCGAAGCGACTACAACTGATACAAATGAAATATATTTTTTAAGAGAT
This sequence comes from Noctua janthina, assembly GCA_963576755.1. Lineage (NCBI taxonomy): Eukaryota > Metazoa > Arthropoda > Insecta > Lepidoptera > Noctuidae > Noctua > Noctua janthina. The sequence continues at coordinate 10,163,787 of OY755068.1, read as the reverse complement.
GTTAAGTTGTTTTAACATCACTTAAAAAATCAAAACGACTTGTTACAGGGTACGTTGAAACGTGCTTGTCGGACAAGGGGCTAGAGAGACAAAGTGGGGAGGGTTGTTGCTGTGCGAAGCCGGAGTGGCAACGCAGCGGAACGCAGTATTGTTTTTAACATTGAAGGTTTTCTTATTATTACGGCTTAGTATCATCGCAATTGCGTTACGATACCGGTCGTACTTTCCGTTCCTCGTGAAGCCGTCAGTGCGTTGAAATTAATTATAGCGTTGCGACTACATAACGAGCCAGCAACGCCCGTGTAACTTCACTCTGACGCAAGCACGTGTTGTTTGACATGAGTCGCGTCGCAAGTCCCATCACCCGAGGTTGTGGACGCGGAAAGATTGCTAAGTACCGATACGTAATCCTGGGAAGACTGCAATTCGTAAGGATAGCACGTCTCGTTAATGTTCTGCGATTAAATCAAATGGTGCGTTGTATTCGATGAAGTGGCTTGTGTTCCTTTGAGTGGAATGTATTTTCTTTGTTACTTTTTAAAGCGGTATGGTAGAATGATCGTGAAACGCTACAGTTTCGCTTTTACTTGAGAAAACCATTTTTTCTTTTGCCATCATTCCACAGGCGAGTGTTGTCGGATTGGTTCATTAGTGAATTTATTTTCACTTTTTATGTTCAAAAGTTTCACTTCCAGTGTAAGATGTAGAATGAAAGGCAAAAAATATCAAAAAGAGTCTAAAGCGAAACAACTAGCTTTCTGGCTTCGACATTTGCACAAGTTAGATGTTATGATACCCACCAGAGAACAAGAGGTTTTCTTTGTACCCAAATTCATTTGAAAACACTTTTAGTTTGCCGACTGACCCAGCTTACAAATATTAGTCCCGTTTCCGACTAAATATTAGTGCGTGTGATTTGTATTTGCAGTGTTTTTGACGGCAGGGACTTCATACATGAGTCAAGCACCAAATAAACAGTCACGTAGTTACATATTTGTTGGTCGGAAAGCTGTGCTATGTTTTTTAACTAGCGTTTGGTAGGCTACAGTCCATTCACAGCTGTTTGAACTTTGATTTGACATCACTGTCAACATTGCAGTGTCTTTTATTCTAGTTGCAATAAGGTTGCGGTAATGTTGTGGTCAGAGGTAAAATTACTGTGAAACAACTGTAGTGAGGTCGGAAAAAAATATTTATTATTTATTTATTTATTTAAACTTCATGTACAATAGTGATATATAGGCGGACTTAATGCCACAAGGCATTCTCTACCAGTCAACCTTTGGGTTAAATAAGAAAACATTGTGATAGGGTACAAAATAAATATATAAAAAAATAACTTCTTGTTATCGAAAATTTATATAGGCACTTATAATACTAATACTTATTTACAAATAAAATAAACTAATACATATTTTAATAAATACCAAAATTAAAAACGAGAAACCTAATAATAATTACCATGACTCGACTTCTAATAGAGAGAGAGCTATTTATTCTGACTTAAAAAAACTCTCAAAAAAAAAATCATCTTATATTATGTTACTATCCAGGGTGTAACAGAAAGGGTATAGTCATATGAAAGGATATGCTGCAGACCATCAAACTGAACAACTTCCTTCATGGGTCCAATATCGTAAATGCGAAAAATATGTCAGCTGTCCCATATATTTGGGTCAAGTAGGTATTGAAATATAGTGTGGGGCAGCCGACTTTTTTTTGCATTATTATTCCGTTTATTGATTTTTTAAAAAATAGTGGTCCATCGGAGTAGGGTCCAAGCTACCGGTACGGGGCTTAGAGTTCCAGAGACAAGAACTTCCTAACAATGCGGGCCGTATCCAGGAGTTCTGCCTTCTGAATCAGGCCTCAAACCAACCGCCTAGTGAAAGCCTCAACGGACGTTCGTCGAGGCTCTTAGCCATCATGCCATTGGCCATTATGAAAATCGGCACTATGATAGTCGATTAAAATAATTATTTTGACAGCCACATAAAACTAATGGTGATTACTTGTCATTAATAGTCGTCATCATAAGTTATTTCGTAATATTTTTTGAGGTCTTTCCGTATGCTTTGTTTTATCTATCTGCGTTAGAAAAAAAGAGAATATAAAACAAGAAACTAAGTAGGTACATATCGATTATTAATACAGAAAAGCTACCTGTTTTAAGTCCGTCAAAACCTTGATGCTTACAAAGTGAAAGCCGAAAAGTCTTTCAAAGAGAAACAACGACCAAAGATTTTGATGGGAATCAAAGATCGATCTTTACCGAACAAAAAACTTCAATCGGAAACCTTTAAAGAGAAAAGATTCGAGAATTTTCTGTTCCAAGTTCAAAGTAAAATATCAACATGAAATCCTCGAGGGATCAGTGCGGGTTATTTCTCAAATCTCATAAAATTCAGTTGTTTAACTGTCATGATTTCGGCCTCCGATTGAGGATGAGTGAGATGAACAGATAACCCGGATGGTGCGAGTAATCCCGGCTACCCGGCGCTTTTTCCCACTTCACAAAGTAACCCAGGGGAATTCGGGGATGAATGGATAAATTGGGGATTAGGATTTGGTAATGTGTTTTGTTTTTTTTTAACTTGTGAGTTGATTTTTCAACGTACGATTTCTTTTGTCTATGAATTAGAGTTGATGTCTGACAGTTCCAGCACGGAAAAATTTATGATATTGCCACATCATGCCACATATTTAGTGTTTTAAGATTTCTGATGTTGCGAAAACAGCTTTTAGTTTATTTTACTGTTGAAGTAGATATAATAATGATGAAAAACTAGAGCCAATAACGTTATTTATGCACTACTAACAAAAAAACGAAGATATGAGACCTCTATCAACCGACAGTGTCCAATGTAGATAGAGATCTACTCCCTCTCATAGAGAGGAGGCTTGTGTCCTAGCAGTTGGAACGTTAAGACTGATCATGCTAAGCACTATTTTACTCAAGATATAATTCTATGTCATCATCATCTGCCTAGCCTTTTCCCAACAATGTTGGTATCGGCTTCCAGTCTAAACAGACGCAGCTAAATACCAGTATTTTACATGGAGCGACTGCCTATCTTACCTCCACAACCGAGTTAGCACTGGGTGATACGATACCCCTTTGTAAGACTGGTTGTCAGACTATCGGGCCACTGACTACCTATAACGACCGACAAAGATCTACAATTGACAGCCGGACCAACGGCTTAACGTGCTATCCGAGGCACAGAGGAAACTCGGTATGTAATCGGTGGACACCCATCCACGGGACAACCCAGGCAAGCGCGGCTTAATCTGAAGATGGACCCGAGCGGCGTTATTATTTAGCCACGAGCTTTTCATGTATTTTTATGTAAGAAATGTATTTGTATTTCCCCCTACAATAAAATTTCAACACACGGTACAATAAAATTTAAACACAATACCATCAATCCAATAAAACTGCAATTTATTAAAAAAAACAATCACTCTTTGTTTCTGTAAAAATAAAAACGTATCAATTGTTACTTTTTATCATTTCTAGAAAATAGTGATTGCGGGTAGTGCAGAGCTTGTGTGACGTTTTGGTTTGATACTAATTTATTTAATGGATATGTCATCGTATGATTGTGAAAATCGTTAGATTTTATCTTACTCGCGAGATTATAAACGGTCGATGAGTGTAAACAGGAACAAACCATTTTAAACAATTTATGGATATAACGTGTATCTATGCCAAACCGTGTTAAATGGTGTGGGTAGACTTGTAAGTGGGTCGCGTGATGTCACCACTGGCGTACTTGCGATTCATTCCAAGTCCGTACTAATGACCGGATCCGACATAATATGTATTACTAACAATGTGTATGTGTATGACAAAACATTTAATTAATTTAGGCCCACTACTTTTGTCCAATTGTTTTCTTCTCATACAATGAAATGAAATGAAATTGAGCCAGAATCTAAAAAAAAACTTTTTAATTTTTGGCCCAAGCCTGGCACACTATTCGGAAACGACTGCAACTCCTGAAAGACAGACTCAACAATGGCGACCACCAGAAAAGCGCCGAGACAATGACCCTCGAAAAAGTCCCAGAGAAACAATTTGACTGGTTCCCGCAACGAAATTAATCAAAATCAAAATAGCGGAGGAGTATGAATAACATAATTTCCACTTCATCAAAAACAATTAGACAAATTCGAGAATCATTTGTCTGAATTCGGAGATGTTTTGTTTGTTTCGATCTGTCTAGGTTTTAGGATGTAATATTATGTAACCTAGGGTACAGCCTCTTTGTAATAAACCTTCTCTCAGACCCGGTTACAGCCTAATTTTCATTTACGCTACACGATTTGAGCCCAAATTGAGGCAGAAGCGTCATATTTCACTTGTTATACCGAGTGAAAAGCCCGGTTATACACGGGTCTAGGCAACTATCCGGATTACCCGGCTCGTCTGTTACGGTTAATGGCGCTTAAGCCTTAATTTATAAAAGATTAATGCGGTTACACTGATTATGTTACATGAGAGGACTAGGAGTCCCAATTAATAAAGGAATATTGGGGTGAAACAATGAGTTCGAAGGAAATTGTTTAACATGAAGCCAATGTTATTTCCTGCCAGGGCTGCGGGATTGTTTGAAAAAGATACCGTGGCCCTGGAACACAAAGAGCAAAGAAGGAACATGGATGGGTTTTAGTTAATACAAGTCTGACACTCCCTTCCGCTCCGCCTAGAGTGGGGGGGTCATTTGATGATTACCCATCCGAAAAAAAAAAGCCAATGTTATTTCAAACTAGCTGTAGTCTACTACTCTTTTTCAATGGAATTATGTTAACAATTTCACGGGTTTAAATAAATTTTTGCACGGAACCCTATAATCCTTTTTTTAAAATAAAAATACCCTAAGTTACTCTATATAACATCAGCTATCTGCCAGTACTGTAAAAGCCGGAACAGACGGACAGACAGAGAGACAAAACAAATTTTGTTATGCGAGTACCGTATTTACTTTCATATGCATTCAGTAAAAAGCCGTTATTTTGAAATTACAAACAGACACTTCAATTTTATTTATTTATATAGACAGTTTCTGATGCGGAAACTGTGGGTGGACTAGAATTACGTGCATATTGGATAAAATGTTAACCTGACTCGTTGGTCTATTACTCGCAAGCGCGACTGCTGAGCATTAGATCCTGGGTTCGATACCCAGGTCGGGCATAGTGTTATTGGGATTTTTTATTAGGAATTTCTCAGTAGTAGCCACTGAGTCTATATTTGTGCCCGGTTGATGGCGATAGTCTCGCCCCCTATTACATCATCTCATCATCTGCCTAGCCTTTTCCAAACGATGTTGGGGTCGGATACAGGCTAACCGAATGCAGCTAGATATCAGTATTTGACATGGTGCGACTGCCTATGACTCTGACCTCCAAAACCCATTTAGTACTGGGTAATACGATACTCCTTAGTAAGACTGGTTGTCAGACTTTTTGGGCCACTAACTACCTAACGACTGTCAAAGATCTACATATGACACCGGGGACCAATGGCTTAACGTGCTTTCCGAAGCACCGAGGAAACTCGGTATGTAATGGGTGGTCACCCATCCACAGACCAACCTATACAAGCACGGATTAATCTAAAGATCGACCCGAGCGGCTGTTATTATTTAGCCACGAGCTACCCCCTATTACATGGGACTTAAACATTACAGGCTAAATGTGGGTGTACTATCAGGTACACCTCTGCCAAACCCTTCGGCAATTACAAGTGTGATAATGTTTGCAAAACTTAGTAAAAATCTATTTTTAAATATTTTTTATACGCAAACCCTGCGTAGGGAACTACAGCTGTTTTTAAAATGGAAAGAAAAAGCAGGACAAACAGGTCAGGTCGGGTGGTTGCAGGTTCAAACCCTGCTCACACTCGAATTTTTCTTTCCATATCAAAAACAGCTTTAGTAAAAATCTATCTGGGTACAGCTGTCTAAACTCAAGGTAAACAACAAAGACTTTGCAAAGCAGGCCAGTCTATAGTTCCAGCCAAAATCTAACCATTAATATTCCTCTAGCTAAAATCCCAAACCTACACAGTTTTATAAGCGCCATTATCGTAGGACCCCAGACGTGGCCTATAAAAATTCCCGCCTACATTTGACGCGACGAAAACAAATGAATATCGCGATGAACGTAGACCACGGAACACGGAGACACGCTTCGGCGGCAACTGCTATAGGTGATGTTGACAGTTTCCATACAAACCAAGCATCTGCATGATTTGGAAAAGCCTGGTCGCCTAATCGAATATAATGGGTGCAAAAAGCTCGTCATTGCGATATTTATGTAATTCTGGGACTTACCTGGGATCCTTTTAGTTACGTAAATACTGGCGGTTAACTCCTCCGTCCAACTTTTTCGCAAGTTTTTTTAATACAAAGTTTTTGATATTATAACTTCACTTTAAATACCTCCAAGACCCCTGTTATATTTAATGCATCTAACAGCATAATGTTTTGAGTGTGTTACATTGAGTTTTACCGTTAAACGTGATTTTTTACCCCAAAAAAAAGGTCCCAGCAATAATTTTTGCGTAGAGTTACTTAGTTTTATGTACAGAATGTTTGGTTGACGGCTTCGTGAAGAGTCCGTTTACACTTTGTATATGTGGACAAATATTTTCGAAACATCCACTTCGTTTTGCTCGAATTGTGCCGAGTTTGGCTCGAATCAATCAGCGAGGGTAGATTCCGAACAAAGTGTGTCGGCACAAGTCGAATGTCATCCGAATATTCGGTTTTAGTTAAGCAAATACTGCTGTCCCTGCTGATCAAGCTTCTCGAAACTGTCAATTTTTACAATCAATCAACCTTGAATATAATGATTTAGAAATAAAGTTGAAAATCTATTAAAGAAATTTGACAGATTGTAGTAGCTTGATGTGCTGGTGTTTGTACTGCCGTCTCTAGACCTTGCCGGTGACTCCGTGTTCTGTAGCGCAGACAGCGGTCAACAAACGGCTGACCGATATTCCTGACGCTTCAGGTTTAGACTTTTAGTTTATTTTGTAAAACAGGCACGTTTGTAATGAAGAGCGATTGTAGACAGTTGACACAGGAAACCTTTTCTTTTAAATTAGAAAAATAAATAGGTAGGTACCATTTAACAACACGATTTTATTGTTTGTTAAAATCTATTTGAAATAAATAAAATCTCTTGCTTCATCGACTTCATTAAAGAAGAAACTTCATCTTTGGAGTCTAGGCTAAAATTAGCTGAAATTGGTGGTTGTAAAAATAATCCTAATCGGTAGCGGGGCTTAATTGCCCAGGATACGCCAGACACACGTAAGAATAACCAGCAGTAGCGAAGGGTCAATTTTTGTAAAAGGTAAGCTGGAGTACATATCTTTTTTTTTTCGGATTTGAAATCATCAAATGACCCCCCCCACTCTGGGCGGAGCGGAAGTGAGTGTCAGACTTATACTGACTAAAACCCATCCATGTTCCTTCTTTGCCCTTTGTGTTTCAGGGCCACGGTATCTCTTTCGAACAGTCCCGCAGCCCTGGCGGAGTACATATCTTGATTGTGATTATATTATTTGTCTATAGAACACCGACTGTGCCATTTTTCAAAGGGTAAGAATTGAGTTCTATGGAACCTTGGCCACTGATAGCCAGTCATGCAACATTAAATTTAAGAGGAACGATCTCACAGATTATATGAGTAAGGAAAGTATGTGGGTAGTTCTCCGTTTTCCATGCGTAAACTTCGTAAATCTACCGATTCCGTTCGAGAAAACAAAAACAAAAGGCTCGCGCAAAACATGGACCAATCAATAACATAATTATGTGGGTGTACTGGTCGACAACTAGGCTATCCGGCTCGATATCTGTGTCCGGTACATCCGGGCCAGAGATAACCCGGGCCCTTTGTCTGTTGGCCGTATGTGTTAACTGATAAGACTCACATTAGCGATGGTACAGTTAGTGATAGCAATTAGCTGACCCACCTTTGCATAAATGGTTGACATTTTTTAGAAAACGAATCGTTACAATTTTGTAATTCTTTTGTATTTTATTTATTTGAGCACAGTAAATAAAATATAAAAGACTCGTAAAATTCTATCGATTCATTTTCTAAAAATTCTCAACCATTTATGCAAAGGTGGGTCAGCTAATTGCTATCATTAACTGTACGTACAGTAATTTGCAGTAACTTTACGAGAGTGATGACACTTATCGACTTGGAATCGTTTTCACAAATTGTTCACAAAATCTGCTTCAAATAGGGAAATAATAATTTTATAATAATCACAACAAGCTCATAAGATTGTTAAGTTTAGTTTCCTAAGAATAGTAAACATGAGATACTCATAGCTCCTCCCATTGCTCTCTACAGCGCGGCGCCAGGCTATCAGGGCGCCGTGGCGCTTTGGGAACCCCTGCAGTGGCGAAGGTTCTATACAACTCAACTCCTACCGGCTTCCCTTTGAAAAATGGCACAGTATTTTATAGACAAATAATATAATCAAATTAAAGATATGTACTCCGGCTTACCCCTTACAAAATTGACCCTTCGCTACTGAAACCCTGAGCTAGTAATTGATATAATACAGCTTCCATTAACTACAATTGAATACACACGATTAGCCTAATACAAATAAAAGACCATTTTGCTTTCCAATGGTAAATTACGTAAATGTTTGTTAACGGTAAATGTTACTACACGACAAAGGTATTTGCGATGCGAAAGCAAAGATGTGTTGACGTTTTGTTCATAACAGGAAGGGATTTATCATTAACACTAGAAACGGGATATTTACCATGTTTACTGATTTGTTTGAGTTCCCGATATTTCGGCGCTGTTGCAAGCACCGTGATCATGGATAAACAAAAAAAAAAAAATCAGTAAACATGGTTAATATCCCGTTTCTAGTGTTAATGATAATGTTAGTGACCATGGTAGTTTAAAATCTTAGGAAGGGATTTCTGTATCCGTTATTCCCGTTTTTACTAACAATAATTGCCATTCAAATGAATGTGTAAGACTTATTGCACTAGTTTTGAATGGATACGCGCATATTACGATATGAGGTTGCATGCCCTCAATTCAATGTAACTGTTTAAAATTTTTAAAATTCGCCCTCCCGAGCCACAAGATACAAGCGATGCTTAGTTTGTGGCTCACCGATTATAAATATGACACAACTGTTTTATTTCTATTGTTTAATAAACTGATTTGATTTGATTTGATGTACAGCCATGGATAAGTGAACAGTTTTCTCTTACACACGTCCATGCACGCATGTGCAGAACAAAACATTTTTTTTTTTTTTTTTGTTTTACAAAAACTGTACATTTAGGCGCAGTAGTATTGTTTCTCATACAATGGTATAATTAGTACTTATAAGTAAAGTATAACTAAAATATATTCAACAGTTGCAAGTAATAATAATTCAATTCAGATGTCAGCGTCCTGCCCGATCTAGGTTTATTTAAACCTGTTTTTGAGACCATCACTTTACCTAGCGCAATTTACTTAGAACAGTAAAAATATAAAATTTAAATAATCTATTGACAACTCAAACTATAATCAATAATTGACCAATACCTGAGGAGGCTCTCGTTAGGCAGCTGGATCAAGGGCTTGATTCAGAAAGCAGCACTCCTGGACACGGCTCGTATTGTTAGGAGGTTCCTCTCTCTGGAGCGCTGACCGGCGGTAGCTTGGACCCTGTTCCCGATACCGGTAGGCTACAATTTTTTTATATTGTTTTTCTAAGGAATATTTAAAAATGTAATTAATTTGTATAGAATTATATAAAGTAACTAAAATGAAATTGGTACAAAAGAAAAACACTAAAACTAGCTTAAGTAAATATGTACAAATAGATACGCGGGGATAAAATAATCAAACCACAACTTCTAGAAGTTTTTCTGTGTCTGTGTACGGTTTGACTGTACAGGCAAAGCCGTACATGCATTACTTATCGTCTAAGGCCGGCTTTATTCAACAATTTCAGAAGTAAACTTATACTGTCACTTATGGGATATCTTCCGTGATTGTTCATAATCACTACATAGTATAAAACAAAGTCGCTTTCCGCTGTCTGTCCCTATGTATGCTTAGATCTTGAAAACTACGCAACGGATTTAGATGCGGTTTTTTTTAATAGATAGAGTGATTCAAGAGGAAGTTTTGTATGTATATATTGCACCTGTGCGACGCCGTAGCGGGTTGCTAGTTTTGTATAAGTTTAGTTGTAAACAGTGACAGCTTAAAACAGTGTTTGAATTTGAGAAGTAATTTATTTAGTGTCAACATAATTTTGGCCCAGACAGTTTTTAGAAAAGCCCTTGAAATTCTAATTACTTAGTAAATACCCTCTTTTGACTGAATAGCGACAGCTGACGACCTTTCTTTTGTAATTTCCATGGAAAACACAGAACGAACTTTGTTTACGAGGCATTATTAACAATTCTCCAACAAAATGGAGCGCGTAATATTCTGAACACGCAACAAAATAGACACCTTAGTGCAAAACGATATCTCTTCACTGAATTTCATCTAAAATAACTCAGCGAAAATCAACTTTACTACTTCGAAGACAAAGTTCAAATTACAGCGCTGAAAAGTCCTATTTACATTTGATTTTCAGCACTCGTTTCGCCACAGGCGTCAGGGGAAAATGTAAATAATAATAACAGTGTTGCTCGACAATAAAGGTTATTATTGCTTGTTCGTGAAGTTAGTTGTTTATGTAGTAGCGAATTTGTTGGAGATGTTAGTATTAATGTACTTTTATCCTAACGCGACGGGAGGCGAAAGAAGGTTGATGTTTTTTCATTCGTCGTATGGTCATCATCTGCCTAGCCTTTTCCCAACTATGTTGGGGTCGGCTTCCAGTCTAACCGGATGTAGCTGAATACCGGTATTTTACATGGGGCGACTGCCTATCTGACCTCCACAACCCAGTTAGTACTAGGTAATACGATACCCTGGTAAGACTGGTTGTCAGACTTTTTTTGGACCACTGACTACCTGTAACGACTGTCAAAGATCTACAAATGACACCCGGGACCAACGGCTTAACGTGCTTTTCGACGCATAGAGGAAACTCGGTATGTAATGGGTGGTCACCCATCCACAAACCAACCAAAGCTAGCACGGCTTAACCTAAAGATCGATCCGAGCGGCTGTTATTATTTAGCCACGAGCTCCTCCATTTTCCTTTCATTCTTCGTATGGTGCTGTTACACAAATACTTTTGGATAAGAGAAAGTTTACCAAACCTGTTTTGGAAATGAAAATTGTAAGCCTTTTTTTTTTTTCCGGTTGGGAAATTATCAAATGACCCCACCCCCCCACTCTGGGCGGAGCGGAGGGGAGTGTCAGACTTGTACTGACTAAAACCCATCCATGTTCCTTCTTTGCCCGTTGTGTTCCAGGGCCACGGTATCTCTTTCGAACAGTCCCGCAGCCCTGGCAGGCATCGGCCCATGCGGACCCCTACTTGATTGCTGACATCTCTTTGAGGCGCGCGTGGAACACGAACGCACCGTCGACACGGCCTGTCGTCATAAGACGGCGGGACGGCGAGCTAGCCCATAACTCGCCGTCCACAGGCCAGCGCCTACGGTGGTCGGAAGCGACCACGTGACCCCCGACGCCCAGGGCGTCTCCCGCGGCGGCTGGGACGTGAGGTTCTTTCCCTCTCACGTCCTGCCACCTCCTTCACTAGCATGACTGCTTCGCAGAAGGAGGTGACGGCTTCCCATTCCCTCTCGCTCCGGACCATGGCTTGAACCAAGGCCGGACGCGAGAGATAGCCGCCGCCAATCGCCGCTATGAGGACACGGCGGTGCTCCGCCCAAGCGGGGCAGACCTCCACGGTGTGTTCCACCGTGTCCTCCGGACGATCCTCGCAGTGGAAACACCCGGGCGTTTCCTCCCGCCCGATTCGGTGCAGGAACCTCCCGAAACAACCGTGTCCGGTGAGGACCTGCGTCAGGCGGTAGGTGAGGGCGCCGTGGCGCCTCTCTAGCCACTCCTCAAAGAGGGGACTTATTGCCACTATGGTGGCGTGCCCTGCACGGGGTTGCGACAGTCGCTCTCTCCATGTCGCCATGAGATCACGCCGGAGGTCTGTCCGCTGAGCGGCAATTTGTCGCGGCAGCGGAGTTTCCCCCCGACATAGTGCTTCCGCGCGCCATTCATGCAGGCGCGCGAGGACTATCGCCTCCAGATCCCATGGCGGCAGTCCGGCAAGGAGGCTAGCCGCCTCGCCGGAGATCGTGCGGTACCCCCGGATTAGCCTTATGGCTATCACCTTTTGGGGCACGTTCAGGTAGTGGGCGGCTTGCCGCCTCAAAGAACGCGCCCACACCGGGGCCCCGTAAAGGGCCATGGACCACACGACCCCCGCGTAAAGCGTCCGGCAGGAGGCGTTTGGACCCCTCAGGTTGGGCAAGAGCCGCTTGAAGGCAGCCCCTGTCCGTTCCAGTTTGGGAGCCAAACGTCGGAAGTGCTCCACGAACTTCCACCGGCTGTCGAGGACGAGTCCTAGGTACTTCAACGTCGACCCGACGCCGATGGAAACCCCTCCTGCCATCAGTAGGGATCCCGACGGTGGCGCATTCCGAGGCCCATGAAAACACATGGCCTTGGACTTGTGCAATGCCACCTCGAGACCCAATTGACGGATCCTCTCCACAACTATCGCAACCCCGCGTGTCATGTTTTCGGCCGCCGCCTCGTGCGACCTCCCTTGTGCCAGTACCAGCGTGTCGTCAGCGTAGCAAACTACACTGACGCCGGTAGGGAGGTCGGCGCGCAGCACCCGGTCGTAACCGATGTTCCACAAGGCCGGCCCCAGAACCGAACCCTGTGGAACACCGCACGACATCTCTCGCCAGTTCCATTCTCCGCTCCGACTGGGGTAGATGACGGAATGCGCCTTTGGCGGTAGCCTTTAGCTGTTGTCCGCGACTTCATTGACGTGGAAATTTTGATGTGTATCATCATCATCATCATCATCATCATCATTTCAGCCAAAAGACGTCCACTGCTGGACATAGACCTCCCCCACGTGTGGCCACATTGACCGGTCCCGTGCGACTCGCATCCACTTGATGCGTATGTGTGAGAAAAAAAAAAACCTATTTGCTATTCTAATCTGTCTCTGTGCCAAATTACATCCAGATCCGTTCAGCCGTTCTGGCGTGATTGAGTAACAAACATTCGACCGTCTATTTAAAATTTCGCATTTAAAATAGTAGTAAAATTAAAAATTTTAAAAATGCTATTTCCTGAAATAGCGTGCGTTTTTTTTAAGGAAAACCTCGTAACGTTTTACCTCTTGCCTGGAAATCTAATTCAAACTTGCTTCAGCATCAGAAAAATAATTTTATAATACGAAAAATAGGTACATATTTAGGATCTCCAACGTAGTTAAAACAAAAGCAGTATGTAGCAGGTGGCGTTCTGTAGATCTGCCTACCTCTTTGTGAAGAAAGCGTGAGTTTACGTACCTACAATCAAATACAAAGAAGAAAGGAATTTTATCCTTCCTCTTCCTGAGGTTTTACCGGTCCTCTCCGAGTGGCGAATACCGTAAACATGGCTTTTAAGATCGCTTAGCACGCGACAATTTTGTTTCATCTACAATGCACTTTTTTCGTGGAAACATTTTGGATAGTTCTATTTTTGATTCAGAAATCGTTTCTGCTGGTACTTCGGGGTGACTCGATTATTTTTAAATCTTGTTTCGAGTTAATGACGCAAGGTTTCTAATTTAACAAAATATCTTACTTACCTATTATGTACCTGCTGATCATGGGGTTTGATTCCCGGGTAGGGCAAAGTGTAAATGCTCTTTTCCATTATGAATTTCTCAGTAGCAGCCGCGGAGTCTCTATTTTGTGCCCGGTTGATGGCAATAGGCTGGCCCCCTATTACACGGGACTTAAACATAACTGGCAAAATGTTGGTGTAATATTAGGTACCCTCTGCCTTAGCTTTTGGGGATTACAGACGTGATGTTATGTTATGTAAATCGTTCGGCCCAAGTCTTCGGATTATTGTTTAACAAAATATACAATCTACCTCCTATGTACCTTGATAGATCGCTCTCAATTTAAAGTGAAACAAAAGTCGGGCAAATGTTATTAATTACATTGAAGTGTGTCATGAATGTTTAAAAAATAAATAAAAGCTGAACTACACCCCCTACTTACTACTAACCTGACGTGTAGCTAAGCAATAGTGTCTGTTTTTCTCACGATAAAAGGCCAGACATTTTAACACAAAATGAATAAAACTTGCAAGAATGTTGTCTAAGAGAAATTCTTTGTAATGTAGTTCAGGGCAGTAAGCTCTAGACATTGCTAAACAACGAGGCATAGTTTTCAAAGGCACATTGATACCAATATGTCGTATTTTAATACAAAACCGTGTAAATATGAGATGATAATTGCCAACTTCACAAGTTAAATGAAGTCGTCCAGCGATCGCCACCCCGTAAGAACTCCTTGGTTTTAACAATTATAATACGAGTATTGCGGATCCGGTCATTGGTACGGACATAAAATGAATCGCAAACGCGCCAGTGGTAACATCAAGCGACCTACTGATCAGTCTATCCATACCACAGCGTACTTCTACAGAGCTGTGATGTTAATAGCTCAAGGCGAGGACGACTTTGAGTGTCTGATCGTAGAGGAGTTGAGACGTCCCGGAACTGGATCTGAATCATTGTGCCCCGTGTTATTGTGTTAAATTGTAATTTCAAGTAATTTGTTACAGAAACAGTATATCGTACCCAGTGTATTTTCCATTGCACGAAACCCATCTTCTGCCCACATGATGTACGAGCCTAACGGAATAAATCCTGACAAAACGACAAATAATTATTGCCTGCCTGTTTTGTGACTGTAACACTTTGCCCGACCCGGGTATCGAACCCAGGACCTCTTGCTCAGCTATCGCGCTTGCGACCACTTCACCGACGGGGCAGCAGACATATTTAAATAGTTAAAAACTAGATCCAGGAATTATAACTAAATATATATGCATGTTGCGTCTGATTCCATAACTAATGTTAAATTATATCAGTAGATACAAAACACAGCTTGAATTGAAGCTTCTGATTGTAATATAATTCCCCTGTAATTCAACCATACCTAGCAATAGTTCTACCGTAAATATTCCAGACATCAATATTTATCTACCCGCGAAAGCCAACAGAATCCGTTTAGTCAAGAAATATTATCTTTATTACGTCGCCTTCGAACTTTGGGTCCAACATTGGAAATATAATATTGCAAATGTTGGGGCTAATGCTATCTGTAGACTAATATAATAAAGCTGAAAAGTTTGCTTGTTTGAATGCGCTAATCTCTAGAAATATCAGTCGCATTTGAAAATTTTGTTTTGCATTTGATAGCTAATTTCTTGGGGAAAGACTAAAGTTATCTTCGACCATCAGGAGCCGAGTGAAAACCAAAACGGAGGTGACACCACGGGGCTCAGCTAGTTTTCTCGACACACACGTTAAATGAGTGGTGTTGGTGACCAATGTTAGCCAATGTTGGAGCTCGAGTTACAACAAATGGTATGGCTTTCTCGATATTATTGGGTAATATCTTGAAGATATTGTGATTGTATTTTATATTCGGGAATATTTATTTGGATATAGGCAGCCGTAGACGGTTTTCAGGAGGTTATTGTAGACCTTAAATAATATTTATTTTGTTAGATATTGTATTGTGTTTTATGGAGTGTTTCTAGGGCACATGCGTGCAAAATGTTAATTACACCATGAGGTTATCATTGTATGGACATGTGATACGGAGGAATGAGGAAAGTTTTGAGTATAATTGTGGATGGCTAAAGAGTAGAGGAAGACCAAAAATATGATTTGACGGCAAGGTTGGCGCAGTGGTTGAGCGATTGACTGCTGCGCTTCGTGTCGCGGGTTCGATTCCCGCACGAAATAAATATTTGTATGGCCTGCAGGTAGTTGTTCCGGGTCAGGCTGTCTGTGTATGTGAATTGAAATGTTTGTAAACGCACCCACAATACAGGGGCAATTCCTAGTGTGGGGCAACGTTTTGTTAAAAAAAAAATGATGGATGGATTGTGTAAAGGATGATATGGCTAGAAAGGAGATAACTGCTGAGAAGTCGAGTAATAGAGGAGTATGGAAGAAGAAGACATGCTGCGCCGACCACAAATAAATTGGGATAAGGACAGGAGAATGACGACGATGATGATAATTAAATTGAGTTAAACAAGAGAGGGGATTTCTTGTAAATAAAGCGCTATCATGTCTAGTACTTAGACAAAATGTTACGAAAATAAGATTTGTTGGAGAGTAGCTAACCTAGCTATACTTGTCAGCTTAAAAATATTGTTAAACCGGGCTGAAAGAAATATTTTTCATTATTATTTAAGTCCCATGCAATAGAGGGCGAACCTATTGCCATCAACAGGGCACAAATCTAGACTCCGTGCTGTTACTTAATGAAATTCTTGATGGAAAAACCCAATAACACTTTGCCTGACCCAGGAATCGAACCCAGGACCTCATGCTCAGCAGTCGCGCTTGCGGCCACTAAACCAACGACGCAGTCTATTAAATACTTGTCTCGATCAAAACACGTAATACTTACCCTAGCATCTCAATTTTTCCGTAACGCAAAAAAACATGTCCGTATCGCAAACATAACCTACGTATCAATCAAATAAATCATCCATTACGTAGTACATAAAATGTCAATAAATTACACATTTACCAAACCTTTAAATAGCAGTAACTCCAAGAAACAGATCGCTTGTACAGCAGTCATTCAGTTATATTTACCGATGAGTTGAATGCTTTCCATGAATACCGCGAAATTAATCGTAACGACCATTTAATATTGAGCTTATGTGTTTGTATTGAAGTTAATTGATGGTGTATAAAGGGTGTAAATAGACCCTTAAAGAAGCCGAAAGGCACTTATTCTCCCCATCTTTGCGATCATTTTTTTTATTCTAGACCATACCTGGGAACCTTCTAGTTACGGAGATATTGAGGGTCAAAATTCCAACTTATTCACAAGATTTTTTTTAAACACCTCCACGACCCCCGTACTATTTAACCCACCTATCATCACAATCCTTTGAGTGCGTTCCATCGAGTCCTACCGTAAAACGTATTTTTCATCCGCCAAAAAAAAGTCGTTATAATTTTTGCGTAAAGTTACTTAGTTTGATGTACAGAATGCATGGTTGACGGCTTCGTGAAGGGTCTGTTTACACACTGTATAAAAGGAAACGCTATATAATTATTAATGGAGCATAGTATCCGTGGAGTTAATCTTACTGATCGTATAAGGCACTCGGTACTGCCTTCCAAAACTCATTCTGCTGCTGAACTGGACCGGCTGGGCAGCTATGGGCTAAAGTAACCACACAATTTGTCCCAAACAGCAGCAAATGGCAACGCGGCAGGCCCAGAAGGAGATGGCGGGATGAACTCGATTCTTTTGACAAGGATTGGCGAATAACTACACTGGTTAGTGATAAGTGGATGGAGGGAAGCCTTTTGTCCTGCAGTGGGACACAAATAGCTAACTATTATTTAGAAATAATAAGAAGTAAGCACTTGGTTAGGTTTGTTCAAGAACTGGTCAAGTCTTATTCAGATTCGGGTACTGAGGGCATTTGTGTTTTAAATACTTGATAACAAAGGCCACAGTAACATGTATTCTGTGAAATTTGCAAATGGCGCCCTACCTCATCATCATCTGCCTAGTCTTTGGCTTCCTACAGCCCTGTGACAGACAGCTGGACTTTTTAAGTTCCATAGCGAAATTGCAGAAATATAATGATCCCTCACAATTTTGTCATGTTTTTCTATCCGTCCGTCCGGATGCTACATAGCCGTTGTGAAAATATTTCCAAGTTTTATAGCGTTTATAAAATTATTAAATAAGACAGAAAGCAACGATGTAGGGGTCCTCAAGGGCCGATGCCTGCCAGGGCTGCGGGACTGTTCGAAACAGATACCGTAGCCCTGGAACACAAAGAGACAAGAAGGAACATGGATGGGTTTTAGTCAGTACAAGTCTGACACTCCCTTCCGCTCCGCCCAGTGTAGGGGGAGGGAGGGGGTCATTTGATGATTTCAAATCCGAAAAAAAAAGACCCCGTCTCATCATCTGCCGAGCCTTTTCCAAACTATGTTGGGGTCGGCTTTCGGTCTAAACAGATGCAGCTAAATACCAGTATTTGACATGGAGCGATTGCCTATCTGACCTTCACAACCCAGTTAGTACTGAGCAATACAATATTCCTTGGTAAGACTGGATGTCTGAATTACGGGCCTGTGTGTCGCTGAAACGCCTTTCAAAAATTTACAAATGACAGCCGAGACAAACGGCTTAACGTGCGTTCCGTGTTATGGAGGATGTATGAAGGATTGTTCAAAACAGCAGAGGAAATAAGTTATCAAAGTCACCGTGATCAATACAGACTTGTACTAGATGAGCTCCCTAGATTAGCAAAATATAATAAAAGCTGTCTGGCTATTTGTGTGTGCGTGTTTATAATAAATTACCTAATGTATTAAAAATATTAAATTGTAGGTTATTCAAAATTAAACTATATAAATGGCTGAATGAAAATAATTTCTATAGTATTAAGGATTTTTTTGAGCATAAATATAATGTTTATCAATTCAAATTTGTTTATTCTTGTAAGTTTGCATGCTTTAATTTTAAGCAAAACATGTATGATCTCATATGCCATAATACTCCTACTGTATACCATGTATACCATGTTTTACGCAAATAAATTATCTTATCTTATCTTATCATTCCAAGTCAACAGATGGTCTATAGTCCGACCTAGACAAGCGCGGCTTAACCTTGAAGATCGACCCATGCTGTTATGATTTTAAAGCCTTGAGCTCCTCAAATACCACCCGTCTAAAAGTGTTTATTTCCATCGTAGAACGATGTTTCTCAGAAAGACCGTAATCGAATGCCAGCGAACGTCGAGGCGGACTGACACTGATGTAAATGCTTTATTTGTACGAAGCCCTTTTCTCGAAAGAAGCTCATAAGTATTTAAATTACTTTGCTAACGACTTCTTTTTACCCGACTGCGGCAAACCCCAAAAGGAGAGTGATGTGTTTGACCTGTATGTATGTCTGTTTCTATGTTCCCTCGTAACTCCTAAATGGGTAAACGGATTTGGATAAATTACACGTCGTTAGATTCCTCTTGGTCGCGAGTGTCACTGGTTACATTGAAATGAAAAACAAAGTAAAATGGCGGATTTAGGGTGCCATATCGTAGCGTTCGAATATATTTTTTCTTCCAATACCATCGAGTGAGGTATCAAAATAAAGGGTAATTACAAAAATATATACAACTTATATGTTAAAAGTAATTCGAAGTGACAATTCGTATGATAGAAAAATCATCTGCGAATTCTTTCACGCTACTAAACTAAAGAGCTGGAAACAAAAACAGTTGTTGAAAAAACTAAAAAACCCCACCTAAAAAAAAGGAAAACTGTTTTACAATGAATTTGTATTCATGCTTCCATACTATAAACATGGAAGGTAAAGAGAGATTTAAGTACATTTCGCTCGTGTTTAAGTGCCACGTATGACATAACATCACGCTTGTTATCCACGTAGGGCTAGGCAGAGGTGTACCTAATACACACACACTCACACACATTTCACCAGTTATGTTTAAGTCCCATGTAATAGGGGGCGAACCTATTGCCATCAACCGGGCGCAGATACAGACTCCGTGGCTACTGAGAAATTTCTGATCGAAAAACCCAATAACACTTTGGCCGACCTGGGAATCGAACCCAGGACCTCATGCTCAGCAGTCGCTCACTAGTCCACATAATGATAAGAAAGTAAAGTAAAACCCTCCTACGTTAAGTACAACAGCAACGTTAACGAGGCAGTCGATTGCTGTTAGCTTTTATGAATAATCGGATTTTTGATAAAAACTACATAATCGTAATAAGATAGGCTTGAAAAAATATCGTGTAGACCGACAAACAACCCGGGACAACAATTTTCATAAGAGACACATATAAACGCATTATAAATCCTCAGTACGTAGTGAGAATAAAATTATCGTATTAGTGCTACGGCGTAGCGGCCGCGCTACGGCGTAGCTGTAGGGCTACGGTCTCGTGGCATGCATAAATAATCTGCTACGCGTCGACTCGTCAAGTCACCAAATTGCTTTGTCATTGACATGGTATTGTGTTCTCCTTACAAATGAAATTGGGATGGAATAATGTTAAGCTTATTTGTTGAACTTTAGCAGCTCATGTGTTTGCTAGTTGTTGTAGGCCAATCTAACAAAGAAAAAAAAAATATTATTCAGGACTAGATATTCCACTTTCGTAAACCTGAGAGTATAATCATAATCAGCCTAGAACGTTCCCACTGCTGGGATACAGGGCTTTTCTCTAATTTACGAGGGGAGCGGGCTCTAATCCACCATTCAGGTCCAGGGTGGGTAGATAGATACCACAAAAATGTTTTAAATTTTCTTTTGAAATTCATGCCGGTTTCTCGACTTTGTTTTTTTTTATTTACCGTTTTGAGAGCAGTGGAATAAGTTACACAAAGTAAAAAGCTTATTAAAAATAGGTTTCCGCCGGTGTCGGGAGCAGGGTCCTAGCTATCGGTGGTTAGGGCTCCAGAGACAGGAATCTCCTCACAATGCGGGCCGCATCGAAGAGTATTGCCTTCTGAATCAGGCCCTTGATCCAACCGCCCAGTAGCCTTGAAAGATGATGTATAGGCAATCGGCACTATGATAGCCGAGCTCACATTACATTCTTTTAAGATTTAACACAAAACTAGCACTTCGCCCGAAAAAATGTGATAACCAGCTCTGCTAATATGCATGATATAAATAAAACTTATAGCCTATAGCACCCACGGATAATGTTGATGAGAATATTTCGAATTGGATTATTAGTTCTTGAAATTATCCCCTACATACAAACAAATTTTACCTCTTTATTATAATGTTAGTATAGATTTATCCTACTTAAAATAGTTGAGAAATACCCTATAAAGTCAAATAACTTTGCAAAGTTACACGCTGGCGTCTATAAAAAGCTAAGCAAGCAACTCAGATACATCTAGTGCTGTCTGTTGGCTATTGAGGCATCCGCCTTTCAGTTCGTGCTTCGTTTGAATCGCTGGCTTCAAACTGTATTGGAAAGTGTTGTGCTGTATTTTTTTTTTTCTGCTTAGTAGTTGCGGTTTTGTGCAGATTGCTTAGTTATCTAGGAAATAAACGGAGTATTCTACAAGTGCATGTACGAAGCCATATTGTAATACCAATAGCTACATAAATACTCTTGCAAAACAACATCATGAACTACAAGATTTCAAACTATCATGGTCACTAACATTTTATTTCCTTTAATTAATTCTTTGTCTTATCTAATACATTTTTAAATGTTTTTACAAAGAAAAGTAAACAAAACATTTAAAAATATAAAAAATAGATGGCCCATCGGCATCAGGAACAAGGTCCAAGCTACCGGCGGTCAGGGCTCCAGAGAGAGGAACCGCCTCACTATGCGTGCCGTGTCCAGGAGTACTGCTTTCTGAATCAAGCCCTTGACCCAGCCGCGCAATAAGAGCCTCCTAAGGTGTTGGCCGAGGCTCTCTGCTATTAGTCCATTAACCGTAACGACTATCGGTACAATGATTGCAGAGTCCACGTCCCACATGTCGACAACCTCGTGTGCTAAATCAAGATACTTGATTTTTTTATCATTCTCAGCTTTCACGAGATTCTCGTCATGAGGGACAGTGATATCAACAATCATTGCACGGCGTTCTCGGCGATCTATCACAACAATATCAGGTTTATTTGCTAAAATAGTCCTGTCTGTGATGATAGATCGATTCCAATACAATGTGGCATGACCATTATAACTAACATTATTATTAACACTACAAACGGGATATTTACCATAATCACGAGCGGACACAGTGAGTTTCGTGTGTCAAGTTGCAAGTGACAGTGGTAGCGGTACTGACTGCAAATAAACGAACAAGAAAGAGGGTAGACCGATTTGTCTGCTCATAAACACGCACCCGCAATAACTTCAGTTTATCCGTGATCATGGTGCTTGCAACAGCGCCGAATATCGGGAACTGAAAGAAACAACACACACAAACACACACACAAACAAAACAACAAACACAAACAAACATGGTAAATACACAAGCAAACACAACACAAGTAAACATGGTAAATATCCCGTTTCTAGTGTTAATAATAATCATGAACAACAGTTATAAATTAAATAATAATTACAATTAGTGCCACTTTTATCAGTGCATTAGCTGTGTCTGGAATTCACAGAAATCATTGTACAGACTCAAAGACATTCAATTATTTATGAGCGATAGACGGGACAAGACGAAGAACGCCCGCTGTCAGGTAGCGTTCGTGTGTCAAAATCGAAAATGTTCGGGATCAAAAATTTTCTGTGAAAACAGTCCTAATGTCCGCTCTATAAGTATTTTAAATCTCTTTGTACAGACTTCTTTTATTGGCATTAAAAGTTAATGGAAACGTGAAGATATTTTAAATAAAAAAACGTCTAGTGGTAACAAGTAAGGCATGCCTCATGCTCGGTTCGATAACCAGGTCGGGCAAAGTGTTATTGGAGTTTTTCTATCAGGAATTTCTTAATAGCAGCCACGGAGTCTAGTTATGATGTTAGATGGTAATAGGCTCGCCCCCTATTACATGGGACTTAAAAACATAAGTGGCGAAATGTGGGTGTGCCTGTTAATCATAAATAATAATGTCATTGTTTAATGATCCTATGATGAAATTAATTGGGCTAAATAAACTTCGTCTCTGAGCGACGGTAAGCTAATATGCGAGTCTAAACGAAGCACAAGTCGATGTTCACGCTAAATTGGTTTAATAGCTCTAAAGGCGACGTACAGCTTGACTTTAATCTTAGCTTTCAATATGTTGCTGTAAGCTGTTGAGCTATTCTGTTACAACCATTCTCTGCTTGTTATTTCCATTGAGAAAATTGAGTTTTGACTCAGATATTGAAACAGGGATTTCAAAAATGAGGTTGTTATTCAAAATAACCTTACAGATTTGTTTTTTTAGTTAAAGTAAAGAAACTTTTACGATACGTTCTATTTATGTTGATATATATGAGCGTCCGTCCAGGGATGAATGAAAGGCATTTGCATGTGGCTGAGATGAGAATGCTGAGTGGAATGTGTGATGTTACGAGAATGGATAAAATAAGAAATGAGTACATAAGGGGAAGTCTGAAAGTGGCGCCAGTGACTGAAAAATTGTGTGGTAATCGATTGTTGTGGTGGTATGTGATGCGGAGGAATGAGGAAAATGTCGTGAGGAAAGTTTTGAGTATGAATGGACATGGGTATAAGAGAGGAAGACCAAAGAAACGATGTATGGACTGTGTACAGAATGATACGGCAAGAAAGGAGGTGTATGATGAGATGGCGAGTAATAGAGAAGTATGAATGAAGAAGACATGCTGCGCCGACCCCAAATTAATTAGGATAAGGACAAGATAATGATGATGGTGAATTAGAGCGTTTGACCAATTTTATTATTTTAAATGATCCCACTGAAACGTATTATCGGAATAAAAAATATACGATATTCTTAGGTAAGTCATGGTCTATACTTACCCCTAATTTGATCTAAATCCGTTTAGCCGTGAAGACGTAGAAAGATAACAAACAGACAGACAGACTGGCTGACTCATAGACAGAGTCTCACTTTCGCATTTCTGATATTTTGTAGTTTGTAATAATATTTTATATATTTTTTATTAAATACCCAAAGTTCTCAAACACTGTCAAGTGGGGCTCGAATCTAAAGAGTTTATTAAATGAAAATGTAACCAACAACATATTTACCCGCTGTGTCAACAGACCCTACTGTTCATACGGGCCATGAACTTATATTCTATCTATGTATTTCAACTTCCCAACTCCAGGTAAAAACAAAAGATAATAATCTATAACCTAACCAAATTCCCTTGACAAATGTCTTTGTTTATGTCTGACTTCAAACAATATCCTTGTAGATATTTGTCCTTATTTCTACACCCATATGTCATACTAGCTGTGCCCCGCGATTTCACCGCCTTCGGAACCCGACTTTTGCTTCGTTTTCATTCAGAGTTCTTTCTGACTTTTTTTGATTTTTACTCGGCGCTTAAGGGAAGTAGTGTTTTTTTTTTTCTGTTGGGTAATCATCAAATGACTCTGGGCGGAGCGGAAGGGAGTGTCAGACTTGTACTGACTAAAACCCATCCATATTCCTTCTTTGCTCTTTGTGTTCCAGGGCCACGGTATCTCTTTCTAACAGTCCCGCAGCCCAAGGGACGTAGCTTTTTTTTTTTTTTTTTTTCCGGATGGGAAATCATCAAATGTCCCCCCCCACTCTGGGCGGAGCGGAGGGGAGTGTCAGACTTGTACTGACTAAACCCATCCATGTTCCTTCTTTGCCCTTTATGTTCCAGGGCCACGGTATCTCTTTCGAACAGTCCCGCAGCCCTGGCAGGCATCGGTCCATGCGGACCCCTACTTGATTGCTGACATCTCTTTGAGGCGCGCGTGGAACACGAACGCGCCGTCGACACGGCCTGTAGTCATAAGACGGCCGGACGGCGAGCTAGCCCATAACTCGCCGTCCACAGGCCAGCGCCTACGGTGGTCGGAAGCCACCACGTGACCCCCGACGCCCAGGGCGTCTCCCGCGGCGGCTGGGACGTGAGGTTCTTTCCCTCTCACGTCCTGCCACCTCCTTCACTAGCATGACTGCTTCGCAGAAGGAGGTGACGGCTTCCCATTCCCTCTCGCTCCGGACCATGGCTTGAACCAAGGCCGGACGCGAGAGATCGTCGCCACCAATCGCCGCTATGAGGACACGGCGGTGCTCCGCCTAAGCGGGGCAGACCTCCACGGTGTGTTCCACCGTGTCCTCCGGACGATCTTCGCAGTGGAAACACCCGGGCGTTTCCTCCCGCCCGATTCGGTGCAGGAACCTCCCGAAACAACCGTGTCCGGTGAGGACCTGCGTCAGGCGGTAGGTGAGGGCGCCGTGGCGCCTCTCTAGCCACTCCTCAAAGAGGGGACTTATCGCCACTATGGTGGCGTGCCCTGCACGGGGTTGCGACAGTCGCTCTCTCCATGTCGCCATGAGATCACGCCGGAGGTCTGTCCGCTGAGTGGCAATTTGTCGCGGCAGCGGTGTTTCCCCCCGACATAGTGCTTCCGCGCGCCATTCATGCAGGCGCGCGAGGACTATCGCCTCCAGATCCCATGGCGGCAATCCGGCAAGGAGGCTAGCCGCCTCGCCGGAGATCGTGCGGTACCCCCGGATTAGCCTTATGGCTATCACCTTTTGGGGCGCGTTCAGGTAGTGGGCGGCTTGCCGCCTCAAAGAACGCGCCCACACCGGGGCCCCGTAAAGGGCCATGGACCGCACGACCCCCGCGTAAAGCTTCCGGCAGAAGGCGTTTGGACCCCTCAGGTTGGGCAAGAGCCGCTTGAAGGCAGCCCCTGTCCGTTCCAGTTTGGGAGCCAAACGTCGGAAGTGCTCCACGAAGTTCCACCGGCTGTCGAGGACGAGTCCTAGGTACTTCAACGTCGACCCGACGCCGATGGAAACCCCTCCTGCCATCAGTAGGGATCCCGACGGTGGCGCATTCCGAGGCCCATGAAAACACATGGCCTCGGACTTGTGCAATGCCACCTCGAGACCCAATTGCCGGATCCTCTCCACAACTATCGCAACCCCGCGTGTCATGTTTTCGGCCGCCGCCTCGTGCGACCTCCCTTGTGCCAGTACCAGCGTGTCGTCAGCGTAGCAAACTACACTGACGCCGGTAGGCAGGTCGGCACGCAGCACCCAGTCGTAACCGATGTTCCACAAGGCCGGCCCCAGAACCGAACCCTGTGGAACACCGCACGACATCTCTCGCCGGTTCCATTCTCCGCTCCGACTGGGGTAGATGACGGCCCTGTCCGTCAGGTAGTCCCCGACCACACGACGAAGGTAGGTCGGCACCCCGTGATACCGGAGTGCCTCCGCAATGCAGCTCCAGGGCATGGAGTTGAAGGCGTTGGCGATGTCAAGAGACACCGCCAAGACAACCCCGCCCCGGGACACCGCGTCCCCCGTCGTGAGGGCTCTCACGCGCATGATGGCGTCCACCGTCGAGCGCCCCTTGCGGAAACCAAACTGGTGTTCCGCAAGATCCGGCCCCATCCCTGCGAGGTGCCCGGCGAGGCGGTTGGCAATGACTCTTTCAAAGAGCTTGCCCACCTCGTCGAGCAACACAATGGGCCGGTATGCGGACGGAGAGTCAGCAAGGCGCCCTGGCTTCCGGATGAGGACCAGCTTCCCCGTCTTCCAACGAAGCGGGAACTGGCCTCTCTCCAAGCATGCGCTTAGGAGCCCTTCCAGTTGGGGCCCGAGAGCCTCAGAGGCCAGGACCCAGGCTTTGCCAGGCAAGCCATCGGGTCCCGGGGCGGTATTTCTGGCTTTCAGCCTGCGTACCGCCACTCTCAGGTCTACCCCAGTCACCTCCGGAACGTCATCGTCGTCATCGGTGTGGTCCGCTTCCGGCACCGCACGCATGGTGCCGGAGCCATAGGCGGGGGAGGATGCTCCCCTCGCGAAGGGAACAGAACGCTCACCACGTCCTCCACGAGCTCAGGCCGGAGACTCTGCGTTAGCGGGGGGGCCCGGGTGCGGAGTTTGTCCCGCACCATCTTGTAAGGGCGCCCCCACGGATCTCCGTTCAGAGACTCCAGCATCTCCTCGCGGACCAAATGCTTGGCCCGCCGGAGCCTCTTGGAGGGCGGTCTTTGCCGCTCTGTACCCCTCGTACAGCTCCGCCTCAATGGCTGCCGCATCCGGAGGGCGGATGCGGAGCCTGCGATGCCTGGTGTACAGGTGCCGCGCGGCAACGCACGCCTTGCGCAGAGACGTCAGCTCTTGCGACCACCAGTACACCTGACGCCGGGCGCTTCCTGGCCGAACTCGGGGCATTGCCACGTCGCAAATCTCGGACATGGCCTCCTGGAACCAACCCGCCTCGTTGTTGATGTCGGCAGGCCTGTCTGGTGATGACACCCAGGCCTGCACGATTGAGGCTTCCAGGAGGAGCTCCCGGTCCAGCTGCTTCAGCGCCCATCGCGGACCACTCGGGGCCTGTAGGACCGGTGCGCTTGAGGTCTGAGTGGAGACGTCGAACCGGATGTACAGTAGAGACCATAAGTGCAGTAGCAGTTTCACAAAACGATCGCATCAAAACAAGTCGCACTTACGACCTTTTTCCATAACAAATATTTTGCACACATACACGATCTCGTATATCGCTCTCTTTCATAATTATCTAGTCAGAAAGAGTGCGATATAATGATCATTTGCCTTAGTGACAAGCCTGTCATGTCGCGACGGAGTATTAAGTTAGTGATATTTAATTTCAAACAAACAATTATATGTCTATCTGGCTTAGCGGTTAACGCTATAGTTAAAATGTCTCGCACTGTATACTCTGCGTTCGAACCCAAGTGACATTACTCTTTTTGTGTTTTAATTATAAATGATACGTTAGACCCGATGAGATATGTTTTTCTAAATATTAGTTGGAACTTATTATTAACAAAAAAGATGAGGGTGAATGTGAAACAAAATAAACTTCTGGATTGAACAAAGTAGTTAGTTATGACGTTGTTAGTTGGTGAACTTTGTTTCGAGCGTTTGTGTTATTATTACGATTAGCGTATTGTTTGATTGTCTTTATTCAAGATGCAAGCTAATATTAGTATTGATGACAGGGCAAATATTGTCACTTTGCGTAAAAATGGGCTTAATATTTCTCAAATTTCAACTGAAACTGGCTGTGTAAGTTATTTTTAAAAATTATAATTATTATGATGATAGTTGTGGTGTGTGATTTTCTTATTATTAAATAAATTGCTAGTTGCAAGTGTGTAATTATATTTTGTTTTTTTTTAGAAATTCTGTTAGCCGTTGGGTAAAGAGGTTTGAGGAAGAAGGTAGTCTGAAGAGTCGTCTAAGAAGTGAAAGGCCGCCGCTTATTAACCCGACTCAGCGACGTTTTATGGTGGAAGAATATGAAACAAATGGTTTCATTCCAACTATAATGTTTGCAGAGCAATTGGATACTACATTACAGACTGTTCGCCATGCATTCCATGCTGAAGGTTTACATCATCGGAAGACAGCTAAAAACCATTTTTGACACAAAAACACAGGGAGGAAAGACTACGTTTTGCTCGAGATTATTTACATTTTAACTGGGAGGTGACTGTATTTTCTGACGAGAAGACTTTCAAGTCTTGCCAAAAGGAAGACTTAATTTATGGCGAAAAAATAATAATACTTAATTTAATAAGTAGACCGGGTAACTAAATATTTAGTAATATTAACATAACCGTAAATAAAAAAATAAAAAATTAAGAAATAAATTTTAAATTTAATGATCTTAAATTGGGGTTTAGTTTCAATATTCTTTTCGTCAAGAAAATGAACACTTAAGCTATAACTTCAATACATTCAATGTGACGTTACATTAAAAAAACACGTTCATAAAGTCTTATATTATACTCATACTCATAGTATTCAATTAACTCTGCTGAATACTGATACCTATAATAAGCGGGTATCAACAATTATATTTGTGTTATTAGAATATCCTTTCCGTGTTATGTTATTCTTATTATGAATTGACTAAGTGGGTATACAACAAAAAATCTTATGAACGGTGATAAGAGAACATTTTTTTGCCTAGATAGGAATGTGACGTCACATTCTCATAAAAGTTTGTTAATTTTATAAATAAATAAAACGAATAAACATTTTTGTTATCACTCAGCATGATTTTTTTATTTCCACCTTCCAACACCGAAAACATAAAATAAAAATCAACTAATGAGGTTAAATAATAATACAATAACTATCTAATATTTAACTTCTTATAAAAAATAAATAATAAGCATAACTATATCATAAATAAACATAAATACCTAACGACTTTCTGCTTAAAATACAAATATAATTAAGGTTTCAAAGAAACAAAAAACAGCCACACATTGTAATAACATGGATTCGAACTTGGACTTCATTGATCGTGAACCCATGCTCAGCCCAAACAGCTACCAACTCATGTTAATACTACGCGAATTTTAACAATGCAATGGTAAGAACAGGTCATCACTATGATGTGTATTCTAAATGCAACAGAAATATAATGCTATTTCGCGTAGTGTGACGACAGTTCATTAGTGTGTGTTATGTGTAGAATGTTGAGACATCACTCATACACGCACACGCACACACACTGCTGTATCGCGCTCGCACAGTTCATAGCAATGTAATCTTTAGCATGGTGCTGCACTTTTGAGGTCTACTGTACCGGTGGTCGGAATAGGTCTCCACCCCCTCCATGACGCGCCAGTCGACGACACGCGGTGACAGAGCGGGGCTAGCGAACGAGATGTCCACCACCGACTCGCCCCGCATCCGCACGCACGTGGGGACAGAACCCCGATTTAGGACGACTAGACCTGTCTCCAGAGCCCAGTCCTCCACCATCCTACCCCGCACGTCCGTGTATCGAGAACCCCAAGCCAAGTTCTTGGCATTGAAGTCCCCGAGTACAAGCACGGGGAGGGAATGGCTTCCGATGACGACACTCAACTCCGTGAGGGAGTTGTGGAACTCGGCGAGAGTTCGGCTCGGGGAGAAGTAGACTCCCACTACAACGATCTCCCCGAACCGTGCTGCTACGCACCCCTGACCCTTCCTGACACTCTCAAGGGTCGGGGTACCGGCGGCGGCCGACGCAATTATGGTCACTGAGCCGCTATGGTCCTCCACCCAGTCATCCCTGGGCGGGACAAAGTACGGCTCAGCGACCACGGCGATGTTAATCGACCACTGCGCCATGCTCTGGAGCAACAGATCCTGAGCACAGGCGCAGTGGTTGATGTTCGCCTGGAGAAAGCGCAATGGGGCCGTTACTGGCACTCCATTTCAGTCCCCTCCCGGGCCCTCTGCAAGAGCCCCGCTGCGGAAATTGCAGCAGTAACGGCACCGGCGGCAACAGTGGCGGCGGCTGCGGTGGTGGCGACGGTGGGGGTTTTGGCGGTGGTGGCGGAGGGCCTTCCCTTACTGCTGGCCTTGGCGGGTGTACCGCAGGCCTTGCTCCCTGCCCGGTGATCGGCTGGCTTGCCAGCTGCCGCACATGCGGCACAGTGCGGTGCGGCAGAGCAGGCCGCGGCCATGTGACCGGGCTGGCCGCAGCGGAAGCACAGGCCACTGCGGTCCACCTCCGAGGTGCACCGGACCGACACGTGGTGCCCTACATGACAGCGGAAGCACCTCAGAGGTCTGGGCTCCAGCAGCTTCACCTGCGCTGACACCCAGCCCACCAAGAGCCTTCGGCCCTCCACAATGGCTTTCGCCGCCGTCACAGGGCAGCTTACCGTTACGGTTCGCATGCCCGACAGATCCGGACGTAAGGTGCCTGCCTTGACCTGCTCGGCAGGACACCCACCGGTCCTGGTGACGGCGGCCACCACTTCCTCTTCGGTCACCGAGTCGTCCAGACCCAGGATGCGCAGGTCTGCGCATTTGACGGGCCTGGACACTCGGGCCTCGTCCGCATTTAGGGACGCTCTAAGCTTTTCGGCCAGAGCGTCAGCGGACGAGCCACGGGTTTCGCCGGGGATCTCTAGCACTCGAGCCCCTGTTGCGGTCACTCTAAGCCGGAGGCCCCCGGCGATCCCGAGCTCTCTGAGATCCACCGTCGCCTTCGCTTTAGCGAGCACGTCGCGGTAGGTGACGCCCCTCTTTTCCGCATCCGGCTGTAGCGTTATCACTACAGCTGCGGTTTTCGGGGCGCTGAGCCCAGCCGCGACGCTCCGCTCCTTTTGTCGGCGCTTCCGCTCCCGCTTCCTGGTCTTTTTTGCCGCCCTTCGCTCCCTCGCTCTTTCTCCGGCCACCTGCCACCCGGGCTCGGCCACAAAAGTCTTAGTGGGCGGGGGAGGCGGCGGTGGCGGCTGTCTCGCGGCTGGCGCCGGTACATACGCCGCCTTGCCCTTCTTTTGGGCCACCGCCTTGCTCTGCCTCAGGGCCGCCGCCCTCCCGACTGGAGCCGGTTTCGCCAGAGCCGGCTTTTCGGGGGCCAACGTAACCCTGCTGGAGGGCTGGCTGGACGGCCCCGGTGCGGAGGCCGCAGCAGCCGCATATGTGGCCGCCTTGTTTGCCGCCAGGGGGGGGCGCAGGACAATGCCCTCCAGAACGGAGAACCGCGCCTGGAAGGCAGCCAGCTCCTGCCGAACCAGGTTCAGAACCTGGTTCTCCACCGGCACGGGCTGACTTGGTCGCTGCTGGCCCCAATTTTGGGGCGCCTTGCGAGAGCCGGACTCGCGCAGACCGGCCAGGTCTGCTCGGAGCTTCTTGTTCTCCTCTTGGAGAAGCTCCGTAGCAGCCGTCAGGCGAGCGACCTCCGCCCGCAGTTTGGCAACTTCGTCTGGTGGAGGCCCCGCATATCTGGCCTTCGCTGCCGCTATGATGGAGGCGGCCGCTGCAGGTATGGCCCTCTGTCTAGTAGAGGGCTTCTGCTTGTAGGACACAGCCCTCAGCGCCACCTCCACCTCCTTCGCAAACTCGGCCTTACGCTCCGCATCTGAGCCGCCATCTGCGACCGCCTTGTCACCAGAGGAGCCCGAACGATCCACCCCGTGACCGGCCACCCCCGGGTGGCGCCCCTCCTCGGCAAGCCGCGCCGACCTCTCGGTGACAGAGAGGCCTCTCCCCTTGCCACGGATCCCGCCACGCTTGCTGGTGGGGATCTTGCGAGCCGAAGCCAGCTCCCCCTCTGACGACGACTCTCGGTCGCCTACCGGCCTGGATCGCTTGCGTAGGAACTCCGTGTTCCCCGCAGCAGCCCCGGGCCTCCCGCGCCGGGAGCTCTCTGAGCCTCCCGCGCTCACGTCGCTGGATGCGGCGCCGGACTCCGACCCCGCATCCCTCTCCTTCCTTCCTTCGCCGTTATCGGCCGTATTTTGGGTAAAGTGATTTTCCATACTGTTCCCACGAGTATGGGGGAAATAAAAAGTCCATTTGGGCAGTGCCCCCTGTGCCCAGATAAGCCATAGCCAGGCCCGGCAGTGGTTCGCACTAGCGACTGATTTTCCATAGGAACCCGTCAGCCATACATCTCCTCGCGGTGCGCCGCCGCTTGAGATTCGGGGTAACTTTTTATAGAGGTTTTCTACCTCGTGATCCGGGCGGTTAAGCCAAGACCCTCGGTCCCAATCGAAGCCGCGAGACGTGTTCCACGACACTTCGACGGAGGGATTACGATATCGACGGGGACAGTGAAGGACTGTGTCCTTCACTGTCTGCTCGGAGGCAGGGTAAGTGCACACCGAGCCCGCGCTTGCTCCTCCGCTGTGCCCTCTGCTTTTCAGAGGGTCACGCGGAACAACGCCCCCTAGGCCCACAATGGGCCCATGTCAGAATATTAGCCATGGACAGTAACATTCCCCGAAGAATAAGAATCTCTTCCCATTCCTCGGGGAAGGATACTGCCCACGCCCAGGGTGCACCGGCCCAGCAGCTGCTATTCCCTCCAGACGTATCGAGAGGGACCGGCAGTCGTCAGGCACACGAGGAGGAATTCTGACAACACACCCCAAGGGACGTAGCTTTATAGATCAATTTTTTTTTTCTATTGTTTAAGATTTGTTGGTGTATTTATATATGGGCCTTAGTTGCCTGATAATAAAATGATTATTATTTTTTCCTTTATGTATCTTTACACAAATCTTATACATTTTTAAATATTTCTTAAACTAAAAACAATATAAAAAACATTTAAAAATATAAAAAATAGTAGCTTACCGACATCGGGAACAGGGTCCGAGTTACCGGTGGTCAGGGCTCTTGAGAGAGGAACATCCTAACATTACGCGCCGTGTCCAGAAGTACTGCTGATTTATTATCATTAAATACAACAAAAAAAAAAATCAAATCCGCCTGACAGTTTCTGAGATTAGCGCGTTCAAACAAAAAACAAAGAAAAATCGAACAAAAAAATCTCGTTCGTTTTATTATATTAGTGTAGAGATATATTTGTCCTTATTTCTCCACCCATACGTCATACAATAATACTGGTAAAGACAACGCAGGCACAAATTATAACTAATGTAGGGGACGACACATATATTCCGGAACGAAAAAGATTTTGCAGATTCAGCTACGAATTTCGGTACAATTTTCCTTTCCGTCTTTTGTTTCAGGGAATTCTTTTGCGCTCATATGCGGATACAGCGAGTAATCAATTAGGTGGTATGTTAGCTAGATATGTCAGTGTGTTCGTTTTATGCATTATAAAACGTTGTACGGAATAAATTCATACTAATATTATAAATGCGAAATTGTAATATTAGTATGGATTTATTTATTTACAATTGTAGATCTTTGACATTGTTACAGGTAGTCACTGGCCCGAATGTATGACAACTAGTCTTACCAATGGGTATCGTATTACCCAGTACTAATTGGGTTGTGGAGGTCAGATAGGCAGTCACTGTTACAGCTGCATCCGAATAGACTAGACCCCAATATACAGGGTGTAAACAGACCCTTCACATAGCCATCTCCCAAGCATTCTGTACATCAAACTAAGTAACTTTACGCAAAATTTATTGCTAGGAATCAACTTTTTTTTTGGGGTGAAAAATCACGTTTACGGCAAGACTCGATGGAAAGCACTCAAAGCATTGTGCTGATGGATGGATTGAATAGTACGTGGGTCGTGGAGGTTTGTAAAGTAAAAATCAAACATTAAAAACATGTATTTAAAAAAAAAAACTTGTTAAAAACTTGGAACTTTTCCCCAATATCTCCGTAACTAGAAGGTACCCAGGTATGGTCTATAAAAAAAAAATGATCGCAAAGACGGGGAGAACAAGTGCCTTTCGGCTATGTTATGGGTCTATTTACACCCTTTAGTTGTGAAAAGGCAGGGCAGATAATGAGTTTCCGATTTACCACTACTGATCCCATTTCAATAGATCACCGGTCACCCCAATGTATAACCTGTTGATAGCTCTTTTCAAGACCCGGACAAAAGTCTAAAAAAAAAAAGTTGGCCGTCACTGGACGCTCGGTAGATGTGAAACCAGATAGATAATTTATTTATGGTCATCCATGGAGTTAGAAATTATTTTGTTGTTTTATACACAGTGGGAGGGACACCGACGCGAAAACGGTTACCACGTATTCAATACATCATTCTGAGCCGGGGCCACATATAAATTTATAATCGGTTCATCATCTGCCTAGCCTTTTCCCAACTATGTTGGGGTCCGCTTACAGTCTAACCGGATGCAGCTGAATACCAGTATTTTACATGAAGCGACTGCCTATCTGACCTCCACAACCCAGTTAGTACTGGGTAATACGATACTCCTTGGTAAGACTGGTTGTCAGACTTTTTTGTTTGTTCCGTCCTGTGAATTTATAGTTTATTGTTAATTTTTTTGTAATTTTGTATGTCCGTCATCTCCCTGCGACAAATAAATATTTTTTCTTTCTTTCTCTTTTCGCGTCGGTGTTCCCTTCCACTCTGTATAGAGAAAATTGTTTTTTAATTAAACCACAAGCTGGAAAAACTGTTACTTTCAATGTCATAATACAGAAATACAGCTTAGTATCTAAAGTTCCCTTAAATTACACCAGTTTTATCCTCCAAGCTACTACAAATAAAGCGAGCGCCGTCGAGCGGAAAATCGCTTGGATGAGAAAAAAAGAAAATCATTACCGTCGACCTGTCATTCTAGGTCACTCCACAGAGCGGAGTGAAAAGTAATTAATTCATATCACGCGAATAATTTGAGGTGGACAATGATTTAATGGATTTTGCACTGAGAAGGCTGAAAAATGCAATAAATTGTTAACATATTATTGTAAATAGTGTTACCTACATTTTTTGTTTAGTTTTAAGTATTTTTTTTATATTGTGTGTACTTGCGGCATGTGCCAATGAAATATTTTCCTTCTTTCTTATTTTCTTTATTTGAATTATGCCTTGTTGGTCTAGTCGTTGCAAGCGCCACTGCTGTGTATAAGGAGGTCCGGGGTTCGATTCCTAGGTCGGGTGTAAATTTGTGTTAGTTATTGAGTTTTTCTACCAGGACTTTCTCAATAACAGCCACGGTGTTCTGATTTGTGCTCGGCTGATGGCAATAGGCTTGCCTATTACATAGAACTTAAACTTAACTGGCAAAATGTGGGTATACTATTAGATACACCTCTGCCTAACTTTTCAGGGATTACAGGCGCGATGTTATTTATAAATAATAATTGAAAATATTTTACGAAGTAAACTATTTCTTCGTATATGGCAATTAATATTACAGCTACAATAATACCGATATCCAATTAGTATTGGGTAGTATGATACCCCTTGGTAAGACTGGTTGTCAGACTTTCGGGCCACTGACTACCTGTACTCTAGAAGTATTGATCCGTTCACAAAAAACGTGCTAAGTATGTTGAAACACGCGGACGAAGTCGCGGTCAAAAGCTAGTTGTCTCTTATGCAAGCAAGTGTTACAGTTTCTTTTTTAAAAGAAAGTGTCCTTACAATAGGAATTTCTCCTGTATTGTGGGTGCGTTAACAATTATTTAAACTCACATACACAAACAGCTAGCACCATATTTGATTTAAAACTTTTCTCAAAATTTCTATTACATAGAAGAGGTCTGAGTACCAGATGTGGGAACATATAGGCTGGTGGGAGACTTTGAGTAGTCAAGAAACAAATGAATGCGTCAATGAAAGTACCTACCTACCTAAACATTCTATTTTGTTATTAAAAACAAAGGCACAATCAATGGGGCAAAAGTTTTAGATCACTCTATTTTATACTCTTAGGAAATCAAAATAACAATGTGTTTTCATTGTACAATAGTTACTTTTAATGTGGAATAATATTGGAGCTAGAATTTTTTAACTAAACTTCACGCCTGTAATCCCTGTAAGGTTAGACAGAGGTGTACCAATAGGTTAGGTAAAGATATCGGTAAACCGATATCATGCCAAGTACCACAAAACTTATCATCATCATCATCTGCCTAGCCTTTTCCCAACTATGCTTTTTTTTTTTTTTTTTTTTCTGATGGGAAATCATCAAATGACCCCCCCCACTCTGGGCGGAGCGGAAGGGATTGTCAGACTTGTACTGACTAAAACCCATCCATGTTCCTTCTTTGCCCTTTGTGTTCCAGGGCCACGGTATCTCTTTCGAACAGTCCCGCAACCCTGGCAGGCATCGGCCCATGCGGACCCCTACGTGGTTGCTGACATCTCTTTGAGGCGCGCGTGGAACACGAACGCGCCGTCGACACGGCCTGTCGTCGTAAGACGGCCGGACGGCGAGCTAGCCCATAACTCGCCGACCACAGGCCCGCGCCTACGGTGGCCGGGAGCCACCACGTGACCCCCGACGCCCAGGGCGTCTCCCGCGGCGTCTGGGACGTGAGGTTCTTTCCCTCTCACGTCCCGCCACCTCCTTCACTAGCATGACTGCTTTGCAGAAGGTGGTGACGGCTTCCCATTCCCTCTCGCTCCGGACCATGGCTTGAACCAGGGCCGGACGCGAGAGATCGCCGCCGCCAATCGCCGCTACAAGGACACGGCGGTGCTCCGCTCAAGCGGGGCAGACCTCCACGGTGTGCTCCACCGTGTCCTCCGGACGATCCTCGCAGTGGAAACACCCGGGCGTTTCCTCCCGCCCGATTCGGTGCAGGAACCTCCCGAAACAACCGTGTCCGGTGAGGACCTGCGTCAGGCGGTAGGTGAGGGTGCCGTGGCGCCTCTCTAGCCACTCCTCAAAGAGGGGACTTATCGCCACTATGGTAGCGTGCCCTGCACGGGGTTGCAACAGTCGCTCTCTCCATGTGGCCATGAGATCACGCCGGAGGTCTGTCCGCTGAGCGGCAATTTGCCGCGGCAGCGAAGTTTCCCCCCGAAGTAGTGCCTCCGCGCGCCATTCGTGCAGGCGCGCGAGGACTATCGCCTCCAGATCCCATGGCGGCAATCCGGCAAGGAGGCTAGCCGCCTCGCCGGAGATCGTGCGGTACCCCTGGATTAGCCTTATGGCTATCTTCCCAACCATGCTAAGGTTGACTTCCAGTCTAACCGCATGCAGCTGAATACAAGTATTTTACATGTAGCGACTGCCTATCTGACCTCCACAACCCAGTTAGTACTGGGTAATACGATACTCCTTGGTAAGACTGGTTGTCAGACTTTATGGGCCACTGACTACCTGTAACGACTGTACCACAAAACTTATATTTAATTCAAATTCTAAAACTTATCTTTTTTTACTAATAAAAGATACCACGTAATATACACATAATATAGCCAATCGATTTCCCGAATTTCAAATAACTACCTCGGACATAATAATGTCAAGCCCGGAAACTCGTGAATAAATTATTGGCTGGGACAGCTTCAGGCTTCATGCCTTATTTTTATCGTGATTTAGAGGACAAAAGAACGAGGAGCTCATGGCTAAATAATAACAGCCGCTCGGGTCGATCTTTAGGTTAAGCCGTGCTTGCCTAGGTTGGACTGTCGATGGGTGACCACCCATTACATACCGAGTTTCCTCCGTGCCTCGGAAAGCACGTTAAGCCGTTGGTCCCGGCTGCCATTTGTAGATCTTTGACAGTCGTTACAGGTAGCCATTGACCCGAAAGCTTGACAACCAATCTTAGTAAGTGGTATTGTCTTACCCAGTACTAGCTGGGTTGTGGAGGTCCGATAGGCAGTCGGTCCATGTAAAATACTAGTATTCAGCTGCATCTGATTAGACTGGAACGTGTTGGGAGAAGGCTAGGCAGCTGATGACGATGAGTGACTTTACTTAAATTGTAGATACGACACTTCCGCTGCTACCATTCGCAAAACGTAGGTACGTGTCTAACCTACACGGGCGTCTACGCTCACGCTCACGACACATAAGAGCAAAAATGCGTAGTTCGGTACTAATAAGCAATAGGTTTTTAAAAACACTACACTCACACGTGCCAAGTGACGAACAATGCTAGTGTGACCATGTGCGGCGGGCGTAACTTAGTCGATCACAGGTCCTTACTTCCTTACTAATATTATAAATACGAAAGTAAGTTTCTTTGTTTGCTACCTTTTCACGCCTAAACCAATGAACCGATCATCCTGAAATAGGGTAGATGACCAAAAAAATCTAATTAGTCCGTCAGATAGGTTTTCAAAAAATGTTGGATACGTATTTTTTCTTTTTTCACGTAAACAAAAAATTAAGACGATACAGTGCGTCGAAAACTCGTGTGACGTCACATTTCTGTTCACTTTTTACCGAGAAGTGACGTCACAAGCCCCTTCTCATGATCTTTGATGCGTTTTATCTTCGTAATTTTTTATTGATTTGATAAAACAAAAAATACGTATTCAATATTTTTCGATAATCTAACTGACGGACTAAATAGAATCATATTTTTTTACTGTTTATGGAAACATCCCTATTTTGCATATACGTTGTCAGGTGTACAGAAACGAACATAGGGTACCTTTCATCTCGAAAAAAAGTATCGATCCCGAGGAAAACAACAATAATGTGATTTTTAATATTTTTATACGCAAACCCTGCGTAGGGAACTACAGCTGTTTTGATATGGAAAGAAAAATTCGAGTGCGAGCAACCCTGCTCGCACTCGAATTTTTCTTTCCATATCAAAATAGCAATAATGTGATTTTCGAATCATGATTGAATTATATTATAACACTCAAAGTAAGACCCGAATTCTAAATTCCCGTGAGCGAAACTGCGGGCAAAAGCTAGTCTTCTTTAATTTTTTTTTCATATCGTACTAAGTCAACATCATCATCAGCCTACAACAATCCACTGCTGGACATAGGCCTCTCCAATCGCACGTAACTTAACTCAATTCTCGGCAACGATCATCCATTTGCCACCAGCCACCCTGCGAAGCACGTCACTTAACTCAATTCTCGGCAACGCTCATCCATTTGCCACCAGCCACCCTGTGAAGCACGTCACTTAACTCAATTCTCGGCAACGCTCATCCATTTGCCACCAGCCACCCTGCGAAGATCGTCACTCCACCGAGCCTGAGGGCGTCCCACCTTACGCTTGCCGATTTGCGGTCTTCACTCATGAACACGTCTACCCCAACGGTCATCGGTTTGACGGCTTATATAGCCGGCCCATGTTAGCCAGCATAATGTCATTTATACTGAAAAAAAAAATGCCCACCTTCTTACTATTAATGTGAAAGTTTGTGAGGATGGATGGATGTTTGTTACACTTTCACGCGAAAACTACTGAACGGTTTTTTTGGCACACAGATAGTTTATAACCTGAATTAACATAATATGTTAATTCAGGTTATAAACTATCTGTGTAGTATCCTATATTATTGGATACTTTTTATCCCATGTGAAAGTTATCGACCTTCAAGCGAATGAAGCCGCGGGCATAAGCTAGTATGCCATAAATTACGCATACATAGGCCTACACATACGGTGCAAACAAATAAAATATGAAGTTTCCTTCGTGACCAGAATCTGTCTTCGAGGGGATCGCGGGGCTGAAACAAAACTCTTATAAATTACAATTTATAGCCCACTTAAAGGGATATGGACGCTAAAGTTTCTTTTTATGCAAAGATTCGAAATCCCTACCTTTTTGGGGTTCCGTGATTAAGGGTTAGCTAAATATTATGAGAGTGTTTACGTTTTATGTGCGATAACCGGATAGTTTACGGTTATTTTGGGGTATTTTCTGCTGCTTTTACCGGCACTGAGTGTAACAGTTTCAGTAGGTATTTTTTTAGTTAAACTGTAATATTGTGTGGAGCCTTTTTTCCCAAAAAAATTCAATGACGCAGTTTCAATTTTCATCAAAATCGGGCCCGAAACTTCTTTGAGTAGTTTTCGCTATTGCTCATAGTTTCAGATTTGGCGATCCATGCCCACTTAAAAAAATCACCCAGTAGATATATGCAAATATTATGTGCAAAAAGGTACATTATGTCTCCGTGTTACTATTTAAATTAGGAACACAAAGTATTTTTTTTTTACCGCTTGAGGCGCGTTTCTCTTGACGTGTCTCTGAGTCCAACCACATAATTTGTAAGACGTATTATCACAAATTAAATAATAATATTACACGAAAATTCTTCTTTAATCCATAATCCTTCACTCAGTATTTCGTCACATAATCTGCTTATATGAAACGCTTCATCGCTGCAGAGGGATAACACCGCAATCGCGACGTTTGATAGGATTATGTAGCGATTGCTCGCATATCATGTTAATACCTATTTACCTTCGTAAGTGGATACTGCTGTTCATTTTCCTGACGTAATCCGAGCTCTATAAAGACACTTATTCACTTTTTCTTCTTATCGTATCGATGTTCCTTCCATATTAGACGGTTTGGGCTCAGTAGGTGGCCACGTTTATTGCAGCGGCAGAGGCACTATTCAGGTTGTCAATAGTGCAGGTAATCGCGACGTTTGATAGGATTATGTAGCGATTGCTCGCATATCATGTTAATACCTATTTACCTTCGTAAGTGGATACTGCTGTTCATTTTCCTGACGTAATCCGAGCTCTATAAAGACACTTATTCACTTTTTCTTCTTATCGTATCGATGTTCCTTCCATATTAGACGGTTTGGGCTCAGTAGGTGGCCACGTTTATTGCAGCGGCAGAGGCACTATTCAGGTTGTCAATAGTGCAGGTTAACGGATACCTAGGACACTCCAGCAGTTGGGGCATAGTTTGATCTGGAGCGCCGCACTCGCACTCGGTGTTGGAGGAACATTATTCTTATACTTATAATTCACTGAGGCAAGATATATTTGAGAATCATCATCATCATTCAACTCGATTCTCGCCGACACGCAACGTGGCTAGCTGTCACTCTGCGAAGATCATCTCTCCAAATATCCTGAGAGCAGTATTCAGTCAAGATCACGACTACATCAACGGTTATTGGTTTTACGGGTAATATGTCAGATATTAACGAGTAACTTCGTTATAGATCGAAATTGTAAACGATGTTTCTTATAAATAATAATAAGTAACACAGTTAAGTATGACGGCACGGTTGGCGCTGTGCTGAGCGATAGACTGATACGCTTCGTGTCGCGGGTTCGATTCCAGTACGGAACAAATATTTGTATGGCCTACAGGTTGTTGTTCCGGGTCTGGCTGTTAGTGTATGTGAATTTAAATGCTTATAAACCCATCCACTATACATGAGAAATTCCTAGTGTGCGGCAATGTTTTTTTTTTTTAAAAAAAAAGTATATTTTTTTTCCAAATGCAATGTAATAAATGGCCTTCTAATAATTTTAGTCAAATTTGCAGATAAATTGCAGACATCCTCGTCACCACCTTGCTGACTGACCAATATTATTAACAAGATAGGAGCTATTCTTAAAGAAAATGGACGGTACTTATAAGTATATCTAAATCCATCAGTGTTGCCTAATTTTATCGAATGACTCTTTAACGGGGTGTTGGTAGTCAGAGACAGTCGCTCCAGGTAAAATACTGGTCTGCTGGGGTGATTGTGGAGAATGCAATTGTGCACCCGCACCTAGAAGTGACGAGGAGGAACACCGTGTGGTTTAGTCAGTAAGAGTCTGACAGACCCCGGCCTCACGGCGAGGGACATCCATTGAGGATTTCCATACGTAACAAAACTGGTATTCGGCTACATTTGATTAGACTGAAAGCCGACCCCAACATATTTGAGAAAAGGCTAGCCAGATAATGACTTATGAGTATGCGTTATGATATGATGGTAGTTAGTTCGTAAAAAGATCCATACTCATAAATAGTAAGATCCATTTCTTTTCGACGATCTGAAGGAAGCAAAAGTATTGCCAAAATCAAAGTTTGCGGATAAGTTACACAATAAAGCCGTTATGTCCAGTACTGTGTTGGATAAGAGTCTAGATATCCATTTTGGCTCAAAACTTTCTATCACAAACATTACGACATTTGGAATTCAGCCAATACTTGAACAAAACCAATGTCGAAACTGTCTTATATAAACCTTTGACAAACAGACAGATATCACTCCCACGTAAATGTTCATAGGTACGTAACACTTGGAAAGTTGTTGTAAATAATGGCAGTATTAGAAGCGACGGAACCCTTATCACAGGATCGATCACGCTTGACAGTTTCTGGTTCTTTGGTGTGCGTTTGCTTTTATTTGAGTGTCAATGTGTGCGTGTTGTTATTTGACACTTAATTTAGATTTAGAACTCGTTGTTTACTTCTTTTTTTATGGGTTTTATTGGAAACGACTGTAATTCTCCCCGGAGGTATTGTGTTGGGGGTATTTTGTTATCGAAGAGGCACTAGTGCTTTTGTTAGGTACACCATACCTTTTTTTTTTCAGGTGGGATATCATCAAACAGACTTCTACTGACTAAAACCCATCCATGTTGCCCTTCATCTTAATCCATAAAAATAGCAGTCACGAGACGCCAAGCAGATGTGAAACATTTATGTTAATAACAGAATTCATAATTCCTTAAAAAAAAACCTATAACTAGATGTGGAGTAAAATAAATATTACATTGAAGTTTTTTTTTTTTTATCGATATCTATTGATCATATCTGCATACGACCTAACTACATCACTAATTGAGTAGCGTGGAACTTTCGAAAACGGAATCTGTAGATCAAAAATCGTTCCAAAACGAACCAGGCACTGCGCCGATCGTGTCGTCAACACAATAACGGTCGGTTGATAAACATAGATTCTTTCAAGGTACGGACAATAAACTTTTTCGTAAACCGAGCTTTTCCTACAATTCCAATTACCACATACAACAAAAGGTTTTAACTCATATAACTTTAACGACCATTTTTTAGTACCACGTTTATTAATCTAGTAAACAATAAAACAAAACACGATTTCGAACAAAGCATAAAATATTGTAACGTAATGGAAAACATTTATGAGAACAAACAGATGCCAATAAAATATTATTGGCAAAATTCGCAAGTTGCCATAACGATGGCCACCTGCTGCCAATAATGCTGGCTGGCAAATTTTTGGCAATTGTATTCGAGGTTACGTAGGTTTTATTGGAGCTAGTCTAGAACTATTGCTGCTTTCGTGTTGGTCATGAGCAGTGCTAGAATAGTTTATCCTACTAATATTATAAATGCGAAAGTTTGTGAGGATGGATGGATGGATGTTTTTTACTCTTTCACGTAAAAACTACTGTCCGGATTACCGACTTTTTCCGTGGAGGTATATCTTCAAAATCACAACAAAAATCCAAATTGATGTTTCCATTTTCCTAATAGTGAGGCAACCCACTCAATATATCTGCATGCATCGCGGTATACGCTCAAAAGACCTTGTTCCGAACTACATCTGCAACGCAGTTAGCATTGCAGTGCAGGGGTTTCAAACTTCAGGACGATTTTGTGAAAGCTGCATTTTATTTTGCAAGTGGTAGTTTTGAATTTCTCAATAGCTGTTCTGAGACTGGATTTGTGCTCAGTGCAATATGCTTGACTTTTGTTACAAGGAGACTTAAATATAAGTGGGGAAGTTTGAGTTTTCTATGTCAACCTATAGTGAATACAAGCGTTTTATGTTTTACTAGCGTCCCGCCCCGGCTTGGCACGGGTGCAATATATATATAAACCTTCCTCTTGAATCACTCTATCTATTACTGATAACCGCATCAATATCCGTTGCGTAATTTTAAAGATCTAAGCATACATAGGGACAGACAGACAGCGGGAAGAGACTTTGTTTTATACTATGTAGTGATGTTATAGCTGGTAAAGTGGTGTATGGCCTTATACATTTATACAACTGGTGTAAGCCGTCAACGAAGCATTCTGTACATCAAACTAAGTAACTCCATGCAAAAATTATTACTGGGAAAACGACATTTTTTTAGTGTGTAAAATCACGTTTTACAGTAGGGTTCAATGTTACGCAATCAAAACATTGTGCTGATAGATGCAATAGTACAGGGGTCATGGAGGTGTGTTAAAGTAAAGTTATAACATTAAAAACTTGTACTATAAAAAAACTTGTAAAAAAGTTGGAACTTTGACTCCAATATCTCCGTAACTAGAAGGGAGGAGCTCGTGGCTAAATAATAATAGCCGGTCGGGTCGATCTTTAGGTTAAGCCGCGCTTGCCTAGGTTGGTCTGTGGATGGGTGACCGCCCATTACATACCGAGTTTCCTCCGTGCCTCGGAAAGCACGTTAAACCGTTGGTCATTTGTAGATCTTTGACAGTCGTTAGGTAGTCAGTGGCCCAAAAAGACTGACAACCAGTCTTACCAAGGGGTATCGCATTACCTAGTACTAACTGGATTGTGGAGGTCAGATAGGCAGTCGCTCCATGTAAAATACTGGTATTCAGCTGCATCCGTTTAGACTGGAAGCCGACCTCAATATAGTTGGGAAAAGGCTAGGCAGATGATGATCTCCGTAACTAGAAGGTTCCCAAGTATGGTCCAGATGGAGAGAACTTACTTACTTTCAGCTTCGTTAAGGGTATTTTTACACTCATTATTCCTACATGTTTTGGACTTGTATTTTCTGAAAATAAAACAGAATGTAGTGGAGGTGTTTTTCAAAAACAACACATATACTATTTATTAAAACTGCATTTTCTACAGGATTATAATTCAATCGAAACTAACCATTTTTCTTTTTTTTTGTTTCAGATGAGATGAAAAG
The DNA here is from genome assembly GCA_963576755.1 of Noctua janthina. Classification (NCBI taxonomy): domain Eukaryota; kingdom Metazoa; phylum Arthropoda; class Insecta; order Lepidoptera; family Noctuidae; genus Noctua; species Noctua janthina. The sequence goes on along the minus strand of OY755068.1, from coordinate 10,118,876 downwards.
CCCGTTTAAACAAAATAGTGTTATTAAAACTAAAAATTATTTAAAATAATATTTTTTTAATAATCACATTGACAATAATCCAGGCCAAATCATAGATCAAGTAGATTCTATTTAAATAAAATAAAAATAATTTCATATTTGCTTTTAAATATAGAACGACAAAAAAAAAATATTTAAAAATCGAACTAGTGATTGACATCAAGTTATATTTTTTATCGATAATACCGATTTTGGATTACAAGTGATATTTTAGTCAAATTATTTTTCTAAAATGAGTATCGATTCGAATTCGTCTGCCAAAAGGCTTAATTTAGAAAGGGCCACTAATTTCATGAGGCAGTTCCGTGATCCTGACTCTCGTGAGTTGAAGAAACTATCAGCAAACCAGTTCATGGAGGTCTGGAGCCATTACGACAGGGACGGTAAGTCTACCTTTCCAACTAAGAACTTAGATTAACTTACTCCTTTTTCAATTAACTTAAATTAGTTACTGTGGAACATGGTTCTATTGGAGCCTCAATGACGCCTGAAATAGCCTGTGGAAACAGATTAGAAAAAAAACCGGCCAAGTGCGAGTCGGACCTGCGTATGAGGGGTTCCGTATCATCGTAGTAGGGGAGCCCCCTCTTTTTTTTTTTTGGATGGAAAAACATCATATGACCCTCCCCCTCACTCTGGGCGGAGCGGAAGGGAGTGTCAGACTTGTACTGACTAAAATCCATCCATGTTCTTTCTTTACCCTTTGTGTTCCAGGGCCACGGTATCTCTTTCGAACAGTCCCGCAGCCCTGGGAGGGGAGCCCCTTTTAATTTTTAATTTATATTTATTTTTAGAGCGGCAACAGAAAAACACATTCTGTGAAAATTTGAATTGTCTACTTTTTACGCATCATTAAATCTATACAGCTCGCCGACTGATTAAACTCACATATACAAACAGCCAGACTCGAACCACTACCTGTAGGTCATACAAATATTTAGTTCATACGGGGATCGAACCCGCGACACACAGTGCAGCAGCCAATCGCTCGGCTACTGCGCTAACCGTGCCGTCAAAGAAATTATATGTATTTTTAATAATATGTGTATAGACATCCTTATAAAATCTTTGCCTTAGCGTGTCGATAGCAAAAAACCCACTACACACACACACACACACACCACACAACACACTGACACACGCACGCACGCTAACACTTTGCCCAATCTTGTAATAAAAAAATTAGCTCTGCCTAAAAATAAACTGACTTATCACTCCTCTGGGGAGTTTTAAAAGTGCCTGTGAATAGATTTATATCCCTAGGAGATACACCATCCAATCGTTCTTTTAGTATCAGATAACATCGTCGTACACATAGCAGCACATGATGCTGTACATTTCCAGTATAACTTGGCCCCGCTTTCTATAGATTTCCTATACAATGAGAGATCCGCTTATACTGGTTTTGTAAAGCATGATTGGCCGTCGTGCGTACTACTAAACTTCTGGTAGTGATTTTATAATATGGGTATGATTTTACAATTGTGGTGGTATCTCCATTGATGATTCTTTTGATGCTTGAGTGACATTAACAAGAGGGGGTGTTGGAGAACTTTTGTAAAATTAAAATTTAAAATAATAATTCAGTTAAAAAAAAACCACGCATTAGAGTGACGTCATTTTATTGCTGAGCTGAAGATAATAAAAGCATGTTAAAAATGGCGGCGTCGGGGCCACGCGATAAATGATTCATGTTCAACAATAACCCTAAATATTTTATTAATAGAAGTTCTAGATTTAAAATGTGAGTTAAGTGTTGCCAAGTTTAACCGCCTTAGCGGTAACTTTGGCAACATTTGCAACAATTGCTACTAGGAAGTTATTACAGCTATCACTTTTTATATGCATAAGGCAGTTGTCCCACCGCCAACGATGAGCGAGAAGCGAGTAGAGCTAGAAAGTAGAAACGCGTTGGCACCGAGAACCGACTGTGTAGTTTAAATAGTTTTGTCACTGGGCTATAAGCGAGTATACTGGTGCGACGACGGGCGATTAATCGCACCACTCGCTCGGGGTGGCTAGAGATGTTTTAATATAACGTCATCATCATCATTTCAGCCGAAAGACGTCCACTGCTGGACATACGCCCCACGCAAGTGTCGCCATGTTGACCGGTCCAGTGCGACTCACATCCAGTGGATCCCTGCAACCTTCACCAGGTCATCGGTCCACCTAGTGGTAGGCCTTCCAACGCAACGTCTACTGGTTCGCGGTCGCCACTCCAGAACTTTTCAGCCCCATCGGCCATCCGTTCTGCGAGCCATGTGCCCTGCCCACTGCCACTTAAATTTGGCTGTTCTTAATACACCGTATGTAAGACTAGTAGAGTGAAGAGTGAAGAATGTCCATGGAGTTTCTTGCCAATTCTTCTCCATAGAGATCTACGCTTTGGAATGTGCAACTTCAGGACTTTCTCAAGTTATTATGTCTTGTGACTGTGACTGTAGCTTCGCTTCTTTTTGTTTTTTTGACATTCAAAAGTGCCTGTGATGGTCTAATGGAAATAAATGCTTTTGACTTTGACTTTAATAAACTTAAACCGTAACTCAACATCATTTGCCTGCCTTTTCCCAACTATGTTGGGTCGGCTTCCAGTCTAACCAGACGCAGCTGAAACCCATTATTTGACTAGTTACTCAATACTGTTACTCGGTATTACGATACACCTAATGAAGTCTGGTTGTCAGTCATCCGTAAACGCACGTACCCACGTTGTCGTCGCAACACTAGCAGAAGTTCTCAGTATTTAATCCTTAAGAGGAAACCATCCAAAGTAAGTATTCCCCTTTTTTCTTCCTGAATAATGCCTCTCTATAGCATTTTTTTTTTATAATATTACGGTGTGCTGTAGACACGTCCCTGTCTATCTATTTTTTTTTATCTGTGTATCTATTTTTTGTTTTTCAACAACTAATAACTAAAGAAAATATGAGCCTCCATAACTGACAAAAAATGCCCCATTTTTACGGCCGTGATTAGACACTACCAGACAAATTTGAAAAGTTTTAAAACATAAAATAAATTGATAGGAACCTAGACATACTCTTTCTTATAATTTTAATGTCAAAAATAATTGAATCGGCTCAATTTTTAAGGAGAAAAAAGGAGAATGCCAAACTTTAAACTATGTCGTCGTCGGCCCAGTTTCCTCTTAAGTAATTGTCAACGACTTTCAAATTCCAAAACCTTCTAAATGGAAATACTTACTTACATAAAGTTGTTTTGAGCATCCACCGACAAAACAAACCTTGAGATAATATTATTGTATCTATTATTGAATCCTTGAATATAAAGTTCTTGGCGACAGAAAAACGCACTTAGCGCTGATGACATTTATTTATAAGACAAAACTTCAAACTTGTCCATTTCATCGAGAGTAAACTGATTTTTTATTCGTGATTTTCATCTTTTGGTATTTTAATGTTAAAATAACCACATAATTTTCTTACAATTCATAAAATCCAAGCCATACACTGGCATTATAAGGAGAGGAACCTTCAAGAATTTCTTGTTCTAAATTGAAATAGAGTGGTCTTTATTTCAATTTAGAACAAGAAATTCTTGAAGGTTCCTTTCCTAACAGGTTTGGTAACCTGTGGCCATTTTTATAAATAATTTGGAATGCCTATAAATGTATAATAGATGAGAGCAATGAATGTTAACGGCGCGTGTCTAAATTGACGACTTCGATAAATTGCGTGGTAACACACATAAGTTTTTAGATGTACGACAAGCCAAGACAGACTAAACTCCTTTACTATATAATACCTAACCATTTCGGAAGATGTAATTCCCCAGTTACTTCTATTAATGCTCACAGGGCCAGTAGTTGGTTACGAGAAGCGAATAAATTCACTCCAATACATCCTGACGTCGATATTTTCAGCCAGCGAACATTTTTGCGTATTTCTTTAAACAGAAATGCTTCTGCTGTATTCGGCTTATTTCGAGGAAAAAAGGACGATTTTATGTTACTGACGTGGAATAGATTAGGTCAAGGCTATGGGCACATGAGAAAAGTGTCAATTTTAAAGAAATCATATACCGTAGAATTCACCCATAAGATCTTTTTTTTGTACATATTATAAGATATTGAGGAGCTCGTGGCTAAGTAATAACAGCCGCTCGGATCGATATTTAGGTTAAGCCGCGCTTGCCTAGGTTGGTCTGTGGATGGGTGACCACCCATTACATACCGAGTTTCCTCCGTGCCTCGGAAAGCACGTTAAGCCGTTGGTCCCGGGTGTCATTTGTAGATCTTCGACAGTCGTTATAGGTAGTCAGTGGCCCAAAAAGTCTGACAACCAGTCTTACCAAGGGGTATCGTATTACCTAGTATTAACTGGGTTGTGAAGGTCAGATAGGCAGTCGCTCCATGTAAAATACTGGTACTCAGCTGCATCCGGTTAGACTGGAAGCTGACCGCAACATAGTTGGGAAAAGGCTAAGCAGATGATGATGATGAGAGAAAATAATTAGATAATCTCCCATTCATTGTGGTATTTTGATATTGATATCCGCCACATGTGTGAAGCTCACTACTTTTTGTGGTTCTAGCACGAAAACACGAAATAAACGTAATGAAAACTACAAACATTAAGAATCCTCGAAATTGGTTTACAATTGGCGAAAAAAAGACTGTAAAATTCACAAAAAATAAAAAAAAAAACTGTCGACTTGATAACCTCGTTCTTTTTATAGTCGGTAAAAAAATTAAAGAGGTTTGAATTGTTTGACGACCTTTCCCCTTTTTATATTATTTTCTAAATAGCAACCAAGTATTAAATTTCTCAATAGAATAATAAAATTGTCAAAATCAATAGCTGGCATCAGTACAAATAAGACGTATTGGACAAAACCTTCTAAAGCGTCACGTTTCTGAGATTTAAGCGCTCAAAGATACAAGCTTAAATCTCAGAAATGTGACGCTTTAGAAGGTTTTGTCCTAAATACGTGAGATTTAAGCTATGAAAGTTACAATCTTCGTCGTCAGTACAACTTTGATAGCTTGTTTCGGAAATGTGACGCTTTAGAAGATTTTGTTTTATACAAAACTTGTTTGTGTTGATAACAGCTATTTATTAATATAGGTTATACATATACAAATTCTATAATTATGAATGCGTGACTATTAAAATGAAAGTTGTACTATTGTCACATCAGTGAATAGATTCTAATATAGAGAGTTCATATGTCGGAAATGTGACGGTTTAGAAGATTTTGTCTCAAACAATACTTGTTTGTATTGGCTGCTTTTGTGAAAATTAAATTAAACGGCTGAAGTTAGGCAGGCTAGGCTTTTACAAAAATATGCCATCTGCCATCTTCAACTGTGCGCATTAATGCAGTGTCATAATCTATACTAATATTACAAAGAGGTAATTTTTTTTTGTAAGTTTGTAAACTTTTAAATTGTTTGGAATAATCTCCGGAACTAATGATCCAATTCTAAAAATTCTTTCATTGGCAGAAAGCTACATTATTCGTGGGCGCTATATGCAAATTAGTCGAACTATCACAATTTTTGCGGACGCAGTCGCTGGCGATGGGCTAGTGTTAGTACCTATAAAAAGAGAACAAGTATAAAACTTGTAAATCATTCATAAAAATATCTCATCTTTACCGTTTAAGTAGGGATCCTAAACCTTACTATTTTTCACGAAGTCGTCGAGGCGTCGCGCGTCGTCTTCGCCTCGTTATTAATCAAAATCAGCGCCAGATTCCAAACTGTCTGGGCGACGCCTCAAATTGATGTCCAATTCACACTTCGGAAGATTTTCGCGTCGCTATGATAGATAGGCGGGCTCCGATAGGCCTAGTGGATAGTTGGGATAAAGTTATCATTAAGAAATTAGAAAGGTCTTGATATTTGCAAAAAAAATGTGGCCATTTTGCTTTTTCATCTTTCGTTTGTAGTACTCATTAACATTAACTGTTTATTTAAAAAAAAAACCCGCGAAAAGAGAAGTCCAGACAAATGAAAAGGCCAAATTGATATCGATGCAGAGTATGTAGAAAAACCTCTACGTACTGGATAGCGCATTTAAAGTCACCAACAATGTGCAAAATCAAGAAAAGAGCGTCGCCACCTTGTTTAAAGAAAACAATAAACAAGTATGTTTTGACATGGAATGATAATTCCAGTGCGAGCAGGGTTTGATGGTTTGGGTTTGATTTGACTGCAATGTCAACGTGTTGGTTTAAGTTAGTTCGATACTTTCTTAAATAGATGGCGCTAACGTCACCGTAAGACGTTGTTAATGGAACGAAAGTTTCGAGAACTGTGAGCGGGGTGCGATGGTCTAGTTGGTTAAGACATCCGGTGTACTGAATCGGAAGGTCGCAGGTTCAAACCCTGCTCGCACTCGAATTTTTCTTTCCATGTCAAAAATAGCTATGTTCCCTACGCAGGGTTTGCGTATAAAATATTAAAAATTAGTTTGGTATGGCGACTTCTATACAACATTGATTTGACTGCAATGTCAACGTGTTGGTTTAAGTTAGTTCGATACTTTCTTAAATAGATGGCGCTAACGTCACCGTAAGACGTTGTTAATGGAACGAAAGTTTCGAGAACTGTGAGCGGGGTGCGATGGTCTAATTGGTTAAGACGTCCGGTGGACTGAATCGGAAGGTCGCAGGTTCAAACCCTGCTCGCAATAGAATTTTTCTTTCCATGTCAAAACAGCTGTAGTTCCCTACGCAGGGTTTGCGAATACAATATTAAATAAAGGGAAATTATTAATCGGGCGAATAAAAATTTAATTGGCGACCAATATACTAAATGGGCGACTATTGTACTAAAGTAAGTAACTATTTATGGGAAATTATTAATCGGGCGAATAAAAATTTAATTGGCGACCAATATACTAAATGGGCGACTATTGTACCAAAGTAAGTAACTATTTATCTGGTCATTGCGGCAAGGAGAATTAAGGAAGCAAGAGCGAGCGAATGCTGAGAGAGACTTGTGGCACCCCGACTCGGACAGGTTAGGTTCGAAGGGGATGGCGGGGTCTAGTGAGCGAGCGAAGTGAGCGAACTAAGACCCCGCCATCCCCTTCGTGTTAGGTTACTTTAAACTCTGTAAACAGAAATAGGAGCCCCGCTCAGCGGGGGTTCGTCGACTACGCCTTATCTACAATCTAGTGATTAATAACCTTGTTTTAAGTTTTTTACAGGAGTCCTTGAATTATCACATAATCGTACTGAACAACTAGTAACTCAAATTTCTATTTTCAAGTCGCTGTTTTAAACATTAGTATTAGCCCACTGTTTGTCGCTCACTTAGTATTTCAGTAGCCCATTTTCAATATTTTTGACACCTTTAATTTGAATTTATGTTCGCTCTTTTAAATACTACCCTTAAATAAACACGTATGTTTACCAACAACGTCCTCCTGTCATTGAAGCACCAAAAAAGTCATGTAGCACTGTAAGTTACTGTGATCTACAATATTCTTTTATTACAAAACCGGCAAGCGCGTGTTCACGATACTTTCAGTCTGCGTGTCCCTCCGTGAGCCCCCTTTCAGGGCTGCGGGACTGTACGAAAGAGATACCGCGGCCCTGGAACACAAAGGGCAAAGAAGGAACATGGATGGATATTAGTCAGTACAAGTCTGACACTCCCTTCCGCTCCGCCCAGAGTGGGGGGGGGGGGGGGGTCATTTGATGATTTCCCATACGAAAAAAAAAGCCCCCTTAAATTTTGAATTTATTATTCTTATTTGTTTTTATAGCGCCACAGAAATATACATTCTGTGAAAATTTCAACTGTCTACCTATTACAGATCATGAGATACGGCCCGCTGACAGACAGACGGACAGATGGACAGCGGAGGCTTAAAAATAGGGTCCCATTCCCATATATTTGTATTAACGCTCAACTACATGTGTAAGTCTCCTTGGAACATGACCTCTTTCCAGCTCAGAGAATAACAAAAGAAACATAAAGAAAGTTTCTACCAAAGTTCGCTATGAATGTCTGTATTATTCAGCACACACTTCTCTAACTACCCTCGCAAGGAATTCTTTCATTGGGATATATGTTGCCCCTGGGAGAATATGCAGGTATCTGAGAGGAAATAAATTATATTTTTTCGTGAATAATACAGTGGTTGGAGTTAACGTATGCCTACACAGGAGATGTAGAGAAATATCTTTATTCTGATAGTGCACAAATAGAAACATAACATTACATCATCACGCGTGTAATCCCAGAAGGGTTAGGCAGTGGCGTACCTAATAGAACAGGGGGGCAGCCTATTGCCATCAACCGGGCACATATCCAGTCTCCGTGGCTGCTACTGATAATTCCCAGGACACTTTGTCCAACCCGGGAATTGAACCCAGGACTTCATGCTTAGTAGTTGCGTTTGCGACCACTAGGCACAGGCAAATAAAAACATGTTGTCAAAAAAAAAATAAGAATAGAAGAGATTTTAAAATGTATATTCCATTCATAAGTTATCGCACGTGGTTGCGTTGATTCTGTGGCTAGATTCATGAGGATCAAATTATTGTTTTCTTAATGGCTAAAATCTTTAAATTGGACGATCGCTTTCATATGATTGGCTCATTTGGTTTCCTCTCTCCATCCTTCTCCTTCACATGCCCATCGCCTTCGTACGAGCGAGAAGGAATGCCTTTGCTACGTGGCCCGCTAAAACTTCAATACTACCTTTAGATCCTGCTCTCAAGAAATTTCGAAAATTGGGTGAAACTTGGAGTGTTTTCGTCGTTTTTGTGGTGTTCAACGCTCAAGGAGGCTGTGACGAGGATTTTAAGGTATTCTACATCCTTCCCTTAGGCGTACTGCGTACTTTCTGATGTTCCTTCGCATTGCGTCATATATCTATCCTTTCAACGGCCAGTTTTCAACTTTAAATCGCATTATTTACTTAATCCGTGTCAACAGCACGTGTCTGCCATTTTTTTTTTTTTTTTTGATGTGAAATCATCAAATGACCCCCCCCCCCCCACTCTGGGCGGAGCGGAAGGGAGTGTTAGACTTGTACTGACTAAAACCCATCCATGTTCCTTCTTTGCCCTTTGTGTTCCAGGGCCACGGTATCTCTTTCGAACAGTCCCGCAGCCCTGGACGTGTTTGCCATTGAACCGACTTAAGTTTCGGCAGAAAATCAATAGGTCCCACTCATTCCCAAGTTAATAATAGTCCGACAAACAAGCCAGTTTCTGTATATAATTGTTTCCATTTCTGTGTAAATAACAAAACGTTTTCATTGAAAACTTTCAAGTCAGAGCTCTCAAACTTTCTTATTGCCAAGTGGAGGCTGTTGTAGACAATTGAATATTCAAATTGTAAACAAGATAGGGTGCTTATTCAAATTGTGGAGTTATTAAATTCTGTTTAGGATAATTTTAGTTAAATTTAGGCCTAATGCTCGACCAACTGAGCCAGCCTCGAGGTTGGAGTCGCGATGAATATGACGAAGACCAAGGTGATGACCAACAGCACCAAGCGCAACATAGGAATTGGGGGTGTGAGGATGGAATATGTTCATGAGTACATTTACCTCGGCCAAATAGTCTCCTTCCAGGCAAGACAAGATAAAGAAGTTGCACGACGCACCGAGAACGCCTGGAAGAGCTATTGGTCGATGAAGCAAATCATGACGGGACCTCTCCCTCTCTCACTGAAGAGAAAACTCATGGACACGTGCATTCTTCCTACCCTCACTTATGGAACGCAGATATGGTCACTAACCAAGCGTTAAAAGTTCGCACTCGGGGTCTGTCAGCGAGCAATGGAGCGTAGTATCCTTGGAGTTAAACTTACTGATCGTATAAGGAACTCGATACTGCGTTCCAAAACTCAAATTGCCGATGTAGGTCACACGGCTGCCAATCTTAAATTGAACTGGGCTGGCCACATCTGTCGCATGCCGGAGAAGCTATGGGCTAAAGTAATAACACAATGGGTCCCAAACAGCAGCAAACGGCAACGCGGCAGGCCCAGAAGGAGATGGCTTGACGGACTCGACTCTTTTCTAAAAGATTGGCAAACAACAGCACTGGATAGGGATAAGTGGAAAGAGGGAAGGGAGGCCCTTGCCCTGCAGTGGGACACAAATGGCTGATAATAATATAATAATTTTGAGCCAGGTACTACAGGGTTTATTGGTACACATGCCAGTATTTACAAAAAAAAAAAAACAAGTAGTCAGTATTCTATTAGTTTATTAATTTTCAACGTGAGCGAGGGGCTCGTGGCCAAATAATTAATATCAGCCGCACAGGTCGATCTTCAAGGTTGAGCCGCGCTTGCCTGTGATGCTTGGATGGGTGACTATCCCAGTACCTAGCGAGTTTTTACGTGCCTTGGTATCGTAATAGGGCAGTCCCATTTAACTTTTAATTTATTTTTATTGCGTGTTGTTATAGCGGTAACAGAAATACACATCCTGTGAAATTTTCAACTGTCTACCTATTACGGATCATGAGATATAGCCCGCTGACAGACAGACGGACGGACAGCGGAGGCTTGGTAATAGGGTCCCGTTTTTTACCCATTGGGTACGGAACCCTAACAATAAAATGCAACAGATTGTTGTGTGTATTGTTATTTAAGTGTACTTATGGCAGTAGCATGAGAAAAAAGAAAAGAAAGATAAAATATTTATTTGTCGCAGGGACATGACGTGCATACAAACAAAATAACTTAACAATAATCTTACAACAATAATCGCGCAATGATTGTTGACATAACGGTCCCGCATGATGAGAACCTCGTGAAAGCCGAGAAAGATAAGCAAATCAAGTATCTTGACTTGGCTCGCGAGGTTGTCGACATGTGGGATGTGGACTCAGCGATCATTGTGCCGATAGTTGTATCAGCCCATGGTTTAATTGCCAAGAGCCTTGACCAATACCTGAGGAGGCTCTCGTTAGGCTGCTGGATCAAGGGCTTGATTCAGAAAGCGGTATCCTGGACACGGCTCGTATTGTTAGGAGGTTCCTCTCTCTGGAGCCCTGAGCGCCGGTTGCTTGGGCCCTGTTTCTGATACCGGTGGGCTACAATTTTTTATATTCTTAAATGTTTTTATATTGTATTTTTTTTCTAAGGAATATTTAAAAATATAATTGATTTAAAAAAATATAAATAATAAAGGAAATCATACTTTACAATAATAATACAAATAAATAAATAAATATAAATAAAAACAATAAATATAAATAAAAATAAATAAATATAAATCATACTTTACAATAATCATACAACGCATAACAAATATTATAAATACAAAAGGACAGAAACAAAAAAAAAAAATAAGTTAACAGCTCATCATGATGCTGTGCTATGGGGGGCCCACAGCACAGCGCTGGTTTTCAGTGGTCACCCGTGAAAAAACGTACGGATGCCAGACAGCATAAATATTTGATTACAAAAAATAAGAAAATAAAATAAAACAGTACTTGGATTTTATAATACAAACCAACTATAGGAAATACTACCAAAAAAAAATAAAATAATGAGCGTAGGCTAAACAAAATAAACATAAATACAAAGCGAAAACATGGCGTGTTTTTTTGTCTCGCTCCCACCCCACCTCTGCATCGCGCCAGAGTTGTAACTATTGTAACATGCCGATGTTTTGATCAACTAGAAGTTGTTATGGAAAAACGGTGAGCAAGTATTATTTTGTACAGAAAAGATATTTTGTTAGTACTAGATTTCCATGGCTTCTCACTCATAATCAGAGGTCGGAATTAGGTAGAGTTATTTGTGTACTTGCATCGATATGTTGATATTAATATGGATCTTCCCGGGATTTCCCGAGATTTATAATACAATCCCGTGTGGCCAACAATATTACAAATAAATAATAATAAAAACCTCAGAGATAGATAAGACAAATAAAACAAAGATAATTAACATACAATTTTTATTAGTATTTACATTAATTCACAATACAATTTTTTATTTATGTTGCCCTCCCACACTAAGATTTTTTCCTGTTTCCTGGAACAACTACTTGTAGATCATAGAAATATTTGTTCCGTGCGGGAATCCAACCTGCGACATTTTTTCATTAACTGCTGCGCTGCGTGCGCATGATGTCCGATGTCGGATGGTTTAAATTGTGTAAAAGTAAATATTTTTTTTATTTAATAAATCACGGGATTTTTCTGCTCTTTAAAATTAATCTCGGAATTTGAGGCATATCCACTTTATTCTTTCGCTGTATGAAATCAGTGTAAGTACACAAATAACTCTACCTAATTCCGACCTCTGCTCATAATACTTAACTACCACCACTTACTCAACAAAACATTAAAGTTACACAAAAAATGCAATAAAAACGTGACAGAATACTAGTTAGATTATTTTATGACCTTGCTGCTCAACAAGGAAGGCCAATATTCATGAGTTGGCAAGAACTGTTGAATATTTACAAATTAAAATTCCCTGACGGCAACGGAGGTAATGTCAAGCGGGACTCATCATTCACTATGAGTGGCGAATTGAAAAATAAACCATTAGAAATATTAATTAATGGTTGACCTATTTTAGGAATCTAAAACTAAGAACACAGTAATTACTGTAATAATAATAATTCATTTATTTATTCAAGTTACAAGGACTCATCAATACACACATACACATATAATTCACAAAAAAGCACAAATGATACATTTTACACACATAATATATTAAACATTCTAATACAGCACAAAACAATAACCACACAATATACGAGTATAATGTCAATATATTTATATTGACATCAGTAGCGAAGGGTCAATTTTTGTAAAAGGTAAGCCGGAGTACTTATCTTAAATGTGATTAAAATATTTATCATTCTATAGAATACTGACTGTGTCATTTTTTAAAGGGAATCCGTTAGGAATCTAGTTGTATGAAACCTTCGCCACTGATTGACATTACATTGACAGCCGTCGACCGTAGGTGACGTGCAAGTCACTGCAGTGGCTAATATATGGTTTGAGCTGCTGCCACCCTCCGCACCAGGGACTCGATCCGCTTGCGCATCGTGGCATAAAAGCAGTCTAAGATCTAAGCTAGGCTGGCAAAGTCCTAGAATCGACAAAGGACTGTTAAAGCTCTGTAACGGAACCCCCTGGTTCAACCAGTTTTATTATTAGTTTGGATATTAGGTCTTATCTTTGTCAAAATACAGACAAAAATATGATATTTCAAGTGGCTCTATTTCAGTTCTCCGGTGACTTAGGTATTTGGTGTCTTCATACGAAGTTAAGTCCTAATTATAAGCTACTATTTAAGATATATTTCAAAACTGTTGGTCTTACGACCAGATTTCATAGAAAAATGTCCAAGGAGTCTTAATTCTGAAGATAAGCTCCACAACACAATGTGAATAATTCGTAAACGGTTTTATCGATAAATTACTAAACTATCAATGTCCCCTCACTATTTCTTTAAACGCTTTTAATTATTCAAACGCCGTCGTGGAATGTGGTGCACCTTGCAATACACATTAAGTACCTAAGTAGTACGTGTATTACACGTTTATAGTACAATGTCAAGTCTAGTAAAGTCAAGTAAATAAATTGTTTAACAAATCGATTACTATTAATTGTTTATCAAAATCGATCCGTCTTATGACGACAGGCCGAATCAACGGCGCGTTCGTGTTCCACGCGCGCCTCAAAGAAATGTCAGCACAGAGGAACGGGTCCGCAAGAGCCGATGCCTGCCGGGGCTGCGGGACTGTTCGAAAGCGATACCGTGGCCCTGGAACACAAAGGGCAAAGAAGGAACATGGATAGGTTTTAGTCAGTAGAAGTCTGAAACTCCCTTCCATACCGCCCAGAGCGGGAGGGGTCATTTGATGATTTCGCATCCGAAAGAAAAAGACTTGTAGCGACATCTATTGTTAACCATAGTGAACTGTATGTAGTCTACAATTCACAACTGTCATTATTTGAAAGTTTTAAGAAATGCCTATAACACAGAAAATTGACTTAGTTCGTTAATTTGATGAGCAATTGATTTCCTAGACTACACATTATGTAGATATAAAGCCATAAGAAACAGGAAAGTGTCTCACAAATGCTTACGAGACTTTTAACTACTTTGTGTTGTTTATTTTATAATACGTGCCTTGGTTGAATATGTCTTACTTGGCGAATCAAGATTAGAATATTAAACAGAAATCATATTTATTTGTTATTAGCAACCCGCCCCGGCTTTGCACAGGTGCAATATATATATAAACCTTCCTCTTGAATCACTCTATTTATTACTAAAAACGGCATTAAAATCCGTTGCGGAGTAATAAAGATCTAAGCATACATAGGGACAGACAGCGGGAAGCGACTTTGTTTTATACTATGTAGTGAAAATCACAGATAAGATTGATTTTTTACATAGTCTCCATATGTTATCTTATGGCATGCAAAAAAAAATGTTTTTTACATATACAATACTAAAGTTAGACACGTTAATCTAACCGTAAAGTAGCATTTTCTTTCTATTGTTTCTAAAGCCAATATACAGGGTGTAAACGGACTTTTTACGAAGTCTTCAACCAAGGATTCTGAGCACGAGCTCGCGATGAAAACGGAACGAAAATACGTCGATTTTTAAATCGGCAATACAAATTATCCAATAGCATTTTAGCTAAATTGTGTGCAACCAGCACAATTAGTAATACCTATCCGTTCTTAAAATTATGTTGCCCCACACTAGGAATTTCTCCTGTATCGTGTAGATCATACAAATATTTGTTCCGTGCGGGGATCGAACCCGCGCCAAGCAGCGCAGCAGCCAATTGCTCAGCCCCTGCGCCAACCGTGTCGTCAACCATATGTGACACGGATATTATATGTGACACGGATGTTTTTAGTTTTAAAATTGACGTATTTACGTTACGTTTTCTCCGCGCGATCGTGCTAGGGCCTAGAAACACAACTGCGCATTTTTTTTGCTGGGAAAATCCTTCTTTTTTAATTTTTGAAAAATCACGTTTTACGGTAGCGCTCAACGTAACACGCTCAAAACATTGTGCTGATAGACACATTGAATAGTACAGGGGTCGTGGAGGTAATTAAAGTACCTATTATTAATAATATTTAAAGCGTGTCATTAAAAAAAATTGGTGTGAAGTGTTGGAACTACAATTTTTCTTCAGGATCATACCATAGAACCTTCTATAGACCGACCGCTTTAATGAGTCCTCTGCCTTGCCCCATCAAAGGCACATTAAGCGTCCACAAAGTCGTAACACAGGTTATTTGCTTTAAAATAACCATAACCCACGTAGGTATCACGATACTAATTGATCCAATACGTAATCAACTTTCAGAATATTACATCTAAATTTATACCTTCGCAAGAACTCATTAAAGCGGTCGGTCTATAGAAGGTTCTATGGTATGATCCGGAACAAAAATGGTAATGACGGGATGAACAAGTGCCTCTCGGTTTCATTAAGGGTATTTTTGCACCCTTTATGTAAATGAATAACATAGCCCACTCTTGTCAAAAATAAACCAGTGTTGTGACACGTCCCACGTCCCAAAGTCTCACCACTTGCCTTACCGCCGGGAACTAAGTGGGGACACTTCAATTTAACTCGCCTACGGAACCACTCAACCGTTCGTGTTGTCGTAATTGAGTTAGTGCACTAATAGCTGGGCCAAGTATCGTAATGTCTTTAGAGAGGATCTACTGTTGTGGTGTAATTTCACATCTTGGTGAAGCGATAAGTAAAAATAAAATACAGGTATGCCACGAGACATCACGACACGACTTGTGGAGCTTTGGTAGTCACGCGAAGAAAACAAGTGAAGCGAGCGCGTGTCGCTTGACGCAATACGGGTCGAATGGAGGTGTGGCCGAGGCGTGATTTTTTTTTTAATGATATTTTGGTATAATGTTGGCACTTTTAGTTTTTTCTTGTTTTTTTAGTAGGTGACCTTTGTTTGTCACGTAAGTTAGCACTGGGGACCAAATTTAGCCTGCCGACACGGATCTATTCAACCATTCCTGTTCTCGTAATTGAGTTAGTGCACTTAATAGCTGGGCCAAGTACTGTAATGTCATAAGTGAGGTTTTAATGTTGTGGTGCAATTTCAGTTCTTGGTGACACGATACAGTAAAAACAAAATATGCAACGAGAAACCGCAACGCCACTTATAGAGCGATGGTCCTTGTAGCGGCATATGATAATACAAAAACTACATCAGTGCCATCTATTAGGCAAAGGAAGAACTAACACCAAATTCCTAAATGGCGATATTGAAGTTCTCCGCGAGTTAAGAAGATATAACTATGTTTCCTTTCTTTTCTTTTTTTCTTTCTTTCTTTCTATATAGAAAAACCCGCTAAACACTGTCGGGCAACAGCCCACCAGACACGACACCCCGGAGGATCCTCCCTTTTCTATGGGGGATGAAGAAGTTTACCACCCTGTTGATGTCACCCTGGTGAAGTTTGGTGAAGTTTGTGAAGTCTGGTGAAGTTTGTGAAGTCTGGTGAAGTTTGTGAAGTCTGGTGAAGTTTGTGAAGTCTGGTGAAGTTTGTGAAGTCTGGTGAAGTTTGTGAAGTCTGGTGAAGTTTGTCACCCTGTTCTTGATACCCCTAAATACTCAAGGGAAGAAAACAAGTGACACACGCGTGTATCGCTTGACGCAAATCGCAACAAAAGTCGCATGGACTGAAGTCATGAACGGGTTAGTGCTCTTTAAGTATCATATAAGGGACTTTTAGCTTTCATGCTTCGACACCTAACAGTTTGGCAGTACGTTATCTCTTAGTGACTTAAAGATTTTTATTAACTAGACTAGCTGTGCGCCGCGAGTTCACTCGGCGTTTTTTTTTGTTCGATTAGCCAGTAATCTCCCTCAAGATTTTGCCATCAAGTGCATAAATATTGATCGGTAGTTTTGATAGTTTCAGAGATTAATGCGTTCAAACAAACAAATTAGCAAACTATTATGATATACTATCATCCCGCCCCGGATTCGCACGGGTGCAATATACATATAAACGTTCCTTTTGAATCACTCTATCTATTGCTGAAAACTGCTTTAAAATCCGTTGCGTAGTTTACAGAGAGAGAGCGGTGGCCCAGTGGTGGAGACCCCGACTTACGAGCAGTAAGTCGTGGGTTCGAACCCAGCCAGGCGCATTACTTTGTGTAAGTTATTTCATCACCACTGCTCTCAAAAACGGTAAAGGAAAACATCGTGAGGAAACCGGCATGTCCTAGAACCAAAAATTCGAAGACATGTGACATCTACCAACCCGCACTGGGCCCGCGTGGTGGATTCCTTCTAATAGAGAGGAGGCCTGCGTCCCAGCAGTGGGAACATTAATAGGCTGATTATGCATAGTTTTAAATATCTAAGCGTAAAAACAGCTGGAGCGACTTTGTTTTATACTATGTAAAGATTAGTATGATAGATGATCAGCTGATAAAATTAACCCTCTATTTCTCCTTCTTGTCCCCTATATTGCGCCTTTCTAACCCTATGAGTTCAAAACCGCACATTGTCGTTGGAATATTAGCTTTCGTCTTGTCGTCGGCATGTGTAGCGACTTGTCACTCACATTCGGGTGCTATTGTTTATAGAACACACGTGTAGAGCAGGGCTGGCGCACTTCAGTCTCGTGAAGATAATACCAGCCTATGCTAGTCAAAGATCTTTTACCAGGTAGTCAGGAAGTGGCAATAAAAAGCGACATTTCAATTAATTAATTTTAAGTAATAAAAATCAAATTCGGTAGCATACTTTCATATTGGTGTAAAAATACCCTTAACGAAGCCGAAAAGCACTTGTTCTTCCCTATCATTGCGATATCTTTGTTTTGTTCTGGACCAAGGAACCTTCTAGTTACGGAGATATTAGAGTTCAAAGTTCCAACGTTTTCACTTTTATTTTAAATATTTTTTTTTTAATTTTATAAATTTACTTTAAATACCTCCATGATCCGTGTTCTATTGTTAAACGTGTGTTAAGCTTCACTTTGCAAGAAAATGTATGGGATTGTGTCCACTGTCCACACGGACACGCTATGCATCAAATGAAGTCATTAGTACATGCGTAGCTAGCACGAATAAGGCGCTCACATAGCTCAACGCTGTCAACGCCATGCACGCTGTATACACGAATATTAATCCAGGACTATGCCGCGGTGGGCCACGCACGCTACAGTTGTATTTAGTTGTGGGTGTGTAGCGTGTACTGCTGTGGAAACGTAGACCCACGTAGTCAAACAAATGAATCCACGCAGCTAAAATGCGCCGCGTTTACCGTGGTGGGTTTGCACCTTTACCTTTGTGGATACTATATTTTCGAGCCGTTTGGGGTTGAAACTCTGGGGAAGTGGGGTCCGAGTGCTCATAGCCTGTTTAAAGAAATTTTGTAATACTTAGTTGACGCTTTCCGTGACCCAAGGCCTGGCTTTTACCTTGGCCAGGGTCTAAGTCTTGCCATACAACGTGGCAACGCCGCCAGACTGGGCTGGCTGGGCACATTACCAGCTGACAGTACTATAAAGTTTGTTGTTAGTTTATTTAATAGTTTTTAATTAATAATGTATGTAGTTATACTCTACTTAATGAAATATAGTGTTTTTCATATTTTATCTGCATCGTATAACCTACGGCACACCCCTATCGTTTGAACAACGACGAAGAGACGAGAACGTTGACAAGAGTAGGCGACGGCGGCCACCTGCCTTCGCTGACACAATTGAATCACAGAGGCTGTTGACATTGCTTTCATATAAAATTAAATAGACTTGCTTTGCGTCTCGGAGAATTGGGTAAAGCAGTAAAGTTGTTATGAAGCCCATTATATAACATAACTTCACGCCTGTAATACCCAAAGGGTAAGGCAGAGGTGTATCTAATAGTACGGAAAGCGGAGGTTTAGTAATAGCGTCCCGTTGTTTACCCATCGGGTACGGAACCCTAAAAATAATCTTGAAATATATATTTTTCGCATGAATTCTTTTGTCTAGCACAGTATTTATTATGAAACTCAATCACAAACACATATGAAACATAACTACTGACTAAACCTGGATACCTAAACCACAAGATCAACACATTTTGTGGTCAACTAGCTTTTACCTGTGGCATCACCCGCGTATAAGTCTGAAATTATCCCACGAGCACGTATTATCAGGACAAAAAGTATATGTCCTGAACTAGGTCTACCAGTTTGCTAAGTTTCATTAAAATCCTTACAGGCGGTAAAGCGTGAAACGGTAACAAACAGACAGCTCCTTTCGCATGTATGTATTAGTATTAAGCTGTTGCTCGCGACCTTCGTCTGCGTGAAATTATTATTATTAAAATATAACTACTTTTTTGCACGGAACCTTAATGTCCTTAAACCTTTTTTTAAAGTAAAAGAACCTATAAGCTGGTTGGAGTATACGTAACGGGACACTGAGGAAAAAAGACAGAATTTTTTTCCAAAAAAGAACTTTTCGTTGGGGAACCCCCCATTGGGGCATCCCAACGATAGGTTAGGTTAGGTTACTTTAAACCCTGTAGACAGAAATAGGAGCCCCGCGTAGTGGGGCTACGTCGACTATTTCATAGTGCCCCGTTTCGTATCCACTGACCGGAGATTAGCCGGAACATACAGTCAAAAATTTAAAAATAGTTTTTTTTTTGGTGTTTTGTACCGTATATACTTTCATAAGAATTAAGTAAAAAGGTGATATTAATTTGAAACACAAAGAGACACTTTAATTTCTCATTTTTATTCGGAGAAAGCACCAGTATCTTATAAGAAAAAGGGGCAAAAGAAAAAGGATCCGAAATGGTTTTTTAAATGGCCGCGAGGAGATAGACAGGATGCAAATTTAGAGTAATGGCGGGAATTTGGCCAAGTCAATTTCCTTGAACCTTGATGTAGCGGGCCACGAAACACGGGACGGGGGGCTTTTGGGACCGGGACCGCTGTCCTGAATTCCACCTATAAATGCAATAATTATTTTTGAGTAGTATTTTGGGACCACAAGAAATAAGAAGTTAAAGTACAGTTAACAAAAAAGCAACAATGAAGACATCCGAAGGGAAGCCAAAAGACTTAAGTGGCAGTGGGCTGCGGGCACATTGCTCGCAGAACGGATAGCCGATGGGGTCGAAAAGTTCTGGAGTGGCGACCGCGAACCGGAAGACGTTGCGTTAGAAGGCCTCCCACTAGGTGGACCGATGACCTGGTGAAGGTTGCGGCGATGCGCTAGATGCGAGACGCACGGGGTCGGTTCTCAGCTCCTCGGCTGGGTCCCGGTCTCACGGTCCACTCGGGGCAGGTCTATGTGCAGCAGTGGAAGATTTTTTTTTTTTATTATGATGTTGATGAATAATAGACGGCTGCCAGTTTTGAAATAAAAGAAATATTTTACCGTTTTATAAAAATACTTTTATTAGTATAACTTCTAAATCTTTTGGTTGACCGTACTTTCCCAAGACATATCTTTCTTTATTTTATTTGTGGTCCCAAAATACTACTCAAAAATAATTATTGCATTTATAGGTGGAATTCGGGACCGCGGTCCCGGTCCCAAAAGCCCCCGACCCGAAACACGAGGTTCCACCAGAGATCCATAACGAATTTAAACAACTTGGCGCTAACTAACTAAATTACGTTAAACAAACTTACTAAAACACAAACTGAATGACGGTCTGTGTGCCGCGATCCAGTGACACATTATTTAGCCATCACCCTGCGAGCAACAGTAGTCACGAGGCTGTTGGTTTTTGACTGAGTTTAAGAATATTGTAAATTTCTGTGTTGAAAAAAGTCACGTTATTTATTCTTCCATTCTCCCCTGTCAATCGTCACGCTATCATTTACTCTTTTTCCTTCATGTCTTTCCTCACACAATCCATCCATCATTTCTTTGGTCTTCCTCTCCCTCTACATCCATCAAACTTTATATTCATCACTCTTTTAGTCATAAGCGATTCGATTAGCTTAGCTTCACCTGCAACTAACCATGTTAAAAAACCTAGAAGTTATATTTGACCTACTTCCCGGTTTTCGATTGAGCTGAAATTTTGCATACATGCTTAGTTTGGATGACAATTCGTGGTTAGCTAAGTGACGTCATTCTAAATCCAATATTTATTTATTTATTGGCCTATCTACAATTGTTATACTGTTTATCCTAATACTACAAGCAATATGATACAAGCATAGTGTACAATATAATGCGATATAGACAGCATGCAAAAAAATACTAAATTACAACATAAAAAAAAATTACAATAATAGTGCAGAAATAACACTTTCAACAACAGTGGGTAGTTTTAGAAACAAAGACGACAAAAAAGTAAAGAAAAAAGTCAATATGGTGGTTAGTTTTGATGGACTTGGCGCTTGAATTTTTGAAGTGTTGTGGAAAAAATATCTATTGATTCGTCGCAATTATTAAGAAGCCTGCAAATTCTGGGGATGGGAGAGGTGGATCCTGATACAGTTTTGCGGAATGGGGGACGTAATAGTTTTATTATTTTATTATATAATATAAAAAATATATCAATATTTTTATACATCCCCATGATGTGGATATCAAATGGAAGGGATTTCTGAGAAGAATACGAAAACTAAATCGACGTCACTCTAAAGCGTGTTTTTTAGTATTTTTAAACTATAACATTATTGCGTGACTGATGACTACTATGACTGCCTCGTTGGCCTAGTGGTCGCAAGCATGACTGCTGAGCATGAGGTCCTGGGTTCGATTCCCGGATCGGGCAAATTATTGGGTTTTTCCAACGGACATTTCTCAGTCACGGAGTCTGGTTTTATGCCCAGTAATAGGCTCGTCCCCTATTACATGGGCCTAAAACATAACTGGTGAAATGGGTGTACCATTCGTTTTATCTCTATTAACCCTTCGGGGATTACAGGCGTGATGTTATGATATTATTGCGTTTGATTTTTTTCTGCAGTCATTGTCACGAGACATGTGTCGCTTGATTATGTTAGCTCGTGGTCAAGAGGTGAGATTGTTCTGAGATTATTAGTCACTAAAATGCTAATTTTATAGTTTTTTTACTGGTCGGATTAAAACTTGTTATTTTCAAGTCTGTTTATAACTAGACTAGCTGTGCCCTGTGGTTTGACCCGCCACTTCTGACTGGTTTCCTTTTTCCGTAGCGTGATGTTATACATATAGCCGATTATAGCCTATAGCCTTCCTCGATAAATGGGCTATCCAACACTAAAAGAATTTTTCAATTCGTACCAGTAGTTCTTGAGATTAGTGCGTTCAACCAAACAAACAAAACTCTTCAGCTTTATAATATTAGTATAGATTCGTAATAGCAATATCAGTTTATAAACAGACATGGTCACTACCATTATCATTAACACTGAAAATGGGATATTTACCATGTTTACTATTTGTTTCGAGTTCCAGAAAAAAAATGGTTTATGGTAAATACAAACACAAAAAACAAATACACACAAAAACAACAAAAAAAAAAAATCTAATAAAAAAACAAAAAAAAAATCAAATCAAATTAGAATGGAAAATCTGTTAATAATTAATTTGATTGATTGATTGAAATATCCCGTTTACAGTGTTGTTCATAATATCATACTAGCTTGAGTATTGTGTACTATATGCCTTATACCTAAATGATAAGGGGCATGAATTGCAACGGTAAGGGTTTTTTGCAGGTCATCATCATCAACATCATTTCAGCCCAAAGACGTCCACTGCTGGACATAGGCCTCCCCCAAGTGTCGCCACATTGACCGGTCCCGTGCGTCTCGCATCCAGCGGAGCCCTGCAGGTCGATCATGGGTAATTGGATTACACAGCCGTTCTGCACTCGCACACACTTTCAGGAAATAGGAAGGGCACGTGGCAGGTCTGTGCAAAGTAAAAAACCGACAGTGTTTACTGTCAGCTGATAAAGCTGACAGCTAATGTCAGCTTTTGCAACGCCACGTTTAGGAGTGACGGATACAGAAGTGGTGATGAAAGGCGTACTGATATAAGGCCTCCCACCTCCCACGAGGTGGACACATGACCTGGTGAAAACCGCGGGATCCACTGGTAAAAGAGGCACAGGACCGTGTGATGTGGTGATGCTTGATGCCTATGGGCTATGGCTAGCGGTGTATGTCCCCCGGCTGATATGACGATGATAATTGCTATACACCGTGTTCCGGACGATATACATAAACTTCGACCAGATGTTCAGACCACGGAAATAAGCATTTTTCATTATCGACATCTTAATGAATTCTTATTTTTTTATTATTTACTCTCGGGTTCCTCTCGTACGTGCAAATGAAATGCAAATAGCATTTGATAATTTAATTGCACTAAGCGGCAACATAGGCCAAATTAAGACCCTTTGTTACTGCATAGCTCAATTAAATTCCATTAATGAAATTACAAATATCTTTGTAACGATGCCTTTTAAAGTACTACTTCCTTTGTAAGATTTGATTTGTAAAAGTTATAGAAGCGTTTACCAAAGTTTATGGATAACGTGAAGAACAGGTGTATTGCTTGGTTATATTTCTTCAGCCAAAAAATAGGTAATTTTTTATTATTGTTTTGTCATCGTCAACTTGTCTATCTTTTTGGTCAACCAAACATTATTTCTTAGACATTACACCCCCGCGGTTTTCCTGGCCACGTAGTTAACGTTTTTCATCAGCCATTTTCTCTCTAATCTCAAAAAGATCTCGGGCCACGGTATAATCTAACACCTCCCTACTTAGTAGCTACATCTACTATTTCGTGTAATAACTGCTAATGTTAAGTCTGTTAACTTAAGAGCGTTAACGTCTTAAGGTATTTCATATAAACTTTCAAGGGATTTTATTTCGAAATGACTTAACCGATTTTAATGAAACTTCGTAAGCATAAGCAGGATACATAAGTCTAAAGATTTGATAGAGAACATTTTCGAAAAATTGTGTTACAGCTAAATTAGACCGATTTTAGATTTTCCATAGAAAAAGAAATTTCTAATTATCTTTTTTTTTTAAAACGCATCTTGAAGATCGAGCCGTGCACAGTGGGACAAGAAATACCAGTTTAATAAAATAGAGTTCAAGCAGATCTAGGTCGAATAGAATAGCGCACATGAACTTTAAACACACGACGTATTTCATGCATGACACATGACTTTGATCCGATAGAGGAGCGATGACTGCATGGTTTTAACATGTGTCATAATCAGAGGTCGGAATTAGGTAGAGGTATTTGTGTACTTACACTGATTTCATGCAGCGAAAGAATAAAGTGGATATGCCTCAACTCCCATGATTAATTATAAAGAGCAGAAAAATCTTGTGATTTATTAAATAAAAAAGTCATTTACTTTTACACAATTTAAACCATCCGACATCGGACATCATGTGCACGCAGGGCAGCAGTTAATGAAAAAATGTCGCGGGTTCGATTCCCGCACGGAACTAATATTTGTATGATCTACAAGTAGTTGTTCCGGGTGTGTATGTGTGAGTTTAAATCTTTGTAAACGCATCCACGTTACAGGAAAAATACTAGTGTGGGGCAATGTAAATAAAAAATTGTATTGTGAATTAATGTAAATACTAATAAAAATTGTTTGTATTGTATGTCTTTTTGTCTTTATCTTTGTTTTATTTGTCTTATCTATCTCTGAGGTTTTTATTATTATTTATTTGTAATATTATAAATCCCGGGAAATCCCGGGAAGATCCATATTAATATCAACATTTCGATGCAAGTACATAAATAACTCTACCTAATTCAGACCTCTGATCATAATATCACGCCTCTATACCCGAAGGTTACTGCAGAGATATATCTATTGTCCACAAACATGACGATAATCAAAGAAGCTATCGTTATCCATTAACATAGAATACATGTCTTTATTTTATTTGTTCTAGGTAATGGCTACATCGAGGGAACAGAGCTGGATGGCTTTCTTAAAGAGTTCGTGTCCAGCGCGAATTTCACCGATATCAGCCCTGATGTGAGTACCTAGATCTAAGGTTATTCTTAGCGTGGCAATGTGAATCTAATTGGCCTAGAATTAGGCTATGAATTTAACGTCTTCAGTCTACGCCCAACAGTTCCTGTAACGTACAGACACGCAGGATATGATATTTTAAATATCCCATCGCTTGTGGAATTACAGATTTTAAACTATCATGGTCATTAACATTATAATTAACACTAGAAACCGGGATATTTACCATGTTTACTGATTTGTTTGAATTCCCGATATTTCGGCGCGGTTGCAAGCAACATAACACCTATGGTGCTTGCAACAGCGCCGAAATATCGGGATTTCAAACAAATCAGTAAACATGGTAAATATCCCGGTTTCTAGTGTTAATGATAATCACCCATATTAACTTCTAGAGATGTGATGTGATGAAATTTTATACAGGGTCGACTATTATTACATTATTTTATGAGACTCATCTTTGCCACATAAATATTATTGTTATTGCCGTTGTTTACCTTTTTTGGATTGATATGACGTAAGTTTTTAAAATTATTGTGTTATTTATAACTTAGATATTTTACGGTGAAGAAATAAAAAAGTATTTATCTGTATTTGTTGCTGTCTTGTATGTTGCGCAGTACGTGTTGCTCTAGGGAGTAAGTTCCACAAATTGTTCACCTCAGCTAAAACACCAGCTTGCGTAGCATGATCACCGTAGATACGGTTTTTGTCGACGGAAGAATCGACAAAATGACAGATCAACAAAAGAAATGTGTCATTTTGTCGACTTTTCCGTCGACAAAACCCGTTTCTACGGTCATGCTACGCTTGCTGGAAGTGGCAAAAGAAGGCCGTTTAAAGGGAAAGCCTTTTGTTACCCATTTTGGTGTTAAAAAGTGCTGATTCCGCATCCTAATTTGAATGGCTGGCATGATTTTTGATTTTAAAAATCTTTTTAGCCCTGCACTGGGGCAACAGTCTCATATTATTGATTTTATTTAATTACTAGTTTTTGCCCGCGGCTTTACCCGCGTGGATGTCGAAAAATATCCGATTACTTACCTTCATCCCCCTTTTTAACCCTTGCGGGGTAGGATTATCATAAACGCTGAGACACGTATAAATAAATTTTCAATGGTCAGCCTAAACACAAAATTTGAAGATCTTAACTTCAAAACTGACGGACTTTTTTATGAACTTCCACCCCCTATTTTACACCTTAAGGGGTGGAATTCTCAAAAATCCTTTCTTAGTGGTAATCTTTTTTTATAGTGGACTCTTTACAAAGAACAAACCCTCCAAGTTTCATGTCTCTAGGACCAGCGGCTTGGGCTATGTGTTGATATCTCACCTAGTCAGTTAGTCAGTCAGTTAACCATTTTATTTATGTACATTATTTAACTTGCATTGTTTGTTCCTTTGTTTTAAGGTCATATCTCTCATTCAACTAAGTTGAAGTTATACACGTTTGTTCAGTTTCGATGACAATGCTTTAATAATTATTTTATTTCGATTTTGAACTTAGAAAATTGTGGAGACGTTTTGCAGTAAAATGATGTTTTACCTTTTTTTTTTAGAAATATGCCTGTTTCGTCTTTAAGTTTTATAACAGTAAAAAGGATTTTAGGGAGTAGAGTTGATGAATACTGCGCCCGAGTTGTACAATGACGTCTGTTATCAACAAAATGTCCACGACATGTATGTATATCATGGACATAATTTTACAAATGATTAAGTCCTTGTAAACACCGGTGATTTTTTATCGCTTACTGGATTTTAGACCCACTGCATTCCGCCGAAGGATAAAAATCCAATATTTTTTTCGAGCCGGGATTTGCTCTCTTGGAATCTCAATCCTCAGCTCAATGCAGAGAGTTGAAAATCTAGTGCACGATAAAATCGTAGGAAAAGCTAGCTCTTGAAAAACAACAACTACATTATTATAACATTTATAAAACCAGAAACGAAAACATGTTTATATGCTATTAGCATACATAAAATATTTACATAAAGTGACAAATACTTTTTTCTTTTTTTTTTCTCTTTAATTGTTTTGTATTTTTTGTCTAAACAGATATGTCAAACCCATCTTGCCTTTTAACATTGTCATATTAAACCTTATTATTATCACTTAAACTATAAATAAACAATTAAAATATAAAAAAATTGGGGTAAGAAGTCACTAATGAAGGACTGTTATTAAATGACTTAACTTTTTAGCACCTTCGGAAGTTGCTTAGGATATAATTGATTGTACTAATCCTACGTTAAGCCTATTTAAATCTAATTCTGTCAAAAGTGACTCCTTCTCGCGCCTGTTGTGGACACAATCCATCAGTAGATGCTGCACGTCCTCGATCTGATTACATTCTCTGCATTACATTCTCTTTTACATACTTAAAAGTATGTGTTAACTCACGGAAGTGTATTTTCAATAAATAAATTACTCTTTCGTGAGCTAATCTTGTAATGTTACGAACTGAATTGAACACTTGTTATATTATAATACACATAATTATGAAATGTAATTAATACTTTATTTGTAACAAGCACATTGTATAAACAATGCTTGCTAAAGTAAGAAACAATATTGTTAATATTTATTTAAAGTATACATTATTTTGTTGTATGTTTACATTGTAAACATAAAATAATAAACACTGAACTAAAAAATATTTTGATATATTAGTAAAAGTTTTGCAGGTCTTTATTCGACAGTGATGAACTCAAAAACGATAACCATCATTGTTTAATACATTGTAAAGTTGGAAATATAAAATTAATTTTAAACACTGTTTTAAGCTTTCACGGTTTACAACTAAACTTATACTGTCACTTACGGGATATCTTCCGTGATTGTTCATTTATACCGGGAGCTAATAATAATGAACAATCATGGAAGATATCCCGTAAGTGACAGTGTAAGTTTAATATTATTTTTGTTTATTCATAAATGGTGACTAATGTTAAGATTCGCTAAATGGAATCGTGGAAGAGCCCGGGTAGCCTGCGGGACTCAAATTTTCTTACGTGATTTGCAATTAGCAGGTCAGTGTCATATGATTCGAGGTCGTAACAAATATAATAAATAAATTCCATATATTTCAGGTCCCAGACCCATAAAAAAACCAAAAATTGACGAAAATACAAGAATAAAAACATAAATTATAGCTAAAATCTAAATATCAGAATTACATTACATTAAATTAGAAACATTATTGAATTAAATTAAAATATGTTAAAATAAATTAAAAAACATTGAATGACTATTTCATGAAAAAGTCATTCAATGAGAATAAATGAACTTAGATTGTTGTATTGATAATTTTAATGATTATAATTCTTAAAGTCATAATTGTTACGGTCGCGAATCATATTTTAATCAACATACCAACTGACACTGACCTGCTAATTGCAAAACAGGTAAGAAATTTTGAATTAAAAAAAAAATCGCGAGCTACCCGGGTGCTACCACCTTAAAGCCATTTTCACTAACTGATAAAAATCCGAGTAGAGAATACTTCCCGTATTACAGTGCATATAAGTATGCGTTGCAGTATGTTGCAGGAGTTTCAAAGAAATAATGCTAAACGGTTCAAGTTGAAGCGATGCTGATTTCCTCTGTGTTTTCCATCTTTAACGTCTGGCAGCGTTTATGAATAAAACCCTAAATATCTATTATTAAACTAGCGTCTAACCGCGACTTTGCTCGCATGAAAAACAAATTCTATGACACTTGACAACATTGGACGAATTTATGAAATCAGATAGTTTTAGAGATTACAACATAACAAAACATTACGCCTGTATACCCCATTTCACCAGTTGTGTTTAAGTCCCGAGTAATAGGGGGCGAGCCTATTGCCATCAACCGGGCACATGTCCAGACTCTGTGACTACTACTGAGAAATTCCTGTTGGAAAAACCCAATAACAATTTGTGCCACCCGGGAATCGAATCCAGGACCTCATGCTCAGTAGTAGTGATTGCGACCACTAGTTCAACGAAGCAATCAGAGATTACAATACATACAAACTAAAAAATAACAACAAAATTTTTTTGGGAAAAAATATAACATGGTTTAAAAAATATTGAAATCGATTCAGTTACTTATTCTGAACAAACTATATTCAGGGTCCGCATATACTAAAAATAATAATGCATACAAACTAAAAAATAACAAACTCTTGATAATATTAGTGTAGAAGATAATATAAGAAGATAAGAAAAAGTGTTGCTAATATTAGTATAGATAATAGTAGTGCTCTAACATGACACATTTACATACCGCACCACCGGTTTTTTTTTTTAAATACAGTCGAACGATTTTTTTTTCAGTTTTTCTTGATCCTGATACTTTTCATTAACACCACCAAAATGTGTACCACAATAACGATGGACCGACCGAAAAGCCAATCCTTATCAAAGTCGTTTTAGCACTGAGAAATCTTTTAAAGCAGCTACCACTATTACAGGTCCTGTGAATCCTCGTCCTGTGTCCGTAAATTTCTTGTTGATTATCCGAGCGAAACTGGAGTGCCGCTACTCTTTTATAAAGCATTGTCATATTTTTGTTTCCTCTTCTACTCATCTGTTTTATAACACTTACCATCCTTAAATCGAACTTGACCTTCTAAACAGTTGCCCACAAACGTATCTCCTGGCCCATCGCCATTATCTTTATAATCAGTAGTCCTACCCACTTCCTCTTTGGGACGCTTCGCTTGAATATCATAGCCTTCTTCATCTTCTTCAAAATCTGTCTCGTTCAATTCAGTTATATTTTTTTTCACCGCTGAGTTATTTTCTACTATTTTAATACTATTATCATCAACGTAGTCACAAATCCAGTCATCGTAACTTAGCGCACTTGGATAAACGAAGTTTGACATTATCGTCAAAATATTTAGTGAAAGTATTATTAAACAAAATAAATTGAGCTTCATGACTGTTTGACTAAAGATTGCTTCCGCGAATGAAGTTATAAATGGGTGACGTGACATTTATAGTTTAGGTGTTGTCTTTACTATACAGGGTGAACATTTCAAGTGGGCGTGGATGGCCAAATCCGAAACTAAGAGGAATAGCGAAAAATACTGAAAAGAGTCTCGAGCCCGATTTAGATGAAAACTAAAAATGCATCATAGGATTTTTGGAAAATCACTTTCCCTAGTCAGGAATCGAACCCGATGATTATGAAAAAAAAAAATCAAACACTGTATTATTACACCATTCGATAGTGTCGCTAATAGATATCAAATTCTGGATAGTAATGACATACGGCAAATTTAAGAAAAAGGTTATTTTTTGATAAAATACGGAACAGTATGCAAATAGTGTAATCAACAAAACGTCGAACAAAATCACTATTGGCGCCAACTCGCTTATAAGATCTAATGTCAATTGTTTACTTTTTTTTGAGATTACAATATAATATAACATCACGCCTGTGATCCCCAAAAGATTAGGCAGAGGTGTACCTAATAGTACACCCAAATTTCGCCAGTTATGTTTAAGTTCCATGTAATAGGGGGCGAGCCTAACTAGGCAGTCAGAGATTACAATATGTATACAACATTAGTTTTAGTATATGCGAAACCTGAAACACGTGTCTAGTATTTTTATGTAAAGAATCTATGTACAAAATTTCAAAACTGTATCATGAAAAATCGCAAAGTTATAAGCTTGCTCTGTTACCTGGTTGTCCGCACAAAAACGTGGTCACCAGCGTCGTCTTGAGCTTATTGAAAATAACAATTTGGCAGTAAGTACCTAAATGATTGCGATAGGTACTTGGTGTCGTTCGGTGCCCAACTTGTAGCCTTTTTAAATATTTTTGGGAAAAAATATGACATGGTTTAAAAATTATTGGAATCGATTCAGTTACTTATTCTGAACAAACTATATTCAGGGTCCGCATATACTAAAAATAATGTTGTATACAGACTAAAAAATAACAACCTCTTGATAATATTAGTATAGAAGACGTATCTATAGCCAATAGTAGTGCTCTAACATGTCACAATTACACAATCCTCGTTCTGTGTCCGTTAATTTCTTGTTGATTATCCGAGCAAATCGGGGTGCCGCTAGTCTTTTATAAAGCATTGTCATATTTTTGTTTCCTCTTCTACTCATCTGTTTTATAACACTTACCATCCTTTAATCAAACTTGACCTTCTAAATATTTGCCCTTAAACGTATCTCCTGGCCCATTACTATTATCTCCTTCATCAGTAGTCCTACCCACTTCCTCTTTGAGACGCTTCGCTTGAATATCATAGCCTTCTTCATCTTCTTCAAAATCTGTCTCGTTCAATTCAGTTATATTTTTTTTCACCGTCGAGTTATTTTCTACTATTTTAATACTATTATCATCAACGTATTCACAAATCCAGTCATCGTAACTTAGCGCACTTGGATAAACGAAGTTTGACATTATCGTCAAAATATTTTGTGAAAGTATTATTAAACAAAATAAATTGAGCTTCATGACTGTTTGTCTAAGGATTGATTCCGCGAATGAAGTTGTTAATGGGAGACGTGACATTTATAGTTTAGGTATTGTGTTGTGTAGGCGTCGTTTTGCAATTTCAACGGGCCGAAATAAGAGGTCATTTGCTGTCTCTTATTAATATTTATTTCCAAAAATTTTACGAAATTCAACATTTAAACTTAAATTTTAAAAAAATATGTAGATGTAGTGTAGCCGCCAAATTTAATTTAAATATTGACGTTTACTGTTTTCTGGCCCTATCGAAATGGTCGCAGATAACATCTAGTTTTTTTTATTAACTCACAAAGTTTTTTAAAGAAGTAAAAATAAACTTAATACCCTTCTGGTTTAAATGTCAAACTTTACGATTTTTCAAAAAATAAATAAAATAATTGAAAAAAAATCCTAGTGGCCAAGGATGAGTTATTAGGACTAAAGAGACAGCAAACGAACCCCTCCTTTCGGCCCGTTCAATTTGGCAAATGATGCACGAAACAGCCTGTATAATAAAGCTGTACATCTTTAGGTACTAAAATAAGTACTAATATAAAATCTGGAAATACCAGTCGAATTAGAAAACTAAATGCAAAAAGTTACAATTGATAGCTCGGTATTTGAGGAAGGTTTTAGACTATTTAACATCACTCTGTGACCTATACGAGCCAACCAAAAGTGAAACTGCTAGTTTTAGATAAAACTTCGATAAAGTCCCACATTTGACAGACGTGGCACAGAGCATTAATGATGATAATGCTCAGGTCACACCAAGATCTACTAAAATCCGTCATCTAGAAATATACAGTCATCAATCTTGATTAAATATAGTGTTAAAGTCACGATCCAATTGAAGGTTAAGCTACGGTTTCCGAAGTCGATCAGTGGATGGGTGACCATTCGTTATACATATTTCTAGCCTCTTTCGTGATTCGGAACTACGTTAAGCCGTTGGTCCCGGCTGTCATTTATAGATCTTTAACAGTCGTTACAGGTAGTCAGGCCCGAAAGTCTGACAACCAGTCTTACGAAGGAGTATAGTATTGCCGAGTAACTGGGTTGTAGAGGTCATATTCGCGATTGTAAACTTCTGGTAATCTGAGGCATCCGGTTAGACTGGAAGCCGACCCCTAAATCGTTGGGAAAAGGCTAGGCAGATGATGAAGTGAGTACTTCTACAATTTAGAGCACTATTATATTCAATAAGACCTGTAACTACTGCTAGTGTTGGTTTTCAATAGTTTTGTTTCGGTGACTCACGTCTGTCGTTACGAACGCGAGACCCTGCGGGAGGAATATACGGGATGCAAACAGACCCTTCACGAAGCCGCTAACCAAGCATACTGTACATCAAACTAAGTAACTCTACGCAAAAAATATTGCTGGGAAACGACTTACTTTTTGGTGTAATAATCACTGTTTTACGGTAGGACTCAATGAAACGCACTCAAAACATTGTGCTAATGGATGCATTGACTAGTACGGGGATCGTGGATGTACTTAAAGTAAAGTTATAACATTAAAAAAAAAAACTTGTCAAAAAGCTGGAACTTTGATCCCCAATATCTCCGGAACTAGAAGATTCCTACATTCCTAGGTATGTTCCAAACCAAAAAAAAAATCATTGCAATGACGGGGAGAACAAGTGTCTTTTTTTTTCTTTTTTTTTTTCCGAGGTGGGAAGTCATCAAATGACCCCCCCTCACTCTGGGCGGAGCGGAAGGGAGTGTCAGACTTGTACTGACTAAAACCCATCCATGTTCCTTCTTTGCCCTTTGCGTTCCAGGGCCACGGTTTCTCTTTCGAACAGTCCCGCAGCCCTGGCAGGCATCGGCCCTTGCGGACCCCTACTTATTTGCTGACATCTCTTCGAGGCGCACGTGGGACACGAACGCGCCGTCGACACGGCCTGTCGTTATAAGATGGCCGGACGGCGAGCTGGCCCATAACTCGCCGTCCACAGGCCCGTGCCTACGGTGGCCGGGAGCCACCACGTGACCCCCAACGCCCAGGGCGTCTCCCGCGGCGACTAGGACGTGAGGTTCTTTCCCTCTTACGTCCTGCCACCGCCTTCACTAGCATGACTGCTTCGCAGAAGGAGGTGACGGCTTCCCATTCCCTCTCGCTCCGGACCATGGCTTGAACCAAGGCCGGACGCGAGAGAACGCCGCCACCAATCGCCGCTACGAGGACACGGCGGTGCTCCGCCCAAGCGGGGCAGACCTCCACGGTGTGCTCCACCGTGTCCTCCGGACGATCCTCGCAGTGGAAACACCCGGGCGTTTCCTACCGCCCGATTCGGTGCAGGAACCTCCCGAAACAACCGTGTCCGGTGAGGACCTGCGTCAGGCGGTAGGTGAGGGCACCGTGGCGCCTCTCTAGCCACTCCTCAAAGAGGGGACATCGCCACTATGGTGGCGTGCCCTAGAACAAGTCCCTTTCGGCTTCGTTACAGGTACTTTTACACCCATTATTAATCTTGCTCTCATAGAGTCACACACAAACAGACACGAGCATCGCATCTAGTCTATCTTTAATCTTTGTTCAAGATTCAAATTAGTTAAACTTTGGTATTTTAGAATAACGCCATAACACAAAATAGGTTTGAAGTGGTCAACCTTGAATATGATCTAAATGGGTAAAACTTTCAAATCCGGGTGCATATACATTTTTATTGTTATTATAGATCTATTTAGTGTAAATAATGTACATGTTACCGGCTAAACCCGATTTTAGGCCAAACTAGTTTGTTCTAGGCCAAACTAGGCACTCTGACTAAATGGGTTAGGTTAGTTTAGAACTGTGACCCATCACGCGCGAGCCGAGGGCGCATAGAAGGCCGATGAGCCCCACAGCAAAGTTGGGCGGATTGTAATTGCTTTGTTTGTGTTAGTGTATCCGGACACGATAAACACGTGAACTGGTTTGGCCTAGGACAAACTAGTTTGGCCTGAAATCGGATACATACTGAATTCTAATATATAATAACAGTTAATATTTTCACGAAAGATGAAATTATATGAATCCGAGTTGAATATTATAATTCAGCTATGAAAAGTGATCATAGTATTTTGACTGACATTATTATTTCGTTCGACATTATTATTTCTGAGGAGCTTGTGGCTAAATAATAACAGCCGGTCGGGTCGATGTTTAGGTTAAGCAGTGCTTGCCTAGGTTGGTCTGTAGATGGGTGACCACCCATTACATACCTAGTTTCCTCCCTACCTCGGAAAGCACGTTAAGCCTTTGGTCCCGGGTATCATTTGTAGATCTTTGACAGTCGATAGGTAGTCAGTGGCCCAAAAAGTCTGACAACCATTGGGTTGGAAAACTGGTAAAATACTGGTAGCTGCGTCCGGTTAGACTGGAAGCCGATCCCAACATAGTTGGGAAAAGGCTAGGCAGATGATGATGATGATTATTATTTCTGTCTGTCAGCGAGTAATGGAGCGAAGTATCCTGCGTCCAAAACTCAAATTGCCGATGTGGGTCACACGGCTGCAAAGCTCATAAAACGGGCTAGCCACGTCTGTCGTATGCTGGAGGATCTATAGGCTAAAGAAATCACAAAATGGGAGTCAAACAGCAGTAAACGGCAACTCGGCAGGCCCAGAAGGAGATGGCGGGACGAACTCGACTCTTTTCACGAGGATTGGCAAATAACAGCACTGGATAGGGAGTG
Source organism: Noctua janthina (assembly GCA_963576755.1). Lineage (NCBI taxonomy): Eukaryota > Metazoa > Arthropoda > Insecta > Lepidoptera > Noctuidae > Noctua > Noctua janthina. Next base: position 10,083,712 of record OY755068.1, on the reverse strand, counting down.
GAAAGAAGGAAGAGAGGCCTTAGCTCTGCAGTGGGACACAAATGGCTGATAATAATAATTATTTCGTACATTCATGTTTTCAATTATAAAAAACCAGCCAAGTTGGTGTGCGCACATGCGCAGTGAAAAGTTCCGTAGTAGGGATGAATATATTTTTTTTTTTCTAAGAACAAACTTATAGGTTCTCCCATACGGAAAGTATTGGACAACATGTTCTGCAAGTACATTTTATTGGTCCACGAGTTTCAGGAACGATGGAATTAAGTTATCTTCTTCTTGAGAGGGAACAGAATAATTGCTCGCGTTTTGTTTTCATATTCAAAGTACAAGTATTTTATTTATGAACTAGCTTGTTGCAATGCACCTTTTCCTACTACCTACCTACCGTCTATCTACCTGCTACCTACCTGCTACCTACCTGCTACCTACCTGCTACCTACCTGCTACCTACCTACTACCTACCTACTACCTACCTAATAATCTCTTCTGACAGTAACAAACAGAACAAAAAAAGAATTAGCGAAATCGGTCCAGCCGTTCATGCGTGATGCTGTGACCTAGGGAAATAGAGATTCATTTTTATATTTATATATAGGGTCTAACTATTCATACACGATATATTTTCAGGGAGTCATCTAACGGCTGTAACAAAGCCATTTTAAGGGATTTTTTTTTAACTGAGTATATTTTTTTATAAAAAATAAATAATTTAAAATTACTTGACCTACAAAATAAATACTGGCTCCTTATTTTTAAGCATCCATTACGCTAGTTTACTACGTCGTATTTACCTACTGTCATTGTTAGAATATGGGAGTAAAGGTTTTATGCAAAAAGTCTCAAAAAATTTTAGAATTACAATAATTTTGTAAAAAAAAACCACTCAGATAATTTTTTTTTAGTTGCTCTGGTGACTTTACGACTTATAGAAGTTACTCTTAAAATATTATATTTCGTGTATGAAAAGATAGACCTTATATAGAAGAAACCAAACAAGCAAAACCACTTAATAATCCTAAAGTGACTAGCCTTGGAAAATGTTCAAGTCTACTGTTTTTGTAAAATAATATCTTTTATTGTTGGACTATGTAAACATAATATTGTTTAGACGTGAATATAGCCAGCGGACCTGACGGAATATCCGCAAGAGTCCTGAAGAGCTGTGTTCCAGATTTGTCTCCTGTCTTGACGCGCTTGTTTCGCCTCTCTCTGAAAACCGGGATGGTGCCGGAGTCCCGGAGTCCTGGAGGCTGCCCAAAAAGGGTACCCGTGCCGTTTCTGTCAACTATAGACCAATCACCATAACCTCCATACTGTGCAAAATGATGTAAAGGGTACTTAATAATATGCTGCTAGCATACCTTGAACATAATGAGCTCCTCAGTGACAACCATAATGGCTTCCGTCTTGGTCGTTCAACTGGGGATCTTCTTGCGTATGTTACATATCGCTGGGGCGAGGCCATTGAGAAACACGGCGAAGCCCTTGCTGTGTCACTTGATGATTCAAAAGCCTTTGACAGGGTCTGGCACGCTAGTCTTGGGTAAGCTTCCCGCATTCGTCATCTCTGCTGACTTTTGAAATTGGATTTCCGACTTCCTGAGTGATCGATCGATCAGAATGATCATAGGTAATAATATCTTCGGACCATAAGGCCATTGATGCCGGTGTTCTTCAGGGGTCTGTTCTTTCTACGACTTTATTTCTGCTGCACATCAGAGCTATAGCAACAGCTTGTTGCAATCGGGTACGCAGATGACAGCTCAGTCGCAGTAAGATACCTGTCCAGTGCGAGAGCCAGCAGAGAGGAAATAGCTACTCTTAGACAGGCCATAGTGGAGCGAATGAATTTGACCCTAAATCTCGTTTCCCAGTGGGGTGCCGACAATCTGGTCAAATTAATTGCTCTGAAAAAAAAAAAGCTTGTCTTTTCACTGATAAAAGGAGCTAGTTCCAGTTATCTCATACTTTCCGAGGTACGTCTGAATCAGTTACAGAGTGCCTGCAGCTTTTGGGCATGGAATTGGCATCTGATCTCAACTTCGGGTCAACCATCGAATCAAAAGCCGTAGGCCAATAAGCTGAGCATCCTCAATAAGGTGATGCGATACTTCACATCTGGACAGCTTTCAAGTCTGTATAAAGCACAGGTCTGATCCTGCATGGAGTATTGCAGCCACTTATGGGATGGCTCAGCAAAATACCAGCTTGCAGACTTGACTCGGTGGAACGCAGAGCTAAAAAGCTTATAGGCGATGAGACGTTGGTGGCTACGCTTCACAGCCTAGCTCATCGGTGTAATGTTGCCTGCCCTTCGGTCTTCTACAGACTGTACTTCGGAGAGTGTGCGCAGGAACTCCAAGACCTGGTCCCACCATCACCCTTTTACCACCGGACTAGCAGACGTACTGCGGCATACCGTCCACACTTGGTTGATATCCCGACGAGTGGTACTCAGCGCTTCTCCTCCACGTTTATTATGCGCATACACAGCCAAAGTGTAGAACTCTCTACCGGCCATCTGTGTTCCCTCTTACATTTGACCCGTCTGCCTTCCAAGCAAGAGTGAACAAGCATCAGCTGGGCACGTTCGTTCCATCATAGAAAAAAAAATCGAGGTCAAGAGCAGGCCCATATAGCAATAAAAAATATTTAAAAAATTACATAAAAAACGTTTTCCTTCACCTAGAGAAACAGCGAGTTATCCGATATTATAAATTCGGACACGTGATATTTAACATTTGACGGCACGGTTAGCACAACGGCTGAGCGGATTGACTGCTGCGCTGTGGGTCGCAGCTTCAATTCCCGCACGAACAAAATATATTTGCATGACCTACAGGTTCTGGATCTGGCTGTTTGTGTATACGAGTTTAAACGCACCCACGATACAGGAGAAGTTTCTAGTCCCACACTCCTGTATCGTGGGTGCGTTTTGTGCAACGATTCTGTGAAAAAAAGAATACGATCCATTCTGGCGCAGCGTGGTGAACTATACCCCCCTTTCCTTCTGTCAGAGAGGAGGTCTGTGGCTCAGCAGGTAACACAACAAAATTCGTTTCGTTAATTCGACCTATTTCGTGTAAATTATACAGCTATACACTATTGATTCTACCTAGGTACTTAAGGATACTGAAATATAATTTTTTTTTTTTTTCATCATCTATCATATCGTAACACGGGTTTAAGAGGGCTCCTTTTTGCTAGATACGCGGTTACTTTTGTTTAAATTCATTGAATTTTACATTTATGTCCAGGTTGGTACTACGTAAACAACAAAATGTAAGATAGTAGAAGTATTCTGATTTAAAAGAGTGTCCATGGAGTTTCTTGCCCGTTCTTCTCCATAGAGATCTACGTTAGGGAATGGGCAACTACAGTACTTTCACAGTTTTTGTGCCTTGTGACTGGGACTGTAGCTTTATTTTACTGTTGCCTTTGTTTCGACAATTCAAAAGTGCCTGTAACTGGCCTACTTGAAATAAATGCTTTGATTTTGATTTTGATTTTTTGATTTTGATATTGCTTAATGCATGCCAGGAGTCACCACGATGTGGCCAGAAACAAGTGAAACGCGTGTGTTTGTCGTGTTAGTCGCGCGCTAGATGTGTCGCCAGTCGAATCTCCTGTGGGCGTTACATTGTTAACGCTTCCTAAAACATCTTTATCTTTCATAGCATAGCATAGCATAATCAGCCTATTAATGTTCCCACTGCTGGGATGCAGGCCTCCTCTCTACGAGAGGGAATGGGCTATAATCCACCACGCGGGCCCAGTGTGAGTTGGTAGTTGTCACATGTCTTCGAATTTTTGGTTCTAGGACATGCCGGTTTCCTCACGATGTTTTCCTTCACCGTTTTGAGAGCAGTGGTGATGAAATAACTTACACAAAGTAAGGCGCCTGGCTGGGTTCCACGACTTACTGCTCGTAAGTCGGGGTCTCCTCCACTGGGCCACCGCTGCTCTCTTTATCTTTCGGTTTGACAAAAATAAAACCACATTTAAAATAAGAAACTATTTAATCTACATTAATACAGGCTGATGCGACTCTAGTACTGTGGCGGGGGCAAGGCGCATCAAAGGCTGATGGTAGTCGTTCTGTTTGTTGTACCAATGGAATCTCCATGACTGAATTATTGGTAATGTTAACTTCATACACTTCCAACTTTTCTATCGTCACTTCGCTTGGAAAACTATTCGTAATTTTAAATAATGCAACACAATGAAATATTATAATATAACACAAAGGAAGACACTTCATTTTGACTGCCCTTTTTCTTGGCACAAAGTTTACTACTGGTGGTATGATGGTTAGAACTTCTTATATAGTAATATTTGTTCATTCATCTTCGATAATAACAAGTGTAACTTGTCTGAGAGTTTTTTCTGATTTTTAGGGTTACGTACCTTGTAAGGAAAAACGCATCCTTCATAAGATCGCTTAATTATTTGTCGGTCTGTCAGAAGCATTATTCATTCAAGTTGATATTAATATATAAGATGGGTAATCATCAATTGACCCCTCCCGCCCTGGGTGGAGCGGAAGGGAGTGTCATACTTGTACTGACTAAAACCCATCCATGTTCCTTCTTTGTCCTTTGTGTTCCAGGGCCGCGGTATCTCTTTCGAACAGTCCCGCAGCCCCGGCAGGCATCGGCCTTTGCGACCGACTTTGAGCTAGCCCATAACTCACAGGCCCGCGCCTACGGTGACCGGAGGCTCTCTCGCGGCGGCTGGAGCGTGAGGTTCTTTCCCTCTCACATCCCATCACCTCCTTCGCTATCATGACTGCTTCGCAGAAGGAACTACTGCGCGGTCTATCCGCGAAATAACAAAGATTGATTGTATCGTGTTTGGTTTTGTTTTGAACTTAAACCCAAAGATCTTCACACAAACTGTTATAAAACGACAGGTCAATAGAGTTATGTTTTTTTTTAAAATAGCGATCAGCGCCACTTCCAGTCCTCTCCCTACAGAGCTTATTAAATTTACGGTATCTTCTATAAAGTGTGTAAAAGTACCCTTAACGAAGCCGAAAGTCGCGTGTTCTCTCAGTCATTGCCATAATTTTTTTGTTCTAGACCATACCATACCATATTTGAGGTCAAAGTTCCAAATTTTTCACAAGTTTTTTTTTTAAAACACGTTTTAATGTTATAACTACTATAAATACCTCCAAGACCCCCGTAATATTCAATGAAACCACCAGAAAAATGTTTTGAGTGCGTTACATTGAGTCCTACCGTAAAATGTGATTTTTCACCCCAAAAAAAAAGTCCTTTCCCAGCAATAATTTTTGCGTATAGTTTACTTAGTTTGATGTACAGAAAGCTTGGTTGACGGCTTCGTGAAGGGTCCGTTTACAACCTGTATACATCGTAACGGTCTATTGCCATTAACCAGGCAGAAATCCAGACTCCGTGGCTGCTATAGAGATATTCCTGATGGAAAAGCGCAATGACACTTTGCTCGACTCCTTCGCTTTGTGAGCAGTGATCGTCGGACTGCCAAGTCTCAAGTTCGAAATCAAGACCCGCCCTCTGATTTTTCGGATTCATGTATTGTATAATTTTATTATCACTTGCTGCGGTGATGGAAAACATTGTGAGGAAACCACCACCCCTGAGAGATATAATTTAGGCATTAAGTCCGCCTCTCTACAGTGTTTTTTTACATAAATAAATATTTGTCCACAATAACAGCTTTAATAAGGAACCCTCGGTGCGCGAGTTCTATTCGCTCCTGGTCATTTTTTTTTGGATAGGTATGCTTCTTAAGTTGTTTCATGTTTTTTATTAGTTTCTAACGAATTACTCAACATCACATCTTTGATCAGTACTAGTTTGAAAAGCATGAGTTGAACTTTAATTACAAGGACATGAGTTTGAAGCCTCTGAGGTTAGTAACCCTTTGGAAATCTTTTTTGTCCTGCTCCTGTACCATGCAGGAGCAGGAAAAAAAAGATTTCTACAAAAACCATTTACAGAAAAACAAGCCATACTACTTCATGTATCTATTTGAAATACAGGGTGTTAATTAAATGGAGCCTTCACTACTACCTGGTTGAGTTACTTAACTCTACGCAACTGCTTGGAAATGACTTTTTTTTTAAGTGGAAACTCACTGTTTACGGTAGGATTCAATTTAACGCACTCGACACGTTATGCTAATGGGTGAATTGAATAGTACAGGAGTCATAGACATAATTAAAGTAAAGTTATAACTTTTAAAACTTGTGAAAAAGTTGGAACTTTGACCTCCAACATTTCCATAACTAGAACATTCCCAGGTATGACATCTAAAAACAAAAAAAAAAATTGCAATTACGGGCAGAACAAGTGCCTTTCGTCTTAAGGACTGTATCAGTCGCCAAATCAAAATTCGATGCAGACATAAGCGTCTCCTCGCGCTTGATCGTGGAAACGCGAATGCCCAATTTTATACTTAAAGGCAACAGTGATACATTTCTTTACCAAGTTACATCGACGATTTTTCCGGTTGGTGGAAACGGACCCCAAGCCGTTGGTCATGCACCTGATCTCATTCTTTATAAGATTGACCAAAGAGAGATGTGCCTGGATCTGTGCCAAACACCTGTGGGCTATGATATCTCTCGCAACGATGACCTAGCCTCAGCCGACATTGACCGCCATGGTCGAAAATCGGTCTCTAATGTAAGAACGTCGATATAGACTAAGTAGATTAAATACTTACTTTATTAATTCAAAATCAAAATCAAAATATTTTAGTTCACATAGGCCTAGATGGGCACTTATAAAACGTCGACAAAAAGGTGCACGGTTCGGGTTGGTCGTTTCCTATGGAGAAGAACCGGCAAGAAACTCCATGGTTACTCTTTTCAAATCATTTGGTATTACAAATATCATGGATACAGCATTTGTAAGTATGGGGGAACAGCGTAGGCCCGACAATAAGTCGTTGCTTACTACACAAAAAAAATAATTGTTGAAGCTTAACATCTCAATGCAAGCTATCCATCTGAAACCTTAATAAAATTCATATGACACTATGGGAAACAGAAATAGGTCTACATAATATTACGTACAGATGCCAGCACATCAATTCAACTATTACAATCTGTCAAATTTATTTAATTGATTTTCAACTTTACCACTATCACATTAGGTTCAAGGTTGATTGGGAAAATTTGACAGTTTGCGGTAGCTTGATGTGCTGGCGTCCATGAAAAAAAAACACTCGTTGAACATATAATCTTTCCTTTTGTTTTTAACTAGCTTTTGCACGTGACCTTCAACCGCGTGAAATTATTATAAACATATTATTTCCCTATTTGAATCGGGTTTTGTTAACAATTTCATGGGTTTTCCTTTTTTGCACGGAACTCTAATCCTTTTTGTAAAATAAAAGTAACTTACTCGTTACAATATCAGCTATCTGCCAGTAAAAGTGCCGTCAAAATTGGCCCAGCCGTTTCGGAGATTAGCCGGAACAAACAGACAGACAGATAGACAGGACAAAAATTTTAAAAGATGTTTTTTTGTTATAGGTACCGTATATACTTTCATATGCATTCAGTAAAAAGATGTTATTTTGAAATTACAAACAGACACTTCAATTTTATTTATTTGTATTTCAGTAAAAAAAATACAGTTAAAATTGAACACGGTTTAATCTTTCTCAACACACACTGAACCTGCTCTAACGCGATTGTCAGGACAAAGATCACCTTCGATGAAAGATGTAGCATACACCAGGGTAGTATTCAATTCTGATTCGTTACTTCCTTCATTCGATTCCAAGTTTTCTATAGTCACTTCACTGGGATAGCTGTGAGCAATCGCAAATAATGCAACACAAATTAATAACACTACAAGGTTCTTCATTGTGTCTGTTTTCCTGGTTAGTTCAAGGTGTACTGACAATCTTACAATAAGTTCGTTATACATACTTGTTCATCTTTACCATAAAATTCGAGTACATAGGCAAAAACTTAAAGAGTTTCTTTTTTGCTTTTTATGGGTTATTACGATTATTAGGGTCAGTTCACATTCACAGGCAATACGACGGCATTTGTTTATTTCGTATTTCATTTGTTTTCTCGGGAGTCGCTGTCGTAATCGTCATATACCACGTGGCCAAAAGGTAGGGGTTAGTTTTCAGCGACGCGACAGTAGTCTTCCAATTCCAATTTTTATTACAATAGTACAATGGCCAGCACATCAAGTCACTGTCTTTCCAGATTTTCTACTTTATCGTTAACTGGCCGCACCGGTTTCGCACGGGGGCAATGTATATAAATATTAACCTTACTCTTGAATCACTCTATCTATTACTGAAAACCGCATCAAAATGCGTTGCGTAGTTTTAAAGATCTAAGCAGACATAGGGCCAGACAGCGGGAAGCGACTTTGTTTTATACTATGTAGTGTCGCATTAATTTTACAGTTGCCGGTAGCTTGATGTGCTGGCTGTACAATAACAGAACTTAAATGAAACCTCTTTTGAAATGTCAAACAATTTAATCTGTTTCAACGCATGTTGAACCCACTCTTGCGCTGTTGACAGGACAAGAACCTACACTGAGTATAGCACCCACAGGGATCTCTGAATAATGTTACAGGTAGTCAGTGGTTCAAATGGTCTGACAACCAGTCTTACCGAGGGGTATCGTATTACCCAGTACTAACTGGGTTGCGGAGATCAGATAGGCAGTTGCTCCATGTAAAATACTGGTATTCAGCTGCGTCCGGTTAGACTGGAAGCCGACCCTAACATAGTTGGGAAAAGGCTAGGCAGATGATGGGGATCTCTGAATAATCCAAGTTGCTCAAGTCTGTAACCATGGACCTCTTGAAACGTTTCTATATTCACTTCACTTGGAAAGCTATTAGTAATTGTAGTTGCGACGATCCTGTGGCTACATTCACACCGATTAGTAGATAAATTCATTGTATAAGATTGTCGTTTTCGATTGACTCGTTTGCAATTCCTATCCTCATCCTTCTCCCGCACATACCCATCGCATTCGTACGAGCGAGAAGGGACGTGCAACTTACCATGTGTCTGTCGCACTAACCTGCAATGGCTAATTTTCTCGCGCCGCGACCACGGAAACTTTAAAATAAAGTGAAAAATGGTGTATTTTGTCGTTTTGTGTGGTGTTCAACGCTCAAGGAGGCTGTGACTAGGATTGTGCATCCTTCCTTTAGTCGTACTGCATCTTTTTTGATGTTCTTTCGCAGTGCGTCATATATCCCTTTTTTCAACGGCCAATTTTTAAATTTCGATTGCATTATTTGCTTAATCCGCGCAAACAAGTTATAATTAATGCAACGCAGAGCAATAAAACTGAAAGTTCCTTCATTTTGACTGTCTTATTTCTCTTAGCAAAGTGTACTAATGATCGAATGACCACCTCCTTATGTTCATTCGTCTTCTATTGTAATTATGCTCGAAATGACAGAGCAATTTCTGTTTTTTTTTTGGGTTATTACGCCATTAAAGGCTTATACACAAAGAAATAACGATGAGATAAGATGTTTTATAAAAAAACCCAGCACAGTGGTAAGCCGGAGTATCTTTAATGTGATTATATTATTTATCTAAACATAGAATATTGACTATGCCATTTTTCAAAGGGAATCCGGTAGGAATCGAGCTGTATGGAACCTTCGCCACTGGCACCTAGACAAATTGTTATGTAATCAGCAACAACGGTAATGGAAAAGTCAATAAGCTTATAGTAAAAAAGAATTTGTGTCGTATACTACAACTAAAAAACCCGACTACTGAATAAAATGTAGCCTATGTTACCCGGGCCATAAATCGATTGACACCTTATTCATCAAAATCAGATGAATAGTTTAGGCGCTACGGAAGAATATACGTAAAGACAAACATACATCTTTGGGAATCCGCCATAATGGATTTAGAATGACGTCACTTAGCTAACCATGCATTGTCGGCCAAACTAAACGTGGATGCATATTTCAGCTCAATCGGTGGGGGGTGGGGTTAGGTTCGTTGGTCTAGTGGTCGCAAGCGCGACTGCTGAGAAGTAGCCATGGAGTCTGGATTTGTGCTCAGCTGATGGCAATTGGCCCGCCCCCTGTTACGTGGGACTTAAACATACATTGCGAAATGTGGGTGTAGGTACTATTAGGTACACCTCTGCCTAACCCTTCGGGGATTACAGGCGTGATGTTATGTTATTTTTTGTTGTTGGTTAGGGACAACTGTTTTAAAATTCAGTTGCAAGATTTGACCTAAACAAACCTACAAACATTGCAAGTTGAATAAAAGCTGGTAAAAATGTATTGGATTGATAGGAGTTAACGATTTTTTTTTTGAAAATTGTTGTTGACGTACGAATCTCTTTGAAAGCTATAGAGGCTTGTCTATGCTCTAAGCTGTTCTCATTAGAAGCCACGCTACGCAAGGCAGTGCTGAGAGGTGCATCGTAAAGCCGAAATGGTATCTACAAAGTGTTAACGGACCTTTCACGAAGCCGTCAACCAAGCATTCTGTACACCAAACTAAGTAACTCAACGCTAAAATTTGCCGGGAATCTACTTTTTTTTTGGGGTGAAAATTCGCATTTTACGGTAGGAGTTAATGTAACGCACTCAAAATATTGTGCTGATGGATGCATTGATAGTATGGGAGTCGTGGAGGTATTTAAAGTTATATTTTCAAAAAGTTGTAGTAAAATAAACTTGTGAAAAAGTTGGAACTTTGACTTCCAATAATCTCCCTAACTAGAACCTAACCTAACCTAACTAGAAGGTCCCAGGTATGGTCTAGAAGCAATTTCGGAGAGAACAAGTGCCTTTCGGTTATGTTAAGGGTACTTTTACACTCATTATACAAATACAGGATGGAAGAGACATCGATGCACAAACGATTACCACGTATGTTGAATATTAGAGATTGAAATACTTAAAAAAATATTTAAAGTGTTATTTTTGTTTTAATTTTCCCGCGTTGATGTCTTTTATTCATCATTCCGAACACCTCCGTATATTTTTAAATGGTAACATAAAAAAAAACCATCCCCTGTTTCCTACAAAAGTGCAATACCTACACGGTCAAAATGTATGGAACAGTTAATTTTTTTAATTATCGATGAAAATTTTCTTTGCTCGGAATGATGTATTGAATAAGTTGTCACCCTGTATGTTTGTAAAACGAATGCTAACTTCGTAATCCTAATCTTAGCTCTCCTAATCCTAAATCTAATATTATAAATGCGAAAGTAAGTTTGTTTGTTTGTTACCTTTTCACGCCTAAACCACTGAACCGATCATACTGAAATTTTATATACTTTGTCAGGTGTACAGAAACGGACATCGGGTACCTTACAGCCCGAAAAAAAAAATAGTTCTCGAGAAAAATAACAATAACGTTCTTATGATAATAGATGGTACCACGTGTCTTTCGAATCATGATTGAATTATATTATTATTATAGAAACTTTAGTAGTGTGTAAAATTATTTATTTTTTTGTTTAATTGGAAATATCTGGCATTAGTCCGTTCGCATTTATACAAATATCCCAGTTATACAGGGAAACCTATAATTGGCCATATTAACTGTAACACGTATATTTTTTTAATAATTTTATGGATCGCTGTTGGTTACCTAAATAAAAAAAAATAAAAAAAAACTCTTAACACACTACTAGCGCGGCCGCGGGCTAAAGCTAGTAAACAATAATAAACATACATTACTTATTATAAGTGTAGCGGCACTAAAAAGAGTAATACAGCAACATAGAACAAAAAGTAAAACAGCGCCATCTATGACACAGACAATGAACTAAACATCGAAATACGCCTAAATCCTACATCGTGCTAGTAAAGTTATCCGCGACTTAAGACTATATAGAAGAACCCGACAATAACTCACGGGCAGTAGCCCACCAGACATAACACCCGTCTAGTCGGGGGATCCTCCCTTTTCTATGGGGGATGAAGAACTTTACACCCTGTTCTCCATACCTCCAAGCACGTATTTAAAAAGGGTGCTTGGCGTCGCTAAACAGTGTGAACCGACCCTTTTGTGATTGTTTTGTGATGAATCAGTCCACGTGACGTCACTAAATTACTAGTCGCTACTTATTCTCGGAGGAAGCAACTAACCGGTTTCCTAACCGGTGGAGGAAACCGGTTATCATCAGGAAACAAAAACTGCTGTCTGTTAAAACAGCAGTGGCCCGGTGTAAACGGCCGTGACCTAAGTCTTAGGGTCAAAAATAGGGGTCGTAATAATTAAGTTAATTATTTTCATGATTATTATCATCGGATATTTTATGCCAGATAATTTATCCATGCTGATTCATAACTTGATTTCTTTATTTTTTTACTCAAACTACTTTTAGGCTCTATAGATAGCTATACGTAGATAGGTATGTATGTCATTCAAATTTTCTTGTTTTTTTTTTTGCAAATAGAATCTGTGTTTGCGAATAAAATGATGGCTCGTTTACTTATTAAATCACGATTCTTAAAAATATCAATAATATAATGTATTATCATTATATTCGCAGATGGAATTATGATCAATATACGACGTAAACACAGCTGCTATTTACAAAAAACCAAGAAAATTTGAATGACATACATACCTATATACCTATAACTAAGTATAGAGCCTTAGTTCCCGTCAAGATATCTAGATGGCGTTTCGAATCTAGGCTTCGAAATGGCACAAGAGGGCTCTCTTCTCCTTTATATTATTATTATACTCTTTGGTCGGGACCAACGGCTTAACGTGCTTACCGAGGCACGGAGGAAACTCGGTATGTGATGGGTGGTCGCCCATCCACGGACCAACCTAGGCAAGTGCAGCTTAACCTGAAGATTGATATTATTTAGCCACGAGCTCCACAAAGTTCACACAAAACATGAAAAAAAAAACACTTTCAGTATAAATTCTTTTTAATCTCTACGAACACATGTTGAGCCTACTCTAGCTCCATTTTCCGGGCATGGGTCCACATTAAACATCGAATTGGAAGGTGGTTCTTGATTATTCCCAGGATAAGGCCCTCCTTGCACGTCCATCCCTCCTGTAGACACTTCACTAGGGTAACCACACGTTATAGTGAACAGTGCAACACAAAATAACACAGCGAGGTTCTTCATTTCGACTGTTTTCCTTCTAAATTCAAAGTGTACTGATGCGGTAGTGAGTATGACGTACCTTTTTATTTAAATATTTGTATATTAGATAATGATGATGGTAAGTACTTAAAATATAAGATTATATGTGTTTGTTTCTACATTTTCAACAGCCATATACTACGTTAGCGATTTAGTTTCTAAACACGAAAACAAATATTTATTTTTGGAAATACAATTTATATATATTTTTTTTTTAAACTTTGCCCCGGACTAGGAATTTCTCCTGTATGGTGGGTTAGTTCAGTTAAGCTCTCCGTGGGTGCGTTTACAAACATTTAAACTCACATACACAAACAGCCAGACCCGGAACAACTACCAGTAGATCATACAAATATTTGTTCCGTGCGGGGATCGAACCCGCAACACGCAGCGCAACAGCCGATCGCTCAGCCACTGCACCACCCATGCCGTCAAACTATACGTAAATTTCAGTTTTTTTTTATTATTCAGTTATTCAATACTATAAGTCATTTTGAAATTAACTTAATACACACTGGAATAACTTTAATATTCGTTAAAGTGGAAATACTATCAATGAAATTGGAAACAAGTTTTTGAATAAAGTTTATACCAACACATTACTGAACAATTTTCTTGCTATTATACTATTTACGCTTCGAGATTGTTGTGAATTTATAATGCATTATTGCTACGCACACACTATATAACATTATTTTTAGTATATGCGAAACCTGAATATAGTTTGTTCAGAATAAGTAACTGAATCGATTCCAATAATTTGTAAACCGTGTTATATTTTGTCCCAAAAATATTTTAAAAAGGTTACAAGGTGGACACCGAGCGACACTAAGTATCTATCGCAATTATTTAGGTACCTACTGCCGAATTATTATTATGAATGAGCTCAAGACGACACTGGAGGCGCGCGCGTGGCTTTGCCGCGTAGTCACCACGTTTTTGTGCCGACAACCAGGTTACAGATCAAGCTTATAACTTTGTGATTTTTAATGATACAGTTTTGAAATTTTGTACATAGATTCTTTACATAAAAATGCTAGACAGGTGTTTCAGGTTTCGCATATACTAAAACTAATGTTGTAGACAATCCTCGCGAAGGTATCAATTTAAATGGAATATTCTGAAGGTTGTCGTTAGGTAGTCAGTGGCCCAAAAAGTCTGACAACCAGTCTTACCAAGGGGTATCGTATTACCAAGTACTAACTGGGTTGTGGAGGTCAGATAGGCAGTCGCACCATGTAAAATACTGGTATTCAGCTGCATCCGGTTAGACTGGAAGCCGACTCCAACATAGTTGGGAAAAGACTAGGCAGATGATGATGATTCTGAAGGTTGACCACGTATTGGTTCAATTAGTATAATAATACCTACGTGGATTATTGTTATTTTAAAGCAAATTACCTGTGGAATATTGTTAGGACATTGTAGACGCTTAATGTGCCTTTGATGGGGCAAGGCGGAGGACTCACTAAAGCGGTCGGTATATAGCTTTAAAACTATTACTTACCCGTTTCCACCTACTCTTAGCTCCTGTAAATGAATCTTTAGAAATAAATAAAACCGAAGTGGCTGTTTTGTAATTTCAAAATAATAGCTTTTTACTGAATGCATATAAAAAAAGAAAGTAAATACGGTACTTATAACAAAAAACACAATCATCTTTTTTAAATTTTTTTCTATCTGTCTGTTTGTTCCCCCTAATCTCCGAAACAGCTGAACTGATTTTGACGGGACTTTTATTGACAGATATCTGATGTTTTTAGAAAAATAATTTTGTGCAAAAAATTAAACAGATCCTAACATATGCGGGAAAAGGCTAGGCAGATGACATTTAATACCGACTAAATAGAATTTAAAAAAAAATAATATCTATAATGAGATGTTTTGACTGTGAATGGAGAGGCCTTTGGCCCGAATGGGACACATGACAGGAAAACAAAAAAAAAACTAAAATGAGTTTAATGATCCGCAACACAGATTTTATTAAATCTAGTTTAGTCTTGAACACAATCGTTCGCAACTATGAACGTTCTTGGCGTAGTAGTTTTCCAATCAGGGGTTGGTTTAACACTCGAAGTTTTTTTCCTTCTTGGCACTGGTAGCGGAGAGCCGATTGCAAGACTGAACATCAAACACACGAGGAGAACCGCGTATATGCACCTCATTTTTACTGTTTTTTGCACTGATACACTATTTTTTATTTATTACACAATTCAAGCATACAAAATTATTTGTTCTTGTTCAATGCGGCAATGTTGCCAGCTTTTACGGCACGACAGTGGTGTGGAGGAGCTACTTTGACGTCCAACTGTTTTTTTAATTTGTTTTTATTTAATTTAGTGTAATACTTTTTGAACACACAAATGTCCAAAGACATACTTAAAGATTGAATGCATTCTGTGTAGGAAACACTGCTTTTATACGTCTTTACTTTTTGCCTAATTAACGAATAAGAAGTTAAATCACAAAGAAACATAAAACATATTTATGATTGATGTCATTATGTAAATCTCGAAATCCTAAAACTTGATTTGATTGTAAAAAAAAAATGCATACGAGGATAATGATTGATGAATAAATCACAGTGCACGGAATCGGCATCATTTTAAGGTCAAGATTACATAACATAACGTCACGCCTGTTATCTTCGAAGGATAAGGCAGAGGTGTAACTAATAGTACGCCCACATTTCGCCAGTTATGTTTAAGTTCCATGTAATAGGCGACCAGTGTGTTGTCATCAACCGGGCACAAATCCCGACTGCGTGGCTGCTACTAAGAAATTCCTGACGGAAAAACCCAATAATACTTTCTAAGGAGGCAGCCTAATATATTAAGGGAGTTGAGTGCACATATTCTGTCACGGCCTGCCTTCAAACATGTCCGTTTTTGCATCGATTATATCGCAAGCGTTTAAATGGTGTCACACTTGGTTTGTATGAAAACAATGTAAGTAGATAAAAATAGCCATCTTTTGCAAGAAACGGTTCTTGCAAAAGATGGCTAGTTTTACCTACTTTATTAACCTATGGGTTTGAAATGTTTGAATTGAAGTAAAAGGCCTCATTTTACCACCGCTGGATGCGAGTCGCACGGGACCGGTCAATATGCCGACACTTGGGGGAGGCTTGCATGGCATGGCATGTCCAGCAGTGGACGTCTTTAGTCTGAAATGATGATGATGATGATGTAAAGGCCTCATTTATCTTTTTTGTTGAATTTACGTGATTTATGAGATATTTTGATCTTTCTAGAAGTTCTAATTATATATTTTTTTGAGGTGAGACCCCATTAGCTGAGCTCAACTCCTTAGTTGATTCGTAATTGTTGGTTTCGGAGCTTAGCATTCAACGGTTTCTGATGAGAAATACAAACTCTTAAACCAAAAAGTAATATAGTCATATCTATTCTGGTATTGTTTATGCTAATTAAATTCCAAAATTGAATTGAATTTTATTTTTATTAACATAATATGACAAACCAGTTGTGCAAAAGACGCATATGAAACTAGAAAAATAATCGTGAAACGAATAATAAAAAGCTGTTAAATAAATTTGATTTATAATATACTTATAAATCAGAAGCTCAGGTTGTATACCAGCCACTATAGACCGACCGCTTTATTGAGCCTCACCCCTATAACTAATAGGCAGATATAAGGGTGGGTATTTGAATGACTGCCTCATATCATTTTTGACGTTCAAGAAATGCTGATTAATTATCAGTTTACATAAACACAACATCACTTCGTTACTAACATAACATCACACCTGTAATTCCCGAAGGGTCAGGCAGTGGTTTACCTAATAGTACAGTCACGAGCACCAATATGTAAACACTTTCCTAAATTTAAAAGCAATTTTTGCGAGAAATAACGACTGTAACTTAGAGATAGGATCTTTTTCCTAAAAATACAAGTTCGAGAATACTATGTTCGTAAAAACATGAAATTTTAATCAGAACAGTAGGAGAAAAACACTTTTATATGTTGTTACATATTAGTGCTCGTGTCTGTACACCTACATTTCACCATTCAGTTTAAATCCCATGTAATAAGAGGCGAGCTAATTGCCATCAACCGGACACAAACCCGATCTCCATGGCTGCTACTGAGATATTGCTGATGGAAAACCCAACAAAACTTTACCCAACCTGGGAATCGAACCCAAGACCTCATGTTCAGCAGTAGCGCTTGCAACCACTAAACTAAAGAGGCAGTTAGTATTATCAGTTCAATTTAAGGCGCAGATATACGACTTTTAATGATATTAAATTGAACATCACGTCTAAACGTCTAGTTTTATTTCTTTGAAAAAAATATATGTTATACTAGACAATTTTTGTCATAATTTGATATGTGAAAATGTGAAATTATATTTTTATAACATAGTGTAATTAATTTGTAAAGTAATGTCCAACGCGGGCAAAAAAACGATAATCACGCAAAAACTATCGAGTGTATTTGCATGAAACTTTGACCATCTAAAAGACAATTTAATAACCCATATTTTAGTATACGGCTTTTATTTGTGTTGTCTTTGATAAAACAAGGAGGGTTGTTTTTCCGAATAAAGTTGGTGCGCGTTGAAGCGAGAGCCCTTGCGGGCGACGGCTCGACAACTCGCTCAAGGGCGCTGGCACATAATGTCGTCGTAAATAAATGACTTTTGATTTTGTGCGAAGATGCGACATTGTATCGTGCCTGTATGTGTTTAGACCCTTAAACTTAACTGAAATTAACGAGAGGAATTTCTGCATTATGCTATCGAAGGCCTCTATAAAACTCTTATTATTTGGTACAATGATGACGTAAAGTGAGCACATCTACAGGATAATACCAACCGTTATAAAATGGAACAATGATACACTCAAACAATTTTAAATTATTTTAATCAGAACA
Organism: Noctua janthina; assembly: GCA_963576755.1. Taxonomy (NCBI): domain Eukaryota; kingdom Metazoa; phylum Arthropoda; class Insecta; order Lepidoptera; family Noctuidae; genus Noctua; species Noctua janthina. Next base: position 10,065,668 of record OY755068.1, on the reverse strand, counting down.
AAAGCAGTGTTCTTTACACTAATTAAAACCTTATCACACTATCACATTCAGATAACAGAGCACGGAGATGCCTTAGCGGCGGAGACAAGCTCTTCAACCGTTTACTCGCACTAGGACACCAAGGACGCTCAGAAACTGACGAGTTTGAAGACGATCTGAGAGAAACTGCGCTCTCGTCACACTTTTGGCACCACGAACTTTACTAGTAATTCTTCTAGACGTTCCAGTCTTACCTAGTAACCAATAACTGGATTGTGGAGATCAGTTAGGCAGTCGCTCCATGTAAAATCTCATTACATACCGAGTTTCCTTCGTGCCTCGTTAATCACGTAAATCCATTGGTCCCGGCTGTCATTTTTGGATCTTTGACAGTTGTTATAGATAGTCAGTTTGCCGAAAGTCTGACAGCCAGTTTTACTAAAGGGTATCGTATTACCCAGTACTAACTTGGTTGTGGAAATCAGATAGGCAGTCCCTCCATGTAAAGTACTGGTACCGGTTGAACTGGAACTCGACTCCAACATAGTTGGGTAAAGGCTTGGCAGATGATGAGCGGCGTTGCCGGTGCGGCGCTCCTTACCGTGCTCTGTGATTCACAAGTTCCGTTGCTCTTCTGTTTATCCAGTCTTGTCTTTTAAAGATTTCCAGATTTCCTTGAATGACGAGGAGGCTTTCGTAGTCTTTTCCATTTCATCAGCTTCTGGGATCCAATACGTCTCAAAGACGTGGAGTATGAACACAAAAATTAACGCCACGTAAACGTTCTTCATGGCGACTGCTTCGAACACTTGTTCACGACGTAGTATGGTTTCTAAATGAGAAACACGGCATTTTATAGTTATATTAGTTTTGCTTACCGCATTGTATAAATAAACGGTATAATTAAGTACGTAATTATTCCAAGTTTAACGCCGCGTGCACATGAGCGGACAATTTAATAGTCATATCGTGTTATCGCCTTAAACAAGTCTAATACAATTGAATTACAGGTAATTATAATTAACCACCCCAACCAGTATACCCTGATTGAACTGTTTTTTTATTATTTCAAACTGGTTGTTGCCCGCGGCCGCGTTCGCGTGAAATTATTATAAAAATATTACCTACTCCCTTATTTGAATCAGATTTTTTTAACAATTTCAAGGGTTTGATTTTTTTCGCACGGAACCCTAATCAAATTAAAAGTAAATTAGGACTTAAGTCACGCCTTATAACATCAGCTATTTGCTAGTAAAAGTCCTGTCTAAATCGGTAAAGGCGATTCGGAGATTAGCCGGAACAAAAAAGCTGTTATTTTGAAATTACAAACAGACACTTCAATTATTATATATATCCCGACTGGTAATTAGTGACTGATCTTAAACACGTGATTGTACTCATGTTAACAGACAACTTTCCTAAATAAACTTTTTTTGTTATTGCGACAAAAGTGAAAGAACATAAAAAAAAGTTGTTTATTATCATGAGTACAATCACGCGTTTAAGTATCGGCCACTAATTACCAGTCACCGTATGTATTATTATAAATAATTATTATTTATTAGTTTAAATAGATAGAAGTTTACCTTTGATGTTGGGGAAAAGTCACTCAAGGGACGATATGGGACGATATGTACTAAGAGTTAAATTGCGACGACGCTGCTATTTAATTGCCAATGATATGTCGTTACGACAACCAGACCGAGACAACGCCATCAGTGCTGTGCAAAAAGTTCTTATTCAAATTCAGATTTATTTATTGGTGTGATTTTTGGTACATTTTACATGAGATCTTAATAATAAATAATTAGTTCCTCAAAAATCTACCTTAAATGTGTACACTAATTCACATAATTAGTAATTATTATAAAAAAAGAAGAATAATCAACATTTTCAAATAAAATAATTGCAACAAAACACAACATAACTTAAAACAGAAAAAAAACAAGCAAAACATTAACAATTAAGCTTCTTTGCTCCTAAATTCATGATGGCGTGTCCGTTAATATGTATAATAGTATATTAAGCCTTTTTTTAATGTAAATTAATAGAAGATTAATGTAAGATTACTGTTTGTTTCTGCATCGCCCAAAAGTTCACTGCAAAGAGTTTAATAATAATAAGGGAGGTTCACTGGTACAAAATGGATAATCATTAAGTCCAACTCTGTACTTTGTACTTGAAGTACAGAGTTGGACTTCACTACATAGTATAAAACAAAGTCGCTTCCCGTTGTCTGCCCCTATGATCGCTTCGATCTTTAAAACTACGCAACGGATTATGACGCGGTTTTTTTTAATAGATAGAGTGATTCAAGAGGAAGGTTTATGTGTATATATTGCAGCCGTGCGAAGCCGAGGCGGGTTGCTAATAATCTAAATAAGTTACCGAATATATTTAACTTTTCCGACGATCTCATTGGCACCGTCAATATGAAGAAATGCTGACGAGAAATCTATCCGCTGATGTAGCCGCAGCTTTATAAAAGTAAAGTAATATTTTGAATGATTAGTTTATTATGTTAATCGAACACCTGATTAAAATTATGTTTTTTGAAATCATAAAATACTGGTTTAAATAAATTATAAAATAAACATAAGTTAAAAAGAGCAATGACATTTAATTTAATAATAATAAAGTCTTTATTACCAAAATACAAGTTTGACATATACTAAAGCATACATAGTGTCACTACGGGACAAAAAAAAATGTTGTTCGGTGACGCAGACAGTACACGTGAGTGAAGTACGGAAACGAGAATCACGGAAGTAAATAACAGCTGTCAAGTTGCCATATAAGTAAGGATACATACAGGGTGTAAACAGACCCTCCATGAAGCCGTCAACCAAGCATTCTTTACAAAACTAAGTAACTCTGTGCAAAAATTACGGTTGAGAAACGACTTTTTTTCAAAATCACGTTTAACTATAGAACTCAGTGTAAAGCATTAAAAACACTGTGCTGGTGGATGCATTAAATAGTACGGGGATCATGGAAGTATTTGTAGTAATGATACAAAATTAAAAACTTGTATGTAAAAAATAAAACTTTGACCTTCAAAATATCCGTAACTAGAAGGTTCCCAGTTATGGTGCACAACGAAAAAATTGTAATATCAAAAATAAACAGCAAAGAGCTTTATACTGAATGCATATGAAAATAACAAAAACACTTTTTTTTCAATTTTTGTCTGTCTGTCTGTTTGTGAAATCACTAATCTCGTTAATCTCCGAAACCGCTGGACCGATTTTGACGGGACTTTCACTAGCAGATAGTTGATGTTATAAGGTCTAACATAGGCTACTTTTATTTTATAAATAATGTTAGGGTTCCATGTAAAAAATTAAAACCTTTGAAATTGTTAACAACATCTGATTCAAACAGCTAATCTCCGAAACAGGTGGACTGATTTTGTGGTCGGGGCTACTTGCACTGTCGTGATCGCGAGCACAACTGCTGAGCATGGAGTCCTAGATTCGGTCAAGGATCGGGAAAAAGTGTTATTAAGTGTTTTCCGTTAGGATTTATCGTCTCAAAGTAGATGGTGTGACACCCCCGTCCGTCGGAAAGCAGTCGTACCTGCGCCTGAAGCCTCCCTGGTTATATTGTTAATTGGATTGGCCTCCTATCGGTCTATGAAAGTAAAAAAAAACAGATAGTTCATCTGTGTTAGCGTACAGTCTTAAGTGCAATAAAATCCTGCGAACTTCGAAAATTTCCAAAATGATTTGCCGCCGCGACCGATTTTCATTCGAAAGGATGAAAATCGGTCGCAAAAGAAGGACCTGTATGTACCTCAGAATACACCACTGATTTTCCGCCGTGAAGTAATATTCTGTTGTTTAAAAGAAAACAATCGTCCCACATTTAAAAATCAAGCATTTATTAATAAAAAAAAAGTTTAATTCAAGTTACAATACTCATATACAAACAGATACAGACAGGCTAACAAACATAGACAAAAACGAACACTCACAAGATAACAATATGTCTCTTACAGCATTTTCGGGTATTAGGGCAATCCAGTCTGTTAGCGATCAGAACGGTGTTGGCGCTGCCCCGCACTCTGCGCACCAGATACACAAAGCACAAGTCGTTTGCAAAATGAAACTACATCTAACTCTGCTTTATGGAATAACAGCAAAAAAGATTCATTATACTCACGAAAATTAACTAAAATTAAAATTAACTTTCACCAATCTAAAGTATTATTTATAATACTTTAGATTGGAACAGAAACCTTTGATTTTGGAGGTTTTTGTGTTTACACAAAAACCTCCAAAATCAAAGGTTTCTGTTATAGAGGTTTATGATTCTTCACGGAGGGCCGATGGGGCCGACCGCGGACCGGAAGACATTGCATAGGAAGGCCTCCCACTAGGTGTACCGATGACGTGATGAAGGTTGCGGGGATCCGTTGGATGCGAGACGCACGGGACCGGTCAATGTGGCGACACTTATGTGAGGCCTATGTCCAGCAGTGGACGTCTTACTGCTGAAATGACTATGATGATGATGATTCTTCATTTCCTTTTTGGTTAGTATTCTTAACTATAGCAGATACTGGTACAGACGCAACGACTTCTATGAATACATCAAAACGAAGGCCATGTTACGTCTGCTCTACATAGAACAATTTCTTCATTAACCATCATGTTGTCAGTACTTATGTACACTTCTACCAGGTCTCCTACCTTCAGGGGTTACCTGCCTGATGTTGTTATCATGCATATCATTGAAGTATTCAAATTTTGTGCTAATTTCTCATAGCGTTGTCCTGATGCCTTCGGTTTCGTCTAAATTGTAAAACCCAGTAACGGGTTGGGGAAATCAGATAAGGAGTCGCTTAAGTAACATGCTCGTATTCAGCTGCATTCGGTAAGGCTGGAAGATAGTTGAGCAGATGGTGATGAGTGTAGATCATTAATTGTCAACACGTACACAACGATACCCAACCCTGACTGTTCCTGTAGGACACCCTGCTTTAATAATTTCACTACTATGTAGATCAATTAATCTCTTGAACACGTTATGAGGGGTATTCACTGTTTCCATATCTTTGTCACTTTTATACTCTAAAATAATATTATATCCATCCTTCAATACTGTTTCATCAACAGCAGCTTCGGTACTTTTATTCACAATTGTATTATCAGGATTAGTTTTGACTTTTGTATTTAATTGTAAAAGCGAAACTTGATTTAAATATAAGAATAAAAACAAAATACACGGTAAATATGTACGCATGTTGACCAACGGGCGATGTTATCGCTTATGATGTCGTACGATTTGAGAAACCAAATTTTTTGTCTGAACCGGGTCGCCTTTGCCTAATAAAACTTGATTAGATAGTTACATAACTTGCTATGCTATGAGGACAAGGATATTTAAATATAATTATGACAGAATGCACAGAGCGAACAAAATTGAGCAAATGCAAGAGTCAACTGGTTGTTTTCGGTACAAGTTATATAAATAACATCACGCCTGTAATCCCGGAAGGGTTTGGCAGAGGTAGGCCCACATTTCCACAGTTATGTTTTAAGTCCCATGTAATAGGAGGTAGCCTATTGCCATTAATCGGGCACAAATCTAGACTCCGTGGCTACTACTGAGCAATCCTTGATGGAAAAACCCAAAAACATTTTGTCCGATCCGGACCTAGTCAGTCGGGTAAACATGATCATAAAAATATAACCCTCGGACGGATTTTGATAAACTTTTGTCAGAATCATATGACAAGTGTGTACTTTCATTCCCCACCAGTCTCATCAGTGGAGTCTCTTGGACCAAGTTCCATACATTTTTGCCCATTGTTTTTTCGTTATAAGTACTGTATATAATTTCATAATCAGTCAGTAAAAAGCTGTTATTCTGAAATTACAAACAAACACTTCAATTTTATTTATTTGTATGTTTAGATGTATACATTTAGCAAGTTTAGTAACAGAGCCTCAATTTGTTAGTAACAATATTTCTTAACACATATGTTAGCAAACCTAATCTGCACGCATAACATAACACTGCCATAGCTTATAAATTCTTAAGCGTCACCACTTTCACCGATTTTTATAACGTCACTGTCTTCTGTTTCTGATTTTATCTCCAGAACACAAATTACATCTGCTTTGTTGTCTTTAGTAACTGGTTTTGAAGGTACTGGTACAGATGCAACTACTTTAATAAAATACTTCACAACTAAAGCTGCGTCTACGCTGGGCGAGCCGAACACGAGCAGAGAAAGAAAGAAAGAAAGAAAGAAAGAAAGATAGAAAGAAAGAAAGAAAAAGTACTTATTAGACTCACACAGGACAAAACAAAAAAAAATGTATGAGATTACAATAATACAAAAATTATATAAATAAGTAAACATAAGAAAGAGATAAAACAAATTAAAGAGCACAAGCGAAGCACAAATTCCCTTGACGAGGGTGCTGGTGGAGGCTTCTAAGTCCGTCTACGCTAAGCGAATTCGTGCTCCGCTCGTGTTCGGCTCGCCTAGCGTAGACGCGGCTTAAGGTCGTGTCGTTGTTACGTCTGCTCCACAACGAATGTTTTCCTCATCAAACATTATGCACATTGTGACTGTCATTTCTATCTTGTCCTTTAATGGTTACAGGCGTGATGTTACGTTGTTATGTTTGCATGCATATTATTAGAGAATTCAAGTTTTGTGCTAGTTTCTTATAGTGTTTTCCTGTTGTCATAGATTTCGGCTAAATAGTGATACCAGTTTAGGATTGCAGATTGGATGCCTCTGTGACAACCAGTCTTACTAAGGACTATCATATTCCCGAGTAACTCGGTTGTATAGGTCAGATAGGCAGTTGCTTCATATAAACTCCTGGTATTCAGCTGCATCCGGTTTATTCTGCAAGCCGATCCTAAGATAGGAAAAAGCTAGGCAGATGGTGATGAGTACAGGTTAATCGTCATTGTGTACACACATAGACCCGACTCTCACTTTTCCTTGAGGACATGCTCCCGCAATAAACACTTTATGAGGGATATTCATTTTCTCCATAATATCGTTAGTTTTATTTTCCAAAACAACGTTATGACCATCCTTTTCTGTTTCTTCTTCGACACCAGCTTTGACACCATTTATCACAACTTTATTCTCTTGAGTATTTTTCGTATTGATTGGTAATGGCGACACTAAATTTAAATATAAGACTATGAACAAAATACACAGTAATAATACTGTCATGTTGACCGACGCGCTTTGATGTAGCGAATGATGTTCGTTGGACTTGATGGTCCTGTTTATTTTTAAAGGACCGGCTTATTTGCTGTTCTATAGGGGCAAGGACATATCTGTACATATAATAAAATTGTAACAGGCCGATACTTTGAAAAAAAATAAAACAACAGTTTTTAGATTTTTTGTCTGTCTGTCTGTATGTTTATACGGGCATCACGCAAAAATTAGTGCATGGATTTGAACGCAGTTTTCACCGCTCTACTGCAGATGCTTAACTTAAAATAAAGGTTACATTAAATATAGTTTTGGACCCGTTTCGCACAGCGTCACCTGCGCTGTGCGAAGCAAGAGCTGGTCGCTAGTTTAAATATACGTACAATGGACGGGTATGTGTCTGCACAGTTGGCCTACCATGACGTCCTAAAGCTGGAGTAATTCCAGTGTGGGAAAGAGATGGCGCTAGACGACCTGTCTCTTTCCCACACTGGAATTACTCCAGCTTTAAGGCGTCATAGTAACCCCCCTGGGCAACATGACGACAGCGCAAGAAAAGAAAGGAATGAAGGCAGAAAGTGCATGGTGTAAGTGATGTTCCACATATTCTAACCATGCACGTTTGTATGGGACAACTGATTGAATAACCGTCGAAAAATTTCAATTCTTTAATTATGAGGAGAATCCTTGTAAGAATCTTGTGTCACAATGTTCCTTGCGCCGTGTATGTGTGTCATGTGCAAGCAGGCACTCGCACATATAGATAGGTCCGGCGAACTCGGCCAAAGGTGAGCAGTGTGTGTGTGAATGCGTTTTCGCTCGTTGGTTTTTAGGAGCTACTTGGTGTTGGCCAGTTGGCTAAGTCTCGGAGAGAGATGTTATTAAGTGTCCAACTATCAACACAGAACATCACGCCTGTAATCCCTGAAGGGTTAGGCAGAGGTGTATCTAAAAGTACACCTGCATTTCGCCAGTTATGTTTACGTCCCATCTGATAGGGGACGAGCCTATTGCCATCAACCCTTGATGGAAAAACCCAATAATAATGTTGTGTTATCAACACAGAAAAAACAATATTGTACTTCGTAATTGTATCTTTTATTTAGGACAGTATTTTTTTAATATACATTTGTATATTTTACATTATTTTAACAAAACCAATAGTTTAGTTAAAGAATGACTTCCAATCGTTTATAAACCACAAAATTAAAACACTCGTCCAAAGAGTACGACCCTAGAGCCCAGTTCTCTTCCTGGCGCTGTTACCAGTCTGATGCTGATGTTACTACTTCCCAAAGATCCGGGGACCACGACTAGGGGGGGGAAGTAAACCCGTACACCGGTGACCCTGATGCTAACGTTGCCAAGGTATTCAATATCAAAAAGCACAGTATTGTTCCCGTTAGTGTCGCGATGGTACCATTGACTGAAAATAGAAAAAATATTGTTTGAATTACTCAATCACCTTTCATTAGTCGCGCCAGTAAAACAGTAGCTTCATTCGGTTGGACTGGAAGTCAGCAGCAATATATTTGTAAAAGTTAAATAGTGATAATGGGGACTCGACCGCCTTCAAATTCCTCTTAAGACATCTCCTAGCTAACTAGATCCAGAAGACTACGGAGCTGTCAAAGCGGGAACTAAAAAAATCTAATAAAAACGTTACCACGTGAAGAAAACAGCTGTTTCCTACAAAAGTACAATACCTACACGGTCAAAACGGAACAGCTGTTTTTTTTTTAAATTACCGTTGAAACATTTCTATTTATTTATTATTTATTTATGTACACACAAAATACTCAACAAGACATAACATTAAGATAGAAGAGCACAAAGGTACTGCTTATTTCATGCGAAATCTCTTCCAGCAGACCTGCGAGAGGAAAGTAGGATTAGAAATGTAGACACAGTGTGTAGAAAAGACAAAACAGGAAAATGTGTGGGGGGGGGGGAAGGACGTACTGAACACGTAGTAATCGTTTGTGCGTCGATGTCCATTACACCCTGTATAGGTTTTATGAATAAAATGACGGCAGTTAAGAAGGCCAGGCTCATGTAAAAATTATTTCAACTTCTTTTTTCTTTTTTTAAAAGGATAGCTGTGCATTTGGACCGTGTAGGTATTTTTTTTACCGACAAAACAAGTGCAGGATTCATGGTGACAGTTCGCGATTTCACGAGAATTGCCAGCAGTATAATAATAAACAAGCTCTTTGAACCCTGTTCCCGATACCGGTGGGCTACAATTTTTTTATATTTTTAAATGTTTTTTATATTGTTTTTTCTAAGGAATATTTAAAAATGTAAATGATTTGTAAAGACATAAATAAAGGAAATAATAACAAACTCTTAACAATAAGTTGCACAGTCTCAAACAAGCACTCACTCGTGAATGACGAATTCTCCCTGCCTGCCAACAGACCCTACTTCGTAGACGGGGGCATCTTCTCTGACGAGAGTGGCTTCATCGGGGACGGAAGCTGCGTTGCAGACTGTTAGTGCTGCTAGCACCGCGATGAGGATGAAGCTCTTCATCTGAAAGGACACAATTTAATTGGTTGCCTTATAAGGTCAGGAGAATAATGATGATAAGACCATAACAGGCACTTTTCAATTGCTAAAAACAAAAAGATGACGCTACAGTCCTAATCAGAAGGCATAATAACTGTTAATGGACCGTAGTTGCCCATTCTAAAGCGTAGATCTCTATGGCGAAGAATGGGCGAGAAGCTCGATGGACGCTTTTAAATCAAGATATTGTTACAAAATGTTAGTAACATAATTCATTTTGAGATTGTTATTTGTGAGAACGATGTAGAAAGACCTGCCCGTTAAAACCGTCCAGAGTAAAAAGATTACAACAATTCGAATAATTAAAATAAAATAATTGATATGAACTGTGGCAACTTAGAGATCATCAAATCCTACTGACGGCGTCCTTTCACGCATACGACTCATGGATCAGCACCAATTTTACAATTAATGTTAATATTGAATAAAATGTTTGCAATTGCATGTGTTTTGATGTTGATAATGATGATGCATCTGGCTGAGAAGAGAATGCTGAGGGGCATGTGTAGTGTAACGCGAAGGGATAAAATAAGGAATGACGACAAAAGTGGAAGTCTGAAAGTGACTGAAAAGTTTTGTGGTAATCGGTTATCGTGGTATGGACATGTGATGCGGAGGAATGAGTTAAATGATGTTAGGGAAGTTTAGAGTACGAATGTGGATGGGTATAAGAGTGGAGGAAGACCAAAGAAACGATGGATGGACTGTGTAAAGGATGATATGGGTAGAAAGAAGGTAACTGCTGAGATAACGAGTAATAAGAAGAACAGGCTGCTCCGAGGATAAAGACAGGAGAATGATTATGATACGTCCGAAACGCGTACTTGGCAAAATAAAGTCAAAATTCGGTCGATGAATTTTACCCATTAAATTAACTAGAGAAATAGATACGCGTGACAAACATAACCCCGTCTTTACTGTCATGTAATTGTGTAATAATTATGTTATATTAAAAGCACTTACATTTTCAAAATCACAGCTTTAAACTTCTTGAGAAAACAGAGTGACTATCCATTCAACAGGATACAGTTTATATAGCATATAATTGCATGATATGGCTTAACACATGCAGATTATATTATCAATAATACAAATTAATCTTAAGTCTTTTATCTCAAAATCAAAATATTGGCTAAATATCGCCTGTTTCAACTTTTTTTTGATTAAATCCGGAAGCAACAACGAATTCATACTAATGTTAGAACTGTGTAAGAAAATCTGTCTGTCCGTTGTTCACAACTTAACTGCTGAAGGAATTCAGATGTTTGGCACATAGATAGACCATTTACTAGGTTGGTACAAAAGATACTTTTTATTAATTATTTTAGTACATGGAGGACTTACAGCTAATAAAAACAAACAAAAAAGGAAACCATAGTCAGCTGAAAGCCAACTACAAATCCTCACGTATAGACTTATAATTAAAAAAATATTTATTTATTTGTTTATTTCTTGTCAGACTTCTTTTTCTTTGCGTGTCGATAGACTCAAGTAATACCCGACCAGTATATTGCCACCTGGACAGCTCTGTCGTTCGCTTCGTTTCTTGTCATACTAAGAAATGTAGGGGTTCGTGAACAATTAATAAAATATCGTAGGCTGTTGGTGGGTCCCTCAGTATCTTGGAAATTACTAGCCATTCGTCCTGGCTGCTAATCCCAAATCTTGCATTTAATAAAGTGATTGCCCTCTTTAAAACTACCACAGGAGAGAGATGGCCTGAAACACAGGTTTAAATAAAACCAGATCGGGTAAATCGCTACATCACTTTAAGAATTTTTAACTTTCATCTTATACAGGGTGTAAGGATCAGCCCTCCGCAGACTGATGGGGTAAATTCAGTATATCATATTATATTGAGATGACCGGTACAAGAAATTATTTCAGGAACGTTATCGGAATCCAATTTGTTTTATTTCCTCATAAGCAATGTATCGTTACTGTGGCAAAACGCACGTAGCGAACGGCAAGCGCGACGACGAGTTCGATGAACTCTGTTTTCACGCGTCTTTCGTTAGAGTATTTCAACATCCATTTTGGTTTTTTGCCTTATTAATTACATAAATGGAGTGCTGCATACAGATAATGTAATTTTACATTGAAATAAAGGAATAGTAATCAAAAAAACAAGAAAAAAAAAATCTTAAGAAAAATGCCGGTGGAATATGATTCAAAATAAGGAGTTGAATGCACCCTGTCAGTTTGCTGAGGGCTGTCCCATACACCCTGTATACAGGATGGAAGGCATGAGTAAACGCCGACCCCCTGACATTATTTCCCAGCATGCTGTGTTATACAACATTAGTTTTACTATATGCGAAACATGAAACACGTGTCTAGTAATTTTATGTAAAGAATCTACAAAATTTCAAAACTGTATCATGAAAAATCACAAAGTTATAAGCTTGTTCTGTAACCTGGTTGTCCGCGCAAAAACGTGGTCAAGACGCGGCGCGCCTCCAGCGTCATCTTGAGCTCATTGATAATAATAATTTGACAGTAGGTACCTAAATGATTGCGATAGGTACTTAGTGTCACTCGGTGTCCAACTTGTGGCCTTTTTTAAATATTTTTGGGACAAAATATAACATGGTTTAAAAATTATTGGAATCGATTCAGTTACTTATTCTGAACAAACTATATTCAGCTTTCGCATATACTAAAACTAATGTTGTATGGCTCGTGGACCGAATTTAGTTTTAAATACCGGATCACAACTAATGCTATAAAGTTGATCGGTAGCAAAGAATGGTTTAAGTCACTTATTTACGTTTTTGGCGTTTTTCGTTCGAGGTGTCAAGTCACTTTAACTACAATTGGCGAGATCGGGCGAAGTCAGGTGACATCTCTTTCTTTTATAAAAGATTAAGATTAATGGATGTACCGATTTAGAACGATGACATGATCAGTTGATTATATCATTCACCATACGTTTGTATTTTCCTGATTACTATCTAATCTAATTATTATATCCGTAATGAGTAGGTTTTTTGCAGTGTTTAATCATATAAATACTCAGTGCACATTCAGGAGTTACTACTGTGATCTTTACTGGACACCTGAGCAATAAATGTAAGTGTATTTTATTTACTACATAGCTGCATGGTTATTTTGGCGTGTGTTTTTTTTTGGGACTAGCGCCGCCAGTGGCGTGCCTAGGGGACAACGATACGGCAAGCCCATAAGGCAAGCAGACTGTTTAGAAACCCGGACATCATGAAGAGTAGTCGGTTAAAAAGGGCAAGCCAAGCTGGCTTGTATGAAAGTACCGCCACTAAGTGCCGCCATGTTGTTGATAATTTTGACAGCCCATTTCACACATGTTTACCAATAGAGCCTATTGACATTGACAACTCACGGTGTAAACGGACCCTTTACGATGCGGTCAACCAAGCACTCTGTACATCAAACTAAGTAACTCTAAGCAATAATAATTGGCGGGAAACTGGGGACTTTTCTTTGGAGTGAAAAAAAAAACAAGATTTACATTAGGACTCAATACAACGCACTCAAAACATTGTGCTGATGGACGCATTTAATAGTACAGGGGTAATTAATAGAGGTATTTAAAGTACAGTTATAACGTTAATATTGTTTTTTTCCACTTGTGTAAATGTTGTAACTTTGACCTTTTTTAATATTTCCGTAACTAGAAGATTTCGAGATCCAAAACAAAAAAAAATATTGCATTGATTCGGCTTCGTCGGACTTTTTACACCCATTATACAGCGCTGTATGGCAGTCGCTCCATGTATATTTCCTGGTAATCAGCTGCATCCGTCAGACTGGAAGCCGACCCCTACACGTTGCATATCTCAGCAACTGCAGCAATCGTTTACTGTTAATGTATTTGTGTATCCTCTCAGATGAAGACCCTGATCGTCATCGCGGTGCTAGCAGCACTAACAGTCTGCAATGACGCGACCTCCCAGAGTTCCAGCGCTCTTTACCAAGAAGAAGCCTTTACAAACCGAAAAGATGCCAAGCTTGATATTGATAGCTTTTATACCGAGCTTTTCAGGTGTGTAAAATCTTACTAATATTATTAATACGAAAGTTTGTGAGGGCGGATGGATGGATGGATGTTTGCTACTCTTTCACGCAAAAACTTCAGAACGAAATTGAATGAAATTTAGCACACCGATAGTTTATAACCTAGATTAACACATTGGACACTTTTTATCTCGGTAGTATGATCCCGTGGTACAATTATCGAACTCATAATATACAGCATAAGCTAGTATTATATACATTTATAATAAAATAACCTAACCCTACAATAAACTTAAAAAATGACGTCAAAAAGCTCTTTAGCGCTGTCAACTGGTAATGTCCCCAAGAGACTGGCGGCGTTCCCACGTTGTATGGCAACGCTAAGCCTTTGGCCAAGGTAAAACCCAGCCCTAGGGCACGGGAAGTGTCAACTTAAGAATCGAAGCCAGGGCATCATGCTCAGCAAAACGCTTGCGACAACGAGTACTGTTGACTGATTCACTGTTAATTTCAAAATTGTTAATTTCATTTCTCTTTTCAGAGCCAACTATCGCAGAGTAGGCATCCCCGGCGTGATCCAGCACCTGAATGTGGTCTACACCGGCAACTTCACCACCCGGGTGACTGCCATCGCTTTATCCCCACAGCCGCCCTTTGAGTTCGCATTCGCCGGAGTTATAAGCGGTCTTGGACAGAACAACGCCAATGTTATAATGAACACGACTATTGGTGGAGGGTTCCACTATATGGTCCAAGTATGGGGATACGACACTACTTGGTGGTAAAGAAAATATTGTAATTGGACAAGATTTTTTTAAAAATAAATTCTGATTCTACAATAAATGTTACTTACATTGTTATTTGCCATTTTTTTCAATCAACCACGACGAGTGTGATATGTTTGTCGTATTTCTTTATTTTTATATTATTTCACGTCTACGTCTACTAATAACCATTGAAATTTCTTTATTATATATAATTTTCACAGTTGTTATATAACATCACGCTTTTAATCCCCAAAACGTTAGGTAGAGGTGTACCTAATAGTACACCCATATTTGATATGGCCAGTTATGTTTTATGTAATAGGGAGCGAGCCTATTGCTAATTACCATCACTCGGTCACAAATCCAGATTCCGTGGCTGCTACTGAGGAATTCCTGATGGAAAAACCCAATAACAATTTGCCCGACCCGGGAATCGAACCCAGGACCTCATGCTCAGCAGTCGCGATTGCGACCACTAGACCAAACGAGGCAGTAAATTGTATTATAAGTTGTATTGTATTTTAAATATCTAAATAATTAATGAAATCGCATAAAATTAAGCTACGTTGTTTTAAAACGTTTAGAGAGCTATTTCCCCTTGTCTCACGGCGTTCTGCTTTAGATGAGAGTGTTTGGACCCCACAGCCAGGTCAAGTCCAAAAACTAACCATTTCCATCATCTGCTTACCCTTTTTCCAATTATGTTGGGTTGGCTTCCGGTCTAACCGGATGCAGCTGAATACTAGTATTTTACATGAAGCGACAGCCTATATGACCGCTACCACCCAGTTAGCTAGGTAATACGACACCCTTGGTAAGACTGGTTGTCAGACTTTCGGGCCACTGACTACCTGTAACGACTGTCAAAGATGTACAAATGATAGCCGGGACTAACGGCTTAACGTACTTTCTAAGGCACGGAGGAAACTCGATATGTAATGGGTGGTCACCTATCCACGGACCCACCTAGGCAAGCGCGGCTTAACCAGAAGATTGACTCGAGTGGCTGTTAATATTTTGCCACTAGCTCCTTCTTATCATTTCTTTAAAAAGTTACCATTCATACCTATTAAATTCAAAAAGCAAGGAAGCACAATCCAACGTGGACGAAGGGGCGGAGCGTGTTGTCGTCAGAAGATGAGCGCTAGCGCATCAAAGCTCGTCATTGGTTGGGGGGACGACAATGTGATTGGCTGACGGAAAAATTATTTTCTGATAGCATTGTCAACAAGGTATTATTTTTATAATACTGAACGGAATAGATACGGTAATAGCACAAAGATAAACAATACAAGATGTAAACGGACCTTTTACGATGCCGTCAACGAAGCATTATGCTACATCAAACTAAGTAACCAATGAAATTTGGAACTTTGACCCCCAATATCTCCGTAACTAGAAGGTTCCCAGGTATGGTACGGTACAAAAAAATGATCGCAGTGAGAGGAAGAGCAAGTGCCTTACGGCTTCGTTAAGGGTATTATTACACGCATTATATCTAGACTTGGCTCTGGCAAAGTTGTAATGAAAGTTCAATAGCACGTGGTTTTATATATTAGATCGACATTCAGTTATGTGTAGCTTAGTGTTGGTGAAAACAGGCATGAGGCATATATTTAGATGTCGTTTAGTGTTGGTGAAAGCAGGTATTAGGCATTCATACAGATGTCGTTTTGTGTTGGTGAAAACGGGCAGTAGGCATTCAAAAGATGTCGCTTAGTGTTGGTGAAAACGGACATTAGCCTTGTGAAGGCTCATACAAGCTTCCTCCTGTGAACAGAATAACTGCCGTCAGGATTAAACCCTGATCCAGCTATCCACTGAACTGATCTGACTGAACAGGTCTTGGTCCAGGTAGTTGGCGTTGTCCATTATAACAATAATACGAACAGAATGCGAACTATTCCGCCAAACAGTAGACCGTTATTCATTGTTTTAGAGTAACTTTTCGTACCTGCATCCAATTTTATTTTATTTTATGATAATATCCTCATTATTTTAAAGATCGTGTGCCAGAAAGGGTTCTTCATTATAAAAAGAAAGTAAATTAATTAATGAATCATTATTTCCAGTCCAAAACAGTAATTACTTTAATTAAAATCATTTTTGTAACAACATCTCTTACTCGTAACTTCAATTAAAAAATCATTTAATTTTGTTTGGCTCATTTGACAATTTCTGATGTGACTATCTATAGGCGCGTGCCTAGGCAGTAAAACCGACTCGTACGCCGTGACGGAAGATGGCATGACGCTGTCATGGCGTGATGCCTCCCCTATGCGACGTAAAATCAACCTTTTCCCAATAGAATAAAATTTTTGGTGGTTTTTGGTTTAGGTTTTTAGTTTTTTATTACAATTAGTGATATTTGAATAAGGTTAAATAAACTTAGAGGGTTGTATTTAATGATTTTAATTCTGTAACTACATACGTGTTAGTTGCGCGACAAATTTTTTGTCTTCATACAATCTGACGCTGACCAGCAAATTCCTAAAAACGTAAGAAAATTTGAATTTCGCGGTTACCCTGACACTTTCACGTTAACAATAAAGATTATAATACCTGAGGAGGCTATCGTTAGATAGCTGGATCATGGGCTTGATTCAGAAAGCGGTACTCCTGGACACGGCTCGTATTGTTAGGAGGTTCCTCTCTCTGGAGCCCTGACCGCCGGTAACTTGGACCCTGTTCCCAATACCGGTGGGCTATAATTTTTTATATTCTATTTTTTAATTAATATTTAAAAATGTAATTGAACTTGTAAAAAAAATAAAGGAAAGATTATAATTTCATTTTAATCAATCAAGTCAGATAATCGGCTTTCCCGACAGTCGGCGACTTGCCCGTACAACTCTAGTAATTATTATTTATATAATTAATCATAATTATTCAATTAATTAATTAATTGAATAATTATGATTCAATTATTTAATTATAATCATTTAATTATTCATACTGTTTTCACTAACCTTATCTTTTAATCGATTTTCGTCATATCAGTGATAAAGAAGTTTAATTCGTTTTGTTCCTTGGTTTTTCTCTGTGGAAGATTTTTTCTGCCGCGTTGGCGCTACTAATAAGCATGATACCCTGGGTTCAATTCTCAGGTCCGGCAAAGTGTTATTGGGTCTTCCATCAGGAATTTCTCTGTAATAGCTATGGAGTTTGGATATGTGCCCCTTTGATGGAAATAAGCTTGCCCCCTATTACATGGGAGTCCAACATAACTGGTGTACAGTTACGAGCAATGAAATATACCTACAGTTAGCCTAAATTCAAAAGTATTGAATGTTATGCAAAATATTTAGCTTTAATTCCTTGAATAAAGATCCAGGCCTTGATCCAGGATGAAGCACCGCCCTCCGGCCCGTGGATATCTGATGGTGTTAATCGGTGGACCCAAAGTGCGGACAAAGGAGAACGGGCGTTCTAGCCTAGGAACCAATAACGACATGCGATATATCGTAGAAAAGGATTTTTTATGTACTTTAACTATTGTTATGGTGATAAGTTCCAAACCGCTGTGTGGAAAAAAATATTGCACAATAAAGCCAGACTTAAGCAATTTTTTTTTTTTAGCCTTTTTTAAATATGTATTCTCCTCCCCTCTGACTTGAACTGATTTTAAATGGCTTGGCTGTTTACAATTTTTACTGTACCTACGTTGGTCATCAAAGTTGATTTCTTAATTTTTTAGAGGTTTAATTTATCATACTTAGCGTTTTTCACTTATTGGTAACTCCTACTCCGATTATTGCTGACGTAAATAAGTAGACAACTCGATAAACATATTTATTTCAAGTGTATAGCGCTTGACATCTCTATCATTGCTGAAATTCCAGGGAATTTCATGGATTTAATGTCACCATTTAAAATACGACATAAAATAACCTATAATACCAACCACACTTCTAAGTTTGTGTTATTATCCGATTTACAGTAACCTTAAAATGAGGTCAAAACTTAAAATGGCCGTCTTGTAAAATTTAGATTTTAGACATGTCAAATTATTCACGCGAGGCACGGCTTTATTTCCTGCCAAACATGAGGGTTGGTCAATTTTCAATGAAGTCAAAATTAAAAAGAAATTGCAAAAAACTGGTTTTCCGTGTTTACGCACCGTCGCGCGTCGTCATCAGAGTGACTCAACGCGCATTCATTTTATTTTTCTTTGGTGTTATCTTATCAATATTTAAGATCCGTGTAGTTGTAGTATATAATATGCACCGCACCGCTAATGTTGATCAATAGTTACCCAGCCTTCTAAGCAGAAAGAGTTACTGTGAAATTTTAGTGATCTAACTGAGAAATTGATAATGTAAGTACTTTAGAATTTATAATATTATAATAAGTACCTAATTTATACATTCATATTATTTCATTCATCTTCTGAAATATTCGAGTGTCATTGAAAGTATTATTAATTTGATACTTTGTTGCAAACAATATGCATGAACTTGATTTATTTAGGGATCAGTCCCACTGAGGTGACATTTAAAGTTATTGTTAATCTTGAACCAGGTACCTAGTTATACAATCAAATATAATTACAACGAAATATTCAGTGTTTTTCTTGTGACATTTTCTTATTGTACAAAAAGTTTGTAAACAAACATTTGTAAACTTGATTAATTTTGAAGAATTTGACTTTTTCTTAATGTTAACTCAGGTCATTTAATTATTATTTGAAATCACATTAAATAAACAAATAAGAAAAGTAATATAACTAATTCGAAAAACGTGTAAATTGAAAAAACTATTCTAATACATAGCCTTTAAAAACGTTCAAAAATAAAAAGAAAATAAAAATGAGAATGATGAATTTGATTTTCGTTTCAAACATGACAACAAACGTGACCAGGGGCGTTCGCTTTCAACGATTAACTTAAAGGGTCTTGGTCAAAATGGGTGTAAGTCCAACCGAGTTGAAATATATCTCAAATTTTTTTATAGCTCATATTAGTACTCCAATTTATACTATTGCTACAAATAGTAAGGTCGCCGGATACCAGAAGTAGGGTCGATTAAAAATTTTACAGTATCCTGTATTTTGTCGAAAATTTGACTACAACAACCAATATTGTTTTTAAATCAGATCCTTTTGAATGCATTGCGCTAAAGATAAGCATGCAGTGATGATTAATCCAAACTAGGCTGGCAAAGTCGACTGAGGACTATTAAGGGTATCATTAACACTAAAAACAGGATAACTTCAGTTTATCCGTGGTCATGGTGCTTGCAACAGCGCCGAAATATCGGCAACTCAAAACAAATTGTAAACATGGTAAATATCCTGTTTTTAGTGTTATTGATAATGTTAGTAACCATGTGAGTTTAAAAACTTATACATTAAGGTTTTGTTACGGAACCCCCTTGTTAAACTACGTTTATTATTGCTATGCCCACACACCCTATCTAAGTCTGGAAAGTTAATTCATGTTATGGGTCCATCGGTATACAACCGGCTACCGGATAATATTTTGAGCGCGACGTCTGACACTGTTTTTAAAACTAAACTGAAAGGTTGGCTAACCGACCAGGCAATAATATGACCTAAAAGAATGGTTTTAAGAAAATTTATGTGATTTGTATACTGTAAGGTTCTATTATTCTGTTTATTGTGTATTATTATTATTTTTTAAATTATGATAATTTGTGTTTAATGCTCTTTTTAATGTAAAATGACTTGTTTTTTTTTTAATGTATTATGATTTGTGTTTTTATTTTTTTTTCAAAATATGACCTGTAATTTTTGATAATTATGAATAAATAAACTAAACTAAACTAAACTATGAATAATGGGTGAAATCTTTAGAAAATACATGAATAAGCAACAGATTTCAGGTGCCTCTATTTCTGTTTTCCGGCGCCTTAGGTACTTATTCTTATAGCATAAAATGAAGTCCTTATTATATTCTGTTGGTCTTACGCCCAGATTTCATAAAAAATTGCCCATGGTCCTTTGACTTTCAATACATTTTAGATGCAGGTCAAAAATGCATCATCGTTTTCGCTGATGAGAATATCACGTTATGTTAAATAAATTGTCATAGTAGACACTATTACAATTTTTTAAACAATTACAATTGTAATTTGAGGCGCGTGTACGCTATTTTCGAGAATTAGATAGGAGATATAATATCACACCCACGAAACACACATTTTAGCACAAGATCGATTAATTAAGTTAAATTATCCGCCATATCTGATAACTCCATGACGTTATACGTAGATCAATCACGTAGATAAATATATCTACGTGATTGATCTACGTATAACGTCGTTAATACCATTTAACGATAAATTTGTAATAAATATATTACAAATTTATCGTTAAATGGTATTAATAAGGTACAATATTAGTTACAACTCTGCCTAACCCTTCGAGGATTAGAGGCGTGATGTTATTTTATGTTTTCTTAAAAAGTAAGAATCCACACTCTACAACTTCACCACGCGAGCCATGGATAATTGTTAATGCTGTATCCTTTCAGATGAAGAGCTTTATCCTCATCGCGGTGCTAGCAGCACTTACAGTCTGCTATGACGCAGCTACAGTCCTCCCTCCACCCCAAGAGGAAACCATTCTCGTTGAAGAAAGTAATGAATCATTCACAAAAGACTACGATCTAGAAGGAGTTACTGGCAGAGTCGCTAGGGATGCCGAAAGGATCCTGTTTTACGAGTGAGAACCATTTTATTTAATTGAACGACATACGAGCCGACCGTCAATTTGATATTTAATAGACTGTTAATCACTTTGTTTTCATGGGCATACAGCCTTAAAGTACAGTCGCCAGCACATCAAGTTACCACAAACTGTCAAATTTCTCCAAATGATTTAAAACCATAAAATGTTGAAGGTTAAGTTCTGAAACGACTGAGAAATTTTGACAGTTAGTAGTAAGTTGATGCGCTGGCGACTGTACATCAAGAAAGATTTAATTAAGATTGACGGAGTGTGAGTTTTTAAACTAACAAGTATAACAATCGAGTAAACAAGAAATAATAAAATATTTTCATCATTTCAGAGAGTTAGTGAACCTCCGACCTATCCCCAACACAGTTCAGGTCCGGGAGGTATCTTACCAAGGCAATTCTACCACCCACATTAACATGATCTCGATGAGCCGCCTCCCGCCTGTTCCAGGGCACACGCACGTACGGATGGATTGGACCCACGCTAGTGTCAGGTTTACAACAGCGCCAGGCGAGGGCCTTATGTCCATAGTCCGATTCTTCGGAGTGTACACTGACTGGGCGTAAACATAATAACACCACTGAAAACTGTTATATATTTACCACGAATAAATATGTGTTTTTAAAACTGAAGTTCTGAATTTTGTTCTTTCTTAATCTTCACGCTTAAGCTACACGCGTCTTGTGACTGTGACTATGGAAAAATAAATGAAAGATTATTTTTTTTCCATTTTCGAATGTCTTTGGTTTTTACGTAGAATATCAGATATGAGAATCCGAGCGTAGCTGCTGGTCCTCACATTTTACATTCTAAAATACTTATAATGCCTGCACTAGAGGTTGCACGGATGGAAACAGTCACTACGCTAGAGGCCGTGAACTCTGATCGGGGCCAAAAAGCGCAAATTGTTATGTGTTCATGTGTGATGAATTGATTATATTAAGGTACAAGATATTTATTGTTCTGCCTGTCTACTTAATAATAATATCAGCATGTTGAGAACCCCGTGAAAGCCGAGAAAGATAAGCAAATCCAGTATCTTGACTTGGCTCGCGAGGTTGTCGACATGTGGGATGTGGACTCAGCGATCATTGGGCCGATAGTCGTACCAGCTTACCGGCTTAATTGCCAAGAGCCTCGACCAATGCCTCGTATTGTTAGGAGGTTCCTCTCTCTGGAGCTCTGACCGCCAGTAGCTTGGACCCTGTTCCTGATACCGGTGGGCTACAATTTTTTATATTTTTAAATGTTTTTTATATTGTTTTTTTAAAAAAATGTAAAGATAGAAATAAAGGAAATAATATCAGCATATTACTGTCCCACTGTGCAGCTGGGCAAAGGCCTCATCTAATTCAGATAAAGCAAGACCATTGACCACCACGCTTGCTCAAGACGTTTTAGCAATTTCAGGCTTATTAATATGTTAATTATAAAACCAGGTTTCCTCACGATGTATTCCTTCACCGATGTCAGAGATGTCCAAGATAAACTTAGGAAGATCTACTTAATAAAAACCTTTGCGGATTGCCATTAACCGGGCACAAACCTAGACTCCGTGGCTGCTACTCTGATTTTTCTGATGAAAAAATCCAATTACCTACACTACTCGTCGTAGGAATCGAACTCAGGACCTCTAGCTCCATATCTTTCCCACACTTATGTAAGATTTAAACAATACTGCTTAAAGTACAAGAGCCAGGGCTACACTGATGTTTGAACAATCACCTGTTAATAAAGATTTTATTATTTACTAGCTTTTGCCCGCGGTTTAGCCCGCGTGAATGTCGAAAAATATCCGACGGGAACGTACCGAACAAACATAGTTATCTTACCTTCATCCCCCTTTTTAACCCTTCGGGGGTAGAATTATTAAAAACGCTGAGACACGTATAAATTAATTTTCAATCGCCAGCCTAAACACAAAATTTTAAGATACTAACTTCAAAACTGACGGACTTTCATATTTATTTATTTATTTATTTGTTTATGGCACTCCAACGACTTATTCACTAATACAATTTTAGGGTAATGTAGCAATGAAACTTAAAATCTAGGGTGAATATGTCACTTACAGGTGTGCACAGCACTTGCATAAGTATTTCAAGTTTTATAGTATTCCAAAAAGTACAATAGGCTTAAAAAAAAAAAACAAAATTACATGAAAACAAAATTAAAAATAAAGAAAATAAAATAACTAAATCTATTTTGTTGCTCTAAAGAATGACACACTCAATGACAAACAATAAATAAGTGAGTAAATAATATTAAGTAAGTAATAATATAAAATGTAATGATATTAGTATAGATATTAACTGTGGCCACTGTGGGTCAGAAACAATTGTTTGCGAAATTGCAATAGCTTGTTGGCGAAGATGTCAACGCTACAGGAACGTGTATGGAGCTCATTGTACGTTCTCATCATCCTGTTCATTGGTGCCGAATGTCCGAGGTTAGTTCTTGTTGGGCATGGAGTGAATACATCTAGGATGTGTTCAGATCTGGGTTGACTATGGCGAGGGACTGATATATTTATTTCAACGAGAAGCTTCGGAACTTGTATAGATCCATTAATGATTTTGTGAAGCAAAATCAGGTCGTTAGTATGTCTTCGCTGTTTTAAAGTTATCATTTTGAAGTAACTTAGCCTCTGCGAGTAATCAGCGTCCAGAGGACACCCATTAGATTTGTAGCGTAGATAGCGTGTAAAGCTTTTTTGGACCCGTTCTATACGATTCACATGTGTACCATAAATTGGATTCCAAACAGGTGACGCGTATTCCAAAACAGTCCGTACAAGTGAATTATAGAGTACTGTTAAGGTTTTGACAGTTTTGAAGTCGTAACAGGTTCTTTTTATGAACCCCAGTATTTTAGCAGCCCTAGAAACAATAGAGTCAATGTGAGGTATGAAGGTAAGCTTACTGTCAAGGAGAACACCTAAGTCTCGAATTTTGACGACTTTATGAAGTACTCTTCCGTTAAGCGAGTATGAAGAAGTACGCGTAATGTGTTTTTTTGTGAATGTTATGTGGTAACACTTATTAGCATTAAGAAACATGTGGTTTTTAGTACACCAACTATGTACAGAGTTGAGATCTTCCTGGAGTAGTGCAATGTCTGTACTTGCATCAATGACTCGATAAAGTTTCAAGTCATCTGCGAAGATAGAACAGGTACTGTGTTTGATATTGTTTGCTATATCGTTGACAAATATAATAAATAGTATTGGGCCCAAATGGGAACCTTGTGGGACACCGGACGTTGAAGCGTAAGGTAGAGACTGATGACCCTTAACTACAACTCTCTGTTTTCTGTCGGTCAGATAAGATTTAAACCACAGCCAAAGTTGACCAAATATGCCGAGGTTTGACAGCTTCTGCAGCAATATTTTGTGGTCTACTTTGTCGAACGCACTGCTAAAATCGGTGTAAATAGAGTCGACTTGCTTGCGTGAGTCCACTAATTTGCAAAGGTCATTAACATAAAGAACTAAATTCAAATATAAACTGAAATATAAACTTCCATTCTCTATTTTACCCCTTTAGGGGTGAAATTCCCAAAAATACTTTCTTAGTGGATACTTACTCTTCACAAAGAACACACCCTCCAAGTTTCACGTCTTTAGGACCAGCGGTTTGGACTGTGTGTTGATATATCACTCAGTCAGTCAGTCAGTCAGTTTACCATTTTATATATATAGATTTATTTATTATAGGCCGCAACGGCATGCGGTCTTCAGAGCTGTGCCCAGCCCCTTTAATAGATTTTCAACTTTATTTCGAAACGTTAAGGTTGAAAATCTATTAAAGAAATTTGACATCGTTATGACTTAACGACCGATTTTTGTCGCTATGTATGTCGAGACTGCAGCCCCTGGTCGGTCAGAGTGTTATTGGGTTATTCCATAAAAGCAATTTCTGAGCAACACCCCGGAGTCTAGATCTGCGTATGTCTGAAGTTTACTTCGTGGGTTAGTTGTTCGATATTCTTTTTCTTCTTCGTCGACATAACCTTTTCAGAGTGGTCATAATCGTCACATCAGTTGATCGATATGTCCAGTTTAAATTATATGGTATTTATATTTACTTTGTTTATTTTCTTACACACTAATTACATTTTATGCGACCCGTATCGAGGAGTACTGCCTTCTGAATTAGGCCCTTGATCCAACCGCCTTTTTATATGATATATATGTTATGATATTCAAGTATGTAATTACACACATATAAATAGATGTTAATTATAGGGGGTTTTTAAATATGTTAATTTCGATTTCGTTTTCAGTATTAATAAAGCTTACAAAGAAATAAATAATTACAAATAATGCTGAAATTCAGTTTAATCTATATCGAGTATCATCGTGTTATCAATGTTTAAGGCAACCTTCTGAGTACTCTAAAACAATAATAATAAAAAATAATAACGGTCCCGCATGATGAGAACCTCGTGAAAGCCGAAAAAGATAAGCAAATCAAGTACCTTGACTTGGCTCACGAGATTGTTGACATGTGGGATGTGGACTCAGCGATCATTGTGCCGATAGTTGTATCAGCCCATGGCTTAATTGCCAAGAGCCTCGACCAATACCTGAGGAGGCTCTCGTTAGGCAGCTGGATCAAGGGTTTGATTCAGAAAGCGGTACACGGCTCGTATTGTTAGGAGGTTCCTCTCTCTGGAGCCCTGACCGCCGGTAGCTTGGACCCTGTTCCCGATACCGGTGGGCTACAATTTTTATATTTTTAAATGTTTTTTATATTGTTTTTAGTTTAAGAAATATTTTAAAATGTAGAAGGTTTGTATAAAAATAAATAAAGGAAATAATAATAATAATAAATTTTTATTTCTTTAACAAAAAGTACTTAATTTAGTTTACAGATAAATGCTATGAACAGTATTTTGTACACAAAAGTTTTAGCATCTGGAGCCGAAATAGGAGGATCCTGCATTTCGGCTTACAGCGCCAGCCCCCTCGAGTTACATTAAATAAGGTTTCTTATATGCTTGCATTTTATAGTATCAATGAATAGTATGTACTCTTGTAAAGCTTTGAAATAGTGGTCTGTTCCTCTCTTTGTGTGTTATGCTAGGTAAATGAGTGAGTGTGAGACGGTGAGTCTATAGTTGTGTGTGTTTGTGATATGTGGCAGTATATGAGTGGAAATGTTCATGACTGAGATACGGTTCTATGAGTAGGTATATATATTAATATAGGCGTATATTTGCTGTCTATCTAGATAAGGTTAGAAGCTGCTCAGTCTCATCATAAGTGAGACTTTGTAGGTATTCCAATACTTTTCTCTTACAATCGTTTACAATTTTTCGACAATCATTACTAACTTGCTCTCAGAAATTTAACAAGAGATAAGAGATATAACTATTGTGTCTATTTCACTACGCAGCATATTATCCGCGATAAGGCCGCAGCGTACTTGCAATACCTGACGCCATCCCACGTATCCAGGTAATCAGGTAGGTCTAAGTTAATAACCACTTCAATAAGTGGTTATTAACTTAGACAGTGGTGGTCTGCTGTTATGGGCTGGAGCACCATTCGTCATTTTAATAAATAAATGACGTCAAAGATAATTGTTAATTATTACTACATAAGTAATCGGATGGATCCTTTTTTTTTTTTTTTTTGGATGGGAGATCATCAAAAGACCCCCCACTCTGGGCGGAGCGGAAGGGAGTGTCAGACTCGTACTGACTAAAACCCATCCATGTTCCTTCCTTGCCCTTTGTGTTCCAGGGCCACGGTATCTCTTTCGAACAGTCCCGCAGCCCTGGCAGGCATCGGCCCATGCGGACCCCTACGTGGTTGCTGACATCTCTTTGAGGCGCGCGTGGAACACGAACGCGCCGTCGACACGGCCTGTCATAAGACGGCCGGACGGCGAGCTAGCCCATAACTCGCCGTCCACTGGCCCGCGCCTACGGTGGCCGGGAGCCACCACGTGACCCCCGACGCCCAGGGCGTCTCCCGCGGCGGCTGGGACGTGAGGTTCTTTCCCTCTCACGTCCCGCCACCTCCTTCACTAGCATGACTGCTTCGCAGAAGGTGGTGACGGCTTCCCATTCCCTCTCGCTCCGGACCATGGCATGAACCAGGGCCTGACGCCAGAGATCGCCGCCGCCAATTGACGATCGGATGGACCTTTGAGTAAAACTGCTTTATTCTAATCCCATTGAATTTATAAGTTAAGATTTCATGGTTTTCATATTATTTTATTTATAATGTTTGTTAGAGAGATTTGATCCTTATGATTGACCCTATCGATTGATGCCATAAAAGCTCAGTATTTTTTTTGGAATTTAACCGGTTCGATTCCCGAGTGTGGCAAGCGAATTTTCGAAAATCTTTGAATGCAGATTATTTTTTTTTTAAAATAAATGAATGTTTCCTTTGAGTAAAATTTTCTATCTCCAGTATTTAGGGTACTTTCCCTCCAGGTGACGTTGAAAAATTCCACCCTGTTACAACATTATTTTTAATACATGCGAAACCTGAATATAGTTTGTTCAGAATAAGTAACTGAATCGATTCCAATAATTTTTAAACCATGTTATATTTTGTCCCAAAAATATTTAACAAAGGCTACAAGTTGGACACCGTGCGACAGTACCTATCGCAATCATTTAAGTACCTACTGCCAAATTATTATTATCAATGAGCTCAAGACGACGCTGGAGGAGCTCGCGGGCGCGCCGCGTGGTGACCACGTTTTTGTACGGACAACCAGGTAACAGAACAAGCTTATAACTTTGTGATTTTTCATGATACAGTTTTGAAATTTTGTACATAGATTCTTTACATAAAAAATACTAGACACGTGTTTCAGATTTCGCATATACTAAAACTAATGTTGTATAGTAGTCTATGGTGTAGATCAAGTAAGTATAAAATTAAGAACTTCGGTTTTAAAAACACATATTTATTCGTCGTAAATACATAACAGTTTTCATTGGTGTTATTATGTTCAGAGCCAGTCAGTGTACACTCCGTAGAATTGGACTACGGCGTTTAAAATGCCCTCGCCTAAGTTTGTTGTAAGCCTGACATTGGCGTGGGTCCCCAAATTGCTAGATTCCATAAATCCCAAAATTGGCTGGAGGCTACTTATCGAGATACGGTTTATGTAGGTGGTTGAATTGCCACGGTAAAATACATCCCGGCGCTGGACCGTGTGGGGGATAGCTGGGAGGTGCACTAATTCTCTGAAAAGATAAAAATGTTTGTTATTTCTTATTTAGTCTCCGAGGTAATCCGACAGAGAAACAGAGTTGTCGACATGGCTCTCAGAATAAGTAAGCTGAAGTGCCAATGGGCCGGTCATATTAGCCGTAGAACCGATGTCCGTTGGGGTAGACATGTTCTTGAGTGGAGACCGCGAATCGGCAAGCGTAAGGTGGGACGCCGTCATGCTCGGTGGAGTGACGATCTTCGCAGGGTTGGTGGTAGCAACTGGATGAGAGTTGCTAAAAATCGAGTTGATTTGCGTCCGATTGAGGAATCCTATGTCCAGCTCTGGACTGCTATAGGCTGATGATGATGATTCTCCTGTTATACTTGTTAGTTTTAAAACGCACACTCCATTATTTAAGCTAAGCTAATCAAGCTACTACATACAATCTGTCAAATTTTTTAAATTAGATTTTTAACTTTATCGCTAAAGCATTAGGTTCAAGGTTAATTGGGAAAATTTGACAGTTTCGGGTAGCCGACTGTGCTGGCTTCTGTACAGTCTATTTAACATCAAGTTGACGGTCGGCTGGTATGCCATTCAAATAAATAATAAAACTAGAAAACCCCGACTGAAAAACAAAACAAGCGCATCTGGAAGCAGGTGAGATCCATTGAAATTTAGAAAATTACTAAACATAGAATGAGCCGCTTCCAAATGCGCTTGTTTATATGTTTTCAGTCGGATTTTTTTAGTTTTAATAATATTTTTTTTATTTCTATCTTTTCAGTTTAGTCATGTGAAAGATTTCACACACGTTTTAACTTCTTGATGTTTTCATTTTTATATAATTCGACATTTTGGATAGCCGATTTTAAATCGTTTTTAATCCTAAATGACAAAAATGTAAAAAAAAAAAAATGATTCGAAATAAAAATAATGTATTATGCGAAACCTAAAGATTATTTTCAAATACTTGCTCAATGATACCCCACTTAGCATAGTTCTTCGACTTTATTTTTTTATTTTTCACAACACCAATATGGCATTTGGTTTTTAGTGATAAACAAATTACCCTCCTAAAGTCGGGTAAAAAGGTACTTACTCGTAAAACAGGATCCGTTCATCATCCCTATAGACTCTGCCAGTAAGTCCAAGATCGTAATCTTTTATTAGCAATTGATCACTTTCTCCGACGAGAACAGTTTCCTCTTGGTGCGGAGGGAGGACTGTAGCTGCGTCATAGCAGACTGTAAGTGCTGCTATGAGGATGACGCTCTTCATCTGAAAGGATACAGAATTAACTATTATTCTTGGTTCGCGTGGTGAAGTTGCAGGGAGTGGATTCTCACTTTTTACGAAAACATTACATCATGCTTGTAATCCCCGAAGAGTAA
Source organism: Noctua janthina (assembly GCA_963576755.1). Classification (NCBI taxonomy): domain Eukaryota; kingdom Metazoa; phylum Arthropoda; class Insecta; order Lepidoptera; family Noctuidae; genus Noctua; species Noctua janthina. Next base: position 10,035,882 of record OY755068.1, on the reverse strand, counting down.
GACAGAGGTAATTTATAAAACCATTTCAACATAAATTAGTGATAACTAACAAATAACGATATCTACTATGATTGGTGTAATATTATAACGTCATGGAGTTATCAATTTATGACAAATAATCATAATTTTTTATCGGCTTAATTTATTGATCCCATGATAAAGTAGTTTTTCGTGGGTGTGTTATATCTCCTATCTAATCTAAAAAAAAGGCTTTTTGCAAAAAATAATCCTTTTCTTGGTTTAAGCCATTAAATCGTGAATCACACAGAAAGCGGGTGCGAGTCGAGCGCGGGTCGGGTTTTGTCCATTGCGTGAGACGCGCTGTTATTTGCCTTCACACACAACGCGGGCGCGTGTCGGCAGCGGGTCGGGCGCTGACGACCTGACAGCGGCAGCGGTTGCTACGACGAATCCATATTTTGCAACTGTTAAACTGCATTTTTATAATTTTTTTTATAGACTCGTACAAACAAGTATGTCTACGAAAACATAATCCATGGCGAATTTTTTTTTTTTTTTTTTGTAAGTATTTACAAAATCAGAAGCAATACGCGCCGCGCCCGATCCACGTCTGCGTCAGTGTGAATGCCTATTGGGGAATACGTGTATTACTTTGTAATTCACACAATGCAAGGACGCTACACCCGCTTCTGACATACTAGCTAAAACAAGAAAATGTTACCAGTGAAATACTGAATCTTACATACTACTGATATCTTTATAATTATAATTTATGAATTGACTTAAAATCTCTCTTCAGTGGGACTGACCCCTAAATAAATCAAGTTCATGCATATTTTTTTTAAACAAAATATCAAACACTTTCTCGGTTAACAACTAAACTTATCATCATTGATCATGGCGCTTGCAACAGCGTCGACATATCGAGAGCTCAAAATAATTAACAATCACGGAAGATATCCCGTAAGTGACAGTATAAGTTTACAAAATATCAAATTGAGAATACTTTCTATGTGAACTAGAAATTATCAGAGAAGATACATTATGAATTTATTGATCACTAGCTTATGCTCGCGGCTTTGTCCGCGTGGAGTTCGTGAATTGCCCACGGGATCTTACTTCTGGGATAATAAGTAATCTATGTATGTATTACTATACATAGATTTATACATAACTATAAATATTTACACGTTTCTCATAATTTTATCTGAAGAGTATGTCCACTAATTTTCAAGTCAATCGACTCCGAGAATAAAAAGTTTCACAGAAAATTCAACACCCCATTTCACCCTCTTAGAGATTGAATTTCGAAAAATTCTTTCTTATTCCTTGTTAACATTATAAAGGGAACCTCTGTGCAAAATTTCAGCTTTCTAGGTCCAAGGGTTTGGGCTGGGCGTTGATGAGTCAGTCAGTCAGGACTTTTATTTTTATTTTTAAAGATAGATAAATTGTAAAATACTTACAATATCAATTTCTCGGTGAGTACAGTAAAAGATCACAGTAACTCTTTCTCCTTAGAAGGCTCAGTGACTATTGATCAACAATAGCGGTGCGGAGAATTTAATATAAAATGATATTACAACATTTACAACTACATGGATCTATAGTGATAAGATAATAGCAAAGAAAAATGAATGCGTGCTGAGTCACTCTGAGTGCTCATTTACGGAGACGCGGCGTTTCGGGTGTCGCGTAGTGAGGCTCGTCGCGCGTTTTTTTTCCGTTTACGGAGAGGCGGCGCGTGCAGCGGTCCGCATTATCACACGCCCAGACACAAACATATGGCAATGTACGACGTTGTTTAAGAAGAGTTGCAGGAGCCCCCGCACGATAGGGTTGTCGATTTATTTTAAAAATCGATCTCTGATGCGATTCAAATCGAACATACAATGAATACAATCATATTATTAAGTTCTATTTGGTTTGGGAACTGCCGCGTGCACCGCCGCGTTGAACGCCGCGTGCAACGAGGCTGTGTGATCTACCATAAGTTCATATTTACGCGGGTGACGCCGCGTGCACCGCCGGCGGTGTCATCTGCGGGCTACGCTAAATTTCAAGCAAACGCGCGTAAAATCACTTCTCCGTAAACGCTCTCATACATCGCCATATTTTATCTTATTTTATTTTATTTATTAGGGAAAACATACAAATAACAAAAAAAAAAAATAAGATACAAAAATGATACAAATGTGAAATCAACCACGTTCTCCACAGATAAACAATGAGACAACGTGGTAAATAACAAAAAAGATTAATACAAATAGTGAAGCATCAACAACACCAACAATGAAGCTATTAATACTGTTGCTCAATGAAATTACAAAGTCACATTAGTGTTTCAATAAATCAAGCAACATTTGTCTAAACCTTCCCTGGGGTAAAGCAAACAGAAAAGCTGCAGAAATTCTTATTATAATTGCTCGTAAGGCGACGAATAGGCACACGCAAGTCGGCATTCGTGTGACTGGTAGTAGTGGCGAATACAGGTCGTGCCATATGTTTGAATTAAAAGCGGGCTGCGCCGTAAATGAGCCTTGACGGCCACACGGAAAACTGATTGCAATTTACAGGTCAGTGTCAAATTTTATGTTGATTAAAATACAGAGTTACACTTATAGACTATATCATGATAAAGTCATTCAATGGTAACAAATAAACTGAGAGGGTTGTATTGATGATGTCATTAATTGCTTATAATTCCATAGATACACGTCAAAGTGATAACTTGAGTAAAAGTAATTATTTAAGATAAAGATTTTAATACTGTAGTGTATAATGTCTTATATACTGGCTTGAAGTTAGAACTGTCAAAAGTTAGAGTTCTTAGTTTTGCTTTCTTTGACGGTTCATACTACGTTTAAATCCTTTTCTTTTGCATAAAAATGATTCATCATCTACCTAGCCTTTTCCCAACTATTTTGGGGTAGGCTTCCAGTATAACCGGTTGCAGCTGAATACCAGTATTTTACGTGGAGCAATTGCCTAATTGACCTCTACAATCCGGCGGCCACTGACCTGAAACGACTGTTAAAAATCTACAAATGACAGCCGGGACCAACTGCTTAACGTGCTTTCCGAGGCACGGAAGACACTCGGTATGTAATGGGTGGTCATCCATCCACGGACCAACCTAGGCAAGCGCAGCTTAATCTTAAAATCGACGACTCGAGCAGCAGTTTTTATTTAACCACGAGCTCCTCATAAAAATAAATGAAAAGGATTGCATAACTAATTACTTCAACTCAAGTAATTAGTGAAACCTAACTTTATGTAAAAGTGTAAGTGTTTCTCACAAATATTGTTCGATATTCTTTGTCTTCTTCTTCGCATCAGTTGATCGATATGTCCAGTTCTAATCCAAGTATGTAATTACACTCATATAATAAATAGATGTTACTTATAATATAGGGGGTTATAAAATGTGCTAATTTTAATTTGTTTGCAATATTAACAAAGCTTACAAAGAAATAAATAATTGCAAATAAAGCGGAAATTTAGTTTGATCATAATTATCTCGTGTGATATTGATAATATATAATATAATTATGATAGTCTTATCAGTGTTTTAGGCTACCTTCAGAGTACCATAAAACAATTGCTACTAAGCCACTTGCTATCAGAAATCTAACAAGAAATATAATTAATCTATCAATTTTATTTACACTACATAGCACATTATCTGCGATAAGGCCCCAGCATACTTGTAACCCTGACGCCACCCCACACGTTTTTAGTGGTCGAATGACAAAGTTTGGCTTGACCAGATAAAATGTGGCCAATCAGCTCGCTTCATTGATGTCGCGTAGTGAGTGTTAAGTCTTTTTCCATTGAACTTTTTTTACTTTTCTTTCATTTTCGTAAACTACTGAATGGATTTTGATAAAACTTGACAGTAATATAGCTTATACATCAGAATAACACATAGGCTATGCGATATTGTGTACTTACATACATGAATTAACGCAGGTAAAGCTGCAGGCGGTTGCTAGCAAAACATATTTTTAAACAAAAGATCGAATAATTATGTTTTTAAAAGATTGCTGTGGGCGCTATGAGCTGTTTTTTTGGACTACCTAATGTCGCCATTTTTCCGAAATTATGGCCACTCATAAAACCCTTACTAATCAATAACTGGCATCAATACAAACAAGTATTGTATGACACAATATATATAGGGTCTAACTATTCATGCACGAAATATTTTCAGGGAATCATCTAACGGCTATAACAAAGCCATTTAAAGGGAATATCTCATCCATCATAATATTGATCCCGCCTTCTGTGGGTTGGCAGTGCAATTATCACAATGATCTGTATCGATTGACAGAAGAGATAAGCGCCATCTATTGGCCTCTGTATTAACTAGTACTGAAATAGTTCGTGATTAGATCTTCTGAACATTAATTTATTAAACAAAAGTCTTCAGCTAGAACCATAGTTAAAATTAAAATAAGCAAATATTTTGTGACAATTGGGATTTTAACAATTGCTCATTACTTACTAAGATTTGTTGATGTGGCAACATTTCACAATGTTGTGGAAGATGGCGCCGAATACGATTTTAATGTTCATTACTGAATTTATAATTTGAAACTATAACTAAATCAGTTTCTGTCACTAATTAAAAACTAACAAGATTATACAGAGACTGAGAGATTAGTGAAAGACCTGCTCTTTGTATTTTTATCCTTTGATCTGCTGGAAATGGTTTTAAGCAAGAGGGGACATACGTTTATATCTTAAAGAACAAGACTGGGATCAACTGTTTGCAAGTCAAAATGATGTGGATAGCATGGTGAATATATTCTACTAGCTTTTGCCAGCGGCTACGCCCGCGTGGATATCGAATAATATCCGATTACTTACTTTCATCACCCTTTTTAACGCTTCGGGGGAAGAATTGTCAAAAACGCTGAGACACGTATAAATTAATTTTCAATGGTCAGATAAAGCACAAAATTTGAAGATCCTAACTTCAAAACTGACGGACTTTCATATAAACTACAATCCCCTATTTCACCCCTTTAGGGGTGGAATTTTCAAAAATCCTTTCTCAGTGAATACTTACTCTTCACAAAAAATACACCCTCCAAGTTTCATGTCTCTACGACCAGCTGTTTGGGCTGTGTGTTGATATATCACCCAGTCAGTCAGTCAGTCAGTTTACCATTTTATATATATAGATGACGTCTTAAACCCGGCCATAAATAAATTTGTTCCAAATTGTTAGCCAATGTCCAGTCGTTATCCTCCATGGTTTGATAAATCGATTATAAAAAAGATCTCAAAGAAAAAAAAGATAAGATTGCGTTTCAAGATATATAAAAACCCGCTAGATGAAATAGAACTTAAATTAATTGCAGAACGTTGTCAAAAAGCTAACAGTTTATACAGTCTTTATATGAATAACCTAGAATCAGAAATACATGATAATCCTAAACTATTCTGGACTCACGTGAAGACTAAACGTGGAGGATCTAGTGTCCAATGACAATCACTGACGGACAGACTACAACGTCTAATAGCTCGACTATCTGTGACCTTTTTGGTAATTATTTGTCGTCTGTTTACACCTCTGAAAATAACACACTGCTCTGTTTGCTTGACGGTTGCGGAGATGGAAAGCACAGGTCTGGGTCTTGAACGGATTTGGCCGTAGGGCATTTTCATCGTAGAAATTCCCAAGTGTTTCTAGAGCTTCCACCAGTTTTTCTTCAGCCTCTTCGAATATAAGTGTCTGGGCGGCCAAGGCAAGGCCGTCTGCATATAATAAGCGTTTCGTTGGTGTAGAGCAAGGCTGGTCGTTTGTGTAAATGTTAAAAAGGACCGGGGCTAGCACGGTACCTTGAGGGAGCCCGTTTTTCTGGCAGCGCCACCTATTGTCGCTATTGTCAAGATGTACTTGAAAGCGGCGGTTATTTAAAATAGTGCTAAGAATTTGTACGAAAATTACATCCTTTGTGAGCTCGCTGATTTTTCGTAAAAGACTTTTGATGTTGACTGTATCATAGGCCGCTGAAAGATCAACGAATACAACAACTGTGACTTTATTCGCCTCAAACCTATCTTCTATGAATTGCGTTAGGTTGAGGGTCTGATTGGTGCATGACTTTCCTGGCCTAAAGCCAGCTTGCTCAGCGATAAGGTTTGGTTCGATTACAGGAGTTAGGCGGCAAAGAAGATATATAGGTCGGTAGCTTTTTGGTTCTTTCGGACATTTACCAGGCTTAAGAAGAGTAAGTTTAGCTCGCCTTCAGAGTTTAGGGATCTTGCTTTTAAGGCACGAGTTGAAAAGCGATAGATTCCAGGAGACAGCTACTGGTCCGAGGTAATTTAATTGGTCGACCGTAATGTCATCAAAACCAGTAGCTTTGCCATTTTTTAAGTTTTTATCCTGTACTCAAACTCTAGTGGTGGTGAAATAGTATTTTAATATCTTGGAGCATCATCACACATTAACACTTAACAATTTTCGTTTTCTGGTCCCGATCAGTGTTCACGGCCTCTAGCGTAGTTACTGTTTCCATCGGTACAACCTTTAGTGCAGGCATTGTAAGTATGCGAGTATGCAAAATGTGAGGACCAGCAACTACGCTCGGATTCGTAAATACCTGATAAACTATGAAAAAGTCGAAGACATTCTAACATAGAAAAAACAAATTCATTCATTTATTTTTCCACAAGACGCGTGTAGCTTGAGTGTGAAGATCAAGTTAGTGTAAAATTAAGAACTTCGGTTTTAAAAATACATATTTATTCGTCCTACATTAATAATATACACATACAATACACAATACATATAATATATTACAGTTTATCGTGGTGTTGTTATGTTTAGGACCAGTCAGTGTACACTCCGGAGAATTGGACTACGGACCGAAGGCCTTCGCCTGGCCCTGTTGTAAACCTAACATTAGCGTGGGTCCAATCCATCTGTACGTGCGTGTGCCCCGGAACAGACGGGAGGCGGCTCAACGAGACCTTGTTTATGAAGGTGGTAGAATTGCCACGGTAATGTACATCCCGGATCTGTACTGTGTTAGGTATAGGTCGGAGGTCGACTAACTCTCTGAAATGATAAAAATATTTTATTATTTCTTGTATACTCGCTTGTTATACTTGTTAGTTTAAAAACTCACACTCAATTCTTTTAGTTACAGTGTATTTAATATCAAGTTGACGTTCGGCTCGTATGTCATTCAATTAAAAAAAAAGGTTCTCACTCGTAAAACATGATCCTTTCAGCATCCCTAACGACTCTGCCAGTAACTCCTTCAAGATCGTAATCTTTTGTGAACGATTGGTCACTTTCTTCGGCTAGAATGGTTTCCTCTTGGGGCGGAGGGAGGACTGTAGCTGCATCATAGCAGACTGTAAGTGCTGCTAGCACCGCGATGAGGATGAAGCTCTTCATCTGAAAGGATACAGAATTAACAATTAATTCATGGCTCGCGTGGTGAAGTTGCAGAGAGTGCAGATTCTCACCTTTTACGAAAACGTAACATAACATCACGCCTCTAATTCCCATAGGATTAGGTAGGGGTGTACCTTATAGTGTACCTTATTAATAATACCATTTCACGATAAATTTGTGATAAATAATAAATATCAACATCTACGTGATTGATATAATAGTATTAAGAGTTATCAAATACGACGGATTATCAACATTTTCAACTTAATTTATCGATCACGAGCTAACATTAGTATTTCTTAGGTGTGATATTATATCTCCTATCGAATCCTTGAAAATAGCTTAGACGCGCTTTAAGTTACAATTATTTGTTATTCCTGTCTGGGATCATCCAGGCACTAATCCTACCTGTCCTTCTTTATGGCGCAGAGATATGGTGTCTATATAAACCAGACATTCGGAAACTTGATACATTTCACCTAAGGTGTCTGAGATCCATCCTAGGCATTAAGTGGCAAGACCGCGTTGCTAATACTGAGGTTCTGCGCCGTTCTAATATGTATGGCATAGAGGCTCTACATTAGTAGAGCCTCTACATTAGTAGAGCCTCTATGTCTAGTCCTCTATCTGAGTTGGCGCTGCATTAGCAGCGCCAACTCAGATGGAGTGGGCACGTCCTTCGCATTAAGCATTACCGTTTGCCCAAAGTGGTCTTCTACTCTGAGATGGCAGAGGGCAAACGGAAGCATGGCGGTCAACATCTCCGCTATAAGGACGTGCTCAGGAGGCATCTTAACGCTTGCGCTATTGATCCGACCGGTTGGGAGAGGCTCGCTTTGCATAGGTCGTCTTGGCGCTCTACTATCTACAAAAATGTAAAAACCTTCGAAAACCAGCGACTCGATACATTGAACGAAAAGCGCCAAATACGTAAAGAGAGACCTAAACCCTCCTACACCTACACCTATAACTCCACCGGTCAACTCTACTGCTTTAGTTGCGACCGGGTATTTAAAATCAAATTCGGTCTGGCCAGCCATATAAGGGCACACGCAAGGAAAGGGTCGCCGTTACCGAAATCGGTAAGGAGGACTATATATATATATATATTTGTTATTCCTGTCATTCCATGAATGAACCAACATGTCAAAACATGTCATCGAACTACGTCAATAAACCCCAATCATAGGTCGTAGACAACGTAACATTCTTATCAGCGAAAAAATCGATGATGCAGGTAAAAAACTATTGGGTTGACATAACCTATCGAAAAGTTTAAAATATACCATGTCTGTTGAAAGTCAAAGGACCATGGGCAATTTTCTATGAAATCTGGCCGTAAGACCAACAGTATTGAAATAAGTCTCAAATAGTAACTTATTTAATTAGGATTTCACTTCATGCTAAAACAAAAAGTAGCTAAGGCCCCGGAAAACAGAAATAGAGGCACCTGAAATTTGTTGCTTTTTTCATGTATTTTTCCAAAGATTTACCTATTAGGTATTCATAGTAATAATAAACCTAGTTTAACAAGGGGGTCCATTACACAGCCTTGACAATCCTCAGTCGAATCTAGAATTCCTAGATCATAAATTATAAATCATATTTATTTCTGTAAATTGGTTTACAAAACTCTTTTACATGTCAACATGTTATGTTTTAAAACTAGATGGGGCCGGTGTTTCGTACCTGACTACTCTGAGAAGAAACATCCGAAACAAACTCAGGACACCGTCTCTTTTAAAGTCCAGACATTGCTCAAGTCATATGAGAACCATGTGTCTGAGATGGTCTTTTGAAGAAATAACCACACAGATTTGAGTGAAAATGTCCAGATAGTGCAAGCATTTGTCAGTGATCGTGTAGCTCGACTCATAATCCAAGGAGCTCAACAACACGACGAGCAATACCAAAGAAAGGACATTTGGGTAGGCCGCATATAGAACTCAAACTGCCAGACAATCGTGAAACTAACTAAACTAAAAAATAATAATAATAGTATGACCCTCGTAGTACTCATTTTCACAGTAATAAACAAAATAATTATAAAACAACACTTGATAAAGTACCTAAAATGCTGCAACTTTGCACGGATTTTGACGTTTTTCTTCGATAAATATACGTTAAGAAAGTCGTATGTTTTTTCAATTACTGTCCAATATTGGACTTTAAGCTATAGGAATACATTTGCTACTAGTAAAAAAAACACCAATAAAGCACCAAAAAATTGCTTTGAAAACGTAGGCAAAGTTGAGGTAAAAACTACAACATTGCCTGTCATAATATCTTTTTAAATGAAGAGGTATTTTGGTAACGGATTTGACACCCATATTGCCATGAAGTTCTTTTCCACGTCAGACTTCACTGAATCTTGAATAGAACAAGAATTTTTTTTTTACAATGCTAGGCAAAGTTGTAAAAAGCGGCTAGCCGGTAAAAAGCGAGTATCCGCACTGACAATGAAACTGACACTGACAGTTTGTTAACTAAAATTTGGAGTGACGTATGATCGAATGTTGCCATACAGATTGCCGACTTGCTTTTAGTAATACCATAGACAATAAAAAACATTTCGCAGCGGGAATAATTTAACTTTTTTGAATTTAGGCAATGTTGAGCTATAAAGGCAATGTTACAGCATTTTACCGGAAATAATGTCACATAAAAAAAAAAGTTAAACTGTAATAAAATAAAATAAAAAGGGTACAAATTCAATTTAATATCGATTTCAATTAGAGCAGTTCAATCCCAAGCTTTTTTGTCCTCCATCTTTCTCCGGCTTTGTGGCAAAGTTTACGTTTCATAAAAAAATTGAATTTATTAAGGCTTAGTTCTTGAATGTAGCCTGGTAGTTTATTATAAAAGTGTATACATTGCAATCTAAATGATCCACCTATATTTTTTTTTTTTTTTTTATACGCAATCCCAGCGTAGGGAACTATAGCTGTTTTTGACATGGAAAGAAAAATTCTAGTGCGAGCAGGGTTTGAACCTGCTACCTTCCGATTCAGTACACCGGATGTCTTAACCAATTATACCATCGCACCCTGCTCACAGCTCTCGAAATTTTCGTTCCATTAATAACGTCTTACGGTGACGTTAGCGCCATCTATTTAAGAAAGTATCGAACTAACTTAAACCAACACGTTGACATTGCAGCCAAATCAATGTTGTTTAGAAGTCGCCAAACCAAACAATATTTAATTATTTTTTTTTTTTTTTTTTTGGTAGTTAGTTTGGATTAATCATCACTGCATGCTTATCTTTAGCGAAATACATTCAAAAGGATCTGCTTTAAACACAATTGATTGTTGTAGTTAAATCTTCGACAAAATACAGGATAGTCTCAAATTTTTATCGACCCTACCTCTGGGGTGCGGCGACTTTGATACTTGTCGCAATAGAATAAATTGGAGTACTTTTTTGAGATACATTTCAACTCTGTTGGACTTACGCCCATTTCGACCAAGACCATTTGAGAGCGAATTTGAAAGCTATTGTCACGTTTGTTGTCATGTTTGAAACGTGTCTGGGAAATGGATATAATTATAATTAGAATTCAGTTTACACGTTGTAAGAAAATCTGATATAATTTTTTAATAATTATTTATTTATATAATTTGGTTTAAGAATATTACTAAAGTGATCTGAGTTATCATTAAGAAAGTGTGAAATGTGTCACCTACGTAGTGTGACCCCAAAATTATTCAAGTTGCCACATGTTTGTTAGCAATGGAAAATTATATTTAAAAAATCTGTAAGACAAGAAAATGTTACAAGAAAAACACTGAAAATGTCATTGTAAGTAATTATTATAATATTATAAATTTTTAAGTACTTACATTATCTAGGTCTCAGTTTGTTCGGTAAAAGATCAAAGTATCTCGTTCTCCTTAGGACGCAGACTGTCTATTGATCAACATCAGCGGTGCGTAGACTATTATACTATAACTACACGGAACTATAATAATGATAAGATAATACCAATTAAAACATAACGCGCGTTGAGTCACTCGGAGTGTGAGTATGCCCGAAAAACTAATGTGGTGTAATTTCTTTTTAATCTCGACTTTATTGAAAAACAACGAAACCTCTTTGGCAGGAAATAATTAATTCAGCCTCTTCAAATTTAGGAAATCAACTTATAAAAGTTGATTTTCTAAATTTTTAGAGGCTTAAACCCACCACATACAGGTAGCGTAAAATTTATTTATTTATTTAACACTTCAAACACAAATTACAGAGGCGGACTTAATGCCATAGGCATTGAAATTGTAATTAGCCAAGCATTTTAAAATGTACTAAAATATTATCATTACCTACAAGATCAATAATTGTAAGTAAACCGGGTGATTTTTTTAAGTGAGCTTGGATGGCTATATCGAAATGAATTAATTATTATTTGTGAATTTTTCCCTTTTTACCGGAGCTTTTCCTTCCCTGTGGCGCAAAGCCTATGTTTGTCCGCTACCCAAGGTCCCTAATCCCTGTCTTCCTGCCCATTTCCGTCCCATTTCGATCCTTCCCTTTCTATCTAAAGTGCTTGAGGCCTGTGTGCACAAGCAATTCTCCGATTTTGTCCATCGGAACTCGCTTATCAGCCCACTTCAAACTGGGTGCAGGCCTGGGCACAGCACTGTTTCCGCCCTTCTTAAAGTGACTGGCGATATTAGGGCAGGACTAGAAGACACCAAGGTAACGGTACTGGTGCTGGTCGATTTCTCAAATGCCTTCAATACCGTTAGTCACGACATCCTTTTAGCCATTTTATCCCATGTCATGGTCTCTCCCGGAGCACTTTAATGGTTCTCCTCTTACCTTCAGGAACGCCAGCAGTCAGTTCATGTTGGGAATTCGTCATCATGTTGGTGTGATTTGGAGACTGGTGTTCCTCAAGGCGGTATTCTTTCTCCTCTTCTGTTTTCTATTTTTATTAATCTCCTTACTACTGAGCTTCAGTGTGCGTATCATCTGTATGCCGATGACTTGCAGTTGTACTGTCAGGGGAGGATTGACAAAATTCGAGATCTGATCGACAATTTAAATCGGGACCTGATAGCAATAAATACCTGATCCGATAAATTTGGTGTGGCAGTAAATTCTAATAAATGTCAAGCGATCATCATGGGCAGCTCTCGCAGTCTATGCAAGTTGAATGGTACAACCTTGCCACCAGTTCTTTTCGACGGTACGGTCGTTCCTTTTAGTACTGAGGTCAAGGATCTTGGCTTGCATATCGATAGCTCTATGAAATGGCATACTCAAGTTGCTCGTGTCAGTCAGAAGGTTACTGGTTCGTTGCGGGCTTTGTACCGCTTGAGAAACTTTTTACCCTCAAATACGAAAACAATGCTTGTACAGTCCTTAATTTTTCCTATCATCGATTACGGTGACGTATGCTACTTTGACCTGAATGCGGATCTCCTCGACAAACTTGACCGTCTTCTAAATAACTGCATTCGATTCGTTTTCAATTTGCGTAAATATGATCATGTCTCCGAACACCGGACTCTTCTTAAGTGGTTGCCCATACGTCAGCGTAGGGAGCAAAGGGCGCTTACCACCTTGTTTTCTTTTCTTGTTTCTCCCACTTCCCCTAGTTACCTTGCTCCCCACTTTCAGTATATTTGTACCAACCATAATAGGAACCTACGATCATCGCAAAACCGTATGCTTCAATGTCCCTCTCACCGCACTGATTTCATTCACCGATCTTTCTTTGTCCAGTCTATTTCTCTGTGGAATTCGCTTCCCCAGGAAATCAGGATGGCAACCAATCGCTTATCTTTTAAAATTAAAGTTCACGAGTACATTCGAAAGAAGCTGGCAGTTTCGTCACAACGGTAATGTTTTCCCCATGGTTTGTGTTTTTATTTTGGTATATTCGTGGAAATGTTTATTTACATTAATTTAAATTTTGATATATATTTATAGTATTTGATATATATTTATAGTATTTTATATATCCTTGTAGTTATCTTATTATTATTTAAAATTATTTTCAGATTTACACCTACCACTGCTTGTCTTTGCATCACCCAAAGGTTGACTGGTAGAAAATGCCTATGGCATTAAGTCCGCCTCTGTACTTCTGTGCTTGAAGTGTTAAATAAATAAATAAATATATCGGAAACTATTTTGATGAAAATTGATTTTGATGAAAACTCAAATTGTATCATTTAATTTTTGAAAAATTCCTAGCCAGGAGTCGAACGGTTAATTTTTTTTTAAACACAAACTCTAAACTTTTTATTACAAAATACAAAATTCGTTAGTATCGCTGTTAAGGATCCAATTCTGGGAAGTAATGACATACTGCAAACTAAAAAAAAGAGCTAATAATTTTGTATGCACGTCATGTCTCTGCAACCAATAAATATTTTTTCTTTCTTTCTTTCTGTTTATTAAACAATTCTTTTTTATTTTACTAACTTTTCCTACCTGTAAAAACCTCAACCTCGAGGTTAAATTTTCATCAAAATCGGGGTCGACACTCTTTTGAGGATTTTTAACCGCCTTTCAAAAGGAGAAAATTATTTGCAATTCCAGCCATCCACGCCCAGTTGAAAAATTCACCTGTAGGCGTATATAGTACGACAATTTTGTAAAATTTTCAGTAAAACCAAAATTGAAAAGAAATTGCGCAATATTTTCTTGTATAAGTCCGTTTTACAAGAAGATAGTAGGCATTATCTTGTCGTTATTAGATCCGTATCAGTTGTAATATATTATTTTAATATAGATCTGTAGTCACACAGGATTATAAGATAGAGATACTGTGATCTTTTTCTGGACTAAGTGAGAAAATGAAAATGATTTTTCATTCATAAAGAACAATGGCAGCTGACCAGGCAATCTGGGGACCACACTTAGAGCTCGCGTACATTCGTAAAAATACTCTCAAAAGATAGGTCTCAGTCAAATTAAGATAAAAGGTTTTCATAGTATATTTTTATAATATTGGATTTGGCTAGAATTACATAGCTGTTTTTGACATGGAAAGAAAAATTCGAGTGCGAGCAGGGTTTGAACCTGCGACCTTCCGATTCAGTACACCGGATGTCTTAACCAACTAGACCATCGCACCCCGCTCACAGTTCTCGAAATTTTCGTTCCATTAATAACGTCTTACGGTGACGTTAGCGCCATCTATTTAAGAAAGTATCGAACTAACTTAAACCAACACGTTGACATTGCAGTCAATCAATTTTCTTTCCATGTCAAAAACAGCTATGTTCCCTACGCAGGGTTTGCGTATAAAATATTAAAAATTAGAATTACATAATTCATAACCACACTTGTCGCGCGGGCAAAATCAGAACTAACGCCGCCATATTATTTTTCAATACATTTCACAAGTATTTACCAACAGTGCTTTCTGTCAACCTCAATGGAGCGTCAAAAGATCCTTATAACACTGTATAATAGGATAGACAACTACGTCAGCCGTAATGTCATTAAAAAATATTTTAATTATTATAAAATCCCACATCTGTATTTATTCTGCGGAGCCCGCACTTGCACAACCCATCACATTGCCTTATGATTTTGGCCGGCTTTTTCTTTAATCGCGCAGTTATACTAGCAATCGCTTACATTGTGAAAAAACAAAGAATGAAGCTGGACGAGTTTAACGACGGGCGTACTCGACTGCGTTCATTTACACTTAGTCGTTTGACAAATGCGAACGGCCATGTGTAATTGCGCCATGGACTAGGTAAAAATGAAACATTAATTACGAAGTTGAATAAAACGTTTATTTTAAGCAGCATAACATTATTATCGTAGAAGAACTTCTTCAAATCACTAAGCGGCCGGCGGCGTGGGCATGCCATCATCATCGACATTACCATATTCACCATAAGATGCTCCTCACACATGCTAGCAGAAACTGTACAAAATGGCATTGTTGTGGCCCGTATCATCAGTGTGCACTTTGACTGTTAATTTGTCGTGTTGTATACTTCACCACAAAACAAATAAGACTGGTAAACAAATAAAATACACAACTATTCACAACAAAACCCCACATCAAGATTTTTATTGATCAAGACTTGACAATTATGACTACTTCTGTTTTGATCATAGATGACATAGCTTTGAATGTTGCCATTTAAGTCAAATTGTCTAAAAAAAAAACGTTACGTACGTACTTCACGTTTTTAATAACAGCAGTCACAAATTTCTCTAATAGCATGATTATTTAGTAACAAAAAACATGTTGCGAATCGAATAAGAGGCTGGCTTAAAAGCAAAGAACTCATTTGTGTTTCTAAAGATAGGACGAGTCTTATTCAAAATGGCTTAGATTTGATAGGACAAAACGGATAAGATATCGCAGCAATGTAAACGGCTTGTCTTGTAATCCTAGGTAGCAAACATTTTATGATTCTCACTCGTACTACGAGAAAAATCCTGCTAATTACTATTATTATAGAAATAGAAGTTCCATATTCTATTAAATATTATGGAAACTCCATTGCCTCCGTCACTGTTACTACGTTTCGATATTGCAAATAATTGCGTTTAGATGATCAGACTTAGTTAAACATTTGTTACTTCTTTTTTTACTTTATTCAGTTTAATTTAAAAAAAAAATATATGGGAAGAAAAGCCCCTTAATTGCTTCATATAATGTACATATTATTTTCATAGATGAACGCTTCTGAAATTGAGAGAGCCCAGTACAGCCGATCTTCGTTAATTTACGATTTATAAAAAATAAATAAATTCATTACTTTGCTTCAGTGACTCCCGCATTCCCCTTAAACTTAAGAGGATAATTTATAACACAACAATGGTTAGACTTGCTGTCATGTATGGATCAGAATGTTGGGCCACAAAAGGGATGAATGAAAGGCATTCGTATGTTGCTGAGATGAGAATGCTAACAGGGATGTGGTGTTGCACGAATGGATGAAAGAAGAAAAGGGTACATAAGAGGAACTCTGAAAATGCCGCCGGTGACTGAAAAGTTGTGTGATAATCGGTTTTCGTGTTATGGGCATGTGATGCGGATGAATGAAGAAAATGTCGTGAAGAAAGTTTTAGTATGAATGTGGATGGCTATAAGAACAGAGGAAGACCAAAGAAAGGATGGCTGGACTGTGTGAAGAATGATATGGCACAAAAGGAGGGGTCTGATGAGACGACGAGTAATAGAGAAGTATGGAAGAAGAAGACATGCTGCACCGTCTCGTTGGTGCAGAGCAAGGCTGGTCGTTTGTGTAAATGTTAAAAAGGATCGGGGCTAGCACGCTACCTTGAGGAGCCCGTTTTTTCTGGCAGCGCCACCTACTCTTGCTAGTGTCAAGATGAACTTGAAAGCGGCGGTTGTTTAAAAAAGCGCTAAGAATTTGTACGAAACCTACTTCCTTTGTGAGCTTGCTTATTTTTCGTAAAAATCTTTTGATGTTGACTGTATCATAGGCCGCCGAAAGATCAACGAATACAACAACTGCGACTTTATTCGCCTCAAACCCATCTTCGATGAATTGCGTTAGGTTGAGGGTCTGATTGGTGCATGACTTTCCTGGCATAAAGCCAGCTTGCTCAATAAGGTTTGGTTCGATTACAGGCGTTAGGCGGTTAAGTAAATGCCTTTATAAGAGCTTAAATGTCTGGCCAAGAAGAGATATAGGTCGGTAGCTTTTTGGTTCTTTCGGACATTTACCAGGCTTAAAAAGAGTAATTACTTTAGCTCGCCTCCAGAGTTTAGTGATCTTTTTTTTAAGGCACGAGTTGAAAAGCGATAGATCCAGGAAACAGCTACTGGTCCGAGGTATTTTAATTGGTCGACCGTAATGTCATCAAAACCAGGAGCTTTGCCATATTTTAAGTTTATAATCCTGTACTCGAACTTTAGTGGTGGTGAAATAGTATTTTAATATCTTGGAGCATCATCACACATTAACACATAACAATTTTCGCTTTCTGGTCCCGATCAGTGTTCACGGCCTCTAGCGTAGTTACTGTTTCCATCGGTACAACCTTTAGTGCAGGCATTGTAAGTATGTGAGTATGCAAAATGTGAGGACCAGCAACTACGCTCGGATTCGTAAATACCTGATAAACTATGAAAAAACGAATTCTTTCATTTTTTTTTAACAAGATGCGTGTAGCTTGAGCGTTAAGATCAAGTTAGAATAAAATTAAGAACTTCGGTTTTAAAAATACCTATTTATTCGTCGTACATTAATAATATATATATACAATACACAATACATATTATAATACATTACAGTTTTCCGTGGTGTTGTTATGTTTAGGGCCAGTCAGTGTACACTCCGGAGAATCGGACTACGGACCGAAGGCCTTCGCCTGGCCCTGTTGTAAACCTAACATTAGCGTGGGTCCAATCCATCTGTACGTGCGTGTGCCCCGGAACAGGCGGGAGGCGGCTCAACGAGACCTTGTTTATGAAGGTGGTAGAATTGCCACGGTAATGTACATCCCGGATCTGTACTGTGTTAGGTATAGGTCGGAGGTCGACTAACTCTCTGAAATGATAAAAATATTTTATTATTTCTTGAATACTCGCTTGTTATACTTGTAAGTTTAAAAACTCACACTCCGTTATTCTTTTAGTTACAGTCTATTTAACATCAAGTTGACGTTTGGCTCGTATGCCATTCAATTAAATAAAAAGGTTCTCACTCGTAAAACAAGATCCTTTCAGCATCACTAACGACTCTGCCAGTAACTCCTTCTAGATCGTAATCTTTTGTGAACGATTGGTCACTTTCTTCGGCTAGAATGGTTTCCTCTTGGGGTGGAGGGAGGACTGTAGCTGCGTCATAGCAGACTGTAAGTGCTGCTAGCACCGCGATGAGGATGAAGCTCTTCATCTGAAAGGATACAGAATTAACAATTAATTCATGGCTCGCGTGGTGAAGTTGCAGAGAGTGCAGATTCTCACCTTTTACGAAAACATAACATAACATCACGCCTCTAATTCCCATAGGATTAGGTAGGGGTGTACCTTATAGTGTACCTTATTAATAATACCATTTCACGATAAATTTGTGATAAATAATAAATATCAACATCTACGTGATTGATATAATAGTATTAGGAGTTATCAAATACGACGGATTATCAACATTTTCAACTTAATTTATCGATCACGTGCTAACATTAGTATTTCTTAGGTGTGATATTATATCTCCTATCTAATCCTCGAAAATAGCTTAGACGCGCTTCGAGTTACAATTATTTGTTATTCCTGTCATTCGATGAAAGAACCAACATGTCAATAAATGTCATTGAACTACGTCAATAAACCCCAATCATAGGTCGTAGACAACGTAACATTCTTATCAGCGAAAAAATCGATGATGCAGGTAAAAAACTATTGGGTTGACATAACCTATCGAAAAGTTTAAAATATACCATGTCTGTTGAAAGTCAAAGGACCATGGGCAATTTTCTATGAAATCTGGCCGTAAGACCAACAGTATAGAAATATGACCTACAGTATATATTTTGAGCTGTGATTTGAGATAGAGTTGAAATGTTCAACTCTGTTGGACTTACGCCCATTTTGACCAAAACCCTTTCAAAGCGAATGCCCCTATTGTCATGTCACGTGTTTGTTGTCATGTTTGAAACGAAAATCAAATTAAATGACAATTTTATTTGGGTCATTCCACAAGGTCATTCCTATTTTTGATTATTTTTACATTTGAAACGTGTCTAGGATACAATTATAATTAGAAAGGTCTAAATTACACGTTTTTCGAAAATTTGTTATATTTTTATTTATTTTATTACTTTTTATTTATTTAATGTGGTTTAAGAATATTAATAAAGTGATCTGAGTTATCATTAAGAAAGTGTTAAATATGTCACCTCCGTGGTGTGACCCCAAAATTATTTAAGTTGCCACATGATTGTTTACAATGGAAAATCATATAATAAAACTTTCTGTACAACAAGAAAATGTCACAAGAAAAACACTGAATATAAGTAATTATTATAATTTTATAAATTTTAAAGTACTTGCATTATCAATGTCTCAGTTTGTCCAGTAAAAGATCAAAGTAACTCTTTCTCTTTAGAACGCCGAGTGACTATTGATTAACATCAGCGGTGCGGAGAGTATTATACTACAACTACACGGAACTAAAATATTGATAAGATAATACCAATGAAAAAATAATAAAGTTGAGTCACTTGGGCGGTGAGTATGTACGAAAAACTAATGTTGTATAATTTCTTTTTAATCTCGACTTTATTGAAAAACAACAAAACCTCAAAGGACATGGCGCCTCAAGTATGGAAAAAATACCCATGGCAAACATTTGCGAATTTTACCTTATTTTAAAGCCTGACATATATAGATATAACAGCGTGAGGCGCGTTATTGTGAGTAGTGGGAACATTGAGATATCCAGGAAAATATTTTAAATTATAATATGATATTTTTTTTTAAGTTTTAGGATGTTAATATGCTTATTGCTTTTAGTTTTTATTACTATTTATTTGACCTTTAACCTAGATTTTTTGATAGAAGAAATAGTAATACAATTATTCATTTAGATAAATCATGATTTATTAATTATCACAATCTATGACAACGCGCCAACGACCGGACCACAGATAAAATTTTTCTTTTTGATGAAATGGATTTATCTTTAAAAAATGTGACAGCGAGTTAGCAAAAAGTACAAACTATTTCTTGTTTGATCGATGCTCATTTCTCAACAGTCCCATTAGATATTAAAAAAAAACAACACATGGAGGATGTACGTAATGATATCTAAAAACTACTAAAAACTACACCGTGACTTTTTAATCGTCTTACTTAAGTCGTCCACTCAATGTACCCGACATAAAATAGCTCTACGCGCGATTTTTTTTTATCTGCCATAATAGGTACAAAGAAAAATAATAATAAAATTATGAAACATCCTGTTAATGATGTAACCGTAACAAGAAGGTTCCAAGGTATGGTCTAGAACAAAAAAAAATATCGCAATGACGGGGAGAACAAGTACCATTTGGCTTCGTTAAGGGTCTTGTTACACCTTTTATGTGGAGTGGAGAATTCTACGAACGTCTACACGAACATGGTGTAAAATTATGAACAAAAATAGGGGTGGCCCTCCAGGCATGTGACTGAGAATCCACAAAGACATTCTTTTCTCATCTATTCTTCCTCTTTTGTCTCATCTTTCTTATTTTTATTCTATTATTTTTCATTTATGTAACTGTGTCCCCGTGTCTATAGACAGATTTTGTTTTACTTTTTATCAGCGTTATCGCTGTCTGAATATTAGTTTGTCTGCGCCCTCAGATTTTTGTTGATTGACGTAGTTCGATGACTTTAGCGAGGTTGTACATTCATCGAATGATAGGAATAACAACATATTGTATAATTTGAGGCACGTATTGTGAGAGCTGCGGGATTGTTCGAAAGAGACACCGTGGCCCTGGAACACAAAGGGCAAAGAAGGAACATGGATGGGTTTTAGTCAGTACAAGTCTGACACTCCCTTCCGCTCCGCCCAGAGTGGGGGGGGTCATTTGATGATTTCCCATCCAAAAAAAAAAAAAAAAAAAAAAAAAAAAAAAAAAAAAAAAAAAAAAAAAAAAAAAGGCACGTATTGTGAGGGCTATTCACGAGCATAAGATATAATATCGCATGTAAGAGAAACGAATTTTAGCGCGATATCGATAAATTAAGTAGATGATTATGATGAATATTGTATCAATCATGTAGATACCGATATTAATCGCTAATTTATTGCAAAATATGAGAATTAAATTAACAGCAACTACGCCGCTCGAGCAGTGGTTAAATATTGATGCTGTGCACTTTCAGATGAAGACCGTCATCTCTTACAGTCTTACTTACAGTATGCTATGACGCAGCTACCGTTCTCCCTCCGAACCAAGAGAAAACCGTTCTCGTCGAAGAAAGTGATCAATCTTTCAGATAATATCACAGTCTAGAAGGAGTTAGGTTTTTGTTTTAATAGCCTTGTATGTCCTACTGCTGGGCAAAGGCTTCCACCATATCCTTCCAGGTACTCTTCTCCAGGGCCAACTCGAACCAGCTTCCGTGATGCGGGTCTAGGTCATCTTGCCACCTCTTTCTAGGCCGGCCTTGGTGGCGCCGGTCCATCCTCAGACACCCATCGTGTTGAGATCTTGGCCCAGCGGACGTTATACATGCGGCCCACGTGACCTGCCCAATGCCATTTCAGCCAAATAGCCTGTTTCAATACGTCCGTCACTGTTTTTGAGCGTAGCGTAGTACCCCGTATTTTATCTGCTCTAGTACTGTTAATGGTTTAAGTACGTTATCTTGCTGAACAATTTAATTTTAATAACATGTTTATGAGCGCACATAAATCTACGTTCATAGCTAAAAAATAACAAACATGCACTTAGTAGCTAATCACCAACCAAGCAAACACGGATCCAAACTATAAGTGAGTTGTTTTACTAGATGTGTCAATACATGGCCACATACTATTATTATTATTTTTTTTTGTTTCGCTGACATGGTCCTATTATACGAGTTTGTCTTTATTTTGTCGGGTAACTTATCTTTATTTTAATCTGAGGAAAGCATAAAAGTACAGCGCATTATGTTACTACAAACTGTAAATTTTTCTCATTCGAATTTGAACTTACCCTTAAACATATTATGGTTTAAAATCATTTAGAGTTTGTCCCTTTCTGGTAACTTGATGTGCTGGTGTATGTACATCAAGAAAGATTTGATTGAAAACTGCTTTCTACCCGCGACTTCGTCCACGTTGAAGAAACATAATTATTGCACTAATAGCTATAGTTAGTGAAAACCATTTTTGAAATTGGATGCATTTGATTGGATTTGGATTGCATTCCTCAAGTCGGTCAAAGTCAAAGTCAAAGACAAAATTATTTATTTGCTATAAATGTGGTATAAAGGTTGTAAATAGACCCTTGACATAACCGACAGACACTTGTTCTCCCCGTCTTTGCGATATTTTTTTTGTTCTAGACCATACCTGGGAACCTTCTAGTATAAGAGATATTGGGGGTCAAAGTTCCAACTTTTTCACAAGATTTTTTTTTTAAATACATGTTTTAAATGTAAGCGTTTTACTTTACACACCTCCACGACCCCCGTAATATTCAATCCATCCATCAGCACACTGCTTTGAGTGCTTTCCATCGAGTCCTACCTTAAAATGTGATTTCTCACCCCAAAAAAAAAGTCGATTACCAGCAATAATTTTTGCGTAGTTACTTAGTTTGATGTACAGAATGCTTGGTTTACGGCTATGTGAAGGGTCTGTTTACACCTGTATATAATGGATAGTTGGGAAAAGACTAGGTAGATGGTGGTTGATGAGGAATTGATATTTAAATAGAAACAATTTTATTTAATTTTAAATATTTATAAAAAATAAATCTTACTAAATTAAAAACAAAACACAAACTTCATTTGAAACGTATTTATTCGTTATAGTTTTCCATGGTGTAAATAAGTTCATTGCCAGTCAGTATAGCGTCCGGAGAATTGAACAAGGGTTTGTATACCCCGGCCAGAAGCTGACGTAAGCCGGACAAGTGCATGTGTCCCATAATTTCCAACAAAAGTGTGTGCTGGGATGTTCATCACCCTGATACGGTTGATCTGAGTGGTAGAATTACCTCGGTAAGCTACTTCCCGAACCTGGACGGCATTCGGGATAGCTGGCACGTTCACGAATTCTCTGAAAAGATAAAAGAATGTATTATTACATCTGCCTGCGATATGCCGAGAGATCGTAACATCAGAAAACCTCTGATACGAAATTGTAACCCTATTTTATGTTTGACTAGCGTCCTGCCCCGGCTTCGCACGGGTGCAATATATACATAATATAAACCTCCCTCTTGAATCACTTTATTAAAAAAAACCGCAACAAAATCCGTTGCGTAGTTTTAAAGATTTAAGGATACATAGCGACAGACAGCGGGAAGCGACTTTGTTTACTACTTTTTTGTACTATGTAGTGAAGTGAGAACTCAGACGTATAATTAATCTATGCATCTATCTATAATTATTTTTTTAAATTGTATTCAGTAAATACGAAAAACCGGGCAAGTGCGTTGGACTCACGCATGAAGTGTTCCGTACGCTATTGTAGTAGGGGAGCCCGCATTATTTTTTTTATTATTTTTATAATTTGCTGTTATAGCGGCAACAGAAATACACATACTGTGAAAATTTCAACTGTCTCCTATTACGGATTATGAGATACAGCCCGCTGATAGACAGACGGGCGGACAGCGGAGGCTTAGTAATAGGGTCCCGTTGGTTACCCTTCGGGTACGGAACCCTAAAAACTACATAAAAAAGTCTTATAAACGCATATTTTTTTTTTTTTTTTTTTAACAAAACTCTAATGTATTTTAAATCAAAAATAGTAGGTATTATACACGTACCTACAGTTCAAAGGCTAAGCTTTTTGTTTTCATGAAGCAGTTTTTGATTTATATCATCGATAATCAATTAATTGATTGATTAAAAAATCTTATCAAAACACTTATTTTTTTTAAATGATGCAGTGGCAGGCGCGGTTTTATCAGACAAAATCACATTTTCACTGATGACAATTTATAGATTTTACAGTCCTTTCATAGTTATTTTGCCTATTACAGGAATAACATTATTTTAAGAGGGAACAGGGCCTGTGAGGGAGGTATTTGAAGAAACTATTGCCGTTTCGCTGCGTCAAGCCTGCCGCCGTAGAGTGCGACAGAGACAGTTGAAGCTCAGACGAATTATATCACAAAAAATTGCCAAAATTGACGATTCATATTCCCCTTTTTTCTCCTCGAAAACTGAGCCAATTCAATTATTAGAGACATAATAATTTTAAGAAAAAATATGTCTAGGTTCCTATCAGTTTCTTTTATGTTAAAAAATTTTCTAATTTGTCTGTTCTTCCTCTCATCACGGTCGTAAAAATGGGGCATGTTTTGTAAATTTTAGCACGTCACACGTTTCTTTACCCATTAGTTGCTGAAAGAAGGAAATGACAGGGACGTGTCTACAGTACATCTCGATTTTATGAAAAAAATATACAACTCTAGAGGCATTATTCAGGAAGAAAAAAGGAATACGTTTGTGTGGAGAATCGCAGACCCTGTCCCCTCTTAAGGTGAATAAAGATCACATAGTAAAGGTAAACTAGTAGTGAAAGAACTGTAATGTACTGTCTGACATAACAATGACCACGATTGCCGCCGCTTTATTCTGAATGGTGCATAACATGTGCACAAGTGTCCCTTTTTTATTTTATTTTTTTCGAATGGGAAGTGTCCAAGTTCAAGTGTCCCTTAAGTTTGTCACCCAATCCATAAATCATAATAAAAAATTACATACTCGTAAAACATGATGAGCTCATCATCATCAAAGAGTCTGCCAGCAGATCTGCCTTCTACATCGTAATCTTTTTGGAAGAATTCGTCAGTTTCTTCGGTCAGAATGATATCTTCTTGGTACGGAGAGATTTCATCAGGGATTGAAGCCGCGTCATTGTAGACTGTTAGTGCGGCGAGAACCGCGATGAGGATGAAGCTCTTCATCTGAAAGGACAACACTGTGTATAATTCGACCCAGTCTGACCCTAGATGCCCTCCCCTTAATGACGAACTAAGCCTGGACCCCACAGGGGGTGCCCTTAGTGAACGTTCATTTAATGTAATATCCTAGTTTGTAAGCCCTGGCTGGTTACTTAAAGGTATGAAGAACAGGGTGGAAAGTCCTTCATCCTCCATAGAAAAGGGAGGATTCTCCGACCAGACGGGTGTTATATCGGTGGATTAGTGCCTGACAGTTGTTGTCGGGTTTTTCTTAACAGTCTTTAGGACGCTAGCGCGATTCAGAATGTTGATGTTAGTTCTTCCTTTGCGGCATAGATGGCGCTGTATTACTTTTTGTACTGTCCACTACATACCTTTAGGTTCAATTACTCAAAGACAGTGAATCACTTTGATTTGGATAATTTCCATTTTAGGGGGCCCAAAAGATTTAATGCTGCTCTTCTTTATTATAGTTTCATAGCAACACTCACGTATATAGGGTTGCCATCTCTCGAGTAGGGAGGGGGGGGGGGAAGAAAATATCAATCATTAATTTTTAAATTTAAATTTACAGCATCTAATATTTGACGTTTTTTTTACCACAAAATCATAAAAGTTTTTAAATGAAAAATCGAAGTTTCCTAGATGTGGTACGCTAGTAGAGTGAGTAGCGACGTACGAGCGACGGATGCGTATAGTTTTTAGAAAATCCGGAGAAATTATTGCAACACTGGAGGTCGGGAGGTTAACCATTATTACCGGAATTTCCCGGACAATCCGGCAGAGTTGGGAACCCTACCCGTATACCGTAGTAGCTTTTTTAAATCTCTTACAACATTCGTGTAGCCATAAAAGGGTATCATTTAAGCTATCACCAATTTAATTAGTTTTGTGTTTCTTAAATAATAGGGTTTGTCCTCAAAATAGTAGACCTGTCACCAAAATGTAGTCACCAAACAATGCAAAATCAGTTCCACAATAAATCACCTAAAATCCTGAGATATAAGGTCTAGTACCAAATAAACTAACCTAACCTAACCTAATCTGTTTGGTGACTACATTTTGGTGACAGATCTACTATTTTGGGGACAAACCCTATTATTTAAGAAACACAAAACTAATTAAATTGGTGATAGCTTAAATGATACCCCATTGGGAAATTTGATTCATGTAATGCAATATAATTTTATTGGTTATCGATCTCTTATTTTACACATATATTAACATTAATTTGATAATTCATACCTGGGAACAATTTTTGTTTATCTGAGAACGAAAATATTTCGTGGCGATAGATCTATTTATTAGGTGATACAACTTGATGACAAATATAAATTTTGGTGATAGAAAATATAGTTTCCGCCATAAAATACAAAATCACGATTTTAAACCATGTCAAGAAGATGAAGATTATGTTTTTAAATTCAGAAAATCACTTCTGAGTTTCGCGAGTAAAACTTTGTTCTTTTAAGCATTCTGTACTTAAACGCACTTACATTATCGATGTTTAACTTAGTCCTGTAATCACGGTAGCTAATCGGCTTAAGTGCTGAGTGACTTTAGATCTAAATTTACAATGTGAAGGATATTTATATTGTACGCTTCTCTATATCTATACTGATAATAAGATTATGTTATTAAAAGCACACCGAATCACAGGCAATCTACTGATTACCTGTGACTCAGGCGATGACCACCCGGATACCTAATAATCCGAGTTGTCACATCAGACTTACAGGGTGGAACAAATAGGGTTGTCATAAAGAAAAAAGATTCCTCATGCCTAGCATAAGCATAATGAACCTATAATGTTCCCACTGCTGGGACACAGGTAGGGTTGCCACCTTTTTTTTTGCAATTAAAGTGTCTTGGTTATTAAAGGTAAGACAAAAAAAAGGACATAGTGTGAAAATAAAGTACAATTTAATTTTCTTTATTCTTATTTTTTTAAACATATTTTTATTACTTTTTGCAAGCATAATCAAATTATTATCGCTGCTAAACACTTGTACAGCATCTTTATTGTCTATTTATAAATTAAAGTAAATACTTAAGTAATTCATTTTCGTCTCGCCATTTGCATTGATCACAGAAAAAAACTCTCTGTAAATGCTGACGTGGCAGGAATAGACTGTAACATTTTCATTTACAGATTTTTTTTAAAAACAAGCGCTTATATGGCGTTGGCGAGCTATTGTTTCGGCACCAACCGATAAAGTTCCGTTTTAAGCAAAAATCACCCGAAATAAGGTATTTTCGCGTACTTTATTGTTCTCATAAAGTATAGAGTATAAATACCCAAAATAACGTACAATACTTTATTATATCGTAAGGGTAGCAACCCTAGACACTACTCTCTATGAAAGGAAATGGGTTCTAGGACATGCCGGTTTCCTCACGATGTTTTCCTTCACCGTTTTTGAGAGCATTGGTAATGGAATAAATTACACAAAGTAATGTATGTTCCGCGATTCTTCATCGTTGTCGAGTTACAAATTCATTGTTCGATTCATGTGATTTTGCTTATTTTTATTTCTCTTGATGCTAATGAGATTAGAAATATAAAAAAAGCCATGTAAGAAGCCGAGCCGAGCCGTGTGTGTGTGTGTGTTTTATGAGGCCACAGAAGCTTCTGGCTCAGGTCAGATACTACAACCAGATAGACTAACAAACGACGGCAAACCTGTACCAAGGGTGGTTATAAGCGTTTTTACTGACAATAATAAATTAAGTTTATATTGTCAAGCTAGGGGAGATGTTATGTAGTTATTTGTGAATATGTGGGTGGCTGCAAACTATCCTATATAACTCATGTCGTTTGTCAAATAAAGTCAGTGTAATGTGCAACGTGGTTATTGTAGAATAATGGGTGTAAAAGTACCCTTTACGAAATCAAAAGACACTAATTGTTAACCTCGTCATTGCGATCATTTTTTTTGTTTAAAATACCTGAGAACCTTCTAGTTACGGAGACATTGGGGTCAAAGTTAATTTTTTTTTACAAGCTTATTTTAATACAAGTTTTTAAATTTATAAAACTTTAAATACCTTCACGGCCCACGTACTACTCAATTCATTCAGTAGTACAATGTTATGAGTGCGTTACATTTTGTGTTACCGTAAAACGTGATTTTTCACCCCAAAAAGAAATTCGTTTCCCAGCAATAATTTTTGCGTAGAGTTACTTACTTAGTTTGATGTGAGAATGCTTGGTTGATGGCTCGGTCTGTTTACACCTTCTATACTGTGGCTACATAAATTGCAGATATGTCGGATCCAGTGCGGACATCAAATTAGTCGCAAGTGCGCTGTTGGTGACGTCACGCGACCTACTTACAAGTCTACCCACACCACAGCGTGGCTTCTACAGAGCCCTGATGTTTACCGCTCGAGGCGAGGAAGACTGTCAATGTCTGATCGCAGCGGAGTTGAGACGTTCTGAAACTGTACCTGATTCAATGTGCCCCGTGTTATTTTGTTAAGTTGTAATTTCAAGTAATTTGTTAGTTTACTATAAACAGTGTATCGCACCCAGTGTATTTTCATTGCACGAAACCCATCGTCTGCCCACATGATGTGTGAGCCAACGGAATAAATCCTGACATATCCGACAGATATAAATGTAGAAATTGGTTGATTTAATTGTCAAACTAAAGATTGTTTTCTTTTTTTTTCAGGTAAGTTTCACCTCAACAACTTCCTCTATTGCGGTCTGGTTGTGTGAATGAATATAAAAGCTAAGTAACCTAATTATGACATTTTCTTTACATTAAACAAATATGTAGTTATGATCAATGATATCAACAAGATTTATTTTACGTTCATAGTCACCGACGTTACAAATCTAGTCTCGCTGGTATACAATACTTATAGATTACACACTTTGACAAGTTCCACTAATGAATCGTACAAAAGATAGGATAAGCACGTAAGTAAAAGAGATGTCTATCATTTCAATGATTGCGTTTCAAATGTTTGGTCGAGGCATGGACTACGATTTCCTTGACGCGGACTAAAGACAAAATGTCCCAATTGGGACGTTTTCATATATTATAAATGCGAAAGTTTGTGCAGATGGATGGATAGAAAAACTACTGAACTGATTTTTATGAAATTTGGCACACACATATTTTATAACCTGAATTAACACATGGGTTTTTTTGATCCCGATAGTACGATCCCGTGGGAAGTTACTGAACTCCACGGGCGACACCACGTACAATTTATGCGCAGTAATCGAATCGATATATCATAACGTTGTCAGGCTTATTAGCAATAAATCCTATTAGTGATTGTGGATTCAGATAGATTGACTTACGTTTTGTCTTTTAATCTTGCCAAAGAGGGCGTGAAGGTGGTGGCGTATTTACTCTTCTTCAAGAGGGCCACGGTTCTGGGCGGCTGACTGACAGGGGCGTCACGAGTCCCCATGTCATGTTGCCTTATTTCCTAGTCTGGCCTCCCATATTCAGCTTCGATAATTTGCTACATTTTTGCTAAAATTTTCGAGCTCTACACTTTTGAAACTAGTCGCATTATTAAAAAAAATAATAATACGACAAAATAATTAATTAATATCATGTATGAATGATAAAAATAATTTTTTAACATATTTGAAGCGGCCGCTTATACATTTTAAAATGCTTTCAATTGAGACGGTGTTTTTTGGCTCTTTTTTTCTAACTAAAGACTCGGACGTTTTTAGTCAGGAAAATGCGGGTCAATTTAATTGGATGTCGATTTTCTTTGAAAAAGTGGCCAAGTGATATAATATCTTGATGGCTTAGTGTTATAGCACTACACGCACCTCTGATTTTCGGATTCATATGCATATTGATGGATTCTCTTGCTTCGGTAGAAGAAAACATCGTGAGAAAACCAGCATGCTTGAGAGATATTTCTCGACGGCATGTGATACGAAAAACTCTGGCACCAGGTTAGGCACTAATCGATAATACGATAAAGTAGAAGCGTTATCGCATTTTTATGGATTCATGGTGGTACGAAGTAACTACAGAACGCCTCCTGTTAAATCCTCACCATGAGGATAAGGATCGTATTTTTCGTGACCACCAGTAACGTGAAGAAGCAATGTCGCTTGGCGAGTACCGGAGAAACAATTTAACTGTCTACGGAAATCTATCAATCCACAAAAGCGGAGACGTACGGAGTTGTGTGAAGCGAAGGAGATGCTTAGGAGCTAGACCGGAGCAGAGATGTGCATACAGGCTATAAACGCTCAGTTTTACGATCGCCGCACGCCACTCACCGCACGTCGTTCACGACCCTTCTCATCTGCGCTGCGCGTTGAACAAATATGAGACATCTCCTCTCCTCTCTTTCTTTTCTTTCTTTCTTTTTCCTATTTTTCTTTTTTCTCTGCTCAACCGTTTCTAGAACGACGAGACTGTAAATAATCTGTTGGTGGTTTGCAACATATCTCCACTCCTCTCGTCTCGTGTCCACTTTGGTGGAATCCGGGCCGGGTCGTATGTACCTTGCACACTCCTTTTGCTCTGTCCACTTTCATATACAAATCTAGTTATACACGCAAGCCGGTTGGGAGTACTACGCAACTGACCCGCCTTAACAAGTTTATCATATTCGAAAGGTCAAAGTCCATCTAAAAATAACACTGAATTCGCACTACTGGCTATGTCAGTCACCACTTATTCATTATTTAAAATTGATTTCCGACAACGATAAAAGTGCGGTATCTTCTATAAAAGCACAGTTATCGGCCAATTTGCAAATTAATTCAAAAAATGGATAAGTATGTCTAATAATATATATATCGTCTGATATTTAATCGTGATAATCACGCGGACAAATAACCTTCGAAAAATTCAGATTAATCAAAACAGACTTTGCAAATTATTCTTTATCTACTTATTATCATACTCAGTAAGTATTTCCATTTTTTATAACAATAACATAATCATTTTTCCTTCTTTTCCGGCTGTTTCGATTGATTACCACCATTGATTGTCAGCTACGGCTTTTCAAGATAAGGCTGTTGCCTACTCACGAGTTGTAGGTTGTATGTTCGAACTCAGGCGCCTGCACATTACTTTGTTTAATTTATTTCATGCCAAGCCTTTTCCGAACTATGTTGAGATCGGTTTCCAGTCTAACCGGATGCACCTGAATGCTAGTATTTTACATGGAGCGACTGCCTGTATGACACCCAGTATCTAAGTACTGGGTAAAACTATACCCTTTGGAAAGACTGGTTGTCAGACTTTCGGGCCACAGACTACCTGTAACGACTGTCAAAGATACACAAATAACAGCCGGGAACAACGGCTTAACGTGCTGTCCGAGGTACGGGGGAAACTCGGTACGTAATGGATGGTCCCATCCACGGACCATACTAAGCAAGCGCAGCTTATCCTAAAGAGCAGCTGTTATTTTTAGCCACGAGCTCCTCATTCCTTTCTTCCTTAATTTATTTCATCACCACTGCTCTCAAAATGGAACATAGAACGGCTTCACTCTTTTATTTTTTTTGTCGAATGGAATATCATCAAATGACCTCCCCACTCTGGGCGGAGTGGAAGGGAGTGTCAGACTTCTACTGACTAAAACCCATGTTCCTTCTTTGCCCTTTGTGTTTCAGGGCCACGGTATCTCTTTCAAACAGTCCCGCAGCCCCGGCAGGCATCGGCCCCTGCGTACCCCTTCTTGTTTGCTGACATCTCTTTGAGTCGAACCCTGAGGTTTTGATGAGGTTTCGAACAACAAACCCACCATTCATGCACCTGACTTACATAATTAGCAATGTTGTAGCAGAACAAGTAGCTCTTACATTATTTATCATGGTCGATCTGAAATCGTTTATCACTGCTATTCGTATTATCGTAATCACCTAGCCAGCTCCCAGATATTTATATTAGGGTCAGCTTTCAGTTAAAATGAATGCAGCGGAATACAAGTATTTTTACAAGGTGCGATTGCTTAACTTGCATTCAAGTATGCAAGACTATGTTAGACCAATGCTTGTCAGACTTAAAGGGTGTAACAAGACCCTTAACGAAGCCGAAGGGTACTTCTTGTTCTCCCCGTCATAGCGCTCATTTTTTGGTTCTAGACCATACCTGAGAACCTTCTATGCAGTTACGGAGTTATTGCGGTTACTACCCGCAATAACTCCAGTACCAATTTTTTTCTAAGCTTTTTTTTTAAATACATGTTTTAAATGTAAGATTTTTACTTTAAACACCTCCACGACCCCCGTACTATTCATTCCATCCATCAGCACAATGTTTTGAGTATGTCACATTGAGCCCTACCGTAAAACGTGTTTTTTTACCAAAAAAAAAAAGGTTTCCCAGCAATAATTTTTGCGGAGTTACTTAGTTTGATGTACAGTATGCTTGGTTGACGGCTTCGTGAAGAGTCTGTTTACACCCTGTATGTTTATTTGCTCATAACTTAGATATACTGTTCGCCTTTCGTAGGCAACTTGTAGATTTCGTGTTATTCATTGTTTCCTACAATTTTTGATACAATGTATGGTTTTTTTTTTATTTTGGGAAGTAGCCAAAGTTTCAGTGCCCCGGCACTTTTCTGATGGTAACCACCGTTGATTCTGGCTTTCAGTAGTTGCAGTGGTTTGGAGCAGTAAGAAAAAGCAAAGGAATTAAAAACATAAATGCTTTAAAAAATATTTATTGTACGCAATCAGAATTTAAATCAGTTAACTTTTATTTTGTACCAAAACCCTTTCTTTTATTAAAAAAAATAAGCCCCTAGGTGAAAATTTAGCCCCCGTTGTAAAAATTGTCCATTTATCTTTTAAAAGTTTAACGGCCGTAAATGCGGACCAAGTAGTAGTATCCGTAGCCTCTGGCTGTAGTCAGTCTGATGGTCGCGTGGTTGAAGTTCACGCCTCCTGCTCTGAGGGAGGGAACGCCCCACTGGGTGGCACCGACCTCCACCGCCTCGAGGTAGGTGATACGCACGTTATTGGCTCCTCGGTAAGTGATGTCCTGGTACTGTACGGCGTTGAAGACTGGGTTCCTGGAGTAGTACGCACTGGAAGGATAACATGATGATTAGTTTTTTAGACAGCCGTGTGAAGGTTGTCGTGGCTATTGGCACGTTCCTCTGAAGTGGTAATGTGTAGCAATCGACCAATCACAGAAAATTAAAGATATGATACGTATTTCAACCAATGTGATTGGTCGATTCGTGTAGGTCTCCGTGCGATAAGTGCCGCACTAGAGTTCTTATCTTGTGGAGCAAATTAGAACGCAGATCACACTAAACATTTGGTCACTGACTGTTAAGATTTCTGCTATTGCCTAAGTATCAAACTGCCAAATAAACTTAGTTCTGTCACCACATTTCTGAGACACCCTCCCCTACCCCACATCAAACTTTATCTCATTTTCCGAAGAGATTGTACTGATTCTAGATACTTAACGTTAATTAATTTCATTTTTTTTTTGTTGTAAGGATGAGTTTTGGATGTATACATAATTATGATACTAATTTTAATAGTACGTTTTACACCACATTTAGTATGCGGAATTAGTTTGAGGTATTTAACTAAAATAACAAGAGATTGCAAGTTGGCTCAATATGCCAGAACTAAGTCCAAATGTCAGTCGGAAAATTCTGTATTTCGATCATTAAGATTTGTTAGCAATTTTAAAACATGAGACGTCTTTGAACGGTAGCTGTTTTGTTATTTTAAGAATATGCTGTATGGTCATAGCCGCACTATTATCTACCTGCTGACTAATCTGTTACCCTGGTATTGCAATATCACTACATAGTATAAAACAAAGTCGCTGCCCGCTATCTATCTGTCCCTATGTAAGCTTAGATCTTTAAAACTACGCTACTGATTTTGATGCGGTTTTCAGTAATAGATAGAGTGATGCAAGAGGAAGGTTTATATATAATATAAATATATATATATTGCACGCTTGTGAAGCCTGAGCGGGTCGCTAGTTTTCTTATAACTCGGAAGACCAGAGCGAGGGAAAAATCTTAGTTTAAAACAATTCATACCTGTGGAGAAGTCTGTCTCCTGGCCTGTAAGTGCCTTGGTACATGTTGGCCCTGGCGGCGGCATTCTGTACTGCAACCTCGTCATTCTTCACTGCAGCTGCGTCATTGCAGGCGACGAGTGCCGCGAGCACAGCGAGGAGGAACAGGCTAGCCTTCATCTGAAATGTCACATTATACAAATTAATGTTGGCTCGAATCACTAATGTTCCAAATAGGATGAACGGCATGTTCTAGAACTGAAATTCGAAGACATGTGACATCTATCAAGCCACGTTGAGCCTTCTCGATAGATAATGGTTCTCTTTCACAGAAAAAACTCGTGTTACAACAGTGGAAACATTTAAGGTGGATTCTATTACATGTTACACAGGTTTTAAAATTGAATGAAAAAGTTTACAAAACTAAGAAAAATTTAAAACCACTTACATTTTCAGTATTTTTATTGGGTTGTTCGTAAAAAATCACAGCAGCTGACTGCGTAAATGTGATGTACCTTCTGCAAGAGGTAGCATATATAGTATTCAGAAAAATATGATAAGATAATGTAAAATGTATTATCATCAATGACTAATTCAATTAATTGATCACATCAAGTGCTAAGTAGTGTCGTCGTTTCATAAAAAAACAGATTCTTATCTTATTAAAATTAAAATCTTTGTTGATTAGGGGAATCATTAAGGAAAATGTTGAGGGAAAATAATTTATTTTGTGGGAAAACCCTCGTGGCTGCTTATTCAGGCTGAAAAATAAAGATTTTGTTGTTATGTTGAACTTATCATATGGCAACCCCAACATAGTTCGGTTTAAAGAGATTTATTTTCTCAAAGAACAAATTACACTTCACTTAAAAAGAAACTTAACAATAGGTTGTGTTACATTACGACGTTCAAGCTATCGAAGACTCTGAACACCATAGTTTCATGCATAAAATAGCAAGTACTAAACAGATGTAGTTTGTGTTTGTAAACGCACTCACTATACTGGAGAAATTCCTAGCGTGGAACAACGATTTTTTTATTTTTTTTCAATTAAAGAAAGAAAGAAAGTTATGTATAAATAAAAACAAAAACAATTCACGCTAAACTTTTGTGTCTAATTTAAAAACATAGTTGGGAAAAGGCTAGGCAGAACTTAACATATGCCTAACTTTTTCCCATCTACCGACGTTGGGATAGGCTTCCAGTCTAATTGGATGCAGCCGAATACCAGAATTTTACATAGAACGGCTGCTTATCTGATGTCAACATCGCCCTTACTGGGTAATACGATACCTATTGGTAAGACTTGGCTCCTGACTACTCGTAACGAATGCCATAGATCTACAAATAGCAACCGGGATCAATAGTTGAACGTGGTTTCCGAGACTTGCTGGGGTGGTACACATACCATACACGAACCGACCTCGGCAAGCTGCTGAACCTTAAAAATCGAACAGTGCAGCTGTTATTATTTAGCCATGAGCCCGTTGTTGTTATGTTGAACAATTCTCGTCTAAATTTGTAAGCAGTTCTTTCTGCTACCAGCAGTTATCATGCCTTCACTGCTGCATTCTCCAATAGAGAGAATGGGAGAGAGAGAGAATTATGTGCGTCGCCATCTTCAACCTTATAGGCTACACCTTAAAGGCTATTTGCGATCATTGAACCAAGGAGCTGCAGTGGCTGCAGGTGTCTACAATGGATTCGTTTGTCTAGTGGTCGCAAGCGCGCCTGCTGAGCGGGAGGTCCTGGGTTCGTTTCCCAGGACGGGGAAAATTTTATTGGGTTTTTCCATCAGGAATTTCTCAGTAACAGCCATGGGTCGGTGTCCGGTTGATGGCAATAGGCTCGCCCCCTATTACATGGGACTACACTACATAGTATAAAACAATGTCGCTTCTCGCTGTCTCTGTCCGTATGTATGCTTAGATCTTTAAAACTACGCAACGGATTTTAATACGTTTTTTTTTAATAGGTAGAGTGATCCAAGAAAAAGGTTTATTTGCATATATTGCACCCGTGTGAAGCCGGGGCGGGTCGCTAGTAAAATAAAAGTGGTAAAATATTACTGTTTATGTACTGTTAAGTACGGAGCTCTGCCTAACCCTTCAGGGATTACAGGCGTGATGTTATGTTATGGTTCTGAACCAACTGCTTCAGGACTTGCCATTAAGTAGGGCCCTATAACCAAAATATGATTGCGCAATATCACACATTGCTCAGTGGTTTTGATCGTTTAGGATAAGAATTGAAGATCGCGTAGTAAATGACCAAAAATTTGAGCAATTTTAAATCTTACTGCTCCGACTTAAGTTTGAGACGACAACAAACGAACCTTTTTATTATACTTCCGAATATTTTTTTTTAAACTTTGCCCCGCTCAAGGAATTTCTCCTGTATCGTGGGTGCGTTTACAAACATTTAAACTCACATACACAAACAGCCAGACACGGAACAACTACCGAGGATCGAACCCGCACGGAACAAATATTTGCCAGGAAATTGCTCAGCCACTGCGCCAACCGTGCCGTGCATTGCTAAGTTTACGAAGATTGTGAAATGGGCTGACAGAGAATCGTGAAGAATTTCCCGTAAAGACCACGCCGACAAGGAGGAATACAGGGTGTAAACAGACCCTTCACATAGCCGTCAACCAAGCATTCTGTACATCAAACTAAGTAACTTTTCTCAAAAATGATTGCTGGGAATCGACTTTTGTTTTTGGGGTGAAAAATCACGTTTTTCGGTAGGACTCGATGCAAAGCACTCGAAGCATTATGCTGATGGATCGATTGAATAGTACGGGGGTAGTGGAGGTGGGTAAAAATCTTACATTAAAAACATGTATTTAAAAGAAAAACTTGTGAAAAAGTTTGAACTAGGACCCCGAATATCCCGTAACTAGAAGGTTCCCAGGTATGGTCTAGAACAAAAAAAATATCGTAAAGACGGCGAAAACAAGTGCCTTTCGGCTATGTTAAGAGTCTATTTACATCCTTTATGTCAATACTATAATAACAGACAACCTCGACAAAAAATCAATCAGGAGGTGTGATTCCTGACTGATTTTCAGCCGGGGTTACCAATTCCAGCTGACACTAACCTTTCTAGTAACTTTAGTGCACAATTGTACACAAACATACAAAGGTGCACTAATATTTTATGTATATGGGAGCTATATCTGCCAACAAACTGCTTTACAGTTTGGCAGAAGTAACATTTTTTGTAAGGCTTAGGAGGTCACCACGAATAAACGTGTTTTTAATTTTTAATTTTTTTTCTATTTCTTGAATCGGTGGCAATCCAAAACGACTGGTTACATCAGGAGCAGGACCAACGGCTGCCTGTTGATCTCACGGTCTCCAGCGTAGCCTTATTGTACTGATTTCGATTCTCAGTGAGTATCAGCGTTATAATGTTAACTCTACAAGATTTAGAAAATAGGTTGTAGCTGATAGTTGATGCAGCCATATGACTACTTATATAATTTCTAGTGGCTTTAGAAAAATCGCAGATACCAAGGAAGATGAGTTTACTTAATGAGATCATCATCTGCCTAGCCTTTTCCCAACTGCGTTGGGGACGGCTTCCAGTCTAACCGGATGCAACGAAATAAGTATTTTACTTGGAGTTTTAAGTTAGTTCCTGGGTACCTGGGCACCTTGGTACGATGGTTGTAAGACTTTCGGGCGTCCAACTAGCTGTTACGACTGTTTATGTATGCGGTAATGTGCTCTTATAGACTTTTCGCTATTATGACAAAAAATCTAAATCAGTATGTCCGTAAGATCTAAGAAGGAAGACTACAAATGAAAAAATAAAACATATAAATTTCTTAAGAACAATTTATTACTTAGCCTAATCAGATTTTTATTCAGTTAACATGGTTTTATTGAAATCCTTTCTCAGAAAAATGTAATCCCCGTCACAAAACTAAATCGTAAAAGTTGTCCATTTGTCTTTTAAAAGTTTAACGGCCGTAGATTCGGACCAAGTAGTAGTATCCGTAGCCCCTGGCTGTAGTCAGTCTGATGGTGGCCTGGTTGAAACCAACGCCTCCTGCCCTGAGGGAGGGCATGCCCCACTGGGTGGCACCGACCTCCACCGCCTCGAGGTAGGTGATACGCACGTTGTTAGCTCCTCGGTAAGTGATGTCCTGGTACTGTACGGCGTTGAAGACTGGGTTTCTGGAGTAGTACGCACTGAAAGGATGACAAGATGTTTAGTTTAAACAGTTACATACTTCCACTAATAGTCCAGTCATATTAGGGTTTCCATTCAGAATGAGAGATAATAAGCTGTAAACTCGTATACACCTTCATTCTGATGCTCTAAGAGTTGTCTCAAAAGTCTCATAAAACCTCGTGTCTGCGTCGTAAGTTATTCAAGGTCAAAGGTCACAAAAATCAGTTTTTTGACCCCTTTTTTTTGCTTATTTGACTGGACTATAAGTTTAGCCGAACATTCTCAATAACTGCTAGTAGGAACTCATAACTACAGGTATGTTTCCAATGAAGTGGAATCGTTCAGAAATCGACCAATCACAGAAAATACGAAAGATGCTTTGTGGATTACAATCATTGAGTCGCAATGCAACGCCTACCTGCTGACTGGCACATCACCAGGCTATCGCAATATTCTCGTTTAGGTTGCGATGATTTGAGAAATGAAGAAAACTAAGTTTTAACATAGATACACACCTGTGAAGTAATCTGTCTCCTGGCCTGTAAGTGCCTTGGTGCATGTTGGCCCTGGCGGCGGCATTCTGTACTACAGGCGCGTCATTCTTCACTGCAGCTGCGTCATTGCAGGCGACGAGTGCTGCGAGCACAGCGAGGAGGAACAGGCTAGCCTTCATCTGTAATATTACATTTTTTTTCAAATATAAGTTGGCTCGAAGAACATAATAACTATGAACGTATTAACTATTGCATTTAGTGATTCCAATGTTAATATCGATTTGAAAAACGTTGAAAAATTAATAAGTACTTACATTTTCAGTTTTTTTAATGAGGTAGTCCCGTAAAAGATCACAGTAGCTATCTACTTGAAGCACAATTGTGGATATGATTTACTTTTTGTAGGAGATAGTATATATAGTAATCATGTATAAATGATAAGATAGTATTGACTGTATTATCAGGAATGACAAATTTATTTAATTGATCACAACAAGTGAGGCAGCTGTTTCGGTTTTTATAAAATAGCCCATTATCTAAATACAATCAAAAGCTTAGTTGATTAGGAGAATCTTTAAGGAAAATGATGTGTGAAAAACCTTCTATTTTGAAGGGAAACCCTCGTGGATGCAAATAGTATATCTCCAGATGAAAAGTTCAGAGCTATGTTGAACTCCTGTTGAGTAATTCCACACGCAATTTTTACGGCTAGCATGTGTCATAATGTTTTCAATGCGCATATTCTTATGTTGCCATATTGGAGCTTATACGAACCAAGCCAATTTTTAAGCAGTGAACTGCTGCAGGTGTCTGACATAACAGACAGATATGTCGTTGGGGCAATACCCTCTTCTTCTCGTTACTTAAATCCTGCCTT
The DNA here is from genome assembly GCA_963576755.1 of Noctua janthina. Classification (NCBI taxonomy): domain Eukaryota; kingdom Metazoa; phylum Arthropoda; class Insecta; order Lepidoptera; family Noctuidae; genus Noctua; species Noctua janthina. Next base: position 9,996,375 of record OY755068.1, on the reverse strand, counting down.
TATTGAAATAGCTCGTACCAGTGCGAGCAGGACTCACGCCCTGTAGGTTCCTGACTGAATTCGTTCTGATACTGATACCGTTAGCTTGCGTCATCACAATACTGGGCAAAGGCCTCCCACATGGTTTTCAGTTTCCAGATCCAAGGCTCTGCTCGTGGCTTTTGTCCATCTCGTCCCACTACCTTCTATGAGGTCTAACGCGACGCCTATTGGCTGTGTCAGGGTTTCACAAATTGGTTAATTTTGCCCAGAGCTCAGTGGACAGACGTGGCCAGCCAAGTTCCACTTCAGTTTAGCGGCTTTTTGAGCAACGTCAGTAATTTGTATTTTGGGGCGTAGTATGTTGGGTAGGTATATGGTGAGTTGGTTTGATACCTAGAATGCTGCGCTAACTGCACGTTGGAAAATCTTGAGATAAAGCGTTTGAAAGCTTGTCAAAGACCGAGTCTGGGATCAATAGGTCAAAAATTTAAGAATGCACATGTTCAGGATTTTTCGCTTGAGTGGCATAGGAAGGCTTCTTGATGGACCAGTAGCTCTTCGAGGCATTTTGGTTTGTATTATGACGTCCTTGTAACAGAATAAGTACTACCTATTCACACAACTTTTCAAAACTTTTTATTTATATTGTCCGCTTTGAATATCTTAGTTTTTATTGTATGAATTTTCGGATGCATTCGAAATGCATCAAAATCTAAATATGAGGATCTGTGTATTCTTCAGATGTGAATCTAGTGTCAGAATGGAGAAAAACTCTACTTTTCTGTTGGGTAGCAAGACTTTGACGAATACCTAAATAAAAAGCCCATAACATTTTAAAAGCTCGGTTCAACGCCTTGTGTTGAAACAACAGTGCAATAATATGTAGACATTAATTTAAATTTCGGTAGCAAAATAATAACAGCTGCTCGGGTCGATCTTCAGATAAAGCCCCACTTGCTAAGGTGGTCCGTGGATGGGTGACCATCCATTAAGTACCGACTTAAGAAAGCACGTTATGCCCGTTAAGCCGTTGGTCCCGGCTCTCATTTGTAGATCTGTGACAGTCGTTACAAATAGTCTGTAGCCCGAAAGCCTGACAACCAGTCTTATCAAAGGGGTATCGTACTAGTAGTAGTCCCAGTACTAACTGGGTTGTGTATTCAACTTCACCCGGTTAGAATGGAAGCTGAACCCAACATAGTTGGGAAAAAGGTAATATTCGTCTAATGGAACATTTATCTTATCATCTGGTGATGATGGTAAACTCAGGTGTCGCTTTAAAAAGTCGTACTGCGCAAGATTTAGTAGACATCGGTAAAATTATTGATCTGATAACAACTTAGAGTCTTACACCTGAATATACACCGTGAGAAAATAATAACATCGCAGTTACCAGCGAAGCGAGTGCCTACTGTCTTCCCAGATATGGTGGGATCGGTTTTCCGACTGAAGAATACTGGTATCTTACAAGTGGCACCGGCTTTCTGACCTCCACAACCCAGTTACTGTGTATTATGATACTCCTAGTCAGAGGTGTCGAGTTAGAACCCAAGACCACTGATTTTTCGGATTCATGTGCATATGCCATAATTATTACATGCTTCAGGGAATTAAAACATCGTAAAGAAACCAGCATGCGTGAGAGATGTTTCTTGACGGCATTTTAAACAAAGTCAGAGACCAATAGGTGGTATGAAACTTTGACACCAGGTTAGGCCACCCGATAACCAACCACACGACAAAGGAGAAAGATGCTCCTTGGCAAGACTGGTTGACTGCTAAATGTAATATTACTAGATGAGATCTCAAAAAAAAATATTACGATTCTTCTTTAAAAGTAAATGTGTTCGTCCGTCTTTGAGTTCTATTTATGAAGTAAAAGCCACACTACGGAATCATAAAGAGGTATCATTTGGTCACCACTCACCATGCATTTTATTTATCTTGGTTAAAGAAAAAACATGTTAAACTTAAAAATAATTTATTTTTACTTAACCTAATCAGATTTTTATTCAGTGAACACTGTTTTAAGTAAATCCTTTCTGAGAAAAATTTAATCCCCGTCGTAAAAAAAATCCATTCATCGTAAAAGTGTGTCTTTTAAAAGATTAACGGCCGTAGATTCGGACCAAGTAGTAGTATCCGTAGCCTCTGGCTGTAGTCAGTCTGATAGTGGCCTGGTTGAAGCCAACGCCTCCTGCCCTGAGGGAGGGCATGCCCCACTGGGTGGCACCGACCTCCACCGCCTCGAGGTAGGTGATACGCACGTTGTTGGCTCCTCGGTACGTGATGTCCTGGTACTGTACGGCATTGAAGACTGGGTTTCTAGAGTAGTACGCACTGAAAGGATGACAAGATGTTTAGTTTAACAGTTACATACTTCCAGTAAGTTTAACTCATAACTACAGGTATGTTTACAATTAAGTGGAATCGTTCAGAAATCGACCAATTACAGAAAATACGAAAGATGCTTTGTGGATTACAATCATTGAGTCACAATGTAACGCCTACCTGCTGACTGGCACATCACCAGGCTAACATAAAATTCTCGTTTAGGTCGCGATGATTAGAGAAATGAAGAAAACTAAGTTTTAAAATAGATACACACCTGTGAAGTAACCTGTCTCCTGGCCTGTAAGTGCCTTGGTGCATGTTGGCCCTGGCGGCGGCATTCTGTACTGCAGCCGCGTCATTCTTTACTGCAGCCGCGTCATTGCAGGCGACGAGTGCTGCGAGCACAGCGAGGAGGAACAGGCTAGCCTTCATCTGTAATATTTCATTTTTTTCAAATTAAAGTTGGCTCGAATGACGCAAATATTTGTGAATGAAACAACTATTGCATGTCGTGATTACAGTGTTAATATCGATTGGAAAAACATTGAAAAATTAATGAGTACTTACATTTTCAATATTTTAATTAGGTTTTCCCGTAACAGATCACAGTAGATATCTACTTGAAGCACAATTGTGAATATGAATTACTTTCTGTAAGAGATAGTATATATAGTAATCATGTAGAAATGATAAGATAGTATTGAATGTATTATCTGGAATGACTAATTCATTTAACTGATCACAACAAGTGAGGTTGCTGTCGCTGTTTAGAAAAATAGCTCATTATCTAAATACAATCAAAAGCTTAGTTGATTAGGAGAATCTTTAAGGAAAATGATGAGGGAAAAACCTTTTATTTTGAGGGGAAACCCTCGTCGATGCAAACAGAACTCCTGTTGAGTAAATCCCTATGCAATTCTTTCTGCTATCGTGAGTTATCAAATTTTCAATGCGCACATTCTCTAAGAGGCCGTTGCCATGTTAGAGCTTATAAGAGTCAAGCCAACTTGTAAACAGTAAACTGCTGTAGGTGTCTGAAACAACAGCCAGATATGTCGTTGGAGAGTAACTTTTAATATATCCTCTTTTTTCCCAGCTTAAACAATAATAAGACGAGCTGAAATGTTTGCTAAACTATTTTGGCAAAATATGGATATGACTGGACAAAAGGTTGATAGGAGTAGACATGAGTAGTAGTAAGTACCGTTCTTTTGTTTCCATTTACCTACCTATCTCCTAGTTACCCAAATCCTACCTCTAATGAAAAAGCTTGGACCAGTGCGAGCAAGACTCTCATCCTGAGGGTTCCTGACTGATCTAGTACTGATACTGTTTACACGGCTTCACTCCACTGCAAGGAAATGCCTCTTCCCATGACTTCTAGCTTTTAGATTTACGGCTAATGTGGACCTCTGGTCGTTGGTTTTATTCATCTCATCCCACCATCTTCTACAAGGTCTGTCGTGATGCATTATGGCTGTGTCAGAACTTCACAAAACGGCTATTTTGACCCACAGCTCATTGGAGACGGCAGACGTGACCAGACCAGTCCCACTTAAGCTTAGCGGCTTTTTGAGCAACGTCAGTAGTTTGTGTTTTGAAGCGCAGTGTGTTGCGTAGGTATATGGTGACTTGGCTGGACACCTAGAATGCTGCGCGCTCTACTGCACGTTGGCAAATCATGAGTTTGAATGTTTCAAACAGTCAGTCAGTTTCAGTTTGTCAAAGACCGAGTCTGGGATCCATAGGTCAAAAAAAGAAGAATGTGCATGTTCATCATTTTTCGCTTAAGTGGGATACGAATAGTGGCGTGCTTTCAAAAGCTCCTTCATGGACCAGTAGTTCTTCCAGGCTTATTGTTCTATCTTATGACGTCGTTGTGACACAAATAAGCACTAACGATTCACACAATTTATCAAAACTCTTTATTTATGTTGTCCAGTTTGAATATCCTAGTTTTTATTATATGAGTTTTCCGATGCATTCGATATGCATATAAAATCTAAATATGAGAATCCGTGTATTCTTCAGATGTGAATCTAGTGTCAGAATGGAGAAAAACTCTACTTTTCTGTTGGGAAGCAAGATTTTGACGAATACCTAAATAAAAAGCCCACATGTTAAAAGCTCGGTTCAGCGCCTTAAGTTGAAACAACAGTGCAATAATATTTAGAAATTAATTAAAGTTTCGGTCGCAAAATAATAACAGCTGCTCGGGTTGATCTTCAGGTTAAGCTACACTTGCTAAGGTCGGTCCGTGGATGGGTGATCATACATTACGTACCGAGTTAAGAAAGCACGTTAAGCCGTTGGTCACGGTTCTCATTTGTAGATCTTTGACAGTCGTTTTTGAAAGTTTGACAACCGTCTTACCAAAGGGGCATCGTATTTATACCCAGTAGTCCCAGTAGTAAATGGGTTGTGTATTCATCTGCACTCGGTTAGAATGGAAGCCGACCTCAACATAGTTGGGAAAAGTGTAGGCATCTAATGAAACATTCATCTCATCATCTGGTGATGATGGGAAATTTAATTGTCGTTTTAAAAAGTCGTACTGTGCAAGCTTTTGTAGATATCGATAAAATTATTGCTCTGATGACAACTTCAAATCTCACTCCTGAATAAACACTGTGAGAAAATAATGACATCGGGGTATCGTATTACCCAGTACTAACTGGGTGGTGGAGGTTAGATAGGCAGTCGCTCTATGTACAATACTGGTATTCAGCTACGTCCGGTTAGTTGGGAACGCGACCTCAACATAGTTCGGAAAAGGCTAGGCAGATGATGATGATGGGAAAATAATAACATCGCAGTTACCAGCGAAGCGAGTACCTACTCTCTTCTCAGATATGGTGGGATCGGTTTTCCTACTGAAGAATACTGGTATTTTACAAGTGGCCACTGCCTATCTGACCTCCACAACCCAGTTACTGGGTATTATGATACTCCTAGTCATAGGTGTCGAGTTCGAACCCAAGACCTCTGATTTTTCAATTTAATCTGCGTATTGTATAATTATCACTTGCTTCGGTGAATTAAAACATCGTGAAGAAACCAGCATGCCTGAGAGATATATCTTGACGGCATGTAAAGTCAGAGTTGGAATAAAAACTCTGACACCAGGTTAGGCCACCCGATAACCAACAATAAAGGAGAAAGATGCTCTTCGGCAAGACTGGTTGACTGCCAAATGTAAGATTACTAGATGAGATCTCAAAGAAAAATAGTACGATTCTTCTTTAAAAGTAAATGTAGTCGTCCGACGACTACGTACGATTCCGTAGTACGATTCCGTATAAAGCCGTGTGTACGTATCATTTTGTCACCATGCATTTTATTTATCTTCGGTAAAAAAGCGAAAGAAAAAACATATTTAACTTTAAAATAATTTATTTTTACTTAACCTAATCAGATTTTTATTCAGTTAAGACTGTTTTAAGTAAATCCTTTCTGAGAAAAAATTAATCTGTCGTAAAAAAAAATCCATTCATCGTAAAAGTTTGTCTATTAAAAGATTAACGGCCGTAGATTCGGACCAAGTAATAGTATCCGTAGCCCCTGGCTGTAGTCAGTCTGATGGTGGCCTGGTTGAAGCCAACGCCTCCTGCCCTGAGGGAGGGCATGCCCCACTGGGTGGCACCGACCTCCACTGCCTCGAGGTAGGTGATACGCACGTTGTTGGCTCCTCGGTACGTGATGTCCTGGTACTGTACGGCGTTGAAGACTGGGTTTCTGGAGTAGTACGCACTGAAAGGATGACAAGATGTTTAATTTAAAAAATAGTTCTAAATTTTGTCGAAAATTCGCGATAACCGCCTAAAGGAACTCATGACTAAATTGCGTTTCTACTGAAGCAAAAACCTGCAAAAATCAATTAAATTTATTTCTTTCGTTTTTCGTCAATTGGTTGATTCCAGCCTTCACTTATCGCTTTTTTAGTTGAGCTGGTTTTCTATCGTACAAATTTGCGAGTCACAATGCCTACTTGCTAACTAGCTATATATTCAAGCGAAAACAAATAATTCATTTTAATATAGGCACACCTGTGAAGTAATCTGTCTCCTGGCCTGTAAGTGCCTTGGTGCATGTTGGCCCTGGCGGCGGCATTCTGTACTGCAGCCGCGTCATTCTTTACTGCAGCTGCGTCATTGCAGGCGACGAGTGCTGCGAGCACAGCGAGGAGGAACAGGCTAGCCTTCATCTGTAATATCACAATTTTATCAAATTAAAGTTGGCTCGAAGAAAGCAATAATTATGAATGTCGTGATTACAATGTTTAATATCGATTGGAAAAAAGTTGAAAAATTAATAAGTACTTACATTTTCAATATTTTAATTAGGTAATAGTCAAGTAATAGATCACAGTAGCTATCTACTTGAAGCACAATTGTGAATATGAATTACTTTCTGTAGGAGATAGTATTTATAGTAATCATATAGAAATGATAAGATAGTATTGAATGTATTATCAGGAATGACTAATTCATTAATTTGATCACAACAAGTGAGGTAGCTGTCGCTGTTTACAAAAATAGCTCATTATCTAAATACAATCAAAAGCTTAGTTGATTAGGAGAATCTTTAAGGAAAATGATGAGGGAAAAACCTTCTATTTTGAAGGGAAACCCTCGTCGATGCAAATAGTATATCTCCAGATGAAAAGTTCAGTGCTATGTTGAACTCCTGTTGAGTAAATCCACATGCAATTCTTACGGCTAGCATGTGTGAATGTTTTCAATGCGCATATTCTCTAAGAAGCCGTTGGAGCTTATACGAATCAAGCCAATTTTTAAGCAGTGAACTGCTGCAGGTGTCTGACATAACAGACAGATATGTCGTTGGGGCAATACCCTCTTCTTCTCAGCTAAAACTATAGCAAGAGGTGCAGAAGGCAGTCGTTTTGGAAAACTATTACATAAGGTACATAGAATTCAGAGTAAGAACCGTTATTTTTTTTAAGTTACCTACCTCCCAGTTACTTAAATTCTGCCTTTGTTGAAAAACCTCGGACCAGTGCGAGCAGTACTCGCGCCCAGAGGGTTCCTGACTGGATTCGTTCTGATACCGATACCGTTAGCTTGCGTCATCGCAATACTGGGAAATGGCCCCCATGGTTTTCAGTTTCCAGATCCAAGGCTCTTTTCATTGGTTTTGTCCATCTCGTCCCACCACGTTTCATGAGGTCTGGCGCGACGCCTTCTGGCTGTGTCAGGGTTTCACAAAGCGGTTAATTTTGCCCAGAGCTCAGTGGACAGACGTGGTCAGCCGAGCCCCACTTCAGCTTAGCGGCGTTTTGAACAACGTCAGTAATTTGCATTTTGGAGTGCAGAGTGTTGCGTAGGTATCTGGTGAGTTAGCTTGACTCCTAGAATGATGCACTCTATTGCACGTTAGCAAACCTGGAGTTAATGTTAGAATGTTTGTCAAAGACCGAGTGTGGGATCCATAGATCAAAAAGGGAAGACTACACGTGTCCATGATTTTTCGCTTGAGTGGCATAATAAAGTTTCCTATCATAAGCTACAAAGACTACTACTACAGAGCTACTGGTCCTTCATAGACCAGTAACTTTGCAGTAGTCAGTAGATCATTCATTACAAACCTAATTTCCTCCATGTCTCGGAAAGCCGCGTCCTGGCTGTCATTTATAGATCTTTGACAAGACAAGTAGTCAGCGGCCCGAAAGTATGACAACCAGCCTTACCAAGGGGTGTTGTATTACCCAGTACTTACTGGGTTGTGGAGGTCAGTTAGGCAGTCGCTCCATGTAAAATACTGGTATTCAGCTGCATCCAGTAAGACTAGAAGTCGACCCCAACATAGTTGGGAAAAGGCTAGGCAGATGATGATAGCTGGGAAAAAGAAGTGACGGAACAAAATCCCCAGCAAAAAAAAAAAAATCTGTTCAAATCGAATCAAATAATTTATATAGGTAGATAGATGGTACGTAAATGTTACATTACATAATATAACAGTAAGGATCTTAATATTAACCATTTCTGGTGAAACTTACAATAAAAGCTGATAATAACAAAGAAACTCATATACAGGTATTCAACCACAGACAGATTCAACTGCAACCGGTTAGACTGGAAGCCGACTCCAACAGAATTGGGAAAAGGGTAGGTATCTAATGTAACATTCATCTCAACATATTGTGATGATGAATTTAGCTATCGCTTTTAAAAATGCGCACTGCATAAAGTTTAGCAGATATTGGTAAAATTATTGACAACTTAAAGTCTTACTCCTGAATATCCACCGTCAGAAAGTAATAACATCGCAGTTACCAGCGAAGCGAATTCCTACTTTTTTCTCAGATATGGGGTATCAGCGTCCAGGGGGCCTAAAATAGCCGCTTTAGCACAATCATAACAGGATGATATTAGGAATCACGTCCAAATTCTTAAAATGATCACAGACGCAGTTAATATTTTAAATTGTCGTGAAGTTTGTTGTTGTATGATAATTCTTGGCAAGACTGGTTGCCAGGTTTTCAGGCCTCCAACTACCCGTTGTGACTGTCAAAATATAAGATTACTAGATGAGATCTCAAAGAAAAATATTAGTTACGATTCTTCTTTAGAAGTAAATGTGTTGTGTGTAAAAACCACACGACGGAACCATATAAAGGCGTGTCTAGATATCATTTTGTTTTTTTTTTTTTAAATGTATGGTACATTTTATTTATCTTCGGTCAGAAAAGCGAAATAAAAAAACATATTTAAATTTTACAAAATAATTTATTTTTACTTAACCTAATCAGATTTTTATTCAGTTAACACTGTTTTAATTAAATCCTTTCTCGGAAAAAATTAATCTCCGTCGTAAAAAAAAATACAATCATCGTAAAAATTGTCTTTTAAAAGATTAACGGCCGTAGATTCGGACCAAGTAGTAGTATCCGTAGCCTCTGGCTGTAGTCAGTCTGATGGTGGCCTGGTTGAAGCCAACGCCTCCTGCCCTGAGGGAGGGCATGCCCCACTGGGTGGCACCGACCTCCACCGCCTCGAGGTAGGTGATACGCACGTTGTTGGCTCCTCGGTACGTGATGTCCTGGTACTGTACGGCGTTGAAGACTGGGTTTCTGGAGTAGTACGCACTGGAAGGATAACAAGATGTTTAGTTTAAAAAAATATTACTAAGTTTTGTCGAAAATTCACGATAACCGCCTAAAGGAAATCATGACGAAATTGCGTTTCTACTAAATTGCTTTTCTGCAAAAATCAACAAATGACATTTTTTTTCCTTCAACTTAGTTTTTCGTCAATTTGTCGATTCCTGCCTTCACTCATCGCTGTTTTATTTGAGCTGGATTCTTATCGTACTTTGCGAGTCACGATGCCTACCTGCTAACTAGGTAATCACCACGCTACAACAGTATTCTTGAATAGATCGCGAACACTTGACTTATGAGCGAAAACAAAGAATTAGTTTTAAAATAAATACACACCTGTGAAGTAATCTATCTCCTGGCCTGTAAGTGCCTTGGTGCATGTTGGCCCTGGCGGCGGCATTCTGTACTGCAGGGGCGTCATTCTTTACTGCAGCTGCGTCATTGCAGGCGACGAGTGCTGCGAGCACAGCGAGGAGAAACAGACTAGCCTTCATCTGAAATGTCACATTACAAACAATTAATGATAGCTCCAATCACACAAATTGTTAGTTTTGATCAGTATGTTACGCATCATTGTGGTTTACTTGTATATATTGATTGAAAAGCTTATGAAAAATCATGAAGTACTTACATTTAATTTTTTATTTTTTATTTGGATGTCCCGTAAAAGATCACAGTAGCTATCTACTTGTAGCTCAATGTAAATATGATTTGCTTTCTGTAAGAGATAGTATATATAGTAATCATGTAGAAATGATAAGATAGTGTTGAATGACTAATTTATTTAATTGACCAAAACAAGTTGGAAGTAGTGTCATCGTTTTTTATAAATAGCTCTTTATCTTAGTACAATCTAAATCTTTGTTGATTGGGAAAAACCTTTAGCATAAATGCTCAGGAAAAATAGTGGCATAACAACAGATTAGGGATCAAAATTTCTGGTACAGACACCAGCTTATCAAGCTACTACAATCGGACAAATTTCTTTAAAAGATTTTTAAATTTATCGCTAAAGCATTAGGTTCAAGGTTGATTGGGAAAATTTGACAGGTTTGGGTAGCTTGATGTGCTGGCGTCTGTACAAAGAGAAAATTGGAGCCATCTCACCTAGGGAGACAGGTGACTGGGCCCCGATTTTTCATCAGTCACAAACTCAACTACTGGAAACTATTGGGTTGTTGTTTTGACATAACATAACATCATGCCTGTAATCCCCGCAAGGTTAGTCAGAAGTGTAGTTGAGGTTGGCTTTCAGTCTTACTGGATGAAGCTGAATACTAGTATTTCACATGGAGTGACTGCCTGTCTGACCCTACCTAGTGGTATACACCCACATTTCACCAGTTATGTTTAAGTCCCGGATGGCGGTGGCGATTATATGGCCTATTGCCATCAACCGGGCACAAATCCAGACTCTGTGAAATTGCTGATAGAAAAACCCAATAACACATAGCCCGACCTGGAAATCGAACCCAGGTCCTCATGCTCAGTAGTCGCGCTTGCAATCATTAGACCAACGAGGCAGTTTGGTTGTTGTTTTCTTGGCAATATTTATTTTGTAATAATGTAGCATTTTGCCTCACACGGGGAGAAGTGAATAGCTATAGCGGAGACCTTAGTCCAGCGGTGAGACAATATATTTAAAAAAAAATAGTGGCATTTCGTATTAAACCAGTCATGTAGCATTATTTGCCGTTGCCGTCGTATGTAGCACTTTTATTGTTTGTTATCCGAGGTTGCTATGTCCGCTACCGCAGGTTTGATGGTTAATTTACTAAGATAACGGTGTATGCTAGAATGAAGCGAGCTCAAAAATTTTAGCCGGTCGCCTCAAATATGTTACATTTGTCTAGGCCATTCATACAGCAAGAGTACAGCTACATGATCGACTTACAAATTGAATTTTCAGAATGTATTATAGTACAAAATTATTTTTAGTACTTGCGAAACCTGAATATAGTTTGTTCAGAATAAGTAACTGAATCGATTCCAATAATTTTTAAACCATGTTATATTATGTCCCAAAAATATTTAAAAAGTTTACAAGTTGGACACCGAGCGACACTAAGCACCTATTGCAATCATTAAGATAATTATAATTTGGCAGTAGGTACCTACTGCCAAATTATAATTATCAATGAGCTCAAGACGACGCTGGAGGCTTGCGCGCGGCTGCGCCGCCTTCTGATCACGTTTTTGAGTGGACAACCAGGTAACAGAACAAGCTTATAACTTTTTGATGTTTCATCATACAGTTTTGAAATTTTGTACATAGATTGCAGAGACACGTGTTTCAGGTTTCGCATATACTAAAACTAATGTTGTATAATACCTATATTTTCAATATTTTAATTTCGGCTTTATGCATAATCTACGACCACTAATAAGTATTTGATTTCTAGTTATAGTTTTTTTTTTATGTAATCGTAACACTAAGATAATGTGTACTGCCCAAGATTTCATGCAGCCATATACTCGGACGTCCGCTAAAACTCGCACGAGTGCACGAAGCAGGTGCCCACTGTCAAATTTTCTTTAAGGTGGCCATACACGTTAGAGTTTGCATTATGGTTTTAGCCTTGCATGCATAACCGACAGGCAAACCCTAGCGTGTATGTGATAAAACTGTACAGTTATCGGCGCATGTACAAGCAAGCAAGCAAATATTAAAAAAAAATATTTTATGCCGTAGGAGCTCGTGGCTATGTAATAACAGCCGCTCGGATCGATCTTTAGGTTAAGCCGAGCTTGCCTAGGTTGGTCTGTGAATGGGTGGTTCCATTACATACCGAGTTTCCTCCGTGCCTCGGAAAGCACGTTAAGCCATTGGTCCCGGGTGTCATTTGTAGATCTTTGACAGTCGTTATAGGTAGTCAGTGGCCCAAAAAGTCTGACAACCAGTCTTACCAAGGGGTATCGTATTACCCAGTACTAACTGGGTTGTGGAGGTCAGATAGGCAGTCGCTCCATGTAAAATACTGGTATTCAGCTGCATCCGGTTAGACTGGAAGCCGACCCCAACATAGTTGGGAAAAGGCTAGGCAGATGATGATGATGATATTTTATGCCGCTCGGTTACGTTTGCACGCAAGCATAACCGAGCGTGTGTGGCGTTCGGCGAGCTTGCTCAGTTCTCAGTGTTTTATTGTCTGCGAGGGTTATTTGACGGTAATTTTTGTAATCTGTTGGTGTAAATCTCAATTCATTTATCAAATTTACATAAGAGAACTGCTGTCTTTTCAATAACCAGCGTTTACACCACTCAGTGTTTATCACTCACTCTTTTTCTGTTCTGTAGAACAAGCGTTAAGCCAAGTACAGCTATCATATCGTCGTCGTCCATTGTTAGTTTGGTGTACCGTACACAGTACCTAGTAGGTATAGATAACTGTGCTATACACACCGTCAGGTTCAACTGTCTTAACTGAGAGTTTACGGCAAAACGAAGCATGCAGACCCTAACGCGTATGTGTAATATGTAACTCGGTTATACCTGTCGGTTTTGCATGCACGGCTAAAACCATCAAGCAAACCCTACCGCGTATGGCTTCCAGAAAAACCCCTGGCAGGAGCCCGCGCCCACCCGGACCGTCTAGTACCTCTCATACTATCTATACTAATATTATTTGTATGAAGAAAGCTACATTATTCGTGGGTGCTATAGGCTATAATTGTTTTTTTTTTTTTTTTTAAACTTTGCCTCACACTAGGAATTTCTCCTGTATATTATATTTACATCATGTATATTAGCCGAGCTATTACAATTTTTGCGGACAAAGTCGCGGGGGAAGTGCTAGTTTTGAATTCAGACTTTCGAGGACGCACAAGCACTTGTTCTGCCCATTTTATCTGAGTTTGACACAGCAACACAGCATGTCTTTTTCTTCCATTGCTGTCAATGAGTATTGTCATCTCGCTAGATACCCCTGTTAAGCTTTGCAAGAAAATAGGAACATTGATCTAGCCATTTAGTATGGACGAGAATATTAAATGAATGTCAAAGAAAAATAAAACTTATTTTTGTTATGCATTACTTACTACATGAACCTATTCATTCGTCATTACATTTTGAGAACATAAAGCCACAATACCGAATCATAAAAAGACAGGTGCTCAGGGCAATTTGTTTTAACCCTTATGTTTATTACTCTTATTGTGGAAAATCAAAAGAAAAAAATAATGTAAATATCTTAAGATTAATTTATTTATTGCTTAACCTAATCAGTTTTTTAGTTTATATTGTTTTAATATAACCTTCCTTATAAGTAATACCTCGGATGCATCGAGACGCGTCGTAAAAAAATCCACTTGTCGTAAAAATTGTCCATTTAACTTTTAAAAGATTAACGGCCGTAGATTCGGACCAAGTAGTAGTATCCGTAGCCTCTGGCTGATGTCAGTCTGATGGTCGTTTGGTTGAAGCCAACACCTCCTACCCTGAGGGAGGGGATGCCCCACTGGGTGGCACCGACCTCCACCGCCTCGAGGTAGGTGATACGCACGTTGTTGGCTCCTCGGTAAGTGATGTCCTGGTACTGTACGGCGTTGAAGACTGGGTTCTTGGAATAGTACGCACTGAAAAGATAACAGGATATTTAGTTTTTTTCACCTACTTAGTCGTTAGTTACGTCGATAATCGCGTGAAATAAGTCATGACATGCAAAAACGAGCAGATATCAACCAATAACAAAGACACAAAATACGGCATATGGAAATCAACCAATGTAATTGGTTGATTCTTGCTTTCACACGTCTTACCATATGTCCCACTTGAATTATATCTTATCGTACAAATTACGTGTACAATTACTGAGTCACTATGCTAACGTGCAGACTAGCTATCAACAGCAATATGCTATCGTAAAAGTCTACAGGTCGTCGATTTGATATAGGTACACACCTGTGAAGTAATCTGTCTCCGGGTAAATAAGTGCCTTGGTGCATGTTGGCCCTGGCGGCGGCATTCTGTACTGCAGCCGCGTCATTGCAGGCGACGAGTGCTGCGAGCACAGCGAGGAGGATCAGGGAAGCCTTCATCTGAAATATCACATTATAACCCATTAAAAAATGACTCGATTATCGCAAATATTTCGACCTGGAAGCCGACTGAAATATTACATAATAATATTAATGATGGCTCAAATGTCCGAAATATTGAAATAAAATATTTATAAACGGCACATCTGATTGTCATTTATATACTCTCTGGAAAAGTTTATTAAATATTGGATGGTTAATAAGTACTTACATTTTCAGTTTTTTAATTAGGTAGTCCCGTAAAAGTTCAAACACAGTAGCTCACTACTTAACGTTTAATGGGAATATGAGTTATCTTCTTCAAGAGACAGATTTTATACCCAGTCGTCGGGTAAATAAATATGATAAGATAGTATTGCAAGTGTTATCAATGACTAATTCATAATTGATCACAGGAATAGGTAAGTTTAACGACAACATTGTTTTATAAAAATAGTTCCTTATCTTAATACCATCGAAAGCTTTGTTAGTTAGGAGAATCTTTAAGGAAAATGATGATGAAAGAAAAATGCTCTCCAACTGAAAAGTGTGTTAAGGCGAGGTTACCCCGAGCGCCGTATGCATCAATCGCTTACCCCAGCCCCCGCACAGAGAGGCGATACGTAACAAATTACGCGGCGCGAAAACGCGGGCGCTTAGCGCACTGGTCAAGAGTTCACGAACTCGGATAGGTACTAAGTTGCGTTACAGGGTAGAGCGATGCAGTAAAACAACTTGAATTGACATGTATTGTTCACTTTGTTTCATTTTTATAGAAAGTATTGGTTATAGATAGATTAGGAACCGGCGTATTCTATGAACGTGAACCTAATTACTAACAATTAAAATAAGTAGATATAATTAAAAATAAGAAGGTATACTTATTTATTTTTGTGAATAAGGAGAATTTAAAATCTGACTGACACTAAAGTCATGAATACGGGTATGATTCAAAACTACACGCCAGGCGCCATTACTTTTTTTGCGCTTTACTTTTTTTTCGGTTTTGTTGTCATGGGTTTCGTTTTCGTGGTTTTTGGGGTCACTATTAACTAAAATTAGGCCAGAATGAAAATCCAAGATGGCGGCGACGAAAATTTTCAATTTTTTCTTCATGAGTGTCATTTTCGTGGTTTTTGGGGTCGCTGATAACGAAATTGAGGTCAAAATGAAAATTCAAGCTGGCGCCGATGATAACAAAAATTTGGTCAAAATTAAAATTCAAGATGGCGCCAATGAAAATTTTAGCTTTGTCGTCATGGGTGTCATTTTCGTGGTTTTCGTGGTCGCTGATAACGAAAATAAGTACAAAATGAAAATTCAAGATGGCGCCAACAAAAATTTTTGGTTTTTTCGTCATGGGTGTCATTTTCATGGTTTTCGGGGCCGCTGATAACGAAAATGAGGACAAAATGAAAATTCAAGATGGCGCCAATGAAAATTTTAGCTTTGTCGTCATGGGTGTCAATTTCGTGGTTTTCGTGGTCGCTGATAACGAAAATAAGTACAAAATTAAAATTCAAGATGGCGCCAATGAAAATTTTCGGTTTTGTCGTCATGGGTGTCATTTTCATGGTTTTCGGGGCCGCTGATAACGAAAATGAGGACAAAATGAAAATCAAAGATGGCGCCGACAAAAATTTTTGGTTTTGTCGTCATGGGTGTCATTTTCATTGTTTTCGGGGTCGCTGATAACGAAAATGAGGTCAAAATTAAAATTCAAGATAGCGCCAATGAAAATTTTCGATTTTGTCGTCATGGGTGTCATTTTCATGGTTTTCGGGGCCGCTGATAACGAAAATGAGGACAAAATGAAAATCCAAGATGGCGCCGACGAAAATTTTTGGGTTTTTCGTCATGGGTGTCATTTTCATGGTTTTCGGGGTCGCTTGTAAAGAAAATTAGGTCAAAATTAAAATTCAAGATGGCGCCAATGAAAATTTTCGGTTTTGTCGTCATGGGTGTCATTTTCATGGTTTTCGGGGCCGCTGATAATGAAAATGAGGACAAAATGAAAATCCAAGATGGCGCCGACGAAAATTTTTGGATTTTTCGTCATGGGTGTCATTTTCATGGTTTTCGGGGCCGCTGATAACGAAAATGAGGACAAAATGAAAATCCAAGATGGCGCCGACGAAAATTTTTGGGTTTTTCGTCATGGGTGTCATTTTCATGGTTTTCGGGGTCGCTTGTAAAGAAAATTAGGTCAAAATTAAAATTCAAGATGGCGCCAATGAAAATTTTCGGTTTTGTCGTCATGGGTGTCATTTTCATGGTTTTCGGGGCCGCTGATAATGAAAATGAGGACAAAATGAAAATCCAAGATGGCGCCGACGAAAATTTTTGGATTTTTCGTCATGGGTGTCATTTTCATGGTTTTTAAAAAACAGAAAATTTTCGTCAGCGCCATGTTGGATTTTCATGTTCGCCTCTTTTTTGTTATCAGCGATCCCGAAAAGCACGAAAATAACACCCATGACGACAAAACCGAAAATTTTCATTGGCGCCGTCTTGAATTTTAATTTTGACCTCATTTTCGTTATCAGCGAGCCCGAAAACCATGAAAATGACACCCATGACGACAAAACCAAAAATTTTTGTCGGCGCCATCTTGGATTTTCATTTTGTCCTCATTTTCGTTATCAGCGAGCCCGAAAACCATGAAAATGACACCCATGACGACAAAACCGAAAATTTTTATTGGCGCCATCTTGAATTTTAATTTTGACCTCATTTTCGTTATCAGCGACGCCGAAAACCATGAAAATGACACCCATGACGAAAAAACCAAACATTTTTGTCGGCGCCATCTTGGATTTTCATTTTGTCCTCATTTTCGTTATCAGCGGCCCCGAAAAACATGAAAATGAGACCCATGACGACAAAACCGAAAATTTTCATTGGCGCCATCTTGAATTTTAATTTTGACCTCATTTTCGTTATCAGCGACCCCGAACACCATAAAAATGACACCCATGACGACAAAACCAAAAATTTTTGTCGGCGCCATCTTGGATTTTCATTTTGTCCTCATTTTCGTTACCAGCGGCCCCGAAAACCATGAAAATGACACCCATGACGACAAAACCGAAAATTTTTATTGGCGCTATCTTGAATTTTAATTTTGACCTCATTTTCGTTATCAGCGACCCCGAACACCATGAAAATGACACCCATGACGACGAAACCAAAAATTTTTGTCGGCGCCATCTTGGATTTTCATTTTGTCTTCATTTCTGTTATCAGCGGCCCCGAAAACCATGAAAATGACACCCATGACGACAAAACCGAAAATTTTCATTGGCGCCGTCTTGAATTTTAACTTTGACCTCATTTTCGTTATCAGCGACCCCGAAAACCATGAAAATGACACCCATGACGACAAAACCGAAAATTTTCATTGGCGCCATCTTGAATTTTAACTTTGACCTCATTTTCGTTATCAGCGACCCCGAAAATCATGAAAATGACACCCATGACGAAAAAACCGAAAATTTTCGTCGGCGCCATCTTCGATTTTCATTTTGACCTCATTTTCGTTATCAGCGAGCCCGAAAACCATGAAAATGACACCCATGACGACAAAACCAAAAATTTTTGTCGGCGCCATCTTGGATTTTCATATTGTCCTCATTTTCGTTATCAGCGGCCCCGAAAACCATGAAAATGACACCCATGACGACAAAACCGAAAATTTTCATTGGCGCCGTCTTGAATTTTAACTTTGACCTCATTTTCGTTATCAGCGACCCCGAAAACCATGAAAATGACACCCATGACGACAAAACCGAAAATTTTCATTGGCGCCATCTTGAATTTTAACTTTGACCTCATTTTCGTTATCAGCGACCCCGAAAACCATGAAAATTACACCCATGACGAAAAAACCGAAAATTTTCGTCGGCGCCATCTTGGATTTTCATTTTGACCTCATTTTCGTTATCAGCGACCCCGAAAACAATGAAAATGACACCCATGAAGACAAAACCAAAAATTTTTGTCGGCGCCATCTTTGATTTTCATTTTGTCCTCATTTTCGTTATCAGCGGCCCCGAAAACCATGAAAATGACACCCATGACGACAAAACCAAAAATTTTTGTCGGCGCCATCTTTGATTTTCATTTTGTCCTCATTTTCGTTATCAGCGGCCCCGAAAACCATGAAAATGACACCCATGACGACAAAACCGAAAATTTTCATTGGCGCCATCTTGAATTTTAATTTTGACCTCATTTTCGTTATCAGCGACCCCGAACACCATGAAAATGACACCCATGACGAAAAAACCCAAAAAAAGTAAAGCATAAAATGCAGAGGAAGTAAAATAAAAAAAAAATTAAGTAATTTTATCTTTAAAATGTAAATAAGTCAACAAAATAAAAAAACTAGTAGGTACACACGGCGGCACTTGAAGCTCTCTTTTCCAGTATAAATTGGCCTCGCTTTGTATAGATTTCCTATACAATGAGAGATCGGCCTAAACTGGTTTTCGACAGCTTGATCGGTCGTCGTGCGTACAAAATTTAATATCGACCATTACTCATTCTATCTCGTTGTCCCCTGCATACTTTCTTTTTCTGCCCATGTCGAACTAGATAATCTTCGGCTTACCGGGCTCCCTGCAAAACTTTTTTAGAACTCCTTACAAAAAAAAATATTGGAATAAATGTTTTGATTTTAGTAGGCCAGGTACAGGCAGTTTTGAATTGTCGAAAAAAAGATAATAAAATGAAGCTACAGTCCCATTCAAAAGGCATAATAACTGTGAAAGTACTGTAGTTGCCCATTCCAAAGTTACCGAAATTTATAAATAATATTGCGAAATCATAAATAGCGACTTTTGCTACGACACAATAAAGTTCAATTCAGGCCGCGCAGCGCTAATTATCTACAGTTATATTCTCCTAGAAGCTGCCTCTCTTTCTAATGCGTAACTCTTATCTTATACCTTCTGACTACGTTCCCTATTAGGTACCTACTCTACTTTTGTGAACAAATGACATTTCAAATAAACCTAGGCTCGGTGTTTACTAAGTATTATTTTTTACTAACTATTTTTGGCTCAGTTCGTAACAGAACTTAGCGGGGGTGGGGTGGCGGGTTCGAAAAATTGGCACACGTCCGACCTCCAACGCGTTCCGCTCGGGACTGAATCACGCGATGCGAGTATGAAATGTTGAAAACAGCACATTTTGGAAATGGTGGTGTAGGTTTTTTTAATATTTCAAATTATGATCGCCGTGTACTGTCACATTTTTTACGACCTTTATAATGGTATAAGTTTTATTGTTAAAAACCTAATATAACTCAAATGAAGTAATATTAAAAACCATCATTTAGACTTGTCTTTGCGATTTAATTGGATGCAACAAAGTGCAAGTAATCGTGTATCGCTGTGCCGAAATATCTAGATCGAAGTGTGAAATATGTAATATATTTTTTTCAGAATTTAAATCCGTGCCATATAGGAATAAAGCCCAATACAAAACGACGTTTATCTGGATAACCTCGCCTTAAATTCCTACCGACTAAAACCAAACGGCGTCGCCCTTGTTACCAGAAGCGCAGTTGCTAGCAGCCATTATAAAACATTAGTTTTAGTATATGGGAAACTTGAAACACGTGTCTAGTATTTTTATATAAAGAATCTATGTACAAAATTTCAAAAGACGTGGTAACCACGCGGCGCACCCGAGCACGCGCCCCCAGCGTCGGCTTGAGGTCATTGATAATAATAATTTGGCAGTAGGTACCTAAATGATTGCTATAGGTACTTAGTATCGCTCGGTGTTAAACTTGTAGGCTTTTTCAAATAATTTTGGGACAAAATATAACATAGTTTAAAAACTATTGGAATCGATTCAGTTACTTATTCTGAACAAACTATATTCAGGTTTCACATATACTAAAAATAATGTTGTAGACTTTGAAATATCAAGCCCTGCTTGCGAGCAGTAAATTTCCCCATGGTGGTTACACCTACAATACAATTTCGCCAATTCACAAATTGCAATGACAACGGCTTTTTTCGATCGCTAAGCTCGCTCACTCGCTCACTCCTTTTAGGAGCGCTAGATGATGACGTTGTACGCTTTGCACCAAAACCCATTGCACCTGCTGCGAGCCGGTACGGGCCTCAGTATCTCCCTTTCCGTAGTTTCCTTCGGCGACACTCCTGTTTCACAGAAGGTATCCCAGTCCTTTGACTCTGCGCTGCCAACCATTGAACAAACTAAGGTCGGTAACGACTAGTCACTCCCTCCATCCAAAACAAGGGTACAGTGCTGCTCCCAAACGACACATTTGGCCGGCGTATGCTGCGCCGTGTCCTCAAGCCAATGGACACAATGATGGTACTAAATGTCTAGGTCCCTGCATATGCCACACGAGTATTTCCCGAAGCGGCAAGCCAACCAGACGTTGAGTATTGACGGGATTGCCTCAATTGTATCGAGGTGGACCGATAGGGTACTGAAGCTTATTCAGAGGAGCTCCTCTTCTTGGAGCACCACGACACTTTTGGAGCTCCAAAAGTGTCGTGATAAACTTGTAGGTACATATTTTTAAATTGATATTATTGGTTAGATTCCATCTGTAAGCATTTTAAACGTCGATTGATTGCAAGCACTTTGAACCATTTGGAATTTTAAATAACTATTTTTAAACACCAGCATTATGATTTTTGATATTATTAAATCAGCACGAATTAATACATTGTTTTTTATTTTTAAATTGTAGGGCTTTTTAATACTTATGTCTCACGTAATACATACATTGTGTGAAGTGGGAGATTGTTTAGTTTTGTCGTCTAATGTTTTTCCTCTTAGATTCCTGCCAATAAAAGTTATAACGCAATGTGAACAATAACCTTATTAACGAACACGAAGTAATAACAAGCTACCTTTACCTTAGCCCTATACCAATTAATTTTGGGTCGAATCAGCGTGTCTGCTTCTAGACATTATCCCAATTAATTTTGGGTCGAATCAGCGTGTCTGCTTCTAGACATTATCCCAATTAATTTTGGGTCGAATCAGCGTGTCTGCTTCTAAACATTATCCCAATTAATTTTGGGTCGAATCAGCGTGTCTGCTTCTAGACATTATCCCAATTAATTTTGGGTCGAATCAGCGTGTCTGCTTCTAGACATTATCCCAATTAATTTTGGGTCTAATCAGCGTGTCTGCTTCTAGACATTATCCCAATTAATTTTAGGTCGAATCAGCGTGTCTGCTTTTAGACATTATCCCATTTAATTTTAGGTCGAATCAGCGTGTCTGCTTCTAGACATTATCCCAATTAATTTTGGGTCGAATCAGCGTGTCTGTTTCAAGACATTATTATTACCTATTATTTACTAATTCAAATTTAATTATGTGTAATGAAATTGACCATCTATATCCTGAATACCATCATCTGCCTAGCCTTTTCCCAACTATATTGGGGTCGGCTTCCAGTCTAACCGGATGCAGCTGAATACCAGTATTTTACATGGAGCGACTGCCTATCTGACCTCCACAACCCAGTTAATACTGGGTAATACGATACCCCTTGGAAAGACTGGTTGTCAGATTTTTCGGACCACTGACTACTTAACGACTGCCAAAGATCTACAAATGACACCCGGGACCAACCGCTTAACGTGCTTTCCGAGGCACGGAGGAAACTCGGTAAGTAATGGGTGGTCACCCATCCACAGACCAACCTAGGTTAGCACGGCTTAACCTAAAGATCGACCCGAGCGGCTGTTATTATTTAGCCACGAGCTCCTCCTGTATATCCTGAATACCGTTGTAATTTAATAACTACTGAATATGAATAATTCTAATCTCATGTTTATGTTATAATACACCTTATGTACCTTATTTACTTTTAGTAATATCCTCTGAACCTGTGTTATGCAAATAAATTATTTGTATTTCAAAACCTCTCCTCACCCCGCCCCCTTCTAGCCATTGTAATCTTGCATACTGTTAATGGCCTAAGAAAATTGTAACATTACAGTTGTCAGCGAAAAAGTAAAGGTCAAATTATTAAATGAAATGTTAAAAGAAAATACAGGGTAAGCAAGATGGAACTAAACAACTTTGAATTAAGTGTTTATTTTCTACAAATGAAAATTACCTGATGGTTTTACAAAATAATATTAAACTTGCTAAGTAATTTTGTAGGGACAATTTGCTAACGTGTTGCTTAAAAAAAATGCGATCGCTTTTTGTCGTATTTCTTATTATATTTGAGCAGGTATTTCAACAGCAGAGACACAAAAATTTTGCTCTTCGAACTACACTGATACTTTTCTTTTGATTATCTACAAAAAAAAAATAGTATAATTTCGAAACTGAGGTAAAGGGAATTCTCTTTTTTAACCTCTGTAAGGGACGAAAATAAAAAATAAAATAATTATCTTAAATTATATTATTATTATTTATTGCTTAACATAATCAGATTTTTACTCAGTTAAAATTGTTTTAATAAACCCTTCCTTATATTTTAACAAGCCTTTCCTTATATCGAGAACCTCAGACGCATTGGTACGCGTCGTGAAAAAAAAAATCGTGAAATTTGTCCATTTGTCGTAAAAGTTGTCTATTTGTCGTAATTATAAGTTGTCCATTTGTCTTTTAAAGTTTAACGGCCGTAGATTCGGACCAAGTAGTAGTATCCGTAGCCTCTGGCTGATGTCAGTCTGATGGTGGCCTGGTTAAAGCCAACGCCTCCAGCCCTGAGGGAGGGCATGCCCCACTGGGTGGCACCGACCTCCACCGCCTCGAGGTAGGTGATACGCACGTTGTTGGCTCCTCGGTACGTGATATCCTGGTACTGTACGGCGTTGAAGATTGGGTTCTTGGAGTAGTACGCACTGAAAAGATATCAGGATGTATAGTTAAAAGCAACTCATATTTTTATTCATTTTGTCGACCATCTTTGATAACCCCATGAAGGCAAGGTGGAAACATATCATAAGTGCTCCACTCGAGTTCCTACGGGTATCTTATCGCAACAATTATTAGAAAATATTTCCTTTTATCAACAGATACAAGTATAAAGATGTCCTATGATTACAACTTCTAACAATTTTACAACCGAATAGAAAGTTACATCGCGCGTCTTTAAATGTTATAGTTTGTGGTATAGCTATGGGTACTGCCCTTGGAGGTGACCTTAAAAATCTTTAACGAATGACGGTACTAAACGTTTGTAATATGCACCCTGTGTCACGATGCCCTAGATTATTTTTACAAAACTATTTTGTCAGCTCTTGTGGAGAAGAAGACTTAATTTTAACATTATAGGTACACACCTGTGAAGCAGTCTGTCTCCTGGCCTGTAAGTGCCTTGGTGCATGTTAGCCCTGGCGGCGGCATTCTGTACTGCAGCCGCGTCATTGCAGGCGACGAGTGCTGCGAGCACAGCGAGGAGGATCAGGGAAGCCTTCATCTGAAATGTCACATTATAACCAATTAAAAAATGGCTCGATTATCGCAAATATTTCGACCTGGAAGACGACCCCCAACATAGTTGGGAAAAGATTAGGTAGATGATGGTGCCATCGCAAATGTTTCGCGCGAACATTTGTAAACAGTTAACATTTTACTGGCTCTTGTGATACAGGGAATCCAAGTACAAGAGCCAGAGCTACACTGATGTTACTAACAACCACCTGATAATAAAGATTTTTTAATTTTTTTCTTATAATTTTAATTATTCACTTATTGACTGGAAAAGTTAAAAAAATATTAGATGATTAAAAAGTACTTACATTTTCAGTTTTTATTTAATTAGGTAGTCCAGTAAAAGATCACAGTAGCTGTGGATATGTGGATATGATTTACCTTCTGCGGTAAATATTATATATAGTGCTCAGGTACAATGATAAGATAGTATCAAGTGTATTATCAATGACTAATATTCATTGACATCAAGCGTGAAGAAGTGCCGTCGCTTCATAGAAATTACTCGTTATCTTAATACAATCGGATGATTTGCTAATTAGGGGACACCTCAAGGAAAATTATCATGAAAAAAAAAAACTTTTGTTTTGTGGGAAAAACCGTCTTGAATGCTCTCCGACAGGAAAATGCAGAGGATTATGTTGAAGTCCTGTCTGATGTTTCTCCACCTATAAATGGTATAAGACGACCCTTAGCGAAGGTGAGAGGCACCTGTTTTTCCCGTCATTGAGTTTTTTTTTTTTAAATGGACTATACCTGAGAACCTTCTAGTTACGGAGATATTGGTGGTCAATGTTAAACTTTTACACAAGTTTTTTTTTAGGTAATAATCAAGAATCAGTTTTAAATGTACACCCTACACTATTCAACGTACCCACCAACACAATGTTTTGAGTTCGTTACATTGAGTCCTATCGTAAAACATGATTTTTCACCCCAAAAAAAGTCGTTTTCCAGCAATAATTTTGTCAATGGGTTACTTAGTTTGATGTGCACAGAATGCTTGGTTGATGGGGACCGTTTACACCTTGTATGAAGAAGAAAGACAAACACCAGCACTTTTACAACGAGTACACTTCAGAATTGACAGAGTTAACTCGTAATTCGGTCACGTTCCTCGCTCCTGACAGGTATCCTGGCCGTCATTACTCCAGCGGGCCTGATCATCATGTCATTGTATTTTCTCCAAGAGAGGAGTGCGGGTTATGGCGTTGACCATCTTGGAAACTAATCTTATCGAACTTCTTCTTCCTAGCGTGTACCATGGCGTGGCTTACCATTAAATATAAATCGAACTGTGAATTTTTACAAGGTCGCCAACGCAATTGTCTGAAATCAATTCCGAGAAAACTACAAAATCAATTCAATTCTTATGTTTATTCTGTTAATTGCTGCAATTCTTTCAAACTATGTTAAATTGATCATGTTAAACAAATGCTAAGTTAACATTAATTACATGATATCTAGCTGTCCACGCATCCAGTCGCAAAATCAGTTTTATTCCCTGAACAAGTACGGACAGAGTCCTTAGAGTACTCCGTGCTTAATCAGTTTCAAATGCATGCTGGCGGGATGTATTCAGTGCGCGTCGTCCTTGAGAACGTGCGGTAGAAGTATTACAGACAAAGACTATACTTGATGTTACTGGTATTATGATGTTTTTGATTGCTGCAGGGTGCCTTGTTATCACCATCATTACCTGCCTAGTCTGTTCCCAAATATTTGAGGGTCTACCAGTATGATGCATTACTATCGAATACCAGTCTTTTCATATGAACCAGCTGCTTCTTTGATTTCACAACCCCGTTACTGGAAAATTGTGAGCTTTCGTTGATACTTTGTATTCAGGCAGCATGAGGGAGACCGTGCAGATTTAGTCAGAGAGTTTAACAGAACTCTTTGTCTTTTTTTCTATTTATGTCCACATACAATACTTAACAGGACATTACATTAAGATAGAAGAAAATTATAAGAAAATTATTCCAGCAGACCTGCATTAAGAAGGTTGGATTAGTAGACATAGTGTGAAGAAAAGACAAAAATTCAAATCCAAAATATTTTATTGTGGGCATATGTTAGTTACAGGTCTAAACAATAAATTTAAGTTCCAATATGTCCTGCCTAATAGGCATGCAATAATTATGTAGTGGCATTACATTTAAAATTATTTTACATGTCAAATTTGGTTATTATAAATGTCAAAATATGAATATACAGTCAAATTATTACAAGGTCAACAATTCATCCAAAAAAAAAAAAAAAAGGACAATATTGTTGTTTTTTAAATAGGACAATTTTAATTAGAACTAAAACAAAAACACAAATAAACAAAACAAAAAAAAAAAATTCACACTTTTTTCTTTTCTTACACGGACATATCTTTTCAGTTATAATCATTTTTCTCTGATTTTTTCTTTTGATCATGTTGCGTGATAAACATGGCCAGAGATGGCACATAACAAAGATTTATACATCGTATAATAATATACTTCGCCTGGTATTCTCTTCCCGTGACAGCTGGGTCACGTGATTGGCCCAAGAATACGTCATCAGTTGCGATGCTGTCGATGTGTTGCCACGGTGTGTGATTGAATTACCCGAGCAAAATGCATTTTTTAACTTAACAAAGCAATTATGAACTAATAATTCAATATTTTAATTCATTTAAAACTAAATAGATGAATCACACGAGTTACTAAATAACTAGTTATTAATTTATTTTACTTTCATTCACTAAGTGAGAGTCCCTAAATTTAATGAAAAGGACAATCAATGGTAACAATAATCGTGACGTAGTCTTGGGCCATCGTGGGAAGAGAATACCTGGCGAAGTAGAGGTATAGAAGGAGAAAGGGGAGGCTTTTACCCAGGAGTGTAAAAAAAGTTTTTAAAAAAAGGATTTTCCTCTATCATTTAACAAGGGATTCTCCAAATTCACAAAGATAACAAGATAACGACAATTTTTTTAGAACTTGCAGCCAATCTCTTTTTATTAATGAATTGCTAGTGATAATTTTGATCCATCTTATCATTATCTTGTATCTGTATACTATATAAAAAATCTTCTGCAGTAACTAACTCATACTTCAACTATACTCTTAGGAGATAGCTATTGTCTCTTTTACAAGACTAAATTAAAAAACTGAAAATGTAAGTAAATTGCCAATATTTTTCCAATCAATGTAAACATCTGAGTCAAATGTGTTATTTCATACATTCGTATCTTTGTGCGATTTGAGACATCTTTAAATTGTTAATAATGTGACATTTTAGATGAAGGCTAGCCTGATCCTCCTCGCTGTGCTCGCAGCACTCGTCGCCTGCAATGACGCGGCTGCAGTACAGAATGCCGCCGCCAGGGCCAACATGCACCAAGGCACTTACAGGCCAGGAGACAGATTACTTCACAGGTTTGTACCAGGTCTTCTTCGCTCTAGTAGGCACATTTTAAAGGTACGAGAATATTGTTATGGCGTGGTACAGGTTAAGCAAGCACGGTAACGACAGACTCTTATTGCACCCCTTAAAAATGATAATATTTAAGAGTCTTGTACCAGAAGGGAGAGCAGCAGTGGCGCAGTGGCGGAGACCCCGACTTACGAGCAGTAAGTCATGGGTTCAAACCCAGCCAGGCGCATTACTTTGTGTAAGTTATTTCAACACCACTGCTCTCAAAAACGGTGAAGGAAAACATCGTTAGGAAACCGGCATGTCCTAGAACCAAAAATTCGAAGACATGTAACATCTACCAACCCGCACTGGGCCCGCGTGGTGGATTATAGCCCATTCCCTCTCATTGAGAGGAGGTCTGCGTCCCAGCAGTGGGAACATTAATAGGCTGATTATGCTTATGCTTATGCTTATGTACCAGAAGGGACTTCACCGAGGAAGTATCAATATCCCACACTTACATATAAATATATTAACGATGACATTCTATTCGGTAGTCGACATGTGAGTACTTGTTTAGATGTTACTTCTGTTTATCGAAATATAATATTTTCTCACAGATAATTTTTATAAATGTAAGGGTTTTAACACACCAATCGATCTATCGTCGATCGATGGTAGACTAGATTAGTCGAAATAAAGAAACTATCGATCGACGTCGACTAATCCATTCTACCATCGATCGTTGGCATTGGTCGACGATCGATCGATTGGTGTGGTAACACCCTTACTGATACTTAAAGCCTTAGTAATCGTAATATTCAACCGGAGAATAGTGGTATTTATACACGTATTTTTTTCGATACATTACGAATTACTTTAAGTTTTACATGGTGACGTCATCCACCGGAAATGTTCAATAAAACTAAGTAAGCCAAGTCAGAGATGGCATAAAAACTCTGACACCAAGTTAGGCACTGACCACACGATAAAGAGAGAACGAAGTAAATCCCACAAAGCTTGACCATTTTAACATCGTTTCAGTTCCTACTACCAAAAACCCCGTCAGAATGCAACGCAGTGGCAGGACATCACGTACCGAGGAGCCAACAACGTGCGTATCACCTACCTCGAGGCGGTGGAGGTCGGTGCCACCCAGTGGGGCGTTCCCTCCCTCAGGGCAGGAGGTGTTGGCTTCAACCACGCAACCATCAGACTGACTACAGCCAGAGGCTTCGGTTACTACTACTTGGTCCGAATCTACGGCCGTTAAGATTTAAAAAGATGGATGGACAAGTTTTACGACTAATGGATTTTTTTTTGCGATGACGGTTTCAATTTTCATTCTGATGGCATTTTTTTTTCAACA
Source organism: Noctua janthina (assembly GCA_963576755.1). Taxonomy (NCBI): domain Eukaryota; kingdom Metazoa; phylum Arthropoda; class Insecta; order Lepidoptera; family Noctuidae; genus Noctua; species Noctua janthina. The sequence continues at coordinate 9,967,708 of OY755068.1, read as the reverse complement.
TATGCAGGGTTGCTACCTGATTACCAATAAATTATTTTTGCAATTTATGTTTTTTTTTCTTTTGTTTTACCTAGCTATGGATGAACAAAGAGTTAAGATGAATTAAAAGTTTTCCTTACATTGAGACATCTTTCTTTATCGTGTAGTTAGTGCCTAACCCGGTGTCAGTTTCGCCGCCCATGGGCCTCTGACTAGGCTTTACACGTCGACAAATATCTCTAAGGCATGCTTGTTTCTTCACGATGTTTTCCTTCACCGAAGTATGATTAATAAGTGATAATTATACAATACGCACATGAATCCGAAAAATCAGAGGTGTCTTGGGGCAATATTGAGACCTCTGACTTCACTATTCTATCACTGCTTTTATTGAGACATGCTAAATACCATTATGCATTAATAAATTATCCATGAAGAAAGCTTACATAAAGTGACATTCTCCTCTGATTTAAAAGAGTGTCCATGGAGTTTCTTGTCCGTTCTTCTCCATAGAGATCTACGTTAGGGAATGGACAACTACAGTACTTTCACAGTTTTTGTGCCTTGTGACTGGGACTGTAGCTATATTTCATTGTTGTCTTTGTTTTGACAATTCAAAAGTGCCTGTAACTGGCCTACTTGAAATAAATGCTTTGATTTTGATTTTGATAATATTCACGCTATGATATCTCATCATTATTTCGTGCTACAGCTTGGCCTGCTCCTGAGATGTCGTATCCATTCATCATCATAATCTTGCTGCCCTTTTCCCATTCTATTTGGGGTCGGAGCATCACGTTTTCTTCTTCCATTCTCCCCTGGCAGACATCACTGACTCATGTACTCCTTTCACTTTCATATCCACACACAATCCATCCATTACTGACCGAAAAAAGTAGCAAAATATACGCGTTTGAGCTAACGATGAACACAAACTAAAGAAATGATAAAAAATATCCGACTACCCTCATTGTAGAAAGAAAGAAGAACGCTAATCACGAACTCTAGTCAAAACAGAACAAATCGTTAGCATCGTGTTTGTTGCTTGATTACAAAGTGAGTTGACGGTACTTAAAATAAATTCAGTCATTTTATCATCTTGAAATGCACTTTCTGTAGGTAAAACTTTGATTATTTTAAGTTTCTTACTCTTTGAGAAAATCTAGTCAATGAACTCTTTGGTCACATCAAATTCTATCAATTGTTTATGTTTATTTTTAATACATCATTACAACAGATCTTTTTAATATTCAAAAAACATGACATTCAGCCATCAGACACAGTGTAGCCTCCTAGCTGGCACACAGAACAATCATAGAAAGAAAATTATCAAACAATCATGACATTGAGTTCCAAAGTTCGGTTTATTTGCTGTCCAGTGTAGATCTCATCACAATCCTGCCCTTGTTCGTTAGGGTAGGCGCAACACTGGTTCTATTTCCATTTTTCCCTGTCAGCTGAATCTAATAGCATTCATAAAGCAATAGCAAAGCGTAATGACACTTTCTTCCTTCATTTCATCATCATCATCATCATTTCAGCCGAAACACGTCCACTGCTGGACATAGGCCTCCCCCAAGTGTCGCCACATTGACCAATCCCGTGCGTCTCGCTTCCAGCGGATCCCTGCAACCTTTACCAGGTCATCGGTCCACCTAGTGGGAGGCCTTCCAACGCTTTCCTTCATTTAGGGAAATTAAAAGAAAAATCTAATATATTTGAAATATATATTTACGAATTGCAATCGTGATATTTAACGTATTAAACAAAAATAACTAAAAAAACAAAATATTCTATTCTGGAGAATAAGACTTCTCTGAATAGAGTCCAAACGCCGTAACGGATGTCCATGACGCTATGTTTACTGGCCCCAGATTTCGACCAAGTAGTAAAATCCTTGGCTCGCTACCGAATTCATTCGAATGGTCACGTTGTTAACGCCAACACCTCCTTCAATGATACTCGGAGTGGCCCCTTTCGTGGGCCCCACCTCGGTGACATGAATGACCGAGTACCGCACGTCTTTGCTTCCCCAGTACTGGACCCAAAGATAGTGTATTATATTCTATTCTGGGGCTCTATAGTGGTAGTCTCTGAAATGATTGAATAATTTATTAAGATTATCGTATTATTTTTCTTCGGAACAGGCCTAGCCTAGTGCAGGAAGGAAGGAAGTCAGGGCTTAGAAACGTTATCTAAAATAACGTTTTTAAAACGTTTTGAACAGTTTTTTGTAGATCATTTTTTTCGGAACGAAAACGAAATGAGAACGTTTATTCCGCAGGGTAAAAACTGGTTTATTCCGCAAGACATAGCCGCGGACAGCGGCTTGCGACAAGTATGAACTTTTTTAGTTGAATCGGGTACCGTGTGTATGGAATGGAATAGAAAAAAACGGTTAAAAACGTTTTATAACGATTTCAATGCTGTTGTTCGTCAAAAACGTTCCGTTCGAACGTAACCGAAACAAATCGTTTCTTAGGTATTGAAGACGATACCGTTTCGAAAAATATACCGGTATCCGAGGCCTGCAGGAAGTTTTAATATTGACAAGCAAGGAGTAAACTGTCCCTCCACAAAGTCGTCAACCAAGCGTTTTGTACATCAAACTAAGTAAAGTTGCTGGGACACAACTTTTTTTTGGGTTAAAAATCACGGTTTACGGTAGGATAGAAGTATTGAATAGTACAGGAGTCATGTAGGCACTTAAAGTACAGTTATAACTTTAAAAACTTCTGGAAAACTTGGAACTTAGACTTTCAATAGCTCCGTAACAAAAAGGTTCCCAAATGTTGTCTAACAAAAAAATATCGCAATGACGGGGAGACTTTCGGCTTCGTTTAATGTCTTTTTATACCCATTAATTTTTTATACACTTTAAAAGAAAACCAACGTGTTTTATTTGAAGGAATGTAACCCCTATTTTTTTACATAAACTAAAATAAACTATATTACGTAAACTGTTTTGATATGGAAAGAAAAAGCGACTAGTTTTGAATTCGATAGAACCATACAACAGTAGCTTTAAAAATTAAAATGTAATTTAAGGATTATACTAATACCTTTGTGTTTAATTTAAGCTTTCATGCTAAGTTTGGGAATTTTTCAAAATAAAAATTAGAAAAAAAAAAATGAAAAAAAACGGTGTGGCCAAGAGTGAGTTCTTGGGCCTGAAAAGATAGCAAATGACCGCGCCATTCGGCCAATTCAATTTGGCAAACGATGCACCAAACACCCTGTATATTATAAACATGACTTATTAATAAACAATTTAAGTTGATCAGAGACGCAAGTACATACGTGATACATATGTCATACACTTGAAATTTCAAGTACAGATTGCATATTTATAATATTTGTAAACAAATGATAACACGATTCCCCCTTGTTAAGTGGCTCATTTTGAACATTACTCTTGTTGCGAACCACTTCATCATTACATTGATAACAACGAAATATTTCCTGACTGATTGCAAGTCAACAAGAAATTCCTTGAAAAACAAAAAGTAACAATATATCTGAAGTAGTCTGTCTGAAAAGTTGTGTGACAATCGGTTGGCTTGGTACGGGCATGTGATTTGATATGAGGAAGATGTCGTGAGGAAAGTTTTGAGTATGAATGTGGATACGTATAAGAGTAGAGCAGGTAGCGAAGGGTCAATTTTTGTAAGACGCAATCCGAAGTACATATCTTTAATGTGATTACTTATATTACTTGTCTATAGAATACTGACTGTGCCATTTTTCAAAGGGAATTCGGTAGGAATCGGGTTGTATGGAACTTTCGCCACTGGAATAGAGGAAGATCAAAAAACGATGGATGGACTGTGTGAAGGATGATGTGGCAAAAAAGGAGGTGTCTGATGAGATGATGAGCAATAGATAAGTATGGAAGAAGAAAGGATTATGGAGACAGATTCAGAACATATTGTGTGTAGCTCGCTTGACATAGAAACCAGTTGTGTCGCTGCAGTCTCTGACGGCCGTTGCGCGGATTGTCACTGAGGTTTGTTTGCGGTCTCTTTGGAATTGTATCGCATTTATGCAAGGCTATGAAAAATTTCGATATTGCTGACAAAGACAGCCTCGACAGTGTAGTGGCCGAAAGCGCGACTCCTGAGCTTATTTATTTATTTAACACTTCAAGCACAAAGTACAGAGGCGGACGTAATGCCCCGCTCTGTGTTTTTCTCCAGCAAATGACGGTTCTTAGAATGATAGACACGTTCCGTGACTCCGTGACTGTAGGTGTGATATTCCCGAGTTCAAATGACCCCAATCTATTTAAGACGCGAGTTAATAGGCTTCTTTAGGGTTAGCTTGTTATATCATCGACCTCATTTCTGTCCTCAGGAAAAGATTGAGGCCAAGAGTAGGCGCATTTAATATGAAAAATCGTGGGCGAAAAGGATTGTCGAGCTATAAGTACACCTACTGTTTCATGTGCCTATCCTCTCTTTGAGTGACTTTTCCATTTTTATAAATAAGTATGTTTACTACGCTTTTTATCATCATATCAGCCCGGAATCACCCACTGCTGGGTATAATAGGCCTCCCCTTTTTTCTGCCATTCTTCTAGGTTCTGTGCGTCTCTCATCCAGGTGATTCCCGCGACTTTGACGATATCGTCGACCAAACGAGCTTTAGGACGGCCCTGGTTTCTTTGGCCCAACCTTGGCCACCACTCTGTCAAAGCCTTGCTCCATCGGCCATCTCCGCGTCTAGCCAGATGTCCTGCCCAGGTCCATTTGAAACTCACCGCCCGGTCCCCTACGTCGTAAACTTTCGTCCCATGGCGGATTTTGGTGTTACACACTCGATCTAAGAGGGTTATGCCGAGCACTGCTCGCTCCATGGCCCTTTGTGCCACTCGTACTCGGTGGACAGTCTCCTTTGTGAGCGTTCATGTCTCGGCACCGTAGGTTATTGTTGGCAGGACACATTGGTTGAAATGGCAGGTTTTTAGGCACTGAGGGATCTTCTTTTCAATTATGACATGAACAAACAAAATGTTTGTTCAAAACACACAAAATATCTCATTTCGTAGTGCCTACTTGTCTCAAAAGTCGATATCGGTACCTAAACTAAAGAGGTATATTTATAAGTGGCCAATGACAACGAAAGGACTAGTTTGAATCATCCTTTAAGCGGCTAATTGCCGTGATTGACTTTGCAAATGGGTGGCTCAACTCATAGAAAGTGCTTGTAAATGATTTATTAGAAATAAACTTTAGAGTTTGAGTCAAGTGTTGTGTGTGATTTCAACTACCCACCTACCTATCTACTAACAATTAAGAATCATGATGTCGCCCAGTTAGAGACTGGAAAACAATATCTTTCTTTTTCCTATGCAACGTAGATAAATGAACATGGACGTAGCCAACGGGTTTATACAAAGATGTAGTGTTCTGTAGTTTTCAGGAACTTACATTCGAAATAAATCAGGCACTGTTCAACATCATTTTGGATAACAAAACAAAGACACGGAAATAAATAAAATAACATAATTTATTCTAATCAGAAATTTTTAAAATCACATTTTTCTTCTTTTTCTTAACCTAATGTAACATTTTCTTTTAAACTTAATTTCTTATAATACCACTCTCTGAGGGGTTTCTTTGAAAAACCCCCAGATGCAATATTATAAAGTCCCGTCCTAAAAAATCGATTCAACGAAACAGTTTTCCTTTCATCTTTACCTGAATTGGATTTACAAGCGGAGCTATGTAAATTATTTGTTAGAAATAATTATAATCGCTCTAGAAAGCATCAATTGTTTAATGTTTCATTCTGTCGCACCGTAGCTCGATCCACCTGCCCTATACCGTATATACTTACGATGCTCAACGTACTCGTGGAGACCAACCCTTGTTCTGATAAATGGAACACGATAATGTTAGAATGTTTGTGGTTCTGTGAAAAAACTGAGTAAAAGGATTACTTAAGTTAATTTAGTATTAATAGCCTAAATGTAATAAATAAATCTTTACAGTTGTCTATTCATCTAGAAATTAATAGCCCCAGATTTCGACATAGTAGTAGTAACCATATCCCCTGGCGGATGTCAGCCTGATGGTGGCGTTGTTCCAGCCGACGCCCCCTTGTAAGAGAGTAGGCATGCCCCACTGGGTCACACCGACCTCGGTCGCCGCGATGTACGAGATACGAACGTTGTAGGCTCCACGGTACGTGATGTCCTGGTACTGCACTGAGTTCATAATTGGTGATTTGTAGAAGTAGTTACTGAAAAAAATTAAAAATAATTATTTTATCTTTTGGACATAAGCATTCTTCCCATTTTGACCTATGGATCCCAGACTTCGTCTTTGTCACCAGTTCCCAGACTTGATCAAACATTCAAAAGTCCAAACTGCGAACTTGCGATGGAGCGCAGTATCCTAGGCGTTAAATTAACGAACCAAATAAACAACACCCCACTGTTCTTCAAAACACAATTTACCGATGTTGCTCAAAAAGCCGCTAAGTTGAATTGGGACTGGGCTGGCCATGTCTGCCGTATGCACGACGAGATGTGGGCCAAAATAACCACGTTGTGGAGCCCTGACACAGTCCAAAGACGACGCGGTAGACCTCGCAAAAGACGGCGGGATGAAGGAAGAACGACAAACCAACGACCAGTGGTCCACATTGGCCCTGGATCGCAGGATTTGGAGGCCATGGTCACAGGCTAACATTAACAGTTCTTTTGAAGAAAACAACAAAAACACTGGTATTTTGACCTCAACTCTAGGTGAGTCCTGGCAAACCAGAAAATTATATACAGCGACATTGAACGGTGCTAGCGAACTTTATTTCAACGGATTGTCATAAATTTCGCTCTACATAATTTTACGGGGTATTCCTCAGAGCGCACTGTTGCCGCTGCTTCATTCATTATCCATGACAATGACGTCACTGTAGGGTGGCTTTTTGACTACGGCTTAGTTTTTCTGTAGTAGCCCAAAATGATATATATATTTAGCTTTATTTTAGTAGTAGTACTGTTTTTGTGGGGTATTCCTCAATGGGAAATTATTTTAACCGCAACCAACAAAGCGCAACTAAATTATTCCTCGTAGCGCAATCATTAGTTGCGCTCACAAATTAAAAATATTATATGTTTTTTCTTCAAAGCGCAACCATGATAAAAAATAGAGAGGGGTATGATGGATTCATTTAATGATATCTCTCTATTTTTCATCATGGTTGCGCTTTGAGGAATAATTTAGTTGCGCTTAAAAATACTTGAGCTCTGAGGAGTACCCCACTTTTACTGATTGTTATCGCCGAAAGAACGTCATTTTGTTTATCCCTTGAGTACGTCAAGCACAAATCTTGCTGGGTAAACCCCAAGCAAAATACCTAAATAAATCGCGATAGGTAACCCAGGCGATAAGCATAAAGACCAAGGAAAAAAAAAATTTTTTTTAATAAAAAATTTAGGAAAAACCATTCATTTTATCAGCTCCTCTGATTAGTATTTGATTAACACGAGTGAATGAAACAGCAATAATTACGATGATACAAATTATTATCACTCAGTCCGAAAGACAAGGATAGTCCTATCGGATCGGTCAATAAACCCGCAAAGTCATCAGATTAATTGCTTATTACTGCAATTGTGTCGTGTGACTCATTAGCAAAAGTAAGCCAACAATATAATATACTTATTATATAACTTGTACAAACATAATATGTAAGAAGCCTATGTGTGACTTTGCAGGTCTATAACTACATTTTTTTGACCAATCTGATGATTTAGACCACAATGCTACTTCCATTTTTTTTTTTTGCAACTGTCATGTTATGCATTTTTGGCTTTCTCATCAATTTTATTTTTACAGAAAAATATAAGAAAATAACTGAAAGTAAGTTACTATCTCGAGTGGTTGTTAAACTCATAAAATCTACTTTAAATAAAACTTACTTTTTACGTCCTACGTGTATCTTATTATCTATTGATAACTTAGATTATGATAATTTATTTACTTATCTTGAATTTACGGCTAAGGCCAATTACGTGAAAAGATTCGTGGACTACTCCCGATTAGATTGACTCAAAAAAGATATCCTTTCGATTAAAAGTAATCCAAAAGAAAGAAGGAAGAGAAAAGAATACATTTCTCATACAAGTTCTTTTTAAAAAAAAAACACTTTAATATTTTTAATTGAATGGGGCACTGTAAGAGTCTTCCGTACTTATTGCTAATACTTTCTTCCCTGGGTGCTGATTGGTTAAGCTTTTACAAAACAATTAAAGAACAAGACTTAGTTAAACGTAATTTTTAATATTTTTATACGCAAACCCTGCATAGGGAACTATAGCTGTTTTGACATGGAAAGAAAAATTATTAGCGTCGCCGTAAGACGTTATTAATGGAACGAAGGTTTCGAGAGCTGTGAGCAGGGTGCGACTGTCTAATTGGTTAAGACATCCGGTGCACTAAATCGGAATGTCGCAGGTTCAAACCCAGCTCGCACTAGAATTTTTCTTTCCATGTCAAAACAGCTTTAGTTAAACGTAAGCAGGTACCAACCTGTAAAGCAGTCTGTCTCCTGGCCTAACAGACCCCTGGTACATGTTCGCCCTGACGGCGGCATTCCGTACTGCAGCCGCGTCATTGCAGGTGACGAGCACTGCGAGCACAGCGAGGAGGAACAAGCAAGCCTTCATCTGTAATATCACATTATTACCTATTTAATGATGGCTTGTTTGCATTCGAAGATCAGTGGTACACTATACACACACACACACACACACATAATCTTATCTCAAAAAGATTGAGCGTTATTTTAATGTAATAATTTCATGGTTGCATCTTGAAATAAATAGTTTGATATTTTTTTACATACACTATATTTTTCTAATACCTAAGTATACTTTAATAATTTAAAATACCGCTAAGGCATTAACATTCAAAATGGCGGCCAAAATATTAGTATTTACTACACTGTGTCGAAAAATGCAGGTATTTATTTAAATTTTCTTTCGAAATACGAGTCTTCTATAAGTTATATTGCTATTAATTGACAAAACTAAAGAAAAAAACATTTAAAACTACTTACATTTACAGTTTTTTTTCAGCAAAAACACAGATGATATCTTCTTACAGTGTAGTGTGTCAATAAGTTAGATTCTAAAGGAGATAGTATATTATATAGTATACAGATACAATATATCGATAAGATTATACTATCATTGTCTGACCATGTGAAGCCGTTTCATAGAAATGTTGATCTCAATAACAAAGATGTCAATTGGAGGAAAACTGTAGGAAAAGGAAAATGATTATACTTGCAAATGAATGATATGTCACTTCATTGTTTATCTACGTTTCAGATACAGTTGTACCGAAAATTGATAAAAATTATTTTATTTTATTGAGACTGTATTAGGTACTAGTGAATGTTGATGGATGGACAGGGAGAGGTAGGCCAAAGAAAAAATGGATGGATTGTGTGAGGAATGATATGAAAAAAAAAGGAGTAAATGGAAGAACAGGAGAATGGAAGAAGAAAACGTGTTGCGCCGACCCCAAGTAGAATGGGACAGGTACAGCAAGATGATGATGACTGTATTACTAGTTTCATACTGCACATATTTGCTTACTAGGCTTACGAGAAACGACTGCAGGCATCAGACTAAAATGGAAGTAGAATAACCAAATTGTTTAAAAAACAGGCGGACAAAAGACCACTCTTATACACGTGTCCGCCAATGTGGAGTTTTTAATCCACGACGCGAGTTTTTCTGTTAATACAAAATGGTTAGATGCGAAAAGGCAGTACTGACAAATGTAAAACTATTTATAGTATTTAAGTCAGTGGCTGCCACTTCTTTTGCCACTGCCCTCACTTTTCTGCACCCCTGGCCCCTCGTCAATATAAGAATTTGCACTGGCCATCTGTGAAACACTGCAGGCTCGAATTATGATCTAGCCAGATGAGGTAACATCCATCAAATGATATATCCAAACACAATGTGAGTGCGGAACCCCGTCACAAGATATTCCGTGTCTTCTGTTCTGCCCGTCGTTAAGCCATTGGTCCCGGCTGCCATTTATAGATTTTTGACAGTAGTTACCCGTAGTCAGTGGCCCGAAAGTCTAACAACCAGTCTTACCAAGGGGTATCGTATTACCTAGTACTAACTATGTTGCGAAGGACAGATAGGAATCTTTCCATGTAAAATACTAGTATTCGGCTGCATCCGTTTAGACTAGAAGCCGACCCAAACATAGTTGAGACAGGCTACTCCTTCAAGGTCAAACAGCTTAACGGATTTGGATGAAATTTGGTATCAAGATAACTTATATTCTGGATTAACACAGGTTACTTATAGTCCCGGAAATAGTAGGTGGATAGTAGTTAGGTAGTAGGTATGCAGTTGATAGGCAGTAGGTAGGCAGTAGGTAGGCAGTACGTAGGCAGTACGTAGGCATTAGGTAGGTAGTAGGTAAAAAGCTGCATTGGAACGCAATGGTACAGCTAGTAGTGTATAAATGCTTAAGTTCATTATATTTTGCTACATGAAAATTATCTGCTTTTCTTACAAAGGTGTATGATTTGTCAGTCCTTGGCCTGATGCCAGCTTTGGCTGCCACCGTTTCCAATTTAGCTTTATTGAAACGAGAACCATAGCTGATGTTTACCGAGGATTTCACTACGTAATTATAACATGAATTATATTGTTATTATTTCCTTTATTTATATATTTACAAATCATTTACATTTTTAAATATTCCTAAGAAAAAATAACATTTAAAAAAATAAAAAATTGTAGCCCACCGGTATCGGGAACAGGGTCCAAGCTACCGGCGGTCAGGGCTCCAGAGAGAGGAAACTCCTAACAATACGAGCCGTGTCCAGGAGTACCGCTTTCTGAATCAAGCTCTTGATCCAGCTGCCTAACGAGAGCCTCCTCAAGTATTGGTCGAGGCTCTTGGCAATTAAGCCATGGGCTGATACAACTATCGGCACGATGATCGCTGAGTCCACATCCCACATGTCGACAACCTCGCGAGCCAAGTAAAGATACTTGATTTGCTTATCTTTCTCGGCTTTCACGAGGTTCTATATTTTTTTTATTATTATCCTTCTTTATTCCTTTAGGAATTACTGCCAACTTTGACGCAAACTGGGGATCATGAAAAATTGCGAATTTGAAATCCTGCAACTAACACAGCCCGAATTTGTGGTTACAACTCGTTACTAATGGTTGATTAAAAAATACCATTATTCTTTAATTATGCATTGTTAGGCCCTTCATAATACACCGTGATATAATATCACCACGTGACCGAATCAATACAAAATAATATGACTGATAACGATGGAAATATGACCAAACGGATGTTACACAATAAAAAAATTAAGTCATTGATCGCTACTACATTTTATCAGATTAGAATAGATTAATTCATTCATCAATTCACCATATACTTTTATCTAGAGTGAATCATGAAAATCATCCGATAATTGTCATATCAACTAATAACTAGCTATTGTATTTTTTTTTTATCATACAACGTTATCATTTAGTATTTAAATCAACATTTTCCTTAAACAAAATTCAGAGGATATTTTTAAGGTTCCGTACAAAAAGGGTAACTAAAGGAACCCTATTACTAAGCCTCCGCTGTCCGTCCAACCATCCGTATGTCTGTCAGCGGGCTGTATCTCATGATCCGTAATAAGTAGACAGTTGAAATTTTCACAGAATGTGTATTTCTATTGCCGCTATAACAACAAAAAATAAAATTAAAGGGTTCTCCCCTACTCGCTGGTACGGATCCTTTCATGCGCGAGTCCGACTCGCACTTATCCGGTTTTTTTTGTAAATAAATAATTACTTGACACATTTTTTAATAGACAGAAATTTAATATCTATGGATCTTATTGTACCGTATATACCTAGTTTTAAGTACTTATTAACACCTTTAAAAGTTGACGAGAAAAAGTCAGCGTTAAACCAAAGAAAAGTTAATATTTTAAATTGTACTGGATGATGAATTAATGGTGATGATGGATAAAACATTTGGAGATACTTTCTTCTTCTTTCTTTATCGTGTGGTTAGTGCTTAACCTGGTGTCAGAATTTTTATGCTGTCCATAAGCCTCTAACTTGGCAATGCCTTTACCTTACGCTTTAGGTATTACAACAATTAAGAGTGCTAATGACTTACGGCATTTCATATAAACTTTCAAGTCCTTTTTTTCGAAATGACTGAACTGCTTTTTGCTTTTGGAAACCGGCATGTCCTAGAACCAAAAATTCGAAGACATGTGACATCTACCAACCCGCACTGGGCCCGCGTGGTGGATTATAGCCCATTCCCTCTCATAGACAGGAGGCCTGCGTCCCAGCAGTGGGAACATTAATAGGCTGATTATGCTTATGCTTATGAACTGCTTTTAATGTAACTTTATACGCATAAGCAGGATACATAGGTCTAAAAAATTAACAAAGAACATTTTCGAAAAATACTGTTACAGCTAAATGAGATCGATTTTAGATTTTCCATAGAAACAGTTCCAATTATCTTTATTTTAAGAAGACATTTCGAAAAGTTCTCTGTCAACTTTTTAGACTTTTTGCAAGTATCATTAAAATCGGTTCAGTCATTTAAAAAAAAAAAGGACTTGAAATTTTGTAAAAAATGCCGTAAGTCGTTAATGCTCTTAAGAATTAACAGAAACTTGCATAAGTAAACATAATTATTAGTCACCGCATTTATTTCCGAAGATAATTAATTATCAACAATACAAGATTACCTACAACTTATCTGATATCAGTTTTTTGGTAAAAATAAACCTTAACTCTTTATTATTCGAGATTTTGTGTTCAGCAATTCTCGTTTGATAACTTGGCTTTAGGGACAGGACAAGGGGCAGAGTAGGTTTATCTTTGTAGAATGATAAAAGTCCAAAGGTTCCGGTAGTTATCTTTTCCGATCATTTATCTTTAATGCTGCCAGTCTTATGGGCGCGTTTCCGGATGACAGCGATGTGAAGAAATACTTCGACGTCTAAGTGCCCTGTTGTTTATTAAGTTTGGTATATATTTAGTTTGTTTGTTTATTTAAAGTAAACTAACTATATACTTTATTAATTAAAAACTATTAAATAAACTATAAAAGGGCATCGAAAAACTCCTCCATATCGCTGTCAGCTGGTAATGTGCCCAAGAAACTGGCGGCGTTGCCATGTTGTATGGCAACACTTAGCCTCCGTACAGGGTAAAAACCAGTCCTTCAGTCAATATATTTTATATAAATCAGGCCTTTTTTTGTAAATATTTCGTTTTAATTATTCTTTAAGTAGCTTTAATTCAATAATAAATTCAGTCTGGAATGTAAATCGGTAAATATAGGATAAAGTCTTTTTCTTTGGAAAAGTCAAAATAAATATTAAACAAAGTGACGTAGAAGGTTGGTTTTTGTTCACCTCTCCCTTTAGCTAAAGAGCAATTTTGACTGACAACTTGTAGGTCGTGAGTTCAAACCCTGAGAGCTGCTTTCTTCATCATCATCACACCTTGAATTCATCCATGAGGGCCATCTTTTTTGTCAAATAATATTTTTTTTTGTGTTATATAGTTTGATGGCCAAAATGCTTGGATTACGTCTTCGTGAAGGGTTTGTTTACACCCTGTATATCCTTCCTACTATATAATTTTATAAATGTGAAAGTTTGTGAAGCTGGATGGATGATTAAAGAGTATTAACGAATGTCATGGTACTTGTTTTGTGTCAATTTGGAAAATGCCTAAAGACAACTAATTTGGTAACTGCTGAAATGTTCAGGAAAAAAAATCTCTGATCGCCTGTCGAAAATATTAACGCAAAAACGCCATCTATCAATCGGCTTCTACGAATCTCAGATAGGATACTCGGAGAGCTATAGTCCTGACAGTCCTCTTGATCTGTGGCCACAAAGACCTCGGACGGGGGAAGCGGCGAGTGGGTCCATTGTTTTAAAATATAGGAAGTCACAAGACTATTCTTGCCTGTTTGAAGCGAGTGCATATTTGCTCTGCATCTCATGCGGGATTCACTTGAACTTCTCCAGAGGTCTCGCCCTGCTGTGTTATGCCACCGCGCGCCGTCACAGTCGTTTCATTTTGTGCTAATATTGGTACATGTAGAGCGAGAAGAATAACTATTTCATCTTTTTATCCCGAAACATAACATAACTTCGCGCATGTAATCCCTGGGTTGTACCTAATAGTACACTCACATTTCGCCAGTTATTTTTAAGTTCCAAGTAATAGAAGAGGAGCCTGTTGCCATCAACCGGGCACAAATCCAGACTCCGTGGCTGCTACTGACAAATTCCTGATGGAAAAATCCCAATAACAATTTTCTTGAGCCGGGCATCGAACCCAGAACCACAAACACAGACCAACGAGGTGGTTAACTGAAACGTTAAGAAAACTCCGCCGAATATCTAAGCATAGCTGCTACATGAAATAAGACCACGTGTTATAAACCATCTGGTGTTTCTACAAAGGTTTGTGATTTGTCAGTGCTTGGCGTGCTGCCAGCGTGGGCTGCCACAACTTTAAAGTTTATTGCAAGAAGAAGCTTGCGATACACAGCTTTTTATTGAGCAATTTAAAGGATATTGTTATTGATTAAATGTAGATTGTTATGGCAAACAAAATTTAATTGCTTTCTGAGCTCGAGTATTTGTTGCGACACTGCATTCTGTATTTAAAGCTACCAATAATGTGTTTGTTTACAGATCATATTCTATCTTTAGTGTAATATTCGTATAATAATATCCGTAAAATGGACGGAATGACAAACAAAGAGGTAGTTTAACTTCTTCTTCTTTATCGTGTGGTTAGTGTCAGAGTTTTTATGCCGCCCATGGGCCACTGACTTGGCTTTACATGTCGTCGAGAAATATCTGTCAGGCATGCTAGTTTCTTTACCGAAGCAAGTGATAATTATACAATAAGCACATGATTTCGAAAAATCAGAGGTATCTTGTCTTGTAGGTTAACTTATATTTCTATATGTCGCAGTAAGATAGTTATAGCCGTGACATAGTTATATCCCTAGGGATATAGCAATATCCCGGAAGATACTAATATGAATGCTATTTATAACTGTCTTACTAGACTAATCTAGTGAAATAATAAAATAAGAATATTTTTGATGCAAGAGCGAGCGAAGCGAGCTCGGGACTTTGGTCACCCTGACTCGGACAGGTTAGGTATATCTCGATAAGTCATTTATTTCAGAACAATATACATTGTGTATAAATTTATAACTAGATAACTATACACGGCTAAAAAAATCTCACTGCGACATATACAATAACAATATGTACTATATTTATTTGCATTATAAATTAAAATCGCTTTTTTTGTCTGCCTATGTGCTTCGTACACAATGACGAAGTGGTTTTTTACCATCATTTAGAGCATTAAGTCTGGAAAGTTTAATTCAGTATTAAAAGTAGATAAATCTCGATGTTTTGACCTGTCATCATTGCACCCATGTAAAGTATGGGCGCGTTACTCGTATGTAAGAACTAACAGTAAGAACGCCTGCCAAAAATGTTAAACAGCGCAGTCATGATTATTAAGATTGCGCATGAAAACATAGACGGGATGGTTTAGTACGACTTATGCAAGTATACATGTCTAGCAAACAATTGGGCAAGCCTCTAAGTGCATGTCTATGTAGCAATGAAGCGTCATTCTCCTCTTCTTCTTCCATACTTCTCCATTACTCGTCATATCAACAGCCACCTCCTTTCTAGCCATAATTTGAATTTATTTTCGTTCGTTTAAATACTACACCTTTAGAATTAGTGTTCCGTTTTGCATTTAGTTGTTAGAGGAGCTCATGGCTCAATAATGACAGCCAGCGCTCGGGTCTATCTTTAGGTTAAACTATGCTTACCTGGGTTGTCCGTCGATGGGTGACCCATTACATACTTTTTTTTTCCACTAGTACTACGATTGAAGGTGGTACAAAATCGTATAATTAGTGGAAACAAAAAGTCCCATTAGTTCTACCGTAGAACTAGTGGGAACGAACCTTTACAGCACAGTAGTAACGCAACCACAACCTTATTGCAACACACATAAAGTTCAATGTAGTGTTAATAGTGATATACAGTCCGTGGGGCTGCGATGTTCATTTATTTCTTTGTTAATGCCTACACATATTGTGAGAGCAACGTGTATCTAATTCACAATTGAATATTCATTCTTTTTTCAAACATTGCCCCTCTCTAGGAATTTCTCCTGTATCGTGGGTGCGTTTAAAAACATTTAAACTCACATACAAAAACAGCCAGACCCGTAACAACTACATGTAGGCCATACTAATAATTGTTCCGTGCGGGTATCGAACCCGCGAAACTTAACGCAGCAGCCAATCGCTCAGCCACTGCGCCAATCGTGCCGTCAAAACGGTAAGTCACTCTCAGACTTTGCTGGATAGATGAGGATCTAGACAAAGTGGTAATTCATCATCGAAAACAATTATAAGTTTTACGTTTTTCCGTCATTCCTTGCCAAATAGCCAAAATATCGAGCAGCGGACTAGTGATGTCAGCTGATGATAATGCCAATGAAACACTGAAAATATTGATAGTTTGCTGGAATATTACATTCCCATACTGCAAACAGTGAAATCAACAAATTGGAACACAGTGTAAGGGACGTCGTGGCACAAACCTTAGTCAAATCAGCTATTACCTACATTTTGGAATTACTGATTTGGTAAAATGGGCAATCGATGAAAACTTCAGCTCTGGAGGGTCTAGAGACGTGTACGTACCGAATATATGAAGTATTTGTGTCACGTTAATTCAGCCGTATTTTGAATGAAACCGCTAAATTAGTTTTTTCAACATAATTTATTTAAAAACCTTGCATACATAACTGTTGTCTCAAAAAAAGTCCGTTACTTTATTTCTTAGGGCTACCACAAAAAATAAATCCTTTTTTCTCTAACTATTTGAACAACCGATTGTAGCATAAACGGAAATCGTGTATGAGAAGCCGCTTCCTCTAACTCCTAGAATATTGATGGTGACGAAGCTCCGCCCCAGTCCTCCTGCTTTGATGGTCGGGATAGCATGCATGGTGTTGCCTACTCTATCCACTCGGATTGTTGTGATGTTGGTCTGATGAGCGCCATGGAAGGTAACGTCTTGGTCGTGGATTATAAACGCAGCCGCTGCCACGTTGTGTGTGATTCTAAAATGCAAGGAACTTTATTGTCATTTTAATTACAATATTAACATCATGATCATGTGAGTGTTTATAACCAGGTGTTTGAACACGGACAAAGCAAAGTAATATATAAGGGTCTAGCACGTGGCATTCTGTAATTTCAGCCTACTCAGACGAGAAATTTTCATACACAACATTATTTTTAGTATATGCGAAACCTGAACATAGTTTGTTCAGAATAAGTAACTGAATCGATCCAATAATTTTTAAACTATGTTATATTTTGTCCCAAAAATATTTAAAAAGTTAGAAGTTGGACACCGAGCGACATTAAGTACCTATCGCAATCATTTAGGTACTGCCAAATTATTTTGTCCATGAGGTCAAGACGACGCTGGAGGCGCGTGCGCGTGCGCGCTGAGTGGTGACCACGTTTTTATGCGGACAACCAGGTAACATAACAAGCTTATAACTTTGTGATTTTTCATGATACTGTTTTCAAATTTTGTATATAGATTCTTTACTTAAAAATACTAGACACGTGTTTCAGGTTTCGCATAATACTAAAACTAATTTTGTATAGGTGACTGTTAATTAGTGACCGCTACGTATACACCTGATTGTACTCATGATAACAAACAACTTTCCCAAAGAAACTTTTTTTAATACTTGTTCACTTTTATCCTAATAACACAAGAGCCGTATGAATTTCGCTCGCGCGTGTTGTCAGCTATTAGCCGCGTGACGCCGTTCTGTCTCCTACTGTGCTCTGCGTACCCACTGTTGCACGGTACGATAGTAATGACACAGAACGGCGAACAGCTGATAGGTCACAGGTGAATTTCACACGGCTGTTGTGTATAAAATAAAATGTTTTTTTGGGAAAGTTATTTCTCATCATGAGTTATACTCATGATGAGTATAACTAGAGACTCTACTATGAGAGAATAGGTAGTCTGAAAACCAGTCGTAGGACGGGGTATCGTGTTACCAATAACTAAGTAAAAATAAATTGCGAAGAGGCCAGTTAGAAAAAAAACACTGATAGCCAAACGCATCTTTCATCAGTAAGTCTAAAAGCAACAAAATTAAAGAATGACCTATTTTCAGATTAATGTTACCTACCTAGACACTAGCCTATCATCGGGGCCGATGACTCCAACTCTAAGGCTCTGTCGTTCTACTGGTACAGTCCGCTTTGGCACACCGTCCTGGTCGTACTCAATTTCGCCTGGTTCATCCATTTCAGTCACCTCAGCCTCTTTAGCTACCTCTGCCACTTTAGCCACTTTAGCCACTTGTGGCACATCAGCCTCTTGTGGCACTTCAGCCACCTCTGGCACTTCAGCCACTTTAGTCATTTCAGCCTTCTCTGGCACTCCAGGTTCTTGATTGCTGACTGATGCAGCTGCAGCTGTTGCTAACAACGCGAAGAGAAGTAAGCTATTCATCTGGAATAAAAAATAATGTCGGTAATCTACTTATCTCGTATTATTATGATAAGAAGCTCGCTTCGCTAAAAATATAAGCTAATCAAAAAATTGTTAGCAGGGGTAAGTACCTATACAAGGCCTAATTTGTGTTAGGTAAACTCCCCGTAGACATGATGAGTAACGATAAACGATAACAAATTTTATTGTTTATTTTTGGGTCAACGACCAAAGATATGCAGTTAGTCACTTTTAATTATATATTATAATTTAAAAATCAGTTTTATTTGTGTGTAATCTTCACAGACACGTTGGATTGATATCTAAACACGATAAAACCAGAACAAAGAGAAACCTTTTTTTTAATTCATATTTCATTCAACCTGCGCTAATTGACCCTAAATAATAAACAATTTTTTTTCTTTTCTATTCATTTGAAGCGCTTTAATTCTTTTTTACATGCACATATTTTTATTATTATTTTAGGTTTATATAGTAAATTAGGTATGTTTCACGTTTTTGGAGTTTTACCACCTAAAATGTTTCTAAGTTATTGCGACTATTTTAATATATCCCAATTATCCGTATTTTTTTATAATTTGGCCCTCCTGCTGTTTTTTCATTGCACGGTAAAGCCTTCTACTCATGCAAAGAATGTTAGTTAATTCACCATAGACCAACCAGTGAGCAGACATCATAGACATACCTAGTGATTTCGTGTAGACTTTATGCCACCCACAAAAAAAGCCTATGGCCTATTTACTGGTCACCGTTTTAAAACTCCGGACTATGGAGTGAGCTACTAAGTCTTTTAGTTTTCTAAGTTTTTCTGGTTACTGGTATACTTCCTTATGCTAGCTGACATTTGGTAAATATAATTTATCTTATTTAACTCTTTGTGTTTAATGTTTTCTAGTTCCAACTTTCTATATAAAATCAGTTTTTTTTTAACTAACAGACAGATGTGTTGCTGGGGTGTTTGTTCCGCCACTTCTTCTTTCTAGCCAAAACGCTAGGAATTGTAGAAGGGCGAGCGTTTAGGGAGACAGTCTCTTGTAAACTTTGACGTTCAAAAAGTGCTTATTGGGGGACTGTCTCTTGTAAACTTTGACGTTCATAAAGTGCTTATTGGGGGACAGTCTCTTGTAAACTTTGACGTTCATAAAGTGCTTATTGGGGGACTGTCTCTTGTAAACTTTGACGTTCAAAAAGTGCTTATTGGGGGACTGTCTCTTGTAAACTTTGACGTTCATAAAGTGCTTATTGGGGGACTGTCTCTTGTAAACTTTGACGTTCATAAAGTGCTTATTGGGGGACAGTCTCTTGTAAACTTTGACGTTCATAAAGTGCTTATTAGGGGACTGTCTCTTGTAAACTTTGACGTTCAAAAAGTGCTTATTGGGGGACTGTCTCTTGTAAACTTTGACGTTCATAAAGTGCTGATTATCACCCTAATTTGAATAAATGACTCTTGCTTTTGAAACAATTTGTAACAATCATTTGTTTCTGTACAAAATCGAATTTTGTATTTTTACATAACAAGCGAATGCCACAATGAGGGAGCGCTTTAAGTTACTAAAAGCTTTTTGAATGTTGTTGTAGAAATCATTGATAATGAAAATACGAAATAATTTGAAAGCGAATGACATTTGTTTTGGAGCTCAAGTCCTGAGTGTGTATAATGTGAAGTGACCAAAATAATTACGACAATGAAAAAAAATCACTTACCTTTATAATTTTACTACGTCTTGATGATTCAAATGCAGCTAAATATTATAAAAATACTTCCGAAGGAGACAGTCTTTATATTGTATTACAACTGATCAAAGGATGATAAGATTATAATCCTATGTTTTTATCATAATATTGCTAATTGCTATCACGACCTACTTAATTTTAGCTTTAAATGGAAAATAAAATGTACACACAGTGACACAAGTAAAATTATAATTCTACATTAATTGTCTATGTGTAAAAAAACAATACTAATATTCAAACAGCAGCAAGAGATCATAAACTTTAGGGCAAAGTGGCATACGACCACGGCCATTTCCTTAATTTTGCATGATAGTTTTTAGCGAATTGTTTGAGCAGCAGTAAAAAACTCGACCAACTATATTCTACCATATTCTAGCAAATAATAAAATCATTTCATGTCAAACCTTCCTTGGACTGACGACAGCAAGTACCACTTTACCATATACATCTAGTACGTCGGTGTCTGCTTCCAGTCTAACCGGATGCACCTGAATACCATTATTTGACATGGATTGAGATGCCTATCTGACCTTTACAACCCACTAACTAGCTAAAACGATAGCCCTTGGTAAGACTCGTCGTCAGACTTTCCGGATTGTGGTGACTCGAAATGACTGTCAAAGATCGACAAATGACAGCTGGGAGCAACAGCTTAACATTCATGAAGGAATTCACGGAGGAAACTGGGTATGTAATGATGGTCCATGGACCGACCTGGCCAAACCCTGCTTAACTTTGAAGATTGACACGTGCTGTAGATTTATTAAACCGAAATATGTTGGATATGTCAGGATTGTCTCCGTTAGGCTCGTACATCATGGGGGCAGACGATGGGTTTCGTGCTATGTAAACACACTGGGTGCGATACACTGTTTCTATTAAACTAACAAATTACTTGAAAATATAACTTAACACAATAACACGGCGCACAATGAATCGGATACAGTTCCAAGACGTCTCAACTCCTCCACGATCAGATATTCACTGTCGCCCTCGCCTCAGGCTGTAAATATCAGGGCTCTGTAGAAGCACGCTGTGATGTGGGTAGACTTATGAGTAGGTCGCGTGACGTCACCACCAGCGCACTTGCGATTCATTTTATGTCCGTCCTAATGACCAGATCCGACAAACAGGTATTTAACAATTAACATTTCTCGCTGTCTGTACATTTTATTTTCATTTTTAAAGACCCTGAAAATGTAGTTTAGTAATTTAGATGTTGCGATAAAGACTTACGATTATCTTTTTGTTTTTCACTAATTTGAATATAAATACTGCCTTCCTGATTATTGAGTCTACACTCTAACGAGCACTCATTTAGTACATCACGTCTTACTGAAATTTTGAAGGTAAGTGATTGTTTTTATTGCCTTACTTATTTCTGTTGTTTTTAAATTAGGAACTGGGGGGTTACCAAGACGTCTTAAAGCATAAATGTTGTAATTTAATCCAGTCTGGGAAAAAGACGGAGCTATAGAGGACATCTAGCACCATCTCTTTCCCACTTCGGAATAAGATTAAACGTCATGGTAGGCGGGGAAAAAGATGGCACGCCATGGTAGACCTGAGAGCCATAAGGCAAAGTGTTTTCTGCAACAACTATCAACAGTTTTGATGGAGATTGGCAAAACTAATACTTTCTGATTTCTTCATCAGCGTCATTGCAGAAAATGTCACTTTGTTCGACCTCTGCTACACTAAGAGACGGTCAAATTCTTTTGCAATTTATATTATGCTTCGTAGTTTAGTTCCGGGTTTGATTGTCGGGTTGGGCAAATTTTCAGGGACGCACTTAGTGCTGGTTCCTCTCTATAAGAGGCTGAACCCTATATCATCTTCTTTGCGGTGCAAATAATATTCAAACAGTAAGAAAATAGTAGCTCCGTGTTTGTTCAGCTATATGTGGTAGACTATGCTAGATTATTGAGTTTTTCCATCAGGAATTTCTAAGTATCAGCCACGGAGTCTGGATTTGTGCCCGATTCATGGCTATAGTCTCGCCCTCTATTACATGGGACTTCAACATAATTGGCGAAATGTTTGTCTTCTTGTAAGACATACTTCTGCCTAACCCTTCGGGGATTACAAGGCGTGATGTTATGTTATTTGGTTAGACTAGAAGCCGACCCCTGATGGGCTCATGGATGACTTAAATTTACAAGTGACGAGGTAGTTCTAACGAACTCCATGCAGTTAGCTTTCTGGCTAGCTTATGTTACAAGCGGACTATTTTTATCTAAAGCTTGAGCCGATACTCATATCAGCTCAGCAACAGAAAGCAGCAACAAAATCACGAAAAAAAAACAAAATTACGAATTATCATTTTTTTATTCCAGATGAACAGCTTCCTTCTGATCGCGTTGTTAGCAACAGCAGCAGTTGCATCTGTAGTCAGCAATGAAGTTGACGTGGCTAAAGCGATAGATGTCGAAAGATACGAGTACGACGAGACCGGCGTACCTTTGAGGACTGTGCCAGACGAGAGACAAAGTCTAACTGTTGGGGTCGTCGGCCCTGATGATAGACTTATGGCTAGGTTGGTACCACACACCTGAATAAATACCGAGAACTTTTATAACTTGCATAATACATTAGTGAGCGAGTACAGTGGTAGAGGGACTAATGATCCATGGTGACAGGAAGCTGGTCAAACAATTGAATGTGAACTTGTACCAAAAACTCGCAATTTTAAACGATATTTGTCGCTACACGTACTGACTGTCGCTAAATATCTCACGCGTATCATAATATAGGACCTGTGTATTATGTTAAGTATAGGGAAGTATATGACACATAACGACAGTTAATATGGGTAGCGATAGCTATCGTTTACAATTGCGAGTTTTTGATACAAGTTCACATTTAATTGTTTTTCCCCAGTTGAAGCGATTTGACTATAGTCAAAAGACAGTCGGTTTCAACAGTCAAGTTTTTGACATCGTCATATCGGAAATATTATGATACTTTTTTTAAAAATTGAAATTTTTCCATCACCGAGATGCTAAAAACTGGCAAAATTTCCTGTAAATGAATAATTATTTGATTTAAAAGAGTGCCCATGAAGTTATTGCCTCTTTCTACTCCATATAGATCTACGTGTTACTAGCGTCGCCATCTTGCATTATCAACACATTTCTCAAATGTGTGCCAATAGCGGCCTTCTGCGGTTGTCAATGTGTCACACTAATTAAAAAAAAATTGCTTACACTTTATATAATTTCACAGGGTTGTCCACACTGTTGCCGCTGCTTCATTCATTATCCATGACAATGACGTCACTGTCCGTGGAGCAGAACACACCAATATAACTTCAGTCCAAGTGACTCGCACTGGGACCGCTCAGCATGCCATCCCGACCATTAAAGCAGGAGGCCTTGGGCGCAGCTTTGTAACTGTTAATATATTAGGAGTAAGAGGACGTGCATTCGACTACGTTATCACTGTCTATTCATCTATTGGATGCGCAAATAGTTAGGGGCGGTGGCTTTTTGACTACGGCTTAGTTTTTCTGTAGTAGCCCAAAATGATATATATATTTAGCTTTATTTTAGTAGTAATACTGTTTTTGTGGGGTGTTCCTCAAAGGGCAATTATTTTAAGCGCAACCAACTAACAGCAACTAAATTATTCCTCGAAGCGCAACCATTAGTTACGCTCACAAATTCAAATTAAAAATATTATTTGTTTATTCCTCAAAGCGCAACCATGATGAAAAAAGAGAGGGGTATGATGGATTCATTAATTTTTTTTCAATCATGGTTGCGTAAAATAAAATAAAATAAAATATTTTTAATTTGAATTTTTGAGCGCAACTAATGGTTGCGCTTCGAGGAATACCCCGTTTTTGTAAGTCTTTCTAATTATATAATAAAATAAGTTGTTTAATGAATTTATGATATTTTATTTATTGCGAGTTGATGATTGATGTGAATGAAATATTTATGTCATCATCAGCCTAGCTTTTCCCAATTATATTAGAGTTGGCTTCCAGTCTGACCGGACGCAGCTAAACACCTGTTTTTTAAATAGAGTGCCTGCCTATCTGACCTCCATAACCCACTTACTAGGTAACACGATACCCCTCGATAAGAATGGTTGTCAGACTTTTTGGCGGCTTCAGACGAGATTGGTAGGTCTTCTACCAATGACAGTCGAGACAAACCACTAAGCGTGCTTTCCGAGGCACGGAGACAAGTCGGTATTTAATGGATGGTCACCCATTCTTGGACCGACTTCGGCAAGCACTGCTTAACATTGAAGATCATGACATGCAGCTGTTAAAATTTAGGCACTAACCCCTAATATTTATGTAATCCAGTAAAACTACGTAGGAGTATGCGATTTTAGCTTCCGAAGAGTTCGTGGCTATATGTATAATAACAGCTATTCGGGTCTATCGGTCAAGCCGCACTTGCCTAGGTTAGTCCGGATGGGTGACCACCCCTTACATACCAAGTTTCCTCTGTGCATCGGAAAGCACGTTAAGCCGTTGGTCCCGGCTGTCATTTGTAGATCTTTAACAATCGTTACAGGTCTGACAGCCAGTCGTACCAAGGGGTATTATGACACTCCTTGGTAATACTGGTTATCAGACTTGTCAGTCCGTTATACGTTACCCAGTACTAACTGGGTTGTGGAAAAATACGTGATCAGCCTCCAGAATATTTTATTTAAATTGATACCTTCGCGCGGACTGATTAAAGCGGTTGGTCTATAGGTTCACATAGAGATAAGATACTTCGCTGTTAACACAGCCTATGGCAGCCCACTGGTGGGCAAAGGCATCTTCGGTTCATGGAGCTGGGGGCGTCTGAAGCTACACTTCCTTTAACAAACATGGCCAGCTCACTGCCACTTCTGCTTGCCTACTCTACAAGCTATGTCGATAAGACAATTTTCCAGATGAAATCATTTCGGATCTTATTCTTGGACCCCTCGCTGTGCAATTGGAGAAAGAAACAGCTTTGCAGGTTGAAATATTCTCTCAAGCATTTCGTTGAAGTCATAAACTTGATAAGGTTAATGTAAAGAAAACTAAGAAAGAAAGTGAACAAAAAAATATATTTTTTAATTGTTTCATTTTTTATTTCACTAGGGCTTAATTTAAGCTACATTTCGAAAGAAAAAACCATCACAATGTCAGACCACAGCAACACGACTGGTTTCTTTTAAAACCTGACACTGCGGTTGACCGGTGACACGACATATTTTTAACCGACTTCCAAAAGGAGGTGGTTATCAAGTGGACTGTTTTTTTTTTGTGTATTCAGCGATATCTTCGCCAATTGTGAACCGATTTTGATGATTCTCACGAACTCTACGCGGGCGAAACCGCGGGCATAAGCTAGTGTAAAATAAATGCATAGCAAATATTAATTGTATAGGATATTACAACAAAAAATAGAAAAATAAAAA
The DNA here is from genome assembly GCA_963576755.1 of Noctua janthina. Taxonomy (NCBI): domain Eukaryota; kingdom Metazoa; phylum Arthropoda; class Insecta; order Lepidoptera; family Noctuidae; genus Noctua; species Noctua janthina. The sequence goes on along the minus strand of OY755068.1, from coordinate 9,941,926 downwards.
AACTTAAAAAAAAAAACCGAAAAAAGACACTGTACAATCACACGACGTCCCAATTTATCTACTTCAGTTTTGAAAAACTCATTAGTTATATTTAAGTTTTTTTGTCACCGACTTCTGAAGCTGAAGTTATTTTTCACTTTTTGTGTTTTTGAAGTCGGTTTTATTTTTTGCAAAAAAGTTTTTTTATTTTTAATATTACAAATGTGTTTTTCAAAACTGAAGTAGATAAATTGGGACGTCGTGTGATTGAACAGTGTCTTTTATAGTTAGGTTACAGGAAATTTTTATACATCACTTATCTACCATAGATTTCTATTCTAACGTTGTAACCGCGTCCCGAAGCCACTGCTTGTACTCTGAAAGTGACATGATTGTTCCCAACCCCTCCACTCACGATCAATAAACGCACATTCTGTGAGATGTCTACAGGTGTCACACGGATGGCAGATATTCTAGATCCTACTCTAATAGTTATATTACGAGGTCCCTCGGAGTGCGTGGCACTGAAAAGAAAAATTTATCATCATGGTTAAAAGTTATTCTAATATATTATTTACAACATAAATATTTTTTTTATTGAAAAGAACAGACATCCACACACACACTTTCACTTGACACTTTCTCGAAAACTGTTTCTTATTGCACTACTATTAGGTTCAACATGCAATGTATTTCACACGCGTGGATTTTTTATATTTTTCCGCACACGTGTGTAAATAAAATTTTCCACATATAACTATGCTTACTTATACTAAATCCAAATGGGTTCAATGACTATTGTAGGCGGTGATTGTTTTTTTTTTAAATCTCGGCAAAGAGATATGCGTCTTTATGATGTAAATATTTTTATACGCACTTGTACAAAAGTCTATCTGAGGAGCCGATGGTTCCCCAACTCTGTTGACGTGGAGTGGCTACCGCAGTCTGCGCCAGCCTCTCAGCCGCGTCAGCCAGCTGATCCACGTCAGTCACAACCACCTCTGGCGACTCGTTCACGTCCACGTCAAACACTTTGTATCCGTCAGCCACGTCAGGCACTTCATTGCTGACAACTGCACCTGTTGCTGCCGCTACAATCAACACCACGAGAAGTACGCTCTTCATCTGGAATGAAACAGAGATATTGTTTCTCAGGACCAATAGGTCAGTCACACAAAACAGTTTAACAAAGAAAATTACCTTTTTAATTTTATATCGGCCTGATTCTAAAAACTCTAAAGTGAACTCCTTTGAGGACAGTGTGAGTATAAGGTATATTCTGAAAGTTCCAGTATTTATAGTGAAATTAGAAAGCAAACGCTTTGATAAGATTTATCAGACCTGTTGCTGTCTAATAATAAACACAACGTCAATAAATCAGAGATAAAGTAAATAAGTAGTGAAATGACACCATTTAAAGTTATCTACTAGCAGGGGAAGTACTTTGTGCAGTCTCTCTGGCCCTAGAGATTTACAGGTAGGCAACGAACGGACTGCACGCGCTACGTCTTAGGGGCTGATGATGAACAAACACATGGCATCATCAACCGGCAGACGCGTGTCAGTCACACCTTGGTCCGGTCATTCCCAAGCCCTACCTTTCATCGCTTTGGAATGTGCGATTCTAAGTGTATCGCTCCACTCGCCGCTTGTACCGATGGATACGGCTTGCCCATGCACAGATCGTCTGCTTCAGGAAGTCAATACGCTCTGTGACGGGGGCCATTTAATCTCGAAAAGTAATATCAGTTCCCGAGAATGCCCGCCTCACAAAACGCATCACTCTAGGACGAGTATTGCCCTCCCTAAAGCAGATTAACTTGCCGATAAGTGCTCTAGCCGTACCGATACGCCGCTCAGTCCTGCTCTGCCAAGCTGGAACAGCTAAATTTGGTCGTATAGTTCTGTCGTTGTTGGGAAATTTGACGTGAGCTACACGACATGCCGCTACAGCTCCACAGTACAATATTGAGTGGGTATCGGTGATGTCTTTGCTGCTGTCAAAGTAGGTTGATAGCTCCGAATCTAGAGCACACACCAGTGCCTTGTTTATATTGTGCAAACGAGGTAGACGTCGTCTAAGTTCAGGCGGTGTGGAACGGTACTCCCGGAAAGCACCATCCAAAGCACTGCTCAATTGTGCGTTGCACTGGGTACTCACGGATATAACTTCGTCATCATCCTCTTCACCACCGTGGCCGGGTCGCGGTGGAGCACTGGAAACATTATGCAGCTGCACCGCGATCTTTGGCGAAGCAGGCGTAACTAGGTTCCATACATCGAAGCGTAGTCGATCAAGTACGGTGTCATCCAACATACGGTTACGCAGGATGACCCGTATCTGATCCGACACGCTGACACCTAGCTCAAGCCCCTGAAACAGAGAGACCATTTGACCACGGTACGCAGTTAAGTTGGTTCCCCCCTCAGCAGCCCCATAATATGCGCGCATGACGTTCTCATTAATGGACTGAGTCAGTCGCATGCGCGACACATTTCCACCAGCAGACTGCACAGTGCGGGACCCTGTTCGGGGCCTGTTGGCCTCAAGGTCCCAAGCCCGCTGGTGGCCATCCTTTTCCTCGTCCTCGTGCTGGTGGCGAAGTCGCCGGCGGGGAGAAAAACTTGTCGCTCGAGCTCGACGCAACTGCAGCGACTGGAAACACGGCACTCACGGTTGAGGCGCGTCCCGGCGCGCGGCGGTTGCGAGGCGGAGCTGAGCGACGACTTCGAGATGGTGGTTGTGCCTGTTGTTTTGTCCGGCTTCTAGTCAGCATTCCTGGGTATTTGTTTTGACATTTATTCGCTTTTTTCCGCTTTTGATATTTCGTACTTGTTCCAAATTATTTTATTCCATTTTCTTTTTTTTTTGTTTTATATTCTAATTGTTCAAAACTAAAAAAAAAAATTAGTCAAAAAAAAAATCATTGAATGGCAGAAAAATATTGCGTCACATTGACACCCGGGCTACAGATATGATAAGATTAATTATTTATTAGTCCTTTATTTATTTTCTTTACATATTGATTACATTTTTAATTATTTCAAAACAAAGTAATATAAAAAATATTTAAAATATGAAAAATAGTAGCCCACCGTCATCGGGAACAGGGTCCAGCTACCGGTGGTCAGGTCTCTTGAGAGAGGAAGATTATTATATTATTAAGATTAATTATTATTTCCTTTATTTATTTTTATACAAATCAGTTATATTTTTAAATATTCCTCACAAAAAACAATATAAAAAAATACATTGATTGAAACCGGTATCGGGAACAGGGCCCAAGCTAAGAGCGCTGAAGGCTGCCTCCTACAAGCAGAAGCCCTCCACCAGGCAAAGGGCTATGCCCTCAGCGGTCGCCTCTATCATGGCGGCAGCGGAGGCTAGATATGCGGGGCCCCCGCCAGACGGCATGGCCAAACTGCGGGCGGAGGTCGCTCGACTGACGGTCGCCACGGAGCTTCTCCAAGAAGAGAACAGGAAGCTCCGAGCAGACTTGGCCAGTCTGCGTGAGTCCGGCTCTCGCGAGGCGCCCCAAAATGGCCAGCAGCGACCAAGCCAGGCCGTGCCGGTGGAGAACCAGGTCCTGGACCTGGTCCGGCAGGAGCTGGCTGCCTTTCAGGCACGGTTCTTCGTCCTGGAGGGTATTGTTCTGCGCCCCCCCTTGGCGGCAAACAAAGCGCCCTCGGGCCCGAGGGCGGCCACATATGCGGCTGCTGCGGCTTCCGCACCGGGGCCGTCCAGCCAGGCCTCCAGCAGGGTTACGTCGGCCCCCGGAAAGCCGTCTCCGGCGAAATCGGCCCCGGTTGGGGGGGCGGCGGCCTTGAGGCAGGGCAAGGCGGCGGCCGACAAGAAGGGCAAGGCGGCGAATGTGCCAGCGCCAGCCGCGAGACAGCCGCCACCGCCGCCGCCCCCGTCCTCTAAGCCATCCGTGGCCGAGACCGGGTGGCAGGTGGCCGGAGTGAGCGAGGGAGCGAAGGGCGGCCAAAAAGGACAGGAGGCGGGAGCGGAAGCGCCAAGAAAAGTAGCGGAGCGGCGCTGCTAGGCTCAGTGCCCCGAAGACCGCAGCTGTAGTGATAACACTACAGCCGGAGGCGGAAAAGAAATGCTAGTTTCTTTACCGAAGCAAGTGATAATTATACAATAAGCACATGATTTCGAAAAATCAGAGGTGTCTTGTCTTGTAGGTTAACTTATATTTCTATATGTCGCAGTAAGATAGTTATATCCTTGACATAATTATATCCCTAGGGATATAGCAATATCCCGGAAGATACTAATATGAATGCTATTTATAACTATCTTACTAGACTAATCTAGTGAAATAATAAAATAAGAATATTTGATGCAAGAGCGAGCGAAGCGAGCTCGGGGCTTTGGTCACCCTGACTCGGACAGGTTAGGTATATCTCGATAAGTCATTTATTTCAGAACAATATACATTGTGTAGAAATTTATAACTAGATAACTATATCACGGCTAAAAAAATCTCACTGCGACATACACAATAACAATATGTACTATATTTATTTGCATTATAAATTAAAATCGCTTTTTTTGTCTGCCTATGTGCTTCGTACACAATGACGAAGTGGTTTTTTACCATCATTTATAGCATCAAGTCTGGAAAGTATAATTCAGTATTAAAAGCAGATAAATCTCGATGTTTTGACCTGTCATCATTGCACCCATGTAAAGTATGGGCGCGTTACTCGTATGTAAGAACTAACAGTAAGAACGCCTGCCAAAAATGTTAAACAGCGCAGTCATGATTATTAAGATTGCGCATGAAAACATAGACGGGATGGTTTAGTACGACTTATGCAAGTATACATGTCTAGCAAACAATTGGGCAAGCCTCTAAGTGCATGTCTATGTAGCAATGAAGCGTCATTCTCCTCTTCTTCTTCCATACTTCTCCATTACTCGTCATATCAACAGCCACCTCCTTTCTAGCCATATCATCCTTCACACAGTGCATACATCGCTTCTTTGGTCTTCTTCTACTCTTATACCCTTGTCTTGTCTTATATGTAGCAATGGACGATTCACGATTTATAATCGTTCAGTCTTTCGCCCGTACTACGCCAGGGCGCATATCTCGTAGCACTACGAGGCTCGCTACGGCGTAGCTCGTAGCTCTGTGCTACGATGGCCTGACCTCTCCGTACGGTTGCTACGAATAATTGCTACGGTCCCGTTTAAAGTGAATAATACAACACAATACTATCTTCCGACCCTTGTTGGATAATGTTATTTTCAAGAGAAGAATTTTATTCTCATAAGAACAATACATAGGTTCACTTACAATGAGATACAAAGTAATTGTTTATATCTAAATAAATACATTTTGTCTCTGATGCATGTTGGTGAAGTTATACAAAACAAATACATAGGAAGTGTCCTTCACTTATTAACTTAGCAATAGAGTTTAACTTCTTCTGTCATGATATTGCTAAATAAATAAGTGCTTTGACTTTACTGTTTGCTGCGATTATTACCGAACGTGGAGCGCTGATTCTCATAATCATGGCTAATTGTAATTTGATACATTGAAGTACCACCGCTCAGAAACAAAAAAAATAGTTTCAATGGATGCAAAACTAATAACGCAAAGAACTCTATTAATTTAAAACAATAATACTGATTTTGTTATGTACTTATGAAATTATATTACAGAACAACGAACGAGCTCATTTTTGAAATACAAACTTCCATATAAAACTTTGTGTAAATGTATGCATGTTTTAATAAAAACCTTTTGTTCTGAAGCTTATTTAATGATCACAAAACCATTAAATAAGTTGATACGTTAATAGTCTAATATTATTTAAGAATGTTGAGATGGATGTGACTAAAATGGATAAAGTAAGAATAGATAGTGGATATAAGAGGAAGTTTGAAAGTGGCGCCTGTTACAGAAAAGATGAAATGGAGTCGTTTGTCTACGCATGGTTATGTGATGAGGAGGGATGGAACGCATGTGACAAAAACAGTGATAAATATAAATGTTAATGGATGGATAGGGAGAGGAAGACCAAAGAAAAGATGGATTGATTGTGTGCGGAATGATGTGAAGGAAAAAGGAATAAATAATAACGTGTCGATGGACAGGGGAGAATGGAAGAAAAAACTTGTTGCGCCGACCCCAAGTAACATGGCACAAAGGCTTAAAGATGATAAGTCCAGTAATGTTTGTGTCAGACGTAAAAGCAAAATCTTCATCGATAACTTTATTTCTTGAAAATATTTTAATGTCCCCAAATATCGATGGAGTACTGGAAGCCACTGCCTCTGGCTGAAGTTAACCTAATAGTCACAAAGTTCATCCCCAGTCCTCCCGCTATGATTCTCGCGGTAGCCAGCTGTCCAGCCGTCTGAATCGCGCGGATAAAACTTATCCGGATGAGCGCAATCCCGCGGAAGTTAATATCTTGAATTACAACCTGGTTCGCTACGGCCTGCACGCGAGGAGTGTAGCTGAAACGAAAAATAAGCTATGGAATCATTCAATTATATCGATAGAAAAGTAGAAACGCATTAAAGGGCGTGAAAAAATTCGTCTACATCGCTGTCAACAGGAATAGTGCCCAGAATGCTGGCAGCATTGCCATGTTAGACGGCAATGCTGATTCTTTGACCAAAAAATAGGCCAGCACTCTGGTAACGGGAAGAGTACAGATCTTTAATGTGATTATATTATTTACTAGCTGACCCGCGCAACTTCGTCTGCGTCACAAAAGAGAGACATTTTTTATTGATGTTCCGCTCCTATTTGTCGTAGCGAGATGTTTTATAGCCTTTAGCCTTCTTCGATAATTGGGCTATCCAAACCTTAAATATTTTTTAAATTCGAACCAGAAGTTCCTGAGATTAGCGCGTTCAACCAAACAAGCAAACTCTTCAGCTTCATAATATTAGTATAGATTAGTCAATTAACCGTTTGGCCCGACACCCTGCAAGATTTTTTTATTAACATGTCAAACAAAAATGTTAGCAGAACTATTCTATCACGTCACATCTTCTTTTTCATGATAACTCTTTCCATAATAAACAATCATTCACAACTTTCAGCGGGGTTATTAAAATCGTATAAACTAGTGATTACTTAAGATCCGATTTTTATTCTGTAGTTTAGAAATTGCTTGAAATTAGAACTTTCAAAAGTTAAAATTCTTAGTTTTCCTTTCCTTGAGGGTTCTTACTTCGTTTAAATTCTTGTCTATCGCATACAAATGTTTGCATAAGTAAGCAATTATTACTTAAACTCAAGCTATTTCTTTAACTTGACTATACAGGGTGACTGTATCTGGACCCGTCATAGCAAATTCATATAAAAAGGAAGTCATTTGCTAATTTTTAGACCTGACTTTTCCTAGCTAAAGTTTTATGAGATATGTCAATCTTTATATTTTATTGAGATCTTCAGTTTTTTTTTCATTATTTCAATATTTTTTATTATTTGTTAGTAGTCATAAACATTTAAAATTAAAATATATCGGAACTTCAACCAAACAGGGTTAAAAAAAAATTGTAAAAATCCCAACGACGTATACAAATTGACATATCTCCCAAACTATAAAAATTTAGTTAGGAAAAGTTGGGTTCAATAATTATAATTAGTAAATGACCTCCTCTATATGCGAATTTGCTATGGCGGGTCCAGATCTAGTCACCCTGTATATATGAGTGTTAATGTTACTTACTGAGCTAGCAAGAAGTCCCGAAAGCCTATGGTTCCCATACTAATATTGTTGCTACGAGCGACCCCTTTCGCCTCTTCACGCTGAGCTTGCATTAAGGTAACCACAGAATCTCCATCCGCTTGTGGTCGTGCAATACTGACTGGCCTTTCATCTACGTCTGGTCGTACAATAATGATTGGCCAACTTTCACCTTCGTCTGGTCGTACAACGATGATTGGCCAACTTTCACCTTCATCTGGTCGTACAACAATGATTGGCCTTTTACTAGGTCCTTGCTGTACCACGATCTCGGATTCTTCACCCACCTCAGGGCGTAAAACGTGCACCCCTTTCTCCATCTGGCGGAACTCTTTCGCTGCCTCAAAGCTAGTCGATAGTGCTGCGAGCGTCATGACCAGAAATAGACACCTCATCTGTAAAAAGTTTTTAAGTTGTCACAAATTATGCGTGAGTGGTGCCATCTACACCACCACATGCGAACTAAACTGACGTTGCTACATCGCGGTATTCAGATTATCAACTACAGTATGACCACTTTAAGTGTGTAGTTCAAGGTGGCGCTGCTTGTCAAGAAAAAATGCATCAATATGTCAAACTTGGTACATTTATTTTAGTTCTGCTTTTTCCCGCCTGCTCAGATAAGATGGTTGAAGCGTATTTATTTATTTATGTACACAGAAAATACTTAACAGGACAATTTTAATTGGAGCACAAAGGTACTGCTTATTTCATCAAAAAAATCTTCCAGCAAACTTGCGGGAGGAAAGCTGGATTACTACTAACTATCTTATACACAGAAACCAAGCAGTCGAAGGTTTACTCCCTTTTCAATGAAGGATGAGGAACTTTACATCCTGTTTTCAAACCTAGTAATTAAAAAATGAAAAAAAAATGTATGTCACAGTCAAAACTACTTTTGACCGGTGATAACTATTTTAAGAATAACTAACATTTACACAGAAACTTATTAGGTTTTTTTTGTGTCCCTTTTCAAAACATTATGTTGTAGTAATTGTAGGACTAAGTGATTACAACGTTCTGAAACTATTTATTTTAAATGGAGAAAACGCATTTTAACATAATAAGGATTTTGACTGACACCAGTCAAAAGTGGTTTTGACCAATTAACAGTTTTGACCCGTAACATAAACATCCTTTTACTTTTTCCCGAACTTGCTGTGGCAAAAATCAATAGCGATCCAACAGAAACAGAGATTATTTCATTTTATAATTGTCTCATTAAAAACTTAGAACTTATTTCGATTATGGATATTAAAATAAAAGAACTTAGATAACCAAGAACATGCATAAACATATACCTACTTAAACATAGCTTGTGCATATTTATAGTTAAACAAGAATCTTTTAGCGCGTGGCGAAATACGAAACAATAGGACGCCATTTTTTTTTATTTTTTTTTTTATTTTACAGAACAAGAAGTAGCTAAACGTAACATACTGTACCCCGGAGCTGTACGAGGGGTACAGTGTTGAGTTCTGTCGTGTGTACCTATCCCCCTGGGGAAGAGGCGTGGGATTATGTATGTATGTATTTTACTCTTGATTACCATCACTACAGCGCCAAAAAATCTATTTAACACTTTACACAGAAAACAAGATACCCTTCCTTTCGTCCGATAAAAAACATAAATAATAATTTATTACTTATTACCTTTTCAATTTCACTTTTTCTTGATCCACAAAATACTATAGCAAAGTATGTCCTTTGAGCGTAAGCTATGTAACGCGGATGTATTTATAGCGAAATATTGATAAATTCGATAAGATTAATAGTATCAAAATTACAATGATTAAGTGAGTAAAGATTATGACTTAAGAAAAAAAAACATAATTAATTTCTTTTGTTGCTAAAATAAAATTTAAAAAAACATATAATCTGATTTAATCTGTGCATACATTGTCTAGTCTATGAAACATTATCGCACTAGACGAAATATAATTACTACTAGTTACACTTCTTTAGTGTAATCGTGAAATTATGATGTACTTGGAATTACTTTATACGAAGCCAGAATGCATAAAAAAATGCGGTGCGGATTGGTTAATATGGCTTCGAATTGTGGTTCTTCGAATTGTGGTTGCCGGTTTCCACTCGATGTTTTTCCACCGTTTTGAGAGCAGAGGTGACGAAATAAATTCCTCAAAGTAATGCAACTGCCTGGGACCGAACCCACGGCCGTTACCACTCTGCCAACACCCATTACTGTGACAATAGCTCTAAAGGAACCTCATTTATACAGCAGTGCTTAAGGCCGCAAATGCGCAGGAGCATTTCTTTTAGCGTACAGGTGGGGGTGCGTTCAGGAGCAGTTCCATAAAACGCCCCACTGCACGTTGCAGGAAAAAATCCTAGGAATTTGCGGCCTACAGCAAAAAAATACCTGTATATCTGTCAAAGATATTTAAATATTTACGAGCAATCCCGTCTATTACTCGTAAATATTTAGAGACGAAGAAAATCCAATACTTGCTACTACTTTGTATCAAGTAGGTCTGTGTAGCGTATACGCCCGCTTGTCAGGTAGCATTCGTGTATCAAAATCGAAAATATTCTGGATTAATATCTTACTTCTTCACGACATAGTATAAAACAAAGTCGCTTCCCTCTGTCTGTCCCTATGTATACTTAGATCTTAATAAAACTACGGAACAGATTTTGATATGGTTTTCAGTAATAGATAGAGTGATTCAAGAGGAAGGTTTATATATATATATATATATATATATATTACACCCGTGCAAAGCCGGGGCGGATCGCTAATACTTAATACTTTAAATGTGATTGTTTGTGAGGATGGATGGATGTTTGTTACTCTTTCACGCAAAAACTACTGAACGGATTTGAATGAAATTTAGCTCACAGATAGTTTACAACCTGGATTATCACAAATAATACTTTTTGTCTAGGTAGTATGATCGTCTGGGACAATTATCGAATTCCACGCGGGCAAAACCGCTGGCATAAACTGGTCTAAGTATACAAATATTCCCAATATCCGCTCTATAATTCTTTTAATTCTCTTTGATATCTATCCTACATTACAGAAGGCATTAATCCGTACTTAATCCACAGACATGCGATTAGTAATAAATTGACAGCTAATCTAAATGTTTTGAGACTAGACAAAGAAATTGTAAAGACACCGATTATTTTTTTTTTTTAAGAACGTTGCCCCACTCTAGGAATTTCTCCTGTATCGTGGGTGCGTTTACAAACATTTAAATTCACATACACAAACAGCCAGACCCGGAACAACTACCTGTAGATCATACAAATATTTGTTCCGTGCGGGGATCGAACCCGCGACACGCAGCGCAGCAGCCAATTGCTCAGCCACTGCGCCAATCGTGCCGTCAAAACGGTAAGTCACTCTCAGACTTTGCTGGATAGATGAGGATCTAGACAAAGTGGTAATTCATCATCGAAAACAATTATAAGTTTTTCGTTTTTCCGTCATTCCTTGCCAAATAGCCAAAATATCGAGCAGCGGACGAGTGATGTCAGCTGATGATAATGTCAATGAAACACTGAAAATATTGATAGTTTGCTGGAATATTACATTCCCATACTGCAAACAGTGAAATCAACAAATTGGAACACAGTGTAAGGGACGTCGTGGCACAAACCTTAGTCAAATCAGCTATTGCCTACATTTTGGAATGACTGATTTGGTAAAATGGGCAATCGATGAAAACTTCAGCTCTGGAGGGTCTAGATTCGTGTACGTACCGAATATATGAAGTATTTGTGTCACGCTAATTCAGCCGTATTTTGAATGAAACCGCTAAATTAGTTCTTTCAACATTATTTATTTAAAAACCTTGCATACATAACTGTTGTCTCACAAAAAGTACGTTACTTTATTTCTTAGGGCTATCACAAAAAATAAATCCTTTTTTCTCTAACTATTTGAACAACCGATTGTAGCATAAACGGAAATCGTGTATGAGAAGCCGCTTCCTCTAACTCCTAGAATATTGATGGTGACGAAGCTCCGCCCCAGTCCTCCTGCTTTGATGGTCGGGATAGCATGCATGGTGTTGCCTACTCTATCCACTCGGATTGTTGTGATGTTGGTCTGATGAGCGCCATGGAAGGTAACGTCTTGGTCGTGGATTATAAACGCAGCCGCTGCCACGTTGTGTGTGATTCTAAAATGCAAGGAACTTTATTGTCATTTTAATTACAATATTAACATCATGATCATGTGTGTGTTTATAACCAGGTGTTTGAACACGGACAAAGCAAAGTAATATATAAGGGTCTAGCACGTGGCATTCTGTAATTTCAGCCTACTCAGACGAGAAATTTTCATACACAAAATTATTTTTAGTATATGCGAAACCTGAACATAGTTTGTTCAGAATAAGTAACTGAATCGATCCAATAATTTTTAAACTATGTTATATTTTGTCCCAAAAATATTTAAAAAAGTTAGAAGTTGGACACCGAGCGACATTAAGTACCTATCGCAATCATTTAGGTACTGCCAAATTATTTTATCCATGAGGTCAAGACGACGCTGGAGGCGCGTGCGCGTGCGCGCTGAGTGGTGACCACGTTTTTATGCGGACAACCAGGTAACATAACAAGCTTACAACTTTGTGATTTTTCATGATACTGTTTTCAAATTTTGTATATAGATTCTTTACTTAAAAATACTAGACACGTGTTTCAGGTTTCGCATAATACTAAAACTAATTTTGTATAGGTGACTGTTAATTAGTGACCGGTACTTATACACCTGATTGTACTCATGATAACAAACAACTTTCCCAAAGAAACTTTTTTTTATACTTGTTCACTTTTATCCTAATAACACAAGAGCCGTATGAATTTCGCTCGCGCGTGTTGTCAGCTATTAGCCGCGTGACGCCGTTCTGTCTCCTACTGTGCTCTGCGTACCCACTGTTGCACGGTACGATAGTAATGACACAGAACGGCGAACAGCTGATAGGTCACAGGTGAATTTCACACGGCTGTTGTGTTATTGGGATAAAAGTAAACGAGCAGGTATAAAATAAAATGTTTTTTTGGGAAAGTTATTTCTCATCATGAGTTATACTCATGATGAGTATAACTAGAGACTCTACTATGAGAGAATAGGTAGTCTGAAAACCAGTCGTAGGACGGGGTATCGTGTTACCAATAACTAAGTAAAAATAAATTGCGAAGAGGCCAGTTAGAAAAAAAACACTGATAGCCAAACGCATCTTTCATCAGTAAGTCTAAAAGCAACAAAATTAAAGAATGACCTATTTTCAGATTAATGTTACCTACCTAGACACTAGCCTATCATCAGGGCCGATGACTCCAACTCTAAGGCTCTGTCGTTCTACTGGTACAGTCCGCTTTGGCACACCGTCCTGGTCGTACTCAATTTCGCCTGGTTCATCCATTTCAGTCACCTCAGCCTCTTTAGCTACCTCTGCCACTTTAGCCACTTTAGCCACTTGTGGCACATCAGCCTCTTGTGGCACTTCAGCCACTTTAGTCATTTCAGCCTCCTCTGGCACTCCAGGTACTTGATTGCTGACTGATGCAGCTGCAGCTGTTGCTAACAACGCGAAGAGAAGTAAGCTATTCATCTGGAATAAAAAATAATGTCGGTAATCTACTTATCTCGTATTATTATGATAAGAAGCTCGCTTCGCTAAAAATATAAGCTAATCAAAAAATTGTTAGCAGGGGTAAGTACCTATACAAGGCCTAATTTGTGTTAGGTAAACTCCCCGTAGACATGATGAGTAACGATAAACGATAACAAATTTTATTGTTTATTTTTGGGTCAACGACCAAAGATATGCAGTTAGTCACTTTTAATTATATATTATAATTTAAAAATCAGTTTTATTTGTGTGTAATCTTCACAGACACGTTGGATTGATATCTAAACACGATAAAACCAGAACAAAGAGAAACCTTTTTTTTAATTCATATTTCATTCAACCTGCGCTAATTGACCCTAAATAATAAACATTTTTTTTTCTTTTCTATTCATTTGAAGCGCTTTAATTCTTTTTTACATGCACATATTTTTATTATTATTTTAGGTTTATATAGTAAATTAGGTGTGTTTCACGTTTTTGGAGTTTTACCACCTAAAATGTTTCTAAGTTATTCCGACTATTTTAATATATCCCAATTATCCGTATTTTTTTTATAATTTGGCCCTCCTGCTGTTTTTTCATTGCACGGTAAAGCCTTCTACTCATGCAAAGAATGTTAGTTAATTCACCATAGACCAACCAGTGAGCAGACATCATAGACATACCTAGTGATTTCGTGTAGACTTTATGCCACCCACAAAAAAAGCCTATGGCCTATTTACTGGTCACAGTTTTAAAACTCCGGACTATGGAGTGAGCTACTAAGTCTTTTAGTTTTCTAAGTTTTTCTGGTTACTGGTATACTTCCTTATGCTAGCTGACATTTGGTAAATATAATTTATCTTATTTAACTCTTTGTGTTTAATGTTTTCTAGTTCCAACTTTCTATATAAAATCAGTTTTTTTTTAACTAACAGACAGATGTGTTGCTGGGGTGTTTGTTCCGCCACTTCTTCTTTCCAGCCAAAACGCTAGGAATTGTAGAAGGGCGAGCGTTTAGGGAGACAGTCTCTTGTAAACTTTGACGTTCAAAAAGTGCTTATTGGGGGACTGTCTCTTGTAAACTTTGACGTTCAAAAAGTGCTTATTGGGGGACTGTCTCTTGTAAACTTTGACGTTCATAAAGTGCTTATTGGGGGACAGTCTCTTGTAAACTTTGACGTTCATAAAGTGCTTATTGGGGGACTGCCTCTTGTAAACTTTGACGTTCAAAAAGTGCTGATTATCACCCTAATTTGAATAAATGACTCTTGCTTTTGAAACAATTTGTAACAATCATTTGTTTCTGTACAAAATCGAATTTTGTATTTTTACATAACAAGCGAATGCCACAATGAGGGAGCGCTTTAAGTTACTAAAAGCTTTTTGAATGTTGTTGTAGAAATCATTGATAATGAAAATACGAAATAATTTGAAAGCGAATGACATTTGTTTTGGAGCTCAAGTCCTGAGTGTGAATAATGTGAAGTGACCAAAATAATTACGACAATGAAAAAAAATCACTTACCTTTATAATTTTACTACGTCTTGATGATTTAAATGCAGCTAAATATTATAAAAATACTTCCGAAGGAGACAGTCTTTATATTGTATTACAACTGATCAAAGGATGATAAGATTATAATCCTATGTTTTTATCATAATATTGCTAATTGCTATCACGACCTACTTAATTTTAGCTTTAAATGGAAAAAAAAATGTACACACAGTGACACAAGTAAAATTATAATTCTACATTAATTGTCTATGTGTAAAAAAACAATACTAATATTCAAACAGCAGCAAGAGATCATAAACTTTAGGGCAAAGTGGCATACGACCACGGCCATCCTCTGAATATTACTATGTATATAATATTTATTTATTTATTATTTATTTATTTAAATGCCTTAAACTATCATTACAGGTATAACAAGACCCCTACCGAAGCCGAAACGCACTTGTTTTACCGTGATTTTTCAGTAGTCGGGTTTTAATTTTTTTATTAATAATATTCCTTAATTTTGCATGATAGTTTTTAGCGAATTGTTTGAGCAGCAGTAAAAAACTCGACCAACTATATTCTACCATATTCTAGCAAATAATAAAATCATTTCATGTCAAACCTTCCTTGGACTGACGACAGCAAGTACCACTTTACCATATACATTTAGTACGTCGGTGTCTGTTTCCAGTCTAACCGGATGCACCTGAATACCATTATTTGACATGGATTGAGATGCCTATCTGACCTTTACAACCCACTAACTAGCTAAAACGATAGCCCTTGGTAAGACTCGTCGTCAGACTTTTTCGGATTGTGGTGACTCGAAATGACTGTCAAAGATCGACAAATGACAGCTGGGAGCAACAGCTTAACATTCATGAAGGAATTCACGGAGGAAACTGGGTATGTAATGATGGTCCATGGACCGACCTGGCCAAACCCTGCTTAACTTTGAAGATTGACACGTGCTGTAGATTTATTAAACCGAAATATGTTGGATATGTCAGGATTGTCTCCGTTAGGCTCGTACATCATGTGGGCTGTCGATGGGTTTCGTGCTATGTAAACACACTGGGTGCGATACACTGTTTCTATTAAACTAACAAATTACTTGAAAATATAACTTAACACAATAACACGGCGCACAATGAATCGGATACAGTTCCAAGACCTCTCAACTCCTCCACGATCAGATATTCACTGTCGCCCTCGCCTCGAGCTGTAAATATCAGGGCTCTGTAGAAGCACGCTGTGGTGTGGGTAGACTTATGAGAAGGTCGCGTGACGTCACCACCAGCGCACTTGCGATTCATTTTATGTCCGTCCTAATGACCAGATCCGACAAACAGGTATTTAACAATTAACATTTCTCGCTGTCTGTACATTTTATTTTCATTTTTAAAGGCCCTGAAAATGTAGTTTAGTAATTTAGATGTTGCGATAAAGACTTACGATTATCTTTTTGTTTTTCACTAATTTGAATATAAATACTGCCTTCCTGATTATTGAGTCTACACTCTAACGAGCACTCATTTAGTACATCACGTCTTACTGAAATTTTGAAGGTAAGTGATTGTTTTTATTGCCTTACTTATTTCTGTTGTTTTTAAATTAGGAACTGGGGGGTTACCAAGACGTCTTAAAGCATAAATGTTGTAATTTAATCCAGTCTGGGAAAAAGACGGAGCTATAGAGGACATCTAGCACCATCTCTTTCCCACTTCGGAATAAGATTAAACGTCATGGTAGGCGGGGAAAAAGATGGCACGCCATGGTAGACCTGAGAGCCATAAGGCAAAGTGTTTTCTGCAACAACTATCAACAGTTTTGATGGAGATTGGCAAAACTAATACTTTCTAATTTCTTCATCAGCGTCATCGCAGAAAATGTCACTTTGTTCGACCTCTGCTACACTAAGAGACGGTCAAATTCTTTTGCAATTTATATTATGCTTCGTAGTTTAGTTCCGGGTTTGATTGTCGGGTTGGGCAAATTTTCAGGGACGCACTTAGTGCTGGTTCCTCTCTATAAGAGGCTGAACCCTATATCATCTTCTTTGCGGTGCAAATAATATTCAAACAGTAAGAAAATAGTAGCTCCGTGTTTGTTCAGCTATATGTGGTAGACTATGCTAGATTATTGAGTTTTTCCATCAGGAATTTCTAAGTATCAGCCACGGAGTCTGGATTTGTGCCCGATTCATGGCTATAGTCTCGCCCTCTATTACATGGGACTTCAACATAATTGGCGAAATGTTTGTCTTCTTGTAAGACATACTTCTGCCTAACCCTTCGGGGATTACAAGGCGTGATGTTATGTTATTTGGTTAGACTAGAAGCCGACCCCTGATGGGCTCATGGATGACTTAAATTTACAAGTGACGAGGTAGTTCTAACGAACTCCATGCAGTTAGCTTTCTGGCTAGCTTATGTTACAAGCGGACTATTTTTATCTAAAGCTTGAGCCGATACACATATCAGCTCAGCAACAGAAAGCAGCAACAAAATCACGAAAAAAAAACAAAATTACGAATTATTATTTTTTTATTCCAGATGAACAGCTTCCTTCTGATCGCGTTGTTAGCAACAGCAGCAGTTGCATCTGTAGTCAGCAATGAAGTTGACGTGGCTAAAGCGATAGATGTCGAAAGATACGAGTACGACGAGACCGGCGTACCTTTGAGGACTGTGCCAGACGAGAGACAAAGTCTAACTGTTGGGGTCGTCGGCCCTGATGATAGACTTATGGCTAGGTTGGTACCACACACCTGAATAAATACCGAGAACTTTTATAATTTGCATAATACATTAGTGAGCGAGTACAGTGGTAGAGGGACTAATGATCCATGGTGACAGGAAGCTGGTCAAACAATTGAATGTGAACTTGTACCAAAAACTCGCAATTTTAAACGATATTTGTCGCTACACGTACTGACTGTCGCTAAATATCTCACGCGTATCATAATATAGGACCTGTGTATTATGTTAAGTATAGGGAAGTATATGACATATAACGACAGTTAATATGGGTAGCGATAGCTATCGTTTACAATTGCGAGTTTTTGATACAAGTTCACATTTAATTGTTTTTCCCCAGTTGAAGCGATTTGACTATAGTCAAAAGACAGTCGGTTTAAACAGTCAAGTTTTTGACATCGTTATATCGGAAATATTATGATACTTTTTTTAAAAATTGAAATTTTTCCATCACCGAGATGCTAAAAACTGGCAAAATTTCCTGTAAATGAATAATTATTTGATTTAAAAGAGTGCCCATGAAGTTATTGCCTCTTTCTAATCCATATAGATCTACGTGTTACTAGCGTCGCCATCTTGCATTATCAACACATTTCTCAAATGTGTGCCAATAGCGGCCTTCTGCGGTTGTCAATGTGTCACACTAATTAAAAAAAAATTGCTTACACTTTATATAATTTCACAGGGTTGTCCACACTGTTACCGCTGCTTCCTTCATTATCCATGACAATGACGTCACTGTCCGTGGAGCAGAACACACCAATATAACTTCAGTCCAAGTGACTCGCACTGGGACGGCTCAGCATGCCATCCCGACCATTAAAGCAGGAGGCCTTGGGCGCAGCTTTGTAACTGTTAATATATTAGGAGTAAGAGGACGTGCATTCGACTACGTTATCACTGTCTATTCATCTATTGGTTGCGCAAATAGTTAGGGGGGGTGGCTTTTTGACTTCGGCTTAGTTTTTCCGTAGTAGCCCAAAATGATTTATATATTTAGCTTTATTTTAGTAGTAATACTGTTTTTGTGGGGTATTCCTCAATGGGCAATTATTTTAAGCGCAACCAACTAAGAGCAACTAAATTATTCCTCGAAGCGCAACCATTAGTTACGCTCACAAACTCAAATTAAAAATATTATTTGTTTATTCCTCAAAACGGTGAAGGAAAACATCGTGAGGAAACCGGCATGTCCTAGAACCTAAAAATTCGAAGACATGTGACATCTACCAATCCGCACTGGGCCCGCGTGGTGGATTATAGCCCATTCCCTCTCATAGAGAGGAGGCCTGTGTCCCAGCAGTGGGAACATTATAGGCTGCTGCTATGCTATGCTATGCTATTCCTCAAAGCGCAACCATGATGAGAAAAGAGAGGGGTATGATGGATTCATTAATTTTTTTTCAATCATGGTTGCGTAAAATAAAATAAAATAAAATATTTTTAATTTGAATTTTTGAGCGCAACTAATGGTTGCGCTTCGAGGAATACCCCGTTTTGTAAGTCTTTCTAATTATATAATAAAATAAGTTGTTTAATGAATTTATGATATTTTATTTATTGCGAGTTGATGGTTGATGTGAATGAAACATTTATGTCATCATCAGCCTAGTTTTTCCCAATTATATTAGAGTTGGCTTCCAGTCTGACCGGACGCAGCTAAACACCTGTTTTTTAAATAGAGTGACTGCCTATCACATCACGCCACCCACATACTAGGTAACACGATACCCCTTGATAAGAATGGTTGTCAGACTTTTTGGCTTCTAACTCATTACGGCTGTGATTCAGACGAGATTCAATAATAATGAATAACCTTAATCCATTCCCTGTAAAAAAATCAAATGATCACAACTTTTTACTCGTTAAAGCTACAAGGTGGAAATTGAAAGACGTGAGGGTAGCAATCAGGTAGCAATTATTCAAGTAAAAATAATAACACGAATTTGAATAGTTCACACAAACGGAGAGTTGACCAGTCATCCTGATATCAGAATGGCTGGTATTTTTCAAGTCCCTTTATTTTGTTTCCAAGTTAGGTAGCAATTAATTGATTATAGGTAGTAAAAGGTAGCAAATAGGTAGCAATTTTTGGTCACCAGCCTGACGCGAACCGATACAGGCAACCAGCCATACTGACCCACACGAAGAGTTCGTGGCTATATGTATAATAACAGCTATTCGGGTCTATCGGTCAAGCCGCGCTTGCCTAGGTTGGTCCGGATGGGTGACCACCCCTTACATACCAAGTTTCCTCTGTGCATCGGAAAGCACGTTAAGCCGTTGGTCCCGGCTGTCATTTGTAGATCTTTAACAATCGTTACAGGTCTGACAGCCAGTCGTACCAAGGGGTATTATGACACTCCTTGGTAATACTGGTTATCAGACTTGTCAGTCCGTTATACGTTACCCAGTACTAACTGAGTTGTGGAAAAATACGTGATCAGCCTCCAGAATATTTTATTTAAATTGATACCTTCGCGCGGACTATTTAAAGCGGTCGGTCTATAGGTTCACATAGAGACCAGATACGTCGCTGTTAACACAGCCTATATCAGCCCACTGGTGGGCAAAGGCATCGTCGGGGCGTCTGAAGCTACACTTCCTTTAACAAACATGGCCAGCTCACTGCCACTTCTGCTTGCCTACTCTACAAGCTATGTCGATAAGACAATTTTCCAGATGAAATCATTTCAGATCTTATTCTTGGACCCCTCGCTGTGCAATTGGAGAAAGAAACAGCTTTGCAGGTTGAAATATTCTCTCAAGCATTTCGTTGAAGTCATAAACTTGATAAGGTTAATGTAAAGAAAACTAAGAAAGAAAGTGAACAAAAAAATATATTTTTTATTTGTTTAATTTTTTATTTCACTAGGGCTTAATTTAAGCTACATTTCGAAAGAAAAAACCATCACAATGTCAGACCACAGCAACACGACTGGTTTCTTTTAAAACCTGACACTGCGGTTGACCGGTGACACGACATATTTTTAACCGACTTCCAAAAGGAGGTGGTTATCAAGTGGACTGTTTTTTTTTTGTGTATTCAGCGATATCTTCGCCAATTGTGAACCGATTTTGATGATTCTCACGAACTCTACGCGGGCGAAACCGCGGGCATAAGCTAGTGTAAAATAAATGCATAGCAAATATTAATTGTATAGGATATTACAACAAAAAATGGAAAAATAAAAAAACTTAAAAAAAAAACCGAAAAAAGACACTGTACAATCACACGACGTCCCAATTTATCTACTTCAGTTTTGAAAAACTCATTAGTAATATTAAAGTTTTTTTGTCACCGACTTCTGAAGCTGAAGTTATTTTTCACTTTTTTGTGTTTTTGAAGTCGGTTTTATTTTTTGCAAAAAAGTTTTTTTATTTTTAATATTACAAATGTGTTTTTCAAAACTGAAGTAGATAAATTGGGACGTCGTGTGATTGAACAGTGTCTTTTATAGTTAGGTTACAGGAAATTTTTATACATCACTTATCTACCATAGATTTCTATTCTAACGTTGTAACGGCGTCCCGAAGCCACTGCTTGTACTCTGAAAGTGACATGATTGTTCCCAACCCCTCCACTCACGATCAATAAACGCACATTCTGTGAGATGTCTACAGGTGTCACACGGATGGCAGATATTCTAGATCCTACTCTAATAGTTATATTACGAGGTCCCTGGGAGTGCGTGGCACTGAAAAGAAAAATTTATCATCATGGTTAAAAGTTATTCTAATATATTATTTACAACATAAATATTTTTTTTATTGAAAAGAACAGACATCCACACACACACTTTCACTTGACACTTTCTCGAAAACTGTTTCTTATTGCACTACTATTAGGTTCAACATGCAATGTATTTCATACACGTGGATTTTTTATATTTTTCCGCACACGTGTGTAAATAAAATTTTCCACAGATAACTATGCTTACTTATACTAAATCCAAATGGGTTCAATGACTATTGTAGGCGGTGATTATTTTTTTTTAAATATCGGCAAAGAGATATGCGTCTTTATGATGTAAATATTTTTATACGCACTTGTACAAAAGTCTATCTGAGGAGCCGATGGTTCCCCAACTCTGTTGACGTGGAGTGGCTACCGCAGTCTGCGCCAGTCTCTCAGCCGCGTCAGCCAGCTGATCCACGTCAGTCACAACCACCTCTGGCGTCTCGTTCACGTCCACGTCAAACACTTTGTATCCGTCAGCCACGTCAGGCACTTCATTGCTGACAACTGCACCTGTTGCTGCCGCTACAAACAACACCACGAGAAGTACGCTCTTCATCTGGAATGAAACAGAGATATTGTTTCTCAGGACCAATAGGTCAGTCACACAAAACAGTTTAACAAAGAAAATTACCTTTTTAATTTTATATCGGCTTGATTCTGAAAACTCTAAAGTGAACTCCTTTGAGGACAGTATTATATTATGTATTTATAGTGAAATTAGAAAGCAAACGCTTTGATAAGATTTATCAGACCTGTTGCTGTCTAATAATAAACACAACGTCAATAAATCAGAGATAAAGTAAATAAGTAGTGAAATGACACCATTTAAAGTTATCTACTAGCAGGGGAAGTACTTTGTGCAGTCTCTCTGGCCCTGGAGATTTACAAGTAGGCAACGAACGGACTGCACGTGCTACGTCTTAGGGGCTGATGATGAACAAACACATGGCATCATCAACCGGCAGACGCGTGTCTGTCACACCTTGGTCCGGTCATTTCCAAGCCCTACCTTTCATCGCTTTGGAATGTGCGATTCTGAGTGTATCGCTCCACTCGCCGCTTGTACCGATGGATACGGCTTGCCCATGCACAGATCGTCTGCTTCAGGAAGTCAATACGCTCTGTGACGGGGGCCATGTAATCTCGAAAAGTAATATCAGTTCCCGAGAACGCCCGCCTCACAAAGCGTATCACTCTAGGACGAGTATTGCCCTCCGTGAAGCAGATTAACTTGCCGATAAGTGTTCTAGCCTTACCGACACGCCGCTCAATCCTGCTCTGCCAAGCTGAAACAGCTAAATTGGGTCGTATAGTTCTGTCGTTGTTGGGAAATTTGACGTGAGCTACACAACATGCCGCTACAGCTCCACAGTACAATATTGAGTGGGTATCGGCGATGTCTTTGCTGCTGTCAAAGAAGGTTGATAGCTCCGAATCTAGAGCACACACCAGTGCCTTGTTTTTCTTGTGCAAACGAGGTAAACGTCGTCTAAGTTCAGGCGGTGTGGAACCGTACTCCCGGAAAGCACCATCCAAAGCACTGCTCAATTGTGCGTTGCACTGGGTACTCACGGATATAACTTCGTCATCATCCTCTTCACCACCGTGGCCGGGTCGCGGTGGAGCACTGGATACATTATGCAGCTGCACCGCGATCTTTGGCGAAGCAGGCGTAACTAGGTTCCATACATCGAAGCGTAGTCGATCAAGTACGGTGTCATCCAACATACGGTTACGCAGGATGACCCGTATCTGATCCGACACGCTGACACCTAGCTCAAGCCCCTGAAACAGAGAGACCATTTGACCACGGTACGCAGTTAAGTTGGTTCCCCCCTCAGCAGCCCCATAATATGCGCGCATGACGTTCTCATTAATGGACTGAGTCAGTCGCATGCGCGACACATTTCCACCAGCAGACTGCACAGTGCGGGACCCTGTTCGGGGCCTGTTGGCCTCAAGGTCCCAAGCCCGCTGGTGGCCATCCTTTTCCTCGTCCTCGTGCTGGTGGCGAAGTCGCCGGCGGGGAGAAAAACTTGTCGCTCGAGCTCGACGCAACTGCAGCGACTGGAAACACGGCACTCACGGTTGAGGCGCGTCCCGGCGCGCGGCGGTTGCGAGGCGGAGCTGAGCGACGACTTCGAGATGGTGGTTGTGCCTGTTGTTTTGTCCGGCTTCTAGTCAGCATTCCTGGGTATTTGTTTTGACATTTATTCGCTTTTTTCCGCTTTTAATATTTCGTACTTGTTCCAAATTATTTTATTCCATTTTCTTTTTTTTTTGTTTTATATTCTAATTGTTCAAAACTAAAAAAAAAAATTAGTCAAAAAAAAAATCATTGAATGGCAGAAAAATATTGCGTCACATTGACACCCGGGCTACAGATATGATAAGATTAATTATTTATTAGTCCTTTATTTATTTTCTTTACATATTGATTACATTTTTAATTATTTCAAAACAAAGTAATATAAAAAATATTTAAAATATGAAAAATAGTAGCCCACCGTCATCGGGAACAGGGTCCAGCTACCGGTGGTCAGGTCTCTTGAGAGAGGAAGATTATTATATTATTAAGATTAATTATTATTTCCTTTATTTATTTTTATACAAATCAGTTATATTTTTAAATATTCCTCACAAAAAACAATATAAAAAAATACATTGATTGAAACCGGTATCGGGAACAGGGCCCAAGCTAAGAGCGCTGAAGGCTGCCTCCTACAAGCAGAAGCCCTCCACCAGGCAAAGGGCTATGCCCTCAGCGGTCGCCTCTATCATGGCGGCAGCGGAGGCTAGATATGCGGGGCCCCCGCCAGACGGCATGGCCAAACTGCGGGCGGAGGTCGCTCGACTGACGGTCGCCACGGAGCTTCTCCAAGAAGAGAACAGGAAGCTCCGAGCAGACTTGGCCAGTCTGCGTGAGTCCGGCTCTCGCGAGGCGCCCCAAAATGGCCAGCAGCGACCAAGCCAGGCCGTGCCGGTGGAGAACCAGGTCCTGGACCTGGTCCGGCAGGAGCTGGCTGCCTTTCAGGCACGGTTCTTCGTCCTGGAGGGTATTGTTCTGCGCCCCCCCTTGGCGGCAAACAAAGCGCCCTCGGGCCCGAGGGCGGCCACATATGCGGCTGCTGCGGCTTCCGCACCGGGGCCGTCCAGCCAGGCCTCCAGCAGGGTTACGTCGGCCCCCGGAAAGCCGTCTCCGGCGAAATCGGCCCCGGTTGGGGGGGCGGCGGCCTTGAGGCAGGGCAAGGCGGCGGCCGACAAGAAGGGCAAGGCGGCGAATGTGCCAGCGCCAGCCGCGAGACAGCCGCCACCGCCGCCGCCCCCGTCCTCTAAGCCATCCGTGGCCGAGACCGGGTGGCAGGTGGCCGGAGTGAGCGAGGGAGCGAAGGGCGGCCAAAAAGGACAGGAGGCGGGAGCGGAAGCGCCAAGAAAAGTAGCGGAGCGGCGCTGCTAGGCTCAGTGCCCCGAAGACCGCAGCTGTAGTGATAACACTACAGCCGGAGGCGGAAAAGAAATGCTAGTTTCTTTACCGAAGCAAGTGATAATTATACAATAAGCACATGATTTCGAAAAATCAGAGGTGTCTTGTCTTGTAGGTTAACTTATATTTCTATATGTCGCAGTAAGATAGTTATATCCTTGACATAATTATATCCCTAGGGATATAGCAATATCCCGGAAGATACTAATATGAATGCTATTTATAACTATCTTACTAGACTAATCTAGTGAAATAATAAAATAAGAATATTTGATGCAAGAGCGAGCGAAGCGAGCTCGGGGCTTTGGTCACCCTGACTCGGACAGGTTAGGTATATCTCGATAAGTCATTTATTTCAGAACAATATACATTGTGTAGAAATTTATAACTAGATAACTATATCACGGCTAAAAAAATCTCACTGCGACATACACAATAACAATATGTACTATATTTATTTGTATCATAAATTAAAATCGCTTTTTTTGTCTGCCTATGTGCTTCCTACACAATGACGAAGTGGTTTTTTACCATCATTTAGAGCATTAAGTCTGGAAATTTTAATTCAGTATTAAAAGCAGATAAATCTCGATGTTTTGACCTGTCATCATTGCGCATGAAAACATAGACGGGATGGTTTAGTACGACTTATGCAAGTATACATGTCTAGCAAACAATTGGGCAAGCCTCTAAGTGCATGTCTATGTAGCAATGAAGCGTCATTCTCCTCTTCTTCTTCCATACTTCTCCATTACTCGTCATATCAACAGCCACCTCCTTTCTAGCCATATCATCCTTCACACAGTGCATACATCGCTTCTTTGGTCTTCTTCTACTCTTATACCCTTGTCTTGTCTTATATGTAGCAATGGACGATTCACGATTTATAATCGTTCAGTCTTTCGCCCGTACTACGCCAGGGCGCATATCTCGTAGCACTACGAGGCACGCTACGGCGTAGCTCGTAGCTCTGTGCTACGATGGCCTGACCTCTCCGTACGGTTGCTACGAATAATTGGTACGGTCCCGTTTAAAGTGAATAATACAACACAATACTATCTTCCGACCCTTGTTGGATAATGTTATTTTCAAGAGAAGAATTTTATTCTCATAAGAACAATACATAGGTTCACTTACAATGAGATACAAAGTAATTGTTTATATCTAAATAAATACATTTTGCCTCTGATGCATGTTGGTGAAGTTATACAAAACAAATACATAGGAAGTGTCCTTCACTTATTAACTTAGCAATAGAGTTTAACTTCTTCTGTCATGATATTGCTAAATAAATAAATGCTTTGACTTTACTGTTTGCTGCGATTATTACAGTGGTTAATTGTAATTTGATGCATTGAAGTACCACCGCCCAGAGTCTAAAATATAGTTTTCATGGATGCAAAACTAATAACTATATTAATTTAAAATAAAAATATTGATTTTGTTATGTTTTAGGAAATTATATTACAGAACAACGAACGAGCTCGTTTTTGAAATACAAACTTATAAAACTTTGTGTAAATGTATGCATGTTTTAATAAAAACCTTTTGTTCTCAAGCTTATTTAATGATCACAAAACCATTAAATAAGTTGATACGTTAATAGTCTAATATTATTTAAGAATGTTGAGATGGATGTGACTAAAATGGATAAAGTAAGAATAGATAGTGTATATAAGAGGAAGTTTGAAAGTGGCGCCTGTTACAGAAAAGATGAAATGGAGTCGTTTGTCTACGCATGGTCATGTGATGAGGAGGGATGGAACGCATGTGACAAAAACAGTGATAAATATAAATGTTAATGGATGGATAGGGAGAGGAAGACCAAAGAAAAGACGGATTGATTGTGTGCGGAATGATGTGAAGGAAAAAGGAATAAATGATAACGTGTCGATGGACAGGGGAGAATGGAAGAAAAAACTTGTTGCGCCGACCCCAAGTAACATGGCACAAAGGCTTAAAGATGATAAGTCCAGTAATGT
The DNA here is from genome assembly GCA_963576755.1 of Noctua janthina. Classification (NCBI taxonomy): domain Eukaryota; kingdom Metazoa; phylum Arthropoda; class Insecta; order Lepidoptera; family Noctuidae; genus Noctua; species Noctua janthina. The sequence goes on along the minus strand of OY755068.1, from coordinate 9,915,160 downwards.
TTGTGTCAGACGTAAAAGCAAAATCTTCATCGATAACTTTATTTCTTGAAAATATTTTAATGTCCCCAAATATCGATGGAGTACTGGAAGCCACTGCCTCTGGCTGAAGTTAACCTAATAGTCACAAAGTTCATCCCCAGTCCTCCCGCTATGATTCTCGCGGTAGCCAGCTGTCCAGCCGTCTGAATCGCGCGGATAAAACTTATCCGGATGAGCGCAATCCCGCGGAAGTTAATATCTTGAATTACAACCTGGTTCGCTACGGCCTGCACGCGAGGAGTGTAGCTGAAACGAAAAATAAGCAATGGAATCATTCAATTATATCAATAGAAAAGTAGAAACGCATTAAAGGGCGTGAAAAAATTCGTCTACATCGCTGTCAACAGGAATAGTGCCCAGAATGCTGGCAGCATTGCCATGTTAGATGGCGATGCTGATTCTTTGACCAAAAAATAGGCCAGCACTCTGGTAACGGGAAAAGTACATATCTTTAATGTGATTATATTATTTACTAGCTGACCCGCGCAACTTCGTCTGCGTCACAAAAGAGAGACATTTTTTATTGATGTTCCGCTCCTATTTGTCGTAGCGAGATGTTTTATAGCCTTTAGCCTTCTTCGATAATTGGGCTATCCAAATCTTAAATATTTTTTAAATTCGAACCAGAAGTTCCTGAGATTAGCGCGTTCAACCAAACAAACAAACTCTTCAGCTTTATAATATTAGTATAGATTAGTCAATTAACCGCTTGGCCCGACACCCTGCAAGATTTTTTTATTAACATGTCAAACAAAAATGATAGCAGAAATATTCTATCACGTCACATCTTTTTTTTTCAGGATAAATCTTTCCTTAATAAACAATCATTCACAACTTTCAGCGGGGTTATTAAAATCGTATAAACTAGTGATTACTTAAGATCCGATTTTTATTCTGTAGTTTAGAAATTGCTTGAAATTAGAACTTTCAAAAGTTAAAATTCTTAGTTTTCCTTTCCTTGACGGTTCTTACTTCGTTTAAATTCTTGTCTATCGCATACAAATGTTTGCATAAGTAAGCAAATATTACTTAAACTCAAGCAATTTCTTTAACTTGACTATACAGGGTGACTGGATCTGGACCCGCCATAGCAAATTCGTATAAAAAGGAAGTCATTTGCTAATATTTAGACCTGACTTTTCCTAGCTAAAGTTTTATGAGAAATATCTTTATATTTTATTGAGATCTTCAGTTTATTTTTCATTATTTGTTAGTAGTCATAAACATTTATGATTAAAATATATCGGAACTTGAACAAAACAGGGTTAAAAAAAAAATTGTAAAAATTCCAATGACGTATAAAAATTGACATATCTACCAAACTATAAAACTTTAGTTAGGGAAAGTTGGGTTCAATAATTATAATTAGTAAATGACCTCCTCTATATGCGAAATTGCTATGGCGGGTCCAGATCCAGTCACCCTGTACATATGAGTGTTAATGTTACTTACTGAGCTAGTAAGAAGTCCCGAAAGCCTATGGTTCCCATACTGATATTGTTACTACGAGAGACCCTTTTCGCCTCTTCACGCTGAGCTTGCATTAAGGTAACCACAGAATCTCCATCCGCTTGTGGTCGTGCAATACTGACTGGCCTTTCATCTACGTCTGGTCGTACAATAATGATTGGCCAACTTTCACCTTCGTCTGGTCGTACAACGATGATTGGCCAACTTTCACCTTCATCTGGTCGTACAACAATGATTGACCTTTTACTAGGTCCTTGCTGTACCACGATCTCGGATTCTTCACCCACCTCAGGGCGTAAAACGTGCACCCCTTTCTCCATCTGGCGGAACTCTTGCGCTGCCTCAAAGCTAGTCGATAGTGATACGAGCGTCATGACCAGAAATAGACACCTCATCTGTAAAAATTTTTCAAGTTATCACAAATTATGCGTGAGTGGTGCCATCTACACCACCACATGCGAACTAAACTGACGTTGCTACATCGCGGTATTCAGATTATCAACTACAGTATGACCACTTTAAGTGTGTAGTTCAAGGTAGCGCTGCTTGTCAAGAAAAAATGCATCAATATGTCAAACTTGGTACATTTATTTTAGTTCTGCATTTTCCCGCCTGCTCAGATAAGGTGGTTGAAGCGTATTTATTTATTTATGTATACAGAAATTACTTAACAGGACAATTTCTGATTTGGGCACATAGAAGAGCACAAAGTTACTGCTTATTTCATCAAAAAAATCTTCCAGCAAACTTGCGGGAGAAAAGCTGAATTACTACTAACTATCTTATACACAGAAACCAAGCAGTCGAAGGTTTACTCCCTTTTCAATGGAGGATGAGGAACTTTACATCATTAAAATATGAAAAAAAAATGTATGTCACAGTCAAAACTACTTTTGACCGGTGATAACTATTTTAAGAATAACTAACATTTACACAGAAACTTATTAGGTTTTTTTTGTGACCCTTTTCAAAACATTATGTTGTAGTAATTGTAGGACTAAGTGATTACAACGTTCTGAAACTATTTATTTTAAATGGAGAAAACGCATTTTAACATAATAAGGATTTTGACTGACACCAGTCAAAAGTGGTTTTGACCAATTAACAGTTTTGACCCGTAACATAAACATCCTTTTACTTTTTCCCGAACTTGCTGTGGCAAAACTCAAAAGCGATCCAACAGAAACAGAGATTATTTCATTTTATAATTGTCTCATTAAAAACTTAGAACTTATTTCGATTATGGATATTAAAATAAAAGAACTTAGATAACCAAGAACATGCATAAACATATACCTACTTAAACATAGCTTGTGCATATTTATAGTTGAACAAGAATCTTTTAGCGCGTGGCGAAATACGAAACATTAGGACGCCATTTTTTTATTTTATTTTACATAACAAGAAGTAGCTAAAGGTAACATACTGTACCCCGGAGCTGTACGAGGGGTACAGTGTTGCGTTCTGTCGTGTGTACCTATCCCCCTGAGGAAGAGGCGTGGGATTATGTATGTATGTATTTTACTCTTGTTTACCATCACTACAGCGCCAAAAAATCTTTTTAACACTTTACACAGATAACAAGATACCCTTCCTTTCGTCCGATAAAAAACATAAATAATAATTTATTACTTATTACCTTTTCAATTTCACTTTTTCTTGATCCACAAAATACTATAGCAAAGTATGTCCTTTGAGCGTAAGCTATGTAACGCGGATGTATTTATAGCGAAATATTGATAAATCCGATAAGATTAATAGTATCAAAATTACAATGATTAAGTGAGTAAAGATTATGACTTAAGAAAAAAAAACTTAATTAATTTCTTTTGTTGCTACAATAATTTTTTTTAAAAAACATATAATCTGATTTAATCTGTGCATAAATTGTCTAGTCTATGACACATTATCGCACTAGACGAAATATAATTACTACTAGTTACACTTCTTTAGTGTAATCGTGAAATTATGATGTACTTGGAATTACTTTATACGAAGCCAGAATGCATAAAAAAATGCGGTGCGGATTGGTTAATATGGCTTCGAATTGTGGTTCTTCGAATTGTGGTTGCCGGTTTCCACTCGATGTTTTTCCACCGTTTTGAGAGCAGAGGTGACGAAATAAATTCCTCAAAGTAACGCAACTGCCTGGGATCGAACCCACGGCCGTTACCACTCTGCCAACACCTCTTACTGTGACAATAGCTCTAAAGGAACCTCATTTATACAGCAGTGCTTAAGGCCGCAAATACGCAGGAGCATTTCTTTTAGCGTACAGGTGGGGGTGCGTTCAGGAGCAGTTCCATAAAACGCCCCACTGCACGTTGCAGGAAAAAATCCTAGGAATTTGCGGCCTACAGCAAAAAAATACCTGTATATCTGTCAAAGATTTTTAAATATTTACGAGCAATCCCGTCTGTTACTCGTAAATATTTAGAGACGAAGAAAATCCAATACTTGCTACTACTTTGTATCAAGTAGGTCTGTGTAGCGTATACGCCTGCTTGTCAGGTAGCATTCGTGTATCAAAATCGAAAATATTCTGGATTAATATCTTACTTCTTCACTACATAGTACAAAACAAAGTCGATTCCCGTCTGTCCCTATGTATGCTTAGATCTTAATAAAACTACGCAACGGATTTTGATGCGGTTTTCAGTAATAGACAGAATGATTCAAAAGGAAGGTATATGTATATATATATAATTATTGCACACGTGCAAAGCCGGGGCGGGTCGCTAATACTTAATATTTTAAATGTGGATGTTTGTTACTCTTTCACGCAAAAACTACTGAACGGATTTGGATGAAATTTAGCTCACAGATAGTTTACAACCTGGATTATCACATATGATACTTTTTATCCAGGTAGTATGATCGTCTGGGACAATTATCGAATTCCACGCGGGCAAAGCCGCTGGCATAAACTGGTCGAAGTATACAAATATTCCCAATGTCCGCTCTATAATTCTTTTAATTCTCTTTGATATCTATCCTACATTACAGAAGGCATTAATCCGTACTTAATCCACAGACATGCGATTAGTAATAAATTGACAGCTAATCTAAATGTTTTGAGACTAGACAAAGAAATTGTAAAGACACCGATTTTTTTTTTTTTTAAGAACTTTGCCCCACATTAGGAATTTCTCCTGTATCGTGGGTGCGTTTACAAACATTTAAACTCACATACACAAACAGCCAGACCCGGAACAACTACCTGTAGATCATACAAATATTTGTTCCGTGCGGGCAGCGTTGTCGCTGCGCAGACGCGACGTAGACGTCGCGTCGTCTCGTGGCAAGCATTAACGTCCGCTGAACGCGATGTTAACGTCGCGCACATGATGCTATTTGAGGCGTCCAATCAAAAACATAATGGATTCGCCCGTACCCACGCGGACAGAGCAGGACGGCGTGATTGTATATGTTGCCAAGAAACGCGACTTTAACGTTGCGTTGGCGCGACGTTAACGTTGCGAGGTCGCAAGGCGAACGCTTGCCACTAGAGACTCGCGACGTCAACGTCGCTTCTGCACAGCGTTGACGCTGCGCAGACGTTGGAGGAACACCAACGCTCGTATAACGCCAGTGGAATAGCGGCCTTAGAATGGGAAATTAGTAATCGGTCGAATACAAATTTTATTGGCGACCAATATACTGAATGGGCGACTATTATACCAAATAAATAACTATTTATCCGGTCATTGCGGCAAGGAGAATATAGGAAGCAAGAGCGTGCGAAGGCTGAGAGAGACTTGTGGCACCCTGACTCGGACAGGTTAAGTTATCCTCTTCGTGTTAGGTTACTTTAAACCCTGCAAGCAGAAATAGGACCCCCGCAGCGGGGCTACGTCGACTACGCCTTATCTATAATCTAGTTGTTAATAACCTTGTTTTAGGTTTTTTTCAGGGTCCTTGAATTATCACATTGATCGTATTACCAGTCGCTGTTTTAAACATTTGTATTCGCCCACTGTTTGTCGCTCACTTAGTATTTCAGTAGTCCATTTTCAATATTTCTGACACCTTTAATTTGAATTTATTTTCGTTCGTTTAAATACTACACCTTTAGAATTAGTGTTCTGCATTAAGTTGTTAGAGGAGCTCATGGCTCAATAATAACAGCCAGCGCTCGGGTCGATCTTTAGGTTAAGCTATGCTTGCCTAGGTTGGTCCGTCGATGGGTGACCACCCATTACATTTTTTTTTTTTTTCCACTTGTCCTACGATTTAAGGTGGCACAAAATCGTAGAATTATTGGGAACAAAAAGTTCCAATAGTTCTACCGTAGAACTGTGTAGTAGAACTAGTAGGAATTAACCGTATTTTCGAGTATCTATTGATATTTACATTTACAGCACAGTACTAACGCAACCACAACCTTATTGCAACAAACATAAAGCTCAATGTAGTGTTGATAGTGATATACAGTCCGTGTGGGGCTGCGTTGTTCATTTATTTCTTTGTTAATGCCTACACATATTGTTAGAGCAACGTGTATCTAATTCACAATTGAATATTCATTCTTTTTTCAAACATTGCCCCTCTCTAGGAATTTCTCCTGTATCGTGAGTGCGTTTAAAAACATTTAAACTCACATACAAAAACAGCCAGACCCGTAACAACTACATGTAGGCCATACTAATAATTGTTCCGTGCGGGTATCGAACCCGCGAAACTTAACGCAGCAGCCAATCGCTCAGCCACTGCGCCAATCGTGCCGTCAAAACGGTAAGTCACTCTCAGACTTTGCTGGATAGATGAGGATCTAGACAAAGTGGTAATTCATCATCGAAAACAATTATAAGTTTTACGTTTTTCCGTCATTCCTTGCCAAATAGCCAAAATATCGAGCAGCGGACTAGTGATGTCAGCTGATGATAATGTCAATGAAACACTGAAAATATTGATAGTTTGCTGGAATATTACATTCCCATACTGCAAACAGTGAAATCAACAAATTGGAACACAGTGTAAGGGACGTCGTGGCACAAACCTTAGTCAAATCAGCTATTGCCTACATTTTGGAATGACTGATTTGGTAAAATGGGCAATCGATGAAAACTTCAGCTCTGGAGGGTCTAGATTCGTGTACGTACCGAATATATGAAGTATTTGTGTCACGTTAATTCAGCCGTATTTTGAATGAAACCGCTAAATTAGTTTTTTCAACATTATTTATTTAAAAACCTTGCATACATAACTGTTGTCTCAAAAAAAGTCCGTTACTTTATTTCTTAGGGCTACCACAAAAAATAAATCCTTTTTTCTCTAACTATTTGAACAACCGATTCTAGAATAAACGGAAATCGTGTATGAGAAGCCGCTTCCTCTAACTCCTAGAATATTGATGGTGACGAATCTCTGCCCCAGTCCTCCTGCTTTGATGGTCGGGATAGCATGCATGGTATCGCCTACTCTATCCACTCGGATTGTTGTGATGTTGGTCTGATGAGCGCCATTGAAGGTAAAGTCTTGGTCGTGGATTATAAACGGAGACGCTAACGCGTTGTGCGTGATTCTAAAATGCAAGGAACTTTATTGTCAATTTGATTATAATATTAACATCATGATCATGTGTGTGTTTATAACCAGGTGTTTGAACACGGACAAAGCAAAGTTATATATAAGGGTCTAGCACGTGGCATTCTGTAATTTCAGCCTACTCAGACGAGAAATTTTCATATACAACATTATTTTTAGTATATGCGAAACCTGAATATAGTTTGTTCAGAATAAGTAACTGAATCGATTCAATATTTTTTAAACCATTATATATTTTGTCCCAAAAATATTTAAAAAAAGTTAGAAGTTGGACACCGAGCGACACTAAGTACTTATCGCAATCATTTAGATACCTACTGCAAAATTATTTTTATCCATGAGGTCAAGACGACGCTGGAGGCGCATGCGCGGGCGCGCTGAGTGATGACCACGTTTTTATGCGGACAACCAGGTAACAGAACAAGTTTATAACTTTGTGATTTTTCATGATACTGTTTTCAAATTTTGTATATAGATTCTTTACATAAAAATACTAGACACGTGTTTCAGGTTTCGCATAATACTAAAACTAATTTTGTATAGGTGACTGTTAATTAGTGACCGGTACTTATACACCTGATTGTACTCATGATAACAAACAACTTTCCCAAAGAAACTTTTTTTATACTTGTTCATTTTTATCCTAATAACACAAGAGCCGTATGAATTTGGCTCGCGCGCGTTTTCAGCTATTAGCTGAAACTGTGCTCTGCGTACCCACTGTTGCACGGTACGATAGTAATGACACAGAACGGCGAACAGCTGATAGGTCACAGGTGAATTTCATACGGCTGTTGTGTTATTGGGATAAAAGTAAACGAGCAGGTATAAATTAAAATGTTTTTTTGGGAAAGTTGTTTCTCATCATGAGTATAACCTTACACCAGTCACTATAAAGACCACTACGCGTCCCAAAAACAAAAATGACGTTGAACTGTTGGTCCCGGCTATCGTTCGTGGATCTTTGACAGTCGTAATAGGTAGTCTGAAAACCAGTCCTAGGACGGGGTATCGTGTTACCCAATAACTAAGTAAAAATAAATTGCGAAGAGGCCAGTTAGAAAGTCGCTTCAAAAAAAAAACACTGATATCCAAACGCATCTTTCATCAGTAAGTCTAAAAGCAACAAAATTAAAGAATGACCTATTTTCAGATTAATGTTACGTACCTAGACACTAGCCTATCATCAGGGCCGATGACTCCAACTCTAAGGCTCTGTCGTTCTACTGGTACAGTCCGCTTTGGCACACCGTCCTGGTCGTACTCAATTTCGCCTGGTTCATACATTTCAGTCACCTCAGCCTCTTTAGCCAACTCTGCCACTTTAGCCACTTTAGCCACTTGTGGCACATCAGCCTCTTGTGGCACTTCAGCCACCTCTGGCACTTCAGCCACTTTAGTCATTTCAGCCTTCTCTGGCACTCCAGGTACTTGATTGCTGACTGATGCAGCTGCAGCTGTTGCTAACAACGCGAAGAGAAGTAAGCTATTCATCTGGAATAAAAAATAATGTCGTTAATCTACTTATCTCGTATTGTTATGATAAGAAGCTCGCTTCGCTAAAAATATAAGCCAATCAAAAAATTGATAGCAGGGGAAAGTTCCTATACCAAGCCTAATTTGTGTTAGGTAAACTCATGACATGATGTGTAACGATAAAACGATAACAAATTTTATTGTTTATTTTTGGATCAACGATCAAAGATATGCAGTTAGTCACTTTTAATATCAATTTAAAAATCAGTTTTCGTTGTGTGTAATCTTCACAGACACGTTGGATTGATATCTAAACACGATAAAACAAGAACAAAAAGAAACCTTTTTTTTAATTCATATTTCATCATTCCACCTGCGATAATTGACCCTAAATAATAATTTTTTTTTTTTCTTTTTTCTATTCATTTGAAGCTCTTTAATTCTTTTTTACATGCACATATTTTTATTATTATTTTAGGTTTATATAAGGTATGTTTCACGTTTTTGGAGTTTTGCCACCTAAAATGTTTCTAAGTTATTGCGACTATTTTAATATATCCCAATTATCCGTATTTTTTTATAATTTGGCCCTCCTGCTGTTTTTTCATTGCACGGTAAAGCCTTCTACTCATGCAAATAATGTTAGTTAATTCACCATAGACCAACTCAGTGAGACATACCTAGTGATTTCGTGTAGACTTTATGCCACCCACAAAAAAAGCCTATGGCCTATTTACTGGTCACAGTTTTAAAACTCCGGACTATGGAGTGAGCTACCAAGTCTTTTAGTTTTTTAAGTTTTTCTGGTTACTGGTATACTGCCTTATGCTAGCTGACATGTGGTTTTTATAATGTATTTTATTTAACACTTTGTGTTTAATGTTTTCTAGTTCCTACTTTATACATAAATCAGTTTTTTTCACCTAACAGTCAGATGTGTTGCTGGGGTGTTTGTTCCGCCACTTCTTCTTTTCAGCCAAAACGCTAGGAATTGTAGAAGGGCGAGCGTTTAGGGAGACAGTCTCTTGTAAACTTTGACGTTCAAAAAGTGCGGATTGGGGGACTGTCTCCTGTAAACTTTGACGTTCAAAAAGTGATGATTGGGGGACTGTCTCTTGTAAACTTTGCCGTTCAAAAAGTGCTGATTGGGGGACTGTCTCTTGTAAACTTTGACGTTCAAAAAGTGATGATTGGGGGACTGTCTCTTGTAAACTTTGCCGTTCAAAAAGCGCGGATTATCACCCTTATTTGAATAAATGACACTTGCTTTTGAAACAATTTGTAACAATCATTTGTTATTTTTACATAACAAGCGAATACCACAATGAGGGAGCGCTTTAAGTTACTAAAAGCTTTTTGAATGTTGTTGTGGAAATCATTGATAATGAAAATACGAAATAATTTGAAAGCGAATGACATTTGTTTTGGAGCTCAAGTCCTGATTAGGAGGTGACCAAAATAATTACGAAAATGAAAAAAAATCACTTACCTTTATAATTTTACTACGTCTTGATGATTCAAATGCAGCTAAATACTATAAAAATACTTCCGAAGGAGACAGTCTTTATATTGTATTACAACTGATCAAAGGATGATAAGATTATAATCCTATGTTTTTATCATAATATTGCTAATTGCTATCACGGCTTACTTAATTTTAGCTTTAAATGGAAAATAAAATGTACACACAGTGACACAAGTATAATTATAATTCTACATTAATTGTCTATATGTAAAAAAACAATACTAATATTCAAACATCAGTAAGAGGTCATAAACTTTAGGGCAAAGTGGCATACGACCACGGCCATCCTCTGAATATCACTATGAATATAATATTTATTTATTATTTATTTATTTAAATGCCTTAAACTATCATTACAGGTATATAACCTAATGCAATAGTCAAGTCACACACACAATATTAAAATTAAAGCACAACACATCTCATTGTTTGTAACACAGTTTAAACAAAAGTACTTTTGCGAATTCACCCCAGTGACATGTAAATATATCTATTTCGACCTGAATGTAATTGATAGTGCGAATTGCTCGAGTCAGAGGGGTTTTGGCCAGCAAATTGGTCCTAGCTGAAGGAACGACCAGCACCGGCGGGGGCCGTCGCCTCCACGGTCGGGAACGCAAAAGTGCAACCGCAAGTGCAATACATTTAAATATAAAGGGTATAACAAGACCCATACCGAAACCGAAAGGCACTTGTTTTAGAGTGATTTTTCAGTAGACAGGTTTTGGTTTTTTTTTATTAATTTATTCTATAATTTTGCATGATAGTTTTTAGCGAATTGTTTGAGCAGCAGTAAAAAACTCGACCATCTATATTCTACCACATTCTAGCTAATAAAAAAAATCATTTCATATCATCCTTGGACTGACCACAGCAAGTACCACTTTATCATACATGTACTACGTCGGTATATGCTTCCAGCCTAACTGGATGCACCTGAATACTATTATTTGACATGGAGTGACATGCCTATCTGACCTTTACAACCCACTAACTAGCTAAAACGATAGCCGTTGGTAAGACTTGTCGTCAGACTTTCCGGATTGTGGTGACTCGAAATGACTGTCAAAGATCGACAAATGATAGCTGGGAGCAACAGCTTAACATGCATGAAGGAATTCACGGAGGAAACTGGGTATGTAATGATGGTCCATGGACCGACCTGGCCAAACCCTGCTTAACTTTGAAGATTGACACGTGCGGTAGATTTATTAAACCGAAATATGTCGGAAATGACAGGATTTTCTCCGTTAAGCTCATACATCATGTGGGCAGACGATGGGTTTCGTGCTATGAAAACACACTGGGTGCGATACACTGTTTCTATTAAACTAACAAATTACTTGAAATTATAACTTAACACAATAACACGGCGCACAATGAATTGGATACATTTCCAAGACGTCTTAACTCCTCAGCGATCAGACATTCACTGTCGCCCTCGCCTCGAGCTGTAAACATAAGGGCTCTGTAGAAGCACGCTGTGGTGTGGGTAGACTTATGAGTAGGTCGCGTGAAGTCACCACCAGCGCACTTGCGATTCATTTTATGTCAGTACTAATGACCGGATCCGACAAACAGGTATTTAACAGTTAACATTTCTCGCTGCCTGTACATTTTATTTTCATTTTTAAAGACTCAGAAAATGTATGTAAGTAATTTAGATGTTGCGATAAAGACATACGGTTATCTTTTGGTTTTTCACCAATTGGAATATAAATACTGCTTTCCTGATTATTGAGTCTACACTCTAACGAGCACTTTTGGTACATCACGTCTTACTGAAATTTTGAAGGTAAGTGATTTTTTTTATTGCCATACTTATTTCTGTTATTTTTTAATTAGGAACTGGGGGGTTACCAAGACGTCTTAAAGCATTATTGTTGTAATATCAATCCAGTCTGGGAAGAAGACGGAGCTATTGAGGACATCTAGCACTATCTCTTTCCCACTCCGGAATAAGATTAAACGTCATGGTAGACCTGAGAGCCATAAGGCAAAGTGTTTTCTGCAACAACTATCAACAGTTTTGATGGAGATTGGCAAACTAATACTTTCTGATTTCTTCATCAGCGTCATCGCAGAAAATGTCACTGTGTTCGACCTCTGCTACACTAAAAGACGGTCATTTTCTTTGCATTTTATATTATGCTTCGTAGTTTAGTTCCGGGTTTGATTCCCAGGTTGGGCATATTTTCAGAGACGCACTTAGTGCTGGTTCCTCTCTATAAGAGGCTGAACCCTATATCATCTTTTTTGCGGTGCAAATAATATTCAAACAGTAAGAAAATAGTAGCTCCGTGTTTATGCAGCTCCATGTGGTAGACTATGCGAGATTATTGAGTTTTTCCATCAAGAATTTCTAAGTATCAGCCACGGAGTCTGGATTTGTGCCCGATTGATGCAATAGTCTCGCCCTCTATTACGTGAGACTTAAACATAATTGGCGAAATATTTGCCTACTTTTAAGGTACCCCTCGGGGATGACAAGGCGTGATGATCTGTTATGTCGTTATACTAGAAGCCGACCCCTGATGGGGTACATTAAAATGGTACTTAAATTTACAAGTGACGAGGTAGTTCTAACGAACTCCATGCAGTCAGCTTTCTGGCTAGCTTATGTTACAAACGGACTATTTTTATCTAAAGCTTGAGCCGATACACATATCATCTCAGCAACAGAAAGCAGCAACAAAATCAGGTAAAAAAAGCAAAAAAAAAAACGAATTATCATTTTTTTATTCCAGATGAACAGCTTCCTTCTGATCGCGTTGTTAGCAACAGCAGCAGTTGCATCTGTAGTCAGCAATAAAGTTGACGTGGCTAAAGCGATAGATGTCGAAAGATACAAGTACGACGAGACCGAAGTCCCTTGAGGACTGTGCCAGACGAGAGACAAAGTCTAACTGTTGGGGTCGTCAACCCTGATGATAGACTTATGGCTAGGTTGGTACCACACACCTGAATAAATACCGAGAACTTTTATAACTTGCATAATACATTAGTGAGCGAGTACAGTGGTAGAGGGACTAATGATCCATGGTGACAGGAAGCTGGTCAAACAATTGAATGTGAACTTGTACCAAAAACTCGCAATTTTAAATGATATTTGTCGCTACACGTACTGACTGTCGCTAAATATCTCACGCGTATCATAATATAGGACCTGTGTATTATGTTAAGTATTGGGAAGTATATGACATATAACGACAGTTAATATGGGTAGCGATAGCTATCGTTTACAATTGCGAGTTTTTGATACAAGTTCACATTCAATTGTTTTTCCCAGTTGAAGCGATTTGACTATAATCAAAAGATAGTCGGTTTCAAACGTTTCAACAGTCAAGTTTTTGACATCGTTATATCGGAAATATTATGATACTTTTTTTAAAAATTGAAATTTTTCCATCACCGAGATGCTAAAAACTGGCAAAATTTCCTGTAAATGAATAATTATTTGATTTAAAAGAGTGCCCATGAAGTTATTGCCTCTTTCTACTCCATATAGATCTACGTGTTACTAGCGTCGCCATCTTGCATTATCAACACATTTCTCAAATGTGTGCCAATAGCGGCCTTCTGCGGTTGTCAATGTGTCACACTAATTAAAAAAAAATTGCTTACACTTTATATAATTTCACAGGGTTGTCCACACTGTTGCCGCTGCTTCCTTCATTATCCATGACAATGACGTCACTGTCCGTGGAGCAGAACACACCAATATAACTTCAGTCCAAGTGACTCGCACTGGGACGGCTCAGCATGCCATCCCGACCATTAAAGCAGGAGGCCTTGGGCGCAGCTTTGTAACTGTTAATATATTAGGAGTAAGAGGACGTGCATTCGACTACGTTATCACTGTCTATTCATCTATTGGTTGCGCAAATAGTTAGGGGGGCTGGCTTTTTGACTACGGCTTAGTTTTTCCGTAGTAGCCCAAAATGATTTATATATTTAGCTTTATTTTAGTAGTAATACTGTTTTTGTGGGGTATTCCTCAATGGGCAATTATTTTAAGCGCAACCAACTAAGAGCAACTAAATTATTCCTCGAAGCGCAACCATTAGTTACGCTCACAAACTCAAATTAAAAATATTATTTGTTTATTCCTCAAACGGTGAAGGAAAACATCGTGAGGAAACCGGCATGTCCTAGAACCTAAAAATTCGAAGACATGTGACATCTACCAATCCGCACTGGGCCCGCGTGGTGGATTATAGCCCATTCCCTCTCATAGAGAGGAGGCCTGTGTCCCAGCAGTGGGAACATTATAGGCTGCTGCTATGCTATGCTATGCTATTCCTCAAAGCGCAACCATGATGAAAAAAGAGAGGGGTATGATGGATTCATTATTTTTTTTTCAATCATGGTTGCGTAAAATAAAATAAAATAAAATATTTTTAATGTGAATTTTTGAGCGCAACTAATGGTTGCGCTTCGAGGAATACCCCGTTTTTGTAAGTCTTTCTAATTATATAATAAAGTAAGTTGTTTAATGAATTTATGATATTTTATTTATTGCGAGTTGATGGTTGATGTGAATGAAACATTTATGTCATCATCAGCCTAGCTTTTCCCAATTATATTAGAGTTGGCTTCCAGTCTGACCGGACGCAGCTAAACACCTGTTTTTTAAATAGAGTGACTGCCTATCACATCACGCCACCCACATACTAGGTAACACGATACCCCTTGATAAGAATGGTTGTCAGACTTTTTGGCTTCTAACTCATTACGGCTGTGATTCAGACGAGATTCAATAATAATGAATAACCTTAATCCATTCCCTGTAAAAAAATCAAATGATCACAACTTTTTACTCGTTAAAGCTACAAGGTGGAAATTGAAAGACGTGAGGGTAGCAATCAGGTAGCAATTATTCAAATAAAAATAATAACACGAATTTGAATAGTTCACACAAACGGAGAGTTGACCAGTCATCCTGATATCAGAATGGCTGGTCATTTTCAAGTCCCTTTATTTTGTTTCCAAGTTAGGTAGCAATTAATTGATTATAGGTAGTAAAAGGTAGCAAATAGGTAGCCATTTTTGGTCACCAGCCTGACGCGAACCGATACAGGCAACCAGCCATACTGACCCACACGAAGAGTTCGTGGCTATATGTATAATAACAGCTATTCGGGTCTATCGGTCAAGCCGCGCTTGCCTAGGTTGGTCCGGATGGGTGCCCACTCCTTACATACCAAGTTTCCTCTGTGCATCGGAAAGCACGTTAAGCCGTTGGTCCCGGCTGTCATTTGTAGATCTTTAACAATCGTTACAGGTCTGACAGCCAGTCGTACCAAGGGGTATTATGACACTCCTTGGTAATACTGGTTATCAGACTTGTCAGTCCGTTATACGTTACCCAGTACTAACTGGGTTGTGGAAAAATACGTAATCAGCCTCCAGAATATTTCATTTAAATTGATACCATCGCGCGGACTCATTAAAGCGGTCGGTCTATAGGTTCACATAGAGACCAGATACGTCGCTGTTAACACAGCCTATGGCAGCCCACTGGTGGGCAAAGGCATCTTCGGTTCATGGAGCTGGGGGCGTCTGAAGCTACACTTCCTTTGACAAACATGGCCAGCTCACTGCCATTTCTGCTTGCCTACTCTACAAGCTGTGTCGATAAGACAATTTTCCAGATGAAATCATTTCGGATCTTATTGACCAGTCACAACTGACAGCTCCCGTTCACGAACACGACACATGGATCAGCACTATTCAACTCAACCATTTTGAAGAAAACTAAATGATCCGACACACGCGCCACCATCAGCGAGACATTTGAGTGAGCATGACATACTCTCAATCGCCAGGGCACATTCAAGTCAAGAAAGGACGTATGTTTCCAGTGAATGGTAGCTTTCTTGTACATAGTACTCACACAATATGGGCTATGCGATTATATAATACTAAAGAGATTGAATTTATACAATGCAGAGATAGTTTTACAATCGCGCCTACGAATATTTTATATGACTCTGATGGCAGGCTCTTTTTTGCAGAATAAATGTAGAGTCAATATTTGCAGTCCGTCCCCGTAACAAAATGCCATAAGACATTGTACTACGAAAGTATCTCAAATAGACCAGTCTAGCGGTATCCACATCAGTAAAATAACGGATTTTTCTAATAGCATTACTGCTGCTGAGCTTAGCCACCCCGCATTAAATGTTAAATGAGAACTTCATTGTACCCTTGAATCAAGCGTAATCCCCAGGAAAATCGTTTTATTTACGAATTCAAGTTTCTCTTTATTTATTATTATATTACAATCATTACTGTAACCGGCTTGTCGCAGTCACGACGTGTGAGCTGTTAACTTGTATTTTTTTTTTGTTTCTTTAAACATTCGGTAAAGCAAATCTTAGGTACACATTTAGTCTTTTTCCATTTATTACTAAATTGTTTGCAGTGAATCAATTTTGGACCTGAAGTAGGGCATTATTCACGTTATCTAGAAGTCATCAACAAATAACACCATATTTTGAGGTTGGTTTTTCAATAAATAGGGTAGGCTTTTATTTAAACTAAAAAGAGGAAAGGACCCAATATTGAGCCTTGTGGAACCCCCATTTTTTCTTTTAAACCCTGTGAATTAACACCATTTATTTGAACATGTTGTTGTCTATCACTAAAATAAGATTTTACCAAACTAAGTGCAAGTTTACCTAGTCCGTAATACTCAAGTTTCAAAAGTAATGAGTCGAGATTCACGCAATCAAATGATTTGGAGAGGTCACAAAATATTCTTTTGGCGTCTTGGGACTCATCCCACGCAGTAAATATGTGTTTTAATAGGGTTGCACTGACTGACGCCGGTCAGTCGTACAAAATCCCTTGGTGAAACCATACTGTTGATCTTGTAGGATTCTGTTGGTGTTAAAATGATTGAGCATTTGATTAAGCATAACAGCCGGGCAGCCAAACACGTTTGCCTTTAATAAATCAATTGAGACTTCAGGTGAGGAATTAAGAGCCTCCGTAGCTTTTAAAGGTATATCGGAAACAAAATTTACAAATTCTTGAGCTACTTTCTGGTTAGAATTTAAAGGACCACATGCTGTTGCTAATTTGCAGGGCATTAGCAACCTTGCAAATATTTCTTAAAATTTTTGAATACTTAGCAGCATGCTTGTTAAAAGTTTCAATATTTGTATAAGGCTTAAGGCCATAATGCTCAAATAGTCTTTCCCTTCGTTTCCTGATACCTCTAGTTGCCCAATCATATGAATTAAGGGCAAATACTTTTTGTCCGCGTGGTAAAGAGGCGTGCGCATGAGAAGTCTCAGAATTTAAATCTACCAATACGTATGGATCCGCGCAAACAACTATAAATATACTGCTTTCATCTCTTACTCGTACAATAACATCAATAACAACGATAGAGGAGAATATTAAAAAAAAATATTTCATTGCAACCCCAATATCATAATTATTTGAAAATCCATTAGTGTTGTATAGTGTGGAGGATCTACAAGCTAGCGCATATCGTAATGCTTCGTGCTACGCATTCTGCTACAAGCTACGGCGTAACACACTCTACTTCGACTTTTGTTCGAGTATGTTCGCCAGTTTGACACCGAAACAAATAATAGTTCATTGCCTGTCTAGGTATTACGGATAGCAGTCAAATATCAAATCTATTTATTTTGCAGTTTATTTTGAAGTTGGCTGTACACTCCCGCCGAGGCACTCCGAGGTAGGGCGAGTGCGAGACTCTAGCCTCAGTATTCCTGCCTCGAAGTGTCTCGATTTGAGTTTATAGCCACATTATCATCTAGAGCAGTGAAGTCAATAAACTGCAGCAGGATGTACTGCCTGTATATGTGTTATTATGGATATCATTCAACCGACATTCAGTTGAAAATGTTATTATTAACATGTTGTGTTATTGACAACTAACCCTTATGTCGTTATCAAGCTACATTAAATAAAAAATAAAAATCTTTGTTTGTTCAAAAACCTTCAACATTGCTTAAAGACTTGGTCGCATGAATTTCAGTAAAGTCTGCTTCTGAGATTCTGTGACTTAGGTGTCAGTGTTCTGCTGTCACTATGATACCAAAAACCTTTTACTAAAAATCGTGGCAAAAAAACTGGTTCGAAAGTACTATGAAATTATTATATATTTGAAAACAAACAACATAATAAGTTTAAAATTTATTTATTTATAAGACAATGAAATTATTGTCCATTTTGTTCTTGCAAAAATATCTATAATACCAAAAAAAAATCGAAATTCTTAACCGAATGCGTCCAAGACGACTCCTGAGCACATTATCTACCATAGACTTGAACCCTATAGTGAAATCCGCGGCCTGTAGCTGATCGTATCCTGATAGTGACAAATGAGTTTCCAATTCCTCCACTCACGACGGATGGGGTTGCGTTCTGTGAGGCCCCAATGCGGGTCACCCGGATCGCAGTTATCCGGCGGTTCGTGCGGATTGTTATATCTCTCACATGGAAATGACCCGCGACGCCGTTCGCCCTGTGCTCGCCACTGGAAACATAACACATGCAGATAGTCAGGAAACTGTAGCAAAATGAAGCATCCAAATCCGAGAATCACTTCTAGTCATGGCTAAAATTTAAGCGGCCTGAGTCCTATTTCATGCTGTTAGCCTCAACTTCTTACTAAAAAAACAAAACCTTACTTTATTCTCTTACTATGGGGGGTGTTTTGTTAATTAGCTCAGGTTTTGTCTGTGGTTACTTACTTGTACACCCGCACATCTGAAGAGCCGATGGATCCTTGGCTCAGGTTACGTCGAGAGGCTACCGCAGTCTCTTCAGCCACGTCAGTCAAGTCAGCCGCGTCAACCAGCTCATCCACGTCAGTCACAACCACCTCTGGCATTTCACGTCCACGTCAGCCCCTTCGTCTCCGTCGGCCACGTCAGGCATCTCCACCACGTCAGGCACTTCATTGCTGATTACTGCAGCTGTTGCTGCCACTGCTAACAACACCACGAGGAGTACGACCTTCATCTAGAATTTTAAGATTACCGTTGTGAAATACCATGATAAAATTCACATCATTATTCAACAACAAAGAAACGATTGATGGACTGTGTAACAGATGATATGGCTATAAAACATGAGGTGGCGATTAATAGAGAAGTATGGGAGAAGAAGTAATGCTGCGGCGACCACAATTAAAAATGATATCTTCATTCCACCACAGGAAGACAAAGATTTAGCTTTTCCTTCTTATTGATATGTCTCCAGTTCATTCCTAGGCCGATATAAATAAAAAAATAAAGTCACTTACCTTTCCAATGTTTACTTTGATCCACAAAACTCTAAAGTGAACTCCTTTGAGGACAGTGTGAGTATAAGCTGTATTCTGAAGGAGCCAGTATTTATAGTGAAATTAGAAATCAAACGCATTGATAAGATTATATTTGACCTAGATTTTGAGAATTTACATTCATATAATATGACAAGTAATCAGTGACGAAGTGAACAACAAGTTAGATGACACCGATTTAATTGTGTGTAAGATATTGTGTGTATCTGTTACTCGTAAGATAACATCAATAACAACGATAGAGGAAAATTTAAAAAATAATAATATCTATGGGACCCCAATATCATAACAGGAGAAATTCCTAGAGTGGGGCAAAGTTTAAAAAAAAAAAAAATAAAAAAAATATTTTTGAACCTTTGAACCAGAAGATACAGGCATGCATGTTAGTTTCTGATTTGAGTATTTCACAAAGTAATTAATCAAATTCTGTTTGGGGTTGAAACTCTAGGACCGTGGGGTCCGAGTGCTCGCAGCCTTTTCAAGGAAATTTCAAAATGCTTAGTTGACACTTCCCGTGACTCAAAAGGGCAGGCTTTTACCTTAGCCAGAGGTTTAGCGTTGCCATACAACTTGGCAACGCCGGCAGTCTCTTGGGGACATTGCCAGTTGACAGCGTTGAGGAGGAGTTTTTTACCGCCATTTTTAAGTTTATTGTTAAGATATAAAATATTGTTACATGTATAAAATGGTATACACCGTGAGTTTTTAGTCGTCTTACAAAGGTCGCCCACTCAATGTACCCGACATAAAATAGCTCTAGTCGCGATTTTTTTTTATCTTCCATAATAGGTACAAAGTAAAATAATAATAAAAAAAATTAATAAAATTATGAAACATCCTGTTATTGATGTTTACGTGTTAAACGGGAGAACTATACCTACCCAGTACTCGAGTCTAGTAGATCATCGCTCGCAACAGGGTGTTTTAACTACGTCATGCGTCATAATCCTGAATAATATTTTTATTTTAAAATTATTAAAATCTCATAAATACCTACTTTTAATAAATGTTTAGTATTCATTATATACATGAAGTGGGCTGCCGTTGTAAGACAACTAAAAAGTCACACTGTATATAGAAATACCAGTTTTTAAGGTAATACCTTTACTTCAATTACCTCCATGACTCGATAGCTATTCCAAACATCCATCATCATCTTCCTGTCCTTGTCCTATTCTATTTGGGGTCGACGCAACACGTCTTCTTCTTCCATTCTCCCCTGTCTGACGTCACGGTATTATTTGATCCTTTCTCTTTCATATCACTCTTCACACAATCCATCCATCTTTTCTTTGGCCTCGGCGCCACTTTCAAACTTCGTCTAATATTCACTACTGTGTTCCTTACTTAATCCATTCTTGTCACTCCACACATCCATCTCAACATTCTCATCTCCGCTACATGCAATCGTTTTTCATCCATCTTCTTCACAGCCTAGCATTCAAAGCATCCATCAGCACAAAATTTTGAGTGTGCTACATTGAGTTTACTCACACCAAAAAAAAATTCGTTTCCCAGCAATATTTTTTGCGTAGCGTTACTTAGTGTGATGGCTTCGGTCCGTTTACACCCTGTATATCAAACTCTATTTAAATATATTTGACATTTGACTGATATTCGTAATAAGACCTATACAGGCAAATAACGATTGGTTTGTTAAAATGCCTCAAAAAAGGTACCTGCTCTAAAACTAACTGGCGAACATGCTTGACTATTGTTTCCAAAATACATAACATCGAGATCACAAAAATCGTAGTAGAACGTGTGGTAACAGACTGCGTAGCGCGCAGCGTTACGATGTGCACTAGCTTGTATGTCCTCTATACTACACCACACCAATATATATTCAAATAATTATAATCTTAGGGTCCCATTGAATTTTTTTTTTTTTTAATTTTCCTCCATCGATGTTATTCATGTTATCGCACGAGTAAGAGATACACACAATATCTTTGTCATTAAATCGGTGTAATCTAGCTTGTTGTCTACTTGGTTGCTGATTAGCTGTCATATTATTATGTGAATGTAAATTACCGAAATCTAGGTCAAATAAATAATCTTATCACTTGCGTTTGATTTCTAATTTCACTATAAATACTGGCGCTTTCAGAATCCAGCTTATACTCACACTGTCCTCAAAGGAGTTCACTTTAGAGTTTTGTGGATCAAAGTAAACATTGGAAAGGTAAGTGACTTTATTTTTTTATATATATCGGCCTAGGAATGAACTGGAGACATAGTCGATGAGAAGGGAAAGAAAAACCTTTGCCTTCCTGTGATGGAATAAAGATATCATTTTTATTTGTGGTCGCCGCAGCATTACTTCTTCTCGCATACTTCTCTATTAATCGTCATCTCATGTTTTATAGCCATATCATCTGTTACACAGTTCATCAATCGTTTCTTTGTTGTTTAATTATGATGTGAATTTTATCATGGTATTTCACAACGGTAATGTTAAAATTCTAGATGAAGATCGTACTCCTCGTGGTGTTGTTAGCAGCGGCAGCAACAGCTGAAGTAGTCAGCAATGAAGTGCCTGACGTGGTGGAGATGCCTGACGTGGCTAACGGAGACGAAGGGACTGACGTGGACGTGAACGAGATGCCAGAGGTGGTTGTGACTGACGTGGATGAGCTGGTTGACGCGGCTGACTTGACTGACGTCGCTGAGGAGACTGCGGTAGCCTCTCGACGTAACCTCAGTCAAGGATCCATCGGTTCTTCAGATGTGCGGGTGTACAAGTTAGTATCAACAGACAGAACCTGAGCTAATTAACAAAACAGCCCCCATTGTAAGAGAATAAAGTAAGATTTTGTTTTTTAGTAAGAAGTTGAGGCTCACAGCATGAAATAGGATTCAGGCCGCTTAAATTTTAGCCATGACTAGTAGTGCTTTTCGGATTTGGATGCTTCATTTTGCTACAGTTTCCTGACTATCTGCATGTGTTTTGTTTCCAGTGGCGAGCACAGGGCGAACGGCGTCGCGGGTCATTTCCACGTGAGAGATATAACAATCCGCACAAACCGCCGGATAACTGCGATCCGGGTGACCCGCATTGGTGCCTCACAGAACGCAACCCCATCCGTCGTGAGTGGAGGAATTGGAAACTCATTTGTCACAATCAGGATACGATCAGCTACAGGCCGCGGATTTCACTATAGAGTTCAAGTCTATGGCAGATAATGTGCTCAAGAGTCGTCTTGGGCGCATTCGGTTTAGAATTTCGATTTGTTTTTGGTATTATAGATATTTTTGCAAGAACAAGATGTACAATATATTATTATGTTTTATAAATAAATACATTTAAACCTATGGTGCTGTTTTTACTAATTGTGATAACATTTAATTTCTTTAAAATTGGTTTTCAATTAAAGCTACACATATACACGTTGGTGTTCTAGTAAAAGTCCAACAATTCGAAACAGTAAGCTGATGAGAGCTGTTTGAGAAGACATAATTTTATTCGAGCTACACTAGGGCTGCTTTTGTTCATCAAATAGTTGACTCGTGATAAGTGACTGATGATAGTAAACCCGCGTGACGTGCTTGGTGATTGATTAAACAAAAGAAAAAACATTTATTAAAAAAAAAACACGGTGAACTTAGATCAAATTCTTATGCTTCAATAGCACCAACATCGTACATCGAATGACTCCTTGAATCAATTGCTTCTTGCAAGTTTATCCTCCATAGACCTCGATCTAATAGTGGTAGCCGCGGCTTCTAGCCGACTGAAGCCTGATTGTGACAGAGGTACTTCCAACTCCTCCAACCCTGATCGATGAGGTGGAGCCCTGTACGGTACCCACGTGCCTCACCCGGATCGCGGTTATCCGAACGTTACTGCGGAAAGTAATATGTTATGTGGATGGTGCCCACGCTCACGTCGACGTCCTCATGAGTCACTATCACTCGGGAGCATCCACATAGTCATTGCTGACAAATCCTGCTGTCGCCGCCACTACTGGCAGAACCACAAGGACTAGGCTCTTTGTATGTAATTACAATTCGATTTTGGTATTTTTCATTTTAGATTCTATGACAGACCATGAGCACTTTTACCGTGCCACCTTGAACCACCCCGCGCGGTACGCCTCCAGGTCGTCTCGCCACCTCTTTCTGGGCCGGCCTTGGCTGCGCCATGTATGGCACCCATTGTGTGGAGACTTTTGCCCAGCCGTCATCGTGCATGCGGCTGACGTGACCCGGCCGTTTGGTAGACGTATTCTACTCTTTGACCTGTCCAATTCCATTTTATCCAAGCAGCCTTCTTGCTAACGTCCACTATGCCTGTACCGCAGCATGGTGTTTCGAACTCTGTGTTGTCTTTTGACACCCAGAATGCTGCATTCCTTTAAATTAACCTTTGGAAAACTCTAAGGCGGAACCTCTGCGACTCAGGCAAGATGCACATGTCAATGAGTTTCCGCTAGAGGGAGATCGGAATATCACCCTTCGTTACCGTTTCCACGGACCATTTCCTTTTAGTTTATTAGAAACTCAGGACACCAATACGAAAATATATTTATTTTCTCCATTTTTAAGAGTATACAGTCCTTATGATATGGATGTACAGTTGGTTAGCTTTCACTTAACAAAACAAGAAGCACGATAATGTATATCAAAACTAGGAACAACTTTGGGACATAATAATAAATTGCGTGCATATTGCAGAAAATAACATGGTAACTAGTAACTTATATTTTGTAGATCTTACTACAATGTTCATTTCAGTCACTATCAGAGCTATTTTCATCATCCTTGGTGTCAGCAGTCTGTTCTTGCTTATAATACCGGTATTCCGGCTTCAACTCCCACATGTTCTTGTGTGGATTATTGTAGTTATAGTTACATACTTCTTTCAAAATCTCTTTCTACGTACATAATAGGTTGTCTGGTAATCTGTAACAAAAATGAAGGAAGCTTTTGATTGCACGATATAGAATATTCATTATTTTAAAACCTTTTTTTATATTTTTAAATGTATAGATACATTTAAGGGTGCATTCAGCTCCTTATTTCGAATCAT
The DNA here is from genome assembly GCA_963576755.1 of Noctua janthina. NCBI lineage: Eukaryota > Metazoa > Arthropoda > Insecta > Lepidoptera > Noctuidae > Noctua > Noctua janthina. The sequence continues at coordinate 9,890,743 of OY755068.1, read as the reverse complement.
AATCCATCGGAATTTTTCTCCGGATTTTTTTTTATTGTTTTTTTTTTCCTTTATTTCAATGTAAAATTACATTCCCTGTACGCAGCACTTCATTTATGTAAATATACAGCTAAAATCAAAAATACAACAATGGATGTTGAAATACTCTAACGAACGACGCGTGAAATCAGCTGTTCACGTCCTGCCTAGCTACAGTGTTCATCGAACTCATCGTCATGCTTGCCGTTCGCTACGTGCGTTCTTCCACGGTAACGATACATTGCGTAAGAGGAAATAAAACAAATCTTATTGGATTCCCATAACATTCCTCAAATAATTTCTTGTACCGGTCATCTTAGTATGATATACTGAATTCACCCCATCAGTTTGTGGAGGGCCTTACAACCTGTATTATAGCAAAGTGGTTTACTTATCTAGCATTTGTAAGCATAATCATGATTAAATGTGTCTATTGTTTGCACGTTTGGGACATACAAGTCAAAAACAAAACTTCCTTCTGCAAACATTTTCTCAGTTAGCAACATACCTTTTGCAAATCTTTAATGTTATAATATTGATGCTTCTCAAATAAAGCAAACAGCATGTCGAGAACTGCATCTTTTTCATCCCTAACTCTCTTTTCAGCTGTCTTCTTCTTCATGTAGTCAATCTACAACAAATAATATGTCTATGGTTAAGTTCTTACTTCTTTTTTTTTGTGTGTTGGCGAATGCAACTATGAGTTGACCATCCTTTTGCTGACCGACCGCGCGAAGTCATAAAAACGTCATCCCGGCTCGGTCGCATAAACAAAAGCGCGCCGCCGCGCGCCAGGTGGCCACGCTGTACCTAATGTTTTATTTGTTGACTCGTTGGTAACGTGCGTTATCTCAAGTGATGTTTTTGTTAAAGCTTATGAATGCCTCTTTCAAGTCGAGTGTTTGTATACATTTACTTTCTAATTTGTTATCTTAATCATTTTGACTATGGTTGAAAAAATCATTAAGTTAATTTTAAAAAGGATTATTTTTAAAAATAAACTGGTAACATATATAATATGACTTTTAATGGTGAAAGGGTTCTATCTACATACGATAAAATAATAAAAAACATACTACATAGTAAAAAAAAATATTTAGTTACAGGCTTAAGACTAGCACAAAACATTTGCTGACGGTGAATAATTTTTCAACCAAATTAAATAATGTATTACGACTATACCATTTCACGAAAATTAAAAATACACTTACTATCTAAAAGCCAAGTTCCTATAGGTACATATGTGTAAATATTGTGGTCAGAAATTGACTTGAAGTTTTGCACTAAGTTATAATTCTCCCTTTTTATCGACTATGTTTGGCATCAATAGTAAAGTTCAAGGTGCTAGGAGTCTAGTTTTGTAAACCGAAATAAATAATAAATGTAATCACTTGCCTTTCCAATGTTTACTTTGACTTGATCCACAAAACTCTTAAGTGAACTCCTTTGAAGACAGTGTGAGTATAAGTTGTATTCTGACGGAACCAGTAATATAAGTATATTGATAATATTTCTGACCTTCATTTCGATAATTTACATCCACATAACAATATTAATCAGTAACGAAGTGACCAACAAATTAAATAATAAAGATACTGTTTTATCTCTATCTCGTGCGATAACATTGATAAGAAGTGCTACACGGCAGTCTACGGTGAGCTACGGCGTAGCACACTCGACCACGATAACGTGATATCCATTGATACGTCTAGAACGCTTTGTGAAACTGTCATTTACCTGTTTGCAAGTTTAGTTGCAAAAAGTTGTTTTTTTAATCAATTACCAACCGTTCGTTGCTCTCCTCTTCGTTGCAGCCCCTATTGGTTTTATTAGGAATATTAATCAAGTATCAAATTAGTTTATTATATTATACAGTTTATTTTTACACGTCTTCTCACACATAAACATACAATATTATACTTGTAATCATCATCACCAGCCTATAGCAGTCCACTGCCTGACATAGGCCTTTTGAATCGCACGCCACTTTACTTGATTCTCGGCAACTCTCATCCAATAGCTAGCAGCCACCCCGCGAAGATCGTCGCTCCACGAAGCCTGACGACGTCCCACCTTACGCTTGCCAATTCGCGTTCTCCACTCAAGAGCACGTCTACCCCAACGGTGATAGGCTAATATGGCTGAACCATTGGCACTTCAGCTAGGTTTTTATGTAAGCTGTGTTGATAACTCTGGTTCTCTGTCGGATCCCCTCGTCTCGGATGCGATCCCTCAATGAGACTTCTAGCATAGCTCGCTGAGCGACCTTGAAATTATGGACCAACCGTAAGTGTTCACGTTTAAGCCCCATAAGTCATAACAAGCGGGACGCACTGGTATTAAACCTTAGTCTTTAGGCTCTGTGGAATATGCGACGAGAAGATCCAACAAAGCTTCCCAAAGGCTGCCCGGCTCAACTGAATTCTACCATTAGCCTCCTTCTCAAAGTTGTTCTTAAAAAAACTACAGAATTTGCCAGATGTTCTCGTACAGCCCCGAGAAGACGGCCATTGACAACAATAGCTCCTGGTCTGACGTGTTCGTTGAACGTAATACAGGTTACGTTCAACGAACACGTCACCCCATTGTCATTCCATTTTTAACGTTCTTGACATCATCATTTCAATTGACTTTTAATTACAACTATTAAGATTTGCTTTTACTTTTTGACATGAGCTCATGTCCAGAACTCTTGCCACATTGTCAGTATTAACAGTGGCTTCGGACTGACTCCTCAAAGTGCACGTGGAATTCCACAAACAGCAGAGAAGGAGGAGGGGCATAGTTCGTGATGTGGCTTTGCACTCTACTCTTCGTTTCATCGGATCTGCAGTGGTCCAACTCATTTCTTAGTTGGTAAAGAGATTTCCTGGCTGACTATGATAGTCGGTACTCCTGTCAAAGCCCAAAAATTCGATATAGTAAGCTAAAGAGAGCTGTTTGAGAAGACATAGTTTCTTTCGAGTTGCACTAAGGCTTCATTATTTGTCAAATAGTTGACTCGTTATAAGTGACTGATGATAGTAAGGCCACGTGACGTGCTTGGTTATTGATAAAACAAAAGTAAAAAGAAGAAAACATATATTAAAAAAAACATGATGGATTTAAATAGCACCAACATAGTACATCGAATGACTCCTTCAGTCAATTGCTTCTTGCATTTTATCGTCCATAGACTTCGATCTGGTAGTGGTAGCCGCGGCTTCTAGCCGACTGAAGCCTGATTGTGACAGAGGTACTTCCAACTCCTCCAGCCCTGATCGATGAGGTGGAGCCCTGTACGGTACCGACGTGCCTCACCCGGATCGCGGTTATCCGAACGTTACTGCGGAAAGTAATATCTTGAACATGCACAGCGTTGTTAACAGCGCCTCTGATGTGCGTGGTTCTGAAAACACACAAAATGTTATTGTTACTGGTAGTCAGAAAACAGAAAACTGACAACCAGTCTTACTAAGGGGTATCGTGTTGCCCCGTAATTTGTTGTGTCAGATTTGCACTACCCACCTGGCGAGCAGCCTGCTGTTGCCGATGGTGCCCACGCTCAAGTTGCGCCGAGAGGCGACTTCAGCCGGCGCCGGTATTTCACCCACGTCGCTCACGTCGACATCCTCATGCGACACTATCATCTCGGGAGCATCTACATAGTCATTGCTGACAAATGCTGCTGTCGCTGCCACAGCTAGTAGGACCACGAGGAATACGCTCTTCATCTAAAATTACAAGTCGATTTCGTTATTTTTCATTTAAAATTTGATGAGAGTGTTAGGTTCCATAGTCTGTTGCCGCGACTAAGCTGCGGACGTTGTGGTTTGCAGATGCGGGCATGGTCGGAATTGTATCTTTATTGACCAAATAAACAAGCCGAATATCGCCACGCACAGGGTAAATCGAAAGCAAGGCGGAAGACTTGCCCAGTACTGGGACAATACAAGTTGAAGAATAAAAACAATTAATGTAAACAATAGATGGCATTTACCGTAACTTACCTTGTTAATGTGACTACGACTTGTTTCTCAAACACTTCAGCTGACTCTTTTAAGTTCACTGCTACTGTAGTTGCCTTCTGAAGGCAGCAGCATTTATACTAGCATTGCATAATGATAAGACGATATCAGTTATCTAGTAAATAACAGCAATAAATTACCCCGACTTTGATGGTTAATGCAAATAATGTAAATCGGTATCTATGCGATAATATTATTGGAAGTAAAGATAAGTACATGATTGTATCTATATTTAATTATGAACTGTGTCAAACAGAGCCACTAGAATACATTGCCCTAAGTCCTATTCCTATGTTAAACAGATCATCACTTTTAGAACTAAAGCTGCTTTCAAAATTGTTAAATGATTTTTCCAGAAATTCATTTTGACCTGTAATTCCAAAAGGCTAAATTCAGTCACTGAATTGATATCTTACGCCAATTTTACAATGAATTTATTTCATTGGTCTAGTGGTCGCAAAATTTACTGTTGAGCAATAGGTCCTGGGTTCGATTCTTCGAAAAAGATCGGGTAAATTTCTGATGGAAAAATTTAAAAAAGATCGGGATTTCTGAGTAGCAGCCACGGAGTCGAGAATAATTCCCGGTTGATGGTTATAGGAGGCCCATCCTATTACATGGGACTTAAAAATAACTGAGGAACTGTGGGTATTAGGTACATCTCTGCCTAACCCTACAGGGTTGATGTTTACAGGCCTAATATTGTGTATTTTTGTAACTTGTGATTTTACATACTAAACACATTCACATAAGAACTTCTTCCCTGTGAGACGCAGCGGGACGGAACACAGGCAAGCAGGCCCAGTACGAATTACTGGAAGATTCATCATTTCAGCCGAAAGACGTCCACTGCTGGACATAGGCCTCCCGCAAGTATCGCCACATTGACCGGTCCCATGCGACTCGCATCCAGCGGATCGCCTTCGAACGTCTTCCAGTTCGTGGTCGCCATTCCAGAAGTATTCGGCCCCATCAGCCACCCCTTTCAGCGAGCAATGTAGGGCACATTGCCACTTAATAAGATTTAACTTATTCAGAGCAAATAGGAAAGTAATAATAATTTACTTAGAGAAAATGTATTGTGTCTTCCTACGAAAGAATGTAACTTATATTAAAGCCTTTATGAACTAATAGGATAATTTTACTGTTTTGTAAGAAAATAACGATGTAACATGTATGTGGGTGTCAGTGTTTAAGGCTTGTTTTATTTCTCCATGCATATGTGTAGCTTTACTTGAAAATTAATTTTAAAGAAATTTAAGGATATGACAATTAACAGAAACAGGTTGAAATGTATTTATTTATAAAAAACACAATAAAGTATTTAAAGTACATCTTGTTCTTGTAAAATTATCTACAATACAAAAAAAAAACTTAATTCTTGACCAAATGCTTCCAAGACGACTCCTAAGCATATTATCTGACAAAGACTTGAACCCTATAGTGAAATCCGCGACCTGTTGCTGATCGTAGCCTGATTCCGACAGACAAGTATCCAATTCCTCCACCCATGACGGATGGGGTTGCGTTCTGTGAGGCCCCAACGGTGCTTACCCGGATCGCAGTTATCCGGCGGTTCGTGCGGATAGTTAAGTCTCGTACTACCTGTTTACCCGCGACGCCATTCATCCTGTGCTGTGTACTGCAAACATAACAAATGAGGATAATCAGGAAAGTGTAGCAAAATGAAGCATCCAAATCCGAGGAGCACCACTATTCATCACTAAGCTTTGAGCTGCCCGAGGTCTATTTCATACTGTGAACCTTAACTTCTTGCTAAATCAATATAACCTTACCTCAATGATGATATTCTCTTACAATGGGGGCTGTTTTGTTGATTAGCTTAAGTCCTGTCTGCGGATACTTACTCGTACACCCGCACATCTGAAGAACCGACGTATCCTTGGGTCAGGTTACGTCGAGAGTCTACCGCAGTCTCTTCAGCTACGGCAAACAAGTCATCCGCGTCAGGCAGCTCATTCACGTCAGTCACAACAACCTCTGCCATCTCGTTCACGTCTACGTCAGCCATTTCGTCTCTGTCAATCACGTCAGGCAGCTCCGCCACGTCAGGCACTTCATTGCTGACTACTGCAGCTGTTGCTGCCGTTGCTAAAAACACCACGAAGACTACGCTCTTCATCTGGAATTATAACATCACTTTTGTTAGATGGCATATCAAATACTTCAACATTATTCAAGAAATAATTTCCGCATGAAAAGTTACATCAGCCTTAAATTACTTAGCATAATAATTTATAATTAATAGTTGCCTTGTTTCTACCACAAAAGCAAGCCAAAAATTTTTTTATTTTTATTTTTGTGAAGTCTAGTCCACTTTTGTAGACCGAAATAAATAATAAATGAAATAACTTACCTTTCCAATGTTTACTTTGACTTTCCAACAAAACTCTAAAGTGAACTCCTTTGAGGACAGGGTGAGTATAAGTTGTATTCTGAAAGAGCCAGTATTTATAGTGAAATTAGAAAGCAAACGCATTGATAAGATTACATCTGACCTACTTTTCGGTAATTTACGATAATTTAACTAATCGGTGACGAAGTTAACAACAAGTTAGATGACACCGATTTAATTATAAAGATAGTGTTTGTATCTCTTACTCTTGCGATAACATTAATATGAAGCGCTACGGGGCATGCTACGGTGAGCTACAGTGTAACACACTCGACTACGACAACGTGACCTCCGTTGACACCTCTAGAAAGCTTTGTAAAACTGACATTTGAGCCTGTTTGCAAATTCAGTAGTGGAAAGATTTTTTTTAAACAATTACCGATCGTTCGTTGCTCTCTTTTTCATAGCAGCCCCTATTGGTTTTATTACGGATATTAATCAAGTGTCAAATCTATTTATTTTACAGTTTAGTTTTACGTCACCTAGAGCGTATTCAATAAAACATATACTCAGCCACCTCTCTCACAAACAAACATACAATATCATACCTGAAATCATGCTACCAGCCACTCTGCGAAGATCGTCGCTCCAGCAAACCTGAGGGCGACCCACCTTACGCTTGCCGATTCGCGTTCTTCACTCAAGAACACGTCTACCCCAACGCTCATAGAATCTACGGCTAATATGGCTAACCCATTGGCACTTCAGCTTAGTTTTTATGCAAGCTGTGTTGATAACTCTGGTTCTCTGTCGGATCACCTCGTTCGGGATCCGATTTTTAGAAAGACTCCAAGCATAACCCGTTCCATAGCTCGCTGAGCGACCTTGAAATTGTGGACCAACCGTACCATTAGTGTCCACGTTTCGGCCCCGTAAGTCAAAACAAGCGAGATGCACTGGTTGAAGACCTTTATTTTTAGGTTCTGTGAAATATGCGACAAGAAGATCCAACAAAGCCTCCCAAATGCTACCCGGCGTAGCTGAATTCTTCTGTTAGCCTCCCTCTCAAAGTTGTTCTTACCAAACTACAGAGTTTGCCAGATGTTCTCGAACAGCCTCGAGAAGACCGCCATTGACAACAATAGCTCCTAGGGTGACGTGTTCGTTGAACATAACCTGTATCCATTTTTGTTCCATTTTTAACTTTCTTGACATCATCAATTTATTCATCATTAAATTTACAAGTAAATTTGTTTTTACTTTTTTCATTAATTGTATTATCGTTCTTCGTCGTGTCGGTGTTTCCTATACATGAGCTTTTGACCAGAACTCTTGCCACATTGACAGTACTACCAGTGGCTTCGGACTGGGCCTTCAAAGTGGAGGTGGAATTCCTCAAACAGCAGACAAGGGGGTGGTTTATAGTATGTGATGTGGCTTTGCACTGTACACTTCGTTTCATAGAAATACCACTCCCGAACTAAGTTGTATAAGTACTTAATTTCAACGAAAATGTAAAAATAAACGATATACTATCCATAATTTTATAAATAAATATACACACAGTCAAATACGACTTTCGTACTCTTAATTTTTTATGTTGTTTTGTATACACTATTCACCACATCAACATAAATAAGGCTTTGTGACAAGGGAAACTTAGGACGTAAGAGCGAGCGTAGCGAGCTCAGGACTTGCGGCACCCCGGCTCCGGGTTAGGTTACTTTAAACCCTGCACACAGAAATAGGAGACCCGTGTAGCGGGGCTACGTCTACTACGCCTTATTGCAACATTTTACGTTCACTCCGACCAAATAGGTTGATTAGGTTGAACGGTGCTACGACGAAATTGGTCGCAGTAATAAAATTAGGGCACTCGAACAATTATGAATTGCAAAATAAACACAGTACGTACGTGTATATGAAGTCACTATTGTTGAGAATAACAAGATTACCCGCATTGTTTTTTGTGAACGCGGTGTTGTAATTTTATAAGAGGATGTGCATTTTGTCAAAGGTATGAATTGAAATATCTAGAAACTGTCACTCGACAACATTTTTTTCTTAGTAATAAGTTTTACATTAATTATACAATATAAGTATAAACAATATTTTATGTAAGTAATATACTGTCCCACTGCTGGCACGCAGACCTCTCTGTGAGACGTATCGGGACACGCGGGCCTAGTACGAGTTGCTGGAAGATTTAACTTGTTCAGAGCAAATATGAAAGCATTTCTCAATCCTTAGTTACTGTTCATAAAGGTTCTCTATTCTTTTGGGAACAGATTATAATTATTTTTTGACTTACTTGCTATTTAAACATATCAGAATTTTGGTTTCATTCATCACAAACAAATAATTTACCTAGAAACTATTTTATTGTGATTTTCTTATTAAAAATCAAACTTATATTAACACCATTATGAACTAGACGTTAATTTTACTGTTTGGTAACAATAACATAAAAAACCATGTAACACGTATAAGTGAGTCTGTGTTTTGTTTTATTTCTACATGCACAAGTGTAGAATCTTAAAAATATATGTACATGCACATGTGTGGAAACTTGAAAATAATAATGGTATGATTATACAATTAACAAAAACAGTACCATAGGTTGAAATGTATTTATTTATAAAAACACAATAAAGTATATACAGTACATCCTGTTCTTGCAAAAATATATACAACACCAAATAAAATTAAATTATTGACTGAATGCTTCCAAGACGACTCCTAAGCACATTATCTGCCATAGACTTGAACCCTATAGCGAAATCCGCGGCCTGCAGCTGATCGTATCCTGATTGTGACAAAAGAGTTTCCAATTCCTCCATTTATGAAGTATGGGGTTGCGTTCTGTGAGCCCCCAATGGTGGTTACCCGGATCGCAGTTATCCGGCGGTTCGTGCGGACTGTTATGTCTTCCACTATTACATAACCCGCGATGCCATTCCTCCTGTGCTCCCTACTGCAAACATAACAAATACAGAATATCAGGAAAGTGTAGCAAAATGAAGCATCCAAATCCGAGGAGCACCACTATTCATCGCTAAGCTTTGAGCTGCCCGAGGTTTTTTTCATGCTCTGAACCTTAACTTCTTGCTAAATCAACCCAACCTTACCTCAAATGATGACCATATTCTGTTACAGTGGGGGCTGTTTTGTTAATTACTTTATGTTCTGTCTGCGGATACTTACTCGTGCACGCGCACGTCTGAAGAACCGATGGATCCTTGGGTCAGGTTACGTCGAGAATCTACCGCAGTCTCTTCAGCCACAGCAAACAAGTCAGCCGCGTCAGCCAGCTCATTCACGTCAGACACAACAACCTCTGCCATCTCGTTCACGTCTACGTCAGCCATTTCGTCTCTGTCAATCACGTCAGGCAGCTCCACCACGTCAGGCACTTCATTGCTGACTACTGCAGCTGTTGCTGCCGCTGCTAAAAACACCACGAGGAGTACGCGCTTCATCTGGAATTATAACATCACTTTTGTTAGATGCCATATCAAATACTTCAACATTATTCAAGAAATAATTTCCGCATGAAAAGTTACAACAGCCTTAAATTACTTTGCATAATAATTTATAATTAATTTTTGCCTTGATTCTACCACAGCAAGCCGAAAAATTTTAAACTCTGAAGTGAACTCCTTTGAGGACAGTGAGAGTATAAGTTGTATTCTGAAGGAACCAGTATTTATAGTGAAATTAGAAAGCAAACGCATTGATAAGATTACATCTGACCTACTTTTCGATAATTTACGGTAATTAATTTAACTAATCGGTGACGAAGTAAACAACAAGTTAGATGACACCGATTTAATTATAAAGATAGTGTTTGTATCTCTTACTCGTGCGATAACATTAATAAGAAGCGCTACGCGGCATGCTACGGTGAGCTACAGCGTAACACACTCGACTACGATAACGTGACCTCCGTTGACACCTCTAGAAAGCATTGTAAAACTGTCATTTGAGCCTGTTTGCAAACTAAGTAGTGAAAAGACTATTTTTTAAACAATTACCGATCGTTCGTTGCTCTCTTTTTCGTAGCAGCCGCTATTGGTTTTATTACGGATATTAATCAAGTGTCAAATCTATTTATTTTACAGTTTACTTTTACGTCATCTAGAGAGTATTCAATAAAACATATACTCACCCACCTCTCTCACAAACAAACATACAATATCATACCTGAAATCATGCTACCAGCCACCCTGCGAAGATCGTCGCTCCACCAAACCTGAGGGCGACCCACCTTACGCTTGCCGATTCGCGTTCTCCACTCAAGAACACGTCTACCCCAACGCTCATAGAATCTGCGGCTAATATGGCTGACCCATTGGCACTTCAGCTTAGTTTTTATGTAAGCTGTGTTGATAACTCTGGTTCTCTGTCGGATCACCTCGTTCGGGATCCGATTTCTCAGAAAGACTCCAAGCATAACCCGTTCCATAGCTCGCTGAGCGACCTTGAAATTGTGGACCAACCGTACCGTTAGTGTCCACGTTTCGGCCCCGTAAGTCATAACAGGCAGGACACACTGGTCGAAGACCTTAGTCTTTAGGCTCTGTGGAATATGCGACGAGAAGATCCCACAAAGCTTCCCAAATGCTGCCCGGCGCAGCTGAATTCTTCTGTTAGCTTCCGTCTCAAAGTTGTTCTTACCAAACTACAGAGTTTGCCAGATAATCTCGAACAGCCTCGAGAAGATCGCCATTGACAACAATAGCTCCTAGGGTGACGTGTTCGTTGAACATAACCTGTAGCCATTTTTGTTCCATTTTGTACGTTTTTGACATCATCAATTTATTCATCATTAATTTTACAAGTAGATTTGCTTATACTTTTTTCCCTAATTGTATTATCGTTCTTCGTCGTATCTAGTGAAGAACAGCAATAAATAACCCCGACTTTGATTGTTAATGCAGAATACGTAAATCGGTAACAAAAGGTATTTATCTATGCGATAATAGTAATAGAAGTAATGATACTCGTAAGTAAATGATTGCAAATTATTATTTTCTATATTTATTTGTGAACAGTGTCACACAGAGCCACTACAATACATTGCCCTAAGTATACTATAATACCAAACTAGTATTACTATTATTTCAAAAGGCTAAAATCAGTCACTGAATCATATTGTAGGCAACTCTTACAAAGATTTTATATCGTTGGTCTAGTGGACGCAAGCGCTATTGCCGTATCTTTTTATTAGCTGAGTAGCAGCCACTGTGTCTCGAATGCTTCTTGGTTTATGGGAATAGGCGCCCCCAATTACATGGAACTTAAAAATATCGCGAACTGTGGGTATACTATGTATATTGGGTTACAAGAACGATGTTATGTGTTTTTGCAACGATTTTAAGTAATATTCTGTCCCACTGCTGGGACGCAGACCCCTCTGTGAGACGCGGGCCCAGTACGAGTTGCTGGAAGATTTAACTTGTTCAGAGCAAATATCAAAGCATTTCTCAATCCTTAGTCAACGTTCATAAAGGTTCTCTTTTCTTTTGGGAACAGATTATAATTATTTTTCTGACTTACTTGTCCTGTTGCTATTTAAACATACCAGAAGTTTGGTCTCATTCATCACAAACAAATAATTTACATATAAACTATTTTATTGTGATTTTCTTATTAAAAAATCAAACTTATATAAACACCATTATGAACTAGTCGTTAATTTTACTGTTTGGTAAGAATAACATAACCATGTAACACGTATGAGTGAGTCTGTGTTTTGTTTTCTTTCTACATGCACAAGTGTAGAATCTTAAAAATATAAGTACATGCACATGTGTGGAAACTTGAGAATAATAATGGTATGATTATACAATTAACAAAAATAGTACCATCGGTTGAAATGTATTTATTTATAAAAACACAATAAAGTATATACAGTACATCCTGTTCTTGCAAAAATATATACAACACCAAATAAAACTAAATTATTGACTGAATGCTTCCAAGACGACTCCTAAGCACATTATCTGCCATAGACTTGAACCCTATAGCGAAATCCGCGGCCCATAGCTGATCGTATCCTGATTGTGACAAAAGAGTTTCCAATTCCCCCATTTATGAAGTATGGGGTTGCGTTCTGTGAGCCCCCAATGGTGGTTACCCGGACTGCAGTTATCCGGCGGTTCGTGCGGACTGGTATGTCTTCCATTATTACCATACCCGCGACGCCATTCCTCCTGTGCTCCCTACTGCAAACATAACAAATGCAGAATATCAGGAAAGTGTAGCAAAATTAAGCATCCAAATCCGAGGAGCATCACTATTCATGGCTAAGCTTTGAGCTGCCCGAGGTTTTTTCATGCTTTGAACCTTAACTTTTTGCTAAATCAACCTAAGCTTACCTTAAATGATGACCATGTTCTGTTACAATGGGGGCTGTTCTGTTTATTACTTTATGTTCTGTCTGCGGATACTTACTCGTACACCCGCACGTCTGAAGAACCGATGGATCCTTGGGTCAGGTTACGTCGAGAGTCTATCGCAGTCTCTTCAGCCACAGCAAACAAGTCAGCCGCGTCAGCCAGCTCATTCACGTCAGTCACAACAACCTCTGGCATCTCGTTCACGTCCACGTCAGCCATTTCGTCTCTGTCAATCACGTCAGGCAGCTCCGCCACCTCAGGCACTTCATTGCTGACTACTGCAGCTGTTGCTGCCGCTGCTAAAAACACCACGAGAAGCACGATCTTCATCTGTAATTATAACATCACTTTTGTTAGATGCCATATCAAATACTTCAACATTATTCAAGAAATAATTTCCGCATGAAAAGTTACATCAGCCTTAAATTACTTAGCATAATAATTTATAATTAATAGTTTCCTTGTTTCTACCACAAAAGCAAGCCAAAAAATTTAATTTTCTTTTTTTTATAAAGTCTAGTCAATTTCTGTAGACCGAAATAAATAATAAATGAAGTCACTTACCTTTCCAATGTTTACTTTGACTTGATCAACAAAACTCTAAAGTGAACTCCTTTGAGGACAGTGAGAGTATAAGTTGTATTATAAAGGAGCCAGTATTTATAGTGAAAGTAGAAAGCAAAAGTATTGATAAGATTACATCTGACCTACATTTCGGTAATTTACGGTCATTTTACTAATCGGTGACGAAGGAAACAACAAGTTAGATGACACCGATTTAATTATAAAGATAATGTTTTTAACTCTTACTCGTGCGATAACATTAAAAGGATATCAAAATAAATATAATTTTAGTGGGTTTCCAATACCTATTGTAATAGTATCCAAGAAAGCCGTATTTTGTTTTAAATTTATCTAGTAGAAAAGTCCGACCAGCTAGCTCGGTTCGCAGCGAGCTACCCGCTACGCAGTGAGGTACGGCGTAGCAACGAAACCGTGATCTCCACACCTCTCAACGTGATTTTTCTTTGCGAAAACAGTTTCATCTAAATCATATTTAAATCTTTAGTAGTACCTACCTATAATTAATGTAAAAACGCCCTTAACGTAACCGAAAAGCACTTGTTCGCCCCGTCATTGCAATCATGTTTATGTTCTAGACCATACCTGGGAACCTTCTAGTTACGGAGATATTGGGAGTAGAGTTCTAACTTTTTCACAAGTTTTTTTGTAATACTATAAGTGTTTAATGTTATATAACTTTACTTTAAATACCTCCACGATCTCCGTACTATTCAATGCATCAGCACAATGTTTTAAGTGCGTTATATTGAATTCTACAGAAAAACGAGATTTCACCTGAAACAAAAGAGTCTAGCAATAATTTTGGCGTAGAGTTACTTAGTTTGATGTACATAATGCTTGGTTGACGGCTTCGCGAAGAGGCCGTTTACACCTTGTATGGTAAGGAACTTAACGCCAATAATAGTTGTTGTCCGAATAAGCCTCTGCCACATAGTCATGTGAGCTAAGCCTAAAAGATCTGCACAATAATATCTAATTATTAATTAACATATTAAAGCGAAAGGTCACTTACTCATGTATAATGACGAAATATCGAAAACCGCTTCAAGTTTAAAGATGAAATTTGGCAGGTAGGTAGTTTATAGTTAGTAGACGTCCGCTAAGAACGGATTTTGCGACAGGGCATGATTAAGGGAGTCTAAGGGGTCTCGCGAGTTTGTATGAAAGTCCCTCATTTTTTGTGCTACAAACTTGATACTTGGTAGGGAGGTAGTTTATAGACGTTCGCTACGGAAAGATTTTTCGACAGGGCCGGATTAAGAGGGTCTAAGGGGTCGCGCAAGTTTGTATGAAAGTCCTTCATTTTTTTGTGCTACATACTCGAAATTTAGCATGGTGGTAGTTAATAGTTAGTAGACGTTCGCTAGGAACGGATTTTGCGACAGGACCGGATGAAGGAGGTCTAAGGGGTCTCGCAAGTTTTTATGAAAGTCTTTCATTTTTTTATGCTACAAACTTGATATTTGGCTGGCAGATAGTTTATAGTTAGTATACGTTCGCTAAGAATGGATTTTGCGACAGGGCCGGATTAAGGAGGTCTAAGAGCTCTCGCAAAAAGTTATTTAATGTTGTATAAAAAACGGTATTAGAATAAAAAGCGCCCAACAAGGTTCACTTTGAAAAAAAAGTTGTATAGCGCCAATATAAACCGGTTTTTTCAAACTATATCGTCGCCTCAACGCCATTTAATTTTGTTTCGGACCTCTGCCGCCCAGAATTACAGCACCCAAAAGATGCCTTTTGTAGTCATCAGTGCATTATCACATTTTGATCTGGCATTCAGTTCTCACACATAACATAACATGACGCCTTAAATACCGAGGGCAGAGGTATACTTAATCGTAAACACATTTCGCAAGTTATTTTGAAGCCCCATGTAATAGGGGGTGACCCTATTGCCATCAACCGGGCACAAATCCAGATTCCGCGGCTGCTACTGAGAAATTCCTGATGGAATAACCCAATAACACTATTATTTATAGTATTTTTTCAATTGCATATACAACTTGGCAAATATCACATAATCCCGCAAGAAACTGTAAAATTGTGAGAAAACTGGGTTAACCACTATGCTCGACAAGATTATGACACATGACACACCAGCTGAATCAGC
Organism: Noctua janthina; assembly: GCA_963576755.1. Taxonomy (NCBI): domain Eukaryota; kingdom Metazoa; phylum Arthropoda; class Insecta; order Lepidoptera; family Noctuidae; genus Noctua; species Noctua janthina. The sequence continues at coordinate 9,875,263 of OY755068.1, read as the reverse complement.
GGGGTGATGCGAATTGTAATGAATTTCAAGAATTTTCGTGAACTTTCAGCATTCGATTTTATTATGAAAAATATGTCGCGGCAGCTGTTTCATACGATATGTTTGTGGTTAATATCTCTAATAAAGTGTTGATGTCGGTAAAACGGCGTCAGTCAATTGCCAAATATGTGTAAATTACATACCACTACACCCTTCCAAAAAATAGGTAACTTAGATGCACTGGAAATAATGTACTTAAGCAACTTTCTCGTTTGCTAAAAAAACTCGAAAGGGCAAAATAAAGTCAGTAACATTCTATCTGCGTTCTTATTTTTACCATTATTCATACAAAATTTCATGAAAAAACACGATCAAATTCTTGACAAATATTACTAAAAACTCTAGTGCTGATCGTTATCCAAAGTTTCATCATTCGATTATAAAGTTGCATAAAGCCTAATCGATACTCGCAATGAAATCAAGTTTTAAAAAAAAGAGTTGAAATGGAATAAAAACTCTTTGGTATAATTTAAAATAATTATTTAATTTTAAAATTAATCTTTTTATGCTATCTTTTTAAATAATTTCATTTAGTAATTATTCGATGCTTCTGGTTGATTTCAAGAGAAGGAGATTTATAAATGATAAGAAACACTGAAATGTGTAATCCCAAAAAAAAAAACTTGTTTCTAAGTAAACATTCTGATGATTAAAAAACTTCAACCTTTAACCTTTCTTTTAAAAACTTATACATGGTCTCCTAACTTTCCGTTGAACTAGCAGCGTGAGATTTGGCATGAAATTAAGTTTCACAATATTCAAGCAAATAAAAAAAAATGAAAATGGATTGATTTTCAATTGTAGGTAGATAAGTACGCACGGTTGCGTTTTTTTTTTTTCTAAAATTAAATTAGTAATGCGCTTGTTTCACATTTATACTTAAGTGTTTTAATGTACTCTTATCATTTATTGCGAATTTTGTTTTGTAATATCTGAAGGTTGGATAATGGATATAGAATCATGGTAGGCATAGTAAAAAAAATGGTTTGATCCGCATAAGATAAATTATGTTTATTCCTAAAATTGTGTATCGATTGGTAGCGTTTTGTCGGTTATGTGTTAGATTAGAACAAACTTTTTTTTTGTTTAACCTATTCTTTCCCACTGCTGATCAAAGACCTTCTCCAATCCTTTCCAACTTTGCTGGTGATTTGGCTTCTCTGGCCAATCAGCCAAGAATGAGTCCAAATCGTCAGGCAAGCGTTTCTTGGACCTGCCTCGGTGACAACGACCGACAAACTTAATGTCTATATTTTGCAATCGGCAATTCATAAGACGTATCCTGAAGAAAGATTAGTTTATTCTTCGAAAGCGGTTCACTGTCAACTCTAAAAACTCTTCTTACAACTGCAAAGTTCAGGTTATCCATCATAGGCCGTGGGCCATGTCACTTGAGTTAAGCCGTGAATAGCTATGCGACAGAAACCTCAGGGCAAGAGTTAAGAGAGACTCGCATTAGTAGAGTTTTCTTAAAAATAGTTTGGTTGCTACTAAACCAAGCTTATTAAGTATCCATAAATATTGACTGTTAAAGGTATTACTCGGGGAAGGCAAAAGATAAAGAAAATTGGAATGCCACAGGGAGGCCTTTGACCCGCAGTGAGAAAGAACAGGCTGATAAAATAAGTATTTGTAAAAGGTGAATACCACAATAACGAATCTAACCTAACATAATAACTTTACCATACTAAAATCATCTTGCGAACCAAATAATTTTTTATTATGCCTTCCAAGATCCTGGGCTTTTTATATCCAACCGACCAAACTAAAATTATTTTAAAATAATAATCTTATTTTCGAATTTTTAGTTTTGTTGTAATCTGTACATTTCTGATACCGCATCATTAGGTTATGCTATGCACTGTTGATGAGTGTCCTCAAGAAAAGACGATTCTCTCTGCGGGATGAGTTCATGATAATAATCATGTTTATCCATCAAATATGAACGCGTCTTCAGATTTTTAGATCCGTGCTATTTAACGTCGAGGAGTTCCCTCGTGAGATGACCATTTTGACTGCAGGATGGGGTCATGATAGAAATCATCTTAATTATTAAATTTAAACGCGTATACAGAGTTTCGTGTCCGCGCTATTAACCGTTGAGGAGTTCTCTCGTGTGGAGACGATCCTGGCTGCAGGACTAAGTAATGTTTATCATAAAAATGTATTGTCACTAGAACAAAAGGTGTGTGCAAAAATTCAGCTCAATCGGTATAAGGAAACTGGTTCGAAATTCAGTTGCAAGATGTGACCAATACTTACTAACAAGAGAAGTTAAATAAAAGCATATTTTAATTATATAAAAAATCACAATAAATTATCTAGTAAAATACAATATCAATTATTTGAACAGCGAATGCATTCATAATTTAAATTGAAATGTGGAAAAAAAAACGGCGCGAATTTAGCCATAGATCAGTCTGTGCTGTTTGTTGTGTCGGTTTTAGTACCTACAATTTACGAAAAACTATTAAAATTACCAATATAAAGCTTAAAAAAATATTATTGTATTTATTTATTCTATTTTACGCTTAAAACAAAATTATTTTAAAATTCCATCTATCGATTTTTTCAATTCCATACTTTAATTTCTCGATTATCGAAAGTTACAAAAAACGAATCGATTGAAACAATCGCTTCCACACATCACAATAATTAAAAAAAAAAATGGTCGTCAATTTCGAATACAAATTTGAGGAGTCGTAATGAATATTACGAGTTATTGGTCCCGTATTAGTAAATTACGCTAAGATCTGGGCATTCTCGTGTTGTTTATAATATTTGGAATGATATTTGTCATATTTGTTATCGAATCTATACGCGTTTGTGTGGTGTAATGTGAAAAATAAAAATGTAAGCTCGCACGATTGGCGCGAAACTACGACTTTGGATATCAAAATTCATCATTACCACTGCTGATTTAAATTGAACTATGGATTAATTCGTCACATAATTTAATAATGAGTTAATCATTCTCAACATAGTGGAGCTTGGATGTCCAAAAACCACAATTTTTATGATTTTTAGCCTCAGCCAGCACTGACGTCAAAATGGCGATGACCGTATATTATGCACTTGGATTTTTAAAGGGTAAATTAAGAAACTTGCACACTAAATACAGAAGTTTTAATGGCGAAGACATATGAACTTTTTATCCAACTCTCTTAATTAACGTACACTCATAGTATTTGATAATCAGAATATTAAATATTTACATAAATAATGAGGATGACGTATGACTTAAACGCTAGACCCCTTCGGGGGCCGGTACCAATCCAGCGGAGGTTTGAGTGTCAGACCCCCAAAGGGGCCCGTACCGAACTTTATGGTTAAGTAAAGATGTTTCTCTAAAAAATTTTTTTTAATGATTTCTACGGAATCAAGCGCAGATTACCGTATGTATACTAAACCACGCATTTTGATAAATCTCACGTGAGATTAGAAGGAGGAAAGGGGGTCAAGCCAAATCTCACGACATCTCACCAAGGGGCTCCCACCTTGGTCGAAAATCGCTAATGGACGCCCCCACTAACACAAGCATCTCCTTGCTTAAAAAGTGGTCTACAAATCATGTGTGTGATAACTTTTATGTAATTAAAATACACATATTTTTTAAACACTTTGCCCGACCCCGCAATCGATCCCAGGACCCCATGCTTATTAGTCGCGCCTGTGACCACTCGACCAACGAGGCGGTCTCACACATACATACACACCAAAATTTCCACGCGAACGAAGTCACGGGCAACAGCTAGTCTAATTATATTTTTTGATCGAATTTTAATTGTAATGTGCTTTGACAAATTCTTTGGTATCGTAATCGTAAGCACTACTGCTGTGCTGGAGGTCCCGGATTCGATTCCCAGGACGGACAATCATGGATATGGTTATTGGGTTTTTCGTTACGAATTTCTTTTTTTTTGTTTTACGTAATTGCTAAATTATTTTTATCAATTAAGTGTGATTATAGATAAAAATATTGGTAGTCATGGATGGAGTGCTTCCCCGCATTCGCCCTAAATTTATGCTTCTGGGCTTTGTTCTAGAGACTAAAGCAACATAATATCACGCCTGTATTTCTCTGAAGGGTTAGAGAGCCTAAAAGTAGACCCACATTTCGCCCGTTTTGTTCAACTCCTGTAAAAGGTGTAAACACACCCTTAACTCGGGTAAGCCGAAAGGTACTAGATTTTGCCGTCATTGCGATCATTCAGTTGTTTTGGAACCTTCTAGTTACAGAGATATTGAAGGTCAAAGTTCCAACTTTTTCCCAAGTTTTGTTTTTCATCCCACTAGTTTTTTTAACTTTATAAATAAATACCTCCATGACACGTTTACTATTCAATGCATCCATTAACACAATGTTTTGAGTGCGTTACACTGAGTATAACCGTAAACCGTTATTTTTCAAATTTTTCTTTTTTTTTTGGCTTTTTTTCCCGGCATTAGTTTTTTTTAGGTTTCTTAGTCTGGTGTAGAGAATGCTTCGTTGACGGCTTCTTATCCTGTTGCTATTTAAACATACCAGAAGTTTGGTCTCCTTCATCACAAACAAATAATTTACATAGAATCTATTTTGTTGTGATTTTCTTATTACAAAATCAAACTTATATTGACACCATTATAAACTAGTCGTTAATTTTACTGTTTGGTAAGAATAACATAAAAAACCATGTAACACGTACGAGTGAGTCTGTGTTTTGTTTTCTTTCTACATGCACAAGTGTAGAATCTTGAAAATATTTGTACATGCACATGTGTGGAAACTTGAGAATAATAATGGTATGATTATACAATTAACAAAAACAGTACCATAGGTTGAAATGTATTTATTTATAAAAAAACACAATGAATTATATCTTGTTCTTGCAAAAACATCTACAATACGAAAAAAAAACTAAATTCTTAACCGAATGCTTCCAAGACGACTCCTAAGCACATTATCTGCCATGGACTTGAACGCTATAGTGAAATCCACGGCCTACAGCTGATCGTATCCTGATTGTGACAAAGGAGTTTCCAATTCCTCCACTCACGACGGATGGGGTTGCGTTCTGTGAGGCCCCAATGCGGGTCACCCGGATCGCAGTTATCCGGCGGTTCGTGCGGACTGTTATATCTCGTGTTACCACATGACCCGCGACGCCGTTCGCCCTGTGCTCGGTACTGGAAACATAACAAGTACACATAGTCAGGAAAGTGTAGCAAAATTAAGCATCCAAATCCGAGGAATACCACTATTCATGGCTAAGCTTTGAGCTGCCCGATGTCTATTTCATGCTATAAACCTTAACTTCTTGCTAAATCAACCTAAGCTTACCTTAATTGATAATTATATTCTCTTACAATGGGGGCTGTTTTGTTAAATAGCTTATGTTCTGTCTGTGGATACTTACTTGTACACCCGCACATCTGAAGAACCGATGGATCCTTGACTCAGGTTACGTCGAGAGGCTACCGCAGTCTCTTCAGCCTCGTGAGTCAAGTCAGCCGCGTCAGCCAGTTCATTCACGTCAGTCACAACAACCTCTGGCATCTCGTTCACGTCCACGTCAGCCATTTCGTCTCTGTCAATCACGTTAGGCAGCTCCGCCACCTCAGGCACTTCATTGCTGACTACTGCAGCTGTTGCTGCCGCTGCTAAAAACACCACGAGGAGCACGCTCTTCATCTGGAATTATAACATCACTTTTGTTAGATGACATACCAAATACTTTAACATTATTTAAGAAATAATTTCCTCATGAAAAGTCACAACAGCCTTAAATTACTTAGCATAATAATGTATAGTTAATTGTTGCCTTGATTCTACCACAGCAAGCCAAAAAATTTAATTGTACCTTTTTTTCGACTATATTCGTGATTATATTACAAAGTCTAGTCCATTTTTGTAGACCGGAATAAATAATAAATGAAATCACTTACCATTCCAATGTTTACTTTGACTTGATCAACAAAACTCTAAAGTGAACTCCTTTGAGGACAGTGAGAGTATAAGTTGTATTTTGAAGGATCCAGTATTTATAGTGAAATTAGAAAGCAAACGCATTGATAAGATTACATCTGACCTACTTTTCGGTAATTTACGGTCATTTTACTAATCGGTGACGAAGGAAACAACAAGTTAGATGACACCGATTTAATTATAAAGAAACTGTTTTTAACTCTTACTCGTGCGATAACATTAAAAGGATATCAAAATAAATAATTTTAGTGGGTCTCCAATACCTATTGTAATAGTATCCAAGGAAGCCGTTTTTTGTTTTAAATTTATCTAGTAGAAAAGTCCGACCAGCTAGCTCGGTTCGCAGTGAGCTACGCGCTACGCAGTGAGCTACGGCGTAGTAACGAAGCCATGATCTCCACACCTCTCAACGTAATTTTTCTTTGCGAAAACAGTTTCAGCTAAAAGTATGTAAACGAGCTGATCTGTGAGCTCAGCAATATCGGGTGCTCCGTTGACGGGCACTGCGTCAATAACATCAGCTACGCTGATGATACGGTATTACTGAGCCCATCGATCAGTGCACTTAGGAGGCTTCTTTGCGTCTGTGAGGACTATGCGGTGGCTCACGGCCTTAGGTACAATGCGACCAAGAGCGAGCTACTGGTTTTCAAAGCGGGTAACAAATGTTATGATACTGTCCCACCAGTCACCTTGGGGGGCGCTCAGCTTTCCAGGGTCACGAAGTTCAAGTACCTGGGGCATTGGGTCACCGATAGTCTGTCCGACGATGTGGACGTGGAGAGGGAACGCAGAGCATTGGCAGTTCGATGTAACATGCTAGCTCGTAGGTTTGCACGTTGTACTAGGGAGGTGAAAATTACACTCTTTAGAGCGTATTGCCAATCTATGTACACGTGTGCCCTATGGGTCAGCTATACAAAAAGCTCGTACAATGCTCTGCAAGTCCAATACAATAACGCCTTCAGAGTTATGTTGGGGCTGCCGCGCTTTTGCAGTGCATCGGGGATGTTCGCAGAGAATGGCGTGCCAGATTTTTACGCACTGATGCGGACACGCATAGCATCCTTGATGCGGCGAGTGCGCGACAGCTCCAACAGCTTGGTGGCCATGGTAGCCGACAGGATGGATAGTCCAATGATGTGGCAATGGATGACCAGTCATAGTGCGTCATTCCAATATTTAAAATAAGTTGTTTAGTGTTTTTTTTTTTATGTAGAATGTGTTTTTATGTATGTATTGATGTTTTATGTATAAAATTGTAATGTGTGTTTGTTTATGGACTTGTGGTCTGAAATAAATTTTATTTTTATATTATAAATCATATTTAAATCTTTAGTAGTACCTACCTATAATGAATGTAAAAATGCTTTTAACGAAACCGAAAAGCACTTGTTCGCCCCGTCATTGCAATCATGTTTATGTTCTAGACCATACCTGGGAACCTTCTAGTTACGGAGATATGGGGAGTAGAGTTCTAACTTTTTCACAAGTTTTTTTGTAATATTACAAGTGTTTACTCCGAACATGTTGCACATTTCATTGCCATTTCAAATTTTGCTGACGCCATTTGACATTGAGGCTGGATAGACATTAGCAACAACTCGCTTAGACTTAATGAAGGACCGGAAAAACTTGAAGTTCGTTGTAATTTTCTGTTTGATGCTATTTATACACCGTGACTTTTTAGTACCCTTACAACGGCAGCCCACTTCATGTATCCAATGACTACTAATCATTCATTAAAAAAATAGGTATTTATGAGATTTTAATCATTTAAAAATAAAAATATTATTCAGTATTATGACGAATGACGACTTAAAACACCCTGTTGCGAGCGATGATCTACTGGACACGAGCGCTGGGAAGGTATGTTCTCCCGTTTGACACGTAAATATCATTAACAGGATGTTTCATAATTTTATTCTAATGTATTATTTATTTTTCTTTGCACCTATTACGGTAGGTAAAAAAAAACGCGCCTAGAGCTATTTTATGTCGGGTACATTGAGGGGACCACTTTTGTAAGACGACTAAAAAGTCACCGTGTATAGGAGTTGTAACATTCTCTTGCCATTCTGTCACAGCGCTTACTACACCAACGAAGAGATATCTTATCCATAGGGTTTTTTTACGTACCATACCTTCTTCTTAAGTTATTTTTTTCACGCAACAATCTCTCCAGGTTTTTTGTGTACCATGGTGGTCGCGAATTGCTTTTAACTAAGGTAAAATACCAGACGGTATTTTCTAGTTCTGATTTAATAGCAGAGTAGTTGGCTTTTTTTGAAGTTTAATCTAATGTTAGGTGTTGGTTTTAAACTATGATTTACTTTGAGGCGCAAGAAGATTTCAAGAGGAGGGTGATGTGGATCGATCTTTGTTAGACTATTTAGGGCTTCAGTCACCGTACATTCGAGACGGTCTACAAGAACCAAGTCCAGGATTCTATCCATAACATTACATACATTGTTATATTGCTTCAGGTTATTTATATGGATAAAATCTAGAAGGGCCTGATTTAGTTTAGAATTATTCCTTGAGAAAGTGGGGTAGGTGTGAGTAGTGCCGCTGCCAATGTTTTGATTCCAATTTAAATTGCTCATATTGAAGTCACCGATAAGAATAGTACGGCAATCATTTTTACATTTATGCTTCTGGGCTTTGTTCTAGAGAGTTAAGCAACATAATATCACGCTTGTATTTCTCTGAAGGGTAAGACAGCCTAAAAGTACACCCACATTTCGCCCGTTTTGTTTCCACAAATCCTGTAAAAGATGTAAACACACCCTTAGCTAAGCCGAAAGGTACTAGTTTTTGCCGTCATTGCGATCATTTAATTGTTGTGGACCCTTCTTTAGTAGTTGAGTTTTAGCATGGCAATAGCGGTCATTGAACCACATACATTTATTGAATCTCATCTTTTAAAAAATCTATACAAACCTGTTAATAGCCCCTGAATTGGCATTGATTGTGATCCTGAACATTAACAGAAGAAACGATAAGTACACGGTTTATGGTTTCAGTTCGTGTAAAGAGATATCAGGGATAGGACATTGACAGCTATTGGCATGCTAAAACACAACTACTATAGTTACGGAGATATTGAAGGTCAAAGTTCCAACTTTTTCCCAAGTTTTGTTTTAGCTAATAACGTTACTTATCTACTAGTTTTTTACTGTTCAATGCATCCATTAGCACAATATTTTTAGTGCGTTACACTGTATAACCGAAAACCGTTATTTTTCATAAAAAAAAATTTTTTTTCTTTACTTGTCTTTTCCCGGTACAATATTTTTTTGGGTTACTTAGTCTGATGTAGGGAATGCTTCGTTGACGGCTTCTTATCCTGTTGCTATTTAAATATACCAGAAGTTTTGTCTCATTCATCACAAACAAATATATACATAGAAACTATCTTGTTGTGATTTTCCTATTACAAAATCAAACTTATATTAACACCATTATGAACTAGTCGTTAATTTTACTCTTTGGTAACAATAACATAAAAAACCATGTAACACGTACGAGTGAGTCTGTGTTTTGTTTTCTTTCTACATGCACAAGTGAAGAATCTTGAAAATATATGTACATGCACATGTGTGGAAACTTGAGAATAATAATGGTATGATTATACAATTAACAAAAACAGTACCATAGGTTGAAATGTATTTATTTATAAAAAAACACAATGAATTATATCTTGTTCTTGCAAAAATATCTACAATACGAAAAAAAAACTAAATTCTTAACCGAATGCTTCCAAGACGACTCCCAAGCACATTATCTGCCATAGATTTGAACGTTATATTGAAATCCGCGGCCTACAGCTGATCGTATCCTGATTGTGACAAAGGAGTTTCCAATTCCTCCACTCACGACGGATGGGGTTGCGTTCTGTGAGGCCCCAATGTGGATCACCCGGATCGCAGTTATCCGGCGGTTCGTGCGGACTGTTATATCTCGTGTTACCACATGACCCGCGACGAAGTTCGCCCTGTGGTCGTTACTGGAAACAACAAATACAGATAGTCAAAATTAAGCATCCAAATCCGAGGAATACCACTATTCATGGCTAAGCTTTGAGCTGCCCGAGGTCTATTTCATGCTATGAACCTTAACTTCTTGCTAAATCAACCTAAGCTTACCTTAACTGACAACCATATTCTCTTACAATGGGGGCTGTTTTGTTAAATAGCTTATGTTCTGTCTGTGGATACTTACTTATACAACCGCACATCTGAAGAACTGATCGATCCTTGAATCAGGTTACGTCGAGAGGCTACTGCAGTCTCTTCAGCCTCGTGAGTCAAGTCAGCCGCGTCAGCCAGCTCATTCACGTCAGTCACAACAACCTCTGGCATCTCGTTCACGTCCACGTCAGCCATTTCGTCTCTGTCAATCACGTTAGGCAGCTCCGCCACATCAGGCACTTCATTGCTGACTACTGCAGCTGTTGCTACCGCTGCTAAAAACACCACGAGGAGTACGCTCTTCATCTAGAATTATAACATCACTTTTGTTAGATGCCATATCAAATACTTTAACATTATTCAAAAAATAATTTCCTCATGAAAAGTCACAACAGCTTAAATTACTTAGCATAATAATTTATAATTAATTGTTCTACAACAGCAAGCCATAAAATTCAATTGTACTTTTTTTTTCACTTCTTCTTAGCGTGTCGATGGCAAATTTCTATAATATACGTTTGGCCCAAAATTCAGCTATTTTTTTCACTATGTTCGGGATTATTTATTGCAAAGTCTAGTCCATTTTTGTAGACCGGAATAAATAATAAATGAAATCACTTACCTTTCCAATGTTTACTTCGACTTGATCAACAAAACTCTAAAGTGAACTCCTTTGAGGACAGTGTGAGTATAAGTTGTATTCTGAAGGAGCCAGTATTTATAGTGAAATTAGAAAGCAAACGCATTGATAAGATTACATCTGACCTACTTTTCGGTAATTTTACTAATCGGTGACGAAGTAAACAACAAGTTAGATGACACCAATTTAATTATAAAGATACTGTTTTTAACTCTTACTCGTGCGATAACATTAAAAGGATATCAAAATAAATATATAGTGGGTCTCCAATACCTATTGTAATAGTATCCAAGGAAGCCGTATTTTGTTTTAAATTTATCTAGTAGAAAAGTCCGACCAGCTAGCTCGGTTCGCAGCGAGCTACCCGCTACGCAGTGAGGTACGGCGTAGCAACGAAACCATGATCTCCACACCTCTCAACGTGATTTTTCTTTGCGAAAACAGTTTCATCTAAATCATATTTAAATTTAGTAGTACCTACCTATAATTAATGTAAAAACGCCCTTAACGTAACCGAAAAGCACTTGTTCGCCCCGTCATTGCAATCATAATTTTGTTCTAGACCATACCTGGGAACCTTCTAGTTACGGCGATATTGGGAGTAGAGTTCTAACTTTTTCACAAGTTTTTTTGTAATACTACAAGTGTTAATTTTCTAACTTTACTTTAACTACCTCCACTATCCCCGTACTATTCAATGCATCAGCACAACGTTTTTAGTGCGTTATATTGAATTCTACTGAAAAACGAGATTTCACCTCAAACAAAAAAGTCTAGCAATAATTTTGGCGTAGAGTTACTTAGTTTGATGTACAGAATGCTTGGTGGACGGCTTCGCGAGGAGAGGCCGTTTACACCTTGTATGGTAAGGAACTTAACGCCAATAATAATTGTTGTCCGAATAAGCCTCTGCCACATAATCATGAGAGCTAAGCCTAAAAACTCTACACAATAATATCTAATTATATTTTTTGATCGAATTTGAATTGAAATTTATTTATTTATTGGCCTATCTACAATTGTTACACTGTTTATCCTAATACTACAAGCAATATGATACGAGCATAGTGTACAATATAATGCGATAGACACAGCATGCAAAAAAAAAACTAAATTACAACATAAAAAGAAATTACAATAATAGTGCAGATATAACACTTTCAACAACAGTGGGTAGTTTTAGTAACGCAAAGATGACAAAAAAGTAAAGAAAAATGTCAATATGGTGGTTAGTTTAGTTAAGTGGACTTGGCGGTTGAATTTTTGAAGTGTTGTGGAAAAAAAACTATTGATTCGTCGCAATTATTAAGAAGCCTGCAAATTCTGCGGATGGGAGAGAGATCCTGATACAGTTTAGCGGAATGGGGGACGTAATAGTTTTATAGGGTGACGGGGATAATTATGGGGTAGATTAAAATTAAACTTACTTAACAACTGAGGGCAATCTAATTTACTTTGAAGTATTCTAAAAAGAAAAATTAAATCTATATTATTTCTTCGTTTTTCGAGAGAAGTCATGCATAATTTTTGAAGACGTTTTGCGTAGCTCCGATTTTTTTTGTCTAATCCCGCAGAATAGGCAAGATGGTATAAACATCTTTTCTGGATCCTCTCTAACCTAAGACTATGTGTTGCATAGTGGAGTCGCCATACAACAGCGCAGTATTCCAATATAGTACGAACGAGATTTCGTTAAACTCAACGAAAGCTACTAGATAACTGCAGGTGGATCTTGCGGCAGTAAAGCCATGCTGGTGATCCGACAGATATTTCCTGAAATAATTTTGTATGTCAGGGGCATACTACTGTTTCAAAAACCTTGGCAAAAGTCGGAAGGATGGATATAGGACTATAGTTTCCTACCAAATCATCAACGCCCGATTTATGAATCGGTACCACTTTGGCCAGCTTCCATTTTTAGGGAAAATACCAGCGCTGAGAGATTTATTAAAAATCAAGAATAGGGGGGTTGCCAGTTGGTCAGCGCAAGTTGCGACAAAGTTAGGGGGAATTTCATCGCTACCTGAACCTTTGGATATATCTAAGCTTTTGAGATGCTTGGCTATTTTATGCTTTGGAATCTGTATCAAGGAAAAGCTGTCGGACATGCAGAGAAGGTTTTTAAAGAAAGGCGAAGTTTGAACTACGTTGGAGGCATGTATAGCTGGACTGTACACTGAAGAAAAGTAGGTCCCAAACAGGTTGCACATTTCATTGCCATTACAAGTTTTGCTAACGCCATTTGACATTGAGGCTGGATAGGCATTAGCAACACCCCGCTTAGACTGAATGAAGGACCAGAAAAACTTGAGGTTCGTTGTAATTTTCTGTTCTATGCTATTTATACACCGTGACTTGTTAGTCGTCTTACAACGGCAGCCCACTTCAAGTATCCAATGACTACTAAACATTCATTAAAAAAATAGGTATTTATGAGATTTTAATCATTTAAAAATAAAAATATTATTCAGTATTATGACGAATAACGACTTAAAACACCCTGTTGCGAGCGATGATCTACTGGACACGAGCGCTGGGAAGGTATGTTCTCCCGTTTGACACGTAAATATCATTAACAGGATGTTTCATAATTTTATTCTAATGTATTATTTATTTTTCTTTGCACCTATTACGGTAGGTAAAAAAAACGCGCCTAGAGCTATTTTATGTCGGGTACATTGAGGGGACCACTTTTGTAAGACGACTAAAAAGTCACCGTGTATAGGAGTTGTAACATTCTCTTGCCATTCTGTCACAGCGCTTACTACACCAACGAAGAGATATCTTATCCATAGGGTTTTTTTACGTACCATACCTTCTTCTTAAGTTATTTTTTTCACGCAACAATCTCTCCAGGTTTTTTGTGTACCATGGTGGTCGCGAATTGCTTTTAACTAAGGTAAAATACCAGACGGTATTTTCTAGTTCTGATTTAATAGCAGAGTAGTTGGCTTTTTTTGAAGTTTAATCTAATGTTAGGTGTTGGTTTTAAACTATGATTTACTTTGAGGCGCAAGAAGATTTCAAGAGGAGGGTGATGTGGATCGATCTTTGTCAGACTATTTAGGGCTTCAGTCACCGTACATTCGAGACGGTCTACAAGAACCAAGTCCAGGATTCTATCCATAATATTACATACATTGTTATATTGCTTTAGGTTATTTATATGGATAAAATCTAGAAGGGCCTGATTTAGTTTAGAATTATTCCTTGAGAAAGTGGGGTAGGTGTGAGTAGTGCCGCTGCCAATGTTTTGATTCCAATCTAAATTGCTCATATTGAAGGCACCGATAAGAATAGTACGGCAATCATTTTTACATTTATGCTTCTGGGCTTTGTTCTAGAGAGTTAAGCAACATAATATCACGCTTGTATTTCTCTGAAGGGTAAGACAGCCTAAAAGTACACCCACATTTCGCCCGTTTTGTTTCCACAAATCCTGTAAAAGATGTAAACACACCCTTAGCTAAGCCGAAAGGTACTAGTTTTTGCCGTCATTGCGATCATTTAATTGTTGTGGATCCTTCTTTAGTAGTTGAGTTTTAGCATGGCAATAGCGGTCATTGAACCACATACATTTATTGAATCTCATCTTTTAAAAAATCTATACAAACCTGTTAATAGCCCCTGAATTGGCATTGATTGTGATCCTGAACATTAACAGAAGAAACGATAAGTACACGGTTTATGGTTTCAGTTCGTGTAAAGAGATATCAGGGATAGGACATTGACAGCTATTGGCATGCTAAAACACAACTACTATACTTACGGAGATATTGAAGGTCAAAGTTCCAACTTTTTCCCAAGTTTTGTTTTAGCTAATAACGTTACTTATCTACTAGTTTTTTACTATTCAATGCATCCATTAGCACAATATTTTTAGTGCGTTACACTGTATAACCGAAAACCGTTATTTTTCATAAAAAATTTTTTTTTTTCTTTACTTGTCTTTTCCCGGTACAATATTTTTTTGGGTTACTTAGTCTGATGTAGAGAATGCTTCGTTGACGGCTTCTTATCCTGTCGCTATTTAAATATACCAGAAGTTTTGTCTCATTCATCACAAACAAATATATACATAGAAACTATCTTGTTGTGATTTTCTTATTACAAAATCAAACTTATATTAACACCATTATGAACTAGTCGTTAATTTTACTGTTTGGTAACAATAACATAAAAAACCATGTAACACGTACGAGTCTGTGTTTTGTTTTCTTTCTACATGCACAAGTGTAGAATCTTGAAAATATATGTACATGCACATGTGTGGAAACTTGAGAATAATAATGGTATGATTATACAATTAACAAAAACAGTACCATAGGTTGAAATGTATTTATTTATAAAAAAACACAATGAATTATATCTTGTTCTTGCAAAAATATCTACAATACGAAAAAAAAACCAAATTCTTAACCGAATGCTTCCAAGACGACTCCCAAGCACATTATCTGCCATAGATTTGAACGTTATATTGAAATCCGCGGCCTACAGCTGATCGTATCCTGATTGTAACAAAGGAGTTTCCAATTCCTCCACTCACGACGGATGGGGTTGCGTTCTGTGAGGCCCCAATGTGGATCACCCGGATCGCAGTTATCCGGCGGTTCGTGCGGACTGTTATATCTCGTGTTACCACATGACCCGCGACGAAGTTCGCCCTGTGGTCGTTACTGGAAACAACAAATACAGATAGTCAAAATTAAGCATCCAAATCCGAGGAATACCACTATTCATGGCTAAGCTTTGAGCTGCCCGAGGTCTATTTCATGCTATGAACCTTAACTTCTTGCTAAATCAACCTAAGCTTACCTTAACTGACAACCATATTCTCTTACAATGGGGGCTGTTTTGTTAAATAGCTTATGTTCTGTCTGTGGATACTTACTTATACACCCGCACATCTGAAGAACTGATCGATCCTTGAATCAGGTTACGTCGAGAGGCTACTGCAGTCTCTTCAGCCTCGTGAGTCAAGTCAGCCGCGTCAGCCAGCTCATTCACGTCAGTCACAACAACCTCTGGCATCTCGTTCACGTCCACGTCAGCCATTTCGTCTCTGTCAATCACAACAGGCAGCTCCGCCACCTCAGGCACTTCATTGCTGACTACTGCAGCTGTTGCTGCCGCTGCTAAAAACACCACGAGGAGCACGCTCTTCATCTGGAATTATAACATCACTTTTGTTAGATGACATACCAAATAATTTAACATTATTCAAGAAATAATTTCCTCATGAAAAGTCACAACAGCCTTAAATTACTTAGCATAATAATGTATAGTTAATTGTTGCCCTGATTCTACCACAGCAAGCCAAGAAATTTAATTGTACCTTTTTTTCGACTATATTCGTGATTATATTGCAAAGTCTAGTCCATTTTTGTAGACCGGAATAAATAATAAATGAAATCACTTACCATTCCAATGTTTACTTTGACTTGATCAACAAAACTCTAAAGTGAACTCCTTTGAGGACAGTGAGAGTATAAGTTGTATTCTGAAGGAAGCAGTATTTATAGTGAAATTAGAAAGCAAACGCATTGATAAGATTACATCTGACCTACTTTTCGGTAATTTTACTAATCGGTGACGAAGTAAACAACAAGTTAGATGACACCAATTTAATTATAAAGATACTGTTTTTAACTCTTACTCGTGCGATAACATTAAAAGGATATCAAAATAAATAATTTTAGTGGGTCTCCAATACCTATTTTAATAGTATCCAAGGAAGCCGTTTTTTGTTTTAAATTTATCTAGTAGAAAAGTCCGACCAGCTAGCTCGGTTCGCAGTGAGCTACGCGCTACGCAGTGAGCTACGGCGTAGTAACGAAGCCATGATCTCCACACCTCTCAACGTAATTTTTCTTTGCGAAAACAGTTTCAGCTAAAAGTATGTAAACGAGCTGATCTGTAAGCTCAGCAATACCAATATCGGGTGCTCCGTTGACGGGCACTGCGTCAATAACATCAGCTACGCTGATGATACGGTATTACTGAGCCCATCGATCAGTGCACTTAGGAGGCTTCTTCGCGTCTGTGAGGACTATGCGGTGGCTCACGGCCTTAGGTACAATGCGACCAAGAGCGAGCTACTGGTTTTCAAAGCGGGTAACAAATGTTATGATACTGTCCCACCAGTCACCTTGGGGGGCGCTCAGCTTTCCAGGGTCACGAAGTTCAAGTACCTGGGGCATTGGGTCACCGATAGTCTGTCCGACGATGTGGACGTGGAGAGGGAACGCAGAGCATTGGCAGTTCGATGTAACATGCTAGCTCGTAGGTTTGTACGTTGTACTAGGGAGGTGAAAATTACACTCTTTAGAGCGTATAGCCAATCTATGTACACGTGTGCCCTATGGGTCAGCTATACAAAAAGCTCGTACAATGCTCTGCAAGTCCAATACAATAACGCCTTCAGAGTTATGTTGGGGCTGCCGCGCTTTTGCAGTGCATCGGGGATGTTCGCAGAGAATGGCGTGCCAGATTTTTACGCACTGATGCGGACACGCATAGCATCCTTGATGCGGCGAGTGCGCGACAGCTCCAACAGCTTGGTGGCCATGGTAGCCGACAGGATGGATAGTCCAATGATGTGGCAATGGATGACCAGTCATAGTGCGTCATTCCAATATTTAAAATAAGTTGTTTAGTGTTTTTTTTTTTTATGTAGAATGTGTTTTTATGTATGTATTGATGTTTTATGTATAAAATTGTAATGTGTGTTTGTTTATGGACTTGTGGTCTGAAATAAATTTTATTTTTATATTATAAATCATATTTAAATCTTTAGTAGTACCTACCTATAATGAATGTAAAAATGCTTTTAACAAAACCGAAAAGCACTTGTTCGCCCCGTCATTGCAATCATGTTTATGTTCTAGACCATACCTGGGAACCTTCTAGTTACGGAGATATGGGGAGTAGAGTTCTAACTTTTTCACAAGTTTTTTTGTAATATTACAAGTGTTTACTCCGAACATGTTGCACATTTCATTGCCATTTCAAATTTTGCTGACGCCATTTGACATTGAGGCTGGATAGACATTAGCAACAACTCGCTTAGACTTAATAAAGGACCGGAAAAACTTGAAGTTCGTTGTAATTTTCTGTTTGATGCTATTTATACACCGTGACTTTTTAGTACCCTTACAACGGCAGCCCACTTCATGTATCCAATGACTACTAATCATTCATTAAAAAAATAGGTATTTATGAGTTTTTAATAATTTAAAAATAAAAATATTATTCAGTATTATATTGACGTAGTTAAAACACCCTGTTGCGAGCGATGATCTACTGGACTCGAGCGCTGGGAAGGTATATTCTCCCGTTTGACACGTAAATATCATTAACAGGATGTTTCATAATGTTATTCTAATGTATTATTTATTTTTCTTTGTACCTATTACGGTAGGTAAAAAAAATGCGCCTAGAGCTATTTTATGTCGGGTACATTGAGTGGACCACCTTTATAAGACGACTAAAAAGTCACCGTGTATAGGAGTTGTAACATTCTCTTGCCATTCTGTCACAGCGCTTACTACACCAACGAAGAGATATCTTATCCATAGGGTTTTTTTACGTACCATACCTTCTTCTTAAGTTATTTTTTTCACGCAACAATCTCTCCAGGTTTTTGTGTACCATGGTGGTCGCGAATTGCTTTTAACTAAGTTCGATGGGACAAATCGCTCCATGATCTGATAAAGTACCATATAGAACCGTTCCAACATTATATTGAGGCCGTCTGTATCCGAAAGTAATGCATACCAGTCGGTATTTTCTAGTTCTGATTTAATAGCAGAGTAGTTGGCTTTTTTGAAGTTTAATCTAATGTTAGGTGTTGGTTTCAAACTATGATTTACTTTGAGGCGCAAGAAGATTTCAAGAGGAGGGTGATGTGGATCGACCTTTGTCAGACTATTTAGGGCTTCAGTCACCGTACATTCGAGACGGTCTACAAGAACCAAGTCCAGGATTCTATCCATAACATTACATACATTGTTATATTGCTTCAGGTTATTTATATGGATAAAATCTAGAAGGGCCTGATTTAGTTTAGAATTATTTCTTGAGAAAGTGGGGTAGGTGTGAGTAGTGCCGCTGCCAATGTTTTGATTCCAATCTAAATTGCTCATATTGACGTCACCGATAAGAATAGTACAGCAATCATTTTTACATTTATGCTTCTGGGCTTCGTTCTAGAGAGTTAAGCAACATAATATCACGCCTGTATTTCTCTGAAGGGTAAGACAGCCTAAAAGTACACCCACATTTCGCCCGTTTTGTTTCCACAAATCCTGTAAAAGATGTAAACACACCCTTAGCTAAGCCAAAAGGTACTAGTTTTTGCCGTCATTGCGATCATTTAATTGTTGTGGATCCTTCTTTAGTAGTTGAGTTTTAGCATGGCAATAGCGGTCATTGAACCACATACATTTATTGAATCTCATCTTTTAAAAAATCTATACAAACCTGTTAATAGCCCCTGAATTGGCTGTTGATTGTGATCCTGAACATTAACAGAAGAAACGATAAGTACACGGTTTATGGTTTCAGTTCGTGTAAAGAAATATCAGGGATAGGGCATTGACAGCTATTGGCATGCTAAAACACAACTACTATAGTTACGGAGATATTGAAGGTCAAAGTTCCAACTTTTTCCCAAGTTTTGTTTTAGCTAATAACGTTACTTATCTACTAGTTTTTTAGCTAATAATTTTACTGTATAAATAAATATAACACGTTTACTATTCAATGCATCCATTAGCACAATATTTTTAGTGCGTTACACTGTATAACCGTAAACCGTTATTTTTCATAAAAAAAACATTTTTTTTTCTTTACTTGTCTTTTCCCGGTACAATATTTTTTTTGGTTACTTAGTCTGATGTAGAGAATGCTTCGTTGACGGCTTCTTATCCTGTCGCTATTTAAATATACCAGAAGTTTTGTCTCATTCATCACAAACAAATATATACATAGAAACTATCTTGTTGTGATTTTCTTATTACAAAATCAAAATTTTATTAACACCATTATGAACTAGTCGTTAATTTTACTGTTTGGTAACAATAACATAAAAAACCATGTAACACGTACGAGTGAGTCTGTGTTTTGTTTTCTTTCTACATGCACAAGTGTAGAATCTTGAAAATATATGTACATGCACATGTGTGGAAACTTGAGAATAATAATGGTATGATTATACAATTAACAAAAACAGTACCATAGGTTGAAATGTATTTATTTATAAAAAAAAACACAATGAATTATATCTTGTTCTTGCAAAAATATCTACAATACGAAAAAAAAACT
Organism: Noctua janthina; assembly: GCA_963576755.1. Taxonomy (NCBI): domain Eukaryota; kingdom Metazoa; phylum Arthropoda; class Insecta; order Lepidoptera; family Noctuidae; genus Noctua; species Noctua janthina. Next base: position 9,855,102 of record OY755068.1, on the reverse strand, counting down.
AAATTCTTAACCGAATGCTTCCAAGATGACTCCCAAGCATATTATCTGCCATAGACTTGAACGTTATAGTGAAATCCGCGGCCTACAGCTGATCGTATCCTGATTGTGACAAAGGAGTTTCCAATTCCTCCACTCACGACGGATGGGGTTGCGTTCTGTGAGGCCCCAAGGCGAGTCACCCGGATCGCAGTTATCCGGCGGTTCGTGCGGACTGTTATATCTCGTGTTACCACATGACCCGCGATGCCATTCGCCCTGTGGTCGGTACTGGAAACAACAAATACAGATAGTCAGGAAAGTGTAGCAAAATTAAGCATCCAAATCCGAGGAATACCACTATTCATGGCTAAGCTTTGAGCTGACCGAGGTCTATTTCATGCTATGAACCTTAACTTCTTGCTAAATCAACCTAAGCTTACCTTAACTGACAACCATATTCTCTTACAATGGGGGCTGTTTTGTTAAATAGCTTATGTTCTGTCTGTGGATACTTACTTATACACCCGCACATCTGAAGAACTGATGGATCCTTGAATCAGGATACGTCGAGAGGCTACTGCAGTCTCTTCAGCCTCGTGAGTCAAGTCAGCCGCGTCAGCCAGTTCATTTACGTCAGTCACAATAACCTCTGGCATCTCGTTTACGTCCACGTCAGCCATTTCGTCTCTGTCAATCACGTCAGGCAGCTCTGCTACCTCAGGCACTTCATTGCTGACTACTGCAGCTGTTGCTGCCGCTGCTAAAAACACCACGAGGAGTGCACTCTTCATCTGGAATTATAACATCACTTTTGTTAGATGCCATATTTAACATTATTCAAGAAAATTTCCTCATGAGAAAATTTCCTCATGAAAAGTCACAACAGCCTTAAATTACTTAGCATAATAATTTATAATTAATAGTTGCCTTGTTTTTACCACAAAAGCAAGCCAAAAAAAATATTTTTCTTTTTTTTGTAAAGTCTAGTCCATTTTTGTAGACCGAAATAAATAATAAATGAAGTCACTTACCTTTCCAATGTTTACTTTGACTTGATCAACAAAACGCTAAAGTGAACTCCTTTGAGGACAGGGTGAGTATAAGTTGTATTCTGAAGGAGCCAGTATTTATAGTGAAATTGGAAAGCAAACGCATTGATAAGATTACATCTGACATACTTTTCGATAATTTACGGTAATTTAACTAATCGGTGACGAAGTTAACAACAAGTTAGATGACACCGATTTAATTATAAAGATAGTGTTTGTATCTCTTACTCGTGCGATAACATTAATATGAAGCGCTACGGGGCATGCTACGGTGAGCTACAGCGTAACACACTCGACTACGACAACGTGACCTCCGTTGACACCTCTAGAAAGCTTTGTAAAACTGTCATTTGAGCCTGTTTGCAAATTAAGTAGTGGAAAGATTTTTTTTAAACAATTACCGATCGTTCGTTGCTCTCTTTTTCATAGCAGCCCCTATTGGTTTTATTACGGATATTAATCAAGTGTCAAATCTATTTATTTTACAGTTTAGTTTTACGTCACCTAGAGCGTATTCAATAAAACATATACTCACCCACCTCTCTCACAAACAAACTTACAATATCATACCTGAAATCATGCTACCAGCCACTCTGCGAAGATCGTCTCTCCACCAAACCTGAGGAGGACCCACCTTACGCTTGCCGATTCGCGTTCTCCACTCAAGAACACATCTACCCCAACGCTCATAGAATCTGCGGCTAATATGGCTGACCCATTGGCACTTCAGCTTAGTTTTTATGTAAGCTACGTTGATAACTCTGGTTCTCTGTCGGATCACCTCGTTCGGGATCCGATTTCTCAGAAAGACTCCAAGCATAACCCTTTCCATAGCTCGCTGAGCGACCTTGAAATTGTGGACCAACCGTACCATTAGTGTCCACGTTTCGGCCCCGTAAGTTAAAACAGGCAGGACACACTGGTTGAAGACCTTAGTCTTTAGGCTCTGTGAAATATGTGACGAGAAGATCCAACAAAGCTTCCCAAATGCTGCCCGGCGCAGCTGAATTCTTCTGTTAGCTTCCGTCTCAAAGTTGTTCTTACCAAACTCCAGAATTTGCCAGATGATCTCGAACAGCCTCGAGAAGATCGCCATTGACAACAATAGCTCGTAGGGTGACGTGTTCGTTGAACATAACCTGTATCCATTTTTGTTCCATTTTGTACGTTTTTGACATCATCAATTTATTCATCATTAATTTTACAAGTAGATTTGCTTATACTTTTTTCCCTAATTGTATTATCGTTCTTCGTCGTATCTAGTGAACAACAGCAATAAATAACCCCGACTTTGATTGTTAATGCAGAATATGTAAATCGGTAACAAAAGGTATTTATCTCTGCGATAATAGTAATAGAAGTAATGATACTTGTAAGTAAATGATTGCAAATTTTCTATATTTATTTATGAACAGTGTCACACAGAGCCACAACAATACATTGCCCTAAGTATACTATAATACCAAACTAGTATTACTATTATTCTAAAAGGCTAAAATCAGTCACTGAATCATAGCGTAGGCAACTCCTACAAAGATTTTAAATCTTTGGTCTAGTGGACGCAAGCGCTATTGCCGTATCTTTTTATTAGCTGAGTAGCAGCCACTGTGTCTCGAATGCTTCCCGATTATAAGTGACCCTCTATTACATGGGACTTAAAAATATCGCGAACTGTGGGTATACTAAGTATATAGGGTTACAAGAACGATGTTATGTATTTTTGCAACGACTTTAAGTAATATTCTGTCCCACTGCTGGGACGCAGACCCCTCTGTGAGACGCGGGCCCAGTACGAGTTGCTGGAAGATTTAACTTGTTCAGAGCAAATATGAAAGCATTTCTCAATCCTTAGTCAACGTTCTTAAAGGTTCTCTTTTCCTTTGAGAACCGATTTTAATTATTTTTCTGATTTACTTGTCCTGTCGCTATTTAAATATACCAGAAGTTTTGTCTCATTCATCACAAACAAATATATACATAGAAACTATCTTGTTGTGATTTTCTTATTACAAAATCAAAATTTTATTAACACCATTATGAACTAGTCGTTAATTTTACTGTTTGGTAACAATAACATAAAAAACCATGTAACACGTATGAGTGTGACTCTGTGTTTTGTTTTATTTCTACATGCACAAGTGTAGAATCTTGAAAATATATGTACATGCACATGTGTGGAAACTTGAGAATAATAATGGTATGATTATACAATTAACAAAAACAGTACCATAGGTTGAAATGTATTTATTTATAAAAAAAAACACAATGAATTATATCTTGTTCTTGCAAAAATATCTACAATACGAAAAAAAAACTAAATTCTTAACCGAATGCTTCCAAGATGACTCCCAAGCATATTATCTGCCATAGACTTGAACGTTATAGTGAAATCCGCGGCCTACAGCTGATCGTATCCTGATTGTGACAAAGGAGTTTCCAATTCCTCCACTCACGACGGATGGGGTTGCGTTCTGTGAGGCCCCAATGCGGATCACCCGGATCGCAGTTATTCGGCGGTTCGTGCGGACTGTTATATCTCGTGTTACCACATGACCCGCGACGCCATTCGCCCTGTGGTCGGTACTGGAAACAACAAATACAGATAGTCAGGAAAGTGTAGCAAGATTAAGCATCTAAATCCGAGGAATACCACTATTCATGGCTAAGCTTTGAGCTGACCGAGGTCTATTTCATGCTATGAACCTTAACTTCTTGCTAAATCAACCTAAGCTTACCTTAACTGACAACCATATTCTCTTACAATGGGGGCTGTTTTGTTAAATAGCTTATGTTCTGTCTGTGGATACTTACTTATACACCCGCACATCTGAAGAACTGATGGATCCTTGAATCAGGATACGTCGAGAGGCTACTGCAGTCTCTTCAGCCTCGTGAGTCAAGTCAGCCGCGTCAGCCAGTTCATTTACGTCAGTCACAATAACCTCTGGCATCTCGTTTACGTCCACGTCAGCCATTTCGTCTCTGTCAATCACGTCAGGCAGCTCCGCTACCTCAGGCACTTCATTGCTGACTACTGCAGCTGTTGCTGCCGCTGCTAAAAACACCACGAGGAGTGCACTCTTCATCTGGAATTATAACATCACTTTTGTTAGATGCCATATTTAACATTATTCAAGAAATAATTTCCTCATGAAAACTCACAACAGCCTTAAATTACTTAGCATAATAATTTATAATTAATAGTTGCCTTGTTTTTACCACAAAAGCAAGCCAAAAAAATTTTTTTTCTTTTTTTTGTAAAGTCTAGTCCATTTTTGTAGACCGAAATAAATAATAAATGAAGTCACTTACCTTTCCAATGTTTACTTTGACTTGATCAACAAAACGCTAAAGTGAACTCCTTTGAGGACAGGGTGAGTATAAGTTGTATTCTGAAGGAGCCAGTATTTATAGTGAAATTGGAAAGCAAACGCATTGATAAGATTACATCCGTAATCAATCGTAACGGTAATTTAACTAATCGGTGACGAAGTTAACAACAAGTTAGATGACACCGATTTAATTATAAAGATAGTGTTTGTATCTCTTACTCGTGCGATAACATTAATATGAAGTGCTACAGGGCATGCTACGGTGCGCTACAGCGTAACACACTCGACTACGACAACGTGACCTCCGTTGACACCTCTAGAAAGCTTTGTAAAACTGTCATTTGAGCCTGTTTGCAAATTAAGTAGTGGAAAGATTTTTTAAACAATTACCGATCGTTCGTTGCTTTCTTTTTCATAGCAGCCCCTATTGGTTTTATTACGGATATTAATCAAGTGTCAAATCTATTTATTTTACAGTTTAGTTTTACGTCACCTAGAGCGTATTCAATAAAACATATACTCACCCACCTCTCTCACAAACAAACATACAATATCATACCAGAAATCATGCTACCAGCCACTCTGCGAAGATCGTCGCTCCACCAAACCTGAGGGCGACCCACCTTACGTTTGCCGATTCACGTTCTCCACTCAAGTACACGTCTACCCCAACGCTCATAGAATCTACGGCTAATATGGCTGACGCATTGGCACTTCAGCTTAGTTTTTATGTAAGCTGTGTTGATAACTCTGGTTCTCTGTCGGATCACCTCGTTCGGGATCCGATTTCTCAGAAAGACTCCAAGCATAACCCGTTCCATAGCTCGCTGAGCGACCTTGAAATTGTGGACCAACCGTACCGTTAGTGTCCACGTTTCGGCCCCGTAAGTCAAAACAGACAGGACACTCTGGTTGAAGACCTTAGTCTTTAGGCTCTGTGAAATATGTGACGAGAAGATCCAACAAAGCTTCCCAAATGCTGCCCGGCGCAGCTGAATTCCTTTGTTAGCTTCCGTCTCAAAGTTGTTCTTACCAAACTCCAGAATTTGCCAGATGATCTCGAACAGCCTCGAGAAGATCGCCATTGACAACAATAGCTCCTAGGGTGACGTGTTCGTTGAACATAACCTGTAGCCATTTTTGTTCCATTTTGTACGTTTTTGACATCATCAATTTATTCATCATTAATTTTATAAGTAGATTTGCTTATACTTTTTTCCCTAATTGTATTATCGTTCTTTGTCGTATCTAGTGAAGAACAGCAATAAATAACCCCGACTTTGATTGTTAATGCAGAATACGTAAATCGGTAACAAAAGGTATTTATCTATGCGATAATAGTAATAGAAGTAATGATACTCGTAAGTAAATGATTGCAAATTATTATTTTCTATATTTATTTGTGAACAGTGTCACAAAGAGCCACTACAATACATTGCCCTAAGTATACCATAATACCAAACTAGTATTACTATTATTTCAAAAGGCTAAAATCAGTCACTGAATCATATCGTAGGCAACTCTTACAAAGATTTTATATTGTTGGTCTAGTGGACGCAAGCGCTATTGCCCTATCTTTTTATTAGCTGAGTAGCAGCCACTGTGTCTCGAATGCTTCCCGGTTTATGGGAATAGGCGCCCCCAATTACATGGAACTTAAAAATATAGCGAACTGTGGGCATACTAAGTATATAGGGTTACAAGAACGATGTTATGTATTTTTGCAACGATTTTAAGTAATATTCTGTCCCACTGCTGGGACGCAGACCCCTCTGTGAGACGCGGGCCCAGTACGAGTTGCTGGAAGATTTAACTGGTTCAGAGCAAATATGAAAGCATTTCTCAATCCTTAGTCAACGTTCATAAAAGTTCTCTTTTCTTTTGGGAACAGATTATAATTATTTTTCTCACTTACTTGTCCTGTTGCTATTTAAACATACCAGAAGTTTGGTCTCATTCATCACAAACAAATAATTTACATAGAAACTATTTTATTGTGATTTTCTTATTAAAAAATCAAACTTATATAAACACCATTATGAACTAGTCGTTAACTTTACTGTTTGGTAAGAATAACATAAAAAACCATGTAACACGTACGAGTGAGTCTGTGTTTTGTTTTCTTTCTACATGCACAAGTGTAGAATCTTGAAATTATATGTACATGCACATGTGTGGAAACTTGAGAAAAATAATGGTATGATTATACAATTAACAAAAACAGTACCATAGGTTGAAATGTATTTATTTATAAAAACACAATAAAGTATATACAGTACATCCTGTTCTTGCAAAAATATATACAACACCAAATAAAACTAAATTATTGACTGAATGCTTCCAAGACGACTCCTAAGCACATTATCTGCCATAGACTTGAACCCTATAGCGAAATCCGCGGCCTGGAGCAGATCGTATCCTGATTGTGACAAAAGAGTTTCCAATTCCCCCATTTATGAAGTATGGGGTTGCGTTCTGTGAGCCCCCAATGGTGGTTACCCGGACTGCAGTTATCCGGCGGTTCGTGCGGACTGGTATGTCTTCCATTATTACCTTACCCGCGACGCCATTCCTCCTGTGCTCCCTACTGCAAACATAACAAATGCAGAATATCAGGAAAGTGTAGCAAAATTAAGCATCAAAATCCGAGGAGCACCACTATTCATGGCTAAGCTTTGAGCTGCCCGAGGTTTTTTCATGCTTTGAACCTTAACTTCTTGCTAAATCAACCCAACCTTACCTCAAATGATGACCATGTTCTGTTACAATGCGGGCTGTTTTGTTAATTACTTTATGTTCTGTCTGCGGATACTTACTCGTACACCCGCGCGTCCGAAGAACCGATAGATCCTTGGGTCAGGTTACGTCGAGCGTCTACCGCAGTCTCTTCAGCCACAGCAAACAAGTCAGCCGCGTCAGCTAGCTCATTCACGTCAGTCACAACAACCTCTGCCATCTCGTTCACGTCCACGTCAGCCATTTCGTCTCTGTCAATCACGTCAGGCAGCTCCGCTACCTCAGGCACTTCATTGCTGACTACTGCAGCTGTTGCTGCCGCTGCTAAAAACACCACGAGGAGTACGCGCTTCATCTGGAATTATAACATCACTTTTGTTAGATGCCATATCAAATACTTCACATTATTCAAGAAATAATTTCCGCATGAAAAGTTACAACAGCCTTAAATTACTTTGCATAATAATTTATAATTAATTTTTGCCTTGATTCTACCACAGCCAGCCGAAAAATTTAATTTTTTATTTTTTGCAAAGTCTAGTCCATTTTTGTAGACCGAAATAAATAATAAATGAAGTCACTTACCTTTCCAATGTTTACTTTGACTTGATCAACAAAACTCTGAAGTGAACTCCTTTGAGGACAGTGAGAGTATAAGTTGTATTCTGAAGGAACCAGTATTTATAGTGAAATTGAAAAGCAAACGCATTGATAAGATTACATCTGACATACATTTCAGTAATTTACGGTAATTTAACTAATCGGTGACGAAGTTAACAACAAGTTAGATGACACCGATTTAATTATAAAGATAGTGTTTGTATCTCTTACTCGTGCGATAACATTAATATGAAGTGCTACAGGGCATGCTACGGTGCGCTACAGCGTAACACACTCGACTACGACAACGTGACCTCCGTTGACACCTCTAGAAAGCTTTGTAAAACTGTCATTTGAGCCTGTTTGCAAATTAAGTAGTGGAAAGATTTTTTTTAAACAATTACCGATCGTTCGTTGCTCTCTTTTTCATAGCAGCCCCTATTGGTTTTATTACGGATATTAATCAAGTGTCAAATCTATTTATTTTACAGTTTAGTTTTACGTCACCTAGAGCGTATTCAATAAAACATATACTCACCCACCTCTCTCACAAACAAACATACAATATCATACCAGAAATCATGCTACCAGCCACTCTGCGAAGATCGTCGCTCCACCAAACCTGAGGGCGACCCACCTTACGTTTGCCGATTCGCGTTCTCCACTGAAGTACACGTCTACCCCAACGCTCATAGAATCTACGGCTAATATGGCTGACCCATTGGCACTTCAGCTTAGTTTTTATGTAAGCTGTGTTGATAACTCTGGTTCTCTGTCGGATCACCTCGTTCGGGATCCGATTTCTCAGAAAGACTCCAAGCATAACTCGTTCCATAGCTCGCTGAGCGACCTTGAAATTGTGGACCAACCGTACCATTAGTGTCCACGTTTCGGCCCCGTAAGTCAAAACAGACAGGACACTCTGGTTGAAGACCTTAGTCTTTAGGCTCTGTGAAATATGCGACGAGAAGATCCCACAAAGCTTCCCAAATGCTGCCCGGCGCAGCTGAATTCTTCTGTTAGCTTCCGTCTCAAAGTTGTTCTTACCAAACTACAGAGTTTGCCAGATGATCTCGAACAGCCTCGAGAAGATCGCCATTGACAACAATAGCTCCTAGGGTGACGTGTTCGTTGAACATAACCTGTAGCCATTTTTGTTCCATTTTGTACGTTTTTGACATCATCAATTTATTCATCATTAATTTTACAAGTAAATTTGCTTTTACTTTTTTCATTAATTGTATTATCGTTCTTCGTCGTGTCGATGTTTCCTATACATGAGCTTTTGACCAGAACTCTTGCAGTACTACCAGTGGCTTCGGACTGGGCCTTCAAAGTGGAGGTGGAATTCCACAAACAGCAGACAAGGGGGTGGTTCATAGTTGGTGATGTGGCTTTGCACTGTACACTTCGTTTCATAGAAATACCACTCCCGAACTAAGTTGTATAGGTATATAATTTCAACGAAAATGTAAAAGTAGACGTTATGCTGTCCATAATTTTATTAATAAATATACACACAGTCAAATGCGTCTAACGTACTCCTAATTTTTTATGTTGTTTTGTATACACTATTCACCACATCAACATAAATAAGGCATTGTGACAAGGGAAACTTAGGATGTAAGAGCGAGCGAAGCGAGCTCAGGACTTGCGGCACCCCGGCTCCGGGTTAGGTTACTTTAAACCCTGCACACAGAAATAGGAGACCCGTGTTGCGGGGCTACGTCTACTACGCCTTATTGCAACATTTTACGTTCACTCCGACCAAATAGGTTGATTAGGTTGAACGGTGCTACGACGAAATTGGTCGCAGTAATAAAATTAAGGCACTCGAACAATTATGAATCGCAAAATAAACACAGTACGTACGTGTATATGAAGTCACTATTGTTGAGAATAACAAGATTACCCGCATTGTTTTCTGTGAACGCGGTGTTGTAATTTTATAGGAGGATGTGCATTTTGTCAAAGGTATGAATTGAAACATCTAGAAACTGTCACTCGACAACATTTTTTTCTTAGTAATAAGTTTTACATTAATTATACAATATAAGTATAAACAATATTTTATGTAAGTAATATACTGTCCCACTACTGGCACGCAGACCTCTCTGTGAGACGTATCGGAACACGCGGGAATAGTACGAGTTGCTGGAAGATTTAACTTGTTCAGAGCAAATATGAAAGCATTTCTCAATCCTTAGTAACTGTTCATAAAGGTTCTCTATTCTTTTGGGAACAGATTATAATTATTTTTCTGACTTACTTGCCATTTAAACATATCAGAATTTTGGTTTCATTCATCACAAACAAATAATTTACCTAAAAACTATTTTATTGTGATTTTCTTATTAAAAATCAAACTTATATGAACTAGTCGTTAATTTTACTGTTTGGTAACAAAAACATAAAAAATCATGTAACACGTATGAGTGAGTCTGTGTTTTGTTTTCTTTCTACAGGCACAAGTGTAGAATCTTAAAAATATATGTACATGCACATGTGTGGAAACTTGAGAATAAATAATGATATGATTATACAATTAACAAAAACAGTACCATAGGTTGAAATGTATTTATTTATAAAAACACAATAAAGTATCTACAGTACATCCTGTTCTTGCAAAAATATATACAACACCAAATAAAACTAAATTATTGACTGAATGCTTCCAAGACGACTCCTAAGCACATTATCTGCCATAGACTTGAACCCTATAGCGAAATCCGCGGCCTGGAGCAGATCGTATCCTGATTGTGACAAAAGAGTTTCCAATTCCCCCATTTATGAAGTATGGGGTTGCGTTCTGTGAGCCCCCAATGGTGGTTACCCGGACTGCAGTTATCCGGCGGTTCGTGCGGACTGGTATGTCTTCCATTATTACCATACCCGCGACGCCATTCCTCCTGTGCTCCCTACTGCAAACATAACAAATGCAGAATATCAGGAAAGTGTAGCAAAATTAAGCATCCAAATCCGAGGAGCATCACTATTCATGGCTAAGCTTTGAGCTGCCCGAGGTTTTTTCATGCTTTGAACCTTAACTTCTTGCTAAATCAACCTAACCTTACCTCAAATGATGACCATATTCTGTTACAATGGGGGCTGTTTTGTTAATTACTTTATGTTCTGTCTGCGGATACTTACTCGTACACGCGCACGTCTGAAGAACCGATGGATCCTTGGGTCAGGTTACGTCGAGAGTCTACCGCAGTCTCTTCAGCCACAGCAAACAAGTCAGCCGCGTCAGCCAGCTTATTCACGTCAGTCACAACAACCTCTGCCATCTCGTTCACGTCTACGTCAGCCATTTCGTCTCTGTCAATCACGTCAGGCAGCTCCACCACGTCAGGCACTTCATTGCTGACTACTGCAGCTGTTGCTGCCGCTGCTAAAAACACCACGAGGAGTACGCTCTTCATCTGGAATTATAACATCACTTTTGTTAGATGCCATATCAAATACTTCAACATTATTCAAGAAATAATTTCCGCATGAAAAGTTACATCAGCCTTAAATTACTTAGCATAATAATTTATAATTAATTGTTGCCTTGATTCTACCACAGCAAGCCGAAAAAAAATATTTTTCTTTTTTTTGCAAAGTCTAGTCCATTTTTGTAGACCGAAATAAATTATAAATTAAATCACTTACCCTTCCAATGTTTACTTTGACTTGATCAACAAAACTCTAAAGTGAACTCCTTTGAGGACAGTGAGAGTATAAGTTGTATTATAAAGGAGCCAGTATTTATAGTGAAAGTAGAAAGCAAACGCATTGATAAGATTACATCTGACCTACATTTAGATAGAATTTACGGTAATTTAACTAATCGGTGACGAAGTTAACAACAAGTTAGATGACACCGATTTAATTATAAAGATAGTGTTTGTATCTCTTACTCGTGCGATAACATTAATAATTACCGATCGTTAGTTGCTTTGTTTTTCGTTGCAGCCCATATTGGTGTTATTACGGATATTAATCAAGTGTCAAATTTAGGGCTGCGGGACTGTTCGAAAGAGATACCGTGGCCCTGGAACACAAAGGCCAAAGAAGGAACATGGACGGGTATTAGTCAGTACAAGTCTGGAATCCCTTCCGCTCCACCCAGAGTGGGGATCATTTCATGATTTCCCATCCAAAAAAAAAAAGTGTCAAATCTATTTATTTTACAGTTTAGTTTAACCCACCTCTCTCACAAACAAACATACAATATCATACATGAAATCATGCTACCAGCCACTCTGCGAAGATGGTCTCTCCACCAAACCTGAGGACGACCTACCTTACGCTTGCCGATTCGCGTTCTCCACTCAAGAACACGTCTACCCCAACGCTCATAGAATCTACAGTTAATATGGCTGACCCATTGGCACTTCAGCTTAGTTTTTATGTAAGCTATGTTGATAACTCTGGTTCTCTGTCGGATCACCTCGTTCGGGATCCGATTTCTCAGAAAGACTCCAAGCATAACCCTTTCCATAGCTCGCTGAGTGACCTTGAAATTATGGACCAACCGTACCATTAATGTCCACGTTTCGGCCCCGTAAGTTAAAACAGGCAGGACACACTGGTTGAAGACCTTAGTCTTTAGGCTCTGTGAAATATGTGACGAGAAGATCCAACAAAGCTTCCCAAATGCTGCCCGGCGCAGCTGATTTCTTCTGTTAGCTTCCGTCTCAAAGTTGTTCTTACCAAACTCCAGAATTTGCCAGATGATCTCGAACAGCCTCGAGAAGATCGCCATTGACAACAATAGCTCCTAGGGTGACGTCTTCGTTGAACATAACCTATGTCCATTTTTGTTCCATTTTGTACGTTTTTGACATCATCAATTTATTCATCATTAATTTTACAAGTAGATTTGCTTATACTTTTTTCCCTAATTGTATTATCGTTCTTCGTCGTATCTAGTGAACAACAGCAATAAATAACCCCGACTTTGATTGTTAATGCAGAATATGTAAATCGGTAACAAAAGGTATTTATCTCTGCGATAATAGTAATAGAAGTAATGATACTTGTAAGTAAATGATTGCAAATTTTCTATATTTATTTATGAACAGTGTCACACAGAGCCACAACAATACATTGCCCTAAGTATACTATAATACCAAACTAGTATTACTATTATTCTAAAAGGCTAAAATCAGTCACTGAATCATAGCGTAGGCAACTAACAAAGATTTTAAATCTTTGGTCTAGTGGACGCAAGCGCTATTGCCGTATCTTTTTATTAGCTAAGTAGCAGCCACTGTGTCTCGAATGCTTCCCGATTATAGGTGACCCTCTATTACATGGGACTTAAAAATATCGCGAACTGTGGGCATACTAAGTATATAGGGTTACAAGAACGATGTTATGTATTTTTGCAACGACTTTAAGTAATATTCTGTCCCACTGCTGGGACGCAGACCCCTCTGTGAGACGCGGGCCCAGTACGAGTTGCTGGAAGATTTAACTTGTTCAGAGCAAATATGAAAGCATTTCTCAATCCTTAGTCAACGTTCTTAAAGGTTCTCTTTTCCTTTGAGAACCGATTTTAATTATTTTTCTGATTTACTTGTCCTGTTGCTATTTAAACATACCAGAAGTTTGGTCTCATTCATCACAAACAAATAATTTACAAAGAAACTATTTTGTTGTGATTTTCATATTAAAAAATTAAACTTATATTAACACCATTATGAACTAGTCATTAATTTTACTGTTTAGTAACAATAAAAAAAACATGTAACACGTATGAGTGTGACTCTGTGTTTTGTTTTATTTCTACATGCACAAGTGTAGAATCTTGAAAATATATGTACATGCACATGTGTGGAAACTTGAGAATAATAATCGTATGATTATACAATTAACAAAAACAGTATCATAGGTTGAAATGTATTTATTTATAAAAAAAACACAATGAATTATATCTTGTTCTTGCAAAAATATCTACAATACGAAAAAAAAACTAAATTCTTAACCGAATGCTTCTAAGACGACTCCCAAGCACATTATCTGCCATAGACTTGAACGTTATAGTGAAATCCGCGGCCTACAGCTGATCGTATCCTGATTGTGACAAAGGAGTTTCCAATTCCTCCACTCACGACGGATGGGGTTGCGTTCTGTGAGGCCCCAAGCCGAGTCACCCGGATCGCAGTTATCCGGCGGTTCGTGCGGACTGTTATATCGCGTGTTACCACATGACCCGCAACGCCGTTCGCCCTGTGGTCGGTACTGGAAACATAACAAATACAGATAGTCAGGAAAGTGTAGCAAAATTAAGCAACCAAATCCGAGGAACACCACTATTCATCGCTAAGCTTTGAGCTGCCCGAGGTCTATTTCATGCTATGAACCTTAACTTCTTGCTAAATCAACCTAAGCTTACCTTAATTGATAACCCTATTCTCTTACAATGGAGGCTGTTCTGTTAAATAGCCTATGTTCTGTCTGTGGATACTTACTTGTACACCCGCACATCTGAAGAACCGATGGATCCTTGACTCAGGTTACGTCGAGAGGCTACCGCGGTCTCTTCAGCCTCGTGAGTCAAGTCAGCCGCGTCAGCCAGCTCATTCACGTCAGTCACAACAACCTCTGCCATCTCGTTCACGTCCACGTCAGCCATTTCGTCTCTGTCAATCACGTCAGGCAGCTTCGCCACCTCAGGCACTTCATTGCTGACTACTGCAGCTGTTGCTGCTGCTGCTAAAAACACCACGAGGAGTACGCTCTTCATCTGGAATTATAACATCACTTTTGTTAGATGCCATATCAAATACTTCAACATTATTCAAGAAATAATTTCCTCATGAAAAGTCACAACAGCCTTAAATTATTTAATTTCAACTATGTTCGTGATTATATTGCAAAGTCTAGTCCATTTTTGAAGACCGGAATAAATAATAAATGAAATCACTTACCTTTCCAATGTTTACTTTGACTTGATCAACAAAACTCTAAAGTGAACTCCTTTGAGGACAGTGTGAGTATAAGTTATATTCTGAAGGATCCAGTATTTATAGTGAAATTAGAAAGCAAACGCATTGATAAGATTACATCTGACCTACATTTCGGTAATTTACGGTCATTTTACTAATCGGTGACGAAGTAAACAACAAGTTAGATGACACCGATTTAATTATAAAGATAATGTTTTTAACTCTTACTCGTGCGATAACATTAAAAGGATATCAAAATAAATATAATTTTAGTGGGTTTCCAATACCTATTGTAATAGTATCCAAGGAAGCCGTATTTTGTTTTAAATTTATCTAGTAGAAAAGTCCAGCCAGCTAGCTCGGTTCGCAGTGAGCTACCCGCTACGCAGTGAGCTACGGCGTAGCAACGAAGCCATGATCTCCACACCTCTCAACGTAATTTTTCTTTGCGAAAACAGTTTCAGCTAAATATTTAAATCTTTAGTAGTACCTACCTATAATGGATGTAAAAATGCCCTTAACGAAACTGAAAAGCACTTGTTCGCCCCGTCATTGCAATCATGTTTATGTTCTAGACCATACCTGAGAACCTTCTAGTTACGGAGATATTGGGAGTAGAGTTCTAACTTTTTAGAAGTTTTTTTGTAATACTACAAGTGTTTAATGTTCTAACTTTACTTTAACTACGTCCACTATCCCCGTACTATTCAATGCATCAGCACAATGTTTTTAGTGCGTTATATTGAATTCTACTGAAAAACGAGATTTCACCTCAAACAAAAGAGTCTAGCAATAATTTTGGCGTAGAGTTACTTAGTTTGATGTACAGAATGCTTGGTTGACGGCTTCGCGAAGAGCCCGTTTACATCTTGTATGGTAAGGAACTTGACGCCAATAATAATTGTTGTCCGAATAAGCCTCTGCCACATAATCATGAGAGCTAAGCCTAAAAAATCTGCACAATAATATCTAATTATATTTTTTGATCGAATTTAAATTGAAACTTATTTATTTATTGGCCTATCTACAATTGTTACACTGTTTATCCTAATACTACAAGCAATATGATACGAGCATAGTGTACAATATAATGCGATAGACAAAACATGCAAAAAAAAAACAAATTACAACATAAAAAAGAAATTACAATAATAGTGCAGATATAACACTTTCAACAACAGTGGGTAGTTTTAGTAACGCAAAGATGACAAAAAAGAAAAGAAAAAAATCAATATGGTGGTTAGTTTAGTTAAGTGAACTTGGCGGTTGAATTTTTGAAGTGTTGTGGAAAAAATATCTATTGATTCGTCGCAATTATTAAGAAGCCTGCAAATTCTGCGGATGGGAGAGTTGGATCCTGATAAAGTTTTGCGGAATGGGGGACGTAATAGTTTTATAGGGTGACGGGGATACTTATGGGGTAGATTAAAATTAAACTTACTTAACAACTGAAAGCAATCTATTTTACTTTGAAGTATTTTAAAAAGAAAAATTAAATCTGTATTATTTCTTCGTTTTTCGAGAAAAGTCGTGCTAATTTTTTGAAGACGTTTTGCGTAGCTCCGAATTTTTTTGTCTAATCCCGCAGAATAGGCAAGATGGTATAAAAATCTTTTCTGGATCCTCTCTAACCTAAGACTATGTGTTGCATAGTGGGGTCGCCATACAACAGCGCAGTATTCCAATATAGCACGAACGAGACAATTAAATTACGTAACACAAAACTGAGTGTCTTTGAAGCTTTTTTAATAATGTTGTCCAGGTGGGAAATAAATGTTAATTTACGATCAAGGATTCCAAAATCTCTGATCACATCAACTTTACTGAGGTACGTACCATTCATGCTGTAATTAAAATCAATGAAGTTAGCTTTGCGAGTAAACGTAATTTGAGAACATTTTTTAACATTAAATTGCATATGATTATCCTTACACCAGTTTAAGAGTCTGTTCAAGTCATCCTGAAGTAATTTTGAATCGGCTAGAGAATCTATAACGCGGACTATTTTCAAATCAACGGCGAATAGGAATGGTGTGGAGTTAAAGAAGCAATAAGGAAGGTCGTTCAAAAAGATAATAAATATTACGGGGCCAAAGTGGAAACCCTGCGGAACACCAGAGGCTATGATCAGGTTTCAGATTCATGGCCATTGGCCACGGCATAAAAGGATCTGTCCATTAGCAGCCAATTAAGAAGAGAAACAGCAAAGCCGTACGCAGCAAGTTTTTGAATCAGCACTTCATGGGAAACTTTGTCAAAAGCCTTGCTGAAATCAGTGTATACGGCGTCGACTTGCTGGTTCGAGTCAAGTGAAGCTGTAATAACCTCAACGAAAGCTACTAGATTACTGCAGGTGGATCTTGCAGCAGTAAAGCCATGCTGGTGATCCGACAGATATTTCCTAAAATAATTTTGTATGTCAGGGGCATACTATTGCTTCAAAAACCTTGGCAAAAGTCGGAAGGATGGATATAGGACGATAGTTTCCTACCAAATCATCAACGCCCGATTTATGAATCGGTACCACTTTGGCCAGCTTCCATTTTTTAGGGAAAATACCAGCGCTGAGAGATTTATTAAAAATCAAGAATAAAGGGGTTGCCTGTTGGTCAGCGCAAGTTGCGACAAAGTTATGGGGAATCTCATCGCGGCCGGAACCTTTGGATATGTCTAAGCTTTTGAGATGCTTGGCTATTTTATCCTTTGGAATCTTTATCAAGGAAAAGCTGTCGGAGTTGCAGGTTTTCGAAGAAAGGCAAAGTTTGAACTACTTTGGATAGCTGGACTGTACTCTGAAGAAAAGTAGGTCCCAAACAGGTTGCACATTTCATTGCCATTACAAGTTTTGCTGATACCATTTGACATTGAGGCTGGATAGGCATTAGCAACACCCCGCTTAGACTTAATGAAGGACCAGAAAAACTTGGGGTTCGTTGTTCGAAAATAGGTATTTATGAGATTTTAATCATTTAAAAATAAAAATATTGTTCAGTATTATGACGCATGACGACTTAAAACACCCTGTTGCGAGCGATGATCTACTGGACTCGAGCGTTGGGAAGGTATGTTCTCCCGTTTGAAACGTAAATATCATTAACAGAATTTTTCATAATTTTATTCTAATGTATTATTTATTTTTCTTTGCACCTATTACGGTAGGTAAAAAAAAACACGCCTACAGCTATTTTATGTCGGGTACATTGAGTGGACCACTTTTGTAAGACGACTAAAAAGTCACGGTGTATAGGAGTTGTAACATTCTCTTGCCATTCTGTCACAGCGCTTACTACACCAACGAAGAGATATCTTATCCATAGGGTTTTTTTACGTACCATACCTTCTTCTTACGTTATTTTTTTCACGCAACAATCTCTCCAAGTTTTTTGTGTACCATGGTGGTCGCGAATTGCTTTTAACTAAGGTCGATGGGACAAATCGCTCCATGATCTGATAAAGTACCGTATAGAACCGTTCCAACATTATATTGAGGTCGTCTGTATCCGAGAGTAATGCATACCAGTCGGTTCTTTCTAGTTCTGATTTAATAGTAGAGTAGTTGGCTTTTTTTGAAGTTTAATCTAATGTTAGGTGTTGGTTTTAAACTATGATTTACTTTGAGGCGCAAGAAGATTTCAAGAGGAGGGTGATGTGGATCGATCTTTGTCAGACTATTAAGGGCTTCAGTCACCGTACATTCGAGACGGTCTACAAGAACCAAGTCCAGGATTCTATCCATAACATTACATACATTGTTATATTGCTTTAGGTTATTTATATGGATAAAATCTAGAAGGGCCTGATTTAGTTTAGAATTATTCCTTGAGAAAGTGGGGTAGGTGTGAGTAGTGCCGCTGCCAATGTTTTGATTCCAATCTAAATTGCTCATATTGAAGTCACCGATAAGAATAGTACGGCAATCATTTTTACATTTATGCTTCTGGGCTTTGTTCTAGAGAGTTAAGCAACATAATATCACGCTTGTATTTCTCTGAAGGATAAGACAGCCTAAAAGTACACCCACATTTCGCCAGTTTTGTTTCCACAAATCCTGTAAAAGGTGTAAACACACCCTTAGCTAAGCCGAAAGGTACTAGTTTTTGCCGTCATTGCGATCATTTAATTGTTGTGGATCCTTCTTTAGTAGTTGAGTTTTAGCATGGCAATAGCGGTCATTGAACCACATACATTTATTGAATCTCATCTTTTAAAAAATCTATACAAACCTGTTAATAGCCCCTGAATTGGCATTGGTTGTGATCCTGAACATTAACAGAAGAAACGATAAGTACACGGTTTATGGTTTCAGTTCGTGTAAAGAGATATCAGGGATAGGACATTGACAGCTATTGGCATGCTAAAACACAACTACTATAGTTACGGAGATATTGAAGGTCAAAGTTCCAACTTTTTCCCAAGTTTTGTTTTAGCTAATAACGTTACTTATCTACTAGTTTTTTACTATTCAATGCATCCATTAGCACAATATTTTTAGTGCGTTACACTGTATAACCGAAAACCGTTATTTTTCATAAAAAAAATTTTTTTTTCTTTACTTGTCTTTTCCCGGTACAATATTTTTTTGGGTTACTTAGTCTGATGTAGAGAATGCTTCGTTGACGGCTTCTTATCCTGTCGCTATTTAAATATACCAGAAGTTTTGTCTCATTCATCACAAACAAATATATACATAGAAACTATCTTGTTGTGATTTTCTTATTACAAAATCAAACTTATATTAACACCATTATGAACTAGTCGTTAATTTTACTGTTTGGTAACAATAACATAAAAAACCATGTAACACGTACGAGTGAGTCTGTGTTTTGTTTTCTTTCTACATGCACAAGTGTAGAATCTTGAAAATATATGTACATGCACATGTGTGGAAACTTGAGAATAATAATGGTATGATTATACAATTAACAAAAACAGTACCATAGGTTGAAATGTATTTATTTATAAAAAAACACAATGAATTATATCTTGTTCTTGCAAAAATATCTACAATACGAAAAAAAAACTAAATTCTTAACCGAATGCTTCCAAGACGACTCCCAAGCACATTATCTGCCATAGATTTGAACGTTATATTGAAATCCGCGGCCTACAGCTGATCGTATCCTGATTGTGACAAAGGAGTTTCCAATTCCTCCACTCACGACGGATGGGGTTGCGTTCTGTGAGGCCCCAATGTGGATCACCCGGATCGCAGTTATCCGGCGGTTCGTGCGGACTGTTATATCTCGTGTTACCACATGACCCGCGACGAAGTTCGCCCTGTGGTCGTTACTGGAAACAACAAATACAGATAGTCAAAATTAAGTATCCAAATCCGAGGAATACCACTATTCATGGCTAAGCTTTGAGCTGCCCGAGGTCTATTTCATGCTATGAACCTTAACTTCTTGCTAAATCAACCTAAGCTTACCTTAACTGACAACCATATTCTCTTACAATGGGGGCTGTTTTGTTAAATAGCTTATGTTCTGTCTGTGGATACTTACTTATACAACCGCACATCTGAAGAACTGATCGATCCTTGAATCAGGTTACGTCGAGAGGCTACTGCAGTCTCTTCAGCCTCGTGAGTCAAGTCAGCCGCGTCAGCCAGCTCATTCACGTCAGTCACAACAACCTCTGGCATCTCGTTCACGTCCACGTCAGCCATTTCGTCTCTGTCAATCACGTTAGGCAGCTCCGCCACATCAGGCACTTCATTGCTGACTACTGCAGCTGTTGCTGCCGCTGCTAAAAACACCACGAGGAGTACGCTCTTCATCTAGAATTATAACATCACTTTTGTTAGATGCCATATCAAATACTTTAACATTATTCAAAAAATAATTTCCTCATGAAAAGTCACAACAGCCTTAAATTACTTAGCATAATAATTTATAATTAATTGTTGCCTTGATTCTACAACAGCAAGCCATAAAATTCAATTGTACTTTTTTTTTCACTTCTTCTTAGCGTGTCGATGGCAAATTTTTATTATATATGTTTGGCCCAAAATTCAGCTATTTTTTTCACTATGTTCGGGATTATTTATTGCAAAGTCTAGTCCATTTTTGTAGACCGGAATAAATAATAAATGAAATCACTTACCTTTCCAATGTTTACTTCGACTTGATCAACAAAACTCTAAAGTGAACTCCTTTGAGGACAGTGTGAGTATAAGTTGTATTCTGAAGGAGCCAGTATTTATAGTGAAATTAGAAAGCAAACGCATTGATAAGATTACATCTGACCTACTTTTCGGTAATTTTACTAATCGGTGATGAAGTAAACAACAAGTTAGATGACACCAATTTAATTATAAAGATACTGTTTTTAACTCTTACTCGTGTGATAACATTAAAAGGATATCAAAATAAATATATAGTGGGTCTCCAATACCTATTGTAATAGTATCCAAGGAAGCCGTATTTTGTTTTAAATTTATCTAGTAGAAAAGTCCGACCAGCTAGCTCGGTTCGCAGCGAGCTACCCGCTACGCAGTGAGGTACGGCGTAGCAACGAAACCATGATCTCCACACCTCTCAACGTGATTTTTCTTTGCGAAAACAGTTTCATCTAAATCATATTTAAATCTTTAGTAGTACCTACCTATAATTAATGTAAAAACGCCCTTAACGTAACCGAAAAGCACTTGTTCGCCCCGTCATTGCAATTGTGACTGTTCGTAAATTACCCTAGGCTGATAAAATTTTCGTTTTTCCTAAATCATGTAAATATTAGTATTAATGTCGGTTTCCCCCTAAGGGGAAAAGGCCGCGCCCCGCCGTCCGCACGGCCCTGTAAGACTCGCCCGAGACTGGTCATCTTTCCACCGACTAAGAGAACTGAATTCCTTAACATGAAGAAGTCCAATGCCTCGTATCATTATTAGAACAAGGAAAGGATTGAAAGATATAGTAAATCAGATTAGGGAATTCACAGTTGATGAAATATATTGAAAGTGGTTTCAAAAGGGTAAAACATAACTGGGAGATACTAAGTATATTTATGTCGCAACCAATAGTTCTTGTAAATAACCGTTACGCTAGCGTAATTGGTAATTGGTCAGTCGTGACTCCCACGATACTTCACATCTGCACCTGGAGCACCCAGAGCAACACTTCCATAAGTGACGTAGGCGGCTTTTCAGCGGCAAAGCGTCGACATCATGCTCCTAGTGAGCATTGTCCCTAGCAGTTCTTTCGAACTGGTGAACGTGACAAAGGCGGCTTTTCAGCGGCAGAACGTCGATCATCATGCTAACTGGTAGACATGGTCCCTAACAGTCCTTAGACTGGTTATATAATAGTTGTGGTATCAAACCATTCCAATCCCACCCCATGGATCATGTGCTCTATTCGTACAACCAGCGCATCTGCAAGACACGTGTTCGTGTCAGCCTGACCGAATCATTTGTCAGAGATAAGAACATATTATTCTAGAATCACTATATGGTTGGTCATAATAGGATTGAGAATCAAAACTCAAACGGCAAATTGGCTGAACTGATGGTTAGAGCTAATGAATACATAATTCAAGAATTACCAGATGGCAGAGTTAATAATTAAAACTCAAGAACCATTTTGCAATAGAGTTGGAGATCAACTCTATTGAAACCCTAAAGACAGCCCCAAAAGCGCCCACCCTTTACCACTTCCTAGTGTTGGAGCTGAGGAGAAGAAGTGGCACAACAAACTCCCCAGCAACACGTTTCTGTCTGTGTAGTTTTAAGAACTTTAATTACAACATCAGCCTAGGATAATTATTGTAATAAAGGACTCACCCCGTCGCTCACCAACAAACACACACACACACTAGATTGATTTAAACAGGGCTGTTAACCCAACTATATTTAACTTATTCCATAATTATTGCACTCTTGCGACAACCCACTTGGACATAGACTCTCGGTATTCACAACTTGTGTTCTTGTGTTGTCTTCTAACTTAACTGAAATAGCTTCTCTCGCCCTAACCCTATCGCGGTCTAAGCCCCTATAACCAAACGCAGATGAAGAATATGTGCCAAGGTTAGGAGTTACTAGGGCACGTAACACATGACATAATAATATACATTGTGATGATAAAGCGGCTCTGCCGTCTTACTGAAATAAGTGATCATTAATATTGCTGCGTTTCCGCCAAACTGCTACTTAAGCTAGGAGATAATTATAGTTAACACTTACCACGTGTTCATTGAGGAGGATTAGTTACCAGCTACTTACAGAGTACTGCACACATTACCAGTCTCGCCTCCGCTACAGCGTCTACTTCCGGATCTCGTCACTCACTTTAACTAGGCATATTGCTACTACTTATATTTAACTTATAAAATACTAATCGCTCTCTTAGGACAGTCCTCTGGGACATGTCCTTCTTGGTACCAAGATTACGCTAACTACATGAACCTAACCTACTACGTCCTAGCCTTTAAACCGTTTTAGACCGACTCTCTGACTTAGCTCCTAGCCTCCACGTGTGGGCTCATCCGCGATATCAAATCAACTGCCACGAATCCACCCAGCTTTCTCCGGCCCAGCCTCCAAAAACCACTACGCTTGGGTCGCCTTTTCAGAATCCGTTTCTTTTTTGTGCAAACGTCTCAATTGTATTAAGTGAGCTTCGAACGCCTAAGAGCGGCGTAAATTGCAACCACATGTCGCACTAGCATTCAGAACTACGTATTGAAATTAGATATTTTTTTATATTTGGCCTGTCAGTCCCTAGTCCCTTTACCATTAAGTAAAGAATTTATGCGTTTCTAAGTGTGCAATATTGTTTTACAATTCAAGGAAGAAAGCTCACTAAATCTTTATTAATTACGGTCACTTGCCAGCCTGTCAAGCCATAAAATAGAAGTTTAATGTGTTTATGAGTGGCCCATATCGTGTGATGATTTTAAATAAAAATCAATACTAAAATATCTACTTAATAATTAGGAGTACGTGACAGACAGTCACACAATCATAATTTTGTTCTAGACCATACCTGGAAACCTTCTATTTACGGCGATATTAGGAGTAGAGTTCTAACTTTTTCACAAGTTTTTTTGTAATACTACAAGTGTTTAATTTTCTAACTTTACTTTAACTACCTCCACTATCCCCGTACTATTCAATGCATCAGCACAATGTTTTTAGTGCGTTATATTGAATTCTACTGAAAAACGAGATTTCACCTCAAACAAAAGAGTCTAGCAATAATTTTGGCGTAGAGTTACTTAGTTTGATGTACAGAATGCTTGGTGGACGGCTTCGCGAGGAGAGGCCGTTTACACCTTGTATGGTAAGGAACTTAACGCCAATAATAATTGTTGTCCGAATAAGCCTCTGCCACATAATCATGAGAGCTAAGCCTAAAAAATCTACACAATAATATCTAATTATATTTTTTGATCGAATTTGAATTGAAATTTATTTATTTATTGGCCTATCTACAATTGTTACACTGTTTATCCTAATACTACAAGCAATATGATACGAGCATAGTGTACAATATAATGCGATAGACACAGCATGCAAAAAAAAAACTAAATTACAACATAAAAAGAAATTACAATAATAGTGCAGATATAACACTTTCAACAACAGTGGGTAGTTTTAGTAACGCAAAGATGACAAAAAAGTAAAGAAAAATGTCAATATGGTGGTTAGTTTAGTTAAGTGGATTGGCGGTTGAATTTTTGAAGTGTTGTGGAAAAAAAAACTATTGATTCGTCGCAATTATTAAGAAGCCTGCAAATTCTGCGGATGGGAGAGTTGGATCCTGATACAGTTTTGCGGAATGGGGGACGTAATAGTTTTATAGGGTGACGGGGATAATTATGGGGTAGATTAAAATTAAACTTACTTAACAACTGAGGGCAATCTAATTTACTTTGAAGTATTTTAAAAAGAAAAATTAAATCTATATTATTTCTTCGTTTTTCGAGAGAAGTCATGCATAATTTTTGAAGACGTTTTGCGTAGCTCCGATTTTTTTTGTCTAATCCCGCAGAATAGGCAAGATGGTATAAACATCTTTTCTGGATCCTCTCTAACCTAAGACTATGTGTTGCATAGTGGAGTCGCCATACAACAGCGCAGTATTCCAATATAGTACGAACGAGATTTCGTTAAACTCAACGAAAGCTACTAGATACCTGCAGGTGGATCTTGCGGCAGTAAAGCCATGCTGGTGATCCGACAGATATTTCCTGAAATAATTTTGTATGTCAGGGGCATACTACTGTTTCAAAACCCTTGGCAAAAGTCGGAAGGATGGATATATAACGATAGTTTCCTACCAAATCATCAACGCCCGATTTATGAATCGGTACCACTTTGGCCAGCTTCCATTTTTTAGGGAAAATACCAGCGCTGAGAGATTTATTAAAAATCAAGAATAGGGGGGTTGCCAGTTGGTCAGCGCAAGTTGCGACAAAGTTAGGGGGAATTTCATCGCTGCCTGAACCTTTGG
Source organism: Noctua janthina (assembly GCA_963576755.1). Classification (NCBI taxonomy): domain Eukaryota; kingdom Metazoa; phylum Arthropoda; class Insecta; order Lepidoptera; family Noctuidae; genus Noctua; species Noctua janthina. Next base: position 9,830,011 of record OY755068.1, on the reverse strand, counting down.
ATTTATCTAAGCTTTTGAGATGCTTGGCTATTTTATGCTTTGGAATCTGTATCAAGGAAAAGCTGTCGGACATGCAGAGAAGGTTTTTAAAGAAAGGCGAAGTTTGAACTACGTTGGAGGCATGTATAGCTGGACTGTACACTGAAGAAAAGTAGGTCCCAAACAGGTTGCACATTTCATTGCCATTACAAGTTTTGCTAACGCCATTTGACATTGAGGCTGGATAGGCATTAGCAACACCCCGCTTAGACTGAATGAAGGACCAGAAAAACTTGAGGTTCGTTGTAATTTTCTGTTCTATGCTATTTATACACCGTGACTTGTTAGTCGTCTTACAACGGCAGCCCACTTCAAGTATCCAATGACTACTAAACATTCATTAAAAAAATAGGTATTTATGAGATTTTAATCATTTAAAAATAAAAATATTATTCAGTATTATGACGAATGACGACTTAAAACACCCTGTTGCGAGCGATGATCTACTGGACACGAGCGCTGGGAAGGTATGTTCTCCCGTTTGACACGTAAATATCATTAACAGGATGTTTCATAATTTTATTCTAATGTATTATTTATTTTTCTTTGCACCTATTACGGTAGGTAAAAAAAAACGCGCCTAGAGCTATTTTATGTCGGGTACATTGAGGGGACCACTTTTGTAAGACGACTAAAAAGTCACCGTGTATAGGAGTTGTAACATTCTCTTGCCATTCTGTCACAGCGCTTACTACACCAACGAAGAGATATCTTATCGCATGCTAAAACACAACTACTATAGTTACGGAGATATTGAAGGTCAAAGTTCCAACTTTTTCCCAAGTTTTGTTTTAGCTAATAACGTTACTTATCTACTAGTTTTTTACTATTTAATGCATCCATTAGCACAATATTTTTAGTGCGTTACACTGTATAACCGAAAACCGTTATTTTTCATAAAAAAATTTTTTTTTTCTTTACTTGTCTTTTCCCGGTACAATATTTTTTTGGGTTACTTAGTCTGATGTAGAGAATGCTTCGTTGACGGCTTCTTATCCTGTCGCTATTTAAATATACCAGAAGTTTTGTCTCATTCATCACAAACAAATATATACATAGAAACTATCTTGTTGTGATTTTCTTATTACAAAATCAAACTTATATTAACACCATTATGAACTAGTCGTTAATTTTACTGTTTGGTAACAATAACATAAAAAACCATGTAACACGTACGAGTGAGTCTGTGTTTTGTTTTCTTTCTACATGCACAAGTGTAGAATCTTGAAAATATATGTACATGCACATGTGTGGAAACTTGAGAATAATAATGGTATGATTATACAATTAACAAAAACAGTACCATAGGTTGAAATGTATTTATTTATAAAAAAACACAATGAATTATATCTTGTTCTTGCAAAAATATCTACAATACGAAAAAAAAACTAAATTCTTAACCGAATGCTTCCAAGACGACTCCCAAGCACATTATCTGCCATAGATTTGAACGTTATATTGAAATCCGCGGCCTACAGCTGATCGTATCCTGATTGTGACAAAGGAGTTTCCAATTCCTCCACTCACGACGGATGGGGTTGCGTTCTGTGAGGCCCCAATGTGGATCACCCGGATCGCAGTTATCCGGCGGTTCGTGCGGACTGTTATATCTCGTGTTACCACATGACCCGCGACGAAGTTCGCCCTGTGGTCGTTACTGGAAACAACAAATACAGATAGTCAAAATTAAGCATCCAAATCCGAGGAATACCACTATTCATGGCTAAGCTTTGAGCTGCCCGAGGTCTATTTCATGCTATGAACCTTAACTTCTTGCTAAATCAACCTAAGCTTACCTTAACTGACAACCATATTCTCTTACAATGGGGGCTGTTTTGTTAAATAGCTTATGTTCTGTCTCTGGATACTTACTTATACAACCGCACATCTGAAGAACTGATCGATCCTTGAATCAGGTTACGTCGAGAGGCTACTGCAGTCTCTTCAGCCTCGTGAGTCAAGTCAGCCGCGTCAGCCAGCTCATTCACGTCAGTCACAACAACCTCTGGCATCTCGTTCACGTCCACGTCAGCCATTTCGTCTCTGTCAATCACGTTAGGCAGCTCCGCCACATCAGGCACTTCATTGCTGACTACTGCAGCTGTTGCTGCCGCTGCTAAAAACACCACGAGGAGTACGCTCTTCATCTAGAATTATAACATCACTTTTGTTAGATGCCATATCAAATACTTTAACATAATTCAAAAAATAATTTCCTCATGAAAAGTCACAACAGCCTTAAATTACTTAGCATAATAATGTATAGTTAATTGTTGCCCTGATTCTACCACAGCAAGCCAAGAAATTTAATTGTACCTTTTTTTCGACTATATTCGTGATTATATTGCAAAGTCTAGTCCATTTTTGTAGACCGGAATAAATAATAAATGAAATCACTTACCATTCCAATGTTTACTTTGACTTGATCAACAAAACTCTAAAGTGAACTCTTTTGAGGACAGTGAGAGTATAAGTTGTATTCTGAAGGATCCAGTATTTATAGTGAAATTAGAAAGCAAACGCATTGATAAGATTACATCTGACCTACTATTCGGTAATTTACGGTCATTTTACTAATCGGTGACGAAGGAAACAACTAGTCAGATGACACCGATTTAATTATAAAGATACTGTTTTTAACTCTTACTCGTGCGATAACATTAAAAGGATATCAAAATAAATAATATTAGTGGGTCTCCAATACCTATTGTAATAGTATCCAAGGAAGCCGTTTTTTGTTTTAAATTTATCTAGTAGAAAAGTCCGACCAGCTAGCTCGGTTCGCAGTGAGCTACGCGCTACGCAGTGAGCTACGGCGTAGTAACGAAGCCATGATCTCCACACCTCTCAACGTAATTTTTCTTTGCGAAAACAGTTTCAGCTAAAAGTATGTAAACGAGCTGATCTGTGAGCTCAGCAATACCAATATCGGGTGCTCCGTTGACGGGCACTGCGTCAATAACATCAGCTATGCTGATGATACGGTATTACTGAGCCCATCGATCAGTGCACTTAGGAGGCTTCTTCGCGTCTGTGAGGACTATGCGGTGGCTCACGGCCTTAGGTACAATGCGACCAAGAGCGAGCTACTGGTTTTCAAAGCGGGTAACAAATGTTATGATACTGTCCCACCAGTCACCTTGGGGGGCGCTCAGCTTTCCAGGGTCACGAAGTTCAAGTACCTGGGGCATTGGGTCACCGATAGTCTGTCCGACGATGTGGACGTGGAGAGGGAACGCAGAGCATTGGCAGTTCGATGTAACATGCTAGCTCGTAGGTTTGCACGTTGTACTAGGGAGGTGAAAATTACACTCTTTAGAGCGTATAGCCAATCTATGTACACGTGTGCCCTATGGGTCAGCTATATAAAAAGCTCGTACAATGCTCTGCAAGTCCAATACAATAACGCCTTCAGAGTTATGTTGGGGCTGCCGCGCTTTTGCAGTGCATCGGGGATGTTCGCAGAGAATGGCGTGCCAGATTTTTACGCACTGATGCGGACACGCATAGCATCCTTGATGCGGCGAGTACGCGACAGCTCCAACAGCTTGGTGGCCATGGTAGCCGACAGGATGGATAGTCCAATGATGTGGCAATGGATGACCAGTCATAGTGCGTCATTCCAATATTTAAAATAAGTTGTTTAGTGTTTTTTTTTTTATGTAGAATGTGTTTTTATGTATGTATTGATGTTTTATGTATAAAATTGTAATGTGTGTTTGTTTATGGACTTGTGGTCTGAAATAAATTTTATTTTTATATTATAAATCATATTTAAATCTTTAGTAGTACCTACCTATAATGAATGTAAAAATGCTTTTAACGAAACCGAAAAGCACTTGTTCGCCCCGTCATTGCAATCATGTTTATGTTCTAGACCATACCTGGGAACCTTCTAGTTACGGAGATATGGGGAGTAGAGTTCTAACTTTTTCACAAGTTTTTTTGTAATATTACAAGTGTTTACTCCGAACATGTTGCACATTTCATTGCCATTTCAAATTTTGCTGACGCCATTTGACATTGAGGCTGGATAGACATTAGCAACAACTCGCTTAGACTTAATGAAGGACCGGAAAAACTTGAAGTTCGTTGTAATTTTCTGTTTGATGCTATTTATACACCGTGACTTGTTAGTCGTCTTACAACGGCAGCCCACTTCAAGTATCCAATGAATACTAAACATTCATTAAAAAAATAGGTATTTATGAGATTTTAATCATTTAAAAATAAAAATATTATTCAGTATTATGACGAATGACGACTTAAAACACCCTGTTGCGAGCGATGATCTACTGGACACGAGCGCTGGGAAGGTATGTTCTCCCGTTTGACACGTAAATATCATTAACAGGATGTTTCATAATTTTATTCTAATGTATTATTTATTTTTCTTTGCACCTATTACGGTAGGTAAAAAAAAACGCGCCTAGAGCTATTTTATGTCGGGTACATTGAGGGGACCACTTTTGTAAGACGACTAAAAAGACACCGTGTATAGGAGTTGTAACATTCTCTTGCCATTCTGTCACAGCGCTTACTACACCAACGAAGAGAAATCTTATCCATAGGGTTTTTTTACGTACCATACCTTCTTCTTAAGTTATTTTTTTCACGCAACAATCTCTCCAGGTTTTTTGTGTACCATGGTGGTCGCGAATTGCTTTTAACTAAGGTAAAATACCAGACGGTATTTTCTAGTTCTGATTTAATAGCAGAGTAGTTGGCTTTTTTTGAAGTTTAATCTAATGTTAGGTGTTGGTTTTAAACTATGATTTACTTTGAGGCGCAAGAAGATTTCAAGAGGAGGGTGATGTGGATCGATCTTTGTCAGACTATTTAGGGCTTCAGTCACCGTACATTCGAGACGGTCTACAAGAACCAAGTCCAGGATTCTATCCATAACATTACATACATTGTTATATTGCTTCAGGTTATTTATATGGATAAAATCTAGAAGGGCCTGATTTAGTTTAGAATTATTCCTTGAGAAAGTGGGGTAGGTGTGAATAGTGCCGCTGCCAATGTTTTGATTCCAATTTAAATTGCTCATATTGAAGTCACCGATAAGAATAGTACGGCAATCATTTTTACATTTATGCTTCTGGGCTTTGTTCTAGAGAGTTAAGCAACATAATATCACGCTTGTATTTCTCTGAAGGGTAAGACAGCCTAAAAGTACACCCACATTTCGCCCGTTTTGTTTCCACAAATCCTGTAAAAGATGTAAACACACCCTTAGCTAAGCCGAAAGGTACTAGTTTTTGCCGTCATTGCGATCATTTAATTGTTGTGGACCCTTCTTTAGTAGTTGAGTTTTAGCATGGCAATAGCGGTCATTGAACCACATACATTTATTGAATCTCATCTTTTAAAAAATCTATACAAACCCGTTAATAGCCCCTGAATTGGCATTGATTGTGATCCTGAACATTAACAGAAGAAACGATAAGTACACGGTTTATGGTTTCAGTTCGTGTAAAGAGATATCAGGGATAGGACATTGACAGCTATTGGCATGCTAAAACACAACTACTATAGTTACGGAGATATTGAAGCTCAAAGTTCCAACTTTTTCCCAAGTTTTGTTTTAGCTAATAACGTTACTTATCTACTAGTTTTTTACTATTCAATGCATCCATTAGCACAATATTTTTAGTGCGTTACACTGTATAACCGAAAACCGTTATTTTTCATAAAAAAAATTTTTTTTTCTTTACTTGTCTTTTCCCGGTACAATATTTTTTTGGGTTACTTAGTCTGATGTAGAGAATGCTTCGTTGACGGCTTCTTATCCTGTCGCTATTTAAATATACCAGAAGTTTTGTCTCATTCATCACAAACAAATATATACATAGAAACTATCTTGTTGTGATTTTCTTATTACAAAATCAAACTTATATTAACACCATTATGAACTAGTCGTTAATTTTACTGTTTGGTAACAATAACATAAAAAACCATGTAACACGTACGAGTGAGTCTGTGTTTTGTTTTCTTTCTACATGCACAAGTGTAGAATCTTGAAAATATATGTACATGCACATGTGTGGAAACTTGAGAATAATAATGGTATGATTATACAATTAACAAAAACAGTACCATAGGTTGAAATGTATTTATTTATAAAAAAACACAATGAATTATATCTTGTTCTTGCAAAAATATCTACAATACGAAAAAAAAACTAAATTCTTAACCGAATGCTTCCAAGATGACTCCCAAGCATATTATCTGCCATAGACTTGAACGTTATAGTGAAATCCGCGGCCTACAGCTGATCGTATCCTGATTGTGACAAAGGAGTTTCCAATTCCTCCACTCACGACGGATGGGGTTGCGTTCTGTGAGGCCCCAATGCGGATCACCCGGATCGCAGTTATCCGGCGGTTCGTGCGGACTGTTATATCTCGTGTTACCACATGACCCGCGACGCCGTTCGCCCTGTGGTCGGTACTGGAAACAACAAATACAGATAGTCAAAATTAAGCATCCAAATCCGAGGAATACTACTATTCATGGCTAAGCTTTGAGCTGCCCGAGGTCTATTTCATGCTATGAACCTTAACTTCTTGCTAAATCAACCTAAGCTTACCTTAATTGACAACCATATTCTCTTACAATGGGGTCTGTTTTGTTAAATAGCTTATGTTCTGTCTGTGGATACTTACTTATACACCCGCACATCTGAAGAACTGATGGATCCTTGAATCAGGTTACGTCGAGAGGCTACTGCAGTCTCTTCAGCCTCGTGAGTCAAGTCAGCCGCGTCAGCCAGCTCATTCACGTCAGTCACAACAACCTCTGGCATCTCGTTCACGTCCACGTCAGCCATTTCGTCTCTGTCAATCACGTTAGGCAGCTCCGCCACATCAGGCACTTCATTGCTGACTACTGCAGCTGTTGCTGCCGCTGCTAAAAGCACCACGAGGAGTACGCTCTTCATCTGGAATTATAACATCACTTTTGTTAGATGCCATATCAAATACTTTAACATTATTCAAAAAATAATTTCCTCATGAAAAGTCACAGCAGCCTTAAATTACTTAGCATAATAATTTATAATTAATTGTTGCCTTGATTCTACAACAGCAAGCCATAAAATTCAATTGTACTTTTTTTTTCACTTCTTCTTAGCGTGTCGATGGCAAATTTTTATTATATATGTTTGGCCCAAAATTCAGCTATTTTTTTCACTATGTTCGGGATTATTTATTGCAAAGTCTAGTCCATTTTTGTAGACCGGAATAAATAATAAATGAAATCACTTACCTTTCCAATGTTTACTTCGACTTGATCAACAAAACTCTAAAGTGAACTCCTTTGAGGACAGTGTGAGTATAAGTTGTATTCTGAAGGAGCCAGTATTTATAGTGAAATTAGAAAGCAAACGCATTGATAAGATTACATCTGACCTACATTTGGATAATTTACGGTCATTTAACTAATCGGTGACGAAGTAAAACACAATTTAGATGACACCGATTTAATTATAAAGATACTGTTTGTAAGTCTTACTCGTGCGATAACATTAATAAAAAATCTTTTTTGCAAAAAATAAAACCGACTTCAAAAACACAGAAAACTGAAAAATAACTTTAGCTTCTGAAGTCGGTGACAAATAAACTGAATTAAACAAACAACAGTCACTGACTTCAGAAGCTAAAGTTATTTATAATAGGTAATAGGCTTATCCCTAATAAAATGGAACCTAATATACCTAACTGTCGCAATCTGGGTGTACTGTACGCATCTGCGTACCTCCTCAGAGCATACAGCCGTTACTTTGTGTAAACAATACAAGTCCAAGCGATTGCAGCAATCACGACAGATTTGCTATCTACTATTGAAGAGTTCTATTGTATAACTACTGTAGACCGATCACATCACAGAGCATTCAGATGTTATGTTATGATTTTGTGTAAACAATGAATATCCGAGCGATTGCAGCCATCGCGACAGAATTGCTGTCTAATATTGAAGTTTATCTCCGAAGATCAGCGTCAGATCTTCACCAAATAAAAAATGGGACCACCACGGAGTAATATTCTTCCAAACAAAAAAAGAATCATCAAAATCGGTTCACAATTGGCGAAGACATCGCTGAACATAAAAACAAAAAAAAAAAAAATTCAGTCGACTTGATAACCTCCTCCTTTTGGAAGTCGGTTAACAATTTTAAAGGATATCAAAATAACCGAAAAGCACTTGTTCTCCCTGTCATTGCAGTCATGTTTATGTTCTAGACCATACCAGGGAACCTTCTAGTTACGGAAATGTTGGGAGTTAGAGTCCCAACTTTTTTACAAGTTTTTTTGTAATACCCCCACGATCGCCGTACTACCGTACGGCCGTTTACACCGTGTATGGTAAGGAACTTACGCCAATTTGTTGTTCGAATAAGCCTCTGCCACATAGTCATGAGAGCTAAGCCTTAAAAATCGGCATAATAATATGTATTTCTATTTTTTGATCGAATTTGAATTGAAATGTGCTTTGGCTGATTCTTTGGTCTCGTAGTCGTAAGCGCTACTACTGTGATTGACGTCCCGGATTCGATCCCCAGGACGGATAATCATGGGCACGGTGTTATTGGATTTTTCTTTAGGAATTTCTCATTGGACGGAATCTGGATTTACATTCCTTATTATATTCTTATGTGAACTGACGAAAAGTTGCTGCATTTTAGCTACAGTTCTGCCAAACGCTAAGGGGATTTTTAAGGTGTAGTATTGGAAAAGTATAAAAAATCTTTTTTGCAAAAAATAAAACCGACTTCAAAAACACAGAAAAGTGAAAAATAACTTTAGCTTCTGAAGTCGGTGACTTTTGTTTGTTTAATTCAGTTTTTTTTGTCACCGACTTCTGAAGCTAAAGTTATTTTTCACTTTTCTGTGTTTTTGAAGTCGGTTTTTAATTTTTGCAAAAAAGATTTTTTATTTTTCCATTTTTAGTGTATTTATAGGATATTACAACCCTATACAAATATTTGCTATACATTTATTTTACATTATTAACGATACATTTCATGGTAATAGGCTTATCAATACTAATGTTATAAAGAGGAAAGTTTTTTTTGTTTGTTTGTTTGTACCGAATAGGCTCCGAAACTACTATTACTACTACTATAATTTTTGATGAGAACTTTAGATCTAGCTGGAGTATGACTGTCATCGACGGTCTGCCGATGAAAACGGAAGGCAGTTGCAAGAGATCCTCAACAGATTACAGCTACAACAGATTAGCTATATTGTTATAGGGCTCATTTCATGCACCTTGGTGAGAACTTTAAACCTGCGTGGAGTATGACTGTCATCGAAGGACTGACGATGAAGACGGCAGGCAGTTACAAGAGGTCCGCAACAGTTTACTGAAACTTAATCGTGTCTCGGCTCATTTCATGCACCTTGATGAGAACTTTCGACCTAGCTGGAGTATGACTGTCATCGAGTGTCTAAGGATGAAGACTTAAGGCTGTCGAGGGAAGCCCTTATTTGGAAAAACATAAGTAGAATATTTTAGCGATTAATGCAAATATTGAATCTTTACCAATATTATAAAGATGAAGAGTTTGTTTGTTTGATTGCTTGAACGAACTAATTTCAGGAAGTACTAGTTCGAATTGAAAAAATATTTTAGTGTTGGATAGCCCATTTATCGAGGAAGGCTATAGGTTGTATAACATCACGCTACAACCAATAGGAGCGGAGCATCAATGAAAAATATTGCAAAAACAGGGAAATATATTCCTTTTGAGAGCTTCCGTTGCGTGCGCTGTGTAAACGGTTAAAGTTACGCAACAATCATGAGTCCGCGATAGCATATTACTATCTTTTAAGGTTGACTCACACTCTCTCTAACCCTCTCTCTTATGTGGCGCAGACGAAGTTGCGCGGGTCAGCTAGTCCCTAATAAATTAGAAGTTAATATACCTAACTGTCGCAATCTGGGTGTACTGTACGCATCTGCGTACCTCCTCAGAGCATACAGCCGTTACGTTATGTTATGATTTTGTGTAAACAATACACATCCAAGCGATTGCAGCAATCACGACAGATTTGCTGTCTACTATTGAAGAGTTCCATTGCATAACTCCGAAGATTAGATTCACCAAATTTAAACATAGTCACCGCGGAATAATATTCTTCCAAATTAAAAAAAAACATCGAAATCGGTTCACAATAGTCGAATATAAAATTTGGAGATTTGTCCTCGATTTCCCTGGGATTCCATCATCAGATTCTGATTTGGTGACAATGGGACTACCTCAGGAGTATAGGCTTTCGAAAAAAAAAGAATTATGAAAATCGGTGTACAATTGGCGGAGAAATCGGTGAACATAGGTACATTAAAAAAAATACATACCGTCGAACATAGAAACTCCTCCTTTTTTTTATGTCGGTTAAAAATTGACAAAGGAGTTTTGGTGAAACATTATTGAACCGTTAACAATACATGCCATGGTAATAGGCTTATCTCCAACAAACAAACAAATGGAACTTAACGTACCTAACAGTTGTAATGGGGGTGTACTGTAGACTGTACACATCTCAGAGCATTCAGGCGTGATGTTATATCCTGATTTTGTGTAAACAATGAATATCAAAGGGATTGCAGCCATCGCGACAGATTTGCTGTCTATTATTGAAGAGTTCCAGTATTAATCTTCGAAGACCAGCGTCAGATCTTCACCAAATAAAAAATGGGACCACCGCGGAATAATATTCTTCCAAACAAAAAAAGAATCATCAAAATCGGTTCACAATTGGCGAAGATATCGCTGAACATACACACAAAAAAAAAAAAATCGGTCGACTTGATAACCTCCTTCTTTTGAAAGTCGGTTAAAAATAACTAACGAATACGTAAGATCATTGTTTATTTATCATGAGTGTAGGTAAGTTGTGCAGTGTCTGCTACCGAGTCTGCGTAGAAGGAAAACTAAATGGTGATGGAGAACAATAAGAAAACAGATAAAATATTAAAAATTGTGTAAATGTGTAATGTGTTAACGAAGCCGAATGGCACTTGTTCTTCCCGTCATAGCGTTCATTTTTTTGTTCTGTACCATACCTACCAAAGTTCCAGCTTTTTCACATTTTTTTTTTAAATACTAGCTTTTAAGGTTATATTACTTTACTTTAAATACCTTACGCGTTACGTTGAGTTTTACCATAAAACGTGATTTTTCACCCCTCAAAAAACAAAGTCGTTTACATATTTTTTGCGTAGGGTTAGGTAGTTTGGTGTACAGAATGCTTGGTTGACGACTTCGTGAAGTGTCCGTTTACACCTTGTATTATTTGAATAAAACTTCCTAACATAATTTTAGCAACATCTAATACTTATCTAAAATATTGCTTATCGAAATATCTGTCTGCAAGTCTAAAAATAATGTCAAGCCCCATTTCAAGAGGTAGAAATGAAGATGAAAGAAGGAACCATTCCTTATAAAATACAGAGTGTAAAAGACATCGACGCTCAAATTGTTGACAAAGAAAATACATGATTCCACACACACAGTTTGGAAAGTGTTCGTCGGTGAACAAAAAAAAAAACAATGTTCCAAACATTTTTCCGTGTGCATCTTCCTACACCGTAAATTAGGACTTAATCTGTACTCCCCAAACTTCGGTCTTCAATTGGTAAGAACATCCTTTGGCTGATTGTATCCTGATCACCACATAATTATTTCCCACACCTCCCTCCTTGATAAAGACCTTGCCGTTCTGTGGGGCACCAACCTCATTCACCCGAATAGCACCAATGACGATATTTGAATCTCCTTTGATCAATATGTCTTTACAATGGATTTTTTCCCGGGAAGGTTTATATATATAAGTACCACTGAATAAACAGAAAATAGACATCTTAAAATGGAGGCCGACAACATAACATAATCAGCCTAAAATTTTCGCAATGTTGGTACACAGGCCTCATCTCTGTAAATGGTGAAGGAGTGGGTCACAATCTACCACGCGGGCCCAGGCTGACAACACTGGAGAAAAAGCAACGAAATCGAGCTCTCGACAATCGAGAGCAGTTACATTGGTTGTTCGTGTAGACTGGTCCTCGTAAAGAGATAAGGAAAAGTCTGAAAAATTAATGAAAGACGAAGACTGCCAGCGGGTTAATGTGGTTTTCAAGACACGGGAGTAATTTCGACATGCAATGGATGGTCACCTATCTATGGACCGAACTTGGCAAACGCTGCTTAAGCTTGAAGATCGACCCCTGTTATTATCCATCCACAAGCTCTTCAATACATAAATTATTTAAAGTTACTCACTTGGCTAACAGCACATCATCCTTGCAGATCTTACCTACGCTCAGGTTACTCGTAGGGACAAGGAAAGTGTCTTCGGAGCTCAGTTCATCTAATAAGTCAACGTCTTTAGACGTCATTTTCATCAGGTTATGGGGGTCATGAGACTCAACTAAGTCATTGCTGATTTCCGAAGCTGTTGCCGCCGCCGCTACTAGCACAATGAGAAAGACACTCATCATCTGAAATGTGACTTTATTTAAAAATCTTCTACAGACTGTCACTGATAGCATCGTCTCACTGTTGGGCAAAGGCCCTCCCCCCATGATTTCCAGTTATTTCGATTCAGAGCTAATGTGGACCATTGGACTTTGGTTTTGTCCAGTTCAAAGCGCCAGTTTCTAAGATGTCTACCGCATTGTCTGACTGCTTTAGGGCCCACATTATGGGTAAGCTTATACGTACTGCTGGGACTCAGGCCTCCCCTCTGTGAGAGGGAGTGGGCCATTATTGACAACAGGGACGCATTACGAGTTGGTGAATTTCACATGTCATTGAATTTTCGGTTGTAGGACTTGTTTCCTCACGATGTTTTCTTTGAGCGATACGACACGTAAGCCGGGACTGTTAACCCCTGAACCAACACTATTCTTAACGATGAGCTTTCTTTTGATTATTTTGTGTATTTTTATCTTTGGGCCTCAGTTGCCTGATTGATAAACACGTGATTTAACGAGAGAACAAACAATTTAGGACACTTCTATCAACATGTACCTACTTTACTGTTACCTAGCTTACCTAGCTTGACTCGAAAATACGTAATATTTATCAAAAAAACACAAATTATTAGTAGCTTTGACAGGTACCTAGTGACCACAGAGCATCATATATAATACTGGTTAGTGAATGACTATTCTATTTTATTTTTATTTATGGCAATATGTCAATGTCGACTATTCTTCCTGTGAGATTAGTGACAATATAAGTCGCAAAAACTAACTGCGACAGTGGCAGATGGACTCAAAAGTAATAGTTTAGATACACAAATGCGGTCGCTCGCATTTTTCAACTAAGCCAGCGGCTTTAGTCAACAATATAACAATGATTTCTACTGGCTATTCTTGATTTCTACTTCCTACTTAATGAACTTTTTTGAATCACGAGTTTCTCCTCCAAACCACTTCAAGTTTCTTCAAAACACTAGGTATATAATTTCAGCTGTAAAACCTCCAACCTGCCTCAGCCTTGACTCTCCGCTCGAAATGTATTGAAAGTACTCGTTGAGTTCTACAGCGTCACCTAGCACCTTAACGTTCCAAAAAAACGGCCCTGGTATAACTGCGCGATAATTCCGGTAGTATTTCGTGTCGATATTATGTCGCCACCCCCGGAGAACAAAATGATAACCGTCATTACCATAGTTTTAGTGTTATGTCATATTTGAGGTCTACGGTGCCTAATACATCTACACAATTTTTTTCGTGAATGTCCTGCCTGTATTTAAAAAGTTATAAAATATTGCAATAATATTCATCATCAATTTTCTACCCGAAAAATAATGTATCATAGTATTGGTAAAAAAGTTTCTTCATAAAATATATGCCAAATACTTTTACAATAGGATTCTCGGAAAATAAATAGATAAAATAAATTGTTAACGCTATTACCATTTTGTTCTCGTAATAATACATTTAGGCTCGGTGACTAACATGTCCTTAGTAAAAAGTACTGAGAAAAGTAAACACGGAAACATCTTGCCATTCTTTTCGGTCATAGGTGCATAGGTGCATTAGAGAGTGATAGCACGATAATTCATTGCGTGCGGCGCTCGGCACGTGGCAATGTTTGTTTACCTACTCGACCTTCTCTAGTGCACTTGTAACCGTCATTGCGTGAGCGTAATTTCTTTTTAGCTGCGGTTGTTTCTATTATTTTTGTGTAAATTCAGTGTTTTTTTAAAGTGAAAAGTGGTAAACCTAATTGCAATAATAAAATGAATAAACGGAATCCTCGTTTAGACGTTATTATGAGTATGGTGTCTAAAATAAGTGACGATTCCAAACATCTTACTAATGATGGTGAGTACCGACTGTGCCTTTTACACAGTATCATTGTCTTTTAATTAGTGATAGGTAGATAGAATGGCCATAGAATCTTATTTAAGTAAGTAGGTACTCGATCTGTGACCCGATGTTGATAGCTGCAAATTCGACACACCTACCTACCTAGATACTAACTTGCGTATTTTTAAATAGGTACCTACTTCGAGTGAAACAGTTGATCTTCCTTGGAACCTACCTAATGCTCATTACCTACAATGAAGTTTCTTTGCGTTAACTAATCTATATGCATGTCAATTTGTCATCACTGTTTGTTATTATCTAGGTATTAATTCAATGTCATTAAATCGTATCGTTTAAATGTTTTAGATCACAACCCACCCCAAAATGGTACTACAGATCAAGACAAAATAACGAAACATGAATATAATTTACGCGGTAAGTGTTAAATATTATTTTATGTTTTTGGTAGGTAGGTAAGTAGTAATTTTTGCCTGTATTTAAAATAATTATACTAAAAATAAACTCCTGCCTCGATGGTCGAGTGGCCGCAAGCGCGGGTCCTAACCTCGAGGTCCTGGGTTCGATTCCCGGGTCGGGCAAAGTGTTATTGGGTTTTTCCATTAAGTTGGAACTTCTCAGTAGCAGCACGGAGTCTGGATTTGTGCCCGGTAGATGACAATAGGCTCGCCCCCTATTACATGGGACTTAAAACATAACTGGCGAAACGTGGGTGTATTACACACCTCTGCCTAACCCTTCGGGGAATACAGGTGTGATTGTTATGTCATGTTATGGTTATGTTAAAATAAACAAAAAGCTATCGTATTATGGGTACCTACCTACCTCATTTTTTTCTAGCTTAACCTAGCTTCTTATATTTTTTGCTTTTTTATTTAATGTAAGTATAAAAAAGCAAAAAATATAAGAAGCTAGGTTCACCAAACTAATCTATATTTCTATATTAATATTATAAAGCAAAATAGTTTGGTTGGTTGAACGTGGTAATCTCAGGAACCACTGGTTTGAGTTGAAAAAATATTTTTGTGTTAGATAGTTACTTAGTTCATTTATTGAGGAAGGCTATATCTATATTATATAATATTATAAAGAGGTAATATTTTTGTTTGTAAGTTTGTATGTAAGGGCTAATCTCAAACTACTGGTTCGAATTAAAAACTCTTTTGTTCTGGTCTGCAGAATTAACAAAGAAAACGTACTACAATCCAAATGATAAACAAGGGAATGAAGACTTCTCTCCGAGTTCATCCGGTGAATATCTGCCAAGTCCAGAGAGACTCCAAATTCTAAGACAGCGGAGTCAAAGCTCATTAAGTTTTGGAGGAGATTCGGACTATTTAACATCAGCTGCTAATAATATTACAAAATCACCATCGAGCATATCAAACATATCTTCCATTTTTAATGAAGTAGATTTTGTAGCATCACCTTTGATAGTGTATGAAAATAGACCATTGTCAGATACAAAAAAAATGCTCGGTAATGAAAATATTAATAGAAAAACTTTATCAAGACGTAGTTTAAACTTTTCTGCTATCGCTGAGGAAGACAATAATATGGTCGACGCATCTTCCAGTTTTGCAAGCATTATCTACCCAGGGGAAGTTGAACAGAAAGACTTAAATATTTCTATGGGCAGTGAACTTACTGTAAATAAGGAAAATTTTATTTCTATTACTTTTGAATTAGAAGAGACTTTGCAACCATGTGACTCTTCCAACGGTAAATTGACTGAGTGCACCTTAGTTAGTTACCAAAATGTGCCATCAAGCTCAAAAGATTTCGATTTGACAAATGTTTCTCAGTCAGAGGTAGAGGTTAACCATTCAGCAATTAATTATAATATTATTAGTTTTAATGAAGATGATTACCAAAGAAATAACATAGACAGTTCCGGTGAAGTGATAACTCAAGCTGAAACTGCTGCTGCAAGCTTAGAACAGGTATTGTGTGCTACTAACGCGAAAAAATTGACAAGAAAACGGGTTCGAAATGAAAGAGAAAAACAAGACAATAAGAGTAAAAGGTTAAAGAATTCAGGAGAAGCTTACGTAGGTTGCAGGTCAAAGAAAGAGTTTAAGAAAAAAACGATAAAGGCTGAATGCAAGTGTCAAAAAAAATGTGGAGACAAGATCAACCAACAGCAAAGAGAAACTATAATGCAGCAATACTATCAACTCGCTGATCATAAGTTACAATGGCAATTCATCGCTAAGCATATAATAGCTGAAGACATAAAAAAAGTGACAATAAACCGAAAGAACAACCGCACTCAGACTATTAAATACTATTTTTATTTAGACACAGAAAAAGTGCAAGTATGTAAAACATTCTTCATTAATACTCTATCTATATCACATCAAACAGTTTATACAGCCTTAGAAAAGGTAAAATCTGATAAAGGTTTGAGTGACAATAGAGGTTGTCATGATAATAGACCTCGCAAAATGTCACTTGAAACCGAAGACAATATTAAAGAGCACATTCAATTATTTCCTACTGTGGAGAGTCATTATACTCGGAAGAAATCGGCCAGACAATATCTGTCCGAATTACTTAATATATCTAAAATGTACCGGTTGTACGAGGCTTGGTATACTGAAGGGCACTATTCTTGCCGCATGGCATCTAAAAGACAGTACGAAACTATTTTTAACACCAGATTTAATTACTCCTTTCATCGCCCCAAAAAAGACCAATGTGGTCAATGTGCACTTTACCGACAAGCTGATCCTCGTACAGAAGAAACTCTGCGAGAGAAATTTAACCAGCACCAGAAGAATAAAGAACGCGTGCGTCAAATAAAAAACGAAGAAAAACAATCAGCTGACCTTTCAGATACAACTGTTGCAATCTTTGATTTAGAGAAGGTGTTGAATATTCCTCAATCTCAAGTGGGAATATTTCACTATAAGAGGAAATACCCTGTGTATAACTTCACAATATTTGACAGTACTCGACTGAAAGGTTACTGCTATGTTTGGCACTACGCAATCGCAAAAAGAGGAGCAATAGAAATTGGTAGCTGTTTATGGCAATTTCTCATGGGTGAAGCAGGAAGAGGTATCAAAAACATCTCATTTTACTCTGACGGTTGCGGAGGTCAAAATAAAAATAGATTTATTTTTGCATTCTATATTTTTGCCGCTCAGAAACTGAAAATCAATATCACACACCGATTTTTCGAAACGGGGCATGGTCAAAGCGAAGGTGACTCAATGCACTCTAATATAGAACGAGAGCTAAAACATCAAGTTGTTTATACACCTGAACAGATTTACGCAATTATTTTGAATGCAAAAGTTAATGGTGAGAAGTACACTGTGAAGGAAATGACACAAAATGAGTTTAAAGACATAAAAGAATTAATCAAGAATAAGAACTGGGCCAAAGATGAAGAGGGACATAAAGTAGCATGGTCTAAAATAATGGAAGTAAGTGTCTTGCATTCACAGCCTACAGTTCTACGTTTCAAGTATGATTATGATGCAGATTATTCTCGGTTGAATGTCGAACCGCTTCCAAGAATTGCGCCAAGAAACAAGCGGGGTAAACATAATGCTTCAACCTCTCTTACAGAGATACAATTATTGAAACCAGCTTACAACAAACCCCTTTCAATAAGTAAGGCTTTACACGGCGACCTTATGAGTCTCTGTAGGGCAGAAGCAATCCCTAGCTACTACCATGCCTTTTATAACTCCCTCACATTTGCTAATTGCTCTGAAGAACTTAATCATGAGGATTCCGATGAAGTTCACGAAGACTGATTTTTTTCTTATGGTTTTTTTCTATACTTATTAATTAAAATAATAGTTTATTAGAATAACGTTGTTTCATTTTAAACCCTAGAATAAAAGTTTAAGTTTCTGTTACCTAATTATGCAAATTGAAAATTAACTAGAATAAAATTGCAAATGATCTTGTTTTCCATTAATCTGGCATCCATTTTGTAATGAATATTATTGTAATGTAATATTGCAATATTCATAGGTTCTGGTAATTGCCGCGATTAAAATTGTAAGTGTATATTAATAAACTAAAACAGTACAAGAATTTTAGTATCTTTTTAAATTCGAAATATCTTTAGTTCAAATAACCTTAGTAAAACTTCTTTAAAAGCATTATAAAGCATAAAAAATTAGCTACCATTGTCCTATTTCTCGTTTCTCTACACAAATTAGTTGGCAAGATATAGTCGAAAATCAGTTTTTTATTTTTCCTAAAAAGTAGTGATTTTGCTATTACCATTTTATTCTCCGGGGGTGGCGATGTATAACCGCTTTTACTCAACCTTTTGCGAAGCAAATGTTTGCACAGACAGGAGGACGCGCGGTAGCCCGAGTAATTTCTCTTACGTTTTTTGCAATTTGCAGGTTCATGTCAGGTTGTATTAATCAAACCTGGCCGTAACAAATATTGCTTTACAAATCAAGTATCTTGACTTGGCTCGCGAGGTTGTCGACATGTAGGATGTGGACTGAGCGATCATTGTGCCGATAGTTGTATCAGCCCATGGCTTAATTGCCAAGAGCCTCGACAAATACCTGAGGAGGCTCTCATTAGGCAGCTGGATCAAGGGCTTGATTCAGAAAGCGGTACTCCTGGACACGGCTCGTATTGTTAGGAGGTTCCTCTCTCTGGAGCCCTGACCGCTGGTAGCTTGGACCCTGTTCCCGACATCGGTGGGCTAAAATTTTTTTAATTTATTTTTTTGTAAGGAATATAATTGATTTGTACAGAAGTAAATAAAGGAAATAATAATTGCTTTACAGAGTTATAATAATTAAAATCATCAATACAACCCTCTGAGTTCATTTAATCCGTTTGAATGACTTTTCCTTATAATATTAATTGTAATAGTCATTTATTGTGCGAACCGCCAGTCTGTAGAACTCACTTCCGACCTCTGTTTCCCGATCATTATAATCTAGATCTCGTCAAAGTTCGAGTCAATCGATTTCCTCTAGGCAAGCGTGCTCCGCTATTTAGCATAAAAAAATCGCGGGCTAGTCTGGCGCTTCCACTTTAAGTTAATAAATTCGCAAATTATGTAGGTATCTGGCACACCACCGATGACACCAATCAACTTACATACTTACTTATCTTTATTTCAGTAATCCGTTTAATAAGTAATCACAGGGAATCTACTACTGTCTTATCACTGAATTATCAGCCTAGTAATCTATTTTCGCATCATATGTATTTGTTTTTTTTTAAGTAATCGCTAAATTATTGGTATCAATTAAGTGTGATTATACATAAAAATATTGGTAGTCATGGATGGAGTGCTTCCCCGCCTTTGTCCTAGATTTATGCTTCGGGGCTTTGTTTTAAAGAGTTAAACAACGTAATATTACGCCTGCATTTCTCTGAACAGCCTAAAATTCTCATTTCTTTGTTCTGGACCATGGGAACCTTCTAGTTACGGAGATATTGAAGGTCAAAGTTTCAAATTCTTCCAAGTTTTTTTTTAAATACTAGACCCGTTTACTATTCACTCCATCCATCAGCACAATGTTTCGAGGGCGTTACATTGAGTTTTACAGTAAAACGTTATTTTTCACCTAAAAACAAAGTCGTTTCCCAGCAATATTTTTGCTTTGGGATACTTCGTTTGATGTATAGAATGCTTCGTTGACGGAAGGGTTTTCTTGAAGGGTCCATTTACACCTTGTATAATAGGGGCCAATTTAGGCCCTTGGTTGATTTAAATCAGAAGCATTACAAAGAAAACCTACTAAATAAAAATAAGTAAGTGCCAGCGGGTTAAGCAGTATCTTGGGCTCGATCGCTGTGGTCTTGTTGGCAAATGGTCTGTTAAATTTTGTCACGAAAAGTGATTCTGGTTGAGTTATATTGTGCCGTATATACTAGGTACTCGTAAGGCTCCTGTCCCTATAATGACGATAAGCGGTAAGCGAGTGAGCTAGCAACTAGGAACGAGTTGACGAGCAACGAGCAGCGAATGTGTAGTTTGAATAGTTTTGCTGCAAGGCCATGACCGTATCCGCGACGAAGACATGTATGTGATTTCTCGCTAGTATGCGTATGTACTGAGCGAGTACTCTCTTTGTTTAGCTCCTGTCGCTGCGACAAACAAGACTACACGTCGACATACAGGTCAAAAACATAACCATAACCCCTTTGGGCTTCGCCACAGTCGGTTAATTAAACTAGCCATTGAATTTCAAAAAAAAAATATTCAAATTAGTACTATACTTCAACTAAAAAAAAATAATATACAGGTTACATTTTTTGGACAACGCCCATTTGTGGTTATCAATTATCACCTACTAGCGACCCGCTCTGGCTGCGTACGGGTGCAATATACAGGGTTTTTTGTAAAACACCAACAACCTCGCAGGAGTAGATAACTAACATCATAAACAACAACATTTGTTCTACGACTTTTCCGAAAACAGACAAAAAAAATTCAACTCTCCATACATATATGTCCGAACCGAGTTTTGTATGAAAAGTCGTTTTTTTTTTGTCTGTTTTCGGAAAAGCCGTAGAACAAATGTTGTTGTTTATGATGTTAGTAATCTACTCCTGCGAGGTTGTTGGTGTTTTACAAATAACCCTGTATACATATAAACCTTCCTCTTAATAAATCACTCTATCTATTTAAAAAAACCGCATCAAAATCCGTTGCGTAGTTTTAAAGATCTAAGCATACATAGGGACAGACAGCGGGAAGCGACTTTGTTTTATACTATGTAGTGATGGAATAAGTCTCCATACTGTGGAAAGACGGGTAAAAAAGATTGGAACTTTGTTGAGTAGTGAAATTAGAATAAGAAATAAGGCATTCCAATACACAGCCAATTATGTGACACAACAGGATAAACTTGTAATCAAATAAATTGACAAAAATAAATTAAATGGATTTTTTGATAAAAATCTGCCGAGATATCAGTGAGATATCAAATTATTGATAAAATACTGTTGTTTTTTACATAAAGAGTAAAGCCATGTTGCATTGCTAATAAGTAACAGTAGGTTATTTACCTCAATCATTTTTATCGTAAACCTGTATTAACACTTAAAGCAACCAAATTCCAGTTACAGGTTTTATGCGTACTAATTGTGCTGTTAGTGAATAGATAACACTTAACTTTGATAGGTCATATCTCGGAAACGTGACGCTTTAGAAAATTTTGTGTCATACAAAACTTGTTTGTATTGATATCAGCTATTGATTAATACAGGTTCAAATCTATACTTAATATTGTAAAGCTGAAGTTTGTTTGTTTGTTTGGTTGAACGCGCTAATCTCAGGAAGTGCTAGTTCAATTAAAAAAATATTTTAGTATTGAATAGTCTATTTATCGAGGGAGGCTATAAGGCTATATAACATCACGCTACGGTTAACAGGAGCGGAGCATCAATGAAAAATGTCACAAAAACGGGGAAAATTTATTCCTTTTGAGAGCTTCCGTTGCGTGCTCTGCGCAAACACACAGTCGTCATTTAGGTATTTCGTTTTTATTTATTCGGGATGCCGTCAAAGCTGATAAAAGTGCGATATCTACTAAATACTGATACTTATCTATTGTTACTAATCATAACAAATGTGACAATATCCATAAATAAGTAATAATACATGATAAATGCGCTAATAGACATCTTTCTGCAGTTATACGGTTTTCTGCCTGCTTCCATTACGCAAGGCTATCAACCTAAAGGGTGTAAATAGACCCTTAACATAAAAGAAAGGCACTTGTTCTCCCCGCCACTGCGATAATTTTTTTGTTCTAGACCATACCTGGGAACCTTCTAGTTACGGAGATATTGGGGGTCAAAGTTCCAACTTTTTCACAAGTTTTTTTTTTAATACATGTTTTTAATGTTTGATTTTTACTTTACACACCTCCACGACCCTCGTACTATTCAATCCATTCATCAGCACAATGCTATGAGTGCTTTCCATCGAGTCCTACCGTAAAACGTGATCATTCACCCCAAAAAAAAAGTCGATTCCCAGCAATAATTTTTGCGTAAAGTTACTTAGTTTGATGTACAGAATGCTTGGTTGACGGCTATGTGAAGGGTCTGTTTACACCCGGTATATTGGCGGCCGCTAAGAGAATTTGGTAATTATACCTAATCATAATTATTACGCACCATTGTATTTGTTTTGGTTACATGAACAAATAATTAAGTATTATTAGTTAGCAAAGTAAGTGCATTTTTTATTGTTTTTATGGTAAATAAAGATATTTAAAAATGACTTACCAAAGTTGCTCTCTATGCCTTCCATATTGATGACATAATTATAGCTATACGTACTAGCTAACCCGACCGACGTACTATCCTTGTTCTGGATGTCGACAACAGCGCCAACATCGTCCATCTATAGCTAAAAACAATCTGACCCCTTATGTACCTTCAAAAAAATCTTCAAAATCAGTCAAACCGTGTAGTAGTAGAATTATGAGCACACGCACACCGATATTTTATACATAAGGATTTTACATAATACCAACAGAGTTTATTATTTCACCTATCGAACGAACGGCACTCACAAAATAAATACAAAAAAGTCGTCGCAAACATAACGTAATAATTTAAAGTAAAAAGTTTAAAATGTGCATTACATTCGCGCCATACTCCTTTCCACAGACTAAAAATATTACATTGTTACAACATTAGTAGACCAAAGCACAAAAGTTATTCAGCCAGTATTCATTTTAACAAAGCGCGAAATTCATATTTCAAAACGTGAAATTCTGAATTTAATTCGAAATCCAGACAGAACTGGGCGACGCGGACGGTGCGCGGCGTTCTAAGTTTAAAATTGCTTCCCATTCAGACTCTTTTAACAATGGCCGTTGCAGCAAAAACGGAAACTACGGAAGTAAAACCTACATTTATATAACAGAGATCCATGATTTAGTGTTAGACTTTTACCCTGTTACTCTGTTGTACTGAATTGAGGTTATTTCTGTAGCGTTTTATAACCAATGGAAAGGATAGTGGGAATTTATTAGCTGGCTTGTTGTGAGGTCCGGGATTAATATTAGTTTTGAATATAATGGAAAGCAATAGAAATTGACTTACATATAGATAACATGAAGTAATTTTACAAAATAATGATATTCTACACGAAACATTCGCAGTGATTATGAAATTACTAATTGATTTAATTCGTTAAGGCCGCCTATGTACCACTATTGTACCTACATGAAGTTTAAATAAAAAATGGTAAAATGTAAGAGTACAGTGCTGAAATTGACTATGGAAATTGTATTGAAAAAAGTAGGGGGCGACGTTAAGTCTGATTGTAACCACGCTCAATAAGATCCATGTACAATTTTCCTATGGTTAACAGGAACACAAAGAGGTTCTTAGTGATTAATGGCTTAACTAAAGATTCTTTTCTCTTCTTTCGCAGGCGGTGTCGGATGAAATGCTGGTCGAGCTGAAGGCATGCTTCATGGAAGCTTATGACGACAATCAGGATGGCAAGATTGACATACGAGAGGTAAATATCTGTAGTCATAAAACTTCTGTTGGACGTTTGGGTTTTGACGACAGGGCCAGAATCCCCATAATCCTTTTTGGCCGTCAACCGCTGGTCACGAGCTATTTGCTCAAGCGACTGAGGAAAAAACGAATGAAAGAAGTCGTTTAGATGCACGAATCACCGCGAACGCGGTACTCACGCGAGTTGTGAATAGCGTATTAAACCTTTTTGTCAGTAACATTGTAGACTTCTGAAAATAAAAGCGCGGTGTGACGCGCAAATGACCAAATAATGTTAAATTCAATCGGCTTATGGCGTGCGAGTAGTTTGACGCAAATAGCATCGCCTGAGAACCTAAACGGGCATTATGGGCGCAGTTCCTGTTGAGAGGTACGCACGGGACACGGTACACTGCCATCTCAGACTGTGTCTGCCTGTGTAGTGTATGTTCAGGTGACAGACTCCCAATACTGTCGCCCGATGTAGCTTGTAAGGTCCTGATGATGGCTAAAAGAACAGTATCCCTGCATGATGACAGTGTACCTACAATTAATGAGTAGCTACCACATATTAAATACAACAGACATCATATCTACCAACCTACTTGATTTAACTTATCATAAAATAACTGTTTATAAATAACATATTATTTACTGATGAGCTGCAGAATGTTATCGAAATTCTGTCATTATCAGTTATTTATTACAAATAATTATAGCACGGTTTAAATTCAAGATAGAGGATTAGAGGATAAGAGGTAAGGCAACCAAGTCTTTAAGAATAGAATAGAATAGAATACATTTTATTGTAAAACATGAGTCAACATTGATACATCAAAGAAAACCTGCTCAGGTGGAGATTCATTACTGACTCTGCCCTGCAGTGTAAATGTGGTGCTGTTCCACAAACGATGGGGCACTTAATATCGTGTCAGTTCGGGAACTGATGGACGCTACCGAAAGCGCCAAACTAGTAGCTCAGTTCTGGGCTGACACAATTTAGATTGCCATCGACATACTAAGAAGAAGAATTATACATCAAATAATAAGAGGATATTTACACAAACTTCAAAGCTATGGCGTTGAAACTTCACTTATTAATGAACGTAATTAACACAAATGGAATGCCTCGTTGGTGTAGTGATCGCAATCGCGACTGCTAAGCATAAGGTCCTGGGTCGGATTCCCGGGTCACGTAAAGTGTTATTGGGTATTTCTATCAGAAATTTCTTAGTAGCAGCCACGAAGTCTGAATTTGTGACCAGTTGGTGGCAATAGGCTCGCCCTCTATAACATGGGAATTATATACAACTGGCGAAATGTGAGTACTTTGGAACCATCCATGAAGCCCCGTTGGTCTCGTGACTGTAAACGTGACTGCTGAGCGTGGGGTCCCGGGTTCGATTTCCGGGACGGGCAAACTGTAACCTTTTTAGTAGCAGCCCAAAGTTAGTGCCGTTGGTCCCGCGCCTGATCTATCCCCGGTCTAGTCCTATTGCCGTCCCTGCGGACTACAGTAAAAGAACAGAGACTCCACCTATGTTAGTGCACACGCACTTGTACCCTACCTAGTGAGTGTAAAAGTACCCTTAACGAAGCCGAAAGGCACTTGTTCTCCCCGTCATTGCGATAATTTTGTTGTACTACACCATAACTGGGAAACTTCTAGTTACGGAGATATTGGGGGTCAAAGTTCTAACATTTTCTCCTCAACCGTTCATCCGATTTTGATGAATAGGTGTCAATCGGTTGGTTAATATGGCCCAGGTAACAAGGGCATACATTTTAACCGACTTCAACAATAGGAGGAGTCGATTTTACCTTGTAAACCCCGAATTTAATTAGAGCGTGATTTATCAAGAGTCGGTTTTTTTAGTTTTAGTATACTACACAAATTCTTGTTGTATAAAGTTTCTAACAAATACTTACTCAATGTTTATGAAATTTTTCTACAACAGAGTTTGCGTTTTAATTGATTCTCTGTTTAATTAAACAGTATCTTCTATCATCCGTATATGTTGTTACAGTTGGCACAACTGCTTCCTATGGAGGAGAACTTCCTCCTACTCTTCAGGTTCGACAATCCCTTGGAGTCCAGTGTAGAGTTTATGAAGGTAAGTCCACCTCAGATCCTCAACATCTAAACAGAGACCCAGAGAAACTAAGTGGTTGTTCAGGCGGAGCGTCCAACGTGCTGGCATTTGGGGACGGATTCAGTCAGTCACATGGAGTTGGATGACGTTTGTGGACGCGATGTATCGGCAGCCAGTACCTCGCTAACGCGCATATACGTTGGCGCGAAACGATTCACGGTGAATTCGTCCCTTCAGCACGCGTAGCTTGACCACCGTAGAAACGGTTTTTTACGACGGAAGAATCGATAAAATGACGGTTTTCTTTTGTTTATTTGTCTTTATGTCGATTCTTCCGTCCACAAAACCCGTTTCTACGGTGTTCATGCTACGCGTGCTGGACAAGATCATAACAGCTGGATCTCCTATTTATTTTAGGCCATCAAATTCTAATTCGGGGATATATTACCATGTGTAATTTAAATCCTTATCATAAAAGAACATCAAACAGATTTCTAAAATCAGAAGAACTTAGCCTCAAAAGGAAGCACTGGCAAGTCCGTTTCGGTATATTTTTTTCTCTATCGGTAATGGAAAATAGACTTTATGGTTCCTGAGTTTGTATCTATTTTTAATTTGAAAGGCAGTAAACGGAAAGGAAAGTAAGTATTTAAAAGATTTAGATTTTAGGATTTTAAAAGGAAGTATTTTAAGTTTAGTAAGGTGGAAACGCCAGGGTATCGCGCGAAATTTCTAGACTATTTCATGAAAAAGTCTTTCAATGGGATTAAATGAACTCAGAGGGTTGTATTAACGATATTAATGATTATAACTCAGTAAAACAACATTTGTTACGGTCGCGAATCATATTTTGATCAACATGATCACAGCTGAGACTATTAATACTGCAAATTCAAAAAAACGTAACAACATTTTAATTTCGCTGGCTACCTTAGCTCTTCCAAATTAAGGTCCCTGGGATCGCCAATCCAAGTAACATGGGACACGAGCAGGAGGATGATGGTGATGGTTATAATAGACCTCAGGGATACAGAATGTTATGAAGTTCTATACTAACACATAATTGATATCATTCGATTTAGCAGGCATCATACAGGAGTATGTTTCAAGGCATTTCTCAATTCTAGCCTTTGATCTAAAGTTTACTTACTGTTTTTGTGACGAAGGTGTTATGTTTTATTTTTTTAGATATGGCGAGAATACGACACTGACGGCAGCGGGTACATAGAAGCCGATGAACTGAAGGTAAATAAAGTCACGACATACTAATTCCTTACTTTAACTATCTTAGGGCTAGACTCCACCGTAGCGGAGACGAGACGAGAGGAGAGATGACGTGTTCTACACCACCTATAGAATTTCGTTATTTACACTTCTCGTGTCCGCTTAGCTTTAGTGGAAACGGTTGAGCAGAAAGGAGAGGAGAATTTTCGAAGTTGTCCGCTGACAGCGCAGACGGGAAGAGACGTGAGCGGCGTCGGGTGAGCGGTGTGCTGTGAGCGAAGTGCGGTGAGCGGTGTGCTGTGAGCGACGTACAGTGAGCGGTGTGCTGTGAGCGTCGTGCAGTGAGCGGTGTGCTGTGAGCGACGTGCGGTGAGCGGTGTGCTGTCAGCGACGTACAGTGAGCGGTGTGCTGTGAACGGCGTGCCGCTTTGTACGTCTCCTCTCCTCTCCGCTCGTCTCCGCTTCGGTGGAGTTCGGCCCTTATACTTTCACTTTTTCTTACCCCTTGACCACGAGGTACACGCTCAAGCGGCAGTGTTACGACAACGACTGCTAAGATAATTAAAAGTGTTTTTTAAATTTTGGCATAGAGACTCACCCGAAGTAAACAACGACGTTTATCGCATGCTGAATATATATATCCTCAACTTCACGTCATCTGCCTAGCCTTTTCCCAACTTTACTGGAGTCGACTTCCAGTCTAACCAGATTCAGCAGAATACCAGTATTTTTCATGAAGCGACTTCCTATCTGACCTCCACAACCCAGTTAGCACTGGGTATTACGGTACCCCTTGGTAATATTGGTTGGTTGTCAGACTTCTTCTATGTTTGTATAAAAAGCAATTAGTCTGGGACTTCATGTCTAAATATTTTAGTATTGTTAGTACTAAATGCTGCCTGTGAGTCTGGATGTGGACATTGTCCTTAGTAGAGGTGGAGAATTACAACTTAAATTGTATTTTTCTTGTTCATGTTTTATTTTAATTTACAAAATGCAAAAAATAAAGCCACATTTAAATGTGACGAAAAAAAAAACAAAAGGACAGGTACTAGTTTCAAACAATATTTGTAGAATACAACGTGTCATGTAACAGTAGATATCTGTGGTAGATATCATAAACGAAACAAAACTAGTTACCACAGAGTATTTATACATACATCCAGTTACGTGACAAGTAATATACATGTTTTTTGTCCTTGATATAAACGCGATTAAAAACACTTTATATTTTTATAATATTCAAACTTAACATTGACTTTCGGAGTTTTTAGTATCATCGACATAATTTTTTTTTTCCAGAATTTTCTTCGAGATCTTCTGAAGGAAGCAAAGAAAATCAACGACGTGTCTGAAGACAAACTCATCGAATACACCGACACCATGGTATCTTAACTAAAACATATTATATTTCCATAGAAGGTCAAAACTGACCTTAACTCCTTTCATCAAAGTCTATTTTTAAAGTACTACCAATCTACGGGAACAGTCTATCTGTATTATGATTATGTTTAATTTCACTCTATGCTACTTTTTAGACTTCTCCATAATAACCCATATCTTTTGCTAGCTATGTTAGGGACGGCTTCTAGTCGAACCGGACGCAGCTGAATGCCAGTATTATACAGGGTTATTTGTAAAACACGAACAACCTCGCAGGAGTAGATTACTAACATCATAAACAACAACATTTGTTCTACGGCTTTTCCGAAAACAGACAAAAAAAAACGACTTTCCATACAAAACTCGATCAGCTGTTCGGACATATGTATGGAGAGTTGAATTTTTATTTTGTTATCTTTATTAACCTAGCTGCCTAATTGTAGTAAACATTGGGAAAGAACCAGAGACAACCTCAATAAATAAGATTGTTATATGACACTTCCATTTCTTTTTTTCGAAAATAATTGTTTATTACTCGCCCTGGATCCGCGTGAAAAAATATTGTTACAACCGCACTGAGCATTGCCCGCGAAAAAAATTATGTCCCACTCCGTCTCATAGAGGAGTGGCTTGTCTCAGAAGTAGGAACATCGTCTGAAAGGACCCGAAGTCTCTTCGACTTCCATTTCTGACTATGCCTTCGATATACCGAAAGCAAAGAAAAAAAAAAAATTAATGAATGAATGTATTAATTTTTTTTTTTAAATGGCGTGTACCACAAAAAACAAGTGTCAAGCCCTGCATTTCGAACTGTATGTGACGCACCTTACTATGGTCATATAGTAATAGATCAAGATGCGCAACAAGATTTGTGGTGCAGGATCCAAATTCCTTAATCTTAATTTTTTTATTTACAGCTCCAAGTATTCGATTCTAATAAGGACGGCAGACTACAATTATCGGAAATGGCTAAGTGAGTATAATTCTTTTATCTTATGTACAGACGCCAGCAAAACAAGCTACCGGAAGCTGTCAAATTTTCCCATCAACCTTGAACCTTAACCTACAGCGATAAAGTTCAAAATCTATTAAAGAAATTTGACAGATTTTAGTAGCTTGACCTATCTCTGTATTTCCAAAAAAACAACGAAATCTTCAAAATTTGACACTTTTACCTATATTTCATATCTAAATATTTATTTATCAAACTTACTGATACAGTATTTAAAAATATCATTTTTCGTAGCACGCTTAAGATAAAGATAAAAACAAATAGATAATATGACATAAACAACACCACACTTGAGGGGAAAAACAATTAAGCATGTAATCGTGACATATTAAATCCGATTAAAAGTAATTAATGAACTAATCTGACAATAGTGTGCTGTAATCATAGGATTTGCAATTTGATAAGATAGTAGAAAGAATACGGAGTGACTAATGGCGTTTTATTGCAAGTGTTGCAATGTTTTAATGAAAAAAATATTAACGACTTACAATTAGCGCCAAAAATCCACCATTTTGTTTTTTTTTAACAGCTATCTAAGGACACTTGGGTTTTAAAAACGAATATAACGATACCTTAATTGTCGAAATCCATCCAGCCGTTTGGAAGACATAAGGTTATGAAGCTTACAAACATGCAAGATACGCGCGAAAAACATCACCCTAATTGGCAGTCGGGTAAAAAGAAAGCTTAATGGGTAAATGGTATTAAAGTCACCACCACCATCCACAGCCCGACTTCACGCACTTCTGGGTGAAGACCTCTCTTTGCTTGTGCCAAGCTCCACGTTCTTGTGCCAGCCTCATCCAAGTTTCAACAAAGTCGTCAGAACATCTCGCCGCTGGACGATCAATACTTCACTTTCCATTCCTTGGACGCCACTCGACCTTTATTCCAGCTGCCATTCGCGCCACTCACTAGGTGTTCTAACCAACTCCATTCTTTCTTTTTTTTTTAAAAAAACGTTATTTGCTTTAAAATAACCATAATCCACGTAGGTATTACGATACTAATTGAACCAATACGTGATCTTGATCAACCTTCAGAATATTCCATTTAAATTGATACCTTCGCGAGGACTCATTAAAGCGGTCGGTATTTACTATAGACTCTATAGGATGTAGCCTACATAGGTTTGGTCACTCCAGAACAAATAGAATTTCGAGGCCTTTAAAATGACCCCGTTCATCAGATTAGACCAATATAGGGTCTAACTATTCATACACG
The DNA here is from genome assembly GCA_963576755.1 of Noctua janthina. Taxonomy (NCBI): domain Eukaryota; kingdom Metazoa; phylum Arthropoda; class Insecta; order Lepidoptera; family Noctuidae; genus Noctua; species Noctua janthina. Next base: position 9,799,219 of record OY755068.1, on the reverse strand, counting down.
AAATATTTTCAGGGAATCATCTAACGGCTATAACAAAGCCATTTAAATAAATAATTTTAAATTACTTGACCCACAAAATAAATACTGGCTCATTATTTTTAAGCATCCATTACGCTAGTTTACTACGTCCTATTTACCTACTGTCATTGTTAGAATATGGGAGTAAAGTTTTTATGCAAAAAAGTCTCAAAAAATTTTAGAATTACAATAATTTTGTAAAAAAAAAAAAACACTCAGATATTTTTTTTTTTCGTTGCATGGCGATTTTACGACTTATAGAAGTTACTCTTAAAATATTTCGTGTATGAAAAGATAGACCTTATATATGTATAAATGAGGCGAAAGTTATTTCAGTTCCGTTCCAAAAACAATCCAGAACCCGATTATTGGATATTCCAGTGATTCGGGTCCGAACGGGTCGACGCCCAAAAACTTTAAAATAAATTTTAATTAACCGAAGCTTTGCCGGTCCCCGAACGGATTAAATGGGAAATCCCGTATTGATCCCCAATTCTGAACCACGTCATGTCCAGGAATAAATTGAACGTGTGTGGGCAGCTACTCTTGAGTTTCAAAGTCGTAGCGTTAGCAAGTTTTAAGTGAATTTAAATAGCTTTAAAGAACATGATACATCAAATTAAGGGGTACTTCAATTTTATTGCCTCGGTAGATTAGTGGTCGGAAACGCTACTGCGGAGCTCCTAGCTTAGATCAGACAGTGTTATTAAGTTTTTCCATGGAATTTGACAGTGGAAGTGTCAGTGTTAGTGGATGCAATAGGGCCGCTCCATATTACATGGGACTAAAACATATCCATTGAAATGTGGGTGTACTATAGTTACACCTCTGCCTTACTCTTCAGGGATTACTGGTGTAATGAGTGATGTTTTTTATTTTATTTTTATTTTATTTGTTAGGGAAAACAAACAATTACACATTAAAAAACAAATGTGAAATCAACCACGTTCTCCACAGATAAACAATGAGACAACATGGTAAATAACAAAAAAGATTAATACAAATAGTGAAGCATCAACAACACCAATAATGAAGCTATTAATAGTGTTGCTCAATGAAATTACAAAGTCACATTAGTTTTTCAATAAATCAAGCAACATTTGTCTAAACCTTCCCTGGGGTAAAGCAAACAGATCTAAGCTGCAGAAATTCTTATTATAATTGCTCGTAAGGCGACGAATAGGCACACGCAAGCGTACGACTGGTAGTAGTGGCGAATACAGGTCGTGCCCGCACCTGTCGTCCCTGGCATGTCCTGGGAACTATATAACATAGCCTGTTACCATTATCTAAGCAATCATAAATTTTGTTTTTAATATGGGAAATCATCACGCTTGTATTCTCTGAAGGGATACGCAGTGGTAGGTTTGGGTGGGTCAGTGTAATACACCCAGATTATACTAGTTATGTATAGGGTTATTTTACATAAGCGCCACACTACTGCAGCGCCGGAGTGAGATTCGTACTGGGTACGAATGTTTGTTCTTTCCCACATAATTCCCATGTTGCGCGCGTAGTGCGACACCGCCGGTGCAGCGCGCGCGGCGGCAGGACGGCAACGTCGCAAATGCTATATGTTTTTTATTTACTTATTTATTAATTTACCATTAATTATAGCAACATTACAGACCAAGTCCAATATGTTGCTACAACACAAAATTTTCTTCGAATCCATGGCTAGACTGAAGAAGACCCTATCACTAAATTTCGATCATCCTGCAGACTTTACGCTTGTCGTCCTGCAGCGCTCCTACTAATAAAGCAAGCGGTACTACAGCCGTGCGGCAGTACTCCAACACCAAACGCTTAAATTGGATCAGCCTTAAGTGTGTTACGCTCTGTGCCCTGTATAAATCCCTACATTATCATTCTTTTGCCATTACACCCCAATTTATTTGGGGTCGGCGCAGCATGTCTTCTTCTTCCTAACTTCTCTATTACCCGTCATCTCAGCAGTCACCTCCTTTCTAGCCATATCATCCTTCACACAGTCCAAATCCGTACATAATAATATTTACGATGTACTTACTTTAAATGTTGTCAAGTACATTCAAAACTTATAACAATCTATCTACATAAAACAAACCTATTCAAAGAGACGAGTCTCCTTTGTATCATGCAGCTGTAAACGTAGATAATGGAAGCCATGTCCCCAAGCTTTAAGTATAGTACGTAAGCCGCTCAAAAGTTGACCACTCGTGTAAGTACGTTCATTTATGGATTACCAACTCCTTTGATGGACCTTTTTGTGAAAAAAATAAGTACATAATGGATGCTGAAGTACTTTTTTCTTTGTTGGCCTTTTTCATGTTGTTTGTATGTAATTGAGCTGTACCCAAAGACATATAAATTAAATTACTTACGATAAATAGGACAACTCGAACGACAGTGCAACATGTCAAACTTGGCAATTTTGTCATTGCATTAACACTTTCTTCTTGAATTGTGTGGTTATTGCCTAACCTGGTGTCAGAGTTTTTATGCCGCCCATTGGCCTCTGACTTGGCTAAAAACGAGATATTTACCATGTTAAGTATTTGTTATTAGTTCCCGATATTTCGGTACTGTTGCAAGCGCCGTGATCACGGATAAGTTTAATTTATTGCGGGTGGGTGTTTATAAGCTGTCAAAACGATCTACCTTCTTTCTTGTACGTTTTAAACATGGTAAATATGCCGTTTTTTGTGTTAATGATAGTGTTATTGAACATGTTAGTTTAAAAACTTATTTTTGGCAATTTTGGTTTAATTTTCTATGAAATTTCTTCTGTTAGCATCTGTTTAGCATCTTCTTGGGTTGCACCTAAAAATCCGTAGATTTCAGCAAAATGTTCTAGAAAGAATGAAATCAGCCTATGAGTTTTGTTATACGATTACCTAATATCGTTGTACGTAGACTTATCGTTATCAAGATTTAAGAACAAAAACCCGATGTGTGTTCTGCATATTTGAAACTTAACTACTTATCCGATTAAATATTGTTTTGGCAGAAAAATGCTTTCATTCATGAGGAAATCGACATCTTAGAACCAAAATTTCGAGATCCAACGCGCCCTGGGCCCGCGTAGCCCATTTCCTTCACAGAGAGGAGGCTAGGTGGCCTATCAAGACGTCATAAAGCAGTATTGTTTTAATCTTATTCCAGAGTGGGAAAGAGATGGCGCTAGACGCCTCTATAGCTTCGTCTCTCCCCTGTAATCCTAACAAAAAGAACGTTCTAGGTTGATCATACTCTAGCTTTAATTAACAAAATAAACTTCACACGGTCATTAACATTACGATCACATGTTGCAGGCTACTGCCCGTCAAGGAGAACTTCCTCTGTCGACAAGTCTTCAAGGTGAGTGACGTTTCATTTCCCGCCACCGTTCATCCAGCCGCCATATTGCCGACACGTATCATGAAACCATAGAGTAAATAAAATACAGAGCTAAAGAATAGAAATGGGCATTCTTTTTTATTATTAACTAACTTATTTTATCCAACCTTTTTAATGGTGGTAAGAGTGAATTATTTATTTATTTCTGTGTTGTAATATGGGGTTAGATTATTAAGAATAAGAGCATAATGCGTAAATAATAATTATGATAACATTTTAGCTGCTGTTCATCTCATCCTTCATGCTTAAATTCCATGTAAAAGAATACTTACAAACAAAGTTTTTTTTACTAGCTAACACCATTAGATTTTTTAATGGCTAACTATTTAGTAATTGAACTTGTGTTATCCTGAAATACACTGAATTGCCACAAAAAATCTAACGGTGTTAAATAGTAACTAGGTCTGCATATAGATCTTTGCAGCATTCGATAGCAAATTAGTAGGTAGTGACATTATCATAGTTTATATGCACTAATTTCCTTTCCATTTAGTTTGCTTGTAATAATTAAAAATGACAATAAAACTCCTAAAATAATACATTCTCATAAATATTCCAGACATTTTACATTTTCATGACTCTCATATGTACATTAACACACCTACTTACTACAATAAAATTCATCATAGAAGTATCCAGGTACTTACATCAATAGACTACAAAAAAGTGGCTTTTTGGCACGCAGACATAGATGGAGATAGAGTATAATTTTAGAGATGTTATGTGTATGAGTTATAATTACCTGCCTTGTTGGTCTCCTGATCGCAAACGCAACTGCTGAGGTCCTGGATTCGATTCCCGGGTCGGGCGTAAAGTGTTATTGGGTTTTTCCTATAGGAATTTCTTAGTAGCAGCCTGGAATTTGGAGATTGGCGGTATGATACCCCCGTGCCTCGGAAAGCACGTTAAGCTGTTGGTCCTGCACCTGATCTCACTCCGATCATGTCGGATTGCCGGCATACACCTGTGCCTGCGCACACACTTGTGCACTAAAGTATATCGTTCGTGTCGATGGCTAATCTCCGATGTGATTGGCTGTCATGACCGAAAACGGTCTGGAGGAATATTATTAATATAATTGCCTGTTAAAAATTATGATCTATTTTCCATGTTTTTCTCTAGACTTAATAGATCTTGCAAGAATTTTAAATAAGATTACTTCTACATATCAACCAATAGTTACTGAAAAGAAATGATTATTAGCTTAACTCAAAACAACTTTGAACTCAGAAAATTACATAATATTCAAGAATTTCAATACTTTGTAATAAAGATTCAAACTTAAAATGATAAATAATTAAAATGAGCACGTTACTATGATTGGTTTGCCTGTCTGTCTGTCTGTCTATCCTAACACTAACGCTTATGTCTGCACTCTGCACTCCTAGGAGGGCATAGAGGTGAGTCCTCACTCTGCGTTTACACGCTGGCCCACGCTGGCTCCAAATTATGGCCAAGACATCACAAGAAAGATTTTTCAATAAATATTTGATGAACCACAGTCTTGAGGAATGGTTATTATTTCCCTCATTTTTTGGAGTTATGCTGGTTGGTCAACGTTTAAATGCACGTCACTTAATTTTATTAATAGTTACACAAAGATTGTGAATAATGATACTGTTTGTTTGTATAAGTATTAGACTTATTAATTTATTATTTTTAAGTACTTATTTTGGTACCTAGTGCAATGTGAAATGTTTAAAATGTAATAAAGCTTCTATTTGTTGAATTACTTTAAAAACAAGTATTTTATTGTTTTTATACTTAATTATAATACTCGCTTTTGTTTAATTATGTTTATATATTAAAACAAGCGTTCAATTTATTATGAAAAATTTATGCCCAATATGGAACTAGACTGTAAGTCGTTGGTTCGAACCCAGGCAGGCGCATTACTTTGTGTAATTTATTTCATCACCACTGCTCTCAAAACGGTGGAAAACATCGTGAGGAAACCGGCATGTCTTAGAATCAAAAGTTCGACGACATATGACATCTACCAACCCGCACTGGGCCCGCATTGTGGATTATGGCCCGTTCCCTCTCATAGAGAGGAGGCCGTGTGTCCCAGCAGTGGGAACATTATAGGCTGATTAGGCTTATGCTTATGGAACTAGTCATAAGTAGTTTTTTTTCACATTTTTTGACACTAATATAAATGTTATTTATGTTGTCAGGGCGCCACAAAACTTACAAAGGACGATATTGAGAGGGTCTTCTCTTTGTACGATAGGGTAAGAAGTTTTATTATTATTTTCTAAAGGATATTTTTCGGGAATACATCCTATTTGTGAAACACTTTCGATAAAAGGGAAAGTGCTTCAAAAATAGAAAAGTTGAAGGTTTTTATAGAACTTCAGTGGAGTAAATGTAATATCGGCATAATATGGCAAGTTCGTCTACTTGCCATATTATAATCTGAAAGGACTAAGGGACATTGAGGCGCAAATTGTTACTCGTACCATCAATTTATGACTTAAAGATCAGCAACTCGATCTTTAGATTAAGCCGCGCTTACCTAGGTTGGTCCGTGGATGGGTGACCACCAATTACATACCGAGTTTCCTACGTGCCTCGGAAAGCACGCTAAGCCGTTGGTCCCGGCATTTTTAGATCTTTGACAGTCGTTACAGGTAGTCAGTGGCCTGAAAGTCTGACAACCAGTCTTACCAAGGGTATCGTATTACCCAATAATAACTGGATTGTGGAGGTCAGATAAAATACTGGTAGGTATTCATCAGCAGCCGGTTATACTGAAAGTCTTTCCGTTTTTTGGGAATTCCGGACACTTTAGAATCGCCCTCGCTTTCCGGACATTGATATTATAATTCCGGGTTGTCTGGAAAATTTTAAACGTGTGACAACCATATTCTATACTTCCCAGATTAAATAAATAGGGTAAAAATGTTTGAAACAGCATTTTTTTTTTTTTGTAATAACCAACGAAAAATTTCAACACTAGTAGTCATGTAGTCAATTCGTGGTAACAGTATGCGTGTTGGTGTTCCTGACACTGTGTATATTATAGTATATTTACGTATATTTTTTTTAAGTTTTTCGTGTGTCCGATTTTCAATATAGAAAGAAAGTAAATACATTTATTTGACACATGCCACAAGTGCACACAATAAAAAACAAAAATACTACAAGAAAAAAAACTTAAAACTAAACAAAAAATGTAACACTGTGTGCCTCATAGCTGCACCAAATAGGACCAGTTCAGCAAAATGCCGGGCAACTAGTGCCTGACGCTGGTTTTTAACTGGACCTGGATTAGAGAGATCACGGATGTAAAACAGTTTTATTTATAATTTGTGTTTCCCTCCCTCATTATATTTAGCTATAGCCAGGGAAATTAACAACATTAAAAAATAAAATAACTTTTGATACATTTAAAAAAAACACGACGCACAAGATCTACACTATAGTCATATAGTAGAACTTGAAAAAAAACGTTAAAAAATTAGTTTTTCTAAATCGGATATCACAAAATCCTTTTAAGAAAGAAACTAACTCAATTTAAGTTGTGTAACGAATCCATTGAAACTGTTTCAGGATAACAATGGCTCCATCGAGAACGAAGAACTTCGTGGATTTCTCAAGGATTTATTAGAATTAGTTAAAAAGGTTAGTGTTTTTGTGCGAAACTTTTTTTTTCTATCTTTAGAATTCAATCCTAAAAGAAGTCGAAAGGCACTTGTTCTTCCTGTCATTGGAAGAAAACTTCGTACTTTTTCACTTGTCTTTTTTAAGTAAATGTTGTATCTTTTCCCTCAATGCATCCATCAGTGTAGGAAAGAGATGGCACTAGACCTGTATCGCTCTGTCTCTTTCCCACACTGGAATTACTCCTGCTTTACGACGTCATAGTAACCCCCCAGTACAACGTTTTGAGTGCGTTACATTGAGTGCCATAAAATATGATTTTTCACATAAAAAAAACACAGTTCGCAGTTATACTTAGTTTGATGTACAGAATACTTGGTTGACGGCTTCGTGAAGGGTCTTTTTATACCTCCTACTCCTGTGGATACACTACGCCCCTCATAATTTTCAAATTTATCTTATACTTATTTATCGAAAATATTAAACGATTGATTTATATGTTTCAGGACTACGACGCTCAAGACCTACTAGAGTTCGAAGAAACGATCCTCCAAGGTGTCGAATACAGCAGTGAAGGCAAGATAAGCAGAAAACAACTGACGATGATACTCCTAGCCCTCGCCAAGCACCATCAAGAAGAAGAACCAGCCACTCCATAATTGTTTCCGAACGCAACCGCCACTCCGTCCCAATATCCGAACGAATTTCTAGCGTCTCGAGGTTTTGACACATTCGACGCCATGTTGATATTTGAATTTTAAATGGATTCCTTTTCTAATTATGAACTTTTTATAGATTTACTTTTTTAGGTTATAGTTGAAGTGGTTCTTAGTTTACGTGTATAGCATTTTCAGACAAAACTACTTAAAAGAATTAGGTATTAACGAGGAAATATTGCAAGATTGCATTTTTTTTTGTTGTTACACCCTATTTCGATTTGGCAGTATTTGTCGGCACACTACGTTCGGCAACTACCATCGCTAAATCATGTTCGAGTCGACTTGCACAATTGGACGTAGTTATGCGAGAACGTACCAATCCCCAAGTCACAGAAAACTGAGAGAAATTATTCGAGCGCAGTCAAGCGATTTTTGTCGAACATTATTCGATTTTATTGCCGCGCCCAACTGTGCAGAACCATATGTGTATAGCGCCCCTAAAACGGTAATTTACATGATACCCACGTCGATATTCAATGGGTTGAATTAATCGACTTAGCTGCGTCAGAGCTTATCAGATCAGAGTCTATCGAAATGGACGTTTATTCTATTGTAATAAGGTCATGTCAATCATCGAAAAGCATACTTTTAGGTAAGGTTCGTTGAGGGTTGGCAGACGAAATGAATCATCATCTGCGGCATCTGCCTAGCCTTTTCCCAACTATGTTGGGGTTGGCTTCTAGTCTTACCGGCTGCAGCCGAATGCCAGTATTTTACATGGAGCCACTGAAATGAATATTTGCAATATATTCAATTCTTCCTTCAATGGATGGTTTTGCCCTTATAGGTAACCTACCCACATGTTTGGCTCAGCACGCGATCGGCATAGTCGGGTGACAAAGTCGGCTATAATTTAGTATACGTTCGAGAAAAAACCGCTCGGTTAGCTAGGATGCTTAGCCGAACCGAACATGATTCAGCGATGGTACAGACGCCAGCACATCAAGCTACCTGACAAATTTCTTTAATAGATTTTCAACTTTATCACTTTTCTTATTTTCTTCTCGCTTTTATTATTATTAGGTTGATTGGGATAATTTGATAGTTTCGGGTAGCTTGATGTGCTGGTTTGTACATGCCGAACCGGTCGGTTCGTGCCGATTATATGTAGTAATTGCTTCAACTCGGCTGTTATGTTCAAAAAATACCTCGTCCGATCCGGACGCACCCGTATCCTTTACTAGAAAAAATAAATTACGAAAACAAAACACTACTGAACCATTTCAAGGATGTTGTATAGCGTAGAAAGTGTCAATACAATTTTAGGGGCTGGGATAAATAGTTGTAATTATTACGTCAAGCGCACATTAAATTCGCTTCGTGCCGTAATGGATCGCATTTCAATACATACAGTATACACGGTTCATACAAAATGTACAGTCACGAATATAAATACCTTTGTAGCGGTACTACAAAAAGTACTACAGCAACATAGTACAAAAAATACTACAACGCCATCTATGACATAAATCAAGAACCAACATCAAATTCCTAAATCGCGCAGTTAAAGTTGATTAAAGACTATATGTAAAAAAAAACCCTGTCCGATCCGAAATGGGCATATAGGTATACTCTGGACATTGCCAAATGAAATAATAAAAATAAAATCTACAACATGTAACATATCTAACGCACATCCTGAAATTAATTTGTTCAGAATCGTTTACTGAATCGATTTCTATAATTTTTATTATAGGTATTTTTTTTTCCCAAAAATAATTAAAACTACGTAAATTACAGTAAAAACTCGTTAACTCGTTTCGAACGCGAGCGAATACCTACTAGGCTAACAAGACCCTCATACCTACGTGTGCGACTGTCTGCGTTTGTGGATTTGTACTGTGACCACAACATTCTTCCGGAATTAGTATAACTAAATCAATCAATAACCAATGCTCATATATGTTTAACTAAAAATTCAGTGTATGTATTATGATTATAACATAATATACTAATTGGGGTGTTTGAGGGTGTGCGTTAATTACGTTACATGTTGTATACATGAAAACAAAATATTTAAGAATTTTAAAATCATAATTTTTTTCCCATATTACCACCGATTTCCTAAATTCTAACAAACTTTTAAAACGTGACCGCACCAACTATGGCGTAAGTATGTTACGATCGTCAATTGTTTTTATAAGACGTCACTACTCGAGGAGCGACCGCTCGCGCCCGTTTGTTGCCATATAAGTTTCCTAATTTTAGTACATTTTATTTAATTTTCATCCGGATATTTTTTTCTTGTTCCCCAATAAGAATTCCATAAACAAAATCTAATCTCGATACCTAATAATACCCCCACAGATCGGACATGGTTTTTTTAACATATTTAATAGAAAAACTCGACAACAACTCGTCGGGAAGTGTAGCCCACAAGATTTGAGATTGTGGCTTTTATTTTATTAATAACACTTAATTTAGTCGAAAATGAAGCACAAACTAGTCATAAATAGTAATAATTATGATCAGATAGACCTATTCAGTAATAATAACACGAAATATGAAAGTAAGATACCACAATCTCTCATTATAAGGCCCATTTTCACCAACAATCAGCGCCTGACAAATAATGCCTAACTCACGGCACTGAAAATCAAACAGTGCGCTTTTATTAACGCGTTCATTTAGGTATCACATAGTGTTGGTGAAGCCGGGCAGGAGTACAATTAAAGTTACCACAATTAACACTTATGTTACAATTACAATTTGATAGCACCAATACGTAACATTTTGAACTAAATCACTTAATATTTCTTTTTAATATCGTTAATACGATTCTGCGCCTTTTCTAAAGAATAAGGCAAACTGTTATGGAAAAACAAATCAATATGTATTTTTATGGAGATATCCGTGTCCGGCGTCAGGTCCGCGGTCTGTCCGTACCAGTTTGACGGACTTTGAGTGAATCAGTTTGGTTGCGCCGTATTATAATCGGCGTAATATCAAAACCCTGCTATTCGGCTCGACTGTTTATCGTATCTCTAAAAATTAGGAGGCTAAAAATAATAATCTATTAATTTTCATATTTTTTAAAGCTGAGTTTTGCAAATTAATACATACAAATATAGATCAAATATTAATTATATATACATAGAATATTATATACATGATCATCTACAACGCCAAATCGTATGCCAAATATTTTAAACCTAGCTATTTGATCGAATCCTAGTTCAAATGAGAGTTAGAGACACGTACCCCGTCCTATAAGGGTTCTGTAAGGGTAGGAATATTTAAAATTTGAAATAAAAAAGTGGTGAGCTGGAAAAATCGAAATAAAAACTTTTTTCGATTTACTTCACATCATTTCAGTCTTACAAGTCAATTTGTACACTTTTAGGCATTTTCCCATCTCTAGGCTTAAAAGCTAAAAACAATTGTCTATGAAGAAGTTATCTAGCTACAGCATTTCCTACATATTATAAAATATTTTAAAAAATTAGAACCTCGCTTTATTATTAAAAAAAAAACAATTCTTTTTTCATTTTACCAAGAGATCCTTTGAAACTATTTTCATAAACCATTTTTAAAGAAAAAAAGTAGGTAAACATGTACATCATGTATAAAGTCTCTGATACGTACATATCATTCCAAATCATTTGGCATTGGCACTACTTTGGATAAATCCTGTTTCATTATGAACGTTGTTTGTCGAAAAAACCGTAATTTTACCATACATTTTACTTAGCTAATAACATTACACACAGCAATAGGGCTATGGAATATTGAACAACTAAATAGCCGTAGTTTCGTAGCATGTAGTCTGCTACGCCGTAGTAATCTGCCCGCGTAGGCCGTGCTACGCGTCAAATGACTACATTACAAACGCAAAGTTTGAGTCATAAATCATTTTTATCGGACCTCTCGCTTGCACTTACGACCCTTATGGAGCAGTACTAGTGTTGTGTGTAACTTGTCGATACGAGAAAACGATTAAGTAATACCAAAAATTTAATTTTAACATTTTTATTTAAGTAATAATTATTTGCAAAATATAAAACTTACTGAAATTGCTAGCATCACTATTTTATTAACTCTTCTTTGATTTGACGTCACTTAGTAAATGACTCATTGACAGTTTACCACCTGCGTGTGCGCATTAGCTAATTAGTCGAGACACAACTTGCGCTTATTGATTTATGAAATAAATTTTGTGTTTGTAATGGCCCAAATATAAAAGGAATTCCTATGACGTAAACAAAAAACCTTATGATAAAACACAGATTTAACTGAAGCAGGAGACTACCAACTATTCATAAAATAAAAATCTAAATAAACAACGTTCATTGAAAATATCTTTGACACAAATTCGCTTACTATAGCTAGGAACTCTTTTAATATTTCCAAATCTATTTTAGTAAAAACAATCTACCTAACCCCTCTTAAAGTCTATTTTAGAGCTAACCAACAAGTTTTATACTTACTTAGAAATGGATGTTATTCAAAGTTATCCTGTTTACATAGTTGTAATCCCATCATTCTATTTTATGGTAAGTATTTCGAAAGCTGAGCCTGAAGGCACCTACACACTATTTATCGGTAGCGAACTCCGCACTTATTGACGTGGAATATGCTTGAGCCGGTCAGAAAAAGCTATGAAATGTCCATAAATTTTAAGAACGAATGACGTCTTTTTCGCTTTTATTGCGTAGACATAGCTACCTAAATCTCGTACTGACCGGCTCAAGCACATTCCGTGTCGACAAGTGTGGTAACTCACTATTCGACATTCGAATTTGCAGCCCCATTAACGTATACTTGTGTCATCATTATCATCTTTAGATTGCTGCTGTGTTACTGCCAAATAACTCGCTGACAGCTCGTCAAGGTCATGACGTCATATATTAGTATTCTCATCTACTTTACGACGTCATGGTAACCTCGCAGAAGTCGTGGCGCTCGGCATAGTGTGTAGGAGCCATAGGGCATGTATTATCTGTCACCTTTCAACCAAACAAGCAAAACTAGTCACAGTAGTGAATAGAAGTCAAGCTGTCACAAATACAAAATCAACCTGGCCTAAAATTAAGAATTTCTTTTTTTTTTTTAAGGCGAAAGCGCCAGGGTATCGAAATTCAAATTTTCTTACGTTCTGTTTCGGGTTGTATGTTGATTAAAAAATGATTCGATTTCAAAAAACCTAAGAAAATTTTAATTCGCGAGCTACGCTGGCGCTTCTCTCTTAACTTTCTAGTCTATAATTACCAAATCTATATTTTACCTTATATGTCGTCCATTCATTGTAAAATAAAAAAAAACTCTATGTTGTGCTTTAAAAATGGCAGCAAAATTGCAACTCTTTAGAATAATCGGTGTAGCTTTAAAATGTCCCCTTAGATTTTTTCTCTAAATGTCTTCGCTTAATAATCCTTGTAGATAGCTATTCATAAAATGTGATAATTAAAAAAAAAATCTTTAATATCTTCGTGTGACATGATACGTTTTTTATTCAGTTATAATAATGCAAATATGTTTTTTTTAAAAAAACCTGGCAACTATAAATAGTGCACACTGCTTATTAAAAAAAGGTTTTTTTTTATTTTTTTTATCGTGGTATTTGTTTGAATTAAGTATCATGAGTTGAATATTTATAATTGTTTTATTTTTTTGGTATAATAAATGTACGTGTAATAAAAATGTAACATAACTTGATGTTTTACATAAGTATTTTTTTGTAACTGATAATAATGTGATGTTAATTAGTATTTTGTATAAAAGAACTTGATAACTAGAAAAATAAAAAATTAAACTTGTACAATTCGAAAAAAAAAAGGGGGAAAAGAGGTCGAGTGTCAAGTTTTGTTATTAATTGTTCTAGTCCGAGCTTAAATCGATGTTAAATATAAAATGAGTATAATGTAGTTATTGTTGAAATACCCTGATTGTGTGTAGCGGCCTTCTGTGTATTATTTTAAAAAAAAATGTTAAATCTATGGACGGTGGGCAAAAGAGTTAAGATCCAAGTGACCTATGATTATGCGTGGCTAATATACGTACCTTTACCATGATACGTACGACAACTGTAGCGACACTACAAAGAGTACTACAGCAACATAGAACAAAAAGTACTACAGCGCCATCTATGACACAGACAATGAACTAATTGCGAAATACGCCTAAAAATTCTACATCGCGCAAGTTATTCGCGACCCGTCCGGTCGGAGGATCCTCCCTTTTCTATGGGGGATGAAGAACTTTACACCCTGTTTTCCAAACCCCCAAAAATCAAGCTATGTAAAACCAGTATACACTGATCTCTCATTGTACGGGAAGCTCATACAAAGCGTGGTCAGGTTATACTGGATATTTAAAGCTTGATGAGTTGCTGCGTGTATGTACTATAAGCATTTTTTTTTAATGAAAATATTTCCATTTTCTATTTTTATCTATTTTACATGAAGTTAATACTGATTACTTACAAAAATAATAACAGTTGCTTAGTGGACTTGTACAGGAGGAGGCCGCACTTCAGTTGTATCAAAACCCAGTGTAAGTTGGCCTCTTATTTTATTGAACATATTATGCTGAGTCAAAGTGCTACCACAGACATGCGGTCACTGACAGACATTTATTTATTCCTTGGCCACGAGTTACACGATCAAGCGACACACGTTTGGCAACTGCGCGCTGCGGAGAAAATTAATGAAAGAAATTGCTTAGACCCACAAGTCACCACGACGCGACGGTTCTCAAGTAGAGGAAACAAATAAATTAAATAAACTTAAAAAAAAAACAAGCTATATTAAATGAAAAGAAAAAATTAGGTTTGTCTATCAACATTTAACACGTATACAAAGTTTTGTGTCCATGCTATTACGAACCCTTTGAGGAGTTATTTCGTGAGGAGGCAATCCTGGCTGCAAGTCATGTCTGGCATAAAAATGTATTGTCACCAGAAACAAAGGTGTGTGCAAAATATTAGCTTAATCGGTTGGGGGCAACTAGTTTGAAATTCAGTTCTAAGATTTGACCATTACAGTAAGTGACTGTACCTAAACTGACTGTACCTGTGTATCTTGGAACTAACCAACCAACTAACTTACAAGGCAAGTTAAATAAAAACTTATAATGAGTACAGCGCGTGTCACTTGACGCAAGGTCATGTCGAAGTCGCATCACCTGAGGTCGCATATTTATCTCTTTTGCCGATTTTACTTAACATAAAAGTATTTTATATTAACATTAACAAAAATCATAAATATGTGTTGTGATGGTATAACGTCTAGCTTTAAATATCTACAAAATATAAGTTGTCTATATCTTACGCACAATGAAACATCGCTCAATTACCTACTTACAGTGCTACAAAGACCTTTTGGCGCTCGTTAAAAGAGCGCCATTTTAGGTAGTAAAATGAGTAAATGTATTAAAAAAACAAGATGGTGGCTTTAGTTCTGATTTTAGTCACGAGCCAAAAGATCCTTGTAATACAATTCTTTCTTACTTTTTAGCGCTAATTTATTAATAGACAATTATTAGATTGTTTTAAACGTGTTCGTAACTTTATACTTGTTAATTTTTAATAAATTATTAAAGCCTTTATTCTAAAAATGCTTGTAAAAATGTTATTTGATGTTTCATTGTACTATTGTCTCATCTTCTTATCCAATCAGAGCAAACTTATTATTGTTAATTGGTGTTAGGAACAACAACTTAATTCAATGTTTACAAAAAGGGTTCCAAGAAACTTCTCTACAGTCCTTACAATTTATTTTACCTCAGAGCTGCAATACAGCACCCATAGGGTTACGAGAGTTTAAAACACTGTTTTCTTAGTCTCTAGCAACCTAACTGCAACCTTATTTTCTCGGAAATAAAGATCATTTTCGATTTGACGATGACAGTGATGCAAAAGTCAAAGGTGAAATATTTTTGAAAGGACTAAGCAGTGATGTGAGTGAAAAATCAAAGATTCCAAGAATGTGAAGAAATACCTTTTGTAATTTGAAACCAAAGGGCCTAGATATAGTGACAATCGGTGATGATAAAATAATGAATCGAAACTGTATAAATTGGTTATAACGTCGTTTAAGTTCTACCACCACGTATGTCAATTTTAAGCGGTTTTGACATTTTGACGCCGTTAGCTATGCGTTTATTTACATTAACTATGCGACTGAAATGAAACAAGCAATGTCTCTGTCAAAAGTATGCACAAATTTTTAAATATTATTGCAATGAAAAAAATCTGCATAATTTTTTACATGGAAACCTAAGTAAAATTATGCAGTTTTTTCACCCTCCTGTAAAGTTGCTATTTTTGACTTACGTGGTGTAAGAACTTAAACGACACAAGCTACCATAAACCTTCATTCAATTCAAATATATTATTGTTGAAATACGAAAGACTATGAAAGCCTTTGCCATTTGTCAAGGTCTCTAGGCCACAGCTTTGGTTTGACATACCATAAACTACTTCACATGACAGTTCTTATTTCGAACTTTAGTTAAAACGTAAATTCTTATGTAACATGGAAATAACTAGATAATACAAAATGGCTACCTATTAATTTCTTCGCCTGGCACTAAGTGTTAAATGTAAGGTTGGAATACGATGATGTTTGTTATAAAATGTTTATATTTGTAAATCTGGTTTTTAATTTTCTTGTCCTTTTCCTGCTGAGCTAAGACGAGATCCTATATTGTCCCACTGCTAGGCGAAGTCCACGACTTTCCTCGACTCCCACTACAGCGTATCGTACCATGACCGTGTTAAGAACGTGTCAGTCAAAAAATATTCTTTGTATTGAAAACTGTGAGACTATGCCCACTAGACCA
Organism: Noctua janthina; assembly: GCA_963576755.1. NCBI lineage: Eukaryota > Metazoa > Arthropoda > Insecta > Lepidoptera > Noctuidae > Noctua > Noctua janthina. The sequence continues at coordinate 9,782,717 of OY755068.1, read as the reverse complement.
ATCTGTCACCGACCAATAACGCCGCGTGCCATGCACGGAGCATCAACAATTTTATTATCGGCTAGAATATTTTTCCGGTGCCTACGCTCCGTGCATGGCGCGCAACGTTGCTAAGCCGATGCGCGCAGGCGGCCAAACGGTGAGCATACGGATTATAACCGTGTACGATGACCGTTCTAACCCGTTATTATACGGGTTTCTGGTTATGTGTTTTTTAAATCAATCCCTTGAGGTTCTGGGTTCGATTCCCAGGTCGTGCAAAGTATTATTGGATTTTTCCATCAGGAATCAGTAGCAGCTACGGAGTCTGGATTTGTGCCCGGTTGATGGCAATAGTTTCCCCCCCAAAACACACATGGGAAAATTCAAAATAAAACTGGCGAAATGTGGGTGTACCATAGGTACCTACACCTCTGCCTAACCTTTCAGGGATTACAGGCGTGACGATATTATGGAAATCAACCCCTACTAGGGATAATCGAGATTCTGAGGGATAATTTTACTACTTGCTTCGGTTTATTTAATAATTGGCATAAACAATCCTTATATTAAAGTAAGGGCGTGAAACGATTTTCCACAAAAACTAACCCTGACGGAGTAAAAACCGATAATGCAGTTCGTATGAAAGATTTTATTCTATCGGTTTAGGAAAGTGAAACTTGGCACAAATAGTTTTTTAGGTTGGGGTAGCAACTACAACACGTTGACTCTGCAATGGATAAAAGGGCACAGCGGATTACTGGGTAACTACGCAGCTGACGAACTAGCAAGGAGAGGACGTGTCTGTAAACCAGAACCCGTCGTGTCCATCTCTTTCAAGTTCAACCAGCTACAGATGGTTACAGGCGTTTAACCACACACAATCGGAGAGCTGGCAGACCTCGACACCTGGCTGCGAGTGCTCTTCAAATGCGTCGCTAAAATTAAACAGAAACTCGTATTACCAGATCTTTTGCAGATGTTCTGAACAGACTTGGAGTCCTAACCTGTTTCTGGAGGGTAGGCTGGTTCGAATGACCAATGATGGCCGCCATGGCCTACGTACAATAGTCTTCTCGAAGGACTAAGTAAACCAATCCAAATACGATTGATTAAAATTTTATTAGGAAACTAATAAAGATGGTACTTAATAATTAATTTTTGGGCGGAGGAGAGTTGAAATTCATAGGGATAGTAAAAAATCCGCGCGGACGAAGTCGCGGGCAGAGTGCTAGTAACATATAAGGACGGCTACCGCTGGTTTTCTATTCTCAAGTCGGTAACAGAGATGTATCCTTATATCTAGGCACTGGTAGGAAGTAGGCCAGTAAATCGGAGTGGCTGAGTGATTGACTGCTGCGTTTCGTGTTTCGGGTTCGATTCCCGCACGGAGCAATAATTTGTATGGCTTACAGGTAGTTGTTCCGGGTCTGGCTGTTTGTGTATGTGAATTTAAATGTTTGTAAACGCACCGACGATACAGGAGAAATTCCTAGTATGGAGCAACGTTTATAAAAAAAAAAAACTCAGCCTATGAAGTTCCCACATCAATGGATCACAGATCACAGGTCCCACTATTTCAGTGAGGAAACGGGACGTAATCTACCAAGCGGCCCCAACCACCACAACATTAAAACTTCACATATGTTATTATTCTATTGTTTTGTTCCAGCGCCACTAATTGCCTTATATATTTTGGCAGGCGCTATATGTTACATTTAGGAAAGTACATCATCATCATATGCCTAGCCTTTTCCCGACTATATTGGGGCCTTCTTCTAGTCTAACCGGAAGCATCAGAATACCAGTATTCTTTTCTTACTTAGTAAATCGGGTGTCGATCACTTTTGTACACCAAATCTAATCTGTTAATTCGTGTTGGTTAAAAACCATTCATGGAACATGTACTTGGTTCTGAGCGACGGGAAAACCGAGATACCGAAAGTCAAGCCAACATCCTGAAGTTTCTGCTAACATTTTCTCCTATCTGCTCTGGATCTTTTGGCATAATACCTATACAACGTTAAAAAAAACAATGTCAGATCTGTGAAGGTGTTATTAGGTATCGGGATTAGATTCTATTTATATAATCCTTTTTGGGCAAAATTTAAACAAAAAACACCCCGATAAAAATTAAATAAATGTACTACAAAGAGGAAACTCAAGGATGATTTCCACCAAACGGCTCGCACCGCATCGGATCGGAACGGATTTTACAATCTTTAAACGATATTAAATCGTGTACAATACTGACGATTTAATATAACCAATCTGCGCACAGCAGCTTGACTGCGGGCGTCTTCCTAGCCGAAAGTTCGCCTGTCGTTGTATCCAACACGGTAGGAATGAAACTATTTGACTAGGCGCAGAAACAGATCCGTTCGCAAGGGACGCCCGATCGTATGCGTCGACATCCTGCCGGACACGATTGGTTGTCGCCGCATCCGTTCTTATCCCTTGAGATCTGGAAATCATCCTTTACATGGCAACACAGGGTTTCGGGCGGCGACACTCCGGTCGCTTCTCGGGTAGTGACGTCATTAACAAATTGACAATCGACCATACTAATGCCGAAGTTGTTGTCAAGTTTTAAAAGTTTGGGAGATTTTAGGGAAAATTTTTGTGCTCGAATAAATACTTATTCGAGCACAAAAATCATGCATATTTAAATTCACACATCATCAACATCATCTTTTTTTTTCATTTTTTTTTTTTTGCATATTTTAATTACTTTCATACAAATTTAGTTTGTTTCTTATTTTGTTATACATATATATGCTGAATGCCCCTTTCATATTGTTTAGGTAACTTGAATTTTAGTCAAAGTAACTAACACTCGTAGCGTTTGCAGCACCTCTAAGGATGGTTTTCAGTTTGACGAAGATCTGTAATGTTGTCACTGTATTGAATTACAGATTTTATTTCTTAGGACAGGATTCGGTCGGAAGGTCTTGAAAAATTACAAAAAAAAAGACAAAATTTCCACAATAAGTTTATTCATCTTAGTTATAAGATAAAGCTATCATTGAAATCACCTTTACCTACCACACATCCAGAATGAGAGTCCACTCAAGTTAGTACGTCTTGTGCATACAATATATACAGTTTTGGGCTACAGCTTCGACACACGTCTCCGAGTTGGCCTTATTCTATCAAGATCTTACACTTCTCCATCATAATTGTGATTAAAGAGTGACAAGACTTCTAAATGTGACTATTAGACAATATTGCACGATTCTAGTAATCCAAATGCGTAAGGAATGTCGTATGAGCTAAGTGTTCACGCACAATGTATCTAATTGGAAAGAATACATCAATATTTTGCTATAGATAAATAAATTTGTAATATATTGACCGTCCCATGAATATGTCATGACTCATGAGAAAATGTGTGAAAATGTAATTGACGTTAATAAGAGTGAAATTCCATTTGTAAATAATCTTGAAGTGAAGAATTTCTTAAAATGGTTGCATAAAATATTAAACACATTTTGACACAGGATAAAATTGTGCAGAATCTTAGGATAAATTATATCGTAAAAAATTACGTGTAACTCCCTGAAGTAAATTCATAAATTGGGAGATTTGACAGTTTGATCTTGGCAGTTAAGAGTGGTTTTCCTTAGACATTTTCTGTACCCACAAATTTAAGTTTTCTTTTTTATTATTAGGTAAAAAGAAGGTTGCAAGTTGAAAAAGATAATGTCTAAGTTAATTATAAGTAGGTGGTTGCATTAAGGTTTTATTCGAGGCGCAGAAGTTCCACGTCGAAAACGAGGGTGGAGTTGGGGGGGATGACTCCGGGGTGGCCCTGCTGGCCGTAAGCGAAGTCGGGGGTGCAGGTCAGCTTGGCGCGTTCACCCACTGACATCTGTAAAGAGGAATACAAACAAATAAGTAAATTTTAGAAATAATATCGTCTTATGGTTTCCCGCTTAGGTCAACTAACCAAAAATTAAACAAGACTTTTAACAGCAGATACATATATTGATTTGAAACTAAAGGTAAAGAGATAGCTACTAAAAAATACATGATATAGATAGTAATATTTACATACTTATTTTAATGATGAAGTTAACACTAACTCCTTAACATTCTTATTTATACAAATATAGTTTCTTTTCAACACAATTGTGTCGGACTCAAACAAGCTACATGTGTAGTCAGTTTATAAAACAATGCACATATGGCATTGTGAGTTGCAGAGTAGTAAACAATTTCTGTTTTAAAACATTGCAATAGTTCTCACACACACACATTGGACATTGCTCGCAGAACGGATGACCGATGGGGCCGTAAAGTTCCGCTGGATGCGAGATGTACGGGACTAATCAATGTGGCGACACTTGGGGGAGCCTATGTGCCTAAGCCTATGCCAGCAATGGACGTCTTTCGGCTGAAACGATGATGATGAACAGTTCTCATACTTATCTGTTTTCTACTGGGACTGAAACTCAACTAGAATCCAGTTAGATGTGAAAAGAAATTAGTATAATTATAAATACACTGATGCAACTAAAATTTACCCTGCAGTATTTAATGTAACTGGCGAAATGTTGGTGTACTACTCAGATACACCTCTGCCTTACCATTATAAATTAAGGGAGAACAGGTTTTATGTTACGGCATGCATTATGTAAAATGGGTCAGGTATAATGATGACCTATATAAAAATGCGACAGATTTTATCTATTGTCTATTTAATCAGAAGATAATATTGAATTACATGACATATTAAAATTCTCCAAATATATCACAGTAAACAAACTAGGTACAAGTCAGTCAGCTGAGTCAGCGTCGAAAAGATGTAAATATAAAAAGAATTAATTTCATTGTCTACAATGTTTGTGCCAAAATATTGTATTAATTTGTAGCCAGTGTAGAAGATTATTATCATCATCAATACACACATCCACAAATCCAGAAAATGTATTACTCATTGGGTACTTCATTATAGTTAAATATTGTTACAATATTATGGAACACAAATTGTAGACAGACAGATGAATTCTTTGTCAGTGTTATCTTTTTGAGTCTGGCTCCATTTAGACACAATATTTTCATTTTGGGTGTGTCTTTATGTCCTACTCTAAAATATTTGGTGTAGTCTCTGTAATAGTATATTTGCCACAACCTGGGCCTGCAGTCTCGACATAGATAGCGACAAAAATCGGTCGTTAGTCATAACTATGTCAAATTTCTTTAATAAATTTTCAACCTTAAGGTTTCGAAATTAAGTTGAAAATCTATTAAAGAAATTTGACATCGTTATGACTTAACAACCGATTTTTGTCGCTATCTACGTCGAGACAGCAGCCCCAGGTCTGTACTTCCTTGCTCACTGGTAAGAAATTAACTATTCTCAGCTAGCTAGTGCTGGGTCAAGAATAGAACTGTCTGTTATGACAGCAAAATTCATTGATAAGCAAGTACCTAACCTACTGACTTAATTGACTGCATATTCAAATCATAGCTGTCTTTTTGACAGATCTATGAAATGGCTTTAACACCTTCAGTGCAGGGAACCCACTTGGTGGGTTCACTCAAGTCTCACTTGCGATGCCGGGAACCCACTTGGAGGGTCCACTACCCCACATGCAAAATGTATGGTGGGATGACACTATGCTTTATGAAATGGAGGTGGACACGAATGTGTTAACAAGGCAAGTCCATATACTTAATAATTTATTACTCAAATAGTACATTGAAGATGTTTCCTTACCTTAGCAACACCCTCATCCCAGCCGCGGATGACCTCTCCCTTGCCAATGCGGAACTTGAAAGGCTTGCCACGGTCGCGGGAGGAGTCAAACTTCTTGCCGTTGGTCAACGTGCCTGTATAGTGCACAACCACCGTCTGGCCTGACTTGGGGTAGGTAGAGTCTGAGGAAGATGTATTGAGATACTACTTAGTTAAGTCATAAAATGTATTGCTCTCAAAAAACTGTAGTTTAAGGAATTATTCTTCATTATAGTAACCTAAATTGAGTGGGTGCAGAATTTGTCTTTTTATGTCTAGAGTAACTATCCCATTTTACTTCATCTTTTCTTGAAGCATTTTGGGATACTGCCAAATAATTGAAGGATAGTCTTAAAAATCAATCAGAATTTTTCTATTAATAATTGTCATCTAGCTATCAGCAACATGTAATGATGACCTTTATTTATTTCTCATAATGAAACCTAGGTAGATTGTTGGTTGTAGGATTTTGCATTGGCCATAAAGGCAGACTTCACCAAAATATTTTTTAGCAAGGGAAATGACTGATAGGGCAATCAACCTGTATACTTAATGTAATATTTATAAATGTTTATTCTGTTATCACATGTTGGCACTTATCTCAACTTTCATAAATAGATAACAACTTTAATTACTAGGTGACATTTTATGTAATGCTGTCTTGCTAATTAAGTGGAATTCATAGGTGGTGGAAAAAATATTAGCATAATGCAGTAGTTCCACACGTGGTATGTTCCCACGCTTTTTCTATAGAGGCTGGCAGGAGCCCTACCCACCCTGTTTCTGTATGTAATGAGAATATTAGAAGTCACGCGATAATACTGTTTAATTACTGGTAATGGCGGAAATAAATATAAAAATGAGTAATCGAAAACAGATTAGTCATTGTTTGTGCAAATTACCTGGCGATCGTAATGATACGACCGAGGCGTCACTTCGGTGACCGCAAAATAAAGATGTAGTAAAACATCAATACTACACTATTATACGAGCAGGATTCAACTTTAAATTATTGCTAGTAACATCTTATTCAGCGTGATGATTTAAAATCAGGCAAATTATGCAGGAAAACTCGAGAAAACTAATAGTTTTTTTTACTGCAACATGATATTTACCAACGACGAAAACTGAAAACTGTAAAAAAAGCTTACCGTCTCCAGAAGAAATGGTTTCCACGTTTACTCCCATGATGGCTTAGATAACTTATTTACACGAATTAATAAATCCAATACCACGCGTCGCGGCTTCCAATACGCCGATTTTCTCAATGATGGCGGAAAATGAATGTTGCCAACACTAAAATATTTTTGAGTAGTCTATGGAAGGAATATTCTTTTTAAAAAAAAAAACATTATTTCAGGTTCATAACCCATATTTAAAAACATCTTCATTATACACACAAATACATATACAACAACACACATACAAATAAGTTACACTAAAAATTAATTACATTAAAATAGTTTTTATCAACAAGGGTCGATGGCCGTCCACGGGCTGTAGGTCAAAATTTCCAGAACGAAAACGTTGGAACCAAAAACGAACTGTGTTTTCTTTTACAGTAGCTTCCCTATTTTATTTATCAGCCCTCTATGTCCCACTGCTGAGCAAAGACCTCTCGCTTGGCATTCCAATTTTTATACAGTTTCCTTCTGAAATCGAAAGTGTCTTTGGAACTGTTTATTGTTGTAACATTCTAACAGGTTGTCGGCATCGGGTCACGATAAATAATTGTATGGCGTATCGACATACTCCTCAAAATTCATCTTGCTTTGGTCTTCTGGCGCGGGCAAACATTGGAACTAACGCAGCCATCTCTTTCTTTTCTCAATATTTTTTACAAAACAATTAACAAAAGGTCTACCAACAGCGCCCCCCTGTCAGCTTCATTCAAGCGCCAAAAGATTCTTGTACTAGAAAACCCTTGAAAAGTAGGCGTTTATGTCAAATTATAAACAAACTGTAGCTGTCAATATGTCTAATGGGGTGAAAAGTAGGCGTGTCAAGTCCGACGTAAGTTCAGTCCACGACTAAAAACTACCGGTGTAAAGTGTCGCACGCAAGAGAGCGCGGGGACTAAGAGGTTAGGTAATAAAATTGTGCTTTCTGTTATTTACACACAGAATCACAAAAGAACAATTTTATTATTTGAAAACTTGAATACTTAGTTATCGCGAATGAATAGATCAGTAAAATCTTAGAATGTGTATGGAAATCAAAGTTATTCGATTTCCACATTTTGTGTTAGTGCTTAAAAATGTATTGAAAATTGCGGATCGAGTTTTTTAAATTTATCTTAGTACTTATTAGTTCCATGATTATTTTACAGAGATGACAAGTCTGGTCCATGGACTTAGTATACAAACAGGACTTGTTACTCCAAAATTCGTGTTCACACAAAAATTAACTATATGGGTCCATGCTGGAGGTTTACTTTTGTCAGGCTTTCATTACCGAGGCGAGAGAGATAGCCGGAAGGGCTCCTTTCACTCAATTGGCAACATATACAAATGTTTAAAATGATAGAAAATATTACACCGACAGTCACCTGTCTCACAAGTAAAATAAGTTACGTAATAAGGATATATTTTTTTAGCTTTAAGATAAGTTTTAGTTATTTTCTTTTATAGTTTTACGATAAAAGAAAAAAAGAGTTTGAGTTTGTTTGTTTGAGTTTGATTGTAAAATTAGTTTTTATTATGATTATTTGGAAGCTATTATATAATCATTCTGGTAACACTGAAATTTGTCATCAATGGTGTATTGGCGGCTTTTTCGACTTCATAAGTTGAAAAAATAAGAGAAATTAATTAATAAGTTCATTTTGTAAGGAATATAAGATTTAGCTACGGTTCTTTTTATTTTTCTTTTTATTATAGGCTGCTGCTGCTGCTGGAACCTTAAATAGAGACACTCGTTCTCTCAACCGCAATCGTCCGCGATAGTGCGTAACATACCCCATCAATGTATTTCTCTGTATCAGTTGTTGATTTTGTTTCATTGCGTCTGCTCGACGAAGTAAAGATGTGAATGTGTCATGGTTGGTGTTGAAATGGATCTTTGGGTAATCTTCTAAATGTATAAAAATCCCACCATCCTCTACGAAGACTGCCGCATTCAGAAAGTGGCTATTTTGGCCCTCAGCTCATTGGGCATCCGGCAGACGTGGCCCGTCCAGTCTCACTTGACCTTTTAGATTCGGTGTCCACATTGTATGAAAATTACGTGAGACTTATGTTCGTTCGCTCATCTCCGAAATTGCTCAATCGATTTCAATGAAACTTTGTCAATGTGTACGGTTGGTTTCAGGTTTAAAGATAGGAGTTTTTAACCTGATAAGCGCCCCGCGAAGCAGGAGCAGGTCGGTAGTTAATAAATGAACTAAGACAACTGACATTTTCACACATTTTTATACACCAATAAAATATTATTTACAATCGGGTAAAGGTACCCTAATGAATACAGGTATACACTACATTCAACAATTTCAATAATTGTATAGTAGGTCATTAACTTAGTCCGTCGTTAAGCGAGATTATCTTACAAAGACCCTGTTCCAGTTCCACGGCTCTGGATGAATCATTTCTGTTTAGGTCCTTCCTTGCGTTGCCATCTACTTATTATCAGTCTTGTATTACTGAAAAAAAAAAACATTTTATTTATTTATTTATTATTTATTTTTTTTACCTACCCCCGGAGGGTTGGTATCAATGTAGGTATCTATGACTCCACTATAGCTCTAAAAAGTTATAGAGAACATTTTCGAAATAACTTTAAAAAAAAAGATAATTGAAATTTTCTGTTTCTATGGAAAATTTAGGTTGACTGGTAGAAAATGCCTATGGCATTAAGGCCGCCTCTGTACTTTTGTGCTTGAAGTGTTAAATAAATAAATAAAAATTTAAAATCTGTATAAATTAGCTGTAACACTATTTTTCTAAAATGTTCTTGTATTAAATTTTTAGAGCTATGTATCCTGTCTAAGCGTATGAAGTTTCATTTAAATCGGTTCAGTCATTTCTAAAAATAAGGACTTTTAAATTTGTATGAAATGCCGTAAGTCGTAAACGCTCTTAAAGCGCTTTACATTTTTTTTTCTTGACTAAGTCTATACTATAGAGTATAGACTATGGCACATTTTGCAAGTTCAGGATGTATTCAGCACCACAAACAAACTGACGTTTTACTAGAAATGAATTATTTGATGGTGCGATGTGTTGTGGATAATTATTACCTGGAAGGGTGTTAATTTCTTCTTACGTGGTCCAACAATTCCACAACAAAATATTTACAAGTTGATTCTTCAAGATTTTATTCCAAACATTAAACTTTTTGATCTCTTTTATTATCAAATTCGATTTTATCAACAGATGTCTCCAAAATCTATGATTTTTCATCTGTGATATTTTCCATTTTATCATTTAATTTTATAGGTATTTATAAAAATAAACTTCCAATCTTCTAATGGACAAAAAAATACCATAAAGGACGTTTTCATCTCGCTTTGTCATTCCTTATAATTAAAAAACATCGATTTTTTTACATGGCGCTCTAGTCTAATGCGATTTTGCCATTTTCTTATCAATAACTATTAATATTTAATAGTTAACATCAAAAGCTTTTTAGGAGTAGATAGATATGTTGTATAAATGGCCAAGTCTTCTTAATAGTACCACTCAAGATTTGCTTACTTCGATGTTCTCTTCGATAGTAGCATGCTTCAGCATTTTCCATAGCTTTTCCTTCATTGTATTTTACAGATCTTCTTACAGTCAGACTTAAGCCAGTACATAAATATATACGTATGCAGTGTAAACTAACAACAGGTATATATAGCTACCTTTATTCTAAATCAACAGTTTCAGGGCTCATGTAGATACATGTTCCTAAGCTCAGTAATAATAATCAAATCTTATGGTATTTTCCCTGCATTTGGAGGAGCTTTTCAACTAAAGTTTCTGAGGTTATTTTTAAAGTCTTATTTGTGTATTGGAATTTGTACTTGTTTGTTTTTTTTTTCAGTTAAGCCCGGTTCTCCGTTAACACGACTAAAATTAAACGCAGGCATAATAAAATATTTTCCGACTTTTCAGGAGTTATCCACTGAGCCAGGTTTTGCCCCATCAACTGCTTATGGGGTATAGCGGGGACACAACATTCACTTTTCCTCGTATACATCAAATATAGTCATTCTGACCTTCTACTTCTTATCAATAAAAGCTCAAGAAAGTGACAGGCTGGTCATTAAGACCGAAAGAAACACACAATACTCCTACTTGAGCAAAGTACTGAAGTGTTATCGGAGAAAAGAGTGGTGAAACTTATAGCTAATACTCCGCCCTCTCTTATTCGTCGAAGAAGTTTACTCCCCCTAAAATAGAAAAGAACAAAGCGTTAGTGTTGTACAACTATTGAAAGTTAAATGTAAAGAGAAACCCACACTACGTTATTAGCAATCGTTTCCGTAACACTATTAAGGAGCAAACCCACCACCGCGGTGCACGCTGTGCACGGGCATGCGGCGCATTTTAGCTGCGTGGATTCATTTGTTTGACAACGTGGGTCTACGTTTCCACAGCAGTACACGCTACACACCCACAACTAAATACAACTGTAGCGTGCGTGGCCCACCGCGGCATAGTCCTGGATTAATATTCGTGTATAGCGTATACCACGTGCACAGCGTACATGGCGTTGACAGCGTTGAGCTATGTAAGCGCCTTATTCGAGCAAGCCACGCATGTACTAATGACGTCATAGCATATCTGTGGTTTTCAGTGGACAGGATGACATCGCGCCCGTAATCGCCAAAGTTAAGTTCTAAGTTCTTGCTGTCCTCGTTATATTGGGAGATCCTTAAAACAGGATGTGGCAACTGGTTGGGAGACGATGCCGATATCTATGTATATTTTAGCAGATAATGCACAGCTAGACTGTTTAGCCAATCCTTCGGCATCTTTACGTACAAAATGACTCACATCTCGTACTTTATACAAAATCATGTCCTAAATTATACAAAGTACAGCTTACCTATAATATCTATACTTAATATAAACACGGAGGAGTAAACAAACAGAAAGATAACTTAATGATATTCGCAAACAATAATGTGAGTCGTTAATTGATGCTTATCCCGTATGAAATCAGGGCTGTCACTAGGTTGGTACAAGTATACACGTGCAAATCCTTTTTGCCAAGGCCCTGGGGTGGCTAAGACAGGGGCTTACTAGCCGGCTTTTAGACTACCCCGTGGGTGCTCATGTCCATTTGATGACTCGTTTAAAAGAACAGACTCACAATAGCACGAAGTGGTGATGCATTTAATCCAGGAAAGATAGATTTGATTAATATTCAGGTTGTTTTTTTGTTATTATCGGCCGACCCGACCCTGCGAGCGGGTGGGTTTGTAGAAATATTGCTCAAAACCGATTATTACTGATCTATTTTAATGTCAGTGTCTCATGTGCTCTGTACTCACCATTTGACTTTAATGGGTGCTAGAGCACGGAGACCCCCGGCTTAAGGCAAGAGGTATCTGCGCCTTTAGCAAGAGAATCGCCAAATAAAAATAATAATGAAACAGGAACACATTTATTGGATCCAGTTTTGAAAAATAAAAGTGAAGAAATATTTTACTCAATCTCCTTTTGAGTATGCAAATTTTTTGGTTGGGCCAAGTTGTTAGCTATAGACCGAAGCCCGACAAATCAACTTTTACCAAATGTCATCACGGTATGATTTATTTCGAAATGATTACCCGATAGAAAAGAGAGGATCTAACGACCACATGGCTTTTGGCCTACGTCAAGATTCAGAATTTTTGCGTGTTGTCAAGACGGCAGTACCCGCTAGCGGCAACCTTGCTTGAATACCACGGTAAAAGCATCATCAGTTATTTTTGAGTGTAAAATCTCTGAATCAAGGAGACATCCTTGATTCAGAAACTTTACCCTCGTCTTCGTCGAGTTTTGATCTACATATGAATGGTACATTTGCTCCAATGCAACTCTCATTTTAAAACTAATTTGATTGTAGATAAATTACCTAAATTAACCAAATTCACAGGCAACTGCTTACTACTCCGTGATATAATGGACTGTCGTGTGCATTATCTTTTAAGCATGTTTACTAAACTTCATTAAAATACAGGTATAAAAAAAAAAAATATTTACATTACGTAAGACAGCAGAAATCTTTTTGAGTTTCTTTCTTTGTCTTTTGTATAAAATGTGTAGTTTTGAAATCTGTTTATTTTGAAGAGCGATTACTGCAGTTGCCTTGTCATGATCATTCATTACTCCTGTTTGCAGTTTGATTTGCAGGCTTTGTGCCTCATCAACCACAGCGAGGGCCGCGGCGATAAGCTACAACAATATAAAAAAAATGAGAAGCAATGATAATGATGGGCTAAGGTACACATCTTGGAATAGTAAGGGGAGGGAGTGCTGATGCTCGTATATTCGATTTGAACTCATTGAGTTTTAAAAATGCGTTAGTTGAATGAAACTATAATGATGAATGAATAAAAAAGTTGCACTGATATGGGTAATTACAGTTAATTAATTGTTACTCAAATAATATGAGTCTGAATAGATCACTCGTGAGATTACAACGTTATTGGTTAGATATGGTCAAACAAAAATGCGCTTGTCAGTGCAACTTAACAAACGTTGTGCTGACTCCATTTGCTTACTACTCCGTGGTCAGCGAGTAATTGGTTCCCCCAAAAAGATTTCATTCACACGCTCACTTTTTGTACGATACAGAGGTGTCTGCTGTCTTAAAAGCATCTTTTGGAAAGTTTTAAAAAAACGCTCATCTGAATTAGATGAAAATGTAAAATTGTTTGTTCTCCTATGACTCTGAAACCAGGAACTCACGGATGCGTCGGCCCGGACCTGCGCGTGAGCGGCGAGGCGACGGTCGTTGTTCATTATCATCCTCCTGTGAAGAGCGTGGTCCCAGGTGGTCTTGTACAGTGCTACAAGGTTCTTCTGGCGGTTGTATGACATTGACAGGAGAACGCTGTTGGATGACATTTGTGAAATTGTATTGGAAAAACAAAATGGCGTACAGACTACAGTACTTTCGCAGTTTATTTACGGCTAGCTATTATTTAGATTAACCTGAAGTTTGAATGATTCCCGTTTCTGAGATTATAACATAACATAACATAACGCCTGTAATCCCGGAAGGGTCAGTCAGAGGTGTACCTAATAGTACCACCCACTTTTCGCCAGTTATGTTTAAGTTCCATGTAAAGTAATAGGGGGCGAGCCTATTGCCATCAACCGGGCACAAATCCAGACTCCGTGGCGGCTATTGAGAAAAATATTCCTGTTAGAAAAACCAATTAACACTTTGCCCGACTTGGGAATCGAACCCAGGACCTCATATTCAGTAGTCGCGCTTACGACCACTCGACGAACGAGGCAGTCTGTGAGGTTTCTGAGATAAGGACCTTCTCAGAAACGGTATGTCATAGAGCCATGGCTCTCAAAGGTTGTTTGTCATCGTCGTTCTTTTTTGTCTCGTGACCTGCAGCTAAAAATCAGCGTCAGGTGGTAGTTACACCTTGTGTAGCTGGGATTATGCTGAGCTTAGCGCCTAAATACAAGTTTCTAATGTTAGTTAATTTACTTAGTAATATTACTTTTACTCTTCATAATATTAGTGTAGATACATGATGAGTACCTTGATGAAATATCTGTTTGGTAACAATTAATTGGGCAGACATAGGGCGTTGCTAGGGGTTTTATAGGGAAGAGAGAGTGAGCGGATGTGCTAAAAAATAAAGAGACGTTTCGATTTTTTGTCGAATGTTCGTGATGACAGTCACTAATTAAGTATTTTTTTTTATATAACGATACTAAGCAGACGATGGACAATTTGTCGGTCGGGTAAACACGAACACGCGTCAACTAATTGATAAAAAAATCATATCTGATCAAGATGAAAAAAAAATCAGACGAATTGATAACCTCCTCCTTTTGGAAATCGGTTAAAAACTAGGCAACATAAACATCTTCCAAGCATCGCAAAACGACTGGGAATCGTAAGAAAGAATCTGCTGGATGCGGGGAGAGGGGGGGGGGGTAAATACTAGTACAAGCGAATAAGTAGGTAGACTTATCTAAAATTGATAGGTGGCACACAGGTAAAGACAGCTGAATCAAAAAAACTGAAAAAAAATATACAACTATTATAGCTACAGGCCACTGAAAAAATAACAATATACCGTATCAAAATAGATTTGAAAAGTTGACAAGCTCTGCTACTTTTACACATCGTCTAAGTTAACTGTTGGTAAGTCATTGAAAACGGTCGTTTTCAAGAACTTTCTAACAGTTGACTGAAGATTGCTATCTCAGATAAATAGTTAAAGTAACATTAACTGTTACTGCCGTTTCTACAACTTTATTGTCAAACGTCTGTCTTAGATAAACAATAGATAGCACCTCTTACCTTAGTAAGCGAATCCCTCACAAGCGTTTCGTTTTCTATTTTTCATATTTCCTAAGCTATTTAATTTATCGACCTAAATCCTTTTGTACTAATTAAAATCGGACAACAAACAATTACGTCGGACAATTTTTCTAACTAATTTTTTTTTCTTTTAAACTACCATTAATCAGTCTTATTGAGATTCTAATAAGAAAACGAACTGTAAATAATCTTAATGACGTCCCATCCCATTACTACACTAAATACATACTGCTACAGGTTATATCTACAGGGTGTAAGGGACAGCCCTCCACAGACTGACTGGGTACATTCAGCGCCTTATTTTGAATCATATTCCACCTTTTAATTTTTTCGTATTAATTAAAGAATATAATTACAAAAAAATAACTTAAGATCTAATTAGATATTTTACACTGACGACTCGTAGTGAAAGCGCGCATTTTTAGTACCGCCACTACTTGCACCCTTTTTTTTTTTTTTTTTCCTGATGGGAAATTATCAAATGACCCCCCCCCCACTCTGGGCGGAGCGGAAGGGAGTGTCAGACTTGTACTGACTAAAACCCAGAGGCGTAGATGTGGTCTCGTCGCCGGAAACCAAGAAACAATGTATCAACTCACCGGGAGGATGTTACCCTCAAAGCTGGAGTTATCTCCAACAACAAATCAGTGACTCTGGCTTTACCTTGTCAAAATCTTTAAACAAATTCAGATAAAGACAGTTCACTAGAATAATTGATACAAGGGTTAACTTGACTATTTTCCAGCCCAGATCCAGCAATGTTTAGGTCAGAATCAAATACATCGTCTTCATACATATCGTTATCACCAGAGGTCGGAATTAGGTAGGGTTATTTGTGTACTTACACTGATTTCATACAGCGAAAGAATAAAGTGGATATGCCTCAAATCCCGAGATTAATTTTAAAGAGTAGAAAAATCCCGTGATTTTTTAAATAAAAAAGTTATTTACTTTTACACAATTTAAACCATCCGACATCGGACATCAAGAGCACGCAGCGCAGCACTTAATGAAAAAATGTCGCGGTTTCGATTCCCGCATTATTTGTCTTATCTATCTCTGAGGTTTTTATTATTATTTATTTGTAATATTGTTGGCCACACGGGATTGTATTATAAATCCCGGGAAATCCCGGGAAGATCCATATTAATATTAACATTTCGATGCAAGTACATAAATAACTCTACCTAATTCCGACCTCTGGACTTATCACTGTCGTCACTGAAAAAAATCATTTTATAACACTTGTTATTTTCAATTATACAACATACACTGCGTGATAGAGTCGATTATCTTTTGATCATCTCCCGAAATAGAGAGATAGCAATCAACAGTAACTGTTTGACATTTAGCTTACTGACAGTAAGAAACAAAACGTCTCAGATAAGCTTTCTTTGTTTTTTCTATGAATCAACTTATCTATGGTAAGCGGTCGATCCTCCGAGAGACAGGTAGGTGACGTGGATAGGATATTCCTATCTATTCATTGTTAAATTTGTTTATAGAAACACCGATAGCTACTAGGGACAGGCATATTAACTAACAGTTATACGTAAGTAAGTTATAGAAAGTGGCCGTAAGTCATCTGTCTTATGTCTCCGAACTATGTTGGGGTCGGGGTCCAGTCTAACTATATGCAGTAGAATACCAGTATTTTAGATGGTGCGACTGCCTATGTGACCACCCACAGCCCAGTCTATTAGTGGCTAATACAATACCCCTTGGTAAGCCTTCGCAAAATAATAAAAATAACATGTAATAAAAAATTTAATTAATTTATTAAGCTCAAAAAATAACATTTAAAAACCGTAGTGATCATCGACTTTCGACTGTCCCTAGGTAAACTATCGAAAATGAAAAGTGCTTACTTTACAGGACAGCGATTAGAAGTTTATTTTATGAATAACTTCGTCATTAAATACTATAATGTATATAAAAATTCCCAACATGAGTTCGAAATACCTTTTTATACAGACATAGTCAACAAAGAGACTATATCTGTATAATAAGTAAGTTATCCATAGAATAAACGTAAGCACTTTTCACTTTCAATAGTTTACCTAGGGACAGTCGTTTTGTCGGAGACTGTACAATGCTACAGCCTAATGAATCATTCAAAACAAGTTTAAACGTTTAACAACAGCACCCCTTTGGAAACGTCATTCAAACGCCAAAATATCCTTGTAGCTTGCACATCCAGAATCAGACATCGCTAGCGAACCATCACCTCTCATTATCTTTGCGTGGACGAGGTATTTTTAACCTGTGACAAAGTCGCTGCGGGTGTTAGCATAATAAAATGATTATCGTCTAACCTTCTTGCTGGACTTTCGTTTAGATACTATCTTCCTTATAGTCTCCAGCTTAGATCTGCTCCGCTGGTAAGCTATCTGTGGTGAAGGGCCACTTCCAGCGATACTGTCTTGTGTATCTTCATCTAGGATAGGTGGTTCAGGAGTACGAGGCAGAGGCAGTTGCTGCAAGTGAGGTCCTAAATCCACCGGCGGGTATGGGTTAAGAGCTGACTGGAAATGAAATTATTATTATTTCTTTATTTCAATCAACTTTGGATCATAGGTACAATTAAACTAAATTAAAACATAATCAAAATAAAATTAAAGCAAAATTCAAATTAAATTTAAAAACATATAGCTGAAGTAATAAGGAGTAACTTAAGCTTTACTTTTATTTTAGACAAATATAATTATAATGATAATTACGGTTCCGTGCAAAACAATTTAAACCCTTGAAACTGTTAACGAAATCTGATTCAATTCGTTCGAAATTGAGATATGTGTGTGTGAGAAATAAAAAGAAATTTCATACAGATCTGTTCAGCCGTTTTGGCGTGATTGAGTAACAAATATCCATACGTCCATCCCAACTTTCGCATTTATAATATTATGAAATACTTGTGATAACAACGTACTTATTTGGTCAAGGATTAATACCATGTTTCACAGTAAGTCAACCTTAAAAGATAGACATACGCTATTCCAGACTTTTTTTAGAACTTTTTAAAAGGAACAATTCCGCCATACATGATTGTTGCGTAAATTTAACAATTTACGCAGCGCACGCAACGGAAGCTATTAAAAGAAATAATTATTCACCGTTTTCCCCGTTTTTGCAACATTTTTCATTCATGGTCCACTCATTTTGGCGTTTCCATATCAAAAACAGCATGTTATATTTTGTCCCAAAAATATTTAAAAAAGGCTACAAGTTGGACACCGAGCTGCTATCGCAATCATTTAGGTACCTAATGCCAAATTATTATTATCAATGAGCTCAAGACGAACCAGGGGGCGCGCACGCGAGCGCCGCGTAGTGACCACGTTTTTTGCGGACAAGCTTATAACTTTGTGATTTTTCATGATACAGTTTTGAAATTTTGTACATAGATTTTCTACATAAAAATACTAGACACGTGTTTCAGGTTTCGCATATACTTAAACAAATGTTGTTGAGATAGCCTTCCTCGATAAATGGGCTATCCAATACTAAAATATTGTTTTAATTCAAACTAGCAGTTCCTGAGATTAGCGCGTTCAACCAAACAAACAAACTCTTCAGCTTTATAACATTAGTATCGATTATTATTAGATAAGTGGCATAAAAATCTATGGATCATCTACGTACGCCAACATCCCGGCCATAACGCCCGTCGAAAGCTTCAGAGGAACCGACCTCCACTTCCTCTGAACCTTCAGCAAACAAATATGGCGGCAGGCGTTGGCCGAAGTCACGCCCGGGCTAAAAACAAAGATAAGCAGTTTGTATTAGTGTTGTTCAAAATTGAATTTAAATTAATTGTAGTTGACGCTTCCCGTGACCCAAGGGCTGGCTTTTGCTTTGGCCAGAAGCTAAATGTTGCCATACAATGTGGCAACGCCGACAGTCTCTTGGGCACATTACCAGCTGACAGCGTTGAGGATGAGTTTTTTGATGCTCTTTTATAGTTTGTTGTTAATTTGTTTGTTTTAGGTTATTTATTAGTTTTTAATTAATAATGTATACAACGGGTGATTTTTTAAGAGGTATAGGATTTGATTTTCAAAAAAAACACAAAAAATTTGAAAAATTTTATGAAATCTTTATTGGAATCGATAGAACGATCAATATAATTTAATGTTTGAAGATGATTTCATGCAAATGCTGGCCGCGGCTCCGGTTTAGATGGCCCATTCGCAAGGCCCAATTTCGGCACACTCTCTCTAACATATCAGCCGGTATATCACGAATAAATGCTTCAATATTGGCTCCCAGTGCGTCAATCGTTGCTGGTTTTATCCCTGTAGACATGAGCCTTAACATGGCCCCACAAGAAATAGTCCAAAGGCGTTAGATCACACGATCTAGGCGGCCAATTGACAAACCGAAGGCGAAGGCGGTTTATTTTTTTTTGCCCAAAATGGAAGAATTGGACATGCCTGACATGTGGTTTCAACAAGACGGTGCCACATGCCACACGGCACGCGAAACAATGGCCCAATTGAGAGCCGCCTTCGGTGAACAGTTTATCTCACGTTTTGGGCCCGTCAATTGGCCGCCTAGATCGTGTGATCTAACGCCTTTGGACTATTTCTTGTGGGGCCATGTTAAGGCTCATGTCTACAGGGATAAACCAGCAACGATTGATCTCAAATTTTATGGGCACTTATAATTTTTTTTTTTTGTGATCTGCTATATTATCATCGCCAATTTTAAACCGATTTCGGTGATTCTTTTTTTGTTTGGAATACTATTATTTCGCAGTGGTCCCATTTTAATTTAGTGAAGATCTGATGCTGATCTTCTGAGGTTACTCCCTTTCTTCTCCTAAAATTTTTTGTCCGAAAATCATTATCCATAGCACGTTTGTCATAAACTTCAGTAACCATAATGTTCAAAAATTCTAAATTTAGTTTTACTTAATTATCTTTACTTCTATAACTATTCTGTCATAATATCGAGTACTGTAATAATTGAATCTCCTAATTTTGCAAGAAATTAAGTCATATGTCCTAAGTACTGTATTATATTTCGAATGTTCATTCTATCGCTGTAAATCCGACCTCTTTGTAATCCGACCAGTCGTCTGCCCTACCCCTATAGTGTAATTTTCAATCGCGTAGGCGCGGAGGGGCGAGGTGGCCCACGAGTTGAGGAGCGTTGATTGTAACGATCATCAACGCTCCTCAACGATCGCCGCGGCGGCTGAGGCTGGCCGGTGAAGCCGTCCAGCAAAATGAAGTTGCGGTGGTGAGCTGCGACGATAAGCTCGCGTGTGGAACACCGGAGCCCCGCAGCGCCGGAGCCGTGACAGAAACCATGCCTGCTGCATGTTGCATGCTAGCTTGCAAGCTGCATGCTTGCTTGCATGCTACATGTTGCATGCTTGCTTGCATGCTCGCTTGCATGCTTGCCTGCATGCTCGCTTGCATGCTGCATGCTTGCTGCATGTATGGTGTATTTATCCCGCTACTTCACACAAAACTACACATCAAGTGAACTATCTCAAAACAAGGCGATAGGAGAAAAAATAAAACCCGCAATCATATAGGTCGTATCTACGTTACGCCTGAGAGAAGTTCATAGCAAAAGCTTTGTAATACAAATTTATTTTAAAAATATTATTTAGGATAAATAAACATTAAATAATTTTAATTTAGGACTTATAACTTTTATTGAAAACGATTTAAGTATTTTGTATAATATTATTAATTGTAATATTTATGACAAACGGATTTAGGGCATATTGTATTTAAGGATTTCAATTTTATGGCATGTGATATTACGTGACATTAAGTTCGGGTAAGTTATCATTCGGACAAATGATGATTAGGACAAAAAAATTATGGCACTTTAGATTATGGATAACAAAGTTATGGAACACAATAGAGGAACCTTCGGAGATATACAATCGAACTCTTCAATAATAGACAGCAAGTCTGTCTTAATTGCTGCAATCGCGTGGAGATGTATTGTTTACACAATTCCATAACATAACATTACGCCTGTATGCTTTGAAGGAGTTAAAATATCCCCAAATTTCGCCAGTTATGCTTAAGTTCCATTTTATTGAGAATAAGATTATTACTATGAAATGCATCGTTAACAATGTAAATTTAATGCACAGAAAAAAATTGTAGGATGTTACAACTAAAAACGGAAAAATAAAAAAATAAAATGTTTTGTGTGTATAATGTGTTTTTTGAAGTTGGTTTTATGTTTGCAATTTTTTTTTGGTTTTTTGTTGTATCAATAAAACCTTAAGAACACGTACGCAGCAAAACGCACAGCTGCATTGTATTTATTTTAATAAAACTTACTTGGAAATGTTCCCACGGTTCGCACGTATCATTGTGGTATGTGGAGTCTGGCTCCTGACGTACGTATCGGCTAGTGGTAGGCTCGGAGTGAAAAAAGATATCCTGTTCTCTTAAATCAAGCGACTCTTCCCCCGGTTGTTCTAGTGGCTCTTCCTTCACAGCTGCCTCATTCGACTCGCACTCCTCAGAGGACTCGTCAGCCTAAAATAAAGGTGTAAAAAGCAATGTAAATATTGTTATAATCTATGTTCACACGACCAGAGGACTGCGGCTCTGGTCTGGTCTATGTTATTATTATTTTTTTGTTTTGTCCATCAGCATTGGCATTCAACATGGCGATGCTGCCAGCCTTATTCCACTGACAGCTATGTGGACTTTTAGCTAAACAATGAGATCTTCCCCTTTTTCAGTATGGGTTTCAATATTATTAAATTTTATTGTTGTATAATATAATTAGGTATTTTTTCCTCTCAGTTGATATTTTTATATTAACGAATTCGTTGTATACCCTACAAATAAATTAATTATTGTTTTCAGATGTAAATTGTACTTAATGTGACATTTTTACTAGGATGAATTAAACCTGACAATGCTAATTGAACTTATTTGATTGAAAACTAGAATTAGTATAAACAGATTATAAATTATTTAAACAAAGTGAAGGAATTTCTTGTTTATTATTTTCAAAATTGATTTCAAAGTAAATAACTAGGTAGGTACATTGTATAGCATAAATTACATGACATATAAGGAAACAAAAATGTCTTCAACACACCAGCGACAGCTCAGTGTAATGCAGAAGCACGTGCGTGTTTAGAGTAGAGTGTTTAGAGTAGCGTGTTTAGAGTTACAGTACTCTTGTTTAAAAATCTTTAACTTTTTCACATCAATCAACATAGCATCACGCCTGTTTTTTTACACTTACAAAAATAACTTCCACAAACAAATAACGCAATAAATACACCGGTATGGAACAATAACTGCCTTCACTAACCTTAATCACACATCACTCAAACACAAGAAAGAAATCACACAGAATACATGCACAGTTGTAAACCTGTGAATCTATTAACCACTAATGTTCGCACATCATTCTACAATTGACACACAGTGCTGGTACTGCGAGGGACTGTCCAGACGGGAGACATACTATATTACTCACGTAGATGTATCTAGCGGAGTCAAGCAGTAGAGATGTACCCTCTGCGGCGTGGGTGATTTTAAATTGGGTATTGAATTTAAATTTTATAACCTATGATTGTTTTTGTTGGTGATTAAATGTAAAAAAGAGGTGTTAAATCATATTTTATGAAGTATGGAATGTTGTAGAAAAAAAAAGATCATAAATTTTATTTACATTATTTACAAACTACAATTTACAAATCTATAATAATAAAATATGTACAAGTATCAAAAGAGGAGAAGTGTATAAATTACATGGCGTCAAAAAATTCGTCCACATCGCTGTCAATAAGAAAAGTGCCCAGAAGGCTGGCAACATTGCCACGTTAGGTGGCAATACTGATTATTTGGCCAAAAAATAGGCCAGCCCTCTGGTCACGTGAAGAGTCGACCAACCACTTGGTTATTTCCCGAAAATAAATAAGTCTAACAGAAGTCCCAATAAATTAAACCTCCTTTATTAAGTCGGTTAAAAATATAATAAAGGTAGACCCTTAACGAAGTCTAAAGGCACTTGTTCTCTCCGTCATTGCGATCACTTTTTTGTTCTGGACCATACCTGGGAACCTTCTAGTTACGGAGATATTGGAGGTCAAAGTTCCAACTTCTTCACAATTTTTTTTTTTTAATACTAGTTTTAATGGTTATAACTTTACTTTAAATGCCTTCATGACCCTTTTACTATTCTATATTTACATTGAGTTTTACCGTTAAACGTGATTTTTGACCACAAAAAAAAAGTGGTTTCCCAGCAATATTTTTTGCGTAGGGTTACTTAGTTTGATGTACTGAATGGTTGATTGACGGCTTCGTGTAGGATCCGTGTATACCCTGTATTTAACTAATCAATTTATTAAAACATAATTTTCAAATAGAATAACGCCATACTATGCCGATTACAAGCTTGTGTTCCTCGAGAGCATATCAAAATAGGAACTCACTATCTGGTTTTTACCCTGACTCATGATAAGAAACCCAGAGATTTCCTGGAAACCCACACATTATACGACAGCCCACTTTCCTTGAATGCCTTTGAGTATTGAAAAAGGAAAGTACCTACCGGCCGCTTTAATGAGTCCTCGCGAAGGCATCAATTTAAATGAAATATTCTGAAGGTTGATCACGTATTGGCTCAATTAGTATCGTAATACCTACGTGGATTATCGTTATTTTAAAGAAAATAACCTGTGGGATATTGGTCGGACTTTGTGGACGTTTAATGTGCCTTTGATGGGGCAAGGCGGAGGTCTCATTAAAGCGGTCGATAACACGCCTGACTTAAAAAGTTGCATATGTTAAAAACTAAAATCAAATCCAGAATTCTACATATAAATCCTATCCTACTAATATTATTAATGCGAAAGTTTGTGAGGATGGATGGATGTTTGTTACTCTTTCACGCAAAAACTGCTGACCGGATTTGGATGAAATTTGGCACACAGATAGTTTATAACCTGGATTAACACGTTGGATACTTTTTATCCCAGTAGTACGATCACGTGGGACATTACCGAACTCCACGCGGGCGAAGCCGCGGGTTATGCTAGTTAGACCATTACGTCCTCATTGCTGAGATACAGACCTCCTCTAGCTGTAACAGAGAGTGGGCGGTAATGCACCACACGGACCCAGACCAGATTTGGATAACAAACACGATATAGTTTGCAAAATTATTTTTTTTTTTCTAAATTGCCCCCCAAAAGTGGCCCCATGTTTAAAATTCATTAATTTACGTTACACCTCCGTCTTTGACTCACCGACTTACATATGTGTACCTAAAAAAAATTAACTCAATCGGTCCAGTAGTTTCGGAGTAAATTGGTTGTGACAGACAGACACGCGAGTGATCCTATAAGGGTCCCGTTTTTCCCTTTTTAGGAATGGAACCCTAAAAAAGAAAAAAAAAACATGCCGTTCCTCACGATATCTTCCGACACTGTTTTGGGATAAAATTCTTAGTTTAAAAAATATTAAAATTACTTACAAAGATGGACAGAGGGTAAACGACGTACTCGCACGGTATGGCCGAGGTCTTCAGGTACTTCTTACCAGACCTCTTGACGGTGTAATCGTTTTCGCGGAAGTGACGTGAGCAGACGTAGTCGGTCTTCGTCGGCTCCCAGTCCTCGCGACCTGTCATATCCACCCACTTCGCCCTGATCTCTTTTTCTTTCGGAAACCTGTAACAAATTCAAGTTATATTCACCTCATTGTTAGTAGTCAAGTATCATCATCAACAGCCAAAACGACTACGTCCAACATTTGGTAGCTGTCCCATACATTTGGGTCGAGTAGGTATTGAAATTTAGTATGGGACAGCTGATGGGATTTTTTTCGCATTTACGATATTGGACCCATGGAGAAAGTTGTTCAGTTTGATGGTCTGCAGCATATCCTTTCATATGACTATACTCTTTCTGTTACACCCTGTATAAAGAAAACTTGAGATGCGAAGTCTAAGCTTATTTTAAACCGTTCGAGCATTCGTTCTATCCCATATCAGTCTTCATATGGCGTAGCTTCGTAGCACCGTAGGCCTTCCGCTACGACGCTTTGCTACGAAAACTACGCACTACGCAGTGCTACGAGTCGTAGCACTTACCGATACCGTCCGGTATGAATAATTGAAGATGAGTTAATTATAGTTTTGACTAATGTAGGCGTACACAAATAATATGTGCCTTATTTTACGAAGAGTTAAAATAATTTTAAATCGTGATTCCATTTTCAAATGGATTTTTTTTCAGTCGAAGACAATGTCGCCATATTTGTCTAAAAGTAGATTTCGATACGAGCCTGCGCAGACGTGACCTCTTTGTTCTGTAGGCAGATTTTTTTTTTCCAAATTTTGCATTTAGCAACTCATTATTTTAAAAAGAGAAGACGCTTTTGAACCGCCTGACCGTTCAATTACGCGGAAAAGAATGCTTTGACACTGATTAGAAAATATTTAAAGCCAAATTAATCACTTTGATATTTTAAATTTGAGTAACCTACATTCACTATAACCCGAAAATATTACACAATATGAACTCTCACAACTATTACCTGGGTATCCATTGTTACCAAAATTCGCACAAAACATGTTAAAACATCGCGTTACAGCACAAATTACAAGAAACACTCCTAATAGAACACAATACATTGTCCTTATCGATAATTTCTTCATAAATATATGATGGGGGGGCACCTCTAGCTTTCGACTCTCACCATGAAACGTGCCTCGAGTTCACGTCGCTATCGGTCGCAGCGTGATACACTGCCCTTTGTGATAGCGCGAGGAACATCGAGAGCGAATGTCAACGGCAATGTATAGCTTTCGCAATGCAACAGATTAATGATCGCCGGGTAAGGTGATTCGTAATTTTCAGGCCATTTTTTTTAAGTTAAATGATGAATTTCTACTTACGGATGAAAGTCGATTCCCTCAGCCGCTCCATCGTGTCCCTCTAGGCCATATTTGCAAGTAATCACCGCACAGACAGGCATTTTAGATTTTTTTCTCGTCCGGAACGTTGCACTCCAAGGGATCCGCAGACAACTAAATATCGCATGCGCTTATTTCGATCGATAGGTGTATGACCAATTGCTGTTATGCGCAGCACCTCTCTGCCCACCCCCCAGATGCTATTTTTAGCTTGGCTCCAAACCTGGGAAAATCGGGAAGCAATTTATCAGTAATATGCAACTTCACAACGTCAGGTAACCTCCATTGATATGCAAATCGAAAAGTTTCTTTGTTATGTCAACCATTGCTGTCATCATAATGTGTAGGTTTTGTGAAGATACTTTTTGAGATTTCTGGTGCATTTGCCTAATTTAAAGGGAATATATTAGCTGTAATAATTACTGATAAACTTTTTTAAAGTTAAGTTCTTTTGCTATTTTTGTAGTAGAAGCTGGTGGTGTTGGTTTTAGTGTTTGAATTTAGTTATTATTTAGATAGAATCTTTGGTTTGAGAGTAGGCTTAAAAAGCTTTACATAAAAGCTTATGTAACTTCATAAGAAAGTTTGAGCGACAGCTCGTGCGCTTAATAAAGCATAATGAGAAATAAAATGAAATTAATTAAATTTAATTATATTAGTACTTTGACGCCTAAGTGTCATATTTTCGTGGTTGTATATTATGTAAATAGGTTCTTACTTGTAATCTTATTTTTATCATTATTTTAGTTGTATTTCTAGTCTGTATGTAATGTACATAATATATCTTTATGGCATATTAAACATTATATTAGAAATAAAAATAAAAGCAAACAATATTCTCAGCCTTTGGACATTTTCAGAATTCGAATCGCTAAAGGTTGAATTTTTTTAGACAAAGAGGCATTTAAAAAGATTTTATAATCTTATGTTGAGATGTTAGCACGAAAAATGTAAACGAACCATTTTATTAAGTTACATTTAGTTGCTAAAGCAGCCGAGATAATTAAGATAAAAATGGCCATTGTTTTCTTATGTTTCGTCAGATTCGCGCACCGGGAGTAAAAGTGTTATTAGACCCAAGTTTATGGCTAAATATCACCTTATAAACATCGCGTAAGACTGGTTGTCAGACTTTCGGGCCACTGTCTACCTGTAACGACTGTAAAAGATCTACACATGACAGCCGAAACCAACGGCTTATGTGCTTTCCGAGGCCCGGACGAAACTCGGTATGTAATGGGTGGTCACCCACCCACAGGCCAACCTAGGCAAGCGCGGCTTAACCTGAAGATCGAACCGAGCGGCTAGTATTATTTAGCCACGATAATTATTCAATTTACATACAGGCTGTTCTTTATCATCATTTTCACGGAGCGCCAAATCGAAACAATGATTTTGTATCTCGATTAGTGATTTCATTTATGATATGCTTACTTCTACGATTGTCGCAGCATGGTGCTACAATTTAAAAAAAAAATAGGATGCACAAGGCAGGGAGAGATGTTGGCATGAAATGGGGTACCAAACAACGAATCAGTTTAGGCAAGTACACCCTGTATACTATTGCATTGGTTGGAATTGAATGAGTTTTATTTGTATATGTATATTAGTATCTATGTAACTATATAAATTTTCTAAAACAAGTAGTTATTTTTAGATCAAGGTAACGACGGATGGTTTGTGTGAGGAATCTTCTTTCTTTATCGTGTGGTTAGTTCCTAACCTGGTGTCAGAGTTTTTATGACGCCCATGGGCCTCTGACTTGGCTTAACATGCCGTCAAGAAATACCTCTCAAACATGCTGGTTTCCTCACGATGTTTTCCCTCACCGAAGCAAGTGATAATTATACAATAGGCACATGAGTCCGAAAAATCAGGTGCGTGCCTTGGGTTCGAACTCGAGACCTATGACTTGGCAGTCCGACGGTCACACCACTAGGCTGTCACTGCTGTTATCGGCTGCTTGCTTGTGAGGAATGATATGAAAGAAAAAGGAGTAAATGATAGCGTGACAGTTCACAGAGGAGAATGGAAGAAAAAAACGTGTTGCGCCGACCCCAAGTAATATGGGACAAGGACTGGAAGATGATGGGTCTATACCCTATCACAATGTTGTCCTATTTAACAACAACAACAACAACAACAACAACAACATCCATTTACTTAACCCAAAAGTTGACTGGTAGAGAATGCCTTGTGACATTAAATCCGCCTATGTACCACTATTTTTCATGAAATTTAAATAAATAAACAAAATAGTTAGGCTAGCGTCAAATACTTTGTTAGCGAATTTCCTCACAACAAAGAAACAACTAACTCTAAAATTATTAACTAACATAAATTATTATTTAAAATTTAACCTATTTTCAAAAACTTACTAACTTATTTTGGCTTTTCATAAAAACGGCATTTCAAACAAACTCTCAAGTCCTTTTTTTCGAAATGGCCGAATCGATTTTAATGAAACTTTATACGCTTAAGCATATAAGCAATACATAGGTCTAAAAAAATTTCAGAGAAATTGTCGAAAGGTCTTTAAAAAAAAGAAAATTTCTATTTCTATAGAAAATTTAAAATCGGTCTAATTTAGCTGTAACAGTATTTTTCTCAAATGTTCTCTGAAAACTTTTTCGAGCTATGTATCCTGCATAAGCGTAAGAAGTTTCATTAAAATTGGTTCATTCATTTCGAAAAAAAGGACTTAAAACTTTGTATGAAATGCCGTAAGTCGTAAACGCTCTTAAGTCACGAGGATAGCAAATAAAGGCAAGTATTTGTCACTTTTCTAATTTGATACGGAAACAAATGAAGAGGGTGAGTAAACAAAAGAAAGTTACGTTTCGGCGGCAAACACGTGCCGCCACCGTATGTAGGAACCTGACCTTGGTGTAATTATGGTCTGTTTAGAGGAAAATGAGCGATGTTGATTCCTTTTTAGGTGTTTAATGAGCTGTATGGAGAGGCAGATGAAGTCCCCAAAAGTGCAATACCTACACGGTCAAAATGTATGGAAAAGCTGTTTTTTTTTTAACCTATGAAAAATTTCTATATGGGGATCCCAGAATGATTTACTGAATACGTGGTAACCGTTTTCGGGTCGGTGTCCCTTCCACCCCGTATATGGATAATACGCCTTAAATGTAACTTAACCAATTAGCTTACTTGTAATTACATTTTAACAATTACGTCTTAGCAAATCACTTGTTACTAAAGAAACAATATTAATAATAATGAAGAGAGGAGTTAGTTAGTTGTTAGGAGGTTCCTCTCTCTGGAGCTCTGACAGCCGGTAGCTTGGACCCTGTGATACCGGTGGGCTACAATTTTTCATATTTATTTTTTATTTTTTGAGATTGCTTTTATTTTAAGGAATATTTAAAAATATATTTAGATTGGCTTATGCCCGACTCGTCACTGTTCCAACTCGTCATCGGAAAACAAAAGATCGCGATTCACAACTTTCTCAAAAAATTTTGTTTTCTTAGTACCGATTCGTCATTGATGCTATAGTATCGTCAATTGAACAAACTAATTATAATTGATTTTAATTATAAGGTAGGTAGGTAAGGAACATTTACATAAGTTTTGTAAACTAGACAACATGTTATTATAGAAATAAATAAAGAAATAATGAAGAGAAAACATTAATACGAAGCTAATAAGTTAATATAAATAAATCTCACCGCGTGACGTGTCTCTGTTCGAGTGGTTGTTGATGTGTTGATCGACGTCGATTCCCTTGGGAAGTGCCGAACTTGTCGGACAAACGAGGACTGGAGCTTTTCAGGGTAGGTTATGGTTTTCCTCCTCCTGTTCATTAGCTAACAAGCCTTTGACTACGGCTTCGCTCGCGAGAACGATGGTTTCAAAATCGCAGAAACGTTCGCAGACCCGCCGCGAAATTTATGTTACGAACATTTTAATATTTGTTACATTGGCAATTGGTTTGCCCAATTATGTTTAAGTCCCAGGTAATGGGGATTACGTGGGACTTAAATATAATTGGCCTAATGATTGGGAATCCACGAAAGGTAAGGCAGCGTTACAGGCGTGATGTTATGGTTACTATGGTTAGTCCAAGGAGCTCGTGGCTGAATAATAACAGCCGTTCGGGTCGATCTTTAGGTTAAGCCGTGCTTGCCTAGGTTGGTCTGTGGATGGGTGACCGCCCATTACATACCGAGTTTCCTCCGTGCCTCGGAAAGCACGTTAAGCCGTTGGTCCCGGCTGTCATTTGTAGATCTTTGACAGTCGTTAGGCAGTCAGTGGCCCAAAAAGTCTGACAACCAGTCTTACCAAGGGGTATCGTATTACCCAGTACTGACTGGGTTGTGGAGGTCAGATAGGCAGTCGCTCCATGTAAAATACTGGTATTCAGCTGCATCCGGTTAGACTGGAAGCCGACCCCAATATAGTTGGGAAAAGGCTAGGCAGATGATGATGATGGTTAGTCCTATTTATTTCACGCTGTACAGTGTCATCATCATTCTCCTGCCCTTATCCCAATTTTTTTAGGGTCGGCGCAGCATCTCTTCTACTTCCATACTTCTCTATTACTATTAGTTATAATTGGACACAATACAACATTATTTTTAGTATATGCGAAACCTGAATATAGTTTGTTCAGAATAAGTAACTGAATCGATTCCAATAATTTTAAAACCATGTTATATTTTGTCCCAAAAATATTTTAAAAAGTTACAAGTTGGACACCGAGCGACACTAAGTACTTACCGCAATTATTAAGGTACCTACTGCCAAATAATTATTATCAATGAGCTCAAGACGACGCTGGAGGCGCGTGCCGCGTGGTGACCACGTTAGTGCGGACAACCAGGTAACAGAAGAAGCTTATAACTTTGTGATTTTTCATGATACAGTTTTGAAATTTTGTAAATAAATTCTTTACATTAAAATATTAGACACGTGTTTCAGGTTTCGCATATACTAAAACTAATGTTGTATAAAACAAAAAAGACAAAACGTATTAAAATTTTGAACAATTATACAAATAGGTTCGAATTGCGATGGGATTCGTACCAGCAGTATTGTCTCTCCTTCTTCCTGTAATCATCATCATCAGACTATAGCAGTCCGCTACTGGACATAGGCCTCCTCAATCGCACGCCACTCATCTCGATTCTCAGCAACTCTCATCCAGTTGCTACCAGCCACCCTGCGAAGATCATCACTCCACCGAGCCTTACGTTTGTCGATTCGCGGTCTCCACTCAAGAACACGTCTACCCCAACGGTCATGTTGGTTCTACGGCTAATATGACCGGTCCATTGCCACTTCAGCTAAGATTCTTGTAATATGTAAAAGTAATTTATAAATGTACATAATGGGTGTAAAAGTACCTTTAACGAAGCCGAAAGGCACTTGTTCTCCCCGTCATTGCAATGATTTTTTTGTTCTAAACCATACCTGGGAACCTGCTAGTAATGAAGATATTGGGGGTCAAAGTTCCAACTTTTTCACCATTTTTTTTTAAATGCATGTTTTGTATGTTAAAACCTTACTTTAAATACGATCACGACCCCCGCACTATTCAATACATAATGTTTTGAGCGCGTTACATTGAGTCCTACCGTAAAACGTGATATTTCACCCCAAAAAAAAAGTTGTTTGCCAGCAATAATGTTTGTACGTATGACGTACAGAATGCTTGGTTGACGGATTCGCGAAGGATCAGTTTCCTCCCTGTATCTTCTATTCTGTTCTACGTTTCTTCTTGTATAAGTAACATGGCATACAAACAAACAAAAAAACAAACATTTATTTTTATTTGTGCCTTGTTAAAGTTACCGCTGTTCGCTGTAAACATTTCTCAACTCTTGAAAAACTTTTCTATTGTAGCCACGACCACGTCATCATCGTATGGCTTCATCCCAAAGGTTTACTTGTTTAATTTAAGGAATAACTGAATATAACCGGGAGCTAAGTACGGAGAATATGATGAGTGACTCAGTGACCGACTGGCGGCGATATAAACATGGGCGTCGGCGACATCAGCTTTACGAGGCCTCTATTATTATTTACTCATCTCTGAAAGAAAAGATGAGCTGAATTATACACTAATGTATGAATGTAAAAAATGTTGGGGTTGTAGTCTGGGTGCAGCGGAATACCAGTTTTTTTACATGGAGCGACAGCCTATCTAGTATCTGACCTCCACGACCCTATTAGTACTGGGTAATACGATACCACTTGCTAAGACTGGTTGTCAGACTTTCGGCAACTGACTACCAAAGACTGAAGACAAGACAAGACAAGACTGTTAAAGATCTACAAATGAAAGCCGTAACCATTGGGTGGGCACTTTGGTCACCCATCCAGAGACAGACCTTGACAAGCGCTCCTTATCCTTGGAGATCGTCGCCCCGGCAGGTATCGGCCCTTGCGGACCCCTTCTTGTTTGCTGACATGTCTTTGAGGCGCGCTTCAGCGCGAGGAACACGTACGCGCCGTCGCTCGTCGCCGCGTCGACACGGCCTGTCGTCATAAGACGGACGGACGGCGAGCTAGCCCATTACTCACCGTCCACAGGCCCGCGCCTACGGTGGCCGGGAGCCACCACGTGGCCCCTGACGCCCGGGGCGTCTCCCGCGGCAGCTGGGACGTGAGGTTCTCTCCCTCTCACGTTCCGCCACCTCCTTCACTAGCATAGCAGAATGCTCCGCAGAAGGAAGGCTTTCCATTCCCTCTCGCTCCGGACCATGGATTAAACCAGGGCTGGACGTGAGAGGTCGCCGCCAATCGCCAGTACTATGATCCTGCGGGATGATTTTCGACCACACGTGTGCAAAACCAAAATGTGTGAGTTATCATAAAGTTCAAACGTTGTGGATCATTCTTTAAGAAACCAGTTACAATTGACAACAATACCTACGCAGTCGAGGAATGCAACACTCAACCAATTCTTTCCTCCGGCAATGTACATCAAGGTCGGTTTCGAGTGTGACACTGACCGCCTGACGATCCCAGTGAGTTTCAATTAGGCGCAGTTCCCAGTGTGGTGGTGACGACTGACGACCTCAGCGAATGACGACAATAATTGCTGCATTGCGCGACGCACGTGTGCAGTTTTATTTGTGCAGATAACATAACATCAAGTCTGCTTCCTTTTTCCTGTGTTAAGAAGAGGTGTAGGTAAGTGTAACTATAGTACAGCCCTATTTCGCCAGTTTCGTTAGTATGCGACATAAAGGTCATATATTTTGTTAGTATTATAATACACAGTGGAAGGCACACCGACGTACAAACGGTTACACGTATTCAGTAGATCATTCTGAACCATAGAAATGATTCATCAACTGAAATAACGCGGTCAACATGTATGGAACATCTGAATATTTTCTGCAGATGGCCAAGTTGGGGGTGTTCGGAATGATGTACTGAATATGTGGTGACTGTTTGTGCGTAGGTGTCCCTTCCACTCTGTATTATAATACTAACAAAACATATAACCTTGATGTCGCATATTTTGCGATTTCACAAGGGAATCAAAATTTGGCAAGTAGACGGCACATGTAAAGAAAAAATTCTGACCACCGTAAATAAAATACATACCTATAAGTTTATACGGAACCCTCGGTGCGCGTAGTTCTGTCTACCGTTTTGGATCATGGCGGTCAATCTCGCCAATGACCAGCCATCGACCGAGAAATGCCCAGGATATACACAGGATGTAAACAGACCCTTCACGTATCCGTCAACCAAGCATTTTGTACATCAAACTAAGTAACTTTACGCAAAAAATATGGCTGGGAATCGACTTTTTTTTTTGGGGTGAAAAATCACGTTTTACGGTAGGACTCGATGGAAAGTACTCAAAGCATTGTGCTGATGGATGGATTGAATAGTACGGGGGTCGTGGGGGTGTGTAAAGTAAAAATCTTACTTTAAAATATGTATTTATAAAAAAAACTTATGAAAAAGTTGGAACTTTGACCCCCAATATCTCCGTAACTAGAAGGTTCCCAGGTATGGTCTAGAAAAATGATCGCAAAGACGGGGAGTACAAGTGCCTTTCGAATATGTTAAGGGTCTATTTACACCCTTTATTAAGTGCCTGTGTCCACAAACACCCCTACTTATTTTAATTAGTATTTACACGTAGGTTCCATAATATGAGCCCGATGGGGCAGGCAGGCAAGGCACTTACCGCCATGTAGGTACAGTAGACGCTCATAAGTGCAGTACCATGCTAAAGATTACATTGCTATGAACTGTGCGAGCGCGATACAGCAGTGTGTGTGCGTATGCGTGTATGAGTGATGTCTCAACATTCCACACATAACACACACTAATGAACTGTCGTCACACTACGCGAAATAGCATTATATTTCTGTTGCATTTAGAATACACATCATAGTGATGACCTGTTCTTACCATTGCATTGTTAAAATTCGCGTAGTATTAACATGGGTTGGTAGCTGTTTGGGCTGAGCATGGGTTCACGATCAATGAAGTCCAAGTTCGAATCCATGTTATTACAATGTGTGGCTGTTTTTTGTTTCTTTGAAACCTTAATAATATTTGTATTTTAAGCAGAAAGTCGTTAGGTATTTATGTTTATTTATAATATAGTCATGCTTATTGTTTATTTTTTATAAGAAGTTAAATATTAGATAGTTATTGTATTATTATTAAACCTCATTAATTGATTTTTATTTTATGTTTTCGGTGTTGGAAGGTGGAAATAAAAAAATCATGCTGAATGATAACAAAAATGTTTATTCGTTTTATTTATTTATAAAATTAACAAACTTTTATGAGAATGTGACGTCACATTCCTATCTAGGCAAAAAAAAGTTTTCTTATCACCGTTCATAAGATTTTTTGTTGTATACCCACTTAGTCAATTCATAATAAGAATAACATAACACGGAAAGGATATTCTAATAACACAAATATAATTGTTCATACCCGCTTATTATAGGTATCAGTATTCAGCAGAGTTAATTGAATACTAATATATGAGTTAGACTTTATGAACGTGTTTTTTTTAATGTAACGTCACATTGAATGTATTGAGGTTATAGCTTAAGTGTTCATTTTCTTGACGAAAAGAATATTGAAACTAAACCCCAATTTAAGATCATTAAATTTAAAATTTATTTTTTGTAATTTTTTTTATTTTTATTTACGGTTATGTTAATATTACTAAATATTTAGTTACCCGGTCTACTTATTAAATTAAGTATTATTATTTTTTCGCCATAAATTAAGTCTTCCTTTTGGCAAGACTTGAAAGTCTTCTCGTCAGAAAATACAGTCACCTCCCAGTTAAAATGTAAATAATCTCGAGTAAAACGTAGTCTTTTCTCCCTGTGTTTTTGTGTCAAAAATGGTTTTTAGCTGGCTTCCGATGATGTAAACCTTCAGCGTGGACTGCATGGCGAACAGTCTGTAATGTAGTATCCAATTGCTCTGCAAACATTATAGTTGGAATGAAACCATTTGTTTCATATTCTTCCACCATAAAACGTCGCTGAGTCGGGTTAATAAGCGGCGGCTTTTCACTTCTTAGACGACTCTTCAGACTACCTTCTTCCTCAAACCTCTTTACCCAACGGCTAACAGAATTTCTAAAAAAAAAACAAAATATGATTACACACTTGCAACTAGCAATTTATTTAATAATAAGAAAATCACACACCACTACTATCATCATAAAAATTATAATTTTTAAAAATAACTTAACATTTTAAGCCAGTTTCAGTTGAAATTTGAGAAATATTAAGCCCATTTTTACGCAAAGTGACAATATTTGCCCTGGCATCAATACTAATATTAGCTTGCATCTTGAATAAAGACAATCAAACAATACGCTAATCGTAATAATAACACAAACGCTCGTAACAAAGTTCACCAACTAACAACGTCATAACTAACTACTTTGTTCAATACAGAAGTTTATTTTGTTTCACATTCAACCCTCATCTTTTTTGTTAATAATAAGTTCCAACTAATATTTAGAAAAACATATCTCATCGGGTCTAACGTATCATTTATAATTAAAACACAAAAAGTGTAATGTCACTTGGGTTCGAACGCAGACTACACTGTGCGAGACATTTTATCTATAGCGTTAACCGCTAAGCCAGATAAACACATAATAAATTGTTAGTTTGAAATTAAATATCACTAACTTAATACTCCGTCGCGACATGACAGGCTTGTCACTAAGGCAAATGATCATTATATCGCACTCTTTCTGACTAGATAGATTATGAAAGAGAGCGATATACGAGATCGTGTATGTGTGCAAAATGTTTGTTATGGAAAAAGGTCGTAAGTGCGACTTGTTTTGATGCGATCGTTTTGTGAAACTGCTACTGCACTTATGGTCTCTACTGTACTTACAAAATGATTACGCCCACAAACGAAACATCAAGTTCATTGGTTTTAGATTATGATCTTAAAACTTGAACCCCTAACGGCCGTCAAGTCTGGCTGTCGAGCGAAACCGGGCGGATGTTGCGTGTGAGCGGGCGGAGGTGGTGGCAAGTTTTTTATGTACAGTCAGCACATCAAGTTACCACAAACTGTCAAATTTCTCCAAATGATTTTAAACCATAAAATTTTGATGGTTAAGTTCAAAATTGAATGAGAAAATTTGACAGTTTGTAGTAACTTGATGCGCTGGTGACTGTACCTTGGTAAGGTAGATTATCATCATCATCATCATATCAGTCCGGAATCACCCACACTGGGTTAAGGCCTCCCACAGTTCACGGTTCTTTGCGTCGTCGTACTTTCCTTGATTTACCTTCCTCAGGTACCTACATCAAGAAAAGTACGAAAGTACCTACCTATCTATAGACCGATTGCTTTAATGAGTCCTCGCGAAGGTATCAATTTAAATGGAATATTCTGAAGGTTGATCGCGTATTGGTTCAATTAGTATCGTAATACCTTCGTGGATTATAGTTGTTTTAAAGCAAATAACCTGTGGGATATTGTTAGGACTTTGTGGGCGCTTTATGTGCTTTTGATGGGCGAAGGCGAAGGACTCATTAAAGCGGTCGGTCTATAGGTACCCATCATAAAAATATTGATGATATTATTATGAAACATATTTCCTAGTTTTGACATAACATTGTAATATCCCGCTTGTATTTCTCCAAAGGATAAGGCAGAGGTGTATCTATTATTGTAAATTAATGTATTCACATTTTCACAATTATGTTTAGGTACCTAAGTCCCACGTAATAGTGAACAAGCTCATTCACAAATCTGGACTCCGTTCCGAGTTGCTGGTGAGAGCCTCCTGAAAGCAAAACCCATAATACTTGGCCTGAACTGGGTATCGAACCCAGGGCCTCATGCTCAGCAATGACGCTAGCGAACATAAAGCACGAGGCAGTCTAATCATAAAACTTTTCTTTTTATAAGCAAAACTGAATAATTTGGTACATACATAAGATATTTTTCTTCAAATCGTCAAATATCACCTCTTCAAATCATCAAACGTTTTTTTTTTTTGTTTTAGGCTGTAATAGAACACAATTTCTTCTAGAGAATTACGTGGTAACGGCGCATTCGATCTCACAGAGAGGAAGCCTGTGACCCACCAAGTGGAGGCTAAGATATATAGGCTATACGCCCAAGAACATATCAGTCAACGCGAGCATGGTCGAAAAGCTTGTTGTTTCATCCAGAGCCACAGCGGCGATGTTTTTCCAACTCCACCGTCTCAGAGGGCCCCCACCCCGCACGAAACGTCTCATGCGCACCTCATACCGCCTAACGCGACAACATTGAACGAAAAATAGAGTTCGAAAATTTCATAAACTTGTTCCAGGAAATACGTGGTTTTGAATAAGGCTTACAAGTTTGTGAAATAAATATTTGTCATTTAAAATCTCCATTACAAGTGCAAGGTTTCTATTACAATGTTTTCTTTACTTTTACAATTTATGAGTATATTATGAACAACCAAAGCTAAGGTAAATATGTGCAAAATAGCAGATTTTTGGAGGCTTACACTGAATTTGTTTCTCCAAATTTTTACTTTTTGCTTTGATAGAAACCTAGATATATTGCACAAGATACCTATCAGTTAAAAAAAATCAAAGATAGATGTGTTACAACGGCATAATCACGTACGTTTGTATGAAAAGTATGACGGGTTGGACGCTCTTAAGCACAGACAAGCATGAAGCAGAGCGTGTTGCCGAGCGCATCGTCGATGCTACTACATGCACACACACACACAATAGCACTCCCGCTCTGGGAAATTGAAATGACCTCATCCCTCCTTATACCTCGCTCGGAACTGTCATTTACTCATCAGAGCATGGAAAGTGCGATTCCGTGCTGCTAGATATAGTGAAACCCTAATACTGCCCGACCAGGGAATCGAACCCAGGACCTCATGCTCAGCAGAAGCGGTTGCGACCACGAGATGAACGAGGATTTTATAATGTGATTGTGATCGATACCAATCTGGGGAGTTTTGCTGGTTAATTTGACTTTTTATCATTTGGGTGTAAAAGGACTCTTGACGAAGCCGAAAGGCACTTGCTCTCCCCGTCATTGCAATCATTGTTTTTTTTCTGGACCATAGTGAATCTTCTACATAGTTAGAGATATTGTGGAGGGCAAACAAAAATAGTATACTGCGGTCCTGCCTGGGATTAATTAAATTTATTTTGACAGCCTCTAGCTTTGACAGTTACAGGAACTTGGGGCCCCCTTCGATCGTGGGGCCCTATGTATGTACACCCAACTTTAACAGTCAATCCCTGTATAGTGTAAAGTGTGTTGTAAACGATATAATATTTAAGGAATAATAAGTAAAAAGCAGTTATAGTTATTCATAAAGGTAATTTTAATCGTCTTCCTTATTTCAACTTTTCTCCTATAGTAGATACACTTAAATAGAACTCAAATACAAAACTTGCAATCACTCGCTTTAATTAACTTAAAAATAATCTCTCCTTATACTAAAGTTATACAATGCACTAAGAACGCGCATTTTTAACAAAGCCAACCATAGACTATAATTATACGTTTTGTTTGTGTATAGACAGTACACAGTATCCTTAAAAACTAGAAATAGTCTACTTGAATTCAGAATCTTATATTATTCACATTCCCTGCTATTTACTAAAATAGCTATTTTATAATTATGTGGTAAAAATTTATTTTTGGGTTAATATTCGTCAATACATGCTGAAAGGGAATTTGATCTGTGTCTTATATGACATTGAGTTTATTGTTCTAAAACTTGATAAATCTAAGGTACTGAATTCAAGTGAATTTGAATACATTTACAATATGATCGGTTGATTGCACAACTTTCGAATCTCGAAATCATAAGGCCATATAAAATTTAAGATAATGTTTTAGGATCAATAGTCAATATTCGCGCTTTGACGTGGAGTTGCGGACACTAGCCCGTTATACAATACAATACAATACAATAGTGTCAATATGTAGCTTCAACATTAAACAACAAAAGTCCATACAACTGCACGGTTACATTCACATTTCAGTAAGTGACACCTCATAGGACAGAGACTACAAACTTAAATTGAGCGTATAATCAAATCGCAAGTGTCATTCTTTGACAGTTGTTGTATGACATTGACATCTTGTGTTATTTTGATAAACAATTTATTTCCCTGGCAGAACATGCGTATTAAATGAAAACTCACAAAACAAATAAATAATATACATAATTACATACATTATTGTACCGTGATTATTACCCCATAATTTTGGGTAAATAGGAATACCGCATCTAATAATAATTATTACATTCTGATATCGTTTGAGTATTTATTATCAAAACCGTAATTTAGACCACACATCCTTTTGATGCCATACCCTCTCAGACCTCCCCCATCCCCTCCTTTAGACTAGTTATAGTATTTTTACATACTCAGTAAAAATGGTTTAAAAAAAAATGGGTGTGCCAACATAGTCTTACAATGCAAAAAAAAAAGAGATTTAAGATGGTATATATGGTCTATCAGAAGAAGTGTTATATAAAAACAGTAATGTTGCAAAGCATGATCTGACAATGTTGCAAAGTTTGACACATTACACTGGTACGGACTGCAACCAGTTGGTTATTTTAAGTAGACGATGCTTTGATCCATTCGTCTAGTAAATTTATACAATGTGGAAAGGATACCGGCACTAAAACGGTTACCACGTATTCACAAGGTACATCTTATTGAACCACATATACATTTTTCGTCGGTGTCGGATTCCACCATGTATAAATCTCTGATTGCAAATGTGTATACATTCTAGCCCAAACAACGGATTTATACAAGTATGTCACCAGTTTCGTATACGTTATAGGACTAATGCCTAGTTTCACTAAGTCTAGGCGATACATAAATGAATGCCTAAAGCAAAGTGCGCTGTCGGATTATTTACTTTCGACACTGATCTGAGTGATGAAAATCCAACAACATAAACTAACTTTTGTCATAAATATTAGTACGTAGGTTACATTTTGCATTAGATTGTTGTACGCATGCAAAACATAATATAAATTAGGATACATTATATGTTATATAGAAACTCATAATTTTATTTATAAAAATATATCAGTTACTTACACTTTGCAGTCCGTGTCAAAATTAACGATTGTGCTCATTCATTGTAAGATTTATTATAAATAATATTTAATATTTCGATTTCTTAGAGGATGTTTCGCCACGAGTATGAAAGCACAATGTGGGTAAATAATCAAGACAGGTTCTCATTCTTGAACTATTGATTCTGCACAAGCATTGTGATGAGATTGAATTAATAGCGGAACTCTATAGCCGTGATGGACGAGTGCTATACTTATTTTATTTTTCTTGGTTTAATAATAATTAATTAGGCGACAATATGTACAGATAGACAGGACACCATCTTGTCCGATGTTTTTTTGGGAGAAGCCTGCAACACTTTCGGAACAAATGCACTACTAAAATCTGGAATTCACAGTTGCGACCACCAGAAAATCGCCAGCTAGTTTCGGAGTCACAGAAAAACTATTTTTAAAAGAACGATGGAGGAGTTAGAAAAACCTTATGCTAATGAACCTCCTTTTGGGCTTCGCCGCAGTCGGGTAAAAAGTTTTGATCATAAGTCAAAATCCATTCATACAGTTTAAAACATAATATGCAGTAAGAAACTGTCATAGGATCCCAAAAAAATAACGTTCTGATCAACGTTTTGTTTACATTATAGATTCCCATCGTTTCTGAAGTTTCGCTGGGTAATTTATTTGACTTTGAAGCACAAAAAAAAATATGTCACATCTACAACGTAAAATAAACACGTTCATGGCATAGGAATTTCATTTTTGACAAGGAATAGCTAGTTACAGTGTTATAACAGTGTGACCCCTTTTAAGATTTCAGTTCAAATGCATCAATATTTTAAACTTAGTACATTTTCTCGCCTGCAGAGATAAGTTCGTTTAAGTGTAAAGATCTTTTGACACTTGAATGACATTGACAGTGACGCTGTTCGTAAATATTTGTGAAATTATATTTGTTAAAACAAGTTTCGTTTTTGGACAAGCGCCAAAACAGATCCTTGTGCAGCTACCATTACTTACGCTACGTCAAGTTTCTAAATGATATTATAATATATTATTATTACATAGCTATCGGACATTAGCAGTGTATTTACTTCTAAGTTTATACATTAAGTATAAAAATATGTAAATGGTTACAGCTCAATGACAGCCATTCTGATTTATGTGAGTATACGTTATTATGAATTTTAACAAGGCAGTTTGGTTGTATGCTGGAGGGCATTTATTTTTGCAAATGTAGTATCATGTATTAGATATATTATTCATATTCATATCTTTATTTGCATTTTTACTCAGTTCATAATAAATGGTAAAGCAAAGCATAGTGGGATATAGCAGAACAAAACAAATTGAGGTATGTCACTTTTACTGACCGGCAGTGAGCCCGCGTGTTGAATTGTGGGCCCGCGTGTTGGATTGTGGGCCCGCATGTTGGATTGTGGTCCCACTCCCTTTCAGAAACAAAGCCCCCAGTGGGAACATTATAGCCTGATTATACACAGGGTGGCGCTGACAATACGACAATAAATTAAACAGCATATACCTTATGACGTTCTCAGTTTGCATACAAAAAATCAATCCAATATATCCAGTAGTTTAGTCACAGGACATTACTTTTCAATTTCAGTATTTTCTATATGATGTAGATTAATTGGCTATTATCGACAGGTTAACGACCCCCGCATTGGTAGAAACACTAAATACATGTTGCCAACCCGCTACTTCAAAAACCTTAGCCAAATTCGTTTTTTAATTTTTTTTATTTTATTTCCAGATGCGAATTAGTGCAAATTGAGTAAACCAATAATTATAAATGGTGTTTTATTTTGTAATCACTTTTATTTTTCCATTTAGTTTTTTTTTTAAATTTCGATGTTAAAATATTCCTATGTACCAGTTTTACCAGTGTTTTCATTTAGTGTTGGCGCCACACTGTATATGCTATTTGAAAGCGTATTGTTTTATGAAAACATTCACATCAAGAAATGCATAACATCATAACATCACGCCTGTAATCTCCGAAGGGTGAGGCAGAGGTGTAATAGTACAACCCACATTTCGCCAGTTATGTTTAAGTCCCATGTAATAGGAGGCTAGCCTATTGCCATCAACCGGGCACTAACCCAGACTCCGTGGCTGCTAGTGAGAAATTCCTGATGGAAAAACCCAATAACACTTTGCCCGACCTGGGAATCGAACCCAGGACCTTATGCTCAGCTATCGACACTCATACGACCATCAAACCAACGAGGCAGTACTAAATGCATGTCGTGTGTTGGATTTAGTAAAGATAATCATATTAAAAATTAATTATTATTAGGTTTGCGAAATCCCAAATGCCTTGTTAAAATCATCTAATTTCTATAAGTATGAAACAAGTCAATAGATTGCAAGCAAAAAAAATATTCGTCCTTACATTTCTAGATTACTACTAATGTTTTAAATTAATGTTAGCAGTCATACTGGCAACATTGCGAGGAACAAAAGGGACTTACACAAAATATTTTTTTTTAATCTTGAAGACTCAATTCTGTCAGTTTGGTTCAGGGGTTTAATTATCTTTCGGATTGTGCAGTAGCTGATTGTGAATATACTGAACTAATATCTTGACATATCGAGAATTATGGAAGAAAAAGAAATGCTGCGCCGACCCTAAATAAATTGGGATAAGGATAGGAGAAAAAAGATGATATCTTGACCCATCATGTTTCTAAATACTTTGTTAATAAATCAATAAGTAGATAAAAAGACTAATAGAGTATATCAGAGAACATCAGAATGCTTGAAGTATTATTAATTTAATCTTGAACAGAAGGCACTATTATTTATTGTTCATAAAATCAAGACTATTTATAAAATAAAATCAGTTACTTATTTTTTTTAATACTCTTGTGCACGAATCGATAGTGATAAAACTATTTAAAGTATTACAAAACTGAACCGTCATGAAACGTCAGTTGAGTCTCCAGAATGAAGAAATGAAACTGATTAGCTGCTTATACATATAAAATATATAAAAAAAAAACAAATAATTGATTTGTAGAAAGGATTCGGTAATGCAGGGCCCTGTGTATATAAGGTGACTGGTAATTAGTGACCGATACTTAAACACGTGATTGTACTCATGATAACAAACAACTTTCCCAAAGAAACATTTTTTTTTATACTCATTCACTTTTATTACAATAAAACTTACGGAACGGGCTTGCGAGCCGCGCGGATGCGCTGCCTACCCACTGTTGCACGGTACGATATTAATGTGACAGAACGGCGTCACGCAGCTAACAGCTGATAGGTCAAAGACGTGCGCGCGTGAATATCATACGGCTGTTGTTTTATTGTGATAAAGTGAATGAGTATATAAAAAATATCGTTATCACGAGTACAATCACGTGTTTAAGTATCGGTCACTAATTACCAGTCACCCTACATACACAGGGCCCTGCATTACCGAACACTTTCTATAAAGAAGACAAGAGGAAGAGAGATCAGGTTGAGCTGACTGAATTAAACTGGATAATAATGATGTATAGGTATAGATGAATATATAAAATACAAATAATTTCACTCATTACAAAAACATTAACTATTTCGAGTTCACTAAACAAAATAAAGTCTTTTACAAAATATTTGTGACCATTTCAAGTCTACACAAAACCTATTTAATCACAGTTTGCCACTTTCACACGACGTTCTTCACAAAACGTACTGTTTACACAGTCTATGAGTTAGGTAAAGGTTTAAGAGGCCCTAAACTTAGTA
Organism: Noctua janthina; assembly: GCA_963576755.1. Classification (NCBI taxonomy): domain Eukaryota; kingdom Metazoa; phylum Arthropoda; class Insecta; order Lepidoptera; family Noctuidae; genus Noctua; species Noctua janthina. The sequence continues at coordinate 9,738,264 of OY755068.1, read as the reverse complement.
GTCCGTCAGCTCCTAAAGCTTGCAAACTGTTATTTATGCCATTTTGTACATTATGTACTGAGATTACTGGTATACCAAAACATCCTCCCGCTTGCTCCCTATTCGCTAGCGGTATAAAACTATATATGCCTAAACTACTCAGCCGTTTGAGGTTCTCTTCCTGCGATAAGTCTACAACGGGCAATCCCAGTTCTCTGTTAGGTCCGGTGACATTGTGGAATACCCTTTTATGATGTTGTAGTTGTAAGGATTTTGGATATGAAGCCGGACACTCCTCACACTTGAAGACTGTTAGTTTGCTCTGAGGATGAGCGTTGGACATGTGAACTGACAAAGAGTTGTGGTTCGCGAACATTTTCTTGCATATTTTACAGGAAAGCATGCCACCGCCGACTTTAGCCTCTGGTATGGAAAAATTGCTTGATTTTGACGTGTGTTTGATGCTCATCCCGGCGCCTAGGTTCGGGATATGAGGGATGGGACGTTCTGGAGTCGGCGAACGACTCTTCTGCTTTTGTTTAACGCTAATACCTCGCGAAGCTAACACATTAGCCATGGCATTTGCTTCTTTATTCACCGTCTTCTTTGTAATAGATATTTGGCTGCCTAGATTAAGTTTGTCTTTCGCTCCTTGCACACTCTGTATCATTGGCAACCCTTCCCTCTGTTTTTGCATCGCCATGACCTGACAGTCTTCGTTGTCATGCTTACCTGGTAGCAACATGTCTGTGCGACGTTTTTGACCCGGTCCACCTGCCATAGGCGCTGGCCTCTTCATCGGCATTCGCACTCCTGGTTTCTGCTGGCGAACTTGAGCATGTACCTGTATGCCAGGCCTTATTCCCGGTCGAGGGCCTCTAGGAGTGGCCATGCGTGGTCTTGTACCTGTAATATTCGCGCCGGGTGCCATTCTGATTTGGGTTGGCGCAGGCATTTGTCCTCCTACCATCTGGCCGGGTGCTGGTTGTTGTAAACCCATCTGATCTGGTCCGGCCATGCCTACGGTGTGCCCGGTTGGGAAGGTTTGTACATTCTGGATCTTAATGCCGCCTGCAGGTGGTTTCATAGATCCTCCTGGGCTTGAGGAAGGCACGTAGGATGACCCGGGTGGACCCATTTGACCTAACGCTTGTCCAAGCTGTGAGTTCATTCCGCCAGAAGGCGCTTGATTATACACCGCCTGCTGCATACCGTGAAGCGGAGAAGCCACGGAGTAAGGAGATGACGAAGGTGGGTACTGACCCTGCGGCATAGCACCAGGGTAGCCCGCTGGTTTTTGCATTGGCTGTTGGAACTGCCCATAACCGCTTGCTTGACCCATAAAAGCCTGCCCTGGATACTGTCCAGGCATCGTTTGTTGTTGACTATACATATTATTGCCATAATCAGGTTGCACATTCTGTCCAGGCTGGCCAGGATAACTGTTGTATCCTCCCTGGGGATTCATCATCATGCCGCCGCCGCCAGGATACGCTTGGATATTGATCATGACATTCTGCTGATGAGTAAACCCTGGGCCACTTCCTCCGATTGTAGATAACTTTCCAACTTGGTCTACTAGTTTTACAGGTAGTAAGCTAGACAGAATATTTGAAGTCGGATTGTATGGCATAAGTGTGGACGATGATGATGGAAGAACTAGCGTTTTTGTATGACCCGTCCTCCTTCTGTGTTCATCCAGCAAAGATATATCAGTAAATCTAGTATTGCATATATCACACGAATGTTGGGGGCCTAAAGTGTCTAAGGATATGTATTCACTGGCATCTGATATAGACATGCCTTCTTTTTTGGTGGATGTTGAGAGTAGGCTCTCGAATATGTCATCAGCGCTTTTTTCGAGCATATCCAAAGGTGGTTTGGAATCTGGGGCGTTCCAGTTGAAGTTGTGTTGCTTTTCTAAACACGGGGCGGTAAGGCGTGTGCCCAGCATGCCTGACGAACTATAGCTCGGCTGCGTGGTCGGGTACGCTGGTGGCGGGTACGTCACAGTCGGACTCGGAGCCGGTTCGGTTTTAGGAACTACAGGTTTAATGTCCGGTGCCGGTGTCGCTGACACCACACAACAGTCATCATCTTCGTCATTAGAATCTCCATTTATCTCTATAACAGTTACCACTCCTGGTTCTTCCTTTTTGGTAACTGGGAGGAGTGTATTGTTGGTCAAATGTAAAGCTAAAGCGCTTGGCGGTGCGCTCTGGTGAGATGCTAAAGCGTCTGGTTCAGATTTCACAGTGGCCAATATTGGAGTGGATCCCCCATCGGTCGGCGTCGGAGAAGACCTCTCAGACTTAATCTGAGTGGAGCTGGAGAATATAGGAACGTTGGATGACTGGGTTTCGACTGTCTCAACCTCTTGTTTGACCACAACGTTATCCACGCTTGTGCATGATTCCCGTCTTTCTGGGGTAGGAGCATTTGTTGGAGTAGCAGGGGATCTCGCCTGCAAAGTAATGAGCGTATTCTCTTTGGGAGGTATAGGAAGATTCGCTCCTCTTTTCGGAGTTTGTTTGACCGCCGGTCTTGCAGGCGGCTTCGGTTGCTGTACTGAAACTTTAGCTGACGTAGGAGGATCCTTCTTTTGAATTATAGACATCCCCTGTAAATTTTTCAAGGGGCTCAAGCTCGTTTTCGATTTTGCAGATTTGTCTGAATCATCGCTTTCTGATGTTTTACGAGTACTGGGCGGAGTTTGATCATTTTCGCCTTCAGAATCGTTTTCGCCTGACTTGTCTAGATCCTCATCAAAGTCTGGCTCTTCTCTACTCTCATCATTCCCGCTTCCCTCATCCTCGTTATCTGACGCATCAAAATCTTTCAGCCCATTGATCACTTTGAACGAGTTCGCATTATGTCCATCTGATTTTAATTTTAGTTTGATACCGCCGAGTTTGCCCAATTTTTGCATTACATCGTTATTCTTTTGTTCTGGTTCACTTTTAATTGGCGTAATACTCTTCTTTATAGTGAACCCTAATCCACTGAGTTTGTTCAGCGCAGAATCAGAGCTCTTGTTCTCATTGTCAGCCGGCTTTTTGAGGGATATGCCAGTCTTTTTGAGTAGTTGTGATATGTCAATTTTAGTCGGTGTGACTTTCTGGGGGGTCTGTGGTGGGGCTGGCTCTTCGTCTTCATCGGACCAGTTCTCATCTCCGGATGGAGGGGCATCCTCGTCGTCGGAAGGCAGCTTGTCGACTACCACTGAGGGCAGGGACACGTGTTGGATCAAGTGTTTCTCTAGTTCCTCCCAATTTCGGAAGTCTTCGTCGCACGTGAAGCAACGGTACTCTTGCTTGGGTTTCTTGATGAGGGCGCCTGTAGACTGGAGCCTCTTTAGAATGTTCGCGACATCACTCGCTCCTGCCTTTAGATCCTCTTCTTCTTGTTCTGAGCCTGCTGAGTCAGCGGCCTCGTCATCTGGAAAGTAGATTAAGCACATATTAGTTTATAGGTCTAGTATATCTCTCTCATTTGTATGTTCATGGAGGTATATTCGGGAAACCTTTATCTTGAATTAGGGATAGATTGAGCAAAATTCTAGGACCATTCTTCTTCTTAGAGTTTCGATAGCAAAAATTTTAAATATGTTTAGCCCAAAACTCAGCTACGCGTACCCCGCTCACTGATGCAGTAAATAAAACAGCAAGAGCGCAGGAGATAGGGCATGCGGGGCAATATGGAAGGTGGGCCATTGTTTGTGGGGAAACGCCGCATAGGCACTTCATCATTCACACATCTACAGAGATTGTCTTTGCTCCGGCCGACTTGGGTTCGAAGTCTGTTTAGAGATTTCCAAGTTGACCACGGCAACTCTTGTCCAGGTGGAAAATTTTGTGATGGATCGTTGAAGTTGTCAGGGGGTTTAAACCGCTCCCGCCAGAGATTGCATCTTGCTGTGGAGGCGTTGAAATTGACTGGGCTAGCTGGGCCCACACACCCAAGAAAACTTTTACGACTATTCAGCCTCTGGGGCACTGAGACGTAGCTGTGCATTGGGTGGCGTGAGTCAGTCTATAGCCAGCCGTATCGAGAGGACTAACCTACAAGCTGCCTTGGACCATTATGTGGCCATCTTCTTAGTCACTGAAATGAAAGCTTAAAGATAAAATCGCCTCTGCTCTCGTGTTGGGTAGAAAATTTACACTCAACCGAAAAGCGGTTTAGCGTTATACGACAGATATGAACCAAAAAGGGTTTATTGTAAGCCCCAGGCAAGCCGGGAGGAAGAACCGACAAAAGGATTCCGCTCTCTGACCCTTTGAGCACAACCTCAACATAGCTTAAAAGGTATTTTGCACCTTATCACCTGCGACTAGGTTCTAAATTAGTCTAAATACAGCTGCTACAGGCCAGTAAAGGTTAAACTGGAAATAATTAAGTCTATTACCTAGTAAGTATAGCTGAAATATTATCGATCTGTACGACTTTGTAGGAGCGGACCGACAGAAATACTGGTCTATCAAATGTGTCCGACAATGGTAACCAAAAAAAGCACTTGTGAGTTGATACTTAATCAAGTAAGTAATGTTCATATCGGGCTCCTAATTAATGTTATGCTTTGATCAAACAAAGTACTTTAACATTTATTATTAATTCAGTTGTATATATTTCTTTACTTTGAATATGGCATTTAACGAAAGCAGACACCAAACAGGATCTTGTGGCTAAATAGGAGCTCGTGGCTAAATAATAACAGCCGCTCGGGTCAATCTTTAGGTTAAGCCGTGCTTGTCTAGGTTGGTCTGTGCATGGGTAACCACCCATTACATACCGAGTTTCCTCCGTGCCTCGGAAAGCACGTTAACCCTTTGGTCCCGGCTGTCATTTATAGCTCTTTGACAGCTGATACAGATAGTGGCCCAAAAAGTCAGACAACCAGTCTAACCAAGGGGTATCATATTACCCAGTACTAACTGGGTTGTGGATGTGAGATAGGCAGTCGCTCTGGTTGAAAATACTAGTATTCAGCTGCATCCGGTTAGACTGGAAGCCGACCCCAACATAGGAAAAAGGCTAGGCAGATGATGAGACACCAAACATATTTCAATGGACGAAATATGTTTGGTGAAAAACGATTAAGAAATATAAAATAATAAAAACAAATGAATAATCAACAATTTCACTTCAAGCAAACGTTTACTCGTTTTTCAAAAGCGTTGATCATGGTAAATAGAAATCTCTTTCTTTTTTGTGGTTTACTAGCCAAAAGATGAAAAACAAAAAGATTCACCCCATATCATCACCCGGGCGTGGACTAAAAGTTAATGGCTACATAGTATAGCCGAGCCGTGAGCTCTCCATTCCGAGAATACTATAAGACCTTAATTAAAGGCCGGGCGGGTCGGTAATACCCGTTTAATATTATGACAGACCGAGGACCCGGATAACCGACAGCTACCTGAAGTCGGTTACCCGGGTCTTAATATCAGAATTACTTACATTGCCCACGGCCAACTGGAGTTGACACCGTGGTTTTGAGGGGAGATCCCGTGACCAAAACTAAGTTATTTCATAAAAGCTGAAACTTTTTCTGGGGAAGTACCTACTATACGTAAGAACGATTAGGTATTAAAAGTTGGTGGTGGTGTCTTTGGTATCAGGTAACAAGCGCTATGTTTCCACATTTATTGTGCGAACCGCCAGTTGGAGAATTCACTGCCGGTTTCTCGGTTCCCTGATCATTATAATCTGGATCTATTCAAAGTTCGAGTGAATCAGTTTCTTCTAGGTAAGCGTGCTCCACCCTAGGCCGCATCCTCGCGTCACATTAGACGAGTTGCGGCCTAACGCAAGACTATTTAGTAGAAAAAACACAGGTGTGCCGAATAGCTGCTCAATTACGTCATACTATAAAGCGTGATTTTTAGATATAACATAAGGGATAGTATGATTAACGTCCTCCACTGCCAGACACTTTGTAAGGTGGCAACCCACCGGCAGACACATTAAAGTATGTTAAAATTTTACTTAATCGTAAGTTATTTTATACGGCCCACAAGCTACACACTCAAGCGACAAGCGTAAAGAGAAATTGCTTATAGCATGCCGCCGTGACGCAACTTGTGACGTGACGGTACTTAAGCGAAAGAAACAAGTGACACGCGCGTGACGCATCGCCCGAGTTCGTGGACGGGGCGTAAGAGAGGCAACTACAGTCCTTACACAGATACTTTACCACTGATTTTGTATAACCGCCAAAAATAGTAATCTTTATTCCACAATTAGGTTGCTGTTGGGTTGTTACTTGGACGGTTGTCAGAGATAAAATAACTGTGAAAATAAAAAACTTAAAAAAATTGATAAGTGGGTGGTTCTACCCACTTATAAACTTTTTGAAGTATTTTTGTAGGTGATGATTCTGAATATGATTATGGTATCATAATCTTAGAAGATAAGGTCGTATAGGTTTACTATCCGCCCGTCTAGAGTGAGGTCTAGACAAACCTCTAAAGTTTAACAATTTTGGCCAAGGTTGTCTTTAGCGATTAGAATAAATGAAAGGTTGGTCGTAAGACGTAACGTTATGGCCACGTGATACGCGACAAGTATGTCACGTGCTAAAGCAAGATCTACTTAGAGAACAAAAAAAATACACTAACATGTTATGCTAAAATATCTATAAACTAAGGCTTCATTGCATATCTTACGATCTTACTTAACTAACAATAAATAAGGGACACCGAATAACAAATTCAAATACACAGTAGTATAGTCATGCATCTCAATTTACAGCTAAAATGAATGCAATCTCTGCTGGTAAAATACTTTATATCTTCGCATCGTTCTGTAATACTGTCCTGAATAAAGGCCTAAGGAAATAAGACTTGCGCCTCGACCTATGGTCTTGACTTACGTCAAGCGGCTGACGCGAGTGTCACTTGGTCGCGTCATAGTGACAAACAACTTCATTCTCCGCAGTCGCAGTCGTAACACGTAGTGTTGCCCAAATTCAGTCTTGGTCTTGCAGTCTTGGTCTTGTTCTTGCGTTTTTGCAAGACCAAGACCAAGAACAAGACCGCGTATTTTTAGCAAGACCAAGACCAAGACTGACCGTGCAAGACTTGAGCAAGAACAAGACATAGCCTGCAAGACTCTTGCGTCTTGCAGCTAGGACTTAGCGCTATTTCACTGAGTAGTTAGGTGTAACAGTTCGGTGTATAGGTAGGTACGCTTAGGAATTCTATGAGACGCAAAAAACTGTATCAAAGAATATGAAAAACTGGACCTATGCGCATTACGACTAATACCATAAACATAGCGAATAAAAAAATATCTATTAAAATCAAACTGAGTGCATGCATAGTTATGTTTTAACCATCGGCACTTTGATAATGCGGCATCAAAGGTTTTGTACTTACTTCTCAAAGAAATTTGCCGCTTTTCGGAAGTACATGGTTATGATACACGCGCCGGCGGCTTCTTTTGAAATCTAAAACAATCGTTGCCGCCACGCCGAAATCATAACATTTGTGACACTATTTGATTGCCGCCATAGGGCGTAGGTATACTCATGCAAAATAATTTCGAATTTTTTTAAGAGTACCTACAGGTGTTCCAAAGAATAAATAAGTAATACTGATCACGCAAGTAGTATTTTAGGATAAAATGGTAAGGATAGGTAGTAGATGTCATATTAATTCATTCTAGTAAGTATATATTATAATATTGATTACTTATATGGTTTTAAACTAATTACTTAGGTACTATTATTGTACATTTAGTCATTATATTTCTTAAGTTTTTACAAGAAAAAATAGCAAAAAAGTGTTCAAATATCACCCGTTTAATAAATATTGTAGCCACTTTTAAATATACTTGAAACGTGTAAAAAAATTCTACAAAACTAATAAAATAATATAAAAAGCGTAGGTACTTACCTACTAATAAAATAAAAAGCCTGCGATAAGAGTTTTGTATTACTTACCAGCCCGAATATCTCTGAGAGAGATGATGAGAGTAAGTATTTACTAGCTGTGCCCGCGACTTCGTCCACGAGGAATAGTAACTTTGGAGGTATAGTGACGTTCAGGACTTATTTATTTATTTTAAAACTTCTGTCATCAAACATACAAACGAACTCTTCAACTTTATAATATTAGTATAGATGTACGCCAAAACATTCACTTATATGTAAAGAATAGTGATTGGCACTAATTCTATTTTATTCACGCGTCGCGTCTGTACAAGTAGGTAATATTTAGTGTGTGTTTGTACGCCGCACGCGGCATTGTTTGATTTGCGGCGGCATCCTTTTCATAGAGCCGGCACGTGGCGAGGCGGCGCGGTAGAAAGCAAGGAAACGTACTATAAATAAAGGAATTATTTTAATTCCAGTCATTTCCAATTGAGCTGTGCTTCGAGTCTAACTTAATAATTGTTTTTACTAATTCTCGTTGTTTTCTAAAAACGTATCACGTGTACAATTTAATATGAGTGACGAAGATTCAAATTATTCTAGTCCGAGTAACGAGAGTTTGAGTCACAGATCTAAAAGACCCAAAAGCAAATTTGAGGAGTTTTTCGAAATAATTCATGCATCCCAAACTGCCTTCTGTAAATTGTGCCAACATAAAAAGATTGAAATAAAAATGAAAAACAGAAACACTTCAGGCTTAAGGAAACATCTAATATCTTTCCACAAAAAGGAATCAGAAATATTTCTTCCTGTTAAACCAAAATTAAGTGGAGATATCACAAGCTTTTTAGTAACCGCTGGAAGAAGTGGACAGGTAAGAATATTTTTTTAACAGTTAAAAGAATTTTAACTCCGCGTAGCTATTCATGCGATACTTTCAAAAACGCCATTAACTTACGTAAGTATTTTTGAGTTAGTGGTGTTTTCATCTAGGGGTGCGACATATTAAGTATGTAATTATCGTCTTAAATATTTTTTATAAACACCCATATTTTCTTTTAATCGGCCAGTAACAACTAAGTACTTTATTTTGGTAAATTACAGTACAGTGCAACCTTAATATAACAAATATCAATTTAACGATTTTCTCGATTTAACAACAACAAACCTCCTCCTCTTATACGCTCAAACCTAGTATGTTTTAAATAATAACACAAGATTTATTGTTTTGTTTCAGTCGGAAAACAGCAGTGACAACATCACGACAGCTACAGTCGATTGGGTGGTGAAAAAATATCTTCCCTTCTCATTTTTCGATGACGAAGCTACACAAGTATATTTTCGACGTATTTGCCCTAATATGGTGTTTCCTAAAAGGTCTACACTTAGAAGGAAAGTCAAAGAGCGATTTGAAGAGCTCCAATTGAATCTCAAGGAACGACTTCAACAATTATCATCTAAAATGTCTTTTACCATTGATGGGTGGACGTCAATTGCTGGTAGGGGTTACTACGGGGTTACTATTCATTATATAGACAACGAATGGAAGTATCAATCTGTAGTTCTTGATTTTATACCATCACGCGGTCGACATACTGGGGAAGATATTGCAACGATTTTCCATGAATGTTTATTGGAATATGGCATAATTGATAAAATACAAGGTATCACGGTCGACAACGCAACTGCAAATACCAAATTTATGTATGAACTGGGCAAACAGCTGCCGCCACACTTTGATTCAGACAATCAACATTTCCGGTGCTTTGCTCACATTTTAAACCTTAGTGTACAAGATTTATTAAAGACCTTAGCATTACACTGTGAGTCTGACACTAACGCGCAAGATCAGCAGTACGAAGACTATGCAGACGAAACTGAGGATGAGGAAGATGAAGAATCTGCACCAAATATTGCTGACTCGCGTACATCTGTAACAAAGTTACGCAGTATTTCCAGTAAAATAAAAAGAAGTGAGATAGTGAAGAAGAAGTTTCAGTCTGCTTGTGAAGCAGCTGGCGTGCCATCAAATCTAAATGCCATTCTTGACTGTCCAACGAGATGGAATTCCACACATGACATGATTGGATTTGGTTTAAAAGTGAGAGCGGGCATTGACATATTGTGCAGTTCTGTCACCGAATTAAATGATTTTCAAATCACAGCTAATGAATGGCAGGTACTCGAAAAATTACATAAATTTCTAATAAACTTTAAACTTTTAAGTACAAAACTTGGTGGAGACAAATATGTTACATTACCGCTAGTCATTGTATCATTCAATCTCTTGCTAGATAAAATTGAATCCATGGTAAAACAGTTAGATGAGAAACCTAATCGATCTGAAGTGGATGAAAGGCTCATTCTAGCTTTCCAAGCAGCTCGAGACAAAATGCTTAAACATTACAAGAAGAGCAACTGGATTTATTGTACTTCTTTAATTTTAGACCCAAGGCATAAGGCTCGGACTTTTGACCTGACAATGTGGGGGAAGCAACTTAAAACAGAAAGTCTGCGCAAGTTCAATGAACTTTATGAAGAATATAAAAGTCTACACTCACTGAACAAATCTCTGGAATTACCAGAAAAAGAAAATAAAGTATGTGATGAAGATGAAGACGTAATAGACTTTGATAAACTCTATGAATGTCCCTCGACGTCATCTGGATCTTGTCTTCAAGGCTTAGTGATAGACGAGTTGGAGGAGTACCTGAGAAAACCAAGAACTGCCAGCTCGGAAGACATTTTAGATTGGTGGAGGACGCATGAGACAGAGTATCCGATTTTATCGAAAATGGCCCGTGATTTTCTCTCAATACCTGCAACTTCAGTACCTGCTGAGAGGTTATTTTCTAAAGCATCATTAGTAATTAGAAAACATAGAAATAGGTTAAGTGATGAGTCAGCCAGATGGTTACTTTGTATTATTATATAATTCTTGGTCAAAAAAATTGATATAAAGTATCATAACCTAATGATAAAGCTGTTGATTTGTGTTGTATTTTATTTTTTATTCAAATAAATGATAAATCGTAAAACTCTTTTATTAAATTTCTTATATGTTGAGGGTTCAATCTCTTTCTAGACAGATAAGTATTGTTCTTTAAAATACAGTCAAGTTATTGTAATTAATTTGTTTTTTTACATGTTTTAGCAAATGTAAGCTTATAAATCATAAATGTTTATTAAGAAACAGTTACTTCCATGGAAAACGACATATAGGTCAGTTGATTTTTCGAATTTCTTATCAAATCTTCAGTTATTTATTAATCTGCTTGATCTTTACTATGGCTATGTTAATTCAAGCTCACAATGTTCCAATTCTAATACGTTTTTCTAAGATTTAAAGTAAACTTTAATAAATAGTAATAGACTAATAGGTAATTGCAAGACTTGCAAGACTCTTGCTGCAAGACCAAGACCAAGACCAAGACTGGGATCGCAAGACCAAGACCAAGACCAAGACCAGGTGTATTGGCGCAAGACCAAGACCAAGACTGGCTAAGTCTCGTCTTGTTCTTGCATTTGGGCAACACTAGTAACACGTAATACTAAGTAAACTTTATAAGAAGTCAATAGGAGTACGGATATGGGTCAATTCACACCGAAGTGCAGCGCAGTTTCACTGTCAAGGCATTTTATGCTTTATCTCGATTAGGAAATGCATAGTATCGTTTGAAAGACTCGGGCCGCGTGACTTCTCGCGGCGCCGCGAGCGGCCGCGCGCGCTGCCACTTCGGTGTGAATTGACCCTAAAGAAGGACGGGCAATTTGTTTGGACTTTGGGCCTAGTGTTGTAGCAACTTCTAACCTATCTTAAAGTAAAGGTCCTATCAATAATAATAACATTTTATTCGAAGTTACCATGGCAATAATCAATTAAATAAACTAGATAATAAGTTAGATTTCTGGAGCGGATATGAGACTGAGTTTTATGCTGATATCGAAATAAGAGTTTATTAAAAAAATCTGATATAATCTATTTCATGGAATAATCAAAATCGAATAGAATAGAAATCAATATATACGCAGAATACTTTAAAAACATTTAAATCATTGATTTTTGATGCAAATAAAATTTGATGTTGCGATATTCATAACATAGAATAACTAATCAAGTATTCTTTATTGTTAATATAAAACTTATTACCAAGAAAAACGTTTTATTGAGTAACAGTTTCAAAACGGGACCGAAACGTGGTCGCTCACAATGGGCCTCATCAGAAGGCTTAAAGTCATCCAAAGGGCAATGGAGAGGGCTATACTCGGAGTTTCCTTGCGTGATCAAATCAGAAATGAGGAAATCCGAAAGAGAACCAAGGTTACCGACGTAGCCCGAAGAATAGCCAAACTTAAGTGGCAGTGGGCTGAGCACATTGCTCGCAGAACGGATGGCCGATGGGGCCGGAAAGTTCTGGAGTGGCGACCGCGAAATGGAAGACGTTGCGTTGGAAGGTGGGAGACCTTTGATCACGCAAGGAAACTTCGAGCATAGCCCTCTCCATTGCCCTTTAGGTGACTTTAAGCCTTCTGATGAGAGCTGATGAGGCCCATTGTAAGCGACCACGTGTATATGTCACCGTAAAATTGTAAAAACCGTTAGATTATAATCTATCTCGCGAGATTGTAATCTGTCGAAAGATTGTGAACTGTAACACACTGTTTACAATTGAACGCATTACTTTTCGGTAGATTATAATCTATCGAAGTGAAACCGTCAAATTGTGAAATGCCATGCGGCGGAACGCACCTCGCGCGCTGATTGGTTGAACTACATGTGCCGCGCGCCGCCATATTTGTTTGTTAAATGTTTTGGTGATTGTAAATTGATTTCGTGTTGAAAATAACTCAAAGCTTTTGAATCTATACTAATATTATAAAGCTTAAGAGTTTGGTTGAACGCGCTAATCTCAGGAACTACTGGTTCGATTTGAAAAAATCTTTTAATATTAGATAGCCCATTTATCGAGGAAAGTTATAGGCTATAAAATTTCACACGGACGAAGGTCGCGGGCAACAGCTAGTTAGTTATATAAAATTGTTGTGGAAGTAAAATTAATCTGTGATTAAACACTAATTTATTTATCATTTACACTGCACAAGAAGTGCAGTGTAAATGATAAATAAATTAGTGTTAGTCACTGAACGTAGCCTAAGTTTCATACATTTTCCGTGTTTTTATATTTTTTATGCGTGTGACCTATGTGATCTCATCTGATAATATTTACAATTCATTGAACCTGTCCATTAAAACCCTATAAGTTTACATTCGGCAACAAACGAATTAACAACATTATGTAATTACACATATTAGCAAATAAATGATTTTGAATTTGAAACAAATATGGCAGCGCGGGCACATGACGTTCAACCAATCAGCGCGCGAAATGCGATCCGTTGCATGCCATTTCACAATTTGACGGTTTGACTTCGATAGATTATAATCTACCGAAAAAAAAGCGTTAAATTGTAATCAGTATGCTACGGTTCACAATCTTTCGACAGTTTACAATCTCGCTAGATAGATCATAATCGAACGGTTTTTACAATTTTATGGTATTATAATAGACGAGTGACAATTGTCTAACGTTAGCCTTAGCGTCGCTTACATTCGTTACGCACTGTCTTTTCAGAGTACAAATGAAACATCATTATTTTTAATTTAATTTATTATATTGTGTTTGTATTAAATGACATTTTGAACTTAGTATAACGACTATATTTTAATCACTCGGCATTTTAATCTTAGACATTTTAAGCTAATTTATATAACTAATTTCAATATTTAAATGTTCGATGTTTCTAACATTGACCTTTTACTTGTAGGTATTTTAATCTTCGACGTTCAAATACGTACCCATATTTATTTTTTTCCCTTGCGACGCGATTTGCATCAAGCGACACCCGCGTGCTTTTTTTATTTCCTACGCGTCACTATCGTCACGTCGCAAGCAATTTCTTTCATTTGTTTTTCGCTGTCACAACACTCGTTTCACTTGATAGAGTTTGTGGGTCGTGGCCAAGCGGTATGATCGATCTATCATCACTGACATGACTGATGTACTCCTGGACAGGGTACTGTGGACAGGCACATTTTAGGGATAAATCGATTCGGCCGTGTTTGTAAGCAGACCGGATAACAGACTATTAAAAATTACCGCTTTTGTAACGTCAAAAATTACAAGCCCCCAAAAGTTCGATTTTCAAAATCAAGACCCACAAGTTGAAGATTTTTGAGTCCTGAATACGGTACAGCAAGCTAAGATGGGCCTTATTTAATAAAGCCACAGCTAGAAGCATTTTCAAAGTTACTCTAATTTTCTGCTTAGTCAAATTCTCGTTAAAGTTAAAGTAATTACTTATTTTACCATTTTTATGCAAAGGACAAGAATTTGAACGAAGTAAGAACCGTCAAAGAAAACAAAGCTAACACCCCGTTTCTACAGTCAAGTTAAAGTAATTACTTGGGTTTAAGTAATTACTTATGTTACCATTTTTATGCAAAGGACAAGAATTTGAACGAAGTAAGAACCGTCAATGAAAACAAAGCTAACACCCCGTTTCTACAGTCAAGTTAAAGTAATTACTTGGGTTTAAGTAATTACTTATGTTACCATTTTTATGCAAAGGACAAGAATTTGAACGAAGTAAGAACCGTCAAAGAAAACAAAGCTAACACCCCGTTTCTACAGTCAAGTTAAAGTAATTACTTGGGTTTAAGTAATTACTTATGTTACCATTTTTATGCAATGGACAAGAATTTGAACGAAGTAAGAACCGTCAAAGAAAGCTAACAGCCCGTCTCTATAGTCAAGTTAAAGCAATTACTTGAGTTTAAGTAATTACTTATGCAAACATCTTAATGCAATATACAATAATTTAAAAGAAGTAAGGACCGTCAAAGAAAGCGAAGCTAAGAATTCTAGCTTTTGAAAGTTCTAACTTCAAGCAATTACTAAACCACCGAATGAAAATCTATCTTAAGTTATTACTTTTACTCAAGAAATCACTTTGACTTGTTTATACAAGGTGTAACAGAGAGGGTATAGTCATATGAAAAGACATGCTGCAGACCATCAAACTGTACAACTTTCTCCTTGGGTCCAATATCGGAAGTGCGAAAAAATTATCAGCTGTCCCATACATTTGGGTCGAGTAGGTATTGAAATTTTGTATGGGACAGTTTTTTTTTCCTTTTCTAATATGTCACTTTGTAAATTAAACTGATATCGTTTAGATTTTTGTTCATTTTTGTGTTGTTTCCCTGGGCTTTTATTATTACAGAACCTGCATCTGACTAACCGTTGTTGTGGCAAACTACCTAATCGATAAGATAAGAACACTCGTAACTGCCTTAGCTTCACGAGATGCTGTAGGGTCAAGTACTTGCAATAAGTCCCTAGAACCGGCTCTAACTACCACTACGAGACACGGAAATTCCATCCACACTTCGGAATGTAAGGGAGACCTGCGCTGGGTTTGGCACTCGATACTAAGAAAAAAAAAATATTTTTGGGTATATTATTTTGGTCTGTCAAAAATGACGCGGTGATTTTTATCAAATGGCATTCGTTGGGGCGAAATCGAGATGGCCGAATCGTCGATACTATGGTGTTAAAATATTATTGGTTCGTCGATATATCGAAAATGAAATCGAATCGAATTGTTCCAAATCATCGCATTTAACACCAATTGTTCAAAAACAAGTAACTAGTGTGGACCAGCAATGAATCTGGCCAGCCTGGTCTAGCACACAAAGCACCTAGGGGTACTATCACTGGCATCCATTGCCTCACATAACTATATAGATACATAAGCCTGCACTTAGGAGAGAACCCCGCTCAGAAGTCGTCTGAAGTACACGCTACAACCAACCGAACATACTTCATATAGATCCCCAACGAAAGGACTTCTGACCGAGAATGCGAAGTTGGCCCCAAAATCTTGCAGCATAAAGTAGAATTTGGCATGCGAGTTTGGAGAACGGGTGGAACATTTTGTGCCGGGATTTGTCATCGGGGGTAAAGCTTGAGAAGACAGATAAGTTATCATAGGATTTGAAGTAACGAAGATCTTTGTTGGAGACATAAATCGGTCTACATAAAATGTTAGCTTAGTCTGCTTTACAAGCAGGTGGAGAAAGACATAACAGTGTGTGGCAGGTGCGAACTCCATAATCATGTTCTTTGTTTATGCATTTCTTGTAATACTTTTCTGTTATTTTTTTAAGGAACTGCGGTTAGCCCCGCTTTATCAAGCCGTTATTGATACTGCCGGCTCACTCGTATTCAGGTCTAACTGTTACCACATAACTGTAAAAACACTTGTATTCCACGATTATCCAAGGCAACATAAAATTTTTGTTAGTTCTCATCCCAGTAAAGCAAATGGTGCATAGATGCCAACGATAAACAAAATCAGATCTCCGGTTTAGTTCCGAAAAGCCCTTACAAAAACCCTCTCTAACTTCTGCTAAGGATCGTATCGGGCGGCAAAAACTTATATAAGGGTGTAACAAGACCCTTAACGAAGCCGTCAACCAAGCATTCTGAACATCAAACTAAGTAACTTTACGCAAAAATTATTGATAGATGCATTGGATAGAACGAGGGTCGTGGAGGTGTTTAAAGTAAAAATCTTACATTATAAACATGTATTTAAAAAAAAACTTGTGAATAAGTTGCAACTTTGACCCCCAATATCTCCGTAACTAGAAGGTTCCCAGTTATGGTCTAGAATAAAAAAAATATCGCAGTGACGGGGAGAACAAGTACGTTTCGGCTTCGGTAAGGGTCTTACACCCTTTATCGAAAATAGGTTTTTGCCGGCTCATGTACTCCCGAGTCGAGTGTCTACTGGTTTCGTGGTTAAAGGGCAAATCTTACTACACTTTGAGGAGTTGCTTAGGGAAAAACAGTAAAAACATGCGAAAGTATATAATTTTCAAAGTCGCCGAGTTAGCTGATGCTTTGGTGGCAATAAAAGACGTCAATCAAATTCAAAGAAATTGGTGACTCCTTAACATCTAGTTATAAAATAGGATCAATCAATCCAATCATACCATGAATGGCTTCAATCCCGACCCATCTATTGAAAACCCACAAATTCTACATCACCTAACTTAGGGAGTTTCGCACTCCAATCGAAAATAACTATGTTTAAGGGGCTACTAAAGGTCGGACCTGTGGACGGTGAGTAATGGGCTAGCTCGCCGTCCGTCCGTCTTATGACGACAGGCCGTGTCGGCGGCGCGTTTGTGTTCCACGCGCGCCTCAAAGAGATGTCAGCAAACGGGAAGGGGTCCGCAAGGGCCGATGCCTGCCGGGGCTGAGGGACTGTTCGACAAGATACTGCGGCACTGGAACTCAAAGGGCAAAGAAGGAACATGGATGGGTTTTAGACACGACAAGTCTGACACTCCCTTCCGCTCCGCCTAGAGCGGGAGGGGTCATTTGATGATTTCCAATCGGAAAAAAGGTGCTACCAAAAGCATAGAGCTATATGCCCATGAATTATTTGCTCAGACAACAATGATTGATTAAATGGTTAGTTACAAAAAAAAAAAAAAACTATGTAGTTTCATTTCTTTTCCACACTGAACATAATTATCTTTCGTGTTTGTAAGTTTAGCATCCAAGAC
Organism: Noctua janthina; assembly: GCA_963576755.1. NCBI lineage: Eukaryota > Metazoa > Arthropoda > Insecta > Lepidoptera > Noctuidae > Noctua > Noctua janthina. The sequence goes on along the minus strand of OY755068.1, from coordinate 9,720,769 downwards.
GTACTTGCAGTGAAGTTATTATAGCGATTATAGCATCTCGACGAAACCAGCTTGCTAGCCTCATCGCTATGCCTCAAGATCTCCTAACCGGTTTTGTCTAGATCTTCTAAAGAGTGAGGTTTTATTACTAACTACGTGGTTAAATATAAGCTGAACGAGGCTTGAGCGGTAGATTTTATCCAGCATAGCATTAAGGTAGATTTCAGACGGCAGAGGCGTTGCGGACTGCGGCATTTTTTTTTGTGAGTCATGTGTCAAAAGAAATACGTCGCTAGTTGCACGATTGGTGAAAAGCGTGACAGCCATTGAAAACACTACCAGTACGCAGTCTGCGATTGCCGCTCGACCGCAGCAACAGGCGGCAATGTTGCACTCTACCGAAGCATTTTCATAGCAAGAAACCATTAGTGTCTGCGGTCAATCACTGCAGTTTGCCGCCTACTGTCGCCTTCGGAATTGTACCTTTAGTTTTAATACTAACGACCTGCCCCTGCGTCGCTCGGCGCTACATATCGGGTCCAAAACTATCTAATCTTTCAAACTGGAACCAACCACACACATTCACAAACTTTCAATTGAAATCGTTTGAGTGGTTACGGAAATTAGCGTGTACGAACATAGTCACATGAGATTTTTATACATATATAGGGTGTTTGGTACATCGTTTGCCAAATTGAATTGTCCGAATGGAGAGGTCATTTGCTATCTCTTCAGGCCCAAGAACTCACTGTTGGCCACACCGGTTTTTTTATTCGGTTTTTCTAACTTTTATTTTGAAAAATTTCCAAACTTAGCATTAAAGCTTAAATTAAAAACAAAGGTATTAGTATAATCCTTAAATTATATTTTAATTACGTTCGTAATAAACGTACTGTTGTATGGTTCCATCAAATTCAGAACTAGTCGCTAGTAACATCTAGTTTTTTTTTAACAACTCACAAAGCTAATTTGTTTTGGATTATTACATTTTAATATTGTGTAAAATCTCACTTATTTATTTAAAAGTCACTGCATTGTATAACGGCTAATCAGAGCAGAGGATAAATCTAGAGTAGTGTCGAGGCGCCATCTTGACTTTCTTGTCTTTTGCGTGACGGAGCGAGGATTGTTGGAAGAACGGTGGTTGATCGAGGTGGATCGCTGGTGATAAAGTTAAATTGGTGTCACGCACCTGCTGCTCGAATATAATTATTTAAGCAAATTATTTATTGTGAGATATTGATTCCTTCAGTGATTCTCAACGTTGTAAAAACTGCCATTAAATTGTGTGAAACAGTGAATACTTTGTTTTGTGATCTCATTTCAGCTGAATGTCGTCCACTTAACCACTAATGACCAATAATGACGATGCCGAGGAGAATGCTTCAACTGCGACATATATTTTAAATTAAGTTATGGTAAGTTTGACCGTCGACTTGTAATTCGCTTTGGTAGAATCAACCAATTCGAATCATTTAACATAGCATAAATGGCGTCAGTAACATTTAACGTTGGCTTTACCAGTAATTTCGTGCATTTCAATCAAATTGAATTGATTTCGTTGAAATTTAAACCGTATAATATTTCTCATATTATTTCTCGTATTGGATAAGTATATTTATTTTGACTTTAATTTACCAGCATTAGTCGGCGCATGTTAACGCATTAAAAAAAATCTCAATCTGTTTTATATTTTTTAATCATAGCGTTCTATTTTTTTATGTCGTGTTTCTTTAATATGAATAAATGATTATTTCTAAGTTTATAATCGGTGAAAGGTGGCGTTACAGGGGTGCCGTTTATTATAATTTGACTTTAGCTAGTGCCGATTCTCGGTAAGAAATAAAAAAAAAATGTTTTAAACTTCTGTTTTTTTTTCTGACTACGTTGATTACTTTTTACGACTTATTACCGTCCGTTTACCGACTATTATATACCAACTTTGTTATGCCAACCAATTTTATGCTTATTTCCTGTTCATCAAGATAAGAGCTGCTTGCCAGTTAAAAGTCAAAACTAATTGTCAAATGTGGTACTAGGGCCGCGTGGTGGCCAGCCTCACAGAAAGACTGCTTAAACTGAACTTATACCGTCACTTACGGGATATCTTCCGTGATTATTCATTATTTTGGGCTCCCGATATTTCAATGCTGTTATGGAGCCGAGAACTGCAGTAAGAAATGCCCACGTGTATCGAACGACGTTTTTCAATACACTTTCGAAGAAATAAAATAATAGAGAGAAAAGTAATTTTGTCATGAATTATTAACTATGCAAAGCGAGGAAAGCAATTTAAATGCTTTTTTCCCCGCTTTGCTTTCGCCAGGTTGAAGGAAAGGTAAAGATATGAAGCCGCTAAACAGCCTAATATGAAAAAATTAAAATATATGAACAAATTAAAATATAAAACACAAATATATTTTAATTTGTTCATAAAAGTAAAGATTTGTTTTAAATAATCATTTTAATCTATTATCAACTGCCTAGCCTTTTCCCAACCATAATGGGGTCGGCTTCCAGTCTAACCGGATGCAGCTGAATACCAGTATTTTACATGGAGGGACTGCCTATCTGACCTACACAACCCAGTTAGTACTACACCCCCTGGGTTATACGATACCCCTTGGTAAGACTGGTTGTCAGACTTTTTGGGCCACTGACTACCTAACGACTGTCAAAGATCTACAAATGACACCCGGGACCAGCGGCTTAACGTCCTTTCCGAGGCACGGAGGAAAGTCGGTATGTAATGGGTGGTCACCCATCCACAGACCAACCTAGGCAAGCACGGCTTAACCTAAAGATCGATCCGAGCGGCTGTTATTACTTAGCCACCATTTTAATCTATGATTTTCTATTAATAATAATATTTACGCCGTAAAGACGCATATCTCTTTGCCAAGATTAAAAAAAAAAAAACAATCACCGCCGACTATAGGCATTGAACCAATTAGGACTTAGTATAAGTATACTTTATAGCCTGGCCCACCGGCACAAAGTTGCATATTTGTCGGTCTTTTACAGATTGTACTTCGGTGAGTGTGCCCAAGAGCTCCACGAGCTCATTCCACCATCTCCCTTCTTCCATCGGGAGACCAGACGTACTGCAGGTTATCACCCATACCTCGTCGATGTTCCACACATTCGCACGAAGCGCTTTGCTACATCATTTATTATGCGTACAGCCAAGGAGTGGAATTCCCTGCCTGCGTCGGTGTTCCTAAGTTCATATGACCGCAATCTATTTAAGTCGCGAGTTAATAGGTTTCTTTTGGGTTAGCTCGTTCCACCGTCGACCTCATCTCTGTCCTCAGGACTAGATTGAGGTCAAGAGTAAGCCCATTTAGTATAAAAAAAAAGTTATCTGAGAAAAATTTTATTTCCGTACACGTTGTGATAAATTTAACAAATCCACGCGTGTGAAATAAATAGAATGTTGAAGCTAATCGTAGTGCGATAACAGTCAGTTTTCTAGGATGTGTAAGTATTGAAATTTTTTTTTTTTTTTTTTAATTTTTCTAATCCTGGATTCCTATAAGAAAACGAGGGTAGCAAAAACAAACTAGACATCTCTTCTAGCAAGAATAAAGATGGAATTACATTACATCACGAGGCGTGCATTTACGCCCTCTACTAGTGGTTGAGCTCTCGTACTTTATGATAAAGTATAGAAAGATGGTGGCGTAAAAGGGGGGTTCTTAAGGAAAATTAATGATAGTACAAAAACGGAGTTTCGTTCAAAAGATTTCTGGTCCTTGAGGCTTTCAATAAACTTGGGAAAGGCTTATGATGATAAATGATTCGCTCATACTACGGCCTGAAATGAAAAAAACCGGCCAAGTGCGAATCACACTCACACGTACACAGGGTTCCGTAGCACCAAACAATATAATAAACATGTTTTGAATGCTCATTCATATGTTGTATTGTATATGTCACCGTAAAATTAATAAAATAAATAAACACCGTTAGATTATAACCTATCTCGTGAGATTGTAAACTGTCGAAAGATTGTGAACCGTAACAACTGCTTACAATTTAACGCATTAATTTTTGGTAGACTATAATCTATCGAAGTGAAACTGTTAAATCACAATCTGTCGCGCGTTAAATTGTCAACTGTCAAAAGGCTGTCCCTGATTGGTCGGTCTTGCAGTAGGTAGGCTGCGTTCGGTTACTAACTTATTTATCATTCAAACAGCATTTCTTTGGTTAATCACAGATTCATTTAACTTCCACAACAATTTCATATAACTAATTCTTCATTAACATTCTTCACTAATTTAGCTGAGTTATTTTCAACACGAAATCAAATTACAATCACCAAAACACTGTTTGCGTACATTCGACAACAAATATGGCAGCACGCGAGATGCTTTCCGTCGCATACCATTTCACAATTTGACGTTTTTACTTCGATAGAATATATTTAATAATCTACCGAAAATAATGCGTTAAATTGTAAGCAGTATGTTACGGTTCACAATCTTTCGACAGTTTACAATCTTGCGAGATAGATTATAATATAGCTGTATTTACAATTTTACGGTGAAAGATACATTCTACAGCAAAACTAAATTTGTTTTTAATAGTATGCTAATGAAAAACAAAGTTACTGCTGCAGTTTGATGAAAAAGTCCCATATTTCAAAAACTAAACATCAAATCTTATTTAAAACAATTTTCGTTGGTTGAAAGTTTTTTTTACGATCTACAATCCTACATTTTTTCAGAATGTTCGTCCTCTTACTTTAGAAATTACAGGGAGGAGACACATACATTTTACCACTTTGGAAGTGTCTATCTTTCAAACGATTGACTTTGAGAAAAAATGGTTTTAGGAACCTTAATGTCATTTTAAAAGACCTATCTATGGACACCCCGCACGTACGTTTCGACAATTCAAAAGTGGCTGTAACTGGCCTACTTGAAATAAATGCTTTGATTTTGATTTTGTACAGGCTTGATGAAAAAAGTTTTTTAGTTTCAGTTCCATGTATGGGAATCCCTTAATCTTTTCATTTTTGTATAAAAATCGTAAAGCGGTTTACAGAATACATCTATCTACCAAGTTTTAACTGTGTAATCCTAATAGATTCGGAATAAAGTGGCTGTGATATATAGACGGACAGACAGACAGACAGGCATGACGAATCTATAAGGGTTCCATTTTTTGCTATTCGGCTACGGAACCTAGACTAGGCTAGGCTGTAGAAGTGTAGATGAGAGAAACAGTCGCTAACTCTAGAATCACACGGATTACCTTAGGTCAATTTGGATAACGTAATCTGCCTATTATGTTCCCACTGCTGGGACACAAGTCTCCTCTCTATGACAAGCGCAATGCGGGCTGGGAAAAGCCACGTCTTTGAATTTTCGGTTCTAGTCAGGGTTCGGGAGTGATAATTACATCATGATATTTATCTTGATAATTATCTTGATAATAACAAAAATCATAAAACAATACACTTGACGTGTAACAAAACGCAACCTGCCGTTTCCGCCCGTATCCACTTAAAAAACACTGTCCAAATTCTTGTGTTTAACTTTTGACCGCCATAGAAAGCGGCCGATAGGCGACAAGCAAGCGAGTGACCAGTACGCCAAACGACACAAATATGTGACTAAATGGTAGGTGTAATTGTGGCTTGGCTTGGGGGGCATGCGCGTGAGGTTTATGCTCTGGCGTTCAAAAGGCTAATCAATAAACAGAATTTTAAATTATAAAAAAAATAAAGCGGTTTGAATTTAATGACAGGTCTAACTTCCGCCATTTTAATTTATTTTCAAAGTTGCGGCCACGCATAAAACCCATATTAATCGATAGTGGTATCAATACAAACAAGTTATGTATGTGACGAAATGTTCTAAAGTGTCACGTTTCCGAGATATGAGCAATCAAAGTTATAGTCCATTTACTGATGGTATCTTCAGCACAACTTTGATAGCTTATATCTCGGAAACGTGACACTTTACAAAAATTTTTCTCATGCAAAACTAGTTTGTATTGAAACCAGCTATCGATTAATACAGGTTTTAAGGGTGACCGCAAAATTGAAAAAAAAAAATTAGATTTTTTATTTACCACCATAAATGGCCAAAATGGCGGAAGGTAGCCATTAAATTCAAACCCGTTTATGAACTAACGACAACTGTTACTCCCAAAATTTCTCACCAAAAGAACCTTCCAGACAATCTTTCACAAAACCTTATTGCCGTCAAAACTCATCATCTCCCTAGCCTTTTCCCAACTATGTTGGGGTCGGCTTACAGTCTAACCGGTTGCAGCTGAATACCAGTATTTTACATGGAGCGACTGCCTATCTGACCTCCACAACCCAGTACCGGGTAATACGATACCCCTTGGTAAGACTGGTTGTCAGACTTTTTGATCCACTGACTACCTAACTACTGTCAAAGATCTACAAATTACACCCGGGACCAACGGCTTAACGTGCTTTCCGAGGCACGGAGGAAACACGGTATGTAATGGATGGTAACCCATCCACAGACCAACCTAGGCAAGCACGGCTTAACCTAAAGATCGACCCGAGCGGCTGTTATTATGTAGCTACGAGCTCCTCAAAAGCTGCCGTCAAAACTCATCGTACAAAAATCTTTTTAGCCCTTTATGTTATGTTTTTTTTTTTTGTTTGTTTGTTTGAGTGTCCCACTGCTGGCAGAGGCCTTTCCTTTCTCCTTCCAAACCTCTCTTGACTTGTGCGATGTTCACCCCGCAAATGAGATCAGATCGTCACAACACCACCGCAGTCTACCTAGACAGCGATTTCCTCCGACAGGCGTCCAGTAATAAATAAATAATAAGTTTCAAAATATTAAACATGTTAGTCATAATAAATGTCTTTTTATTTACATAATATTTTTATTATATTTTATATTTTTTTGACGGCACGGTTGGCGCAGTGGCTGAGCGATTGACTGCTGCGCTTCGTGTCGCGGGTTCGATTCCCGCACGGAACAAATATTTGTATGGCCTACAGGTAGTTGTTCCGGGTCTGGCTGTTTGTGTATGTTAGCTTAAATGTTTGTAAACGCACCCACGATACAGGAGAAATTCCTAGTGGGCAACGTTTAACAAATAAAAATATATATATATATCACCGTGGATGGATTATACGATAATTAACTGATAATTTATCAAAGAAAATAATTATGTTTAGAATTTCGAAAACTGGTTCTAGTACGTACTGGTTTCTTCACGATGTTTTCCTTCACCGTTAATGTGCCTACCTCCTACTTCTCAATTTGGATGAAACAACCAAATTTAATCGGGTAAACATAAAAATAAATCATTCTATGTCGACCGTATACTGTTGGTGCTAGATCTAGCAATAACTTAAAGGAGAAATTCTAATACTGCGCAACTCGCAACATAGGCCAGATGTGCTGCGCTTACGCCCGAGGCAGGTTTGCTTTCTATATTGATTTCATGACCAAATGGAGCTGTAGAAGCTAGTGAAAGATGATAAATGATACAAAATAAATATGCTTGATCTAAGCATCATAACAAAAAGAAATATCTGCGATTCCATACATTTTGACCGTGTAGGAATTAAGCATACTCCTCGGTTCAACCCAATATTTGTCACCACAGCGTCTTTTAAACCGCAACATAGTCATAACACATCATTCCTCGATTTAAACCATGTATAATAAAAATAACGGATGTGCGGCGCAACTATGATTTATAGAGAACAGGAAAAAATTACTTTTATTTTTACGATTTAAAGATAGGTCAATTTAACGAGTTTATGTATTGCAGTACTAGTCACCAAAATGCTGGCAGTGCTGGCACGTGTCAGTTATTAACATTTTAAGTGTGACGTATTAGTAATAAATCAACGTGCATTTCTGATTAAGTAGGGTCTTACGTACGTACTTTTTGCATTGTTTGTTGAAGGGAAATTATTAATCGTGCGAATAAAAATTTAATTGGTGACCAATATACTGAATGGGCGACTATTGTACCAAGTAAGTAACTATTTATCCGGTCATTGCAGCGAGGAGAATATAGGAAGTAAGAGCGAGCGAAGGCTGAGAGAGATTTGTGGCACCCCGACTCGGACAGGTTAGGTTCGAAGGGGATGGCGGGCTCTAGTGAGTGAGCGAACTAAGACCCCGGTATCCCCTTAGTGTTAGGTTACTTTAAACCCTGCAAACAGAAATAGGAGCCCCGAGTAGGCTACATCGACTACGCCTTATCTACAATCTAGTGTTTAATTGTAGCTGCCAACCTATTATTTATGCTACTCATTTTAATTATTTTTAAAACCCTAAATCAGATTAGTTTATCTCCGTGTTAAATGTTAAAGGAAGAAAACGAAACTTTTTGTAAAATACTGACGAGTATAATTTATGTATTAACAAAAGATTTTCGTAATCGGTCTTAGACATCTAACTAAACAAACTTAACTCGTGCCGAGGTTTTTTTTTTTGAAAATTTATTTTTTAAAGACTTACGTCTTATGATTCCAATAAATGATCGTCAGATACTTTCAGAATCAATTTAATAAAGTATGACGCATCCAAATATCAAACAACTGAACTATGACGCATTCAAGTACCAATTAAATAAAGTGAGACGCATTAAAATATCAATAACAAAAGTATGACGCATTCAAGTATCAATAAAATAAAATATAACGCACTCAAATATCAATTAAATAAATAGTGCCACTTTCAAGTACCAATTAAACATCTGACGCATTCAAGTATCAATTTTACTAACTATCGTCTGACACATTCGAGTACCATATAAATAAAGTATGACGCATTCCAGTATCAATTAAATAAAATATTACGCATTGAAGTACTGTTTAAATAAACAAGAGACCCGCCCCGGCTTCGCACGGGTGCAATATACATAGAAACCTTCCTCTTGAATCACTCTCTATTGCTGTAAATTGCATTAAAATCCGTTGCGTAGTTTAAAAGATCTAAGCGTACGGTTTTATACTATGCAAAGAAGAAGATAATACACACGTGAACTTAACTACTTACTTTAAGAAACTTAACTACTTACTAAAAATCTTTTAATGCACTCAGCTACTTACTAAAAATATTTTAGTGCACTCAACCACTTACTAATTTTTTTTTAATGCATTCAACTACTTACTAAAATTATTTTAGTGCACTCAACCACTTGCTAAAAATCTTTTAATGCACTCAACTACTTATTGAAAATACTTTAGTGTACTCAACCACTTACTAATTGTCAATTACAGACATGGCACAAGAACACAAAAGTCGTGTTGGGCACAATTCAGTTGACTATAGATAGAAGATGTCAAACTGACACAGAAACAGTCTGTCTATCTGACTGACTGTCCGTCTGAGTGACTAATTAGTTTCAGTCAGTTTGCGACTGGGTTCGTAATTATCAAGATAATTATTTGATTAATTAAACTAAATGTTTGTGACCACTTTCTTTTAAAGTTGACACTTAACGCATTTGGGTATGGGCATGAAGTTTATTACTTATAGTTTTAAAATTTTTATTATCATCAAGATAATTATCAAGATATAATTATATGATATCACTTCGAACCTTAGTTTGCGATGACTAGTGATTGATAAGTATCAATTTTAATCAAAATTATCATGATTTATAATTGAAATAGCATCAGACCCAGTCCCATGGGCCTTTCACCCATTTATCAGAACCATCAGTGATTAAGTCATGATTGAAACTAACAACTGAATGAGTGATGAATAATTACTTCAGTCATGAACTCATGATTATGAATAAAGTCTTCACTCATGACACTGGTCTTTGTTAATCAAGCATAGTCATACTAATTGGTCGAAAATTAAAAACGAAGATTTAATAAATTGTAAAGTATAGGGATTTTGGCAATACAGGGTGGAAGGTTAAAACAGTACCACGTATTCAGTATATCATTCTGAACACATCCCCACATAGAAATTTTTCTTTGGTTATAAAAAAAAAACAGCTGTCTCCTACAAAAAAAATACCTATGACAAATTTCTATGTGGGGGAGTTCAGAATGATGTACTGTGGTAACCGTTTTAGTGTTGTGTCGCTTCTGCGTTGTATATGTCTTAATTAGAAATGGTAACCAATTCCAAAATTGAAAATTCCAGACGTGGGACCATAACCCGGACACATCCAGACAGATGGCAACCCTAATCTAAATGCAGAGACCAGATTGAACGGAGTTGGATTGTGGGCTTTAAGCCAGTTTTATATACTAACTGAATAGGTACTGGAAATATTTGGAAACAAACAATAATCATACCAGCCCAGTATACAATACACCAACTAGATTCTCTAACTAAATATTTCTGTAAAAAGCATAAATAAATAAAAAAGCATACAGGAGGGATTTAAAGAAACTAACCTGTGTCATTGTTTGTAGGTGGTGAGGAAATAACAGATTCATGCTTAGTGGCCATCATCTACGATACCTGTGAACAAGTATAATAACATCCTTAGAATAATTCCTCTTTGGACGGTCATACTTTTGTATTTTCTGCTTTTTTTTGTTTTAGATGACATTGGTGTTTTCTAATTTGTTGTGGTTAGCTTTGTACAAAGTAAGTTATTTAACAGCCAAGGTTAGAACCTATTTTGATTATTTATGTTTAACAATGTTGGATTTTTCATTGCTTGGTAGGTTGAAATTAATAATGTTATAAACTCATTCACAGATAGTTTTTGTTAGTAAGTAAACACAACACATTTCAATACAAAAACAATAGGTTCAAAACATTCAAATTTCAAAACAATTAAACTGATAAGCTTTGCAAAATAAAGTTTGTTTTGCTTGCAGTTGAGGTTAGGTTTGCTGAGTTGAATTGTGTCCAAAATTAAAGAATTTAATTAGAACATATTACAATAAAAGTTCCACACACGATTCTAAATTGCAAGAGTTTTCATTATTTGAACATTTTCAATTTCAAATTAATGTATCTCAACTCATACACATTGCAGATGAAAATGAACTAAAATAGCATTGAAACACAAAAACAATGTAAGTAGACAGAATCTCATGCCACAAAACTATGAAAGTAAATCTTTTTAGGTATACTCACGATCATTATCCAGTTATTGATGAAATTGTGGCCGCGTCTTACACCTAAATCGGCGTATTTTTGTTCATATTCACACAAACAACACTTGAAATCCGGCACAATCCAACACGTTCGTTTACAATCCAATTTTGAGTTATTCAAGCCGTAACGAAGACAACTGGCCGATATTCGACCGCTTTCGGTTTTCACGTGTTATATGTTAAATTGTTAACCTTGAGAAAACTATAACATACACTGGGAAAATGCAAATAGTTTATTTTCCGCTAACTTCTGTAGTTCCTACTGTCACTTCGCTTCTGCATGAAAATACAAAATGGCCGGCCAAATAAAGGAGCGCTGTCAAAAAAGTCAATCAAGTGTTCCATTAAAACCCGGCGATAGCCACTGAACGTATTCAGCTTTATTCGCTGACGTTTTACGTCAAACAGGTTAAGTTTACAATTATTGTAAACCAATTATGTAAATTATACTCTAATAATGTTCAAGTAAAGTGGCTGACCTACGTCTTTCGATCGAAAATTCGAAACGCACTCTCAGTTCACTGAGGTAGAACGAAATTCTGTTCCTTTCACTCACAGGCAGACGCGGAGACACGGTTGCCTATGCCAGTATGGCGGACTGCCAGTATTGGTCGGCTGGCAAATTCCTAGCGGTTGTCGGCAGCAGTGTGTCCTATCTCTGTCTAACTAAGCAGGCCGGGCGATAGTCGATATATCTGCCTCTGTTGCTCGGTCCGTAAGCGACGACAGTCAACATAAGCATAAATAACTCTACGGGCAACAACATAGTGGTATATTATCGGAATGGTTCGCCCCCATTTTGTCCGTAATGACCTCGCTCGCGCGCTCGCTCGGCTCGTAGCTCGAGTGGTAAGCAATGCAAAACTCTTCCTCGAAGTAATAATAATACTGGTTGCGGATCGAGCCGAAGTGTTGAGTCACGGAATGTATAATTGAGCCATGTGGGCTAAGCCGAAACTGCGCTTTGCTCCGATACGATTGGTGATTATTATGATTGTATTGATTGATTGAATAACCGAAATAAAATTAAAGTTTAATTACGATTGCTAAATAAATATTAGTTTTCTTCTTCGTTTTTACATGCCTCATGTTTCTAGGTAGTTAGGTACATATAGTAGTCAATTAAAACATACTTTAGTAGTTTAAATAGGATCAAGGGACCTAGACAAGTTTATTACATAAATACCAAAAGGGTAGGTATCTATTATTATGAAATAACATTAACTGGCTTTGTTTTAAATGGGTAGGTACTTATTAACTTTACCCATAATCATAATATAATTATTATACTATCTTAAACAAAGTAACTAGTTATATTAGGTAGGTACCTATGTGTGGTGTGTTTTCAAACATTTCCTATAAAAGAATGGAAAGTCTTAATCCTCGAACAATACGAGAAAAGAAAAAAAGGTTCATTCCGTAGTTCGCTGTTGTTGTCGGACATTATCGAGCGGGCCTCCTACCGCGGCATACATGGGTCGGACAAGCACTGTATTCTGGTTCAAACCGGTTCGTGAGCAGTCAAGCGAACATTCTCTCTCTTTCTGCAGCAGGCAACATAATATAACGTTTTAGTATTATTATTGTGTTGTTTTGTGCCGTTGGGTTTATGCCATATCGATATCGACGCTGAGATTATCGAATGTAGGTAATAATAAGAATTAAACTTTAGCTAGGCAGTCAATCTTTTGCTTGGTAGAATGGCGGCCGATATAATTTATGTAAGATTGTTTCGACAATATATGGACTTTATCATGTAACTTATCAGTGTATTTTGCTATGCCGCCTGACCTTGGCGTGTGCTAACGCTGACGTGGAATGTAAATGAAGTAGCTAGGTAGGTACAACGACTCGTGTAAGTACGACGACTCGTGTCGATTTTCGAGTAGGTGTTTTAAGTAATGATCAATGATCATAAATCGGGTGTCGACGTTTCGTTTTGCTTGCGTTCTTGAAAGGTAGGGCAGCGTTTCTGGTTGGTCTCGCACGGTTTGCATAATTATGCAAAATAAACAACAACAAACAACATAATTACGTTGATCCTAGTCTATTATAAATTGAGATACCTACTAGATAGGTAGGTTCACGGGCGGATCCAGCTTTCCAGTTCGGATAAATAAAACGTAAGAGCGAGCGAAGCGAGCTCGAAATATTAGGCACCCGCCTGATATAGCTAGGACAGGTTTAATTATTTTTTGCATTCATACAGAAACAGGATTACGGTCTAACGTAGTCTAGTCGACTCATGCAGATAATAAAGAAAAAACTAAGTGGATGCAGAATGAAAAGTGAGCGATTGGAGCTCGAAAATATTTGCATTGCGCCTCGGATATGTTAAATTTCCTTTTGAACATAAATACAGATATGGAAGCTACGGAGCAAGAGTGCAGTCCTTGTATCACATAAAAACAGTCCACCGCCTCGGGCGACGAGCCATAGCCCTCTTGTCCAATGGGTAAAAAACACCACTGCATATAGCTATTTGCTCATAGTCGAAATATGCGTGTCGTTCGCGTATGTGTTTGCCATCGGACAAAGTGTTTATTTGATCAAAAGCAAAGAGATTTTTAAAATATTAGTGGTCGACCTAAACCTTTCGCATATTATTATTACCTTGCCTCGTAGGGAATGACTCAAAAAATATAGGTACCTACGTAATAAGCACGACGACCAATCAAGAATTGAAAACCAGTTTATGCGGATCTTTCAATATACGGGAAATCTATACAAAGCGAGACCATGTTATACTGGAGATGTATAGCTTGATATGTCGCCGTGTGTATCTACACTAAAGAAACAGAAAAAAGGAAAACATATGGAGCCTCTTTTTCATTTGGTACTAAATCCATTCATTCACTCTGTACCTATCAGGTTACTAATACCGAGCATACCTTGATGTTTAGTCAGTCTGCAGTGATGTAGGTAGGCATGGGCGAAACGGAAAAATAATGATTAATTTAGGATAATTCAAAATTACATTGTGTTTTAGAGCATGCTTCGCTCGCTATACATTCTAAGCTCTCGAATTTTTTTTCAAATTAAGTAACTTGGCGAAATAACTTATGTATCTGATTGAATGGTCAAAAACAGCCTAGCCGGATGACTTAAATTTTCGAGTTTAGAATCGAGCATGTTTGATCTCAAATTATCTAAATTTATTCGAGGTAAGGTGTCAAAATTTTCAAACTCGCTTCGTTCGCTCTTGCAGCGTGCTTTATCTTCAATCTTGAACTTGTCAATACAATTCTAACCTGTCCGAGACAGGTTGTCAAAATTTAGATTGCAGTTTAGATTCTTTTAATTTTAAACTGTGTGCACATTGTGAAAATTGCAAAAATCTTTGAGCCCGCTGGGTAACTAGAAGTTTGAGAACGGGACCAATGTCTGCTTTAGGAATACTATCAATCGAAGCAGAGTTAGCTTCAAAAATCAACTATAAATCTTCATAGCCTCATTACAGGACTATATTTTTTTTTTTTTTTTGTATAAAATCACGTAAATCATCAAAAATATCTATTTGAATGTTCTCCGCGCACTTATATTTCTCCATCATAAATGTATATAAAAATATGGTAGAATCTTTGAATCGATCTTGAGAATAGAGTTACTGAAAGAAAAGGGGACGCTGATACAACTTCGTCCACGTCTACGTTAGACTACATTTCGCCACTGTTAAGTGACTGTTAAGTAAGTTGGCAAAATAACTTATGTAGGTATCTGCTTGAATGGTCAAAAGAAAACCTAACCTCTCCTAGCCGGATGACTTTTTTCGAGCTTAGAATCGAGCATGTTTGATCTCAAATTATCTTAGAGATTTATTCGAGGTAAGGTGTTAAAATTTTCAAACTCGCTTCGCTCGTTCTTGCAGCCTGCTTTATCTAGTCTGTAACTCTGTATCTGTAAGTACGAATTTGAACAAAAAGGGGAAAGATGTGGACGGGGTCAATATTGAGCCTCGGGAGCCCTCAACCCCCCGAAATAACACAGTCGACCATACTCGTCCTTTTTCGGTGAAAAGCCCCAAGGACAAAGTTCCTTTTGCTACGCATTTCCCCGACAGTGTCATCTCTCCGAAAAAGGGTCGGAAATGAATGAGTACGCCATTTCATATTTCACATTGTGCCCGCATTTTCGTGCTCAACATTGAAATTTATTCGTAGCTTTAGTGTTGATGATGTTTAGATTATACAGGATGATTGGTAATTGGGTGAATTCCTTGAAATGGGTGATACTAGAAGTAATTTGCAACAATTTTGACCTAGTGTAAGACATATTAAGTCAATATTTAACAATTATAAGTTTTGCTATAATTTTCAATATTCAAGGTTTGGAAATTGATTAAATAGAAAAGTACCTATTAAAGCACCAGTAACGGCACATAGATTTATTTATTAAATAAACTCACACTGTTACAAAAGAATAGGCAGGTTATCATACCATCCTCGTGAATAAGGAAAATACACACGACCTTGATTTACAATACTTGCAATTCATCAATTGTCTAGCCTTTTTTTCAACTATTTTGGGGTCGGTTTCCAGTCTAACCGGATGCAGCTAAATACCAGTATTTTAAATGGAGCGACTGCCTACCGGACCTCCACAAGCCAGTTAGTACTGTGTAATACGATACCCCTTGGTAGGACTGGTTGTCGAGATTTCCGGATCACTAACTACTTGTAACGACTGTCAAAGATCTACAAATGACAGTCGCGACCCTCGGCTTAACGTGCTTTCCATGGCACTGGGGCAACTTGGTATGTAATCATCCACGCAACCAACCTAAGCAAGCGTGGCTTAACCTGAAGATCGACTCAAGCGGCCGTTATTACTTAGCCACGAGCTCCTTTACAATACTTGCAATTAAACTCAAATATTTTTAGAAGAGTCCATATCTTAATAATATATTAGTAATAAAAATTACAAACATATTATTTTAATTTTGTAAGAAATGTAGCTAACATTCAAATCTTAAAATAAAATAATAACGTACAATTTCAATAAAAAATTCGCATCGCTGTCAATAGCAAAATTGTCTTAATCTGGCTTGCAGCTTTGCCATTTGCCACGTTGAAATCTGGTTCTTTGACCTTAAAATAGGTCAGCCATCTTGTGAAGACGACCAACCGCTTCGCTTGGCGATATTCCGAAAGACTCAATATTACGTAAAACTCGTAAATTAGACCTCTCTACATTTCGGACCGGAATGTTTTCTAATTATTTCCGGAATGTCCTAAAAATCTGTTTTTTTAATAATATCCGTAATCCATACCTACTAACATACGAAGCAAGCAAGTCGGTCTAAAGTCCTCAAGTTCTGAACTCTCCGTTCAAACTTATTTTAATCTATGGTCTCAAACTCACACGCGCCCAAGTTGTGTGTGTTTGTGTTGTATATATGTTCGTGTGTGTGCGACTTTGTGTGTGTGCACCCACGCGCGGTCCACCTACGTGGGGTGGCCTTGCAGGAGGCATTAAGAGTTCGAGCGTATTGTTTAGTATTGTTAGTCATAAAACGAATAGGGTAACGCGTTCACTTCGTAATATTGATAAAAAAAGGTGGAACAAAACCCGAATATTATACCGTAACAAGATATTATGACAGTCTTTACATTTACGGGCGTCTGTAAATTGCCTATAGGTAGGTACTACATCTCACAGATACTTGTGAATACCGGTCCTTGTATGAAGGTAAGTACGTACGTATGTATAGACAGAGTGCATTAAATTACTGATTTTACCTTATTTAATGCAAAGGAAAAATGTCTACGTATTGATTACATATTTTTGGACACGTTGTGTTTTTTACAGGCGCGTCGTTTTTTATTTCTAAATAAATTTTCTGAATTGACAATAGGGACTTCCCAATAAAATTAATAAACTATACTTAATCGCATTTATTGTGCACCAATCAAAAAGTAAATCACCATCGTTATAGTTATTAGTGAAATAATATTTAAAGTGGTTATTAATAAAACCCATATTACCCAATTTCGTAGTGGTTCTAAAAAAACTTGCACTGGGTTGCTGTGGTAGGAGGGTGGTGAAAAGCAGTTTTAAAGTGGTTATTAATGAAATGCGTTTTGCAGTGGTTATTAGTGAAACCGGTTTTACAGTGGTTATTAATAAACGCATTATGCGATTGATTATAATAAAAATCCTTCAAAGGTTTAACAATAGACATTCAACAGTATTTCGTCTTTAGTTAATTTCGTAACACTAAAATACTGGGTAATTTAAGTAATATCAACCACAATATTACCTAGTATTAGGAGTCGAACATTTGGGTAGGAACAAACAAAGCCTAGCAAACTAAACTTAATCTAAAATACAGCTAAACTAACTTTAAACTGGGACTGTACTTCTGCTAATCCAGCCAGACCCTCAAAAATGTTTAGATGCGGTCTATTTTCAACACAAAAAGCATAAATTTCATGGAAAATTTCCACAGTATAGATTTTTCTATACCTTGTGGAGTTAGTTCCTGATCCTTGGGGGTGCTAGAGTTTGCGAGCGAAACCGTACGATAGAACCGGGGTGAGCCAAAGGTGGACCACCCCCTCCCATCGCCTACCTCCCCACCCTTCCTGCGTTATACTGGTAAGAACTTCTATATAAAATACTTTATGGTGCGAAGGAGCGGAGTGAGCAATTTTATACTTTTCTTTTTACACCTACCTTTTTATACCTTTTTTTATGTAACAGCACTATGTTACTTATAAAAGGTATTATAAGTGCTATGTTACGTACATAGATCTTGATTTTATTTATTGTTTAGGTTTAGCACAGACGAATTCGTCTCATTGTACCATTGAGTATAGTGCTGCATGGTTATTTGGCCATAGTCAGAACTCACACCTTTTCGCATGGTAGACAGAAACCACAGAGCGCCACCTGCTAAGATTCTTAAATACTCCTTTTGCCTCGTCCACGTTCATACATCTGGTCACACACTCACGCCGGATGCGAGTACTACACACCTAACCTTTCTGAAGAACCTTAGCAATAAGGTCAGTGTATGTACTTCTAGGGCAGGGATTCCCAAACTATTTTGGGCAAGAGACCCCTTTTCAAAAAAGAACTGATACCTCAGACCCCCACAGCAAAATTGCTTCAAAAATCCTATCTCTAGTTTTTTCCTATTGATACAAAAATAAATACTTACCATTTTAATAACTTTGCGGTTGGTTAAGTGAGTAAACTTGACATCATTTTCTCGTCAAACAAAATAAATAGAAAGAGAGAGAGAGAGATAAAATTCAGTAAATATCAAGTAGATAAAGGGCAATTTTCGTTTATGTCGACCCCTGGAAAACTGGTTTCGACCCCAAGGGATCGATATCGACCACTTTGGGAATCCCTGTTCTAGGGCGTCCCCTCCCGGCGTTGCTAATCACATCTGCCTTCAATATTCTTCTTGTTTTTACAATACAATCTCCACGGACAATTTTACAGATGTTTACCAGCAGCACCCTCCTGAAATTGTCATTCAAGCGCCAAAAAACCATGCTGCATCATACCTTTTTGTGTAAAATCCTACTACATTTTGATATAAGTGGGGAAACTTTGTTATTATTACATTCGAGGCGGAAATCACACCTGAGCCGCAGGCGAGGTTGTTATGGATCCGAGAACTGCAATAACAAATGCCCACGTGTATCAAACGACGTTTTTCAATATACCTTCGAAGAAATAAAACATTGGAACGAAAAGTATTTTTGTCATGACTTATTAGGAAACTATGGTTTAATTTGCGTTTTTTTCTGCGCTTTGCTTTTGCCAAGTTGAAGAAGAAGCAAAGGTATGAAGCCACTAAACAGCATAATATGTAAAATAGAAAATTAAAATATTTTTGAATTTAGAACACAAATAAATGTTAATTTCTACATAAAAGAATTTTTTTAAATAATCATGTTTATTTATCATATTCTATTTATAAACACAATTTAAATATTCAAAAAATATTTACGCCTTAAAGACGCATATCTCTTTGCCGAGATTCCAAAAAAAAACTTTCACCACCGACTATTAAGAATTGAACAAAATTTGGACTACTAAGTGGAAATTTTTATTTCCGCACACGTTGTGATATGAAAAAAATCCACGCGTGTGAAATACATTGCACGATGAACCTTATCGTAGTGCGATAAGAACCAGTTTTCGAGGAAGTGTATTGAAAAAAACTTGTAAATATTAAAAGCGTAGTCTGCGATTCCGGATTTGCAAACTTGTTTACCCTCATACCTTGACATATATTTTTTCTAGTAAAACAACGCTTGTACTTAGAAATGATGAAACTGTGGTTGATACAATATCTATCAGATGTGAATGATACGGTATGTATGTGGGCATCAAGGGGCCTACCATGACCTCTTATCGCAGTATTATTTCAATATGACTTCAGTGTGAGAAAGAAATGGAGCTAGTCGTACTATATAGCTCCGTCTCTTTCCCACACCGAAGTGACTTTCAAGTATTTCTGCTATAAGAAGGGGTGGTACGGGCCTGGTTAGTAGATGAGTGACAACTGCCGAAATATATAAAAAGTAACAAACTCCCAAACCAGAGTATTGATTTCTTAAACTTTTACCTACAACCGCACATCTATGGTAAAAAATTGACATTAATGGCGCCTTTATATCGTAGCGTTGAGAGCGATTCTCGTGTTACACTTGCCACCAATGTTCAGTCGACTGTACTATTATAATTATTGAAACCCCTCTCAGCACCGGCAGAACTTAGTAGACACGAAGTTGGGAAACGGGAGTAATAGTTATCCACAATGTACAATGTGCTACATAACAAACCGGGATCATCTTAAGATCGAAACGGATTCAGACTAGGCAGCCATATTCCACCTTTTGCAAACCAAATACGAGCAAAGGCTGCGTTCTCAGGAGGAGAACTAAGTGAGGGAGATATGCGCCGGCCCCCCGTCTAAAATAGCTAAGGGTGGGTTCAGGGTGGGAGTCGCTGACAGTAGGGTAGCGTTCACCCGACACCACGGACTCGGCATTAATAATAATAATCCCCAGTTCGGTATAGGTATGAGTTTGGTTTGATTGATCACCAGAGATCGGTCAAGTATAATACAATTAATTTGTCTAAGCTTCAAGATGGAAAATATGTCTCGTAATATCTACAAGTAACATGTGACTTACAACCTTAAATTTGAAGTAAATAACTATATTGCTCAAAAACTCCTAGGTGATGACTAAAATCGTAAATCTTTTATGGCACATGACAATAAAGATAAAATAGAGTGTATTCTTTTAACTGTACATCACAATACCTATACAATTGGAAAGTATATTATTTTTTTTACATTATTTGAATATATACACACGAAAAGTCATTTCGCGAACGCTTCCTACTCCTTAAAAAAATAAAAATGTTAGAAATAAACTCGCTTTTGTAACTAGCCGAACTAAAAGAAAGGAAATAATTGTCTGTAAGTTCAAAAAAAGAAGAGAGTGATTAAGAAAAAAGTATTTTATCTTAAAAAATATGGAGTGCTAGATGTCAATTGTTGTAAAAATCTTATTGACAGATATTGGTAAAAGTTAACTTTTACCAATATCCGTCAATAAGATTTTTTTGTCATTATTATTTTTTTTAAATTAAACTATTGTATTGTCATCGGCCCAAGATTAAGCGTACGAAGTTTCAATTCAATCCGACGTTTTGAACTACGTGGAAATCACGTTCAAAAATTCCGTTACATAGATACAAACCAAGCTAATAAAAGTGTGTTAAAAAACTATGCTTGCGGTAAAAAAAAAATTATACAAGTTTAGTTTACGCAACACATTTTTCATCATAAAATCAGACTTGGAAAAATTGCCACTGATCCAATCTCAAATCAAATCTGAGTCGATTATCTTACATGCTTGACTTGTGATTATCACGAAATTAATGTAACTAAACGGTTCTTAAGTGGCGATCCAACTCGTCCAACTGAAAACTATTACGTTTTAGATTGGTGATTATGGTATTATTACACTTTTGTTCACCGTTTTAAACTGGTGATTTATACAATGCGATTCAAATAAGAATAGGAACGGCAATGACCTCGAGCTTTTATGAATGCAACGTGAAATAAATTGGTTGGTAACTGTTATAAAATATGATAAATAATGTAATGCGAATACATCTTTTTTATTAGGAGAGTATTAAAATGGATTATCCATTTGATAATCCATTTTAATTCATTAATTAGTATTCATAAAATGTTAACGATAAGCATTTCATATACAGATAATAAAAGGTATAAGGTAAACCTATTTATTATCAACTCAATTTTGGATTACGTTATTATGATAAGGCAAATTCTAAAATCAATTAATAATCTTTTTTGCTAAGTGATAATTGTGCGTGACGAGGACATTTTATAGTGATAACAGTTAGTGATATAGTATTCAGTTTTAGGCACGTGTTATTTTTATCTTTAGGAAGAACTAGTGCACCCTTTAAATAATAACCATTTTAGAAAGTTAGCCAGATGTTAGAAACTCTTTGGCGTTTGGGAATTATTGTATTTGTTTATTGCCGAGGGTCGTAAAATTCAGTGTTTTATTATTTCTTTGAATTTTTGCTAGTAACAGTATAAATAATGATAATTTCTGCGCCCATTGATAAAAATATTCATACTTTGTAATAGTTCGTAGTAACAGTTAGTGCGGCCTTTGGTACTCGCACTAAATGTATCTTTTATGGCTTCAAATAAACAATAGCGTAGCGAGTACTGTTGCTCAGACCCAAACTGAGAAATAGTGGGGCGACACTGAAGCCACGGGGGCACCTAAACGGGCCTGGTTTATCCAAAGGACTTCCGTTTTAGAGCTCGACCGAGACTCTTCTGACACAGTATAAATATATACAGTATTGTGACTCGGCCCTGTCCTTGAAATAATTACCTACAACCAAGCGGTACGTTCGCAAGCGACAGGGTTGCCGCGCTTACAGTAGGTATTTTAATTTCATCCACTTATTTGAATTTCTTTTTAGTTTTGTGATTTAAATATTATATTTTTTATTTGAAAAAATTAAGTTAGTTGTGAATGAAATAAGAAGTTTTGTTCAATAAAAAACGCAAATTGTGACTTTTGATTAGTAGAAATTATATTCGAGACTTTTTAACGCGAGCGTAGGTACCTAAATCACTTGTGTGACATTCACCCTATCCACTTATTTATTAATTAATCCAGGTATTTTACTCCGTGGAAAAGCGAAATACCTACTTATTAAAAAAAATAAACAAATTACGAAATAACAAATTCTTATTTCAATGTGTTTCAATCAAATATTCACAAATCGCACGCTTACTGCTTACAAAACCATCACAACATTCGTTCGTCAGTGCGGCGCATTCGTGACTTCTTGGGTACTGACTGTGCACCAAACTCGAGGCGTGTAGGTATGACTCGCGTTCCGACTGTTTGTATGAAGATACAGTACTGTAGATATTATTACCGTGCTTCTGATTTAGAGGCATAAGACAGTAGCATGAGTAGGTTTTAGTACTCGCTACCTGTGACAGTGGAAAATTTATAGTATTTTTGTTTAAGTACATCCACCACAGTCAACCGCCACCGATCTTTACTGTGACTGGTGTCTAGTCCGAATTCCACCAATCCAGCACACTGTGCGCAAAGTTTTAGTTTGGTAATTGGTATGATTACACTTTTGTTCGCCGTTTTAAACTGGTGATACGATTCAAATAAGAATAGGAACGTCAATGACCTCGAGCTTTTATGAATGCAACGTGATTTGAATTAGTTGGTAACTACTATAAAATGTGATAATACATGTTTTTTATTGGGCGAGTTTGTAGGTATGTATATTGATGATCCATTTTAATTAATTACCTAATTAAAATGTTAACTACAACCATTTCATATAGTGATAAAAGCTACCTATTTATTATCAATAACTCAATATTGGTTCTGAAAGGACCAATTCTAAAATCAATTAATAATCTTTTCTGTCAAATGATAATAATCAACTAGCTAAGCTAAGTAATGATAATTGATTAGATTAACAACACGCCTGTAATCCTAGAGTGGTTAAGCAAAATAATATGTACCATCTCACCTTACCTCTGTGATCCCAGTTTTACCCGACTACAATAAAGCCAAAAGGAAGGGTTATGACTTTAGCAGTCTTACCGTACGTATGTTTGTAAAATTTAAATGTTCCTAAACTACTGATCCGATTTTGATAAATGAGATGTCATTCGATTCGTTATTACGGTCTCGGTGACTCAGGAAGTGATCGATAAAGTACCAATTTTTTTGAGATAAATGCAAGCCTAGTTTTTTTAAAACGATTTAGGAAACAGGTAGTTTTAAAAATAAAATTGATATAGAAATGGCTTTGAATTTATGGCTTGCTTAAGTTAAGGCGATTTATTCTATTTTTAAAATAGTGGTCACGTTTGAAACCTGTATTGATCAATACACAAGTTTTGTATGAGACAATAGCTTATATAATGTCACGCTTCCGAGATATAAGCCATCAAAGTATACCTCGCCATAAATACAACTTAATTTAATTCCATTCATTTTTGTTAATTTATAAGTAGCTTATTCTTCCAATTAACACAAGACCATTTTAAAATTATTTTTAATTTACAAATATTTTTAATCATTAGGTACTGCTGATATTCGATCCTGGATGCAGGTAACATCCTTTAGCCTAGCCTTTTGTCAACTATTTTGGTTTCAGATTCGTAGTATCCTCCATAAATCTCTGTTAAAAATAGGTACCTTCTCAAAACTCGTTCCACGCTGACACTGCTTTTCCAAACTCCTCATTATAAAGAGGCATCTGACTAACTCAATGTTTCTTATCATGTAGCAACGTAACGACAACTGAAAACAAACTCAATGCGATAGCCCGAAAAGTTGAAAATGCCTTGCGGTTGTTTTAAACTTACGTCATCTTAGATCTCAAAATAGCTCGCAGTGTCGACACTCATTTTTTTATTTTTTGAGATTTATAGTGGGGTCTTTTTTTTCATAGCTTTTTTTGACACTCTTTTTATACGAATTTAAGATGCACAAGTATTTTAAAATGTAAAGGTTGAAATCGAGCTCGTGTGTAGTCGTGAGGCATTCTGTACCCTTAGCCGACAGGCTATCGTAAATATTTTTTTTACATCTAGCCTCCAATAATCTCAGATATTATAATAAAATGTAAACTGAGATCAAAATGTCCACAAGCTCCATTTTTTGTAACCTAGTGTACCTATGCATGCCATAATGGCGTATTAAAGCCTCGGAACAAGGGGCTCCTTATTTATGTCATCCTCTGTCTATACCGATCCATCATGCGAAAATCCAGAGGGAGAAAAAAGGACCCTTTATGTTAAAAGCTTTTTCGCAGGATTCAAAGTACGCCCATACGTAGGTAGATAAATTGAGGTTTTATCAGAAACTTTAACCTCGGCGGCGCGCGGTGTTGAAGTGGCTTGCCTGTATACCTACTTATTTTGCGTCATGCGCTTACCTATATATATAAATGTGGTAGGCCCTATTATGGATGCTGTGGCCGTAGGCCGTTAGGGTCGGTAACACCATATAGCTAGGTAGGTAGGCAGTTAGGCACCATTTATAGTGGGTGAAAAAATACCCTTAACGAATCCGAAAGGCACGTTTTGATCTCCCTCGTCATTGTGATATTTTTTTTGTTCTAGACCATACTATTGGGGGTCAAAATTCCAACTTTACCACAATTTTGTTTTAATACAAGTGTTATTATTTTACTTTAAATACCCCCACGACCGCCGTGCTATTCAATGGATCCATCAGCACAATATTTTGAGTGCGTTACATTCAGTCCTGCCGTAAAACGTGATTTTTACCCCAAAAAAAGTCGTTGCCAGCAATTGACGGCACGGTTGGCGCAGTAGCTGAGCGATTGCCTGCTGTGCTGCGTGTCGCGGGTTCGATCCCCGCACGGAAAAAATATTTGTATGATCTACAGGTAGTTTTTTTGGGTCAGGCTGTTTGTGTATGTGAGTTTAAATGTTTATAAACGCACCCATACAGGAGAAATTCCTAGTGTGGTTTGCCCCACACTAGGAATTTTTGTTAGAAAAAAAAAATTAAAAAAATATTTTTCATGCTACTGTTATGGCGGAATGTGTCCTGCTCTATAACATTCTGTACATGCCACATTTTACGCAAATAAATATACTTACTTACTTACTTACTACTGATGTGATTCGTGTTCTGTTTAGGAATATCAATCATTTCACTCAAGATAATCATATTTACATGATATAACATCAATCATCTATTATCTTCGTGCTGGTGCAGGTCGCGTGGAAGTACACCAATTTACCCGTACATATACAGGTGAACGTCAGAACGGCCAATGACAGCAACGTTGGTCGAGTGATCGCAAGCGCGGCTGCCGAGTTTGGTCCTGGGGCTGCAGTCTCGACATAGATAGCGACAAAAATCGGTCGTTAAGTCATAACGATGTCAAATTTCTTTAATAGATTTTCAACCTTAAGGTTTCGAAATAAAGTTGAAAATCTATTAAAGAAATTTGACATCGTTATGACTTAACGACCGATTTTTGTCGCTATCTATGTCGAGACTGCAGCCCCTGGGTTCGTTTCCCGGGGTCGGGGAGTGGGGGAGTGTGAGTTTATCCAACAGGAATTTCTCAGTAACTGCCACGGAGTCTGTATGTGTGCCCGGTTCATGGCAATAGGTTCGCCCCCTATTACATGAGAGCCTGGGACTTAAACATATCTAGCAAAATGTTGGAATAGGCGAATGTGGTACAATTAGGTACACCTCTGCCTAACCATTCGGGGATTACAGGCGTGATGTTATGTTATGAGAAATGGCTTTACCTCTCTGAGATGGCAATGCACCGCTGGTAATGCAGAATACAGATATCCATGTGCGTTGGTAACCAAACAATATCATAAACAAACTCTTATATAACATCAATTAGCAAATAAAACAACCAAATCATGAAGATAATCATTTAATAAACAAGATACAATACAATCGACATCGCTTTCTAACCTCTTGGTCGCGACCTTATACGCGCAAACGACACACGTCGTACGCTGACATCGACTGCGCAGGGAATAAATTTAAAAAGAAGATGTTTCGAGCAAGCACAAAGCATCATTTATACAACATTATTTTTAGTATATGCGAAACCTGAATATAGTTTGTTCAGAATAAGTCACTGAATAGATTCCAATAATTTTCAAACCATGTTATATTTTATCCCAAAAATATTTTTTAAAAGTTACAAGTTGGTCACCGAGCGACACTAAGTATCTATCGCGATCATTTAGGTACCTACTTCCAAATTATTATTATCCATGGGCTCTTGACGACGCTCGAGGCGCGCGCGCGGCGGCCCCGCGTGGTGACCACGTTTTTGTGCGGACAACCAGGTAACAGAACAAGCTTATAACTTTATGATTTTTCATGATACAGTTTTGAAATTTTGTATATAGATTCTTTACATAAAAATACTAGACACGTGTTTCAGGTTTCGTATATACTAAAACTAATGTTGTATAATACACGTACAAGTCGGTCCGTGACGCCAAGCGCCAATATTGTCCGCGAATACATACATTGTCCCGAACTATTTTAATTTACTACTGTGAACTGACGAATAAACTGTTGAACGTATCTATAATCAGAGTCTTGTTTCCGTTTCCCTGAAACGTCCTCTCATATGTGCGAGCAAGTCACGAGTCACCGACGCGAAGGGACGCGTGCTCGTGTCGCTACAACCAAGTCGATACGGTCTGCAGCGAAGATGCGCTAGGTAAGGTGGTCCGCGAAATTCAAATTTTCTTACGTTTTTTGCAATTTGCAAGTCAGTGTCAGGTAGAGATGGGTAACTCAGGAAAGATAGATAAAAAAGATAAGAATCAATCACTCTTTATATACATTCACATCCGAATGTATCACTGTATCAGTCAGTGTATCTTTACAATTCATAAATTGGTTTTGACTGCACATGTACTTTGCCTATAGTCACTCAAAATCAAGTGCTTTTGGCGCTCTGGTTACAAAACTAAACAAAATATCAGTTAATCAGTTTGCTTTATTCATTAGTTCAAGCTTCAAGCAGTAGATTCGAGAGCTTGAAACAGTAGTCCAATAAATCGGAGAGATACCTACGTAATGTAACGTCCAAGCAATGTGCAAACAGCGTAGGTTTTTATCTAACACTATTACTTATTGGATTGAGTTGAGCGAAGCAAGTCACGCTGAGCAGTGAGCAGCACAGAGCAATGTCACTGCGTGTCGTGCGCGGATACATAAGGATATAAAGATATAAAAGAGTGATACATATCCCAGCGATAGAAAGATACATTTCAATCTTTTCTTTTCAGTGATACATTTTGCCCATCTCTAGTGTCAGGTTGTATGTTGATTAAAAAATGATTCGCGACCGAAACAAATATGGTTTAAAAAAATTAAGAAAATTTGAATTACGCGGGCAAATTTTCTCCCTTAAATATTAAGATGTAAACTCTCCAGAAAGTATCCTTCGTATTCCTTATAAGTCTTTCCATCAACAGTTCTGTTATCAGAGATATGTTTCTTCAAATTATTATCTGACCACAGTTGAAGGTTCTCATGTCCCAAGTCCAGGGTTTTCGAGGTTTTCTGAAGGCTAATGAGATTCTCGTTGAGTCGTTTCTTAATTCTGTCTATGGTTATCTGTTCCTCTTCTGTTTCTGATGAAATATCTGGAAATACGATGGTGTTGAGTTAGACGAAATGTAAAGACAATATGCAAATAAGTAGTTGGAGGAGTGGTGAACATTTTAATGTCATCCTATTTTTATAAAAAACTAGCTGTTGCCCGCGACCTTCGTTCGCGTAAAATTATTTTTAACAAAAACCCCATTATTATAGGCACTTCCCTTTTTGAATCGAATTTTGTTACCAATTTCAAGGGTTTTTATTTTTTTAGCACGGAACCCTAACTATTTTTCTAAAATAAAAGTAGCATAATGTTTAACCTTATAGCTATCTGCCAGTAAAATTCCCGTGAAAATCGGTCCAGCCATTTCGGAGATTAGCCGGAACAAACACACAGACAGACAGACAAAAATTAAAAAAATGTGTTTTTGTTATAAGTACCGTATATATTTTGATATGCATTCAGTCAAAACCTGTTATTTTGTTATTACAAACAGACACTTCAATTTTATTTATTTATTTAGATTATATTGAGATTACATTAGCTGGTCACCGCGACCTTCGTCCTTCGTGAAATTCTTATAAAAAAATATTATAATATTACTTCCCTATTTGCATGGGGTTTTGTTAAAAATTTCAACTGGGGTTGTAATTTTATAGCAAACGACTGTGTTTCTCCTGATTTTTCTTAATCATGTAGCTCTAAGAGTGATACCAGTGATTTTCATTTCCCCTTTAGCAATAATTCTAGCCAGACCCCTCGGCATAGGCCTTCCCTTCTGCTGCGATACTTCCCAGTTCAATGCATCCTTCATTAACCTGTCTCCGGCGACTTGTCAAGCCCAACTCGCTTTTGAACGGTCCAGCCCCCGGATTCACAAACGCATCGATTCAAGAAGTCGTATGTCTATCTGTTTTTGGCATTATGAAAGCGAGCGAGAAAGACAACTTCTTGAATCGAGAAGCGTTTGTGAATACGGGGGCAGGTTTCGTTGAAAACAAGAAATATACAGAAAACGTTACCAATAGCCAATTTTTTCTTGTAACTTCCTTTGGCATTATGAAAGCGAGCGAGAAAGACACAACTTCTTGAATCGAGAAGCGTTTGTGAATACGGAGTCAGGTTTTATTGAAAACAAGAAATATACAGAAAACGTTACCTATAGCCAAATTTTTCTTGTGACTTCCTTCCAGCGCCTTCACCATTCCCTCCAAATGTTCCTTCTTCTCCACCAGGTGTATGAGTCGCAGCAGATTACGCGATAGACTGACAGATGGACACATTAGCGAGCACCTGACGTCGTCGCGTTGCCAACTCGAGTGGAGTCTGTCGATCGAGGCTTGGAGGGTTTCGAATATCCAGATTTTTTCACCGCTGAAAGAAGACATGTATTGGTAAAACGACAATTATTAAAGTTTTGTCGAGGACGCATTTCCCAACACCGGATTTCACGACAATTATTATACTAAAGTTTTCGTTGCTTGACTGCTTCGTTGGTCTAGTGGGCACAAGCGCGACTGCTGAGCATGAGGTCTTGGGTTCGATTCCCAGGTCGAGCAAAGTGTTATTGGGTTTTTCATCAGAAATTTCTCAGTAGCAGCCACGAAGTCTGGATTTGTACCCGGTTGATGGCAATAGGTTCGCCCCCTATTACATGGGAGCCTGGGACTTAAACATATCTAGCGAAATGTGGGAATAGACGAATGTGTTACTATTAGGTACACCTCTGCCTAACCTTTCGGGGATTACAGGCGTGATGTTATGTTATGAGAAATGGCTTTACCTCTCTGAGATGGCAATGCACCGTTGGTAATGCAGATATCCATACGCCTATGCGTTTGATGGCAATAGGCTCACCCCTTATTACATGGGACTCAAACATAACCTTAAATCAGAATAATGCTTGTTGCGTGTTCTTTTCTTATCTTTCAAGCAGAACGAAATCCGAATAGGTGTCCTGCTGATGCTAACAGTCTAGTCCCTACCTATCTTATTATATTTGGTGTAATGTATAAAACACCTTTTCATAACCCTTTTGGAAAAAAAAATGCTATGTCCTGTTGTTTGTTGTTGCATTAAATTTGGCATCCGACCTGATGGTAAGAGGTCATCGCTACCTATCAGCCACACCGATGGCATCGCAGACGCATTGCCATTCCAGAGGCTAAGCTGAACAACCTCATGTGTCGGTAGCTTTACCATCAC
Source organism: Noctua janthina (assembly GCA_963576755.1). NCBI lineage: Eukaryota > Metazoa > Arthropoda > Insecta > Lepidoptera > Noctuidae > Noctua > Noctua janthina. The sequence goes on along the minus strand of OY755068.1, from coordinate 9,690,789 downwards.
CCAGACTTGATCACACCAACGGACCTTGGGTATATCTAGATGGTCTTATGCTTACCTATCCAACACCAATTTTCTATTCTTCTCCAATTTGAACTTCTTCAAGTAGATTTTAAGCTCATCAATGAATGTTGGGTTCTCATTTTCTGAAAAATCAATTTATTATTCATCGACATGAAAAGATTTAAAAGAAAATCAATCTTAATTACTCAAACTCAAAGTATTTATTTCAATTAGACCATCACAGGCACTTTTGAATGTCAGAAAAACAAAGAGAGCGATGCTACAGTCCCAGTCACAAGGCATAATAACTTGTGAAAGTCAGTAGTTGCCCATTCCAAGGCGTAGATCTCTATGGAGAAGAATGGACAAGAAACTCCATGGACACTCTTTTAAATAAAAAACAAAAAAAACTTGTTTCTCTCCACTCCTATACATTCTAATGGAGGATTTTTGTAGGATTTCGAGCTGGTTGCTCACAGTAAAGAGTTGCACGTTGTGGCCAAGTGTAGTAATGTGCAAGATGCGCATTTGTTTTCATCAGTTTGTCGTAAATTTTTACGATTTTAAAATTGCAAACACTCGTTTTGCACACAATATTTACTTGGCTTTAAGATTAATCTCATTCATCACTCGCATCATCATCATCTGCCTAGCCTTTTCGCAACTATATGGGGCCGGCTTCCAGTCTACCTGGATGCACCTGAATACGAGTATTTTACATGGAGCGACTGCCTATCTGACCTCCACAACCCAGTTAGCACTGGGTAATACGCTACCCCTTGGTAACACTGGTTTATACTCATTCATCAGTCGCATAAACCACATAAATCTCGCAATCGAAGTAGGGTTTGCTGTAAGAAAACCCAATTCTGGTTGTATCTCGCATTTGTTACTAACCCTATGGACTCCGGGCTGAAATAAAATTTTTCTATTCTATTATATTCTATAAGCTATACATATATTATAAATAGCTGTTGCCTGCGACTTTCGTCCGCGTGAAATATATTATTATATATAATAATAGTATATTTATTATAACTATACTATTTTCCCCATTTCTGCAACATTTTTCATTGATGCTCCGCTCCCTATTGGTCGTAGCGTGATGTCGTATAGCCTTTATCCTTTCTCGATAAATGGGCTATCCAACAATTAAAAGAATTTTTCAATTCAAACCAGTAGATCCTGAGTTTAGCGCGTTCAACCAAATAAACTCTTCGGTTTTATTATATTTGTATAGATTTGTGTGTATATCTTTTAATTTTGTGTGCAATAAAGAATAAGAATTCATATTTTTGGAGGATAAAATTGTTGGGTGCAATAATCCGAAATGCTGTTAGGTAGATGTATTTCCGAGTTTAAGAAATCATTCGTATTTACGTTATGTTTACGTCCTACAGTGTGTGCAATCACTGGCCGCAGTGCCTGAGGCTTCTTATGGTACGATGGTTTACCTGCAGCATCATAGGAGCAGTTCTCCGAAGTATCGAGGTCCATGCTCAGGTTGACCTTGTTCCTGTGCCTCTCTCGCCTCTCCTCGTAGAATCGGCGAAGAGTTGACACTGACTCTTGTGGGAGCGACAATTGGCCTGAACAAGTAAACGATATTATGTATTTAGTGCAAAACGATACTAAAACATGAGCATAAGCACTCTATGTTCCCAATGGTAGGAAACAGGTCACCTCTCTATTAGAAGTGAGCTGTAAGGCCCAGACTCCACCAAAGCGAAGCCGTGCGAAGATGAGCGAAGCGGAGAGGAGAGGAGATGCTTAGGAGCTAAGGTGTATCCACCGTAGCTGTGCGGAAATGCGTACTGGCTAGACCGGAGCATAGATGTGTGTACAGGCAACACACGCCCAGGTCAGCAACCGCCGCACGCCGGTCACGTCTCTGCTTTGAGCAGCTGCCGAGTGCGGAGGCTAGCCTAAACTAATATGAGACATCTCTCTGCTCAACCGTTTCCACTAAAGCTTAGCAGAGACGAAAAGTGTAAATAACGAATTTCTATTGGTGGTTTACAACACATCTCTTCTTGTCTCGTCTCCGCTTCGCTGAAGTCCGGCTCTCATACACAAGCCCAGTGCGGGTTGTTTTTAGATTTTTGGTGCTGGGACATGCTGGTTTCCTCAAGATGTTGTCCTATACGGGGTGGAAGGGACACCAACGCAAAAACGGTTACCACATATTCAGTACATCATTCTAGGCCGCCACATAGAAATTTTTCATCGGTTATTTGAAAAAAATTAGCTGTTCCATACATTTTGAGCATGTAGGTATTGCACTTTTGTAGGAAACAGCTGTTCTTTTTAATAGCTGATAAAAAAATCTATGTGGGGGAGCTTAGAATGATGTACTGAATACGTGGTAACCGTTTTCGTGTCGGTGTCCCTTCCACCCTGTATTATGACATGATATTACAGGTCGCCGTATAACTCAGACGATGCCTGAGGTAGCTGCGCGGTGCGGGAGGGTATAGCGTCAGTGAGCGCTCAGTCATTCGTCCGGGAACTGGTGTCATTTTGTTAAAACTATCGGCATCAGACATCGTCTAAGTCAAGCGGTAGGTCTGTATAATTCTGTTCAAACTATGTGGCGGCTCGGAAGTTAGCTGCGAGTGACGGTCTGCGCAGGTATAACGTAAAGCTGCGCAGAACACAATTTTAGGTATCAGCGGAGCGCAGAGGAAGCATCGTCTTGAGTAATGCACAGACTCACTCGCAGCTAACTTCCGAGCCGCCATAAAGTTTGAATAGAAGTTGATTTACTTTTATCGAGACGTTTTGGCAAGTTCTTGTTTCTCACAGTCACAGGTATGATTAACAACAAGCATTATGACAAAACCTAGCTGCAGCACCTACCTGCAAACCGGTCGCTTTCGGTCTGCCCGGCATCACTGTGGAAGCTGTTGAACACAGTGATGAGGCATTCTCGCACATTCTGTATCTTACGCTCAGTTATAGCGAGCGATGTTATGAGACGCTTCAGCTCATCTCGCTTGCTTTCCTGCAACATTTTATTCGTATTATAATTCGGTAGAGAATCAGTTATATTTGAACGCCAAAAGTTACAAAGGACGTCACTCTCATCATCATCTGCCTAGCATTTTCCCAACTAGAAAAGGAAAAGGAGGACTGGGTCGGCTTCCAGTCTAACCGGATGCAGCTGAGTACCAGTATTTTACATGGAGCGACTGACTATCTGACCTCCACAATCCAATTAGTACTGGGTAATACGATACCCCTTGGTAAGACTGGTTGTCAGACTTTCGGGACTCTGACTATTGGACTACCTGTAACGACTGTCAAAGATCTACAAATGACCGCCGGGACCAACGGGTTAACGTGCTTTCCGAGGCACGGAGGAAACTCGGCATGTAATGGGTGGTCATCCATCCATGGACCAACCTAGGCTAAACTTTTTCTCTAGAACTGCTAACGATTCCATCACCTAATTTTGTCGAACCCCAGGACCACCTGCGGGACCTCCAGTCGGATGTGACTGGCTACTGCAGCCTGTGTGCAATACATTCAAATGATTGCGCACCTTAGTGGGCCGCTGCAAGGAAGAAAGATCCATCCGAAACTCGGTGTGAATGTTGTATTCCAAAACATGACCTACTTGTCAGAGTGAACACGGCCTAACCTGTACTTTAGACTCTAAAGTGTGTCCACAAAGGTTAAGAAGTCATAAAAACGCCACTGCGCCACATACTGGGCCCAAATAATTCGGCAACATATGAAGAAAGAAGCTTCCCAGCACGAGGGTCTGTAAAAGCAGGAACTAGCTAGATATAAATAAAGATAGAATAACTTAAGAGAGCTAAAAGAGTGATGAATATAAATGTTGATGGATGGAGAGGTAGAGGAAGACCAAGGAAACGATGGATGGATTGTGTGAAGAATGATATGAAAGAAAAAGGAGTAAATGATAACGGGACGGTTGTCAGAGGAGAATGGTAGAAAAAAAGGTGTTGCTCCGACCCCAAGTAACATGGGATAAGGATAGGAAGATGATGATGAAACTTATGAGGGCTCTTTACGGCGACTTTTAACCAAAATCTACACATTCTCAGCTCAGTACATTAAACAAATCATTTAAAAGCCACTCACAATAGCCTTATCAATAACTGCAATCTGTTTAGCTGCCTGCCTGTCGGGCACATTACCGCTGGCCACCTCGAACAAGCCGCGCCGTGACGTCACGTCGTCGTGCAGTTCACGAAGCGCGCGCACGCGGGCGTCTGCGCGCGCGCGGTCGCACCGCACTACTAGCAGCTCGCACGACTCGCCGGACAGGTACTCCTGAGGACAGGACGTGACGTATGAGGGTGCGGACACGAGCGGCCTGTGCAACATTCGACTGATCGCTAAATAGTCGCAACTTCAGCGTCTCTGCTCAAGTAGAAACGAACACGAAGGGCGAGATTCACCGCGTTTTGACATTACTTAGTAGGTAAAGTAAGCGTTTCATACGAATACGAACATTAAAGTTACAAAAATAAAGTACATATTTGTATGACACGCTTTCTATTGTTAGCAAAGTAATATCACATGTAAGCCTTTTTTTTTTTTTTTTTGATGGGAAATCATCAAATGACCCCCCCCACTCTGGGCGGAGCGGAAGGGAGTGTCAGACTTGTACTGACTAAAACCCATCCATGTTCCTTCTTTGCCCTTTGTGTTCCAGGGCCACGGTGTCTCTTTCGAACAGTCCCGCAGCTCTGGCAGGCATCGGCCCATGCGGACCCCTACTCGGTTGCTGACATCTCTTTGAGGCGCGCGTGGAACACAAACGCGCCGTCGACACGGCCTGTCGTCACAAGACGGCCGGACGGCGAGCTAGCCCATAACTCGCCGTCCACAGGCCCGCGCCTACGGTGGCCGGGAGCCACCACGTGACCCCCGACGCCCAGGGCGTCTCCCGCGGCGGCTGGGACGTGAGGTTCTTTCCCTCTCACGTCCTGCCACCTCCTTCACTAGCATGACTGCTTCACAGAAGGGGCTCGCGAACACTTACATAAGAAGTTGGCAGACTCATCCCACAATTAATTTGTTTTTCTCCATTTATGTATTTTTATCTCTCTTTACTATGTATTTTTTGTTTGCATGTATACAGGGTGTAACAGAAAGGGTATAGTCACAGTGGGACAGCTGATAATTTTGTCGCATTTACGATATTGGACCCATGAAGGAAGTTGTTCAGTTTGATGGTCTGCAGCATATCCTTTCATATGACTATACCCTTTCTGTTACACTCTGTTTATATTTTATTCTTGGAAATTTTCTCTGCAGCACCCTAAGATAGACTGGTAGAAAACGTGCAAAAAGTTTTAATAAATAAATAATGTCGGTCAGATCGGTGAATCTTGCTCTAAAGCTTCCTTTAGAATCTAAAAGAACTAAGACGAAATGATTGTGCGGGTGCCCTTATCCCAACAGTGTACTACGAAAGAGAGAATACTTACATTAAGTTGTGTGAGTGAGGCAGCGAGTTTCTTCTGCGTGTTTTTCGTGTGCACCTTGTTCTTGATGGCGTTGAGAGCCAGCGTGCATTGAAGTGATGATGTGTGCGCTAGTACCCATTGTGGAGTTATCCTGTAGAATATTATGTTTAAGTTAATAGATTTGTTTTGGGTTATTTTTGTAAAAAATACAGCGTGTAAAAATCTTCGAATTACTAAAATGGTTTTGTCTACTGCTAAAAATCTTCTAATTACTAAAATGGTTTTCTCGTTACACTCAAAAAGAGTGTCTGTGTTCCGCTGTAATTTTTGAAGCTTTTGCTTTTTATTTTTTTATTCTTTGTTAACAATAGGAGGTACTGTGCCGCACGCAAAATACCTTGACGTGGTTTTGACGAGGAGTTGCGGACACCAGCCCGTTATACAATAATAATAGGAGGTTTTTATCTATACGAAAGTGCCATTACGAGGATAATCATTTTCTTTTATAAGTTAAATTTTTAGCGACGTATAGTCTTGTAGTTGTGACAAAATGGATACTTAGGAAAATATTACTTTCAGCGTTGACCTAAACTGAATTTGGTTTTGCAGTAGGATGCTGTTTTGAAACTGTGACACAAGGAAAAAGTAGGTAGGTTTTACGAACTCCTCATGGGCGTCGGGCACAACAGAGTAATTAAATACTTAAGTGCTTTTTTTTTTTTTTTTAAATTTTGCTCCACTCTAAGAATTTCTCCTGTAACGTGGGGGTGTTTACAAACATTTAAATTCACATACGACAACTACCTGAAGGCTATACAAATATTTGTTCATTGCGGGGATCGAACCCGCGACTCGCACCGCAGCAGCCACTGCGCCAACGGTGCCGTCGTTTTGAATGTCCGTAATCTTATATATAAAATTCTCGTGTCACAATGTTCGTTCCCGTACTCCTCCGAAACGGCTTGACCGACTCTCATGAAATTTTGTGAGCATATTGAGTAGGTCTGAGAATCGGCCAACATCTATTTTTTTTTTTTTTATATATTGCAAAACAACGTTTAATATTATAAAGAGGTCTATTAGACCCTACCTCTTATTTTCAGTCGCGTCATGTTCAACCGGCGCGTGTAGTGCGGCGGTGAGCGCCGCGCGCCGCTCACACAGCTGCGGCCACAGCGCCCCGCCGCATCTCGCTAGGGAGCTTATCTGCTCTTCTGTTAACACAAAAATATCTATTTACAAATTATTTTTTTAAAGAGGTGGCGAGACGATCTGGACTCGTACCACGAAGGCTGGTTCGAGGAGGCACGGGAAAAAAGCACATGGAAGGAATTGGTGGAGGCCTTTGCCCAGCAGTGGGACAGTACAGGCTTCTAAAAAAAAAAAGTAATTTTATGTGAAGCCTTCATAATCTGCAATAGAAGAAAATATGCAAGTTCTCTTCAGCAGTTTATTGAACCACAAAGCCGAGCCGGTCATTACTGTACATAATCGTCTTTCATCAGCTCGTCGGGAAACTCTGAATCATGTTTCGATCGGCTGAACACAATTTGAACCAAACCGATCGCCTAAGCCGTAAGGCTGCGCCGATGCATGCCGACCCTAACATGTGTGTAAGTAACACACATCAGAAGTACAAAAGTACATCAATAGAAGATGTTTTTTTGTGAAATTATTATAAAAATATGACTTCCCTATTTTAATCGAATTTTTTTACCAATTTCAAGGTTTGAATTTTTTTGCACGGAACCCTAATTCATCATCATCATCATCTGCCCAGCGTTTTCCCAACTATATTGGGGTCGGCTTCGTCTAACCGGATGCAGCTGAATACCAGTATCATTATTCCCACGGAACCCTAATTCTTTTTCTAAAATAAATAGTCTATGTTAGACCTTGTAACATTAGCTACCTGCCAGTAAAAGTCCTGATCTCCTCACCTGACCTTTCTGAAGAACCTCACCAATAGGGTCAGTGTATGTACCCTCCTGCGCGGCGTTGCCACTCACATCAGTCTTGTAAATACCTTTTTGTTAGTCGCCTTTCACTCATCCCAAAGATGTGGAGCGTTAATGGACAAAAATCCACCAAAATTATCGCACTTTGTTTAAAATTCATAGCTCCAGTGACCTTAGAGCTTAGACCATAATGTTTTACCCATAAAAAAAATTAATACTTTAAGTTATGAGCCAATAGTGATAGCTTAGAGGAAGACTGACCAGAATCATTGACGTCTCCATTGCTAGAGATGCCGGACGAGCTGGACAGCGTAGCGACGCTCACAGCGGCCGGCTGACTGTTCTGACGACGAGATGTCACCTTGTCTAGCTTACTCTTAAATTATACAAATAGATTTATCAATTAATAATTTGTCAGCACTGCGCTATGGTATCACAAGAGTCAAAGTCCAACCATTTATTTCAATAAAGTCATTAAAAGGCGCTTTTGTATATCAAAGCCGAAAGGCAGCACTTGTTCTCCCCGTCATTGCGATATTTTTTTCCTAGTTACGGAGTTATTGGAGGTCAAAGTGGCAACATTTTCATTTAAAAAAATACCAAGTTTTTAGTGTTATACTTTAAACACCTCCATGAGCTCTGTACCATTCAATGCATCCATCAAAAGTCGTTTCCCAGCAATAACGTTTGCATAGAGTTACATAATTTGATGTACAGAATGATTGGTTGACGGCTTCGTGAAGGGTCAGTTTAGATCTTGAAGAATTAATTCTACATCGATTCGCAAGGGTAGTTTTTAATATTTACTTCCATTCAGCATGCTCTCTCTCGCTCTTGTTCAGTACAACAGTGTTATTCATCCATATTATTACTGTGTAGTCTGTCTATTAAGATTTCACAAAAAAATGACTGAATGGATGTCGTTGTTGGGCTCACAGGTAGACCATGACTTGCAGACGTGTTGAAAGCACTCTTCTAAAATTGGTGTCGGTTTTTGATGCGATTAACACTATCATTTAGAAAATAATATTCTGGCCTATTAGTGTGTAACATAAAATACAAGGTGTAACATAATAAACGTACAAACTCGTGTGGTGACTCAGACCATGATACTAAACAACTTGTGTTCCACGACTTTTGGAAATTCATAGCTTTTTTTTTAGTTTTAAAATACATTTTGATCAGCTGATCGCGTCAATTCCTGTAGAAAGTTCATTTTTTTTGCGAATTTCAAGAACTCGTAGAACAAAAGTCGTTCAGTTTCATGGTGTGAGACATCACGCCAGAGGTTGAACTTATTCTGTTACAAAATTGTGCCATTGTATATACAACCTTAGTTTTAGTATATGCGAAACCTGAAACACGTGTCTTGTAACATAAAAATTTATGTAAAGAATCTATGTACAAAATTTCAAAACTGTATCATGAAAAATCATAAAGATAGAAGCTTGTTCTGTTACCTGGTTGTCCGCGCAAAAACGTGGTTACCACGCAGCGAGCCCGCGCGCGCCCCTCCAGCATCGTCTTGAGCTCATTGATAATAATAATTTGGCAGTAGGTACCTAAATTATTGCGATAGGTACTTAATATCGCTCGGTGTCCAACTTATAACTTTTTTTAAATATTGTTGGGACAAAATATAACATGATTTGAATCGATTCAGTTACTTATTCTGAACAAACTATATTCAGGTTTCGCATATACTAAAAATAATATTGTATAGTTACCTCCACATCCCCACAGTCTTCAACGCTGCACAGCGAGTCGGCGATGTTCCGGGCCTCTCCAAGGTTATACTTCTTAGAGCTCAACTCTTCAGCCACTTGCTGAAGCAACCACGCGCGACGCTGAGCGTCTTGGACCCGCCCGCGGGCTAGATTGCGGTGTGATACTGCGGGGGTGACAATGGTAGTTTTGTTTATTATAAATATCTTGGAGGAAATATTTAGGTTGTATCAAACATTTTGGGTGAGTGTTGTTGTAGTTGTGTAACAACATGCATTTAGTAATTCATCAGATTAATGACTTTCTCGTTAATTGGCGAGAAGAGACGCTACAGAGAACAGTGAAAGGAATGGGGGGGGCGGCCTTTGCTCAGAAGTGGGATAGTTCAGGCTAACAATAAAAAAAAAAACAAAAAATATATGGTACTGCTTTAGTATGGTAAGCACAATTCAGATTAAAGTGAAACAATAAATGAATGATCAATTACTATTATGCTCCGAGAGATCTAGCTTAGCCTGCTGATTGTTAGAACATAGACAAATCGTATTTCTAGACACTCAACAAAAAGAATAGAATAAAAGGACTCTCATTCCTAATTAAGAAACTGCTATAAGCGGCTTCCAGTCTAACCGGATGCCGTTGAATACCAGTATTTTACATTGAGTGACTGCCTATCTGACCTCAACAACCCAATTAGTATTTTGTAATATGATACTCCTTGGTAAGACTGGTTATCAGACTTTAGGACCACTGACTTCCTGTAAAGACTGTCAAAGATCTTCAAATGGCAGCCGGTACGGCTCGACACCGCGTCGATGAAATGTAAAGTGTGATCTTGCAATGTTAAAAAGCAGTACAACTACTTACACCTGCTAGAAACTTTATCCACCAGGTGGTTCAACTCCTGCCTGGCCTGCAGTACTCTCGTTTCTGCATCTTCTACTCTCTCTCTTAGCTCAGTCTGTTGTTTCCATAGTGACAGTTCTTCAGGCACGACCACACTTGAATCTGGCTGTAACGAAAATCAAAAGTCATTTATACTAATTATATGCATAGTTGGAACATTAAAAAATTATCAGTTGTCCGATGCATTTGGGTCAAGTAGGTTTTGAAATTTTGTATGGCACATCTGATAATTTTTTCGCATTTACGATATTGTACCCAAGGAGAAATTTGTTCAGTTTGATGGTCTGCAGCATATCCTTTCAAATGACTATACCCTTTCTGTTACAACCTGTATAAGCCCCAAAACATGGCGTTCACCACTGCCTAGTCTTTTAACGGAAGACACGGAGGTGTAGATAAAATAACTAAGTAAATAATACATTTTTGTTTGAATAATCTAGAGAACTGACAGCTTCGTTGGCTAGGTGGTCGCAAACGCGACTGCTGAGCATGAGGTCCTGGGTTTGTACCTGGTTGATGGTAATAAGCTCGCCCCCTATTACATGGGACTTTAACATAACTGGCGAAATGTGGGTGTACTATTAGATACATATACACCTCCGCCTAACCCTTCGGGTATCACTGGCGTGATGTTATGTTATTTTAGATGGGCCAACTGCCTAAAGACCACAATCACCTTGCTTCATGGGTAAAGTAAATACCATTGGCATGACTGGTTTCATAGAAGCCACTCTTGCAAATTATTCTATCAAGCAGGTATTTTACAATTTTAAATTAGAGCAAAACCAAAATCACAAACCTTGCAGAAAGCATTCTTCTTCTGGCAGCGCTGAACATCATTACAGAAGACTTGCAGCCTCTTCTGTCTGATAGTCTCCTTGGGTTCCACATGCTCCATCAAACTGCGCCACACCATATAGTACTGGCCGCGGCACATTCTGGTAGAAACATTTTAATAAATATATGAAAAATCGGACCGGCGTGTCGGACCACGCACAATGTAGAGTTGCGAGCCAACTGCTGAGAATGAAGACCTGGGTTTTAATATCAGATCAGGAACAGTTATTCGGTTTTTCCATCAGGAATTTCTTAGTACCAGCCACGGAGTCTGGATTGCTGGCAATACTCTCCTCCATTTACATGGGACTTAAACACTATTGGCGAAATTTAGGCTGTACTATTAGGTAAAGAAAGAAAGAAAAAATATTTATTTGTCGCAGGGACATGACATGCATCATACAAAATTACAAAAAATAAACAATAAACTATAAATTCAAAAGGACGGAACAAAAAAAAAAAAAAAGAAGAAAGCTACTCTAGCTAGTTAACAGCTTGCACGTCGGTTGCTTGGTCGTCGCCGTTGGTACACCTCTCTCTCTCTCTCTCTGTGTTACCACAAACTTATTAATTCAACAGATCGGGGATATAAGATTTTAAACTTTCATGGTCACTAAAATTATTATAACTAGAAGACGGGATATTTACCATGTTTATTGTTTTCTTTGAGTTCCCGATATTTCGGCGCTGTTGCAAGCACCATGATCACGGATAAACTGAAGTTATTGCGGGTGGGTGTTTATGAGCAGACAAATCGGTCTACCCTCTTTCTTGTTCGTTTTTTGCACTCAGTACCGCTACCACTGTCACTCACAACTCGATTCTGTTCCCGACACACGAAACTCACTGTGTCTGCTCGCGAACTTTTTTCGGCACTATTCCGCTTTTTACACAGCTGGACCACTGGTTTCCAGGCTTTCAACAGTTGAAACCCATCCTCCCGATTAAAAAATAACAAAAAAAAAAAAAAAAATAAATAGAAATATCGGGAACTCAAAGAAAACAATAAACATGGTAAATATCCCGTCTTCTAGTTATAATAGATCGGGGATAATTTCAAAAATTGATACACGCAAGTAAAAGTCAAGCTAATATTGATATTAATGTACGATGCAAGAAGAGGTTGTACCCTGAGGTATTCTATAGATTCTGAAAACTACTATCTCAAAAAAAAAGTTAAAATAACATTTTAACTTTTTTTATATTCTTTTTAGGGTTCCAATTTCAAATTAAACCAGTAAAGAATTTAAATAATTTCTCGCTGGCTGCTAAATATTGAAAAAAAGACAAAGATGCTTAATTACTAGGTTTTGCTTGCGGCTTAGCTCGCTTTATGTACGGAAATTACCCCACTGTAACGTTTTAAATGTAACCTATGATACTCGGGGATAATTTAGCTAACCGTTTGTGAAAGAATTTTCGGAATCGGACCAGTAGTTCCGAAGATTACCCCCTACTTACAAACAAATTGTACCTCTTCATAACACATTACACCCTGTATACTAATAAGTATACAGGGTGTAAACAGACTTTTCACATATCCGTCAACCAAGCATTCTGTACATCAAACTAAGTAACTTTACGCAAAAAATCGAATGCTGGGAATCGACTTTTTTTTTTGGGGGTGAAATATAACGTTTTAAGGTAGGACTCGATGGAAAGTATTCAAAGCATTGTGCTGTTGAATGGATTGAATAGTACGGGGGTCGTGGAGGTGTGTAAAGTAAAAATCTTACATTAAAAACATGTATTTTGAAAAAAACTTGTGAAAAAGTTGGAACTTTGACCCCCAATAACTCCGTAACTAGAAGGTTCCCACGTATGGTCTAGAACAAAAAAATTATCGCAAAGACGGGGAGAACAAGTCACTTTCGGATATGTTAAGAGTCTATTTACACCCTTTAGATAGATGATCTTACGAACCTAAACCTAACCTAATAGCAAAGTTGATGTTTTACACATTATTGTGCATTTATTCTGGGATTCTTCTTCCATTATTTTTTTTTGTTATACCCTTCACTAGGAATTTCTCCTGTATCGTGGGTGCGTTTACAAACATTTAAACTCACATACACAAACAGCCTGACCCGGAACAACTACCTGTAGACCATACAAATATTTGTTCCGTGCGGGAATCGAACCCGCGACAGGAAGCACAGCAGTCAATCGCTCGGCCACTGCGCCAACCGTGTCGTCTAATAAAAATATGTAGGTAATGCTAATAAAGTTTGTAATATGATGGCTTGATGACCTTTAAACTAGAAAATTTAAAGTTAAGAATGAACATATTTTTTAAGAATTAGATAAGGTCGAGGTGAAATCGCTCCAAGAATCAATTAGTATAAAACCACGATTTTTTATAAAATACTAAGAACACAGAATACTATTATTTTTTTAAATTAAAACTTTGTTTTTATTGCAAGCAAAAAATATATTTATTAAAGAAATAATACCCAAAAAGATTTTCCCGTACCGGGAATCGAACCCGAGCCTCCTGGGTGAAAGCCAGGTATCCTAGCCACTAGACCATACGGGAGATGAAGTACCTACGCAAAAATGAAGTTCAGTATCTAAACCCCTTTTTATTTATCATGCGTACATTATTTACAAACTACAAATAGACTTATAATAATAATATTAACAGAAATAAAAGGGCGCCAAAAAATTCATCCGCATCGCTTTCAACGAAAAAAGCGCCGAGATAACTGTTTCTTTCGCCAAAAAAAGACTAGCCACATGTAGACAAACAGCCAGGTCACATGAAGAGTCGACCAACCGCATGGCGATATCCCGGAAGGTGGGCACTCGGACCTCATGAATCCTAGCGTTTCAACACCAAACGGTTCAAACACTAAGATACCAATCAATTAAGCTTTTGTATTTGTGCTGTTTGAGATTTTCAGCACATGCAAGAGCCGCCCCACCACAGCACGCCATGCTAGGAAGACGGGACGACGCAAAGTTGTCGGCCGAAGTTGCATCCCACATCAAAAAACGCAGACACAAACCCACTACAAAAACGTAAAGGTCATCTTTCAGGTTTCGAACAAATTATACTAAAAAGAAAGAAAATTTGTTCGAATAAGATTTGAACAAAACGTTTCACGATTCACGTTTCACGTTTCGTTTTTCGTTTTTTTTACTTTTTGAGAGCAGGCACTTATTGTGAAACTGCAGCAGTAACTTTGTTTTTCATTAACAACGTATGAAAACCAAATTTAGTTTTGCTGTTGACTATATATTGACTAATAATAATTATATCAAATAAGTTAAAATTACTGTTATTATATCGTTTGGTGCTACGGGACCTTTTAAACACGAGTGCGACTCGCAATTGGCCGGTTTTTTTACTACTACAACGAACTTCCATTAAGTTTGGCCATAAAAATAAAATATTTTGGTCACTTGTTTAAAAGCGTAGATTATTGTAGCGTAGTTATTGATTCGCTGAATTTCAGTTTTTAAGTTGTTATCCCAAAGTAGAAATGGACAAGAGCGTTAAGTACTACATACTTAACGCTCTCTATTAAATAATGTTCCAAATATTTAAGTAAGACCTGTGATGAAGGAGTGGCTGAAGAGACGGCATGGCCCTCTGCTTTTCTGGCTGACACAGGTACTCTCCGGGCAAGGGTGCTTCGGAAAGTACCTGTGTTTCGACATGGCGCCGCACACTATGGAGGACTGTCAAGTCGCAGGCAATGCAGTGCCGTGATCTCGTCGCAGCGGTCGGTGGGGATAAACCGCGGCGTGCTCATTTTGCAAGAAAGTGATGGTCGCAGAGGAGGCGGTGGAAAGGGAGCGGGAAGACTCGACTTCCCTCTTTATTCGCAGCAGAGGCCTCGTATCGCGACCGGCAAGTGGCAGATTTGGGGGAATTTGTCACCTGAACAGACACAAGACCAGGACGGGCGCGCGCCTTTCGTATCTACCCCACACCAAAGGCTTTGTATGAGAGCAGAGAAAAAAATAGGAATGGACAAGAGCAAATCTTAGAGGAAATGTTACTTCTTCCTTCTCTTCTTCTTACTTCTTAATCTTATCTTAAGATTACAAGTTTTGAATTAAAATTCAGTAAATCAAATAACTTTTTTCATCTTTAAATGCATAGTTATCCAAGATCATCACCATCATTCTCCTGCCCTTATCCCAATTTATTTGGGGTCGGCGCAGCATGTCTTCTTCTTAAATACTTCTCTATTACTCGTCATATCAGCAGCCACCTCCTTTCTAGCCATATCATCCTTAACACAGTCCATCCATCATTTCTTTGGTCTTAACTCCGCCCCTAAGATTACCCACTGACCGGTCTTCCTCTACTCTTATAGCCATCCACATTCATACTCGAAATTTTCCTCCATTCAATGTGCTCATTTCTCCGCATCACATGTCCACACCATGACAACTGATTACAACAGCAAATAATTTTAATTTATATGCAGAACATAAAGCACCAAAAATATTGTTGGCTAAAAAAGTTTTTTTACCAATCAATCTAACATAAATAATTAAATTGTGATCAGCTTTGTAAAATGCCCAATGGGCGGGCATTTTTTGGTACCTTCAAACAAACAGCAGACACAGGGTTTATTATATCCCCATGGTTGGAATAGTAATAAAATTTGAAGGTGTTATTCCCCATAAGAATTTTTTTTTTCTGTCCGGTACTCTTATTTTTGGGTACGAAATGACTGATGTCCTTTATATTGCTTTTTCACAATTCAATAATTTTATTGTGCTAACAAGCTATATTGAATATCCTGTACCGTGCCTAGTGGTCGAAAATAAGGCAAGCAGTTCAGAAACCCTAACTATCATCATGAAGAGTAGTAAGAGTCAGTGAGTATTCTTAGGGGCGAGGTTATAAGGGCCTAAATTATTATGAACGTACTGCCACTATAATATGTACAAAGAGATTGAAAGACTCACTCGGCAAGTTTATCTACGGAAGGCACTTTATCTGGCGGACAACCCATTGACAGAAGCCATTCTGCGAACTTCTCAGGTACTTTATCAGCACTCAATTTTTCTTCATTCATTTTTATTCAGAATTACGTTTCTACAGTTTTAAAGTTACTATTTTGCAGACAATTTTATTCACAATACGCAACAACAAGCAACAGACGAATATTCAAATTTGACATCGTTGTGTTGTGACACTTGTGACAGCCGACGGATGAATCCATAGACAAATCCAACTGATATTCTCGTTATACTGGGAGTACAAACAGAAAAGACGTAAGACGAGGACGCGTCGCAGACGCGGCGCCCCTTCAATACAAAAAGTATAAAGCGTCGCGACACAAAATAAACAGAAAAGACAGCGCACGTACGAGACGCGGAAATGGAAAACGCGTCCTCGTCTTACGTCTTTTCTGTTTGTCCCGCCCCGAAAGCCACGAACGATGCTTCGCAGCAATATAGTGAAGAAAAATAAACTTGATTGATGGTCTAGAGTTAAAGTATATTTATATTTTCAATTTGAAAGACAGAGGTAAGCGGGCAAAGTGGCTCAGATATTTTTAAGGTCCTTATTTATACCTGACTATATCACAAGACTTGAATGAATAAGGCCTGCGCTCCACGATTATTCACTCCCGTCTCTGCACGCTGCCGGATTGTGTGCTCCGTGGAAAAAAAAGCTGTGCTCAGTAGAAATCCAAATAATACATTAGAGGCGGGCAAGAACATGATGATGATTTTAAACAATCAGCAAAAAGAAGTCCTATTATCTAATAGTCGATATCTAGCATTACCAATTCACCATCACACGAACAAACCGTGACGTTAAAATCTGGTAAAAGAAGTAAAATACTTGTATTCGAATAGTAAACCACACATTTTTGTATCAAGACATATTTTAATCAGGCACATATTTGATTTTGTTACAATAATACAATAATTTTAAATAAATTTCATAGGCATAGGTTTCTTCAATATTCCTTTGATGGGAGCGCCTTCAAGAGGCTGTTTCGGTGGCGGCGGGGTCTCCAATGGTGGCGCAATGCCCTCACGGGGAGAGACCGCTGTTCGATTTCGCCAGAAAGCACGTGGCATAAATGTATAGGTAGAATCGATAGCAGTGACTGCAACAAAACATGGTTATTACTCATTGTAACAATAAGAAGGGTCTACTAATACCGCATACAACCTGTTTGCAACACATGCGAAGGCATACTAATATTTTGTGGAATCCCGTAGCTGTTATTAAAGTGTCAATGATTAAAAAAAAAAGATTATAAGACATGATAGATTATTAGTTTTGGATTATTAATTAACAGAAAAATATATTAGTACGCACGACGGCCAATCAAGTTATAAAACCAGTTTATACGGATCTCTCTTTGTATAGAAAATCTATGCAAAGCGAGGCCAAGTTATACTGAAATTTACGGCTTCATGTGCCGCCGTGTGTACCTGTTTTACTGTTAAAAAGGGGTGATTACCTTTAGGCTTATTGTCAAACGGTTCAGTCATATAGAGGGCGCTTTGAGCCCTCGGTCCCGGCACCATATTGAGATAGAAGAACTCGTCGACCCCATGGCGGTTCGCCTCGATTTTGTTTTTCGCATGTAGTTGACGGAGGCGGACTACCTTGTCAAATTTCTGCATGAAGGTTTTCGACGTGTTGTGAATGACTATGGTATCCAGTACGCCTGCAATAAATAAGATAGATGTCCATGTGGATAAAATTACCTGTACATCGAAATGTATAAAAACAAAACTTTCGAGTTCACTAGACCAGCGTGGCAGGTCTAGTGAACTCTAGTGGTTGCAAAAACAGAGTGCTACTGCATGAGGTCCTATGGGTTCGTTCCTCTGTTAGTCAAAGCGTTATTGGGGTTTTCCAACACATCACATTGGAATTTCTCAGTAGCGGCTCGGGGCTTGCTGACATTTACATGGGAATTAAACATAACTAACGAAATAAGGGTGACAACCTCTTTTATGTCTACACCCTCAGGGTGTAGCTGCGAACCACCTACTGTTTTCTTTTTTTTTTTCTTTTGGGGAATTATCAAATGACTCCCCCCCGCCCCACTCTGGGCGGAGCGGAAGGGAGTGTCAGACTTGTACTGCCAAAAAAAACCCATCCATGTTCCTTCTTTGCCCTTTGTATTCCAGGTCCACGGTATCTCTTTCGAACAGTCCCGCAACCCTGGCAGAACCACCTACTGCTTAACCCTTCCAGGATTGCAGGTGTGATATAATTTTATGTTACGGACCTATAAAAACAAGAGGGCCATAACTTAGTAAATAATTGAGTTTACGTACGTAGTTGTGAACACCTCGCGATGATTGTCTCTTTATACCGATGCTTCCTAACCATAGGGTTGCCAGTAAAGTTGATTTCCACTAAACTCACCAGCGTGCACAGGTTATCAGCAACGGTCTGAAGTGCAAACATGCATTAATAACCAGATACTTTGGGTTTCGTAAAATTATGTTAAGCATGGTTACGAAACTGTTTGTTTTTACACGTAGCATAGCATAAGCGTAATAATTAGTCTATAATGTTCCCACTACTGCCACACGAGCTACTTCTCTATGAGAGGGAGTGGGCTGTTATCCACCACGTGGGCCCAGTGGGGATTGATTTTTGGCACGTCTTTGAAGCAGTGGTAATGATAATGAAATAAATAATTGACAAGTAACAGTGATACCACACAATACGGGTGGCTTCCTGCTTACAAGATGTAAACGGACCCTTCACGAAGTAGTCAACCAAACATTCTGTTCATCAAACTAAGTAACTCTACGCAAAAATTATAGCTGGGTAACGACTTTTTTTTGAGGTGAAAAATCACGTTTTACGCTAGGAATGTAACGCACTCAAAACATTGTGTTGATGGATGCATTGAATAGTACGGGGGTCGTATAGGTATTTAAAAGTAAAGTTATAACATTAAAAACTAGTATTTCATGTAAAAAATGTTGGAATTTGACCCCCAATGTTTCTGTAACTAGAAGATTCCTAGGGATGGTCTATAACAGTAGTGCCAAGCTGCTGCTGTTCCAGTCGCTCGGCAAAGTCGAGCAGATGCAGTCCCGCCGGAGGGATGGCGGCCAGAAGTGTGTCCAGGACATCATCACGTTGATGAAGAGCACCGACCCGGACGACGTGCCCGCTTTTGTGGCGAAGGAGCTTCATAAGCTGCCCCCAGTCACGTTTGACCACGTCGATGTCACCAGGTTGCTGAAGGATATCACAACTCTTAAGGCAGGCCTGGCCGAGGTTCAGTCCAAGTTGGAGGTGTCGAATAACACCATTGGTGAGCTACGTGCCGAAGTAGAGTTGTTGCGCAACGCTGTAACGGTAAATAGGTCACCTGATGCTTCCAACGTGAGCACACGTCGCGGAGCGAGAATCGCTAGCAACGGCAGTTTTGAGTCGGCGAGCTCCACTACGTCACTCGCTGCTGATACTGCACGCGTTGCAACTTGCGCCGCCGCTGTCGCTAACTCGATGCCGGTCGAGATAATGACTCGTGTAGGTACGTCGACCCCTAAACGTGCCTACGCCGCTATCGTCGGCACGCACAAATCTGTGTCGCGGACCCAGAAGGGGATTAAGAAGAGCTGCTGTGAACCTGGCAACAGGGATTCGAAAGAGCAAGGCCCAGCTACGGGCATGTGTGACAAGGATGGCTTCGTGAAGGTGGAGAGGAAGAAGAGGAAGAAGCCCTCTAGTCGTAACCAGTGCGGGACCGCGCTGGCAGGACCCAATGTGCTGCGTCCGGCGATACCAACGACGCAGTTATATGTGTCCCGGCTACATCACACCACGAAGGTTGAGGAGGTCGTGGAGTATGTCCGAGCGAAGACCAACTGGAGCTTGAGGGTTGAGAAGTTAGAGTCGCGCCACAACACGAATTTCAAGTCGTTTGTGGTGCGAGTTCCGACTCATCATATTGAGACCTTCCTCAAGGAAGAGTTTTGGCCGAAGGGTGTCATATATCGGCGTTTCCGCGGAAGGCTACGCGACACCACGCAGCGCAACACGACGTCGTCGCTTCGTGTACAATAGTTTTATATTTTCTTATTTTTATAAAATATGTATGATAGTCTATAAGGTATATATGTTATGGGTCTTTGTTACCTGAAATAAATGATATATTATATTATTATTATGATCCTTTATTTAACTTTACACAAATCTTATATATTTTTAAATATTTCTTAAACTAAAAACAATATAAAAAAAACATTTAAAAATATAAAAAATTGTAGCCCACCGGTATCGGGAACAGGGTCCAAGCTACCGGCGGTCAGGGCTCCAGAGAGAGGAACCTCCTGACAATACGAGCCGTGTCCAGGAGTACCGCTTTCTGAATCAAACCCTTGATCCAGCTGCCTAACGAGAGCCTCCTCAGGTATTGGTCGAGGCTCTTGGCAATTAAGCCATGGGCTGATACAACTATCGGCACAATGATCGCTGAGTCCACATCCCACATGTCGACAACCTCGTGAGCCAAGTCAAGATACTTGATTTGCTTATCTTTCTCGGCTTTCACGAGGTTCCCATCATGCGGGACCGTTATGTCAACAATCATTGCACGCCGCTCTGATCGATCCACCACCACTATATCAGGCTTATTGGCTACAATAGTCCTGTCAGTTACGATGGATCGATCCCAGTACAATGTGATATTGCCATTTTCGAGAACTGGGTCGGGCACATACTTATAGTACGGTACTTCCGATTCCACAAGGTTGTATTTTAGAGCAAGTTGCTGATGGATAATCCTGGCTACAAGGTTGTGTCTATGCAAGTACTCTCCGTTAGCCAGACGAGAACACCCGGAGATAATGTGACGGATTGATTCGCCTGGACGGTGGCATGCCCGACATATGTCAACCGTACCGTCCTTCACAATAAATCTCCGGTAGTTATTCGTCATCATAACTTTATCCATAATTGCACAGACAAAACCTTCGGTTTCTCCAAAGAGGTCCCCGGAACGTAGCCAGGCTACGGACGCTGGTAGGTCTACATCGGGCCCATGCAGGGCCCGGAAAAACCGTCCGTGAAGCTCCTTACTCTGCCATACTTCCATGCGGTCGTTAGTGTCAAGCACTACAGGTTTGCGCCAGTTCTCTTTAGCCAAGGAGAGCGGGGTGAGCCCCTTGTCCACTGCGACCACATCTCGATGCATCCCCACGTCGGTTTCAAGGAAATATTCCCTGAGACTGCATATCTCGCGATTGTGAAGAGTCTTAGCGTTTAAAAAGCCTCGACCCCCACACCTCCGCGGGATATACAGTCTCATAACAGAAGAACGCGGGTGATGCATTCGATATGTCGTCAACAATGTACGGACCCTCCTATCCAGGGCGTCTAGTTCTGTCTGAGTCCATTTGAGTATGCCGAAAGAGTACATCAGAACCGGCATGACCCAACCGTTGAAGGCACGCACCTTATTGCCGCCTGATAAAAGACTATTAAATACTTTTTTCAGACGGCCAAAGAAGCGCTCCTTCAACGATTGCTTCATGTCAGCAACATTGATGCCCAGCGCTTCCGACATACCCAAATACTTATAGGTTTCAGTTGCTGAGAGGGATCTAAGATTTATGGAATCCGAGAGCTGGGTTCCCACAGATTCCACAATCTCCCCTCGCTTTACATGCATGACCGCACATTTGTCCACACCAAATTCCATCCTGATGGCGCTACTGAAAGTTTCAGTTACTTTCAGTAGCTCCATCAGTTGCAAATCGTTGGGGGCAAAGAGTTTCAGGTCATCCATGTAAAGGAGGTGAGATATAACTTGACCACCTCTCCTCAACCGATAGCCTAGACCTGAATCCTCCAGCAGCGTGCTAAGAGGATTCAAGGCTAAGCAGAACCAAAGCGGACTCAAACTATCGCCCTGAAATATACCTCGCTCTATCCTTATCGGCTCGCTATTCCTCTGGATTTGCCGACATCCCGGATAGCGAAGGACTGTCCTCCATTGCCCCATACATGACATCAGGAAGATGCGCAGAGTTGAATCAACTTTATACAACTCTAGCACCCTCATGAGCCATGTATGTGGCACCGAGTCATAGGCCTTCTTATAGTCTATCCAACATGTCGACAGATCCCATCGGGAACGGCGAACCTGTTGACTAATGGCCATATCAATGAGGAGTAGCTCCTTAGTACCGCGGGACCCGTTCCTACATCCATTTTGAGAAGCGGACATTACAGAATTGTCATCAATGTGTTTGTTAATTTTAGCTCTCAAAATGGATGTAAGAACTTTATAGACTGTCGGAAGACAGGCAATCGGTCTATAATTTTTGGGCTCCGCAGTACTACCCGATTTATGGAGCAGGTGGGTTATCCCTGTTGTCAGGAACTCTGGCAGCGACCCTGACTCTAAGGCTGACTGGAACAGGATCGCCAGGCGAGCGTGCGACCTTGTAAACCATTTAATCCAGAAGTTGTGCAGCCCATCCGGCCCTGGAGATTTCCAGTTAGGTAACGGACGGACTGCACGAACTACGTCTTGGGGGCTGATAGTGATTGCCCCCATTTCTGGTACTAGATCGCACGCTCGCTCGACCTCCCGAGTCCATTCACCCTCGGTATGGCTAACAGGCACCGACCAGATGCTGCGCCAGAATGAACACATGGCATCATCATCCGGCAGGTGCGTGTCAGCCACACCTTGGTCGGGTCGCTCCCAAGCCCTATAAACCCACCTTTCATCTCTTTGGAATGTGCGATTCTGAGTGTATCGGTCCACACGCCGCTTATACCTACGAATACGGTTTGCCCATGCATAAACTTTCTGCTTCAGGAAGTCGATGCGCTCTGTGACACGGGACATGTAGTCTCGAGCACTGATATCAGTCCCCGAGAACGCCCGCCTCACAAAACGCATCACTCTAGGGCGAGTATTGCCCTCCCTGAAGCAGATCAGTTTGCCGATGAGTGCTCTGGCCTCACCAATACGTCGTTCAATCCTGTACTGCCATGACGGTACGGCTGGTTTAGGTCGTGTAGCTCTGTCATCAGAAAATTTGACATGAGCTACACGACATGCCGCTACAGCCGCACAATACAGGACTGAGTGAGCATCGGTGAGGTTTTCGCAGTTATCAAAATAGTTTGACAACTGCGAATCCAGAACTGCCACCAGCACCTTATTTTTGTTATGCATGGGCAAACGAGGTACGCGTGGTCTAAGATCGGGTTGCATGAACCGATATTCTCGAATCGCACCCTCCAAAGCACACCTCATTTCCTCATTGCACTGGGTACTTACATTAGTAACCATGTCATTACTCACGTTGTTATCGTGAGTTGGTATTATGGTAGACTGTGGTGGAACCACAGTCTGCGGCGGCGTGGCAATGACATGGCTACTCTGCATTTCAGTCCGCAAGCGATCAAGTACGGTGTCATCCAACATACCATTACGCTGGATGACTCGCACCTGATCCGACAGTCGTTGTGCCGACACGTTGACAGCTGGCTCAAGCACCTGAAACAGAGAGAGCATCCGAACACGGTACGCGGTCAGGTTGTTACCCCCCTCTGTAGCCCCATAGTATGCGCGCATGACATTTGCATTAATGGATTGCGTCCATCGCATGCGCGGCACACTCCCGCCGGGAGCTGGGACCCTATCAGAGGCCGGTGGGCCTCGAGGTCCTAAACCGTCCGGCGGCCGGCGTCCTCCTCGTCGACGAACAGGTGGTGGCGTCGTCGGCGGAGAGAAATACTCGTCGCTCGAGCTCGACGCAACTGCCACGGCCGGTGTCACAGCACTCACGATTGGGCTGGATTCCGGCGGCGGCGAGGCGGAGCTGAGCGACGGGTCCGGAGGCGATAGGCGTGCGCGTCGTGTACCTGATCTCGTCAACATAATATCATCGTCATATCTTCATTTCTTTTATATATTTCGGAAAATTTTTGACACACAATGACACGTGTCAAATCAACGGTGTGGTTTTCTTTATTGGTTTCAATTTATTTTCATTGTAATTTTAGTATTTTTTCATTGATATTATTAAATAAAATTGGTATTGTAAAAGGGTGGTATGATTCAAATCTTTCGGTATACTAAAACTATTTAAATTTAAGAAAATTTGGTAAATCCGATATGAAGACGTTTGCTTATTATTATTATTATTATAACAAAATAATGATCGCAATGACGTGCCGGGGAGAAAAAGTGCGTTTCGGCTTTTCGTTAAGGGTACTTTTACATCCACAAATTAGTCAAAACGACATGCCACATGTTGCTTGTCACGGCCGTAACCATCAAGGCCGAGGCCAAGGCATACTGTTCTGTATTTATAGTTATGGGTCAAATGCCATGAGGTAAGTTATTCCACATGCTAGATATTCCAGTCGTAAGTTCTCATTGAGAACAGTCAGTACTTACTTGATAATCGTGAAGCATATTCTTTTTTGCCACGAGCACCTCTAGTCGTCTGAGAGGCTTCACCCATGACATGTCCGACAGTTTATTCTCTGATACATTTATTATTCTTAAGGAAGCCTAGAAATCAAACCATAGTATCATGAAAAGTTGTCGACCGTTAGTGAGTGCAGTAGTCCCTACGCACATTTCACCTGTTATAGCCCTATTTAATAGTGGGCGAGCCTATTGCCCAACCGGGCTTGAGGTCACACTCCGTGCTGCTACTGAGAATGTGATGGCTAAACCCAACAACAATTAAGTGTCCAGGAAATCGAACCCAGGACTATTATGCTCAGCCAGCAGCAGCACTTGTGACCACTAGACCAACGAGGCAACAAATAGCAGTTTTACAAAAATTGACAAAGGAAATCGTGTTGAAGTTTAGTTTGGCTAGACATCACCATCATCCACAGTGTGATTTCACCCACTGCTGGGTACAGGCTTCACTTTTTTTGTGCCAATCTTCACGCTTCTGTGCCAATCTTCAATCTTCTGTGCCAGCCCTATCCAGTTTTTACTCAAGATGGCAACAATGTCATCTGCCCGTCTCGCCGCCGGACAACCAACACTTCCCTTACTATCAAATCAAATCATTTATTATTATTTTTTTATCAAGTCATACTTACACCAATAAAGATGACGGTCCTAGGATCAAAGCATAGGGAGTCTGGACTGTCCAAATTCTGCTTTTCTATATGCAATTCTTCCAAATACTTCAACCCTTCCAAATTTTCTACTACACTGATCCTATTGTTGCCCAGGTAAAGCTTTTTTAAACGATGCAACGCGCGTAAACCTTCCAGTTTGGTAATTTTGTTCCATTGTAAGTGTAGATGGGTGACATTATAAAAATTTTCTAGGTTTTCGATTTTTGCTAGCTTGTTATTGTGATAGTAGGCGTATACTAAGTGGTTTGGATTCTTAGGGGCAGGCTGTGAAAAAGGTATAAAAAAAAAATAATCTAAGAACAAAATAGGCATTAATTTATTAAAGTGCCAATTGCAAAACTCAATAACATAAAACCGTCAACTGGGCGGAAAATGAAGAGATAGAGCTGTGATCCGCCACATGCAGCCATTAGAATATAATACCCATCACTCGATAGGATAATGCGATACTTACAATTTTAGTTATTTCCTTCTCATGCATAAACAAATGTGTTTGTTTTTTGAAGACATCTGAGTTTTTTTGGCGTAATAGTGTTTTTGCTTGCTTACGCAATTTAACTTCGGTTTCCTTTAAATAGGATAGTTTTGGTGTCTTATTCATGATTAAATCTGTTTAAAAATACATTTTTCTAAAGTAAAATTCTTCTCGCAATTGTTGAATAATCGATCAAACTTTGAAAATGGCGCCTGGAAGCCAGTATTATATTGATACTCTGTGCCTGGCAGTCTAGTTGCTTTTTTAATGTCTCAATCGGAAAACACGTTCGGATAGTTTTGGGCCACAAAAATCCATTATTATGGTTGGCAGTTTTTGTATAAACATATCTAAGATTTTGTATTAAGTAAATTATTGAGCATTGAAACTGTCACTTACGGGATACCGTCCGTGATTATTCATTATTGTGATTATAAAAGTACTCTGTGATTGTGATCTCCCGATATCTCGATGCTGTTGCAAGCGCCTTAATCGCGGGATGACTATAGATAATATATAAATGTATAAAATGATACTATTAAGGATTCTGTGCGTCCGGTTTTACGACAGACAGATAGATTGTTTGATGTTGTTCCTTTGCAATATTGCAAACATGAAAAAAAAACACTAACTGTCTGACTGACGTTGACTACTTGACTTGACGCAATGGACGTAAGACTAGGCAGTATGGTCAAAAGACTATAGCCTTCCCTCGGGGTAAATAAAAAAAAATTGACGTTTTTTTGTTGAGCTTTGCCGCTTTGGGTTTATAAACATTTGCCACAAAGAGAACTCATAAAAAAACTTCTGCAGTATTTACGAAACCTAACCTCAAAACTTATTTTGCTGTGTTAAGCAGTAAAAATGGGTGAAAGATACAATATCCACAGTCAACTTGAGCATCTTCAGAGCAAATACATCGGTACAGGACACGCGGATACGACGAAATATGAGTGGTTAACCAATCAGCACCGAGATTCTTGCTGCAGTTACATGGGTCACCCGGATCTGCTAAGCTACTTTGCTATCGTTGAAAACGAGTCAAAGGCTAGAGTGAAATTCAACCTCATGGAAAGAATGCTTCAACCTTGCGGTCCTCCTCCGGAAAAGCCTGAAGATTAAAATACTATTACTAGTTCTAAGTTCTCTTTAATTTATGTTGTGTATTGCAATATTATGTGAAGTGATGTTGCCAACTTTCCATTAAAGTATTAAGAAGTGAAAAGGGTGGTTTTTTGTATGAACTTCTTCCTCTACACAGCTAATGAGCATAGTTAGTGTAGGTACTACTTATATACAGAGCTACATCCAAATTCTATACAAAATTAGTACCCAACTTTACCACTTCACCTAAACATAAAATCAGTGAAACTGTTTTCAGATTTTAGTGGCACACTTAGACATCGCTTTATTGCAGGAGGGGTCTGCTATATGCTAATGCTAAAAATGAGAGTTGGAGCTCCCGATTTACAACAACTAGAGGATGTCAAATAAAAGCTAGAGTACCTAGGCAAAAAAAAACTGATTTCCTACTGTGAACCAACTTATTGTCCACCAGGCCCAGAAAAATTCAGACCTTATCATGAGAGGATTCTGTAAGCACTACACAAATACTGAATCCTGCTATAATGAAGTAACCTCTTACGGACCTATCAGCTTACTGCAAATCTCATCTAAGGTCTTCGAGAAACTGTTACTACACCAAATCCTCTACAGAAAAATAATGCCATACCTAATCACCAGTTTGGCTTCAGGCAACAACATTCCACAGTAGAGCAATTCCATAGATACAGAGTATTGCTCTTCAGTCTTTTTCTTCTCATATAACAGGCTTTTGTTTAGAGTACAGCAAAAAGGACTTTTCTGCAAAACTAGGAAAAGCCTCCCCGACAGTTAACATCTGCTGTTCGTACCTGTTGGATAGACTCTTCCAGGTGCAGAAAGCCTACTCCACTTGAAACTTCTACCAAATAGAGGCTGACGTGCCACAAAGATCAGTCCTGAGACCTGTATTGTATACTAAACATTCTACATCTGACCTGCTACCAGTAAGCTCAGGGGAGCTTGCAACACAAAAATTAAAACAAGCCTTGATGACATTGCCAAGCTCCAAAAATGGAGAGTAAAGGCTAGCGCATCAAAATCAGCACATGTTATGTTTACACTGCTACAAGGAAATTGTCCTATTCTAAATCTGGAAAATACTACGCTCCCATATCAAGATAGTGTATGATATCTTGGGCTAGACCTAGACCGACGCCTTACATGGAGACATATCAAAACTAAGAATGGAACTCAAAGTTCGATACTCTGGCCTATCCTGAATACTGGATCGAAACAGTAAGCTTAGTAAAGCCAAAAATCTACTCATATACAAGTGTCCTTACACCTGTCTGGTTGTATGGGGTACAGCTCTTGCAACTCTAATGTTATAATAATACAGCAAATGTAAAATAACATGATACTCAAAAACCTATGCTATGTCTCAAGGTGCATCACCAATACAGAAATACATCACCATCTGGGGATGAGCATGGTGAGAGAAGAGAGCTTTATAACTACGCCCCAATAAATTGGCTGCTAAGCTGATGACTTAGTTGTCCTACTTCTCATCCCATTTTTCATTACACATGTCTTGATTGAACTATTGAAGTAGCTATCATGCTTATAGCATCTTACATACATCATTTGGTAAGTAAAATAAAACACAAACAGCAAATCTCATGCAAAATTTAATAATTTCTTCCACTCCTCCATCTTGGCGTTTAAAAGCTGCTCCCTTTCGTTTGCTTCCTCCTCCAACCGCTTCCGTTGTTCGAAACACTTAAAAACATTTGCAACAAGCACTTTTTGCATCATTGGCACAAGTCTTGCACACTCTTTTTCTAATACTTCCATAGCTTGCGCAATGCACTCAACGTCCATAGACCCGACTTGTGTGAAGTCTGATATTTGTTTTAATTCGGAGAGCATTGATAGTGTTAATACTCCGTGATTTGTGGGAGTCTCTGGGCTTATTAGAGCGAAGTTTTCTTCAGCTTCTGTTGGGTCTACAAACATCCTGTCCCCTACTATGGCAACGGAATAAGATGTTATGACATCATACATTGGGACGGCGGCATCTGCTAAGGCAAGGCCAGCAGCATTGATTGCCGCTGATAGACACGCTCCATCGTTTTCCAGAATGTATATGAAGACATCAACCTGTAAATGAGAAGGCATTTTAGTATTTATAATGTGGGGGGCATAACTGGTATAGGTTTGTTAAGAAAATGTCAAATATTTGGAAACATTTTCATTAGCTTATGACATAAATTGAACAAAAGATATTTGAAGATGAGGGGGTGCAGGTAAACATATATTACTTTTTCTATAAACTACTACTTTGATAAAGTAAGTTGTTCTTTTTCAGTGTTGCTTCTAGTGCAAATATCCTGTGTTCAGCTTCAGAATAATTACTCAAGTATCATACACCCCAACCCATTGGGGTGAGGGTGGGAATTTTTACTGCTACTATATTGATACTGGTAGTAAAAATTAATGTTCCTAATTTAAAATAATGAGTTTACCTAAAAGAAATCCAAAGAGACTGTGGATGGACTTTGTAAAAGGGACGAGTACTGATATAAACAGTAATAGCGAAGTATCAAAAGAGAAGACATGCTGCACCAACCCCAAATAAATTGCACTAAGGGCAGAGGAATGATGAAGAACATTTAAGTACCTGATAGTTAGGGAACATGTGTCTACACACAGTAGGCTCCAGGGCTTTCCTCAGAGCCACAGATAGAGCTTTCTCTTCAGCATCGGGTACGTGCGGCCGCCGCCGGCGCGGACACGAAAATGGCGCGAATTTTACCTCACAGAATATTTGGCCAAGTTGACTGAAAATGGAAATTAAATGATGAAGATAGGAAGATAAATCACTTATCTTGTATAGGAGTATAGTTATAATGTATAAACAATATTATTCAAATAAATACATACGACACGAAAGATAAACTTTTTCGTATTATGAAAGATAATAAACTTTTATTAAACAGTGTGATCTACTTTGTGGCTTGTGAGCCTATGTTGTGAGAATTTTAACATTCAGTCAGTAAAGTATTATATACCTGAATTCGTTCTGGTGTGGTATTTCCCGCGGATCGAAGACAGAACAAACGACCTTTGTTTTTCTCAGTTCAACGTACGAGGATCCCTTTGCCTGTGACACCATGTCCGTCCTAGCGACTGAAATACAACACTCAAGTTAAAATTCCAATTCTCATATAGAAACAGCCATTAAAGTCAAACCAGTACATACAAAACATACACATGCTACGCGCTTCAGATAAAGCGCGCCCATCTTTACGAACTCCTTTATCATCCAGCAACTCTTTGTTAAGTTCATCGTAGGTCTTTAAATAACCCTTTGTGAAACGCTTGTATGATATACTGTCTTCAGGGCCGTTGAATCTTCGGTAATCGAGAGGCATTTTGATCGTATTTTGATTTTTGTTATGAATACATTGGTCCCCCGCTTCACATAACCTCAAACAAACTTTTACTGACGTCTGTCTGACCTGACACTGACTGACTGATAGTGATGCGATGTTTTGCTGCGCTTCGTTTAGTTTTGTTAGGCCTCAAGCATAAAACCAGGACTTGCTGCGCCATGCCATCGTGTCTTACTACAAACTCAAAACATCGTTTGCTAACATAATAGACTCGCGGGCTTATTACGTATCTTGCAGAAGTGTAGCGATGGCAAAAATTACGCAATAATTGCTCTTTAATCGCAAATCCCAGCTTTAGCTCCACCGTGCAGTATAGGATAAGATATATTTATTTGCTCAAACATGTGTACATACAATAGTAAAAAGAAAGAAAAGAAGAGAAGAGATTTGAATTTAACATGGTTTCTGAACTCAGTGAAAGTACATGACAACATTACACTAAACGTCAACGTCGTCAACAGTCGGTTAACTGATGACACTGAAGTCATGTCAAATTGCCAACTGAAACGTCAGTTCGATCAAGTTTATTTCGATTTTGGGTAGCGAAAATGTTAAATAGATTATAAAAAAACGTGTATTGAAATATTATAAATTGGCACCGCTATGAAATAAGGATAACTGCTCGTTATTTTTGTTATAACTTGTGCGTATCGACTTCGCGTAAAGTAAGAATAAAATGTAAGTACTTTTGTCTGACATTCACGTCGACGACGGACGTTCTGAGGGTGACGTTTCAAAGCGTGTTACACAAATTCTAATAATGTGTGGAAGAATTCAAATCGATTAATAGGTTATTAAGGTATTCGATAGCAAATGGTCTTGCCTGTCCAGTTCGTAGTCGTTAAGCGTTGACGAAAGAAACAAAGGTTGACTGCGCTCAGTACCTAGGTATCTAACTCGCGTTTTGTGATTCATGAGAATTGACCAATATTATGGTCTGGACTTCGTGAGTTTGTTTCGGTTGTTTCTTCTCAGAGTACGTAGTCAGGTACCAGCTTCATCTAGTAAAAAAAAAAGACTTGTAAAAGTGATTGTAATAATCTAGGTATTTGCAAAATAAACATCATCTATCATTAGTACCTGTATAATTCATTGCATGCTATTGTCAAGCTCAAATCATGTTGGTGTTTATATTAATTTTGTTTATATTAGATACACAATTCAATAAACCTTATCTCAAACACAATTTGCCTATTGTTTGGAGAAATTATTGTAAGAGTTTTAGCTGTGCCTTTCTAGTGAGGAATTTTGTTAATATAATTAATCCAATAATTTATGGTTCTCTGTTGGCCTTTTTTTTTTAATAGCCTTGTACGTCCTACTGCTGGCAAAGGCCTCCCCCATAACCTGTCAATTGTTGGCATCTAAGTAGTTATTCTTATTAACACCTCTACATAAACCATTTTCTCTTAATGATAAAATTATTTTATTATGTTACTCATTTTATCAGCAGATCACTCATTAACACTAATGGGAACTTATCAATTAACATTATACCTAAATTAATTAATCTTACATCAAAGTTGGCGATTAAATACTATTTTATGAACCTCTTTACTGTCTCTATGGTAACTAGTATTTTGAAACTGAAACTGTGTAAACAGTCCCTTTGGAGCTTGGCCTTGTGGGCAACAAGTGTTGAATTAATATGAAATGTTTATTACCACTACAGTAATTTTATTTTCATTCTACTAATTAATGGTGGCTAAAACTATTGTTGGTGTTAAGTGTAGTTAGAATAACATCACATTGTTTTTTTCCAAAGGGTTTGGTAGAGGGACTTAGTATAGACAGAACAAGCTATCAACATGGATTTTTCCCAACTATGTTAGGGTCGGCCTCCAGCCATAGCTGATTGCAGCTGAATAACTGTATTTTACATGAAGTGACCACCTATCTGACTTCCACAACGAAGTTACTGGGTAACACAGTCCATGGGCTTGCTGAACCGAGTTTTGGTCCCATAGTAAAACTGGGAAAAACCAGATTTCCAAAACCGGGTTTTGCATGCCCTACACAGTAGCCCTTGTTGGAACAAACTTGTCAGACCTGGTAGCTTTAATTGGAATCAACAAAATCACTATGAATACCGAGTTGTTGAATCTCTTCAATGTTAGAGTGAATCAGTTTCTTCTAGGCAAGCATGGTCCACCCTGGGCTGCATGATGATGCAGCTAGGCCTCAATCTGCCTAGTGTTAAGCGACACACCAGGCAGGTAGGCAGTAACACCAGGCAGGTTGTGGCCAAGCCTATTTCGGGTAGATATAAAAAACCTTTGAAATTAAGTTGTAGAATGAAAACTCCTAATAGGATGTATCACAAAGTTTGACACTGTAATACATTCTATACTAGTTGTTGCAACTTGCCTGCGATGTAGGATGAAAAGCAGCCTATGTCCTGCTCCAGGTCTCAGACATGAAAAGGTTGTTACCTTTTCATGCCTGAGACCTGACACAAACAGACTTCATTTTGAATTTATAATTTGCAAAGTATACCACTAATATAGGAAAAACCTAAGCTAGTAGGACCAATAAAATTAATAAGAAAGATGATTCATTGCTTCTCCAATACCCTTGAAAATTCTTATACTATACAAAACTTGTTTAATGTTGTTTTAGCTACAAACAAAACCTGTATTCAATAAATTTTTCATTTCCTTATCCTTATGATAAATGCTTTTGTTGTTAAT
The DNA here is from genome assembly GCA_963576755.1 of Noctua janthina. Lineage (NCBI taxonomy): Eukaryota > Metazoa > Arthropoda > Insecta > Lepidoptera > Noctuidae > Noctua > Noctua janthina. The sequence goes on along the minus strand of OY755068.1, from coordinate 9,658,163 downwards.
TGGTAATCAACTTGTATTAAATTTATTTTAATATAATATAATAATATAACTCTATGAAAAGTTGTAAATAAATATTAAATTAAACATATAGCAAAAAATGTTAATCAGGCTTTTTTTGCTATAAATAAATATAAATTAAATTTAATATGTATTATTATATTATATTAAATTTAATATAATACAAGTTTGTTGCCAATAATTCTATATTAAAAATAAAATTGTCATTATCATATCAGCCAAAAGACATCCATTGCTGACTCACAATAGTGTTGTGATTAATATAAATTCTTTAATGCAGGCTTGGTTGGTTTTACATTGGAAACTGTATGTATAAAAGTAATTTAAAACAGAAATGTTTTAGTGATAAAATAATAAATTAAATGGTCTATGAAAACCAATGGTGTAACTTTTGGATTGTGTTGTGCAGTGCATGTTGGTATGTCAAATACCGTTAATGTGAAAATATGCCAATACTAGGTATGAAAAATATATTTTAATTTTTTTAATTTGGATGGTATTGAAATACTTTTGTAATCATTACTTTATTGCTAACTTCTGTGTTAAACCGTTTAGATTATGTTTTGTTTTGGTCAACCAATCACAATAGTTTAATTTTATTGATTAAAGATTTGTTGACTTGACTCGGAGAAAATTATCTTTATCCAACATCATCCTATGATAGAAACAGTGTTTATAATCATAATCTTAAATAAGGACCATACCATACTTATTACCCAGTAAATGCATAATTATATCCACAATAATCTGTGTAAAATACAGCTTAGCATTAAATGAATGGATAATCTATCAAATACACCGCACTAATTCATTATGTTTATAGTAAGTCAATTTGTCACGACGTTAATAAGGCTATTAACTAGACAAAGCAAATTGCAGATCTCATGTGATTACACCGTGCATCGTATTGCATTGTATTGTAGGTATGCAAAAATTTGGACTTGGGATTCCATTTTAATATAGTATAATGAATAGATCAAGTCGTCTTACAACGTCAGCCCACTTCATGTATTAAATTAATACTAAACATTCATGAAAAAAAATAGGTATTTATGAGATTTTAATAATTTTAAAATACAAATATTATTCAGTACGCATGACGTAGTTAAAACACCCTGTTGCGAGCGATGTTCTACTGGACTCGAGCACTGGGTAGGTATTGTTCTCCCGTTTAACACGTATAATCATTAACAGGTGTTTCATAATTTTATTCTAATTTTTTATAATTATTTTTCTTTGTACCTATTATGGAAGATAAAACAAAAATCGCGCCTAGAGCTATTTTATGTCGGGTACATTGAGTGGACGACCTTTGTAAGATGACTAAAAGTCACGGTATATAAGTATCATATATAACACGTCTGTAATCCTCGAAGGGTTATGCAGTGTCCTTTAGAATCGCAGGAGTATAACTTCCAAATAAATAAAAAAAAAACTAAATAAATATACGTTTTTGTAAATGTTATGAAATTGATTAAATCATGCTATGAATTATTTAATTGAGTAGTAGTAAAGAACATAAGACGTACATTTATTTGCTATGTGGTTGATCAAAATAGTTTGATTGGTTTAGAATCTACCCGCCATTCTGACGGCAGGGTGGCGGCTTGCTTTAAAATGACTTTTGCTACACATACAACACGTACATTAATACTTAATTTAAGTACATTTAGATAGTTTATTTTTGATTTCAAAGTCATACAACCGCGATTCTGACGGACACGTTATGCAGAGGTGTACCTATTAGTAGGTACACCCACATTTCGCCAGTTATGTTTAAGTCTTATGTAATAGGGGCGAGCCTATTGCCATCAACCAGTCACAAATCCAGATTCCATGGCTGCTACTGAGATATTCAAGTTACTAAATTACCCGTGTGAAGTTTTGGCGGGTCGCTAGTAATTAAGAGTGTTAACGTCTTACGGCATTTCATACAAACTTTCAATTGATTATTTTTAAATGACTGAACCGATTTTAATGAAACTTCGTACGCATAAGCAGGATAGTCTAAAAACTTGACAGAGAACCTTTTCGAAAAATAGTGTTACAGCTAAATTAGACCGATTTTTGATTTTCCATAGAAACAGAAATTTCTAATTATCTTTTTTTTTTTAAAAGACATTTCTAAAGGTTCTCTGTCAAGTCTTTTGACTTATGCATCCTACTTATGCGTACGAAGTTTCATTAAAATCGGTTCAGTCATTTCGAAAAAAAATCACTTGGAAGTTTGTATGAAATGCCGTAAGACGTTAACGCTCTTAAACATACAGCTATATTTTAGAGAAGATACCTGCCAATGCTATGAGCGCTATTAACTTCTTGAGTGCTTATAGTTCTTGGGAATTGGCTTATCTCTTCTTCTTAGCGTGTCGATGGCATTCTAAATTGAGTCAGCCCAGAACTGAGCTACTATTTTGGCGCTTTCGGTAGCGTCCATCAGTTCTTGAAGTGAACAAACAACAGGACACGCAGGACACGATATTAAGTAATAAGCAGTAGCAGTAGTAATTGGCTTATAAAACTAGTTTATTTTTCAACCAGTCAAATTATTTTTGGCTGAGATATTGACATATCTGGGAGCTCAATCATTTTATCATTAATTCATCAAGGTTTTAACAGCTAGGACGAAATTACTCCAAGTTTTTAATAATTTGATAAGAATGCCACAAAAACGTAATAAACACCTTTATCTATTCATGCATTAGTTTCTGTTTTACACTGTCACAGTACTGTGTAGGTATCACATATTCAGATTTTTATTTTCTACCTTTGTGTGTGTTTGTAATTCACTTTGTTTTTATTCATTCCTCTATCGCTCTTTAAAATATACCTACATAATATACAGGCAGAAAGGGCACCGATGCGAAAACGGTTACCACAAATTCAGTTCATCATTTTTCAAATTTTTTATCAGTTAATAAAAAAAAAAAAACAGCCGTTTGACTGTGTAGGAATACGTGTTAACTGTTTTCGTTTCGGTGTCCCTTCCACCCTGTTATAGGCAAAAGTAAGGTGGGACTCTTTCAAGTTAGGTGGAGCGACAATCTTCGCGGAGTGGCTGTTAGCAGCTAGATGAGAGTTGCCAAGTAATCGAATTGATTTGCGTGCTTTTGGAAAGACCTATGCACAGACGCCAGCATATTATCATTATCATTATTTCAGCCGAAAGACGTCCACTGCTGGACATAGGCCTCCCCCAAGTATCGCCACATTGACCGGTCCCGTGCGACTCGCATCCAGCGGGTCCCTGCAACCTTCACCAGGTTATCAGTCCACCTAGTGGGAGGCCTTCCAACGCAACGTCTTCCGGTTCGCGGTCGCCAGCATATCAAGCTACCCAAATCAAAAGCTACTCATATTTTCCCAATCAACCTTGATCATAATGCTTGAGCGATAAAGTTAAAAAATTATAGAAATTTGACAGATTGTAGTAGCTTGATGTGATGGCGTCTGTACAGCAGTGAACTTCTGTAGGCTGATGATGAAGATGACTTTCATCATTATCACCATCTACAGCCCGATTTAACCCACTGCTGAGTATAGCTATGCTTGTGCCAAGCTTCACATTCTTGTGCCAGCCTCATCCAGGATATTATTATTATCAGGCAGGCAGTTGAGACAACTGATAGCTGCCTGTATCCTGCTGTTCCCCACTAGATTTTCTTCTTGCAGTGTGATTTATGTATGTTAGCCTAATCGATTTTTGAATTGGTTACCTACTTCACTAATTTTGTTTAAAAAAAGATACTAATCAACCATTAACAACGTTTACAGAGTCAAGATGCTGAAGAAAAGGACGGTCTGCTTAGCAGTGGCAGTCTTCATGGGGACTGTTGCCATCTCGATGGCGCAGGACCATCTTCCTTTGCTGCCTTCCGCCGACCCCTCCTTGGATTCTAGTACAGAGGTATGTTTACTTTTTTAAATATCGAATTGGTTGACAAAGGAGGTTTTAATCTAAGGACGAAGGTGCCAGTTACCAATTAAAAACTACGTGAGTTCTGCTAATGAAAATAAGTAGAGTATTAGTAGTCCAAAATGTAACTGACGGAGCTTATCGAAGCGTATCGGAAAAGACGTAAGCACTCTGCCGAGCATACATAATAATGAATCTTTGTTATGTGAATATATGTACAGCAAATCTGTAGCATGTTAAACTATCATGGTCATTAACATTATAATTAACACTAGAAACGGGATATTTACCATGTTTACTGATTTCTTTGAGTTCCCGATATTTCGGCGCTGTTGCAGGCACCATGATCACGGAAAAACAAACATCGGAAATCAGTTTCTGGTGTTAATAATAAATCTGTAGCAGCAAAGCTCATGAAATAATATATATATATATATATACACAAGCACCTGAAAGTGTTCGATAAAACAAAATCACATGCAAATATGAACCTTAAAGGCTGTGCACTCTCGGCCGAGAGCACTCTCTGTGTCTTACTCGAGACGTCTCGCAAAACCCGTAACGGGACGGAGAGCAAGCGAGGAACATCGAGGCTAGACGTGCGCTCTCGCACTCGCCATGCCTCGCAGTGTCTCGGCGAGAGTGTACAAACCACAGCCACCATAAGGCAAACCATTAACACAAAACTCAATTCTCATTGAATTGCAATGCTAGCAATGCGCACCTCGTGCATCATAGTGCGCTGATTTGCTCGGCATCGCTAAAATAGTACATTTTGATATAAGTAGAAAAACTTTGTTATTACATTCGAGGCGGAATTCACACAACCGAGCCGCAGGCGAGGTTGTTATGGAACCGAGAAGTGCAGTAACAAATCCCCACGCCTATCAAACGACATTTTTCAATACACTTCGAAGAAATAAAATATTAGAACGGAAAGTATTTTTGTTAGGAATTATTAGGAAACTATGATTTAATTCGCTTTTTGCCGCGGTTTGCTTTCGCTAGGTTGAAGAAGAAGCAAAGGTATGATGCCGCTAAATAGCTTAATATGAAAAATAGAAAAATCAAATATTTTGGAATTTAAAACACAAATAAATGTTAATTTGTTCTTAAAAGTAAATATTGGTTTTAAATAATCCTGTCTATCTATGATATTTTATTTATAAACACAATTTAAATACTCAAAAAATATTTACGCCGTAAAGACGCATAATTTCTTTGCGCAGATTTAAAAAAAAAAAAACAATTACCGACGACTATAGTCATTGAACCCATTTGGACTTAGTATGAGTATAGTTATCCCTTAAAATTTTTATTTCCGCACGTGTGCGTCCGTGTCCGTGTATTTTTAATATTTATTTTTAATAAATATTAAAAATACACGGGTGTGAAATACATTGCATGTTGCACCTAATAATCGTAGTGCGATAAGAAACAGTTTTCGAGGAGAAAGTGTATTGAAAATACATTTAAGGTGGAAGCGAAATTCAAATTTTATTATGCGCTGTTTTGCAATTTGCAGAACAGCGTCAGGATGCATATTGATTAAAATTTATTTGCAACCTTAACAAATATGGCTTTACTGAGTTATAATCATTCTAATCATTAATACAACCCGCCGAGTTCAACTAATCTCATTGAATTACTTTTTCTTGAAATACTCATTCAATGGGATTAAAAGAACTTAAAGAGGTTATATTGATGATTTTAATTACTACAATTCTGTAAATACATACGTTTTACGGCCGCTAATCATATTTTGTTCAACATAAAACCTGACACTGAGCGGCAAATTGCAAAAAACGTAACAGAATTTGACTTTTGCGATTTACCCTGGCGCTTCCACCTTAAATGTTTCAAATCTGATCATCATCATCTGCCTAGCCTTTTCCCAACTATGTTGGGGTCGGCTTCCAGTCTAACCGGATGCAGCTAAATACCAGTATTTTACATGGAGCGACTGCCTATCTGACCTCCACAACCCAGTTAGTACTGGGTAATACGATACCCATGGTAAGACTGGTTGTCAGACTTTTTTTTGGGCCACTGACTACCTATAACGACTGTCAAAGATCTACAAATGACACCCGGGACCAACGGCTTAACGTGCTTTCCGAGGCACGGAGGAAACTCGGTATGTAATGGGTGGTCACCCATCCACAGACCAACCTAGGCAAGCGCGGCTTAACCTAAAGATCGATCCGAGCGGCTGTTATTACTTAGCCACGAGCTCCTTCTAAATGTTTCAAATCTGATGCGGTTACTAAAATAAAACATCGCCGAGACACTCCGAGGCAACGCGAGTGCGAGAGTGTACAGCTAAGCGAGGAACATCGATTCGAGACGAATGCTACTATGTAATCTCTCGCCCTGCCTCGGAGTGTCTCGGCGAGAGTGTACACAGCCACCTTATGTTGTGATAGTCTGTTGAGCCGGCTGGGGTTTATGTTTCCAGGCCAGCTTTGAGTTTGAGTTCAAAGGAGTTTTATAGTTCTTTGGGTTATGCTGGCTAACTGGTTTATAGGAATTTTGGTTACCTAATTATTGAGTTGGATTTATTTTAAAGAGACTGACGAGTAGTGCTGCAGTCATTTGATTATCTCGCTGTCTTAGCTTTCTGAAGTCAAACACAATTATTGAATGAAATAAACACATTATTTGAATGATTACCTATTATTAGTAGGTTAACGGGGTCTGCATTGATAATAATTAATTTAAAACTGGTAATATTTTACACATTGTAGGAATCAAAGCAGATAAGCATACATACTTATCAATCATTAAAAACTAAAATAGTAAGATAATTTCAAGTTCCTATACATGAGCAAGTAAGTAATTCACTTAAACAATTCGATAGTGTAAGTAAAGCAAATTGAGCGTGCTGTGTGATTTTGAACTTTCAGTGCAGAGCCGAACGTGCAAATCCCTTACGCGATCAATGTTATTTACACCACTTAAAATTTTTAACATCGATTATTATATTTTTACGACAAATTGGAGATAAACTTGACCCGTCACTTCTGTTGTTATTTTGACTGCAATAATAATACTTAATTGAGATAAAGATTGTTTGGCTGCAAGGTTCGTGTCAAGAAACTCATAAAAATGTCGAGGACCTAGACACAACTTGTATTGTTCTAAGTTTTTGTTAGTGAGAGTGTACGTTCACCTTGAGGTCAGTGTATATGATGCACTAGCTTTTGCCCGCGACCTTCGTCCGAGTGAATTTATTATAAAATTATTACTTCGCTATTTGAATCGGATTTTGACAACAATTTCATGGGTTTTAATTTTTTTTTACGGAAATCCTAAACATTTTTCAAGTAGCTTTTCGGTGATTAGCCGGAAGAAACAACGAGACAAGAGACAAAAAAAAAAAATGCGTCTTCGTTTCATAAAAAAAAAAAAAAATACTACACCTATGTACCGTATTACTTTCATAGGCTTTCAGTAAAAAGTTGTTATTTTGAAATTACAATCAGACACTTCATTTTTATTTGTATACATTAATCACTGAAAAAAAGCATTAAGCTTTTTTTAAGGTTTGTTGACATAAAGATGACTTTAACAGTATTTTTTTTATGTAACTAGCGAAGCCCCAGGGCTTGCACGCGTAGAGGTCGTTATCCCACGGGAACTGTACTGCCGGGGTAAAAATATCCTAATTCATATTCATCCTGTGTACCGAACATCGAATTCCCTGCAGCCGTTGACCCGTGAAAAGGTAACAGACATTTAGGAATATGAGAAACAGGGTGTAAACTTCTTCATCTCCTATAATAAAGGGAGGATCCTCCGATCAGAGGGCATTGTGTCAGCGAAAGTTGTTGTGGGGTTTTTCTATATAGACTTAAGCCGCGGATAACGTTAACTGCGCCATTTAGAATTTTGATTTTAGTTCTTCATTTGTGTCATAGATGGCGTTGTAGTACTTCTTGTACTATGTTGCTGTAATACTTTTTGTAATGTCGCTACAGACAGACAGTTACTTTTGCATTTATAATATAAATCTATGGATTGACAGAAAATAATCATAAATTAATGATCGCTATTATGATTGTGTTTTTGGTTAATTTAAATCGCTTTACCACAACCTTAATAAAACTGACTACGTCACTACTCTGACTTGACCTAGTTCAATTGTTATCGTTTACTTTGTTACTAACCAAATGTAAACAATGGTTTAAGTAAAGGTTTGGACAAATCGGTACGGACAAATTGCGGACGGCTACGGACACTGACAGATATTTAAGTAAACTCCGGTGTCGACATCCGGTCCGTAATTTTTTAAGACTCCATTGTTTTTAGTAAACCTCAACTTTTGGTTTAAAAAAATTCTTAGACATACACCGCCATGATTGACCATGGAAAGGTCAGGGATAGTCTTACTCCTATTAACAAGATGGCGTCATCAGACCATCGTAATGGTAGGATGAAACGCACTGGTCGATCAAACGATCAAAACGATCGAAACGATCCTGTATCATGCTACTCTGTTGGCAAATCTTGGGGGAAAAATAGTCACCACCCCAGAGGTTGGTACACCAAAAGCCAGTGCCTGCCTGGCCAGCGAATTCTATCGCAGAACGAGACAGATGTGTTGCTGGAAGAGTTTATTATGTCAGCTCACTTATTAGGTCCTAGTGTCTAGTGGTCGCAATCACGACTGCTGAGCATGAGCTCCTGGGTTCGATTCCCGAGTCGGTCAAATTATTTATTTATTATTTATTTAACACTTCAAGCACATAAGTACAGAGGCGGACTTAATGCCATAGGCATTTTCTACCAGTCAACCTTTCAATTATTATTGGTGTTTTTCATGAGGAATTTCTCAGTAACAGTCACGGAGTATGGATTCGTGCCCGGTTGAGTGCAATAGGCTCGCCCGCTAATACATGGGACTTAAACATAACTGGTGAAATGTGGGTGTACTATTAGGTACACCTACCTTTACTTAACCCTTCGGGGATTACAGGCGTGATGTTATGTTACTTTTGATTTTGAAAACAATTTAAGGCCAAGTGAATGCTACTGCCCAAGTGCCCTTGACACAATGCTGTGTAATTAGCAAGACTTATTTAGTGGCGCTGTTGTCGTCTTCGCGGTAAGAAAAGTTCGTGGTAATATTTGGAACTACGTTGAATTATTATTTATCTATGTAGGCACGCGTTTCTACGGAGCCACGATTACTGCGGCTGCTTTCTGTAAACACGCGATAAACGTTCACGCTTAGTTCAAGAGATGGCGCTACTGGTAGTGTGTGAGGAGAAAAATCTCAATTTTAACACATGACTTATTTGAAGGTGGGTGAATATTAAAATGACATCTGAATTAACCGGACCGGTCAATGTGGCGACACTTGGGGGAGGCCTATGTCCAGCAGTGGGCGTCTTTCGGCTGAAATGATGACGATGATGATGATCAGAATTAAAAATGTTAGGAACAGTACCTAGTTAAGGGCGTATGCTAAAACTCGCGCGGGTGCACTGAGCATGCCAGCTGTAACCTGCAAAAAAGGATTTCCCACTTAACAGACAATGTTCGAGTAGCCTTTGATAGATTTTATGGCTTGATCATTGAGTGTTTATGGCCAATTTTCCTTGATATCATTTAAGTATTTTCCTTTCTAGATTAACATCGAAAAAAATCGACATTGACCGTTTATCTCGAAATAGAGGAAAAATCTTCACCTTGACAAAACTCATTAAAGTCATTAGCAATTCCATAAACCGAGTAATGACACAAACCGGTGGACAGAAACTGTTCAGACGAAATTAACTCGTCTTTTCACACGATATTTCGAATTCCTTTCAGCGTAGAATATTTATTATACACTAGCTTAATTTTTATGCAAAACATTTGGTGTTGATTCCGCGAAAAAAGATTCAGGCTTGGATGCAGCACTGCCCGAACCCGGAAAAATATGCACATGCAATTAAAGCAATAAATAGCATGCCATGCACCCAAACCTATACTCAAGATACAGGGTGTAAACGAACCCTTAACGAAGCCGTCAACCAAGCATTATGTACATCAAACTAAATAACTTTACGCTAAAATTATTGCAGGGAAACGCCTTTTTTTCTAATCACGTTTTACGATAGGACTCGGTGGAACGCACTCAAAGCATTGTGCTGATGGATGGATTGGATAGTACGGGGGTCGTGGAGGTGTTTAAAGTAAAAATCTTACATTATAAACATGAATAAAAAAAAAAAAGTTGGGAAAAAGTTGAAAGTTTGACTCCCAATATCTCCGTAACTGGAAGGTTCCCAGGTATGGTCTAGAACAAAATAAATATCGCAAAGACGGGGAGAACAAGTGCCTTTCGGCTTCATTAAGGGTCTGTTTACACCCTTTATAATGTTTATTTATTTAACGTCATGGAGTTCCGCAAAGTAATCGCTGTAATCTGCAGAAGATCATCATTCGACTTTAGTGCTTACGTAAGATTATTTTTATAGCTCGACTCCGGTCAAATAGGACGACATACAAAAGCCGATAGGTGCAAATGTACATAAATAAAAACATGATCTCACTTCTAACATTATCTTCGCTTTTTACGAAGACACCATTGTTTTTATGTGTTTCTTAGCCACAGTAAAGTATTATTTATTCAGTATGTAAGCCGTAGCATTCATTGTGATATGATTTTATAGGTTCTTTACCGTAATAAGGAAAACCGCAGGAAAATTGCTTGACTTAATATTACCACGGTTTTAAACCTGTTCTTGTCTCTTTGGAAAATGTGTATAAAGATAATGAGAATAATATACACCGTGTTCCGGACGATATACATAAACTTCGACCAGATGTTCAGACCACGGAAATAAGCATTTTTTATTATGGACACATGAATGAATTCTCCAACCAAGGTTACCGACGTAGCCCGAAGAATAGCCAAACTTAAGTGGCAGTGGGCAGGGCACATTGCTCGCAGAATGGATGGCCGATGGGGCCAGAAAGTTCTGGAGTGGCGACCGCGAACTGGAAGACGTTGCATTGGAAGGTCTCCCACTAGGTGGACCGATGACCTGGTAAAGGTTGCAGGAATCCGTTGGATGCGAGACGCACGGGACCGGTCAATGTGACGACACTTGGGGGAGGCCTATGTCCAGCAGTGGACGTCATTTGGCTGAAATGATGATGATGATGATGATGAATGAATACATAATATTTTTTTTTTTTTTAATTACATAAATAGCATTTGATAATTTAATTGCACTAAGCGGCAACATAGGCCAAATTAAGACCCTTTGTTACTGCATAACTCAATTAAATTTCATAAATGAAATTACAAATATCTTTGTGTCAAAGTCTTTTTAAGTAGGTACTACTTCCTTTGTAAGATTTGATTTGTAAAAGCTATTGAAGCGTTTGCCAAAGTTTATGGATAACGTAAAGAACACGGTGTGTACATGTGGGATGTAGACTCAGCGATCATTGTGCCGATAGTCGTGTCAGCCCGTGGCTTAATTGCCAAGAGCCTCGATCAATACCTTAGGAGGCTCTCGTTAGGCAGCTGTATCAAGGGCTTGATTCAGAAGGTGGTACTCCTGGACACGGCTCGTATTGTCCGCAGGTTCCTCTTTTCGGAGTCCTGACCACCGCGCTGGTAGCTCGGACCCTGTTCCCCATACCGGTGGGCTACAATTTTTAATATTTTTAAATGTTTTTATATTGTTTTTTGAAAGGAATCTTTAAAAATTTATAAAAAATGTGTAGAAATAGAGGAAAGAATGGGAATAATAAGATACAATAGAAGTAAAGAAGCCAGAGCTACACTGATGTTACTAACAATCACCAAAAAAAAAAAAAAAAAGATGTTGGTGTCCGGGAAATAATACTCATGTAAACTGAGTACCAGCCCGAGGTCGTGTTCGATTGATGGCAATAGGCTCTTCCCTTGTTATATAATGACATAAAGAGTAAAGAGACGTAAAGAGTTCTCAGGTGACCACTGAAAACCAGCGCTGTGCTGTGGGCCTCCGATAGCACAGCATCATGCTGAGTGGTAACCTGCTTGTTTATTATTATGTGTTTATTGTTTGTCGCCATTTTGTGTGCACTTCATGTCTCTGCGACAAATAAATGTTTTTTCATTCTTTACTATAATTACACCTCTGCCTAATCCTTTGGAGATTGAAGGCGTATTGTTATGTTTATGTAAAAGCTACACCGATGGTATTCTGGCAATACTTAAGAACGTCCGGCGCACCCTGGTAGTCAGCCTTGACTGGCTAAACTTCGCCATGGTCTGGGCAAAATTCGTACAACTATAGCCCATAGACTAAAATTATACAGACACGTGTAAGTAGACGTGCCCATTTCACGCAGCGATATCAAAAGAAAAGTGGGTTAATATTATACCAGGGTGATATACAGTCAGTTAACGGTTGAGCACTAGAGTATTACGTCTCTCGTCTCAGTCACGGCAGTACCTATCTCCAGGGTACCCGAATCATGGTAGTAGCAGGAACCGTGGCATGGTATAACAGTGATAGCCTAGTGGTGTGACCCGACGGTCACACCAGACTGCCAAGTCATAGGTCTTGAGTTCGAACCCAAGGCAGGCAAGGTATAATTATCACTTGCTTCGATGAAGGAAAACAGCGTGGGGCAACCAGTATCCTTGAGAGATATTTCTTGACGGCATGTAAAACAAAGTCAGAGATCCTTGGGTCCTTGCATAAAAACTCTGACACTAGGTTAGGCACTAACCACACGATAAAGAAATAAGCAGGAACTGTGGGTTTGTAGTCCGTGCGAGTTCAACATAGGTACATAACCCTCCATTTTCCGGTTTTCCCCAAACAGAGTTTCTATGCGGATTACGCAATTGAAAAAAAAATGCAGAGAGAAAGGGGCGAAACTAAATAAGTTCCTTTTGATAGCATTGCATTGTTGCAAATAAATGATGTTTCTTAGCCATATAATACAGAGATATGTGATGATGCGAATCCCGGCGAGTAGGTTGGTCTGGCTAGTGGTCCAATAGGCAGGCAAAGGCACACTGCATTGTTTGGTTAGTAATGCCCGAGTGCAGTCATGTCTGGGAGGTGATTTAACCTTTTTTTTGTTTTCGGGAAATTCTTTGTTAAAACATTTTGAGAAACAATTTGATTGCGAATTCAAACGTACTTAAAGGCTCGATAATGAGAACATTGTACCCTGAATTTGAATTCATTTAAAAAAAAAATATTCTTAAAATTCGTTAAAACATTTGAGAAACAATTTGATTGCGAATTCAAACGTACTTAAAGGCTCGATAATGAGAACATTGTACCCTGAATTTGAATTCATTTTAAAGTTTTTTATTCTTAAATTGCTTCCAAAAATAGATAATTATGTTAATCAATTGTGTAGGTAATGTGTTAAAACCGTGGGTTGGTAGGAGCTTGGCTTGAGATAAGGTTTATTTATGCATTTTGTCAAACTGTAGTTCGATGAACCTAGATTAGGAGTTGTCGCACGACTGTTTGCAACCATCAATAGGTAGAAATACACGCATTATGTTTTTATGCTATTTGTAAAGTCTCGATTAAGTCTTGCTTTGATTAGCTGGTGAAAAACAAAATTAATTAAGGGATCAGTTGAGTATTTACAAAGAAGTACCCACACACAATGTGGGATACATCAAAAGTGCGAAAATAAGACGACCTATCTCTCTCTATACTTAGATTTTGAAAGGTCAATTATATCCTTAAATAATAGGCATAAATAATTCTTAAAATACCCTTTGACTAAAGGCCCAACAAATAATAATGATTCTCATACACATCATCATCATCCACAGCCCGAACTCACCGACTGCTGGGTATATGCCTCTCTTTTCTTGTGCCAATCTCCACGGTCCTGTGCCAGTCTCATCCAGGTCTTTCCCCCGAAGGCAACTATATCGTCTGCCTATCTCGCCGCCGGACGACCCACGTTTCTTTTGCCAGTTCTTGGAAGGCATTCGGTGACAGCCTTAGTCCACCTGTCATCACTGCACCTTGGTAGGTGTCCTGCCCAACTCAATTTGAGTTCCGTAAAGCGATTTCTAATATCGAAAACCTTTGTGCGTTTTCGGATTTCAACGTTAGGAATTCGATCTATCAGCTTTATGCCGAGCATTGAACGCTCCATGGCTCTTTCATACACAAATTAATAGATAATCATGGAGAATCACTATGATGAAAGAAATTATTTACAAAAGCCATTGGTAGGTAGGATAATGAATCAATAAGATACAATTGTAAAAAAAAAACACGTGACAGAGCTACATCCTTCTACACACATATTTTTTTGTGGCAGTTTCACTCTGATGAACTGATGATGACTGATGTGTAAAATTGCGTAGGTTGTATTGTATTATGTAATTATGGTAATGGTAATTGAGGTTGTTGACGTTGCCGCACAAAGATGGGTGGTATTGCAAAAAAACTTGCGAAAGAGAAAAAAACTTCTTATACAGGTCCTTTTAAAACCTTGGAACCGTGAGAAAAAACACTCAAGAACTACCTAATGTTTGTCATTCAGAGGTACAGTCAGAGGAAGTAATTGTTTATCGAGTTGACATACTTGACCGATTTTACATGTTATAGCAAAGAACGACCGCTGTAATTTGAGGACCGCCCTCTCCTCTCGACCCTTGCTCGAGCCAGCCCGTGATGCTGAGCCAGTAGTTTTAATTCAGCCCCAAAATAATCTCACTCAGGATCCAGCCTGTCCCTTTCCTGCCCTCCCCAGCGTCGCCCTAAGCCGAGGGTCGTACCCCACAGGGGATCCCAATAGTGAGCTCTTGCTTAGTTTACAAGTTTTTTGACCCTGGCTGGAGGCCTTACACTCAAGGCACCCACAGGATAGTCCGGATAAGCAGAAGTCAGCCTCATAGGCTGCCCTGCGAGATGCCATGTCGGAAAAAAACGGTGTAATTTGAATATACAGAGAATTTAAGTTGGCAGTCAATTTGCCTGATTTTACTAGGTATGTAAATTCATTCAATGTTCATTTGATCATTAGTTATATTGTTGTATACGTTTAGTAGTGTTACAAAAAGTATGTTGTGGACTTTGGTTGGAACAAAAACCTTCAATATGGTACGATCAGATTTATTATTAGATGATATGGAAATTAATTTACATTTCAAAAAGTTGCAGAAAAAAAAAACTACGAATTGGAAGTACGATTCGGTAGATAATATTTTTTGGTTCTTTTAAAACTTTTTGGTCTTATGAACCAGATAATATGGAGTCAAGGCGAGGCAATCATGATCGATGGTTTCATTGTTTATAAATACCTAGCTCAACTAATTAAAGCATAATAATGAATGTCCATAATAATGTCATTGTCGATAAGAAGTTTTAGTCCTTATTGTTGTTAACGGAACCGTAGGTACCTACTACAATTTCTACAATAAGACAAGGACTAATTCTAAATCAATTGAGTAGATGGCATACATTTTCTTTAAGAATTTGCATTTGTCTTGCTATATTTGTTTCTTAGTTAATTTCGGCATGTTTATTGTCTGTTGATCATCGTAAAAAGGCAAGCTATGTTCCGAGGAGTTGGGTCGGCTTTCAAAACATCCTTTTTTATTTTATGTTATGGCCTCTCGCAGTGCACTCTATAAGGTTGCGATACTTCTCAACCGGACTATCTTGTGGTAACGTAAAATAAATTTAAGCCCCCCAGCCAGGGCTTACAAACTAAATTATAAAGTTAAATAACCGTTTCGGTCGATCAGATTTTCTTCTTTTTTTTTTTACAACGCCTTGTTACAAACATGTTATATAACATAACATTCATTTATTCACAGGCAATTTTGGCCCATAGACCATATACCTTACAGACTAACCAAAATATGTTAAAATACAATTTGTGTTAGTAAATAGAACCTTAAAAGTATGTTAGTGACACTTCATTTGTGCACTATGTCACCGTGCGTTAATGTTATGTTGCTTGGTGTAAATAAGTTACAAAATTGTTTGACTTACCACCTCACAATATTTTAAGGTACTTAGAAAAATAATAAACTGCCAATAAAAACTAAGGATTGTGGTTTATTCTTAAAGTTGATCTATGGTCATGGTCAAAGTCAAGGTTTATTTAACACGAATACAGATCTTAATAGAAAGAAAGAAATAAAGAAAAAATATTTATTTGTCGCAAGGAAAGAACGTGCATCATACAAAATTTCAAAAAATAAACAATAAACTATAAATTCAACAGGACGGAACAAAAAAAAAAGAAAAAAGTTAACAGCTTGCACGTCGTGACTGCGACAAGCAGCAATGTTAATATGTGTGATTTAAATTCATAAATTAATATCCACGAACATTCTTTTTTTATCAAAGTTTGTGCCCGATCATCGAGCAATTATCTATAAACCCGAACGCCAACCTTTAGCGCTATCGCCAATATTTCACTAACAATAGATGAACACCTGATGTAGGTCATCATCATCTGCCTAGCCTTTTCCAACCATGCTAGGGGTCGGCTTCCAGTCTAACCGGAAACAGCTGAATTCCAGTGTTTTACATGAAGCTGCCTATTTGACCTCCACCACCCAGTTAGTACTGGGTAATACGATACCTCTTGGTAAGACTGGTTGTTATACGTTCGGGCTACTGACTAACTGTAATGACTGTCAAAGATCTACAAGATGACACCTAATGTAGGTAATGCCTAAATATTACTGCACAACACAGCACGCTTGCGCTGTTTAGACGTAACAGATTAGCTGTCGCTTAGGGTTACCTGCCAAAATCTGTGTAATTGAGATTTTGATAGGATGTGAATAGAATTATATGGCAAGAAAGGAGGTATCTGATGAGATGACAAGTAATAGAGAAGTATGGAAGAAAAAGACATGCTGCGCCGACCCCAAATGAATTGGGATAAGGGCAAGAGAAGTAATGATGATGTGTGTATAATTTTGTTTGGTTTCTTCGTGCTTCTCAACCTAAGGTCTCCAAGCTCACCGCTTCATCGGATCGTAAGCGTCATTTCAAAATATTCGCAAGAAAATTAGTGTGATAATGCTCTGCAGGTATTTGCAAAAAAAAGGTAATCAAAACAACCTCGCTCAGATAATGAGACGAGTTTTTTTTTTCATAAATTGAGACGAAGGTCTAAACTGTATCAAGTTTTAAAAGGGTTTTATACAAACTGCATTTAAATGGCCTACTTGTTAAAAATAAATATAGAGGTTACTTCGTGCCAAAAGCGAATTTGGGATTTTCTCTCACAACCATGAGAATGACCAAAAAATATAAATACAAGTAGTACAGTAAGCAGAAGACTAGGCATGCAGCACCAGTAGATAGGTATGAATGAAAACAATAAACACCTGTAAACTATGTAAGGAACTCGACACACTCATACAAACTATGACAATGCCGTGATCTCATAGCGTCTGCGCCTGCGCCTGCTTTTAAAAGTAGTTGTAAATTACCCACACTTAATTAGTGCACCCATTGTACTTACATGTGAGTAAGCGCTTATTTTGTTGTCTTCGTTAGTAAATATAAATACCTAATCATTATCTTCCTGCGTTTGTCTTACTCTTTTTGGGGTCGGCACAACACGTTTTCTTCTTCCATTCTCCCCTGTCAGACGTCACGACATCATTTACTCCTTTCTCTTTCATATCAGGTCTCACACAATCCATCCGTCTTTTCTTTGACGTTCCCCTCTCTCTCTCCTCCATCAAAAATAAATACCTAATAACAGCAGTAATTGACATCTACGGGCACGTTCTTCGTATAATAAATTACTATGCTTTGAGAATATTGCACAAAAGTGTTCAGTTGTGTTTGTTATCAGTTGTGTGGCACAAATAAGAACTGACGTGGTCATCTTGTTTTTTCAACACAATTTCGTGACAGTTTCACAAATGTCGCCCTCTGTCAATGTCATTTCTGCTAAAAGATCCTAATAAACTATACTCTTTAATTTCATAATGATTTATGAAACTATGGACGAAGTTGTTATGACGAACAACTACCAGAGCTTGTAAAAGACGGAACGGTTGATACCTCAGAAATAATACCGTAACGTCCAGGTTAATCGGCTACGTATTCTCTTGTTCCTATCATGCTAATGACCAGTACTTGTGAGGCAAAACTGTAAAGAAGGATTTCTTTGACGGAAGAATCGACAAAATTACAGATTGTGTCGACACAATGACAGATTTCTTTGCACCATCTGTCATGTTGTCGATTCTTCCGTCAAAGAAATCCTTGTCTACAGTGGTCATGCTACGGGGGTTTGAAGTGAGAAATAACCAGCTCTATGTAGTTCTAAATTACAAACGCGAGGGTCCATATTTGAAAAATCCTGTTGTCATTGCCGAGAAACAAAAAAAAAAGTCAACAAAATAAACTGTAACACTCGAGTGAAGAAATTCTGATAACCGAGTCACGTAACTGATATAATTCGATAAAACTAATTATATTCTTCATCGAATCGATATTGACATTATTCATTATGTAATTAACTGAAACCGAGTGAAAGTCAACGTTACGTCAGAGGTTTTTGTTCTAAAATTCTGACTAAGAATTTCAGCAACTGTGTTATCAGTAGCGAATTCAATTTTCGTGGTTGATTAGTTGTTTTTTTCTAGTTACGGAGATATTGGAGGTCGAAGTTCGCACGTTTTTTTGAAATACTAGTTTTTACGTTTTATAACTTTAAATATCTCCATTATCCGTGACTCCATTCGGGGGTTCTGAAGGTGTTTAAAGTAAAAATCTTACATTAAAAACATGCATTTAATAAATACTTGTGAAAAAGTTGGAATTTTGACCCCCCAATATATCCGTAACTAGAAGGTTAGACCATACTTGGGTGATCTAGAACAAAAAAAAAAACGCAATGACGGGTAGAACAAGTGCCTTTCGGCTTCGTTAAGGGGTTTTTTTTTACACCCATTATAACCTAAAATCACGCCTGTAATCCCAAGAGTTGGGCAGAGGACCTATGGTACACCCGCAACTTTGCTTTGTTATGTTTAAGCAAGCCCCATGTAACAGGCAGGGCACCTATTGTCATTTTCCGGGCACAAATCGGGCTGAACCACTACACGTTGAAAACTAAAAGTGTTGGTTTGAGGTAATTAGTTGGTTTTTAAACAGTGGCGGGATTTTCTGAAGCAACACCCCTAGTGGTAGAACTGAGTAATATGGACAAGTCCTTCACTCACCAAATTTAGGTGGAAGTAAGCTTGCTTACATTATTCTTTGCCTTTAAAAAAAAAAAATAGCACAATAAGCTTATGTTTATCCACTGGTGGGATACAGGGCTCCTCTCTAAGTTAGGGAGTGTGGCATAATCCTACACGTGGGCCCAATGCTGGTAATAACCCATCATCATTATTCTCCTTCCCGTATCTCAATTTATTTGGGGTCGGCGCAGCATGTTTTCTTTTTCCATACTTCTCTATTACCTACTCGTCATCTCAGCAGTCGCCTCCTTTTTAGCCATATCATCCTTCACACAGTCCATCCATCCACACAATGCGACTAATAACTATCGTGAGCAATTACAAATATAATTCAAACCTAATATTAGACGCGTGAACGTATTAATAGATAACTTGTTTACAAACATCACGTAACCTAGGACGTCTGCCCAACTAGCCGGTAATAGAAGGACGAGGCGCCGACCGCTCCCGTAGCTGATGACCGCTTTACGTGATTCTTTATCTCTAAATTTGTTTTCATATGCAGACATTGCTTTGTATATTTTGAAATCGCATTCTTTAGTGGAAAATGGGTTAATTCGTTACCACGTCTTATGCAACTAAAGTTTTTAACCTGCATCATGCATGTCAGTTAATTTGTAGTCTTGCTAAGTAGCCAGTACTGCTTAAGGAGCCCTCTGTGACCACTCTCTTAAGCGTATACAAGTCCGACTGTGTAAAGGATAATTTTAGAAGAATATGTGTTTTATGCATAGTTACAATTGATGTTGTGGGCGACACAGGTGTTGATGTATTAATTTCACAAAGAAAGTTGGGTAGCTAGCCCTCATTTTAGCTAATTGTAAGACGATATGAGAGTTCTTTTGAAGCTCATTAGGTGAAAGCTAGGAGGCGAGACTGGGTTATAAGTAGATGCTAGTTAAGTTCGAAGAATTATGAACTATAAAAAGTTATAGCTAATATCGTTGTGTCTAGGTTATTGTGCGCAGAACCTAGGCGCTAGGCGCGTAATGTTATGAAAGTTTTAGGGCTTGCTCTTAAAACTTTTCTGAATTTATGACAGACTGTGATAACATGATAAGGAACAGTCCTTTTCACGAGTTTGTTGGGAAAACAACATTTACATTGATGCAGGAATATTGATATTGATATGTAGTTTCTGGCGATCAGCGAAAAACTAATCGTAATATTCAGCAAATAAAAGGGCTTTTAACACCCCTTTTTTTTCGAGGGCTAAAAATATAATAAACCGATTGTTGATTCAGAAAATAGAAAATAAAATATTCTTACTGTCCTGAACAAAATAAAAATTCAAAGCTCTTAAATATCTCAGTTACATAATACTGCAAAATTAGTAGTTAGATTTATATCTAGGCAGCACTTAAACGATAACGCACGCACGCACATAGTTGGTAATAGGTCCGGAATAGTCTGAATAAGCGGTTATGCCCAAAACCTTGGACTGACCGGTCTGAATTATTGCCAAGATAGTCCAAAAGTGGTATATAATCTTGTGTTATTTTGTTCCTGTGAACGCATGTGTGTTAGCTGGTATTATTTTCATTTGGATGTAGTAAAATAAATTATATCAAGCGATTAAACTGTAATGGATTATTATGATAGGGATTAGGTATCCATAGTTTTGCCAAACGTGTCTCCTTACAGACGTTTATTGTAACAGTTTTTGTCAGATTACGGCAACAAACACGTAACTACAGACTAGAATGAAAAAGTAAAGCAATCTGTATCTGTCATAGCGACTAATAGAACTATAAAAATACCCTGCTCAATTATGATATATTTCGGTAAGAAAATATTCTTTCTAATGCCTTAGACAATTTTGGTCCTTCGAGCCGAATCGATGTTACTCACGTAATTTTGATAGACATAAGACATAGTTATTCAGATTTGCAGCACGCGGTAGCATCAATGTTAGTAGGTATTTCGAAGGTAGTCGGGCTTTTCACCTTGGTGGCATACGTGCAAAAAAAGAGAGATGAGGGACAAACTTGTTACTCGCTACACGCCTGTGTAGAAGGTTATTTTACCTTAGTTTTACGAGTGACGTTGCTATTAGGCGAATGATAAAATTATTGTTTTGGAATGCACCAATTTAGTAGCGAGTAGAGACGAATTTCATATTCCAGAGTTTATATTTGAAAAAGTAAATTTCTATCGGGCAAATAAAGTTCTTTTGACTAAACAACATACGCTTAAAAAGTATTGTTTTTAAATCGTGCTGAAGAACAATTTTACTTCGCAAACCAATAGAATTCAAAATCGTGCACAGTGAATAAAACCTGCGTATCGCGATTCTTTACGACAACCTTGAACTTGAAGGCTTTTTTGTGGATACGCAAGTATCAAACCATCACCATGGCAACTAATGACCTTGGGCCTTGGGGGCATAGTAATGAAAAGTGCCCTTAGAATGACCGCTAAATACGGCTTTTGTACGCGAAGTTACTCAGTGCCCAAATTTAAAGAACTCTACTTTGGGAATGACAGTTATCACGATTTTTGCGGAGAAGCGTACTATGGCGAGGTTTTTACAGAACCGATGTCTAGAAAGAGACTGATGTGCTGTTGGTAAATCGTTCTCATATTAAGAGAAGTACTCCGATGCTTTCAGCAAAATAATGGGACAGTTTTTGATCTTTGATATTAGAAAGGGTCTACTTATTGTACAGTAAATCTCAGTACCATTACTGAAACCACTTTGCCACAAAGTTCAGTTACTAATGTAATGAGGAATAGATTCCCTACCTATTCTTCAGGCATAGATCATTAATGGAGACGCTGCCTACGAAACCTTTTCAACCCGAGACATTTTGATATTGCTGAATCACAATATGTGTCATGAATATCCAACGAAATCCTGTCGCGTCATCCTGGTACCATCATTTGCGAGAGGCATAAGAATTACTAATCCATTTTATACCTTCGTGTCAACGATCCATTTATTAACTCTGCCAAATAACGGCCACGAGTTAATTTTTGGAGGTCGTAAAGGCTGAGTATTTTGATTAGCAAGGCATCGAATGCCAGAGTTTGTAGGCACGAAGCCTGTACAAAAGGCAGGTGCCTCATCGGGGAGGTAGGTTTGTTTGCTAGCCAAAATGACTTTCATTATACGAAAGCCGCAACTAATATTACAAAAGCAAAATCATGAAATGGATACCCGCCAGGCTTTTGCTGCCTTCTGTGTTTAGGGTTACAAATTCATCGGGATACAGTTCTAATTCTCGATTTAAAAGCTGCCGAGTACCTTCAGTGATGAATGCAAAGCATTAAAATATCACGGTTCCTTCACTCGTGAAAATTTTATATTTTCCGAGACGAAAGTAAGCTAAATAATATTCTTCTGCCAAAAGTTATGAACACTGCAACAGTCCTAAAGTTTAACCGTGAAAACGTAGGAAACATATAGAATGACTCACATTTGTATTGATATTGTTGCAATGGTCCCATATTCGGTCCGGTTATCAATTAGGTTTCTAATCAGTGTTATTTGTATTTGTTAGAACTTTAGGACAACAGTTATCTCTGCTTATCATGAGATAAAACTGATAATTTGTTAACTAGGAAGGACTTAGTAGTACAAGTTGCACAAAATTCGTTGCAACGTGGATAAAAACCATTGAAATTTATAGCACGTTAGTCTAGTTTTCTAAAGTAAACTTGTTTTAGCTACTTATTGCAAGGCACAAAATTATGGAATTAATGAAATACTTAGAGTAAACAATCAAAACGGTATAAAAAAAATAGGAATAAAAAAAAAGCAACAAATTTTGGGTCCTTCGAGCCGGATATTATTCATTAGTTTTATATTAGATAACACGTTATTGTCGGCCTTGATAAATTTTAATTAACATAATAAATGTGTTATAACCTTTGTTTACGCTTATAATTGACGACGTACTGCGTATCAAAGTACCCATGTAAGAACATAAAGGTAAGATACTAATTACCAAAGAAAACTAACTTCAATTTCGCCTTTTAAAACGCCTACACAGTATACAGTGAGGAACCTCATCGAATGGACTGAACTAATAGCTTTTTATTTCAATTAAGTACATCAAATTGTAAGGTTCCAAAGAGTAGATTCCTATTCCTATCATAGCAAAGAGTAACTATAGAGTACTTGAGACAGACCTTGGAAAAAGCCGGTAGGTACTGTAATGGTTGTATTATGGTAAACTGAAGCTTCATCAATATGAATCGGCTAAATTCCGTCCCTGAGCTCAATAAAACAAACAGACTAACGGATGGGACAACCGAAGTCACAGATTTAACCTAACTAAAACCTAACTTCAGTCGTAGGAAAACCCTTGGGATCAAGTAGAAGTTAAGGACACAACTTTTTACGGCTTTAGAAGCGAACATCTCATACACCACAAACATAAGAAAAAAAAATTAGGAACCTTAATATCATTTATCAAGACCTATCGATAGACACCTAACACAGTTTAATAAGTAGATTTTTTATTTCAACCCTTAATACTTAAGATAAGTGTAAACTTTTTAAAACAGATGTCATTTGTTTCACGAGTTGACATAGCGGGAATCGACACAGGGAATTATTCATAGACATGGGGACACCCCAATTTTTTTTTTTCATAATTTCACCTCACTTCTGTTCTCTGTTTTCACAGAAGACACCTACACTCCAAATTTCAACTGTGTGGTTCCAACAGTCTCGGAACTAAATGGCTGTGACATACAGACGGACACGACGAATCTATAAGTGTTTCGTTTTTTCTATTTTCAAATCTTGCATATATAAGACGTAAAAGTTCCAATATTTACAAACATCTGCGGTATCTCAGAGTTCTCAGACTAAAATAGCAGGTTAAAAATACTGGTAGTAGATATTAACGATCTGTTTTACATAAATCATTCTATTTTAACTCGGATCATGTCATGATTACTATTAAAATACCATGCTGTATACATAAATTAATATTAACATTAAATGCATAAATAAGGTAGGTCTTACAAAATATACAATGACACTCTTTTTTTCGTATTTGAGGGTAGATATAATAAAGCAGTAGCATGTATTAATGACAATTAGTGAACCCATTGCGTAACAAAGGGCTGAGAAAAAAAAACCATGGAAAATGTTGGAAAATCAGGAATGACATTTACGTACCACGCGAGCGATCAATAGCTCATGTCAGTCCGTACGGAAATCCCACACACACCCTTCGATACCACCTCAATGGTGACCAAAACTAACTGACATTGTCATTTTTTTTCTTTTTTTGTTTATAGATGGTTTGATCATGTAAGTTTCTTGTCATTTACACGATAGTATAGATCGTAAATCCTACTTCCTACTAATATTATAAATGTAAAAGTTTCTGAGGATGGATGAATGGAAGTTTGTAACTCTTTGACGCAAAAATTACTGAAAGGATTTGAATGAAATTTAGCACACAGATAGTTTATAACCTGGATGAACATATAGGATACTTTATATCCCGGTACTACGATCCCGTGGGACAGAACCGAACACCTAGTAGTTGATAAAGGCGTTGACAAAATACACGTTTCAAATTATTAAGTCACTGACTGATTTGGCACATGGTTATTGCTTTTGTAATTAGTTTCAGAAAATAAATAAATATTATCGCCAGCCAGACAGTCTGATATGTCATTTGAATCTAATTTCACAATTTCCTCTCCACCTCCGCAGACAGTTTGTCTGACGTCAAACCGTGCGCGAAAATATTATGGATAAAAATAATATTTGCTCACGCCAACTTTTATCATAACATTGACAATTTAAACCATAGACAGAGAGTTTAAAATTAGCCAAAAATACATTCTGGCAGCGACTCAATTTGATTTCATTTAAGAATTTAATAACTGTGTGTGAACTTACTTGTTTTTTCCTGTGCTGTGCCTATAGGTGCCTATATAGTTTTCTGCTAAAGGTAGTTCGTATTGTTAGTAGTAGTCGTCGCGCGAAGCACGAGCCGCGCGGTCGTGTGTTATCGTCACACACACTCGAACTACTGGCTGCGTCCATGACGAATGTTTTTATGAAATATTTTATATTATCTAGATGTTTAAATGATACTTTTATCAGCTTTTATTAACACTCTTTCTTCGGCGCGCGATGTGACAGTTCGTACTTTTGGCGGGAACCAAACAGTGTTTTATTTGTGCAAAGGAAGTTAGGCGGACAGCCTGTTTACTTTTTGAAAATGAATATTAGCGATATTATGGAGTTTTCAACAACAATCATGCCTGAGGTTTCAACCGCGGCTCCTGATTTCAGGACGTGGTTGACGGATTTGATTGTGCAGGTTTGTTTACTAATATTATAGTACGATACAAACCTAGTTTAATTATGCTACAATAAGTCAAAGTTTCTATAACAACATTGAATAATGGATTATTGACTGAGTTGTCGTAATGTATTATGATATTAATATCAGTGAATAATGATCAAAGACTGTAAGGTATAATTATCGGCATTGTGAAAATATAAACTAATGACGTTTAAAATATTGCACTTCAAGTTATACAGAGATTTCAACAAGGATTCGTACTCTTGTTATTAATGGCATGATTTATTAGACGTTTTTCCATAACATTATGGTCACGGTTTTGAAATACTTTGAATATATAAGGTCTATTTTTTCACACACGAAATATTTTAAGAGTAACTTCTATAAGTCGTTAAGTCGCCATAGCAACAAAAAAAAAATATCTGAGTGTTTTTTTTACGAAATGATTATAATTCTAAAATTTTTTGAGACTTTTTGCATAAAACATTTACTCCCATACTCTAACAATGACAGTAGGTAAATACGATGTAGTAAACTAGCGTAATGGATGTTTAAAAATAAGAAGCCAGTATTTATTTGTGGGTCAAGTAATTTTAAATTATTTATTTTTTATAAAAAATATACTCAGATAAAAAAAAATCCCTTGAAATGGCTTTGTTATAGCCGTTAGATGATTCCCTGAAAATATTTCGTGTATGAATAGTTAGACCTTATACATATAGACTTTAATATTGTTTTCAAAAACAATAAGTTTCTGAATATGCAACTCAGCAGCAGGTTAGGATTTTGGTCAAAATCATACAAAACACCAAAAAAATCTCTATCTTTAAAATGTCATAAATTATATGACTACCTTCATATCATTACGGTATCTGTTTACGAAAATGTCAATGTAAATAAAATAATAGGTTGGTGGGTCAATAGCCTGGCGAGTAGTAAATAATAAAACGATAGGCCGGCACTTAAATTATGAATGAAATGAGTCAACAATCAAATCAAGCAAAACAAAACAATTGTTGAATTAAATCATACGTTATTGTTTATTTAATAAGTACTCGGGAGGCCTTTGCCCAACTGGCTTTCAGTTTTGTAATAGTGCTATCTTCATGATTTTATTTTTCATTCACTCTAGAAAGAACGAAGGGGTCGTCCTTAAATCACGTGAGGTTCTAAGAGGTCACAAAAAAACAACGATTAATCACAAGAGGGGGGGGGGGCGATGGTTGAGTGACAATTACGTGCCTATAAAATAAAACATTAAAAAAAATATATATTAAAAAAAAACTGTTTATTCTGCACAAATAAGCGCATTATAAAATAAACAAAATTGCATGCATCGTTAGGGAATAATAGCCAATCACTAGATTGATTTAAAGAAAAATACCTCTGGCCGGCTTCATCAATATGCTATTTCATATTACACAGCCAACTTCCACAACTAGATGCGACCAAACATTTTTTAAAGCGTTTGGATTAAAGGTTAATTCTCCATTTGTAGTACCTGTTTCAAAGAAAATTATGTTTTATCGATTTCTAGTACATTTGAGGATAAGCACAAGGCCGTATTAATTATATATCTGGAATGTTTTGTGCTCATTACAACGCATTAGCATTTGGCATGCGATGGCGCAGTTTAGAAGAGATTTTAATTGTAAGCATTAGCATTAGCAGCAGCCTATAATGTTCCCACTGCTGGGACACAGGCCTCCTCTCTATGAGAAGGAAAGGGCTATAATCCACCACGCGGGCCCAGTGCGGGTTGGTAGATGTCACAAGTCTTCGAATTTTAGGTTCTAGGGCATGCCGGTTTCCTCACGATGTTTTCCTTCACCATTTTGAGAGCAGTGGTGATGAAATAAGTTACACAAAGTAATGCGCCTGCCTGGGTTCGAACCCCCGACTTTGCTCGTAAGTCGGGACCGCCACCACTGGACCACCGCTGCTCTCCTTGCTTCCTTTAATTGTAACAGACTACCCAATCAGTAATTATTGATTGCTGGCTCTCATTAGTAGATCTTGATTGTCGTTGTCGGTAGCCAGAGGCCCCAAGTCTGACAACCAGTCTTACCAACAAAAGAAAAAATACTGGAATTCTGCTGTAACCTAACTTAGTTGGGAAATGGCTTGGCAGATGATGATGGCCCGATCTGAATTGTTGTAATATGGAGGAAAACTAGTAGTTTTAATTGTAATGAATAGACATCGTTTCTTATCGATTGAATCACTTATTCTAGCGATAGGAGACGCTATCGAATGACCTATATTGTTCTAGATTATAGAGCTGGTATATCTTCAAGACATTGCGAGTCCTTTTGTATTTTGAGAGGCCTTAATGTATCTGTGTATTCAACATAAAATTCTCAGAGTTTCGGATTCATGTGCGTATTGTATAATTATCACTTGCTTCCGTGAAGGAAAACATTGTGAGGAAATCAAACCAGCATGCCTGAGAGATATTTCTGGACGAGATGTAAACCCAAGTCAGAGGCCCGTGAGGGAAAGAACCTCACGTCGGGGGTCACGTAGTGGCTTACGGCCACCGTAGGCACGGGCCTGTGGACGGCGAGTTATGGGCTAGCTCGCCGTCCGGCCGTCTTATGACGACAGGCCGTGTCGACGGCGCGTTCGTGTTCCAAGTGCGCCTCAAAGAGATGTCAGCAAATAAGTAGGGGTTCGTATGGGCCGATGCCTGCCAGGGCTGCGGGACTGTTCGAAAGAGATACCATGGCTCTGGAACACAAAGGGCAAAGAAGGAATATGGATGGGTTTTAGTCAGTACAAGTCTGACACTCCCTTCCGCTCCGCCCAGAGTGGGGGGGGTGGGGGGGGAAAAAAAGGCCCGTGAGCGGCATAAAAACTCTCGACACCAGGTCGGGCTCATCATTTTTTTATTGTAACAGCTGTCATATTCGGAAACATGCATTGACATGAATTTTCCGCGCAAATAACCGAAACTGCTCGATGAGAGTCATCGAGTTTCCTTAGAGGTCTTACGTAACATAACATCACACCTGTATTCTTTGAAGGGCAGAGGTGTACCTAATAGTACACTTACATTTCGCCAGTTATTAGGTCTCATGTAATAGGAGGCGAGCCTATTGCCATCAACCGGGCACAAATCCAGATTCCGTAGCTGCTACTGAGAAATTCTTGATGGAAAAACGCAATAACAATTTGCCCGATATCATGCTCAGCAGTCGCGATTGCGACACTAAACCCACGAGGCAGACAGAGAGAGATTAGAGGTTCTTAAAACCTGTTAATTCCTATTCAATCAATTTTCAGTCATTAGAAGTGTTATAGGTCAGAATAAAAGCAACTTGTTAGAACCATTTGGCACCATTGTAGGCCATCGTTATAGATCCACCTGATAATATTTAAAATAGTTACAAAAAGATTGCCGATTCATTCATTGAATAATGTATAATATTATTGTTAAATAAAAGTGAATCATACAGACTGAAACATGAATGGTGACGCAGTATGCTCGACTGAAAATATTATACCTTTGTTCAAAGTAAACTGGTGTTTTTCATCAACATCTTTGCATTCGTTGAAGGCTACGGGACATGTATAGCTGTTCTATCAAATAGTACCGACTCAGGTTTTTTTTTTGTTTATTTTGAAATCTGTAGTTTCCTCTGTGCGTCGGAAAGCACGTAACGCCCTTGGTGCCGGCTGTCATTTGTAGATCATTGACTGTCGTTACAGGTAGTCAGTGGCCCAAAAAGTTTGACAAACAGTCTTACCAAAATATCGTATTACATTATTATTATTATATTATATAGTACTAACTGGGTTGTGGAGGTCAGATAGGCAGTCGCTCCATGTAAAATACTGGTATTCAGCTGCATCCGGTTAGATTGGAAGCCGACCCTAACATAGTTGGGAAAAGGCTAGGCACATGATGATTTTTAAAATCTGCAAAATAGAAAATATTAATTGGATTTTTGGTAGTTGACTTTGTACTCAGATACTAATTACTTTTGACTACGGCTGTAAATTATAAATATGTCCTGCGTGTCCTGTTGTTTGTTCACTACAGGAACTGATGGACGCTACCGAAAGCGCCAAACTAGTAGCTCAGTTCTGACACAATTTAGATTGCCATCGACACGCTTTTTTTTTTTCGCATGGGAAATCATCAAATGACCCCCCCCCCCACTCTGGGCGGAGCGGATGGGAGTGTCAGACTTGTACTGACTAAAACCCATCCATGTTCCTTCTTTGCCCTTTGCGTGCCATCGACACGCTAAGAAGATAAATATGAAATCTTAGGCAAAACTCAAATCATTATATCATGTTTGATTATGTTTACTTGATATAAATTTTGATTGTTAAACGTCCGTGTCCTGTTCTTTTATTGTAGGTTAGAGACGAATTATTTTAATTTATGTTTTTCGCCAACGCATATGTTTTAATTTTTTTATTTCCAATGGTAAACCCTCGATCGGTGTTGGTGCCCAAGATAGCCTTGCCTAGTTTGGGGCCAATGTAAAACCTTTTTGTACTATTTTACCACTAAAGTTATTTTTTTATAATTCTTTTCACAAATTGAAGTGGCAAATATGACATATTCTAGTGTTTTCAACGCCCAAGTCTGGACTCTTGGGCGTTGATCTTTAAAATATGCTGTAAGTAAAAACCACCAAATACAGTATGTGCATCGCATTTAATTAAGGCATTGCTCATGCGTTGAATTGACACAGAAAAACCTTACATCATTATGCGGAACTCATTGAAATCTACACGGTAGTTATAAAGGCGGGCCCAATCATACGGACAGAATAATTGCTTGCAAAAACAGTCGTCCATTATTCTATTGTAAGACAAAATATACTTATATTGTCATTATTATTTCAAAGTATTCCTGAGTCATTATGAAGTATTTACCAATATTTACGTGGTAGCAGTATTACTAATTAAATCATGAACAGTTTCAAAATATTTCAGTCAAACAATAAGACTACTTCTACAAAGTATGGAGAATCGTCAATAGGAGCTAAAACGCGTGCTGAAATTGAATTGTAATTATAATTTGAGCTTTTCTTCAATGGAACAGAAGCTAATTAAGGTTAAGAAACCAGAATTCATCATATTAGGCCATCGTTTTGAAGACCCATATCGGAAATTTCAGAAGATGCCTTGTCATGATATTCTGTTAAAGTATTAGCAGCCAGCCCAAGCTTTGACGGTTTTTGTAGCTTGGTAAACCATCTTATTTTATATGTTTGAGTTTTCATTCCTATCAGGAATGTATGCTAAAAACTGTAACAACACCTATTGCATAATTTTCGAACAATCACGCGGCCACACAGAGAAGAAAATTGTATTTCATTTATAGATTTTACCCCAAAACAGAAAAACAACCCTGTCGTTCTTTTTTTTCATGTGATCATCACACTAATATTTACGTTTCATGTAACGAAAAATGAGTCATATCGCGATAAAATACTTCACAAAATTTATTTTAAGTAAGTTCGCACGACGACCAATCAGTCTACACAAAACCAGTTTATGCAGATCTCTCATTAGACGGATAATCTATACAAAGCGAAGCCATGTTATACTGGAAATGTATAGCATGTTTAGCTGGATGTGTCCCCCTGTGTTCATATGTTGTCTGTTGTCATCTTCGGCGACTCGTGCTACTTTTACCTTAGCATAAGCATAATCAGCCTATAATGTTCCCACCGCTGGGACACAGGCCTCTTCTCTATGAGAGGGAATGGGCTATTATCCACCACGAGCACCCAGTGCGGCTTGGTAGATGTCATATGTCTTCGAATTTTTGGTTCTAGGAAATGCCGTTTTCCTCACGATGTTTTCCTTCACCGTTTTGAGAGCAGTGGTGATGAATTACTGCTCGTAAGTCGGGACCACTTTTAACTGCTACTATAAAATAAACCAGTTATGTTGAAAGAGTGTCTTGTAAAAGACTATCTCTATTTGCCATTACAGAATTAGAATAATGTTACTTGTGAACGTCTGCAGTGGCGCCTAGGCTTAAAGGATTGTCTGTATTTGCGAAACCCGTTGTTTTATCTATGTTTTGATCTTAGGGATTTGATGAAACATCCGGAGTTAGTTGAGGAAGGTTAATGAGACTCATGCCAGAGATAGGGACTGTGGTTTGACTGGATGTGGGATATTTCGGTCAAAAAGCCAAAAGTCGTTGAACTGTCAAAACAAACTATGTTAACTGCGTGTAATACAACGTGTTTTTTTTTGATATCCCATAATTCTAGGGTTATATTCTATAAATAAAAATAAAAGAAAAAGTCCTAGAATATGTGGGCCAAAAATGCATAGTTTCGAAGATATCATCAATCATAATTAATTTAAGTTGCATTGATAAATACGAGTAATTAATTTTCATTCAAACCTATCATTTATATTTAAAGTTAAGAAAATGCGACGTTGTCTTATTTCATGTGAGGGTGTTTTACATTAATATGTTAATTGAAAAATATTTCATATGCCAGTTGATTCTTTGATATGGTTACATTCATACCGAGTTATGGGATATAAAAAAAAAACACCATGTATAATGAAATTGCTTTCTTCGCTAGGTGTCTAGAATCATATTGTTATAAATTCATGTTAAGATGCTGGTGAAATACAAAACCTTCTTTTTTAGAAGTCGGTTAAAAATGTCTGTAGATTGGCGCCCAACGTTCGCTACGCATTTAGATTGTTACGTTTTCTAATATGAGATCATTTTCAAAATATCAATATGAATCTTTCAATTTCATTATGGTATGTGTAACAAGCACACCTTAGTCAGTTAAGGTCAGACTGGTATGACTTTCAATTTACCTGTGAGTAGCAAAAAGATGAAGATTGATGAAAATACTGTTTCTTTTTTGTTTTGTTGTGTTGATAATGTTACACGGATAAACCTTGTTGACTGATAATATTGTGAAAAAAAAAAACCGGCCAAGTGCGAGTCGGACTCAAATATGAAGGGTCCGTACCATCGTCGGTAATAGGTTCCCCTATTTTTTACCGCTTTAATTTTTTATTTTGTTATTATGTTGTTACAGCGGTTACAGAAATACAATTTCAACTGTCTACCTATTATACAGCCCGCTGACAGACAGACGGAAGGACAGCGGAGGCTTAGTCATAGGGTCCTGTTGGTTACCCTTGGGTACATAATATTTGAAACTTCAACATTTAATGAATATAGGTACCCACACTGCTACACCCCATAAACGTAAGTGTCGTAAAACTCATGTAAACATGATAGTCTAATCGCAAAGTACCTGCCATTGACGCAACAAGCTTTAACTAAATTTAAACGCACCATTCGGCCTTGCCAAAAACACTGTTGAAACATAATTTTTGATATTTCAACAGCAAATTACACGTTTTTTCATTACTGATTTTGAAATCTATACAAATAAATACAATTGAATTGTCTGTTTGTAATTTCAAAATAACAGCTTTTCACGGAATGCCTCTGAAAGATACGATACATACATCAATTTTTTTTTAATTTTCTGACTTTCTGTTTGTTCCGGCTAATCTCAGAAACGGATGGACCGATTTCGACGGGACTTTTACAGGCTCATAGCTGCTGTTATAAGGAGTAATTTAGGCTACCTTCATATTAGAAAATTGATTACGGTTCTGTGCAAAAAAAAAATAAAAGGCTTTGAAATTGTTAACAAAATCCGAATCAAATAGGGAAGTAAGTAGGTAATATTTTTATAATAATTTCACGTGGACGAAAGTCGCGGGTAACAGCTAGTATTCGTATAAAAATGAAACCTCGAGCAGCTGAAAGTGAAAAGGAAGATTATTGAATAAGCAGTAACTACCTATAGTCTATTATTATATTGTGTAAGCCTTGCCAATAAAGTTCCTAGCATTAGTGAAATGTATGGGAATGAAGCACGTGTCTATTCCAAGTACACGTGATCTGTCAAAGTCTCGTGATGTCAGTAAATGGTTTTGGTGTGATAGATTGTCGTCTTGATAGGGGCATTTAGTGGCGGTCATACCGAATGGACTTACCGCGGATTTTGACAGATATTTCATCACATTATCTGTCAGTCTGCTGTCCGCAGTCCGGTCTGCTCGGTTTGTCCGCACCTGTAAACATGTATAAAAACGGAAATAATCTAGAGATAATTCCTCCTCACGAAGGAGATTAACTTCCCGATTTTGGGAGACTGTAATCTGTTCTTAATCAGATAGCGACATTCAGAACGACCGCTGTTCAGATCATTGTTATCGGAAAATTTAATCTAGAAGACAGTAGTAGTTATGGATTCAGTGTCCTTTTATCCGCGAACAAAACATCGCTAAAATGCACATACGACCAGAAAAATGACTCGCTAACAAAACAAAAAAAGGACGGACCAATAAAATTTACACTAAAGTACAGTGCGGAGCAAACTTACGAGCGTACCTCGGATATATCGG
Source organism: Noctua janthina (assembly GCA_963576755.1). Classification (NCBI taxonomy): domain Eukaryota; kingdom Metazoa; phylum Arthropoda; class Insecta; order Lepidoptera; family Noctuidae; genus Noctua; species Noctua janthina. The sequence goes on along the minus strand of OY755068.1, from coordinate 9,624,304 downwards.
GCCATGAACTTGACTGTTATCGTATCGATCTCAGCTGATTTGTTTGCACGCCCAACGTTGTTACTTCGATAATACATCGAGTCGAAAGGCTTGAATTTGAACAGTTTTCATGCGTCTGCGCCTTTTTTATGAACAAATAAGAGAGCCTGGTTAGCAATAATTACTTGGGACTTAAACATGACTGGCGAATGTGGGTGTGCTATAGGTATATTTCTGCCTAACTCTTGAGTATTACAGGCGTGATGTTATTGTACATAACAGAGGATATAAGTCAGGGCTGCCCAATGGTCTCAGCCCAAAGGCTATGTGTTCAAAAATCCTTTTTCGGTTCAAATTTTCATTCTCAATATATTTTAAGGAATGAGGACGATAAAAAATCTTAAAAATACTTGTTCCAATATCGCTATTATTGGTCTGTTATGCACTGTTTGTGTGCCATATATATAGGTACGCATTGCAAAAGTAACTGTTACATAATAATCTTTCACCATGGCTTGTGTTCATGATTTGTGTCGTATCGATTGGTTCGGTGATGAAAATAATGTTGTAACAAGTATCAAGTAATGAGTATAGTATTGGTTGTGTTAGAAAGGTTTTTGCGGTTACAGTACGTAATTCTTAATTTAAAATAATGTATTTTTTTTTTACCAGCCAGTGTTTGTGAGTTCTAATTATATTTTTTTTATAATAAAGTTCACTGTGCATAGATTAAGTATATGAACGAGGATAGATCTCGAAAACAGCTAGGATGTTAAAGCTGTTTATAGTATCTACAGTATAGTCCTACGGATATTCTACACGTGAGAACTCGCAGCCTTGACAGCAAGTAGTAATTAAAAGGAAGTAATTAATTAAGAACCTTTCGCAATCTCGTATACTTAAATATTAATACTTTTTAGTTAATTTTGCCTGTCCTCACAGAATAACGCACGAGCTGGTGTAATGCCTCTCCCAAAATACGACACCATACCTGTTTTCCAGTTAGTTAGGGTTACTAAAATAGGTTCATGTATAAACAAATAATGGATATAAAAGTACCCTTAACAAAGCCGAAAGGCACTTGTTCTCCCCGTCATTACGACAACTTTTTAGTTCTAGACCATACCTGGGAACCTTCTAGTTACGGAGATATTGGGGGTCAAAGTTACAATTTTTTTTTATAAATACAAGTTTTTACTTTAAATGCCCAAGACCCCCGTACGATTCAATACGTCCATTAGTATAATGTTTTGAGTGCGTTACATTGAGTCCTACCGTAAAAGGTTATTTATCACCCAAAAAAACCGTTCCCTGCAATAATTTATGCGTAGAGTTACATAGTTTGATGTACGTACAGAATGCTTGGTTGAGGGCATCGTGAAGGGTCCGTTAATACCCTGTATTTTACAGAAGAATTCACTCCAATTGTAAGTGTCCTGCAAATGCTCAGAAATAGACGCAGGTTCCTATACTAGGTTGATTACATTTTCCACGGTCAAAATTACTGGCGAGTAAGAAATGTTAACAAAGACATTTCAATAAAACAATGAAAACTTTTTAGCGTTTGTGAGAAACAATAAAATTTGAAATGCAATGTAAATCATGTTTGGAGAATTCTTGGGTCAACAACCAGGATGTTCAAAAATGTAAAAAAAATAACTAGAACAACATATAATTAAAATATCCACCTTACGTTTAATTTACTAATGCCATTCACCGAATAGCGCTCGTTTCACCAACAATATTTAATGGTATCACGAATCCACGAACAAAATCGTTTCACCGGCTTTTTCCGAATCTTTAATCGGACGAATTTCACTGCTTACGTGACCTCGACCGAAGGTCATTTAAGGGGTCATTCTGAATTTGTCGTAGTGTACTGAATTACAGCGGAAATTATATCAGATTAGCATTTCTGCCCGCTTGGCCCGCATGGATACAGATAAGTTAGAATATAACGCACTAGATGACCCACACCAGCTTCGCTCCGTGACGGATTTTCATATAACCTTTCTATCTACCTTTATTTTACCCGCTTAGGGGTTGTTTTTACTAAAATGCTGCGTCACACTGGCTACCTATATGCCTTTTAGACCGTTTCGTCCAGTGGCTTGAGCTATGAGTTGATAGTCAGTCAGGACAAACGATTTTATAAGTATAGATTGTGCGGGGAACAGTCGCTACAGGTAGTCAGTGCCCCGAAAGTCTGATAACCAGTCTTACCAAGGGTATCGTATTACCTAGTACTAACTGGGTTGTGGAGCTCAGATAGGTAGTCGCTCCATGTAAAATACTGGTATTCAGCTCCATCCGGTTAGTCTGGAAGCCGACACCAACATAATTGGGAAAAGGTTAGGCAGATGATAAGAAGTATCCTATGTCCTAACACAGGTTATAGTCAACATGTGTAACTACCAAATTTCATAGAAACCCGTTTTTCTGTTAAGGCGTGGTAACAGACAGACAGACTTACTGTCGCATGTATAATATTAGTATTAATTTTTGTATAATAATAGTATTATTAAGTATGGTATACATCTCTTGCACATTTTCAGGGAATTGAGACTGACGCAGATTTTGCTCTTGTTTTGGCCTTTATGTACATTGCCATGCGTCATTGTGAATGTTCCATTGAATCCAAGTCTCCCCCCCCCCCCTCCATTAGACATCAAAATCCCGCCGCATGAGATTGACGTAAGCGATTTCGCCGTACCGTCTTGTTTTATTCACCCTTGACAATGGCACGATGTACATACACGTGATGTTAATCATTTTGATGTTTCCATATCTTCAATGCTTTACTCCTACTATTCTTTGGTCTTTCATCCTCATTGTTCGTTTTTTTTTGGGACAAGCCACTATTCCCAAACCACAGCAACTCCTGAGACGCGCCGAGACAATGAAGCTCGAAGAAGTACCAGAAATTTAACTGTCTTGGATCCCACAACGAAATTAATCAGAAAAGAATAGCGGAGGAGTAGGAAAAACATAATTTCCACTTCCCTCCATATTAGTAGGAGACAGAACAAAACAGTGGCGAATAGACACAAAGGGACGTTTCCAACTGGGACACATCCTCATTGGACAGTGACTGGTTGACGTCTAGGGTATCTAAATAATTTGCATTTTCCCTAATAACATTAAATGCCCATCGAATTTGAAGTTTATTACTCTATACTTAGCCCCCTGGTGACATACCATGCATTCATAGGGTGACAAGATGTTTATCAGTCGCGGATGCTTGATAAACATATTTTTGACGTCCTAAAGAGTATCTCTACACGTGAAAGATACAGTATTAGGAGATATGATACTTATGATATTGTCGAAACTCCAATCGGGCAATGACGCGGTTCGATAAGGCAATGAAATCGATATTGTCATAAAGTAAGGGGACAAAAAATCGCCTATTGTTGCTTACTAAGATCTTAATCAGCCAGACCTAGTTAGCTTTGGTTAGCTCTTAAACCGAAGTGATTCATCTCTCAGTAATTATGCAAAACTTGAACTCAAAACGAAAGATAGGTCATCCCTTTTTTTCTTTTCGGATGGGAAATCATTAAATGACCTCCCCCCGCACTCTGGGCGCGCGGAAGGGAGTTTTAGACTGACTAAAACCCATCCATGTTCCTTCTTTGCCCTTTGTGTTCCAGGGCCACGGTATCTCTTTCGAACAGTCCCGCAGCCCAAGATACGAGGTCATCCTTAAGGCGAGATTTTGCAAAATCGTTCTTTAACTTAGTCCAAAATCGACATGATTTACTAATTCTTTTATGTTTAGTTCAAAATTATCTTTACCACTACAAAGTGTCTGAAATTACAGCAGACATCATTCGAACATGACAAAGTATCTTATCAAAGAAGATTTTACATGTAATCTTGTACCTAAGAATAGGAGCTCCCAGATAACAATTATATTCTACGTACTATCACAGATCATGAAATCTTTTTAAGAGCGTCAACGTGTTACGGCATTTCATACAAAGTTAGAAGTGATTTTTTTTCGAAATGACTGAACCGATTTTAATGAAACTTCGTACGCATAAGCAGGATACATAAGTCTATAAATTTAACAGAGAACTTTTAGAAATGTTAAAAAAAAAAGGTAATTAGAAATTTCTGTTTCTGTGGAAAATCAAAAATCGATCTAATTTAGCTGTAACACTATTTTTCGAAAAGTTCTCTGTCAAATCTTTAGATTTAAGTTTCATTAAAATCGGTTCAGTCATTTCGAAACAACATCACTTGCAAGTTTGTATGAAATGCTGTAAGACGTTAACGCTCTTAAAGAGTGAATCGCCTTTTTGGAGTAGAAGGTACACTTGGCTGAAGTTTGCGAACCGTTGCCTGCATATTTAACTATTTTCCCGTATGTACAAGTTGTTAATCCGTGTTCGCTGATCCGTGACCAGGGTCTATAAATATATAATTTTGACGACATTTTCAGATGTCAATGTCACATGAAGTTATTTAAATATGCGGATATTGCCTCTTTACAAGCCACCAACACGCTATGGCGGTAAACAATAATAAAAGTATAATATTTACCAACATGAGTTTATGACATGAACTGTGGAAATTCCACTAAATGTAAACTGAAAATTTTCGAGTGTTTGCGTAGTTTTTAAAGTAATTACACAGTTTTCGTACGAAGTACTAAGGTCGCAGGATGCAGCTGAATACCAGTATTTTACATGGAGTGACTGTCTGATCTGAACCCAGTTAGTAATGAGCAATACGATACCCCTTAGTAAGACTGGTTGTCAGATTTTCGGGCCAATGACTACCTGTAACGACTGTCAAAGATCTACTACAAATAACAGCCGGGACCAACGGCTTAACGTGCTTTCCGAGGCACGGCGGAAACTTGGTATGTAATGGGTGGTCACCCATCCACAGACCAACCTAGCCAAGCGCGGTTTACCCTGAAGATCGACCACGAGTGGCTGTTATCATGTGTCATTGTTGCCATCGTTGCTATGTAATAAAGACACTAACGGCTCTTGAACGGTTCAGATGTACAGATTGCGTTCTATTTCATTGGTGAAATTCATCCTAAATTATTATGGATCTCAGTATCGTGCTAGCCGGCGACACGTTACTTTCGATGGCTATACTGTTTTGCTTGATATTCGTTTGTGCTCGAAATTCAGTGACAACTTCACGCGGAACGATGTTTCACGAAATAAGTCCTTTTTGTCCATACAAAAAGGACTTATTTCGGGAAACATCGTCACATTCTCGGACATTTTAGGAAAACCCCATGGTTTCCCAATATGTCCGCGACACATCATCTTGTGTCATTTCATCATTGAAGGTCAGAGCCCAGATCGTGTGAACATGTTTACGCATTTTTTTGATCTTGGATTGTTTCCTGTGGTGACCAGCGCTTCGCGGTGATTCAGCAGGATGTGCCGAATTCAATATTTTCGTATAATGTATTTAATGTTGTTACGTACGTTTACGTAATTGTATAGAAGTATTTAATAATAAGAAATTCATTTAGCATTTCTTTTTGTAATACTCTAACCACCATCATTTTAATTGTCTAATTTAAATAGCACTTATTTTAATTGTGGACAGTACACAATTACAGTAATCCACTAGTTTATCTTCTTATCACATTTTATCAACAGACATTTAATAAGTATCACATTTTGTAATTATTAGGGCAAACGTGTTTCATTACAACACCTATGAACTGTTCTTGGTTATTGTGATACAATGCGTAATATTTTCTATCATATTACAATCTCTTTTGTACATTGTACAGACCTACGACCTACGGACCAGCATGTAACACCTAAATAGGGTCTAACTATTCATACACGAAATATTTTCAGGGAATCATCTAACGGCTATAACAAAGCCATTTTAAGGATTTTTTTTTATCTGAGTGTATTTTTTTTATAAAAAATAATTTAAAATTACTTGACCCACAAAATAAATACTGACTCCTTATTTTTAAGCATCCATTATGCTAGTTTACTAAGTCGTATTTACCTACTGTCATTGTTAGAATATGGGAGTAAAGTTTTTATGCAAAGTCTCAAAAAATTTTAGAATTATAATAAATTTGTAAAAAAAAAAACACTCAGATATTTTTTTTTTCGTTGCTATGGCGACTTTACGACTAATAGAAGTTACTCTTAAAATATTTCGTGTATGAAAAGATAGACCTTATACAATGTGCCAATGCTCTGTGTGCCATCCCAAATCTGTATCATGGCAAAAATCCGCGGCATATGCTTCCGCAGTTTTGTAGTGCTTCGACTATGCTTGCTGAGGCGCGAACCGATGATTTTTTCTCGATTATAAGGAAACGGAGCGCTTTACTATTAAGTCGCGTACGAAGCAGCTCGAACAGTGTCCTGAGGTTGTTGTCCGAGCGGTGGGACCTGTCCCTGATACAGAGATGGACGCAGCTTCATGTTAGCGCTTCTCCTCGTACTATTTGACATGCGTATATGCTTAAAACACTACAGCGATGTCAGACTTGCAAACTGAACACACGCTCGACACTCGTTCAAAAGTATGTACTTGTAGTAAGCTGCATACTTATCTTTTGTTGACTGTAGAAACTATGACAACATCACAGTTGGTTTGTATTGTACCGCAGTTGTTTTCCATTCACGTTTATTTAATAAATGTAGCCTCTTCTAGATTGTACGATAGATGACGTCTCGCATGGTTCATCATCTGCCTAGCATTTTTCCATCTTAGTTGAGTCGGCTTACAGTCTAACCGGGTGCAACTGAATATCAGTATTTTACATGGAGGGTCTGCTTATATTAATTCCACAAATAATTGTTGTCAGACTTTCGGGCTTCTTAGTTTGGTAGCCGTTGTTAAAGATCTACAAATGACAGTCGGGACCACCAGTTTAATTTGCTTTTCGAGGCAAAGGATCACACATGGTTGCTTAGTTTTGTTAGTGATAAACATAACCTACCCCCATTAGGATCGGATGAGTGTTGCTATATTCAGCTGCTGCACATTTCGTTATAAAGAGATTAAATCTAAAAAAAGACACAAAGTCAGTCACACGTCCACACGTGTACGCGACCATTTACCGCGATCAAGATTATACACCGTGACTTTTTAGTCGTCTTACAAAGGTCGTCCACTCAATTTACCCGACATAAAATAGCTCTAGGCGCGATTTTTTTTTTATCTTCCATAATAGGAACAAAGAAAAAAAATTAGAATAAAATTATGAAACATCCTGTTAATGATGTTTACGTGTCAAATGGGAGAACATATACCTACCCAGCATTCGAGTCCAGTAGATCATCGCTCGCAACAGGGTGTTTTAACTATGTCATAATACTGTTTTTTTTTTAATTTTTAATTTATTAAAATCTCATAAATACCAGTACAGTATTCATTGGATACTTGAAGTGGGCTGCCGTTGTAAGAGGACTAAAAAGTCACGGTGTATTACAAAATCTACAAATGTCTATTGTCACTAAAGATTGGGCTATTAATATCCCATACAAGCAAGGCTGCCAAGAGACAAATACTCTACAACACGTGCAAATTCAAGAAAACGTATGGTATGATGTACTAGCACAGTGTAAAGAGAGCGTCATGGATAGGAAAAAATTAAAGAAAAATTCTATTGCGTTTACCCCAAGTAACATGGGACAAGGGTAGGAAGATACACTCCCTTCCGCTCTGCCCAGAGTGGGGGAGGGGGGTGGTCATTTGATGATTTCCCAACAGAAAAAAAAGGGTAGGAAGATCATGATGAAGTATTAGCTCCATTTGCATAAACGATTGTGCAAATGGACCGATTCGAACTTGACTCGTAACCTTAGTTCGAGCATCGAGTTTCTCGAATGTTCTTTGTCAGATTCCACCCCCAATACATTCAAAAGAAAAATCTCCCACTAAACAAAATGAAAAGTAACACACCTCTCATTTTCAAAACGGCACTTAACTCCGTTCTTATCATAAGAAATATTGACACATATGATCTTAAGTATCTCGTGGAACTCGTGGCTAAATAATAACAGCCGCTCGGATCGATCTTTAGGTTAAGCCGTGCTTGCCTAGGTTGGTCTGTGGATGGGTGACCACCCATTACATATCGAGTTTCCTCCGTGCCTCGGAAAGCACGTTAAGCCGTTGGTCCTGGGTGTCATTTGTAGATCTTTGACAGTCGTTAGGTAGTCAGTGGCCCAAAAAGTCTGACAACCAGTCTTACCAAGGGGTATCGTATTACCCAGCACTAACTGGGTTGTGGAGGTCAGATAGGCAGTCGCTCCATGTAAAATACTGGTATTAAGCTGCATCCGGTTAGACTGGAAGCCGACCCCAATATAGTTGGGAAAAGGCTAGGCAGATGATGACTTAACTCCGTTCTTAATTATATTATTTTACTAGCGACCCGCCCTGTCTTCGCACGGGTGCAGTATATACATATAAAAATTCCTCTTGAATCCCTCTATGTATTAAGAAAAAACCGCATCTAAATCCGTTGCGTAGTTTTAAAGATCTAAGCATACATAGGGACAGACAGCGGGAAGCGACTTTGTTTTATACAATGTAGTGATTGTGGTATCTTTTTAGTGCGCGGCAATTTAAATGTTATCAACCATAAAAGTAGAAGCAGAACGTGCAAATATAAAACAAGATTAGTAAAAGTTCTTGTAACCTCGTATTGTTTTCAGAGATATAAAAAAATGATGTCCGGTAGTTTTCCTCGTCCGTTTTTCAACTAAGTTTGACCTTAAAAATGCTAAAACTAATTTGGGCTCTCATGCATAAATAGTTTCCGTCCGGGTGGTCGTTAGATGAAGCAGTTAGTCAGTAAAAGTGTTGAAATTTACGCTGCGGTGTTTCCAACAGTCATAGGGTTTTGATCATCTTCGGGCTCTTATCATAATTTAATTGGATTTATGATCAAGATCAGGAAAGATCAGTGGTCGGAGACTATTATGGCGTTAAAACACTAAATTGTGACTTCGACGTTGAACTTAACATCCTTACAAAATATTACATGTGTTAGACAATGTTGCAGTGTGTAATTACTCATTATTATTTATGACACTGCAGTTTACATTATTCTAGATGATAGCGTAATACTCAGCCGTAATAATACGTATCCGTTAGTAAGCTTATGCAATTCAGCGCAACTACGGAATCCCTAGAAAATTTCCACGGATATGGTAGAGAAATCTTTACAGAAGATTAATAAGCACTAAAGACTAATCCTACACGACAGATCAGATACGTATAAGATATGTATATGACTAAACATGGAAGTCGTTGTAGAAAGCACACAAGCAAGGCATTATACGTAACTAGCGACCCGCCCCGGCTTCGCACGGATGCAATATATATATGTATATAAACCTTCCTCTTGCACCGCATCAAAATCCGTTGCGAAGTTTTAAAAATCTAAGCATACATAGGGACAGACAAACAGCGGGAACCAACTTTGTTATAAAGGGTGTAAATAGACCCTTAACATAAACGAAAGGCACTTGTTCTCCCTGTCACTGCGATCATTTTTTTGTTCTAGACCATACCTGGGAACCTTCTAGTTACGGAGATATTGGGGGTCAAAGTTCCAACTTTTTCACAAGTTTTTTTTTATATACATGTTTTTAATGTAGGATTTTTACTTTACACACCTCCACGACCCTCGTACTATTCAATCCCTTCATCAGCACAATGCTATGAGTGCTTTCCATTGAGTCCTACCGTAAAATGTGATTTTTCACCCCAAAAAAAAGGTCGATTCCCAGCAATAATTTTTGCGTAAAGTTACTTAGTATGATATACAGAATGCTTGGTTGACGGATATGTGAAGGGTCTGTTTACACCTGGTATACTATGTAGTAATGTGTATTTATCAAACAAGGTACAGTTCATAATTATCAAGCATAGGTAACAAAGAGAAATTAAAATTATTTAAGTTGATTAAAATAATCGCGTATCAACATTAGCGATACCATTGCAGCAGATATTGTGTGTGTCAATATTTTAGCGTGTATTATCGTTACTGCACGAGGAGTCTGTTGGCTTTTCGCTAGGCCAAACAAATCAGCCCGTTGCTAGTCTTGAAACTATTGGCGAAATGCGGACACATTTGTTCTCTTTTGAATCCATTTCGTCTTTTTCACTTCGATCTTGGAGAATATTTGCTTTGCAGGTTTAAGGCAAAGCAAAATCGTTTTTTAGGGTGGTTAGAGGTACGGACCTCAGTCGGCAAAAACGGAACCTTTATGGGATCACTTCGTTGTCCGTCTGTCAAGACCCTTTTTCTCAAGAACGCGTGGAGATATCAAGCTGAAATTAATTTCAAATACTCAGGTCTGCTACTTTGGAGCAGTGAAAAAAATCAATTCACTTGTAAGTCAAGATCAAAAGATTGCCGCATATTTTATGCTTTCACAAGGGAATCAAAACCAATAGGGTAGGTACTTTCCGCTGACCTAGAATCATGAAATTTAGCAAGAAGCAATATCTTATAGCACATGTAAAAGAAAAAAAATCTGAAAACCGCAAATATGTAGTTTTCTACAAGTTTATACGCAACCCTCGGTGCACGAGTCCGACTCGCACTTGGCCGTTTTTCTTTTAATAGACTGTATAGGTGTAGGAATTAACTAAATACAGGATAATGCCGACGATTAATTAATGTAGGCTTCCCAAATTCCCATATCTGTCCATTTTGTTTGAATGACCTACGACACCCAAGAGTGCCATTGATTACAAACGACACCAATAAATTCATTCGAGCCATCAAGTGCATTCGATATACATTTTGTATCGATGTCTACATTGGCCTGCTTCGATAAAATTACGTCACTGCACTTTTATGATTGGTGAATTAATTAGTCTCGTCGCGGAAAGCCTTAGGAGTTCCCCGTCCTTAATATATTTTCTATCAACGTATTTAGCTCGGCACGTGGTCTTGTACGGCAAGCGGGTGTCTGTGGCTTTCTCTTTCTCTCTCTCGTTAATTTCGAGTTATGTCTAGATTAAGTAGCCTATATGTATATTATATCTTGTAAATTGCCAATTTCTGAGGCTTAAATTAATTAATTTGTGGTTTTTGAGGAGTTCTCTCAATTTCACCAATGTCACATTACATTATTGTAATTATAGTCTGAAGAAAACACCCACGATTCATTGCCCCAAATAATTATGTGAGTCTTCAAAATAAGTCTTCTAAGTAACGTCAACCTCAAATACATGAAGATGAGCCCTTGGCACTTGGTCACGTGATAAAAGGTGCATCAGGTTTTATAAAAACACACTAAAATGACTTAAATTGTTGCTTTAAACCGGTCTAGGTTCTTGAAGTCCTGATAGCTGTGAGATAACTTTCTAATGCCTTGCAAATTCTTTGCTAAAGTCGTCTGACGGGCCACGTATACCCTTTTATGACAATGAGTTTACATTATACATCAATAAAAAGCGAGAGCTTACTTAACTTGTTATACAACTTCGTGTTTAACAGAAGTAATGGACCAAGGACCGTTTTCTACGAAGCAGCTTGATTTTGATTCAAGACTGACTGATTTGATGATCAAGTCCATATTCTTGTGTGAATTACTAATTACGTACTCGAAAGAAAACAATAACTCAGCTGGCGATAAACATTTTGTATAATAGAGAAATCTGATAAAGATTCCATCTAAGAGATGTCTAAGAGAGAGAGAAATACATATATATAATTATGTTTTATGTGAATGTTTTGCATGTGCGAACGTGCAGTAAAATTAATGTCCTCAGACTATAACTTTTTTGTCAAAATATATTTGTAACATGCCTTCATTTCTTTCTTTCCAGAGAGCAGCAATCCAGGGCAGTTTCCTTCAAGGATTCCTTGCGTCTCTCTCCGTGGTCATAGTATCGGAGCTAGGCGACAAAACCTTCTTCATAGCTGCAATCATGGCCATGAAACACCCTAGAATAATAGTCTTCGCTGGAGCCATATCAGCACTGGTCTTCATGACAATCCTATCAGCAGCATTTGGATGGATAGCGACCGTCATACCGAGAATATATACGCACTACGCCAGTGCTGTATTATTCGCGATATTTGGTATTAAAATGTTAAGGGATGGATGGAAAATGGACCCAAATGAGGGACAAGAAGAATTGGAGGAAGTACAGAGTGAATTGAAGAGAAGAGAAGATCAGGTATGTGATTTTAGTTTTTGTTTCTAGGGTGGTAGAGGTGAGACTTGGTAAAGAGACCGATCGTGTTAGAGTTTCGATCAGTTTTAAAATCTGAACGAGTGGCAACGCTACAAATCGATTTAATTTTTACGTAGTTCATACAATGATCTTTATACAGTACTGTACAGAAATAATAGTAAATTCTTCATTAATTTTATCTTTACTGAAATCTCCTTCCCCTTTTCGTTGGAATTTTGTTGTAAAACATGGCCCAAGAATGGAATAAACAATAGCATAGCATAAGCATAATCAGCCTATTAATGTTCCCACTGCTGGGACGCAGGCCTCCTCTTTATGAGAGGTAATGGGCTATAATCCTCCACGCGGGCCCAGTGCGGGTTGGTAGATGTCACATGTCTTCGAATTTTTGGTTCTAGGACACCGTTTTGAGAGCAGTGGTGATGAAATACGAGGGCGGGTCAATAAGTCCGTGACTTTTGGAATAAAACACAGATTTTTCGATAAAAAATAATTTTATTTTTCAACGTAGTCTCCCTTGAGCTCTATACACTTTGTCCAACGCTTCTCCAATTTTTTTATCACTTCCAAAAAAAATGATTTGTCGAGGTCCTCAAAATAGGCCTTTGTTTGCGAGATGACTTCATCATTGGAGTCAAATCTTTTTCCACCAAGCCATTTCTTCAGGTTTGGGAACAAGAAGTAGTCGCTCGGAGCCAAATCTGGAGAATAGGGCGGATGAGGGAGCAATTCATAGCCCAATTCATGGATTTTTGCCATGGCAACTGCACATGTGTGCACCCTTGCATTGTCTTGGTGGAAAAGAACTTTTTTCTTGGCCAAATGAGGTCGGTTTTTTTTCAAATCGTCATTGAATCGGTCCAATAAGTTGGCATAATATTCCCCATTGATTGTTCTTCCCTTTTGAAGGTAGTCAATGTGGATTATCCCGCATGCATCCCAAAAAACAGTCGCCATAACTTTATTGGCTGACAAACCCACCTTGGCCTTCTTTGGCGCCGATTCACCCTTAGAAACCCACTGTTTTGACTGTTGTTTGGTTTCTGGTGTGTTGTGATGGATCCATGTTTCGTCCACGGTTACAAAACGGCGCAAAAACTCCTCCATATTGCGATTAAACAACGCCAAAGCTTCCTGTGAAGTTGTTACACGATTGCGTTTGTGGTCGACTGTGAGCAAACGCGGCACCCATCTTGCGGAAAGCTTTCTCATGCCCAAGTGATCATTCAAAATTGAAACCACTGAGCCATGCGAGATCCCTACGGCTTCCACAATCTCTCGCACTTTCAATCTTCGGTCGGTCAACACCATATCGTGAATTTTTTCGATTGTTTCGGGTGTAGAGACCTCAACTGGGCGTCCAGGACGTTCGGCATCTTCAGTGCTTGTACGGCCACAACGAAATTCAGTAAACCACTTTTTTACCATTGAAATCGATGGTGCAGAGTCCCCATAGTATTTATCAAGCTTAGCCTTGGTCTCGGTAATGGTTTTTTTTCGCAAGAAATAATGCTTAATAAGCACACGAAATTCACTTTTTTCCATTTTCTCCTCAAATTAGTGAGTAGTCTGATAAAAATAGCTGTCAAACACAAACTAACTGACGCAGCAAGTTTAAATTTTGACAGGAGTCAACTGACAGATGCCTGTTGACAGGAGCAGTGTTGCTGTTTCAGTAAAGAGGTCAGAAATTCAAAAAGTCACGGACTTATTGACCCGCCCTCGTAACTTACACAAAGTAATGGCTGGGTTTAAACCCACGACTTACTGTTCGTAAGTGGGGGTCTCCACCACTAAATAAACAATATAATATTTTTTATAAATACTTGCCAGAAACATATTGTTTTGTATATTTTGTCTTTACTGGCGATGTGCTAAAAACCTCGATAGATAGAATGTCATTTATAAAAAAAAACATGTGACGATCTCTATGGTAATCGTTCGCAAATATTGAGGCGCAAATCGAGTCTTGCTTGAATTGACGGATCAGACTACCAAACGAAATATTATGATATCAAATAAAATGCATACAATAAAGTTTCATAAATTATTTATCTAATATTCATTTTCGATTGACGAGTATTGGCTATTTAATTTGTTTCTGAGACAAACTAAACATTTTATCCTTCTTAATAAAGAGGAAGGCTTAAGCTTCACACCGTTTCAATGCGATACCTACCTACTAAATTCTTCTATTAAAAAAATTAAACAATTAGGGAAATCTAAAATCAGAATATTGGATTCACACGCTTATCGAATTTGCGGCTTTTATGAAATCTAACCTCCTATCTGACATGCCGATAATGATTATAATCGTTGATTAATCGTTACTTAATTATTTCATTATAAACATGCCTTTTAAAATTGTGAAATATTTAGCGTTTAATATTTGTAGTAGTAGTAACATTATCAAAAAAACAGACAATAAAATAAATAAATTGGGATAAGGGAGAATGATGATGATGAACAGAGAATAATGATTGACATTCTTTTCAGTACTTGACCAAAACCATCAAATGTTTTCCCATAAAATATTTTTATCTGTAGCAGAAGTTGATTGCTCAAAAAAATAATAGCATAACATAACATAGCATAATCAGCCTATTAATGTTTCCACTGCTAGGACGCAGGCCTCCTCTCTATGAGAAGGAAAGGGCTATTATCCACCACGCGGGCCCAGTGCGGGTTGGTAGATGTCACATGTCTTCGAATTTTTGGTTCTAGGACATGTCGGTTTCCTCACGATGTTTTCCTTCACCGTTTTGAGAGCAGTGGTGATGAAATAACTTACACAAAGTAATGCGCCTGGCTGGGTTCGAACTACTACTGCTCGTAAGTCGGGGTCTGCACCACTGGGCCACCGCTGCTCTCAAAAAAACAAAGTGACAGTTAATTCAGCCTTCATTGCGTAAGATAGTCAAGACACCGTTACTTTTTGCGACAAATGGATTATAGGAATTAGCAATAGTTACCATGGATTACCAATAGTTGCTTAGTTGGTATGTCTAAGCACACTTTAAAATTTCACAACCTCAGTTTTTTAAATATCACGAATTGGCCGTTCGCTTTGTAACGTATTATATTAAATAGACGTTTTACTCATTTCATTTCCATAGGAGTAATTTACGAGGCTCATCGGTACAACCTAAAATAATAAATAATCCCAGATTTGACAGTGGCCAAAATCAAAATTAAAGCATTTATTTCAAGTAGGCCAGTTACAGGCACTTTTGAATTGTCGAATAAAAAAAAAAACAGGCATTATATAGGTTAATGTACTGTAGTTGCCCATTCTAAAGCGTAGATCTCTATATGGAGATGAACGGGCAAGAAACTCCATAGACACTGTTTTATTAGTCTCTTGTTGTTCTAGCAAGAAAGTATACTTGATCAAATTCTTCAATAACAAATAAATTCATTGCTAATTGGCCTTACCTACTGTTTTTTTTATCTAGCACAAAAATCTCTGATACGTCATTTTTTAAAACCATGTTATCGCTTCATGACACACTGTAAAATTTTATCCTTTAATCTGACTTAATATCTTTACTATCTTACATGATCTGTATCAAAATAAAATGATATTCTTTATCTAGGTATCTACTAAATTTATCTTAAGTAATGGTACCTTCATTTTTTATTGTCACAAATAAAATAGCCGTGCTAACAAGTTAAATGCAGACTGAGGCGTGCTTACACCATAATTCACTGAATGCGTTGAGCAATAAACAAATTAGAAACATCTTTTGTCTCACTCATCTTCAAAATATTAAATGAAACAGAACGATGTTTTAAAGTATTGAGTGATTTGTGGTGCAGATAGACCTAAGACTTACTTAATACCATCATTTCATGAGTACTTTGATCGAGTGGTTGCAATGAAAGCAGTCATCGACTTCGCTGCGAATAAATTATTATCATTTCAAAGTCACTCCTCTTCAGATTACGCTAAAACCAAGTCTAACAATAGAATGACGGTAGCAATGAGGTCGAATAATAACTTACTAATCGTTATTTAAATGAAGGTCAATTCAGTCGAATCAAATACTTATTTATCACCGACGAAATCTTACTTTAAACAGGACTGTGTTTATTAGATAAGATAGTGTTTTTTGAGATATTTTAGTATTTGTAGATTCTTTTCAGACTTAACCTAGCTGCAAATGTTGAATTCCTTTCTTTATTTTATTGACCTAGTTACAGCTGGCACACAAGAAGCGCAGTTTTCTTTATGACCAAAGGGGAAAGGGATTTTTGAAAATCGATTTCAAAGATGATTCGGTTTTACATGTCAATTCTATTTTTTCTTTTATTTGTCGATTTCAAAATAACGGTTTATATTTGAACACCGAGATTAATTTCGATCTTAAGTTGCCAGTACGAGATTCAAAAGTATGACACTGCAGGATGCGCTTAAAGAGCGATCGACGTCTCCTGATGCGACGTCGGTCGTGACCGCTGGTTCCCAAAGCCCGGGGCCTTCGGTACCAAGAGACACGAAGAGTGCCCCACAGTCCCCACGGGAGCCTGAATCGGGCAGCTCGACGCAATCAGAACCGCTGAGGGTGATCTTACGTCATTATGCCTGGCAGTACGAATGACACCTAGTTATTTTTTCTTTTAGCCTTAGCTTTTTTTTCGTTCTGTTACGCACAGACCATATCATTATTTCGTTTGAGAAAGGCTTCGATAGATCAATTGAATCGATTATGCAAAGGAATTCAGCATTTGATTAGAATGTTGTTTAGGCAGGCGTTACACCATCAAATAGTAAAACATTGAATTTGTTAACCTTTGATTGTGTAATACCGGCTTTAGTGCGCGTATTGGAATTTCATTCATACTTTTGTTAATTTGTCTGACCAGAAAAAAATTGATATAGATTCTAAAATTTTTAAGGTTACTATGATATGAAAAGTGATTCCATTTTTCTGGGCAAGCTTATTGGCTTTGGGCTTCAAATATTTTATACGTATAAAGTGAAAAGGTATCTAAAATAAAATTAGGTTATTACTATACCTTGAGTTAGTGTAAAAAAACAAAAATTATGTCAAAATCAGCCCAGAAAATAATTTGAAATAAATAACGTTTTTCATACAAAAATGCTGCCACTTTGCTTACCAATCTGTTGCATATTTGAAGCCTGGAATGTATAAATTTATGCATTTTGATTCTTAAATCACCTCATCCCTATTTTATGACTGTAGTGTAAAGTCACACTTAAAGGCTGAAGCTGAAATACACCATTTTCACTATACAATATTAAAAGATTTATAAAACAATCTATCACAATGAAAAATATGTTCGAAAACTTAGTCACCATAGTCACTGCAACATTTTCTTTACAAGCAACCTTTGTTTTTTTTTTAATAAACCCATTCATAAATAATGTTGTTGATGTCGTTTCAGCCTTTTGTCTCGCTTAGCATGTACTTATCTGTATATACATGTCTGTAATTCCAGTTAGTCCTGCAAATAGCTGTGGACTAATTTTAGAATAGTATGTCTGTAAAAATATTTGTTTTGATATTTTCTCTGTGACCGAGATTCACTTTTGATAAAAACAAAGTGATTTTGAACATTATTTTGTATTCTAAAGAGTACAAATAAAATGCTATAGACAAAGGCTCCTTAACAGAGAAAGAAGAATATATAACTTTTTATATTCCCAATTTGTAAAAGGCGACGAAAGTTGTCTAGTCTAGCAAGATACAAAGTGACATAAAATGTCGCGATAGTGTGTTAGATTGCCAGCAATGGTAGTAGTTTTACACACTAAAACATAAATATTGTCGGTCAAATAGAAGACAAAACTTTTAAACGACAAACCCTCCTTCCTTTAAAAGAAACTCGAGAAATTATGACCCAATTCTTTCGCCCACTAAACCACCTTTCAAAATTCCAGGAAGAAAAAGAAGAAACCCTCGACATGTTAGAACAAGGACAGGTCGAAAGGCGGCGGAAACGGAACGCCGTCCTGAAGGTTCTTTTCCAAGCTGCTTCCCTGACCTTCCTCGCCGAGTGGGGGGATCGGTCGCAGTTGGCCACAGTAGTGCTAGCGACCAGGGAGCATGCGGTCGGCGTGGTCGTCGGCGGCTCGCTGGGCCATGCCCTGTGTACGGGACTCGCTGTGATAGGCGGCAGAATGGTTGCCGCCAAGATTTCTGTTAGGACTGGTGAGTTGGAGTATTTGGATTTTTTAAAAGAGACAGAGTAGATGGACATTCTGAGAGAAATGATATGTGGGTAAAGAGAGTGCGTGTTAGCGTGACGCTAGACTGAACTGGGGAGAAAGCAAGAAAAAAACGTGTTGTGACTAGTTGTGTTAGAATTACAGAGACAAAGCATATACAAATACAAGTGGGTTAGTCTGATTTCTGTCAGCAGTAAGGTTCATGCAAAAATTGTCCTTTGTAAAAATGAAGGGAAAGGTCATATTTTCCCAACTGGATTCCATGTTGATGGAAATAAAAATGTCAACGAAAAAAACAGTTGAAAGACATAAACAGTAATGACGCAAGTCGGTGTCATTGGCAAACGTCCGGGTGCCATGAAAGTTATTTCGGGTTTTTGCTTTACATACGATGATTTACGCGAATAAACAAATTAATTAACTACATTGTTTAGGGTCTACCGTCCATTGTTAAGATAGTTATAGATGAAACATAACTATGTTAAAGGTTTCTGAACAACTTCCTCCATGAGTCCAATATCGTAAATGCGAAAAAAATTATCAGCAGTCACATTTGGGTCGAGTCGGTATTTAAACTTTGTATGGGACAGCTGATATTTTTTTCGCATTTACGATATTGGACCCATGGAGGAAGTTTTTAGTTTCATGGCCTGCTGAATATCCTTTCATATGACTATACTCTTTCTGTTACATGTTGTATATTCAGGGAAATTAATAGCTAGGCAGTAAATTGTAATTTTTATCAATACTGTCTTTACCATATGCATGTCAGGGGTTGGCCTTTTGACAAAGTACCTACCCAAAAGTAATCGGTAAATTTTTTGGACGGCACGGTTGGCGCAGTGGCTGAGCAATTGGCAGCTGCGCTGCATGTAGTGGGTTCGATTCCCGCACAAAACAACGAACAAATACTTGTATGGCCTACAGGTAGTTATTCCGGGTCTAGATGTTTGTGTATGCGAGTTTAAACGCACCCACGATACAGGAGAAATTCTTAGAGTGGGGCAACGTTTAAAAGTGTTTTTTTTTAACCTATGTTTTTCTCTCTTCCACAGTTACTATAATCGGTGGTCTAGTGTTCCTGTTTTTCGCAGTGAGCGCCCTTATCATCGGCCCCGGTGAATAGACACCTAGTTTTGTACCTATGTGTAAGTGACAATATGTACTGTACATTGTTGATTTATAGACAATCTCACTTATTTATATATATATTTAAAGAGTAAAGATGAAGCATTAGGAATTGTTGGAACAACACTAGCTTAGCTAATGATTCAGATGTCGTATTTATGCCTTGGTTGCGTACGCGCTGGCGAAACTTTCATATGAATACATGTTGTGTTATGAGATAAAAGATGTCAAAGAGAGAGAAATAGAGATTTCAACATATTTTATATGAACGTTTCAATAGTTTGAAGGCCCAGATAGGCGTCGCTTTAACAAAACATGTGTAAATTAAGTATGTATCATATTTTTTGTATTAATAATGTAAAGTGTGTATGAAAGTATCGACAAATTTTGCCTTTAATTGTGTTCAGAAACTCGACAACCTAATCGATGTTTGTGAACATAAATGACAGTTTATTTTTTGTAAAATCTTAAAAAAAAAGTATTTTTATAATTGTCAATACCTCACTACAAAGTTACTTTTACTGCAAATGTTATTATTTTGACATGGTATATGAAGAGGTACTGTTACAAAAAAAACAAAAATAATAAGTTTTTTAACAGACATGGTCACTAACATTATCATTAACTCTGAAAACGGGATATTTACCATGTTTATTATTTGTTTTGAGTTCTCGATATTTCGGCGCAAAAAACAAACAGTAAACATGGTAAATATCCCGTTTTCATTGTTAATGATTAAACAGAAGTTTTTAATATTCAACCTATCGGGTACGTGTGACACGTTCATTGATAACCGATTGTCCCACAGATAATGTTAAGATAGTGTTGTTCTACTATGTTGGGATTACTACGGATATCAATTGTGTGCCGTCTTCAATTGTGGGTTTTTAGTTGTTATTACTAATAGTTTCCTTGTCTTGTGTACTTGAGAGTTTATATCAGAATCTCTATCTTTGTAAGTGCTGAAAAGTTTATATTTCAACATGAATCCATTTCATCATTATCTTCTATTGTTTTCTTTCACGTAAATATCTTCTGAGTGCGTGTCATAAGTAAAGTGGTCTAACTCTTACTGATTACCGATATTTGCTAGGTAACCACTTAACTATGCCGCGATAAACATCTTTCAGTCTCAAGTGTCTATAAAAGTAATTTAATTCACAAGACAAGAACACACGTCACTACTTTGAAGATGGCATACAATTTATGTTCCTTTGTATCTTTAAAGCATCTATCTCACTGCCGGCGATAAGCGAGAAGCGAGTGGAGCTAGCAACCTAAACGAGTGAAGCTAGCAACTCAAACGAGTGGAGCTAGCAACTCAAACGAGAGGAGCAAGCAACTCATAAAAGTGTTTAGTTTGACAGTTCTCGCTTACAGTGTGAATATGAACAGACAACGATCAACTAATAAATATATGTATCTATTTTACTGACCTACAATCTTTTGTATGGGTCTTGAGTGACAAAATCGTCGATACTCGCTTCCTTGACGGAGGTGCAATAGATGGCTTAAAGATAAAAAATACCTAATAGACATATTTTTCAAACTACGTAAAATGTGATGTGATGCTTTGTTCGAATCTCTTGTTTAAAGAGAAATTACTCAGAAACAAGCAAATAAAGCAAAATTCAATGTTATTTTTTTAACTTGGCCTTGTATGTATGTATAAATATGAAGAAAAATTGGCGAAGAATATTTTAAAAATCGAATAAAATAATGAGATTTGATATCGGCCTGCAAACGTAATTATGATAACGGAAGTTTGAACTTAAATGTATCGAAATTAATTCAAAACAGACACACGATACGGCTCAATGATTCAGTGCTAAGATTATTTATAGAAATAAATAGTAAGAGTATCCTGTTTCTAGGAAGTTGAACGATTGATAAAAACAAACTTGTTTTTAATCTAAAAGTGACGAGTAATAATTACTTAAAATAAAGTTGTATTTGGGTCTTTTGGCGCGGCATCATAATCACAACAAACGCGGCCATCTTGTTTTTTCAATACAATCTCCACAGCAGTACGCAAAATACGCGCTTTGGACGTGGACTTGCGGACACCAGCCCGTTATACAATAG
The DNA here is from genome assembly GCA_963576755.1 of Noctua janthina. Classification (NCBI taxonomy): domain Eukaryota; kingdom Metazoa; phylum Arthropoda; class Insecta; order Lepidoptera; family Noctuidae; genus Noctua; species Noctua janthina. The sequence continues at coordinate 9,602,739 of OY755068.1, read as the reverse complement.
TATTCTATTGTATAACGGGCTGGTGTGTGGATGTTTCTCCAATTTCACAATGTTAACCGCCAGCGCGCTTCTGTCAATGTCACTGAAGAGCCAAGAGGACCATGCAGCACTACATACAGGGTGTAACAGAAAGGGTATAGTCATAGGAAAGGATATGCTGCAGACCATCAAATTGAACAACTTTCTCCTTGGGTCCAATATCGTAAATGCGAAAAAATTATCAGCTGCCCCATACATTTGGGTCGAGTAGATATTGAAATTTTGTGTGGGACAGCTGATTAGAAAAAATTGTACAGTTTGATGGTCTGCAGCATATCCTTTCATATGACTATACGCTTTCTGTTACACGCAGTATAAGGTTTTTTTGCAAAGTTGGTAGTACTAACATAAAAAACTTATCTAAAGACAGGTTTCGGTGAGTTCTGCTGATAAGTTTTATTAGAGGATCATTTATACCGGCGCGAGTTAAGACTACAATAAAACACAGAAAACAAAAAATGTATTTAAAGAGAACTCATGCCAATGACATTTACGGGTGCAAATAACATCTCCATTTTGAAACAACAGTTTGTTCATAAAATGTAGTCGGTTAATTTGAAATTCTTTCTAAGGAAAGCAGTCTTCCTCTGAGCCAAGTAGATGGTGTTGCCATCTACAAATAAAAAGTTGGCTTCTAGTTGTACTTTTGATGAGTAGAAGAAATGGGTGGAGTTAATAATCAGTTTGGATATACTCAATAAGTTTTATTTTTGTGAGGATAGGAATCTGAGCTGATTCAAAAAGGATACAAGAAATAGGAAGGTGCTTATTTTTTATTACATTAGACCTAATTATGGAACTTACCTAATAAAATTGTAATAGTTTTTTTTTTCATTTAATGGCTGTTTTGGAAATCAAAGTTCCGTAAAACAGGCGAGAAATTAGATTGCCAAACTTTATTTTTCTAGCCTAGTGTGAATGTTACTAGATAAAATTATATAAATAAATTAGCTAAATATATATTTTAAATGCTTCTAAATCACGCCGGGTGCGTTTAAATATAATCGTTTATTACTAATATTTTTGTACTTCTTGTCTGTGATCTTGTATGTATTCTGAATTACTTTTAATTACACAGTACAATAACAAAGTGGTAAACTAAAATAATCTGCATTTAAAAAGCTTTATTTATGTAACGAAAACCCTTTGGAATTCAAATAATTAAAAAAATATAAAAATCGAAATTTTGTTTTGTGTTCCATTTTTGTATTTTGGCGGTTAATTGAAAATTTTAAAATAAAATATTATGCTGCGAAATAGTGCGAGCGTGTGCATTTAGTGTAGAACTAACAATACTATTAGCTTTTGTTTGAATAATTTTAAGTAAAATAATGCATGTGTTGAAATTTTAGAAAATAATAAATGTTCTCTGTGGTCGTCTGTGTCAGCCATTTTGCCTTATGTAATTTATAATGATGGTCGGTATAATGGGATCATAATTGATAATTACGCTAAATTTAACTTAAATGTTTTGTTTGATAAAACCTAATTATGTTTGGAGTAAGTAATTAAACTGCGGGTAATTCTAAAAAGCCTTGATTAAGCTGAAGTTTTAAACTTGGATTAAATGCGAGACTCGAACCAATTTTAGATCTCTTGAGCCAAACATCATCGACGTTTATTCAGGCTTTTTTTATTACATACCTCTGACAGTACCTCTTCCATAAACAACGGGCTATTCCATGCAGGTTAAATTAAAAAAAAAAAGTAAGAATTTAAAATCAGTCAGTTCCTTAGGAAAGTTACCAAATTAAAAAAAAAAACCTCTATATCAACGAAATAGTTCCAGAATAATGATTAGAATTTTAAATTGACGTTCTTGTACTAAATCCCATAGTTAAAGCGTAGATAAACTAAGATAGTGAACCGATTTAGTATTTTCCACTGCGAGCTAACATTACTGTAGCCATAGGAGAACAGTGACTCCAACTTGCTGACTAACTAATAAGGGCAACGATGAAGTAAAGAACTGGAAGATAACTGCATGACATTTTTAAAAGATTGTTTTGTCTTGCAGTTTGGTATGTTTAATTTCGGGCTAATGGCATCCTCGCAGTGGAAATAAAGCTTATATGTGCACACCATATGTGTCTTTAGTTGATGAAATTATGGTGTAAAATTTGGTCTAAAGCCAAAATTTTAATAAAAATAAGTCAATGGCGAAATGCGTACTTTAGGTACACCTTTGTCAAACCCTTCGGGGATTACAGGCGTGATGTTAAAATGAACTGTTTTAGGTAGCACTACCGTGAGAGGTGTCACGGTTTTTTTTTTATCAAATTTTGTACATGACATTTATCTTCGCGGTAGTGCCAATCTAAGGCAAATAATTCGTGAAATTCGATTTAAGAGACATATAGACATGTTCTAGACGCAATAAATAGGTATTTGTAGGGTAACAATGAATATCGCTCCTGTAGGTTCCTAATGTATGTAACGATTCGTTGCCGTCCCATACAAATATACAAAACTGAACTTGTGTTGAGATTACACAAATATTATTTTGTATGGAGCGGTGACGAAAGTAAGGAGCCTACAGTGTCAGCACTAATAATAAAATAAATTAAACTATTTTTACTCTGTGCTAATCTTAATAAATGTTAAAATTAGCACTATCAGCCGCACTCAGAAACGTTTTGTTAAGGAAAAAAGCGTCTCTGGGTGCAGCCGTAAAGAAATTCGTATGTAACATAGTGTTGAAAATATAATTTTATAAGTACAAAACATTGTCAACTGGAAATCACATAGATGTTGCTTCGAACTTGTTGATTAAATAAAAAGTATTATTTTGTAAAAACGATGAATAAAATGTGTAAATAATGTATTTTTTTTGTTTTATTTATTTGGAGTTTCAAAGAGCGTAGGCAGGCTACATTTTGATTGCAAAAAACTGTAACAGACTGCAGTAAAATTGTTGTTTGTGTACAATTTTAATAATTGCGAACAACAAATCGCATCCAAATATTTATCTTATGATGTAATCTGGACATGTTCGTTATTTTTGTCTTCCTAAATGGATTGATCGAGTAAAATGTTTTTTTTTGTATTCTTGGTTTTACGGAGTCGTCCATTAATCACGTGATTGATTTTTTTAGCAATTTTTTGACCCCTACTACTATGGTTCTTAGTTATAGTTGGAAGCGGTAGGTGGCAGGGCACTATCGTCGACATCTCCAGGTCCGCTAGTGGCGAGTGAGAGTGAGTCCGCATCAAGTTAGCATAGCATAGCAGCAGCCTATAATGTTCCCACTGCTGGGACACAGGCGTCCTCTCTATGAGAGGGAATGGGCTATAATCCACCAAGCGGGCCCGGTGCGGGTTGGTAGATGTCACATGTCTTCGAATTTTAGGTTCTAGGACATGCCGGTTTCCTCACGATGTTTTCCTTCACCGTTTTGAGAGCAGTTGTGATGAAATAAATTACACAAAGTAATGCGCCTGCCTGGGTAAGTCGGGACCGCCACCACTGGGCCACCGCTCCGCATCAAGTTGGTGCGATTAAATTTAGCGAGTTCGATCACTACATACACGTGTCTTCTGTCCGTGCTAAACAAAACGAGGGGAAAACCTAACGTAAGTACAGACTAATTGAGTAATTACGAATGTAATAAAAGTGAATCATGACATTCCCAAACTGATAAAATATTATCAACCTAAGTACACAGGGGAAAATAAAAACCTAATTTATATAATTAAGATTTACCACCACTTTATTGATAAAATAAAAACAAAATTACACTTTCATCTTTATCTAAATTTTAAAAGATAATTTTTAATGATTTTATTCCTCAGTTGTAAATAAAACTATAATTATCATAAGCTCCTGTCTAATTATGATTGATCGATATTTAAACGTTTTTCAATTTGCTTTTATCTTTTTTCGTCATAATTTTATCGTGGATTTTAATTTTTTGATAATAAAATGTGATCATACCTAAGCAGATAGGTTTCAAGTCATTTTTATAAGACATTTATCCACTCACGTATGTAGGTACCTTCCACAATGTTCGTTGATAAAATTAGCGAGGTATACTCTAGCAAATTTACTTCCAATATTCGAAATCAAAGTATCATACAATTTATTAGTTTAGACGGAATCATTTACATTATTACATATCAGTTGGCAGAAACAGTTGTTCGTGTATAATATTTTTTGTGACACAAGTAACATACTTTTACTCAGGGCTTTAACCATACGGGTCCAAAATCGTAGCGATTTTGGACCCGTATGGTAAAAGTTTGTCACAATTATGTCCTTGAAAACTGTGTATAAATTTTCGCTAGAATGTACGATGGTAGTTTCATACTTACCACCTATCTACAAGGTGTGTAAACGGACCCTTCACGAAGACGTTAACCAAGCATTCTGTTTATCAAACTAAGTAACTCGCAACGATTATTGCTGGGAAACGAATTTTTTTTTTGGGGTGAATCATCATGGTTTACGGTAATGGAATGGAACGCACTCAAAACATTATGCTGGAGGTATTTAAAGTAAAGTTATAACATTAAAAACTTGTGTTTATAAAAACACTTGTGAAAAAGTTGGTATTTTGACCATATATTTCTCCTTAAAGAAGATTCCCAGGTATGGTTCAGAACAAAAAAGATCGCAATGATGCGGACGGGGAAAACAAGTGCCTTTCGGCTTCGTGAAGGGGTTTATACACCCATTATACCTTGACTTAATTACAGACGCTAGCCTAATGTACAAAACTACTACTATCTCAGTCTTTTACGAAAAAAAAAGATTAAAACTTAAATTAACTGATTTTATTTTATTTCTAAATTTATTTGTTATACAGTCTCTTACTAGCATGCTTATTATCTAGTAGTAGTCTTACACTAATCTTTGGTCAAACTTAAAAGTAATTCTCATGATTTAAAATATAGGTACCACTGGGTACAAAAACATAACATCCAATAAAATTAAAAAAAGAAAAATCTTCCTTATAAAACCACTAATAAATGGAGTACAAACAGATAGAAATTATAAAAAAAGACTCATTGGTTGCTGAAAACTAGTATTGGTTAGTATAAAACATACACATGCAAACTTTAGTGATGTACAGACGGCACATCAATCTAATACAACTTTATCGCTAAAGCATTAGGTTCAAGGTTGATTGGGAAACTTTGACAGTTTCGAGTAGCTTGATGTGTCATCAAAAGTAAAAACAAGACTATTACTGAATCAATTAATAGCCAATCAAAACAGTTAGACAACTTTTAGATGCACTGATCGCGTTTGGCTTTATTGCTGGCAATGCCACACAAACGCGTGTTTCTAGTTTGTGGATGATATCTGCAGGAACCGATAAAGCCTGACAGTTGTCTAATTACCTTGGTCAATTAGTTACTGCATATCTACTGTTAGTGTAGACAGAGGAATAAAAACATGCAAGTCAATCAACATTATACAACGGTAAAACACTTACTAAGTAAGGTAGACAGAGATATAATCATCACAGGCGTCTAGCATTGCTTTGGCGAGCATTTCATCTCTTGGAGCCGTGTCTGCGTGGGAAGGGAGGAAGAGACTCATGCGAGATACTTCGCCCCATGAGTGGTTTAGTGTACCTGAAGAAATTTAAATGCATAATAATTATCAACATAAACTTACGCCTATGGTCCCCGAAGGGTACGGCAAAGGTATAGAACATTAGTTTTAGTGTATGCGAAACCTGAAACACGTGTCTACTATTTTTATGTAAAGAATCTATGTACAAAATTTCAAAACTGTATCATGAAAAGTCACAAAGTTATAAGCTTGTTCTGTTACCTAGTTGTCACCTAGTTGTTACCTAGTTGGCATGAAAACGTGGTCACCACGCAGCGCGCGCCTCCAGCGTTGTCTCGAGCTCATTCATAATAATAATTTGGCAGTACCTAAATTATTGCTATAGGTAGGTACTTAAGTTGCTCGGTATCCAACTTTTAACTTTTTTTAATATTTTTTGGAAAAAATATAACATGGTTTACAAATTATTGGAATCGATTCAGTTACTTATTCTGAACAAACTATATTCAGGTTTCGCATGTACTAAAAATAATGTTGTATACCTAATAGTACACCCACACATTCGTCAGTTGTGTTTTAGAGCTCCTTCATACTAGCGTTTGTCCAGTGTAGGTGTTCGATGAGTTAATTGAACGCTGCGCTAGCGCGGCGCAGACGTCACACAATTTCGTTGTCGTTTCGATGTTATCATTAACAAAATGGATTCCGACGAGGAAACTATTGATGGCTTTGCTTTTACATGACACCGCAGTAACCCATGCGTTGCGCACCCGCGATGCTAGGGCAGCGTACTCAGACGCCGTGACAACGCGACGCGCGCGTTGCATTGTTGTCTGTGCTGCGCATATGTTCATCCAACGCCTATGCTGGACAAAAGCCAGTGTGAAAGGGCTCTAGTCCCATGTAATAGGAATGAGGAATGTGTCTCTAAGAGTGCCAAATACATGGCGCTTAACCATTTGACCGCCAGAGAATAAACGCATGCGCCTGCCTTCTACGCCAAGCCACCATTTCACCTACTATTTTGTCACATATTTGTGTCGTTTGGCGTACAGAGCACGCACTTGTTTGTCTCGCATATGTGACTATGGCGGTCAAAAAGTTTCATACCTCTGCCTTCAGGTACATACTTGACATTAGAACTTACCGTAGTACTTGAGCGGCCAGTGGTGCGGCGAGTGGCGCGTGGCTAGTAAACAAGATGGCGTCGCGCCCGGAGTGAGCACTCGCGCCGGCCACCAGGGGCACGGGCCCAGCTTGTGCCACACCACATCGTCGTAGCTGGAATGACAGGACAACATAAATATTAAGCAGGTGTAATACAAGTTATAATATTACTATGTGTTATTTGGTTTTTCGAGCAGGAATTTCTCAATAGCATCAAGGGCGGATCCAGCTTTCATGTCAAGGGGGGGTCACGTAGTAGTAATCTAGTCATGACAGGCTTGAATTCGATTACAATCTTATGTCTTCTCCCAAAACGAGTTAGGACATCCTGTACTTTAGTGTTTTTCAACCTTTTTCATGACACGACCCCTATAGTATGAAAAAAATTTCGCGACCCCTGACCCTTCCTGTACTTTAGTGTTTTTCAACCTTTTTCATGACACGACCCCTATAGTATGAAAAAAATTTCGCGACCCCTGACCCTTCGCTTTTTTTCATGTATTTTATTAAGTTACAAATATTCAATCCATACAACATTTGTAAGCATTTGCATAGTTAAGATTCGGAATTCGGATAAATACAATAATTAATATATATAAAAAAGTATTTAATAGTCTTTTATCAGGCGGAAATAAAGTACGTGCCTTCAACGGTTGGGTCATGCCGGTTTTGATGTACTCTTTCGGCATACTCAAATGGACTCAAACAGAACTAGACGCCCTGGATATGAGGGTCCGTACATTGTTGACGGCATATCGAATGCATCACCCGCGTTCTTCAGTTATGAGACTGTATATCCCGCGGAGGAGTGGGGGTCGAGGCTTTTTAAACGCTAAGACTCTCTAGAATCGCGAGATATGCAGTCTCAGGGAATATTTCCTTGAAGCGGACGTGGGGATGCATCGAGATGTGGTCGCGGTGGACAAGGGGCTCACCCTGCTCTCCTTGGCTAAAGAGAAATGGCCCAAACCCGTAGTGCTTGACACTAACGACCGCATGGAGGTATGGCAGAGTAAGGAGCTTCACGGACGCTTTTTCCGGGCCCTGCATGGGTCTGATGTAGACCTATCAGTGTCCGTAGCCTGGCTACATTCCGGGGACCTCTTCGGAGAAACCGAAGGTTTTGTCTGTGCAATTATGGATGAAGTTATGATGACGAATAACTACCGGAGATTTATTGTGAAGGACGGTACGGTTGACATATGTCGGGCATGCCACCGTCCAGGCGAATCAATCCGTCACATTATCTCCGGGTGTTCTAGTCTGGCTAACGGAGAGTACTTGCATAGACACAACCTTGTAGCCAGGATTATCCATCAGCAACTTGCTCTAAAATACAACCTTGTGGAATCGGAAGTGCCGTACTATAAGTATGTGCCCGACCCAGTTCTCGAAAATGGCAGTATCACATTGTACTGGGATCGATCCATCATCACTGACAGGACTATTGTAGCCAATAAGCCTGATATAGTGGTGGTGGATCGATCAGAGCGGCGCGCAATGATTGCTGACATAACGGTCCCACATGATGAGAACCTCGTGAAAGCCGAGAAAGATAAGCAAATCAAGTATCTTGACTTGGCTCGCGAGGTTGTCGACATGTGGGATGTGGACTCAGCGATCATTGTGCCGATAAATGTATCAGCCCATGGCTTAATTGCCAAGAGCCTCGACCAATACCTGAGGAGGCTCTCGTTAGGCAGCTGGATCAAGGGCTTGATTCAGAAAGCGGTACTCCTGGACACGGGTCGTATTGTTAGGAGGTTCCTCTCTCTGGAGCCCTGACCGCCGGTAGCTTGGACCCTGTTCCCGATACCGGTGGGCTACAATTTTTTATATTTTTAAATGTTTTTTATATTGTTTTTAGTTTAAGAAATATTTAAATGTATAAGATTTGTATAAAAATAAATAAAGGAAATAATAATATATATTTTTTTTTTAATTTGGAATACGTTTTAATTTTCAATGTAGATGGGAGAAATTGTATAATGAAAAATAAGAACAACCTTCGTATTAAAATTAACGAGTACTCATAGGTTTTTATTTTTATTTTTTTTATTTTTATTTTGTGGTCACAGTGCTCATGACCCCCCCAAAATCATACACGCCAAATTGATAAACTAACTATACTTTTTCAATTGTGCAAAAGTTGACAGAGTAGAGCCATAATTTTCCAGTTCACTTCACTCGCTAATACATCCAGTACTTTTGAATTCTCCACAAGTTGACAGAGTTCCTCCTACACTCATTCCCTGTATGAACAAAAAGAACTTAATTTATCTAAGGAAGGGTGCAAAAATTTTCGAGCTGGCTTCGCTCGCTCTTGCGTCTGAGTACCTACACAACCCCTGTATAAATGGTCATAAGAAAATCTAACCTACCCGATACATCGGGTAGGTCAGATTTTCGAGCTCGCTTTGCTCGCTCTGACATTCTGCGTTCTTTTCAGTATATCTTTAAACTGACAATTTCTGAAAGCAAAAGATGCACCCCCTGAAATAAACCTAACGTGCCCTTGATTGTTTTGTTTATTTAAATCTAGAGATGGTTGATATAATTTCGTTTTTCAAAAGTTGTTGACAATAGTTTAATACCCAGCCTCCCCAATCGCTCCCCAATCAAATTCCTGGCTATGGCGCCTTGTGACCCCTCCCCCCCGCCAAAGACTTAGGCTGGGACCGCGCCTGGCTCGACATATGTTGACACATGTGCTCGTCGTGGAGGCGATCAAATTCCACAATCCTCAAGAACATGGGCCATATGAATCTCGTGAGCATTTGTTTCCTTTGTGCGGAGGAATTCATTGAGCAGTTTCTCCAGCTCCAAAAGAAACTTCCCAAGTCACGAAGAATGGGCAGCACAAAATTGAATCAATGACAGCGAGGAAATCAATGCTCTATCAATCAATTTTTGGGAAAAATTGTCCATCTTTGAAGGGCCATAGCTTGGTCTCTATAAGGTTTAGATATCTGCGGTTGGGCTTAAATTGTTCCAAAGTTAGATGTCTTTATATAAATACCGAATGTTATCCGTCGAAAATGCATAGTTTTTCAGTTTTAGAGCAAAAAGTGAAAATAGTCCCAAAATTTCGCAGTTTATCGCGTGGTGCGAATCGAGCACAGTTGCTTTGGTTTTTTTTTTATTTATGTCACCCTACTCATACTTTGCGATTTTAGCCTTTTTTAGCGTCGAATTATACTAGGCAACATGTTTATTATTTATACACGTACACGTACGTATAGTCGTATGTGGTTGTATTATGCGTTCGTTCGCGATTGTATTTGCCATCACACAAAGTATTTATTGTATTTTTATTAATGAGATTAGAAAAATTATATGTAGTATTATATAAAAAATAGAGAACATTAAAATTATAATTTTGCCCAGTCCAGGGGGGGTCATGACCCCCATGACGCCCCCCCCTGGATCCGCTCTTGAATAGCATCCAGTTGTCTGGACTAGACTGGCCCGGTTAAACACAAGAGGCTCGCTCCAATTACAGGAGACTTACGCATTACTAGAGAAATGGGGGTGTACTATATACAGCTAACAACAAACCTTTGGAGGATCATCACTTCAGATTAGTTCAGTCAGATGTTGGGTCGCATCTTAAATCCTACTTTCGTTTTTTTAACAACAATCTTGGTTAAAGTAGAAATGGTGAATCACAATTCTGGCGTTTTATTCCTGTCTTTCGCGACTACCCGTGACAGCTTGTTGGTGCCATAAACTTGTCAGGATTATTTTTTTTTATTATTTTATCCTGCCTTACATGAAATGCAGTTAATCTATCTACTCAGCCCATCCTATTTTAATTACTGCCGACAAACTGTTTTACAGTTTGGCAGACTTTTTATGTTATTGTTATACAGTTTTTGAATAAATAAAAAAGAAACAAGTAAACATTTAATAGAATTTCTAGCGCTATGAAACATAAAACAAAATTTTAAATATTTTTATATGCAAACCCTGCGTACAACTAAAGCCGTTTTTGATATAGAAAGAAAAATTCGAGCGCGAGCAGGGTTTGAACCTGCGACCTTTCGATTCTGTACACCGGACGTCTTAACCAATGAGACCATCGCAAATCAAATCGCAAATTAGTTTGGTATGGCGACTTCTGTCGTGATGTCAAAAACAGCTATAAAATAAAATATCCGTTGCTGGACATAGGCTTGGTTCAAGTTGCGCCATAACACTGGCTTCTCCGCATTTTGCATTCAGGCCAATTGCTTTTTAAGGAGAACATACAACTTGACCAGTATATTGTAAAAAAAAAAAAAAACAAAATGTGAACAGGCTACCTTAGCACTTTCATCGGTCCACCTATCTCAGAGATTCCCAACCAATGGCGCGCCCAGTACGGCGATATAACGGTAACGTCGATTGGATTCAGATTTAAACTTTGCAAAATACTGGGCAACTATTTTTAATCAGTGTTATAAAATAAACTTAACGAATTTTAATGAACAAGTATTTTTTATTTTGTTACTGACCCTTCAGTTCAGGCTGGACTGGAGGGCGAACTTGCAACGAAAATAGGGATATTTTAGCAGAAAGTTGAATGAGGTGCATAGAGTAAAAAGTTGGGAATCCCTGATCAAGCTGGTGGGCGCCCTATGTTACGCTAAAAATGGTTAAATCATGGTTACTTACCCGACCCTAGGTCCCCACATGCAACTGGGACATAGTTCGACATTCTCCTTCTCTTTCCTTACAGAGCATATGGTGCGCGTACTGGACAGTATCTTCTCTATCAGGGTCACCGGCTTTGTTTCTTTTTTCGGCGGGTTCTTGCGATCTGGAAGTGTTGGAAGAGTGTGTTATTGCTATGCATAAGTGATTAGGCGCCAAACGAATGAACTATTTTTCATTATTTAAAATTGATGTTTGACTTTGAGTCATGATATAGAGATAGACAGGAGTTCAGATAGGGAAAGATTTCTTTTTACGCCATGTGTCCGGAATCTACACGGCTGGGCACCACTCCGTAACTAGCGAATATTAATAAAATGAAAAACAAACTGTTTACTTTACATAACAGAAACAATAGATCGCCTCGCTCTTGACAAATACATAAATTATGAGTAAAAAATTTAGTTTGAGGGTATTCTCATAAGTGTATGACGCCTACCTATTCCTCTAACGGCTAATACTTGCAAGGGAAGTGCAATAAATATATATGACGTCTCTTGTAGTCCCAATGAACAGTATAAGAAAGCATCGCGAGGTTCGTGGTTCTAGTGGGTAAGTCTGGGGTACCACGTCATGTATGGGAATAATTCACATGAAGAAAAGCCAGGTAGGTATTCATTTCAACACATTACATGATCATCAGTCCTGGTATTTTAAAAAGAAGTGAATCAAGAGAACATACGCAATATAGTGATCAGCCATTCCCTCCTACAAGCTAGATGGAATGCAGAGGGACAGTTGGGACATTCTCGGAGTCGGTCTCTCTTCCCGCAGACGAGGCACCAGGGAGTATGCAGGGCAATCACTGCCTTTACTGGCGATGTTGAGTTCTGTAATCAAAGAAATCAGTCAGTCATCCATCTATTTCAGGACATATGCCTCTCCCAAGCTACAACACCCTAATCTCCACCTGTCCCACCCTATGCTTGCCCTTACAAAGGCATGCCTAGAGGCCAACAATACGGCAAGTCCATAAGGCCAGCAGACTACTACTCAAAAACCAAAACATCAAGAAGAGTAGTAAGTTATAAGAGCAAGCCAAGCTGATTTATGAAATACCGCCACTAGCACTTAGCCCATGTAATAGAGTGGCAAGCCTTTTGCCATCAACCAGGCACAAATCCAGACTGGTCTGCTACTGAGAAATTCCTGATGAAACTCAAACTCAAGAGAGACATCTAGACCAATGAGGCAATCTTCCCACAATTTGAATTACAATATACTCACAGAACTATCAGATGCATCTTTAATATTATCCGTATGCTTACGAACAAAATTGTACCTCCAGCACTGATGCAAATAATTCTCTATTTCTTTCTCTGAAACGATAGTCTTGATGACCATCTCAAACTTGTCCTCAGTACTCGCATCTACATTCATTAAATAGTCCAAACACTTTGCATTTGTGTCTATGTCGCTTTGCAAGTATTTATAGTACTGGTCAAAGAGGGATTCTTTGCCACGACGGATGAATTCTTTGAAGGCATTCTCGTATCTGCCTTGTTTTAGTGGAGTGTGTATTATGTCGTATGTAGCATTGAGGTCGGGCTCTTTTTGGGTGTTTAGTTTTACATTAAGAGGTACAGTCAGGTCTTCTTTTATTTTTCTCTGAAAAGTGTAAAAGCATATCTAGATTAAGATTGTTAATGATGTATTTTAGGATAATGTTTAAAGAACTTCTGTTACATGTGTCTCCTTATAAACTAACCATATTCAAGCAACAAATATAGTGGAAGGATAGTGATTTTAATTCTGTTTTTGTGATTTTGATTTAATTTAAATTGTATTTAAAAACCATAGTTGTGTGCGGTGAGTAGTTAGGTACTCATCTGATTTTAAGTAGGCACCCAATAACAAATAAGTAGTGCATGATGTGCTTAACTGTGAGAGGTTGATACACTTGTCTGTGACTCTATTTTAATTTATCTTGTATCTTTGAAGCAGTGTATTCAATTGTTGGTGAGCCAAATACATAAAATAAAATAGTGGAAGGCATTTATTCCAGTATTCTGGCTTGCTCAAGTGTAGTCTTTTTATAATAAAATATCTACTTTACTGCTCATCTTTTTTATTTAAACAGCTATCCCCAAAATCAGACACTATTTTTTAGAGTAAGTAACTCCAAAGTTTTACTACCAAGAGTTGACTGGCAACACTTAAAATTGAAATAAGAATCAACATATTCTGAAGTTTATAAATACCTTTCTGGGAACTGCAGGGGTTTTGGGAGGAGAAATCTTAGGTGCTTTATGTTCTGGTCCATAGAAAGGTCTGGACCTTCCAGCCAGGTGTAGGCTAGTGTAGGGTATCCAGTATCTGTTCTTGGTGTTACAGGCCTCCACATAGTAGCATAACTCCTCAGTAACTGTGATAGAGCCATCCTCATTGGCTGATATACCTAGAACTGAGAATTATTTTTATGTTAGGGTCTATACAAGTTGGGAGAGATTATTATTCAGGTTGTGTCACAACCTACCTACTGGGTTTTTTATACCTGCATTTTAGTAGACTGTTATATTGTTTATTTAAACATTTTGCATTGAACATTCCACATAATATTGGCCCTCTGATCTCGTTCATTATTCTCCTGCCCGCATGTCTTCTACTTCCATACTTCTCTATTACTCGTCATCTCATCTGACACCTCCTAACTTGTCATATCATTACTCTATTCATAAACCCATCTATATATTCATACTCAAAACTCTCCTTACGACATGTGACCCTTTTACATCAGAATAATGAAGTACTTAGTAGATAATCATGTATTCGGACATTTTTACAATATAATTAAATTATTTTTCATGTGTCCGCGATTATCAAAGGTAGAGCAGCGAACCCGGACAACGGCAATAAAAATAAAGGTAGAATTGTTAATCGTGTTTCTGTATATGCCTATACGATGTACATAGCTGTTTACATGATCTAAAGGAGAATGTTATCTGTTATAATTAGCAATATTTAGGTACCTAGAACAATTTTCTATTCAAGTTCTTCCAAGAAATCTGCGAGTATTCATAAATTACACCTGAGAGAAATAATGCCGGGAAATCCCATGTTATTGAGCGTCATTCCTAACTAGAAAAATATAAACAGTGCGTTTGTTATAATATTTTGTCTAAATCGAAACAATTGAATGTTTACCTTTGTCGTCATAAAATAATCCCTCTTCGTTTTTCACAACTTGTACGTTTGAGTAAACTTTTTTACAAAGTCGTGCAAGAGCTATGTCACCCAGCTTCCAATGGTAAATTCCTGTTTTTTCAGTCGTCATAATGTGTATATTCAATAATAATGATATCCGTAATCCATAACTAAAATCTAAATGAAATACTTTAGTCAGAAAATAAGAGAAATGTACGAAAAGTTTTAAAACCCAGATTAGATTGCTTGACCATTCATTCAAATATCCTCGCGTTAAAAGTCTTTTTACTGTTTGAGCGACAATTTTACCATTTATTTAAATGTTATTTTAAGTGTAATTTTTAATTAGAATTATTTAAATTAATTTCACTCGTCTGTACTATCAGAATTATTGAAAAAATTAAATAATAATTTCAAAACATTTACATAAAAGACTGCCATCTTGTGTCGAGTAGCAGAACTCCACATTGAAAACTACAGCAGTGCCACCTGTGATATATTAAGTAACCTTGTTGACAGTTCTAAATTATATCAATAGATGGCAGCAAGAGTATCTGTGATGACTTATTCGAAATCATTAAAAAAAATTGGACGGGGAGGCAAGCAATGGAACGATCAATCAAAAAGGTGATGGGTAATGCAGAGCGGGCAAGAGTTCTCTTACCTATAGTTTTTATATCTAAAAAGATAAGACCACCAAGTTCACATTCAAGATTTTACCTAATGTATGGATGTATGTATGGCTATATAAGGGCGGTTACAGATTAGCGATTTATCGGCGCGTCTAAACTCGTTCGTAAAACTGATACAGGATTATACACACCGAAAATATGCTAGTCTGAAACTACTCTAAAGCTCAGGCCACACCGAACGAGCTGGGCGAGGCATCGTTTTACCTCTTTTCATGCTTTCACACCGCGAATTAACCGAAAGAGGCGAAACGATGTATCAAACGGGGCTCGCCCGTCTCGGTCGCTCGCTCGCTAGCTGGCGGTGTCCCTGCTCTTAAAACTCTTTCTGGCTATTTTGTGTTCGCCGCAGTTCGCCTACCTGTGTAACTACACACTCATGTGTAGTTATTACCTGTGGAGAGAAATAGTATCACAACACAACCCTGTGAGTTATGATGACGGTATCGGTTACTCACACACAGTTTCTCGAGAATAATGGGGGAGAACACGGTGGACATGATTCCTAGAAAAATTTCGATATCAATGAAAAAATACAAGAAGTCTACCAGTAGGTATCTATAGACCGACTGCTTTAATGAGCCCTCCGCCTTGCCCCATCCAAGGCACATTAAGCGTCCACAAAGTCCTAACAATATCCCACAGTTTATTTGTATTACGATACTAATTGAACCAGTATGTGATCAACCTTTAGAATATTCCATTTAAATTGATACCTTCGCGAGGAATCATTAAAGCGGTCTGTCTTATGGAACTTATGGATATTAATATTAAAAAAAAAAATTAAAAAGTCATTGTTTTAGGTGGGCAAATCACTTAAGTAATGTAAAATTATAAACCAATGGTTTTGATTTGTGCTGTAGGACATGGGAACCCAGCTGTAGTCTACCAACAGGTACCTACGTACCCAAGTGTAATTTCTATAGATTTCGAAACGACCGCATCTGCTTACGTAGTATGATCAACCGCACGTCGTTGGTTATAGGTAACTAGCACTTGTTTCACGAAACTTCTATGAAAATAACCCTTCGTTCTGACGCAATCGGCTAAAAAGCCGCTGTCAAATGTTGGCGCAGTTGTTGCCGTGTAACTTCATAATACAACCACAGTAGGTCACTGTAAAAACACTAGCAATTCGCCCGCGACTTTATCCGCAAAAATTGTGATAGCTCGACTAATATTCATGATATAAATATAATTTATAGCCTATAGCACCCAGGAATAATGTAGCTTTCTGTCAGTGAAATAATTTTTAGAATTGGATTATTAGTTCCGGAGATTACTCCTTACATATAAACTTACAAACAAATTTTACCTCTTTATAATATTAGAATAGAAGTATAGATTAGGCAGTCTAAATCAGTGTCAAAAAAGCGCTTTGATTTTGAAAGGGCGCTTTATTTAATAATTAGTAGGCTTAAACAGATATGCGAAGCTCTCGCTAATCTAATCTCACACATGTATACAGAAATAAAATAAATAATTTACAAAAAAAAAAACCGGCTGTCGGTTTTTTTTTTTTTTAAATTATTAGAAGTAAAGCAAGTAGACATTTAAAAGTAATGCACTAAGCATTACTTAAAAAAAACCCGACAGCCGGTTTTTTTTTTGTAAATTATTTATTTTCTTATTTTATTAATAGTAAAGCAAGTAGACAATTTAAAAGTAATGCACTAAAAGACTGAACAAGATTGAGAATGGAATAGAACAAAATTAAAATAAACCATAAACAAAGTAAACTCTACTTCAGTTTTTTTTTATTATGAGCTGAAAGCCTAAGTAAAATACCCGCATTAAGTTTAGTAGAAAGCCGAACCTATTAATTTTCTTTCGGTTTATAATTTGCAATCGGCCCCCTTCTTTGGTAGTCGGGTAAAAATACGTAGGTACCATCCACTACCTATTTTCCCTTCTGATTGCCCCTATAATTTCTCCTTTCTCCCTATCTCCTCACATACCTACAATTTTCCCCTCTCATATATTACCAACATCAGATTCAATTGACAAGCATACTGTACATAAGAGTCGCCGAGCGAGATGCTGGCTCTTGATTGGTCGATCTCGCGAGGGGCGTGGCTCGAGATCGCAGCATCCAGTCCCCTCTACCGGACGAGGTTGACATAAGTATATAATGTTGATGTGTAGTAGGTACTGTTGAGATTTCAGACTGTATCTGAGTTATTTATTTTATCTTTGTAAATGTATATTTTTGGGTGTATGCCTGATTTGTTATTGAGGAAAAGATAATCGGAGTTAGAAGATGTGTAAATGGATGGACTGTGTGAAGAATGATATGGCACGAAAGGAGGTGTCTGATGAGATGACGGGTAATAGAGAAGTATGGAAGAAGAAGACATGCTGCGCCGACCCCAAATGAATTGGGATAAGGGCAAGAGAATGATGAGTAGATGTGTAAATACCTTTTTTTTTTATTTCGGATGAGAAATCATCAAATGACCCCCCCACTCTGGACGGAGCGGAAGGGAGTGTCAGACTTGTACTGACTAAAACCCATCCATGTTCCTTCTTTGCCCTTTGTGTTCCAGGGCCACGGTATCTCTTACGAACAGTCCCGCAGCCCATGTGTAAATACCTAAGATTATAAATCTAGAAATGTTATAAAGATAAAGATTAAAATAGTAGTTTGTGTTAAGATGTTTGTGATTACAGAGAGTGGAGATTTTATTTGCTGGATAGGTAAAAAGGTGAAGTTATTATACGTATTGATTTCCTCGCTAATACCCGTTGGATTTCCGATTAAGATTACCAATCCTCGATTGCCTTTTGGCCTCGTACAGAACCAATTTTATTTTTTCATTTTTTTTATATTTACTTTTTTATATAATTTTTGTATTATTGTAATGTCTTCAATTTTTTTTTGTTTTATCCTGTGTGGGTTTAATAAATACTTTTTCTTTCTTTTTTCTTTTCTTTTAATCGGTTCGGATTTATCCTGTGTTTTGGCCTCGTCATTTGTCAGGAATTTTTGACTTAAGGTGATTTCATACAGACTATGAAAAATTCGAGAGCTGTGAGCAGGGTGCGATGGTCTAATTGGTTACGACGTCCGGTGTACAGAAATCGGAAGGTCGCAGGTTCAAACCCTGCTCGCACTCGAATTTTTCTTTCCATATCAAAGCTATGAAAATTAAGATATAAAAGTAAATTGTCCTGAAAAATTAAATGATCAAGGTCAAATCGCAATCGCACCCTAAATTTCCAATAGATGTGGTAATTATAGTACGAGAAGTTCGTTCCAATAAGAAATTAAAACTGTTTTTCTAGGCTAGGAGTAGGTAGCTTTTACCTGCATAGGTAGGTGATCTAGAAATTTTACATGACAACCTTCGCTAGCCGGACACATACAGGGTGTAAATTCATTCATGCATTCTGTACATCAAACTCAGCAACTTTACGCAAAAAATATTGTTGGGAAACGACTTTGTTTTTGGGGTGAAAAATCACGTTTTACGGTAGGACTCGATGGAACGCACTCAAAGCATTGTGCTGATGGATGGATCTCATACTACGGGGGTCGTGGAGGTGTTTCAAGTAAAGTCTTACATTAAAAACATGTATTTTAAAAAAGAGTTGGGAAATAGTTGTAACTTTGACCCCCAATATCTCCGTAACTAGAATATTCCCAGGTATGGTCTAGAACAAAAAAATGACCGCAAAGACGAGGAAAACAAGTACCTTTCGGCTTCGTTAATGGTCTATTTACACCCTTTATAGCTGACTGGTTTGATATGACTTATCAGGACTCTTACGCATCTGAACTCTGAAGTCCTACACTAGTCGCAATCTTTTGTAACATAATAAACGCAAGACCTCTGGTGTGGTATCTCAGACCATGAAACTAAACAACTTTTGTTTTATGATTTTTGGAAATTCATAATTCTTTTTTTAGTTTTACCATACATGTTGATCAGCCGATCGAATATAGAACAGATGGTTGAAATTTTTTTTTCGATTTTCTATAACTTGTAGAACAAAATGAAGTTCAGTTTCATGGTCCGAAACACCACATGGCCGTCTGGTACTTTATTTTAACACGTCATTCCGTTGCAACATAACCAGGGTTTCTGCACATTCCGGAACCACAGAAGACACATCTTTTTAAACGCCACTTCCGAATTGTATGCGTTTTATGTCCTTAACAAGGGAAAGTGTCCCGACAGATGCGCAACTCTCTCCCAATTATATCGTGGACGGTTTGTCTGTAATTTTGGCAATACTTAATTTTAGGATTCAGGTAGTGTCTTTTATTCGTTTTGTAATTAATGGAAGTTAATTATTGGTGTGTGGTTGGTAGCTAATAATAGACTCCAGAAGTCTAAATTGTTTCAAGAGAGTGAGAGAGATTTGCATTCTCCAGTCATCCCGCGATCATGGCGCTTGCAACAGCGTTGTAATATCGAGAGCTCAAAATAATCAATAATCACGGATGTTAACCCATAAGTGACAGTAGGTATAAGATAAATTTTTAAGAGCGAAAGCTTAAAACAGTGTTTCTTCAATCTGGTTGTAGGAAAATCCGCAATGTAAGTTTATGGTCACTAACCCTATTATTACCTAAAACTAAAAACGGGATATTTACCATGCGACCTCATAACAAATAGTAAACATGGTAAATATCCTGATTTTAGTGTTAACGCTGTAAATTCGCAAACAAAAGACAGTAAAACGTTGAGATCAGCGACACTGATGTCTCTAAGACTAATACATAGGTGTTCAAAGGACCAAATCTGCTTCAGACCTATCCATCTAGACCCATATTCACCAGTAGATGCTGATATTAAAATATGAATAGCTAGAACACCTCTTCATCATCATTCTCCTGACCTTATCCTAATTCATTTGGGGTCGGCGCAGCATGTCTTCTACTTCCATACTTCTCTATTACTCGTCATCTCCTCAGACACCTTTCTTGATGTATAATCCTTTACACAGTCCATCCATCGTTTTTTTGGTCTTAAGCTAGAAAACCTAGTCATCATCATCTGCCTAGCCTTTTCCTAACTATGTTGGGGTCCGCTTCCAGTCTAACCGGATGCAACTGAATACCAGTATTTCACATGGAGCGACTGCCTATCTGACCTCCCCAACCCAGTTAGTACTGGGTAATACAATACCCCTTGGTACGACTGGTTGTCAGACTTTTTGGGCCACTGACTACCTAAAGAGTGTCAAAGATCTACAAATGACATTCGGGACCAACGGCTTAACGTGCTTTACGAGGCACGGAGGAAACTCGGTATGTAATGGGTGGTCACCCATCCACAGACCAACCTAGGCAAGCACGGCTTAACCTAGAAAACCTAGAATAATTTTAATAACTTGTACTAATTTTACTTAGAGCTAGTCATGTCCATGGTTTTTAACCTCACCAATTTGTTAATCACCACCCTCTTAGTAACGCTTTAAGATGTAACAATCAGAAGGCGATAGTCTATGGTGCTCGTCGATCGATGTAATACAATCGACTACTTTTTACCGGTCCGTAGCTCGTGCCGACACCGACTGACTTCCGGTACTGGCAGTGACTGAAGTGTTAGTGAAGGATTTATTAATTTTTAAATGCAGTAGAAGGCATGTTAATTTGTTTATATCTAACTTTTATGCAATTTTCATGGTGAAGGTAATAAGGCTGGTAGTATGGTTGGTAGCGGGATTGCAGGGCTGGATAGCATCATGAGTTAAGAAGCTCGTTCTAAGAAGTATGTGCTGGGACTTGATTCTTGCTCGGTTACACAACTGTCGATATGTGGAATGGAAACACCTGAATATAATCTTCCGGGGAATCAGAACAGGCGTGCTGTTATATGTTTTAGTGAGTTTTTTTTCTTTTTATGATTATGTTATCAGGTCATCGGTCCACTAAGTGGGAGGCCTTCCAACGCGACGTCTTCCAGTTCGCGGTCGCCACTCCAGAACTTTCCGGCCCCATCGGCTATCCGTTCTGCGAGCAATATGCCCTGCCCACTGCCACTTAAGTTTGGCTATTCTTCGGGCTACGTCGGTAACCTTGGTTCTCTTACGGATTTCCTCATTTCTGATTTGATCACGCAAGGAAACTCCGAGCATAGCCCTCTCCATCAGATTGCGGGGATCCGCTGGATGCGAGACGCACGGGACCGGTCAATGTGGCGACACTTGGGGGAGGCCTATGTCCAGCAGTGGACGTCTTTCGGCTGAAATGATGATGATGATGATGATTATGTTAAGATTTGACCAATGTGGTAGGTATACCTAGCAAAAGTGTATCGTCAAGTAACAAAACTCCGAGTAGGTTCCTACTTACGGGCCGTAGCCCACCAACAATCCCCGACTGACTTTTCTAAAATTACCTAAGCTGTTTTTTAAAGCTCACCTAAACTCGTAAAAAGGAGCCAATTTCAGGCACGTTATTCATTGCACTCACTTAATCCACTTTTATATTCGACAAAAGTCTTCAGTACTTGCCTGTACGCCCTTTGTCAGCATCTGTCGTCGGAGTTTTTGTGTGGTTCCGTTAATTTCTCCAGTTTTTTGTAGCATCTCATTGTTCTCTCCACGCTGACGGACGGACAGGTAGACAGACGAACTGCTGGCGTTAGATGCGGTCAGACGGTGACCTGTCATAGATAGGTATGAAAATAGAACATTGAGTCACCAAGAAGTCTAGACGCTATGATCGAGGTTGGTGTTGGGGCTGTTCTCAGTCTATCCTTACTTTTCTTTGTTTTATCCTGATTATGAGTCATCCATCCTGAATGTGACTCATTATCGGACTGTATTGTCAAAGGTTCTCTCTGACGACATTACGGTATTGTATTTATCAAGTGTTATCACTAAATTCTGCTTACCTAGCATTTCTCAAAGAAATTTTTTCTCAGTCATGTGACTGACGCTGAGATAAATTACAATTGTCCAGCACGCGTACCATGACCGCCGTAGAAACGGGTTTTGTCGACGGAAGAATCGACAAAATGACAGATTTCTTATGTTGATCTGTCATTTTGTTGATTCTTCCGTCGACAAAACCCATTTCTACGGTGGTCATGCTGTAAGTAGTGTAAGTACAACACAGGTAGGTACAATAAGGTTTCGTTAAGGGTGAAGCGCTTGGGTAGCGCGCGAAATTCAAATTATGTTACGTTTTTTGCAATTAGCAGGTCAGTGTCAGGTTTTATGTTGATTAATTTAATAATTCGTGCCCGTAACAAATATGGCTTTAAAGAGTTATAATAATTAAAATCATTAGTATAACCACTTTAAGTTTAAGCCTAACATTGACCGGCGCATAATTGTAAAAAACGTAAGAAAATTTGAATTTCGCGAGCTACCTTGTCGGCTCTCCCTTAAGATAAGCCCGTGTGTGGGTTTGGAGTTTTGCTTTCAAAATCGCACACACCAGTTACAATTTACGTCAATATCAGTTAGGTAAGCACTAACAATAATGCCGGCTCTTTTAAACAGAATCAATAAATGATCTTAAAGACTCGGACCTATAAACTTTTCATTGATCGTTAGATACGTCGTTAAGATCTTACCTATAAGAATAAAACCACCTGTAAAAAGTGTGAGCGCCAAAGCACCAAAAAAGGGTAAGCGTTGAACCTCATCTGGCAGCACGGAATCGCACTGTTCCATGCTCCATCCTTTTCTGTCGCTCAGAACCGTCATTTGCTAGAGAGAGATCATCGTTCCCATGGTTCAACCCTAAGAGGAAAATAGTGTGCTCTCCTATTAAACAACTTCTGCATCGAATCTTACAATTGAATAAAAAAGTAAAATAAATAGAACCATAGATCCTAGAAGAGCAACTGGCCATAACCTCACTTTTTGTCTATGGCACGGGCCAACAGGATATCGACTATTTGAGATACTTTTTGTTACTTCCTACAATTAATTTTAAATGTTCTTTTAGTTTGAAACAGGATATTGTTAAAGTTTTGTTCTTTTTAAATGATTCTAAAGTTGAATAGTAACGAAATTGAATAAATAAAGAGACAAATCAAAAGAAGAAATGTCAGACAAGGAGATTCAGTTAGGCTCTATCAGTTTTATCAAGGTGTAAGTTTAAGTTTTTGGCACTCGATCGAAACCGATTCATAGATTTCAAAAATAGACATATACAAGGCAGGCGATATAGTCACAAAGGAAGTTTGAACGTTGCGCCAGTTACAGAAAAGTTGAAAGCGAATCGATCGACTGACTTGGTATGGACATGTGATGAGGAGGGACGAATCGCATGTGACTAAAAGAGTGATGATTATTGAATATAAATATTGATGGATGGAGAGGAAGAGGAAGACCAAGGAAACGATGGATGGATTGTGTGAAGAATGATATGAAAGAAAAAGGAATAAATGCGGGACGGTTGACAAAGGAGAATGGAAGAAAAAAATGAGTTGCGCCGACCCCGAGTAACATGGAACAACGACAGGAAGATGATAGTTATAGTTATTATAGTTATAAAGAGTTAATTCGATTTTGTTTCTATTTCTGAACTGCCTAGAAACAGATGGCAGCTGACTGTTCCCCGCTATCACAGAACATCTATCTAACTCTAGTTATTATCGCATATCGTTGACATAACTGCGGTAATAGAAGTGGTAACGTAAAGGTGGACGAGTGACGCACGCGCACGCGCACGCGCAGGAGATGTAACGTTGTAATTATAGAGAGACTGCGCGGTCAATGTCGTGGTGACTCACTGTAGCGTGAGTTGTGAGCGGTAGCGGGTAGGACCTTTGTTGTTGCTGTGATCGGGTAAGATGAGGTGTTCTCAGTACAAAGGCATAATAACTCCATACAATTATGGAGTTCTTATGTGTCTCGGGTTATTTAACATCGCATCATATCATGACGCTTGTGTTCCCCACAGTGTTAACCAGAAATATGAAGTATATACAGGCGAGATAGGCTGACGACATAGTTGCCATCGGGGGAAAGACCTCGATGAGGCTGGCACAGGACCGTAGAGATTGGCACAAGAAAAGAGAGGCCTATACCCAGCAGTGGGTAAATTTTCAGATTTGGCCAGTTTTGTTTAAGTCCCATGTAATAGAGGGTGACACTATTGTCATCAATCAGGCACGAATACTACTGGCTGCTACTGAGATATTATTGGTGGAAAAATCGGACATCACTCAATCTTATGACCATAGATATTTCTGCAGTAAGAAACGCTGGCAAAAATAGCAACGGTCTAAACTAAGACTTATGCGAATGACGATAGTGTTGTTATAATCTATTGAAATAATTGTTGTAGGAAGAGGTGTGGTGAAATATACCTAATTTGAAGCACAACCCTAGCGTCAATAAGGCACGGACAAATCCATAACATAATTCCAGTTACGTTGCTATGCTGTTCCCCGCTGTCCTCTCCTCCCTTGTCCAGTGCTGTGCAGCCTCACCGACACACAGACAGACAGACGCGAGATGCGCGCGCTGCCTGCGAAGCAGCTGACCGATGAGCGACCGCGACGCACTAGTCTTGATACTTGCATACTTTTGTAAGATAGCCCTCGCTGAATGGTCACCGAGAGACGGTAGAAGAAGTGCCAAGAACCCAAGTGTTGGCAACCATCTGGTTGCCAACACTTGGGTTGATGACGTAGAGAAGTCCGCAGGTAAGACCTGCTTGAGAGTTGCCTGGACCAGGGAAGAACAAAAGGAAGGAGCCTTTACTAGCAGTAGGTGGAACAAGGACGCCCAAGTTTTATTTTTTTTGAAAACTCATCCCTATACTAGGAAATTTGTTCTGTATCGTGGGTGCGTTTACAAACATTTAAACTAACATATAAAAACAGCCAGACCTGGAACAAGTACCAGTACCTAGGCCATACAAATATATGTTCCGTGCGGGGATCTAACCCGTTATACGCAGCGCACTGCGCCAAGCGTGCCATCGAAAGACGACGATGATACTTTGTTGTGGACCGAAAGGGCTTGAAGCTAAATTTAGTGCCTTTGTATCAGCGGTAGCCATACGCTGTAGTTTCCCACTAGCTACCAAAAAACTTATTTAAGTCCTGTTGAAGGTTGAAGAAGTTCATTCCCAAAAGATTTTTTTTTTGGAATTTGCATATTGTTTGGTCTAACTGTTAGAGAAATATTAATCATAGAAAGAATATTAATTGAAGGAAGCTTACTGCTCTTTCTAGAAAGAGATGGTATTGGCAACTAATAAGAATGTACAGTGGCGGATTTACAAGTTTTCAAGGTATAGGCTGTACAGTTTTTGCCGCACTTGCCTCTACAATTGTAATGTCCTACATTATTTTTACAATATAACAATTTCATTGAAATTGCACGTAAAATAATTTTTGGCTATATTACCGATTACTGGTTGGGGGGCGGCGAACTAGCTGTTTTACTCTAGAATATGGATGATTGCTACTCGGAATGTGCAATGACAAGTGAGAGGGGAACGTCATCGGCAAAATTTGTTGCAGACTTCTATCTGTAAAACATCAGAAAACCTTCATGCCAAAATCTTTTTGATTTCTGAGGCAGCAAAAAAAACAAAATTCGGTCCTAGAATTTGCCGCCCCAAAAATCTGCCGCCCTAGGCTCAAGCCTACTCAGCCTGCTGGTAAATCCGCCACTGAGAATGTATAAGAAACAGGTAAGGCGATTTATAGGAGAATTAAGGTTACAAGCCCGATATTGCCTGAAGAAGAGCGAGACATATTGAAAGGAGTAGAATTCCCTGCCTGCGTGGGTGTTCCCAAGTTCATATGACCTTAATCTATTTAAGTCGCGAAGTTAATAGGCTTCTTTTGGATTGGCTCGTTCCATCGTCGCCCTCATATCTGTCCTCAGGACTAGATTGAGGTCAAGAGTAGGCCTATTTAATATAAAAAAGCTAATTACATTTTATCTAGCAGATGACCTGTTTTAGCTGAGATGCTGTGATTATGATAAGGCCTGAGGACCAGCTCCTAGGCTTTTACCTATTTTCATTAGTTCCCTAAATCCTTTACAATACAACTGGTAGAAGATTTCAACATGCCAAGTATCAAAACTCTTTATTCCTTCGACCTGCGCACGCGCCGCGGCAGATGTTCGCAGCATCTGTCGGCGCACACAGACGCGCCTCTCATCTCGTTGCACGCGCACGTCCACAACAACCTGCTGCCCAGCTGATCGCTACCTGGCGGAGTCGCGGCTTTTTAACGTTTTTTATTGCCGAGGATTTGTTTGTCCAAATCGGGATGATGAGCTATGAATTTAATGGGTTTTTTTAGGTTCTTATAAGAATAATTGTGTTTATGCGTTCTAGTGGTATATTTGTAGGTTCAGGATAGTCGTGGAAGTTAAACTTGTAAGAATATTCTTGTTGGAATCTTTAATAATCTGGGAAACATTTTTTTGTCTAAATAAAGGTCCTAATTCTATTATTAGCATAATTAACTGGCATTCGTGATACAGGGTAATCCTAGTACGAGTGCCAAAGCACTTCCTTAACACTTAAGTGCACATTATATTCGACCAAATTAGTATTTACGGAGATTTACTGTACCCATTTTACTAGTAATCAATATTTTTGTATCAATATATTAGTTTATCTGCTCTTGCATTTGCTGTCCTGATAAGCCTTTTGCTGTCGTTCGTTACTATGTAAAACATAACTATCTTTAGACAGTAAGAAACAAAACTATGTCGTTTCTGCACCACTTTTTCAAATATTCCTATCTTCCTATTAAAGGAAATGAGTAATGGACAAGGATAAGACCGCAGCCGTCTCCTATAAAATTTTATCAGACTGGTCTAAAGTCAAATTCAATGTCAGTCCCCAAGTCTGCCACACTGGAAACCAGTATGCTCTACAGGGAAAAGGTTGTTGAGTCATCCAGAATGATGCAACACACCTTTAAATCCTTAGCCTTCGCAGCCCTTTATGGAGAACCAGCTTACAGATAATCAGTAAGTAAAAATCGACTTTAATACATGTCAATGTTTTCGTTAACTTTACACCTGGAATATATATTATTAAATGCACCTGTTGTTTGTCAAAAAGTACCGTATTTGACCCAGAGACCTTAATTTGACCATAGTGACTTCAATAACTCCAAAAGTTACATTGTACTTCGTTTTTATTTTAATCAGCTTTTTATGGTGATCGAAATTTAATATTTATAAAGGACGAAATTTATTTTTTATGGTATTTATTTCTTAATTATATGTTTCTGATACAGTATTTTGTTTTTTTTTTTCGCGAATGGACGGAAATGGCAGTAAAGACTAATGAGGTTTCATTTAGCATAATGATATTATTATCATTTTTATTATATCGATATGTTCACGCTTCGGTGAAATGTTCTTTGTGATAAAAACAATTGCTTGCAAGCTGGTGGTGTCATGTCTGGAAACAAAGAATTAAACGTAGATTACTATCTCGTTTTCGGGGTCTTGCATTAATTCTGAGAGTCTAGACAAGTAATAATCGCTTTTAGCGCATCTTTTATTTTGGCCTTTCCATCACTGTTAAAGATCGGGATGATTCATAATTGAAACTAGTAAATCAGTTGGAAATAAATCTGTCCGTATTCTGTACCTACAGTTCTTTCAATATGATTTGGAAATTGTCATGCAAATTACTAATTAAGCGTCAAAAACCTGCTAGAAAACGAATCACCAAAACACTTAGGAAAAAAAATCAACTCGTCGAAATCTTATAAGAAAAAAACACTATCAACAATAATGTGGCAACACAAAATCCAATAATCTCAATACGTAACGTCCCTAGCCCCTAGTGTTGGGTCATCGTCCGGGAAATCCGTATGAGCGGCAGGTGGGCGGCACACGGCACACAGCAGCTGCGGGATTTAACTGCCCATCACTATCTGCTAGTATCTAGCCGATGGGGGAGCCCTTGTGGCGGTTACGACCTGGAATCTTGTTCAAATGTCAAAGCTTATTGGACGATTTCTAGCGATTTGTTCTGAAGGAAAATAAGGTTTTATGGGTGGTTTTGTCTGGTGACAGTTGGCTTCAAAAATACTACCAATACTCTTGGGTCATCATCAATTTTTCATAAATTGATTTTATCACCAGTATCTTAAGTGTACTCGTATATTATATTCGTGGCGTCTGTTAGTCTGGCTGTACTTAGGGCGTGTTTCACGATGTCCGAATAAAAAAAAAACAATAATTAATTTAAATTCAGAAAAGGAACAGAATTTGTAACAAATTACCTACCAAGGAAATTAACGGGCACTTAATCGTAGGTGGTGAAACATGCCCTTATCTATCTCATCGTATCTCAGCCATTTTATGTGGAAGTGACAAAAACTCAAACTCAAAACATTTATTTTAATTACTTAACCATTTAGAGGCACTTTTGAATTGATTGTCATGATCATCATAGACTAATGTTATAAAAATGAGATCGGTCATTAAGTTAGAAAGTTGAAGCTAGTGGCCAAAACGAGATATCTAAAGAGAAGAAGGGACAAGAAACTCCATGGACAGTCACTATAAATAACCTAATTACTTTGCGTAGACATGAATGCATGATACACTAGTTTAGATTTACAATAACAATAAACAAATAAACTATTAAATAAGTAAGTAGTTTATAAATAAAATAGGTCATGGTAATTATTATTTATCGTAAGTACTTCCTTATCCTCTGAGCGAAAGAGCGAAGTCCTTTAGTTGACGTAACCACTCCATGCGACTCTGACAACATCTAAAAACATGAATTACTTATTAAACAAGTATCTATGTTCCTAAGGGAATGAAACCCCATCGTCGGTCAGAGTCTATGCAATAATAGAAAACAATTTGAGTAAATTTTTGTAAATTGAAATTTTGTCACCGTCGTCGGCGTCCCAGCTGTTTTAGAACCCCATGGCTTGGCACGCGACGATGGCAAAAGACTGGACGAAATGTCGCTGTTTCCTTGGAAGATGGGTAGGCCTTTAGTGTGGGATGCAACATGCGTCGATACTCTAGCGCCATCACATCTTTACATTGGCCAGAGGCTAATGTTGCCATACAACGTGGCAACGCCGCCAGTCTCTTGGGCACATTACCAGCTGACAGCGTTGAGGAGGACTTTTTTTAAAACCCTTTTAAAGTCTGTTGTTAGTTTATTTACTTTAGGTAATATAATAGTTTTTATTTATTTGTAAGTAAAAAAACCTTTTAAAAAAGCACTAAAAAGAAGAAAATAAACCTTGGAGTAAATATATAATATGTAAGTAAATATATAAGTAACGCTTGTCGCATGTAGAAAAGAGAAACAAAACCATAAGGGAAATGTATTTATTTTAAGAAAACTATTCTTATTTTTTCGCAAAATGAGTGCGGTCACTTTCTTATGCTTCCTTTCAGTGCGTTTGTCGACTTCAGAGTAGGAACCGCTGGCATGGTCTACCTAGCTCAGAATGATGTACTGAATACGAGGTAACCGTTTTCGCGTCGGTGCGCCGACTGCCTGTCTGATCACCACAACCGAATTAATACTGGGTAATACGATATGCCCCGGTAAGGACTGGTTGTCAGACATTCCGAAACTAATGGGAATTGAATATATTTTCCCACTAGTCCTACGATATGAGGTGTTACAAAATCGTAGAACTAATGGGAACAATAATTGCCATTTTTTCTACCTGTAATATTATTAAACAGTTCTACTTTAAAACTAATAGGAGTTTGTGTTCTCACTAGTACACACGGCGGCACATGAAACTGTATATTTCCAGTATAACTTGGCCTCGCTTTGTATAGATTTCCTATACAATGAGAGATCCGCATAAACTGGAATAGTATAGCTTGTTTGACGGTCGGTGCGTACTACGTTTTGGCGTAGGTCGTAAATTCGCACAGTGAAAAACTCGCACTAATGTCAATTGACGCCGCTTTGGATTTGCTATTACATAAGAGTTGTGGTGGTCAGATAGACAAAGCTTCATCGGAAATACTGGTATTCAGCGGTGGTAGAAGCTGAATCCAACAAAGTTGGAAAAAGGCTTGGCAGATGATGATGGCATGAAAGACCTTGGCGACGTATGCTTAAGCATTTAAAGGAGCTTGGTGACAGCATTTATTTCTTCAATGATGTTGTAAATAAGAATTCAACAATCAATTAACCCAATAAAAAGTAGGTCACTGCTTTACTATTATTTTTAAATCGAGCTTTTCTTTACCCACGAACTTACTCCAAACCCATAGTACTTACTTATTAAACATTGCAGACTTGATAACAGAGAGGATGCCATCTCCAATAAATAGGTAGTTCCATTCAACCTCACTAACGCAACCGCCATACAACAACTGCAATCATACGATGAACTGTAACCACAACAAATTAATTACTAAATAAGTATTATTGTGCGTACGCGCATGACTCAGAGTCTGCGAAGGGGAGATTAATACAAAAATATTCAAAACATTCCGACCGCCGTGACAGACAGACGTGTGAGTCACGGGTACTCGTTGAATCATTTTATTGTCTGCAGTTTTTAATGTTTAATTACATTATACGAACTAAAAAATGGCGTATTGTTTGTAGTTTTTTCATTTTTTGCAACTGTTTCTATTGTTGGATCTATAAATAGATGTTGCTTGTTCTTTAGTTCTTTAATATTAAGAAAGGATCAAGAGTACTTGATAAATCAATCTATACAAATAAATAAAATTGAAGTGTCTGTTTGTAATTTTAAAAGTATATACAGAACTCTAATCTCCGAAACGGCTGGACCGATTTTGACGAGACTTTAATGGTATGAGCTGATGTCTTAAGGAGTAACGTAGTCTACTTTTATTGTAGAAAAAGAATTAGGGTTCAGTGCAATAATATTAAAACCTTTGAAATTGTTAACAAAGTCGGATATATTAATAAATTCATGCGGACGAAGGTCGCAGGGTAAAGCTAGTTGTAAATAAACGGTTTCGTCGTTACCGCCTTTTTCTTGCTTTGGCTATAACAATACACGACTAAGGACTGTCTTAGTGGAATGTATAGCAGTTTTGCTCCACCTGCCGCGGCTACTGATCTTAGAAGAAGAAAGAAGAAGAATAGATTTAGAAGTTATGTTGACGCTTTTTGAATTGATAGAGAAATAGTATATTTTGATACAAGTGGGGAGTCTTTATTATTGCAGCTGAGCGAGAATTCACGCCCGAGCCGCAGACGAGGATGTTATGGAATCTTGGAGCATTGCTTTGGAGCTGTTCTAGTTGGCAACTAACCACGCCAACTATAGATTTTGGATTAGGAGTTGCAATGGCAGTATGGGAGTTACCCTTTCCAAAAAAAACCCTGGCTAACAATGGTTAGCTTATTAGACTCGGCTTAAACCCCTTTAGTTAATATGCTAATCGAGCGATGAAAAATCAATCTACTAAGAAGTGCAATTGATTAGGAATACAAATCGCCTCACAATAAAAACTCCAAGCATACAATCGTATATCGCTTTCAATAAAAACTAGAGGTTTAGTATAAAAAAACGTGAGACAATGGCGATCGAATCTTATTAGATTCTTATTGATCTGTGGTGCGGATCTTGAGAATGTTATCCATTTGCATTGGTTAAGTAAAATTGTAACCAATTCGCTAGCGGTCCAGCCCCCGTAGCATGACCGCCGTAGAAACGGGTTTTTTTGACGCAAGAATCGACAAAATAACCGATTGTGTCGACACACTGACAGATTTTTTTGCACTATATGTCATTTTGTCGATTCTTCCGTGAAAGAAATCCTTGTCTACGGTGGTCATGCTACGAGTGCAGATATGAGGTCCTTTATCCAGAGGGTATTGACAAGAGTTGTTTTTTAACCAACTTCGAAAAAAGGTGGAAGTTCTCAATTCGATTGTATTTTTTTTATGTTTGTTACCTCATAACTCCGTCATTTATGAACCGATTTGATATGTGAAAGTCGGTGGCAAAAAATTTTGTGAAAAAAACAGTCACCGAATTCCGAAAGTGAATTGATTTTAGACGTTTTTAGTGTTTTTTGGAAGTTGGTTATTGTTTTTCTAAAAGTTTTTTTTTATATTACATTGGCCTCCTCTTGACCTCTTTCTTGTCCTGCGATCATAGATGAGGTCGAAGATGGAACGAGTTAACCCTATTATCCGCCCCCTATTATCCCTATTATTTGCCTATTAACTCGCGACTTGAATAGATTCGGATTAACTAACATAACCTTAATAATTGATTTTAACAAAAATAAAAACAGAAAATAGTGATTTCACCAATCCAAGACGAATGAAATAGCTACGCCATTGTAGGTTAAGATATAGTTTAATTTCGTACTTCCTTTGTTTAAAGTTTTTACGATAGCGGCTTTCCATAAAAAAGAATAACATTACAACTAAACACCCAACATAATCGACTTCATTTAGACGATTATTTTACCGATTACACCGTAAAACATTCAATAAAAACGTCCGAGACTCCGAGACACCAAGACTCGAGAGACAATACAATCTCATTTGAATCTCATGAGCGAACGCAAGGTGCCGAGCACGCGCGCACCTGCGATGTCAATGTACCTCGTTACACCACGAGATTGATATTATAAGGATTATTTCATTGAAGCAGGTTTTTTCAAAGGTATTTTTTGTTAATTATACTGTTGTTATTATGTAAGATTCATTGATGGAACTTGTTCTTTAATTGCATGGCAACATCCTTTACTTTGTGTCTTTGGAAGATTCGTCTTCTGGATTTTGTAATTGATGACTGCAGATTGCAGATGTGACTATAGTTCATCCACATTTCGCCAGTTACGCCTTACCATGTAATAGGGGAAAATTGCTATCAACTGAGATATAATTCCGTATGCAGGACCTCATGCTCAGCAGTAACGCTAGCGACCGGTAGACCAATCAAGCTGAATGGATATAGATGAAACGTCAAAATGACAGCTGTCAATTCGAATGTGTTACCGAATTGGAACGCTGAATTTGGTCGTCTGGAAATGCAATGTTAGGAAATAACGCGGGGATTAATGCTTGTTCTTTATTTGAATTTGAAGGGGTCTTTGTCCTGCAATATGATCATAGCAGTCAGACAATCTCTAGTCTAAGTAAAATCTAATCTAGTTCACAAGCTAGACAAGTTGTTGTAACTAGTATACTTATTACATCAGTCAGAACCAAACCACCACTTTCAGTCCTATTGCTTAAGAAATACACAAATGAGATGTCACACTATGATAGTCATATATAGGTATTCAGGCGATCTGTGATGCGTTACAGATTGGCACCCAGTGGCCCAGCGTGGCGTCAAATTGCTACATTGCTTGCTAACTGTCGGAGAGTGCAACTTGGCAAGCTGTACATCTCACTTAACTCGACCAGTCTCGGGGAAAACTACCGAGGACAGTGGACACAGCTTTCGATATTTTAACTGTTTCGTGATATTTGCGATGAACATATTGGACCATTTTGTTTGTGAACGGTCTCAATGATTCAAGTCAAATCAATCAGTCATTCCATGAAGGTCTGATTGGTCTAATATTAATCATTCGTATCGTCCATCACCTAATATGGGGCCATCCTTTAATCACGTGAGGTTTTTTAGGATACTTTTATAGCACCCCTCCCCCTTGGTGATACGTGTTGATATTTAAGGTTACCCCTCCTCCCCCCTCCCAGCATCACGTGTATATTTTATAATTGAAAAGATCAGATAGTTTTAGAATCTGTACTAATAAAAAAGTATTTTCTAAAGGATTTTTAGATAAAAATTCTGTTGCCCGGGTTTTGTAGACCAAAAATCGCTTACTCAAGTAAAAAAAATACACGTCATACATACAATTAATGTTTTTCGTCCCACGAAAAAAATACACGTGATTTTTACAATATCCCCCCTCCATCGAGTTTTTTCCCCTTAAATCTCACATGATTAAAGGACGACCCCTAAGCAATACCACGTACTTTAATGTTACTTCAGTGCGTTCAGTACCAGGACGTCCTCTACTTTTTTGTGAATTGACAAAGTTGTTAACAGAAACTAGACAGTACTCACCTAACTAGTGTGTTGTCAAGAACTTCTAGACAGAATATGGATAGATTTAGGAACCATTTAGCCGTTCTGAAATATTCGCACACGGTGTAGGTACGCACGACGGCCAATCAAGCTTTACAAGACCAGTAATTAATGCACAATTCGATTTATATATTAATTTTACAAGAAAAGATTTTATCCTTTCTAACTTAATTTGCAAGCTATGCTACAACAACAAACAATAACAACAGAACAACAGTCAACAACAACAACAACAGCAACAGTCAACAAACAACAACAAAACAAACAAAACAACAACAACAACAACAGCAACAGCAACAGACAAAACAACAACAACAACAGTCGTCGTCGTCGTCGTTGTCGTTGTGCAACAGTCTAATTCGAAAACATAGTAATTTCATTGATATAAATTAGCACTTTTTCTCTGTTTTACTAAATGCGTAAAAGATTCTAGGTAAAAACAAGAATTTGTGTGGTATACCAAAACTAAAACATCCGACTACTGAAAAAACATGGTAAAATCGACTCCTCCTATTGTTGAAGTCGGTTAAAATGTAGCCTATGTTACCCGGGCCATAATAACGATTCGATTGACACCTTATTCATCAAAATCGGATGAATAGTTTAGGCGCTACGGAGGAACAGACGTAAATACAAACATACATAGATTGCTAAAATCTTAACCCTTCCTTTTGGCTTCGCCGTAGTCGGGTAAAAAACCAACGGTAGCATTAACCCAATCTCGTAAAAAACTCCAAATTATTGATAAAAGAAACATTTTAACAATTCGACAGCCATTAGTAATAGTTTTTATTGAAAGCTTAGTCGATTGAAATCAGAACTTCCGGTGTTTTGTCACTCACGCCATTTTGAAGCATTTAATGGAAATAAAATGCAAATGGCGGACAAATAATAAGCTTTGGTTCTTTTTACCTGTTTTAAGTAAATTGTGATTATGACAATAGATTTCTTTTTGTGTTTTTTTTTGGTAAAATAGGTTACTAGGACTTTTTCAAATTATACCTAAGGTTGATTGAAAATGCATAAAATCAGAGATTGGTTGTTCATTAAATTAATTGCTTTTATGGCAATCCTTACTAACATTATAAATGCGAAAGTAAGTTTGTTTGTTACCTTTTCACGCCTAAACTACTGAACCGATCATCCTGAAATTTTGCATATACGTTGTTAGGTGTACAGAAACAGACTTAGAGGATACTTTTCATCCCTAAATAGGGTACTGTTCCCGAGGAAAACAACAATAACGTTCTTATGATAATAGATAGCGCCACGTGTCTTTCGAATCATGATTGAATTGTATTATTTCAAGCAGAGTACAAACCGAATTGATTGTCAAATTCTATATTAACGTGTCGCTGATATTTTTTTTCTATGACGTTCCTTCTCATAGCGTCTTTTTGGCTTATAAGCTTTGTTACTTATTAGCTTGGACTATTTATTTGTTTGTTCACTTAAATAATTACAAAGCTGTAACAACCTATTTACCATAAACCCACATACACGTAGATTTGATCCAAACATCGAAAACATGCAACACACATTAATTAGCTTAGCATAAATCAACCGTTCATTTTGTTCTCTCAGAAAAAAAAGTAATTATGTAAAACAACATGTTAAATACGTCCTAATAAGACAATTTAGTAACGGAACTCTCTGATTTCAAAATCACAATATATCCAATTTAAAGAGATCTCTATGTTAATACAAAAATCTTCAGACCAAAGTTCAATTTACTTTAGTCGATTTTCAAAACCCTAATTTAGTCGCAATTAGTTTTTTAACCTGTGACATTTTGCGTTAATTTCTCAGAAATGGTTCTTTTAGTTTCCGGAGATGTCAATAGTTTAGCATGCCTCTGTATAAAATACTCATTTGTTGTTTTTTTGGATTAAAAGCAGGATGCTCGTTAGGAAATTGAATAGGTAAATGGTGTTTACAAAATCAGTTTGTATTCTAATTTCCGTTGATTGGCAGAAAACATAAAAAAGAGACTGAATTTGGGCTTTTTAATTTCTGATTAAATTAATGAAAAATATTGCTACGTAACTAAAATAAATTTGAATGTATCTACATGCAATTAATTCTGTACAATTTTGACACTTATTTTCATAAATTCTTTCAATCACAACTCGAGAAGAGAGTCCTTATACAGTTATACATTGCTTTTAATGTTAGAAAACTTCGTCTACTCCAAAACATTTAGTTGAATAAATATGATTGAATTGTTACAATGATAATTATTCATTACCATTGACTTACCGCACAGATCCTATAACTCTGCTTGTTAATGTTGATAGTAAGCTTTTAGACAGTTCTTTGTCGTGTAGACATGATCAAATAAGCCAAGCCAAGTATTAATCAGTATTTACTGAGATCGTAGGTGTAAAAGAACTTGGTACACCGCAGCTTCCCGATTCACATCCGATGTGTTCTGTGAGAGTGGACAGATTCACTAGAGGGTTTTTTTTTGTATCATTTGCTGTGTAAGGTAAGGTATTCCTTGGTTTTTCAATTGGGAAGACCTTTAAAAGCTAATTGTAGATGGCGCGACCATAGCTAGGTATAAATCTGACCAATGAGGTCAAGCTGTTTTGAAATAGAATAGCTGGATATTCTAGCGCCATTATTTTCACAGTTGCATACATCACCGTTATTAGTTTAGTGGTTACAAAAACTACGGCTAAGCATTTATTTATTATTATTTATTTTTTCTTTATTTTTTTTTAGCATGAAGGCTTCTGCTCGGTTCCCAGGTCGGGGAAAGTATTTTTGGATTTTCCACCAGGAATTTCTCAATAGCCGCTCGACGTCTGGATTTTTGGCCGGTCTGGTTGGGACTTAGATATTACTGGCGAAAGTATGTGGGTGTGGTATAAGGGCCGTTTCAACACGATCAGTAACCTTCCTCTAAACCAACACGCGTGATATGACCACCGCAGAAACGGGTTTTGTCGATAGTAGAATCGATAAAATGACAGATTTCTTTTGTTGATCTATTATTCTGTCGA
Source organism: Noctua janthina (assembly GCA_963576755.1). Lineage (NCBI taxonomy): Eukaryota > Metazoa > Arthropoda > Insecta > Lepidoptera > Noctuidae > Noctua > Noctua janthina. Next base: position 9,565,475 of record OY755068.1, on the reverse strand, counting down.
TTCTTCTCCCTTTTCTACGTTGGTTATGCTTCGTGTGCAAATCCAAGACCTGTCGGTGTCATCATTTTTACGGAACACCTTACCCGTCGGCGAAAACAGTTGTAATGTTACACTATTCCTCCCTTAACAACTCTTAGTTTACTAAGAAGATTCCAGCTCCCTCATAAGCCTACTCACACATACTCACAGTCGAGTGGAAGTCGTGTGGGGCTTCCTACCTTGCTACTCGGGTTACCTTCCGACCGACCGGACGACCGGACAGCGGACATGCGCTACATCCTATACCGGTGGAGTGTGGACTTTTGTTTTGTTATCGAATTGTGTGGACTAGGCACGTAAAGGTACCTTGGTGGGATTTCTGCGGTGAGGGAAGTCGGTACGATTGTTTGTGGAGGGTTCTGATCGATCTGTTGTGTGTAGAATGGTTTTTAGAGGGTTAAGTAAGCGTGAAATGGTTTTGAATTTGCCGTTTTGAGGTGTTCTGAGAGCCAAGACAATTGACAATCGCTTTCCAAATGTTTCGTATTTCTACAGCGATTTTCATAGGGATTGACAAAAAGCATTCGATTATTTCTATAGTAAATGACACTTTAAATGTGCAGTGGCGCACATGGCGTTGCTTGTCAGGGAAATTTGCATCGATATGTCAAACTTAGTTCGTTTATTTTAGTTCTGTGTTTTCCCGCCTGTACAGATAAGTTGGTTGAAGTGTATATATTTTTGACTTTTGATTTCACTTTGCCCTTAGATCATACTGCATAACAAAATTCGTTGAGTTGATAGTTTAATTGAGGAAATTGACTAAATAAACGCACCGACTGTGGGTTAAAAGGCTAAAAGGAAAATATCGCAAATTTAATCATCTTTCCTTGATATAGAAATCATTTTGTGAAAGGTAGACATAATTACAGCTCTCTATACTTATGACCCGTAATGTGACTAATACATACCCATGTTTTTTTAATAACTCAGAATTATTATTCTACTCGCCCTCTTAGACAACTGTCGTGAGTTATAAAGCTAAGTGCGTTCCCCTTCGCAGTTCGCACCTTAGCCAAGGAATATAGGGTGTAAGCACCGATCGGCGGCAGATGCGCACGCATCTGGACTGTCAGTGACCTAGCGTAGCTCGGTAAAATGCTTTCTTTTATAGGCTTATGATTTTTTTGTTTTTAAATTTTGCAATAGCTGTTTTTTTAAGTCTTTTGTACTGAGATGTCACTGTTTAAAACTTTTTTAAAGTTTAACAGCAGTTGATAACACTGTAAAAAAAAAAATAATTGGAACTTTCCGTCTCACACTCACAATATTTTTTTTAATGAGCAATGATTTTACTTGTATGATTTTTTTTCCCAAAAAGAAGTGAGGGAAACTTCATTTCTTTTTATAAAAAGAAAAACATTTTTTAACTTACAATGCAATTAAAAACTTTTCTATTGTACGTAGGTAGGCTTAAAGAATTTAATCGATTAAAACATAAGTTCTATTTGTTTATTTCGCAGTTTATTTAACGATGCAAGGCTGTTACATCTGGTCAGGCAGAATGTCGGTGTGTCTAGCAACTAAATTACTTTCTTTAAAGCAGGCAACACTACAACAGGAATTTTTAATGGTAATTTAAATCGCAAGCTTAAGGTTACCTATAAGATTAAGATGCTGATAAAATACTTCCTCTTGCCTTTTTTAAAAGCTGTTCCATAAAATATATTTAGTTTTTGTGTCTATGAATGTTGTTTTTTTTTAAGTAAATAAGAAAGTGATTATAGAAGAGGCAAAATTTATAAATGGTCTACTTTGTGGTCCAACATTTTTTTTATTTATGTTTGTTATAGAGCTAAGTTTAAGTAATTTTATTTAAAGGTTAGGTACGCAGGTAGACGCATCTGGACTATCAAAGGTCTAACCTATGTATAGGTTCCTAGTACTACCAACTATAGGTTAGTCTAGTAAAATGCTTTCTTTACCTATTATAGGATGGTAAGCAGTATGATGTTAAAATTATCATTTTTTAAGGTCAAGTGTAGCTTTTTAATTGAAAAAATAATACTTTTTTAATCTTTGTTTTTTCATAGTTATTACTGGAGAGTAAAAATGTTTATCAATTTGTGTCACCTTATCCATATTTATAAAGGTATTTTCTGGGATGTTACTTGTTTATTGATGGGTAATTACTTTAGCTGTCAATATTTCGTGTAACCAGCAAGCTGCTAGTTAATTTCTATGTTTTTTTTTCATGCTGAAAAAAGGTTTAACACAACCATATTATTTTCAACAGAGAAAAAAATATTTAGGTATGTTTTTTTCCAAAAGCTAAGTAATTAACTATCTACTTATCTAATATTTTTACTGCAATATTGTAACACGTTTTAACTATCAAATAAAGTCATGCTAACTATACAACGATATGTCACATGATATTATCTCTATTTGATGCCGATGTAACATGATAATAACATTGCGGTACTTTTAGAGCACTAGTGTTATAAAAATATGCAAAGTTGAGACAACAGAGTTTACGCCTTTTTTCTTTTGTTTTAAATTCATAGATCACAGCTTCGATAGGTTTTTCTGAATCTAACAAATATTTGTTATTGTTTAATTGATCAATAACAAATAATTTAGTATTATAATTGACTGCAAAACTTGGTATACCAAGTCGGTTTTACAGTAAATTATTATATATTTTTGATGTACATATTATGCCTATAAAAACAGCACATATGAAATTTCTGGCTATTCAGAATTTTTTTGGCCATCTCTTTTGTTCTTTTATTATAAGACTTTAATACAAATAGTTTTAAACTATAATTATGTAAATAATAAACGCAAGCTTGTTGTCGTAAAAATAACTTTAAAACACATTGTACTTTCATTTAATCACATTGCCCATTTTATTTCGTTATTTATCATTGAAGCAATAATTACTACGTTCGCTTCCAATAAGAACATTGAATTACCAAAAAACAAGGTGTAACCCCCAATTGCGGTTACATGCGGCTTCCACGATGATATTACGTAAGTTGTGATCGATCGCACCTGGGCGCCCACCTGCCGACAACACGTGCTCTCACCCTGCCCAAATTATCCGTAAAGATCACTTTATTGTTGATCAAGTTTGTAAGTTTAAGGACTCTTTGATGATTATTTGAACAGTGGAGGCGTTAGAGTCTCTCGCTGGTCTAGTGGGTTCGATTCCGGGGTCGGGCAAAGTTTTATTCTGTTTTTTTCATCAGAAATCAATCAGTAGCAGCCGCGAAGTCTGGATTTGTGCCCTGTTGATGGTAATAGGCTCACCCCCTGCTACATGTGACTTCGGTTCAAAGAAACTTTATTCCCAATAAAGACATTTTATTATGTCACTTGCTTGAGCACAATACTAAAAAACATACATATATAAATTACAAAAACTTCATCATCAGTATTACAAGTAAATAGTTACCCATCCAATGCATTCATTTCTCCAGAAGTGATCGATCCGCAATTATATGCTGGCTAAGATGAGTTTTGAATGCATTGAAAGAGTGTAGATTTCTTATTCAGGACGGTCATTTATTACAGAGTTGACTTTGAATCATACTGGAGAAATATGGGTACACCTCTGCCATTTTTTTTTTTTTTTAACCTTACGGGCATTAAAGGCTTTTGATCCCAAAGCATCATGAGTATCTTGCGCCTAGATAAGTGGCTAAGCATTTCTATTTCTACAATAACACTGTCACCCGGAAAATTATGACAATTGAAACACATTTTTGTCCTTTCCATCATCGTTGTCACTCATACAATATCGCTTTGTCTAGATCTAGGCTCTCTTGAGTCTAACACCCGTACCTATAGTCAAGTTAAAGTAATTACTTGAGTTGAAGTGATTACTTATGCATTAGACTAGAAATTTAACGAAGTTACAACCGTCAAAGGAAGCAAAGCTAATTAATTCTATCTTTTGACAGTTCTAACTTCAAGCAATTACTAAACTACAGAATAAAATTTGTATCTTAAGTAATTACTTTTACTCAAGTAATCACTTTGACTTGTTTATAGATACGGCGGTAAGAATCTCGAATATCTTAAACAATAACTTTTAAAACACATTCTCCTCAACTCTCAGGCCTCTTCAAAAAGTACCTTTCAATTTGGTTGCGTTAATTTGTGCTAAAACTACTAAAACGTGACTCCTTAAGTAGGTAGTAAGATGGACCCACCTTCATATACGAGCAATTAAACAAAATGCCTCTTTTAAAAGACGGTAACATTAAACTTTTTTTACCACATATTGCTGCAAGCTATACAAATATAACCCCACAATTAGTTCAATTCAAAACCATTTTCAAAGAAGAAAAAATGCATAAACGACACTTTAAAAAAATACAGACTTCAATTGACATAAAGATGAAGACATTATTATAAATATTTAATTAAAAGTCATATCGGAAGCCGCCTTCAAAACCATCTCGATTAATGTCCCATAATTGAAAGCCACTAATTTCAAAGTCATGGGGTATTAATAAGACAAGCTATAAGAACGTATGACGTCCTTTTGTACAGATGCACGCATTAAGAGTGCCTTATTTGGTACTCTCTAGTGTTATTACCGTCATTAGTGTTGCGGTGTGATGAGAGAAAGGGTTTAAAATGTTATAATTTACCTTTTTAATGATTTATAGGCAGAATTATGATCTCTTGATAAAGCATAGTAGTCAAGTGGATTGTTAGGTAAGCCATTCGTTAAGTTTCCTACCGATGACACCTGTGTAGTGCGAATAATGCATCAAGAATGATACAATTTTCATTCTGTAGTATAAGTAATTGTTTGAATTTAGAACTGTCAAAAGTTAGAATTCTCAGCATTGCTTTCTTCGACTGTTATTACTTCGTCCAAATTCTTGTCGCATTGCATAAACATTGTTGCATAAGTTATGACTTAAACTCGAGTAATTACTTTAACTTGACTATAGATACCAGAGTGTCGTCCAGATTCATGGGACCAGGTTAACTTAGATTTTTCAGGCGCTACTGCCCAACAGGCTTTCCGTTGCTATTTATTACAATTTATTCATACAGGGTGTAAACAGACCCTTCACATAGCCGTCAACCAAGCATTCTGTACATAAAACTAAGTAACTTTACGCAAAAATTATTGCTGGGAATCGATTTTTTTTTTTGGGGGTGATAAATCATATTTTAAGGTAGGACTCGATGGTAAGCACTCAAAGCATTGCGCTGATGGATATATTGAATAGTACGCGGGTCGTGGAGGAGTGTAAAGTAAAAATCTTACATTAAAAAAATGTATTTAAAAAAAAACTTGTGAAAAAGTTGGAACTTAGACCCCCAATATTTCCGTAACTAGAAGGTTCCCAGGTATGGTCTAGAACAAAAAAATGATCGCAAAGACGGGGAGAACAAGTACCTTTCGGATGTTTTAAAGGGTCCATTTACACCCTTTATCCTTTTTTTTTTTCGTCTGATGCAATTAGCCCAAAGTACGAGCATTGACTGCATTCTTAACGAAATCTAAGATTTTCTCTATTAAAAATTATCATTTACTTTGTCCAATACTTCTATGAGCCAGAATGTCAAAACACCTAGTCTGATCCATACTTCAAATGCCCACATATCTAAGGTCCCCGCCGTAACGTACTTAAGGCATGTCGTAGCCACTTGTCAGTGACGTAATGACGCTAACGTCTTGCATATGACGCGCAAATTGACGCCGCCTCAAAGAAACACGTCAATGAAAGGAATGAAAGGATGTTACAGTTTTAATTTCTAACGGTTGTATGCAATGTGTTTTGTTAAACGGGAATGGCGAAGAACCAACTGAATTTGTTGGGTCATTTTGTTTTGAGAAAAAAGTTGATGCAGTGTCTTTTTGCGATACATTTTGACTGATCGATGATTAAAATCTTGTTTTTCATTATATAATATATAGCAGAAAACGCATTGCTTATAAGTTTGTAAGTTAAAGTGATCATAGTTCTGGCTTTTTTTTTTTCGGGTTCGGAGTCATCAAATGACCCCTTCCGCTCTGGGCGGAGTTGAGGGAGAGTCAGACTTCTACTGACTAAAACCCATCCAAGTTCCTTCTTTGTCCATGGTGTTCCAAGGTCGCGGTATTTATCGTTCTCTTGCCCTTATCCTAATTTATTTGGGGTCTGCGCAGCAGGTCTTCTTCTTCCATACTTCTCTATTATTCTCTTGTTAGTCGTATAGAATCGTATAGTTCATAATTCGAATGATGCTGTAATATGGTAGGGTGCGCTGCGGGACTGTTCGAAAGAGATACCGTGGCCCTGGAACACAAAGGGCAAAGAAGGAACATGGATGGGTTTTAGTCAGTACAAGTCTGACACTCCCTTCCGCTCCACCCAGAGTGGCCATTGGTCATTTGTAATTTCCCATCCGAAAAAAAAAAAAAAATATATTGTAGGGTGAAATGTGATGTGATAGAGGTGATGTAGGGTATAATGTAAAAAATGTCATCAATTAAATAATTAGGTATAACGACATAGCAACATAATTTACTAATAAAATAAACAACCCTTGCAAATATTACAATTTAATCAACTCTTAGTTATTTAATTTAATTGAAAATGAGAATTAAATTGCGTACTTACAGTAAATCTACGGGCAACATTTTACTATAATTGGCCATAGAGCTGCAGTCTTCTAGTTACAGTACAATGTCAAAGATAATGTTGTCCTTTTATAAAGGCTTTGTATTTAATTCCACTCGTGCGCAGAAACAAAGGGCCGCGCCGGAGAAAAGGTTGCGTCTGCACAACGGGGTGCAAGCACCTGTTTTTGCCGAGGTAAAAGCATCTAGGAATCGGAGATATTTCTTCTTAATTACAATGTTTTTTAACATTTTTTCTTTGTCTAAAAAGTGCAGTAAATAATAGGTATTTTCGTTTTTTTAACGAAGTACGTGGACGAAGCGAAAGGAATATGCAAGAATCGTAGCAGCTGGCCTTCTCTAGTTTCTGCTTATCCTTTTAGGAACAAAGGTATGAATGTGTATACCTGTGTTTGTTCCGATATATTTTCCCCGGTTTTGCTTTTTTGTATTTAACTAGCAATTCGCCCGCGATTTCTTCCGCAAAATTTGTGATACCCAGAGGTCGGAATTAGGTAGAGTTATTTGTGTACTTACACTGATTTCATACAGCGAAAGAATAAAGTGGATATGCCTCAAATCCCCAGATTAATTTTAAAGAGCAGAAAAATCCCGTGATTTATTAAATAAAAAGTTATTTACTTTTACACAATTTAAACCATCTGACATCATACATCATGCGCACCCAGCACAGCAGTTAATGAAAAAATGTCACGGGTTCGATTCCCGCACGGAACAAATATTTGATCTACAAGTAGTGGTTCCGGGTCTGGTTATTTGTGTATGTGTGAGTTTAAATCTTTGTAAATGCATCCACGTTACAGGGAAAATCCTAGTGTGGGGGCAACGAAAATAAAAAATTGTATTGTGAATTAATGTAAATTCTAATAGAAATTGTATGTTAATTATCTTTGTTTTATTTGTCTTATCTATCTCTGAGGTTTTTATTATTATTTATTTGTAATATTGTTGTCCACTCGGGATTGTGTTATAAATCCCGGGAAATCCCGGGAAGGTCCATATTAATATCAACATTTCGATGCAAGTACACAAATCTACCTAATTCCTACTTCTGGTGATAACTCGGCTAGTATGCGTGATATAAATATTATTTATAATTTATAGCACCCACAAATAATGTAGTTTTCTGCCAGTGAAAGAATTTTTTGAATTAGATCATTGTTTAATTATTAGTTGTTTAATAATATGTACATTATATACAGACTACATATAGAACTAAATTAATGGTAAAAATAACACTAAAAGTAAGCAAATATAAACATCTAAACAACGACGTCAATATTATAGGACACTTAGGTGTCAAAGTACTGCTCCGCATCGCTGTGTGCCCACGAGACAATAAAAAAAAGATAATAATAAAAAATAAAAAAAAATAACAAATAGATAACTATTAGATCATTAGTTCCGGAGATTACGCCCTACATATAAACTTAAAAAAAAAAAAATTACCTCTTTATAATATTATCTAGTAATTTAGTCTAGATTACCTTAGTCTGTGAAAGGCACAACCAAATTGTTTTTAACTTAATTTTTTCCTGAATTTATCCATAATATTATGTGTCTTTTTATCATTTTATATTTATTTATATGATTAGTATCTCTTATCACTAAACGTGACCTATGCTTCAACAGATTAATTTCAAATCAATGTAGCAGTCACTCACAGATTGATAAGAAACTCTTATCAGATAACCAGGCTGTCATCACCAATGTACCTAGGTTGTATTACATCATCACAATTTAGGAGTGTCGAGTTAAAACATAACTTTATGTTGCGGTATGTTTTATTTTGATGGTTGTTAGTAGAGGAAGACCAAAGAAACGATAGATGGACTGTGTGAAAGATGATATTTCTAGAAAGGAGGTGTCTGAAGAAGGAAGAAGAAGAGATGTTACGCTGACCCCAAATAAGTTGGGTTAAGGGCATGAGAATGATGAATGATGATGATGTCGCGGTATTTCCTTTATGTTATTTATTTATTTATTTAAACTTCATGTACAAGAGTCTTACATAGGCGGACTTAATGCCACAAGGCATTCTCTACCAGTCAACCTTTGGGTCAAATAGAACAGCATTGTGATAGAGAACAAAAAAAAAAAATAAGAAAAGAAAAAACCATAAAAAAAGAAAACCAAATTAAAAACTGAATAACACTTTGGTCAACCTGGAGATTGATCCTGGAACCCTAAAATCAGCCACCTAATCCAACTGACTAAGTTTGACAGCGATTCGGGCAAGTTTTTAGTCGCACTTTAATTTTTTTCTGCTTTTGATACATGAGGTACATATTTTTATTATTACTTTGGTCTATATAGTTAGTAAACAATGTATGTATATGTTACGGCTAAAGATGGGTGTGAACATAAACTTAAGATTAGTTAAGCGTAGGTTAGGTTAGGTTAAGTTTAGCCGGCTAATCTTAACCATTCATTGTAAAAGTAAAGCTAAATATCAAAGTTTAGTAAGTAGGCAATAAAATAACGAATTCAATGTAATCGAGGCCAAGAGTCAAGCAGTCAGGCTTTGGTCTTGGATCTTGATATAAAACGAGTAAAAAATAAATAACGGATCAACACATGCGCGGTCGGTTGAGAGGAAACTGATGGGGTGCGCAACATTTTGCTTTTTATTGATTTTTTGTTTACTTATTCGTCGAATCGAATGAGTTTCGAGCAGAATTTATCTACGTCTTAACGATGTAAGGAATTGGGATACCTAATGGGAAATCAACACTTGGTTTTATAAAAGCTGACCACAGGATACAACAGTAGAGCAGTCAGTACAGCAGTAGGAACAGCATTGAAAGGAAGTTGGACATTTTGTTTTGTTTTGGTTAATGTGTGGTCTACACAGTATTTTCTTCACTTTTAAATGCAATAATGAACTGCTTTTCTGCTTTCAGGTTGATCATTTACATAACATAACGCCTGTACCCCAGAAGGGTTAGGCAGAGGCGTAACTGATAGTATCATGCAGCATCTCAAGAAATAGAGGCCAAGCCTATCGCCATCTACCGGGCACAAATCTCTGATGCAAAAACCCAATAACTCTTTGCCTGACCTGGGAACCGAACCCAGGACCTCATGCTCAGCAGTTGCATTTGTGACTATTAGCCCAACAAGGCATTCAATAATAAAAGACATCAAGGAGCTCACAAAGATTTCTCTCAACTAAGTCCATCAACAAAAGGTTGTTTAACCCTGGCGAGGGTGTAGGCACCTGCGCGTGGGCACGTGCCAACTGTCCCGTGTCGCCCCCCCTCCCCCTCCCTCTGCGCCCCCGCACCGCACACCCGTGCCACCCCTCGCTGCTTCCGCTGCATCCGGCCACAGCCTTCGACTTGTTGTTATTCTACTTTTTAATGGTATTGGTTATTTTTTCTTTTAGTTTTATTAAAATAGTAAAGGTGATTCATCATCTGTGGTGATACAGGTACTTTGGGTTCATAAGTATTGTTTAGGAACTTTTTTTTTACTAAATATACTAGCCAGTATTGTGTTACTGCTAGGCAGTTGTCTCGCTCTCCCTTTTCCAAACAATTCTGGTTCATGCTAGGGCCGGAACAGTCCTTACGGCAGTAGTCCAGCTCGTCCCACCATCTTCAACTTAGGCCCAGACTTCACCAAAGCGAAGACGAGCGGGGCGGAGAGAAGTTGTGCAAGATTCATCCAATCACAAGAGAGACGACAGACAAGATGTAGATTTCAACTAGTTTGATTGGTCGGTTTCCAAACGTCTCCTCTCGGCTCCGCTCTTCTGCGCTTTAGTGGAGTCCGGGCCTTAGTCTGCCGCGATGTCTTCAAGATTGATTTACTTTAGAATGTTGCTTTAAAGAATAAATCCAATATTGACTTTGAAATTTTGCAAAATCATATGCATTGCAATACAGCAGCTATGAAAACAATCTAAAAGTGAGAATAACTAATAAACAAGATATTTTGATCGATAAAGTAGACCAGACAAAGCATTGTTCTGATAGACCAACTTGACTGTCTTGTGCAATATCTACAAACATGAGTAAAATCATTGAACACTTTGTACGCTGCCCTGTTGAAAATAACAATCTTGACCAACAGCTGAAGCTAGAAAACATTAATTTCATCGTTAAAAGCCACACCAGGAGCTCTGGGCTCAACTGCATCAAGACACCCAATGCTCTCAACCGTTACACCGCCGCCTTAAATACTATCGGCAAATCCGTTGAGCAACGGTCAAAATGACCCAACACAAAAACTGTATCAACCACCTTGCTAAACACAAAGCGAATCATTAAAAAGAGTCCACTCTATTGTCTAACAGACAACGGACCAACTTTCCCATATCCAACTTAAAAAGGACCAAGACTCCTTTGTCCTTGTTACAGTTTTGCAAAGAAACTAGTCCGTTCTCACGCAACGCAAAAATTTCGCCGATAGACAAACGTCCGAAAATCGAAACTGAATGGACGACGAACAATAAAATAGATTCGCGAAAGGGATTACAAATAATGCCTTGTAAGAAAGGGGTGGTCTTCTAAAGAAGGGTCAGTAAGGTCACTCGAGGCGTAGGGCTGACCCTATAACTCACGGTGCAGCGATTTCGGGGTGTTTAAACTGGCGTAAAGGGTTGTTGTGACCTCTGGGACCTTTTGTATTGTGTGTGCGGGTCAGCACGGGTTGGCTACCTGGACCGGACGGGCCGGGTTGACCCTGCCCAAGAATGGACGATTAAAACGAGACGGTGCACCGTGCATCAACGGTAATTTGGAAAATCGCGATAACCTTTCTCTTTTATAAAGTATTTAGTCGATAGTTTTGTTCAGCTATTTGTAACGTTTTATGAGGATACTTGTTCGAGTAACGACTGGAAGGTATGGCAGTTCACAATTTTATGTTGCTCTAAAATTCTATTGAACTGTTTTGTCGGCTTCCATCGGATCAATGGAATAATATAGTCGGTAGTCAATTGTTTTGTTATAGCTGCTATAAATATCAATCAATTGCAACCTTTCTTTGTAATAACCTACTTTACTACTTTTGAGACCTTTTCAAGACTGTTTTTATTATTTCAAAAATGGAGTCTTCCTGTAGAATAGAGCTTTAATTTCCGTTCCACTCATTTCTAGAAAACCAACCCTTCCAAGCAAAGAATCTTGTCTTAACGTTAACGAATACTTGATACCGGCTACTGTTACATATGCCTGACGTGTAACGGTCATAATTCAACAATAATAAGCAATACCGACCATGCTATTATGTTCGCTTTATATTAAAATCACATAAACATTTGCCAACGGCGAATCCGTAGGGCGTTGATGGACAATGCAAAAAATAGAGCATAGAAAACTATTTCCCATAAAAATCGGTGCGCGAAAAGGGTTTGGTCATACAGCCGTCTTTGTTTGGCCAGTGAGAATTTTTGCGTTCGCTGAATAGACTAACAGTTAGAAATGGGTCAGTATGACCGGCAGGTAGTGTAGGATAGTGTAGTATTGTTCGTTCGCATCGCAGGGTTATGCAAATTGGCTGGTCACGAACAATGGAGGTAGCTTTGTGAGATGGGAAGATGGACGGCGGAGACTATGGATCACTTGAGATATATTGGGTGTGATGTGAGTTTCTGCAGATTTGACGTTGTAGTGTAAAAGGGTTCTGTTTGGCCGTTCATTTGTTTGTCTAACGGTCATTCTTATTTATTTATGTACACACAAAATACTCAACAAGACATAACATTAAGATAGAAGAGCACAAAGGTACTGCTTATTTCATGCGAAATCTCTTCCAGCAGACCTACGAGAGGAAAGTAGGATTAGAAATGTAGACACAGTGTGTAGAAAAGACAAAACAGGAAAATTTAAATTGGAACTTAAAACAAAGTTATACCTATATAAAATAAATGTTTATTTTATGTATGTATGTATGTACATACAAATATACACATATAAAATAAATACTTGTACTGTAAATATATACCTATAACATATATCCAGAATATCACAGTATAGAGGAGAGGTAATGTTCTTTGACTTGCTTTTTGAACAGAAATAAAGTTTTAGAGTCACGAATGTTAGGCGGAAGTGAGTTCCACAAACGTACTGCATGAACAGAGAAGGAATTAGAATAGAATTCAGTTTTGTGTTCTACTTTTTTCTTCACCTGGTAATCTGAAGTTTCTTATAAAGCGTTTGACAAGATTACATAAAATGTAACTTCATAAATGATTTTTCTATATTTACGAAGTTGAATGATTGATGGTCAGACGCGGTCAAGAAGGCGGAGGCAGCATTTACCGACCTAAGATGCAAGTGTATGTGATCGTAATCCTCAGCAGTAAGAGAACAGTGAAGAAGAATGTAGTTCATACCGAAGTCAGTAGCAGATTCCGGTCTCCGGTTGATCTTGGTTCATGGTCTATCTAGGCTTGTTCAGTCAGTGGTACCTATCTTAGAGAATATCTGATTCGATTCTTATTAATCAGGTCTGGTTAGAAATTGATTCTGAAATTCCAATTGATTTTCGATTTTGAATTAGCTACATGCCTAAGTGAAATTAATGTGAAGAATAATTTGTTACTTATTTTTTGTGTTTCAGATGTCAAAAGACGACTAGGTGCAGTTGTTGTCAAATACAATATATCTACTAGACTGACTTGCGCCATCCCATCTTCCTAGCACGGCGGACTGTGCTGGCGCGGCTGCTGCAGGTGCTAAAAGCTTCAAACAGCTCAAATATGTGTTTGAGCCGTTTGGGGTTGAAACACGATCGTCTTCCACCCACGAGGAGTTCGGTTGGTGGACTCTTCACGTGACCAGAGAGCTGGCCTTTTTCGGCCAGAGTCAATTGCCAGCCTTCTGGGCACTTTTCCTGTTTACAGCGATATGGATGAATTTTTGCCGCCCTGTAATTGTTTTCCCATTTTGATATTTATACATATTTACATATTTTTTATTCTATTTATAGTTTGTAAATAATTTAGGTAAGTACGCAAAAAGTAATTAAACTAGCCTGAATAAATAATATCTGTACCAACCAGACAGCACGTCACAATATGAGGTCATCCATCTAAGGTATAATATAACCACTTTAAAAGTGCAGTTCAAGGCGGCGCTGCTTGTCAAGCGAACATACATCGATATGTCAAACTTGGTACATTTGTTTTAGTTCTATGTTTATCCGTTTACACAGATAAGTTGGTTGAAGTATAGTCTAATGTTCAATGTCAAAGTAAACTGTCTGCGTGCCTACATACCTACCACACGGTCCGGTGCAAGCACGTAGACACAGTCAGAGGTCAGCCAGCATCTCGTCTCTGACTCACAGTTCTCCGTAATGAGATGAATGCCCGCAAAAGACATTTGAGAAGTCATGAGTAGGAAATAACTGCTAACTACTGGTACCTACTAGGTACTTTGGGAATGTAATGGGAGGCTGGATTTTTCCGTTTGTATTGTACCAAAGCATAAATAATAATAATAATAAATAAATAACTTTATTTCACAAAAATACAGATTTAACATGTTTTATATAACCACAGTTTAAATGAGCTTGGTAGTAACACAATGCAATATAAACTAAAACAGAAATCTGTACACAATATGGAAAACCCTGCCTCTCAAATATCTTGAGAGACAGTAATTCAGGTTAAAAAGTGATGCTATATTAGTAGACTGTGTCGATCTACCTGAGCGACTATGAATATAAAGCTAATTTAAGTAACAGTAAATGTTTAATACATGAAATGTGTGACTGTTTTCGTGTGTGTGAGTGTGCGTGTGTGTGTGTGTGTCTTTGCGTGTGTGATTTGAGATATGTTGGTACTTAGGAGACGTACTTAAGTAAGGATTCTGTCCGTAGGTAGTCCTGAGCCAGTAGCCATTCCGTTAATTTTGTTTTTATTTCATATTGAATACATAAATACTATAAATATTGAATACATGAATACAAGCATACGTTGGAACTGAAAAATTAATCACGTATATCGGACTAGTAATCGCGGACTTATAAGGTAACAAATACAGGGTGTAAACAGATCCTTCACGAAGTCGCCAACCAAGCATTCTATACATCAAACTTTACGTAAAAAATATTGCTGGGAAACACATTTCTTTTTTGGGGTGAAAAATCACGTTTTACGGTAGGACTCGATGGAACGCACTCAAAGCATTGTGCTGATGGATGGATTGAATAGCACGGGGGCCGTGGAGGTGTTTAAAGTAAAAATCTTACATAAAAAAACATGTATTTATAAAAAAATTGTAAAATAGTTGGATTTTTGACCCTCAATATCTCCGTAACTAGAGGGTTCCCAGGTATGGTCTAGAAGAAAAAAAATATCGCAAAGACGGGGAGAACAAGTGCCTTTCGGCTTCGTTAAGGGTCTATTTACACGCTTTATTATAAAAAAAATACAGGCGAATTGAGAACCTCCTCCTTTTTGTTAGAAGTCGGTTAAAAAATAAACATACTTTCGTTTACGCCGTATCTTCTTAATTTCAACTCATTAGGTTTCAGTTTAACAGAAGTAACTGAGTAAGTATTTAGTAAGTTGAGACATTAAAGTGCTTATCAGCCCGCATAAATGACAAGTTGGCAACCAAGTCGTCACAGCTCGGTCAACGAGCGCGACGGCTTCTTAATGATGCCTGGATCAAGGTTACAGTACCTACGTAACATCGCGCCTGTTTCCAGACAGGGTAGACAGAAGTAGAAGTGAATAGATAGGATATCAAAAGTTACTTTAAGTTCCGTGAAATAGGACGCGAGATCGAGCCTTTTCGCCCATTAACCAGGCAAAATTCAAGTGTTGCTACTTAGAAAAACCTAATAATTAGGTACCTGATTTGCAATTGAACTCCAGAGGCCCTTGTATGAGAGCGCGGTGTAAACGTAATGTAAATACGTCGATTTTAAAAGTTACACAGATTATATTTTATTTTCATAATTTTAATAAAGTATTTATTATCTATGGAGGTAACATCTATGGATGTTACTGATTGTGCTTGTTGCAAACAATTTAACTAAAATGCTAAAGGATAATAATTGTATTATCGATTTAAAAATTGCCGTATTACCGTTGCGTTTACCGCGGGTTATACTTTTACACCGGGCTCTCGTGCTATGGCCCAGGTGCCAAGGCTCAGTTATTGATCAACGAAGCGGTCAATGATGCTGTCAATCCTACTAAGTGGCACTAACAGATTGACAAGTTTGGTCAAAAACACTTTAATCAAGAGTTCCTTAGATGATTAATATGAAATCATCATCTGCCTAGCCTTTTTCCCAACTATGTTGGGGTCGGCTTTAAGTCTTACATTCAGCTGAATACCAAAGTTTCACATGAAGCGACTGCCTGTCTGACCTCCCACAACCCAGTTAGTACTGGGTAATACGATACCCCTTGGTAAGACTGGTTGTCAGACTTTCGGGCCACTGACTACCTGTAACGAATGTCAAAGATCTTCAAATGACAGCCGGGACCAACGGCTTAACAAGCTTTCCAAGGCACGGAGGTAACTCAGTATGTAATGGGTTGTCACTACTTGTCACCCATCCACGGATCAACCCGAGCGGCTGTTATTATTAGCTACGAGTTCCTCAAGAAGAAGGATTATGAAAACATTACCCTCTTAAAAGGGGTGAAAAAGGGATGAAAATTTGTACGGAATTTCGTGATTTTTAAATCCTATCAGACACACGGGTTATTTGTTCTCATCATCATCATTTCAGCCGAAAGAAGTCCACTGCTGGACGTAGGCCTCCCCCAAGTGTCGCCACATTGACCGGTCCCATGCGTCTCGCATCCTTCACCAAATCATCGGTCCACCTAGTGGGAGGCCTTCCAATGCAACGTTCTTCCGATTCGCGGTTGCCACTCCAGAACTTTTCGGCCCCATCGGCCATCCGTTCTGCGAGCAATGTGTTCTACCCACTGCAACTTAAGTTTGGCAATTCTTCGGGCTACGTACGTACCCTTGGTTCTCTGGCGGATGTCTTCATTTCTGATTCGATCACGCAAGGAAACTCCGAGCATAGCCCTTTCCATTGCCCATTACTTTATTTGTTCTAAAAGCCGTTAAAACAAGAAAACGTTACTCAAACCAATAGTCAGACAGTTGTCTTTAACTAAATCCACATCTGCTGAGCCCACTGAAGCGTACTGATAAAGCGACATGTTTCCACGATAAGTGCATGTTTTAAATATACTGAACTTCATTTATTTACCAGTAAATTACTGAAAAATCGATCTTACGTAGGAGGGGATAGGGTTTAGCTGGACAGCAGAGCTAATCTTGCAAAGATATCGTTACGAAGTGAGTGTACAATTACATATGCTGTGAGCACATCCCAAAGTTAAAATTACATCAATATACTCCGTAGCTCTTATACTTCTACAATTAAGGTTGAAAACCGTTTGATTTTAGTTTTCAGGAAGGTAAATAAGTAAGCTATTGAGGTCAACGATTCGCACCTTTGAAGCTCATTTCGTTATCAGTAAGTACAAGAAAATGGGGAGAAAAACGACTGTTTCACTAAATATGGGGGCAATTTATACAACGTTTTGAGAGAATTTCTTTTAAATACCCTAATAAGACCATGGCGGTTCAGGCGATAAGTAAATAATTGGTTACCCTTTTTCGAAGGGATTTAAACGTGCAGGGATTACTCAATTAGACGAATTGAAGTGTGTGTGCAAGTTAAAAGTAACAAGCAAATAAGAATTATGAAAGAAAAATGAAAGAGAAATTAATGTTTTCCTAATATCCACTAGGACTTGGCTTTCTAATGCAATCCGCTGCAAGCTACGTACAAGTATAATACTAATTTACGAACGATGTGGCTGATTTGTTTATGGTACTTATACAGGGTGTAAACGGACCCTTCACGCAGCCGTCAACCAAGCATTCTGTACATCAAACTAAGTAATTTTACGCAAAAAATATTACTGGGAAACGACTTTTTTTTTGGGGTGAAAAATCACGTTTTACGATAGGACTCGATGGAACGCACTTAAAGCATTGTGCTGATGGATAGATTGAATAGTACGGGGGTCGTGGAAGTGTTTAAAGTAAAAATCATACATTAAAAATATGTATTAAAAAAAACTTTGAAAAAGTTGGACCTTTGACCAACATAATCCCCGTCACTAGAAGGTGTCAAGGTACGGTCTAGAACAAAAAAATGATCACAAAGACGGGGAGAACCAGTGCCTTTCGGCTATGTTAAGGGTCTATTTACACGCTTTAGAATTGTAGAGCTAAGAGCACTATGATTAAACATAACATTAGGTACTCATTGCAGGTTCCTACTTTGGTTATAATCCTAACTATCATAACTAATATTATAAATGGGAAAGTAAGTTTGTAACTTTTTCCCGTCTTAATCACTAAAACGATCATCCTAAAATTTTGCATATAGGTGTCAGTTGTACAGAAACGGACATAGGGTACCTTTCATTCCAAAAAAATACTGTTCCCGAGGAAAACAACAATAACGTTCTCAAGATAATAGATGGCGCCACGTGTCTTTCGAATCATGATTGAATTATATTATTAAAAGCAGAGTACAACCAATTGTAACGAAGATGCTAATTTATTAATTGACCTATTGAATGACAATTGTAATGAAAATTATATAATTTATTGAATGATAATTTTAATATAATCGATCTGGTCTTTAAAAAGTACTTAGTAGGTACATGTTTCATTTTATAATGTAATTGTTTGCAAGCCAAATGGTAAAATATAGATGAGCTTTGATATTTCATAACAACTCATGTGTATTACCCATATTTGCGTAATAAAATTCTATTCTATTCTAAAAAAACCCGAATTGATAGACAAATTCTAAATTAACGCGAGCGAGGCCGCGGTCAAAAGCTAGTCATTTATAATTCTCTACCGTACTCAATACTTCAAACAAGATACAAACAAACCCATCGTTGCACTCTCATGAGAAGTCCCGCCAAAAAATGACAATTAATTTACCGAACAAAACCCCATTTTGCTAACATCCGGCTATTAAGATCATAACACACAATATCTAACCCTCACACAACCCTTCCAGCGTCCATCTTAAACAAAAATGACCCTGTTTGATCTTCTCACTGTTAATCGCCTAACCCCCCAAATGCGAGACGGTCAGATCGGCAGGTAAAAAATGAAACAAAAGGGGTAATTGTGGAGCGGTGTCACGGAACTATAGGATCTGACAATTTCCGGATAAAACCGGTTTTGACTGGTTCCAACCGTCTCATGATGCGTTGTTTATGGTAATTTGGACGTTTATTGTTAAATATCTTTGTTTTTTTTTGAACGTGGGACTCGGAAGCTGACTTGTCGCAAATGGGATTAGTGGTCGTGTTCTCTCGGTTATTACAATGAGAGATTTAAACGCTTAGGATAAAAGATTTTTAGTGGTTATAATTTTTTTTTAGCTTTGTTTCGTCAATTTCCAACAAAAATACGCTTTTTTACTAGTTTTATCTCGTTTTACGGATGGAGGCCTTCCTTAGAAAGTGCAATTGTCTATAATAATTGGCATTGTATTTGATATCTCAGGAAAGTAACATAATATCGTAACTAAACGTAGACCAAAATTGCAAAAATGTCTCATCGTTTGCGTTTAGTTACAACGTCAACAGAATGAACATACTTAATCCAAAATGTAATTTTATTAAATTAAAAACCATTGTTAATATCGTATATAAACCCAGGAGGAGACTGGCACAACACACCAGTGCGAACAAGGAAAGATACATCGATGTCTAGGAGCAGATGAAGTAGAGCTGTAGATGACGATAATAACTCCATGATTGCCTAATCCAAAAATTATTATTATTATCCATATCGAATTGTGTATAAATTCATCTTCTTTCTTCTTCTTTTTCGTGTGGTTAGTGCCTAACCTGGTTGGATGGTCAGAGTTTTTATGCCGCCCATGGGCCTCGGACTAGACTTCACATGCCGTCGATAGTTATCTCTCAGGCATGCTGGTTTCGTCACGGTGTTTTCCTTCACCGAAGCAAATAATAATTATATACATTACGCACATGAATCCGAAAAATCAGAGGAGTGTGTCTTGGGAACTCGAGACCTATGACTTAGCAGTCCGACGGTCACACCACTAGGCTGTCACTGCTATAGCAAATACATATAATTCTTAGCTACACAATATACTTAGTACTCTAACAAAAATTTTAGCATTATCTAAGCAACAGTTTCTAAAAAACAATATCTCTTCGGTCCTCTAAAACAATCCCTTCACACCTTTTTTGCGAGCTTCTACACAAACACAAGATTAAGAATCTCTCGCAATACTTGAATTTACCCTTCTAGCATGACCACTTATAATCAATCATAATCCGTCCCTACTGTCCTGTCTCTCTGTCTTCTACCTTTTTGCAACGTCCCTAAGAGTGTTAATGCAAATTTTGGCAATTAAAACTTTGCACGTATAACGGTCTTCTCATCTTTTGTTATTTCGGCAGCTGACGGTTAGTTTTTAGTTAAAAATAACATTGCAGAATGAATTTTAGATGGCCATTTGCGTCTGTGTGAAGATTTGGATGAAGTTCCCATATATCTATGGAGACAATTGATCTGTTACTACTAATAATAGGTTTTAAAAACTTGAACTCACATTATTTATGGAATCAGCGGTTACTTAGCGGAAATCTATGATATTAAATATTTTGCTAAATAATCATTTAGTTTTTACTACGCGAAATATATTCAGGCTTGGATGCAGCGCCGCGCAGTCTTGGATGCCTTGGATGCAACCCGTTAATGAACTCATATATTATAAAGTTTATAATGAAAGTATGAAGACTTATGTGTTGTTGTATGAAAGAATCATATGGCATTAAGTCCGCCTCTGTACTTTGTGCTTGAAGTGTTAAATAAATAAATAAAATAAATAAATTCTGCCCCAACAGGTAAATTATTTATTTAAGTTTAGTACAGAGTAGAGTCTAGTAGTAGTAAGTGTGAGATGACAGTAATGATGGCGAGCGAGTAGAATAAAGAGGCAGTTAAGGTGGAAGCGTCAGGGGAGCCCGCGAAATTTAAATTTTCTTACGTTTTTTGCAATTTTCCGATTATTGTTAGGTTTTATGTTGAACAAAAGATGATTCGCGGCCGTAAAACGTATGTATTTACGGAATTGTAGACAATTAAATCATCAATATTATATATGCCCTTTAAGTTCATTTAACTCCATTGCGCATTTAAACCAACCCGCACTGGGCCCGCGTGGTGGATTATAGCCCATTCCCTCTCATAGAGAGGAGGCCTGCGTCCCAGCAGTGGGAACATTAACAGGCTGATTATGCTTATGCTATTCCATTGAATGACTATTTGATCAATGGTTTGTATTGTATTGATGATTTTAATGAATTTAACTCAGTTAAGCCATATTTGATACGGTCACAAATCATATTTTAATCAACATACAAACTGACACTGACCAGCAAATGGCAAAAAAGTTTTAAGAATATTTGAAAATCGCGAGCTACCCTGACGCTTCCTTACCTTAAAATCAAATATTGGCGGCCTACCATCACCTTCCACATTGTCACTTCCGTGTGGAAACGAGATGGTGCTATACAGGACGTCTAGTTCCATCTCTTGCCCGAACGGAAGTAAAATTAAAATACAAGACATAAGATTTTTAACTTTCATGGTCACTAAAATTATTATAACTAGAAGATGGGATATTTACCATGTTTATTGTTTTCTTTGAGTTCCCGATATACACAATAAACATGGTAAATAGTGGTTCACACCATGGTTCTAGTTATAAAAAAATACAAGACTCCTATAAGTGCTATACGTGTCTACAAGTCTCGATCGCTCTATTCGCTAGCTCGCTAATTAAATGACGAAGTAATTTTAACTATAATTAATTAAAGGCCTGTAATTATATCGCCTATTAACGCAACATACGATTGCAGTTAATGCGTATAATCATATTGCAAAAGACTGTGTGTGTAGTGTACACACTGCGTTGTGTACACACACATGAAGCTGTGCATTTTCAGTATAATTTGGCCTCGCTTTGTATAGATTTACTATACAATGAGAGATCCGCATAAACTGGTTTTGTATAGCTTGATTGGCCGTCGTGCGTACGTACATTTATGTCAATGTTGGAGAGGGTTTGTTCAACCTTTGAATTTAAAACGATTTGAGTTTTGATGAAAATCTATGACCAAAAAAAAAAAAAACAAAAAAGTGGAAGAATAGATACACTATGGTTAAGAACAGATCATGGATATTAGTAGGCATATTCTACCAACATGCAGAACATGCAAATCAGAAAACATTTCACTACGAGCATTTTGAACCGATCGCGACACTAGAGATCCACGGACATCGGACACAGCTATCATACAGACAATTTTAAGAAAAGCGTTAATTATACTGGCGGCTGGGCAGCGTTCGGGAAGTTGCGTGGTATCTTCTCGTCCAACTTACCGCAGTGTCTCAAGACGAAAGTCTATGACCAGTGTGTGTTGCCAGTAATTACATACGGGACCGAAACGTGGTCGCTCACAATGGGCCTCATCAGAAGGCTTAAAGTCACCCAAAGGGCAATGGAGAGGGCTATGCTCGGAGTTTCCTTGCGTGATCAAATCAGAAATGAGGATATCCGTAAGAGAACCAAGGTTACCGACGTAGCCCGAAGAATAGCCAAACTTAAGTGGCAGTGGGCAGGGTATATTGCTCTCAGAACGGATGGCCGATGGGGCCGGAAAGTTCTGGAGTGGCGACCGCGAACTGGAAGACGTTGCGTTGGAAGGCCTCCCACTAGGTGAACCTATGACCTGGTAAAGGTTGCGGGGATCCGCTGGATGCGAGACGCACGGGATCGGTCAATGTGGCGACACTTGGGGGAGGCCTATGTCCAGCAGTGGACGTCTTTCGGCTGAAATGATGATGATGAATGATGTTAATTATACACTTATTTTCTTTACTGCAAGTGAAACTGCATTGAAAACATAGCCAGCGGTTAATTCTGATAACATTGAACGCCGCATTCGTTATCCTCAGTAGCAATTTGGTGACGAAAGATCTATGTCAAACAAAAGAAATAATGAATATGTTCGTATACTTACTTTTACTGCTGCTAACAATATATTCAGAAGACATAATTGCAATAGACGAAAACGCAGCTAAACAAATGAAACACTACGATGAAATGAAAAATGAAGTGGAACCGAACCTTTTCTACTATATTATCAAAGCCTTAGAAAAGAGACCTGGTGGTCTGAATAACTTGAAATTGAGAGGCCGAGCACATTCAAAAGAATCAGAAGAATATGAAGGACGGCTATATCTAGGATACAGACCTCAGTGTCATGATAAGAAGAAGCGAAAAGTAGTAAAAAATCCGCGTCAGTCACGATTTGAAATAGTAAGCAATGAAGATCGTCCTGACTATGATGAATCTGAAGAAAACGGAAAGAAACAGAATTGTATACCTGGTAAGAGGACGAGGTCTAGAAACGGTAGGGTATTGTTAATTGGTTTGATTGTATAAGCACTTTATAATTAGACTAGCGTCCCGCCCCGGCTTCGCACGGGTGCAATATATACATATAAAACTTCCTCTTGAATCACTCTATCTATTAAAAAAAACCGCATCAAAATCCGTTGCGTAGTTTTAAAGATCTAAGCATACATAGGGACAGACAGCGGGAAGCAGCTTTGTTTTATACTATGTAGTGAAAATATAAATTCTTAATTTCACACTCAAATCTATTGACCTGTCCACCTTAGAGTAAATGAAAAGTGGCGCATTAAAAATAATTCGGGAATTTATTTTGTTATATTTTAGTTTATTTTGTTTTGTTTTGCAATATTTAGGACACTCCTAGCATGCAAGTATTTGTCTTATTTATTTACTATTTTTTGTCATTCATCTGCTTTTGAAGGGTTGATTAAGTTACCGCCAAATATATATTATTGTCATTTTAGTTGATGAGATGTTTTTTATTTATTAACTAAGTATTCTTTATTGATAAAATCTAATAGTCTGAGAAAAGGAAAAATATTTATTTTTTATTTTAATTTAATCTTTTGAATAGAAAGCTATAAATAATAATTCTTAACCTTCCCAATCCCACGCGGGTCAGAATTACCCTATTCCTTTAACTGACCACTCATTCAAATCCTTGACCCTTCTCAAATAACACTGAAATGCGACCAGGGGTCATCTGGACCAATTTCGGACAAAGGTATAAAGTTTATAAAAAACAGGGATTGGTCAAGATGGACAATAGAAGTGACCCTTCCAATTAACGAGTCTTGACCCTTTTGGTCTCGGGGTAATGAAAGGGTTGGGATTAGAGGTGTAACGGAAGATGATGAATGGGGTAACAGACGTCTTATTCTTTGGGGTTAAGAATGAGCTGTATTGAATAAAAGGTAGGTTGTTATTATTAGCTGTAGGTATGTATGCCATTTTAAAAGAGAATGGTTGACACTGGATATTATGAATGTCTGACATTTGTTTTTTTATATGTCAAAACGTTGACTCGTTGATATACGACTTATCAAATTTTTTGTGCGCAGTAGATGGCTACTATAAGGTTAAGGATTATATCATACACATTGGCCGTAATATCATTAAAATCAACCAAAAGTTGACTTGTAAATAAAAAAAAAACAAATAAGTACCGAGACGTACAGAAATCATTACAATAATTGATGGTCTGACTAAAGTAGTAGTAGTAGAATTATCCCTTTAGCATTATCTACATTACGCATAACGTTACACGATTCATCATCTGCCTAGCCTTTTCCCAATTACTATGTTGGGGTTGGCTTCCAGTCTAACCGGATGCAGTTGAATATCAGTATTTTACGTAAGTCTGACAATCACTGAATCTGCAACGACTGTCAAAGATCTACAAATGACAGCCGAGACCTACGGCTTGAAATGCTTTCTGAGGAAAATAGGTAAGTAATGGGTGGTCACCCATCCACGGACCAACCTAAGCATGCTCGGCTTAACCTCAAGGTCGACCCCAAGCGGCTGTTATTATTTAGCCACGAAGAGCTCGCATAACGTTACACGATTCACAACATATTTTTGAGAAAAAGAAACAAACGAAATGTAAATTTAAAAAATTCAGTAATTGTCTTTAAAAAGTAGCAAGTGAAACAGCATTGCAAACTAAGCAAGAAATAAAACCTGATTACAATTCACGCCACATTTGATTTCCCCAGTAACGATTGGATTATGACAGATTGATGTCACACAAAACATTAAAATGCTAGCATATTTTCTTCTACTGCTACCAGCCACAGAGTCACTGTTTAGAGAATTTAAAAACACAAAAAGTAATAATATAGATAAAATATTTCCATTTTATGAAGTGCCCAAACTCGATCAAGATATATTTGAACAACCTATAGAAGGCTTGCTCCAACCTGAGTACGAAAATATAGGACAAAAGCGATTCAAGAAAATTTTCCAAACTACTGATAATCAAATTTATTTGAAAAACATTTTTAAAAAGAAGGCTCCTAAGAGAACTTCAGAAGATGTTTTATTGATAAAATTCAAACGATATTTTTGACCAAAGTGATTTTTAAATTGCTGAATATAAGGTGCTTGCAATCGACTCCGTCTATCGGAGAATGAGACTTTAATCAAGAAATATTTAAGTGCGTGAAACAGAATAAATATCTTTGGTGCTCACAGAATTATAACTAACTGAAACAAAAAGTTATTTTTACAGTAAATAATGACTTCCATTTTCTTAATTCTTAAGGTGCATTTTTTTATTCCTTTGGGCGATTAATCCCAGGGCATTTCCACAAATATTATATTTTTAATTAATAATACTGACGTGCAGTATCATTGATGATATCATCAATATCTGGTGGGACAATAGTCAAACGCTAGCAGTCTTGATGATTGAAAAATCCTAGAAAATTATATTAACTAGAAATAGACGCAAGAATTCCAGTACATTTGTAATTGTAACAAATAACTTGTCATTACGTGCGCTGCGTGGAATAAACTCAAGGTTGGGTAAAGCCTCGGGCAGTGAACGGTCAAAATTACCCCCTTGAATGTTAACGGGTTAAAAAAATATCTTTATTTAAAAAATGATTTCGTGGCCAATTAAGAACGGCTCTTATTTTGTTTGATTCTTTGTTGAGGTAATTTTTTATTAAATATGAAATAAATATAAAAATGTCGAATGTTAGTCGACCGAGGATGATTCCCAAAAGATTTAAAAAGATGAAGTATTTTAAGTTAACACTTCACGGTACGGTTTCCTTCTATTTATTATCTGTACCTTTATTGTTTTCTCTTTTTTTAAACACGTAAAAACACCAGAGGTTTCTCTATGGTAGGTGAAAAATCGTTCGTGTAGCTTTATATAAAAGTTAATGGACATCAAAGTTTTCAAACGAAATGACGAGTATGTACAAAAAGTTGAGTGTTTATAAAGGCGACGTTTTCTGTATATTTCCCTGGAGATGGGGGTGAATAGATGTTTTTCATCGCACAGGCGTGTCTGTGGTTCAGTTTTACCGCACCTACTAATGTTATTAATTGTTTTTTTTTTCGATGTTATTTTGAATTCAGAAGACTGTTATTTATTTATTTAATTACAACGGTTGTGCTTACAACTAATAAAATTATAAAAATAAAAGAGACAATTATGACACAAATTAAAATATAATACAATATAACAAATTAAAGCAAAATTTGAAGTGAAAACCTAAACATAGTATAAGCATAGCATAATCAGCCTATTAATGTTCCCACTGCTGGGACGCAGGCCTCCTCTCCATGAGAGGGAATGGGCTATAATCCACCACGTGGGCCCAAAACATAAACAAAAGAAGGATAATAATACATACCAGACCCTGAACGATAAAACCCTGTCCATCCATCCGCAAACAATTATGTTTCGTTTTAGCCTGAAGAGGGTTTATTTCGACAATTTTCAACGTTGAAAATGCTATCAAATATGTGTCTGTTTTGATTAATTAGTTATTGCTTAATTAAATAACGAAATATCGCTGTATTGCACAAAAATACCGTTTAGAGTTATTTGCGATGTTTCACACATTTTAAGTGTTTTCATTTTTGACGAGAACATTTTAATGATGTGGTTAGTGGTTCATACAGTCAATTTAAACTTTTAATTGAAAAGTGAATAATTAAAAGTTTTAATAATAATCATTTTATTATCAGGCAACTAAGTTCCATAAATACACAAAATAATCTTAAACAATAATAAACGAATACATATTAAAAAAAAAAAACCTTATTGAACAATAACTATAGGTAGGTACACGTATCGTTGATGGCGTCGTGTTTTGCTGTTTGGTGTCGCGTAACCGTCCTCGGAATCGTCGGTATATGACACCTTTCAGCCAAAAGTCCTCTTTCAGGAAGGTCTGAAAGAGGACTGGGGTCTGGAAGTTTTAGCATATACAAGGTGGAGGGACACCATTCACGTATCCAGTACATCATTTCAGGATCAGGATTTAATTGAAACAAACGTTAGAGCTGTGCAGGTGGCTGCATACTGGTGTAACAAGGACTGATTCTCACCGACGCGTAAAAAAGAAGTAGGTACATGTCTCTGAAGCCCCCACAAAAAATTTTCATCGGTAATTAAAAAAAAATCAGCTGTTTGTTACATTTTGACCGTGTAGGAATTGCAGTTTTGTAGGAAACAGGTGTTTTAAAAAAAAAATAAGAGATGTGGGGTTCAGAATGATGTACTGAATACGTGGAAAACGTTTTAGTGTCAGTGTCCCTTCCACCCTGTATTATTTAATCAGTTTTAACCAATCTTAACATTATATACAGACTACAAATAGAACTAAACTAAAGATAAAAATAAGACTAAAATAAGAAAATATAAACATCTAAACAACGACGACAATAGGACACTTAGGCGTCAAAGTACTCCTCCGCATCGCTGTCATCTGGAAACGTGCCCAGAAGACTGGCAGCATTGCCACGCTGAATGGCAATGCTAATTCTTTGGCCAAAGAAAGAGCCAGCCCTCTGGTCACGCGAAGTGTCGACCAGTCGGCGAGAGATTTCCTTAAAAAGGAGACGCGCACTCGGGCCCCATGACCCGAGCGTTTCGACCCCAAACGGCTCAAAACTGTAGTTACCAATAAGGTTACAGTATTTGCGCCGCTTGAGGAACCAATCTTTAACTAAATTTCTTAGCATTATTAAACTTTCCCGTTCGGTCTCGGCTGCGGTCGAAGATTGTGGCGACAGCCGAATAATCGTCTTCAGCTTCGACCAGAAGTCGACCTTCGGTCGGACACTAGCCGTAATCCACCACGGTGGATAGATGGTAGATCACGACACATGTCTTTGAATTTTTTGGTTGTAGTAAGTGAACAATAAAAACGCTAAAATGTAAGTTCGTGTTGGATAAAGTACCAGTGGCGAAAGTTCCATACAACTCGATTTCTACCGAATTCCCTTTGAAAAATGGCACAGTCAGTATTCTATAGACAAATAATAATATCACATTAAAGTTATGTACTCCGGTTTACCTCTTACAAAAATTGTCCCTTCGCTACTGTAAAGTACTATGCTGAGCTATGTGAAAACATGATGTGTGGTTTAAAATATAACAATTTACTTAATTTATCGCGTCGTCACGTTACCGCTCTACTTCCCATTAATGTTACATTTAAATATTTCTCTAATAAACATTGTTAGAATATTTAATTCATATATTTTGATAAGCCTAAATATTTGTAACTATTTCGTTATTCTTATAAATTAAAATTGATTGCGCGATAAGGGGATTACAGCCCATTCTCTAGAAATACGCAGCCTATCGTATCGTAGGCCTATCGCGTGGCATGACCACCTAGAAACAGGTTTTGTCGACGGAAGAATCGACAAAATGACAGATTTCCTTTGTTGATCTGTCTTTTTGTCGATTCTTCCGTCGACAAAACCCGTTTCTACGGTAGTCATGCTACGCGTGCTGAGGCAACCCATCCAGCTTGGAAGACATAACTTTGAGAAAGAAGACGACAGAAGGATCCAGTTGGGTTAAACTTCGTCAAGTCTATTCCGCAAAGCGTGTAATAACTGCCGAACGGTGCCGAAATCGTAGACACTGACTGACAGTCGAATTGCTCCCCTTGGTAGATTGACCGACGATTTTCAAAAGTTGCCTGGGACAGATTGGGTGTGAAAGTGTGTTGAGACCAGCAGTGGACTGTGCTGTGATAGGTTGAATTGATAGACAAACTTATCTCATAGCTTACTTGGAAGAGGAAAAGAAAAGGACATGGGATAACTTACATCTATCCTGGAAAATGATCATACAGGGTGTAAACAGACCCTTCACATAGCCGTCAACCAAGGATTCTGTACATCAACCTAAGTAACTTTACGCAAAAAATATTGCTGGGAAACGACTTTTTTTTTGGGATGAAAAATCACGTTTTGCGGTAAGACTCGATGGAAAGCACTCAAAGCATTGTGCTGACGGTTGGATTGAATAGTACGAGGGTCGTGGAGGTGTGTAAAGTAAAAATCTAACATTAAAAACATGTATTTAAAAAAAAGCTTGTGAAAAAGTTGGAACTTTGACCCCAATATCTCCGTAACTAGAACGTTCCCAGGTATGGTCTAGAACAAAAAAAAATATCGCAAAGACGGGGAGAACAAGTGCCTTTCGGCTATGTTAAGGGTCTATTTACACCCTTTATATTTTCATGAAAGTGGACTAGCTAGATAGAAAAAAATATCTGTAGAAATAAATCTTCCAGTATCTTTAACGAACGACTTTGTATAGTTGTCAGTTCAATAAAAATCTGTAGTTTATGGTGCATTTCTCAGTAACGCAACACTACTAGGTGCGCAGAAGCGTCAATTATGCAAAAGTTACGTAAAACACAGTTTTGTGCATCGATACGTTAGTAAATGGAGTGCGACGCGTTTTTGTAATGATGTAAAGTGATCGTATCGATTTTTATGTTTTTCCAACAACTTTTTAGAAATAGTCGGTGAAATAGAGAGTACTTACAATCATATACGTCACATAAGTGTCAATCAGCCACTGCAACATGTCATAGTAAAATGGCATCTGTGACCTGATGGATGCCCAAACAACATGCTATGTGAAAGGTGTTTCTGAATTCTGTGTCTGTTTGAGCAACCAGCAGTTTCTTGCTGCCGTCACCAAGTCTCTGCTTTGCGGAAGGCCTTACAAAGCTGCAACTTTTAGTACGCGGTAACCACTCCAGAACCTTTGTGGCGAGTGTGGCGACGCTTTTGGGAGGCCTCTGTCTAGCACTGAACTTTTTACGGCTGATATGATTGTTGGCATCCCCAACATTTTAATATTTTTTATTCTTGCAACACTGCTTTGAATTGAGGGAGAGGGCTTGTGGCGAATAAAACACGTCTTTTCCTTCTAGAGAGTGAATTCAAGAGAGTCTTAATGACAAACAGATTTGACAACATGCCCGCAGTGTTGTTTACTCCATTTCTTACTACTTTATGTCTCCACATGATTCAATTCAGTCTTGCATGGGAATGTGTCGAGATGAAGTTACGTCGCCATTGATATGCGACTGTCTGCTGTTTTTATAGAGCTACGTGGAAATCGTTGTAATAAACCAGCTGCCAAGGAAATGTTAACCTAATTGATTGAAGAAAACGATTTCACTTTGATTGATTTCTTGTGGAACTTAGATTCTATGATATTTTTTTTAAGCTTAAGCATAAACCACGAGTTATGGGCTATGCTATGACATAGACTTCTTTGTGTGAGGGAGGGGTCCAAGGGTGGTTCTAGGAGATGGCGGTTCCCTCGCAAAGGTTTCCTTCACCGCTTTGAGAGCAGTGGTGGCAGTCACCACTGGACCCCCACAGCTGCTGCCATTTTTAACTAGGAAAAAGGACTAACATAGCAATAGCATTATACGATTTAATCCAAAGGAGGTGGTTGAAGAACACATACACGTTTTTCCTCTAGATGAAGAGGTTAGTATGATCTATTTAGTACACACTTCAAGCCACCTCTGGCCAGAGTTCTAAGATAGAGGATTCTCTGAACAATACGCACTAAAAGATTGTTTTTTATGAGCCCAACTCTTACCTAACAAGAGCCCTCTCATTTGCACTGCCCACAACAACAAACAGAGGTGATTCTTAATAGCGCAGGCGCGCGCAACATTGATCCCACATGTCCTATTTGACCCTCCAAGATAAAAAGTCACAAACATAATAATATCTCTTCAGTATTAACCCTAAAATGCACCCTAACATACATATCTCGGCTAAATAAAGGTGTGTCTACACAATACGTATGCAAAGTTTATCTTGTTAGTGCGTGTGTGTGGTGTATGTTGGTGGTTGTTTGTGTATGTCTGTGTATGATTGTGTATGCTCCCCCGAGACGCGCGTGTCTCCAGTCCGCGCAGTGAAATATTAAAAACAACACCTAACTGCCGATGGATAGTAGGGGTTTGTTGGATTGGTATCAAATAGTGCTAAAAATACCAACGAAACATAGGTCGTATAAACAATAACTAGAGCTGAGTACTAGCAGAACCGGGCTATAATGTTCCCACTGCTGGGATACAGGTCTCCTCTCTATGAATAGGAATGGGCTATAATCCACCACGTGGGCCCAGTGCGGATTGGTAGATGTCACATGTCTTCGAAATTTTGGTTCTAGGACATGCCGGTTTCCTCACGATGTTTTCCTTCACCGTTTGGGAGCAGTGGTGATGAAATAAATTACTCAAAGTAATGCGCCTGCCTGGGTTCGAACCCACGACTTACTGCTCGTAAGTCGGGGCCGCCACCACTGGGTCACCGCTGCCCTTAAAGCTGAGGACTAGACGAGTTCAAATCGACAGTCAAAACCAGGGTTCTAAGGCTTATCTTCAGTCACACAGCTAGCATTCGTCGAATATATAGAATTAACCAATTAGTTAGTCAATGGCCTTCTCTTAAGTAATGATGTAGGTACTAAACTCCAAACATAGTAAAGTCTACCAGGTTAGACATTAAGTCATAAAGTGAAGAAAAAATACCAGATGACGTGCCCGAGTACCCATTAGACAAAAAACAAAAATCAATTCCATTAATTTATTTTCACGAAGATAGAAACCGTGAACCGTAACCGAAGGACAACTTAAATATAAGTAAGTAAGTATAGAAAAGAGGAAAGGTCACCACTGCCTACGCCTTTGATTAAAACAAACGTGATGTTATGTAAAAACCGTCAACATCAAACACAGGCCATCATAACCTGCACTTGCAACTAAACCAACCAATCGATAAACCAACATTGACTAACTGCAATTAAAACAGCTCTAATAACTACCTTCCAATAACTACGCCAATCTACCTCGCTCGTACTACAATGACAGACGCCGTTGAGTCTCGCACACACACACATGCGTACACCCACACTGACGGACAGATAGCAGTGACTCACCTGACTGAGGGTGTGTGCGGTGACCATGAGTTGCGGAGGTGGTTGGATAGAGCTCGGGTGGTGGAAGGGTCAAATTTATAGAGATTTTTCTTTCTTCACACATTAAGGTTCGGTCATATCGATACACACAGAGAATCTTACAGTTTCTGATGTCCACAGCTTGTCTGTAGTGTGTCCGTACATTTAGGTTATTTTAACCAGTCTGTCATTTTTTTGGATAGGCTGAAATTAAGGTACTTATAATCTTTAACTGAGTGCGAAAAGAAAATATTTCTGGCAACAAAATAAGTAAATAACTTGAGACATCCAAAATATGTAAATACAACTTCATGATGCACTTACTTTTCTATCAAATTCATCAGCATTCTCCTGCCCCTATCCCAATTAATTTGGGGTCGACGCAGCATGTCTTCTTCTTCCACACTTCTCCATTACTCGTCATCTCATCAGACAACTCCTTTCTAGCTATATTGTCGTTCACTCAGTCCATCCATCGTTAAAACTATCGCCGGAAAATTATAGATTTTCTAACAGACAAAATCATAACCGCAAAATTCCTTGAAAATCCCAAACACATGGTCACTACAGGTGTACATTTTACTTGCATATCGATTCAGCGCACTCCCCCGGCGCCAGAGGGGGAGTCCAGGCGCCCAGGAGGGGGGAGGGGGCGGCAGGCACCCGCTCTTTTTATGCCCGAGTCGAAAACTGGATAAATGCGGCTTCCACTTCCCTGAATTGTGGACACCGTATCATTTTTCGGATATTCGGAAACGGCAGACATATTTGATGTTTTTTTTCGTTGAGTTTTCCACTACAGGTAAAATTGATGGGTTGTTTGTGCTCTGCTGTCGATCGAGTGTTTTTGTTATTGTATGTGTTTTCTATGTTATTTGATTGTTGGAAATAGGGACTGAAATTTTGATCTGATGGGCCGAACGTACAGGACATTATAGGGCATAAAATAATCTGACATATAGGGTCTAACTATTCATACACTAAATATTTTCTGGGTGTCATCTAACGGCTATGACAAATCCATTTCAAGGGATTTTTTTTTTTGAGTATATTTTTTTATAAAAAATAAATAAATTAAAATTACTTGACCCACAAAATAAATACTGGCTCCTTATTTTTAAGCATCCAATACGGTAGTTTACTACGTCGTATTTACCTACTGTCATTGTTAGAATATGGGAGTAAAGGTTTTATGCAAAAAGTCAAAAATAAAATTAGAATTAATTACTTAATTTTGTAAAAAAAAAAACACGCAGAATTTTTTTTTTCGTTGCTATGGTGACTTTACGACTATTAGAAGTTACTCTTAAAATATTTCGTGTATGAAAAGATAGACCTTAGAATAGAATAGAATAGAATAGAATTCTCTTTAATCGAGTTTCCATGACTCAAAAACTGTTAGTAAAACTTACGACTGTTAGTAAACACTGAACAATACAACACAAGAAATAACGGTGGATCACTGCTGCGACAACCCATGAGTGATAGCACAGCAGCGACCCACATAAACACAGTCCAGGCGACTGGCAATCATGTTTAAGATAGTGTTGGTGCTGCCCCACACCCTGCGCACCAGGGAAGCAAATAAACATACAATTTTATGTTACTTCTGTATGTATACAGTTGTATGATGAGAGTAACGGTGGTGATGACTATACCGTGATGATGATTATCAACAATGTCTGAGCAAGCTGATTAAAACAGTTCCGATGCATCTCATCAGCTGCCTAGCCTTTTGCCGATTTTGCTGGGGTCAGCTTCCAGTCTAACCAGATCCAGCGGAATACCTGTATTTTACGTGAAGCGACTCCCTATCTGACCTACAGAACACAGTTAGTACTGTTACTGGGGAATACGATACCCTTGGTAAGACTGGCTGTCAGACTTTCGGGCCACTGACTACCCGTGACCACCACTGTCGAAGAACTATAAATTAACGTCATGACCGACGGCTTAACGTGCTAATTATTAGCATTAAAAATACATTTATGACGCCCCATTTTTCAGAGTATATCTGCAAGAAGCTCTAACCCTGGGTACACGGTATAATAACGAACTCGCCTTGGACCCAAAAAAATTCCCTTACGTCACTGAAAACAAGATAAAATTACGCTCGTTTCATGCCTTCTATCTGGTACTTGATAACAAGAGACGATCACAATATTTCACTTTTTTTTTTGCGACCATAATGACTACCCGAAAAATAGACAGCGTTTGTTTAAGTTAGAGTAATTTTTTTCCTTATTGTCAATATTTTTTTTTTGCTTGATAAAAGGTGTATAACTTTTTATCAAACGATGAAAGTTTTATTTTACGTATTTTGTTACTTAATTTTATACTGACTACCAACCACATCGAAAAAACTAATGTTTTAGTTTTTTATAAAACGTTATACGTCATCCTTGACACAAGCGCTTTATACCTTGCCATCTACAAAGTTTCTCTAACACCTAACGACAAACATCATTTGTTTCTCGAAACCCCACATTACACCTCATCTACGTGAACAAGAGTCAGTTGGCACAATTGGCTGGGAGTGGGACACGCGTGGGACAACTCTCGGCCACCAGTCACCACTAATTCTATTATCTGTCGGGCTATAGGATTACACGTCACGCAGATATCACTGAGAGTGGTGGTTTTCCAATGATGTCGACACATGACAAAGATACATGAATGTTAAAAATAAATTTTGCTGATTAAGAAACGTCTTGAACATGGCCAGATATTGCACAGGATAGTTTGGGAGGAGAAAGGGGAGGCCTGCCCATCAGTGGGACACACAAACAGGCTAACAAAAAAAAAAGAAACGTCTTACTGAATTGAAAGTATCTATTTTAAACCTTTCTTAAAGACTGTGATTCCTTTACTTTTACAGTCCAGGCTAAGTAGTTGCTGATTTAGTTTTTAAGTTAACTGCAATAATATTTATCATCTTTTTAAACAGCATCATAAGATCATCAACATCTGAATATGATAAGGCTGTCGCAATTTATTAGTTTATTTTTTCTTTTTTTTTTAAACTACCTTCAAAAGCTCCATATTAGCTTAAAGAACGAAGTATTAAGGCAGCGTTATTCTCCAGTCTATTAAATAGCAACGTCACTATACGACATACATATGTAGTACAATAAATTAGCAAACAAACGCATCGTTGACCGCAACTCGACGCCAAAGGGAACGCTGACGAGCTAACGGTGAAACTGATTTGCGTAAGTTTGTCATATTATGACAATGTGTCACGATTAGTTTTGGGGAGGATCAAATTATGTTTGGGCTTGTAAATATCTATTGTATGACTCAAACGGCTATTTATTGAATAAGTACAGTACTTTAAGCCCACAAATGTATAGAGGTGGACTTAACGCCAAAGGCATTACCTACCAATAGTGTTTGGGTGATACAGAGACAAACTATTGCTACTACTATTTATTAAAGTTAGATTAAACTAAATATTATGGATAAATAAACTAATATATGATATGATATGGGATTTTTTTTGTTTGCTCAAAACTCGACGTTATACATATAGGAAGAATATGTAGCCACGGTACTTGACAATTTAAGGCAAACTTTTTACACCTGGTAAGCTGTATTCAGAGGTAGTCCAACTATTCTTATTATAAACATTATACAAACGTTTGGAATTACAACAAAATTATTTTTAAGTATAAAATAAACCTCTTAGTTACGTACTTCATCCACCCAGATGAACCGAAAACCTTTAATATCTCTGCGAAAAAGTTTTCTTTTTTCTTTTTATTTGTTATTAGGGACTTTTACATAAATGTTATGCCAGTCCCATCGGACCTTGCAAAAAAGCTGATAATTTAAAAGAGAATATTCTCAGTGTCGACACAAATGGAAAACAACACGAATCGTACAGTAAACTATGCTTTTACGTAAGCTCAGTATGTCACAGCGGCGTGGCATGGCGGGGTGGACAACAGCCTCTATCATTCTATTGTTAGGAAGATAGTTAGCTAATTTGTTTAGTGGTTACCGTACTCTGTGGCTATGAGAATAGTCTGAGAGATGAATAGCTTTGTGCGTTGCGTACCGAAATAGGTGATTAGATATATTTCGACAACAATCACAGGTACCACCTGTGGTTGTCTTTTAGGTCCAATACCTTGTACCAAGTACCTTGTCGTTTTGGGCCTTTTTTTTTCGGTTGAGATATATCAATCAGACTTGTACTGACTAAAACCCATCCATGTTCCTTCTTTGCCCTTTGTGTTCCAGGGCCACGGTATCTCTTTCGAACAGTCCCGTAGCCCTGGGTTGTTTTGGGCCTAAGAAGAAGGTCTCATATTAAACTACCAGCCTATACCTACCCAAGATCTATTGTAACTGCTCTGGTTTTATTTGACCTGGAATGACACGACCTGGAGACAGTGGGTACCTACTACCTACACAAACTCTTACTTACTAAAACTTAAGAAACCATATTTTTTCCTTTATAATCTGGATTAGACTGTCTTGTTGGTCTAG
The DNA here is from genome assembly GCA_963576755.1 of Noctua janthina. Classification (NCBI taxonomy): domain Eukaryota; kingdom Metazoa; phylum Arthropoda; class Insecta; order Lepidoptera; family Noctuidae; genus Noctua; species Noctua janthina. The sequence goes on along the minus strand of OY755068.1, from coordinate 9,528,876 downwards.
GAGTCGCAAGCGCAACTGCTGAGCTCATAGTCTTAGGATCGATTCCCAGGTCGGGCAAAGTGTCATTGGATTTTTCAATCAGGAATTTCTCAGTAGCAGCCACGGAGTCTGGATTTCTACTCGGTTGATGGCATTAGGCTCGTCCCCTATTACATGGAATTTAAAAATAACTGGAAATATGTGTACTCTTAGGTAAACCTCTGTCTAACGCTTCGTGGATTACAGGCGTGATGTTTTGTTTTGCAATATAAAGTAACAATTTAAACTATTTACTTACAATAAAGAGTTTCCAAAAAAATATGTAACTCATCGCTTTAGCAGTGAGATCAGTTACAAACCCCGCAACGGATTCTCTAGTTCTAATTAATAATGTCTGATTTATTCATTGCATTCTGATGCATTTCACGCCAAGGTAAGTTTGGGTTGAATGCCATTTACGCAAAGTCGCATCGAACTCGTCCAATCACCATAATCCCCGATTCTATGGATTCTGGGAAGGTCTGTTCAATATTTTGATCAATCAAGGAAAACATAACGAGGAAACAGGCATGTCCTACAAACAAAAGTTTCATATAATAAAATAAAAATTTAAAATTAAAATTAAAAAATTTCTGGGCTCGCGTGGTGGATCACAATCCCATCGTTCTCATAGAAATCTTGACGGTACGGTTGGCGCAGTGGCTGAGCGATTGGCTACTGCGCTGTCTCGGGTTCGATCCCCGCACGGAACAAATATTTGTATGATCTACAGGTAGTTGTTCCGGGTCTGGATGTTTGTGTATGTGAGTTTAAATGTTTGTAATCGCACCCACGATACAGGAGAAATTCCTAGTGTGGGGCAAAGTTTAAAAAAAAAAAGAAATGAGGCCAGTTCTCCAGCAGTGGGGACTGTATAGGCTGATTATGCTAAGCTTCACAAAAGACCATCTCAGACACTAATCTGCACGGTTCTCATATGACTTGACCAATGTCTGGATTTTAAAAGAGACAGAGACCTCTGAGTTTGTTTTGGCTGTTTCTTCTCAGAGTAGTCAGGTACGAAACACCGGCCCCATCTAGTTTTAAAACACAATATGAGGTGACGTGTAAACGTCAATTTACAGAAATAAATATGATTTAAAGTTCTTCATATTTGGCAGTGTTTGGTATCAAAAACTGTCCAAAGAAAGGTTCTGAATATTTTGGCAGTCACCATATTGTTAGTCCAAAATCCGTAGAAAGCTATGTCATTATGATGTCCATTGTCCCATAAACAATCGAGCTGGTTGTATTATTACAATTACTCAGTGCAGGTCAACTACCTTATTGAATATAATCACCAGAGATCAATGCACCTCACTTAGGTGGGTCGACAAAAGAGGTCGAAGTTATCTTGAGCCCTAGACAAAGTGACTTTCTTTCAGTGATACACTTCAGCCAAGTTATCTGTTCAGGCGGGAAAACACAGAACTAAAATAAATGTACTAAGTTTGTCATATCGATGTAGTTTTTTCTTGACAAACAGCGCCACTTTGAACTGCACACTTAAAGTGGTCACACTGTACAGTGCTAACGAAGACGGAAAGCCAAAAATGTATGAGACTGACATAAGCTGACGTAAAACTACGGAACTGACATTAGTGTAAGTCTCGTTGAAAAGTCCTGTAGTAATAAGAAATGATTTTAAAATGATTACCTCGTGTCCTCTTCTGAACGTTCTCTCAACTACTTAGCATAACATCACGCCTGTAATCCCCGAAGGGCCAGGCAGAGGTGTACCTAATAGTACAACCACATTTCGCCAGTTGTTTAAATCCAATGTAAGGGGCGAGCCTATGGCTATCAATCGAATCTTACATGCTGGTATCGTATTGCAAGCTTGAGTTGTAAAGAAAATGGATGCAGAAATAAACATTACAGAAAACTTTCCATAGAAAAATCTAGTTCATCACAATCGTGTCTAAAACCAGTGAGTATAATACTAGAACTTCCTTGAAAAGGCAAAATTATCGTCCCTCATAAAATCTTAAACAGTTCTAACCTAGCTTGAACTAGATTCCTAGCGTTTATTGACGAAAGCCTCGCTATGTTCTCAATTAATATTGTGTTATATACTAGCTTGTGCTCACGGATTCGCCTGCGTGGAGGTCGTAACTTATCCCACGGAGGCGAACTGCCGGGATACAAAGTAATCCTATGTCCTATGTATCTACTATAAAGTGACATAAAGTGAATAAGTGAGTATAAAGGTGACATCATCATCTGCCTAGCCTTTTCTCAACTATGTTGAGGTCGGCTTCCAGTCTTACCGGATTCAGCCGAATACCAGTATTTTACATGGAGCGACTGCCTATCTGACCCCCACAGCCCAGTTAGTACTGCGTAATAGGATACCCCTTGCTAAGACTGGTATTCAGACTTTCGGGCCATTGACTACCTGTAACGACTGTCAAAGGTCTATTAATTACAGCTGGGACCAACGGCTTAACGTGCTTTACGATGCACAGAGTAAGTTCGGTACGTAATGGGTGATCACCCATCCACTGACCAACCCAGGCAAGCGCGGCTTAACCTGAAGATCTCACATGAGCGGCTGTTGTTATTTAGCCACGAGCTCCTCGTGTATAAAGGTGACATACAGACGGTTATTTTTGCATTTTTATTATAGTACTTATAGTTAACAAGATTATGGTTCAATTCCATGTGCATTGTGTATTGTTCTTAACCTAGAGCAGTCGTATTACGTCAGAATCTATTTTCTGCGTCTGTTTATTTTTATTTGTATAGGTATGGAAGGTGTAATGACTTTAGCGCAAAGGCTATGTGGCACTCATACAAATGTGAATTGTATTGATTGAAATGGGAGCATATTTTTTTAACTTTACCTACTATACTTTTGCTTTTTTCGACAAACGCCTTGATTTACCTACTGATGAAAACTTTTAGCTTAAATAAACCGCCTAGACAGATGCATAGGTCTCAAGTCTCAAGCGTGACTGCTGAGCATGAGGTCCTGGGTTTGATTCGCGGGTCAAGCAAAATGTTATTGCGTTTTTCCATAAGGAATTTCTCAGTAGACAGCTACGGTGTCTGGATATATGCCTGGTTGATGGTAATAAGCTCGCCCCCTATTACGTGGGACTTAAACATAACTGGCGAAATGTGGGTGTACTATTAAGTACACCTCTGCCTAACCCTTCGGGGATTACAGGCGTGATATTATGTGTACCTATTTCGAAATGTCGTATTTCTTAGAATAGGTACTTGCATCATCTGAAGTATGAGTTCGAACTGGCTATCAGAATTTGCTAAAGCTTGCGTAAAACGAGTAGGTACTAAGTACTTACTTTTTAACATTCTTTTTGCTGTTGTTTTCTAGTAGCAATCACCTTTTATAAACCGTCATACCGGTAGCGAAGGGTCAATTTTTGTAAAAGGTAAACCGGAGTTCATAACTTTAATGTCATATTATTTGGCTATAGAATACTGACTGTGCCATTTTTAAAAGGGAATCCGGTAGGAATCGAGTTGTATGGCACCTTCGCCATTGCACGATACTTAAGATATTTTTATTGACCAGTGGCGAAGTGGCATTCACTTCCATACCTTTTGTCCCAAACTCCCGATACTTACCGATTGTAGTAAAATTTAAGAGGACGTTATCTAAAGTCAGTTGGCCGTCGGTTTACGACCAGTTGACGAGATAACGTCCGTCTGAGCGTCACATACTCGAGAGATGAATCCAACATCCCTGACCGCAGACGGCAGAGTGGATAGACAGGTTTCCCTCATCCCAAATAAACCTGACTCAAGGACTCAAGTACTACGTTCGGAATGAAACGGGTTGATAAAAGCACTACACAGATCACAAACCAAAACTTACTCACAAAATATTAGTTTTGTAAACGGTTTGGTCTGTGTCTGTCGTTCAGCCAAATTGATTCTGTGTTGAACAGTTGTTTCTATTTTTATACCTATACGATCTAAATATATCCTTTGTACTAGAAAATCAAATTGTAAAGCTAACGTAAGGTAGCCCCGTCAATATGTAGCATTCAAACATGCATAACTACATTCAGTTTTTTGAAAGCAGATGATGAAGTAAGTCCATCTCCATAGGTCTCGTTAAAAACATTAACATCAATTAAAACGGATAACCACATAGTTATAAGACAGAACAATAGAAATGCAATCCCTAAAATAGCCACTTTTACGAAGCACTTCTTGGAGGACCGGTGAATTTTTTTGTTAGTAATATAATACGTTAGGTTTCTCGAATACCAGTCTATCGCGCTCCGTGTGCTAATATATAATAGTTATATCTAATAGCTGTTTTGACATGGAAAGAAAAATTCTAGTGCGAGCAGGGTTTGAACCTGCGACCTTCCGATTCAGTACACCGGACGTCTTAACCAATTAGACCATCGCACCCTGCTCACAGCTCTCGAAATTTTCGTTCTATTAATAACGTCTTACCCACGCAGGGTTTGCGTATAAAAATATTAAAAATTATATCTAATAGTTCTTTATCGGAACCCGCATTTCAGATCTGACTGACCAATCATTCTTCAATTCTACATAATATATAAAGAGTTACTGATTAAAAATTATTGCAACAAAGAAAGACAAAGGCGGTCATAAAATCTTACGCATGCTCTTAGATTTTCGCCTGTCCCTTCTAATACAGTTCTACCGTCTGTGCGACCGGCGCGTGCGCACGATAATAGCGACATTCCCGGCTGCGTCTGCGCGATAATGACTAAAACGTTCGTCCACACCTTTAGATAAATACTCTCCACACATCTACCGGTATCAAGGGTCCACAAAAACGGGAAATTTAAGATATTTTAAAGTTGAGTGTCAGACTTTATTGCGATAGGAGACTGGAGAATGTTCACTCCTCAATTCCAAAGCATTCTTTCGAAACCGACCGCCACGTTAGTTTAGTGGTCGCAAGCGCGACTGCTGAGCATGAGGTCCTGGATTCGATTTTCAGGTCGCACAAAGTGTTATTTGGTTTTTCTGTCAGGAATTTCTCAGTAGCAGCCACAGAGTTTAGATTTGTACCCTATGTAATCCCATGTAATAGGCTCGGCCCCTATTACATGGGACTTAACCATAACTGGCGAAATGTGGGTGTACTATTAGGTACCTGCCTAACCCTTTGGGGATTACAGGCGTGATGTTATGTTATTCTTTTGGTCTGGTCTTCTTCTCTTCCGAAGTCTGTAAATTCTATTCTTACTGATCATATATTCTACCTAAAGACATTAAATATGACTACGGAATTTTTGAATGGTGGTAGTATTGGTAGTACAGCCCTGCATTGTCTGACCTCTATCTTCTTTATTTAGATTGGTCAGGTATTTCACGACACTGACTGACACTGATTCGATATCACGTTTTTGACTGAACTCTTAACTTTGTCGAGAGACATTTTATTCTGGAGATTTCAGAAACCGAGGAAGAAAGAATAAAAGAAAATACGTTTATTTATAGACCGACCGCTTTAATGAGTCCTCGCGAAGGTATCAATTTAAATGGAATATTCTGAAAGTTGATCACGTATTGGTAGGAGGACTCATTAAAGCGGTCGGTCTATAGCAAAGACACAACATATTCTGCAAGCTAGGTTCACACTGGAGTTTATGTTTGGCATAATTGCTGCTATTAAGATGATAATTTGGCTAAAGGAATAAAAAACAATAGGATGCTGACTGTCTACACTCAAAATAATAAAAGTAAAAAAAGAAGTCGTAGCGACATTCGTCTTTCATATGTCCTGACGGTCGCCATCGTTCTTGTACTCGAAACCAATAAACTCTCATTTTTATTATCAACTAAAAGAATTCGTCACAGTCGGCATTCTTTCTTCTCTAAAACTTTCAATGAATAACAACAAAAAAAACGCACGATTCACCTAAATATTTCGCGAATAAGCTCACGTTTGCTACATAATATCTTGATGATGCGTTAGACATGCAAATGTCATGGAAATGTCAATGCATCTCGGCACTGCTCGGTTTTATTCGGTGCGCCTTCGTGGAAACAGTAGCTGAGCTGCGCATGAGCTCGGAATACTGAGTAGTTGACCGGGAGTATGATCGTCTTATTTGAGATGATATTTTAGATTTTATGAGCCGCCAGCGTCCAATCGACCCCAGCGAAGTATCAATCAACAGGCTTTTGGATGCATTAAGTCATTCAAATTTGCAAGATATCAAAATGATGTAGTTTCTTTAATTCTAACGTATATTATAAACTTGCTTTTGCCTGCGGCTTTGCCCGCGTGGATGTCGAAAAATATCAGATTACTTACCTTCATCCCCCATTTTAACCCTTCGGGGGTAGAATTCTCACAAACACTGTGAAACCTATAGATTAATTTTCAAGCGTCAGCCTAAACACAAAATTTGAAGATCCTAACTTCAAAACTGACGGATGTTTATATAAACTTCCATCCCCTATTTTACCCCTTTAGGGGTGGAATTCCCAAAAATCCTTTCTTAGTGGATACTTACTCTTCACAAAGAACACACCCTCCAAGTTTCATGACTATAGGAACATCGGTTTGGGCTGTGTGTTGATATATCCCCAGTCAGTCAGTCAGTTTATCATTATTTTATTTATATAGATAGATAGGTATAATGGTTACACCGCGCGGCACGACCATCCAAATAATAAAACGACACGGTCGTTTTAATTTTGTAAAAGGTGAAAAACCTGACAATCCTCACCTTCTGTCATTGTCTATTTCCCATTTCGTTTTTTAACCTCATTATAAAATATTCTGGTTGAAAGCCGATCACAAAGTTACCGGTTTTTTCTCCGAAATAAAAGGAACGCTAACATATTGTTTTGTCTCAGCTCCCGTACTATAAGTACTCACTTGCAATCATAACGAGATGCTCTATAAATCTGAGACAGACATATTTGTCACCAGCCACCTTATCTCAGCCATCACCCACCAAAAAGGTTCGTACCGCCTTTGTTTTCGACCTCTTTTTTATCAGAAACCACTTACATTCAGATCTGCTGACGTAAAAATGATTGGCAAACGAATTTGAGTCTTAGTTCTGCAAGATAAGATTTGAAGGTTGTTTTGTGGATTATGTTTGTGTGTTGGTTGTTCAATTTATTATTGTTTTATAATTATAAGAGAAGTCAACGCTCTTTGTATACCATCTAGTCTCTATTAGACGTAGAAACTCGTACATGAATAGAATTTTAAATTTATTGTAACTATGTTGTTACTCATCAACATTTATTGATATTTCTAAGGACAATTGGATATTAAATTAATGCTATGTTAATTAGATCTGTCTTCTTTGCTCACGACTTTTGTAGAATTGTAAGATGAATCTTTATAATGAATCTTGAACAGTTTGATATATTCGAACAGTAGGTACTTACCCACGAATAAAATTACATAGAGCAGGGGGTTTCACTTTATTGCACACATAACATAACATCAAGCGCTTGTAATCTCAAAAGGGTTGCGCAGAGATGTACCTAAAGTACATTCATATTTCGCTGGTAAGGGAGAGCCTAATTCAATCAACCGGGCACAAATACAGCTTGTTGGTTGCTGCTGAAAAACCCCTGATATATCCTAAATACACTTTGCCCGACCTGAGAGTCGATTCCCAGACCACAAATCCACAGCAAAAATATGACTGTCCACACTAAGCCTTGGCATTGATGACGTCATGGTCTTGGTCTCAGAATGTTTTTTTTTTGTATGGTCCATCTTGTTGGGCACCCTATGGAAACCTTCAGGGTTTCTGACCGGACATTCCTGTAGTGCCTGCATAAATTAAGACCACACAGGGCAATGAACTGTCGCCCCATGTAAAACACTGGTATTCAGCTGCATCCGGTTAGGCCGACCCCAACATTGGGAAAAGGCTGGACAGATGATGACACAGGGCAATGAACTTATTAACCTGAAGTAGAAACTAATATACAGGGTGTAACAGAAAGGGTTCTTATGAAAGGATATCCTGCAGACCATCAAACTGAACAACTTTCTTCTTGTGTCCAATATCGTAAATGCGAAAAAATTATCAGCTGTCCCATACATTTGGGTCGAGTAGGTATTGAAATTTTGTGAGAACATTTTCGAAATATAATAATTGAAAATTTCTATGGAAAATCTAAAATCGGTCTAATTTAGCTATAACACTATTTTTCGAAAATGTTCTCTAATAACTTTTCAGAACCAAGTATCCTGCTTATGCGTATGAAGTTTCATTAAAATCGGTTCAGTAATTTCGAAAAAAAAGGACTTGAAAGCTTGAACGAAATGCCGTAAGTCGTAAACGCTCTTAACTTTATTTCCACACTCACCTTTAGCCGTAACATATCTTGTATGTGATATCGGAAAAATGGTGGTGTTTCATTCACAAAACCACAAGAAGTTAACTAACCTTTCAGGCCACGGATTTGAGGTCTGAAGTAGTTTTTTTTGTATCAAGCCTCGCAGTCGCAAGCCCAACGTCTTTAGACGGTTTGATGACCCGGAATTCCTCTGGTGCCTGAATAAATTAAGACTCAGAGCAATAATCTTAGTCATTACGACTACCTGTGTAAGGTAGCAGCTGTGGGGCAACTACCGACTTAGGATGGGGCGGCGCTGGTGTAATGTGAGGGCAGGCAGACTGAATCATGTTAGAAATATGTGCGGACGGACATACGGCGCGGCCTAGGTCGAGGTTTTTATTTTGTGGCTATTCATAATAATTGCTTTCCCTCATAAAGTTACGGATTATTATTTCCTTTATTCATTTTTTTAACATGGATGGGTGATCACCTGTTACATACCGAGTTTTTTCCGTGCCTCGGAAAGCACGTTAAGCCGTTGGTCCCGGGTGTCATTTGTAGATCTTTGACAGTCGTTAGGTAGTCAGTGGCCCAAAAAGTCTGACAACCAGTCTTACCAAGGGGTATCGTATTACCCAGTACTAACTGGGTTGTGGAGGTCAGATAGGCAGTCGCTGCATGTAAAATACTGGTATTCAGCTGCATCCGGTTAGACTGGAAGCCGACCCCAATATAGTTGAGAAAAGGCTAGGCAGATGATGATGATGATTTTTCTAACATATTATTTACATTTTCAAATATTTTTTATAAATAAAAATTATAAAAAAAAAACATTTAAAATATAGAAAATAGTAGCCCACCAGCATCAAGAACAGGGTTTGGATGATTTATTTTTATGAATATTTACAAATAATTATAAAAATATGTACCTTTGTAAAAATGGAGAAAGGCATAAAAGGACGTCAAATAATTCGTCTACCTCGCTGTCAAAGGGAATGGTGCCCAGGAGGCCGGCAGCATTGCCACGTTGGATGGCAATGCTGCTGAATAACCTCATTGGTAGGTATCTATCTTTCTTTCTTTCTTTGAGCCGTTTGGGGTTGAAACACTAGGGCTAAGTGCCTAGGCTTTCGGGACATCGCCAAGCCAAGCGGTTGGCCACCTCATAAATGGTTGTTTAAAATTCTTCTCTGTAGTCTTGTAAAAAGAGCCTAAATGTTGAAAAACCACAGAAGTCATATGATTTTTTTTTATTTTTTTATCGGTGAAGTGTATTTATGGTGAATTTATTTCCTGAATTAGAAATGTATTAGAGCGCTACAAATTTCGTAGCCGTTTGCTACGCAACTGGATGCGGCTGCGCGGTTCTCATCTTGACAATGCTACCTCTTGGGAATTATCCCGGGATAACAAATTAATTTTCAGGGGCTGAAGACCTTTCTGGATCTATTCTTTCACGGTTTCATTACAATTGGTGTCTTTAACTGTTACTGGGATGGTAAAGACTAATGTGGGTCAAGAGGCGCCTACCACGTTGTCCTTTTGGAATTTAAAACTGGTACAATACAGGGTGTAAACAGACCCTTCACGAAGCCGTCAACCAAGCATTCTGTACATCAAACTAAGTAACTTTACGCAAAAAATAATGCCGGGAAACGACTTTTTTTTTGAGTGAAAAATCACGTTTTACGGTAGGGCTCGATGGAACGTACTCAAAGTATTGTGGTGATGGATGAATTGAATACTACGGGGTTCGTAGAGGTATTTAAAAAATCTTACGTTAAAAACATGTATTTAAAAAAAATACTTGTGATAAAGTTGAAACTTTGATCCCCAGTATCTCCGTAACTAGAGGGTTCCCAGGAATGGTCTAGAACAAAAAAAAATATCGCAAAAACAGGGAGAGCAAGTGACTTTCGGCTTCGTTAAGGGTCTATTTACACCCTTTATATGTTTTTGGGTGCCTTCAACAAAGTAAAATTAATAAAGATTACGAGGAAAGACTTTAATGTAAATAACTTGTGTTTGTAACTAGCTAAGATTTGTTAACTATTAAAAGAAAACTTAATTATAATTTAAAAAAAAATGCTAATTACTTACAAAAGTACTCAAATAAGCGTAAAAGTTAAAAACCAATAAATTCAACTACGCGTAACATTCTTGTAAGTATTTCTACACAAAATGGCGTCACGAGCTCATTTAAGGGTACATTGTGTAATACATAAAGAGTTAAGTAAATAAGCATTAGAATCTAAATCTTAGGCAAGTGGGTCGCGCGTGAAATGGAGAGGAGTTGCCGAGGACATGTTACATACTGTTGTGGGCCAAGTACAGTATAGGGGAGTTAGAGATATGACTACTTCGATATGGAAAAAAACAATATGGCGTGACCATAATAATATAACAGTGCAGTGGCGAAGGTTCCATACAACTCGATTCCTACCGGCTTCCCTTTCAAAAATGGCACAGTCAGTATTCTACAGACAAATAATATAATCACATTAAAGATTATGTACTCTGCTTTACCTCTTGCAAAAATTGACCCTTCGCTACTGTAAGAGTGCACATAACATTACGCTTGTAATCCCTGAAGGGTTATGCAGAGGTATACTTAATAGTGGACCCACATTTCGCCAGTTATCCGTAAGTCCCATGTAATAGGAGTCGACCCTATTGCCATAAACCGGGCACAATTCCAGACTCTGTGGCTGCTACTGAGAAATTCCTGATAGTAAAACCCGATAACTCTGCCGGACCCGGGAATCGAACCTAGGACCTTATGCTCAGCAGTCGCGCTTGCAACTGCTGGACCAGCGGTATACGAACCATAAACACGAATCATTAAACATATAAGCACAAAAAATAAAATAAGCTAGAATTACTCGTAATTTTGTAAAACAATACGACTAACAGTAACAGTACGACGAAATGTCTTTCTATGGGTCAAAACATGCATTTGATAAGTAGATGATGAAGTTTTTTTTTTGTATTTCGATGCTGTAGTCTAGGCTTGTAGGATGCTGCATGCTCTACCTTTTCTCATTTAAATCATCATCATAATCTGTCTAGCCTTTTCCCAGCTATTATGGGCTTCCAGTCTAACTGAACGACTATTCGCATTTCGTCATTTTTATAAGCAAGGCTGTCAATTTATAACGGCCTCTTGGGCTGAAAAAATGATAAAATATTAATGTTGATGGATGGAGAGGGAGATAGAGACCAAGGAAACGATGGATAAATGTTAATGGATGGAGAGGGACAAGGAGTGAAACGATGGATGGATTGTGTGAGGAATGATATGAAAGATGAAGGAGTAAATGGTATCGTGATGGTTCACAGAGGAGGATGGAAGAAAAAAACGTGTTGCGCCGACCCAAGTGACATGGACAAGGGCAGGAAATGATGATGAGCTGAATACACAAGTCAGAATAAATAGCTCTCTCTCTCTCTATTAGAAGTCGAGTCATGGTAATTATTATTAGCTTTCTCGTTTTTAATTTTGGTATTTGTTAAAATATGTTTTAGTTTATTTTATTTGTATATAAGTATTAGTATCATTATAAGTGACTATATAAATTTTCGATAGCAAGAAGTTATTTTTTTATATATTTATTTTGTACCCTATCACAATCTTTTCTTATTTGACGCAAAGGTTGACTGGTAGAAAATGCCTTGTGGCTTTAAGTCCGCCTGTACCACTATTGTAAATAAAGTTTAAATAAATAAATGAATAATATAATTTCCAATCTACCTACATTTTTTCCTATATCAAAATTTGTTTGATATTTAAACTAGTAGGTAATACAATACCCAAAATTTTCAGTTTTCTTTACCAATGCTACAGGAACCCATCAAAATTACTCTATAAAGACAACCTTTTGGAATCAGCCGTTGGTTGCCAACAAGGTGATCCTCTTGGGCCAGTCATTTTTAGTTTAGCAATTAATCCAATTATTCGGCAGCTAAATTCTAAATTCAACTTATGGTATTTGGATGATGGAACCCTTGGTGGTGATGTGAATACAGTCCTAAAAGATTTAACTTTTTTAAAAGAAAAATTCAGTTCCATTGGCTTAGACCTTAACCTTTCGAAGTGCGAAATTTACCTTCCTGAAACCACTGACAGACAGTCTACCATTTCTAAATTTAACTCTTTAGCACCAAATATCAAAATTACCGAAAAAAGTTCTCTTCACCTCCTAGGGTCACCAATATTTGACGAATCTTTTCCGTCGTTCATTGAAGAAAAAATTCAAAATTTTAATGATGTTTCGGAGCGACTTTTCAAAATTAACATTCATTCGGCCTTCACACTTATTCGATACTGTTGTTTTGGACCAAAATTCACATATAGCCTTCGCTCCACTCATCTTTGGAAGCATCCGCAGCTTTTAGAAAAAGTAGACCAAATTATTAGGAACACTCTAACTTCAATACTTAATGTGGCCCTGGACGACCGAGCTTGGCAGCAAGCCACACTTCCCATTCGCTTGGGTGGTCTCGGCGTCCGTAAAATTTCAAGTATAAGTTTACCAGCCTTCCTCTCCTCGGTCTACGGTACCGAAAAATTAACCAGGGATATTCTGTCTTCCTCACTGGTTGATTTTGAGGTGCCTTATTCGACCGGTGCGTTGAACGCTTGAAAAATGGCTTGTCCCAATACGGATTTGCCGCGTGCCGCTCTGCAGTATTGTACGGAATAACCTCTTAAACACGTCATTCAGTACTGTGGAGCGTGCTTGTCTGCTGGCCGTGGGGGAATGGGAGTCGGGGTTATGGCTTCAGGCACTTCCGTCATCCACCATTGGCACTATGATGGATGACGCATCGTTCCGGGTCGCTACGAGTCTACGCTTAGGCGCTCCTTGTGTTGCTCCGCATCGGTGTCACTGCGGTGAAGCTGTTGACAGCCTCGGACACCATGGCCTGTCCTGCTACAGGAGCGCAGGTCGCATTGCACGGCACGCCAGCATTAACGACATTATTCGTCGAGCCCTTGCCAGCGCCGGCGTACCAGCGGTTTTAGAACCAAACGGCTTGGTACGTGACGATGGCAAGAGACCAGACGGCATGACGTTAGTGCCTTGGAAGGTGGGTAGGCCTTTGGTGTGGGACGCAACCTGTGTCGACACCCTTGCGCCATCTCACTTTTCAAGCACGGCGGGCTGTGCAGGCGCTGCTGCTGCGGCTGCTGAGATCCTCAAACGGCGCAAATACTGTAACCTTATTGGTAACTACAGTTTTGAGCCGTTTGGGGTCGAAACGCTCGGGTCATGGGGCCCGAGTGCGCGTCTCCTTTTTAAGGAAATCTCTCGCCGACTGGTCGACACTTCGCGTGACCAGAGGGCTGGCTCTTTCTTTGGCCAAAGAATTAGCATTGCCATTCAGCGTGGCAATGCTGCCAGTCTTCTGGGCACGTTTCCAGATGACAGCGATGCGGAGGAGTACTTTGACGCCTAAGTGTCCTTTTGTCGTCGTTGTTTAGATTTTTATATTTTCTTACTTTTAGTCTTATTTTTATCATTAGTTTAGTTCTATTTGTAGTCTGTATATAATGTAAGTATAATTAAACTGTATACACTTTAGTTCATTATAATTACGTTTATAAATGAAAAATAAAAACATGCTCATGATCAGATCTGTTTTTCACTTCAAGATCCCAGGACATAATGGACCCAAATGCATCCAAACGAAAATCTTTAGAAATAAAATTTTGTTTGTTTTTTGTCCTCTATGCGTTTCGTATGATGAAACTTGGGTGGATCCCCCTGTATACATCCGCCGAAGGTTCCTGGCCCAAAATCTATATTTACGTCAATTTTACAAATGTCCAAGTTCCACGTTTCACCGCCACATGTTAATTAAAGAGGCGTTAATTAAGTTATGATGGATTGCTCAGCGCACTGTTTAGAGGTCGAGAGACATACTCTTATTATTTTACGTCATATCTATTTCGTAACGTTGCGTGTATGGAGCTGATTTTTTGATAACTTACAAATGAACAAAGATATGAATTTTGGATGTTGTTATTAGGTGTGGGCGTGTGACGAGGAGGAGGGTAAATGTGGAGAGGAAAGTTGTTCTGAGTTGTGAATGGGGGTGGCTATAAGAGAAGGGAAAGTAACGATGGATGGACTTGTCTTCTTTATCATGTGGTATAACCTGGTGGAGGTCAGATAGGCAGTCGCTCCATATAAAATACTGGTATTCAGCTGCATCCGGTTAGACTGGAAGCCGACCCCAATATAGTTGGGAAGAGGCTAGGCAGATGATGATGATGATAACCTGGTGTCAGAGTTTTTATACCACCCATGGGCCTCTGACTTGGCTTTACATACCGTCAAGAAATTTCTCTCAGAAATATCTATCTTTCCTCACGATGTTTTCCTTTACCGAAGCAAGCGATAATCATACAATACAAAAAATCAGAGGTGCATGCCTTGGGTTCGAATTGAAACCTATGACTCGTCAGTCCGACGGTCACACCACTACGCTATCACTGCTGTGTACTTGTGGAGGATGAAATGGCAAGAAAGGAGGTGTCTGCTGAGATGACGAGTAATAGAGAAGTATGGAAGAAGAAGACATGCTGCGCCGACCCCAAATGGATTGGGATAACGGCAGGACAATGACGTTTAAATATTGGATCCGGGCACATTTATAAAGGATCATATTGTCATAGTAATTTTATTATATATTTGGGGTCGGCAGCATGTCTTCTTCTTCCATACTTCTCTATTGCTCGTCATCTCATCAGACTTCTCTACTGCTCGTCATCTCATCAGACACCTTCTTTCATGTCTTCTGCTTCCATACTTCTCTATTGCTCGTCATCTCATCAGACACCTTCTTTCATGTCTTCTTCTCCCATACTTCTCTATTGCTCGTCATCTCATCAGACACCTTCTTTCATGTCTTCTTCTCCCATACTTCTCTATTGCTAGTCATCTCATCAGACACCTTCTTTCATGCCATACCGTCCATCGTTTCTTTGGTCTTCACACCACAATCATATCTATTTCGCTAATAAAATACTAATCTCATAAATAAGAGATTTTTGAGGGTTTTGAATCTAAGAAGCCAAACGATGGCTTTAATCGGCGCGATTGATAAGTCATATAATTTTTTCGTCTTGATCCCATCGACTAATCCCGGTGTAACGTGTCGCATTTAGTCCGAAGGTTATATATTATTAACATCAAAACCCACATCAATTGCTTCGTATGTTTGGGAAAGCCTGCTCACCGGAAATGCAGAGAACGCATTGAATGGAATCCAGTCGAGAACATAGGTTCTGTGAAAAGGATCAGGTTGACAACCTATTGTCATTCAGGCGTCTTTGTCCCAAAATGAGGATAAAGTTTTCCTCGTTGGTTTTAGTGGTCACATACAGGGTGTAAACGGACCCTTCACAAAGCCGTCAACCATGCATTAAGTAGGTACATCAAACTAAGTAACTTTACGCGAAAATTATTGCTGGGAAACGACTTTTTTTTTGAGCTGAAAAATCACGTTTTACGGTAGGACTCAATGTAACGCACTCAAAACATTGTGCTGATGGTTGCATTTTTTTTATTAGTTAGGGGGTCGTGGAGGTTGTTTAAGTAAAAACTATAATTAAAAACATGTATTTAAAAAAAAAAACTTGTGAAAAAGTTGAAACTTTGACCCCCAGTATGTCCGTAACTAGCAGGTTCCCAGGTATGGTCCGGAATAAAAAAAATAACGCAATGACGAGGAGAACAAGTGCCTTTCGGCTTCGTTAAGGGTCTTTTTACACCCTTTATACAGCAAAGCATGGGTTCCTGGGTTCGATTGCTAGGTCAAGAAAAATTCTCATCGATTTCATATCACGATTTTTTTGTTTGACTGCCTCGTTGGTCTAGAGGTCGCAAGCGCGACTGTAGAGAATGAGGTCCTGGGTTCGATTCCCGGGTAGGGCAAAGTGTTATTGGATTTTTCCATCAGGAATTTCTCACTTGCAGTCACGGAGAAGATTTGTATTTGTATAATATATTTTTTTTTTTTTTAAATGGGACTTAAACACAACTCGCGAAATGTGGGTGTACTGTTAGGTACACCTCTGCGTAACCATTCGAGGATTACAGGCGTGGTGTTATGTTATGTTATGTTTTTTGTAGCACCCTGGTGTAAGGATTTGTGCCCGGTTGATGGCAAGCCTCCATTATACGGGACTCAAACATAATTAATTGCGAAATGTGAATATTTCATATTATATGTATTCAAACAGCATAAGTGTATGTGTGTGAGGAGCTCGTGGCTAAATAATAACAGCCGCTCGGGTCGATGTTTAGGTTAAGCCGTGCTTGCCTAGGTGGGTCTGTGAATGGGTGACCACCCATTACATACAGAGTTTCCTCCGTGCCTCGGAAAGCACGTTAAACCGTTGGTCCCGGCTGTCATTTGTAGATCTTTGACAGTCGTTAGGCAGTCAGTGGCCCAAAAAGTCTGACAACCAGTCTTACCAAGGGGTATCGTATTACTCAGTACTAACTGGGTTGTGGAGGTCAGATAGGCAGTCACTCCATGTAAAATACTGGTATTCAGCTGCATCCGGTTAGCCTGAAAGCCGACCCCAATATAGTTGGGAAAAGGCTAGGCAGATGATGATGATATGTAAATGTGTGTGTTAGTGAGTGTGTGTGTGTGTGTGTCTTCGAAGATGACAGGCGTTACGTCATGATGATGATGCGGAAAACGCAATCTTATAAATACAGCCATTTTAAGCCCAATTAATATAAAATGACGATAGACTCCTGCACTATTAATAACCAATACTATTAATATTCCGGAGTGGGTCAGGCACTCGTGCGAGAGCGAGACGGCACGAGGCCGGCGCGTGCCCGATGCCTCACGAAGTGCTGCGTTGGAGACATGATCGTGTCCCACCCAAGTTGTAATGTGGACGTGGCTAATCATTATAATTTGCTGAGGGATAGCTAGCTATAAATAAAAAGTACATTTTACTTTTATACAGGGTGTAAACGGACTCTTCACGAAGCCGTCAACCAAGCATTCTGTACCTAAAACTAAGTAACCCTACCGAAAAATTATGGCTGTGAAATCACGTTTTACGGTAAAACTCAAAGTAACGTATTCAAAACATTGTGCTGATAGATGCTTTGAATAGTAAACAGTAGATCATTGAGGTAATTAAAGCCAATTTATAACCTTACAAACTGGCATTTAAAAAAAAACTTGTGAAAAAATTGGAACTTTGACCTCAAATATCTTTGTAGCTTGAAGCTTCCCAGGTATAGTCCAGAACACAAAAAATGATCGCAATGACGAGGAGAACATAATCAGAATCCTTAACAAGCCTTTCAGCTTCGTTAAGGATTTTTTTACAGCCTTTATAGGAGTCTAAGAAGTCCCCTTATGTCTGACAAACCCTTGGATTATGATTCCACTTCCATACTCATGGTCTTATCTCAGTTTAGATTGGTTACCTGGTTACTGGTTTCAAGTCAAGCATGATTTATGAAGTTACGCTCAAAGATTTACCAGGTTTAAGGATCAAAGCATTCGCACGACTTATGTTTTGTAGTTGAATTGTTTCGACTGTTGTTGCAGACAGCCCTTCCCCTAGAGTTGCTATTTTGACAATATTGTCTTGCAACGGTCCTTCAAAGCGGTAAACACCCATTTTTTCGATTTGTGGGTAGCTCGTTGCACTTCAAACTGGGCCCATGGACCAGTTACCCCTTTTCAAAATTGATGATGGCAATACCTTAATTATTGCGAGGTCCGTGGGCCTATTTAAGAGTGGTACAAGATAAAACATTTTTGGAGGTGACACATTGATTAGGATTAACTAGAATGTCATACCTAGCTAGTTCCTCTATACCCTACTAAATACATATGCTAGAGCGAGACAGCACACGGATGGCTCGTGCCGGGAGCATCACGCGGCTGCCTCACGATCGCTCACGATCTCCTCCGAGACAATGACGTCGTGAGTGCGCCCGCGACGTTGGCGGCGCCTGCAAGTGTGACGAGCATGTCATTGGTAAATATTATAGAGAGGTACATGGTAGGTGTAATGGTAGCTCACTTATTAATTATGATAATCAGTAAAGCTGTGTGATGTTGTTATAAGATGTGTAGGTTTATGTGTAGGAGCTCGTAGCTAAATAATAACAGCCGCTCGGATCGATCTTTAGGTTAAGCCGTGCTTGCCTAGATTGGTCTGTGGATGGGTGACCACCCATTACATACCGAGTTTCCTCCGTGCCTCGGAAAGCACGTTAAGCCGTTGGTCCCGGGTGTCAATTGTAGATCTTTGACAGTCGTTAGGTAGTCAGTGGCCCAAAAAGTCTGACATCCAGTCTTACCAAGGGGTATCGTATTACTCACCTCCACAACCCAGTTAGTAAACTGGGTTGTGGAGGTCAGATAGGCAGTCGCTCCATGTAAAATACTGGTATTCAGCTGTATCCGGTTAGACTGGAAGCCGACCCCAACATAGTTGGGAAAAGGCTAGGCAGATGATGAGGTATATGTGTTTTTGCAAAAAGTTTTCATTCGTGTCTACGGACATAACCATAACTGGCGGAATGAGGGTGAACTATACTTTTCCATCCGGAAAAAAAAAAAAATAATAAATAAAAAAAGGCTGAACTATACTTATACGTCTGCCTAACCATTCGAGAAAATACAGGCGTGACGTTATGTTATGCTTTGATAAGACTACTATAAACAGTGTGAGTCCTGTACGAGACCTGATTGGTTGCGGCGTAATTGGCATTCTTTAAGTCATCAAAGGTAAGTAAACGCGAGTTGGGGCACTTTTCTTTAAGCAAGAAAATCCGTGAGCCCGTAGCATCGTATAATTTTGGCTGTAGAGGTTCGAAAACTGATAATGTAAATAGACTAATAGACTAAAAGTACGTAAATATAAACAACGACGACAATAGGACACTAAGGCGTCCGCATCGCTGTCATCTGGAAACGTGCCCAGAAGACTGGCAGCATTGCCACGCTGAATGGCAATGCTACTTCTTTGGCCAAAGAAAGAGGCAGCCCAATATTAAATAATATTAAATACAAAGATATATCTTCGCTATATACTTATTAAATTCTGAACAAATGCGATATTAAATCATCCCCAAAAGTTTCAAAGTCAAGCTGCTAGTAATCTCATTTTTTCTGATCCATTAACCAACATCATTACCTTACCTTTTACCATCCCATTTAGCAGTTAATCAACCGCCCTCCGGATCAATGATCGATGTGATTACGTTCATCTGCGTGTGCGCACGCGACTAGGGAGATCTCACCTTTGTGAGGGGAGTATGTTCGATGTTTTATCTGCATTCGCTATGGATTAATGGACGATGATTTGTTTAGGTGACTGTGAATGCGTTTTCATGGTGAGATGGGTGAAGTGTGAGTCAACTGGTGCATGTACGCATGCCCAATCAATCTCTTCAAAACCAAATTAAGCTGATCTCTCATTGTACGGAAAGCTCATAAAAGGTGTAAACGCCGGACTCTTCACGCAGCCGTCAACCAAGCATTCTGTACATCAAACTAAGTAGGTATACGCAAAAATTATTGCTTTTAAACGTATTTTTTGTGTGAAATTTCACTTTTACGGTAAAACTCAATGTAACGCACTCTAAACATTGTGCTGATGAATGCATTGAATATAAAGATCATGGAGGCATTTAAAGTAAAGTATATAACCTTAAAAACTAGAATTGAAAAAAATACTTGTGAAAAACTTGGTACTTTGATCTCCGTAACTAGAAGGTTCCCAGGTGTGGTCAAAAACTAAAAACATATCGCAATAACGGGGAGAACGAGTGCCTTTCAGCTTCGTTAAGGGTCTATTTACACCCTTTATAAAGCAAGGTCAGTAAACATGGAATTATTGTTGAAATAACAAGCAATAAAGTGTCTTTTTTAGAAATCGATTAATAAGAGCCTGTAGGTGCTAAAACTTGTATTAAATTCTTCTTTTTGATGGCAACTAAGCTTTGTTGATGGGAACTATTGGTAGGCACCCTTAATACATACTTCTAGTTGTCCAGCGAATCGGCGAGATAAGATCCCCGTATTTTAGAGTGGACAAACCATCGAATTCCAGTGTCTTCAGCCGATGAATATGATGAAATTCAACGTACAAGGTCGGTTTCTTCTAGGCAAGCCTGCTCCACCCTAGGCCGCGTCATCGCTTTACATCAGGCGACTAGCGGGTAAACGCAAGTCGATTTAGCATCAAAATGAGCGCGTATTATTATATTACCTCGTAAAAATGTCATCTAACTTATAGGCAGTGTTTTAGTATCCTTTGTAATTATACAAAACTAGCTGACCCACGCAACTTCGTCTGCGCGTCATATAAGAGAGAGAGCGCGTTAATAGAGAGATTTGATTACCATAAAAAAGGTTACAGTAAGTCAACCTTAAAAGATAGATGTGTGCTGTCGCGTAAACGGTTAAAAGGAATAAATTATCCCCGTTTTTGGAACATTTTTTATGAATGCTCCACTCCTATCGGTCGTAGCGTAATGTTATATAGCTTATAGCCTTTTTTGATAAATTGGCTACAATTTTTTTTCAATTCGAACCAGTAGTTACTGAGATTAGAGCGTTCAACCAAACAATGAAAAAAACTCTTCAGATTTATAATATTAGTATAGATAACCTTCCACTCTTACCTACATCAACATGCCAATACCATCCACGCGGTCCCATCGATGTAATATTTCATTACCGCTGATTAGGGCTGAGTATCACGGCACACAGACCCCATCCCCATCAATTTGCTCACCGCTCGCTCGGCGGCCAGCGCAATCAGTAAATTGGTCTGCATCAACAAAAACACGCGCGGGACGAACCGGGGTGATACTGTGGGTTCTCGATTCTGGGGGATGTGAGTTTGGTGTGCCCATACAGCCAGTGTAGCTTAGAAAATACCCTATTTATGTTTTCTGCAGTTGCAAAATCTCTTTCTTGAAGCAGTTGTGTAATATAAGATCAGAGTACTCTGATAATACTAACTTATTACCGTTCAGCAGTAGGTGCTAGAGGAGTATGGAAGAAGACATGGTGCGCATCGGCGACCGGCCGGCTGGTGCTATCGACCAAATGAATTGGGATAAGAGCAGGACCAGGAGAATGATGACTGGGTACACTAGGCACTAGAAATCGAAGACGACATGCTGCGAGTCTACGACGATCTCAAATAATTTTGGAGGATAATGATGACACGTCTTTCGCTAACCCACTATGTGGCCTAAGAACATAGATTCAGGTTTTTAACTCTCCAGTCTTAGGAATATGTCAGTGAGGATGAAAAGGCCAGGAAAATACATCCTACTATAATCCTACTTATTATTATAAATGCGGAAATTTGTGAGGTTGTATGAATGTCTGGATGTTCGTTACACTTTCACGCGAAAACTATTAACCGGATTTGGATGAAATTTGGCAAACATATAGTTTATAACCTAGATTAACACATAGGATCCTTTTTATCCCGGTAGTACGATCCCGTGGGAAAATTACCGAAATACACAGTGAACTTCTAAACTAAACCACGTTTAAAAAAACTCGACGTATTCTCGCCCTATAAACACAAACGCATAGTAATGGTTGTATAAGTGCGCAAACTGTAACTGGACACGCGAGCGGCGTGAGATCGTATCGCATCCCCAGCACCCCAGTCCAGCGGTGGGATAAACTTCCCGACAGGAAATTAAACAAAAAACTAGATAAAGTGATTAATTACGTTCAGTTAATTTGATTGATTAATTGATTTTGATCTTGATGATTCATTTAAATTTTTAGCAAGGCAGATGTGAGTGGATACGCTGAGAGGGGCGTCTTAAAAGGTACATACAATGACGTTATTGGTGATGACCTTTGAAAAGGTCAGGTGTGTGAAACAAAACGAATATGTAAGAATCGTAACCGGTGGGGTTCTGTTACTTCTGTCCTGGTGTACCCACGGGTAGTAGGTGTGAATTTAAGTAGGTGTACCGCTATGATTTTGCCATAGAAAGATGTGAAAAGAGATTTTATTCTAACGTTTGTAAATGCAATATCTACGGTATCATGCAAAATCATTTATTTATTTAACTATTTATGTACACAAAGAAGACAACGCAGGAAAATGGCATTATAATATATGAGTACAAGTACTGCTTATTTCAAAAGAAATTTCTGCCAGCAGACCCGCAAAAGGGAGAAATGAAAAAGTAGGCAATAGTGTGAAAAAAAGATGAGAACAATGTGTATAAACCTATATTTCAAAATTATTAAGTAATGGGGATGAGTTCGTGCCAGGGCTGCGGGACTGTTCTTCGAAAGAGATACCGTGGCCCTGGAACACAAAGGGCAAAGAAGGAACATGGATGGGTTTTATTCAGTACAAGTCACTCCCTTCCCCTCCGCTCAGACGGGGGGACGGGGGTCATTTGATGATTGACCATCCGGAAAAAAATAAAAAAAAAGGGGATGAATTTTTGAATGACATGGGCCTAATGGCGCCAAACTTGTGGCTCAGTTCTGGGTCGACACAATTTAGATTGCCATCGACTCGCTAAGAGGAAGATGGACCTAATTCAATCAAAAAACCTATCATTATCATGTCAGCCGGCAATCACCCACTGTTGGGTTTAGGCCTTCCCTTTCTTCTGCTACTCTTCTCTGCTCTATGCGTCCCTTATCCATCTGTTTCCCGCGATTTTGACGATATCGTCAATCCAACGCGCTTTTGGACGGCCCTGGTTTTTTAGGCCCAACCTCGGCCACCATTCGGTCGAAACCTTACTCCATCGGCCATCTCCGCGTCTAGCCAGATGACCTGCCCAACTCCACTTTAGGCGTCCCTGCCCCCGTCGTCGAAGACTTTTGTCCGACGACGTATTTCTGTGTTACTCTCGTCTAGTAGGGTTATGCTGTGCATAGCTCGATCCACGGCCCTTTGTGCAACTCGTATTCGGTGAATAATCACGTTTGTGAGCGTCCATGTCTCGGCGCCGTAGGTCATCGTTGGCAGAATACGTGGTTTGAAAAGGAGGGTTTTTAGGCATTGCGGTTTCGTTTTGTATCGAAAAATATGTTCGAGCTTACCTAATGACCTATGGCCTTTCTAATTGATCTCATTTCACCTCGCTGAAACCTGGACAAAGACAGACAAAATTGAACATATTAAAGCTGTTAAAGGAGACATTACATTAATGTACTCGTACGAAGCAGTAGATAAGGGTCAATTTTTATAAGAGGTAAGCCGGAGTACATATCTTTAATGTGATTATATATTTATCTATAGAATACTCCCGTAGGAATCGAGTTGTATGGAACCTTCGCCACTGGTACGAAGGTATCTATGGTACTCAGCTGTAAGAAGGAAGATATTAGTCACTAGTAGCGTCAAGTTTATACACAATACATAAATACATTTCAGCCTCAATAAAAGACAATGAAAGAAAACCCAATACAATACGAAGTCTCGAAGACCTTTGTCCAATGACCAATAACTAAATGAATCACAATGAACTGTTCTTTTCACGTCATGTTACCCACGCCTTCTATTTTCAAACGAAGTCATGACGTCACTCCAATCTCGTCAAATGACATTTGTGACGTCATTAATGACGCTAAGTAATGTAATGACGTAATGATTATTGCGTAGGCACTGATTATTGTTTTAAATAAAACATTTAATTTGATAGAAATATTTATAAGATAGTTTTTATCACTTATAAATAATTATGAACTTTTACATGTTATTAGGGTTCCGTACCCGAAGGGCAACTAACGGGATCCTATTACCACAGATAATATAATACTACGTACTACGTAACTATGTACTATTACTAAGCCTGCGCTGTCCGTTCGTCTCTCTGTCAGCGGGCTGTATCTCATGATCCGTAATAGGTAGACAGTTGAAATTTTCACAGAATGTGTAGGTACCTACTTCCGTTGCCGCTATAACAACAAATAATAAAAATAAATTAAAAATGAAATGGGGATGCCCCACTACGATAGTACGAACCCTTCATGCGCGAGTCTTACTCGCACTTGGCCTTTTTTTTATCCCATATAAATAAACTGTTCTTTCTATGTCATGACATTATTTTCAAACGAACTCAAGGTAAGACGTCACTAAATGACATTAGTGACGTCATCAATGTCACTAGGTAATGGCGGAATGGTAATTGCGTAGGCAATCGTTTTAAAATGAAATATTAATATTCAAAGATTAAAATGAAATATTAATAAGATAAGTTGTGACGTCAGATTTGATCTCTAAATTAAATAGAAATATTAATACGTAGGTATCTTAATGGTTTTTTTTAATTGGTGGGAAAACCTTACTTGTAGAGAAAAAACCTGCAGATAGCACGATGGCCAATCAACGTTTACCAGTTTATGTAGATCTCTCATTGTATAGGAAATCTATACAAAGCGAGGCCAAGTTATACTGGAAACGTACAGCTTCATGTGCGGCCGTGTGTACATAAGAGATCTAACGCCTTATTGATAAGGTTGAGTTGCGGAATAGCTGTCAGATCAATACAATTATTTTATTTTCTCTGTTACTACTATTTTTATCTTGGATAACACTGACATCAGTGAAGGAAAACATCGTGAGGAAGCCTGACCCCCCACCTCCCCCGCCATGAGCAATCATAGTGTATGTAAATACCTATAGACCGACCGCTTCAATGAGTCCTCCGCCTTGCCTCATCAAAGGCAAATTAAGCGTCCACAAAGTCCTAACAATATCTTACAGGTTATTTGCTATAAATAGCCATAATCCACGTAGGTATTACGGTACTAATTGAACCAATACGTGATCAACATTCAGAATATTCCATTTAAACTGATACCTCGCGAGTACTCATTAAAGCGGTCGGTCTATAGTGAGTGTAGAAACTTGAAACCGACTAGAAACTTAAAAAAAGATAAGCATAACATAAAATCATACCTATAATCCCCGAAGGGTTGGGCAGAGGTGTATGTAATAGTAAACCCATATTTCGCCGGTTATGTTTAAGTCCCATGTAGTCGAGGGTGAGCCTATTGCCACCAAACCTGGCACAACTCCAGACTCTGTCGCTGCTACTGAAAAAATTCCTGATAGAAAAACCCAATAACACTTACCTACTTAAAAAAAGCATTTTGTAAAAGAAAATGACAGCGTTTGAGCGGCTACATAACTGAAAGATTGATTAAATCTTATCCTTGCATTGGTTTAGCGTTCATAATCATTTGTATTCACAAGTGTTACACAACATTTCCATCTCCCACCACTTTCCCCAGTCCTCTCAACAAAAACATAGTACGCAATTCCCCTGTCCACCCAACTTCCTAGCACCCACGCTAACATATTGACATAACACAAACATACACCTAGTAACAACGGTATAACGATGTTTGCTCACTCTCCCCCGAGATATGACGTGACGTTTTACGGGAATTAAAAACGCTACCCCGACCTCCCCTTTCATATCTTGTATTTTGTTGATTAAATCTCTTAGTGAGGGCGTACGATAATATTTCTGTTTTTATTAAGGTGATGTTGAATTACTGTGAAAGCTGTCTGTGTTCAAAATAAGTAATAAGGTTTATAATAGTTCGTATTTCATCCATTTATCGCAGTAGAGTAAACTAGTCTTAGGTACAGTCGCCAGCGCATCAATTTTCTCATTCGATTTTGAACTTAACCTTCATCATTTTATGGTTTAAAATCATTTGGAGAAATTTGGAGAAATTTGACAGTTTGTGGTAACTTCATGTGCTGGCGACTGTACCTACTCAGATATAATTTGTTTTCCTGCAAGCCAGAGCAAGTAAAGGCGTTACTTTACCGACCTTACATTACGTTATATCTTATTGACATGATTATACCGTAGTTATGCGAAAGTAAAAAAAAACTAAAACCTTATTCTTTCACTCTGTTGCATTTTCACGCCATAAAGGTAGAACGAAAAAGTAAAATTTGGAAATTTGGCGTTATCAATATTTTCCGACCTCGAAGAGGGCGTAGCCGCAGGCAAGAGCAAGTTTTTGATAAATAATTATCACAAGTAATAAAATAAACATAATATAGATCCAACAAATAAGTTTCAAAGTATATCAATCAATACGTTATAAATACAAGCATAAAATTCACTTCCTGACCAGCTGGTAATCAGCGGAACAATGGCACCGAATTTCCGAACGGAATAAAAAATGATCTGTCAAACGAGGAGCTTTCCCGCCAATTTGGCGGCGGTTCGCGCCCTCGCCACTTAGGGTTGCCATTTGGTGAAATAATTATTGTTGTATTTTTTAGGGAAAGATTGTTCATTTGATTGTACGATGATAAAAGCAGATGTTAGATATACAGGGTTTTATTTATTTTGTTGATATATTTATTGATAGAATTATATTTAATGGTACCAAATCAAAAAGGTACATAATTGTGGTTAAACACTGTTTTAAGCTTTCATGGTTTAAAACTAAACTTATACTGTCACTTATGGGATATATTAGAATGAATCATCATCATCTGCCTAGCCTTTTTCCCAACTATGTTGGGGTCGGCTTCCAGTCTAACCGGATGCAGCTGAATACCAGTATTTTACATGGAGCGACTGCCAATCTGACCTCCACAACCCAGTTAATACTGGGTAATACGATGCCCCTTGGAAAGACTGGTTGTCAGACTTTTCGGGCCACTGACTACCTAACGACTGTCAAAGATCTACAAATGACACCCGGGACCAACGGCTTAACGTGCTTTCCGAGGCACGGAGGAAACTCGGTAAGTAATGGGTGGTCACCCATCCACAGACCAACCTAGGCAAGCACGGTTTAACCTAAAGATCGACCCGAGCGGCTGTTATTATTTAGCCACGAGCTCCTCCATGTATTAGAATGAATCATGAGCTCAAAATAATGAATAATCACGGAAGATATCCCGTAAGTGACAGTATAAGTTTATAAGTGTGGTTATTATCACTGATAAAAGTTCAGATTATAGATAGCCCACTTCCTCTCATAAAGGAGACATATGTCTAAGTAGTGAGAATATGATTATGTGAGTAATTAATTGCAGAAGTACTTTCAAACCTAATGAAAAAATATCATCATCATCTGCCTAGCCTTTTCCCAACTATGTTGGGGTCAGCTTCCAGTCTAACCGATGCAGCTGAGTACCAGTATTTTACATGGAGCGACTGCCTATCTGACCTCCACAACCCAGTTAATACTGGGTAATACGATGCCCCTTGGAAAGACTGGTTGTCAGACTTTTCGGGCCACTGACTACCTAACGACTGTCAAAGATCTACAAATGACACCCGGGACCAACGGCTTAACGTGCTTTCCGAGGCACGGAGGAAACTCGGTAAGTAATGGGTGGTCACCCATCCACAGACCAACCTAGGCAAGCACGGTTTAACCTAAAGATCGACCCGAGCGGCTGTTATTATTTAGCCACGAGCTCCTCCATGTATTAGAATGAATCATGAGCTTAAAATAATGAATAATCACGGAAGATATCCCGTAAGTGACAGTATAAGTTTATAAGTGTGGTTATTATCACTGATAAAAGTTCAGATTATAGATAGCCCACTTCCTCTCATAAAGGAGACATATGTCTAAGTAGTGAGAATATGATTATGTGAGTAATTAATTGCAGAAGTACTTTCAAACCTAATGAAAAAATATCATCATCATCTGCCTAGCCTTTTCCCAACTATGTTGGGGTCAGCTTCCAGTCTAACCGATGCAGCTGAGTACCAGTATTTTACATGGAGCGACTGCCTATCTGACCTCCACAACCCAGTTAGTACTAGGTAATACGATACCCCTTGGAAAGACTGGTTGTCAGACTTTTCGGGCCACTAACTACCTAACGACTGTCAAAGATCTACAAATGACACCTGGGACCAACGGCTTAACGTGCTTTCCGAGGCACGGAGGAAACTCGGTAAGTAATGGGTGGTCACCCATCCACAGACCAACCTAGGCAAGCACGGCTTAACCTAAAGATCGACCCGAGCGGCTGTTATTATTTAGCCACGAGCTCCTCCATATATTAGAATGAATCATGAGCTCAAAATAATGAATAATCACTGAATATATCCCGTAAGTGACAGTATAAGTTTATAAGTGTGGTTATTATCACTGATAAAAGTTCAGATTATAGATAGCCCACTTCCTCTCATAAAGGAGACATAATATGTCTAAGTAGTGAGAATATATAGCCTGATTATGTGAGTAATTAATTGCAGAAGTACTTTCAAACCTAATGAAAAAATATCATCATCATCTGCCTAGCCTTTTCCCAACTATGATGGGGTCAGCTTCCAGTCTAACCGAATGCAGCTGAATATAAATCTTTTACATGGAGCGACTGCCTATTTGACCTCCACAACCCAGTTAGTACTGGGTAATACTATACCCTTTGGTAAGACTGGTTGTCAGACTGTTGGGCCACTAACTGACTGTCTGAAGATCTACAAATGACAGCCGGGACCAACAGCTTAACGTGCTTTCCGAGGCACGGAGGAAACTCGGCATGTGGTCACAAATCCACGGACCAACCTAGGCAAGCACGGTTTAACCTAAAGATCGACCCTAGCGGCTGTTATTATTTAGCCACTAGCTCCTAAAAAAGAGAGCCATTAAAAATATCATAACCCCAAAAAATTAAGAAAGCATTAATAAAAGTCCACGCTTCTTAGATACAAAGTAATTGAGATTAATTTATCATCACAACATCAATAAGTTTATAATAATATCATTATAGTACGCCGTATAGCGTAAAATCTAATCTCATAAAGCTCTGGTTACCCTCCAAATTCGGCACGCCCTCGCTTCGAGATTAATAGGGCCGTGTTTAGACTGCCGTCACCATGGCAGCGGTGGGTGATTGTCAATCTGCCTACCCGCCCCCTGACGGCGCCTAAATACCACATCTCAGGGGGGACGTTAACTTATCTGGCAACACTGACATTTAGAGATGGTGAAAGGTTAATTGAGTTTTTATTGTTATGATTTTTTTTGCGTTAGGCTTTTCATCTTGGTAAGACTTGTAGTCAAGATAATATTATAATTAAATTAATTAAAATGGTACCTATTATTTTATGAACTTTGTAGGGGACTAAAGCATACCAAACTTTTTACTCATAAATAGAAAACTAAACAGAGATCATAGATACGTATTAACTGCCTGCTTTTCGTCTAAGTATTCTACTCTTTGAATTCTTGACAATATTTGATAGAAAAGTTCTATAAAAATAATGTAAAAAAATCACGACTCAAAATTCATAAGTCCATCATCTCAGATTTCCGCTACAGATTCATACAAAATGACTCCAAAACCCCGGAACCAGCCAACCGAACGCAATGCCTTGGCAAAACCGCAGAATGTACCCGTATTGTTAACAGACATGGTTATCTTCGACAATGGATATACCTCAATGAGAGAACGATTTAAACGGGAGATGTCTCGAATTGACGAGCAAATGAAGAACTTCAGGTAAGAAGCGAGGATCTTCGCAGGGTGGACGGCAGCAACTGGATGAGAGTTGCTGAGAATAGAGTTGAGTGGCATGCGATTGAGGAGGCCTATGTCCAGTAGCGGACTGCTGTAGGCTGATGATGATGATGAAATTACATAATCACCAGGTTCAGTGTTCTTTGGTGAGTTGCGGCCAAATGCAAGCCTATTTAGTATTCTAAAAAATGATCGGTAGCGGAACCCACCAATTTAGAATTATTTGAGTACTAGTTCTAAAACTGGATACGGACTACTGAAATATAACTTAACATCACGCCTGTTATGTACAGAAGTGTTCTAGTACAACTGCATTTCGCTAGTTATGTAGTCCCATGAAATATGGGGCGACCCTCCAACATTATGACACATGACGTAGTTAAAACACCCTGTTGCGAGCGATGATCTACTGGACTCGAGTGCTGGGTAGGTGTTGTTCTCCCGTTTGACACGTCATCATTTGCCTAGCCTTTTCCCAACTATATTGGGGTCGGCTTCCAGTCTAACCGGATGCAGCTGAATACCAGTATTTTACATGGAGCGACTGCCTATCTGACCTCCACAACCCAGTTAGTACTGGGTAATACGATACCCCTTGGTAAGACTGGTTGTCAGGTTTTTGGGGCCACTGACTGCCTAACGACTGTCAAAGATCTACAAATGACAGCCGGGACCAACGGCTTAACGTGCTTTCCGAGGCACGGAGGAAACACGACACGTAAACATCATTAACAGGATGTTTCATAATTTTATTCTAATTTTTTCATTATTATTTTTCTTTGTACCTATTATGGCAGATAAAAAAAAAATCGCGCCTAGAGCTATTTTATGTCGGGTACATTGAGTGGGCGACCTTTGTAAGACGACTAACGTTTACAAAAAGAAAAGGAATTCTACCCTATTTTTATCTCTCTCTATCACTAAAGTTCGCATTTGTACATACCATTTCTCAATTACTGTACAAATACTATTTATAAAGTAAGTGTACAGTAATTGAGAAATAATGAATTATTCACAATCGTTTAAATCGATTTATTAATCGATTTTGTGGCATAGTAATGAGACATGAAAATAAAAATAAAGTTCTCGAGTTGTAACGTTGGTTGTTTTAAGGACATTAGCTTGATCATCATTAATAAACGATTTTTAAGCTCTCTATTAACGACGTCATGCCGTGTATTTTTTGGACTTTGCGACGGTTCCGTTCCCTCAGAATTTTTATTTGTTTGCTTTTGCTTTTTTCCTTCAACAAAGCTTGCTTCGTCAAAATGTATCGAACAACTAGTGCTATACTTCGTTGGGAACCAATCTTTATTTCCCGTCGCATCAATTCATTTTTCTTTTAAATTACAGTCATGTGGAAAACTAAAAAATCACGAAACGTTAAGGATTATTTATTAAAATTGTCTTTGAAATCTGTGTCCGAAATCGATTCTCGAGAATCGCTTTGTGTTGCGTACGATGAACAGCACTAATCGATAAAATTGACAGAAAAAAGACAAAAGCACCTGTACTACGAAACCGAAGCGATATACGATAGTATCACTTGTTTCGATATTCATCACTTGTTAAAACAGAACGTCGCATCAACCTCTCCAAGTAAAAGCCGCAATGCAGTACGAATTTGCAGCTTTAATTTTTTGAGAGAGGTTCGACTAGCGTGGCGCATCAATGCAGACTGAGCATGACAGTGGCCACGTTAAGTTTCTTTAGCTTAAGTCGGGCACACGAAGTAGGTGCTCTTGCGTTATCTAGGTCTATCTATATCTGTGGGGCAGACCATGGGTTTCGTGCTATGAAAACACACTGGTGCGATGCACTGTTTCTAGCAAAACTAACGAATTACTTGAGAATACAACTTAACACAATAACACGGGGCACAATGAATCGGGTACAGTTCCAAGACGTCTCAACTCCGCCGCGATCCGACACTGACTGTCGTCCTCCCTCTAGTTGGACATCAGGGCTCTATACAAGCACGCAGTGTTGTCTGCAGACTTGCAAGTAAATCGCGTCGTGATGTCACCACTGCACACTGTCGCGCTTTCCAATTCATTTTATGTCCGTACTAATGACCGGACATTTATAATATTAGTATAGATTTGTGACTGTTCTCCGCAAGTATTTCCAACCACATCATCAAATATTCGCCAAAGGTATGATTAAACATGAATTTATTTTGTCCCTCCCAGTACTGACCTCATGAATATGTACGGCGAGACCTCCACCGTTCAGACAAACGTTGGAAACTCCACTGTTCAATCAAACAACGGAAACTCCACGGGCGAGGCACGAACGGCCGATTGGGAGGTCCTCAAAAGTTGTCCACTGGTGGTAGGCCAAGGGAATGAGAAGTGCTTGAAGCTGCAGTTTGATGTCAGCCAGTTTGATCCTGCAGAGGTACAACATCCATCTAGCTATTTATTTTGCCCGCGACCTTCGTCCGCGTTAAATAAAAATATTGAATTGGATTTTGTTAACAATTTCATGGGTTTTAATTTTTTTGCTCGGAACTCTAATCCTTTTTCTTAAACAAAAGCAGCTGTCGGCCAGTGAAAGTCCCGTCAAAATATCACAGGGGTACAGACGTTTCGGAGCTGAGCCGGAACAAACAGACGACAGACAGTCAAAAATTTAAAAAGAGTTTTTTTTTAATAGTACCGCATATACTTTCATATGCATTCAGTAAAAGGCAGTTATTTTGAAATTACAAACAGACACTTCAATTTTATTTATTTGCATAGATGTATCTAGACAAGGGTCAAAATAAAAGTGATGCAGGGTTAATGATAATGACGGATTCCGAAGTTGGTCCCATTGAGAAATGTGTTCAGTTTGATATACTCGTACATTTATCCGGCAAGCCGTTTTCCCAGTTATGTTTGGGTCGGCTTCCAGTGTAACCGGATGAAGATGAATATCAATTATAAACAATTTTCAAATTTTTCAGGTAAACGTGAAGCTCCTAGACGATCTGCTAATCGTCACCGCGAGTCACGAGGAGAAGTCGAAGGACACCACGGTGTATCGGGAGTACAACAGGTTACAGATTTTTGTGTATATTGTGTGCCTTGGAAACGATGCTGTTACGTCTGACAGGGAAGAATGGAATAAGTATGGGACAAGGACAGAAAGATGATGATGATGTTGGTGCCTTTCATTAGCCTGTAATGTTTCTACCTCTGTGACACAGGCCTCCTCTCTATGAGAGGCAGAGCCTTGTCATCCACCACGTCTAGATTTTTTGGTTCTACGACTTGAAGATTTGCTCACGATGTCATCTTTCATGTTTTTGGCAGCAGTGGCGATGAGGTGAATTACTCAGAGTAGCGGTTCTTTCACTTTTGAAATTACTACCTACAACTCAGCAGGCGGGATCGTTGTGTGCTTTAATTTTAGTTTTCAGTACTAACAGTGAAGACGAGCTGAGCGGAGAGGAGACGCGCTGGAATCGCTTTCGTCTTCCGTGATTGGTTTAATCTGGCACGTCGTCTCTCCACTCCACTTGTCGGAAAATGGGCCTTAACCTTGAGGTCAAATAAATTTCTTGTTTCTTTTTTCCTTCACCAGACAGTTCAAGCTGCCTCGAGGTACGAACCCCGAGATGGTGGTCTCCACACTGTCCCGGGACGGAGTGCTGACGGTAGAAACACCCTTACCCAAAACCATACCGCCTTCTGATGACACGAACTCGTTTTTCTCCGATACTCAACAGTAACAATACAATACTAATGTAGCGGAAACCGTTTTTTGTTTTCTACTCATAGACCACCAGATCTTTAAAGGAGGAGGAAGTTTTTAAAGAACTGGCCTACAATCGCATTCGATCGAGAAAAGTGGAAAGAGGGAAGGGACGCCTTAGTTCACCAGCCCCCGTAGCATGACCACCGTAGACAAGGATTTCTTTGACGGAAGAATCGACAAAATGACAGATTGTGTCGACACAGTGACAGATTTCTTTGCACTATCTGTCATTTTGTCGATTCTTTCGTCAAAGAAATACTTGTCTTCGGTGGTCATGCTACGAGGGCAGGTGGAGATGGTTGGACGAACTCTAATGTTATCTTAAGAATTGACCACAAACAGCACTGTGTACGGATAAGTGGAAGGAGGGCAGAGTGACCGTCAGCTACGATGACGTCGGCTAAAATGCAGATTCTTACAATAATTGATATACCTAATGTATGTATGCTGGTTTTTAAATTTTAGGCATATTATTTATTTGTATACATTCGTCACAGAATAGTGAAACAATGAATTTCAAAAGAAACTAACTCCGCAAGTTACACCATCATCATGTTGGTCCCATGGAGATTTCTTTTTAGTTTTTAGCCGAATGGCCTGAACACCCTTAAATATGGCAACACATTTTTGCTACCCGTTGAGAAAACAACCATGTCTTGATCGTGATCGAGTTAGGTTGATTAATGTGTTCGTTATAGGAGACAAACTTTAAAATAATAGTCTGAAACTTATTGATTTGACTTGGGTTTAATTTTACGTTCAAAGGTACAGAAAGTAATGCAATTACATATAAAAAGGGAGCACTGCATGTGCTGTGCAGTTACGTCGATGGTAAGGTAAGATGGCGGTCGAGCGAGTGTCCGAGGCGGCGATGTTCCCGCGGGTCACGTGGCGGTGTTGTTGCGGTTACGCCATAGGTTGACGTGTTACTACGTCATGGTGAAGGGCCACGATTGGCCGCGGCTGCTGTTAACGGTGTTGCCAGACGGTTGACGTTCGGAAACACATACGGCGTAAACATTGTGCCTTTTCGTAAAGTTTGTGTATTTCTAACCAGACATCGGCCAAAGAAAACCCTTAGCCAGCTACTCCAACTCCTATTATAATGGTTCATAAAATCGATAGGACAAACACGTAGACACGTCTCTATCTAGTGAGTGTCCTATTTGCGTTAACATCGCAACTACTAACGCCTCAGGTCATAGCAAATAGGAATGTCTTTTAACTATTTAAATGCGTACGCCTTTTTAATGCAGGCGCATTTTATATTAAAAAACTCTTGACCTAAATCTTGTTCTAAGGACAGAGATGAGATCGATGATGGAACGAGCTAACCCAAAAGAAGCCTAGTAACTCGCGACTTAAATAGATTTGATTCATATGAACCCGGGAACAGCGACGAAGGCAGGGCATTCCACTTCTTTTCTGTGCGCTTAATAAAAGATGTAGCAAAGCGCCTCGTGTGAATGTGTCGAACATCTGCAAAGGCTACTGAAAGAATGTGGGTCATTTCATTACTCACATTAAAATGAGATTAAGAGTTGAAAGATATTGTAGTTAGATACACAATGTCCTTAATTCATCTCTCAGACGACACGTACCTACATATCTATATAGATGACTGGTAATTAGTGACCGATACATAAACACGTGACTGTACTCATGATAACAAAAAACTTTCCCAAAGAATTTTTATTTTTTTTATACTCCTTCCCTTTTATCACAATAACACAACAGCCGTATGAAACGCGCGTAGTACATACACCACCTGATACGATCCTGGCATACTCCTTTTGCTGCGTGTACGTTCTGAGGCGACCCATTTCTATTATAAAGACTGACAAGAGAGAAGAATTGGTTCAGAACCATTTGGTGTCTTCTAAATTTCCTTCCTGTCCTCACAAGACATTCCCTAAATGTCTACCAGAACATATCATTCTCTAACCTTTATCCCAATTTGTATGGGGTCGGCGCAGCATGCCTTCTTCTGCACTTCTCTATTGCTCGTCATCTCAGCAGTGGTGAAAGAAAGCAGGTGTCCTTTCTATCCATATCTTCCTTCACACCGTCCATCCATCGTTTCTTTGATCTTTCTCTACTCTTATAGCCATCTACATTCATACTTAACATTTTCCTCATTCCTCCGCATCACATGTCCATACTACGATAACCGATTACCACACAGCTTTCCAGTCACCGGCGCCACTTTCAGACTTAAAAAAAAAAAAACAAAAAAAATATAGACATATATCATACTAACATTAATTGAAAGCCACAAGTCACTAGTTCAGGTTTTATCAACTAAGATGATGTCCTAGACCTGTGTCCTCAGGACCTGTTCCTACTTCCTAGATGTGACTGAAGAACAAAACCTTAAAAAAATATGCGCACAAAAATTCGAGCTATTCTTACCGATACCAGCCTAGTATTAAACGTCATTAATCCAGCGACCATCGCCTACTGTCCTTTCTCTCTGTATTTCTATGCTCCTAGTATCTTTCACATAGGTCCCTATCTATTTACTCAGCTCGCTAATGTACTCGTGTGCTATATGACATCGTGACGTGGCCGCGCCAGATAAACGCCGACCTCAAACACGCACACTAGCAAATTGTGATGAATAAGGTGAGGGGGACACGAAGACTTTAATATTTTGCTCTAGGATTATAATTGTTCGCATCTTACTGGTTCTGTATCTATTTGCATTTAGGCATATTTAAGACCTGCCCAATAGAATCTCAACTTTTAGAGCTGCAGCAAAAAAAATACAGCATTGCATTTTGAATTTTGTTTAGACTATATCTTGACGTGTGAATAAGCGGAGTCTACCCACTACACCGTACTATACCATGACTTTTCTATGAACGTATCAGACACGGAAAGAAACATGACACAGACTGCCCACTAGAACTTATCAACAGAGTATCATACCCATTTAGAACGAGTTTAGAACGGTCATCAAACGCGGTTAACATATTCTTTGTGTCGAAAAGTATGAAACGATGCCCACTACACTGTTCCGTCACCGTCGCGTACCATGAACGGAGCGTCAACAATTTGCCAGCGACAATATTTTGCCGGTATACGTGCTTGACACGCGACGGTGTTGGTCGGTGGGCATATTTTCATAGTTTTCAATAAAAAGAATATTTTTTTGCCTGTTACGTTCATAGCACAGGCATGGTATGTTACGGTGTAGTGGGCAGAATCCTTTACATACGACGTGTCGTCGTATAGTATTTCGGTTACAAATTCCCATTTGTAACTGAAATACGAAAATACTAAAATGCATTACCACCTTCACTGAAATGCCCCCACCTTTCGGTAAAGGTGGAAATGCACTTTCAGAGACCAGTCTAGAAAAAAATTAACCAGAAATCCTGTTATTTAAAATGTAAGTTTCAAAACATCCTCTTTTGGTTACTCTGTTAATTTAGTTTTAACTAAATTATTTTGATAAACGACATTTAAGGCACTGGCTTAAATAAGTTCACCTTCTAGGTAATTTCGCTCCCATAGTATCCCCGTCCCAACCAGGTCACCTGTACAGTCACACGGCTGTATGTGTGCGCCCGTGTGGATGGCTGGCGTGTTGATGCGGCGCGTTGCCATGGCAACCGCCTTGGCTTCCCAGAAGACGATGTGCTGTATTACGGCAGGTAGATTGGGTAGATTGTTGCGGATCGCTCGGTGGTATGGGTAGTGGCGGGTGTTTTCAGTCAAAGTGTAACTTGTCAGGTTCTTCTTTGTTCGAGTTTAATAGCTCTGTTGCTATTTTTTGTGGGTATCTTAGAGAAGATTACGCTCATACATACATCAAGTACGGTCCTTATACCTGATTCGGGACGCTCTGAAAGCGACATCAGAAAGACTAGGAATACATAAAAACATATCAATATAAACGTACCTACACGAAGCATGTAATCCCCGACGGGCTAAGCAGAGGTGGTACTTATAGTAGGACCACATTTCGCCAGTTACCAACATATCAGTAATACATATAAAAAGAGACCTTTTCTCATCATAATATCCTTTAGCTTTTACGCAATCATTTGCGTAATTTAAACAGGTTATTTTTTGGGGCTACTTGGCAAACTATGTAATATTTGCGAGATAATATTGATCTATCCTATTTATGAGAAATCGCGCTCAGCTGCGCTCCAATCTCCAAATACCTGGCCAATCTTTATACCATGCTGTGCATTAAGATGAATCATGCTGAAACGATCTTTTGTGTCAGTAAGAGCCACTGAGTTTGTCATAGAGGTCTACGAATCTGGTAGCACAGATGTAAGTTCTATTTATATTTTTAACATCGCATTTGAATCTCACGTTTAACAGAAGTTACTTAATGCATGACTGACCTACAGAATGCTTTTCAGTCGCCTACTTACAAAAAATGTTTAGAGTTAAATAAAATCGCCTGATCAGACTGGCTGCAGTCTGATCTAAAAATAATTGTACCGTTTTGCTCCCCAAAAAAACACTCAATCATGCACAAAATCGATAAAACAAAACTATCACCTGTATCATTACGCTCGTTACGT
Source organism: Noctua janthina (assembly GCA_963576755.1). Classification (NCBI taxonomy): domain Eukaryota; kingdom Metazoa; phylum Arthropoda; class Insecta; order Lepidoptera; family Noctuidae; genus Noctua; species Noctua janthina. The sequence goes on along the minus strand of OY755068.1, from coordinate 9,490,755 downwards.
TAGGGGGGCGCCACACATGTCTGATTTACCTATTGTTGCGCTGATAACTCCCCTCGGTCCATGGCGAATCGGACGTGAAGTCGAACGCACCCCATGAGATGGTAATTAGTTTGTGTGTTGAATGTATTTGATTTATTGTGGGTTTTGACTTTGTAACTGTATTGTGTGCGGTTTATTGGGATTACCTTTTTTTTAAAAAAAAAAAAAAGATACGCAACTGTAATTTAGATCTCTGTTCTTCTTCTGTTTCTTCTCAATACCTCTATATCTGTTTGTTCCGTTTAATCTTCAAAACGGCTAGACCAATTTTGACGGGATTTTTACTCGCGGATAGCTGATGTTATAAGGAGTAACTTAGACTAAGACTTTTTTATTTTCGAAAAAGGATTAGGGTTCCGTGCAAAAAAATAAAAATTGTAAACAAAATCCAATTCAAATATAGAAGTAATATTTTTATAATAATTTCACTCGGGCAACAGCTAGTAACATATAAAGTACTTTCCTAAACATGCAACAGAAACTGCCAGCAACAGCTACTTAAAATTACCTACCTACTACTCTTCTAAACAGTATCCACATAGCAGTAGCGAAGGGTCAATTTTTGTAAGAGGTAAGCCGAAGTACTTATCTTTAATGTGATTATATTATTTGTCTATAGAATACTGACTGTGCCATTTTTCAAAGGGAAGCCGGTAGGAATCGTGTTCTATGGAACCTTCGCCACTGGCACATAGGCTTTTTTTTTTTTCGGATAGGAATTCATCAAATGACCCCCTCCACTCTGGGCGGAGCGGAAGGGAGTGTCAGACTTGTACTGACTAAAACCCATCCATGTTCCTTCTTTGCCCTCTGTGTTACAGGGCCACAGTATCTCCTTCGAACAGTCCTGCAGCCCACTGGCACATAGGCTTATGTCACCTTTTGTTAGAAAGTCCTCTCATTAATCAATCCCACCAAAATATTTAAGAACACACCAACGCCAATATCGCCAGGTTTCCTCTCAACCACCCCATGACCAAACTTCCAAAACACGCATACATAATCACCATGGCAACGTACTGATTGTACCGAGCTTCCCCTAAAGGAAGGGTTCTCACCGGAAATGAGGTTTTTATCCCCTATCCCCCGGCATCGGAAGTGCGCGGTGAGCTTACGCCATGGGAGACCCTCTTGGCACTAATGTGCCTTAAAAATTATGCGTGAATGTGGTAATGCGAAAAAGGTGTTTTTTTGGGTGGTTTTATTTTGTTGTTTTACACCCGCGCCACACGTTGCCGCCAACGCTCGTACCAACGTTGGTTGGTTAATTTCGTGTGGCTTTTTTTTTGTGAATGGCATCTCGCAGCTCAACCTAGGAGGCAACGTAGATGGTCTGCTTAACCGGACTATCCTGTGGGTGCCTTGAGTGTAAGGCCTCCAGCCAGGGCAAAGAACTTACAAACTAAGCATAAGACTACGCGCTACGCTAAGGGGACCCCTTGTGGGGTACGAGCCTCGGCTAAGGGCGTCGCTGGGGGAGGACCAGAAACAAAGTACCTATAAATCACTTTGTGAGCAGCTGTAAATAGTAGAAAATTTTATGGAAGAGCAACACTGCATTATCCTGCTACCACTATGCAATCCAGTGTTGTTGGGGTCTGATTTGTAAAATACAATCACCTGTGAAATTACAGGCACATTGACACTATGTGAGCACAATACAATTTCACAAAGGACACACTGTGGCTGACCTAGGTGCTTAGTATTTAGTACTTAAGGTAGACGACAGAGGTCATTCTTCTTTACATATGATGGACAATATTTTATGGCTCGTGGCTAAATTATAACAGCCGCTCAGGTCGATTTACAGGTTAAGCCGTTCTTGCCTAAGTTAGTCTGTAGATGGGTGACCATTCATTACACATACGTTGATCCCGGCTGACATTGTAGATCTTTGACAGTCGTTACAGGTAGTCAGTGGCCCAAAAGTCTGACAACCCAGCAATAACTGGGTTACTGGCCGTCGCTCCATATAATATACTGGTATTCTGCTGCAGTCGGTTACACTGGAAGCCGACCCCAACATAAGTGGGAAAAGGCTAGGCAGAAGATGATGACTTAAATTCCTACTGTTAGCCTACGTTATCCCACAGCTGGACAAAGGCCTCTCCCCATGACTTCCAGTTGATTCGATCCAGGTCTAATGTGGGCCACTGGTAGTTGGTTTCGTCCAGCTCGTCCTGCCATCTTCTACCGAGGTCTGCCGCGACGCCTTACATACCAATTAAGAAAAAAAAATATCTTCATTCAAATATCGAGCACTCCTACCTTCCAATGACTAATTCCAAACAATCTCAGGTTGAACCTGAAAATACCGGCAAGTTTTTCAAATAACCGATACTATTATGCCAGCTCGTATAATACATTTGTCCTCAGTGTTATTGCTTCGGCTCGTGCTGGACTCATAACAAATCGATCACAGATCCTCATAGTGATAATATTTTCATTTTCATCATGTGTTTATATAAAGAGGCGATACATACATTGTTTGTTATGTATTAAGTGTTTTATGTATTGAGTTGGACTCGAGCTACAGTATCTAAATATATATAAGAATGTACTCGTGCAAGCTACCAGTGGCGAAGGTTCCATACAACTCGATTCCTACCTACTGTGCCATTTTTCTAAGGGATCTTTGAAAAATGGCACAGTCAGTATTCTATAGACAAATAATATAATCACATTAAAGATAAATGTACTCCAGCTTAAACGGGAAACGGGACCGGTCAATGTGGCGACACTTGGGGGAGGCCAATGTCCAGCAGTGGACGTCTTTCGGCTGAAATATGGTGACGATGAATGACTCCGGCTTACCTCTTACAAAAATTAACCCTTCGCTACTGCAAGCTACCTAGGTGCGTAGAGAGGTAGGTAAATATGTTGATATCGTGTCATGGTATTTTCTTTTTACAATGTTAGGTGGTGGGATGATCCGGACGCGCATCACGATGGCCGGTTCGAGGTGACGCTGGAGAAGAGTAGGTACCTGGAAGGATGTGGGGAGGTCTTTGCCCCGCAGTGGGACATACAAGACTACAAAAGAAAGTTAAAGCCTGCTTTGTTATTTTTATGCTTAAATAAATTTTGACAAGCAAAGTCAAAAATTTGTTGTCACCAGTAAAACAAGAAATAGTAGGATATGCTAGTGCTATTTAATAACTCTCCGAAAAACAAAAACAAATGTTGTCCATTAATAATTAAATCTAGTTTATACAAAGTGGAAGGGATGCTAAAAAACCGACGCTAAAAAAAACAGCAGTTCCATTCATTATTCATTTTGACCGTGTAGGTTCACTTTTGTAGGAAACAGCTGTTTTTTTTTAAATAAATGACAAAACCTACCTCCTCCTCCTACCTTTGTTACACAAACAAAAATGATTTTGTTTTTTTTTTTTTAAATTTTGTGGAGGGGTTCATGTTATACTGAATACGTAGTAACCGTTTTAGCATCGGTGTTCCTTCCACCCTGTATACCAACTAGTAGACATACCGAATGATTTATTTTTTACATTTGCAAAAAGACAATATTTTTTCATTTGAACCCTCAATTTATCAACTAGCCAACACAAATTACATTTGATTAAAAGTAAAACTTTCCAATTAATTCCAAAGGTCATCACTGACATTTAAGTTAAAACTAATTGCGATATACGAGCGAAATATTCTAAATATTCTACATATACAACGAAATTAACTACAATTTCTACAAGCAATTTCTTTACAAAGAATTAAAAAGTTATTAGTAAACAACAATAAATAAACCAAGTGTCAGTTTACAAGTAATAATTCAATAAAAATTACCCTTTCTAGCCAGGTGAAGAGTTGAAGTGAAATCCAATAGTAGATGCGCGTGCGACGGTCACGACTCACGATAAAGTAGTTAAAATAACCGCCTTCTTACAAAATTAACTATTTATATTCCGGGCAGGGAGATAGCTGTCTTTTAAAGGTCCTTGGACACTTATACGATGTGTAAAAGAGTGTTATTTGTAAAAGATATGAAATAAGTAAGTGTAGTGTCATTAATTGCAAGTAACAGGGTTGTTTATTATGGCAAAGTGAAATTACCGTCTGACTGTAGACTGTATTCGCGATACGTCTTTCTGAAAAATATTAATTACGAATTTCACCAATAAAACTGAAAGTTTGCAACACCTCTAAATGGCATATAAGATTTTAAACTTTCATGGTCACTAAAATTATTATAACTAGAAGACGGGACCTGTTACCTCTAAACGGCGTTCAAGAGCACCAAGAGCACTTTCATTAAAATAAATAGTTTACTGCTTGCTACAACTGCCGTCACCAGCAAGAATTCCTTCACTTGTCATTTTCAAGTAAGTACTTATAATTGTACTTATCAAAAGTCCTTACTTCCCAAGCTTAGGTTCATAGGTTAAAACGCAACTTTTTTTGGATCGTCAGAAACTACGAGCATAGTATTAGAAAATTATGATTATCAGGCGCAATTTCAATTGTATTCAAGCAGATTACAACAGGTCAAAGATCTTTTAATCAATCAAATCAAGCTATCCTCTCAACTCTATGCGAAACTCGACAAAAACATTAATCACCTACCCGCCAATTTTTGGGACAGAAACGCAAAAAATAATTTGAATATCCCAGGATACCAAATAAAGGGCAGTGTACAAACACCATAAGATAGTAAGTTGTATTAATTCGAGTATAAAAAGTATATCGTGACACGTGGGGCACTGGGGGTTCTCCTCCGCCGCCGCCATTTTTTCTCAAAGGTGACGCGCTTACGCACCTGTCGTGTAGACCTAGGAATGGATAGACGTTGTGGGGTTTAAGGCGTTTTAGTATACCAGTTAAATGTTGTAAATAAATTTTTTGAATAGTAAACAATTGTATTGTATGTCAATGTAATAAGCAAACACAGACCTTTTACTACGTAAAACCATCACCAGAGCTAAAATCGGTCTTGAAGGCAGTGCACGGATGGACGCAGAACTTCAAGAAAAATCTATACTCACTGAAAGGAACGCCAAAAGAAGAAATCGATGAAAATAACTATAAGAAAGTTTAATAATTTTTAATAGACAAGAATAGACCGATAGGCTCTTGGCCCACTGCTAAGAACTTCAAGAAGCATATAAACCTAAATATAATTATAAATTAAAAACACCTCTCACCCGCACAATATGTGTATTAAACGAAGTTCATGAGAGAACTGACATATTTTCGTGCAATCTGAGTGAATTCGCAAGAGTGTTGTTGAATTGTGTTAGTTAATATTCTGTGTTAAGATTTTTGTTGTTAGATTTTTAAGTATTAGCCGTAAGTTGATTTTATTTGGTAACCACTATTGTATTGGGGTCATCCTGTAAAGATAGTGTGTGTAAGTTAATAATAAATAAATAAATAAATAAATAAATAATATTCAAGCATAAACGCTTCTTCAAGTTCTTAGGCATTGCAGATAGGCATGCCAATGTGAAGTGATTAGGATCTTTGGAAACTGAAGAGGTACTATACCCGAACAGATCAACTGCCAGATTGGCGTCCCATCGGACTTTGAGACTGAGGGAAGAGAGAGTGTATCTGTGCACACTTTCACACTATAATATTTCCCCGATGCTCTACTCTGAGATTAGCCGTGGCCGAACGGTCAGCAGGACTATTTTCAAACCTCAGAGCAATTTATAACTTTAAACCACGATTGGACTTACGTGCCACCTCTACACATTCCACAGCCGCGTCTCAGCTGGCTGCGCACGCGACTACGAGCATCCCTTTCTCAGGAGACAGTTGCGAAGAACCGACCGTTAATCAGCACGGGCGATTTATAGCAGCAGAGGTCCACAAGACCCTTCACACTGCGTTCTTTATTGAAGAAATTATTACAATTACTTTAATTGGTACTAGGGTTGATCTACTTGGAGGTATCATTGCATAACTTAGGCCTGCAGATGCTTAATGCTGACTTTTATGGGATGAGTCATCCAAAACTAGAAAAGGCCTGATAGTTCATGCTGATGTCTTCTTTTAACCAACTTTTGCTTGCTTAACATCTTGGACTGAAGATTATCATCATTGTCTTATTTATTACTAGCTGTGCCACGCGGTTTCACCCGCCGCTTCTGACTTGTTTTCTTTTCACGTAGCGTGATGTTATATAGCCTATGCCTCCCTCGATAAATGGGCTATTCAACACTAAAAGAATTTTTCAATTCGAACCCGTAGTTAGTGAGATTAGCGCGTTCAACCAAACAAACAAACTCTTCAGCTTTATAATATTAGTATAGATTTGAAATAAATGAATTAATTAATTATCCTCCTGCGCTTTTCCCAAGTTTATTCGGCTCCATACCTCTGTTTTTGCTTTCATCTCAGAACTCTTCCATTCTAGTCGTATTAACTTTTACATCTTGGATAGGTGATTTATCAAATAATTAGAAGTAGTTTAGAATATTATTTAGGGATCCTTAAAATATCAACTTAGCCATCCTACCTTCGTTTAATTATCTTAGTAGATCAGTTTTACGTTGCCTAAAATACTTTAAATAAAAAATTAAAAAAACTTGTTTATGGTCATTAATATTAAAACTTTCACCTCCATACATTTCCAAGGTCCGTCTCAGTCGATTGCGCACAACGAACCATCCCTTTCTCAAAAGACAGTTGCGAAGAGGCGACCGTTACTCACGATGAGGGCGATTTATACCCGAAGAGGTCCACTAGTGAGTTTACACTATTTTTATTAAAGAAAAAGAGTTTTCTTTTTAACAGGACAGTCCAAGAACCTAGTAAATGTTAAGGCCGAATAGTACTACAACTTCACAACTAGTACTAACTTCAGCTTACTCTTTTAAAAGAGTCTAGAAATCATAGACAAGTGACAAACGCTTTAAAAGCGTTTTCACGTGTTCCTATAGCATGACCACTTTAAAGTGTCCAGTTCAAGGTGGCGCTGCTTGTCAAGCAAAAATGTATAGATATGTCAAACTTGGTACATTTATTTTAGTTCTTTGTTTTCCCGCCTGCCAATACCGATAAGCTGGTTGAAGTATACAAAGAGTTTGTTTTCTTATGACAGTCTGATACATTTTTGACTTTTACACCAGCTTATGTCCAGTGTGTACAGTGTGTCCTGGCCTTAAGAACATTATTTATATTGGCACATTTATTTCTATTTTTAAACACAAATTGATTGACTATTATGAAACAAGATGAACAGCTGATAGTCGAGACATAATTTTTATCACTACCAAAGTAGTGGTGAAAAAGTAACGATAGTTTAAAGCCAGGATTTCGATTTATAGTCCAGGAGATCCACCTTCGATTTCTCCTCATGCAACTTCAGTGTTTTATGGCGACCTTAAGAGCTTAATTGGGAATGCCATTATTTACATGCATATTGTTAGGTTTATACATAAATATTTCGGATTGTCAGGTGTGTCATTGATTTATTTATATTTGTCTGTCTGTCTGTCTGTTTGTTGACTCTGAAAAAGTTCAATAAACGATAGCAAAAATCGCATAAAAATAATATTATTTTTCATATAGTCTTTCATATAGTCATAACTTTTTACTGACAGCTTATTTTTTTTTGCCTCATACTGAAAGTTACTCTCTATTTAGTGAACTATACGTCAAAAGAGGTCTTATTAGTCGTGGATATTTGGAACATTTGTATTCATTCTCCTTTGTTTGTAAGTTTGTATGTAGGTAATCTCCGGAACCAATGATCCAATTCTAAAAATTCTTTCACAGGCAGAAAGCTACATTATTCGTGGGTGCTATAGGCTATAGATTATATTTACATCATGCATATTAGCCGAGCTATCACAATTTTTGCGGAGAAGTCGCGGGAGACGTGCTAGTAAATAATATAAACAGCCCAACTCATTGACTACGAAAAAAGAATGCACGATAACATCGTAAAGGTGTCGACTTCGCGTGACAGTATACTTTACTGCCTCCACTTTGTCTAAAGTTCAGCCTTTGTATTTAGAAAGTGTTATTAGTTTTGTCTGAACCTGCCTGAATTATTGACTACATGTTCAAGTTTTTATGCAAACGACTTGCACAGAGTAAACGTTTTATTTGAGATCACACGCTTCACTCGACCGAACGTTCATTCTTAGGTTTCCGAACAGTCGGCAAAAACGGAACCCCTATAGTATCACTTTGTTGTACGTCTGTCAAGACCCTTTTTCTCAGGGACGCGTAGAGGTAACAAGCTGAAATTATTATCAAATACTCAGGTTTGCTACCCTGTGGAATAGTAAAAAAAACAAACTTGAAGTCAACGCGATCAAAATAAAGGCTGTAAATAGACTCTTAACATATCCGAAAGGAACTTGTTCTCCCCGTCTTCGCGATCATTTTTTTTGTTCTAGACCATACCTGGGAACCTTCTAGTTACGGAGATATTGGGGGTCAAAGTTCCAAGTTTTTCACAAGTTTTTTTTTAAATACATGTTTTTAATAAATCACTTGACACTCACAACACTCACTGATTTTTACTTTACACACCTCCACGACCCCCCGTACTATTCAATCCATCCACCAGCACAATGCTTTCAGTGCTTTCCATCGAGTCCTACCGTAAAACATGATTTTTCACCCCAAAAAAAAGTCGTTTCCCAGCAATAATTTTTGCGTAAAGTTACTTAGGTTGATGTACAGAATGCTTGGTTGACGGCTATGTGAAGGGTCTTTTTACACCCTGTGTGTTTATGTCGCATATTTTGCGATTTCACAAGGGAATCAAAACCACTTCCCGTTGACCTAGAATCATGTTTGGCAAGAAGCCATGTCTTACAGCACATGTAAAGGGAAAAATTTGAAAAATCTCTTCAATAACAAAATACCTACAAGTTTATACGGAACCCTCGGTGCGCGAGTCCAACTGGCACTTGTCCGGTTTCACTTTTGATTCATTTGGTAATTCCGCATTCACTTTTGTTTCGTTTTGTACCTGTTTACTTCAAGCTTCAAGTGACAAATGTCGAATGAAAGACAATAATGAAGAAAGTGAAGCGTCTGATGTCGGGTGTCGGTATGGTAATTGGTAAGTCGAGTTGCTGTAAGTTTCATTAAAAAACGTCAGGCGGTCCAGTTTTTACAAAAAATATTGCTAGTTATTATTGCTTTAGACACTCCTTCCCGATGTCTAAAAACCGTGAGAATTCGTTGACATTATAAAATTAATAATGTGGAAAATGAAATTAGAAGTTTACAAAAAGGTAAGCTTGATCAACCAACTGATCTCATGATTAATTAATGTCATCTAAATAACCGGTGAGTGAGAAGGTAATTCTTTTTTTTTCTAACGATGCGAATGATTTTTTTGAATGATTTGAGGCTCGCAAAATGGGTTAAAAAATACTGGGAAATTGGGAAAGGTTTAAAAAACATTTAAAGGACAAAAGCCGTGGCTAAAATATTCTAGTTGTGAACTATTTCTAGATTTTCAAAATACTAATAATTTTTGGCGTAGGTACTCATCGAGTCAGTCAACCCATTTAATTTAGTTAAGCCACTTTTGAACGCCAAACTTAAAAACAAAGGAAATATAATTGACTCTATTGGTTCTGGTCTGATACAGTAGATAAAACCTCCATAAAAATCTATCTCAATGTACATAGATCGAGATCTTTTTGCTCGCAATAAAAGATATATTTATTTTGTAAAAACATGAGTGGTATGGTATGCACTATACAGGTCTTTTAAATAAAAATAAAGTTTCTACATGTTTTGCCCTATAGGAACGGCGTACAAAAAAAAAATGTTAGGCTAAAAAACTAGTAGGAAGTAACTTAATTTAAAAAATAGAAGCTTTTACCTTAAAATATTAAATTTACGAGAAATGGCTTATACAATAAGGTATATTAATTATTATAAAAGATATAAAATCTATAATAACCAAAGCTTGTTTTGTCTCTGAATCTATCTGAGTCTGAACTGAACGCTGGTAACAAAAGAACAATGCATGGCCTTGAACCTGAACCCATCGACCTGCCTCGATCTGATATGATCTGTACCATTATATGATGTTAGATGTGGTCGAGTTTAGATAATGTGTCATCATCGAGGTTTAAAGAGACTGATCTGAGTTCCTAGCATGAGCGCGCGGTGTTAACGTTACGGAAATATGTCGATTTTAAAATTAAAAATACACGTGTCACTTTTACAATATTTTCATAATTTAAGGAATTTATTCACGTCTATGGATGATCCTGATTGTGTATGTTGCAGCTGTTAACTAAAATGCTATAGAATAGTTGTATTTTCGATTCAAAAATCGACGTATTTACGTTATATTTATTAACACCGCGCGCTCGTTCTAGGGTTTTTTATAAGTTTCGCAAATGCTTTGCGAGAGTAGATTCTAAAAAGTTATAGGACCAGAGACGCAAAGAAAGCGATTACCACTAGTGAATCGCTTTCTGAGCGTCTCGTGTATTTACAACGACTCACATTATGATTGAAAAAACCTTTTCAGTAAAAGGTCAATTCTATTAATTTTTACGAGGTTTTATTTAACTTGCAATGTTTGTATGTTTGTTCAGGTCAAATCCTGCTGAATGAATGAACTGAATTTTAAATCAGTTATCCCTAACCGATTAAGCTGAAATTTTGCATAGGTACATGTTTAGTTTCGATGACAATGCATGATTAGGACTCCCAAATATGGCAGACCAGTTCTTTTTTATGCACCTCCATGAAATGGGTATCAATTAAAAGGGTTTGCTGAGGAGAATACGAAAAAAATGGCGTCACACCAATTTTTAATTTTTCTTTCTTTTTATTTTTTTTTCTTTTTGCTTATTGATTATTCCATCGTCGTTATACCTGACAGATGGTCCGTTTGTCTAGATCCTCAGAACATTCGATTACTATAGTATTAAAAAAGACCATTATTCTAGTCCTTGCTCCACTCACATTGATTTGTAATTCTGAAGTGACTGTGATTTCTGGACATTAAAAAGACCTTGGCCTTCCCTCTTAGGTCCGACATTTCGTCTCAACAGACATAGGTACACATACTATCAGTTTTATCGAAAAGCTCTCATTTTTACCATTGAAATATAATTTGAATGTTAAAGTTAAAATTACTAAACTAAATAAGTGCTAAGGAAGTCTGACCTTTGTGAACTTTTAGCAGCTGGAAGTGCCGCAAAAATCTTTGATACAATATATTATCTTTGTAGTCTATATTTAGACGCTTTATCATTCCAATTCTCGTTTCAAAAAACCCTCCTTTTATCAATATCCACCTAAATTACAACTACCTAATTACATTATACAAAAACAAACAATAAAAGAATCTCACTCAGACGCCATTGGTTCTCAGTTCAAAACAAAAACGAACGACGCGTTCGAAGTTCAAAGCTTTCGGATAAAATATCTCTGTTGCGTCTTCAAGCGAGACGATCCTGCGGACATTTGAAGAAAGAGATAGAAATATAGGTACCGGTCCGTAAGTATGAGAGGGACAGGTGCTGCGCATCTCGGCGGGATGCCAGAACGGCAACGTCGCGTCCACCAATCGACGGACGCTCATCTTGTTTGTTTTCCAATTTCTTTTTTTTCTGTTTTGGCTACCGAAGCTTGAGAATAGCGTGGAATGGGTATCGATTTTGGTACTGTGTAGGGAAATGTGGAAAAGTTCGAGTGAAAACTGGTAGGTACCTATAATGTAATTATTGTTTTTGCAAATAACTACCTATAGGTATTGATTTATGTGTAATTGTATAAGCAACATTTGGTTTAAAATAAGCCTAACCGGTTATAATCACAACCACAATTTTAATAGGTATTGTGGTTTCGAAAAATTTAAAACAATTTTCTTAGTAAATTAAAGGATAATGCGTTTATTAATTTATATGACGAACATTCGTCGCTATCACCAATTTTGCAAAGCGTTTTATTAAAATTCTTACGCAATCTGTTCGAGGAAAAAGGCTGTACATAGCCTACAACGTCCTATTTAATTCAAATACCAAGAAGTATGAATACGTGGCATAAAACGAAAACAAAATTAATCGTCAACAAAACGGGAGATAACGAAATAAATACACAATTTCACGAAATTATAACAAAAAATTATACCGACACGGCGATCGCGTGACGAAACGGAACGCGGAATAAAAAAGTAGACACTAAAATATTTTTTCACTCGCCCTTTCCCGCCATTTTAGCTGTCAGTAATTCTAGTCATTTTAAAATGGAGGATGGAGTCTCAGCAAAATATTGAAAAAGAAAACGTGCCCCTGTTTAAGAAAAGATTATTAAAGAAAATTGTTAAAGCTTTTTAAAAGTTCATAAGTGTTGATTTTATTGAAGTTTATATTTAAATACTGTTATTATAGTTGTTAGTTAGTCACTAGTCACGAACGGTTAAAATAAAACTTACAACACATTCATTACTACAGAACAGTTATTCTTTCTTAACATAATTTATGAATAAACAAACTGCCAGACAAACCTTATTTACTATGTCCAGTAATATATACCGTCTACGTTTATAAACGTAAATGTAACAGCACTAATTAAAATATGGGTTAACTGTCTGCATAATGTTGGCGGCAAAAAAAAAGATGGCGGCTTTCACCGATTGCTTTATGACTTGCATTTAAATACGATATACGTATGATTGCGTGAGACAAAGTGAACTTCAAACCATGAATACTCGTATGTGAATTTTAATTCACTGGTTAATTATCATATTTTAATTCTGTTACGATTAATTTCATTTTACAGACGGTGAAAAAAATAAAGGTTAAAGTTTATGTAGAGATAAGATGTTGATCAGACATCCATTACATTATAAAAAAGGGTCTTGACAGACGGATAACGAAGTGATCCTATAAGGATTCTGAGTGAGGTTATGAACCGAATAACTCCCCTCTTTTTGCGTCTGGGGTTAAAAAAAAACCAATTACACAAAGCAAAGTGCAAAATTTATAAGCTTTTAGCAACCGTTCATTGTATAGTTTCCGAGCTTAATTATTTTCCCCCTATAAATGCATAGCTAAATCCAATATTCTAGTGTTCCCTTAGATAATTTTTAATTTATTGAATATTATGCCTTCGTGATATCCTTTTAATCAATCAAACAACACAACCTATGGCTGTCCACTGCTGGACATAGCAACAACTCTCTGCCCTTAAATTTCCGCATCCAGCAAAAAAACAGCTGTTTACAATACCTACAGAGTAGGTACACGGTCAAAATGTATGGAAAAACTGATTTAAGAAAAAATCCGATGAAAAATGTCTATGTGGGGGGGCTCAGAACGATGTTCTGAATACGTGGTAATCGTTTTCGCGTCGGTGTCCCTTCCACCTTGTATACTGACAACTAAAAAACAAAAGACAAGCACCCGGAGCCCAGTCTATATTAAAACCTGTCTTCATAATCGTAAAAGCTGTGGGCTGACCCTCGGAGTCAGCCATGCTTGACAATTCATCTCTGCGGCTCCCAAGCAGGCATTATTTTATTTGTTATGTATTGTATGTGTCATCCTTAAAATGCTTTGTTCTCGTTTCTTCGGTCTCAGGATCGAGAGAGAAAGGCTTGGATTATCATTCAGATGATTAAATTTCAATACTTTGAAACCTCTACCAATTACCATCCTTTGTGTCCATATTTAGAGACAATTTTTGCCATTTCCGAATATTCGTAGCTTTGACCCGTTTAACTAGGTACTCTTTTGTATTCCGAAGTGTTCCATCGATGTTATCGTTCTTATTTTTAAATAGCTTTAAGCAGGTATGCTCTTTTGGTAACCTTACATCGCGTAACAGCGACATGGATCTAACACACTAATAAACTAACCACGGAACCACCGTTCTATCTTCAAATAAACAACCGCTTTCAAGGACTCTTTTTAGCAAGTCTTTCGGGAGAAAAAAAGTATCAAAACTGCATCATTAAACTGAAGCCAACCACAAATTAAATGTCAGCTAAATATTTATGACCCACGTAGTAACTGGTCAGATGTGGTGACTAGGTCCCCTGACCCAGCCGAGCGTGACCAAGTCATCTCCCTCGCCGCTCCCAGGCAAAAACCTATTAACTCCTGTCCTTGGACTTGCAAATTGCTGGAAATAAGTACTGGTTTTCAAGACCGGAGACCTATTACAGGAGGTATTTGTTAAACTGTGGTATTAGACTATTGCTTTGCTTTACAAAAGTCGGAAAGAGTGTACCTGTTATTACAGCATTTAGATGGCAAGTTATGTGTCTATTATGCCTGACTTTAATGGCGATAAAATCGTGTATGCAGAGGCAGGCTTTGTTTTCAAAATTATGAATTGTAAGGTTTTCTATTCTTACAATTGCGGAGACGATAGTAGTTTTTGGAAAAGTCATGATCACGGCACAATGGCTTAGGGAAAGTACGAGATCGGTAGACTTAGTTAATTCCTTTCCAATGATATCTTTAACCTTTAGTTCAGATATGTTGCTTGATAATCAGGTAGTTGAACATTGAACCCCTGAATCATCATTTGATTGTTCTGAAATAACATTGCTATCATCACCACACTTGCCAATCCCCTTGACGTAACATGCCGCTGATTCTATTATCTTTAATAGCAGCATAGTTGAGAATCAATCTGATAAAATTAATGTGAAATTTTGCAAAAACACGCGTACCTACAGTTATAAACCTAATTACCTACCTAACAATTTCAATATGAAATCTCACATAAATTGGTATCAGATGATGCATCTTGTGTATCGTAAGACTTATCTCGGGATTCGATCGGTTTATGTAATGCTGTGTTATCGGACGCATTGGAGCGACAAATGCATCTCGTAATTCCAGGGACGGAGTTGGGTAGACCGGAGAAGATGAGTAAATGGCTGCACAGGTGACCTACCATGACGTCTTAAAGCAGGAGTAATTCCAGTGTGGGAAAGGGATGGCGCTAGACGACCTGTATAGCTCTGTCTCTTTCCCACTCTGGAATTACTCCTGTTTTAAGACGTCATAGTAACCCCCCTGTACGTTTTAGGAACATAAGTTCGATGGCAATGGAGGTGAAAATAAAATGAATAATGCGTCAACGATGTAAAGAAAGTCATTCACCAGTGATAAAGGCTGCATAATAAAGGCGTTAATTTTACATCATTACCTTAGTTAGAAAAAGTCCAAGGTCCATTGATGGATGTCCTGTCTGCACAAATAGACACTTCAGATTCTTTCCTTATTTCAAGATTGGCTTACATGCCACAAAATTGTGACTTATAGAACAAACGGATCTTGATTTTAGCAATACAATCTTTTGACGAGTATATTTATGTATTTCGATTAGATTATGCAGACAGATGATGATATTTCCTTTTTTAAATTAAACCTCTTGATTTGCGCAATGATTTCAACGTTCTTATTTTCCATTCTTCCACGTATATATCTGTATTTATAAGTCTTCCACGCTTATACTAATATTATAAATGCAAAAGTAACTCTGTTTGTTTGTTACCTTTTCACAACTTAACGGCTGATCGGATCATAATAAAATTTCTCAAGGAGATAGATTATATCCTTGGGCCTTCCCCAGGACATAATCTACATACACATCTACTTATGCATAGGTTATCTTTTTTTTTCTCACACGTACACATCAAAATTTCCACGCGAGCGAAGTCGCGGGCAACATCTAGTACTTAATATATCTATATTCGCAAGTATAGGTAGGCCACTGATCTATTCTCTTACGAGTGCTGTAAGCAATTATCTTCATTTGCATTTACAATTTCCTAGTAAAACTAAACTACTGATAAGCATACTCTTCGTGTTTCTTTGTTCCCTTACCTAGGAACAATGAACGCGATGGTTGTTTAGAATCACCGTATAATTTACCTAATGCTGAATATAAATATATTTCACCTGCATCTACAAGTACTCCATCATTTTCATCGTCATTCACTTCGGAGTCATCATCATCTGCCTAGCCGTTTCCCAACTATATTGGGGTCGGCTTCCAGGCTAACCGGATGCAGCTGAATACCAGTATTTTACATGGAGAGACTGCCTATCTGACCTCCACAACCCAGTTAGTACTGGGTAATACTATACCCCTTGGTACGACTGGTTGTCAGACTTTTTGGGCCACTGACTACCTAACGACTGTCACAGATCTACAAATGACAGCCGGGACCAACGGCTTAACGTACTTTCCGAGGCACGGAGGAAACTCGGTATGTATTGGGCGGTCAGCCATCCACAGACCAATCTAGGAAAGCACGGCTTAACCTAAAGATCGACCCGAGCGGCTGTTATTATTTAGCCACTTCGGAGTATTGTAACTTTTTAATCTTTAACTTTGCTGATGTCAGATAATATTCTTCGTAATCTAGAGATTTTATCATAAGTCGTACTATCAATAGGATGGCCATATAGTTGTACTCGTAGAGTTTCAATAGTGATTGAAACTCTACGAGTGGCGTGGCTTTGAGTTGCATGTTTCTTCGTTTCCTTATCTTTCTCTTCATCCATTTTTGTTATGAGTCTAGTTTATGTTTCAATTAATTTTCAACTCTCCTGCATGTCTTCCGTCATGTTCATGTTCTTACCGTCGTCAACTTACTCAATTGTTTTCCTTTCCCGAATCTTCCTCGACCTCACTTATCCTTGAAATGCGACATCTCTCAGTGTTTGCTTCGTCATAATTATTAAGCACTGTTTTATCTAAATAGGGCGATTAGTTATTGTTTATCGAAGATATGCTGTGTGTGTCATGTGCTTAATAAAAATACCTATGATTTGAATCACGTCAGCTTTTAAATATTTTAATATCTTAACTATCAAATCTATGGAATTCGCTCCAATGTTAGGTAGATACATTATTTGCTGTCTAAATAAGTACTAGGCTTTCGTATGTCTGACTCTGTATGTTCATTCATTCATTAACTCACGTCTTTTTGTAATGGGGGCAGAAACTACAGAACCACCTGCAGAAATCCCTACTTAAGTAACTCCTTTTGCTTCGACCACGTTAATTTATCTGGTCATACTCGCACGCCGGTTGCGAGTACTAAGAGTCTGCTATTTTCGACAGGATAAACTAAAAAATTGTTTTAATCGAAATTAGGTTTCTTCTATGGCAAAAAAGTTGATGATTTTAGATAGAACCCATTTTCATAATTTCCCAATTTATTTGTTGTCGGCGCAGATTGTCTTCTTCTTCCATACTTCTATTATTTGTCGTCTCCGTATCCCCCACCTTTCAACTTTCACACTAAGAATTATTTTTCTTAAAATGGTTCTTACTATCCTAAATACTAATGACTAGACATCAATCCTAAAGACTTAGAACACAACAAGTCTTGACCAACACCTTCAGATCCGATCAGGTCATTGGCCAAAACAGTGTTAGTCGTAAAGAGTCGATTACTCACGACAAAGTCTAAACATAACAGTCACTATAGCATAGCGTGATGCCCTTTACGCGTCCTTTTCAAATCCGCACCTGCAAGCATTACTTATTCAGATAGAACTGCTCCCTGTTCTCACGAGCTGCGGCCTGCGTACAACCACCCATGTATTGGAGTAAAAAGGTTACAAATTCATCCTCTCAGAGACTACTGACCTTCCAACTTAAATCCAATCTTAACTCTTCGAAATACAGTTGGTTTTTCAGAAGGTTTTTAAGTGTCGGTTATGCTGTTATGTAGGTGTGTTATAGGTAATTTATTTCATTAGGAGAAGGCAGGATATGTGTCCCTCGATGTCTTCACGGGCCAGTGGCTCTGCTGGTCTGAGCATGTCGAGACGGGAGGAAAAAACATGTTAGTATAGGAGCCAGGCTTGTAATTTGAAAAGTTATGTGTTGCACTTGAAATGAAACGGTATTTAAGGAATTCTACGGTTCGTCAAATTCATATTGCCAAAAACTTTTGAATGCAAATATGAGCCTTATTTAAAAGGCGAATCCGTCAAATACCTTATCGAACTTCTGATAATTATTACAAGTGCCGAACGCTGGTCTAGAGAAACTTTGAGGCAAATTCTTTAAAATCTACTATGAAAGGAAGGGTTATTAGACCTTATATCGCGACAATTTGCCAAAATATTCAGTTTTTAAAACTTGCAATGTAACTTGCTTGTTACGGAACACGAAAATAAATTATTTATTAGAGAGAAAATTCATATTTTATCTTGTTAAACAATCGTAATTAATGACACTTGAAAGTATGTGTTATCTTTCATCGTTAGATAAAATTATCGATTTAATCATCGAATGGACGATTTATCTCTTCGCTATCTTGCATTTGTAATGTTTTCGAGAGGAGCTGATACCGGACCTTGGTTTTGCAATAACATCTTGGAAAAGGCGAAAGAAATAGTTAGGTAGTTTTACGACTTGGAACAGAAGCTTTTTTGTAATGCAACAGACATAATACGCAATTTTTAGATTCATACTGCTTCATGGGTATTTTGGCACTTATAGGACATATTCAGAATGGTGCTGTCCGTGAAGTATTGCGGAATTTTCTGTCGAAAATATATCGAAAAAACAAGATGGCGGCGTTGGTTCCGATTTTGGCCACGCGCCTAAAGATTTTTGAACAGCTAAGTATAGACGGAGACTAGAGCGGTCTTATGTCAGACCTTACCTACCTTTATTATCACTTGACACACACACACACAGTTGTCTCGTTATTCCCCATCCCAGTTAACCGTCACCATTACAGGTATATTTTAGGTTTTTTGTGTTACTATACAAATCCCCACAAACTTCCTTCCTTTCTTTTCTTTCACACTACAGATGAGCATTACAATTTTCAGTGATCAAAATGGGAACAAAAGCGAAACATCAAACAAAGAAAAATTCTCAATGAAATACCACTTACATTCCGACTCCTTGCCTACATAGCCCCCACATCTTACTTTATATATGCGAAACCGCCTCGTCGCCCATTACTAAGGAATGGTAGAAACAACTCATTTTATCTTTCAACTTATTTCCGTCTGCATATATTAAGTAGTTGACAATATATACGAGGTCTTCGTCGTTTTCTTTTAAATTCGGCGATTCCATCGCTACTTAATTGTCTTACTTTACTTGAATAAAATATGTAAGCAATGTACACATTTACTTGTTCTTTTTTTGTGTATTCGTGACCATTATTTTTGTGGCCAGTAGATAGATTATCATGATATTGGTGTAATTTTTGTAAATTGTTGCAAGGTAGTCATTTAATGTTTAATTATCGTGAGTAGATAAAATTATTCATTAACTGGTAAAGGTACATAGTAATGTAAAGATACGTGGTAAATATTTTTATTATGTAATGACCTGTTTTTATATTCAAGTCAGTGAAACCAAGAGGACCTCGTGCCTAAATAATATCAGCCGCTCATGTCGATCTTCATGTTAAGCCGCGCTTACCTAGGTTGGTCCGTGAATAGGTGACCACCCATTACATGTTGAGTTTCCTAAGTGCCTCGGAAAGCACGTTAAGCCGTTGGCCCCGGCTGTCATTTATAGATCTTGTACAGTCGTTACAAGCAGTAAGTAGCCCGAAAGTCTGTCAACCAGTGTTACCAACGGGTATCGTTACCCCAGTACTAACTTGGGTTGTGGAGCTCAGATAGGCAGTCGCTTCGTTTTAAATACTGGTAATCAGCTGAATCTGGTAAGGCTGGAAGCCAACCCCAAACTAGGCAGATGATGTCGACTCAGTGAAACCAATAGAGTGGACCTACCATGTTGTGTGGCTTGCAGGTGGCAGGCTTGGGGAATCTGCCATTTGAACAGACACGGTGAGCCGTGGTCCGCTAGTCTTTCATGCTGGTCAATTCCTGGCCGGGGGAGCGTGACGAACTACACAATTGCAACAGCGCTAGCCCAAGGGTAGTTGAAGAACACCGCGTGATTTTGTCAGTAAGAGTCTGACAGACCTCTTCGGCTGTTGAGGCAAAAAAGAAATCCCATAATTTCCAAGCCACAAAAATTAGACTTTGAATGTTTTAATGAAAACGGTTTGTTAGTGAATTGTTCCATCAGGAATTTCTCAGTAGCAGCCACGGAGTCTGGATTGCCCGATTGATGGCAATAGGATCTCCACCTATTATATGTATGAGACTTAAACATAACTAGCGAAATGTGATTGTAATATTAGGTACAGCTTTGCATATCCCTTTGGGGATTACAGGCGTGATGTTATGTTAAGTTCTTAATTAAATTTCGATACTCTCTTAAACAGGCAACAAAAGATTCGGCAGGTACCTAACATGGCGCCCAGTCATGATCGCATCATTCAAATCTTATTCATTATCTTCTTTTGGACAGATGATTAGAATTCGGTTTGCGTACGCGCATCTCTTGAAGCGCACCTTTTTCGTTCTATAAGGAAAAGAGCAGAAGCTTTACTGGTTCTGATTACTGAATGTTTTAGTAGACATAATGTCGATTAGAGAAATTTCTTTCCCAAAAGTTTTTTCGAGACGCTTTGTCTGCGTTTAAGTTGGAAATTATCCTACAGGATCGTACCACTGGGGTAAAAAGTATCCCACGTTCTAACCTAGGTTATGGTCTGAACACACCATATCCTTTTAATCTTGAATATGAATTCCTAACTCCTGACAATTTAAGCCCAGTTAAGAATAAACTTCGACTAAAAGCGGATAACTTATGTAAAAAACAAGTGACTAGGACGTTAAATGAGGCTAATAAAGCCAATATAAATACGTACACCACGCAGGTTCTATAAAATTTAAAGGTAAATCAAAAACAACACAGACCACATAATAACGTCATATTCGTGCCGTAGTAGGCACAAAAATGATCGTATTTAGTGGTTGAGGCTGCTCCAGGTTTAACCTACCCAATAATAAATTAAATTCATCATTTTGCACACTTACTTACAGTCACGTAGATCAGCGATGATGTAAATTGAAGTGGGTACTTTTGATCTAGACTTCCTTGATTCATGCCTAATTCTTAGTGACGCACTCGTGTTCTTTTTCATTAGAATAGGGAAAATTGTTACCCATCCTTCCCGTAGCCGCGATACTTACAGGTAAAATGGCTCTCAGAATCTTTTTAAAGGACCTGTTAGTCATTGTGTAAAGTTATGGTTAGTAAGCTTGAAGTATTCGATATTACCTAATAAAATTATTTTTTTCATTGCCTCAAAAGGTAGACAACCACATCTACTTTTGAAAATGTTTACAACTTCATCAGCTTCAACTCCATCATCATCATCATTCATAGCCCGACTCCACCCATTGCTGGGTATAGGCCTCTCTTTGCGACTGCGAAGCTCCACGTTCTTGTGCCAGCCTCATCCAGGATATTCCCGCGATGGCAACAATGTCGTCTTCCCGTCTCGCCGCCGGACGACCAACACTTCACTTTTCAGTCTTTGGACGCTACTCGCTTCAACTCCTCCTGCTCTGAATTCCACAACTTGTTCTCACTTTCAAGCTGAACATATTTCTCAAATTCTTTTGCTACTGCAGTGGTGGTCTTTCTCTATTGTTGCATTTTGTATGTCATATATCTGAACTGATATAAAATGGGAGTAACTATAAGGACGCCACTGCTTATGCTTTCGCGAAATACAGCCATAATGTCATATCATTTTATATCAATCCACACGAGAGATATTCTGGGTACTCACATAATATTTTTTCATCATTATTAAGATGACATATCTTCCAACGAATCCGCCTTCGTCATCACGCCTTCTTCACCTCGATTACCATTCGGGCCACGTTCGGTGATCTTTCGATACGCAGAATCCGAATACAATGGCGGCGGTGAAATCGATGGGTGTCCTTATTCTGTGCTGTAGAAACTACATAGTTATTAGTTATGTATGTGGCACTCACGAATTTTTATCCATACACCTTTTTGGTACGTGAGCACGGATCTCTAATCTTGGTGTCGTGTGGAATAAAATTTGCGATAGTTTGTCGAGGTGGCAACGAATTGTTAACACTTTGTTCTCTGTTTTGCAGTAATTACAAAATATTATTGAACAGTTACAGATATATAAAAAGACAAAAAGAAGGGAACTTAAAACTAAGCAAATATCATTTTTTTTTTTGTGAAAACAGAAGAGTTTTGCTAAAAAGTTGTACTTTCTATAAAATCTATAAAATAAAATGTCAGTTCCTTGACACTTGACATCGTCATAATGATTTATAAATTATTAATAAAAGGGTAACCTTTGACTGCCCAGCTTGTATTTTCCTTGTTTCTAGTTTCTTATGTTCATTTGAAACAATCACCAAACCGGAATCTTGATAATGTCGATAACAAAACAATAGCTATCCAGAATAAGTACAAAGTTCTAGATTTAAACGGAAAACTGTGGTTGATTGAGCAACTTTTGGGAACTGTAATGATTGTCACCACGGAAATTCCCTCTGCATTTTTTTTCCCTCTTTTTAAGACCTATGATTCAGTGACCCTCATTGTTCGTACTGAATCTAAAAACCTCTTTATTATGAGAAGAATTAATGACTGTTCCTTATTCACTTTGTTTATGTTCGTCAATCGAAATTGTGTCATTAGTTTAACCTAATAGGTCAAGAACGGGCTTACATTTTAGTTTTCAATTCCTGGTTGCGGTTATTTTCGACAGTTGTATCTTGCCTGTTTTGGCTGTTTACAACTCTTTTAAGCTCTCATCACTGTTAGGTCCCTTCTCTCAAATGTGAAAATCCTTGCAGTGGTGAGAAGTATCAGGTGTATAAATACATACACTCCTTAGGTTCAAGACTATTGGCAATCATTTAGAAAGCGTTTACTATTTCTTCTACGATATTCAACAGAATGGACGAACAGTCGCCACTGCATCAAATGACTACGAACTGTCAAATTTTATCACTCGATTTTGAACTTAGCCTTTAACATTTTTTGGTTTAAAATCATTTGGAGTTTTGCAGTTTGTGGTAACTTGATGTGCTGACGACTGTACCTAATCTTTTTGATAAATAAGGCAATCCAATACATTTTTTCACATTTCTGTCATCATTATCACAGTTATTATGTGATTTTGTCTAAGCTCTCTTTTCGCCAAAACAATCATCATTTTAATGAGCCAAAAGAAACAAATGGCAATCAATTACGCAATAACAATTTCAAGGAAAAAAAAGAGTTCAATAACCAGATCACAAACAACATTTTTCCTCAAAACCTCTCCCGAGATGCGCAGGAGTCGATCTGAATGCGCAGTCGATGTTCGCCGACGTGCTGGCACGCGTTCACGCATACTATTAAATGGATCCCACCGAGATCTGCTTTTGAATTATGTTTCCTTTTCACTTCTTATTTATCCTTAGCTAATAATAAATGCTCGAGTACGTGTGGGCTCCTTGTGTGGATGTGCCACCCAATCTCTTTACCGACGAGTAATTTATATCTGTAGAAATTGTTTATGTATTTATCTTTATCCATTATCGTTCCCCCAGGTCTTAAGGTCGAACCCAAGACACGCACCTCTGATTTTTCGGATTCATGTGCGTATTGTATAATTATCACTTGCTTCGGTGAAGGAAAACATCGTGAGGAAACCAGCATGCCTGAGAGATATTTTACTCGTCATCTCAGCAGACACCTCCTTTCTTGCCATATCATCCTCCACAAGTACACAGCAGTGATAGCGTAGTGGTGTGACCGTCGGACTTACAAGTCATAGGTTTCAATTCGAACCCAAGGCATGCACCTCTGATTTTTTGTATTGATTATCACTTGCTTCGGTAAAGGAAAACATCTGAGGAAACCAGCATGCCTGAGAGTTATTTCTAGACGGTATGTAAAGCCAAGTCAGAGGGCCACGGTCGGCATAAAAACTCGGACTCCAGGTTAGGCACTAACCACACGATAAAGAAGATCGTTCTCATGACCTTATCCGAATTTATTTGGGGTCATCGCAGTGCGTATTCTACTTTTATACTTCTTCATTTCTTTTGACTGCTCGGTTGGCGCAGTGGCTGAGCGAACTGCTGTGCTGCGCTGGGTGTCGCGGGTTCGTTTCCCGCACGGAACTAATATTTGTATGGCCTACAAGAAGTTGTTCCGGGTCTGGCTGTTTGTGAACGTGATTATAAATATTTGAAAACCCACCCACGATACAGGAGAAATTTCTAGGGTGGGGCAACATTAAAAAAAAAAATACTTCTCGTCATCTCAGCACTCACCTTCTTTTAAGCCATCATGTAGTATGTATTAAATATTTTTTAGCCATCATGTAGGGAAACGACTTTTCTTTGGGGTAAAAAATCAAGTTTTACCATAGAACTCAATGTAACGCACTCAAAACATTGTGCTGATGGATGCAATAAATAGTACGGGAGTCGTGGACGTATTTAAAGTAAAGTAACAACATTAAAAACTTGTATTTTTTTTAACTTTTGAAAATATTAGAACTTTGATCCCCAATATCTCCGTAATTAGAAGGCTCCCAGGGACGGTCTAGAACAAAAAAAAATATCGCAATGACGGGGAGAATAAGTGTCTTTCGGCTTCGATAAGGGTACTTTTACACACATTATATTAAAACTAAACTATGAAAATCACATAGTAAGTGTTTTCGATTAGAGTTAAGTAGGTCAGTAGACGTAATTTCCTGGAAGGCAAGAATTATCGCATTTAAAGAAGCAAACTTGTAGGTCACCATCCCGTTATCAGTTCTGTTAAGTTAAACAAACAATGGTTTCATAAGGAAAATGCTACTAGTCCGATTACCTACTGCAAAATCTGTCGTCTTGTGGTATAGACAAAATCTTTTACATTAATTTAAATTTTGATATATATTTATAGTATTTTATATATCCTTGTAGTTAATCTTATTATTATTTAAAATTATTTTCAGATATACACCTACCACTGTTTATCTCTGCATCACCCAAAGGTTGACTAGTAGAAAATGCCTATGGCATTAAGTCCGCCTCTGTTCTTCTGTGCTTGAAGTGTTAAATAAATAAATAAAACTTACTCCGTGTAAATAAAATAACTGCTAAAATTCAAGCGAAACCCAAGTGCTACAAAGTGCATCTAAAATGGATATCAAAATAAATCAGCCTAAGATGTAAAATATCCTTTATTGTAAATCATGGTGGGATCTGTATTCTGATCAGGCGCATTCCAAATATTGTACAATTTCATTTGTTTATTGCTCTCTTGACGTAAACCGTGTGAATCTTGGTTTTATTTATTTTTAGAATGCAATGCGCAAGACCCTATATTTAAGTAAGTTTGCTACCATGATGATGTACATGGAGAAGTAAAATTCACGTTTACTGTAGTTTACAATAATGTTGTACTTTTAAGTAAGATAAGGAAGTATTTATCGGCTTACTCATCATCATCATCATCATCATTTCAGCCGAAAGACGTCCACTGCTGGACATAGGCCTCCCCCAAGTGTCGCCAAATTGACCGATCCCGTGCGTCTCGTATCCAGCGGATCCCCGCAACCTTTACCAGGTCATCGGTCCACCTAGTGGGAGGCCACACTTCCAGTTCGCGGTCGCCACTCCAGAATTTTCCGGCCCCATCGGCCATCCGTTCTGCGAGCAATATGCCCACTGCCACTTAAGTTTGGCTATTCTTCGGGCTACGTCGGTAACCTTGGTTCTCGGCTTGGTTATCGGCTTACTAATATTACACAATGAAAATAAAGGAAAGCGAAACCGATGCACAAACTGTTACAATGAATTCAGTAAATGCATGATTCTTGAAAACGTTGAATTTTTTGTTATTTAAAAAAGAACTGGCTGTTTCATACATTTTGACCGTGTACTGCGATGTCCGACACCGTGACTGACTTATTCAAATGCCTCACTCAAATCTAAAGCACCCGTACATGTTATTCCTATTAAAACATCAGAGATTTTATTGTAGATTTCAATCTTTCCACCATACTGATAGATTTTGAATCCAGGAAGTATACTCAGACGTTGGCTTGGGCGCTCCTCTTACAAGATAGTTGAGTATGCAAAGAATGCGTGAGTGTCGAGTTCGGCCATTGATAACGGCGGAGATGTCACAATGCAGCATTATGTGATACCGGGAATCAATGTTTACGATGCCGGTTGTTCTGTTACGGGCTGGAGGATCGAGGCTTTTCCTTGTTGCTTGGCGAAGATTTTTGTCTTGTATAGCTGTGTGCCTGTCTACTTGAGTAGGAGTAGGTACGACTCCTGTATATCATCCTGACTCTTGAATGATCATGTCATGTATCTCGTCTTGACAATCTTGTAAAATTCTGCGGTTTATTAGAAATTCCATTTACTTTTGCATAAAATCAGGAAAAAAGAAACAATTTTAAAAAGGAGCATCCCGAGGTATGGTCAGTTGATGGCTATAGGCTCGCCCCCTATGGGTCTTATCATAACTGGCAAAATGTGGGTCTACTATAGGTATATATTAACCTAACGATTCAGGTATTACCGTCTTGATTTTATGTTGTTTTATGGGTAAAATATTTTACTAATTTAATATAATTATTTTTGGAAAATCCCGTGGTGTGGTTTTCAGTCGGTTAATTCTGTCTAATACGGAACGGAAATAGAGAATTAAACATAAACTTATAGAATATTGATTAATTACTAAGAAATCATTAAAATCCTCCTCTTACCAAGAAATTACGTAAACTATTGATAGATTGCCAAGACAAGTGAGTAATTAACAAAAGCAATATGTAGTGTGAGAATAAATTAATAGAATGAAACGTGCCCTGAATACCCTGAACAAAAGCACGGCAATAATATCTACAGTAGTGTATCTTCATACAAACGGTCGGAACGCGAGTCACACCTATACGCCTCGAGTTTGGTACACAGGCAGTACCCAAGAAGTCACGAATGCGCCACACTGACCAACGATCGTTGTGATGGTTTTGTAAGCAGTAAGCGTGTGATTTGTGAATATTCGATTGAAATAAGTACAAGTATTTACTAAATATGGCAAAGAGTTATAATAGATTATATTGTGCTGTCTTTGGTTGCTTGAATTCTTCAACTGAATTGTCAAAGGGAAAGGCATTGCCATTGTTAGTGTTACGCAATTACACCGTAAGCTTGTCTGTGTCAGGATCTTCATCATCATCAGCCTACTTCAGTCCACTGCTGGGCATATGCCTCATCAATCGCACGCCACTCAACTCCATTCTCGGCAACTCTTATACTCGTTGTTGCATATCATATAGTTGCTACCAGCCACCCTGCAAAGATCGTTATTTCACCGAGCCTGAGGGCGTCCCACCTTACGCTTGCCGATTCTCGGTCTCCACTAAAGATATTATCCATATTTTATTTTTAAATTATTATCTGACAGGATTGTCACCTGTGTGACGTGTGTCATATTAGGTAGCTAAATGATGATTAAACAAGCGGTCGGATTAAACGCTACACCTGTTTGGCACACCTGATTACCTAATTTATATGGGTTTTCTTCACTGGTCTGCATGTCAGGAAATGATTCGATAGCAAAGACAAACGTTCCTGTATAAGGCTTGATTTTGCGATTTTTATTTTCAAAATAGCACCATCAACATCTGATTCATAACCTTTACATTTTTTTAGCTGGGGGCCTAGACATGTTGATAATCTATCAGCAATTATAGAGATGATGAAAAAGTCAGAAATGGATAAGTTATAGAATCAGGCGTTACTTTGCGGAAATACATGGTATTAAATGTTTTGCAAAATATGTAGTTTTAATTCCGCGAAACAGATCCACGCCTGGATGCACGATTTAGTAAATATATCCCGCCCGCAAAAATATGCACATGCAGGAAAACCAATAATTTAGCAATTACCTAAAACTATACTTTTTTTAGAAGACGTTGCGTTGGAAGGCCTCCCACTAGGTGGACCGATGACCTGGTAAAGGTTGCAGGGATCCGCTGGATGCGAGACGCACGGGACCGGTCAATGTGGCGACACTTGGGGGAGGCCTATGTCCAGCAGTGGACGTCTTTCGGCTGAAATGATGATGATGATGATACTTTTTTTAGTAATTAAAAAATAGTTAGAAAAAAGAAAGTTTGCATAACTTTTAAAATCATAAATAGAAATTGGATTAACACAGTATACGCTATCGAAAAGCTTCTTTTAATCCTGTTGAAAGTATTTAAAAATACGAAATTCTTAAAATTGCTACTTTTCTAGGCTCTCTGAATATTATTATTCACTTTTCCTCCTATAAAGTATCTACACCAAAGAGGCAAGCGGAGTAAGCCCGCCTTCTCTTGGGAACGGGTTTTAAATAAATCTCGTGAACTAATATTGATTTTGACGCCATCGATCGATCTCTTGTCAATACATGTTATCTGAAATATTAACTTTACGTTTGTACTGGACGTTCGGCGCCATCTTAGGGTAATCTTGTATCCTGTTACCTTTACGAGTATATTTTCATCGTAGGTGTAGATGTTACCGAGTATTGTTTTTTATTGTTTTTTAGTTTTTCATGTTTTACATAAAAAGAATATGGTTGAGGGATCTTGACAATGATGACTTGAATAATGACAAAATGAATGATGTAACCAAGATTTGGTAAAAATATTTTGATTTAACAGAGTGTCCATGGAGTTTCTTGCCCATTCTTCTCCATAGAGATCTTCGCTTTGGAATGTGCAACTACAGTACTTTCTCAAGTTATTATGCCTCGTGACTGTGACTGTAGCTTCGCTTCTTTTTGTTTTTTTGGCATTCAAAAGTGCCTGTGATGGTGTAATTGAAATAAATGCTTTTGACTTTGACTTTGATTTTGAATGCTTTTCACAATCATTATCATCGTCATCAGTCTCCTGCCTTTATCCCAATTTATTTAGCATCAGCGCAGCGTGTCTTGTTCTTCTAGACTTCTCTATAACTCGTCATCTCATCAGACACCTCCTTTCTTGCCATATCATCCTTCACACAGTCTAATGTCTTTCACAATACTCTTTTTAACATTGTTTTGATGTTGACAATACATCCATCAAGATGTGTTATTTATAAATGTTAGGGCCCAGCGGATAACCACGGTTATTGCGGTGTCAGAGATGTTGTTCAGATCGAAAAGTGTGGGTGAACTTATATTTGGGTTACGCCAGCAGATGCAACATAGTCTGGCCAAGAACATCGCATATTTGCTCTGGGTGTTGAAAGAATCGATAATACCTTATCAAATTGTATTTACAGCGGCGGGTTAAACTAACAACGGATTAGTGCTTTCCAAATAGATCACTGTAGATCACTATATTGCGCAGATTTTAAAGTCCGAAACTTTTTGATTTTTAATGGGTTTTTTCCATACATCATGATGAACACAATTAGTTACCTCATCAAGTTTATTTATTTAAAAAACATAAACTGTTGCCCTCAAAAGTACTTGATTTTATCACATTTTTTTGGACTCCTCCCATATCCTAACCTGCGTTACTGCTGCAGTAGCAATAACCAGTTTATCTTGACAGATCAGGGTGTCGCTGTTCGCTTAGCCAAATGTTAAAAATTTGACGAAAATCGTACATTTAAATACAGTTCCCTTTCGAGCCGCGTATCAATGTATGCTGGTCGACGTCACTCGTAATTCCGATCACAGTGTGGACCGCTCGAACTTGACACTTCGGAATTTTAACACCCGAGATGCGTTTTAAACGGATGATAATGTTATTTATATGCAGATGAAGCAATTTCTAAATCTTTGTACGTTAAAATGAGCTTTCAAAGTGTAGATAGTATTTAAATTTTCATCTTCTAAGCACCATGGTTACAGTCCTTTTATTCCGTATACTATTTATTGATGCAGGTATCATTTTGCTCAATTCTGTGAGATTCATACATTATAAGCGATGATAAAGGCGACATTATGAGTATCAATTATAATTATCACTATTTGCCGAGTTTAGCTGGTTTAAAGTCAACTTGAAATGTTTCCCTATTTACCATACATGGTTTAACGGACACCGTGACACCTTGGAGGACACCTATCTACATGATTCTTGATTTGAAAAATGCTTTATATGGAAACAGCTTTATTTTAATAACCGACGACAAATTTGTAAGCCTTTGCGTCTGAAAGTCATGGTTTCCAAAACTGAACAACCCCTGCTTAAGTACCATTAATTTTGTCATCTATTACAGGTCTTCTACATCTCTCACACACTAACTCGGCTACAGCCAGCCTACCAAGTCACGCAGTATGCAAAGCCTCTCCTCTCACGACCCACGATCGATCATTAGCATCTCACCTCACCGCCATCAGTATGGGCAGAGCGTCGGGAGGCAATGGCCGCTGCTTCCGCGCGCACGGATTTTTCAACTTCCTTTCGTGAGATGTGTGTTTTGGTTTTAATGCCTTTTTTTCTTTTCTTTTTTGTTTTATGGGAACTGAGTTTGATAAGTCAGATGGTTTATTAGACAGTCTTTGGTCGCATATGTAAGCCGCTATCTTTTCGGACTGCCGAACCAACATCATCTTCATCTACCTGTCCCATTGTACTGGGGGTCAGCGTTACACGTTTTTTTCTTCCATTCTCCCATGTCAGCAGTCAAGATATCATTTACTCCTTCGAAAACATGTTGAGATCTTTATTCTTGTCTTTCTTCTCTTAGATGAAATCTGTATCTCTATCAGACAACATGTTTTTGTTACGTAAATGTTTGGGCAGTGCGAACGCACCGTAATATTATACTGGTGGAATACAGGCCTCTTTGTGAGTGCCTCTCCTGTAGGCCATGTCATAATGTACCATCTAGTGGACTAATCTACCGGCCTCTGATAGTTAATAATCTATATTTGTTGAGGGTTCAGGATTAAATGGTTTTCTCTGATCAGGTTGCACCGTCGATCATAAAATACAGATGACGCAAGTATACATCAATCGTGTCATATGAATCACAATGGAAATGAATTACAGTCTAATCTTTGATCAATAGTTTGCGATGCTTGAGTATGGGCTGCAAAGATTGTTCTTAGAAAATGAATAATTCTGATTATCTGATTGATTGAACAAACAGCTTAATCTAGTAGTACAGAAAACTTAGGTATCAAATGAGCTAGATAGAAATCTATTGAGAACTTTTCAACATAATATGATATGTTTCTTTACCTAAAGCTGTAAAGAGGTAATTGTGTAATACTCTCATAATCCCAATGAGAATTCTAATGTGAAAATTCTACAAAATTCATACCATTTTACGTTTAGTATAAGATGATTTTTGAAGAAAAACATAATTTCTGTAAATGGAACGCAGGTCTACTAAGCAATGCAGTGGAGTACTGTGACGAACGAATGGTCCCAACAGAAAAGAAGACAGCTCTTTGATGACAGTCGAGTATACTTAGATTTGTGGTAATACCTGCGGATACTCTGTCACATAATTTGGCAGACAATGGTTTCGCGGAAACATTGGTGATAATTCGCATGCCGAAATAAATTGTACGGATAGGTCTAGCATTCCTAATACCTAGCACGTGCCGGCGGCCACTTGTACCGAAAATAACAATGTCTATCATGTGAAGGTATTTTTAGAACAACCAAGTAAATGGCTTAGGTGCGAATGCTTTAGCATTTTCGGGTGTATAGTATGGTGGTCCTAGAAGCCTGTTCATGACTCAGTATTGGCTGTCATTTCTCGTCCTTAGTGATATTTGATTTACCTTTTGGTACAACATGTTTTCAATGAGGAGATTGCATTCGGCCGTCCAAGCCAAATTTGGCTTAATTTGAAATTGATGAGACATCACAACGACACTTTACCATAACCTGCACCGGAATAGATACCTCCATCCACTTTCATCATAGCCCAACAAATATAGGTTTCAACTGAAAAATCGAGGGCAATCATTGGAATTTTCGTATCGTACCGACGTCCATTCATACTGACGATACGTGCACATAGCAAGACTTCGAGGAAGCGCGGCGGACGAGAGCTGAATCGAAAACACGTCTTCTTACACAGCCCAAAACCACCAGAACTCCCCTGCCCCCTTTCCAACCATCAAAAGAAAGGTAATCGAAGGACCTGGTGTAAGTTTAAGAGGTCTGGTTATGCTGGCCGAAGGTTGATAGACCAACATTACCGTTATGCGATGATCGACTCAGTGAATGGAGCCATTGAATCGCTTTGGAGAAATGTAGCGGGATATTTTTGTTTTGGATGCTTCACTGCTGGTTCTGAGGAGGTATTATCAGTCAATTGGAAACGTTGTGACGTGCAGTTTGTAATGACGAAGTTATGGTAGAAAAATGAGGGAAGCATTTGACAGTTGTTACTGGCAGGCGAAGAGGAATGATGAAATTAATTCTTTATTTAAAAAACTCGGGATAAAAGAGGTTGCACCTGAAATTCGTTTTTTAAAGAAAATTGCAGCGTTTAAGAATGTGATTTTTGCATGGCATTTACACCGGCTACTTTATCATGTGTGTAAATCGGACACTCATTCTAAGCTGCATAAATTCCTTGCAAATGTAACATTTAACTTCATAAAACGCTTCAAAATCATTTAGCACATACTCCTCCGACGCACGTTTGCCAGTGTAAATCGTACTTAAATCAAAGCAAATCTGTTACCACTTTAGAGCTAATCTTAGACTTTTAAATTTCATCCAACGGTGATCGTAGCAAGTGTGAATGCAGGAGCATTCACTTACAAACTTAATGACATAATGACGAGAGAATCTGTACACTACGGCCACAAAATGAATATGTGCAGAAGCTCTGGACCATCCAATGCGGAAAAACAGTTACATAAACTTTCTTTGACAGTCGTTGCTTTCGAAGTTAGGTTAAAAGCACGAAATTCTGACCACCAGTCTTTTATGGTATGGGGCTACCCAAAAAAGGGGCTGAGAGGTCAGTTCAGCAGTAGCAGTAGTAACATCAGTCAGTTTGATACGGTTATACAAGAAGACAGCCCCAAAAGATGAGCCTCAGATCTAAAGGGTTAGGTGCCTAGATGGTGATGACGTACGGTAATTTGAAACTATTTAAATCAAATGACAGTCGCCATCGCCAGTGCGTTTGCACTGGCTGTACGTGAAGCATCCACCATAGGCGCGGGCCTGTGGACGGCGAGTTATGGGCTAGCTCGCCGTCCTGCCGTCTTATCACGACAGGCCGTGTCGACGGCGCGTTCGTGTTCCACGCGCGCCTCAAAGAGATGTCAGCAACCACGTAGGGGTCCGCATGGGCCGATGCCTGCCAGGGTTGCGGGACTGTTCGAAAGAGATACCGTGGCCCTGGAACACAAAGGGCAAAGAAGGAACATGGATGGGTTTTAGTCAGTACAAGTCTGACACTCCCTTCCACTCCGCCCAGAGTGGGAGGTCATTTGATGATTTCCCAACCAAAAAAAAAAGCATGTCTATATGAGCGTGCGTTTTCGCTCGTCATATGAATCTGATCTTCTGTACCTATCTTCTTTGTACTACAGACTAACAAGGAATTCGCCTCGCAGTGAATGAATGAAACGGTCGTGTACTTGCTAATTACAGCACAAACAATTCTGCTAACCAAACGCACTTTCCACTTATCTATGCTGTGCCACGTGACCCGACCATTCACTACGAATATTGAAATCACAGCACATCGCAATAGGTCAATGGTAGCGAGCTCTGTGATTTGATTTGAAAGTGTGTAAGGGCTTAAGAGTTGTGAATGTTTTAAGGTGCTAGAAGAGTTTACAACATAACATAACATCGTGCCTGAAATGCGGTATACCTTCTTTCTTGTTTTTATTCATTATTGTACACACAAAATAACATAAAAATTGCATTGGTATACAAGATGTAATTCACGAAACCGTCAACCAAGCATTCTGTACATCAAAGTAAGTAACTCTACGCAAAAAATATTGTTGGGAAACGACTTTTTTTTTGGGTGTAAAATCTCGTTTCACGGTAGGACGCAATGTAACGCACTCAAAACATTGTACTGATGGATGGGTTGAATAGTACGGGGGTCGCGGAGGTGTTTAAAGTAAAAATATTACTTTAAAAACATGTATTTAAAAAAAAATTGGATTTTGACCCCCAATATCTCCGTAACTAGAAGGTTCCCAGGTATGGTCTAGAGCAAAAAAAATATCGCAATGACGGGAAGAACAAGTGCCTTTCGGCTTTTTTAAGGGTCTTGTTACACCCTTTATAAAATGCTCTTCCCTGCCGTCCTCGGAGTGCGCTGCTCATATAGGATAATGTCATATTTTATGAGCTAGTAACAGTCTCCACCACTGATTTCACTATGCTGGCTTGTGAACGAGCTTTGTGTGGCTGGCAAAACCATCCAATCGAACGATATTCCTCTACGGGAAAACAGTAAGAAATTACAGTAATAAGTTATTTTCTACATACCAGGAAACACTACTCGTTAAATTCTTTACCAGGAAACATCCACGTGCTTATTCTATTTGCATTACATACGAGCAATACAAAGGTAGGTACATACCTACATTACTTTCCAAGAATAGCTAGATAGTGGATCTTCACGCACATCAAAAGCACTTTATCTCGCCAACCGGGTTAGTTCCTTATCACTTAGCACGATAATGGTTCAATAATTCGTTCCAAGATTATCTTGTGACGGAATTTGTTTGCGCAACACTCCTGGGTATAGATATGTTCTACGTTTGCTTGAGACCAACCGAGTGCTTATTTTGGAGTTTTACTTGTCCTTGTCTGTAACGGAAAATAAGTACCTACATAAAAAAACAAACTGATCATTGTGAAATACAACTACAAGCAGCTTCATGCTATTTGATGCATTATTCTAAAATAATGCATCATTTAGGCATGAGCTCTGTTTGTTATCTAAATAACAAACAGAGCTCATGCCTAAATAATGACAGCTTGCCTAGGTTTGTCTGTGGATGTGTGACCACGTCACGGACGAGTCACGGAGGGAACTCGGTGTGTAATGGCACACCGAGTTCCCTCCGTGACTCGGAAAGCACGTTAAACCGTTGGTCCCGACTGTCATTTGTAGATCTTTGACAGTCGTTACAGGTAATCAGTGGACCGACTGGGTTACCGTACTAACTGGGTTGTGGCGGTCAGATTTGCAGTCGCTTCATGTAAAATGCTGGTATTCAGCTACATCCGGTTAGACTGGAAGCCGACCCCAACATAGTTGGAAAAACCTACTTTATTCAAAATATTTAATTAATCCCTAGTACATACGTAGCCCTAAGGATCCCTAAAGTAACTCTAAAGATTTTAATAACTAAAAGAGTAAAAGTAACAAACACATTATTTATTTGACGAAATGCTACAATTGCTCTGAAAACCACTGAACCCTTTTTCAGAAACTATTTCATGCTTACACTGTACTGAAGAACGATTAATGCAGGCTATGATAGATTTGGAGGTATGTATAAAATCATCATCTTCATCTTAGGGCAGGAATGCCCTCGTCCCACGTTATTTGGGGTCGGCCCAACCCTCGCAACACGTTTTTTTGTTCCATTCTTCTCTGTCAATCGTCACGTTATCATTTACTCCTTATTCCTTCATATCATTCCTCACACAGTCCATCCATTTGTATGTATATAAGGTCTATCTTTTCATACACGGAATATTTTAAGATTAACTTCTATAAGTCGAAAAGTCGCCATAGCAACGAAAAAAAAAAAAATATCTGAGTGTTTTTTTTTTTTTTTCAAAATTATTATAATTCTAAAAATTTTTGAGACTTTTTGCATAAAACCTTTACTCCCATATTCTAACATTGACAGTAGGTAAATACGACGTAGTAAACTACCGTAATGGATGCTTAAAAATAAGGAGCCAGTATTTATTTTGTGGGTCAAGTAATTTTAAATTATTTATTTTTTATTAAAAATTATACTCCCTTTTTTTTATAATAAATCCCTTGAAATGGCTTTGTTATAGCCGTTAGATGATTCCCTGAAAATATTTCGTGTATGAATAGTTAGATCCTATATAATGATAAACAATTGTCGTTCTTACAATTATTACTAGTAGGTCATTCCGGAAACCACTTGTACTAAATATGGCACACGAAATTCCTATCGCCCAGTGGCGTTTGATAACCACTTCTCGTGCTACGATTAGCTACTATTAACAGTTTATCTTAAGTGATGGATATGTCAGACATTTTATCGGAAACTAACACACTTTGTTTACGTGGCCTTATTCTGAATAGAACTGTGAAAAAAAAACATCTATTGTTTTCGATTTTGAATCTCTGCTCGCGCGAAGTTAGAGAAAATGATATGCGATTCTTGCTGATTATTTTTCATCGACAAATCTGAGAATTGAAAAGACTTAAAATGTAGAAAAAATTTGGTACTGTCTGTCCGTCGTTGTGCAGTCGTTGATTAGGCAGATTAATACCTGTGATTGTCGATTTAGATATTCGAGCAAGCTCTATCGAGATCCATAATTAACCAGAATACGGCCGCAAGCCCCAATCTTACAACAGTCCAAAATATCAGATAAGCGTGGCCTGGAATTCTGAGATACTCCACAAGTGGACCGCGCCGTGATAGTACTTTCATGCGATATTGATAGGCTGATAGCGTGTTATCATTCCTGGATGAGGCAGAAGCAGCACCTGTTGAGATAAAGGCAGATTAGATCTTCAGTTGAGCTAGTTTTAATCGAAATTTCTAAAGGGTTTTGGTAAAAATGGGTGTAAGACCAACAGAGTTGAAATACGGTCTTGAAGGGACCCCGACGCCGTAAATACAAACATACATAGACTGCTAAAATCATAACCCTTTTTTTGCTTTAGGACGTCATAGTAACCCCCCAGTACATCTCTCCGAACACCCCATAGAAGTTTTATTTTAACCTTTAAGTAACTATACCGACTCATACTAAGTCCAAATGGGTTCAATGATTTTAGTCGCCGGTGTATTTTTTTTTTAAATCTCGGCAAAGCGATATGCGTCATTTTCGTCGTGGTTTCAATGTGTTATTCTTCCTACACTTTTAGGGCCTTGTCCGAAGCCACCAGCAACGACGTCGAGGTGGAAGAGTTCTGATCGACAATTAGGTATTTGAGTGTAATAAAGGGAATCATCGACCCAAAATTCCCCTATTTTTTATTTTATTTATCTATTTAGTGTACATAGTAATGGCCCAAAATCAAACATCTCTTTTAAAATAGTTTTTATTTTTTTGTTTATTTTCTTGTAAGTGTTTAATTTTGTTTATTTTGCCGTTTCTGTGAGAGTTTTTGTGTTATGTTTTACTGTTTGCTTTTATTTTCTATAATATTTGTACGCCTTCACGGCAAAACATAGCGTCCATTTAATTAACCTAAGACCTTTATGTAATACCTATGTTTCACAAATAAATATTCTGATTCTGATTCTGATCCGACGTAAAAGATTCTGGTTTGAATACAATCCAAACTCTGCGTGTCTGACTCTTTCACGCAATAATTGCTGAAGCACAGGTACACCACCAGGTGACCTGGATTAGGGCATACAATGAAATTTTACTTGAGCGAAGCCGCGGGGAAAAACTAGTACAAAATATACTCAAATGAAACCTCTCTTTTAAAAAGAATAGATAAATCTTTCCAAAAATTGTTTTTAACCATAAAAGGACTTTTGATGTCATATATTTATTTAATTTGATCAATTTCTCGAAAGTTGCATCACACATCTTTCATTGGAACAATATTTCCTTCTCAATTGCATATTTAAGACTACAGGAAAATCTGTCAACAATACCTGCTAGTACTCAGTAAGTCTAGACCGAGTGACGTATCTAACTTACGCATATTTCCTTGTAATTTACGTGTGCCATACCTATTTGTCCGGACAGAGATCCTTTTGGGAACAATCGGCTCTTTCACCATAAGATTCTTACATGTATATCCTGGCAGAGAATAAGGTCATCAAGCATCATCATCATGGAGTAAAATTTTTATGAATGGCCTGGTGTTTGATTGAGAACGACTTGACCAACCGTCAATGTTAAAAAGTAAGTAGCACTCGAATTTTTGTTGACATCGCGACATCGTCTATGGTTATAGAAGGGCCGCAACGTGACTGTTAACATCCCTTTGTGCCTATGTTGTCTTTATTGAAAAATCGGCCTGTCTCGATCCTGATCGACCTGATGGAAAGTGGATGAGGTCTATGACGGAACGAGCTTGCCCAGAAGATGCCTTTTCACTCTTGCTTTAAAAACAGACTTGTTAAAAAATGTGGTAAGGAACACGGATGCCGGCAGAGAGTTCCACACTTTAGCTTTGCGCAGAATAAACGCGGCGGAGAAACCTTTTCACTGTTCGGGATAATCTTTATGGAAGAAAAGAGGTAGTGGGCTAAAATTTACCACGCGGGACCCTTGGCGGTTGGTAGATATTACAAGCATTCGATACCATACCATGTTTTATTTTGGCATTTTAAGAACAGTAGTGCAAAGCAAAGTGTCTGGTTGGGCTCGAACCCTACGTCCTATGACATTCACGTCGAGGGCAGCCAGCTGCCAGCTGGGCCAATGGTGGCCCATTGGTTACTCTCGTCCTCATTTGTTCTCATATTAAACATTGATAGGATACGTATAACCTTAAAACTAGGCCACGTGCAGGTATACCCTATAATTTCGTGAATGGTGTTCTGACATATCCACTTTGTGCTCGTAGTTTTTCGGCCAATGTTGGGGATGCTAGCCACTTGAGAGCACATGATAGACCAGCACACCAACGCTCTCAACAACCTTCCTAGAAATCCACCGAATGCAGTTGCTGTGGCCGAAATCGGCTAGAAACCAAGGCCATCAAACCAAGGACTTGTATCCCTATAATAGTACGTGTCTTTACTACAATAAATTCCTACACGTGGAAACTCAATGTAATTCAGTGTAATTGCGTGTCTGAGGTCCGTTATACAACTATGTTTCCCAGCAAACATCCCCGAAGCACCGGAGGTTCTAAAAGTTAGCTCTGAAACACATGTTGTCGATAAATATTTAGTGGCTCTAGTAACATTTGTCAGTGAAAATTAAATAAGTATGTTTTCCTTTTGAATTACGAAGCTATATCTACACATATTATACAATAAAGTCCCTTTTGTTGTGTCTGTATGTGTGACCACGATTTTCTTTGAAACTGTACAACGGTATTTGATGCGTTTTCAACCAAAATTTTGCGAATCAGTATTTAACTTACATATAGCAAAGAATATATCGATGTTTCCAAGGATTGCCGCTCAGATCGCTAGTTTACACAACAACTTAAAAAACTAAAATCAAACAAACCAGAATTAAGATATATAAAGCAGGATATAGCAGACATAGTACTAACAAAGATTACAGCACACATAGTGCTAACAAAGATTACAGCACACGTGTGTAAAGTAACAAAAGAGATCTTCTATCTTCAAAACATCCGGAAAAACCACTGGGACAACACCGCCACCGTTTTGCAGCTTCTGTACTCAAATTAGAGATTACAGACTACACATCGCGAGTAGTAATACCTCTGGCACATAACACCATCTTACTTCCATCTATGTAAGATGATGAAGTCCATCTTCATACATAAATAATATGCATGTATGATCTAAATAATCGTCATAATCACCATATTCATACATACGAATGTTCCGAGTATGAATTTGCCCATGCGAGCACACTCACGGTTCGATAGAAAACATCCAGCATGATATTTACCGATGTACCTATGTACACGGTTTTCTAGGGAACACCGGAACCCGTATGCGCAGGCGCGGCCCTGACTCATGGTATCTGAAGTGAAGCTTATTCTGCAACAATTTATAACACATAAAGCAAGTATGGTATATTACAAGATGTAAACGATCCCTTCACGAAGCCGTCAACCAAGCTTCTGTACATCAAACTCTACTCAAAAATTATTGCTCGGAAACGACTTTTTTTTGGGCGTGAACAATCACGTTTTACGCTAGGACTCAATATAACGCACTCAAAACATTTTGCTGATGAATGCACTGAATAGTACGGGGATCGTAGAGGTATGTAAAGTTATAACATAAAAAACTTCTATTAAAAAAAAATGTGAAAATATGGGAACTTTGACCCCCAATATCTCCGTAACTAGAAGGTGTGTTACAGCTGTTTTTTTTTAATAACCGCCGAAAAGATGATATTTTTTTTTAATAACGGAAGATGGACGGCGCCGCCGAGGCCGGCCCAGAAAGAGGTGGCGAGACGATCTGGACGCGTACAGCGAGGGCTGGTTCGAGGAGGCACGGGAACAGAGCACATGGAAGGAATTGGGGGAGGCCTTTACCCAGCAGTGGGACAGTACAGACTAATAAAAAATAAAAAAATAATAAAAAAAACGACGAACAATTTCTTTCGGGGGGTTCAGAATGAAGTACTGAATACGTGGTATCCGTTTTAGCGTTGTTGTCCTTTCCATCTTGTGTAAAGACTTACCCCGCACTTTAAACCATACCATAAGGAGATATGCTAAGGATGATTTCCAAACGGCTCGTATCGCATCGGATCTGAACGGATTTTACAATCTTTAAACGACATTAAATCGTGTACACAGTATTTAAAGTCTATATTACCAAGCCGCGCACAACAGTTTGACCGCGAGCGTTTCCATTACACACGATCGTAGCCGAAAGTATGCTGCGACGCGCGATCGGCTTCGTTCGTCTGTCGTCATATCCGAGACGGTAAAAATAAAACTATTTGACTAGGCGTAGAAACGGATACGTTCGCAAACGACGGTACGGAACCGATCGGTTGTCGCCGCATCCGTTCGTATCCTTTCCGATCCGATGCGATGCGAGGCATTTGGTGGAAATCATCCTTTATTGTTTTACTTGATGTGTTAATTTCGTGAAGCTAGTAAAAATCTAATAGACATAATATGCAGAATAACGCTGCTGTTCTCTTATCGGCTGAGTGTTCGAGCTCGCCGCCTAGTTCGCTTCCCCGTTCCATCATGTTATCTAAATGCCGCGCTAGCTCTTATACTATGTGTGTTTAGATTATGTGGGTGAGAGGAGACTGTCATTAGATAGGAAACTGTTTTATGAATATCGTGTAGCGACGTAAAACAATGTATTTCAGAAAATTTTCTTTGTGATGTCGCCAAAGTTTAAATAAAACTCAATACATCATACAACTTTTGTCAACGTCAACCGCATGCACGATGACCGCTGAGCAAAAGTCTCCACAGGTTGGGTGCCGGCAGACGAACGGCGCCGCCGAGACCCGCCCAGAAAGAGGTGGCGAGACGATCTGGACGCGTACCGCGAGGGCTGGGTCGAGGAGGCACGGGTACAGAGCACATGGAAGGAATTGGGGGAGGCCTTAGTCCAGCAGTGGGACAGTACAGGCTGATAAAAAAAAAACATAAGACGTAAAACATCTTTCACTCTGTAAGTTGAGGAGTAATTTTGCAGTCAAAGCAAGTTATGTTGTCAATAGAGATCGCGTATTGAAAAATACCTAAGTAAAAGAAAAAAACACCCAGGAAGGTTTCCCCAATCTACGTTCTCGTACCCCTTTTCAGTTCACCCTCGCTCTTTCCCGTTAGTTTTATGTACAGTCACGAGCGTGGTGCTCGTGACTGTACCACAGTACGATTTATGTTTGTACTCACGAAGATCCTCGTTTTCACGGAAAACTAAAGTTTAATGTATAAGCTTTGAACCTTTGCTTAATAGTTTGTAAGGTCTCCAATTATATTTTTATTAAATTACTAGATGTTGCTCGCGACCTTCGTCCGTGAGAAATTATTATATAATACTTGCTGTGCCCGGCGTTGCAATGCATCTTTTTTACCGTACCCTACCTACACCCTAATCACTTAGCGTTGTGAAGAAAGACCTATTCTCATACCAACCAAATACACATTTTCATCATCATCATCATTTCAGCCGAAAGACGTCCACTGCTGGACATAGGCCTCCCCCAAGTGTCGCCACATTGACCGGTCCAAACACATAAAAAAAAATGTCGAGCTGTTTTGGAGGAGTGCGACCGCAAACACCGTGACACGGGATCAATACAAAATCTGATTAAGTAATCTAAATATATAAAATATTTAGATTACTTAATCAGATTTTGTTAACAATTTCAAGGGTTTCATTTTTTTCACACAAAACCCTAGTCCTTTTCTAAAATAAGGTTACCTAAGTTACTTCTTATAACATCAGCTATCTGCCAATAAAAGTCCCGTTTAAATTGATCCAGCCCTTTCGGAGACTAGACGGAACAAACAGAAAGACAAAAATTTTAGAAAATGTTTTTTTTTCCATAGTTATAGGTACCGTGTATACTTTTATACTTTCATATGCGTTCAGTAAAAAGCTGTTAAATGAAATTAAAAACAGATACTTCTATTTTATTTATTTGTACAAATATGAATTACATCCATAATAATCACACAATACAATACTCTCCGCGCACGCACACACATTGACACCACACATACACACTCTTAACCCAAATTAACATCACCCACCTACACACCTCCTATTTACGAACCCACTCTTCACAGCTTCACTCACACACCCACACCTTGTGTTGTGTGTACAGGGCGGGTGTTTGTGTGTGAGTGGCCGCCCGCCCTGGCATCTCGCCCGCCCTAGCCGCGCCTACGGAGTGATGAATGTTGTTGCTACGAGAATGTTCTTTGTTCTTGTATGAGGCGTCGGCGTCTGTCAGGGAGAATGAGTGGGTTGAGTCTGTTTATATGTAAATGTATAGTATGTGTGTGTATATGTAGAGTGTGTGCATGTATACATAATTGTAGATATGTAGGTAGATTTAATCAAATGTTTTCTTTTTAAATTTTATTCAAAAGCAAATTATGCTTAGTCTCGTAATAAAATAGTTTTATTAATTTTAACTTTGTCTTTGGAATTATAAATGAATGTTACACTACTTGTTAAATAGAATGCGGAAAAACTCTATAACACGTAGGAAAACATAAAAGCAAGTGCAGCAACAGCTCTTTCATTCATTTCAGTAACAAGGAGACATTAAAATCGGGTGGATCTTTAAATACTGTTTTTCTTAAATAAGGAATACTTGATCATCACTCGACTAGCGTCCTTAAATAAAATACATTCAAGGAAAATCCGCAATATACCCCACATAGAATATTTTCTACCACTATTATTATACTT
The DNA here is from genome assembly GCA_963576755.1 of Noctua janthina. Taxonomy (NCBI): domain Eukaryota; kingdom Metazoa; phylum Arthropoda; class Insecta; order Lepidoptera; family Noctuidae; genus Noctua; species Noctua janthina. The sequence goes on along the minus strand of OY755068.1, from coordinate 9,447,666 downwards.
TGTCTGTATCCAGAGCAAATCGATCTTGAACGAACGCCCCGACATCATAAAGTCATAAAAGAGACATTCCCACAGGAAAATGGCTTCAAATTCCAATACATAAGGGCTTTTATTGCGTGCGCTCCCCGCGGTTTTTCCCTAGAGAACCATCTTTGCCCGTTCCATATTAAATTGTTCTATAACTTTGTAGACTCCATTCCAATTTAGACTCAATACTTCTCTGCTAAGATTCATTTTCGGATACCACTTCTCATTTTAAGAGAATCGATCTCGTTTCTTATTCCTTTTTTGAATGACTTAAACGACACTCATCCTTGTCATTTGAATTTGAGCCGTATTGTTGTGATTTTTTAATGGGTTTGTGGGCGAGTTTGGCTTGAGATGGTGTTAACAGGGAGTTCAGTTGTATCTGTTGGTGTAGAATGATTTCATTCAAGATTGAATGAGTATTGCTATTGGTTGAGAGGGATGTGAGAGCACATTATACATGAGAGGAACTGTTATTATATATTACATACCAACAATAAATGTAGATAAGTCAGTAAGATTTTTTTCTTTTAAATTAGCTTCTATTGTTTGACAATCCTTCAACATTTTTTTCGGCTTTTAAAACATGCTTGTCAAAATAAAAGTGAACACTTACAGTCAACTGCGTAACAATTCGTCACTGATGGAGCTTCTATGCCGTAGTAGTAAGGGTGATTTTCGTAGAGCAAGTTTTACCACTGAAATGCGGTATACCTTCTTTCTTGTTTTTATTCATTATTGTACACACAAAATAACATAAAAATTGCATTGGTATACAAGATTAAATTCACGAAACCGTCAACCAAGCATTCTGGACATCAAACTAAGTAAGTCTACGCAAAAATTATTGCGGAGAAACTACTTTTTTTTTGTGTGAAGAATTACGTTTTACGGTAAGACTCAATGTAACGCACTCAAAACATTGTGCTGATGGATGCATTGAGTAGCACAGGAGTTAAGTGAAAAAGTTGAAACTTTGACCTCCAATATCTCCGTAACTTGAAGGTTTAAGTCTAAAACAAAAAAAAAATCGTAATGATGGGGAGAATAACCGCGCCGCGGCTTTGTTAAGGGTATTTTTACATCCATTATTTAGCTTATGGTACTCGTATAATGAGTAATAGAGAAGTATGGAAGACGAAGACATGCTGCGCCGACTCCAAATGAATAGGGATAAGGTCAGAAGAATCATGATGATTTAGCTCAATGTAAGCAGGGATAGCCTAGTGGTGTGACCATCGGACTGCCAAGTCATAGGTCTCGAGTTCGAACCCAAGACACGCACCTCTGATTTTTCGGATTCATGTGCGTATTGTATAATTATCACTTGCTTCGGTGAAGGAAAACATCGCGAGGAAAGCAGCATGTTTGAGAGATGTCTCTCGACGGCATGTAAAACCAAGTCTTAGGCCTATGGGTGGTATAAAAACTGTGACACCAGGTTAGGCACTAACCACACGATAAAAGATAGGAGTTTAATGTACAAAGGCGAGCTTAATCCAGAATTGTAAAATAATACGTAGCTACAGTTCCCTGGAGAACTCTTGAATAATTATTCAAATAACACGGACATCGTTGTATTCCGCCTACATTATTACTAGCTACTATTGAATACTACAATTTATTTCCAGGCCTCCGCCTATGACAACATTACAGGACAGATGTTTCAGTTCTCGCGAATAATACTGTAAATAATGCCTAAGCTAACGTTAAAGTCATGGGCTTCTGTAATTTTCGTTAGCTTTACTGTTAATTAAGGCATGTTTACGTTTAGTAATTTCACTAGTCACTTAAATACCTCCATGCCCCTCTGTACTATTCAATGCATCCATCAGCACAATGTTTTGAGTGTATACGTTGAATCCTACCGTAAAACGTGAATTTACACCCTAATAAAAGTCGTTTCCCAGCAATAGTTTTTGCGTAGAGTTACTTAGTCTGATGTACAGAATGCTTGGTTGACGGCTTCGTGAAGGATCCGTTTACAACTTGTATACTTAGAAACCGGGAAGTAGTATCTCTACTACTATCTCATCATCAGTGCTGACTTCCCTGTAAACTGTTGGATAACTTGGTATTAAACTAAAAAAAAAAGAAAAAAAAAGAAAGAAAAAAAGGAATAATGTTTATTTGACGTCAGTTCATTAAGCACAGTTTAAAAAAATATTCAAAATAAAAATAATCTTAGCTTGGAAATAACTGAATATTAGATAATTTACAAGAACATTGGCACTCAAATAATGTTAAAACATGGTAACAGGCACTACCTGCAAAAAGGTGGTTTCTAAATATGCTATCTTTCGGCAAAAAAATTATAGCATCTCTAACTCCTGTACGTACGCCAAGCACATCAAGCTACTACAATCTGTCAAATTTCTTTAATAGAATTTCAACTTTATCGCTAAAGCATTAAGTTCAAGGATGATTCAGAAATTTTGACCGTTTTGGGTAGCTTGATGTGCAGGTGTTTGAGGTGCTTCAACTTTTTTGCAGACTATAAAAAATATGTATAGTTATAATAGTTCGCTAAGCATATTCCTTTTACGACGCCCTTAATTTTCTCCCGTAACCGCTGACTCACGACACCATGAAACGTGAAGAAACACCTCTTTGTTACAAAAGCCTTTGTTCTCATTCTGAAACTTTCTTGTTTAAATCTTATTTGTAGTACAGGAGTTAGGTTGTTTTTTTATATATACCTTTATAATTCAAATCTTTTATTGCTAATGTCCCTTTATTCTAATTAATGTTTTTGTAATTTTTTACTGGTAGTTAGCTGCATCTGGTAAGACTGGAAGCCGACCCCAATAAAGTTGAATAAGGTTGGAAAAATGATGACGTTTTTGTGATTTTTATTAAAATTTTATACACGTACAAATCAAATGAATGATGGAGGTAATGCAACCGTAGTCACGTTAGAATTCATGTATTTCAAGATCACTTTTGATAAAGCCAAATCCATAAACACAACAGAGACCACCTCAAAACAAATCGCATCCCAGACAAAGAAAATTAATCTACATTTTCCTCCCACTTTACCATTAAAATCCACGGCCAGTCGTCCCTCCCTAACTCTTGAACCAGGAGTATTGGTGCCAGGCGCTGTCTCAGGAGTTCACCCCCTAACTCCCCCCTCAAGGGAGAGAAGGGGTGGCGGCGATAATTAATATTCGAGCCTTCACCCCCACCGGCTCTTTCTTTGTGGGTTTTGTGAGACGTGTCTTGTAGCTTGAAAAATGTAAGTGGAAATATTGTGTGGAAAGTCTTTTAGGATAATGTTGTTGTAAAAACGTCGTGAAATTTATACATACTATTATTAAGGTGGTAGCGCCAGGGAAGCACGCGAAATTCAAATTTTCTTACGTTTTTTGCAATTTGCTGGTCAGTGTCAGGTTGAATGTTGATGAAAATATGAATCGAGCAAGTAACACGTATGTAGTTACAGAATTATAATCGTTAAAATCATAAATATAACCCTCTAAGTTCATTTAATTCCATTCAATAACTATTTCATGAAAAAGTCGTTTAATTTATGAAGATTTGAATTTCGCGGCTACCCTGGCGCTTCCACCTCAACGAAAGCCGATAAAACTTTGCATGCTGGTAGACCTTGACTTGGACTAGCACCATAGCATGTCATGTGGGATAATTTCTGACTTACACATGGGCGATGCCGCAGGTAAAAGCTAGTTTGTATTAAAAAATTGGTAGCGATGAAAAATTAATAGTTTTGGCTTCTGGGTTCGATTCCCTGCTCAGGCAAAGTATGATTAGGTTTTTCCATCAAGAACTTCTTAGCAGCAGCCACGGAGTCTAGGTTTGAGACGGATGAATGGCAATAGGCAGGCTCCCTATTACATGGGACTTAAACATAACTGGCGAAATGTGGGTGTACTATTAAGTCCACCTCTGCCCTTCGGGGATTACAGTCGTGATGTTATGTCTTTGTGGAACTACTAATAGTGAGTCAAAGCTGATCTTTCAATACATTATGACTCATACAATTGATGTATACCTTAACACGTACATAGACATATTCATAAGCCATTCAATTCTTAGAAACAGAACTTATTGAACCTGCATGTTAGTGTTACGAACAAAGGATGTAAAACCATCTTTCTTCTCTCTTTATAAGCTAGGTTTAGAATGGAACAAAGAACATGTGGATTTTGTAATAAAGAAATTACGTTTTTACAGATATTTAATAGCCTTTATGACGTGCATAACATTTTCTTGGTCTTCGGCTTAACATCATCCAAATTAACATCCAAAATTAAAACAACAGGAAAAAACGGTAAATTGAATAAATAATTGTTTGTTCCGACGAATCTCTCCGAAACGGCGGGACCGATTTTGACGGGACTTTTAGTGATAGATAGCTGATGTTATAAGGAACGACTTAGGCTTTTTTTATTTAAAAAAAAAATTGGGGTTCCGTGAAAAAAAATTAAAACCAATAATATTATGTATAGTAATATTTTTATAATAATATCACGCGGACGAAAGTCGCGGGGCACAACTAGTGATCACTATAATATTGTAATCTATCTCTGAAGAGGTAGATTCAAAAGTAGATACTTACAGGTGACGTAAACTGAATCACTTCAGGAATAACTGAAGAACTTAAGACACACCTTTGTCATCATATATTATTACGAAAGCGGTTTATACACTTTCAGGTGGTTAGCTCACTAAACAGGTATTTCCTTACTATAAGTAAGTGGGATAGTATTTTATTCAGGGTGTAAACAGACCCTTCACATAGCCGTCAACCAAGCATTCTGTACATCAAACTAAGCAACTTTACGCAAAAATTATTGCTGGGAATCGACTCTTTTTTTGGGGTGAAAAATCACGTTTTACGATAGGACTCGGTGGAAAGCACTCAAAGAATTATGCTGATTGATGGATTGAATAGTACGGGCGTCGTGGAGGTGTAAAGTAAAAATCTTACATTTAAAACAGGTATATAAAAAAAAAACTTGTGAAGAAATTGAAAATTTGACCCCCAATATCTCCGTAACTAGAAGGTTCCCAGGTATGGTCTAGAACAAAAAAATGATCGCAAAGACGGGGAGAGCCTTTAGGTTATCTTAAGGGTCTATTTACACCCTTTATATCACGTCACAGCACAGTGTCTATTTATGTCTATCTTATGTATTTGATGATAACGATACTCATGATGTATGTGTCGGATCCGGTCATAGGTACGGGCTTAAAATGAGTCGCAAGTACGCAGTAGTGACATCACGCGACCTACTTACAAGTCTACCCACACTGCAGCTTGCTTCTACAGAGCCCTGATGTTTTGAGCTCGCAGAGAGGACGACATTCAATGTCTGATCGCGGCGGAGTTGAGACGCCTTGGAACTGTACCCGATTCATTGTGCCCCGTGATACTGGGTTAAGTTGTAAACTCAAGTAATTCATTAGTTTTGATAGAAACAGTGTATCGCACCCAGTGTGTTTTCATATCACGAAACCTATCTTCTGCCCACATGATGTACGAGCCTAACGGAGTAAATCTTGACATATCCGACATATGGAATACCATATCTTAGTACGTTTAGTTTTAGAAAGATTATTCTTTTTTAACATTTTCTTATCGTAATGCTTTTGCACACTAAAGTGCCTTTTGATCCGTAATATAGGTTGTATTACCTAAATAAATCAGTTTTACAGCTTCTTTACACCAAAGAGCGTTGTAACATCATACGTGTCTTATTTAATCATATCTTTACAAGTGCGTCAACTCTCTCAAGTTAATTTCTCAAAATCTTAGGTAAGTCGTTGTTCGTTAAAGTCGTTTACGATCGAATAAAAAAACAGAGCTGAATTAAAAAGCAGAAATCTGTATTGCCTAACCTTGATTTCAGGTCGTTTTTGCCAAGTTAAATTAACTGAAAAATACCGGAGATTACCGTAGAATATACAGGGTGCAAGGGACACCGACGTACATGCGTTTACCACGTATTCAGTACGTCACTCTGAACACCCCCATAAATAAATTTTTCATAGCAAACTTAAAAAATAAACAGCTGCGTCCTACACAAGTTCAATACATCATCTTTATCATCATCATCATCATCATTTCAGCCGAAAGACGTCCACTGCTGGACACAGGCCTCCCCCAAGTGTCGCCACATTGAGCGGTCCCGTGCGTCTCACATCCAGCGGATCCCTGCAACCTTTACCAGGTCATCGGTCCACCTAGTGGGAGGCCTTCCAAAGCAACGGACGTTCAATACATGCACGGTCAAAATGCATGTGACAGCTGTTTTTTTTATTAATGCATTAAATGCTACCCTGTATAAATGCTTAAGATTAATAAAGATACCACTGAAGTGTAAAAGCTTTGAAAGATGCCGCGATGATTGGTATTTACAGTTTCAGTTTATGAGTCTTACGTATGCTGATGAATATGCTACATGTTGTGCAGATGTTACGGATAAGGGACTTCCCGGTTTATTATTGAACTCATTATAAAATTTCAAGATAACTCAACAATAAATAGGTAAGTATGATAATTATCTAATCTACCTTCAATGTTATATTCCATTTTCTTGGATCTCACGCAATCTATACTAATAAGTTCTAAGCTAAATTAGTAAGAGGATTTAGAGTAAACGTCATCACAAAGAAAATTTGTAGGTACCTACGAAGGCGGAAAGTACTCCCTTACGGTGAGTGCCAGGGTAGCCCGCGACTTTCGAATTTTCTTACACTTTTTGCAATTTGCCGATCAGTGTCAGTCTGTATGTTGATTAAAATATGATTCGCGACCGTAACAAAAATTACTTTAATGAGTTATAATCGTTATAATCATTAAAATCATCAAAACAACACGATATTTTAATCAACGTACAACCTGACACTGTCCTGCAAATTGCAAAAAACGTAAGAAAATTTGAATTCCGCGAGTTACCCTAGCTTCCACCTTAGTTGTAATTGTAGTACTCCCTGATTAATGTTCATTTTGTTATGAATGATGCCAAATTGTATTTTTGAAATTTCGAACCTAAATCTATCTACCTATATCTATACCTGGGAAAACACCTGAATGCAGTTTGACGGAAATTCCCGTAACATCACCCGTTTATCACACAGAGATTTCTGAGTACAGATACCAGAGGAAAACTGCAGTACAGTAGTAATACAGCGATTCATTCTCTTCAAAACCCATGTACGTGGCACCATCCTACACAACCGCATACCACTATATAACTAGAAGATTATAGTCAGTACATAATCTCTTTACTTCCACACTCAGTTCAAAACCAACTTTATTCATCGGCCATAAGGTTGAAGTTCAGTCCAGGATGAAGGCAGTTCATCTACATCTCGCGAGCGACAAGGACGCAAGATTCCGTGAGATTAGAAGCCAAGGTATTGATCGCTCTCCCCGGGACCGGGTGGTGTGAGGGAGGGAGACCATTTCGTTAATCTCGCTGCCATGTCTGTTCGGGGTGTATTTGAAATGGATTTTCAGTACAAATGGGATGGGGTGCGCTTCTTTGTGTAAATTGTAGGCTTTCTCACTATGAAGGGTTTTATCGGTAAGTGAGGAATGAATTATGAATGCTTCCGTTAGGACTATCTTTGGAAGATCACATAAAATTACTTTTTAAAGAATACCTATGCCTGTGATCCCCGAAGACTTACATAAAATACAACCGCACACCGCCATTTTCTTTTTTAAAGCACGTGTTTTAGTATGTTATGCCGGAACTTTTGACAAAAAATGACTTTTTTTTATGAAAAGGTTAAAAAATATTGAAGACACAAAATAGAACCGTAGCATACTACTGTTTCTGTCTACCTCACTACTCATTTTACGAAATAGTGTAACTTTATAAAGTATTACTTTTTAGTAGAGAAATAATAAACTTCAGATTGCGTTCTATTCAACCGTCGTACTATCGTGACCTCATATATTCAGGGCGTGGCACTTATCTGAAAGGTTTCAAAGATATTGTTAGTTACGAGTACAGTAGGCAACTTAAAAGTGATTTTCTCCTACTGTTTTAATAGTGTCTTTATGCTGTCATGAACATAGTAATTTGGAGTCCATACTAGATTTTGTTTCATTGAGAAACCTGATCAATTTGATGGTCTCAGTCACATCCTGAAATATGACTGAAATATGCTGTACAGCGTACATATTAGTGGTCCTGACTGTACTAGTTTCTCAAATACTTCAGTGCACATTTCATGACTATTTGGTAACCGATCGATGCTTATTAGATCGTGTAAATTGAAGCACTCGTTGTTCGCAGGATGTAACGCAACGCATAACTAGATTTTAGTTCGGTGATGTCGGCTAAGGAAAACTGGGCTGTTGCCAATCAACTGCGTTGAGCGGATGATTATTGAGAAAGTCCGTGTGGATTTATTTTCAGAAACGACCAAGCCAGATCCTTTTTACCGCACTGAGGAGGGTAATGTGTTTTTCAGCCTATACAGGGTGTAAACGGATCCCTCACGAAGCCGTCAACCAAGCATTCTGTACATCAAACTAAGTAACCATACGCAAAAATTAATGCTGCGAAACGTTTTTTTTTTGGGGTGAAAAACCCCTTTTTAAGGTAGGACTCGATGGAACGCACTCAAAGCATTGTGCTGGTGGATGGATTGAATAGTACTGGTATTGTTACACCCATTATATGTATGTTTGTTCCTTTGTGGAACTCTAAGAGACCAAACGCGTGGGCCGATTTTGATGATTCTTACGTCTATGTATATTACGAATATGGTTTTCTAGCGCATGGGATCAAAAAATGGGACAGGGATTCTAAGATGCATCAGGTAATTCTAATGATATTTTTTTTTCAAAATGATAAAAACAGCAACAAACAGTAACAGAGAAAGAGTGTTAACAGTTACAAAAGTCACATTTTCGTAACTCATTGAATAGAATTAGATCAAAGCACATGGAGAGCAGCGGTGGCCCAGTGGTGGAGACCCCGACTTACGAGCAGTAAGTCGTGGATTCGAACCCAGCCAGGCGCATTACTTTGTGTAAGTTATTTCATCACCACTGCTCTCAAAACGGTGAAGGAAAACATCGTGAGGATACCGGCATGTCCTAGAAACAAAAATTCGAAGACATGTGACACCTACCAACCCGCACTGGGCCCGCGTGGTGGATTATAGCCCATTCCCTCTCATAGAGAGGAGGCCTGCGTCCCAGCAGTGGGAACATTAATAGGCTGATTATGCTTATGCTACACGGATTGAATATGCCTTTTGCCTAACGGAAAAAATGCTCGAAATATAGTCATATATTTCGAGCATTTTTTTCCGTCCAGGTTGCGCAGAAAATCGCGTACACAAGTTACTTAGTTGCTATTACAGTGTAATAGCCAATCCATCATTCATAAGTGTAATTTTTCGGTACATTACATCCACGTCTCGAGTTTCCTTCGATTGAGCAAAGCGAACCAAATCAGAGCGTTGAGGAATCACAGTCCAATGAAACGATTAAACGAAAGAGCATCGCGTGCAGACCTGCAGTGTTGGTTACACACATCTTGCTAAATTGATAATAATGTACCTTTTCGTTATGTATTGTAAATCTTCCTTTTGGAACCGTTCCTTAGACTCGAAAACCGTGAAGCCATTCTTTGGTTTTCTCACGAATTAAAATCGTTAAAATCTGTCATAAAAAACACACACAACCATTAATGACAAGTTTCCAGTATTAGAAATTCGATTAAACTATATACAAATAATAAAAATTTAAGTGTCTTTTTGTAATTTCAAAATAACAGTTTTTTACTGAATGCATAACGGCCTACTCATAACAACAAAACATTTTTTTAATTCGCGTGTTTGTTCCGGCTAATCTCCGAAACGGCTTGAATGATTTTGACGTGACTTTTACTGGCAGATAGCTGATGTTACAAGGGGTAAATTAGTCTACTTTTATTATAGAAAAATAATTAAAAAGCCCTTGAAATTGGTAACAAAATCCGATTCAAAAAACGAAGTAATAGTTTTAGAATGAACTGCAGCTAGAAAATTCAATGTAATTGCCCTAATAGCCCATTAACCCTAGTACGATTCAAAACACTTCTGAATAAGCCCTTAATTAATAGAGAAATGAGAATATAATTACGGCTGTGTAAAAAGTAAGTATTAATTATGCATTTAATGTTGTAACGATAGCATAACTCATCGTTCAAGTAATATGTGAGGTAGAGCGCGCGACTTTAGCGTCAGGGTTGCCAAAACCGTGATAAAAATAGTATTCGTGAAATTTATTATTTTTCAGGCTTCACAGACATTTTCTTCAATTAAAAATAAACAGACCTGTGTATGATAGTGTTTATAAAGCAACAATGTTATTTAATAAAACCAAAAACCAAAGTAGACGATATCTATTCATTTACAAGAATTAGTGCAGTATATTACAACTAAAAAACCCGACTACTGAATAAAATGTAGCCTATGTTACCCGGGCCATAATAGCGAATCGATTGACACCTTATTCATCAAAATCGGATGAACGGTTTAGGCGCTACGGAGGCACATACGTAAATACAAACACATACATAGACTGCTAAAACCATAACCCTTCCTTTTGGCTTCGCTGTAGTCGGGTAAAAATTTAATCCTAACCGTACCGTAAAATGCATAAATATACACTAGGGTACGCAAAATACTAAAACGATTTGCCAATATTGCGAAACTGTTATAACTTGTTAAGTACTACAAATTACGAATCTGAAAAGCATGTAGTTGAAAATAACGTAAACACAACTAACACAATAAAACTGCACACCCATCATTTCCCGCCAACCCTAATCAGCCGCTGCTTCTCAGCTGCGCGGGCGCACAAGATTTGCATAGCGCATACGCAACGTGTGGAAAAGTGGCTTTATGCAATTACACAGACGACTCGTTCTTGTGACGGCTGCAAGTCTTTGTTATTATTTATGTAAGACTAGCTCTGCCCTGCGGTTTCAGGCGTCATTTCTGTTTTTACTCGGCTCTTAAGGACCGTAGCGTGATGTTAAATAGCTTATAATCTTCCACAAGACTTGGGCTATAAAATGTTTCTTATTTTTTCAGGTCCGACAGGTAGTTCCGGATATTACCACGTTTAAACAAACTAATTCTACAGCTTTATTTTATAATACTAGCTTTAGCTCGCGGCTTCGCTCCTATCATCATCTGCCTAGCCTTTTCCCAACTATGTTGGGGTCGGCTTCCCGTCTAACCGGATGCAGCTGAATACCAGTATTTTACATGGAGCGACTGCCTTTGACCCCCACAACCCAGTTAGTACCGGGTAATACGATACCCCTTGGTAAGACTGGTTGTCAGACTTTTTCGGCCTCTGACTACCTAACGACTGTCAAAGATCCATATATGACAGCCGGGACCAACGGCTTAACGTGCTTTCTGAGGCACGGAGGAAACTCGGTATGTAATGGGTGGTCACCCATACACAGACCAACCTAGGCAAGCGCGGCTTAACCAAACATTGACCCGAGCGGCTGTTATTATTTAGCCACGAGCTCGCGGCTTCGCTCCCGTTGTACTAAAATACCCCCACGAGAACGTTTTAAATGTAGCTTCACGTTAATGAAAGATTTTTTGGAATCGGTTCACTAGTTCCGAATGTTACCCCCTACATACAAACTTACAAACAAATACCTTTTTATAATATTAGTATAGAAACAAAGATTAGTATAGATAACGTACAACAATAACAAAAGGTCTAGATTGTGAGTGAATAAGGTTTTAATGTGACTTATGAAAAGCAGAGGTGTTATTTTGTTGTCGAATTGTTACAGGACATTGCACTTTGTAATTTCTTGCTGATTGACTATTTTCGTTCGCCTTCACACTAGTTCGGCTCTGAGAGTTTCCTGCCCGTCCATTGGGAACTGTCTGTACACCTTAGATAGTCTACCACAGGGAGCTTTGTAAACTCCATAGATTTCTTTTTTCATAAGCCTATAAGGCCCAGCCACTGTTGGACAAACCTCCTGAAACGATTTGAGTACCGATCCATCGTTTATTTCTTCTTCTTCTACATCTATCTGCTTAGCCTTTTCCCAACTATGTTGGGGTCGGCTTCCAGTCTAACCGGATGCAGCTGAATATCTGTATTTTACATGGAGCGACTGCCTATCTGATCTCCACAACCCATTTACTATGCAACATGGTTCCCATTACTGAAACTGGTGCTCAGACTTTCTGGTTTCTAACTATCCGTAAGGACTGTCCAAGATCTACGAATGACAGCCCATAGCATTCCTCGTAAACATAAATCTTCCTCTTCTTATTTTGTATCGATCTTAACTAAATCTCGTGGAGGAAGCTCGTGGCTAAATAATACACAGCCGCTCGAGTCGATCTTCAGGTTAAGCCGCGCTTGCCTAGGTTGATCCGTGGAAGGGTGACCGCCCATTACTTATCGAGTTTCCTCCGTGCCTCCGAAAGCACGTTAAGCCGTTGGTCCGGCTGTCAATTGTAGATCTTTGACAGTCGTTTAGTAATCAGAGGCCCGAAAGTTGACAACCAGTCTTACTAAGGGGTATCGTATTACCCAGTACTTACTGGATTGTGGAGTTCAAATAGGAAGTTGCTCCATGTAAAATACTAAAATTCAGCATGCATCCCGTAAGACAGGAAGCCAACCTCAACATAGTTGGGAAAAGGCTAGGTAGATGTTGATGGTATATCTCATCAAAAAAACTTGGTCCCAAGGTTGATGGCCAGGCTTTTTATGTCCTCTAAGGTGCAGGTGTACTATATACTTTTTGCGCTCCAGCAAGAGATCCATGGTCAGGTCTAGAGCATAGCATTCAAGTTGATGTTAGGCTGAATTAAGACCCCGATAAATACCCACAGACTGCCTCGTTGGTCAAGAGGTCCTGGATTCGATTCCCAAGTCGGGCAAAGTGTTATTGGGCTTTTCCATAAGGAATTTCTCAGTATCAGCCACGGAGTCTGGATTTGTGCCCGGTTGATGGCGATAAGCACGAACCTCTGTCACATGGGACTTAAACATAACTGGCAAAATGTGGGTGTGGGGTACTCCTCTGCCTAACCCTTCGGGAATAACAGGTGTTATGTTATGTTATGTTTAAATACCCACAGCTAGAAAATCAATAAAATTCCCTACTCCTTAATAAATTCCTGTCCATAATATAAGCGTCTACACAAACAACACATCAAGTGCGCTGTCGGCACCATAGCGTCCCGGCGGCGCATGCGCATTGTATTCAAATGCGCGCGCAGGTCGGACGCGATCACAGGCGAGACAGCTGACCCCGGCCAGTCAATTAACGCGTTCTGTTTGTAGGTGCATGTAACTAAAAATGAGGGTTTTAAATTATGTATCGGGCTGTATATGGTTTATGGAGTTTTGAAAAAAGTATCGCTTTGTAGGAGGTCGTCTTTGTCAGTTGTTGATACCACAGTCGATACTACATAATACGAAATGGAACGACTGTCACAGATCTACAAATGACAGCCGGAACCAGCGGCTTAACGTGCTCTCCGAGGCACAGAGGAAACTCGGTATGTAATGCGTGGTCACCCATCCACGGACAAACGAGCGACAGCCTATCTGACCTCTACAACCCAGTTAGTGCTGGGTTGTCAGACTTTTGGGCCACTGACTGCCTGTAACGACTGTCAAAGATCTACAAATGACAGACGGTACCAACGACTTAACGTGCTTTCCGAGGCACTGAGGAAACTTTAAAACCATGTAAAGGGTGGTCACCCATCCACGAACCAACATAGGCAAGCGAGGCTTAACCTGAAGATCGACTCCTCGAGTGGCTGTTATTATTTAGCCACGAGCTCTTATAGTCTAATCGAGAGTGATTGTCCAAAATGGTACCAATGATTGCACCACACGACAATATTGATAGATAACTTCGGAAAACCTTATATTGGTCACAAGTAACTGTTTGGTCTCGATTCTTTATCTTATCGCCTTCAGTAATTCGTAAATAATACCTAGATCTTATATCTACGATAATATTTATGTCTCTACAAAATATTTTCTACCCATTATCTGATAACGAGGATTTAACCGACGCCAAATAAGAATTTAGATTGGTTATAAATAACGCGATTTATTTTAAGTATCAATCATCCGTTGGAAATAAATACATATAAATACGCGAAAAAGAAAAATATTTTCAGAATTTTTTTTTTACCCAAAACAAATAAAGTCGAACAATGGATCACAACTGGGGATACAGGATGGGAGGACCCTATTTAGATCCTGATCCAGTTGGCGGCTGAACTTTGCCTTCACCATCAGATGGAAGGTAGCAGAGACACCAAAGAACATCGTTTCTTCTACACAAGGTATAAACAGATCCTGGGCGTCGGGGGTCACGTGGTGGCTCCCGGCCACCGTAGGCGCGGGCCTGTTGTCGGCGAGTTATGGGCTAGCCCGCCGTCCGGCCGTCTTATGACGACAGGCCGTGTCGATGGCGCGTTCGTGTTCCACGCGCGCCTCAAAGAGATGCCAGTAACCGAGTAGAGGTCCGCATGGGCCGATGCCTGCCAGGGCTGCAGGACTGTTCGAAAGAGATACCGTGGCCCTGGAACACAAAGGGCAAAGAAGGAACATGGATGAGTTTTAGTCAGTACAAGTCTGACACTCCCTTCCGCTCCACCCAGAGTAGGGAGGGGCATTTGATGGTTTCCCACCCAAAAAAAAAAACAGATCCTTCACCAAGCCTTCTGTACATATCAAACTAAGTAAGTCTACACAAAAGTTATTGCTGCGAATCGACTTTTTTATGGTGAAAAATCATGTTTTACGGTAGGACTCAATGTAATGCACTCAGCAAATTTTGCTGATGTATTGAAAAGTACGGGGGTCGTGGAGATATTTGAAATAAAGTTATAACATTAAAAAAGTCAATTAAATTATTTTATTTTTAGCCTATTTTTTTTTTTTAAGTCGTTGTATATTTCTAAATGCTCTACAAAATAATCCATTTTAATTTTATAAATGCGAAAGTAACTCTGTTTGTTTGTTAAGTTTTCATGACTAAACGGCTGATTGGATCGTAATTAAAGGCAAGGAGATAGATTATATCCTGGGGAATGATATAGGCTATCGTTTGTTTCTCACACATACACCTGAAAATTTCCACACGAACGAAGTGGCGGGCAACAGCTAGTTTGAAATAAAGTTATAACTTTAAAAACTTATATTTAAAAAAAAACTTGTGAAAATGTTGGAACTTTGATCCCAATATCTCCATAAGTTGAAGGTACCCAGGTATAGTCTAGAACAAAAAAATTATCGCAATGACGAGAAAAAGTGCCTTCCATTAAGTATACTTAATATCTATAAATAGTTAGCTGTCTGTGTCCGCGTCCCAGCGTTTTTATAAACGGCGCCTTGGATTTTGTTTCGATTTTCAAATCGACGATATAGAATCGGGTTCAGTCGAAAAAGAGGCGGTAGCTAGATCTATTATAAGACGTAATGCATGATTATTAAAATCCAACTAAATGTAGACGTAACAATTACATAACCAATGACAATAAAACGTTACTAAAACCTGCAAAACACTGGATGACAGCTTATAAATATTCACAAATACGGGAGCCTTGTGACGTCACTGGCAGAACACCTCGACCTTTGCCACCCGGTACATAAATAGGTCTTAATTATGTTTTAATTTACTTTACAAATTGAAAACACATTATGTTATCAACTATTTTGCTGTTTATTTGGCAGTTGTAAGAAAAATTAAGGCTTCGTTACGAAGACTACACAAAAATTCAAGTAGTTTCACAACTAGCGAACTAGGATTATTTAAAAAAAAACTGCTACACGGTATTCGGCTAGTCTAACATGACATCACTCCAATGGCAGAGAGAGGTGTACTGTACGAGTCCCATTACAAGGGGGCAATCCAATCGTCATCACCCGAGCACAATTCCAACCACCGAGAAATTCCAGACGAAAACCTAATAACACCTTGCCAGTCAATCCTCGGGAATTGAACCCAGGAGGACGTCCTCGGCTTGCTCTGCAGTAGCGCTTGCGGCAAATAGACCAACGAGGCATTCAGTTTAGTTATTTTAGTGACAATGTCTTTCAACAGCAAGTAATCATCAATAACTATCCCAATCACAATGTACATAGATAGCGACGCGTGAGCGCACGCGTCGGTTGCGTGTCGCGCGCGCATCCTGATTGTAGGCGCGCCATATCTTCACCCGAGCGGCTATTCGGTGTTGGCAGGTAAGAAAAACAACTGGTTTTTCTAGAGAAATTAATAGTAAAGTATAGAAAATGACGAAAATATTCAACCCGCACGTGAAGTATTACAGCGTTTACAGCCCACTCCCTCTCATTGAGAGAAGGTCTTTAAAAATACGCTGATTTTGCTGTGTTGAGGGTCTTCAAATTCCGTAGCACCCATAGCTTGCTTGGTAAACATGTAATACTAAACTATTAGCTTCTAAATAAGTACTTAATAAAATTTATATGGGACCACCGCGCGATTTGCTAGAGGGACAGCAAATGGAAAAAGAATCACTTAAATCGGACCAGTAATCACGGAGAAATGGGTGAACATGAAAAAAAAAAGATACGTTGGAATACATAACGTCCTCGTTTTTTAGAAGTCGGTTAATAAGGCCAAGTGGTCGTTGTTTAGCACATTTGATACTTACCAATCAGGAGAAGAGATAAATGTACTACGAAGGAATACCAATAACGTAACAAAACGTAGTAATATTCATGAGCATTCAGCATTATTAATCGAAAACGAAATTTCACGTCAATTTCGCTTGATCCGAAAGGTCTTAGAATATCTTCGATCTGCCTAGCCTTTTCCTAACTATGTTGGGGCCGGCGTCCAGTTCAGCCGGATGCAGCTGGATACCAGTATTTTACATGGAGCGACTGCCTATCTGGCCTCCACGACCTAGTTAGTACTGGGTAATACGTTACCCTTTGGTAAGACTAGTTGTCAGACTTTTGGGGCACTGAAATCAAATGAATAATTACCTCCTAAATATACTTTTATAACCTGGCAACCCTCACAACAAATCACTGACATCGGCAGGGATCGCGGGCGCAGCGCTCGTTACGAAAACGACACGATTTTTTCACGACATTTCGTGTTGTAGCCGACATTTCCACATCAGCCATGCTTCACTGGCTCCTGATTTATTATCTTCAGTAACCGGTGCTGTTAGATCATTTACTTTGTTCATGGTAGGTGCCGTGCCAGAAAAACCCGAAGCGTTTGCTGTTTGAAAAACAAATGACTAGGTATCACTTCTCTTTCTGCACGCGTAGCATGACCACCGTGTTTTGTCGACGGAAGAATCGATAAAATGACAGATTTCTTTTGTTGATCTGTCCAAGCTTGTTGGTTGGAGTTTCTTTTTTACCGGGAGAAAGGCATCCTACTATGAGGATGTTGTAATGTGACTTGCATTACCTACCCACCATATTGTTCTCTTGCCCTTATCCAAATTTATTTAGGGTCGGCGCAGTATGTCTCCTTCTGCCATACTTCTCTATTACTCGTCAACTCATCAGACACCTTTTTGTTAGCCATATCATCCTTCACATAGTTCAACTTTCCTCTACTCTTATAGCCATCCACATTCATACTCAAAACTTTCCTCACGTCGTTTTCCTCATTTCTCCACATCACATGCTCATACCATACCACACCATACCGTACCATACTTGCGCTAGGTTTCGACAACCAAGCTATTCAAAACATGCTACCATCCTAATCGCTTTCATGAATGATAGTGGACCCCGCTAATCTTGCCTCCTGGCTTATAAGACGAACACATCGTCCATCTTCTGCCCTTAACCCATTCAATTTATTTGGGGTTTGCGCAGCAAGTTCTACTTCTTCCATAGTTCTCTATTAGCTGTCATTTTAGTAGCCACCCGCTTTACTAGATATATCATTTTTCACAAAGTCCAGCCATCGTTTCTCATCATTTGCCTAGCCTTTTCTCAACTATGTTGAGGTCGGCTTCCAGTCTAACCGTATGCAGCTGGTTACCAGTATTTTACATGGAGCGACTGCCTGTCTGACCTCCACAACCCAGTTAGTACTGGGTACCCCCTTGGTAAGACTGGTTGTCAGATTTTCGGATCACTGACAAAGATCTACAATTGACAGCCGGGACCAACGGCTTAACGTGCTTTCCGATACACTGAGGAAACTCGGTATGTAATGGCTGGTCACCCATCCACGGACCAACCCAGGCAAGCGCGGCTTAACCTGAACATCGACCCGAGCGACTGTAATTATTTAGCCACGAGCTTCATGAGTCCAGCCACCGTTAGCTGTTATTACACGTTGCCTGTTCTCCTCCTCCCAAAAAATACAAATAAAAAAGTTATGCGTGGTCATACATAAAAAAAATAGTGTTTCTTTCAATAAAACTTAAACATACCAATCATCTCATAATCACCCCGCACTAGATAACAAGTATAACAACCTAGTTATACTCGTACCATGCATATGTGTAAATGACTCCGTTACGGTCGCAGGCCCGAGATCGAAACTCCGGCGCAGTTAGTCCGCGCCGCTTTTTATTATTTACTAGCATTATGCTTTGTTTCACTACGACGATCTTTATAGTATAGAAAGTGATAGTTTATGAGATTATTTGCTCGTTATGTAATTACAGTTTTCTGCGATATTTCTAATTGTAGAATGTTGTCCTTTATGACGGATTTAGGGTCGTTGTTACTGCTGTGGGGAAAATTTACTGTTTCTACTTTTTTTTTGATAGGACAAGCCCATTCCCAAACGACTGCAACACCTGACAGTCAGAATCAATAGTGGCTAACACCAGAAAAGCGCCGAGACAATGAATCTCGACGAAGTCCCAAACAAACAATTTAACTGTCTTGGATCCCGCATCAAAATTAATCAGTAAAAAATATTGGATGAGTAGGAAAAACATATTTTTTTATATATATTTCGTATCTACTTACTAAGTCTTTGCTTGACAGAAGAAAATTATCATCACCATCATCACCTTAGTAGCCAAAGACTTCGTCTGCTGAATACCTCCTGTTATTCTTGCATCCGGTGTAAAATTGTTTTGACCGATAATTTTCTGATGTAAAATCTATAAAGGAGCTTCCACTAGTGTCCAGCCAACACGTTGGGCAGTTAATCCTGCTACCAGACTAGCTGTCTAGCTTATCTTCTCATCGCAGCCACTGGGCAGTAACCCTGCTACCAATCTTCTTGACCGGCTAATTGTTTCATCACATGCAACTTTTTTTCTCTTACAGCTCTTGCTGTTGTGAGTGAGACAGTGAGTATTTGCTGTGGTTTTTCCAAAATGATCATTATTTTACAATTTATACAATTGCGCTGTTGCTGTGTGCTTTTCTTCAACTTATGATTTCTTCTTGTCGATGCTGTACATAATGTCCTGCTCTTTCTATTGAGGCCAGCAACCAAGCTTGTTGAATTCTATAAAATAAGATCGTCCACTGGTATTTAACAGTAATTTTGACGAAATATCATAAACCCAGATTCTCCGTTACCGAAAATCAATAATTCTAATCATGTACAGCGACCGTTGGGCGTTCCAATTTTAAAATCAAAATCATACCGCAAGATGGACGACAGTGAAAGCGCGGTCATTGGTCGTTGTCGGCCTGCGTGCGCATCTATACACGAATACCAAGATAACTTTACAAGTTGCCAGCACCTTATCTTGAAGGAATAAAGTCTATTAACGATTGATTGGGTTTTGTGCATAAGTTTGTCGTACACTACCGCTCTGCGACGCACGCGCGCGACGTCAAATGAGAGATAATTGTTCTTTTGTTTATTTGTTTATACTTTGCGTTCATTTGCTTTGTTTATTGCTCGGGTGGTGTAAAGATTATATTTTAATTAATTGTTGAGCCAATTATCTTAGAAGAGTGGCTACCGGGGTTTGTAGAGATTGAAAGCTTTTTTGTTTTCCTTTCTCACATCGCCCTCTATTACATGACTTGCTAAATGTGGGGGTACTATCAGGTACACCTCTAACTCTTTGAGGATTACAGGCGTGTTGTAACCCAAATATAAAATATAGACAAGAGTAGTTATCGAACCAGGAATTAAGAGATGCGCAGGAGAACCAAAGTGACGGACACTGCCGGGCATGGACAGGGCGCATTACTCGCAGAAAGGATGGCCGGTGAGGTCGTCAAGATTCTGGAGTTGCGACTGCGTACTGAAAGGCGTAGCGTTGGAAGGGCTCACACACGGTGGACTGATGATCTGGCGAAGGCCGATCTTGAGTCTCAGGGTCGACAGGGCGGCGCTTGGGGGAGGCCCATTAGAATCAAATCTAGTTCCTTTATGTTTAAAGTATGAATATTAAAAGCGACTTCATCATCATCCACAGCCCGAACTCACCCACAGCTGGGTATAGGCCTCTCTTTTTATCCGCGCTTTTTTTAACGCGATTTCCAATATCGAAAACCTTTTTGCGTTTTCGGATCTCGACGTTAGGAACTCGATCTATCAGCTCCATGGCTATCTGTGCAACTCTTAGTCTGTACACAGCCTCCTGCGTGAGCGTCCATGTTTCAGCACCATACGGCCCAAAAGCCACTGGCACAAAAGCGACTTATAATGGCCTAATTGTAATAAATGATTTGACTTCGACTTATGACCAGCAGTGGACCTCTTCGGCTGATATGATGATGATGATAAGTGGACCTATATACATGGTGTAACATAATAAACGCAAGACCTCCCGTGTGGTCTCTTGGACCATGAAACTGAACAACATTTGTTCAACAAGTTCTTAAAAAAAAAATTGTGCTTTCTATAGGAACTGACGGGATCAGTTAATCAACATGTACAGTAAAACTAAAAAAAAAGTTATGAATTTCCAAAAATCACAGAACAAAAGTAGTTCAGTTTCATGGTCTCAGATACCATACGAGAGGTCTTGCGTTTATTATGTTACAGCCTTACGTGGCATACTCACATTGTCATACCTCAGAGTTTAGTTATAATAAACTGTATCTCAAGCAAGGTAATGTTTATAATCATATGCTAACAAACAAACACGCGATTAATTGGCTGATAAGATAATTATAAACATATTTAATTAAAACCCAATGAGCTAATTATCTTGCAGCTTATCGAAATCTCGTTGGTATTCTTCAAATTTCGCATTATGAGCAGATAAATTGGAAGTGTTACTGGGTTTCTCCATCAGTAATTTTCTCAGAAGCAGCCACGGAGTATGGATTTGTGCCTGCTTGATGGCTATAGGCTCGCCCCCTTACATTACATTACATTACATTGGACTTAAACATAACCGTCTAAAACTGGGTGTGCTATAATTGGCACTCCTCTGACATAACCCTTCGGGGATTACAGGCGTGATGTTAGGTTATGTTAAATTGGAAAAATAATGAGTCTGAAGAATCTCGAATAATTGGACCTGAAATAAACAAAACGGCCAGTGACATTTAAAACCTCAAAGTCAATCAGACCTTCATAGCAAGATAACTGGGAGATGACTTTGATTTGGACTACTAGAATGGCCTCCACACACAGCAAAATGTTCCAGGAACTGAATATGTCCAGAACAGGCTGCACTATGCCATGTTCTTATTTTTCCTTAATATCACTGGAACAGACGATGTCTATCATCATCTGCATAGCCTTTTCCTAACTATGTTGGAGATCGGCTTCCAGTCTACCCATAGCATAGCATAAGCATAATCAGCCTATTAATGTTCCCACTGCTGGGACGCAGGCATCCTCTCTATGAGAGGGAATGGGCCATAATCCACCACGCGGGCCCAGTGCGGGTTGGTATGCAGTCTACCCGGATGGAACTGAATACCTGTATTTTACATGGAGGTACTACCTATTTGACTGCCACATCCCAGTTAGTATTGGGTACTACGATACCCCTTGGCAAGACTGGTTGTCAGAATTTTAGGCCACTGACTACTTGTAACGACTGTTAAAGATCTCTAAATGACAGCCGAGACCAACGGCTTAACGTCCTTTACGAGGCACGGAGGAAACTCGGTGTGTGTGTGGGGTGGTCACCTATCGACGGACCAACCATGGCAAGCGCGGGTTAACCAGAAGATCAATTTAGTCTCCTTCTAAATCTCGTAAATACTAATAATGTGCAGCACACTGATAGTGCACATGATACTGTATCCCAGGTAGGATGTTTACTCAACTACGAGCTACGGGCTCAGGTGTGCCGCTCTATACTTACCGCGTGTTGATTCTGCATTTATTTAGGGGTGTCCCGCTTCAAACTAGGATGTCATGTTGTGTAGTCATATAGCATTAATTTTATATGAGCAGCCAGACAGACTGCCACAGACATTTTACGCAAAATCTGGAAATTTCGGTTATTAAAAAAAAAAATCTGTTTCAATCAAAAGTTTACACACCTTCACGGTCGAAATGTACAGAACAGCATTTTTTTGGCGGAATATTTACGTCTGTCTACATCTAGGATCATGTTTTACTGAATTTGTGGAAACAGTTCGTGGATCGATGTCCTCTACACCCAATATGGCTGCGAATTTATATAATTCTAAATACAACAGCAAATCCAAGCTGGCATGTACAAAGTTACTACAGGCAGCCTGTAACAAGCTAGATATAATATTAGCAGCATGAGAGCTATGTATCGTCGATCACTATGATAAATAACTTGTTATTTACCTCACCAAAAACTAATACAAAACAATAGCAATCTTTGCTTAGAACGATTTTTTTTTTTATTGTTTTGGGGTTTTTGTCTAAACAGATATGTCAACCCCATCGTGCCTTTTAACATTGTCACATTAGAATGAAAAATCTTGAATCCATTGACTCACCGAGTCTTTATTTATTTATTTATTTGTTTAATTGTTATACTTTTTACTCTAATTAGAGTAAAAAGTAAATACACGCTAAAATACACACCAAGTGTACAATATGATGCGATAGACACAGAATGCATGAACATATTCATGCACATGTATTAATATTATTTATTTATTATTTGCATGCATATATTTATGCATGGACTTTTGAGCGAAAGTTCCAATATACAGCAATGACTAAACACTGGTAAGGGATTTTGAAATTCATCCCCCTCTAGTTAAAAACGAAAAATAGGGGATAAAAGCTTATAAGGATGTTCATCTTTTTTGCTGAATGGGAAATCCTATCTGAAAAAAATGCTTGTCATGACTCATTACCTAATCTTTACCATCAAAGCATGCCTTACCCGAAATACACTCATATTGTTATTTTAAGGAAAATGGACCGTCTTCTGATAACATCGTTATCTTATCAATTAATCTTAAGACTGATATCTGCTTAATAAGCACAACAGGATATAAGTTATCACATCACACAGCGCATGATTCACTGTCTCCTGTATTGTGTCACAATTACCTATTTCCCCTCTGCCTACACTTTTTATATCCACCATTTATCCTTCCATAACCGTATTGGCCAATCCTTGAGAAGAGGGTTGACTTCGTCCCACCATCTCCACTTTAGGTTTTACTTTATTTATTTATTTTATTTGGCTCTTCAACAATGAGTACACTATGTATACAATAATAGTTTTAGTATATGCGAAACCTGAAACACGTGTCTTGTATTTTTATGTAAAGAACCTATGTACAAAATTTCAAAACTGTATCATGTAAAATAACAAAGGTATAGGCTTGTTCTGTTACCTGGTTGTCCGCACAAAAACGTGGTCACCACGCGGCGCGCCCGCGCATTCGCCTCCAGCGTCGTCTTGAGGTCGTTGATAATAATAATTTGGCAGTAGGTACCTAAATGATTGCGATAGGTACTTAGTGTCGCTCGGTGTCCAACTTGTTTTTTAAATATTTTTGACAAATAGTAAAAAATTTGAAACAATAGCGGCGTGTCAACCCTACCGCAGATCATCTCACACATTCCGGTAAACAGCTACCGTGAGAATATTGTTGTACACGTGTTATACTAGCGTTCCTAGTATTGTTTCTGCTTTATACTGTTCTGGACTTTTTCTAACAGCCTCACCATCAAAGTCTCGTCATCTCATCATCGCCTGGTCTCTTATTTGGGACTAGTGCCCCGCGACCTTACTCCGCGACAAAAATTAAAACAAAAATTATTACCCTATTTGAACAATTTCATGGGTTTATTTTTTTTCCGGAACCCTAAACCTTTTTCTAACATTAAATTAGCCTCAGTTACTCCTTATAACATCTGCTATCTGCCAGTGGAAGTCCCATTAAAATCGCTCCCGCCGTTTCGGAGATTAGCCGTAACATATCGATAACAGACAAAAATTAAAAAAAATGTGTTTTCGTTATAAGTACCGTAATTCGTCGAGGATAGTGCAAATCCGCGAATCTACCATACGTACAGTGCGCGTATCTGCACTACGTGTAGGTTTACAGGGGAAGGTTATAATTTTTTTTTTTTTATCTACGATTTTTGACCTTATTTTTACATGGATAGTAACAATTCATGTGTTCTATGTATTGTTAACAGCAGAAATCTCTCAAATTCATTAATTTAGTCGCTACGACAATGCGTAATTAAAATTGGTTACATTTTTCAGATACGTGGAATTATCCAATGCTAGTTTTGCGGATTTGCACTGTGCCAGTTGCACTGTACAAGTTGTTATTTTAAAATTACAAACAGAAGCTTCAATTTTATTTATTTGTATGGATTGATTCTTCGATACATCGCCATCAGCCCTTATGGCAGCATTGACTGCCATTCTGGCCATTTCATGTTTTCCATTATTATCCAAAGTTTTATTGGTATTTCTCAATTCTAACGGCCATGTTTAGTATCCATAAAGCAGCCATATACTTACCCAATTAAAAGCGCATTCAGTTCTTTAGACGTCCTTAGTCTGCAGACCAGCAAGCACAAGCATTTTGCGTAAATAATTACTCTTACGTATTATCGTCTGATTATAAAACTCCGATAATTTGCATCACTAATAAAAAAAGTGTCATTTCTTATCAATTCCAGAGCTCTCAAAACCATACTAAAATAAAACATCCCATGGTAATGACACTAATGACAAAAAAAGCCCGTGAGAATTATCCAATGGAATACTGCGAACAGTTTCCTGGGTTCATATAATTATACCAACATCTCCTTAAGACGAAGGAACTCAACCGGTCGGTTCTAAGAACGTCATGTATTGTGATCTCGGCATTGTGCTGTATAGCTAGAAACTCATTGGGCACGGGAATCGTGAAATACCGGGTTTTCCCACGACTCTGACTACTTGCCTACTCACCGATATGACTAATTTGCTGATAGTGTTGCTTTCTGGATGTCTTTTTGGGTCATGTGACGTCAGAGGTTTGCGTGAGCGTATATTTACTTGCAGGAGAGTTCGGTTTTGTGGCTTCACTTTTGATGTTCGCGGCGCGCAGTCTTCCTTTTTTCGTAGGTCACGTGGCCTACCATGACGTTTTAAAGCAAGAGTAATTCCAGTGTGGGAAAGAGATGGCGCTTGACGGCCTGTATAGCTCTGTCTCTTTTCCACACTGGAATTACTCCTGCTTTAAGACGTCACAGTAACCCCCCAGATCACCAATAAAAAAAAAATCTGCTGTTCCATACATTTAGACCGTGTAGTTATTGTAGGAAACATAAGATTTTTTTGAAGAGGTGTTCAGAATGATGTTCTGAATACGTGGTATTCGTTTGTGTGTCACCCTGTAGACAGACAGATAAAATATACTTAATCGTACATCAAAATTGTAACGCAACTCTTTTCAAATATACTCGGACAATGATAGTACTTGTGGGTACTCTAAAAACAATAACATGTTTATCACTGACTTTCCCGCAGTCTCCAGTTACCGTGACCCTTCGGAATCGATTGACATTCACTTTAACATGTAATTATGACTTTGCATAAATCCACATTGTGCTGGTATGTCTATATTGGCTCCTGTACATATGTCTAACTCATTAACAAGTTAATTCTGCAGTGTCGGTGTAAAATTACAATTTATTCTTGCATGTTTTCTATCCTTGATTACTCTATGGTATTTTCACAACGCTTGACTAGTTTTCATCATTTCTCAAAAAGTGATTTTTACTGTTGAAACAAAAAATTTACGAACCTAGAAGACTGAAAAATCCCAACCCAAAAGATATGGCCAATCAAGTAAAAAAAAACATTAAAACTGAATAGGCTAGTATCTTATCAAAACGCGAACAAAACATTTCGTAATTCGAACGTATTACGAACACAGAAGTAGGTACCTACATCTCCGGATTGTATTGAAAAACGTAACAAAGATGGCGTTGCATATTCATCGGGACCTAGACCGGCCGGGTCAACTCGCGTCCGCCCGAATGTCCCCGAAGGAGGCCGAAGAGGAACGAAGAAGGCCGACTGTTACGTATGTGGAGTAAGTACAGACACAATAGGTAATTTAATATTGATGTTGTAGATGTTCGGCTGTTCTTAAAATTCGGGAAAGGAGTTCAAATTCAAATTCATTTATGGAAAATGGTGAGTTCGAAACACACTCTGCCACCATGTCTGATCTCGGCTGTCATTTGTAGATCTTTGACAGTCGTTAGGCAGTCAGAGGCCCAAAAGTCTGACAACCAATCTTACCCTGGAGTATCGTGTTACCCAGAAACTGGGCTATGGAGGTTGGACAGACAGTTTCTCCATGTAAGATATTCAGTTGCTGGAAGCTGACCCGAACGTAGTTGGGAAAAGGCTAGGCAGATGATGATCGCACGGTCTTCTTCATAACTCAAGGAAAATCACTACAAGTATCTACTCTATATTTAACTCTAAAACCACAATTAAAACTCGTTACACAACAATACATATTAGCGACATTAACCGATAAGGGAAAGCGCATTACTTAATTGTCAGAGGGCTAAGTAGCGAGAGGAATGTTAATAGTCTTCGTCGCCTGCGCAACTGATCATTATCGATTGCTAATTGATCGCCACCTGGCGGATGAATCAGGTGGAAAGTTGGCAAGAGGACCGCTGGGAGGGGCAGAGTGGTCGCGTGGTTGAGTTGGCCATCCCTATGGTCGTGACGTAAGATTGCAGAAGAGTAAAAGTGCGATACCCCTGGCCTAGACAAAGAGACAGTGTATCAGCTTGGTTGAACACCACTGTAGACACTCTGAGTACTGCCACACTGCAGATTTTGTAGGCATACGTAACGTGCAGTAGTCAAAACAGACTAGAGAACTTCCTGTTTTAAGATGATGTACCTCGAGTTATTAAAGTCGCAAACAATGAAATGTACAAAATTACAAATTACATACAAAATTCAAAAGCGATTTTCGCGTGAATTAACGGTTTCTTCTTTTGAGATGAGACCTATTTCGTAATAGAACAGCTTCTAAAATATTATGTTCGTGAAAATATAAAACGTTAATCAATACAATTGGAGAAAATTGCTTTTGAATTTTCATTTCATTGCTCCTAACTGTACAAGATATACTATAAGTACATACACTACGAAAAATATAGAAGAGTTAAAATTGAGAGAGCTTACTGTTAAAGTTGGCCTCTTCATCATCATCATCATTAGCAGCCTTGTTCCATCCACTGAGGAGTATTAATCATCCTTCCTTTTGTATCATGGCTAATCTGCGCTCACTCATCCAGGTCTTCCCCGCGGTCTTTTCTGGGACTTCCACGCAAGTTAGATTTAAAATACCCAATTTAGTTATTTAATTTCCCACTGGAGCATTCGTCTGTAATGTAACAATCCAAGGTTCGATATTGAGCCTATGTTACAAATAGACGCTCCCAGCGAGCGAGCATTTGCCTGTAATGTAACAATCCAAGATGCGTTTTTGTATAGTTCAAACAGGTGATCGTTACAAATTGTATCGTTACAGGTTGCGCAGGTTGCTCGGTTCGTCTCACTCACTGATGAAATGATCGAATCAGAACTGTTACATCACAGGCCAATGCTCTCGGTGAGTGCGCGCCTTTACACCACAAAAACCTATTTGCGCACATTTACCTTCTTTGATACAATACAGGTGAACACGTGCAACACGTTGCTATGAATCATAATAAGAACAATTAGAATTTTGAACAAAGCTATGTGAAATCTGTGGTGTTTGTGGTTTAATTGCTTTAATTTTTATTGAGCGCGTTAAGGAAGGAAGTTATTATTAAACAATATGTTATATTAAAATATATTTAATACTAAGTATTATATTTAAATATAAGGGGTAATGGTGTGGTACATATACTGTGGTATACATATAACATTTCCCAGAAATCAACGTAAAAGCCAAGTCCTGACAGTTATTAGAAAATTATTTAAAAAAATCTTGGTCATCTACTTTTCAAATTTTATGAATTCAAAAATAAATCTCAAAAAGTGACACCCTGTGATGATCTTTCTGTGACTACAAATATTAACTTTTCGTCAGTTTTTTTTATGTGGTGTAACCATGAATAACCCTTCTGCAAATTACAGTTAAAAGCTAAAACATGATTGTCTCAGTTTTAAATAAAATGTAGATTTTTGCCCAACATTGAATTCAAAATTATTACATCACTCAACTTTAACCGCATGTACTGTAAAAAAATGTACTAAACTATTTTGGCAAGTAACTTTAAAAGATGGCGCGTTTAGTCTGGAGTCCAAAATGGTATGCCACTTACTAATTGCTACTTCTTAATTGAGGAAAAAAAAAGTAATTTGTTAGTTTTAGGTGCGTTTGAAATAAAATTCTGTTGGATTTCTTTAGGTATGATTTTTATAAATCAGATTTACCAAGTTTTATAACAAATGTTCGAACTGTTTGCCTTCAGCTGCAATGCAAGCTCTACATCTCTTTAAAAATGGCCACGTAATAAGACGGGCGTATCTTCTCTAGTTGATGTATTCAGCGGCCTCTGCAATTCCTTGGCGCAGCGCGACTAATGTGCCCTACCTACTGCTACATAACTTTGGCAATTCTTCGGGCTACATCGGTAACCTTGACATAACAACACACCTGTAATCTCAGAAGGGTTAAGCAGAGATGTGCCTAATAGTAAACCCACATTTCGACAGTAAAGTTTAAGTCCCATGTCCATGGAGGCGAGCCTATTGCCATCAACCGGGCACAAATCCAGACTCCGAGGTTGCTACTGATAAATGCCTGATGGAAAAACCCAATAGCAATTTGACCGACCTAGGAATCGAACCAAGGACCTCATGCTCAGCAACCGCGCTTGCGAGAAACAAAAGGCGAACAAAACTTGGGGGAAAAAGCCACAAAAGGACTGATAACGTAAATAAATAAACTCATCAACTTGATAACGTGTCCGTACAACGTACCCTATTAGTCGTTTTCTCTGGAAAATCACTAATGAATTATAATATAAAACGGCACGTGCTCTGCCTATACCTGACGTGACATGTTCGACGTGGGTGGTAAGAGTAATTACTGACGATAATTAGCCAGGGGTATCTCATTAGTGGCTTAGTAATCGGTGTTATAGTGCTAGCTGTAATCGATTGTTTGAGCGAGCTAGATATTCTTTCGGGCCTACGCTGTCCCCCATACTTAAGTACAAATACTGTAACCATGATGCACCTTTTTGTCGACGTTTTATAAGTGCCCATCTAGGCCTAAATAAATTAATTAAAAAAAAATCATAATATAGTTTTATTTTTATTTATTCATAAAGGCATCAAATCCCAATTAATACATAATTTCTTTAAAATTGATGAAAAAACTTTTTTTTATTTTTTCGACATCTTATTTAGTCACAAATAATCACTCATTTGGGTGGTCAGTCACAATGGGTGGGCCATTTGGCGCAGCCGTGAGAACAACAATTTTATCTTTTTTTTTTTTCAGATTTAAGTTTACATTTTTGTGTGTACTTGTGGCATGTGCCAAATTAAATTAACATAATTTTCTTTCTTTCTTTTTCTTTTATTTCGGTTTTTAAGTGCTTTTGCAACAGTGTTATATAAGTTAACCAATCAGGTCTGAGGTCTTCTGTTACAGGTATCTCCATACTTGAAAGAAGGCCTCTACAAAGTATCTGTTAAAACCTGTTGATTCCGAAATAAACTTATTATTATATATTTTTTATACATATTAAATACATTTTTAAATATTCTAATATAAAACAATATAAAAATATTATTAATCAATTTGTGGCTTTTATAAAGAACTCCTAATCTATTGATTTTATTTTTCATAAGAAGCAGGATACTTGCTTGATTTAAGTATATGTATGGATGGGTTTTCATTAGAATATTATCTACACCTAATTCGGGAGAAGCGAAACTGATTTATGAAATGGTTGCCGCCTCACTATCTCCCTCTCTTTCGCAATAATGTATTTGTACTAATAATATTATAATCACGTGTAATAATTAGTTAGATTAGGATATGATGAACCTGACGTACCTTTTTTTTATTTTCGGGTTCGGGGAAATCATCAAATGACCCCACTCTGGGCGGAGCGGAAGGGAGTGTCAGACTTGTACTGACTAAAACCCATCCATGTTCCTTCTTTGCCCTTTGTGTTCCAGGGCTCTTTCGAACAGTCCCGCAATCCTGGCAGGCATCGGCCCATGCGGTCCCCTACGTGGTTGCTGACATCTCTTTGAGGCGCGCGTGGAACACGAACGCGCTGTCGACACGGCCTGTCGTCATAAGACGGAACCTGACGTACCTTTGCCTCTAAATAAAAAAAGATTAAAAAAAGTACTCCTTCAGCATACCAGCATACATTAACGGTATGCTTACTCTATGCCTTACTGGCTTATTGCCGCGGTCGCCGCTTCCCACGCGTAGAGTGCGGTAATTGTCCCACTGGATCGTAATACTGGGATAAAGATTATCCTATGCGTTACTACAGGTTATTAAGCTATCTGTGTAATTTTATCCATTTTTGTGTATTTTTTTTTACTGTATCCGTACAGTACTTTTTGCATCAAAGAGTAACAAACATCAATCCATCCATACATTCATTCTTCCGTATAAACTATCGCATTTATAATAGCAGAAGGAACACATACATAACATCACGCCTGTAATCCCCGAAGGGTTAGGCAGAGGTGTACCTAATAGCACACCCACATTTCGCCAGTTATGTTTAAGTTCAATGTAATAGGGGGCGAGATTATTGCCAGAAAGAAGTAAGATATATAAGCGTGTCCTCTTCATAGAAGCGGGCGTTTTGAGCGACTCTCTTATGTCATTTTGACGTTAAAAAAGTGCTCATTCTTAACCTAACTTGAATAAATTGAAAAGATGAGACAGAATATTTTGTTCAAAAATCGATTCAACGAAATGCGTCCGAATCTGTCGAAAAACTTGCCTTAACTTATAAAATCATTTCACACTCAACTCTTGCTATCGATCCCGCAATCAACCAGACTCGGGTATCAATCGTTCGTAAAATTCCTCTAGAGAAAAGTTTGACAGTGCATTAGCGATGCGCGAGCGCAGAGCGGTACGCGCAGACATCCGGTCGCTTTCGCGCGCATACGTACGACACATTTCGGAGGTTCCGTCCATGGCTACTGGCGGTGTTAGCGTAATATGGTGAGTTGGTTGTTATGGAATTTTATTGATGGAACTGTTAGGTACTAAGGATAATTTTCTGGGATTTCCAATAGGTAACTTATTGTATTAATTGTCTTCGTTGAATATCTCCGGTAGGTTTTTTTCAGAGATATTTTTTAATGGTTTAAACGGTACGGTATTGATTTTAGGAGGTTTTCTGGTACCGGTATCCTGTACTTGATAAAAGCTTTAAGTAGTTGTTAGTAAGTACTGTACCTAAGACACAGGACTCCTTCGGAACCGATACAGTGGGTATACGGGGTGGTAGGGACACCGACGCGAAAACGGTTACCACGTATTCAGTCTATAATTTGACCCCCCCCCCTCCTCCCCGCCCGATAGAATTTTAGTATTAGTACTGGGTAATGTGATACCCCTTTGTAAGATTGGTTGTCAGACTTTCGAACTAACGACTACCTGTAACAACTATCAAAGATCTACAAATGACAGCCGGGACCGGCTTAACGTCTAATAGAAAATGTGGTGTGAACTAACAGCCGACTCAGCCACTTAATTCTAGTATTACAATTGTAAATGAAGAAACAACCAAGAAAACGTCGTAAAGATGAGTAATAAACAACACGCAGAAACATCTGACAGGTTGGCAAGATGCCTAAAACGTTATAGAAACTACCAACTGATTAAGGAACGCTTCCATAGCCAACTTGACGAGAGATAGTCTTTTGATGCGATCTAGGAGCCTAGTGATGGAATCTAGGTGGTTTTGGCAACGTTCCTTAGGCTCCTACCAAAGAGGTTTTATTTCCAGTCCTTAACAAATCACTTTTTTGTCTGGTCAGTCTGGACAGGGGGTTCATTTAAAAAGCCAAACAGTACTCTCACAAGTTATTATGCCTTGTGACTGGGACTGCTTTAAGACGACATGGTAACCCCCCTGAATCTACAGTTGAAGGAAGGCTTCTCAGGATGCATATTGTCTTAGATTTTTTTCTGACTAACATTGTTTTAAGATAATGTTACTAACAAATTATGGACATTTTATTAACCTGAATTAAACGTATTTTATTTTATTTATTTATTTTATAATACAGGTAAAACTGTAACAATCTTGAACCCATAGGGTCTAGCGGTCTGTGGTCTAGCCATTAGTCATTTGCCCATATGGCTTCAGTAAGTTTCCCTAAACTATCTCGAAACCATGCATACGTCAATGGATCGTATGTTAGGCCATATAAATTTACTTAGCCTTTTCCTTAGCTACAAATTTTTTAATCTCATATTATTCCATGCCTATTGATGGAAACCGCTATGCTTCATCATCATCGTTCTCGCGTTGCAGAATTGCTTCTGCTGAACGTTTTTATGGTCCCTATTCAGCCAAGTCTCAGTCATCATTTTCCTGCCCTTGTCCTATGTCACTCAGGGTCGGCGAAACACGTTTTTTTCTTCCAATCTCCTCTGTCAACCGTCACGCTATCATTTACTCCTTTAACTTTCATATTTTCATATTCCTCACACAATCCATCCATGGTTTCTTTGGTCTTCCTCTCTCTCTCCATCCATCAACGTTTATATTCATCACTCTTTTAGTCACATGCGATTCGTCCCTCCTCATCGCATGGCCATACCAAGACAGTCGATTCCCTTTCAACTTTTCTGTAACTCAAGTCTCAGTATTAAACCATATTAAAACAGTTTTAAAATGTCATATTGTTGGTCTTGTTTTTGTAGGTTACCATTTTGTTATTGGGGTCTTATTTGGGGCCGGCATAGCATGTCTTCTTCTTCCATACTTCTCTGTTATTTGTCATCTCTGTAGTCACCTCCTTTCTAACCATATCATCTTTCAAGGAATCCATTCTTCTTTTCTATGGTTTGTGGATGCGACGCTCATCAAATTGTTCGCTCTATTGACTGCCAATCCACTGAATATTGCCAAAACCTACACAAAAAAAAACACACTGTCTACCATTGTATTCGCCACACGTACTCTTAAATCTAGTATCTATCTACAAAGGAAGTGTCTTCGTGATCATAATAATGTGCGAGGTTGATAAACTTTATTGCTAAAAATATACCTAAGAAAGGGAAGAGAAAGACCAAATTAACTATGTAGGGAATGACATAGCTGCTGAGATGACGCGCCAACAATCATAACCGTCATATAGTCCGAAATCTAAACGACTTTTAGTTATATAGCAGTTTTATAGTGGTACTGAGCTAACTTCTTGGGTCAGTTTAGTCGTGTGACTAACAAGTCATATTGTAAACGTCCAATAAACGCCTACACAACTATAAGGTTTCGGCCACAACGTTTACTTGACATCACATTTTGGTCGTATAAACGTTTTAGTCGCATAGGAGGTTTTTGGAAGACAAATTTCTTAGTTTGAAAAATCATTATACAGGTTGTAACAGAAAGGGTGTAGTCACATGAAAGGATATGCTGCAGACCAGTAGCGAAGGGTCAATTTTTGTAAGAGCTAAGCCGGAGTACACATCTTTAATGTGATTATATTATTTGTCTATAGAATACTGACTGTGCCATTTTTCAAAGGGAAGCCGGTAGGAAACGAGTTCTGTGGAACCTTCGCCACTACTGAATACATAAACAAAGTATTTGACATTGGTGTGACAGTTGAAACTGAATGAAATTCACGCAACGCAGGATGTTTGAATGTTTAGTTTCCGAACCAGTTCGGGTTTCTGACTTTTGTCGCAAATAGAAATACTCATACGTTGTTAGTTGAGAATTTTGTTGTGAATGAAGACTCGATCATTACTAGTTGACCTTTAAGTACCGACGTGAGGTCTGACAGACCACTAAATAAAATTTGAGGCACATTTTTATAAAATTATTTTTTTTTTGTTAAGAAGATATATTTGTAAGACAAAAAAGAAAACGAAATTAAACATAGTTTAGTATTTACATTCATTAGGCCACGAATTATCATTATGGATGTAAGTAAAATGGCACCTCGGTACTAGAAGGTTAAACAATTATTTCATCTAATAAAAGCAATTTCACGGTCCACTGTAGGACACACCTATTCCGAATTGCACCAAGACACTAGGTTCTTCGCCGTTTAGGTTTTCGGTATCCATTCGATCTCTCATCTTCGTCAGGTCTGCCTATCTGAAAATTTAATTCTCATGAACTTACGGTCTTTGTCCAAAGACAATATGAGAGTTCTTTTAAAAATACTGTTTCTAATATTTTTTTATTTTACTAAAATTTGCTTATGGATATGTCGGCGCCTCACATAATGCGTGGACAACCGTGGGGAGGGCGCGGGGCTCACGGTACCTAACCCGGCTGCGCGAGCGCCGCTGCGTGCCCTACCACACACTGAGCTCATAGACCGCCACTACGGGCATTTCTTTGTACGGTCTTCACACGTTGCACTCACTCTGTTAATTGTGGTATTGCACCTATTTATACAGACCACTAGTTTTCCTTATAAAGTCCCAGCCGAGTCTATTCAGATACCTCGGTAATCAAAGTACCCATCAGTATACAGTTTTTGTTGTCAAGAAGATGCCTTTTTTTTCTTTTGTCAGAATGACAGGAACTGACAGTCCACAGAACGACCAATTTATTTTTGCAAATGCAAGGCGGCGCTGCTTGTCAAGAGGAAAATGCAACTATATGTCAAACTTCATACGAGGCTTCATAGGAGCTAGCGGCTAATAAATAACAGCCGCTCGGGTCTATCTTTAGGTTAAACCTTGCTTGCCTAGGTTTATCTGTGGATGGGTGACCACCCATTAGATACCGAGTATCCTCCGTGCCTCGGAAAGCACGTTAAGCCGTTGGTCCTGGCTGTCATTTGCAGATCTTTGATAGTTGTTACAGGTAGTCAGTGTCTCAAAAAGTCTGACAACCAATCTTACCTAGGGATATCGTATTACCTAGTACTACTGGGTTGTGGAGGTCAGATAAGCTGTCGCTCCATGTAAATTACGGGTATTCAGCTGCATCCGGTTAGACTGGAAACCGACCCCAACATAGTTGGGAAAAGGCTAGGCAGATGATGATGATGTCAAGCTTCATAGGTTTATTTTAGTTCTCTGTTTTACCGCATGCACAGATCTTTTGGGTGCTTTTACACTGATAAAGACCACGGGTGGAAATACACACCTACAGTCAATGTCACCTTACTTACGTTCACCTTAATTAAAAATTCATAGAACCCTTTTTCAAGTACTTAATCATAGCCGTAGTAATAAATGTTAATCAAAGTGGCTACATGAATATGACTTAATTTTTATTGTAGGTTCATAATTGCTAGTTTAGTACATATTGCGCTAGACACAATCAAGTAATTACTCAGTAATTAAGAGTTTTTATAATAATATAGTATTTTGGTAATATGCGTCATAAATTATAGCATCATTTTGTGTCTTCTTATCTTTCATTCCAGGCCGATTTAGTTTATTGTTTAATACCTTATAATTCAATCTGAAAGGCACATCCATTTTAATATCTCTTTAAGTATAAGTTGAGTACATAATTTAATACTTACCTACCATCTACACTATAATAATTATTATAAAGAAGTCAGGCGCA
Organism: Noctua janthina; assembly: GCA_963576755.1. Taxonomy (NCBI): domain Eukaryota; kingdom Metazoa; phylum Arthropoda; class Insecta; order Lepidoptera; family Noctuidae; genus Noctua; species Noctua janthina. The sequence goes on along the minus strand of OY755068.1, from coordinate 9,411,517 downwards.
GTGATTGTTTTTTTTTAAACTCACCAAAGAGTCGAATGTCTTTAAGGCCTTAATATTTAAATGGTATGTATGAACAGATTATCATAAATAAACATTATTATTATAAAATAATTTACTTTTATCAACAAATTAACATTTATTTGTGCCTTATTTTTTTTTATTAAAAAAAATGTTATTTTTTTAATAAAAGGCTGTTTTGTGGCTTCATTGTCAGAGGAAATTCTTACTTTGAAGTTTATTTGGAACTATGTCCAAATTGGAAAATAGGGAAAATAAATGCAGATGGCAAACGGGTTAATTGCATTAAATTAAAACCAATTATTTATTATCGCTTTGAGGAATACGGGACATACGAGCTAGACAGGAAATAATGTTAAATCAATGTACTTAAAATACAATTACTTTGTAATTAATAATTTCCAAAAGACAATTATAACAACATTACCGATGCGTTGCGTCGTACGTAACTCATGGTCGGAACCTGTTTAAAACAAAAAAAATATGGCGCAGCCTCTGGTCGTTAAAATTTCCGATGCCATTAATTTTTCTTTTATTAATTTATTTATTCTCTTGATTAAATGGGTTTCGAATATTGAGCACATCCACAATGGCAGTTACTGTTAATTATTATTTCAATGCTTACTTTTTCCTTCTGCGAAGCAGTCATGCTAGTGAAGGAGGTGGCGGGACGTGAGAGGGAAAGAACCTCACGTCCCAGCCGCCGCGAGAGACGCCCTGGGCGTCGGTGGTCACGTGGTGGCTCCCGCGAGCCCATAACACCGGCGAGTTATGGGCTAGCTCGCCGTCCGGCCGTCTTATGACGACAGGTCGTGTCGACGGCGCGTTAGTGTTCCATGCGCGCCTCAAAGAGATGTCAGCAACCGAGTAGGGGTCCGCTTGGGCCGATGCCTGCCAGGGCTGCGGGACTGTTCGAAAGAGCCCTGGAACACAAAGGGCAAAGAAGGAACATGGATGGGTTTTAGTCAGTACAAGTCTGACACTCCCTTCCGCTCCGCCCGGAGTGGGGGAATCGTCAAATGCCCCCTCATTTGATGATTTCACATCAGCAAAAAAAAAAAAAAATTCTAACTTTTTAGTGGCTTAGGGCTTGCCTGATTTATCGGTTTTCTTCTAGCTAGATTGTTGTGCACCTTCCTAAGTGTTCTGTATTAACAATAATGCATCTAAATTCATTTAGAATAAACTAGCGACCCGCCCAGGCTTCGCACGGTTGCAATATATACATATAAACCTTTCGCTTGAATCACTATATCTATTGAAAAGAAACCGCATCAAAATCCGTTGCGTAGTTTTAAAGATCTAAGCATACATAGGGACACACAGCGGGAAACGACTTTGTTTTATACTATTTAGTGATAGTGAAGATAACTTATGAGGATATTGTGAATGGTTGCATTTCGGATATCAATTCCATGGCAACTACCAATGTCACGAACCTCTACGTGGTTAAAAATAATATCTTGGCGTAAACAACCATACCAACGTCAAAATAAAAACAAACCAAATTCAAACACCAGCGTTATTGCCACAGCAAATAAAACAGCGGAGCTTGCCACAATAAAATATTAGGTCCGTAACTAATATAAAAAAAGGTTTGCCAACGTGTTAATTAAAAGAATTTACGCGTGAATTATAATGATTTGCGACTAAAGAGGTCATGACGTAACGACATGACACTGGGTTTCGTAAGAGCGCGAGATGAGCCTCAAATGTAACGCTATGATTAGACCTTGTTACTACTTAACGGACTATGAGCACGACGAAGATGTAGACAGTTTGGAAGCGACTGACACACCCTTGAATCGTAAAGAGATTGGTTTTGGTTAAAGCTGTAATATATATATATATAACTAGATTCCTCATAGAAAAAACCCGTCAAAGTTCGAGTCGGATTCGCACATGAAGGGTTCCGTAAGAAAGGCCGAAAAAACACGTCTCTTGTTTGAGGACCCCTTTGATTTTTTACTTTATTTTAATATTATTTGTTGTTATAGCGGGTTTAGTAAAACCCACTCTAAAAATTGAAGTGTCTACCTATTACGGTTCCAAAGCTACAGCCCTGTGACAGACGGACAGGTCCTTATGTCACATTATTAATTGGTACAGCACCTACAGGTTATTAGTGGACTATATGCTGACACACATTATTTTAATGTAACCATTATTACATGAAAAGAAACAGCACTGTTTAATAAAATACAATTTAAAATACTTCATTCTCACCTATGTAAAAACAATGCTCATATATAGGGTGACTAGTAATTAGTGACCGATACTTTAACACGTGATAACAAACAACTTTCCCAAAGAAACATTTTTTTATACTCATTCACTTTTATCACAATAAAACTTACGGAGCGGGCTTGCGAGCCGCGCGGGTGTTCTGCCTACCCACAGTTGCACGGTACGATAGTAATGTGACAGAACGGCGTCACGCGGCTAACAGCTGATAGGTCAAAGGCGCGCGCGAGTATCATACGGCTGTTGTGTTATTGCGATAAAAGTGAATGAGAATAAAAAATAAAAATAAATTATGGGAAAGTTGTTTGTTATCACGAGTACAATCACATGTTTAAGTATCGGTCACTAATTACCAGTCACTCTGTACAGGGTCTAACTATTCATACACGAAATATTTTCAGGGAATCATCTAACGGCTATAACAAAGCCATTTCAAGGGGTTTTTTTTTTATCTGAGTATATTTTTTTTTTTTAAATAAATAATTTAAAATTACTTGACCCACAAAATAAATACTGGCTCCTTATTTTTAAGCATCCATTACGGTAGTTTACTACGTCGTATTTATCTACTGTCATTGTTAGAATATGGGAGTAATGGATTTATGCAAAAAGTCTAAAAAAAATTTAGAACTATAATAAATTTTGTAAAAAAAAAAACACTCAGATAATTTTCTTTTTCGTTGCTATGGCTACTTTACGACTTATAGAAGTTACTCTTAAAATATTTCGTGTATGAAAAGATAGACCTTATATACAGACTCAAACAACATTAGCGCCATCTAGTAACTTTAGATCTTATGGAATAAATATGCAAACGCATACCAAGCGCAATGTATTATTATAATTATTTAGTTAAACGTTTCATAAGGTTTCGTGAACGGCTTATCTTAACATAAGACGGTTATTATCTATCTTATACAGTTTGTTCGCAAGTTCTAAGCAACGAGATCATTTGCTAACGTAACGAGAACCTTCTATAAAGGTTCGTTAAACAAAATGGTCGGTTATTATCTCATTTTTGAGATGATTTTAATAGAGATTAGTAGGTACCTAACTATTGCAGGGTGTAATAAAGGTGAATTAGTTAATTATAGTAATAATTAATTTTTAATATTTTATACGCAAACCCTGCGTAGGGAACATAGCTGTTTTTGACATGGAAAGGAAATTTCGAAATTTCGAGAACTGTGAGCGGGGTGCGATGGTCTAGTTGGTTAAGACATCCGGTGTACTGAATCGGAAGGTCGCAGGTTCAAACCCTGCTCGCACTCGAATTTTTCTTTCCATGTCAAAAACAGCTATAGTAATAATTTCTGAGTTGCAGCCCAGAGACTAAATTTGTGCCTGGTTTATGGCAATAGGCTCGTCCTTCAGAACACGAGACTCAAATATAACTGGTGTAATATGGGTTTACCTATTTTTATCTAACTCATCGGGGATTTCAGATGTGATGTCATGTCATGTAATGTACTTCCTCTTGTCTTTTTCTCTTGCTGTTCTAGAACGCATAATTCAACCCAATGGCAAAGTCCCCAAGTTCCTGATTCCTGAGGAACCAAAGGTTCTGCAAAAAGGTAACCTTAAACTCGCAAAGCAGCTTGCCCGCGCCGCAGAAAGAAAAGCCACACGTGAGGCTAAGGCCAAGAAATGAACATCTAGCTGTAAGGAAGTAAAAACATTAACAAAAAAACTATGAGTTGAATTATTATGAAACTACTCTAACACATCCTCGATGGAAGTGTAAAGATTAGCGAAATTTACATGAGGGCCCCAGACATAAGACAAGTTGCAATAGCTTTCAAAGCGTTTAAATAAGTCTTACTAAAGTACTTAAGGTGCATGTATAGAACAGTGCCTTGTTCCCGAAGGCAAACTGGCAGGAATCGCCTTTTTAGGTGCCTTCAGGACTGATAGTAAGTCTCTTTTAACCCCAGTACCTTTCCTTAAAAGCCCCCTTTTTAAAGTTTTTACTCATTTTACTAACACTAGTTTTTACAAACGACAGCAAAAGGAGCTCGTGGCTAATAAATAACAGCCGCTCGGGTCGATCTTAAGGTTAAGTCGCGCTTGCCTGCGTTTGTCCGTGGATGGGTGACCGCCCATTACATACTGAGTTTCCTCCGTGCCTCGGAAATAACGTTAAGCCGTTGGTCCTGCCTGTCATTTGTAGATCTTTGACAGTCGTTGCAGGTAGTTAGTGGCCCGAAAGTCTGACAACCAGTCTTAGCAAGGGTTATCGTATTACTCAGTACTAACTGGGTTGTGGAGGTCAGATAGGCAGTCGCTACTTGTAAAATACTGGTATTCAGCTGCATCCGATTAGACTGGAAGGCGACCCCAACATAGTTGGGAAAAGGCTAGGCAGGTGATGACTAACGACTGCAAAATACATTACTTAGGTACCTAGAAGTTTTCAAAGAGAACTTATACAAAGAAAAACCCTATTCTATAAAAACATGTACTCCACGTTCCATATCGTATCGAGCTCGATCGTGCGGAAGCTCCCACGAGAATCGCTCTATTATCACTATCAATACCTAAAATGCGGTCTGGGATAAAATTATGCGGTATTTTTATCTCGCTCCGATAAAATTGTTGTTTTATTTTTAAACATGTGCAGGTTCTGTAATAGTTTAATTACTTTAAAAAGACGAAACAAAAGTTGGAGCCAACTGTTTGAGTTATGCAATTATTTTCAAAGTTTTGCAGATACAACCGAACATTTTGCAAGCGCCAACGTAATAGAATCTATGTAGATATCATCATCTGCCTGGCCTTCAGTCTAACCGGATGCAACTGAGTACCAATATTTTACATGAAGTGGCTCCCACCCAGCCACAACCCAGTTAATACAGTGCAATACGATACCCCTTGGTAGGTCTGGTTGTCAGACTTTCGGGCTACTGACTACCTGTACCGACTGTCAAATATCTACAAATGACAGCCGGGACCAAAGGCTTAACGCGCTTTCTGAGGCACGGAGGAAACTCGGTATGTAACGGGTTACCCATCCATGGACCAACCCTAAAGATCGCTCTGAATTTGTTTTTGAACAAAATATTTATAATGTCAGGACAATACTAAAGTGTTGATCATAACAAGTGCAGCCATTTTCGAGTTCAACCACAACAAACGATCGAATGTACTTAGGAACCTAAGTACACACATTACATTATTGTACCACAGAAGTTTGATCAGATATAGTATAGACAATAATGGCATTCATAGATTTGTTTTAGGACTTGCCATCGAATTCAATCTTCATGCATGCTGTGCCTGGCTGTCTTTCGGTAATAACTGAAAAAAAAACTAAAATATCGAATCTTTATTCATGTTGAAATTTATGCCATTGACATTTTATAAATCGTTGCTTTTTCCGACGTAGTGTAGTAGGCATCAAAATCATACTTCCAATTGTTAGTTTGTGGAATACCCCGAAATAGAGGTATTTCGGGGTATTCCTCAAATCGCAACTATTTTTAAGCACAACCAACTAAGCGCAACTAAATTATCCCTCGAAGCGCAACCATGATTGAAAAAAAATAATGAATCCAGTATACCCCTCTCTATTTGTCATCATGGTTGCGCTTTGAGAAATGCCCTGGCCCTTTTTCCCAAAACCAGGAGCCAAATCTCTTGAAACAAAATATAGTTACAGCCTTATAAATATTATTATTGGTGCTTATTCTCTATGTCTAGACAACACGTCATAAAGATCCACATTATTTAAATACTATAAACATATTCAGACTCTGTGGTAGGTACCTTTATAACACATAGTCCGCCTGTCTGTCTGGCATCGGTCATTTACTCGTAAATGACAATTTGTGAAACAATGCGCCTCCGTGCGAAGTAACTACCTACATAGTTTACATTCTATAGTTAACATGATTGCAAGTAAATAGGAGGAAAGTGAAAATAACGAGATCCAATAAACTAATGTTGATTATGTTGTAAAACTTCTTTTCGTTATATATTTATATTCGTATCTGAAAGTGTGACATCACTCTCGGCCCTATCAAAATACCTTATGACTTTCTTTTTTTTAATGTTACAGCACCATGCAGAGATGGGGCCTATTGGCCTCCTACAGGACCAATTCGACAGTTTTATCTTTTTCTTTTATGTTTACCTGTAGGTAGATAATGTTGTTTTGTTGTATTGGGTGATATATTTCTTGAACTTTCTTGGATTATTTTTATGTCAATTTTCCCTTTGGATAGTCTAACAACAGGTCTCACAACGGGGCAATGCCAAATTCCAACGAAAATGTCTGGAAAAATAATCCATTAAAATTTCATTTAATTCGAGCCATTTTCCACCCACAATGTTTGCACAATTTTCTCGACATACATTGTGCACTATTATTTATAAAGCGGTATATAAGAGGTGAATGTATTACTATTCAATAACAATCAAAACATGGTAGCATAACAGATGTTCTCTGGCCGCCATATTTGCACAAGTGTCGTAATTATGACGAACAAAACTGCGTCATGTTATCTCTTATTTATCTCGTTATAAACTGTATGAATATTATAAGATTTCACGGCCTCTACACGCTCCAATGTCATTTTCAAAAGCCTCTGCTACATGAAATACTGGTTTAGATATGCATCTTATTCTATCTTAGATCTCAAACGCTGCACGAGCAATAAGCATCTCGAACGCTCGTTTTCGGTAAAGATTGTATTGTATGGTATCGTTCGTGATTCGAAATTCGAATCGAGATTCTTGTGAATCTTGTTCCAGAATACGGTTGTGGCAATTTTAATTATTTTTTAAGTTAAGTTTTGCGTAATTTATTACGTTTGATTATTTTACATAATTCAGTGTATAATTTCAGCTGTATAAAGACTAGGAAGGTTACGTACTCGTAAGAGTAACTATGGTTTAACTCTAAAATATGATGCAATGAGTTTTTTTTTGTACGTATTGGTAGTGATTAACTGATTACTTTGGTTTGGTACTATTATATTAGATAAGATACGAATAGGTACAAATAACATTAAAATTTATCGACGTGGAGGAAGAAATCAAACATAATATAGCAAATTTTCAAAATCATTACAGTTTAATTTCTAGTTTTTCCAACAGGTTAGAAAATGGGATTTTGCATTAAAATGATTCTCTGTCAATTATTGTTTGAAGATTAAAGAGACGCTGTGTAGAGACGAGTCGATGTTTTAAATGAAATGTTGACTGTCTAGTATTAAATGCATTTAGGTCTGTATTCAAGCCATTTCATTAATTGAAACTAATTTTAAGTAGGTAATAGGTACTTGAGTCTTGAGTGACGTTCTAAATCTGTGCCTAAAGTCCTGTTGTCATGTGCAAGCGGGTGGGTCTTTCTGTAAAAATTGAGGTTAATAACTTTTGAATTTCAAACAAGATACCAGCCGGATTATTACAATACGTACAAATGAATTATCGTCATTCAATATTGATACAACGTCTTGTATTTAATTTAGTTCTTTTGCAATGAGTTCATTCAGCCTAGATGTCAATGCATATGGAATAAAATGCCTTAAATAGCCAGTGGAAAATTTCCTTTGCCTCGACTTTTGTTTCACTTCACAACACAAACAAATTTTTAAATGTCTGCATAACAAATAGAAATAAAAGTGAAGAAAAGCTTATCCACTAAAGAAGCCTCGGTTTTCTAATGACTAATAACAGTATTAAACAATATCAGGTAAAAACCATACAGACGGAATACTAGTAAACAATAAAAAAGGTTGTATTGAACCGGCGCTCCTGTGCGGTGCCGCTTTTATCTGTGGGTCTTTTTTTGTATGTACTAACAATAGCTTTATAAGGTTTATTGTGTTACTAACAGTATATGGACTACATCTGAGATAAATGTCCTCTATTCTATTCTATTTACAAAAAAAAAGGGTTTGTCTAAGCTATGGACGAAGACATCCAATGTACTTATGACAAAACTGGTAGAAAGCGGAAGATTAATGATTATTTATTATGTGTTGTTTGTTATACTGTTTGTTAACGGACCCTTCACGAAGCCGTCAACCAAGCATTATGTAGGTAGGTACATCAAACTAAGTAACTTTACGCAAAAATTATTGCTTTTTTTTGGGGTCAAAAATCACGTTTTACGGTAGGACTCAATGTACCGCACTCAAAACATTGTGCCGATGGGTGGATTGAATAGTACGGGGGTCATGGAGGTGTTTAAAAATAACATGTATTTAAAAAAACTTGCCAAAAAGTTGGGAATTTGACCCCCAATATTTTCATAACTAGAAGGTTCCCAGGTAGGTATGGTCTAGAACCAAAAAAATGATCGTAATGACGGGGAAAACCAGTACGTACGTACTTTATGTGTGATTATATGATGGGTATGAGTATGACAGAAATAATAACTGGACATTTGTAGAACTAAAACTCGAAAGCCTGAATATCTTTCTACAGAATGAGCCCCTAAATTTTGATTTCAGTTCAAATTAAACCTTACCTGATTTCTTTACCGAGAATCAAAAGACATCTCAAAAAGTTCATTTCAAAAGAACAAATCACATATAGGTAGGTACGTATAATATATGAGAGATTCGGATCACGTGCGATGCACCGGGGTCAACGCCCGCTCTGACAATATTGACACCCAAGAAGAGATACCGACTCAAACAAATAATGTGGCCAAATACGATAGATGTGATCGGAAGAGGTCTGTACTATTTTGTTTATGGTTCGAGGGTTTATTTAGACGTTGCTTGCACTCGGCCGGAAAAAAGTTTGGGTGTCAAAAATGGGCGGGAAAATTTGAGGGAAGATTGAAGTTTTATCTAACTGATGTAGACTTAAGTATTTTTAGGCGTCATGCACTGTAAAACCTAGTAGGTACTTACCTTGTTTAAGTAGTTATATTATAGGAGGAGATAAAATATAAGGTCCTTCGTTTTATAAGATGTTATTAAAACTGGATGGAAAAAAGAAATATAAAGAAAACAGAAGTTGTAGGTAGTTATGTAAATGATCTACCTAGGTAAATAATTTCAATCAACGATCATCTCACGCGAGTCATAAAACTCAATTATCAACACGAGAAAAAAGGTTGTTGCACTAGGCAGGCAATGGTAGGTAGGTACCTACTAGGTATTTTTATAAAGTAGAAAGGATTTTCCAATTCATTAATGTCGTGATCGTTGGTAAAATTGGTTATTAAAAGCACTTTGATAAAACTACTACGGAATACTTCTAAGCTTGGGTATTGTATCTGATTTCAGTTTATAAAGGAACCTCACAAAAAATCTCTTTTAGAACAGATTTCACCAGAGAAAATGAACGCGATTAGTGCATCTAAACAGTGTTCAAGATCTATTTCTATCCTATCAGTGTCAATTCCTTAGTTCCAATTACCTACGACACTGACAACTATTGAAAGCGGTTCAGTTTTATTGGTGAAAGCCTTAGAGTTAAATTCGATGGATTTCCCTAACCTAAACCTAAAAGCTAAACGGAAAATCCATAAAATAGACAGAAACCACAAATAATTGTATCTGGGCACCACGCAAAACATGTACGTTGTTCGTAGAACCATAAACGCTATTCAATTCATAGCATTATAACATTGGCATAACAGCTGGTTGCATGACATTATTTTCTTTTTTTCTACGCTACGCAGCAAGCGGTAACAGACACTGGCCGGTAAATGTCCCGCGCTAATAAATGCCGTTAAGAAAAAAACAAAGATTCATTTTCGCGCCAACAGTCTTCCGCCATATTGGTCGCGTGATGAAAATGATGTATTTACGCCTGACTTTCATTCACTTTCGATACAGAAACTGTGATGTTCATCATGTTTAGTGCACTTCCTAGTTCGTTTCGTTCCATTTTGTAATTAGTTGGATTTGAAAATATGTGGATTGTGTTTGCTGCTCATTAGATTACATTGATGTCGTGGTTACGAGAAATGACTGAGAATAAAAGTACCTACTTATTCTACGGTTCTATCCAATTAAAAATAACCTCTAAAATAAAATAATCATTATCAAGGATATATGTTTATTACCTACGCATGAATACGATTAGGCAAAATATTCCAAAGATAGGCATATAGTACAAACTCAAAATATTAATCCTATTAAGCAAGATCAATGTTGATATTCCTAAACCGATTAGCTATAAGACGGTTTTATTAACATCTATTGTGTTAGGGGATTCGCAGCCACCCTAGTCTATATTTTGTAAACTAAATGCCCGAACATCCCGTCCATCTATTTTTTCCGTTGACGAAGCGATGTTTGTAAACTTCTATGTCGGTTTGTGAATGAAATTCGCGCGGTTTCCGCGATTTGGCGGGAGAACGTGTCGGTGGACAAACATCTCTATCTAAACATCATGTACGTCTTATTATAAACCCTATTGCTAATGAAACTGAGTCTTAATTGACTTGAAGAAGTGTACACGATCATATATCGTGTGAGGACATTGACTGCATCTTTGAAACTGTCCAACCGCACATGACAACAATTATATCACCGCATCGACTCATGAAACTAATTATTACTTTAGTTTTCTGAAATCAATCTCAACGTTCCATTTTTTAATAAAATGTCAATCATATTTGAATCTACGTACGTAATTTATTTTGTACCAAACCACATTGTTCAAAACCAATATGTTATTTAAAAAACGATAAAATTACTATCACCCATTTATTAAAAAAGTGTTATTACTATTTGGTCATTAAGTACCTATTCAATTATATATTTATTCCATGCCTAAATAACCTATACTTAAATAATAAGCTAAAAATCATACGAGTCCACGAGGAAATTTACTAACGTTGTTCCCAGTAATATACCTAACTATTAAACCATGAATTAACGACAATATAATAATGATATTCGTATGACTCAATTGAGTAAATTTAACTGTTGTTAGCCAACATTTTATTACGATTCAACTATTACATGACACAATAAAAACAATACATCATCATATTCTCCAGCCCTTATCCCAATTTATTTAGGGTCGGCGCAGCATTTGTTCTTCTTCCATACTTCTGTTTTACTTGTTATCACAGTAAAGTCTTCTCTAGACATAATTAGCAACCAGTAAAAACAATATTCTGACGATACATTTCTCATGGCAGGCGATTTCCAAACTTAGCAATATAATATGCCTTTTTCGTTGAAAGTTCAACTTAATAACTACTTATAAGGTCAATAAGCACCTCTTTAATTGGGGCATTAAGTTATTCCATTTCCAGAACATTAATCTTTTTTTTTTTTTTTTAAAGAATAATATCCAAGTTTTCTTGGTTTTTATCTTCATTTAGGAATAAGACTTCGCCAAGGTTCCATATTAGGACCGCGTATTTCGCAATTTCAATCAAACTGGCTTTTTGGTGATTATGTAAAATTAGATTAAACGGATAAAATATCAATTTGCTAATTAATATAACAAAAAGCAAGATTTAGCTTAAAGGACGTAAGTTAAAGCACAAAATATCCTACAATCAGAGATATACTGAGTCTGACCCAGTAATGGCTAAATAGATCCAGGTCGTATAAACAATAAGTATAGATAAAATATTATTCCAAAATGATCACTTGTACAAAATTAATGAGTCACTGATAATATCGCCAACAATGCAGAGGTAAGTATTGATAAGAAAACGTGTTTATAATCAATCATAGTATTTACTTCATATCCGTTTTGAGGTGATATCAATACTACAGGATATTGAGGCATGCATCAAATTATTCTGGACCGATGGTTTTAATAAAAAAATAAAAACAAATGACAATGCTGTTAGTCTGATCTATTGAAACAGTTATCCAATCCGCACAGGGCCCGTGTAACGAAAATGGCCCACTCGCTCTTACAGAGAGGAGGCCTCACTCAAGTGATGTGCCAAGGGGCCAAAAATACGGCAAGCCCTAGCAAGCAGCCTGTTCAGAAACCCTGACATCATGAAGAGTGGTAGGTTATAGGGCAAGCCAAGCTTGAAGGCTTGTTTGAATGTAGGTACCGCCACTCAGGCCTGTGTCTCATCAGTAAGAAGTAGAAACGATAAAGGCGGATGTAATGTCGTAGTTACGTCTCTTGACTCGCTTGATCTTTTAAAACTTATACAGAAAGATAGAACGGTAGTTTCAATGTTCATCATCCATATTGATTTAGTATATCCACCTATCAAATTATTATACATTTGTCCTATTATTATCTTATCACTCAACGTATATGTATTGAACTTTGTTACATTCCTGTGTATTATTCCTACTTTACACACCTACATATTTTAATGTGTCAGGGACCTAAAAATCTTGGGTTTTCTCACACGATTTGTCATTAGAAACTGTGGTTGCGTTCGTACCAATTTCAGGTACCTACCTATACCGTTCTTTGTGAATGTACCTATTTGCTCATATGGACTTTATGAATTGGTTTACTAATTAAATAATTTACTCTTTTCCTTATCAATGAGTAATGATTGACGTATTGAATGCCTCTGCAACATGGTTCGATCTGTTATCCTGTAGACGAGTATCATGCATGAATAACTACTACATTTGGGAAGCCTGCGTCATGAATTCAGATGAATAATGTTAAATAATGATGGTTTCTTTATCACCTAATATTGTGGTTAGAACGCGTCATTTATTGGTAATTTTACTTTATATAATAGTTTGTGTAACTAACTAAACTAGGGACAATGTTTATCCTTCGCATTGAAACTTACATAACGAGTTTGTTTTGTCTGTTGTAAGCCCTACGGATACTAAGATGCCCCAAATTCTGACAACCAGTCTTACCAAATATCATATTACCCAGGGACTGGATTGTGAAGGTCAAATAGGCATTTGCATCATGTAAAATACTGGTACAGTTCAGCTGCATCCGGTTAGACTGGAAGCCGACCTCAAGTACCTGTGAATAATGTTTTCAAGAATCTGCTGAATATAACACACAGTAAAAACTTTTTCATAATTCCATTGGAGATATTAAATTTTTCAAAGTCTTCTAATATTTTTGTAGGAACTTAATTAAGTAGGTACTGTAGTTATGATGTCATTCTCCAGTCCTAGCCCCATTTATTTGTGGTCGGTGCAGCACGTCTTCCTGTTCCATACATCTACATAATATCTCTATTAATATCGTAATCCCAGCAATCGCCTTCTTTCTAGCCATATCAACTTTCATGCAATCCATCGTTAGTTTCAAATTCTGAAAAGCAATAATTACATCATCATCAGCCAAGCCTTTTGCCAACAATGTTGAGGTCGGCTTCCATTCTAACAGGATGCAGCTGAATACCAGTATTTTACATGGAGCAACTGCCTATCTGACCTCCACCACCCAGTTAGTACTGGGTAACACGATACCCCTTGGTAAGACTGGTTGTCAGACTTTCGGGGCACTGATTACCTGTAACGACTGTCAAAGATCTACAAATGGTAGCCGGGACTACGAGCTTTCCGAGGCATGGAGGAAACTGAAGGTTGACCCGAGCTGCTGTTATTATTTAGCAAAGCAATAACAACATAGGTAGTTAAGTAAAATATTTAGGTATGTTTATTTATTCTTCTTCGAATTGCATTACGTCAGAAGGTGTTGAAATGTCCTTATCACTATCAGTTAAGGGAACATCGTTTAGGACAAGATTTTTGAAGTACACTATATCTAGTAATACTGCTAATGGACACTGAGTAACCGAAGATAAGATTCCTCCATCCGTGTGTTGTTTGTTCAATAACGTTACTATCAGATAATAATTATAGTTTCCTATACTTTAAACTGTATGTTGGAATAGTGCTCTCAATACTTAACATGACATAACATCACTCCTGTAAACCTCGAAGGGTTAGGCAGAGATTTACCTAATAGTGCATCTGATTTCATTGACTTTTCATCAAATATGTTTAGGTCCCTTGTAATAGGGAGCGAGCCTGTTACCATCAATCGTGCACAAATCCAGACTCTGTGGCTGCTACTGAAATATACATCATCAACTTCCTGGCCTTGTCCCATGTTATTTGGGTCAGCGCAACACATTTTTTTCTTCCATTCTCCTCTTTCAATCGTCACGCTATCATTTACTCCTTTTTCTTTCATATCATTCCTCACAAAAAACTATCCATCGTTTCTCTCGTCTACCTCTCCCTGTCCTCCTGAGAAAATCAAAAAACCCAATAATACTTTGCCCGACCTGGGAATCCCAAGTTCTCATGCTCAGCAGTAAGTAGTGCTTGAGACAAGAAGACTAACGAAGCAGTGTTGTTCTAATCGATACTTTCAATAATGAGGCCAAACTAGCGAGTTATTGATTTGTGAATGACAATGCTAAATTGCGAAATGCTAATCATGACTGGTTATGGCATTCAATAGAGCAGACTGATAATAGTATTAATAGTGGCTTTAAAGCTGAAATAGTAATGAATAACAAAGAGCTAAATTGAAATGCTTTTCATTACACAGAAATCATTTGTATACTTCTAAGTTACAAGTCATATGATAAGTGATAAACTAATAATGAAGAAAATTACTCGAAATCCATTGCATTTAAAAGCAAAGGGTACCTAATGTAAAAATAATGAGGTGGGTACTATTTAGGCCATTAATATTAGATAATTTCAAGGAAGTATACCTATCCATATCGTTCGAGATGATGAAAATCTAAGTGGCAACAAAAGTCTTCAAAAGTTAACTTCCAGAATATAGTTACAATAACGATACTAGAGGGCCTAGCTAGAGCAGTGGCGCCGGCAGCAGGTTGTAAGGCGGTGCACTTGCGGGTCCCTGACGGGAAAGAAAATATATAGAAAAGATTTAGATTTTCATAATATGTTACTATGTTAATAAAAACTTAAGGTGTCTAGGTTGCTATCGAATTCATCACCTTGTCAATCAATTTAGCGTCCACCTTTACTCTTTTTTTTTTGTCGGTTGGGAAATCATCAAAAAAAAACCCCCCTCTCCCCCCGCCCCGAAACGGAAGGGAGTGTCAGACTTGTACTGTGTGCGAAATCTAGGATAACTATACAGAAATAAATCTATCCGTGGCGGAAAGCAAATATTTTCGAGCTCGGTTCGCTCGCTCGTACTCCTATTTATCGTGTTTGTTTGTATGAACAAAAGTTATCTAATATATCCGAGAATATCCTAAATTATTCGAGCTCGCTTCGCTCGTTTAGATGTCTTTATGTCCTTTGCGTTTATTTGCTTTTCTTTATAAACAGGCAGAATTAGCTCTATTTCTATCCTGTCAAGTTTAGTTTAGTTTAGTTTATTTATTAATAATTATCAAAAATTACAGGTCATATTTTGAAAAAAGTAAAAAACACAAATCATAATACATTAAAAAAAACAAGTCATTATACATTAAACAGAGCATTAAACACAAATTATCATAAATAATATTATCAAGTTCGAGGTGGGTGCTAAAATATTCAAGATCGCTACGCTTTTTTGATAGGCTTTTCTGTATGAACCGACAAAATGACTCCTTGTACGAATTGACAAACGAAAATGTAACATATCCGAGCAAAAATTGTCGATCTGTTTTCAAGGAACTGAAGATGCACCCCCCTGGAATATCCTAATCCTGTCGGTGCCTATGGCCTAGTTAGAGAAAAGACATTCTATCAGACATAGATAGGTAATGATGACGGGAAAGTCGAAAATATATTAGATAAGCCACTGAAAATCTATTGCCAATCCTATTGACAGTCGTTGTAAAAAAAACTAAACACTGAAAGCAATGTGTCTAGGCCCTTAGATACATAGACAGACAACACACAGACAGATACACTTATCATAGACACAACCTTCATTACTATAAAGAAACTAACACTAACACACCTCCTTGATAATCACTTCCACGTCTGTTTCTATTATAAACCGATAATGTTCATTAAAGATTAGTAGATACAAAAATCCTTGAAATGTGTTGAAAAACAATATATTTTATTGTTTAAGATCCATCTTATCTTCGAACGATATCGATTGATGTCATGGCGGAACGGTGAAGCGGTGACAGACTCGTTTATTCCTGTCCGACCTTTAATCTTTTGTTCCTGATTCGTTAAACTTTTAATCGAAATTGTGGACAAAGATTTTGAATATTAATATCACTATTTGCATCAAAAATTGTGTATCATTAGGACTATAATAGGTATTGTCATCAGTTTCCACGTTAGATAAATACAAAAATAATTTCTACCGGTAAACGAACCTAGTATTGTAAAGCCCATAATCACGTACAAGCTTTAAATGTTATCAGGAATGACATTTAAAGCTTGCTGAACATCTTCAGAAGAATGTTGGCAAATTGAACTTGATTAATGCTGAATGATTAAATCATGGACACAGGGCGAATTGAATCAAACAAATAAAAGAAAAATCCTAAGGGTTTTGATGTTCTGTCTGCACTTTCCGGCACGTAAACAAAAATCTACATACCTATCACTCTTTTTAATCTATATCATCTCTCAAATAAAAAAATATAAATTAAAAAAACGGCCAGCACAGAGACGTTGGCCACGTGTTGACAGATAGAGGGAGCCATGTTTGCACACGTTCGGCTGACCGATACCAGAGGTCGGCTCCAGATGGGGACCGACGGCTGATAAATAATCGATTTTTATATTGAAAATATTGGAACCTATCACCTCCTTTGAGTAAACATGAGGTTAGAGCATCTTTTCGAGTTGTATATTTTTTAGGAGATTAAAGTAGAGCTTTCTACTTCATTCCTTTAAAGATTTTCGAGATTATCTAAATTACCTAAATTAAACTCACTGACAGACGGTTACAATTACTAACCACTGAGCCTAGATCTAGAAGCCCGATTTTTTTCATAAATCAAACCGCAACGATGGAAGTATTTTTTAAATTCATCCCCTATAACCGAAGCTAATTTTGCCGATAGGAATTTTATCGGGTTTACAGAAGTCCTCATCGTGTTAATAAAAATAAGAAACATAAAGGTAGGATTACAATCAGAGCAAAATGTAAGATGAAACACCTGTCTTACGTCAATTATAGCAACAAGAGTAAATATGCAGGCAAATAATAAAATATATGTAGGTGATAAACTGCTTCGTATGATTTTAAGGATCATTTTTCTAATTAGATTCTAATTTAGGTTGTGTTACAAAATAAGAATTTAAAAAAATGGTTTGATGAACTAAATGTACCAAATTATTTCTCTGATAGCCAACTAGCACAAAATGAAAAAAAAATACAACAGAATTTAAAATAAGAATCAATCAAAAGTAATTCGACAAAGTCTAAAATATATTTATGTTCTCCGTTAAGAGATATCATAGTTTCCAGCTTTAGCACACACAATATTAATCTTATAATTTATTCAAGGTCATCAGTAATAAGCGTGTAATAATAATTAATTTAAATGATGCAAATTCACATAACGAAGTAGGTAAAAGTTGCGAAACTGACGCTTTTGCAATCCCCAGCGCCATCTTTCTTTCAACTGCCACTATAATTTCGGCGCGAAAGTATCAACTGACTTTTTTACATTTTGAATTCGTTATTCAAATATTTAAATAATACGTTGTACTCATAGTGATCCGAGATACATAAATAAACAATAAAATATAGGGCAAGTACTAATTAAATAGTCGAATGACGATATTTACCTACTCATTGATAGGGAATGAGAATTATTGACAAGACTTATGTTTTAACGACGATAATGTGGTCTGCTATTATGTTCTTATACACTTTGTGTTATGGACATTGATACTTGAGTTCTACTTCTACGTCACTAATTTATCGAAATAACAGCTAAATTAATGAGCATTTTCATTCATAAATTACTAAAGGAGTTTTAAAAAGCAAGTGAAGATAATTCTGCAAAAAGAACGAATTTTGTTTTTTTTTTCATTTTAGTAGACATTGAGAATGAAATAGAATAGGTTTGAATATTTGGCATTCGAAGACAACCGGTTCCCAGCCCATTGGAAACAATTAGGTCATCCAATAATTAGCTAATGATTTCCTAAAAATACTCAAACATTCGGCATTTAAAAAATAAAGTAAATTCCACAAAACGTTTTTTTTTAGATTAGCTTAGAGTGTGGCTTTGTATCGTTCTATAGGTATTAGCAAGTAAGCAGGTAGGTACAGACTAACTGGTTGGATGATCGATCACCTAACTTACGTCATCCCGCCAACACGCCTTTGACAGTTATCGCTCTTACGACGCTCGTAACAAGACACATTATCACACTTTTCTAGAAACCTGAAAAGGCCTTTTTATAAAATCGTCTTAGTACTTAAGTAGTTGTTTTCGTAAAAGAGTAAAGATAAAAAAGAACACATTTTTACGATTTATTTAGATAAATTCGGGTATTTAATCGGTTATCTGAAATCTTTTTAATGATAGCACGATACGTGTTCGCATTTCTTTCTTTTGAATATCGATCAGCAGGTTCATTGTCTGTCTACTTCAATAATAAATGTTATCGATAATGTAGTAATAAAATTAAATACAGCGTATAATCTTTATCTGCTGGCGTCATTTAATTTCTGTTACCAGAAGATAGAACCGTGCTGGCATAAAAGCGAAGAAAACTAACCATTTAGGTTTGCTAATTCTGTATCCACGGAGTTTGTAGTAAATTTTGATATTTAAAGTGGGGAAACTTTGTTATTGCATTCGAGGCGCAATTAACACCCGAGCTGCGGGCGAGGGTGTTATGGAGCCGAGAACTGCAGTAACAAATCCTAACGCGTATCAAACAACGTTTTTCAATACTCTTTCGAAGAAATAAAATATTAGAACGGAAAGTATTTTTGTCAGGAATTATTGGGAAACTATGATACTACTACACTATATGATATTTTTTTCCAGGCTTTGCTTTCGCCTGGTTGAAGAAGAAGCAAAGGTATGATGCCGCTAACAGCCTAATATGAAAAATAGAAAATTCAAATATTTCTGAATTTATAACACAAACAAATGATAATTTGATCAGAAAACTAAATATTTGTTCTAAATAATCATGTTAATCCATTATATTCTATTTATAAACACAATTTAAATTCTCAAAAAATATTTACGCCGTTAGGACGCATATCTCTTTGGCGAGATTTAAAAAAAAACAATCACCGCCGACTATAGCCATTGAACCAATTTATAATTAGTGTAAGTATAGTATCTGTGAAAATTTTTATTTCAAAAATATTAAAAATCCACACTTGTGAAATACATTAAACCTAATCGTAGTGCGATAAGAATCAGTTTTCGAGAAAGTGTATTGAAAAAAAATATTACAATTAACCTGTTTATTAATGAGTGCCTATCCCATTTGTGTAGGTATGTGCCCTCATTATGATAACTAGGTTCATGTAATGATTGATTCGAAATACTTATAATTAAATTCAATGATAGGTTAATTATATTTGTAAATCAGTTCAAACATTCGATAAATTCTTTGTCTGTGACGCCTTTGAAATAGCACTCCTGATTTTAATTTTAGCAAGATGATTCGTTTTTTTTTAAAGTTAAGTAGGTAAATTATAATCATCCGCCATCATTGTCCTAATCGTAGTGATTAAGCTAAATAAAGATCCGATAGTGACGGAACCACTCGGTGTGGCATCTCCACTTTATTATCATTGCGCGCTCTCGACGTTGATCCACCTGAACCCGCGCGGACAATCTCGCCCGGCCGACGAAACGAATGACGCTAGCTGTCTCGCTCGTTTGCAGCCCGCGCGAGAAGCGCTCTCTCCTTCTCTCGGGCGCGCTCTCGACCAATCGGCGGCCATCTTTTGCTCCCCCGAGAGCAGAGCGACAGTGCGTACTCTCATCACACGATCACACTAGGAGACGACATCTCGTTGCGCGAGGTTGTCGTTCCCGCGCGAGATGCGACACACGTTCGACGCGCGAATTACTTGAATATAGTGCCTTACAAATTTTAAAGTGTTTGTAAATAGAAAATAATCCAAGACTGTAAATCTGTGCTCAAAATTTATTTAAGGTGTTTTGTGAAAGACTGGACGCTGTTTCGTGTGTGGTTGGACTATTAATTTACGTATTATTTCGGGCTTCGGCTGATATCGCAAAAATTATCCACCATTGGGTAAGTTATTTCGATTAGATTACGATGCAAATTATCGTTTGTGACGGCGGGCGTCGCCCTGTGTTTTAGGTACCTCTAGTAATTAATATCGAGTGGGCTCAGTGCGATACGCGACAGTCAAATGTTTTGTCGTCTCTTGACCCTTGAGCCCTTGAAGGTGACTTGTGTGTTCGAAAAATAATTATTGCAGAATATTGCTTCTTGAATTTTTTTTTTCTTGCAACGATTTTATTTAGTGCGTGAAAAAATAACACTCGTAATTCAAATGTGTTTGTTGAATTTTCGTTTGCCAACTTGCTATTTCGTGAATCGAAGTGACAGGATTTTTGAAGTGTTAAATCTTCCATTTGCAATAATGCAAAAAAGTGATCGATTTTTTTACGTGACATCTAAAAAATCCAATCGGACGTGAAAAATCAATAATTACAGCAAACGATGAATATATAAAGCTTTTTGAAAATAAGACTCTTTTCTACCGAAAATCGTAATCTGATTGCGCTAAAAATATGTTGTAACCTATTTACGGTTAGTTAGTATTTTAATAAGATTATGTCCTGAAATACCTACAAATTTGTTTTGTTTGGTAAAACAATAATTAAAAAATTGCAAAAGTAAACGTTTTATAACGAGATGAAAAATTAACACTTTCGCCGTCGGGTGTTCTCAAGTGAAGCTTTAATTGCGCGCTAAGTGCAGTTAAAGTAATTTTATCTTAGCAGTTTAAGCTTATTTACCAAAGCTTACTGTATTCTTTTACTTATCTGTCTGGCTACCTAATTGTGTATGGCGTTTTTTTTTACGATTACGGATGAGCATTTTCTTTTCTCTTTAAATACCAATAAGAATAGAATTTTGCTTAAACTTTTACTCATTTTTTGATTTTCTTATTAATTAACCTATCCTACTTGTGTTTTTAATTTTACTAAAAACCTTAAAAGAAAACCCCTAGAATAAACAATCAGAAAAGAAAACCGCCAACATAACAAAGAAAATAAAATAAAAACATTCTAGAAGAAGCGATATTCTGCAATTTATTGATTTTAAACACCCGAGTCGAACGCGTCGGAACATTCCGCTTTCCAAAATTTTGTTCCCAGGAAAAGAAGTAAAAACGGCCCAATATACATGCATAATGTTAATGTTTTTCAGGCAAATGAATTCCAGAAATCACGCTATTTACTAATGGTTGACCGAGCATGTCATAAATAAAGATAAATCATTATCATTCAATTAATCTAAGCAGATTATTGCTACGCTTATGATTGAGCATTCTGCCGTTTTTCAGAGAAATATCCATTTTTTTTGGGAATTCCAACTGATTAGAGGATGCTAATATCAATTTAATCACTATGCTCAGTGATCTAAGTACAAAGTTAGATTATCACGCCATTACAAATGGCTGGTCCTCGTTAATAAGACCTAGTGCAGATTGCAAGGGCAGTAATTGTGAGATCCATTTACACTTTACAGAAACTATAAGATTATGATAATAAAAATGTTAACAACTAGACGAACGAACCATCCTTCTAAAATAATCATCATCAATAAATCAATTGCAACAATTATCTATCTTTAACAAGGTTTACTGTAAGAATGAAAACAATATAGAAAAGCTTCAAAAAGTCTTCAAAGTTTAGTCTTAAGTTTCTCAAAAATCATCTAAACGTCTTCGACTCATCAATATCATAAAAAATACATAACAGATCTTTTATCTTGTTGTGAAACAATGATTCAAGTGAGACTTGCTCAGATAAGTAATTGCTAGATAAAGTTCCAATCTCATCTCTCATTGAGACATTTGTCGTCCATTATCTCGGTAATGTCTTCTATCTCAAGTGCGAGATAGCCGTGATGTGCTCTTTAGACAATTATGTAAGTTCGGCGTACATTATCGATTGAATGTTACGTGGCGTTTAGCAATTGTCTACGGTGGAAATATCGTCATTGTCTTTGTGTTTTGGTTAGATATAGGAAGAAAGTTAAAAAAATATCTTAGGGTTGCAACTCTAATAATTATGGTGTCCCATAATTGCAAGCAACTGACCAAAACATACAAGTTTATATTAGATCACTATAAATGTTCTTCTTGTGAGATTCTTATGAGATTCTCGTTCAAATAAAAGTGGTCTCATTCAGTAAAAGGAGTTCTTTACATAATCAGAATTCTAAAAGTATCATCATGACAGTACACTTGACCAGAAGAATGCACAATCGCAACTTATCTCCACAAATCACAATCGTGTTCGAAACCTTACTTTATCTATCAAACGACAAGTGTTTATTATCATCTGCAGTAATGGGGAGATTGCATCAACCAGCCTCTCAACGTAGAGACGTTACAACTTTGTCACGGACAGAAAGATATCATTCAGACAGATGTTTCTGGCTTATCTAGTAATTGCCGTTTATTTCTATATCATTTGATTGTGATAGGTGTTTTTTTATCTACAGTAATTCGATATTAGAGATAGATGATTTATACTCTGATGTCTTCAAGAACTTCTTGACTTACGATTTAGGGGTCCTTAGCATAAAAAAATCAAATTTTAAAATCTAATTCAGTTTTTTACTCAATTTCAAAGTCCAAATTACACATTTTTCATAGATATTTTAGATCAGATACAAACAAGTCTTTAAAGCCAATGTCTCAATGTTAAAAGAGCAATGTTGACTTCGCAATAATACGGTGGTTAGATGCGCCAAGATATTTCACACCAAATCTGCTCTGTTCATCTCCTAATACATGTTATTATTTCATATTATTCACTTAGGTATTTACTAAACTAGAGGACGTTTACAGAGGAGAATACTCCAGTTAGAAACTGGTAAAGCCACATTTTAGCAAATACTTCGGAAGAAAAGGTCCCACATCTAAAATATAACACACCTACAATTGGGGAGTTATCGTGTCATAGTCATTTTGTCCGAAACTGTTCTAAATTCTAACTTGATGCCAACAAAAACTAACAAAATATTTTCTTCGTGTTGCTGATAAGACATATTATATTTTACTGACTCAGAACATCGTCTCTTCCACGGCTTCGTCGTTGGTGGCAGCTCAGAAGACTTGGCTGCATAATTTGGGCCTCAGTGGGCAGGATAGGAGTTAGAGCATAGGTAGTTTGCGACATATACTACCTAACCTAACCTTGATAAAATTCCAGAACAACATAACAAAAATTTCATAAGAATCGATACGTGATACAAATCACCTTACCAACGTACTCAATCTACTTGACAAAAATACATGTAATAATTAGTTAACAATAGGTAGAGATTAGAAGCAGTCATCCGATCACGTCTGCACACTGATAATGAAGAAATCCTTGTGACTCGTGATAACAGAATCAATAGGTGCTTTATTTTATTACATTCTTAATGGAAACATGGAAAATGTGAACATGATTTTCATTTATGTAACAGTAATGGAAATCGTAAAAAAAATAAAGCCTTCCGCCATTTTAAATATTTTTTTTATTTTTAGACTAGAATTTTGAGAATGACCCAAATGAAATTCGTTCGATTTTTAATTTGAACTGGAATGTTAACATTGGCTCTTATGGATGTAATTTTTTAAATCAAAATTATGTTGGTGGTATCGTTTTTTCTCACTTAAACTAATATTTTAAAGTTTGTTGCTGAAAATTAACGCTAATTACGACTGAAATTAAACTGTCTTCATAACTTTTTTTACTTGAAAGTTCTATTGGAAATTAGGCCAACAACTAATTGGAATCAGAAAAAAAAGTTTAAAAAAATTTTGCATATTCTAAATTGTGGTGAGTGTAAAAGCTCATGTTTAGTAAAAAGCACAATATTAGGCCACCATTCTTTCAAAATGTCAACATAACTACTTCAAAAACCGCTGAATAAAATCCACCAATGACTGAACAAAATAAGTTCTTATAGATAACCACAATTTCTGAGTTCAAAGCGAGCCGCCTATCAAGATAAGTCATATTAATATTGTATTACCATTCCGAGTAAACTGTAATCCTGATCATCAAAGGCGCCGATAAGCGTCGTTTTCAGTGCATTTAGCGTTTTCTTGAAAGCTGAGAAGATGTGAAGTTTCCAGGCAAGGGAAATACTGAGATATGACTGAGAAATAATGAATTGACAAGCTTATTAGAGAGTTAAAATATTAAGGTATGAAATAAGTCGGGGTCTAGACAAAGAGATATTATATCAGCGAGAACAATAAAGGAAAAGTCAAAAAAGATTGACATAATTAGCTACCGAAAAGTTTGTGATATGTTGAATGAATTTGAATTTGGAACACAGAAGTGTTGTTCCAAAGTCAAAAGTAAAAACTTGTGAAGAAAACCACCGATGAAATATCTTTTGTCTCTGCTTTTCGATTTAGAAGAGCAGGGAAATCTGTTCTTTAAGCATTAGAGATTCAACTTCAATCAACAACTTTACATATGTATACATAACCTAGTAAAAATCCAGTTCACCTAGGTACAGCATAACGCTACCAGTACATTAAGTAACGAGCAGAGTAGCAGCTAACTAGTAACCACTAGTAATACATAAGAACAAAACTAGTCGCATACCAGCCTTGGGTTATTCGCTTGTTTTGTCTGAAATCGGTTAACTCATTTTTGGTCAATTTTGAGTAGGTAGTTTTTAAATAAAATTCAGATTAAAACTACAAAATTTAAAATAAAATCATTATGTACAAATTACAAGTAAAAACAAAAGGTTACTGCATCAACAAATTCAATGCATCACTGTCAAAGTGAAAAGTGCATAGAAGGTTGTCAATTTAAATCGTTACTATTTTTAAACTTCAAAATTTGAGAATGACCAACTGTTGTTCAATCGATTTTGAATTATTGTATTTATTCTATTTTTTTTATTATGCGTTGGCACTTCTGGGAAGACATTTAAAAAGAGTTGGTGAAAGCATTGTTTTTCGTTTTCTTCTCATCGTTTCAGCATTTTTTATAAAGTTTGTTGCTAAAGATTAACTTTAATTTACTGCTGAAAATACACTGTCTGTAGTATGTTTGCGTGAGTACAGTGAGGCAAGTAACCAGTAAGCACTAGTAATACATAAGTACATAGTCGCATACCAGCCGTGGGTTATTCGCTCGCATTGTCTGGACAATAATAGTTCAGACGCGCGTGCGCTGCACTAGCGAACGGAGTAGGGTGGCCGTGCGCTGTGGGGAAAATTACAGGTCACAAAAAAAACTTTTTGTTGATTCCTTTTTGTGTAAAAAAAATAATTGTGATTTCCCCAACACATTTTAAAGTACGCCATAAATTTTTTTTTAGATTTAAGAAAGGAGCAAAATTGAAAAAAAAAAAATTGAAAACTAGAAGTTTTCTGCGCTGAGTTGCACCAGCTGGATCGATGAGGCATATGACCCCAAAAAAGTTATTATTTACCATTAATTTTTACACTTCAGCTGTTACGCTGCATGTCGATGTTTTAAGCGATACTAAAAATAAATCCTTTTAACAATAATCCATGCATGCCTGCATTAGTAGCATGCCAGTTCATAGATATATTAGCATACATTGTCTGGATTATAATAAACGGCGAGACGCTCAGATGTACTGAACTTCTGGATACTGTGGCTATATTTTTTCATTTATTTATTTAAAACACATACCACTATCATCACAGGCTACCTAATACAATAGTGTAGTTATAGTTAAAGTTATATCTTACAAAAATTAGACTTATAACTATATTATTTTAACAACCAAGAGTAATTTTACAAAAGGCGGCCCGTTTAAAGTCACTCGGAGTACAAAAAGAAAACAAAAAGATTTATTTAAGCCGGTGCGGCTAAAATAAATCTTTTGTTGTTTTGTTTATAGATGTTCCAACTCTTTCTATTATATCGTTATCGGATTTCGCAGGTTCTTCACGAATTTTGCACATTGATCATTTTACCATTACAAATAACAAATTGATTGTGTACCTACCTAAGTACCCATGTGTATTGATTACCATCTTTATGTATATTCCAGATGATCTAACATTCTTACAGAATAATGATAATAATCTTTATTTTTTTTTATCTTACAAGTACACTTTGTATTACAATATCCGTCTGGTATTACGTACCAGTCGGACGCAGCGAAGTTTTACCATAACTTCTAAATGAAACCTTTCAAAGGCCAAAACAGGACAGTCTCACTCCACGTCTCAGAGCTGGTGGCCCCACCCAACAGATAGGTGTACGTAGATTAGGTACCCTCATTTCTCGCCGATCGATGATTAGCGTCAAGTGTCGCAGGAAGCCGCAGATAACATGTGACTCAATGCTCTTTGTCACTTACGAGCTGGTTTTATCGAATTTTCAGTTATTTACTTTAGATGTTTTAACTTAAGTTACTTAGTTTGGAGTTACGTATTCGTCAAATGCTAAGAAGTAGAGTATCCTTTATTGAACGCCAGAATTGCTATAGACCTCTTTTACAATATTGCTATTCTATCTATGAGTACAATGGCAGACAAATAGCAGGATTCTTAGATACTTCTAGAACGAGATACTTAGGAACTACTTTCGCATTTGATGTCCATACTATACCTATATTTTCTATCTGCAGCTACCAGGCGAACTTTTTATCAATTTACTAATCCAATTTTACGTATCAGAGCACCAAACGTCAAAAAAACACCTTACTTCGTAACGAAATAATAAAAATTTCGTTTTCCATGCATCTATTTTAATTTGATCATGATATTGTGCCAATTCTTTCTTAAATTAGCAATGTTCTTTTTCAATATTTATCAAAAAATATAAAAAAGCTATTAAGAAAAGACCACACAAGTGCTTGATAAAAACCGCTTTAAACTTATAATTAAAACATACGGGTACTATGCATTATTAAGAAGTAAACTTGAAGTGTTAAGAACATAAAATAAAATGAAACTCCATAATTCTGTCGCTAAATTACTTTTATTTCATTTCACTTAGCACCTGCTTTAAAATACGTTCACCATAATTTATATTTCTGTGGACAAGTCCTGAAAACAATCGTTTATATAATTTTGATTATTTCAGTCAAGACTGGTTTTAATCTCGACTTTCTTATTAACTTGCCAATTGTTATCGGTTTTCAAAATTAATTAATTGATTTTTCTTTTGTCATCATAGGCGCAGGCGCGGTCGACCGTCGCGGGCCATGCAGGGTGCTGCCAGTGCCCCCGCGCCTCCCGCGGCCGAAACGCCATCTTCACAGCGTAAGTACCTGTTTATCACGATTTATTCATAATCATTCAACGATCATATAACCACTTTATCAAGCCAACATTCTATTCATACAAATTATTCTCAGTCCATTGATATTAAGACCAACAATCATCGCATCTCCGGTGCAACAAGATGCTAATGCGTTCAATGACAGCACCTTGAGTACTGATGGCGCGCACGCGCGGTATCCGACACCCGAGCATTTGTACGACTACCCTCACATTTTATTACAACGTTTTAGAACAGCTGATAATGTTTATGACTTGGCATCCGGTATTGAGCGACATATCTGACGGATTCTTCATTTATAGTTATGTAAAATAGCCGAGGCTTGCAAGCAAATTTTTATTGTCTATTTTATTGATACTTCAAATAGAAGTAATTAAACTGAGTATATTCTTCTTATCTTTGGCGTGCCATCACAGGTGTATATCTACAATTGTTATTTCAAATAACATTTACGGCACTTAGAGGACACATTGCTAGAAAATTCTGCGTTCATGCAATACCTATCAATATTCTTACATGCCGATATTTGAAATATATATTGCTGTTTTTTTCATCTTTCACATAAAATGTTACGAGATATTAATTCAAACATAACTGATCTGATTGGTTAAATCTGTATAAGCCAGTACACGTATAATGATACCATCAAATCAGATAACATACTAATTACATACCGTTGAAGTCCTACCCAGACCATCAGTGATCCGTCCTCGAAATTCTTCTACGCACGCGGTACAATAAAGCCCTTTAAGACCCACTGTTCAAACAGTACCTAAGATTTAACAAAACCAAGGCGAAGTTTCGTAAGCCAAACATAACACAAAATATCTCATTAGACACTCATTAAGACAATCGGACACGGAATTCGGTTTGCTCAGCCGACGACGCGGCAATCTCTCGAGAGATTCTAACATCCTTTTGTGCCATACACTTGTGTCAACAGACATCTTAAGGCCATTCATGCAGACAACGGTACCTTAAACCAATAGATTCAGTGATATCTAGAATGGAGGATGGAGCTTCGAATGGGAACAATGCGAAGCTTTAAATATTTTTTCTTTGTTGAATAACTGACTGCTTACGTCATGCATCACTCGGTTATTCATAATAACTAAGATGGTCTGATTTCCTTAGTTGGTAGAGAAATATTGCATTTGTCATTAGATGTACTTGACATTTTTCACGGTGTTTTTTCTTTAAAACAAGGCTTTCCAAATTAGCGTTAAAATCAAGGCTTAGATAAAGAAAGTAGAACACGAAAAATACTTTTGAGTAAGATAAATATTTTAACGGCACTCCGTATGAATCACTTAGAACAAATGCTTATGTAGCAGTATTAGGAAATCACAAAACGTTCTCTAGATTAGATTTACTAATCTACTTCCTTTTTCCGCTTAATTATGACTATCATCTTAAAAGGAAAATGTGAATCAATTTACGACATAACACATGATTCACATTAATATCGTCTCTTGTATTTTATCGATACACGTGCCATTCCTTAGCTCATTAGAAGAAAAAAACGGATATCCATATTAATTCTCTATTTAAAACGAAAATAACTCTTAAATTTTTAACGAAACATTCGCATTTCCAGCTACTTTATCAGTACCAAATGCAAATAGGTATTTATCAGTCGTTTAATGTCTCACTAAACATTTTAGGTTCTCTCAATGTCCTCTGACCGATTAGGACGTCTGTCGAAGGTGTAGCACCAACGGTACTTTATCTGATAACCCATTTGTGTCGTCTTCCGGCCCTAATTGCTGTTTGTATATACAAAACGGCAAATAATGACAAACCTGTTTAAAGGCCTGTTAAAATTTCTTGTAATTATCTTGTGTTCTCACTTTTTAACTAGTTTGGTATTAAAAAAACCTCTTGAGACATTGTTTTGTAATATTATGCCATAGATAACAATATCTCACAGCCAAACAAGACACAAACTGGCCTACAGCCAATTAAATTTCAAATAAGGAATTGATAGAAGTCACTGGCTGATAAATTAAGCTGAGCTCCACAGAGCGCCCCAATACTTAGAGGAATAATAATAAGGCATTGTTCTAAAATACATGTAGATCATAAATATATTGTCACTAACGATATAAGTACTAATAGATCATTATAATATGTCACTGCTAACTCTAATATAAGACCCATAGACTAACACACTTTCTATATAAGACCATAGACTATTACTATAATCTACATTTTTGTTGACCAAGACGTGAAAATGACAGTTGTGGAACAGCTGAACAAAAAAAAATCTTTCATCTGTTATTTCTTTGTTAAGATACAAGATGCATGTCATGATTTCAAACAAAACTTGAGAAAAACTACGTCAATGTAACAACTGTGTTACCTACTCTTAATTAAATCAATAAGCTTGCACGTGTATGTAAAATCTATTGTAAATGAAATAAATTTGCTACTTTATGATCGTGTATGGGTACATAAAAGCAACACACCTAGCATTAGTTTTATAGGTATTCAAGACGCAGTTTTATTAAAAGATTTTTTTTTGGTTTTAATTGTAACTTTTTATTTTGTCCCGGTAATTTTAACAGGATGGTGACCCTAATATAGTAAAACGTACGAAAGTCGCACTTTAAAAAAGTATGTATTCCAAATCTTTATTGTACTTGCCTTATTTATATATTACGGTACATATTTTGTTATCCTCGTAAGTAAAACGGGTAGCTTTTCTTTTAAATCACGCTTTATTAATTCAGATTAAACACTAAACTATACGCGTGTCTGTCTGCCTATCAATCAAGCCACATCCAAACTAACTCAGTGTCAAAGCACTCAGCAAGAAATATGTGGCATCACTTGGTAACCGCCTCACGAACCACGGTCGACGGTCCCGCCATCTCTCGGGCCCTAAACGAATTAACATTCAATTATTCACATCTCTACTGCCCAGTACCTCCCCCCTCCCCTCCCTCTGCCCCTCGCGACCTGCGTATGCGCCTAATTGGGACGCTTTTCCGTTCGGAGAAAGCGAGCGATCGAGTGGAAACCATTTTTGGGCTTGCGATTGATTGATTTCGTATCGAGATTTCGTTTTATCGGATGACGTCACGAGAAGGTACAATGGGATCTTTGTTGGCTGTTTGTACTGTCTTAAGAGCTCTTGAGATTAAGTGCTTCGTAACTAATAGAGGAATAGTTCTGAGTGTGAAGGTACACAGCTTAGATTGAAAGAAAACCCCGATCTTTGTTGCGCAATAGTCGACTCACAAACTAAAACGTGCATCGAAGATTACTTCATTGCACGTTTTTTTCATTTCCAAATTCAATTTCCGGAAAATATTTCATCCTTTCTTGCATCTTCAAAAAACTTCTTATATTTCCTATTATTTCAAGAACGTAATTCTATTAAAACGTAACGTTATTTGTTACGTTAATTGAATCAGCACCTAATCTCCACCATAACGTCAAAACACGTCTTTACGTAGGCATTGAAACAAGACACCTGTAACACGACCCAACTTCTGTTATATCAGCATAATTCATTAATAAAATTCCTACTACGCCAAATATTTCTATTTTCTCGGAAACGCCCGTGTTAGCTTGGACACTAGATATTAATAAACATGTTAATGACGAATATGATACCTCGATCGTTCTAATAACAAGTAGAAGTAACTAAATCGGCAACTTCCTCTGAAATGAAAACAATGTCATTTCAAAATATAGAGATATTTTGTAGATAGATTTAATCCATACTGATATTATAAATGCCAAAGTAACTCTCTCTATCTTCAAAACGGAGTGCCTTCCACGTGGATAAAATATGATATCCTAAAACTAAGAGATGCATTCAGCGCCGATAAATTTAATTAATTGGAAAGGACAGGCCGGTTGATGGGGATGGTGACAATGCACGGCAAATGGGCATCGTTTTAGGAAGAAATGAAGACACAACTCACAAATTTCATTCATCCCTAAATCGGAACCTGAAACCCTGACTTTCTTACAGCGCTATTTAACGCTGGTGGAAAAGTCAGACTTCTACTTGATTGACAAAAGTTACCAAAAAACTTAAGTCAATCCTGCTGAAAACCATTGTAGCATTATAAAACGCCATGACTATTTCATTTGTCTATGCCTTCTAGACGTACCAAAAGCAGCCCAGGAGCTAGTCCACCGTCCCAGTAACCAACAGAACTATAACGTCCTATAAAATATTGAAGGCAGACATCAACGTGGCATCATAACTGCACCGTTACTGCGGAAGGCACGCTCCTGACTTGCATTAATCACGACGCCATCTTAAAACCATAAACAGTACGACCATAGAGTGATGATGAGGTGAACTTTGTTTTGTTGATTTTATTAGTTTTTTGTCGTGTTTGTTTTACTTCATTCATTAGTTCTAGGAATTGTTTGTTATTGGAAAATTTTATGAATGAAACTTTTCGCTGAATCTTTCAAATGTAGCCGTTTAAAAACAGCTGCCGTTTTAAGAAACACGAGCACCTTTTCAAGTGACAAATTGCTTCGACAAATAGAAAGTATCTCCACGAAAATGTCGTACCAATTGCATAAACCCATAATTAAGTTTCCCCCGAGATCCGAAACGAGTACAACGTACAACAAATGTACAAATGAACGTCCGCGCACCACATTATCAATTTCTAGACAATAGCCGTCTCAGTTGTCACAGACAAAGTTAACTTTACCGCCAGGAAAGCCTAACTAGACCACAATACCGTGCAAAATACTCCAATTTCCCAGCAAAACAACAGTTGCGAAAGCAAACCCGTATGGTCAGGTAATTGCCGATGGCGACACCATAAGTGACGGCTTGGAGATACTACATGGTGTAATTCAGTACCGTTGAGGCTCATTGGAGTGTTGAAGAAAGCAGCGGTACTGTGCGACGTCCCCGACATATCAATCAAATAGCTTATAATATGCGCCGCCCACCGTTAGAAAGACAACCATCTTATTATGCAGACAATAAGAGTTATTGTCGTGCACCTTCGGCTCACTTCGGGACACTTCGGGATGGCGATAGGTCGATTTAAATTCCGAATAAGCGGGAAGGAGGAAGTCACGGTGCGCCAGCGCTTCTATGTCACACCTTTTCTCCGTATATGAAGTTATTGAACTCGGGTGTACGTTGAATTCGGATGGTGTTTATTCCGTGATTGTACTATTTTGATGATCCTTTACACGTGTTACTGGACGTTGAATATTAATTTAGAATTCTTTTTTTGTTTTCCGGTAGCCGATGGAGAATATATTTTCGCTATGGAAACAGTGTACCGACGTAAGGACGAAATTGTCGGGTCTAGTATAAAATCTAGTAGAACGTATAACTATGAACCTTTCCGTGTTAATTTACTGCAGCTTCATCGTATTACTGGCCAATTTACCAGGAATTGTCTCCTTAACGTTACCCATCTGACGCTTGTGAAGATTATAAGAAATTCGTTGAGATCATTCACCTTTACTGGCAAACTAAACCACATGCATTCCAACATGAACTCATCTGTTCATCATCGTCAGTAACATTTGTAAATGAATCAATTGCGCATACTTTTCCTGACCACAGCTGACTCTAAATCTGGCATATTTGCTGCTCCCACGTCATTTTCCCTGTTAATGAACAAGAAAATAACCGATTACGTCCAAATTGACAAATAAATATTTATTTCATTGGTTCGTTGAACGCGTGCTGCCAAAACCGTGTATTAAGCGCATTTCAGAGCGTTTCTGAAAATAAATTTCAATTTCGACACATTCGCGACTAAACTTCACTTTTGTTTTCCTCGTACACGTTGCGTAAAATATGGCTGTAGTAACACCGTCGCGGTTATTGGTGGAAATGCATTCGTTTAATCTGTGGTTCATTTTGTGGTGTTCGGAATTTTCCGAGTTTGATTACACAGGTAAAACGCTCACAAAATATTTTGCAATAAACTCCATTTTAGCTATCAAAAGTATTTAAAAACCCTTAAAAAAAAAACAAAATTTTTGAAATGCCAAATACCATTGTTAAAGCATCTATTTCTAAAGCTTAACCTACACCACAAATATTTTTACACCTTTTAAAATATTTTGAATAATACGTATGCCTCAGGACCACAGAGAATCCCCATTAATGAGAAACAAACCACAGTAGGACCACAAACAAGACTGTTACAGTCCGGTGTGACAGCACTTCACAATGCGCACACGCATCAAGTTACAAACAAGATTGCGTGAAATGATTATTGCTAAGAAAACCCGACACGATACATTTGCTTGTTCATGATTTCTTCAAAAGCTTGCTACTATGTGAACGGAGTAGCATTATGTTGAGAAAAAGGTGTTATGCAAATGAATGTCGATGATAAAAGATCTAGGATCGTGAATTCGCAGACTGGGAATGCTCTTTTGCAAGCTTTTGAAAGTGTAGACTTGGAGGCACACTCAGTTTTTGCAATTGATGTTAGGGTAATCAAAGGGGCTTCTAGTTATTGGCAAAAATCTATGGTTAAATAGGCGTGCATCAGGACTCAAAAGGAGCGTTTATGAATAAACCCCTAAATCTTAGTCAAAACCGTAGACGTTCTACACAAACTTTGGCTTCATAAAGAACAATTCTCGTCTACTTTTTCGTCTTATAAAGCAGATATTTGCCTGACGCGTAAACCGCCCCCTCGACCGTCCTCTAGTTTGGGGCAGTCTGTCTCCCTAGGGGGAAATCTCATGGGCGTAGCCAGAGGGTTGAAATGGGGGTGTAAATCTCCCTCCCACAATAACAGATCCGGGAAAATTTGCAAACGAAATTCACCTCTATAGAGTGTGTATACATCCCGAAATCATAACATAGGTGTGCCTAAAATTCTGTAAACATTTTCATATATTTCTCGATGCAAGAAAAACGTATTGATATGAACATTTTCTGCGTAATTCGAGTCTCAACGGATGTGTTTATCTAAATAGGCGTGATATACGACTTATGAATGTAATTTAGGTGAATGCGCACAAAACTTGGAGGAAGGTGTCAAATTTTGTACCTTACGTCTTGCAATAAGCGTTTTGTTTTCCATTCTTTGGATTTACGCCCCTTTTTGCTTAAACAGAGCTTATAATTATACCTGCATTAGAGATGCTTTCCTCTTTACTATAAACAGTAACTTAACTTTATTTTTAATAATACTATAGAGAAAATATTTCATTAATATTCAGGATAACATTCTGCCTAACGATATTGATGAACCTTCTATATTTAAAAGCAAACTTTTCCTCTCACCAAAAACGCGGTAAATGTTAATTAATTACATAATTTTATACCTTATTTGGTATTATGCATTGATTAGTAATCTCGTATGTAGGTTACTGACGTACTATGAGTCAGATATATTGTCCTGCTCGGTAATTACTATGGGCTAGGATTGGCGTCATATACCGCGATCCTGTTTCAGCTTAACATTCATTGAAGAACCATGCTCTTGGCATGTCGTAAATAAATAAAAAAAATAGTTTTAGTCTGTGGACTGGTGTTAGTGTTGCCAAATTGCTAAAATTGAAGTGTATTTTACAGTGCTGCTATTTAAATGGGATTAAATAAAATGTGTTTGTTAAAAGATTTATACATTCATGGAATTATTTGTCTGGGTAGGTACTACGCAGTTTATAGACGTTAAGTGATAGCCAGACGCATCATAATAATAAGAAGATGATTCAGTGTGTTTTCTTTTAAAGCAAGTAGGGAATAAAATTCTTTGTGACTAATCTACCTCAAGAATCTTTAACTATAATATCAAATGTCTTAAATGCGGTTATAACCTTAAGGTATCGTGCTGGCAGTTAATAGAAAAATCTATCGAAACTTTAAGAAAAACGTTTTAATCACCTAATTCTTCTTTTAACTCACTGTCAATCACTTTTATAAATCATAGACACTAAAATACCCAAAAAAGAACATCGCCAAATTCAAACGCACATTGGCGCGAACTAATCTCAATAAGATCTGTGTTTTGCCAGCCAAACATATGAAACTATTCACAGCACGTTCATTAAATATGCTACAAATGCTACTATTTCACGAAAGCATCTGATAGACTTATTCTAATCTACGTATCTTTCTTGGGAATCTCGGTGTGAATGAAACAAAAGACATGGGTGTTTTTGAGACGTATCTAGCTAGCCAAGTTGCTATAAGATCATTTGTGGCTTAAATTCCTTTAAGTTTACTCCACGGTTCGTAGAAATTAGGTGTAGGGTACTGCAAGGTACTGTTTTGGGACTATACATTTGTCAGAAAATAAAAGAGACAGTAACTTTTCATTCAGCGACAGGAATATGTCATAAGCATTTACTTCCTCTTTTGTTGTTACACTGTACAATTTTATTAATTTATAATATGTTTTTCCCTTTCAATATAATACTATCTCGGTTTTCAACAAAACGACAGAGACTATTTCATTCATATAATATTTTGTAGGCACTTTTTTGTTTAATGTTTGTCTGGATTCTTTTAGTGCTCTAAAAAGATTGTGCTTTCCATAATCATGAAAATCGAGCGTGAAGCTTATGGAATCACCCGCCAAATTTATGTATTTATTCATAGCACGTCCCTAAAGTATCTCACAATCGCTACTTTTCACAAAACAACGATCTGATAGCATTTACGTGACTCAGTGGCTTGCCAACCATACACTCCTCTAGCTATAGCCCACTAGGTGTCAGTCTTATTGATTTTTGTGCCCTATAGCCTCAGCGAGGCTCACGGGAATGGTAACAAGGAGAAATACGCTTTATTTCGTAGCAACTAGAACGGTTTTTTGTTCGTAGTTGTGGTTCATTTTAAAACAAAAGATAGTGTGAATCATCCGTCGAGAACTTTGTTGTGGTTTGAGAATTTTAGGGATGGAGACTGTTGTGCGATTATGAATCGTATTGAACGGTATTTAAGGTTGATTTCATTAGAATAAAGTTGGCAAAAGCTTTTTAGGTTTCAACTTACTTCGACGATTCGCTATTTCGGTGCTCTAAACTATACATATTTTATGATTAGAAGAAGATAGCATTTGTTTGTGCATAGGTTACCGCAAAACAAAACAACGCCATCTGTTATCGAGTAGCAACAAACAAATAGTTAGTTAATACATTAAAAATCTATTAGCAAATTGTAGCTAGAATCGATTCCAATGATGATAATAATATCTGATATTATTATTCTAAATGGCGACCTCGCACAAGTGAATTGCCTGACTCATCTATTGTCGACTTTTCTTGGAATTGTAAGAAAGCGCCCCGCGTTATTCAAACATACAATCCGTAATCAATTGTAACATGTACTCTTTTGTTACAGAAATCAAAACAGAGGAGGTCATCAGTGAAGCTAAAATCGAGGCCGACGAAGAAATGGACGGCATTCAAATTGAAAAGCAGGAGCTGCGCGTCACTAGGACGACGAGCATCGACAGTGACAACCGATCTGACAGGAGCGAGGAGGAAGACCTGAGGAGAGCACGCAAACGTGCCGCGTCCACCTCACCATCTCCCATCCCGATGGACAAAAGAACAGCAAGGTTCGAGTGCCCCAAGTGCCGGCAGCGATTCGACTCGGTCAACGCTTTCGACATCCACCGATTCACTGCGCACAGTGACGACACCAAGACTGGCTTCGACGATCTTACCTTCGTCGATTTCTCAAGCAAAAAGTTTCCTGAAATTGCCAGAGGAGTCTGCGAGAGGAACCCGCACGTGTCAGTGACCGACCAACGTTACAGATGCGACATGTGCTGTCGAGACTTCCCCTGTGGACAAGCTTTGGACATTCACAGGAAATCGTGCCTCTCCGCCAGCCGAATTCCTAGCCCTGAAAGAGATCGCAGGGAGGATTTCTTCGCCAAATTAGATCTTAGGAACAGATCCTTTGGCATTCCCGGCACGTTGACTCCACCAATAGACAGATTTACTCCCAAGTTTGATGATAATCATCTTACCAACGGCATCAGACACATCGATGCCGCTCGCGATTTGGCAGATATTCAATCGATATTAAACGTCACGTCAGCTGGCGGCCTTTTAGAGAGGCTCACTGGCACTAGAGTGTCTTTAGAAAGTTCGGTTCTTACCCCTCCGGATACCATTATCAAGGACAGAGATCAAGAGGAAACCCAAGACAACTTCGCAGCAGAGTTCAGAAGAATGAAGCTGCGAGGAGAGTTCCCCTGTAGGTTGTGCCCTGCCAAGTTCCCTAACCTAAGAGCTTTGAAGGGACACAATAGAGTGCACTTGAGTGGAACGGGCCCGGGACCTTATCAGTGTAACATGTGCCCTCATGCCTCTTTAGATAAGGCTGCGTTAGTACGTCACATGCGTACACATAACGGGGACAGGCCGTATGAATGCGCCGTCTGTAATTACGCTTTTACTACCAAAGCCAACTGCGAGCGTCACTTGAGAAATAGACATGCCAAAGTCACAAGAGAAGATGTGAAACGCTCAATAATTTACCACCCGTCTGAAGATCCTAATAATGATGAAGTGAACTCTAAACTAGCAAGGGATGAAGTGAAGAGATCACTCGCCTTCCATACCCCTGACATTGATAGGCGAAACGAAAGTTCGGGACGCGATACGCCACTAACGCACTTTACTCCAAGTTTCATTACCGACAGACATCCAGTCACTAACTTAACAACCAAACCGTTACCATTGCCTGAGTCGCCTCTACCTCTGCCTATTCAAAGAGACGTGGAGCAGTCACAGCCTCGAATTAAAGTGAAGGGTATCGGTCAGCTGACGCAAATACCGGAATTTAGACCACCAGAAATCACGTACAAGTCTAACGACATCTCACACGATTCGTACGATGAAGAAGCTCCCGTTGACTTGAGCACCAGTGACAATAATAGTTGTGATGTTCTTGATCTCAGTAAGAAGAAACGTGACACCGATTCTGAGGAGCCTAAGGCTGCACCACGTCCTTCTTTCGAGCCCGATGCAGCGAGCGTCGCCGCTTCAGCATACGATAGGACAAGATTCCTCTTGGCCTCACAAAGGCTTTTTGAAAACTCGCTTCCTAAAATCGATCCAGCTTTCTATGCCACCCAGCTGTCGCAGCTGTACGCCGGCACAGTTCCTGGCATCCATGGTTTATCTTTGCCACCATCCTTTCCTATCGCCCCTTACTTACTTCAACCTCCGTTTTTTCCTCATCCAACTGATTCTCAGGAACTTGCCGAAATAAAACAGCACATACAGAAAGAAATTATGCGAGGCTTGAGCATGTCTGGTGGCAGACTCGTCCCTAATGACCAAGACAGTCAGCCTAAAATTGAGCCTGAGGAAGAAGAACAGAAGCCACCGCCATCGATCTCACCGATACCTTCGCCACTCTCAGATTCTCCACGCCCACCGATAAATAACACTCTCGTTTCTCAAACGGATTCCGTGAAGATGGTAATAAAGAATGGTGTTCTGATGCCCAAGCAGAAACAAAGGAGGTACAGAACTGAAAGACCCTTTTCCTGCTCTCAATGTTCGGCGCGGTTTACTCTCCGTTCTAACATGGAACGCCACGTTAAGCAACAACATCCCCAACACTGGAGTGTCAGAAGACCAGCTCCGAGAGCGCCACCACCGTACCCAACACCTGACTCACTAACTGATCGCATGAAATTCGCTTTGCTAGCTCGCCATCTTGAAAGGCCCTTGCAACAATCGGAACGCTCGCCAGTGCGACGAGATTCTGATGAAGTAGCCGACAATGAGGAAGACGAAGAAGATACCCTAGTAATAGACGAGGAGCCTGATCAGGAAAACAAGGCGGAAGATCACACTGCGGCGCGCCTTGCAGCCGCTGAAATCCTAATGGCTACGTGCCAACAGGAAATAACTAAGGACTTCGATATTAAAATCGCTGGAAACTTGATCAACAAGCCTGTTCCTATTATTAATGATAAGACTGAGTCTGGAACTAACTCTGTCTCGCCGACTCAAGAGCCATTGCCTGTTCCGGTGGTGCCTACTCGCAGCGACGAGGAAGAAGACGAAGAGGGTCTAGTCGCCTCCACAAGTGAGGGAAATAACTCTGGCAGCGATGAAAATAAGTAAGTTGAACCTTTTGTGTCACTTTTACCGATAAATATTTTTGAAATAAAAGTCACTCTTTCCACACTCAAAAATATGCTTGTATTAACCTAATTATTAATATTTTCAGATCAGAAACAGACACAGCTCTGCCACCAAAGAAGAAGTCGGCTTACAGCCTAGCACCCAACAGAGTATCGTGTCCATACTGCCACCGCAAGTTCCCCTGGTCATCGTCCCTCCGTCGCCACGTCCTCACGCACACTGGACAGAAACCGTTCAAGTGTCCTCACTGCACACTTCTCTTTACCACCAAATCAAACTGCGACCGCCATTTGTTGAGGAAGCACGGAGGTACCGCCAGGGCTGTCTTGGCTGAACCAATCCCAGATACTGTATCCCCACCACAACCAATAAATGACGCCAGAGCAGTGCCAGAAAGGCCTTACAAATGCGTGTCTTGTCCAACCAGCACCTTTTCATCCCTCGAAACTTTAAAAAAACATATGTCGTCAAGACACGGGATTGATTCTCAACCAGACTCCCCGAACGCTGAAATTGTGGAAGAAACCAATGAAGGTGGTCTAGTCTTCAAATGCCACCTGTGTGAAGCGTCGTTTGGAGACAGGAGCGGAGCCCTGTCGCACTTGGCGACGGGACATACGACGGAATATGAGCAGCTGGTCAGCAAGGGTGCCTTGGATGCTGCCAGTGACAGGAGCGAAAGCGCTGATGATGATGAAAGAGGAAAGTTTCCTGACCATGCTAACAGAAAGGTAAGATTCAAATTGTTGATTATAAAACTATCTAATTGTTTTTGATAGTCTACTTCCATGTACATTATCTTAATAATAGAACCTCCTTTTACAAATTCTTATTTATTTTTAGGTGGTCTGCGCATTCTGTATCCGTCGATTCTGGTCAGCTGAGGACCTCCGTCGTCACATGCGGACCCATTCGGGAGAGAGGCCGTTTGCGTGCGACCTGTGCCGACGTCGCTTTACCCTAAAGCACAGCATGCTGCGACACCGCAAGAAGCACCGGGAAGAAATCACTGATGATGAGGAGGCTTCCCCGCCTAACACGCCGCTTGAAGATGCTGTAACTAATGGGTGAGTGCAATATATAGATAAGAGAAAACTCTGTTTAAAATCTAAAACATTTTGTTATAAAAGAATTTCGTGAAATATAAGCAATTGGTAAACAAAACTATTAACAAGCCATCAAAGGCACGTATCTAATTTCTCCTATCTTTACAGATATCGCTACCAAGATGACGACGGCTCAGGGAATGAAATACCAAGTAATGTCAATAACAACAACTCTCCTCCCTCCGCTCCATATGAAAAGAAGCTCAAACTGGACATGACTTCGCGCAAATACTCGTCTGAGGCCGACGACCCGGAGAACAGTGACCTCATCGGAAAACTGCTCGGAATCCCCGACAAAACCATAAATAAGCTACTCTCCTCCGCAGACGAGGCCGCCAAAATCCTTGGCGTGAATAAATGAGAGTACGCTATAGTCCTCGTGACGCCTGCTAGACTCATTCTAGCACCGCGGGGACTAAAAATACCGTTGCAAAACATGCACGTTCAAACGTCTAAAGCTAATGAAAACGGTACAACGCCATCTAGCAACGAGTAGACGTACCTGTACGTTTGCGCTAAGGTTGTAAATATATTTTCTAGTTTTAAAAAATGGAATTTATCCAAAGTGAAGCTTCAACGAATATATAATTTTATATCAACGCCATCTAGCAACGAGTAGAAGCATTAAATGATGCCATTTTGGTAACTCACTTCAATGCAGTAGCGTGTAAATATTTGCTAGTTTAATTAGGTGCCTTTAGCTGCCTTAATTTAAAGTATAAACCGTCCTATAATGCCTTACTGTAACTATTTTAAAGCTTAAAAATGTGGGTAATCAACAACGAAGGTTTCTTAGTGCCAGTTCTTAGAAGTACACTGTATATTTGAATTCTAGTTAGTATGTACTCAGCTCTTATATTTTAGTATTTAACATGGTGATGTAAGCCAGTTTTAAATGACTATGTACAGTAGTTAGAGTCAGTTAGAGATGTGCACTTTTTACTATCTTTTAGAGCCAAAAATCTAAATAATCTTCCCATTCTTTCTTCTCTCCTTGTTTCTAGAGGAAAACTGTCGATGACTGAACGAAATACACGACTGAGTATGGCCAATTCAGTTAATAAAATACGAAACATTTTTCTGTAGAAATTCTATAATATTTTCATCTAAAAGACAATAAAAGTACTGATCTCTGATGACTCAACCTTCACTATATTTAATGCACTGTTTTAGCTGTTAATCTATCGATGAGCCGATAAATTTTGCATTTCCATCTAGTCGGGTACTATTTTTCATACCTTTTCATGTACCATAATACACCCATTTTAGTAATAAAGTTCAGCCAAAAACACGTAATTTTCGCAAACCCAAAATTGATCTAGTCATCTTTTAAAACAATTTTTTTTTTTCTTATTCTAAGCTATAATACCAAAATAACAAAGTTTCCATTCTACAGTTTAGATTTAAAGTTAAACCTCCAATTGTACTACCAATGAATAGTTTTAAGCATCTATTACAATGGTTTACTTAAATAATAATAATTAAGAAATAGCGTAGATTCTGTAGACACTTCAGTTTAAAATAAAAATATCTATAATATTTTCTTGAATATTTCTGCCTATCTTTACCGTATATACAGCTAAGCTCTGTTTCTTTCTCTAGATATATTAGGTAACTATTTTATACTTAAGAAACAGTGTACATAGCATTTTATCTCAAGGGGCAAAAGCCAGTCGTTAAATGCTAATCTAGTGTTAGGGTATTACCTTAAGTAGGAACTTTTCTAAGACCTTAATTTCTTATAACGTGAGTTAATTTGTAAATGACATTTTGTTTGCTCAAATTCATGGCATTTCTTTAGTGACAAAGACTAGAGGTTAGAATAATTTTTAAGGAAAAAGGTGAGGATCTCCTAGGTGTACTTATAACTTTATATAAATTCTGAATATTATGTTACGTTTCTGACCCATGGCTTGCGGTGGACGCCCGTTAACCATATTGGGAACTAATTTTATTGGAAATAAAATATTTAGTTGTCATTCAAAAATCTATTCGAGTTTTCTTTTCATATTATTAAATGTAATTATTATTTTATCGGTAAAATATCGGTGCAGCAATATTATTATTTCTTCGTTAAGGTTATAAACCTTGTAGGTAGGGTAGTTTAAGATTTACAGTCTCCTTTGTGGATCGACGAATCATACGCTAGAATATACCTAAGTTCGAATGTGCTTTGTATATTTTTAATGCTACTATATACCAAATATATTTTAATAGTAGTACTATTATAAGGTTTACTTTAATATAATAATTATTAGATATATGGATTTAATAAATATATGCTCTTTTCGAGCACTTCGTATATTGGTCAGATTTAAGCAATAATTGTGTAAATTACAGTACTAGTACATTATGGTACTGCTTAATGCTATGGGTTCGTTCATGAGAGAAATAATTTTATTCGG
This sequence comes from Noctua janthina, assembly GCA_963576755.1. Taxonomy (NCBI): domain Eukaryota; kingdom Metazoa; phylum Arthropoda; class Insecta; order Lepidoptera; family Noctuidae; genus Noctua; species Noctua janthina. The sequence continues at coordinate 9,368,348 of OY755068.1, read as the reverse complement.
AGTACCTACAGAAAATATCAGTTTTAACGGAAGCAAATGACTGCATCTCTCAAGAAAGAACCCCAAATAGACGATATACGTAATTATTATTCTTAAATATTTCAAAGATAGACGTGACTTTTCTTAAATTATAATATTTGTTTAAAATTAAATGTATACCAAAGTAAGTTTTATTATATAAGTGTATTTATTAATTTAACTGAATCCTGCTTCATGTCAATTATAGTTAGAAAAAAAGCGAATGATTTTGATATTTGTAATTATATTTATTTAGATTTGCTTTTGTATAATTTTGCTTCGTCCAGTAGGCCAGTAGGTATGAGTTGCTGTTTTAATAACATTAAAAAATAATGTCACATAATTATAATTAGTTTATAGGTAGTAATCTCGTACTTACTAGTAAAAGTAATTAAGTTTACTAGGTTATAAGGATATTGTGGCAACACCGCTTGGCCTTTTAAATGTAGTGTTCGTGTGTTTTAAACTATGCTCTCGTATAAGTAAGTTTAACTAAATTTTACCATTATTACGCATGATTTTAATAGTAATAATATCATACAATTATTATAATAAATAATAAGATGTTACGATTCACCTTTTGCCTCTCTTACTTTATGCAATATGAGTGTCGTTTTAAAAACGGTTTTTTGTCAAATAAATAATGGTGTATTATTAAAATAAAATAAACTTTTATTTGAACCCTATGAAACATGTGCTTTGATGTACATTAAAGCACACGATAGAAGCTTCAAAAAATGAAAACCTTTCTCCTCTTTTATGAACTTAGTTAAAAATAAGTCAGTAAAACTTTTTGTTTTGACATTAAATATCATTGCACACGAATACCTGCAGATTACCAGTATTATTATAAGTATTTCACCAAGGACATCGGTAGAAAAAAAATGTAGTTTATATAAATGTCCGCTAGATGGCCGCGCAATACAGCAAAAAAACTAATTATGATTGCTACTCGATACAAGATGGCGCTGATGACTTTGAAAATGTGAAAGTTTTAAAATTATTGAAATCATTCCTCTAAATCGGACATGAACAATTCAATTATTTTAATAAAACAATTTTTTCATCGCTATTATTTATTGTAAATTAATATACTTTCCTTCTGCAGGATAAAAAAATATCAAATCATAAATTGAACGAACGCATCTCAACGTTTTAGAATGAATGATGGCCAATGAATAATTGGGGATACCGTTGTTGGAATTGACCCACTAAAAGGGTAATTTAGTATTCATTCGTTCGTCTCAAAACGTTTTTGTTCTTTGGGTTGGCTTGATTTTGTAAACGACTACTGGATGGTCAACAAAGTAAATCTCCAAAATATTTTTTCTAATAAAATGATAAATCGAAACATCTTCATTGTTTTTGAATTACCTTAGGTAGACGAAATCTTCATTAAATAACAACACTGCTATAACTATTCGTTTGAATTCAAAACACAGCAGTTAAGACCCAGTGAAATAAAAATTATGTCTATATCGGCCGAGGCCGAGGCATTGGTCTGTAATTAGTTTAAATGAAATGACTTTATAAAGAGGTTTTGGTCTTATGACAAGTATGGTGAAGTCTAAAGTGGCACAAAACTACAACAAATTAAAAAAAAACAACCTGCTTTTTTCTTTTCCAAACAGGCGAAATTAAATTCTAGTTCTGGCAACCCCAACTAGGTGAATGAAGGAATTTTTAAGAAATAGAAAGAAGTCGCTAATTTATGCGAGACAGCGTCTTTATTTTGAGATTCAATTGCTTAACTTTTTGTGATAGTTTCGAAATAAAACGCGGTGCCCTTGTACAACAATCCAAGTTGGTCTACTGGGACCAAAATTGAAAATAATTATTGTAACCAAGTGATCGTAGGTAAGCATCATTTCTATTGCAACTAGTGACGTAGGTAAACTATATAAAGTGCACTATTTAATTGTGATGGTATCATATAAAAAGCGTGATTAGAACACTGCTACAAACTAATTTTACGATAAAAGTGAAAAGAGTGTCGATTAAAATACCTTTCATGCGTTTATTTGTGTTTTTCAGTGTAATAAATTTCCGAAATGGGTGATCAACAATTCTTCCTCAAATGGAATGATTTCCAGACAAATATGGTGACATCCTTCAGGCATTTGAGGGATGAGAAAAGCTTCACTGACGTGAGTACGACAAAATAATCTTGTATTTGTGTACAAACAAACTGTTATAACCTAAACTGTTGTTGTAGATATTTGCATTCTCTGTTCTTTTCTGATAATGATTCTGATGGCACATTATTAAACTTGCAACTGTCATAAAATTAACAACATACATTCAGCTACAGAATTTATTAGATATTTTTGATTTGATTTATAAAAAACATCCACTGAGTTTAAATCTCAAGTGTGATTATAACTCATGCATTTTTAAGTTTTTAACATTTCAGTTGTTTTTAATGCATTCAATATTGTTTCTATAAAAACCTATGAACCTCGATCAGTCTTTAAACTTATGTGGTCGCATGAAAATACGTGCTTTGGACGAGGAGTTGCAGACACCAGCCCGTTATACAATACAAGCTTATGAGGTGTCAAGAAATATTTTATTCTGCAAGCATGTGGAGCTCCCTCTTCACTCAGTGTTTATTAATAACAAAATAAAAATGGATTAAATCATCAGATTAAATAAAATAGCTCTTATTCTACTCAAATGTTTAATACATTATTTGTTACAAAACTAACTTATATTATGTTTTTTTATTTTATTTTTATTATTCTTTATTTTTCTTTCTACCCAACAAATATCTTATGAACCAGCGACAGGGCAAAGTGCACTCAAAACAACGATGAATATAATTGTTAAAACTGTGAAGAGGGCAGATTGTAGGCAGTTGCTTCATGGGTTAAATACTCAGGTCACATTGATTGAAATGCATTCACACTCAGTCTGAGGCCGGGATCTTTAAACAAAACTTAGCACTTAAACAGTCACTGTTGCTCCACTGTCTAACTATAAAAGCAAGATGGACATATTAAAGTCAAATCATGTGCTAATTAACTTTCTGGCAATAAGCTTACATACCAACATCAGTTTAAGGAACTGTTTGATCTGTCTGATTTTTTAAATGGTTTCCGTTTATGCTTGCCAGTTGTAGCAATGTTAGGTCTGCTCAGATTATTTTCCATCAAAAATTAAATGCCTCGTTGGTCTAGTAGTCGCAGTCGCGACTGCTTAGCATGAGTTCCTGGGTTTGATTCCCGGGTTGTGCTTATTGTTATTGGATTTTTCTATCAGGAATTTCTCAGTAGCTGCTTCTCAGTCTGGATTTGTGCCTGGTTGATGGCAATAGGCTCGCCCTCTATTACATTTGACTTGAACATGACTGGTGAAATGTACTGTTATGTACACCTCTGCCTAACCCTTCAGGGATTACAGGTGTGATGTTATGTTGTGTAAAAATTAAATGAAAAACGTCACAAACAGGGAATTGCAAATAGCCAGTTGTTGAAACTTGACGATCAAACTCGCTCTGCACTGTGCCTTTGAGATCTCTACCTGAGTGTAAAAAGTGGCTAGCTATTCCAAAGTATCTTCCACATAACTAATTTCCATAAATATTTCAGGTGACACTGGCGTGCGAGGGCCAGACATGTAAGGCACACAAAATGGTATTGTCTGCGTGTAGTCCCTACTTCAAAAGTTTACTAGAGGTGAGCTAGTGTAAGGTAGCAGTATCATGTTTTATGAAGTATTTTATTTTCTGTGCCACAAACCATAACAGTGAAGAATGCTTGGTTGACGGCTTCATGAAGGGTCCGTTTACACCTTGTATACAGCGGTATATGGGCCTGTTGTGGGTTGACAGAAGTTGTCTTAGAAATTTTAAACTCTGGGACAACAGCAATCATCCCTTCATAGCGCTCCCACTACTGGGAACAGGCCTCTTCTCTTCCAGAGTTAGTGTGGTAAATCCAACACATCATTCTTTTTGTCTGTAAATAATTAGTTACTTTTGTTACCCAATTTATTAAAAAGAATGTCTTAAAAGACATTATAAAAAGTCAATTTAGTATGGTAAAATGTTACAATTAGTTTGAAATCACAATTCATTTTGGTAACTTTGTCAACCATTTAATTATCACCCAAAGAGAATTGTCGAAAGTACTATCTTATTCTCTTAGTACCTGCCCTCGATATACAGGTGGATACGTTCAACAGAGCAGTAAGTGGCAATAAAATGTACAGTGAGCAAGAAAATTACCATTTCACACAAAATTTTTTTTTTTGGTTCCAACCATCCTGTTTTCTAATACTGATAAAAAACTTCTATGGGACCTACCCAGGTTGAAGTACTAAAAAAGTCAGAAATTGCAAAAACGTTTTCCATAAATTTTGTTTCTTCTTTTTTTGAAAAAAAATTATGGATAGTCTCCTATGAGCATTTCCGTGTAGCTGCAACGGTTAAGGTAGTTCCCCTTACTGCCCCGCTGAACGGATCCACCCTGTATAGGCTATCAAAATGACAGTAACCTGGCTAGACTTGATAATATCAATCAGTAATATCATTCGAACCGCAGCGAATAAAGGGCATGTTTGCATAATTGATGAGTAACTATCTCTGACTGTGAGTAACTGCAGCTGTGTTTGAGGGGTTACCAGTAACATAAGTTATGTAAAGACATGTTGCTAGCTTATACATGAGAAGGCAGTATATCATCAGAAAAACTGTTGTGGCAAAACTATTTACACATTTTAGAACCAAAATTTCAAAGATATATGACTTCTAAAAACCCCATTGGTGTATTACAGCCCACTCACTCTGATACAGAGGACACCTGTGTCCCAGCAGTGGGAACATTCTAGACTGTTCATGGCACAAATATTAAGATATCTACTTCTCATAACTCGACCTTGAAGTAGGAGGTTACCCCTTAGGGCTTCTTATACAATTGTATTGTTCATCATAGAAATCACTGACAGGTAATGTAAAACATTTGTGAGAAAAACTAGGCTTTTCTTTTGTTTTTCAAGCATGGTGATTAATGATCGTTCCTTCTCTATTCTCTATCAGCATGAGAACTTGAAAAGTGACCATTCCCCAGTATTACATGCCAAATAATTAATTCAAAGATTTTGATCTGTCTATTCAGTCCCATTGCTGAGCAAAGGTTTCTTTCCAACTCTCTTAATTCAAAGACAATCAAAACAAAGCATTTTTGAATTGTCACTTTTTACTTGTGAACAAAGACAACAATAAAATGAAGCTACAGTCCCAGTCACAAGGCATAATAATTGCGAAAGTACTGTAGTTGCCCATTCCAAAGTATAGATCTCTATGGAGAAGAATGGGCAACAAAACAACTGCTGTGGATAGGGAGGGAGTAAATAGGGATAAGGGAGGAAGGCATTTGCTCGCCAGTGAGATTCAAATGGCTAATAATAATTAGAGCTAATCGCTAGACACGGCTAGAATTGTTAAGAGGTTCCTCTCTCTGGAGCCCTGTCCGCCGGTAGCTTAGACCCTGTTCCCGATACCGGTATTTTTAAAAGTGTTTTATTTTTATTTTTTTTGGGAATATTTAAAAATGTAAATAATTTGTACTGAGATAAATAAAGTAAATTATAAGAGCTAATCGAAACCTTTCAAATACATAACAAAAATCATACCTACATAATTCATGCAAGTCATTTACAAAAAATTGATTATTGAAGTATTTAATTTTAGTGTGAGTAAAAACATAGCGTTATGGAAACGAATGGTAAACACATGCGTTGCTCAGGATGTTTTACCAAGCACCTGAGAACTTGACACCCGCCGAATGTTCGTACTGTCGCGCCGAATTGACGATATATTGGCCGTGACTTCCTGTGGCCTAGTTTATTGATAGACTACTAGGCGACTTCAATTATGTCTGTCAGCATATTATTATTATACAACGTGTTTTTTTTTTATATCCCATAGATCTAGGGTCATATTCTATAAGTAAAAATAATACAAAAAGTCCTAGTATATGTGGTCCAAAAATGGAGACTTTCGAAGATATCATCAATCAAAGACTAATTCATTTTCGTTCAAACCAATCATTCAAATTTAAAGCTAAGAAAATGCGACGTTGTCATATTTCACGTAAGGGTGTTGTGAGAGACACTATTTAGGGTTTAGAATAAAACCACCAAATTATCAGTAAGTAGATTAACTTAAGGGTACGTGCACTCGCCGCCGGGGTGAGTGAGGACTCGTCTACACGGAACGGTAAAGCGTCACGCTACGTTTAATAATATATCACATATTATTTTAAATTAATAATCGTGATTTTGTCGAATTATTTTTTATAAAAAAAAATACTTAATTGAAGAATAAATCAGTAAATCGAGACCATTATGAACGACTATTTATTTGATGATAGACTGCTAGGCATCTTTTATTATGTCTCTCAGCAATTTATAGACACTCAATAGGTATAGATATTTACCGCCTAGCCACATATAGAAAGAATCCATCATTTTTTATTCAGCTCATCTACAGAACATATCTTGTTTTGATATAAATTCTGTAGTATTGCACCTAGATTTAGAACAACAAATCATGAACTGAAGACAGCTAGGCGTCTTCAATTATGTCTATCAACATTTTATAGAAAAATAATAGGTACAGATATTATGTTATCGATCTAATAACTTATTCATGAAACTTAATAGTCCAATATAGCATTTTTTTTTAATAATTTGTGCGCAGCCAAATATTGATTTTGTGTAGCGTTTGAATTTATGATTCTTGCGCCCAACCATGTGGTCGGAACTGCTGCCTACCGTGCGATCATTATAATTTCACTAGAATTTGAATTAGAGATACTTCGATGATCTACTATATTTTGGAAAATGTAGCAAAAAAATATCCAACTTCATGTATTCATTAAAAAAACGCCCTTGAAAAATACCGCCTTTAAAATGCCCTTGAATTGACATGCCCAGATCTACGATGTAAAGCCACAACTAATGTGTTTACAATTTTCCAGGAGAATCCCTCAAAGCACCCTATAATAATCCTGAAGGATGTGTCGTACCTGCACTTGCAAGCCATCCTGGAGTTCATGTACGCGGGCGAAGTCAACGTGTCGCAGGAGCAGCTACCCGCGTTCCTCAAGACGGCCGCTCGGCTCAAGGTGAGATTAACACACATTTTTTGAGGGAACAAGGTGCCTTCCATTCAGGCCTCTTGGCCACAAGCTCATGCTTATGCTTACGCGTCTTACACTGCTGGAAACAACAACAAAAATTGGGAAAGGCTAGGCAGATGAAAAATGGCGTCTTCTACATCTGACGTTGGTTGAAGTCGAGTTGACGCGGGGTTAGCGTCACCATTACGCAGCGTTAGATTCATGTAAGATGGTTTAACAGAGTCTATACAGGATGGTGGTGGAAGGGACACCGACACTAAAACGGTTACCATATATTCAGTACATCATTCTGAACCCCCCTACATAGAAATCTTTCAACGGCAATTAAAAAATAAATCTGCAGTTACATACATTCTGACGTGTTTAAGTATTGCACTCTTGTAGGAAACAGCAGTGTTTTTTTTTAATTACCCATGAAATATTACAGAAACCAACTTCAGAATGTTGTATTGAATACGTGGTAATCGTTTGTGCGTCAGTGTGCCTTCCACCCTGTATACAATCCTTTCAGTTTTTTGCTCTGATTTGCATCACTGTGTGTGTGTCAAGTGGAGAGCAGCGGTGGCCCAAGTGGTGGCGGTCCCGACTTACGAGCAGTAAGTCGTGGGTTCGAACCCAGGCAGGCGCATTACTTTGTGTAATTTATTTCATCACCACTGCTCTCAAAACGGTGAAGGAAAACATCGTGAGGAAACCGGCTTGTCCTAGAACCTAAAATTCGAAGACATGTGACATCTACCAACTCGCACTGGGCCCGTGTGGTGGATTATAGCCCATTCCCTCTCAAAGAGAGGAGGCCTGTGTCCCAGCAGTGGGAACATTATAGGCTGCTGCTATGCTATGCATCACTGTCTAAACCATCGTTTTCTTTACTCTCGTTGCAAGTACGGTAACACGCACATCTCAAAAGCGCGTCAAAAAAGCGCAATCTTGGATTTTCAATTCGCGGCGCTAAGTATGTAGTGCCTTGTCAAAAATCTGAGTGAACTTGGGCTAAGTCGTCAAGTTCTCCAAAATGACGTCATCAGCTACTGCAGTCACATTTTAAACATTTGCATCCTTGACTTGAAACCCACTCACCAATCTGTGGTGAACCCCACTTCTCCCCAAACTACCATTTCATTGGGTTTTTGTCAATACTTTGCTTAAAACATTAAAGTGGTCAACCATACACCACATAAAAACATATTGGTTGAAGCCTTGCTATTTTTTGCTAGTCACACTTGTAACCTGAGTTTGGTCAATTACTATTGATAAAGCACATTTTATGGTACATCCCATTTTTTTACACAACTAGTTTTTACCGGTTCCAATATTCGTGTTGTTATTTTTTCACGTCTCTTCATACAACTATTGATTTGTATGAGTAACGCCGCGTGGTTCTGACATGTAGTGTCCCTGGGTCATAAAGGGTAATTCAGGGTTCCTACTAATCAACCCCTTGTTGAGCAGCGTGCAATTTTGCTGTAATTACATGCTGCATACATTTGGGGTCGCGATTTTAAGCGATATTTTTGCTAGTCCTCGTTTGACGTGTAATATTTTTGCGCACTGGATTTTGGCCACTACTGCCCTGGAAAAAGCCAGAAGGCGTCGTGGCAGACCTCGCAGAAGATGATGGGGCGAGCTGGATAAACCCCACAACCAGTCCATATTAGCCCTGGATCAGAAAAGCTGGAAATCATGGAGAGAGGCCCAGAGTAGGATGACGCAGGCTGACAGTAATTTCATTGCACTGCTTAGCACCGCAGTTTTGACATTCCAACTGTGCGCATTTTTGACATTCCAACTGTGCGCATTTTTGACTTGCTTGGATGGTCTGGTGAATTCGCAAAGATGAACTCAATATAGAGAGTTGAAAATCCAGTGCAGCACGACAAAAAATCAATGACATTCTGAAAAATTTATGGCCTTGTAACCATTTCATTCTCAATTCTTTTATTTCGAAACCTGTGATTGATATTTGAAACACAGAGCATGTTGGGCAGCAACAGAGAGCTAGATCTACTCTCTGTTGTCTGAACTCTTAACATATTTAGAAGAGTAAAATGTTCTTGCTACACATGTGTACCGCTAGACCTGTTTTAAACTCTATGTATAACTGTTTACGGTTAAATTTCAGTTTCAAGGTTTACGATAATTATTTGTATGAAGACTGTTCGAGAATTTTAATGCATTTATTTAATATTTCCAATATATGTCCATTCCAGGTAAAGGGCCTCGCTGAACCCCCACCACAGATGCCCAGCATCAAGCGAGAAGGCTAGCCCTTATATCAAGTGCCCTAAAGACTATAGTGAACATATGTACGAGCGACACAATGTAACAGTACTCACACTAGGTGTATACGTTCCAATGAGGTTGGTTGTTCGCTCACATGCTTTTTTATTTTGTTCGCCTTGAAAGATGGACTAGATATGGGACGCTAAGATAGCTGCAATATGTACAGTACTACATAGTTTGTGTGACCAACATATGACTGAGATCCCATCGATATAAAGTCCATTGTAATTGTTTTACCATGTTCCAGTAACATTCAATCTTACAGCCGTATCTATAAACAAGCCGTAAGTTGAGCCAAACTTGAGTAAAAGTAATTATTTAAGATACGATTTTTATTCTGTAGTTTAGTAATTCCTGCCCCTTGTTACTTGGGGTCGGGGCAACACGTTTTTTTTCTTCCATTCTCCTTTGTCAACCGTCACGTTATCATTTACTCCTTTATCTTTCATATCATTCGTCACACAATCCATCCATCGTTTATTTGGTCTTTCTCTCCCTCTCCATCCATCATCGTTTATATTCATCACTCTTATAGTCACACGCGATTTGTCCCTCCTCATCACATGTCCATACCAAGACAGTCCCTTTCAAATTTTTTGTAACTCCTCTAATATACACGTTCCTTACCTTATCCATTCTTGTCACTCCACACATCCACCTCAAAATTCTCATCTCCGCTATGTGCAATATTTTTTCACCCATCTTCTTTACAGCCCAGCAATTGCTTGAAGTTAGAACTGTCAAAAGTTAGAGTTCTTAGCTTTGCTTTCTTTGACGGTTCTTACTTCGTGTTTCATAAAAATATTTGCATAAGAAATTACTTTAACTTAAGTAATTACTTTAACTTGACTATAGATACGCAAGTAAGAGTTGGGTATGCAGGCAATATTAATTTTCAATAACCATGCTATGTAGAACTGTACCTATTGCATCAAGTCTGTCAAATATCTAGTCTGTTGTAAAGTGCCTGTATTTTACATTTATCTTAACGATGTAGGCATCTGCCAATTTGTAGCTAAATTAAGCCTTTTCTAGATTGTCTTATTTTGGGTTCACTTGGCATTATAAAAAGGATGTTGGCACTAAACGAGAATCATACCAAATAAAATATAGTGCTTCAAAAAAGTAGGCATTTTTTATACTACCACACACCACATGTTTTACCACATCTTTTTTTTCTTGTATGTCGTGCCATGTAAGACTTGTGCCTTAACTTATAGTTCTGTGCCTAAAATATTGTAAACAACATAACCCATCTTCATAGTTGGGTAAGAATATGTGAATGAATATCTTACCTCAAAGGAATGACTTACATCTATTTATTTCATTCTTTTTAATTACAAATTATCCCGTTTGCACTATTCTTTAGTTTTCTAAATCAGTGTTGTCAACATAAAAAATAAATAAATTAATAATAGGCTGTCTCTATTTAGCTATAGAAATACAAATAAAAAAAAAACAGGAATATATAAAATATTTATCTCTACATGAACCTCCTTGAGACTCCACACAATGGCTGGCCAAATTAAACCAATATGGCACTCCGCTCGACTCATATAAAATAGGTTTATCATAGTAGTAATAAAATGAGCGTTGGACGCAATACTGGCTTTGGCTAACCAATGTTGGAGAGTTGGGGATTCGAAACCAACTGTTTTGCCGCCAAATAATTTTCATTTTTTAAATTCTTGACAACACTGGTCTTTATAAAACCTTGAATACAACCTCTTTTTTTCTTTATATTTGAATTTTGCACTAATTTTTATATCACAATGAAACTGGTGGCTACCAGGATCTCATCTATTTGGGTGTTTTTTTTACATTCGTTTATGTATAAGTATGAAAGAATCCGTAAACGATAGTGTTCGCAGAATGTGTTTCATTATATTAAACTTAAAATACGTGCTTTGGCAAATCGTGTTTATTTTGTATTACGATAACTGATAAGTTTGAGTAGAAAATTTAATTAACATTATTACTGATTAGAAAAACATACAAAACGTTTTATTTCCATTATTTACAGTTCAAATATTGAGAATTTATAACTACTTCCTTTAACACAATTTTGAACCTTAAAAACCACAAAATTAGAACAAAATTCACATGAATTGCCACAGCACTTAATAATAGTTAGTATCTCAACTCAAACCATTGATATGGCGGCGTCAACTTGATTCTTAGCTTTGCTCCTACCTTGCTCCGTAAGTTACCTAACGACCAAAGTAAATTAGTATTAAATAACACCGCTACCTTCACTTAACGTGCAACTGGGAGGGGGGATGCGCTCTAAGTTGACGAACAAAATGTGCGTAAGAGAGAAAATACGTTTTCTTGCAATAAGTGAGAAAAAGATAATGGTCTTGAGTCATTTCCTTCTAGTATAGATAGAAATGCTTTGCTTCAGGAATATTGTAATTTTTACGTGAAACTCAATTTTTCTTTAGTGTATTTTATTTAAAATATAATATTAAATTCACGTTAGCCATATACATCATCAAATTGTAAATGTCGTAATATTTTGTCTTTACATCAATTTAGCTGCAAATATACAAGATGGGAGGGACATTGACGCTAAAACGGTTACCACGTATTCAGTAAATCATTCTGAAGCGACACAGAAATTTTTCATCGCTAATTAAAAAAATCTGCTGTTTCCTACAAAAGTGCAATACCTACACTGTCAAAATGTATGGAACTGCTGATTTTTTTACGTGGTAAGCGTTTGTTTGTCGGTGTCTCTTCCACTCTATATATGAATGCATGTTTTTTAATAGATTTCAAATTAATATTTTTTTTTTATAAAATCTAATAAGATATCTTAGCAGTTTCTTCTTGTATTCTTTTTGTAACAAATACTCGAGCGCATTCCCCCTGCCACCCGTTGACGATCACGCACTAAGAATTAGACCCACACCGCCACATCAATGCCTTAGACTATCCACTCCACCAATGGTTGCCTTACAGATGATTAGTGAATGCAATACAATCTGAGATTTCGACCTTAGATTTTTGAGCTGGTATAGAAACAAAAATGAGTCTGGATTTGTGCCCAATTGGTGGTAACAGGCTCGCCCCCTATTACTTGGGACTTAAACATAACTGGCAGAATGTGGGTGTCTAGGTACACCTCTGGCCGATCCCTCTCATAGACAGGTTTAACATTTAGGATTGTAGGACTTATTCAGTCCTGTACTTACTCAACAAGATCTACATGGAGTTAAACTGCATCAATGTAAGAATTTAGGTTCTCTATTTTCTGGCACACTTCAGATAGCTTCAGTAATACCGAGCAAGACTGATTAACCGACTTTAAAAAGAGGTTCTAAATGTTTTGCATCCACAAATTCTGAGGTCGACATTCCAAACTGTATTGCAATAATATGTATGTGTAACGACAATGCTTTTAGATGATATTAGGTGTTGATTTCATGTATAAAATACACCATATAATGCCCTTATAGTAAGTGCATATTATATTGGGACGAAGTAGGCTACATTGCAAGAAAAACTCATCTTTAAACATGCAAGAAAGATTTTGCTACTTTTGTTATTGGTAAATTCCATTCATTTGGATTTTTGTAAAGTACTGAAAAACAAACTAATAAACATGGAAAGATACTTGGGCATTCTTAATTAATAATATTGACAAACTCCTTTGAAAGTTTTGCAGTCTGCTTCGCCCTAACATACTCGCAATGTGCGATGGTTCATATAATTAAGATTTTTCGTGCTGCGATGCGGCCTAGTGTGCCCCATAACCCTTAGTACCTACACTCATATCTGAGTAACTATACTTTCCAGCTTTTGATTGGTAGTTTGAATGAGTGAAATATTTTTCAATTGGAATCTTATGTATGAATGCACTGAAGTTTATTTCCGAATCAATGCAATCCATTGTTTGTCTAGTACAAAAGATGTTCAGATATTTGACAAAAAATATTTAAAAAAATATCTCGAAAAATAAAATCATGAAAAAAATGCAAATCAACACAAGATTAAAGTTTCGCGGTAGTTCTGTTCGAGCGCTATTTTGGTTTTTTCTTCGGGAATTTTCGGATTACGAATTTTCCCGAAGTCATTTTATCTTGTGTTGATTTGTAAGATTTGCGCATGTCTTAGATTGAAATAGGTGCAATTATTTTCTTTTGCGGCTTGTTTAGAAATACTGTTTATATTATGAAATACCCTTTTCTCTTTCTTTTTCTGTTTGTTTATTTTAAGGTAATCTATTTTTCATATCTTCGGTATTGACGATACTTGAATGTCCATTGTAATACGCGTTAGTCATCTGTAAGGTTGTATAATCCAGAAATAATTAATAATAGCATTGGGCATTCCAGTGTCGCCAACTTACAATAAGTAATCAAGAAGTTTTCTTTGAGTTTCTAAATTCACGTTTTTTTTTTATGAAACTACGTATGTCATGAACAAAAAAAGTAATGAAATAACTTTCTCAAATATTATTGCTTTATTAATAACAACAATATTTCTAAATCACGCTGAATGAATACTTAGATAAGTCAAGTTTTTCTTCTAGCGTTTCTTTTAGTTACGAATTCAGCACAATTTTGTAGGTTTGGCATTTTTTATTTTGTATAATTTTTAATTATTTCTTCACAATGCTGACTGGATGTGTGAAACTGGTGATTATACAAGATCGCTTATGCAATAACAGTAATGTGTTACCTTCTCAAAAGCATCTTACTTTATTTATTACCCATTCCGCATTGTGCATAATTTATAAATAATATATCGTATCCAGTATGACATGAAAGTGGTCAGTAAAAGCATTTCAACTTGACTGCCTATAGGTACTGTTTTCTACCCCTCCCCTCTCGCCCCCCAGATAAATAACCTCAATGTTAATCGTTAGAGAATGATGTAAAAATGTAAATCTGATATTTTTAGACGACAAAGTTAATGGTATGTGCTGAATAATCAAGTGGTAACTAGTTGTAATGAAATGATTGAAATTATGAAAGATTTGTAATTTTAGATAATACAGATTAATTAAAATATTTAGAGTGTTTCATTTAACCTTATTTTTTAACTTTAAGAGTCTAGTGGTCGCTAGCGCAATTGTTGAGCATGAGGTCCTGGATTGGATTCCCAGGTCGGGCAATGTTATTGGGTTTTTCCATCAGGAATTTCTTAGTAGCAGCCACAGAGACTGATTTTGGGCTCGATTGATGGCAATAAGCTCGCCCCCCTTTTAAATTGTACTTAAACATAACTGGCGAAATGTGGATGTACTAATTAGTACAGCTCTGCCTTACCCTTCGGGATTATAAGCGTGCAGGTGTACATAACAGTCTCTTAAGTACAAAAAAGCTATATCATCGTAAAGTTATACAAATAATATGTAATATAAAATAGAAAATAAAACATCTTTGACTTAAGGTGGAAGCGCCAGGGTAGCCCGCAAAATTCAAATTTTCTTACGGTTTTTACAATTTGCAGGTCAGTGTCAGGTTGTATTATATGTAGATGAAAAATGAGTCGCGCAAGTAAAACGTATGTAGTTACAGAATTAAAATCATTAATACAACCCTTTAAGTTCATTTAACCCCCAAATTGCAAAAAGTAAATAAACCTTGTCTGGGTTCAATTCTTACACAATCACTTGCTAAAAGGAATTCATAACACATCTTTTTTCAACAATTATTATGCTTATGAAACACGATTAAGTTGATATTAAAATATCACACTAATTTCGAATTTGGTATCAAGATAGCTTATGTGCTGGATTAACACACAGGCTTTTGATACGGGAAATAGTAGGTAGGTAGGGTAGTAGGCGAAAGTTTGTATTTGTGTATGTTTGTTACTCCTTCACGCTCAAACGGCTTAACGGATTTGGTATCAAGATAGCTTATATTCTGGATTAACACATGGGCTTTTGATCCCGGAAATAGTAGGTAGGGTAGGTGTAGAGTAGTAAAACTCCAAGGAGTAGGTAGAAAAAGCTGCATTGCAACGCAAGCCGGGTACAGCTAGTTGTTTAATTTGTTTTTAAAGTTAGGTCAATATCCCAACCAATGGAAAATCACTAGAGTGATCGCAGTCCCGAAGGGAGGCTCGGGAACCGACGTTAGTGGCTACCGGCCGGTGGCGGTGCTGTCGGCGTTTGCTAAGGTATTTGAGTCGGTGTTGTACAAGTGTATTTCAGATCAAGTAACTTTTCGCCTGACCGACGCTCAACACTGTTTCCGGACTGGTCGAGGTAAGGGGAGTAACTTGTTGTCTTTCATGACACACACCTGGCGCCAGTTGTTGACGCTGGGGGGCAGGTGGACACTGCGTACTTCGACTTTCGGAAGGCGTTCGACACCGTCGACAACGATGTGCTGTTGGCTAAGTTTGCGGCATTTGGTTTTACGCCGCACCTTCTGCAATTCTTCGCGAACTACCTTGGCGATCGCCGGCAGTACGTCGAATATGGTGGATACGTCTCCAAGCCTTATTTCACGTTTTCGGGTGTGAGTTAGGGTAGCAATATCGGTCCATTAGGCTTCATACTCATGGTCAATGATCTGCCGGAAGTTGTAAAGCAGGCGAAATGTTTGCTATTCCCGGACGACCTCAAGTTGTTCCTGTCGGTAGCAGACACTTCGGATTGTGAACGGCTTCAACAGAATATTGATAGGGTAGTACAGTGGAGTCTAGATAATAAGTTAGGTTTTAACGTTTCCAAATGCGGTATAATGAGTTACACTCGCGCGCGTGAACCTCTGCTGCATCAGTATCATATGGAAGCCGTGGTCATGTCACGAGTCACGCATGTGCGGGACCTGGGCGTGGAAATTGTTCCAGAATTAATGTTTCGAGAGCACATCTTGGACAAATGCGGTAAGTCCTTCCGAAATCTTGGAATATACTCAGACAGTGCAAAGACTTTCAGAATACGGCAGTGGTTAGAATCCTGTACAATTCGTTGGTACGGAGCCATCTTGAAACGAGTGCGATCGTTTGAAACCCTCATGAGGCTAAATAGTGTCATGGTGGAAAGAATCCAAAATAAATTCACTCGTTTTTTGTTTTTTAAACAGTACGGCGTCTATCCCTTCTTCCCGCTCATGTACCCGAGTCTCTTCGTAATAGGGATGGTAGGGTACAGCAGGCTGGTGGTGCGGAGGGACGTCGCTCTGTGTAGCTTCGTGTTTCGGGTGCTGCGCGGCTGGCTACATCACCCCGATCTGTTAGCGGAGCTGGGGCTGCGCGCGTCGCCCCACGCCTACGCTACTGGAGCCATCCTCTAGGACTAACCTTAACAAGTTTGCCCCCTTGTCACGCGCCATAAGACTGTTAAATATTATCTCAGATGAGGTAGATATATTTCACTGCAGTCTGATGAAGTTCACAGGAGTAGCATTGAAGTGCATTGAAAATATTTAGAGGTGTTCCTATTGTAGGTATTTTAATAGTGGTTTGTGTTAGTGTTTTAATTGTATTTTAGTTAGCTTATGTAAGTTATTGTATCTTGCTGGTGGTAACACCGCATTGGCGTTATAGCTGTAAAGGTGGTATTTACATAATTTTAAATAAATAAATAAATGTTTTACAATAAATAACCTGTAAAATAATTGGGAACAGAGTATAAAGACTTTCATTCAAATTTGGCTATAAGTCAGTAGGTTCAAAATGCGCTTCAATATAAGATGAGAAGAGAAAAGGTGTCAACCATGAGTATATTTTTTATGACAATATTACGCCGATGCGAACACACAGCGTGCTCCACCGTTGGCCGCCTCATAGCTTCTGATCAGGCGAGTTGCATTCAAACGCAAGCCTGTTTAGTATAAAAAAACAACACAGTAATAGATAAACACACAAACACCGCCCAACATGGGAACAAAATCAAACAAAATGTCCATAAAATAAATATTTTATTACACAGCAACAGGTTTTCCATCATCAAATAGATAATTAAATAATTATACATAGTCAATAGCACAACAAAATAAAAACAAAAATAAACTCTTCTTCTTTATAAATAAGATAAAAAGTAGACACAAGGAATGATAAGTTCACAGTTTAATGCCGAAATTAACAGGCAACGCCGAAAGATTTGGTATAGCTAGCACCTAAGGTTAACATTTAATAATATAAATAAGTAAGTTACTTGAGATGACCCACAGGCCTATAGAAAAGGGTCTGGTACCCACAAAAATCTAGGGTTCGTTCGTCCTCTCTGCCTGTCGAAGTAGTCGTCCTGTTCGTTCATCATTTGTTTATCTATTACGAAGTTCTGTCCGTCTTTTGTTTGGTTACACAGCTTTGTCTGTCATTTTTAATTCTATCACGTAGTTCTGTCAACCATTTGTTTGCCTGTTACGCGGTCTGTCCGTCATTTGTTTGCCAGTTACGCTAGCTTTATCCGTGTTTGCTAGTTACTTAGTGCTGTCTATCATTTGTTTGTCTATTACGAAGTTCTATCCGAATTTTGTTTGCCTGTTACACAGCCCTGTCCGTCATTTGGTCCTGTATTACGAAGTTCCCATTTTTTTGCCTGTTCGTCATTTGTTTGTCTGTTACACTAGTCTTGTCCGTAATGTCCTGTCTGTCATTTGATTGATGATGATTTTCTATTACGAAGTTCTGTCAACCATTTGTTTGCGTGTTACGTAGTTCTGTCCGTCATTTGTTTACCTGTTACATAGTTATGTCCGTCATATGTTGGCCTGTTATTTATGCCAGTAAGTCATTTGTTTGCCTGTTACATAGTTCTATCCGTCATTTTATTTGTGAAAAAATTAGTTTTATCCGTCTTTTGTTTATCTGTTCGTTCATTTCATTCGTCAGTTATTTGTCTGTCACGCTAGTCTTGTCCGTCATTTGTTGGCCTGTTACTTATCCCAGTTCGTCATTTGTTTGCCTGTTACATAGCTCTGTCCGTCATTTTGTTTGTTAAAAAAGTCATTTCTGTACTTCATTTGATTGCCTATAACATAGTTCTGTTCGTCATTTGTTTGCCTGTTGCATAGTTCTGTTCGTCATTTGTTTGCCTGTTACATAGTTCTGTCCGTCATTTTGTTTGTTAAAAAAGTTATTTCTGTCCTTCATTTGTTTGCCTATAACATAGTTCTGTACGTCATTTGTTTGCCTGTTGCATAGTTCTGTCCGTCATTATGTTTGTTAAAAAAGTTATTTTCGTCCTTCATTTGTTTGTATGTTACATAGTTCTGTTCGTCATTTGTTTATCTGTTCGTTCATTTTATCCGTCAGTTAATTGTCTGTTACGCTAGTGTTATCCGTCATTTGTTACATCGTTCTGTCGGTCATTTTGTTTGCAAGTTACTTAGTTCTGGGCGTCATTTGTTTGACTGTGAGTTCATTTTATTTATCTGTGGTGTGGCTGGATTATTCTGTCATATCTGTCTTTCAGTTGGTCCTGTCTGTAAGATTGTGGGTCAGTGAGTTCTGTCAGTCAGTTCACGTTGTCAGAGCAGTAAGTAAGTCTTATCTGTTATGTCCTTTGTCAGTTAGTTAAATAAATTCATCGTCAAATGGTTTGTCAGTTTGTCTGTGTGTCGGTTAGCTTGCCTTTAAGTTAATTTGTTCAGTCAAATAGTCAGTTAGTTTGAGTCTGTTGAACTAGTCAATCTGTTAGTCTTTAAGTCTATCTGTCCGTCAAGTTGTTACTTACATAACATGGATTCTAGCAAGTTAGAAAAGGCCTGCGTGTCATCTCCTGCAAAAATGCGCAATGTTAATATACATTTAATGTTACAGGGTATTATTTTAAGTTTTGACAAGGGAAATCCCAATCCATAATACATACCGGGAAATTTTCTTTAATTTAGCATACTTAAGTTTTTGGTCAAGTGTAAGCTGTTCATAATTTGTACCGAGGAACAACGAATTTTCCATTTTTTTTACCCACTTTCGTTGTGCCGATTTTTTTCTTCCCATATAATGAAAGGATCCTTATACGAAAGAGAATCAAAGGGCATGAAAAATTAAATTAGGTAACTTTCACTAATTTATTGGGGAACACACTGGACCAAAAAATGAAGTATGTAAAAACTGTTTTCATATGGATTCTAATTTCCCCCTTGTTGCCCAATTTATAGGATACGCCCTCTATACTTTTTAACATCGTGTGCTTATTCTAACACGGCAAAACTTAATAAAAATATAAGTACTTTTTAATAAATATTTATCAATAAAAAAAAAACATATTTCTTTAAAATCACTGGTAAATGCTTTGGCATGTATTTGGTATCGCTTTGGTCCTAAATTAACTAAATAAATATAAAAATTACATAAAATTAACAAATATTATGGCAACACAACATGGACTACTAACATATGGTTATAATTTTGTAGTAAAAATGTAAACTATTCGATTTTTAGTAGACTATGATGGCACTTCTACACATTAGTTTTTTGTTCCTAAAAAAGCCTATCATGTATTACAACTTCTAAAATGGCTCTACCTTAAACTAGACATGTTTGTTTAAACTGTGTTAACACTATGGTTCTTCTATTTTTTTTTTATAAATCATTCTTCTTAGGTTTTGTATTTGGTTTTCTGACATGGTTCCTGATCGGGCTGGCTCAATTCTGGAATCAGAGCAAATAGCATTTAAATGGTTATGGTCAGCTAGACTAAGAGAATCTATATACAGTCGCCAGAGCATCAAGTTACCACAAAATGTCAAATTTTCTCATTCAATTTTGCACTTAACCATCAACATTTTATGGTTTAAATAATTTTGAGAAATTTGACAGTTTGTGGTAACTTGATGTGCTGGCGACTGAACCTAAATAATCCGTTACGTTCTAAGGTTCCGTGGCAAAAATTAAAAGTCGGAACCCATATTATTATGCCATCACTTTGTAGTCAAAATTTTTTATATCCGAGAACAACCAAAACTATCACCTACCCTCAAGAACCTCCCCCTAACTGGTCTTAAACCCCTCAGGATTATTGCTCTGCCACCTCCAAGTGTCCGCGCACATGTCCTCCAGTGTCCTAGTGGCCCGCCAGGCCAGGAGCCGGTGGGACAAGGACACGTCTGCGTAGTTGGCGGCGATGTCTCCCGCGCGGCGGCCCACGATGCGGTAGGGCACCTCGCGCCCGCTCGCCGCTTGGAACGCAGCTATCATCTGGAGGACTGAGTAACCGGTGCCGGTACCTGGGAAATGGTGAATTTGGTTTAGCAATTGGCTGTCGTTTTCAAGATGTGTTGAGATTATTTGAGATGTCAGAAGAATTTGTAGTTGAGTGGGCTTGAGTAGAAGGTACAGCCCGTGGTCGGTATTACGTGACACTTCTTACCCTCTAACTAAAGCCATAAAATCATTATTTTGTCTATCGCCTGTAACTAGAAGTTTACCAGGTAAGTTCCAGAACAAAAAAAAATGATCGCAATGCAAGTACCTTTCCGCTTCGTTGTTGGTATTTTATTTGGCCCAAAATTCGGCTACGCGAACTCCATTCAGTTATACAGTCATATCATCAAGCGCAAAGGTGACAGGGCATGCTGCGCAAGAGCAGGTAGGCCATTATCTTAAGGATACAGTAAAGGACATTATAACTAACCTAAGTTAACAGCATGGAAGCCACTGAAGCCGGGCTGCTGGAACAGCTTGACAGCCTTCACGTGACCCTCAGCCAGGTCCTCAACATGAATATAGTCCCTCACGCCCGTGCCGTCCACTGTGGGGTAGTCGTTCCCGAATACCATCAGCTCTTGGAGACGGCCTACTGCTACCTAGAGGATGGAATATGAAGTATAGCTTGTTTTTTTTTTAATAGGACATTTCCGCCACACTATTCCCAAACAACTGCAACTCCTGAAAGCCAGAATCAGCAATGGCGACCACCAGAAAAGCGCCGAGACAATGAAGCTCGACGAAGTCCCAGAGAAACAATTTAACTGTCTTGGATCCCGCAACGAAATTAAGGAGTGAATTCTAAAAGTATGACAAGTACTAAGTTGACGAGTAATAGAGAAGTATGGAAGAAGCTGCGCCGACCCTAAATAAATTGGAGCAGGAAAATGGTGTGATATCTTTAAAAATAAGTTTTATTTATTCTGTTTTTTTTTCTCAAAAACAAGCGCATTTGGAAACAGGCGGGACCCAATGAAATTTAAAATTATTAAAACTTTGAAATGCGCTTGCGCCTGCTTCCAAATGCGCTGGTTTTTACTTTTTAGTCGGGTTTTTTAGTTTTTATAAATACTTTTTTTTCCAGCTTTTCAGTTTAATAAAGTGAAAGATTTCACAGACGATTTAACTTCTTGATTTTTTCACTTTTATATGATTTTTCCTTAACCAACTTTAAATCGTTATAAAAATGAATATATGAGAAAAAACAATGAAATGAATAATATTGAATTTGATTTTGAATCAGCCTTAAATAATGCAGGATGGTTATTTGATAAGCCTGGCCACATTCAGGCCCAAACTATTTTGAATTAAAACGATGTAGTTAGTGAATGTGCGATTGTTTTTGATGTCTTGTCAGTTCTGTCTGGGAAATGGAGAAATGAAATCCATGCTTTAAAATTAACCCTTAAAAGTTTCTGCAAAGCTTTTATTTAAATAGAGGTAACGTGGCAGATAGTTTGTTGGTACGTTACAGAACTTAGTGAATACCTGTGCTATGAACGGCATTAGGTTGTTAGGTATTCCAGCAGGGTCCTCTCCGATGCGACCGCTGCGATGAGCGCCGACGGGGTTGAAGTAACGAAGCGATATCACCTTCCATTTCTGTAATGTGAACCACAACATAACGTTTAACCTCAATGCACACAAAACAGTGCCTAACACGGGTTAAAAGATATTTGCCTTTCTCTTTCACCCTGCAAGTAACATACACGTTGGAAGTTATAATACATTTTACCCAGAAAGAGAGAGTTTTTTAGAAAGAGGGCAGATAGATTTGTTTGCTCGTAACAATTTATTTTCCATCCACCCGCATTCTCCAGTCAACCCGCGATCATGATCACGCTAGCGCCGAAATATCGGGAGCTCAAAATAATGAACAATCACGGAAGATATCCCGTAAGTGACATTATTAGTTCATTTTACCTATGTTGTGCAAAATCAATAATGTCTTGTAAGCATGTTCTGTCCCACTGCTGGGCAAAGGCGTCCCCCAATTCCATCCATCAGCCTTCGCCATTCGCGTCCAGATCTCGGGGCCGGCCTCCGCGGCGCCGTCTGTCTTCCGCCACCTATCGTGTGGAGACTTTTGCCCAGTGGTCATCGTGCATGCGGTTGACGTGACCCGCCCAATCTCATTTTAACTTAGCAGCCTTCTTGCTAATATCCACTATGCCCGTGTGGAACACAGCGTGGTGTTTCGAAGCCCAGAATGCTGCGTTGATAACCTATAATTTATCTCTCTTTTTTAATTAAAGCGCATCGTGATAAACTGAGATTGATTCGTTGATAAAGCTGAAAGTTCTTCTGCACCCGACCATAAATATAGCACATCAAGTTTTCGATCAAATTGGCTTTTTGGAGCACTGTCTCTGTCATGCATACCTGTCTCTTTCTGAAGCTTTAAGTATTATACTCATCATCATCTGCTTAGCCTTTTCCCAACTATGTTGGGGTCGGCTTCCAGTCTAACCGGATGCAGCTGAATACCAGTATTTTACATGGAGCGACTGCCTATCTGACCTCCACAACCCAGTTAGTACTGGGTAATACGATACCCCTTGGTAAGACTGGTTGTCAGACTTCTTGGGCCACTGACTACCCTAACGACTGTCAAAGATCTACAAATGACACCCGGGACCAACGGCTTAACGTGCTTTAAGTATTATACTAAACACCCAATAATGTCTGTAGATAATATATTAATTTCTTGGTTACTTTTGTTGAATAAATCGTAATCAACTGATAATTTAAGAATAAAAGTTTAAAATCACACTCCCAACTACATCACCAAATTTTCTTTTATTTACCTGATCACTAGTACAGAGATCCTTCATGATCTCCTCGCAGAAGTACTTGGACTTGCCGTAGGGGCTGGTGAGCCCTCGCCCTGTGTCGTGAACCTCGTCGATCGGCAGCCGTTCTGGCTCGCCGTACACCGTGCAAGAGGAGCTGTACACTAGCTTGTAAACGCCATATTTACGCATCACCTGGAAGAAAATGGTCCGGTTATTGTAGATAAGGCTATTCCCGTGGCCCGCGCGTGGAGGTCGAATAATATCCCACGGGGCGGTACTGCAGGGATAAAAACGTATCCTATCTCCAACACCAGGTCATGCTTTACCTGTGTACCGTGTTATAGAAATGCGTTCAGCTGTAAAGTCATGTAAGGGTAACAGATATGCCTGCCAGGGCTGCGGGACTGTTCGAAAGAGATACCGTGGACCAGGAACACAAAGGGCAAAGAAGGAACATGGATGGGTTTTAGTCAGTACAAGTCTGACACTCCCTTCCGCTCCGCCTAGAGTGGGGGGGGGGGTCATTTGATGATTTCCCATTCGAAAAAAAAAACGGTAACAGACATAAGTTCAGAGTTACTCCCGCATTAATAAATATTAGGTTGAATGTGTTCTTTCATTAGCTTTTTATACACGGTCGGAGTGACACCGATGCACGACCTACACGGTGACAATGTATGGAACAGCTGTTTTTTTTATAAATAGCCGATGAAAAATGTCTTTCAGAATGATATACTGAATACTTGGTTATCGTTTGTGCTTCCATCTCGTATAGTTGGCTGACAAAGTCACAAATAAGCAGCACGCGTAGGATGACCACCGTAGAAACGGGTTATGTGGACGGAAAAATCGACAGAACCCGTTTCTGCAGTGGTCAAGCTGCGCGTGCAGGCGAGAAATGATGGGTACGACTATCAGCACTTCAAGCCAGCTCTTCAAGCTAACCGAAACTATTAAATTTTCCCAATCAACCTTGAAACTAATGGTTCAGCGATAAAGTTGAAAATCTTTTAAAGAAATTTGACAGATTGATGTGCTGGCGTCTGTACATGGAATTTGCAATACCACGTTTGATCACAGGTGTGTTGCCCAGAACTACAAGAGTGTCTAAAAGGTATTTGATTTATATCTTTATTTGGTTTAGGAAATAGTAGCTAAACTGAGATTTTAATTCAGATTTTTCGCAATAGCTTTAGTAATCGGTAATTAAATTCCTCTTCTATTCTGGATTTATTTACAGACACATTATAAGTTTAGGTCCATACAGTTTAGTGGGGCTAGAAAACCATGAAAGTAGTTCCTTGGAAGATGGGTAGGCCTTTAGTGTGGGACACAATATTTGTCGATACTCTTGCGCCATCACATCTTCCAAGCTCATCGCACTGTGCTGGCACTACCGCTGCGGCTGCAGAGAACCTCAAGTGGCGTAAATATTACTCCTTTGTGGAAACTATATTTTCCAGTCGCTTGGGGTTGAAACTCTGGGGCCGTGGGGTCTGAGTGCTCATAGCCTGTTTTAAGAAATTTCGAAACGCCTAGTTGACGCTTCCCGTGACCCAAGGGCTGGCTTTTACCTTGGCCAGAGCCTAAGTGATGGCATACAACGTGGTACGCCGCCAGTCTCTTGGGAACATTACCAGCTGACAGCGTTGAGGAGTTTTCTGATGTCGTTTTATAGGTTGTTGTTAATTTATTTAATAGTTTTTAATTAATAATATACATAGTTAGTTTAAAACCCATTTATGAAAGTAGTGATATATATTAGACCCAAGGATACAGTCACCGCAATTATCAATTCTCGTGTCACATAAATAGGACAATTCCTAAACACATACACGCTCGGAGCAAATAGCTCTAGGTCATAAAAATATTATTAGTCCGCTATGGTATCCAGGTCATCAATAAGTAAATGTTTGCTACAACAATAACCTATATCTTATCGATAACACGTGTACAAATACCAAACAGCTATAAATTATGTACAGGGTTACGTTAGGTATTACAAAGTAAAACTTGTATATTACAAGAATTTGTATATAATATTTAAACAAATAAATAAAATTGAAGTGTCTGTTTGTAATATCAAAATAACAGGTTTTTACTGAATCCATATGAAAATGTATACGGCAGTTATTACAAAAACATATTTTTTTTTAATTTTTGTTTGTCTGTCGGTCGGTCTGTCTGTCTGTCTGTTTGTTCCGGCTAATCTCCGAAACGGCTGGACCAATTTTAACGGGACTTTTACCAGCAGATAGCTGATGTTATAAGGTCTACTTTGGCTACTTTTATTTTACAAAAATAATTTAGGGTTCCGTGCAAAAAAATTAAAACTCTTGAAATTGTTAACAAAATCCGATTTGAAAAGGGAAATATAATTTCACGCGAACGAAGGTCGCGGGCAACTGTAGTCTCAACTAAAAATGGTAAAACAAAAAAACATTTTTGAAAAAAAAAAAAAATTCACTTCCAAAAAAAACACAAATAAAGTGAAAAATAACTTTACTTTCGGAAGTTAGTAGCAATAAAAGTAACTTGACTTAATCGAAGTCTGTTATTTTTGTTTTTTCGAAAAAAATATTTTGTTTTAAAACTTGCTGTAGTTTCTGGTTTCCAGTATTTAAAGTGGAATAAAGGGACAACCAGTATTTCAGAATTGCCATAAAGGTGTAAGTTTAAATTATCTCCGTGTTTATTAATAAAGGACTTAGACATAGACAAAGACAAAAGGCTAGGAGGCTCCATGGAATAAAAAAAAACTTTGTTTTATAATTATGAAGAAATGTCAAGGATAAAATCTTAGATCAAAATGCCAAGAATTCTTTGCTTACCTCTAAAAGCGTACAGGTTCCACTAATGTTAGCTTGGTAGTACTCTAGGGGCTTCTCCACGGACTCGCCGACCGCCTTCAGCGCTGCGAAGTGGATCACACATTCTATGTCGTGCTGCAGGAATATATCAATTGTTAATATTATGTAATGTAAGAAACTGCCTCGTTAGTCTAGTATTCACAAGCGCGACTGCTAAGCATGAGGTCTTGGGTTCGATTCCCGCGTCGGGCAATGTGTTATTGGGTTTTTCCATCAGGAATTTCTCAGTAACAGCCACAGAGTCTGGATTTGTGCCCGGTTGATGGCAATAGGCTCGCTCCCTATTACATGGGACTTACAACTTAATTGACGAAATGTGGGTGTACTATTGGGTACACCTCTGCCTAACCCTTCGGGTATTACAGCGTGATGTTACGTAATGTAAGAAAATACAGTTTGTTAGTAGGAGTTGGAAAAACGGTATGTGAAGTTAGTTGAATTTTATCCGTAATCGGGTCATCAGGTGTTCCTTCAGAATTTTGGCTAATTTGAGAGGGATCTCCACAGTGGTACCAGACAGCCCTAACAAGCAAAGAACAGGGCAAGACCGTAAGGGACACCCCTCAAAGATTCATACTACCTTACGTCATTCTACCATACGTAAAGTGCGCGTATCTGCACTACGTGTAGGTTTACAGGAGAAAAGGTATAAGCTTATAATTTTTTTTTTATTTGAACGGTTTTTGACCTCATTTCTACATGAATAGTAACAATTCATGTGTTCTACGTATTGTTAACAGTAGAAATCTATTAAATTCATTAATTTAGTCGCTAAAACAATGCGTAATTGAAATTGGCTACATTTGTCAGATACGCGGAATTATCCAATGCTAGTTCCGCGGATTTGCACTATCCACGACGATATCCCTTCGCAGTAATGCCATATTTAAGAAATCATACTCACTTTCTCAAAAACCTTGCTCAACCCCTCTCTGTCCCTGATGTCCAGCTCATAGAAATGTATCGTCTTATTCGTCAGCTCCTCAATAATCCTCAGGGGTTCCGGTTTCTTCTGGCCCTCAGCCCTGTACGAGTTGGACAGGTTATCTACGACTACTATATCGAATTCTGGGTGGTCTGACTGTCTTTCCAGAAGGGTGGTCACTGTGTGGGAGCCGACGTAGCCTGCGCCTCCCGTCACTAAGATCGCTGGGGCCATGTTGACTCTGGAACAAAAGATTTTATGGTAATAGGTGTTTCTTGATCTATTGACCGTCACAGTCGAAAAAATTTTTGTTTTTTCGAAATACCGTCTTATGTCGTCAATAATATCTGTTTATGTTTAAAGCCTTAGATAACTGAGAAGGTATGTACAGACGCTAGCACATGAAGAAACTACAATCTGTCAAATTTCTTTAATAGATTTTCAACTTTATCGCTAAAGCATTAGGTTCACAGTTGATGGAAAATCGTGTAGCAAGCTACCCGAAATTGTCAAATTTAATAATTTTCATGTTTTGTGCTGTCTGATCTACCGAGTTCGCTGGCGTTCTGCTATTATTTACCCTATGCCTTAAGTAATAAGGTTGAAAAGTGGTCTACCTTCAGTGAATTTAGGAGAACCCACGCCAAGTCACGGTACGCTTACACAGAAGGGTTTTGTCGATGGAAGAATCGACAAAATGACAGATTTCTTTTGTTGGTCTGTCATTTTGTCGATTCTTCCATCGACAAAACCCGCTTCTATGGTGGTCATGCTACGCGTGCAGGAGATTGACTGATGATGCCACCGTTATCTCCGAGATAAGCAAATTACCGAATATCACGTATCCACTACACTAACCCGGTTCTCCATGTTCATATTACGAGTTTTATCTCTAAAGTATCAAAACATCAAGAAATATTGAATAATTATACTAACTAACTAACTTAAAAGGAGTTGGAATAAGCAAGAATTTTTGGAACTCGTATATAAAAGGGCTAATATTGGGTATACTACAGTTTGCAGTGGGTACTTCAAAAGGCATTGTTTCAATGTTGATAGTTATTTTAGTAAATCAAAGAATAGTAAGCGTTGCGTTCAACTACGATAAAGTACCGTGCATGCTAATTTCCTCATTTGTTTCTTATTCAATTGCAATTTGCATGCTATGGTTATGACTTTATGGAATCATGATTAGGAGCACGTCATCAATGAACAAGAATATTAAAAGACTCCTTAACTTTTAAATTTCAAAGAATTTCTTCATTGAAAGTCATCATCTGCCTAGCCTTTTCCCAACTATGTTGGGGTCGGCTTCCAGTCTAGCCGGATGCAGCTGAATACCAGTATTTTACATGGAGCGACTGCCTATCTAACCACCACAACCCAGTTAGTACTGGGTAATACGATACCCCTTAGTAAGACTGGTTGTCAGACTTTTTGGGCCACTGACTACCTGGAGCGACTGTCACAGACCTACAAATGATAGCCGGGACGAACAGCTTAACTTAGGCACAGTGGAAACTCAGTATGTAATGGGTGGTCACCCATCCACAGACCAACCTATTGCTGTTATTATTTAGCCACGAGCTTCTCCAAATTTCTTTATTGAAAGTACCTAATTAAATAGTGCTGAAATATCATTGCCTTAAATTATATTAAATATATTTTTTTTAAACAAAAAAGCCTGGCTAAAATGTCACAAAAACTATAGAAAGAATTGATCGCTAAGTTTGAAAATGTAAAAAAAAAACGACAAACAAAAACACTTACAATCAACAATCTTAGTGACTCCAGCTAAAACAGTGTCGCGCAAATGCGAAACGCGATAACTATATACTGAGCTCAGTAAATATGTTTATGTTAAGAATGTATTGTACGTACATAAATGACGTGGAATATTGTTCAAGTATTGTTTTGTTCTGGCTAGACAATAGTGTTTTTCTAGCGTAAGTACCTATCATTTATTATGTTTATTACAACTAGGCACCTACACTACCAGACAACCCTTTCTTTGTTGAAAACACCTGCTGATAACCTGAATAGCACCTACTGTTTATCCAATTGTTTTAGATGTATAGAAGACGACTGAAAAAGGTGCATGCAGAACAAAATGGTTAGGGGGCGTCCATTAATTACGTGAGGCGTTTAGGCGGGGGCGAGGACGTCGAGCCGAATCTCATCCAAGCTCACGAGGGATACGTGATAATTGCCGAGACCACCCTGGTCTCGGCAAATATCACGTATATTTATTTTTTCCCCGCAAGAAACAGTGTAAAATTGTGAGTAAACTGGGTTTAATACAGTAAACATGTTTCTCTAAATAAATATTCAATGAAAATAATTCAGCAAATTATCTTTATTAAATAAATCAAACGCAATCAAGCACAGATTAACGTATTTACACTTAAATACATATTTTGATAAATCTCACGTGAGATTGTCAAGTGTGTGATTGTCAAGGGTGAGAGGGTCAAGACAAATCTCACCAAGGGGGAGGGGTGGGAAAATTACCAAAATTGCCTCACGTAATTAATGGGCGCCCCCTTAACAATCCTTTTTTTTTTTAACTTCAACACAATAATTTACACTAAATCAGAACAAGTAGGACCGCCAATCCAAATCTGAATTTTCGGTTGTGGATGTATATCTTTCATATCTCTAGTTACTGGGCTATTAAAGTCGAATAAACAGTCGCTTCATGGATGTAAAATACTGAAATTCAGCTGCCGTTTAGACTGTTAACCGACCCCAACATAGTTAAGAAAAGGGCTAGGCTGATGATGAGATATTGTCATCGTAACATAACATCACGCCTTCAAGCCCCGAAGGGTTAGGCAGAGGTGTACCTAATAATACACCCACATTTCGCCAGTTTTGTTTAAGCCCCATGTAATAGCTGGCAAGCCTATTGCCATCAACCGGGCACAAATCCAGACTCCGTGGCTGCTACTGAGAAATTCCTGATGAAAAACCCAATAATAATTTGCCCGACCCGGGAATCGAACCCAGGACCTCATGCTTAGCAGTCGCGATTGCGACCAGTAGACCAACGAAACATCTCAACGTCTTGCGATAAAATTACAATTTACCAGAATTTATCTGAAGGCTTACTACTTACAGTCAATCATTGCGTATCATTCAAGCAATAACACGCATTATGTATGAAGTCATAAAGTATTATTCGGCGTGTAAAAACAAACACATATATGCAGCAATAGGTACGTTACATATAAAAGCGTCACCAATTCATCGTGCAATCCACAGTGCACTTGTTATAATATTGTTACAGTCAATATACTTTTGAGGTGACCTTGCATACAGTTGCACCAGTGGAGACGCCCTTACGATGAAGATGTAGATTGCTAGTCGTAGATTCGAAAACAAACATGAACTTTACAAACTGTGTAAATTATTTCATCACCACAGCTCTCAAAATGGTGAATAGAATCATGGTGAGGTAACCGGTCTGTCCTAGAACCGAAAATTCGAAGACATGTGACAGCCATCATATACGGCTTGTATTGGACCCGTGATGGATTACGTTAACTCCTGCCCGCTGCCTCACACAGAGAGGAGGCTGTGTACCAGCAGTCGCAACATTAAAATCACGTCAACGCTCGTTTAGTATCACTAATCCATTAAAACAAGGAAAAAATGAGGTAAATAAGTTGTATTATCTTTCTTACAAGCTTAGTGTATGTTTTTCAATACAGATTACTTTTTTCTTTTGGCCTCGTACTGGACCAATTTCTGATTACAGTGGCCGGAAGAGACTGGATAGCCATGACACAAAACGGCCAAAAGTGGAGAGATTTGGAAGAGACCTGCAGTCCTGCACGCGTAGCATAACCACCGTAGAAACGGATTTTATCGACACAAGAATCGACAAAATGACAGATCAACAAAAGAAATCTGTCATATCGTCGATTCATCTGACGACAAAACCCGTTTCTACGGTGCTCATGCTCCGCGTGCTACACTCAACATTGGGCGCCCAAGGGTTCAAGAAGAAGGACCAATTTCGTTTGTTTTATTTTTTTATGTTTATTTTTTTAATATATTTTTGTTTTATTGTTAATTTAACCATTTTGTTTTATTTTGTCCTGCGCGAGACTAATAAATACTTTTTCTTTCTTTAGTTAGGGAAGATATCAACAAGAAAAGCGACATAGCTATGTCTTACCAATTTAGGAGTGCGCCAATGTGCGTGACTACGCCCAATGCGTAGGAGTGTAAATGAAAGGTCGTCCGAGAAGTTCACAGGTCATTTCAAATTAGATAGGGTTCAGTCATATTTGTGACGTATCTGATAACTTAAGTCGGTATTCTTGTATAGTAGTCTCTGACGAACGGATAATTTGTTTTATAAGTAAGTTTATGCAAAACACCGCATGTCGTTGCCGTTTGTACCAATCCAGGAACTGAACTTAACTAGTTCAGTTCCTGGATAGATCGCTAGTTCCCTTAACATAGACAGTGGCGATTCTGCTGTTATGGGCCGAAGCACCATTCGTCATTTTAATAAATAAATGACGTTAAAGATAATTAATTATTAATTAGGTAGAAACATAAGTAATCGGATGGACCTTGAGTAAAAGTGCTTTATCTTATCGCATTGAATATAAAAGTTAAGATTTCATGGAAAACCATGACACCTTAACTTATAAATTGTTCATTTTTTATTTATTTTTCCTTTCATGTAATTTATCATGTTTGTTAGAGAGATTTGATCCTTATGATTGACCCTATCGATTGATGCCATAAAAGTACACGGTGTTATTTTTTTGGAATTTAGCCGGTACGATTACCGAGTGTGGCAAGCGAAGTTTCGAAAATCTTTGAATGCAAATTATTTCTTTATAAAAATAAAGGAATGTTTCCTTTGAGTAAAATTTTCTCTCTCCAGTATTTAGAGTACTTTCCCTCCAGGTGGGGTTGGAAATTTTCGCCCTGTATTTAGAAAATAACATGATTTGCTCTCACTACCTTACAATACGGCCAACCGACGGCGACGTTACAATATGCCTCGATTTAAACCAAATCGAACTCGACATGCTTGAGGGTGAAAAAATGCTAGAATCATTCAAACTAATGTGCTACTGGAAATACGGCTCAACAGTTAACACCCGTAAGAATCATATTGCGTATTCGATCAACCATAATCCCAATAGTAACTCCAAGTCGGAACTGAATCAGACACAATGACAAATCATCCTTATTAACGTGTGTCTTCACAAAAATGTCTAGATAAACTATCAGCGTAAAGAATCTTGTAATTGGAAAAGCTTGTAAGAAAGATTATACAACTGATTACATCATTCTTTCCTTGTTTTAATGGATTAGTGATGTTAAAGGAGCGTTATCGTCATTTATGACGCTCCAGTTTTAGTTTACTTGTGTAAAGGAAAGTTTTGGTGCAGGCAAGCAACTTGCATATGGAAAGTTGAGTGCGCGTTGCATGCTTAGAGTGCAACTTAATAATTTTAAGGAGAATCGTAGAAAATGGAGCATCAACAGAACTATAGACCCCACTTTCATCAAAATAAGATAAAAAAATATTTCCAACTCATGTAGGGAACCCAATTTTTATACTGATAAATAGTCATTATTGACAAAGTTATCCATAAAATAAACTTCAAATCGCTGTCCTGTAAAGTATTCACTTTCGATAGTTTACCTAAGGACAGTCGTAATAGATATTGCTAAGTCGTTATAATAAAACGTAATATCATATTATATCATGTGCTTTGTTTACTTGCAAATCACTTCATGTAAAGTACTGATATTCAGCTGCATCTAGTGAGACTAGAAGGCGACCCCAAAAAGCATAGAATGCTGCATGACCACCGTAGAAATGGGTTTTTTCGACGGAAGAATAAACAAAATGACAGATTTCTTTTGTTGTACTGTCATTTTGTCGATTCTTCCGTGGACAAAACCCGTTTCTACAGTGGTCATGCTACGCGTGAAGTCTTGACAGATAAGGCGTGAAAGTTACTTGCATAGTGGAAAGAGGCATTCAGAGTTGTATTATCATCACATGTATACATTATAGTAACACTTAGAAAGTAAACAAAAACAATGTCTATTCTTCTGAAAGGTGACCTTCCCTATGAGCGTCATTTCCCTAGTGCGGTTAAACGATGATTGTTGATCATTAAAAGTAAATACTCTGCATACAGCGTTTACACGGTCCCTTCACGAAGCCGTCAACCAAGCATTCTGTACATCAAACTAAGGTACTACATTGCGCAAAAATAATTGCTGGGAAACGAATTTTAACAGGTTCACTGTCCACAGACCACATACGGTCTGTAGAGAGACTTCAGACCGTATGTGGTATGTTCGCCCTTACAATTTCTAAGCCATCTGATACTGTGGACGTAAGAAGAAAGTCTCATATTTAATGCGGACTTGGCAGGACACATCATAAGGATAAAAACATAACTGGACTTATGGACCATTCCCACTCTGGAGCCTGGACAAGTGGACAGTGAACCTATTAACAAAAAAAAAAAACCATGCACGGTTCGTTCCAGATAGGAACTGGCACTCAAAAAGTAAGCTGTAGCGTAGGATCTTGGTTTCCACAGATGAGGCTAAGGCCTTAAGGCCCAGTGGAGTAAACAACTGCGAGTGGTAGCTGTTATAGGATGGTTGAGTGTGGCCGAGTGTCAGGTTCCACATAATTAGCCCATAATTTCCCCACTGCTGGGTTATAGGACTGCTCTCTGTGTGATGATCTCTCTCTATGAGTGGGATGTAATTCACTACACGGACCCCGTCCGCACGGTTGGTGGATGTCGCATGTCTTCTATTTTTAGGTTCTAATTAAGACATGACGGATTCCTCACCATGATCTTCACCGTTTTGACAGTAATATCCTGGATGAGGCTGCCACACGAACTTGGAGCTTGGGCCAAGCAAAGAGAGGTCTATACCCAACAGTGGGTGAAGTCGGGCTGTGGATGATGATGATGATGAATGCACCTGTCTAGGTTCGAATCCTCAATCTACAAACTCGTAGTCGGAGCCGTTGCCACTGGGCCGCCATTGGTCTGATGGTCCTATTGCCATCAGAGGAATGATATTGGCACATAAAGATGATATTGATGGAGTTTATGATTGCTCAATGGAGATAGTACTTAGTTAAAGCAAACAACAGCTTGAAATCCCAGTGATTGACTGATATCTATCTGAAGGTTATGATAGCAAAATATTTACAACATGCATTGGAAAGGTTATCTCAATCGCACCACCTTTGTCAATGAAATGTGCCATTTAATTTCATATTAATTAAGTTCAATGTATGAACGAATTCTCGTTTGTACACTAGGAGCATAGTATGCTTACATTAAAAACATGTATTTAGAAAAAAAAACTTGTGGAAAAGTTGGAACTTTGACCCCCAGTATCTCCGTAACTAGAAGGTTCCCAGGTATGGTCCGGAACAAAAAAATGATCGCAATGACTGGGAGAACAAGTGCCTTTCGGCTTCGTTAAGGGTCTTGTTACACCCGTTACATTCTCCCGAGTTCACTGAGGGTCGATCACTTTTCAACCTTATTACTCAGGGCATAAGGGTGGTAGGAGACCCTCAGCCTCGGTAGTATCTGATTTTAACTCATTTGATTTTATTTTTAAACCAAGGAAAACTTCCCGGAAAAAACATTGAGGAAAAAAGTATCAAAATCTATCCATTCGTTTTGTGGTTTAATTTACCAATACATAGAAAGACAATCTACATACATACACAAGTTTTATGTACAGTTAGTAATAGGCGACAGCTCCTCAATAATTATAAGAATTATCAGTTTGACAGGATTAGTGCTGTATTAGTCAATAAATGTTATCAATTTAGATAATCTCCTCAGTGAAAAGCCAAAATGTTTTATTGCCTTTTACCACGGACTGACCAGGTGCTTGATATAGAGATTGCTGTCAATGTATGTACCTACGTACCAAGGATTAATTGAGGTGGACATAACCTGACACTGACCTGCAAATTGCAAAAAAACTAAGGAAATTATCGCGCGCTACCCTAGCGCTTACTTTAAAATCTTCGTATTTAATGACGAAAGAAGTAAGTTTTAGTAGTGTAACATAATATACAGGGTCAAACAGAAAGGGTAAAAAATGCGAAAAAATTATCAACTCTTCCATACATTTGGGTCGAGTAGGTATTTAAATTTTGTATGGGACAGCTGATAATTTTTTCGCATATACGATGTTGGACCCAAGGAGAAAGTTGTTCAGTTTGATGGCCTGCAGCATATCCTGTCGTTCGATTACACCATTTCTGTTACACCCTGTATAATTAAGTAGACCACCCCAATGGCCACCATCTAAAGAACTTTGCCCCACACTCGGAATTTTTCCTGTCCATTGACAAAAACACGCTCCGAATGTCCGAAGGGCATATTAACAGTTGTATGAATCGATTTTCAAGGTTACGTAACCTGCAACGCTTAGACCCCTTGGTGCACATTAACCCGTTGGCCCCGGCTGACATTTGCAAATCTTTGAGGCGTTACAGGTAGAAGCCTGAAAGTCTGTCAACCAGTCTTACCAAGGGATAATCCAGACTGCGAGCAAGGGTGGCGGGGGCCGGAGACCCCATTAAACTTTTAGAATTTTAACCGGTTTCCGAGCCCTGGTGTTAACAGTAAATGGGCTGTAGTGTTTGTCAGATAGGCAGTCGCATCCAGTTAGACTGGAAGCAGACCGTTTCTAGTTCAAATTCACTTTCAAATTCAAATTCATTTATTTCGTGAACACAGGGAGTATACAAAAGATGTTATAAATAAATTAGGACCGAGCTGTGCCCCGCCAAAAGGCATACAAAATATCAAAGGTTTTTTTTTTTTCTTAAACAAATACATTTTCGAAATTCAAACAATAATTCTAGAATTAGTTAGGAAAAGGTTAGACAGATGAAGACGTTTCTTGGTGCCGGCATCGAACCTGAACCCGCGACACGTAGGCAAATAGCGTAGCCGTCAAAAGCTACTGAGCCCGCGTACCATGTAAATAAATATCAGATATTTTACTCTTAATATTCCCAACAATTACTATTCGTATTCAGAAATAGCATTGATGCAAGGGAGGATGCTTTTATGCAGGAAAATAAAAGTTTTAAACAGAATCAATGATCGATAAATAAAGTGAATGTCACTTATCGACGAACGTGAGTATGGGAAAATATAGATTTTAGTATTGTTGTACCAAGTAGAATTTATAATTGAGCTCTAGTTGTAGGTAATAGTTGTTTTAATCACGTACTTATTCAAGAAGTCTTTCGATTTAAATAAAATGTTTATTAGACCATCCGGTTGTAAAAAAATTATGCACGTTTTCAGCATATCGCTCCACTTTACATTACAAAACCGGTACTAAATTAGTAATTTATTAAACGCGGAATAAATTCATTGCATAGAAGACCGTTCCAAGGAATAACCTTTTTAATTAAAACCTATTTGGTCTGGAACATCATTAAGTACCGCTCTATTTTTAAATCTAGACTGACACTGGATTAAAAAAAAGAACTCACAAATTTTTTTTTTTCACAGTATGGTACGGCAAAGGAGCACACGCGAGCCGGAGAACGGCAGTGAGGTCACTGCGGAGAGTTCTTATCAAATTGTACACTATGTTACAGCGGAAATATATTGAGTATACGATACAATGTATGACGTGGGCGTACTGTTTACAGCCGGGCGGCGCACGTGTTCTAGACTCGTGGCTGAATTACAGGCGTGTCGAGTTGGCTCTGAAATCGCAGGTTTTCGAATCTTTGAACCAAAAAAAGGTTTACCAAAGTAACTATGTATTAGGAAGGAAATTACAGAGTAACCAGGTGGTGCGAGTGAGGCATTCTGCATCTGCGTCAGCGGCCTCAGCGTGGAAAACCTTTCACATGCGATTCTGGACAAAATGGATCTACTACCAAAGTTACGAGTATGTTGAGTTTGTTGGATTCTCGGCTAGGCCGAGGCTTAATTTACGCTGAGTAGTAGGCGATCAGTTAACAAATCTCTCCAAATTTAATTGCATTTTTTGTGTGATATTAGGCGTAAGGCTCGATTAACACTGAATACCAGGCGGGTGGTAGACAACGAAGCTGAAAGCCGAGCCATGAGGTGCTGGTCGCTGCAATCTCGGTGTGATTTGAGTCTAGTATTTATACCTCAGTTTCTCTCGCGCTATACAGTCTTAAGAGCGTAACATAAGCTCGGTATGTTCCGCGGAGTACTATTACAAGCAGATTACATTATCAGCACTAGTATCAACTCGTTGAGCTATGTTGTATTTTGTAATACTGACACTTACATTTCATGGTATGATTGATTTGTTTTAAAATATAATATAATCGTTAGTTGCATTGATAGGCTTTGGTATTTAATTTACATTTATTGGAATAGTATTATTATTTTTTAAAGACTCATGGGCTGGATGCGGAAACCGCAAGTTTTTCGCTCATCATCATCATGAGTCTCCACGAAACGCTGGATGGATTACGTGTCTGTGTGAAGGATGATATGGCAAGAAAGGAGGTGTCTGATGAGATGACGAGTACTCCAACGAGGCACGAGGAAGCGGCTCCAAATAAATTGGGATACGGGCAGGAGAATGATGATCATCAGTCTCCAGTCTCCACGCAATGGGTTCCTGAAGATCCGTCGAGGCCGGACCAGCAAGAAGTGGCGCGACGATTCAAACGCTTACCATTGTGGCTGGTTCGAAACAGGCGACGCGGGTAACGAGTATTTGAAAGGAGTTGGGGGAGGCCATTTTCCAGCAGTGGGGCAGCGGTGGCTAATAAAAAAATATCATCAGCCTCCAGCAGTCCACTGTTGGATATGGCCTTTCCCATGGCACGTTATTATCAGGTTTTCGCTCATATTTTGAGAACATACGTGAGTTTCTGTTCGAACTTTATGGCGGCTCGGAATTTAGCTGCGAATGATGGTCTGCGCATTATACAGTCAAGACGATGCGTCTCCTGCGCCCGCTGATACCAAGACCTGATACCGTTAGAGGTTTCGAGCCAATAAAGTTTGAACCAAAATAGTTATTAGGAAGTTGCGAGTAACAGTCAGCACAGGTACGCTGACTGTCACTTGCAGCTAACTTCCGAGCCGCCATAAAGTTTGAACTACTAAAGCGTGTAAACGCGAGGTTGATTTTTTGAAGTGCGCTTTTGAGCGCAAAATCTAGCGCGATTGTAAGCGCGATAATTAGCGGGTCTTCAAGTGTTAAAAGAAGCGCGCTTTATGAGTTAAGGTAGCTTTCTAGCACTTAGATTAGCGCCCTCGTAAGCACGAAAAGAAGCGCGCTTAAAAACGCGTTTGAGCATTATTTTATTACAAAGCCTAGGTCTGTACAATTTGGCTACTCATACTGCATCCAAAATTGAGTAAGATATTTATTTTGGCTCTATTATTTCCGTGAAAACAAGACAAAACAACTTTAGATCTGAGTATGTCAGATGCTGTTACAATAACTTTTTCAGGAAATAAAACAGGTAAAACTTTGAAGAATATTTATGCTATTTCTTCTATTTGTATTTTGCATATTTTTTGCAAATGATGCTGCCTAAAAACCTGCAGAAGATTTGCCTTTGGATCAGGGGGCCTAAAATGGCTGATCATTGTGACAGAGAGAACTTTATCCCAATGGAGAGTGAGTGCAGAACAGAGTCATCTCCTCTCCAGCCAGCATTTCTGACCAGAGGAAGGAGGAATATTTAATAAATATTTAATAATAAAATGATAATTCTCTACACTTTAGAGCGTGCACTTTCATAGTCAGAGGGGTGGGGGGGGGGAAGAACACTGAGCGACACATGTTTGTATGTGTGCATGTTTTATAATTATCGAGGCTATAGTCATTCAAAATCATAGAGCCTTCATTAGGATTGGAGCCTTTATGGTTATAACTTATGTCAACCTCATTGGGTCAGTAGTATTTATAGATTTGTTTTATAGCCAGGTTAACCAAGTATATGTACACAGTTCCCAGCTAGTAAGAGATGCAATTCTGTTTAAATGCGTTGTGTGTATGTCTTGCCTTGTGTACAAGAGCCCCAAAACCTACATGGCCCTTAAGTTTTAGAATATTGTATGAGCTGTATCTAAAACTGTGAAATATTTCACTGATCAAAGGGTAAAAGTGTGTTATTTATTTAATGATTTACGATACAATAAATAGTGGCGAGCTAGTGGTTTATTTCTTTTTTAAAGTAACATTAATATTCTAGAAGACTACTACTGACAACATTTAATATATTGGAGCCATAAAAAACTAATTCTTTAGGTAACAAACAGAATAATAAATGAATAAAAACTCACCCATTTTCGGTGGGTTTCATCTTACACAGCTGCTAAAATACGCGATGGAAACAATTCAAGGTCTGTATACAATATTCGCCGCCGATTACATTGAAACACTATTAGTTAACATCTTTGTTTACTTATTGCTCGATTTCCTGAGTAAGTTTATTTCTGTTTAGAATTGAAATAAAAATTCGAATAAGCAGGGTCTAGTTGTACTTTACGGGAAATCTCTTGCGTTTGTAGTGCCGCGAATATAATTATTGGAGTTCAATAATTATTCATTGATTTTATTAAATTGCCGGATTCAGGCGGAGGGCGAAGCTTCGTCATGTCAAAGTCAAAATGCTATTCGCAACATATTCGCAACAACATTTTCAAATTGTCAATGTCACGTAAAAGTTACACTCAAAAACTCGTTTTACTTAATCATTTTCAAAAGCTATAATTTACCTTCCTTATCATTTAATTTTTTCTAACAATCTATTTAAATACAATCAAGAAAGCTAGGTTCTTTTTTCTCAGAGAAGATGAATTAAAAACCTGCACGATTTACATAAAGGCTGAGATGCAAAACTTGGTAGAAATTGAGTTTTCGAACGGTTGTTGAAATGACATTTTGTCCTAAGTTCAGGAATGGGAAAATCAATAAAAGGAAGCTTAAGTTAGAATTATATTTACTTTTCCAGATATAACTGAAGCTTAGAACAGTTTTAGCGCAACAATAATTGGATAACACTACTATCAAACCAACCAATAGTGCAATAAATCAAAATGCTCAAATCCCAATATTATATTATATACAAATCCATTTCAAAAGTTTTAATAGTTTCTGAACAAATGATCAATTGTTGCCTAACTGAAAAATTATGATAATCATGGGTATGATATGAAACCCCAGAACATTTTTTTACTAATTTGGGAACGGTGAGACAGCTTAAAATATCAAAAAAAGCTTCACGCTAGGATAGCTCATAAAGTTAGAATAAGAATTTATATAAAAAACTATTGAAATTTACAACATAAAACTAGAAAAAAAGAAAAATAGATAAGGTAATAGAAATAAACCCGCTAATAAAGTAAAATCAGTAGATTTTGAAAATTAGAGGACTGAAAATAAAATTTTATTGTTTCCGATTAATTATGGAATGTTTCTTTCTAAAAATAACTGATGAGGATTTCGCTTACTATTTAATCGTTTTACCTTTTATTTGTTTTATCATTGTATTGTTATGGCGTTTTCATAATTAGTTGCCCTAGCCGCCCTGACTGATCCTACACAAACTGCTCTAATATTATTTGGTTATATTTTTAATAAAACTTGGGTTACTGAAGCTTGGTTTGATTTCATAAAATAAATGTTCACCTAAATCCATTCAAATCCACTTTCATTTAAATTACCAGCTTTTTTGTATTCCTACCTAAGTAGATTTTAGTTTTTATGCTGACAACACTACGTGGCTATCTCTTTCTCTCCCGTATAGTTCTCAAGGTAGCCGTCCTTATGAAATTTTGGATTATTTTAATGTATTTAAGCGTTTTGTAAGACAAATAAATAGTGTTTCTATTTCTATATTAATCAAGTAATATATTTAGGACAATATTACATTGTTAACGGTAAAGATTACTTAGATATTTTGTGGTGACAAATCTGTTCCCTCGGTATCCAACGTTGTTTTGGTTTCTGAAAGTGCTACTTTGATAAGATTACTGTTAAAATAATACAAAACGCCTAAATGCAAGGTGTATGTGGTATTGTGGCTGAGTTATGAAGTGAAAGTTTGAATTTTAAAGTTAAAATCGTGAAGTATAGTTTCCTAACCTAAAAGCTTGGAGTGGTGTTCTGTATTAGTGTTTGTACGTTGCAGATGAGTACTAAGATCATCAAAGCCAGCGCGGCCGAGCCCGATGTCTTCGAGACGTCGATCTCACAGGCCCTGGTCGAGTTGGAGACCAACTCGGACCTGAAGGCGCAACTTAGGGAGCTGTACATTACCAAGGCTAAAGAAATCGAACTGCACAACAAAAAGGTGAGTGGAACTAACTTTGATGTATTCTAAAGTAATTGATTTCATAGTTATTGTATGAATTACCCGCTTAAAACTACTTTTTTGGATCCTAATGTCTAAAATTGCCCATGTGTAATTTTATTGACACGTCTAGCCTGGTTAACCTGTAAAACAATTGAAAAACCTTAGCTTCGGTCAGAGTGGAGGTGATGGTCTTTATATCAAAGAGTTTCCTACAGTATATCAACACAAAGACATCCACACAGGCATACACATAACTTCTTTCTTAATGATTTAATGAGTGTGCTTGGTACAATTGAACTTCTATTGCAGTAAATACTGTATTGACTGACCTGTGTGTTGTTGATTGTCAGTTTCTTAGTTATTTTCATGATAAGAGAAATGCACACATGCACATATTCTTTGACTTCAATTAATGATTTTCTTTTACAGGACATTTGTACAAAGTATAATCATTACTAAATCTCTATGAAAGTATACGTAACTATTGCCTTGAGCAACAACAAAATTAGTAAAAATGCAGGCTGTCTCTGCTTTAAAAAAAGAAAAAAGCTCATTACAAACACTAATAAATTTCAATCCTCTTTAAATATTTCTCAAATCATAATTCTCTGTTTCCAGTCAATCATCATCTATGTGCCCATGCCCAAGCTGAAGGCATTCCAGAAGATCCAGATCAGGCTGGTGCGTGAATTGGAAAAGAAATTCAGTGGTAAACACGTCGTGTTCGTTGGAGACCGCAAGATTCTTCCCAAGCCCAGCCACAAGACACGCGTCGCCAACAAACAGAAGAGGCCCAGATCTAGGTAAATCGTTATTGTAGTTATTTGCCCAACATAAGAGTCAAGATCAAGAGAAATGATTGATGCAATGTGTAGAAGATCATACAGTTAAATACAACTTCTTTTGTGATAACTAATAGGATGTCTTCTTTCATAGTAAAAGTATTAATAGCATATGATGATATATATGAGTAAGAAAAGATCTGCTGCACCAAGTCAGGAGAATGAGGATGTACCAAACCTAAAAAAATATTTAATAGCTTGACATAGCTAAAAAATTATGGCCTCGGAGTGCAGCTTAAAATTATTATAAAACTACATCACAACTCAAACCTACACTAGGCCTGTGTGGTGGATTGTGGCCCCCACAGAGGAGGTGGTGGTGCATATTCTCAGCCATGGGAACATGCCATGCACATCACAAAAAAACGTGTGGTATTTAAAAATATACAGTAGGACCTCGATAATCTGAACTCTTCAAATTTTTACCCTGTTCGGAATAATGAGGCGTGATTATAGTATAATGATTCAAACAAACAAAAGTGGTTAGAGAAATGTACAAAATGGCGGAACGACGCACGATGAACGAGACGACGCGTACATGTAGCACACAAAGTGAATGAACACTAAGTGACGCTGCCATACTGTATGAGACAGCGGCATGCGCGAGCGGTGGGCTCATTCAGATTATCGAGGGCCTACTGTACTAAATACACAGTTTTCAATTTGCTTCAGTCTATGCATATACTTACATATCAAAAAGATCAGGATTGTGTGTAAGTATATGCAAACAATAAATGACCTGTTTACATTAGTGTCCGACCGAAATTGGTTTTTACGACCGAAACCAAATTTCAGCAACGGAACCTTCCTTACAAGGATCAGGTTTTGAGGGAAAAATAAAGAAAACGTTAATTAAAATGAACTTTGAAACTCCGAATCCATAATATTATCACTGCTAATGCATTATAGTAAGTACCAAGTACCTAAATAATATTTGTTTAGGTATAGCATTAGCAAGAGAGTTAAATTAACCAAAAAAATATATAGATAGGTTAAACTTAATTCTACTATAATCTATATATTAGATTAGATTTATATTGAATTATTTTTTGATGTTTACTACTTACTCTTAAGCTATATCACGTGATAAAACCTACCGAGTTCAAAATAAATTACACGAACACTCACAACAAACAAAACCAACTGCAAACACAAGCCACTCACGACATGATTAGGCTCGTGGATGCGGCAAAATGTCTTCGTCGCTTGGATGGAATTCAACGCGCCGGCCGCCGAACATGACCGATCACAGCGCGAGAACTCCCAAATGCAGTTTCGGTTTCGGTCGTAGTTTCGGCAGGTTTGCTTCGGTTGAACTTTCGGTCGGACACTAATTTACATACATAATGCAAAAAATACCCCCTTGTATGTGGAGTTACAGACAACAGCTCAAAGTACAATGTACAGTCAGTGGTTTAGCTGCATTAAACCACAAAAAAAAAATCCTGCACTAGTTGAATTCTCCAAATAATAACCCATTTTTTGAATAATACAAGCCCATCACTGTCCCACCATAGGGCCAAAACCTCTTCTCATATCTGTATGAGACCTCTTCTCTGAAGGCATGTGGATAAGCATCCATTTATTACCATCTTCTTAATTCACATGTCTTGTTGTTTTTAGGACACTGACCTCAGTATACGACGCCATCTTGGAGGACCTCGTCTTCCCCGCAGAGATTGTGGGCAAGCGAATCCGGATCAAGCTGGA
This sequence comes from Noctua janthina, assembly GCA_963576755.1. Classification (NCBI taxonomy): domain Eukaryota; kingdom Metazoa; phylum Arthropoda; class Insecta; order Lepidoptera; family Noctuidae; genus Noctua; species Noctua janthina. The sequence goes on along the minus strand of OY755068.1, from coordinate 9,324,274 downwards.
CGGCTCCCAGCTGATCAAGGTGCACCTCGACAAGAACCAGCAGACCACTATTGAACACAAGGTAAGCTTATAGAAATAATTGTTTTGCCTGTGTTTAGGACGTAATATATCCCACGGGAACATACAAATGGGATAAGAATCATTTTAGGTCCTAATGCAGGCCATGGTTTACCTTTGTGCAAAATTTCATCAAAATCTGGTAAGAAGTGGAAAGACAGATTGATGGACAGCATTTATAATATTAGTATGGATAATAAAGGTAATGATTACTCTACTCTGTGTACACCAGGCATACACTAAGTGATGAATCAGGAAGGGATAATAGAGGAGCCCCATTGTGTCTTTGATCAAGCATGAATATTGAAAATGCAGTGAAAATATGTGTCTTTAGCAATAAAAGGCTACCTGCCAGACTGCCTTTTTGTATAACCCAAGCAATCCATCAAAACCGCCACAATTAACAGGGCATGGATAGCAATATAACGTCTACTGGTTAATTTTGGCCATTTGCATCCTTAAATAGTTACTTACTCTTCCCATACTTATCCAGTATTATCATTGTTCGCAGGTGGACACCTTCCAGTCGGTATACAAGAAGCTGACGGGGCGCGAAGTTACCTTTGAATTCCCCGAACCCTACTTGTAAACTTAGGAATATGACTTTACAATAAACCTAAAAAAATATTCGAGTCTTTTCTTCATAGTCATATAACTGTCTCACACTGGCGAAACATTGACATAAAAACCTGTTAGATTCGCTATTCTTCTCTAATCATAGTTGAAATCTTTACCTCGATCAGAAAAATGTTTTTTATGTGAAATTTTCGCCTGTGTATTTATCTGTGCCTGTGTGAATGCACTGTAAAGTATTATTCGGCATGACACTGATAATGCCGCTCTAAAACGCCAAATTTTATAAAAGTCGACGTGTCATTGTCCTGCACCATCTTTCTTCGATTTGGTCAATGAACTGGAAGCCACTTTTTGCGACTTTAGCCACGTGTTCATTATGTCAGGCACTTTGTTAATTTATGGCAACACGCCAAGTTTCATTCTATATTTTTTGACTAGGCAAACAGGCGTGCTGCGATATTGCTAGAATATGTCGAAAGATACGAAGTACGCCCCTGCCCCACGCGGACTTGTAGGCCGCATAAACCGAGACTGCCTAGTGAAAAATAGCATGAGGCTCTGCCGCCTGAGACTTGATTCTAAGGATATAATATGTACATACCCGCACGAGTTGTTGCGTACGCCCAGTCTTGATGTCATGTCCATGAAGTTTCTTGGCCATTCTTCTCCACAGATTACACTTTTAGGTTTTGAATCTAAAGTAACCTTTTCTAGTTACGATTATGTGAATCAGCTTACGAGTATTGTAAAAAAATAAAACAATATTGAAAAATGACGACTTTATTCATTAACTCAGTCCTTGATACGTTCACTGATAATTATTTTCAATTTTGATAATGATTATATTTTTTTACGTTATTAGAAGAGAGCTTATAAATATGATTACATATAGGTACATCGCCTACAGATCAAGCGATGAATTCTATTGAGTCTTGTCCACAGGTTCTGCATGATCAAGAGCCTAATCGAGCCCTAATATTATCTTGATAAGTATCATTTTGCCATAACATTGGCACAAATTTGACCTAAACTTATTCGGAATTTGAGTAAATAATAGAAACTGTGGTGTCAGAAAATGCAAAAGAATGCTTTTTCGATAGATCGGTCAAGGATATATATATGTCCCGTTTACCCAATTAACTAATACTATCACTAACAGACATTAATAGATTTTAGTTTTCTCTACAAAGATGAAATCAATATTTTGATACATTCAAATAATAATTAGTGTTAGCAAAATAATTTGACACACGGTAATTCAATAAATATGTGCTTGACTAGTACAGAATTATTAATGTTACACTTAGGTAATTAAATAAAATATTGGTCAAATGACAATTATTTTGGCCGTCATATTGTCTGAATTTAGGATGTGTATAGCTTATGGCATTCTTTCCTAATTACACAAAAAGGTTTATAAAATAATAATAGACAAATATTGCACCTACACCATTCCTTTTAAACCAAAGAAAAGAAAAACCATTTCATTTTGAGACATAATTTGTAAAATGCATAGAATTATATAATAGACATCTAACTACGTTGACTTATTTACTAATACATTTAAAATTTTAAACGACCATAAAGGTTTTTCCCAAAGCGACCGCCATCACAAACCGTAGCGGCAAAGTTATGGTCGCCTTCCCAAGACCACCTTCAATAAAGGCTATTCTTCAAAACATGATCACAAAATTTCAAACATCACTTTGGAATGAATAACTGAATCGAAAAACTTTGGAAAGGTACAAATAGGTAACACATAAATAGTCATAAAGTCAAAATCATTGCAAAGAATGACCCATTACAGATTATATCAAACTTATACTGTCACTTACGGGATATCTCCCAGCTTTTGGGAACTCGAAAATAATGAACAATCACGGAACATATCCCGTAAGTGACAGTATAAGTTTAGTTGTAAACCATGAAAGCTTAAAACAGTGTTCAGATTATACCAACCCTGAAAACCGTACATTGAAATTGGTGATAGTTATAATATCTGCAGATTTCTGCTTTCACCCAATCGATTCCAATGAGTACATACACAACATGGTTTCTTCTCAAATGAGACTAAATTAAATCACCATTATTTTTCGTCTGACTGTAAAATATCACAAAACAAACTCCTATTAAAAAAAAAACTTAGTTTCTTAGGAGCATTACTGGTCGCTGTCAATTTGATTTGAAAGGGGTTACACAACCTTAGCAGGGTGACGTTTCAACATTAAGGTGAAAGCACCAGAGCAGTCCGCGAAATTCGAATTATCTCACGTTTTGAATGACTATGTCATGGAAAAAGTCATTCAATCGCATTAAATGAAGTTTGAGGGTTGTATTGACGATTTTAATGATCATAACCCTGTCAAGTCATATTTGTTACGGTCGCGAATCATTAATTATTTTAATCAACATACGGCCTGACACTGACCTGCAAATTAAAAAAAAAACGTAAGAAAATTTGAATTTCGCGGCCTACCCTGGTGCTTGCCCTTAAGCTATGCTGCGCTCGGCTGCTTTATTTTGTTAAAGAGAGCACAGTACAGCGCAGTGTAATATAGCTTGCTAGTTTTTGGCCGCGACTTCGCTCGTTTATGGCCGGAGATTATCCCACAGGGATGTTTTAAATATAGCCTATGACACTGGATGATAATGTAGCTTTGCATTAGTGAAAGAATTTTTGGAATAGGATCAGTAGTTCCGATAAACACATGCGAACCTACAAACTTTACGTCTTTAATAATATTAGTTTAGATTGTTGATAAATCACTCTTACCCTTTATTTATTTCCAATACGTAATAAAAATACCGTGTGGACATTCTTGAGACCTTACGCATTCGTGTCGCCTTTTAGGACTTTATAAGTCGAAAAGTTGTGAATTTCATTTTACTTGACCTCATCTCTGTCTGCAGGACTAGATTGAGGTCAAGAGTAGGCCTATTTATATAAAAACAAAAAGCCTCCAAACAGAATTGTATTATGTACTCAAAAATGGAGGTAGGTACTGATGATCACTATCATTGCTTAGTAGGCAAGCCTTTCTTATTTCAAGTCTTGTCCCGAAATATCAAACTACAAAAAATGTCCAGTCAAACTGGGCCAAGGCCGAAACAGCACACATTCTTACAGTCTTTTCATTGAACAGAAAGTTTTCTGTCTTTCTTTTCCTTTTTAATAATTTTCCCACTCCAAGTGAAAGTTAACAGTCAGTCGAGTATTTTGGCACCCTGGCTTTTGGGTGGTTTTATAAATATGTTGTTCTTACTACGTTTATTCTTCTTTAACAGAATGATTGTCAATTTATTATTAACCTTTTGACCACCAGAGCATAAACGCACGCGCGTGATCTCCACGCCAAGCCACAATTTCACCTACCATTTTGTCACATATTTGTGTCGTTTGGCGTACAGGGCACACGCTTGCTTGTCACGTATATGTGACTTTGGCGGTAAAAAGGTTAAAGTCGTGAGTGCTCTCTCGTTACACAATTCATCACTCACTTATATTGTCATTTTTTTTTCAGCAAGTATCAACTCGAGTTATTGGTACTACAAATGTGCTAACATTACCAGTTCTTTTTTTAAATGAACTTTTGAGTAATCTTGAGCAAATCGAAATTCAAAATTTCAAGACAGAACAGAGTAAGCATTAAAAAGTTTCTATACCACCGCAAGTTACGAGGCTTGTCTAGAACTAGGGTTAAGTTCAGCGCTAGTCCTTCTTGCCGTATCATTTGCATTTTGTAAAGCAGCAGGGTTAACCAGTCTGATATAGTTGACAGGTACTAGCCCTGCGTTCCTTCCATCGATGGAAGCCATCAGCCATCCTGAGTTCCACAACTGGGGCTGCAGATGAGCGGGGGCTACATTCAAGACCTGCTTCTCCTGGAAGGATAACTCCTGGGGAGACGTAGCGGTGAAGGTGAACTTGCAGATGGCTGGTAACGGCTCCTGCCAGGTTGTAGGATCTTGTACTGTAAGGATGAGAAAAGAATTAGTGATGTTTCCCAAAAGGGTAATGGGCGAAAGGGATAGAGATATATTTATTTATTTATTAAAGCTTTATGCACAAGTAAAAACTGTACAAAGGCGAACTTAATGCCATAGGCATTTATTTATATTTCTTTTTCGTCCTGGCAAAATTTTCATATGAATACTGACCCCAGAAGCAAAGATGTCACAAATGAGCAGTTTCATGCTGCTCATTTGTGATATCTTTGCTTATCAAGGGTTGATGGATTGTGAATATTTTATTCAATAATTTCGTACAAGTATCCTTTGGTGCTCGTGACTTGCTGGTAAAAAAATAATTTTGTAAAATGTATTAAAAACACAAGATGGCGGCTTTAGTTCCGATTTTGAACACGCGCCAAAAGATCTTTGTACACGTACAGCTGTATCAAGAAGTCACAATTTTTAAACGTCAATATAAACGTAAGATTAAAATCTATTGCCTCAATCAGGAAGATACTCTTAGACGGTTTTTAAAGATATCGTAAGATACGTGTTGTATGGAAACGACATTGCTTTATCTAACATCTGATTTCTTAGAGTGGTTGCATAAAGTACAGGTTCCCCGTACGAGCGTAAATCGGAACGTATCGGTGCGGGTAAAACAGTCCCATAGTTTATGTATAGGCTCGCACATAAAATATGTATAGGCGACTAAAACAGTGAAATTTAACTTTATTTTTTTAGGGTCCGAAAAATCGGGGCCTAAAAACCAGTTTCCATATGCAAGCCCCTTATGCGTTAGTATCATAGCCACCTGTCCGCTATTTCGATTGTTGTAAGTTGCGGCGCAATATAAAGGGTTCATCATAATCAGCCTATAATGTTTCCACTGCTGGGACATATGCTCTATGAGAGGCATAGGCTAGATGTCACATGTCTTGAAAATTTTTGGTTCTTGGACAGGCCGGTTTCCTCACAAGAAAGGGTCGGTTTCCTCATTTATAGGGTCATAGTGCATTAAAATGCGGCTACTTGTCATTTCTATTAGTTCAAATTAACCTTTTGAACGCCAGAGCATAAAAGCACGCGCGTACCCTCCAAGCCAAGCCACAATTTTACCTACCATTTGGCGTACAGGGCACGTGCTTGCTTGTCACGTATAAGTGACACTGGCGTTCAAAAGGCTAATGTCCTTTACCCGAAACTATTTCGTCGAGCACCGCAATTTAGAAAAACAATAGGCGATCGGATGACTAAGTCAGTCGACTTTACACTAAAGAGCCTTGCCAAGCCGTGGGTTTGCGAGCTGAAATGATGATGATTACTATCCTCGAGACGTGCCCTGCAAACGATTATAACTCTGATAGCTATTGATACGCACAGTTCTCCTGCATATTCTGGTTGAGCCGACTCAGCATCTTGAGTACGACGTAGGGCGCGGCGGCCAGTACTCCAAAGAACATGACTACGGCCCACCCGGAGGACCTTGTGCCTTGGTGGTCTACTGGTCCTGATTGCTGGGTCGAGGCGACGGCTTCGGCCCATGCCTGGAAAGATTAGTTAATTTTTTATAGAGTAGGTCTGTGTATGGAGATATCGACCCTGTGTGCCGAGTCTAAAGTATCCTATCATCAGAAAAAAACTTGGAAAGGCACGTAGCCTGGAATGGACTATCTCGCTGGTAAAGTGGTCGTAAACATGATTACTGAGTGTGGTGTCAAGGGTTAGATTTCCTGATCTACAAATCTTTTAATGGGTTTTTTCTATCAGGCATTTCTCATTAGTAAACCCGGAGTATGGGTTTGTGCAATAGGTAAAGGCCGGTAAAGGTTGAAGCGTCAGGGAAATTCAAATTTTCTTACGTTTTTTGCAATTTGCAGGTGAGTGTTAGGTTGTATGTTGATGAAAAATGAGTCGCGCAAGTAACACGTATGTAGTTACAGAATTATAATCATTAAAATCATCAATACAACCCTCTAAGTTCATTTAACCCTAATCTGTAACTATTTCATGAAAATGTCATTTAACGGGGTGATCAACTTAGAGTTGTAATGTTATGAACTTAGAGGGTTGTATTGAACTATACATTACTGTCTACTATTTTGGGATAAGCAAACGTAAATGTTAAAAAGTTTTATGAAAAAATTAAAGACTTTTCCAAAACATCAGTTATACATAGTTAAACCAGTAAAGCGTGATCTTTGTAATATACTTAGCTCGTATTCGTTATTATCTATGAAAACATGACGTAGGATTAAAAAAGAATAATAAAACATAGCAAAATAAACGTTATCAGGGTTTCATACGTGTGACTATAACGTAGATATCGCGCCTAGTGTGATGATAAGTAACTAATCTAGGTGAACTTGTAGATTTTTTTAGCCGAGATTCTTTTTAAACGGCTACACAATCACATGACCTATGCAGGCAGTATGGATGTCGGTCATACGTCCAAAGTGATATACTGCACATGCCTGAAACACAGGTTTAAATAAACCTAGATCGGGCAGGACGCTGACATCTAAATTGAACTATTGAATACTTGCGACTGTAGAATATATTTTAGTTATAGTTTACTTATAAGTACTTATAATTAGTATGAGAAATAATACTACTGCGCTTAAATGTACACTTTTTGTAATACTTTTTAAATAAATTATTCTTATTCTTATACTCAGACACCTCACACCCTGCATTACAAAAGTAGGCCAATCTGTGCAAAGGAAAAGATCATTGAATCTTACAGTATAGTCCAGTGCAGTTAGACAATAAGGTGGAACGAAGTTTATAGTGGTCGGTTATCATGGGACTTTTTTATTGAGTTCCTGGAGGAGTGAAGAAGATAGTTTAAAAAAAATTTCGCCGCTCGCGACTTTATATTTTTTTTTTTTTTCTTTGGTGTACCAAAGGAAATTATTTTTTTTTCGTTTATGAATAACTTCAAATTTGATGGATCCGTATTGTGGCGTACTAGTGTGACCTGCGTGCATCTATTAAATGCCAATTTTGTCTGTTTCTTTGTTCAATATGGTCGATGTAATGCATATTTCAAGTATTTTTTGAATATTTCCTATTTTCTGCAATTATTTTCTTAAATATCGAATTTTAAAACTAAGATTTCTTTTGAAATTGGTAACTGATGCTTATTTACAGATAACTTGGCGTTAAAATATTCAAGAAAACCACTTTTACGAGTGAAGTGACTAAAAATTAATTCACAATTATCAGAAAATAAACTTCGTTCCACCTCTTGGGTATTTTTTGTCTAATTGCACTTGGCTAGTAAGGAAATCAAAGGGAGAGGTATTCTTATTCTTTATTACACATAAAATCTTTACATAGTATAAAACAAAGTCGCTCTCGCTGTCTGTACGCTTAAATCTTTTAAACTCCTGAACGAATTTTCATGCGGCACCAATAGATAGAATGATTCATGAGGAAGGTATATAATTTGTCTAAATTGGATGAAATATGACGATAAATGTTGGAAGTGTTGACAAAGTCAAGCCGCCTTGCTTTATAACTCGACCCGTGCGAAGCCGGGGCGGGTCGCTAGTTGCAATATAGGATGTAAAGGACAGCCCTCCACAAAGTGACAGGGAGCATTCAGCTCCTTATTTTGAATCATATTCCACTGGATTTTTTTTTCAGTTACTATTCCTTTATTTCAATGTAAAATTACATTCCCTGTACGCAGCACTCCATTTATGTAAATAGTATAGCTAAAATCAAAAATCCAACAATGGAAGTTGAAATACTCTAACAAACGACGCGTGAAATCAGCTGTTCACTTCCTGCCTAGCGAGAGAGTTCATCGAACTCGTCGTCGCGCTTGCCGTTTGCTACGTGCGTTTTGCCTAGGTAACGATACATTGCGTATGAGTAAATAAAACAAAACAAATTTATTGGATTCCCATAACATTCCTGAAATTATTTCTTGTGCACCCCATCAGTTTGTGGAGGGCTGTCCCTTTCACCCTGTTAGCTTATGTACAACGGCATGGTTGTTAGGTATCCAGCAGATGGATTTGAAAAAGTAGCTCGAATAGGTTACTTATTTACAGAAACTGTGAATACCTCTAATAAAAACTTAAAATGTTTCTGCTACGAGTAATTTCGCCGACGGCCGAGATGGGCAGACGACATTGTTGCCATCGCCGGAATATCCTGGATAAGGCTGGCACAAGAACGTGGAGCTTGGCACAAGTAAAGAGAGACCTATACCCAACAGTGGGTGAAGTCGGGCTGTGGTTGATGATGATGATGATAGTGAAGAGTGATTAGAAGAATAGGTAAGGCTTGGACTAAGACCGTCCAGAAAGAGGTAACGTTGGAGAAGAAAATACATCTTTACAAGGTCAGATTGCAGACTTAGATACAACAGAAGCGTACATTCGTTGTCAAATGATAAGGGCGAGATAAAAGATAAAAAGATTATCAGGATAAAAAAACTACTGATACCAACAATTTCCTGTATTTTATTTTATGTGTGGTTTTGTTTCAATATGAATGGAATTAGAAACAATATTCATGATCTCTGGTTCATTGGATAGATAATATATTCATTTGCATTTATTAGAGTTCGTCACGTTAGTTCACTAGGTATTTTAGGTAGATTAAAGTACATAGATTTAAACATGTTAACCAGTATTTTACTTGTCTACACTAATATTATAAAGAGGAAAGATTTGTATGTTTGTAACGAATAAACTCAAAAACTACTGGACCAATTTAAAAAAAATTTTCACCATTAGAATGCTACATTATCCCTGAGTAAAAATGTCTACCCGTGCGAAGCCGGGACGGGCCGCTAATTATTAATGAAAATGTTTTGAAATTATTTACTAAACAATAAAAAAACTCATTGACTGAAATCAGATCTCAGTGATACAATTTTTTATAGTCTCCTGCGTAATTGGATTATATTCATATGTAGATAACCTTCGGCACCATTATTTGAAATGACTGATTAAAATATAATATCAATTTGAAGATTTTGTAAACTAAATATTGTCAAGAATTTGAGCTCAAACCATTTATGTCTGGTTTTTTTTACCTATAAAGGTATTGACAACAAATCTGTATGGAGCAAAAAGCGGGTGTACAAACTGAACAGCTATACATTTCTAGTATAACATAAGCCTTGCTTTGTATACATTTCGAGTACAATGAGAGATCAACTTATACTGGTTTTGTATAGTTTGATTGGTCGTCGTGCGTACAGTGCAGGTGTACTGTACTGAAGATATTCATTCATCTGTCAAACTACTTTGTAAAAAAATAGCACTAACCTTGAATTCATTCTCAGTCCTGATACCAATGATGACCATCAGTTTTCTGATGATCCAGTTCAGGGTCCTAATCACAGCAAATGTGGACCACACCTGCGCGAATAGGGACTTCAGTCGGCTAACGTTTTCTGCCACACCTGTTCAAATAAAAACAAATTATTTTTTTTGTGTCTCTTTTAGAAATTAATTAATTTGGTTGATGCCACATTTCCGCGCTTATTACATATTTGCACCTAAAACAGTTATTTTCTAGTCTTTCGCAGTTAATAAAATATTCCTGGATGTTTGCTCTTAGTTTTAATGCAGAGAAGCTACTACACAGTGGCATGCCTAGGGCCAAGAATATGGAATGCCCACAAGACAAGCAGGCTGTTCAAAAACACTAACATCATGAAGAAGGGTAAGGCAAGCCAAGCTTTTAGGCTTGTATGAAAGTACCGCTACTACTACTACATGCACCCAGATAAAAAGTTCTCATGTCGTAATACAGGTAATTGTCTGAAAGCACAGTAAAAGTAGAAAAAAATAAAATTACTATTATATTTTTACTGTATTTTCGAGGGTTGAGGGAAGAACTGTAGAAAAATGTCATCCTGTCCCTGATCTGTTGAACTGATAAAGCATGTTTTGAGTAACTAAACATCCGGACTATCACATAAAATTTGAAGGACTAATTATGGAGATTTAAATTTTGGAACAGACAACTAGCTTCAACTCTCTGAGTAACTGACCAACTTTAATCAAAAGTGCCTGTTAATGGTTTTATGGAAATAAATGTTTTGAGACAATCTACACAATCATTAACACTAAAAATGGGATATTTACTACTAATTTTGAGTTCCCGATATTTCCACTGTTGCAAGCACCATGATCACGGATAAACTGTAGTTATTGGGGGTGGGTGTTTATGAGCAGACAAAACAATCTACTTTCTTCCTTGTATGTTTTACGAGCTTGATTGGTACCACTACCACTGTCACTCACAACTTGATTCTATTCCCAACACACAAAACACACTGTGTCTGCTCGCCAACTTTTTGGTTTTAACACAGTTCATAGTAAACATGCTAAATATCTCATTTTTAGGGTTAATGATAATGCAACATACACCTATACATACCTAATATGGCCCTGAAAGAGCTGGTTATGGCAAAGAATGTGCTTTCCAGCATCATGGCAACACTACCCACGGCATTCACACAGCTCTGAATGGAATCAAAGGCTGGGCGGGAACTCTCTTCAGCCATCTGTATGAACCTGGAAGAGAAGAGCATACCTCAGAGCTTCTGGAAAGAGGCCGATATTTATTTGTAGGGAAAGCCATGGGCATACAGATGCCTTATTTATTTATTTGCCATTTAAGTTTTCTCAGCAATGCTAAACTAAAATATGACTTTTCTTTTAGCAACAACTGAATTGAGAAAATTAACTCTGTTTCTTGTGTAATAATATTTACTAGAAATGTTAGAAATCTTATTAAAAATAATTATGATTAATTATAAATTCACTTTGTATGTTTATAATATATTTCATAAACTAAGATGACCCTCTGACCTATTTATTGTCTTAAGTATTAAAACAATTTTACTTAAGGAGGCAAATTGACAGTTCTGTATGAGGATATCCATAAAAAAGATACTTTATAGTTTATGAAGGTCAAACAGGAAACAAATAAATAACAAAACATTTACCTGCTATCAACATCGCCAATGCCTCCTCCAAATCGGTTGTACCCCCCATACATTCCTCCCATGCCTCCCATTCCATAGCCGCCGTATCCACCGTAACCTCCCATACCATAGCCTCCCATGCCCATCCCCATTCCTCCGTACGAACCCATCCCACCATAGGTTCCCATACCAAAGCCTTGGTTCTGCATCATTGGTTGAGCAAGAGCTTGGTGCAGATCAACTCTGGGCGGCAGCGGAGGGGGCGCGCCACTCTGTAGGACTCCCGTTGTCGTAGGGATATTGGGCACAGGTATAAACTGGTTCCCATGACTCCCATGACCACTCAAACCTGGTGGTACACTCACATTACCCAAGAACGGTTGGGGGTTACCAACCCCAAAATGCATGTTTGGTTCACTCATTAGAAAATGATTAAAATTCATACACTCAGATTAAAAAATACGCACTATCAAATTTTTGCTACTAAAGTACGCAGGTTCACTGATAAGCGATGCGCGCCATCTTAGTTAGCAATTTCCCAGGAAACCTATCGTTATTGATTTTCTTCGCAGATTACGCAGCTGCGCAAACGGCATCTGAATTTTTATTCTGCTTGTGTTTGTATGGTGGGACCATGGTACACACAGCACAACTTAGATGACATTCCCTTCCATGACGTCTTGCGACAGCTGACATAGTTGTGACGTCAATACAGAGTAGCCAAATGCAAAAAACTCAAATCTAAAAACAGAGAAAATTAAAACATTTATGTAAGTGTAAATTGAGATAGTAACAAATAGATAGATATATATTTGTGATGTGACGTACATTAATTTGAAATATCTTGCAAAATGTTGACTATTCGCGGCTACAATAACAGTAACATTTTTTATGATGGCAATCATATGTCGTCCATAAACAAAACCAGTACTTTTTTTTTCTTTGACAAGGGTATACGAGTTGTGCCTATTTGGAAAGGCAAATAATAAAAACATTACAACGCATAAAACATAACTTTTTCTAAGAAAAACATCTCTCAACTTGCATAAAAGTGTAAGAAAAAGACTTAAAAAAAATGAGGCTCATCAGTGAAAGTGAAAACTCAATGACCGCTTAAATGACCTAGTTTTAAAAAAACAACTGTTGTCTATGTTCCTAAGGGTGTCAATAATTTCGATAGTGCATTAAACTTTTGTTGTTATTGATAAAATACGGTACTAGTGTTTCCTGAATCTTGAAGCAATAAATAGTGGGACCTTAGTTACACAATTTAAACGGTAAGTATTATTAAGATGTCCAAGCATTACATTAAAATTTCCAAAGTTTCTATGACGAAGTAAGTGTCATTTTTTCGCAGCTAGAATTTCAATGTTTTGCATGTTTATTAGTAACAAAAGGGTTTTGTTTACATGATAAAGTGTAAATAATGAAGTCTTCATTCCATATCAGTTAACTATAGGCGAATAAAAAGGATTTACATAGAATTACATGGCATTGGAAAGGTGTTGCTTGCGACCGGTTTGCGGAGGCATAACATAGCGGGGTTACCGCCTAATCAGAATCAATTGCTCTGGGCTAGCAGCTGGAATGACACGAGTAATGAGCGTTCATTGCTGGCGCCTCGAAGCCGTCGTAATTTGCGAAGCTATCTACAATCTTGCTGACACTAGCACTTGGCGTAAACGATTCCTAGAACCTGTCGTGTGCATGAAATTTTATTAATATAAACAACGAGTTATACGCTCTCTGGTTGAGCATTTAAGTGCACCGTTCCTAAACTGAAAATAATATAATTGCCATCTATTTTAATATACTTTCCTCTAGTTACAGTTTTGTTTTAATCATCATCATAAATTATAATTAGGTGCCTATGACAACTTTCCTGCCTGGTAATACAGAACTTAAAATAAAAATAAAAAATCTTAAAACTATCTCTCTTAATAACAGTTAAAGTCTTGATTAATGTTATCATTAGAATGGCATGTTATTGTTTGATTGTTTGTCCTGGATAAAGGAATAAATAAATTCTTCACCTATTGCTTAAGACTTCAGTGGAAATAAATTCTTATAAATATAATAATTTACAACAATAAACAAGCATAGTGCAGGGTTTCCCAACCCTGGTTCTGCCAACCCCTGGGTCAAAAAAAAGCAAACCTAATAATAAACATTAGTTTATAAGAGTATTAATTCATTATTTAACATGTTTTTCCTCTATAGCAAAGCCTAACTTTTGAAATACCTAATGAATGAATAAGAAAAATATCATGTCATCAACAGAATGACATAAATATAGAAAACCGTTGTGGTTAGTTAAGGATATTTTGTTTCTTCACATATAGTGGAATATACTACTTAATATAATATATTATTTCATGACCTCAATAGGTTAGCATCTTTCCTGTAACTACTTGCCATTCATTGAAAGTTGAAAGTTAAATAAAAATAATAACTCTTTATTTATTTTTTACACATATTAAATATATTTTTAAACACTGTTTTAAGCTTTCACGGTTTACAACTAAACTTATGAAAAGAAGGGAAGATATCCCATTAGTGACAGTATAAGTTCACATTTTTAAATATTCTAATATAAAACAATATAAAATTAAAAATATAAAAAATAGTAGCCCACCAGCATCGGGAACAGTTTCCAAGCTACCGTTGGTCAGGGCTCTTTATACTCTTTATTATTATTATTATTTAAAGTCTGTATCCAACTGCACCCTACACTATTTCTCTCTAACACTTCCAAGGACCACTTCATAAGTGACAAATAAAAATTTTTTTTTTTTTTTCAACAAGATATTTGACTTGCAAAATAAGCCTGTGTAATGTTATATTACTATTCCTCAATAAGAACCTCTGTCAGCTATACTTCCAAAAATATTATGATCTTTCTTCTTCTTCTACTTCAATCAAGTATAATATTAAAGACAGCATTTATGATGAATAAAAGTCACATAATTCACTATAGTTACGAGAATTGTAGTGTAACTTCTAACAACAAACCATGTCGTGTGGTACGTAATCTAACAAAGATATGCTAGTTCCCCATTTTCCCGCCACACAGGAAAGCGGCAGCACCGTCGCGCAGGAAGCTGTCGACTACCTCCCGCTCCTTTGTAAATCGTTACGCGATAACGCTACCTAATTTATTTTGTAATTGTATGTATGTTTAAATAAATAAAATTGTTTGTTGTTTTTACTAAGTACGTAGTTGCACCCCAATTGCGTAAAACGCTTTTCTATCACAATCCGGAGGTTGTTGATTGAAGGAAATTCAACTTATTCATTGTATGATAAGGTTGGAAAAAATGTCTGCTAACAATAAAACAATTTAAATTAACGCAATGAATGTTGTTGAACTGTCAAAATGGAAGGCATTGCCATTGTTAGTGTGTTTGTTACGTAATTACTCCCGCTGAACGCAAACCGCGAAGGCGGTATCGCTATGGCGGGAAATTGTGCCTTGCCTGGGAAGATTCGCGGGGAAGTAACATCTCGTCCTTTGGCACTAGTTAAAAACTGGCTCAAATTATTTTCGATTCCAAAATTAAAACTCGTAAGTGTAGAATAAAAACATGAAATACTTTTCGTCAAATCATGTTATAAAACTTGTTTCGAATTAATATAGTTCAAATTTTATGTCAAAAGCTGATTCTACTTGTCTATACCAATTTATTGAAAATCCTTTATCTTTGATCTGCAACTGAATATGAATATTAAACGGTCGCCCTCTTTGGCGGGAATTAATCAACAATCTATTGCTGCATTTTCATTACGATCAATAGTTGTTGACATTGTTTATCCGTTTTTCTTATAAGCTATACGATCAGTTTTCAATCAAAGGAGCTTTATTAATATTTTCTTTTATTATTTTTGTCAATGGTCTTATAAGCAAAAAGTTCTTTGTGCAGGTGCAGCAAATAAACTAAGAGATCTAGATTTTTCTTTAGTGAATTTCTTAGCGGTCTCAATTATTCAGAAAATACGCTTCTAATAAGATCCTGCATTTTCAACCAATTAATTAGAATGGTTCAAGACATGCGACACAGCTTCCGGAAACATACCGGTACCTACATGAAACCGTAACGGATTCACGGGTAAACTAAAAGATTTTCTCAATCAGTACACTGCTGGACCAATTTCTACTGTCCAAGTAACATCCTCATAGCTGTTAGCTCTTTATTAAAACGACTACATTCATCTGAAAACTTAGTAAGGGAAACTTTACCCGGCTTGCATATAATTACGTCTGTGCAAAAACTGGTTATGCATCCCTGATAAGTATTCAAGGATTTTACTCCAATAAATTTTGTTGTTGGATGTTTTATGTAACAGAAGCATAACTAATTGAAAAAGGTCGATCCTAATTTGACAGTTGCGGGAGGTTCCATGTTTTTGAAGAGACACCTATCTAGGCTATTGGCGACTGGCGAGAGATTTATTTGAAGAAGATACAAATCGGAAAATAAAAGTCTAGACAATTATTCTTTTTAGTCGTCGTTGACGCAGTGTTTCTTCGCCATCATCAGGATCTTCCTGCCCTTGTCCCATATTACTTAGGGTCGGCGCAACACGTTAGAAGTGTTCTTTTTTTTTAGTGTTTCTTCGCAGCACATAGATTATCATCGTCTGCAAAATCATTCCATAATTAATTCGTTGAACAAGCAAATCGCTGATAACTACGGCCAAAGTAAAGTTCACACACAAAGTTACTCTACTACTTGTTACCGGAGAGTTTAATCAAAAGTCACTTTGCATCCAGCAGTAACTAAAATCGAATCCCAACGCTAACTACGCACAAATGCATCAAACAACTATAAAATAAATAGTAAAACTTTACGTCAGACAGGGTTGTCCCGCTGCCCCATTTACAGCCTGGTCCATTTCGTTCGGACGTTTTCCGGAAATGACGCCGCCGACCGTTCCGACCGACACGATTCGCACTCCATTCATACATCCAGCAAGTATTTATTATAAAACTATGTTTTTATTTATTGTGCTGGAAAATGGATTTTGAGATATGAAAAAGGAGGTTGTAATATTCTTGACTGGACGTCTTGGAGCCGGCAGCAATTTACGCCAACCAAATCGATGATAGCAATCCAGAACCTAAAATAATTTTCAGAAAATAAGGCAGTCTCAACGTCTCTTGGTTGATGAATCATTCTACAATTTCCCAGATTCTGAGATGTCACAGAGTGGAGGCCTGTCTCCACTCTGTGACATGCAGTGGACGGTAATCCATGACACGCGACCCCAATGCTGGATGGTGGATGTCACAATGTCCTCGAATTTTCGATTTTAAGAAATGACGGTATCCTAACGATGTCTTCCTTATACCGCTTAAAGAACAGTGGTAATGAAATAATGTAAACAAAGTTGGGTTCGAATCTACGGCTTACAACTCTTTTGGCCCGGCTTTATCACTGGGCCACCACTGCTCTCAATCGATTGATGCAAAGAAAAATGAAGAAGAAAATATACCAACGTTCATCTTGTTACGTTATACAAACTTTAACAAATACCGTTGCTAGGTAGATTCTCCTTAATAATATTTACCACATCTATCCGCCACACTGGAAGTGTTTAAAGAGCATCTCGAGAAGTTTGCGTCGCTTGTTTAGAGCTGTCCTTCACTGGAGTGTCTGTCACCGCCTTATGACGCGGACTAATGGCTTGCCTTGTTCGCGGGCCCTCTAACAACAATATTGTGTTTCTGAGCCGGATTTTAGTCTATGGTTTGAGTTGGGTTGGTGCTTCTGCTGTGTAAGTTTTGATCCGGTGCTAATTAGTAAATGGAGGGGCTCAACGCTCAACAGCCAAGTTGAGCGTTGAACCTCCTTGCATCAACAAGCATCTCACTTTTGTAATTCTATTTTCTATCGTCTATTAATAAATATCTAGCTTTGATTTTGAAATAGGTAACCACTCAGATGTTTGTGTCAGCATCTACAACGACACAGAAACACGAATCATTCTAAATTGTACATCGCGCAAGCAGAGTTAGATACAAAAGCCCAACAACCTTTTGATAGTAGCCCACCATTCATAATACCCACAACATAGCATCACGCCTGTAATCCCCGTAGGGTTCGGCAGAGTACCTATAGTACACCCCATAGTACACCTCTGTATGGGGACTATGGGGATATCCCATCCCATACCAGTCCCATTATTAAGGGCGAGCGTATTGCTATTAACCTGAGAAATTTTTCGCTACTGAGAAATCGATCACAAACTAACACCAGCCGGCTGGTCCAAGGATCCTTTATTTTCAATGCAGGAAGCGAGACTTTCCACCCTATCCCTCCGTACCATAATGAATCCATTAAAACAAGAAGTGAATGAATAAATCTACGATGAACCAATTAGTCTATGAACTATGGTATACACGTATAAAATTTTCTCAAACTCGCTCTTTTTTGCAGGTGACATATTCCTGAAACAACTC
Source organism: Noctua janthina (assembly GCA_963576755.1). Taxonomy (NCBI): domain Eukaryota; kingdom Metazoa; phylum Arthropoda; class Insecta; order Lepidoptera; family Noctuidae; genus Noctua; species Noctua janthina. The sequence continues at coordinate 9,306,269 of OY755068.1, read as the reverse complement.
GGTCCAGTTGGTAAGTGAAAATAATTTAGTAATTTATTGAAAAATTCTGTAGGCGTTACTGAAAAAGTTTTCACTCATAATTTTATGAGCTAAAAACTATTAAAATTGTTTTTGTACCCAGTTATTTCGTGTCAGTGGTCCTGTTTACAATTACGAAAGTAGTTTTGATTTTTTTATTGTAGTTCTTCTAATATATTTCTAGACTTTTTATTGGTGTGTTGTTTTTAGTATCGAGGCTGATGACCTGTATGTGTATCTAGATCTTAACTGGGAGATGAATTTCATAGTTCTTATTACCAGCCATTTAAATTTTTTGATCTAGTTTGTAGCTCCACTTTTGTAATTTCTCTTTGATCTTATTCTGGTTAGCTCGTAGTATAGCGATTTACTTAAATCTTCGATGTTGGACCATTTCATGATACCGGCTCATCTTTTGTAGTTTATCAGGTTAACCGGTTAGACCCTTAACCCCATATGTTGGGTTAACCATTAAACGGGTTAACCATTTAAATATTGCTGATTAACCAGAATGAACGAGACAAAGCACCAAGTGTGGACTAACTTCATCACTTTCTTGAATATTTTTTAAAATAATATAAATATTTTACAAAAATGAACTCTGTGCGTGAACCGGTTATTATAGGCTCCTTAACCCTATAACACGGGTTAACCTTACTTGAGGGTTTTCACCTGACCTTAATAAAGAACCCAATTAAAACCCCTTTACGGGTAACCCGGAAAGGTTACCCTGTATTGCAGGGGATTAAAAAATAGTCTACTCTACGAGAGAAATCTCTATAAAGAACACCCTGATCTTTAGATATGATCTCATCCATATTTCGCCTCTTTTGGTTCCTTAGACTGCCTCGTAGGTCTAGTGGTCGTAAGCACGACTGCTGAGCATGAGGTCCTGGGTTCGATTCCCAGGTCGGGCAAAGTTTTAGTGGGTTTTACCATTAGAAATTCTATTACATGGGACTTAAACATAACTGGCGAAATGTGGGTGTACTATTTGGTACACCCCTGCCTAACCCTTCTGGGAGCACAATCCCTATGTTAAAACCTGCCGCCAATACGTGTCTGTAATATTTTCTTCATTCCATAAATTCTTCATTCCATAAAAACACTTCTGCCCTACAAATCCTAGTTCAATCAAATTCCAGCAAAACTACACTCGGTTCCACAGAGTAACATTACATAACACAATTTTAGTTCGCAATATCAAGCAGACAAGTCGCGAACTGCGCTAGTTTTTTTGCGCTGTATACCTTTGCCTGGAGCATAGCATTCGTAATATCCGTAGGCCGTATGTAATTAGGTGCTGGCCCGGTAACCTACCTACTGGCCTGTAAAAAAGAGGTTCGCAGTTTCCCACTTGAGCACGTAGGAGGCTCAATCTTGTTGAGAGGACTTGGTGGTTTTCAGAAATGTTAGAGAAAAATTAGGTTAGAATCTCTGCTAGTGTTTTAGACGCTCTAGTTTTACTTATGAATTTTCTGTCGTCTTTTTTTAAATAATAGTCGTAAAATAAATTACAGTAATTTATTAGCATGTTATGTTTGTATGTTGTGTTGTTTATTGTTGTGTTGTTGTTATGCTGTTTTTTTTATTATTGTTTTTTTTTTGTTTATGTTTTTTTATGAACCTTAAGTCTTCAGCTTTATATTTTTTATTTTCAGAGTTTGAAACATTTTACAGTAACCTGAAAAGATTAGTTAAGATTACTAAAGTAAGAATATCAAGATACCGAAAAACCATTCCTAGCCAACAAGAAAATGATACATATACTCGTACATCTTTTTATAATTATTTTAAGTTGTTTTATAGTTAGTAAATTATGTAAAAACTGAAAATGACGTCATAAGTAGAGACATCAGAATGAGGAATCTACAAATGTTCACGGCGTCTCTATTTGGACCATTCTATATGTATTCATGTGATCCATGTTTGCATTAAATAGAATTGTATGACATAAGAAAAAAGGCTGCACCGACCAAAAATAAATTGAGATAGCTGCAGATGATGATGATGATGAAGAAATGATCTCCAAAACATACTACTTTCATTGGCGATGTCCTAACTTAGATTACGCACGCATAATCTTGTCGCAAATGAATTTATCACACTCCGAGTTCGTTCGGGAGTTTCTTTTCGGATATTGCCAGCGACGGAAGGCCTTCTTTTCTTAATCAAGATTTTGTCTATCTGATAACAAATTACAATAAAATAAAGATAAAACCATTACTCTTTTATTATATTGTTTCGATCACAGCTGATGTGCAGACATAGTCACGCAGTTCTTTGTACCGAATCGATCGATTCGTTACAGATTCGACCCGCTCGGATTACCGGTATTAAACAATGTGTCACCCCGTCACCCGGTGTGTAGATTGCGCTATGAGATATGAGATAAATATAATAAATGCGGGCGGGGTGCACAGTTTTTGGAACTTAAGTCCCCTAATGTGCTACAGATTTTGGAAAGGGATTCGGGGTTTTTTTTTGTCTTTATGTGTATCTGCAATCCGGTTTGATGGTTCGGAATCGGAAAAAATATAAATGCAATGCTTGCTAGGACTATGCGTAATTCGCGAGTAGCATTACAACAGTATGTCAGGCACACTCTGAATGTCAACCTTTCTAGCTGATTTGTTCTTCTCACTACAAGCCTGTACTGACAAGATAGTATGGGAAGAGAAATAAACTTGATTCCATGAATCAGTTACCAACAACGTCTATGACAGTTTGAGTTTCGTTAGAAAATGAAGTGGTATAGGAAGTTTAGGTACTTTTCGGTGGCTGCTTAGCAGTGATTGAAAAGTATCCGGCTCAAAGGACCATGAACAAGTCTTGGTCTTGGAGAGAGGGTGTATATTGGAGTATTTTTCGTGGACTTTAACTGATTATTATGTACGTTATTCTCTAACGAAGCTCATAACTGTTACGGAAATACGCTATGTCGACTAGCTTCACTTATAATTTTTTCATCTACAAACTAATCTTTTCTAGAAATAAATCTCATAATAGCTACGTGTAATTCTGTTCCAGTTGTTGAACTAGAACACTATCATTATAGCAAGCTAAAATTAATAATGACAGACTACTAAACGGTCTATAATTGTGAAGGTCTAACAGATTGCACGGGTCAACGGTACATCAAATTATGTTACGTTTTATAGACCGACGATTGTTAGTCATCCATTTGATTTTGAATGGGTACCGATTCAGCATATACACTGGCCTCTGTCATATAGAATATTGGTTAATGTATGTGTGTTGAAAACAAGCGTCTGTCCGCGGATCTACTCACATCATAGGGGAACTATTTCATGGCGTTTTAAGCTCTGTGCCATTTCGTTGAAATCTGTTAATCTGAAAAATCATAAGATTGATGGATTGTGTGAGGAATGAAATGAAGGAAAAAGCAGTGAATAATAGGTTGACATGGAACAACTGAAGAAGAAAACGTGTTGCACAGAGCTCAGGTAACATGGTACAAGGGCAGGGAGATGATAAGGTCCGGTCAGAAAAATTAAAACGAATATGTTGCTGCACAATCGCACGTTTAACCTGTTTACGAAATGAAGCTTCATAGATTCATCCCACACAGCGCGAGTGCAATGTTGTAGACTAGACCGTGCCCCACTTTTTAGTATCTCAAGGGCTGTGCAATTCACTCCTACTGCACTTTCAATGAGCTTAGGAATGCTACTGATTTCGCGATTAAGTATAATGAAAATGAGAGCTAACTGCTGTTTTGAAGGTTGAAAATGCTTTTTTATAATGATATTATCAACGTTATTAGCTTTTTCCTGCGACTTTGCTCTGGTCGGAAATTATCCTACTTGAACGTTTTGAATATAGAATAATTTACCTCTTGACCTCTTTTTAGTATTATTTGCATTAGTAGGTATAAATTGGTAACTGATAAGCCAGATATGCCACTCATAGATCTCAAATGCCAGCGCGTCTTAAATGTCCGTGATCATGACACCGTATGTGAATACCTCGACCTTCCTCATATGGGCAAAGTATTTAGTAGAACGTGTTAATTAAATACTCTGCTGGGTCATAAGTGGGTGCGACAGATTGACCGATCAACGTTTAAATTAATTAGGTAAAATTATTGCATAGGCAAATAGACACAACTTACACTCTTCAACTCGCTTCACACTTCCTCCTCCCTCCTCCTTCCTTCTTCCTTTTTTCTTCTTTTCTTCGCTTTACACTTTTCAACTTTAACGTATATGTAGGTTTGAAATCCAAGTCTTGGTCCTTTCATATGATGGCCACAATACAAAATTTATTGATGTTAAGAAAAACTGATTTGATGTGCATTTTTGCTCTTCATTTAAGTAATCATCTTTATTGTGCTTTTTGAAGAAGGTAATCATTCGAACTCGAAAGACGGTTAAAGACAAGTCCGTTCAATTGGTTTTCTCTATCAAGCTTTTCCCATTCATTGTTAGTAGGTATCTACAAGAAAATAACTCCACCTTCAGAGTTTTTCGCATAGCTCATCAACACGACAAGCAGACACGATGCTGGTGACCTCATACCACATACCCATTGATGTGACGATGTTATTAAAGGTAATCAATTTAATTACAGTTACAACTACAATACACAATGGTGAATCCTCAGCAGCGATTCACACGGCTTTTTGTTCCCGTACCCAAGACATTCAATGACGAACATTAATAAAAGAAGCAGAGGAGTATAAGGTTGTCATTGTCAGTTACTTTAAGAAGTAATTCAAAATAAGTTCCTACCCGGAACATCATCACCGTTCCCAGTTCAATAAGAGCTGCTAAGCCTTGGTTTCCACAAGATACCAGTCACTGCAAAACATAGACCTCCACAGATATAGTCTCTTCTTATAAATACGGTGCCAATAATCAATCAATCAAACTAATTCAAGCCTCTCTGATCTCAACTTAACTGAAGTGAAGTATGTGATTGACTGAAAGACAGCCAATGGTCATTGAAGTAACAGAAAAGGCATTTAAAACGGACGAATTTTAACCCACATTTGTTAAATTCAGAACAACACTTTCCAGTTTTACAAATTCAACAAACAACACCTTATAAGTTCAGTTTTCTTGCCATATAACGGCATCCATATTTTCTCAACGCATCCACCATCTTTCTACAATCTGAGATCTTCTCTCTCATTATTCATTATATGATGCAGCGGTAAACATAGCGGTTGTGGTTGATTTGTGACCACTTCTTGCCATTTACTACCGTAATGAGTTGACATTATCACTACCGTATTACAAGATAACTGCATAGCTTGGGGATGAGGAACTTATGACACAAGACGTGATATCTGTTGGCAGTCGATTAGATATTAAACAAGGAGAAATCAGTTATTTTTAAATCGGCTTTTGCTTGCCAAACGTTGTAAGAGCTAGCCCAGTTCACTGCAGTTACGGGTTTACACTAATTTCCTTTACAAAACGCGGTGTTCAGTCTTGTATCTTTTCATTCATCCGAGCTGGCTTCCTCAGGATCTAATCTAACTAACTTCATTCCCCCTGGTTGACTGACACTGGCAGCTTAGCATAATTGCATTTTCTTTGGCTGGAATAATTTTCATAATATTATAAGCCGTTAAAGAGGTGTGCGAAGTAGAAAAAGATGGATGATGGCAGTTATGACACGCGGTGGTGCAGCTGTGGTTAGCTTTATGTGGCACTTAGTATAATGTTGCCATGTGCTTGGTTTTAGTGGCAGTGTGTGATTATCTGTTTAATGAGAATTGGTAGTGGACAGTTTAAAATAGACGGTATATTATTGTGATATATATGCCAATGATGTAGAGAAGAAGATCAACTCCTATTTAAAGTTTTACAGACCTGATAGTGCGTCCATTTGTATCCTAAGAAGTGATAAAGGTCATCATGTTAACATCGTTTTTGAAGATATAAAAGTAAACTAACGTCCATTCAAATCTCACGAGGAGGAGATATCCCAAAGCAAGGATCTAACCCAAAACAAACAAGTTGCCTACGTGCCTTTAAAAACCAATTATTAAACCCCGGAGTTGAAAAATAATTATTTCAAAAAACTTGTAGCACTAAATCGCGTGTACCGTATACTTAATCCACTTATTAAAACATAATGGGGAACAGCTGACGGCCGTTATCGTTGGAACAATACGCTCCCACTACATGCATAATATGTACAGTAAAATAAAACTTAATTGCCTCATTTTAAAGTGCACAATACAATGTTAAAATTAATGACGTGTGTTAAGGAGGATGCTCATAAGCCGACGTGATTAGGCGGCACAAGAAAATTGTAATCAAGCGTTAACGTGTTAAAGAACTTGGTTGTTAATCATGGCGGTGTTATGGGCAAGAAATGTGTTGACACAAATCGATTTACCTGCCTGATTCTCTTGATGGGATTCAGGGCGTCGGAAAGTTAATAGCATTCCTCTTATATTCTGTTTCACTGCATCCAATGATGCTACAAAACACACTCTTATTAGCCGGTATTAATCGATCAAATCCTCATCGTAGGACCACCTGTGAATGCCGCCAACTTTCCCGAAGACACTCCAAACATCCTTCATACAAGCTTTTACTCATCACATGCCTCACTTACTTACCTCAAAAACACTCCCTAGTTCTGCCAATGCAAAACCTCCTTTAGCATTAGTTTGGTTTACCATTCCCACGCCACAGAATCACAGAGCGGAACAGGTCACTTCTTTCACCCAGGCACGGTGCGACGAGTCAAAAGCTTTGTGCGAATCCAGACGACACAATTTAAATGCCGTACACTAATTTACTATCGCGGTTAATGCGTTCTCGGAATCCAATTATGCGAAAAACATGGTTTGCTGTAAATTGTTCAGTTTTTGTTGTGGTTGGACTTGGTTGTTGGTATTTATGATGTAAGCATTTACCTATTCTATTATTATATTAGCGTCCTACATTGCTCTGTAATGCGTTAGTGGACTTGTTATTAATTCAATAGAGATTCTTCCCAACACCCTAAACAATGAGTAGTACCTTTTATCTTTAGGGCATTCAGAGTTCATCTAACTCGATTAAAAAGCTCACCTGTCTTACGAAAGCCAGAGAAAAATAGACCTAAGAAGAAATAAATAAAAAAACCAACTGTCTTCCGCCACCACTGACGACGGCTTGGAATTTTGTCGTTACTCTTAAAAGTGGATCTAAAAGAAACCAAATCAACGATAGATATACTTAGCCAACATAATATTCTGAGTGTTTTTATCTTTCTCCACGTCTACTCCAGTCTACATTACGAAATGCATATAAAACATGCACGTTCGCGTAGATAGTTTCTCCGTCAAATGTGAAATGTTTTGCAAACATGTATTATGTGTTGTCAGTAATGCGAGCTGTCTCGTGTTTGATATTGAAACAAGATCGTTCCGATCCGCCGGCGCTACGAAACGTCGGTACAAATAAATGGATAGTATACATAAGTTCTATCGGCTAGGTAATTGGATGGTTAGAAAGTTACGACCATTGACAAAGTGACCATTGACGTCTGCCAAACGGTAATGGTATGACTGTTCACGAAACTAAAACTTCAGCATCAGATGATGTTGGAATATGCGCGTAGGTAGCCCTTACCGCTTATACAGCGATGAATAATATAAATGATCTTTACAACAAATTTTTAAGGTTGAGAAATCCATAATGATCAGAAAGGATGAAATAGGTTACTTTCTCAATGCAATTACTAAAGTTTAATAGTAATTTTGAACTGAAGAAGACAAGAAGAATTGACTCAGTTCATGCCGTTCGGTTTTATTATGCAACTGATCCAGGTGTGGTAGCGTGGGCTCAGGTAGTGGGTGTACTCATATCCTTGTGGTTAACTGATCTACACCCATTCCGATCTTACCTTTACACCACGCTATTAAGGAGTTATTCTCAATTCGTCGCCAACATATTCGGTTCCATTTCCTGCCTTGTAAACAATGTTGTCAGTTTTTAAAGTAATTGCTACGTGCGCTTTGGAGTGGCCCGCATTTTATTGTACATAAACATTTGTGTTTTCCACTTTAGCGCACCAAACGCATACAATTTAAAAAGAGGAAATTATGGTAAAAGGGTTCCATATTTTTAGCATTTATAGCCTGTTTATTGCACATGTGCCGTTAAAGTCTCCAAGTTTTATATACGATTGCCTAATGAAATCCGAGATGCGATGCGTTTCAAAATGTCGATTTGCTTATTAAAATTACGCTTCATTTCGGAATCGTCTCACGCGGTTGTTGTTGTCGGTGGAATTGTCGAAAATTTTCGCATTGGCCGTTTTGGTCAGGAGCGGAGGCGGAAAGATCCTGTTGTCCTGTTCCAGGAGCATCGATTGGTGTTCTCGGTGGTTGACACACGAGACACGTCTCTGCGGCCTTGTGTTTAGGGTGTTTTCGCGTGGCCGTGTCGGGACTTAAGGCGGTTCGGTCTCGGAGCGGTGCGGGCTCCACGCGGCCGGCCGCTCGCCGCAGTGCCACGCCGGTCGCCGGCACCACCGCCCGCGTCACTGGATCCCCTCATTCGGGAACATTCGTTCGATAACAGGCGTCGCGTTGCGGTAGGTTTCGTATGACGAACGTTCGCCGAAGGTTTCGGCATTCGTGCAGGAAAAAAAGTGTTTTCAAAAAATAAAATGAAATATAACAGTGTATAAAGTGCTGAATTTTTGTATGTCGCATTTAACGAAGTTAGTGCATAGTTTAGTGGGTGTGTGACGGAAATTCAAAGTTTTACGCATTGGTTTGTTTAACTTTTTAGTTAATTTTCTACAATAGCTTATATTTCCCCGTTGACTGAGCTTTATTTCTTTTACTTTTTACTGAAAAGAAAAACAGTTTCACTCGAAATACGTGCAAATAAAATATTTTTGGCCAACTTCCCAGGATACTGATGGCAATTTAATAAAACCGGTGTATTTCGGAAAGTGTTTTCATAAAAGATGTATAGCTTTTTGCGTAGTTGTAACGTTGGCTTTGGAAACATTTGTTTAAGTTCAGGATCGATGCTCAAGTGATTGGTTGGTAATTGAGGGGTTCGTCTGTGGTTTATTTTACTAATTAATTACTTGTTTGACAAAGGATCGGATGTTTACGGTGTTTCGAAGAACTGGCTTTAACTTGGAAGTTAGAATCTATTCAGAGATGCTCAAATGAATTGAAAATAATGAAACGATGACAAGTATTGTATTGAAATTAGGTTGTGACTTGACATACATAGTTGAAGAGCAGTATGAATACATTATAGAAATATGACTTAGCATACGTGGTTAATACAGGAAAACACGTTTGTAGTGTTCAGGTAAATGCCAAGGCATTAGAGATCATTTACTTTTTCCTACAAATCTTTTGAAAATGGCTTAAACAACAAATTGTTGCATGTGAAAAAAACTTAAACCGTTGCTGCATATTTTTTGCGAAGATATAAACGGAAACAATATGGCGGTATGATAAGGTATTATGCCAATTATCCGACGTTTAGTTCTGAACTTAACCATAGAGGTTGTTGCCACGTAGGCGTCTTTACAGGCGTATCTGAATTCCATTAAAATTGTTTAGCATTTGAAGTTATTTTGTAAGGAAAAGTAAGTAAAGCGATCCAATGCATGGTTTTAGTATGATAAAAAATACCAAATCTTGAGTATTACACAGCATCAGCTGGTACTCATTTTGATTTTAATCAAGAAGATGGTAGCTAACTGTGAACCATAGACAACAGAAAAAAATAGCTGGTTCCAGAAAAAAGAATTGCAATCGTTTTGCGACGAAACATACTAGCTCTATATTCTGTAAGTTTTATTTCGTTGTATTTCTATCACAATCCATTTCTAAATAAGAGGAATTCAACCTTCATGGTGAAGATAGAATTTCTTCTTCTTCTCAACGGACAGACGTCCTCTGCTGGACTGAACATAGGCCTTCCCCAAACGTCACCACATCAAACGATCCTGTGCTCTTCTCATTCAGCAAATACCAATTCCACCTTTACTAGTGAATTATTACCCACATGACTACAGGCGACCTTGTTTTTTCCTTTTCGTAACGCTATCGCTCCCGTATGCACATTATTGTACTAATTAATAACAACGCTGATTTATCCTGTACTATGTCATAATGTGTCACGTCCATATCTATGGTAAAGGCGCTTGCAGACAAATCGACGACTTCGGCATGTTTCTGTTAGTTCATTAGCTAAAAATATAAATGTTGCTGTTATCATTACAGCGTTGGGGAAAGATTCTATTTTGCGTTCAAAATCTGGTGTTAGAACGCATTTTTTGAAGTTTTGGCTAAACTTCTATCCACACTTCGTGTCGTATGAAGAGCTGTTTTTTTTTTTAATAATAGACGTACAATTTCAACGCTGGTGGTTGAAAAATTATGTGCTGAATTCATGGGAATAGTTTATGCGTCGATACCCCTTACCCTCTGTATAAGTCAACTCTTCTATGTTTCCGGTTTTATATGCGAAAAATATAACAACATTCCGACTTTAGTTTTGTCCATGGCAGAATTAGCCACTCAATCGAAGAAACGTTAAAATTAAAGGAATTCTTTGAGATGACCGCTTTATTATATGACGGTCTCTCACAACTTATAGAACTTGATATGAAAGTCGTAAACAATAACTCAGATCATTAATAATGTCGATTGATATAAACGGCTGGTATTTTTATTGCGTTTTATTAGAAAATTCCATCAATCAATTTCAATTCGTTCTTCCATTTTTGATGATTAATGATTGGTTATAAAGTTCCGTAATCTGAGCGTATCTTGGCATTTCTTGTCGTCGAATCGATTTGATCGTTCTCAGCATTGCAAGCATAGTCGACGTTTGATTATTATTAATTATAGTTTTTTACTTAGGCTCGTTAATTGCCTGCCCATTGACTGGACAACAATTTAAAAAGGCCTGCATTAACACATATAATATACATTTCGAACAAATCGCCGAATAGCTAGTATGCGGATCTGTAAACACCTTTACCAAATAGTAGGTCGATCTTTATTTAGAAGTATTTTGTGATATAACTGTACCTTACCTACATTAATCATTTTAATACATATTATTGGCATGAGTTTTGTTATTGTGCTGATGATTTGACCAAGTATGTGTCTAATCTTTCGGTGATTGGAAAACATTTATTTTTATTTTAGGTGGCAACTTGACAGATGTGAATTTTAAAAAGATTATTTCGAACTCCTGGAATGTTCTTGTGTGAAGTCATAACAATCATAGCCCATATTGATTGTTATTTTATCGATTAAGTGGCAAAACAAGCTAAATGATAGGTATTTAGAAAATTATAGAACAAAGTTTTTGTAAAACAAAAAAAGGAAGTAGGTACGAATTCAAAATGAAATCACACAGTTGCTTAATTATTGTAAGTAGTAGGTACTAGCTGAAATGGCTCGTAAATTTTCTTTTGTACTAGGAACCTTCGCACGCGTAGAAGAACCCACCAAAGTATCATCACAAACGGATCAATGGTTTAGGAACCCATAGAGAACAAACATTTATTTTTATTATGTACTATAGTGCGCAATTTTTCCATAAAACGTGCAGATATCGCTTCAAGCGATAATGCAGTCCAATGTCCATTGTCCATGTTTATTGTCATTTGAATTTTTTGTTCCGTCTATGGTAGATTATTTTATTCTGTTCAGTCTGAAAATGTATTTACAGTAGACTAGTAGACTGAGTAGAATCCAAAAGCAACTGCCTTAAACAGTAGCCTACAGCGCTACAAGGAGCTTTAGCGGTACACGAATGAACTTGACGCTGTTGGTAAACATTATGTATAATACTTAATAATATTAAGTATAGAATTTATTTATAAACATATTTACATTATATACAGACTACAAATATAGGTAACTAAACTAATGATAAAAATAAGACTAAAAGTAAGAAAATATAAACATCTAAACAACGACGACAATAGGACACTTAGGCGTCAAAGTACTCCTCCGCATCGCTGTCATCATACTTAATTGTTTTTCGAAATGTAGCGAAAAAACCAAGATGGCGGCGCTAGTACTGATTTTTGCCACGCTTACAAACAGAATAAGACTAGTAGGTTAGGAATTTTGTCCTTATGTATTATTATTTCAGTTGAACCATTATAAATAAATATTACAAAGTAAACATAATGTAAGCTATACCTAGTATGACGATATTATTACATAAATGATCATGAATTCATGATGGTTTTCAGTGGCGCGTATAGCTAACTCCCGCTGTGGGGCATTGACCCCGACGTTTGATATAAAATTGTGTCGCGCTATAGTACCTAGGTTACAACGTTAATTATTTCAGTCTGACTTTGTGCATTAAAAGTAATTTATCTAGTGTTTAAATACATTGTTTGAGGATATAATTTTAAGTTAAAATATATACATATAGTCGGAGAGACGTTGATGTTTTCTATTTGACAAGAGCCCCGTCACCGTTGCATATCGCTGTCAGAATAATTATATTATTTGAATCGGTTTATCTAGGCAAGTAAGAATCAAAGAGTAGCTTTTTTATTATGAGCTTGCCTAAGCCAGCTCAAAAAATGTCATCATTATCATTAACTTAAATTAAAATGTAAGAGATGTTTTCGTTACTTCATAAAGATGCCGGTGTGATGGCTCATAATTTCTCCATACCACTAATATTTAATCGGATTAAGATCGTATCGATTATCAAATCGATAATCGAAAGGATATCAACCAGACATTTTACATTAAAATCGTCATTATCATAACTTCTCTTATTATGACTTTCTGAAAACAAGCTAGTCGTACTAAATTATTCTTTATTCTCTTGTTCATTAATCAACATGCGAAAACAGTATTAATATTCCAACAATAAAGTTTTACAGCCTACAGTGTTGTTGGCTGCCAATCTCTGCCATTACTAAATTGTATTCTAGCCTCGGAGGCAGCGTCTTTTTTATTAAGTTATTGTTTATGATGCTTTACTTCTGACTAGAGGCGTGATGTAATTATGTTATAAAGCTATTTTTCTTCTTACGCGTTTGTTGATAGTTTTTCTAATCAATATATTTAATAGTCCAGTGGGACATGGGTCTTTCCAATTTATATCCCCAGATTTTTTACAGTTCAGTATCTAATTTAGATCAGAACTTGGATTTGCCATGGATACTTCGATTTTCAAATGTGAAGTTGATTACAAAACTGATCTATATTAATAATTAATTGTTATGTACTACCGTAGTAGGTCAAATAATATCCGCACGACAGTTGCCCAACCCTAAATTGCAATGAACTAGTTTTTTTTATCGCTATGACCGCTTCAGGCACTAGTGTAACTCTTGTGAGCCTTGACCAGGCATGATATTGGTGATTTGCACATTTGAGCCATAAGCAACCTACAGCAAAGCGAGTTTTTTTTTTTGTATATATATCTATCTATTTACTAAAAGTATCCTATCTCAAAAACCTTTTCAAAATCCAAAATCAAATAATACAAAATCAAAACGCTTAGAATCGACACTTTATGAACGTCAAAATTCAAAATGTCACACAAAAAGTGTTTTCAACACAAAAGTTGTGAATTTTTATCCTTAGATTAGAACACATAAATGTTCAAGGGCCTCCTTGTCTTTACAAGAGATAAATCGAAAGACGAGCATTTTCCCTCGATTTCATTATCTAATTTATAATAAAGGCTTCGTTCGTACAATTCTTCGTTATAACAAGCCTACATTACGTCTATTGAAACAATACGAGTACGTCAAAAGCATAACAAAAGGTATTAATTCCTCTTCTCGTCTCCCGGCCTAAGTTTATTATTAGCTAATAAAGGTAGATGAATCATTCATGATTGTAGCTCTTAGTTCTAAAGCATGGCGTAGACTAGGCAGGCCGTGGGCGCAGGCGTGATCACAACCTTCCAAAGACTATATAAAGGGTTATTCCACTCTGCCCTACCAATTTGTCGCACTTGTGGGACAAAGTGGAATGTTAAAAATGTTGATGTTCAATTCACCCTAATTTTAGTTTTTATTTACAATTTTATTAGTGGTGTAAGTGGTTATTAATCTATTAGAATTCGAAGTTTAAGATTTAATTGATTAGTATTGCTATGAATCAATTAAATTGAATTGATTATAGTGAATCTTATTGAAAATGAAGAAAAATCCGTTTTAGTCAAACACTGACAGACTTTGAGTGTTATTTGTGATTTACGCCTTGGTTCAAAATTCTCTAAACCAATACTGCCAGTTATATATTCAATACTGGGGTAAAGTGCACATCATCCAAATCCAAACTTCCAAACTAATATTATAAATGCGAAAGTAACTCTGTCTGTCTTTCTGTCTGTCTGTCTGTCTGTCTGTCTTTTCTTCACGCCTAAACTACTGAACCAATTTGTGTGAAATTTGGTACAGACATAGTTTGGAACTTGAGAAAGGACATAGGATAGTTTTTATTACAAAAAAAAAAAAAAAAAAATATTAAATGCTCTAACGGAGTATAGATAATTCTATTAGTACTATATGTCGAGTTGTCCTTATGCTCGATAGATGGCGGTGATCGCGCAATGGTGTCGATCGTTACATGAGTTCGGTTCATGTTATTGTTTTAATTCATGGGAAAAAAGTAAATAAATAGTAAAAAGGTATGAAAAAAATAATATCAATATAATAAAACTTTTAGTACAAAGAAAATGCCCGAACGGAGTATAGATAAATAATCCGAGTTGTCACTATGCTCGATAGATGGCGTTGGGATCGAAATAGATCGCGCTATGGTTTCGTTACACGCATTTGGTTGGGTATCGGCCGAGCGCGGGAACTATGTGGGTAAAACCAAAAATCTGCCGGAAGTAACTATTCCACGCGAACGAAGTCGCGGGCGAAAGCTAGTCATTTTATAGTTCTGATTTATCCCACTAATGGTACAAAATTGGTGAGGCAGAGTGTAATAATCCTACATAGAACATTTATTTTAAATTTTCCGACACAAAATGGCGCTTGATGACTTTGTGAATTGTAGCTTTGGTTATTAATAACGGGCTTGTTATAATAACAGTGTGTTTTGTTTGCGTTGCTAGGTACATAACTTATACCTCTAATTAATTTAAACGAGAATTGTAGACAGTTTTGATTTTTGGCTGTATGTGTGTTTGTTGTGTAAAGTCTGGTGAGTAATGGAGATATTTCCTTAGATAAATAGGTTAGAAGCTATTGCTTTACAGGGGTTAATTAAAAAAAAAAAAACAGCTGTTCCATACATTTTAACCATGTAGGTGGAAACTTTTGTGGAAAACAGTTTCTTTTTTTAAATTTATATGACGGGAATGTTGAAAATAGGATCTTAATTAATGACACCTGTTCGTTTAATTTGATTGGGTTTTACGGCCAAGGGTACACAGGAAACAAGGGGTATTTCTAATTCTAAAGCGGAGTTGTTAGGCAGCTTTTGAGGCAATATCATAAAACAGAGAAACGATTTTGCAGCGAGGAATTTAGAAAAAAGTTTTAATTTGAGACTGAACATAATGATTGTTGTAATATGCATTTGTCGTTAGATAATAAGTGAAGTATTTTATCTTCATAAGCGATAAAAGAACGAACAAAATTGAGGATACTCGATAAGGAGACCATATTCCGTTCGTGTTGGCACTAAGAATAGATTTAAATTATTGACCTAGACAGCTATCATAAATCATTTCACATATGGAACATTATAAAAATTGATTGACAAAAAACAATTGAAATGATCATTCGACAAGCGAACTCAACATTGTTTTTTTTTTTTATTTACTTTATAAGTTGAGGAGAAAGTAGTCTGTCTCTGTACCTAATTGACGTCACATACCTACCTTCCTACCTGCGGTTTCGGCCGTAATAATATTATGTTGTTCGCTATTTAGTTCATTCATAAACCCGAAACAAATTGAGTAAGGCTGTACTAAGACGTTTGTAATTTTCGAAACTATTTTTCGGAGTAAAAGGTAATCTAATTTCACACAACACAGGTTGTGTTGTGTGAAATTAGATTTTAATTTGTATTTCGCTTAGGTAGAGGAAATGTATGTATTCCTTGAACGGAATACTTATTCATTATACCCAAACTATTTTGGGGTCGGCTTCCAGTCTAACCAGATGCAACTGAATACTAGTATTTTGGAACGACTGGTTATCTGACCTCCACAACCGTTACTGAGTAATACCACGTCCTTTAACACTTAATGCTGGTTGCCAAAAAACAATTGATCCTAAACCTATGCTTACATTTGCCGGTTCGAAAAAAACAATATCGAAACCATTATTCCCAATTCCATTCCAAATTTGAATAAAGTCGTTACGTACTAACTGGCTGGCTATAAACATTGCGGTGCCACATTTGCATGACAACGGTCGTCGGTTCGGCGAGCCCATTCAACTGTGTCTGTACGTCCAAATTGAAATTCGGCCTTCGTCCTTAGCCCTCACAAACAAGACTATAGCCATTTTTAGCCTCCGGTCCGTCGAGCACCGTGACATCATCGGAATTGATGTCAGAAATGCAGTTATTTACGTCGAAACGACAACGGATTATTGTGTCGTATCGCTTCTTATGTTTATTTGAATGTACGTGCATAAAACACGAATTATACTTATTGGATTAGCAAGGATGTAAAAAGAAGAACATCGGCAGTAGCACCACGTAGAACCTATTGCATTCGACGCAACCTCGGCGTCGAACGCAAAAGGTTCAAAGATTTAGCAATGCTGACTGCATTGCTAAATCTTTGCCGATTACTATAGCATACCTATTTTTTTTTATAAAAGTCGAGCCGTTACTAGGCAAGTAGAAAAAGCTTTTTAAGCGACAGGCAGTCAGCCCCTTATCTGCTCTATCAATCATACTTTCCCACAAAAGCCTTTTGTATAAGTACTTAGCCCATGTTTTTCTTCAAATCCGAAGAACTGTGTGAAAGAAATACGATAAAGAATATTTCAAAATATTTACAATCTTGTTAAAGTTTTCAGCCTTCCCGTCTGCGGACTTCTTTTGTAGATTAAAGTTTGATCGGGCTTGTAATCCGCAGGATTTCTCTGTGTTACGAGAACAAGGTACAATTGCCCGAAGATGTTCTCCTTTGCAAACTTTTTACTGAAACTTCTTTGTCAACTGTCGCTGTGAGAATTTGTGGAATAAAGTAATTATGCTTTACCAATTGTTTTTTTTTTGATAAATTTACGTTGGCTACTCCAGTTTTCGGCTTAGTCGCAATTTAGTTCAATGATCAGAATGTATAATTTATAATTAGTCTTGCGAACTCGAGCTTGCTCGGATAATCTCTCGGTATTTGGTCGCTTACGAATCGTTAAACTCCTAGCTATCGGTAAATCAGTTCTGTCGCTTTCGATAAGCCGGCTACAAAGGTTGTCTTGATAATATAGGTATTTGTCGTTTGCCGATCCCCTATGACCTTTCATTATCTGTATCTATTGCCGGCACGAATTTGCATGTGAACAGTCATCGGATTGGATAGAGCGGCACGCTTTCGATGTACAGACGTGACCGACAGCCATGCCCAATATGTTCTATTGAATGTGCAATTTCGCTTTTTGTTACAATGTATAATGCTTGAAAGTATGCCAGAGAAGTCTCCCGGAATTTTAAGTTCATTTAGCAAACGACCTGTTTCCTCCGTCAGGAGCGTGGTTTGTGCTTTTTGTTGTTAATTCACTGATTTAATCTTAAACATTCGAATGGCGACGTAATTGTGGCACTTACAGTATTAAAACATTTCTGGAATAAACGCTGCCATTTTTATCTTTGCGCAGGTGAGAATTAAGCTGGCTTCCGCCGTGACAAAGGCTTTGTGGAACTACCAACTACCGCTTTGTTTCCTGCCCCTAATTCTATAGTCGTAACGAGCATTCGTGTTCACGTCCGCTCTCTGTAATTTACTAATTATCCTGTCGCTTGCAAAATTGCCCTTTAGCGTCCTACTTTCACTGCCGTTGAGAGTCAAAGCTATCGCACCGAACCGATGTTCCAGGAAAGGTCTATCGTCCTTTAATATCTGTCCACATTGATAATCGTGCAGTCCTAGAAACTTACTAACGAGCGAAATAACGGTATTATGGCTGTACGTAAATCTAGCTATTGGCTGGCCTTCAGACAGATACCATCTGTACCAATTGTGCAGCTCTCCATTCCCACGTACCTTCGACTTGAACATCTGGTCTTATTATGCCCACATTTCTAGCAAGTTTAATGCAATCTGGCAGTGAAATATGCAAGGAGCTTCGCGTTTCGACGGCTCGAAGTGGAAAAGTAAAAGATGCTTTTCGTAGATGAATTTTTCAACGCCTGTATTTCGGATGCATATTGAAATAGCTTTGCATCTGCACGTTACAGGCGCCAAAAGCGAACACATTTGACGAAGCCGACGCGCGACGTGGATTATACTTTGAAAATAAAAGTTGTTTTACATTTAGATATCCCGTTCCCTTTCGTTATTAAACATGCCTTGGGCTTAGAATTGTTTTTATTGAAAGGTGGCAGTTCCAATAACCGTTAAACGTGAAACGATCGGTAAATGTGGCGGTAAGTTCAACCTTTTTAGATAGGACGTCTGATTGCTTGACATGGGTGTACAGGGGTCCCCAAGTGATTGGGTTTGTTTTGCTCAATAAATTGACTTGGTGCGGTGATTTGGGAGTTCTGTTTGTAGGTAAAATGATATTTGAAAAAAGGTTGTCGTGGGTGATTCTTGTTCGCTGGCTGTAGCACCATTATTGAGGTATTGATTTGAGCATCCACCAGATAAATAAGAACTATTTGTGCTTTCACGATATGAACGTTACAGAAAGTAGGTAAGTATCCTTTTTATGGTCTAGAATAGAATATAAAAAAGCAAGCAGCCCACAGCAAATAGAGAAGACACTGTTGTTAAAACAAAAATTTAATTTGTAACCGTGTTATTGCCCAATAGTGACTATAGAAATTAAGCCGAAGTTTAATACGGAGAAGTAAACATACAAGAAAAAGTACAAACCGTCAATGCTTTCTTTGCCTTCATCAAAGAGAGCGTTTGTTACTAGTTTTCTTCAACACGGTTGCTAGACATAGTGTTAATACAGGTAATGATTGGCTACCGACGATAGTGCATGTCTATATTAAAAAAATCAGCTGAAATATTTACGTGCCTATAGTTCTGACAATTATAAAACGGAATTTTTTAGAGGGGTGACGTAAATTTTGAAGCAGTTCTTGAAAAAATTTTGAAGAAGTTCTTGAGAGCCTTTTAATTTTGACAATCCCAAGTGATTTGATTAAGAGTACTTTTTAAGATGGGCACGATCTTCAGCGATAAAGAAAATGAATAACAAGTAACCAGCACAGCAATGACTTGATTGACCTTTCAGAAACCGGCTGCATCTAAATGAATGAGACTTTAATTCAACTAGAGCGCCATTCCATAGACAACCGTAGGCTCTATGTTAAAGCCTTGCATTAAGATCCATTGAAACCTGGTCGTAATTGACTCTAATTCGCAAGCAAACAAAAGATCGCCACTGACCATTAGACCACAAACAAGAAACTGCAGGTATTGCTAACAATCCGCGCCATTACGTATGTAAATCCGTTTCCCTCGTATTTTTACCGACTTCGAACAAAATTGCAGAACACGTCCACCGCCAATTTCGAAGCTACGGTCTGCCAAGTGTCGATACGGTCAGAGCAAACCATAGACGAAGCATAGACGGGATGAGGTGCTTTCACACGGAAAAGTGTAGGTAATACTGGAACGGAAATTCTTGTTGAAATAACAAGTTGGGTAGCTTTTGTGGGGCAGGGTTAAAGAATTGCGGAATATTGTAGCGGTGTTTGATGGGTGGAGAATGAAACTGTGAATTAAATAATTTTATTTTAAGAACTGTAAGAGACAAAGTCTGATTCTTACAGACGTTGTTCCATTCTACTTGGGGTCGGCGCAACACGTTTTTCTTCTTCCATTCTTCCCTGACAGACGTCACGGCATACTCCTCTTTCTTATTATTCCTCACAAAATCCATTCATCTTTTCTTTGGCCTTCCTCTCCTCCATCCATCTTAATACCGAGAAAACACACCTAGAAAATAATATTATGTACTAATAAATAATTTTCCCAAATTATTACTGAAATCATCGTCACATTTTTTCTGCAATATCATCAGAACATTGTCACAAAAGCATTCGTCCTAACACGCCACACTTGCCATCTGAAGCACCTTTACCCAGGTCGTTGAATCACGCCCGTGATCAGGCACGTGCGCTCCAAATAGAGAGAAATGGTCTGTTCGTACCTTTATTAATCATTGTTTTGTTATGTCTATTATCATTGGCGATGGCGTCGCCATTCCTGTGTGAGGCGTCACGTGGCTAGGACGTACGCTTCGCAGGATATAGAACACTGGACATATTTAGTACAGTATTTCAACTAGGAACAAATGGTCGGAGTTTGTACATGCACACATTTAAACGCGTTTACACAATTATCAAGCATGCTTCTGAGATATTTACTGAGAGAAGAGAAGAGCACTGAGGGCCTAATGTTCTTGCTATCAAAATTAGTTCCTCATTCTTACGGTAGAGGCGCTTTTGGAAATCCAGTACAATACTTACGTCAAAGCCAACGTTTAGGATACGATTTAATACGGTAAAAATCATGCTAGGGCCTCAGTTAACTTAACACTGTTACACACACAACTTAACACTTACTGTTCTACTTATTAGTTCTACTAAAAGTTTAGTTGTCAACCCTAATATTGACATTTCGTCTTCAACCGTTTAGTTGGTTTACTGGTTCTCTTTATATACTGTGTTGCAGCATCTAACCATATTTCTTCTGTTATATAGGAAATATGGTTAGATGCTCTAATTAAAGGACTATTGTTTATGGTTATTATGAATTATACTTGTGTCTATTTGTAGGGACACTAATTGGTCCTATTGTAGGTAGCTTTTAGAAGTAATTAATGGGCGCAGTCTGTAATTACCTAATGCAGTGGGGAATACATATTTCTAGAGTAATGTTGTGAATATGATCGTCTATTTGTTATTTTCCTCGTAATAGGGTGCTTGCTAAGTAATGTTTAAATAGAAATCAGAGTTATGAAAAGTACCTATAATTAAACAAAGAGATTCCTTGCCTTCATTGAATAAAATAACCACGTCAGCCAAACAAGAGTCACCGTTCGCTTCAAAGTCTAAAATGGAGTTCACTAAACCTATTACAGACTTTTGTCTTACTTTTTGGTCGTTCGGAACACGGGCACGGGGCAAGAACGGTTGGTATTCGATCTATCGAGACGCCCGCTTTCCCGAGTCATCCAGGAAATGAATTTAAGAAGGAACTCAAACGATTCTCTACTTCAAATCGAATTGAGGATACGAACAAGCGTTTTCAAACATTCTAGAAAAACCTTTTTACATTTTATCAATCTTAAAATGAGTTCTTAGTTAAAAAAATCCACAGTAATCTGAGTCTGATTAATCTGACGTCACCAAAATAGCTTAGCAAATTATTCATCCACTCAAAAGTACATAAATATTCATACAAAAAGCTGAGAAAATATATTTTATATTTACAAACTGAGCAATCAGCTCCCTAGAGAAAGTTTTCTTTTCATACTGAAGTACTTCCAGCGTTCGTCTTTCGGCTATGGTTCGCTCAGGTAAGTTAAGCGTGGTCTCCACTGTAGTAATTACGGCAAATTGCTACCATTGTGCTCCGGCACTCTATCGATTGTGCCGCGTTGGGACTCCTCTTGAGTCCTAATGAAATCTCTGCTTGATTTCTTTGTTTGTTTGTGTAATGGTATCACATTTTAAATTGGTTTGTCTCCCGTTTTGCATGCTTTAGCGTGGTTAAACTATCTTTCTTTTTTAAGTTCTATAATGGTATTTGGGCTGGGTTTCAAATCGAGCTAGGAAGTAAGAAAAAGGCTTCTTTTGAACGAGTTTTAGTAGGAGCAATTTGCTGGACATTCTGCCCTCAATTACCTAATTCTTTTTACGAATCACAAAGAAGAGAAGATGGGGCTGATGACGTAATAGAGGGCACTGACTGTACAGTTGAAAGTATAAATATAAACTGTTGATTAGTAAGCAACTTTTTTTAGCAATGAATCAATCATAAGTTTGATTGATTAAAACAATACAACTCATCTTAAAGCTAAAAGTCCTTATCATCAGCTCGTAACTCATATATATTGCAAAAGATATAATAAACAAATTGAACGGAACACTTGATGAAAGCACCAATTAGTGCCAACAATAGCACTTGGACTCGGCGTAAATTAACACGGCACGTTGGTATTGTTGGTCGAGTGGACGGCCAACTTTTCAATGGCTATCCATGTGAATTCTGAATGAAAAATGTTTCAACCAATGTTTGTTCAACGCTGTTCAATTAATGGCGGTTCGATAACAAAATGAGGGTTGTTTGCAGTTTCGCTTGCATGAAAAGCGTAAGCGTGAAGTTGGTTTGAAAAAGGAACACATTTTTTATTTTACAAACGCCATATTTTTTTTTGATGAATTGCCAATTTCGCGCTGGCCAGTTGTAACGTTATAGGCTAGCCAGCGCCGTAACTTCTAGAATTGCTTACTTTTTTTTTACATACACTCTTCGTTCTGCAGTAGGCTTTCTTTCTGTTAACAATTGGAAGAACAAATATTTAGTGAATAGAGAGATGCACATACATTATAATCAGGCAATAACATTCCTACTGCTGGGACACAAGCTCCCTTTGTGAGAGAAAATAAAAACTTAAATGAATACTTGTCTCCTATTAACTCGATCCAGGAAAGTACAATTTATGGTAATTCTGGCAATGTTTCCAATTTATTACGGCTTTCATTGTTGCCTATCCAACAAGCCCTCATCAAATCAAATCAATTGGGTACTTCCTGCGTAATGTTGACCATAAACGCAATATCTATTTAGGTACAGCTTTTGTCTAACAAAAGATAAATGAGGGAACAATAATAATTATCTTAAAAGAAGTGCTCATAGCCTGTTTAAGGAAATTTCGAAACGCCTAGTTGACGCTTCCCGTGACTCAAGGGCTGGCTTTTACTTTGGCCAGAGGCTAAGTGTTGCCATACAACGTGGCAACGCCGCCAGTCTCTTGGGCACATTACCAGCTGACAGCGTTGAGGAGGAGTTTTGTGATGCCCTTTTGTAGTTTGTTGTTAGTTTATTTATTTTAGGTTATTTAATAGTTTTTAATTAATAATGTATTTAGTTAGTTTATTCAAATAAAATTAAGCAATCTTATTTTAATTGTTAGTAATTAAAAATTATTAAAAAAAAAAACCAATTCTTTCTAGAAAAATAAAACAAAGTGAACTTATATATATCTCTTAAAAGAATCAAGATTTATATCAGTATCTCTGTGAATGGAATGGCAACACGTTTTTTATTTCTTCTATTCTTCTCTGTCAACCTTCACTCTATCATTTATTCCTTTTTCTCACACAACCAATCCATATTTTCTTTGGTCTTCTTCTCCTTTCCCATCCATCAAAATTTTATATTCGTGACTCTTTAGTATTTTTTATTATAATAAGAGAAAAGTCCTTGTAAAAATAAGCCAGCACTATGACAGTTCACATAAATCTCGTTCTCTTCACAAATGCCAACGACTACAACATGCTAGGTTGCGGGTCGAGCTTCATAAATTCGCCATAACTCGGCGTAGTAGCATGCAGTCTTCTACCGGATTAAGCCCATATTTTTCGTGGCAAACGTGCCGTATCGCAGACTATATTCCGGCCCGCTTTTTACCGTATATGCTGCATAAATATCTTGTCTACTTACTACATGAGGTTTCTCGAGAGAAGTCCCTGTTACATCTACTGATTGCTCCTTTACTTTGGTATGCAGGTTGCATTTGATAATATCACCGTCTCTCGTAGACTTCATACCCGTCTATTTGGGCTCCAATAAAGTTATGTTAGCGTTAAATTTAATTTTCATGTCTTCAACTTTGGGAGCAGCTGTCTAAAGAGTATGCGTGGCAGCTGTGCTTACAGAATGCAGTTGCGTTTATTGAGACATTGAAAGTACAGATGCACCCGGCTTTATGCTACTAATAACTTTATTTAGCTAGTGAAGACGTACATAGCTAGTTAGCTACCAGTAGCGAAGGGTCAGTTTTTGTAACAGGTAAGCCGGAGGACATTTATTTAATCTGATTATTTTATTTACCTATAGAATGACTGTGCCATTTTTCAAAGGGAATCCAGTAGGAATCGAGTTGTATGGAACCTTCGCCACTGTTAGCTATCTGTTTGTATATCGCTGATGGTTTGAATCAGCTGGTCACTTAAAAATAAGCCTCCTTTTTCTGAAAGCATAATCAAGTTTGCGAATCAATAAATCTATAAGTTATTGATCCAATCAACATGAGATTTAATAACATCTGTATAGAGTTTCAGAAACCGAGAGTTAGTAGTGCACTCAGAGACATATAATCACGACTAGTTGACATTAGAAATGCAACAACTCATTTCTACAATACAGAAACCTCTTTGTTTATACTTGTTTCCAATGTGGTTACTATCGCTTGAATTCTCTAGTTTAATAACAGCTAGTTAGTATGACGTGCCACCACAAATATGGAAGCAATTGTGGCTCTAATCGCCTCGGGCGCCGTCGACGTGTTAGGAGAAGATCCTGATATATTAAATTTTCTTGATCATGTCGCGTTTTTATTTACTTCGCTACACGTTCCCTCGTAAAACTTTCAACTTGTACAAGTATTGTAGAATTTAATTTTAAGTGTTCTACTGGAAAATGGATTGTTTTCATCGTAACATACGCCTGCTTTCCCTAGGGCCTAGGCAGAGGTATTTGACGTAAATGTTCAAGTAATACGATAGAGGGTCCAATAACTCGTAATCAAATTCGGGAACCAGTATGGCTTGCGACCATATGACCACTAGGTTGTAACATAACATCATGCCTGTAATAACCGAAGGGTTAGGCAGAGGTGTACCTTATAGTACACCCACATTTCGCCAGTTATGTTAAGTCCCATGTAATAGGGGGCGAGCCTATTGCCATCAACCAGACTTCGTGGTTGAAATTCCTGGGATCGAACCTAGGACTTCGTGTTCAGCAGTCGCGCTTGCGGCCACTTGCCCAACGAGACCATTATAGACCGCCCGCTTTAATGAGTCCTCGCGAAGGTATCAATTTAAATGGAATATTCTGAAGGGTGATCACGTATTGGTTCAATTAGTATCGTAATACCTGCGTGGGTTACGGTTATGTTATTTTAAAGCAAATAACTTGTGGGATATTGTTAGGACTTTGTGGACGCTTAATGTGCCTTTGATGGGGCAAGGCGGGGGACTCATTAAAGCGGTCGGTCTATAGGTAGTTT
Organism: Noctua janthina; assembly: GCA_963576755.1. Classification (NCBI taxonomy): domain Eukaryota; kingdom Metazoa; phylum Arthropoda; class Insecta; order Lepidoptera; family Noctuidae; genus Noctua; species Noctua janthina. The sequence continues at coordinate 9,280,850 of OY755068.1, read as the reverse complement.
TTAATAAAAAAAAATAACATTTTGATTGAAGTCTGTTACTGCTTTTTTGAAACCGTTATAAATTACAACATCTTTTTCTAGAAACATAAACTCTAGTGGCCTACCATGACGTCTTAAAGCAGTATTTTAGAGAACCTCTAGCGCCATCTCTTTCCCACTCTGGAATAAGATTAAAACAATACTGCTTTAAGACGACGTGGTAACCCCACTGAACGTCAATCGGTCAAAACTCCTGAATCTTATATTGCTTCTTTTCTCTACCATAAAACCCAGTTTCCTAAATCATTACTTAACCAAGATCATCCATTATCCTACCTCCTGCTATTACCCGTAACATTTATATAACTTTACCGAGATGAGAAAAGGTGGTTGATGTTATTGTTATTCGTTTTTCTTCCGTTTTATCGTAAATGCTGTTTATTGGGTCAGCTCACCCCGGACCATGCCGTTTAGCCGGGGGAGAACTTTTAAATAATAAGTTATTGTTAGAGGTATAAGGAGCTGTTACTTTAGGAACGCTTTTGGTAATGTTTTGATATTACGAGTGTTCTTTCCGTCGAAAATAATTCGGTAATCTGTTTCTTTTACTTACTGCTTTAATAGAACCGTGCTGAAATTTTTTCTTTGGATAGATAGAACAGTTGGATATTATGAAAAGTCGGCCGTGGTGGCTTTGGCAAATATCAGGTAACAAAGTTGTGCTAAGGCCTACATAAAAGCTAGTAGGATGATTCTTTTCCGCCACAGCCAGACACTTTGTGTGTGCGGAAAACCCCTGCCAGACACTTTTAAAGTATGTTAAATTGTAAGCGAACTGACATTTTTATCTAATCGAATTTTATATTTAACATCATATCACGCCTGTAGTCCCCGAAAGGTTAGGGATTTAATATAAAGATAACAAATACTAATCATAAATTATAAATATAATATCTTATTTACTTTTCTTTCTTACTGCAATTCTACACTTCTTCAGATGCGACGTAGTCTTACGAAGCCTTTATTTCCTCAATATTTTAACACTGTAAAAATACCCACGTTAATATAGCTGTATTTCATACACAGGAACCAAGGATATAACACAATCATTTTCCTGTCTTTGATGACTTATTAAAATAAAACCGTAAATGAGGCGAATGAAGTAAATTATCCGTGCTAATCCTGAATGTAAGAGTATTTTCCGTGTCGTTTCCTCCTCGTACCACGCAGTCACGCAGGCAGGGACCGACATAGTTTGTGCACCATTCGTTAGTGCTGCAAGCCTTGGGATTAAACACAAACTGACAATTTATTAGCTGCGTATTATTATGCTTCAGATTTTAGTTTAAATGTTGGCGGGATGTGGGAATTAAAACGTATGGCAGTATGTTATTTTTCATTGCTTCTGTTTTTAGCTCTGAGCTAATTAAATGTACCCACAGTTAGTAAAGTTTTGCTTTGTTAAAAGAGATATGTTTTTCTAAAAGAGAATTATGGCCACGTAATTTTTATGCTGCTCTGAAAACGGTGAAGGAAAACATTGTGAGGAAACCAGCAACATGCTGGAGGGGACACGAGGGGATTATAACCTCCTTTCTGTCATTTATACGACAGAAAGGAGGCCTGTAGGATCATGATGATTGGAGCATTAAGTTCTGCATTTCAGTGTCAACCATGACAAATGGAGTGAGATAAAGATTTCCTCAGCCAGTAACTAGAATATTTTCAGGATATCGTTAGTGAGCAGATTAAAACGAATCTTGCTTCTAGTTTACAAACTTCAGGCAAAAGATCGTGACGTTATTAATTATAAGCCAACGAAAACATGTCATTATGAAATTGAACGTATAAGAATGGTAACAATACTCAAAGCAGAATTGTTTATTATTATATACGACAGTACCTATTCATAGCTTTTTCCTGAACCTCATTGGAGGATATATTTTTGATAAAACAATTAACTGGATGTCCTGCGCCTTCAGTATAACAACATCTTCAGAATGATGTTGGGGCTGCCTCGTTTCTGTATTTTATTTATTATATTTTTAATTTTTGATACTGATTCTAACGTAAATTTATTGTTTAAATTCTGATGGTGATTTCAATGTTAATTTATTTTGTTTTAATTTAAATCGGACTGTACACCTATGGATCAAGTTATCTGAAATAAACGAATTTTATTTTATTAATAATAACAACAGAAGTTATTATTTAAATATTTGTGTTCAGTTGTTTTTCTAGTGCAGATTAGAGGTTTTTTTTTTGTGAATGTCATCTCGCAAGTTAACCTAGGAGGTTGTCGTCTGCTTAACCGGACTATATTCTTGGTTGAACGTGTTTCTGTATTTAAAACTATGCGTTACTGTGATTTGTTCGACTTTATAAGAGTGGTTGTGAATTGCCAGGCTAAATGGGAGGATACTTGCATGGAAGTTCGTAAGTGCAGGTAAAATTATGTTTTTCTTTTGCTTTGAATAAGTAGATATTCATCATCTGCCTAGCCTTTTCCCAACTATATTGGGGTCGGCTTTCAGTCTAACCGGATGCAGCTGAATACCAGTATTTTACATGGAGCGACTGCCTATCTGACCTCCACAACCCAGTCAGTACTGGGTAATACGATACCCCTTGGTAAGACTGGTTGTCAGACTTTTTGGGCCACTGATTGCCTAACGACTGTCAAAGATCTACAAATGACACCCGGGACCAACGGCTTAACGTGCTTTCCGAGGCACGGAGGAAACCCATCCACAGACCAACCTAGGCAAGCACGCCTTAACCTAAAGATCGACCCGAGCGGCTGTTATTATTTGGCCACGAGCTCCTCCTTGAATAAGTAGATATCAAACTGGTTAATTACTTAACCGCTATAAAAACGACGCCACTGCTTCGCACAGGTGCAATGGCAATACGTCTAAACTACGTCATTTTTGTAATGTGCCTAAGTTAAATGTTCATGTTTTATGCCGAAATAAATGCAGCCTAAGTGATAGCAAAAACCCCGTAAAAATCTAGTTTAGAAAAACTACGCTATCTCACAGACAAACACACAAACGCAACGAAACGACATTGTTAAACAATATTCAGAATTATTCATCCTTCGGCTTCCATGGTGTTTGTGATAGAAATCTACGGAGCCTGTGTTACCAAATTGGAAATTTCATCTGTAAAACTGAAAAATATTTACGTCATCTTTACGTGCCGACCTAACTGTTAAGACTAACAAGTAGTAATTAATTAAGGGTGAATAAAATTCATAATGAACCAAAGGGCTTGAATAACAAACAATTTCTAAATACCGTTCCTCATACCTCAATCAGACCAAGTAGGAAAGTATGACAAGAATCTAAATGCGAGCTAATTATAACGTGTGCATATGAAATCAATCGAATATTGATTAGGTACGTGTTTGATGGTTATTTAGTGTGTTCACACCTTTCTTTCGTTTAAAAAAGGGCCGAAAGGGCGATGCACTGTGATTTGACAGCTGAAGTTGCCATAGACAAGCAGGACTTTTATTTCTTGATTTTGTTTTTTTTTTATTTACCATAAGTCATTAGTTGCCATAGACATTTTTTTCTTGATGTTTCTTTTTTTTATTTGTTAGTTCACAGTCGTATCTAATGCATAGCTTGGACTCTCAATTTCTTTGATATTAAAATTATATTACGAAATAGCAGAAATGAAATTTTAGTTTTTTTGAACCGATAACTTGTATGTGTCGTTTAAATGTTCTGATAGTGCAAGTTAGTGTTTAATAATAACCTAAAATCAACCAATATTTTACTCTATTTTCCTTGAAGTTAATGTTATTAAACTATTTATAATTTACCAACAGTCTTACTAGCTTGTGGTCAGTAAGAATTAGGTTTCCAGCCTTCCCAAACCTTATTTCCATTACAAATACGACTAGACGGAGGCTCGTGTTCTCTAGTACCCGAGTCAATGGCATTCTACGTAACCATGGAAACAATGACATCGTAACTTTTTATGTTATGCCCACAAATGTCTTCTTCAACATCGTTTGACTGTGAGTAACTGTTGCTATCTCTTTCACACAAGCGGATATTGAACAATTAAAAGGATATAGCGTAATTTTTGCTGTAAAAGTGTTAGGACTTAATGGTGGTAGTCTGATGTGGTTTTGTCACGATTTTAAGCTTTTAGTGTTTTTTTTTCAGCTTTGTTAATTAATCGTCTCTAATGATTAGTTTTTATTGTTCTTTTACTGTTGAATCTATATTAATAGCAAAAATATGAAAGTAAGTAACCCTGTCTGTCTGTGATCTCTTCACGCCTTAAGTTGTACGTATTTCGATGTTTGGCACACCGGTAGACCATGATCTCTATCAGGACATAGAATACTTTTTTATCTCCACAGTACGTTTCCGTGGGATTATTTTTCTCCGCCACAAATGCAAAGCCGAGGGCGAAAGCTAGTGTAAAATATTTTTTATTGTCCAATATGAATTCATTTATAATACCGATAACTGCACAGTAACAAGCATACAGGAAATTAAAGGTTTTAAACCCACCTAACTTAACAATTGCATTTTTTCACGAATCATTCTTATTTTACTTAAAATACCCTCAATTTTTTTTATGGCTTTTTAACAATGAGTACAAACTTAAGTCTAAGTGCCCCATTACTTAAAGAAGAGCACTACATGCTCTATATTATGCGCCTAAATATCTAATTAAACAATGAAAAACTTTATCTGGCATGCCAATCACCAATCAATTGCATCAACAAAACGAGTTTCCACTAATGATATTATCACTACAGAGCGCTTCGATTATCGGGACGATTGTTCAAGTTCATTTCGCGTAGGGTTACCATATCGGAACGTGAAAAGTCCTGACGATAGCCGAACAAAAAAAAAACTGACATTTTACTTTTTTAAATTGCTGAGCAATCAATTAGGTTTTTTTACATAACATTACGTGTGTAATCTTGATAGAAAAACTCAGTAACTATTTTCCCGTGAATCGAACCTAGGACCACAACCTCAGCAGTCGCGATTGCGTTCGCTAGACTTATGAGGCAGTCAAGTTTAGTGTTTCTAAAAAAATCCTTGAATGCTCGGTCAAACCGTTGTGGACAAATTGCAGACTGGTTGTGGACACCAGACACTGGCAAATACTTCAGTATAATATCTTTCAAAGTCCGTTGTCCGGATCCGCAACAAGCTCGTAGCGGTTTAATAGCGCCTTTACTCAAAAAATCCGGACAAATGAAAAAGTCATATCCGGCTAAATCGGGACGGATGGTAACCCTAAACCCGGGCCTCTTAGAGGCATGTAGAATGTAGGTATTATTTTATTATCGAGGACATTCCCTCGGGACCAAGATACGACATCCAACGTCGCATGACGAGAATTCTAAAGAAAAATCTGAAGGGTCTCTGAAGGAGTTTGTTCTGGAAAATTCCTTACTAAAGAAAGAAAAAATATATTTGCAGCATCTAAAAAAGATAGCGGAGACCGGAGATGCTTTTTCTTCTGTGTTTGCATTTCTTCGTTGGATCCTTATGGCTTTGGGTTCTGAAGAGATACTTGTGAAGCTTCTGGGATTAACGAATAAGATACTTTCTTGCTGGCTTATCTGGGAAAAGTCTATACGGGAATCAATTGTTTGGCGTGATATATAGTGCATGTTTTCGCATTTGTGTTACTGGTCAGGCCTGGTGGTCTACCACCAGGAAAAGAGATGGCGCTAGACGACCTGTATTCTGTCTCTTTCCCACACTGGAATTACTCTTGCTTTATGACGTCATAGTAACCCGCCTGAGGTCCTAGCACGAGTTTTGTCGTTTTGCGTAATGTTTTCAAATTGAAAATACTCGTTCTTAAATAATATTTTCATAATTTTAAGGATTTATTCGCATTATGGATGACACTGATTGTGGTTGTTGCAAACAATTCACCTAAAATACTGAAGGCTAATTGTATTTTTCGATTCAAAAATTGACGTATATTACGTTTACACCACGCGCTCGTGATAGCGTCTGGTTATGTAAAAATCCTCGAATTTTTGTAACAAAAACAGTGTAAACAAGAATTCTATCATGTTCTTATTCATAGTCCTTCTTATAATATTTTGTTTATAAACATTCAATCTTTCATATATCATAGACAATATTGGAAGCATCCAATCTTACAAACTGTCGTAAATTCAGAGCTCGGTTGATTATTTCGCAGTAATTTTACGGGTTTTATGCTTCCCGTAATGGCCCACTGTCCTGCTTAATAGTGTAGAACAATTTATGAGAAAGGCGTGCACACCCTTTTAAATGGTTACTTTTTCTGTTTTTGCCGCCTTTTTCACGGTTATATTAGTCTTCCAGTGAGTTAGTAGAAGGCGGTCGACAGCATCACTACATAGTATAAAGCAAAGTCCCTTCCTGCTGTCTGCCTGTCCCTATGTATGCTTAGATCTTTAAAACTGCGCAACAGATTTTGATGCGGTTTTCAGTAATAGATAGAGTGATTCAAGAGGAAGGTTCACACTTTTACACTACACGAGAAAGTATACAGTCAAGATACACATTACGCCATAAAAATAGACTAAACATACCAAGCTCTAAGCTAAAAATGCACTCAACAAGTGCCCTAGTCATGTCAATGAAGGTTTATAATAAATTACCGGAAATTATTAAAAATGTACAAAAATTTAATCCATTCATAAATAAATTACAACAATTTTTATTATATAAATGCTATTATACAATTAATGAATATCTAAATGACAAATTTTAAATTAATAATTATGATTCACTAATTGTTACTTGCGCTAGTTTCTCATAAGGTACCAGGGTAAACCGCGAAAATTTTTTTTACAGTTTTTGCAATTTGTAGGTCAGATAGTCAGTGTCAGGCTGTAAGTTGAACAAAATATGATTCTCGACCGTAACATGTATGGATTTACAGAATTATAATCATTAAGTTCATTTAATCCCATTGAAAGACTTTTTCATGAAATCGTTATTAGACAATTTGAATTTAGCGGGCTATCTTAGTGCATCCTCTTTACTTGTACTAATTTTCAGTGATAACGATAAAAGGAAAGCTAAATATGTATGTATTCGATCGACTTAAGGAAATAGCACACGTATCAACTCTGAAAGGGATCGTCACCGTATCAACTCGAGCCATTCAGTATTCTTTGTATGGAACTTCCGACTTCAACGCACATTGATCGGAAACGTAACGTAATCGCCTCGCCTCGGGACAAGTTCACGAACCGCAGCGATACGGTGACGATTCCTTTCCGAGTTGATATGTGTGCTATAGCCTTTAACGTACCGAAAAAAAAAGCTTATTAAACTCCTGTAGAAACTAGAAAAGCTTTGAAAGCGATTGCCCTCTGCTCTCTGCCTTTCATATCGACTATAGTCGATGGCAACGCAAAGGAGCTTTCGAAGGCTAAAATTAAAAAGACTGGAACTAAAGCCGCTAAAATTGACCCTCTGCTAACTACTAGCATTTTAGAATTTTACGAAATAACTTCAAAGGAATCGTTATACTTATCGAAGATTTTTCTTTTAAATCTATAATGGCATTAATGGCATCAAACTTGCATTAAATAACAGACAGTGCGGCTAATTTTATAGTCAGCTAATTGGTCACAGAGTTTTTAGTAAATGGAATACTCATGCATATTACTATTTTGAACTTTTTGCCATTTCTTCATTTATTTTAAAAATTCGTGTGCACAAAAACATAAATCATGTAATTAAATGAATTGTCAAATTTTCCTCCAATTTGTCAATTCAGCAACATTAATGACGTTATTTGTTAGTGTGTTACCAAATTAACCCGCTACCCCTTGGCTGCACGGATAAAAATTGCGTCTCTAGTTTCTGCGAAAAACCCTACTCAGCAAAAGTTTATCCTGCTTTCCATCCATTCTTATCCCTCCATTTCTCACTACTCCATGACATCACAGTTCATTGCCCCACCCGATCTGATGGCTAGACTGTCAGACGACGTTTATTGTGCACTCTTGTAAATACTTAAATCATTAACTAAATAACGGCTGATCCAAACACATTAACTAAATAAACTAACAATAGACGAGACAACGCGAATAAAATCGGAATTTACTTGCAAGAGCCAACTGGCCTTTTTTTCTGATCCCACTTTCCCATCAAAGTAATTTTACCTCTACTATAATAACTAGCAGTAAATAAACTGTGAAAGGCCAGTCTAATCCCATAAACAAATTAAAAAGCAGACGCTGGTGTCACACGTCTGAAAGGAGTTCCAGTTTCGGAGGTTTTATTCCAGCGGTAGTTAGTCTGTGTCCACATGAGCGGGCACGAGAAGGGGTATAGAAATTCAATGGGCACGCTTGATTTTCGTTTCTTTGATGTAGCTGGCACGTTTTAATTAGGGATGGGGTATATCAAGGTATAAACGACAGAACAAGACCTAAATTGAGTTTCGTTTGAACTGTATCTTTTGCTGTATTTTTTTTACACGTGTGTGTGTGGATCAATTAAAGGGTACAGATTTCAATTTTGCATTTAGCGTATGCTGCTGCATGGTTCTTTTGGCGCGTTTTTTTTTGCAATTTCACATTTTTTTAAACTGTAATGATCACTAACACTGTCGTTACTGTTGTTAGCCTTAAAACGAGATATTTACCATGTGTATTAATTGTTTTATCCGTAATCATGGCGCTTGCAACAGTGCCGGAATATAAAAAAACTCAAAACATGGTAAATATCCCGTTTTAAGTTCTAACCAAGTAATCTCAAGAATCTAAATATGAGATTATTTAAAAATAAATTGCATGAATGGTGTAGTCATAGTTTTTATAATGTCAAAGACTTCTTTGACAATAAATGTTAAATAACCTCGTGAAAATTTTGCACGCTTATTACTGTTAAGCAAAAACATGTATGCTCTTTCTTTTTTTGTTTTTACCATAAAACAAAAAAAAAACATTTATTAAGCAAATAAATATTATTCTTATTCTAATGATAATTTAACAAAATAAATGTTTACCGATAGCGCCCTCCAGACCGTCTAATTGACAAGTGCCTAAAAACAATTAATTAAAAACGTTTGTTATTTTATAACATTGTCAAACAACGCTTAGTTATTTAAAATGAGCCTAATAATTCCAGAAGGGTAAAAGTTAGCGTGTTTAACTTCAATTTGGAAAAGTTTGGCTGATTACCCCTCTTGATATGAAAACTTTATTGCCGAGTAAATCACAAATTGCGTGATAATGCTCAGTATTAACACTTGGTTAAACTTTCGTTACGATTTCGACTTTATTTTGTCGCTTTACAAGGCTCTGGTTACGGTGTGATAAGGGACAATTTAAATTCAAAGCACGACAAGACGAAAATTGCAAAAAAATGTTGTTGACAATGGATTTCAAAATGCTCAGCCATAATTGAATATCACCGCGATTTTGCAAACGTACTTAATTCTGCCATAGTGACACTGACAGCTGTCACTGTCATTATAATTGCAATCTTGTCTGTATTCTACAACAAACTGTAGCAACACTGACAGAATAGTTGACATCAGCTCAAAAAGAAGGATCTCTGTTGTTAGCAGGTTTCACTGTTCTGAATTCTCAGCATCAAATTCCGACAACGATGAACTGATACAAAATACACGACAAATTCTCTGACAACGTAATTTCCAAACTAAATCCCAGTTCACGACAGCACAAACTCCTGTGACTTCAACACTACTGCTTACTTCAGTCTTACATCAGCATTGCACGGCAGTTGGTAACTTTCAAACTTGTTCCCACGTAGATTCACTTTGTCATACACTAGATGCGTCCGCAAGAATAAATCTCATCCAGACTTTATTAAGTTTCATATTTTTGGATGATATCCGTGACCTGTTTTCTTAAAAGCCTGTGCAGCATCTGAGTATGCCTTCCAGGTCCCGTCTCGGCTTTTATGCAAGATTTTAGATGAAATATTAGAGTGGGTGGGTTATAACTTCTGAGATTTGGGATCTATTTGGCTCTTAAAGTGTGTAATTTTGTATGCTGTTAGTGAAATTATAAACATGTGCTACATGCTTTTTAAATTGTCCCTTATCACACCGTAAGGTGTGATAAGGGACAATTTAAATTCAAAGCACGACAAGACGAAAATTGCAAAAAAATGTTGTTGACAATGGATTTCAAAATGCTCAGCCATAATTGAATATCACCGCGATTTTGCAAACGTACTTAATTCTGCCATAGTGACACTGACAGCTGTCACTGTCATTATAATTGCAATCTTGTCTGTATTCTACAACAAACTGTAGCAACACTGACAGAATAGTTGACATCAGCTCAAAAAGAAGGATCTCTGTTGTTAGCAGGTTTCACTGTTCTGAATTCTCAGCATCAAATTCCGACAACGATGAACTGATACAAAATACACGACAAATTCTCTGACAACGTAATTTCCAAACTAAATCCCAGTTCACGACAGCACAAACTCCTGTGACTTCAACACTACTGCTTACTTCAGTCTTACATCAGCATTGCACGGCAGTTGGTAACTTTCAAACTTGTTCCCACGTAGATTCACTTTGTCATACACTAGATGCGTCCGCAAGAATAAATCTCATCCAGACTTTATTAAGTTTCATATTTTTGGATGATATCCGTGACCTGTTTTCTTAAAAGCCTGTGCAGCATCTGAGTATGCCTTCCAGGTCCCGTCTCGGCTTTTATGCAAGATTTTAGATGAAATATTAGAGTGGGTGGGTTATAACTTCTGAGATTTGGGATCTATTTGGCTCTTAAAGTGTGTAATTTTGTATGCTGTTAGTGAAATTATAAACATGTGCTACATGCTTTTTAGAAACCAGAAGAGCAGAAAGTGCTTTAACTTCTAATATTCTCTGTGTGCATAATTAACTTCCGTGTTGAAATGTACTTATGCTAATACACGTTCAGAATTAATAAACTATTGTACTTCCACATTTTCTTCGAAAGTTTTACCGCTCATTATTTACCTTCAATCTTCAGTATGTTAATGAATATGTTAACACCACTTAAAAGGCACTGCAATCCATCAAATATTTATTAACCTGCTTGACCGGTACTTGCGGGTACAACAAAAGCCAACCGTCTAACTGTACACATAAAATTGATCAATACAGTATGTATGCCACGTTGTTCAGTTATAAAGATTACAGATGACATTCGATAGCCGCTTGCGATATCGATGCCGAAATAAGTCCTAATTAGCCATGTGTGGGGTACCCGTTGTGCAGACAGGTCATTGTTCCAACGGACTGTTTAAGTCAGCACGCTTTTTGGTATTCGCGACGAGAACAGGTGGCGTGCGTGACACCTGCTTCCGGCGATGCGCGTACGCATATTTGGGATATAGAATGCATGTCGCGGACGCTTTATTGGTCAGTCGTGTCTGGACACTCGATGCGTACACATGTCATGCGCGGCGCCGGTCAGCCATGCTTTCGAAACAAGGTTCCTTATTGGTCGATGTCTGTAAATAATTAAAAATGTAATTTAAGTGAAATTTATTTTTGAGTAACATGTTTTTGGCGCTCATTTTTATTAAAAGTTAGCGGCTGTTTGTACCTACTTACATGTTTGTATTTATTATTTGGAAAGTAATATTTAGTTGGGACGCCCTGAATAGTGTGGCCACTGTTTTGTATGTATGTCGTGTTTGTTATCTCTGCCGGAACAATTGTCCGCCGCCGGATGCTGCTGACAGTCCCAACGGCTACATGATAATGTATGCCACTGACTGCCGCTGTATTTTTAGTATTTGCACAATGTTTTTTCCATATTTTATAGGTACCTATTTATAAACCAATTTATTTATCAGCAGAACTTATGATTCATTGCGAAAATCCCTACACGCGTATCCCGAGCGAAACTGTAAGATAAAATGCCAATAGAGTACTTACTGAAAGTCATCTGTTTTCATGTCCCTTCCGACTCTATTCATGTCGATCGCGTGGATACAACGCATTGGAACTTGGAAAGCGCGAGAAAAGGCGATTTTGACGTCTCAATAATGACAAGGGTAGCCGAGAAAGGAGACTTTTAACGCAAAGGTCGGAATACGTGTTCCTGAAGCCTTTTGTTGGCTCAACGTTTGATATCAATTTGCTCAGACTTCAGATACACGGGGAAATAAAAGCTATCGTATGGTTTTGTACAAACCTTTTCGTAAAACTTGAACCTCTTTTCTTTCTTTTTTTTTCAGACAAGCAGGTCTATAATATTCTGGCAAATCGTTGAGATCCAATCAAAAGAGGAGACTGTGATCGCCTTTTAGGCGTTAAATTATTAGTTCTAGTGTAACATTAAGTGCTTCTTTACCAAATATTTATACCTTGTAACCAATAAATCAGCCTTAAATATAGAACGAAGTCACCTTAAAGGACCAAAAGAATTTTGTAAACTTTTTAATAGTTGACGATCGCCTTAATTTTTTACGGGATTAGTGTAAATGTAAATAGAAAACAGTGCATTGAAACCTTTTTTACTGGATCCTTTTGTACGATATCAACGAATCTTTGTAGTGATGGTACATGTGGTAGATAGTGGATGTGGTTCGTGGTGGTCCCGTGATAACGTGAGGTGGTGTTAAACAGTGAAAAGTAAAAGAAAGTGGTGACCATGGAGCGGTGCGATGGATTCCTGGTATACAGAAAGCCGGTGTACAGGGTCTTCCAGTATTTGGAAACGTAAGTATACAATCCTTAATAGGTTTATAGACAACGGCTGCTATTGTTTACGTTACTGATTCGGGAAGGATTTTGAAATGTGTTGAAGACGAAATACCAACGGAACGGATGAAGTGGCTGCAGAAAGAAAACAAACTCTCCATTGAAACGACCTTGATGTACGCTAAGAATTATTCGAGGCCTATGAATGACCGCGTTTTCGCTTTTCAGAATTAACGTTCTCCAGCTAACTTTTGTGACGTAAGCACTTTAAAAAGCTCCCGGCATCAAGAATTCAAATAAGATAATTTAAGCATTTAAAATTAAATGCTCTAACGTCTAAACGGTTATTGCCAAGTTCTCGCTAAGATTTCAAAACGTTATATTTGACCTTTGCCGACTTTGATATTCGGTTTGTGAGCAGAATTTAGCAAATGAAACTAAAAAGGATGCTTTGCAAATGGCAGATTAAATTGATGATAACATTAAGATCCTTACCGTGGCCATGAGATTTCCAGGTAGGTTTTGGGAGTAAAAAATCGCATATGTATGGGATGCTGGGATAAAAAAGCCAAAATTAGATGTTAAAGAATTTTGGAGCTAATGTTAGCAACGAAATCACTACGATCTGAACAGTATTGTATTATTTGTAAACTGGACCGGGCTTACAGTCCACTTTTGCAAAACTTCTACAAATCTTGGTAACGGTCATGAAATACCTACTCAACACTTAAAACAAAAAACTATCTCTATCCTACCTTATCCCACACAAAGAACAAACTGTCTGACTTCGCTAATACCTTCACATCTCACAATGAAGCAGCCGCAATATGCTCTTAGATTTAAACTAATCATCTATTAAGTAGATGAACCCCCAGATTGAGACATTCTGGCTAATAGCGCTGAACACTTCGGTAGACAGGCCTACATGTTTGATGAGCCACTCTCCTTCGAACCCGACAACCCAATCGATCATTGACACAGACACTCCATTTTCAATCCTAAATTGATGATCCTAGAGTTGAATATAATTAGAATGAAGTTAGAAAGGATCAGTAGCCAGAAATTGATATGGTATTTAGAATGGGTATTAGTTTCGACGTTGCATATTGCGCTGGATATCTTCTTCGCGGCAATAAATCATGGTTTTATTGGGATTTATTTCGTTATTTGTTAATGATAGGATGCTCTATGGACCTTAATAAAAGGTTCATATAATTATGACCTTCACTGGCCCCTTCGCGCCCCCTCTCATAGAGAGGGTACTCTCATAGGAGGATGTTTCGCATCAGTGGGTTCATTATAGTCTTCTTCTTCTCCGTCGTGTGAATGATTCCCATAATTATTTTAGTCGAGTCGTCGACATCGACGAGATTGGCAGTAGCCTCAGAAAGGTTCCTTAAAGTGCAGCAGCTTACAGAGCAGGACCGGACGTCGGCCATAGTTTATAATGAGGCTCCGCAGTCAATTATAACTTTAGATAGTAGTGAAATAATCAAGTGGAATAATCTGCTAAAAGTATATGCTAAAACAGCATAAAAATAAAACATCTAAAAAAATTATCTGGCAAAACACAAAGCGACCATAGAAAAACATACTTCCTTACAAACATACGCTTAGATACTAAAAGCTCACGTTACCAAACAAAGGAAACATACCTACCGTCTCTAAAACCAGAAACTGTCTCCAGGTCTCGTTTTCAATAGAATCTGGTCGCGATATCGACAAGGTAAACGCCATTGAAGCGTTGCCTGATATTCGCAAGCTGTGTTGGTAGATTGGGGACTTTTCCCCTTCATTGTGGAAAAATCGTTCTGGGGGGAATTTTCGGGAAATGTAGTACTTGGCGAAGTTTTTTCCAAGGATAAATAAGAAGAACACTGTCCAATTGAGGAAATTAGTTGTAATAAAAACTTGCAAGTGTTTTAGTTGCTGATCGCATCGTGTCGTGCGTATACGGGAACGAGCAATATATAAACAGACACAAAATTAAATACCTAGCGGTACCTTTTGTAATTGAACGTAGTTTTAAATCATTCGATTTAAAAAAATAAAATACAGAAAAAAAATGCAAAACGTATAAGTTTTGATTAAAAAAAATTAAATATGGGTAAAATTCTGATCTAGCAACCCTGTTCGCAAAGAACACAATACAAGGTATTGTCGACCCACACACGGCGAACCCTTGAAATAGCTTTGACCACTGGATACTGGCTGATAATATCGGAATTATTTGACATACGAATAGAAATTGTTTGAATTTGGACAACTTTGAAAGTAGAATAGCATTTAGAATAGATTCTAGACGTTAAAATGTTTTGAACTGAGAATTCCATCTAAAAACAAATGAGGATCAAAAGATGACGTCTTTGTGCGAAAAAAATAACCTATTGTTTTTAAAGTTTCGATAGGACTTTTCTGTTAAGACGGTCGATTTGTCTGTTTAGGATTAGTTGATTACAGTAAGCTGCACCTATCATTCAAATAAAGTTTCTTATTACTTTATTAACTTTAGAAGACCATTTAGAAGTCGCACAAAGAAATTCAGAACTTCACACAGACCCCTCTAAAAGCGGCAAGAATTTGTAAATTAATATGACCACGTGCTATGTAATAAAAAATAAATGCATTTTCATTCGCCGGCGTACGTTTTGAATAAATTTTACATAAACAGCGAACAGACCGGTATGAGCTGGAGCAAGACGACGAAATTAACATAAAACCACGATATTTCACGAATGTACCAGCCGGCTCGAATACCTACCCTGTTACTATTGACCTGCCTTTAATTTTCAAGTTCTCCGTATAAAATATCTACAAAACGTTCGCAGCTTCAGTTTGTGATGTAAAATTGTTGTTTGTTACTGCATCGGGAATTGTAAGCACGCTGTTATTGTGAAAAGCGGCATTGAAATTACAAGTTTCAATGTTTTTATTTCTAGAATCTTATCCTGTGTCTATAAATGCAGGGTTTTATATTCTCAAAAGCCTTTGACTATAGAAATTGTTGTCTATGATATCATTAACTATATAAAATTTAATATTGTATATTTCTGTACCCTAACAGGGTCCATAATTGTTCTTAGCTGTAAGCCTTATGTAACACCTGTTTTAATATTGTGGAACGCAATAAAATTAATATGAATATGGATCTTCTTACAAAACAAAACCCTCATTAAGCAAAATCTGCTAAGGAATCCATCTTATCCGTCTTCAGAATACATTATAATAAGTTCCAGAAGTGAGGTTAAAAGGCTCCCAGATTTTGTGTCTCCAACGAGAACCTCTTAAGTGGAAAACAGCTTTATCATCCTCAAAAGGTACTTGACCCTTGGAGTTTGAAAAGATCGGGTGACATTTTGTTTTGGTCCTAAAGCATTATTTTATGAATTTCCTTTCTTAGTCTGACGCTCTTCGTAAAGATGGTTTTTGCGATTTGCCGAGAAAATCAGCTGCTTTACAGATCGCGTGGTGGCCAAAAAAAACGTACTTAACACATACGAGTGTACTATAACGTTTAAGTCGGGGTATTCCTCAAAGCACAATTATTTGTAAACGCAACAAAATTATTCCTCGAAACGCAACCATTTGTTGCGCTCACAAATTCGAATTAAAAATATAATATGTTTATTCCTCAAAGCGTAACCATGATGAAAAATAGAGAGATATCATTAAAGAATCCATCATACCCCTCTCTATTTTTCATCATGGTTTCGCTTTGAGGAATAAACTTATAATATTTTTAATTTATATTTGTGACCGCAACTAACGGTTGCGCTACGAGGAATAATTTAGTTGCGCTTAGTTGTTTGCGCTTAAAAATAGTTGCGCTCTGAGGAATACTCCTTTTAGTCAAGCGTTAACGAGTGATTCGAAGATTGTGCACTATAGGAGTCCTGAGGAAAAGAAGTGCGCACCGTATCAAAGACGTGAAAAGATAAACATAGCTAGTCACATTTAATATTGAGGAAAGTTATCATGTTTTTGAAAACACTGTCGTTAGCACGTTTTTATGAAGAAAAAATGAAAATGGATTAAAATCTTACAAACTTACGAGTGTTGTGCGTTGCATTGCGCAAGTTTAAAAAAAAAAATTGTTCTAAACATTTTTCTGTTTCTGCACGTCTTAACATATTCTAGTTTTTACAATTAAATGTCTAACCCTTCTTAATCAGTACGTCACGAACACAACTTTTTTAAACACCAAAGCAAAGGGTGGTACGTGTTTTCCTAACGCAATTTAAATATAGCCCGTCTAAAAGGGGAAGCTAAGTGTTTTAAGTGCAGTATAGTATGTTTTGGTACTTTTTATAGAACGTTCGTTTGTGTAGTTGCTTGTAATGGGGCTATAAAACTTAATGATTTGTCTTGGAATTGTTCTTGGGTAGGCGTGTTGATGATCTTGGTTATTGATTGTTTAACTTGAGGTGATGAGGGTTGGATAATATTGAATATGTTGGGATAGGTTATGGTTAGGGGCATGCATCATCCATAAATTATGTCACAGGATTTTCATGATTTTTTGACCCTCGCTCTCCGTCCTTAACTGGTCACGTTTGTGAGATCTCCCCTCCGTGTGACGTCACATATTTTTCAATTTTACTTGGTCATACTAATAGAAATATTTTCAAGCTTTTCGTTAATATTGCAAATTTCGTGTTAGTAATTCTTAAATATAAGATTTTTGAAATGCGACGTCATGAAATTTAGAAGTATGGAAGAAGAAGACATGTGGCGTCGACCACAAACGAAGCACAAGAGAATGATGATGATGATGGTCGTTTTAGCTAAGATTTAGAACCGTAATTTGAAGTAGCTAATAGTGTTTATAATAAGCTGTCTGTTAAAATAAATAACATTGCACTTTATTACAACAAGTTTCCAGCTTACTGTTCAATAATCCAATTTCAGATTTATTTGATATCAGCGTCAAAGTTCTCATGTTCGTGTGTTACGGTAATTTGACCGTATCAAATAGATTGTCAGCATTCGGTATCCTAAGATATCTGATCGGCTACTATTGCGAAAATTAATCGAGTTTCTAGCTTACGACTGTAGTTTTGTACCTAGTTTTATGCCTAATATAAGGCTGAACTCGGAATGAGTCACTGTTTGGCTGTTTGAAATTCGAATAAATTAGTTGGGGAATAGACAAATGAACGCGATAAACAAAAGAAAAACGAATGACTGTTGTTCGCGGTTGTGATTTGAATTGGGAAGGTCATGTTGGGCTGTTGACTTTCTTAAACCTATTTGATTGATTAATTAGCCTAGGTTTTTCCTAATCTGTGTTGGGGTCGGCTTCCAGTCTAACTTGATGCAGCTGAATGCCAGTATTTTACATAGAGCGATTGCATATCTGACCTCCACAACCCAGTTAGTACTGGGTAATACGATACCCCTTGGTAAGACTGGTGGTCAGACTTTCGGGCTACTGACAAACAGCTTAACGTGGTTTCCGAGGCTGGATAAGTGCCCGGTTGATGGCAATCGGCTACCTATCCCATGGTACTAAAACATAACTGGCGAAATGTGGGAGTACTATTAGGTACACCTCTGCCTAACTTTTAGGAGATTACAGGCGTGATGTTATGTTGTTATTTCTGACTTTCCCATCATCGTTATCGCTGATAGGACGTCATTTTATCCCACAGATGATAAATAAAGCGGTGAATAGAAACAGCCCTTTACTAAAAAGAAAAAAAAAAGTGATTAAAAGTCTATAAATTCAAAGCACTCTTAAAAAAAAAAAAACTTCATTCACTACCGTCATTTCGTACTAAAGTCACGCCACTACAATCTGTCAAATTTCTTTAATAGATTTTCAACTTTATCGCTTAAGCATTAAGGTCCAAGGGTGATTGGGTAAATTTCGGACTGTTTCGGGTACCTCGATGTGCTGGCGTCTGTACTACTTATCTTTAAATCAAACTGCACCCAGCAAGTCAATTGATAGACATCTTAATCCAAAGCCAGCTAAGTGAAAGGAACCAAGGTTTTCAAAGGAGTTATATTTCATCTACTAAGTGCATCTCAGGTTATCATTTCAGGAACTCGCCGCTTAAGTAAAAGAAATCAAATATAGCTGCCTGCCACAGCTTTTACTTTGACAAGTTATTTTCAAGATGGTGGTTTATAACTTAGGGCGAATTTAACCAATGAAAAATGCAATCAAGTTATTTTTATTTTAGACCTCTCATGTCATAACATAACATAATATCATGGCTGTAATCCCCGAAGGGTTAGGCAGAGGTGTACTTAATAGTACACCAACTTAATAGTCAACCCAGTACCACTTTGCCCGACGCAGGAATCGAACCCAGGATCTCATGCTCAGCAGTCGCGCTTGCGACCACTACACCAACGAGGCACTACAAGTCGTGTTAACTTCATGAAAAGCTTTTTTTACGAATGGCAATTTTGCTTTTGTGCCCCTCGTAAATGGATTATATTGTACTAGCTTTTGCCCGAGGCTTCACCCGCGTGGATGTCGAAAAATATCCGATTACTTTCCTTCATCCCCCATTTTAACCCTTCGAGGGCAGAATTCTCAAAAACGCTGAGACACTTATAGATTAATTTTCAATCATCAGCCTAAACACAAAATTTTAACATCCTGACTTCAGAACTGACGGACTTTCATATAAACTTCCATCCCCTATTTAACTCCTTTAGGGGTGGATTTCCCAGAAATCCTTTCGTAGTGGATACTTATTCTTCACAAAATATACACCCTCCAAGTTTCATGTTTCTAGGACCAGCGGTTTGGGCTGTGTGTTGATATATCACTCAGTCAGTCAGTCAGTTTACCATTTCACATATACCCACACTTCGCTAAATAGGTACTTTTGCTACAAAACATTATCCAAACCCAATTTAACGTATGCCCCTATTAGTGAAACGAGTCCTTCTACGCTTAGTTATAAAGAATTTAAATTACATTTACTTAGCTACGCAAGTCGAGGAACCTTAAAATAATTAAACATAGTTCAACAAAGAGTAATTCCCCCAAAATGCGGGAATCCGTGTTCAATTGTTTCACATAACTGCAATTCCAGCAAAAAGTTCACATCACTTTTGTATTCGCAAGTCATTACTCACACAGCGAGTTATACTCCCAAAAAGCCAAAGGCCCATTTCGAAAAAAAAAGCGACCCAAAATTATCTACATCACATGAGACGTCGTCTCCCCTTCAGCTACCGTTAAAATCACACACGCTTATAGTGTACAAAACGCCATAAAAAGCAGAATTCAATGCGGTAGGGGTCGCTCGCCCTTTATCCTAGCAAGCTTGCATCGCAAACATTTTTAAAGGATTCAAAAGAGGGGAAACTCGAACTCGAGTAATTCCGTTAATGGACGCTGGAACTCCCGAGTCTAATTAGCTTTCATGAAAATTATCTCGAAAAGATTTTATTTATTGCTTCCTTTTAATATTTTTCTCTTTGGTGAGTGTTAAATGACTGGAACGGGGCAAGGCGAAAATATTGAAGGTTATTAAAGGGTATATTCATTTATAAAGTGGTTGCTATTAAAGTTGGCTTCTAATTACGGAGGAGTGACGGACATGTTGTGAGGAAAAAACGGTAGATTGAAATGCACAAAAGATGACACTTATGGCCAAAATTTGTGAGGTAGCTGATAGAGATGAGAATGCTGCTAAGGCGTGCAACACAAACAAAACACAATCATGTTCGGGGCGGTCTGTTTCGGTACGAACAGTGCCGAATTGACCCGAACATGCAACCCAAATAAGTTAGAATGAGGCCACGAGTTTGATGAAGATAATAAAGGTAACTAAAACCTATTGAAATTATTATCGAAGCCAAATTAGTTACAAATGTGAACGGGAAGTTGGATTCAAATAGTTTAACGCTTATTGCACATTCTATTAAATACGGAATGGTCTTTATACGAGCCCAACTAGCGCTTGACCGGTTTAGTGTAATTGATAGCTAATTAACTGACAATAGATTCGGCCTATTATCGGCCAATCTATCGGTCGTTTGGTACAGATTTCCGGGTCACGGCACTCATAGTTATGTAGTTAATAATAATGCTAAATTGATCCAAAGTTGCGACAAATTGTATCAGCCTCGAGTTGCACGGGTGACACTATCGTTCCTTGTTAAAAATGCTTAATGATTCACAGACGCCAGCACATAAAGGTACTAAAATCTGTCAAATTTCTTTAATACAACTTTATCGCTAAAGCATTCGGTTCAAGGTTGATTGGGAAAATTTGACAGTTTAGGGTAGCTTGATGTGATGGCGTCTGACAAGAAATATTGAATGTTGTCTTCCTTTCCGGCTGATCTTATTTTGATTCGATGATGGTCACCGCTTAGTTCTTGGCATTAGGACCATTCTCTTATCGTTTAGTGTGTTGACCTTATATAGTTATTTTGTATGATCATCACTATGTAACTGCCTTTTTTTCATAAAACTTTTGTGATAAATAGCCTTCCCCAATAACTCAAGTTCACAGCCTAGCCTTCACCGACCCAGACCAATTCTTTATAATCTTTCCAAAGCGACATTATACTAAAGTAGTTCAGGGCTCCAGGTCCTTTTCCGCAAATTTATGGCGAGACGCATAATCGATAGCTCCCGCCGAGTGAAAACTACCCTCGATATACGAATGTTATTATTTGCGGATTGCGGGTAGTACAAGGGTAGAGAGTGGTTTTATAATTGATATTGACGGTGTCTAGGTGGGAAAGTTTCGCCGTAATTTGAGCAAGATTGAATGAGGTGATTGCTTTTTTTTTTGTTTTTGTGTTGCCGTAAACAATATGGTAGTGTTAAAAGGTTTGTATTTAATGTTTTTATGAATGTAAAGTGAGTTATTTAAAAACAAAAGGATAATGAAAGAGAAAAACTACGCTGATCCCAAATAATCAGGGACTAAGGCTGCCTGTCCACTGGAGCGGAGAAGAGAAAAGAAGAGCGTAGCTTTGCAAATTTGACCATTAGAATTGCATAGAATTAGCGGAGTGGAGCGTGGTTTAGATTTTATGCAATTCTATTGCTTAATATTAGCACAGCTCCGCTCTCCTTCTCATGAGCTTCGCTCCAGTGGACAGTCTCAAGACAGGATGAGGAAGAAAAAGACTTAAAATTAAACTATTCCTCCGTAATTTCAATTTCTCATTTTAAGTTGTTATTTCACATTAGTATGGGTTCAGAATTATGAGTATCAATTTCGGTTCACACAATATTATGTAACGAATATAACTGTAATTACTTATTTACGACTAGTACCGATGTAAATATAGGAAGTAAATATTACTCTACTTACGTCATATTTGCCTAAATAGAAGCCACATTTCAAATGTAACGTAAATCCTTCGACATTAACAACTTGTAAATCACATGACTAGTTGATATGTAGTAATCTAAATGTACTGAGGGTTATGTAATTCATAATATATGCGTGTTTTAGGTCCTGATTACTTATGTTAATTATATAACATCACGTATGTAATCCCCGAAGGGTTAAACAGCGTACTATATGAAGGAGCAGTTCGACATATAATAATATCATTTTTTTTTAATATTTACACAATTACATAGGGATACGTACCGCCTATAGTAATCCAACATTTCGCCTGTTATGCTGCAGTCCTATGTAATAGGGCGAGCCTATTGCCATCAATCAGGCACAACCTCAGACTCCTTAGACTGCCTTGTTGGTTTAGTGGTCGCAAGCGCTACTGCTGATTGTGAGGTCTTGGTTCGATTCCCGGGCCAGCTAAAATGTTACTACCTGAAAAAAAAAACTAGGTATAATTTGAATATAGTCAGACAGCCAGTGTTAGTATTATTCCTTGTCTACATAAAATCCTTGACCTGCACTGAATCAATTACAATCTGACATAATTATTTTCATATGAAATATAATAATTTTACACAACGAACCATATGTTAGTCATATTTATTTTAGTTTCGCACGACAAGGGGCCAGAGCACGCGAACTTACTTTTATTAATTAATTAAAACCATTGTGTGACATTATGTTTCATAAATGATGGATAGATGTATAGTGTAGTCTATTATTTCACTCGGATGACGCGATGCAAGCCCAGTGAGTGTTTAGCAGGGGTTCTCAACATGATTGTGAGTTATTTATTGATAACTATAGTTGTGTATTTATAAAGGGTGAGGTAACTCACCTAAGTATTCTTAAATTACTAGCAAAATACAGGGTGGAACATCGACTGTAAAATGGTTACCATGTATTCAGTACATCATTCTGGCCAAAATAGATAATTTAAATACATTTTTCGTCGGTTATATAAAAAAACAGCAATACCTACACGGTCAAATTACCGATGAAAAATTTATAATATTGTATGTTTTTATATATATTTATATATTTTAACGTCGGTGTTCCACCCTGTATTTTGCTATATAGAAAAAGATGAAAGAAGTAGTCATTCAAGAATACTCATTTGAGTTAAAACTGATACGGCTCATATATTTACAAACATTAATTTTGTTCTCGACTGTTTCTGCTAACTCGAATTAGAGTCTCGTAATTTTTTTTTTTAAACAGCCAATCCTTTTTTTATTTCCATAAAGCGTATTTTTAACCTTCGTCAATTCAAAATTTTAAATAATTCTTCCAACTATTTTCACACATGTGCGAGATGTCTTTTATTACGGATTTCACGACATCAACATTTTCGCTGAATCTGGCTCGTATACTCGTGTTTCCTTACATACATTTATACTTGCGTACGGAAATATACAAACGCTGGTGCTTATCCACCGGCGTTTGTACACAGTAAACGGAAATACAGTCCTTGTAAAAAATAATGCCGGTTGCGAGCAGAGAGCGGTACAAAGAATTGCAGCCCCACAAACAAATAAAGAAAACGCGGTTAAAAATGTTGGTGAGCTCTGGTCGAAAGAATAATGCGCGCACACCCCTACTGACGTAAACAGGGGTGGTACACACGTGTACGATTTCACACATGATTTATATTTTTATTCTACGAGGTCATATACTCATATTATATTGCCAAGCGTTATGTAACGGGGTCGGATTGAATTGGAGAGCGTATCTAGTGTCGATATTGAAATATTTTTAATTAATTTTACGGTAATGGCCGGGGGTGTAATTTCGGGGGGAGTTCCGGGGAGTGATTGTTAATGTTTGCGTCAATAAATAAAATTGAACAATGGTCTTGCATAATATGGAAACCAATAAACAATTTATCGTCAGTCGTCAATTCGTTTGTGAAAATATCTGGAATTCTGAATATTCAGCAAATATGGAACCGAAAAATCTTTTATATTTGTCAATTTTTCTGATAACCATAGAGGATCTTGATTGGGCAGTCCTGCATCTATGACCAACATAAAAAAGAGAGTTTACTTTATGGTAAGAAGTGAACCGTGTAAAACCTTTCGCTTCAAATTCATGGTGCAGTTTGCATAACACGATGCGGATTTATGACTCCTTGGATGCTTGATTTGACGAGGGCAATCGAATTTTATGACATCAGGGTAACAGGACATCCACTCCTGAAATACGATTTATTGTCGAGTTTTCATGTTGACATAAAAAAAAAAACTATGGAAGCGGAATTCGCTAAGGGCGTTGGTGGAGATCTACTAATTCTATAACTAAAGTATATTTTGCTCACTACTGTTTTTACTCTTGGGCAACCGAGCTCAGCTCGGGTGAAAATAGAGAAAACAAATTTTCCCAAATATGAGACCTAGCTAGATTGATTTTTCAATACATATAAAAAATAATATTGCTCATTTAATAGGATAGAAAAGGGAAGACCCTCCGTCCAGACGGGTGTTATGTCTGGTGGGCTACTGCCCGACAGTTGTTGTCGGTAGTCTTAATTCGCGAATAACTTTACTTGCGCGATGTAGGATTTATTTTAGGCGTATCTCGATGTTTAGTTCATCGTCTGTGTCATAGATGGCGCTGTAGTACTTTTTGTTCTATGTTGCTGTAGTACTTTTTGTAGGGCCGCTACTGGATGTATAAATAAGGCACGAATCTATTATTGTCATGCATTTAAAAATAATGAGAAAACTCTTTTTTTTCTTATACCGTTATGTTATATCCAAATAGTGACAAAGGTAGTTACAACACCAAATAAGCCCGGAAAACAAGCTGTTCTTGCTTTAAATCTAGTTTTCTCCAACATTTAGATTAAGTTTTAATCGCTAAAAGGACGGCTTGCTATCTAGTCGTTACTTTCCAACTCATTTCGCCAGCGGCTTAAAAACTTGGGAATGTCTTTAAAGTTCCAATGTCTCGATTCCTTTTTCCATTTAGAAGGTAGTTACGTTGCTGAACTTAATTTGGAAAAGCAATGCAGCTACTAATCGAATTGTAACTTAAAGTGTTGAAATATTGTTCTTTTGGCATTTTTGATGACGTCATCATCATTCTTAAACTGTCATAGTCACTAACATTATCATTTTCAATAGAATCGGCATATTTTTTTTTTTACATTTTTTTTTTAAACAAACATGGTAAATATCTTGTTTCTAGTGTTAATGATAATATCAGCATTATTCTCCAACCCTTATCCCAATTTATTTGGGGTCGGCGCAGCATGTCTTCTTCTTCCATACTTCTCTATTACTCGTTATCTCAGCGATCGCCTCCATTGGGACTTTTGAAGACAATGAACTCTTTATTGACTACTAGCTTTTGCCCGTAGCTTCGGTCGCGTTAATTTTGAATTTGACAATTAAACTCTTAACACATGATTCGAAAGAAACGTGGCGCCATCTATTATCATAAGTACGTTATTGCTGTTTTCCTCGGGAACAGTAATTTTTTTCGGGATGAAATGTACCCTTTGTCCGTTTCTGTACACCTGACAACGTGTATGCAAAATGTCAGGATGATCGGTTCAGTGGTTTAGGCGTGACAAGGTAACAAACAAACAAACTTACTTTCGCATTTATAATATTGGTTGACTATGTTGATAATGTACTCATTATGTTGTAAGCATTTGTTGATTTAGTTTTTATTGACGAAAAACCGTTTCTCACCGCCTTGTTTTAGCTAGCTTGCTTGTTTTGTCTTTTCTTGTATCAAGTTTTTCCTTTACGCGTCTTCTATGGAATGACCCTACCAATATTGTCAGTAACTAATAACTAATGGTATCATTAACACTAGAAACGGGATATTTACCATATTTACTGATTTGTTTGAGTTCACACAAAACACACAAAAAAAAACAAAACAAACACAACAAACAAACAACGGTAAACATCCCGTTTCTTGTGTTAACGATAATGTTAGTGACCATGATAGTTTAAAATCTTAAACTGATCGTATGTTAGTTATTCGCTGTCGCAGATGTCCGATATGGTTCAAATGCTACTGTACTTCTGTGCTTTAGGTACATCCATCTGAATGCTAAACAATTTAGCATCATAGACAATTCTACTTTCAAACGTTTCTTATATTCTCTCATGTGTATGCCGTTCGCCAATAATTAAACTTCTTAAACCCTACATATTGTTTACAACAAAGTTCATATTACCAGGTGACATTTACCAAACTACCCGCGTCTCCCAAAAGTTGGCGGGAAATCTTTTATAAATTCTTCCTCGGCAAACTTCGGGAATGTTCGATAAACAAAGTTACCCCAGAATCGGTAGTTTGCAAACGCGCAGAAATTCCGCATATCTCGAAGTTTAATCTTTACTTATAATATTTGTGTGTTCGAGAAGTTCGAAGACAGTTTAGTATGACTGGGTAATGATAGTTTCGTAACCTATTGCTGGGTTAAATCGGATTACGAGGTTATGTAAATATTGTAAGTTCGTTTCTAAGTAATCTGAGCGGGTTATGTCGCAGAAGTTGCAATAATCTGATATATAACATAGTAATTTACGCCCGCTGGCACTACAAATTAAGCAAATGCGTTTAACAATAAACAATTAACCATATTTAAAAATGACCACGTAGTATTGTCAACCTCAAATGTCTACTAAATACGTACTACTAATTCACTATCGTTCACAAGTCATGACCCCAGTCTATATCACGTGTAAATGGCATTTAATCCGTTCATACAGTACCGATCCCGACCGTTAAGTCACACGGTAGAGTGCTCAAGATTGCCAAAAGCTTACCCGTTGGCCACACTACACGGTCAAGCTACAAGCGTGTCACTGCGACTGCGGAGAAAACAAATGACAGAAGTTATTTAGGGGAGCTGCAAGGCGAAGGAAGCAAATGAAATACGAACACAAGCTTGACGCAAGTGGCATCTGCTGAAGTCGTCCCAGCTGTCATTAGTAGTATCTTTGACAGTCGTGACAGGTAGCCAGTTGCCTGAAAGTCTGACAACCAGTCTAGCCCAGGGGTATCATATATTACCTAGTACTAACTGGGTTGGAGATCAGATAGGCTGTCGCTCCATGTTAAATACTGATATTCAGCTGCATCCGGTTAAACGTGAAGCTTACCTCAACATGAGAAGACAAGCAGATATTGGTTAACTAGCTTATATATGTAAAATACGCTATATGTAAACATACCTTAAAAAATACAATTCTATTTGTTTCAATAAATTTCGGTTTCAGCCAAAACTGGGACCGGTTTCGGTTACGGCTGAAAATTCTGTTTTGATCGGACACTACACCTTTCATGATTGCATATTTAAGAACTTGTTTAAACTATACCACAACTCACTGCGAAAGAAACATTTAAAACACGTGTGTGTCGTTCAACGCAAGTCGCAACGCCTGAGTTAGAGAACGGGGCTTTAAACCACACGGCAGATTGATCAAGATTGCCAAAAGCTTACTCGTAGCGTCGAGGTAGTTAGTATCCCTTTCAAAGGCTTTCCCGGTTTGCGGTATTTCCAATACAGAGTACGAAATGTCTTTGATTGGCGATGAACCGTTTGCCAGTCTGTCAGGAACTCAGGATTGGTATACCGATATTGGATGGTAGGTATCCGGTTCGGTGAAATGGAAGCTGATGTGGATGGAGTTTATAATCTATGCGAAGAGACTTCTACAAGGTTTTTATGCGAGAAACTGTATTCCAACCAGACATAAAAAGTTACCATTTTCTCGTCCGTTGATTCATCACACTCAGGATTTTTGTCTTAGAGATCCTTTGGATGTTACGTTAAACGAGGAATTTACTTTAAGGCGGTAATAGTATTAATGAAAATTAACAACTATTGCTATGGGTCCTGCTCAGAAATCGGAAAACAAATATCTTCTATACATTTATGTTCGCATAATAATAATTCAACAAAATGTCGGAAACAACTAACTGATTATTTTTTTCATATTTCAGAGCTAGTCCCATGGTAAAAGTTGTTTAATTGAGTAAGTACTGACCCGTTTAAAGATTATAAAGCCTCTTATGTAACAGAACAAATAACCAATGTTGCCAATGTTCTTAAAGAATTTGATCAGCAAAGTATCTCTCAATTTCATAATGTAAGTTACTAGTTTATTTGCTACACAGCTGGCAGTACGCCCAGTGGAGTCCGAGGTAGCCAAACGAGCAGTCTTGTGGTAACGGCAAATGGGAGTGC
The DNA here is from genome assembly GCA_963576755.1 of Noctua janthina. Taxonomy (NCBI): domain Eukaryota; kingdom Metazoa; phylum Arthropoda; class Insecta; order Lepidoptera; family Noctuidae; genus Noctua; species Noctua janthina. The sequence goes on along the minus strand of OY755068.1, from coordinate 9,252,638 downwards.
TTTTACAAGATCAGTAACTATATTTTGGAGTATTAACTTGTGATGTTTTTATGAAATTTCTTCGTTCAAGGCTATTTGTTTTGCAGTTTTCTTTTTTTAGCAAAAGTTGCTTTGGTATCGTGGTCTTAAGACTTTATTGGACTTAATACATTTTTTAGTTATTCGTTTGCGTTCAACCACCTTTTGAACACAAGCTCCGCAAAGTCGTTACGTTACGTTTCTCTTCTTTTGTATTCTAATAGGTATCTCTCCAGCAGGAGATTTTTGCAAATTAAATTTTACAAGGTCATATTGGGGAACAAGGTCTGGACAAGAGTAGTGATCTCTTGAACTATCTTGAACTTATTGATGACCGTTACTCCAGGGGCGTTACGGTAGATAAAAGCCTCTTTCTTTTATTAGTTTAAGGTGAAAGCATCGGGGTAGCCCGCGAAATTCAAATGTTCTTACGTTTTTTGCAATTTGCAGGTCAGTGTTAAGTTGTACATTGATGAAAATATGATTCGGTTTCGTATCACGTAGGTAGTTACAGAATTATAATCATTTAAATCATCGATATAACCTCCTAAGTTCATTTAATCCCATTCAGTAACTAGATATTTCATGAAAAAGTCATATCATATTTTCTACAACCTGTCACTGACCTGCAAATTGCAAAAAAACGTAACAAAATTTGAATTTCGTGGGCTACCCTGGCGCTTTCACCTTAAGTTGGATAATGTTAAATAAAATCTTCCTTTTGTCTCTCCAATAACCGTCTCCAACATTTAATGTATCCTCAACTAATCCTTTAATAATTAAACAATAATCCAACAGTTCCTGCATGCTGGAAGCTGCATCAAAACTGTTGAAATTTTAAACAGTTACTACAGCGCTTTGGGCCAACGTTGTCCAACTTCGTCTAAACTGTTTAATGTGGACTTTGGGCCATAAATATTAATTGTAGTGGAAATGAGGATCCCAGCTTTCCTCATTCGGAACTGAATTTGTTGGCAGTTTTGTGGTTTATTGCTGTTAACAACTATGAATATGACACGGGTTGTATGTACTCCGGCTTACCTCTTACAAAAATAGACCCTTCGCTACTGGAATCCGCATTAAGTATCGTTATTTTTTATTGGTAAAACTTTCTTAAAACCGAAATTCTAAAGCCTGAGAGATGTTGCCAAAATAGTTAACAATTAAAAATTAATATCCACTGGAATTCTTCCAATTTTAAGCAAAATTCTTAACAGATGTTCAGTGAAGTCGTACCGCTTTAGAATTCAAGTTGGCATGCCTGAAATATTAGACGCCATTGCGAAACCAATTTATTTATCTCTTGCTCTAAAATTTTTTTGCGAACGTAGGGACCTAAAATCCGGGATTTTAGGTATTAAAGTTCGGTTTTTCTTCTCTAGATAATGGTTTGAATCGATTGAGATTTTTTTGGCTTGTTAGGTAAACACGGTCGCACATGAAGCTGTACATTTCCAGTATAACTTGGCCTCGCTTTGTGGAGATTTCCTATACAATGAGATATCCGCATAAACTAGTTTTACATAGCTTGATTGGCCGTCGTGCGTACATCAGTAGACTCGTAATATCTTTCGACACTTTAATATCTATCGAGAAGAGCAGATCGTCGACCTAATTCTAAAATGGTGTAAGTCATAATTGTCCACGACACAGAAACAAGTTTTTGATTCCGTAAAGTTCTTAGAAAACTTGAAATTAATATTTCAACGAAAATATTATTTAAGTTGCTTTAATTTTAACCATTTTGTTAGATATACCACTTTTAGATCACTACACCTAAATTGCAAATAATCCAACGTTTTTAAATTTTCACTTACGCCGTGTTAGAATTAGGTCGACGATATATTCTTATGCTTATAATTTTTAGAAAACCATAGACCACATTTCACTTCACCGCAACTAACAAAACTCCCTGCCAAAGCTATGACAAGCACCTATTCTTTAAACCCACAAATCGTGTCTTAATAAAAAAAAGGCATCCTCCAGACTGGAAACTGTCAGACACAGGCTCTTGTCGGACGAGTGATTGGCGGGTCTCACGCAACGGTTCGTGTGCAACCATCCTTAATAACAGACATACTAGGTTATAGCTGCAGGAATACTTGCACAGATTGTGGCTCGAAGATTTATTGTAATAACTAGTTTGCCTCCTGGGCTCGCTCGTCTTGTGTTGTTGGTGTTCCAGTGATTGAAGTGGACGGTGAAGATTGCGTGAGAAAAAAATAAAGTTAGATGCATGACTGTGTTCCAGTGGCGATGGTTCCATACAACTCAATTCCTACCAGATTCCCTTTGAAAAATGGCACAGTCAGTATTCTATAGACAAATAATATAATCAGATTAAAAATATGTCGGATATGTCAGGATTTATTCCGTTAGGCTCGTACATCATGTAGACAGACGATGGGTTTCGTGCAATAAAAATACACTCGGTGCGATACACTGTTTCTAACAAATTATTTGAAATTACAATTTAACACAATAACACGGTACACAATGATTCGGGTACAGTTCCAGGACGTCTCAACTCCGCTGCGATCAGACATTAACTGTCCTCCTCGCCTCGAGCTGTAAACATCAGGGTTCTGTAGAAGCCACGCTGTGCTGTGGGTAGGCTTGTAATTAGGTCGCGTGACGTCACCACCAGCGCACTTGCGATTCATTTTATGTCCGTACTAATGACCGGATCCGCCACATAGATGTACTCCGGGTTATCCTATGTACCTGTGTGTAAGCTACTGCTACACACAGAACACAGTAGTAGTAGATAGCTACTGGTTTTAGTACGTGAAAATTGTGGTTTTAATTAACGACAGCAGGATAATTATGATATCCAAAATTGCTTTTGTTATCACAGAAAGTTAGTGCGCCAAATTAATTGAGGTTTGTGGCTTTTAAAATGAAATTAATTTTCCGGCTTATGTTCACGGACGGCTTGTGTTTTCCGGTTAATTTTAACCCATCCACGGACCAAACTAGTGGTCTGTGGTTGGGTTGACTAATCCATACATACCGAGTTTCCTTGGTGCCTCGGAAAGCACGTTACACCGTTGGTCTCGGCTGTCATGGATAGATCTTTGACAGTCGTCAGTGGTTCGAAAGTCTGACAACCAATCATACCAAGGGGTATCGTATTACCCTGTACTAGCTGGGTTATGGAGGTCAGATCGGCAGTCGCGCCATGTAAAATTCTAGTTTTTAACTGGATCCGGTTATCCTGAAAGCAGCTCAACATAGTTGGGAAAAGGCAAGGCAGATGATGTTCTCACTGCTGTGGTACAGGCCTCCGTAACAAAGGAAGTGCGCCATAATCCACCTCGTTTTTTTTAATTGCCTATGCTCCATAACTGGCTATACATCCTGATAAGGTATAGGCAATCATCAGGAAACACGTCCAGCAGTAGCGAAGGGTCAATTTTTGTAAGACGTAAGCCGGAGTATATAACACTTCGCCACTAATATCCAGTTACGTTCCCTAAACCACCTAAGCCGAATGTTAACTACACACTATTCCAAGTGCCGAGTGTCAGTGAGTTTAGCTTAACAATGCGCCCTATTCCACGCTAGTGTCTAAATCTTACGGTTGACCCGTATTCGGGCATTGTTGGAGGGCTTCCAAACGTTAAAGCGTGTCACTTCCGTTTCCGTGCCAATGCTCACTTCCTCAAGCGACTGTTGTGGCTGCCAGCCATATTTATGATTTCATCCTTTTTCTTACCTTGGCATGTAACAATGCAAGAATTTCATGAATACGTGAAAGAAATAAGTTTTTGTTGTCTTTGAATAACAACGCCTTGTTGGATTACCTCCATAGGTACGTAAAACGATATTTTGTCGGTTTAACAGTAAACAGTGTGTTAACCTAACATAATGCTTGTATCCCCGAAGGGTTAGGCAGAGGTGTACCTATTAGTGCTCCCACATTTCGCCAGTTGTGTTTTAGTCCCATGTAATAGGGGGCGAGCCTATTTCCATCAACCGGGCACAAGTCCAAACTCCGTGCCTGCTATTGAGAAATTCCTGATGGAAAAGTCCAAAAACATTGCCCGACCCGGGAATCGAACCCAGGACCTCATGCTCAGTAGTCGCGCTTGCGACCACTAAGCAGTGAGTGAGTGAGGCAGTGTTATTTTAGATTAAGAGTACTTGTGCTAATGGATGGGTTGAATAGTACGTGGGTCGTGAAGGTGAGTAAAGTAAAAATCTTACACAAAAAACATGTATTTAAAAAAAAAACTTGTGAAAAAGTTGGTACTTTGAGCCCCAATATCTCTGTAACTAGATGGTTCCCAGGTATGGGCTAGAACAAAAAAGTTATCGCAAAGACGGGAGAACAAGGGCTTTTCGGATATGATAAGGGTCTATTTACACCCTTTATAAGAAGACGAATATAAGTGCTAATATTTCTAACAAACTGTTACCGACATTCACTCCCAACTTACACCCAGACTTGGTTTGTTAGTCGTTAGTACACATAAAGGGTGCAATGAACAAGCGAGTGAGGTTCCAGTTCAGTGAGCGGCCATGCAGCTATCCGCTTAGTTGTTTAGCTAGTCAGTGGCTGTGAGCTAGTGTTCAGTGTTCAATGGGTTGGGTAGCCGAAATATAGGGTAAACATGAACATGAGCTTACGCCTGTAATCCCCTAAATGGTTGGCAGAGGTGTACCAGTAGATATTGCCACAGTTATGTTTTAAGTCACGTTACAGTAAGAGCAACTTACAAAAAAATTAACGCCAGTATCGAATGGCTCTTAAGACCAGAGTACAATTCCCAAGACGCCTAGAATCCTCATTACTCTGGGATATGCTCGATTGGGATCCATGGTAGTTCCATGCTCAATACTTGAACGAGGACTTGCTGCGCCGATTACGTAAAATGCTCATCGGGGACCTAGAGAACTCTGGTGACGCCTACTAACACTGGACTAGGTAAAATCGAGTATGTACCAAAAAAAGACAGGAGTCGGCTGCTCAGCAAGCGGACGACCGCTCCACTTCTCCATAAATTTTAATTAGCTGTGAATAGGAAAGGGCAATTTACAACAACATTGTAAATTTACATAAATTAATTCTGTACACACACTAATAAGCTCACAGCACACACTGCACGACACTTATATAGATCTCTCTCAGACAAGCATAGGTAGGCTGTAAGTAACTGACACACCCACAGGCCGAATACACCACCGACCTGTGGACATAATGTAACATATGAACCAGGGAAATAATAAACATCTTTCTATTCTATTATGTTTTATGTTCCGTGGAATAGGGACCGAGCCTATGTCCATCTCTTCTCTCTTCTTCAACCTTTGACCACCCATTGCTGAGTGTAGGTCTCTTACAAATGTCTCCACTTATGGCTGTTTCGTGTCATGGATGGCTATCCAGTCTCTTCCGGCCACTTTAATGAGATCGTCTACTGTCTACGTAGTCGGTTGTCTTCTTGCATTCATCCGTCCCGTTCATGGTCTCCTCTCCAGCACTTTCTTCCGTAATCGTCCATCCAGATTTTTTTTAAATTTTAAATGTGCTTACTCTTGACCTCAATCTAGTTCTGAGGACAGAGATGAGGTCGAAGATGAAACGAGTTAACCCAAAAGAAGTTTACGGCATATATGGCCCATCCACTTCCACTTTATTTATTTATTTAACACTTCAAGCACAATAGTACAGAGGCGGACTTAATGCCATAGACATTTTCTACCAGTCAACCTTTGGGTGATGCAGAGACAAGCAGTGGTAGGTGTATATCTAAAAATAATTTTAAATAATACTAAGATTGACTACAAGGATATATAAAATACTATAAATATATATCAAATATAATAAATATATATCAAAATTTAGATTAATGCCACTTTCTTTTTGCCATCGCTTCTGCTATGTCCGTAAGTCTCGTTCGTCTCCGTATTTCGGTGTTTTTCACCCAGTCGTAGAGTGAGATGCCCAACATGGCTCGTTCGTTATTGCTAACAAACTGGGTACAAATCTAAGCTCCGGCCTACCAACTTGAGCAGTTCTGAGTAGAAAAACCCAGTAACAACCAACCCGGGAATAGAATCCAGGATATCATGCTCAGGAGTAGTGACCTAATGGCTAACGAGGCAGGAATAATGTAACTAGACAGAAAAAAAAAATTGGGGCATGTTTTGGACAGTGAGAAGTAAATGCTTTGTGGAAAGCGATAAGGTGGCCCATTGTGTTTCAAAAGAACATGTTTTTTTATCTCTCTGTGCTATTGTGTATAATAAAGAACCTCCATTTTATCTATAAAAGATTTTCTATTTTTAGATTAGTATGTTTTTCGGAGCGACGAAAATGCTTCCAAACGGTTCGATTCAAAAGAAACGTTTCTACCAGGCTCGCCAGATAAGGAACCAGTAGAGATCTATATTCTACACGGTTACTTCTGCTTATAGAATACCTTTACGTCTAGCACGTAGTACCTTCGAAGCATTTAGTACGTGATAAACTAAAACTAGTTGAATCTGAGTTTCATCATCTTCCGGTCCTGGCCCCAAGTTACTTGGGGTCGGCGCAACACGTTTTTTTTCTTCCATTCTCCTCCGTCAACCGTCATCCTATTATTTTCTCCTTTATCTTTCATATCATTCCACACAATCCATAAATCGTTTCATCGGACTTCCTGTCCCTCTCCATCCACCAGCATTTATAATAAGCCGCTCGGGTCGATCTTCAGGTTAAGCTGCGCTTACCTAAGTTGGTCCGTGAATGGGTTACCACCGAGTTTCCTCCGTGCCACGGAATGCACGTTAAGCCGTAGGTCCCGGCTGTCATTTTTATATCTTTGACAGTCGTTACAGATAATGACCAGAAAATCTGACAACCAGTCTTACCGAGGAGTATCGTATTACCCGGTACTGAGTTGTGGAGATCAGATAGGCAGTCGCTCCATGTAAAACTGGCAGCCGACCACAACATGTTTGGGTAAAGGCTAGGCAGATGATGACTCTTTCGACAAACTACAGTTTCTTAATTCGGAGAAAATTCTTACACAAAAATCCTGATCCATTTTCTTCTACTTGAAAATTACGTAAACAATAAGATCTACTTATCCTCCAGTATTACGCCAATAATAGGCTTATCCTCCAGTATTACGCCAATATTAGACTGTTGCGGTCGGTCCTAAGCGGATAAAGCCACCAACAAAGTGTTTGGCAGCAGGATTATTAGTCTCGTACGTTATTAATATCCTGGGGACCCTTATGTCCATACTCTCGATATAATGAGGGATTCCTCGAGTTATGTAACCAGGGATATATTTACTGCTTTTTGTGGGAATTTTCCGAGTTTAGGCGTAGCGAAGCTTAGGTGAAATCTAGAAATTTTCCCGATTTTGTAAATCGATACTGTTATGAATCTAAAGCAGCCTTATCTCAAATATTATAATTATTTTACATAAACCTATATGGCAACTTATAAAATGACAGAAACTTGAGCGCACGATACGAATTTGTTGCTCAATATTGTGTTGTATCTCAAAAAAGGGACGATATCGCAGGCACTATAAATGCTGAGTTTTATGTGCCAGTTTTATGTCCAGAGTTTTGACGAAGACAAAAGCCGGGAGCCTTTTCCAGACGTCCCTTTTGGAATTTTTGCTGTTCGTCTAACTTATGAGTGTTATCCCAACGCGAGAAAAACAGTAAAACGGACATGGCAACTGCATATAATATGTCTGTACTCGAAACGGATATCCATGAATATCGAATATGTCACTTTTAGAAGGTTCTCCAAAAACTGTTGAACGGAATCGACAAGGGAAAACCCGTGAATTTTCTATCAAAATATCACGCTACTCATCTATTTATTGCGCAAACTTGCGGTGTGGAACATGGAACGCCAAGCCCATTTCTTTTCGCTTTTCCTAACGACTTTCGCATAGAACCCTTTCAAATATGTTGAGTCCTACATGCGTAGGTTTACATCAAATTTTTCCACGTCCCATTCAAGTTCCGACTTGTCGCCACGTTTACATTCATGCTATATTTGTAGCACCATGCATGCGCGGAAATGAAACACGTCTGTATAATTTTATATGTCATGTAATAGTTTGCAAACATCCGCTATTGCGGTTATATTTCGTTGAGAATACAAAATACGAACAACGTGGGAAGATAGCACTTTCCCATCATAACACGAGTCTTTATCCCTAGCACGAATGTCTAGCAAAATATTATAAACACCGTTATCATCTTTCTATCAAAAGGAAAACTTATAAGAATTGCAACAATGAATGCGAAAGATATATGAACTTATGTACTTGGTAAATGCATGGGATTTTTTTGTGTGAATCTAAGTTTATTTCATAACCTGACTGGCTGAAATTCAAAACTCAGATGTTTTTAAAACAAACAAAGTTCTTTAACCAATAGCAAATGTACCGAACCATGTCCCTACTTACAAACTCAGTGATTCGGAACTGATGAGCCGTGCCAAATCCACTTGGACAATCAACACCTATCGAATTAACGAGTTTGCAAATCAAACAACTTTAAAATTGTCTCGGGCGACGGCGCTACCGAATCGTAATCGATACCGACACTTCAAACTCGATTAGCGCATAACCGAACACCAATCGACCATCATCCCGAGTCGAGTCGTATTTCGAACTGTAAGGCTATGATATTAACACAGTCAGCCAGCAATTTGTTCGAGACTTTCCATCCGAGACTATAATTATTTCCTATGGCCGCCTCAGACGGTAATTTGAGATTACGACTAGGTTATACAAATTTCCGACTGAGCTCCCTCGATATTTCCGTAACTGATGCAAACGGATTTGGATCATGTTTGAAGTTAATTTCTCAGCGGGTTATTCTGAAGCTGAACAGAAGTCGAAATATGAGACGGGTGTTTCGCAGATTGACATGAACAATTTAATTAAAATCTTTTGAAACAAACCCACAAGCGTATGAGGAGACGAAAGTGTTTAAAGCCGACCATTTAAATATTTCACCGTCGTATCTCGACAGAGGGTGGTACCCCCTTCATGTAAATCGATGTGGGGGTGGAACGTCCCCAGCAGTTGCTCCTATTACCGGGTTCTTTTTCGTTTTGTTTATTCTGGAATTAATGAAAAACGTCCGTGCCGCGGGCTAGTGTCCCTGTTGTGGACGGTCTCCTGATTTTTTGGACAATTCGGAACGTCGCGTCGGATACTTCGTCTCTTTGTTACGTCGAGACTACGCCAATACAACTTGGTAGGTAGTAACATCGAATTGGCGTTATGTGTGTTAAGGTGTTATTTACGTAATTTTAAATAAATAAAAACTTCACTTCGGCTTTTTTCAAACCGTTATAAGGGTGAATAACTTCATCACGCCGCTGAAATGACGACAACCACCTTTTTCCAACTATGTCGGGCTCGGCTGTCAGTCTAACGGTATGTAGCTGAATACCAGTATTTTACATGGAGCGACTGCCATTCTGAATATAACCCAGTTAGTATGGGGTAATACGATACCCCTTGGTAAGACTGGTTGTCAGAGTTTCGGGCCACTGACTACCTGCATAGACTGTCAAAGATCTACAAATGACAGCCGGGCCAACGGCTTAACGTGCTTTCCGAGGCACGGCGTAAACTCGGTATGTAATGGGTGGTCACCCATCCATAGACCTACCTAGGCAAGCGCGGCTTAAGCTAAAGATCGACCGGAGCAGCAGCTGTTATTATTTAGCCACGAGCTCCTTGGTAAATCATGCTGCATACTCCGTTACCTAAACCAACTTACCAGATAGGAGCTAAGAAGGGCCGTTAAAAATTTACTACACATCTGTCTCGCCTTTTAGAGCCAATTCCTCTCTGTGAAAATCAGATTTCCTCCAATCCAATATCTCGTGTTACCGGTAAAAGGTATATAGATATACCTTTTACCGGTACTCTTTGAGATAAGATGTGAGATTGACGTTGCAAGACGGTTGCTTCGATGAAACAAAGGGATCCTAGCGTGTCGTTGGCTATTCAAAATCATCTTTAGATAGAAGGGGTGGTTGATGTTATTGATTTAACGAATCTTCAACATGAAACAATTATACAATACACACATGAATCCAAAAAATCAGGGGCGCTAGGTGGGTTCGAACTCGAGACCTTATAAGTTGGCAGTCCGACGGTCACACAACTAGGCTATCACTGCACCAATTATCAGTTGCTTCGGTATAGGAAAACATCGTGAGGAAACCAGCATGCCTGAGACATATTTCTTGACGGCATGTAAAGCCAATTCAGAACCCATGGGCGGCATAAAACTGACACCAGGCTATGCACTAATCACACGATAAAGAGAGAACATGAAACAATTGACAATCAATTGTGGTCGCCTTTTTGTGTCATTATAAATACATCAAATAATTCTTGAAACCTATTATCGAAATTTCGAATTTATAGAGGAATTTTCTAGGGAGCAATACGATTAAAGTCAGCGTCTTTAGCTCAGGAGAGTTACTGTGGTATTCATTGAAACGCTTCGGTGCCTTGCCTAAGGGGATGCAGTCTATCAAAGAATCCTAGCATAACATTATGAATTTAAAACACCAACGAATTCCCAAATAATTTCTTCATTTGCCTGCCTTTGTCTCAATGTTGAGGAAACTTGCGATCGGCGCAGCATTTCTTCTTTTTTCATACTTTTCTTGTCGCCATCACATAAGTCATTTGCTTTGTAGCCACATCATCTATCACACAGTCCATCTGTCGTTTTATTGTTATCTATACTAATATTATAAAGCTGAAGAGTTTTTTTTTTGGTTGATCGCGCTAATCTGAGGAACTACTGGTTCGATTTGAAAAAATATTTTAGTGTTGGATAGACTATTTATCGAGGAAGGTTATAGACTATAAAATTCACGCGGACGAAAGTCGCGGGCAACAGCTAGTTTCCAATAACTTCGAGGGCCAAATTCACCATCTTCTCTTCCTGCCCCTGTCCGTTACTTGGGGTCGGCGGAACACGTTTTCTTCTTCCATTCTCCTCTGTCACGCAATATTTTACTCTTTTTTCCTTCATATCAATCATAATCAAAGCATTTATTTCAAGTAGGCCAGTTACAGGCACTTTTGAATTGTCGCAACAAAGGCAACAAGAAAAGTAGTTACGGTCCCAGTCACAAGCCATAAAAACTGTGAAATGACTGTAGTTGCCCATTCCCTAACGTAGATCTCTATGGAGAAGAACGGGCAAGAAACTCCATGGATACTCTTTTAAATCAGAATACTTCAGAATACTTTACAAAACCTCATATCATTTCCCAAACAATCCACCCATCGTTTCCTTACGGGCAAATTCACCACGATAGCTTTTGAATGCAATAAAAAACCTTCACGGACAGTTTTTAAAACGCCAACGCTCAGGTATTTAATATAAACCAATGTTGAATTGTTGCCACCGTTTCTGGTTGACTGTAACCCAGTAATGTCCATACCGTGGAACCGGGCAACCGTACCGGTCGTATTTACGCGACATTTTACCCGGTTTTTTTGGCTGCGAGCCGGGTGATGATAAAATTCCCTTTATGTTGCGTCCTGCATCCGCCAGATATGAGCTTTATCGAAAATATTGTGCTTTATTTTTGTTGCGAAAAAAGTTTTATCTGTGGGTTGGGTTGATTGCATTTACATATTTTATGGATGCGTACATACTAGGATTATGAAATGAAATCTGATACTATGATCAGGGTGATCTGAGCATCGTAACCTTTTTGAATTAGTTGACAAAATTAAAACGATAACCAATCACGTGTCAAGGTTTTTGAAAACGTATAAAATTGAATTGACATTCGAGGGTCAAGGTGGTATTGAAGCGATCATGAAAAGCTTACAAGAGAGCCTCCACGGCTTACATCCAGCAATAAGTCTTTGCGGTTTTTCACGCTTGTAATCCCCGCAGGGTTAGGCAGAGATGTACCTAGTAGTAGACACACATTTCGCCAGTTATGTTTAAGTCCCATGTAATAGAGGGCGAGCCAACAACCGAGCTCAAATTTGATGGAAAAACCCAACAACGCTTTGTCCGACTCGGGAATCGAGCCCAGGACCTCATGCTCAACAATCGCGCTTGCGACCAATGTGGCAGACAATTCAAGTTAATAATGTCGTGTAGAAGCACGTGGCGAAATAATAACTGCCACTCAGGTCGATCTTTAGGTTAAGCAGCGCTTGCGTAGGTTGGTACGTGGTTGGGTAACCACCCATTACGTACCGAGTTTCCTCAGTGCCTCGGAAAGCACGTTAAGCCGTTGGTCCCGGCTGTCATTTTTAGTTATGTGACAGTCGTTACAGGTAGTCAGTGGCCCGAAAGTCTGACAACCAGTCTTACTAAACGGTATCGTATTACCCAGAACTAACTGGGTTGTGGAGGTCAGATAGGCAATCGCTCCACGTAAAATACTGGTATTCAGCTGCATTCGATTAGACTGGAAGCTGACCCCAAAATATTTGGGAAAAGGCTAGGCAGATGAATGTCGTGTAATAATAATATATTTCTATCTATCTTTGACAGAAGCTGCAAGTTAGTGAGCATACACACAGTCACTTCACTACGCTCGGTAGCCGTCGGGCATCCATTACGCATTATGTTCACTGCAACAGGAGGCTAGATAAGGCATTAAAAACAACACCGCCGTATCTCAGCCTACGGGTGTTGGACTGTTAGCCCGGCTGTGTACAACCGCCCTTAGGCTGTGTTTCCACCAGAGATGCACGAGGATTTATGGGTATAAGGAACAGAGTACAAAGTTCCTCATCTCCCGTAGTAAACGGAAGATCCTCCGACCAGACGAGAGTTCTCCTGTCTCTGGTAGGCTACTGCCCGACGGTTATAATCCGGTTATTGTATACTAGCACTGCGCCCGCGACTTGGTCCGCGAAAATTGTGATAGCTTGGCTAAATTGCATGATATAAATATAATTTATAGCCTATGTATATACTTCCTGATAATTTAGCTTTCTGTTGGTGAAAAAATGGTTAAAATCGGACCAGTAGTTTCAGAGATTATTCGGTACAAACAAACAAACAAATCTTTCCTCTTTATAATGTTAGTGTAGACACGGTGGAAGTGACATTGACGCACAAACCGTTTGACCGTGTAGCTATTGCTCTTTTGTAGGAAACAACTGGTTCTTTTCTAAATACCGGTGACAATTTTCTATGTGGAATTCCAGAATGATGTACTGAATACGTGGTAACCGTTTGTGAGTCGGTACCTTGTACATTCTAAACTCGTGGATAACTCATATAGCGCGATGCAGGATTTTAGTTTTTAATTTGTTTCATAGATGTCGCTAGCGGTTTTGTCAACTTGATTATGTTTGCTACAAGAAAAAACAGCGGGGTATTTGCGAAAAACTAATCAATCACATAGCCCAAGCTGTGACACAGCGATATTATTGGTAAGTTTCACACATACCGCTCGCTACGCATCGTCGTCGTTCATCTCGTAAACGCAGCCTCAGGGACTAAATTAGGGAGATGGGCACTGGTGCTGCGAGTGTGCTCATAACTCTATACTGTGTCCGATACGCTTGGCTAGTCTCAGAGGATCCATTGTTATACTGGGTTTTGCGGAAGCTCTAAGCCTGTTAGGGTATTTAGAGGTGCCATGGGTCTAAATTCTTATCATAAGATTTTACTACTGCATTTGATTATGTATTTATGTATGTTGCTCAAGAAATATATTATGTAAACTAGCTGTTTGTTGCCCGCGACATTCGTTCGCGTGAAATTATTATAATAAAAAATATTACTTCCCTTTTTGGATCGGATTTTGTTACTAATTTCAAGGGTTTTCATTTTTTTTTTATTTTAGAAAAATAATTAGCGTTCCGTAACCTAGTTATTTAAAAAAATAAAAGTAGCCTAAGTTACTCCTTATAACATCAGCTATCTGTTAGTAAAAATCGGTGCAACCGTTTCGGAGAATAGCCGGAACAAACAGACAGACAGACAGACAAAAATTTATTAAAATGTGGTTTTGTTATAAGTGCTGTATATATCTTCTTATCTCTTATATATAAAATTCTCGTGTCACAATGTTCGTTCCCGTACTCCTCCGAAACGGCTTGACCGATTCTCATGAAATTTTGTGAGCATATTGAGTAGGTCTGAGAATCGGCCAACATCTATTTTTATTTTTTTTTTATATGGCAAAGCAACGTTTGCCGGGTCAGCTAGTTTTTATATAAATTTATTAAAAAGCTGTTTTTTGATATTACAAACAGAAACTTTAATTTTTTTATTTGTAAAGATGTAGAGTACTGAACTTCCTTTAAAAGTGTTTCAGTCATACAGCAATACCAGGGGTCAAATTTCTTCAAGTGTTGTTTTTTTTAACCGACTTCTAAGAAAGAAAGAGATCATGTATTCAGCCAGAATCTCTTTTTTTCAGTCTTTTTTTTCGGATGGGAAATCATCAAAAGACCCTTCCCACTCTGGGCGGAGTGGAAGGGAGTGTCAGACTTCTACTGACTAAATCCCATCCATGTTCCTTCTTAGCCCTTTGTGTTCTAGGGCCGCGGTATCTCTTTCGAACAGTCCCGTAACCATTTCACTGTCTTGATTGAACATCCAATTTGGTGATTAGGTTTCCTATTACAAGTTCAAAAATATACAATGTAGTAAAAACTTTAAACTTTTGTTTTCATTGGACAGACACGCCTTCGAGACCTAACAGTCCTAACACTAATAAACGGAGTAAAAACACGTTAAACACGCAAATGTAACAGCTGCCTACATTTATTTAAAAACGCTTGACACGACCCGGTAGTCAAAAACACGGCGGAGGGTGAAAAAGGGTGGTAATGTATAATAAATGGCCTTGTCTCCTTCCTCGAGACGTGATTTCGGAACCACGTTATCGTTGCCAATAAAAAAGAAATGTAAAGTCATTTTAAAAATGGAATAGAACATCCAAAATTTTGAAGATCGAATTTAATGTACGGTCTGACGTTCGAGAATTTTGTAATCGTTTATTTTTTCTAGCATTCTGGATTTCCAAGTCATGAGGGTTTCCTTATGATGTGAAACTCTTTAGTGCAATAGATACATCAACTACTTCTACCACTCCTGTCCAAAGTCGAAAATAGTCATTACAAGAGCATTTTATTTAGTTAGTTGCAAAATTAAAAAAAAAAGACTAAACAAAGAATTAAGTTTGCGCATGCTATCGTTGAAAAGGAAAAGCTTTATATCGGCAAGCATTGTACCGCCTGTCTTTTTAAATCCTATTATATTTTTTAACTTACAACGCATACAAACGGTTAGCTCGTTAAACAGTCACCGGATAACATGCACACTGTCCGCTGTTCTCCGGCAGCCATTGTTATAAACTCGCTACTCAACTGTACGTTTATATGTGGGAAGATAAACTCGGAAACTAACGGACTGTTTTTGAAAACACTGTCACAATAATATGGGTTGTTTGTCCACGGACGTTTACTGACTGGAAAAGCATTGTCCATAGCTTTAATAAACAAAAATAAGCCTAGTCAGAGGCCCATGGGCAGCTTAAAACTCTGACACCAGCACGCGTAGCATGACCACCGTAGAATCGGGTTTTGTCGACGGGAGAATCCACAAAATGACAGATTGTATCGACAAAATGACAGATCAACATAAGAAATCTGACATTTTGTCGATTCTTCGGTCATCAAAACCCGTTTCTACGGTGGTCATGATATGCACGTTGGTTAGGCACTAACCACACGAAAAAGAAAAGATAAACAAAAATAAAAGAGTTTTTCTTCTAAGTGGCTATGAAACAATACAAAAAAACAGTGTTTGTTTGTAATCGTATTAATTAGTAATTATATACCAATTGTGTTGATCGCAATGGGTTTAGACCCATTGCGATCAACACAGCGGCATAAAATTTTCTTAATTTGTTAATTATTAAGGTTTTTTTTTCCGCACTAGCCCTGAGTCTAGATTTCTGCCTGGTTAGTGACAATAGGTGAGTCTGCTTTCACAAGATACTCAAACATCTGGCGGAGTGTACTGCACATAACTGCATATTCTTTTGGAGTCTACCTACATGGCGGGATATAATATTAATCACGCTAAAATGAAATACCAACAGGCACTCGTAGTCGTAAGTGAGTTGCCATTTTCTGGGCTTATTAAAGATCAAACACTGTTTTAATCTTTCACGGTTTAAAACTAAAGCTAAATGAAAGACGGTAGACAGATTTGTCTTCACCTAATTTTTTTTTTCTATCTACCCGCGTTCTCCAGTCATCCCGCGATCATGGCGCTTGCAACAGCGTCAAAATATCGGGACCTCAGAGTCTATACTATTATTAATTTTATGAAGCTGAAGAGTTTGTCTAGTGAACGCCCTAATCTCAGGAAGTACTGGTTCGATTTGAAAAATTCTTTTAGTGTTGGATAGCCCATTTATCGAGGAAGGTTATAGGCTATAAAATTTTACGCGGACGAAGGTCGCGGGCAACGACTAGTTATTAATAATCACGAAAGATATCCTGTATTTTACGGTACAAGTTTAGTTTACTTATAGATCCTATAAGAAAATATGCATGAATATTTGAATAGACAATTTCCCCGTATCCGTTTTCCCTTTACATACCAGTTACATATTAGATCATATAAAGACGACTAGATTACTAATCAGAAACAATGAGTTCTATGCAAATTCGAGGATTTTCCCTCGTCATCTTTCTGTGGGTTCATCGTAAGTGAACAGTGGGACGCCATTGTGACTACTAAGTAACGATACGGAGGAAAAATGGAGGAAGTTGGCAAAAGGAATTCATAATATGTTGTATTTTTTCCTGTCATGCTACATATTAAAAATTCTGACAAGCTTTCTCGTGAGACGAAAGTGCGTTAGAAAATTGGTTTTTCATTTTAGACGATTTCTCATTTTTTCGATTGTTACAATGAATATTCCAATGGAATTGGGGTAGTTAAAGTTAACATTTTAATTGTAAAATAGTAGGCAACTAACGTCGTATGATGATGATGAACGTCGTATTCTTTCGATGTGTGTGTGTGTGTTTTGTTCTTTTGGTGTGCGTGGGTGTGTGTTATTTTGTATTTTGTGCGTGTATGGACTTTAACTTGACTTTTTTTCATTAAAATGTTGCAAAACCAATTTATGTCTCTCATTGTACTGGAAATCTATACAAAGGGAGACTGTTATGCTGAAAATGTATAGCTTGATGTGTCGCCGTGTGGACACCTACGCCAAAATGAGAAAGTGAAGTTTCTGTGAGATATTTTCGTTTTAATTTGTACATTAATGTTATATAAATACTTAACTCTGAAAACTTTATTAGAACATTTAAGACCACCGAATATATAACGCTAGCCTCCGTTTAAAACTAAAAGATTTCGTAATAACATTTCAGCCTGAAAACATTATAAATCATCTGAAGCCAGGCTGGCTGGCTGAAACTTGCGGACTTGCCAACTTCGCGTCTTGATCAGCTATTCCGTCTATAACTTTGTCTTAGTTTTAATTTGTTCTCAAATTGTGTAGTAATAATGTACATCTGCGGTATCCCTTGCGGACATCACAGACAGGACAAGAAATACAGAAGGACTAGCAATCAAAAAACATAGTTAAATTGACAGTATTTCTAAAACAAAAGAATAAGCTCTTGTACCCATATTGGCCGTAGAACCGATGACCGCTGGGGTTGACGTGTTCTTGAGTGGAGACCGCAAATCGGCAAGCGCAAGGCCGCTTACTATACACGCTAAACAATTTAAAAAAGAAAATTGTAAAAATTAAATTATTGCACAATTATTTTTTTTTTTGGCTTGGTGGAGCGACGATCTTCGCAGGGTTACTGGTAGAACTTGGATGAGAGTGGCCGAGAACCCAGTTGAGGGGCGTGCGATTGAAGAGACCTTTGTCCAGCAGTGGACTGTTGTAGGCTGATGATGAAGCTCTTGTTTTGTTGCTCTAGTCATTTAATTATTCCTGCCAACATTTTTTATTGGGTGATGTTTTTTTTTTAATTTTTATTAATTGATTTTTCTTTGTATTTTATTTAATTTCAAATGCCTTTTCCAAGTTCTTCGCGAAGCATAATATCTTGACAACTTCTAGCATCATTGGCTGGTTCTTCTGACCAATCTGCCTTATCCAATGAACGTAATTAAAAACTTAGCAGCTCTGAGAAAGAGATGCTTTGTAAGACACGTCCAACTTATCTAATTTCATCCTGTTTGTACGAGCACTGATTTACTTTCAATAAAATGTTAAAATTAATATCTCTGTTTACACTGTAGCTTTAATTAGAGGAAAATGTTTCTTATGTCTTATTTGCAGAGATGGATATTGCTATACAGTTTGTGTGATTAACAGTAGGTATAATACAACATTATCCATGATTAAATTTTTCCATGTTTGTTGACCTGCCTTGACTTGTGAGGATCAGATACTTATTCATTTTAATCTATAAAAAAAGAAGGAGGTTATATGTATTCGGCATATTATATATTTTTTTAAATAAGAACTGTCAAAAGTTATAATTCTTAGCCTTGCTTTCTTTAACGGTTGTTTCTTTGTTCAAATTCTTGTCAAAAATGACTGCATAAGTAGTTACTTGAGCATAAGTAATTGTTGTTGTTTTAACTTGACAATAGATACCAGGTTCAGTGTCGATTTCACCAAAAGTTTCACAAAAAGTAAAATTCACCCTTAGAATCAATAGCCATTTAAAAACTACTTATAAAAAAGTTTCATTGCATTTACAGCAATAATCCTCCATGCTGCAGACCAAGTTTGAGCTGATCAGCAAACTGTAAAGGCTGGGGTCACAAAGTTGAGGGGTAAGCTGTGTCCGTTGACTCTTCGGCCTATTCACTCAACTTTTATATTGAGCACTGGCAACTTTGAGAGGACGGTTTTTTTTTAACTAGTTACTCTTGGTCTGTAGTAATGAAATGGGTATTTTAAAATTTTAACGCGACATTCTAACTGGTTTTTGTAGAAATATTGTCGTGTTTCTTGTTTAGGTTCCGCCAGTGATTATATATCCCTTATGTAGCGAGGGTGAGCACTTAGAAAACATTAATGAATACTCTTGAAGAATAAATTTTTATGCCACACTAAATTTGGAATATTTTTTTTTTATAAAGTAATTACTATTTTTATTACTTTACACTGCGACATATTCCTACTAAAATCAGAATCATCATAACAAACAAGGAAACAACATATTTCACTAATAAAACAGCAAAAGAAAACTCCATGAAAACCAAACATACTTAGACAGCCATTGCAGTATGCGTTAAAAATATTCGCAACAAACACGACTGGGACAGATCACACCAGGTCCACACTCGGTCTTTGTAATTTTCAAATAAATAGAAAGAAATGTAAATAAACGTTTTCGATAAAAAAGTATGGAGAAGTTCTGATATTGATCTGCAATATATGTAGACATGAAGCAGGCTATATGTTGAGAAGGAGGCTCAAAGGATACTAACGCTGGAAAATTGTAGACGGTAACTTGCAGACGAACGTTGGGATTTTATAATATTATGTATTTGCAAGACTTGGACCGTAAATATGTGTGTGATGCATGCTTTCCGTATTTATTTGTGAACAAAATAGACTTTGACAAGTAAATCTGATTTCATATCCAAGATTCTGAACGTTTGAGGTCTTCCTGTTGCTAGTATTCAAAGACATTCAAGTGTACCTGTAATATCCATTGTTAGCAGGGCAGATAAGCTGATAACAATATTTATTCACTGTATCACAGGCTCACCACAACCAAGTCCTTTCCAGGGTACGCTTCTCATTCCAACTTCCCGCCATTCGTGGTGACAGTTGACATTAGTGACAGCTACCTGACTGCTTGTGTGTGTGTGACAGTGTTTACTTATCTATTAAAACGATACAATACAATACCTGCTTATTATCGAACACAATTGAATCGTTAAACATGTGTTTTTGTTCTAATAAAGATTATTATTTGTTATGCTTGCAAAGCAACAAAATCATAATCTACGTACAATAACCATCTGGTTGTTGTCGGTCAAATTGTAACGCGTCAAACTTGGCAATTATGTCATTTGGCTCTTTGGTTTCACTGGTACATGGGATCATAGGTCTTCTATGAAATTTATTCTGGTAACCTCTCTATTATAGTATTAAATCTCTTTGCTTGCATCTATTATTAATTTCCTATCTTTGAGGATATTTCACGCCACATCACAATCAAATCAAACTGTCATAACAATTGTTTCGTTTAACATCAAACCTTTTTGCTCAAACCTTCAACCCCGATTCGAAGAAATGAACAAACTCATTTTAGTTCCTTTGTTTTTACAAATCCATTACCTTCTGAGCCAACGATAATGATAAATTACTTTCTTACCCTTGGCTAACAGATTAATGTTTCATTTCCTACGTTTTTGAGTACTTTTCATTTATTTTGAAGTGAATTCTCTTTCCATTAGTAGTTGTACTTAAAGCGTTCATGTTTTATATCGAGTTCCTGTTTACCAAGTAATGATATGGGTGTTAAAGAGTGGAATCCTTGTATTGTCTTTCAAAAGTCTCTTGTCGGAAGAATCAATCCTTTTAGATGATATGGTATTTATTTGGTACTTCGAAGCAAAAGTTCAACAGATATATCAGAATGCTGTCAAAAAAATCTGTCTCGTAAATATCATGTTTAATCTGAATGAAAGCACTTAATGCATTATTTGCTTTACAGCCACTATATAATATCTTCCTGGCCTTGTCCCATGTTACTTGGGATCGGCGACTCACGTTCTTTTCTTCCATTCTCCTTCGTCAACCGTCACGCCATCATTTACTCCTTTTCCTTTCTTGTCATTCCTTACACAATCCATCCATATTTTCCTTACAGTCACTACATCATCGTCTGCCTAGCCTTTTCCAACTATGTTGGGGTAGAATTTCAGTCTAACCGGATGCAGCTGAGTATCAGTATTTTACAGAGAGCGACTGCCTATCTGACCTCCATAACTCATAATTATTTTCAGATTTACACCTACCACTGCTTGCCTTTGCATCACCCAAAGGTTGACTGGTAGAAAATGCCTATGGCATTAAGTCCGCCTCTGTACTTATGTGCTTGAAGTGTTAAATAAATAAATAAATAAATAACTCAGGAGTTTCTCCCCTTACTTTACAGTCACTAATACAAAAAACTTTAATTTTGTATGAAAAGTGTTAAATAACTTATCATACATTTTATTTAGCTTTGTATTAGTTAATATTCCTGTATCTCATTCATATGTCCCAACAAATTGCAGCATTCTTGCGAGCTATCCATTTTGCGTGTAAAATTGTATAAAGTACGAGCGGTATCAAATTATTCCCCATTACTTCTTGTGTTTATTATTCGCAAGTTATATCCAGACTCTAACTTATCGTTTTTATCCTACGTTTTGTGTAGTTCTATATTTGCACATGGTCAACTTTGTATTAGTTGATTGTACAGAACATTCTTGTTCCTTTTCTGTCATGCCATTGTTGAAAGTTTTACCTGTTAGTAAGAGGTTTTAAATTCATCCCTGGAGAATCTCCTGATGGAAGCATGGGCGTCGTTTGTCCTTGTCAAGTCTAATTATATTAATCAAATTTTCCAGTAATAAACTTAATTTAGCTCCAATGTCTCTTCTGTATTTTGGTCTTATAAGAAAGATAAACCTGAAATTTTTGCCAGACAAACCATTATTCGTTCATACATCTTCACCACTTGATAAAACGTCATTAAAATACAGAAGTATAATGAAAAAAATATTAAACATCTCCGTCATACCACTTTCCTTTATTTTAACTGTTGCTGTACCTGGAAACCGAGCAGTTTCCAGTTCTATTGTGCTCACCACTTCTAACTGGTGCACAATGCTTTGCTTTTTGTCAGCTAAAACTACGCCCTTTATTCTCGTCTCGTCGGTTTTGTATTTTGGTCGGCGCTTTAACTTTTCGGTTAACTGGTTAAATGCTTTTTGGCAAATAAATTGCTCTGAATTGTTATTTTTGGCTATGAAGTTAAATGTTTGTTGTGTGTTACTGTTCTCGTCTGTTATGTTATCAATGTGTGTGTTTCTTTTGTCAATTCCAGAGTTTTCATGAGTTTCACGTGACTCCTCTTCTTTGCCTTTGTTCAAATTTCGAATCATTTCATTAAAATTAACTTCTTTCTTTGAATACGTGATTTAATTTTTAGTACTCTTAATAGTCTAGGTACATTTTTATCCAACTGCAGTGGAGCCCAAAGGGAATGTAATGCGTTTTGCAAAACTAGCTTGAATGTTAATAAAATTACTTAGAATTTGCGGTTTTCCCATCAAATTATTGTTATCATTAGTAAATGCACCTATTTATCGGGATGTTCCCGTTAAATAGTAGTAAATAACAATAGTACCAATTATTGCGACACGAACAAAGGCCGGAAAAGCGACAGATAAATTATAAAACTCATCAGAGCTCATTTATTATGCGTCAACAGCTCTGGCCATTTAATTGTTTACTTCATTCTGCCAACTTGTTGTGTTGGTTAAATTATTTTCATGTTCAATTTTATTGTGAATGCCATTAATACGAACAATATAACCAATTAAATATAATAGTACTAGTAGGTAAGCTTACCTTTTTTTTTTTTTGTTTTCGGGGGATACCTTCAAAAGGCGACCGGTCTTTGGGGATAAGACCGGGGAGTGTGGGATTTTTACCGCACTAAAACCACCCCGGTGGTCACCATCCGCACATGAGAGGAGGCACCGTTTCCTCTTAAAAGACCTGTCCGGAGCCCCCTCTGTGCAACGACTGTTAAGGCACATCCCTGGGGCGACTATACAGAGATCTCCCCTGAGCCTCGCTGTGCAAGTGTGCACAACAGCACAGTGGTCACGTGCTGCCGTGCACACTTGCACGGTGATATCCAAGGTCACTCGGTGAGCGCACAGAGTCCCCACTCTGGACGCCCGTGACTCAGTGACCCACCTGCTTTAGGTAAT
The DNA here is from genome assembly GCA_963576755.1 of Noctua janthina. Classification (NCBI taxonomy): domain Eukaryota; kingdom Metazoa; phylum Arthropoda; class Insecta; order Lepidoptera; family Noctuidae; genus Noctua; species Noctua janthina. The sequence continues at coordinate 9,229,625 of OY755068.1, read as the reverse complement.
GCAGGCGGGGTTTCGGCGTGTTAAGCGGCGAGGCGGTTGCCTCCCCGACGACTTCTTCTCCTATTGGGATCGGCTCTCTCACGATCCCGCTCGGCAGCCTCCTTTTGAACCATCACTGTCTCACAGAACGAGGTCACCTCCCTCCAGTTGTCAGACTCCGCCAGCATAGCCCCAACTATGGCTATGTGAATGCCATTAATACGAACAATATAACCAATTAAATAAAATAGTACTAGTAGGTAAGCTTACCTATTATTATTTTCTCATGTTCCTGCATTGTTGATTCCTGGTTTGTAAAAATAACTGTATTTCCTCAATTTTATTGTTTCATTCTTTTTTCTGGATCTTCGGTGTCGGAGAAGTAGGAGAAATGGATACTTTTCAAGCTTGACAAGGACATAAGACTTCAATTAGCCATCAGTCAATTTCTGGATAGATTCATAAGCTCATGCTTTTTCACGCCACCTGCTACGATCCTTATACTCCTTTTGCCTCGTCCGTCCGTCAAATAGGAATCCGTCAATTGTTAGCCGTCCTACTACTTTTTATTCACACCAGACTTGTTTGTCGAACTGCACATATTGACCGTAGCTATATCCATTCATCATTAATCACTTTGCAGCTATTTCTGTAAGCCAATTACTCTGTAGTGACAAAATGTGATTGCTTACGTGATCGCTGAATGTCAAGTATCATGATTAATGATCTGATAACTGGAATGTAATGTAGATTTTCTGGTCCTTTTGTACGGCTATTTTAATTTGGTATGCTATTAAGATAGGGAGTAAGGAACTTTGTAGAATGAGTTGAGGAATGAGAAGAGTTTTAAGAGTCCTTTTCGAATATTTTTATAGTCCTGGGGCCCTTTAATTTTTATGTACCTATGTCGATTCATTTAATTATTTAATGAACTTTCTACAGACTTTTAGAAGCTACGACCTTGGTCGATTAGCAGTTCATAAGTACATCATCATTATTTTTTTGTTGTTAAGATATGGGTGATATACTCGCTTATAAAGCCAAAGAGAGCAGAAAATCTTCGTGAGCATAGGTATTCCTTTCTCTGTGTTGACAACAACTGCAAATTCATTGAACTGATCATGGAAAATAGGGAAAAAGTAAGTAAAATGTCAGGTATGGAAATTTCCAGACGTTTTTGACAGCTCGTAACAAAGGGATACCCCCCTCTTTCGGACAGCTAATTGACTTGACACTTGACAGCTCAGTGTTGCTACTCTAAAATTCTATCCGGTGTTACCAATTTACGACGCAATGGTTTCTCAATTTGTTGTCATTCTTTGTTTTATTGCGAGTTTTCTCATTTTACCGGACTGTACTGTTGTGCAGGTCAGTTTTCTTTTGTTTATTGAATTTTAAACTAGTTACGAATGTCTGGCGAAGTTGGATTGTTTTCGAAGTAAGCATTTGTATGGTAGCTTAGAAAGAAAAGTCTGGAAAGTTGTTATGCAATTATTGTTCTTATTGTAGTATAAATAACCTTGCAAATGTTTTGGTGTAGGTATTGCTAAATAGAAATTAATTGAGGGATCATTTCAACAGCGACGATGGCAGAAAACTCAAGAATGTGTTGGATTGACATAAATTACTGTAAAGCTTTTGTCAATTCTGTAGAATGTCATAATAGAAATACGAAACTCATTGAAAAGAGATAACCATTGAAATTTGACACTCAAAACGGTTGAATTTCATAACATAACATCACGCCTGTTCTTTCCGAAGGGTTAGGCAGGGGTGTACTTAATAGTACACCCACATTTCGCCAGTTATGTTTAAGTTGCATGTAATAAGTGGCGAGCCTATTGCCATCAACCGGACACGAATCCAGACACGGAGTCTAGATTCGTGTCCGGCTGCTACTGAGAAATTCTTCAAAGAAAAACCCAATAACACTTTCCCCGACCTGAGAATCGAACCAAGGACCTCATGCTCAGCAGTTGCGCTTGCGATCACTAGACCAATGAGGCAGTTGAATTACATGGTCAGCTAAATTCAGCAATAAGTGGAATCAAGATTAGTTTCATCGAAAAGATAAACACAAAACAAACGTACTTTTTTATATACTTATCATGTCAGACCAACGATATGTACGAATAGGATTCGAAATCACAGCTCTTAATCAGGGTATTGGCGTAAAAAGTGTAAACAAACGGGGTGGTTAATCCCGCGGCGTTGCCTGTATAGCACGCAGCTTTGTTGTATGTATGTGGGGATCGACCGGACCATTAGCACAATGGGGATGATATTGATTATAGGCTTAATGATTGAATAAATGGTTTAAAATTGAAATGCAAATATGTTAATAAATGAGAACGCAACTGTTATATGTTTCTGTTGGCTTTACTGCTAATTTAAGTGCTTTATGTTGGCAACACTTTTTTCTCTCTCGGCCAACTTTATGTTCGGTGTATAAGTTACTTATAAAATACTTTCCTGCGTATTTCCGAGTTCTACAGTTATTTTTATGATGTCATCCCAAAATATTATCAAAAAACTTGTCCTAGCCAATTAGTTGAGAGTAGCATAACGGAGAATATTAAAAATTTACAGATTTATTTGGAACTAGAAAAGGAACAATGGCATAGGATTAGCATAGCATAGCAGCAGCCTATAATGTTCCCACTGCTGGGACACAGGCCTCTTCTCTATGAGAGGGAATGGGCTATAATCCACCACGCGGGCCCAGTGCGGGTTGGTAGATGTCACATGTCTTCGAATTTTTGGCTCTAGGACATGCCGGTTTCCTCACGATGTTTTCCTTCACCGTTTTGAGAGCAGTGGTGATGAAATAAATTACACAAAGTAATGCGCCTGCATGGATTCGAACCCACGACTTACTGCTCGTAAGTCGGGACCGCCACCGCTTGGGCCACCGCTGCTCTCAATGGCATGGGATTAAGCAAGCTTAAATATAATGTGACTACAATTCAAAACATAACATTAAAAACAGACCCCTAACGTAGTATAGCTTCAAAAATATCTCATATCAATAACAGCAGGCCATTAAAAGCGATACAACAATAAAAATGTCTACAAAAATTCTCAAGCAACAAAACAAATATAAAACCGCAAATAATAACCACCCTCATAAAAACAGAATTCTTTCAAAAAAAAACCTCGCCATTACACCATCTCTCGACGATAACTCCAGTTGCCAAGAGCTGAAGAGGCGAGATACTGGCACGATAGACTGCGTGATGTAGCCACTTGCCACGAGCCCGTGAAGTGACCAATTTAAAACGAGACAGACTACATAAAAATGACCGGCAAAGCCTTCTCAAGCAGCAAAACTAGAAAAAGAAAAACCGCAAAATAATAATATGATGTAGCCTTAGCCACTTGCCACGAGCCCCTGAAGAGGCCAATTTAAGACAAGACAGACTACATATAAAAATGGCTACAAAAAGCACAAAATGGAAACACGAAATAATAACATCCTCTCAAAACGATAGAATATTACAAGAAAAAATCCTCCATTGCCAACATCGGGCACTCGACGGTAACTCCAGGCTCCGAGAGCTGAAGAGATACTGGCACGAGATACTGCACTGATTTAGCCACTTGCCTCGAGCCCCTGAAGTAGCCAATTTGCCCGCGTACCAGACACTCCGCTGCGCTACCCAGCCGAGGTTTTTCGCATAAAATCTTGCTTCATTTGGCAGATTGCCTCAGTTTTCTTTAAATTAGGTTTGTAATTGGGATGTTTTGAGTTTAATGGTAGTCGTGTTTAATTTGTTTACGTGGATTTTGCGGTGAATTTTAGGCTTTTTTTCGTGTAGTTTATGTAGGAAGGTTTTCAATGACATATTATTATTCTAGTTGGCATAATGTTATTCCGTTTGACATTATTGATAATATTTTTAATTTTTTTCTTTTTTTTTTACTTTGACCATGCAGACATATTTTTTTATTTTTTTATTTTAAGTAATTCCAATGACATGCCACTTATTTGTTTGACATTACTGATAATATTTTTCATTTTTTATTACTTTGACCATGTTGACATTTTTAATTTTTTTTTCTATTTTATATAATTCCAATGACATGCCGCTTATTTTAAATTTATAATATTTTGTAGACTAACTATTTGCATGCCCATGTGACGGCAAAATGTGGAGAACATTATTATAAAAAAAAAAACATCTATGTACCTATTACCCATGTTTGCAAAGAAATAAATGATTTGATTTGATTTGAATGAGTTTACGTATTATTTTACATTTTAAATTCTTTTACTAAAACTCACGAGTGGCCATAATTCTTCGACATGAGCATAATCAGCCTATTACGTTCCCACTGCTGCGATATGAGAACTCTGTGAGGTCTGGGTCATAGTCTACACAGCCCAGTGTGGATTGGTGGATGTCACATATCTTCGTTATTTTTAGGGTTCCGTACCTCAAAAGGAAAAAAACGGAACCCTTATAGGACCACTCTGTTGTCCGTCTGTCTTTCAAGACCCTTATATCAGGAACGCGTGGACGTATCGAGTTGAAATTAAAACCATATACTCAGGTCTACAGTCCCTTGAAGCTGTGAATCAAACTTCTAAATTAACGTAAAAAAAGGATACGGGCCGTTTATGCCGCAAAAAATGTAGATTTCAACAATCTCAAGTGAATCAAAATGTATAGGGTACTTCCCGTTGACCTAGAATCATTAAATTTGGCAAGAAGCAATGTCTTACAGCACATGTAAAGGAAAAAATCTGAAAACCGTAAATATGTAATTTTAAAAACATCCTTGGTGCACGAGTGCAACTTGCAGTTGGCTGGTTTTTTTTTAAATTTATGATAGAGGTTTCGCCCAGTCTTTTTTCTTTATAGTTTTAACAGCATTGCATGATTTATTTATTTATTTATTTTATTTGTCTCTTCAACAATGAGTACACTATTACATATAATAAAGTAAAACATTGCAAACTCAAGTCTAAGTGCCCCATTACTTAAAGAAGAGGCATACATGCACTATATTATGCGCCTAAATATCTAATTAAACAATGAAAAAAAAAAGAAGAACTGATTAAAAATACAAATAAAAAAAGAAAAGAAAACAACGTCAGTATCGATACTATTACGTAAGTTAAGGAAAGTAAGGTAAGCCAAACAGAATTAAACTTAAACTTAATTATTTTTCAAATTACATTTAAACAGTTTCTTGAGAGTAGGCACAGATGTATGACATAAGTCAATGTCTTCATCATGTTCCTTGTATACAACATACATTCTATATAATGAGCAATTTTGCCTGAAGTTGATGAAATAAACTATGCTGACTGGCTAATAATTTCACGACACGGGAGAAAAAGAGTCACACCTCACACCTGTAGTGTTGACTTGAGAATATAATGAGCCATTATTTTGAATAGCCATTTGTTTGTGTGAAAATAAGACAGACAAAAGGCAGACTTAGAAACTGAGAATAAAGAACGTCACGAGAAAGTTAAACAAGGAGAAGTGTTGGAGAATTATAAGGAAAACTTACATCAAAACAATAATAATAATTAATAAAATTATAATAAGCTAGCGTATGCCAGCGGCTTCGCCCGCGTGGGGTTCGGTAATTGTCCCAAGGGATCGTTCTACGGGATAAAAAATATACCATGTGTTAATCCTGGTTACAAACTATCTGTCGGCCAAAATTCATCAAAATCCGGTCAGTAGTTTTTGCATGAAAGAGTAGCTAACATCCAGATACCCAGACATCCATACATCTATACAAACTTTCGCATTTATAATATTAGTAGAAAGTAGGATGAGCACTTAATGATATGAAAGCCTATAAAGTTTGATTGTATACTATAACTGATATTTAAGTTTTAAACTCTTGTAAAATGGCATCCACTTAAAAGAACATTCGTTCATTATTTTTTATAATAACGTGAAAAATTACACATTACGTGCTAATGAAATTTAATCAATTATCATAAAGTTAACTTTAACGGTCAATAACAATCGCCTTGTTTACTTATTGGTAACTTAAGTTATGTTGATTACACATAAGCCTCATTTTTAAGAAATTGAAAAAAACCTGTAGGTGTCAATAATCGTGAGTTTCAACTGTTTTGCAAACACGAATTAATAGCCTGTCGCATTTTTTTTATTGTAATTTTTGCGATTACAAAAATATTGTTACCGTACCACCAATTTATTTATTACCATATCCCATCTTTCACATAGACCATCCATCCGTTCTTTTCCCTAAATATCTTACTAACTTACTATAATTATAAATCCGAAAGTTTGTGAGGATGGATGGATGGACGTTTGTTACTCTTTCACGCGAAAACTACTGAACGGATTTGGAAATTTGGCACATAGATAGTTTGTAACCTGGATACATTTTATCCCGGTAGTATGATCCTGTGGGACAGTTACCTAAAATCACGCAGGCGAAGCCGCGGGCATAAGCTAGCGTTTTATAACTAACTGTACTCAACATTTTCTCCACTCCTACGCATCACATACCCATAGCATAACATCCGATTTCACCACCTATTTTACCACATAATCACAAATCAATAAAATAAATCACTTCTGCAAAATCTTTAAAAAACCTCTCACATTTTTGGCTACTCACAAAAAAATTACCCCCTTACACAGCAAGCAGAAAAAAAAATACCGTCCTCATAAAAGGTGCTTAAAAACTTCTTCGTAGGGAGCGAGTGTGAACACTGTTCAGCTAATATTTCATACTTTTATGCTGCCTGTGAAAAGCGTCGAGAAAAAATGGAAGCCAAACACCGTCGGGCTACGGAACATTCTGGAAAGACAGCACTTATGACGATAGATGGTACGCCAGCTCATTAATCGTGCGTTCTACGTGGAAAAATTGCAGAAGTTTGTGGAACTAAAAGTCGGGGGTAAATTGTAGTAAAGACACATTGGTTTAAGAGTTGGGCGTTTCCTTTTAACTTGGAGTGGAATCTTTTATTATTTCGTCCTGAAAAGCGGTGTTTTATTCTTGTTTGAAAGGAGTGATCGACGACTTGAAACACTGTCTTTTGAGCAAAAAAAGTTTGGTAGGCTACATTTAAATCTTTTAGCCCGTATACTGGTACAAAAGATTTTAGAAAAAAAAACTGTTTGCCTGCAAGCTTTATAAGTCACCAGGGCGAAGGTTCCATACAATACGATTCCAACCGGATTCCCTTTAAAAAATGGTACAGTCAGTACTCCATACATAAATAATTTAATCAAATTCAAATATGTACTCCAGCTCACATCTTACAAATATTGACCCTTCGCTACTGTAAGTCACCCATCATTAACTCTGGGAACAGTCTGCCTCACTAAACCACATTATTTCTAAAATCCTACAGTTACGAAAACCTGATCTACATTATATGTAACGTTCTTCATTACTTCAGGAAGACTGGGACTGTCTTTGTCACCTACATTCCTTCTCATTAAGCAAGTTTGTGAATCTCGTCGGAGAACTTCGAGTGTGCCGAGTAAGCGATGTTTAAGACAATTCAGAGGGTAACGTTATGTTACGTAACTTTTCTGCTAGGGTGATTGTGGAGAATGGAATTGTGGCCCCGCACCCCAGTCAGAAGTGACGAGGAGGAATACTGTGTGGTTTTATTCAGTAGGAGACTAACAGATCCCTCCGCCGCCCACGGCGAAGGACATCCATGTAGGACATACACAACAAAAAAGTTTTCAATTGCAGGGTATCTTTTAAATTCGCTGTCAACGCTCATTCTAAAATACTGGGTCTAGAAGCTTGAAATTTTGCTCAAGAGCTCCTTATGAAACAAAAGTGAGCACTTGTGATAGGTTTTTTAAAGTTCATTCCCTAAAAGGATTGAACAGGAGATGAAAGTTTGTATGGAAGTTCGTTATTTGTCGGGCACGAAGCTTGTATTGCTAATAAACCGCGTTAATATTTCATTCTTTAAAATTTCAATCACCCTTTATTTTTCTTTTATTAAGTTCCGTTGATAAACATGTATTTAATTCTTAACTAATAAAATATACGAGCACTTGTGTTACATTGAAATGATGTAATATTCAACATGCAACTGAAAAACTGTGCTTACTTTTCATCCACTTTCAGGTTTTCGCTTCCAGACGAAATCTGTTTACCTTTTTCCTTTTGTCAGCGTGTAAAATTCCGTTTAATAAGCGTTTTTACTTGGCAACTCTTTTGAGTTGCGCCTCTTTTGTTTTAGTTAACGTTTGCCAACTGAAGCCTTGTTTGTTCTTTGAAAGAGTTTTTGGGTTCTTTTTGTTTTGTTGCTACTGAGTTTCCGATGCTTGTTTCGGTTTCAGTTGTTTCAAGTAGTTCTTGGTAGATGACAGGTTTATAATTTAACTTACCTTATTAAGCCATGTCTTGTGGAAATTCTTTTTTAAGACTTTCGAACATTTGTCTCATATCTTTCTTCACATAATTATTATTACACAATTCTGTGAGCATGTCTCTTGCGTCGTAGTATTTGACAATCAGCGAGATAGCAGTGCTACTGAATGAAGGCCGTAGAACATATTTATTTATTTAGATACTTAAACTAAGGCCTTTTTGCCATCCACTGCGCCTGCGCTCAGGATCTGTTGCTCCAGAGCATGGCGCAGTGGTCGATTAACATCGCCGTGGTCGCTGAGCCGTACTTTGTCCCGCCCAGGGATGACTGGGTGGAGGACCTTAGCGGCTCAGTGACCTTAATTGCGTCGGTCGCCGCCGGTACCCCGACCCTTGAGAGTGTCAGGAAGGGTCAGGGGTGCGTAGCAGCACGGTTCGGGGAGATCGTTGTAGTAGGAGTCTACTTCTCCCCGAGCCGAACTCTCGCCGAGTTCCACAACTCCCTCACGGAGTTGAGTGTCGTCATCGGAAGCCATTCCCTCCCCGTGCTTGTGCTCGGGGACTTCAATGCCAAGAACTTGGCTTGGGGTTCTCGTTACACGGACGTGCGGGGTAGAATGGTGGAGGACTGGGCCCTGGAGACAGGCCTGGTCGTCCTAAATCGGGGTTCTGTCCCCACGTGCGTGCGGATGCGGGGCGAGTCGGTAGTGGACATCTCGTTCGCCAGCCCCGCTCTGTCGCCGTGTGTCGTTGACTGGCGCGTCATGGAGGGGGTGGAGACCTATTCCGACCACCGGTACATCCGGTTCGACGTCTCCACCCAGTCCTCAAGCGTGCCGGTCCTACAGGCCCCGAGTGGTCCGCGATGGGCGCTGAAGCAGCTGGACCGGGAGCTCCTCCTGGAAGCCTCGATCGTGCAGGCCTGGGTGTCATCACCAGTCAGGCCTGCTGACATCAACAACGAGGCGGGTTGGTTCCAGGAAGCCATGTCCGAGATCTGCGACGTGGCAATGCCCCGAGTTCGGTCAGGCAGCGCCCGGCGTCAGGTGTACTGGTGGTCGCGAGAGCTGACGTCTCTGCGCAAGGCGTGCGTTGCCGCGCGGCGCCTGTACGCCAGGCATCGCAGGCTCCGCATCCGCCCTCCGGATGCGGCAGCCATTGAGGCGGAGCTGTACGAGGGGTACAGAGCGGCGAAGACCGCCCTCCAAGAGGCTGTCCGGCGGGCCAAGAACTTGGCCCGCGAGGAGATGCTGGAGTCTCTGAACGGAGATCCGTGGGGGCGCCCTTACAAGATGGTGCGGGACAAACTCCGCACCCGGGCCCCCCCGCTAACGCAGAGTCTCCGGCCTGAGCTCGTGGAGGAAGTGGTGAGCGCTCTGTTCCCTTCGCGAGGGGAGCATCCTCCCCCGCCTATAGCTCCGCCGCCGCGTGCGGTGCCGGAAGCGGACCACACCGATGACGATGACGACGTTTCGGAGGTGACTGGGGTAGACCTGAGAGTGGCGGTACGCAGGCTGAAAACCAGAAACGCCGCCCCGGGACCCGATGGCTTGCCTGGCAAAGCCTGGGTCCTGGCCTCTGAGGCTCTCGGGCCCCGACTGGAAGGGCTCCTAAGCGCATGCTTGGAGAGAGGCCAGTTTCCGCTTCGTTGGAAGACGGGGAAGCTGGTCCTCATCCGGAAACCAGGGCGCCCTGCGGACTCTCCGTCCGCATACCGGCCCATCGTGTTGCTCGACGAGGTGGGCAAGCTCTTTGAAAGAGTCATTGCCAACCGCCTCGCCGGGCACCTTGCGGGGATGGGGCCGGATCTTGCGGAACACCAGTTTGGTTTCCGCAAGGGGCGCTCCACGGTGGACGCCATCATGCGCGTGAGAGCCCTCACGACGGGGGACGCGGTGTCCCGGGGCGGGGTCGTCTTGGCGGTGTCTCTTGACATCGCCAACGCCTTCAACTCCATGCCCTGGAGCTGCATTGGGGAGGCACTCCGGTATCACCGGGTGCCAACCTACCTTCGTCGTGTAGTCGGGGACTACTTGACGGATAGGGCCGTCATCTACCCCGGTCGGAGCGGAGAATGGAACCGGCGAGAGATGTCGTGCGGTGTTCCACAGGGATCGGTTCTGGGACCGGCCCTGTGGAACATCGGTTACGACTGGGTGCTGCGCGCCGACCTCCCTACCGGCGTCAGCGTAGTTTGCTACGCTGACGACACGCTGGTACTGGCACAAGGGAGGTCGCACGAGGCGGCGGCCGAAAACATGACACGCGGGGTTGCGATAGTCGTGGAGAGGATCCGGCAATTGGGTCTCGAGGTGGCATTGCACAAGTCCGAGGCCATGTGTTTTCATGGGCCTCGGAATGCGCCACCGTCGGGATCCCTACTGACGGCAGGAGGGGTTTCCATCGGCGTCGGGTCGACGTTGAAGTACCTAGGACTCGTCCTCGACAGCCGGTGGAACTTCGTGGAGCACTTCCGACGTTTGGCTCCCAAACTGGAACGGACAGGGGCTGCCTTCAAGCGGCTCTTGCCCAACCTGAGGGGTCCAAACGCCTCCTGCCGGAGGCTATACGCGGGGGTCGTGCGGTCCATGGCCCTTTACGGGGCCCCGGTGTGGGCGCGTTCTTTGAGGCGGCAAGCTGCCCACTACTTGAACGCGCCCCAAAAGGTGATAGCCATAAGGCTAATCCGGGGGTACCGCACGATCTCCGGCGAGGCGGCTAGCCTCCTTGCCGGATTGCCGCCATGGGATCTGGAGGCGATAGTCCTCGCGCGCCTGCATGAATGGCGCGCGGAGGCACTACGTCAGGGGGAAACTCCGCTGCCGCGGCAAATTGCCGCTCAGCGGACAGACCTCCGGCGTGATCTCATGGCGACATGGAGAGAGCGACTGTTGCAACCCCGTGCAGGGCACGCTACCATAGTGGCGATAAGTCCCCTCTTTGAGGAGTGGCTAGAGAGGCGCCACGGCGCCCTCACCTACCGCCTGACGCAGATCCTCACCGGACACGGTTGTTTCGGGAGGTTCCTGCACCGAATCGGGCGGGAGGAAACGCCCGGGTGTTTCCACTGCGAGGATCGTCCGGAGGACACGGTGGAGCACACCGTAGAGGTCTGCCCCGCTTGGGCGGAGCACCGCCGTGTCCTTGTAGCGGCGATTGGCGGCGGCGATCTCTCGCGTCCGGCCCTGGTTCAAGCCATGGTCCGGAGCGAGAGGGAATGGGAAGCCGTCACCACCTTCTGTGAAGCAGTCATGCTAGTGAAGGAGGTGGCGGGACGTGAGAGGGAAAGAACCTCACGTCCCAGCCGCCGCGGGAGACGCCCTGGGCGTCGGGGGTCACGTGGTGGCTCCCGGCCACCGTAGGCGCGGGCCTGTGGACAGCGAGTTATGGGCTAGCTCGCCGTCCGGCCGTCTTATGACGACAGGCCGTGTCGACGGCGCGTTCGTGTTCCACGCGCGCCTCAAAGAGATGTCAGCAACCGAGTAGGGGTCCGCATTGGGCCGATGCCTGCCAGAGCTGCGGGACTGTTCGAAAGAGACACCGTGGCCCTGGAACACAAAGGGCAAAAAAAGGAGCATGGATGGGTTTTAGTCAGTACAAGTCTGACACTCCCTTCCACTCCGCCCAGAGTGGGGGGGGTCATTTGATGATTTCCCATCCAAAAAAAAAAAAAAAAAAAAAAAAAAAAAAAAAAAAAAAAAAAAAAAAAAAGGCCTTTTTGCCATAAGGGTTAAGTGGTAATAGAAAAATGTTACTATTCAATTAATGACTTATAAGTCATTAATTGACTACATTATAATGGACAAAACTTTTTAATTTTCAATGTGTATAATTAATATTATTTTGAACATAATAATATGTACCTAATATACATTTAATTTAAATGTTATTTTCAAGTGACATTTAAATTTGACGTTTAAAATTCTATTCAATGTATAATTGCATAATTGTAGTAATTGTAGTTACAATTACTACAATTATGCAATCAGCAGTTGCAGTTGTGACATCTTAATTTGTAATTTTCATTTTTTTAGATACTTTTGACATTTATTTATTTTAAATTTTGCGTGCCTATTTCCAGGCAGAATGAAAAGAAATAAACCCCGTGTAGGGCAGTATACGAATACGCACACAATAATAATGAGCGGCTGTATGAACATTACTGGCTCGTACAATGACAGTTACCGATGTGTGCGATGTAAACTATTTAGCTTGGCCGATTGTACATGGCTCTCACCTTTCTACTCCACCTGTATTTTAATTTAACCTGCATTCATTGCAAATAAATGATTTGATTGATTGATTGATTGGTAAAACGCCACTTGCTACGATCTTTCGTACCTTCTACTCCACTTAGTATCGTTCATACATCTGGTCGTACGGGCATGTTACGGTTGCTGGTTAAACAGGGTAGGAAGGGATACTGAAGCTTACCACGTATTCAATACATCATTCAGAACCCTCCACATCAGAATTTGTTATTGGTAATTTAAAAAAAAAACCGCTGTTCCATACAAAAGTGCAATACAGCTACACGGTCAAATTGTATGGAGCAGCTGGTTTTTGTTTTATTCCACCCTGTATATTTATGTGTAATTAAGGTTCTAATATAATACCATTGATGTGTGAACGCTATGTAATACAAGTCATCGTTTTATAGCCAGTTTCATTAAATGGAATAGTAATAGCAAAATGCTTTTGTTATTAATATTGCTAAAAGGAAAAGCTTTCAGGTTTCATTTAAAAACCGCAATTTATTTATGTTGCGTCAAAACTAGGTCACATCCCTCAGGAGGGAGTCAGCTCTGTGCCTCCACCCGTAACGAACAACTAAAAAAAATGCTTGATGAATTGGAAAATGTGAACGGAAATATTAGTAAACAGAGTGTTTGAAAATAATACAACACAAAAGCTGATATTTTATTATAGAAACGTGTTACTGACTGCCTCGTTGGTCCAGTGGTCGCAAGCGCGACTGCTGAGCATGAGGTCCTGGGTTCTATTCCCGGGTTGGGCAAATTGTTATTGAGTTTTTCCATCAGGAATTTTTCAGTCGCAGCCACGGGTTCTGAATTTACGCCCGTTTGATGGAAATAGACTCGCCCCCTATTACATAGGACTTAAACAAAACCGGCGAAATGTGGGTGTACTATCAGGTACACCTCTCCCCAATCCTTCGGGGATTACAGGCGTGATGTTATGTGTTACTGATTAAAGTCATCATTTGTTAGTAAATTTTAAAAAAAAGCATACATTGTGTCTGTATGGTTTTTTCAAACTAGGAATTTCGTCGTCATCGTAGGTGTGTTAACGAACATTAAAACTGACGTACACTAACAGACCCACAACAACAGACTACCTGTAGGCCATACAAGTATTTGTTCCGTGCGGGGATCGAACCCGCGTCACGCCCTGTATGATATATCGAAATCGTTCAGTAGGATGATTTCTGAATAATCTTTTTCATTTTTTCTTATTTTCTAATAATACTTATTCAAAGTTGAACTTATTTCATTAGGCCTGCTCTTCCATATTTTCTCTTTAAATATTTCGAATGTAGTTTTGAGATTCACGCCTATTTTCCAGTACATACCGAAGATTAAGTCATTAGATGTGCCTTCATCATGAGAACAATGTCGTGAGGAAAGTGTTGAGTATGAATGTGGATGGGTATTAGAGTACAGGAAGACCAAAGAAACGACGAATAAATTGTGTGAGGGATGATATGGCAAGAAAGGAGGTGACTGATGAGATGACGAGTAATAGAGAACTATGGTAGAAGAAGACATGCTGCGCCGACCCCAAATAGATTGGGATAAGGCCAGCAGAACGATGATAATGAGGATGACGTGCCCCCGTCATACTTCGCTCGAAAACGAAACAGAGACACGAACATCTTTTGCCGCAGTGTAGCTAATCTAACGAATAAAATCTTTGTAGACCTACATCGATGTTTCAGGATATTTTTATTTTTGTGATCTTGGTTAACACGACGTATCTAATAAAACTGTTTTCTTTGTTCCCAGGTAAGCACCTACCCCGTACCGTAGTTAGGTGCACTGCATGGCATGCTAAGTAAACGAGTGACATTCTGTCTGCCTCGGTAAGATGAACATGAACTATTTACATGTGACGTCTTGTGGTGGTGGATAAAGATGCTCTTCTCAAGCACACCGCAACTGCAAATTGCAGCGGCAATGTCGCTCGACCGCAGCGACACACACTGTTCGTTTTTTTTCTTAACTCTTTAAAAATTCTTCCGATAGATACATAGTTTGATAAACATAGATACTACATTGCCGCCTACATAAAACCCGTCGTGAAGAGCACCTTTTAAGGTTCTATGTTCTTTATTTTTTTATTTAAATGGCTTTTTATATGGCCATGAATTACTATGTTTTTTTTTATACGAGGATTGTCTAAGGCTCTTTTCACACGTTTCGGCTGCCAGCAACAAACGTAGGTGAATGTAAACCGCGTAAAATCTACTGGCGTACGTGTGAAAGCTTTTAGACTAATCCAGCCAGTAGCGGGTACTGGCTGGATAAGGCAACACCTATGCTAAAGTCTGATCGTGTGGAAAGATTTTCCTGAACTGATTTTGAATTTGCACCAAGACTTATAGCAGTCAGATCACGGTATCACGGGCCTATGTTGTAACTAGTATGTGAGAAATAAAATTCAAGTTTTTATCTCTTAATTTTCAATAGTTAGTTTTTCGATAGTTCCTTTGACTATCGAGAAATATTCTTTTAATTAACTATCTCGTGTTGTAATCGGTTGTCGTTGTATGGGCCTGTTATGTGGAGGAATGAGGAAAATGTCGTGAGGAAGACCAGAGAAACGATGGATGGATTGTGTAAAGGATGATATGGCAAAAAAAGAAGGTGTCTGATGAAATGGCAATAGAGAAATATGGAAGTAGAAGACATGCTGCGCCGACCCCAAATGAATTGGAATAAGGGTAAGAGAATAATGATGATAACTATCTTGAAGTAGTGTTGTAAAACATTAAGGCATTTAATATACCGATACCGTGATCTTGTAAACAACTAATCCAGCCGTAATTTTAATCTAGATACCACTAGGGGTGCGCCACTAATAAGCAAGTTTAGTGTTCAAACACACTTTACTAGACAACCACTCAGTACATTATTTACTACATTTTACCGCCCATTACCACCCGCTCGATTGTACCGTTAGCTAATGACTATTATTTTACCGCTATCTCGACATTTTATACGCAAAATTTACGTCAAAATTCCGTATTAGGACTAGAATGAATGTGTTCCGTATTCACCTTCAGTGAAACATAGCTCGTTGTTATTTGGTAGACAATTTCTAGTGATTAACTTTAGCAATCAAAGGTCTGTGTGCAAGGGAAATTGGACTTTGTTGCCTAGTGTTAAGATTTTGTTATGTGGCGGTTGATAATGGCGCTTAGTACATAACGGTTGGTGTTTACACCCTTGTAAGGGTGATGGATAATAATTACTATTGCATGTCGGCTTGTGATTCGTTACTGTAGGAAACGCGATAGGTTTAGCGCGATTAATTAATTTCTGTAATCTTGTTGGTACTAAAGGTATATTTTACACGACTTTGTTAGATTACGTTACTTGACACTGGTGAATTAATCGAGTTGGATAGAATTTTGTCAGTAGGTATTAATATTTTATGCTAATTCTCATTCTAGAAAACTGGCAACCAAATCCTAATTTATACGTTTAGATTCAATTATAATGATTAGGAATGTTTACTATCTGCAAATATCTGATCTAAATGAACTCTTTCATTCAATTTAATTCAATTTCAATAAAAAATAGTAACATTTGTAAATGTTTTCAGTAGCTTTTAGTGAACATCATGTTACTTACAAATAAAATAACCTATTTATAAAACAAAGCAATCATACACATTACATTTACCCTACCATATCTGTCACAACATTTCATAGGCATTACCATTTCAGACTAAGCGCCAACTTTTGACAGCCCTAATGTGTTTTATACTAACATTCAAATTGATACAATTTCAACTTTATTTTGAAAAGTTTAGGCTGCCTTTTCCATTACACAGGTTCCAATTTCATATATCACATTCAAATTGATATAATTTCTACTCTATTCGTGAAATTTAGGATACCTTTTCCATTACACAGGTTCCTGTTTCATATATCACATTCGATTTGATAGAATTCCAACTCTATTTTGTAAAAGTTACGATCCGTTTTCCTATAAAAGCGTGGTTGAATAAATTATCTACAGCATGATGTGCTGTTTATCAAAACTTTGCTTTTATGTCTTAATCTTGTTTCTTGTTTATTTGTTAGGACTTAAACGAGGATTTGAATGCTTTCATTATTAAATAGAAAGTTATAAGCTCTGTCTATTGTTTTGTTGCTGAGGGCCTGGGGTGAGATTATTTTCTCGTTTTGTGAAGGAATTTATTAATCAGGGGTGACTTTAATAGGTCCCAGGGGCATTCTAACACCTCTTTTAGCAGTATTGTTTCAACATTACTTTAGTGTTACATCTATATCCCACTTTTAAATAATAATTATAAAAGGTGGTATGCTCCCTGTTAATTTGTTCCTGAAATAAATCTTGACAGTTCATTAATTTTGTTATGACAAGCCGTCATCGCGTCTTATACTAAGATCCTCTCGAGTTAGGCCCCTTTTGCTTCAGTTATAAGTTCAATCTGACTTGTTCAGATTATTAAAAATAGGCTCTACCTACTATTTTCGTTTAGCATACTTTGGTCTGTGGTTAAACTCGGAATAAACGCCGCCATTTTGTTTTTGAAATACAATTCCACGAATCAATTTCATAAGAGTTACCAACAACTCCCCTTGCTAATGTCACTCTTAATAAAAATGAAAAATAATACAGGGTGGAATGGACACCGATGTGAAAACGGTTACCGTGTAATCAGTACATCATTCTAAACCACATCGAAATTTTTCATCGGTATTTTTTTTTTAATCAGCTGTTCCATACATTTTGTCCGTGGTAGGGCTTGCACTTTTGTAGGAAACAGCAGATATTTTTTAATTACCGATGAATAATTTCTGTGTGGTTCAGATCATTCTGAGTACTGAGTACGTGGTAACCGTTTCGCGACGGTGTCCTTTCCACCCTGTATAGTTTGCTAAACTTTATTACGTAGACTTTTAATAGAAAAAGAAAAAAAAACGCATTTAATTGCGCTAAACATGATGTATATTAAAAAAAAAAAAAAAACAAGGCATTATCCACCCAAACAGTAGGTAATTCATTATTTTTATCGATAGCAATAGAATTTTTATCGTCCATCTTAATGCCCATTGCTGTCGGGCTTTATAAGACGCTATCCGCTGCAGATGAAGGGTTTCCTACTTCTTGTAATCTGGGTAAGTGTTCTAGTTAACCCTTACCTCATTCTCTGGCTAATTTGTGCTACATTTTAAATAGGGTTATTGAATTATCTCATCATCATCATCTGCCTAGCCTTTTCCCAACTATGTTAGGGTCGGCGTCCAGTCTAACCGGATACAGCTGAATACCAGTATTAACATGGAGCGGCTGCTTATCTGACCACCACAACCCAGTTAGTACTAGGTAACACTGGTAAGGCTGGTTGTCAGACTTTTTGAGCAACTGACTACCTAACGACGGTCAAAGATCTACAAATGACACCCGGGACCAACGGCTTAACGTGCTTTCCGAGGCACGGAGGAAACTCGGATGTAATGGGTCCACATCACACACACATCCACACACCAACCTAGTCAAGCACGGCTTAACCTAAAGATCGACCCGAGCGGTTGTTATTATTTAGCCACGAGCTCCTTGGTTATTGAATTACGTAATCGCATTTAATTAGCTTAAAGGTAGTATGTCTGTGTATACTTAACTAACCTAAGAATACTAAGTAAAGGATTTTTATTTTATTCACATCGTCATTAAGTAAGCGCCAAATAACTTGAATGTTCCTAAGAAAATAGTTAAGATCATTAAGGTACTCACAATTTGTCCACGAATTTCAGGACTGTAAACCAACAAATCTTTTAAAATAAAAACCTAATTTCGTTTTTCGTCCACTCTGTATATATTTTGTTCGCCAATTTTTTTTTAGGGATTTCAACAACATATCGATTTATCGACTATTTTCAACGACCCATTAAGTCGACGCAATCCCTGTTATCACACATGTACCCCACTCACAAGCACATGAAATATTAATGCAATCTAGCTGCACTAATAAATGCACTGCACCTACCTACCTACTGCACGTATAGGTACGGGTATTGATCCCCGTGCTCGCAATCACTGCGTTGGGGGTAACCACGGATATTGCATTTCCACCCCCGACCTTAGCTCGTAATGCTATAATTATAAACTAGGTGCTACGTTCATTTGTTTTAATATAGTATCTTGGGTTATTGTGTTTTGCTTTTAGAGTTGATTAATTTGTTTTTCTTCTTTATAGGACGGACTGTTGCTTCACGCTAATAGTGTGGGTACTTTAAATGATTATGACCCTGATGGCTCATGAACGCGGTTTAGAAGAACGCACGTCTAAAGCGCGTTCAAAAGCCGTCATTGTCTTAATTGTTATGTAATATTGAAGCTCTTGAACGCTGTTTAGATGTGCTGAATGCGTTCAGTTAAATTAGTGAAATTCGCTCTAGGACTTCGATAATATAATTTTTAGACGTCGTTTGTGGTTTGATGGCTCCGATAATTAATTCTACCCTTATTTAAAAGGTGAGCTACCTTGACCAAGGTAGCTTCTTATTATTATGCTAAGATTGAATAAACAAAAATCCGTCATCAGCTGATATGCCCCAGGCAAGGCTTATAAAAATCTTTAAATAATTGGGAGACCTCATAAGGAAAGCAATGATCCACTGTATCGCAGTCAGTTATACATTTTTGCCCATTTTTAACCAAAAACATGGAAACTCCATAGACAACACAATGAAGCCATAAAAACATTTTGAGTTACGAAATATCTCCAAAAACCATAAAGTGACAAAGCTGAATATTTCACAAGCGAATATTTTTTCAACAGGCGTCGTAAACAACGGGCTGGCAATTACCATAGCGTAGTGTTGCGATAAGTCGATAATGTGTGTGTTATTTGTCGATGTGTCGATGAAACATACCGATTGAGGATGGAGATGTTTACGCCTGAGGCTGTGCGATTCATGCGGGACTGGTTTATCGATAAAAGTTATTGTGGTTTGAAGCCAATTTGACTGTGTGCTTTTTTGTATTAGCACAACTAGTTTCTGGGTACACAGCACAAATACCTATTACCGTATTTAATTATAAAACAATGTGGGGAAACAGACATATCAATTATTTTTGAAACTTCTTCTTTTAAACACTTCCTTTCTCATAGTGGAAGCCTGTGTCCCAGCAGTGGGCACTTACAGTGAGAGCAGTGGGATTATGCTGACTGATTGTGCTGATATTTTATACTCAATCACTAAAACGATTCATGATTATGCTGAGTTTTAACGCAACATCACACCTGTAATCCTCGAAGGGTTAGCCAGAGATGTACCTAATAGTTCCACATTTCGTCAGTTATATTCAAGTGTATTCGCGTATATTAGGGCGCGAGCCTATCGCCATCAATCGGGCATAGATCCAAAATCCGAGGTCGCTTCTGAGAAATTCCTGATGGAAAACCCAATAAAGCTTTGTTGAATTTTATTATTCTCAAATTACTTGAAAGACACAAATTTTAAAATGTGTAAGATCTGCCTGTCTTTGCTTTACAAAACCTGTATTTTTTTCTCTGGATACAACAGAATACTTCATTTTTCCAACTACTTATCTTTCCGCACACGTTTAAAACTTCCCCCACAAAAATGGGTCACTGTTTCCGTATCTAGGTTACTATTCATGCACTATTGCAATTTTTAAGCCCAACGCGATTTATGTAACTTGAATCCGAGCCAACTTAATCCATTATTTACACCGCTGGGGAACGCCTGGATGATTTTGAAACACATTCATTTTAACTTGCTTTTATTATTGAAATAATGTTACATGCATAATACTGAGCTAGCTTGCAGTTCAGCGGAATAGAACAAATCATTTATCAATATACAATATTTTATGATGCCATCATATATAAAAAGACATATCATATAATTTACATTCTTCCAACTAAATTACATAAGTTTCTGCAGTGAGAATCTTCTTACTGATAATTTAGAGAAAGAAATTTCCCTTGGAAGCACCTACTTCTATAGAATTTGACATTTTTGTGCAAATACGTCTCACGCCACTGCCTAACCCCCTAGGTGATTACAGGCGTTATTTTATGTTGTATAGTATGTAATGATTGAAAGCTTAATATCACTCACTCAACACAGCACCGCATCACCAAATCAACGCACCGATTAATAATGTACCAATTAATCAACACTAAGAGCCGGTCGCGACCTCTGGTGATGCGATTAATATCCAGCGAACCGCACGCATCTCACTTGTTTCCTTCTATGAGTACTGTCACTCCGCAAATCGTATCTCCGAGATTCACGGTACCTATGTTCTTTCATTTGTTTTATTCCGCAGATACTGTGACACGCATATACTAATTTTATATAAAATGAGACATACTCGTGGAAAATTTCTTGTGTCGTTGTGACTCAGTGTTGCTAACGTTTGGTTTCAGTAAAGTCAGCATCATCGTACAAAAATTACTAATAATACAAAATTTTTACAAATATTTTTAAATAATTTATACTTAGTTGTTACATCATTTTTTTGTGAAACTGGACTAATTAAAGGGAGAATAGCAAAATTAACAATTAGTACCAAATATTTCAAGTGGTAACATTGCAATAAAAAGTTCCTTGCTTGCGGGATAGATGGCGCTTTTCGCAATAAAAAAATGTTTGCGTTGCCAGGGCGTGGTCAAACACTCACACGCGTGTCACTTGAGCGTTTAGGTTGTGGCCATCGATATTCATGTCCCATCACTACGTATTGGTTTCGTAATGTCAGACGGCGCGATAACTTTGCAGCGCCCGCCCACGCTCGATCATAATGTAATCATTGCTGTGAACTCGGCTCTGTTGTACTGAAACGAAATAAACTGTGATCAAATGTGATCCAGTTATTTTGTGGGAATTACCTGCAATTCCATTGGTGTTTGAGGTAAAACGTCGAGAAAACGACATGAATTTCTCTCAAAATGTAGGCTCTTATTTACGATCAGGGAATTTGGAGAAATTCAGAGGGCTTACACAAATATTCTACTAGCAGTGATATTGACGGAACAGTCAAAATTGTTTTGAATTGGCATACGCTACTGAAAAACTTTTCATAATGGCGTATTAATCTCGTTGAAGGTTGTTGTATTGTACTAAGTGTCACCACCACTGCTCTCAAAAAGGGTGAAGGAAAACATCGTGAGGAAACCGGCATGCCCTAGAACCAAAAATTCGAAGACATGTGACATCTACCAACCCGCACTGAGCCCGCGTGGTGGATTATAGCCCATTCCTTCTCATAGAGAGGAGGCCGTGTTTCCCAGCAGTGGGAACATTATAGGCTGACTATGCTTATGCGTATGCTTAACCATCTCTTATCTTATTATCAATCAAACCCGTCAATCTCCGATTCACGGACACAACGTTACAAAACCCCATCCCACTCGCAATCATAATCAATGCGCTGAACATCTTTATGTATAACTCAATTGATGTTAATGATACAGATGTGAGCCAGTTTCGAGTTGTGAGGGATTTTAGTGTGTCTGCATTTTCGTGTGATGCAAACGGGCGTGAAGTTGAAGTAGCTATTGAAGTTGATAGGACACTTTTGAACGCCGTGTTTTACAAATGCTGTTTATATCTTCGTTACAGTGTTTACCTCTTTTGCTTTCTTGCGATATTCTTTTGTCTTTTAACTACAATAAAGAAGAAAGAGAAAGACCAATAAAGAGGGTAGACCGATTTGTCAGCTCATAAACACCCACCCGCAATAACTTCAGTTTATCCGTGATCATGGTGCTTGCAACAGCGCCTAAATATCGGGAACTCAAAGAAAACAATAAACATTTTAAATATCCCGTTTTCTAGTTATAATAATTTTAAGTACAATGGTTGCGAGCACATGATCACACCTGATTTTTTCCCCGACTACGGCGAAGCCAAAAGGAAGGGTTATGATTTTAGCAGTCTATGTATGTATGTTTGTATTTACGTATATTCCTCCGTACCTAAACTACTAAACTATTCATCCGATTTTGATGAATAAGGTGTCAATCGATTCCAGGCCAGGGTAACATAGACTACATTTTATTCAGTAGTGGGGTTTTTTAGTTGTAGTATACCACACAAATTCTTGTTTTAGTACTTAATAGGTATGATTTAAATCATCATACATGATTTTATTAATAGCAGTCTGTTAGTATTCCAGTACAGGACAAAGATTCTCTCATGCATAGACATCAGCAACGGTGGTCAACGTTCTTACATTCCTGTCAAAATACTTATAAGTCAAGTCGTTTTGTTTGTCCCCTTGATGGGGTAGAGGTTGTCCACAGTATCCACAGTAGGTAGTCCTCCATCGCCAACGGTCTTGGCTCACTCTATGAATCTATGGAAGCAAGAATAATGCCAACGAAATGCTTAGACAATGCTGACTATGTCTGTGGCCACTTAGAAACAAGACAAAGAGTAGTCTAAGCCGGAAGCCACACTGCACGCTACAGTAAACGAAGTTCTGCCTTTAAGGAGTTCAGCGCAGTTCAACAGAACATAATACGGTTTATATGTATTTATGTATCACACAGTTTACAATACATATGTGGGTGCGATGCGTCGGGGCAATAATAGCAAGTCGTTTGAGAAGAATTTTGACGCTTTAAAAGGTGATGTAGATACTCAAAAATTTAAAAAAGGAAGTAAGTACGATTGAAAATGTGTTCGCTTGAAGTGATTGTCATATTAATTTGGAAGAACCCACTGTATATCCATTTAATTTTTGGTATAGTTAAAAAAAATACGTGTCGTATAAGTACAATATGGCCATAATCATTCGGTAGTGTTGCCGTGTACAAAATTTATCGTCGAGTATCGTCACCCACGCGATTATTGTCTGCGAACGCGGCAAACAGAATGAATGCGAATGAATGTTATAGTGTAGTATCGGTCGATTGTTTCATTCAGTTTTAGACCTTTGTTTTTAACAGTTTTACATTAAAAACAACAACATTTTACAATTACAATATATTGTAAAATGAAACTTAATGGAAAAAACTTTGGGCATGTAATGTGGAGGTATGAGGAAAATGTCGTGAGGAAAGTTTTTAATTATGGATGCGGATGGCTATAAGAGTAAAGGAATACCAAAGAAACGATGGATGGACTGTATAAAGGATGATATGACAAGAAAGGAGGTGTCTGATGAGATGACGAGTAATAGAAAAGTATGGAAGAAGGAGACATGCTGCGCCGACCTCAAATAAATTGGGATACATCATCATCATGCTCTTGCAATGATCATGTATAATGAAACTTAACTCGTCATTTATGTCTTCGCCAGTAACACAGTACCTAGTAAAGTTTGTCGTGATCATATTAGCCTCCTAATGATCTACGTAAACGGTCAAAAGGAATTGAAACTGACCACGCTTGATGGCATGTCCGCTTGATGTTTATGACATGTCCTCTTCACCTTATCGTTTCCTTTTACGATAACTACAGTCGAGGAAAGTCTGCCTGATGTGTCTTAGATGCACCAACTCTACACTGAAAAACTTTGGCACCTATAAAACATCGCATCGCCGGCCAAAGCTTATTTAAAAAAAAAACAAAATATTCAGGCTACTTACAACACAGGTCGCTAACAATCTCACTATCTTGTAGCTGATAGATATCGCTGATCTATCTGAGAACCTTTAAATGGTCAGGGAGACAACAAATAAACTTAGAGGGTGCCAATTACTCCGCCTGACAGATAGCTTACCACACCCACCAATTTTAAAGAACAAAGTCCATAACAGAGACCTAACCGCACATAGTTTCCCAAACTACACAGTTTCGACCCAAAAAAAGCGACTACATGAAATAATGATAAAAGTAACACATGTGTATAGATGCAACAGATGTTAACAATACTAAGAGTTTTTAATAAAATTGCTCGTCTCTCTGGCATAGCGCCAGCCGTGCAATTGCCCCGGCCATAGATTAAGCAAGGCTAGTTATTGGAGAGAGGACACTTCTTTGTCAATGATGTAGGGCTTTTTGAAAATAGTGTGTAAATAGCGCGAGAAAGTCAAGTGTGTCGTACATTTTCTGTTCGTCTTGTCTTATGATTTTCACGATATATCATAATTCCCGTATCCTAATTTACTTGATCTTGTCTTTTTCTTCCTTACATCTCTATGGCAAAGTCATCCTGATATACCAAGTCTCTTGTCAATGAACGCTCTTAAAAAAAATGCTTTGGCTAATGAATGTGGATGGCTATAGGAGAAGATCTATAGAGACACGATGGACGAGCTGTATGTAGAATGATGACATGGCTAGAAAACAGGTGACTGCTGAGATGACGACTAACAGAGAAGTATGGACGAAAACACGCTGCGCTGACCCCAACTAAATTTGGATAAGGGCAAGAGCATCATGATAAAGATTACTACATCAAAATGTTAATAAAAACACAAGCCATAATCTTTTCCACACACACACCGAACTTCACCCATATCTCTCAAACTAAACCACTTACACATCTATATTAAAACAGTTGCCCACAGAAAATTGGAAACCTTCAACTGACCACTACAATCGAGTATCTTATCTACAAACTTAGTCTTTGTCCCGCGGTCATTGACCCCGCCTAGAATATCAGATGGCGACGCACCGATAATGTGTAGATTGTTTAGATTATCTATTGTTATTGTTAGTTTGATGTATCGGTGCGATGTATCGATCGAGCTCATTCGATGCGTAATCGAGTAATCGGTAAAGGTTAATTAGTATCCATCCTTATCGCTTATCGGGTTGTGAGATTAGGAAAATTGACATTATTTGATATTTGATATGAATTGATTAGTGATTGGGGAATACTGCGATTAATTTATTATCAGTGATTAGCTGTTGTCCGCGACCTTCGTCATTGTGAAATTATTATGAAAATACTATAATACCCGCTTTTGCAAAATTTTTCATTGATGCTCCGCTCCGCGTAGCATGATAGTATATGCCTATAGCCTTCCTCGATGAATGGAATGATTGGAATTCTGTATCCAATACTAAATGAATTTTTGAATTCGAACCAGTAGTTCCTGAGATTATCGCGTTCAACCAAACTAACTCTTTGGCTTCAAAATATTAAAATAGATCGTAGGTAATTTAGAAACAACGAAAAATAGTACAGCTCCAGGATATAAAAGGTTTACCTAATAATAATTTGGTTTTAAATGTAATATTGATCCACGGTTATAATAATTTATCTACCAATATTAATCGTTTTGTCTTTGTTCTGTCGACTACAACAGACAAATTGTATAATTATTCATAAACTAAATAATAATTCAAAACCTCGAAAATGTTTTGATTGTAATTGATCGATATTTCGATATCGGTTTCAATTTCGCGTTCAACTTGATTGAAACCATTGACAGTTTCCATTTCAAATAATCAAGTTATGTGAACGAAGCCATATTGATTTCAGTTATGACAATTGATCATGAGTTAATTGTTAGCGAAATATGCATAACTAGGCTGGACATTGTTGTTCAGTTGATTAAAAATTGTCGGTCGCCATGTTTTTTTTGTCAAGCGCTTGTCTATGGTAACTAAAGTCTTTGATCCTTTTTTTTAATCGACTTTGATAACTAGACGAGGAAGAACCTGATAAATTCAGAGATGCCACATCTAAAAGTTATTACCGAATGGAAGATTATATTTTTGTCAAAAAGTTATCTTAAGATTATAATTTTACGTAGGTAACCTCTAAAAGCATTGTCTCCATATGTCAACTAATAAAATATTATTTGTTCCAACAAGAATTTATAAAACCAAAGTCAATGGATTAGCATAAAATAAAGTTTATTACAAAAACAGCTCATGTAGGGTGTCTATAGTTTGGGAACTATTGGGACATTGTGAATTTATAGTCAACTTCCTTATTCGAGATTGTCCGACAAAGAAATGAGTCGAAGAAAGAAAACAGCGATTCAGCGAAAAGTTTGTAAAAAAATAAGATTCATTTGTTTATTACACCAAGGTTACCGACGTAGCCCGAAGAATAGCCAAACTCAAGTAGCAGTGGGCAGGGCACATTGCTCGCAGAACGAAACGAAAAGTTCTGGAGTGGCGACCGCGAACTGGAAGACGTTGCGTTGGATGGCCTCCCACTAGGTGGACCGATGACCTGGTAAAGGTTGCAGGGATCCGCTGGATGCGAGACGCACGGGACCTAAGGCCAGCAGTGAACGTCTTTCGGCTGAAATGATGATGATGATAATGATGTTTGTTACACTAAAGTTTGCATCAGCATCCTGAGAACAGTAGTGGTGGGCTTTAGCAGTCCAATCGTAAAACTTTTCGTGCGGAGGATATTTTTTACTAACATTAGATAATAAGTTATATTAATTAAATTACTAACACTCTATGGATCTTCATAGTTTTCCGAAATAAAAATTATTCATGTATTAACCCTTAATTGGGTGCGCCTAAAAAGTTACGTAACCGGTCATTTGGGGTGCGTGACACCGATCATATTAATCAAATACGAAATACTCGCAAAATCACGATTATGCTCGATACTTGAACATAAAGGACACGTGTTTTTATGAAGCTAACGGGAATTTCACCGCTCAAAATGCTGAATTTAAAAAGTTGTAAACTTTTAAAGATGCACTGGGGTGTGTAACACCCCACGCGACCAATTAAGGATTAACGATCACTGCTAGACTTAAGCTTCTCCCAAGTCACCACACAACACCACAGCACCCACCTTACGCATGCTGTCGAGCCTAGCCACACATTCAGACACCAATATAGGCCTTTCCAGTAAAGCATTGCCACCCATCAACTCAGCCTACCGCAATCCGTATAGAGAATATCCGTCATCTCTCTAACAGCTGGTCACGGCAGACCTTGGCATCGTGTGAACAGCACCACCTTCCAGTTTCCGATAGCTTCCCTATATGGCGACTGAGTCGTGCGTGCTATGTTATGTGTAGCTGTGGGACTATTTATAGTGAGTAGTAGATTATTAGCAGGGTTTAACATAATCTCCAGGAAGGTTTCTTGTAGCCTCAGGATTAAGAGCGTTTATACAGAAAGTGGGCAACGTCGCAAATTGCTGTCAAATATTTCGCTGTTTTGATTAATTTGGCAATATTACTGTATGGAAATAAGAAATATGGCTAACTAGTGAACTAAAATATTGATTATGAAATGCAATAATTAATATCGTAACACCGAATATTTAGTTTTAGATTAAAAAAAGTATTTGGAAACTTTGCTTTTTTTACGCCTACAACGGTAACAACATCAAATTCAGTGTTATAATTGCAATTCATTACAAAACTAACACGAAGATTACGTATTTAATCTGCGTCATACAATAACACTGAGATTATACAACATTAGTTTTAGTAATTGCAAAACCTGAAATACGTGTCTAGTATTTTTATGTAAAGAATCTATGTACAAAATTTCAAAACTGTATCATGAAAACCACAAAGTTATAAGCTTGTTCTATTACCTGGTTGTCCGCACAAAAACCTGGTCACCACACGGTGCAGCCGCGCGCGCGCCTCCAGCGTCGTCTTGATCTCATTGATAATAATAATTTGGAAGTAGGTACCTAAATGATTGCGATAGGTACTTAGTGTCGCTCGGTGTCCAAGTTGTAACCTTTTTAAATATTTGGAACAAAATATAACATGGTTTAAGAATTATTGGAATCGATTCAGTTACTAATTCTGAACAAACTTTATTCAGGTTTCGCATATACTAAAAATAATGTTGTATAACGGTAAAACATAACGTTACGACCTTCTATCACTAAATGTCGGAGCACCTTATATGTAATGACGTATGTAAACATATAAGTATTCAAAACATATGTATGTAAAGCGTTTTCCCTAAATCACTCGTCAATGATTACTCACATTGGGGAAAATGTCGGGGAATCTTGTCAGTACAAACGTAATCAAGTGTCATCAATATCATCTCTCAGACGCACGTGGACTATTCAACTGATGTTTCCTCGTATGTATTGACAGGTTAATTAACTAAGTAATCGTATAATCAGATAAGTTGCTGGTATATGAAAAACAGAGTGTGAACAGACCCTTCACGAAGCCGTCAACCAAGCATTCTGTACATCAAACTAAGTATCTTTACGCAAAAATTATTGCTGGGAAACGACTTTTTTTGGGGTGAAAAATAAAGTTTTACGATAGGACTCAATGTGGATTTTATAGAACGCACTCAAAACATTGTGCTGATGGATGGATTGAATAGTACAGGGATCATGGAGGTAAATATCTTACATTAAAAACAGGTATTTAAAAAAAAAACTTGTGAAAAAGTTGGATCTTTGGCCCCCAATATCTCTGTAACTAGAAGGTTCCCAGGTATAGTCTAGAACAAAAAAAATATCGCAATGACGGGGAGAACAAGTAGTGCCTTTTGGCTTCGTTAATGAAGGATAAGCCGATACATATGTCTGATAAACTCAACCCAACTCACCTTTATCTGAGTACTCAGCACCGATGAACCAGAAGATGATGGGAACCTGGGAGTAAAGAAAAGGAACTTTAGACATCAAGTCGATACTATGGTCTACCTCAATATTAAATACTACACTACTTAGTTAAAAGGAAACAGTGTTCAAGAGAATCTGGAACAAAATCTACATTATTTATGACACCAAGTCATCGTTCCGACTAATTGCAAAATGATTAGTACTCGCTTTACCTCTTGGTCTGAGGAAAAACATGGCCGTCACAGTTCCACAGGATCTGAAGCAATCATGTAACGATGCATATTCAGCAGTTGCTTTATTTGAATGGAATCGTTTGTTTGATGATGTATGGACGGTGTGTTGACACAAGTGCTGTTAAATTGAATTGGTATAATTTTCCGTGTTGGTTTGCATTGCGGATGTATTTCGATTCCGCGTAGTTTAAATCATTTGAAGACAATTTCGTTTCTATATTTTGATCTTGAGTTATAGGAAACCTTAATAAGGAATTATACTTACTTATGGCAAGTAACTGGAAAATCTGATAGGATAAGCATAATCAGTATATAAAAATCCTACTACTAGTATTCCACAAAATTTCATAACGATGCAATGTTATATTTTTGAACTAGCTATGCCTCGCAATTTTACCCACCGCTTCTGGCTTATTTTCTTTTGCCTCGGCTCCTATTGGTCGTAGCGTGATGTTATATAGCCTACAGCCTTCCTCGATAAATGGACTATCCAACACTAAAAGAATTTTTCAATTTGAACCAGTAGTTTCTGAGATTAGCGTGTTCAACCAAACAAACAAACTTTTCAGCTTTATAATATTAGTATATTACCTAGACAAAGGACTTGGAAGATTTTTGTATGAAGCCTGGCCGGCCTTACTTCCGCAAGCCTATGAGCTATGAAAGTTCAAGTCCATTCACTGATGGTATCTTCAGCACAACTTTGATAGCTTATATCTCGGAAACGTGACACTATAGAACATTTTGTCTCATACAAAATTTGTTTGTGTTGATGCCAGCTATCGATTGATATAGGTTTTATGTTTTATGCGTGGCTGATCAAATCAAAGTTGTGTGAATGGACTTTAAGTTTGATAGCTCCTATCTCGGAAACGTGACACAAAAGAACATTTTGTCTCTTACAAAACTCGTTTGGATTAATACTAGCTATCGATTAATATAGGTTTAATGTGTGGACTTTGAAAAAAAAAATGGTGGACGGTAGCCATTAACTTCAAACCCTTTTATGAACTAACGACAACAGTCACTTCCAAAAGTCTTTTTCACCCAAAGAACCTTTCAGACAATCTTTCACAAAACCTCATTGCCGTCTCGTTATCCAGTAACTACATCCGTCTGTACACGCCCTACCACAGGAGACGGCGAAACGTCAGCCGAATACTAATCGTCACTGCTGATCGTACAGTCCTTTCAAACTTATTTCACATCTGACAGCTGTAATCCAACAGCAACCCTATATGAAGAGAATAAAGAACGCTTTCATTTTGACAGTCTTGTCAGTGCAGTGGTATCAACTCAACCCCAACCTTATTTTTACGAAGTTAAAAGGTACGTTAGTCGAGTGGTCGCATGCGCGACTGCTTGTTCGATTCCCGGGTCGGGCAAAGTGTTAATGGGTTTTTCCTTCAGGAATTTCTCAGTAGCAGCCGCGGAGTCTGGATTTGTGCCCAGTTGATGGCAATAGGCTCGCCTCCTATTACATAAGACTTAAGACATAACTGTTGAAATGTTGGTCTACTTTTAGGTACACCTCTGCTTAACCGTTCGGGGATTACAGACGTGAAGTTATGTTATGTTATCAAATTGAAACTGATGAAAAGTATGTATTTTTTGTCTAGCCTACTTTTTGTCCCACTTCTGGGCAAAAGTCTCCTCTTTCAAACCTCTCGATCCTGTGCGATCTCTGGCCAAGCTTGCTCCAAAAAACGTGATGATATCGTCACACCACCTTCGCCGCGGTCAACCTCGACGGCTGTCCTCCCTCAGGCGTCCAGTGAGTGACGATCTTTGCCCATCTCTCCAGGTATATGAAAAGTCAGGGAGGTATAATAACTGTGAAAGCACTGTAGGAATGTCTAGGTTACATTCTTCTTGGCTCTGGCTAGACTCTGATTACTCACGTAAGTCTAGACTTGAAGTTTGGCCTGCGGGGAATAGCGGGGAATTAGATTTGTTGATACTTGATACTATTTTAGGACGTGTTAGCTCATTGTAGCGCTAATTGCAGTTATTTTAGGACTGCTTGCTTTCCCGTAATAAAATCTTGCTGAAGTTGCAATATTTTAACTTACCTCTGCTGGGACAAGGCGTTCTCTCTGTGATATGGAATGAGCCATAATCCACAACGCGTGCCTTTGCGGCGTATTTTACCTTGAATACTATAATTATTATTATAAAGTGGCCAAGTTTGTAAGTTCGGATGTAAGGAGTAATCTCCGGAACTAATGATCCAATTAAAAAAAATCTTTTACTGGCAGAAAGCTACATTATTCGTGGGTGCTATAGGCTATAAATTAAATTTATATCGTGCATATTAGCAGAGCTATCACAATTTTTGCGGACGATGTCGCGGGCGAACTGCTAGTCCTCTATAAAATTTCGGCTTTAAATAACTGAGACCAAAAAAGCAATGTCCTCATCATTGTACCATGTTCCACTTTTATTCCACTCTTACAGTTTATATTTTACATTCAAATCAGTTCGCTTAACCCATGCAAATGGCATGCTTTAATAGCCCACCGATCCTCCGCAGACATTCGTCATGTGTTCCCTATATGGAACATATACTTAGTAATTATAATGACGTGTGACCAATCAAGTGGAACTTGATGTCATCGGACGATATTCTCGTTATTTGCACTAAGTCGGGTATCGGAAAAGTAGATTTTATCATAATGTCGGGTAAACTGGAAATGTATGGTATCGGGTGCATTTTAATTAGATTATACATTGGTAATCAAATAGCAGTCGTCGTGTGGGGATATGCCCTCATTTTTCTTCGTAAGTAGTTTTCACTTGCTCGCATAGCGTGAGCAAGCATACTAAGCGTGAGCTTTGCACTTAGACATGTTCCCGTCTCTTTGTTGCACTTACCTTTTGACAGTTTTGCAGCAGTGACAGGAATAACGTTTGGCTAAAGTATGAGATAAGAAACATTCACAGATCTAGAACTTAATGGTAGAAGTGAGGACAAGTTACAATTAAACACACAAAGCCACAGACAATGTCACCAAACTCCACCACGAGCTGCACATTGTGGCCTCGTATTATTCAAGTTTCGAACAGCGCAATAAAACACGGCTGTACCATAAATACAAGGCGGCGCCAAACTTCGGCACTTGAGGACACGACACTGTCCGAAATAAGCCGAGCATTCTAGTGGCCTTAAAGTTTGGGCCACCCGAAGAAAGATCACCTAAGTTATCCAATATAACTGAACATTTGTTACCGGCTTGTACCGCAGATATTAAGATTAAGGAAAGGGTATTTTGCGGTGACGGTGGGGTAAAATCTTGGGGAACTTAGAAGGAAAATTTTGGAGAGTTTTCCTTAAGTCAAGGATAAGTACGAATAATTTACACCTCGACCTACGTACTGGGCCCTAAAAAGTATGAAGCAGATACATGTACCATCGATACGAAAATAAAGACCAATGATTCCGATTAGTTGAAAACAGATACAAAAAGCACCTATCGCTGTTTTCTTAAGACGGCACTCGGGTTTTAAGTGGAAGTTATAAGACATCTAATAAAGAAAAGAAAAAAAACTTATTTATTTGGCACTTGCCACAAGTACACACAATTAAAAATAAGAATAAAAACTTAAATATAAACAAAAGAAAAAGTTAATATTGTGTGTCTCACTTTTCTCGTCGTATCTCCGACCTTCTAATTCTTAACGGAAATAAATATCTTACCACAAAAGCATTCAAAATTATTTGCTGATACATGAAAGACCTTAAAGCCTCGCCATGGCTGCCCAATGATGGCGTTAACACAGCTACATGTCAAAACAAACCTCATAAACCAGACTACAAGTCGGAAATAATTAAATGGAAAGTCAAAGCCCAGCCGCGGGCAAAGCGGAATAAAAACGATTAATTTACACATGTATGTACAATGTACGTTTGTAGATATCGCCTGTTTAAAGGTAGTCACGATCGGGGTTCACGATTTGAATTTGCTGCAGATACATAGAGAGCGAAGCTAATGCGATATGGACTACAATGTGTTTTAGGTTAGTTAGTAAACATTTGTGAAACTGAACGCGATTAGCACATCTAAACCGCGTTCAAGAGAGAGACAGAGAGAAAGTGTTCAATCACACTGACAGCTATAGAGGAGTTACTGAGAAAGCTCCTTTTACTAATAAAATGGATACTCGTGTAGGCGTAACAGATGGAAATATTGACGTAATAGCTGAACATGACATTCTGTCCAAATGTCTAAAACAAAATTATGGACTCAACAGGTAAAAGTATTCATCGTAAAGTAGTAGCCAAATGGCTAAAAAACTAGAAGAGGATTCCGTCAATGACTAAACTGACCGCACACGAGCTGTTAGTGTCAATATTCCATAGCAATTGAAAATTGACAAGAGCTGATCACGTTCAGTCATGGTGAAATTCGCCTTAGTTCTTTTCTTTTAAGGTAAAATTTTGCACAGGAAGTCTCAATTTTTTGAATTAAGGAAAATGCAAACATATCGTGTCATTCACGTCACGAAGTTAAAACAAACTTTCCGCACAATTGTTGAAAGGTCAAACGCTTAATCTTAATGTGTTTGACATTTAAAACAATAATTGCGTCAAAACTGTAAACAGTGCTAATTCTCTGGCCACAGTGCCTTTCCCTTTAATACCACTTAATCTTGTAAACGCAATCATGAAAATAGTTATATTTCCGCTAAACTCAATAAAGTTTATAGTCAGAACGCAAAAGAGTTTTAACACTTTATGTTTGGTTAATTCCAATATCCTAACTTACTGGCTTAAGATATCAGGCTTTTGAAAAATTACCGACTAAAATAATGTAATTACTGCATCTTCATCTCCATGGGACCACCATCATAATCGCGAAATAGTAACCATCTATCCCTCTAAACAACTTCAATCTTTCTTCTTCTGGTGCTTTTTCTCCAATTATTTGAAGGTTAGCCATCAACTCAGAATATCTCGTCAACTTCAATACTGCTGCTAATTTTGTCTGCTACTCGCTATTTATCTCTACTTTTAGCATTTGTTTCATTTGCAACATCATAAATTATCGCTTTCGCTTCTCCTAGCTCACGATGCGCACGCGCATAAGTAAAAAGTGAACGTTCGTCATGATCGTAATGTTTACATGAGTCATTAGTACCGTCATCTACTTATACCATTTACTGTTACCCGTCTAGGCCGAGCGTACACCTATTTATGAATTACTAGGCTTTTGGCCGCGGCTTCGCTTGCCTTATAGTCGGAAATTATCCCACAGGACCGTTTAAAATATAGCCTATGGCATTTGGGGACGATGTAGCTTCCCATTAGTGAAATAATTTTTGGAATCGGATCAGTAGTTCCGAAGGTTATCTCTTGCATCCAAACTTACAAACTTAACCTCTTTTAAAATATTACATGGTATCATCATCTTATCTATCTAGCCTTTTCCCAATTATGTTAGTGTCGGCTTCCATGGTAATAGTGTAGATAGATTATTGTAATATCAGATTTTGTTTGTGAGTATCTGTCATCGTAGTCGTCTATCTAGCCTTTTCCTAAACATTTTGAGATCGGCTTGCTT
This sequence comes from Noctua janthina, assembly GCA_963576755.1. Lineage (NCBI taxonomy): Eukaryota > Metazoa > Arthropoda > Insecta > Lepidoptera > Noctuidae > Noctua > Noctua janthina. Next base: position 9,194,765 of record OY755068.1, on the reverse strand, counting down.
ATATCATTTACTGTTACTTGTCTAGGTCGCGCGTATACATATTTATGAATTATTGCTGCTATTAGATTCTTCGTTAAGCTAGATTTTTGTTTGTTTGTGTGTATGTTTAGTATCATCGTCGTTGGTCTATCGTTTTTCCTAAACATGTTGGGTTAGCTTCCAGTCCAACTATGTGCAATTGTGCATACGAGTATTAAACAGTAACTGCTTATCTGACCTCCACAACTCAGTTACTGGCCTCCTTGGCAAGAGTGGTGGTCGGACTTTCAGAATTTTGACTACCCGTTACGACTGTCAAAGATCTACGAATCACAGCTGGGACCAACGGCGTTTGTTTATCATCATCATCAACATGTAATAGCAGCCCCCTCAATACCAATAGGCTACATCAATCACACGATTTTAAAAAGTAAATTAAATAAGCAGTAGGTACTTATACCACTGCAAACCAGCAGAATCTTGTGCTTTACGTATTTATCTATCTATGTTTAATTAAACGAATCATTTTCAGATAAATTCGATATGATTATTGACACGCGATCCTGATTAGTCTTCGGTCGTCTTACTAGTTTCTTTTCCGCTGTCGGTAGATTCTTTGCTTTTAATTAGCTATGAAAGCGAGCTTGTTTGCTGTATGCTCATTAACGGGCTTACAACTACCTACCTCGTCTATTTTTATGTTTTCTTTTACGTTCACTGCTTTCGTTTTTTCTTCTTTGCAAAAATAAGCTTGAAAATGATTCCATGTCTCTGAAGGATTAATGATTTTATAGTTTGTGTTACTTCAGAATGTTTTAGAATTAATCAATAAATCATCTGGTCGTCCTGAGTGCGGACGGCTTCATAAATTATTTCAGTACTAATCCTACGGTATTCCAAAGTATACCTATTTAAATCTCTCTCTCTCTCTTTAGTGTTTCTCTGCCACTACCTCTAACAAAAATTGTGTCATCATTATTGCCGTTCTTAGTCTGATCAAATCACTGTTCATTTTTAGTCATAATTATATGAACTAGCTTTTTGCCGGCGTCTTCTCCCGCATGTTGGTCGGAAACTATCCCACTGAAATGTGCAATAGATATAAAAATATCCTCTATCCTAACCCAGGACATAGTATAGCAGTGTGCCCAAATTTCATCGAAATCCATTCAGTGTTTGAGATGTAATTTGCACACAGCCAGACAAAGCTACTTTCGCATTTATAATATTCGTATGATTACCAGCAAGTACAACCGCAGCTCAAGTCTAGTGCATTTATAAATAATAATCCATAATTCATACATTAGTACGCGTCTGCGGAACAGCCTCTGGTGTGAGGTTGACGGACGCAATCGGTTCCGTGTCTGTCTGTTTGTGTATCTAAATGAATATCTGTTATACTTGCATAGCATTACTTGCTCTATATTTTTATGAATTGTTCTTTGTTCTGCTTTATCTTCATTATTATCAGTTCGCAAGCTTCCTGTTCTGTACCCGGGTTTTGCGAAGTTATCTTGATTTAATAGTTATATTACTTTGCCTACAGCACCGAATTCATCTCCTGCTTCATAGAGATTATTTACCATAATCAGTTTATTTATTATTAGCAGCCCAACCACTTACTATCTTTGGTCGCTTCCATATGATCCACCTTTTCTCTAATATCATCTTGTGTGCAGCTTTTCTATAAGCATAATCTTATATCGGTCGGATATTGCAGTTGGGTATATTATTATATGACTGAAATATCCGGACGTCGAAATCCAATAAGTCGTATAACTTTTAAATTCCCTATATTCTGAAACACGAACTAATTGTTTGATCACTCCAATTCGAAAACACTAAATAACAAATTGCTGTTAAGTCAATAAAATACCCTGTTAAGATCGAATTACCACCTAATCGTTCTATTGATCACTACCAAATACAGAAAGCCTTAAAAAGCACACGTACATATATCGTACAAACGGTAGACCCAGTACATGAATAAATATAACAGGAGGTGGATATGAGCTAAAATATTGACTGGACGGAGGTAGCCTCGCATACCTACGGTTAACGATGGATTAATTGCATTTTATTGATATAACACTCGCCCTCGTTAGTACCTATTGTCAGATGATAGGAAAAAGAGTAGATCAACAACGAAAAGATCATGCCCAAGGGAAAAGGTCTAATTGCTGAAGAAATTGACCTAGCATGATAGGTCAAAGGCAAAATTAGCTTAATATTAGTATTGTGAAGAATATGAGAGAAAGATAACATCATCATTGATACTGATTCTACACATCTTGTAATCCTGCATTTACCATTCAGTTCTTCTGGTAAAGTTTAGTGAATGGGTTTTCTGTTTATATTTTATAGTGGTGTCTGCTCAATATGTGCAAAAACTTGAGCACAGAGCAATTACTTTTAATGTCATATCGCAGAGTGTATTGACTTTATATGGAGTTAAATAAAAGCAGTAAAAATGTTGCACCTTTTATAATGACCCGTTTTTATTGATTGTGATTTTATTCAATTTATTTTGCGTTATAAATTTTTCATTTTTGCATAAAACGGTTAAAATTTGGATCCGTAACGGTTTTTTTGTAAATGTAATCAATATTTTAAAGGACTATCCGTAACGGTTTTTTAAATGAATATTGATATCTTTTTCTAGAATAAATTATGCGTTTGTGGAAAAAGAAACAGATTTTGTTTCCTTTGACCTATTAGACTAATAAAAGACAGGTCACGTTAACCGAAATCTGCTCAAACTATACAATTCGTATAAGCGTTTGTATGTATTCATAACATCAATGAAACTCTCGTATCTAACTACTCCACACTTCTCATCAGATATGCCATGGTGGTTACAAAAAACGTTTATATACGTATAAATACGTTAATTTGTCCATAAAGCATGTGTTAATAGCACCGTACGACACGACCTAAAAATAAAAGTAACAGCGCGCCTACATACTCGACCATTCACATAGCTGACATTTCACATAAAAAGAATTCACATTTTATTTATATTAATTTCAATAATGTTTTGTAAATCGTCCTTGACGGTAGAGCCTTGCGAAATTACGCCTCCGCGCGTCATCTCGAGAAAAACCACTAGCTTTCTCCGTCCTCTTCTAGCTTTCAAAAGCTCTTTATGTGTGAAAGAGACGGGTAACAAAGGTGAATGATGCTATCGGTGAGCTCCGACTCCAGCCAGTCTCAGGCCGCTGCGCATGCGGCGCGGACCGCGCGTTCGATATTTGAAATAGCGTACTGCCGCGAGTTCGATTTTCGAAATATTACGAAGTTTTTCGATGTGCCATTGTTCTGTGGTTTTCTGTGAACTGTGAATTTATGAGAGGTTTTTATTTTATTTTTTGTTATTTGCGAAGCTTTAGATCCTCAGACCAGGTTGCCTTATTAGTCACATGTTTTTTGTGTAACCACCGTCTTCCTGTTAAAGCATGTGATTTGCAACTAAAAATGCTAGTCAAATTGCCATGTATGCTGACATAAAAAGTCTAATTGGTATAAAGTACCTATATAATCTGAACGGTCCGTTTATCTTGCGACTAACGTTACAAGATCTTAACACAACAAAATCCAAGTATATCTCCATTTAATTTGTTGTGTTTCACAACTCTTCAAAAGAAATTCTCTACCCATAAAATCATTGAGAAGAGCTTTCCATCATAAAAAAAAAAAACGAAAAAAAAGAAACCTATTAAACAGTGAAAGGGCCATAACAAAACCGGACAATAAAATGACGTAAGCGGACAATTTCCACAATTTTCTCTACTCGTTTAGAATTAGAGACAGTTCGTTGTATCAATGTTTATACGACAGTTACGAATGGGACAGTTTTACTGCTGCAGACGACGCTGTCACCGTTCACGAACATTTTTATTTAGATCTGTCTACGTTTTATTGGACTTTTCAACGTTTGGACACATCTGTTGCGTCTGTATTTATTGTGGTGAAATGAGTGATGTTTGTGATGTAAATATCGTTAAATATTGTCGTACAGTATTGTTAAGTGCAGCTACAGTTACAAGTTATATTGAGAGACACTAAAATAATCCTGAAAGTAATGTGGATATTTTTGATTTTTTCTAAAAGTAATGTTTGTATAAGGTTGGTAATACAGATATAAATTGTGCTGACAAAATCCATTTAGAACATGTCCAAGATAAATCCAACAGAAAAGTTCTCCTACATAAAAATCGGCGCCGTCCTCGTTCTCTTAAAGGGTTCAAACAAATGTCACCTCAACCAAATTGTGACAAGATACCATCAATCTCGTGCTCTTGTTTGAAGCCCCAGTTCAGACGCACAGGAAATGACGACTTGATCTATTAGTAGCAGAGACCACCCAGCACTTGACACCCATACGGACCCAATTGTAGGGAACATTACAATTCTATCGATCGTATTGTAAATACTGAGAAGTACGCTGATAAAAGGTTGAGAGACATTTGTAGAACAGACGTTAGGTTACTTACTGCCTATGCCATCCCACTGCTGGGCAAAAGCCTCTCGCCATAAGTTCCAGTTCTTCCGATTCAGGGCCAATGTAGACCAGTGGTCGGTGGTTCTATCCGGCACGTATCGTCATCTTCTACTAGGTCTGCCGCGTCGTCTTCTGGTTCTGCCAGGCCTCCATAGCCTGTAATCTAAGCTTCGGTTATAAATAAACCACTGAAATTGCAATGTAAACAGATGTTGAGGAATGCACTAGAGGTCAGATAACGTTGTTTAAACCTGTAAAACAAGACAAGCCATAAAAATTATAGGTTATACAACCTTAGGTCTCGGTTGATAACCTAGACATACTTAAAATTGAAGTCTGTTGCGTAGTTTAGATATTACTGCAAGATATTTGAACATAAACATAGGTAAGGATTACAAAATCAAATGACAGATATAAGTGAGTATCTTAAGCATCTAAAACTAAAGAAGTAATTTGAACATTTGCTAATAAAGATTTTGCTGTGGATGAAGATGAAATCAATGCAAACCTAGAAATCGGAGAGGGATATTCAGTAAAAATAACAAGGTATACAAAATTGACCTAATAAAAAGCAATCGCAACATTTATCAATATCAAATTGTTTCTTTCCAAAGATTTATAGAACGTGTTACTTCACAATATTTACTTTAATCCATGTGAACTAAATTCTCGAACAAAACGGGGTCATTCTTCGACCTCCCAGAAGGCAGAATCTCTTCATGTTTGTTTAGTAGTCTTACTGACAGATATGACTGCAGTTCTATCTTCGCAATTAATCTGTTTGTAAATATTGCTATTTGGCGATTTGTAGTTGTTGTCAGCAATTGTGAAGCCATTGGTTTCGTTCCAATTGTATTAATTTAAATTGATGGCTGAAATGAAAATAATGGCGGCGGTAATCTGTTTGAAATTGCAGTTAAAATGAATTGGTAGTTTAAATTATGCTTTGATGTGCCATTTATTACTTTGGCTCTATGCATTATATTCTTAGCAGTACCACCAATATAGTAATATGGGAGTATGGATCACAAACTTGGAACAAATAAAATACTGACGATTGACTGATGTTGAAGCATCTGCTAATGATATTCTTTAATATGATGAAAAGGTAAATAAAGATGGTGAATAACTAATTAACAACTATACAACTTCCGAACAAAGTTATCAAGTCGAAAGTTGTGACAAATTAAGAAATACAGGAAGTTACACCCAATAAAAAGAAGTTTTTAATTGCTAAAGGATGTGAATGAGATCAAGAATACAACTTTTGAGAAATTTTGATGTAAGTTTGAAAATCAGATACCTTTGTTTATTTTAAAGCCTTGATCTACGAGTCTACGAGGCGTAATAATTATGAGGTCAGGTCTCACGATAAAAATTCCATATCGGTGGTATTTCCTGGCATTAAAAGTAAACCATGACTAATCCGTTTGAATATATCATAATCAATTATAATATGTTTTGTAGTGTCAATAACACAGCCTCAATTTGTAAAACGACCATACTTTAATTTGTGTTAAACAAAACGTAAAAATATTTCGTTTGGATCCCTTTGGAGTCATCACGGTATTATCATCCTCCAGATCATGTTTTGATAGCCTAGATCTGAGTTCAACAATCTAGAAAAGTAAATATTTAGACCAAACACTTAAAATTTACTGCGTGAAACTAAACAGATGAATTCATCCAAAACTTTTAGAATTTTCTCTTCAAACTACTCGAACATCTTTATTTATATTTTCGTCGTAAACTGCTTTACTATTGGTTGTCTGTTTGATGACGTTATTTACTCATATTTATGCGTACACGCAGCCCGGCTGTTGTTAAACAAATCGTCTCGTTCCGTTTTGGACAGTTGACTCACGCGTGCTAGGTTTAAACTTAGATTATAACTGACTAAACCGCGGTTAGTGTCGCGTTACATGGCACTTTTTTCTTTGTTTGTGAGTATTTTAGGGCATACTTCGTCGCTTGGAATAGATACTTCGTGAAATGTAGATTCAATTATTAGAATGAGTTTTTGACATTCAATCCTACGATTGGGTCACTAACCTACTTTTCAGAAACATTATTTATCGTTACCGTCGTGTGTTCAATACAATTCTTAAATCTGTCTACAAGTTCAACATTTTCGTTTCGTGTGTTTCATACAATTCAATTTGTAATTTAATTTTGCATAAATTCTTCGCTTCTTTATCCACAATATCCAACATTTCCTTAATTGTCAATTTCGTGGGGCTTTCAAGCGATTTTATCCATAGGCTTATTATACTTTTCAATATTCTTTTCTGTTTTCGCCGCAAAAAACCCGACTTAAGCTCTTCCACGAAGTAAACACGTAATTATGATGACTACTTATTTATTTACTACAAAATTTAACGACCGTAAGAATTCAATTTTTCAATTATCCCCGACCTACCACGGTCTGGCCTCCAGTCTTCGGAGGATAAAAACATTACGGAAAATATGTGGCTATATTAATTTATCAGCGCATTATTATCATAGTTCCTGGGCCTTAAAGCGAAAGGCGTAATTATAAAACCGAGCCTATATGATAAGGACATCGACTTGTTTACTTAAAGAGTGCATATTTACGTTTGTGCAAAACGAGTTTGGACAAGGTATAATCACATGAGTATATGTTGCTGGTGTTATTACACCTGTCCTCTTGTTATTTCCATTGCGGGATGAGTGTAATTACCAGTGGCATGTTGCGAAGTATTTAGTGTCAACTGCAAGACTGGTTGCTTATTCCAGGATCAATTTGCCTGTAGCTGATGTATCACTCGACAACTTGACACTCGGTTCTCAATTTAACGTCTCTGTTCTTAAAACAGTTAATCTTTCAGAAGAAACGATTAAGCTTGTCACGCTCTTCAATACCTGTTTCGAGTTCTCCTTCCTCGTATAACCATCTGGCATCTACTGTTGGATGTAGGACTTATCTCATAATCACCCCATTGTCCTCAGTCTTGCACTCCTAAATGATTTTCAACCTGATTGACAAGCTTTTCTTAAGTTATGCCAATCCTATCCTCTTTTTACTTTTCAAATGTCGTCGTAGCTACAATAGAGTGTCTCTTCGTATAGGCTGTCTGGTCACAAGTATCATGTTTCCAGAATGTGTAACAATCTTCCTAGAAACAGTAGTGACATTTTTTATTTACCGTCTTGTGTTGGCGTAAATAATTCCCCGCTGATTTGTAGTGCATCGCTTCTATGTCAGAATAACTAGTTTTACTCGATTGATTCTTACTATACGCGTGGGATGGCCAGTTACTAGATATTCCTACATTCCAAGATAGTAAATAGACGTGAATTAATGCTTTGGTATCAGTAATATTGTTTTGAACATAAGCTTGGTATTTATACGACATTTGTTTTAAATGCTGGCATTAAATTGACATATTCTTCCTCATCTTCATCACCATCATTATCCTGTCCTTATCCCAAATTATTTGGGGTCGACGCAGCATGAGTTCTCTTCTGTACTTCTTTATTAGCCGTCATCATCAGCAGCCACCCCGTTTCTAGCCATTATATATTTCACACAGTCCATTCATCTTTTGTTTGGTCTTTCTCTACTCCTACATCCATCCACATTCGTATTCAAAACCTTCCTCACGACATTTTTCTGCTATCCAGATGGTAAATAGATGGGAATGAATGCTTGACATAATCAAAATTATTGTTTTGAACATAAACTTGGTAGGTTGTATATTTTAAAATGCTTGTGTAATAAGGTTCTACGCAATCGCATACAAGTTGACTTTAACTAGAGATCCTACGTGATTGATAAGCAGACAATTATTGACATGATATGCGTGCGTATCCTTTGATCTCTTTTTAAAGTTTGAACATGGTGATCATATAAGAGGTACCTTCCATTAATTGCGTTGTAAAAATTGAGTTTTTGTTTCCGGAGGCACAGGGTACCGATCTAGTAGGTTATCACCAAGCGACTGATTCACTCTTCATACTCAACAACGTTCACAATAAAACACATGTTAGATTGCTAACAATAATGCTTATCAAATATAAGCAAATCAAGTATCTGGACTCAGCGATCATTGTGCCGATAGTTGTTTCAGCCCATGGCTTAATTACCAAGAGCCTCGACCAATACCTGAGGAGGCTCTCGTTAGGCAGCTGGATCAAGGGCTTGATTCAGAAAGCCGTCCTCCTGGACACGGCTTGTATTGTTAGGAGGTTCCTCTCTCTGGAGCCCTGACCGCCGGTAGCTTGGACCCTGATCCCGATACCGGTGGGCTACAATTTTTTTATATTTTTAAATGTTTTTTATATTGTTTTAAGGAATATTAAAAAATATAAATAATTTGTATGGAAATAAATAAAGGAAATAATGCTTATCATACATGTATCGAAATAGTTTATCTACCATAGGTAGAATTTTTGGTTTTCATGTATCGGATATGAGACTTATAGCGTAACTTGATTGGTCTGACGGGTAAAACCTCCAATACCCAGTGACTAAATCGCCATGTTTTATGTTGTAGTATTCGTATTTTCATTATCATCTGCCTAGCCTTTTCCCAACTATGTTGGGGTCGGCTATCAGTCTAACCGGATGCAGCAGTACCAGTATTTTATACGGAGCGACTGCTTATCTGACCTCCACCACCCAGTTAGTACTGGGTAATACGATACCCCTTGGTAAGACTGATTGTCAGACTTTCGGCCAACTGACTACCTGTAACAACTGTCACAGAGACAGCCGGGACTAACGGCTTTATGTGCTCGGCATGTGATAGGTGGTCACCCATTCATGGACCAACCTAAGCAAAGGCGGCTAAACCTGAAGATTGACCCGAGCGGCTGTTATTATTTAGCCACGTATATTTGAAGTATTCAATACCAACAATATCTTTATCCTTCACGTCGCGACTTTAACCGTCGATGCATTCGCATTTGCTTATCTCAAGTCCGCCTCGGAAAACGGATATAACATTTGACATTTAAGCTAATAAAGCACAAGACTTTTGTAAATCTGTATTTACTTATAATTGACAAGATAAGTGCTTTAAGTCTAAGTTTAAGATATTGTATTCCATTCTACGTTTGCTAGATAATGTATTTATTTGGCTTTATTGATATTACGTAATTGTCTATTGCTGTAGAATAACTATTGTCTGTGGTACGTTAGTTTATAGTCTCAACCTCATTTGATATTTCATAGATGTCAATTTTATTTGTTTCTCTATCAAATTGTATTGGAAATCTAGATTAAAAACTCTGTTTGATTCCGGAGGATATAACTAAACAAACAAAGAGAGTCACTAAAACAATAATGATCTATTTTGTTCAGCTGATCCTATATTAATGAAAACCTGAATAATCTGTTAATACTTACATAATACGCGTTCATTGATGATCCTGCCGTCCTGATCAAACAAAGGAATGTAATCTCTTTGCATTTACATATTCAGTAAGCCCTACCAACATTTAGTGATGTTAGTTTTGGATGGATTTAATCATGGAAATCTTTAGAGCTAAGTAGAAGTGAAAGACTGAATTAGTCGTGATGAAAACTTAAAATGGAGAGAGGCCTTAGCCCAGCAGTGGGATGACACAGGCTAATATTATCAGTTAAGTTAATAAGTACAAGACTGATGAAGCTGCTGATGAATAAGGTTTTTATATGTATAAAATATTTTATTTACAATATATACAGACTACAAATAGAGTTAAACTAATGATAAAAATAAGACTAAAAGTAAGAAAGTATAAACATGTAAACAACGACGACAATAGGACACTCAGGCGTCAAAGTACTCCTCCGCATCGCTGTCATCTGAAAACGTGCCCAGAAGACTGGCAGCATTAATATTAGTTTATTATTTTATAAGATTATTTTGTGTATTTTTATCTATGGGCCTCAGTTGTCTGACAATAAAACGATTGATTGATTGATTGAAGCTCTAATACAATTGATTTATTTCTCCGAGAGTTCTTTGCCTCGGCGCGTTTCTGGTGCTCGCCACTGCTGAATCTGACTTTTAAGATTTGCAGAGGCTGAGAAACGTGGGGTGGGAAAAAACCCAGGTCTTGCTACTTTAATCATCCATTGGTAATAAGGCTAAGTAACTAATCAGTCATTAGTAAAGACTAGCCTTAAACAGTTCTTAGACTTCTAAATGAAGAATATTAAAATTAAAATAACAAAAAAGAACAAATTTTCCCAAAGTCGCTAAAACTCCCATTGACGTAAATTATAAAAACACAAGAAAACCCACCTTTAAAATTAATGTCTCATTGAGATAATAACCTAAGTATAGCTTCCGCAGAAGAAAAATAATAGCTCCAATTAAGACTTTTTTAATAAAGCCTCCTTGGTACGATAAAAGATAATAACGTTAATTTTGAAGTAAAATTATCCTTTGTGGGAAAAGCTATTATTAATTATGATCTTGTAATTAAATATTTTTATAGTATGCCTAGTAAAATTAATGAGTTTGGGGTCGTGGACTTGAGTCACTCAATATTTAACGGGTGGAATATTTCAGAGGTTATTTGCAAAGTTAGATGTAAAATTGTGAATCTAAACATTTCAAGACTGGAAATTGGTTATAACATTAACATGAGATCTATCGTGGTTATAAATAATTTGTTAGTGCATTATGCAAAAATGCAAATCAATTTGTCTGATAGAGTGACAAAAGCAAAACAAATTAATCCGATAACACATAAAGCTTGAACAGACATTAGAATCAATTGCGAATTACAAACAGTATGCTGAAAGATTTCAAAGGTACAGTTTTAACTATCGATTAAAAAAACGAATCTGGGTCACGAATACATGATTCACAACATTGTTCATTATCCCTATCTAGACAAGACTGATGTGGATGCGGTCAACGAACTGAGAAGATGCCGATTGCAATAAATTGCGATAGATAAATGTGCCTGTTTTATAAGTCAATTAATCAATAATTTGACATTAGTGTAGTTATAGATTATTCTTAAAGTTTACGTGTCTATACGTATTTTCATCGATCTAGGAAGCTTTACTGCAAAATCTATCACAACTCCTTAATCAAAACCACTCGCTAAAACAAATATTATCATCAAAAACGGCCCTCAGTGAATTGATTGTCAAACTACAGTTTCTGTTGAAACTTTTACTATTTCCAGTATTGTCTGCACTAGTTCTTCTACCATCTAGTGTACTGTCCTTTCATTGTTATTGTACCTCTGATATTGTACAGTTACCTTTATTCCCGCAGACATAAGGTTTATAACAGATATAAAATAACTGTATTGTTTGGTTCTTAGCACACGTCGATGAGTCACTGACTCAGTGTGTCAGTTAACAGTGTGATTAACTTCAGTGTTTCGTGCGCTAGTCCAATTTCGTGGTGAAGTTCCACTAACTCAATTGTCGCGGCTATGCGGCGGGCAATTTTGTTGCGGCTGAAACTTTTGAAGCTGCAAATTCGCCTAAACAAGACAAGGCTAGGAGAATTTGTGTTTGTTTAGCTTGTAAGGCAAGGTAAAGTTTACAAAAGCAGACCTTTTTTTCTGTTTCTTGACCTGTGAAAAAATGTCAAAAAAGATTGCATATATAAATAAACAACTTATAACGTCTCTACTGCTGGCACTGCTGAGACACAGGTCTTACTTCTGCGTAATCACCTATAACTATATAATAAAGAAAACCTTTTCCTCCATCAAATAAATTTCTCACTACAATAATAATTGCGCTATTTGTTTTCCCTAAATGAAGAATTCCCCCACAACATCAATCTCAGAATTCAATTTCGTCGGCTATTTCTCGTGGCTTGCCATTTACATTACAAGGTATCCCATTAGTCAAATAGTCGCCGTTTGCGTCACAAATAATTAAGTATTTTCAAATTCGCCTATAACTTTAATAAAAAAATTCAAAGAAAACTGTTCCTTCGATAATTAAGTAAATTGTTCTCCTAAACGATAGAAGTCCAACAACTTCATTCTCATATCAGAATTCAATTTCTTGGTTGCCAGTGTCGTCGCTGTCGGTTCGTCGATGTAAATATTTCTTGTGGCTTGCCATTTGCAGGGCATCCCATTAGCTAAATGGTCCCGGCTTTCGGTCCGTTCAGTTGGTGGTCTCCTAGACGTTGCTCTGTTGCTGTTAACTGTAATTGCTTTTAGCTTTTAGACTGTATTTGGTACTGCGACTGTGTCGTAGGTCTGTAGTTTGTTAGGTTTTTCTTCGGAGTAATAATTTTGAGAACACTTTTGGGTGGGAAATTCTGTCGTAGCTATGTTTCATTTTACCTGTACTTATAATAAACTACATGTTCTGTTACATCATTTTTACAGACATTTTCTTTCCAATAAGACGTTTATTTATATCTTTCATCTTAAATCAGTCCATAAATAAGTCTGTTGTAAAAGTTTCCTCCGATTTTTATGTCTTTCTTTAGTTTAATATTGTCTTTGATTTTTAAACTGTTTTATTCATATTCATCCCATTTTATGTTGTCTTTGTCTTCACTCTTCGTCGTCAGTCATCTTACTCCCAAACAGAAATATGCCCTGAAAAATCTCGAGTTACACATCTTACATCATTATTATAAATAAACCCAGGAAACTTGAGGTTTGAATACGAATGTGATTCATTCAAATTGTGGTAATATTATTTTGAACAAATATTATAACGAGCTGATGAAAACGAAATACCAAGTATTTTGGTTCAGTTGACATCCTTTACTTTTTTTTGTATGAATCATATCTGTCCCCTCATGTGGACCAGCAGGGTTATTGTGTAACACATTCGCATTCCCAATACTTTTGATTTTGACAATTCAACGACATCCATTGCGTTTTACGTTGTCGACCACACGAATTTGTCCAAACAAATGAAACAATGTATTAAAAATTTCTTCAAAATCCTTCGGATTGCCATAGAACATTGAGTTAAATGTACACAAAATATTGAATGATCCCTCAGCCGAATGATAAATCGAAATTATCGACGACTGCTTTCTCCCCTTTATGGTTATTTAAAGCTATTAATGAAAATACTTCAACAACCCAACTATTCATTAATTATCAGTACTCAAAATACCCCAGCTCAGTGACATCAGGAGCTTCAGGAATTCCCTCCTAGGCTGAGTCATCGTCCTTTGGACCAGCGCCAGGTCGTTAGCGAGCCTCAGTCATAACACAGTTTTTGTTAATACTATTTATATTAAATGTAGTGTTTCAATCAAAACAAAGTATTTGTGATGATTTTGAAGTTGGCTTGGAAACAAGATTAGGCCTCTACCCTTCGTCCGATGATTCTAGGTTATCATCAACATTCTTCCTGCCCTCATCCCAATTTATTTGGGGTCGGCGCAGAAAGTCTTCTTCTTCCATACTCTATTACTCGTCATCTTAGCATTCACCTTCTTTCTAGCCATGTCATCCTTCAGTCCATCCATCGTTTCTTTGGTCTTCATCTACTCTTATAGCCATCTACATTCATACTCAAAACTTTCCTCACGAATAACATGTCTATACCACGATAACCGATGATTCTAGGTTATATCACGATGATTTGTGTAGTTAATAATCTTGTGGATGTGGTGCTACACTAAAGCCATTATGATGTTCCTCTTTTTTGCATTTGTAGTTTAACAGTTGTGCGACAGTGACAGGAATAACGCTAACCCGAAGTGTGTGCTATGTGGCGGATTTTGCCCTACGATTTCCTCGATCTTTATCTTGAACTTGATGTGACGATGATGATCTGACTGGATCTTTTAGGTACCTAATTACTAGCTAAATCCAAGGCAAAAAATATTATTCACCTATTGAGCTAGTCAGGTCGTTTAACTGATCAAATTACATAGGTATTTCTATTGTCTGTTCCCAAGAGCTAGGGAACTGGGGAAAAAATAAGTCTTTGTTGTGTTTTTAATTTGTCAGTCTTCCGTTTTATTGTCATTTGTCATGTAATTAACCGAGTTGAAGGCCGATTGTGATGAGAACCAAGATAAAAAATCGGTGGTTATAAAAACTATACAACCACGTTTAAGTTATGTTTTTTCTCACTCCTCCGCTGTTCTTTTTGATTAATTTGATGATTGCGTTGTGGAATCCAAGGCAGTTGAATCGGTTATCCGTGGCTTGTCGAGCTTCATTGACTCGGCGCTTTTATTGATTCTAGCTTTCATCTGATACAGTGGTTGGGGCAGAGATGGCCCTAACAAAAAAATCTTAACGTTTTTAAAACATGATTTATATAACATTGGGCGCCAAATTAGCATATTCTGCTTTCTAGGAAAAGCAGAAGACACAACCGCTTACTAAGGGGTCTCCATAATAAAAGCTGGAAATAACATAAAACAAAACTAACTCAATTTTGATTGTTACTAAAAATAAACGCTTTTCGTGGAATTGTTCCTAAAACAAAACTTCTTACCACGTTCGTACACTAAATAAATTGTATTATCCTTCCTTTAAATAGACATCCTGAAATAAATTCTATTATTTCCAGCACTAACAGGGTAACAACAAAAAGGAACGCTTTTCCGATAGATGTGAACGAACTCGGTAGCTATCCTTACCTCAATTATAGTAACAACAGTCGCAGAATAGATAGCTACAGAAGGGTAATTTGAAACAAAGAGTGTAAACGCCCGCACACATAGACACGCTTCACGTACTGCGAGTGCAAAGCGCACTAAATTCCTTCAAATTCGTCTAATTGATGGTATTTGAATAGTCAACTTTATGTAAGTAGAAATTAAGTTGGTTTCAGAATGATTAGACTATTGAAAATGTAATGAAAAATGTTTTAGTGGATGAAAGTTCACCCTAAAATGAAGAAGCTTCCTAGCTTGCTAGCTATGTAAAAGGCTACTAAGTTACCTATACAAGTTTGTTTAAACCGTAACGTGTAGTGCCAATTAAATTTTATGTGCTGGGTATTCAAACCATTTTTGCAAATGCATAGGAAACGTAGCATAGCGATGTGGTCATGTGCATTTGTTTGATTCCACTCCCAGTAAACGTGTATGTGCTCGTTGTATAGAGTGGGCTTTCTGTATGTTGTATTTATTCTGTGCGACAGTTTCCCCCGGGACACGATTAGGACCTAACAAGGATGTTCGCCTTCCCTATTACTTTATTTTATTTGTTTATTTATGGACAATTTATGTCACTGAATATTTATTTAGTTGTCTTTATTATTTCGATATAAATGTTTCTCTGATTCTCTTGCACAGCAAAATCTATTGTCATTCTGTTGTAGAAGTAAAGACACCGAAACTGTTAAAACCTCGAATGATTATTATGATGAACAATGTCTAAATAAGTCTGTAAACACGTCATAGTACTCCAGATACAAATACAGGTTCAAATTAAATTAGCTATCTAAACTCGACAGACGTGATGGAACGTCGATATTTGAAAAAGAAAAAAGTAAAACAACAAAAAAATATATTTTTGAGTCGATTTATACTTCTTGGCTACATATCATCAAAAATCAGACATGTTTGAGCAGGTAATGTTTTGTTTGTTTAAGCACTTTAAGCCTACATATTATAATGGCTTACCATCATTAGTACCTCCATAAAAAAAGTATGTGTAGTGGATTTTTTCCATAATTCCCGGAACAGAAAAAAAAAAAATTATTTTTCAGCTGTTTGTGCCATATTGCTGTATTTTTTATTGTCCTTAATTGTCTGTACGATCAATTTAGAAATGGGTCGGTATTTAGTGTGTTTTAGACACGATATTTCTTCCGTCTCTTTCTAACTTCGCTTGTTAGCAAAAGATAGCAATAGTTAAGCTGTATCAGTGTCAAATATCAACTATAAAAGTTCAACAAAAAAAAAAAAAAAAATTTCAATTTTTTACTATTTAAGTTCAAGCTTTTAAATTGAAGTTGTATAATTGTTTATTAGTATAAATGTTTGCATACCAAATGGTAGAATGTACCAGGAACAAATAACTACTATTGTAACAACTCATGTATGTACCAACATTCAATGCAAATAAATTATTTCTATTCTTTTCTATTCAACTCTCACCAGCTTTTTTTGGAGTCATCTCGCCTGTAGACACCCATTGTTTGTGAACTTCTGCTAAGTTCCTACATTCTGAAGCATACCAGTGAATCTCTCTTACTTCTACATGCATGCACTCTTAAATCTTTAAGAGTGTGTTACAGGTCATCAAGCTGAACAACTTTCTACATTGGACCAACATCGTAATTGTCTACCCTGACATATGACCACACTTTTCTGAAACACGCTGTATGTCCGACCGCTTTAATGAGTCCTCCGCCTTGTCTGTCCCCATCAAAGGCACACTAAGCGTCCAGAAAGTCCTAACAATATCTCACAGGTTATTTGCTTTAAAATAACCATAATCCACGTAGGTATTACGATACTATTTGAACCTTCAGAATCGTGATCAACCTTCAGAATATTCCATTTAAATTGACACCTTCGCGAGGACTCATTAAAGCGGTCGGTCTATAGTAACAATTCGCCGATTTGCCACCTCCTAACCAAACTCCTGTACCTATGTCCTCATTCCATTGTGTATTTCCGTACTACCCCACGATCTCGTTCCACGCGTGTTTGTGCAACACTCCAACAGTTTGCTAGTCGAATCAATTTACAAGCAACTGTGTGTTTTGATCTGTGTACAGAGTTTTCTCTTTGAAGTGCTGAGATTCTAGTCCAGTTCAGTAGTAGCAAGATAAACATGTAGGAAAGCTTGTGATCTTTCAACTGATTCTGCAGAATTTAGTGACGAGAGGAGACAGATTATTGTAAACTAAATATCATGTTTTAAGCAATTAGTGGACTTGTAAGATGGTTTCACTGTGAATGATTTCATTTCAATGTCTGTTCATTTATATGTATAGCGTATTGATTAACTTATCATCCATAACTCACGCCTTTTTCCTGTGGGGGTAAGCAGACGCTACAAAACGCCAGCTACGATCCTTACACTTCTTTCATACACGCACGTCCGTTGCGAGAACTGCGCATTTGTCATCGATCTTACACTATTGTTAATAAGCATAAATCTACTTTTACTTTTCCATTAAAATTTGTGATTGAAAAAGAAAAAATGAATCCATCATACCCCTCTCTATTTTTCATCATGGTTGCGCTTTGAGGAATAATTTAGTTGCGCTTAAAAATAGTTGCGCTTTGAGGACCCCAAATTTTGTAATTCTCACTTATAAAAGATCCCTGTACCTAATACTAAAGAGTCTTCATTCCTTCTCATCGAATTAATCTATACATACTTACTTAAGCATATACGTAGTAACTTTGTCATCGTCTTATCGCTCGCAATAATATGATGAACGACATCTCTCTCAGAAACGTTTTAATATCGCAAATGTGGGTTAATGTAATTGTGATTGTAGTGCTTTACATTGTGAGGCAAAAGGTCACGACTATTTGTGTAGCTGTACTGTAGATCCTACTTCTTTCCGTCTACGGAAAATCCCCAGATATTCGAAGAGGTGTAGAACTTTCCAGAAATAAACAGTTCAGCTGCTATTTATCAAAACAGTTGGTATTTTTTTTTGTTTTACCGTTTTTTTTTGTTATTTTATTGAGAACTTTGTTACACTAGGTTTTTCATTTATGCCTATTTGTAACTCTCTTCAAAAAAGTAGGTGTGTTTGTGTTTTTTTTTAAGTTCAGTTAGAAGTTGTAATCCTACTAATATAATAAAAGTGAAAGCACGCAAAAACAGTTTAACTGATTCGATAAAATTCTAATATAGGATACTTTTTATCCGGGTAGGACGATCCTGTGGGATAATATCCGACATCCAGGCTAGTTAAAAATAATTTAGCAGAGCCAAACTATTTTAAACTACGTTGGTCCAGTGGTCGCAATCGCGACTGTTGAGCATGAGGTCCTGGGTTCGATTTCCGGGTCAGGAAAACTGTTATTGGGGATTTCCAGCAGGAATTTCTCAGTAGCAGCCACGGAGTATGGATTTATGCCCGGTTGATAGCAACAGGCTCGCCCCCTAGTACACTGGACTTAAACATAACCGGCGAAATGTGGGTGTCCTATTAGGTACACCACTGCGTAACCTCTCGGGGATTACAGGCGTGATGTTATGTTTATTTTAGCAGAGCTACGTTTATTGCCTCTGGAAGTAATTTAATGGTCGCAGAATAGTTAAGTGTCAAGGTACACCACATCCTATAATACAGACCCCCTCCAGCCACTAATGCTTCCATCCTCTATTGCAAAACTCTCAACTAATTCCAACATATAAAAAAAATATTGCCAAACACAACAAGAGTATAGTTTTTCTCCGAGTCCGTAACATAATCCTCTAAATCCTCTGGACTCGACCCACTTACGGGGATTCGTACAAACAGCTTCACATCTTTGACTTTAGAAGTAGAAAGAGCTATGTCAATAGTTATTTTCGCTTCGTTTACGGGGATCTTTATCAATTACATAATTTTGATTTGATTTATTTTGATTTGATTTAATTTGATTTATTTAATTTATTCAATTTGACTTGGTTTGATTGTATTGTGTTTGGTTTTACTTGATTTTATTTTGATTGTATGTTATTTTATCGGATATTATTTGTCCATTTTTTCGGATTTCTATTTATTAATGTCTGGCAATGGGTGTTTAATGTGTATTTTACCTGAAATAAATGAATTTATTATTATTATATTAATATTTTAGAACTACTTACTATATGTAATTCTGCAATGTGCATACGTTCAATCAATTGCTGAGCATGAGGGCCTGGGTTCTATTCCCGGGTCGGGCAAATCGTTATTGGGTTTTTCCGTCAGGAATTTCTCAATAGCAGCCCCGGAGACTTATGCCTGGTCGATGGCAATAGGCTCGCCCCTTTATAACGAGGGACGTAAACATAACTGGCGAAATGTGGGTGTACTGTTAAGTACACCTCTGCCAAACCCTTCGGGGATTACAGGTGTGATGTTATGTATCACTGCCCTAAAATTCTAACTTAGTCATAGGTCCAAGTGGTAGTATTACCATTCTAAGTGTATTACTATTATCATTCTTTTAACATTCTCCTGCCTTTATTCCAATTTATTTGGGGTCGGCGTAGCATCTTCTATCATATTAGTTGTCCTTACAGTCTTTCTTCTTTATCGTGCAGTTAGTACCTAACTTGGTGTCAGAGTTTTTATACCGCCTATGGGCCTCCGACTGGCTTTACATGTCGTCGAGAAATATCTATCAGGGATGCTGGTTTGGTTTCTTCACGATGTTTTCCTTCACCGAAGCAAGTGTATAAAACGCCGTTCTTTTAGTCAGTGTCTTTTCAAGCCTTCAAGCATCTTTAACGCAAAAAAAATTCTCATCCTTTATTCTATATATAATTTTTGACCTAGATTTTAAAGTAAATAATATTAATTCATGTTGGACCTATTGTAAATCACAAATCATAAAATAATTGTACTTATTTAATTTGTTTAAGAGTGACATCTGAATATTTGTACGCCATAAGTTGTGGTAGAATGTTAAGGACTTAAACAAACCCATAACACCATACTATGTAAAACTACATTCTTACAAATAAATACTTCTGATTTCTACCTTAGTCAGTTTTAAAAGCCTTTGCCGATATCTTTTCTAACATCAAAATAAACACGCTGAGAATCGCAGTTCATTCAGAACTTCTGAGGTAACTTGCACTTTACACGGCCTACTTTAGCCAACGTTTCACAACACACATTAGAAACAAGCAATAAGAAGCATGCTTTCGACTCGTTTTCATAATGTTTACAACCATTTAGTGTTTCACAGTCGGTCAGTTACAAACTAACAATACAGTGAAACATTCGGTTATCTAACTTGTTTCTGTGTTACTAGGGGCACATGAAATGCGTGGAGGACGTGAGATTCGAACGTTTAGATTATTGTTGGGAGTGGTTTTGAGAATGGGTACTGTGGAGTAAAGTTTTTCTGATGATGTAGTAAATTGTGTATTGTTGAGTTTAAAACTCTTGTTGAATATTATCGTAATAATAATGAAAAAATTTTTCATGAATGGGGGCCATCCTTTAAACACGTGACGTTTTTCGGGCCACTTTTATATCCCTCTCTCCGCCTTGGCAATACGTCGTGATGTTATAGACCACCCCTCCTCCTCTCTCCCAGCATCACTTTTATTTTGAATTATTGAAAGAACAGAGAGTTTAAAAATCTAATTTAGTAAAAAAAAAATATGGGATTTTTTGACGCAAATTCGTGTGCTCGGGTTTTTACGTGATCACACAATAAAATTCATTCTGATTTTTTCAACCCCCCCCCCTCCTTTTTTGAACCTCACGTGGTTAAAGGACTACCCCTAAGGAATAAGAACACTAAATATCGTCATAATTCCATCTGGTATATGGGAGTTGCGGAAAAAAACTTTTGTAAGGATTTCACGTCAAAATAAAAAATGAAGAAACAGATATAACAAAACTAGTTAAACAATTAGGAATCTGTGTCTAAAAGACTGTCATCTAAACAAAACATTTCGATATTTGCTCCACAAATAAAATTTAATGAACAATAACCCTCCTAATGAACCAAAACTAAACACAAAATCATCCTACCCATCTTTTGTGCACCCTAAACTTCGAATACTTGACACGTTCACTGAACTTGGCAAACATACTCCCTCATTGGCCTATTAACTGGCGTTACGAAGCAGTTCCCATTTCCTTTAGCGGCGATTGGCGGCGGCGATCTCTCGCGTCCGGCCCTGGTTCAAGCCATGGTCCGGAGCGAGAGGGAATGGGAAGCCGTCACCACCTTCTGTGAAGCAGTCATGCTAGTGAAGGAGGTGGCGGGACGTGAGAGGGAAAGAACCTCACGTCCCAGCCGCCGCGGGAGACGCCCTGGGCGTCGGGGGTCACGTGGTGGCTCCCGGCCACCGTAGGCGCGGGCCTGTGGACAGCGAGTTATGGGCTAGCTCGCCGTCCGGCCGTCTTATGACGACAGGCCGTGTCGACGGCGCGTTCGTGTTCCACGCGCGCCTCAAAGAGATGTCAGCAACCGAGTAGGGGTCCGCATGGGCCGATGCCTGCCAGAGCTGCGGGACTGTTCGAAAGAGACACCGTGGCCCTGGAACACAAAGGGCAAAGAAGGAGCATGGATGGGTTTTAGTCAGTACAAGTCTGACACTCCCTTCCACTCCGCCCAGAGTGGGGGGGGTCATTTGATGATTTCCCATCCAAAAAAAAAAAAAAAAAAAAAAAAAAAAAAAAAAAAAAAAAAAAAAAAAAAAAAAAAAAAAAAGCAGTTCCCATTCAGCTACCCACTAGTGATGATATTACTAACTTTCGCTTCAGACTTGGCCAAGTCCACAGATTTTGGTTAGATAAACTTGGCTAGCGAAGTTGGTGGTCGTTAGCAAGATTTGGTGGAAGTTAATGATGTACCTAATTTCGTGTTTGGAAGGAAAGGTACTCTGAAAGTTAGAGGTAGTAATGTAGGAGCGAAATAGAACGAAAACACTAATAGAAAAGTTTAGTGGGTCTAGCTGTGAGAGTTAGTTTGTGAGTAACAAGGAAAAGGTCTTATTGTGGAACAAAATATAGAAGGTGTTTTTTTTTTCAATTGGAAATCATCAAATGACCCCCCCCCCCCACCCCCCTAAAAATATATAAAATACATATTCATACATATCGCTATTTGAATCGGATTTTGTTATCATTTTCATAGATTTTTAATTTTTTTTGCACGGAACCCTAGGTTCTTTTTCTAAAATAAAAGTAGACTTAAGTCTCTTGAGTACGTCTCTCCTCATAACATCAGTTATCTGCCAGTTAAATCGGTCTAGCCGTTTCGGAGATTGGCCAGAAAAAACAGACAGACGGACAGACAAAAATTATGAAAAATGTTTTTTTTTTATAAGTAACGTACATATATTCTTTATGCATTCATTAAAAAGCTATTATTTTGATATTACAAACAGACACTTCAATTTTATTTATTTGTATAGATTTACCCTACAACTCTTAATGGGTGTAATCGTGATTTATTTTTCTACAGTGGGATCCATCTTGAAATCAGGAAAAAAAAAACATTTGTCCTATTAAGGCGTGTTCACATTAATCGTGATGTAGAAAACAGATGTCTTTTTTGCGATTTCAGGGTTCGTACTGGAATACTAAGGATTAAACACAATCACGTGACAATAAAGGATGAACAGACAGATTTTATTTGTACAATTTTTCAACCCCGAAAAGATTTTGCACCCAATACTCAAACACATAAAAACAAAAGACTGATACAAAATTGCTTTCAACCGTAATCCCACGGGACAACGAAAACGGAACAAATGACAATCGAAATCCGATGATATGCGGAAACACAGAGATAAATCAGCGCCATGATGGATGACAGCCATATGTCAGGCTTGACCATGCGTTATGGGAGACCCCGGCTTGCGGGCTTGTGGCCGATAAGACCGCACCACAGCACATATGCTTGAATTATTACACCTCATTTACGTGTTGTGGACCAAAATTATAGCTCTTTTGAAGTCCTGAGGCTAAAAGTAATTCGTGTTTGGTATAAGACAGGTCTTTTATAACTTTCACTTCTTGAATGATAGGTGTTTTCATGTCTACAGCCCTTAGGCTAAAAGTGGTTTTGTCTGATCTGGTTAAGATGGAAGGTGGTAAGATAGTTTTAAAAATGATGTGGGTAATTCGCAAATACTTGCCACATTCATACCAGATTGTTATCAAACTTTTTTGAGAGCTTGAGTTTCTAAACAATGAACTTAATTTATGCGGTAATAGATAGTCTTAAATTAAAAGAAGTAAAAAGCATATTTAAAAAAAGCCCTACTCGTCCATCAAGAAATTAATCCTAAAGATAACCAACACAAAATCCATCAATTCTGTGTTCAAATATTCCTTCAAGTTACAAACAACTGCAAAAACAACTCCTATTTTTTAGCTTAACACTTTCCAAAATTATCCTCTATCAAACCGAAATCAAAGCATCTATTTCAAGTAGGCCAGTTACAGGCACTTTTGAATTGTCGAATAAACAACTGAAATCCATGCATTAATCGAATCCAAAAGCGAAAACGAAACAAAATAAAAACTCATTTGATCCCACCCTGTATGGACGTCGCGTCGTCCCAAATCGCAGCATTCGCGGCTATTCCAAATATCTGGGACAGTGTGCTATGCAGCCCAAAATGGCGGCTACCGGATTTCACTGCAGCTTGACAGGAGACAGCTGCTCTACGAAAATAATGGTAACCGGAATTCGCTTTTTGAAAGCCCTGTTAAAATTATGGTTTGGAGGAATGTTAACTAGTTTATTCTAATCGAGCATTTCCATGCCAACAATACTGTCAGTAGTTGCCGATTTGTATAAAAAAATTACTTCATTACTAATTGATGATACAGACAGGAAAACTTTACTAAAGACAGGAAAACGGATTCCTCATAGGCATAAATAATTTTATGAGAACCTCGAAGTCGTCATCATCATGATTCTGAACGGTCTTCTTCAGGATTGTTCTTCTATTGAACAGAGGCTATCAAAGTACATTAGACTTAATACCATAGCCCATAAATTAGATTTCAACGAAAAACATTTAAACTGCCTCCAGACTGCACATCACTGCACTCCAAAACGTCATCACTCAAAGTCACATCAGCTCATAATTCCCAACAGAGAGCGACCACGACTGCATACGGTATTAGGCCTCCTTGTATGGCACCAGTCACATACGGTGCCGACGTCTTCCGGCTATTGTCAGCGACAATGCTTGCACCAGGGTTATTTGAAGCTTTCTTAGGACTTCGCATAGTAGTTAACAAATTCTCTGGAAAGGATTATTCATTGGTTGTTGGTTAATGAATCTTTTTCTTATCGTCGTCCAATGATGTGTCATCGGACTGAATCTATGACCTGGTCTTTGACTTCTTTCTTGTCTGAAATGACACTAAACTTTAATGGAACTGTAAACTAAAACAAATAACCTTCTGTTTGTGTAGAAACCGGCACGTCCTGAAGCCAATACTTCGAAGACACGTAACCTTCACCAACACGCACTGGGCTCGCGTGGTGGATTACGGCTCACCCCCACTCACAGAGACGAAGCCAGTGTCCCAGAAGTGGGAACGATATACGCTGATTATACTAAGCTATCTAAATTCTGGTGTTGTTAGGGACTAGATGAGATAAAATACTCTGTCCTCTTTTATGGTCTTAACATTTTAATAGGATGTTAAAATTGTCATTCTCTTCTCAAATTTATCTTGTATTGTACAAAATTCACAATACAGTTATGAAAAGGTGTCCCGTTTGTCGCCTCTTCGCTAGTAAGTTCCAAAGTTATTCTCTGACAGAAGGATTACTGCAGTGCAAGTTGTAAGCCCATAACTTGTGCAAGTGCGTGGAGAGATACCATCAGTCTGCATTGGCTTCCTTGTTTCGCTTATGTCTGCCGTAAACAGTGAATGGCCAATGATAGGACGACTCATCACTTTGTTTTATCTTTAAAGTTACGAATCTTGCGACGCGCTTTTGAGTGTAGTTAATATTAAAAAAATTGTGATGTTAACCGACTCATACCACCTGCATCAAAATCATGATTTTGCAGGAATGTATTTTAATGATTCTGAAATGATATCGATTCTGTCAGAATCTACAATAGGAAGTAGAAAAGTAATGACGAAAACTTATCACTATCATGGCCCGTTGAGAACCACGAAAACTGGAATGCGCATGATAATGCGTCACCTTGACGTAATTTGTGTTCTGATAAATATTTTGTTGATAATATTGATCATTTTTCATGTGAAAAAGTCATATCTTTATCTGTGTTTATGTCTTTATCATCATCTATTATTACCAATCTTTCGCTTTTATAACTACGGAAAATTATTCAAAACTCTGTTTTGCTACTGATATTCCGTAACAAAAAAATCTTTGACCTGTTCATCAATTTGCCACAAATTAAAAAAAACCGACACAATGTGTTATTATGTGTTACCCGACTACATTATATCCTTGAAGCATATATCTCTGACAATACATATACCACAAAGTTAGTACTCATAAATTACAGTATTTGCGAAGGATTTAATATTGATTCATAATGCGTTAATCACCGCGCCATACTACGTGGATGGCGGCACGCAATTCCGATGCGTACGCGCATCCTACACATTGACACGATGCTGTTGACCTAGCGGTGCCATTAACCGTTCGTGTTATTACAAAACTATGTTCTTTTATTTGTAAGAATTTCATCATACTTACTTATAAAAATGCGTGATCAACGTGTGTCTTTCTTAGACCACCGGTACTAAAATAAAAAGTTTATCTATACTTCCCTCTGTACTGCAAATGGCTCCCTTTTTCTTTTTCCACTCAACTAGTTCTTGAACTAATATGAACCGATTTCGCCATCTACGCCTGGGTCTTCTGCTACCGTTGGGATTCCGGATTTGGACTACCAGGATCTTTGCTTTTTCATCTAGCTTACACAAAGCCAAGCCACTAAACACACTAGCCAATTCACGCAACTGCACCAAACGTCAGCTGACTATGTAGATTAGATATTATTAATCAGAAACTTCCGTTCGGGAAACTCCTCACATAATATTACGAAATATTGCAAAGGATTTCCCCGAAAGGTGTGCCGTACAGGCGCAAACATAATTAAAAGTAAAGAATCAAATTAACATGATCAAATAATTAACAAGAATTGCTTCAAAGGACCTTAACGACATAGCAGGAGATCCCAATACAGACAGAGGTGACCTACCATTTCTATTAAATAACTGACTACTTAATCATAACTAAGCAGTAAACATTTCCTAGAACCAAAAATTCGAAGACATGTGACGCTGTCCAAGTAGCGTGGTATCCACGTGGTAGATTGGGGGGAGGCCTGTGTCCCAATATCCTGTGATAATTATAGGCTCATTATGCTTTCTACGCTAGGCTATAAGTAAGAATGTCCGTCGCATCCCACACGTAGACTCCGCAATGTCAACAAGCATTGATTTCTTTTTAATTTCATGAATTTACTCGGCGCTGACTCAGCCCTATTGTAATAATAATGTCAAACGCATCGAACGCTTCCGTTGATTCAGATCATTGAGTCCTTTCGTTACATCCTGCGTTCCTTACTTGGGCTTCGAGCTTTTGGTTTCGCATTATTGTTTTAGACTTAAAGTACTATCGCCGTTTCCTTTAATCGTTAAATGGTGTTGCGTAAGTATTGTTAGGTGCTTAGAATTTTGTTGAGGAATATTTTTTGAGATTTTTTCCTTGAATGCAAACGGTGAATCAGATGGCATTGCTTAACAAACACCAATTTCTTGTTGCAAAATTCTTCTTCCCAGCTAAAACGAAAGTAGGAAGGGGGGTCTAGGGAGACTGTCTCCTGTCATTTTCACGTTCAGAAACTTCTGAATCTCATCTTAATTTAAATAAATTCTTGATCATTTTGAAGAGTGACAGTTCATTTTCATTTGTCCAAACCGCGACCCTAAATTAAGGCTCCTAAGGTTGTTCTAAGCTCTGTACCCACTTACACTCTATCTATGTACTACATCAGTACATTAGCATGCCTGCACGCACATATATCAGCGTCCTGTCGCCCGCTTCCTGAGCCAGCATTTAATATGCAACGCTATTCGGCGACATCCGATATCTCAGCCATTACGACTCCTCGGCAGTTTATGGCTATCAGTGCGTCGTCAGGAGTCATCAACAGTTTGCGATCCCTCTCGTGTTGTTAAAATTTATCTAGGGCCCCGCTTTTTTGCTTTATTTGGAGCTCTCACGATTTCGTTTTCTAAAATGGAGATAATAATAGATTTGAGATTTTTTGGAACTGCCAAACAAAAGCAGGAAAATATAAAAGCATTGTTTCCGTTACCTATAAATTACAAGCAAATGCTCTTGTAAGATTTTAATCTGTTTGCTTAAGCCATTTCCGCGCGGAAAGTGCAACAATCTTTTAAATTACGCATTTAACGATATGTAGACAGGAAAAAAGCCATTAAATCTACGCCAAATGTACAAAGATCCTGTTATAGTTGGCACAAATTGTAATAAAAGACAAAAACAAGGTCTTTATTGCTAGCGCCGCTTGGACATAATGACCCGCGATTCGTCGGCCGCTGACCTCAATTCCACTAATTGATGTAGAATTCACAAATTATAGAAATTGATAAAAATTGTCTCATTTAAGGTCAAACTCGTTTAAATGGTTAGAGTTCATTAGGCCGTTTGTAATTTGGTTTGACATATTTTTTCAGCTTTTACGAACCGATATTTATATTCCTGTATTTTCATTGGAACACCGTTTATTTATTCAAATTATTATTAATCCTCTTTACCTCAAACGATTCAATATGGAACGCCAAACATTACTTGCAATATTAAGAAAAATATTGCTCTCTTTTGATACGAGGAAAAATGGTATTTACCGTTAAGTTGAGGAAAATAAAAAAATATTCCTAAAAAAATATTTCTAACACATTTTACGTCAATTGTACTTCTGTTTGACTCATCGAGTCATCGGAGTAGTCACTCCATCTTTATCTATGGTTCCTGTAGACGACTCGCATGATTGATTGCGTGGGCGCGTTTGTTATGCACTTTTCATTTCAACTACGTTTAGTATACGAGTAGCTTACGGATGTAACGGACGTGTTCTGTGTTAGTCTTCTATTATATTACCAACGTTAAGCTCGCGTTATATATTTCACATTTAAATAAGTCTCTGAGGATTTAAAGCTTTAACATTTTCAATTCTAATTTTAGCATCGATAAAGTCTGTGAATATAAGTGAAGTGATAAAAATCCAAAATGGTGATGGAATCTGGTCAACAAAACGGGCGGTTCTGGCCACTCTCGCCCCGTCTGTGGCGTCGAAGTAACGAGTACTCCAAAGTAGTCTTTGAGCCAAGAAGACCTCCTCTGTCTCCTATCGAAATAAGAAGACATGATAGACTGGATACGACTCCAGACTTGATTCGAACAAGGAGTTATATCAAAGAGAGGCTGGATCATTTGAATTTGGAGGAAAAGATTATGGATGAGCGCAGATGGAGTGTGGACTCCAAGAAGCCGCCACTCAAAGAGGCGAAGAAAGAGAAGAAGTTGGAGAAGTTAGAGGTGGAAGAAGTGGTGAAGCTACGAGTGAAGAAGCAGAGGCAGCCGAGACCGAACAGTCTTCAGTTGTTACTGTGTCCGTCCAGTTCGGGACATTACAGCAGCAATACTTGGAGATATACGAGAGTCCGGTCCAAAAGGTGCGTAGTTTTATAAATATTTTGCAAAAGAAACGCGTTATCTTTTAAAAAAACCAAACGGCTGCTAAATGGTCTCTGAAAACAACACAAGATAAGATGTGGGTATACACACATACATGTATATCGTGTATTAATTAGGTTAGTGTTTTTTTTTAAGTTTTTTTAGGTCATCAATATTCCTTCTGGATATCGTTTATATCACATTAATTTCCTTGATAAATATTACGATACAGATGTTTTTAAAGTCAGTTTGTTGGTATCATTTTCAATATTGATATTTCTTAGTTAGTTATCTAGACATTTATAGTTTTTTGAACAAGTGGCAAAACCTCTTTAATTACAAATTGATGTGTTAAGAATGCGTGTCTCCGGTGATATAAACCTACGGCCTGAGGTGTGGGCTTACGAATCAATTCAAGGCGTCCAACTTTAAAGTATTTGTGTTGCAACTTAAACACCTGTTAAGCTATAAATGATGCGTTGTAAAAATTCTATTAGCAATGCTGATCTTGCCTTTTTTGGTGAAGAATGCTGGCAGTGTATCATTGTATATTAACTCTGAAACAAACTGCTTGGTTATAGAAATTGGTTCATTATGTTTGGTTAGCACCCGAATTGCGTAACACATGATCATCAACTGCAAGATTTTGAAAGAAATTCTTAATCCATCTCTGATTTTTGACAAATTCGTTTGCTCGACATGTATATTAGTGAATTCCTAAAATCAATGACTTTGCCATTATAAGTGTGTTACGAAATAAGTCTTCAGTCCTAGCCTACTAAACTCTCACAGTCATTCACAGCTTCTTAATCCATCATCAGTTCTTTAATACATTATTTTACCTCTTCTTCATATAATTATCACTTGAATACAAACCTAACCATAACCTTAGACGGCACGGTTGGCGCAGTGGCTGAGCGATTGACTGCTGCGCTTAGTGTCGCGGGTTCGATTCCCGCACGGAACAAATATTTGTATGGCCTACAGGTAGTTGTTCCGGGTCTGGCTGTTTGTGTATGTGAGTTTAAATGTTTGTAAACGCACCCACCATACAGGAGTAATTCCTAGTGTGGGGCAACGTTTTTTTAAAAAAAAAAAAAAAACCCAGCATGCCTGAGAGATATTTATCGACGGCATGCTAGCCAGCCAAGTCAGAGGGAGGCCCATGAGCGGCATAAAAACTCTAACAACAGGTTAGGCGCTAACCACACGAAAACAAAAAATTCTCTGTCCTCTGTCTCTATAAATATTTTCTTTTTCTTTCTCTTTTTTCTTTCTTTCTTTTCTTTCCTTTTCTTTCTCTCTTTCTTTTCTTTCTTTCTTTCTCTGCTTCGACGGTGTTGTGACCTTTATTCTATTTTAAATGTTCTCATTGGGTTTATGTCTAAGGTTGAACTGTAAAAAGTCTGTATAGGCTATTATCCTTCAAAGCTTGAAAAGAGTGAATGATTTTCTGCATCTCTTTCATTCACTCTGTCAGTTTATCGAACTTACGATATCTCAATCCTCGCGTTTGATTCAAAGCATGTACAATAATTACTAGCCAATGATTCACGTTCATACGGTCTCAAGTTGCCAATTATTTTTCACTTTCATGCTTAATGTATAGCATTAACTCTTAATCAAAGACTTGGAGTAAATTGGCTCAATAAGCATTGAGCTACTTTCTCGCATATTTGATCTTGAAATGCTTCATTGGTTTTATGACACTAATTCACAATAGTCCAGAATAAGCTTCAGGTTCTCGGGTCACTAAATTCATCTACTGATTGTTTGCCATTGGTATTGATTCTCGCATAGTTCGTAACAATTCTGGGTTTTGGTTGTTAATATTAACGGTTTAAAAAGTACACCAATGGTAAGAAAATTTGTGTTACTCTCAAATCTAATGATAGCTTTAAAATTCAAGAATCAAAAATAAAGTTTCGGCCGGTTTTGTGCAATCATCGCCTCCCTAACAAAGTATCCTCAAGTTTTTATGTCCATCCAGTTACGGTACAGATCCGGTTTTTTTTACTCACTTTAAATTATCAACAAATTGTTTACCACTTCCGACATTTCGGGGACAGCTATACGGCGACCCAACTTACGCCATCTTGGTCGTAGGTGTCGAGTGGGTGTAGTGATGTTGACAACACCCCAGCATATGTCGCTTATCTCTTGAGGCACTGCTCCACAGCCCACAGCTAAGCTATACACATGTTCTTAGCTTCGCTTTGTGTCAAAATGTAGACGGGATCGTCCACTGCGACCCACGGCCACGTTACGCAAAAAACAAATGAAGCGCGCATCTAACATGACATACCTCTCCGTGAACATCCTTCGTTGCTTTTTTTAACGATTGGCATCTCGCAGTTCTATTGAGGGGGCTATAGGCTAGGATGCCTTGAGAGTAAGGCCTCCCTCCAGCCAGGGCAAAGAACTTATAAGCTAAGCGACTACACGCTAAGGGCACTCCCTGTGGGATACAGACCTCGGCTTAGGGCCTGGGAATGGGCTGGAGGATATGCTATGTAGCAGTGAACTGTCGACTTTACATACAGGCCCTTTAATGTTAAGCAACCTCTCGACATAATAATCTCGCAACTTTCTGATATACAACTCGGTTTTCTTGAAAGCCGGAAAGCTTTTAATAAATAACATTATCAGTGAGGTAAGCTTTGAGTGTTTATTTGCGTAATATCGCTTTTTAAAGGCGTAAATTATGTTGGTATTGATAATTTTAATGTTATTCATTTCTGAAGAAAAGAAAATTGTGCGGTATCATGCGAAGTGAACTTGGCATTGCGTTGCACTTTTTGTAATAACCCTGTCATTTATACCACAATTCTTTTTGCTTCAAGTTTATAATTTATTACTTTGCATTTTTTTATTGTATTAAACATTTATTTGACAAGTGAATTATTTGTACTAATTGACTCAAAAATAATTATCTAGCGTTGTGGACGATTAGACCTAATGCCGAAACCGAAAGTATTAGTCATTACTAGTTATGCCAAATAATTATGTTTCGATTCTGTTCTAAAACGATATTGATTTTAACTGTCCCAACATTAATGTAAATCAACAAACGTAATTTCGAATAGTTTATTACTATAATAAAACAAAGCATTTCCTTAGATATTTATGAGCTCAGTTAAATCATAATCCATTATGAAGTACAGTTATGACGAACTTAATGTAACAATCACTGACATTACGGTTGTAAATATGAATTGACTTTTATATTTATTGAGGGGTTTTTGAAGTGTGGGCGTTATAGGGTTGTTGGTAAAAATTGATAGTGTCGGGCTTTCGGTTTCGGCCGTGCTACAGCCGAAAAAAACCTATATCATTAAAAACAAATCGTAAATAATATGCAAAAATAAATTTGATCGAAACCATTCCACAGCAAATTACCGTAAAAGTGATTTGTTATGTAGAACTTTTTTACCTCAGAACTAACCTTAGGTGTATCTTTAAGAAGACTAAATACTGTTGCATTAATTGATTTCCTACATTTTGTCTAGGGACCAATTTATTATAACAAAACAAAAACAACTGAACAAAAATAACGTTTCATAATCATAACGAACTCTGCAAAGAAAGAAAAGAAAATGAGTATCTAATTTGGGCTCTCTCGGCCTAAGCTATAAAAGCCCCCATTTCGCACAACACTAATTGTTAATACGCCATGACAGTTTTTATTCGTTTTAAGGCCAATGAGATTAAAATGCTTTATTATATTTAATTATGAGTCGCCGCGCCGGGCTGTTTTGCATAATTTTGCTCGCTATGGCAACTCGAATAAATATGTAAATGTCTGACGAATGATACATGGAGTAATGATTAATTGTTTTATACATAATGAACATTTTTTCGTCCTTATGTAGATTTAATTAGAAACGGTTAGATTTTTGCTGTGAGATATGCCAAAAAAATGATGTTGGTTTTTTTTAGGCTAACGGCAAAATGTGATTTAGATGCCAAAAAAAAATGCAAATTTTCAGTTAAAAAAACTTTTTTATTTAATAATTAACTTATTATGGCCACTTTTTGCTCTGATAAACGTGGGTCCAAAAGAAATCAATCACTTAGTTGACAGATCTGTATAACAGATTGGAAGACAGTTTATTGTTATTAGTAGACATTATTATGACACAACTACCCACTACTTTAACAGTAGAGTTGTATTTTAAGACAAGAATAAAGGTGGACATTTATTCTTCATCCATCACTTCACTTACAAAATAACGTTAAATACCAAACTAATGTTATAAATGTGAAAATAACTCTGCGTTTCTGTCTGTTACCTTTACGACCTACACACGGCTGAATACGCGGGTTAAAACTAAACTAGTAGGTACCAAACAAAAACATGGCGCCAAATCCCACGTCCACATAGTTTTGAATAACAACTACCTACTAAGAATTAACTGTCAAATCTATCGGTACAATGCTCAGTCTGCCTACAAAATGTCCTAGAAGCCACCAAACATATCCTCGTGTCAACGTCTTATGGCACAAGTGTCGGAATGTGCATGATTCACACTTTGTTACCGGCCGGCGCCAGAGGTTGCAACTGTTGATATTTTTGGTTTTTACAAAGAATTTCGTGGATCGAGATGATTTTGAATTGTAACGGATAAAAGTAGCACCCCAATCGCGTAAACTTTTCTATCACAATTCGTATTTTTAAGCAAATTACTAACCCATTGCATTAAATGTTGAAAAAAAAATGCAATGAATATTGTTGAATTGACGTAATGACACAATTACTCTGCAGCACTCGTCACCCCATCTCAGAAACAATTTTTATTAAAATACAAATTAGGTTACATCCCCATATAACCTACATGAGCATACAAAATGGCTGCTCCAGTGAAAAATGGCGGCAACACGACGACACCTATTCCATCATGGCGCTCAATATATTACCGCGATAAATGACGCTGTGAACATTACACCCGTCTCATAGACCAGAGACAATTTCTCTGTTAAGCTGTGGTTACATTCACACACGTTTAGGAATACCTTGTTGAAAATCGGTGAATAAATATGAAAACGCAACACAACGCATTGCAACTTCTCTAAGTATTTAGTTTTCGTCTTTACTGAATCACGAATCGTATAAAACGACGTTTGAACTTGAAGGCAGGTAAAAGGGCTAAGAAAAGATTTATTATAACCGGTTTACATATGCCGCCGCCGGAAATATGGGTCAAAGTGAGTCAAATACCGAAATAAGCCAATAATTACAGTCTTGATTTCGGTAAAAAACAAACACTCAGTGGTCGTTGGCAGCTAAACATCACCAAGTAATCTTAAAATGACACCTATCATCTGTTGATTGATGAAACAATACTTCTAGCTTTGCCTAGCTTGTGTTTCAATATACTTTCATTTTAACTAAAATGAACAGAAAGTCTGCCATAAGCACCAATCAAAATGCTTATCGTTCTTTCCACAACTCTTAGTTTAGTAGTGACCACACATACGATTTTATTCTCCTCACTTCTGTACCATACTTTACACGACACGCAACGAAATGCCGTGGCTGAAAACACGTAATGCCGCGCTTCCAATGAATATCATTACGGAGAGAAACAATTTTCAAGTTCATTGAACACAATTGTTTGTGAGAGCGTCAGCCATGGCCGTACTGGCGCGGTGTGTTTTTCTTTAGTCTGATGTATGTATGTGGAGACAGGAGAGGTGCCTGAACTTGTGTTTTCATACACTTTTCCATGTAATTAATGTAGGTAATTATGTTGAAAATATGATAAGATTGTTTGTTTTATTTTTTAAGAATGGTAGGCATTTTGAAATGGATACTAATCTCTAATGATTTATTTTTTAAGAGGTTTGGCTTATTTTATGGTTTCAAATCACAGTATATTTAGTCTAATATTATACCCGTGGCTTAGTAGATAATCTAGTTTCTATAAACGCCTAGAAAAACAACAGTAGCCCCAAATTAGACTTTACCGTTTTTTCTTGTATAATGCAAGCATGTAGATTTAATGCAAATTAGAAGCAGAATAAAAATTAGAATGCAAAAGAAATATTAATAAAATTAATCATGTAGGCATAATAATACTCTAGCTTTAAAAAAAAAAACATTTCATCTTTCAGTTCCTTATGTGAAATTGCCTACTTTTTATACCTGTAATCAAAATAAAGTTTTACGAATATTTTCCTTACTGGACAAAAACCCTAAATAACGTCAAATCTCAGTGGTTACGTCATACATTTAGGATACCTATTCTCAGAAGTGCATGTGTCCAATCTAGATCCAGGAATTTAGACGAATATTCGTGAATCAGACGCAGACACATGCTTTTTTTGTCGTTTTTTTTCAATCCCGCATTTACAGGGAGATCACGAAATATGTTAACGATATGAATATGGTTTGATGTTATGCTAGGCTGCTAGCACAGAGACTGCGACGACGTAGTTGTCATTTCGTTTAGAAATAGAAGAACTGCTCCTGCTTGTAACTAAAGATAAAACTTGCGAGATAATTGTCGAAAGCAAAACTACAAAATATTTAAAAAGAATGACGTAAAGTAACAATAATATTAAATTACTTTTTCGGGAATTCGTGCTGTCCTACGTTTGTCGTAGAATATGATGATTACACTCATTTTCTAGTTGTAAAAACCTCCATCCAACTGCAAATGAAATAATAACAGCCCATCCTTTTCTTAATGATAGCCAAAACGTCCGATCTCACGCCAATAGCAAAAGCCTATTGAATTAATCACCAATAACATATGCCGATCACGAAGCCCCAAGTAATTCACACGCTATTTCTCATTATTACACAAAAACCACCAATGACTGCGTTTGGTGACGTCATCTGACATTTTGATCTACGCTAACGACATTTAGATATATGTTATTAATTGGAATAGACGAATGGCCATCTTAAAAACAAAAATCTATGGAGAGCATGGGTCTTTTAGTGTGTGGCCTTATTTGGAACGAACGCCGCCATCTTGTTTTTTCGATACATTTTCCATAGATAATTTTGCGAATGTTTTCCAATAGCGTCGTCCTGTCAATGTCATTTAAATATAACTTTGTGCTTCGTTAACGCACTAAAGTACGTAAAATATAAAATAAACCAAATAACGCAAGATTAATAATGTCATAACTGCCACTTCACACAAAGATTGATAGTTTCCATTTAGCAATATTTATTTGACCCAATTACTTGCACTGTGATACCGCAGTAATAACCGATTCCATCAAATCCTTAACGATGGCGTTCTCCGAATAAATTAACGGCCTGCATTGCATTAAATATAGCGAGACGAATAAAGTCGTAACTTCACTTATTACCAAACTAGCTTTTGGTCATGGCTTTGCTCGTGTGGATGTCGGAGATTATCTCACGGCAACGTCATCATCATCTGCCTAGCCTTTTCCAACTATGTTGGGGTAGGTTTCAAGTCTAACCGGATGCAGCTGAATACTAGTAGTTTACATGGAGCGATTGCCTATCTGACATCCAAAACCCAGTTAGTTCTGGCTAATACTTCCAGGGTAAAAGTTTTCTATGACCTAAGCCAGGTTATAGTTTACCTGTGAGCAATATTTCATCGAAATCCGAGCAGCCGCTAAAGCGTGAAAGCGTGACAAACAAACAAACAAATTTCACATTTATCAAATTAGTTACGAATAACACTCCACAATTTATGGTTCTTTGAATAATATTGGTTACGTATTTAACAATTTGAAAATACGTATTATGTGCTGCATGGCCCTTTTGGCTTTAATTCGAACTAACGCCACCATCTTGTTTTTTTTAATACAATTTCCATAGACAATAACAACGCCCTTCTGTCAATGTCATTCAACCCCTACAAGAACGCTGTATTTTTTCATTTTGGGTCTTATGTGTGACTCTGTGTGAAGAATGATATGGCTAGAAAGGAGGTGACTGCTAAGATGACGAGTAATAGACAAGTATGAAAGAAGATATGCTGCACCAACCACAAATAAATTGCGACAAGGGCATGAGAATGATGAAGTGTACTTACGACTTTATAGACCGTACCGTGCAAGGGGTCGTCTAAAATTCGTCAAATTAACAGCGGCCGGCGTGCCCTGAATATTCATAGATATCACTTATTGCATTGGTTATTCGCGAGACCCGCCAAGCCCATTGAAATGAAAATATACGGCCAGATTTTATGAGCGGACGCGCTACGGTTTTAGTTTTAACTTGGAGTATTTCAACACTACTTCCCAAGATTACTTTGCGGTTTAATAGCTGCGCAATCAACGCTCTCGTATGAGTTAAAAGCTGTAAAATTCTTCAGACTTCAGTGATGAAGATAGTTTGAAGAAGCATCGAAGTGTTTTATTACCTAAACTTAAAAGTACTTTATAATAACTTCTTATTTCTGCAGAATTATTGGCCGAAAAATACATGAAGATAGCTGTATTACTTACTCAATTATAAATCGTAGTCACTTGTCATGTCTTTTCGTGTGACAGCATTGTTCTACTCAACTACACAATAGATTTTGATGCGGTCTTCACTATTTGCCACAGTTTATTCCGAAAGCTTTATATGTATTATACATACATGTTTTAAAAAAATAACAAAGACATCTTCATCTATTTTGAAGTCCTAAAAACCGGCTCGCTAGAGAAATATAATAATAAAAAAACAACTTAATTACCATAACATAACTGACATTGACATAAATATCTTTTAAATCATTAGTGAATAACATTGACAAGGTCACAACACCCACACACGGCTAGTTTTCAATACTTGTGAGGTTATTGCACTGTTCAATATGAAATCATTGATATGCAATGCATGATAATGTGTGATAGATAGGATACAATGCAATACTGATAAGTGATAACAATAGCTGAAATAACTGTCATGATTGTATATTGTTTTAAAGCATTATATCTTAACATGGAACTTAATGCACTGATTAAAATGTTGCATCACTTATCTATTATAAATTGCGTGGAAATAAGTTTCATTCATAAAACTTTCTACCTATGCTAAAATAAAGACAAAAACGAACGCGTTTAAAAAAATATCCTCTTATACAGTAAGTTCCAAAACGGGCATAGTGGACGTTGGCAAAAGTCTCCACACGCTGGTTGCCGGAAGACGGACGGCGCCGCCGAGGCAGGCCCATAAAGAGGTGGCGAGACGATCTGAATGCGTGCCGCGAGGGCTTTCGACTAGGTCGCTAACAGGCGACAATGACTAACGGTAGCACCAAGAGATGAAATCTGAAGAAATCAGCTCTGTAAGAAGCTGACAGATCTACACAACATATTAAGCGACAGTAACATTTTGTCAAGAACCGACTGTAGTATCCACTTTTAGCAGAACTAATAGGTTAATAACACAATTGACTATCTATATCACACGCTCACCAACACCAACAAGCCCCAGTCAAGGGTACGCTTTTACCTTCCAACTTCCAGTAATTCGTGGCGACTGACAGTTGACATTAGTGACAGCTACCTGACCTATTGTGGCTGTGAGACAGTGCTTACATATCTATCAGGCCCTAAGGCCCTTCGGGAGCAAGGCAGTCCACGTTTTAAACTACAATTCTCATGTTTTTTTTCAATTTTGACCCTTCCCACTAATATCTATTAAATAGAAACACTACACCGAGAGAACCGTGCCTAAAACCTCCGAGCAATTAATTTAACTCCTTAAACCTCACTGTTCTTTCCCAATATTCACTCGTGCCACATTTAAATGGCAGTGCCACCATAATCCAATTCCACGATCCTTTTAAAACCGCGCGTGTGGCAGAAATATGCAGAATTTAAAGGATGCGTGGCATTTTGTATTGCATTGTAACGATTGAAACTGGTTGTCGCTTAAAAGCGGTTGTATGACGCTTTCAATACTCGTTTTTAATTAAAGCTTGCAACGAATTCAATTGAAAAACGATTTTTAATGTAATCCTCTGTTTTTTTTTTATAACGCATTCTTTTACTAATTTGGTATTTATTTGTTGTTATTAATGGCGTATTAAAAGTATTTTAAATGTGAAAGTTTATTTTTGTCAGAATGTTTAATAGTTACGGCTTCATGGATTTGAATGAGATTTTTCACATAGTTAGTTACTTTTTTGAAGATAGACCATAATATCCTGAAGTG
Organism: Noctua janthina; assembly: GCA_963576755.1. NCBI lineage: Eukaryota > Metazoa > Arthropoda > Insecta > Lepidoptera > Noctuidae > Noctua > Noctua janthina. The sequence continues at coordinate 9,155,872 of OY755068.1, read as the reverse complement.
ACATTCTCCAACTTTTAATACAGATCATTTCAAAAAGTAGTTTTCATGAAATGCTCATAAAATGCTTGCCCTAGCTACTAGCTGGTAATAAAGACATAACCTCATTATTGAAAAGCTCAAAATACAACCACGTATGTTTTATCTCCACAATTTAAGTACTGCTACCTATTAGTTTTGGCGAAACAGACGAATATAGTGCATGAATAAGGCGATCGACGGTTCGCGTCTATTTTAGTACATAAGATTTATCGCTCATTGATGCGTGGAAACTGTTCTAACGACGACTTTGTCTGGCTAGTGATGGCTTTTGTCTAGATTTTAAAGCGACGGCTGACATTGATAGCATTTTCCGGAGTTTGATGACTTTACACGCCTCGTTTGGCTTGTAATTGTATTATGTGGTTGCCGATTGTATGGTCTTATAATCGTGATCATTTATTTTTGTACAGTGAGTACTGTCTGACTACTGAGCATGAGGTTCTGGGTTCGATTCCCAGGTCAACCAAAGTTTTATTGAATTTTTCCATCAAGAAATTCTCAGTCGCAGCGTAGTCTGAATTTTTGCCCGGTTGATGGCAAAAGGCTCGCCCCCTATTACATGGGACTTAAACATAACGTATAGCTTTGCCAATCCTCTCGAGGATAACAAGTGTGATGCTATGTATGTATTGGTATTAGTCAAAACAATACTTTAGTTCCGAATACTTCCGAACAATACATGGTCAGACATTTGACATGCAAAACAAGCTACTGTCTGTCAAGTGTGTAAAGTCTTTTATTCTATGATTGGTCATTCGACTACAATGTCAAGAAAATGTCATTACCATTTCCAAAATTTCATAGTCTTCTAAATTCATAGTGGTCACTTGACTATGTTGTGTTGGAAATGCACATAGTAATTAAGCAAGTAAATAAAAAAACTTGTAGAAAAGCCATGAATGCACAATGACGTGTCAGTGGTCAAAACAAATGTCAAAATAGGATTTACCAAACAATCATGGCTTCACCAGGCTTGATTTAAACATAATGACTTGTCAGTGGCACGTCAGCGGAAAACCAAAATGGCGCCTTTCAAAAGAGATGACCATAACTGTCAAAATTGACAATTACGATGTCTGTCATCGGTTATTTTGGCTCGATTTCATTAGCAGTTCAATTGCTAACTTAGCTAGCTTGCCTGCGGATTCGCCCGCGTGGAGTTCGTTTATTGTCCCACGGGATCGTACTACCGGGATAAAAAGTATCCTATGTGTCAATCCAGTTTATAAACTATCGGTGTGCTTTCATCCAAATCCGTTCAGTAATTTTTGCGTGATAGAGTAACAGACATCCATCCACAAAATTTTCGCATTTATAATAGTTGGTAGATTTACACTTAACACTGTGGTACACAGGTACCTGGAGTTTGTCTAATTTTGCCGCATCAATTGGGAGATTCAACATGTAAAAAGGTTTCCATGAAACTTTTTGAAAATCGTCTTTATTTTTATAAATCAGCTAGCTACAGCTGAAAGTGCTAAAACCAATATAAAGAGTGTAAATAGACCCTTAACATAGCCGGAAGGCACTTGTTCTCCCGGTCTTTGCGATAATTTTTTTGTTCTAGACCATACCTGGGAACCTTCTAGTTACGGAGATATTGGGGGTCAAAGTTCCAACTTTTTTACAAGTTTTTTTTCATAAATACCTGTTTTTATTGTAAGATTTTTACTTTTAACACCTTCACGACCCCCGTACTATTCAATGCATCCACCAGCACAATGCGTTTAGTGTTCCATCGAGTCCTACCGTAAAACGTGATTTTTCACCCCAAAAAAAAAATCGATTTCCAGCAATAATTTTTGCGTAAAGTTACTTAGTTTGATGTACAGAATGCTTGGTTAAAGGCTATGTGAAGGGTCTGTTTACAGCCTGTATAGATCAAATCCAATGCGTATTCTTCTTTCATGAAGAAAGAAAGATTTACAAGAAACCTTTTGAAGATCTGTTCGGTAGCCAGTAGCTGGAACCAACAAACAAAAGAAATTCTACAGAACCATTGAGGTCATAAACAATCTACAGCTGAACATAGAAAATAAACAAATGATCTACGAGAAAACAATTGCCGTCCACCCTTCGACGTTTCCTAGCATAGTTTCAAAGCTATGTTTAAAAATATCTGACACAAGTTCATTGACATTGGCTCTCTCGTTGGTCTAGTGGCCGATAGCGCGACTGCCGAGCATGAGTCCTGGGTTCGATAACTGCGATTCCCAGGTCGGACAAAGTGTTATTGAGTTTACCCATCATTAATTTCTCAGTAGCAGCCCCTGAGTCTGGATTTGTGCCCAGTTGATGGCAATAGGCTCGCTCCCTATTAAAGTATTCTGATTTAAAAGAGTGTCCATGGAGTTTCTTGCCCGTTCTTCTCCATAGAGATCTACGTTAGGGAATGGGCAACTACAGTACTTTCACAGTTTTTGTGCCTTGTGACTGGGACTGTAGCTATTTTTTACTGTTGTCTTTGTTTCGACAATTCAAAAGTGCCTGTAACTGGCCTACTTGAAATAAATGCTTTGATTTTGATTTTGATTTGATTTTGATAGGACTTAAACATAACTGGCAAAATATGAGGACTACCTAATAAGAAACACCTTTGCCTAACCCTTTTGAGTTATTACTGGCGTTATGTAAGTTCAATAACATTTCGAGAATAATCCGCGTTCAATGATCCGATATTTCGTTCCACAAAATTGCAATCGATTCCCAATTAGTATCGGTATTATACATTCCGTTTTGATGCAACGACGTTCAATCAAAACGATTATTCGATATTCCGGTTCGTCTCTAGTAATCGAGAGATGTGCCGTAATTGATTTAGTATCAGGACCGAAATTCCGGTTTTGAAATCGGATAGGTTTGTTGCTTGTTACCGATTTTGTGTGTAAGGGCCTTTGGAGTATAACTGGCTTGAAACTCGATAGCTTTGATCAATTATTCGGCGTTTCCTGTAAACAGACCTAGTTTCCATGTCTTCATATGCCTAGCCTTTTCCCAACTATGTTGAGATCGGCTTCCAGTCTAACCGGATGCAGCTGAATATCAGTATTTTAAATGGAGCGACTGCCTATCTGATCTCCACAACCCAGTTAGTATTAGTACTGGACGTACTGGGTAATACGATACCCCTTGGTAAGACTAGTTGTCAGAACTTCAGGCCACTGACTACCTGTAACGACTGTCAAAGATCTACAAAAGAGAGCTGGGACCAACGGCTTAACGTGCTTTCCGATGCATAGAGGAACTGGTTATGTAAATGGCACCCATCCACGGACCTACCTAGGCAAGCGCGGCTTAACCTGAAGATCGATCCGAGCGGCTGTTATTATTTAGCCACGGGCTTCACGATCCACATATGTAGTTTCAGAGTAAAATGCGTAATACCGCAATCTTTTCCAAAAAACACTTAGACTGGTCGTCAGAATTTCTAGTTACACGAATTTCATTCTTATCAAATGTCTTGATAGACGTAATCGTGACGTCCGTGACGAAATATTTATTATCTACAGATTATAAATCAAGTTCGACACTTTTCGAGTCACGATTTTGACACAGTTTTGATTTGACAGTTCAACCAACTTAGTTACTTTTCTAACTTAAGTTTACCCGGGTAAACGTAGGTTTACTTCTCCTTCTAGCATTACCCGTAACAGATACACCTCTGCTTAACCTTTCGGGGATTTCAGGCGCGAAGTTATGTGTGTCAAGATATCTTCACAGTTTTCACTTTCCTCCCGAATGTATTCAAAACTTTCACTAGTACGAGTATTCAGCGACGGTAAGCATGCTAATGAAAGCAAGTAATTAATTAATCAAATCGCATGAATAGCTAGCTATCTATCAGCAGAAGATGTCGGAATGTATTACATTGTTGGTGAAGATAAAAAAGTTTTATTTTAATTATGATGGATTGGAGCATTGCTGTCAGATATTAATAACGTTACATAGTGGAATGGGAGTTTCTTTTCTAAAAAAAATAAATAAAGGCAACGGTACTAGGCTGTAATATACAGAGTGTAACAAGACCCTTAACGAAGCCGTCAACCAAGCATTCTGTACATTAAAATAAGTAACTTTACGCAAAAATTAGTTATTTATGTATGCCATAGGCATTTTCTACCAGTCATCCTTTGGGTGATGCAGAGACCAGCAGTGGTAGGTGTATATCAGAAAATAATTTTAATAATTACTAAGATTAGCTACAATGATATATAAAATACAATCCAATCCAAATAAAAAAAAAAAAAAACCAATCCAATTATTGTTGGGAAACAAACTATTCTTGGGGTGAAAAATCACGTTTTACGGTAGGACTCAATGTAACGCACTCAAAACATTGTGCTGATGGATGCATTGAAAATTAGGGGGTCGTGAAGGTGTTTGAAGTAAAAATCTTACATTAAAAACATATATTTAAAAAAAACTTAAGAAAAAGTTTGAACTTTAACCCCCAATATCTCCTTAAGTAAAAGGTTTCCAGGTATGGTCTAGAACAAAAAAATGATCGCAAAGACGGGGAGAATAAGTGCCTTTCGGCTATGTTAAGGGTCTATTTACAACCTTTATTTAAAAAAATAAGAAAGTGCGGAATCGTAATCGCCATGGTAGCTCTCGAAATTCAAATTTATTTTCTTTTGTTTTTGCAGGTCAGTAAGTCATCTTGTATGTCGATGGTTGATTGATTACAACCGTAACAAATATGTATTTACAGATAAATCATTAATATCATCAATACAATTCTTTAAGTTACTGAAGCGATAAGAACTTAAAAGAGGTATCTTAATAAAATATTAATTTAGCGTAGCCCAACCTCCTCCATATTAATAGTGGCTTAACTGACGGATTAAACCGTCAATTTCATTCACATAAAAGTAACGGTACCATCTAATTTCCTCATACAATAAAACTTTATAAACACGGATATTATGAACATAAATTATTTACTTTAATTATTCGCAATAAAACCAATGATTGACAGTGGTCAATGACTGTAGGGTTATCGACTCTATCTCCTTCATCATAGGGTTCAATAACATAAAGCTGGTGCAATATGACACAGAGTAGATAACTATCAGAAGGACCATTCCCGTTCGAAATGCGATAAGGAATAGAAACGTATTTCATTTTTAATCGCATTTCTAATCGGGCTACTGACAGTCGTGATTTGAGTGAACGCTATTTTGCAATATCTTTATTTATTGTGATGTTAGCTTAGTCATATAATAGAGAAGTTGTGAAACACAAAGTGAACACAATATTGATATGACTAAACTGTGATGATAAAGCAAAGTGTGTGTGGTGTGTGAGGGCTGAAACCTAATTGTTCCTTCCAATTTTTGCGATGGGAAATGAATGTTGGTATGTAATGTACAGTATTTAGTTCAGTCATGACGAAAATCCCTTCCAATCACAAATTTCAATATGAACACTTCGAGATGTGTGGTTAGCCTGTACTGTCTAACCAGTGTGTGCTATTATATGGGACTTAAATGGGACTTAAACATACATAACTGACGAAATGTGAATGCACTTTAGGTACACCTCTTTCTAACTCTTCGGGAATACATACGTGATGATGTGTTATGCTATCCTTTATCTTTCTAATTATTAATGATACCGCTTGATAAGTGGTTAGCTCGCACATCATATCAACTTGACCTTCTGGATATAACCTACTTCATACACATGAGTCAGCCCCCAGCTTGTTCGGACATGTTCGATGGCCTACTTAATTGCGCACCTGTCCGCACCCGGCTTACGGCTTGTTTATTTGTAAACATCTCCAGTTCTTTCAGTTTTATGTTACGTTGATTTTTATGACTGTTTCTTACATGCTCATACTTTGTTAGTTTGTACCACTTTAATAGGAAGCTTATGGCCTACTATTATAGTTCCATAACATAACATCACGCCTGTCCCAGAAGAGTTGGGCAGAGGTGCACTATGGCTATGAGTACATCCACACCTCGCCTGTTATACCTCTTAGTTATAGACCCTATTAATCGCCATATTCCAATTAAAGTTTTTAAATCAATAATTATATACTACACAACGATATGTCATAATTCCATTGAGTAATATTGACTATACGCGGTGGAAGGGACAGCGACGCGAAAACTTTTACCACGGTTTCAGTACATCATTCTGAGCCTAGACATTTTTTCTTTGGTTATAAAAAAACAGCTGTTTCCTACAAAAGTGCAATTTTCTAAAAATTTTTGAAACGGTAATTTTAAAAAAAGCTGCTGTTGGATACATTTTGACCCTGTAGGTACGGTCAAAATGTATCCTTACATAATTTTTTATATTCATATAATATATTTTTTTTTTTAATAACTGATGAAAAATTTCTATATAGGGGGGCTCAGAATGATGTACTGAAACCGTGGTAAACGCTTTCGAGTCGCTGTCCCTTCCACATTGTATTCAACAAAACAGTTGAAGATTTGGTATATTTTTGCGTTTTTATATTGTCTGAATACACCCTCATAACATTAAGGTACCTTCAAATTCTTCATTCTTCTTCAATACTACATCGGATTGCAAAATATCTCCGGATTCTCTGTTTTCCGATCATTATAATCTAGATCTTTTCAAAGTTCTAGTGAGTCTGTTTTTTCTAGGCAAGCGTGCTCCACCCTAGGCCGCGTCATCGCTTCACAACAGGCGAGTTGCCGCCAAACGCATGCCTATTTAACATAAAACTCTGTGGACCTACCGTACAAAATGATTCATTGTCATCGTGGCTCCTAACTGTCTACAGCTAATCAAAAGCAGAAAGAAAAAAAAGAAGAAAGCAGAATTTTTAAATGATAAAATATGACATTACTAACCTTTTTAATACAATTTACCTATGACATGCATGTAACAATAAATTATAATTGATTAATTGCCTAATAACAGTATTATTAATTGACATTATTTATTCGAACTTGACTTTTTATTGTATAAATTCAGACTTATTCCTAAAAAATGAATAGATTTGTACACCAATTTCATTGATAGGACATAGAGCTCGACTAAATTGTATACCTAAGACCTTTATCGTAATACCTATGTTCACAAATAAAGTTTGATTGATTGAAAGCCCACCAATGATAAGAGAACGATGATAATACTGCGAATAGATATCTGACTGTTCCTGAAGTTGATGAAGTAACTTGTGATAGCTATGACAATGACGACGGAATTATAAGAAAGCAGAACTTAGAGGCCCTACCATGAGCGCGTAGTGTAAATAGGCCGATTTTTGAATCGAAAATACAATTATCATATAGCAAGCACAATCAGTATCATCCATAGATACCAGGTGTAAACCTACCCTTCACATATCCGTCAACCAAGCATTCACATCAAACTAAGTAACTTTACGTAAAAATAATTGCTGGGAATCGGTTTTTTTTTTGGGGTGAAAAATCACGTTTAACGGTAGAACTCGATGGAAAGCATTCATAGCATTGTGTGAAATAAAACATTAAAAACATGTATTTAAAAAAAAACTTGTGAAAAAGTTGGAACTTTGACCCCCAATATCTCCGTAACTAGAAGGTTCCCAGGTATGGTCTAGAACAAAAAAATGATCGCAGTGACGGGGAGAACAAGTGCCTTTCGTTTATGTTAAGGGTCTATTTACACCCTTTATAAATAAATTCTTAAAATATTGAAAATATCATACAGGGTGTAAGGGACACCGACGCGAAAACGGTTACCACGTACTCAGTACATCATACTGAAACCCCCTACATCGAAATTTTTCTATGGTTTTTTTTTTACATCAGCTTTTCCATACATTTTGACTTTTTACCTACACGAGGTTTTGCACTTTTGTGAAGAACAGCTGATTAAACACCTAAGCAACGTATGCAAGGTAGTGCATCCTTAACTAACCCATTCGTTCCACCTGCTGAAAATCTCCCACCTGGACATGAGTTGCCATGGCTGACCTGGAAGTCTTTAAATAGACTCCGGACCCAGGTTGATCGCAGCAAGGAAAACCTGCTCAGGTGGAGATTCATTAATGACTCTGCCCTGCAGTGTAAATGTGGTGCTGTTCCACAAACGATGGGGCACTTAATATCGTGTCCTGCGTGTCCTGTTGTTTGTTCACTTCAGGAACTGATGGACGCTACCGAAAGCGCCAAAGTAGTAGCTCAGTTCTGGGCCGACTCAATTTAGATTGCCATCGACACGCTAAGAAGAAGAACGTAGATACGTTACATTAACAACGCGCACTCGTGTTAGCGCGTCTGGTCTTAACAATTACTTCAAAACCTGAACAAAAAGAATATCATTAATACAGTCACGCCTTTCTCTCATGGGGATTAGGCAGGAACTCCAGAATGAGCTACTCCGATCCTTACATACTCCTTTGTCTTTGTCTACGTTCATACGTGCATCATCACAACCATCTGCATAGTTAAACAACTATATTAGAGTCGGCTTCCAGTCTAACCGGATGCAGCTGAATACCAGTATTTTATTTGGAACGAAACGACTGCCTCCCTGACCTCCACAACCTAATTATTTCGTTTGGTATCCCTTGAAAAGATAAGCTGTCAAACTTTCATCCCTCTGACTTACCGGTGACGACTGTCAAAGATCTACAACTGACAGGCGGTACCAACGCGCGTGCCGAAAAGTACATAACAAAATCAAATATTTTCTTGGCAAATATACCAAATAAACTAGAACTACCTCAATAGCAGTACCTAACGGTACTTACGTAATACAAATATTCCGGGTCTACACAATGACACAATGCATCATTTGCATTGCACCGTATGACAGTATTGATGCCAGACGCAGATGCGCGGGCCCCCTGCCAAAATATGCGGGACACTAATTTTTACCAGAATTGCTTGGCAACTAAAGCGTTTGTGTATTGTTTTACTGATATAATTAATCATTGTTATTGTTTTGAGAATGCAGTCTTTCAAATAGGCCAGCTTCTATTAAAGCATGTAGGCCACAAACATTTTTGGGTAATGAGACTCCTGTGAGCTACTCACAGGACACTGAATAGACTAGCCAAGCATAACATTGATATAACAGGCTTAGAAAACACGAACCAGAGATAAAATCTTTCAAAGAGAACGGACAACGGTAGCAGACGAAACTAAAGAAATTGATTTAAAAATACCACCAAGGTCTAACAATAGTACGAGAAAAGACTGATAGTAAAACATTGATTAGACAAGCAATACCTAAACAAAAGAAAATCATCCACGGACCCAGACATAGGCAATAAAAGTGAGCAACCTGAACTAAGGGGGTGGCAACTACAGAAAGCTGAAGATGATACCGTATTTCTCGTCGAGGGACTGAAATAAGAGCTAAAAGAAGGAAAAACGTATAAAAGTATTTAAAGCTGCACTAGTAGGTGTCAAACTTAATTTAAAAAAAAAACTAATTTGACATAATTGCTACTAGGGAAGCAAAAACCCAGAAGAGAAGCTCATCATCATCAGCCTACAGCAGTCCACTGCGGGACATAGGCTCTTCAATCGCACTCAATTTGAAAACGATTCTCGGCAACTCTCATCCAGTTGCTCAAAAAAACTAAATTCTTTTAAAATCCTTTCATAACATGAAATTTCTTACAAATTAAACACTACATAAATAAAACAGAGAGTGTTATGTCACTTTTAATATCAGAAACTCGTAAAAAAATAAAATATTTTCAAAATCTACAGTTTGAACCTCGCCAACCCTAACCTAACGTGTCCCTAACTACCCGCACTGCCTATTCTGAATGCAAGGGGCATTAAGCATTTGCATGCGCCGAAAGCCGCCAATCGATGCGTGCGGGGGTGAAGGCGGGATGCGAAGGGGTGGGCTGGTCACCCCTGGACAGGCCTTGTTGCTATAATTACAACTTCCCATCGCCATGTACTGGATATTGGGAAGCCTAGATTCGGGTTTTGGTTGATAGAAACTGTGGATTATGGTTTAGAACGATGTAGGTGGAGGCAACAAAACGTTGAGAATATTTTAGGACTGACAGAGTCACTCTTTCTTTGTTAAAAGAGAAAAAAGACATTGTTTTAGTTTCCTGCCGGGAAAGAAATGAATTATTATAGACATAATGTAATAGATTATGTCTATTAAATATTATTTACTTAAACATAACTGGAGAAATGTGGGTGTAGGTACTTGTAAGGTATAGCTCTGCCTAATTTTAATTCTGCGGGGATAACAAAGCGCTATGTTATGTTAAATTATTTCCTCAGGTTCTTCAGAGGAATCAAGTGTTTAATTTGCACTTGAAGAAATAATTTTGAAAACTTCTTGTTCTATCTTATAATCATTTCCTAAATATGTAAGTTTCCCTAACTACAAAACACTTGCAGCCGATGGTTGAAACTTTTAATTGCAGAATCGCTACAACCAACCTTAGGCTTTTCAAAATCGAGACTATTATCCTTAAAATAACGTAATTATTACCCATTCAGGAGCACCCATGGGATTTTCCTAATAGGCACCCGTTTAACTTCCACAAAGTAAAACTCGACTCCTGTTTACCCTAATTTATATCTATCTACAATAATAAATTTCTGTTTTTACAATAGTAGCTTTTAGCCCGAGCTTAACTCGTCTTCATTTTTCTCATTTTACAATTTTCTTTGAACCCTGTGTTTTGCTTGGCTAAAAGTAGTCTGTATTTTAAGCTGGGCTTAGCTTCGGATTTTTTAAATTGAACACAAGAATTATTTTGAGCCATATTTTTCCGTGTCCTTTCATTATTCTTGTTAAGTTTTTTGTAAGTTAATTTATCTACAAGCTTTCGCGTAAGTACTTGTGCGTTTTTGTTGTATATTTATTTGGTTACTAGTGGAAGTTACCTTTTGTGAATACCGTTTGTTACAACTAGTTATCTTTTTGTAGCTACAAGCTTTTCTTCTGGAACTTTGACCCTTCGTCTCTGGTAGTTATTGATTGACATCAAGTAATCATCATAATTTCTTATGACTCTGTAGGAAGACGTCCCTTCTAATGGCTTTATGACCATTATCTCTACCCCTAGGGAATCGGTAATAGCGATTGCTAGGGGTAGTTGCCCTGTTAACTTACATTATTTAGTTCATAACTAGCAATTTGCCTGCGGCTTCGCCCGTTCAAAGAATTGATATTATACCACGGGAATATACTACCGGAATCCGAAATCTGGTCATGATCTAGCCGTGTGCCAAATTTCACTTAACTCCGTTTTGCCGTCAAGGAGAAATAAGTTACAACAGGCATAGAGACAGAGTTACTTGCGCATTCATAGTATCAGTATTTCTTAGATTCTTGATATAAATAAACAACAAAATACCAAGTAATTTATCAATTATTTTTGCTGTTTTGTTGTTGTTAACAAAAAGCACAACAGCTGATTGACGTGTAAGGTCATCCTGTCCGTAATTTATTATCCATAGATCTTCCTCACAGTTAGTTAAGTCGTTGAAGGTGGCCAGACGATTCTGTAAATTCTTGGAATTTGCATAAAAAGCTTGTTTAAATTAAAAATCAGTTACTCGTAACTGTAGGAGTTTGTTCTTTGTCTGTACTGTTGCTACTTTGGAATAATGCCCAAAAAATTATCATCCTCGTGATTGATAGCTGTATTATTCTTATTCCCTTTATTTTTTTTTTTTACATATAATTAACATTTTTAAATATTCCTATTCAAAGTAATATAAAAAAAACATTTAAAAATATAAAAAATAGTAGCCCACCGGCATCGGGAACAGGGTCCGAAATACCGGTGGTCAGGGCTCTTGAGAGAGGAACTTCCTAACGATACGCGCCGTGTCCAGAAGTACTGCTTTCTGAATCAAGCCCTTGATCCAGCTGCCAAGCGAGAGCCTCCTCAGATGTTGGTCGAGGCTATTAGCTATTAAGCCATTGGCCGACACGACTATCGGCACAATGACTGCTGTACTCACTTCCAACATGTCGACAACCTCGCAAGCCAGATCTAGATATTTGGTATTCTTATTTTTTTTCTTATTATCCGTAGTGATGCGATGTCTGTGTACAGTTACTGTGTCTCGTTCTGCACTACTTCTAATCATCACATCTACCTATACTTTTCACAACTATGTTAGGGTCGATTTCCAGTCTGACCGGATGCAGCTGAATACCAGTAGTTTACACCTATCTGACCTCAACAACCTAGTTAGTACTGGGTAATACGATACCCCGTGCTAAGACTGGTTGTCAGACTTTCGGGCCACTGACTACCTGTAACGACTATCAATGATGTACAAATGACAGCCGGGACCAACTGCTTAACGTGCTTTCACACGCACGGAGGAAACTCTGTATGTAATGAGTGGTCACCCATCCACGTACCAAGCTAGGCAAGGACGGCTTAACCTTAAGATCGACCGGAGCGGCTGTTATTATTTAGCCACGAGTTCTTCAATACCTATAAATCATCCGTAAAATATCTCTTTCTTTTCTCAGCTGTATCCTTAGGTTTTGTTATTCCACCGCTAGAAGTACTAAACCCACAATGCCTAGGTATCTCGTATCATGACTATTCTTGGAATGTTTTGTTGATCCGTTGGTATTACTATCAATTCATAGATCCGTTCACCAGCTTATCTTTCCTAGAATCATGTAAGAGTCAATTGATAAAATACTTTGTCAATGAATCGATATTATTTTCGATTCTGATAATTTTTCACTTCCGTTTTTCTCGGTTATGATGCTTTGTCTACAAACCAAGCTACTTTCTACGCAATGCGTCAGAAAAATATGAATACATGCATGAGAATGGTAGTGTCAGAATTATAACCGTACATCGCTGCGATAAAACCGATATAATAACATCAGAAAAAATATGACCCACCAAAGTGCCATACATGAAAATTAAGTAAGTAATTGATTTTCACATGAAATTGACGCAACCATTATTATCATCCTCTATCCATAGGTGCTCCAATTTTTTTGTTATCTTTATTTCTTTGTTTTCTTTCTTTCTTTCTCTTTCATACCTATTCCCATCAGCCGTCATCAGTCACACCTTTTCTAGCCAAGCAACTTTCATTCATCTTATCTTTCTTCGGGCTGTTGCACTTACTATAGCCAATATTACTTGTAAAATTCTTCATTATGACTCTAACAATGTAGCAATAATCTCCAAACCCATTACCCTGTATACTGAAACACTAAACTTGCTTCAAGATTTCGCTTCCATGATATAACATCGTTTGATGCAAGCCGGATAAGGTTGCCTCTTAACACACTAAATGCCGGCACTAAGTTCCGTTAGCTTCATAACAATGTCTTGGTAATGAAGTAGAGTAAACTTAGCCTGAACATGAAGTAGAAGGTAAAGCTTACGAAGAGGCAAAAGGTACAGTGAAGGATAACGAAGAAATCTTGCAGAATGAGACAATAGATTTTGACTTTGGTCTAAGAGAGGGCAAATAGAGTATAATAATATATACATCAAGATCCTGTCACATCCTGGTACATATGACCCTGGTGTGGACGTACTAAGTGATATACATGGTGTCAAACAGTTGTGGGCCCAGACTGTGATACGAGTGACTGTTTAATAAGGATAGTGTAATTATTTTTTCTGATGAGATTTCGTTTCCGAAAATCTCTACGCGTTCTCGAAGCATTCTTATTTTTAACTCCTGCACGTGTAGCATGACCACCGTAGAAACGGGTTTTATCGAAGAAAGAATCGACAAAACAAATCTGTCATTTTGTCAATTCTTTCGTCGACATGCTACTCTGGCCTTAAAGAGCTTTAGTTGTCATGATGGGTCATTTCCATAAATTAGGATTTCGGTGTCATTCAGAAAAAGTAAAAAAAAATCTTACGTTGTTGTGTGGCTTGTCACTTTTCCCTATTTTACGCTGTAAGTGGGCTTTCTGCCATCTTCTTGCCTATGAGTAAAGTGGGTAAACCACCCTTGGTTTATTAAAGGGCTCGGATGCCTTGCGGTCAATTTGATTTGAACTAATCGAGGGACGGATCGCGTCCTCTGATCGGAATCGAAGCGATATGAAATTGCTCGAATGTTTGTATCGTGTTTCATGAAATTCTGTTTGGTTTGTCGGGATTGAGAACTTTTGGGGATGTTTCGAAGTTTCTGGTTTAGCTGATTGTACACGACTTATTTCTAGTATTTAGTAAGGGTTAATTTACTGATTAAGTAGGCAATAAAGGCAAATGTCACCGTAAACAAAAATTTTGAGCACCGTGGTTGGTTATTCGTGAATCTTACTATGTAATATAATATAATGATATTGTAAATGCAAAAGTTTGTAGGGATGGATAGATGTTTGTTACTCTTTCACGCAAGAACTATTGAACGGATTTGGATGAAATTTAGCACACATATAGCTTATAACCTGGATTAACACATAGGATACTTTTATCCCGGTAGTGTGATCCCGTGGGACAAATATCCAACTCCACGCGGGCGAAGCCGCGGGAATAAGGTAGTTATAAACATGATGAAATTTATGATGATGATGATGGCTAGAAAGAAGGGTGTAACTGTAAAATCCCAAATACATAAATTCGGATGACGACAGCAAAATAATGATCAAGTACAGGAATCAATAAGGATGTTTATTTTACTGAATAGGAATTAACAACACTATTGCTTGCATACAACCATAACTTTACTAAATTAGGTCCAATACTAGCCATCTACATAACGCCAGAACCAGGATAACATAACAGACAATTAGATACTGCGACTGATTGAAACGGGTCTTTGTGCCAAATTGATTGGTTTCATCGATTAGCTGAAGACCTAACAAAACGCACGCATTTAATCAAAAGGTTGATTAAATGCGTGCGTTTTGTTAATTAGGATAACTGATTGACTAGTGCGTAAATTAGCTGGTTAATTATTTCTTTGAATGTCTTTATTGTTGAATCATATATGTTTAACACATATGAGATGATGATGATGTGTGTTTATGTTTGTTTTTCGTTTTGTGTTTTTATTTTTATCTAACACTATAGGCGATGTTGTCTGAAATAAAAGATTATTATTATTTTTTTTATGCATATTAAATACATTTTTAAATATTCTAATATAAAACAATATAAAAAAAAAACATTTAAAAATATAAAAAATAGTGGTCCGCCGGTATCGGGTGCAGGGTCTAAGCTTCCGGTAGTTAGGGCTCCAGAGACAGGATTATTATTTATTATTATTATATGTTTAATCTTGGTTGGTTGTCTAGTGGTGTGACCGTCGGACTCCCAAGTCATAGGTCTTGAGTTCGACCCCAAGGCACGCACCTCTGATTTATCGGATTAATGTGCGTATTGTACACTTATCACTTGCTTCGGTGAAGGAACACATCGTGAGGAAGCCAGCATGCTTGAGAGATATTTCTTGACAGCATGTAACCGCATGTAAAGCCAAGTCAGAACCCAGGGGCGGCATAAAAACTATGACACCAGGTTAGGCTATGTAACAATTATTAGAAGTCTTTATGTATTATTTTCTTTTTTTGAGTTTTTTCGCTGGATTTGATGTTTTTGAGACGATAAACGACGAATTGGTAAAATCAATTTATTTTGCAGCCCACAAGCGTCTATACTTCACAACTTGTGCAAAATCTATCTGTTTTACAACAACACATACCGCACAAAAAGCCCTCCACTTTTCTGGCAGATAGAAGAATACAATCTAGAATTAATGTCATCTAATCCTTTTCGTTCCTCTTTTGTTTTACCTGATTCTATCTTACTTTTAATAAAACACGAGGCACGTGATACGTACAGTCACTAGCACCAAAATGGAAACACTTAGTGAAATTGAAAAGCTATTTTCTCGTCTAATGACAATTGCTACTTTGAGATAAGACTTTCATAAGAGGACGGGTTCTAGAAAAAATTTAAAAACATTATAATATTTCTTTTAAAATTGCTTAGGCCTCAAATTCCGGGGAGCGTTTCTGCAGCGTACAGGCAGTTCCTTTAAACGCCCCGCTGCACGTTGCAAAAAACGCTCCGAATTTGCGGCCTTTCTGTGTACATATTATTTGCTTTTGACTGTACACACGTATTTCCGTTAGCCCAGCATGTTTCTTCCCACACAAGTATAACATACGCACCACACAAGTAATCCTCTTGTGCTGTAATTCGCTACGAAATAAAACAACGTTATGTTGGGGTAAGTCTTAGTCATGTTTCGATACGATTCTTTAGGTTGCTACGTAACTATTTGGTTTCATTTTATGCGGTTCTTGTTTTTTTGTTTACGTAGGGTATGAGTCTGTAGATACAGATTATGTAATCGATTTGATACGTTTATTTGCGTTGTAGGTAGGTATTTATTCCTAGGAGCATCATATATGCACGTATTATTGTTTCCTGCTTCTTGTCTGTACATATCATGTAAGTATCTACATAACTGTTAAATAAACAAAGTAAGAGCATTTCTTTTTCTTGCTTTTCAACGATTCTGGTGCAGTAGTCTAGCAAAGTATTTACATTATACTATATTTGATACTGTATTAAATGCTGGACTGTTATGAATTTACGACTTCCTGGTTAATACACCCTATTCTAGCACGCGTAGCATGATCACCGTAGAAACGGGTTTTGTCGACGGAAGAATCGACATAATGATAGATTTGTCGACGGAAGAATCAGCAAAATAAAAGTTTTGTCGATTCTTTCGTCGACAAAACCCGTTATATGGTGGTCATGCTACGCGTGCAGGTTTAATTCATTCATTCAAATTGGTGGACACATCAAAATTGATGAAAAATTACTAAAAACTATTACCAAAATCAACTTATTCCCTTCTCCTTTTTCGGTAAAAAACACACACATTATATTTTCCCCAGATTTATTTACCCGTTATGAAAAGCCGGACCTATGTAATAACTCTTTTGTTTCTCTATGTACAAAGGAACCCAATATTTCCTAAGTACACTATATGTGCCCTTGGATAAAATGGCGACCGTGTCGGCACCATATTGCCGTCTTTTGTCAAACCCTTGACCAATTCTGTAAAGCTGAAACTATTTGGTATTTTGTTATGGATATTTTTCCTTTGCAAGTTTCGGGTTAAGACCGGCCATTTTGTTTTTTTGTCGGTCGCGAAACAAAAGGTTGGCGTTTCCTTTTTTTGTTTGGTAGTAGGTATATTCCCTACTTTTGTGTTAAACTGCTTTGTAAAATTTAATTGTTATTTAATTGCGATTGTTTGTAAATATTGCCAGTGTTATTGTTTTGTCAACTTTTCAGAACCGAATAAACGCTGTTTAATGAAAAGTCATGACATGACGCATATTTTGGTATTTTGCCTATTTTTTTTTACTGTAATTTTGGATAAAGTTCAGTTACTTATTTGCTGCAAGGTAATGAGCAGAATTATTAAAAATCCCGGAGAAAGCACATCACCATCCAATATAATATATCATAACATCCTACAATCCCCGAAGGATTAGGCAGAGGTGTACCTAATAGTACACCAACATGACGCGAGTTATGTGTAAGTCCCATGTAATAGGGGGCGAGCCTATTGCCATCAACCAGGCACAAATGCAGACTCCGTGGTGCTACTGAGAAATTCCTGAAAATCCCAATATCAATTTGGCTAACCCGGGAATCGAACCCAGGACCTCATGCTCAGCAGTCGCGATTTCGACCATTAGACCAACGAAGCAGTCCACATTCACCAAAATAAACTGTTTTTTTTTTTCTCGAAATTTTTCGAAAGTATTTTGTCGTTGCTTCCTTTACATATTTCCAACATAACATTACACCCTTTTTGGTCGCCGAAGTCCTAAAATAGAAGAACAGAACTGTCATTAAAATTCGTTTAGTAGTTTTTGAGTGAAGCTCCCACTGAGAGTAAAAAAAACTTTGTTCCTTTATATTATGGTTCTAAAATAACTTGAGCTGATGTGTTTTATTTATATAGTTAAATACAATATTGTTTAGTCAGCAATATATATTACTTATATACATATTACATTGCTGAGTTATTGAATATATTTTGTAAAATTCAAAATCGACCGTTATCAGATAGTGATTGGACTCTTTACGTTTCACTGACCGAATATATTCGATAAAAAGACTTCTAATAAAAATGTCATATCATTGTAAATCTCTCTAAATATTTACTTAAAACATGTAATTATATTTGTGATTGGTACGCACGATGTCATTGATGGCACTTCAATTACCAATCGACCAAATTAAAATGGCGTTTGTGAGAGTTAAATAAACATACATTAGAATAATAATATATCCGTGAAGACTATCATAACTTTAAATACAAATCATTTTACTTTTACTTCGGCAAATAAATATGGACGAGTTTCACCAATAAAACTGAACGCGAGCAGTATACTAAACAACATTCGAGAGCTGTCATCGTCAATATTCCATAGCAATTTTGACACTGACAGCCTTTAAACGCGGTTTTACTGACCGCGTGTATTTTATTTTAGTGACATCCGGCCTAAGACGGTAACCTCAGTAAAAAAGCTATGAAAGTAGACTGCATGCATGAATGTTGTATGTACTTATGTAGATTTAGAACAGTGTTATCATCTTCATGAATAATAATGTGTGTACCAAACAGAGCGCTGCGAAACGTTTACAAAGTTAATGGACTGCGAAAAGGAGATTTTTAGGCGAAGAATTAATTTTACATGTTTGTGGAAATGATTTAATGGCATATAAGCATGCAGTGTATGTGTAAGGATGGGGACAAAACTTAGCGGTGAAATGCGGAACGTTAAAGCAGAAAAAAATATTGATGATAATTCATTTTTCCTAGAATCCAAGATATTAGTACTACATACCTGCTTATTTTTTCTTCTTTTCATTGTGATGTTGTGTGTCCTTAAATCTGTGCTAAATAAATCCACCGTAATTTCTTTCTTTTTGATAAAGAAGGAGAGAAAGGCCAAAGGAAAGATGGATGGATTTTGTGAGGAATGATATGAAAGGGAAAGGAGTAAATGATGCCGTGACGTCTGACAGGGGAGAATGGAAGAAGAAAACGTGTTGCGCTGAACCCAAGTAGAATGGGACAAGGGCAGGAAGATTTATTTCTTCTTGATTTTCTTCACATTGGAACTTGCTACGGATGTTACAGCTTTAAATTTTGGACCTTTGCCAGACCTATAGGTTGTTCTCTCATTGTCTCACTTCCTAAACCTGTGCATATGTATCTTATATCTTGTTGCTCCGTTCCCAATCGTGCATGAAAAGGAACTACCACAGTCTGATCATCTTTTCCCTGCCCTTGCCCCAACGTACTTGGGGTCGGCGCAACACATTTTTTTCGTCCATTCTCCTCTGTCAACCGTCACGCTATCATTTACTCCTTCATCTTTCCTATCATTCCTCACACAATCCATCCATCGTTTCCTTGGTCTTCCTCTACCTCTCCATCCATCAATATTTATATTCATCACTCTTTTAGTCACATGTGATTCGTCGATTCCCTTTCAACTTTTCTTAAAGTGGCGCAACTTTTAAACTTCCTCTAATATACTCGTTCCTTACCTTATCCATTCTTGTCACACCACACATCCACATCAACATTCTCATCTCGGCTACATGCAACCTTTTTTCATCCATCGTCTTCACAGCCCAGCATTCCGATCCATACAGTACGACAGGTCTTGTCACGAGCTTGTATTTTTTCCCCTGCCATGGTCTGATGGCAAACTTTAATTTGCCAACTGATTTCTCATCTCCCATTATTTACTGAATATTTTTAACATAGTATCTCTTATTGTTTCAGCCATGAGCCGGAAGGTGGCGGCAGGTGCGGGGAGGGTCCGCTAGCGCGCGCCATGCAGCCTGCTCCACCGGGCGGCTCGCCCAAGAGGCACCAGTCATCGGCGCCCGCGCATGGTAAGAGGAACTACCTTTAATGCACTATATCTATAATATCTGAGTGAACAGTGGAGGTGGTCTAGAGTTCAAAACTTCAAACTCGGACAGGCACGTTACTTTATGTATTTTATTTCATCACCAATGAGCAAGAGGAGCTCGTGGCTAAATAATAGCAGCCGCTCGGATCGATCTTTAAGTTAAGCCGTGCTTGCCTAGGTTGGTCTGTGGATGGGTGACCCATTACATACCGAGTTTCCCCCGTGCCTCGGAAAGCACGTTAAGCCGTTGGTCCCGGCTGTCATTTGTAGATCATTGACAGCCGTTACAAGTGGTCAGTGGCCCAAAAAGTCTGACAACCAGTCTTACCAAGGGGTATCGTATTACCTAGTAGTAACTGGGTTGTGGAGGTCAGACAGGCAGTCGCTCTATGTAAAATACTGCTATTCAGCTGCATCTGGTTAGACTGGAAGCCGACCCTAACATAGTTGGGAAAAGGCTAGGCAGATGATGATTTCATCACCAATGTCGTCCAATGGTGAAGGAAATCGTGAAGAAGCCGACATGTCCTGGAATCAATACAATCCATTGCAGCGTCACAGTTTTTTTTTCGGATGGGTTGGTATGGGTTGCCACAATACGAGTTGCGTCCGAGTAGGTATCCGAGTCCACTCGGTCCGAGCATACTCTGATCGTGTCAACGCGGCTTTAGCAAAAAACGAAAAAGACTGCCTTTGTTTTCAGAAATCCGATTACACGCACTCCCCCTTTTCTGGTCTGGCCAAACCGGGAACAGAGGAGGAATGGGGTCCTCCTCTTTCCTTGGTCCCTCCACCACAATATATTACAGCTTTAACTTCGGGGAGGCGTTTGTCCTTTTTTAACGAGACGAGCATTATATTACTTTTACCTTGTGCTGGCAACACTTTTAATTAAAGCACGGACGTGTAACGTGTGTGAAAAAGTTGTAAGTAGTTACTTCAGCCGTGTGTCGGGAACTTTTTTTAAGAAGGATTGTTAGTTACGCGGTTTTACCTTTTACGTTGTTCAAAAACGTTTTTGTAAAATAATGCGTAAACGGTATTTAAAACGTTTGTAAACAAACGTGTTTAATGAATTTGGTTTGTGAAAGCGCTAAAACAAGGAATTGCAGATTTTGCTGTTAGCTAGGGCATCGTTTAAATCAAAAGATTTTTTATGTAGTTTCGAATAGTAATAAACTTTAAAAACAAGTAACATTTAATTAAAAGCATCAAAAAACCTGACTATAAATTGTATTATGTACAAATTGTATAATCTCCTTTTAATTTCCTTCATTTTGATACCCTACTCCATAGGTTTGGTTGAAAAAATAAATTATTAGCGACTTACAATTTAGCGCCAAAAATCCGTCATTTTGTTTTTTTTTTAACACTTTTTTAAGGACACTTGGGTTGGATTACGAGGTAATAAAGAAATTTACAAAAAACAAACACACATACAAGATAGACGCGAAAAATATAATATAACCCTTCCTGGTCAGTCGGGTTACAACTGGGTACTTCGGTAAGTTCTATGTATCTAGAGATTAGACACTATTTAGCCATTAATATAATTGTTTGTTAGATTTTTTTTCTAAATTAACATTTTACTAGCTAACGCCCGCGGCTTCGCCCGCATGGAGTTTGATAATTGACCCACATGACCGTACTACCGGGATAAAAGTATCCTATGTTTTAATCCAGGTTATAAACTACCTGTGTGCAAAATTTCATCCAAATCCGATCACCTGTTTTTGCGTGAAAGAGTAACAAACATCCATCCATCGATCCTCACAAACTTTCGCATTTATAATATTAATAGAAAGTAGGATTTATGTAGTAGAGCCATTAGATTTTTCCTGCATTCGGTAACGTTGTGGTCTAGGAAAGCACTCCGCTAATGAAAACAATAATGGAAGTAAATTGAACCTCGGACTGAATATTACCTTCTATTCAACAATAACCATAATAAACAATATTTACAGTACATTATAACCGCAGGGGTTGGCCTCCACACCCATAACGACACGCCTCACAGCGGTTTTAATTTACTGGGCCTTTTATTAACCCCATTACTTAGTGACATCCATTACATTTAGTTGGTGTGTAGGCGAAGCTGTCATGAAATTGATCTGTTTGTGAATGGATCAGCTGACAGTTGATCAAGCTTGTTTTTTGGGAATTTTAGTATACCTACCTAGACAGAAACAAAAAGTATTTATTAGTCTCACACAGGACAACACAAAAAAAGGGTTGAATTAACAATAAAACAAAACAAACTGGTCCCGTTCGAGGCCAAAAGGAGAGGTATCTCAGTATGGTGCTGTAACGTCATCATTCATAATACAAGCCAATGCGACGTGAGATCTGATCACCGCCCGACCGCGCGGATGAGCGGTATCGAGTGACAGTGTGTTCGACAAAGTGATTTTTTTAAGTGATATTACTAAGTGATATATTTTTTTAAATTCGAAAAAAAAAAAAAATACTTTTTCAAATAGCCTTTTTTCCTAACCGACAACAGATTCCGTATGTACTTCGTTTTCAGAAAAAGCATTTCTCTCGCCATTATATGCGACACTCGCGGCGCGCCACTAGCTGTGTTCCTGTGCTAGGCTCCAAAGAGACCTAAAACATCGGGCAATCAGGCTGCAAAGTTTTTATAGAAGTTTTTACTTCTTTTATAGAAGTAAAAGACATGTTTTGTAGAAGATGACGAAGTAGATGAAGCAATATTTAGCCCAGACTCCAGCGGCCTAGAACGAACGTGCCGAGTAAAAGTAACTTCAACAAAGAATGCCCATGCTAATTGATCGTGCAAGTGTTCGGGCATTCATAAATCATAAGAAGTGTGTACTTACCTGTCGAACTTCAACCTATAGCGGCACTACAAAGAGTAGGTACTACAGCAACATAGAACAAAAAGTATTACAGCGCCATCTATGACACCGACGATGAACTAAACATCGAAATTCACCTAAATCCTACATCGCGCAAGTAAAGTTATCCGCGACTTAAGACTAGGGTGTAACAAGACCCTTAAAAGCCGAAAGGCACTTGTTCTCCCCGTCATTGCGATCATTTTTTTGTTCTAGATCATACCTGGGAACCTTTTAGTTACGGAGGTATTGGGGGTCAAAGTTCCAACATTTTCACTTTTTTTTTTTATATACTTGTTTTTAATGTGAGATTCTTACTTTAAACAACCCCACAACCCTTTTACTATTCAGTGCATACATCAGCACAATGTTTTGAGTCGTTTCCCAGCATTTATTTTAGCGTAAAGTTACTTTGTTTGATGTCCAGAATGGTTGGTTAACGGCTTCGTTAAGGGTCTTGTTACACCCTGTATAAAAGAACCCGACAACAACTGTCGGGCAGTAGCCCACCAGACAAAACACCCGTCTGGTCGGAGGAGCCTCCCTTTTCTATGGGGGATGAAGAACTTTACACCTTGTTCTCCATACACCCCAAAAACCTATCAGAAGATTAATTTGGACCGCGGGCCTGTGGACGGCGAGTTATGGGCTAGCTCGCCGTCCAGCCGTCTTATGACGACAGGCCGTGTCGACGGCGCGTTCGTGTTCCACGCGCGCCTCAAAGAGATGTCAGCAACCGAGTAGGGGTCCGCATGGGCCGATGCCTGCCAGAGCTGCGGGACTGTTCGAAAGAGACACCGTGGCCCTGGAACGAAGGAACATGGATGGGTTTTAGTCAGTACAAGTCTGACACTCCCTTCCGCTCCGCCCAGAGTGGGGGGGGTCATTTGATGATTTCCCATCCGAAAAAAAAAAAAAAAAAAGATTTATTTAGACGTCATTCCGCAAAAAGTAGTGAAAAATGCCTCAAATATGGCAGACGATTCGATCATTATTATCGTCATATTAAATAACATCATCATCATCATCATCTGCCTAGCCTTTTCCCAACTATGTTGGGGTTGGCTTCCAGTCTAACCGGATTCAGCTGATTACCAGTATTTTACATGGAGACTGCCTAGCATAGCATAGCATAATCAGCCTATTAATGTTCCCACTGCTGGGACGCAGGCCTCCTCTCTATGAGAGGGATTGGGCTATAATCCACTACACGGGCCCAGTGCGGGTTGGTAGATGTCACATGTCTTCGAATTTTTGGTTCTAGGACATGCCGGTTTCCTCACGATGTTTTCCTTCACCGTTTTGAGAGCAGTGGTGATGAGGATTCGAACCCACGACTTACGGCTCGTAAGTCGGGATCTCCACCACTGGGCCACCGCTGCTCACTACGAGCGACTGCCTATCTGACCTAAATATCATATTAAATAACATATAATAGTGTAATTGACTTACACAAATAACAAATTAAAGCATTCGGTTAAACTCTACTATCGCTATAAGTTAGTTATATTGAATTATATATCGATTAAAGGACATGGAAATATAATTGCCGTAATAGTGAAAACAACACATTTTGATTAACACAACACCAAGCCAAAGCTGAAATCAATTAAATAAATACTTTGACATGTGAGCCATTTCAAATAGTATGTAACTGAACGCGATCACTTGAGAGCTATGAATTTGTTTTCACGTAAGTTTGATACATTTTTATTCATTGACTATTCATACAGACCAGGATAACATGTCACAAAAGGGTGCAGGCTTATACTCAGCGGTCGGTGATACAAGACTGCCAATTATGAAATACAAACACAGTACACGCGAGTGTGAAATACCTATCCACTTTTTCGTAGCTACATAACTTGTCTTCAGAACTGTTGCCCTGGTACACTAGCATCGGTAGTCGGCTCTTCTTAGGGTAAGCGGCAGCTAATTTACTAGCTTATCCCGAGGTGATACGATGCTGATAAGAGTGCACTGATCTGTGTGTGGATGGACTAAAACAGCATGTACTAGAAAGTTGAGGTTTTAGGGTCTCATAAAAAAGTGGTTCTGTTCGATGGTCTGTAAAAAACATGACAACACCTTACTGGTACACGCTTTAATTGTTATAGTACCTAATCCTCCTGACCGTTTTCTGTCATGGCGCCAATCTTAGAGGAGAACTGGAGACTAACCATCAACGCAGGAAATATTAAAGTTCACAAGAGTGTGCACAAACACAGGGGCACTATCTCTTTCTTTTTATAAAGGGTGTAAATAGACCCTTAATGATGCCGAAAGGCTCTTGTTCCCCCGTTTTTGCGATCATTTTTTTGTTCTAGACCATACCTAGGAACCTTCTAGTTACTGAGAAATTGGGGGTCAAAGTTCCAACCTTTTCACATGTGTTTTTTAAATACATGTTTTTAAAGTAAGATTTTTACTTTAAACACCTCCATGACCCCCGTACTATTCAATCTATCCATCAGCACAATGCTTTGGGTGCGTTCCTTAAAATCCTACCGTAAAACTAGATTTTAAAGTCGCATCCCAGCAATAATTTTTGCCTAAAGTTACTTAGTTTGATGTACTAGAATGCTTGGTTGACGGCTTCGTGAAGGGTCTGTTTACACCCTGTTTAAACTCACTAGCTGTGCCCGCGACCTTCGTCCACGTGAAATTATTATTATAAAAATATTGACTTATATTTGAATCGGATTTTGTTAACAAATTCAAGGGTAGCACCGAATCATAATTCTTTGTCTAAAATTAAAGTAGCCTAAGTTACTCCTTTATAACATCAGCTATCTGCCAGTAAAGACATGCTGACAAAAATGAAATAAAAAATTTTTTTTTTTTGTTATAAGTACCGTATATACTCGTACATTGCATTGAGTAAAAAGCTGTTATTTTTAAATTACAAACAGACACTTCAATTTTATAATATTTGTAAAAATGTATAGATAACATCAATCCTGGAAGTGTTAGGCAGAGGTGTACCAAATAGTACACTCACATTTTGGGCATTTTGTTACATGTATTTGTCTTTTAATCTTATAACTATATCTCTTGTTTCAGTAATTTTCTGGCTACTGATACTGCAATTACCAGAACATTTGATTACCTCACCTGCTAAACCAAACAGACGAATGCATAGACGGGTGTTGATAAATTCACAGAGACCACCAGATTGGCTGCCTTCTGAGGTCGAACAAGATCCCGTACCTCTTTTGTATAGCTTTAACCCAAGACCGCCGCTTACGATAAACGCACTCAATAATAATTATTATGAATATTATGATGATTATAATGTTTATTAATTTAATAATGGATCGATCTATCGTCACTGACAGGACTATTGTTGCCAATAAACCTGACATTGTGGTGATAGCACCACAATGTCTTTGATATAACGGTTGATATAACGGTTCCGCATTACGAGAACCTCGTGTTAACAGAGAAAGATAAACAATTCAAATATCTAGATCTGGCTCGCGAGGTTGTCGACATGTTGGACGTGAGTACAGCAGTCATTGTGCCGATAGTCATGTCGGCCAATGGCTTAATAGCCAATAGCCTCGACCAACATCTGAGGAGGCTCTCGCTTGGCAGCTGGGTCAAGGGCTTGATTCAGAAAGCAGTACTTCTGGACACGGCGCGTATCGTTAATATGTTCCTCTCTCAAAAACCCTGACCACCGGTAGCTCGGACCCTGTTCCCGACGTGTGCTACTATTTTTTATATTTTTAAATGTTTTTTTATGTAAATTATATGTATAGAAAATAAATAAAGAAATAATAATAAAAATTATTCCGGAAGTTTTGAACCTTACCACAGTTTTATAATAGAAGCGTTTTACCTACCAATAAAACGTATATTAATTTAACTACCTTTTTCGAAGCTTATTTAATTGAGATAGGCACTACGTTTTCCGACCTTCACATTTCTATATTTCTATCTCTATATTATTAAAACCCAAGTATCAACTCAAGTATTTATCATTAAACACCGCATTTTTCTGCTATTTCTAACATATTCTAATCTTCTTCTTTAAAATAGCATAACAGAACGTCACGCCTATTTACGTGTGACAGGTAGGCAGATGTGTACTTCCCAAAGTACATTTAATAAAGCGCGAACATATTGCCAGCAAACGAGCGTAAATACAGATTCCGGGTTGCGACTAAAATTTCTAGATGGGAAAACCCAATGACACTGCCAGACCTGGGAATCGAATCCAGGACTACACGCTCAGCAGAAATTGCAAATTCTCCCCGAAAACCGAAAAGAAGATGTAATCGTAATCATAAATCTTTATTTATCTCGACATCAGAAATTACAGGCGCTAGAATATGCACATTCTTAAATAGAGAGAGGTGTCTGAAGTAGGAAGGTCCTGACTTACTGTGTAACAGATCACCTTTCCGGCAAATTTATAGAAAAAAAATATTCAAGATACTCAAAGATGTCCAGCACTTCATTAGTATTCATTTTTGTCGCAATGTCTTGATGGATATGCATTAAAGCCAGTCCATTCAAACGCTCTTCTGTCATCCTACGCTCTCCTACCGCGCCGCTATGCCAGACAGAGACGGAAAAGAGTTTCACTCATGTTCTTTCTGTTATTTAATTCATATATTTTGTGATGGAAACTCCACAACCGTCAGGGGGGGCACGTGTCCCTGTGCCCCCTCCACCCCCGCCCAAATCCGCCCTTGCATACAACCACTTATCCACTGTATTGAAGCCTTGTTGAGCATAATGGTGGACCTCTACCCACATATCATATCAATATATCTTTTGCCAATACTCACGACGCACAAAAATAAAAGATCATCCACTGACTTTCATTTTAAACCTGATTTGTCATAGATTCTCAGAAAAATCTCTCTCCATACATAAATCATAGGTACGTGACAAGAATACTTTAGCTGCTGAGAAAGTATCTGCCTCTGGGGGCCCAGAAGTTTATAGGAGATGTCTGGTCAATCAGAGGCTCGGATTTAAATTAAGAATGAAATTGTCAATAGGCTGTTATGATGCCTTGAGTCCGTGGACAATCATTTTAGGTTTTGGGGTCAATATCTTCTTTAGTATCTAAATATCTCCAGTTTATTAAAGAAGCTACAATGTTTGATAATGCGCGTTAATTAAAAAAGAAGGTGATTTCTACTTTTCTTAAAGACACGCCCGCCAGTCACAGTTACACAATTTTAAAAGTTAATATTTATAACGTCTGCTAGTGACGCTCGTTTGAGTTTTCACACAGGTTATAAAGGGTGTAAATAGACCCTTAACATAAACGAAAGGCACTTGTTCTCCCCGTCACTGCGATCATTTTTTTGTTCTAGACCATACCTGGGAACCTTCTAGTTACGGAGATATTGGGGGTCAGTTTTTTTTTTGAATACATGTTTTTAATGTAAGATTTTTACTTTACACACCTCCACGACCCTCGTACTATTCAATCCATCCATCAACACAATGCTTCGGGTGCTTTCCATCGAGTTCTACCGTAAAACGTGATTTTTCACCCCAAAAAAAAAAGTGGATTCCCAGCAATAATTTTTGCGTAAAGTTACTTAGTTTGATCTACAGAATGCTTGGTTGACGGATATGTGAAGGGTCTGTTTACACCCGATACCTTATTGGATTCTCTTAATATATATTAATTAAATTCAGTATAGGTTCATTTTTTTATTGTTCTGTAGACCTCGTTCGATTTGAGTAGTCGCTCCATGTAAAATTATGGTATTCACCAGCTTCTCTTTAGACTGCAAGCCGACCTCAACATAGTTGGGATAACGCTAGCAGATGATGCTCAGTACACAATTATTTATTGCATTTCACATTGTGTACTTATGTAGGTGGCAAGTACGGACCCAGTCGGACACAGCGAAACAGTAGATAAGAAGCTTGATACTGATGAATTTTGACAAATTTCTTCTAAATTTTCCTTCCATCTTCTCCAGGAGGCGGAGCAGGCGACCAGTCCACGCTAAAGGTCCACCTCCCCAACGGTGGCTTTAACGTGGTCCGAGCCTCAGCAGACGAAGATGTGAGGTCTGTACTGCGGCTGCTTGCTGCCAGGCTAGCGGCCGGTGACCGAGTGTACACCTCCTGCTTCGCGCTGCGGGCCAAGAGACTAACCACTGGCAAGGTAAGCTAAAGCATCCTTAGCCAGGCTAGACCTGTAACGTCTATCCCCTCTGGCTAGCGCAGCGCAACATATATGCGGCTCCTCAAAGTTTTTTACATAAGAAACACACAACGCAAACACTGGATCTTCGTGGCGTCATAGCGATGTCCATCTTAATGCTTTTACTGCATTACAGCATGAAGTATCTTGGACTGTAAGTGAAATTACGCTGTCGCAGTTTTCTGATGATGGCGCATTTGCAAATTGTCTAGCCGACTGCCATCATTAGGATTTAATGTACACCAATATGCATTCAACGCAACGTCTTCCGGTTCGCGGTCGCCATTCCAGAGCTTGTCGGCCCCATCGGCCATCCGTTCTGCGAGCAATGTGCCCTGCCCATTGCCAGCGTCGCCATTGTTTGTTGGAAGGCCTTCCACTAGGTGGACCGATGACCTGGTGAAGGTTGCAGGGTCCGCTGGATGCGAGACGCACGGGACCGGTCAATGTGGCGACACTTGGTGAAGGCCTATGTCCAGCAGTGGACGTCTTTCGGCTGAAATGATGATGATGGTGATGATGAATATGCATTTGTGATCCTTAACAACTTACCATTGCGAACGTAACTCTGTTGCTTGTCTGTCTGTTACCTTTTCACGTCTAACCACTCACTGATTGCTGAACCGATCGTTATGAAATTTGTCAGATAGGTAGCCTCATAGCCTGGGACCTGCAGAATTACATTGTAGCTATTTTCCAGATGATTATCTGGATCTACTAATTGACATAAAACCTCTTATCGTGTTCATCCTCAGTGCCGCTGGATCCACCAAGACACGCCAGTATCGGAGCTGCTGACAAAATGGCCAGCGAGCGAGTGGCGGCTGGAGCTGCGCGTGCGCTACCTGCCTGCCAACCTGCGCGACCTGTGCGATGCCGACCGAGTCACCTTTCATTATTATTACGACCAGGTACGTGGATAACCCTAGACTAGTCTATTTTCAGAGAATCTTTGAGTACTGTTCTTGGAAACTCATAATAATACTGTTCAGAGAGAGCTAACTTCACTATTAATGTGATCTTAAATCAGTTTACGTACATACATGCTAAGCCGATTCACACAGATATACAGGACGAATTGTCCAAGTGTAGTTAGTGGTAATTAATGAAACGTCAAACAAAATCACTATTGGCGCCAACTCACTTGTTAGTTTTAATTTCAATTGTTTACGATGTTTTCTTTTACTGTGGCCTTTGACCGCGTAGAGTCAATAAAATTAAAAAATGTTGTGAATATGACTGCACTGCGGGTCTCATCAATCAAGGACATTTATTTAAAATGTAATAAAACATTACATTTAACCTTTTCCTTAAATTTGCCGCATATCATTACTTCCCAGAATTTGATCCCTATTTGCGACACTATCGAATGATGTAATAATGCAGTGAATGTTCTTTTTTTTTTTCAAAATCTACTAGTTTGATTCCTGGTTTTCCAAAAATCTATTGATTCAGTTTTAGTTTTTATTAAAGTCGGGCTCGAGACTCTTTTGAGAATTTTTCGCTATTCCTCATAGTTTCGGATTTGACCATCCACGCCCACCTGGAAAATTCAACCTGTATAGTCAGTGATGAATCAGCGATAGCTGTCTCGATAACTACGTCATCGGAGGATCCTATAAGTCAGTTTCTGATCTAACCTAATTGTATTTAGAACAATAAGTCGATATTTTCCAAGTGTGCCATTGGTCAATAATAAACATTTTCGTATGAACCTCTTCGCATCGTTGGTGATGGCTTGACATTAATTTAACACTAACTTTTAATTTCTTTTTTTTATGTTTCAGGTGCGACACGACTACCTCAACGCCAATCATCCTATGGTAGACCAGGAGTTGGCGATACAAATATGTTGTTTAGAAATTAAGTGAGTTCTTCCTTTTAAATTTAAATAGCTCATTACATATAATAACAACAGGGTATCTATCCTTCGATCATAACCTGAAGCCATAATTCTCCAGCCGTAATCCCAATTAATTAGGTATCGGCCCTGTATGCATTTTTGTTCCATGTATCTCTATGTCTAGGTACATTCAAACACTTACGGATTGATTGGACTGACTGCTGACACCTGACACAGACAGATACTTCAGGACATTATCTGTCGAGAGTCCGGTATTCGAAGCTGCGCCCGTAATTTGAATGGGAAAAGCAACTGTCAATCTTTTGGCGCTAGCATAGCTTGAACCTAGCAACGACATTGGTTGAAATTCTGTCAATGTCTTTTTATATTTCAAAATAGCTTGATCTCATTGGTCAGATAAGCTAAGCTATGGACGCGCCATCTACAATCAGCTTCGGCCCGGTTTTGTAATTCTACTTTTCTGCTTAATTCCAGATACTTCTGTAAGGATATGCAAATATCTCTGGACAAGAAGTCCAACATCGAGTACCTGGAGAAAGAGTTCGGCCTGCACAAGTTCCTGCCCAAGTCGGTGCTCGACGCCATCAAGCCCAAGGTGCTCAAGAAAGCGATACAGCAGCAGTTTAAAAAGGTAACCTCATTGTTTTTGTCATGTTGTCAAACTTAGTTCAAGCTGTGTCTGGGAAGTCCCTCTTACTTTAAGGGCGTCTTATACAACTTTAGATCATCATTGTAGCTTTAGCTTAAGGTAGCCTTTTCCAAGAACAAATTGTAGAGATTAAATATATGATGCCGATAACTTTAAAGTCGACGCCTTTATTTTATTTAATTTTCGTGCGACTTTACAACAAGTCCCACAAACTCAAAAAGATCCGTGCAGTACTTTTACATGGGTCTTGAACTACTGACAAAATGTAGCACTTCTTTCGTTTTTTACTTTCTCTCATAATCTTCCAGTGCACACGAGGATTCTATTGTACAAGGTATAAACGGACCCTTCACGAAGCAGTCAACCACGCATTCTGTACATCAAAACGAGTTTTTTTAATCACGTTCTACGGTAGGGCTCAATGTTACGCATTCAAAACATTTTGTTAGTGAATGCACTAGTGTACTATACAGGGGTATTTAAAGTTAATAAACAAATAAATCAATTTATTGACACACACAAGTTAGTTAGCGCATAAGTAGAAGTAGCCGTGGGCCCCAAACTAGGCACAGCCTGTATCTTGGTGGCCCAATATAGACAGAAAAGGCAGAATGAATTATTGACGGTTCAAAAAAAAAGTAAAAAGTTATGCCTTTCGGCTTGCTTAAGGGCCTTTTACACCGATTATATTTATTTCCTTCATATTTCCAGGTGGCGAACCTCGCCGACACAGAATGCATGCTTAAGTACCTGGACACGATGCACACGCACTACGGGTACGACCGCGAGACGTTCACGGGCGCGCTCGGGACCGGCTTTTCCATTCCTGTGGAGCTCGCCATTGGGCCTTTTATAGGTAAAATATTGGAAATTTGTGACATCAAAAACTAAGGGCAGTGTAGAGACGGGACTTTGTATTCCGGCCGCTAACCAAAAGGCCAAGTCTCGTCTATACGTCAAATTCAAGTCGTACTTGTCAAAAATCCTATTTGACAGATTGAGACCGACGACGAGTAGAATTCGAATGATCTTAATAAAATAAGAATACTGCACCTCAGTGTGCTGGATTTTGGTTATAATAGGCCAATGAAATTATAGACATAATTATGAGGTTAAATGAACTTGATAGTTTTAATTAGAAGTGTTCACAACGGCTATATATTAAAAACGCGTTATAACGATATGCTATTTTTAAAACGCCTAATATTTTTTCAGCTATAATATATTAGTATTCGATCTTTCGATGTATAAAACGTCGTCGAGCGCCGCGTTATTTCAACGCGTGCGCTGTTAGTTTTATGTACGTAAAGCCACGTAACGCTTATGGACCTATTTTAATACCTATATTTCTTAAAATTGCGAAAATTTGGAAGCATTTTTTAAACGACAGACACTTTTTGCAATAATTGCATTCCGCCTTCTTTGCACTTTCGTCCACCAAGGCAAAATAGTTCCACAATTTACCTCTTCGGGGCATTTTGATCGTTAATTCTACTCGATCGTTATTCTAAACTAACTATATTTACACAAAACTAACTTCCACCAAAGTACACCACCAAAGCAAGCCAAGCTCCACCAAAGTAGTTCAATAATAAAAAATAATAATTACAATTAACACACAAATCGCTTAAATTGTAAATAACTCACGTCTAAAAACAACATAAAACGACAAGCAAGTCGTCCGCACTGATAAATAACATTGAACCTAATATCCAATAAAACGAAATAAATAATAGTTTGATAGGTTATTTATTTGGAATCTATCAATCTAGTTCTTATTCAGTTTCTTATAGAGCATATTTTCGCATAATATACATAAAATAACTTCGGGACTAATATTTTAGCTAAAGATGAAATTCTAGCTCTTATATAGTTATAATAGAGCATAATTTGGCATGTGACATGAAATATTAAATATCGTTTTGCCGTTCGGCGCCAGAGGCGCTGCGTTCAAAGTACTAAATTTAACCTTGACGTGGCGTTTGACGCTTCATTCACTTGAGAAAGTTGGACTGGAGTAAATCTAAGAGATGGCGCTATTAGAAATTAATACTATCGTGTTCGTTCATAAAAATAATAGGTTGACGTAAATAGCTTTATTACCTAGTTTAATAAATAATAGGTTATATGAATATATTTTTTTAATAGGTTATTTATTTAGCTACCTAATATAACGAACACCTTTAGTTTTAATGATTATAATTCTTAAACTACATACGTGTTACTTGCGCGACTCATTTTTCATCAACTAGCAACCTGACACTGACCTGCAAATTGCAACGAAAGTAAGAAAATTTGAATTTCGCGGGCTACCCTGACGCTCTGATAACAATAGAGTTTTGTCACAAAACGACTGTATTCTCTTGCAGATATTTCGTACGTGTCGCACAAGGCGGGCGAGCCGCCCACCTACACGAAGATCGCGTCGTTCTGCGACATCGTGGCCGTGCAGACGCTCAAGTCCAACTGCACGCAACAGTCACAAACACAGGTAACAAGCCTCTACTCTGAAACTTCCAGAAGATTTTAAGGTCATCGAAAAACACTCTTTATTGAAAGAGTAATTAAGTGCAAAGTTGTTTGAAAATAAAAAAGACTGCAAGCAACAAACAGCCCGCGATTGTACTTTACGATTCTGATGATATAGTGTATATAATTATGTATTTCAATATGCGCTCATCTTTGAATGTTGAGTTTCTTAATTAATCAAAAGAAATTTCAATTTCGGTACATTTTTCATGTTGTATGACTGCCTCGTTGGCCGAGTGGTCGCAAGTGCGACTGCTGAGCATGAGGTCCTGGATTCGATTCCCGGTTCGGGCGAAGTGTTATTGGATTTTTCCATTAGGAATTCCTCAGTAGCAGCCACGGAAAAACATAACTGGCGAAATGTAGGTGTACCATTAGATACACCTCTGCCTAACCCTTCGGCGATAACAGGCGTGATGTTATGTTTACTTATGACATTTTATTTTTATGAGACTTGTGTAAACGTGCTGGCTTACCCAAAAAGGCTCCTTCTGCAATAAATATTCACTGCAAATACATTCATTTCAGAGCGGGTCCTGCGGTAAGGCCGCGTTACAGTTACGAGTGAAGGGAGCGACGGAGACGCTTACCATCACGTGCAGCAGTGTCGAGGTAAGCAGAACCATCTCGTCATTTAGTTTTATATCTTGGTAACGATATTACGATGAAAAACTGACCAAGCGCATCCGCCAACACTAGTGAAAAAATGTGTAACCAAACTACTATTTATTTTTCTAACTTTTTCCATTTCAGGCTGCAGAAAGTTTAGCAGATTTAGTAGATGGATACTGTAGACTGGTCACGGAGTCACCGACGTCTCTGTGGAATAGAACAAGTAAGTACACCAATATTGTAACGATTAGGTAGCCCGCGAAATTAAAATTTTCTTACGTTTTTTGCAATTTGCAGGTCACTGTCAGGCTGTCGTACAAAATATGATTATACAAAGTCTAAGTGTCATCGACGCACAAACGGTTAGCACGTATTCAGTTGGTCAGAATAGTTCATATTGCAGGGGTGGGGGGGGGGTCGGAATAATGTACTGAACACGTGGTAGTCGCGTCCATGTCCACCCTGTATAGTAATACGAGAGTTAATTTAATCCCATTCATCATCAACATCATAATTTCAGCCAAAAGACGTCCACTGCTGGACATAGGCCTCCCCCAAGTGTCGTCACATTGACCGGTCCCGTGCGACTCGCATCCAGCGGATCCCTACAACCTTCACCAGGTCATCGGTCCACCTAGTGGGAGGCCTTCCAACGCAATGAATGAAGATTATAATTCTGTACATAAAAACGTTTTACGGTCGCGAATTATATTTTGTTCAACATAAAACCTGACACTGACCGAAAGTTCGCAGGCTACCCTGGCGTTTCAACCTTGAATTAACGGAACTGGTTGTCCGAATAAGAAGTGTGACAATATCAGATTGAACTCCGCTTGCCCTACCAACCTCTAAATGCGTCTAGCACTACACGTATTTAAGATGTCGTTCTATTTATGTTAAGAGCGTTAACGTCTTACGGCATTTCATACAAACTATCAAGTGATTTTGTTTCGAAATGACTGAATCGATTTTAATGAAACTTCGTACACATAAGCATAACATACGTCTAAAGATTTGAGACAGAGAACTTTTCGAAAAATAGTGTTACAGCTAAATTAGACCGATTTTAGATTTTCCATAGAAACAGAAATTTCCAGTATCTTTTTTTTTAAAAAGACATTTCAAAAAGTTCTCTGTCTAATCTTTAGACTTAGTATCCTGCTTATGCGTACGAAGTTTCATTAAAATCGGTTCAGTCATTTCGAAAAAAAATCACTTCAAAGTTTGTATGAAATGCCGTAAGACGTTAACGCTCTTAATCGTTTGAAAATTACAAAGACAGATTGATGTTTTAAATTTTTAGACTTCTAAAAAGGAGGAGGTTCTCTATTCGGCTTTATTTTTTTAATACTTACATAAGACACAATTACTTTTATGCTCCTATCTGTATATCTGTAACAACTGTTGGTGAACCTTTATTAAATAAATAAATAAATAAATAAATAAGCTCAAGCCTTTTCCCCTGGGGCTAGGCAGAAACCACCATCCTTACATACCCTTTTTGCCTCGTCCACGTTCATTCATCTGGTCATATAAGCACGCCGGTTTCGAGTATTATGCACCTGACCTTTTTTTTTAATTGGTTAACGCATTTAGTGATTGGTGGTGTAAGCAAGCCTATTATCGTCAGTCTTTGCCTAGCTGTCTAACTTATTGGAAATTTCTCTTTTCTACAAGCAACCGTATGGAAACAACTCAATTGTCAATGTAAAAGTAAGTAGTCAAATGCGAAACTAAACCTTAGAAATATTTTCTGTTAGTAAAACATTAGCTATTCAATTGTCTTTTTTACTGTTATTATCGGTCCTTTGTATTAAAAAAATCAATTAGAGTGTGAAGTAAACACAATCATCGCGGAACTATTATCCAATACTCAAAATTTGTTAACAAAACAATCCATTTCTATTATCAATAATTGTATTAAAAAAGCTCCGTGCATCCATGTCTCTAACTCACATTTACTTCAACAGCCGAGATGAGCAGTAGTTCTTCGGAAGGTAAGACGAGCTCCTGGGAGGCCAACACGGCGACGCTTCTGTCTGAGGACTACGCCGAGATCGTTGATGATGATGCGGATTACTCTACACCTGCTGGTAAGACCACTGTACCATCACGATCACCAATATGTATACACTTGAAATAAATATATCAATCCCTCGCCATAGTCAACCCAGATCTGAACGCATCCTAGATGTATTCACTCCATGCCCAACAAGAACTAACCTCGGGCATTCGGCACCAATGAACAGGATGATGAGAACGTACAATGAGCTCCATACACGTTCCTGTAGCGTTGACATCTTCGCCAACAAGCTATTGCAATTTCGCAAACAATTGTTTCTGACCCAGAGTGGCCACAGTTAATATCTATACTAATATCATTACATTTTATATTATTACTTACTTAATATTATTACTCACTTATTTATTATTTGTCATTGAGTGTGTCATTCTTTAGAGCAACAAAATAGATTTAGTTATTTTATTTTCTTTATTTTTAATTTTGTTTTCATGTAATTTTGTTCTTTTTTTTAAGCTTATTGTACTTTTTGGAATACTATAAAACTTGAAATACTTATGCAAGTGCTGTGCACACCTGTAAGTGACATATTCACCCTAGATTTTAAGTTTCATTGTTACATTACCCTAAAATTGTATTAGTGAATAAGTCGTTGGAGTGCCATAAACAAATAAATAAATAAACTTTCCTAAATTTAGAAGCAATTTTCGCGAGAAATAACTATTGTAACATGGAGATATGAGTTCCAGAAGACTATGTTCGTAACAACATGAAATTTGAATCAGAACAGTAGGAGAAAAACACTTTTAAAAGTTGTTAAGTGTTTACATATTGATGCTCGTTACTGTTTCTATTATTTTCTTTTAAATCTAAGATAGCTGACCGTCATTTGATTCGATAGTACACCCTATCGATTTAAATGACGGTCTACCACTTTTAATCCTTATACCCTTAGTAATAAGGTTGAAAAGTGGTTGACCGCCAGTGAAATATGTAGTACGTATGTGTTACTGACCTCAAAATAGTTTATACGAGGAAGTTTTTGACATTGAAATACAGTATTTAGTACTTTTTCTGTCATTTTGTTATTTATTCGTTTCAATTATGCAAGAAGTTTTCTAGAAATACAATAGAAAAATGTATTGTAAACGAAAAATTAAAGCTGTCATTAAAAAATATGGATCGTGTCTGTAGACTCTAATGTGAATAAGTGAAATGAAACGATACTTTATTTATCTTAGATAACATTTAGGTATAAACACTCGAGTGAGTTACCTTAGATACAGGTTAATTCTTAGTTCAGGTAGAATCCTATTATTATATACCTATAGTTTTTAAGGCCATATTGTAAATATTTTTGTTATTTAATTATTTCAATAAAATATTTCAATTTATAAATTGTACGTGATTTGTTTCAGTTCGAGACTACGAGTTAGTACGAAATCAAATTGAACTGACTGGCATCATTGGCGAAGGACAATTTGGAGACGTGCATAAAGGTAATCGTATTATTTGGCAACTTTGGACATCGTTTTGTTATATCAACCAACCAAAATTGCACAAAATGTATTCCTAACCTATCGTGTTTAGATAATCGTTTTGCTTCGAAATCATTTAAAATCTCGCCCAAACAGTTTTGAGGCGTACGAAACGCCCAGCTTCGCCTCTATTTAATTTTCTACAATAACGTCACCTATTAATCCTTAAGGCACATGCAAGGTGACGTCGTCGTCGCACCCGTCGCACGGGCGCGGGCCGGCGGGCGGCGCGGGCGCCGTGCTGCCCGTGGCCGTCAAGACGTGCAAGATGGACGCCGACCTCGACACCGCCGAGAAGTTCCTGGAGGAGGCTTGTGAGTACACCAGCAACACTATTCTATACACAGCTTTCAAAACAATAGTTCATAAGTGTCTTCTTTATATAACTCGCTCCAATAGATAACTATCCTTTGTAGTTATTTACATAGTCGTGATTTGTACTAAAAAAAACACAGACGAATTTTTTTTTTTTTTTTAAAACCTTGCCCCACACTAGGAATTTCTCCTGTATCGTGGGTGCGTTTACAAACATTTAAACTCACATACACAAACAGCCAGACCCGAAACAACTACCTGTAGGCCATACAAATATTTGTTCCGTGCGGGAATCGAACCCGCGACACGAAGCGCAGCAGTCAATCGCTCAGCCACTGCGCCAACCGTGCCGTCAAATAAAAATATCCTAAACTCGCTGTGAAAACGTGAATTATAAATGAAGTTTGCAGAATGATTCAACAGTACATAAACTGTACATTGTATTAGCTCTCTAGAGTATAGTAGTCTAGCCATAAGTTTTCAGTACTTGTGCGGAATGTTACGAAATTTAAAGAAAAAAATCATTTGGAATATTTAATTCATATTCACTCTTAAATAATTTATTTTCAAACTAAAATATAGTTTGAAACGGCCTCATTGGTCGAGTGATCACAAGCACGACTGCTGAGCATGAGGTCCTGGGTTCGATTCCCGGGTCAGGCAAAGTGTAACTGGGTTTTTCTATCGGGAATTTGTCAGTAACGGCCACAGAGTCTGGATTTGTACCTGGTTGATGGCAATAGGCTCGCCCCCTATTACATGAGACTTAACAAACATAACTGGCGAAGTGTGGGTGTACTATCAGGTACACCTCTGCTTAACCCTTCGGGGATTACTGGCGTGATGTTCTGTTATGTGATGTAAAACCTAGTATATTTGTCCCAGACATAATGCAGCAGTTCTCTCACCCGCACATCATCGGGCTGGTGGGCGTGTGCAGCGCGCCGCCCATCTGGATCGTCATGGAGCTCGCCACACTCGGCGAGATGCGGGCCTATCTGCAGCAGAATGCACACAGGTTAGTGGCAGCCGGAAACTAAGAGTTTTAGTAAGTTTATTTGATAAACTACCAACAGTAACGGATTTACCAGCAGGCTGAGTAGGCTTGAGCCTTGGGTGGCACATTTTTGGGGCGGCAAATTTGACGATCGAATGTTTTTTTTTTTGCTGTCTCATAGAAATCCAAAAGATTTTGATTTTTTTACATTATTGTGTAAGTAGCGTACATTACCCCGCCTTATTAATCGTACATGCTTGAGCTCAAAAATATACCCAATTTCGACGAAATTGTTGTATTATAAAAATAATGTAGGACATGACAATTGTCTATATCTTGAAAACTTGTAAATCCGCCACTGACTATGAAGTAATAACACGTTTTACTTTCTATGTTTTTCAATTAGAAAACAGATAGTAAATTAAGTAATTAGTTCTATGCAGCTGCGGTTGATGTTATCTTCTAGAAGTCATAATAAAAACCGATCAAGCTAAGTAGCAATATTTTGATGAAATAATGATCAAGACAATTTTTCAAAGACAAAGCCATAACATTGCGCAGTTCGTTTAACAAAAACAACAGCACACTCAATGTCTTCTTCTTTGTACCATTTTAAAATTCCACCGTCGATATGTGAGTTTTTGCAGTTCAAGTTCTATAAAGTTAAAAAATAGACTGTAAAATGGTTACAGTAATGATGTTTAACTACGTATGTATTGTTCCAGACTAGAAACGTGTACGCTAGTCCTGTACATCTACCAGTTATCGACGGCGCTCAGTTACCTCGAGAGCAAGAAGTTCGTCCACAGAGACATCGCCGCGAGAAACGTACTCGTCTCCACACCTACTTGTGTCAAGGTTAGTCACAATTGATTGGCAAAGTAAAAGGCTGATTTTTTCAACGCTAGATATCTCAGGATCATCATCATCTAAATTCTTCAAGGATGAATTTTGACCTGTCGACAGTTTTACCTAACAGAACTTTACGATTCTAATTTTATTCCATACATATTCTGGTCAACCGTATTCGGCATGGTTCGGAAAAGGCTAAGCGGCGTCTACTGACCCGAACTTGACTATAGAAAGGCGTGAGGTTGGAGAAATCAGCCCTAAATATTTGTTAGTCTTGTCTTGTCTAGTCTTAGGAGATTGTCTATGAAAATACTTCCGTCATTATTTAGAGCACCGAGCAGCGTTTCTGTATTGTATTGTATTAGCTTTGTCTCTGGAATATAGCTGACCATGTTACTGAAAAGTTTGTTGCACCACTTCTTCTTTCCATTTGTAGTATACAAGTTGTGCAGGGTCTATTGGGAGATTTTAATGTAACTTTTGACTCCCAAAACCCGCTAATTCTCCCTCTTAATTAGCTATTTCTCCTGTTTCTCAGTTGGCAGACTTCGGGTTATCAAAGATGGTGGAAGACAAGTCGTACTACAAGGCGTCGCGCGGCAAGCTGCCCATCAAGTGGATGGCGCCCGAGTCCATCAACTTCAGGAGGTTCACCTCGGCTTCCGATGTGTGGATGTTCGGTACGTATATCTGAGCATTTTACATTTTTACATAGTATAAAACAAAGTCGCTCCCGCTATTTGTACGCTTAGATCTTTTAAACTACGCAACGGATTTTAATGCAGTTTTCAGCAATAGATAGAGTGATTCAAGAGGAAGGCTTATATGTATATTGCACCCGAGCGAAGCCGGGTCGGTTCGCTAGTAAGGCATATTATTTTGGTACTTGATCTTGCAATTTTTTTGTCGTTTGAGCAGGGTCATGCTATTGTTTGACCTTAATACGGATGTCAATATTTCTGAAAAAAAAAGAGACTGTATTATGACGTTATGGGTTTCTATAATTATTATTATTTAACTACGATGGGCAGGCGACATTTGCCATCGGGGGAAAATCTGGATGAGGCTGGCACAGGACCAGGAGATTGGCTCAAGAAAAGAGAGGCCTATACCCAGCAATGGGCGAATTCAGGCTGTGGATGATGATTATGGTGAACTATTTCACAAAGCAAGTGTCATTACTCCAGATCTACCTCTCATACGGCTCCGTTTAAAGATTTCTGGCCTGCGAGCAACCCGTTGTTCAGGAGCTACACGCTCAAGCGATAGGCGTCTTGCGATAGCAGCTGCGGTAAAATCAAATGAAACAAATTGTAATAGAGCATACCGTGTGTCACCGCGACGCAATTGTATCCGAGGGACGGAAACAAGTCGAATGGCCCGAGGGCGTGAACGGGGACCTAATCCTTTTTTTGTTTATTCATTTTAAGCAACTTTTTTTCTCTGCAGGAGTATGCATGTGGGAAATTCTAATGTTGGGCGTAAAGCCCTTCAGTGGCGTGAAGAACAACGACGTGATCGGCAAGCTGGAGAACGGAGAGAGACTAGCGCTGCCTCCCCGCTGTCCCCCCCGCCTGTACTCTGTCATGTCGCGCTGCTGGGCCTACGAGCCCAGTCAGCGACCCGCCGCACACCAGCTGAAGGAGACGCTCTTGTGAGGATCTCTTAACCTTGAAACTTCCACCTACCTATGGATCCCAAAAAGAACCCAAAGATCTAATTTTCTCAATTGAAAAACAGAGACCACAGTCCTTGATTGAATCGCCCAATCAAAGTGAAAAAACTGACTGTTAATCATATAATCGACTGTCAGTTTATCGTCTTTTGTTAATTATCAAATTAGAGACCTCGCGCACTACTCGACCACGACTTTTGGCCGCAAAAGCTTCGACCGTAATTCCAGTGTGGGAAAGAGATGACGCTAGACGACTTGTATAGCTCTGTCTCTTTCCCACACTGGAATTACTCCTGAACCCCCTGGGAGTAGGATTGGTCGCACGACCGGCCGCCCGACCACTTTTGTTCAAGCTCGCGGCCGGTCATACGACAAGTCGTAGTTGTGGCCGTAGTGCGCAAGCTCCCTTACTGCTCTTCGGTTACTTTAGAGTTTAGGCTTACTGCAATAAAAGATAGATTCAACAAGGTTGGTAGCGATGCTCACATAGCCTAGCATTCGCTGTACTTAAATTGACATTTATGGAGTCTAATTTAATCCTCCTTGTTTACGCTCATACCACAAAAGTTTACTGACATCTTGGCCCATATTATCGGCCTATCTTTTTCCAACTAAGTTGGGGTCGGCTTCCAGTCTAACCGGATGCATCTGAATACTATTTTACATGAAGGGCCTGCCTATACGCCCGCCGCAACCCAGTTATTTGTTAGTACGATACCTTAGTCGTTGCGTGCAAACTTGTTCCAAAAGATATTACTATAAAATATAACTGGATGATGTTCTCTTTTACAGCGAGATCCTACAAGAAGAGCGCAGTTCGGCGTGGGAGACGATGCGGCGCGAGAACAGACGCGTGGCCGCCGGCTCCTTCAGCGACGACCCGCCACCCAAGCCGCAGCGACCTTCCAACAATATTGCAGGTACGTAGTTAATTACAGAAATAGATATTTAATACCGAACTTACACCGGCGTAAATATGAGATATCGAGCTTTAGAAAAAAACTAATCCTGGTATGAGTGCCAAAAACAACGCTCGACAAGGTCAATTTTTTT
Source organism: Noctua janthina (assembly GCA_963576755.1). Lineage (NCBI taxonomy): Eukaryota > Metazoa > Arthropoda > Insecta > Lepidoptera > Noctuidae > Noctua > Noctua janthina. Next base: position 9,112,809 of record OY755068.1, on the reverse strand, counting down.
AACTTCATACGTCTTGTAACTGGCCGTAAACATGCGACAACACACAACATGAAGCACTCTATTTTATCAGCAACAAGTTTCAAATGCAAATTCTGGCGCGAAAATAAATTTTGGAAAGAAGTTCAGTTTTTGATAGAGAGAAAAAATTATCCAGATCCTAATTATATAGCCTGTTGAGATAAGTAGGACACTTATGAAGTTAACTTTTTTTTTGTCCACAGTAAGTGACACAACAACCCAGCCAGCCGGTGGTAACGCGGCCCAAACCTACATCGTAGCCCAGAACCCGCTCGTCCTAGCTCACCTCCTCCGGGAGAACCAAGCGCGCGCCATCCACCCGCAGGCCTACACGACCCCCGCCTCGGTATTCAACACAGTCTCCGTAGACTTCGCCGAGACTCTCCCGGAGACCCAAGACATCGTCGAAAAGATCATACACCCCCGACCTGACGAGAAAATCGACATTCCCTTACAAACTGCCCCAATTCCTGCAGCTAGCTTGCAGAAGCTAGATCCTATTGTCCCCGCCCCGACCCCTTCCGAAGTCCCCGATGAGACCCTGACGGTAGTTGTAGGCGCGAGGGAAAGTTGTGACAATCTTTGTCAGAATATTCCCATGTCCCCCAGAGAGACTTCGTCGCCTTCCCCGGCCGTTGAGCCCGAAGTGCCCGAGACTTATGCCAGCCGCGTTCGGTCTTTAGAGAGAAATACAAGAGGCGCGTTGTCTAGTGCTGAAAGAGCTCCCATTCGTATGGGGTCTTTGGAACGTAATGCGAGGGGAAGTGTGTCCCATCGTGGCTCACCAGTCCCCATAGCTCCCTTCACTCGTCAGCATTCGGTTCCCGCGTCTCCTCCCCCTAGAACTCGTCGAGATCAAGACGTGGGTCAGTTCGCTGTCCAAGGATCCTTGAATGCCCAATTAGCAGCCAGTGTGATGAACAAAATGCGCACACAACCGGAACCGGCTTTAGTTGAAGAGATATATGACTTTGGAGGAGATAATGTAAAGAGTTGCGTAGCTGTAGCAGCGCAGAGAGCGATGGCAAGGCCACAGTATCGACGTGAGAGTAGTATGGCGGCTTCACATCCCTCTTCAGCTTATGGAGTCCCAGTTGGAGTAGTCCAAGGAGTTCCATACTCCCCCGGACAGGCACGACCTTCAAAAGTCCCACCTGGATTCCTCCGCTCAGCAAGCCCACAGCCCTTCGCACCAGTCCAGGGTTATGCGTCGCAACCGATGGGCGTGGTCCCTCCAATGTATGGAGGTCAGCAGATATATACACACAGTGTGCCGGGAGCACAGCCGATGATGTATAGGGCTCAAATGGCGAGTTCTCAGGCGCCACAACTTGGATCGGCGTATCGTCCGGCGATCGTACAGCCGGCGGACGCGTCCGTGATCTTCTCTTCACGGATGGAGTGTCAGCCGGCCGTGGTATCTGCTCCGGCAGTATCCGGCCCGTCGGGTGCCGTACACGGCGTGATGCCCGTACACGGTGCCGTACAAGGAGTCTCCACCGGAGTGTCCCATGTTCACGGAGTGGCACAGCCCGTGCAGGTGAATGGATTGTTCGCGTAGTTTTTTATTTCTTATTACTTTTGGAAGGCATGCTATTGGTGTTATGGTTAAATGCAAAACTTTTACTGATGGATGCGTAGGTATTTAGCGGCAAATAAACATAATCATTATGAATCAAGAAGATCTTAATAATAATTACTATAATTTTGATCTTCTTGATTATAATATTAATGCGAACGTGAATTCCTAATTTTGATAGCCATTTTTATTTTCAATTTCATTAATATACATAACAGTACTTATAACTGAATATTCTTTTAGTAAATATCAAGTTTTGCAAATATCATGAACACCATAAAGGCGAAAGTATTTAGTACGTGTGTGTAGACACTAGAGTATGCATGCTTGGTACAACTAGGAACGCGTGAAGAGTGAAGCATAAACGTGGTAGTATTTTATTATAAGTAAATACAATAGACCTCCTAATTATTTTTTAATTATGTAGATTAAAAAAACAACAAGTTTCAGTCATTTGTAATCTTAGGAAGAAGTGATTAAGAATTAATACGATGTCATAATCTAACCCTCACTTGTTAACTTATGTTATTAAAACATACTAAGTAGATTTAAAACAAAATTTTAATTATAATACAGATCTGAGAGATGAATTTCAAAGATATTGAAGCCAAGAATGCCACTTATTGTAGTTATTCTAATATCAATAGATTACATGAGATTGGAGAAACAGAATAAAATTAATGGTGGCCAAAAATGTGGTGATTTACGTTCGAGAGTAGGTCTAAAGTTAATTCAAATATTAATTCCATATTATGTTGTAAATATCCCAGCAATCCTATTCCCCGAATCTGATATTAAGGTGTATGACGGGTGGTGTAAATATTTTTTTTTTTACTTTGCAAAACTTTTTCTTTTGGTTTATTTTTTGTTTTCAGATTTTTTGTCATTTGGGTTGCTCCGGTAGAGTGTCGGTTTTTATTTTATTTTTACTTATCATTTATTTTTATTTTTAGAATACATTTGTGAAGAAAATATTGTATTTGATGCTTTTTTTCACAACTGAATTCACTGATATTTTTTATAAATAAATTGAACTAACATTGTGGTAGTAATTATCAAAATTTCTTAAAAAGTATACTGTAAACTTGTCTGGTTGGTAACATTTTACTTTTATTTACTAAAAACATGTCAATATTTGTACAAACACTGGAAATTGGCGATGTCACTAACAGCAATGTTAGTTCTATAAAAATGTATAGAATTAAGTCCCTTTAATGCACGCTCAAGCTTAATTATCACAAACAGATTCTTTTAAAAAGTTTTTATTTCAATCAAAACTCTTTCAACATTTATTCAGTACTTTGTGTGTACATACAGTCGATTATAGCTCTTATTTCGTACACTATAGAGTCCAGAATGCGACAGCGAACAAGCGGTAGAAAGGCGACTGTTGGCCGAATTAGCGCGACAACAGCATCAGAGTGAAGAAGACAGACGATGGTTACAGATGCAAGAAGAGAACTTGGTAAATATTAAACCTTATAGACCGACCGCTTTAATGAGTCCTCCGCCTTGCCCCATAAAAGGCACATTAAATGTTCACAAAGTCCTAACAATATCCCACAGGTTATTTACTTGAAAATAACCATAATCCACGTAGGTATTATGATACTATAAACCTTCAGAATATTTTATTGAAATTGATATCTTCGCGAGAACTCATTAAAGCGGTCAGTCTTTAGTATATTATTAACAACTCCATAACATCATTTAAAAAAAAATGACCACCAATTTCTAATTGACTCTCCAATTTCTAAGTATTTAAAAAATCTTCAATATCTAAACAACTCAATAATAACCAATCTTTAAGAAACTCAATAACCTACTATCTACGGTATACTTAAGTTTTGACAACCAGTCTTAACAATGGGTATCGTATTACCCACCACTAACTGGGTTGTGGAGATCAGATAGGCAGTCGCTCTTTGTATAAGTAGTAATACTGGTAATCAGCTGCACTCGGTTAGACTAGAAGCCAACCCCAACATAGTTGGGAGACCAACATAGTTGGAAGAAGGCTAGGCAGATGATGATATACCTATTTTATTGCTTGGCACAAATAATAACAACCAATCACGCAGAAGCTGATTTGAAACGGGCAATAAATAAACATTTATGGAACCTTTCTAAATAAAATACTACACTTCTATGATACATTTCCGAAAAATTATAATTTACACCAAAAAAAGTCCTACTCGTCCTGAGAAGAGGGTTTAATTACGTATGAACATAAACAACTAGTTTTTGCTCGTGGCTACGCTCCCGTCATGTATTTAAATTAACCCACGAGAACGTTTTCAATGTAGCCTTATGACACTCGGGGATAATGTGACTACCCGTTAGTGATTGAATTTTCTGAGTCGGATCAGTAATTCTGAAGATTTTAAATATATTTTATACGCAAACCCTGCGTAGGGAACTACAGCTGTTTTTGATATGGAAAGAAAAATTCGAGTGCGAGCAGGGTTTGAACCCGCGACCTTCCGATTCTGTACACCGGACGTCTTACCAATTAGAACATCGCACTCTGCTCACGATTCTCGAAATTTTCGTTCTATTAATTTCGAGAATCGTGAGCAGGGTGCAGAATCGGAAGGTCGCAGTTTCAAACCCTGCTCGCACTCGAATTTTTCTGTCCATATCAAAAACAATTCTGAAGATTATCCCCTACATACAAACAAATTTAATCCCTTAAAAAAACCTTCTCTTTAAAATATCAGTAAAGAATAAAACTTCATTGTATTGCATTCTGTTTAAGAATAAACGTCTATCCAACGTGCAACTGTCAACCGAGTCCGAGCCGGGAACCGAACAGAAATCAGACAGTACCAATGAACCGAGAGCGTCTAGTCAACCACAGTCAGGTAAATATTATGATTAACATAACCTCTTTGCTTTACAGTCGGTTAAGATCAACACTTTCTGCCTTAAACGACCTAGGATACTTCAAATACTGTGTGTAAGCATAAGATGATAAGAATAATCAAAATCAGTTTATATCGTTCCCACTTCTGGACTCAGTCCCACTGTAATACTGTATGTGGCACATACAAATATTTAAAAAACATAAAAAAATTCATTGATCTTTATTTTACAGCGGCTACCTCAGCTGAAACGAGTCCAGCGAATACTGTATCTAAAGAAAGACCGCCCAGTGAAGAAAAGGTAAGCAAGCATTTAAAAGTTGTATCTGATCTCTCTCTGTTTATTACACAGACCCATGCAGATTAGTGGTGGTAGTTTCATACAAGCCTACAAGCTTGGTTTGCCCTTATACCCTACAACTCTTCATGATGTTAAGGTTTCTGAACAGTCTGCTTGCCTTATGGGCTTGCCGTATTGTTGGCTCCTATGCACGCCACTGTTGCAGAACTATCTCTATGTAATATGAGGGCTCTCGAGACACTCTCTCACTGCTAGAATAACAATTCAGGGATGATCCTTTAAAATTATAATTAGTCTGTCACTTCACAAGTAGCAGTAATTATCTTTTACTTCTTTTCGAGACAAACACACATATACAACTAATACAAGCATGAATAAGAAAAATATTGTCATATTTACGGCGATCATAAAAACTGAACTGAACAACGGAAAACCAAACCATCAAACAGAACAAAAAGTAATCAACTGAAACTGAATATATTTTGTACGCGATTACGATGTTGACCACGTTGAGAAAGTTGTTTAGTTTCACACCTTTCTCAGCCTTTCTGATACACCCTGTATAACGATTTACTATAAACCAGACATTTTATTATACCACCTCAGACTTTATTGAAAGTTAAATCTGTCTAATACCAAAAAATAACCGTACCAAACTAACCAACCTCCATCCCCCCCAGGGCCGCTCCAATAACCCGGACCCCGTGTACATGGCCACGACGGGCGTAGTGCGCTGCGTCATGCGCCTGGCGGGCGCGGCCGCGGGCGGCGCGGGCGCGGCCGGCGTGCTGCAGGCCGTGCGCGCGGTGGGCGCCGAGCTGCGCGACCTGTGCGCCACGGTGGACAAGGTCGTCGTGCCCTTCCCGCAGCATGCGCAGAGGTGTGTACTTAAGAAAGCAGCTATGTTCCCAATGCTGGGGCGTAAGCCTCTCTGTAAGATGGAGTGGGTAGTAAGCCACCGTACAGGCCCAGTGCGTGACTTGTTCGAATTTTCTGTTTTAGGACATGTTGGTTTCCTAACAATGTTTTCCTTCACTATTTTGAGAACAGTGGTGCAGCGAAAAGGGCAGACGATATTGTTGCCATCAGCGGATAAAACCTGGATGAGTCTGGCACAGAAGCGTGGAGATTGACACAAACAAAGAGAAGCCTATACTTAGGAGTGGGTGATGTCGTGTTGTGGACAATCAAAGTGTTTACCCATGAACATACAAGCCTAGAGGCATCATTCATAATCATTTTTTAAACATTATATTATAATATAAATTTGTATTTGCAGGGAGGTGGAGATGGCTCACCAGGTGCTGAGCAAAGACATGGCAGCGCTGGTGGAGGCTATGCGGCTGGCCATCCAGTATCACAACACCACGCTCACGCATGAATACACTAAGTGAGTATACACAATACGATACACTTGTCTTGCCACTTCTATGTTTCTATTCAGACGGTATCGTCGCCAAAGTACTTTAATAGAAGAAGTATCCTAAATAAACTCCAATAGATTACAAACAGCTGATCATGATTACAAACTCGACATCTTAACCTCATGTTGCTTCAGCGACTTATGATAGCTTTGCTGAATACTTGCTGCAGTAATTTAGCTTCATTAATGACATGACAACCTCTTTTTTTAAATCTGTTAAGGCAAATAACATGAAATCTACTAACCAGCATTCTAACACACCCAAATTCTTTCAGAAACATGCTAGCGGCAGCGCACATCCTGGCGATGGACGCCAAGAACCTGCTGGACGTGGTGGACTGCATCCGCGTGCGCCATCCGCACGTGGACTGGCGCGCCGCGCTGGCGCCCGCCGGCCCCACGCCGCAGGTTAGTGTCGCATGCTGACCGCACTGGTAAGTTTCACATTACTTTTTTGACTTCTGTACTAATTGAAAAAGGGTTGCGTTGCTCAGTCCTTCCTGCCACAGTTATTTTAGCCATGATTTTGTATGACGGTGTAAATCATACATAAGTATAATCTTAGATTTATAAGGTTCCCACTGCTGGGACACCCGAAGGGTTCGGCAGAGGTATACAAGGTGTAAAAGGACACTTCACGAAGCCGTCAAGACAAGCACCAAGCATTCTATCGTACGTACGTCGAACTAATTAAGTCTACGCAAAAATTATTGCTGGGAAACGACAATTTTTCGGGATGAAAAATCAAGTTTTACGGTAGTGCTCAATGCAACGCACTCAAAACATTGTGTTTACGGGTGCATTGAATAAAACGGGGTTGTGGAGGTATTTAAAGTAATAATATTAAGAAATAGTATTAAAAATAAAACTTGTCAATAAAGTTGTAACTTTTAGATATTGGGGAATATCTCCGTAACTAGAAGGTTTTCAGAGATGTTGCAGAACAAAAAAAATTATAGCAATGAAGTGGATAACAAGTGCCTTTCGACTTCTTTAAGTGTATTTTTACACCCATCATTATACACTCATATTTCTCCGAAATGTGGAATTTATGTTGTGGTTTTAACAAAAGGCCGACCCTTTTTGATCAGTGCAGTTCCGATATCGATAGGGCTAACAGTAGTTTGGGTATTTTATCGATTGGAATGACGTCTTGGTAGAAAAGATAATTAATATAGTTAGTTATCCATTAACCTTATTAATGTACATCTCTTTTTCATACTTTTACATTAATATTGACCTGCACGTTTTAACAATGTACCCAACATGTTTTAACGTATTTTTTCTTACATTTGCATGCAGCGTTTCCTAAGTATCTAGTCGGTAGTATGTAGTCAGTATCCATTTTTTACCAAGCACGTATAATACGGGCAAGTTTAAAAAATCAAAAGGGATAAATAATTATTACAGGTCGCCACTCCACAGAATCAAACGCTGACTTCACAAAATCAAGTCTTCGCGGCTCAAAACCAAATATGCGTCCCTCAGAACCCGGTGCTGAGCAACCAGTCATCGGTGCAAGAGGATGAAGCTCCCCCTCCGAAGCCAGACTTCAAGATCAACCAACCAGTGACCACTAGCCAGCTGACCGTCACTGAACAACCCCCCAAAGAACATAGCAGTCTACCCGCCGCACCGAACAGAGTATCCACCCTCATACATAACTACAACCTCTATGGTAACGTGAGAGAACCACAACACATATATGGCAACACTGAAGCCTCATCCTTCCAATTCTCCTCATCAAGTTCTGATGATGTCAAAGTAGATTCAGCCCCCATGGAATCCGTCAAAAGTCGAGTTCAAGCCTTAGCTGGCAAACTAGACTCCCCACCAATATACTCTGTCAGCAAAAAGATGGTCCCGCTAGATCAGAACATTGGTCACACCGACCAGGGGTGAATGGTCTAATGACGTTTTCGCTTGTAGTGGCATTTTTTATTTTACGTCTTATGACGTCGACAGCTTTACATAGGCTATGACCTAATATTAGTATGACTAGTGTACTTACCCGGATATGCTCATAGATATTTCGTTTGCCGCTTAAATTCTATAGTGCGATGCTTATTTGGAAAAGACAAAGGAATGCTCAATATTAACTGTAGCGAATTAAGTGAGCCAAATAAATTGTCGTGTATCCATCCATTCGCGTTCGTTTCAAATCGGAGTTCATATACATAACCTTTTATTAATGTTGTATTCGTGTAAATGGCGTTTTTCTAGAAGTTTCGACGGTGGGAAGGCAAAACAGCTGATAGGTTAAAATGAATACCTAAATATTGTTATGAAATCTACCATCTTGAAAGTTGCAAGAAGTAAATTTAACTTAAAATCTTAACTAATTCAGTATGCTAAGCCTAAGTAAATGAATGGCCTAATCATTATAAAAATTCTGCCTGTCCATTGTTGAAAACTGAATCTGTATTTAGGTGCGATTCATCATTAATTTCTGCTTTTTAAATAGAATTGAAACGCTTTTCTATAAATTAATTGGCGAATAAAGAACGCGTCATTTACATGAATATAACTTCTATAATATATACACGGCATAAGGGATATCCTAACATAAGATTTGACCATGGTTTCAATGCACAGGATCATTTAATTTTTTGCCGATTATTGAAAAAAAATTGGCTGGTTCATACAAAAGTAAACCCTTAATCATTAATGTAACAGCTGATTTAAAAAAATAACACGAAAAATCCTAATAGATGGTATAGAGTCATGTAGGTCTGAATCCATAGTAAAAGTTTGTTACAATGTCCCTTCGACCGTGTATGTGGATCATCTAGTGATATCTATTAACATATCATCAGCATTGTTGTGCTTCAAATAAATACGTCGTGTTGCTTATTCGTGAATGTTATTGTTCGACATATCTCTGTTCGTTCTCGATACATCATACATACAGTGCTCCATGGATCTTTTGGCGCTTGACTGACATTGACAGGAGGACATTGTCGGTACCCATTTTGTGAAATTGTCACGAAATTGTATTGAAAAAACAAGATGGCGTCTTTAGTTCTGATTTTGGCCACGCGCCAAACGATCCGAGCACTCCTTTACATCTCTCATACATTCACATAACGTCACTCAGAACTGTTGATTGTGAAATCATAATAATATTGATTTGTGATATTATTGCCAATAAAATTTGAATACTTTTTATAATAAGGACGGCTATGTAACGCAGTACAGTGAGCACATTCCTCAAATTTGCACCTAATGAGTAAGTTTTGTAGTTATTTTCATACAAATTTTATATTTTTGGTGTAACGGTGTTGCAGATTTTATACTCAACCAGTACTGGTGCATATGTGTAAGAATGAAATCTTCCATAGAACAATAATTGTCTAATTGTCATTTGAAATTGATTAGAAAGTATTATTTTTTAATGTAAAATGTTTATTACGATAATCTGTATATTTTTCGTTATGTAAGGTGCGTTTACAAGTCACAACTTATTGTAATATTATGCATTTAATTCCTTATACATTCTCACCCAGTATTCAGCCGGAAATGATTAATTTTCTTTTGTAAAAATGTACAAAACAATTTGTCAATAATTATTTTAATTGTTTATCCAAAGTTTTTATTATAAGCTTAGATCTCAGATGGAATTCGTAGCGTATGAGCGTAAGTTTTGTAATTATAAAATCAGAATTTATTTATTGACGTATCTTCGGTTTATTTGTAAAGTTGATTTTCCTAATGTGTTTAGTGTTAAGCAGGATATCATTCCAAAGTGTAATGGTTATTGTAAGCAGTACGTAGTCCATATTATATTATTGTAGTGAGCTGCCTGAGATTATTTTCCAAATATCTGATAATGGTGGACCGGATTTTGTTTACGCATTGAATAAAGGACAAGTCAATCATTGTTTTTTTGTTTTATTTCCTCACAATTATACTAGCCGACCTTTTTTTTTACAAAGCAGAGCTTCAACCCGCACTACTAGTGACGTCACTAGTGACTTAAGCGTTACTTAGCTTTAAATCCTGAGTTCGCACCCGTAACTGGCACCGGACAGGTTAGAATTGTTAAATTTTCAAATTCTAGATTCTAGAGAAAGTGTCTGCAAGAGCGAGTCTAGCGAGCACGAAATTAATTCAGATATGAAATTTGAGATCAAATTGTCCACAAGTTCCATTTATTTGTAACCTTAGATAATTATGACATAATTGTCTATTAACTTTCAACTTAAAATCCTGAACTGAAAATTCGTGGCGACGCCCATGAAGCGTTTCACTTCAAAAGGTCTCGGCGACAAAGTGTGCTGAAGAAGGCAGGGTGCTGTGTTGCAGTTTAGGAGAGGCCGATGTCCAACAGTGGCACTCCACCGCTGCTAAGCCTACAGCTTTACCTCAATACCTACTCTTATCAGTACTTACCAGGTGGTTCATTCTTGGCTACGCCTTGGTCTACATCTCTACATAGGTACAATTACAGACGCCACATGTAGGGTTCAAAACTATTCTATTTTTCAAGCTGGAAACGACCACAGAGAGGGTTACCAGATCTAGGCTTGATGTTAAGTATGTTATTTCAAAGTTTAAATAAATAAAACAAAGTCATTCTGACGTCTACACGTTTATTAGAATGAAACCACAGCAGCAGTCGAAAAACATAATCACATCAGCACGTCGATTAATTATTTGAAATTAACTTCTCATCTATTCACTTATTTATCTTCTTCGATTTCTTTATTTTGTTTGAGATTGCATTCCAAGCCGTTGTTTAAAAGCCTTTCGGCCTAGGGCCTCCCGATAACGGGTTTGTTCACCTAAATATTCTGTCTTCTGTTATTGTTGACCTGCAAAATAAATGTAATCGTTAATACGAACCCATCAAAACCATGTACCGTCTCGCTGTTTAATGACCATATAGATAACAAGTTCTCTTTGACGTAGTTTTCTAAATAATAAAAACTTAGTGGTGTAACGTGGCGTCTATGGAACTTGTAATAAATAAACAAGCTGGCAGCGTTTATTTCATGGCCACAAGCCAATGCACCATCCATAGGCGTAACCACGGTGGGGCGCGTGGGGCGCTTGCCCCACCCTGCTCTCTGACCCGAAGCTAAGAATTTTTAGATCAAAATTAATATAATGACAAAATTAAATATTCATTGGGTACTTTAACATTTTTCACATTAAAATAAAAACTTGGTTAAGGTTAACAATGACAGAAAACCGTCTTGTCGGCCTTTGTATGTTGAGTGTGCATAGAAAGAGGGTTCTGGAAGCACAACTACATTTGAAAACGAAAGTTTAGCTTGATTTAGCCAGAACCCTTGCAGGTTATTATTGAAATAAGATGTAGTGCAGTCAATATAACGTATCAGTCAGTAAATTAATTTTATTTACTTCAGCCCCACCCCTTAAAAAATGCTGGGTACGCCCAGCATGGTACCATCCAGCATTTGTTCAACTTCAGTGAAGGAAAATTATTCTCAGATTTATGTCGCTAACGAGAGTGTTAGTGTTAGAACTTTTGGTGATCAATGGTCATCCAGATCAACACTATCGCACACTTATGCCTTTCTTTGTGTTTTAACCTATTAACCGCCACAGACTTCTATGGACGTCAAATCAAAAGCGACGCTTCGGACGGCATGGCACGTCGAAAATCGGACTATATTAAAGCGCGTAGAGAATACAGATTTTCGTTATTGTTAAGACTGTAACGGGAAGAAGTTATTACATACACGACGTCAGTAGGTATTATTGCAGCAGGATGGTTAATCTGTATGTCTCCCCCGTCAGAAGACCCACATCGCCGAACATTCATATTTGGCGTTAATTACCTGTGGTGTAATCTTCATCTTCTTCTATCGAGGCACTTCTGGAAGCAAGATTGTATCCGGGTCAGTAGTAAAGTCCTCTGTTGCTATTAGGCTTTCTGCGATGTCAACACATCTGGAATCAACACAAACATAACATCACGACTGTAGTCACCGAAGGGTTAGGCAGAGTTGTAAAACCCAATAACACAATTCAATTCAATTCTCAATTTCTCGATTTCTGATTCGACAGAGCCTTTGTTTGCGATATGTAGATTGCTCTGTAAGATAAAAAAAAAACAATAATGACGCGTTCTCTTGGTTTCGCAAGAAAATTGGGTGAAATTAGCCACAGGGACTCGAAGGAGATGGCGATTGGCGACACGAGTAGTATTCCTTGAAAAACTTAAGTTATTACATACACAACATTAATTAAAATTAGACCATACCTCAGTATTGCACCTCGTCTAACAACAAATTGGCGTCCCTCATCATGAGGTTGCCGGGAGGTTGTTGCAGCGCAGATATCGGCTGAACATCACGTTCAGCCGATATCTGCGCTGCAACATACACATGGTGGTCTTTTTCAAGTTTTAAGTACTAACTGGGTTGTGGAGGTCAGATAGGCAGTCGCTCCATGTAAAATACTGGTATTCAGCTGCATCCGGTTAGACTGGAAGCCGACCCCGATATAGTTGAGAAAAGGCTAGGCAGATGATGAAGAGAACCTGCGAGACTAGATAAATCAGTGAAGATAGTGCTGATAACAATAATGGTTGCTATTGTATGTTTCAAAAAAGCTGTTTCCGGCCTATGCATCCACTATTATTATACAGAGTGTAAGGGACAGTCCTCCACAAACTGATGGGGTGAATTCAGTATCAAAAAATTTTATTCTTCATACGCAATGTATCGTAACCGTGGCAAAACGCACGTAGCGAACGGCAAACGCGACGACGAGTTCGATGAACTCTGTAGCTAGGCAGGAAGTGAACATCTGATTTCAAGCGTCGTTCGTTAGAGTATTTCAACAAACATTGTTAAATTTTTGATTTTAACCGTATTATTTACATAAATGGAGTGCTGCGTACAGGCAATGTAATTTTACATTGAAATAAAGAATTGTAACTGAAAAAATAAATCCTGAGAATAATTTCGGTAGAATATGATTCAAAACAAGGAGCTGAATCCACTCTGTCAGTTTGTGGAGGGCTGTCCCTTAGACCCTGTATAGGTACTCATACATAGGCTAAGTTAGATTTTAACTAAGCCCACTGCATGCCCACTGTCCCACTCAATGAAGGGAACCAGAGGAACTAGGAAGAATGAGATATACAGTGTGAGTCTTCATAATATATATGCACATATGTATATTGAATGAGCCCTACTATGATTAACGTACGGATTTTTTTTTAAATCAAAAATGCAATTTTAAATGCTAATTTTTATTGAGAAATTTATTATTAAAATTAAAATCGCCCCGATTTTTTCTTTAATTTTTACTTTATGAGTATGCTCTAATATTTCCGATCATCTGTCTGTCTATCAATCTGAGTTTGATCATCGCGACAGATCGTTTTATTTAAAAGTTATACCTTTTTTGTCAACACTGGGGTCACAGCAGCGAAAAGGAATTTTAAAAATGCTGTAAAAGTATTTTTTATATTCATGTAAGTAAACAAATATTTCCAAAACCAGACGTGACGGTTTTTTATATTTATTTCTGGATAACTCTTACTTTAATAAACATAATTAACAACTTTCAGCTGGGGTATAAAAATCGTGTTTATAAACTAGTGTTAAATTTTTTTTTTAATTAAAATAAAAATCAGAATCCAGATAACATTGGTAGGTTAGCTTTAGACGCTTTAGTAATGAAAAAAAGAGACACAATAAGGAATCTGCAAACATAGAACATTAATACTCTAGCGAGTCCACCAAAGAGTATAATAATAATAAGAGAGGAGTCTGCAAATCGTTTTTTCACAGGGGAAAGGGTTGCTAGATCAGGTTTCTGATTTTTCCCCAAAATCATACATTTTATAACTTCTTTTCCCATTCGATTTTCAAACAAGAAATTAAACAAATGGAGAGAAATATAATATATGTGTAATGATCTATGTTTATAAAATGGACGGGTAACGCGCTCACTCGCAGCATATAACCCAGCGCATCCCACCCCACCTTTTATGTGCCTGCTCTAGCTAATACTGTTAGCCTACATCATACCAAAACTGGGCAAAAGCCTCTCCTCATGACTTCCACTTCCTTCGATCCAAACTGGCTAATCCATGGTCGTTAGTTTGTATCCCATTCAATGACTTTTTCATGAAATAGTCATTAAACGGGATTAAAAATGAACTTAGAGGGTTGTTTCGATGATTATAATTCTGTAAGTACATACCTGTTACGGTTCTTTCCTGGCGCAATTCTTGCACATTCACTTTGATCCTGTATTTAGTGATGTTTGGTCTTATGTTCAAGGCTTGCATCACTGATTTGGTTTAACATTAACTCCAGTTCTGCCGCCGTGGAAGAGAAAAAAATAATGTCGTTAGCGACGCGGCGCACGGCGGTTTGTTTATCGCACCCCTCCAACTTCAAAACCGGTTCTTTCGCAAAGATCCCGACTAAGGCCGAACTTCACTCATCTGCTTACCGAATGAAAAATATTGTATTTAACAATCTTAGGAATAGTTTGCCGGATGAAATTAAGTCAAGAGTATTTAAATACTCTTGACTTATCAACCAACCACACCACCATACCACCGTGTTGGTAATAAAATGATCTGTATTTTTTATGTATTTCAATTAGAAAACTGATAAATGTACCTACATACATACTTTACTTCTCTGTGCAACCCTGTAGCAGCGACAAAAAAACTAGTTTTTTTTCTTAATGGTTACTTTCAACCAATTTCGGTTTCGCTTGGAAAAAATGTTTTTTTTTTAAACTTATTTTCAGTCAAGTGTATTACGACAAAAGCTTTTACAACATTACTTCAAGAGCTCTATTACAAAGCTTGGGTGAAAACGAGTCACTTTGCTTACCTACACCTTTTTCTATGAAGAATGATGGTCCGACTGTTTGTAATTTTATCGAGGCAGCGCTGTGTAGAGATACGTGACGAACGAAGAAGGGTGATGTAGTGGTATCTATCTATCTTGATTGCTCAGATGTCGATGAAGGCAAGATATTTTGGGATGTTGAATTCTTGATATTTTTCAATTATTTGGTTATATGCATGCAGATGGTCAGTGGTGGAAAGGCCTGGTGGCCTAACATGACGTCTTAAAGCAGGTGTAATTCCAGTGTGGGAAACAGATGGCGCTAGACGACCTGTATAGCTCTCTCTTTCCCACACTGCAATTAATTAGTAACCCCTGTTATCGGAAATTCGGAAGCCTGTTTGTTAATTTTTTAACTGAGGTAAGATGCGATTGTCTATGACTTTAATGAAGGCCTTGATGGGATACAAGACTGATCGCTCGATAGTTGTTAGGTCCGAGTTATCCCACATTTTATGTAAAAGTATTATACACCGTGACTTTTTAGTAGTCTTACAAAGGTGGTCCACTCAATGTACCCGACATAAAATAGCTCTAGGCGCGATTTGTTATTTATAATGGTTCCAAAGAAAAAAAAAATATTAGAATAAAATTATGAAACATCCTGTTAATGATTATTAAGTGTCAAACGGGAGAACATACCTACCCAGCGCTCGAGTCCAGTATATCATCGCTCGCAACAGGGTGTTTTAACTACGTCGTGCGTCATAATACTGAATAATAATTTTATTATTAAATTATTAATATCTCATAAATACCTATTTTTTTTATGTTTTGTAGTCATTGGATACATAAAGTGGGCTGCCGTTGTAAGAGGACTAAAAAGTCACGGTGTACTGATATAACACATAATGAATATATCTGTTTTTAAAATGTAATTAAATAAATTTGTAATTATAGAGAGAAGACCATGTCCGTGTTTATACCATCTTCACCATGTATATCATTTAACTGAGACTCACTTAAATGAAATACAACTGACTTAGTGAGTGCAGTGTGAAACTGTGAACTTCAAAACCAGTAATTTATTTCTTTATTTCCTACGTTTTTCATCCAAGGGGATTTATTTTCCAAAAACCACGGCCTTCCTAATCAGCAATCAAAATTTCACGCTGAATGCTGAAAATACCTTCTGGGCACCTCTACCAATACTTTGAAGTACTCGAGTCTAAAAGTAAAGGACCATAATTATACAAAACAGCACAATAAGAATTTACGCTTTATTAACAAAATAAAAAGCAAAACATTGCGATTTGGTTAATGTTAAGTGACACTTGGCAAAATAAATAATGAAATTCTAAAAACTTGAGTTTATACAAGCTTTATTTGAAAGGAACATTTTAGGTACAAAAAAATATAAAATTTGCTAACTAATAATATACTTTCAGACCGCATCCTAATAAAAGCGATGGTCGAGCAATCGTTCATATATCTGATAATATGTTCGGCGAACACGAACGCGTGGTTGTGTAACATTTGAACGCAACAATCGTGTATTCGCTCGACCGATCGCTTATATTAAGACGCAGGGTCCGAAGATTTACAGAAACTGTTGGATGGATCTACAAAAAAACTGCTATAAATGCGGTATCCCGAACTACAGAGTATACATGAGAATTATATTTTATATGATAAGGTTTTGCATTATTACAGTTATTATATTTATTACACGAAGATACTTGGAATTGAAAAAGGAAAGATTATAATAAGATCACTTATTAATTAATTTTACTAGACAGAGAGAGATATACTAAATGTTTCTGAAATATCATGACTAATGACAACAGTCTGGATTCCAATTATTTCATCCATTTCTATGTTTAACTAACGTTTTTTATAAGTTATTGCATATCGAATATACCCACTTATATTCAAAGAGAGATATATAAATACTGAAAGTGGGATGATTTATTCAAAAACAAACCTTAACTGTATGTACAGTTGGCATTAATTACAAGCGGCTCCAATTATATATTTAACATCAGACTTTTAGCTAAACAAACAGGTTAATTTCAATTAATTACAATTCTTAAATACTTTCATAGCCTTTACATAGAAAGTTCTGCTCTGATATCATGTCAACTATCAATGTTTTTCGATGCCAAAACCCCATTTCTGACAGCCCAATCGGCGAACATCTGTTATCATAAGATACCTATCTTGATTGGTTGACACTACGGGGTGGATGGGATATCAAGGCATAAACGAATACCACGTATTCAGTACATCATTCCGAAGGATTCATAAGTCCAAAAAAACCAGCTGTTTCCTACAAAAGTGCAATACCTACACGGTCAAAATGTATGGAGTAGCTGTTTTTTTTTTAATTGCCGATTTTTTTTTTGTTCTCCTTCGATGTCCCTTCCACCCTGTATTAACATGAACCAATCAGTTTAAGAGAAGACATTAGGGCGCCTGTCTCACCGCGGAATTTTGCGGAAAATAGATTTTTTAACACGTTCATTACCACCTCACGCGACGTCACGTGAAACGGCCTGTACTGCAGTGGCCGTGGCCGACGTCGCGTGATGGTGCCTTACATTTATGTTCGAGCCATAAAATAGCGGGCGCAGCGTATTGGATTCTGGTATTTTTTTTGCCAACTAATGGCCTAAACAAATACAAAAAAAAATATGAAAAAATTCGAAAAAAAAAGAATTTTCTATTATGGCCATCTAGGTAAGTTCAGCATTTTGGCTTGGCAATGAACGTGTTAAAAAATGGAGGGTAAGTTTTCTACAAACAAAGCCTACAATGGTAGAATGGAAAGGCTACAATGGTCGTTTGGCCAAATATCATAGCCCCTAATAACAATGTGGGTGGTACATGTAACTTTAAAAGGAGTCTGTTTGTATGTAATAAATCAAATTACAACAAACAAAATGTGTGATGAGTGCAAGACAAATTTTCCGCACAGATTTTTCGTCACCTCTTAATTAATAATTTCCCAGTATAATAACCGAAGATTTCCGTGATAAAGTACGACCATTCCAAAATTTCAATATCACACTGAATTGCAGATGTGTGATCACTGATATATGATTGATCATTCACTTTCTGATCACCGTGGCGCTAGTGAGACTAAATATTAAACTACAGTCCCATCACAGATATCTCTGATAGCAACCTTATTGTTCCGAGAATAAATATCATTGTGATTATGACACTAATGTGTTTGAGGCAATATAACTGTGCTAGGACTGTATCTTGTGAAGAATGAGCCAATCAAGGCTCCATATTCTCAACAAACATACATTTGTAGAGGCCTAAAGTTAAAACCTTTCTTCATCCAACCTCTTTCGTAACGTCATTACACTAGCGCCACCTACCGGTACATTGCTGTACTCTTTAACAGTCAAGGAAGTTGGCGGCCATCAGCAACTCCAGGGCAATTTCCGGTGCAATCGGGAACTCAGGGATCTCAGTCGACGAGTTTGTATAGCGCACCTTGTATGTGAAGTACATGCATACTTTCTGAAGTACGTGTGAGCTGGAAAAGAGAAATTTAATTGATAAATAGGTATTAAAACATATTTCTTATTATTTTTCTTTCTTTCTTCTTTTCTCTTCTTCTTGAAGTTTAAGAGGCAGAGGCTTAAAATAATAAATAAAAAAAATCTTTATTAACAGGTGATTGTTCAAACATCCGTGTAGCTCTGGCTCTTTTACTAGGATTTCCTGTATCACAAGAGCCAGACCTCAATTCACAGAACATATAAAAAACGACAGAAAAAAAATGGGATACACTATAAGATATGGCATGCATTAAAATTGTTTACAAACATAAAATATAAAAGAGAGAGAAAAAAAGTGAATTTAAAATTGGAGTATACATTTTATAAATTAAGTTAGTTTACGTGTAGATAGAGCGTGTAAATAACTGTGTAGATAGTGCATCTTATACAAGGTGGAAGGAACACCGACGCGAAAACGGTTATCACGTATTCACTACATAATTCTGAACCACCCCACATAGAAATTTTACATCGTATATAAAAAAAAATCAGCTGTTTCCTACAAAAGTGCTAACCGTGTTCGCGTCCTTCCACCCCGTAGAAATATTAGTTATGGCTGGATTCCATAGTCAGCCATCAAGATAGTGGCAAACATAAGCTTTAGAATCTTTCAAATATGATTGAAATTCGTATAACAAGACTCAACTACTAAAATATTAGTGCCCGCCACGCCAAGCCACAATTTTGCCTCCTTCCATTTTGTCACCCAATTGTGTCATTTGGCGTACAGGGCACGCGCTTGCTTGTCACATATATTTGACAATGGCGTTCAAAAGGTAAACTGCTATTGTATACTCACGGAATCTCCCTAAAGTTGACCTCGTTGGCTTCATTCTCAGCGAACTGCCCGGGACCACTCAGCATAGCCTTGATGGTGCCAGAGGTGAGCGCATGCTCCCTCTTCACGATGAACTCGTGGCCGTCTGAAGAGATCAGCTTCACGTACATCGCGTTGGGACCTTCGCAGCCCCCGTAGAGCTTCTCTTCGGAGACGGTTGCCCCAACTGAGCCGACGGCGCTTCCTAAGTCATTTATTTAAATTAGACTATTGGCCTCGATGGTCTACTGGTCGCAAGCGACCCGCACAATTATTGGGTTTTTACATCAGGGATATTTCAGTAGCAGCCACAAATTCTAGGTTTGTGGCCGGTTAATGGTTATAGGCTCGCCCCCTGTAACAGGGGCCTATAACCATTTACTAGCCAACATAGGACATAAACAGAACTGGCGAAATGTGGGTGAACTATTAGGCACACCTCTGTCTAGCCCAGGGATTACAAGCGTGATGTTAAGTTATGAAAAAAGAAGTAGTCTAACCAGTGCCTGCAGCGCTGCCAGAGCGCTGCTCCTCAGCCACGCTCGTCGCCGACGCGACCCCTACGGATCCTGCCGACGGCGCTGTTGCCACTTGCTGGTCAGACATGTTCCTGTAAGCAACATGATCCAAATTAGTAACACAATTTTGCCACCTTACTTTTTGAAGCGGAGCTACTTACGAAGCTGATACAGTCTAGAAATAGTTAAACCAAGTTATTAAGAGTCAGAAAGTAGTAAATAAAGTCAATTACATTTACACAATAAAACGGAAGTTTATGGTAATAAAATTAGAAAAAATAATTGATTAAATTTTGTTTAAGTTTTATTTAAAAAAAAGATGGATGAATGCAGGGAAGTATTTTGGTATTATGTATAAAATAGAATATGTCTTATTCGAGTATTCATGACTCAAAAACTGTTAGTAAATGTTAGTAAGCACTCATAAAAACAAACAACACAACAAATAACGGTGGACTACTGCTGAGACAGCCCATGCGTAACTGCACAGCAGCGACCCACATAAACACAGTCCAGGCGACTGGCAATCATGTTTAAGATACTGTTGGTGCTGCCCCACACCCTGCACACCAGGGAAGCGTACCTTTCACACATTGTTGCGTTAAAACAATACACATGCATGGAAGTTTAATTTAATTTTTAAATTTAAATGTAATTTAATTTATAAAATTTTATTTTATTTAATTTTGACTTCTAATTTTTATTGTGCTTTTTATTGCTATTCAGTTACTGTAGTCGTGAATCTTTTTTATAAATCCATTTATCATTTCATAGATTGTCTTTTCCAGGCTAAAGCAGTGAAGTGAAGTGGAAAAGTTAGAAGTGCTAGATCTAGCCCAAAAAGGACTAAGGTGTCAACGCAGGTAACACAGCTTTACAAATGTTAATATTTAACACGTTGAACGCCGCTTAATTTTTTTTTTGTTTTATTATTTTAGTAGGTACCCCTTGTATAATTTTTGTTTTTAATATTAACAAATTTATAATCTTTTCGAGGTGGCGCAGGAGAAGAGTACCTGGAAGGATATGGGGGCGGCGTTTGCCCAGCAGTGGGACATACCAAGCCAATAAAAAAAAAACTTTTTTTAATATTAAAAATTTAATAACAGTTGTGTAATCTTTTTATTAATATTTTAATACAATATAATATTATAATATTTGTATGTCAATTGGGAAAACAGCGCACAACCTAATTTTTAAGATCTTGAATGTAATTATTACATATATTTATGAATAAATGATTCTGATGCTAATGTTCCTAATATTTGGCAATTATGATGGTAAGTAGTTAAGTTACCAAAGTCACATCTGCAACCTCAGAAGCATTACAGGTGTGTTGCCAATGCCATTCAAGAGACAAAATATCTTGTTATGTCTCAAGCAACTGTAATTATAAAGGCACATATATCATGTTCATTTATTTGATTTGTTAAAGTAGTGTCAGACATAAGGCTTTTGCGGCTTTAGCAACCTTCAATCAAAATAACCACCCTTTTTTCCAATAGGAAATCATCAAATGACAGCCCCCCCCCCCCCTCTGCTCTGGGTGGAGCGAAAGGGAGTGTCAGACTTCTACAGACTAAAACCCATCCATGTTCCTTCTTTGCCCTTTGTGTTTTGGGGCCGCGGTATCTCTTTTGGAACAGTCCCGCAGCCCTGGCAGGCATTGGCCCTTGCTGACCCTTTCTTGTGTGCTGACATCTCTGACGACGACAGACGGCGAGCTAGCCCATTACTCCAAACCACCCTTGGCCAAACCTTTGGCTCCAGCCAAAATGTGACAAAGTTTTTGCCGTACAACTCTTGGTGATGTTTATTATCATTGCAGCACGCAAAATACGCGCTTGGACATGGAGTTGCGAACATAAGCACGTTATACAATACAATTATTGTCATTGCTCAAATCATAGCTGACCACATTGTGCGTTTTTTAATTTTTTCTTCTGAAATCAGTCCATTGACTGTGAACAAATGTGTTGCCTGATTGAAATTTTCATGGTTACATTATATTTCTCATTCTTTTTAGTGTAGTTTTTTCTTGGATAAACGGTACTTTGTATAAGAGGTTTATCTTTCTTCAACTTAGAATGAGTTCTGTTTTATTTCAATTAAACCAATTCTAGGCATTTTAGAATTATCTAGGATTTGGTCAGTCAGACATACTAAAATTTATGATTTTACTTACTTATAAACAATATTATATCAGTTATTCTGCATAAGGATTATAATATTATCAGTAGTTTTATATATTCATGATTCATTTGCAGATAATCTAAGTGTAATGTACAGGAAAAGTAGAATGGTTTGATTTAGCATAAAATTTCTGAAACATACATGTTTTTGCATCATACACAAACCCCTAAGATGATCCTCTGACCTACATCTCACAATATCTGTTTTTTCAAACTTTTTTTTTTTCATCTGTCTGCTTTGGGATGGATGTGTACCTGGTTGGAAATAGGTTTCCCTCTATTACATGGGGCTTAAATATAACTGGTAAAATGTAACTGTACTATGATACAGCTCTCAAAGGAAAATAACAGTGCATATCAAGATTAAGGTTTGCAAAGAGAAAAATAACTCTTTGAGCACTAGACTTACTCAAAAGTGTACTTTTGAGAGAGAGAGATGATCTTCCACTGCGCTGGCACACGCAACTATTTAAAAAAATAACTATAAAATTCACAATTAAACAATCTTGAGTTTTACTATTGTTTTTTAATCCGCCAACTTTTCACTGCTATTCTAAATTTAGATTATGACCTCCCGACACTGGTATTTATATATTAAATATAAATTTTAGTAAAACACACCGAACCACTGTCAATTTACAACAGCTAACATCAAAATAATTTGAGGAAAATAGTCCTCCAAATAAAAATGCAAAGGGCACAAGAATCAAGAATCTTGGATGCTAATAAACTTTGACGTCATAACAGAGTGACTGTGCAGATATTAAACATTACCTGGTTTATTTATTTGCTTCTAGTATTTACGAAGTAAGTATTTAACTGCTGTTTTGGCTTGAAATAGTCAAATTTATTAAATAAAAACTGAAAGTTAGGTTAACAGAACCAGAGTGATTGACAATTGGAAGTTTTGACTGACTGACATGACACTGAATGAAAAAGAGAGATCGAATGAAATTGAACTTTTCCGTTTTCCAATATAATCAGATACGAGCCTTTTAGAACACCGAATACAAGATTCCTTTATTTATTTATTCAACATCTCACATAGTCCAGAGTCAAAATAGCACTGCCAGTACTTAGATTCTGGTATCTTTTGCGGGTTTCTGCCGTTTCCCGGTGAAATAAATAAATTAAAATCATAGTGAAGGTTTATCCAAGCATTCTTTTTCCATCTTTGAGTGGAAACGTTGACTGGTATGGACTCATCGATATTAATCGCACTAAAGTTTTAAACAAGCGTTTTAACAATCGCATGTTTCATTTATTATCATACTTCATGCATTGCGTGCGACAAACGAAAGAAAACCCAACTGGACTAAATCTTACATGATACTTATTACTTAAAATGAACATACTCGGATTGATGATTGTAGTGTCAATTTTATTATTGGATTAGAACCTGGAAAAAATTAAAAATCTTCCTGAAAACAATGTTGCTCAGCTTTTGGTTCAAAATAAATACAGTATTCTTGCTTATGCCAAAATTGTAACTAACAAATTTTTCAAAGAAAATGTACTTAAGAAGGTGATACAGGCAAAAAGAGTGTGGTCCGCCCAAATGTGCGTTAGCTTTAAAGTGTGGCCTAAAGCTAAGCTCTGGGCTATCACGAAAAGACTCAACCTAGGAATAGAACCACAGAGCATCATATATAATACTGAAATAGAACCTAAACACTCTGTACAAAACAGTCATGGTTGCGACATTATAGAGATCAACGGATGCAACATGGAATAATACAGATAGTTAAACTACAACCACGACTAAATCAATAATAAAAATGCTAAATTGTAAAAGATAAAACAGCCGTTTTGACAGAAAATGATTTGTTGCGTTCCAGGGATCTTGTATTGTATAACTTTGAAACATCTTCAAATTATTAAAATTGAATTAAAATAAGAAAAAAGAAATTAAAGTAACACTGAAAACGATACATAGCCATTACTTGTACAAAGCTTGAGTTGATACTAAAATATTTTACCCAACAATATTAGTCAAATCGACTATTTAAAGCTGAAATATTTAAAACACTTGTGATTCTGAAAGCCCTCGATGTAGGTCAATGGACCACAGCTGACGATTCGGCGGACTTTTTTTGACATGGCTTTTGGCTTCATTTCATTATTTTGACATTTCGTGATTTCGATGTCAAGCGCTACGTATTTCTTTGAAAAAAGTAATTTTTCCATCCGTTTTCATTCTTTATTCAGTCTTTTCAATCGAAAAGTGTCTAAGGGACGCGGGTGGAACCCATCACTGTGTTTAATTCGACTGCGGACACGAGAAATTCCGCGAGAACCATGTGACACGAATACGAAAAAGGGCTTCCAGACCGTCAATGTGACAGAAATGTTTTCTGCCATCGCGACGGGCCAGCGCCACCGCGGAGCCGATACGAGCACGACGCGAGATCAACGAACGGCGATATAGGGCAAGCGCGTCAAAAATGTGCGCGAGATGGCCAGCCCGCCACCGAACCCTAAGGAAGGAGAGGAGGGTGGCTCCGAGTTCAAAGAGGAGCCGAGCGGGGAACGCCCGGCCGCCCCGCAGAAGACGTTCATAGCGCCGCCCGCATCGCAGCTGCCCACAAAGCTGCAGTACGTGACGCTCGGAGCGTCCGGCCCCAGCGGCATC
This sequence comes from Noctua janthina, assembly GCA_963576755.1. Taxonomy (NCBI): domain Eukaryota; kingdom Metazoa; phylum Arthropoda; class Insecta; order Lepidoptera; family Noctuidae; genus Noctua; species Noctua janthina. The sequence goes on along the minus strand of OY755068.1, from coordinate 9,088,098 downwards.
AAGCAGTTGTTCCGCACGGTCAAAGTGGCGCGGCGCATCCCCACGCTGCCGCGGCGGCCGCGCGAGGGCGAGGGCAGCGCGCCCGGCCCCGCGCTGCCCGAGCCCCGGGAGCCGCGCGTTCGCAAGGACCACGCCAAGCGCCATATCTGCGGCACTTGCGACAAACGCTTCTCCAGCCCCGGCAAGCTCAGCCAACATGTTCTTTCGCACACTGGCGAGCTGCCCTTCTCCTGCGACCTGTGTGACAAGCGCTTCAACTCTAAGTTCAAGCTTGTGCGACACAATCTCATACACAGTGAGGCACGAGCCTTTGCGTGCAATGTTTGTGGTAAGACTTTCAATCGTAAGGATCATCTCACCAACCATGTCAGAGTGCATAATCCAGTAAAAAAGCTTTATACATGTGAGAGGCCGGATTGCAGGAAATCCTACACATCCCTCTTAAGCTACCGAAAACATGCTGCCCTGCATTCTGCCGAGGAAGGTAATCTTCAGTGTAAGATATGTGATAAGAATTTTACCACCCGGCAAGATATAATATATCACCTAAAAGTCCACACTGGCAGCCGCACTGTTAAAAATGATTGTGATAAGAAGTTCACATGCAACTATTGTGATCGAAAGTTCTTCACAGCTAAAGATGTTCGGCGTCATCTCGTTGTGCATACGGGAAGACGTGACTTCCTGTGTCCTTATTGCCCTCAAAAGTTTGGACGTAAGGACCATTTGGTGCGGCATGTCAAAAATGCACATCCTGAGGAATCGTGGAAATCTGCAGCTGTAGGTACGTCTAGTGAACCCCCACCTGAGGCATCTGCATTTGAAGAAACATACACTGAGTACCCCATTGAAGGTACTGATTTTTCTATGTGGAAATCACCCTCACCCAAAGAGAGTACATCAGAGGGAGGTCCAACTAGGGTACCCTCCACAGATATTATTGTTGAAATTCCACCAGACCTTGATATAAAGGTGGAGCCTATAGAAATAAAGGAATCCATAGAAATAAAGATAGAACAGCCAGGGTCACCAGGATGTACGCTGCTACCAGTTGATCAGTTTCCTATGATGTTCATGGTAGCTCCGCCATACTCCCAAACGCCGTCCGACTTGCCCTTTCTGTCGACGCAGGAGCTGCCAGACGCAATGGAAGCGCATTTACTTCATTCAGGGAATGTGGAGTCCCTGTTGATGGATCCGGGCGAGGGCCCTTCAGGTTTGTCAAGCCAGATGCTAGGGCTGTTAGAGGATAGTGAGCCAACATTCACAGGGGAGGAAGGTCGAGTCCAGCAACGACTGCCAGCGTTCACGCAGGCCTTCCAGACGGCGCAGAGCTCTAAGCCCCCTCCGCCGCCACCCCCGCCACACTAACCTCGCCTCACCAACGCCTCCATGCCATTTACACTTTAATCTTCTACTGGAGGTTACCAAGGAGGGAGCAAGCAGTTCTAAATTAGACTGTGGATGGCATCAGAAGGTTGTAAAGGTTGAGATTCCTGCATTTAGCTTATGTGAATACCGAACTACCTCACTAGGTAAGGTTGATCTAAGCTGTAAATAGTCTTGAGTGCAGTTAGTAATGCAATTTGTAATATTGTTGGACTTGTAATATTTTCACCTTGTAAGCATATAGGTACGGAAGCTAGAGGGTGCGCGCCCTCCGGCTTATATTGCCAAATTGTATATTTGTATGTCTCGGGTATACCAAAATTACTTCCGAATTCTACATGAATATGTGATCTAGTCGTGTATGTACTTTCGGAATTATATATTGTTTATTTATAGCGTACATGACGTTTATGGAGTATAATTGGGACCAACTCTGTGAGCTATTAGGTGGGATACAGTTAGTGCATAGTAGAGACGGGCCGCGTTCGCGCCCGGCGACCGCGCGCCCCGTACGAGTATAGTAAGCAGAATACAAGCAGGGTGTATGGCTCTTGGAAGCAGTGAGCTATTATAATATGTTTAGAGAGGCTTGCTGCTTTCGACGCGATAATGTAATACAACAGAGAGCATATTCCTTTCGAATCAATAAAGTGAATGTAATATTCTGCCGGAGTAGATTAACATCAGATCTGTCTGTAACTAGATTGCTATATCATCCTTATGTGTAAGTGCTAAGTGTTCATTACAGAGTTATACAATTAAAGGCTTTATATTGTATGGTATTAGGGTTCCATTTCATTCTATTGTACAGAATGATATCGAAGTCCTTACAACTCAGCAGACTTGAGCTGGAAACAAAATGCAATAAAAATGATCAATATACCTCAGAGGCATTCGTGCTTCCTATAGAATAATATAAACGATACAAATTGGGTGTGTCTGATGAGCAAAGTAGACGACTTCGCGTTTATAGGTAATTTACAGCGTTATCATTTTCATTATAACTAAAATGTGCCAAAAGTGATAGAATTGTGGATAGGTGAAGTCGACGTTCGTTGCCGAGATCGCGATCAAAATCCAGGTTTCAGTTGCTCGTTAGACTCGCGTGTGCAGGAACTAAAACTCATACTTACGGATCTTCCAATCGATCTGCTGCTAACGACGATAGGTATGCCAAAATTTCATTATTTTGACCACAATATTTTTTTTTTTCATACAAAAATAATTTTCGCAACTTGTTACTTCAGAGGAGCAATTTTCTTGGCATACGTTTTAGAATAATGAGCCAAATTATGTAATTCGTTTAGTGATGTGTAAGTGTCAGATGGTTGATGTTATAATAGCGAGAATTTAAACATACAACTTGTTCGGTGCGAAATGGAAGGATATTATAGCTTGGATTAGGTGCCTTGCATTTTCAGATAAATGTTTTAGCGTATTCGAAGCGTGCACAACTCATAAGACGTCATTTACCTGATGATTATTTCTTTGTAAGACCGCACTAGCTGCCTAAGAAGAAAAAATAATTTAACCACTTTGTTTTAATTTCTTGTTAGTTTTATCCCAATTTTCTAATACTTAAATAATTTGAAACACTCCTTTTTCGCTGCGATTCTTGGTCAAACCAAAGTCTTCAACACCTTGCGTGCAATTTCATGAACTAAAGAATGTTATCAATTCAAAATTTAATGTTTATAATCTAGAAATGCGCCTAAGCAAACCGCAAATAACGACAGACAACATTCTGCAACTACAATTTCTCCACATCTAATTGCGCGGCGAAACTTAATTGACTCCCAAATCCTCATGGTTCAAGTTCTGACTTTTACAATAACACTTATTGATTTCGGTTATTTAATTAGGTTTTAACGTCTTAACGCGTTGTCTTATCGTGAGTTGTGCACGTGCGCTGTTCATTTCAGTTTCTTTTAGAGCGCTGTCTAGATTGGAGCATCATTATAATAATATTAGTAAAAAATTACGTCGTTTCTTGTCATAATGGTAATGTAATAAGCAGTTTACTTTGCAGCATTTAGAACTTGAAACCTATGGAGTTCTTCAACATCCTTATTCTGGAAAGAAAAGGAACAACTACCCACGTTTGAAACTATCCCTTTATACCGAGCTTTCCTTCAATCAAACGTAATTAATATTGGGATAGTTTTAAAGTGATAAGTTGTTAGTTTACAATATGCAATCTTTTGCTTTCCTGAATATGGTGAATAGTATAAATTCGTAATTACACCACCTACCCCGATTTCAATAGCGCCCTAAAGTATCTTGAATAAGATAGTCTCATTCCTGACACAACATGTTAAAAGTATATTTTAAGTTTAATAATTTTTGGTAATATAAAGGTTTTAATAATAATGGTCAATGTTCGGCGTCTAGTAATGCGAGGAGAGCATAATGGTGAGATCATGTACACGCTTGATATGTAGAATATTATGTGAATAATTCTAATCTATTAGGTTAATAGGACTGTAAAAAATTTAATCTACCTCAAATGCAACTTATTCTGTTCTAGAAATTTAATTGTACTATGTTAGGTTAGTGAGAAAATTAGTTTTTTTCTATTTGAGAAATACACGACCATAGGGCTGGTTGAATCAGTTAACACCTGTTGTCTTAATTTAACGTATAAGTGTGTGCTGCATATCGAAATCTTGATTGATATACAAGTTAAATATGTATGATTATTATTAATTTCGCTTTTTATTTTATTGTGCTCTATAAGAGTGGCCTTTGAGTTCAATATTGGATAGTTTTCGGATCGAGTTAATACAAAGTTTACAATCGAAAGATCTGGAATTTTAAAGAAAATGCAAGAAAAAAATAAAAATCAAAAAAAGTTTATCTATAATAATGTTAGGACCTTTCCTATCGCACATTTGGTATAAGTAAAAATAAGAAATTTTCATATATTTTGTATATCGATGATTATACATATTTCCTTTATGCAGATATCAGAAAAGATTTCCGCAAAAATGTTTTTTATAAATACAATTTATATGAAACTGTTAATGTTTAAGTTTTTAGACTGTTGTATGTATTTGTTGGAAATATTTTTGCTAAATCCTTCCCGAGGTTGTAGACTGATAATCAATCGGTTTGTGGGTTTGAATTGCTTGCATTGCATTAAATTATATTTGTGCTACCTATTCATTTAATCAACTTCGGTTTGTGTAGCTATTCGTAATTCTGACACCTAAATTCTTACTGACAAAATCATAATAGCCAGCTTCCATTAATTTTGAAAGCAAGCAATTACATGTAGATATACGGGTAGTGTTTTTTACCTTTTCAAACTTCGAATGCTTCTTTAATAAAGCCAGCCCACAAGCCGAATTCCCGGATTCAGTCTATGCCCTTATACCACTAGTCATATACAATAGCAGTACATTATATTCTCAAATAGGCAGTTATACTGAGTGATATTTACCTATCTGACGATTTACAACAATTGGTGCAAACAATAAGTACAAAATGTTACACATAGTGTGTAAATACCGCCGGTTTCATCTAATTATACCTATCAATGGAATTACCGACGTTTGTCATAACAGGATAACGCAGTGTGAGAAAAAAAAGCTTTATCATGTAAGTTCTATAAAAACGTCTAATTTACGTACCAAACAAAGAAAAAAAAATGACTATTCAATTTACACGATAAGGTTTGTAGGCCTTAATTAGATGAAATCGGCGCTTATACTTTTTCCTCATATTTTATTATTGATACATAAATATACAACGACACAATGCAATATATTTTTATAAAGTTTTTTTAGATTGTAAAATAATTATTAAAATAGTTAACATATCAAAGACTACCATGTACGGCCGTTTTTGTTGTCATGTAACTTGAATATTTAATATTAAAGTTCATTACCTGTATTTATTTATTTAACATTTTATAGTTAACAGATGTCAATTGACGATAAAATCTATCTGTTTTGGCGACACTATAAGTGTTTACCTTCTTATTTTAATTGGGGAATATCTATGCATAATTGTTAACTTTTTCATGTACCCCCAGTTTTTATAGTTTTATCTTTAATGAGTGTAACTCATTTGTATTTATATTTTTGTAAAAACGAAATTATGTTGTGTAATACCAAATACATAATTATCATATTTTTTATTTTGTGCTTACATCTGTAAAGTTTCGAATATTTTTTTAATTTCTCTATAGTTTTGGTTACAGCAACGAAGCTGCTGTGAGTGATAGAATAATATTGTTTTTAAATCATGTTGAATTTAATTTACGATGCCTTTAATAAAACTGCATTTTGAATTTTTTTTTTCTCTGAAAGATGTTCTATAAAATTGTATGAGAATCGTGCAATAAGTGTTACCTTAAATTTGCATTTGTAAACACCTAAAAAGTTGTAAAATCTGCACAAAACAATTTTTCTAGTAGTATTCTCTTACTCGTAGCAAAAAAATTAAAATTATAAAAAAAATGATCAATAGATATACGATATACGTAATTTTGGTACATACATAGGGGCCTTATAAAAAATGAAAAAAAATGTAGAAGATTTATTGATTTAAAAATGAAAAAAATAAATATTTTTAGAAACGTATGATATTTTAATAGAAATGATCTATTTTTGTTACGCTTTTATGGAGTAATACATAATGAATGTTTTTAAAAATAATGTAACGTTTCAGATTTATAGTATGTTGGAAATCAAGATTTACGAACTACATTTTTCCGTAAGAATTAGGATAGTGGGTAATGCAACTTGTGAAACAATAAAAAAACTTATGATGAAATACCGTTAGCAACGGTATCCGATAAATAAATCTAAGTGTTAAGACTTTCGTTGCTGAGTGTACGTACTTTCAGCTTCACTTCTTTTAGGCCTAAAGAACGTAAATCTTGATTTTCACCAAACAGCCGTCTAATGACAGTATCTGATATACTAACGCAAACATTTTTGCCTCACAGGATAAATGATAATAAATTATAAACATTGTACCTGGTTTATAATAACATGATGTAATGGTCTTCATTGTAATAAATATTTGGAACATCCATTTTGTTTTGTTTTCCCGCCCACCCGTCTTTTTTCAGGATTGTCTGTGATGCATAGCGAATTTTTAAAGTTATGTTTCCGCGGCAAAGATATTTTATTATAATGCCTCTCGCAAATCATAATTTACTTTCAACTATTTAGTTAAAAATATAGACAATAACAGTATATAATATAATAAGAAGAAAAAATATATTGACGCTAAACACTTGTTAGCAATTAATCATCCTGTCATTGTATCATTAGTCTGATTTTACGCGCATTTACGACACTACATTATTACTAAATTGTCGGTATTAAATGGCCATTATTTACCATCCAGAGGAAATAAGAAAAACTATCAGCGTCAGTTCTGAGTAGTTACGAGGAAAAATTAATTTATCAATGACGTTGCTAGTTCGCGGGTCAATGACCTTTGAATGTCTAGTTTTTTGTGGTGGATTTCTAATGCAGTCGGCTAGACAGTTGTGTTGGTATTCACGTGCCGGAGACGATGCGTCAGAGCCGTCTATAGATAGATATTTTACTACTACATATACTGCTATGACAGTATAACCTCAAAAGAATAAAACAAGTGTATGCAGCCAATATAGATGAAATATATTTTATTGCTGATCAATTCTTTAACAAATAACACAGACTTAGAACCAGAAATAACAAAATAAATACCTAATCCACGGTAAACAAGAGGAAACGCAAGAAATGCAGTCAGGATAATTATTATTAGTCTATCTATAAACACGAAATTTCTATATACTTACAGCAGCAGGTGTTATGGTTAACTTCAATTGAATTTTACACAGATATACATTCATTATTGTAAATATACAAGTTCGATGATTATTTTTCACATAATATATCATCATTTTTATTCAAGTTCTAAATTTTCTATACCTGAATTTGAACTAAATTAAAATTGTACTAAAAATACTAACACCCTCCCGGTAGCCGGGCGCGGAGGCCGCAGATTTAAATATTATAATGCTTTAGAAAAATATCGTTTTTACGAAACAGACAGAGACCAAAGAGTCCCAGAGTTTTAAGGTTCATCCAACATATAAATGCACGTATTTTAAACACCAGTCACCGAAAAAAAAGGAATGTTCGATAATTCAAACGTTACTAAACGTAGTCTTTGCTAGCTGACGCGACTCGTCGCCTCAGTCTGTTAACAAACTGGCAAGCGAGAAAGAATCATTTCACTGTCCGTCTTTTAATTTTTCTCACTTTGCCGCTTTTTGAGGGTTTGCTCTTAAGCGTTATACTATCTAGATTTGGTAGTTCGGTGTCAGTATGTCTGTCAACGTTCTTATGGAGAACGGGGTTGTCGTTGGCATCGTGGTCGGAACTGTCGACTCCATTCTCCATTCGCACTGTGTTCACGTAGACCGAGTTGTGTGGGGGGCTCACGTCCATATCATCATCGTCAGAGTCCTGATAGTTCCCGTTAGGCTCGGGCCGTTTGTACTGGAAGTTCGTCCGCCTGTATGTGACATCTTCGTCGGATTCCGCGGCTGATTTGACTTTGTATCGTCGGTTAATGTTTTGGAGTGATTGGTTCTTCTGCAGTTCGCCGTGTAGGCCGTCTCTGATGTCCATTTCTGAGGTTGATTTGGTGCAGTATTCCTCCTTGTCCGACTCTGAATATTTGCGGGAAAGTCGTCGCGCGTCGAAGGTCTTGTCCTTGTCGGTGAGCGAGACGGGCTGTGCGGTGTTGGTAGGAGATTTGAGCCGCACTTCGGGCCCGCCGCCATAGATGCTGGTGAAGAACCGCCATAACTCCTCGCTGAGCTGAGCGTGGTCGGAGCCCGGTTTGATCGTGAGTGTCGTGGTGCCGTCGATTTCCTGGAAATTAAACATCACAATTAAAAACACAATAAGGGGAATTCACATATAACATGAACAAAAAAATCGTATCTACGATAAGTTTTGTTGTTTTAAGCTTCAGTTTATGTTCTTTTCGATGAACTGTTGCATCCCGAGTACCCGTTAAGTCCTGAGGAGAATCTTAAATAGGCCAAAACAAAAATAAGTCGCTGAGCATGAGGTGCCAGGGTCGGGAAAATTGTTATTGTTATTTCCCATCAGGAATTTCTCAGTAGCAGCCACGGACTCTGGATGTGCGCCCGTTTGATAGCAATAGGCTCGCCCCCTATTACATGGGACTTCAACATAACTGGCGTATTGTGGGTGTAGTAACTATTAAGTACACCTCTGCCTTTTCCTTCGGGGGTTACAGGCGAGATGTTATGTAAAATAAGTCGTGTTTTCACTAAGAAAATCGGTTTGAATTACATAGTAAAGGTCACTTGTTAAGCAAGTTTATCTCGCAAGAAGTCATCAGTTAACTGAGCAGCAACAGGATTCTACTCCAGCCAGCCGCTCCGCTTTCCTTCCTAACAGCTTTGTACAATATTCTGACAAATAAATGCATTCATTCATTTATTCACTGCCGATTATTTTGCATTACTTCTGAGTACCTTCCTTCTTACAGTGGCTTCGGTGACTGAAAAGTTGTCTGGTAATTGGTTGGCTTGGTATAAGGAAGAATGGGGAAACAGTCGTGAGGAATGTTTTGGGTATGAATGTGTATGGCTATAAGAGTAGAGAAATACCAAAGAAACGATGGATGGACTGTTTGCAGGATGATATGGCAAGGAGGTATCTGCTGAGCTGACGAGTAATGGAGAAGAATGGTAGAAGAAGACATGCTGCACTGACCCCAAATAAATTGGGTCAACTTCCACAATATAAAAAGTTTGAATACAACAAATAGTTGATAAATCGGCCAAGTGCGAGTCGCCCTCCTTCAATGTTTAATTATAAACGTAAAATGAGTTTGACGAAAACAATCAATGTAACGGATAAAATGTGTAAAATTTGTATTATAATTATTTTTTACATGATATTGACATATATACAAATATTTTACACCTCATGGGGTATGTTACAGTGATACAATAACGCTAATTATAAGACCTGTCTTTTCACCTGTGGCAAACAATAAATAAATTAATTATGAATTATTATGAATTATGAATGTTATTATTGTTATTATTTGTTGTTATAGCGGCAATAGAAAAACACATTCTGTGAAAATTCCAACTGACTACTGTCTACTGCTGAGATAGCGCCCGCTGACAGACAGACGGACGGACAGCGGAGGCTTAATAATAGGATCCCGTTACCCTTCGGGTGCGGAACCGTAAAGACAGTTGTTGATACCTGTTTGCTAACGATGCCAGAGTTGTCCACGGGAGGCGGCGGCTGCTGCGTCTTGTTGCGCACGAAGGCCTGCCACTGCCGGAACCAGTGCATGCTGATGCCGTAGATCGCGTGAGGTCGTTCTTGTTCCTGTGCGTCACAAGTTTGTTATAACAACGGAGCGATTCTTGTCGCAAGCATATTACTTTTACATATAACATCCTATCCTATTAAATGAGCAATATTTGTATAATATAAATAAAATTTAAGTGTCTGTTTGTGAATTCAAACTAACAGGTTTTTACTGAATGCTTATGAAAGAATAAAGGGTGAATTTTTCAAGCGGGCGTGGATGGCTAAATTAGAAACTATCGAGGAATAGCGAAAAATACCCAAAGGAGTCTCGAGCCCGATTTTGATGAAAACTAAAACTGCATCATTAGATTTTTGAAAAAATAAATTTTCCTAACTAGGTATCGAACCCATTGATTTTGGAAAAAAAAACACGCTGTATTATTACACCATTCGATAGCGTCGCTAATAAGGATCAAATTCTGGGAAGTATGAAGATCCCAATTAAAGTTTTGTTTTGTTTCACCCCTGAACCCCTATTTACTCCGTTTTAGGTACATTAAAGTAAAAATTCAGTGTATTAAAACATAATTATATTCTTATTCAGGTGTGTTTTTAAACATCATTCCGTCTCTATCATCTTCAAGCAATTGACAGAAACAGAATAATGGTTGAAATATTAGGCATTAATATTATTTTTTGAAATCTTGCCTGGCAAGCAGCATTTTTTGCCCAGGAGTGGAATAGAGCAGGCTAGGAACAAAAATGAAAAAGCAATATTCATTGTACGATCAGAAAAGTAATCTGTAGGAGGGTTTTAGAAGCGTCATTGACCATTTGACTTAGATATGATGTTATTTTTATATATTTGTGGCTAATAAAATATCAACAACAATACAGGGTGGAAGGGAGCGAAAACGTTTACCACGTATTCAGTACATCATTAGAAATTTCATGGGTTATAAAAAAAAAACAGCTGTTCCATACATTTTGACCGAGTAGGTATTGCACTTTTGTAGGACACAGCTGTTTTTTTTTTTGCCCCGGGCTCAGAATGATGTAGGTACTGAATACGTGGTAACCGTTTTCGCGTCGGTGGCCCTTCCACCCTGTATAAGAAAGAAATAAGCAGCAGACATAAAAAGGCTGCAATGCACACAGTCGAGGAATTAAACATTTTCATACCATTAAGCATTAAATTTTTTGGGCATTTTACGTTAACGAATTTGTTGTTTGAAAGGAAATGAAATGAGTTAGCAATAGAACACTTGCACTTGCTAGCACTTGGGGGAGGACTATGTCCAGCAGTGGACATCTTTCGGCTGAAATAATGATGATGAGTTCGCAATATTGACATGTCCGTCATCTGTTATGAGCAACGAATGTCTTTCCTTAAATTTTAAACAGGTGAAGTTCATTAGTTTGGATGTAGGGAGTAATCTTCAGAACTACTGACCAGATACCGAAAAATCTTTCACTAATGGGAAGCTACATTATCCCCAAGTGTCATTTAAAACATTTCTGTGGGATGTCCGAGCATAACGTGAGCGAAGCCGACGGCAAAAGCTTGTTTTTCAATAAGCCCTTTCGTTCTGTCAGCATACCTGGAAGCTGGCGTGCAGCTCGCAGAAGGACGCGAGCTCCCTGGCGCGGCGCGTGCGCAGTCGCTGCGCGGCGCGCGCGCACACGCCGCACTCGTGCACGTGCGACACGGCCGGCCCGCCGCCGAAGCTGGAACACATAGCATCGGATTAATTATGACACCTTCACAATCCGACCACCGCAGCGACACTACATGAACCTTATTTTTACACGAATAAGGATCATTGTTATTAACACTTGTCAGTGGCTGCGACCCAACACAAATCTTATCTTAACTGAAATAAAGATCACAGTGATTTTGGCAGTTATGTTTGGTGCCATCGCTCGGTGAATCGCGACCATCCACTTCACACCAGGACTCCTCCGTGCCACAAAAAGCACGTTAAGCCCAAGGATCCCTTTGATACATCTAGTGAGAAGCCCCAAAGACAAGTGGGCTTACCAATAGGTATTGTGATCCCCAATGACTGTGTTGTGGTGGTCAGACAGATAAGTCACTCCTCTTATTAAAGAAAGAAAAGAAAACATATTTAAAGGCTTGGGGGCTTACTATGACGTCATAAAGCAGGAGTAATTCCAGTGTGGGAAAGAGACAGAGATATAGAGGTCGTCTAGCGCCATCTCTGTCCCACACTGGAATTACTCCTGCTTTAAGACGTCATGGTAGGCCACCAGGTCTTCACCAAAGTCAATCGAACAGTGTGGAGAAGTGACGAGCAAGATTAGACCAATCACAAAAGAGATGAGAATCTCGATGTGGATTTCAAGCAATGCGATTGGTTGATTTCCGCACGGCTTCTCTCCGCTCAGCTCGTATTCACGTTGGTAAAACCTGGCCTCATATATTTAGATGCAGCCGGACACCAACATAGTTGATATAAGAGCCTAGGTAAATGGTGAAGTACGATATGCTTACTGCAAGTAAAGGAACTTCCAAAGAGGTCATATACTCACTGCAGGTACAGGAACTCCCATAGAGGTTGCGGGACGAGGGCAGCTAGATGATGCAGATGCGGTGCGCGGTCGGGCCTGACCCCGCCGTGCCAGCACACGAAGTCGCTGTTGTCTATGGGACCAGGCTCCGCCCATGTGTTGAATCTGCCGAGGTCATTGATCAGTCAACATTTAAAAACCTCAAAAAGTCAAGATCGGGGAACCTTGACATACAAATTTTTCTAATATTTATTATTTATTAAAATTATGAGAAATTTCTAGTGGAAAAACTCAATAACACTTTGCCCGACCTGGGGAATCGAACTCAGGACCTCATGCTCAGCAGTCGCGCTGGTGACCACTAAATCAACGAGGCAGTCGTTCGCGGGTGTTCTTAGGATATTTTGAAAGTGGAATGTGAATGCAAGCTGTGTGTATCTTGCAAGTTTTAACGGAAGTCCTCATAGCCTTATTGTAAATTCGCTTTACCCATTAATAATTCCACTTACTTGTTAATCCACTGCTTGGAGATGTAGAACTTGATATCGTTGGGCTCGACGCTCGTCGACTCTAATATTTCAGCCGCCTTCTGCCGCAACGTTACCATTTGGGGGTTCACTTTCCTGCCACACAAAACGGTTTGATGGATTAAATTGTATTTTCAAAATTTTTTTTTTCATAAACATTTGCAAATAAATAAATAAAACGTTATCGTCAACGAAGTCTGACTTGCTAAATAGAAACAATGAAAAAATTGCAGTGGCCTAGCATTTTTTCGACGAAGGTGGATTCTCTAATCTATACAAATAAATAAAATTGAAGTGTCTGTTTATTACTTTAGAATAACAGCTTTTTACTGAATGCATATGAAAGTATATAAAGTACTTTTAACAAAAAATATTTTTTTAATTTTTTGTCTGTCTGTTTGTTCCGGGTAATCTCCGAAACGGCTGAACCGATTTTTACGGGACTTTTATTTGCAGGTAGCTTATGTTGTAAGTAACTTGGGCTTTTTTTATTTTTAGAAAATAAATTAGGGTTCGGTGCAACAAAATGCTAACAGTCCAGTGTAACAAAATACTATTCAAATAGAAAAGTCATATTTTTTATAATAATTTCACGCAGACAACAGCAACACTTAGTCTATCTCTAAAGAAACAACTCTCTTCTTACCTATAGAACAGCACATAGGCCTCGCAGTGCGGCAGATGATGGTAGGGCAGCGGCTGCACACAGTGGTCGTCGAAGGTGTACCACGCGCGGCCATTGCGGGCCACGCACGTGTAGTGGCCGCCGCCCGCTGTGCCCGCGTGGCAGATCACGGCACACAGCTCGTAGCGAGTTATTTTTGATGTGCAGTCTGGGGAATTAGTTAATTGGTTTAGAGAAAAGTACATGATTTTTATTATAAATAATCACGCCACGTCACGCAAAGATGGGGTCATCAAAGAGTATTTTTTTTTACTTTTTGGGCTTTCACCTCAAAAGGAAAAAGTCAGTAAAAAACGGAACCTTTAAAATCACACTTTTTTGTGTATCTGTGATTTTGGCGTAATGTTTATGCACCTTCACCATCACTATATTCACGATCCATCCTATACTAATAAATAAACAATATTTGTTATCAAGTCCTCGATAACGACTCTACCAATTTCGATGGAAGTTGTAGTATCGTAGTTTACGGGGCCGAAAAATATATCTAGCTAGGTCATATATCTGGGAAAATTCGTTTTCTCTATTTTCACCCAAGCAGAGCTCGATCGCTCAAATACTACGATTATAATATTACCTTTATGCGTATAAGGCGCCATGTTAAGATCGTTGATGGGGAAGGAAACTCGTGCGCCGACTTTGGCGCTAAACATGAGTTCGTGCCGGAAGCGTTTGAGGTGCACGCACAGCACTTCCGGCAGACGCACCACGCCCGACATCTTCACGCCGTTACGGAGTTTATTGCAGCGGGAGCAACTGTGGCGGAAATGAGAGAATGAATTAATAGTAGAATAAACAACTGAAAAAAAGGGAATTTAATTTGAACAATTAAGTTGGATCCCGAGCGTAGCAAGAGATTCTAGATTAGAATCCTGAGCGGAGCGAGGGATACAAGGACCGAGATGATTTTGTTCATGAGTTGTTTACTCTACTTTTTACCATTGACTGTGATAAAATAAAAAGTAGTATAGTATTTATATTTATCACATTTTATAATATAATCGGTAATAAAAGACCAAAGGATTAAATATAAACATACTGTTATTGATGAATCAAATGCCCTTTATCGAGTGGCAATGGTAAAAAATAATATTTCGCATAGGAGCGAAACCTTGCAATTTTTCTACTGTACCAGCGTAAACCTACATTCTAATTGCATAACACACCTTTCTATCAGAATCCAAAGGATTTTTAAGGAAATTCGTGATACACTGCTTCATGTGTTTGAAAAACTCGTCTCATCAGCAACGTAGAAAACGCAATGATGTTATTGAATTATCAAAATTCACGTGTAACTAACACAATTGCCCTGCTGATTGTTGCACTATTATGCTCCGACCGAATATGAGTTTTCTAACGAATCAGGATGATTGAATGCATTCTTGACACCCCATGTTCCGAGCAGCACAGCTCAGTACTAAAATATAGTTAGCTGAAGTCAAGACTATCAGTTTTTAATTTGGTAGACCAGTATTTTTATTTTTGGGACCAACCCGTCACACTATTCCCAAACCACTGCAACTCCTGAAAGCCAGAATGAAGAGTGGCGACTACCAGAAAAGCGCCGAGACAATGAAGCTCGACGAAATCCTAGAGAAACAATTTAACTGTCTTGGATCCCGCAACGAAATTAATCAGAAAAGAATAGCAGTTAAAAGTTAGCAGGAAAATTATGTTTTTAATACTCCTCTTCGGAGTGGAAAAAAATAATTTCCACTTCTTTGGTAGACCAGTATATTTCGATGACATACCTGTACATATTATCGCCTTTGAGTTCGTCAGCACTGAAGAAAGCCGCGAGGCAGTCTTGTAGGGACACCACCGGACCGTAGAACCACGACCGCAGCCAGCTTAGTAGCCACCACACCTGTTGCAAAGGTTTGAGGTTATTTAGTCGTTCTTACAACATGAAACTTCCGGCTTACAGCTGTTTCCTACAAAACTGAAATACCTACACAGTCAAAATGTATGGAACGCCTGCTTTTTTTTTATTTACTGTTGAAAAAAATTGACTGTTGTTCGGCTGTTATTATTAGCTCTTGGCTAAATAATAACAGCTCCCCGGGTCGATCTTTAGGTTAAGCCGTTGGTCCCGGGTGTCATTTAAAGATCGTTGACAGTCGTTAGGTAGTCAGTGGCCCAACAAGTCTGACAACCAGTCTTGCCAAGGGGTATTGTATTACCCAGTACTAACTGGGTTGTGGAGGTCAGATAGACAGTCGCTCCATGTAAAATACTGGTATTCAGCTGCATCCGGTTAGACTGGAAGCCGACCCCAACATAGTTGGGAAAAGGCTAAGCCGATGATGATGACCGCTGAAAAAAATTATATGTTGGGGGAGGGGTTCAAAATGATGTACTGGACAAGCAGTAACCGTTTTCGCGTCGGTGTCCACTCCACCTTGTATCTAGTAGCGCTCGATTGGCTGTACACTCTCGCACTCGGCCTGTCTCGGAGTGCTTCGGCAAGAGTGTACAGCCGCAATACTTGTATAGTATAGATCTACCGTCTCAGCAGTGACGAAGGGTTCTTATAACTCGAGTCCTACTGGGTTCACTTTGAAAAATGGTACAGTCAGTATTCTATAGACAAATAATATAATCACATTAAAGATATGTACTCCGGCTTACCTCTTACAAAAATTGACCCTTCGCTACTGATAGATTGTCATCTCCACCTTCTTTAACAGCCCCTCCAACGGGTTTTATACTGCTTATTCGATATGATATTTTAGTACTGACCCACGACTCCTGAGCTCCATGCGGCACGTGATGATTGAGGATAGGCTGCTGGCACCGGATCACTGCGAGGTGTTCACGCGACGGTATCGGAAGAGACAGGTCTTGGAATGTCTCCACTCGCGTTGACACCTATGAAAAATTAGATAGATTAATAACATATAACTCGTGACTTCACTAATATGGCAGCAGTGAAAACACTTTATAATGCGTTGGTGCGAAGCAACTTGGAAACTAGTGCTATTCCCAGATGCTGGAAAAGATGCAGAACAAATTTACCCGATACCTCTACTGGAAGCAGTTTGGTGTCTACCCTTTTTACCCACTTATGTATCCAACTCTCTTTGTTATTGGGATGGTTGGGTACTATAAGTTGGAAGTAAGGCGCAACCTCGCTCTCGTAAAATATGTTTTTATGGTTTTTCGTGGTATGCTAAATAATCCACAAATACTGGAATCGTTGGGATTGCTTGTTCCAAGCAGGACGCTACGGTTAGGACCGAGGGAGGGGCCTTTTAAGGTTCCGGCAACCCGTACAAACTTATTAAAGTTTGCGCCTGTATTGTGTGCATTAAGAATGCTTAATAGTGTCTCTCGGCGATTGGACATATTTTCTTGCTCTTTGGCGGAATTCCAGAGGGTGGCACTTGGTATGTTGTCTGCTGTTTAACTTGTGCCTCTACCCAGTCCCATTACTTAGGACTGGATTTTTGCAATTTATGACAAATTTGTTAGCTTGGGTCTTACCTGTTAAAACAAATGTATGTGTTAAGGAATAATAAATAAATAAATAAATAAATATTTTTTGAAGTTGTTGCTGTTGATGAAATGACAGGGAACTGACGCAGAGCCCTGTAGACGATACTAAGCACGTGTTTTGCAATGTTACCGTGTCTATCTTGCACTTGTGCGACATTAACAGGAATAGAACTTAGCCAACTTAATGTTAACTAACGTTTATAGGTCTTGGCTTAAATGTTACTTCTGCCGCGTGTGTTAAAAGATATCCATCGCATTACTTGGTCATTTGTTGTGACCAATCTGTATAACAGTGAACAATGCCTAAGTGTAAGTATTGCATAGGGAAGCAGCGCTAGTCTAGTGGTGTGACCGTCGGACTGCCAAGTCATAGGTCTCGAGTTCGAACCCAAGACACGCACCTCTAATTTTTTGGACTAATTTTCGTATTGTATAATTATCACTTGCGTCGGTGAAGGAAAACATCGCGAGGAAACCAGCACGCCTGAGAGATATTTCTCAGCGACATGTAAAGTCAAGTCAGAGGCTCTAGGGCGGCATAAAAACTCTGACACCAGGTTAGGTACTCACCACACGATAAAGAAGTATAGTTAAGATTGCTGTGTAAGTAAAACATACCCTATTACAGATGAGACACTGCACAGACGACAGCAGCTTGCCGTCGAACACGTCGGAGATGACGCTGCGGAACCGCATGCCACCCGACGAAGTGCCGTCGCCGCCGCCCATTGGGACTATACTCTTGCTGCGACGAAAAATTTAAGTGGTCAGTATCAAATTGACTGATTATGTAAAACTGAAACCGTAATACTGCACCAAATGATGGAAATGAATGGATCCAGTATTTTTTGTGATGTGCTTTATATCGTAAATATCGCGATACAACATCGTCTGATCAAAATTCATGATATGTGTTCGGCGCTGCAACACGTCACTGGTCATAATTAGAAGATATACCACCAGCTTTTTCAAACGCAATTGCAATGAGCCCTTTCCTGAGGATATGACGATCGGATTCATTCCGAGAATTCCGTAGGCCTTTTTGGATTAGTAATGGGATTTTACGTTCGCAAAAAGTGGTTATTTTCCTAAATATAATTATCATTAGGTGAGTGTTATTTAAATCACTAACATCATTCATCCTAGGTGTAAATGGACCATTCACGAAGTCGTCAAAGATATCACAAAAAAAAAACAAAAATCATGATATCACAAAAAAAATGACATGACATGACAAACAAAGCAGGCCATTGAATTTGCCATTACATATTGAGAAGTTAACCTCACGACGCCATTACACATTAAGAAGGTAAGCTCACAAAAGCGACGTTTATGGTAAAATAGTTGTTATACTAACTGTTGCTCGCTCCTAGTATCCGGCGCATCGCTCGCTCCGCTCGAACACGTCTCGTACCGCTCCTCCGCTTCGCTCGACCACGACAAGGATGATTCGGACCCGTACAAACCCTGGTTTTGACCCCGGATGGTTTCTGAGCCAGTGATAGAATAACGTATTGTTAGTTTTGTTTATTACAGTGGTATTTACAGCACCATTTTTAGGCCAGAAACTGTCTGTTTGCAAGTGAAGTAGGCCGCTGCAAATACAATTTGGCAAAATGGCACACGATCCGTGCTGGACTGTCCGAATTGTCCCAAAATAGCATTTTAGAAGTTTAGAGGATCTAAAAGATTAACGTGGCCACATAGTGATGTCCCCACGTTAGTCGCGGCGTCTGTGGCTGTGACGACTTGTTTAAATTTCTTGGGCCCAATGGCCGAAGAAGTCGTACCTAAGACACGAAAGAAGAAGAAGGCCAGAAACACTAAACTTTTTTTTTCTTCAAATATAACGGTTGTAAGTTTTGTAAGCTTTTCAATTACATTTTTCTTTTAAAATCTCCCTTTATGAATTATTGTCATTTCGCTCAATTAATCAAAACAGCTGTGATTTGATACGAGATTTGAAGGACTTGATTGGGGTTTCAGAAACCCGGGGATAATAAATTTATTGTAGTCATCATCTGCGTAAGGCTTTTCTAATTTATGTTGGAGTCGGTTTCCAATTAAACCAGATGTATCTGATAACCAGAATTACATCATATTTTTTTTCTATTGCAGTTTACATTACAATAATTATTTTATTGTTTAGTAAACAGTAATTTGTTCTTTGAGAAAATAAAATGTCTTTAAACCGAAATTTAATTCGCGAGAAATGGAAGGAGTGGAGGGAGGCCCTTGCCCAGGTGGCCTAGCCCCAGTGTGGGAAAGAGACAGAGCTATACAGGTCGTCTAGCGCGATCTCTTTCCCATACTGGAATTACTCCTGCTTTAAGACGTGATGGTAACCCCCCAGGAGTGGGACAGAGCAGGTTAGCAAATAAGAAAAAAACAATCCTTACCATTGGGCTGTTGCGAGTACATGTTGTATTGCAGATGGTGCGTGCCTGCGAAGCTAGCCGAACGCCGGTGTCGAGTGGCCATGGGCTCTTGTGTTTGCACTCTGCAAATAAATATATAATATAAATTGTATAACAAACCAGTTCAACTCAGACTCAAATCGAGGCAAAAAGAGACTAAGAAATTGGCCCAAAGAAACTTAAAAATCTTTTGGAATCTATGATGAAGAACCTTTATCGACAGGCCATTGCAACACTATCATCATCATCATCATTTCAGCCGAAAGACGTCCACTGCTGGACATAGGCCTCCCCCAAGTGTCACCTCATTGACCGGTCCCGTGCGTCTCGCATCCAGCGGATCCCTGCAACTTTCACCAGGTCACCGGTCCACCTAGTGGGAGGCCTTCCAACGCAACGTGTTCCGGTTCGCGGTCGCCACTCCAGAACTTTTCGGCCCCATCGGCCATCCGTTCTGCGAGTAATGTGCCCTGCCCACTGCAACTTAAGTTTGGCAACACTATGTTGTTCGTTTAATCGTGACATGGAGCTCCTTAAATAATAATCATTATCATCATCAGCCTAAAGTAGTCCAATGCTAGATATAGCCCTCTCCAATCACCATTCAACTCTATTCTTGGCAAGTCTCACGTAGCTGATACCAGCCACCCAGCGGAGACCGTCGCTCCACCTAGCCTGAGGGCGTCCTACTATACGTATGCCGATTCGCAGGCTCATTCAAGATCGTTTACCTCAACTGTCAACGGTTTCTACGGCTATAGACCGACCGCTTTAATGAGTCCTCGCGAAGGTATCAATTTAAATGGAATATTCTGAAGGTTGATCACGTATTGGTACAATTAAAAAAAAAACAAAAATATTATTGTAATACCAACGTGGATTATGGTTATTTTAAATCAAATCATCTGTGGGATATTTTTAAGACTTTGTGGACGCTTAATGTGTCTTTAATGGGGCAAAGCGGAGGACTCATTAAAGCGGTCGGTCTATAGTAAATGCGTAAGTTGTAATTACCTCAAGTAGCCTTCAGTTCTAGATTCGCTATAAGACGACGGCGCTGGTGATTTTCGCCTCATCCGTGCGAAGAAAGGAGCATCGCTTGCTGTAGGAAAAGAAACGTACGTCAGACAATGTTTTCTACAACATTACTTTTAGTATATGCGAAACCAGAATATAGTTTATTCAGAATAAGTAACTGAATCGATTCCAATAATTTTTAAACCATGTTATATTTTGTTCCAAAAATATTTTAAAAAGGCTACAAGTTGGACACCGAGCGATACTAAGTATCTATCGTAATCATTTAGGTACCTACTGCCAAATTATTATTATCAATGAGCTCACGACGACCCTGGAGGCGAACGCGCGGGCGTGTTGCGTGGTGACCACTTTTTTGTGCGGACAGCCAGGTAACAGAACAAGCTTATAACTTTGTGGTTATTTACAAAAAAAAATACTAGACACGTATTTCAGGTTTCGCATATACTAAAACTAATGTTGTATATCTTACACTCTCACTACTATTGTACAGTACTCAGTCAGTACATTCTAAAACGGCTTTGCCTAAATATCGGCTGTTATTATTAGGTAAGAGCTTCTCCTTATTAATATTATAAATATGGAAGTGAATTTGTTTGTTACGTCTGAACTGATTTCGTTCAAGTTAGGCACAGAGATAAACCAAAACCTGGGTGAGGACATTATTTATCCCAGTAGTACCTCTCTTGGATTATTTCCCGACGTATAAACTAGTGATATAATATAGTACGTACACGTATAGAGGCCGGTCGTGCACTCACCCCCGGACGAGGCCGCGCGCCGCCGCACGTGCACGTTGCGCGTGTCCTGGTGGTCGCCGTCGGCCTCCGAGCCCAGCTTGTCCTCCGATGTGCTGTCCCACACCTAGCGACAGCGATCACTCACATTTAATACTGATCCAAGGAGGAAATTGAGATGGAATCTTCTGGAAAGCTGGCTAAAATTTGTGAGCGTTACTTGGCGCTTGCATTGCCCTAGACATGCTCCGGCCGCGGTCTTATTTTGTTTTTTTTTAGGATCTCCGATCCGCCTTCAACTGCAAGTATGACAGTTGTACGACAGTGACCGGAATAACTTAATCAAAGTTGGTGCTGAATAACATTTTTTTTTTTTTTTGAATGGCTTCTCGCAGGTCTACCTATGAGGCTGACTTCTGTTTAACCGGACTATCCTGTGGGGTACCTTGAGTGTAAGGCGCGAAAGCGCACTGAGGGCACCCCTGTTTCTAATTAACTGATTTTTATTAAATAAATGTTATTACTCCGTACCAGATTTTCTAGCTGATACATTTTCGTTGTGTGTTAATGTTTGTATGTTTGATGATGAACTGCATCAATGTTTGTTTGCCAAAATGGTAGAATGTACAAGGATTCTTTAATATTATTGTAACCACCTTATTGTAAACCGTATTCTATTCTATTCTGTGCGGTACGAGCCTCGGCTTAGGTCGTCGCTGGGTAGGGCAGTCAAAGGACGTGGCTGGATATGAGTGAAATCATTATTTAGGAGCTGATTTAAAACTACTGGCTCAGCCGTGTGCTGGCTCGAGCGAGGGTCGGGAAGGGGAGAGGGGGAGAACATGATAGATCTTGCCCTTTTGGTGCTCTCCTCCCGATCTTCGCGGGGTCTTTTCATAGACGGCTGGACAGATAATAGGAAGGATGTTGATTGTACAGGGTATAAGGGACGGCCCTCCACAAACTGATGGAGGGAATTCAGAATATCATATTAAGATGACCGGTACAAGAAATTATTACAGGAATGTTATGGGAATCTTATAAATTTGATTTGTTCTATTTCCTCATACGCCATGTCTCGTTACTGTAGCGAACGGCAAGTGCGACGATGAGTTAGATGAACTCTGTAGCTAGGCAGGAAGTGAAAAGCTGATTTCATGCGTCGTTCGTTAGAGTATTTGAACATCCATTGTTGGATTTTTGTTTTTAGCCGTATTATTTACATAAATGGAATGCTGCGTACAGGGAATGTAATTTTACATTAAAATAAAGGAACTGCAACTGAAAAAAAAATCCGGAGAAAAATTCCGGTGGAATATGATTCAAAATAAGGAGCTGAATGCACCCTGTTAGTTTGAGGAGGGCTGTGCCTTACACCCTGTATAATTACTGGTTCTTTGAGCTCCTCGTGCAGCTGATCCATGAAGCATCGCAGGAACTCCTGCGTGTCATGTTGATGGTAACCACGGAACATTGGATGCACCTGCCGACGAACAATCATGTCAATAATTTAGTAAGTAAACACACAATGCTTGGCCAATAGCTTGCTAGCTTGGATCCATGATATATTTTATAAATTATTATTTTCTAGGGTCAAATTAAATTAGCTAATGGAACTCAGAAAACAAAGCGCAGTTAGGAGATTATTCAAAACACGAAACATAATAATTTGACGATTGCACTACACTACTTGAGAACGTTAACACCAAAAATATCTTCACATCTATCGTTCTCTTTCTAGTTGTATAATTTTTAGATGTCTGAATGCCTCATTGATCGAGTGGTTTGCTAGTGCGACTGCTGAGAATGAGGTCCTGGGTTCGATCCCCGGGCCGTCAGTATTATTGGGTTTTGCCACGGAGTCTGGATTTGAGCCCGATTGATGGCAATATGCTAGCCCCCTATTACATAGGACTTAAACATAACTGGCAAAATGTGGGTGTACAACTAAGTACACCTCTGCCCAACCCTTCAGGGATTACAGGTGTCATGTTATTGTGTGTATTTTTTAGATATTTGTACCCATCAAGTCTGCAAAGATTCACTAACTAATTTATTTTGAAATTACTACGCACGGTGGTACGGGACGGGACCGATCAATGTGGCGACACTTGGGGGAGGCCTATGTCCAGCAGTGGACGTCTTTCGGCTGAAATGATGATGATGAAGTATTACTTACATTACGAATGCCATACAGGATGCCGTTAGGTACAACGTAGCCTCTTGTCTTCCTACACCACATCTCTCTGACTAATTTTTGGTATGCTCTGGAACAAAATTCATAATCATAAGCTTTTATTTAACTTGCCTAGTTAGTTAATTAGTTTGACCAATATGAGGTCTAAACGGCCGACGAAGCCGTCAACCAAGCATTCTGTACATCAAACTTAGTAACTCTACGCAAAAATTATTGCTGGGAAAAGACTTTTTTTTTGGGGTGAATAATTTCGTTTTACGGTAAGACTCAATGTAACGCATTCAATACATTGTGCTGATGGATGTACTGAATAGTAAGGATTACGTGGAGGTATTTGTGCAAATAGATGGAAGTTTAACCCCCAATATCTCCGTAACTAGAAGGTTCCCAGGTATGGTCCGTAACAAAAAAAATAGTGGCAATGATGGGGAGAACAAGTGCCTTTCGTTAAGGGCATTGTTGCACCCATTATATTGGTCAAATCTTGCAACCGAATTTCAAACCAGTTCCCTCCACCCAATTCAGCTGAACTTTTGCACACACTTTTGGTTCTGGTGACAATACATTTTTAAGGCATGACATGATCCTGCAGTCAGGATCGCCTCTTCACAAAAGAACTCCTCAACGGTTAATAGCACGAACAGAAAACTTTGTATACGTGTTAAATATTGATAGATAAACCTAATTTTTTTCTTTTCTTTTTAATAAAAGCATGTTTGTTTAAAACAAAGTGTTATTTTAGGTTATAAGAGACCGAAATCAGAATCTAACAGACGGAGAAAATGTCTGCCATTCTTATTAAACAGTAGAAAAATAAATATGTTGTGTAATTTTGTTGTTTGATAAAACTAGGCACTTAAGCAGTTACACTCTTAAAAAGTGTTCAAAACCAAACTTTTATTATGATGTATGAGTGACTAAAATGAATAAAGTAAGAAATGAGCATTTAAGAGGAAGTTTGAAAGTGGCGCCTGTAACTGTCTTGTTATGGACATGTGATGAGGAGGGATGGAACACAAATGACTAAATGAGTGATGAATATTGATGGATGGAGAGGGACAGGAAGACTAAATAAAAGATGGATGGATTCTGTGAGGAATGTTATGAAGCTTAGAGTGTCGATGACAATCTAAATTGAGTCAGCCGTAATTATGGCTCTTGAGATGTGTCAACAACAGGGCAGGCAGGACACGATATCAAGTGTCCCATCGTTTGTGGAACAACACCACATTTACAGGGCAGTCATCTATGAATCTCCACCTGAAAATGTTTTGCTTGCTTCAGCCAATATATGTCCGGAGTCTAGGGCTAAAGGCCGTTGCTGATGCCGGCGCTCTCCAGGAAGTAGGAGGTGAGCGGCGCCGTGTTGCTGAGGGCTTGCAGTTCATGTAGCGCGTGTTGTATGTACGTGAGGTCTCACCTGCTGATGCCGGGCTTCTTGTCTGCCGCCAGCACGGCCACGGCGGCGGCGCACTCCAGGAAGTAGGAGGTGAGAGGCGCCGTGTTGCTGAGGGCTTGCAGCGCCGCGTTCATGTAGCAGGTGTTGCCCATGTTCTGTAGACCCACCAGGCCTGACGCGGGAGGATCTAGGGACCATAACATAAGGCGTAAGGTTGAGGGTAATAAGGTCAAATTAAATTAGCTAGTGAAATTCGACAGGCATGAAGGGTATCACTATCTAAAAATAATAAAACATAAAAAATAATGATTTGATTTTATTGACACAGGTTATTTAAATAATGAGACATATTTGAGGAAACGGATTTTGGATCCAAAAAATATTTATTTTTATTATAACATAACATCACGCCTGTAGTCCCCGTAGACTTAAGCAGGGGTGTACCTAGAAGTACACCCACATTTTGCCAGTTATGTTAAAGTCCCATGTAAAAGGGGGGCGAGCTTATTGCCATCAACCGTGCACAAATCCAAACTCCGTAGGTGCTACTGAGAAATTTCTAATGGAAAAACCCAATAACACTTTGCCCGACCCGGGAATTGAACCCAGGACCTCATGCTCAGCAGTCGCGCTTGCGACCACTCGACCAATGATTCAGTTATTTCTTTTATGTTCAGATATAATAGATACCCATCAAGTCTGTAGAGTATAGCAAGCAACTTTGATCTTGTATGTACAGCTGGTTGTAAGTTATACCGCCTATGAGCATTTGTATTACATTTTTTTTTTTTTTTAACGTTGCCCCACACTAGGACTTTCTCCTTTATCGTGGGTGCGTGTACAAACATTTAAACTCACATACACAAACAGCCAGACCCGGAACAACTACTTGTAGGCCATACAAATATTTGTTCCGTGCGGGAATCGAACCCGCGACACGCAGCGCAGCAGTCAATCGCTCAGCCACTGCGCCAACCGTGCCGTCGAACATTGACAGACTGTTCATTGCGCCATATCTACGATCTATCTATCTACAGTTATGTCTCACCTCTGGACCGTGCGTCGGGGTCATAGTGCAAGTCGTGCGCGTCGGACAGTTCGTCGTCCGCCATGGTTAGAGCCACGGCGCCCAGGCGAGTAGGACTCTCACACGTCGAGTCTGGACTTGCCTGCTTGGGTTATAACAAGACAAAGTTAAAACATTAGAAAAGACTGCAGACATGGTGGATGACAGGCGAGATCTTCATTCTGATAGACGATTTTTTTAAGGTGGAAGCGCCAGGGTAGCCCTCGAAATTCAAATTTTCTTACGTTTCTTGCTATATGTGTTTGTGTCAGGTTGTATGTAGAACATAATATGATTTGCGGCCGCAATACGCATGTATTTCATCTGCCTAGCCTTTTCCCAACTATATTGGGGTCGGCTTCCAATCTAACCGGATGCAGCTGAATACCAGTATTTTACATGGAGCGACTGCCTATCTGACCTCCACAACCCAGTTAGTACTGGGTAATACGGTACCCCTTGGGAAGACTCGTTGTCAGACTTTTTGGGCCACTGACTGCCTAACGACTGGCAAAAATCTACAAATGACAGTCGGGACCAACGGCTTAACGTGCTTTCCGAGGCACGGAGGAAACTCGGTATGTAATGGGCGGTCACCCATCCACAGACCAACCTAGGCAAGCACGGTTTAACTTAAAGATCGACCCGGGCGGCTGTTATTATTTAACCACGAGCTCCTCATGCTCCTCACAATACGCATGTATTTACAGAATTATAATAATTCAAGTCATCAATACAACCCCTTCAAGTTCATTTAATCCCATTGAATGACAAATGATGCAGGTTATAACTCACTAAAGCCATATTTGTTACGACCGTGAATCATATTTTAATCAACATACAACCTGACACTGACCTGTTAATTGCAAAACAACGTAAGAAAATTTGAATTTCGCGGGCCACCCTGTCGCGTCCTCCTTAAAAGCCTACCCATTTTCTTGATGGCTTAGCTTTAAGATTATCAGCTGGTATCCACTACTGGAGCACAGACCTTCTCTCTTTGAGAGGGAGTGGCTGACCACCAGGCAAGTCCTGTGTTATAGTCATTTCAGTTTTTGTTGGCCATTGGCAAGCCTGCAACGAAACTTATAATGTTGCAGGTGTACGTGGACCCAGAAGGCCCGATCACATCGAGTACTAGTTCTACATAGATATTGATGTACTGACCGCATATGCGAAGGCTGCTCTGATGTGGACCTCTTTTTCGCACATGTAACACCATATCCGCTCCGTGGACACGTTCATGTGTACGCAGTGCAGAGGAAAGTTCTGGAACAAAATGTATAAATTATATATAGAATACAGACGGTCGGATACTGGTCAGTTTTACTCCATTGAAAAAAGAAAAAAAAATATTTACGTTTCGTTGCAGGATGAAATAAGAGTTGAAGTATAAGTATATGAATGATTCGATCCTTATTTCTTATGACAAAATGTGATGCTCTTTTACCTCACCCTTCGATTAATAAAGGTTTGAAAGTATCTAGTGGTTTATAAAGCGTAATGTGTTCGGTGTTAGAAAAGATATCGAAGAGACGGGAATGTCTTTTCGTAATCAATTCTAACGCCTGCAAAGCATGAATAAGCATGCTAAGCCGTTTTTCGTGGCTGTCATTTGGAGACCTTGTTAGTCAGACTTTCGGGCTTCTTTGGGTTACATTTGATCCAGTTATTAGGTCGTGGAGTTCAAATAAGCAGTTACTCCGTATAAAAGGCTGGTATTCAGTTGCATCCGATTAGACTGGAATCTGGCCATACTTAGTTGAGAAAAGGTTAAGCAGATGATGATCATGTCGTAAGAGGGACTGATCATCTCGAGTCCGCCGGACGTACATTTAGGTATGCACTTGTGGATCCGACAAGCCATCTAACAAAGACATCAAAAACATGTCCTACCTATCAAAAACCTTCATTACAAAAGCGGCTTGATATAAATGATTCATTTGCTCCATAATCTGATTCAGTTCACACACATAATTATGACTTGCATATTTAAATAAACTCACGCACAAAGAAGATTTGATGTCTGATACATTTGTTGACTATATTTAGCTTTCATTTTATTCTTAAATAGTGTACAAAGCGCTTTTGTAAGGTCCTTTACACTGAATCGGATCATTGTATTGTTACATTTACGTATATTGTTAGTTGTTGAATGGTTCTACGCCAATGATTTTACATATTGTGCGTGTCAGGCGACTTATCCTAACTTATTGATAGTTACAAAAATCAGAAGTCATTTATTCAAATTTTGTTGTTTTTTGTTTTTTAAAAAACGTTGCCCCACATTAGGAATTTCTCCCGTACCGTGGGTGCGTTTACAAACATTTAAATTCACATACATAAACAGCCAGACCCGGAACAACTACCTGTAGGCCATACAAATATATGTTCCGTGCGGGAATCGAACCCGCGACGCGAAGCGCAGCAGTCAATCGCTCAGCCACTGCACCAACCGTGCCGGCGAATTAGGCTGTTGATCAGCACTTTTTGAATAACAAAATTCATGGAGACAGACCCAAAAACGCCCTCCATCAGGTAGGGTGGATAGGTATGAGCGGTAATTTTGACCACCATTCTTCCAAGTCACTAAAGGTTGTGGAGGCCAGAGAAACACTCGCTCCTCCATGTACCTCCATACTGGGAGTCAACTGTATTCGGTAAAACGGCGCTAACCGCAACATAGTTTGGAAAAAGCTAGGCAGATGATGGTGATCCTCGATTTGAGACTATGCTGTGGGGTTTTGTAGAAGACGAGCAATACCATCGAATGTGCCCAAAGACCGTTTAAAGCTAATTGTAGATGGCGCGCCCATAGCTAGGTCTCAATCTGACCAATGAGGTCAAGCTATTTTGAAAAATAAAATGCCATTGCCAGATGTTCAACCAATGACTATGCTTGGAACCAGCTATGCTAGCGCCATTAGTTTCAGTTCCCTTCCCTATTAGAAATAAATAAAATGGCATGGGTTCTTCACTAGTAGCATTCTCTAAAGCCGTTTTCTTACCCGGAGTTTGAAAAAAGCCATGTTCACGAGAGTAAATGTGGATATCGCCAGGGATAGTGCAAATCCGCGAATCTACCATACGTAAAGTCGCGTATCTGCACTACGTGTAGGTTTACAGAGAAAGGTTATAAGATTTTTTTTTTTCAAAGATTTTTGATCTCTTTTTTACGTGAATAGTAACAATTCATTTGTTTTATGTATTGTTAACAGTAGAAATCTATTAAAGTCATTAATTTAGTTGTTACGACAATGCGTAATTGAAATTGGCTACATTTGTCAGATACGCGGAATTCTCCGCGGATTTGCACTATCCCCGACGATATATGTATATATGGCAAACATTTTAAACCCCATATAATTCCCAACAATTTTCAGAATATGTGCCAAAGGAGTGCATCAAACTGCAGTAATTTTGGCGACAAACACCGACGACGACGGATTGAGTACAGTAATAATCCATTTCCTGGCTGTAATCGTATTTTACTTTGTCGTCTGTTAGGGCGACATAATGTCGCATATCGTTTCGGTAAACAGTGTTGATGATGTGGGCAGAGTTGACTTAGTAGAGACCTATATATGAGGGAGGTCGAGACCACTCTCCCGACCCGCAGCAGACGTACCGGGCGTCGGCGGAGGGCGCAGAGGGACGGCGGACTTGGGGACGTCTGTCGCCCCCCCATATAACTGCACCCGAGGCGGTGGCGCGTAGTGTTTCACGCGAACCTCTATTGAAAGTCGCGGGGGGTGTACACCTCACTCCCCCCGTGGATTTGAGGAAGCCCGCAGACGCGGGCCGGCACTAGCCGAGGATCGTGGAAGGCGCACTAGTTCCCATGATCCCCGGTGCAAGTGTGGCAAGGGAACACCGGGGTGGTTTTTAGTCAGTTGGAGTCTGACAGACCCCTCCGCCCGCCCCAGGGCGGAGGACATCCGTGAGGATTTTCCACGCCGAAACAAAAAAATAAATAAAAGTTGATACCTATATAATATTAAAAATTAATTTAAGCTTCTTTTATAAATACGAGTAATTAATTTTCATTCAAAGCAATCATTTATATTTAAAGCTAAGAAAATGCGACGTTGTCATATGTCACGTAAGGGGTCGGGAAAGTATTAACTTGGTTGTGGAGGTCAGATAAGCAGTCGCTACATGTAAAATTCTTGTATTCAGTTGCATCCAGTTAGACTGGAAGCGGACCTCAACATAGTTGGGAAAAGGCTAAGCAGATGATCATGTATGAATGGAAAGCAGTATAAAATTATCAGCATTTAATTGAGCTAGATTGTAATATTCTTAAGACTTTATGACAGTTGCCTACCACCTCACAAAATCACGCCTATAATCCTCGACAGGCAGAGGTGTACTTATAGTAAACACGGCAGCACATCAAGCTACACATTTCCAGTATAACATGGCCTCACTTTGTGCAGATTTCCCGTACAATGAGAGATCCGAATGAACCGGTTTTGTATATCTTGATTGGTTGTTGTGAGCACCAACACCTAACCAAAATAGTAATTTAAATTTCGAAAAAAAAAAGAATCCTAAATTTCGAACCTAATGAGCATTAAATTAAACTCACCACAGATGTAATGAAATACCATTTTATTTATGCTTCTATGCTTTTTCATTTTGATTAGTTTTTGGCTTATGTTTAACTTACCACCAGATATAGTAACAAATAGCAGACAAAAGTAGTAAATGATCACCAAAATGAAACTCGCAGTTTAATGTAAAATTATAACCAAAGTTTTAACACTTTGCTATCCTATTTAAGTAAAATGACTCCAAGTAAATCATGAGTAACCCAAAAATAGTAAATGATCACCAAAATTAAACCAACATTTTAAAGTAAAATTTTAACCAAAGTTTTTAAATTCTGCTGTCCTATTTAAGCAAAATGAGTCCAAATAAATCACTGTTATCCCAAAAGTAGTAAATGATCACCAAAATTATACCAGCGTTTTAATATAAATTATAATCACTAACCTAACCTAACCTATCACAGTGATTTATTTAGGCAAAAATAATACATTAATTTGGTCGTCAAGATTTGGTGATCATATTACTAAATTTGGTGGTTGAATACAATTTAAAGTGGAGTCGTGACTAAAATAGCTGGTACTATTGTATTTTTAGACTTTATTTTTCTGGTGTTAAGTAGATATTTTTGGTTACAAAACTAAGGGTATCAAAGCATTTTATGGTGGTCATTATATTTATCCCCTTAGTTTTTTATGTGGTAATTATTAAGTCCACGAATTTAAATATTTCCATGCTACAAAGATTAATGGTGCATATATTCATGATAAGGATGGCTCACTGTATTGGCTGATTTGTTGACTTACCTACAACCTTTTTTTAGTTACTTGTTTCCAATTTATTGTGTAGATATTATATTGTTGGTGATGTAGGACATGGAGTAATTTTAGGGTACATATACACTTAGGCCAAAACTTGCGAAGCGGATTTATGCAGGAATTAACCAATCATGTTGGTTGAACTTCACAACTTATCTCACATAAATTCAAACTTAAAGAAAATTTTATTTCTTTCTCACTTTTCAAATTGTCAAAATTGGTTGATTCCTTGGTTCATGACGAATCATACAGAATGGAACGGACACGACGCCAAAACGGTTACCACGTATTCAGTACATCATTCTGAGCCCCCCTACATGGAAATTTTTCATTGGTTATTTAAAAAAATCTCCTGTTTCCTACAAAAGTGCAACACCTACACAGTCAAAATGTATGGAACAGCTGTTTTTTTTTAATTACCGAAAATTTCTATGTATGGGGGCTCAGAATGATGTACTGAATACATGGTAACCGTTTTCGTGTCGGTGTCCTTCCACCCTGTATGATTCGTTGATTGCATCTTTCCACTCTGCTCGTCTCTTCTAGTTATTAGTGGAAATATATCTCTTTATGTGATTTAGGATTCTTACAGCACAGCTAGTATTAAGATTCATACATCTTTGGCTACAAGAATGAAAACAATTACATTATAGTATAAAAAATATAGTTGTACCACAATACCTTTTGGTGCAGTGTGCTATGGTCATTTTTGACTTCAGAACAGCCGATGTGATGGCAGTCGGGCTGGAGGCAGATCCAGAGGTTGGGGCCGGGGCAGCCGCAGTCGAAACATGTTAGTGTCTGCAACAAATGTGGCAATGTTTTATTTTGATGGTGTAATTTATTATTTTTGTTGGAGAATGACTCAGTTTTTGGGTTTGTTTATAAAAGTGCTTGAATAATAAATAATGTGGGAATTTGTGCCAGACTTATTCTTAGTCTTTATTGTACACACAACAATACATAAAACAAACATAGACATATGCACTAATAGTATTAACACCTTATGTAGAAAAGCAAACTTAACCCAGAAATGGGTTTTCCTACATCAAACCTCATTACGATTGAGATATTCTGTGATTTTATATTGAATTTTTTGTAAAACTTGGTCAATTGATTTGAATTTTAATCTGTCAAAAATACTCCTAGTATATTTATATTTCTGGTGAATTTTTGACACTGTTTGCGCCTAACACTTCTAATTACAAGGCCAGCCCCTTCAGATTTCAATTTTCGATTGCAAGGTCTTTTTTTTGTTATCTAAGATGTATTCTCTATGATACACTAAATTATCTGATAGTGTCTGTAAAATAGTACTTTCGAATTTATTGAAACAAAGATAGTTCGGCGGGTTCTGGTAGTACTAAACTTACTAACAAAAGCATTTTAACCTCATGTGTCTAAGGGGTCATCCTTTAATCATGTGAGGTTCAAACAGCGGAATGGAACAATGTAGGGATCTCATGTATTTGTTTAAAAATTGAATTGTGTAAACATGTAAAAACCCAAACGTTTTTGTGTCTAATAATCCGAAAATATTTTACTTTTTATTCTGCTTAATGTATTGATAGCAAAAAGTTAAAATATGTTTATCCCAAAACTCAGTCATGCGAACCCCACTCACTGATGCAGTACACAAATCAAGAGCGCAGGTGATAGGGCATGCGGACAGACTTTAATTATATCTATCTTATCTTTGCGATTCCCGAGGCAATGATGCAGCGGACGAACTCGCTAGAAGGGGATCGAGCATGGCAGCAGTGGGTCCCGAACCCATTGTGCCACTCCCCTTCGGGTACCTACGCACACTGGTAAGGAAACGAACCAGCGAACAACACCACAAGCTGTGGCTGGACCATGGCGAGTGCAGGCAGGCCAAGGAAGCACTTCCTACTATCGATGGCCGCCTCACCAAACGAGCGCTTAGGCTGTCCAAACTACAGCTGCGCACACTCACAGCCGCCATCACTGGACACGGCTCTTTTAATAAACACCTCTTTGTCATAGGAGTCACAGACAGCCCCCTGTGCCGAGCCTGCATGGAGGAAGACGAAACAGCAGCCCACGTGCTTCAACATTGCCCAGTGGTTGCAACATACAGGGCAAAGTACTTCGGTACCCCAGGTACTCTCCGCGAGATTGTCAGCAACACCAAGGCGCTGCTGGCCTTTCTCGGGGAGTTAGGGTGGATCGAATAGATTTCCCACCCGCACGCAAAATACGCGCTTTGACGTGGAGTTGCGGACACCAGCCCGTTATACAATACAATACAATACAATATCTTTTCAATACAAAAAATACAAGTGATGCTAGGAGGAACGGTAGAATAAAATCTCAAGGACGAGCCTACTGCCTACCAGGCACAAATCCTGTCTCCCGCAACTACTGAGAAATTGTACTCATCTACAAGTAGAGAGTGATTTTCTCTCTCTCATATCATTTGGACTATTGAAAGACTGTCTCGAAGAGAACACAAAATGCAAATAATAAAGCTCATTATACATTATTAATTTATACACAGTTATACAAATATTAACATGATCGAAAACGGACTTAACCATTCTATATTATATTCATGCATTCAGTCACCGCATGATACTAGGTACATTGAACATCAAACAAAGGTTTGTAGTGTTCCGAGTTCTTGAACTGGATCTAATTGCAATTAAAATTCTCATTAGTAGTACTTGAATAATTATGAAGGCATGATATTGTATTTTTATTGTGTCATGCAAGATAAGACACTGTTGTGTAATGCAAGAAAATATTGTTTATGAGATGTGGGACTTCCTTTATTTTATACAGAGCCATAATAATGGTATTATAAGCTGATGTGATGGTTAAGTTAAGACACAAAGAGTTTTTATTTATAATTTTAATAATGTTTTTTCAGACTATGCCAAGTTGAAATGTTTTTTATGGTGTTTAAAGAACACCAGGCTGCAGTAAATAATAAATAACCCATAAACTGCAATCCATAGCCTCTCATTATGAAGAAAAAATGTAAACACACCTACTGTGAGGAGGTATTAAATAACAAGCAAAGACAAACAATCAAACATGCCAAGCGTTATGTGCAGTTTGCACGTTTTTCTAAGGACTACTCGGTGGTCCGAGCGTTACACAATGATAACTAGGACTGAACCAAGAATGCTAATTACCAATGACATTACATTTGAGGTTATAATCATGAAAATTATTTACATTTACCTCTTTCGTCTGCCACAGCTCCTTCCCGAGAATATCAGCTAGTTTATTCAGATGTTCACATGTCACTCCTTTATCCATTTTTCAGATTACACTAGTTTTATACGTAAATAAGAAGACGAGTATACTGATTCACAATAGGCTTGTAAATAAGACATTATACTATACTACGGCGAAACAAAACAAGAAAGAAACTACAGCGGGAGGTACTAGAAATAAATGGTTAAGATTAAAGGCAAACATTTCGGAAAAAGGGCTAATAATTGAATTAGATTACAAAAATTTCCTACAACACAAAACCTTCCGTGACGAGCGAAAAGTCAGCCCTCTTATTTGGATTCATTCAGTCGTATTGAATTCGAATATTTCATTCGATTCCTGTAGTGCTGTCTCAATTAATTACCAGGGATAAAAACGAAAAAAAGATATTCGACTTCGAAATCGACATTTTGAAGTACGCGATAATGAATAGGATGCCACAAAATTCGGGAGTTGCCATTTTGCTAAAAATAATCAATTTTTCATGTGACTGGTAGAGCGGTGGTGTTGCGAAAAATAAATCATTAAAAAAAAAAAAAATTCATAATGACTCAGAACTATCATATTCTCATTTAAATTACAAAAATGTGAGTACTCTGCATGGTCATTTCAATACTGTTAAACAAAATCCTTCTGTGAAATATTATTCTTCCTCAATCCTAAAGCCTTGTTCACACCGACACCATCCCACATAGTTACTTTCCTTTGTTCGGTGCCGGTAAATAACAACATACGTGAAACCAATAACACATACCATAACATCACGCCTGAAATCCCCAAAATTTTAAGCAGCGGTGTTCCGCCAATTTATCTTTGTATCAGGTTATACGGAGTGATTTTTTTTTTTTTTTTTTTCGATTTACCCCGAAGGGAAGGCTAAAGTCTTTTGACCATACTGCCTAGTCTTACGTCCATAGGTATTTTCTTCCGTGATAGATTTCATACAATAATGTCTTTCGTATTTTTCCATATTTAGTTTTTTTTATAGTAAGTCCATTAAAAGTTTGTCATATCCATTTTTATCAAATCCAATGTAATTAAACGTCATTTTGATGTCAACTCAAACTACTTGAATTACAGGTCAAGTTATAGCTATCTCCTCTCCTCTTAGAAAAAACGTAACCTACAAAATGCTTATACAACTTAAAAGGTTCAAATAAAATATATTTTACAATTAATATACATATGAAAACAATATATACAATTATTATACTTATAAAAACATTAAATGTAACCTAAATGTCATTTACAGTCTCTGTTATAAATTTGTACAAATATAAATAGGTTGAGGCATTCATAAGTAGCTCCTGAATGCATTGCGGGACCTTTTCAGGTTTTTTATAAATTTTTAGAAGCTCATCCGACAACACAAGGCGCTGAATGTTGAAAGACGAACACTCAAAAAAGATATGATGTAAAGATTGAACTTTTTGTGATTGACAATACTCGCAATATGGAGAGTTAACCATTTTAAGACGATGAAGATGATAATTTAAACGACAGTGACCAAATCGCATACGACAGATAAATGAATAAAACTTTCTATTTATAAAATTGTTATTCCTGCAAAACCAAGGTGTGGAGTTTATTTGTTTATCTAAAATGGCATACCAAGTGCCTTTATTTTCAATCTGTGTGGTCTGGTATGAATGTCTCCCCCAAGTTTGACACATACGCTGTCTTATAAGACTAACTGCATCTGTATGCGGTATGAAAACACTCATATCAGCATTTGGAATTAACTCATCAAGATCAACAATTTTTTTTGCCAGATAATCTGCCTTTTCATTTCCTGCAACGCCAATGTGTGAAGGCACCCAAACAAAACTAACTTCAATATTGGAATGAGACAGTTCGATCCATAGCTCTTTTATTAAATAGATTATGTAGTTTGTGTTAGCATGTAATTTATTATTAGCCAGATTTTTGAGAACGCTCATGCTATCACTTACTACTACCCACTTGCTGTGTCCTGAATTACAATTTTTTATATGTTTCAAAGCACTCAAAATAGCGACAGCTTCAGCTGTAAAAATACTGACATTTTTATCAATTTTTCGACCTAGACTTAAATTTGAAATTGGCTCATAAATAGCAAAAGACACTGCTCTATCATTTTTGGAACCATCACTATATACAAATTTATGATCTGACCATTCTGACAACATTGCATTAACTTCCTCTTTTGAGGACAGGTCCTTTTTATTTTTTATAATTATATTTATATCTGGAAATTTTGCAATAAAAGCTCCTTGATAACAAGGCAGAATATGTTTTGATTGATAAATGTTTATACTTTTAATAAAATTTATAAATATATGAATATCCTGTAACATATAAAATGGCTTTATACCTAAACTAGGATTGGAATGCAACAAACTGACCAAGAGACTATTATTAGATACACTAAAAAGTTTTAATATAAATCTTTCTTTCAAGTAATTGAATCGAATACTTAATGGTGGAACATTACATTCAATCTGCATTGCATTTATAGGAGTACTTCTGAATGCCCCAGTGATAACACGCAAGCATTTGTTTTGCAGAACATCTAAACTATTTACAGTTTTGGTATCTGCAGCAAAACAGTAAAAACCATATTCAAAGTGACTACGAACTAAAGATTTGTACAACAATAGCAAAATTTTTGGGTCTGCACCCCAGTATGAACCAGCCAAAGATTTCAATATATTATAAGCTTTATTTGCTTTACTAATTATATGTTTGGTATAATTGTTCCAGGTTAAATTATATGAAAAAAGGACCCCTAAAAATTTGACTTCATGTGAATTGGGCAATGCACAATTGTTATATTGCACGTGGGGCATATTATGACACTGTTTACCAAACACAACCACTTTGGACTTCGATGGATTGACATTGAGATCAAGGTACGAGAAATATTTACACAGATTTGACAAGGCATCGTTGACTATATGAACAACCTGTGATAAATTGGTTCCAGAAGAATAAACAACTAAATCATCTGCGAATTGTAAATTTTTAACTTGAGACCCTAAAATTAAATTTAATCTACGTATATACAGTATAAATAATAAAGGTGATAATATACCTCCTTGACAAACTCCTTTGGAAGCAAATCTAGGACCATAAAGATGTCTATTAAATTTAGCATACACTTCTCTATTGTTCAGAAAGTTTCTGATCCAAATGATTATTTTTTCAGGGATCCCTATTTGTAATAGTTCATGGCATAAAATATCTATATTTACACTATTAAAAGCCCCAGCTACATCAAAGAAAACTCCAACCAAATTATTATTGGCCAATAAAGAGTAATGTATATCAAGCTGAAGTTGACATACACTTTCCCTAGCAGAACGATTTCTACGAAAACCAAATTGATTAGAAGGTAAAATATGATTTTTTTCAACATAAAACTCTAGACGCTGCTTCAACAATTGCTCAAATAGTTTGCCAACACAAGAAGTAAGTGCTATGGGACGATAAGAATCGGGACATAATTTGGGTTTATCTGGTTTTAAAATTGGTACAAGGCAATCCACTTTCCAATCTTGAGGTATAATATTATTTTCCCATAACAAATTCAGAACTTTTGTGAATGTTTGTATACTGGTAATGCTGAGTTTTTTAAATAATATGTAGGGCATTCCATCAAGACCATAAGTAGTGTCTCTTCGGGAGGAGATGACGGATATTAATTCACTGATTGTAAAAGAATTAAGTAGATAGCTATGGCTGGAGTTGGTACTATTATTAAAAAAGGAACTTGGGGCATGTGACACAAAATCTGGAGTGTATTTCTTCAAAAAATCGAAAATCCATGCGTCGTTTTCTTGATTATTACAATTAAACGTTTTGTTGTATTTGCGCATGAATTTCCATATGATAGATATAGGCGTGCATCTGTTAAATGTTTCACATAGGGACATCCAACTTTTTTGTCGTTCTGTTTTTATAGTCAATTTTTTAAGTGCTCGAAGTCTTTTAAATTGTATATAAGTTTCTTCTGATGGATTATTTTTAAAATTTATGTAGGCCATTTTGAAATTTGATACAGCCTCTGTACACTTTTGATTCCACCAAGGAAGGGTAGTTCTTCTAATCCTATTTGTAGGACATGAGCGACTGTTGCTATTTATATTGGCCTTACAATTTGGGATGGAATTAGCAGCAGCTGTACGTAAAATTGTACAAAAATGATGATATGAATCGAGAGGACATATATTAATTGTTTCGAAATCAACTAATAATTCATCCACATTATTACTATACATTTGCCAGTCTACCATTTTGTAATTTGGGTAGGTAGGCAAATGTTCAGAATTTGAACAATTTCCACAAGAATCATTATTTTGACTGTTACTACTAATCACTACTTTTATAATTACAGGGATGTGATAACTACTACCAAGAGGACTATCATGTATTTGCCATTCGCAATTAAGTGCCAATGATGAAGAAACCAAAGACAAATCCAGTGCATTAGGACGCCATGTTAGAGAGCCAACTGTTGTTGCCTGACCATTATTTAGCAGAATTAGATTATTTTCGTCAATGACCTCTAAGATATTTCGACCGCGTGGAGAGTCAAAACCGCAACCCCAAGATGTGTGATGAGCATTAAAGTCCCCAGCAAATATAAATGGACCAGGAATAGACTTCACCAATGAATCAAAATTATCTTTATTGATAGCTGGATTAGATTGCAAGGGACTGTAGAAACTGACTATACTGATTTCCTTATTATTAACTGTAATTTTTACACAAATATTTTGTAAAGAATTGTCAAAATAGGTGTTAATTTTAGTGTAAATGATACTTTTATGAATTATAATGGCAACTCCATTGTGTTTGTTACCACAATCATTCCTTTCAATGTTGTAATTTTTTATTTTAAAATTTTGTTCAGGTTTGAACCATGTTTCACTAATTATAGCAATGTGAATATTATGTGTATAGAGGAAATTGATAAATATGTGTTTGTTACTATTAAGACTTTGTGCATTCCATTGCATTATATTTAAATTTGTTACATCCATTATGGAGGTGAAGATATTTTATTACTTAAAGTTTTTTTTAAAACCTCTTTAATTGATGATGTGTTTATAGGGACATCTTTATTACTAACTATTTTTGTAATTGTCTCTACTAATATATTTATAAATTTATCTGATTTCATTAAATTATTAATTTGTACATCTATATTTTTGGCTGTTAAAGCTGGGAAAGCATTAATATTGAAAAGATCGGAGTATGTTGTACTTCTTGACTTTATTTTGTTTTCTTCCACTTTTTGTTTTTTTAAAGGACATGATGAGGAGATGGCTATATGATCGCCCTTGCAGTTTGCACACTTAGCATTCTTAGGGTCGATCTGACAATTCTTGAAATTATGGTTTAAAGTACATATAGAGCAAACCTCGGTATTGCGACAAAATTTTGCGATATGTCCATACCGAAGACACTTAAGGCATTGTTTTACCGGTGGAATATATTTGCTTACCTCGTGACGCCATGAGTCTAGGTATATATAAGCAGGAAGAATGGTGGAGGCGAAGGTAACAGCAACTGCCTGAGTTGGTACAAATTCAACACCGCCGAAACCCTTTACCCTGCGCATGAAGCGCCTGACCTGAACGACATTTTTGGAGCTGCCGATTAATGAAAAAATTTCCTTGTTGGACATGTCTACAGGGACTGAAGTGAGGACCCCAGTTATCTCTGTGTCTGCGGCAGGGATGGATGCTTTTAATGTCAACTGATCCAATAATTTTTTATTTTTCAAAAACATATTTGCATTGTTAGGCAAATCAAATGTGATGCCAACCTTGTATTTATTTAAGGAACGCAAGTGCATGACGCCTGAAACGCCATGCTCTCGAATACCTTTAGAAAGGGCCATGCGATCCCTATCACTGAATGGCTTGTTTTCTTCGCAGTGATTGAGAAATACAACCAGCTCTTTTTGTTTAGTATCTTCTGGGTACTTACGGGTGTAACCTTTAACTTTAAAAATACTGTACTTGTCTTTTGGGTCCTTATCTGTAGTAGTAGAGTACGAGAGGCATGTTACCGCTGATTCCGCTGAGTCTGAATCAGAGGATACCTGCTGAGAATCCGGAGGTGGTTCCCCCTCCTTCCTCTTTCTCTTTTTGGCCATAATTACAAACACACTAACTATACGACTTAACACTAACTATTTATATGAGTATTTAAAAAGATATTGTGCAAAATGTACAAATAAATATTTTGGAATCAAAAAAGCGCGCCTTTTCTCCTATACGTTTTCCCGCCTTTTCTTATACGGAGTGATCTTTTTGCCATAGACCAGGCACAAAGTTTTGACTGTGGACGGCTACAGTACTGCTGCTGTTTATGTAAAATTCCAAAGTTACTATTTAATAATATAAAAAAGAGAAAATGAGTCCAATGAGAGCTATTTTATTTCCAAAATAAGATATATGTTAACTCAATACGAAATCAATAGGTGCAGTGTCATCAGCACAAGCAATAAAGGAAAAGTCAAATGGTAAAACCGCAAGGGTTTATTAACTAAATGCTAAAGATTAATACACAACATTTTATTACGCAGACATAAAAAGGTATGTTGAATATACCAGCGAGTGTGCAAAATTAAACACCTCGTGTAAGCGCGGCATAAGAGTATCAAAATAATATGGCGGTAAAACATCTTCGATAAACAGCTGACTAGTTTTTCCGAATGATATTTAAAATGTCAGTCATACAATGACAATGACATTTCTAATTTCGTGTTGTCGATCGATTGTTTGTTTGGCAAATGAAAAGTTTTGTAAAATAAAAACCTACCTATTACTTCTTCAATGCTTCATTGGGCACCAATAGCCGCGTAATACTACGAGGAAAATTTGCAGTGGCCACGCAATGACTTCGGCATCGTCGAGCAGTGCCCGGTCATTGTTCGCCGAATCAAAACAGCGATTGGCAGAAAGAGTGCAAGTAAATATGAACAACATCTCATCTTTGGCGCGACAGATACAAAGAGGATCTAAGTCTAATGAGGTACTTTTTGTTTTAAATATACTGATGAACTAGCTTGAATTAAATAACATTGCTTTATTTAAACTTATACTGTCACTTACGGGATATCTTCCGTGAGTGACAGTATAAGTTTAGTTTTAAACCGTGAAATCTTAAAACAGTGATTGCTTTATTTAGTTTCAAAATTAGCTATTTATAAGTCTTTCACGTAACGATCGTAGTAGTTTGCATTGCTGCTATTGTACGTGATTGATGGTAATCTTTCAGTCTCCCTGCACAATTCATTATTATTTACAAGAAAAATTGCACCCTAATTTATGGAATTCAGTATACCATTTTCTTTCATCTTTTATTCATAACATTGTTTTTTTTTATCGCCCCAGTGCTAGACAAAAGCTTAGACAAAATCCTTGCATTATTGCTGATCTCCGAGTCTATGGTCTTAAAGTTTTGTTTTTTCATTTACCAGCTACTATCAAAAGCAGCCAGAGACATGGCATCAACCGAACATCAATTAGAGAGTAGTGAAGAGAATCTGAAGAAGATGCAGCTGATCGCAGTCCACATGGGGTACCAGTTTGAGAACATACAGAAATCAGCTCAGTTGCTTACTGAGATCGGAGAGAAAGTCACGGCTATGTCTGGTCCTCTGGCTACACAGAGATGATAGGGCAAAGACTTGTAGCTAAATGTTCTAGGATAATGTTGTGTCATAAATAGACAAGAAGAATGTTGGCAAGCCCCGTTCCCAAGCCTATTGCACTCGGCACTTTTGGGCAGGCCTCTTTAAATTAAGAAACCATTCACCATTAACCACCATGCACAGCTACTGTATGTTGGCAATAATAAATGACGTTCTGTGCCCCACGTTTTCAGTCGCCACTCCAGGCTTAAGGATCATAGCGAGATGTTAAACCAAAATAACCTACCTGAAGAATTAGGCTATCAAATGCAAATATTATTTTTTCAAAACTGACTGGTAGTTCTCTTGTGTTCAAACAAACAAACTCTTCAGCTTTATTATATTAGTATAATTTAAGGCTTAACTTCCTCCCAATTTGTAAAATAGGTTTTAAGTAAAATAGTAAATAATGTAAATAAATTAAAATGATAAATTATTCAAGTTGTTATGTTTTCGATATGATGAACTCATCCTTTGTCTGAAGTACTTCTGATCCCTTCAAAGATAACCCAAATATGTATCGTACTTGTTTTGACGACGTTGGCATTTTCTGTGCCTATAGAACTGAATTTATTTGCAGTTAATGTCTCATTACAGTAATAAGAAAGATACCGCTTTACCTCATTGTTTTACTTATCAAAGTACAAAGCTTTTGTAGTATTTATATGACTTGATGTTTCATTGAGAAAGCAGAACTTTAAAAAAAATATAATTAAAAAAATCGGATAAATAAAACGAGAAAAAATGGTCGGCATACGCGACCATAACGCGTGGAACAGTTTATTGCGCTACTTATAATCTGATGTGCGATCTTTGTGCGCCAGATTATCCTGAGACCAAAAGTTGAACATAGATGAACATAGTTGGTGGCCGTCTCGAACCAAAGCGCTCAGAGATAGCTGAGCGTCTTTATATTTAGAATGAGACGGCGAAATGGTGGCGAAAGCCTGCATGAGCATTTATATACAAGTCCTCATACATCTGGCCAGCACGTGCAACTTTAAAAGTGGTCTTGAAGAAAACATACGAGACCAATTCGTGTCTGTTCTTGTGAGCGATGAGATGAGATCATGGCTCTTTGGCGAGCCGACACTGATGTACAAGAGGGCGGTGGACGTGACCTTCGCACTGGAAGCGGAACTACGTCAGTGACGGTGGCCGAGGTGATGCACCGGCTTGCGACGGGACGTGGTGACGCACGCGCTGCTACCGGAAGCAGCGGCAGCAGCATCGAAGGAACGCCCGCCATCGCCGTACCCACGAACGTGACAAAGCGCGCGTAGCAACAGCCTGCCAGCCAGCCACCCCCGTTAGCGGTACCGGGAACGGTCATCGATCAGTAGTGTGTCGGTTTAAAAATTATCCATGTGACGTCTGCGGGCAAAAAGGACATCTAAAAGTTATGTGCAAACGAAATTCCCGCCAGTTTGAGGAGCGGTCGCCGGGGGGAGATCAAAAATTATATGGATAATAGTGATCGGCGATGACGTTCGAACTGGACAGTGGCAGTAAGTTTTCTGAAATTAGTACTCATTCATTTGGTGAACACTTCAAGGCGTTGCCGCTTATCGCTAAAGATGTTTGTTTACAGTCTTATAGTGGCACTTGGATTGAAGCGATCGGTTATATTTTGGTTAATTTGGAAATCGGAGCACACTCGGCGAGAGATTTAAAACTATTTGTTAATAAGAATGCTGGATCACCTTTAATGGGTACATCTTTGGCTAGTAAATTAAATAGGGTAGTATTTAAACGAGCGAAAATAAATTCAAGTTAAAGGTGTCAATAATACTGATATAGGCTACTGATATACTAAGTGGGCGACAAATAGTGGGTGAATACAAATGTTTAAAACGGCGACTTGAAAGTACAAAGAGTTACTAGTTGTTCAAATCGATCAGTGTGATAATTCAACGACAGAAAAAAACTAAAACAAGCTTATTCCACCTCAAGCAAGCTTAACCACTCGATTGCGCGGGGCTCCTATTTCTGTTTGCAGGCCCCGCCATCCCTTTGGAACCTAACCTGTCCGAGTCGAGCCGCGGGTAAAGAACATTTAGGGGAATTTAAAATAAAAATATAGTAAGGAATTACGTTTATTGGCCAACATTAGAAGATGTCGAAATTGAGACTATCGCGAAAGATTGTAGTGCTTGTCACCAGTAGGGTGATGAGTCCCAACGTTCCCTATTGCATCTGTGGGACCCTCGCACGACCCTGGCAAAGACTTCACATCGATTTTGGTGAATTTCAGGTTAAACACTG
This sequence comes from Noctua janthina, assembly GCA_963576755.1. Lineage (NCBI taxonomy): Eukaryota > Metazoa > Arthropoda > Insecta > Lepidoptera > Noctuidae > Noctua > Noctua janthina. The sequence continues at coordinate 9,043,728 of OY755068.1, read as the reverse complement.
GTATTTTTTATTATAATTATGTTGCGGTTAAGCCGCGTAATATACCTACGTGTACAGTTGGTTCCTTGACTCTGTTTCATTCAGTGCCCTCCCGAAAATACCATTCAATAAATACTATGTAGGTACTCTAACATAGGTCTTTTGAGTTTGGTATTGACTTTTGCGTATAGCAATCTTTCGTAGAAAACGGCGTGTCAGCGATAAATTTTTAATTTCACAGCTTCGTTATTCATTGCTATTAAAGTTATTTAGGAGTTTGTTTTAGAGTAAAAGATCGTCGATCGACGAGTGATTGTGGCCCTTTTTCTCTTCTTCTTTGACAACACACCATGAGAGGAACTGAATTTCGTGCGAAGTGGAAGGAGTTGAAGTTTTTTATTTCTTTTCCACTCCTGGGTAAAGGGGGAAGAAGAGGAGGAAGGGGGATGCCTTTACCCAGGAGTGGAAAAGAAATAAAAAACTTCAACTCCTTCCACTTCGCACGAAATTCAGTTCCTCTCGCCACGCCATCTCCTTCGTGGCCTGCCGCGACCCCGCCTCAAAATTATCAATCTCCCGAAAATCATCTAAGTCCAAAACTTAATTCACGTAGTAGACGAATAAAACAGACTCACAGACGTTTATCCCATTCATCAAATATATTCAATGAATCGCTTAAGGAAGGAGGTAGTATGTCTAAAATGTACTCTAGAATTGTGACGATAAGGTATTTAGTTAGATCGTGACCAGCAGATATGTCTCAGGAAGTGGTCCGACTTGCTCTGCTATTGGGACCAGGCAGTGAAAGTACTAGGATAGCCGCAGGTTTGAGTCCAATGGATTATTACTGCTTTTGTTCCGGCTAATGCCGCCCTGATAAAGGAATGTAAATGCTATTGTTGTGAAGGTAAGGTGTGTTTTTGAGGCGAAGTTGTTGTTGCATTTACGTTATGCCGTAGATTTGTGATTTAATGCTATTATTAGATTTGTTTGTCCATGTCTAGTCGTGTTAGCAGACATCAATTATTTTGTAGGTACCTATTTTAGTCCAGAAATAAGCTTCCCTTGTTGAAGAAGTTTTGCCTTTTCTATAGTCGCTCGCTGGGATCCAACAGAAGCCCTTTTGTGCCTTGTTATAAAGATCCTGCATAGATATAATACACCAGTCCGCGCTGAGTTCCGTGTAGTGGATTACGGCCCTTTGCCGACCCTCAGAGAGGAAGCGTCAGTCCCAGCGGTGGGAATGTTATAGGTGGATTATGTGGAGAGAAAGTCCATATAAGGATATTTATTTTATAGTACCTGCCATTCACGGAAATGAGAGGTTGAATGAAAATAAAAGACAGTACCTACATCAAATATAATGCGTGTTACTCCCAGCGGAATGTTGTCGAATTTTTCGATTTAAGTGATGAGTGTAGATGTTTAGTGTATGATGACATGTGAATGTGTATGAAATAATTACATTTGTGCATACAGGATCTATCTGCCATACAGGGAAATAAGGAAGTAATCATAAATCTCAATATAATCTGACCAAAAGTAAAGAACAGATAATTTTCGGGTCCATTATGTTTCCCTCCCATAAATGTTTTTTTTTTTGTGCAGTTCAGCTATAATTTAGCTCGACCATTTTGGAGACTTGTGACGGAAATTGAAGTTTTCCTGATTTGCGTCGATTAGATAGTGATTATAATACTTAGTTGGAATACTTTTCAATAAAGGTCACCATAATCAAGAATTTTAAATAAATAAAAAACAAAGTAAGCTTATATGGGCTTCATTTACAAAGGTTATGGAAACCAAAAATGGTACCTAAATATGGCTGTCGTAACATATTCATCTAGTATTTTTTGTTCAAATTGAGGATGTTACCATAAGCAGAAACAAGTCGTGTCATGGATGTTATTAGCGCAATGGTTACCACAAACTGTCAAATTTCTATAAATGATTTTAAACCATAAAATGTTGCTGGTTAAGTTCAAAATCGAATGAGAGAATTTGACAGTTTGTAGTAACTTGATGTGCTAGCGACTGGACTGACAGAAGGTAAATAAAATTACGATCATCAAGAAGGTAAAAGGTAAAAAAGCCCAGTGGGTTTTTGAGAGAGCATTATCGTCATGAAAACTTGATAGTTGAGTAGGTAGGGCGTGATGAGAGAACGCTCAGGCTACATTTAAAAAGTTTAAGACAAGAGCCCTTCGGTCAGGGGCCCAGTTTCCGAGTTTTTTTTCATTATTCAATAAGGCCCAAGGGCCAAAAAGTAACCACGGGCTTCACCAGGTGAGATTTTCATCTCATCGTACCGGACCTGATTGAAGATATTGTGATCTTTCACTAAAACTAAAGAATCTAAAGATTACTGAGTCCCACCATTGATAACCTTGCAGGTTGATTATGCTACAGCTATGAGTCGTGCTGATAGCATCAGTTTCGAGGGGGGTACTCCTCGTCTAGTGGACACGCTGAAAGTAGGCCGACTATTTTAAGTATAGCATAACTTGTTGTATGATAAAACTTTGCAAAACAGATATTTTTTGTTCCGGCAACACCTGCAACAATTAAGGCATGAAACTTGAGCCTTGCTCCCTTTTTCCAACAAAAGGATTGCTGTGTCATAATTTATTGTGCTTTATGACATTTGATTTAATAAACTAAAATAATTTTACAATAGGAAAATTAAATGTGGTATTGCTATTTTATGTCTTATGCTCTGCAGTATAACAATCAAAGTCAGTTTTACCGCCTTGATGCAGAAGAATAGAAAAAAAAATCGTAAAAAAAGTTTACCAATTGCAATGCGTTCTATTATTGAAGTCTAGGTCGATTTCACCTAGTTACATAGTTCGGAATGTATTTACATAAAAGTTTTATCAACAAAGATCAATACATAACAGCCTACTACTGGTTTAGTCTTTAGGTAACTAGATGTAATAAATAATTTTATGATATAACCACACAGATAATAAATTGGCTAAGTTTGTAAAAAATGGCTTCCGATTTGTACATCAGTCTAACTAGCGTAGCTGCTAATTTGTACCTGATTAGACATACAATAGGGAAAACTTATTAAATCACACAAAATAATAAACATATTGGTGCAGCAGCTTGCGCGTAGGCAAGTGAGATGCGTACGTTTGGGGGCGGGACAAACAGACAAGACGTAAGACGAGGACGCGTTTTTCATTTTCGCGTCTCGTCCGCGCCCTGTCTTTTCTGTTTATTCTGTGTCGCGACGCTTCTATACATTTTGTATGAAAACTGAAGGGGCGCCGCGTCTGCGACGCGTCCTCGTCTTACGTCGTTTCTGTTTGAGATGCGTGGTCCGGCTTAGATACAATTATAGAACCCAATGACACTGCTTTAAATGTCTTACTCTGTGGTATTATTCGTATTGTGGAGGTAAGATTGGTAGACGCTCCATGTGAACAATTTATCTGGGAATTTCTAGGAAGTAGGAAGATGGGAAAATCGAATCCATGCAGGAAGCCACGCTCAACTGCTGACTGCGCTGCTGTAATAATAAATGCTGTAGTAAATAAGAAAATTGTTGCCAAATATTTCTTTAAGACGATCAGTCAACTCACTGTATCTCACAATATAACAATAGCAATCAGTCTACAAAACAAGTCATTGCTCTGTGTGAATTCAAGCGGTGTCTATCTACTGTCTCTGCTACTATGCAGACGTCTTCTTACTTTCATTACTTTGTCAAAAAGAAACTGTTTAGGGGTCAAAGTTACATTTAGTTAGACCGATAATGACTGAGGTAGACTGATAAGAACGCATTCATGATCGACTTGGAACTTTCTAGGTAATTTTTTTATTTCTTCGATAGGTCCTAAAGATGTAAAAACTATTTTCTAAGCAATAGATTTAAACTTCAAATAATTCAATGGAGATTGTAAAGTGGCATCGATTAAATAAATCCAGTTAAGTCATTCGAAATACGTCTGTCTCTTGGATTAACTTAACATTTCGGATATGGTTGTGTAGGTCAAGAGTTACACTGCAGACATCTTTATTTCGACACAGCAATCATGTTTGAGCTAGATGCGTTTCGAATACTTGCGTAAATCTAGCTATCTTCCTTTCAGAAGACCACATTAGTAACCCTCTAGTGGCCATAGACACTATTATCAAGTATTGTTATAAGTTTTTGATACACAATCGTGCTTACTATGCCATTGTATCCATTGCCCGCTCCAATTCTTGCACTTTCGTTTTTTTTTCTGCGACATCTATTATTATTCTATTGAGCACGAGGTTATGCAACCACTGCCTTTGGAGTTTTGATATAATTTTTACTGCTTTGTGTTCTGACAATAAAACTTTTCGCGCGGAAAAAATCCGCCATCTTTCTTTTTGCGATGACGTAGAGTTGAATTTAGAAAGTTTGTTTTTTTTTTGGCGGCAAAGGTAAGTTTGTGTTACAGTTTCGTCGTGACAGCAGAAGCGACTCTCAGCCTCAGTTACGCAAGTTGCAAGTTGTAATTACTTGTGAGTCGAAAGTGCAAAATTAGCAGCCCAGCTAATGTTAGTAACAGTCTTGTTCTGATATTTAAGCGAAGATACGACGGCTAAGTGTTTCAGGCTGATTTGAGTCGGATTTTTGAGTTGTTGATTGCTGCACGGTTATGTATTGCGGTTTGTAGAATGGGTGCTACTTACCTAAAATGATTCAGCGATTTGAAGATGTGCAAAGAAGCAGTAAGTAGAATGTTCGACTGTCGAAATTACCTTTCAGTATTAACTCATCACTGAGTTCATTACTTTCTGTTTCGCAAAACCAATTTCAAAATCGTTCCTGATCAACTTTTTAATTTACTTCTGAATTCGTACCAATTACTATAAATCTTCGACCATTATATTTATTAGGAAATCCCATTACTTATTGTCGTCTTGTCGATAGCCCCCAATAATCAGCAAAGTGTCCTATAAACAACCCGACTCATGTAATGTCATTTGGCTATGCATACTTCAATTTATTTAATGTTATGAAAAATATTTAGTTTTAGTTCCGAGAAAAAGATTTATTCCTGGATGCAGGACGCAAAAATATGCACATGCAGGAAAAGCAATAATTAGCATGCCAGCATGCCATTCCATGACTCAACTCTCTCTCTCAACTCAACACCCTGCTGACTGCTAAGGATCCCCCGTAGATTCTTCAACTTGTCTCAATTTCATCATTCTCTTACCCTTATCCCAATTCATTTGGGGTCGGCGCAGCATGTCTTCTTCTTCCATACGTCTCTATTACTCGTCATCTTATCAGACACCTCCTTTCTTGCTATATCATTCTTCACACAGTCCATCCATCGTTTCTTTGGTCTTCCGCTACTCATATACCTATCCACATTCATACTCAAAACTTTTCACACGACATTTTCCTCATTCCTCCGCATCACATGCCCATACCACGACAACCGATTACCACACAACTTTTCAGTCACCGGCGCCACTTTCAGACTTCCTCTTATATACTCATTTCTTATTTTATCTATTCGCGTAACACCACACATCCCCATTAGCATTCTCATCTACGAAACATACAAATGCCTTTCATTCATCCCTTGTCTCAATTTACAAAACGATTATACGCAAATGGTCTTCTTATATACTTTTATCAATACTAACATTTATATCGTAGATACTTTATCTTAACACTCGCCTCTCTAAATTGTATTGCGCCATATCACTAGGTTCTTCTTCCGCATCCAGTATATTCCTACCATCTTCAGGTCGTCGGTTCTAGTTGGGGTCATCCTCCATTACATTTGCCGTTCTACGATCTATACTTAAAAACTTGTTTGCACAATGTAAGTTGCGATTAATCATTTTGTAAGCGATATCTGTTGGCAGGATTTGATCAATCATCGTCGAGTTACTAGATATCATTAGAAGATTTCTTTGCGACATATAAGTATAGGAGCGTCCCCGTTCGAATCTGGGCAGGCAATTTTTTTTCTAAGCTGTGATTTTTAAAGTTTGCTTCATCATCTAGCCTGGCCTTTTTCCAACTATGTTGGGGGCTTCCAATTTAACCGGATTCAGCTGAATATCAGTAGTTTACATGGACCGACTACCTACCTAACCTCCATAACCCAGTACTGGGTAATAAGATACCTCTTGGTAAGACAGGTTACCTACCTAGATGTCTGTCTGGAACCAGGCTCATATAAAAAATGGTGAACTTGATAGTCTTCGCACTTAAGACGGGTCGCTTCTTTCGGTATAAATTACTTATCGATGTTAATTAATTATTTTTTGCTCCAATTATTTTGGGCAAAAGGTGCCTGTTCATGTCAATGTCAATTTCTTTAACATACTTCAAAACAATGCAGACAGACCTCGCTTCACGCTTACCTACTGCGTAAAACACTCAAGTGAGGAAATCCACATACTGATAATATATTCCGCACGTGTGTGAGCCCCGAGAAAGGCGATAGGTCGGTATATGTCACGGTGGGCAATTACTGACTGGCTGCCTGCTTGTGGACGATCAGTAACACCTATTCTGCATTCGCAATATAGTTTCCAAAAACGTAAACAAATGTGGGTATTGCCATGTTAACATACGAAAGTTGCAGATATGCACAGCGGCATTGGTGTGTAGACTCCACTAGGTTAAGTTTGCACTGCAAATGTAAAAAAAAACTTGATATTTTCAACAAGTACTAGTCATCATAAGATCAACTTAATTTACACTGACATAAAGGTGACGTTTAACTTAACGGAATTAACATCAATTGAAAATAAGGACTTGAATCGACTGTATACCTACCTATTTACGCACATGCGTAGTGATTGCCTCGTCCCGCTGTTTGCAAAGAGCAAACGTCAGTTGGCGTAGATAGATTAATAGGAACTGGTTCAGTAAAGATCAGTATCGGTCAAAAGATGGTCCTGTATGGGTTTAACGAACTTTGTAAATCGAAATTCTATTAAGCCTCCTCAGGTAGAGATTTATAGATAATTGGGTAGGTTACCACCATTAACTTATAATTACAAGTCAAAACTTCTTCACAAAACATTAAATAAATGAATAAATAGCTCTCTCTCTCTATTAGAAGTCGAGTCATGGTAATTATTTCCTTTATTTATTTTTACACAAATCTTATACATTTTTAAATATTTCTTAAACTAAAAACAATATAAAAAACATTTAAAAATATAAAAAATTGTAGCCCACCGGTATCGGGAACAGGGTCCAAGCCACCGGCGGTCAGGGTTCCAGAGAGAGGAACCTCCTGACAATACGAGCCGTGTCCAGGAGTACCGCTTTCTGAATCAAACCCTTGATCCAGCTGCCTAACGAGAGCCTCCTCAGGTATTGGTCGAGGCTCTTGGCAATTAAGCCATGGGCTGATACAACTATCGGCACAATGATCGCTGAGTCCACATCCCACATGTCGACAACCTCGTGAGCCAAGTCAAGATACTTGATTTGCTTATCTTTCTCGGCTTTCAGGAGGTTCCCATCATGCGGGACCGTTATGTCAACAATCATTGCACGCCGCTCTGATCGATCCACCACCACTATATCAGGCTTATTGGCTACAATAGTCCTGTCAGTGACGATGGATCGATCCCAGTACAATGTGATACTGCCATTTTCGAGAACTGGGTCGGGCACATATTTATAGTACGATACTTCCGATTCCACAAGGTTGTATTTTAGAGCAAGTTGCTGATGGATAATCCTGGCTACAAGGTTGTGTCTATGCAAGTACTCTCCGTTAGCCAGACGAGAACACCCTGAGATAATGTGACGGATTGATTCGCCTGGACGGTGGCATGCCCGACATATGTCAACCGTACCGTCCTTCACAATAAATCTCCGGTAGTTATTCGTCATCCATAATTACACAGACAAAACCTTCGGTTTCTCCAAAGAGGTCCCCGGAACGTAGCCAGGCTACGGACGCTGATAGGTCTACATCGGGCCCATGCAGGGCCCGGAAAAAGCGTCCGTGAAGCTACTTAGTCTGCCATACTTCCATGCGGTCGTTAGTGTCAAGCACTACAGGTTTGCGCCAGTTCTCTTTAGCCAAGGAGAGCGGGGAGCCCCTTGTCCACTGCGACCACATCTCGATGCATCCCCACGTCGGTTTCAAGGAAATATTCCCTGAGACTGCATATCTCGCGATTGTGAAGAGTCTTAGCGTTTAAAAAGCCTCGACCCCCACACCTCCGTGGGATATACAGTCTCATAACAGAAGAACGCGGGTGATGCATTCGATATGCCGTCAACAATGTACGGACCCTCCTATCCAGGGCGTCTAGTTCTGTCTGAGTCCATTTGAGTATGCCGAAAGAGTACATCAGAACCGGCATGACCCAACCGTTGAAGGCACGCACCTTATTGCCGCCTGATAAAAGACTATTAAATACTTTTTTCAGACGGCCAAAGAAGCGCTCCTTCAACGATTGCTTCATGTCTGCAACATTGATGTCCAGCACTTCCGACATACCCAAATACTTACAGGTTTCGGTTGCTGAGAGGGATCTAAGATTTATGGAATCCGAGAGCTGGGTTCCCACAGATTTCACAATCTCCCCTCGCTTTACATGCATGACCGTACATTTGTCCACACCAAATTCCATCCTGATGGCGCTACTGAAAGTTTCAGTTATTTTCAGTAGCTCCATCAGTTGCAAATCGTTGGGGGCAAAGAGTTTCAGGTCATCCATGTAAAGGAGGTGAGATATAACTTGACCACCTCTCCTCAACCGGTAGCCTAGACCTGAATCCTCATGGTAATTATTATTAGGTTTATCGTTTTAAATTTTGGTATTTGTTAAAATATGTATTAGTTTATTTTATTTGTATTTAAGTATTAGTATCATTATAAGTGCCTATAGGGTCTAACTATTCATACACGAAATATTTTCAGGGAATCATCTAACGGCTATAACAAAGCCATTTCAAGGGATTTTTTTTTTATCTGACACACAAAATAAATACTGGCTCCTTATTTTTAAGCATCCATTACGCTAGTTTACTACGTCGTATTTACCTACTGTCATTGTTAGAATATGGGAGTAAAGGTTTTATGCAAAAAGTCTCAAAAAATTTTAGAATTATAATAATTTTGTAAAAAAAACACTCAGATTTTTTTTTTTTCGTTGCTATGGCGACTTTACGACTTATAGAAGTTACTCTTAAAATATTTCGTGTATGAAAAGTTAGACCGTATATAAATTTTCGATAGCAAGAAGCTATTTTTGTATATTTATTTTGTACCCTATCACAATCTTTTCTTATTTGACCCAAAGGTTGACTGGTAGAGAATGCCTTGTGGCATTCGTCTATGTACCACTATTGTACATGAAGTTTAAATAAATAAATAATAAATAAAACATTTCATTTTAGGTAGTTCATTCATTGGCAAATTAGTGACGTCACAGGGCTATTGCCATAAGAATTAAATGGGTGTATCGGGTTTTGACAGCTAATAAAAAGTGTGTCAATGAAATAGGTCAACCAAAGGTCTTTGTTGATGGCGTATCCATAGCTAGGTTCCAATCTGACCAATGAGGTCGACGTATTCTGAAATATAAAATGACATTGACAGATTTTCAACCAAAGACAATGGTTGGTACAAGCTATGCTAGCGCCATTAGTTTCACAGTTACATTGATTGGTGATGTCAACTACGCTTTTCAGCCCTGTAGTATAAATGTAGTGCTGTTCAAACTATCGTGTCCTGTTATTTGCTCATTATAGGTACTGATGGATGCTACTGAAGGCGCCAAACTCGTAGCCAAGTTCTGGACCGAATCAATTAAAATCAAATCAAATCGTTTATTGCTATATCCATAATGTACACTTACAGGTTGTAAACAAAAAAAATTGAAACAATTATGAACCCTGTCGGGCACAGCACATTTTAAATAAATGATTTAGATTGCCACATTATAAAAACACGCGGGGAGAGTAGAATGTTATTTTACTACAGGTCTGTACTCTGTAAACATGAAGAAACTACGCTTAGCAGGTCAATCGGTCAGAGTAGCTCAGTAGTTGAGTTTATCTTAGGTGAGGTTAATGACCGCTTACTAACATCATAATTCATAAGTAATAGGTGCGTTAGTAGCATCGATTGGGTTTCGAACAACAGGACCTGATGCAGTAGACCCAGAACGAAATGATCGAACGAGTTGGATGCCTACCTGAAGGATTGGTCCCAAATAACAGTAGAAAGGAAAATGGAAAGTCGGAAGGGACGCCTTTGCTCTGAGATGGGATACAAACAGGCTCATAATAAGGAATAGTTGTCGATGCTACAGGAGTAACTGATAGCATGATGGTTGACAAGGGAGAATGGAACTTAAAAAGATGTTGCACCGACTCCAAGTAACATGGATAAGGCGAGGAAGATCATGATGATGGCTCAAGGCTGCTAGTTTTACCCGAAGAATTATTCAGTGTGCCTGGCAGAACCAAAATCATTTTTAAATAATCATTTTGTAATGCCCTTAACCAGTTTTGCTCCTCCTTGTGATCAAAAGATCGCAGGACAAAAAGTACATTCATTATTTCTATACATAGCTGACAGAGTCCCCGATGGTTGATCGAAGTTTATTGTTATTAGCAAAATACTAAGCACCTTAAATCGCCGTTTATACGACTTCTAGCACCATTAGAAGTTAAAATATTAATCCTCCAACATATCAATAGCTTAATCGATTTAAATTGTTTGCCAATAACGCCTTACCCTAACATAATTCGATAGTTGTTTGTATCCATAAACTCCTAATTGCGATGATTTCGAAAGGATGTCTATGAAGATGGCAACAGACTAGGTTAGCTTCAGTTAGAAATATTACGAGATTTAACTTGATTTGTGTTTTGGTAATTAAAATCGAAACGTCTGTTGCAATGTGTGTATTCGAATCTAGAAAGGAAGTTGGATTCGTATAGTTCAACATCAGATGAAATCCATAACATAACTTTTTGCTGCAGGTCTGAAGTGGAAGACCGTTGCAATGCACAATGAACTGTCATAAAAAAAAAACATCAACATAAAATAACCTGAAACACCATACGCACTTTGGGTGTGGAGTTGCGGACACAAGCCTGACCTGGATATATAGTTAGGTATACCTACTTCTAGACGGTGGCCGCTTCATAGATTTGTGATTACTGTATTTTGTTATTACCACAAAAAGGAGAAACAAAAAACAAACGACCAGTGGCCCACATTAGCCCTGGATCGTAGCAACTGGAAGTCATGGGGAGAGGCCTTAGCCCAGCAGTGGGATGACGCAGGCTAACAGTATCAGTATCAGTTATTACAAAAAGGAGGACATTGTTCAATTCCCTTTTCATGAAGTCTTAATACATTTTGGCAGAAATAGCGGTGACCTCTTTTTCAAATCAATTGAACTCGGCTAGCATTGCAACCAGATGTGACTAAATATATCATTATTTAGCTCAATTAGCCTTTGGAAATTATTGGTAATACTGATACTCCATTGTAAGAAGGACCAACACCCTATCTAATTGCTAATAGGTAAACATATTACCAACACTAGGACGCCTGTCTACCCTAGATATAGGAAAAGCGTGCTGGCCATACAAAGTGTCAAGTAAGTGCGGTTATTACCATGCAAATGTGGACGTTGCTCAAGCGCAGCGCATCTTGCTGTTAGTTACGTCACTGGCTCATGTTCGACGTTGGGCATGGTGAGTGCAAGGAATAGTGTAGATGGGACAGAGCCGTGTAGACTTTGGATGTGATAGTCTTTTATGGCGTAAGGTTTAGGAAGGTTCACTTGATCGAAAGCCTAGCTTAATCAAGGTAGAATTAAAGTAGGTAGTAGAAAACAGCTCGGATTGGTGGCAAAGATGTGAAGATAGCAGGGATCTAGACATGTTATGAGTTTTCGCATTGAGGTCCCGGATTTTGCCTTTGCATTCAAAAAGCACTTAAACCGTTGTCCCTTCGCCTGATCTCTGTCCGGTCGTGTCCGATTGCCCTCCCATCGGACTATGAGAGTGAGGGAACAGAGAGTGCGCCTGTGTCTGTGCACAAAGTTGTGCAAAGTTGTGGTGTGTGTTTTGTGTTTGCGCATATCTCCCGCATCTATGGCCAATCTCCGCTGCCGCTGAGATTGGTCGCCGTGACCATCCGGAGGACCTATTTTAAATGACCTCTTCATAGCATAGCTCAGATGTTCTAACTTGTATTGTCATTATTTATGTGTAGTTTTAAGAATGATATAAAATTAAACCATTTGTCCACCACCCACAATAAATAAATCCGCTTCGTTTATTTTAAACACAAATATTTCGGTTGCTTCATATTTGCCTCCTTAAGCCCCAATATCCTGTTAGTACTTTCGCTGTCCAGCATATAAATAAGTATAAAGGAAAAGAACTCAGTATTACTCATCGTGACGATATGGCGGCAACAGTTTTTGCAATGACACCGATATCAAAAAAAGGTTCTACAGAAGCAAGATCACGTGCCATGGAGGTTTCCATATTTGTATTGGTCCACCGGTCTACTAGGATCAAATAAGTCTGGGTTTCTTTGAGGGTTTAGAGGCACTAGGATCTAGGTGGAACTTCCTCTCCTCATTCAAACCCGTGAAAAGGTAGGATCCTCCGACCAAAAAAAAATGTTGTGTCCTTTAAGCCTAAACATTTTAGTCGGGAAGTTGCCCACCAAAGGTATTGCGTTATGTAGATATTACAGTTATAAATCAATGGATGTCGATATTATAAGACCTACTACAGAAAAAACCGTTTCCTTTTAACATAAACAAAACCGAATTCTTCACCATGTAAGGAAAACAGTCATAAATTACGAACACATAGCAAAATAACTTCGATCCAATCATTGCTACATTTTGATTCTCCACAAAAACTTGATCTGTGCTCGTGTTACCCATATTCCCTTGTTCGGTCGTGTCCAGGAAATACAAGACTATGAAGAAATAATGTGCTTTATATGCATGCTTCGATAATACCCCTGCATGCCAGGGTTATGTGCTGATTACAGGGTTTTGACAGGGTAATGGCAGGGAAGGGTTCGAAAATTACAATATTCAAGTGAATTTCTGAAGTTTGTGACGTAATTTATTAGGGTAAATTGTTTTCTGGTTTGGCTTGCGAAAGTAGTTAAGTGTTTTTGCTGGGTGGTCATTTTGAAATTGATTTTCTCATCAATAACTTCGATGTTGCTGAAAAAAAACTTTAGGTATTTTCATCGATCTGCTATTAGGATAATTGTCATATCAAGTTATTACATTTTTTATCATAATCGTAAGTAATTCCCACGCCCGCATTTATACAAAGCTTTAGTCAGCAGTTTCTACAAAAATATCTATTTGATAGCATTAAATTAGCTTACTTACGCTAAAAATTTACATAACTCACAATTGTTAATATTTTTGATGACTTAACATAGAAGTTCACTGACCAAGTAAGTGATTACTTAGCATAACATTCTTCTTCTCGTTTTCTAGTCGATCGAAAGGGAAGGATATATTATAATGCTAAATGCGTTGAGCTTAGTGGCGTATTTAGCATTTCATTAAAAAAACACCAGTCCTAATTTACCTAATTGCAGTTCTTTTGAGGTGGAAGTAAATTGCAGTTATATAAGGTAGGTAGCCCGGGAAATTCAAAATTTGTTACGTGTTTTGAATGACTTTTTCATGAAATAATTATTTAATGGACTTAAATGAACTTAGAGGGTTGCATTGATGATATTAATGATTATAATTAAGTAACTACATGCGTGTTACTTGCACGACTCAGTTTTCATCAACATACAACCTGACACAGAGGAGCTCGTGGCTAAATAATAACAGCCGCTCGGATCGATCTTTAGGTTCAGCCGTGCTTGCCTAGGTTTGTCCGTGGATGTGTGACCACCCATAACATACCGAGTTTCCGCCGTGCCTCGGAAAGCACGTTAAGCCGTTGGTCCCGGGTGTCATTTGTAGATCTTTGACAGTCGTTAGGTAGTCAGTGGCCCAAAAAGTCTGACAACCAGTCTTACCAAGGGGTATCGTATTACCCAGTACTAACTGGGGTGTGGAGGTCAGATAGGTAGTCGCTCCATGTAAAATACTGGTATTCAGCTGCATCCGCTTAGACTGGAAGCCGACCCCAACATAGTTGGGAAAAGGCTAGGCAGATGATGACAACCTGACACTGACCTGCAAACTGCAAAAAACGTTCAAAACTTGAATTTCGCGGGCTACCCTGACAATACCACCTAAAAAGGCTGCATGACTTTGTACTCCACTCCAGTACATACATATTCCGCGAACTATGCAAGGTTGCCTTAATGCGATTTTACTTTTTTACTAATTGAAAACCAGCGTCGGGCACTAGTTGTCCGGCATTTTACTGAACTGGGCCTATTTGGCGCAGCCGTGAAGCACACAGTGTCACACTATTTTATTTTTTTTGTATAGATTTTAAGTTTTTTTTAATTTTTTGTTTTTTATTTGTTATATATTTTTTTTTATACTGTGTGCACTTGTGGCATGTGCCAAATAAATGTATTTTCTTTCTTTCTTTATTTTATAAAATTTCTGGTGTCTGTGATACAATGTTTTTAAATGGTTAAGTACCTACCAACGATTCTCTTTTGTCTGAAATGCGCATTTTTATTTGAAAATTGATTTTGTGAAGCTTAAATATGTTTTATCTGAAATTAAAAAATATTTATTTCCTTTATTTATTTCTATACAAATTAATTATATTTTTAATTATTCCTTACAAAAAAAACAATATAAAAAAAACATTTAAAAATATAAAAAAATTGTAGCCCACCGGTATCGCGATCAGGGTCCAAGCGACCGGCGGTGTGGGCTCCAGAGAGAGGAACCTCCTAACAATACGAGCCGTGTCCAGAAGTACCGCTTTCTGAATCAAGCCCTTGATCCAGCTGCCTAACGAGAGCCTCCTCAGGTATTGGTCAAGGCTCTTGGCAATTAAGCCATGGGCTGAAACAACTATAGGCACAATGATCGCTGAGTCCACATCCCACATGTCGACAACCTCGTGAGCCAAGTCAAGATACTTGATTTGCTTATCTTTCTCGGCTTTCACGAGGTTCTCATCAGATATATTCGTTATGTCAACAATCATTGCGCTCCGCTCTGATCGATCCATCACAACTATATCAGGCTTATTGACTACAATAGTCCTGTCAGTGATGATGGTTCGATCCCAGTACAATGTGATACTGCCATTTTCGAGAACTGGGTCGGGCACATACTTATAGTACGGTACTTCCGATTCCACAAGGTTGAATTTTAGAGCAAGTTGCTGATGGATAATCCTGGCTACAAGGTTGTGTCTATGCAAGTACTCTCCGTTAGCCAGACGAGAACTAAAACTAACTATTATTTATTTATTTATTTACATAAGTATTACTTGCGCGAATCATATTTTCATCAACATACAACCTCACACTGATCAGCAAAAACGTAACAAAATTTGAATTACGCGGGCTACCCTGTAGCTTCCACCGTAACAAACACACAGTCATGCGTTGACAGCGAACAGACGGAACTATTGAGGCATGCAAGTTGAGGTAACCTCATTATAACTATTAACTAAACACAGCTTTACTTAATGTTCTGTATGTAAGCGATAGTTAAAGTGTTAAGTAAATCCGTATGTGTAAGTGGGCGAAAAAAGTATTACACTTTGTGTGATTAAACAACGTTAGAGCGCGTTGGAAACGTAGGTAGTTAAGCAATGATTGTTTTATTTAAAAGTCAATGTATTCTTTACACAAGAGAGCTTAGTCCAGTAGCGATCGCGACGCTTTCAATGCGTTAAGTTTTATTTGTTTTTCTGCAATGATTTTCAATAGGATTACCATAGTTAGGCTTTTCGGTAGCGTAACTTTTTAGTCTAATACATACTTTGACTTTTATATCATCATCAAAAGCAGGGACAGTCTAGTGGAGTGACCATCGGACTGCCAAGTCATAGGTCTCAAGTTCGAACCCAAGACACGCACCCCTGATTTTTCGAATTCATGTGCGTATTGTATAATTATTACTTACTTCGGTCTTCGGCGAAGGAAAACATCGTGAGGAAACCAGCATGCCTGAGAGATATTTCTCGACGGCATGTAAAGCCAAGTCAGAGGCCTATGGCCCACCACACGATAGAGAAGGTCATCATAATCGCTGATAGAATGTCACTTTGCTCACTTGTTTAGATTTATAATCTTTTTTAATCAAAAACAATAACGACTTTATTTGAGAAGGTCAAGGAGGAATACGGTCCTAATTGCTGAAACTATGTACAGTGTTAGTTAATGATTGACTGTATTTTAATAAGTATCATTACATGCAAAAGTCAATCTACTTCAAACATACAGACAGACAGGCGTCACATTCAACATTAGACAGGGTAAAGACGACGTAAGTAGAGCGAACACTAACACTGCGGTAACCTCATTAGATGAGCTGTGACTTAGCCACATGTCCCAAAACCGGCGATTAGCGGAAAGCGACGAGCAGCGAGTGCGCGACGGCGACGATTACTCGCTGGCATGCGTGTGTAACAAGCGAGAGTCTCTCAGCGACAGTTATGTCTGTCTGTCAAGCGAGCAACGTTGAGCGAGTACTCTCTTGGATAGCGCTATAACAAGTGATTAGTCGCCGGCGCGGTGTAAACAGTCGCCGGCGCGGTGTAAACAGTCACCGTTCAACTATTAATATGACATTTGTATCCCTTTGACTTACACGGACCCTACAATCGTTTGTACGTATCTTGAGCGAGAAAATCTCAAAGAGATGGTTTTTCCACAGGTAATTATTTTCTACCTCTGATTTCGTATAACAGTGATCTTTATTCCCGTAATCATAAGATTGTTGTTGGTTTGCTGATGTCAGAGTTAAAATAACACACATTAACATCGCCTGTTATCCCCGAAGGGTTTGGCAGAGGTGTACTCTAATAGTACACCTACATTTCGCCAGTTATGTTGCACTCGTATGACGGCCTCGTAGGTATTGTGGTCGCAAACGCTGCTGAACACGAGGTCCTGGTTTCGATTCCCAGGTCAGGCAAAAAGTGTTATTGAGTTTTTCCTTCAGGAATTTCTAAATACCAGTCACGGAGTTTGAATTTGTTCCCGGTCGACGGGAATAGGCTCGCCCCCTATTACATGAGGTAAAATAACTGTGAATGAGAGGACTAAATTCGTTCCGCGTAGGCTCGCGGTGGGGTAGAGGCCTTATAGTGTTGCGTAAGAGTTAGTGCTTAGTAACGCGCCGAATAGTGAGCATCTGAACACTGACTTAATTGGGGCTACTGAATACTAGCTAAGTAATTAGGATTGAATGTTAATTAGTTATGTGATTGAATTAATTTTGCGTACGTTTAGTGTGTTAGCGCTACTTCGGTTGGTAAATGAGCATATTATGTGCGTTGTAAAAAAAGGATTTTAACATTTTTAAGCCCATTTTTTTAAATCATTAGTCTGGGTGTCCTTAACTTTAATGAAACGGTTATCATACAATAACAGAAAAATAAACACTGCTGGAGTAGCTACCTAGTGCATATATGTAAATATTTTCTTTAATTTTCAACCAATTTGGTATATTATTAACACTAGAAACGGGATATTTAGCATGTTTACTGATTTGTTCGAATTCCCGATCTTTCGGCGCTGTTGCAAGTACCATGATCACGGACAAACTGAAGTTATTGCGGGTGGGTGTTTATGAGCAGACAAATCGGTCTACCCTCTTTCTTGTTCGTTTTTTATACTCAGTACCGCTACCACTGTCACTCGCAACTCGATTCTGATCCGATATCGGGAACTCAAACAAATCAGTAAACATGGTAAATATTACATTTATTCATTTATTTTGCATTCCATATTGTAAAAAAGATGTTACAAAGGGCTTAAAGCTAGGTACATAAATATGGACCCTGTAAGGTCACAGCAAGGTAGGAGAGAGGAAGAGGGCTTTTATTTTTACTATTAATTAGTTGGCATACAAAGTAACAATTAGTGTGTTATTTCTAGTGTTAATGATAATTTTAGTGACGATAATAGTTTA
This sequence comes from Noctua janthina, assembly GCA_963576755.1. Taxonomy (NCBI): domain Eukaryota; kingdom Metazoa; phylum Arthropoda; class Insecta; order Lepidoptera; family Noctuidae; genus Noctua; species Noctua janthina. Next base: position 9,025,683 of record OY755068.1, on the reverse strand, counting down.
AAATCTTATATCACTTTGGTTTAGTACAAAGTGATGGCTACTTTAGCATTTCCGATGGTCCTCTACAGCCAGTCCCGCTTGACCTAGCCGAGTGGCTTATCTTTTCTCCACGTCATGACAATATTCGATATTTCCGCCTCAAAGCTCACGCCGACAGATCTTACAAACTGCGAATTACAATAATGTATTATTTACAGTTTTTAAAGAACTTGAAGTGTACCCAACACATCGATGTGCAAACGATCGGTTTTACTATATGCACATGCAAACATAAGAGTAATTATCTTGCAATAAATATGTCTCGTCTGACTTGACTCTTGAGTTTTATCCGGCGACCTTTAGAATACCTACAATAATGTCCAATACATAGGTAATGTTTTTCCCCCTTGATGATGGAAGTATTATGAAATGGCTAAATAATAACAGCCGCTCGGATTGATCTTTAAGTGAAGCCGTGCTTGCCTAGGTTGGTCTGTGGATGAATGAATGGACCACCCATTTCATACCGAGTTTCCTCCGTGCCTCGGAAAGCACGTTAAGCCGTTGGTCCCGGTTGTCATTTGTACACCACCTCCTTAACTAGCATGACTGCTTCGCAGAAGGAGGTGACGGCTTCCCATTCCTTCTCGCTCCGGACCATGGCTTGAACCAGGGCCGGACGCGAAAGATCGCCGCCGCCAGCAATGGACCTTACAAAATGCTCAAAATTGCCTATTTAGACCACTGTCAACAGAGGCCTAGTGTACAAATTTGACAACTATTAATCAAAAAAGAAAAACAAAGCGACACGTATATACATATCCTTCTTATTCAGTTTATGGAATATCTTTTAAATTGGTCCAATATTGGAGGAGGAACGCCACGCATAGTGGAGAGCCAAACCCCGAATTATAATTTTTTACTTAGGCTATTCAGTCGGATTTGCAGTTGTCCTTATCGCATATTAAGTGTCGAAATCGCTCTTGCAGAGCGACAACGATAGTTTCTTCAAATGTACCTATCTAATTTTTAAAAGTCTCTCCGCACGCATTACGTCTATGTTCATTATTTATCTACTATACCCTATTAGTAGTTTGAAATTCATTATTTACCTAGTCTATTAGTAGGCATTAATCAAATTGTTATAAACAAACCAGCAACAACAAATCACGGAAGAGACTCTCTAAGAATAGCTGTCATAGAAATAACACATCATAATATGGAAATACAATAACAGGACATGATCAGGCATTATTTATTTCTGTAATTATGCGTATTTGCGTTTAGTTGCCCTTAACCTCACACGTATGACAGATGTAAGATCAAGGCTATCTTTGCGATATTATATCGTGGATTGCCTACCTTTGAGTCATAACGGTAGCTTTATTTAATATGCAATAAGCCAGAAGGTAAATGCTGCCTTAGGTAAATGAAATGGGTCTTATCAGGCTTTTGCTGGACATAAGGCTACCTCTGTATCATAACGGGAAACGGTAGGTACCTATTATCAGTAATGGCTTACCTTGGGACACGCCGGCACAGTGCAGGTTGGTGGATTTGATAAGAGTTAAGAAGACAGATAGAAAATTTAAATTACATGTACGGCAAGCCCATAATGCCTTTTACAACATTATTTTTAGTATATGCGAAACCTGAATGCAATTTGTTCAGAATAAGTAACTGAATCGATTCCAATAATTTTTAAACCATGTTATGTTTTATCCCAAAAATATTTAAAAAAAGTTACAAGTTGGACACCGAGCGACACTAAGTACCTATCGCAATCATTTAGGTACCTACTGCCAAATTATTATTATCAATGAGCTCAAGACGACGCTGGAAGGGAGCGCGCGGCGGCGCCGCGTGGTGACCACGTTTATGTGCGGACAACCAGGTAACGAACAAGCTTATAACTTTGTGATTTTTCATGATACAGTTTTGAAATTTTGTACATAGATTCTTTACATAAAAATACTAGACTACTAGTGTTTTAGATTTCGAATAATTATACTAAAACTAATGTTGTATAGCAGACTGTTCAGAAACCCTCACTTCATGAAGAGTAAGGAGGCTATAAATAAAAAATAAAATAAAATAAAATAAAATACATTTATTTCGAGCAACCTTAACTCATATTGGAGTACACACAAATACAGACCACACACAAATGATAATAAAAACTAAAACAAAAATATAATAAAAATAAACATTAAGAGGACAACATCTAACCGGCCCTGCTGACGGCAACATGCCTATCACAACAGTGCCGTATGTATAGGCAGTCCATCCGGTCCGCGATCATCGCCAAGACAGCATTGGTGCTGCCCCGCACCCTACGCACCAGCGACGCGCTCCTCTTGCGCATGGTCGCGTAAAAGCAATCAGTGCGCGCCTCAGCGAACATGGCTGAGGCGCTGCAGTAGCGAGGCAGCCCCAATACAGCCCTAAGTGCGTTGTTGAACTGGACGCGGAGGGCCCCGTATGAAGCACGCGTGTACGCCGCCCACAGACCGCACGTGTAAAGGGACGTGCAGTACGCCCTGAAGAGCGTTATCTTCACTTCGCTCGAACAGCGCGCAAACCTACGTGAGATCATGTTCGCCCGCACCGACAAGGCCCTCCGTTCCCGCTCCATGTCAGCATTGTCCTTGAGGTCGGTCGTAACTAAATGCCCTAAGTACTTAAATTTATCCACTCTTTCGAGTGGAACACCGTTTAGAAAAACGGGTGGATAGTTTTGCGAACGTTTACCGACCTCAAAGACCATGCATTGACTTTTAGTCACATTGTATTTTAACCCATGACCAATGGCATACTCCTCACAGGTCTGCACCAGCTTTCTGAGGCCACAGACCGACGCGCTCATTAGCACCATGTCGTCAGCGTAACTGAGATTATTGACGCAGACTCCACCGACATGGCAGCCGACATGCTGGTTACTGAGCGCGACGATCAAGGCATTCATGTACAAGTTGAAGAGGGAGGGGGACGTCAACCCCCCCTGCCTCACCCCGCACTCCAGCTGATACGGCTCCGACATTGCACCCGCCCACCTAACGCTGTTGACCTGATGACTGTACCAGTATTTAAAAACGTTTAGAAGTTTACGTGGTAGGTTTATTCCCTCGAGTTTAGCCCACAGGATGTCGTATGACACCAGGTCAAAAGCCCTGGACAGGTCGAGGAAGCAGGCGTGCACTGGAGTCTTTCGATCCGTGTAATATCTGACGGTATGCTTAAGACACAGTATTGCACTCTCAGTTGACAGTTGAGGTCGAAACCCAAACTGATTATCGTGCAGATACAGGTACTTGTCTAACTGAGTATTAAGCAAACCGTCAAAAACTTTTGCAATGATCGTTGCAAGAGAAATCGGCCTATAGTTACGTTTGTCGGCAAAGTCTCCTGTTTTATTTTTCACTACCGGGACTACTACGGTTTTCATGAAATCAGATGGTAGGTAAGAATGGCTCACGCATAGTGTGTAAAACATTGCTAAGACTCTGTTTACATGTGGGCCAGCGTGAACTAGGTGCTCAATGCTGAGACCATCATGGCCAGGGGACTTGCCCTTAGATATAGCTTTTATGGCCTGAGCCACGTCTTTGGCAACGAAGCAAGTCCCCACGTCCTCGTCTGGCATCTCAACATCGAGCACCGTCCCCACCGGCCCCGTGGGGACAGTACACGAAAATGGTCCCTGAAAATATCAGCAACATCCTTAGGGTTACTCACACCCTCGACACTCACCGGTAAACCAGGTCGAACGTTTACTTTGTTTGTGCTCTTCCAAAAACTACGAAATTGACCACTCTTATGTTTTTCAGCCAGTGCATCCATTTTGATTTGGTCTTGATGGTTTTGGCACCACTTAAGTCTGGACTTGAATATTTTGCGACTTTGGTACATTTCGTCGTATACAAACCCAGATCTTGGCTTACCACACATCACCCATTCTTGAAACTTCGACCTAGCCACCCGGTGGGCCCCGCTGACATGCCTATTCCACCCAGCAATGCGTGGCCCATTCCTACCTCTCCCCGCGCGTGTGCCCCCCCGAGCCGTCGCCGCCGCCGACGCTGCCGCTGCCCCTCGTAAGGCAACCACAATGTCAGAATAAAGCCTGTCAAGAATATGCCCATGGTCCGAGTTATTACAGTATGTATCTCCACAGCTTGTAAACTCGGCAGGAAAATCAACACATCTTAGCCTACTATGACATTCTTTCACATATATCGCAATCTGCTCATCAGTTCTGTCCCCCCATAACACATCGTTGCTTAGTACACTTTTATCAGGTCGCTTTGGTGTTAATAAGTTTAAATTACACTCACACTATAAGGGTAAGCCAAGTTTTTAGGCTTGTATGAAAGTACCACCACTTATCAGTATCGCTGGTGCTTTCCGCAGTTTAAGTTGATATTTGTGCAAAGCACAATTTAACTGAACACATGGCTTTTCCACTAGACCGTTTGTACAAATTCAATGCACTGATTAGTACGAGCAGTAAGTCACAACATAAAACTGGTATTTCAATGGCGATGTCTGAAACGCTGAGTAAAAGGAAATGAGGAATACTAAGCCTTATTAGTTGCGTCTCTTTTTGCTTACGGCAGCAGAGAAGTCTATTACATAAAATTCAATTTAATATTTAAAAAACCTCCATCGCAACAAAGAAAAGCGAATAAACATGTGAAAAGTCAATAAAATGGCTAAGCCGGTTTTGATAAAACATGTCTAATTCTAATATACACATCATGTCCTTTCATTTGAGACCCCACTTGGGAATATTTGAAAATATTCGATTATTCATCACCACTTTCACCCCATGTCTAAAATGTCTGAACTGATTTTGATAAAATATGTCTAATTGTAATATACACATCATGCACTTTAATTTGATACCCCACTTGGGTATATTTGAAAATATTAGATTTTCATTCCCACTTTCATCCCCCATAAGTAGTAAATGGCTGCACCGATTTCGATAAAACGAACTATCGCCAAGAAACTAGCTTTCAAATAAAAAAAACTGCATCCAAATCGGTTCACTCGTTTAAGACAGACACATACATTGTGGTCAAACTTATAACACCCCTCTTTTTGCGTCGGAGGTTAAAAAAAAAACAACCGACTGCCAAAAAAATACACTAAAAAGTAGTAACGGAAGTCGGTGACTTGTTTGTTTCATAGCGAGCTTAAAGAAAATAAATAAATAATTTCACAGCCGCACACAGAGCCTCCTCCTTTTATGAAGTCGGTTAAAAAGAGACGAAAAGACAACGGCTTAATTTTGATGTGAAACATCTATAGCCGCACGTAAAACCGATTTCTGGCGTGCGTGACGCGTGCCGTGGCGACGCGTCGCCACGGCACGCGTCGCCTTTTGACTTTGACTTTTGTAACATACTTCAGTTACCATCGACCAATTGTCACAGTAATACCGTCCTCAGAGGCAACATCGAATATAACTTTTACCGAAGTCACTGATTAAACGAATTAAGTAGTCACGATTTGAAATATTTGAAATAAATTCGTAAATTTTTGTATTTAATGAAAATAAATGTTTATTCAATAAATAGTCATCGTTATCTGGAAAAAAAATCGTAATATTTTATTTTATCATTATGACATATTTAGTTCCTATCACAATCTGTTCTTTTCTGCATATTACTTTCACAAAATAATGTCGATGTTTCACATCTGCCAGGCGTCCCGTGACGGCTCACATTTTTTGATTGAGACCACACATATCAACACATCGCTTAACAGCTTGTTTATTGCTGTTAACATTGCAATTAAACCAATCACCAAACTAATTACTCAATTGATTTCCAACGTGCACAGACTACATAAGAACTGCAGATTTTCATTCGGCAACACCATCGCGAAGCACCCATTGTGTTGCGTCCTTAACCTGTGGTTAATGACATATGCCGCCGACAGTTCATGAATTATGCATTAAGCAACGGTTAGCTGTTGTTATGGCCAGCAATAGGCATTTTGAATGGAGGAACAGAAATCGGTATCAGGAAAGTTTTTTCAAATGCTTCTTTGTTGGTTGATTTGATGATATTTAGCTACTGAAAGGGTTACCCGTAGAGGGGTTTTAGTCGGGTTATTTTTTTAGGGTTAGGTGAAAACCCTAGAGTAAATGTTAACCCGTATTATAAGGTTAGTCAGCCTATAGTAACCGCTTCATGCACAGAGTTCATTTTCGGACATAAAAGTAACGGAGTTAGCCCGCGCTCGGTGCTTTGTCTCTTTCATATTTAAATGGTTAACCCATATATTATAGGGGTTAACCCGTATAATGGTTAATCAAACATAGGTATGGGTCTAACCGGTTAACCTTTTAACCCGATTAATCGGTCCTTGTTTTTAGGATGGATGTGGATGATCTTCCTGGTCTAGGTTTTTAAGTTACACGTTAAATACCCTTTTTGATTATTACCAATTCAGTACAAGAACGATCTACTAAAGCTTGGTACGAAATGCAAATGGAGCATAAAATAAAAATGTCTGTTACTATAGAAAAATTTTGGGACATTGTTGTCATCGATCCTAACTTTGACACAACGAAGACGCGTGATCATTTTAAATTGCAGTGCCAAGTACTAAATCTATTTCAATTATCATGCTAGTTGGAAGCTCCAGGCTATTCTCACATACATCACGTAGCAAAACATATGTATCATCTACTCTAAGACATCACTCAATAGCTAGGAAGTCTAGCAATCTATGCCGTCATCCAGGATCAAGAAAATGACAGATGATTATTTACTGACTTAAGCCGCCATCTTTATTTCATTTTCATAATACATTTGACAGATGGGGCAAAGGCGATTCGTCTTCATCCTATAGTCTCATAGTGACTCTAGGTCATTTTTTTGCTATTTTCAAAGTCTTTGAACCCATTAGTGTCGTAGCGACTTATGAGTAAGTTGACCGATTTTTTTAGACTCGATTAATTCGATATTCGTTCTGCTGTCATTAATACGTGGTCGAACGGTTTTTGAACCTACATTAGGATGAATTGTTAACTACGAAATAATTGAAGTACCAAAGTTCTTTAGTGAAGGACTAAAACCAAAGTTTTTTTGCGTTAATCGCGCCATTTTTATTATAATTTTATTCACGCTTATTGTCATTCAGAAACAGAATAAAATTGTGGTAGCCAGTTTACTTTGACATGAGGTGAAATATGGAACATCGTTAGGTTTTGAATTTGACATAGACAATTTGCTCTTTTTTTTGCAGCCAGCGCCATAATGGTATATCAAGTTACACTGGTTGCATTGTGTGTTCTTCAAAAGGGTACAATAAATAGAAATTAATTGGGGTACGCTTAATAAATCATTAAAATGTCATTCTAGAATATTCCACGGTTTGTAAAGCAAAACATTATTAATCATAGTTGTTTTGATTTTAATCTAACTATAACTTGATCGTTACGGTGGTATCCTTTGAAGGGTCAAGCAGAGGTGTACCTTCTGTCTATGGTATGACCTATATTTTTTTTACAAAGAACATATAGTTACTTCTCCGTAAGTCTTCTATTACGAGAATAGGGGATAATAAGGGAACCTAAAAATGCGTGAATTTAAGTTATTGAAAAAAACATTCTTTATTAAATTCCGTTTCGAATTTTCAAAACAAATCTAACGGAAGAGTGTTATTTCATCATCACAAACAATAATGTTCCATTAGTAGGAAATATATGCCGAAGACTGGATGGAAGATGTAAGAAGAAAGTGCTGGAGTGGAGACCACGGACAGGACGGAGGAATGTGGGAAGACAACTGACTAGGTGGGCAGACGATTTAAAGTAGGATTAAAGTAGGAAGAGGCTGGATAGCCAAGACACAAAACCGGCAAAAATGGAGAGATTTGGAAGAGACCTACACTCAGCATTGGGTGGCTAAAGGTTGAAGAAGAGAGAGAGAGAGAGAGAGAGAGAGATAGATAGATAGAGAGAGAGAGAGAGAGAGAGAGAGAGATAGAGAGAGATAGAGAGAGAGAGATAGAGAGAGAGAGAGAGAGAGAGAGAGAGAGAGAGAGAGAGTAGGAAAGGTGTGTGGGTCTTATCCTCCTTCCCTTCCTGAGAACAGTACTCTGTACTATTGCGTAATTAGGTAAATTCATAATTAGTACATAATATACAAGACCCTTTACGAAGCCGTCAACCAAGCATTCTATACATCAAATGCGGTAACTCTACGCAAAAAATATTACTGGGAAACGATTTTTTTTCTTGAGGTGAAAAATCACGTGTGTTGAGTGGTACGGGGGTCATAGAGGTATTTAAAGTTATATAAAAAGAAAAACTTATGAAAAAGTTTTTTTTTTTTTTTTTTTTTTCGTTGCCCTACACTAGGAATTTCTCCTGTATCGTGGGTGCGTTTACAAACATTTAAATTCACATACACAAACAGCCAGACCCGGAGCAACTACCTGTAGGCCATACAAATATTTGTTCCGTGCGGGAATCGAACCCGCGACACGAAGCGCAGGAGTCAATCGCTCAGCCACTGCGCCAACCGTGCCGACTTTGACCAAAATATCTCCGTAACTAGAAAGTTCCCAGGTATGGTGCAGAAAAAAAGATCACAAAGACCTGGAGAACAAGTGCCTTTCGGCTTCATCATCATCATCACCATTTCAGCCGAAAGACGTCCACTGCTGGACATAGGCCTACAAGTGTCGCCACATTGACCGGTCCCGTTCTTTCGGATTCGTTAAGGGTATTTTACAGCCTTTAGTTATCCAATATAACAATTGAAAGCTAAGGTTTCAATTTTAAAGTCTATTAATCATATGATGACGTCAGCAGTTCACGAAACTCGTACCTGTTATGGAAACAAACATCCACTCCTACGCACCGTTTTATACAAATAAGTGAATCCTTTAGGGAGTGTTTACATTGGTCGAGTAAAATATAGTTATGCATGCTGTATAACATCATGTTAGCTGGTATGCGCCTTGGATTACGCTGATACAGCATTGGCGGAACGCCGGGATGTTATAGCTAGTACCCGGCGACAGGAATCCGAAGAAGTTAAAAACCTAGTATTAAGAACATTGTATTAGCTTTAGGTTTTATGTTACTTAGTCTGTACTAAAACGTCTTCGCGACTAGGCTCTTTTTTTTTTTAAAAAAAAAAAACCTTCGTCATTGTCTCCGGTAGTTTAAAAGGTACTAAATAATCTGTTACTGACCTTAGTTTGAATTCCGAACGCTCTTCTGTGTCACATTTTCAGATTCCGCAAAAAACTTCCATAGAATTTTTCTCCCGTTATTAAACCCCAGTAAGGGACATATCTTAAAAATCTTTCCTTAGTGATCACTTTCATTACATAAAGAAACTCTGGTGCAATTCAAAGTTTCTCTTTCTCGCACTGTTCAACTCTACTAGACCCAGCGGCTGTGCGTTTTTTGACTGTTAATAACTTTATTTTTTAAATAGGTTGAAGTATATCAAATAAAGAGCAAAGTTCCAAATGATTGACAGATATATAATAGTCATCATCATCATCTGCCTAGCCTTTTCCCAACTATGTTGGGGTCAGTTTCCAGTCTAACCGGATGTAGCTGAATACCAGTATTTTACATGGAGCGACTGCCTATCTGACCTCCACAACCCAGTTAGTAATACGATACCCCTTGGTAAGACTGGTTGTCAGACTTTCGGTCCACTTGATTAAAAATAGAGTATAAGTAGAAAATTAGCAGTAACCACCTAAATAGCAAGCGTGTGGCATAACAAGGTGTGCCTACCCACTAACTTCAATATCGCTTAAGCTAAACCGCACTAGCCAGTGTAAACGCTCCTTACTCGCCTGCGGTCGTATTCTAAGCAAGTCACTTCCGTAGTATTTCCGACGCCTAAGGCTAAACGCAGCATTGTAACAAACTAACAACATTATAACGACCTGTAATTGTTAGTACGTTTGCATCATTATTATAATTTGATGCATTGCAATTATTATCACTTAGATATGGCTGTCGACGTGGCGATTTTGATGTTTTGAGTCGTGTATTGGTTTTATTTGTGTTATAAATATGATGTAAATCATAAGAAACTGGTGGACACAAGAAGCACAGGGTCGGTCGACGTCGCAACGCTTGGAGGGGCCTTTTTTATTTCTGGGGGACACCTTAAAAAGGGAGTAGTTCTTGGGGATAAACCACCCCGCTGTTCATAATTAGTACACGCAAGGGGTCCACCGTGTACGACTCACGGCATTTCCTTCAAACTTTCAAGTCCTTTTTTTTCGAAATTACTGAACCGATTTTAATGAAACTTCCCACGCATAATAGGTTTAAAAACTTATCAGAGAACATTTTCGAAGACCGATTTTAGATTTTCCATAGAAACATCATCATCTGCCTAGCCTTTTCCCAACTATGTTGGGGTCGGCTTCCAGTCTAACCGGATGCAGCTGAATACCAGTATTTTACATTGAGCGACTGCCTATCTGACCTCCACAACCCAGTTAGTACTGGGTAATACGATACCCTTTGGTAGGACTGGTTGTCAGACTTTTTAGGCCACTGACTACCTGTAACGACTGTCAAAGATCTACAGATGACAGCCGAGATCAACGGCTTAACGTGCTTTCCGAGGCACGGAGGAAACTCGGTATGTAATGGGCGGTCACCCATTCACAGACCAACCTAGGTACGGCTCAACCTAAAGATCGACCCCGAGCGGCTGTTATTATTTAGCCACGATAGAAACAGAAATTCCTAATTATCTTTTTTTTTTAAAGACATTTCGAAAATGTTCTCTGATACTTATGTATCCTACTTATGCGTATGAGGTTTCATTAATATCGGTTCAGTCATTTCGAAAAAAAGGACTTTGAAGTTTGTATGAAATGCCGTAAGTCGTAAACGCTCAAAGACCGATACGAAACTCCCTATGTTCAACGCGACATGAGGCCTATGCATTGGACTTCATTCGGCTGATACGATGGTGATGATGACGAAGTCAGCAGTTCTTTGGTGCTATATGCTGTCCTTAGATGGTTTCTTGGGTGACTATATTGTCTTAAGCAAAAGTTGTGCGTTGTTTCGACGTTTGAAGGGCAAATTGATCGAGGTTAGGTAGAATAATCTTTAATGCACATATCTGATGAACTGACTTGCAAGTTACCGGATATTGATGTGCTTGAACTTATAAAATGTCATCATTCTCTTGCCCTTATCCCAATTCATTTGGGGTCGGCGCAGCATGTCTTCTTCTTCCATACTTCTCTATTACTCGTCATCTCGCCAGACACCTCCTTTCTTGCCATATCATTCTTTACAAAGTTCATCCATCGTTGAACTTATAAAATGAAATTGGGAGAAAGTCATAGGTACCACAAATGTCTAGATACACATTATTGACAGGAACAGGAACTATGTAGACAATTTGCATGCAAGACCCGAATCGATTGTACCATTGTCTAAGTAATTTAATATCCGAACAAATAGACTATTGTACCTAATTGAATTTGACATTTGAAACACTCGTGTTATTGATTTCACTTTTTAATTTGACAGATGAGAGAGAGAGATTTCTTCTATTGAACTTTGATTTACATACGAATTGTTACAACATCCTCTACACTAGTCCTTTTTTTCCAGTCCCGCAGCCCTGGCAGGCATCGGCCCTTGCGGACCTCTACTTATTTGCTGACATCTTTTTGAGGCGCACGTGGAACACTAACGCGCCGTCGACACGGCCTGTCGTCATAAGACGGCCGGACGGCGAGCTGGACTCGCCGTCTACAGGCCCGCGCCTACGGTGGCCGGGAGCCACCACGTGACCCCCGACGCCCAGGGCGTCTCCCGCGGCGACTGGGACGTGAGGTTCTTTCCCTCTCACGTCCCGCCACCTCCTTCACTAGTATGACTGCTTCGCAGAAGGAGGTAACGGCTTCCCATTCGCTCTCGCTCCGGACCATGGCTTGAACCAAGGCCGGACGCGAGAGATCGCCGCCGCCAATCGCCGCTACGAGGACACGGCGGTGCTCCGCCCAAGCGGGGCAGAACTCCACGGTGTGCTCCACCGTGTCCTCCGGACGATCCTCGCAGTGGAAACACCCAGGCGTTTCCTCCCGCCCGATTCGGTGCAGGAACCTCCCGAAACAACCGTGTCCGGTGAGGACCTGCGTCAGGCGGTAGGTGAGGGCGCCGTGGCGCCTCTCTAGCCACTCCTCAAAGAGGGGACTTATCGCCACTATGGTGGCGTGCCCTGCACGGGGTTGCGATAGTCGCTCTCTCCATGTCGCCATGAGATCACGCCGGAGGTCTGTTCGCTGAGCGGCAATTTGCCGCGGCAGCGGAGTTTCCCCCCGACGTAGTGCCACCGCGCGCCATTCGTGCAGGCATGCGAGGACTATCGCCTCCAGATCCCATGGCGGCAATCCGGCAAGGAGGCTAGCCGCTTCGCCGGAGATCGTGCGGTACCCCCGGATTAGCCTTATGGCTATTACCTTTTGGGGCGCGTTCAGGTAGTGGGCGGCTTGCCGCCTCAAAGAACGCGCCCACACCGGGGCCCCGTAAAGGGCCATGGACCGCACGACCCCTGCGTAGAGCCTCCGGCAGAAGGCGTTTGGACCCCTCAGGTTGGGCAAGAGCCGCTTGAAGGCAGCCCCTGTCCGTTCCAGTTTGGGAGCCAAACGTCGGAAATGCTCCACGAAGTTCCACCGGCTGTCGAAGCGCCTACACTTAACATTTGCACTTGGGACCACTATGGTCCTGGATTCAATCGTCAGATTGAGTAAAGTCTACTGGGTTTTTTATTCAGTAATTCTTAGTAGCAGTGTTTAGATAAGATATTCTTCGAAGCAGACGGAGACTGGCTGCTACTGAATGACGCAAAAAGTAGTCCCTTACACTTACCACGAAACTAACATAAATATTATGACGAAATGTGGGAGTACCTACCTACACCTACTATACCACGGCATATCCTTTCGGGAAAAACAACGGAGATGATATGTTCGTGGCTAAATAATAACAGCCGCTCGGGTCGAACTTTAGGTTAAGCCGTGCTTGGCTAGGTTTGTCTGTGGATGTGTGACCACCCATAACATACCGAGTTTCCTCCATGCCTCGGAAAGCACGCCAAAGCGTTGGTCCCGGCTGTCAATTGTAGATCTTTGATAGTCGTTACAGGTGGTCAGTGGCTTGAAAGTTTGACAACCAGTCTTACCGAGGGACTTTGTATTACCCAGTACTAACTAGGTTGTGGAGGTCAGATAGGCAGTCGCTCCATGTAAAATACTAATATTCAGCTGCATCCGGTTAGACTGGAAGCCGACCCCAACATAGTTGGGAAAAGGCTAGGCAGATACTGATGTATCTACTAACAGTTTACACCAACAACATAAACATTTTAAATTGAGTTGCACTGTTGAATGATTGATATCAGAAGTGGGACTACAATATCGACCAATTAACAAGAATAACATTGACATTAATAAGTAAAATCGATCAAACAGACATACGACACACGGAACTCCTTGGAGAAATATCTTCATTATGTTCACAAGTTAACGACGAGTCGTGTGAAACCTTGTCTTAACTGTCATATCTTCCTGAACACGTATACGCGACGTATTTGTTTAAAACATGTTTGTGTTTTATATATGAGCTGATGTTTATGTTTAAGTCTGTTTGCTTAAGTATTATTGGTTATTGTCATTATTGATTTAGCTAAAGACTTGGTCTTTTAGCTAGGTAGATAAACTTGTTGCAAATTAAACGTATTTAAATCATATGAGATGGGCAGTTCGGGCCGTTTTGTTTATTTAAAATTTAAATTCAGAAGTGGTATGTACGCAGAATTTATGACACAAGGCATGACATTCTCGACCAGTCAAGCCTTTGGGTTAAATCGGTCAGCATTTTGGTATTACTTCATACGATTGTTTGTGGTTGTAGTTCAGTCCAGTACATGATTGGGAGCAATGTTAATCGTTAGTGATTTTGTCCAACCACTCCGTAGCAATCTGGACAGCAGCTGGACAGCAAGAGAGAAGATATGGCATATCCTGTGTTGGTGCACCACACTTGCTTTGTGGCCGAAATGGGTCGATTATACCCCATCTAGACAAATTGAATCGGCAGCCGGCCGGGGCTGCGGGACTGTTCCGGAGCTGCGGGACTGTTCGAAAGAGATACCGCGGCCCTAGAACACAAAGGGCAAAGAAGGAACATGGATGGGTTTTAGTCAGTAGAAGTCTGATACTCCCTTCCACTCCGCCCAGAGCGTGAGGGATCATTTGATGACATCCTATCCGAAAAAAAAAGCGGCCAATTTCACCACGCAGTGTGTTCAAAGATTTCCGTATCGGCCACCTATGGTTATTTAGGGTCCCTGAAAACTTAAAAAAGAATTCAATCACCTGATATACCTACCAAAATCTAGATAAAACTTGTTATTAACCTTGGAAGCCAAGGTGCGTCATAGAATCAGGATACTAATCTCTTTATAAGTTACAGGCTCCAACAGTCACCATACTGGCTGTAAAATATAATTAATTTTAAGAAACATGATACCACCTTGTTTGGGCGAAATTAAGTAGGTACCTAACTATCTATACATATGTGTGATAACCGCAAGATGATGTCAAATGAACAAAACGATGAGAACAAACCTGAATGACAAGAAATTTACCGATGTCATCCACATTCTAAGAAATGGTGGCGCAAGGTCTGAAGAAATAAGGAAGTATAGGTAGTTTAACGCACCTGTTATGCTACTGGTAGGTAAAGCAGATGTTAAAATTAAATAAATGTAGGGTTTTTCCAGGTTTTGCCGCCATTTTTCTGGACGTGTACCCTCTGGGTTTAAAATGGCTGCTTTAGCAATATCATAATAGGACAATAATATGAATTACAGGTATGGTTCGCAGGTCTGCTGGAAGAGATTTCGAATGAAATAAGCAGTACCTTTGTGCTCTTCTATCTTAATGTTATGTCTTGTTGAGTATTTTGTGTGTACATAAATAAATAATTTCGTTAAAATTCGTAAAATGGTTCGTAAATTGACAATTCATAATAATTAACTGTCATCATCTGCCTAGCCTTTTCCCAACTATATTGGGGTCGGCTGCCAATCTAACCGGATGCAGCTGAATACCAATATTTTACATGGAGCGACTGCCTATCTGACCTCCACAACCCAGTTAGTACTGGGTATTACGATACCTCTTGGTAAGACTGGTTGTCAGACTTTTTGGACCACTGACTACCTAACGACTGTCAAAGATATACAAATGACAGCCGGGACCAACGGCTTAACGTGCTTTCCGAGGAACGGAGGAAACTCGGTATGTAATGGGCGGTCACCGATCCACAGACCAACCTAGGCAAGCACGGCTTAACCTAAAGTTCGACCCGAGCGGCTGTTATTATTTAGCCACGAGCTCCTCCATAATAATTAACTATGTCTGTGACCATTTTAAGCATTTTAACATGATTCCTATTATTAACCTATTATGATTGTGCTGGAGGCCTAGGCATCCAGATGACAGCGATGTGGAGTTTATTTGTAGTTGGTACATGAATCTTTTGGCGCATGACTTTCTTCGAAATTACCGCCGCTATATTGTTTTCTTCAAATTTCCACAGACAATTTCAAGATAGTTTCACAGCAGCCATGTCATTCGCCAAAAGATCTATACAGCACGCTAAGAGTACTTTGTAAAAGTAAGTACCATTTTAAAACTGCTGAAGGCACTGAATGTTATTGTTAGCCTGTGTCATCCCACTGCTGGGCAAAGGCCTCTCCCCATGACTTCCAAATCCTCGATCCAGGGCCAATAGGGTTGTTGGCTCTGTCCACCTCGTCCCGCCATTTCCTGCGAGGTCTACCACGGCGCCTTCTGACTTTTTTAAAGCACTTGTATTGATCTATTTCCCAAGTTACATATTTGTTGGGACGAGCCCACTTATCGGGCATCAATAAAGAATCTGAGCTATTAAAGAATTCCTGATCAAAATAAGCCGAGCCCGACCTGAGGATCGAATCCAAGACCCCAAGCTGAGCATTCGCACTTGCGACCTCTAAACCAACGAAACAGTCATATTATCGGAAGTACTGGTATTACCATGAAATTAGAGATTTTGTAGGAAAAGCTGATCGATCAAATGAAGGCTGTACGAAAACAATCAAGGCTTGCTCACAATATAGGGAAGATGGAAACGGAAGCTACAAAGACGTCAAACTGACTTCCGGTCGCTACTTCATTTCGAAAAAAGAATTTTATGTAAGGATACGCTTAAAATTAATTTTGTCTTGAGGTTTTTTTATTGTCTTTGCAAAGAAATTGGTAGTTGCTTTGAGTTACGTGTGACAGTTTCGTTTAAAATTGATATTTAAATATCTCTTTGTCACCGCTTGATGTCGACATGATATCTTTCACCATTTCTGCATATGCATATCCTTTTAGTGATTTTACTCTATTCAGATTTAATAATTAGTTTCAGCAAATCTGACAGACTGCCTGATTGGTCAAGTGGTCGAAAGGGCTACTGATGAGCAATAGGTTCTGGGTTCAATATCTGTAGTTCCTGAGTAGCAGCTGATGGTAATAGGCGTCGTCCTGTATTATATGGGACTTAATGTATAACTGGCGAAATGTGAGTATACTATACGGGTGGAAGCATCTTTGCACAAACGGTTACCACGTATTCAGTACAGTCAAGAACACCAATATGTAAACACATAACAACTTCTAAAAGTGTTTTTCCCCTACTGTTCTGATTAAAATTTCATGTTGTTACGAACATAGTATTCTGGAACTCATATTTTTATGAAAAAGATGATATCTCCAATTTACAATTGTTATTTCTCAAGAAAATTGCTTTTAAATTTAGGAAAGTGTATACTTATTGGTGTTCGTGACTATACATCATTCTGAGCTTAAAATACACCTCTGCTGAACCCTACCGGAATAACAGGCGTGACGCGAACAATCGCGCAGTTACCCTGAATTCTCACCTATTTATTTTAACACAAGTTCCCGGATATGACGACACTGCAACTTCTAATGAATTCGCATGACTAAAACACAACGCATAACTTAATAATAACTTAACTTAATTAACCTTTGAAAAAATATAAATAATAATACAAGCAGATATTTTTTTCTTAAATTCTACTGGTATTCTGTTGCATCCGGTTAAACTGGAAGCTGACTCCAAAATGGGAGGAAAAGACTAGACTGATGACGACTGTTTTCTTCAGGGGCTGTTCGAGAATTTAGCAACTCACTTCGCGAACGTAGCTAATCTGCTGTTTCCAGTGATGACGTTCGTACTACATTTATTTAACGAGTTTCTTGCCCGTTCTTCTCCATAGAGATCTACGTTAGGGAATGGGCAACTACAGTACTTTCACAGTTTTTATGCCTTGTGACTGGGACTGCAGCTATATTTCACTGTTGTCTTTGTTTCGACAATTCAAAAGTGCCTGTAACAGGCCTACTTGAAATAAATGCTTTGATTTTGATTTTTAACCGTCATGTCAGTCAAGGAAACTTTAATCTGACCACCGTAAGGACTATTCCTGTTTGCAGAGCCGGGCCGCTATAAACACTTTAAAACTTTCTCTTCTTTGGTCCTATTTTTTTTTTCGTTCCTATTGGTCTAAAAAACCCTTTTTAGACCAATAGGAACGAAAAAAAAATAAACAAACATCTGTGAAGAAGTCCTTTTTTTTATTTTTTCGGATGGGAAATCATCAAATGACCCCCCCACTCTGGGCGGAGCGGAAGGGAGTGTCAGACTTGTACTGACTAAAACCCATCCATGTTCCTTCTTTGCCCTTTGTGTTCCAGGGCCACGGTAATCTGTGAAGAGCCTGAGTTTTTCTTTTAAACATTTCATTAATATAATAAAAAAGCGAGCATATTTTTCGGTTTACTGCTATTGGTCCGCACAAAAAGGGTATTTTTTTTTTGTTTTAATACTATTGGTTAGCACGGAAATCATATGTGGTCATTGTGTGCACGGGATTTTGTTTTAAAAATGAGCAGATTCAAGATTTAGTAATAGTACAGTCGCCAGCGTATCAAGTTACCACAAACTGTCAAATGTTCTGACTTAATTTTGAACTTAACCACCAACATTTTATGGTTTAAAATCATTTGGAGAAATTTGACAATTTGTGGTAACTAGATGTGCTGGCGACTGTACAATAGTGATACATAGATGGACTTAATGCCACAAGGCATTCTTTACCAGTCAACCAACAATAGTGTGATAGATAAAATATAGTGTATAGAATCACATTAGTAGAGTTAACTTTTTACTGCCTCGATAGATTAGTGGTAGCAAGCGCGACTGCTGAGCATGAGGTCCTGGGTTCAATTCGAGCAAAGTGTTATTGGGTTTTCCCTTCAGGAATTTCTCAATAACAGTCACGGAGTCTGGACTTGTGCCCGGTTGATGGCAATAGGCTCGCCCTCTATTACATGGGCCTTAAACATAACTGGCGAAATGTGGGTACACCTATACCTAATCCTTCGGGAATCATTAGGCGTGATGTTATATTATGTTATGTTAGTTACCATTTTAATTACAGTTTCAGAATTTTCCAGAATAAAGAACAATATGCACACAATAATTATGCAATAGCTCCGCTAAACTTCTAATAAAGACCTGCTACAATTGAAGCACCTCGATTATTTAACTGCAGGCAATTATCGCGTGTGCATTATTTCGTTCGGCTGATCGTAGCGGCCTGAATACCTACCCCTGACCGGTTGCGCACACGCAGCGGTTGTGAACGTTATTTGTTTCAGTAGGTGTGGTGGTTACGTGCTTAAGGAGTAGCTGGAGTATCGGTAACTAACTGGTATTTTTTTGGAGTATTGAAAAACTTGTTAGTATTAAAGTGTTATTGGGTTTTTCCATTAGGAAGCTTCAGTTCTCAGTAGCAATCACTGAGTCTGGCTTTGTGCCCGGTTGATAGCAATAGGCTCGCCCCCTATTACATGGGATTTAAAAATAACTGGCGAAATGAAGTTGTACTATTAGGAACAGCTCTGCCTAACCCTTCGGGGATTACAGGCGTTTATGTGATGCTAACGTAACATCTTAAATGTTGTAGATGTGGACGAAGCAAAAAGAGTTCTATCACCATCATCATCATTTCAGCCGAAAGACGTCCACTGCTGGACATAGGCCTCCCCCAAGTGTCGCCACATTGACCGATCGCGTGCGTCTCGCATCCAGCGGATCCCCGCAACCTTTACCATGTCATCGGACCACCTAGTGGGAGGCCTTCCAACGCAACTTCTTCCAGTTCGCGGTCGCCACTCCAGAACTTTCCGGCCCCATCGGCCATCCGTTCTGCGGGCAATATGCCACTGCCACTTAAGTTTGGCTATTCTTCGGGCTACATCGGTAACCTTGGTTCTCTTACGGATTTCCTCATTTCTGATTTGATCACACAAGGAAACTCCGAGCATAGCCCTCTCCATTGCCCTTTGGGTGACTTTAAGCCTTCTGATGAGGCCCATTGTGAGCGACCACGTTTCGGTCCCGTATGTAATCACTGGCAACACACACTGGTCATAGACTTTCGTCTTGAAAAGAGTTCTATAGTGACCGTTATAGGCGGTAGGTAGTTTATTTATGTATTTAATGATGTTGGTAATATACGGTTAAAAGGCCAAGCCACAAGTATCAATCAAGGAGTAGTAAGTTCGCACATTACAATTTGAATGATTGACGGGAACTTACTCCTGGAGCCAGAGTAACTAAGTGGAGGTTCGAGGAGTTACTGTTTTTTTTGTACACTAAATAGGCTTGCGGTTGGCCGCAACTTGCCTGATAGGAAGCGATGATGTAGCCTAGAATGGAGCACGCTTGCCTAGAAGAAACTGATTCACTCGAACTTTGAAGGCAATCAGTCTGGCTCTTTGTGTAAGAACATCGGAATCGAAAACTTGGTAGCTCGAAACAGGAAATGGATAAGTCTGCGTCATTTCTCTGCAGATTACGGGCCAGCTCCAACCCTATCCTGAAGACTTTAAGCAGGGAGGTGCGACTCTCCTATACAGGGTGTTTGATTAAACGTGGGCAATAAGGGACTAAAGTACTCATAAATATGAGCAACATTTACTATGGGGCTAACTATGAAAAATGATTTAAAAAATCTATCGAGTTACGCGATGTATGGATCAGCCGATATTTTTTTTGCAATTTCATGGTCGGTCCCATAGTAACAGTTGCTTATTTTCATGAGTACGACACGTCCCTAAAGTTTTGTCCACGTTTTAAAAGAACACCCAGTATATGGGGCATAGATGCATCTCGATCAACAAGCTTGTGTCTAAATAAATAATAAATTCTAACTAATGTTAGTTAGAATTTATAATTTATTAATTTCATTTAACCTTCTATGGATATTGCTTTCCAAAATAAAAGTTTTCTTATTTTTTTTTCTATTTTGTAAAATAATTGTGTAAGTTGAAAAATAAAACACTTACTGAGTTTCAAGAACTTTGTAACCTCATACAATTATGATAAAACTTTGTGGAAAAAAAAAACATTGATATAAATACAATAGTCTGCAGCACCTTAAGCATCACTTGCTCTCATGCTCCAGGTTAGTTTGTTACACAATAAAGATTTTCCACTAATTCGATTTAGGAGCAAGGTTAGCATTCCAACAATGATTGATAAATCCGCAACGCTGATAATATTGAAGTAAATGTTCATTTCCGTTGCTTTTCAGCAGTATCGTGATAGTCGATAGACATATGATATCATTATGTATGATTAAATCATATTTTAAATTTCTTATATATTTTTATCGAATATCTGACAATTAACGGTAGCAACTCGTAACATGATAACTTGACTTTTAAGTACAGGTACAGTCACGAGCACAACTTAAAAACATTTTTCGCGATAAATAACGATTGTAACTTGGAGATAGGATCCTTTTCATAAAAATATGAGTTCCACAATACAATGTGCGTAACAAAATGAAATTTTAATCAGTACAGTAGGAGAAAACACTTTTAAAATTTGTTAAGTGTTTAAATATTAGTAGTACATACAGATAAATAATTCGCCGAAATCTGAAGACGTACAAAGGTCTTCGATATTCAAAATCGCGTTATAGAACTCAAATGCAATATGGCTGGGCACCTAGCAAGGCGTGGTGATGACTGTGGAGCAAAGCTGTGACCGAGTGGGAAATTCAGGCTGCAGATGATGATAGCGATGATGATGACATACAGCACATTATTAATTTACTGAAAAGCAAAGATGATAATGTGTCAACGTTATCAGATCGCGCAGAAAATGCGCTTGGACTTGAGAACCTGCTCCTTGTTTTGGTCAGTAAAAACTCAACAATGCTGAATACGACCGGATGGAACCTAGGTTCTTAGCAGTTCTGCTTACGACTAATAAACTAAAACAATATTAGTCATCATACAAAATGGGTTTTTTTTCTAAAGTATATTTTATGAACTGAAAACGAGAATTTGAGGAAAAATCTAAACGGGAAGGAAATAATTTATTATTCTATTAAATAAATATTCTATATATTTTTTCAATTCAATAATAAATATAATAACACAACTGGGTAATTCTTTGAATTATGGCAAAAAATTAAAACACAAAAATACATATTGTATTTTATGGCCTCCCGTTGATGTCTTTTATAGGAACGACTTTAACAAACTCCTGTTTTTTTTTTTGGTTTTTTTAGTACTCTGTTGACAAAGTTTTATGTTATTTAAATTATGATAATGGATTTTAGCATCATTTAATTAAATTATTAACGTTCGTTATTTTGGATTTAATGTATTAGTTCCAAGAAACACTTTAGAATCTCGGTATAGGAAATGTGAAGGAGAACATAAAATACTTAAATAATTTTAATGATTCATTAAAAAAGGCTTTAATTAGGTTTTTTGTTAATGGTCTGACTTCCCCGAGATCTATTTTTTAATCATTTAAATTCATTCATATCACTCACGTATCCGTTGCACTGCTTCTTCTTTTCGTATCAATGATAAATCTATAATCATATATTGTTTGGCCGCAGAGGTTGGTCACGTTGCGGCGTCAGAGGAATTGTTTAGTTCGTCAAGAGTGCAGGAATGGTCATTTGGGAGTTTTGGGACACTCCAGCAGCCGGTATATGGTTCGATCAGGGTACCACACTGGCCATTCATCTTTTCATTCATCGTTTCTTTCAGTGACCTCGTGTGGCACTCAAATATCGTGTTTTTTTGTGCAGCCAGACTTTTTCAAATGGGTCAAAACTGTTTTGTGGTCATTAATCAGTTCCTCGGCTATGTCTTAACTACTTATATGCCGATTTTGCTCCAAGTTTTTTTTTTAAAATGGCATCGACTTTATCCGTATAAGGGCGACCAGAGCGAGCTCTTCTCTCAATCTTTGACATCAAAATTCCCGGGCTAAAAACGCTTGAACCAACTTTGAGCTTACTGACATTGCATTGGGTACATAAACGTCACAATTTTTTTTTTCGCGGCTTGTGTCGCATTTTTCCCTTTTTTGTAATAAAACTTCAAAATCTATCGAATTTCTTCGTAAGATTCACTCATTTTGACGGACATAAAAACAATTAAAAAATAGCGCGAAAGTGTAAATATAGGATTTATTGATATTAAAACCAGCCAGATACAAACAGTACCAAAGAGATTTTTATTTATTTATTTAAACTTCAAGTACAAGAATGGTACATAGGCGGACTTAATGCCACAAGGAATTTTCTACTAGTCAACCTTAGGGTCAAATAGGACAGCCTTGTGATAGAGAACAAAAAATAAATAAGAAAAATACCATTTTGTTAACATAAATTTATACACATTTAATAGGTACTTACTAATACATATATACAGATAAAATTAAATAAACTAATATAATATTATAATACATACAAATAGTCCGAAATACGAGAAACCTTATAATAATTACTATGACTATCAGTAATAGTGGTAGTGGTGTTAGTATTTTTCTTCAATTTTATACATACAAAATACGAAAAGACGTTTTCCCCGACCTATTATTTTACCATTTATAAGAAAAGGCATTAAAAACTTGGAAGTCTATGGTTCGGTCTTCCCCTTGGCCAATTTTTTCGTTATAAAAAATAAATTAGTCACATCCGTTGCACTAATTTTAAGATAATATTCAGAGCTATAAAATATAAATTATTTAGTTCATTAATATACAAAACAAAACTATACTTTAATTAATAATAAGAAAAACAATAAATTGTCAGGTTCAACTATAAAAACATTATTATTAAAGTATTTCAATTTTATTCAGCTCAGACAAGTTCCAAGAAAGTAGGCCTTTTTTATTAAAATAAATAATAATACAATATTTTTCTAATAATATTGTATACCTTATGAAAGTATTAAGCCATTAGGCATTAAGTCCGCCTATGTATCACTATTGTATATGAAGTTTAAATAAATAAATAAAGTAAGAAAGAAAAACTTTTTTTTTGCAGATTCAAGAGCTTTGAAAACACATTGGAAGTAAGGGCAACTGTTCAATCGTGTTGTCATTCATTTTTAGTTTGGGGCCCCTCATAATCTTATATTCGTAAGTGATACGTAGATGTCACAATAGTTATATAAAATTAAAAATATTGTTTATGGTTTACTAGTCTAGTGCAATTAGACTATAAGGGGTGGAACGGATTTTCATGGGACTTTTTTATTGAGCTCCTAGAGAAGTGGAGAAGAAAGACGACTAATTTTTCGTCCACTCATCTCTGAAAAAGCATGAGTTACCAATTTCAAGAGAAATCTTTGTCTCAAATTCGATATTTTAGAAATAATTTAAGAAAATAGGAAATTAAAAAAAAATACTTGAAATATGCATTACATCGACCACAATGAACAAAGAAACAGACCAATTTGGCATTTAATAGATGCACGCAGGTCACACTATTAGGCCACAATATGAATTCGTCGTTTCAAGTTATCCATAAACGAAAAAAAAAAAATGCAAAGGAAATTGAAAACGGACGGCACAGTTGGCGCAGTGGCTGAGCGATTGGCTGCTGCGATGCGTGTCGCGGGTTCGATCCCCGCACGGAACAAATATTTGTATGATCTACAGGTAGTTGTTCCGGGTCTGGCTGTTTGTGTATGTGAGTTTAAATGTTTGTAAACGCACCCACGATACAGGAGAAATTCCTAGTGTGGGGTAACGTTTTTTTTTAAAAAATAAATAAAATAAAATAAAAAGTCGCGAGCGGAGAATTTTTTTTTAACTTTCTTCTCCACTCTAGGAACTTAATAAAAAAGTCCCATGAAAATCCTAGCACTACTACTTAAAACTTCGTTCCGCCTTTTGAGTATTTTTTGTCTAATTGCTCTCGGCTATACTGTCAGTGTAGGTTATTAAATGTTACACACACCCTCAACTCATTTAACAGAGTAGATTTTGGCATACAATAAAACGTCTAATGTTGAGAAAAAAAATAAACAATAACCTGGTCTTTGCAGTCGTGCAGTCAGGTATTAAATATCCGAAACTAAAAATAGCTATCTAACAGTGCCAAGTTCCAATAACCTCCGAATGAAAACCCTGCCTAACGGGAAACGGGACCCGATCCAGCAGGTAAGGTTCAGGTTCCATTTTCAAAAAGCCGTCGCGCCCCACTCTTGAAAAGCGAAGGTTTTATTACGTGGGGAGGCGCGCGCGCTCGCCAGTCACCCGCTCGCCGTCGCAAGCGCCGTACGCGCCGCGCGGCATTAGTTTTCCCACATACACGGAAAAATTGTGTCGCGAGTGCGTTTGAACCTTAAAAAAAAGACCCTGTGCCCATTCACCCAATGAAGGATTATGTGCATGGCTGGCAAGTGTTTCAACTGTGATTTTCTCTACGTCAGTGCCCCCGGCCCTCCCTCTCCACGTTAACCCTTACACGGTGAGTATCAGTTATTATGCAACTCGGAACTGTTGCTGAAAGTTGCGAAAGGATTTTTGTTGAAATATCCGCCATTCCGCCCGGGGCGCTAATGGACGCCTTATTAGAATATACTTAAATAAAATGCAACATACGTCCGCCTCTTATGTATTTGTATGAAATGACTGTTCGATACCGATCCGGTTTTTTTTTTCGTCATAGATATAGCTTTATTTAATAGGTTTCCCGTCTGATTTGAAGGTCATAGAAGCGTGAATGTTGTGTAAATATTTATTTGAACTAGTAAGTAAACAAAAAATCTTTTTTTTTTCACAATATATTTCATCCATCATCCTTAAAATACGAAAACATTTTTTTTTCGGAGAATCTCCGAGCCCAAATCGCAAAACAAATATTTAAATGCTAATAAAATCAGGTGTTATAAGCATTAACACATTTAATTTATGAACAAAAGGATGTGTAACCTGACACCCTTAGGTCCTACTATTGTTACACACTTAATACTCGCTCGGACGTAAAACGATTATATATCCACATACATAGTTGGTCTTACCCAACAAGATAGTTGAGCAATTACTTCGTTAAACAGTGTTTGTAAATAAAAATGCAATCGGTAACTCCGTTGTTAAGTGTTCAACATTTCAACTTCGTTTGTTGGCAAAAAACTTGATTTAAGTACTAAGGATATATTGCAGTGTATTTTTTAATACGATGTTTTTTTTTAGATTAAATACTCAAGTACTGTTCCTGGCAAAAATACTAATAGCACTCAAAGTTAATTATAGTCTAACCTAATTAATAGTCTTCTAGTGTATTTAATTGAAAACCGTGAACCTTTGCTCTGGTACGTACTTTACTTGATATCATTAGGGTGAACACTTTAAAAGCAAAACCAGAACCTTTATGAGATCACTGTCTTGACCGTCTGTCACAGACGTTTTTTTGAGGCCTATGCAACGTAGGAATTTGAATTTCTATATAAAGTACAGATTGCCAGCGAATGACAAATTTTTTTTTTCTTAATTTAAATTAAGTAGCTTTTAACGTCCTGCTTAACTATATTGCGAGTAGCTCTGTACATACAATTATACATAAAGTAGTGTAGGTAACAAATAAGTTTGCTGAAGCTAAGTGATATGTTATAAACATATTATTATTCAATATGTATGAATCTCTTCTTTAAGCATTATGTTTGATTATGTTACAAGGATCTTTAAGTGATACTAGTAACTTGAAACTCTTTACATAAAATATAAATTTTATTTAAAATGGTATATGGTAATAAATAATTAAAGAGGGAAAAACTAAAATAAATAATAGAGAATATATTTAAATAATATTATATATTCAATCATTATGTGCTCGCAAAAGTTAATCAAATATATCAAATAATTAACCATTCATGTCATAGAGAATACATTATTTTCCTTTAAATCAATATTTTATATTAAAAACTACTTTGATTTGAAAACACAAATCGAGTTACAATAGTACCCATAACTCAGAGCAATATGTCGATCGTAACATGGAGTTTCGATTAAAAACAAAATAATTTATTTATACTTTTTATCGAAAAAAAAAACTGTCGTTTCTAATGTTATTTTAAATATTTTATTGATTCTATAATCCGGTCACTTGTAGAACCTGTATGACAACCTTTGAACTATAAAGGTGCCTCTATCAGGTTCAAATTCTCTGCGAATTTTTTTTTGCGAGTAGAATGTCTTTTTGTCGAGAGAAGCGGTAGCATTCTCATCTTCTGTGTTAACACTTGCGCTACGAAAACAAAATTATCTAGTCAAAGTTCTAGTGAATCGGTTACTTCTAGGCAAGCGTGCCACCACCCTAGGCCGCATCCTCGCTTCACATCAGGCGAGTTGCGGCCAAACACAAGCCTATTAGTATTAAAAAAAATACCTTTTCTGCTACGATAAGGACTGTCAATGTCAAATTGTTACCACAGATGTGTAATTGACTGTATGAGTTAAGTACAAGGCTTTTCACAAGTTTTCCTAAGAAAAGCGGAACTTCCCAATTTGACAAATTTCACATCAAAACCTAGTTTATTTACTTTTAATAATTAACTAAAATAGAGGTTATCATCATGAGTAACTGTTGATGAAGTAAAAATAAAAAAGCGTTGAGGGCGAAAATGCCATACTGTTCTTATATTATGATCGTAAAATTAAAGGTA
The DNA here is from genome assembly GCA_963576755.1 of Noctua janthina. Taxonomy (NCBI): domain Eukaryota; kingdom Metazoa; phylum Arthropoda; class Insecta; order Lepidoptera; family Noctuidae; genus Noctua; species Noctua janthina. Next base: position 8,998,566 of record OY755068.1, on the reverse strand, counting down.
ATTGAATAATATAATCGATAAAGTATTAATCAAATAGGAAGGTAAACTCACTAAAGTAATCATCTGTCGTCTGACGTTTGATGAATAGTCTTTAATGTGACTGGAAGATGACATCTGTTAGATCGGCTTTTTTTTTTTTCGGATGGGAAATCATCAAATGACCCCCCCATTCTGGGCGGAGCGGAAGGGAGTATCAGACTTGTACTGACTAAAACCCATCCATGTTCCTTCTTTGCCCTTTGTGTTCCAGGGCCACGGTATCTCTTTCGAACAGTCCCGCAGCCCAGATAGGCTTTCTTCAACTAAGTTATCGTTTTTGTACTGAATAATGTTTTGTTTGAAAACAATTAACATTTTAACTTTAACTATTACTAAGTAGTCATAATTTCAGTGACGATGCTAATTTCTTGTTTAAGACTGCGAGACTGCGTTTTGAGTGTTATTATGGCAATTCGAGTGTTAGAAAAAAAGTGGAAAACCCGTACTAAAGTTAAATATTGACGAGAGATTCAACCGTGAGTTTTACAAAACAAACTTTTTGAGAAAACTGAAGAAGATATGTGTTTATTTTAGAAAATGATTCAGATATTGATAGTTCCTTTGTGTTAGGACATAAGTTTTTCTGTTGAAAGCGAGATATTATCTCGTATCTAGTATCTAAATAGGCATGTCGGTTTTGAATTTCTGACTTCATCCATGAACACTGATAAGGATAACTTTATTTTTTTCTTCTTACATTTTAACTCGTCCATTTTCATGATTTTTAAAACCAATTTTATAAATTATATGGGGTTACTGGTCACGATCCTAGAAAAAGATTTTATAACAAGTTATGTCCTTTAATTTTTTTTTTTGTATTAGGGATGTTTAAAAATAAAACAATGTTGGTATGAATGAGTCCTAATGCCGGCATCGTTTGGCTCCATCACAGTGTTGACTCCGTCTGTCTTGTATAAATATTTAAGGACCTGTGGTGTCAAGCGGATTCTGTTGTTTGGCCAATTCGCGTTACATCATCATTAATAGGGCAGTATACGAGATTTCCTTCGAAAATAGACCCAGATTTAAGAACTACCTGGCATTAAAAAAAAATCGACGCCGACCTTCCATTTTACACATGGTTAGAGAGATTTAAAACTTTCGACAAAGAGTGGAAGATTTAAAATTACACTTAAAGATCAAAATGACATAATACATATTTTGGAATGACGTACTGTCTTAGGTAGGTACCTATTTGGTAGTTTGCAAAAAAGATAACCACGAAGTCTAACCACAATCTGTTAATGAAAATAAACACTAAGTTTTAATTTTACACCAAAGTATACATTGACCTTTTGTCAAAAACGTGCACTAATTTTGAAAAGTAATACTGGCTTGATTTTTAAAAGACTAAACTGGCGTTATGTCTACATTCAAAAATAATTCCATTCTTATTTGTTCTTTTTTTGATTTAAACAGTTGACAGTCTGCACTGGTCTTGCAGTTGTACAAAACAAGTATCTTTTGTCGCGTGGCCCTAATCAGATAGTTCTGATTATGGCCTGACGCCGCCATCTTGTATTTTCAATACAACTTCCCAACTTTTACAGACATATTCACAAAAGTTTACCAACAGTGCTTTCTTGATAATGTCATTTAAGTGCCAAAATAACCACGCTACACTTTAATAGCACAAGCCACGGTTGATCAATTCATAGACAAGTAATTTCCACAAAAAACATCTACGAACATCCTTTCGGCGATAACCTTTAATGGCCTTAATTTACTTGTCATCACATCTTAATGATTTACGTTAATGTCCTGACAGCCGGTTTGGTCAAGTGTTTATGTAGTGTCAAACTTTTGATTATATTTGTAGCAATACGCTTGCGGGTATTGGAGATTTTCCATGGAAAATATGTTCAGGGCAGGCATTCTCGAATGTTTTTCAATGATATTATTGTGCACACTTTTTTATACCTTATATGAGCAAAGGTAAGCTAAACTGACAAATTATTGTACTACTGAAATACTGTTTTCTATATTATTCATCATCTGCCTAGCCTTTTCCCAACTATGTTGGGGTCGGCTTCCAGTCTAACCGGATGCAGCTGAATACCAGTATTTTACATGGACCGACCGCCTATCTGACCTCCACAACTCAGTTAGTACTGGGTAATTCGATACCCCTTGTCTAACACACTTGTCTGTCTGACAACCAGTCTTACACTGGTTGTCAGACTTTTTGGGCCACTGACTACCTACGACTGTCAAAGATCTACAAATGACACCCGGGACCAACGGCTTAACGTGCTTTCCGAGGCACGGAGGAAACTCGGTATGTAATTGGTGGTTACCCATCCACAGACCACCCTAGGCAAGCACGGCTTAACCTAAAGATCGATCCGAGCGGCTGTTATTATTTAGCCACGAGCTCCTCCTCCTGTTTTCTATATTATTGCGGCTACAAAAAATCCAAAAATGTTGCCCGATTGAAATTTTTGCCAAAAACCGCTACCTTACTTGAATTATTTAAATACATACCCGTGCATATTTTTATTTATAGTAGCATATTTTCGATTTATGCTTATCATTTGAATTCTAATACAAATAAAATGATGTGGACGACTCAATAATTATTGTATAACTATTTCTATTTGCATATCTTAAGAACAAACAAGATCGAGACAGAAAAAGGCTCAAAAAAGCACAATTTTAAGACAAAAAGGCTAAACTATTCCAAAAAAACATTTCGTTCTGCAGAATTAATAGATTCAATTAATTTTTTAATAATCGTATTATAAATAATGAATTATTCATAGTGTTCAACATTAAAAACTAGTTTTTTTTTAAATTTAAATAATCTTAATTTTAGGCTAAGTTCAGACTGCCGCGGCCTGCGTTGTGGTCGTCGAGTGGTTACTGTGTGATCATTGGATGTTTCCCAATGTTACTATTACCTACTTGAGTGATTAAGAACAAAATGAATTTTTCGTAAAATATAACTTTGTTTTATTTGATGACTTGGTTGGTCAAACGTTCCTAAGGCAATAAATTACTCTGTTTGCTGACACGTCGATATGCAGTTACTAGGACAGCGGTCAAGGTCAGTCCAATTTAAAATAAGAATCGCCTTTAAGCAAATTTATATTTAAAACGCGCGTCCATTAATCGCGTCAATCTGAACTTAACCTTATGCCCAGGTCACAAGGTGAGATTTGTGAATGCTGATGTCAACTTAGAAAATACATAATATCCATAATCAAGATTATGGCGCTAAAACTAGCGATTCTAGTATAAATGTTGAAAAAGCAGGTATAGTGAATTAATTAGTTTTAATTATTACTGGCTAGAAACATTAAAACGTTGTTTATTTGTTTAATTATTATTATAATGATAATGTTGTGTTCTGCGTGCCGTCACACCTGCAAAATGGACGAACTAATAATTCAGTAGCTATATATTAATAAATAAAAAAAACAGAGTAGGTAGGAAACCAATATTTAAAAAAATATATATATCGCTTGTTTGCGACAATAATGACATAACTCGGAAAAATAAGAAATATAGGACAGCGTTTAAATTAAACTAAAAATATTTTCATGATATTGCCAATATATTGTTTGCATAGAAATCTTTTTTTTAAAGGTGAAAGGTTCATTTTACGTATTTCGTTACCTAATTTAATTCTTACTAATTTATTACACTTTCTTTTTAATTTTATAATTAAGCAAAAAAAAACTTTTTTTTTGAGTTATGTCATTCTTGTCGCAAACGAGCGATATGCTTCTTCTTTTATATCGGCTGAAACTCTAATAAGAGAGAATAGCGTGATTTAAAGGAGACAGACTACCCAGAGTGCGCTGGAAGTAGGTATCGAGAAGAATATTTAAATGCATTATTTATTTGAATACACTTTAAATGCATTCTTTATTTGAAAATTTTATAGATATAAAACTTTCCGCAGCACCAGATTCCAAACTTAAAAATATTTGAGCCGTTCTTTCTCTAGGCAGAATGCCAAAACATCTTTCTATGTTTTATGTAACAGTCTAAAACCACGTTTTCGTTTTCTCTTTAGTGTCCAAAGTTCCTAATGCGAATGACAGTTCTAACGGAAGATGAGGCAATTGAAAAAGAAAAAAAAACTGGGAAGGAAATGGGAAATCATTATGGTTCTCATATGGGCTAGAGCGATTAGCCTAGCTCTCTCATACATTGATACATTCAGTGTTATTTATTGTAGGTACTTTACGTTTTTGCTATTCTATACTGTGTCTTTGTTAATTGAGGTTTTCCCTTTATTGAGAATACACAAGTAGAACGTTTCGTGAACGATAAGAGAGGAGAAATTATCAAAATTCCATGAACGTTTGAGTTCTGTTGGTCAGGGAGACACTGTTACTTAGTTGACTGGTCTGCAACGCCTATATGCTTTTGATAAGTGTTATTTCTTACTTAGTATTTTTCCTATCTATACTTAAATATTATAAAGAGGTAAAATTTGTTAGTTAGTTTGTATGTAGGGTGTAACCTCCGAAACTAATGATCCAATTCTAAAAGTTCTTTCACTGGCTATAAATTATATTTATATTATGAATATTAGCCGAGCTATCATAATTTTAGCGGACGAAGTCGCAGGAGAAGTGCTAGTGTAAAATATAAGGGAAATACGAGATACTAATTAGATTTTACCCTACTAAGTGTTCGTAAAATGTAAGTATCTATAATGTAAACAAAACAAAGGTCCGAATAAGGAAATTCGAAAGCAAGTACCTCAATGACAATACCAAAAGCTTGCGCGTGATCCGACTTGTGCAAAACATCGTGGAAACGTGTTATCAGTGCGATTTGAACAAAAAATGTTGAGATACTGCACAGGTTTGCACGACACGCTGCGTAATAGTTGCATGTTATTGTTGTCATTGTTTAGGGCTAGTTTCGTAATTAAACTAGTATTCATAATGTCTTTTTTTGATGAAATTATGTAACAGACGTGCTTGATAGTGCAGGGTCCTGTTATCAATGTGCTGGCGTGGATGGTAAAAATTATATACCCATGAATATTGAAAGGACAAAATATTACCCAGTTTCCCTTTTAAATCAAATCCATAAACAAAAACATCGTGAGGAAACCGTTCCAGAACCAAAAATTCGAAAATATCTTTGACATCTACCACCAAACACTGGATTACAGCCTACTGTGGCCCCTGTAGAGTACAGCCCACTCCTTCTCACAGCCTGTGTCCCAGCAGTGGGAAAATCAATGGCTAATTATACAAGGTGGAAGGCACACCGACGCTAAAGCGGTTACCACGTATTCAGTACATCATTCTGAACCGGGCCGCATAGAAATTTTTCATTGGTAATTTAAAAAAAAAACGGCTTTTCCATAAATTTTGTCCATGTAGGTAGCCAGCCAGCCAGCCAACCGGCCAGTTTTGTAGGAAACAGCTGTTATTTTTTAATAAACGAAAAAAAAATCCATGTAAGGGTTCAGAATGCTGTTCTAAATACGTGGTAACCGTTTTAGCGTCGGAGTCCCTTTCACCCTGTATTAGACTTATGCTATGCCTTAAATTGAATGGAAACTGTAGATTATTTTCTTTCTTTTGTCTGTTAAGACCACAAAGTTAATCGTTGCTACGCTAAGCACGTTTATAAATACAAATTCAGATAAAACACATTCAATCGCTTCATTAGGAGATCGGAGGTTATCACCACGAGCGATACAAAACATAAAATGTTCTTATTTAAACATATTATCTGACACGCGCTTATCGTAACCTATATTGTCGTTTTTGAGATATAACACGTAGACAGACATTAACAAAATGTATGTATGTGTCATATATACACAACTTCACGTTGATATTTTCCGAAGGGTCCGGTCGAGGTGTACCTTCACCCAAATTCCACCCAGTTTATTTACAAATTCAAAGGGATAGAGCGAGGTGTGACCTTCAACCAGATTTCACCCAGATTTTTTCAAATCCTATATAAAAGAGAGCGGATCTATTGTGATTAAGCGGGTACCAAATTCCCAATCCAGATTTCAAGCTGATATTGAGAAATTCCAAACAACACTTTGCCTGACCGAGGGTCGAAACCAGGACCCCATGTGCCACCACGCTGATGACCACTAGACCAAAGAAGCAGCCTTGCCTTGTCTTAAAAGCCTTTTGAGAAACAACGTTGGAAATTCCCACACAAGGTAGACCGATGGCCTGATGACAGCTGCGGGAATCCACTGGATGTGCAAATACAGGACCGGTGGACGTGGCAACGCTTCGGGACGGGCCCAAGTCCAGCTGTGGATCTCATATAGCTGATTATTAGGATGATAAGAATGTTTGCCTTTGTTTAACGCTTCTCTTATCTATTACCTATTACTTTGTCTTGATGTTACCATTACTGACTTACGAAGGGGTACCGTAGTAATTAGGTTGAGGAGGTAAGATCGGCAGTCGCTCCATGTAAAATGCTGATATGAATCAGCAAAATCCGGTTAGACTGGAAGCCGACTCCAACATAGTTTGGGAAGGTTAGGCTGACTGTTTCCATTACTGGAAATAAGTTTTATACTGATCAGTGATCACACTTCATTTTTAACTTGTCACAATTAGCAGGAGTTTCCATCACACATCGGGTGTTAAAATCATTATTCTGACGTTCGGACGTGTCAACTGTCGAACAAGATGGCGTCTTTACACTTTTTTTGCTCAAATTACGTATGTTATGTTATTACGTGATAATGTTTGAGTTTTTTTTAGAAATTTTGTGGTTAATTATCGATTCTTATGTTTGGCTTCGAATATATTAAAGATCCTTTGCGTGGGTGTAACAGAAAAATGGTGTGTTTGATTATTACGTAGATGAATTACTCCTGACACTGACAAAAATGGACGTCAAAATTGTCATTTTTGGGTTCCAGAAGACCATTGCTTGGCACGTATGGAAATCTTCGCACGATTTTAGACCACTATCTTTTAAATTCATTCGACACACATACACGAGAAAAGCTCTTTTGCAATGAATTAAATCAATACCGATAGCCAACTTCGACACATTAGGAAGAGAACCACAACTATTGCCATCTCACTCTCACACCGGTATATAAATATTGAACTCTAGCATATAGAACGTGCACATAAATTTATTTAAAGAAACAAAAGTGACTCCTTTTTCCTTCGTCCTTGCATAGTTGAGCATCCGAGTTAATTAATCTTTACAAATTTCTGCTCATCTTAAAAGATAAGAACAAAAAGGAGCATTTAAATTACGGATGTATTTGTTTAAGTGCATAGCTTTGAAATGAGCTCATCTTTTACTAAGCTAAAATATTTAAAAATCTGTCTTGTGTTTTTCCGGAACCATTTTTCAAAGTACGTAATCCATTGACAACTTTTTTTGATTTTAGTTTTATGGTCTTGAAAACTGTCAAAAAATAATTGTCCCAGCATCGATGCATTATTTCTTTTGTTACTATATCGAAGGGGGTGACATATCAGATGCCGACTAATAGAGAAGTAGGTACGGAAGACGAAGACATGCTGCGCCGACCCCAAATAAATTGTGATAAGGGCGACAGATTTTATGATGATGTTCTTATTCAACTGCATATGATACTTATAACAGGTGGCCTAAAATGGCAGCTTTAGGAAAATCGATCAAATTGACAACAAATGGTCACAAACTTAGAATTCATAACATTAACTACGTCTGTGACCAATTTGCGAATTGTAACGTGATTCTGCTAAAGGGGCACTTTTAGGCCCCATGACAAAACATCCACCATTTATTTAATGACTTTCAAAGAAAGCACCCAACGCAACTGCAATGAAATAATTATTAAATCTTTATTGCAGCGAAAAAAGTAAAACGAGGTATGTAGGTCAACCCTAATCTTGCATAAAAAAGTATAGCCCGCGCCTGCGCAGTAGAGCGTTTGATGCCGCAACTCGCCGCGCGTTGGCTAACTCGGTTAGCTTGAGAAACTGGCAACCCTGAAGGAAATTAGGGGACATTATCCATGCTATCATTTCTTTGTAACAAGAGGATTATTACCTAGGTCAGTGCTCTGATGAGTTTGTTGTTGTTAACAATCTGTCAGCTATGAAACTAGGACTGCGTAATTGTCTGGAAAAAAATACGATTTTCCGACGATAAATGAGGACAAGATTTTTTGCTTTTGTCGAAATCTGGGAACAAAAACAACCCCCAAATTTCTTTGGCACATTAGCACTGATTATGAGTTACAGCAGTGTTAAAAATATTGCAAATTAGCAAGAAGGTAGGTACGGTGGCGAGTAGCAGTGCTCAGGATGTGATAATCGACCTTCATGTCACCAAATGTGGAGACTACTTTAATTCATTTTTATGGTGCCCAATTCAGGTTATTTGACAGAAGGCTCAAAAAAGCCGTAATGCCTTATTTGAATAAGTGACCTACGTGTATTACTGTCATCGGCTTTCCACAATTCGGCCTAATCATTCGAGTAGCACATGCGTGACGTTATGTTACGCTTACGACACTATCGACACAGCTATCGACTAGCTGGCTTCAAACTAGATACGTGAAAAATTGGCCAGTATAATAGGTAGGTTTGATTCGTTTAGTTGCGGGTATTCTGTACTGTATACATATACAGTAATGCCAGTAATAAATTTGACCACGCAGAATTTTGCTTCTGTGATAAGCAGAATAGGAATAGGCTTTCTGAGACTCGTTGAATTTTATTTGTGGGACAAGCTGAGTTTTCTTTCTAAAACACGGTGAATTTTCCTTGTGGGACATGCTCCGCTCCCTTCAAGAACACGCTTAGTTTAGTGCGTCAGAGACCTTCTGAGATTTTATAACATATTTGTGTCGTTTGGCGTACAGGGCACGCTTCCTTGTCACATATATGTGACATGGCGTTCAAAAGGTTAATGCACTTACTATCGGGGAAGCGTGAAGAGGCTTTTCTTGAGAGAGTTTTCTTTCCTGTCAAAACAAAACAAGAAAAATAATCCTGTAAATGTATTTCCATATTAAAAAGCGGGAAAGTTCAAGTATGGCAATTACCAATTCGAAAGAAATCGTGAGGCTCTAGTGGAACATTCCATCGTTATTGGTGAGACGCGAAAGATCAGCCATCCAAAAGAAGTAAAGAGAAATCGCCCAAATTATTTGTTTGATCTCTGAACCTTGAATTTAATTTTCTCTGCTCTTTGTAACAATCTATAATAATATGGAAGTTCAAATAAAATGAGCTACAACAAATAATAACATGGAATTAAATCAAATAATGGTTTTCGGTAGCAGTTTATTTTAAAATCTCTCTGAATTTCGAAAAGACGAATTTGGAATTGGTGATTTCGTTAAGTGTAGTTTAGATTTTGTTTCTGAGCTCAGTATTAAAATGACTGTGTTTAAGACATTTTGAGTCAAATTTGAGTCGTGTTTTATATTTATTCTGTTTCCATGAGATTGCACCAGAGTTTTTACCAAAGGATCTATTTATGTCGTTACTTACCTATAGAAAAGCTTATAATGTTGATCTTTAGTCTTCCTCTCCCTCTCCCCCCGAGAGGGAGAGGAAGACTAAAGAAAAGATGGATGGATTGTGTGAAGACTGATATGAACTAAAATGGAGTAAATAATAGCGTGACGATTGACAGGGGAGAATGGAAGAAAAAAAACGTGTTGCCCGACCAATTAACATGGGACAAGGACCGGAAGATGATGAATTATAAAAAAGCTCTTGCCTTCTATTTGAAAGAACGTTTCTTAGAAGACGATGTGTAATAAGTAGTTTTTAAGTCATCTTAAATGATCGTCAGCCTGTCTTATAATAAAATCTTTACGTACTCAAGTGGGTTTTATTCTCAAATGTCAGTTAATTTAACAGCATTACTGAAGTTATTTTTTCAGGTTGCAAAACGTAGCATTTGGAACCGAAGTGAACGTACCTAGGTTGCAGTTGTTGACCAATCCTGAGTAGTGTTTGGTGCATTATTCTTGTGAAAATACATTTTATTATGATTTGTTTGCGATTCTGTATTGTTTTAAAATGTTATTTCGATTGTTTGTGTTCTTTATTGCGTAGGTACGTAGGTTGTTAATCATGTATCTCGCAACTTTCAAAGGCGTGTATTGCAGCAAGCATTCTGGTGAATGACTGAAATATGATCTTGCTATTTTGAAAAAAAAAAAACTAAAGTAAAGCATGGCCTGAAACACAGGTTTAAATAAACCTAGTTCGGGCAGGTCGCTGACATCTAAATTGAACTATTGAATACTTGCGACTGTAAAATATATTTTAGTTATAGATTACTTATAAGTACTTATAATTAGTATGAGAAATAATACTACTGCGCTTAAATGTACACTTTTTGTAATACTTTTTAAATAAATTATTCTTATTCTTATTATAAAGTTCAAACCTGGTCAAAGTCAAATAATTTATTTCAATTCTTATTCTTTCTTTATCGTGTCAGTTTTTTTTATGCCGCTCATAGGTCTCTGACTTGGCTTTACATGCCATCGAGAAATATCTCTTAGGCATGCTGGTTTCCTCACGATGTTTTCCTTCACCGTCACAAGTGATAAATACAGTATGCTCATGAATCCGGAAAATCAGAGATGCATTTCTAGGGTTCGAACTTGAGACCGTCGGCAGTCCGACGGTCACACCTCTAGACAATCACTGCTATCTAATATGTTATGTTGTGTAAGTACGTATGTTTGTTTATTTCAATTGAGTTTCAACTACACGTTCGTTTCGTCTAACGTTTATTTAAAAAAAAAAAAAAAAAAAAACTAGACCACTAAAAGGCACCTGAGTGTCGAAGAAAAAAAAATTAATCTGTCTTTGACCATCTAATTCTTGCAGTATACATTGTAAGCTGATTATGAAATTATAGGCTGAAACTGAATGAAAAAAATATCTCAATTGTAATAGTTCGATAGCAACGCTTTGGTTCAACAGTTTTCACCTGACAATTGACAAACCGATTGACGTAACAATGTAATCGTTTTATTGGGTAGCTATTTAAAACGCCCGCATATTTCGTGAATACTTACTTTTGTCTGCCTCTCGGTCAAGTGGTCGCAAGCGCGACTGCTGATCATGAGGTCCTGGGTTCGATTCTCAGGTCGGTCAAAGTGTTATTGGGATTTTCCTTCAGGAATTTCTCAGTATAGCAGCCACGGAGTTTAGATTTTTGCCCAGTTGATGGCAATAGGCCCGCCCCCTATTACATGGGACTTTAACTTATGTTTAAGTTCCATGTAATGAAAGCCTGTTTTCAGCGAAAATCAGACTTTAAAACACAGTTATGAAATTCGGTCATGAAAGCCAATCAATGAATTTGTAATGTAACCATCAGTTGGCCTTTATTAGAAATAGTCAATTTCAGTGTCTAAGAATTCTTGAATTTCACATGCGGACAAAAAAAAATCTTTCTGTGTACATATTTCGGTACAGTCGCCAGCGCATCAAATTACCACAAACTGTCAAATTTTATCATTTGATTTTGAGCCTAACCTTCAACATGTTATGGTTTAAAATCAAGTTACAAAAATTGACAAATTTCTTTGACAGTTTGTGGTAACTTGATGTGCTGGCGACTGTACTAAGAGACACATGATCAATAAATATATTCCGTCTTCCTATATCAACAGTCTTGTTGATAGTACCTACCTAGGTATAAAATACCGTAACTGCATTCGACTTCCTAAATGATCTAATTATAAGTCTATCTAAAAGTGAAAGTACTAATAAAAGCGTTCCAGTATTACGTAAATAGCCATATAATGAGACTCCTAGGTAAAATGTAGGTATTGCTCATAATTTATTATTACAATAAATCTTCCGTTACGTGAACGACATACGCGCAAAATACGCGCTTTGGACGTGGAGTTGGACACCAGGGGCTGCAGTCTCGACATACATAGCGACAAAAATCGGTCGTTAAGTCATAACGATGTCAAATTTCTTTAATAGATTTTCAACCTTAAGGTTTCGTAATAAAGTTGAAAATCTATTAAAGAAATTTGACATCGTTATGACTTAACGACCGATTTTGGTCGCTATCTATGTCGAGACTGCAGCACCTGCTCGTTATACAATACAGCACAATATGCGAACGACAAATTGTTTTATTCATCTTGCTACGTCTAAACCTGGGTATTATGTTTAAGTTAGGCAAAGTTTTATTAGGTTTTTCAGGTCATAGAAACCGGGATAATGCAATTTTTTTATTTATTTAACAATACTTTACTCCACACTAGGAATTTCTCCTGTACCGTGGGTGCGTTTACAAACATTTAAACTCACATACACAAACAGCCTGACCCGGAACAACTACCTGTAGGCGATACAAATATTTGTTCTGTGCGGGAATCGAACCCGCGATACGCAGCGCAGCAGGCAATCGCTCAGCTACTGCGACAACCGCGCCGTCACTAAATCGTATCTGATAGTAATTATTGGTAAAATGTAGGTCCAGTTAAACAAAAAAAAAAGTCAAGCACAGATTTAGTTTTACGTGAATTGAGACTAGTTAAAAAAAATAGGAAAAAAAGTTCTGACAGACAAATAAGAAAAACACTGTTTTAAGCTTTAACTAAACTTTTACTGTCACTTACGGGATATATTCCGTGATTATTCATTATCCATCCTGCGATTATGGCGTTTGTAACATCGTCAAAATATTGGGAGCTCAGAATTGTGGATAATGACGGAAGATATCCCGTAAGTGACAGTGTAAGTTTAAATAAAAAAATTTTTAGCCTTTCCGTTTCCCGAATGTACATTCTAGCCGAAAATTACATAACAAAATCACTAACAGTACACTCACCATCCTTTACATAATTTGAACCGACAAAGCCACTATTTCTACACAACGTACTCTTACTAAAACCTCTCAGCACATCTCCATCCGACCTTTAAACTATTAAAGATCACACGAAGAAGAGACAGTATAAATCCTGCGATATTTCTAATGCACTCCAAAATTACCTCATATACACCACAGACCTATGAACATGCAGACATTACATAACCACTAACCTTTTGAGTGTATGAAGCAATAGACTCTTCTTAAAAGCTATAATCGATGTTGTAATGCTTTCGCCGACGACGCGACCCCTTGACACGGTAGGTTGACCCGTCTGTACGTTCAGTTGCTCTACGAATATGTAAGATGACGTGGGAATTTGTTGATCATTTTTTAGCAACTTTTTACGTAATTCCGTGTCGCAGAAAGAATGATTTGTTATATTATGTGCAATAAACATTTTGTGCTGGATTGTAAAATAGGTTCTGAAGAAGATCTAGATACTTAGATATATGTTATGTAAATTACGGAAATGTTTATTTCATACTTAGTTCTGGCTGGTAAGGTTTTTTGTTTTATGATTGGAGCAATTTTATGTCTTGTAATCTTTGTCTAGTTTATTTTTTAATGACGTCTGTTCTTATCTGTTGTTTACTAACGGTTTGGAGATATTGACTAAGAGATTTGGTGTTGAGAAATAGATCAGATAAATGGTTATTGTGTACAAAACTCAAGTGCTATTTAACTTTAAGTTTAGGAAACATACAAATAACTTTATATCAAGACTGTAGCCCCCGAAGGATTACTCAAAGGTGTGACGCGCCACAAATTCAGACTTCATTCTGCTATTGAGAAATTCCTGATGACAAAACCCAGTAACACTTTGCTCGGCCTGGGGAATCGAACCCAACACTTTATGTTCACCAGTAGCGCTTGCGCCTGCCATAAGACCAGTTATAACTACCAGATCGTCTTTTATCATAAATATTTTTCACAAAAATAATTCTGATTAACTATTCTCCTCAATCAACACAATTGCCGACAAACACAAAAATTTAACCAAAATGTGAATAAAATGACATGAACCAACCCGTAAGGACATTACAACGTAAGATAACTGTACCTGGGTCATCGACCTGAGTTCACTCGTCAACACTATATACATACATGTATGTACATATGTATATGCGTCTGTAGACGTGTCGTGAGTCCCTAATATTGAAGCTCTTGGACTATAACGGGACAAGGATAACAATAGACGTGATAAAGGGTTTAAGTAGAGCATTTAACATGTGCATATATTTACGTTAGTTTTTTGTAATGTAGGTAGGATTAACTGTGAAATTTTAAAAGAGAGTAAACCAGAAATATCGAAAATAATCAAAACTCCACGAATAGGCACAAATGGTAGGTATAGGAAAAATTTATTGTGTGAAAGATAATACAGATGAATGGAAGAATAAGTGGTACTGTCCTGTGTCGTACACGAACAAGCTGGTCAGCAAGGTGGTATCAGTGAGACTGCCGGAGTCTCACTGATACCACCTTACTAACCAGCTAGTTCGTGCCTACACGGCAGGTAAAAACGGTTGCTTAACAAAGTCTTCACGAGTAAGACCTCCTTCTTACTCATCCACTCCTGGTACAGTTATTTAAGGACTAACTGCTGTAGTAGCGGTTCTGTGGTTACACAGTACATCGTATGCCAAGACCAATAAATACTACGAAAAACCACTATGGCTAATATGCATATTATTGTTATTCAACTACAAGATTTAAACAAACCGATGATCATAGAGAAACCGTTGCACTCAAGTACACTAGCCGATAAAATCTATGTCAAGAGGCTTATTTCCAAATAAGTGCTCTAACGGTCACAGGCACGCGCGTGCAGAACTTGAAAGGTGTTGAAGTGTCCGAAAAGAAAATAAAATATTGTAAAAAAAGCCAGTGGCGAATAAAATTAGCAGATTGTTTCCTGGAAATGGTGGGCATTTACGTCTAGTATTTGTTGATATAAGATTTGGTGACTCAGAAGCTTCTATGGGTATACCAATATGTCGGCGCCTTACATATGCGTGGATAACCGCGGGGAGGGCGCGGGGCTCGGGGTACCGAACCCGCTGCGCGAGCGCCGCTGCGCGCCCTACAACAACACTGAGCTTACAGACGGGCATTTCTTTGTACGGTCTTCACACTATATGTTAATTGTGGCATTACACCTATTAATATACAGTCCACTAGTTTTCGTATAAAGTCCTAACCGAGTCTAATCAATTGGTCCTTCGAGCCGGATACGAGAAAAACCAAAAAAAAAAGAGAAGAAAAGCCTTATAAAAAGTTTAAACCCGAATATTTTCTATTTGACACTCGAATGCTACCTGACAAGAGGGCGTGTGACACTAGACAGACCGATTTGTTACGTAGTATTTAACAAGTATTGGTTTTCGATTTTCTTCGTCTTGTCCCGTGTATCGCTAGTAAATATTTGAATGTCTTAGCTAATATATATTTAAGTCAACTATTTCATTATCATCATCATTCTCCTGACCTTATCCTAATTCATTTGGGGTCGGCGCAGCATGTCTTCTTCTTCCACACTTCTCTATTACTCGTCATCTCATCAGACACCTCCTTTCTTGCCGTATCATTCTGTACACAGTCCATCCATCAATTAAGTCAACTATTTATCAAAGTTATATTAAAATATATCTATCACCTCGCTGCAGTAGAGATACCTAATAGGTATCAAACCTAGAATCTACAATTAGTAAGCCGCAGCCATTGCCACTGCGCTCATAGAGAGAGGGCCTGTATCCCAGCAGTGGGGGCATTGCAAGCTGACCATGCTATGTTATGCCTGACCCTGGGTCTTGCAGATTAAAGAGTATTTGTAAAATAATCTCTGGGAGTGATGTCAGCGCAAAAGGTTCCGCCTATGCTTCCACAAGAAGATGAAGATGTCTTCATTTAAATATTCGTTCCTTGAACAGTATTTACTTGGTTTTGGATCTGACTAGACAAAAAAAAAATTGTGAATAATTCGGAACTTTGACCCCCAATATCTCTCTCTAACTAGAAGGTTCCCAGGTATGGTCTAGAACAAAAAAAAATATCGCAAAGGAGGGGAAAACAAGTGCCTTTTGGCTTCGTTAAGGGTTTATTTACAACCTTTATATGTAGCTGATTTACTTTTAACCAAATGACAAATGAGTTACAACTTGAACGTAAGAAAACGAGTAGTAGTTGCGTTTTGCTATAAATTGTAAAAATAAGTGCAGTTTTGGATTTATTTGTATAAAAGAAATTGTATGCACAAAACTATTTACCCCTCCGTTATTACGTAAAATTAACATAAATAAATATTAGGAACTTCTTAACACTCCAGTGTTTCCCTTACTGTGCTTAACGGTGCTCACAAATGAAGTGTTGGTTTTCGCACTTCTATGCATAATTTGTGCCTCTGAATATATTTATGACCTTATATATTTAGGTAGTACAATGTACTGCGGTAACCTGTAACGGGACTGCGTTTATTGTCAATTTTGAAGTTTGCTCATTGACGGTATAATTGTATGTAATATTTTTGATGTCGTGTTTGTATGTGGGTGGTATATATTATGTTTTTTTTGTACTGAATAAAAGTGACATAAATCAGGTAATGGACTTATGGAGGTTGTTAATAATTATTTATAATTTTTGTTTTCGTAGGTAGGTATGATCCTCATACCTATACGAACGAAAACACTCATACTGTGGGGGTTATTTCAAATTATATTTTATTGCTCAATTCAGGTAGTCAGTTGGCCAAAAATCTGACATCCAGGCTTACCAAGGGTTATCGCATTACCCAGTTCTAACTGGGTTGTGGAGGTCAGACAGGTTGTCGTTCCATGTAGAATACTGGTATTCAGCTGCATCCGGTTAGAATGGAAGCCGACCCTAACGTGATTGGAAAAAGGCTCGGCAGATGATGATGATAATTTCATTGCTCAATTTTCTGTATTAGAGCATTTGGATCATATTACATAAACTCATAGATAACAAAAACACCTCGAAGTTTTTCATGTTAATATGTAGTTGTTTAATTAAATCCTGCTTTAAGATTATTTTGAGTGAAATCGTCACATTTTGTTCATTGTTTACAAATAAAAATAATTCGGCCACAGCACAAAAACTCTCAGATTAAAATAAATTCAATTTTAAGATCAAAAATTTATCAAATAACTTAATAGAGTTATTTAAATTATTATTAATATAAATAAATAATAATTGTAAAACCTTTTTCTACGGTCATTCGCGACGGTTTTTAATGCATTCACATTATAATAAATAAAAAAATATAAGATTCGATATGCGCGCAACGACAACAAGTCCAATATAAGCTGACCTGTTATTGTACCGAAAGTCTTTGCAGGGCAAGATCAGTTTAAACTGGACTTGTGTAGTTTGGTGTAGTTGTCATGTATTACGTTGTCGTTGCGCGAAAAAACGGCAATTTCGATAATGAAGCCATGAATCAAAGTGTTCACTTCCTTGTTAAGGTATTGTACTGTTTTTCATATGTATAACAATACGTAGTTTTAATAAAGCAGAAGTCTTTATGTTTTTTCATAAGACACATCTGATTTTCAGATGTGTGTTTTGTTTGTGTGTGTGTTTGTGTTTCGTGATCTTAATTGTGATGTATTGGGTGTACTAAGTATTATATTTTTTCTATCTAAAGAGCGCTTTTAACCTCGAGTTCGCGTTTACAATAAATCTGAAAATTGTACAGAATCGGAAGGTCGCAGGTTCAAACCCTGCTCGCACTCGAATTTTTCTTTCCATATCAAAGCTGTAATTCCCTACGCAGGGTTTGCGTAAAAAACATAATTAAAAATTGTAGTATTTACTCATTATCAGCAATGTAATATTATGTCACGTCAGATTGTTTTGCTTTTCAATTGTTTTTTAGAAATCAATTCGATATAGTTCACAACATTACACATGTTTTACATCAGCTTAACAAAATTAAACACTGTTATTATGTGGCATAGGTAGCATAATACATCTTCACGCCTAAAATCTTCACCACTGCTTGTCATCTTACTTCTTACTGCTTATAAAGTTTGTAAGGATGTGTGTTACTCTTACACGCTTAAACTACTGAACGGATTTGGATGAATCTTGGAACACAGATAGTTTATAAATTGGATTAACATACTTTTTATCCCTGATAGTTACCGAACTCCACGTGGACGAAGCTGCGGATATGAGTTAGTTGAAAAATACGAAGTAACTGAAATATATTTTTAAAACATAACATAACATCATGCTTATAATCCCCGAAGGGTTAATCTCTTTTTGAAAGATTGATCTTAAGTGATGTAATTCTTGAGATATAACATAACATAAAATCCTCCTGTAATTTCAGAAGGGTTAGGCAGAGGTGTACCTAATAGTACACCCACATTTCGCCAGTTATGTTTAAGTCCCATGTAAAAGGGGGCGAGCCTATTGCCATCAACCGGGCACAAATCCAAGCTCCGTGGCTGCTACTGAGAAATTCCTAATGGAAAAACCCAATAACAATTTTCCCGACCCAGGAATCGAACCCAGGACCTCGTGCTCAGCAGTCGCGATTGCAGCCAATAGACCAACGACGCAGTCTATTTTTTATAGTAACAATATTAATGATTGTGTCTTATTTATTCAAATGGGCGTAGGTAACAAAGAAATTATTGCTATTTTATGTCCATATATTAAGTAATGTAATACGTGTGATACAGGTTTTGTATGTGATACCTTTAATTGTATGTATGGACATATGTTTTTGGAATTAGTTTATTGTTATAGTCGTGGCTGAATAATTAGTGGAGCATAAAATTGATACTTTAGATATCAGTTTCGAAAAAGGAGGTATCGATTACTGAAAAAGTAAGCACAACATAGACTAGACAAGACAACACACAACACAACAACGAACAGCACACACAACAACTACAACGTACAAACACACACAAAAACAACAACACGCAACGACAACGTCCACAACACGACGTACAACATCCGACGTTCGTTGTCGTACGTGACAACGTAGACTGACCCAAAAGTTAAGACTCAAATCTCCAAACTCATCAACCTGTTGAAATTAACTGTTATTCTTTTCATTTTCCGGGTGTCCAAAATCACAACAGAAAAAAATTAAAAAATATCAGAAATTTTTTTTTTTTTATTAATAAACACTATTAAAATTTCTTAGGTGCATAATAAAAAAACTAAATATTTCATAGTTATGTGTGAATTTTGAAACAAGCATTCCTATTCTAATGTACCATATAACATCTTCAAGGATGCTGAAATCAATTCACATGCATCTGATATTTTAATATAACGAAACCAAACCGAAACAAATGAATTAAAGTAATCGTCTTACATTTAATACAATTTTTCGATAGTCTTACTACCATTATAAATACGAAAGTAAGAATGCGGATGTAAGAATGTATGGATGGATGTTTGTTAATCTTTCACTCAAAAACTCCTGAACGAATTTTGATGAAACTGTACGGTAATACAGCTTACATATTAGAGTAACATATTGGCTAAAATTTATAATAAATATTGTGTAAAAAGAAAGAATTTAAACGCGTGAAACCGCGGGTGGAAGCTAGTATAATAAATCGTTTTCGTGACGACGACAGGCAGATGTTTCTCAATGAACCGGTAATTATACGATTTTATGAGATTTCATTAATCACTTTGTAATTAGTAATCGATTTGTATTGTTGAAATGTTTGAGGATAATCTTGATGAGAACTGTAAGGTTTAAAAAGTTCCGAAAAAACAAAATCAAATCATGTCAAGTCGCTGATTACATCAGTACTTTACTTTATTCCCATTCTGATTACACTTCACATGATTACAAGATTACGTACGATTACAAAATTCATACAATAATAACATACTAAAAGGTCACAACAATTTTATATTAATACTACAAAACCAGTTGTATAACAAGCTAATTTTACACTTACTGCAGTTACCGGTCAAAGTGACATTCACTGGGATTTCTTAAAAACTTCCGGATTCATTAAAGTTCAGTTTTGTCTGTCTGTTTGCTCTCGTGACTGAAAAGTAGGTTAGTGCACGAATATTATTGCGTAATGTACTTTGGTTTGCATGAAATCTATTAGGCTATCTCTGAAAAGATTTTGAATGCATTTGTAAGTACTTTGCCTTTCGGTTGTTATCTAAATGGAGTCGCATTGATTGATATCTGTCTCAAACTTGGCTGATGTCGGCCATTAAAGTTTCAACGGTGGTTTTCTTCGTGTTATTACAACGCTGTAAAAAGTGTTGGGACTTATATCGCGCCTGTAATCCCCGAAGGATTAGGCAGAGGTTTGCCCAATATTACCTTCTCCCACATTTCGCCAGTAATGTTTAAGTCCCATATAAATAAAGGGCGAGCCTTTTGCCGCTAACTGGACACAAATCCAGACTCCGTGGTTGCTGCTGTGAAATTTCTGATAACGGTAATTTCTGATAAGGTACGTTTGGAGTTACTTTCATTATTATTGATTCTTTTCTCATTGTTATCTTTGATCGTAGAAAAAAAACACAGAGAAAAAGAAAACTATTTTAAAATTATAAAATTACTTATAATCATTTCCATTCCCACAAAAAAAATAGCAAAAAAGTTATCTAAACTGTTAAAAAATCTAATCCACATAAACTCCGAAATACTTCACTCACGATTTCAACTACCAGGGCAGCATATCTCAGTAAGTGTAACGTCTAGTTGCGTGCGCACTCGAAGACGAAAGTTGGCCAGCTAGTGACGTAACCGGCCCTACTTCCGATCTCCTGACCTTTGCCTTTAGTATTACTTTTAAATGTTAATTGGACAAATGAGATTACAATGTCAGTTTTTACGTCAAAACTTTGTATGTTTTGTTAATTTTTTTGTTTGGTAACAAAGAAGTTTTATTATTGTTTTTTTTTTGGTTATTTAACTTGGTGATTCGTAATTTGTAGTCCTGGTTTACCCGTTAATTTTTAATTTAAAATGTACTAAAGTATTAAAGCCTCGGAAACCACGCCAAGCTTTTGGTCCCTGCTGTCATTTGTAGATCTTTGACAGTCGTTACAGGTAGTCAGTGGCCCGGAAGTTTGACAACCAATCTTACCAAGGGATATAGTATTACCCAGTACTAACTGGGTTGTGGAGGTGAGATAGGCAGTCGCTCTATGTAAAATACTGGTATTCAGCTACGTCCGGTTAGATTGGAAGCGGACCATAAAATAGCTGAGAAAAGGCTAGGCAGATAATGATGTACTAAAGAAATAATTTATAGTTGTAGTCAAATTCACTTAGCCCATGGCAGTCCTCTGTTGGACTGGACATGGGCATCGCCTAACTACTACACCCTGTACTCTGGTTCACATTTAGTTTGACTCAATCCATTCAGAATTCCAGACGGGCCAGTATTATGACTAGGTATCTGATTTAAATTACAACAAACTGAAAAATTATGTCTTGTATTTCACTCAAAAATACAATTTACTACAAAATCTCACATCTAGTGCTCTCATAAGTTTTACGTCTGTCTGTCCCTACAACAACATTTTTTATGACCTAACAGACTCTGGATGGACCGGAATAAATACTGAAGTGTAAGAATTGCTCCAAGCAAGTTTAAGCGATGTTATCTCACAAGTCGAGACTAACTTTACATACTCTTTGTCAGCATACTCATTTTATGAATATATACGGTAATGTACGTCTGTGTTATATGAATAAGTCACTTTAGAGTACAAAGCCCCGACGAACTTAAGGTCATTTACGGTTGAACGAGTAGTTTTTTGTTTTAAGTTTTCCATATTCCATAGACAAAATCAGAAGCTTCCAAGCTTATGGTGTTGTCTTTGGAATTAGTTTGACGTTTAAATGGGCTTTAGTGATGGGATTTGTTATAAAATTGAGATTTGGTAATCTTATTTTTTTCAGTTATTTTGAACTGTTTTCTGACTAGTTCATCATCTATCTAATCCCAATAAATAATGTATCTAAGGCTTTTGCAAACTGTTGTAAAATATTGCGCCAACGATTGGACAGACTATAAGAAGTTTGACAATACCAGTTATGAAACAAATCGATTGAAAAATAGATTAAACAATAGCGACTTGAATTAATTTACGTCCAACTCCTTATTATCATACATTTTTGAGCGTACTTCTTGTGCAATCGTACGGTTGAGTGGGCAGCGTGGGCATCGCAGATGTGCACAACGATATGTTGCAATTCCAATGCAAGTTATAACAAGTTTGTAGTAAATAACGGTGTTGCGCAACCGGCATTGTATTGCGAATCGCTCGGATTCACACCGTCTTGTCACTGTCGTTTGTTTTCTTGATGACAGTTCCGATTCGGTGTTGTCACGTTCGAAATAAACTTAAAAGGATGTTTTTTGTTGTATTTTTTTTTATAGTTAACTCTGATCACATTTTGCATTCATTGATGGATTGCATTGACGTACTTTTTATCAGTTTACTTTAATTTTGGTAAGGTAATGGAACATTCGCAAGCTTCTGGAAAAATAATAATTCCCGCTAAATATTTGAAATATCGAATTATATTGCATTAATTATACGGTAAACATCTTGCTAAATTTTTTAATATTTTATACGCAAACCCTGCGTAGGGAACATAGCTGTTTTTGACATGGAAAGAAAAATTCGAGTGCGAGCAGGGTTTGAACCTGCGACCTTCCGATTCAGTACACCGGATGTCTTAACCAACTAGACCATCGCACCCCGCTCACAGATCTCGAAAAAAAAAAAAAAAAAAAAATTGCTTGCTAAATTTGCGAAAATGAAGAATTTCGCAAAATGCATGCCTCTGAAAAATGGCAAAACAAAACAATTGACCGTGAACTTAAATTTCAATGAATTAATTAGTGTAGCAAGAGGTGAAAATGTTGCAATAGATAAAAACTATTTGAAATCACTACTTGCATTTTTTAAAAGGTCTGCATTTTTGCTGTTTGTAGAGTATATAAATAGCATAGCAGATTTAGATTGCTTAATGTGCTATGTTTGTATTTTATTTTTAAACTTATTTAATTAGTAGTTTTCTCCTACCGTATAATGCTTAACAACTAACATGAAAATGGTTTTAAACGATTAAATCAACAGTTCATAATGTTAAAAGCTGAGATTATAATATTTACAATTAACCTCAGGTAACCCGAAGCAAATGTCAGGCCACTGGCTTGTTGCGTCCGAGTCAGGCTTCCCACCTTTTATGTCCACACTACTAGGTACTTGTCCGAACGTAGTTCATAATTTGTTTTTTAAAATTCGGACCTTTATTAGAAGGTTTTTTTTAAAGATCGAATCAAGCAACTGTCATATCCCTCAACTGTTAGTAACTGGTCACGTCAGTAGTTATCTACAATTCCAGATTCCACGTTGTTTGTTGAACGGTAGCAAGATGCCATCCTTTCATTACACCGACAAGTCATACAATTTAAGTTTTGTCTACACTCGTTTGCCTCTAGTTTTGCATTTTTTTTTCGGGGGTTTTCGGCCTAAGTTGGGTATTTAGACACTTGAGAGCCCATGAAAAGCACGGGGTCTAAAATGGTCGCTTTAGCAGAATCATAATTGAATAATAAAAAAAGTGGCCATTTTAGACCCCCAACACACAAAAGCTCTAACCACCCCAGAAAGCCATCGAATCGCTGTCGCTGTGGCCGACATCGGCTAGATGGTGTTATTATTATTGCAAATGTCAATAGACGGTGGTGACCGTATACTACCAGGTAGCTGGTTGTTTGTATAATAAGTACATACGTATAGTTTTTTTTTACATATTTTTTGCACTTAGGTAGGAACAGGAAGTCATGTAGCAATTATCATTAAAGAAAATCAAATGCATTTGAATAAATGTCCTCTAGTGAATATCAGACGGATTTGAAAGTTAGGTTTTCACAATGCAGTTTAGTTTGTTTTTCTAGACGATTTTAGTTTAGCATAAAATTAGCTTTTTTCATGGTTCAATGTCATTTTTTTATGTTAAGTGCATTAAATACTGGTTATATGCGTATCAAATCGGAAAATAGGCAATTTAAAAGGAGGTATTGTGAAACAAAATATTCGGTGCAAAAAAAGAATAGATTTTTAAATGTGTAGCATAAATAGTCGACAAAAAAAAACAATAAGAAAATGTTGTTTTCTTTTCCAATTTTGAATTAGTAATAGACATTATATTTGGCCAGCTAGAGATGTAACATCTGTACTTGACCTATCGATAACCGCGAAACGTAGTGGTCAACCTATCATTATCCACACTGGTTAATCCACAATACAGTAAAAATGATCAGTAGGTAACTGCATACCGATCACCTCGTAATCTAATTATATATGACGCAACAACAACAAACCGTGACGATCGAATCACTGTCCTCCGTAACCGTTACTCAATAACGCGTTACATTTCACCCGCTATTTTACCTGTTACGTGTAACGTTACCGCTTTTTGCCCGACTCTAAAGTGTGCATCACTATTTAGTTTACATAATCGTTAACTGGTTGGTAATAAGCTTTTTTTCAGTGATACAATAGGATAGCTGTGGTTTGTGGTTACTGGCGTGTACAGACAAGTTTTGTCGTATACGTCTTTGGTATCAATGTGGAACTAATTGGTAAAAGTTGTTCGAAAAGTTGTCAATGGAATTTGCAAAAGATTTTTGTTTTACTTTTGTATTGAGAAAAAAAATGTTTGGAGAACCAAGAGTCATGCCAGTCTTCAAATCTAGGCATTCCTTTAGCTGTTCATACTCCTTCCAAAAAAGTTAACAAATTATGTAGCACCAGATTTTGCTCCCAGTATGTATGAAATTAACCCACGGGAACAGAACGAAATGTAGCCTATGACATTCAGGGATAATGTAGCCTCCCTAGTCCCGAAGATTACCCCCTACATACAAACTTACAAACAAATTTTACCTCTTTATAATAATAGTGTAGATTAGCAATTAAATTATGTTTTATTTGCACTTTCAATAAGAAGTACCTAAGTATTTATTTGTGTATCGCATCAGCTAATAAAAAGTTTATTTAAAAAATCGTCCAATTCTTGGTTTGTGGAAGACACCTACAAACTTGTTCAATAGAATGTCCATCTTTTATTGTTGACTCACAAGCATTTCTAACACAAGTTCAAGTATACTAACCTAGTCACAACCAACAAAACCAGCGTTTGAAAGCGACCAACAATCAGTCTGATATAGCTAGGGTTGCCATACGTCCAAATTTTCCCGACGAAGTCAGAAATTTTAAAAACCAAAAATAAAATAAAATCGTTTTTTTAAAAAAAACATAGGTCATATAAAGTGAATAGTTTTTATGATTTAATATTATTTTCTTCATACGCTTTTGCAAAAAAAAACCGCAAAATAAATTATGCAGTACAATTCATAAAAAAGAAAAATCGGAATTTTATTAAAACATCCGGAATTTTTCTCCTGGAATATTTTTTGTAGATCTGGGAACCCTAGATATAGTCTGACCTCTCACTGTGTCGCAACGTGGTCGCAAGCGACTAGCTCCGGCGACCAGCGGCCGTGGTCGCTCATGATCAAGGAGAAATGACTTTCAATAAATTGAAAGTTAGATCTAAGATGATAGGTTATGAAAGAAGATGTCGGAGAGGACTTCATTCTTTGTTTACTTATCTGTGTGGATAAAGTTCCAATGTTACCCTAAAACTTGAGGATATACTCTGGAAGAAGGAATGGGTCGTGGATACGGGATAGTTGCAGATACTTTAATGGAATGTATATTTATTGCAAGTATCTGTTACCCTGGTATCTACAGTCGTGTTAAAGGAATTACTTGAGTTTAAATAATTACTTGTGCAGACATTTTTATGCAATAGACAAGAATTTAAACGAAGTAAAAACCGTCAAAGAAAGCAAAGCAACTAGTAACAAGTAACTTTTGCCAGTTCTAACTACAAGCAATTACTAAACTTCCGAAAAAATCGTATCTTAAATAATTACTTCTAGTCAAGTAATTACTACGACTTGCTTATAGATGAGGGTTAGTGCCTGATGTCCACAGACTGTCTTAAATTCGTCTTGTTAAACAGAACCTTCAAAGAAAGAGCTTTCCGCCACTCAACAATAATTTAGCCCGTTGCCATGGCAACACAAGCCTATTCCCGCCAATATAAACAAACAATTGGCAAACAATGGACATATAATCATGCAAACAAACACAAATTCGCTTCCATCCGATGCCCAGCACTCCATCTTTACTTACGTTATGTAACACATCTTCAAAAGAGTGGGTATTCCGTGCAATAAGTCAACCAAGAAAGCCAACAATTGATTCTTATATCATCGCATTTTCAATTTACAGTATCAATAGTACATTATTATGAAATATCGGTAGCGTAGCCCGTAGAACGAATTTCTAGAAAAGGCAAGTCGTGAATTGAGAACTTCCTTTTTTGGTGTCTTTTAAAAATAGTTTAGCATAGTGAGTAGTGAATGACTATTGATTGTGGTAACAATTGTTACTATATTTATTTTATAAAAAATATTGTTCTTGCCGCCAAGGATTTCAGCAGAGCTATAACGTAAAATGTAAATGTATTAAAACTGTAATAGAACTTGGGCGAGACTTTCGCGAGTGCTGCTTTCATAATTTGTTTTTGACATTGTCAATATCTGGTGAATTCTTAAAAATGATGAGTTATTAAGTGATGTGACTGTGAGCTTGGATTTTAAGTCTAACTGTCCCTGTCATCGCCATCATCATTCTCCAGCCCTTATCCCAATTTATTTGAGGACGGCGCAAGTACACAACATGTCTTCTTCTTTAATACGTCTTTACTCGTCGCCGCCGGAATTACAAAATGATCTAGAGTAATTGTCAACTGTTTCGGTTCATTTTACTATTTCGAGACATACGTTGATTTAGATTTAGATAAGGCATTGTTGTCTTAGGTTCTATTTCAGGTAACTTATTACTACTGTTACAACTTCTTAAGAAATCTAATCTAGTAATCCAAGGTAGTCTATTGTTTAGACCAAATTGCAAGTAGTCGTTTTGTTTTTTTGGAACTCAAATTCGAATTTCATCGTCTTCACGTGCAGGTCTACATATTATACTTCTTTCGAATTTGTGTGTAGTGTTCTCTATCATCATCTGCCTAGCCTTTTCCCAACTATGTTGAGGTCGGCTTCCAGTCTAACCGGATGCAGTTGAATACCAGTATTTTACATGCAGCGACTGCCTATCTGACCTTCACGACCCAGTTAGTACTGGGTAATACGATACACCTTGGTAAGACTGGTTGTCAGACTTTTTGGACCACTGACTACCTGTAACGACTGTTAAAGATCTACAAATCCGGGACCAACGGCTTAACGTGCTTTCCGAGGCACGGAGGAAACTCAGTATGTAATTGGTTGTCACCCATCCACAGACCAATCTAAGCAGTCACGGCTTAACATAAAGATCGACCCGAGCGGCTGTTATTATTTAGCCACGATCAAAAGTATCAATATCTATCTATATATATAATCCGCTAAATGCCGCGTAGGCAGGATCACTAAGAAGTTATGTCAATGTGCCAAATAAGTGGATACCGTACTTGTAGTGTGCAATGTTGCCAACTTTCTGGAATGTTTGGTTGCCAGCTCTACTGATGCTGTAAAAAACATGGCTGCTACTTGATATTTGAATGAAATCTAGTATTGTGGAGTGAATCGTATCGAGCATTTAATCAAGGTCAAAAATAACGTTAGGTTACTTTAATAAAATTATATTTTGTAACAACATATTATATTATGTGGATGTATTTATTTATTCGATTCATATATAAAGTGAGGTTAACTGACGTTTTAATAAAAAAAAAAATTAAAATGCATTGTAACCTACTGATGAAGATTCAGCAGTATCGAATAATCATAAAAGGTACACATTTCTAAAGAAAACATATAAAAAAACATGGCCTCGAAAAACGTCACCAGTAGACGATAAAATTTAACATAACGAATACGTCACAAAGAAAAAATCCCTATAACAAGAAAAGTAAACAGTATAACCTCCAACAATTTATACTTCCATCTTTCTCTACTACATAAAACTCGTCGATCAGCTGTTCACACACACACACTCACTCACACACACAAACCAACACACACAGTCTCACTTCGCGTGTACGACTCATTTCCTAGAGTGTCGCACTATATCTTGTATCTTTTTGCATATCGCCAACACATTGTTCGATTCTTTGTCGGGTTTGCTGAGAACAGGGTTGATGAAATGATGTAGAAAGTTAGTGGAGATCTAGATCCCGGTATTATAATCAAGGTGTAAACGGACCCTTCACTAAACCGGCAATCAAGCATTCTGTACATGAAACTAATTCTACGCAAAAAATATTGCTGGGAAACGAGTTTCTTTTTTGGAGTGAAAAATCACGGTCTACGTTAGGACTCAATGTAACGCACTCAAAACTGTGCTAATGGATGCATTGAATGGTACGGGGCATGAAGGTACTTAAAGTAACGCTATAACATTTAAAAAGTTGTATTTAAAGAAAAACTTCTGAAATAGTTGGAACTTTGAACTGCAACATCACCGTAACTAGAAGATTTCATGGTATGATCCAGAACAGTACAAATACCGCAATGGCGGCCTTTTGACATCGTTGAGGGTCTTTTTCCACCCGTTATAGGGTAGAAGACTAGATTTGTTAATATTTTTGGCTAAAAATATGTCTTATTTAACATTGCATTTGCCCACAAGAGCTGTTATTTTAGAAAGCCACTATTAATAAGGTTGATTATGTTTAAATACAAACTTACAAAAACTAATGCCATCATTTATTTAAAACAATCAAGATAATATTAGGCTACAACTTCGCATTGCAGAAGTTTTCCGTACAACAAGAGCTCATTTTATATTAGAAATTTACAGCTTAATATAACTGTGGAACTATATACTTACTAATAAAGTACGAGACAAGGTGACCACACCGACAGGTGAGTAGCCAGTTCAAAAGGTTACTAACTGCAAATGTACCAATGCGCCTTCGGCAGTGTTTCGACAGAGCACGAGATCTGACCGCTGTGTTGATATTACTGCATGTCTGGCATAGTTTGGTTTTGATAGATAGTGTGTTGTTGTATAGGTCAACTTATATTATTGAGTGAATGGGTCGTAAAATCGATGGTTAAATTAAGTTTGTTTAACTAATAAAACATGATAATAAAGTGTGTGTTTTATGGTTTTGGTTGACCAGGAGAAGGTCCATTGTGATGTTCATAAGAAACACTAGTTAGGGTTTAGAATAAAACCACCAAATTATCAGTAAGTAGATGAACTACTTTAAGGGTACGTGCACTCGCTGCCCAGGGTAAGTGAGGATTCGTCTACACGGCTACAAGCTCACGCTACGTTTTGTATTCGTAGGGTTGAGCTGTATGATTTAATACACCAATAATCACCAGTCTAAAGGAGACTCCTGCTTGACACAAGCCTCTTAAATTACGTGTTTCTCATATCTCATCAACTGCTTGCCATATTACTAAACACTGCCTCTTTGGTCTAATCGCTAGCATGTGGTCCTGGGTTCGATTCCCGGGTCGGGGAAATTGTTATATGGGTTTTTCATCAGGAATTTCTTAGTAGCAGACACGGAGTCTGGATTTATGCCAGGTTAATGGTGTAATAGGCTCGCCCCCTATTACATGGGACTTACCATAACTGGCGAAATGTGGATGTACTATAAGGGTGCTCCTCTGCTTAACCCTTCCGGAATTACATGCGCGATGTTATGTTATGTTATATCTCAAGAATTACATCAGAACTAGGTACACTTAAGATCAATCTTTCAAAGAGAGCTGGCAACAGGGGTCTAAGACCTTAGAAATCAAGATCATTTGCTACAGTTGTTTTCATTACTGTTGCAAAACAGACAAGTATTTCTCGTATTTATTTTAAACGGCGGCTTAGAGAAATGCTATAACTCTTGTTTGTAGTTCTGCCTCGCACAGACGGCAGTTGCACTTGCGACCACTAGATCAACTAGGTAGTTAGTTTTTGAGATATAGTTATGATAAATAAACTTCATTTATTTTAGAAAACTTGATACAGTCCAATTAAAATAAAAATAAAATAAAATAAATTAACATTGAAATCACCATCAGAATTTAAAAAAATATTTACATTAGAATCAGTCTCAAAAATTAAAAATACAATAAATTAACATTAAAATCATAATTTAAAATAAAATGAGATTAAATTAAACTACATTAAAACTAAAATAAGAAAAAGTAAAAAAACATTCATTAACAACATTACTAAAATTTTAAGGATCCCTGGTCTCAGTTTTATTAAGCGCTCGTTAACAACCGATTTCTGAAACGAAAATTGACACAAAAAGCTAAAAATTATTTAAGTGAGTGTAAACTGCTGTGATCGTGCACTGAATTAACAACAGTCAATCGACTTGCGTTTAATTTATAATATTATGTTGCTACAAGAGTGATGAATATAAATGATGATAGATGGAGAAGGAGAGGAAGACCAAGGAAGCGATGGATGGATTGTGTGAGGAATGTTAGGAAAGAAAAAGGAGTAAATGATAGCGTGACGGTTGACAGAGGAGCGTGGAAGAAAAAAACGTGTTTCGCCGACCCCAAGAACATGGGACAAGAGCAGGAATATGATTATTTCGATAATGTGCGTTCCAGTTTAGAGACTGGGTGTGTGTCTCTCTGTTTTGGGGCTGCTCTTTGCTCTTAAATACCGTACGGTATTAAAGAGCGTTAACGTCTTACAGCATTTCATACAAGCTTTCAAGTGATTTTTTTTTCGAAATGACTGAACCTATTTTAGTGAAACTTCGTACGCATAAGCAGGATACATAAGTCTAAAGATTTGACAGAGCACTTTTAGAAATGTCTTTTAAAAAAAAAGATAATTAGAAATTTCTGTTTCTATGGAAAATCTGAAATCGGTCTAATTTAGCCGTAACATTATTTTTCGAAAAGTTCTCTGTCAAATCTTTAGACTTATGTATCCTGCTTATGTGTACGAAGTTTCATTAAAATCGGTTCAATGTAACTTGAAAGTTTGTATGAAATGCGGTTAGAAGTTAACGCTCTTAAATGAAATTATTTCTTGATTCGTGTCTCGTGATTCCTTTTTCTTTTAAATTCGAGATTTACCAGTCAAATATGCTTGACGGTGGTCAATCGGTTACAAGCAAAAATATTTAATCATAGTCAGAATTTTAATATAAAATAACTCTGCGAACTAGACTGAATTCAAGGCCTAGAGAGAGAGACGATGTCTAATATTTAAATAACAGTTTTATTTATTATTTTAATCTTATAAAATTTTGCATAACATGATAGATTTAGTACA
Source organism: Noctua janthina (assembly GCA_963576755.1). Lineage (NCBI taxonomy): Eukaryota > Metazoa > Arthropoda > Insecta > Lepidoptera > Noctuidae > Noctua > Noctua janthina. The sequence continues at coordinate 8,967,324 of OY755068.1, read as the reverse complement.
CTTGAAATTTCACTCAAAACTTTACATCAATATGTACATTAAACACCTAAAAATAGAGTTAATATTCCGTTGAACGAATTTAGTGAGCGATTCTGCAACTTTTTCCTAATTTCCGGTGTCTCAAAATTGTAATGAATTTGTAGAATTGCGGTTTTCTTGACAATATTCTGCAAACGTAATCTATTTAAAATCGATATTAAAACGTAACAATATAATTCGTTCCGTGTCGAGATTTTCACCGTAACTGTTGTCGGTCGTGATCTATCAGCCACTTCGTAAAACGATTGATATCGAATTCACTGGAAGCGATAGTGAGGTGTTATCTCTTATGAATTTTTACATGATTTTATCTTGCATAAAATGTGTTAGTCATTTTACAGATGATACCTAATTAAATATTGAGATCAACTAAAAGTATGTAGGCATATTCCATAACTGCAAACGCAGGTAATGTTTGCAATTTGTCACATAAAAGCGTACCTGCGTTAAAAATCAAAATCAGTACGATGTCTTAGAGATGTTTCAAAATAAAAAATAAAAATTGTTTACGTTCTCATCACAAAAGTTACACGAACGAATTATTTAATATAATACACTAGGTAAACATTTGTGAGAGACTGGTGCCCGAAATAGGCATACAATATCTGTGTTACGAGTCACCAGGACTTATTTAAATTTAGATTAAGATAATAACGAAACAAATCTCACACAAAGTACCATTAAAACTATAAAATAAATGGGAGAAATCACTACGTGACAAGATCGCTTCCATCGTCCCCGTCTCCGCGCCAGTGCTACTTCCTTGCGGCGCAAACGCAACACGCACACATACACACAGCACGTGTTCATGTACACACGTATACACCGCACGTGTCGATGTACGCACACAGATACACTTCGCACGTGTCGAGATACACACGCGAAGCGCGCCTGTGTGTGCGTCAACGTTCACTTTCGATCATTGACTGCAGGCTAATCGCGTCTAGTAATAATACACAACAGTGATCTTATTTTATTATTGTGTTATGTTGTGTTTTATAGGAAAAATGTTTACTTTCCTTCCGTTGATTGGTTTATTGTTATTTCATTGTTTGGTTATTGTAAATAGCTGTGAATTCTTGTGGCTAACTGGACGTCCTGTTGTTATCAAGTTTCTATGTAATTTCAGGGCCAAAGATCGTGTGACTATAACAATCGTTTTGTTAAAAAAATAACCCCTTTTTTGCGGTCCGGTAAAATGTAGTTTTGTTAATATTGTTTACCGAAGCGATTTAACTAAAGTAATGTTCTATCTATGAGTTATGAAATAGGTTATTTATGTTCCAAATCATGTAATACGTTTATTATATAACAGTAAAGCTGCAGTTATCTAAACAAAAAATCGTTTTTGTTTAGATAACTGCAGCTTTACTGTGCTAATCCATAATTACGTTAAACTCTTGTCGTGAAAGTCTGTCGGAAGATAAAACAGTGGCCATTATATTATTATTGTGTATTATAGTTCAAAATATAAAATAGTATATATCTAATGTTTTATATAAAGCAAACCACTTATGTTTTTTTTTTCTCTTATTACAGGTAAGTGACCGTAGAGACGAAGATCTCAAGTTATCAAGCAGCAGTTTGTCGACAGAAAACTAACGGTAGGACAACTAATGATTAAGAATTTAGAAGGCTTGAAGCACGTTGAACCTAGTTTACAGATTAACATGAGTAATAGTATCTGTCGTCACTGGCCAGTAGCATCTTATGTGCAAATTGATAAAATAATGTTACTTGGTAAAAGGGAAATCGAAGAATAGTTAATTTGCAGAATAGCTCAAGAATATGCCTTGTTTTTTCGACAAAAATAATTTTATTAGAGACTATCTGTTGCCTGCGACCTTCGTCCGCGTAAAATTTTATATCCTATAACCTTCCTCGATAAATGGACCATCCAACACTAACAGATTTTTTCAAATCGAACCAGCAGTTCCTGAGATTAGCACTTTTAACCAAACAAACAAATTCTTTAGCTTTATAATATAGATAATAAATAAAAAATGTGAAATCGAATAGTAGATATTTTTGCAGACTAACCAAAGAAGTTGCCTTGTTTTTTCGACTAAAATCATTTTAAAAAGCTCTAAAGAAGTAGGCAAAAAGAGAGGGCCTTATAAATCCTGGAAACAGATGATGCTCTGACTGAAAACTCATATCAGTATTGCACCCGTAATCATTTATTCAACTTATAAGTACAAACTAAAAGTCTGACAACCAGTCTTACCAAGGGGTATCGTATTACCCAGTACTAACTGGGTTGTGGAGGTCAGACAGGCAGTCGCTCCATGTAAAATACTGGTATTCAGCTGCATCCGGTTAGACTGGAAGCCGACCCCAACATAGTTGGGAAAAGGCTAGGCAGATGATGATGATGATGAAGTACAAACTAAAGAAAAATTATATTCAATTGGTCCTAAGTTAAAACTAAACTGTTAATCTAGGTACCCTTGACCGAACCACAACTGATAAGCACAGCCTCCGTACCACATTCTGGCAACCTTGTGATCAGAAGTGGGCGGGGCACTTAAACATACATAATCACTTTTATCTCGTCGTAATAACCGTGGGCCAGCTTGTAAGATGGTTCTACTTGATTTATGACAGGCATGTTGAACTGTTTTTTAAAAGATGAAGTAACATGTGCTGAGGCGTTTTTTTTATTGGAAAATTGATTTGGTAATTGGTGCCCTGGCTTGTTTACTTTTAAAAATCACGCAATTTATTTAGATGCGATATGTTCGCCTTGTGCAATGCTTTTTAGAGATTAACATGATATAATGCTTGTCCCCGGAATAGTAAGATAGAGATGTACCCTTACCCTTAGTGACATCGAGTCTGAATTTGTGCCCAGTTTATGAAGATAGGCTAACCCCCTATATTTGGAACGCTTTCGAAATAATATATATTTGATAATAGCTGTTGCCCGCGACCTCCGTTAGCGTGAAATTATTATAAAACTATCACTTCACTATTTGCATCAGATTTTGTTAACAATTTCAAGGGTTTTTTTGCACGGAACTCTAATCATTTTTAGCTAAGAATAGTCGCCTAAGTTACTCGTTATAACATCAGCTATCTGCCAGTGAAAGTCCCGTCAAAATTGGACCAGCCGTTTCGGAGATTAGTCGGAACAGACAGGCAGACAAAGTTTTTTTTTGTTATAAGTACTGTATAATTATGCATTCAGTTAAAAGCATGCAATAATGCTGTTATTTTGAAATTACAAACAGACACTTCAATTTGATTTATTTGCATTGATATTATTTACATAGATTACCTTTCTCAAACTTACACTGACTACAATGTCCAATAATGTCCAGCTAACGTTTATTAGGATGAATGCAGAGAATTAGTTTTTTTTTTTTGCCAGAGTAGGTCAAGGTACATCAGCATTCTTTAACTTGCCACATAAAAAGTTTATAAATAATTTATAAATATGAATATGTAATATTTATCTAGAGTAGATAACACAATAATTGCTATCTTAGTTAATTGCTGTCTACCCAGTTGGTATTTTTAAATGTTTTTAAGAATTTTATCCTAGCCTTGTACCATTTATCGTTAATGTTACTACCTGTTATTGCTATAAAAAAACCCATGTTTTAGTACTGCTACCTACATTTTAGATTTAAATATGGCATGTATTTAGAACAGCATTTTTTATGTTTGGTTTGTACATATAAGTTACACATTTTTCTGTTCTATATTTACTATCAGGAAATGCCATTTATTTACATGTACCTACTTACATTTTCTGAAAGGTATATTAATAGTTGTTTACTAGTAAATAGACTGCAATAGAGTTTAAATTTGATTGGCTGTTGCTACTTCATTCAGAGTCAAGCAGTACTTTTTTTTGTCAGCCTGAACTGTCCCTCTATTAGGCAAAAGCCTCCCCCATTCCTTCCACTTTTCTCGATTTTGCGCGTCTTCTCGTTTCTTCTAAGCAGTACTTAAACATAATATAATTTAATAATGAATAATTAAAAAAAAAACATTTAGACGAATTGATAACCTCCTCCTTTTGGAAGTCTGGTTTAAAAAATAATTCCTCATGGGTCTAGTGGTTGCAAGCGCGACTGCTGAGGAGGTCCTAGGTCCGATTACCGGGTCGGGAAAAGTCTTGATTTGCACCTGGTTGTTGGCAATAGGCTCACCCCCTATTACATGGTACTTAAACGTAACTGGCGAAATGTGCTATTAGGTACCTATTAGCACATCTTTACATAGTATAAAACAAAGTCGCTCCCACTGTTTGTACGCTAAGATCTCTTAAACTGCGCGACGAATTTTAATGCAGTTTTCAGCAAATAGATAGAGGGCGGGTCGCTAGTATTAATATATTTATTAAAATCATTATAACATAAGTGTGACATTCTGTTACGCGAAGATTACCGAAGCGCATAATTGTTCTAGTTTAACTGTACCACCAGTGAAATGAATAGATTTCCTGATTAACAAACAATCTTAATTTAATTTTAACAAACAATGGTGTTACTGTATAAACTTAACCAATATTCTTAATTCAAATTCTCACAACAATACACGAATACGATGGCATTTCCTTCATAACATTCACGGAGAATGCAACTAAAATACGAAACACACACTTATACAGACAAAATTAAACCTTAAACCTATCCCAAACAAAATTGATATTTAATTAACAGTGTATTCGTAGATATTTATTAGTAAATAAAGCCGTACAATAGTGTTGCCATGACACGTTGTTACAAAATGGAGAACAATAGTTGCTTGCGTGTGTACTATCTAAACTAGGTATGTCCATGATCTCAGTAGGTGTACATAGGAATTTATCGCGAGCGTTGTAGAAATGAGAACAAATAATAACTTAACTAGGTAGTTTACACCAAGAAAACAATAACTAAGAAGATATTGCCCTCTTTGTATTTTAAGAAATATAAAAAAGAGACAACAGAAATTGACAGCTGTCAAAATTAGCTCAATGAACTTCGTATGATAATGTGTTCTATGGTTCAGACGATTTTGTCATGTCCTAAATCTGATCTAGCGAAACAACTCTGTAGTTTGGCAGTAGTGAATCAGTGAATGAGTGTAATTATGTAACCAGCTTTTTTTTAAATATTCCATTAAGTATAGTGTAGTAGTAGTGTAGTAATAGTATAATACAGGGTGTAACAAGACCCTTAACGAAGCCGTCAACCAAACATTCTGTACATCAAACTAAGTAACTTTTCGCAAAAATTATTGCTGGGAAACGACTTTTTTTTGGGGTGAATAATCTCGTTTTACGATGGGACTCAATGTAACGCACTCATAACATTGTGCTGATGAATGAATTGAATAGTACGGGGGTCGTGGAGGTGTTTACATTAAAAATCTTTCGTTAAAAACATGTATTTTAAAAAAAAAACTTGTGAAAAAGTTGAAACTTTGACGCCCAATATCTCCGTAACTAGAAGGTTCCCAGGTATGGTCTAGAACAAAAAAAAAACGCAATGACAGGGAGAACAAGTACCTTTCGGCTTCGTTAAGGTTTTACACCCTTTATAGTGTGTCCATTTAGTATAGTGAATTAAATTTAGTCTTAAGATACAATGGGGTTGACATATCTGTGTGGATAAAAACCCCCAAAAACAATAAAAAGAAAGAAAAAAAAAATATTTTCTATGGTGCTTAGAAAATCTAGGAAACGTTCCTAACATAAGAGTGATGGAGAAATAAGTAATACTAATGAATCTAGTGTGTTCACTCGAAGAAACTAGCAAAAATTTCAAAACTGTAGTAATTTCCTAGCTATACTGGGTAATCTCGAAGAAGGTTGCTCTCAAAAGTCACTTTTACCTCAAAAGCCATTCGATCAATATGTATAGTTTTATCTCGATTTAATTTATACAATTGTCTGTTGATACTTTCATCAATCACTAAAGTTACCTAAGGCAAGATAATTGTGTAGGTAACAAAGTATGGCCGAGGTCTTAAAAAAAATCTACACTTTATCTTGTATCTTGGTTATTTTAAACCAATTTTTAACAAACATGTACCCAAATTGCACATCAAAAATAACAAGCACCTTTGGCATGTTAAATAATGGTAACCAATTTTTGGTATTCCTCAGAGAGCAACTATTTTTAAGCTCAACCAAATTATTCCTGGTAGCGCAACCTTTAGTTGCGCTCACAAATTCAAATTAAAAATATTATATGTTTATTCCTCAAAGCGCAACCATGATGAAAAATAGAGAGGGGTATGATAATTCATTAATGATATCTCTCTATTTTTCATCATGATTGCGCTTTGAGGAATAAACACATTATATCTTTAATTTGAATTTGTGAGCGCAACTAAAGATTGCGCTACGAGGAATAATTTAGTTGCGCTTTGAGGAATACCCTATCAATTTCCCATATAAACAACATCAATTCATCACTCACTGTGCCTCCACGCCTGCCAAACCAAGATTTAATTACTTTACTCTTACGAAACTGAAACTAAACTTCCTTACACTCATCATCTCATAATATCCTATGTTATTCATCTATTTTGCTCTCTGAATCCGGAAGAAATAACGTCGGAAATATGATTTCCTATTAATTTTCCGGAACAGGCTGTGTAATAGTTTTTTAATGTCTGGCAGTAAGTTTCAATAAATATTACGCATCGAGTTTCCTCCGTGCCTCGGAAAGCACGATAAGCCGTTGGTCCCGGCTGTCATTTGTAGATCTTTGACAGTCGTTACAAGTAGTCAGTGGCCCGAAAGTCTGACAACCAGTCTTACCAAGGGGTATCGCATTACCTAGTACTAACTGGGTTGTGGAGGTCAGATAGGCAGCCGCTTCATGTAAAATACTGGTATTCAGCAGCATCCGGTTAGACTGGAAGCCAACCCCAACTTAGTTGGGAAAAGACTAAGCAGATGATGAGTAAGTTTCAGTGTCCGTAGCAATATGATCATAGATAAAAATATTAGACGTACACTTCAACCAACTTATCTGTGCAGGCGGGAAAACACAGAACTAAAATAAATGTACCAATCTGACATATCGATGAAAATTTTGTTGACAAGCAACGCCACCTTGAACTGCACGCTTGAAATGGTCGTACTATAAATGCATATTAGTGTCAATTTTTTATAGCAACGATGACACTGAGACAGCTTTTGAAAGCAGTTTAGACGTCCTTTTTGTGTTCAGTTTCCTTGATAAAGAAGAAAAGAAAGAAAGATAATACATTTCTTTGGCACATGCCACAAGTGCACACAATATACAACAAAAATAATACAAGAAAAAAAATAAAACTTAAAACTAAACAAAAAAAAAAATGTAGGTAACACGGTGTGCCTCATAGCTGCGCCAAATAGGACCAGTTCAGCAAAATGCCGGGCAACTAGTGCCTGACGCTGGTTTTCAACTGGACCTGGATTAGAGAGGTCACGAATGTAAAACAGTTTTATGTGTTGTGTCAATGGTAGTGGTGAAAAGGAACTTAAATAGAATATGTATAATAAATGTGTGTTGTGTAAAAGTGTGTTGATATTAGTCTTCCTTAGGTACAACTGCTGACAGTGGTGGTTGACCACTTTTCATTCACCGTGACAAAGGCTAATTACCACAGTTAAAAAGTAGTTAAAAATCAAGGTCTGCTGTAGTACCTATAGCGTTATGTTTTGAAAATTGTGTAGGAATAGTCAATGCAAAATCTAACTAAAAAGTTACCTAAACACATAAATGTACCTGACATAATGTAGTTCATGGTTAAAGTCTACATCTACACGATTTCCGGATGTTTCAAACGTGACAATCTATCTGTGTGTTAAACATCCAAATCCGTTCAGTGATTTTGGCGTGTAAGGGTAACAAACATCAAAACATCTAGGTATACATCCTCACAAACTTTAGCATTTATAATATTACTGTTTTGACATGGAAAGAAAAATTCTAGTGCGAGCAGGGTTTGAACACGAACCTTGAAAATTGACACAAGAACAACTCGAGAACTGTGAACAGGGTGCGATGGTCTAATTGGATAAGACGTCCGGTGTACTAAATCGGAAGGTCGCATGTTCAAAACCTGCTCGCACTATAATTTTTCTTTCCATGTCAAAACAGCTGTAGTTCCCTACGCAGGGTTTGCGTATAAAAATATTAAAAATTATAATATTAGTAGGACAGTAGGATATTCAGAGAATTCACTTTGGTAGTTTGTTATGAAAATCATAAGAAAACATATACACAAGTTCCTTCATTACGAATTTATGAACTCAGAATCGGTTGTTTGTCGTGCATTGACAACATAATTTCATACATCATCTGTGAGTCAGTTTGCTTTAATGCGGCTTAAATAGTGGCTGTAAATTCAATATCAATAGAATAATTGGCTACTAAATTTATTAGTGACAGTAGTGGTAGTAATAAATATACAATGTATTGGTAGAAATATCAAATGACTGTATCTCTTACACATAATTTGTACGAATGATTACTAAAGATATTATACGGCTAATGCATGGGACTAATGTCCATTAATTTAAGGTACAACCTACTATTAGTTACTTTTTCTTTGACTCAAATTGAGTCATATCCTCTCTTACTAAAAGCAGCTGTCAACACCAACTCACTATAAATGATAAGACCCGCTAATTTTCTCCAAATCATGCAACCGAAATCATAGTGTTGACAGATATCATCTGACAGTTGCAACAAAATGGCGGTGTCGCAACACTATTTCCTTCGCGCACGGTGACTTCCTAATGTCCCAACTGTAGTAAGTAGGTGACGGACGTATGTAATTGAATGGTTATTATATTGTACTTGTCTTATGTATGTAGTTAGTTAATACTACGTTTATATGAATGCTATGGAATTAGCTTCCTTTGCCTCGAAAATAAAACTGTTTTGTCTTTGGTAAACTTTTGTAGGTCACAAAATAATTAAGTAAGTACTTATGAAACAAGGTATTTCTGATTTCAGCGGGATTTTATACTACAAGTCTCTATAAAGTGTCAAGTTTGATCATCAGCTTCTTTAGGCACGTTGACAATTCCAGACTGTTAAGTCCATGTTTCATTATGATGGTTTCCTTCACTAAGTCCATCTCCCGGTTTTATAGTTTCTTTTAAGTTCGGTTTGTTTAGGGTAAATCATGAGTATGAACCAGCAAAATGTTCCCTACAAAAATCGTTTTTACTTCTGACACAAAAATCATTTCTGAAGAAATTAGTTTGTGACTTCGACGCAAGTCTGACTTCGCGTCGGTTCACGTTGTATCATCGTCTGCCTAGCCTTTTATTATTTATTTATTTAAACTTCATGTACAATAATGATACATAGGCGGACTTTATGCCACAAGGCCTTTTCCCAACTATGTTGGCATCGGCTTCCAGTCTTACCGGATGCAGCTTTTACATGGGGCGACTGCCTATCTGGCCTCCAGAACACAATTAGTACTGGGTGATACCCCTTGATAAGAATACCTTTAGCGAAAGTCAAACATCTGCAAATTACAGGCGGGACCAACGGCTTAACATGCTTTTCGAGGCACGGAGGAAACTCGGTACCTATGTAATGGGTGGTCACCCATCCTACAACCAACCTAGGCAAGCGCGGCTTAACCTAACGATCGACCGAGCGGCTATATTACTAAGCCACGAGCTCCTCGTCGAGCCTCCTCTTCCATCGGTCCACGTTGTAAATATGCACTAATTAGCAACGAAGTTCTGCTTCCAATAACATATCATCCAAACTGTATTTCCGATATGTCTGATTGAATAACGACATCTAATAGCACCCTTATAGCGGGCAATAAATTAAGTTCTATCTAACACATTAACATACCGTGGTTACGCAGCGCTTACGTTGCCGTGTGAAACTGGTTGGTAAAGAAACGTCTGTGTGCACTGAGGTGTAGCTTTTTTGATGATTTTGACTTCTGTGGAAAACATACATGCATAGTACATCACGCCTGTAATCCTCTAAGGGTTAGGCAGAGGTGTATAACTAATAGTAGGTAGACGCAAATTTCCCCCATTATGCTTAAGTTCCATGTAATAGTAGGCGAGCCTATTGCCATCAACCGGGCACAAATCCAGTCTCTGTGGCTGCTACTGAGAATTTCCTGATTGAAAAACAAAATTACAATTTGCCCCACCCGGGAATCGAACCCAGGACCTCATGCTTAGCAGTTTAGATCGCAACCACTTAGACCACCGAGGCAGTCTAAAAAGTGAAAAACGTCGCGAAAAAACGTTGTTCTAGAATCTTCTAGAACCAATCATTTAAAAACGTGTGACATCCACCAACTTGCGCTGCGCTCACATGGTGGACTATGCTCGCTCGCTCTTGCATAGGCATTTGTTCCAGCACCAGTAGTGGCAACGTTATAAGCTGGCAGAATAAAAATACGGGCCTTGTTAATGTCACGGTTAACACTCAGCCGTGTGCTTATTGTTAAAGTAATATAAGTCATTTTATGATGATTTTGACAACCATTTGGGTTGACCTGTTCATACCCGTAAACTATAACCAAGCTGAACCAGTTCAGCCTTCAAGTGCTTGAAGAAAGACTCTTTTCAGCCTGACCTATCTAACAAGACATAACATGAACATTTTTTTTTTAGGAACATTTTGTCCCACTGCTGGACGAGTTGGCCTCCCCCAATTCCTTCCATAAGCTTTTTCCCGTGCCTCCTCGAACCTGCCCTCGCAGTACGAAAAGCATCTTCTTACCATGTCATATCCACACAAGTCAATGGAACTCCGAACGTTACGCTTCAGTGTGCAGCGGTCCTAAATCACAGTAATTCAGAGCGGAACCATTGTAGCCATAATTTGTCTAAATAAATAAGTGGCATTGATCGCTACCGGCCGACTACTCATGTTGTTACTGTACGAAGATTTATGCAAGATCATAATATTTCACACCATAAATTACATGGTGGATAATGAGACAGTGTTCCTCTCTCTTCGACAGGAATTAATTAGTCTTTACGCATAGTCTTTGCGCGACTGCTGAGCAAGAGGTCCTGGGTTCGATTCGGGCAAATTGTTACTGGGTTTTCCATCAGGAATTTCTTAGTAGCAGCCAAGGAATGTGGATCTGTGTCCTGTTGCTGGCAATAGGCTCGCCCCCTAAAACATGGGACTTCAACATAACTGGCGAAATGTGGGTGTACTATTAGGTACACCTCTGCCTAACCCTTACATTACAGGCGTGATGTTATGTTATGTTAAGTATACTTAAGCAAGCGTTACTGCTGAGCATGACATCCTGGGGTTGATTCTCAGGTCTGGCCAAGTTCTGTTGGAATTTTTATATCAGGAATTTCTCATGCAGTGTACATTCATGCCTGGTCGGTTGAAAGCGAAACACTCGTCCCCTACTATATGGAAGTAAAATATAACCGGCGAAATGCAGGTGAACTAAAGATATACATCTGCTAATCCTTCAGGGATGATAGTTGTGATAATAAGTGTAACACCTTCATAATATGCCTTAAATTGATATGAGAGTCCGTTTAAAAGTTCTTTAAAGCTTTTGTAGCTTTGATTTCTGCAAATGATTTAATGGCCGTTAGACTTCCCACTTAAAACTAAGTATTTAGTTTTTGACCTAGTTAGATCTTATGTACGAGATGATCTTGGATCTTATCTATGATCTAAAAAAAAATATCACATCAGCAGTAAGGAGGTCAAAGTTAAAAAGCTTTTGTAGACGAAGCCTGCGTGGGCGCAGAGTAAGATGCTTCGACCTTGCTTGAGTTCATAATACATCCTGTATAATGTCCCTTTGATATAAATGTCATACTACCCACTACACACCTTACTTTATGTAGCCGGCTTAAGTTGAGCTGCGAACTACTTGGTGGTTTTGTGGAAACGGCCGCAACTCACGAGTCATAGAGAATTGATTTGAACCCAAGCAGGTGCTTTTCTTTGTGTTAATTAATACATAAGCATTCTCATAATGATGAAGGAAAAAATTATGTGGAAGCAAACTTATCCCTAAAGTAAAACTTTGAAGACATGTGACATCCATCCACACTCACTGAGCTCGCTTGATAGATGACGGCCCACCTCTCACAGGAGGAGGTAGAATTGAAAGACTGCTGGGTCACAGGCATCTGTCATCACAGTGAAACCGTCATAGGCTGATTATGATAAGCTGACCTTGTATGTCGATGCTGACTGCTGATTTTAAAGATAGAAAATAACCAACTGTCAAAATATTCAGTACATACTTTTTAATGTAGTTCCAAATTCAACTGCAGTCCAAATTATACTGGTTGTATACTAACCAGAGAGATACAAACTTACTCCTTCATCCTATTAATCTTTCGCCTCTTTAAAGCTAGGTACATGTAGGTACAGGCAGCCTCATTCAGCGTATGCGCATACAAAGCCTGTTCACAATGAGTATGGCCCACGCTTGGGTTTAACTCCTTAGCATACATTACTGATTCTAACGCTGGGATGAGTGTGGTCTGTTTTGTACTTGAGGATAACTTGTTAAAAGGGTGTTTTGTTCATTTAAAGTATTTATTTATTTTAATGGAGCAACTCCTTCCTAAGACACACCCAGCTTGAAAGTAATCTACGTCTGTAAGAACGATTTAGTGGAGTTAAATAAACAGAAATTTACGTAGAGAAAAAAATGTGGATTCCAATCAGTATGCTTAGTAGATTCCTCTCTGCCCTGGAGAGTAAATGTGGGGCTGTTCCATAAACGATGGGGGCACTTAATATTGTGTCCTGCGTGTCCTGTTGTTTGTCCCTTACAAGAACTGATGGAAGCTACTGACGGCTCCAAACTAGTGGCTCAGTTCTGGGCCGACACAATTTAGATTGACATCGACACGCTATGAAGAAAGATTCCTATATGAGCCTTTTTTGCCGCACTGGTCTCCGCATCATTGAAGAAGTAAAACCGTGTAACCCTTAAAACAGTTTGTATTATTTGATGTCTGATCGTTATTGATGGAAGTGCCTTATTAGTGATGCCTTGCTATAATAGTTGATTATATTTTATTTTTATGAGTGCTTCTATCTGAAATTGAGTAACTGGACGAAGTGTTGCAGCATCAAATAATAAAAAAAAAACACGAAAGCATGTATTCTAAGTTGTCTAATAGGATGCGACCAATTGTATGTGTAGATGTAGAGGCGACACAATGACAATGTAACATTCAGACGCGCGACGTCAGGCACTTTCCAAACACACAATGAGTAACACTGAGCCAAACAATTACCTACCTATATATTTTATTAATGAGAGGAGTTAATAGAATGGTGTGTTAAGTGGATGTAGTGAGTTCCTTAGGAACAAGGAGTACCTTGAATATTGCAATGGCAAATAGAGGCTGATAATGTGGCAGAAGATCACACTTATTGGACCAACGGGTTTCAAAGCTCTTGAGGAAATATATTCCTTCTTAACTTCTGAGGAGTGTAATGTTTTGCTTAGTTGGTACGTGAAATTGTGCAATCCTATTTTTTTAACGGGTGAAGCGCTTCTCCAGCAATACCCTTAACATTAAGATTATTTGAGATTATCTAACTTGGTAGATAATGTTAGCCCTTAAAGGCCTAGAATGAAAAAGCGTTCATTTATTTGCGATTCAATTTGTGTATATGGTATGGCATGGTATGGCATGGCATGGACATTGTGATGAGTAGACACGATTTGCATGTGACTAAAAGAGTGATGAATACAAATGTTGACGGATGGAGACGGAGAGGAAGACCAAGGATTGTGTGAGGAATGATATGAGAAAAAGGTGTCATGCTTGCGTGACGGTTGACAAGGGAGAATGGAAGAAAAAAAACGTGTTGTGCCGACCCCAAGTTACATGGGACAAGGACAGGAAGATGGTTAATTCGTGTCATTCTCTCTGTGTTGCTTAACAAAATCAGCTGTTAAAACCCACTCATTATCTAAAACTCTTATCATATAAAACAATAATTACACACTCACCAACCAAAACCACGGAAATGCTTATTTTACAATGTGAGACGTTTTAACGATTCTTTGTGATAGTTGTTAGGTAATACAGGCGTTACATATAATTTCTAGTTTCTTCTTATACCCATTTTTACTCACACAAAGCGAGAACTAAACGAATGCCTAAACAAAAGTGTGCTGTTGAATTCTCATCTCTCGGTGCACAGTTGAAAGTTGAAAATTCTCCAGTGCAATCATTTCTAGGCATTCTTTTTGGTGTTTGTGAAAATGGGCATGTTACCATTTAGAGGTTCTCATAGACGCAACAATTATGTGTTGATGGCTTCATTCGTGGTTAATTTGAGGCGTGTTAATTAGGCATGGTTTTAAATAGTCTAGATTTGGTTTTTGTCTCCACCCATGATTGAGCAATAAAGGCTGAAAAATAGAGGAATAATCTAGATTTTCTTTCTACCTGTCTCGTTGGTTTAGTGGTCGAATGCACTACTGCAGAGCTTGAGGTCTTTAGTTCAGTTTCCAGGTCGGGAAAAGTAATTTTAATTAATTCGTTTCTAGAGATTTTGGATTTGTGCCTGATTGGTGGCAAAAGACTGACCCCCTATTACATCATCATTTGCCTAGCCTTTTCCGGATACATCTGAATACCAGTATTTTACATGGAGGCAATCCACAACCCAGTTAGCACTGGGTAATACGATACCCCTTAGTAAAACTGGTTGCCAGACTTTCGAGCTACTGACTACCTGTACCGACTGTCAAAGATCTGCAAATGACAGGCGGGACCAACGGCTTAACGTTTTACATGGAATTTATTGGTGTGCTATATACTACGTCTGCATAACCCTTAAGTAGTCTCTGATGGCGTGATGTTATGTTATGTTAAAATACAAAAAGACCCACTTAATCATGTTCAGTGCTTTTTAAGTTATTTAAAGTAATAACTGCATCTATGCTGTATTTAAAACGCGACATGATTTTGTAAGTGGATTTTGTTTTATGAGTGGAGCTCAAGTAGACACATACTCCGCGAACAAGGCAAGGTTGCCTTAATGCGAATTTATAAAATTATGTGACTTTAATATCCCCAGCAGGCCTATTGTTTTTAAGAATTACATGTACATGGTACCTTCGACATAACATTGTAGACCTGACAATTATCAGGGTCGAGCAAGTAATTGCTAAAGAATATTGCGTGTCTATGCGAAGATAGACAAAACCACTTATTCAGGAAGGTGCAAGGTCAGTGTAATTGTTTTGCATTTAAGGATTAAAAGCTTTTTGGTGTTTCTGTTCTTTTGGGGTTCCCTTTATACCTAATTATACACATATAGGTATCTTAACAGCCTGAGAGATATTTCTCGACGGCATGTAAAGCCAGGCGGCATAAAAACAGACACCAGGTTAGGCACTAACCACACGATAAAGAAGAAGAAATCTGAAATTCAGAGAAATGCCGTTTTCAGAGATTTTTTTTAAAATCCTTGATTGTAATTTATCTGCTATAACTACACTATTTTATTTGGACACTGGAATAGATGATAACAATTTCATCCACTTATGCCACACTAGCTGTTCACCCAAAGATTACATTAGAAGTACCTACACCTAAATTCTGACTGTTCGAAAGAGATACCGTGGCCCTGGAACACAGAGGGCAAAGTAGGAACATGCATGGGTTTTAGTCAGTACAAGTCTGACACTGCCTTCCGCTCCGCCCAGAGTGGGGGGGGGGGGGCATTTGATGAATTCCGATCTGAAAAAAAAAAAAAGTGTATACCTAAATTAGTACACCGACATTTCGTCCGTTATGCTTACTGACTTTTTTTTATCAAATAGTCATTTAATGGCTTTAAAGTAACTCGACGGGGTTATATTCATGATTTTAATTTATACGGCTGTGAATCATATTTTGTTCAACATACAGCCTGACACTGACCTGCAAATTGCAAAAAACGTAAGAAAATTTGGATTTCGCGGGCTGCCCTGGCGCTTCCACCTTAAATCCCATGTACCTAATATGGGGCGAACCTAATGCCCTCAATCTAACACTAATCTAGGTTCTGGGCAGCTAAAGAGACATGCATCCAATATTGCTATAAGGTGACCACTAACAGCATAACTTCGAACGAAACATATGCAATTCAATAAAGTCACGCAGAAAATCTTTCGTTACTGAATGTAGACTACTGGGTCAATACGTAAAATACGAACAATCTCACGAGCACTGACGATGACGTCACGTTATGTAAATTTTTACTATATCTACTTACTTTTTACACGACGTCTACGTATCTACTTACTTTTTACACAAATATGAATGCAGTGGGAGATCAGATCTGATGTTATGCCTTGTACACATGCGATACTAACAAGTAACTGGCATTGCACAATGAGTCGACGTCGTGTGATATTCAGTCGTAGTAGAACGCTAAAATTGTAACTGCTTCGATTCGGCTAAGCTTTTTTTTTTTTTATATTGAATGGGCTTACTCTTGACCACACAGACAGAGATGAGGTCGACGATGGAACGAGCTAACCCAGAAGGAGCCTATTAACTTGATAATACTGATACTGATACTGTTAGCCTGCGACATCCCACTGCTGGGCAAAGACCTCTGCCCATGGCTTCCAGTTGCTAGAATCCAGGGCTAATGTGGGCCACTGGTCGTTTGTTTCGTCCAGCTCGTCCCGCCATCTACGAGGTCTGATAATAATTCTATGATAATTTGTTGAAGAATTTTCAATTCATTTAGAATGTACCTAAATAAAATTTATTAAAATGAAAAGACGAAAATTAGTTTTATCAATCAACATTGAACGAGTATACAAAGTTTCGTGTCCGTGCTCCTCAACCGTTGAGGAGTTCTCTCGTGAGGAGGCGATCCTGGTTGCAAGATTGAGTCATGTCTGTCATAAAAATGTTTTGTCACCAGAACCAAAGGCGTGTGCAAAATTTCAGCTAAATTGGTTGGATGAAACTGGTTCGAAATTCAGTTGCAAGTTTTGACCAATACATACTAACAAGGCTTATTAAATACGAGCTTTTAATAAAACAGAAGTGCAGTTTAATATCGTAACTTATCATAATTATAGATATCATAAAGTACATAAAAGTCTTGAAAAATATACTTTTCGTGACAAACATTCTGACGTCATCCATCGATGCTGTAACCAGCATGTCTGCCCCAAACCTTAATAACATGTTTTGATCAAGTTACAGTTACAGCACAATTTTACCGAGTATTCATTTACCGTCGGCAAACGGGTGGTAGGAGGCCAAACTATGAAGGACACGCTAACTGACAAGTTACGTTCAAACAGGTTTCTTGTAAAACTGTATGCCATACTTCCAGGTACTTTAAGTCCCTCATCCAGGTGTTGCCTGCGACGACAGGCTGCGGCTTTGTCGTCAACTCTACGCACTTTCGGTCAAAGCTATACTTCAACTGTGCGTCTAGTTAGAAAGATCCGATATAACAGAGATCTACACTGAAATTAGATTTCGTTGTAACTACAAGAGAAACTGTTATGTCAAAGAGCAGTTTAATGTCAAATGTATTTATTTTTATAAAATACTAGCTGTTGCCTGTTTGTATTTAGCTATCCACCACTAAAAGAATTTTTCAAATCGTACCAGTTGTTCCTGAGATTAGCGCGTTCAACAAAAAAAAACAAACTCTTCAGATTGCTTTATAATATTAGTATAGATAAATATGTGTAAAATATATTTCTTTTTATTAAATTCTACATTCTACTGACCCAAAATACAGTAACATCTGCCTGGATTTTCCAAAAAACTGTTTGAAAGTAAATATACGGAACTTGTTTTTTAAAATTGTACGATTGTACACGGTATTGGTTTTGTAAGCCTGTCAGGTCGTTTGGACTTCATAAAGTTAACGTTTAATTTTATTTTTACTGTTGTATAACTGACCTATGTACATTTAAACGGAGAAAAATACGGTACATTTCGGGAAACATACTTTTTCAAAACATAATATAACGCGGATAACCGAACGGGTGGCAGAGGTGAATTATAACTACTGTAATGAGATGTGGGTCTAGTGCAGACTCACATTACTATTTACGTATTTTTATTTTATAATAATGGTTTGAATGGGTAATGAAATTAACTTATTTTATTTTTAAATTTGATTACGGACATTTTACATTGTATATTTTATTTGACGAAAAATGATTGTATTAATTTTATTTTGTGTAAAACTTACTTATAATAGTATTGTGTGGTGTGTATTTGTCTCTGATTATTTGATTACCTACAAACATTATTTTTAAGTGTATTTACTAACTAAATTAAGGATAGTTGTGTCTGATGCAATTAAAAAAAAAAGTACGTCAGTTATATT
This sequence comes from Noctua janthina, assembly GCA_963576755.1. Lineage (NCBI taxonomy): Eukaryota > Metazoa > Arthropoda > Insecta > Lepidoptera > Noctuidae > Noctua > Noctua janthina. Next base: position 8,948,977 of record OY755068.1, on the reverse strand, counting down.
TGAGTTTCATATAAACCCATTGTTTGTGTTGTTGTTTCTGTTAAGAAGTTTTTTGCAAGATCTTTGTTGCATCTGATGATGGCATATCGGGAATACCAATTTCTAAGAGCCAACATATCTATACTAATACTATAAAGAGGTAAAATTTTGTTTGTAAGTTTGTATGTAGTGGGTAATCTCCGAAACTTATTATTCAATTCTAAATTATTTTTACTGATAGAAACCTACATTATTCGTGGGTGTTATAGGCTATGAATTATTTTTATATCATGCATATTAGCCGAGCTATCACACTTTTTGCGGACGCTGTCGCGGGTGAAGTGCTAGTGGATCATAAACCAAAGATCTTTTAAGAAGTATCTATAGATAATACAGCAAAGAGGGTCGTTAAAGAGAAGTTTTATATTCTGGAAAATGACAAATACTGTCAATAACAATGACAGCTTGAATATTCAATATTTTAGACTTAAATGTACTCGAAACGGCTTTAAATTTAATAAACGTGCGTGTGGTAAGAGACGGCACGAGCTTTTTGAAAATATGTAGGACTTTGGGTAAGCGTTCAATGTTTAGAATTATGCTTTTCGTGTACGAACACCTTTGGTCCTGGGTTTTCAGTATGTTTAGTATCTGTACTGCACTACTAATAGCTCGACACTGGCCTCTAAGAATTTGATCTTTAGTGTATTTACATGTTAGAGCAACACAGTTTACAAGCTATCCTGTCTGTTGCCATTCTTCTGCCCTTGTCCCAATTTGTTTGGGGCGTGCGACGCGACGCCATGATGTTCTTCCATGCTTTTCTGTTACTCGTCATCTCACCTCCTTTGTTAAACATGATCTGTAGTAAAAAGTTGCGGTACAACATGCAAATTCGATTCGATTAAAAAACTCAGGGTTGCTCCCAAAATTGAAGAAATCTTAATAATTGAAGAATCTTCAGGTGCAGAACACCCAATAAAAAAATCTAATAACCGCTAATCTCAAGCCATGACCGAGTAAAATCTTGTAAAAAAGCATGAAGACCGAAAAATCAATTACGAAAAGCGAAATCTAGTCCGCGCCGCTAAAATGTGCAGTAAGCTAAGGCTTTTCACGGCTGGCTATCACAACCTTTACCCCGATGTTTCGTTACATCTGGGTGGCTAAGATGATGCTTGAGGGTTAGGTAATTGATGTACTTTTATGTTGTTTGAGTTGATGATGATCAAGTTTGGCCTAAATTGTAGCATGATTAAGGGACTTATGTAAATTGGTTAAAAAAAAAACACTATTTACTACTAGTAAAAAAATGCAGAATACTCTGAGAAGAAACTATGATACAAACTTAAAGGAAAAAATAGGTATCTAGAAATATGTAATCAATTAAGTCTGGTTTTTACAAATAAAGAGCCGTGGTTTGGGTGCTTATCTCAAAAGAATGATACCTAGTTGGTAAACAAAGAAAATACACTGAGAAGATATAATACTGCCTTTATTGATACGTAAAATAGACTTTACGGGAAGTTCAGAAAACTAAACCAATTCTATTCTAAAACAATCTGAAGGTTAGAAATACCAAAACCCAACCAAGCCTATTTCCTACCACGTATTTAACAAATAATTGAGTTATAACTTATGTCAACTTGTAATAATAAAATCTGATATAATAACAAGCCTCTATTGATAGTGAGTTACGTTCTAAATTATTTCATTATCAGTCAATCATACGGTTTGTAGTACATTGTTCATTTTTAGTGGCAATTTATTTTTAAATAATTTGTTTGTACACCTGCTTTATAGAGCTTGACTGTGTTGTAAATAGTGTGTGTTGCATGAAGTTGTTAAAGTTGTTGTTATTGATTTATTAGGCTTAATTCGCATGTAAACGCGGTTTTTAATTGAGATAGACGTGTCGATAATATTTATTATATCCACGTTTAGTAGGTAACTTACTATCTAATCGGTGTTAATAGTAAAAAACATAAAGGCAAATAAAAATTTGTAATCCAAGCTCAACACAGCATAAAACTGGCGCCCTGAGACAGTACGCGGGGTTTCGGCAGGCCACGAAGGAAAGGAGATGGTAGGACGAACTGCATAGGTATCCTTAGAAGTAGAAAGAGGCAGAGGAGGGAGGCCTTTACCCAGGAGAAGGACAGAACATACTAGGAAAAAAAAACAAGGAGGAGATTTTTATGTCCACAGCTCACCTCAAATTAACAATACTAATATGGGACACACAAGTAAAAAAATACTTTTCACTATACAGTTAAAAAAAAAACTGAAGCGTCATTTTAGCGCCCCCGCCAGATCTCAAGATCGTGCGACCACCGACTTACCGCGCGGTTACAAAACTCATTGTTTGTCCCGTAATTACGTCTGTTGGGCAAGAAACGACACACTGTCTGCCTACCACCTCCTACCATCAACCGATGGTGTACCAAGGTTACCTTTTAATCATACATTTCGTGTTCAGAGGAAATTGTGAATGGTCTTTTACGTTTTAACGAGCGTTTTAAGTTAACAAGCGGTAATTTATTTGTGTTTGCGAAAAAGTTGCAATAAATAATTTATACTTATATAGTGATCTAAGTATCAATTATTTATTTTAACTTTTTTTTTGATGTTCGAAATCAGAGAGGGAAATGGGTTATGTACAGATTTCGGACTTGACTTTTTTAATATTAACTGAAAAATAGGACATGTACACAGATTCATGTTTCACTATATTGTATGATAAATAGTTATTTCCATCACTGTAGTATTGTAGAACCTAAAACATTTCAATTTTCTGAATTTCCATGGAATTTACTTTAAGTCCTGCTAATGCATTTTCCTTTTTAAAAAGTGACCATTACATTTTCCTGTCTTAGCAAATTCTTTCGTCTTTGACAAATTATAAACTCTTTAAACACGAAAGAAGAATGTTAAAATTATCTTGGTTTAATAATATTAAGTCCTCCAAACATTTTTCGAGTACCTACACTGTGTGAACGGAACACGTAAAATAAATTCGATGTTTGTCGGCACAATATCCCGGAAACACGAATCGGTTCAATTTGGTACTTGAACGCAATATCATTTCTGTTCAATGTCTGATACGAATCATGCAAATATTTCGAGTAAAAGTAGATTGCCTTTTACGTGATTAAAGGTTAATTATAGCATTCAGTGTAATTTACCGAATTGTATCGTATATACTTAATTATTTAAAGTTGAAAATTGTTACTTAAGCAACACGATTTTTTTAGGACTGCTTCAGTGACGTAGGTTTATACTGATTATGTTAGAGCCGGGATTAACGATTGTTTCGTTTGGAAACAGCTAAGCAACAGGATATAGTCGAAACTGACGTCACGAGGTGAAGTAAAAGTTCTAAGTTGAAGGAAGCATGTAATTTCTATTTTGTTCTTACTCTTACAAGTAAGATCATTCGAATGATGTTGTCAACACTTTGTGCACTTAGATATAGTGTGTGTTTTATATCCACTAAATGTCAAGACTTAGCACCATATTATAATTTTGTCGCGACGATCGCCTGTCGTTCTGTAAATCGTAGTGCTTGACATACAACCGTATCAACGAGCCCTAAAAACCCCAAACGATTTAAGTAATTACTCAAACAATAACCGAAATATCAATAGCAATCAGTTTGACAATTAGCCCACTTAACAAATCGGCGCGTTACATTCGAAATCTTGGCAAAATGGCCGCCGCGCCGTTGCCTAAGCGCCAGTGTAATGTGAAGCGAAATTGCATTATAATTACTTTATGCGCGCTTTCTAAACGTTGCTAACCCTAATAAATTTTGCGACTGACTTCTGTTAAGTAGGGAAATGAGTGTTTCTTTTGTTGTTCATTCGGCATTACCATATGGGTGCGTTTCGTGGGCATGACCAAAAACTGTCTTCGCTATGCTCATTTCTACTGATATTGGTGGGCATGCTGAATTTCAAATTAAATCGTCATAAGAGTGATGATCCAAATAGGTTTTTTTATTGTTCTGTAAAGGAGACCAGGTCTACGTCTTGCGACTGTCAAAAACGGTCTCAATACAACTATTTAGAAGTGCCTCCTAGCACCACTGAAAAGTAGTGCAACGGAAGGTGTTCCTATAATTACCTCACATGAACTATTTAGTCATTGACAGAATGATGAACTTTTATAATTATTACCTTAGTAGACAACCAGTCTTACCAAGGGGTATCGCATTACCCAGAACTAACTGTGTTGTGGAGGTCAGACAGGCAGTCCCTCCATGTAAAATACTGGTATTCAGCTGAATCCGGTTAAACTGGAAACCGACCCCAACATTACTGGGAAATGGTTAAGCAGATGATGACCTTAGTCAGCTCTAGAGTCACACATGGAGCCTCTTGATTGGCTATGGCAAAGGATGAGCGTATACCAAGACTACAAACCCAACTAGACTTTTAAAAATAAGCGCCTTGTCTTGTGCAAGCTTGGTGATCAATGTTCATTCGTCGTAGTTCTGTAAAGATGCCGTTACCCCACAGTAAAAAAACAAGCTAGGAACTTTATCAGTCATCTTACTAACTAGCACCAACCAACATTGTAATTAACTTTATGGTACATCAGATTGACAGTAATGTTTTTGTCCAAAGCATTGTGTTTTCATACCGTGTCCAATGGCGGAGGGTCGCGGTTTTTTTTTACATCTCCATACAAAATCAGTAATGCGTTTATGGTAATTATTTACGCACTTACGCAACTGTTCCATTGTGTTTTATATAAAACCTTCGAGATTTATTTTTTATATATTTTTATGTCAGCAAGTATACCTTTGTAGGGTCGGGCTGCTTTTTTTTTTTTTTTTTTTTTTTTTTTTTTTTTTTTTTTTGGATGGGAAATCATCAAATGACCCCCTCCACTCTGGGCGGAGCGGAAGGGAGTGTCAGACTTGTACTGACTAAAACCCATCCATGTTCCTTCTTTGCCCTTTGTGTTCCAGGGCCACGGTGTCTCTTTCGAACAGTCCCGCAGCTCTGGCAGGCATCGGCCCATGCGGACCCCTACTCGGTTGCTGACATCTCTTTGAGGCGCGCGTGGAACACGAACGCGCCGTCGACACGGCCTGTCGTCATAAGACGGCCGGACGGCGAGCTAGCCCATAACTCGCCGTCCACAGGCCCGCGCCTACGGTGGCCGGGAGCCACCACGTGACCCCCGACGCCCAGGGCGTCTCCCGCGGCGGCTGGGACGTGAGGTTCTTTCCCTCTCACGTCCCGCCACCTCCTTCACTAGCATGACTGCTTCACAGAAGGTGGTGACGGCTTCCCATTCCCTCTCGCTCCGGACCATGGCTTGAACCAGGGCCGGACGCGAGAGATCGCCGCCGCCAATCGCCGCTACAAGGACACGGCGGTGCTCCGCCCAAGCGGGGCAGACCTCTACGGTGTGCTCCACCGTGTCCTCCGGACGATCCTCGCAGTGGAAACACCCGGGCGTTTCCTCCCGCCCGATTCGGTGCAAGAACCTCCCGAAACAACCGTGTCCGGTGAGGATCTGCGTCAGGCGGTAGGTGAGGGCGCCGTGGCGCCTCTCTAGCCACTCCTCAAAGAGGGGACTTATCGCCACTATGGTAGCGTGCCCTGCACGGGGTTGCAACAGTCGCTCTCTCCATGTCGCCATGATATCACGCCGGAGGTCTGTCCGCTGAGCGGCAATTTGCCGCGGCAGCGGAGTTTCCCCCCGACGTAGTGCCTCCGCGCGCCATTCATGCAGGCGCGCGAGGACTATCGCCTCCAGATCCCATGGCGGCAATCCGGCAAGGAGGCTAGCCGCCTCGCCGGAGGGTCGGGCTGCTTACTCTTTGAAGTCTTGAAAATGTAAAAGATCTGTGGCGGATTTACAAGTTTTCAAGGTATAGGCTGTACAGTTTTTGATGCCCTTGCCTCTACAATTGTCATGTCCTACATTAAACGTTCTTTTTTACTCAAACTTCACTGAACAAAAAAAAAGAAATTGTAAATACGTTTTTTTTTTACGTAAGTGGGAATTCCTTCTATCAATCCCATATTTTTATGTATTAGATAAACCTATCAACATAATATTTACACATAAGTGGAACTAAGGAAGGAACTTGGCTTTCAGATAGTAACTATATTTTTATGTTTCGTGAAACGGTATAGTCGTAATAAATTATTTAATTTGGTTGAAAAATTATTCACTAAATTATTTACTGTATTCAAATTAAAATTATATACAAACCATCCAGTTTGCAGCCTCCAACCAGTAGTAGGACTGGCATGTATGGGTTGATAGTGGGAAGAGGGAAATACATTTTCTACAATTTGGCTCGTTTCACTCATACAAAGTGTGGGCAGAGGGCGCAGAGACCGATTACTGGTTGGGGGGCGGCGAACTAGCTGTTTTACTCTAGAATATGGAAGATTGCTACTCGGAATGTGCAATGACAAGTGAGAGGGGAACGTCATCGGCAAAATTTGTTGCAAACTTCTATCTGTAAAACATCAGAAAGCCGTCATGACAAAATCTTTTTGATTTCTATGAGGTTGCAAAAAAAAAAAAAAATCGGTCCCCAAATTTGCCGCCCCAAAAATCTGCCGCCCTAGGCTCAAGCCTACTCAGCCTGCTGGTAAATCTGCCACTATAAAAGATTCAAAAACTTATCTTTGAATGTTGTATTATCCCATTACTCCGAAAAATATATCCTATTTTCTAAATTGTTGTGCCATTCGTGCTTTTTCATGGTAGTAATATTATATTTAAGACTATCCAGATTCTTTGATCTTAGAACTGTATACCTAAATTCAGAGACATAAAAATCTATACCTAAAGCTACCATAAGTATCTCTGTATACCTCTTGCTTACTTTAGCAGTACCTATATACATAAGAGTTTTCCTCTTAAAATTTTTACACTGGCCAAACATTATTGTTCCTTGTTTACGCTCTTATTTTTCTAGAAACAGTACCTACGCTTTTGGGCATACGATTTGCCAGAATCATCGACATATGACGTACTAAACTTATAAATTTGAACTAACTTTTCTGAGAAAACTAACACACATTTACTGGTAAGGGGTGTTACACATTCGTTTTTGTCTGCAAATTCGATACGGCAGTGATAAGCAAAAAAAGGCGACCCGAAGCAAAAACTACACGTACATATTTGGTTTCCATTCCCTTCGTGTGGATTGGAAAACTATATTCGGCTTTATCATCCTTGAATCATTTTCGGGTGGCCTCCGCAGAATTCGAGTAACTTTTTTCTCCAAAGTTTATCGAATCACACCGACCCGGTGTAGAACCCCTTAAGACACAGGGGCTCCGATTCTCCATACAAATGTATCCCCTTTTTTCTTCATGAATAATGCCTCTAGTGCAATATTTGTTTTTTTTTTCATAAAAACACGGTCTACTTTAGACACGCCCCTGTCATTTCCTTTTTTCCAGCAACTAATAGGTAAAAATATGACCCTCCAAAAATGCCCTATTTTTACGGCCGTGATGAGAGGACTACCAGACAGATTCGAAAAGTTTTAAACATAGAAGAATTTTATAACCTGGAACCTATACATACTCTTTCTCTTTTAAATTTTAATGTGAAAAATAATTGAATCGGCTCAGTTTTCGAAGAGAAAAAAGGGGAATAACGTCGATCTCGTCAAAATTTTTGTGATATAATCGCGACGGCAATAGTTTCTTCAAATACCTACCTCGCAGGCCCTGTTCCCTCTTAAGTATCTATTAACTTTTCCGAGAAGACAAAAACAAATTACCTTGCAGTATTTGTCGTACAAATCTTTATTTGTTGTCCTGTCAAACGAAAACATTGGCTCTGATTGACGTATTTAGTTATTAGTCACCATGTTTTGGTACAAAGCATAATAGTTTCGTCTTGATTGACGCAGGTAATCATAATGTTATGATAGGTATTAAAGAACGACTAAGTTTTTCTTAGAATCTTTGCAATTTGTGCTATGAGTTTGTTTTTGTGTTCGGTAAGAATAGAGTGGACCGTAGAAGTGTAGAATGAGTGTGTTTATAGTTTAAACTCAGCATTTTTGACCAATGTAATTATTTTCCACAATTAACCAATAGACCGAAGCCAGCGACTTCGGAAACTAACTGTATTTGTTAGTTTATATTGCTGTTTTGGAAGTCGATTCTTGTATTTTTCCTTGGGCTTTACAATCAGTCCTATTGCTGTTTTATCGGTATTTAATTGATTAATATATACACAAGGGCTCCAAAAGGGCGCAAGTGCAAATTACTTGTCAGTCCACTTATTGCACAAAGGAAAGTTCATAGACAATTTTCGTAATTTTTAAACATGCATTGCACATGACAATTGTGCCTAAGGCGTTTATGTCACCACAGCATTTGTACTAAAAAATAGTAGCGCCCAGAAAATTATCTTGCACAATTACTGACGTAATCCTTTGATATGTTATCTGTGTTTGGAGGGCAACCACCTCCTAAACAACTAAAAATATTAAATTCTGGTGTTAAATTTCAATTAAAACATTAATATTCTGTTGTTTCATAATTTCGGATTCAAAATTAGTAGCTCAGGAAATACATAATTAAATATTGCAATTCTTTGCGGTTACGTTTTCTGTGTGGCTTCCGTGATGCATTTCATTAGACTTTTTGTTATGGAGTGATGAAAAGCGCATGGAGCTAATTTACAAAATCTTAGGGACATAACTTAGAGAAGCGTCTGCGATTTAACATAAAGAGATGACACTTGTCACAGTGGATTATGTTCTAAGTTTGGTTATTTATATGTAGACGCCAGCACATAAAACTACCCGAAACTATCAATTTTTTCCAATCAACCTTGAACCTAATGCTTTAGCGATAAAGTTGAAAATGTATTAAAGACATTTGACAGATTGTAGTAGCTTGATGTGCTGACGTTTTTGTTCTCATGTTTCGTGGTTACTAAGTTCACTATTCTACTTTCAGAATATAATTATGATCTGTAAAAACTAATTAATCTTTTCTCTTTTCTAGGTAAGTCCCTTTTCGACAACTTCTACTTCATCGCATCCATCAGTAGAACTTTTTAGAAGAAATAAAAGGCTAAGTAACATAACAATTAATTTTTACTTCACAAAAATATTCGTATGATTGTAAGTATGACCAACAAGTTATTTGAATACATAAATACCAACAACTTTATTGTGATCTCAAAATGTACTAAAAATACGTTTATTCGTTTTTTATTAAGAGATTCCGAAGTTAGTTCCTTTTAATGGTTTTCCTCTAATATCTGAATTCCCATTTTAATCTCCTTCTGAATGATTTTATTTTGTTAATCCGATTTAACCCATTTAATGCAGCTCAGCAGTTTTGGATATATGTATTTATTTTCGGATATAGACGTACATAATGTTTATATTTATAAATACTGTATTGCATTATTTTCGTTTTTTTTTTTTCTGTTGCGTGCAGATATGGAAGTCGGCCTTCTGATATCGAAGACCATTTAATAACTTTTGGTCATACAGGAAAACCAAATTAATTATTTTAAGTTTTTGTTTTATTTTTAATCCAAACTCATAGTTAATAGAAAAATGTGCACAGAACGTGCAAAATCAATAATCATAGACAATAAATTATTATTTTCAATTTAAAATAACGATTAATATTGCAGCTTGTGTGTGGCAACACCGGCAACAATGAACAAATTCAATAAGGAAGTAGTTTATGCCGTGATCTGCATGACTTAACAGATAGATTGCTTTTTGTTGGAAGACGATGGGTGGACGGTTGAAACATTAAATACAATGTTATAGCTTAGTATCTATGTGTTTAAGTCTCCAAATACATATACAACGACATTCAAGAAATATACTACTAAAGAAATGTAAAGAAAAATAAGCCTTACTTAAAAAAAAACTGATCTGCTAAGGCAAAATTTTTGCCCTTTTCCATTCCTCAGATGCGCCCCTTGGACTTACGCAAGCGGAATAGGGCTATCCATTTTCCATCACGGAAAAATGGTAGTTTTATAATTTTCCTACGGCCCCAGCCTTGCTTACTTAGGTACATCTTTTCACTGATAATAATCTCATATCTTTTGCTGATACGAGATAATTACGAAAGTATTTTTGGTTGCTAACCAAGAAGGCTAATGTTGCCATCATTTAAAACTTGTCTCTGCTACACTATATGGATGTTCGAGCCCTTAGGGTGTGGTCAAACTTACATGTTTAATTTAACTTAGCCAGAAATAAACGTGTCACTTTGAATTTTGGATTAACATTGATTATTCTTTTTGTTCTTCCAAGATGAAAAGTGTCTTAACCCAGCGCTAATCGTAAAAAGTCATTTATTTGGTAAAAATTGTGTTCCTTTTTCTGGCCATGTGGCATTTCAAAAAGGATCGATTTGTGTCTTAAATTCAAAACGTTAACTTCGCTGTAGGTCGTTTCTAAGGCTCGATTTCTACCAAAGCGCAAACGAGCGAAGCGGTGCTGATTCACCCAATCACAGGACAGACTAGAGACTCGATGTGGATTTCAAACAATGTGATTGGTCGATTCCCTCACGTCTCCTCTCCGCTCCACTTTGGTGGCAACCAGGTCTTAGGACCACCTCAGTACGTTACAAGTTTATTAAGACGTCGAGAATTTTATTATTCCTTAAATGCAAATTCAATTCTCTTAATTACTTTTTTGCACAACGCATTTTATCGTTTTTCACTGTTACATGCAAAATAATTAGAATTCGTTGCATTCTAATTATGTATTTCTGTGTGGGGGCTCTTTAGTATATTTAATTTTATGTAAGTGAGTCAGAATTTCCATGTCGGCTTGAGATTAGACGGATTTGACGTGTTAAACGGTCATTCTTGATTTGCTCTTGGCCCTGTTTTCTTCAAAAAGTAGATCTTATTCTATAAAGTCAGTGTTTGTCTAGGTTTGTCCAGTGTCATTCAATGCTTACGGAAACTATAGTAGAATAAATAAGCTTGAGTTCATGTTGTAAATAAAAAGTTCTTACACAAAATTAAATTGTAATATCATAGGTAGGTACGACCGCGTTTCTGAACTAAATTATTTATTTAACAACTGCATACTAAACCGTATAAGGTGCCGCAAGGACAATTTTAATTGCGACAATATTTTTCCGCTAACACGACTCACATGTTTCAATTATAACTACATAAACCAAGAGTAACAGGAACTTCGCGCCAAAACCCCTTTGACATTTGTCACAAATATTACCAATATGGCGTCTTCTCACGTTACGTCAAAAAGTCCTCAATTTTGAGAATTATCCACCATTAATAATGAAGATAAAATGTCAAAGATAAGGCGTTTTTCAATTTGCGTTTTTAACGTTTTCTGTAAATTGTGTTATACGAAAACTAGTATCCGAGTTGCGACAAAAAAGTAAGACCTTTAATGAACATTCTGACAGATAGTTTGGTAATTTGTATCTTTGTATCACAATAGCTTGTCGGGCTTTGACAGTTTGACAAGTGCGATTCATTTTAATTGTCTCTGGTCTTTGGTGCATTTAAAATAATGTATTGCTAATATTACTTAAAGACATATACAATACAAATATACAACATTATTTTTAGTATATGCGAAACCTGAATATATTTTGTTCAGATTAAGTAACTGAATCGATTCCAATCATTTTTAAACCCTGTTATATTTTGTCCCAAAAATATTTAAAAAAAGTTACACGTTGGACACCGAGCGACATTAAGTACCTATCGCAAAAATTATGGTACCTACTGCCAAAAAAACGCGTTGCGTGGTGACCACGCTTTTGTGCGGTCAACCAGGTAACAGAATAAGCTTATAACTTTGTGATTTTTCATGATACAGTTTTAAAATTTTGTACATAGATTCTTTAAATAAAATACTAGACACGTGTTTCAGGTTTCGCATATACTAAAACTAATGTTGTATACGAGATTTTCTAGAGAAATATAATTCCACTGCCAATTATTGTGACAATACATTATTAGAGTTCAGAAACAAACAAACTCTTTATGAAGACTTGAACCACATGAATAATTTATATATAAACATCTCTTTCCATCAGTCAATTCAGAACCAATTCTTGGGAAATTTTTAAAAGATTACATTTTCTCCCAAATTGCTGTAAATCGATATCTAAAATTGCAAGAATAACTACAACTCAACTTATTACAGTTTACAAATCCAACGGCAACAACAAAATTAAGTAACCGTTCCCCTCAATAAATGCTAAGATTCGTGCGGAACAGACAATATGGCTGCGTTTTCCTTTCATTCTCATTCACGCTTTATTTCATTCACTTTAAGGCCCATTTCATTCGATTTGTTTATGGCTCATCGACTCGGTTCCGCGCCATTCGTTCACAACATAGACAATATGCCATTTACAACCACATGACAATTTTAACAGCTGATAGGTAAATTCAAGGTTACTTAATGTAACTTTTGTTATCAAACCACTTAATAATTTCTTGTGGTGTTTTTTTTGGAATATTTAAGGAAATAAATATGTTTATTATTATCTAAAATTATCTAAAAGATTGACAATAGCCGATTTGTTTGTGTTTAATTTCGTTACTTCCTGTAAAATTATGTCACTTCGACGAACAAGTTTGAAAATGTCAAATAGTTGTCTATGAGTTGTTTAAAAAAAAACATTTTAAATAAATATTTCGCCAGTCTCTAATTACGGTGACGATGGACAGAAGGCAAAAGCAGTTGAATTGAAGGTCGAATGTCGACCTTTATTTCAACTATGTTTAGTTAACTTTTAGTAATAAACAGTGAATGTTGACTTTCACTTGCATAGACTTAGTCCGGTTTTTCCATATTATGGATTTAAAGTTTATTGCTTCCACATACATAATAGTAACTATTGTTACATACTTTTTGCATAAAACAATATGTTTTCTTTACCAACTGGCTCTACTTGATCGAATTTTCACTGTCGACGTAATTTTGTTAGGACAGACATTATTTTAAGAATATTGTAAAGTTAATCTTTCGTGTTAAATACTGCTCCCAACTTACTCCAAGCTGGAATCGATTCAACATTTCTTTATTCAAACTGAGTCACGCATCTCGATTAATACCGATTATCGATGCTAAATCCGAGCTCCCAGATGTTATTATTATCGATACCATAGCTACCGTGAGTGTGACCCTGGCCGTTGGCCCGCACATTTTTTACTGTCAAAATACCGAATCGAATCAACACTCTTTCGCCCCCCACTGTTCGGATGCTCATTATAGGTTTCTTGACCCTCTGATAAAATCCCCAATGAGTTTGCTTAACAGAAAACTGTTCATCCCGTTATGCAATAATGGAGGTGACACGAAATTCATTAAACGAATTCGCCATATTTACTTTATTCCGCGCCATTTTGGCTTTTCTTTTTTTTTGAGCGGCAAAGAGACAAAGGCAAGCGGTCGTACAGCTTAATTTAAATTTGATACTTTATAGCAATATGATGATAGGAATTTATGATTGGTACACAAAATGTAATGCTGAGTGATATTACCGAGTGTTGCCGCATTTTGAAACTGTTACTTGAATGGTGAGGATTTTGTCGAAGGAGGAACGTTATCTTGTGAATATGTTAATATTTATTTTTTATAATCATGTATTTTATGGCCAGTACATTCACTGTTGGATGTTGCAGCGGCTTTGCAGTGAGTGAGTCAGAGAATTTCCAGGATTACTTGAAACACATAAGTTTGTGCAAAATCATTTATTCTTTTTGGTTGCATACTGTTATGCTCTCTTTGTTCCTTTCCCATTTCGTCAATACAAAAAAAGCGTTTACAAATAAACAAACTTTCGTAGGAGAAGAATGAAATAAAGAAAGTGCTCGAAAAGTTTTAGATTCCCCTCACAAGGCGAGCGAGGCAACAGAATTTATAATATTCGATGCTCGGACATGTGAAAACATGGTCGTGTGAAGAATCCTTAATAGCCATTTGGTAAGAAGTTCACTTTCATCCACTTTTGTCGTCTATTTAGTCCGATTCGAATCTGTGTGAAAGTGCTTTTAGAATTTCCTTTTTTGGACTATACGGTCGGTTGAGCCAATAAATAGTTCGATAAATACACGTTTATGAATGAGAATTGTACAGTAAATGGTTGTATTTTCGGCTTGATGGAGTATAATCGACCCATTTCGGACACAATGCGAGTGTGGGGCCCCAAGGATACACCCTCTCTCCTGCCCGTCGTCGTGCACAACTAATTGTACCCTCCAGGACTTGAATGAGGGTAACGACAAAGCTGTCCAGGTTGCTAGTGGTCCAGCAATTTCTGAGTCATCGATTCGACAAGAAGACGAAGAATAGGTTTTATATCTGGACTATTAGATGTATCTACGAACTGGCAGTTGTTAGACTTAGCTCTCATCATATTTTGTACGATACTAAAAATTATGACACATACATAATGTATTTATAAATAGTATAGTGATGCCGCGAGTTAAGCACTAAGCAGTGCGTAACTAAAAGATACCGTCTGCGCTAAAACTACCGATGATCTATCATTAAACCTAACATATCGTCGGGGAGAGTGCAAATCCGCGAAACTAGCATTGGATAAATCCGCGTATCTGACAAATGTAGCCAATTTCAATTACGCATTGTCGTAGCGACTAAATTAATGAATTTAATAGATTTCAACTGTTAACAATACATAGAACACATGAATTGTTACTATTCATGTAAAAATGAGATCAATAATCGTTGAAAAAAAAAAAATAAACTGATAACCTTCCCCTGTAAACCTACACGTAGTGCAGATACGCGCACTTTACGTATGGTAGATTCGCGGATTTGCACTATCCCCGACGATGTCCAGTTTCAGAAGTTTCTTTGTTACTTTTGTGACAAATATGGCCCCTGAATTACCACCATCCTTTGCTCGTTATGCAAAGCTACTTCCACAAACCACACTCGCTCCAGACGACTGCTTTCTTTAAGTTCCTATCATGTTTAAGTACCGGTTCTAAACTATGCAAGTGTAATCGCAACCAACAGAATCTATTACAGATTACCTAAGTCGTAATGCAATATAGGTGTTTGTACATATAAGTTATTTATTATTTACTAGATTAATCAAGTTGGACGTCAATCACTTCTAAAAGTCTTTCTGTGTTGTGTTGATCAAGAGGGCAGAGGTCGTGATGGATGGAGTGTAACTTAGTTACAGAAGGCCAACAGTGGCTTCCCACTGTTGGCTTTCTGAATATATATATTTTTTTTTTATATTTAATCATTTTTTTGTCATAGAGTAAAAAAAAATATTCTATTTAGTCCGTCTGTTAGATTATCGATAAATATTTATATCGAAGATAAAACGCATCAAAGATCATGAGCGGGGGCTTGTGACGTCACTTTTCGGTAAAACGTGCCCCGAAATATGATGTCACACGAGTTTTCGACGCACTGTATCGTCTTCATTCTTTGTTTACGTGAAAAAAGAAAAAATACGTGTCTCAATATTTTTTGGAAATCTGACGGACTAATTAGATTTTTTTGGTCATCTATGCTATTGTCGATATCCTACAAACGTCTGGTACTTTTAGTTGTGGACGAAGAAGATGAAGGGAACCCTGTAGGGGAACTAATTATCATTTTCTTGACTGTTGGTAGTGTTCAGTCACTTCATTTAAAGTATTACAAGGGTATTCCTTCATTGACAGGGGGTGTTAGTAAACATTTGAGATTACATAACATAACATCACGCCTGTAATCCACAAAGGGTTAGGTAGAAGTGTATCTAATAGTAGACACATTTCGCCAGTTATGTTTAAGTTACATGTAATAGAGGACGAGGCTATTGCCATCAACTGGGCACAAATTTAAACTCCATGACTGCTACTGAAAATTACAGATGGGAAAACACAATCACACTTTGCCCGACCTGGGAATCGAACCCAAGACTTCATGCTTAGCAGTCGCTTGCGACCACTAGATCAACGAGGATTGTTGATTGTGACGTTAGTTTCGATTTTGGTCGCGCATTAAAGAAGCTGTTACTACTATACTAATAGATTTACTAATTTTATTAAAGCTTACTGGTAAAATCGTCAACGTCATCTTTTTATCGAAGACTTACGAAGTTTTGTTTGTAAGTGTACCTTCTGTGTTGTGAAATTTTGTGTGCAGTAAATCACGATAGGTACATTTGCAATATCTTATTTCATTTATTAATTTGATTGTAAACATAGTGATTAGGTTTCAACTACTGGTATTTGATTTTGATTTCATCTGAAATTATTGTATTAATCTCTGACTTTTAGTTTCTAATGTATCATCAGTAAATTCACACGTAGGTAGTAATGACTATGAAGTGAATTATGATGGACACACAACTAACATTAGCGGGACCTTACACGACCATTGTGACATTAAAAGAAGTAAGTTTGAGCAAAATGTTCGAGTCGTTTTATTTAACAACAAAAAACCGGCCAAGTGCGAGTCGGACTCGCGCATGAAGGGTTCCGTACCATCCTAGTGGTAGAAATTAATAGTATTAGTTGTAAAAAGTAATAGTGGTAGTAGTATTATTTTTTGTTATAGAAGCAACAGAAATAATCATTCTGTGAAAATGTCAACTGTCTACATATTACGGGTCGTGAGATACAGCCCGCTGACAGACAGACTGACGGACGGACGGACAGCGGAGACTTATTAAATAGGGTTCAGTTGGTTACCCGTCGGGTACGGATCCTTAAAAAAGTAATCACAACAAAAACTTATTTCAGGAAACATGTATAATACTCATATCGTTTCAACAACGTTTGTTGATCACACCCTAACAACCATAAAATATTTCGCTAATTGCCTTGAAAACAATGACATAGTTATTTTATCTCCATAAATTCATTCCTCGGGATATCGGGACTGAACTTCCTTGAAAGTTCGATGTTCTGTATTTTTTTTAAATCTCGAATCTTCGCGAATAAATAATCGTCAAAGAAAAGTACATACTTAATGTTTTCTGTGGTTCAGTCGGCCGCCAAAGAGTTTTATCTCGGGGCCCAATTAGCAGAAAATGTTTTTGGCGCGAGAGGCATGAAATGTACTTGACTGAGGATTATTTGGTGTGGTGTTTTATTATTAATTATATGGTGGCTTTTTGGTTGTACTGAAAAAGGATTTTTGTTTAAAAAGGCTTTTTGACTAAAAGCGGAAACTGTATAATACTCAAGAGATACTTTGCCTCCTGATAAAACACGCAAAAATAAACATACAGTGGTTTACTCATAAATTCTACTTACAGTGGAGTTTCTTGCCCATTCTTCTCCATAGAGATTATTATGCCTTTTGATTGGAACTGTAGCTTCATCCCTTTGACCTTCAAAAGTGCCTGTAACGGTCTCATTGAAAAAAAAAGTTAAGAGACGTTTCAACGTCAAACAATGTACGGTAAAGCCGATGATAATAATCATTTATTAACTTTAGGCAGCAGTTATGCATAAACGCCATGTTATAAAATGAAGACGTGTAGGTAAACTAATTAATAAATAAAATAAACCTCAGTTTCAAAGCCCTTATGTTACAGTATAAAGAACTGCTGAGAAAACACCACCGCTAAAAAGTTCAACCAATAAGTACATTCTACTTGTACACACGGTTGCTTTACGTATTTATTCATTTTCACACACACATCATCATCTGCCTAGCCTTTTCCCAACTATATTGGGGTCGCTGAATACCAGTATTTTACATGAAGCGACTGCCTATCTGACCTCCACAACCCAGGTAGTACTGGGTAATACGATACCCCTTGGTAAGACTGGTTGTCAGACTTTTTGGGCCACTGACTACCTAACGACTGTCAAAGATCTACAAATGACAGCCGGGACCAACGGCTTAACGTGCTTTCCGAGGCACGGAGGAAACTCGGTATGTAATGGGTGGTCACCCATCCACAGACCAACCTAGGCAAGCACGGCATAACCTAAAGATCGACCCGAGCGGCTGTTATTATTTAGCCACGAGCTCACACACACATTTACAAAAATTTTGATAAACAGCGCCACCTACGGCAGAAACAGAAATAAGTCCCGTGTCATAGATTAGGGAGAAGCGAACACCTTTCAATGAGAAATTTACTGATGAAAAACCGACTAGGTGCGCACGGCAACCAATCAAGCTAGATAAAACCAGTTTATGGGGATCTCTCATTGTACGGGAAATATATACAAAGCAAGGCCATGTTCTACTGGAAATGTAAAGCTTGATGCGTCGCCGTGTGTACTAGAGCAACGAGGCCATCAATCATCAAACTAAACAAGTTAAATGAACAAAACTAAATCAAGCACAATAGATATTTAACTCACTTTCTTTTCTCTTATATTAACGTAATAACACGTTACATAACCGATATAATTAGTTAGTTTTCGTAATACAGACTCAGTACACTAATACTCTCTATGTCTGTGTATACTAATACTTTATTGTAAAGAGGTAGAATTTGTTTGTAAGTTTGTATGTAGCGGGTAATCTCCGGAACCAAAGATCCAATTCTAAAAATTCTTACACTGGCAGAAAGCTACATTATTCGTGGGTGTCATAAGCTACAAATTACATTTATATCATGTATATTAGCCGAGCTATCACAATTTTAAAACATAAAAAATGGATCACGCTGAAAGAGTAACAGACACAAGAGAATACTGAAAAGGATACAATACTTCAACTGCCTCGTGGTCTAGTGGTCGCAAGCGCGACTGCTGAGCATGAGGTCCTTGGGTTCGATTCCCGGGTCGGGCCGAGTGGTATTGGGTTTTTCCATCAGGAAATTTCTCAGTTGCAGCCACGAAGTCCGGTGTTTGTCCGGCTGATGGCTGGCAATAGGATCGCCTCCTATAACATGTGACTTTAACATAACTGGCGGAATGTAGGTGTATTATTAGTTACACCCCTGCCTAACCCTACGAGGATTACAGGCGTGATGTTATGTAAGAATTTTCTATATTCTTTTTCTATATACTTGCTGCGGAACCCTTAATACGTAAGTCCGGTAACTTAGCTAGTTTTTGGTAAACATAAATAACTATAACACATAAAAACAAGTCTTACAAGAAAATCCCTTTCTCAGCAATGGCGACTATGCTTAATTACTGCAATTAAAATATTTCCTCTTGTGTAAAACATTCTTTAAAACAATTCACACACTTCACAATTCCATACATGCTTCGTAATTATTTGTAGTTATTTTTATTGCAAAAAATTATTAGAAAAAAAAATAAAGTCCGCGTAGAAGTTATGTAAACTATGGTAAATTGTAAAACTACGCTATTTTATTTATTTCAATCGGATATTGCACAAATATTTAGTCAAATATATACGAAACGATACATCGACATTTTGTAAATAAAGCAATTAATGAAAAATGTGAAAATTGTTGAAAGAAAATCACGCCTGTAATCCCCGAAGGGTTAGGCAGAGGTATACCTAATAGTACACACACATTTCGCCAGTTATGTTGAAGTGCCGTGAGCAAGCCTATTGCCATCTACCAGGCACGAATCTAGACTCCGTGGCTTCTACTGAGAAATTCCTGATGGAAAAACCCAATAGCACTTTGCCCGACTCGGGAATGGAACCCAGGATCATGCTCAATAGTCGCGCTTACGACCACTCGACCAACGAGTAAGTCGGAGGCCTGTAAAATCGTATTCCGTAACTATTCTATCAAATGACTACTTACTTACCTAATCAAAGCTATTCAAAGTATGATAAGATAAATGATGAACGATAACTTTCGCTTATGAATAGTAAAGGAGATTTCTCATTAAGAACCCTTTCGGGTAGACATCAGTCTTTTGTTTTAATCGCTATAAGAACTCATTAGTTCTGAAAGACACTTCAATTTGTAGCACAATAAGTTACTACCAGTGGCGAAGGTTCCATACAACTCGGTTCCAACCGGATTCCCTTTGAAAAATGGCATAGTCACTAGTCAGTATTCTATAGACAAATAATATTATCACATTAATCATTATGTGCTCCGGCTTACCTCTTACAAAAATTTCCCCTTCGCTACTGCTAACTACACCCTACTCTTATCAAGGCTGCTTTATCTTTATGTAATTACTAGAAAACATTATAATTTATCTTAAAACTTGTATAAGCCACGATGGCTGACAATTTCACCGACAGTATAAACGACTGGGAGCAACCAAGATCCCCAAAAGGAAAACAGTTTCAAATGCACTAAAGTTCACGAAAAGTTGTTTGGGTAGAAACAACACAAACACAAATTTAACAGAACTGAACGGAGTCTTTTCTTGTATCTGTTTAATTTAGTTTATTAAGGTGGCAGCGCCAGGGTAGCCCGCGAAATTCAAATTTTCTTAAGTTTTTTGCAATTTGCAGGTCAGTTTCAGGCTATATGTGAAACAAAATATGATTCGCGACCGTAACACGTTTGTAGTTACAGAATTTGAATCATTAAAATCATCAATACAACTCTCAAGTTCATTTAATCCCATTTAATGACTATTTCATGAAAAAGTCGTTCAATGGGATTATATTAATGATTATTTCATGAAAAAGTCGTTCAATGGGATTATATTAATGATTATTTCATGAAAAAGTCGTTCAATGGGATTATATTAATGACTATTTCATGAAAAAGTCGTTCAATGGAATTAAATGAAGTTAGAGGGTTGTATTGATGAGTTTAACGTCTATAACTCTGTAAAGTCATATTTGTTACGGTCGCGAATCCATACAACTTAACACTGACCTGTAAATTGCAAAAAACGTAAGAAAATTAAAATTTTGTGAGCTACCCTGGTGCTTCCAACTTAAGTGCTTTATGTGTTCATCTACAATTGTAAATCCGCAATTATATTATAGAGAGGTAAAGTTTGTATGTTTGTAAGATGTAGGAGGTAATCTCTGTAACTCATCTTCTGCCTAGCCTTTTCCCAACTATAATGGGGTCGGCTTCCAGTCTAACCGGATGCAGCTGAATACCAGTATTTTACATGGAGCGACTGCCTATCTGACCTCCACAACCCAGTTAGTACTGGGTAATACGATACCCCTTGGTAAGACTGGTTGTCAGACTTTTTGGGCCACTGACTGCCTAACGACTGTCAAAGATCTACAAATGACAGCCGGGACCAACGGCTTAACGTGCTTTCCGAGGCACGGAGGAAACTCGGTTTGTAATGGGCGGTCACCCATCCACAGTCCAACCTAGGCAAGCACGGCTTAACCCAAAGATCGACCCGAGCGGCTGTTATTATTTAGCCACGAGCGCCTCAATAATCTCTGTAACTACTGATCCGATTTCAAAAATTGTATTACTAATGGGAAGCTACATTATTCACGAGTGTCAAAGAAATATTTAAATCCTTCTCAATTTCTCATGGGATAATTTCCGACCAAAAAGCGAGCGAAGTCACAGGCATAAGCTAGTTAAAAAATTAATCTTTTTTTTACAAATTTTACAGCTGGCTATATAATTATCTCGTTGTTTCTATGATATAAGGCAGCATCACAATCGTCTCGTCTCCCAACAAAATTGGAGATATTTCGTAAAATCGGACATTTTGTTTGTAATGTCGTAACTGCCGTTCACACGCTCTATGCAATGATATTTTGTAATATTATAACGCGGTTTCTTTTTTTGTAGGTCTCTCTAATTTTACGACGATTTGGGAAACTAAATGGTTTTAGTAATATAGAGCGTGTCATTTTGTAAATGAGCGTCATATGGAAAGCGAATCGAGGGTCGGCTGCTTGTAATAGTTAAGCTTCTGTGCCTATTTTCGACCTGTAATCATTAAGGTGGAACGCCAGGGTAGCCCACACTCTGCCAGGGCTGCGGGACTGTGCACATGGATGGGTTTTAGTGAGTACAAGTATGACACTCCCTTCCGCTCCGCCCAGAGTGGGGGGGGGGGGGTCATTTGATGATTTCCCATCCGAAAAAAATAAAAAAGGGTAGCCCACTAAATTCAAATTTTCTAACGTTTTTTGCAGAGCAGTGTCAGGTTGTATGTTGATGGAAAATTAGTCGCGCAAGTAACACGTATGTAGTTACTGAACTATTATCATTAAAATCATTAATATAACCCTCTAAGTTCATTTAATCCCATTCAATACCTATTGGCGTTTCCACCTCAAAATGATGTGTTGACTTTATTGTTTTGATACAAACTTTACTGTATACCCCATACAATTAAAACCAAGAATATTAACGCTACTGTACTATGGGCGATTTTATTAAGTTATCAATCGTCTAACATCGTTGTTGTTCTGAAGTAACATTATTCGGGCATGTTCAACTATTATCACTATTGAAGCTAGTCAGTGGAAAGTCAGTCAAAAGTCGAAAATCTGACAACCAGTCTTACCAAGGGGTATCGTATTACTCAGTACTAACTGGGTTGTGGAGGTTAGATAGGCAGTCGCTTCATGTAAAATACTGGTATTCAGCTGCATCCTGTTAGACTGGAGGCCGACCTCAACATGGAAAAGGCTAGGTAGATGATGAAGATGTTCGATTATATTATCACTTTTGATTAGCAGGAAAAGCAGCTTTTGTTGAAAACACAGAAATTGAATAACAATATTAATTCTATAGTAATTAATATTGAATTCCGCTTCCTAGACTTAAAATAAAATAATGTCATGTTTTACCGGCAAACGAGATTTTATTCTAAATTAACAATGACACCCGCTATTGTTACGGATGTAAACTCACATGACTCTTAAAGTTCTCGAAGTTGAAGATATTCTTTGTTTTTTTTTTTATTTACTACATGCATTTATTAATTTTTTATCACATTAGTTCACGAAAAAGCTTTCCAAAAAGTCACGGTATTTGTGAAAGATTTTAATTTTCAATCTAGTACTTTTTGATCAAGAGGAACAGTACTTATGAGGAAGCCTGAAAGTGGCGCAGGTGACTGAAAAGTTGTGTGGTAATCGATATGTGATGCGGAGGAATGAGGAAAATGTCGTGAGGAAAGTTTTGAGTATGAATGTGGATGAGTATTTGAGTAGAGGAAGGCCAAAGAAACGAAGGATGGACTGTGTTAAGGATGATATGGCAATAAAGCAGGCGTCTAATGAGATGACATAGAGAAGTATGGAAGAAGAACACATGCTGCGCCGACCCCAAATGAATTGGGAAAAGGGCAAGAGAATGATGATGACATATAGACCAATCCTCCAAATTGACCAGTGGCTATCCGTATGGTGATCTGATCAGTGAAGGTATTTTTAAGAACATCAGTTGTTCTCAAAAATGCCTTACACATAAATTTATCGTACGTACTTATAAGCTTTATTATAAGGCCGACAATTATGTTGGATTTTTTCATAAACAGAGACGAAATCACATCAAGCTACTACAATCTGTAAAATTTCTTTAATAGATTTTATACTTTATCGCTAAAGTATTAGGTTCAAGGTGGATTGGGAAAATTTGACAGTTTCGGGTAGCTTGATGAGCTATGGCGTCTGTACAACCGAGTTCACTACCGGTCGACCACTTTTCCACCGTATTACTTAGGGCTTAAAGGCGAAAGTGGCAGACCGTCACTGAACTCTTGTAGTACTTACATTGTACATTTTATAACATAATTGTCTACAGTGTACCGAACAGAAGTATGTAATAAGAAATATCGATACCAATAAATAACTAACATTATTTCGATTCTCCACAACCTCAAGGCGGTTTAGTTAATTAATTAAAACAAAACAAACATTAAATAATTATGTAATTATCAGAGAGACGATTTCCTCAATTCTTAGTGGCGATTGCGTTAAAAACGCAACTGGTTATTTTTGGATAGTTGTAACGAAATATATTGTTGTAACTAAGACCTGGTTCTCGACCTCGGTCGATGCGACTTGGGACGCGTCTCGCGTCGAACAGCTACACGCAAGCGCTTTACTTGTTCCTTTCGCATGAGGGGTCATGGCGTCGCAAGTCGCATAATGGCGATTCGTAGCATGGTCTGCACAATTTCGTTCATTTGTCTTCTCTGTCGCAAGACGCGGGTGGCCTGAGCGTGTTTGTCGTGGCCAAGTGGTAGTGCGCTTGTCTACAATTTGCATAGAACCATATATTTTGTAATAAAAAATAAATTAAAAAATTCATCGCTAATAACAGTGCTAAGTATGCATATTTAAATATAATAAAACAAATTATAAAATGCTGTAAATCAAATAGATTGCTATGATGATACGGTAATAATAGAAACACGTAAACTTTGACAACTATACAATATCCTGCTTATTTTTTTCTAAATAATGACTGAAATCGAACTGAATTGACAAAGAATCGTATAAAACTCTTCTTGATTTTATATAAGCACAAAGGTATCTATAGAATATTGTCAAGAGTTTCATAGGAAACCTCTGTTATGTCACGTTACTTACAGTCTTCCCTGTATTCTGGTAGATCTAGAAACTAAAACAATGAAAGTAAACAAACGTTAATGGATATGTCAATCCGTTGAAAATCGTTCCAGAAATACAAAACACTTTGAAAGCGATTTCCACTTATCCAGCCTTTTTTTTTCGGATGGGAAATCATCAAATGACTCCTCCCGGTCTGGGCGGAGCGGAAGAGAATATGAGACTTGTACTGACTAAAACCCATCCATGTTCCTTCTTAGCCCTTTGTGTTCCAGGGCCGCGGAATCTCTTTCGAACAGTCCCGCAGCCCCACTAACAATATAAGCCCCTTCTGAACCAAAAGGCACTGAAGCAAATTTAGGTGCCCCTAACTTTAAAAAATAAAAAGATGCATGACTTAGTTATAGGACTAAAAACAACTGAACACTGCTACATAAAAGAAACTTCACAGGCAGAACGCACTTACCTCTGCCTCTTGCATAGAACACACGCGATTTACTAAGTTGAACACAGAACAATCATGTATGAGTAGTGACTTGGTCTATGGTCTTAAACACTTACGTTTCGCAACGCATAGACAATGCAGCCTAGCGATAAAACTCGATGGTTACTTGTTACTTGCTCAAACACATCGGTGTCAAAATGTTACTGTTTTACGATAAAACGTAAGTGCTTTGTGTTGGTGGGTTTGGATTTAAAGTAATTTCTTGTTGTTTAAATTTAAATTGATTATGTGTGTGTTGAAAGAGATAATGTAAGCTGGGTGAAGCTGTTTTGTCTATTAACGATAAAATTGACGTTAGGTTCTCCTTCTCTTACAGCATTCTAACTTTCATATTCCCAGTAAATACAGTAGTTTTTTTTAATGTATTATGATTTGTGTTTTTACTTTTTTCAAAATATGACCTGTAATTTTTGATAATTATTAATAAATAAACTAAACTAAACGAATATGAAAGTGTCCAAGGGTCCATTCCTTTATTTATCCAGCGTTTTCATCATTTTCTCTTCAGCTTCTTCTTCTTATTCAGCTATAAGATCCTCAGTCAAAGTGCTGCAAAGTGCAGCCATCATAGTCGTGTTGGGCAGACCCAAACTGATGCCTAAATTATTAATTAAAATATGTAACAAAATTAGTTAAAAAATGTAAAAAACCCGATTTAAAAAAAACTGAAAAACAAGCACATTTTAAATTAAGTAAACAAAAGTTGGAAGCAGGCGGGGCCCATTTGAATATAAAATTATAAAAATGGAATGGAATGGTCAAACACAAAACTCTCCTTTTGGGCTTCACCACAGTTGGGTAGAAAAGTGATTCGTAAGAAAATAAATTGCAAGGAATTCGGAAAATCGATGACAAACACTTATATTAAAATAAGTTTCAGTCCTCCAAAAATACATGATATCGCTCATCCAAAATAAAAACTAAAATGCATAACAAACGAAACAACCGTTGTCAATTAATAAAACATCTAAAAATAAACCGAATCGTACTTGCACGGCATATTAATAAATGTTATTACAAGAATACTGCAATAATTTACGCCCAATGAAACTTGATGCAATATTTTTCGGTCCTAAACACGAACGTAATTGGACAAACGGTCTTTACTTGATTTATTTGGCAGAGACAGCCATTTTGTTTTTGTTTATGATGCTACTTCTACCTGACGTCATTTTTCCTTCTTTTTTCAAAGATAAGACATAAATAAATAAGCGGCTGTTTTGCTTGGTCTTAATAGGTGAAAATCAGGAAAACTGGGAAACAACAGTCACAAAACATTTTAATTTTTTCGTGAAAAAAATGACCAATAATTTGATTTTTTTTCTTGCAGGAATTTATGACAATAAATATTAAACCTCTTTGGTAAATTCGTGCCTCTATACAGCTATTTAGTGAATACATAGTAGCCTATGTGACTTGTCTTGCTTATCTTGGAAAAAGTAAACACAAAAAAATCTTTTAAACGCTCACCTGGCACCCATTTAGATCTCTGATTTTTATGATAAAAGACGCCATTATAAATTAATTTACGACGTGCGTATGTCATATTAAAAGTATTTTAGTTTTTTTGTTCGGTAAACCGACTCTTGTGAAATGTATAAAGGTGAATGAATGTGATAAAAGGCCAGCTCGGTGACGTAAATCATTTTAAAATTAATGGCTGTGTTTCTTGGATGTTGTCATCCGAAATGGTTTAAGAAGTCTCTAAATTGTTTTTTTTTTGTTGTGATGAGTTAATAGATATTTTGTCATGATTTTTGGTCATCAGGTTTTAATTTCGGGCCATAGACCATTAAATTAATAAACATCGAGTACCTGAGTTATTAGTCAAACTAATTTAATTTTTTATTCGCACGCCGCCTAAGATGCCTCTAATGAAGTTGGTTGAAACCTTTAGTAAACTACCATTCCCAAATATGTCACAATACTGTCACGGCACTGTCAGACTGACAGATAGCACAGGGCTGTCTGTCAGTCTGATTTAGGCCCTAAACCATAACTAACTTGTAACGCACGATTTTTATAGCAGTCAAAAATGCACTGCCATCATGCTTTTGAATATAACACCTTATTAATCTGAAGTTCCACAAAGACTATGGCATGGTCAGAAGCGCCCATAAAGAAAGAAACAAGAAAACACTTTTACATTTAATTTTAAGTAAAATGAGCAGAACACATCGTAATTAGGAGGAGTGCTAATGCCTGCAGCTCATTAAACCTGGCTTTCAACTTTAGTATCAGTTTTAACACTAATTAACGAAGTTTAAGATAGAAGGCGCTTTTTAAAAAGACGATTAAATCGAGAGCTTTCGTGGTGTGGATGACATCATACTGTGGATACCATACTGTCTGCTAACCGTAGCTTTATTATTTAGAATTACTGCTTTGTTGAGGAAAGTCCCAAAGTAAAAACAATACTTACTTTTTACAGTTTAATCTAGATCAGAATGATGTCACACTTTTTTCGGCAAACAACTGATGAACTGATTCTGATCTGTCTGCTGAAAATTGTTCCATCGTTCTTTAAGTTGTCTGTCATGTTTCGTAACTTGTTAACAGTTTTTAGAAAACTGTTAACAAGTTACGAAACTGAAAATTAAAATAAATTTAATCGAAACTAGATAATAATTATGAAAATCAAATATTTTTCACGGAAAATTGAAAATACCTGATTCATCAACACAATTCTTAGACACAAACAAACATCTCATTTTCACAAATATCTTCAAGAGTCGCACTAAACTTGATTTAATTACCCAAGCGGACTACAGTAACCATTGCTTTATTTTCACCTGTCCTGGACCGGTCCGCAAACCAATGCGGAAACGTGTCCCAGCCACAAACGGAGCTTTATTAATATTTTGCGGCGGCGTCCATTTCTCAGAAAAGACATTGTCCTTCTGAGCGCGAACGTCGACCTCAGAGACTTTTTGTTTGTTTATGGTCCGCTCTGTTGGCGGCAAAAAGAAAATGTAAATTTTTAATCTATGGTGTTTGTGGTGTTGTTGTTTTTAATTAATTAAACAAAGTAAAGTATTGTTTTGATTCTTTTTTGTAAGTAGTATTTGCGAGATGTGAGCAGGTCATAGATTAAAGGCTTTAAGTTCGTAGATAGTCTAGTTAGGAAAATCCTCTAAGTAAAGATTTGTTTATCTCTAAAATTAATATAGTACATGTCAACCTTTGAGATTCTCCATAGAATAGCGATTAATAGTGCCATCATCATCAACATTTCCTATGGGGGAAAATATTAGCATAATGTTCACACGGATTAATTAATGCTTTACTTATCGTTATGATAATAAGATGGGTTTTTAATGGGTCCATTACGGGTTAAACTCAACAGGTGTCTACCTATAAAATTTGATTGGCTTGTAGGAGGAACATTTCCATCAGAGCCTCTTTCTTGCCATTTTTTATAACACATAGAACTTTATACTTATGAAAAACATTCGAGAAATAAAAGATTAACGTTGACAGAGATTATGAGGAGTTCTCTATAGAGATACTCCCCCCTCTTAAGAGAGATTTTTTCTTTAATCTACATGAGAGTTAATAAAATCAAAACCTCTTGGACTCGTTGTTTACAAGTCATATTTTTACCATAACTAATATGTTTTGAATTACATATTCATTCTAAGTGTGGATGATTGCAGAAAGTCTCATTTAGATATTTTATTAAAATGATTGTAGATAATTGAATTAAAGGATAAGATAACACCTTATGTTGTGTTTATTTACTTTAAGACACATTTTTTATAATTAATATTCCTAGTATGTTCGTATACTATAATAAAATTGACGTAACATTTGAATCCAACACTTACGTACCATTACGTACCTCTAAAACCGACTACAATTTACAAGGCTCTCAATTTTATCATTTGTTTTGCTGACATTCTCTTGCATCGACATTGCTATAGCCATTTGTCATTAACTTCACTCAATATTCGGGTCAAAAATAAGTACCTATACAACTACATACTCACAAGCCTTCGCAAGTCTAATGACACTAAATTAAATAATCCTCAGCAATTTTAATAAAAATCTCAGGCACAGAATAATAATGGCAACACATTGAAAGCTATCAGATGATGCTAAGGTCGACTCGATCTCGTGCACAATCGCCGCTCACTTCCGATCTCATGACACAATGATGTGTCAATCTGGGCGACTTTAGTACTGGTTAGCAGTAAAAATACATTTACATAAATCCTCCTTAGTAATGTTGGAATAAATCCTCTTTAATACCGAAACCAGTCAAAAACAAAAAAAAATGTCGACCTGTAAATGAAGAGATTTTTTTTTCTTTGGTCACGCATAGGGATTTTGGGAGTCAGGATGTTTTCGAAGAGAAATGTGATTTGGTGATAATTTTAAAACTTGTTTGTTAATCTGAGCAAAAGCTGACTTCTATTGTGTTTGAGTACTTACGTATCTTTTTTTGGAGATCCCTAATTATAAATAAAATTAAAATAGAGATTTAATATAAAGAAAACAAGAAAAGATCCACAAAAATATCAGCTTTTAGATATTTAGCAGCGTAAAGCTCGGTTGTTTTTGCAGTGGTCCTACGGGGTAGACTAAATTTACAGAACCTGCTACGATAATATACCTGTTACGATTAAATCACAAGTCTTACCAAAAAAAAGTCTGAAACCCAACCCGGAGTTCCCGTTATAAGCGAAGCACGGCCAGACAGGCTGACGCGACCGGGACTCTTGTACCATAATAAAAATGTACAGATATTAATCTTCAAAAATCTCAGCACATACCAACAATAAGTATCTTGTTCTTACAAGATAACGCTACACGTAATAAGGACACAATTTCTTACACCAAGTGTAATTTGCAACAGAATTTGTGATCACATGATAACACCCTATCTCTTGATCTAAGTTGGTACCGAGAATATCTGCTACGGGAAAAGTGGTAACCCCGACACGAGAAAATTTATTTGCATGACAACACTGAGGTCCTTGTTTATGGCTAAAGTTGTTGGTAATTGTGTAATGTTTTGGTCAAGTGGCCGCGAGCGCGACTGCTGAGCATGCCGGGCAAAATATTATTGGAATTAAGTTTTATTTTCCATCAGGAATTTCACAGTAGCTTCCACGGAATCTGGATTTGTGCCCGGGCGGTAATGGCAATGGGCTGGCCACCTATTAGACGGGACTTAAACATGATTGGCGAAATTTTGGTGTTCTATTATGTACACTTCTGCCTAGCCCTTCGGGGCTTACAGGTGTGATGATATGTTGGGAAATGCTTCATTAGAAAGTCAATAAAAAGTTTATGATCAATATTGAGATAAGTAGGAATGGCCTTCTCATTAGATGCACCTCTTAAATTCACATATTTTATCGTTCTAAAATGTTAGACATTAGAAATAGTGTTGAAATAATTCCTTATACACTCTGTATTGGCATTGAACATATTCTTTGACTTAAAAGCATATTTGTTACATTTAATCTGATCAATGAAGTCTACTGCTGGACAATTGGTCTGCCATAGAGAGCGACCATAGTTACAGAATATCAGAACACGCGGTATCGGACCGGTCAGAAAAAGCTTTATGTCAATGCAATAAAGGCGAAAAATCATTTCGACTAGACACAGCGCAATTAAATGTAACGAATGTGGTGACAAGTGATCGGCAAGAGCCGTTTCCGCGTCGACAAGTGTGGTCGCTCCATTAATTTTATTGATGATCATTGGTTTTATAATTGCTGTTGTATCGCAAATGCAAAGATCCTATCATTTCATTGTTTGATTCCTCCCTATTACTGACACACACACCTAGCTGTCTTACCCTTCGGGAATTTCAGCCGTTATCTTTATGTTTATTACTTATTAACGTGTATTCTCTTTTATTACAGATTCACTATGGAGTCGACGCCGTTCGTGTCGGCCCATTGGCTGTCCGCATTCGTTCTTCTCTGCTCCTTCTTCTCCACACACACGCTTAATACTCAGGTGAGTTATTATTCTATTTTAATAGTAGGGAAAATAAAATATAGGCAATAGATATTTATCAGAAATCAGCAATTTAGATAGATTATATTCATAGTCGTCAGTGATTTGTGAAAAGTATGATATATGTCAAAGTGACAGCTGTGAAACTTATAGGTATGGCATCAAAGTATTGGCTGAAAAACAGAAAATGTTTAAGCAAGTTGAGTAACCAAAGTTCAAGACTAAAGAAGCTGTTATTTATTCATAAGATGAACTTCTCCGCACAATTTATGTCACTTAAATGTCAATTTACGAAATAAAAAAGCAACTTTTTAAATTATGATTTGAACATCAGTTCACCTACTTGCTATTTGACTACGTAATGGCCTCTCGTACTTTATACGATTCATTGAGCATGAACAGAAACATGATGAAATGGATGAAATTAATTGCCATAATCTCGGGTTTATCAGAAATTAGACGATAAATAACACATAAAAATATTATGAAAAGTCATAAAATCTTAACGAAACCGACGCTTGACATTATAAGTACTTAAGCGTGATCTACAGTTTATTTTGTACAAAATTTTAGCAAAAACCGGATTTCTTTCTCTGTATACCTCATTATAAATGCAAATGTCATGTAAAATTATTAGTTGCCTGATGAGCCCGAAACAAGTCTTGAAGCCAAATACGAATTCGCATTATAATAATTTCTGATCAAGTTTTGTATCCTAAAAAATATATTAAAATTGAGATTTTATTTGATTACTCGCAAGTTACAGAGCGCGACGTGTTAATTAAACGTCTTATTATAGACATAATCTATAAATATAAATACTTTAATTTTTAATGAACACCTGCCCGACGTTTTTTTTCCAAGTATCATAAAATATTGATTGGCTCTCTGCAATGTCTACCACGTGCTGTGTCTCTTACCTTGAACAAAACTTTGCTAATTAAAACAAAGATCGTTTTCTTTATGCCCGAAAATAATATAACGTACCAAAAAGCGCGGTTATATTTGACAGCTGTCAAAGTATGGCGGCCATGCTTGTAATATTGTTCAAACACGTGACTTATCGGTTGCCGTGCAGTTGTTCGCGTAATACGGTTTTTTTTCGGAAGTTATACGGCATTCCAGTAGCTCGCACGTACATACATAATTCATGTAGTTACCGCATTACTTTCACTCTATCTGAGGCATTAAACGTTAGTTTGCGAGATGTTTTGCAAAACTGTTAACAGAGAGTTGCTATTTTCAAGGCAACAACAAAATGTATGCAAATCTTCAATATTTTATTACAGAATAAATGAGCATCGTTAGTTTGTGAGTTTAAATGGCCGCAAACCGCAAAGCTGTGGTAATAGATGAGTTCATTTCAATATGGCGATACTTTCTGTTGACCTTTTGACTTTTGAGCGGGATCAATGAGTCGTTAACTCAAACTGATGTTTCTGACGCACGTTTGAGCAGTTGAAAAACCTTTACACACGACATTATTGTCATTTTATCATGTTTGGACACATAACATCGGTCGTACACCTTCTGATTGATTGACTATTTTTTTGCGAATGAGTAAAAACTAAATTTTTGAAAGAGGCAACTTGCTGTTACCGCTATTTCTGTCATTGTTGCGTCTTAACTTCTTTTTTTAATTAGTATTCAACTACAAAGAGTATTTTTAAAGTTCCTTATTACGATGAGTAGACAGTATAGTTTTCATTGACTTGATAACTACTGCAGTATCTGTAGATCACTCGATTAAATTAATACCTATCGATGCAACGTGTTATGTGATCGATTTTTAATTTATATCCATGAATGCGATTCGTGAGGAGCTCGTGGCTAAATAATAACAGCCGCTCGGGTCGATCTTTAGGTTAAGCCGTGCTTGCCTAGGTTGGTCTGTGGATGGGTGACCGCCCATTACATACCGAGTTCCCTCCGTGCCTCGGAAAGCACGTTAAGCCGTTGGTCCCGGCTGTCATTTGTAGATCTTTGACAGTCGTTAGGCAGTCAGTAGCCCAAAAAATCTGACAACCAGTCTTACCAAGGGGTATCGTATTACCCAGTACTGACTGGGTTGTGGAGGTCAGATAGGCAGTCGCTCCATGTAAAATACTGGTATTCAGCTGCATCCGGTTAGACTGGAAGCCGACCCCAATATAGTTGGGAAAAGGCTAGGCAGATGATGAATGCGATTCGTCTAGACGTATGTTTTCATTCATCTTTATTAATCGCCTGTGGTGCTTTAGTAATTTTATAATAAGAGACTTCTTTTTAGTCTATCGTAGTTGTTCCTTTTTCTTCTTCATTAATAGGTTCGTTTTTTTGCTTCGTTAGCTACCGGGACGCTGTTAATTACTTGAAAGATAACTCTTCATAAAAATAGGACTTCGTTTTAAACTTGCAAGCCGAAACTCATCACTTTACATATTTAATTTGCAAGATTCACAAGCGTACACCTCTCATGTCTTAATTTAGCAAATAACACATTTCACACAAACATTAACACACCTACTGATTATATCACATTACGCCACAGCAGAGCCAAGATAAAATCTGCACAAATCGTACTAAGTCATAAACTCATAACAGTCGGCATAAGACACAATATCAAGAATCAAGCGCCAGTAGGCATAAACTTGGTTGCCACGCCCGCGATCGATTTCATAAGCAACCGGTTGCTAGTAATGTGACAAGCTTGCGGCACACTTATTGTTACTAGTGTGTTCACGCCTTTTAATGTGGTTGAGTCAGCGGATTTGGGGAAGGAGTTGAGAGATACTGAGGCTGTCTGTTTTGGATGAGTTCAACATTTATTTATCATCATGAAGAAGATGCATGTTTTAGGTGATCAAGTACTTAGACCAGTGACAATTGGTGTCACGGATTTCTTACCTTAACTTGAGACTATTATTTTCACACCATAGATTTCAGCTTCGAGGGGGCTAGGAATGTTTTTTTTTTGTAAATGGCATCTCACAGGTCAACCTAGGAGGTTGTCGTCTGCTTTGCCGGACTATCATGTGGGTGCCTTGAGTGTAAAGCCTCCAGCCAGAGGCTAGGAATATTATAACGATCCTGTTATGCAGTTTTGCATTCTAAAAACTTTGTCCATAATCACTATGTTAATCTACTCAGTTAGTAAAACAACAATAATTTAGTATCAACTACATTTAAATATAGACGAACAATAAACAGTTCAGCATTGTTTAAACAAGATGAGTCTAAATAAGATGTCGATCTGAACGGAATAGCAATAAGACGCCATTTATTTCACTGACATTAGAATAGATTTATTAGCGGTAAGTAACGTGAGACGAATAGGAAAGTCATTCCGTGTAGGATTTGATAGTCGTCTCTTTGTTGGCTCGAGATCAGGGAAATTGGACTAAAGAGAAGAGAGCATACCTAAACGTGCGATAACTCACGTCCTTTTGTGAAAATATTTCTTACACTTCTTGCACTACTATTAGGTTCAACATGTAATGTATTTCACACTCGTGATTTTTTTAAAAAGTCGCTTTAAGACACGTGGGCATCTGTTACTGCAGTTAACACCTTCACCTGCGGCTCGGGTGTGAATTCTGCTTTGGCTACAATAACAAAGTTTACCCACTTGTATCAAAACTAGTGACCCGCCCCGGCTTGGCACGGGTGCAATATACATATAAACCTTCCTCTTGAATCACTCTATCTATTAAAAATCCGCATCAAAATCCGTTGCGTAGTTTTAAAGATCTAAGCATACATAGGGACAGACAACGGGAAGCGACTTTGTTTTATACTATGTAGTAATGTACTATTTCATTACTAGCTTTTCTGTGTGTGTATTATCACCGTTATATGGATTGTTGTAATTATAGGGAAAATTGTTAAATGGGAAACAAGTTGTAGAACACGATAGATTATCTGAAAGAATACCACAAGAAACTGTTATGGGCTATTATACGAAAGAGTTATTTGACCATCAAAGAGTTATTATACAGGATTCAAAAGTAGATATTAATTCATAAATCGTAGTGGAAATGACAAACGTTTAATATAGTTCGCCAAACTACTGCGACCGTGCAGATTTCTCATACAATTTTCTTTAACAATCGATAAAATATACTCAATTTTATGACCGACTCGATTAGCGCCTTCCGTTTGCTAATTGGTGCAGGTACGATTCCTGTTATTAGTAATGGCGGAGTTGCATTGATCGGAAGTCTATGGATATTAATTTTGTTGACTTTGCCCAGTCATTTTTCCGCTGTTATTATTAAATTGCCTGTACCTACTTATGCTTTAAAGATTTATTGCAATGGCATGTTGATACCGTAATCAATTTTTGAAGGTTTTTGATTGAAAATGGGAAATCGATATTTGTTTGTCTGTGTCTTTGCATGAGGAATAAGTAAGGTTATCTGGTCACCAGTTTTTGTTTTGTCAACGAATGTGAGGTATTCGTATTGATGGGTTTTCTCATACAATATAATTACTTCATACATTCTACTGCACCCAAGTAAAAGAGAATGTTGTCTGTCAAAAAAAAAACAGCCCTCGGAACTTTAACCTCCTTGCACAACTACAGCTTACTCATCATAAACAATACCTGTACCAAGGCGTACCTCTTTTTCGAAACCACAAGTTCATCTTGACATTTTCCATTGATAATTGGCGAGTGATTTCGATTAATTTGAAAAAATCGGTACATTGTAGGTTTTAAATCAATCAAGATGTCGTATGGTGACCCAGTTTTGTACAAGTTTTTGTACCGTTTACGTAACATACTCATCGTACATCGTGGCCATGTTGGGTTGCAAAAGGCCATATGTGTGTTGCTATTGGGTGCAGTAAGATTCTCGTGTTGATTTTGAGACATATCTGGTGAGGATTGGAAAGGAATTCGGCTTAGAGCGGCTCCTTGGACTAGTAACTATGTTTGAAAGGCGATGTTACCTAGTGAGATAGTTTGACATTGTTTAATATGGCCAGCATTGACCATAACCTTAAAATTCGGTAGTTTTGGTAATAATAATAAAATCTCAAGAAATTAACTACACAATATTCAAATCAAAATCAAAATGACTGTGAAAATGATCTGCGTCAAATCGAATGCATACTACCTTTCAAACTCGGTTCAAAATTAAATTTGTGTGTAATAACAAAAAGACTTTAATACATCATTGCTGCGGTTACTCCTCAATAACGTTTAAGTCCAGTGCAATAATTCATTTAAATATTGACAGCCCATTGCCCGCAGAAAATATTGAAGGAGCTGTTACAATTATGCCATTGAACATCGTACTTTATTCCTTTGCAATAAGGGTTTATGAATCTGGTCTTACCACACACAAACCAAAGTGCAGGATCGTAAAGTTGAAGGACAATACTTTCCTTGACTTTTGTTCGTGCGAAGCCATTCTCATGAGACTTATTAAGGCTTTCAATAAGTTATTGCTTCAACACTGGCTTTATTTAATTTCCATTCATAAACCAAGTTGAATTTATATGTATCATGTGACTTTTAAGAACTATGCTTTTAAAAAATTAATAATTATTTTCTTTGTGTTGAAAAACTAAGAGCACAAAATGGCAGTTTCCTACAGTGTCTTCCTGTCCTCCTTAAAATCTGTTTTTACACAATAACAGTGCCACACAATAAATCCCCTAATAGTTAGGTTAGTACTAAAAATATTTTTTTACCAATTTTGTTTAAGTCCCATGTAATAGGGGGCCAGCCTATTGTTATCCACGGGCACAAAGTCAGACTTTGTGGTTGCCGAAAGAGAAATTAGCAAACGGGTATATGACCTTTCTTTACAAAGTGCAAATATAACTATCATCTTTTTGTATATTTCCATCTCCGTCTAGATTATGCGATAGGCTTACAAAATTGATGTAACATAATGCTAATGAGTTTTAAAGTAGCATTTGGCAATTAATATTGCTATTCAACCCACTCCATTAAGATTTTAAGTCATAGAAAAAAAACCATATTCATTCTAGTGCTTAATGATGACTCAGAAATTATAAATAGTGTTATATTTACATCTGTCGCCATGGTAAATAGAGTTGCTATGCTAAACATTGATGCGTATGAACAAAAAATAATAACAATGTAGTTGAATAATGAATTATTAATAAGGTTCTAACTATAATAGGAGTAGATTTAGATATGAATGAAGCCAATAAAATTATAAATCTAAACTGATTTAATACTAAATTAGAAGCAAGGCGAGCGGTCTTTCTTATGAATAATATATTCCATTTTAATATGAACCTGAGATCGTTCAGTGACCTGTGAGGGAAGTGCGTAGGTTAATTAAAAATTGAGTCTCCAAATAGATCAAAAAATCTCAAAACTTTCCATGTTTTGATAAAATTAGAGCTGAACTTTTAGATTTTTGATGAAATTGTTATTTGATTGAAGTTAGTGAATGTGCCTATAGTTTCTAAAGGATATTCGACATAAACAGGGCAGGTCAATATTAAACAAAAAGTTAAGGGTATGTGATGTGCAATGAAACTATAAACAGTTAGTAACCTGGACCTGTTTTGACACATGCACAACTCACCCCTGTGCTAGGTGTATCAGACAATCTCGGCTTTGCTAATTTTTATCAAAATGGTCGTATTTTACTTTTATTTGGATAGCGTTTGTGCATTTCTTCAGCTTCGTGTTACTTCAATTATTATATTTTTGCCAGCCTATACGTAGGCTGGCTGTGTCTCACTGTTGGGCAAAGAACTCCTCTTTCTCCTCCTTCAGGCATCCAGTGAGTGACGATCTTTGCCCATCTCTCCGGGTGCATTCGTGCGACGTGGCCAGCCCAGTCCCACTTTAGACTAGCTGTTTTTTCTCCAACATCAGCTACTTGAGTTATGGAGCGCAGGGTGGTGTTTCTGACAGAATTTGTGTGCGTCAGAAACATGTATCTATAGTATCTATAAACTTTTAGCGTCTTATGTAAAATCTTCTCACGGTCTTTGACCCTAACATCAAATTTAACATTTCTGAACCCGCAAACTTCAACACATACAAACCGAAATATCTGTCAATACAATAATTTGTCCGACTTCTCTTGCGCCGTTTATTTCAAAGAATACGCAAAATGTCTTCAAATAAATCTTAAGCAATATTAATAACAGGAGTATCGTTCTAAATTATATCAAATTAATGTGTATCTCATACGTCAGGAGTTGGGGTTTCTTGAAAGGAAGTTTCCTTATACATTTGCATATTTTAATTTATGGTACTGGTAACTGTGGGGTCAATTTCGGCGGGTCGTTAGTTTATACCAGAGATAATATATTAATGGTTGAGAAGATTGTATACCTTATCTACTTTATGTAAGTTTTTGGCAAGTTTAAAAGCAGGAAATCGAAAGATTCCTGCATACTGTCGTAATGTTTTGATGTGCTGTGATAGGTACTACAAAATTGTTTTTTTTTAAATATGTCACTTGGACTTGTTTTTGTGTAACCCCAAGTTGAGGTGGCTTATACATATACAAGAGCACTGCTTTAGCGCAATATTTTGATTTCAAAGAGTGTTCACGGATTTTCTTGTCCGTTCTTTTCCACAGGCGTAGATCACGCTTTGGAATAGTCAACAACCTAAACAGATTCATCTTTTTGTTTTTGACTAATCGACTCCTTGTCAATTTAAAAGTGACTGGTTTATTTGAAATACTTTGAGTTTCAGCAGCATTGGCCTAACATGATCCCACTCTGTTGAAATACAGGGCCTCCACTCTGTGACAGAGGACTACTTTGTCTCCACCAAAACCGACAGAAAGTCAACACTGGTTCGCCTATTTTTATAACGGGGGGGCTACAATGACGTCTTAAAGCAGGATTGTTTTAACGTCAATCCAGTGTGGGAAGAGACGGAGCTATAGAGGACGTCTACCGCTATCTCTTTTCCACTCTGGAATAAGATTAAAACAATACTGTTTTAAGACGACATGGTAGGCCACCTAATCTCCATTCATCTATTAGTTTTCCCACAGACATAATCCAATTGGCCGTTAGCTTTAGTCACAAATCATAGTTAGATTATGTTCAGACCATGCCGTTAATATTGGCTCACAAAATGTTAGTGCGTTGACATATGAACCCAATAATGACCTGTCATATAGTTTTTAATGTGATTTTTATATTCCCATGATAATGGGAAAAAATGCCGTTATCTTTAATCCGTCATTAAATCATCATTAATAGCTAATTGATCGAATGTCAAACACGGTTTTGCTTTGAAGTTTACGATTGGATTAAAAGGTTATAATATCGTAAAAAATAATGAGATATAGGTAACTGATTATGTCTTTCCAAATCTTTAGTGTCAGTGACTTCACTGAACAGATTTTTCGGTGATTGTGTAACTACCATCATCTGAGGCTTGACAGCCACTGGTGGGCCTTATCCTGTAGTATATTTCTTCAATGTGATCTATTTCCGTCTTTGTCTCTCCAATTTCTCACTCCAATAGTTCTTAAATCTTATTAATATTGACACAATACAATTTCCTATCATTTCGGGTTTACTATTTATAATGTACCAATGTGCTAATCTTTGATTAATAGCACATCTATGTTTCAAGTCTCATCTTTTTCCTAGAACACTATGACGCAACCATGTTTTTAAAATTTTGCACCATAGATCACAGACTTACCACAATACAATATAAATCAAAGAGTTTTGTCCAGTATATTGACCTCTTTACCTCACGTATAAGAGGATAACTTAAGACACCGTTATTGTGGTTTAAAAATCATTAATCATACAAACACTATTTGTTTGGTACTTATAATTCTAATGTAATGCAACTAGGTCTTCAAAGTTTGTAAAGGATATTGACCTAAGACTTTTGGTGACTATTTTAACTCCGAATGCAGGCCTTACAGTTATTATGTAAAGTTTTATTGTCTATGGTCATTTCCCGTTAACCGTTGTAGTTAATGTTACTATTTGTCAATGTTGTATTAGTGGTTACTATGAATTGATGATCATCACTTAACAATTCTTTAACAGTTATTTTAATCCTGAATTTGCATTAACTGCGTTGGTCGGAAGCGCGACTGCTAGTTCTTGAGGTCTTGGATTCGATTCCCAAGTCGGGTAAAGTGCTATTGGGTCACAGACTCTAGATTTGTACCCGGTTGATACCCCTATTTCATGTACCTACACCTCTGCCTAACCCTTCGGGGATTACAGGCGTGTTGTTATGCTATGTTATTCAGACCACCTGATCTTTCTAAGGAGATTGTATTACCTACCAAGGTACTTACGACATCAGCTTAGTCATTTATTTATTTATTTATTCAATAGTACACGTACATTTTATACATTTTAAGTTGGTGCCAACATAAACTCATTAGAGTTTTACCGTGCACCAAAATCATCGACTACATAATTTAGAGAGTTGGTACTTAGTTAAAAAAGAAACTACAACTAAAAATTACCGCGGGTATTAGGCGAAATAATATCTAATACTCGTACTAACGAGCGAACCTCGGTGACCAATCCGACCGTCCATTCGAAAACAGCAGTGGCGGAGGAAGTTTTTTAATTGATACAGGTTGTTCCTAAAAGTCAATGTTTTAGAAATAATGTCATTGGTCCAGATGAGTCTGAAATTTAAATATGAACATGATACAGAAACAAGTAGGTATAGAGGAAACTAATAACTAAGTTAAGAAGACCGGAAAACCATTTCATTTACATACCTGAATCCTATGATAAAAATCCCCATTTTAACATGACTCAAGATGATACTCATTCATCCAATTAATTAGGAAAATCTAACCGCGAATAATAATGAGCTTTAATATCGAGATCGATGTCATCATTTTCATTATTAGCAGCCTTGT
Source organism: Noctua janthina (assembly GCA_963576755.1). Taxonomy (NCBI): domain Eukaryota; kingdom Metazoa; phylum Arthropoda; class Insecta; order Lepidoptera; family Noctuidae; genus Noctua; species Noctua janthina. The sequence goes on along the minus strand of OY755068.1, from coordinate 8,908,290 downwards.
TCCACTCACTGCTGGGTATATGCCTCCTCCCATTTGTACCATGTATCCCAGGTCTGTGCGTGCCTCAACCAGGTCTTAACCACCATGTTTGACCGATTTAACCAGAAACATGTTGAGGAAAAATATCTGAAAAATAAATTAACAAAAATAAATTAACAAAAATAACACAAAATACAATGATTTTAAGATGTCCAAAAAACAGAAAATACTACATAATTAAGTAATTTAACGATTCACCTCGTAAATCCGACTGAAAAGAGGTAACGACACTTTGGGTAATAAAGTTCGAATCAATCAACTCTTGCGCATCGTAAATGTTGGAGACTTAAGTAGCTTGTTTAGGTGTTGGCTGTATGTTCCATTTGATTTGATGTTTAGTGACTGATGCGTAATGTTTCATCAAAGCAAACGAAATAGGTAGACAGTATAACAGTACAGACAGTAGTAAAAAAAAACAGCTGTTCCATACATTTTGACCATGTAGGTATTGCACTTTTGTAGGAAACAGCTGGTTTTTTTTTAATAACCAATGAAAAATTTCTATGCGAGGGGCTCATAATGATGTACTGAATACGTGGTAACGGTTTTCGCGTCGGGGTCCCTTCCACCCCGTATATCTCGGTTGCCAAAAAACCTGTTGCGCCGACCCCAAGTAACATGGGATAAGGTCAGAAAGATGATAGATGAGGATGAAATCTCGATTGTTGAGAATATTCAAGTCACAATACTCCTGAATGTTATGTTTAATTCAGCGGCACATCAAGCTATACATAACCAGTATAACCTGACTTCGCTTTGTGTGAGCTTCCCGTACGACGAGAGATCAGCTTAATTTGGTTTTGCATAGCTTGATTGGCCGCCGTGCGTACCTAAGTTTTCTAATAGAAATCAGGAAGATGGTAAATAGGCTATGGCTCATTTTATCTTCCTTTTAGAATAGGTTATGATTTCAACCATACATGGGTCTGTAAGATATTCATCAGTATGATCAACATTGAAATGCAGTCCCAATCTAGTCAAACTGGAAGCCGATCCTCCAGTTTGGAAAAGGCCAGTCAAGATGGATGGCTGTCATTGAGACCGCATTAACTCGAACATGCTAAGGTGTTACTGACCTGCCCATGAACTGTCTTCACCATCGACAAATGAGTTCATTTCCCACAAACACAGGTGTTGTTCAAACTAGACTAATTAATATAACCTCTAATTTATCTATGAAACCCGTTTCGCACTTTAGTTTTCTAAGAATCCGTTCAAGTTTAGGTAATTTATAAGTTTGCGGAATCGTTTGAACTACAAAAAATTAATATAAATCAGTACTTAATTTATAGTGTAGAGAGGTAAACTTTGTAAGTTTGTATGTAGGGGGTAATCTTAGGAACTACTAATCTGATTCCGAAAATTCTTTCACTAATCGGAAGCTACATTATCCCCGACTGTCAAAAGTTACATTTAAAACGTTCCCGTGAGACAATTTCCGACCATAACACGAACGAAACTCCGGGCAAGAGCTAGTAATTTAATAGCGCGAAATCCTTTGAACTACAAATGAATATAAATGTTCAAATATAAAAGGTATTGACGAAATACTGACCGCAGAAGATCCGTTACAGTCGAAGTGTTTAAAATAATAATTGATCAATAAAGTTGTTTCGCAGAACTGATGTGTTTGTCCCAAAAATGTGGACATAAGTTGGGTAAGGGCGGTTGTACACATCCGGGTGACGGGTGAGCAACCGAATTTTATGATAGACCGGTATCTGCTCTCAGGTGCTGCATTCTTTGTTATTGACATGTGCAAGGTCGCCATATTGTTTATTTGTGTGTGGAACCTGACTAATTAAACATCCCTTCTTCACCTTAGGAATGTTAAATGCGCATTTATTATTTATCTCTCAGAAGGATGCTTAAATGGCAACTCCACCATCTAACTATCCAGCTAGAATCTAATTTAAAAATCACCAATTCGTCGCTGGGTAATGGATATGTCAATACGGTACGCTATAAAAAAAAAAATCGTTTCAAATTTCCTTCACACTCCCGCATCTCAGTCTAGATGTGTGTAAAAGTGCCCTAAGTTTCATCATTTTCCGGGAGTGTAAAAAAGATTTATTGTTTCACGATTACATTACTTTATATGTTGAAAACATAATGTAAATGGAATTTTTATCAATCTGTTCCTTTCAAACATTAGATGCCTTTGAAATTATTGCGTTGAAAGGCCTCCCACTAGGTGGACCGATGACCTGGTAAAGGTTGCAGGGATCCGCTGGATGCGAGACGCACGGGACCGGTCAATGTGGCGACACTTGGGGGAGGCCTATGTCCAGCAGTGGATGTCTTTCGGCTGAAATGACGATGATGATGATGATGATGATATTAGCCCGGAATCACCCACTGCTAAGTACAGGCTTCCCATTTTTTCTGCCATACTTCCTGGTTCAGTGCGTCCCTTATCCATGAAATTATTTATTGGTATTTAAATGTAAACCTAGTATATTCTCCAACGGTAACGTTTCCTCCTCAATGAAAGAGCCTTTAAGAGTTTTTATAATAAGGTTTCTTATTGTTTACTTCATCTTTGACAACTGTTTTTGGAGAAGTCTTAATATTTAGTACCTATAGTTTATTTCGCAATGACAATTCAAAGATAATGTCCATAGCAGTATAACAGCAATGATAAACTTTCATGTTTTTGCATATTCATAAGAAGTTTGCGCAAACATGCGTGGGTCACGCTTCATTTTGACAGTTATTACTTTCAAACGTCAAACTGACAGTTCTGGTTCAGTTAGTGATGTATCGTGCGTCAATTTACATGTATTGGAGCGGTCAATGATGTTATGTCAATGTATGTAGGTAAATAGGACGATTTTTTGTGTCTACTGCTTTTTTTTTATTCTAGCTACTTAGAGTTTATTGTACCTATGTTTGTAATTAACACGGGCTATGTTTATTAAAAATCGTGGAAAATTTTCGAAGAAATCCATTAGTGTTTTCATTACGTTTTAATAATACTACTGAAAATTATGGAAATTAAAACTTTCAAGTACCGCACGAGCACATTCTAGATCTTGTAATTTTAATAACCGTACTTCCATTTTTTAGGTATTACTTTATCTTTGACAAGCCTTCAAAAAGAATAAAAATATTTTCACTCCTGAATCCCTCGACTTGAATTCTCCACATAGTTTCGGCATGTAATACCTATTACCTAGTAACAACACGTGTCTGCTGTCTAGTTATTAAGATGTCTGACACGTCGAGCCGGTAATGAGGTTTTATACAAACTGCGACGCGTAAGAATGTTCCTAGCTTTACCTTTGATATGCAAGGTCCAACGTGTAGCTGGATAGGTTATTGAAATGTCTTTCGTTGAATTGATAGGCATTTATATTGGTTGAATGTTTAATATGTAAAGAGATTAGTTGTGTCACAATTATTTGGGCAAGAGTTGTTATAAAAATGAAGAATAAGAAAGGAGACTTAAGGCTCCATAGTTGGCTGGGGATATTCCTCAAAGCGCAACTATTTTTAAGCGCAACCAACTAAGCGCAACTAAATTATTCGTCGAATCGCAACCATTACCGTTATTAGTTTGCGCTTCGAGGAATAATTTAGTTACGCTTAAAAATAGTTGCGCTTTGAGGAATACCTCGTTGGCTATAAAACTTTGATGTTCAAGTCTTTTCGCCAAGATAAGGATGCTGGACAAACTGTGGACCAAATAACACGGAACTAGTCCCTGAAACAGCCATCCGGGGTCGTGATAGGCCACGCAGGAGACGAAGGGACAATCAGAATAGGTTCCGTCCCAACTGGAAAAGGACGCTCGGGCTCGCGGATAGGCACAGAGCAGGCAGGCAATTCTAACAAAACTAAATCACTACATAGTATAAAATAAAGTCGCTTCCCGCTGTCTGTCTGTCCCTATGTATGCTTAGATCTTTATAACTACGCAACGGATTTTGATGCGGTTTTTTTTAATAGATAGAGCGATTCAAGAGGAAGGTTTATATGTATATATTGTACCCGTGCGAAGCCGGGGCGGGTCGCTAGTCCTTACTAAATTTGTACTACTCTATACTTAGTTACGTTAGTACGTGCCACTATGTTAATTATAATATATATTATAATATAATTTCCTCTGTCCCTTTGGCCGGCAAATCACTTCCTCATCCATGTTACAAAGCGTGCTAACTCCATTAACAGCGCTTTATCAGATACTATCTAAGTATGATAACAAGCTGGCAAGTCCATGTAACAAATAGCTGGTCTAGTATAATCGGTAATAATCTAGGGTTGAGCTTTGAAACGGCTGGACAACATGTCTATACAGGACTTCCGCGCCTGGTGTGGTGCAGATCAAGCTCAAACCGTTATAGCTATTTCCTTGAAGTTACCGGGCGGTGTTTTTCTCATAATATTAGACCCCATACACTTTCAATTAGTTATAAGTATGTTTTGCCAATTCTCGCAGCTGTCTGAACTCTGATAATCGTGCCCGGTCAATGGCGATAATCTCGTTATCTATTCCTCGCGTTTTTATTGTTCCGTACTCGAAGGCTACGACCCTATTACTAAGCCTCCGCTGTACGTCGTCCGTCCGTCTGTCTGTCAGCGGGCTGTATCTCATGATCCGTAATAGGTAGACAGTTGAAATTTTCACAGAATATGTATTCTGTTGCCGCTATAACAAAAAATAATAAAAATAAATTTAAATTTAAAAGTGGCTCCCCTACTACGATGGTACGAAACCTTTCATGCTCGAGTCCGTCTCGCACTTGGCCGGTTTTTTCCAGTAATATTAAGTAGACCAATTAAATAGCTGGGTTTTTCTTTGTTTAAATCAGCTCAGAATTTGACGACGTGTTTGGTATAGCTACCCAAAATGTGGGAGTTCTAAATACTCCAAGAGCGTCCTCTGAGAACACACGCATATAAAAATACCTTACAGTAATAAAAACATCATTCATCATCATCATTCATAATCTATCGGTGATCTCTCTCCGGCGACCTCCCGGCCTTATCGCAAGGCCGAGGTAGCTGGACCGCAACCAGGAAATGGAACTAGGGCCTACCAGGTCATGGTTCGAAGTTCCCGCTGCACCTTTCTAGACCAGATAGGTGGTTAGGCTGATGTATACTTTAATGTTAAGGGTGTAAGGGTTAGATTTGTGTGTATGTCAAGTTGATAAAATTGGGGAGTTGTTTGTGAGACAATTGTCTTTATCTTTGAAGGCATTTGTGTTGGTAATATTGGTAAAAGATTTGAATTGTGGTGTAGCCATATAAATATGCTTATTATATACTAGATTAGGCTTATTTACTAACCAACTGTCCAGTTTCTCAGAATTTTTCTAAACACGAGACGGAAATTATGCTTCTCTTAGTTCTAGCTTATATTGTTTTTCTCTGTAAAAAGTAAGGTCAATTAACTTTTTTTTTTTAGAGAAACATTGCCTCACACTAGTATGTTTTCCTGTATCGTGGTTACGTTTAGAAACATTTAAACTCACATACACAAACAGCCAGCCCTGAACAACTATCTGTAGGTCATACAAATATTTGTATGCGGGAATCGAACCCGCGACACGCAGCAGCAGTTAACCGCTCAGCCACTGCGCCAACCGCGTCATCAATGTCATAGAACAAGTAAACAACCTTTTCAGGAAGTTTTGAAATACCTAGTTTGTGAACTGTAGCGTTGCTAATCCATGATATGCATGGTAAGAGGCATAAGGTATAAATGTAGCGTCCAATCAAGCGCTCTACAGGTAGGATATAAGGTCATAACTTGTGATTTCAGGAATTCGTTCTCGATAGATCAAGGGGTATCGTGTCACCCAGAACGTAACTGAAAAAAATCAAAAGCCCGACTGCAAATATTATTATATTATTCCTAATTAAATTTAAACATATACTTAATTAAGATATATTTTTGTAATCCCCTTTTAATTTGCTTTATTTTGATACCCTACTCGATAGGTTTGGTCATTATTTTTTATTAACGTATTACTATTTCGCGGCCAAAACCGTCATTTTGTTTTCAAACATCTATCTAAGGAGACTTGAATTTTTAAGATGATTATAACGATACCTTAATTGTCGAAATCCATCCAGCCGTTTGCAAGATACGAGGTAATAAAGAAATGTACAAAAATACAAGATACGCGCGAAAAACGTAACCCTTCCTCGAGTAAAACAATGGTATTGAATTGCATCTTGTCAGACTGAAAGTCGACCTCAACATAGTTGGGAATAGGCTCGGCAGATGATATTCTCGACCGACTAATCAGAGACGACTTTATAAGTGCAGTCTAGTGAAGTCACCATAGACAAACCTCACGATTCTTCTAGCTCTATTGCCCTATTGTGCATTAGGCACTTTACGCGTGGCTGGGCACTTGCAACTAACCAACATTTAGTACTCAACCTTAGCCGACATTGCACTACTTTTGCACAACACTGCGTAAAACACGCAATTTTGACAGATTTGAAACAAAATGGCGGATCGCACGAACATTGCCGAATTCACGCATGGGCAGGAAGAACCGAATTATTTGTGGGGTTAACGACCTTTTTTGTTAGGTTCTTTATGAATGTTGACCAATTTGTTTTGATATTGCTAATATACATAAGCACCTACATATAATGATTATATTGGGTCAAGGTCGAGAAATGCCCGGATGATGACCTGTAGCTATGTTCACAATAAACTGTGATTTTATTTGAAATCCCTGAGGAAACGTATCCCCTTTAAACATTAAAGATGATGCATCCTAGTCCCTGCCCACTATTTCTTTTGGAAATAATTATTTATGTGTTTTAACGTTTAAGCAAGTTATGGCAAATAAGATACAACTCGGAATTGCTATTGAGTTTGGGTGCCTTTGCGGTTGTAATCGCCTTCAAATTTGTATTTTGTTGCATTTTCCTGTCTTTGTGGCTCAATATGATTGATGCAAACCTTCGCGTCAACTTATGGTGTCTAGATCCTCATAGGTCTAGGACTTATACCTGTTTGTTTATATTAATGTGATATTTTGTCATTTCAGGTAAGGACACACGTCATTTTACCAATACAACGAGCAGTAAGTTATTTAAGGATAAGACCCTAGTTGTAATAAATCGAAAAAGCAGGTGATTTTGACCTCTGATAGCTCGAGGTCTGACTTGCAACTCTCAATTTATTACTTAATTCTAATCGACCAACCATAGACTATGTTCTTTTAATAAATTTGACATTATTATGAAGTGAGAGTACCTAGGTATCCTGTGCTATACGCTAACTAATCTAGTTTTATTGTCTATTGCTTTGCGATCCTTCATAAAAGATTTATAGTGTTTATAAGAGTGGCTTAAATTATATGTACAGTCGCCAGCGCATCAAGCTACTGTAATCTGTCAAATTTCATTAATGGATTTTTAACTTTTTCGCTAAAGCATTAGGTTCAAAGTTGATAGGGAAAATTTGACAGTTTCAGGTAGCTTGATGTGCCTAAAGCTTTGCGGTGAGCTCAAGGTATGGAATGTGGATAACTGATGTGGATCCGTCGATCGTGCTCAGATTGCCAAATGTTGAGGGTCTAAAAAAACTGAACTAACATAATATTTGATGTGCGAATCCAGTCCAGTTTACAGAGCATTTATTGTTCCTTTATTTATATTTTTACAAATCATTTACATTTTTAAATATTCCTTAGAAAAAAAAACAATATAAAAAACATTTAAAAATATAAAAATTGTAGTCCACCGGTATCTGGAACAGGGTTCAAACTACCGATTACAGAGCATTATTATTATCTAACCTAAAAGACTAGAGCTTCTTCTTGTATTAGTCAAGATCATACAATAATCGCAAGAAGAGGATTATTTCTAGAATAACTATCTAGACTGTTTCGTTGGTCTAGTGATCACAAGCGCGACTGCTGGGCATGAGATCCTGGGTTCGATTCCCAGGTCGTGCAAAGTGTTATTGAGTTTTTCCATCAGGAATTTCTCAGTAGCAGTCGCAGAGTCTGGATTCTTGCCCGGGTTGCTTGCCCCCTCATCACGTGGGATTCAAACATAACTGGCGAAATATGGGAGTACTATTAGGTACATCTCTGCCTTACCCTTCGGAGATCACAGGTGTGATGTTATGTAACTGTGAAATTGTAACAATATGTCTACTGTCTTCCAGTCCCCCGTTCAAAGGTCGCAGCCTACACGTTTCGCTACAATATAAATCATCCAATCTAACACTGTAATGCTAAAAGACTGCAAAAAAAAAATTGAATTATTAAAATAAAACCTAATTGTCAAACAATGGCAACATTAACGGTCATTCTGAAGGTCAATAAGTGTGACAATTCATTGACCGAGTGACAGAGAAACATTGTGTTAGTCAAAGGGTCTCGATGTTTAGCTGTAATACAGATTTGAGCCTTATTACCAGTTAATACAGTCCAAACCTTTTGATTTTACTGCAAATAAGCTTAGTCGAAAACGAGCTAAGCCTACGGCTAAATTGCGAGAAAATTTTAACAAAACTAACCATTTTCAAGTTTAATCTTATCAAAATCAGCGCAACAGTTTAGCAGTAAAAACATCACAAACAGACAGACAGATAAGTGTGATATCTTATCTTGTGCTGATCTTTTATGATTATCAATGTTCATAGCATGTATGACAGGTCGAGTAGGGTTCAAATAGGTAATAATTATGCAGGTACAGTTTAAGTTTTGCAGTCCAAGGTGGCGCTGCTTGTCAAGAAAAAATGCAACAATATGTGAAGCTTCTTACATTTATTTTAGTTCTGTGTTTTATCGCCTGCACAGATATGTTGGTCGAAGTATACATTTGCACTTTTTATGTCTTGTCAATATGGCGGTCACCGCCATGACACTTATACGTCAACAGCATCGCAAAGATGGACGCTTGCTTGAGAAGAAGTACAAAAAATTATAATAAATGATAGAATTTTAAGATAGGCGGTGAATGTGTCATTAATCATTATAGGTACTTCGTGTAAAGATTTGATTAACCGCATGGTAAGACGTATTTTTCTCTTCCATTCGGAAATCTGTACCGAAAGACTCGACATTACGAATAGGGCTGATGTCGAGGTCATCGAACTGCTTGCTTTTAGCTTTGATTATGAGTTAAACCCCCTTTTTCATCTCTAGCATATCTCACCGACATTGTACATCAGACATTCGAAGATTGTAGTATTATTTTACACATCATAACATCAGGTCTGTAATCCCCGAAGGTTTAGGCAGAAGTGGACCTAATAGTACACCTGCATTTCGCCAGTTACGTTTAAGTCTCTTAGTAATAGCGGGCGAGCCCCCAGAGTAGTTTTATTTTATCAAATTAAAATGTGTCAGGTCCTTAAGGCAATATCTGTTATTTAATTAAAACTCTTGCAGTCCACTGCTGACCATTGGTCTCCACCACGTCCTTCATCTTCAGCATCCTTTCCGTCCCAAACACCTTTCTAGCTGGGGGATATTCCTACACTCGGCGATGATACGCATCAGATTTTTACTTATGATGACGGTATATTTATTTGTCTGAAACCATGAATAACCCTTGAGCTAGTAACACTATTTCTTGGTCTGCTGGTCACTTGAGACCCCGCGTCTTTCGTTCAGCGAAGCGAAAAAGGTCGTCTGGGAGAAGGTTTACTTATACTGATTGAGTCAATGTCGTAAAATGCTTAGAGAATGATCTATTATAATTGCGAGCAATACAATACAAGCATTAATTAAAATTAATGGATGACCAGCGAGCCAGATTAGCTATGAAAGATCCAGTTTCAGTACCATTGAAATCAAAACATGTAAAAAAACAACACCCCTTCTCTATTGAAAATCAAAGCATCAAAATACAGCATGTTTCTTTTCATCCTCCCACAAAGATCTTTAAATCAATTTCAAAGATAGGAACCCGGAACACATTCACACCTATCTACCATCGCTTCATACAGCCTCAGACACCGTTATCAGATAAAACCCAACAACACACACTTACGTAACGAAACACAAAATAAAAATGCACACACATGCTTTGGCAATTAAGCTACACACTTAAACTGAGGTCCATTGAGAATGCTAAACGAAAACCACCTTTATGGCTTAAGAACTAAGGTACCAAAGCTTTTTGCAATGAATTATGTATACCAGCAAAAAATTACTTAACGTCCACGTGAGGTGAGAACTACAATGACAAAATGTTTCTAATCCAGTCCAAGATCAAACTTGAAGGCTTTTTAAGTTAAAAAAATTAGGTTTTCGTAACCAATGTTGGTGTATTGGTGTTACGTGCTGTTGGCCTGTTAGCCGTTGGTGATTGGTTGCCAATTTCCGCTTTGAAATTGGTCGTATTACTTGGTACTGTAATGTCATATGGTCATAACATGTTTGTGGTCATTAGGGCTTATTATATGTGGTGATATTGCTCAATTTGGTCAAGAAATGAGGTCACATGGTACACAATGATATACGTGTTTCTTCAAAAAAAATTAGAGGGAGACTTCGTGAGGAAATCATAGTTTCCCATTACCATAGTTCATAAATATGTGGCATCACTAACCCGCACTGGACTCCATGAGGTGGATTACTACCCTTCCATAACGAAGAGTCCTGCGTTCAAGCATGACAAGATTTTAGTCCAATATCGGCCATGGGAATGTCAGATTTGGGAATCTGTGTCCGTAGTCATAAATTTGTGAGCTAACATTGTTTTTTAGCGCATTTAGTTTATTTATAGGCTACGATATCTTAACGTATTAATTAAGACGTAAAAATGACCAGTTTCTACAGTTACCGTACAAGGAAGACCTGTGAAGGTCTAACTTGTCACATTACAAACAAAACAGCAGCTTATCAGTAATTAATTGACTATTTTAATCCCCTGTCAACGTTATTCGATTGTATCGGAAATCGAGTGTGTATCGATATCGTGAATCGATTCTCGTGCCTACAACCTGTGATGGTCAACCGGTCGAGTTACTTCCGAATGTTTTTGAGTCATATTTTTTTTACTATTGTTCTTTGTAAGTTGCAAGTAATATAATCAGCCTATATCGTTATCACTGCTGCACACATACCTCCTCTCATCAATTAGAGGACAAAGGATTCATCACGCCAGCTCATAGCGGGTTGGTTGATGTCACATTCACGTGTCTTCGGTGTTTTGTCTTGGGACATGCCGTTTTCGCATAATATTTCCTTTGCAGTTTTGTTTTTTTTTTTGAGAATGAAAAAAAAATTATGATCAAGCTGCAAATTATTTTTTATGATTAACGTTTGACAGTTGACAGTCGACAATTTTTTTTTTCATTGCTTAATGCGCGAGGTAGTGACTTTGTTGTTATGACTAGATTATTTGTTTATTTACATTGAAAAATTATAAATCCAATGAATAAATTGTGTTTTTTTTATTGTTAAAAATAGAATGCCACTGTTCACTATTTGTTCAGTTTTTGATTTATTATTGACACAGGAGTCGACTAATCTAATTTTTTTTCCCATATCTATTTTTTTTTAGATGATTGGTTTTTTGTATAAACAACGTCTTTGATGATTTAATAATATAATATAGGATTATAGGTTCGCACGTGGCAATTCATATTTCTACTAATGGTGTGGCAAATGATGAACTTTACCTTTTAACAATTTTTTTTTTTTTTTTAAGTTATTTTATTTGTTATTAATTATATTTACATTATATGCAGACTTAATTACTTATGTTCATCAATCACTTATTGCAAAAGAAAATTTTCGATTATTTTGCTGACCAACTGCAGGTTTCGTTGGTTTTTTTTGTGGATTAGGCGATTACCAAAAATAAACATACGCTTTTGTGAACGCATCACTATTAAGTATATTTTCAAATAATAAAGAAGTTAAGTAAAACACCTTAGCAGCAAAAATAATAAGTCGCAAAAAAAATTGTTTGCTAAGTTGACTGCAAACTTAAATCATCATCTGCCTAGCCTTTTCCCAACTATATTGGGGTCGGCTTCCAGTCTAACCGGATGCAGCTGAATACCAGTATTTTACATGGAGAGACTGCCTATCTGACCTCCACAACCCAGTCAGTACTGGGTAATACGATACCCCTTGGTAAGACTGGTTGTCAGACTGCAAACTTAAATAGTCCCTGGATATTAATCATAGTTTGGCAGTTCTATGAAATGACTATAGCTTAACAAATTAACGGGGGTATCAATTTGTTTAAAAGCAAATTTCCCTAACAGTACAATGACTCACAAACATATGTAAACCATCAGATGGAAGTATAAATAAAGACATTACAGTACCCAGCTCTAAACACCGTCATATCACGTTTTTATCACAATAATCGCGTCGTCATGTGACGTCCTGTATTTAATGCCGCGTCGAAAGTCGTCCGGGGAGTTATACAGGATGTGCACATTTACTAGTCAGGTATACGTTGCTGATTTGAGAGAAAATTCTGCTCATGAATGTAACATTTTCTTCTGTTTTGTCTCGAGAAACTTTGTTTTACAATGTAGGTGCAGGTTAAAAGTTGATGAGTGAAGGAAATTGAAAGATGAAGCTTGTCGTGTAAGGAAATAAAAAAGGACATATTTAGAACAGTTTATTGTTCTTAAAAGTGATGCTAAAGCCGTTTTCTAAAACGATGTTTAATCATGAATGTCAAGTTCAAATTGTCAGATTTGATTTTAATCTCAGCTCAAATCTAGTTTCACGTTACGAGCCTAATTTATTTACTTGCCTTGATGAATGAGTGGTTAGAATATTAATAGTACATGAAGAGAAGCCTTATCGTGATTCATATGCATTTTTTTTTCAAGAACTTATTTATAGAAGTCATAACGTTTATGTATTTGCCTCAGTAATGACGTATTGACTCTCCTCTTTAAATAAGTGGTTTACAAACAAACATAAAATAAACAGACAAATATAACCAGGACATGTTGACCTGTCCTTTTTCAATACTTAAAGTAAAAGTGATTCATCCTGAAGTACTGCAGAGGTCTTCTTAAACTGGACTTTAAAAGTACTTGCGATTTCACAGACCTTAGTGTTGAATAAAGTTATGGCCTTTTTAGTATGTATTAACTATTTTGTTAGCAAAAACTAAATTTATTTTGTATTAAACTGGCTTATTTGTTGGTTTGGCAACAAAATTATCAACTAAAATTAGTTTTGAAATTAATCGACTTTTTCTCGACAAAAATCGACTAAACTCAAACTGTAGTAACAACACTATCCTAAAGCTGGTTCACATTAGCGGAAAAATTGCATTTGTTGATTATGTGAAACCGGTTTTAAGTATGACTGTATGATGAAGCCTTTCCATAGTTTGTGGAAAAGTGGCCAGCATGAGGTGGCCATTGATCACGTAGGCCAAAGACCCTAAAGGTTATTCTCTGTCCTTGGGACTACGTTTCATTTTATAAGTGTGAAGTCGTGACATGTGTAAAATTAAAAAAGGTAATGATGTCTCTCGATTTTTACCATAGTGTCTAAAGTCTTAGATATCTGAATTATACATAGTAATTATTTTGTCGGCACGGTTGGCGCAGTGGCTGAGCGATCGGATGCTGCGCTGCGTGTCGCGGGTTCGATTCCCGCACGGAACAAATATTTGTATGATCTACAGGTAGTTGTTCCGGGTCTGGCTGTTTGTGTATGTGAGTTTAAATGTTTGTAAACGCACCCACGATACAGGTGAAATTCCTAGTGTGGGGCAATGTTAAAAAAAAAGTGTATTAAAAAATTAAAAAGTGCCAGTAATTTATCACAGGTCAATCATAACATTTATGTAATGATGGCTACAAAATGTAGTTTGGTTTTAAAAACAAGAGCAAGAGCTTACAGCAAAAAAAAAAACCAAGTTTAAAGTCCTTTACGAAAATAGAATCTAGACTTTGAACACAACTTAAAAGAGTGACTAACGCATTCGACTTATGTCATACGTCCTTTAATTTTTTTCAAAGATATACAAGTTTCCCACTAAAATTCGTTTAACCTTAGAGTACACAGTCGACCTCACATAAGGTACCGCTAATTTTATATTCACACACAACATGTGCCACTCTAAATAACATTAAAAACATAGACAAACAAAAGTCAAAGTACGACCTTCATAGTCATTAGCACCATAGAGTCTTAAATGCATTTTAAAAATAACCATACACAGTTGTATCAATGACCTAAAGTTTTTAACTAGCTGAATTAACATTCGGATTCGGAATTTGAAAAGTAAATAGAGTTTTGGTGCTTTTATTCTGGTCTAGAAATCTTTGCATAACAGAGCGTAACGGCTGGCTATTATAAGATTTTTTTAAAAAAAGAAACATTCCTGAGTCAGCTGATGAACAAATAGGTAATCTTTAATATAACTGCTGTTGCATGGTCAAAACTGAACTAAGCTCCTTGGTGAACCAATCACGGTTATGCAAAAGCAAGATGCTTAATAACTTACCCATATCCGGTCTCCCATACGGATATCTTGTTTTTTAAAAATGTCCATGTTTTTGAATGCAAAACAAGTAGAGTATTATTTAGTTGTTTTTTGACAACTCTTTTGACAGCACTGTTTCAACAGGTTTCAGGTTAGAGGGGTAACATAATTTATGTCAAAAGTAATAGCTGGCGCTACCTTGCTATTCTTAAGTCATTAAACAAACACGTTTTCAGTATTTATTGTAAGCCCTAAGCCCTCTTAATTGACTTGACGATCTTTAATTGCTAATAAAAATTTTAAATGCATGTCGCATATAAGTTTTAAATGCGTCTTATGGCGAAAAGCAACATAGTAAACACACATTAATTTATTATATTTACTTCGCTCATTTTACAGAATCAACAAACAAGACAATTGGTTTGTAGACGAAATTTCTAAAAAGTTTTATTATTTGCTACACCAAAACTCTTTATAGAAACAAAAATGAAATAAAAGTTTAGGTATATGCATCAATTACAGGCCCTATAATGTGGGGTTATGGAACCAGAATAGAGAAAAAAAAAAAACTCTAGACACATTTCAGTTCTTCTATTTTAAACTGGTCTTTCGGTACGCAGTAGACAGTAAAACCTTTTTAATTTTGTCCAAGAAGGTATTTATCCAGCCAGCTCGGTCGACTACCCTTGTGACCTCCTTTTTGTAATTTAAAAGAACAAAATCATCAAACAACCTTTTTACGTACGATAAAAAGGCGATAAATGGAAAAGTTGGGTTTATATTGTCAGCTCGTGAGTTTATTGCGCACATTTTTAATAATATTAGGCGCCAAAATGTTATTGTAAAACGAGTCTTAAGTAGACTTACTCTTGTTTACTCTGAAAGAAGTCAAGAAATCTCGATAAGTTCATTAGTTCAGTCGAAACGTCCACTGCTGGACGTAGGCATCCCATAAGCATCACCACATCGACTGATGGTGTGCTTCTCACATGCATTGGATTTCTTCGACATTCATACATCGGGTCATCAGTCCACCATGTGGGAGTTGCGGGAGCCTATCCACGGTGCGTCTTTCGATACGTGGTCGCAGCTTCAGAAGCTCTCTGAATGAAATGCAATAGATTACTGATAAAAAATTTGAGCCGGACTTAAATTAGATTGTCAATTTGTCATTGACACGATTAGAGGAAGAGTGTCGTATATCCTTCATGAAAGTCATCGGATAATGATCTTTATTACGTCAATTTTGGCCTTAAACTCTCTTCAATTCCTGTGTCTGTCTACCAGTGATAATTTAATGCTAAATCCTAAGCTAAATAATCACACAGTAATGTGTTTTCTACATTTACGGTCAGTGGTTAAGAAAGCTGACCGCTGCATGTGGGTCGCGGTTTTGATATCCACCTCAAGGAAGTAATTGCAATGAATGAATTACGAAATTCAACAAGTCTCCCACGAATTGTGTGAGTTGAATTACATTTGTATGAGGTTTGGGTGGAAATTGAGACAAATATTTGTGCCAATTAGAGCTGGTAATAATGTGTGTGAATGAGGATCTGTTTCACCCGCGTACTCTTGTTATAGTGAAAATTGTAGGTAAGACAGGAATATTTATTACGGGATTAACTGTCCAGAATGTAGGCACGACAAACAATCAAACATACAATTCCATCTTATACGGATCTCTCATTGTACGGAAAATCTATAGAATGCGAGGCCGTGTTGTGGCTGGAAAACTATTGCTTGATGTGTCGCTGCGTCCCAAACTTTAACTACTTAAGTATCATCATGGCTCATCATTCTGTCTCTTCTAAATATTTCTGCATCCAATCTTGTAAGATGTACAGACGCGAGCACATCAAATTACCCGAAACTGTCAAATTTTCCCAATCAATCTTGAACATAATTCTTTAGCGATAAAGTTAAAAACCTATTGAAGAAATTTGACAGATTGTAGTAGCTTGATGTGCTGGAGTCTGGACGTACAGTAAGTACCGTATTATTGTGACTCAGTAATTTATAATAGAGGTACCGTATTTATCTAGATTAGTTTAACATCTACTTCAAAAATAGATTACTCATTCCATACTCATATTTTCATAGATTTCCTGTAAAAGTTCTAAGAAAACTATATATTGTTTGTTTTATTAAATCACGCTTGGCAAGTCATACATCCTGTTCGGATTACAGTACCAGTACAAATGATCCTTGATTATTTGCAAATACAGCACTTCCTGGCTGATTTTTCGTATTTTTTTTTTGCAATCAGTCCGTGAGAAAATTCTTCAGTTTTGAGTGTAAAGCTGTTATGGTGAAACAAGGCATGGACAAATTTGGCAAAAAATATGCCAACAAACATCTAATGGCCACCACATAGTTGGCATAATCTCTTTCTTCATCTGATGATTACTGAAGGTTGGCCGTCAACTCCGAATATTTCCTCTTGTCATGCGGTGGAATAGCTCAGCAGCACTCTTAGCATCATTTACGTTGATTTCTTCACATAAATGAAGACATTTCTGTTCATCCTGACTTCTATAATCCCATGGACCATTTGGCTTGATACTAAGTAATTTACCAACTGATAGATACTACACGTAATTTTCTATTAGCCAAGAATGAATTTCGACCAACCAATAAATCGATCGTCATTTGTCATTTACTTCATATCATAATTCTTTGTTCTTCTAATTTTAAATGCAGCTCAGTAGAACAATATGCAATTAAAACCAGTTGTGTAACACAGATACAGCCGTGCCATCGTTTCGTGTGAAGATGCGTTATGTAAGGCGGAGTGGGTGCGTGCGCGCATCGCGAGCCGTGGTGATTGATCTCAATCATACTGACTTGGTTCCAATGACGAATTGTGGGATTTCATTGGTTATGACAAATGTTTCAATGGGTTGACCCGGTTTCATCTTTTGAAAGGGTTTTTTTGGATTTTTTTCTAAAAATCCTGCCTGATTTGACTGCTTCGTTGATTGAGTCATCGTAAGCGCGACTGCTGAGCATGAGGTCCTGGGTTCGATTCTTAGGTCAGACAAAGTGTTATTGGGGTTTTCCATCAGGAATTTTTCAATAGCAGTCACGGAGTCTGGATTTGTGCCCGGTTGATGGCACTAGGCTCGCCCCCTACTACAAGGGACTTAAACGTAACTGGGAAAATGTGAGTGTGCTACAGAGGCACACCTCTGCTTACAGGAGTGATGTTATAAAAGTTCACTCGGAAAATGTATGATTTTATGTATGAATGTGGTCGTAACAGAAGGATCCTGCTGAAACCGCAGTTTCTGCCTACCCCCATTAAAAAAAGGGTATGAGTCTATGTTTGGCTGAAAAGACCCCTTTTTCTAAAACATGAGAAGCTCTAAGTTCTAAAAAGTAATAAATCGTTCAACGACTCAACATGATGAATTAAAGTTTACATTCTTTTCAGCACCTAACATTGACATTATTACTGTTCTTGTATCTGTAATTTAGATTTTAATTATATACCATAGTGTTTCATACGAGTACAAAAACAGTTACGTCCAAGTTAAATCGTGTCAATGGCGAACTGAGAATTTGCTCCGCATAATTTTAACAGATCGTTAGTTTTCAAGATCGCTGTTTTTTTTTTCTTTCGTTTGTATTGTAAATGGTTTTTTAAACAAAAGTGGCTTAAGTACGTGGTGACACGGAAGTGGCCCACTTAGTAAATACGAATATTCTTGTGCAATATTTAAGCCATCTGTTAGGAACTTAGGACGAAAACAAAAGAAACTGATCATAATGCTTCTTGGACGTAGGATCAATTTTGTGGTTACTAAAGCCGATCAAAAATGTTCCACCTCTTTAAACTTGACCTCCGTGGAACATGTCACCGGAAATTAGATAACACAAACAATAAAACTTCCTATTTCCGTTTGTCTAGTCAACACTTTCTTCGATTTAGCACAGTGTGTTACAGTGTCCTTACAATGCGGAAAGACATAGTTGCAACCTTGGAGACTGGAGACAAAATAAAATTGCCAAAAAACAAAAGATATCCTAATAGATTATGACCGGAACATCCAACAATAATTTGATAAACCTAGTGTTAATTCCAATTCGAACCACGCATTGTCTCGTCGATCGCGTCCAATGTCATGTTTCTAACACCAATTTTGACATAAGCACCATCTTGGATACGTACGAATTTGGTATTTAAATCCACCTGTCAAGTGTCGTCTTTCGTTTGACAGCGCGCCGCATGATTATGAAAGGTTTCGGCGCACGCGCCACTATTTGTGTTACTGGGTAAAGGGCAGACGTGCTGGGTAAAACGATCTATTATGATACCGCAAAAAAACCGCTTTTAAGCTGCCGCAGAGCCATTTAATATAAAGAGGATAAAAAAATGTGTCGTAACTCAAATTCATCACGGTTCAAATTTCGAACGTACTTAGATTCTCGTTACATTGAAAAATGGTAAATGATTCGATACTGTTCAAACAATAATCGATTAGATTCAAATTGCATTCGATTAAATCGGTGTCGTAATTTGAAATTTTTATTGTTTGCTCAAGATATCGGATGTTTCTAGCTTTCTATAGATTACAAATGTCTTAGTAATCGATTCCAATGGACCTTTGGTTGACCTCGATGTTTTGAACCTTTGCGACTCGATTGCGATGATGACTTGCAAGTTTATTGTCCACGTAACTTTAATGCGTTTATAATTGATGTGGCCGGTTTTTTATGGGTAAATAAGACTCCATTATCGAGACGCGTTTGTTAACTAAGTCACCAACCGGTTAAACTACTGTGGGGCTTTTTGTTTCTTTGATCTGCGGAAAATTTCTAATACCTATATGTTGATGTTTTGGTCCTCATGTTTATCAGGCTATTATTTATTCCTAAATCGTTTGCTGTGAACTAACTTATTAATACTTGATTTCTATATGTCATTAGTTCCATTAAGCGTTGCGAAACGGGAGGTCAAAGAGCAGTAACTTTGCATAAACCAAGAAACACGTTTTTCGGAATAAAGAACGATTGCGACTCAAAGGACCAGTTTCTTGACAATTATATTTTAGTCTGTGGAAATGCTAATATAAAGGTTGGTTTTTTGTAAATCTTTTGAAGAACAAAGATAAATAGAAATCTGATACGATGTTGATTTAAAAATTGGAAATAATCCAGACCAAAATAAGCTTTAATACGAACAAATTGACGAAAACATTACCTTCGATTCTGGCGTAAATTGAAAATTGTAGGTCTCAACATTTACTCGACCCGAAATAAAAATAAAGTGAATGTATTGTGTATGTATTTTTAAATGGAAACCGTGTGTGATGTGTATATTTGTGTGTATTTTATGTAAGGGACACCTAAAAAGTTTTGTTCTTTGTGCACATTTTAGGGTTTATGTCCTAAAAAAGTATGAAATCTCCTTTTTGGTGAGATTATGAGTCACGCAAAGGTTTCGTCTTGGGTCAGAACACAGAAATGGCAACATTTTTCATATTGATTCTTTTTTTTCTTTTTAAGTTGTATTTTTGGTGTCTTGATCATTGTCGTCATCACCCAAGCTCGCACTGCAGGACATTGGCCTTTGATGACAGCAGAAGATTTAGAAATTATACGCATATCTTTGAATTTGTCCATAATCCATGTTGTGTTGAAAAAAAAACATTTCTCGTCACACGAAAAATTTCTTGTGTCCTTATCAAAGACAATATCAGATTGTTATAGGAATACATATGCGGACTTCTTAAAATTTCTCCAGAGAATTCATAAGCTGGACGTTAAGAAGTTCCATATGTACGAGCGGCTATACCTAGGGGATAAAATTCTAGTAGTGAGGACCTTAGGACCAGAACTTATAAGCCACCAAAGTACTTTACAACTACAGTACAATACTTTACAACTACAGTACTTTCATAAGTTATTATAAATAAATAAATGAATTCATTTAATTCGAATATCACAAAATCCATATAAGTACATTAATGCTCACAAAAAAAAAAAAATCTTCAAAATTAATTCCCAATGTTAGTAAAAATACAGAACTATGCCACTAAGCTACAGATTATGCCTTGTGACTGGGACTGTAGCTTCATCGTTTGGTTTTTGACCTTCAATGGTGCCTGAACGGTCTAATTGAAATAAATGCTTTGTGTTTGAGTTGGACCAACCGAAAAATCTTCACCAAGACCATCTCGGCCAATCTCGTTACATCGATTACCTCACAATTCCATCCAGCCAGTAGTAAATCATAACAACAACATCTTGAGAACGCAAAGAATCATTAAAACTGCATGCATTATGATTGCACAGAACATTAAGCTATCACGAACTGTTACTTCATCGTTTGCAGGCCATCGTTCTGGATATAATGCTTCTCTGTCGGTCTGTAAAGGTCACTGGAGCAATATGTGGGCTGTTGGATGTAGATTTTGTAATAGGTACATCAGGTGAGGAGGTTCATTTCTGCATAAGTCATTATGTTTTGTGATACTGATGGACCTATCAACCATTTTGTAAAGGAAAAATATGTATAAGCCTCTATATGCAAAACCCTCTCCTCATGACTTCCAAATCTTTAGATCTAGGGCTAATGTGGACCACTGGTCCTGTTCAGCTCGTCCCACCATCTCCTGCGAAATAATTGGCATGGCGGTGAGGTTTGTGTTAACAGTCCTGGTGGCCTATCGTGACGTCTTAAAGCAAGAGTAATTCCTGTGTGAGAAAGAGATATATAGCACTAGACAACCTGTATAGCTCTGTTTCTTTCCCACACTGGAATTACTCCTCCTTTAAGATGCCATAGTAACCCCCCTGATTGGCTATTTAACTTAGGTATTTGTTTGACTTACTTTGTTATAATTGATCCCTGTTATGGAACACGAAAGTCATCAGGCACCATATTGCGCGATCCAGTGCTTACTCACGGGCCCTTAGTCGGCCATCTGGAGTGTGACGGTTACCTGACTTACCTGTCGAGAGGGTCAGCGACCTGATTATCATATCCTTCATGCATTTCTTCTGCATTTTTAAAGAACCTTTAGGTTTGTGCCACATCTACAACACTGGCACAAACCTTAATTGAAAAAGCTGTTAAAAACTACGATTGTGACTTGACTAGGTATAATCTTGTATAGTCAAATACACACAGATCTTTTTTTTACAACTGCCCGCAACTTTGTCGCACTTACTTAAATGCTTATTTTAGATTCGACATAACAAGTAAGAATTGTATTTAATGTGCAATTCCTCTGAAGACGGTGTTTAAGTACTTTGTTGTTGATGTAGGTCGTCGCCGCGAGATTGTCGTAATGATCTGACCTGATATTTATTTTCACTCTCAGAAGTGGGATAAATTTTTATGACTTTTGAATAAGTGGAGTTGTTATTTTGGATGCAGCGGTTGCCGCTGCAATTCTTGTATTTTGCACACAGTCTTAATATAACAAAATCACACCTGTTTCCCTCATAGGGTTAAGCGGAAGTAATCTTTTACCCACATTTCACCAGTTATGTTTTAAGTCACATGAGATATGGCAAAATTCTTATCACATCAATAATAATCTTTTCCCTTGTTCGGGAGAAGAGAAGAGTAATACAAAAACGTATAAATATCGTCTTCCAGCTCAGTGACTAAAAATCAGAAGTGGACTGAACGTGAATGAGTGTACTCATTTCATATCTGACCCCCAAATATAAAGATAAGAAACTTTGCCCCTAAAAAAATATAGTACCTATAAGTTCACAAATATACGAGTGTTCTATAGTTAAAAAGTCGTTTTTAACAATGACATAAGATAAACTTACTACAGAATTTCTACATTACATTAACTAGCTTGCAATCTAATAACAAAAGTGAAAATGTGTCCGTTTCTCAATCACGTTACTATTACAGATTCGCGACGCCTGACATTATGCGTAGGCGCAGGTAGCTGATCCCTGGCTAAATTTAAATTAAGAACCGGTCGGGTGGCGCCTGGTGATGTAACTAGTGATGAGGCTCATGTCATTAGAAAAGATGACAAAGACAATGGCCTTGATTCTGTTTTATTGATTAAAACTCAGCAGAGATATTTCTCTCCCTGTCACCAGTTCACTTCAGTTTGTCACATATTACGCTTGTAAAGAGGACACGACGGCATTTTCATGTTTGCAAATAGAGCTTACACAATAGACATCTCAACTGAACGCGCCCGAAAGTTTCCCACAACGTGCGACGATTTTGGTGTGCAGGCTCCATAAAAATAACGAATACAAAATCTTCTGGAAAGGCAAATACAATAAAGGAAAAGCTCTTTCGAAAAAACTAATACTCATGTATTTATCAAAAAAAAAAATCGAACAGGCACTAACTCTTCAAATGTCATGAAGGAATAAGTTCCCCTCAAAGAACAACAGGAAAGATACTCCTTCATTCGTCACCTCCTTTCATGGACCCAGGCCTCACTTGCGTAGCCCGCAGCACTTTTCAACCTTACCTAACTGTCACGGTTCATTCGCTACATAATAATGTACAAGAAATCACAATTTCTATTCTGTGAAAGACTTCCACTCCATCTAGCACTGTTATTATGACGTAACACGTATTGTCATGTCACCGGCGCGCGCGCAGCTGTCTGCTGTCACTCGCAAACGGGAAGGAACGTGATTATGTGATATTTATTGTGTGATTTGATGATTCGGTGACATAATGAACTTTGTATGATAGAAATAGGTGCAGATGTTGATCATGCACTTTTTGTGTAAAGCAGAATTGGCATTAGCGAATTTCACTGATGTAATTTGAGTTAGTTGCAGTTATTTGTTGTATCGTTTTCCTTGTTTTTTTTTTTTTATACATGGTTCATGGTTCATGGTTCATGGTTGATGTATTTTCCTTACTTCAGCAACGCACTCTAAGGATTTATTCCTTTGAACGGCCAGATATACAGTAGAGACCTGAAACCAAGAAACCTGGGTCTAGTGTGTTCTGTCATCTTTCCCAATGCCCATTAGACTGTTTAGTTAGTTGAGGATCAAGTCTTAAACAAAGCAAAATAAAGGGTGTAAATAGACCCTTAACATAACCGAAAGGCTTGTTCTCCCCGTTTGCGATCATTTTTGTTCTAGACCATACTTGGGAACCTTCTAGTTACGGAGATATTGGGGGTCAAAGTTGCAACTGTTTCACAAGTTTTTTTTTAAATACATGTTTTTAATTTAAGATTTTTACTCCACGAACCCCGTACTATTCAATCCATCCATCAGCACAATACTTGAGCGATTTCCATCGAGTCCTACCTTAAAACGTGATTTTTTACGCCAAAAAAAAAGTCTTTTCCCAGCAATAATTTTTGCGTAAACTTACTTAGTTTGACGTTATTTTATTTCTCGTGTTCCTCTCGTTAAACCCTTTTAATACCCATATCATGGAGGTGCATTAAAAATAACTAGTCTACCATCTTTGGGAGTCCGCCATATTGAATTTACAATGACGTCACTTGGCTTACCATGCATTGACTTCCAAACAAAACTTCAGATCAATCGGTTGGGGATAACTGTTTTAAAATTCAGTTGCAAGATTTGACCTTAACAAACATTGCACGTCAAAAATAATAATAAATAAAAGCTTATAAAAAACACGATTATTTTCACTGCCTTTCACTCTTATCTCATTTGTTCTTGTTCCACTAAACGGTACTTAATCCAATGATCACTCACCTCCATACCCTCGTTACGATGTCGCTCGGTGCGTAAGAGTGGATGTTCGGAAGTGGGAACTGCGCTTGCGTCACGAGGCGTTGCGTGAACGATGCGCGCACGCATACGCACAATGTTGCTATTGTTTTACAGCTAGTAATAATCGGTTGATGTTATATATATGACGTGTGGGTGTGTGTCTTACCGTATCTTTAATTTTAATTTACGAGATAGACAACCTCGTCGTTATACTGCCTCGTTGGTTCAGCGGTCGCAAGCGCGACTGCTGAGCATTAGGTCCTAGGTTCGATTCCCAGGTCGGGCAAAGTGTTATTGGGTTTTTCCATTAGGAGCCGTTTGGTGGCAATCATTCTAAGGTCCTGCGTACTTATTCCGGGTAGGAAAAAGTGTTATCGAGTTCTTCCGTCAAGGATTTCTCAATAGGAGCCTTAAGTGTGAACTTGTGCTCGGTTGATGGCAATAGGCTCGCCCCCTATTACATGTGACTTAAACATGACACACACACTACTGCCGAAATTTGGGTATCGATACTACCTCTGCCCAATCCTTCGGGGATTCAAGGATGTTATGTTATATGTTATTTATGAGATCTACAAAGTGTAATTTAAATAACTGAAAACCCTGACGTCATGATATCGTGAAAACAGTAGCTGGTAGGAAACAGCTGATTTTCTTTTTGCCAACAATAATGCATTCATCAGCTGATTATTTTTACACGAAGTCAGGGTTCGCTGAGTTCGTTCCTTAGTAAAAGTTGTTCATTATGATGAGGCCAATGAACCCTTTAGTGAGATATTATAAGGTCAGATACAAACCCTTCGAGAGTTTAGAAAATAAAAGAAGGGACCAAACCAGAATGTAAACATATACTAAACCTGACCAGAAAATCGTTAGTTTTATAAATTATGCGCACAATCTGAACACATCCAAACGATTTTAAAGATATCAAATGAATCGAAGTTTGCTTTCGTTTTTTGTATGTCTTTTTTGGGCAGGTTAAAGCAACTGGAATGTTAACTGCATTATAGGCTTTGTTGTATAAATTTGCAACTTTATGCAATTCTCATAGATAAGCATAATTTTAGGGATGGTGTTCGTGTTGTCCAAGTACATTTTCTTAAGATTTGATGGATATTGTGATTCTTATTAGCCAGTAGGTTTAGGCGTCATCATCTGCCTAGTCTATTCTCAACTTTGTTAGGGTCGGAGACTTCCTCGTTGTAGTGGTCGCAGTCGCGACTGCTGAGTATGAAGTCCTGGGTTCAATTCCCGGGTCGGGCAAATTATTATTGAGTTTTTCCATCGGGAATTTCTCAGTAGCAGCCACGGTGTCTGGATTCGTGTGTGTGATGGCAATAGGTTTACCCATTACATAGAACAAAATGCGAAATGTTGTTGGGAACTCTTAGGTAGGTACACCTCTGCCTAACCATTTAGTAATTACAGGCATGATGTAGTGTTGGTTAGGGTCGAATTCCAGAGTAATCGGATGCAGATGAACACCAATATTATACACAAAACGACTGCCTTTCTGGCCTCCGCAACCTCGTTACCTTCTGAGTAACAAGAATACACGATGCCACGGTTGCATTACGATATGCAAATTAAGAAGGCAATTAGCATATAAACATTTTACTACTAAATCATTTACTCCATCTTAAATGACTTCCTACTTACCTTCCTCAATACCGAGACATAATATAAGAACTGAAAACAATATAATTATCTTAATAATGAGAAAATTTCGTTTAAAGTTCTCATGAAGTCTTGCAGGGGGTCATTAGAGCTATGTATTACGAAACCAGTGACATGTACGTAGAAAATTAAAAGATATGTGTTTATATGAGAACGTATGACGTGTTACGATTTCACTTATTGTTCTTTTTTGTAAGGATCTTGCGTAAATGTACAAAAAGGGTAAAAGTTGTGTCGATTTGACGCAAACCTAAAGTTGGTTCAAATTACGAGACAAAAACGCTTTATTTTTGTTCCAAAAATACAATCATTTTGGTGTTATTTCTGGCAACACACGACAATAATAAAGTCCTGTCGGTATAACAATTTATTGAAACAGCGACAACATATAATACGTGGTAACGTTTCAATGTCTGCAACCGGCGTGCGTGTATGACCAGATGTATGAACGTGGACGAGGCAAAAATAAGGATCGTAGCATTTATGTATGTATGTTCCAGGATAGGAGCTCGTGTCTAAATAATAACAGCCGCTAGGATCGATCTTTAGGTGCAGCCGTGCTTGCCTAGGATGATCTGTGGATGGGTGACCACCCATTACATACCGAGTTTCCTCCGTGTCTCGGAAAGCACGTTAAGCCGTTGGCCCCGGGTGTCATTGTAGATCTTTGACAGTCGTTAGGTAGTCAGTGGCCCAAAAAGTCTGACAACCAGTCTTACCAAGGGATATCGTATTACCTAGTACTAACTGGGTTGTAAAGGTCAGGTAGGCAGTCGCTCCACGTAAAATACTGGTATTCAGCTGCATCCGGTTAGACTGGAAGCCGACTCTAACATAGTTGGGAAATGGCTATCCAGATGATGATACATGTTCCAGGATATTGTTATAATGATTGGTCTTTTGATCCGTGTGTTTCCTAGAAATTAAAAAAAAATAGTACTTAGATACCGGATCCCAACATTCACTTCTAAGTAAAACTTACTGTGGTCGTTAATTAATTTGCAATTCTAATTTCACATAATTGTTATGTTTTTATGTTATGTAAATACACATGTGAGTTACTTTTGTTATGTCTATGAGAAAATTTAATTATATGGTGTTTATTGCAGGAGCATAGTGAGACAATATATTTTGTTCTTAAAAAATGCAGAAAGTAGACCGTTTTTTTTAAATTCGGTGCTAAGGGAAATGGTGAAGAAATAATAGAAAACGTATTTATTATTCGATGTTGTGAAACAGGACAGTGCATTTTTTGTACAGACGACAGCACATCAATCTATACAAAACTTTCAAATTTTCGTAATCAACCTTGAACCTAATGCTTGAACAATAAAGTTGAAAATCTATTAAAGAAATTGGACAGATTGTAGTAGCTTGATGTGCATGACTCACACCATAAAAATATTCTTCGACCGCTAAATAAAAACAATGTAATAAAAATCTCTAATTCTCAGAATATCACATGTACCTATATTATCCAACAATATATTATTAGACATTTATGTCATCTGCACACTTTATTATTTTCTTACTCAAAAGATTTATTTGACATTTAAAAACGTATGACAAATAAATTAAAAGTATTTTATTAGTTTACGGTATCGGAAAAATACACGAAAATTATAATTTACAACGTTGTTAAAGTATTTTTTTTTATTGACAATCGAATTTCATAGTCGCCAATTTGTTTTCACTTTATTAATATCACACTTTTTATAGTAGTCGTCAACCGGTTATAATGCATAATAACCCTTTGATACAGTGACACATTTTATTGCTGTGTTAAAGATCACATTCTGTGAAATAGATTTTTTTTTTCGGTCTCTTCGATTTGATCATTGGAATATAATTATTAGAAGTCTTGCCTTGTTTTTCTATGTCAGTTTAATCTAGGTATTATTTGATGCTTAATTATGAGCAGTTAATTAAGTGCCTATAGTTAAAGGTCACCGTCGTAATGGGTTTTCCCCATCTGCTTAAACCGGTGATACTTATTCGTATTATTAAGAAAATAAAAGCACCTACGATAATTTTGTTCATAATTTATTGATCACTTCTTTTTAATTGGTGAATTTAATACGTCATTCGTATTCAAGGAAACTTCCTTTATAGATCAGATAGCCAATCTAGTTTTATATGATCTAAATTTTCTTATGAAGTTTTAAACGAATAAAAAATCGAATTATCTTCTATGTAATTAGAAACCCGTTTGTGAAATATTAGCTGTCATCCACATTACTCGGTTTATCAACATTGCGTAACACATTATTAACTATGACCAGGCGCCAGTATAACTCGGCCAGCGTTTACTTGTTATGAAATTAATTAAAAACCAATAATTAATAAATTAATTATTCAAAATGTAATAATTATGATAATTTTATTTTAAAATTCGTTATTTGATGAATGAGCTTCTTGGTGGCATGTTTTGAAAACTAGATAAATAATGTGTAATTATTGTTTTTTTTTGCTCAAAGCGTTTTCTGATTTTTGTGCTATATTTCATTTTTTAAATTCAATAAATTGACAGTTTATAATTAAACCGATATGGTCATAATTGAGACTGAATTATATTACAACATCTATTTTTGGTAAAAACTTATTAAAATGGCTAACACGATAATAATTATGTCTTGAGATATATTCTAGAATACTTTGGCATACATGACGATGAATAATAAATATATGCAATTATTATTTTACGAATATTAAACATTTATCAGTCTTATTAAAAGTTAATTTCCATACAAGTTGTAAAATTTCGGGAAAAACGAGTGTTCAACCTTTTTTTTTTAATTCAATGACTTTTGAAACCCAAATGAATGCAAAAAGCTTTTTAATTGTGTAGAAGCTGATTGAAATAATAATTGATACGTGTTTCATTTTGACCGCAAATTAATAAATATTAATGATCTCAAAAGTTATCAACAGAAAAAGTTGCATAAAAAATTCTTTTTCATTAAGTTTTAAGGAGATGTAATAATTAAGAAGCGTTGTTTTATGAATGGTTTATTTTGATTGAAAATAAGTTCAACTTATTAACTTCGCGCCAAATTATTCAAAATGAAATTATACCTAAATAACGTACCATGGAAAAGCAACAAGGGTTTTCGAAAACATAAACACAGTAGGACCAATAGGTCGTGTACAACTGCCGACAAATGGACACGAATCCAATATTAACTTGCATGGATAATGATTCCGTACCTTAATAAGAAACCCATGACGAGATCACTCTTGTCTCCGGATTTCTGTATGTATAAAACAGTTGTTTTATTTTCTATCCGAAACGAATTACTGAAAAGCGTGCTGGAATGTCTTCCGGAGTTAGAAAAGGACAAAGGATTCACAACAATACTCTTTCTCTCTCTCTTCCTGAAAACCTGACAGTACTTAATCTTCCCAATACCAAACAATAGCCTGCAACAATTTCGATCACGCCTCCACCTAACAAGTGACGTCACAAGTCTCAGTGAAAACGAAAGTGCGACGGAGAACGAAAGTGGCCGAAGTGTGCCGAGCGTAGCGCGGGCTACATTCGCTGTTACGTGGCGAGCTGACCTGGATGTTTGAGCTGGTTTACTGCTAGCTTGGATTACTTGCTCCAGTGGATTTAGCTAGTTTAAAGTTGCTGTATGCTAGGGAGTTTGTTCCTCCACTTCTTCCGTGCTAAAATACTAGGAAGTGGCAGACGTTTTGGGAAAGACCTTATTTAATTTTGAATTTCACGAAAAACAACTGATTCTCAGCCTATAAAAATCTCAGCTAATAAATGACTTTTGATTTGAAGTAAACTGACGGCATGGTTGGCGCAGTGGCTGAGCGATTGACTGCTGCGTTTCGTGTCGCGGGTTCGATTCCCGCACGGAACAAAAATTTGTATGGCTTACGGGTAGTTGTTCCGGGTCTGGCTGTTTGTGTATGTGAGCTTAAATGTTTGTGAACGCACCCACGATATAGGAGAAGTTCTTAGTGCGGGGCAAAGTTTTAATAAAAAAATAAAAAAAAACATTCTTTGGAACTAAGGATTTTATGCCTATTGTTTGACGTTACCTTAATCTGGGCCCAAAAAGGACGCATTTGAGGAAAGGAAATTTGTTAAAATGAGCCTAACCAGATGTGTCTTTTGGTGTAGAAGGGTCTTGTTTGTGGTTCGATTAGTTTCTCCTTAGTTAAGACAGATTGGTGCCAATTACACCAATCCTAAACTAAACTGTTGTAAACTTTTAATGACTGGCATGGACGTCATTAAATTGATTGCACACACTATTTACAATAGCCGTCGAGGGCTAGTCTATAATTTTGTTTTAATTATAAGGAGCTGGTTGCGCTAAAGGCATTCATTCGTTAAGTCCGTACATTGTCGTTATAACAATGTAACTATAAACGGATAAAAACGTTATCTAAGTAGTGAAGTAGCGAATAATTAATTCTACACTCAAATAAATCACGTACATTTTATTTTATTAACGGAAACCGACTCTAACTACAAACTAATCGTGATTTTAACCGACGATTAAACAATTCACACGCGATCTTAAACGTTCCTTTGTTAACCAAGAAAATTAACACTGTCATTAAAAATACAATTGTTTTCGGAAATGACAACAATTAACCATAAAGAATTTTGATATATTTCCTTCCGGATTCAAAAACGGCGGCATTTTTTTTTTAAATTGGACAAGGCAGAATGTCGCAACGGCCTTGATGTGATTAAAAATAAACCAGGAAATGAACGAATGAATGTATGAATGAGAGATTACTTGATTAGTTCAGTGGCCTTTTATAATCTGTGCCCAATTACATTTTGCGTGATAAGAAACGGATTTAGGTATTGTTCGCAGTTATTCTGTTCCGTTACAATGTCCTAGTCATTAATTTTAAATTAGGTTTTAGGTACTTGTTTTAAAAGTCAATCATTGCAATGGGTTCCGGCTTTTTCGGAAGCCGTTATAGCGATATTTAATATTTCGATTTGCAATTTGATAATCTTAATTTAAAATGGAGGTTGTCTGCCCAATTGCCTTTTCAAGTTCAAAGTAATATAGGTCCCTAGATTGCGAAATTTAAATGCTTTGGTATTTCTTTTCGATATTTCTGTATTGACAGAATTCAAATATTTTTATAGCGGCTGAATAAAACCTAACTCATTAACCTCATTGATACCTTCCTAAATTACTCATCAACCATCTACTCACAAATGACATAAGAAAATCTCCTTCTAAAACCACAAAGAAAGTGCATATTCATCCTAAAATCACCTCTCCATACCAGCTGTAGTCTAACCAACCTAAAAGTGACATGTTGACAGCATAGCATAGACAAGCGAGAACTTCACACAGATTATATAAGTACTTTCTATTGTTTACTCTTATTAAATGTTATGTTATAATGTAGAGTAGTTTGTCTATGTGTTGTGAAATGTTGCAAGGCTATAGGAATTCGCTTCGAAGGTGGTTTGATGATTTCTGTAGTGCCAGTGTGTATTATGTGTTTATAGAAAGGAGGTTTTATATGCTTCTAATAGATGATGATACACGTGTTTAATTCATCGATGTCTTATTAACGTCCATTACTAATATAATAACTCCTTCTCCAATCAATGAGTCTTAAGTCCGACCAGTAGCGACATGGATAACTCTGTCTCTGTCGTTTCCCTCATTCAAGTCCAATTACTTCTTAGAACATGGTTTTGACTTCGATTCAAATTACCTAGACTAGTATTAAAACCAATAACCATACTATTCCGTTTAGCTGCAGCAGTACCCAATTTAGTAGTAATTTTGTATTCATTACTTTTTTAAAGGAATGAAAACGAACATAAACACAGTCGTTCGGAAAAGCGCAGCGAAGTTTCGGGTCCGCTATGTTGTTAAACAAATACTGTCGTCTTGTAAATACCCGATCCGAAGAAGTATACTGCACGCGTAAATAGATACCAACCCAAAAAGACTATTGGGCCATCATCATCATTGGCAGACTTGATCCACTGCTGAGTATACTGTATAGGCCTCTCTTTTGTACCATGCTTCCTTGATCTGCGCGATTATCAACCAGTTTTTATCGTCAATCATTTGTATCTTGACAACCGACATCTCCTGTTCTCTCTTCTCGACCGTTTCCACTAAAGCTAAGCGCAGACGAGAAGTGTAAATAATGAAATTCTATTAGTGGTTTACAACACATCTCCTGTCTTCTCGTCTCGTCTCCGCTTCGGTGGAGTCCGGACCTTATGATACCCGCACCAAGGTAAAGGTTATGTTGAGATAATATAATTTAACTACTAGCTAACAGGTCGCTCCACACATTATTACTACCAAGATCTTCATCATCTGCCTAGCCTTTTCCCAACTATGTTGAGGTCGGCTTCCAGTCTAACCGAATGCAGCTGTCTACCAGTATTTTACATGGAGCGACTGCCTATCTGACTGTTGGATGACTCGCCAAAACGCACTTACTTCAATAAATCGTTGCCGATCCATCTTCAATTACTCTACCATATCAAATTGTACAGCAACACTCATATTTCACAAGCCCGCTAATGCCTCGTTTCCTTGCAAACCACTAAGTACTGCCGTTTTTCACACGAACATGCTGTAATTCTGTATGTCCGTTCGTTTTGACCTTCTGTTGTTGAGAAATATCGCTCGCGAAATAATTATAATTGATTGTTTTAACTCTTACTTTTATTTGATTTGTTTGGTGGTCATTTTGGCTTCGTTTCTCGGTAAGAAGTGGTTCCGTAAGTGATTGACTGGCTCACTAACCGACAATGTTACAGCTAAACCATTTTGGAAAGGAACATTGTACTCTTATGTAAGTTTTGTCCAGTTCTAGTAGATATAAGCTTTTTAATAAGCTCAAAAGGCTGCCCAACTTAAATGGGACTGGGCAGGACATGTCTGTCGCATGCCGAACGAACTATGGGCCCGTAAACCTCAGGATTGCTACCATGAAACAGTGAGGGAGGAGACGATGGGGGGACGAACTGAATGTCTTTCTTGAGAATTGAAAAGAAGTAGCACAGAATCGTGACCTTTGGAAGGAATATGGAGGGAGGCCTTTGCCCAGCAGTGGGACAATATGAGCTAGCTGTAATAATAATAAGCTTACGCTGTATTATGGGACCAATATAATTGGCTGATTGTGAGTGTATTCACTTCTACTTATTCTTCCACTACCTCGTCATCTTCCTGTCCTTGTCTCAAGTTATTTCGGGTCGGCGCAATACGTTTTTTTCTTTCATTCTCGCCTGTCAATCGTCACGCTATCATTTACTTCTTCTCCTCATATCATTTCTCACATAATCCATCCATCTTTTCTTTGGTCTTTCTCTTCGTCTCCATTCATCAACATTTATATTCTTCAACTACCTAATGACGATAAAAACATGCATTTTTGAAAATCGGGTTCCTAGATAACTGCCTATAGATTTTTAAATACACTCCCTCCTATATCAAAAGATTATACGTAAGGGGAAAAATATGGGTTTACTGTAGGTATTCTTGTAATGGATGTACAGTAAAAAAGATGCACTAAGAAAAGAAAAGTTTCATTTATAAGAAATCGCAGATAGATGCAGTAATTTCAGCTTTATGACTGTATTGCATAGTCCGAATTATACAGATGCTTTTATTTTCAACCTGCATGATTTAATTAATGTATGGAATCGGATTTCCTGTAATTTCGTGTGTCCGTTCCACAATATTACTCATATCGATACATAATCGATTTGTTTTCGATGCCTCATGCATCACTCATTCGATTTCGGCAATCAATAATGAAGAGGAATAATTATAGAATGGAGTGAATGATATTCTTCATAATACCTTGAATTGTATGTACCTAATATGTACCAACGCTGTTGTACAGTTACAAGCATTAATAAGTATACACTATTCAAAAGAGAATTTCTTGTGGAATACTGATTGCAACTTTGAGATAAGAAAAAACGATTACTAACTAACAACTACTACTTTTCAAAATTTTCTACTTGTATACATATAGTGCTAGTGACTGTACCTACATACTAATTATTATTGTACTTTATAAATCATGGGCTGCCTTTTTATGGCTTATGGCCTACAGATTGTTACAAAACCGGATGTTTACATATGTGGTATGAATGTGAAACAGAACCCATGATCTAGATTTATTGATAAGAGAGGACACTATAGTTTGAAAGAGCTCGTGGCTAAATAATAACAGCCGCTCGGGTCGATCTTTAGGTTAAGCCGTGCTTGCCTAGGTTGGTTTGTGGGTGACCGCCCATTACATACCGAGTTTCCTACGTGCCTCGGAAAGCACGTTAAGCGGTTGGTCCCGGCTGTCATTTGTAGATCTTTGACAGTCGTTAGGCAGTCAGTGGCCCAAAAGTCTGACACCCGAGCTGCTGTTATTATATAGCCACGAGCTCCTCCAATCTCAATTCAATAAACAAATAAATCAACACAAAAACCTCAAACATCAATCCAGATCATCAATCCAAAACTAACCACACAACTCCAACCTTGAAACCATCGATTAAGCAAACCGATTATCCTCTCGCATTTTCGCTAAAATCGATTAAAGTATCCGATTATCGATAATCGTACAACGTTCCGATGCGAGTGGAAAGCCGGCTGACATTCGACATCGACATGATACCAGCATGGCCGCGAAGCCGACCTTGCTCCAGTAACTGAGCGTTTCGCAACTAGCTGGGAAAATATGCTTTATACAACGAGCTATGGGTTTAGGACAAAGATTATACTATGAATATTTGATTTAGATTGTAAATTCGAGGTTTGAACTAGGCAGGCCCCAATTAAGGAATGTTTATTAAGGTTGTGTTTAGTTTGACGGAAATAGGCGGTTCGTATAGATGGTGGAGCTTTAATAATAGGTGGCTTTTCCGCTTAGCTGGATTGAAGAAGTGGATTGAGTCATTAAGTAATGATATTTTGAAAACAAACTGCAAAACTTCATCAGTATTTGCTACACTTTAATAAAAATAATTTTGTTTTTGGACAGACAGCTGGAATGAGATCGTTTAGAGGTCGTTAGTGGCCTAGTGCATGAATATTTAAACACATTATTCTCCGTCTTTTAAAGCTCCAATCTGAATTTATCTTAAGAATTTTTTTTTTTGTTGTGGTAGATTCATCAAAAACGAACAATAAATCATTTAACGCAGCATAGTTTTGACAAAAAATTAAATTAAATAGTCCTCCAGATACCTATAGGTATGACGTAGAATTAATTCATAAAGTTTTGCATAAAAATCGAAATAGGCACGGTGATTTACAACTTGTTTTTTAATTTGACATGACTATAATG
The DNA here is from genome assembly GCA_963576755.1 of Noctua janthina. Taxonomy (NCBI): domain Eukaryota; kingdom Metazoa; phylum Arthropoda; class Insecta; order Lepidoptera; family Noctuidae; genus Noctua; species Noctua janthina. The sequence continues at coordinate 8,873,142 of OY755068.1, read as the reverse complement.
GGTGTGTTTACGTTGATCTATTCATATTATTTATTTTTTTTGCAACCGGATCCTTTTGATTGATAAAGTCATTAAGAATAATGTCAAAGTTTAAAATAATGTAACACCTGTAACTGTCAATTAAAGCTGTCAAAACACAACGCTACAGATAAGAGGGAAATGAGGAGTAGAAAAAACATAATAATCGCGGATGGTCTGTATGAAAGATGATATGGCTAGAAAGGAGATGACTGCTGAGATGACAACTAATAGAAAAGTGTGGAAGAACAAGACGTGCCGTGCCGATCCCAAATAAATCGCGCGTATCTTGTATGTTTGTTTGTTTTTTGTAAATTTCTTTATTAGCTCGTATGTAGCTAATGGATGGATTTCGACGATTAAGGTATCTTTAAATTCGTTTTAAAAACCCACGTATCCTTATTAGCGGATTTTTGGCCATAATTGTAAGTTGTTAAAAATTTTTTCAACCTATCGAGTAGGCTATCAAAATGTAGGAAATTAAAAGAAGATTACAAATATATAGATACATAACTTGTTAACTGAAAGCGATAGCTTAGTGTGAGAATGCTTATTTGTTCCTGCTAACCGATTTATTTGTTTGTCTGTACATCAAACCGCGTCTACCCAAAGGAATGCAATGAACCTATTCCCTTAATATTCCGTCGGTAGGAGCAACAGGCGTTTTCCTTTCATTGTGCACGGTATCATTGTTCTGGGGTCATTGTTCTTAGGTTTTTGCATGCAATTCATACATCTACATACAAATGAAATTCTCAGCGGCTGTGTGATACATTATGTAAACTTTGTTTGATGGTGCGATGTGCCATTTTATTGGGTTGGTTAACTAAATCCTGACAATGCTACACCAGTAGCTTTGTCAGGGTTTAGTTGAAGCTATCAAGTATTTCTGACAAAAGACGATGTGTTCCTTGCATTTTGTAACCATGTAAGGCATTTTCATGTGGCTGAGATGAAAATGCCAAGGGGGCTGTGTGGTGTTACGCGAATGGATAATTACGCGCTGTTGCATTTAATTATAGATTACCTAATATATTAAGCAGGTCGGATCAGATATCTCAAAAAGTATTAAGTGGGACTTTGTATTCGTAACTGCTGTATATTTTTACGTTCCAAGACATTTCTGTCTGAAACTGATTTTGATGTTTGTTGATCCTGTTTAGAGCTTCAAGGAATGTTATCGGTCCTAGGACTTTTTTTCAAGCCTGCAGTTTTCTAAGCCTGTCCATTCTAAATGCTCACATTTCTCACGTCTCTTTAGCCTCAGCAAAAACATTGTTAGTACCTACCTACCTACCTACAACAGACAATGCATCGGCTTGTCATGATGATTCGCTGATCATGTAACTAGACATTGTATTGTTGTTGCTATGAGTACCATCACTTAATGTTATGCATTTTCTTATATGCACCATAGCCACAATGCATGCTGTCAATGTTGTAGTAAGACTTTTGAATGCTATACACTTACATTAGCAAGAGATTCTTGTACCATGCCGTAAGTCAGCAGTGTAAACATATTCTCTCATTTCAATTGTTTTGTAGTTATATTTCTGACCCAAAATATCGTCTCAGATGGATCCTTAGGGACTTCTGACTCGTATTGTGTTTTTTCTATTTCCTATTATATATACACAAAAAAAATGAAAATATTTTATAATAAAAAAAAAAAGTTTTTATATAAAAAATATATACAATGACGGGGAGAACAAGTGCCTTTCATCTTAGTTAAGGGTATTTTTGCACTCATTATAACGTGCACATAGATATATATATTTTGTAACTCTATACTGAGCAGTATTCATTTATCTTTATTTGGAGCTACATTGAATTTCGGACGTTGACACTGTCCTTATCAATCAATTGTACGTGTGAATTGATAGCAATCATTTAAATGAGTTAGTACGAACTGATGTGGGAACTATCAGCAATCAGTAAAGTTTTATAGAATGTTAGGTATTGAGCCTTGTGTGTGTGTTCCGGTTCTACTACTGTCTACTAGTTGATATATTTTACTTTAAATTCGAGCTTCCTTATAATTTTGTTCGAGCAGTGCCTTGGTTTAAAAATTGACAGTATTTCCAATTTATTGCACTCTATCAAACTTTGAATTCTAGCCATTATTGTTTCTTGTAGCACCTTTAATTTAATTGAAGTATCTATTCAAAAATACCAAATAAACACTAGCACTGACGGAGTATTTTATGTGTTAGAACATCACAATGAATCTCTCTTCTCATTTGAATACCAGACATTACTATAACATTATTATTTACTCGTCATTCAAAAGACTATCTTTTTAAATTATGTAATACAAATCTTATCATTAACACCATCGCAACAAACGATATTCAACTCTCACACTTTCAGTATAAAGTTGAAATACAATTGTTTTATCGGTCTATTGTTCCCTGCTTTCTAAACGAGCCGACACCGGAATCGATTCAATGATGTTTTAATTAATCGAATGATTTCGTATCGATTTGCTATTGTGTATCGATTGTGAACAAATTGCCTTCCTTTGTTGTGCTTGGCAACTGTCGGTATCGTTACTGGAACACTTAACTCATTAACAGTTGCTCAAGACAGGCATTCTTGAATTCTTGTAAAGGTCAGTGATTATATATTCATTTTTTGGAATATCTTTAGATTCAGTTTTGGATGATTTTGTTCAGTTTTACAGTCATGAGGTCTATCTATGATAGATTACTAACAGTTGAGTCCAGTAATAGTTTTTTTACCTATTTTTCTGTAATTCCATTGATGTAATCTCTGACAGGATGTTTAAGGGTACAGATAATGATATAACGAATATAGTTAGATGCTAAGTTCTTGAAAAGTGTCCAAAATTTACTTTGTCCAAAAAAATGTTGTTCAGGTAAAACATACTACATCCATACCCTCACGACTTTTTGCCGTGGAAGTAGGCAGAAATTACAGAACGTCATAGACCTGTTTCTTCTAGTGGCGTTACTTTTATACAAGCCAAAAAGCTTGGCTTGGCCTTATAACCTACACTTCATGATATTAGGGTTTCTAAACAGTCTGCTTGCCATATGGGCTTGCCGTATTGTTGGCCCCTAGCCACGCCACAGCCTGTTACGATCTTAACAGATTTTGATTCCACGTTCATACATCTAGTCCACTAGAACATTTTGCAATAGATTATTCTTACTTATAATTGCATACATAACTTCGTGAGCCTCCAACATAATTTACTCTGAGATAGTAATTTAACTCAGCATCAGAACTGCGGCAGTTCGCGGTGATCGTGACAGGCGGCGCTTCCTAACGCTGTTAATTATAACTGGAGTTATGTAATTAATGTTTATGCTAACGAAGGATCAGCTTCCTTAGTTAATCTGCCTCTTACGTTGAGAAATGTTACTGTTTCTGGTATTCTAGTCATTTAGGTTATAGAACTGCATACATTGGAAATAGTTATGAATTTTACATTGTTTATTCATTCATCGGTTGTCGTGGTATGGGCATGTGATGCGGAAGAATAAGGAAAATGTCGTAAGGAAAGTTCTAAGTATGAATGTGGATGGGTGTAAGAGTAGAGGAAGACCAAAAAACGATGGATCGACTTTGGTAAAGGATGATATGGCAAAGAAGGAGGTATCTGATGATGAGCAATAGAGATGTACGGAGAAAGAAGACGTGCTGCGTTGACCCCAAATAAATTTGCGATGAGGTCAAGAGAATGATAATGATCCAATTAATTGAAAAGATATAAGGTATACGGAACCAGTCAGCAAATTTTGGTAGAAGGTAACAGCCCAGGGTGGTGTCAACATATCTTGTGTATTATGATTCGTATGGGCTCTTTCAACAAGGGCGAAATTCAACGAGCTTTTACTAGTATTTTGCTCCGAAACAAAATGTTTGCTTCAAGTAAACAACAGCAAGAAAACTTGATCGCGCGTTGATGTCTTTTACACTAACGAACCAAAAAAACTTAGCACTTTTAGACAATTGGCTAATAATCATAATAATATGACCTAAATGTACAATTCCAACTACAAATTACATTCATAAGCCCTTGTTTATCATATCTACATTAATTCTAGAGTCGTTCTAAGAAATGCAATGCTTATAAACTTATAATATTATGTATCAACGACGAAATCTATGCGAGCGTCCTTCGCTAAGCCAACAGTGTGCGCAAACGCACTTCAACCTTGGTGCACGCGTCGTGGCGTAGCGTCGGCAAATAAAACGCACTTACTTTGTAGCGTCGGCAAATAAAGTGATGATTTGTTGGTAATCTGTAAGATGGAATGTTTTGTTTAGTAAAAAGGTTTTTATACAGTTCTTTATTTTTGGTTTAAATATATCTTAAAGGGAAGATACAGGATGTTGTTTCAATTTTGTATTTGTACGTGACTAAGTACTATATTATAATTAACAAATAATTACAGTTTAAAATAATTAAAAAAGAAAAAAAAATCATCATTCCAAATTCAAATCAAATCATTCAAATGTTTTCATTGTCACGAAATCATGACCTTTTTCTAGTACATCACCTTAAAAAGAACCGGTTACGTATACCACAAGATTATATTATTAAAGTTACGCAATGCATTCTAAACATGAAAATTTCTTTTGACGAAAACAAATAGCGACTTTTGACCCGAACTACCATATTTTAGCCTAAATTAATCGTGACTTTTAACCCAGAGTTCCGTAGTATGAATGCGTAAATTTTTTATCATGTTCATCTATTTTAGAATAAAAAAATATTACGAGTATATTCTTGTACAAAGACGTCACTCAGTTAGTTCCATGGAAAATCTTACTGGCAAATGCGCCAATACCTAGTAGCAAATAGCAAAGGTTCAAAAAACCGAGAAAATTAAATTATCAGGTAATTGTGTTTAATCGACTGTATGGAACTCCGCACTGGCTCCAGCAAACGCACTTGCCATGTTTTTTTTTTATAAAAGCGTTGACTAATGAAAGCTCACGCGCGTTTACATAACAATCACAAAAGCTTTCTAACGTAACCTTGCACGTTAAGTCTTACCATTCCGTGACTCATTACGACCAACATCGCCTCAGTTTCGCAACACCCTGTATATGCCCTTACACACAAACAATTGAAATCCGACCTTGTTTCCAACCCATTAGATCTCAATATCAATTGTTCTTATTTTAGAATTCTACATCAATGGAATTTGAACTTTGTCTTTACAAAGTTATGGCTGGTATTTGATTGAATGATATTTCGAATTGCATAAATTATGCCTCAATGGAATTTCTACTTTATTTGTGTTTTGCAAAGGTTGGTTATTCTTTAAAGGCTGCCTTGGAAGTGAACGTAAACAGAAGTGGTTTACGGAAAAATGGTTCAAAATTTTCGTATGGCAGTACAAATGTAATTAAATGTGTAGCGAATGGGTTGTGGTTTACAATAACAATGTAAACTGTTGGGTTGTGGGTTCGGTTGAGTTCCTTAGTTCAGAAGTAATGAAAAGAAGATTGGTTTTTATGAAATGACTCCACTGCAATGGCGATGTAGCGGCACTACATAGAGCACTACAGCAACATAGAACAAAAAGTATTTCAGCGCTATCTATGACACAGTGGATGAACTAAAACATCGAAACACATCTAAATCCTACATCGTGCAAGTTATCCGCGACTTAAGACTATATAGAAGAACCCGACAACAACTGTCGGGCAGTAGCCCACCAGACACAACACCCGTCTGGAAGGAGGGTCCTCCCTTTTCTATGGGGGATGAACAACTTTACACCCTATTCTCCATACGGTACGGTAGTACGGTAGTCGGGTAAAGTAAGAAAAAATTCTTCAAATAGAAAATATTTTATGAAATCATTACCCATCCACAGCCCAACTTAGGCAAGCACGGCTTAACCTAAATATCGATCCGAGTGGCTGTTATTATTTGACCGCAAGCCGACTGTTAGACAAAAATCATTTCGCCTCCTTAGTGTCGCTACATCATTCGGTTCTACGGTCATGGGTCCAGGCCAGGTCCATGAGGGCTGAAAAAGTCGTCAATAGTCATTAATACTAATGTTTTTTTTCTGAGAGTTAGAATAAATCAATTGTTTCACGATGATATCTTGAACCTACAGGTTTCGCTAGACAATGCCTCTAAAAGCCTAATGTCTACCTTCAATCCAGCCAGCCACATTCCACCAAATCGGAAGTGATCGGAAGCATTCGTACGTGGGACGTAACTTCGGTTATCTTCGGCAAACTCCGGCTATTGTTCGGCTGGTTAACCTCGACTCACTGATCCAGTTCTGACATAACAGTCGAACTAGATTAGACATAGTTGACACACTGCTTTATCTCGTGACGTAATGTAAATGAGAGTAAAATTAAGTAATAGTTCTTTTTTAAAGTTAATTATAACGTTGCGCAATTATGGTTTAAGTTAATTTATGATTGTAGACCAGTGGGTTAGGTTGATATTTTCATGCGTGTATGAATTGAATAATAAAGTTATGCTAAATATTTAGATGTAACGTCAGTAACAAAAGATGCAGAAAACTATGGGCAAGAGAATAGTAAAACTTATGGTCATGTACTGTCTAGTACAGTAAGAGCAAAAATCAAACTGATATTTGAAAAAGTGATAAGTTTAAACTTCCTTGTCCTGGGTTCAATTCCTAGGTCGGGTAAAGTGTTATTGAGATTTTCAATCAGCAATTTCTCAGATAGCAGCCACGGAGTCTGGTTTTGTGCCCGGTTGATGGCAATAGGCTCGTCCCCTATTACATGGGACATAAATCGCAACTGGTGAAATGTGGGTGTACTATTAGGAACACCTCTTCCTAACCCTTTGGAGATTACAGGCGTGTTGTTATGTTATGATAAATAAATAAAAAAATAAGAAAACACGTGACATTTAATTTCGAATAAGCGATCGACGAAGTATTGCATTAAACAAAAGTGATCCTACGTCTTCCCACAGCTGGGCAAAGCCCTCTCCCCAAGACCTCCAGTTCTTTCGTCTTGAGATAGTTTTCCAAAAACTAGTGCACTTATTTATAAAGAAAAAAATGTACTGTCACCAGAACCAAGGGTGTGTGCAAAATTTCAGCTCAACTGGTTTAAAATTCAGTTGCACGATTTGACCAATACATACTCACACAAGGCAAGTTAAAAAAAAACTTAAAAAAAAGAACTAATATTCGACAACACTAGAAAAAACACAGAAATCTAAAGGATGATGGCCACCAAACGGCTCGAATCGCATCGGATCGGAACGGATGTTACAGACTTCAAACGATTTTAAATCATGTACACAGACACAGTATTTATAGTCTATATTACCAAGCAGCGCATGGCAGCTTGACCGTGGACATCTTCCGCGACACGCGATCGTAGCCGAAAGTACGATGCGACGCGCGATCGGCTCCGTTCGCATATCGTAACTATTTGATTAGGCGCAGAAACGGATACATTCTCAAGCGACGGTACGGAGTCGATTGTATGCGTCGACATCCTGCCGGACGCGATCGGCTATCTCATCTGTTCGTATCCTTTCCAATCCGATGCGATGCGAACCGTTTGGTGGAAATCATCCTTAACAACACAAAACTAAGCAAAAAAGCATCAATTCACATCTTCTACTCCTACTCAATCGCTCCACTTAGTCATAAATGCCCTCAAACATGGCATTATGGCCACAAACATCGTTAAATACACCGTATAAATCTGAAAATATTATCGAGAAAGGACTGCGCCAAGTACTATTGACCTCCGCCAAGGTTTTCGAGTTTCGCACCGGTGACATTCAAACAAACAGCGATACGGATGTGGTGTTACAGTTATTGTTTGATGCTAGTGTACTTTAAGTTGTGGGTGGTTGGGGATATGTCAATAATCATGTTGTAGGTGATAACTAATGTCGTAGAGGCTGTGACATACATAGGTATTGAATGATCAATAGGTGATCTACTTCCGTATAGGGTATGGCTTAAATATTATTTCTTATACTTAAAATATTACATAACATAACATCACGCCTGTAATCCCCGACGGGTTAGGCAGGGGAGTACTTAATAGTACAACCACATTTCGCAAGTTATGATTAAATCCCATGTAATTGTGGGCGAGCCCATTGCCATCAACCGGGCACAAATCTAGACTCCGTGGCTGCTACTGAGAAATTCGTAATGGAAAAAACCCAATAACAGTTTGCCCGACCTGGGAATCGAACTCAGGACCTAATGCTGAGCAGTAGCGCTTGCGATCACTGAACCAACGAGGTAGTATTAACATATAAGTACAGTAAAGATTAGTTAATAACACAAATCATGCTACTGCTGGCCACATTCATAATGACAAAAAAAAACAATTCATTCTGCCTACAAGTAAAACTTTTTTATTGATCTTTTTTTTCTTTTTTTTCTGCGTTTGTACTTGCCATGACTTTACTTTGTACTAGTTTTTTACCAATGTTCAATAATCTTGATTGATCAGCGAACTTAGCTACTGCATGATTTATAAGATAGATCTGTTCGTAACCTTTTTATTTAGAGACGGTCATATTTTGAAAATACGTATCCACCCTACCTCGTTGGTCAAGTGGTCGCAAGCGCGACTGCTGAGCATGGTCCTGGGTTCGATTCCCGGGTCGGGCAAAGTGTTATTGGGTTTTTCCTTCAGGAATTTCTCAGAAGCAGCCACAGAGCCTAGATCTGTGCCCGGTTGATGGCAATAGGCTCGTCCCCTATTACATGGGACTTAAACATAACTGGAGAAATGTGAGTGTACTATTAAGTACACGTCTGCCTAACCCTTTAGCGATTACAGGCGTAATGTTATATTTATGTTCAACCTTTAGTACTTTTTCGAAATGTGTATTCTTATATTATATGTTAATACAAGGTTACCAGTCTCTCCGAAATGTTTATCGTTGGGGATTTCGAAGTGCAGAAACACAACAAATTATCCTTGATTGGGTTTCGTTGATAACTCGTTAAGTTTAAAAGTAAGATTCAAAATAAGCCCCATGTTATAATTATCTGAAGCCCTTTGTTAATGGAATAACATGATTAAACTTTTATGTTACGACAAATGTGATGGAACAAGACAATAAGGGTCCGAAATTGAATATTGATTCTGACGTTTAACCCCATACAATTTTCCATGAATCTTTAGAAAACATTTAAACATTCATAGTCCCATGTATAACTATACAAAATGGAGGAACCTATAGCTAAATAATAACAGCCGCTCGGGTCGATCTTCAGGTTAAGCCGCACTTGCCTAGGGTGGTCCGTGGATGGGTGACCACCCAAAAGGTACCGAGTTTCCTCCGTGCGGAAACCATGTTAAGCCGTTGATCCCGTCATTTGAAAATCTTTGACAGTCGTTACAGGTAGTCAGTGGTCCGAAAGGCTGACAACCAGTTTTACCAATGGGTATTGTATTACCCAGTACTAACTGGGTTGTGTAAGTCAGATGGGGAGTCGCTCCATCTAAAATACTAGTATTCAGCTGATTCGGTGAAACTGGAAGCCGACCCCTACATAGTTGGGAAAAGGCTAGGCAGATGATAGTGGTTTGGGTCGCATGTATCGTGGGCGCGGCTACTTCCAACTACTGGTCATAAATCCAGACTCCTCTCTCAGAACTCTCGTTATTAATTGATATAATTATTATTTTCTTATTTCTTAGAACTTGAAACAATAAATTTTTGACAAAATCAATAACAGAACCTTCTCAATCTTTCCAGATCCACGAGCACATGACTCCCGAAGAGCTACAGCGCGTCTTCCACGTCGACCACCACACCCTGGTGCCAAAGTACCACCTCGTCCAACTCACACACCACCTATCTAGGCGGCACATCCCGGGCACCCATAACAGTAACACCTTGACCCAGGGTAAGTCCAAGATCCCTCATGAAAAGCCCTCAAAGAACCATTGGAAGACGGAAACAAGTCCACCTTCATTATTGAACGATGAAATGTTTGTGAAAGCTAAGGAAGACAACAAAGATGTGGACATCATAGGAGATCTAAATAACACAGTGAGTGTCAACTTTGATGTGGCGAATTCTAGTGAAAATAGTGACAGTGCAGTGTTGAGTGATCTTGAAAGGATGGTCGAAGGTCAGGAGTTGGATGTGCACAAAATAGACCTGGAGGCGTTCGGGAGGCAGCTCAAACTGGTGCTCAAGAAACAGGAGGGGTTGCTGAAGAAGGATGGCTTGAGGATGTGGAAGGCGCATCAGAATGAGTCCCAGCCTCATGGGGTGGAGTATGAGGAATTGATTTCGGTAAGTGATTTTGTTTTGTTTCTTGTTTTTTTTTTTAATTGATGATGAGAAATGTGAATACACCGTTTTCTTGCTGGTCAATGAGTTAGGAACAATTTTATATTTTACCAAACTAAGTAGGTATTCATTCTCATGAACCACACAGTTTAAAAGTTGTTCAAGATCTTACATGTTATAATAATTCATCGAACAGCTCAAACAAATTTCAGTTTATATTAATCAGATGCAGGTTTGATTGTTGTTGTTGCACATTCCCATGAGATAACAATCGTTCACCCATATACGGTTATTATCGAGTGAAAAGCGAAAATCGAATCGATATCGTTCGGAAATAGCAAACAATGTGGAGAAATGACAACACTAATTATAACTAGCGTGGCTAATAAGAGGTCGGATTAATTAGGGCTGACACTTGAACTGTAGATAATAAAATTATATTTCACACTAGCTGAGCCCCGCGGTTTCACCCGCCGCTTCGGGCTTGTTTTCTTTTTGCTCGGCTCCTATTGGTCGTAACGTAATGTTATATATCCTATAGCTTTCCTCGATAATTAGACTATCCAACACTAAAACAATTTTTCAATTCGAACCATTAGTTCCTGAGATTAGGGCGTTCAACCAAACAAACAAACTCAAGCTTCCGTCCTTGTCCCATATTACTTGAGATCTAAGGCTTCCAACTAATCGTAAGGAGCTTACCTAATTAAATTGAAGACCATTGATTAGAATCTATTGAGTAACAGCCCTAGTCTTCGCAATTGTTCTATAGCGGGTGATACAAAAACGCGTGCACCTGCCTGTGGCGGTGAAAGCTGCCTTCCCACGCAGGTCTTATCTAACCGTGAAGTTGTGTCTTCTGTTTACTAAGAACTAAGAAGTAAGAACTAGAAGGGGGTGAAAAAAAGTAGCAAAAACGTAGACTTCTTTGGGATTGAGCTTGGAGAGGAACATGTGAAGGAGAAATTTACCGATTCTGCAGCAACATGTAAATACTGTTTTATGCTTTGATGGATTACAACTAAACTTACACTGTCACTTACGGGATATCTTCCGTGATTGTTCATTATTTTGAGCTCCCGATATTTCGGCCATGATCGCGGTTTGACTGGAAATAAGGACTCCACAAAACCTAGTGGTACTGTGAGTGTGTTTTGCCTTAGAGTTCCTGTATGGAAGTCTTCTTTTACAATACTTGGTTGAGAGGCTGACCAATCATCAAAAATGTTCCGAATTTCTACAACAAAACTTTTTTTTTACTGGCCTACATCGTTTCCCACTGCTGGGCAAAGGCGTTCCCTTTCTCCTTTCATACCTCCTGTGATATCTCGGGCCATGTTAGCTCTGACAACAACACAACTATGGCAACATTACCCTCAATAGAACTGTTGAAACGATTTACCAACACAACCAACAGATGTTTGAAAAACCAACTTTTATTACAAATATCGTCTAGCAATACACAATCTGTAATGATTACAAATAAACCGGCTTGTCAAACTGTAATGAATACATAACTTGTGCCGATTACATAAGTTAATGGTGAAGTATAAAAGTCGGACAATAAATTGTTGTTAAAATCGTGTACAATGCAGTCTAGACCTGGGCCTGTTGGGTTTATCTGAGGTGATCTTAACAACCTTGTCGTGTTACATTTGACGCCTTAAATTGTGACGAGTGCGCTATGGAATAAGATGAGGCACACACTCAACGTCTAACCCCAAGAATATAAACTTAGGTACACTGTCACTTACGGGTTATTTTCCGTGATTATTGTGATCACGCGATCATGGGGCTTGCAACAGCGTCGTAATTTTCGGGAGCTCAGAATAATTAATAATCACGGAAGATATCCTGTAAGTGACAGTGTAAGTTTAGTTATAAACCGTGAAAGCTAAAAACAGTGCTCTAGAAATTATTTGTTAAATTAACAATATCTGCACCTTTCTTTTGCAGAAGATCTTTACCAGTCTAAGACGATTGTTCGTACTAGATGGGAGACATGCTAGTATGAAATATAGGGTAGGAATTTGCAATTAGCAATATTTGTCAGTCACTAAATAATAAACACGACGACTGACAGGGGAGAATGGAAGAAAAAAACGTGGGACAAGGTCAGGAAGATGATGACTAAATAGCTAACACTACATTAAGATGATTTCTAAATATTTCGTGAGTTGCTCAAATAATCTGTTAATCAAGGAAGTAGTTCCCAACCGGTGGCGATCAGGTTCCTTTCGCGAAGGACCGTTGGAAACATAAAAAATAAATCACTGAAAGAGGATGTTTTTTGCTAAGCTAGTTTGTCTAAATAGATCGCTAATGCAAAAGATTTACCAATCAATGTAATATATAATAGATAAAATATATTGGTTTGAGGTTTCCTATCACTCAAGCAATCAAACATCTCTGCCTTTTGCAGTCCACTGGTGGACATAGACCTCTCCCAATTTACGCCTTTGAAGTTTTCCATGTATTTTTGTCAGTTTTGAGCCATTATGCGCTCTAACTAAATATGACAGTTTTGAGCCATTATGCGCCCTAACTGAATATGACAGTTTTGAGCCATTATGCGCCCTAACTGAATATGACAGTTTTGAGCCATTATGCACCCTAACTGAATGACAGTTTTGAGCCATTATGCGCCCTAACTGAATATGACAATTTTCAGCCATTATGCGCCCTAACTGAATATAACAGGTTTGAGCAATTATACGCCCTAACTGAATATGACAGTTTTGGGCCCTTTTGCGCCCAAACTTATAGTGTAAACAATTGCTACTGTTTTGTATTCTATAACGCTGTTTAATTTGTGAACTAGAGCAGTTTTGTTATTATAATTGTGTTTAATTTAATATATTTGACTTTAGAAGCGTGTTTGTCCTCGAAAATAGACCATGGAGATTATTATCAAGTGTTTTATAACGCCGTTTTGGTAATAAAATAAACAGAAAATTACCCTTTCATGTTAAAAGTTGGTTGGCTATTTTATTCGTAACAGATAATACTACTGAATAATATTTGAATCAACTTAGTCTAAATTATTTAAAAAAAAGCAGGGACCGTGATCTATGGTCAGGCAATCCCTCATACAGAATTACAAAGGCATATACAGACAAACACCAAAATTAATCTAGAAAACATAGGCATGCTCCTTTATCCATAAAAAACAGTCTTGTTGGTCCAATAAGATCCCTAAAAGCAGCCATAGACAACCAAATCATAGTTCATAATAAAATTAACATATTATCTAGATATTGACGGCTGAGATGTCTTGCCTAGGTCTAGTTCTAGTTCTAGCTAATAGACTATATTATCATAAATACATAATGCATACTACAGAAGCCGAAAACGGTGTCAAAAGTACTAAAACAAGTTAGTACATACATTTAATTGTACATTTATAATATTTTACTTTACCTTGATCGTAAATGCACTTAGTTCGATGTGAATACCTAGATCGAGGTTAGGGTTCGTGTTTGGAATCTAGATTCTAGATTTTCAAGTTGTCTATGACATTTGTGCGTAATTTTAACACTGTTTAAGTGTTTTGTGTCTATTTCTGTCTTCTAGGACATTATTGTCGATTATTCGAATCATGAAATAATTCATATTACACTAGCTTATGCCCGCGGCTTCGCCCGCGTGTAGTTCGCTAATCGTCCTACAACGGATAAATATCCTATGTTACCACTTATAGTATTTATCCGTGTTATAAACTATCTGCGTGCCAAATTTCATCCAAATCCGGGCAGTAGTTTTTGCGTGAAAGAGTAACAAACATACATCCATCCATCCTCACAAACTTTCGCATTTGTAATATTAGTAGTAGGAGTAAACACAATTGTTTATCTCATGATGAAAATACGAAGATGTAAATCCGTCATTCAGAAGAATCAGTAATTGTGGCTTTATTTGGGAAGGAATAATTCAGCAGTGGACGTATTTTAAATAAAACGATATTCTATCCCAATTACATAGGTACAGCAAAAATAAAATTATAAACCTAAAAATTTCAATTTTCAATTGTCAAAGAATTGGACAGAGACGAATTTGCATATCAATATTCTTGATCAGTATTATTTTAGAACTTTTTATGATTAAATTAAAAAAGGTTGATTTTTAATATTATAGTCGATGGATGTCTCAAAGTCGTTTTTGATAACCTGTTGTAAATGATGGTGGACATGTTTATGGCTGTTTGATTACATTAATTGCAGCGAAGATTTCACATGCTGGGTCAATGATATAGGTCTAATTGGAGATTATAAGATGAAGAGGTCGTGTACCTAAGGCCTGGTTTCGACCCAACCAGGGACTTATGGAAATTGACTAATCACATGCCAATCATATTGACTGAGATCCACATCACATCTCTCGTCTGTCCTGTGCTCGTCTCCGCTTTGGTAGAAACCATACACTAAGCTGGGGCCACATACCCAGGGACCTGCTCAATGAATATCAATTAACTCGAGTCCACCGGATTTTGAAGGGTGAATAAACGATAATAGATAATAATAACCGCATTCTCGTAAATTGGCGAGAAGAGGCGCTACATCGAGAAAAGCGGAAGGAATGGGGGGAGGCCTTTGCCCAGGAGTGGGACAGCACAGGTTAATATAAAAAAAAACTCATTTAATCTGTTGTTTTTTCAACTATATTTAATTAAATGGACACAAACGGCATCAGTTGCCATCATCATCTTCTTCATTATCTTGTCCCTATCTTAATTTGCTTGGAATCGGCACAGTACGTCTTTCTCTTCCATACTTCTCTATTAGTCTATTCTTTTTTATCGGTTACCCAACCATTCACCAGTAAAATCATAACTTACATAACTATTACGTAGTAATAACTGTACTATTTACGCTAAACCTCTCAATGTCCACCAACAAGATATCGTTGTTTTAATTCGAACCACGCCCAGATTTTATAACTAACAGTATTTGTTGAACGCATATTTGAATATGCGATTGTATAATATTCTTATCGGTTTGATTGGATTTCTATGTATTATTTCAAAGAGGTATTGTTAAAAGTGGGTCGTTCAAAAAAGGGTATGAAATCATAAATCTATTGTATTAAAGAGTTTTTTTTTTTAAGTATTTATTAAACATATCTGCTAAAATGTGGGTGCACTTTAAGTAAGCCTGGTGGCCTACCATTACGTCTTAAAGCAGGAGTAATTCCAGTGTGGGAAAGAGAAGGCGCTAGTCGACCTGTATAGCTCTGTCTCTTTCCCACACTGGAATAACTAAGTAACCCCCTGTTCTTAACTCTTCGGGGAGTATGTTATTTAAAGATTGAAGATTGAAGAAGAATGTGTGAAAAAATTAAATGAGTTATTTTTACATCATAAGGCTTGTAAAAGATAAAGTAATCCTATTTTTAGTTTTTCAAATAACTGCTTATTTTATTTACCCATAAAAGGTTTAAGCATTTAAGCTTATCAATCAATACGTCCCCAGATTGTAATCGGCACAACTGACAAAATAATAATCATCGATCTTCACGTTGTCTTTTTCTTTATTAATTCGGTAATATTACTCTGTTTCATCAAAAATAAAAAAGGTTAGCTTATGTCAACTAATTAATAAAACTTAATTTTATATTCTGTTTTATTAGTGCATGCTAGTTTTGTTTTATTTCTTTTAATATTAATTTCGCCACATTTATGTTAATTCGATCAAGATCTAAAACTCGCTTTAATTTGATAATTTATGACAAAAATTGTATCCATAGAGTGTATTTTGTTTTTAGTTTTTAAATCCTCGTGTGATTTGTCAACTCACGTGCAAAACCATGGAGAAGAGATGTTAATAATCAAAACATTTCTATTTTTAAATACTATAGTTTTATGATCCAATTTATTGTATTTATATTTTTTTTTATAATTAGGCAAGTCAATGTTCTTGTATGTTAATAGATTGAAATAAAACCATATCAAGTTCATAATTTTGCTGTTTAATTCTTTTACTATTGGCTGGTAATTAAATATTATGATGGAGATAAGATGACTCTTCAACTATTAATATATTTTGAATTTACATTATAAAGGTGACCGCAAGAAACTGCTCTAGTTTTATAAATAGATTGCATTAAAAGATTTTAATAGTCGTGAAATATTTCAAAGACGTTATTCTAAAATTAGTTTTCTATGTAATTCAGTAACTAAACAAAAAGATATGCCGACTATCTTATTATTTTTCTTTCATCCAGAGATATGCATTAAAGGCAATACAGTAATCAGTACTACTTTTTGTCGGTATTCAGCCAGTAACTGCATTACTTTTTTTTTTTTTAGTTGTGTAATCTTGAAAAATTCATGACCCTGTAACTTCTTTCATTTCGTGTGGCTAAGTGGATAACCTGGTGTCAGAGTTTTTATGCTGTCCACGGGTCTCTAACTTGGCTTTACACGCTGCCGTCCAGAAATATCTCTCAAGCATGCTGGACTGCTGGTTACCTCAGGAAACCATAAAAATGTACTACCACATAATTATTCATCTATACCTATTTAGAAAATGTAGAATTTTGTAATCTGGTCACAATTTGCAAACAATCATAAGCCTCATTTGTAATTTAAATTTAAGTAGCTAGTTATTATAATGAGGTTGCTTTTATTCCATCATCGCTTAGCACACGTGGCTGGGGTAGCCAAAATCGTACATTTATATGTATTTGCATAAATACGGTATAGCTGAATACATATGAGGTGAATATGGAATGGAGAACTTTGATTTGCGTGACGATCTTGCATTTATTACGAATGGCAATTTTTATTTCTTGCGTTTTGAGTAAAAATTACAGGCTGGTGAGAAAATCTGGCAAAATTAGGTACAGTTGTGTCTCAGTTTTTTTACCGCTTGCTGTTAATTTGGCCAACTTGAAGTTTGAATGATTTCCCTGTAGAACATATATTTATACATAAATCTCAGGTTAGCCAACGTAAGTTACGAGAAGTAAAATAACAATGTAAATTGTACAGCTCGATTATGATGCCTTCAATTATTGCGGGTGATCGATACAATTTTTTCTATAGTTTAGCAAGTTTTAAATCCTTCAAAAAACTTTCCTTCGTAACAATATTATTTTTGTCAACTTTTACCATCTTTGGTCAACAGACGCTCATCTTAGGTCTTTCAATCAAGTAACGCACAAAATTATGAGTCAATTCAATATACAAATACACAACAACAATGTTTGTATGTCCAACATTTCAGGTGCTTATCGTGCACTTTCGAGCGAAATCCATACTTTATGGACGTTGATATCATAACAAGTGTTTATTACTGTGATTTTGATCCAGAATTTATATCAATTTGAGTATTAATGTTGAATTTATGTCACTATTACTTGTAACAATTTACAAAAAAATATTATGTTTATGTAGCTGAAATAAATAAAAAAAAAAAAATATTTATATTTAGAAAATTATTTTTACATAGAAAAAAATCTGTTAAATGTTATTTCGTCTTATTTCCATAATTCTGTCGAAACAATTATTCATACTAAATGTAACATAATTTTATTTATGTATTACCATAGATTTTTATGTCCAATAACGTGTACGATTATCCTCCATTATGTATATTTTTACAATTTAGATGGGCTATTACTTTATCTTAGCATATATTTATATTTTGCGCTATCGGCACGTGGCAGAGTTGTTTATGGTATATTTTATTCTATTTTGACAGTACAACTTCTACTTGTCTTTGGTATGTCCGTTGCTGATTGGTGTTTTTAAAGCTACTATGACAACTTTAAGTTTGCAGTGTAAGGTGGCGCTGCTTGTTAAGGAAAAATGCACCGATATGTCAAACTTGGTACATATAATTTAGTTCTGTGTTTTCCCGCCTGCATAGATAACTTGGTTGACGTGTAGGTTCCTCCGACAACTGCCACCCAACGGCAACCTAGTTGCAACGACAAGATCTGTGTCATCTTGATAGACTTGTCAGTGGAAGCAACTCAATACCAACCTTAAATTTACGTCAGTAAATATCACTTTGATTTTAACAGTGATGCCAAGACAAAAGAAAATAACTAAAATGACTGTAATGACGTAGTTTCATAGAATATCTGTCTTTTAATTTAGACATTTAATGTATTCCGAAATAAGGAAAAATAAAAAATAGTTTCCAGGTGGACGTCAAAGTATTTTGTAGAAATAAAACCATATCTTAGGTAAAATTAGCATAAAAAAGTAATGATTAGAAATTATAATATTATCTCATTATCGGTCACGTGCGTTTCCATCGGCTGACTGATGTCGTCATCCACGTGCTTTTGATATTTACGCGTGTTTGTGTTCATTAGGTATGGTAAATGCACACAAAGTTAACTAATTAAAAATAAATTCACAGAATCCCAGCAGAGGAACAATATGGGCTAACTATAATAATAATAGGCACGCCTGTAATTTCCAAAGGACTGGTCAGGAATTTTTTAGGGCACCCACATTTCGCCAGTTATATTTCAGACCCATGTTATCAGGAGCAAACCTATTGCCGGCAACTGGGAACAAAGCCAGATTCCGAGCTGCTGAGATTTTCCCCAAATAACTTTAAATTCACAGAATCCCAGCAGAGGGACAATATGGGCTAACTATAATAATAATAGGCACGCCTGTAATTTCCAAAGGACTGGTCAGAAATTTTTTAGGGCACCCACATTTCGCAAGTTATATTTCAGACCCATGTTATCAGGAGCAAAACTATTGCCGGCAACTGGGAACAAAGCTAGATTCCGAGCTGCTGAGATTTTCCCCAAATAACTTTAAATTCACAGAATCCCAGCAGAGGGACAATATGGGCTAACTATATTAATAATAGGCACGCCTGTAATTTCCAAAGGACTGGTCAGAAATTTTTTAGGGCACCCACATTTCGCCAGTTATATTTCAGACCCATGTTATCAGGAGCAAAGCTATTGCCGGCAACTGGGAACAAAGCCAGATTCCGAGCTGCTGAGAAGTTCCCCAAATAACTTTTTGTATGACTCGGGAATTGAACCCAGAATCTCATGCAGCGCAGTAGCGCTTGCACCAACCAGTAACTCCAAGTTATTGTAAGAAAGGTATAAAAACCACATAATCGTGCTTTTTCGCAAGCATGAAGTCAAACTTAATTCTATTCTACACAAAAAATAATTGGTGTCACATGAGCGTAATCGTAAGTGCTTACGCGCGAACAGACGCGTAAATTACGCGACAATGTGGCGATCATATTACGTAAATATGAGCGTAATGCGAGAGCAATTACATAGCTCTATGACCCAGTGAAATTGATTATTGTTCGCTAAAAGCTATTTGAATTTTATGACAACAGCGTTTAATGGGCTTTACGGCTGAGGTGAGAACCAGGCACTGGTGCAAAAGTGTTGATTTTCATAAACTAAAGAAAGAAATAAAGAAAAAAAAGTATATATTAGACTCGCACGGGACAAACAAAAATAAAATGGATGAGATTACAATAATACACCAATTATATAAAAAAGTAAGAACCCAACCTATTCCTAGCCATACAATTTTTATGATTTTTGTCCGTTGCACAAGGTCTTCTCATCGAAAGTTTGATGTGTTTGCAGAAAATTGTGTGATTTTGCCGCCATTTAGTCATTTTAGTCATAAATATTTCTGAAATAAGCTCGAGCCATCCTACTAATACATATTATAAATCAGAAAGCTTGTGAGGATGGATGGATGTTTTTTACTCTTTCACGCAAAAACAACTGAACGGATTTGGATGAAATTGCACACAGAAAGTTTATAACCTAGATTAACACAAGGGATACTTTTCATCCCGGTAGTACGATCCCGTGAGACAATTATCGAATATCACGCGGGCGAAGCCGCAGCATAAGCTAGTAAGATAGTAAACCTAAAATGGTGCATAAACATGACAAGCAAATATCAAATATTTTTATAATACCATACTTCCATAACTGCAATAAAATATTTTCTTTGTCTCCCATGACAATATGAATCAAAACAGAACAAAAGATCAATAGAGTATTTATTCTTCGTGATATTTTTTTTCCTTTTATATTTTTTTTTTATTATGACTAGCTGACCCGGCGAACTTCGTACCGCCTAACTGTCAATGATTGTACAAAGACCGTACCTAAAAGGCAAGTGATATTACTGACGTCACATTATTAATAATAATAATTGCAATATCGCAATAAACAAGCCACAGTAAACAATTAGCATATGAACGAGGAACATCCTCTTAGCAAATTGTTTGTTTTTTCACATTATTCTCATGGTTGGCTTGAGATACTTGCATTTTGATTTATTGATGTTTTTAAGATCATTGTCCTGTCAACGAGCTTGGTTTGATGTCATGTGACAGATGTCAGAGATATGCAGCATTTAAGTGTATGCTTATAAGGTATTAATAATTTACCCTTTATCTTGACAAGTTTGATGTTGGATCTTCGTGTTGGAATGTGGGTGATTTCCTTGTGGTTCATTGTTTTAATAATACAGTTTAGCTAAGTTTTGTGATGGGGATGGAAGAAATAGGGTACTGAAAATAAAACTTCTTATTTTTTTTTAATTTCGTAATCCTAGGTTTAGGACAAAATTTTATAAATTCATAACAGTAAAGCGGAATAGAAACTGATATTATTATGTTTTATTCTTATTTTTAAATTTTTCTCACACAAAAAAGAACTTAGAAATTGCAATATTGCAGCTTTTGTTCAGTACAAAGGTGAGCTTAACCCATATAGGTATACATAAACAGTCGATGTATTTGGCAGCTGAGGCCACAAATAAGAAAACAATTGACAATCAATAAAATACGAATGAATGCAATTGCCTTGTAAAGGTGTCACTTGAATTATGATCTGACAGAATTGGAGTAAAACCACAGATAATAAAATCACCATTATTCTTTGAATACTGGAGGAATTTAATGTCCCTATAAACGGATGTTTTATTCAGAAGTTTGGTTAGATTTTACGACCTACACTTAATAGACAATAGATTTGGTTAAATTAAGTATGTATTTGTTACAGTTTTACCAATTCAATAGAATTTTAATTCAAATAATTATGCCAGACGTGACTTCGAATAGTGTGGAACTATTGCAATTACTTAATTATCCGAATTAGGGCCAAATCTTAAACTTTGAAATGTATGCTTCGTTTTCGACTCGTATCGCGTTTCTTTTCACCTACGCGGTATTTTACAAACCCTCACTTTGTCTTGTAATAATAAGTGCTCTCTGATTTCTGTAAACAGAGTCCTTCGAAAGTAAATATTATCTGGAAACTAAAGTTTACGTAAAGCTTGGGGTCATTAATTTAAGTAAAGTTTGATCGGTGGTGTTCAGTACCTACTTAAAGGGTGTCTTTTAAACATAATACAAGAACTTGCGTATAAATATACTTAGGTACTTGGACTTTTTCTATGGACATGTATAAAAGAATAAGAGCATCTAGATGTGAGGTGGATATGTTTAAGTTATTTGTTACAACAGTAATTTACCTTAACGATATTAAATGTAGTAAGTAACGCTATATTATCCCCCATTGAAGAAAAGATCGTAATAATCAAGCCTCATACTATTGTACGATAATAGTTTATTGTAATAAATAGACTTCACACAATATAATGATTGTGATGTAATTTATTCTTCGTAATTAATTACACAATAGTGCATTCTTAAGTTTTTAAATGCATTTAAAATATGGTTATTACAGCTATCCTCTTAAGTAAAACACCTCATAGAATTCAGCAAATGTATTAAAATAAGTCCTCTATAGCACGAGTATTTATGGTTTAGATGTATCTCCGAGTTCACCGACGACGGTCGACCACTTTTCAACCTTATTACTAAAGACATAAGGGTGAAAAGTGGCAGACCGTCAGTAAACTCGGTAGTACGTCCAGTTCAGCCTGGGCGGTTACTCCTGCTACCTTACCTTACCTACCGACTGCTAAAATCTGGACGATTCGAGAGATGGTGTTCAGATTATACCTAAACTAGCTGTGCCCCGCGGTGTCACCCGCCGCTCAGCTCCCATGGGTCGTAGCCTGATGTTAATTAACCTATAGCCTTCCCCAAGAATTGGGTTATCAAGTGCAAAAAAGATTTTTCAAGTCCGACTGGTGTTTCCAGAGATAAGGGAACAAAGAAACACACTTCAGCTTTATTATACACTAGTACTTATTAGTATAATTTATAGATACTATATTGGCGTCTACAATGTTTCTTGATGTTGCTCAGATGATGACGGCAGATGGTACATCGTGTTACAGCAGCAATTATCACCTAATATAATAAACATAGGAGGAAGCATCTACCACATTCCTTTTATTACCGTATCAGCATATAAAATGGATAATTGTCTAGAGGCTATAGTGGCAAACAACACATAGGTACGCAGCAATGATACCGTGAAACAAATAGTCAGTTATTACTTCCTTATTGAAATATTAAATTGCGTATGGAAGTTCATCTTTTCCACCTTTGAAACAATATAATTATATACAATACATTAAGTATCTGGAAGATCCAGGTCTTCAGCCTTCAATACAGTTAAATCAGTTCCCAAAATATTTGTCTGTACTGCTCTGAATTTGATTTGAAGCCGCCATCTTCGATTCTACGCCATCTTTGATTTTCCGTCAAGTTTCCCCGCGCGATCTTTTCTCATTGGCAAATCGAAGGGCTGCGGAAATCATGAAAGGACAACAGGGCTATATTTTATACCGGCAAATGTGTCATGCATAGACAATATTATTATTTCCTTGCTTACACTTCATTTTATGCAAAGATCGTGAAAATAACTCAAAAATATCTCCGTGACTGTATGATACATGGTCTTGTACCATAAAATTCTTTGTATGTGAATAATCGTGAGATGATATTCATCATGGGATGGACCACGGAAGCGTATTCTTATTTATACCTTCATAAGTTATAATATTATTTTATTAATAATACTTTGCATATTGTCAGTACGGCCTCGTTGCAAATTGTAAGTATTAATTGTTGTTTATTGAGAAAACCTATTCTAAAACTAATAGTATTGCAAATCTATGAAAGACTTTGTGGTTTTTATATTTTTGGGTTTCATTCATTTGTGGTTAGATGACGCAGCCACACAGAGAGACGCATAGAGTTATTTAAAAAAAAACAGACGTACTATAAATAAACATCATGATAGAGGAAGACGAGGAATACAGCCGGCTCACGTTTGTCACTGGCAGTTAGAATTTGACGCCCGAGAATCCCGAAAAAACGTAAACAATTTTAATAGTAAAAAAAATACATACCTAATTTCTTTTCTAATAACTCATGTAGTAAGGTGAATCCGTGACTTCTACTGTTTGCAAGAGGAAGGTAAATTATGTGAAACAAAAGATACGCCAGGGTTGTGTGACTTACTATTTTAGCCGACATAATTATTAATCTGCAAAAAATATGAATGTCGCTCGATTTGGAGAAAGAATATTTGCAGGTGTAGAAAAAAGATTTTTGCCTAGAAACATAAGATTTTGTATTGGTTTCTTCCGAACTTTTTTTATAGTGCTGAGGAAAACGCGAGATTACAGCTATAAGCATCTTAGTTTTGGAGGAAAATTGTCTGATGGGATTTATTATTTTTTCGACTCTCCAACATTAATATAACTTCTTGACAGCGTAGTAAGTAAAAAACATGAAGGTGCATTTCTTAGAATGAAGTTATAAATCTCGTGGCGACCGTCGGGAATTTCCTGATTTCACGATATTTATTTTGTGCCTCAAGACTGTTGGTCTGGCAATCATAAATTAGCATGTATGACTAGGTTGAAGGTAGGATGATGCAAACTGCGTTATGATGATGAGATTCTTGAGACAAAGTTCTATGTACCTATTCAGTGAAATCTATACACATAAAATCGTTTATTCTGACTGGTTTTGTCAACGCACCGCTTAAACCACTGGACGAATCGGGCTACAATTCGGCATACAGATAGCTATTACGTCGTAGGCATCCTCTAAGAAAGGATTTTGGAAAGTTCAACCCCCTTAGCAGTTAGTCTAGGCTAGGTCTAGATTCTAGAAAAGTAACTTAGGAAGAAGATGCTTTTATAACAAAGGTAAGCGATTCAAATTCATCCCTTAGAGGGGTTACATAGGGGATGAAATTTTGTATAGAAGATTATCACTTTTGCCGATAGGAAATATCATCGAGCTTACGCCTTGTTTAAGATAAATGCGGAAAGTAGCTACAAACTTGACTTCTGTTTGAAACTAATTCAATGTCATGGATTTGAAACAGACCTCACTCTTACAATTCGCCAAGGCTCATGCCATAACAGCACAAATGCTCACGGAAAAACAATGAAAGTAAAAGTGATACGAGATCCTTTGTTTTAAACAATAACCACGAAATTAAAACGCATGTTTTTGAGCAGGCACATGTTAAACCAAGTTATGTTGGTACCTAATGTAAATAAATCACTGCCAGTTAGGGTTGCCATCCGTCTTTTCAGGACTTGTCCAGCAGTTCGGCTCTCTGTTTGTTGGGATTGGGACTTTGTACAGCCTTGTCATTTCTTCGAACTTCTTAATATAATAAAAAAAAAAATAAGAAGAAAATGTTAAATAACCGGAGTTACGTACGTAAGTCCGGCATTTTGCCAGGAACTTTCAAATTATCGGTATGGTAACCCTAATAAACGCATGTTCGAGTGAGGTCTCTACATATTATAAAACAATGGCCTCCGCCGCGTCTGTGTCTGTCGGTATGTTCGCGATAAACTCAAAAACTAGCTAGAGTGATTCATGAGGAAGGTTTAGGAATATAATTTTTCAAGGTTTTGTGTGAATTGGTTGAAATATGACGATAGTTGTTGGAAGTGTCGGAAGCTGGCTGGGAGTTTTCATCGAAAACGTTGTCTCGACAGACAAAACATGTAGGCATAATATGCTCTAATACCCGTGCGAAGCCGGGGCGGGTCCGCTAGTAAGTAAATAAATATACTATCACGCCCAGCCTCCGTCGGCCATTCAGATCACGACTTGTGAGTTACCACGCTCTTTCACGTTTAGGCTAGATAGATATGCATTTAGAATTTTGTCACTAAATCGGTAGGTTTTTCTTACGTATGTATGTGTGTTTTAGAAATTATTTTATATTTTTTCGATGACATTTTTAAGACAGTTTTGTGTTTGTTTTGTGTTTGTTTTGTGAGACTGAACAACTGGCCATTTAGGTATTCCAACTATGTAGTTTTTGACAACAGGAACATAAAGCGAAGACAAAAAAAAATGCACAAATTGTTCTCTTTGAATACCTACCTTAATCAATGCAATGCTGTAATGTCTTTTTTTCTTCTTCTGCAGGATGATGAAGAGGATGTCGGCGACTTATACCAGGATGAAAAGAATGGAGCCGCGCTTCTTATCAGAAGACACCCCAAACACGGCAAGCTGGTTGTGGTAAGTTAGCATACCCCTTGTATATCTTATGTTTGACTTAGTTCTAGCCTAGCCAGGATCGAGTAAAACTAACAATCAAAAACAACAACAATGACACCAACAATAACAGTGACACTATAGACAAAAACATAATCACTGGCTACTAATGAAATTAAACAATTCATAATTCGAACACAGTCGAAATCTGCAGCCATACTTGCAGTTTTAAATGGCTCAATATAATTTGCGAATTGCCGACCAACGTATAATGTTACTAAGTTACTTCACTAAACAAAATTAAAGCAGCAAGACCGCCAACTTAATTAAAGGGCCTTAACACAATTGTTAAACGATGCGTGTCAAGAATGAATTTATTAATAATTTTAACAGCTGTTGTAATGTTTGGCGCCATTTGCATAAAACGTCATACCTTAAACTGCTGCTGTTTGGTAAAGCCAAAGTTCACATATAATTCGTGGTTTGATAGTTTATCTGCGTCGTGTTAATTGAAAGATTAATAACTACTGAACTATTGAAAATTTGAAACTGATTAATAGTGTTATTGATATTTTGTAAGTGGCCCTGTCATAGGCTGAATGTTGTCCCTTAGCCTTCAAAATCTATAAACAATTACCTACAGTCATGACATTTACAAAAGTTTCGAATGACAACTTAATTCCTCGCTCTATCCTTGGACTATGTAATCGTAGAAAACCCAGCATGATCCAAGATCCTAAATATTTGACGTGATTAACATAAAACGTCATACATTCAACAGGATGTGTTAATCTCTGGATTTCGGACACGTTCCAATGTCAATGCTAACCATAAACTAAAGAAACTAGAGACGTGACTAGTAAAGATTATGAAGAAACGATATTGCTATGGGCGTGTTATAATAGGTTATAACATCACGGTTCTATTCCCCGAAAGATAGGACGTGTGTGGTAGATACACCCACCTAGTTATGTATATTCTCTTGGCTAATTTAAATTAAATAAAATTGATGACATTGAAGAACTGTTGAAATAGGGAAAGAGCCCTTGAAACAGGAGATGAACTCAGTTTCTTCGGGCTCCTAAGTACTAAGAAAAGCACAAAATCTTTTTACCCAGCCTGGGGATCGTGACGAAGACCTGATACTCAACAGTCAAGTTTACAGCCACTAGACCACGAAGTCAACAAGCAGACTTCATCATCATTATTTCTTCGATTTAAACACAAGAAAATAACTATACTGAAAGACGAAATGACCATAATGGCTATTCACGTGTTTATTATTTTAGTATATTTGCATACCTACTAATAAATAAATAGATAATCAAATCATGAATGGCGTAGCTGACATGGCGCGTAAATTGCTAGATGAATGGTTGTTGTTTTTTGAGTCAATTACGAGTGACGATGGTATTGACAGAAAAAGCCTTGTAAAAAGTTTAATTTCCCGCTGTAGCTGTAGATCTTTCAATGTTTTTGAATGATCAGGTTTAGTTCTGGTTTAGTAATTTTTGTCTAGTATCTAACTAGCGTTAGTTTTCGCTTTAATCAGTAACATCATCCTCTTACTTATTTGTCGTCGTCACAACATGAAGTCAACTTCTTGACGTCGACTAATAGAGTGTATGTACCCAGACACTCATTATTGACGTCATCAGTCCTCTCAGTTTTCACTTTTTTTGTAGCCATTATGATTAATATTTTCGCTTCAAAACAAACAATGTTATTTCTCTCTTAAAAAAATAATGATAGTATTTTCCCTGTGAACACATGAATCGCAAATTCACAAACACCCCGATTCTGTGAAAGACTTTATTTCTTAGTTTTCATACCTACATCATCATATGTCTAGCCTTTACTGGATGCAGCTAAATACTACAACAACCTATCATATAATTATTTAAAATCGAAGCCACTGTTACTAGTATCCGCAGAGAGCACATCTAGCTGTGAGACCATAGACACAATGGCGTTACAAACAAGACTAAGGTCGATTGCCCAACAGCCGCTAAGCCGACCGCGGTACGTAGGTGTGAACGAGAATATCAGCTGTAAGGTTTTTGAGTAGTGTTCGGTTTTTTAAAGTTAGAGGACCAAATATATAAGTAGTTATTTTGTGTCCGCCTCTCCGCTTTTGCATCGCAGTCAAAATCACATTTTATGCTTGTAGCAATAGGATTGTTGTTAGGTTCCTATCACTGACTTCTTGAATAGTCAGTCAGGATCATAGTGAACTTTATTTTCGTGATATATCGGTAATATAACTGTTACAGGACTAGACAGATTTAAAAGCATTGCTTCGTGTGATTGGTTGTCGTGATTTTGATGCACAATAGAAAATTATAAGGTTTGACAGCAGACTGAACAGATACTTAATCAGGCTTTTAGACACCGGTAAACAGTAATAATCTAGTGGTGTGATCGCCGCTGTCGGCCTAACAAGTCATAGGTCTCTAGTTCGAACTCAAGACACGCACCTTTGATTTTTCGGATTCATGTGTGCGTATTATATAATCACTTGCTTCGGTGAAGGAAAACATCGTGAGGAAATGCTTGAGAGATATTTCTCGACGGCATGTAAAGCCAAGTCAGGGGCCCATGGGCGGTATTAAAACTCTGACACCATGTCAGGTACTAACCACACGATAAAGAAAGAAGACACCGGTAGTAGATAAATCTTTTACAACTGCTGCAGTTATTTTATCCTATCCATTCATGAAATTAAGTATTCGTTTAAATCTTTAGCAAGTAGGTTTTGTCATGGCGGTAATTATTACAGCCTAATAAAATAAATACATGCCTCGATAGATAAATTATCTAAAGTAGCACTCTCACATATTAAAAGGAAAATAATCAAAAAGAACAAACGAGTTTACTAATTAGTAGATTAATTATCAGGTTTTTTTTCTATTAAATTAACAACTTCATCAACACTTTTAACAAGCTACTGTGTTAAGCTGTCAAGTACCGGGACGTGAGAGGGAAAGAACCTCACGTCCTAGTCGCCGCGGGAGACGCCCTGGGCGTCGGGGGTCACGTGGTGGCTCCCGGCCACCGTAGGCGCGGGCCTGTGGACGGCGAGTTATGGGCCAGCTCGCCGTCCGGCCGTCTTATGACGACAGGCCGTGTCGACGGCACGTTCGTGTTCCACGTGCGCCTCAAAGAGATGTCAGCAAATAAGTAGGGGTCCGCAAGGGCCGATGCCTGCCAGAGCTGCGGGACTGTTCGAAAGAGATACCGTGGCCCTGGAACACAAAGGGCAAAGAAGGAACATGGATGGGCTTTAGTCAGTACAAGTCTGACACTCCCTTCCGCTCCGCCCAGAGTGGGGGGATCATTTGATGATTTCCCATCCGAAAAAAAAAAAAAAAAAAAAAGCTGGCATGTACCTACTCACAGAGGATAGATTTGTAAAACGATCCGGACATGATTACGATCTAACAGATTAGTTATTCTGTGTAAATTTCACGTTAAATGCCTACATTATTTTTCCTCGTCGTCGACGTCGTGGTCGTTTAGACGAGTGTCGACCCGAACTCTTGAACACTTCAACAGCGTTATTAAATTAGTCGCGGTATTTTCATAGTCCATACAAGCCTAAAAGCTTGGCTTGCCCTTATGGGCTTGCCGTGTTTTTGGCCCTTTGGCACGCCACTGTATATCAGTGGCTTCGGACAGATCCTTCAATGCGTAGGTGAACTTGCACAAATAGGACAGTAGATGGGGCATCGTATGTGAGGATCTGCAGTCGCATACCTACATTAGAAAAGGCATTAGGAATTAGGCATTTGGATTCCATTTTCCTTTTCATTCTGAAGTTTTACAGACACAGACTATAAAAACACAATATTATTATATAAGATAAATAATTTGTTGTTGTTCATAATACAAAACAATCAACAATCTGCTAAAGATACAACACAACAAACACTAGTAAACTTTGTAAATATCCCGTTTTCAGTGTTAATGATAATCTGCTAAAGACTATAAAACCTACCCTTTTAACTATAACTATGTAATTGTGAAATCAATGTATTAACATTTTTATTTACATCCGATTTAAGACATTCTTCACAATATTTTATTATAATTCTATGAAATACGAATAGTAAAAAAAAAATATCGAAGCTACATTGTTGGGACCATAAACTTTTTGATTGCATGGAAATTATTAAGTACGTACCTTCTGCCATTTTCCTTATAGACATTCTCGTAAAATAATTATATTGTTTTACGATCTTTTCTTTATTTATGATGGCTTAGTTAACGCAAGAGAGTCTCTTATTTATATTATTGACGCAATTTATTTATGACTAGCTTTTGCTCGCGGTTTCGCCCCGTTATGTACGGAAATTAACCAACGATTACGTTTTAAATGTAGCCTATCACACTCGAGGATAATGTAAGCTTCCCGTTAGTGAAAGAATTTTCTAAATCGGATCAGTAGTTCCGAAGTTTACCCCCTACATACATACCTACAAACAAATTTTACCTCTTTATAAATTAGTATAGATATAATCTTATACGCATAAACGCCACCGCCCATTCAATCACCCTTGTAATTTTTGGGGGAAACCAGAAATATAGGACGCTTTTAAATACTTTAACGGTTATTCTATATGCTTAGTTCCATCAAAAGGGATGACTCTATTACTACCAACCGGCTAATCGAAGCTCCGTGCTGCTGAAAAATTGCTAATAGAAAAACTTTAAAAAAATCAATAAAACTTATAGTTTCAAAGCTCTACATATATTTGTTACTTTTTAGTTTATATTTAAGCTTAAACCTTATTTTACCGAATTCGTGACCCACTAAGTGAAAACAAACAAACTGGAAACGAAATAATCATTTGAACTTTATTTGGAAGTTCAAAGTGATAACCGACGCTGATAAACGCACAATTAAAATAGGGCCAGTAAAATAACCTTTGTACAGAACCGACTCCTACGACTAAACCTGGATAAAAGTACTAGGTTAGCATGAAAGTGCTGCGCCTACTCTAAAAGACTGCAATCATTATGCAGTTTGATAGTCGAATTTCCGTAACAAGCCATAATGGGTGTAAAAATATCCTTAATTCGTTAAGGGTATTTTTACACCCATTTGCCGAAAGGCACTTTTTCTCCCTGTCATTGCGGTATTTTTTTTGTTCTGGATCTTACCTGAGAACTTTCTAGGTACGGAGATATTCGGGGTCAAAGTTCAAACTTTTTCACAAGTTTTTTTTAACGTCTTTTCCCATCAATAATTTTTGCGTAGAATTACTTAATTTTCTGTACACAATGCTTGGTTGACGGCTTCATGAGGGGTCCGTTTACACCTTGTAAATGTATACTGACCCTGGCGTGGTCAGTGCGATTGATACCGTAGATACAGTTTTGTTTTATGCGCCATAAACAAGAAAAACAAAAATACGCACCTGTGTAGGGCTGCTCTGTCTACAATATTAGTGTTAGGTACATGGCCAGATTAATTAGCTCCTACTAACACTGTCTCGTTGGTATATGATTGCATTGCAAGTACGGT
The DNA here is from genome assembly GCA_963576755.1 of Noctua janthina. NCBI lineage: Eukaryota > Metazoa > Arthropoda > Insecta > Lepidoptera > Noctuidae > Noctua > Noctua janthina. The sequence goes on along the minus strand of OY755068.1, from coordinate 8,841,908 downwards.
TGCTGAGTGTAACTTCCTGGAATTGATCCCAAAATTCTCAGATTAGTATCAGGCGGATGGTTTGGCCTAATATCCGATAAATATGTTAAATTGTATAATTTAATGGCCGTAGACCTCCCAAAACTACAAGTTCCTATCAATACCTAACTAATGTTCTTTCTTTTGCACAGGAGGGCTCAATCGGTCACGACCTGGTGATCCGGCCCATCCCAGACTCCATGACGTCGGCGGCGCAAGACGACGAGATGTTCATGGACCCCTCCAGCATGGTTGATATGGTATCCATCGACACTGGACTGCCTTTAGGTGAGTTTCCCACTAAACATCATAAAGGCACGCCTTTGCACAATAGGTTACCCTTATTAGGCCATGGAACGCTACCTGCTAAGATCCTTACATGCTCGTTTTGCTTCATACACGCTCATACACGCACGCCGGCTGCAATTTCGTACACTTCTTTTTCGTTCCCTACGCACCTTATATTTCTGATGAACATCACTAAGTAGGTACAGACGCCAAGCACATCAAGCTACCCGAAACTGTCAAATTTTCCCAATCAACCTTGAACCTAATATTTTAGCGATAAAGTTGAGAATCTATTAAAGAAATTTAACAGATTGTAGTAACTTGATGAAACATCAAAAAAAAAAGTTGCACATGACAGAATTTGCATGCGAGCGAGTCGGACCGAGTAGTAACATGCATTATGCAATTGGTAGTTATGATACATTTCTGAAGGTCTCAGGGATAAAATCTAATGTATTCATAAACATTTTTCCAGTAAAAAGAAAAAGGGAAGATCAACAGAGGTTATCACAGGCACTCAATGGCGCCCAACACGTAATCATCAAGAGAGACCCCGGAGAAGCTGAACACGACCATTTAGGAGATTACGGTAAGTTTCCATTTACTTTCAAAGAAAAAATAACTAATTACGTTAAAAAAGAAAGCGTTTTTTTTTAAACCGCCTTTTTTCCGAGTAATAATCGACTAAACCTGATTCGAATAGCTTTTTTAAAACTCGCAATCGCGTTAAGAAAAGAAGCATTTTACTTTGCATTTAAAAAGAGAACATAAATCAAGATGACCGATTTCATCACTTGTCATGTGTCTGCCATCTAGAACACGAGTTTCTGAACTCGTAAACATGTTTACTCCTCATACAATTATTTTGCCAGTAAATAATTCTTACTATAGATAATAAATCAGAAACAGTAGCGACATTTCCCCATTATTACTTAGCTGTATACACGTGTAGTTCCATAGCGTTGTCACGTGCATTGCGCATCCATAGAGGAGATAAGAGATAATCGATTATGTTAATAGTACCGGTTCCGAATGCCACCACACGTACCTCTATGATTCTTGAATGAGTAAGCTTATGTGTTGTATCAATAAAACTGATTTAAAATCGTGAATATGTTCAGAAAATTACTTGAAAGGTACAAACCACAACAACAACAACAAACAACAACAACTGTACAACTGTTACAAAGGAACCCAACTTAAAAAAAAATTAAACTTAAAAAACAGACAAGAAACAGAAAGAGTCTTAAGCTTGTACACATAACATGTCTTAAACATACCATTTCATTGACTCAAAACATTCACCTTCACCGTCACCTACTTTTAAAACAAATTGGCCAACAATAATTATATAATAACCACAGCTGAGACTAAAACTTATAACTTTATACATCGGAATCTGATATCTTGTTCGACTCGACTAAATTATAGAGTACGCAATCCGATTACGATTATTTTAGTCGATTAGGTCAGGGGTCACGTCAAATGCTTTGTGTGGCTCTGAGTTATTTATAATTTCGAAATATTATTTCTATTAATAATTAAAATATTATGCTTTATTTTAATGAATGAGACATGCATGAGGATGACGTGTGACGCAAAATAACTGGTTACAGAACTTTTAGGACTTAAGTTTTTGTGCTTTAAAAAGACAGTTAGTAATAAAAAAAAATTTTTACTTGATAAATTCCTTTTGAAAATATTTATATCAATGAGCCTGCGGACAGTAATTACACCTTTTAACATTTATTTTACACGGCGATGGCTCATGTACTCATAGCATAGTTTAAGTCTGACCAGATTTGTCAACACTATTTTAAAATTATTAATTTTAATACATTCACAAAAATTTATTGTGTTGTTAATTTGTATTGTTGTTCTTCCGTATTATTAATTTTATCAGTTTCCAATCACAGTGACAAATGATTTTAACTTTGTCGATTCGATCAAAACATCTGCTACTAGTGAAGAATTAAAATTATACATTAGTCACTAATTTATCATCGATAATAATGCTGTTTACATTAACAGGATTTATTTTTTGAATCTTTTAAGTCCTTTTGTGTATAATCCTAATATTGAACTTAAAAAAAAAAAACAAAATGCACAGGTGTGCTACAAAAATAAAAATAATAATTGATTAATGATACCTAAGTATTATAAAACAGGCAAAGCACGGTCATGTACTAAATGACACAAAAGTGTATACAAACCACTTATTATTATACTAACCTACCTGTTCACTGAATGCCATCTTTCATTTAACCAAAGAGGTGGATTAAATAAATTGTCCCTCCGTTCAATAGCGACCAGTTATCTATCGTATTCCAAAGAATTTTGAAGAAATCCGTAATTCATTACTTCAAATGTTTGAAAAATTCGTCGGCTCGCCAGCTGAAAACACGTAATGAATGTCGTTGAAGCAAAATAGCATGTTACACCTTACCCCGGATCACAACTGCTCATTCGGGAGATCACATACGCATCTTCACTATAAAGTATAAATAGACTTCGCTAGAAAATATAGGATAAATAGACTATTTCATTGCCAGGTGTATTGGCAGATAGAATTAATAGACCAGTACAGTTAGACTAATTAACATTTAAATATCTTTTGGATCTTATCTCACATATTACTAAGTTGCTAAGATTATCATATTTATCCCATTTTACGTATTAATTTGTAGACATAAGTGTTAACGCTAAAATCTTAATAAACGCCTCGTTGACTTATACCTACTAAACTCGTTGTTGAACTTTTGACACGTGATCTGTAGAATTGGTAAACTATTTGACAGTAGCTAGTAAAATCGTGTCATAGAAAGACATGCAAACTAGTATCTATTAACTCAGCCTTCAACTTTTGTCTACTGCTGAAAATAGGCCTTTCCCATTTTGCACCAAAGTACTTAGTTCCCCACCATTCGCATCCGATCTGTCCCAGTCGCCTTTTTAAGGTTGTCCAAATAGCTTTATAGGGTGTTCTTGGACTTGGCTCCAAGTTACAATGCTCTCAAAACTAGATTGAGGCCAGTCTACCCTTAATCCTGTAGAGATCTTCATGCTTCATTGAAGACAATAGTCTTAATCCAGATTATAGATATTATTAAACCAAATCTAGGCACTTTCTGTCATCGTAGAAATATAGTCAACTATATTTCTACGATGACAGAAAGTGCCTAGATTTGTCACCAGCTCATAGCTGTAGCATTGTCTTTAGCTAAATAACTGTTTATTCAACATGAGTGCATTATTACGGGTTGATTTATGTTACAGAGGTCTGTACTCTATATAAATTTATACTTTATGTTAGGCATGATAGAAGAAATGACCTTTTACCCATAAGTTTATAACGCAATAGGTATCTAAGTCCAAGATGGAAACCGAACTGGTTTGCAAAAACAGTCACCTCTAGTCTGCATCGATGTGATCAAGCTATCAATTAAAAAATAATAGAGCTAACATTTACACAGTGTTTCTCTGAACTATGAACTGTCAAAGATCAATAAAACATTTTTACTTGTCTCTTGTTAACAATGTTTCCCTACGTTCAATGATTTGCGGATTCTTTTAATTGTTTAATAGGTAAAGAATTTTGATGATCCGGACGCGGTTAGTGCCAATCACGCTACTCTTCGTGACTGTGTTTGTTTGAGTTCCTGATCTTACACGCGTTACACGCTGATATCCCAGCAAAACCAAATAACTACATAGACGGACAAGCAAATTCTCTAATGAACAGTCATGCTTTTCGAAAATGTGAACTGCATAGCATTGATGTAGGTTTGAGGTGTTTCAGGAAATCTTGGATGTACGTATTTTAATCAATTTTGATGAACACCACTTCTTATTATATTACTAGGTGCGGGCATTAACAAGACCTAAAACAAATTCTAGTTCTTCCAGACTAATTTTAACGTTAAACTTTGCAAAAACATGCAAAAATAAATTGTCCAGATTAATATTTATGACTATTATATATTTTTTATATATTTTTATTATAAAATTGTTCGTATAATGTCACGTTATCATAGATTTCCGAGACAAATCTCGTTTTGCTAATAAGTTCGTTCGTTATTCCGTCTTGGACGGGGTCATAAGGTCAGACTCTAACGTCACCCATTATTTTAAATTCACGATAGAAAAAAGCTTATAATAATTCTGCGGTTCATGAATAATCCACTATTTTGGGAAAACCGACGAAACGGCAGCCTATTTAAGTGTTTTTGCTGAGCAAAGGCCTCACAGGTGCAGGTTTTAACTTGTTTGTGGTCACAGGCTGTCTAATAATGTCGACTAAACTTGTAATCGATTCAGGATTCTAGCGCAAAAAATCGACTAAACGAATTAATTACTCGAGATGGTCCTCCATTTTTTAAATTAAAATGACTAAGGGGATGACGTTGAATTGAGAACAAAGAAACTTTGACTATATTCTTTGGTTTTCCATCAGATGGTAAAGATTTAGTTTGGAGTTCTGGACAATAAAATGAACTAGTAAAAACACAAGTAGTGAAATATAATATTATTTCTTGACGCGTAATACTTTTAAAACAGCATTGTCATGAAAATCATTATTACCAGCTGTACCTAATGATATTTGACCACAATATTTACCTGCATGTCATTAGGTACTACGTAAATTACCATTGCCTACATAAAAGATACCGAAATGAATATAAATTCTTTGTTAGATTATATTAGGCCAATAACAAAAAATCATAATTCAAATTTTTCAACGGAACACTTAATTACTTTGGGAGTGGCTATGTTGTCTGCGGATATCTGATTTACTACTATGTTTTATTGAGACAATATCCATTAGGTATCTACTTCATTTGTTTATCAAAGATCAATCAAAATTCCATACCTATAGTATATTTCAATGTCGCATTGTTTTAAGGCGCGTTACAGAAGACGAAACTACCGCTGCCATCTTGTTTTGGAACACATTTTCCACCAACAATTTCACAAATGCCCAATAGCCCTTCTGACAGTGTAATTCTAGCGCCAAAAAAAAACATGCTGCTCTATGCCCGTAATGGGGTTACTATTGGCCCCTGAAAGGCCAGGCATTTAGATGGTCATCAAAAACATAACATTAATGAGGCAAAAGAAAACTTGTTCGTCCTAATTTATTAGCCATCCTTCATGCTTTGGTTAGGTATTAGGTAAATAGTCGATTTTATTGAAATCAATATCATTTGCATTTTAAATTAAAACTGTCGTATAAATAGAAAAACTTCTTTTAGTTCTATAGGAAGATAGGTAGGTACCTATTTTTTTTCAGAATCTAGTGAATGCACAAATAATAAAAGCGTACAATTTATTAATGAGTTCATGACACATTAAAAAGTTTTTTTGTAACAGATTATTTAAACAATTAGGTATAGTTTTATTATAAGTCAACCAAAAATCTTCTTAGATCTTACTTTACTCTGTTTATTTATAAAAAAAAATTAAAAAATAAAAAAAAAAACACATTTTAATGAATAAAAAAATTTGAGTAGCCAGTAAAGAGAAACGATAGATGGCGGTAGCCATCTATGGTTTCTCTTTAGAAACATTCCTGAATAGTAACTTAAACTCTCCAACAGATGGCGGTAACTTTTTTTTTTTTTTTTGAGGTAGTTCATAAATCTCTATCTACACATTTACTAAGTTCTCTTTTATTATTTACAGCATTCATGGAGCCAGATCATCTGGGCAAGCGATTCAGGCGGAAACGCTCAACGGAGACGCATTCCAGGCGGAAGAGAGAAGCGCCCTACGTCATATACCCGGAGATTCTGGTCATCGTCGATTATGATGGCTATAGGTAAGGATTTAGTTGTAAAAACAAACTTATGGGTATTTATTGTTGCCAGATTACTGCTTCGTTATCGTTAGTCAAGTGGTGGCAAGCGGTACTGCTAAGCGTGAGGTTTTAGATTTAATTCTCAGATTGGGCAGTGTTATTGAGTTTTTCCATCAGAAATTTCAGTAGGAGTTCAATGTTTGGGTTTGTGCCCAGTTGATGGCAATAGGCTCACCCCGTGTTACATGTGACTTAAAATAATTATCGAAATGTGGGTGTATTTCTTGTACTCCTCTGTCTAACCCTTTAGGGATTCCAGGCATGATGTTATATTATCGTTTCCAGGTTACACGGAGGTGACAACGTCCAGATCAAACGCTACTTCGTGTCGTTTTGGAACGGCGTGGACCTCCGATACAAACTGCTAAAAGGACCCAGAATACGGATATCCATTGCCGGTATCATTATTTCTAGGGTGAGTTGAATGTTGTGTAAAATTAAAATTTATGTGTTTGAAATAAGATTGATATTCTCGTGGTAAAATTGCTTCGAAATATTTTGCAGTTTCTTTAAATAAGTACCTAAATAATATATGATAACAAAGTTGGATATTTCATTAAACAAAAATAAATCATTGTTATAGAATTAGACTGGTTAGAATAGCAACTTAGTAAATGTTTCTACGATGAACATCTTTTTCCTGATGACAACATGGTATAAAATAAGAAACTCATTAAAATGTACATTTTTATTAACACCAGCTAACAATTATCTTTTTTAAACAATTGAGGAAGGCATAGGCTCTGATTAGGAATTTGACATCAACTTAAAATCAACCATTTCGTCGGTCTCTACACAAAGGTCCTCCAGTAAGGTCTTTTTAGATTTAGGATAGCCTTCTAGTATTGCATCCAGCATATCACTGCAGATTCTCTTCCGTTTTCTAAAAAAACGTAAAACAAAATAATAGGTCTTTGAAAAAAAATGTCTTTGGAATTATTGAGCCCAGTTTTCGTGACAGAATTTATATTATAAAAAAAAAAATATACTAAACGAGCCAGGGAATGGGCCACCATTGACCATTGTGTACTGTACTTACACCATTAAAAAAAAATCAAATAATGATGGTAGGTTATGCATTGCACATTTGCAAGTAGAGATGCAACATTCAGGATTCAGGTAGGCACCTACACCTAGAATGTTAAAACATTTACCTGTATTCTTTCAACAATGTTTCATGCTCAGTGACTAGAATTTTCTTTTCCTCAGCACTCATAACCTCCGTAGAGGTTTTCAGTACTTCCAACTTTTTTTCTGTGGCTTCTATTGTGTTTTTAATTTCATCTATTTTAGTTTTGGCTTGATCAGTGGTTGGTGTAGAGATTAGGCTCTTGAGGTTTATTTCAAGTGTTTTCAAAGCGTTTGTTTTGTCTGCTAATTCTTGTGTGAGAGTTTTGGATAGAGCATCATAATCTAAAATAAAATATTTGATTGAATGTCGTACATAGGTTTCTAATAGAAACATAATTCATTTTTCGTTGAGATTACTACTAAAATCATAATTATGATGTACTGAACCTGTTGCATCCCCATCGTCTGCCACAATTTCTGTTTGTATAGCAGCGAAAACTTTTTGTTTTCCATACAATTTACACTTAATTTTCCCTGCTTCACTCAATGCATCTAACGCTTTCTGTATCGCTGACTTAGGAAAGGCTCCGCGTAAATTAACTGTTATATCCGCGCATGAGTACGGGCGATTCGTATCCACTAAATATTTTAACACTGCTTCACTAGCCATTTTAATAAAAAATATTCAAAAACAAATTGAATCGAATTGTTGTTTGTTTTCAAAATCCCGCCGTTCAAGTTCGATTTTGACAGTAATTTTTTTTATTGCCAATGCCAAAAGTTAAAAATACTGATGCGTGTAATATCGATTTAGTAACATGTAAAATCAATAAAGCTTTAATTATGACATATTAAATCAAAAAAATATGGTGAGTGATGACATAAAGCAATAAATTATGTAGAAATAACAAAAAGTATACCTTTACATTGAAAATATTTTGGGTCAAGATTATGCAAATTTAATGTGACTCGTTTTAAATAAAAACCAAGTTTAGGGTCTGTTTTATATTACACAGTCAAAATGTCTTATAACCACTCCCTAAGTAACTGGATTTTAACTTAATAGATTACCTAACTTGCAAATAACACAATAATTATAGCCTCGTCACTTGCAAATAAATTAAAACTGCAATTTTGAGCTTGGTAGACACATGTTAGTTTCAAAGGTCAATAAACATTAAAATATCTTCCTAATAGCCACATTAACATAAATTTAAACTATATTTAACCTAAAGGAGAAAAGTACATTTTAAGTCTTGGAGCAATAAAACCTGAACTGGCCAACTGGCGAGCAAGAAACACAGAATCAATTTGTATAAATTAAAAACACCTGCAATATTAATGAGATGAATGGTGGTTATTTAATTGTTATGGTATAAAATCATGTGAATTTATAATACCTAACGAAAACAAAAACATAAGACGGCGAATGGAACAAGTTTTGTTGCCAACTTGCGAAATTACAAAAAATCTGATTATTCAAGGTTAGGAAAGTTACCTGGACACAAAATGTTCACCTTTAAACCTTTAAGCATAGTGTGACTAATAAATCTCCTTGGGTATTTCAAGTAACGCTGCTTCCTCGGTTATTTTAATAACGTGACGCGGACGGGAACCTATTTTATACCTAAGTCTCGATGTTTTTTGGTCACTTTTGCCTAAAAATACGGTCATAACGTAAGTTTAGACTTCAGAGATCGATACTGTCCTCTCTTTGTCCTATTACAGCGTCTTGGTATTATTTCTGTCTTGACACTGTTTATATAGGGTCTAACTATTCATACACGAAATATTTTCAGGGAATCATCTAACGGTTATAACAAAGCCATTTCAAGTGATTTTTTTTTTATCTGAGTATATTTTTTTTTATAAAAAATAAATAATTAAAAATTACTTGACCCACAAAATAAATACTGGCTCCTTATTTTTAAGCATCCATTACGGTAGTTTACTACGTCGTATTTACCTACTGTCTACTGTTAGAATATAGGAGTAAAGGTTTATGCAAAAAGTCTCAAAAAAATTTAGAATTATAAAAATTTTGTAAAAATAAAAACCCTCAGATAATTTTTTTTTTCGTTGCTATGGCGACTTTACGACTTATAGAAGTTACTCTTAAAATATTTCGTGTATGAAAAGATAGACCTTATAGTGTTACTTATTAATACGTGTTAGTCGGAATCTGATACTGACCAACCAATCTTCTGTATTCCAGGGTCGGGATGCGACACCATACCTTGAAAGAAATCGTGTTGGTCGAGACGCGATAGACTCAGCAGCAGCGCTCACTGACATGGGCAAGTATCTGTTCAGGGAGCGACGTTTGCCAGTCTACGACATCGCTGTTGCCATCACCAAGTGAGTTCATAACTGGTATTCATAAATTGTGTCTTAAGATGAAAAACGGCATTATTGGTAATGCATAGTCATTTTAAATATTGTTAAAATCGGTCATGAGGATCATAAGGATGTGCCGGTGTCAATTATTATCAATTATTTTTTTTTTAAATAATGCCTACCCTTGCTAAAGGGTCGGATCAGTGATCGCAGTATGGCGGACTCCTGCCAATCCTTCTACAATAATCCTTCTTACGTACCTAATGTTGAAATCCTAGCAACAAAACGTAGAAAGAATAATACTTCTACAATGTTTTGTAGGTCGACTATGTCGTCAGTCATACATCATGGCAGTGTTTCTTAATATTTTGTAGCGATAATCTGTTTGTTGCACATAATTATTGTGATTTGTTTAAAAAGTTTTAAATTTAAATAAATTATGGATTTCTACCTACAACAGAGAATAGAAAATTAAAAATATCTAGCCTTCCAAGTTGTTAGAGTCATTACCAGTTTTGAAATACAATTAATAAAATTGTGGAGAACTATTTCAAAACTGTGTGATCACACTATCTCGTGTGAACATTATAACTATTCAAATTTTATTGCACTCAAATACACGCAAAGACAACTTTATGCAAAACAGATAATTATATTACTCAACAAACTTTGTTTTCAATTTGAATACAACAAATCTGTAGAATTGTCTAGTTTTAAGTGATAATAAAAGTTGCATTGCCTTGATAGTTTGTAATGTAACAGATTTTTAAAAATCTTTATTGAAAAATTAAAAATTTTCCTGTGTGTCATTACGAGGCCCTGTGTTCTATTTACACTCAACAGCATTTTATAATTTTAATTTTATTGTCCTTGCAACACTTACAGGACAAGAGGTAAGATGGTAAGTATATCCACGCTTTCAAATCATAATTTAGCGCCATTATTCAAAGTAATTACTGTATAAAGTACGGACTATGGTCTCGATATAGTTGTAAGTCCAGATAAGGTGACGGTCAAGGATAAATTATGAAGACGACGAAACTAATTTGACCAACAGGTATGACATGTGCCGACGTCGCAAGGGTGGTCGCTGTACAAAAGGCACCGCTGGTAAATTAAATTTTAAAACAAGCGTTCATTAGGATGGTGTTGTCAAACGGCGCGGCATTAACCGAGGCTTAAGAGTGAAACATTAATTACTTGCTTCATTATTATTATTTATGAGGTAAAGGATTTGGTAATGGCGCTGAATATTAAAAAAAAGTTACACTATACAATAGTCGCTTGCACAAGACGAAGTTCTTGTATGAGAACATTTCAGTTTTATTTCATTTCGTACAAGGAATGAGGTGAACCAAAAAAGTTCACGACGAGCCGTCGTAGGTTTCTGTAGAATAACAGGAAAATTAAAATCTTATTGAGTTTTATTCTTTCCATACAATTTCAGACTAGACATGTGCAGAAGACAATTTCCGAACGATGCGTGCAATAGAGGGACAGCAGGTAGGCGTGTTACAGAGATCTTACATTTTCCAAAAGCACGCCTTTTTCATCAAAGTCCCTCACCTATATGTTCACGATTATACACTATGGATCCATATTCCACTTGAATACCTTTACCCAATTCCGTGTTGTCATATTCGCACCTTGTGAATAATATTCTGTCTTTTCTGCAATTATTTTCTTCTAGATACATTGTAAATCTTTGTGAATGCATCATTTTAGATATCTATCTAGATGACGTTGTAAATATTAATCTTCTTTCATTTTATGTAGTTTGATCATAAAAAGTTTATTGTATTTTATTATGTCTACGTTGTCTCTCTCTACTTATTCTTAATAATTTTGACTAAAATATTTAAGCGTTTATTTTCATCATCATGTATTGTTTTCTAGATACTATCTGACTTCATCGTCATTTAAAATGACGCCAGAGTACGTAAAATAACAAAGTTATAATTTAGGCATGGACTGCTTTCTAAAAATCAATTAATAGCATGTATGTACTTTATTTCTGTAGTTATTGAATGTTTGCTTCCATTCTGATAATTTGTATATCTTGAAACATGATAATGTAATAAAATCAAACTATATTTTCATGTTCTGGAGCCATACAAGTAATAATATCGATTTAGTCATATTCACAATCGACTTACTAATACGTGGCTGAATAAAAATTGATTGCTTCACGTCACTAACGTGATTTGATGTCAAAAATTTCGCAAACGCCAATTTGCAGTTAGGCGCGGGAAAATTTAATATATTGAGCTTCTTGCTTCTACTTTATATTTTCTTAAATAAATACAAGTTGCTTGTTTGATTAAGCTCTTTTAGGTAATATGCACTGTTTCTAATCTTATTTGCATGCTTTTTAAAATGGTTCAAGACTAATAATGACGGTGACGACGATAACAAAATTAACACTAACTCGATGACTACCTATAACGCTTCTGCATGTTATTTAAGTTTGCAATGCATGTTTTTTGTCTCCTTTTTATCCTCAACACTTCACTGTGAGTATTTTGAGCATTTTATTTAAGTATTTTTGTGTCTTCTCACCTTTTTCACGCATCGACCATCGAACTGTAAGTAGCCTAGCTTTATGAATATTTATATCCTCTTTTTACCTGAAACTCCTTAGTCCTACGATCACGCATTCATTTGAAAGTTCTATTCTTACCTACTTTATTTAATTTGTACTCTGAATTGACCTCTAAATAATTACTTTTCAAAACTTAAACATTTGATACCTAAGTTCCTAAAATCTGGACTTGTAAAACGGCTCTGTGCCAATCAAATTCAGTTAAATTCAATTTAAACCAATAAAATTGTTTTTTTTATGCAAAATTCTTACACTTCATTTTAATGCAAAGGTTTTGCGTACGTCGGCGGCGCTTGCGTGGTGAACAAGAGACTCGAGAAGGTGAACTCAGTCGCCATCATTGAAGATACCGGTGGCTTCTCCGGTATCATCGTTGCTGCTCACGAAGTCGGGCATTTGTAAGTATTTCTACCAAATTCATATTCTATTTTCTAGTGTTTCATTTTTAATCGGAGTAGGTGTCCCAAATTGCATATAAATTATGTCGTTAGTCTTACTTTTACCCCTTGTTGCTGAAATCTCTACCTCATGTCTGATGATAGAGTTACCTACAACTCTATTGATAAATCTGTTGAGCTAGTTATTGGTTGGCTAAAAATAGCAACATTTAATTTTATTTTCATAGTACCTATCTACTCAGACATTAGACACAGCAGCATTCGCTTTCAAAAATTTAAAGTCACCTACTGTTTTTATTCTACTTAGAGCAAATACAAACATGGCCGATAACTATAAAAGCCTTCTCAGTATTATAGGTACATATCCTCTATTTTGCCATAGCAATCTAAAGTTATCACCAGTCGCCAACTAAAATCATATTATCAGCAATCACCAACTATAACCATATCCCCTCGCCTCCCAGGCTAGGAGCAGTCCACGACGGCAGCCCCCCGCCGTCGTACCTGGGCGGGCCGGGCGCGGAGAAGTGCCGCTGGGAGGACGGCTACATCATGTCGGACTTGCGACACACCGAGAAGGGATTCCGGTGGTCCCCCTGCAGCGTGCAGAGTTTCCATCATTTCTTGAAGTGAGTAGAGAAATTGAGAGCGTTAATGTGATTTATTATTGATGTGTTAGTTTGTTTTATTGTGGAGGTAGTCGCTGTTACTAATGAGAGTGTAGCTGTTACAGATGTGGCAGTTACTATAGCAACTGTTTTAAGGTGAAAGTACAGGGTAGCCCGCGAAATTTAAATTTTCTTACGTTTTTTGCAATTTGCAGGTCAGTGCCAGGCTGTATATTAATTAAATTATGACTCGCGACCGTAACAAATATGGTTTTACTGTGTCATTATCATTAAAATCATCAATACAATCCTCTAAGTTCATTTAATCCAATTGAATGACTTTTTCATGAAATCATTCAGTCATTTAATGGGATTAAATAAAATAAAACGTGAAAAGACATGAATTACTTGGGCTACTCTGGCGCTTCCACCTTAAATAAAATTATTTGACTGTCACGTCTTTACTATTCATAGTCATGTTCTCTAGTAATTAAATATGTATCAAAGTCTAGTCCTAACACTTTATTTTCATACCTAGTCTATGGACTAACATAAACATTTTGTGTTCCAGCGGCGACACAGCGACTTGCCTATACAACTCGCCGCACGAAGACGACTCTCTACCGCGAGTGTTGCCCGGACGTCTGTTGACGTTAGACGCGCAGTGCCGGAAGGATAGAGGGACGAGGTAAGCCATTGTTGTATGGGGTCTATGATCTATCAGGCATTATAATCTCGTTTTCTTCTGATCGCTTTCAGTTCGTTAGATCATCTTCAAAATCCTCTCCATCTTTTCACATATGGTCGCTGCCTATGTCGAAGGAGGTCTACGTCCAGCTATGGAATGATCCTGTTCTGTTTAATTTTTTTTTTTTTGATTGTAGCAATACTGTGTAGTCACATACTATATGTCCGCCGTTGGTCCCGACTGTCATTTGTAGATCTTTGACAGTCGTTACAGGTAGTCAGTCAGTGGCCTGAAATTCAAAAACCAGTCTTACCAAGGTGTATCGTATTACTCAGTACTAACTGGGTTTTGGAGGTCTGATAGGCAGTGGGTCCATATAAAATACTGATGTTCAGCTGCATCCTGTTAGACTGTAAGCCGACCCCAACATAGTTGGGAGAAGGTTAGGCAGATGATAATGATGACTGTGTAGTCACATAATTCCCTTCCATTTTCAGCGCATGTTTCAAGGACGAGCGAGTGTGCGCTCAGCTGTTCTGTTTCGACGCGGCGAGCGGGTACTGCGTCGCGTACAGACCAGCCGCTGAAGGGTCGCCTTGTGGCGATGGACAGGTAGACTTCATCACTTAATTTATTATCATCATAATTGTATGCGGAGGAGACGGCTATTGCTGGATAATATGCTAAGACCAAGCGTTGCCAGGATCGCACTGTTAATATTAAGAACGAATGTTTTGTTTCACATAGTCCAAGATATAAGTTAGATGGATCATCTATCTAGCTATAAATATATTCCTATATCCTTGCCAAACACTCACTTCTAAGTACACACAACTACGGACTTATCCATTAGACACTTGGAAAATATTAGTAGGTAAACTAACCTTCAGACCGATTTGTGTGATCCAATTGAACTTGTAACTGAAACTATTATTTTAACATATTCTATTACAATTACTGTGATAATGTGTTCTTCTTCCAGTATTGTATAAACGGGCGGTGTATAACCGAACACGAGAACATAATCCCCGACTATTCGCAACACACGCCGAGCTACGTGCGTCCTGAAACGAGCCCGTTCTTCGGAAACATTACCAGGTGTGTAACATTATGATAGGGATAGTTAGCATTATCTGTGGGATAGTTGATATTAACATTGTGATAGTGGATATACATTGTGATAGTTGATGTTATCAGTGTGATAGTTGATATTATCATTGCGATAGTTGATATTATCTTTGCGATAGTTGATATACATTGTGATACTTGATATACATTGTGATACTTGATGTTATCAGTGTGATAGTTGATGTTATCAGTGTGATAGTTGATATTATCAGTGTGATAGTTGATATTATCAGTGTGATAGTTGATATTATCGACATGATAGTTGATATTATAATTTTAATCATGTTATTATCACTGTGATAGTTACTTCTACAGTCGTGATATTTAAAATGAACATTATTTTAAGAGAGATTTTATTTTTTCGTAGGTAGTTATGTTTGTTTAATGTATTTAATGATGTTTTTTTTAGTAATAAGCAACTCTAATTTAGAAAACCTTTTTAAGATTATGGCTAAATAAATATTAAGTAAATATTTATACAACCATACCACGCACACCAACGCAATATCGCCACAGCACTGGCCCAGCCAATGAGAACACAGCACATTCTCATTGCAACCAGCCTGTGTACAGACAGGGGCACACATTACTAATACTGTATTTCTTTAACACGTAGTAACGATGGAACAACACAGCCGTACGTAGCTAGTACTTCGGCGCCACCCGCACAAACCCCAAAATACTATCAAAAGAGCACAGCATACACTACAAAATCAACAACTACAACAAAAATTACTACAACGACAACAACAACAGAGAAACCATACTTCCAGTTTACAACAAGAAAACCTTACCAATACTTCACTCAAAAAACCACGACGACAACACAACGGCCAAGTTCGAGCGTCACATACCCACCTTCCATAAACAAATACTCGATCACATCAACGAAATCTCCTTACGATTTCAAAGACTTCACTACAAAACCATCGACAACAGTTGCACAGTCACTGAGCACAGAGAAAAGAGGTTTCTATAACAAGGAGGATTTCGATGGCTTCTTTAGAAGGTCGACGACAAAGAGTCCTTACCAAGACAAGAGTATTAAACCCGTATTTAAGATCGGGACGTATTACTCTCAAGCGAAGTCGAGTGATAATTCTATACGACCCGATGCGAATTCTCAGCAAGTACAAATAGAGCCGGCGAGGTTCATGTTTTCCTATCGAAGGAACCAGACGAGCGGCGAGTTAATTCGACAATAGGTTGCCAATTATTGGTAAGGATGGACGATGGATGATCATTCTCTTTCATACGTCGACATCGATCTCTTATTTCATGTCTTGACTTCCGAATTTTGTCATTGATTGTATTTAGTTCATAGAGATACCTAGACAGTTTCCTTTTAAAAAGGGTCACGGACGCAGTTAATATTATGAATTGTCACTTTGTGACCATTTTACGAATTGTAACGTAATTCATAATACTATCCTATTATGATTCTGTTAAAGAGGGGCCATTTTGGACCCCCTGTTGCCTGATTCACTACTACACCTTCAGATAACTTATCCGTAATGCAAATTGTTCATTTTCTTTTATAAATCTTTTGAAAAGATTGAGAAACAGCCAAAATAAATCATCAGAAAATATATAATACAAGCTATGGTGATGAATACATCTTAAAATTACAACAAAAAATGCATATTCCTAAGTCTTGACTCTAAAACATGATCTGGAATGACATCATATTATGTACATAAATACTTCTACATACATATCAAATATCTTCCACAACCTACTTCAAACATTATGGGAACATTACCTACATCTACATTGTACATATACCTACTCTTATTTCTAAGTTTTTGTGCCATATATCTTATGTTAATAATATTACTCACTTTTAATCATAAGCATGTGTTTTCAGTCTTTATTTAGGATTTAATCCTGAATATCATACCTATGATTTGTATTACTGAAAAAATCTATTACTATTGTATACAATTTTCGATATCATTTTCTTCTAATATCGCTGTTTAAAAATTTACAGTCATATTTAATCAGTTATTTTTTCTAACAGCCGCCATTAACGATAAGAGCGGGCCGAGCCTTGAAGACTGTCTCACTGGAGCGACGCGACTTGCCCCCACGACCCTCGCACGGCGACTACCGCCCGCACAGGGCACAGGGCAGTCCCCCTCCAGTCTCAAACACATTACAGATTGTGAACCGCACACTACCCGACAACGAATATCCCCTCGGCAATTCGTATAATTTTAAATATCCATTGTGTAATACTCGATAGGTAATCTCGAAAATAATCGTATCTGTAAGTAATAGTAATAAAAACAAGCAGACCGTTATTTGCTTGGTTTTATTCCGAACATCCAACTGGTAATAAGTAGATGCGGGAGTGTGCGTAGTGTGTGTGAAGTAAATTGTGTCCGAAGACAATGCTTTATGAAAGTGTCGGACACGGTTCCGTGAGTGATATTACAATGTGATTGTGTTATTAATGAACTTATAAGTACACTAGAATATTAGAAACGTTAGGAACAGAATAGTCCCAAGTGTTCTGCGGTCTTGGACAACGAGAAATACTCTTAGGTTTGAGTTAAAAAGGTTGTAAAATATCATCAATGTTACATAAAAGAAACTGCCACGAAGTGCCTTTTATACAGTAAATATTAAGAAATGTTAAAAATAAGATTTATTTTTTTATTTTATTTTTTGTTTTTAAAACTGACTTCAAGAGCGACTGGTTCGCGGTCTTCTGAAATTAGGTTTATTTTCTTATTTTTTAAGTAAATTTTACATTTTACAAAACTTCAATTGGTTTTTTTGTTCTTATGAAAAATTCAATTTTGTTATAATTTAAGCTGTTTTTAATGTCTAAAATTATTTATGAAGAGATATTAAATCTATAATAAAGTTACCAATAGTGTAAAAAACTTTACAGTTAATTTCGGTTCAGTATGGAACATGCCTAGGAGATCAGTGATATTGTAACTTTGACATCACTTGCCGTTGATATAACTATTTATTGTATTCAAATTATTTATGTATAAAATCCCTTTTTCCTCCAAAACTTTCTAAATTTTAAGGAAAAAATATAGAAAATAATGAATACGGAATTATGTTGTTTTACTTTTACCCTTCTGAATTTCTACCACTTGACACCAAGTACCTACTACCGATTTAGTTTAGTAACATGGCAACACATTTACAAGAGATACCCACTCGCTTTTAAACAAAACCTAATATTTTTCAGAAAAAACATTAAATAAAACAATATCTTCCCAACACCTTTTATTTTGCCACCTTTTATAAAAACACATTTAACTTCAACTAAGTTTACTTTGTCATAAATAAAGTAGTTTACTCAACGCAAAAAAATGAACACAAATATTGCACCACGAATTGTGCGGCCACCTTACACGCAATACAAAATATACAAAAAAATCATCATACTTTTAAAATAAAAGCTTTTCAATGCACTATGTATACTTCACTGTATCGAGTTCTTCACTGCAAATTGAAAAATGAAATATAGCAGCCATTAAAGAAATACAAACAAATGGAGAACTTTTGACTTTTACAGATTAGTTTGAAAATGGAACAAAATAACATTCCTTCAACCTATTTATGTAATTCACACTTTCACTTAAACTAAAGAACCAATTTATTTTCACTTGAGGAACTTTTTTCTGGGTTTTATATAAAACGATTGCCCAATGAGTTACTAAATAAAAAGGTTCTTTCCATAATTACCCTTTGGTGGCTACCGGGGAATTGACACCAACGTGTTTGAATACAATCTTGGCGATCATACCGACAGACATACAGAACACAAGACCTGCTGGCATGAACTTCCTGCCATTGTAATACCTGAAATTAAAAAAAAAAAATATATTGATTCACATTTTCTTTGACAAAACTTCATGTGGAAATCCAGGTGCAGTTGGTTGCAGTCCTGCAGAACGAAAATGTTATTGCCTCGAGGTTGAGTATCGTATACATAAACTGAAAATTAAAAGGGGCTCCCTGTAATCTTTAATTTATCATTTTTATAGCAGCAACAGAAATACACATACTGTGACAATTTGAATTGTCTACCTATTACGGATAATATGATACAGCCCGGAGCACGCCAAAGTATACCTAAGTTGCTTGGCTGTTTAGCTTCGAAAATATTGAGTCGCTGAGAGATCTCAGTGACTTTCATGTGGATAGTAAGCAAGGGTACGCAATGATTAAGGATTATAATTACCTGTATCCCATAAGACCTCCGAGAGCCGATGTGGTTCCTAACATAAGTGTGTAGTTTGAGGGGTCCTGACTCAGCTGGTAAGCTCCAATTCCTGGAAATACGACACAAATTGTTAATTAGATAAGCGTTTTGTTTTTGTAGGGTGCATGTTTTTGGAAGCATTTTTGGGCCCAATTGATCAGAGAAGACCGGGTGGTCTTATAAGGAGTGAAAATTTTGGAATAGTATTCTACTCTTTGTGTGGAAAGCTATGTGAGACACCATTTTGCCTAGCAGTGGGACAATACAAGTTGAATAAAGAAAAATCATTTCAATTCAAATTAGCAAGTTTGAAGTTTCATTTATATCAAAGTATATTATAACTGAATGAGTGTGTTATCTTACCCAAAATTGAACCGAATATAAGGCCAGCTCCCAAAGAAGGTACGGATCCTGAGAAAAAAAAATTGTTTTTAATTTTTTATCATATATTCTTTTTTTTTTTTAATTCTTCTTGTTTTCAAATAAATAAAATCCAAGTTTGAAAAAGGAAGACTGAAATTCAAAATATAGTTTTAAGTGAATTTAAACTCATTGTGCTGAGCCAAACTTTGATAATTGAACGGTGCTCTTATACATACGCATTGTAGGCTATCACATTGTGTTAGTGAAAATTGTTATCAGAGTATTCCACAAAATTATATGGATAGTAGTGATTACATAGCATCAATACTTCACTTGAAAACTGTACATTTTTCAATACAGTATGTGCGGGGAATTAATAAAATAGTAATGGTAATTATAATCAAACAATATTATACTTGTCAGTCAATTGTAAACTTCATTTTCATGCAGATGGTGGCCATAATGTAAACACGGCCATTCAATTTAAATACAATAGCACAGTGCAATAGTGTAGTGTGTGTGTGAGTGTGTGTGTATCGGGAGCTCAAAATAATGAACAATCATGGAAGATATCCCATAAGTGACAGTATAAGTTTAATACAATAGTGTTTTTGAAGATAAAACCTACATCATCATCATCATCATTTCAGCCGAAAGACGTCCACTGCTGGACATAGGCCTCCCCCAAATGTCGCCACATTGACCGATCCCGTGCGTCTTGCATCCAGCGGATCCCCGCAACCTTTACCAGGTCATCGGTCCACCTAGTGGGAGGCCTTCCAACGCAACGTCTTCCAGTTCGCGGTAAAAACAAATAAAACCTACACATGGACATAATTCAGTGTCTGTTATGTCTTTATCTTGTAGTTAATTCACTATCATTTGAACTTGTCACTTAATAAAAAAACCTATTAAATCGAAATTTTTTGAATAGGTACCTACTTTACAGGTTCAATGACAACATTAATAATTCTTTAAGTGTGTTAGGAAAACATAAACAGAAATAATGTAGGTATGGGTAGCCAAAGTCATGGAAGGTTCCAGTATAATTCAGAAATACTTGAGTAATACGCCAGAAAGAAGATCCTGGTTGTTTTCGATTTGAAAGAATGTAATCAAAATTCAAGTTTTTCGATTAAATTGATTATAAATTCCCCTTTGCTTTTTCTGAAGAGGCCAGCATGGTTCATGTCTGTGATATCATTCTAGCAATGCTGAAAATAGCATCTCAATTTTCAAGTATCATTACACATTTGCATTATCATACATCACACACACAACACACACATACATTCACACACATTCATATACACACCTATTCATATACACACCCATTCACATACATTAATTTATTATTTTATTTGTTATTTCGCATTTATCTTTTAATACAAATCTTTGATAACAGTAACACTGCGATTGTTATCAATAGGTAGCGAATAATTTTGCTGCTACTGCACCAATCAAACATGCTTTGAAAAAATGTTAAAAAAAATACAAATAAGTATTACAGGCACAAAATTTTATCAAGAAAGCATGAGTAGCCACTTATGATTGGGTTAACATATCCGCTTCCGCCTATTGGCTAGGCCGAATTTACGTAAAGAAGATAGATACAATAGGTACTTATCAAATTGATTTTGGACTATTACATAAAAGATAATGGTACACATTTTGAATCTATATACTTTACGGCCTAATTTACAAATTATTGCGCATATCTACTTGTAGTTCCATTCATAGTTACATTTGTTTTTTTTTTATTAAGCGAATCAATAAAAAATGTAAAGATAACTAACCTGCTTTAGCATAACCCATAATTCCACCCGCAGCAACCGAAGCGGCGTAAGCAAAACTTATAATATCGACGCCCATTTTTATTTTTATACTTAACTCAAACAATAAGTACTTTTCGTGTAAATAAAATCTAAATAAAGTCAACCGAATACGTGCTTTCAGCCAGTTGAGTTGAAGTTTCTTTCTGTTCAGATATCAGATTCAGCTTGTCATTTTGACTTTGTCACGCACGGTTGTCAATTTGCAGTTGACAGCTATATTTGTAGAGGCGTTCTATTTCAATTAGCAAGAATTTTAGTTTGTTTGATTTACAAGTTCCAATAATTAAAATTTAAGATAATATAAATTATTTTGTTCAACATACAGCCTGACACTGCCCTGTAAGTTGCAAAAACGTAATAAAATTGAAATTTCGCGGACTGCCCTAACAGGTTGTACAAGACAGCAACTGCTTAGCTATGTATAATTCTCCAACATAAATCTACTTATTTTACATACAAATAAACTCACGCCTTTTTCTCATGGGGGTAGACAGGAACAACGGAATGCTTAGCTGCTTCCTGCTGTGATCCTTGTATCTACTTTTGGCTCGGCTACGTTCATACATCTGGTGGTAAAGATTGTATGCACTCGAGCTTAAAAATAAATAAATAAAATAAAATATGGGGTTGCACCTTGAGAAAACACTTCGATTGATCAGATACTGTAATGTAAAGCTAGTACCACACTACATCATGGACTACTTTTATTAGTAATGTGTAAAATATACCTTAGAAGCCTTCAAGCTTCAACTGTCAAAATGTCATTTATGTCATTCTTAAAAAGTTTTGACATTTCATTCGTGATAGAATATTTATCGAGAAATATGAAAATTCCTTGAAATTCTAGTTTTGCCGACTCACTATTCAAATGCCATATCTTCGGCAGCCTACAAAATAACCTTACAATATGTTGTCTCAACCTTACTGAACGATTTCGTCATACATTGCAATACGTCACAGATATAACTTCTCCAGCTGATTGTGTATAAAAATTATGAGTTTCCGCGTGCAAGGCCAGTATTCAGTCGTTCTTAGTCGCCGATAGCGGTCGGCAGCGCGTTCGCATTTCAAATATTACGCTTGAAGTATTTTTTGTGTGTTATATTGGCCGGTAACCTTGGCTGAGTGTGAGACGGAGTAGCTACCTCGAACAATTAAAAAAGTTAATCTATTAGGTCACGATGTTGAAGAGTGCGTCTAAAGTGACAATTAATACTGGGAATGTGCTGAACTTGATCGATATCAAGAAGAAGGCAGCGCAAAATGTAACAGAGGAGGTTAGTACCTAACTACTTAAATTCCTAGGATAACATAGTATGGTTGGTTGTGTAGCTAGCCAGTAGCTAGTCTGTTGTTACATTTTTACTTACATCACACTGCGGCTACTCAAGTGCTATGTGTGGCTATGTTATCATCATCAAAAATACTATATTTAATCAAGATTGAGATAATTCCTATATCTTAAGATCTATTTGACTTAACATCGTGCTCTTATCCTTATTCATGTTTTTTTAATGATGTGTATTTTTACTGCAAAGTACACTACACTTAGTCAGTCGCATTTCACTGATGCTTACTAAGCTCTATTCTATTTTTGAAACCATTCTTGAGTTTAGCACATTCCAAGCTAGAAGGGAAATTTCATAATGAACCATAAATTTCATGTTCCAATGAACCCAGTTAATTGAGATTAATGTGGAAGTAAAACAATGTTAATTATTACCTATTGTTACTAAGCTTAATGAGATGTGGTGTTAAATACAATACAGATGTCTTCCAATACTGATGGCTGATTATTTTTATATTTTACTAAATATAAATGAATAAAAAATTAAAATGGGTTAAACTACTTCTTAACATCATATTATCTTGCCTTGTTGTGAATTTGTTTTAATAGACACACCAAATAAGAACAGCACAAACATACTGCTTATTATTTATGTTAAAGTTACCAAGCTTTAAAGTGAAATAATAAGCTCATTTAACTTAATTGTAATACAATTCTTATCAAGATCAGTAAAAAAATAACTACTAAACTACTAACATACTTTATAAAAACTGAAATTATTATAAAGTTTATTAACTAAAGCACACACATTGAAATAAAAAATGCATCCATATAACAACAAAAAAAAACAACTAAAAATAATATATTTTAAATTCAATTTAAAACAACATCCAACCACCACAATTAACACAACAACAACAACGCACACACACACACACACAAACACACACACACACACACAACAATCACACTCACACTCACACTCACACAATCAATCATACTCTACAATCTACCTGATGAAGATTGTAATAAAGTACTATAAAGTAGATTCCTACACACTACTATCAACTGCTACTAAAACACTACTACTGCTACTACTACACACTACACATACACACACACTACACTACTGCTTGCTACTATTCAATAAAAAGTTATGTTATCCATTATGAAATAAAATATCATTATCATTCATCATAATTGTCCTGTGCTTATCCTTTTTGCATATTTCTCTATTACTGATCATCTCAGCCATCTCCTTTGTAGCCATATCATCCTTCACACAGTCCATCCATCATTTCTTAGAATTTCCACTACTCTTATAGCCAGCCACATTCATACTCAATACTTTCCCAACAACATTTTCCTCATTCCTCCGCATCGCATGCCCATAACATAACAACCGATTCCCACATATTTCAATAAAACATATCTGCAATAATGAATGAACCTTTTATTAATAATTATTGAGATAACAAGCTTCATGTGGTGTGTGTCTATTTCAGTGTACTATGTCATACGTAGGTGGCTAGTATCATGATGACTGGCAAGTTTTAACGTTTTCCTTATCTGAATATCTATATTATCTATAAAGCTGTAATGTAGTTGCTTCCTGAGATTTGTTATGTAATCTGGTATTACATAACAAATATTAGGAAGCAAGTCTCCAAGCTATTACTTCTCCACTACAGGGTAAATGCCTCTTCTCGCCCAAGAGCATGAGAATTTATAGCTTTTTTATGAATAGAATAGATGTTGAACTTCTGAGATAAAATCCTATCAAAGGTTCTTAATTGTTAAAGAGGTTATCATCATCTGCCTAGCCTTTTCCCAACTATGTTGGGGTCGGCTTCCAGTCTAACCGGATGCAGCTAAATACCAGTATTTTACAAGGAGCGACTGCCTGTTTGACCATCCAGTTAGTACTGGTTAATACAAACCCCTTGGTAAGACTGGTTGTCAGACTTTCGGGCCACTGACTATTTGTTAAAGAGGATATAAAGATTTTAATTTCACTTATAATAATATTTATTTGCAGTATTTGATTCCAATCAGCTACATTATTACATTAATTCAGGGTACTCAAAAATAAAACTTATAGTTTGTTTTACCAATTTACTCTATTTTTAATTACAATACCCATTTAAAATTATTTTTAAACTATGGAAGAGGCAGGTACTTAATTTTCGTAGCTGCATCCGGTTAGACTGGAAGCTGACCCCAACGTAGTAGGGAAAAGGCTAGGCAGGTGATGATGTAGTCATCAAATAAAAATGTTTTACTTTAACATAATTTTCCCGACTACTTATGACTTTACGCTTATGTTAATAATAATAAAATGTTTAGTTTGTTTGGATGATTTTACGCTACCAACTGCTGTACTCCATATAATAAGTTATGTAATATTAAATGTTTTAAATTATATAAATAATTATTACATAATCAGGCTATAAAATTCCCACTGGTACACAGGCCCAATGGCGGTTGATAAATGTCATTTGTCTTTGATTTTTTGGATCTAGGACATACTGGTTTTCCTTCATCATTTTGAGAGCAGTTGCAATGAAATAAATGACAAAAATCAACATGTCTGTCGACCGGATTCAAACACAAAACCACTGGTCTTCCACAGCTCCCTCTTGATTCTGAATTGCAATAATTCATCCTGGTTATTTATTTATTTAACACTTCAAGCACAAAAGTACAGAGGCGGACTTAATGCCATAGGCATTTTCTACTAGTCAAACTTTGGGTGATGCAGAGACAAGCAGTGATAGGTGTATATCTGAAAATAATTTGTGTATTTGGTTATAAACTGAAGAGTTTTGAAAATTAAGGAGACTTTACTGTCTTGTTATTAAAGTAGCCTAGCAGAGTTTATTTGCTATTAATAGCAAATAAATGACGAAATATCGTACTTTTGTTTGTACGAGTACGTCGGTTACCTTGTACCAGTTTTTGTGAATGACTTAGTGTTTTTTTTATTGAAGTACAAGTACTTATGATGAAAAATGAGCTGACTTAATAAATACAACATGTTGCATTTTGCGCAAAGAAGGCGTTTAAAAATTTGGACTGCCTCATTTGTGTAGTGCTCCTAATTGCTAGTGCTGAGCACGAGGACTTGGGTTCGATTCCAAGTTCAGGCAGTGTTGGCTTTATCAATCAGGAATTCCGCAGCAACAACTCGGGAGTCTGGATTTGCTCATGGTTGATGGTAAAAGCCACGCCCCGTATTACATGGGACGTTCTTCTTCTTAGCGTGTCGATGCCGGATGGCAATCTAAATTGTGCCTGGAACTAACTCTAACAAAAAAAAAAGTAAAAGAAAAAAAAATAGTAATTATTAAAGTTATGTTAAATGGTTGATCACCTCTGTGGTCGGTCACCCTTCAGGGATTACAGGCGTGATGTTATATGCTATAAAAATTTTGATCTGCGCAATGTAGGATTCGGTCATCGCATTTTTCGCCAGTCATGCTCATACATCTGTCGACCAAAATACTGGTTTAGTTCAAAGAATTCCAAAACGCTTACATAGCATTTTTTACAAATTATAAATCGATGACGTAACGATTACGGTGACTATACTATTTTACTTTATGATCATGCAGTACCTATGTACCTATAATAGTTAGGTAGGTAGGACAAGTTAGTATTCAAATACAAGGAATGACCTTATATTATAGGTATTGCCAAGTAGTGATTCGTCATTCCATATCTTAATAGAACTTGTAAAGTAAGCAAGCATCTTAAATATTATCATTTATTCATACGTTTGAGTCATACAGCATTACACTCGTCCATTATTGATTTATCTACCTATTGCTTGTAAAAAACTAGCTTATCGCAATTCATTGAACTTGAGTAGCACAATAATACTAATCTTTAGATTTTTTGGCCTTTCCGGCATTTATTTAAGCTTTTGCTCGCGGGTTCGTTTCCCAGTAACCCACGGTAGGCCTGCTTTTATTCACTTTCATCTTGCTTGACATTACATTTTACTCCGTATCTACTTGATAGAAGAAAACTTGAATTTTACATGGTGTACTCGTTATCGTGACTATTAGTGAGTAATAGCTTAATAATTTTCTATCTTAATAATGAAAAAACCCGTAATTTTATTGTAGTCCGGGTTTTACCCGGACGCCCTCTAAACTAGGACAAATCCCGGGAATCCCCGGACGGATGGCAGCCTTAACCACTTAACACTCGGGTATACTGTAGGCTCTTCCCGATAGTGAAATACTTTTCGGAATCGGACCAGTACCTAGTTCCGAAGATTCTAGAATCTATATTCTTTATCCTAACTTACAATTATACTTTATAATATTAGTATACCTTTCTAATCGCCTTTAGTCATTCGATAATCAATTACCAGTCTTTTGTCTCCTCTTCTGACGCATTTGGTAAACTTCATTATCCTTCATATCTCTCTTTTACCTACTGGACTTCGGTCTCCAGGACTCTAAACTCTCCAACTACCATCGCCATTGGTCCTTCGAGTCGAGACACGACAACCAGCCTTTATGCCGATTTTAGGCATAAAGTCACCCACCCAGTATTACATCTTCATCTTGTTAATGTTATTCAAGTTCAGGAAAATTGGCAAAGCTTCAAAACGGAAAATCATTTTTTTTGCACATACCTACGTAACGTGTTGTTTCACACCGCTTGCGAAAATCGATAAAAATTACGCAACTATTGAAGTAGCTTACCTGGTGGTAAACAATATCGCATTATGCACTATCTAATCAATTACCAAAGTGATACCGTACTTCCTATAGGTACAGTCGACGTCACGATGGAGTTACAGAGTTTCAATAATATTGGAAGAAACCATCTTATTCTGGTTTTGTTGCCACTGAATTGCGGTCTACTGTACAACCTACAACTTCGGTACAATGATTCGTTTAAAGACCTCATAAGTCATAACTAGGTACTACATTGTTAAAACAAGCACGTACCTAATCAAGTAATGAACTGACAACCATGTAAATATTTTAAACATAACATATTGTTAATGACTTTACTTAAACATAATTCCATTGTCACAAACATGCACATTACACACACACTTTAGCAACTGACACACACAAACACGTTTCACTGTAACTGAATGCTGAAAGGTAACACCGCATTGAATACCTATTTTCACTGAATGAGTTTGTAAACACCATACAAGGCAATGTGCGTATGCGTTATTGTTCGATTTCAGTGACGTAATTTAGACATTTTTCTTCCTTCCTTCAATGAGTTTTGAATCCTAGTTTACTGTTCCGTACTTACGGAAGCAAAGTTTTCCTTAACTATTCGTCCACTCATACTACATATTTATTCAGTTATACAAGGTAATTTTTTCAAAAGATGACACAGTGTGCAGGAAAATAGCTGATATTGATTCGCCATCTTCGAATTCCCAGCCAAACTATATGTCTCGTATAGACAGACAGTCCACCTCTAAACATTTTTACAACTTACATAAAACAAGTTTCGTTTTTTGATTCGGTTAATAGATTGGCAAAGCACCTGAGGGTCCACCTGATCTGACGGCCATCCAGAAGCAAAATCTTTGCCGCCTGCAGACATCCACAAATTTATGCAAAATTTTGCCAATGCCATGACAATAAATAACGTCCGTAGTCGTGCACTGTAATTCTGCTTGACGGGACAAATAAGTATAATCACCCGGACGACCAGGAGCTTACTGTTATTGCCATATATATTCTTGTCACTAACGAACTTTATGTCTCCAGCTTTCAGAAAGCATCAAGTTAACGCTAACAGAATGGGGGACCCAGAACGGTGTTCCCGCGGCCGTCCCCATCCAGAACGGCGTTGGCCCTCCAGGATATCCCCAGACTTCACACCACTATTCCGATTACATGGTGGTGTCAGCATCCACGGCCCCTACTCCTGAAGACGTGATCAAAATCACTAGGCCACACGATGACGTTCAAAACAAAATGGCGGAGGAAGAACGAAAGAATTTGAAGATAGGCGTCAAGATTTTCATAAATGAAGACAGTACTTCGGCGTTAATTGAGTGTTTGGATAATGGTGAGTTTTGTTAGTTTTTTAAACGTTCATCCGCAGATAGAACAGAAACATCCGCCGAAAGTCTGACAACCACTCATTCGAAAGGGTATCGTGTTACCCAGTAACTGGATTTTAGAGATTAGAGAGGTAGTGTCTTCAAGTTATTCAACTGCATCCGGTTAGACTGGATGCCGACTCCAACATAGTTGGGTTTCATTGCTTCTTGGAATCTCCTCAGAAACAAAACGAATATCTTAGTACCAAATGCGCCTTATCGTTTTTTAGTAGCTGCTATATTCCAGTGAGGTGAGGCGTAAAATATTTTTCAATTAGTGTAGTTACGTTTATTGCTCGGGCACACATAAAATAACTTACGAAACTTGATAAATTGTCAATAGAGACGCGCCGTGCCAATGTTTACATTGCTGCGGAAATCACGCCGAAAAAACTAAAAAACGTATCTACATATTCATATCAAGAGCATTTGACAGGATTTTTACGTACTCGTATTGCTGTTTAGAATTATGATACTGGTCCATGAAACGCAACAGACTTTTTCACTATTGGTTTCGCGAGGGGGTGTAAAAAGGTTCATATAATTGAAATTAGAAAGAACAAATTCATCATTTGCGTTGGCTTTTCCCAACTCTGTAGGGGTCGACTTCTAGTCTAACCTAATGCAGCTAAATATCAGTATGTTACATGGAGCGAGTCGCCTATCTGACCCTTACACACAACCCACCTAGCACCCTTAACGACACTCCTTGGTAAAACTGGTTTCCAGAGTTTCGGGTTATTTTAGGGGAATGAACAAATAAACTGCGGAAAAAAACAGTGTGTAATCGAACTAATCAAATTCTATTTGTCATTTACGCACACTATAATCAACCCAAATCTCCCGTGTCAGTGTTGTGCTAAAATATGACAAGTTACTTTTGCGATAGGTATCTATTCGATTGCTTATTAGGGTTCCGTACCCCAACGGTAACCAACGGGACCTTATTACTAAGCCTCCGCTGCCCGTCCGTCTGTCTGTCAGCGGGATGTATCTCATGATCCGTAATAGGTGGACAGTTGAAATTTTCACAGAATGTGTTGTTGGCGCTAGCCCGCTATAACAACAAATAATAAGTCCGACTCGCACTTGGCCGGTTTTCATTATCAACTGAACTGTAATAAGTTAACACGGAAAGAGTTCTGTTATCAACAAATCAGTTCTGATTACTGCCAGCTAATTAAGATCTTGTGTCTGATTTGTGTTGCCATCACGTTTTTGACGGTCAAAGCGGCGTGGGTGTTGTAGGTTTTAGGTATCAATGATAAGTGATGTTCATTTTGCAAATAGGTTTTTACAAAAACTGTTACACGTAATTTTTTTTTTTTTAAATTGATGGGGCCGGTGTTTCGTACCTGACTACTCTGAGAAGAAACAGCCGAACCAAACTCAGAGGTCATAGTCTCTTTTAAGGTCCAAACATAATCTTGGTCAACTCACACGACGACTATGCAGATTAGTTTCTGAGCTGGTCTTTTGAAGAGAGAACCCCACAGATTTGCAAGCATTTGTCAAATGTCGTGTAGTTCGACTCAACTCAAGGAGCTTAACGACATAACATTATTGGTTTATGTTGGTTTGTCGTAACCCATTATTCATAGTCTATCAGGGTCTTATAATAATGGAACACACCTAGTTTGCCTGCTGTAAGTTTGCTAGTTTGCTTTGCTGCTGGAAACTATGTTAGGATGAGGTTTTAAAACTACAGTCTGGTCAATGTGGCACAGCGATTCGGCTGGTTGCGGTTTGCGGTTAGGGTCGCAATAAATTTCTGGAGACTTCTAAAGAATATTAAATGCAGTCATATACTAACCGTTTCTATCTGAAATAGAGCGGTTATTTAGTCCTTCGAAATAGGGGTCTAAAGACCTGATTTTGTCACTTTTTAGTTTCAAGAATGATTTATTGCAAGATGTTTTGATATGGAAAGAAAAATTCGAGAGCGATTTCGAGAGCTGTGAGCAGAGTGCGATGGTCTAATTGGTTAAGACGTCCGGTGTACTGAATCGGAAGGTCACAGGTTCAAACCATGCTCGCACTCGAATTTTTTTCTTTCCATATCAAAACAGCTGTATTCTCTACGCAGGGTTTGCGTATAAAAATATAAAAAAAATATTGCAAGAGTTTACAAATGATGCGAATATTTTATTACCGCGTATGATATTCAGGATTCATATAACGAGGTTTCTTATAAAATTAACACATAATTTTGCCCATCCTTAGCAACCCTGACATCTGTAAACGACTGAAATTTACCACCCAATTAACTAATTGCTCAAGTTTTTCATCGATTTCAAAATACGACGCAACTCATGTAGGTCCTACCTACCTAGCCATAATATTATGATTAAACAGTAGTCTCTGTATTCCAACTATGTTGATAACTTACGTTGCTTAGTAATATAATAGTATTTTTTCCGGCGATGACGTCATCCGTCAGTTATACTTTACGACAGTTTTGATCGTTCAGGTGTTTCTCTTCGTGTTTTGTGTTTTTCGGTTCATTTATTACTACCTAACTACGGTCCCTGAGATGCGCGATGCAAGAGACGTGTTAACTCTCGTCAGCGAGGGCAGGATTGCTGAGAACTCTCGACGCATCACCACAACCCTCCCAAGCAGTGGGCCAGCTCTGTGCAGCTGCCTTAGGCACCGTCTCAATTAGGCCGTAGCCTTCAAATTTTTCCACAACGTTTAAAAATTCATTCAGCGCCAAGTCCATCAAACCTAACCAATAAACTGACTTTTTTCTTTTCTGTCATCTTTGTATTTACTGTACCTACTGTTGTTGCAAGTGTTTTTTCTGTACTATTTTTGGTTTTTTTTATGTTATAATTTAGTTTTTTTGGCATGCTGTCTCTATCGCATCATATTGTCGCATCGTATTGTGTATTGTTGTATTGTATTGCTGTTATGCTTGTATCATATTGCTTGTATTGTTAGGATAAACAGTGTAGCAATTGTAGATAATCCAATAAATAAATAAAATAAAATTTAATAAAATAAAAATTAATCTAAAAGTAAAGCTGAACTTTTTGCTGCTGCCCGTTTCCATCGAATTTTGGAAGAAACTGATCACTGAAACATGTTTTTGATAAAATGTTATCTGTCATATTCATGAAACGACGCATTAATGAAACTATTTAATGTTTATTATGAGGTGATAACTTTTGACCACAACTGGACTACACCAGAATTTTCCAATTCTTATTATAAATTTTAAAAAAAGAAACGTCTACACTATTCGATGGACTTGATACGAGAAATTAGACAAAACGGAACTATCAACCCTAATAAAGTAAATACAGGTCTTGTTATCAGTTAGTTAGGTATAAACACTAGGTCTATGAAACAATGATTATGATATGGTTATCTAAATGATTACGTTTAACCTAGGTACCTACTTAGTAAAGTTTGATCAGTACCTCCCTGCATAGTACGAAAATAAACTGCAAAAACAATGATTAATTTGAATGTCTTATTGATGATGTTCCTCATAAAACGTCAGGTGCTTAGTACGCATGTCCAAAAATCAAAAATTCCAAGACTTGTGACATCTACCAACTCACACAGGACCCGCGTGGTGGCTTTTTTTGTACTAAATAGGCTTGCGGTTGGCCGCAACTCGCCTGATGTGAACCGATGACGCGGCGTAGGGTGGAGCACGCTTGCCTAGAAGAAACCGATTCACTCGATCGAAGACATCTAGATTATAAAGATTGTGAAACAGAAGCTGGTAGTGAATTCCAAAGACTGGCGGTTCGCACAATAAATGTGGAAGCGTAGGGCCTTGTTCGGGTATTATGGCTCACTTTGGTCACAGCGAGAGGGTCTGTGTCCCATCTCAGCTATTGAAACATTTTAGGCAGATTCTGCTATACTAGAACCATCACCAAGATTGACAAATTCATCCATCACACACACACAACACACACATACACATATACATTCATCCATCGTCCTTGCGGAGAGTGTACAGCAGAAATCTTAGAACAAAATCGCAGATAAAAATGGGCGTGTTGCACTGAAGCTCTTACTCCGATAAAGAACTATAAAATGATGAACTATGACGTCACACATGTAGGTACCTCCATCTAATCTTTTATTTATGTAACATGTAAATTATGCGTGGCGGCGAACAAGGCATGTATAGTAAACATGATGAGTTATAGTGAACTTAACTTATTATTAATAGTTGGTTTGGAAGTGGAAATAAACTTCGTTGATGAGTGGATATAAAAGCTAGCGTGTCGATGACATTTTATGGAGTCGTTCCTTCTTTTTAACCCACTGCCAAAAAGAAGAAGGTTCTGTGTTTGTGGACCTGTATTTTCTTTTGTTCTCGTATTCGAGTAACCTTACCTGTTTAAGAACTGCAAGGTCAAACTAAATTAGCTAGCGACACTTCACAGATGTTATGGCTATCCATTTATAAACATCATAAAATAACCTCGCCTCGTGTACTACTTTACATTCAGACAATATGTAGGTATTTCATAATAATATTGCAAAAAAATTAAACACATTCACTCTTTCTACTCGGGCTTTCCAGTCTTGGATATTTGCAGGGATATAAAACATTAGATCGACTTTTATTTTTACATGAACTTTCCTGTTGGAAACTCCTATATGCAAAATGATTACCTTCCTCGTTTTCTATTGATTTTTCTTCGTCACTGTATTAATAAAGCTTCTATTTAAATATGTATAAGGATAAAGCTTTTTGACCTTGGGGTTTAAGATGACGAGTATACGCAGTGGAAAGATGGAGTTTCTTGCCCGTTCTTCTCCATAGAGAAGGTTACGTTAGGGAATGGGCAACTACAGTACTTTCACAGTTTTTGTGCCTTGTGACTGGGACTGTAGCTATATTTCATTGTTGTCTTTGTTTCGACAATTCAAAAGTGCCTGTAACTGGCCTACTTGAAATAAATGCTTTGATTTTGATTTTGAAGGGACACCGACGCGAAAACAGTTACCACGTATTCAGTACATCATTCTGAGCCCCCACATGAAAATTTTTCATCGGTTATTTAAAAAAAATCTGCTGTTCCATACATTTTGACCGTGTAGGTATTGCACTTGTAGGAAACAGCTGTTTTTTTTTAATAGCCCACATAGATATTTTTCAAATAAATAATTAAAAATAAAGTACAAAAATCTCTCTCTCCGAATGATGTACTGAACACGTGGTAACCGTTTTTGGGTAGGTGTCCCTTTCACCCCGTATTTTTTGGTTTAGGCATGTCTTGAGTCTTAGTCCTATTAGCAGCTCGAAATTCAGGCAGAGAGGGGATCGTCTGACGAACGGTTAGCTGGTATTGTCACTCAAGTCCTGGAGGCTCTTTAATTGCTCCACAAAAAATGCTAAATTGATGATCCAGATAAACATAATTGCAGTATTTTCCTGCTTAATGAATCAAACTAATGTTTTTTGTTATCAGCATGTCTAAAAAATTGATAACTCGAGCAAAAGGCTTCTGTTGTTTTTCCTATCTTCAAAATTGACAGATATTAAACGTCGAAGGCCTCCGCGGCAAAATCAGACTAACGTGTGATTTCACGCTGCGAGCTGCGAGTCGAAATAATAAGTGCAAACCACTTTACAAATCAAATTGTATGAACGTAAACACCCACAATCGGACATGGCACTCGCAGCGTGACGTCATCGCAGTAGCGCGCGAAGGATCGCAAATTAAAAAAAACTGTGAAACTTTACAACACTGTAACTTTGGAAATTCTGGTTCGATTTCCATGAAACAAAAACTATTATTATTTGCACGAGTATGCTTTTAAAGTCATATTCTAATGTGATTAAATGACTCATTCTCTTTCTTTGTATAATTTTGAATATCTCTGTTTTGTAATACGATTTTTTTTTTTTTTTCAGTATTCACCGCCCTGCACACAACATACATCGACAACGTGATCCTTGCCTACAACCCCGACTTGCACCGGGATGACGTCACCGACGACAGCAACGTCAAGACCACCTACACTACCAAGGCGTCACCAATCTCGCTGGGAAGCAATGGTGAGTTCATTTATACTGAACAGTCTCAGACCAAATAAAATCCAAGACACAGCACTGACAACATTAACGTGAAGCATGTTTTGTAAACATGTGTGCACTTAGCGCAGGAAGTACCTTATAGATTTTGATTCCCTTGTGAAATCGCAAAATATGCGACATAAACGGTCATATCTTTTGATCACGTTGACATACAAGTATGGTTTAAACTGCTCCGTGCTGGTTTCCGTTTTTGCCGACTGAGGTCATCATCATCTGCCTAGCCTTTTCCCAACTATGTTGGGGTCGGCTTCCAGTCTAACCGAATGCAGCTAAATACCAGTATTTTACATGGAGCGACTGCCTATCTGACCGCCACAACCCAGTTAGTACTGGGTAATATGATACCCCTTGGTAAGACTGGTTGCCAGACTTTCGGGCCACTGACTACCTGTAACGCCTGTGAAAGATGGACAAAAGACACCCGGGACCAACAGCTTAACGTGCTTGTCGAGGCATGGAGGAACGGTACGACTGAGGTACGATACCCTAAAAACATCATAAAGAAAGCTTGATCTATAAGTCTAAAATAGGCAACACGCGGTGATCCATACTTGTTCCTACATCGTATGCTAAATTGTAGATTGAGAGACTGCCTCATTGATCCAGTTTTTAGGGTTTAGTAGTCAACAAAGAACTCTTATAGTTTCGCCATGTCCGTCCGTCTGTCCGTCTGTCCGCAGTTTAACTCAAAGACTCATTGTACTAGAAAGCTGTAATTTGGCATACAGCCAAAATATGACACCATGTAATTCAGGCTTTATAAAATAACTCGAAAAATGAAGACGTCTTTGACGACTGTTAGCCGTGTAATGTAGTGTATGGTCTGTTTTACCTTTTCACCTGCATCTCAATATTCAGGATTTTTCGCAATAGATTCACAGCAGTGACGTTGATTTCAATTTCAGTGCGCATGTCCAGCACGGCAGAGTTGGAGGCCGACAACGAGGCGGACGCGCGCAAGTGCGAGGCCCTCCTGCCCGGGATTAGGATCCTGTGGGCCGTACTCGAGGACTACGTTAAAGAAGGTAATATTCTTTATTATTTTACACAGTACCGTAGTGTGGCTAGTGCCATAGGATGGATAAAAGTGGAGTTAAAGGAATTTAGTCCGTTTGCCTTTGCTATAGTTTTTCCTGTTCACACATATAGTTTTACTTAACTACATAGTTGGGACAGGCACGTTCAAAAGTTATAACGAAGAAGTTTTACTTCGTATCACGCTAAGCAGCGTTATTTCTCGAATCTAGTGAAGTTTAAAGCTATTTGCAATGCTGGAAAACTAGCTTATTATTTACTTTCAGTGTTATATTTAAGACAGCTACTTAATCACTATCTTTCTTCCTAGGTCGCGTCCAACAACTAGGCGTCGCTGACGTAGGTGGTGGATGCCTTCGGAAGCTCCACGCATGGGCTCGAGTACGACCCGCAATCGCACAGATCAACCTCGCCTCCTGCTGCGTAGTACCACCATCCCTGCACGCCTTCTGTCGCGCCAATGACGTGCAGCTCCTCACACACGCCGACCCACCCGGTAATATCCGAGTCTTTATTGACTGTCTAAGGCTTTTGACACTGTGTCTGCGACCCTAAATAAATATAGCATTAGTGCTATAAATGTTTACAAAAATTGTACTGAGGAGGATCCATGTGTCACCATGGAAAATTCTCAATTAGGGTATATTAGTAATAGGATTTTATTGTCTGGTGATGGCACGGGAGTCTCGGGGCTCACTCCAGATATTAATATTAATTTAAACTAGGAAGTGAGACAACAGAAGGTACCATTAACAATTTTGTTAAACCTACCAACATCAAGGTACCTTCTTGCACTCATTTAAATATTAAAAAAGGGCCTCAGCAGAACACCTTAAAATTATTCCACCAAAATATCCAAGGCATTTCTTCCAAATTATTAGAAATTGAATTATTTTTAGAAAGAAGTATGTTTGATATTATTTGTTTTAGTGAACATTGGCTAAAGGATTACCAAATGCTTATTAATTATGAGAACTATGCGGTGGGCAGCTGTTTTAACCGTAAATCTATGCTGCGTGGAGGTTCCCTAATATTATTGAAAAATTGTGTTAAATATAAGCAACGTAATGACATAGTAGGTCTCTCGGCGGAACATTGCGTCGAACTGTCTTGTGTTGAGCTAGATAAGCATGTAATTGTGTGTGTGTACAGACCCCCAAACTATCAAAAACTTTTCCTTATTTGAATCAATAATGGAAGATGTCCTGGCAAAACTTGCAGCCAGTGATAAACCTATAATTATTTGTGGTGATTTCAATATCAATATTTTAGAAGAAAATTCTAATAGCAGTCGATTATTAAATCTTTTCAAGTCATTTGACTTGACTAACATTTTTATTGAACCTACGAGAGTCACTTCATCTTCTGCTACTTGTATAGATAATGTTTTCTGCAATTGTGATTACTTAGATAAAACCATAGTAAATTGTTTGCCGTCTGACCATAGCAGACAAACTGTAACTTTTAGGTGTAACATACCATTGCAAAAAGTTCAGATTCAATTTAGACCTATAACTACTAATAATTTAAAGAGGTATAATATTTCCCTACAGAACAAGTTAAGTGTTATGAGCCATCATATGGACGATATTAATATAAATCAATTGTATGATAATTTCTTTTCAATAGTTCACACTGAATTTAACAAAACTTTTGAAAAGAAGACAAAATGAATTTGCCCTAAATTTATATTTAGTGATTGGGCAACTAGAGGTATCAGAAAAAGTAGGGAAAGACTTTTTGAGCTTTATGGCCTTAAGCCTTATATAAACTCTGAAACTTTTAACAAGTATGTTGCTAAGTATTCAAAAATTTTTAGAAATACATGCAAGGTTGCCAAAGCCTTGCACATTAGCAACAAGATCAAAACAGCAGAAAACAAAATTAAGACAGTTTGGAAAGTCATAAATAACGAAAATACGTAACACTAGCTACACATTAGATACAGCATGTGGTCCTAAAAGCTCTAATCCGATATACCGTTAAAAACTACGGAGGCTCTTAATTCCTCTCTTGAAGTCTCAATTGGTTTATTAAAGGCGAATGTGTCTGACTGCCCGGCTGAATTTAAATTTAAACACATAAACCCTATGATAGTTATTAAAGCTTTCCGGCAAATAAAAGTCAAACTGACCGAAGATCTTTGGGGAATGTCTATCAAAGTTTGTACATCCATAGTTGAGACTATAGCACCATACTTAGCTTTAATTTTTAATTTGTGTGTAGATCAAGGAGTTTTCCCGGACTTAATGAAATACAGTAAAGTCATACCTCTGTTTAAATCCGGAGATAGTAAAGATACAAATAATTATAGACCTGTATCCGTGTCGCCAGTTTTTAGCAAAGTGTTTGAAAAGGTAATGCTAAATCAAATGCTCAATCATTTTAACACCAACAGAATCTTACACGATCAACAGTATGGTTTCACCAAGGGACGTTGTACAACTGACGCCGGTGTAACCTTATTAAAGCACATATTTACTGCGTGGGAAGAGTCCCAAGACGCCATTGGAATATTTTGTGACCTCTCCAAAACATTTGATTGCGTAAATCACGACACATTACTTTTGAAACTTGAGCATTACGGACTAGGGAAACTTGCACTTAGTTTGGTAAAATCTTATTTGAGTGATAGACAACAACGTGCAAATAAATGGTGATAATTCACAGGGTTTAAAAGTAAAAATGGGGGTACCGCAAGGCTCAATATTGGGTCCTTTCCTCTTTCTAGTATATATAAATGATCTCCCCTGTTTATTGAAAAACCAACCTCAAAATATGGTGTTATTCGCTGATGACACTTCCCTAATTTTTAAGATAAATAGACGGGCCCAAAATCTAGATGACGTGAATAATGCCCTACTTCAGGTCCATAATTGGTTCACAGCAAACAATTTAGTGTTAAATGAAAAAAAACGAAATGCGTAAGATTTGCTTTACCGAATGTTAAAAGTAGCGATTGTGATATAGTATTGAATAAAGAGAAACTTGAATTTGTAGATAAAACGGTTTTCCTGGGGATTACGCTTGATTCAAGGCTACAATGGGGTTCTCATTTAACATCTCTTGCGGGGCGGCTAAGTTCAGCAGCGTATGCTATAAGAAAAATCCGTCAATATACTGATGTAGATACCGCTAGACTGGTCTATTTTAGTTACTTTCATAGTATTATGTCTTATGGCATTTTAATGTGGGGACGGGCTGCAGACATTGAGTCTATATTTATTCTGCAAAAAAGAGCCATCAGAGCCATATATAATCTTCGTAGGCGCGATTCTCTAAGGGAACTGTTTAAGGAAATTAACATCATGACGCTACATTGTCAATACATCTACGAAAACATAATGTATGTAAGAAAAAATCTACATCTTTTTAATAAAAGAGGTGACAGACACAGTTACAGTACTAGAAATAGAGACCAATTAGTTCAGCCAGGCTTCAGACTCGCTAAAGTAGACTCATCTTTCATGGGTTCAAATTCCACAAAGTATTCTTGAACTGAATGAAACGAAATTTAAAACATGCATTAAACGCACACTATGTAAGAAAGCATATTACAAGTTGGACGATTATATCACTGATAAAAATGCTTGGCTCAATGCCGGTCCTGCTCCACAAGAACAGGGGCGCCTAAATTGATAGCATTAAATAGTATTGTTGGAGCTGCTGAAGATTGTATAACTATCTTTGCATTGTATAGATTCAATCTCTTTTGTATTATATAGCCGCCTAGCCCATATTGTGTGAGTACTATGTACTAGAAAGCTGTCATTCGCTGGAAACCTGCGTCTTTTCTTGACTTGAATGTGCCCTGGCGGTTAGGAGTATGTCATGCTCACTCAAATGTCTCGCTGATGGTGGCACGTGTGTCGGATCTTTTAGTTCCCTTCAAAATGGTTGAGTTGAATGGTGCTGATACATGCGTCATGTTCGTGAACGGGCGCTGTCAGTTGTGACTGGTCATCTCTTATTTGCCACGGCTTATTTGAATTAATTATTTTATTTTTGAATTGTTTTTACTATGGACACTTTTAACGTACACATCTTGCTGCATCGTTCTCACATAATGTACCATCTCAAAATGAATGATGTAACCAAGGTTTTGTTAAAGTATTCTGATTTAAAAGAGTGTCCATACTGTCCATGGAGTTTCTTGCCCGTTCTTCTCCATAGAGATCTACGTTAGGGAATGGGCAACTACAGTACTTTCACAGTTTTTGTGCCTTGTGACTGGGACTGTAGCTTTATTTTACTGTTGCCTTTGTTTCGACAATTCAAAAGTGCCTGTAAGTGGCCTACTTGAAATAAATGCTTTGATTTTGATTTTGTCTGTACCTCTTTTGCTTATTAAACAGCAACTAATTGACATTAGATGCCTATCTCTTGATATTTTTAGGACTTACTAAACAAACTGGTATCAGGATCTAAAGATAGCAAACTTTTACAGCACTGAAGAGGGCCTTATTTATGGATTCCCACAGGGTAGTGTCCTTGGACTTACCTTGTTTTAATTTTGTATAAATTACCTATTTAAATAATGATTAATAACGTACAGGGATGAGACGGTACTTAATACCCGTTGTACCTACTATCTCCTGCTGCGTAGTCCAGATTTCAAAAAGCGTCACTCATTTACATAATGTCTCGAGCAGCAATATTTGTAAATAGATAACAACATAAAGCTTACCGTCAATATTTGACACGAAGTGAAGTGTGTCTTTTATTTACTCTATAATCAACGTAACTAACTGGAACAATTTCCTCTTTACAGATCTACTCTCAATAGCCGCAGTAAAGACCCTGACCGACGCGGGCGTCGGCTGCGACAACCTAGAATGGTGCGCTCGCTACCAGGTGCACATCAAATGTAGGGGCGTGCTCGCTTTGAAAGGGTACGTCTGTAAGGGCACACTCGGGAACAAAACAGAGAAGTTTGAAAAGATTATTGAGAAGATCGAGGACATAGCTTGAAGAACGGTTGTTAATAGTAAGGTATTTATTAAGCATTTTACTTAGATGTTGCGACACAGTTGCGCTACAGTCGTGACACTGGTTACCCAAACTATTTCATTGCATCTAAACCATAGGTTTCATTGCTTACTCGCATTATTTCCAAAGATTTTTAAAACCGATACTAACCTAAAAAAACTGGACTGGATTGAGATTTAAAAATTATAGACTATTATACTTTTGAATTCAAAATATTACTAGCCTACAACTAATGTAAAGCAACTTATTTCGCCTCTTTCAATTTCAAACTATTCATTTTTTGATGGTGGAAGTTTAAAACAATCCTGTGACTTGCATCCACATAACTTCGATAAGGGAGTGGTATTACAATATTAGAACAAGACCGACTAATATATGTTTCTAAAAGAATTAATACCCTTGTCGCAACTACAGCCCTTTTAGAGTTTAAAACTTAAAAAAAACAGTTGATTAGATAATCTCCTTTAAGAAATCAAAGCAAAGTGATCTCTATTCACGTTGTTATTGGCATGCTACCACTGAGACGTCAATTCAAAATTACAGTGGTCTTTATTTCAGCCGCTATAAGGGTTCAATTGGCTTGCTGTTGTCGAGGAAAATTAACTGTGAAAGGAATTAACAGTCCACCCAAACATGATATGAAATCTTTGTAAACAAAATTCCTGTAAAATACAAGTATTATGCAAAATATCAGATGCTAGCTTTTATTGTTAGAAACCGTCGATTACCAGTGCATTTTAGATAAATAAACTCATCATGTGAATAGCGTAAATTGTGATATAGTACTATATACTATGTAAACATACTTATTGTATGTACTTATATTGATACTTAATTTTTCTTAGACACTGATGATAATTTCTGACATTAACTTAGAAGTTATTGGATACCATACAATTATAATTAAACAAATATTGCTTACTAGCTGTTGAACGAGACCTTCGTCCGCGTGAAATTATAATAATAATATAATTTTCAAAACTAATACTGTCACTTACGGGGTATCGTCCCCCGGGATTTCCCCGTTTTTGCAACATTTTTCATTGATGCTCCGCTCCAATTGGTCGTAGCGTGATGTTATACTGGGTGGAATGGACACCGACGCGAAAACGGTTACCACGTATTCATTACATTTATTTATTTATTAAAACTTCATGTACAATAGTGATACATATGCGGACTTAATGTCACAAGGCATTCTCTACCAGTCAACCTTTGGGTTAAATAAGAAAACATACACACACACACACACATCACACACACACATCACACATATACATCACACATATACATCATTCTGAGCTCCCCACATAGAAATATTTCATCGGTAATTTTAAAAAAATTAGCTGTTCCAAAACTACGTGGCGGCTCAGAATGATGTAATGAGTACGTGGTAACCGTTTCCGCGTCGGGATTCCACCGTTTGTTGAATTTTTTCCATTCGAACCAGTAGTTCCTGAGATTACGTTCAACCAAACAGACAAACTCTCCAGCTTTATAATATTAGTATAGATTGCTTGCGAGGTAATATCGATGTTATCCATATTGTCAGTGTCTAAGAAATGATTTTAATTATAATTGGTGCACAAGCTAGGTTTTGTGGTTATTTCAATAATACATACGATTACTTAATATAACAACTAGCTGTCAACTTGTCCTGAATCAATATGGAGAAATCAATGGAATGAAAATTTATTTTAATACAATAAAATCCCCATTATGCCGCCGTAAAAACGTTTTGATAGGAAATGAGCAAAAATTTGCGATACTATGCCTTCTGTATTTCGTAGGGCTTATTTTTCCATTCGAACATTTTGTTTGCTTACGGCGACAGCATTATCGGCAATACTAGAAGGCTGTGAAAATGCTTACAAATGTAAATGTGGGATTATTTTATTTTTAACAAGTTGACAACTAATATAGTTAAATAGTTACCTTATTAAATTGTTGTTTTATTACAATTAAACGGTACTTTGAAAAGTTGTGATAAGTGTTTATGCTCGACTGAATTGTATATGCAAGAAAAGTATTAAGCCTAACCCAAGTTGAGCTTATAATGTTCCCACTGCTGGGATACAGGCCCCACCTAACTTGAAGGGAGAGTCCCACGCGGGCCCAGTGCGGATTGGTAGATTTTATTATGCACAGCGCCTGCCAATTTAATTGTAGCAATATTGACTGGAAACACGGTAAAGACAAAACGTTTTGCATTTATAAATTACCTGATTACGACAAAATCTCAAGGAAGGTGGTAGGTTAGTATAATGTTATAAGTTCCATTGGTGCTATCATACTTTTCTTGCATATAAAATACAGTCTTATTATAATAATACATAGTATTTCAAGCAGTTAACCATAGTTTTTACTTTAATGTTACTTAAATATACGGACAAAAACAAAATGAATGTATGCAGTCACAAAGTTATTAAGCTGACTGTACTTCGGATTTGAAATCTCAATTATTTATTTGGAAAAATTTAAACTCGAGGCCACTTATAAACTTCTAGCTTTATGGTTACAACATTCCTAAGTGCAGTTCTTTATTTAAAAGCGCAAATGTCCCAAAAAAGTTGCTACACATTGACGCGATGGCGTAAAACGCACATTTTGTTAATTTATTTTCAATTATGTCAATGTTACACACACAAAAAATATTTCATGTAAATAAAATATACAAAAATGAATTAACCTTTAAATACTTCATTGTTAGGTGCCTCATACTTAAATTAAGATGCTCCATGTGACTTAAAAACAAGCTTAATGAAAAAAAGTGTAAAAATGTTTATAAATACATTCAAAAATGTATAATGTAAGATGAAACCCGAATTGTTTTAAAATTAAAGTATTTATTGAATATTTTGGTGTTTGATTTATTATTATTTTACCCTACGTTGCGAAAATGATAGAATACATAATTATACCTACCTAAATAATGTACCTACTACATCCCGTGTGTCCTAAGAGCTGAAAAGGCGAAACAGCTTTCTGAAATGTGTCACCCCACTCACTGGCGAGCGGTCTACGGAAAGACTAAAGCTGTGGCGAGGTAATGTATCCTTACCTAACACACTCATCCCACCCGGACATGAGTTGCCATGGCTGACCAAGAGACTTCCAAGTCTATAAATAGATTCCGGACCCAGGTTGGCCGTAGCAATTAAAACCTGCTCAGGTGGAGATTCATTGGTGACTGCCTTGGAGTGTAGATGTGATGCTGTTCCACAAACGACGTGGCCCTTTAATATTGTGTCCTGCGTGTCCCGTTCTTTATTCATTACATGAACTGAAGGCACCAAACAAGTAGCTCAGTTCGGGGCCGACACAATTTATTGCCTTCGACACGCTAAGAAGAAGAAGCATTTAATTCGATTACGGTGTGAGGAGCTCGTGGCTAAATAATAACATCCGCTCGGGTCGATCTTTAGGTTAAGCCGTGCTTGCCTAAGTTGGTCTGTGGATGGGTGACCACCCAATACATACCGAGTTTCCTCCGTACCTCGGAAAGCACGTTAAGCCGTTGAGCCCAGGTGTCATTTGTAGATCTTTGACAGTCGTTAGGTAGTCAGTGGCCCAAAAAGTCTGACAACCAGTCTTACCAAGGGGTATCGTATTACCCAGTACTAACTGGGTTGTGGAGGTCAGGTAGGCAGTCGCTCCATGTAAAATACTGGTATTCAGCTGCATCCGGTTAGACTGGAAGCCGACCCCAACATAGTTGGGAGAAGGCTACGCAGATGATGACAGTCAACTGCGGTGTATGCACTGCTGCCATGCCCTCTGACTCCACAACTCGAAAAACGCTACAGTCACATTGCGCTTTCTGAGAACTTAGTGCGAGTTTTTGTACTTATTTGATGGCAAAACGTACTCGATCGCGTTAACGTAAACTTCGATGCGTACTGAAACAGATCTAGCGCCATCTGGTGACAAAAACGGGAGACATTATTATTCTATACAAATTACAGTTTACTGTGACGCGATCTTCTCTATCAACATGTAACTTCTCCATTTTCCCACTGGTTTTACATAAGCTAACGCCTTTCCCATGCGGTTAGAACACGGAACGCTATCTACTACGATCCTTTA
Source organism: Noctua janthina (assembly GCA_963576755.1). Lineage (NCBI taxonomy): Eukaryota > Metazoa > Arthropoda > Insecta > Lepidoptera > Noctuidae > Noctua > Noctua janthina. The sequence continues at coordinate 8,796,919 of OY755068.1, read as the reverse complement.
AATCAAATCAAATAATTTATTTAATTTATTCGCGTAATATGGGTAGATAGATGGTTCATAAATGTTTACATCACATCATTACATCATATAACAGTTAGGATCCTCATATTAACCATTTTTCGTATACGAAACGTGAAATAAATCTTATAATAACACAGAACATACTCCTTTCGCCTCGTCCACGGTCATACATCACCACGGTCTACATTCATCGTTCTACGCACCTTAACTTATCACAAAATGATCGTCTTTCCTTACCAACATCCATAACACCATCCATCCCTATTTGTGTTTAGTTCTAGTTAATGTTTATTCTTGTTGTTGATGAAAAAGTACCTACGTGTTGTTAAAAATATAGGTAATATTGTATGTATATGAGAGCTACATCTGCCAACAAACTGCTTTAAAATTTGGCAGAAGTAACATTTTTTGTAATTGGAGGTTACCATGAATAAACGCTTTTTTTTTTTCATAATGTACGCACGGCGGCCAATCAAGCTATGCAAAACCAAATTTAGCTGAACTCTCATAGTCGGGAAGCTCATCCAAAGCGAAGTCAGGCTACACTGGTTTTGTAGAGCTTGATGTGCCGCCGTGTGTACTTATAAAATCCTGCATGTGTATTTTCGATTGTAAAATATCCTTCTTTACGTGTCGATGAACTCAAATTGTGTTAGACCAGTATGCTCGATTTAATCTTGGTAGGTGCAAGTGGTTGTGGATGGGCAGGACAGGATATTATAATAAACACACATTCAACATTGATCGTCTAGCGATTGATAAGCAAGAGAATAACGGTAGGCGTTATCGAAAGACGGAATTCGTCAGTTATGAGTATCATTACTCTACTGTTTGAAGTTCTGAAACCTTTGAGTACTTTCATTTCTGGGGTGCAGCATTTTATAGTACGAAAGTACGACGTAGTGTAGTAGTTTATACGACGTAGTGTAGTAGTTTATACGACGTAGTGTGTGTGCAAATCAGACTCTTTTCTCTGCTTGAAAACAGGTTCCTTTTTGAACTCATCATCTGCAGCCTTTTCGCAATTATTTTGGGGTCGGCTTCCAGTTGAATTGGATGCATCTGAATACCAATATTTTATATGGTGGTTTCCGATGTCCTTTTTTGACATCCACAACGTTTTACCCCTGGTAATACTGGTTGTCAGAGTTTCGGGCCACTACCTACAAATAAACAAATGACGTTATTAAAAACGATTGTCTGAAAGATCTATAAATGACAACCGGGACCAACGCCTTAAAGTGCTTCCCGAGACACGTAAGAAACTGTCCGTGGATGGGACACCCATCCACAGACCGACCTTTGTTGATATTACTTAAAGTAGCCACGATTTCCTGGAGCACAAGGTGCCTTTTTGAACTAACTCAAATATTTTTTCGATTCTATAGTGCAATTTCAACATTAGAAACTGGCCAATGTACCGAAACGGAGAGTGGATGTTGTGTAGTTGTTGAATTGACCCCCAATCAAACCATTGTCTCGGCTACTGCCCTGGCTGGGCCTCAATCTACAACTGGAGTAGGTACCTTCTGTGCTGCCATGGGTGACGTCGTAGAAATCAGGTGGTCGCAAGTGCTACTGTTGAGCCTAAAGTGCTGGGTTCGATTCCGCAGTGCTATTTGGTGTTGTATCACAAATTTTATAAATTTTAGGTCTGGATGGTATGCAGAACCGGTACTGGTTCAGTAGTAAGAAAAATATATTTATTTCAGTAACCTTGTATCGAAATTTTAAACTAATTTATAAAATTAAAAGAATTACAATAGAAATCATTAATAACAGAAACCAAACAAATTAATTAAAAAGTAAAACATTTGTAATTCCCCCTGTTATTATTTTAAATAGCAATATAAAAACAAATTAAGATTTCACCATTACGATTAATGTCAAAAGTATAATAATGTCAATAAAAATAGTAATGCTATAAACTAATATTATGTCTAATAAATAATGTAAAAATCAATTAAAACAGATTCATCCATTACAAAATAATAATCAAAAATAATAATCCGAAAGAAACCGGATATCCCAGGTCTTGCTATGGTACCGGAACTGGTTCCAAATTCCCTAGTCTGGGTATGCGCTTAGTTGATGATAATAGGTTCGACACTTCTGCCAACCCTTCGACGAAAACAAGTATGGTGTCTTGTCATTCTAGCTAGGTACAAAGTAGAAGACTTCAACTAAGTAATTGAACTATCTTGATATAACTTTCCCTTCGATTTCGCATCAATAAAAAGTTCACGAAGGACGAATAAATTTTTTGTCTGATGTTTCTGTGTTTTGAATTAACAGCTGCTTACGTTTCCTTGAAATACAAAAGTCAGCTGATTACAAAAACTTAATTAAAGGAATTCGACGTTCGTCCTAAAGAATTTTGGTATTACTTTTATTATTGCATTCCTTTAACTTAAAAATATTAATATCAAATACTTTTGGATTAAATTCGTAAAATATTGCCAGTAATTGAAAGGCTGACATTTGAAAGATCATGATATGGTGCAATAAGGACTTATTTGGAGTTTTTTTTTTAATGAAATTATTAATTCCGGTAAGTGTCACGATAGGTGGGTAGTCGATAATTGTTATCTTAGAATCTATTTAGTACGGTACTTTGAGTTTCTTAGCATTTGCCTTACGTACCGTCAGAGAAGTCACAAATCAAATTCAAAATTGTTTATTTACGGTAAATGTGGTAAAAATAACATAAAGTGAAATGACACATTTCGCCATAAAAATAGCATGCAAATATTAATAAACACAAACATTAAATTAGGTAGGTAACTAAATAAAGTAGAATATTACTAAGTTTAACTAACACAAAATAAAATTTTTGCTGTTAAATACTATTTTTATTTTTTCCGATTAACAGGTCAATGTGAGGTTGTATGTTGATTTAAATATGATTTGAGACCGTAAAACGCATGTACTCAACGAATTAAAATCATCAATACAAGCCTCCAAGTTCATTTAACCCCATTGAATGACTTTTCATGAAATAGTCATTCAATGGAATATAAAATAAGTAGTCATTCATGAGATTTTAGAGAAAATTTGGAATTTCACGGGCTACCCTGGCGCTTCCACCTTAAGGCCAGATAAACGATTACTCTCGAGTCTATTGCAAATTGAAATTCTATACATTTATATGATTTATACTTGGATTGCTGGGCATGAGTTCATTGGTTTTCCCATCAATATTTTCCTCTTAGTCCGGAGACTGGATTTGTGCCCGACTGGTGATATACGTACTCCCGAGTTTACCGACGGTCGACCATTTTTCAACTTTATTACTTAGCGCAAAAGGTTGAAAAGTCCTATGTATGTAGTAACACGGTAGTACTACACACATAGGACTTAAAAATAACTAGCGAATTGTGGGTGTAGGTACCTACAATAGGTATATTTTATTGCCGAAACCAACGGCAACTAGTAGTACCTACTACTAGTTGCCGTACCTACTACTAGTTGCCCCGTTAGTTTCGATTGCAATTAGGAAACAACTTTTGTTAATACACCGTGACTTTTTAGTCGTCTTACAAAACTGGTCCACTCAATGTATCCGACATAAAATATCTCTAGACGCAATTATTTATATTTTACTATGAATTAAGATAATAGGTAAAAAGAAAAATGAGTAATACTTTAGGGTTCTGAAACATCCTGTTAATAATGTTTACGTGTCAAACGGTAGAACATACCTACCCAGGGGCTGCAGTCTCGACATAGATAGCGACAAAAATCGGTCGTTAAGTCATAACGATGTCAAATTTCTTTAATAGATTTTCAACCTTAAGGTTTCGAAATAAAGTTGAAAATCTATTAAAGAAATTTGACATCGTTATGACTTAACGACCGATTTTTGTCGCTATCTATGTCGAGACTGCAGCCCCTGCACACGAGTCATGTAGATCATCGCTCGCAACAGGGTGTTTCAACTACGTCATGCGTCATAATAATTAATAATGTTTTTATTTTTAAATTTTGCAAATTTCAAAAGTCTCTTTTTTTATTTTTATTAATGTTTAGTAGTCATTGGATACATGAAGTGAGCTGCCGTTGTAAGACGACAAAAAATCACGGTGTATACATGATACCAATGAACTCCACATTTATTTTTCATAAATCAAACATGACATTGGCACAATCAAATAGTTTCGATATGTGTGTAACTGTACCGTCCAGTTGGAATAGTGCTAATAAAAGTACATAAAAAAAAAAATTTGGACTCCTGAGAAAGTTGAATTCTTGGGAACCGAGGCAAGCGCGACTGCTGAACGCGGGGTCCTGGGTTTAATTCCCGGGTTGGCCAAAAAGTGCTGTTGGGTTTTTCATTAGAAATTTCTCAGTAGCAGCTTGGAGTTTGGAGGTTGGCGGTATGATATCCCCGTGCCTCGGAGAGCACGTTAAACCGTTTGTGGCGTGGCTTGGCTTGTACCTTTGTTATAAATGTAAAAATGAGGATTAACCATCGTCTACCTTTGTGCAAAATTTCCTGGGTTAGGTTAGACACAAGCCCGGTAGGACGTTCCCGTGGTACGATAACTTCCGATTACAACACGTACGAAACCGTGGTCAAAATCTAGTAAACAATAACTTAGAACCCTCAGCCAGCGGCAATAACTCAAACAAAACTGCATTATTACGTAAAACAAACATCGGACCACCCCATGTTTTGGCTTTATAAGTCGATTTATATGCACCAGAGTAGCGCTGACGAAATCAAGCGAATAACTATATAATTGTGCATTAAAATAAAAAAGGGGTTAACAGGAAACAGGATATTGCCTTCCGTGGCGACCCCACGCTACCGGCGACAGTTTTTTATATAAAGTTGCCAACTTAGTAGCATGTCGTAACGTTGTAAGATTCGATAGAATACACAAGTAGGTTTGTCTTTTAAATGGAAAGTGTGTATGATGGAGAAGTTTACCTAATCCACATAAAATGAGCGGAGAAGAAATCATTAATATTTTTAAGATAAGATAAGTAACATAACATAACATCACGCAGAGGTGTACCTAATAGTACACCCCCATTCCGCCTGTAAAGGTTTTTTTAAGGCCCATGTAATAGGAGGCGAACTTATTGCCATCAACCTAGCACAAATCTAGACTCAGTGGCTGCTACTGAGAACTTCCCAATAACACTGCCCGGCCTGGGAATCGAACCCAGGATCTCACGCGCTCAGTCATAGGTTGACTTCACTGGCTGGTGTGGTGTGTTATTAATAATTCATTATAAGTTATATATATAGTTCCTGCATCTTACTAATATAGTTTTTTTAAGTAAGATGTATTACTAACACCCTATGGGCCTTGATGCCTGACAGTAAAATATTTTTATTTATTTATTTTATTATCCCTTGCAGTTATTTAGTCATCATAAACGTTAGAGTGTTGGTAATGGTAGGATAGGATTACAAATGGGCGATTGGATACCTATTCGAGATGCAGTTTCTAAGGCTCATTTTCCTAAATCAACGTCTATGTAGGTAATGTAAGCCAATAAAAGGGCAGATCTATTATTTCTGCGATCGACAGCGACATTTGGTTTCACTCATTTTCATATGACCTCTATACCTCACTAGTTTGGTTAGCAAGCACCTGAAACTCTTACATTGGATTGACTATAGCTAGCTAGCATTTGTTTTTGGACGTTTCCGCCACACTATTCCTAAACCACTGCAACTCCTGAAAGCCAGAATCAACGGTGGCGACCATCAGAAAAGCGCCGACACAATGAAGCTTGACGAAGTCCCAGAGAAACAATTTGACTGTCTTGGATCCCGCAACAAAAATAATAGCGGAATAGTAGCAGTATTAAGTAAGCAGTATTAAGCGTTTGCAGGTTGACTGGTAGAAAATGCCTATGGCATTAAGTCCGCCTCTGTACTTTGTACTTGAAGTGTTAAATAAATAATAGGTACCATTTATGTATTTTAATCATACAGGTCTATATAATTCAACAAACTGTTCTAAAATGATTACGAAAACCATCATCAATGATATTCGACAAAACTGTAACGATATCGCACTTAAAACTGTCTGTTCAAACTCCAAGTTGGCCAGCGTGGAATTTGAACAGACAGTTTTCCAGCAAGCCATACTTGCAAACGACATGAGGCCAATCATTCGTCTTGTGTTACGAAGATTACGACAACCAGCTGATTGACACTGTCTCGATGAAATCTAAAGCAATATTGAGAAATGCTAGTAATTTAACAAGCATGCTCTGTGGTTACCTTTGGTTGTTAGGTAACCGAATTACCAAACATGTGTGCGTTACACAATCGTAGACAATATGGAAAGTGGCGGGAAATTGCGCAGAGACAATTTCGGCGAGATCTGCGCAAGCATCGACTCGAGTCGGGTAGTGGTTGCAGACAAAGTTACAGTTGGGGTTTTGCAGCGCACAGATAAAAGTGGTTTTCAGCCTTTGGTAGCCACAATCGCCTACTTCTCTTTCTCTAAACTTCGAACGTTGTTGTGGTCGTTAGCCGGTGGGTATCTCGGCAAGAGACCTGGTGCGGTACGGTGTTTTTTTGAATGCTGCTTCCAACTAACAGTCCACAGTATTTGTAAACCCAAACCTCTCCGATTTCCTTACTTCTTCCGTATTTGATAGCTTGCTGGGAGAGTTTTTTTTGGCCAGTCATTATGGGGAGATTCTGGGGAGATCCTTCAGCCTCTTCTTAGAACTAGGAAGTGGCGAAGAGCGGACATTTTGAGGGGCTGTTTGAATAGTTCTTGAAAACTAACAAAAAAAAAAGATGAATTTTGGGGACTGTTTCGATAACAACTTTCAAATCTTCCTCAAAGTCTAAGTACCCAAGTAGCAGGTGCTAACAATCGAATATTTTATTAGGAAAAATGTTTTGCGTATACAAATGATTCTATTACATACTTCTTAGAAGACGAGACGTGCGGAATGTCGTACACATAAAGATGCAGAATATGGCCACGTTCGACTCTTTTGACCTGCGCCAAATTATCAATACACATTTCAAACAAATCGTTAAAACATGCACATACATTACTTAGGTACTGATATTGTGGTTCGGAATGAAATGCTTTACATACAAGCAGCAAGTCTTGTCAAAAATGTTTATCATACACAGTCAAAGTCGAGACTTGTTGTAAACGAGAAAAAAAAGCTCAAAAACATCACTAGAGCTATTACAAGACATATGGCCGGTTTCTTTATTTATTTTTTTATACTAAGTGGGCTTACTCTTGACCTCAATCTAGTCCTGAGGACAGAGATGAGGTCGACAATGGAACTTGCTAACCCAAAAGAAGCCTATTAACTCGCGACTTAAATAGATTGGGGTCATATGAACTTGGGAACACCGACGCAGGCAGGGAATTCCACTCCTTGGCTGTACGCATAATAAATGATGTAGCAAAGCGCTTCGTGCGAATGTGTGGAACATCGACGAGGTATGGGTGAAAGAAGATGGAAGAAGGGAGATGGTGGAATGAGCTCGTGGAGCTCTTGGGCACACTCACCGAAGTACAATCTGTAAAAGACCGATAAACATGCAACTTTGTGCCGGTGGGCCAGGCTATGGAGCCTGATACGAACCAGCTTGTCGTCACCAATGAACCTCTTTATTGAGTAATTTAAGAATAAGTCTAACTAATATTAAAGCTACATTAACTTGAAGGAATCACCTTGACTTGTTACTTTGTCAAATACTCAAATCAGAAATTGGTAGTTAATCTTCTCCTGCCTGCTCAGGTTCAATTTTATTTGAGGGCATCGTTTCTCGTCCTTTACGTTCACTTGTTTTTCATCCATCCATCATTTCTTTCTCTCTCTGCATCTATCCTTGAAGTGAGTTTGGGAGAAATTACATTAGAATACTGATAAAAAGTGTATGACACAAATAAAGAGGTGGACTTAATGCCACACGCATTTACAACTAATTAACCTTTGAGTGATGCAGAAACGTGTTATTTCGAAAATGCAGGAATGTAAATATGTAATATTAATTTTATTGATCTTGGCTACGGAAAGCCCTCGTCTGCTGTCGCTACACAATCTCGCATTAGACGCCAAGTTCAGTGCGCGTGAGTCGCCAGCGTGAAATTGTCACACTCTTACTTTCTCGATGGCACGATAGCACAAGACCGTCCTTCCTTTCGCTTTAATTACGACAAATCATCATTACTGGGAGGTCCCTGAACTGTCATGGCGGTTAAATGGTAAGTAGTTCTAGATCTAGAGTTATAACGTGGCGTGAACGTCTGTTGAAAAATTTAAGTAAGTCTACGTCGGTGGCCTTGTGGTCGCAAGCACTACTGCTAACCATGAAGTATTCGCTTCAATCCCCAGTTTGGGTAAGTGTTATTGGGGTATCCATCTGGAATTTCTCAGTAGCAGGTCGGATTCTGGGTATTTGCCCGGACCATGGCAGTAGGATCGCCCCCTATTGTAAGGGATTTCAACTTAATATAACTGGTGAAATGTGGGTGTACTATTGTAGGTAATACATCTATGCCTCATCCTTCGGGGATTACCTATAGCCCTAGGCCTGTTTACACGCCTATTGGTAATCCCGGGCCGGTCGCGGGGGGACCGGAGCCAGTATCTCAGAAGCCCATGAGCGGCATAAAAACTCTGTTAGGCACTAACCACACGATAAAGAAAGAAAGGCCTATAGGCTTGATGTTATAGATAATAAAATAATATTATAAAGGGTGTAAATAGACCCTTAACATAAACGAAAGGCACTTGTTCTCCCCGTCACTGCGATATTTTTTTTATTCTAGACCATACCTGGGAACCTTCTAGTTACGGAGATATTGGGGGTCAAAATTCCAACTTTTTTTAATGTAAGATTATTACTTGACACACCTCCACGACCCTCGAACTATTTAATCCATTCATCAGCACAATGCTTTGAGTGCTTTTCATCGAGTCCTACCGTAAAACGTGATTTTTGACCCCAAAAAAAAAGTCGATTCACAGCAATAATTTTTGTGTAAAGTTACTTAGTTTAATGTACAGAATTACACCCGGTATTATATTATAGAAATTAAATTATAATTAATTATTATACACCGTGACTTTTTAGTCGGCCTACAAAGGTCGTGCACTCAATGTACCCGATATAAATAGCTCTAGGCGCGATTTTATTTTTTACCTACCATAATAGGTACAAAGAAAAATACATTAGAGTAAAATTATGAAACTTCCTGTTAATGATATTTACGTGTCAAACGGGAGAATATACCCACCCAGCGCTCGAGTTGAGTAGATAATCGCTCGCAACAGGGTGTTTTAATTGCGTAATGCGTCATAATACTGAAAAATATTTTTATTTTTAAATTAATAAAATCTCATAACTACCAATTTTTTATGAATGTTTAGTAGTCATAGGATACATGAAGTGGGCTGCCGTTGTAAGAAGACTAAAAAGTCACGGTGTATATATAAAAACTTTATAGATTTATATAAATACATTATCAACCATGGTTCTGTCTTCTTCACCCAAACAAATAGGTATCTTTTGATTCAAAGATTTTGCTGACAATTCTAGTTATATTGTATAGATTATAGGACGTAGAAATTGGCAAAAATATTGCTACGAAAATTGCTACGCGGCTACGAAGTCGTACGATAATCTAGGTTCACCCTTCTTTACTACATTTGTTAGTTATTTTTTCTGATTTTGGTATTATTGTTAGCATAATATCCCTTGTGTTTGGACTAGCGTAATACCCAGGTTGGCCTTGTGTTTGTGAGGTTACAGTAACGTGCTACGAGATGGCTACGGCGTAGGTATTCTTCTTTTGCAACCTGCTAGAACAAGTTCTCAAAATGAATCGGGTATTATTGTATTCGAATTGGTATCAGCTCATTATAATCCAAACAAATATCCCATTCTTTAGTAATATTGGATTATTTTCTCAACTGTGACCATGCGTTAGGGCCGACTGATGTTGGTCATAAATATGTAGCATTTTGTGAAAAAGTATCGCATACGAACAAATTGATGAAATTGATTGATTGACCACCTCATTGGTCTAGTCGTCGCAAACGCGACTGCTGATGTGGTCCTGAGAATTCCCTGGTCTGGCAAAACGGATTGGGTTTTTCCATCAGAAGTTTCTCAGTAGCAGCCACGGAGTCTGGATTTGTGCCCGGCTTAATGCAATAGGGTTGCCCCCTATTACATAACTGCCATAAAGTGGGTGTACTATTATATACATCTCTGCCTAACCCTTCGGGGATTACAGGCATGTTATGTTATGTATTTTGTTATAGCGAAAAGATGAATCAATATCTGTAATCAACTCTATAGATTTCCGTCATTAAAAAAATACCAATAGAGAATTAAAATAAATAGTTATTTCGGCCATAAATCTTATTCGCAGCATTTCAAAATCAATACCGCTGTCTAGCTCAGTACTAGAATTTGAACTATAATTTACGACTGTAGGTATTCTTAGCAGCTGGCCGAATTACAGTCCAGTTATAGGCGGCAACAAGTTTATTTAGCACATAGACAGCTGGTGAAATAGCCGAGCTGTAGGAGTATAGGAAATAAGTATTTATATACTTCATTAGGTATATCTATTGAGATAGTTGTCAAACTACTCTGATACATAGCCCTATGTGATTTGGATAATCATTTAAGTATCGATGCTAAAATTATAACTGTGAAAATGAATGTTTGCTACGTTTTTACGGAGAGAGCGATTTATTTTATTATTGCCAGCTAATTTTTCAGGCTTTAATGGGATTGGGTGGGTCACGTGAACTGCATGGGTCGCGACCGCTGGGCAAAGTTCTCAACACGATGGGTGCCTGAGGATGGACAGCGCCGCCGAGGCCGGCCCAGAAAACGGTGGTGAGATGATTTTGACGCGCATCACGAAGGCTGGTTCGAGGTGGCGCAGGAGAAGAGTACCTGGAAGGATTAAAGAAATTACTAGTCCGCCATGTTGGGACTCCGCCATATTGGATTTAGAATGACGTCACTTAGCTAACCATGCATTGTCATCCAAACTAAACGTGTATGCAAAATTTGAGCTCAATCGGTTGAGAATAACTGTTGTAAATTCAGTTGCAAGATTTGACTTAAACAAACAAACATTGCAACTTAAAAGCTTGTAAAAAGAAGATATTTTAGATTAAATGCTTTCAGAGGAAATAAAATGTTGTCACGGGAAATTGTGGTCTTATTTCAATTTTGTATGAATTTAGTGAAGCATTTACAAACTGACCATAGCAATTAAATATCAGTGGCCATTAAATAAATTTCATAAAGTTCTTAATTTAAATACTTGGATGACATTTTTATGCAAATGAAACAGCGAACAGAAGCTTGTAATATAAATAAGCGACAACTGTCTTGTAATAATTTATTGATCTAAAATCAGAATGTGATCTATTGAATTTCAAATACGGGCATTTATGTTTTGCGTTTAAAAGTTAGGAACACGATTAACATTAGTTAACTTTGTCATTGACAGCTCTAAAAAATAAATTATGAACGTTAATCTTACAATAATAGTACTTACATAGGATATTTAATATCCCAGCAGTTCGTTCCTACGGGATACTTTCGGATCTCTGGGCCAAGCAGTGGTAACAGTCAGATATAAACAACTTCAAGCTAAACTTAGAAAACTATTGCTGTTCACGAAATCTTGGGTTCAATTCCCAGGTCAGACAAAGTGTAACTGGATTTTCCATCAGGATTTTTCAGTAACACCCTAGACTCTAGAGTAGGGCCCAGTTGACGGCAATTGGCCTAAATAGGCTCGCCTCCCAAAACTTACTTGGAACTTGTTTGACCTGGCGAGATGTGGGTGTACAATAGTTACAAAAAAAGCCTCTATCTAACCCCTTAAAAAAACAGACGTGATTTATGTATGTATGTTTAAACTTCAAATACTCATTTTTCTGAGGAACTCGTGGCTAAATAATAACAGCCGCTCGGATGGATCTCCAGGTTAAGCCGCGCTCGCTGGTCCGTGAAAGGGTGACCGCCCATTACATACCGAGTTTCCTCCGTGCCTCGGAGAGCACGTTAAGCCGTTGGTCCCGGCTGTCATTTGTAAATCTTTGACAGTCGTTAGCTAGTCAGTAGCCCAAAAAGTCTGACAATCAGTCTTACCAAGGGGTATCGTATCACCCAGTACGAACTGGCTTGTGGAGGTCAGATAGGCAGCCGCTCCATGTAAAATACTGGTATTCAGCTGCATCCGGTTAGACTGGAAGCCGACCCCAACAGTTGGGTAAAGGCTAGGCAGATGATGATAGTCATTTTCTCGCATGATATAACACCGTCTTCAAACACCATAGACGTGAGCTTTCCTGTAATTTCGGAAACAATATGAACGAGGTAGGTAGTCGTTGTTTTTTTTGCTGATACACCTACATGGGTATTATGTAGGTATGTTGACGTGCACCGAGAACTGCGCGACCATTATGGGTGATTTTCCACTTTCATGATCTTCGAAACATGCGCGCGCATTTTTGTGTACACTTGGAGGGAAAGCTGGCGCAGTTTTAAACTCAGAAAGGCTTAAACGATTTGGAAAGGATTTTTATTTTTTTTAGTGAAAAAATCTCGTCTCTAGAGACGACTCGTGACTGCCTAGTGGGTCTTCTGATCACAATCGCGACGACTGGCCATCAGGTCCTGGGTTCGATTCCCGGGTCGGGCAAATTGTTATTGGGTTTCCAGCTGGAATTTCTCAGTAGCAGCCATCGAGTCTGGATATGTGCTCGATTGATGGCAAAAGGCTCGCCGCCTATTACATGGGACTTAAAGATAACTGGCGAAATGTGGGTATACTATTAGATACATCTCCACCCTTGAGGATTAGAGGCGTGATGTTTTGTTATATAAGTAAAAAAAGGAATTTTGTTAATGGGAAATTTGTAGTCTGTTCGATAGTATTTTGAGAATTTTGCTTGACTCGACCTTTTCTACGGTGCACGGGCTTCAGGTATGTCAGTCATACATTGGAAAAATCAACGATTTTTTTTTAAATTTTCTTCCTATTTCTTTAGATTACGTTTACGTAAATCTACTTATTTATATTTCCAGTTTCCAGTTGTCACCAGTATGTCGTGTGCCTGTACTCAACAAGGCAGTTGACACAATCAAGATGTTATCTGGGGCGTACACCTCGAGTCGACAGGTTTCACACTCGTCGCCACTCGCTTGATCATCGTTACGGTATCATACACTATCATAGTAACATGATGGAGAAGAGTAGCGGGTAGGATCATTGACAAGGTAACCTGCAAAGGGTAAGTATCACTTAAAAAGCAGTTCAAACGAAGTTTTGAGCATGTAATCCAGAAACTGCTACACAACCTACCAGTAACGAAGGGTCAATTTTTTTAAGAGGAAAGCCGAGGCCGAGCCGAGGGAGCCGGAGTACAAATCTTTAATGCAATTTTATTATTTGTCTATGGAATACTGATTGTGCCCGTTTACAAAGGGAAGCCGGTAGGAATCGAGTTGCATAGCACCTTCGCCACTGCAAACTACCTATTTTCATAACATCACGACTGTTTTAAAGCAAGTCGTTAGTGATCAATATAGCAAAATAAAAATAACCTTTAGTCCACCACATGAAAAACGACATAGTTATTATTAATTATTATTATTACTACAATAAAATCTCAATCTTTATTAATATATTTTTTTCATATTTTATTCTCTAATCGATAATTATTGAGAGATTAGTAATATAAGCTTTGTTTTTGTATAAAAATATTTGTACGCCATATTATGGCAGGATATACTGGGGCCAATATTGTAACATCTATTTGTACTATATTTTAACAAATAAACATTTTTAGTATTTTGTGTACTATACCACGTCTACTATTTGTGTTTAGTTCAAAGTAATAAGGGGCTAGCCTATTGCCATCAACGGTACAAAGGTTCAAACTTCTGATGCTACTGAGAATTCGAGTTGGAAAAACCCAATAACACTGCCCGACTACATCTCACTACCACTACTTTGTAATAGTTGATTGCCTACCTATCTCTAAGGCTATGCGTTTAAATTTGGCGTTACGTTTGCCTAGGAATCGGGAAGGAAAATTTAAAAAATAATCATAAAACAAACAATGATCTATTCTATTTCTGGTAATGGCTAAGTAGGTAAAGTACTACACTTTTCGATGACGATTTGTAAATACTCAAATACGGTTCACTGTCCACAGACCACATACGGTCTGTAGAGAGACTTCAGACCGTATGTGGTATGTTCGCCCGTACAATTTCTAAGCCATCTGATACTGTGGGCGTAAGAAGAAAGTCTCATATTTAATGCGGACTTGGCAGGACACATCATAAGGATAAAATAACTGGACTTATGGACCATTCCCACTCTGGAGCCTGGACAGTGAACCTGTTAAAATAACTTTTCAAATAGTTTTTGTCAACACTGTTTTACGCTTTCACGGTTTACACCTAACTTTAACTGTCACTTACGGGATATCTTCCGTGATTGTTCATTATTTTGAGCTCCCGATATTTCGACGAAGCACCATGATCGCTCACTTGCAATTCCTAGGAATTTATGAAGAGCTAATGAAAAGGCTCGATTATCTTACCGTTACTTTGATATTGTTACATGAATCAATCAGCCAGTACTGTTCTCAATGCTGGGACACAGACCTCCTCTGCAACCCACCACGCAGGCCCATTGCAGATTTTTAGATGTCACATGACTGTCTTAAAATTGTTGGTTCTAGGACATGTCATTTTCCTCACGATGTTTTTCCTCGCCGTTTTGAGCAGTGGTGACGAAATAACGTAACATAACATTACGCCTGTAATACCCGAAGGGTTAAGCAGAGGTGTACCTAATAGTACACCCACATTTCGCCAGTTATGTTTAAGTTCCTTGGAATAGGGGGCGACCCTATTGCCATTAACCGGACCCAAATCCAGACTCCGTGGCTGCTACTGAGAAATTCCTGATGACACTTTGCCCGACCTGGGAATCGAACCACCGATCTACAACACGGGTCGGGGTCGTCATCACTGGGCCACTATCGCTCACATACTAATAGGAGGTATTTCTAATGAAATAATCAGTGTACCTGGTGTCTCCTTGTTTCGCAAAAAAAAATCTCATAGAATTTCGTTTCGCCAAAAATGTTTCATAAAATATTTGGTTCTTGTACTTTTAGTTCCAATATTATTGTTGTAACGACTATTTACTTGACTGAAACATATTTCACAGAAATACAATTCAATCAATTTTATAATCACATTTTTTGATTTAACAAACTTATCAAACTATAGAATTATTTTTAACGAATATTGTTAGTTCGGTGTATTTTTTCATGGTATTTCATTTCAACGAAAATGTAAAAGTAGACGTTATGCTATCCATAATTTTATAAATAAATATACACACAGTCGAATGCGTCTATCATACCCCTATTTTTTATGTTGATTTGTAAACACTACTCACCACATCAACATAAACAAGGCATTGTGGCAAGGAAAACTTAGGAAGCTAGAGCGAATGAAGCGAGCTCAGGACTTGGGGCACACCAACTTCGGACAGGACAGTTAGGTTACTTTAAACTCTGTAAACAGAAATAGGAGCCCCGCGTAGCGGCGAGCGCTACGTCGAAATTGGTCGCAGTAATAAAATTAGGGCACTTCGACATTTATGAACCGCAAAATAAACACAGTACGTACGTGTATATTAACTTACTACTAATGAGAATAACCCGTATTGTTTTTGTGAACGCGGTGTTGTTATTTTATAGGAGGGTATGCATTTTGTCAAAGGTATGAATTGAAACATTTAGAAGCGGTCACTCGATAAAATGTTTTTCTTGGTAATAAGTTTTATATTAACTAAACAATATGAGTAAAGAATAATATATAAAGAATATTTGATTTTGTTATTCTATGATATGAATATAGAAACATTAAAAGAAAAATCTACTATTTAATCTTTTTCGAAGGAAGTATTTTGCGTATTGAGTATTCTATGAAATGATAATAAGAGAATTTTTTTATAAAGGGTGTAAATAGACCCTTAACATAAACGAAAGGCACTTGTTCTCCCCGTCTTTGCAATCATTTTTTTGCTCATACCTGGGAACCTTCTAGTTACGGAGATATTGGGGGTCAAAGTTCCAACTTTTTCACAAGATTTTTTTTGTATACATGTTTGTATTTTTACTTTACACACGTCCACGACCCCCCCTACTATTCAATCCATCCATCAGCACAATGCTTTCCATCGAGTCCTACCTTAAAACGTGATTTTACACCCCAAAAAAAAAGTCGACTCCCAGCAATAATTTTTGCGTAAAGTTACTTAGTTTGATGTACAGAATGCTTGGTTGACGGCTATGTGGAGGGTCTGTTTACACCCTGTGTGAAACGAAATTCTATAAAACTTTTGTCTATAAAACAGTGTACAACCAGTGTACCTTTCTGCTCTTCTTACTTTGTGTGTTTTCCGGTTTTTGGTGTTTTGTGTATGTGTGTGATGGAGCTCGTGGCTAAGTAATAACAGCCGCTCGGGTCGATCTTCAGGTTAAGCCGCACTTGCCTAGGTTGATCCGTGGATGGGTGACTACCCATTACATTCTGAGTTGCCTCCGTGCTTCGGAAAGCACGTTGACCCGTTTGTCCCGGCTGTCAATTGTAGATCTTTGACAGTCGTTAGGTAGTCAGTGGCCAGAAAGTCTGACAACCAGTCTTACTAAGGGGTATCGTATTACCCAGTACTAACTGGGTTGTGGAGGTCACATAGGCAGTCGCTCCATGTAAAATAATGGTATTCAGCTGCATCCGGTTAGACTGGAAGCCGACCCCAACATAGTTGGGAAAAGACTAAGCAGATGATGATGACGGTTGAAGTTTACGTCATCTATCTAAAATTAAATATATTTACGTAGTAACAACTTTATTATCTAAATATCTATGAAAAATGCCTTAAATAAATAAACTAAAATAATTATAACAAAAAGTACCCACACAAAACAAATAAATAACCATGTAACAGCGTAATATTAGACCAGACAGACAAAATAAACAAAAACCGAAGTACAGTTGGCAACAAAATCAATTACAAGCACGTAACAAAAAGCGCAATAAATAAAGATATAAATTAAAATACTCCACATGTTACCCGATGACTATTAAAATGCAGTCGTCTTTAGCGCTTAATAAATAACATAAAAAACAGGCCGCTATGTAAAACTGTCGTAACTGACGATTTCCTCCTACCTACTAAAATTAACCGATCACTACATCTGGGAAGATCCCATTAAAGCCACGTCTCTTCGGTCCACAAAGATGTGAACATTATGTTGTCCCCCTCTAACCTACTGCCGGACTCGGTGAGCGAAAGGGACATCACGAAAAGATGTATTCTCGCAACTAATCAGACGTGTCCACTGTCCGGTGCGCGTACGCATCCCACGCCGAAATTATCAGTCGAAGTCCCCAGTTGCACTTTTCACAATTTTTATTTACCAAATAATTTTACATATTCCATTAGTTTTAATTCAAACCGTTAAACGCATTAAGCTGCCAAAATTAACACATTTTAAGCTCGTTGTTCTCCAAAATTGTGAAATTGGAGATAAATACTTTTGAAAATACATCTTATTGCAATCGATGCAAAGCTTGAACTTAAATGACTCGTACAAACTTTACTTACAACTTATTGAAGCAGTATCAATTAAGCTAGGTCTATGTGAGTTTACTTTTAGACATGGCGACGTCTCTTTCTAAAGTTTGCTCGTTTGTTCTGTGAGGGAAAGAGACAAATATGTTTTTTCCTTTGCACTTTCAAGGTTCTTTGCGTTCTCAATCGCTGACTTAACAGGTTTTAAAAGGAGTAACCAACAGTTTGTTAACTGATATTAATAAAAATCAGAGGTCTTCAAATTATTTGATATGCTAACTGTAATAATATTGGTCAAAAAAACCTAAAAAAATAGAGAAATATGAAGTTATATGTAGGTAACCTTCTAGGTATTTGCTAAAATGTTGTAAGGCAAACTATTCAATATTAAGTATCTTTGATATTAAGTAAAATAATTTTATTCTCCAGCATGAGTAGTGGTGCTCTAAAGAACAAAAATAAAATAAGATACCCATGTGAAGACAAATAATGTGTAAAGGGAAAACTTGAGAAGTCCTAGAAAAATATTTCCAACTTAAGATCAACTTATGTTTCAAAGAAAAACCTAAGAAGGAAGTTAAAAGCCAACAGCACAAATGCTTAAAGAATGTTGCTTACCCCTGCATTCAGCGGCGGCCCGTGTAGAGGTGCGCTTGCGACTCCAGTCGATCGAGCACAGCCGTCAGCGCAGTGCCTCGCCGCGTCTACTCAAAACTATTACGAACTTTTTACACACCACCTCCGAGTACCTTTGCAGACATTCGAATTAAAAAAAACCCGTGAAAGTGTCAAAGTGCATAGTTCTTTTGTTATTTTTTTTTTGCAAATGTGTAAAGGTATAGTGGCAAGTTGCGGTAAAAGTTCGAATCTTTGGATTTACTGAATTTTCAAGAATATTGTGCTTTTTATTGTTTTTGGCCAGTGATGTACATTAATAACTTTATACATTGACGTTATAAAACGATACGTATGTTACACAAGTTTGTTAATGGTGCGTATTTATTGGTACTATTTGCTGATGTCTAGATAAATATTTGATGGAAATACTGGAGTATGTCTTACTTATCTAGGTTTATTGTGTGTTTTGTTTTCTTACGTATCTTGTTGCACATTACAGATACTGAACAAGTGCAGTTTCAATTAATTTATAACAGCTTTAACGACAAAATGTGCGAAAAATATGCAATTATATTTTATGCAGTCATTACTTTAAGTAACACAAAGTCCAAGTCACATTATTTAGTTCTTAAGTTTAAATACAATGGTTAATAATAAAATATACATCTTAAAGTTACCATTAACTGACTAGAAATGGCAAGGTTATTTTCCATTTTAATATTCACATTATAGGTAAGCAAGGATACGGGATTTTTAATGTAAACGACCGGTACTACCTAATTTGAATATGCATTAGTATAGATACTTTGATTTGGTTGTAATATTTAAAGCTAGTTTGATTAAATGCAATAAAACTGTCTGGCAGCCAAACTATCTAATCAACATACAAGCTAATAGGTATCTAGGTGGGTAATTACTAATTTGCTGTCAAAATTGTGTATGATCTATCAAAAGCAACTGAAAATAAATGTAAAATTAAAAAAAAATAAAAAAATACAAGAAAGAAAACAACTAAGAACTTAATATTATTATGAAAAAAATATGGAGTCCAAATCAAACCAAACATAAAATAAAAACTTTTTGTTCATTTTTAATTTCACGACTTTTCGACAGGTTGTTCATAAAAAAAAAGATGAAACTGCGACACAAGTCTGACTTCAAGCTCTTACATGGCTAAGTAAGTTAAGCAGAGATTTACAAGTAACTGTTTACATATCTCTGTGCTTAAAACCTATGTTTAGGTATAATTTTTTCAAAACCTTAAATACTAGAAGCAGTTTACAGTGAAATAAACATGTTAGATGAATTTAGCAGTAGAGCACGAGATGAAAAATTAAACTCTTCATATTTTTCCACAGTAAGTTACAAATGTGTTCAGAAACTTATAGGTTCTGAATGCAAAGGAATCATGACTTGGCAAGATGTCACTTCTGTAAACATACAACAAAGATGATAATATCATAAATATAGATTAAAAATTGTCTACTTCTAATGCACATACTGTAAGTGATAGGTTGACAATCTCTGCAACTTCTGTTATGAAATGTCCTTAGCGACGCAACCGTACTCTTAGACTGCAACATAAAAATGATTTCTATTCTTCAACCTAACAAAAATAAATTGGAATAGCATCTAAAAAAATGGAACTTTTGTTAGAAATATAAAAAAATCTAAAATCTAAAGAGATACCAGCACGGTTAAAATTAAATAATTTAAAAAAAAAAACAATGTTGTATGATCTTGCGACGCCCTGTCTCGACATTGGCCCCGCAAAGTAGTGACATATCGGCCATTGACGTCCATACACGTCAATGAAGGTGAAAAGGTGACAATCACCATGAAACATTTCATCGAAAAGAAACTAAGTACCCACAATGTGTTTGCAATTAGATTTTCTCGAGAAGGCAAAAAAAACAAAGGCATGTCACGAAAAAAAAATCTTCGTTTTCTTTTGGCTTTGTACTTTTGACCATTCAGTGTCTGATGAAGTTTGGTAATTGCTTAGCTTTTATACTACGTACTTTCATAGATGCTGGAGGAGCCTAATAAAAAGCTTTCAAAGTAGCTAAAGTCCGTTTGCATCACAATTGCCACGCGTTAAACGCTAAATCGTATTTAAAACATAATTCCGTTTCTGTCGTCTTCAAACTTAGCTTGATTCATGGTGGAAGCAGGCCTGATTGTAATAGAAGTTTAACACAATTGATTTATCCAGAATTACTCAGCCCCGTTATATTGAAGCTGTGATCCTTACCGATATCAAAATCGATATCAATTCAGTAGCCCACCAGGATCTACATAAAACACGCCGCCTGCAATACACCTTGCTATTACAAGATATTATTATGATTTATGAACAATATGCGTGGGACCTCTATCTGATCGCACAATTAGTTAGCATCGAATATCCTACAACCCAGTTATCGGTATTACAAGTTACTGCTAGCTCTTGTACAATGTTAATTTGATATTAAGTAGCGCAAGATCCGAATAAACAAGATTATTAGAATTGTAGAAACGTTATGTTAAAAGGCATCTGTGTATTGTGATCTTTGATTATTAAGAGATTACAGCTATTTACTACACAATTACCAAAGGTTAATTTTGATATAGATAGATAATAAATAAGAGAGGAGATTTTCGGTTTAGAATGGATGAGTTTCATCTTTGATGTTGATGATGATGATATGAGGTGGGACTAGATAAAACCATATAGTTGAGCAGAAAAACAAATGGTTCTATCTCCCTACCTCAAGTAGCACGGGATCAAGTTAACAGAAGAAGAATCTCATCGTCAAAATCAGTAACACTGAAAATTCGCTTTTAATAGTAATATGTTCGAGCCGTAGCTGCTAAATACCTCATTAAAAAAATGCATTTAAGACCTTTACAGACTGTTATTAAATAAAAAGGAAAACACACCTGAAATATAAACATTCGTAGTTTTGTGATTCTGACGAAATTTGAAACCACGTTATTTGCCTTCGACAAATACCACATCTCTCTTTTGTGTGGTGTGTCTTAGGAGTAGTGACATAATTTTCAAAAGCCAAGTTATTACGCTTTAAAACCAAATATGTTGGTTTTTCTTATTCTCAGTCAAGCATTTCTTACCTGTGAAGGACAGGGCCGCTTGATAAATGACTATTTCAATGTTAAATTGAGTTTTACCTTAATCATCATTCAACAAGCTAAAGGTACTGGCCACTAATTAAGTTTTTACACCGATGTCACTATTTTTTTTCTGTCAGTGACTGAGTTGTAAACGGTAACTGACCATTCAGCCTCACGGTATGTCTATAAAAATATCTTGCACTATTATATGTCACTGTGGTATTTCTTTAATAGTTTTCTACACACCTTACGGTTTGGAGTAAATGACATTTCAAGTTTATAATTAAAAGAGTGATCTTGCTAGTGACTTTTATCGGGCGACATTTTTTTGGTTGCAAACCTGAAAATAATTGAAATTATGGGGTAAGCTTGCAAAAATGCACATTCGAATACCAGGCAATCATCCATTTTAAGTGTGATGCTTATAAATATGCAGAAAATGGAATTTTTGAAAAAAAGATACTTTGTCTATTGTCTAGGTAAGAACAAAACACAAAATATTAAAAAAATAAATAAATAATCAGGGCAACGCAAGTCGCAACAAAAATTATAAAAACGAAATGAAATTTAGCAAAGAATTCCAAGATTTGCAAGAACTAAAAATTCCAGTTAAAAGGCAAAACAATCGCATTATTTCTAAAAAATGTTCTTAAAAATATAATTTTTCAAAATATCAGAACCTATTCCTATTCATTAAATTGTCCATCGAAACACAATGTAACAGTTATAAGTTATAACAGACTTAGAGCTGACTTCACCGATGAGACTAAACGCGATTAACAAATCTAAACGGCGTTCAAGGTATCAGTGTAAATATTCCAACACCTATTGCGCTGATCGCCTTCGGGTTCAATGGCAAAATTCACCCTTAGATATCTTTAATAATAATCAATTTTACTGAAAATATTTAGCACAGGCATATCCGCGTGACGACGTACAGTACATTCGCTCACGTTCATTGATATCTCAGCCGCCGGATGTTATTTTTTATGCGGACTGTACTTAACCAAAACATGGCGACTGTTTTAGTTAACAGCTGACGCGTTGCCATTCTAGTCATGTGTTATGTACGCGGTTTTGTGCCTTCAGGGTAGAAGGGACAGTACTGAAATGGTATCGAAATGGACAGGAAGAATGTATTTGATATTATTCATGACCGGTTCATGGGTATTGGCTAGTTCCCTATTACATGGGACTTAAAAATATATGGCGAAATGTCGGTGTGCTGATCAGCTCTGCCGAACCCTTCGCAGAGTACAGTACGTTTTTAAAGTATTACGAATTACGAAAAGATTTTTGTGTTTTGTATTTTTTGCATAAGTTTCCAACTGTCATGTAGTTTTTTTTTTGTTTTGGTCCAAAGTGGTGTTTCCAGTTGCATTTTATCGTAAGTTTAATCACTAAAGAAATACATACTTCTAGGGCTATCTCACGTCATTAGAGCAAAAATAGGAATTATTATTCTTACATCTGCTTCCAAGCAAAATGAAAACTAATTATATTGCAGTCTTCAACTTTTTTACTAGGCCCAAGTATTTTTTTACCCCTTATAAGTTTCAAAGGTAGGCTGAGCATCCTTTTTGTTAACCTTTTTCTAGCTATTATTTTCAACGTGTACTCTGCTATTTTTTTATCGGCTTACACAGTGTTGTGTCAAGCCGTCCACTTAGATTACCATCTACGTCTAGAGCGGTGACACTCAGTGATTATCGATAAGTTTGGTAGTGAGATTTTTATCGATACATTGATCCGAACTGGAACGACACTGGCTTGGTAAATGTCAAAACAAGATTTTTGAGCTTTCGCGCGGGGATTTGAAATTAGAAAGCGGTAATTATTGATTTAATTTTTGATAAAGATTCTTTCTCCAATGTTTTAGTATAGAATTTTTGAGTTCTTTAGTCAGAAGTAGATAAGGGCAAACTAAAACTCAAGACTTAAATGAACCTTATTTTCATGTTGCTACTATAGTGCATAGTATAGTTAAAGCATGTTGATACATTAAGCACAATTTTTCTAAAAAAACATGAAAAATTATAACTTTCATCAGAAAAAATAATAATGTCCAAAAACAAGGTTCAAAATTTTGGCAACATAAGTTTTCCACTCTTGCTCGTCAGTGCGGGTTTTTAATAAGATCGCTTTCCGGCTGAGCCAGACAGCATTCCTGTATCTTTTCCGCCAAGCCACGGACGCACACGCACCCAGCAAGCAGAAATAAATAAATGTTACTACTTATAAATATTAGAGGTGACTGGCTGAGTAACCAATAAAACTTTTTGGGTACCAAACTTTTTTCAGCGCTTTTTTTTTCTGTTTCTGAATAACTAGTGCTGCCATTTGAAAATAATTAGAAAAAAATATTTAAAATGATAGAATTATTACATTTTTGGAAATCTAACGTGGCGAACGTGGTTTTTATTAAATAATAAAAGTAAAGATTTTATGTTGTTGCTAATTAAAAAGGACAAAATTGAGACTCAAAATTTTGCTTTGCTAAGATTGGCATAGTAATAATACAAAAAAAAAAACAACTTATTAAGGCTGTGGAAAGTGAAACTTTAACGCAACACAGTTATGTACATAGGTATTACTAAATCATTTAGTTAGAAATAGTGAAATCTAGTTGACATTAACATTTATTTATCGACGCCTTACAACCTAAATATGGACACTAAAACTAAATAAGTATGACTAAAAACTATTAATGTAAAAATGCAAGAAGTTTCAACAATTACATCTCTGCATAATGTTTTCTTTTTACGACAACTCTATGACGTCAGGGCACTATAAAATAAGATTTACTATACGATGCCATTTTAATGATTTATGTAGTGGTTTTCCTCGTGTTTCCATAAGTTTGTTATAAATATCAAATTTAAAAGGTTATCTAATCAAAGTGTATTAGTTATGTTTCATGTTAATTTATATACTTCAATTAAATAAAAATAAGAACTTATAGATTGCACAAGTTCCCACTTTGTAAATGCTAAGATAGTTCAGGGTTTCTTTAATATTATTTAACCGGTTTTTATTGGTCATTGCGACTGATAAAATACTAAATAAATTGAGTCGCCTCTTGATGAATAGAAACCAAATAGATTGATGTATTCTCAGTTTGTACACCATTTTGTAGATATACTAAAATCATTTGGTCAAAACAAAAAACAATAAAGCGTTATTTTTTAAAATTTAAAATGTCTGATGCCTATGGTCTTGTAAAATCGTGTTTTTCACCTAACATATGCTGGACAGAAACTAGAATATATCTAAAACCAAACAAGTTCAATGAGATCTCAAGAATACGAAAATTACAACGCTAATCTTGGTATAAAGATAATGACAAAAACTTTCGAGCTAATACTTTTTTAGGGTTCCGTAGCCGAATAGCAAAAAACGGAACCCTTATAGATTCGTCATGTCTGTTTGTCTGCCTGTATATCTGTCGGTCTGTCTGTCTGTCTATACGTCCGTATGTCACAGCTACTTTATTCCCAAACTATAGGACTACACTGTTGAAACTTGGTATGTTGTATGGATTTATTCTGTGAACTGATTTCCGATTTCTAAGCAAAAATTAAAAAAAAATTAAAGATTAAATGGGGCTCGCTATACATGGAATTGAAACTAAAAAAAACATTAAATCAAACCTATACGTGAGGGGTGTCTATAGATAGGTGTTTAGAAACGACATTGAGGTTCCTAAAACCATTTTTTCTCAAATTCATAAAAGTACACTTCCAAGTGGTAAAAGGTGTCCCCCTTCCCTCTAATTTCTAAAGTAAGAGGGGGGGGGGGGAATTCTGAATAAATATATCTAGGACTGTAGAACGTAAAAAAACTTTCAACGAAAATTGGTTTGATTAAGATTTGATGTTTAGTTTTACAACATATGAATGAGCCTTCAAAATATTTTTACTATATTGTATGGTGTCACGGAACCCTGTGTCCATGTGAGTACGACTCGCACTTGGCCGGCTTTTTCTGAAACTCTGAAATCGGATATCAAAGAAAAATGAAACGGGATGCCTTAAAATATCTCCGAGCAAAATAAAATAAGTAAACAGTCCCTTTGCAATAACAGTAGGAACTGGGAAATTAAATGCAGAAGTTATAAGTTTCCCCGACTTGCCGCCATTAAAGACTAAGAAATTCTACGACTTTCCCGCCAGTTGAATAATTAACAGCACAGGCCTACGCTATGAGGAAGTATTTACCTCTATATGTATACCTTCTCTAGTACGCCTATATTAATGACTACCTACTATTTTAGTACATTGATGACCATAGACTCGCCTATATCTTCATTGAGGTTTCATAAGGTTTAAAAAAAAAACAAAATTTGGTTATACTATTAGGTACGATTAAGAGTTATACAGACTCTTCGGGGATTACAAGTGTGATGTTATGTTATTTAGTATATTGTATATGTTTCTATAAAAGGAGGAGTTTGAGAGTATGCCACTATTAAGTTAGTAAATTAAATACTTAAAAGCTAAATCAAAATAACTCGGTACCTAGTTATTTTGGTAAATAAGCTTTAACTAGCTTTTTCTTTAACTTTTATTTTTTTAGCTTTTTTTTTTAAACTATCTCGGTAGTTTGTTTCGGCTGTTTCTTATCAGAGTAGTCAGGTACGAAACACTAGACCCATATAGTTTTAAAACATAACATGATGTGACGTGTAAAAGTTTATTTTAAAACCAATTTACAGAAATAAATACGATGTATGATTTAACAATTAAAACAAACATCATAACATTACCAAAAAGTCTAAAACAATTGCACTTAAAAAATAACATTATTTTCAAAACGAATTAGTGACGCGCGGTGTACCGTAGTGCGCAGGCGCGGCGACGCGTCACAGTGCCGCCAACATTGACAGCTGTCAATCAGGGCCAAGATGGCGGCCGGCCGGTTCCGTCGCTACAACCACGGGTCGCTATCTCCGTCAAATCTGACGCAGGGCTCTCATGAGATTAGAAATGTTTTTATACCAACAAACTATGACCTCTTTAATCAGTTTGAAATGTCACGCGAAGGCAATTGCTTTCAGTAACACAAGTTAATTCACTTTCTGTTAGCATACTCGTTGATTTTAAATGATAAATCTAACGAAGTCTATTAAACTATCACGACTGAAGAAAATCAGTTACAACACTGTTAAAGTGTAATTTACATCGGTAGAGCACTAATTAGGTATGCAACTTCTGGGACTACCCGCAAATTTCTAGTAATTATTTGACATAACGTCATTCATCTAAGAAAGTAATGGGATTGGACATGATAATATACATACATAATTAGTTAGGAAGATTGATCTCTGGGTTGAACTAGGTTATTTTAGATAATAATTAGATCTGCAATTTAAGAACGTTTTTGCTTATGTTGGTATCATTTCCTTTCCAGATATGCCACAAACACTAGTGATGTGACGTACATAATGTACGAACGCGTCACAGTGACGCACGCGCGGACTTTGAAGAACCAATAGTGAAGTGCGTGTACCGATAGATTTTAATCGATAAAAAGTAATCGATCGCCTTGTGAGAATTGAACACGAATGAACACCCTGATGCTCACAACCGGCGGAGCGGTGGACGATCAACCCTGTGTAGACAACAACATGGCGTTTTCTTCTTACAAGTGAGTATAGAACAAAATAAATGTATTCTAGACTAAGTGGTCAGGTTTATTGAGGAATATTTGTAGGCATTGCAGAGTGAATAAACAAAAGACGATCGGTGTTTTTGAAAAGTCTGAGCCTACCATCACCTCTAACATTAGATAATATTTTAACATTACTTTAATGTGGGCAAGAGATGTAGATAGACGATCTGTATATAGCTTCATCTCTTTCGCACACAGAAGCGACATTTAAGGAGTACTGCAGGTTAAAGACCCATATATGTATATGTCTGGTAATACCTCGAAATTTTACAACAAAAAATTCTAGGTTATTACTATACCCAATATTTTTTTAATTAGTAACAATACGACACTTAACAATGATGACAACAAAAGTCACTAAGGCCAAGTAACTGTAAATTGTTTGCTGAGAAACAAATTGATGGTTGACACACGATAGCTATCTAGCAAAACATGCTTCTAAATAGCGCTTTATTTTTATTATTTTATTTTAAAAATATCATGTAGCAAATTACGTACATGTCCACCGTTATAACAGCTAGGTATTTCAGCACAAAAAATGAAAGGAGAAACAAGAAGAAACCGAGTTTTCTCCCACAATACACAATGACATCGATCCAGCCTTACAAATATCGTTAGTTACAATCGAGACAGGCAAATTATCGCATACTTTTTGTAACGACATAATGAAATTATCTTCATGAAACACGTAAAAAGCCGTCATAACCATAACTCGAAGAAGTCTTGACAGCATCCCGTAGTGCGGGATGAAGCCATTTATCCAAAAACTGCGCCGGGGATCTCTCGACCAATCGCAGCCAGAATTCAGATGACCAGATTACTTATACTTGGAAAACGGCACAAGTTTTCGATGCATCATTAACAGCATTACTCGAATTAATTATACATTTTTTGCTTGGATGACAACCAATTTCTAGATACACGGACAGACAGACGCGTAAACGTTTTAAATTTCTTCTCTGAGCGGTTGTGTAACACTCTGTAAAGTACCCTATGACATTTCATTTTTACGCACGCCAAGGCGAGGCTTTATTTGCGGTTTGGCTATACATTCGTATTTTATTGTCTGTTGTATAAACTGTTGCCGTTCTCCAAATGGATTCATAATCTAAGTTTAGTAAAAACCGTGCTATTAACATTGGCACAACAGACCGAGATCGTTCGCTTGCATTAATTTCATTTCATAACCTATAAAGTAAATACAGCAATTACCGAACGCAAAAAGCCGTTGACCAATGAATTCGTCAGGCGGTTACAGTCCTCAATCGGGCACCTTTCATTTAAAAAAAGAACCATACGCCATTTCATGTCAATTTTTGAATTATTCATCGTGCGAATGCGCGAGCGCATCGATTGATGCAAACAAAAAGCGCGCGCTAGCTAATCTTCGCCCTTTTTCGCCGAGCTTCGGGCTTCCTCGGACCCAGTGTTGCCAACCAACGCATTTATTATTCAACTAGTTTTTACAGTCACGCTGCGCAAAGACATAACAGAGAATGCATTTATTTGATAAATGATATTTTTTGCCTAAAACCCGAAACTGGAGATTTTTTAAACTAATTTTTCGGTGTCAATACTGGTGGACATTTCTTTTGTTAATAATGTGTGCTCCATTCATGTCCATTCAATCAAAAGAGAAAACATAATGCTGTGTCATATAATCCTATACGTTCCCATAACAATGTTCTGAGAATCCGATCAGAAGTTTTAATTTTATACTTCTCATATTGATTTGACAAGATTAACTGAGCCAAGTTTTTTGTATCGATACATTCTAACTAGTGGGCATGGTGAATACTTTAGACAGATAACATCTGGCGTTTGCAAATATTTCTTAATGATTAATAGTAACTAGTTTTACATTTTTCATACAAAGTGCTAATTTCTTGTTATCAAAAGTAATAACTCATAAATAATTGATTGCATTCTAAATTCGTTATCATTGGCCGTCAAGCCAATTACAAGTAACATTGCGATGCTTTGAGTGCAGAAAAAATATAGTATTCGAATTTCCGAGCGTTCATCCCCCGCGCCCGCACGTCCGCCGCGCCTCGACGCCGTGTCTCGACTGTACGTGATTGGTTTATTAATTAGGCGAATCATCGTCGGGTTCCATTTTTAAAAATAGGCGGGATTCTTGCTGTGCGACTTTTCTTTTTAATTTTGGCCGGCGTTGAACGCAATTAGAGTTGGCAGTATAGCTTTTTGTGTCATAATCACCGCGCGGCATAATGTTAGTTTTAAAAACTACTTAAGATAATTAATAAGGTATTCTGAACGCTATCTTAATTCTATGATGCTAATTAAAATTTTATTGAAGTCTCCATCCGGGAACACTCCTATGATTTATTGCCATTCTTCTGGTTAAAGGACCTGCAGGTAAGATTTTAATATCTTAAAGGAAGTGACATCACTTGATTTTCAATTTAAATTACAACGGCACCCACATCTTTGTGAAATTATAAACAAAATTCAAGAAACTCGCATTTCAGTCATAAGTTCATAACTCAGGCTGAAAACAAAGCAAAAATCGGACTTTCATATTTATTTTTAAGGAGGACCGATTAAAAAGATCCGAAATCGATCGCAAACGACTAAGGTCAGTAGAAAAATAACATAAAAAGCGTTGTCGCGTCCGTCCCGATGCTATGTCTCCCGAATACCGTTAGGATGCCTTCGAAACTTAAAACGGAGAAAAAAAAACTGAAAACTATTCCAATTGCCAGTATTTGGAATCCGTTTTGTCTGCTATCGCGTTTTAAGGTTATTTCGGTTACGGAATATTTGTAATTTTTGCTTTTTGCGCATCATAATGTCCCTTTCCACTTCTTACGCATGTGATCCGGATTTTTGACATTGATCCCAGTTTCTTTCGATTATCCAAGTTTTGAAGAATCCAAATCTTAAGGGATTATTTGTTTGTTTGCTTGAGATTTCCGACATTATGTAGTTTGTGTTTAATTTGTTAGATCGATCTTCTAACGGTGGGTTTTAAATGAGTTCTGAATGCCCTTTAACAAATTGGATTCTTAGTTCTTACATCATTTGCATCTTACGATGTTTCATTACGAACTTTCCTATTCTCCTGTCTTGCTATGAATGTATTCATATTCTTGTGCACATTACTGGCAAATAACGACAAGACCCACACGTTTCCTATATCAAAATTTAATTTCTTGGGTTATAAGTAACATTTCGGCATTTATGTTTACGCAATCGAAGCTTAGAAAAGTATGTTAGCTACAACTAGCCAACTAGAAAAGGTAGGTACGATTGTCGCTACGTCCTGGTTGATGCAAACCTCATGAATTTTATCAGTCAGTAAAATATAGGACGTGACCTAAGTATATAGCTTGTAGACAGATGGTAGGTAGCTGATGAGGTGCTGGCACGTTGGTGCCGAGGAAGATTAAATAAAATATGGCAAGTAATAAAATGCACGTCTGTATTGTACCAGTGTCGCAGAAGGAAGGGGCTAGTGTTGCCACTATTTACATAACGTTTTACATTTAATGTTGGTGTTGAAAAATAATAACTAGATTCTCCAACACTAAGTCCTCTCATACATATTTTCTAAAATTATTATCCATCTGCAGATCCTTCTTAGCACGACATGCTAAGAAGGATCTGCAGATGGATAGATGATGATGATGATGACAATTTAAATTGAGTCAGCCCAATCCAGTACACCAGTACCTTCACAAATGTAAGACCCCCATTTACAATATCATAGAGATACTCAACCTTATACACAAATGACCGTCCCCCCATTCACCACGTCGTAGTAATATGAGAGGCTAACAATTGCAAGTGACTCTAGTCTGTCACGACTTGGTGACACGTGCCAGCTTCCGATGGCCATTGT
This sequence comes from Noctua janthina, assembly GCA_963576755.1. NCBI lineage: Eukaryota > Metazoa > Arthropoda > Insecta > Lepidoptera > Noctuidae > Noctua > Noctua janthina. The sequence continues at coordinate 8,765,980 of OY755068.1, read as the reverse complement.
TCCCTACGTCATCATGTCTTACGTAATGCTGTGCGTTGGATGTTAGCACTTTGATCTGGTTACTGGTTGATGGAGAGGTGAGTGATAGCTTGAGAGAGGTGGAACTTGTGGGAGGGTTAGAAAAAATTGGGGATCGAAAGACCATTTTGAAGAATGAACGACCAAATGAGATAGATGACGATGTGTTGGATCCAGATTGTGGAGAATTTAGAGGCAGTGAAATCTTTTTGGGTGCTTCAGGCGGCTTTCTTTGACCCCGAATGTCGCATGTTAGTCGTTAAGGTGCTTCAACTCCCAACTTCAAGCAGGCTTCAGTTAAACTAAAATAAAATAACCCGAAAGCCGTATCACAAGCTCACAAACAAAACTGCAAGTACAAAATACTTATAGCGTCGCGTATCGAAAGGCCCGAACATTTCTCGGAGCCGGTCAACTCGGCAACTCGCTGACCGCCGCTACTAAGTAAGACGGGGACATAAATTCTTCAAAGGGCTAAACAAAAATAAAAAAATACTCAAAAACCCCTTTAACAGAGCTACCGAACTATAATTTATGGGAGTTGGCCCGCGACTGCCATCGTATGAAAAAAGTAAAAAACGCCACAGCCAGAGAGGCAAAACGGTGAAATTTGGAATAATTTCGCGATAGCATCGCGCACGCCGGTACCTTTCAATTTCTTTATACGTTTGCAAATTTCTGTTTTTATTTTGTCGCAATGTGGAGTTATGGTCGTTGTGGAGCTGCGGTACATTAGTTGAGTTTATTTTGTGCTAGGCTTGTTGATCCACCTGCCACTGAGGCAGCGTATTGCGCTTTAACTTTTTGCCTTTCAATGCATTTGCGTTTCGGTCTGAATTAATACTCATTGAAATAGTCCCTTATAATTTAAGCAGATCAATGGCGCTGGTTGTCACTCAAGGACCTTTATCGTACGTACTGACGTCTCTAGAGATTAAATTACACAATACTACAATGAAGCGATGTTATGACGTAGATTTTATTAATTACGTACATGATTATTATTATGTAACATGTTTTTAAATCAAAATTAATTGACACACTTATATTATTTAGATTGAGACGAAAATTAAACTTCACAAAATAATAATTCTATCAGTATCTAACTTGGTTTGAAATCAGCTCGAATAGAACATGAGATGAGACGAGATAAACAGAAGAAACAATATTTAATTTACTGGTCCTTTCGGTACACTGTGGGCGATTAGCAAATCCAACATTATCTCGGTAACATTTAGAAGTTTATCAAATCCTAGTAACCTCTTGCCTTACTAACTCATTAGTTAGGTTTCCTCTCGCTAAATAGTTAATACTGAGTCGACTAACCGAGTTGTTACGTAACACGATCAAACCTTATGAGTCAATGAGTAAGCAGCTCCATATCAGTCTCGTCTATGGTATGCACGTGCTTTCAATTATGTCTTTTAGCTCAAAACTGTCTTTGAAAATATTTTATTTAAAACACTCAAGCTAAGTTTGGGATTTAGTTTGGTTAAAACTGTTTTATTTGATTGTTTGATTACGTCATTAGTTCCTCCGTCTTTAATGTTTTCAGTTTCAAGATTTAGATTGATGGTTAGATGAACTAAATCTTGTTTAGGCAGACTTGATTTTGTCCCCATAGTACCGTCTGCTTGACGCGGAGATGGCTAATGGAGTAAAACTTTGTCCGAATGGTGACCAAGGTTAGGCCAAAGAAATCAGGGCCGTACAAAAGCTATAAAGCGTTAAAATCGGGAAACAACTGGATTGAGGGACGGAAATGGGACCGGAAAGTGTGGCAACAGCAAGGGGAGGCCTATTATACCCAGCAGTGGATGGTTCAGGACTGAAATTATGATGCTGATGAGTGCCTTCTGTTCATAAGTGAATATTTCTGTCTATTCATAAACATGTCGGATATGTAAAGATTTATTCCGTTAGGCTTGTACATCATGTGGGCAGACGATGAGTTTCGTGCTATGAAAACACACTGGGTGCGATACACTGTTCCTAGCAAACTAACGAATTACTTGAGATTACAACTTAACACAATAACAACGGGGCACAAGGAATCCGATACAGTTCCAAAACATCTCAACTCCGCCGCGATCAGACATTGAATGTCGCCCTCGCCTCGAGCTGAACATCAAGGCTCTGTAGAAACACGCTGTGGTGTGGGTAGACTGGTAAGTAGATCGCGTGATGTCACCAGTGTCCACTGGCGCGTTTGCCGATTTATTTTATGTCATAACTACCGGATCCGACAAACATAATATATTTTAAAATCTGTCACTAGGTCCTACAGGAAAATTCTGAGTCTCTTAGGACCAGGATCTTTTGACATTTACTGATCGTAATGTAGAGTCATCTTCAGTAACCACAATGGGTTCAATAACCCAAGCTGATAGGATCACATCAGAATGTTTTGATAGGTCGTTTTAATTTGATTAATCTACTGTCAGAAGCACGATAATCCGATTAGGGTTTTTGTGTAACTTGTTTGTAATGAAATAAGGTTCGGTGAGTTAGTTAATAAATGTGACTTTATTGTAGTTTTTCTTGTTAACAATATTGGGTCTGAAAGTAAGATATCAGCATAGCTATTCACAAACGCTTCGATTCGATTTCGATTCGACAAGTCGTATGTCTATCTTTTTTGGCATTACGAAAGCGAGCGAGATATACCATACGACTTTCCGAATCGAAGCGTTTGTTGTTTGTGATCATAATTTTAAAGGACAAATATTTTGAAGAGGTTAAGTTTGGATGTAATGGGTAATTTCATAGTCTTCCGATTTCAAAAAATCTATACAAAGCTACACTATAACCGAGTACCATAAGATATGTTGATATGTGATGTTATTATTAAAATTATAAAGTTATCGGATGATATATTTGGTCAAAACCTGGCGAGATTTGTTCTAAGGACACAAAACATAATTGAAAAAGGAGTTAGGTAGTTTAGTTGCAAACTATAAATATTGTCATTTTTAACTAATATAGCTATTAATATTTTTACTGGGTGTAATTTTACTTATTCGATTTAGTGTTTTGTAGCATCGTATTGGACGAGTCAGTAAGATTGCTATAATTAGTGGTAAATAAATAATATAATAAATAAATGTTTTTACGACGCGGATAAAGTCGAAGAAAGTTGAATTTTGACTTGAGTTGAGAGAAGTGTTACAAAAATAATGACCGGTTCCAATAGCACAAAACGCATCGTTGAACTTACTAAGCATTGCTTTGCAAAGGACCGTATTTTTTTGGTCCTTTGGTACTCGATAGGCATTTTAATAGTTCCTCACTATCAAGTTTTGTTTTTTATACGCAAAAGATTATCCTCCGGTAATTGGTAACCGTAGCTAGTTTAAATAATATAATTGGTGGCATAATGTCAGAATAGATCACGACGCATCAATAACGATTTGTCAAAATCGCCAGCCTAGCTCCGTGGCCTCGATAACGAACGTTGTGCTTTGGTTTTAGGGTACCGTAAGCTCAGATATAAAACCTTAATACTTCTCCAAATAATTGGTTTAGTTTTTGTAGTCTTTATCATAACTGGCAATAGGTTTTATTTGTAGTTTGAACAAGTTTTATTCTGTCATGTAGGTAAGTGAGAGTTTCGTGTTAGGAAACGTTCTTTCGAATATTATCCTGTTAGGTAATTCCGGTTTCTCGATATATTTTGATACTAGGTACTAGCTATGACCATCTAACATTGTGTGGTCTCAACATCCATCACTGGTTTAAGTAAGAATAAGTCACAATAATAGACGCCAAAATTCAGATAACCCTGAAATAATAAATTTATTTTTTGAACAAGCAATAGAAAAAAGAAATAAAAAAAGGATCCTGCACGCGTAGCAAAACCACCGTAGATTTCTTTTGTTGATCTGTCATTTTGTCGATTCTTCCGTCGACAAAACCCGTTTCTACGGTGATCATGCTACCCGTGCAGATGTACCTACTCTTGTTAGTTCTGCTTTCACGAAACAGTAGTAAGTACCACGAGGAAATGTGGAGCATTACTCTAACTAAAAACAAAATGCGAATACCAAATCTCGATTCGGGCTAGGCAACTCACTATGTTCTGCATTCGATTTTTAAAAACATGTTGATGACAAAAAATCCAATGATCTCAAAACATTAACGGTAGGTATTGACAACTGGCAATACTAATATAATATATTTATGTATTATTATAAATATTTATTTTTGGGTTTTTCAGTAGGATAGTATGTACCTAAGCCACGAAAAACCCAGTCATAGGTTTAAAGTGATAATTCACATTGTATAGGTAGACATTGTTATTAGCTCCAGGGTATTGGTTTCGACTCGTTGTGCAATCATTTGTGTAATACCACTCCAAATATTTTTCTTTGAATATTCCATTATTTTATTTATCTTAGGTAAGTTTTTTTATTTGTTATTATGTTGAAATATGTTTTATTCCTTTTCTTGAATAGTGATAATTTTATATGCTATGTTATGATATGAAAAACAATTCTCTTGATATCTTCTCACTTACCTTCGGTGTCATATATGAAGAAAATAGCTTATGTCAATATTCTTATGTTCTAATAAAAACAAGTGACTATCAATAATATTTTCACAGTTCCAAGCACTAATCCTCTTACGACTGCGCATTCTTGACGTAATCTGTGAGGTATCCTAATAAACACTAGAAAGTTCTTTAGCAAAATGGATACACAAGAGTTAGAGAGAGACTATCTCACTATAAGTATCTATGAGTTTTCATGTGCGTGCGCTGCATACATTTTCTTTTATCTTTTTTTTTTACACTTTTCTTTATGACCTGTGGACCCTAGCCGACCTAATGTTCTCTCCGAGATTTACGTCTATTCAGTAGGAGTTTTGAGGTCTTTTTCACTCGTCATTAAAACACATTGGCGCTCAAATGTCTCCAGTTGGCGACAACCACTTTCCATCAGATGAGACCATTGACTTCGCAAATCTTTAAGGATTTGACAGCACATTTTTTCCATGCTTCCAAATATTTACATACGGAACCATCTCTCCAAATCAGATTCGGCAACTCAAGTATCGCGACATTTGGAACCGGTCCGAATCGTGAGCCACACTCATAGAAAGTTAAACAGTAGTTTAATTAACTATAGTTAACGCGTGCTGGCCGTCGCCCCAGGCGGGATCTAACAAAAATATTGATCGACTGATTATTTATAAAAATTGTTGGTTACGGTCAACAGTGGTGTGACCAACCTGTTGCCTATGTTGTGTATTAGGAAAATGTTTCTAATGTTTAGCGTTGAATAAATTGCCATACATAACTTGTGGTTTCCATCAAACCTTTCGAAAAATAAATATTTTGTGTTTCTTTCTTTCTTGATCACTTCTACCGTCTTCAGTTCATGAATAGGTTTTCCTTTGTGCCCGTAACTATTCCGTAGTAGATTGATTGTAGTTTTCCGTGGTCCAAAGTCCAAATAAGAATCTTTCTATGGTACAAATAAATCTTCTCGTAGCACTAAATTATTTAGCATCCTATTCTGCCTGCACAGATGTCCCACCTATACATAACCTTTAATTTCTATATTTCACACTTTTAAAATACCTCGTATAGTGATTACCTAAGTTGTTAAAGTTATAGGACGTATCACAATCTTCATTCATATTTATTGATCGTTCGTTATACCCAAAGCCGACTCCACCATTACTAAAACCCTTCAAGAAGATCAGGTCTTCCATCCCCAGTTATTTCAAACTCGACATAATGTATGTGCATACATATGTCCAGTACATAAATCTTCCGAACTGGCTGAACTAGTATCAGCGAGTACAATTGTACTATTAACCTCACTTGATGGTAACACTGGGAGCGCACGTGCATTGCCCTTATCATTCTTATCAATATCTAGTATGTTGTTCTGATGACGTTTGTTTGTTTAGTTCCAAGTTGATTCTGAGGTTTCCATGTGCCAAGTGTTTTGGATCTGGAGTTTTTTCTGCAGTGTCTACTGTTTTCCTAGTCTTACGAAGGAGGAACGTTTTACCTAGTAACAGGGTTATGTAGGGACTAGTATGTAATCGTTCCATGTAAAATACTTGTATTCATGCCCCAGGCAAGATAAATTATTGGGCAGATGATGATGTACTGTTCTTCTAAAAGATAAAACCTCCTTGTTCTGTTTTCGGTTTTATTCTCGTCTCTTAGTCCATTATCTTTAGTGTTTACCTTGAGAAATTGGGCTGCTGTAGGAATAACTTTGTCATTTTCTTTACCTGTAAATGTTTATGTCGGCCTTGCTTTAGTTAACTTTGCTTCAGTTAGATATTTTGTCAGGGTTTCGAAAATGGTTAAATCATCAACTACTAACCAATCTTCCTCTCTCTTTTTAACCACCTAAACATCACTATAGGTTATCGTCAGACATCCATCATGCACCAATTTCTTTCTAATAGCACCAGTCTTAAATGGTTTTGATCATCATCGGCTACCATTGGTACCAGGGTCTCAGAACATCTGAGAACTACATTTACCCCTGAAACAAATGCCCACCTCCCCCCACGATACTTTAGGTAGCCATGAACTAGCCTCGTCCGCCGGCTTTCCCCGAACTGTTTGTTGTACTCCCGTCTCCGAGTACTGTATGTTTACGTACAGTGTTGTGCTATGTGAACGATCACAATGCCGTATGTTTCTCCTACACGGTCGACTCTGTAAACTAAAACGGTATTTTTCATTTTGATCCACGAGAATTTCATATGACGATGTGTTAACAGATAAATATGTGTCAGAAGTTGTGTCGTTTATAATATTTGTGATGGTAACTTGAGGACAACTTTCCTCTTCGTCATCTTGTAGTTCGTGTGTGTGTTTTGGAGGTAAGTCAGATTAGGTCAGGTAAGGTTTTGTGCCAACGTCGCTGTCTTCATCATTATTTCACCCAATATAGTTAAGTGAAGGACATTGGCCTCCACAAAGCGTCGTCACATCGACCAATCATACACCTTTCGTATCTACAGCTGCAACAAGCTAAATATACTATTTAAACTTAGTTCAGTATACCTTGTCATTGAAGATCTTTTACAAACTATGATGACATCATGTTTCAATCTACTGCACGTGATCATATTGTCTTTATGCTACTTACTGCTTCTTATACACTCAAAAAAGAGTAGAAAGGATTTTTTTACCAAAAACATCGCGGTGATCGAAAAAAGTAGCTTTTAGCTTTTTTGTAGCTTTTTTTTATAATTTAGGTAATAAACATTTTGGATAATTCGGCAGGAATGCAGATTAGAAAGCGTTAAATTGTATTTTTTTAAATTATTTGTTCAAAAATCTAGCCAGCATACTTGCACTATCTCAAGTTATTTTTTGTCCCATTCCCAACATCTCGTCAAAACGTTCGCCCACCCACACATGTGCACGCGCATATCAGTCGCACTGCAATGTGCATTACTGATAGCTTATCAGTGATATGCGATCTCCGTTATCTTAGACGCAACAGACCGCGACCGCTCCACAATCAAATTGTTTCAAGCAACTAACATTTATTTGATATTACGAGTGGAGGACTAATCACGAAAGTGATGTTATTAAATATTGCACGTGGATCGGTTATTAAGTTGGTTTCTCAACTTATAAGTTATTTGGTTTTGTCTCCGGGTCTATTAGACTTATAGACTGCTCCGATAACTGCGTATAGTTTCTGGTTGCCTTCTTGATTTCATTATCTGACTGATAATTGTGATCAACCTCTGTCCGATTTTTGCTTAGATCTGGTAGATCTATTTAAAGAATTAATTCATAGGATACTGGTCACCAGTGGCGAAGGTTCCATATAACTCGATTCCTACTGGCTTCTCTTTGAAAAATGGCACAGTCAGTATTCTATAGACAAATAATATAATCACATTAAAGATACGTACTCCGGCTTACCTAGCTCTTACAAAAACTGACCCTTCGCTACTGCTGGTCACTGCGAAAAATCAAGTGGTGGTTCTGAGGACTTAGATTGGTCGCACTCTCTTTTAAAGCATTTCTTAGTTCTGATATGACTTTCGTTATCGTTGTTAGACAGTCGCTTGGTCTGGGACTTATAGTTGTTTTGGCTCTAGTCGGTCTGAAGGTGGAGAAAGAGAGAAGACTAATTTAAAGAGTTCGATTGACTTTAAAATGGTTTCTAACTTGATCCTTGTTTATAGTGGGAGTACAAGTAATCTTAACGAAGCCGAAAGGCACTTGTTCTCCCCGTCATTGTGATCTTTTTTTTGTTCTAGACATTAACTAGGAACCTTCTAGTTAGGGAGATATGAATCATATATCCATTTACACCTTGTATAGTTCTTGTAGCATGTCAAAAGTTTTTTTTTCCTGACGTCTTTCTCTGATTCAAGTCTGACGTCCTCAAGATAGGTAAGTAATCATTTTTCTTGTATAGCAACACTAGTCGTAATAAAAAGAACTTTATATGTGACGAAGTACGAGTATGACCAGTTCCAAACTCACTTGAAGACTTAAAGCATGACTTGACACGATACCTACCCGATATCGTCGGGTTTTTTTCGATACCTAAACTTACAAATACAGGAGCTTCAAGTATTACTGACAATGAATCATACTTAATAACGACATGTCACATGTCATGACATTACAATGCCTTAATGTGAGTCACAAGGCTTCTTGAAGTCTTAGCCGAAATTCTGTTTAAGTGAAACTTGGTCGAAGGCATTTTGCTTGGTACCAGATAATTGAGTTGCATGGGAATATTTAATTGGATTACTCATAACTTTGTGTTTAATGCAGATTATATTGACAATCTCCACGTTCAGACATAAATTAATAGGTACCTATACAAGGTGTAAACAGACCCTTCACGAAGCCGTCAACCAAGCATTCGGTACATTAAACTACGTAACCCTACGTAAAAATTATTGCTGGGAAGCGACTTTTTTTTTTGGGGTGAAAAATCACGTGTTACGGTAAAACTCAAAGTTACGCTCTCAAAACATTGTGCTGGTGGATGCATTCAATTGTATTGGGGTCGTGGAGGTATTTAAAATAAAGTTACAACATTAAAACCTTGTATTTAAAAAAAAAACTTGTGATAAAGTTAGAACTTTGACCCCCAATATCTCCGTAACTAGAAGGGTCCCAGGTACCTGCGGGACTGTTCGAAAGAGATACCGTGGCCCTGGAACACAAAGGGCAAAGAAGGAACATGGATGGGTTTTAGTCAGTACAAGTCTGACACTCCCTTCCGCTCCGCCCAGAGTGGGGGGGTCGTTTGATGATTTCACATCCGGAAAAAAAAAAAAAAAAAAGCGTCCCAGGTATATCTAGAACAAAAAAAATGATCGCTGTGACGGGGAGAACAAGTGCCTTTCGGCTTCGTTAAGGATCTGTTTACACCCTTTATTTGCTGGAGATTTATCTACCATTTGCTAGTCTTAAAGTTTTAAGTCGGAATTGGTTTAATTTGCTAATGAGTATACAACTAATTCCTTCAATCAAAAGAGCAAACACGAGAGCCTTCTAGAATTTAGAAGTTGGTGTTGGCTCTTTAGCAATGCTATTCTGACTTAAAACTTTAAGATTAACACTCCGATTAGGAGTAAAAAAACAATTTTCATTATTGTGTTGAATGACTTTGTAGACGGACGAAACGTTTTGAACTGTATTGCCTGTGGTCTAGGCCCCCAGGCAAGGAAAAATTCATAAAGATGAACTCAGAGAGTTTTAGGTTCCTACAGATACTCTTTGGTCAATTTCCGAAAATCCCACAATGATAATATAAGAAAATCACGTTCCCCGTTATCATTTTTTTTTATTTAGTTTTGCAGTTCAGTGCATTTTCTCAAACACCATTTTCACGAAAACTTTTTTACCAGACACGGACACAAAAAAAATCTCTCGCTCATCAAAATCGATTGAATCGAGAGAAGAATCGAGTGCTACCGTGTGCAGTTTTCATCGATATCTCGGTGCGGGGTCCCCTGAACGCTGACGGATCGTTTTGTCAACAATCGCTATTGTCTCGGCTGATGTTTGAAAATAATATATGGACATCGCCCTTCCGAAGTGCAGGAAATTTTCAAGATCGTCGCGTCAGGGCGTTGATGAGGCTTACGACACGTTTTGGACTGATTGGGTGGAGAATATATTGATGTTTTCTTACATATTTTGGTACTGAAGTTACAGTTTGAGATCACTTGTTATTGTACTAGTGTAGATGATATGATATAGAAGTATGACAGGAAGTTTCAGCTATCTGGGGTAACGGTTAGATCATATTCAAAATCATAAATCTTTATTTATCTTGACATCAAGAATTACAGGCGCTGGTTCACATATGCACAGTCTTATACTGGGTAGAAGGGACACCGACGCGAAAACGGTTACCACGTATTCTGTACATCATTCTGAGCCCCCCAGGTAGAAATTTTACATGAAAAAATCAGCTGTTCCATATATTTTGATCGTGTAGGTATTGCACTTTTGTAGGAAACAGCTGATCAATAACCGATGAAAAATATTTCTATGAAAAATATCAGAATGTTGTACAGAATACGTGGTAACCGTTTTCGCATCGGTGTTTCTTCCACCCCTTAAAGCGAAAGGTGTCTGAAGTAGGAAGGTCCTGAGGTACAGATCACCTCTCCGGCTTTTTTTTTATTTATAGCAAAAATTTGAGTCAACATACTTAAGTTAAGTCTTGAGCAGCGGTGGCCCAAGAGTGGCGGCCCCGACTTACGAACAGTAAGTCGCGGGTTCGAACCCAGCCAGGCGCATTACTTTGTGTAATTTATTTCATCACCACTGCTCTCAAAACGGTGAAGGAAAACATCGTGAGGAAACCGGCATGACCTAAAATTCGAAGACATGTGACATCTACCAACCCGCACTGGGCCCGCGTGGTGGATTATAGCCCATTCCCTCTCATAGAGAGGAGGCCTGCGTCCCAGCAGTGGGAACATTATAGGCTGATAATGCTATGCTTATGCTACTTAAGTTAAAATTGGAAGTAGGTAAACAAGTATACCAGATATGATCTAATTTAATTTAATAAGAGCTCGGGTGACCTGGACAATCCAGTTACATTTTGCCTGTGTACTTTACACCGTAATTTATTTATAGTTAATTTAATTATTGATACATCAAAAAAAAAAACCCATTCGAGGAAAAGGAAACGTTATAAATAGTAATAATATTTATAGATTTCAAACGTGTCACTTCAAACTATACATTTTCGGTATAACACGGCCTCGCTTTGTATATATTTCTCGTACAATGAGAGATCCGCATAGACTGGTTTTGTATAGCTTGATGTGCTGCAGTGTGTACTGCGAAAGGAAATTACATATAAATGCATTTAATTATAAGGAATTTACGAGCTGGTAGTTATAGTTGCGGTAAAAATAACCTACAATGTCTTCTAAATAACTACTGATTGTTACTAGCCTAATTCTAACTGCGGTTTATTTCCCGGTTAAACTGGCTGCGAAATTAAATTATTTTAATATAAATACACATATTAAATGTACACGTCTTTAGGAGCTCGTGGGTAAATTATAAAAGCCGCTCGGGTTGATCTTCAGGTTAAGCCGCGCTTGCCTAGGTTGGTCCGTGGATGGGTGACCATCCATTACATACCTAGTTTTCTCCGTGCCTCAGAAAGTACGTTAAGACGTTGGTCGCGGCTGTGATCTTTGACAGTCGTTTTAGGTGACTACCTATAACGACTGTCAAAGATCAATGTCCTAAAACTCTGACAACCAGTCTTACCAAGGGATTAGTATTGCCAAGTACTAACTGGGTTGTGGAAGTCAGATAGGCAGTCGCTCCATGTAAAATACTGGTAGTTATCTGCATCCGGTAAGACTGGTAGCCGACCCCAACATAGTTGAGAAAAAGGCAGATGATGAAGTGTACTGTACACGTATTAAATGTATCAGATTTTGTTCAAATATCTCATGACATTTCTATGTTATGAAATAACATTAAATAATATGAATTTGCGTTAAATGGATAGATGTATGAACGTGGAAGAAACAAAAGGAAGTAGGTACGTAACGATGGTAGCATGTGGTGTTATATAAGTTCTGCCGGGTACGTCCCGTTTGGTAACATTGCCGTTTCGCCAACTAAAGAAAATACCATCAAGCACAAAAGTGCCGTTTCGTAACTATTTTGATCTTCATACATTGAGCCTTGTTTCGTCAACTTTTGAGTATGCGTATATTCATTCCCGTTTGGTAAACATTTTGTTCGGCAAGTACAGTTAGGACTCTGGAACTTACCGTGAATACAAGGTCCACAAAAATAAACCTTCCTGCTATGAAAAAAAAAAACAGTAATAAGAATTATAACTAAGAAAAACAAACAGTTCCAATAATACTTAAACAAACTACTCTTACATATTGAAAAAGTAATAACATTGAAATAAAAAGTAACAATAAATAACTAAGTTTTCAAACTGTCAAGGTCACTAACAATATCATTAACACTAGAAACGGGATATTTACCATGTTTACTGATTGTTTTGAGTTCCCGATATTTTAACAGTAAACATGGTAAATATCCCGTTTCTAGTGTTAAAGATAATAAATAACTAAGTCCCCCAATGGGTTAAAAAAAATACATTTTATGTTAGGGCTACCTCGTGAGTCTAGTGGTTGCAAGTCCTACAGTTGAGCTTGTGGTCCTGGCTTTGAAACTCAGATCGAGTTAAGTGTTATTGGGTTTTTCCTTCGGAAAATTCTCAGTAGCAGCCACAGAGGCTGGATTTGTGTCCTGTTGGTGGCAATAGGCTCGCCCCCTATTACATGGGACTTAAATATAACTGGCGTAATGTGGGTGTACAGTCGCGAGCACCAATATGTATACACTTTCCTAAATTCAAAATCAATTTTCGCGAGAAATAACGATTGTGACTTGGAGATAGGATCTTTTTTTTTAAATATGAGTTCCAGAATACTATGCTCGTAACATTATGAAATTTTAATCAGAACAGTGTAGTTGAAAAAAAAAAATTAAGTTGCTATTTACATTAGTGCTCGTGACTGTACACCTCTGCCTAACCCTTTGAGAATTACAGGCGTGATATTATGGTTGTGTTTACGTAAGGAAAAATATTAGATGATCAAATTATTGATTCATGTCTATTGTTTTAGTTTTAAATCTAGCTCAGATTAGAAAAACTAATTGTTCTTTGTGCATTATTATAATGTTTTGGAAAACCCAAAATGACATTATAATCCAACAAATCATTTTACCCCGATTAGATTTATAACAGATTTTAAGCCAAAGCCTTATTATTAAATAAAAAAAAGGAGGTACTGCGGTACTCCTAGACACGGCTCGTATTGTTAGGAGGTTCCTCTCTCTGGAGCCCTGACCCTATTCCCGATACCGGTGGTCTTAATTTTTTTTATATTTTTAAATGTTTTTATATCTTTTTGAAATAATATTTAAAAATAATTAAAGGATTAAAATAATAAATCATTTATTTCAGGTAACAAAGACCCATAGATAAGTACCATAACCTAAATATACATACTAATAACATTAGTGAGGTGATTCAAGAAAGGTCAGGTGCGTAGTACTCGCAACCGGTGTGCGTGTATGACTAGATGTATGAACGTGGACGAGGCAAACGGATTATGTAAAGATCGTAGCAGGTGGCGTTCTTTATTTTCTGCCTACCCTATGGGAAAAAGGCTTGAGTAGTAGAAGTAGTAGTATTTATGTATACAGGGTGTAAACAGACCCTTCACGAAACCGTCAACCAAGCATTTTGTACATCAAACTAAGTAACTTTACGTAAAAATTATTGCTGGCAAACCACTTTTTTTTTTTGGGGTGAAATATCTTGTTTTTACGGTAGTACTGGATGGAACGCACTCAAAGCATTGTGCTGATGGATGGATTAAATAGTACGGGGGTCATGGAGGTGTTAAAAAATTTTACATTAAAAACATGTATTTAAAAAAAAAATAAGGAAAAATTTCCAACTTTGACCCCAATATCTCCGTAAATACAAGGTATGGTCTACTAGAACAAAAAAATGATCGCATAGACGGGGAGAACAAGTGCCTTTCGGTTTCGTTAAGGGTCTATTTACACCCTTTTTTATGTTTAAGCCAAAAATATCTGGCCACTACAGGACATAGGCCTCTGAGAAGCTCTTCTCTGCCTTTCGTATCCCGTTTGTCGTAGCCATCTTTTTGATGTTATCGGTCCATCAAGCTGGGGGTCGATTCTTAGTCTCCACTCCTAGCCTCGTTTGCTTCATAAGCCATCGGTTCTTCGACAAATAGCCAGCCCACTTCCCATCATCTGCCACTCCGTCCATCTCTGTTGGGGTCGGCTTCCAGTCTAACCGGATGCAGCTGAATACCAGTATCTTACATTTAGCGATTGCCTATCTGACCTCAACGACCTAGTTATTGTGGAGCACGATACATTGCCAGAAATATCTATACTTAAAATTAAAAAGCTGAAGATTTTGTTTGTTCGGTTGAACGCGCTAATCTCAAGAACTGCTGGTCCGAATTGAAAAAATATTTTAGTGTTGGATAGCCCATTTATCAAGGAAGGCTATAGGCTATATAACATCACGTTACGTTGACATTAATAAACCCTCTCTCTCTCATATGTGACGCAGACGAAGTTGCGCGGTTTAGCTAGTAACGATATAAAAAAACTGTAGCCATCTATTCTTTTATATATTCAATCTACTCTTCATTATTCTGAACAAAATAGATGCTTGATTTCAGGTGATGTTTAGGTACATTAAAATAAACTTGATTATAATTTGAATATACATAAGAAACTTAACATAATATTTTAAGTCTAGGTTAACGAAATCCTGCTTTTATTTATATCTTAAGTAGACGTAATAAATAATGTAGTTGACGACATTAATTTCTTGGATGACGTCATAGAAATAAGAAATAGTAGAATTATGTTAGTTAGTTTAATTTTTTTTGTTCTTCACAACTACATATTAAATAGTATTTTAATATCATTATCTCCATGAAGTCTTGAGTTAATTATTGTCTCAATGAACTAAGCAAAACATAGAATATGTTAGCTGCTTTATAGCAAAAAATATGGGTCTAATCAGCAGATGGTTTATTTACTATTTGACCTAGTAAGCTAGAGTGATTCAGTCTCCTCTCTTTAATACTATAATCATTGTTCTTACTGGAGAATAAGCTAAGAAACACTGTTTTAAGCTTTCACGGTTTATAACTAAACTTATACTGTCATTTACGGGATAAATTCCGTGATTATCAGTAATCGTTCGTTTTCGTGTCATCCCGCGATCATGGCACTTGCAAAAGCGTCGAAATATCGGGAACTCAGAATAATCACAGAAGATATCGTGTAAGTAAGAGTATAAGATTATATGCTAAGAATCTTTCAAGTATAATAACATTTTAAATATCTTTCTAATATCTTCCTAGTATGTACATTTGGTTATTATGCCTTGAGACTGGACTGTAGCTTCATCTTTCAAGAATCTTTGAAGGGTAGTAAAATTTTATAAAATTACCTACCTAGTATGGGTCTTTCTACATTTGTCATCTTTTTATTTATTTTATGACAATTCAAAAGTGCCTATAACTGGTCTATTTGAAGGAATTGCTATGAGTTTGAGTGTGACATCATATTAAATTGCCAAAGTTATGTCTAAGTTGAGAAGACAATCTTTAATTGTCCTAATTTTCAATTGTATCTGAATGACATTAGGTTGCTTGTTGGTTTGGTACTAATTGATTTTTGGTAGGTACTACCGAGACAACAACGGTATGCCACTTTTCAGCCTTATGCCCTTAGTAATAAGGCTGAAAAGTGGTCGACCGTCAGTAAACTCGGGAGTACGTCTTTAGGCATCTATTTCAGTTGTGTATTTCTGAACAACAGTTTGTCGGTAAGTCGGTAATTCCCTGTCTCTAACATGAGTCTAAGTATAATCTGACCCCAGTTTTAGATTCCAATACGCATTACTAATCAAGAATTCACCTCACAATGTTTATAGAGAAAACATTAAATGTTATTTCTCATTCTTAAGCATTTGTTTAGATCGGTTGGAATGCAAGATTTCTAACAGAGACGCGAACGATTGTGTCAATCAGTTTTTATTTATATTTACACAATAAAACGGAGAAAAACAATAGAAATGCGTTCGAGCGTATTATATTTACGTTTTCGCTAGAAATAATACGGTGATGGAATGGATTCAGTTTGTAAAACAAATCTAATGGAAAGTGTGTTTGAGTTCGTAAACAAATGTGATTGGATCATCGACTGTCAAGGTTTTGTATTCCGTCATTATTTTTATGTAAATTCTAGAATGTACACAGCGTAGTTACAGCGTAATTACAGATTAGTAATAATGGAAATTATTATGAAAGAAATTGTCAATAAACTATTAAAGAGATTACGTTCACTGTTTCTAGAAATGATGGATTTAAATTCATCATGGCTCTTCTTTAGTTGTCATGGAAGTAGGCAGTAGCTGATATTTGTGTCCGTAATACAAAATTTAATTCTAAACAATTTTAATTCATTCTAATTTATGCCTCTGTTACCTAATACCTAAGCTAATCAAATATTCATTTACCCATTATTCAAGCCATCTATCTTTACAAACGTGTGCAAGATCATGAATTACTGACATCCTAGATGACATTTCGCTGTGACAGCTGTCAAATAATACGCGCAAAATATTTGACGTTTGAATATTACGATTTTGTGTTGACAATTAAATACAAATTTTATCGTTTTGGTACCTACTGCAGTAAATGGGTAAGTTAAATATTCGCTATAATTTCCGTTAGGAACATCGTAAGTGTGTTAGTTATGGAGGTATTTATTTTGGTAGCGGGACTTCGAAATATTTAGTATGGTTGGTACCGTTGGCAACAGTTTAGTGTCTTTGGCAAGGGCATAGACAAATTGACTTTCAGTAAAGCAACGGTTTGTAGAATAGTTTGTACTGGTTTCCAAACTCTTGCGTAGTCGCTTGTTTTTTGCTGAATCATTACTTGACATGATAGAAACAAATGACAATAGATAGTTATACTCCATCGTGAGCAAGTCATAGTTGATGTGACTTGTTGCCTATCAATGCTTGTTCAAGAATTTCTTTGCTGACGGAGTTGACATGACCATTATGGTGACTACCGTCGTTTAACTATATCTGTACTCTTTCAGTTTAAAGATATTAAACTAAGACTGTCTACGAGTATCTACAATTTGCTGTAAGTCATAAGAATTTTTAGTTCAGAATATGCTGTATCTTATTTTGTTCGAAATTTGAACGTCTAAGTTTTTTTTGTCATAGAGAGTATCAAAAGATTTGGTACTCTTTGCAAAAAGATGCAGAATAAGTGTTTTTGTATGGACTTTTTGCTTACATTTATTTTTCTTTATTAACCAAGAGTTCTAGCGAAATTTGGTTTTTTATTCTTCAATTCTTGTCTACTATCGAGGTAATTTTTATAAGAATAACCCTTCGTTGCTAAACTAATCATACTCAAATCAGTTAGAGGTGTGATTAGCTTCTATAAAGTTGCGTGTAACATTGTAACTGCGAATTAACCCATCGTCACCACTTCGCCAGCTAACCAAGGATATCAAGGTCTGATTAATTGGATACAATTATCATTACTTGAGCACAGTCATGCTGTTCAGGGTTATTCACAACAATCAGAATTCTTTGACTTGTGCTGCCACGGCAGTTGGTCAGTGAAAATATTGCGAGCTTTAGTGTTCAAAAGTCGGAAGGCCTGATGTATCTGAAATCACACCAGCACCCACAAAAATAGCAAAGCATAATCAGCCTGTAATGTCCTCTCTGCTGGAAGTTGGGCCTCGTCTGTGTGACGGGGAATGAGGCGGCATCTATGACGCGATGAAACTGTCCTAGCGCGGATTGGTGGGTGTTACAATGTCTTCGATTTTTTCGGTCTTAAGACATACGCGTATGCGCCCGGAGAGATCGACAACGATCGTCACTCACTGGACGCCTGTCGGAGGAAATCGCCGTCCAGGTAGACCGCGGCGAAAGTGGTGTGACGATCTGATCTCGTTTGCGGGACGAAGAGAGAAGGAGAAAAGGGAGGCCTATGCCCAGCAGTGGGACAGGCTAGCACAAAAAAAAGACAATTCATGTTTTCTTGTACCGTTTTGAGAGCAGTGCTGATGAAATAATTTACACAAAAAGTAAAATGCTTGTCTGGTTTCGTACCTAAGACCAACAGCTCATAAGTTGGTCCTTCCCGCTGGGCCACCACCGCTCTGCAATACAGCAAAAAGCTATTTAACATTAAACACTCCGAAGTTCCCGCAAAAACCAACCTCACTTTCTCAATATTAGATTAAAACCCCCTTAAATCACTGTCTCAAAAACATGTTCCCAACCAAACGAGCGAAACTTCATCAGTATTACCGCCACACTTTATCGCCTTATTGGGTAAACGCGCAACAATTAAAAACTGTCCCATATATGGCCGGCTGCCCTGAACCTGTCCAATTTCGTTGACTTAACATGAGTTGTAAGAAGTCTCGAGTTTTGTAGGAATTCTTGAGGTGTACGCGGGTTATTTAAGAAGTTTGTGATTGGTATACAGGGTGGAAAGGAACACCGATACGAAATCGGTTACCACGTATTCAGTACATAGTTCTGAACCCCCAACAGTAATTTTTCATCGGTTATTTAAAAAAAAAAATGCTGTTCCATACATTTTGACCGTGTAGATATTGCACTTTTTAAAGAAACAGCTGATTAAAAAAAAAACCGATGAGAAATTTCTATGTCGGCCTGAAAATGTTGTACTGAATACGTGGTAACCGTTTTCGCGTCGGTGTCCCTTCCAGCCTGTATAAGACTACTTGAGGTTGAGTGACTTTTAGTGAGTGTGTTTTAGATATTCTTCTTCTTTATCGTGTGGTTAGTGCCTAACCTGGTGTCTGGGTTTTTATGCCACCCCGGGGCCTCTGACTTGGCTTTACATGTCGTCGAGAAATATCTCTCAGACATTCCTCACGATGTTTTCCTTCACCGAAGCAAGTGTTAATTATACAATACGCACATGAATCAGAAAAATCAGAGGAGCGTGTCTTGGGTTCGAACTCGAGACTTATGACTTTGCGTCAATATTCATACTAAAATTAGAAATGTGAATGCGATGTTTTTTACTTGTTCACGCCAAAACGGCTGAACAGACATTGATGTTTGTTCATGCTCTGGGTTCGGATATGGAGATACATCCTAGAAGTACACTGCCATGGGATAACCACTTATCTTCACACGTAAAACTGCAGCAGAAGTTTATTTCGGTACAATCAGAAGTCGGTACAGACAACCTTCTTGACATTTCCAGAACATCTTACACACTACAGTCATGTTCGTGACAATTTGCGGTACACTCTTAATGAACTGTTACCATAGGTACATATGTCGGATGAGACTCATGTCTCAAGTGAAATCAGAGGAACAATGCTACACGGTTCCCACACAGTGGCGCCTCTACAGGGCGTTCCGAGAAACTCCGGTGTCGAGTAGTCGGCGCCCGCGCTTTCCTTTAAATTTGGAATTACTCATTATTTGTATCGCGTTACCGTCGTGTTGACAAATAGTGTCGTTATCGCACTTGTGGGTAATGCGTGCGTTTAAGTTTTGTAAGAAAAGATAAAGCTTGTGTTAAAGTCTTTAGGTGGATCCATATCGAAGACATATTTTATTGAGCCACATTCAGCAAACGCGATAACAGTAACTTTTGTACGGCTTTTACTATAACTTTTTATAACTCGATCGTGGTGTTACCTACACTGCAAATATTGCTGCACAAGAAGTGACTGCTGTGTGGATACAATTTGTTTAATTCTAAATTTTTGCAGAGCTAAAAGGTCCATTTGATGCAAAGATTTTCTATGGTTGATGTTACGATGTCAACCAAAACTATTCACAACGATTCGATTGTAAGGTTTGTGAAGGGGAATCACAACAAAAAGTAACTTTTAAGGTAGAAATCTACCTATTTCATAACACACGTAAATTATTGAGTGTAACAAAAAAAAACGTTGAGCGATTAAATTTAAAAAAAACCAGCCGCAATTACTTTTTTCAAATGAATTGAATCGGAATAAAACATAGAAAAATATCTAATTTGTCAGTAAAGCAGCTATTTTCACGTTGTCTTATTAATCAAGACTTAGAAACCTTGATTGAGAGTTGACAACAGGATAATTTGCACTGATACAATAAACACGCAATTTGATTGATTCTAATAACACCTTAGACCGACTGATATTGATTACTTGAATTAAGCTAAACAGTCAGACTGGTAATTCCGTAAAACCCAAGACTGAACAAAATTACCGCAAATTATGGCAAACTGACTGTATGACGAGACATGGTAACCTTAAAATTATGACGAGTGTCCAAGCCAAGCTCTTGCCATTGAATGGGGGTATCGCCACTGCATTGAATATACTTAAGTAGCGACCTGTATTGATGAGTTTAATGACTATAACTCTATAAAGCCATATTGGTTACGGTCGCGAACCATATCTTAATCAACATATAACCTGACACTAACCTGTAAATTGCAAAAAACGTAAGAAAATTTAAATTTCGCGGACTATCAGAGTTCAAACGTAAGAGCAGCGGTGGCGCGAGAGCAGCGGTGGCCCAGTGGCGGAGACCCCGACTTACGAGCAGTAAGTCATGGGTTCAAAACCAGCCAGGCGCATTACTTTGTGTAAGTTATTTCATCATCACTGCTCTCAAAAACGGTGAAGGAAAACATTGTGAGGAAACCGGCATGTCCTAGAACCAAAAATTCGAAGACATGTGACATCTACCAACCCGCACTGGGCCCGCGTAGTGGATTATAGCCCATTCCCTCTCATTGAGAGGAGGTCTGCGTCCCAGCAGTGGGAACATTAATAGGCTGATTATGCTTATATGGGCTATCCTAGCGTTTCTACCTTAATTCTAACTGACGAGTAGATAACTGTAGTGTCAGCTTTCGAAAATTATCTTTTCAGTACACAGTTAAATGTATTCCAACATGCGTAATGTGCTCATAACGTGTTATAGCGATTATAATATAGATCTGTATTTCTCACCATCTATTCTTTGATTCTAATTCTATTTGACGGTACTCTTTACTGTGGTTATATCTATTCAATACGAATATTTAATTTCTTTCTACAGCTGTAGGTACAGGAACTGTGTGTGCATGGCCAAAATCAGAATTGTAATCGCCATTACAAAATAGACCGCTATGCAATGTCATCCCACTTCCTACTAATATTATAAATGCGAAAGTTTGTGAGCATGGATGTAGGTTTGTTACTCTTTCACGCAAAAACTACTGAACGGATTTGAATGAAATTTGGAACACAGATAGTTTATAACTTGGATTAACACACAGGATACTTTTTATCCCGGTAGTACGATCCCGTGGGACAATTACGGAATTCCACGCGGGCGAAGCCGCGGGCATTAGCTAGTTAGAAATAATCCTTTGAAGTAGCACTGTATTGTATATATATAAGTGCAACGGTTTCAGCTCTCATAACGTTCCTCCAAACGTATTCTATATTTTACTTTTTACTCGAATTATCGACTCCCCTTCCCTCCAGCCAGCCATAGGCTTAGCAACAGTCTACCACTAGACGAGACGAATCACATTACGGGTGTCGATTGATTAGCAATAGCGCTATCACTTGCCGGCTCTCCTTACGATGTTTCCTGCAATAGTGGTGTAAAACGGTAAGCGATATCAAAGCACTCGACACCACAGCAACGGGTGGACTTTTCAAATTCCATAGTTTGATACTTTACCTGAAACTTATAGGCAATGTGGGAGGCCTTTGAGGAGGAAAGATGAGACTTTCATGTCTGGTGCTAATCAAAGGCTTATCAGTTATTTAGCTAACTAACAAACCTATCGTTAGGTTGTCAGTGGCCCAAAAAGTCTGACAACCAGTCTTACCAAGGGGTATCGTATTATCCAGTACTAACTGGGTTGTGGAGGTCAGATAGGCAATCGCTCCATGTAAAATACTGGTATTCAGCTGCATCCGGTTAGACTGGTAGCCGACCCCAACATAGTTGGGAAAAGGCTAGGCAGATGATGATGATGATGATAACAAACCTATAATATGCATTAAATGGGTTGTTGTGATCAGATAGACAGTCGTTACTGATAGTCAGTGGCCCGAAAGTCTGACAACCAGTCTTACCAAGGGATATCGTATTACCCAGTACTAACTGGGTTGTGGAGGTCAGATAGGCAGTCGCTCCATGTAAAATTCTAATATCTAGCGACATCAGCATGTATTTTATAAAGGCTAGGGAAATGATGACGTTAGTTATTTAGCTACGTTACATTGAAGTAGGAAGCTAAGGGCGAATTACAAGTATGAAACTAAACGCGATCATCATATCCAAACAGCGTTCCAGAGCTGTCACTGTCATTATCACCGTGGAACGTTGCCGCTGATCACGTTCGAATCTATTGATGAAATCTGCGGTAAGACGTGTTGATTGGCCAGTTTCAATCAATAAGCGATCTTCTTCTTTTCGAGTCGATTGTAAATGTAATATTTTTGTGTTAAATGAGTTGGGCCCAATGAGTTGCCAAGCCTATCGCGGCATCATTGACATTTAGGTCCTCAGAAATGAAACACTTGCGTCATTCCATCATAATTATGGGACATCATTTGGTTATAAGTATTGTATTTGCAAAGGGGGCCTATAATCCTTCATTTCGCTAGATTTTAAAAAATAAGCGGTATTTATGTAACTTGAAAATAAGAAAGTATTCGATGTTCAAATTCTTAAAATTGTTTTTTCAATACACTTATCTCACTACGATTAGGTTCAACATGCAATGTATTTCACACACGTGAATTTTTTTCATTTATCAGAACGCGTTCGGAAATAAAAAAATCCACAGATATACTTAATACTAAGTCCAAATTGGTTCAATGCCTATAGTCGGCGGTGATTGTTTTTTTTTAAATATCGAATGCAATAAAAAAGTTAAAAGTTCCCCCACAAAGTTTTCCCAATTATATCAAAATGTACTGTTTTTTATTGCCTGATGTGTTTTGTGCCTTTCCCACTCCTGGGTAAACCCTCATTCTTTCACTTCTTTCGATGTTGTGCTTTTTGTTTTTAATTTATCAGGAAGCCATCTAAGTCGTCGCGCTATCTTGTTCTCGGCCACCAAACAAATCAGATTTGTTTGAATGTAGGTAGGTACTAGGAACGTATCTATTATAACAGCCATCGATAACACCGTGCTACTGCATGTTGATTCAACGAAATAATTGAATTTCCATTATTGTAGGTTATTCCCAAAAAAACAATAACGTCACCTGCTGCGTCCTCATGTCTGATGGTTACAACAAATGGTGACACCTAACGTTAGTGATTGCAATAATTTTCCTGGAGTTTTTCCGACCCGTCATTGATAGGACCACGGCTTCTAAAATTAGGATAGCTTCCCGTCTGTTAATATATTAAGGATGCCTTATAATAATGTATGCAGTGCTAGTTTAGTGTTGTGACCGTCGGTTTGCCAGGACATAGGTCTCGAGTTCGAACCCAAGACACGGTCGTCTGATTTTTCGAATTCAAGTGCGTATTGTATAATTATCACTTGCTTCGGTAAAGGAAAACATCGTAACGAAACCAAACCAGCATGCCTGAGTGATGTTTCTCGACGGTAACATAAAATATAAAGCGATTAAGAGTTTAAGTTTGAATGTAGGAAGGTTTTTCCGCAAATACTCATGAAAGAAAGAGGTGTCTGGTGAGATGGCCAATAATAGAGAAGTAAGGAAGAAGACATGCTGCGTCGACCCCAAATAAATTGGGATCAGGGCAGGAGATTAATGAGAACGAGGACTCATCCGGTTATAAAAAGTCTCTAAAAGCGAGCTACGGTATTCTCGAATATTATGTTAAAACAAGAAACTTTACGCGGTCAAGTTACGGGTAGACGATAGTTCTACATTTAAAAATTTCGATTTTATGACAAATTCCCATTCACTTGTTTTGAATTCGCAGAAAACTTCTAAAACATACAAAAGAACAATAAGAAAATAAAACAAATGAGCGCTATGTAGGAGGATGTTTTTAAATCACATAACACAATGATAACTACAGTGGGTTTTTATTTAGATTGATATAAATGAGGACATCTTCTCTCCAATGTGTATTTTATTTTAAATATTATATTGGGTATAATACAGGTTGTTATTTTATTTATTTTAGTATTTTGTGCTTATAGCTCCGTCTGTTGTGACTGGTCATTTCAATAAATGGTGTATTTTTATGTGTAGGTAAAATATATATTTATGGAATTAAGAACAAGTTTTAGGGAAAATTATTATACACAAATGTATGTATACTAATTTGTCAAAAGATGTGTTGTATGACAAGAAAATTAGACTTAAACGTAGAAATACATTCCTTGACCGAGAAAAATACTGTGAAACTTATACTTAATTTTTATTAAATCCTTATTTTTTTTGTTTACAGCATGATGGATTCCGGAGGAGCAGGTATAGCAGAATCCCCCCCTACCTACCATCGTACCTACGAACAATACGTGCAAGGAGCCGTCGAGAACAGTACCGACTCAGTGCAAGAACAAACCAGCCCCGAACTTGTAGTATGGTCAACTCTACCTTATGGCCTAGACTATAGAGCGCAATATGACTATAGAAGCCCGTATGACACTGGCAGGGATTACTCGACTCAACAGTACGCCAGAGCCCCGTTTACTACCAAGATGGGCCAGGCTAAGGCGTTGAAGGAGGCTAGAATAAGGAGGCCGATGAATGCGTTCATGGTTTGGGCGAAGGTTGAGCGGAAGAAACTGGCTGATGAGAATCCTGACCTGCATAATGCTGATTTGAGTAAAATGCTAGGTAAGTGATTCTGAATTTTATAAATATACTGTTAAGTTTTCTTTTTGTTTTTATGTTATTTTTGGTAAATTAGATTGCGTAGGTACAGTCATAAACAAAGGTTTTCAGTTGTCGAATTTTTTTTTGTTCGGTATCCACGGTCTTTTTGTCAGATATTTCATTTATTTTGAGGTTTAACAATAATTTGTTTACTTTGTATTCCGATTATTTGTAAGATTAATGATTCACCTTGGTTAAAATAATTTATAAGTGAGACCTATTCAAAATTAATTTTGATGTAGGTAACAAACGAAATAAAATGATTATAAGGTAGGTTTACAATAAAGAAATCCAAGGTAAGTCACTCACTCATGAATTTAATTGTGTATGTTTACGCATACTTTACAGGCGTGCTTTTTCATATGATTTTAATTAAATGTCACATTACTAGTTTCTTCATTAATGTTTAAATATAATTATCAGGCACTTGCTGTGTGTTTTTAGAATTAAAATTATTTGGTAATTGTAAACAGGTATAATCTTTAAAGCTTTACAAAAATAGGACAGACAAACATTTAGAATCGAAACCTGAATGAGTCAGCAGAAAACTTCCAATCTTGTACACAGTTCGAAATTTAAATAATTTATAATATTGTTAGTGGCCAGCACTATTCCTACAGATTCTTGCATAATTTGTTTTCAAATAATAAATAATTAATCAGATTTCTTGACGTCATGACTTGACAAACATGATCTAGGTTTTTCTAAAAATTGTTATGAAATATTATTTTCCTAAATTTCTACTCAGGGAATCACTTTTGATTCAGCTTCCAGTTTTCAAAAACGTTTGCATTATTATTTTGATTAATAAAAATAAATAAAATGCATATTTACTTACATGATTTTAAACAGAATTTCCACTACGCACCTATAAATAGCGACTAGTTTTTTCTTTAATGTTTTTACGCCAACTTCATGAACGCTACAAAGTATTTCCAAGCACATTCTAGTTAATCTCATACCTCTATAATAACTCCATTACCAGATATCAACATACATTACCAGTCACTTAGCCATATTAATATAATGTCTTTACCAACACATAATAAGAATTCAATTAATACGATAAAGATTCATTAGTAAAACAAATAAAAAACTGGTAATACATAAATGTGAGTGGATGTATAAAAAACATTGTCGTTCGGAACTTGCAATATTGTTCCTTATTAGTAATGTAACATTCCTGCGTTTAAAAGGCGATACTTGGTAAGTAAAGCAAGTTAATTAAGCTATCACGATGATTACTTGAACTTACTTACTCGTTTGTAGGTATGGTCAGCAACTGAAGTCGGTTGTGGCTGTTTTCTTTTACACTATTAGCTTAAATCCTTGTTTTGTGTCGATTTAGATAAATAAAAAATTGATATAAAAAAGTTAAAAGAGCTTTATAGTGTACTTAATTGAAGTCAGCTCCGATAAACTGAAGTTAACCAACGGTTTTTGTTGACGACTGTACACGTGTTTAAACACGTATGTGTGTACATGACTGTGTTTTCTTTAGCGTAGATTTCTACAATTCAGTGTGTTGACTGGATTAGCATAGTTGATTTGTACATATTGATTTTTTCAATAATATTAATTAAATATTCGAATACAAATGACCATTTTGTATCCACATTAATAGAAAAGTATTTTTCCTTATTCGGATATAAATCTACTCTACGATGCGGTATAAAGACAAAAATAGGAATTAAAAAATATATATAGCATTTACCTTGTATCTGTGGTACTGTCGGTGTGGTGTTCTGTGAACTTACTAAACTGCAACGGTACTGTTATGTACAAAAATGTCTACCATAATATTATGTTGCTACCACTATACAACGAGCATAGTATACCTCTGTTTTTAGGTATTCGGAGATCTTCTTACTTAAGAAACAGAGTGATGCTTGGGAAATTGTTCTGTCACTTCTTCTCCCAATGCTAAAACATTATTTCTTGCCACATAACTGTAATCGCCGAAGGGTTAGGCAGAGGTATACATAATAGTACACCCACATTTCGCCTGTTATGATTCAAGACCCGTGTAATAGGGGGCGTGACTATTGACAATTACCGGGAACAAATCTAGACTCCGTGGCTGCTACTGAGAAATTCCTGATGGAAAAACCCAGTAACACTATGCCTGACCTGGGAATCAAACCCAGGTCCTCTTGCTCAGCAGTCGCGCTTGCGACCACTAGACCAACAACGCAGTCCACTTCTTCCCCTCTCGTCTCGTCGTTTTGGATTATAGTAATAATGCTAATTTAGCATCAGCCAAATAGACATCCTCATAGCAAGGTATTGTAGGAAAAAAATACCGAAATGTTTGAAAAAAAGCAAATTGCATCCTTACTTACTATCTTGCGTATTAATTCATACTGGCTTCTCTTCTCAGTAGCTGAATAGTCCGAATTTAAATAAAATACAATACATCTGGCGCTTGTCAATTGTTATATCTGACTAATAATCACTGTGACCTCGTTTAACTTTCTCTGTGAGATATAAAACACGGGAGGCGCGGACATGAACTGTGCGCCATGACGCAATGGACGTAGTATACTGCGTATAGTCGGGGAAATAAGTGATATTAGTTTTTAATTGGTATCTGTAATAGTAGTAATGTAAAGTCTTTCGATGGACATTTTTATATAGGCATTTTCAGTATCACTAATGAATCGACACATATTATGGCATTGTTGGAATTTGAACTCTCACCGCTGAGTCGACCGTTGAAAATCTTAGAGAGCACTTTTATTTAAATGTTTTCGAATAAAAGCGCGGCAGTTAGCGAAAACTGCCATTTGTGAAAAATGCAAGGAGGATTTTGATGACGTCATAAGTCACTTGATCTAAGAAGAAAGACCGAAAAAAAGAGTGACTTTTTAAAGGTCGAATGTTTTCTTTTTCTTACGTTTTCCTTTAGGGTTATTTAAACCACTGCTATATTAAGTTTAATTGACAACCCCATAAACGGCAAGCGATATCACGGCAGGCCCAGTAGGAGATTACAGGATGAGCTGGACTTCTTCAGCAAGGACTAGTTCTCACTATCCCTCCAGACCTCCCTGAGGGCGACTCAGGAGATCTTTACCCTTCAGTGGTATATTACAGGCTTGTAATCTATACAAATAAATAAAATTGATGTGCCTGTTTGTAATTTCAAAACAACAGCTTTTTACCGAATGCATATGAAATTATATAGACGGTACTTATAACAAAAAAAACATATTTTTTTAAATCTGTCTGTTTGTTCCGTCTAATCTCTGAAACGGCTGGACCGATTTCGACGGGACTTTTATTGGCAGATAGCTGATGTTATGAGGAGTAACTTAGGTTACTTTTGTTTTAGAAAAAGGACTAGGGTTCCGTGCAAAAAAATTAAAACCCACGTGGACGAAGCTTGCTGGAAACAGCTAGTAACAAAAATATATTTTAGTGACCATCTCGTAAATGTAGTTTCCAAAAAAAATAATTAGTCATTGTACCTACCGTAATTAGTATTGTGGTTTTCCTGTTTAATTTTACACAACATTTGTCAATTGCGTGAAAAACAAATAATAGCTGTACGTGGCTGTATCTATTGATAAATACAAAGACTGCGTTTTAATAATTTAAAAATAAAATAAAATATATTTTATTAATTTGTGTAAATGGAATGGAATTCTTACTAAAAATATTGTATTAACACAGAACTATAAATTGTTACTGTGCAGGGCTCACAAGAGGAAAACAAGTAATTTATCCTAGCTATGTAGGTATGCACTCTTATCACAAGATAGATGTAAATTGATAACGTTTATTGACTAACTTCCCTTCAATATAAAACCAGATTAAAAAAAAAGTGCAAAAGATTTTTTTTACTTTCCCAAAGGTTTTACTATATTTTAATCATCTGGAATTTAACGCATCAAGTTATTTTATATTGGTCTTATCGTCAGTAAGACCTCACCAAAATATATTTTAAATAATCTTCATACCAACAACAACCTAAGTAAGCGAATGGTATAACACATAGCTACTGATATTATAAAGAAATAAAGTTTTTAAGTTTGATTGCATGAGGTAATCTATGAAACTGCTTATCCAATTAAAAAAAAAAATGTGATGAATTTAAACCCACGCGGGCGACGTCGCAGGTAGAAGCCAGTCGGATAATATTAAACTAGACTAGATAACAAACCTATAACTATAACAGATACAACTTATATCCTTTGCCATTGCTATTAAAACATAGTTTAATAAACTTTCAAGACATTGTCATAACTTTTTAACTTAAACAATTAACTATAATTGTAATAACTTCCTCTTGATACCAACACATGTGACTAAGACATGAAAATGGGTCAAAATTAACGGTACGCCTTGTGTCCATGACTGTACGGGCTTACTATGCGAGTTAGATATGGCAAGTCATTATACCGAAGCGTGGGTGGCACGATGGTATCGCTCTTAATGAAATAAAGCCCGAATAAAAAAATAATACCAGACAGCATGTACTAGTAAATAGTAAGCAGTTTAACAACTTCAAAACAAATTAGCTCACCTATTGCCGCGTGACAGAGCCTTAAATCGATTGACATTTGGTTTTGTAAATGCAAAAGTAACTTGGCCAGTCTTAAAGCTATTATTCACTGCTTTGATGAGTAATGGTATATATTTTTATCGGTCAAATATGGGATTACCACTTAAGAGGAATCCCCAATAGGTACCGCGATAAAAATTAACGTAAATTCGTTAAATTTGAACGGTTTTTCTAAGCTTGTTTGTTGATGTTTTCGTGATGGCGGCTAATAAGGAATTTTCAGTTAGGTATTGAGGAAGACGCCTGTGACAGACTTACCTACGTTAATAAGGCCTGTATTAATAAATAGTTATCGGTATGACGTGTAGGAGTGAAATCCCGCGTCCTGCAATTAATGAAAACATCATCTTTTAAACATGCTAATTAATTAGTGCGGTCAATATACGGGAACTTTAGGCTTTTAATATAAAACATGAGGGGTTTATATATATAAGTATGTCATAGGTGGATAATTAAAATCAGTATATTTATGTGGAAGACTAACTTGAAATACTCTACAGAAGATAGGTAATAGTGTTTAGGATTTTTTTAACCCTTAAAATTTAATCCTTGATTAACCATAAGATCCTCTTTTGTATCGAACCTAGGCATAATCTTCTGCACGATCTTGGGAATCAGACTAAAATCGTAGCTTAAATTGCTCCCACTTTAAGAACCAACCTATTTTTGTATTTTTATAGGGATGGTAAGAGGTAACAACAAATTTGGAGAGATTACAACTATACAGTTATAAAGGAAGGAAACTCATCATCATCTGCCTAGCCTTTTCCCAACTATGTTGGGGTCGGTTTGCAGTCTAACCGTATGCAGCTGAATACCAGTATTTTACATGGAGCGACTGCCTATCTGACCTCCAAAACCCAGTTAGTACTGGGTAATACGATAACACTTGGTAAGACTGCTTGTCAGACTTTTTGGGCCACTGACTACCTAACGACTTTCAAAGATCTACAAATGACAGCCGGGACCAACGCCTTAACGTGCTTTCCGAGGCACGGCAGAAACTCGGTATGTAATGGGTGGTCACCCATCCACAGACCAACCTAGGCAAGCACGGCTTAACCTAAAGATCAACCCGAGCGGCTGTTATTATTTAGCTACGAGCTAAAGGAAGGAAACTCTCTTACAAAATTCAGTTGTGGTTTGGTATCTGAACTAGTTCCTCCAGGAACACCACCATAAGGATGTAGTTGTTCTCCATAACCTACTGACTCACATCCACATCCCTAGCCTGAAGGTTATCGCAAATTTACCGAATTTTATAAAAGGAAAGTAGGTGAAAATATAGGCAGTCAAATAATTGCTAACCTAAGCTTAGATTGCATTAAATTAAACATAGATTAATCAGCCAATATATAGTTCCCACTGCTGGGACACAGGCCTCCTCTCTATGACAGGGTATGTAACCCACCACGTAGACCCAGTGCGGTTGGCAAATGTCACATGTCTTCAAATTATTTTTTCTAGGAAATTTCATCACGATGTTGTCCTGCACCGTTTTGAGAGCAGTGATGATGAAATAAATTACACAAAGTAATGTACTGTTTGGGTTAAAACCCACGAGCTACCATTACCACGGTTGGGGCCACTAGGCTATGAAAACTTTTTTGCATATAAATAAACTCGACTTAAAAAAAACACCAAAAAGTGTAAATAACTTTAGCTTTTGAAATAGGTGGAAAAAAAAAAAAAAAAAATAATACAGAGGAATTGATAACCTCCTCCTTTTGGAAGTCGGTTAAAAAGTAAATTGACATACCAACTCCGAAAGTAAATTGTCAATTTATTGATACGATATACAATTACTCGAGCCACTCAATTTCACTCGAAAGTTATGTGTTTTGCGGTAGCAGATACTTTATCTACATATTTACCATATTGGTTATATTGGTATATGGTTTCCGACTTCCTTAATGTGGTAGATCATTCCCAATATGGTGTCCAGAAACTAAAATATTATAACTACTATACCTAACACTCTTCACCAAGGTCCCTTTATTAGTCTATCCTGTCCGTCCTGAAGTCTGAAACAACTGGCAATCGCCTTCAAAGCATTTCATATTTCTGCATCGACCTTCAAAGCATTTCATATTTCTGCATCGACCTTCAACATGATTGACGTAACTTTTCGGTAGCTAATGTCAATCTAAAACATTTTCTTCTTCTACTTCGTCGGTATCGCTGTCAGAATGGCACTTTGTCTATGCCCTCTGCTCAAAAATAATAGGACTTGTTTCATCTCGCAATTCTGATAGGAACCAAGGGATATCCAAGATATGCAACCCAGAGACTGGTTTGTGGGTAAGTCGTTTTGTGTAAAATAATTGTATTCAGCTGAATCCAGTTAGTTTGGAAGCCGACTCCAACATAGTTTTGAAAAGGCTAGGCAGATGATGATATAAAGACTTGATCCAACCTAACCATACGCAGAGATGTTGTCGCTCTTTTGATCTTCCACCACATCACAAAGGTCTTTGAAGGACCTTGCTTCTGCCTGTCAAGACCATTCATTTTAAGTATTGTAAAGTTATGCGAATGTCGTCGATATCAGAGTTTCCTTGTTTTGGTGGTACCGGATTTGATTGCGGTTAACATTCCAGGAATGGTCAAATATTCCTACTTAAAAATAGCTCTTTTAACCAACTGAGTATCCTCTGTAACCAGAAGTATGTCTAAGAGGACAGCTCCGCTTGTGTTGCAAAATTTGGTAATCTGGACGGCTCTTAGCATATCAGCCAGAAGACGTCCAGTGTTTGACATAGGCCTTCTCCTAACGTCGCCCCGTCCCGGGCCTTTCTTCTCACATCCACCGGATTCAAAAGGCCTTCACCAGGTCACCGGTATAGCTAGCCTAGGTTACGTAGGCAACTTACACCGCTGCCCCAGTTTCGAAGCAGTCCGTTGATTCTGTCGTTTGATTACTCAACAGATATACCTACTGTAATACTCTAATTTATTAGCCAACTTAGGCTGACGTTCAACACTTTTTGAACGTCAATAGTACATCAGACAATCCCCCAAAATGGCCCACCTTTCACCAATTCCTAATATTTTAGCTGGTAAAAAAAATTGGCGGCACATTTTACCACGGCGGAACCTGTATTCCATAATTAGTCGTATTTTGAATGCGTCCAAACTCACGAAAAAGATTCAAATGTGATCAAAACAAAACACTAATCGATAAACAAATGACTGAATTTGAAATAGAATTCCCAGTAATACGTCATCTGTCTGTGTCATTACAGTCACTCGTCTTTTTTGTACATTTTTATGACCTATTTTAATGACCCTATTACAATTAAAAACGTCATTAAAACGATCTAATTTTTTCAGATCGCTAGAGATGTCACAATTTCCATATTTAATGTGACAATCGTCATTCTTTCGTACGTAGTTTGTATCTCTGACGACTTCAGCTTCCCGTATCTATTTGTCTACGTCATTATAAATAGGTGCCGATTTCTATATTTGAACAATATCGCCATAGTTTGACGTCAGTTCATTAATTAATATCGACCATAATAATTGTAAACAAAACGTGGATTTCCCCAGTCCTATCATCTGTTACCTACTCGAGGTTATAGTTCAAAGCTGTACCTTCGTTGAGATGTGAACTAAAATGTTTTGTATGTGGTTGTGTTACAGGGTATTATTGGTTGAATGATGTTAGTTGGCAATGAATGTAAAAGAAAATAATTTTATTTTTAAACCCAACTCCGGTTTTGTTGGATTTTCCCAATTTGCACAAAAGATTCTCAGAATTTGGAGATTATCGCTTGAATCTAGGATTTGACTTTTTTTTTGCTATATCTGTAAGGAAAAGATGATTATCTACATGCCCAGCTTTTTCTCATTTATTTTGTGGAGTCCCAAATAAAATCAGTATTTTACATGGTGTCTCTGCCTATCTGACCTCTACAACCCATTAACTGGCGATACCACATTGACCAGAAGAAGGTACTCCAATATACATGTAGAATTAGGACAAAAAAATCTATACATCATTAGACGAAAACATCTAATCTTCAAAGTTTAGCTGTGTCTGTTTGCGTTCACAGACGATCCCCAAAAACTGGCGCTCCATATATGGGAGCTTTCTTAGTAACCATACCAGTGATCCTGATCAGTGCTCGATTTCTAAAACATGGTTTTAGTATAACAATCTTAGGGTATGTCGTGGGAACTGTTTTTAATCTCGATTTAAAATGTAACAACAATAAAAACTACCTAACCTTTTTGCTTGTCTCGATGAGTCCTTGTAAGACAAGGTGAATGTTATTCCAAGGAAAAGTTACACCTCGGAGGACCATCCATCAGCGCAGAAATTCCGAAGGTCATCGTCAGCAAAGCATCTTTAACAGATAGAAAGTCTTTGGGTCTGTCCTTAGGGCTTAGACGAATTGACTTTTTATCAGTGATACCGATGCAAAAAAGTAAAAAAATTCTTGCACTAGCATAAGCTACATACGCCTTAGGAAATAGAAACGCTTTAAAACCGATTGTCACTTATCTACGCTGTTTGTACGATGAACACTCTTCTTCTCTTTCAAGAGATATTAATACCTTCATGTCTTAGCGTGTCGATGTCAATTTTAATGGATACAGCCTATACTTTGGCGTCTAGTATGGCATTTTCAGTAGCGTCTATCAGATCTTGTAATGTGCAAAATCGCGGCAGAGTTGTCTATGAATCTCCACCTGAGCAGGTTTTCCTAACTGCGGCCCACCTGTGTCTGTAGTCTATTTAAACTTGACTTCTAGGTCAGCCATGGCAACTCGTGTCCAGGTGGAAGATTTTAGGCAAGTGGCACATATTAATAATACTAAAATAGATTTTAAACTATCAAGGTCACTAACATTATTATTAACACTAGAAACGGGATATTTACCATGTTTACTGATTTCTTCGAGTTCCCGATATTTCGGTGCTGTTGCAAGCACCATGATCACGGATAAACAGATCAGATGACCAGTAAATATGGTAAATATCCCGTTTCTAGTTTTAATGATAATACCAAAATAAGTCCAGAGCCACCTCAAAAAAGTTCATACATCAATTTCAATCAAACCGCTCTAGAGACAGCCTAACTCCGCACTTAAGGCTATGTTACACCACGTTTTCTCAATAACCGCTCCGACCTTGAGGCTGCCATCGTTAATTGGCTAAATTGCATGCCTTTTAAGGTGGCACCACACTGTGATAATGACATCCTTGTATCAGTACGCCTCGCCGTACATACTTAGTGGACTTAATTAAATGAAGACCTTAAACAGATGCTGGACTTGAGTCAGGAGTGAGTAATGTTGTTATGATTTGAATGTGCAGGAAGCTTTATGTTATTGAAATTGCTTTTTTATTGGCGCGCTTCTTATGCTAAGGGCAGCCATTTTTTGGTTTGCCAATAAGGTCAGGGAGGTGATAAGGTTTTGCCAGTGGCCTTTTATTTGGCGAATAGTAGATATGCGTTTGTTGTGTGTCTTGTCTAGAGGAAAAGTGCGGAAAAGCACTGGGATACTAAAATTTGCTGGGAGTTTAGGATTTTCAGGGTTGTAAGGATTTAGAGGACAATGAACTCTTGTTATTTTCAAATTTGTATATTGCGTCAATTAACACTGTTGTAAGCTTTCACGGTTTACCTACAACTAAACTTATACTGTCACTCACGGAAGATATCCCGTAAGTGACAGTATAAGTTTTACGTCAATGAAGTTTTTTAGATAAAATTGGTACAATAAGCGTCTGTTAACTCTAGACATAAAAACTCTTGTAATAATATATTTCAGTATGACTTTCCTTCGTAACTTACAGTCTCTTTGGTCTAGTGTTCGGGTTTTGATTCCCAGGTCGGGCAAAGTGTTATTGAGTTTTTTTCCATCTGATATTACAGAGCATCAGCCCAGTGTCTGAATTTGTGACCAGTTGATGGCAAAAGGCTCGTCGCTCATTACATTTAGCTCAAATACAGCTGGCGAAATGTGGATAAACTTTTGATAGGTACCTATCTACCATAACCCTTAAAGGCAATATTATGTTGCTTACGTAACATAATTTCATTCTTCGCAGCACGCTAAGCCAAAGTCGTAAGGTGGTCGTAAGATATTTTTCAATAGATTACTGAGACAGTTGATGTATTATGTATTAAAGTTATTATGTAGAATACTTCCTCCATACATAACATGAATTATGGAAATCCTTATAGAGATTGCGTTTTTATTAACGACCTCTTATTGCATTCTTTGTGTAATTGCGGTTAATTTAGAATTTTTATTACAATGTATACTCAATTAGATGTGTAGAAGATATAAATTGCAATAAAGTTGCGTAACAATCTCTCAAATACAGCATTATTTTTGATAATCTAACAATATTGGTCTGTCTGGTTCATAGACCCCCTCCCAGTGAGAGGGTGTGGGCCAGACTCCACCACGTGGGCCCAGTGTGTGTTGGTGGATGTCACGTGTCTTGGAATGATCGGTTCTTGGACTTGCCAGTTTCCTCATGATGTTTTCCTGCACCGTTTTGAGAGCAGTGATGATGAAATAATTTACAGAAAATAAAGTACCTGCTTGAGTTCAAAACCACGATCCACAACTCGTAAGTCAAGGTCGCTACCACGGCCTATCACTGCTCCTAATATCCATGGCATTGTTCAATAAATTTAAAAAAAAAATGGAAACTGTCAAGTTTCAAAAAGAAGCAAATGTCGGTGCTGGCGTATTAAACTTAAGTCCGGCAAACTGATTTGTTCCGTGCAGTTATTACCATTCAAGTATCGAAATGAACCAATAACCTATAAATTGGCCTAAAATATCGATGCATAGAATGTTCGAGTGATTGGTTACCTACCGCTTGCCAAGGCTACCGGTGTGGTCATTTCAACTTTTACTATTTATGGGGAAAACAAATCGGTATCTATGGTCCGGTATTTGTGAATACGTGGAGCGTTTTTTTGTTTCTGTGGTCCACCACGGAACGCTCCATACTTTACTAAGAGAGTGTCCATGGAGTTTCTTGCCCGTTCTTCTCCATAGAGATCTACGTT
Organism: Noctua janthina; assembly: GCA_963576755.1. NCBI lineage: Eukaryota > Metazoa > Arthropoda > Insecta > Lepidoptera > Noctuidae > Noctua > Noctua janthina. Next base: position 8,729,373 of record OY755068.1, on the reverse strand, counting down.
AGGGAATGGGCAACTACAGTACTTTCACAGTTTTTGTGCCTTGTAGCTATATTTTACTGTTGTCTTTGTTTCGACAATTCAAAAGTGCCTGTAACTGGCCTACTTGAAATAAATGCTTTGATTTTGATATTGATTTAAGTATTATCAATTCGAACGATTATAGTTTTCAAAATACTTTAGTACATAGTACTTACTTAGTTTTAAGAATTTATTTATCTGTGGGTGCTACTTATTATGGTTATATTAAGTCCATGGTGTTTATCGAGAAATTAAATAAAAAACCTATTGGATAGATCTATTTTTGATTGAAAAATCGAATTTACGTTACTTTTACATCGCGTGATCGTGATAACTATGGCCACTGGTAATAATCCGTGGATAGATTCTCGAACCCGAGATACCGGGTTATTATTTCTACAAAAACAACCAATCATCTTTTATCAAATGTAGTTTTGGATTTATTTGTTTTTACCGCAAATACTACACAAAACCCACCACAAATGCGTGGCATTTCAGAAAATCCTAGTCTGATAATGTGGTTTTCCTATGCAGTGACCTCATGCAACATAAATATTTGCATGATAACAGCACACCTACTGTTCAATCAAGAAATCTGTGGCCTTTCATCCCAGAACGTCTTTGGGACCTTTAAGCGAAACTATCAAAAGAAACGTCATAGAAAAACTGTTGTCCCATGTCATTGGACCATACAGTATAAAAGTGTTATTATTGCAAAGTTACAATTCCCCCCGACCCTTGCTCGAACCCGGCCGCGATGCTGAGCCAGTAGTTTTAAATCAGCCCCGAAATAATGATCACACTCAGATCCAGCTTGTTCCTTTGTCCTCCCCAGCGATGCTCTAAGCCGAGGCTCGTTCCCCACAGGGGGCACCTTTAGCGCGCTGTCACTTACTCTATAAGTTTTTTGCCCCTGGCTGGAGGCGTAACACTCAAGGCACCCACAGGATAGTCCGGTTAAGCAGAAGTCAGCCTCATAGGTTAACGTGCGAGAGGCCATTTAAAAAAAAGTTACAATTCCATTGACAATAACCAGTCGTTCACAAAAAACGTCGACAACCACGACGACGTCGACGTCGTCGTCGTTCCTTGTATCGTAGTTTTATTCAAAATATACCTTTGACCATACGTTGTTGAATCTGCAGCACATGCTTACGCATTTGCACCACACCACCTAAGGAAAAACAGACATAAAATAAATGTCTTTTGGGTCCCGTACACCTTTCACTCCTAATCCAAACTCCAGTATAATATTATGTTTAAAATTAAAACACTTGAAGACCCCTCAAAAGGCATATCTTGGATATTTCCAACTAATGCTACTGTTTTTGGTGTTATCTCGTACAGCCGCCATTTTGGGACCAGAGACAAGTTTTTACACTCTTCTAAATAAGGTTAGGTCTTGCTAATGGTAATATTAATCTTGATGTATATAAATATATTTTTGTGGACGTCATTAAATATGAATTTAATGAAAGGTTTGGAGGCTTTATCGCTTTGTTTTGTGTGGTTGATGAGCTGTAGTTGTAATAATTTGGTTAAATGAGATAGAGGTTTATTTCTTCTGAGGCATGTCGCAGCTATTATGGAATATATTGATATAAGTGCCCTTCAGTTGTAGGTACTTTTTACAATTAGACGATGTTCAAATTGATATTGCTGTTTTACTCAGTGTAACACATTTGGTTGCATTTGGTTGCACCCAGTCTTTTGCGAATGCGGACCTTATGCCAGTATGCCAGCGGGTGGTAGATGCTGCAACCAATATTAATGATTGACCATAGACAAACTATTGTGAGTTCAAATTCGGTTCCATTACGTAAACACACCGTTGCTTTGTACTCTATCGGCCTCTTCAATGAAAACGTGACAATCTAAAATTCAAAGCTACCAAAATCACACTAGTAACAGGTATAGTTGGATAGCGTTTCGCGTTAACTCGAAGCCTAGACATATTCATGCCGCGCCAAATTCCCCGAACGATGGCCGAACACTGACGGAATAACACGAAACTATTCCAGGAAACACGAACAAAAAGCGAACCGACGAACAATTATTAGCATTCTGCACACGTCAACTATAATAATACAATTAATTCCGTTTGTCACATCTGATAACCAACTTACCAGGTTCTATTTGCTGATCTACTGATCTTTATTTGTTAACAATAAGAGTGATTTTCATGTGGTTTAGGTGTATGTTAGTAAATTGATGTCGCTATAAAGAAAATCTTAAAAGGGTCTCCACGTTATGGGAGGTAGACCATTGGGAAAATTGGTTCTGCGCATATGCTATTTCCTACTTATAAATAAGTGTAATTATTGCTTAGGTATTTAAATTCGTTTTAGCGTAGGCTGTATAGTGTATACCTACACAACGGAAAGAACTGTAGGACTCGGAACTTATCTTCAAAATTACACAAAAATTTTCAAAACGCATTTTGAGGTGCGCGTTTTTGGAATTGGCAAGGGCGTCTTCATTTTTGAAGGAACCTTCTATTTTCTTAGATAATACAAGTGAGAATGAGACTGCCTAGTTGCAACGTTTTCAAGTTTGAACAATGAATCACAAAAATATGAGCAAGGCTGCAATGGTTTTTTTTCACCCCGGAAAATTTTCTCAAGGGCAGCGCTGCGTCAAATATAGACTTAAGGTTATTTATGATGCTTATAGTACCTGTTCCTAACTACAGCCTACTAGTTTCAACAGCAGATTTTTAAACCAGTTTTGCTGGGAAGTTTATTGTATAAAGTGTGTCTTCTAAATTTAAACATTAGGAAGTTTTTGTTTTGGGGTCACTTTGGTACTAACCTCATTAAAATTTCCGGCTGAATTTAAATAAAATCGAATCGAATTTAAACACTTTTAAAAATAACAACCTCGAAAATGTAACTACAAATACTATGATTATATCTACCACTTTAACCCACGTTAAAAACAATTAAAATTAAAAGTTAAGATAGTCAATTTTAACGCTTCCCAGCTGAGTTGCTATATCGGTTTGATTTACTGAGGTTAAGCAACGCTTGCCGCGGTTAAAAATGGCGTGTTGACCCTGAGGCTTAGTTTGAGGTAATTAGAATTCGCGAATGCGTGTGCTGTATGTCAAGTGTAGTTAAGTTTATTATAAGTGATTCTATTACTGTTAGAATGTAAACAAGCGGAGTTGAAACATGGTATAACGATGATGATATTATTGAAGGAATTACTTTCGTTAATCAAACAGGTTTTCTTTAGAATACTTTAGTCTGTTTAATATTGGTCTTTTTCTATACATATAATTCTTCGATCTAGTTCCCAATTAAAACCAAGTTTCCACAATTGGTAACCCAATCTCGTCGGTCTTATACTTATTTTACGCTACCGGTGTACTTTAAAAACAGCTTTGTTTAAAAAGAATAGAGCTTTACAAAAACAACAATGATAAGTGATATCACCAATCAAATAAGACCCTTGAACCGTCAAAAATTTAAATAAGATTGTCAAATTATTCAAATGTATTCCCTAACCGGTCTAAGTAGACTTCAATTAGTACTATGTAATTACTGAAACAACTAGCTTCGAACACTTATAGAGCCCACGCAGCGTATAATAGACTCGTTACTCCGTACTACCTCTATTTTGTCTATGAAATGATTTTGATGTAATAAATTGTTAAGGATCTTCATTATTATTGTTACTGGCAACCTTGTTTTTGGTGTACTCTGTATGGGCTTTCTCTCATCAGTGAAAAGAATAAATCATCTATGTAGACCATAGTGCAAACATTGTTTTACTCAAATCTTTTTTCTAAAGACGGTCTTTTAAAAATTGAGTTCCATTCCGTTACCACGAATATAGTTTAAGCCAAATGCTTTGTGAGATTTTCACTTTACATTATATATTAGACCAAATATTAATTTGGTGTTACCCAGAGCATAACCCTGAATTCGGGTTTGACAAAAGTTTAAAACAATAATAATTGACTCTCTATGACATCAAATACTTATCGAACTGTACTTTCCAAAGAGGTGAAAATAAAAGCCCATGCTGATTTCAACAACCACGTTAATAGGCATACCTTCTGATTCACAGTGCCGATTTTATCGCTATGTACCTAACTATAGTACATATTTTATATAATCTAATACAATCACTGCGTGCCTTATCGTTCCAACTTAATGCAAATTCGAATATTCGAAATTTAAAACCTCAAAGTCTTGCGCACGCGCCGCTAACATGACTCACACACGCAATAGGGTCACGACACTCGGTCCTACTATACTTAACTATAGTATGTAGTTTGTATGAAACTATATAAATGCCGCTTACCAAGTTTTGATTGCGTTTCGTTATTTGTGGATGTAAAGTTTTGATAGTTGGTTATTTAATAAAAAGGTCACCATTTTAGCAATTAAGCTCTGGAAATAACTAATAGCAAATGCCAGTTTTGCCTGCAAAAATCTTTCATTCTTAGCTCATAAAGCATTTAACGTTAAGAGGAGATGGTAGCTATAAATCCAACCAAAATTAAAACAGTTGTTCAAAATATGCAATGAATTACAAATTGTTAGCAATTCTCCTAATTTAAGTCCATCAAAACCTTTTTTTTAACAGTCTGTTCAACTAGAAACCAATATTTACTACAACAACCAAGACCTTCAACCAATCTCTTCTTACAAGTTCCAATAAATCACCAACATTATAATCAACAAAACCACTTTTTACCTTAACCGAATCGTGTACCCAACACTGTCAATTTAAACACATGTTAAATTTGACAGTTCAAGTATCAAGATGTGTCAATCACTGCGAGCGCCTACGCTTCGCCGCTACGTAGGATCGAGCGACGAATACATTATTTTATTGTAAGTAGGCGAGCGCCCGATAGATATGACTGGCGACGACAAATTGTTATTACGAATTAATCGATTCCCTGCAATCGAGTAATCGGCTGATATTAATTTAGTTCAGTGATTTATGGTAGTTAGGTATGTGGTTCGTTGTATGGTAATTTTGAGACAGATAGTGCAGTATTAATAGCGTCTTAACGTCTAGCTTACCCTTAGTTAATAATCCTAATAATAGAGCACTTACTAAAAAGAATTTACAAGATATTACAGTCCTGAAAATTAAATGTCAAAAAAATTTTTACTTAAGAGCGTTAACGTCTTGCGGCATTTCATACAAACTTTCAATTTATTTTTTTTCGAAATGACTGAACCGATTTTAATGAAACTTCGTACGCATAAGCAGGATACATAAGTCTAAAAACTATGAACTGCCGTAAGACGTTAACGCTCTTAATCATACTTTGCTGAATGGATCTAATGACTAATCATCCTTATAATCTGTACTTAAGATTTCAATTGGTTTAGTTGGTTTAGGTTAGTTTAACAATAATAAAAATAATTGAATAATGTGTAAGTAGTGGACCTACCTATTAAAAAAATATCTTTTTTCCGTCAGAGCTATTGTCACTACAAACTCTAGAACGCGATTTCCCTTACAGAAAGGTAAAGTTACACAAACTTCCTAATAGAAATTCCTAATACTTATTCGATTTCGAATTACCGGAAAAGTGCGAGTCGGACTTGCCCACAGAGGGTTCCTTATAAATTTATAGGTACATATTATAAATAGTTCAGGAATCGAGTCTCGCAGTTTTTTCAAAATATACGTCTGTCTTCTGTACAAATTAACAAAAGTTTGAAATAATCTACAAATAAGAGGAGGAAAATTCTGAAAAAATGTAGGATTGTAGAACGTAAAAACAACTTTTAGCGAAAATTGGTTTGAATAAGATTTGATCTTTAGTTTTTGAGATAAGGGACTTTTTCATCAAACTGCTGCAGTAACCTTGTTTTTCATTAACATGCTATAAAAAACAAATTTAGTTTGCTGTTGAATGTAATACAATACAACATATGAATGAGCCTTCAAAATATTTTTATTATATTGTTTGGTGCTACGGAACCCTGTGTGCGTGTGAGTACGACTCGCACTTTGCCGATTTTTTTACGTTAACTTAGAAGTTTGACTTTTTCACAGCTTCAAGGGACTGTAGACCTGAGTATATGGTGTGAATTTCAACTCAATACCTCCACGCGTTCCTGAGATAAAGGGTCTTGACTGACAGACGGACCACAAAGTGATCCCATAAGGGTTCAGTTTTTCCTTTTGAGGTACGGAACCCTAAAAACGAACACCACGATCCTTCTTCTATTATCTCTACAATGAAACACTATCGCCTCTAATTTCTTGACGGCTAGTGTCATCGGGGTTATCGATAGGAAAACTTTCGAGTTAGAAACTGGGATCGCAATCGTGTCCCACAAACTACCATTTTTCACAATGAAAAGCTTTTATCTTGTAAGGAAACCATTGCTTTTACAGCAAAATTATTAACGATATTTTCTCTTTCACCATATTTTTTTATTTTTAGCTTTACCGCAAACATTGTGTTTTCTCTTGTTAAGGTGACAGCCTCCGTATTCCGATCTCGCGCGGTTTATTTAAAAGTCTTTCAAGTATTTTCGAAACTCGATAAATCCAAAGGTGAGTTTCCGCATTCCCGCCAATATTCCATGTTAAAATTGCAATTGACAGCTGTCATTGCAGGCTGAATGCGAAACGGCTGTTTGACTTTTTTGTTGATGTTTTAAAAAGATAGCTTGTGTGGTCTCTGGCGATGTTGTTTTTGACAAATTCGGATATTATCGTTGCCGGATGATGATGAATTGTCTGTATTTAATTAGTACGTAATGCATTTCTTACTCTTACTTCCTGCAAGATTAGCATGGACTTCGATCAACTAACGTACTCAATAAACATTCATAATTTGCTTTTGCTATTTAATTTTTTTTGACAAAGTCGATTCTGTTTCGGTTTTCCTGAAAAGTCTTTACTCGTTTTAGGTTTGTCCCATCGTTATTGCAGTTACATTGAACATGTCCCACCTCTATTTTAAAACCTAAATACAAAATCACAACAAATTTAAGAAAACTCCTTTTAACATTCTCATTTAGCATTTATTCCTAAGTGTTGACATACCGTGGGTGTTTGCCTAGGATTCAGTCTTTAGATAAATCGCCCAGAACAAGTGTTCTTGACCTAGTGTTCAAGTGGTAACAAGTAGGTTGTGCTAACCGTATCACTTGCTACAAGTACCGGTATCTGTTCAGATCATGTTTGTTGGATTTATTTGGAATCTGATGATTTAATGTTTAACAGTCGTCTCGTTAGATCGTAGGAGTATGAAATAGCTAACACAGCTGAAATTTTTGGTAGCGTATGTCAAAATTTCCTTGAGGGATTTTTTTTTTCTGGGAATTGGTTTAGGTTGTGTTGTGTTTGCAAATTACTTTGCAACCAAAAAGTTTGAAGAATCGTTCTTAATAGGGGACTGCAAGGCTACGCTTGCTTACTGTGAGTTCGCCATATGAGAGTTTGAGACCATTTTTGTTGTTACGAATGAAAACAGGGATCCGCTGGATGCGAGACGCACGGGACCGGTCAATGTGGCGACACTTGGGGGAGGCCTATGTCCAGCAGTGGATGTCATTCGGCTGAAATGATGATGATGATGATGAATGAAAACTTGAAGCTCTAGTCTGGTTGCTGCGGGACTGTTCGGAAGAGATACCGTGGCCCTGGAACACAAAGAGCAAAGAAGGAACATGGATGGGTTTTAGTCAGTACAAGTCTGACAGGAGTGTGTGTCTTCTGCTCCGCCCAGAGTGGGCGGGGGAGGGGGGGGGGGGGTCATTTGAAAATTTCCAAAAAAAAGCTGTGCAGTCTGGCGTCATTATAGAATCATTAAGATAGGTCCGTACAGATGCTATCGAATCGATGAAGACCAAAGCCAGCGTGAAAAAAGAATTTTCCGCATGAGCAGGCTGCGTGTGGTCCGCACGCATTACTTGTAGCTAAGTAGACAATTGCAAGCTATTTGCTTAGTTTGTTAACAATGAAAATTACATAGATGTTAACGGCCGGGCTCACGTACGCTACATGAGTCAAACGATATAAACTCAGTAATAACCAGACGGACCATAGCCACACAATCGCGAACTTATCGATTCATCGTCTGTCCCGAGTCGCGTGCCAAACCAATGCTATTCGCGAAGCCATACGATTAATTTATTTATTGAAATCAATACTAATATCTGCCAAGACAATGGCCCCAAATGAAAATGCGTACACACATATGGCATGTCGGAATGCTAAACGGAGCGGCGTCATTTATTCAATACGCCATTTTGCATTCGATTTTGAGGTTATTAGATGCAATCGGAATGCGTGCGGCCATACTTGATTCCGTTCGTCTATATTCGGTCGTCTTCGGCTCCCTTCGGCGACAATTGACGTATGTAATGGCGGTGTCATAGATTTCTGGGAAGATAAAAAGCTAATTAAATTCATAAGGAAATTGATATTGAAAGAATGCCGAAATGTAACGCCGTATTAGGGTTGGTTTATGGTTGTTTTAATGTGTTTAGGTTGTGTCATTCGCTCATCGTTTATTTATAAATACAGTTTGTTAGAATAATAAATGCGTCACATATTTATTTAATCACGCAGTTTTTAATTGTTTAAGGGAATGTTATTTTCTGTCTCCATGTTGATTCAAACACAGGGTATATTTAATAAATTTCTATGTTCAATAAGCGAGTGTACCTACACAGAAACTGTTAATGAGGTAACGACTGCCGACAGTCACGACCTACTTATAGTTTCTTGAATGGCTATAAACAGGTCCTGTCACAATAAGGCACGCGACCACAAACGATTGATTGTTCCTTAAGAATCGGAAGGAAAACTTACACCATAATGTTACTCATGCTACTGCGAAAATGGCTTATGTCAACTAGGAAAACAGCTTTTCGGTGAGTAGGGCAACCACGCAAAACCACGTCCGCGTATAGAAAAGCCTTACTAAGCATGCATATTTTGCAAGTACAAAAACCTTTTTTGACAGGGACAATAGTGGTGACTATCCTGTGTCGGGTTTTTGGATATTCCGTTTTTAATTGTTTTACCTAGACGTAGTTTTAAGTGTTTGCAAAAGCGCCAACGCACTTTCTGTAAGCGACTAGCTACACTTATTCAGCAACGGTTGTCCCAATGTATTATGTACCTACCTAATTGGTGGATTAGTAACTAAGAATAGGTACTATCCCTATACTTGTTTCCTGTTTCCTCATTTCTTTTAAGCAGGACAGTTAAGCTAGATCACAAATGATCTGAAAGTAGACAGTCTTGTGGTAAGGATTTCTGCACAGATGACCAATTGTCAAAGATCAGAAATTGAACAGGATAGGAACATAACATGACATGACATGACATAACATGACATGACATGACATATTGGAAGTTTTATCATCGTCATAATAAAATTGAAACGTACTTGAACTCAACACACTTTCTCAAAACACCTTTAATGCATCATTCATTAACACCTTATAAAATTATACACAAACTAAGTTTTGTTTCAAAATACGTAACTGTTTTATTTCAAAACAGATTCCTTGATACAACTGTGAACCTAGTACACGTTTTATATATTTCGTTCTAGTAATATAAACCTCAATCTATACTCCAACTGAAGCCGCGCCCGCGCCGTCTGTCGGTGACAATAATGAGAAACCTGAATGAGTTTCCATTCTCAATTTATTTGAGAGGGTGAATTATAAGCAGCAATCACAGACAGGGTAAAAAAATGGGATGTTAACGTATTTCCGACGAACGTCCTCGGTGTCAATCTATTGAAATTGTTGAGAAATATGTAGGTAAACTGTAAGACAATATGTATAAACAAAATAGTTAGCTGTGTAAAATAACAGTTTAGTTCAGATATTTATCAACATTTACATGATAAGACCTGCCATTAGTTGTTCACACAACTTTCTGCGAGACAATTTAGACGTTCAATCAGTAGTCAAGCGACACTGATGGTGCACCGATAACCCTTATTCATCTATCTATCACTCAGTTTTACACGTTTCATTATCATAGACATTTCAATCAGCTGATAACTGGATTTTATATTGCTGTTATACAGTATTTTACTGTTGCGTGGTCACTAATATTAAAATGATAGGTTTATTTCTTCCCAAAATTGAACTCCTAGAGAAACTGATAGCAAGATACGCAGTACTTATTGATTTTGTACCAAATCACAGCTTAGCGCAATGGTTTTTTAGGTTTCGGCCCCGTCAAGACTAAACGAAATTATCATCATCAGCTTACAACAGTCCACTGCTGGACATAATATGCTCTTCAATCGCACTCCACTTACCTCGAGTCTCGCAACTCTCAACCAGTTGCTACCAGCCACCCTGCGAAATCGCTCCACCGAACGTTAGGGCGTCGCACTTACGTTTGCCGATTCGCGGTCTCCACTCAAGAACACGTCTACCCCAACGGTTATCGGTTCTATGGCTAAAATGGCCGGCCCATTGCCACTTCAGCTTACTTATTCTGAAATAACGAATTTACGAAATAATAATACCAACCTACTGTACCCGCTGTATTACTGTGCTACTGTATGGTAAAGACCTATTTTCATATGAACAAGATATGAGCGTCGATCTCCACGATTGCTCAAGGCAGATTGAAGACTTCCCACTTAGCATAGACTAGGTAGAATTTTAATTTCAATAGGAAAAAAAGGAGGATTATCTGGACAGTTTTTGTAAATTGTGTGGGCTGCAATTACAGAATCGACGATTTTCGGGTTGAGTCGAGTTGCCGAGTATCGAGTTCTGATGATGATGTTGATTTTCTATAGAATAGAATAGAATATAACTATAACTGTGATTAACTTATACAACAGCTTGAACCACCCTGAAAAGATGGTACATAACCATGGTACGCACCTAACTCTGGACTATCCAGGTCCAACACGTCAACTAATGCGTACAACCTCCATTATCTATTACGGCTGACGATCTGGCACATTTGGCAAGCAGTTTGGCATAGTACGCCAATGCATTGCTCATTCCCCAATATAGATCCTTACTCACTACTAACGGTACTTCACGGTGATAAAAAGTTATTTATTTTGCAATTGCATGAGAAAATCTAGGCAAATTGATGAAGAAAATTCTTTCCCTTACTTTAAATCATTTGTGTACTTACCTTAGTTATTATCATCTTGCTTTGGTCTAGTGGTCGCAAGCGCTACTGCAGAGCATGGTGTCCTGGATTTGATTCCCAGTTCTGTAAAAGTGTTATTGGGTTTTTCCATCAGGAATTTCTCAGTAGCAACCACAGAGCATGGATTTGTCACAATAGGCTCGTCTCTTATTCCATGGGACTTAAACATAACTGGTGAAATGTAGGTGTCTACTGTAATGTCTACCTAACCCTTCGCGAATTAAGCTTGTTTCTAGATGTATCAAATGCAGGTTGGAACCTGCGACTAAAAGACCTGGTTACTAAAAGGTATTCCCTGAAGGTCGATTGGCAATTGGTTCTCGAATGACGAATGAAGGCTCGAATGACCGTGCTCTCGAATTCTCGATAGACTTTGACTTGCAGACGTTCGCAATTCAAATACAGTCTCTGTGTATCTTTAGGCATTTGAACCGCATTGGCAGCTGTTGGTATTATATTGCATTTGTAAAATATTGACTTGTGAAAAAACAAGATGGCAACGTTAGTTCCGATTTTGGCAACGCGCCGAAAAAACATGAAGGTAAAGCTATAGTACATTATTTTAGACACCACTTCAAAAGCATCCAACCTTCTTTCAGTTTGCAACCTCTTCATGAAGATCTCCAACATGAAACAAAACACGATCTACCAACCAACCGGTATCCTAACATCCAGTCATCAGTCACACTTGTCAGTCGTACAATTAAATATGAATGCTGGCCGCTGTATTAACATTACACGTCGGCTACCTACAGCGGCGCAGTCGAGTGAGTCACGTCCTGCCCGATGCCGCAGGATTTTCCTTCTAGCTTTATGATTTCCTGGTGGCTCCCTGTTTGATTTGTTGAAAAAGTTGTTTGTGTTAAATATTTACGCAGAAAATAAAACATATTTTTAAATTTATCAGATTTTGATGGCATACTCTGTAGTACAGAATCTTCAGCATATTGTAAGCAAAATAAGGTTAATTGGGTTCATAATTGGAGCAGCAATGGCGGTTGCCACCAATTTGTACAAGAATTGGTTTTTAAGCCAACACCACCTTGTTGTTTCGAGTTTTGTCTTTTCAATATCCAGAATTTATAACGTTCGCATTAGATGGTTACCTCACGGGGATTTTAATTCAAAATATATATATATATATTGTCTCCGCGGGATAATTTTTTTTTCCTTTTTGCCAAGCCCCAAATTAACTAACACCAAACCTTACTAATTGAAAATTCTCCACAAATAAATAAAATCACAGCAAACCAAACATCAAAGCCCACCTATTCATGAAATATGTTTAATTCATTGATCAATTCACAATTAATCTCCCCGCGCTATAATTACAGCTTACAGCAAAATGCACTCGCCCAGATCATGTTTGTAGATCACTCTTATCTCAGCTGAGATAATTAATTGCTAATTGACTAGAAACTCTTGGAAATTATAGCGAAGAGCTTCCTGTAACGTTACGTCACTGACGGATCTAGGCTACAGGTGTGACATGAATTAGCTGTTTTCTTCTTTATCGTGTGGTTAGTACCTATTTGCCTAACCTGGTGTCAGAGTTTTTATGTCGCCCATGGGTCTCTGACTTGGCTTTACATACCGTCGAGAAATTTTAGGCATGCTGGTTTCCTCTCGATGTTTTTCTTTACCGAAGCCAGTTATAGAATAAACTGTATGAAAATGTTAGGGACTAACTTTAGAATTATCATCATCTGCATACTCTTTTCCCAACCATGTTGGGGTCGGCTTCCAGTCTAACTGTATGCAGCTGAATTTTATATGGAGCGGCTGTCTAACTGACCTCCACAACCTAGTTACTGGTATATCTTCAGAATATTAAAGATTTATCTTAAACAGCTTCGTCTAAGAGGAATAGAGATAGGGAATTCGGAAATTAATCATAACACACAGGACAGACTGCAGACTGGCCAGACATTGGTGCTCGCATTTGACTGCAGGAGTAACGAGTAATACTAAGTAGAAGAAGAGAGGCTACTCAATGTTGTAATTTTGAAACTTCAAACTTGGGATTTATGCATTCCTGATTTCGTAATGGAAATATTTACGTCGATAGGGACTCTCTGGCCTTTACTTCTGAAAGATCCTAGGATTCTAGCCTTGAATAGGTTACTTTTTGGTCATTGTGCATAATTTCTGACTAAATCTTCGGGTGCCATGTAGTCTGTGGTCAAACATGAGCCTATTAAATAAAGATTTCATAACATCTCCTTAAAAATGGATTCGTTGAATTAAGTACTAGACTACTTCACGAAGAAAGTCTTTGACTACTTTAGCTGGTTAATGTTTTTAAACCTGGACTATCCAGATTTTTGCATAGTAAACAGCCAATTAATTTGCAAATTAGAAACAATACGAAGTGATGTTAATCAGGCTATCAATATTAATTAGGGGACAGACGATTAATATGGATCTGGAGCTCGCAAAACAAGAACAATTTTGATCGGCCAAATGCCTTTGGGGATTTCTTTTTCTTAAGAGCTATTTAGCACTTTATAAACGCCATTGTCACGGTAAGTCACTAAGGACAATAAGCACTAAATTATTTTAAGCGACAATTTCGATTTATTACTACTAATTACAGTGCAATCATTGTAAGTATTTCTGAAAATGATTTCAAGATGAAAATTGTTTTGATGACTTTTTAGTTTTAATTGTATTTCGTGTTGTTGTGCTAGTTTACCTTGTTTTTAAATTATTTTGCAAATACTGTTTTTCTTTAGAAATGACTACGTTTTGTGGGTCTATGGCTGCGTAACCCCAAATACTCTGCTTCGGGTAGCAACATACACCGCAGAACAAAATCTACGTTCCAAGTCCTTGGAGAAAATGTCTGGTGGAGAACTTTCTTCTTAAAGGACTTTCTGAAATAGTGTCAACTTTATTTCGAATATTCTCTAATAGCGTGCCAATAAACCAGAATGAATCACATCAAAAACCTCACATCTCTCACGCACCAGCATCGATTCATCTGCAACCCTACGTACGATTTTCCACATCTACTATCGACTACATAAATACACTCGATCCATATTCATAGTGGCTCGGACAGTCGACAGCTCAGCCGCTGTACCGTGGACAGCCCGCCTCTTAAGCGCTTTGTAGTCGCCGCCGGCCGGGCAGCCAATCGCGACGCGCGACGCCGACCAATGGCCGAGTTGCGTGCGCGCAAGAATTAAACCATTTAAACTGTTTATTGATAGGGTTGAGAGGTGTAAGATACTGCTTTTTAGATGTTTATTAAAAATAGGAACTTTTGAACATTTTCGTGGGAATTGGAGAGATTTTTTCTTAGGTTGCGCATTAATTTTAAGTAAATCATAAATGGGTATGAAATTCGATTGCTCATAATAACGTGAATGGGCGTGTCAATAAATTTAATGGGAGTTTAAAATACCAAACAGAACATCTCCGTTTTAAAACTATTAATTAATCAGTATTGGTATAGTTTATCCGGAAGGAAAACCTCGAAGTTTATTAAAACTAACACTAAAATTTTTGTAATATGGAAATTCCGTTTTTTTTCACGTGATGTATTGTTCCGGGAATATCGTCACGTTGAAGGAAACCACATGACATTATTAGTATGCGAGTGTCAATCAAATGGTTGGTTAACGAGAAATAACGTTAAGATTTTGAAGCGATTGTAAAAGGACACGGTTTAAATACGATGACAAATATGCATAAAATAATAAAACTTTAACTAGGCACTGGAAAAGCTTAAAATTATCAAAATAAAGCATGATCAATCTCTTATGTGTGTGGCTACATAGTCAGTAATAGGAGGGACAGATACCTTATCAATCAAATACATGAACGAAATGCTATAAAGACGCAACACTCTGAATTTCTATTGTCTTAGTTTGACCACAAACGCATGTAGCAAGAGATTGTGTGGCCAACGCTAATGCTGTCGACGTAGCTGAATTTTTGTCAAAACTTAAAGAATTTTGAATCATACATGAGAAAAAGTAACAAATATGAACACCAAACAGTCTATGAAACGTCAAACTCAACTCCAGCGTATAAAACCTATTACTCGAGAAATGTCAGCCATTAACCAACATCAGTAACCTAAAATATACAATCACCAATTACAGACGTTCAATACCAACACATTTACAATTCCCCACTAAAATCAATACGATTCTCTCTCAACATTTCACAGCCTCCCTAAAAAGCAGCCCTACATGAATCACTGTTTTCGATACGATCGCGTTTTGTCTCCGAATGTCGTTCGCTTATCGACATCGCCGACTTTGACTCTCCCGACACTAATTGTGTGCTATCGACAGTCTAAAACGAAAAAGTGCCACTTGAATCATGCAAATTAGGTACTTTTTGTGTAAGGTGATCCGTGTTTTGTTTGCCGGTCGAAGCTGTTTTGTTTTTGTTGTTTAAATAGTTTGTGGTATGGAATGTGTTTCAGAGGTATTTGAATTTAACTTGGGCTTCGATTTCCATGTATAGGAGTTACTACTTTAATGGAAATGGACTTGATTGTTTGGAAAATGTTGATGCTTTAGATATCATAGTGAAGTTTTAGGACTTTTATTTTTGTTAGTTTATTTTACCTCAGTAGTAGCAAATGAAAGAGTTCTGTCATGAGTTCCATAGGATCTGATTCCGTTTTCTATTTTGTAATTATAATTATCCGTTCTCCTTTAACCCTTTTTTGCGAGTTTTATTTATCATCATCTTCTGCCCTCTCGCAGGTTACTTGAAGTCGGCGCAATACAGTTTCATCTAAGTTCTTAAACTATTATGGTCACTAACATTATTTATTTATTAAACACTTCAAGCACAGAAGTACAGAGGCGGACTTAATGCCATATGCATTTTCTACCAGTCAACCTTTGGGAGATGCAAAGACAAGCAGTGGTAGGTGTAAATCTGAAAATAATTTTAAATAATAATAAGATTAACTACAAGGATATATAAAATACTATAAATATATATCAAATACTATAAATATATATCAAAATTTAAATTAATGTAAATAAACATTTCCACGAATATACCAAAATAAAAACACAAACCATGGGGAAAACATTACCGTTGTGACGAAACTGCCAGCTTCTTCCGAATGTACTCACGAACTTTAATTTTAAAAGATAAGCGATTGGTTGCCATCCTGATTTCCTGGGGAAGCGCATTCCACAGAGAAATAGACTGGACAAAGAAAGATGGGTGAATGAAATCAGTGCGGTGAGAGGGACATTGAAGCATACAGTTTTGCGATGATCGCAGGCTCCTATTATGGTTGGCACAAATATACTGAAAGTGGGGAGCAAGGTAACTAGGGGAAGTGGGAGAAACAAGAAAAGAAAAGAAGGTGGTAAGCGCCCTTTGCTCCCTACGCTGACGTATGGGCAACCACTTAAGAAGAGTCCGGTGTTCGGAGACATGATCATCATTATCATTATCACTAGAAGCTGGAGAATATATCCCGGGGGGATATATCCCGTTTCTAGTGTTAATGATTACGATTTCATCTTCTTTTCTCCCCGGTCAACCGTCAAGCTATCATTGTTCACACAATCCATCTATCTTGTCTTTGGTCTTTCTCTCCCTTTTCATGGAAAATCATAATCGCCACTCTATTAGTCACATGCGTAGTTACATTGGAAACACAACCACTACTTCTATACTGACTCCGAATGCATAAGCACACACACAACTACAACCATAATTTACTAAAATAAATATAGAATCAGTGTTACCAGCCTACGATATTTAATATATTCTACCGTACATGGTAATATTTAGGTAGGTCTCCGCTTCCTGCAACGTCACCCAGCCTGTTTAGACTTGCAAATGGGGTCGGATTTAACACGGAACGCAGCGTGGGCGTACCACGGAACTTGTAACCATGGGTCTTGGTGAGATGGTCGGGTTTCTAATTAGTTTTTTTTTTTGTGGTGGTTGGTTCAAATACTACCGCGTACAGCGTGATTATGCTTGAGATCTCGTGTCGCTTGTGTTAGTGGCAAACGACGAACTGGAACAATCAAACACAGAAAATTCAATTCATACAAGAAGTGGTTCTCATTGGGAAGAGAATCATTTTCAGAAATGATTCTTGATACATCATGTGTGTTTTCTATACATTTATCAGGTCTAGCTAGAGACATTCTATTAACAGCTTCTCTTCCTAAAGTTCACGGTTATTACGTAGTCAGATACATTTCATCATCAATATTATTTTGCCCATGTGGATCGTCAACACGGTCCTTCATAAAGAGGAGGGCTGTGTCCCAGCAGTGGGAACATTATAGGCTGACTATGCTTATGCTATGCTTACGCATGTGGGTCGTAGATAACCTGCTATGTGGCTCTCCTGCTGCGTATGAGTGTCTATGCCAACCTTCTTTCTTATATCAACCTCTTTGACATAATTATACCCATCGCATCCCGTCTTTCAGATATGGCTGGCTACAATGAGTTGTCTATTAAAATGACACTTTCATAATGAATTAGTGCTAGCAATGAGTTGTTATTAGCCACAAATACAATTATAAAAATAATTCTCGCCTCCCAACCTCATTTGTGTAACCTTTTTTCAGGTTCCTCTATATTTGCACCCAGTCCGATCACTTATTATTTTATGCACGGCTATCAATTAACATGGAGTCTTCATTAGTATAGTGATCTTACTAGTTAATCTAGTAACCTTTTTATTACTCGTCTGGACATAAGGACCAGGTTTTTGTTCTGCGTCTCGAAGGACCAGCAATTATGTTCGTATGGTTACATCACCATGTTTAAGTAGTTTAATTGCTTTTTTAAGACGCGTTGCGAGAAGGTCTTCGCCTTCGAAAGGATCCTAGTTAGCTCTTTAAGATTCTTTAGTGTACTAAGTTGCATAATTGTTACTCAAGATGTCTATTAACTATCTCTCGATTTAGAACAGCTTTAAAGGACCGTTACTTAGACCAACCTGCACCATTAATCACTTTATTGGTTTAATGCTAAATGTATTTAAAACATCGTAATGACGAGTATGGAAGAAGAAGACATGCTGGGCTGACCCCAAATAAAATGGGATAAGAGCAGGAGAATGATTATGAAGATGTATTTAAAACATCGTCCCGTGGGTATTCGTTTGAAGATAACAGAGGCAGAACTCTAAATTCATTTAGCGTAAAGCAGGGGCCGAAAATTTCTGGAGTGGCGACCGTGAACCGGAAGACGTTGCGTTGGAAGGCCTCCCACTAGGTGGACCGATGACCTGATGAAGGTTGCGGTGATCCGCTGGATGCGAGACGCACGGGACAGGTCAATGTGGCGACACTTGGGGGAGGCCTATGTCCAGCAGTCGACGTCTTTCGGCTGAAATGATGATGATGATCATATTTAATTATTTGTGGTGCAAATGGGCACTAATTCCTTTCCTCCGTGTTTAAGTTGTCAAAATGGCGGTCGCCTGTCGCATTTGGTTGGGTTCTAGAATACAAAAAATCGGAAATTAGTCACTAATTTTGCACGTATCAAGTGTTACGTCTTAATACGTATAACAATATTCTTCATACAACAATAACATACATAATTCAACACATATTTATACCTAGACCATAAATAGATACCAATCAGTCAGGATCATAAATTATATCTTCGCTTAATATTTCAAAAGGCGCCATCTTGGGACAAACATTTTCATAATGCCAATGACACCTCGTGCTAATTCGATAGGGCTGTTAGAACATTGTTTTTTTTTATGATTAAAATGTTGCAAATGAACTGTGAATATTCTGCCTCGTTTGTCTAGTGGTTGGCAGTGCAACTGCTATGCTGTCCTGGCTCGGATCTGAAGGTTTCCATCATGAATTTTTAAGTAGTAAGTCGGAGTCAGGGTACTCATTGTCAAGACTATGACCGTCCTTACTGCTGGACCTGTGGCCTCCTCTCTTGCTTGGTACCTCTGGCAATTGGCTCGACCCTTGTTACCTGGGACTTAAACATGACTGGCGAAACATACTAACACTGGTGTATTAACATCCTTTAGGGGAACACAAGAGTTACGTAACTAACGTCACATCAGGTTTTTATTTAATTCTTAAAAAAAAAAAAAACTAAAACCAAGCTCGAACATTTGGAAAACATAAGCTACCAACCTCATTTGACCTAACACAAATCAAACTAACCAGATACAGCGAACCGAAAAAGTTTGAACAAAATCCGATATGCTAATCGTTGTTATAAGCGAATTACTTGCGTGCGTGGGTGTACGAGTATGTCGTGATGAAAAAATTCACCGTTATTGAGTGGGAGGCATGAATGAATGGCGTACGATGGTTTGATCGACTTTTTGTTGTCTGTGATCTATTGTTGCTTTAATAATTTTGCTGACTTGTAAAGGTTAGCAAGGACTGGCTATTTTTAGAGTTGAATTAAAAAAGATCTGAAGAAAAAACTGGTTATTTGATGTGCCTGAAGATACTGATACTGGCACATTGGTCACGGCAGTTAGTTAGCAGTTAGTTTCGGTATTTCGTCTAAGATATCAGTCAGCTAGGAAATTCCGGCACCTGCTACTGGTTTATAAACTGTTGATCAAATAAATTAACATATAAAATGTCTTAGAAGATCCACCTAGGTACAGAAATGAACATCATTTCATTTCTTATGTCAAACTTCAAGCCTGTTGTCATGCTTGTGATACCCCTGAGCGTAGTCTTTAAAAATCCTTTTACCATCGTTTGCTGGGAAAATAACATAACATCAGGCCTGTAATCCCCGATGGGTTAAGCAGAGGTGTACCTAATAGTACATCGATATTTTGCCAGTTAAATGCTGGGAAAATATCGAGAATAATTCCTTGTTATCAATGTATTTCTTAGTAAATGTATTAATTCTGTGTCTTTTCTCTTACAGGTAAGTTAATGCACACTACATCTGATGTCTAATGGTATGTTTTTTAACACGTTTGTTTTTCTTTAATTAAAAGATATTTTTTATCTGGTAGGTACGAAAAAAGTATGACATGTCAGAGTTAAGCAAGCTGTTATAAAAATAATCAAAAGTACAATTCATTTACGTCAATTATTTTAATCTCTCAATTGTTTAACGCTAAACGAATCCTTAACTTTAATAAGCACGTGTTTATCGTATAACATATTATTATAATTTTAATAATCCCTCATGTTATCTACAATCGACTGAACTTATAAATTAATTATCCTTCAAAAACTTGCGATAATTTTACTAAGACTAGGTACAAATTAAAAGAAAAAAGCGTAAATTCATTCATTTTGTTGCGTGCAGGGGTCGAAAAAATAACTTGTAACAAGGTCAGAACGTTTTGCCAATAAATTACGGATATTAAATTATCTTAGCAATGACAGGTTCTTACGTCAGGACGTTATTACAGACTTGATGCCTGCGTTGATACCGTGGTCTAACTAGTTATTTCTGTCCAGACTTCTAGAGATAATTAATGGTTGTAGATTGTATTTAGTTAGATGGTTTTATTGGCTCGTGGCCAGATCTAAGTGGACTTGAACGCCCTTTTACTGCCCCTAAGTAGGTCTAGACTTCAATAGCATAGGTACGGTCCTATTTTAAAAAAACGTAGCTGTGCCTAATCTGACTTGAATGATTTTAATGAAATAGTTATTATGGTTTAATCAAAGAAACATAAGTAATGCTGACTAAAAATGGAGATGATGGACGATTCCGAATTCGAATCCCATAGTAACAATGGTTTACACCGAGTCTTCGAAGGACAGATCTGAATTAATTTTAATTAAAAACAAATGAGTTCGCTTTCGAATATTGTTACCAGCCAGTTGACTAATGTCATAATGGGGATGGCAACTATCAAACTACTGGCGCTATTTGGTTGAAATCTGGTAACGGCATTCTAAATTTCAAAACAGCTTGACTTCATTGGTCAGATTGAGACCTAGCTATGGTCGCGCCATCTACAATGAGGTTTTACCGCCCCCCCGCCCCCCATTGAAGTGAACTTACAGAATAGCACTACAAATATTTAAAAATCGAATTAACATTCACAATACAATAAAATCGTCATCGGGATTTGGGGACCCCATGAATCTTTGCGGTGAGGTGACAAATACGTTGCTCATGCCTCACAATAGGTGACTAAACTTGAAAGAAGGGTTACTTACTTTAATATAAAACGTATATAATTATCTTCTTTTCCCTTTAAAGCCATGTGTCACATGTTAATGTTACGTTAAACTTAGTTAAAACAGACTGCTTTGTTGACATAACAGAGTTGCGTATGAAAATAACATGGTTAATTACGGGTCAAGCCGACAGATGTAAGGTATTTTAGTTTTTATAATTATATTAAATAATTAATTGAAATAATGAAAAACCTCAGACACCCTAATTCATATTGGTAATGTCATAAATATCAGATTTTTACTTTAAAAAATTACTGAAGCAAATGTTTTTACTTTAGATGTTATACTTGTTGTAATTGATAAATTATCACTGCTTATGCTTATTGCTTTCTTAAATTTAATGTTTAAAAGTCCCAATATTGTCAACTATCTAAGGGAATGAGCGAAACAACCCCAACACAAGTATTATTAATTACTTACGCCCCAGTTAGTAATTAATAATACTTGTTGTTTCATTCACTATTGTAAATGTGAGACGCAAACCACACAACCATTTGAGACACAATAAACATTTTTTTTTATGCTGTCTATTTTTTTTGGTCTAGTTACCTAAACTTATTGCAAAAGATCAATCAATCTTGATTCATTCAGATTTTGAGATAATTAGTTAAAATTACACGTTGTATCGTAACTAGTCTAGCTAGTTAAACACATTGATTCCCGATGTCCACCACCGGCTTGTCCACCAGTGGTGGACAGTGAAACAATTATCATTAACACTAGAAACGGAATATTTACCATATTTTTAATTTTTTGTGTGAGTGTTGCCATGATAGTTTAAAAACTTATATAGTGAAACAATTTTAAGAAAAATTCTCGCTGTCCACTCCGTGGTGGACAGTGACACAATCTTTTAAAAAATTTTCTATTGGGCACCACTGGTGTACAGTGAAATGACTTTTTTTTAAATATTTCCGCTGGTCACTACTAGTTGACAGCGACATTTAAAAATAAGTATTAATTTGTTACTAACAAATGACGTTGGAGCAAAAATTTCAGAAAAATGTCTTAAGAATAACGTTATAAATGGTTTTTGCGACGTGTCATTCAACCAAACACCAACAATAACTTCATGGAATTTAACCGTTACTAATACAACCCAAGTACTTACTAATCAACGAATTACATTAGAAATACATACAATATATAATTTCGCTATGCTTATTTAGCTCTGCAATAAAACATTTGGTCCTACCCTGCCCCGTTTAGGTGTTGTGCGAAAACCACAGGTCATTTAAATATTATAATGAACTTAGGTCAATGTACTGAGTATCATTGAAAATGCGATTTTTTGACTGAAATAAAATTATTAAGTTAACATAAATACAAAGAAAGAAATCGGAAAGGCACTTTCGCGATTTTTTCTTAATTTTCTTTAGAGTTTAGAGCCAGACCTGAACTTCTTGATATTTTAAAAAGAGAAGGGTTTTCTTAGTATAGCGCAGTTTAACGTATCAAAAGAGTATCGAGTAGAGGTTTGTCTAGCTATACAAAACCAGTTTATGCGGATCTCTCATTGTGTAGGACATCTATAAAAAGCGAGGCCAAGTCATACTGGAAATGTTCAGCTTCACGTGCCGCCGTGTGTACACAACTTACGTACTTTGCAGGGTACCGAGATAGAGTGTTATGATCATTCATCTCTAAGATTTCATATCTCATGTAAATGATCGTGACGGGACGATCAACTACCAATTAATATTTTCAAGATTTCAACGATATCATGAAAGTAATTACGAGAAAACATGTGAAGATCAAGATGTGAAAACAGGTGCAAATCGAAGGTTTTACAAATTGTCACGACTTTATGAGGCGTGAGGCAAAATACTGGTTCTAAATTCAAAATCAGATTAACTGCTATCACTACTTTTATTTCCTGCTCGAGAGAAAAGTAGATACGAGCTGGAGCCAATACACTTATTAAATGCAAATATCAAACGAAAACATGTCCATAACTGCCCTAATAGACCAATTCAATAAATTATGAACACTATCGGTGGCTAGCTTGCCCATTAAAGCAAGTTACGTCACAATAGAGCCACACCCCGATTCGATAAATAATTTTAGTCGATTATTATCGATTATCAGAATGTCTGAGCGATTCGATCGGCACAATTAACACACAAGTCATACTCGATACAAAAGGCCTGTCACTAAAGTAGGCACACAAAGAGACGCGAGTGTCTGGACGTCAATTTGACGTATAACACGTCGTTTTGACGTGCGACAAGACGAGTGACGTAGTCGATGGAAAGTTGAAGGTTTTTTGGAGGTACAAGAAGGTGTTATAATATGTCCATAACTTGAGTATACATCTCTCAAGAATAGTATGGGTTTTGGCAGTCATCGTCTGTTTTCGGAAATACGAACCCTCTATGATGAGGTTCTAATATAGAGCTGTTACACCCATGGCAACACTTGATTATCTAACAACTCTAAGTTATTGCAATTGCAAAAACGCAAAACGAAAGCTATATATACAATTATATACTTCTTACTATAATACCAAACTAAGTTCATTCAAACGTTATCCTACGGTATTCCATTGATTTATTTAATATCATGTCAACGCTGATAAATCGACTAATTAAAAAAACTGTATCATCCTCTCACTTAACACTCAATTTAAAACCTATAACACGTCTGTTTAAGCACTAATTGTTGTACTGTAATTTGGTGCTTAAGCCATTTTGATCCGATAATCGTAGTGCACATACGCAAGGTGTGAAGCGCATACAAATCACAGTACTATAGCCCACCGCCTCGATTAGTCGAACCAATACGGTGGCTTTGATGCACCTCATTAATGCACTTTTAACGTATTTTATTGACATAGATATAGCGTTAATGTTGTTGTTTTAAATTTTAAACGATTCTGTTTATTCGATTTATGAATTATTCGATGAATGTTACGGTAGACAGTATCGAGGCGTGAATCTATTGTGGCAATACAATTCGAAATTTGAAAAAAACGTCTTTTAGTTTTTGTTCGATGGTAGGTATAGTTATTTTTCAGACTAACAATCCATTGACCCTTGCAAACAAATATATTGAAATTCTAACGACAAAGGAATGTCAGCCATATCGTCATTGACATGGTAAATAAATTGGCCATTGAACTAAAACTGAAACCGATCGTGTCAGTTGACTATACGAGTAAAACACTGAAGAGTTAAGTTACACGTTCATTAACTTCTTGACTGTTAATGAACAGGTTTCATCAGTTTGTGTTCCATTAACTTGGTTTATGAGATATCGATGGTCATTGGTGAACATGAGACTGTGGGCCACTTTAACGTTTAAACAGAAGACTTTAATACGGTTCTCGAACATTGCACACCCGGGGATAGTGCAAATCCGCGAAACTAGCATTGGATAATTCCGCGTATCTGACAAATGTAGCCAATTTCAATTACGCATTGTGGTAGCGACTAAGTTAATGAATTTAATAGATTTCAACTGTTAACAATACATAGAACACATGAATTGTTACTATTCATGTAAAAATAAGGTCAAAAATCTTTGAAATAAAAAAATATAAACTTATAACCTTTCCCTGTAAACCTTACATGCAGTGCAGATACGCGCACTTTACTTATGGTAGATTCGCGGATTTGTATTATTCCCGACGATATGTACGTGGATATGTGCTCTTTTTAATTAATTGTGGTTTTTCGGCTGACTAGGAAGGCTTATTATATTCTCTTCTCGTTACAAATACTGCAATGTCCTAAGACGAAAACCTTTGACCAGTGCGTACCTACTGTCGGCTACTTATGACACTGAAAGGTTATCGCTCACACGAGTTTGATAAAAAGTCTCAACGTCATCCAAGGAGCATTTGAGGTATTGATGTGCTCGGAATTAAAAGGCCCAGCCACATACATTTGCCAGGTGAACTATGTTAGTGTCAGCCCGACCATGGTAACAAAATATAAAAAAATATTCCCGTAATAATATATCTCGTTTTCAGTGTTAATCATAGTGTTTGTCAGTTTAAAAACTAATGTTTTCTTATTTTCCAAGCACCCTTCATAATATTTACACACTCTAATCTGGCTGTTATGGTTTCTGATTGCGAATCTAATTTGCTTATAATTTAAATAACAGTAAAATTTCGTAATTAAAGTAAATAATTTAAATAACTGCGCGCGCGCATGATTAGCAACAGGGCCGTTGTTAAAACGATATAAAGTGTAACGGTTTATTATTGACAAGAAAATCAGTTTGTACACAATTGAATTATTATAAAAATATAAGTTTTAGCATAACACATAATCGCATAAACAGCCTATTAATGTTCCCACTGCTGGGACGCAGGCCTATAATCCACCTCGCGGGCCCAGTGCGGGTTGGTAGATGTCACTTGTCTTCGAATTTTTGGTTCTAGGATACGCCGGTTTCCTCACGATGTTTTCCTTCACCGTTTTGAGAGCAGTGGTGATGAAATAACTTACACAAAGTAATGCGCCTGGCTGGGTTCGAACCCACGACTTACTGCTCGTAAGTCGGAGTCTCCACCAATGGGCCACCGCTGCTCTCAAATAAGTTTTAGAGTTACATTTTAACGAAAAAACTACTTTACCATGAATTTCGTACGCCGAAATCTCAAAAGGTTTGCATTCAAATGACCGGATGTTTTTACAGTTAAATCCAAAAAGACCAAGCTTCATAGCTCTGAAGTTTTCAGATTACATCCCTAAGTAGGTTTTAGCTCGAGCAGGGATATTGCCAATTTAGGACTTACCTCGTCCAACGTCTCTGGTCGAGGTCCCCCTTATCAGCCATTTTTCAAGCCATAACAAATGAATTATTTATTTTTTAACTTCAAACTTAAAACATGTCTATAAAGTACTTAATGATGCATGTTTTAGATATAAATACAACAGAAAATAAATTGAAATAAAATATTACATTAAAAATATTATGTTTTCGATTTAAATAAATAACATACAATTTATTGGGAACATTTAATTTTAAAATTTAACAAGCATTTGAAACATTGTCGGTACTTGTTTAAAGTTTTTTTTAAATAGTTGTTTTGCCTCTTGGCTTGTGCACAATAAATATGAAATAAATAAATAAATTTGTCTCTCCTGGTGTCTGATAGTTTGAAACTTCCAAGAAATAGCTTATTCTCAATTTAATTATATTTTTTATTTTTTTTTATTTTTAAAAAACGTTGCCCCACACTAGGAATTTATCCTATATCGTGGGTGCGTTTACAAACATTTAAGCTCACATACACAAACAGCCAGACCCGGAACAACTACCTGTAGGCCATACAAATATTTGTTCCGTGCGGGAATCGAACCCGCGACACGAAGCGCAGCAGTCAATCGCTCAGCCACTGCGCCAACCGCCGTCAATTGTCTGAAACGAATAGAAATAAGTATCCTGAAACAATATTTTAAGCTATAAGGCCATAGTACCTAAGCTTAAAGATTTTTTCTACAAATCGACGCCAAATCGGGAGCCGATAAAAGACGTGTATTTTATTTGTCGCATGTAGTTCGTTTCGGTTGGTTATGCTCGAATCGTGTCATCCTAATCCAAACAAAGAGAATATCTTCGCTTTTATTGAAGGAACATAAACCTTTGCAAGAGACCTACACTCAGCATTGGGTTGCTAAACGTTAAAGAAGAAGAGACGAAGAAAGCTCTTTCTGGCCGGCTCAAGCCGATTTCACGATAAGTGCCGTCAGTTCCCAAATTGTCAACTTATCATTTAATTACACACAAAGACGGTATATACAGCTAGTATTTAATAAAACGGTACACACACGCAATCCACGAGCCCGCGTCCAATTGATTGCTGGACCGGAGCCGATGTCTTTATCTTAATGCGCTGTGTAATTATCGCGGTTACTTAGCGGATTATATTTTATATTTCATGACAGGTGGCTTTTTTACCTCTCTATACAGGGTGGAAGAACCCAAGGCACAAATGGTTACCACGTATTCAGTGCAGCTTTCTGAACCCCCTTTTATAGAAAATTTTTCATCGGTAATTTTTTTAAATCAACTTTTTCCCGCAAAAGTGCAATACCTACACGGCCAAAATGTATAGAAAAGCAGATTAAAAAAATACCGTTGAAAAGTTTCAATGTCATGTTCAGAATGATGTACTTACCGAATACGTTTGTGCGTCGGTGTTCCACCCTGTATTTTGAATGAGATATACATCCCTGCATCACCCCACACTGGTAAATTACACTAAAGTATTCTGATTTAAAAGAGTGTCCATGGAGTTTCTTGCCCGTTCTTCTCCATAGAGATCTACATTAGGGAATGGGCAACTACAGTACTTTTACAGTTTTTGTGCCTTGTGACTGGACTATATTTCATTGTTGTCTTTGTTTCGATAATTTAAAAGTGCCTGTAACTGGCCTACTTGAAATAAATGCTGGGCCCGTGTGGGGCGATGCAGGGAAGGTGGTGGTTCATGGCCCACTCCGCCTCCCAGAGACTGTTAGAGAAGAGAGAGACATATGCCCAGAAGGGGATGATGTTTATCTATGTTATGCTTATACTTAACTACTTACCCCAGACCACTAAATAATTGAGCTTTGTTTAAGTATCGAAATCAGGTTCTACGCTTTGTTTAGAGATTTTAGAGGTAGTGTTTTTGTAATTTTAAATGCCTTCTAATTTTAAAGGAAGAGGAAGAAAATTCTGAAAAAAATTGGGTTCATAGAATATAAACAGAATTTTCAACGAAAATTACTTTTAATAAGATTCAATATTTAGCTCTTGAGATATAGAATTTTTTCGTGAAACTGCAGCAGTAACTTTATATTTTCATAAACATACTATGAAAAACAAATTTAGTTTTGCTGTTGAGTAATTGACCTGTAAATGAGTGTTAATAATAGTCGTATTATGTTGTTTGGTCCATCATTCATTTCAGAGATTACCTTCTACATCAAACTTTACCTTTTTATAATAATTATAGATTGAGATACTTGGGCATACAGTATTTCTAACTAGCTTAATTGACACCACATAGCAACGTCAGTACTCTTCGTTAAATACCTTCCTTTCTGCCCATACTCATGTAATTGCTGTTTGAGTATGCCACTATGAGCTGATTTTCTTCATATTCTTGGTATTTTCTCACCCTATTGTTACAGCCTACATTACCTGATGAATCTACGATTTTTTCTTTAACGGTGATTTAAATTGTTGTAAAGAGAGCGTAAGTTTGTAGTAATTTATAGAAGACTCGCGTCGTTCGCGATCTAGGGTGAAAAGTGTGTCTTTTTGTCTTCTCTGGGACCAAAGTCTCAGGCCATCTATCTGACAAATTTCGTAACGAACGGTTCGGTGGTTTAGACGAGAAAAGATAATGCAGACAGACATACCTTCAGAGCTACTTTCGCATTTATAATATAACTACGTAATCTTCTTTATCGTGTGGTTAGTGCCTAATCTGGTGTAAGAGTTTTATGCCGTCCATGGGCCTCTGACTTGGCTTTACGTGCCGTCGAGAAATATCTCTCAGGCATGCTGGTTTCCTCACGATGTTTACCTTCGCCGAGGCAAGTGATAACTATACAATACGCACATGAATCCTAAAAATCAGAGGGGCGTGTGTTGGGTTCGAGCTTGAGACCTATGACTTGGCAGTCCGATTGTCACACCACTAGGCTATGCTATCACTCCTTAACTACTAGTAAGTCGTAGTGAACTCGCATAATTGATAAAACTTAACATCTTCACATTTCAGCTCCTGTCATTTGTTTTTCTACTAATCTTTTTCTTTCTCTACCACCATGCACCTACACCATCCATAGAAACGTAGAAAGTAAAAAAAATAAACCACCAACACGAACCCCATTCAATCGTTTCGAACGAAAATCAAATACAATAATCGATCATATTATATTCATTCATGCATCGAAGATCAGTCTAAACATGGGTCGAGTTCGTTCTTGTTATACTTTAGCACTATAAACAAATCCGTTGATATTTAAATATGACCGTGAGAAGGCTGTAGCTGTTCACTGATTGGTGCGTTGTTATACAACTTTCAGACCATGTTTTATTATGCTGAGGAAGTGACATATAAATTAACGGCTGTTTAAGTGACGGTCAAGAGTGGATGAATAATTCGGGTCTTTTATGTTGAAGAGTGTGATTTTCTGCAAAAAAAAGGACAATGGTATCTAGGACCAAATTAGTTGGTCTCGGCTGTCACTCATGTTGATCTTTGACTGTCGTGTAGTCAGAAATCAGTAAGACTGACAACCTGCAGTCTCACCAAAGGGTATCGTGTTACTCAGTAACTGGATCATGGAGGTCAGATAGGCAGTCACCGCTTGTAAAATACTGTTATTCAGCTGCAACAAGTAAGAATAGCTGCCGATCTCAGATGTAAACGTCCCTTTGTGCCTATTGGCCTTGTTTTGCTCTGTCGCCTGCTGATATGGAGGGAAGTGGAAATTATATTTTTCCTACTCCTCCGCTGTTCTTTCCTGACTAATTTCGTTGCGGGATCCAAGACAGTTAAATTAGAGCTTCATTGTCTCGGCAGTTTTTCTGGTGGTCGTAACTGTTAATTCTGGCTTTCAGAAGCTGTAGTGGTTTGGGAATAGTTTGGCAGGCTTATCCCGAGAAAAAAGCCGATTCCAACATAGTAGGCTCAAGATATAGCTGATGATGATATTGAGGCATTATTGTAGACGTAACCAGGAAAAACTGTTAGAACCACAGATCTATCCAGGATGCATGATGATTTTTTGTCATGATGACACTCCTTAAGTTCTAGACATCGAATGCTTCGATGCAGAGACTCATCGATAGAAGTTGCCCAGTAGAATTCTGATGTCTTGGAGAAGCTGGCAGCCTGGCAGTTTTGTAGTCCTTAGTCGCAAAATCCTGTCCAAGTTTCCTCAGCTAGGAGGACTAGTGAATTCGAATTACAGTAAATGCCTATAGCTAATTGAAGGATAGGAGCTCGTGGCTAAATAATAACAGCCACTCGGATCGATCTTTAGGTTAAGCCGTGCTTGACTAGGTTGGTCTGTGGATGGGTGAACACCCATTACATACCGAGTTTCCTCCGTGCCTCGGAAAGCACGTTAAGCCGTTGGTCCCGGGTGTCATTTGTAGATCTTTGACAGTCGTTAGGTAGTCAGTGGCCCAAAAAGTCTGACAACCAGTCTTACCAAGGGGTATCGTATTACCCAGTACTAACTGGGTTGTGGAGGTCAGATAGGCAGTCGCTCCATGTAAAATACTGGTATTCAGCTGCATCCGGTTAGACTGGAAGCCGACCCCAATATAGTTGGAAAAAGGCTAGGCAGATGCAGATGCCTATAGCTAATTGAAGACCGTGTTAATACTCGGTACAAGTAATGTTTATTTACGAAAGTTTTCAGTATTTTAATTTACGGCAACGTGGCAACTGTTGGCCGTTTAGTATGCGGAACTCAAAAGGTTAAAGATCGAAGTAAAACGCAAATAAGTCAGTTTACGTTTTCCGTACGCACGGCCACCAAAACATGGAGAATTCTACAAGCTCCACATAATTTGGGGCTTATTTTAACGAAATTTTAAATGCCAAAAACCTTTTGACTTATTTCGTCAATATTTTACTACCTTCCAAATCGTAAAGAGCGACCGAAGGCCCTAAAACGCGAACAACATTTCCACAGACTCCGGAGCGAATTCTTCAAAAATAAAGAGAATTTCATCGTCAAATCGAGACGAATCGTCGCAAACGCGAGATGCAATAAGTAAAAAGAGGTGGAATGAGGCCGACTGGCCGCAAATGACCGACTGGACTGAGTTAAATTAACGTGCAATATTTTGCTCAAAAACGGCGGCAAGCGTCATGTTTCACGCTGTTTATGACGACCACATACGGGCACGAGTTCGGACCGGCTTAATAACCGACCAAAAATATATTTAAAAATATTTATAAGCTACATAGTTTACCTGGAAAAGTTCTAAGATTGTGTCAGATAAATATGAATAAAATGAATTTGATATACGTTTGGACGGGCTTAATAAACGAACAAAATTATATGTTAAGCGGCGTTCAAATATCGTTGCGTTGTTACGACTGCGATAGGTAATACGGAACGTATGATATAGAAGGAGTGCTATTTATTGCGCTTGAAGTACTTAAATTACGACAATTGTCTGAATTTTTCTACAATAATTTCCGCGCGCTAGTGCGATATCTACCTTTTTTTATTTATACGATCATTGGGTGGCAGTTACAATTTGATGGTAGCAAGATAATTATTACTCTCAACATCAATTCATCCTGGAATTTTACCGCGTCCTTGCTTTCCTGTTTCTCCTTAACACAAGTTTTCACTCACACGTTTCTATAAATAGTACTTATTTTGTAAAAGTGTATTTTTAACGTTTTTAATGCTTTGTTTTGAGCAAATTAACAAAAAAAACCCACTTCTGGGTATGATAGGTAGGTGTAGACCCACTTTTGACATCATTACTCAAACCTAACCTAACCTACTTAACTTACCTTTAAATCATAACAAGGTTATTATTTTTAAGTCTTCATTCTCTTGTCATATAAAAATATCAGCTTACGTGCCGTTTAAAAATGAAACAATATTTATTTATAGTACGAGATTTGGTGGTACCCTGAGTCCCTGAAATTACAAAGAAAAAATCATCTATACAAATATACATAATTGAAGTGTCTGTTTGTAATATCAAAACAACAGCTTTAAAAGTCCTGTCTTTTACTAGTAGATAGCTGATGTAACATAGGCTACTTTTATTTTAGAAAAATAATTATTGTCCCTGCAAAAAAAAATTAAAACCTTTGAAGTTGTTAACAAAATCCGATTCAAAAAGGGAATTCAATAAATTGAAAACAATAATAAGTTCACGCGACAAATTTTTTTTTTTTTTTTTTTCGATTTACCCCGAAGGGAAGGCTAAAGTCTTTTCACCATACTGCCTATCACGCGAACTAATGTGGCGGGCAACAGCTAATTTTTTTTTTTTAAATTAGCATTTGACGACTGGTTTTTCAGCCAAGCAAAAGTTCATTGTGCTAGATCACCGATCAGGGATAAAAAAAAACAATAACAACTAGGTACAACAAAGAGTATTTCCAATAATATTTTATAGTATTCGATCGGATGATAAATCATTAGGTATAACCATAATGATCAGTTGTTTTTTTAACGACACAGTGGATATTTTTCAATATTCACAATGATAATAGAGAGGAAAAAAATCTATTGTAAACTAGTAAACATCATTATTTTTATTGTGTCAAGGAAAAAAAAAAAAACAGATTTAAGAATACAGCACTTGTTAATAGATTATATAAAATATATAACTTGATATAACGTCATCGCATTGTTGAGGTGATAAGTGTATAACAAATACATTTCTCCCATTTCCTCATTTTTTCCATTGTCCCTGCGACAAATAAATATTTTTTCTTTCTTTCTATTTCCTGTAAAACTTATACTGTCATTTACAATCCCGTATTTATTATTATTATTATTTTTTTGCTTTTTTTTTTATCGGGAGCTCAAAATAATGAACAATCACGGAAGATATCCCGTAAGTAATAATAATAATAAATAATAAAAATTTATTGTTTCATAAACGTGTTACAATAAGATGTGACACTGGATCCTGCACTAGGATACCCTGTGTCACAGAATCCAGTCTCTTTCGACAAATATGGTTGACTGTAAAAGATAACAAATGCAAAGCGACAGTATAAGTTTAGTTGTAAACCGTGAAATCTTAACACATTTCCTGCAGCCTGCACATTTATAATATCAGTGGTAGGTACAGTAAATTAGTAGATTCATTAAGATACAAAGAACACTGTTTCGAAATACATTCAGTTAGCTGGTAAGTTAAATAATTAGATCCCCCTGAACATTATTCACTCTTTAGTAATATGTAATCCTCATTTACCAAAAAAAATTTTCAAAAGATTCCAGACGATGACAGATGTGGTCTATACGGGATGGAAATAGTCTCGATACTATCTTTTGCCTGTAAAATATTCAAAAGATTCCAGACGATGACAGGCGTGGTCTAATTATACGGGATGGAAATAGTCTCGATACTATCTTTTGCCTGTAAAATATTCAAAAGATTCCAGACGATGACAGGTGTGGTCTAATTATACGGGATGGAAATAGTCTCGATACTATTCTTTGCCTGTAAAATATTCAAAACATTCCAGACGATGACAGGTATGGTCTAATTATACGGGATGGAAATAGTCTCGATACTATCTTTTGCCTGTAAAATATTCAAAAGATTCCAGACGATGACAAGTGTGGTCTAATTATACGAGATGGAAATAGTCTCGATACTATCTTTTTCCTGTAAAATATTCAAAAGATTCCAGACGATGACAGGTGTGGTCTAATTATACGGGATGGAAATAGTCTCGATACTATCTTTTGCCTGTAAAATATTCAAAAGATTCCAGACGATGACAAGTGTGGTCTAATTATACGAGATGGAAATAGTCTCGATACTATCTTTTTCCTGTAAAATATTCAAAAGATTCCAGACGATGACAGGTGTGGTCTAATTATACGGGATGGAAATAGTCTCGATATAATCTTTTGCCTGTAGCTTCTCTCACGTGCAATTAAAAATTTATCCCTACTACCTAGATAAATAGCATTATATGATCTAGGTCATGATCTACCTATGTGCCAAATATCCAAATCTATTCAACCGTTACGGCGTGAAAATATAACAGACAAAAATACAGAGTTACTTTCGCTTGTAATAGGTGTAAAGTACCCTAATGAAGCCGAAAGGCTCTTGACCTCCCCATCATTACGATGCGATATATTTTGGTCTGGACCATACCTGTGAACCTTCTAGTTACGGAGGTAGTTTTTTTGTAATTCAACTTTATTATGTTATAACTTTACTTTAAATAGCTCCATGTCATCTTATAAGCACAATATTTTGAGTGCGTTAAACGTGATTTTTCACCCCAAAAATAAAAGTCGTTTCCCAGCTATCATTTTTGCATTAATGCTCGGTTGACAGCTTCGTGAAGGGTCCGTTTACACCCTGTAATAATAAAAAAAATATTTATAGCCATAAAAACAGGGTACAGAAAAATGATGAGACCCTGGCTCCAGAGCTAGGTTAGAGTACCTGTATTTCAGGAGCCAGAAACCCTGTATAACATTTTTATTACAACCACCAACAAAATGCTGGTCCAACTTCACAGCCGTATGTTGTCAGCGCTACAGTGAACGCTCACCTTTCACTGCCTCACGGATTAGGTACGGACCCCTTAACTGAAGAAATTACTTTGAACCCAAGCTCTGGGTCTACACTATTCTGTGTGCTTGAGCTTTATGTGAGCTTGATTTCCGTGCTCTTTGCAGAAATTGCTGGAAGCAAATAATTTTGCGTCGAAATTCTTTATTTTTCTACTCCTATGTTTAATTTTACGATCATCTGTGCCTGTAAGTGTTAATGTAACAAGAAAATGTCGCCTGTAATCCCCGAACGGTTAGGCAGAGGTGTACCTAATGGCACACATACATTTCCAGTTATATTCAAGTCACATGTGATAGAGGGGCTGCTACTGAGAAATTCCTGATGCAAAAACCGAACATCCCTTAGCCAGACCAGGGAATAGATCCCACGATTTCATGCTTAGCAGTCGCGGTTGCACAACTCATAACACTGTTAACATAAACAATATTTTACTAAATAAAATACTGGCGTTCAGCTGCATCCGGTTAGACTGGGAGCCGACCCCAACATACTTGAGAAA
Source organism: Noctua janthina (assembly GCA_963576755.1). Taxonomy (NCBI): domain Eukaryota; kingdom Metazoa; phylum Arthropoda; class Insecta; order Lepidoptera; family Noctuidae; genus Noctua; species Noctua janthina. The sequence goes on along the minus strand of OY755068.1, from coordinate 8,694,282 downwards.
AGGCTAGACATTATCATTAATACTAGAAACGGGATATTTACCATGTTTACTGATTGTTGACTCAAACCAATCAGTAAAAATAGTAAATATCCCGTTTCTAGTGTTAATTATAATGTTAGAGACCATGATATTTTAAAAACTTATAAATTCTAGACAGATGATAAGAATACTGACGCTTCAACCACCACACTAACTCTCATAGTGCACAATAGACCCCTAAAAGCAAGTTGTTTACGCACTTCGTTCAGAAGCAATAATTTTACCAATTTTGACAACATAACCACATAAAACAACCGCCCCTTTCACACATTAGACCGACATTAAAAACAAACATCAATCATTTTGGCAACAATGTCTTTCGATACGAAATGAGTTGCAATTTTCGTTGCGCGTAACCCTGCGTCTGCAGCTCCTAATAAATCACTTGAGGTCCTCTTGCAACAGTGTTGTGATCGTAAACTCGAATGAGACACATAAAATCGTCCCGCAGATAATTCGATGGCTTCCCCGAATGATTTCGAAGGATTGCTAGCGATATTTGTTGCTGCTTGTACTGATAAATGTCGTCTTTCTATAGCTACTCTGGATTAAAAATATGCTTCGAATAGAGTTCCTTTTTTTATATTAAATGGGCCTACTCTTATCCTGAGGACAGAGATAAAGTCGGCGATGGAACGAGTTCACCCAAAGCTTTCTGTAAATTCTTTAAATTTGTCTACAGAAAGAACTATCCGACTGGGCTGTATTCCAAAAACGTACCTATCTTTTTTATAAAGTTTATTTGTATTTGGAACTACAGAATATAGTCGGAAATGCAAAAACATAAAACACTTTCTATGATTTTGATGGAAATCTAGTCCCATATTTTTTAAAATATCTTCTGTTCAACCACGTAAATATCGTTATGATTACCAGAAAAGCATTTACACCTAAGCTTCCAAACTACATCCAGGGCTGGACATAGCACATAAGTCACCCACCATACATACTCTTACCTCAACTCCTTACAAACGTCACCGTTACTCATACAAAATGTTCCCTCACTTTTTCTCATGTCATAAAACGCACCTTCCTTGAACTGCACCTCTATACATCATTTTAATTTTTAAAGTATAATCTCCAATTTGTGCGTATGGTTATAACCTTCGTGCCTAACTCATGTTCACTCCCAGATCGTAAAACGAATCCGATGATTTACACTTAAAAATGTACGAAAAGCGTATGAGTATTTCTGTATGTGTGTCACTATTACAATGACGCAAGTGACGAAGCTAAATCTTGCGATGGTCTTGAGTGGCCTGAATTTCAAATAAAATGTTTTTATTTTTAAGAGCGAACCTTTTTTTTTTTTTTTTCCGGATGGGAAATCATCAAATGACCCCCCCCACTCTGGGCGGAGCGGAGGGGAGTGTCAGACTTGTACTGACTAAAACCCATCCATGTTCCTTCTTTGCCCTTTATGTTCCAGGGCCACGGTATCTCTTTCGAACAGTCCCGCAGCCCATGCGGACCCCTACTTGATTGCTGACATCTCTTTGAGGCGCGCATGGAACACGAACGCGCCGTCGACACGGCTAAGAGCGAAGCTTGACTTGTACCGTTTCGTAGATACGGGTTGGAAAGGACACCGATGCGAAAACGCTTACCACTAAGGTTTAATACTAATACCTTTTTCAAATGAATTTATATAAAATAAAATCTTTGTAATGATGGTTTAAAAAAAAAACTATAAATAAAAAACTATTACATCTCGCTCAAGAATCTAACCGCAATTCAATATCTTATTGACGTCACGGGTAACTCCCGTATTAATACAAATAATACTTCTGTATTAAGTGGCCACGATAACTAGCGCCTTATCATGGCTATAGGTACTGGGTATTTTTTAAACATAAATATTTCTCTTTCCTTTTCGTATACCTAGTTCAATATTTTTATTACGACATATCAAACTGTATAGCAAAAGCTGGCCTCTCACTACACGAAAGCATATAGGGTGACTGGTAATTAGCAGAGGTCGGAATTAGGTAGAGTTATTTGTGTACTTACACTGATTTCATACAGCGAAAGAATAAAGTGGATCTGCCTCAAATCCCGAGATTAATATTAAAGAGCAGAAAAATCCCGTGATCTATTAAATAAAAAAGTTATTTACTTTTACACAATTTAAACCATCCGACATCGGACATCATGCGCACCCAGCGCAGCAGTTAATGAAAAAATGTCGCGGTTTCGATTCCCGCACGGAACAAATATTTGTATGATCTACAAGTAGTTATTCCGGGTCTGGGTATTTGTGTATGTGTGAGTTTAAATCTTTTATCATTACTCATCACAAATGTCCATGCCAAGACAGACGACTCCCTTCCATCTTTTCTGTAACAAGTTCCCTTTAAATCACAGTTAGACAATAATTATATTTGTAACTAGCCGTTGTTATTATAAAAACACAATTCTCCCCGTTTTAGCATCATTTTTCATTGATGCTCCGCGCCTTTTGGTTGTGTGGCGTGATGTTATATATGCTATTGATAGATGTTATATAGCCTATAGCCTTACTCGATAACTAGGCTATCGAACACTAAAATAATTTTTCAATTCGAACCAGGAGTTCCTAAGATTAGCGCGTTCAACCAAACAAACTCTTCAGCTATATATTATTAATATAGATTTTACTGTTTTCTATTTCCACAATTAAAGTTGCCTGGAAACGTTTCGTTAACCTACCTATGATGTTAACTAGAGGTATTAAAATAGTGATGGGGACAGTTCCCTCATTTACTCAAATAAAAACTAAAATATCGCAGTCATAACCAGTAAATAACTATTACATGTCATATACTTAACTACTCCGTACTTATATTTATTACTAGGGGACTAATAAGACTGGCTGACGGACGACTCATCCCGTAACCGATGACACGTGTATGCAAAATGTACTGTTAGTTAATAATCCAAAGGAAATAGCGAGCTAACTCGTTGGTAACTAGGTATTCATTAAGTTAATTGCAGACTTGAGGCATAGTACCTAATAAAAGTCTCGGGTTAAGAAAGTCCTTTTTATACAGGTAAGTGTCAATTATTATCAGTATTCTTGCTCGCTATTATAGATGATCAAAGATGTGCGTTTATAAGAGGCGCTGCAGTGCCCCCTGAAGTCCTGACGTAATTGCATTTGTTCTTAGACAAGAATACTTCTTAATTAGCATGTATTTCTTGTGCAGACATATTTTACTATCACTTTTTTCCGTTTTTTGCAAATCCCCGCTACAGCGCACACCTTGTGCTACCCATCACTAATGTTTACCTCGAAACCTCAAACACAACTCATTCACTCATTACCTATCAATTGTCCCTGTCAGGTCGCAGCACCAACTATCTTCTAACTGCCACGACCGACTAACGGTGCGCACACCTCATTTACCAGTACTCATTTGTCTACTGAACTTGAGGAAGGATTTTTGGGAAAAATCGGTGAATAATCCGTAGCGGGTTATATGTTAAATATACTGAAATCTATGTAATAATTTATTTATTATTAGTACCGTGGCCCGTGGGCCAACAAACGAGGATTCCCGTTAGTTTATTTTTAATAAAAACCTATTTATTAGACAGACGGAAACATGTATTTTCCGGAAAACTTGGGTAGCAACATACGTAGAATAAACACGTGATACGGAACATTATATATAGATTATTTTAATAGAAGCAGTTGAAAGTATGAATACTACAAGGAACTTTGACTATGGAAATAAAAAGTATCAGCGATTCCCTAAATTTTGTTGAATTATACAAAACACGTAAAGATGGCAATGGCGCAATGAAAGAAAATGCTATGATTTATTAATGAAAGATACACGTACAAATTAGTTTATCCAATAAAGGCATGACTAGGTTACATAGGGTAAGTTCAGCTCGTAACCGCTTGCTTAATAAACAAACGGTACTGTCGTTAGTGCGTACCGTTTAGTCAATTAGTACTTAGTAAATGAACTTGTTAATCAAAAACTGAGCTAAATATTTGTATAAGAAAATATATGATGTATGAACGATGGTTTCCAGGAGATGAAGACCTTATCTATTGGTAGTCGAAGTATTTGAAGTAGTCTCATTTTAGTAGTTTTCATCTGAACATGAACACACTCCTTGGTCACTTTTACAGTTCGCCATTCAAAACCAGCGAACCAAAACATCAATACACACTAATCGAAAGTTCAACACGAAAATCGCGTCGGAAACTTGTCACCAGATGTAAGAACAATGAAATCTCAAGGACGGGCTAGATGGCAGATAACAAATGGTAAACAAAGTTGCGCACGTGGTCGACATAATTGCTTCGACCGGCGAAAACAAACAATGTACCATTGTCTTTTGTCGCGGTACGGATTCCTACGGGCCGTTCACATTGTGCTCTCATAGGAGAAATGATAATGGGGTGCTCGCGGTTTTTTCGACGAGTGTGGATCGATCTTGATTTTCTTGTCTACGGGATTTGTTTGAAGGTCGTTTGGAGTTCATTAGGGGTTGTGTTATTTGTAATTATTTGTATATAAATAGCATACTCCATACATACTCCAGGGGCAAGTTTTATATTCTACGTTGCTTTTCTGCAACATAGAACGCTTAGATAGTAGATACTATGTTAAACATGCTGCGACGAAAGCAACTTCCGTCAATGCCTCTCTCTTCTGCCTAGCTGAATATCAAGATCTAAAAGGTAAATGGCCAACGTAGGGCCGTACTTTATCATATCGTTTAGAAATCTTTTTTTCCAATGGTCCAATTTCATCATACATTGATGAGTAAGCAAATTTGAACTTTGATGTCTAACTAACTTTTTATTCTAAATTACAAGTGTTGTCAGTTTCTTCTAAAATGTACCCAGCAAAAAATATTACGACACATTCGCTTTTATTCACATCTCTAAAGCTTACTTTCTGGCAAAGGTATTAAGAGAGTAAAGCCAACGTGCACAGGACCTAAATTCACCAAGTACAGTTTAGTACCTAAGAAGTGTGACGAAAGAGAGAGTTCGCGCCAGTGCATAGGTGGCTTTAAACGATCAACTGTCGGAACCTATTCTGCTCATATTTTCTCCCGACAATTTACAACCTGTTCGTCTGATAAAACGCATTGTTCTCCGTTCCCATATCATAGTGGAAACACCGTAAGTTAATGTTACCAAGAAAAAAAATGCAACAAAAAACAAAAGTTCACAATTATGTGTTGCCGCAAAAAGAATCTTCTTTTTAAATAGCACGGGATTGTTGTTCCATTCAAAGTATCGTAGTGGCCGATCGTGGGATCAGCTGATCGCCACATTTGGACCTCTACTGACCTATATTCCGACCTATGACGTAGCCCGACAACAATAGGGCATTGTTCTTTTATATTTGCGCCAACATCAGGAGTTCCTCAAGGCAGTTCATTCACATCTATGTAGCTTTCATTTAAATAGGTTCATTTGGTTTTCGTCATTGTTCCGATCAGCTGTTCTGTTTTCACGAGATTATATCTCCGTTGATAGGTGAAAGATGGTAACAATGAACTTAGTTGTACGTATTGTTTTATTATTGTTTGGTGTGACGTCGTCTGGTTAAATCTTATTGTTTCTAGTCTATGATGCTGTAATGGATGTCTTTGGTTCAACTGTGGTTCGTTTGACGTTTGTATTTGTAGATTATATTATTTGTTGAACTGCTGTCTTATTGTTGTGGGTTTCAATGTCAAGGTCTGTGTTGTAAGACTGATAGACGATCGTGTTAACAGGTGTTCAACTTTATTTTCAAAATCCTTACAACATTCAGACGAGACGGTTTGTTACAAAGTTACAAGTGAATGCTGCAACTAATTTCGAAGAGACCACGCATTGATTGCTTCACTTCCTCTCGAAGGAATTGGGTTATGCAAATTACCTAATCACTAACTCCTTCGAGCTTTGTTTAGTTTTAGTTCTTAAGTAATTCAACGAAGTCAGGTCATTGAGTCAGGCAGTCTTTTTTCAAAATCATCCAAACATCCGACCTAATAAAACCAAAACGTGCGAAATTTAAAGTAAGAACGCGCCCACAGCTTAAAAAAACCTCCAAAATTAAAAATGAACCTGTCAGTGGCACTCAGACATACAGCCTACTCGCAATCCGAGGAGGTCGAACCTCATCCATCCTAGAACGGTAGTGAACAAAAAAGTGGAATGAAATGATAAATAGTTGTAGTTAATCCGCTCTTATCGCCTCATGGCTTCGTCCCGTGCGGTCCAAAAATGAAAGATGGAGCGGCTCGTACAGATAACACTTCCCAGTAATGGCTTTCTAGACAGTAGAGTGGTTTAACATTAGGTATTATAAACAATATGACATTGGTAATATTGGGAGTTAAGCAAGTTTCGTTATTTTTTGTTTGATATTACTTTTAAAGTATGGTGAAGGCACAATAACGAATTGTTACTATGTTCAACTGTAGGCACTGTAGCTGTTAGTTCTTAGCAAGTCTTTATTTTACATGATTTTCCTTTACCTTTTCAAAGCTTCCTTCCTTAATAATTGCTTTTTTAAACAAATTATAAAATAAAACATTATTATTATTATTTCTTTAACCAACTGTACTATTTACTTTACTCTGAACCACAACACATTTTCCTCCCAGAAAAATATAAATAATTAATATAATTTGAATTAATATTCAACCTTTAAGTGTTTGAACTCCTTGGAGCAGTATTGCCATTCTAAAAAATGATTGATACAGGCAGCTCTACGGCTGCAAGGAGGCTATGACAAATGTAGTAAACGTTGAGTTAGCGCGCCGAGCCACCGATGTTCCGATATCGACTAATTGTGTCGGTATGTGTGCTTGCTCTAACACTGGTGATGTACTGAATATCGATAAGGAAGTAACAAAACATAGCATAATAATATTATAATCAGCCTATAATGTCTCCTCTGCTGGAACACAGACCTCCCATCTGCAAGAGGTTAGGAGTTATCGTTGCCTATATTACAGCTAGTTACCTAATAAACAATATTTATTTGTTTAAGACTTAAACTTATTTATAATTTTATTATTATAATGAAATTACAAATTTATGAGAGGGGTTCATTTGAGACAAAAAGAAATGAGGCTACAGAAAACATAACTCTAAGCAACCGTTAAGACATTGAGTTTTTACAGCAACGTTGTTAGCAAATACAGCTTTTAGGTATCCCGCAATTAGATCACTACTCAATGATGTATTTATTTGATTAAAATTTATGGTGTATTCCCGTCGACCCCGCCACCCTTAGCCCTTAGCGGGGTCATCGGGAATTAATTAAAATAATTAAACATTGTTCCCGTTGACCCCACCAGGGCCACGGGCGGTGGGGTCAACGGTAATTGATAAAATAATTATAAATTGTTCTTAAACTTTACTTTCTTAACCTGCACCGAAAATACTGAAGAATGCTCAAACTTTACGTGGATCAATAATAATTCAACCACTACACCAGCAAAACTATCGATACAAAAACATTCGACTTTTCCCAGCCCCAATCGTTATTTGTCGACGGTATCGCTCGCCCCGCGTATCCATCACTACGCAGCCTCTCCACAGACGTTTAATAAGATAAACGTGCTACCTTATTAACTGTGCCGTTCCATCATTTGTAATAGAAGAATGTGATTTGTTACTCGAATATATTGTAATCGATTACAATGTTGCCAGTGCCATTTTTGTGTTGAGAGGTTGGTACTTCTTGTATTGAGTTTTGGCTGTGGCAATCATTATTTAAAATTGAGTTCCGTTGATGAAAAAACTGTTGATCGTATTTTATAGTTATTAATAATTTTTAATAGGTGTTTGACGGCAATAATCACAATAATTAGATTAATAATTGTACTTAGACTTAATTAATATCTATTACAACTGATTCATTAGCTGATATATCTAGTCTATGTTCTAAGATTAATTTGATAAACAACGTAGGTACCTAGGTATTAATAACTTGAATAATAATGTCTGAAAGTTAGTCTTGTATGGCAAAGAAACGTAGGATGGACTATGTGAAAATTATTAACCTAAAAAAGATTGACTACAGAATTGACGAGTTATAGAGAATTAGCAAATAAATTGAGATAAAGGCAGCAGAATGATGATGTTGGTAATAAGGACCTGAATTTTTAAATCAAATTACGTAAACCCTTTAGCAACTCTTTATGACGAATATCTCAAATGAATGCGTAACCGCAAGCATTAATACAGGCCAGAGACCAGGCTGTCTACACGACACCTAGTAAGTGGCCTTAGTAACAAATTCTCAGTAATCACTCCGTATTTCCCCTTATGCCCGCTTTAAAATAGGAACAGTGCCATATTCCCGCCTTATCTCTGACGTCAACACACACCCTGCGTTCGCATTGTCACTGAATGTCATCGTCGCGTGCGTCAACTGCAGCGGTTACTTTATCAGCCAATGACGACACGGCTCGCGCGCCCCTCGGTACGTCATGCGTAAACTAGCCAATCACCGCGCGGGAAAGTGCGTCAAGTGATGTTTAGAACAGTTTTCCTATGAGTATTAGGTTTACTAGTTTTGTGTTAAATATTTAGGTATTGAGGTATCGATACATACATTCACCCGTTTCTTCAAATATAAGGCAAATGATTGAAAATATTTGTTTTGCGGTTTTTCTTATGATTTTAATTTCACGCAACCTTATGTTATGTTACTCATAACATTTATGTCGTTTTCAAAGAATACGTTTTTAAACTGTAAATTAGGAATTCCACAGTTCTTGACTCACATAACTACAAAAAAACAACAATATTTTTTTGTCCAATATTTCTAAAAAAAATCAAAAAAGCATTTCTTTATAACCAGATCAACAAACAGCATATCAATATCAAAACTAAATCTACTTAAATAAGCGATAGAAATCTTGACAGTATCCCGCCAATAAATCCATTAGCTGGAGAACACACCTGAGCATGACTCTCGATTTCTGCCGACCCCCCCGGGACGTTTACACATTGGCCCATGATTATGGAGACCATGGCCCATTGCCATGAGTAATACGTCGATTTGCCATAGCGAAAATATCTACACTTGTTTTTTTTTAAACATATTCAGGAAAAAAAACCTTACGTGATCCCACTGTTGGACTGATGTACCTCTCTCTCACGCGTTACTTTCAATGTCTGATTTGCTTTTTTCGCATTCTTGCTTTCCCAGCAAGGTCACATGTAACAGTTTTGGCTGAAAAAGATAATGTACCTATACAGTGTCCACCGCAGGATAAAAGCCATTCAAATGATAGCTGAAATTGACATTAGCTTGGCATAGGCTTATCTATCTCGAATGAATGAGTGTCAGAGTAGATATTTATGTATTTTGTAATAACAATGTAGCTGAAATATCAACTGCTATTTTATTTAAAAAATATATTTTTTTTTTTAATGATAAATCTCGGAACAAGACAAAAGTATGGTTACTTTTTGTATCATTTCATCTGAAAAACACGTGCTATACAGTGCGATAAACACGATCCTACAAACGAGATCCATCTATGTACTTAGTATTCGATCGATAAGCACTGAACGAAGTTTCAACATTGGATCAAGCATGTATGGTTCATCTCAGTACATTCTGGTATTGGCCCAACGTTTGCCATCTTGGCCCAACCTGTCAAGCCAGCATTACAAAGCGCTTTTACGCTGACGTATCGATAATATGAATTAACTTTTTTTCTGTAGCCTTTTTGTTATGGTAATCTAGTGAAAATTTTAATGAAATATTAAAGAAAGAACATCCGTCTGTCTTCTTAGAAGATCGGAATATCTAATGTGTTATATACAATTTTGTGTTTACGCGTTGTCATGGCAACCGAATCTCTAGCGTATAGACAAAGACAAGTACACATCAATTAACTAGAGAGACGAAGAAGAGACAAAAAAATATATGTACCATGTTTGACATAACATAACATCACGCCTGTAATCCCCGAAGGATTAGGCAGAGGTGTACCTAATAGTACACTCACATTTCGCTAGTTATGATTTTAAGTCACATGTAATAGGGGCCGAGCCTATTGCCATCAACCGGGCACAAATTCAGACTCCATGGCTGCTACTGATAAATTTCTGATGGAAAAACCCAATAACACGTAGCCCGACCTAGTAATCGAATCCAGGATCTCATGCTCAGCAGTCGGGCTTGTGACCACTAGACCAACGAGCAGCCAAGTCTGACAAAGTCATACTGTGTAGTAAATATGGCACGTAGATTTTTTTTAAAAGTTCGGAATAGTAGAGCGTCATTTCGGACACTCATCCCTGTATGACATACTCTTTCTAAAACACAATATTAAAATATAGTCACTATTATCGTATGATCTTGTCTAATTTTATATTGAATTAATAATTAATACTCCATTTACAGTCACGAGTACATGACGTGTATATATTATACTTAGCAACATTTAAGAATGATTTTCTCTCAATGTTACAACTTTATCTCGTAGTATTTTGGACCTCATTGTAAAATAGATCTTATGTCAAAGTTCGTATGATCTTGTCTAATTTTATATTGAATTAATAATGAATACTCCATTTTCAGTCACGAGTACATGACGTGTATATATTATACTTAGCAACATTTAAGAATGATTTTCTCTCAATGTTACAACTTTATCTCGTAGTATTTTGGACCTCATTGTAAAATAGATCTTATGTCAAAGTTGCAATCGATATTCCTCGATAAAATCGCATTTTAATTTTGCTAAGTGTATACATTTTAGTGCTCGTGGCTGTGCCTATATGATTTTGTACATTTAGAACGCACTGAGAACCTCCTATGTGTCATTTATTTATTTATTACATTTAGCTTAAGCCGTTAATACTACATTAAGTTAAGTAAAACTTTTGCTCGGTCGTCTTTCAGGACCACAAACATTCTAATTTGATTGTGTACAAATCGATTAGTGTTAGATACATTACGGGATCTGATCAAAATTCAAGTTTTCTTTTTAGAGTCACTACTCATCACCTACTTTTTTCAATTTACATAAAATTATCCTGCAATTGTTTAGTATTCAGTTGCATAATTCAATTGAATAAAAGAACAAAGTAAAACAAAGTGCAAATGAACTTATTTTATAATAAAAAATGAGGAAAACCAATTTTATGACGCATCCGTGCATCATGAATTCATGATAGAGGGACAGTTTATTTATATTATACAGAAAATTATACCTTGTTTTCATTCCTAACTTAGCAATAAAAGGTTCCCATGGAAGCCTTTTACGTAAAAGTACTGAATATTCCATCGAAAAATATCGAATTATGCCTTGTCTTCCAACGAGAAATAATTAGATATCAGATTTTTCATAAATTGATAATTTTTTCATACTTATGCACTTTATCATATACATTAAATAAAAAAACACTCAAAACGAACACCATTAGGTTGTTACTTCATTACATGCACTATGTCTACGTCAGCCCAGAAACGATTTAAAATTATAAAACATGCGGTTCACTTTGCATACATCCAAGAAATATTCAAAGGAGGACTTAATATAGTACCTACGGCTTTAAAATCAGGTGTAACGTTTTAAGTAGCCAGTATATACGAGTATACGTGAAACATGTACAAAAAATACAGCATTGGGTATGCATTGAGATCGGGCCGGGCTCCAGTTACAGTACTGTTTTACTTGCATTTCACTCGTGGGGTACAATCGGCGACAAACTTTGAGTTAGTTACATAATAATTAGTTTGTTTGACCGTTTGTTTTCAGCACGAATTTGGACATAATAAAGAAGTAAATTTGAATGTGCATTCAACATAAAACTTAAACTATTGCCTTCAACCGGACACACATCCATCTTCTAATAATTATAGTTTACAGTCAATTTTCCGGTATTTCCGACTCAGATACGAAGCCTATAAAATTTTCATAAAGTTACTTAAAAATCTCTTGACAACGATCCAGGCAATTTGTTAAGCAAAACATCCTGTATTGAATACTCTTGATTTCATATTGCCTGATGCTTAAAGCCTTTGCCTAGAGGCAGAATAATTGTTGGTAAGTATTATAGTTTGTGTTCGTATGTACGTCTTGAAGCTGGCCGGGTGCTACGGTGGTGGAAAAATCGTTAGCCTCGCACGTAACCGCAAGCGAGCGCAAGCGCAGGGGGCGATAGCAGAATAATCTTATTTTAAATATCGTTTAATTTATATTTCCGAGCTGGTTTCAAGGAAAACTCCAGACTTTACTGTTTTCTTGCCAAAGTGTTCTTGAATTCAATGACCCATCAGGTACCTATTAGACTTAATTTGTTTTCACTCACTTAAAACCAGGCTCGATGTGTTCTGCGGCTAAGAAAACCGAGAAAGTTCATTGCCAAAAAGCAAATGTAGACTTAGTTTTAAATTAGTGATTATTGTCTATTCCTCTGCCGTAAATAAATGTCAACTGGATTTTATTTACTAGTTGTCTGTTTACTCCCAACTAAGTTCCACGACGAGTTCTTAAGTTTAACTTGAATACTCTGTATATTTCCAACACCCACACAGTCTTTTACATCACAAAACATAAACCACATCTCCATCAGCAGAAAATACAAAAAAATACCAATTCTTAACGCAACCTCGTTTGCTGTCGGTACCCAAGCAATAAAGTTGAGTGAAGTCACATAAAACCTTTATGTGATTTACTATGTACTTAATACGACCAAACGCTCTCGCATACTACAAGCGAGTGCAGATCAAATTTTCAAGAAATACACAATTTTGATTTTCGCTTGAGAACTATTAAGTTGACTTGTTATAGGTATATAACCTTTCCGTCATTATAATTGGTTGGGAATTCCAAGTGATTTTGTGGAAATTGACGTCTAAAGGAATTTGTGAGTATTTTGGCTTTATATTATGTATTTTCAACTCTCTTCGTTGTCTTGTAAATGCTACTTATACATGTTACGTTCAGAAGACAGAAAACAGTACAACTGTCTGATAATAAAAATCGTACCGCGATCACCAATCCGGCGCGATCGGTAGTGGTGATTATATCAAGATTCTTGCTGAAAAAGTAAGGTTATGATTACATTATGTAATGATTATGTAAGCAACAAACAATAATGGTCCCGAGGTTTAACCAAACCACAGAATAAATAATACTAGCGGCCGCAACGAGGTTTAATTCTATCCCAAAAGATCAATGAATTGAAAATACCTTATATGTAGGTATTTCTCTCGTATTTTTCCTGTATTCGCTGTCTTTTTCCACGTATTTCATGAACTCAAAATCAAAGTAAGGCACTTTTGACTAATCAAAAACAAGAAATTGAAGCTACAGTCCATTTACAGGCATAATAACTGTGAAAATACTGTAGTTGCCCATTCCAAAGCGTAGATCTCTATGACGAAGAATAGGCGAGATACTCCATGTGATAGGGTATTTAAAAAAATCAACCAATACTCGCCTAAACCTGAACAAAGTCATACATTTCTGCCTTCATGCGCGTGCGACGTGTCACGTGACAGTTCGGGGCAGCGGGACGGACGCCGCGCCTCTTCGTAAATTGAATATGTTAAAACGTTTTTTGTTACGACTGTACCGTGTACTGGTGACGACGAAGTTTGATGGTGAGGTTATTAAATACCTACTGATACAACTATAAATAGAATTATAAAATATTTTTAGAATCTTCATGAGAACTTATGTCGTTACTGAAAATATTTACGTGCCTATGATCAAAGCTTATGGTAGATATTTAGTTTGTTAATGAAAATAGGATTTATTCTTTGAATATTATAAAGATTAATTTTTTTTTGACAACTTTTCAGGGTATATCACAAAATCCCTAAATTCTGATGCACTTGTAACACTTTTGAAAAAAAAATTAAAATCCGGTTTGTTTCTGGATTTTCTATTAAGTAGAAGTTCACTCTCTGATCACTACCTAATAGTAAATCACTTATTTACACTTAGAAACTCTGACCCTATTTTAATGAACACTACAAAATCTTCTTACCGCGCTAAACTTGTAACCGCGACAGTACTCGAAGGTAGGTACGTTCCGTTCCGCCCACAGTCGGAGATGATTCGTGGTTTCTCTCGCATTATAATCGATAGTCACAGGAAATTGGGACTATACTCACCAATGTTACAATTATTGCTTTACGTAGGCTAATACCACAGAATTATTCAACGGTTTAAGAAATAAGAGTCATATCTTAATGTTAGCCCAGGTCGCCCCAGGTAGAAGTAAGGTAGGTAAGAAGTAAGTTTTCTCGCAGAAATATTGTTTAATACTTTTGCTACGAGCGGAACGGAGCATCTTTTTCGTTGTACCATAGCCTTCCTACCTACCATAGCATATAAAATTCAGTGATAGACTGACAGATAAAACTAATCACAAACCACTGAATAATCTGAAAAAAAAAATCCTGTGTGGTAGAGAACTAGTATGGTGTTTTTACAAATTTTTAATCAAGCCCAGACTTATCTTATTAACTGTTGACGTTGGCCAGTATATTTTAACGCTACGAGCTCTTCTAGTAGCTTCTAGGAGCTCGTGGCTAAATAATAACAGCCACTTGGGTTAAGCCGTGCTTGCCTAGGTTGGTCTGTGGAACGGTAACCACCCATTACATACCGTGCTTTCTCCGTGCCCCGAAAAGCACGTTAAGCCGTTGGTCCCGGGTGTCATTTGTAGATCATTGATAGTCGTTAGGTAGTCAGTGGTCCAAAAAGTCTGACAACCAGTCTTACCAACGGGTATCGTATTACCCAGTACTATCTGGGTTGTGGAGGTCAGATAGGCAGCCTCTCCATGTAAAATACTGGTATTCAGCTGCATCCGGTTAGACTGGAAGCCGACTCCAACATAGTTGGGAAAAGGCTAGGCAGATGATGAGCTCTTCTAGTAGCTTTAAAATCCAAGACACAGAGTTTATCCGCACCATTTAAATTAATTACATAGTAAGAAACTGCTTTGCGTCAATAGTACGCAAATATACACGCACTGGCTGTGGGGTTAAATGTATCAGGTCGAACGCTAATTAACAAGAACAGGACTTGTTCTTACATCTATGATATGTACTTTATAAGGCCATAGTACGATGTACTATGCTCTTGAACTAAAGTGCGCTCTCGATAAATAATTTCTACGTAGGGCTCTTCTAGGGATGAACGTCTCGAGTGCAAAGTTAGGAGGATCCTCTATGTAAGATAGCTCTCGTAGAATCGGATCTATCCTATATCAATCTGCGAGCTTTTAGTTATATTTATCGTAGAGGAAAACTTGACTTAAAGGTTCGAGCCCATATCATATCATCACTCCTGCTATCCCCGAAGGGTTAGGCAGAGGTGCACCTAACTGTACACCCACAGTGACCCTTTGTTACTTAGGTCATGAACATAACTGGTGGGATGTGGGTGTAAGACAACGAGAAAACAAAGAAAAACAAAAAAAAACACTGTGTATGAAATCTTAGCAACCACCTTCACGGACACGAAAACTGCCTCTGGATTTTCCTTAATACTTACTTTTTCTGGAATAAAAATCTAAAAGTCACCAAGGGCCGATTTCACGAAAAAAACTGAACGCAACCTGTGTCCTCTAAAAAAAAATGAACTGTCAGTGTCATAATTGCTATGGAATGTTGACATTGACAGTTTTGAATGCTCTAGTGCTAGCTTATAAATGGTTTCCTATATTGTTAGATTTAGCACAAGAAAGTTAGGTCATACAATTCATACAATAGATGAAGAAGTTTAATTCTAAAACCACAAAGATTACTCATTCTACAATCAAGAGATAAATTCAAAACCTCGGAACAGCTGAATGAATCAGTTATTGCGCCATCAACACAGACAGACATGACCTCTATTGCATAAGTCCCAAAGGTCAGAATGCAGTGCAATCAATCAAATTATCAGCGGGCACACGCGGAGACAATATGAATGAAATGAACTGGTACTTTTTTAGTACCAAGTTAACATTGCCGTTGGTTAAAGTTTAGTTCCTTATCGCTAGTGCCGTTAGGAAATAAGTATAAAAGGTAGGTTCCATCATAATGATATAAACTAGGAGAAAGATCGGGAATTAAATATGGAAGAAAGCTGTAGTCAATGAAAACTTAAGAGCAAATCGATGAAGACTTCTTAAGGTAACTTGTACCTAATCCAAATATTTTTATTATTCTTTCAAAGATTAGATATGAGGAGCTCCATAATATAATCATAGAAGTATAAACACACACCCACAACACGTGTGTGTGTGGTGTATGTGTGTGTGTAGGTGTGTATGTACATTATGTTGAAGAATATCAGTTTTAAGGACAAGAATAAGTCAAATATTTCAGAACACAACATTTCACTTTTTTTATCAACTTTTGTCAACTTCCCAAGGTCTTATTTTAACTGTTTTCATTATTCTAGAACCGTTTTTTTAGTTAAATAGCTACTACTTCCCGTCAAAAATGTATTATTATCGCTAACCTATATTGTTCGACTGCTGGGCAAAGGCCTCCCCCCAATCCTTGCAACGGTCACGATTCTGTGCTACTTCTTTCCAATTCTCAAGGAAGGCATCCAGTTCGTCCAACCATCTCCTTCGCGATTGGCACGACCCCGTGTCACTGTTTCAGGGCACCAATCCTGAGCTTCACGGGCCCATAGCTCGTTCGGCATACGACAAACATGACATGTCCTGCCCAGTCCCATTTATGTTGAAAAGAATTTTGAGCCCACCAAAAATAATGTTGATAAAATAAACTAATTAAATAGCCAACGCTACCTCAGTGCAAGTGTAAATATAATATTGTTAGTAATCGGCATCGCGAGCCAGTCGATCACACGTCGATATCTTTGATAAATGATGTCATGTCAGTCGGTGTCGGTGACCACACCAACTAGTTTTAAAAAGTCAAATGATCGGTTCGTTCACCATCTGCTTCGTTTCTTAACAGAAGAATTGAAATATTGTTTCTTATTATTATTTTTGTTAATAGTGTGTGGTAGCTCGTTTCGTTTGACAGATGTATAGGTAATCTGAGCTTATGTTAAAAAAGCTTAAAGGTTTTTTTTTTTTGATGTTGTGTCAGTGGTGTAACAGTTCATAGCTCGATCTGCCTCCACAAGTTTAGGGTTCCGTACCCGAAGGTTATCCAGCGGAACCTAAGCCTAACCTAACCGAACCTAAACCTACTACTAAGCCTCCGATGTCCATCCATCCGTCCGTCTGTCTGTCAGCGGGTTGTATCTCATGATCCATAATAGGTAGACAGTTGAAAATTTTACAGAATGTGTATTTCTGTTGCCGATATAACAAAACATAATAAATTAAAAATTAAAGGGGGCTTCCCTTCTATGATGGTACGGAACCCTTCATGCGCGAGTCGAAATGGATTATTTAAAAGTTTCGGCTGATTCAGACTTTCAAATGGCAAGAAATACGCAGTTATTTTTTTAAAAATGCTCAGCTCTTTTAAATACCAAACCACACAATTTAATTCTAATCATAAAGAAGATTGCAGAGTTCTTTATCGTTGTTTTTACTCTACAAAATATATCAACTGACTTCAAGAATCAACGGCGCAAGTAGGTACCTACTGTTCTATTACTCTCAATTCGGGAAATTATTTTAAATAAAAAAAATAAAAACCATATACCTAGTTATAAAACATTATATTTAGTGGGAAAGCCACCGTATTTTTTCTATAAATAATATAACAGTGGCGTGTCCTTCGGCGTCGCGGTTGATTGCACACATATCGTGGCGTACAGACCATGGCGATGTACAGGAAGTTTCCATTACGCTGTAATTAGAAAAGGTTTAATTAGCTTTTTTATTCCAGAAGACCGCTAAGTATATAAGCTTGCTTGTTTACATACTTAGCTGTCCGATGTACTAATCATATCTAAGTTTAATCGTTTTAATTCTTTGAGCAACAATCGGAATAAAATCTAGCCTGTATTTTTCAGTTTTGTCTGCCTACCAGTTTGATTCGGTATAACATTTAGCCTATTAATGTTCCCACTGCTGGGACGCAGGCCTCCTCTCTATGAGAGGGAATGGGCTATAATCCACCACGCGGGCCCAGTGCGGGTTGGTAGATGTCACATGTCTTCGAATTTTTGGTTCTAGAACATGCCGGTTTCCTCACGATGTTTTCCTTCACCGTTTTTGAGAGCAGTGGTGATGAAATAACTTACACAAAGTAATGCGCCTGGCTGGGTTTGAACACACAACTTATTGCTCGTCAGTCGGGGTTTCCACAACTGGGCCACCGTTGCTCTCAAGAAACTTAAAGAATAAATAAAAGCGCTAATAATTTTCACGGATCTACTGCCTACACTAATCTATCTACCCACCTGTATATCTTGATCACAGTTTTTCATATTCTCTGTAAATATATGTAAGTACACATTTAAATCCATCCTGTACATGTGTGTGACACAGCCGGGCGCGGTTGCGGTGACCCATGTCGAGGGTGACCTTCAAATGTGCGTCTGAACGTAATACGTCAACATCAGATGATGGCCCAAAATATTCTATTATCGATAATGGACCCAAAAGCTGCTTCTTCATATGCCATTTTCCTTCAAGTAGGCTTACAGCTACGCTGCTTGGTGGTCGAGAGGTACAGCGGTAGTTTTTACCCGGACCAGCTCCTCACAGAGAGCTGAACCTATAACAGCATTTTGGCACTTATAGAACAATTTCGGAAAAAATCCACATACATAACAAAACTTAAACTCTAATAAAAATCTCCAGCACGAAACCGAGGTAACCCGAAGTGGCCCGAGCTAGTCCGAAGTGGCGTCGCGGGTGGGTGGATCCGCTAATTGCCTGCGCCGCGACCCGTGACTACAGTTAGACGGGAGCGCCCTCGCCGTGTGATAACCCAAGTATTGGTATCGAAGAGGATACCGTTTTTCTATATGCAGATTCGGTTAATATGATTTATGGTGGAATGACACGCTAGAGAGGTTATGGGTTTAACACAGTGGTGTGGAGCGCAATTTTATATGGTCAGACGGGCTGTGTGAGCGCTTCTTCTATGCATAGTTGCCCAAGTCAACTTGCTAGGCGTTTCAACGTTAGGATTTTTGACTTCTGAAAACTACAAACTGCTTTCTCTAAGGAGCTTTTCCACTAAGGTGTTAGAGTATTTGGTTGATTTGACCCAAAGTGACCAGAACTTCATGAATATTCTTTTGGATCGTAAATACACAAGAAAGATATAATGGTTTTGCGTTTTATTCTACTATTTTACTGGGAACGCTATACAAGAGGAACGCACTGTGCTTAACCTAAATATAAAAGCTTTTTCACGGTTTTTCGCAAAGATTTCGGAACGCAAGTTGAATGAAGTGCTCAATTTTGTCCCTAAAAATTAACAAAAAATTGTCTCTGGTAAGATAAGTGAGTGGATAAGGATCAGCCAGTCCACGGAGCTTCATACAAGGAATACAAATGTCTACGCCACGCTCGGGGAAGCGGCTGATGCACATTTAATTTCCGTCAAGCACGCCTCAATTGTGGTATTAAATGTTGGCTGTTGTTACAGGGGTTTTAGACAATTTAACTCTTGTAGTATCGACCGAAAATATTTTTTGTGAATAGAGCAGTGATTTTTTAAATTTTCCTGATTATTTTGTCTGATATTTGCTATCTTTTACCCTACTTAGACAAGAGTTACCTAGGTTCCACTTGAACTTTCCAAAAATAAGGACCATCTGTGGTTTCTATATCTTTTCTTCAATGCATTTAAGCTTAGGATACTCACCAGGTCGTTCTACTACAGCAATCGCTGAAAAGGAAAACGTTTTGCCAAGTAGCCATTTTTCTTACGCAACCAGCTAATTAGACATTTAGCGTCTAATCTGTCGAAACAAAATGGCGTCTTAACGCTTCGTCACCTCGCGCCAAACCGTTCGGATACATGTCCAAATAACAAAGAGGTGTAACGAGGCCGGACGGCGGCAGTTAACCGGCAAAATTCAAATTTCTATCAGAATAGCCGCCGAGAGGAACGAGCAATATCCGTTCTAATTTCGCAACACTACACATCCGAAATGGTAAGCGTTGGTGCGTTTCCGAACGCAATTCGAATAGGATACACGGTTTGAAAATTAATCACCCGATAACTGACCTCTTTGCAGTTTTTTTGAAAACTTTTTTCTTCGCTTGTCAGTAATAAATTTTCTTTAACAACATGGGAATTGCAGCAAAAACACTGACACATGCATCAACTTAATATTAGCTTGGTTATAAACTTTAATAAAATCTTTTCAAATCATAAGTTATTCTCGCTTTTCTGTGATTTAACTCTTTAAATATTTGTTCTGTACCTATTTGGTTAAACACTCTTGGCAGACGAGCTTTCAAATTAGAAATAGTATGAAAGTATCCTCCTCATTTTAAAAACCAATATTCATCATCATTCATCATTCTCCTGCCCTCATCCCAATTTATTTGGGGTCGTCACAGCATGTCTTCTTGTTCGATACTTCTCAATACTTCCTCTTCATATAATAATATTGGTTTTCAAAACAAATATTATTGTACTTAGAATAATTTATTATTTGTTTGAAGCTTTTCTTCGTATGTTAATGTTTGTTTGTACTTTAAAATCGAATAGACAGCGAGAAACGTTGGAAATTATTGCCAAGGGAATATTTTGTAGTTACCTATTTCTCGTGCTTACTTTGTGGATATTTCTATGTAGCTATCAAAGTAACCATTATATTGAAAAGGCTTTCAAAAACCGAGTTTCTGCAAACATTTTCTACACAAATTATTGGGTAAGGTCCTGTCAAGTTACTTGATTGGTGGACCAAAATAACAACTTGGTCCAATCAAAAAAAGGCTTGGCAGATGATTTAATTCTCTTGATTAGGTTTTTATCATTAAATAAATATTATTTTAAGATACACGTGACATTAAGTATCTTTTCCGGGTTTGAATTATTGCGAAGCTTTCTTTACTCTACATATTTGACCTTTTCAAGAAGATTTCGGACTTAACTATGTTGAGATTTCACTAATTTGCGCTTAGAACTGTATATAATTTTTAATAAAGTAGTATTGTGATAAGTTTTATATTTATTTATTTAAACTTCATTTACAAGAGTGGTACATAGGCGGACTTAATGCCACAAGGCATTCTCTACCAGTCAACCTTTGGGTTAAATAAGAAAACATTGTGATAGGGTACAAAATAAATATATAAAAAATAACTTCTTGCTATCGAAAATTTCAAGGAAGTTTTCAAGTATTTACCCATTTAACCTACATAATAAATAACAAGTATATTTTTAATTTATATTTTAGTTTACTTCCATATTTTTAAACATTATTATTTTATTTTTTTTCAGGTAAGCTGACGTCTTCTTTGAGGAACTATGTTATATCATCGTCACAGTAAGACAGCTCTAAAAAATTAGTTATTATTTTCAATTAAAATCATTATAATTTTTGTAGTTAAACAAGTTAAAATAATCATATTTAAATAGAAAAACTCGTCAAGCAACTACTTATATTATTAAAAAACAGGAACTACATTACAAAAAAAAAATCATGATGATAAAATAAACTAATCACCACTTAAAAAAATGTAAGTACCTATTTTAGAATATTAAACGCTAAAAATCTAGTTAGGTACATTGTTGAGAAATCCGAATTAATATTTAACTTAACAAAATTAGACTGCATAATCAGCCTATAATATTCCCATTGCTGGGACACTGGCCTCTGCTCTATGAGAGGGAATGGGCTGTAATCCACCACGCGGGCCCAGTTGCTTGCTCACTTGTCTTCGAATTATTTCTTTTTTGGTTCTACGACATTACGGTTTCGTCACGACGTTTTCCTTCACCGTTTTGAGAACAATGATGATGAAATAAATTAAACAAAATAATGCGCCTGACTGGGATCGAACCCACGACTTACTGCTCATAAGTCAGGAACGCCACCACTGGGCCACCGCTGCAAAATTAGATTAATGACATCTAATTAATTCTTGATAGCACAAACTGTCGGGGCATTACAAAAGCTTGACTGTGACCTCGAAGTAAAGACGTTAAATGTGCAAATTTAAGTAAAATCACGAAAATCATCCTGGTTAGGCTTGGTTCAGACGAAGTGACTAGACTGACTGCTCGTAAGAAACAAGCTCATAGAAAAACTCGTCAAAGTGATTTGTAGATAGAGACGTATAATTTTTAGTTGTACATTGAAGATTTAACCCTTAATATTGTTGAAGAGGCGACCAAAAATGCGACAACAAAACGCCGGCTTTACATACCTAAAGTAGAAGTTTAATGTTTTTAAATTAAGAAAAAATAGTAAATGGTAACCATCATCATCATCATCATCATCATCATTTCAGCCGAAAGACGTCCACTGCTGGACATAGGCCTCCCCCTAGTGTCGCCACGTTGACCGGTCCCGTGCGTCTCGCGTCCAGCGGATCCCTTCATTTGGAGTATTATCTAAAAAATTTGAAAATCGTCACTATTTTATTGACTTGTTGAATGGACTCAATTTTATAAAATTCCTTTACTAATGAATCCTTGTAGTTAGGTTAAGAAAACATGAACGCCATTAAGTTTAAAGGAAAACTTAAAGACATCAACTCAGCATTTTCAGTTCAAAGTTTTGTAACAAGACGAACCGTGAAGAGTTTTGTCTCGCAACCTTTACCAGGTCATCGGTAACCATAGTCTTACATAAATACCTCCTGAAAACTCTCTACATCTTCAATCCGCATCCACCCAATGCTGAGGGTGAGACCTACCCTCTATTGCACGCCATTTTACCCTGTCTTTGGCCGCCTCTAAGCCCGCTTCCAAGTCTTGTCTGCTCTTCTTGAAAATTATGAGGCACCCACAGCCAATAACTGCAAGGATTATTGTAGAAAATTATTACAAAAATCAGAATAGCCACCAAAAAATACAAGTAGGAAAGACACTTACAATGTGGCAACGCCGCCAGTCTCTTGGGCACATTTCCAGCTGACAGGGTTGAGAAGAAGTTTTTGATACCCTTTTATAGTTTGTTGTTAGTTTATTTAATAGTTTTTAATCTATACTTATACTTATAATATTATAAAGCTGAAGAGTTTGTTTGTTTGGTTGAACGCGCTAATCTCAGAAACTCCTGATCCGAATTGAAAAATTCTTTTAGTGTTGGATAGTCCATTTATCGAGGAAAGCTGTAGGCTATATAACATCACGCTACAACCAATGATTTATGAAAAATATTGCAAAAATGGGCAAAAATCCAAACGCAGACGAGTTGCGCGGGTCAGCTAGTTGTAATAATATATATAGTTAGTTTAGTAGGTAAACACAAAAGTTTTTCAACGAAACCTTCAACCTAAAAAGCCTCCCATCTACAGCCAACCTAACGCCGCTCACAGATGGCGCGATAGCCGCTCCAATGGCGTACACAATTAATACAGTACTTATCTCGCTAATTAACGATTGCAGAACGACCTAGAATCTTTAATGAGGCTGTGGCAAGATCCGTCCGGCGCTGCGCTGTGAGCAAACGTTTGTACGCATCGCTACGCCGGGAGAGGGGAAATCTTTTGGCAGATTTTCATCTTGATGCATCGCTTTTCGATGGCTTTTTCTCAAGGTTTCGTGCACTTGTTTAAGTGTGGGGAAATAAGGCATTATAAGTTAGTCCAAGAGTCCTCTTGACGCCTAAAAATGATAGCAATACATGCTAAATATACAGATTGATCGCATTCTAGAGACTGATTCCGTCATCGTCCATTTTCACATACAGAATTTTCAAACGCTTAGTTTAGCAACCAGAGTTGAAATTCCATCAGTGTAAGAAAATTGTTTTATGTGTCACTTAGTGTCAGTAAATATGGGCATTATTTATTTATTTATATGGCACTTCAACGACTGACTCACTAAAAAATACATAAACTTAAATCACAAACAATTTTAGGTACAGTGATTTCTTCACTTACAGAAGTGCACAGAACTTGCAGAATAATAAAAGGGCAAGTAAGATATTATTAAAGAATTGTATATAAAAGAATAAAATAAAAAGATATAGATTAAAATTGAAGCGAACCCAAAACATTTCAGCTGTGAAACTTAAAGCTTTTGAGTGTTCATACAAATCGTCTCAAAATCAAATCAAAATATTTTATTTAACATAGGCCTAGATGGGCACTTATAAAACGTCGACAAAAAGGTGCACGGTTCGGGTTGGTCGTTTCCTATGGAGAAAAACCATACAACTTGAGAACAACCACGTCTACTTTTCAATATACTGACAACTTAACAGACTAAGAACCACATTTCAGTAGCATTCATAAAACTAAAATTACTCCAACCATCTTCATGAAACAATGACCAACCAACAACAGTTGGCAGGCGTTCCGTTTCAAAATCTAACCGCTCGTTAACCGCGGAGGCCAGTAATTATTTTTCATATATTCGCCTTGAAAAATCGTATCATCTTCAAT
Organism: Noctua janthina; assembly: GCA_963576755.1. Lineage (NCBI taxonomy): Eukaryota > Metazoa > Arthropoda > Insecta > Lepidoptera > Noctuidae > Noctua > Noctua janthina. The sequence continues at coordinate 8,669,801 of OY755068.1, read as the reverse complement.
TAAGCTCACTCTATGATTAATAGCCGTATCTGTACATACATAAAAGTACCGCCCACGAATATTTCACAACGATACGCATAGACTATAGAGTTTCTTCACAATACATGATACATAATATGTCTGCATACGTGTGTTTTAATGATATTAATATGTGCTACATAGGTATTTGCGTAGTTAATCGTCCGTATAATTAATTTACTTTTTTTGGAACTGTGCTTTCACTTACCTAAAAGATAACATGGAAGAGGCTTTTATTTGTTTAAGCCTAGATATTGTAATTGAAAGTAGCGTAATATTTTTCTTTATATTGTATAGGGAGCCTTATGTAATCATTTAATTCTGCCTATAGCATTACGCTCCTTGACGAAGCTACGTAGAACTTCAAAAGCAATTTTAACAGAAAATGTTTTGTTGGCTGGAATTTTTTTTTTATGAAATCCAAGTATGTGTCGTCTTCAAAATATTTGAATTTTAGCTAGCATTAGAATGCTCACGGGGAAAATGTGTGGCCAGAAATTGCATAAAACAGAGAGGTTTGGAAGGAGAAAGCGTACGTGTCCCACTGCTGTGTGCTGATTGCTGGACAAAGACCTCCCGTCTTTGGTATGTTTGGGTATGAGAGAAAAAAAAGCAAGTATCAGATTAATCATATTTTTCTGCGTCCGGCCAGATGAAAACCAACTAAAAAAAAATAGGTCTAATAAACACAAAAAATACAACAAAATACACTTCAAATTAACAAGCATACTTAATGAACATTCCTATTAGCATAACAAGAAAATGACTGAATAAACAACAATTAATTTTATAAGGAAAACTGGAAAATTACTACGACTAAGTTGTCTCCGGAGGCGGGTTTTTTCATGCCCAGTGCCCTTCGTCGCTAGCGTAATTATATCGCTCAATGTCATGCAAGATTAATTTATGAGATTTTTTATCTGTTGTTAGTCATAAAAAAATAAATTGCGACCTAGTGTATAAAGTAAATAGGTGAAACATTGTACTTGGATGAGGTGTTCATTTGCTGAAACTACATTTTTCTTGAAAACGTAAATAGCAAGGACTTACTGATTGGAAGACTGAATCTGAATATCAAGTAGGTATGTAAATTGATCATGTCTCAATGAATTCTAAGTCATGGGTGTTCAGAAGGTACTTACAACTTATACCGCCTACTTGACCCTCATTTCATTCAAGACTTTTTCATTCGATGCGTTTCAGTTCGCGGCTCGAATTACTTTTTTAGTTTTTATTTCATCTCTAAATAATTACATTCAAATCATGAAAACGTGACCCATGTTGTTGCCCACCACAACGCCCTGATAAACATTCCTTTTTCAAATCAGTCTTTACTTTTTTTACTACCAGCTTCCAAGACCATAGACAAGCCACCAGAAAATCGAGTAAAACCTCATTTAAGTGTATTATTTATAGCATTTATTCATATGTCAACGCACTATGACCTTACAGCATGCCATTCACTGCGCCATAGAACACGCAACTCAGTGTCGCAACTCGTTTCAACACACGTTTTCCTTTTTTCGTGGGAAAATCTTTTCACTATACACAATGAACTTAATGTGTAGAAAACTACCAATTTACATATTGCATTCGGTTTAGACTCTATTTGTGTGCAGCTAAGGGTTGTTTTGCAGTGTATCGGTGCGAAACAGTTATCGTTTATTAACGGTATGTAATTTATGATAATCAAGCGAAAATGTTAGATTATAACTTCGTTTAAAAGCATTTATGACTAGAAACTGCTTTATGTGCTTTAAAATTGTTTTGCACACGTTTTATCTGCCTTTCAACTACCATTCATTGCAAACTGCTTCCTTTAAATGTTTGCAATAGATGCAATAATATTGCAAATCTGACTAATTCTTTAAGTAAATAATGAACTAGGTGTCACGTACCCATTAAAACACACACATTTTGTCAGATATGTTAAAGTCCCATGTAATATTGCCATTACCCGGGTACAAATCCAGACTCTGTGGCTGCTACTGGGAAATTCCTGATGGATAAACCCAATATTACTTTGCCCGCCCTGGGAATCCAGGACCTCATGCTCAGCAGTCGCGCTAGCGTTTGCTCTTGACACACACAAACAGTATCAAATTGAACGACCTTCAGTATGTGGGATACGTTTGCCAATAAATAAGGTATTGGACCATGTTATGTTACCCCATATCACGACTGTTTGTCTTATTAAAATAAGGTGATGGGAAGTAGTGAGCTATAAAAGCAGGCATCAGATGGCGCGTCGACTCAACCCATTATAATATTTAGGAAAATATTTCTTCATAACTCGATAAAATTCAGCTACTAATTATTTCTAAAATTTGCTAACATTTTCAGGTCTACACATATTTGCATTTAACCTCTTAATAACCTTTAGTTGTCAACATTTTCTCCTTAAGCCATTTTAGCATTAGGCATATGCGTAAAATTACAATATACACAGATACTTCTCTAGAAAAAAATGCTAATTTTATACAAGCACCAGTAAAATGGCTCGAAATAACGCACTTAATTAACAATTTAAAATTCTATACGTGTCGAAATAGGAGAAAACATCTGTTCATTAATTTTCATAAGACCTGTCAACTTTATTTTCATAACATAAATACGCCATTTATTCGTTCCTAACGAACAAAAAAACAATTGAAATCGTCCGTCGTTTTTTTTTAAATTGCAGCCTCGCTTATTGCTTTTTATATCAATAGTGTAAAGGCCAGGGTCCAGACTAAAATATTGAAACCCCATTCAGCCAATTCTAAATTCAATTTTCAAAATAAATACGTAAGTTCAAAAGTCCCACTAATCAAACGAACGCAAAAGGAATGCATCAGCTGATATCCAGCCGAACGGAAGTCCCACACGTGTACACTACACCTTACTTGGTATGCATGGCCAGTGTACGCGCGCCTTTATAGCTGGTACTTCGAATTTGGTCTATGAACAAAGAAGGATATTAAAAAAATTGATAAAATTCTAGACGGACTTGGTAACGGGACGTTTATAAAATGGTTGAAAGGTTTTTGCAAATGTTTTTCGGCTATGAATCGTAGGAAACTTTTAAGTACTTTTAGTTTTGAAATGATTACAAATGTAATATGAAATTGTTTTGGTCGGAGCGAAGGTAAAGCCACCCAGTGAAAAGGATGTGGAGGTCAGATATGCAGTCGCTGAAACTAAAATACTAGTATTCAGTTGAATCCAATTAGATTGGAAGCCAATTCCAGCATAGCTGGAAAAAGGCTAGGCAGCAACTGAAACTGAGGGATATATTTGCCAACATCATCCAGTTATTTAGTTCTTAATGTTGAAACAGGTAAACATAGGTAGTTGTGACATCATACTCGCTTCCTTTGCAGTTCTGCGCAGATAAAAATATTTATTTATTTAATTATCAATACTACCACGCAGTTTTAATAAACATTTATAATTTTCATTTACGAATGCAGTGGACGTCATGATAGTTTTTTTAATTATGTAAAGACTAAACTATTACTAAAGGCTTCATGAAAAGAGTAGAACTTCCTTTAAAAATCGGGAACCGCCCGCTAGATTCAAGCTGGCGTTAGTGTGGATTTTAGCCACACGCCAACAGATTCTTGTCCAGTTTTAGTTGATTAATTACATATCAGTATAGCATTATATCATAAAACAACACTCAAAGCTCTTTCATTTCACAATGCCGCGTAATTCAGACAATATAAAAATAAATAGTTGCAAGGTCAGTTCATTCGGGGCATATTTCGGGAGCCGCCCGCTTGTCAAGGATGGTTGGCAACTGTGGCGCAACTGAGGTGGCGTAAAACGTATTAATTGCCACACTGACATGTATACAGGCTGATTCTGTTGTTTGGACACGGATGTTATGAACACATTTATGTAGTACTCTGCATAAAAAACTAATAAGTGGTTAATTTAGCGTTATTCCTCTGACTTAAGGGGTTTGTTGAACTTCAATATTATTGAAAAATGCAATTTATAATATTTAATTAATAATTGCACAAGCAGTTTCATAAAAAAATCAAAACTGAAAATAGAAATCAAACTAAATCTGGGGCCTTTCATTGTCATCATTAAAAATTTAAATAAACCATTACCACCTCACAGTTGAAATTCAACGCCGCACTCGACGCTATTTACTTTAAATAGCAGTTAATTAAGAATAACTAACTAACTGCGCAATTCCGACGATATTTTCGCCATATTACCCGTAAATTTACCGAGTTAAAGCACACTGTATATATGAACAGTTAAGTGTCGGACCGTGCGAAAATCTGATAAAAACGATTCTATGTACGTATAAAGAATATTTTTTCCCGAGACAATAGCCGTTAGAGCACGACCATATGTACCGACCGTTTTTTCTTAATTACCGCAGTAATTTACCTTTCTAAAGTTGAGGTCAGCACTGTAATCCGATTAGTTGAGTTGAGTTTTAATTTTTGGTAATTCTTGAAATTAAATTGGGCAACAGCCTGTATCTGCGGAAAGTTTCACGGTCTTACGATATGAAAAAAAAATTAGGGGAAAATTCTTTAAAAGGCTACTAACTCATCAGCCAGATATTTTCATTACATAAATATGACTATACGTAGGTACACTTTCAGAATTTTAAACCTTACATAGGACATAACAGACAAAGTCGGATCAAACATAACTGAGGAAAAGGAGATGTGGTGAGCAAGAGACGTCCTGTATTGTTTGCAGTTGTAATACAGCACGTCTGATAAAATTATAGCAGTTTATTACAAGACCCCTACATGACGGTGCTTCAGTTGGCCCAGAACTTCGCCACATCCATGGCGTCTTCGATGGCAGCGCTCTCTTTGCACTGTACTCAATAACATGCTAATATCAGAACGAAAATGCACCTAAAATCATTATTTTGAAAATCAGCTCGAAATTTTAACAACAAATTCTATTTATTACACATCAAATTATGAAATTATCCAATTTGCTGCCACCTGTAAAACAATCCACAAGAACCTGAAATAAAAATAACAGCCGTGAGAATATACCGATGACGTCTGCAACAAGCCAAGTCATCGACCGATCTAGTGGTCAGACCTTACCTAGTTATCACACAAATTAAGCATTTTGTTTTGCAACGCTATATCTCCAGCCAATCTCAATTTAGGTGAGCTCACACACATTCATAAATCGTTTGCACATGACAATGAAACTGGCGAACAAGAAGCATTTTTCGCACGATCATTGCAGCGTACGGATTGCGCAAAAAGTGCATATTGCGCCAGAAGGGCGTTATTGTGCACCTAGCCTTATGTTTTGCGTTGTGTGAAGTGCTTTGTCGACTGTCATTATGCTAGAATTGGTTTGTTTTTACGTAGTTTATATTCCAGTAACCCTTGGCCGAATTTGACGAACAATTGGGAGCGGACAATTCTAATGTGGTATTGGTAAAACACACGGTTTTATATCATTAGTCATGAGTGTTAGTTAGTATGCTATACGTTACAGCAGTGGACACACGGTTTTTAGATGTACCTGGAACTTACAGAAAACTAGAGACCCACCCACATTAGGTTCAATTCGTTAAATAACTACAGTTTCAGGTTTAGGATACCTACCTATACATTTCAGGGCGTGTTTTTATCTCTTTATGACCAAAACCCAATGAAAAACGCTTTGATCAGCATTTAAGTATGGTAACGTTGACAACGACATTACCATATTTGAATGTTTGGACATTATCACCAGAAATGTAGTAAATTTTCTAGTTACCAACTATCTAAAGAGACAACTTTCATAAAACATATACCAACGACCAGACCCAACCTTACACAAACGTACACATAGGCAATAAAAGAAGATGTTCATAAATATGAATCAGCATTCAACAGTGTCGGGGGTCGCTTCGATGAATACGTTTACTGGACGTTGAGCAACCAGTCGCGATCCGACCTCCTGGACTGATTCCGACGGTTGCTTTACATTTTACTAATACATACTTATGTGTGTACGTTTCGATTTTCATTGGGTTTTCGTTTAGTAAGTGATTAAATGAAGATATGTCGTATGTATATCGTCGATGCAAAGTCACGTTGTGTGGTTGTTTTTGCGAGGAAACGTCAAATGCCGTCGCCGGTCGTTATTTTGATTATGTCTGTATGTAGAACACTCAAGGTATTTCGCTAAGATTTTTGGTGTATAAAAATAAAATAGGAACTTACTAAGGCATTAAGGTGGAGGCTCCAGGGTACCACACGAAATTCAATTTTGCTTACGTTTTTTGCAATTTGCAGTTCAGTGTCGTCAGGCTGTGCGTTACACAAAATATGATTCACGACCGTAGCACGTATGCGTTTACAGGATTATAATTATTAAATCATCAATACAACCCTCTAAGTTCATTTAATCCCATTGAATGACTATTTCATAAAAAAAGTCAAGATTTAATGAACTTAGCCGTTACGGTCGCAAATTATATTTTAATCAACATACGTGCAACCTGACACTGACCTGCAAATTTCAAAAAACGTAAGAAAATTTTAATACTGCGGGCTACCCTCCTTAATGACTCCGCCTAAAATGTTAGTACAGACTCGAAATTTAAACTCTACATACGAAAAAGTAGGAATGATCAAAACGCAATTTCAACTTTAATGCACTGACAGCTGTATATATTAGGCACCTTTCACGCATTACAATACGATGGAACAGGGGTAATAAATTAATATAGGTGTCCATACATCAATAGCGTATCATGCAAATAAATGAAAGCACCCATTGTCCCGACTGGGGAATCGAACCCGTGCCGTAATGGGAAACTCCCTGGCACACGGCCAAATAGGTCATCAATGTATGTACTGCTTAACAATACTAGTTACAAGTTGATCATTAGCTCCAAGAAACAGTTGTTAGTATTCTATGCTGAAACGAGGTCTGAAGGCAGACAGCAAGTCTGATAGGCTGCCGAATGACCTATTATGGAGTAACTCCACAGTTTCCAACGACTGAGTAAATTAATAGGAATATACTTGTCAGATTCAAATTAAAAACATTATCAGATATCTAGGTATATGTATATCTGTGGCTAAGACACATCCATAAGATATTATTTACGATGACAGTGTAAGAATTAGCAAAACAAGGCATTTAGATTCACAATTTTCAGTAACTTAAGATAATTCAAGAGTATTTACGTTAGTTCTATTAATATATTAGTTTATGCGCAGACGTCAGTATTTGACGTCAAAGAAGCGATGTTGTTATAAACGTCATACGACACAGTATTTAAATAAATACATAGTGACGTCAAAAGGTACATTTAGAGAAGTCATTTCAATGTTATCATTAAAATTATCTGATTGTTTTTCTAGGGAGTCCTGAAGTTTTACAATGTGACGCTTGAAATAAATCTAAAGTGATTTTCTCTATTGCGAGCTGTCACGCGACCAAATACTATTAAAGTGTACAATTTAAATTTTATTAACTTGGCTTAAATCCTTGACCTTCATCGTCATTGCATAAGCATAGCATAATCTGCCTATAATGTTCCCACTGCTGGGACATAGGCCTCCTCTCTATGAGTGGGATTTCATTGATGTCCAAGAAACTAAAGATTTACACGAATCTTTTGACCAAAATCGATTCTAACGTCACAATCTTTTTTTTATTATTTAAATGAAAATGTTTGTTGTGTCATTCAAGCGTCAAAACATCCTTGTAGCACTTGTGAATTGAAATGTAAAAGTCACATTGGAACCAGTGGTGTGCCTAAGGGCCAACAATTTGAGGAGTGGCTAGAGAGGCGCCACGGCGCCCTCACCTACCGCCTGACGCAGATCCTCACCGGACACGGTTGTTTCGGGAGGTTCCTGCACCGAATCGGGCGGGAGGAAACGCCCGGGTGTTTCCACTGCGAGGATCGTCCGGAGGACACGGTGGAGCACACCGTAGAGGTCTGCCCCGCTTGGGCGGAGCACCGCCGTGTCCTTGTAGCGGCGATTGGCGGCGGCGATCTCTCGCGTCCGGCCCTGGTTCAAGCCATGGTCCGGAGCGAGAGGGAATGGGAAGCCGTCACCACCTTCTGTGAAGCAGTCATGCTAGTGAAGGAGGTGGCGGGACGTGAGAGGGAAAGAACCTCACGTCCCAGCCGCCGCGGGAGACGCCCTGGGCGTCGGGGGTCACGTGGTGGCTCCCGGCCACCGTAGGCGCGGGCCAGTGGACAGCGAGTTATGGGCTAGCTCGCCGTCCGGCCGTCTTATGACGACAGGCCGTGTCGACGGCGCGTTCGTGTTCCACGCGCGCCTCAAAGAGATGTCAGCAACCGAGTAGGGGTCCGCATGGGCCGATGCCTGCCAGAGCTGCGGGACTGTTCGAAAGAGACACCGTGGCCCTGGAACACAAAGGGCAAAGAAGGAGCATGGATGGGTTTTAGTCAGTACAAGTCTGACACTCCCTTCCACTCCGCCCAGAGTGGGGGGGGTCATTTGATGATTTCCCATCCAAAAAAGGGCCAACAATACGGCAAGCCCATAAGGCAAGCAGGTTAAAAGAGCAAGCCAAGCTTTTATGCTTGTATGAAAGTACCGCCACTAATTAGAACTCGACCAGGTCCACAACCTCATGTATGAGAAGCGGTCGAGGAAAGATGTGGACGTAGTTTTACCGTGAAATTATATTTCACTAAAAACTTAAGTTCCTTAAAAACTCAATAATTTCCTATAACATCGGCGTAGGTAAAAGGAAATCGTACACAAATCACACTCCCACCTTGCCGTGGCTCCGCCCACGTAAGAAAATCTACGAACAAGTACCGACGAGTCTCTAGTTACTACGCGCTGCTTCAAGCGAGTTTCACTAACCTTTCGGAATTTCGTTTCATTGGTTTCGGAATATTTATGATTTCATATATATTTTTTCGGAGTAAAGATGAGCACTCCCCATTGTAATAGACGTCATTTCATTGCTTTCTTTATTTTTAAAGCGAATACTCCCGATGGGAACGTATCTTTAACAGTGCTTGTAAATCAATCATGTATATCCTGTACCTACTCTTTGATTGTTATAGATCTGTACCTCTTCATCTTCATCTTCATCATGTCAATGGTGCCTTTAAACGTTATCGGTTAAATACTTCGCCCACGTCTACTTCTTCACGTCAGGGCTAACACCATACTTCCTTTATTTTTTTCATAATGCTAATCCTTATCATTCTTTCCTTTACGTCAAAGTCTCAATTCTAACGAGTTGGACCTCCAATAGTATAAAATCTATCAGTAAAATTGAATACTGCATATACAAAATATAATTGGTACCATGTCAGGCCGCCCACACGAAGCGTTGCTCGTTACTTACCAAATGAGATATTGAACCTAGACACAGCCGGGTTGTTCAGGAAACCTACCTTCATGTGAGACATTCTTCTGGCTTCTACAAATCTACACACAGCCGATCGGGTTGTGCCGAATATTCCCCCTATATTTGCAGAACAAAGTATACATTTGATTCTGCCGCCCAGCCTGTGCTGAGTCAGGCAATTCTGTTTGTTTGTAGCACGCCTGTTACGCAGGATAAGCATAAAATATTTGGGCTGCGGGACTGTTCGAAAGAGATACCGTGGCCCTGGAACACAAAGGGCAAAAAAGGAACATGGATGGGTTTTAGTCAGTACAAGTCTGACACTCCCTTCCGCTCCGCCCAGAGTGGGGGGGTCATATGATGAATTCCCATACGAAAAAAAAAAAAAAAAAAAAACGATAAAATATTTTGACAAATGACGTCTCAGCGAAGTATTCGGGTGTGTTTTTCTTCATCTGTGATGTTGGTGGTCTGGTTAACCAAAGAAATTGTACTCGGTACTGAAAACCTTTGGAAATCATCATCATCACCTCTCTTTCTTTATTAATTCAAAGAAAAACCAACCTCACAAATCATAGGTAGTCCCGCCTACATACGTTACGTCGAGTTTCACCGTCCGCCGTTCAGTTGTTCTTTCACCTTTGCTCCACTTGCGCGCGCAGCCACCCGCGACGGGACGCACCATCGCGCTGCGCCGCAGTGGCATCAGCAGTGATTGAGATACTATGACTTATTATTATGGCTTCCTTTTGTAGAATAATGAACGGTTCAGAGGTAAATGGAGATGGAAATTGCGTTCCGCTAGTGTTTTCTAGTTTGCTGCGTGACCATTCACTGCTGTATGTGGTAATTGTTATGTGGTGATTGTTGGTTGGTTCATTTATAGCTATCCAAGTTATGAGGAAGAGCTTAATTAAATTAACCTGCCACCTGTGACATAGCTGGAGCTGATCTTGTCACTATCACGTACCAGTCTCCTTACTTTACATCCTATTCTTGTATGGTCAACTTCAAACCAAATAATTATTTCAACCTAGCCAAATCCAATCCAGCAACTATATCATCATAATCAGCCTAATAATAAGAGAGTGGAAATAAACTCTTAATGAAGCCGAAAGGCACTTGTTCTCCCCGTCTTTGCGATTTTTTTTTGAGCACATGGGAATCTTCTAGTTACGGAGATATTGGGGGTCAAAGTTACAACTTTTTCACAAGTTAAATACTAGTTTTGGGTTATAACTTTGGTTTTATCTCCATGAGCCGTTTAATATTCAATGCATCCATCCGTAAAAGGTGATTTTTCACCCCAAATAAAGTTGTTTCCCATTAATAATTTTTGCGTAGGGTTACTTAGTTTGATGTACAGAGTGCTTGGTTGACGGATTCGTGAAGGGTTCGTTTACAACTTGTATGTATGCGAATATTTTATTCTAGGATATGCTGGTTTTCTCACGATGTTTTCCTTCACAGATTAGCAACCCAAACCAACCAATCTAACAAGCAAGTTACCCAAGTTTTACACACGATATATTAGACAAACTTTTTTTGGGTTGACTAAGATCTTCTCTTCTCGCCTTCAGTTTACACACTATATAATCATACATTTAGTTTACATACTATAATCGCTCTTTTAACCACTGACGTTTGATAACTTACAGGAACCACAACATTTACACTAAGCTATAATCTAACTACAGTATAGCAGTAACTGTAACTCCACTTCACACGTTACGGGTCATACGCACGATACTGCATTCATTATGTACAGGGTGTTTGGCAGACGGCTACAACCAATTTTCCCAAGGATAGGCGGAGTCATATACTAGTATTATATTTTATATTACCTTTGGTGCTATCTATGATATTCGTTTCTTCTAGACATTGTTGCTTGCGAAATTGAGTTAAGGCTTGTTTTTAATTTCATTTTAATTTTCATTAAAAAAATATAAACACTGTTCTGTGCCATCAAATTACACTTCAATCCCTAAAAAAATTGTGTCCAGTCCTTCTACAAAACACCCTGTATAAGTTATATGTAGATTATGATGAACGTCTCGATTTTACGCCGATTTCATTCACATCTCATCACATAATAATATTTTATGTAGATTGTTCGAACCCGTTAGTTGTAGCCATTAACTGTTCTTTTTGCTTACCTCGGAAGGGTCGAGCGTGAGAATATGCAAATATGAAATAGCATTGGAGGGTTAGACCGCTAAGAATTAGTTTAAATTCTAGACGTTGCTTTCTTTAATCAAGTTCTAACAGCTTTCCTTATTAGGTTGAAAAATAAAAATGAAACAAGTTCCCTACCCGCTGCGCTGTTATCAAAAAAAAAAAATTAAACCAGAGAGGAATGTCTGTTTTCTTGAAAAACTTCCCTCGTTCTAAAATTTGCTCGTTAGCAGATAAGTACTAATTATTATTACTGACTTTGTAAGAATTTATGACTGACTGCCGACCGCGGATGCAGGATAAATATCTGTCATACATTGGCCTATTCAGATGCGTGGCCACACGCGAAACATCATCAGTTTAAAGGATTCGCTTGAAAGGGTGGTCAGACTGACCACTTCTGCCGTCTTGCAAGCGCGTAGAACTGAAAGACGCAGCAGTCACACATGATAGGGATCAGGTCAAACCGATCTGCAGATAGAAGTGTATGGTGAACCATTTAAAGCTTCCCCACAGACAAACAAAAATGCGTCAACAACAGAACTATCAAAGCTTACACCAAGCTTCGAACAGTAGTTCCAGCTGTCAAAAGCGTGGAGATCTTGAGAACAGTATTAGATGAGGTCAGACAGATCAGCAGAAAGAACTACTTGGTAGACTCTTTCTTGTAACTCACAGACAAACAAAAAAGCATCTAGTAAAAGAAATACTAAAGCTCAAACACTATGCTTCGGACACTGGTCCCAGTTGTCAAACGCGTAGATCTTGAGAAGAGTATAGATAGATGTGATCGGACAGATCTGCAGATAGAAGAGTGGAGTAGATTCTTTCATGCACCTCACACAGACAAACAAAAAAGCATCTAGCAACAGCCATCAAAGCTTGCACCAAAAATCTAGTCAGCAGCCATGATCTACATTCTGAACTATGTAGGTGACACGGCAAGATGTTCCGTGGGAGCCTGCAGCCATTGTCTCCGACTTTCACGACCGTCTTAATTGCGGTGTCGCCAATTTAAATTAAATTAATTGTAATATTACAGTTCAACGATGAAGTTGGTTAATCAGATGCTTTGAGGTTGTGGATGGCGGAAGAGATAATTTCATTTTTTAGTGTCGTTTGGCGTGTATTCATCATCTGCCTTGCCTTTTTTTCCAGTTATGTTGTATTGGGGTCGGATTCTTATTGCTAGGTGGACCGATGACCTGGTGAAGGTTGCAGGGATCCGCTGGATGCGAGTCGCACGGGACCAGTCAATGTGGCGACACTGAAGGGAGGCCTATGTCCAGCAGTGGACGTCTTTCGGCTGAAATGATGATGGGGTTGGCTTCCAGTCTAACCGGGTGCAGCTACGAATACCAGTATTTTACATGGAACAACTGTCTATTTGATTATTTATTAGAATCCTGCGCGTCTGACTACCCGTTTTGACTGCCAAAGGACAGTCGAGATAAACGTCTTAACGTGCTGATGTTCAAAGACAGCTTGTGCGCACAGTCCATTTTCAAGATTTTTTTCTTTTTGTTAGCTCTTTGACTAAACTGAGTAGAAGGCTGCAGTAAGTCTTTTCCAAAGGCTTCGGGTGGCAACAAGTTGAAATTAAAACGTATCCTACTACATAGAAAATCAATGCCGTCTAAAATACTTAATTGAAAACTAGTGAAGAAATATAAACTATTGCACCTATCCGCCAGTAAGATATCATAAACATGTTTGGCCGGGAGTTTACATATCACAAAGAAAATATTATGATAATCATGTTAGATTATCATAATATTTTCTAAACACATCTATTTACAAACAACAAACAAACACCGTGTGATATGATCGCTTGTATTTTACACTAGTTTTTTTTTATTAATTGCTTCTATTAATTTAACTGAGCATAACCACCCATTGATTACCAAAAACAATCTGAAAACAACCCTAAAGCTCACAATACTAAGTTGCAATTCCTTTGAAATCATAATCATAAATGACCAACCATAAAAATCCATATATCTCCTCGATTTTCAAATGATTGTGGGCTCTATACTTCATGCACTAAGATAAGTTTTTGAGTGTATTTTTCTAGCAAGGGGCGATAGTCAAACAAAATTAGTGTGCTGGCGTTAAACAGTTGATATGTAGCTTATGTTAATTAGACAAGGTATTAATTGTCCGTTGAATTATTACTTTTTGTGTTCATTTGATGATGTAATTGATATTGTTTTCAATACTAAGTAAGGGAAATATTACTTGTCACTTTTGCCTTCGAACATATTTTTTTATGATACAGCATAAGCATAATCAGCCTATAGTGTTCCTCACTGCTGGGACTCACGGCCTCCTCGCTATGTGACGAAATGGGCTATAATCCACACGCGGGCCCAGTGCGGGTTCGTAGATATCACATGTCTTCGATTTTTTGGTTCTAGGACATGCCTGTTTCTTCACGATGTTTTTCTTCACCGTTTTGAGAGCAGTGGTGATGAAATAAATTACACAAAGTAATGCCCCTGCCTGGGTTCGAACTCACGACTTACTGTTCGTAAGTCGCGGCCAAACCACTGGGCCACCGCTGCTCTTCATCTACATTTTTTTTTATGATAAATCATGTTTATTTTGCAAATAGGTTTTTACAAACACTTTTAAACGTCGTCTTTTTAAAAAAAAGTACTTGAAGCCGGCGTTTCGTACCTGACTACTCTGAGAAGAACAGCCGAAACAAACTCAGAGCTCATAGTCTCTTTTAAGGTCCAAACATAATCTTGGTCAACTCACATGAGGACTATGCAGATGCTCAATTTGAAGAAAGAACCACACAGATTTGAGTGGACTGTGGACCTGTCCACTGTCCAGCCAGTGCAAGCATTTGTCAGTTATCTCAGAATAGCTCGACTCATAACCCAAGGAGCTCAACGGTCGGTTTACCTTTGGTCTTATTCCATTATATTGAAAAGTCTCACATTGTTTGCAACATACTACACTAATACTAATACTTTACTTGTTATCATGTGCTACTGCTAGTTTATTTGGTAATGTCCGTAAATGGGCATTAAACGCGAAAATATACATTCTGAACAGCCATGTTTACCCAAATGGCTATGTTTCAGTTTATTTGGACAATAGAAAAACATAATTCAGTTTATCTGTCAGTTGTACATTCAGTTGTAAGAAAAGACTAGGACAATCCAAATGATGTTAAAGCTTACTTTTCATTAGCAACGGTTACTCTTATTTGTTATCACGGAGCGGAAAATGGCTCTATCTTGCCATGAATTGGTATGGACATGAATTCATCTATTCGAGGGGTCTAGCATTCGGCTCTTCACTTGCCTAGTCATATGGAAATATAGACGGTTATCATCTGCCTACCGTTTTCCCAACTATATTGAGGTCGGCTGTCTACTTTATTAACATCAACGTCACTGTATGTGTATTCAACAGAGGGCTTTATTTATGATAGCAAAAAGCCTGTTTTCAATCAAATCCGTCAAGCGTCTAGATTCATTATCATCTTCCTGCACTTGTCCCATGTTAGTTTGGGTCGGCTCAACAGTTTTTTTCTTCTATTCTTCAGTGTCAGCCGTCACGCTATCATTGTCTGCATTTTCTTTCATATCATGCCTCACACAATCCATCCATTTTTGTTTGGTCTTCCTCTCCCTATCTATCCATCAACATTCATAATAATCATTCTTTTAGCTACATGTGTTCCAAGGCGAAAAGCTCGACACCCAACAAATGTTTTTCCACAATTTCTCAGACAGCATCTCAAAAAAAAAAAACACGCGAGGCAAAGATGTTTAATGCACTGCTACCCCCAGCATTACTAATAGTAACCCGGCGTATAATTACTACAGTAAAACATAATTCTTATGGCGAAGTAGTGCAATATGCATGAGACGCGGGCTCCCATGACGGACACTAACTGTACTCTGATTGAGTTACATATTTATATGGTTTTTAGTGATTGCAAGGTCAGTGGACTTTGACCTGAGAGGATCTTCCTATTTTAGAATAGGCACTAGATTTGGCGAAGACATATGGGTCCTGAAACGGGTCCTTTAAAATATGGGTGCCATATCACAGCCCTAGACAAGCCTATATCGAATTGAATGAAGTTTTGTGCTTTACATTCACTCATTTGTTTTTAAAGTTGACTGATCAGATCTAATTTCGCTAATACTTATCTTGATAAAGATAAATCTTACGTAAACATGCATGCAAATTGGACTAATCAAAATACTTTGGGTATTTTGATCAGTCCAATTTAGGTATCTCTAACATAGCTGGACTGTACCTGGCGAGCTGGCTAACTGAATTCTTGAAATACGTGGCTCCAAATTACATTCAACTTAGATGTTAGCTACACCTGAACAACTAATAGCATAGCTGAGCAGCTTATCATACTATAGCTGTGCCATAGCTAATAGCAGTTATGCTAGGTCTAATACATTTCACACAAACTACAAAGTACATCGACATCCTTTCACACCAGAACCAATTAAACCCAATTACGCAGATTGCACTCCACAAGGAAATGTCCTAATAATTGTCAAAGGGTTTGTAATTAGCGCTGTGGGCGAAGGCGGGTCACCGTCGGAGTAAACACAAGGTAGGCCTGTGACCCACGGGCCCACGGAGCGTGCACTTCCGTGTGCCCCGGGTTCACATGCGTGTGGACTGCCGCGGTGGTTCAAGGATGGGAGCGTTTCACTTTTTTTTTTAATGTTGTTGAGAAAGATGTGAGTGGCCAGATGTATGGACGAAGAAAAAGGAGTATGTAAGTATAAAAGTGGTGTTTTGCTCACGCTGGAAAAAGGCGTGAGTTTAACCGTATGTATGTGAATAAAGACAATAATTGATGAATAGTCTGGGGATTCCCTTTACGTTTGAGATCAATTTTGCAGCCAAGAGAAAACGAAAGGGTCGGACAGAGGGTCGATTTAAGAAACGGAAAGGACTTTTTAGGTTTGAAATCAACTCAGACATAATGTATATAGGTAAGTAATACGTTTTCTTTGCTGTGTCGACAAAATCCCTTTATTAGAGTCAAATTAGCTTTGACGAGAACTCGGACACCTCGGCGGCGTTGGTGGTGGCTTCGGACTGGTCGCTCAGTGCTCAAATATTACTCAAAACAAGCGATGAATGTTATAAGTTTTTTGGAAGAATTTGTTCGCATTTGCAAAATAGTGTCACGAGAGGCAGAAATCTTTAGACCTAAAACAAATGAGTGCAAGTGCAGTTTTTGTATTCAGCAACGAAATTTTACCTTTCATTTCCACACGTCAGAATAAGAAAAAGAACTTAATAATTTCAATTAAATCTTTAAAGTTAAACGCAGATTTAAACGTCACATTCGCATCTCGCCAACACGGAGTTACAGCGTTTTTCAACAAATGATCTCAATGGACGTGCACGGAACAGAAACCATATAAAAACAACAGCTGTCAACTGAGATGTTATTATTGCTTTTATACAACGCCGATATAGAAGCGTAACACAATTTTATCAATCACAAACTCTTTTACCTTCATTAAAGCCATTCATTTGAAGACAGCACTTAAGGGCGCGCAGAAAAAGATAATATGTAATTCTTCTTCAGCATTTGCAAGCGGGATTATATCACGTACTTTGGTAAAAAACTATAAGTATTCAGATTCAATGTATAAAAAACCTCTTAACCGTACAGTTACACGACTGACTGGGTATGTGTTATACCTAGAAGAGTATTATTTTTCGTAAGAGGCGACCGCGCGCGCGCCGACCCGCGACGCCATTTCCTGTTGGGTGCTATGACCCCGAAGAAATGGTCTATAGACGGCGAACTTTGCCTTTTTATACATGTTTTTTTTTTATTTTTGAGTTAATGGTCGGCACAGGAAATTGATTGGACGTATTTTTGGGGACAATCGAAGGTTATTTTACGGTTGAGCCGCTTGGGTGATGGTTTTCCTCGAGTTTTGGGGTGAGCTAAGGATTTTTATAGTTGGCCTTGAAGTTAGTAATTAAAAACGAATTAAATTTGAATATCAAATTGTCTAATAATAAACCAAGATAGGTATTATGACTTGTAAGAACGTTGCATTAATAGAAACTACAAAATCATCATTTATTTTACATTTGCATACCACGTTCTTACTATTTTTCTCCAGTTGACCTCAACACCTTCGTGTAAACACCATTTTTCTTGTAATCACAGCACTTCACCTCTTACCAACAAGGTCCACAGCACACACACACACACAAGAAGTCACGCACACATACAAAAACTGCCTACATTACTCATTGTGATTAAGAAAGTTGACCCGTAAGCAATTTTCCCATACCTCCCTACTTACGTCGAAAGCATGAATCGATTAAACGATCCGTCATAATCGTATCCAATCGATTTTTTGTCTCTCGATATAATTGGCCGTAGTGTAGCTTCCGCGTGTCTTTTTTTTTATCGATTATGAAATAATTGATTCTAATAACGATAGTTCGTTGAATCGATTAATAGCGGGTCAGCGTGGCTTAATAGGTTTAATTATTATGTTTATTAAGTCAAGATGCTCTGGTTTTTATGGGTGAAGTTTTGTAGAATTTATCTTACTCATTCCATTTCATTTTGATTGCCTCTTGCTCGGATCGTCGCAAGCGCAACTGCTGAGCATGAGGTCTTAGGTTCGATTCCCGGGTCGAGCAAAGTGTTATTGGGTTTTTCCATCAGGAGTTCCTCAGTAGCAGCCACGGAGCCTGGATTTGCGTTCGGTTGATGGCAATAGGATCGCCCCCATAACATGGGACTTAAACATAACTAGCGAAATGTGAGTGTACTATTATGTACACATCTGCCTAACCCTTCGGGGATTACGGTCGTGATGTTATCTTACTCATTCCGAGACAAAACTCTTCACGGTTCGTCTTGTTGCAAAACTTTGAACTGACTATGCTGAGTTGATGTCTTTAAATTTTCCTTTAAACTTAATGGCGTTCATGTTTTCTTAACTTAACTACAAAGATTCACTAGTAAAACTATTTTATAAAAATTGAGTCCTTTCCATATCAATATCAACAAGTCAATTAAATAGTGACGATTTTCTTATTTTTTTGAAAATACTCCAAATATGGTGTCATATTAGCGTTTCCCATAATTTAAGCCCTGTGAGTCATTTAACGAATCTATTAGTGCTTAGTTAGACTTCTAAACCCTTCAGAAGTTTTATAATGTATACCCATGCCAAAGTTCATTAGACGGTACATTTTGACGTCATTTCACACACAGCGGCGCGCTATTTAAGCAAGAATTGAAGCGTGGATGAAATATACATCCGTGATCCATTTGTACTAATTTACCTTTCCATGTAGTTAGTCAAATGAAAAAGTTTTGTTAAGAAACATACTCATACGTCTTGCAAAAATACTTTTTAATTTTTATTCATTTCTGAATTCGCAATCGACCGAAAATCAGAATTAAAAATGCTTTATTGTAACCTTTCAAAATGATTCATATTATATATGACAAAATAAATGACTCCGCTTTTTAACACTGTGTGTAAACATGCTCATTATAAAGCGATAAATAAAATTATCGCCCTTTCATGACACACCGTTGAATGCGTGACATCTCCTTACGTTACACTTATTTTAAATCCCATAAATATTCCCCGTTTATCGTTGTAAATTTTATTACAAAAAAACCTTCACCTCTTTGGTGATTAAAAAAGTTTATAGTTCCTACGTAGGTACATTAGGCATAATAACAGCAATCAATGTCTCCATTTATTATTAAAAAAGAAAACATTGTCACACGTTCGCGCCAACTCGTAATTTCATATTTCGAACACCCACATCGAACCAAAAGTCCCTGCCCTCTTCGCCACACGTATAATTAGGAGAAATGATCACGGACTTTATGCACGACAGGCGTCGAAAGGGCAGGACTGCGACCCGCAAATATATGACCGATTTTTATACCACACTAATAAATGTGCACATAAAATCGTGGACCATATTTAATAATAATGTCCCTTAATAGAATGGTCTTTATTATGAAATATCACCGTGAAATCTTTTCGCATTTGAGCGATGAATGAATCAGAATTCATTCACTCCACGGTAATCATTTTAATAATATAGAATCATAACTTAATATTGATATTCAATTATTCTTAGAAATGTCGACCACACGCAATCGAACACGAAATCGAACGATTTATCGATTTAAAACAAAACGGTTCCAAATTTGAAACCGGCGTGTTCTTCTCTCTAATTCTCTTTCCCCGCCTATAATTGACACCGACGCGCCATTCTCTGTCTCTGTCAAAGTCGTGGGGGTGGCATATCTTTATCTCTTTCTGTTGTGGATGTCACGTGCGGCTGTCAGTGCAGTGACTATTTTGACAATTATGTCATTTGGCCGTCACGGGCGTGTCATTTGGGCGACGAACGATTGTGGCCCCTGTAATTTTGTTTGGAATTGTGGAATTTTTAGGGTCGTTGACTTTACGTTATAATATGATGTATGGGAACATCTGGGCTGTGAGAAATAAGGCGAAGGGATGATTCAACGGCCTGTCGCTTTAATTGACGGAATTAAGTTCGTAATGATAGCTAAACAACTGATTTTTATAACAGATTGTGTTATGCCCTTTGCTTATTGCTGGCCCTAGTTTGTGCTTATTAGAAACACTTTTGTAACTAAATAGACGGACACATTTCATTTGAGCATATGACTGACAATTTAGGAGTAAATAAAGACAAACATCATGTTCTTTTAAATAAAATCAATTGCCAACTTGATAGATCAAAAGACATAAAAAAAATATAGCTCAAGCACAACATCGGGCCTGGCCGCATGTTTTTTCCATGCGTTTCAAAAATATTTAGCCACCCTGTCAACATCATTCGAGCACCAAAAAGTCCTTGCAGCACTGTATTTCTAATTCACATAGACTTCAAACATCACAAAAACAAGATCCAACAACATTTCAAAAGCTACAAAATCTAAACAAATCTCTCTAGCACCATGAATGTTTCAACTACGTGCAACCAATTTCCCGAGCTGTAGGAAATTCAGCATCGTTGCTAGGTCGTGACTGCCCGACTGCCTGCCACCTGTCCACATGCATTATATATGAGCTGGTGCGCTGTGTCAAAATATTATAAACTGGTGTAGGGAAACGGTGTGACAGGATTTTGTGGAGATGTTAGATAACGGTTAGTTTTAATTGGGCTAATAATATCTAGCTTAATTGGTTTAGGTTGGAAGACGACGAATGATACTGTTATCCAGGTCCAGTTGTTGATCCTGAAAGACTATTGGACGTATCACATAATGAATTACCAGTGCTTTATGAATTTGCTAGTTATTAAAAAACTAATTACTGGACTCGCTTTTGTTCCAAATCTATTTTTGCCATTGAAGATTTAACATGTTCATTGCCAAGTATTTTGATACTGAACTTACCTGGATAGCCAAAATGAAAAATTCGTTGAATGTTGTGTGTTCTTTCCCTAGTGCCAAATCAAATACCAGAACCCAATACGCTGCGACCGCTATTTTATGGCTCATACCTACCTCACCATCACACGACGTCTCGTGATGTGGCAATTACCGTGTTAAACACCACTGAATGATTATTCCTTACCATAAGTCGTCTTCTTTTGGCTTCACCTTTCATGTCTTTCCATAACTCTTCTACTTAATTTACTAGTGAAACGTTGCTATAATTCTCACGAGTAATTTTGAATCCATGACTACATAAGTCTAACATCAGTTTGTCTCCTTGATTTCGACCAGCGCAAAGTTCACACTTCATCAGGATACGCAGATTCAATACATTTACTCATTGATCTATCAATTTCGTAAACAAAGCGAAATGAATACGAGACTAGCAAAAGACAAAACTGGACATCTGTCTTCCGTTACACATAAAATAGGAAATATATGTAAAATTGATGAGTTTTCCAACTGTGTATAACGCGCCATACTGGAGACGACTTACAATTTCTTTCCAAGACCTTATCGTTCCCGATACCCCAATAATTCGCCTATAAAGCAAGCTATTAACCGCTCCTTCATACAGTTTAACGAAAGGTGGCTACCGTTAGTGCTGCTCCGCGCATGCTAATGCGCCGCGTGCTGCCGACGCGCGTGTGTCGAGCCCGCGACGTGGGTCGACGGCGTCTTTGTGGAGCCGACGAGACGTAGCCGCCGGTCTACGGCTAATATATGAGGGATTGAATATAAAGCAGAGCTAGGTATTAGCAGGGATTGGTGACTCGGCCACAAGCTCATACTGAGTTGTTGATTGAACCAAACAAATCGGAACTGTTGAAGTCTACTTCTTTGTGTACTATCGCACTTTAATTTTTTTTTAATACCTTTTCAAAAACCTCCGAATGCAGTGGCATTTTTTTTTCAGAAGTATGTGGAAATTCTTTTTTAGAATTTCGTGCTATTGCATATTTTCAGCCAAGACAGTTCTCACTAGAAAGAAATCGAGACCGATCGTATGACCTTAGTATGTTATGATCTTTTTAGCTTTGACACTTGAAAGTGTCTGTCGAAGGATCAGTCCCCTCAGTGGTTGTATTTTGTGTACTCGTATGAGATTCATACTTTCCGGTACAACAGATTGGAGGACGATTTCGACAATCAATTTTTCCAAATAAAAGACATCAACGCGTTTAAGTTTGGAAAAATGCAAATTGTTAAGATTGTTTGGTACATCTTGATGGTTGGTTTGATTTTGGGGTATTCACTTGTGAGATGTGGTAGTTCCTATGTTAATCTTCTTCAGTATGAGAAGTCAAGTAAAATTTTAGCTTGTTTAAGGTTTTTTTTTTTTTTAAGAAAAACTCATCAATGACAAAACTACTCTTTGACTCTAACTGCTTGAAAATCTTATGAAAATACAAAACATACTTCAACAACAACAACTAACGAAAACCACGTAAAGCAAATAAATTAAAATATTCGTTAAC
Organism: Noctua janthina; assembly: GCA_963576755.1. Taxonomy (NCBI): domain Eukaryota; kingdom Metazoa; phylum Arthropoda; class Insecta; order Lepidoptera; family Noctuidae; genus Noctua; species Noctua janthina. Next base: position 8,647,322 of record OY755068.1, on the reverse strand, counting down.
TTAACGAACGATACAACTCGCCCATCTACATTAACATGTCCAACCAATCTATCACTCAACACATTCCATTTAAAAAATTCCAAATAGAAATATCGATAAAAAAATAACCAAATAGTATTTATGTACAATAAGTACCCAGTCCACGTGACGCGACTTCCTGCCGCGGAGACGCGCGATTCGGCGAACTAGTCGCGTCGCCTGGCCACGTTGTCGCGACGATAATAATAATAGCTATAGTTAGCGCAAACCTGTGCATTGCCGCTGTGGGGTGGAAGTTTCCATTGTTTTAGTAGTAGGAACTAACAAAGGAATGGTTTCAGTCGGTAAGAGGTAACGCTCCGTTCTTGCCAATTAGATAATTAATTTGCCCATACAAAAAGAGAGGTACGAAAAGGTATGAAAAATAATTCAGAGAATGAATTACAAGTGCGAGTGATACACTTAATCAAAGAAATAAGACCACATCGACAACACGGGTGCTTAAATAACTAAGAATTATAAAGACTACAATTCGTAGCCATGACATTAATAAGGTGTTTAAGAAACTGGAAAATCAAGATCATAGGTCGAAAGGCTACCATTTTAAACGAAATCAAAATTTGAGAATGCTTTAATTTCTTTCAACAAACAAAAACTTTTAAAATTAAAACTAAAATGTTAATAAGGCAAAACAAACGATCCTATCACAAGCAACCTCCGCACCAACTACAACAACAACTAGGCTAAATATAATAAACATGTTCCCAACCATATTGCTCCACAAACCCGCGTACTACAAGTTACAACAAACCACAGATAAAATCGTGTCGTACAACAATGGAGTTGCGCGGCGGCGCGTGCTGGCGACGTGACCGCGCGTCACACGCGGCGCGAATACCCGCGCGGCTAATGAGCACGTGTGGAGCCGCCCTTAGGTAACCTTCAACGTGATGTGACGATGGTACTACGAAAATGTATAACGTGATGGATTTTTTATTAGTTCATCCCTAGAGTAGATTGGAGATTTGGTTTTTCGCAAGCTCATTGGTAGGTAATTCAAACTATACGTGCACCAAGTACGATACTTTTTCAAAAACCCTAGTTCTTTCCTATCCTGCATTTTGCAAAAAAAAAAACTTTAGTTTAAGTTCGTCGTTGGGGTTCGTCTAAGTAATGTTAACGTAAAGTTTGACAACTCCTCACCTTTAAATTCCTTTAAACTTATAACCCTGAGCCAAATTCTCAATCAACCAACATGTTATCTTGAGAAGATCGTCATTTGATTTCTGTTCCTGCATCACTCCACTCCTGGATAAAGGGTTCTCGTCTTTCGACCTATATGGATAATGTTATAGAAATATTAATTTCTGTATCTAGAAAACTCTGGTTGACTCAAGATTGGATGTTTTTATTCGCTAGTCTGTTCTTTAATGATTTATATTCTGTCTTTACAGTCAATACTGCCATCCGTTTGTTATGTAACACATATTGTATTCTGGTGAGTCACTGAATCTTACTATATTCAATCCGTTTTGCAGTTTTCCTTTCCTCGAATGGATCTCTAGCTACGACAAAGAACCTTCATCGCAATGACAAGAAGAATAATAAAAATCATGTGATTTTTCCTTTTCTTCAATAATTGTATCATTGATTTCAATAATTTGATCATGTACTTCGACAACATACATACTTTAGTCCACACCTTATTCCATGGGGGTAGGCAAGAACTACATAACGACACCTTCCACAATCCTTACAAACTGCTTAAGCTTTCCACGACTCCACGTTCATACATCTGATCATGCACGTACGGCCGACTTTTATAACATCATCAATACAATTGAATGTACTTTTTTTGAAACGGATGACAATCTGCTTCTAATTAAAACCTAATCAACCATTAAACCCAAGTCCTGAACTACCGTGCTTACAAAAAAAAATGTTACTGTAAGTACATTAGTATGATACAGCTCGATCGCTTCTCCAGTCGATCATCCGCACCAGTGCCCCTCACCGAACGGAAACTAATCCAATAGACCAGCCTTTTAACAATCACCTCATTTTATGCTTTTTCTTGTAATCGAAAAAAACAACTGTGTCCCGGCACGCGCGGGCTCGCCGTTTGCGTACGCGCACCGCATCTTAACACGACAGAAAGAGACAACACTATAACTGCGACACGAGATGAAAAGAGACAGCTATATGATTAATGAGTACGACCCGTAACCAAGAAATGCAGTCAAATTAGGAAAAATAAATATTGGAGTTGATGCTTTAAAAATATGTGATTTTGTATGAAAACGGTTTTAAGTAGTAATGTTAATGGGTGTTGTATGATTCTTAGTATACAGTTGGCGTGTGCTTTTTATAATGTTAGTCAGGAGCCTGATATAAACAGGAAGCTAGAAAAATATATTCCTTATAGGTTTCAGAGATGTGCCTGTACTGTGAATGTCATTCTCGCATATTGCTACGTAATAAAATGGTCATAGAAGGGAATCATTTTAAAAACCTTCCTTGGATTAATTTACTTAATTTCAGAAATGGAACAATCTGTGTGATGCTGTCACTGGCTGAAAAATAAAGGCCTTTGAAAAATTAAATTTAGGGTCACACAGGACTACAAGTCATTATCATTCTCTTGCGCTTATCCCAATTAATTTAAGGTCAGCGTAGCATGTCTTCCTCTTCTATACTTCTCTATTAGTTGTTATCTCATGGGTTGCATAATAGGATCTCGCCGTATAAAACAATACTGGCCAGAAAAAATTGGTTCTTTCTTTAAAACGGTGCGTCCATCATTTCCTCGCTAACTTTCCAAGTTTCCATGGAAACAGCACACAGCATTCCTCCCAAAGAATTCCATAAACTGTTGGTTTTGCATGTTTTACGTGCTTCATAGCTTCGTACATAAAATAGATTATAAAGCTGGTCGGAGAGGCGTCGTCAATGCGTTCGGAACGCCACGCACAATGCGTCGCCGTCGGCCAGCGTTTACGGCGAGATACTAAAGTTTATTACATACAGAAACATGAACATATGCGATGGTTTGTGTGGTACAGTGCGAGGGATAAGCTCAAGGCGAGAAACGGGCTATTGGAAGGTGCTACGATATTTTTATTATAGAGGAAGAAATATTACTTGACGTAAACATACCTACTACGATCAAAGCGATCTTATACACTCGAAATTTAAGATCAAACCGAAATATTAATGTGTAATATGATAAATTAGAGCCATCATACAAAATAATCCTTATCTTGAAGTTATTCTTTGATGTCAAAGAGTTTTAAAATACTTATAGAGCGGACATTAGAAATATCTTCACAGAAAATTTTTGATCCCGAACATTTTCGATTTTGACACACGAATGCTACCTGACAGCGGGCGTATGACACTAGACAGAACGATTAATTACTAAGTAGTAATAAGTTTTGGATTACAATTTTCTTCGTCTTGTCCCGTCTATCGCTCATAAATAATTGATTGTCTTTGTTTGATGTATTTAACTTGAACAAACTTTAACAGACCACAAAGTCAAATATTCCAAATGATGTATGACAACTTAGTCTGTTTTAAGTCTATCTCCTTAGACACAATAACAGACCCATCAGATTATCATATGTTAAACCAACAGCTTCGTCACATCAATAATGACAATGATCAAGAAGACCACCGCTTTATGGAGTCTGTTTCAAATAACGAGAAAACATACGCGATAAGTCCTCAAACCCGCTACCGCTTTCATCTTCCACCAATCTTAAGCGTTCGTTTCCGCCAACATAGCTCGACCGAATAAAGCGTCGGTTTATGCATTTCGGCAGCTTTGCTGTTTTATTTCGCGGCCTTTCTCAGAACTGAAGGAAAAAATGCCTTTCGCAGACACACTGGACCCGAGAGCTTGTAGGCTTCTGATTGTGGAGAAACATGGAATAGCTTGACATTTGTGTCGATGTTAGTAAGCTTTGAGGTGTGCCGAACTGTTTTAGGGCTAGGCGTAATGAAAGAGGACTGTTGTTGTCATACTGCAAGGCAATGTTCTTGCGTAGAAGGTATGAGTGTTCATCATCATCCTGTGTTCCTGTGTATGTGAATTCTGATCATCACCTTCGATATTATGCTCACTCATAGTCCTGATCCATAGACTGGGATGATATAATCATACAAAATAAGGACTTACTTTAACATCTTCGGTACTAATTTATATTTTATTGGACATACCTAATTGCACTCATGATCACTAATCAGAATACGCCGTCAAACAATTCTGGATAACATTTTTGGTCTTAGTCACATCAAGAACTGCTTGCCTATGTTCTGTTCTGTAACTTCTTAAAAATCCCCGTTATAAAACCCAAAGACAAATACGGTTTACGCTCAATAAAAGTACAATTTCCACAATCAGCAATCGTATCAGACTTACAAACAGAAAATACTTTAGCCCGACCGGCCGTATGATTTAAATTCAGCCAATAATTTCAACATGACCCTGTATCGCGATCCGAAATAAAAGTCTACATACGCACGACAATAAAACGAACTGGCCACTGTCCAGAGACTATGAGACAAGACTTTAAAAAAAAAACGACAAAATTGACCACGCACTTGGAATCGAAATGCAAAAAAAAATATTTTGCTAGAAAGAGACGGCGGCATTAAAGTTGAAAGTGACAGAAAGGAAGGGGGAATATAAATTTAGAATGCATCGCATGCTCTTCGACATCCGTCGGCGCAAAAAATCGATGCTGCCATCTATCGGTTGTTAGTTACACTATGGCGGGTTCAACGATTGATTGGGGGCATTCGGTTTTAGGTCGCAGGTTTTGTCAAGTCCTGGTTTTGAATATAAAACTTTGTCATAACTGGACATTGTAAAAATAAAAAGTATTTATCGATTCCGAACACATTTCTGCGTGTGCTTTTATTTACTGATTGAATTCGATTAAACTCTTGTCATGCACCATCAATCTTTCGATTTATTAAAACCAGTTGTTTTGTATGCTTTGCAGGGCAAAGACTTTTCTTTAAATAGTTTTGTCTATTGGACCAGTAATTTTCGAAAGAGTGGAGCTAACTCCTTCAACTGTGTCTAGAACTATAAAAGTGCCAAGTGAACAGCTCTAAATAGTATCTATATTAGCCATCTGCATCATCTCCTGGGCAAAATACTCCTTCCATCTTTTGCGAGCCCGACCATCTTCCTTCCCATTTAGACAGAACTCACCCAGTTCGTCTTGTCATCTCCTTCGTGGCCTGCGATAACCCCATCTCACTTTGTCAGGACACCATTTATTTGCTATTTTAGCCCACAGATAACACCATACTTACATTATTTTACTAAAATATCTTCTAAAACAGTAGCCACTAATAACAGTAAACCAGCCAACCCAGAAGCAATGTACCTCCATCGAAAAAAACAAATAATTGATAGCCGCCATAATGAGCCAATCGATCATGCTTGTTATGACGAGGTGGTCCACTCCTGCGCACGTCATTAATTAGATCAGCATCGTATGCGCCTAATGATCTGATGATATTAATGAATGATCTGTTTTATTCAAGCTTTTGGGATGAGTATGGAATTTATGTGGTTTGTTTGGTATGTTTTATTGAAGTTATTGATTAAAGGTTTCATTTGATTGGGAATTTAAGTATTTAAAAGGGTGAACTTTATAGAAAATTGAAGTGGTTCTGATAACAGAATAACAAGGTGAACGAATTCTTTGGTATTTTATTCCAATAGTCTATTATACTCGTACTACTGAAATGACGAGAAATGTGGAGGAAGACGTACTGTGCCGATCCCAAAATAAATTGGCATGACGGCAGGAGAATGATGTTATCTTTGCTCAGTCAGTCAGTCAGGTCTTAAAAAAAAGGTCTTGTAAATCTTTGAAAGAATTAAACAAATTGAAGATGTAAATAAAAAACTGAATCTTCCTACCGAAAAATAAAACAGTTTGCCCATTTATCAAAACAAAAAAAAAATGACCACAACCTTTTCAAAATTAGAACGTCAATATGAAAAGTTTTAACTAAATTATCATCTTACGCATAAAGTGGGCTAACCCAAGAATTACAAAAAATGTCGTTGTCCACGTTGATTGATTCCTGTCATTCAATATTACTGGGACGGTTCTATCCCTCAACTTTTGGTTAATGGACACCCATTTATTACGATTGAGAGATATTCCGCTTTCTTGGGTGGGTTTCTACGAATATTTGGAGAATAAAGTGCTTTAAATCGAGATTTACCGAAATATTTTGGAATGTTCTTGATTGATATGTAGTTTGTGATTCGACGATAAGCTTTTTCTTAATGTTATACTGTTTTTCTGGTAATAAGTTCCAATTTCTCTGATTAAGTGAACGAATATTATGCTCAGCAGTTGGGAACAATAACGATCTTTTCAAGGGAACTAAATTGAAAATTAAGGTTATATAAAAATTAACAATGTTATAAAACTAACGGAAAATTACTTACGTCACTTTTTTTCAGTCAAACCTTAAAAACGTAGAACAAACATCGGTCCTGAAGTTTGTGGCCGTCCAAAGGGCGTCTCATAGCAAGTTACCTACTTTTTCCACCTCTACCTAGATAACTCAGAAAAAACCTCTCCCATTTTTCTCCCCGTATCAAAACAAGCACTTGACGCTTGACGCCATGGCTTCCGTCCGGCGCACGCGCATGTCCACGTTATCGCGGCCACTCAATTACATTACGATAACGCGCGGCTCTGGTTGCCGAGGTCGGTGGTCTATCCGTGATAGGTATTAACTAATTGTGTGGTAAAGCGATTCGTTTTAATCGGTTTATATGTAGCTGTAGTAATTGTTATGATGTGTTGGTAGCACTGATTACTGTCTTTTTACAGATACTTATTCTCTAGCGGTTGGCTTGCATGAGGTTTCTGAAAAAAAAAGTTCTGTGGACTACGCCTTACTACCACTTTTTTTTGAACTTGTCATAACCTCACTCATCATTCTCCTACCGTTACTTTATGTTTCTTATTCTAAACTTCTACGGTACTCGACATCCTAGTCTCTTTTTGCACATGCAACCTAAAAACTTGAAATATTTATTCTGCATTACCATAATCTGTAATGATTCCGAATTAACGCCAATTGTCTGCTGAAATATTTAAACTGATAAATCTTTGATACAAAATACGTGATAAAATATTAAGAATCTTTCAAAACTCGATTCCAAAATATTTACGTAACAAACTCAACATAATGCATAAATCTAGCACGCTAACAATCTAGGTCTTAAACTCAAAGTGTTTAGCCAGGTGTCAAGCCATTCAGGTCATTACCTCAGTAATAAAGTGCCCACTAAAAGCTTTATTAGATGTTGTTACAAAGAAATATTTCTCGACACTACGTAGTGAGGTGACACCACGGAATCCAGTAGTCGATGCTTATCGCAAATCTCGACAAATGACTAATAGGAAAAATGTCGCGAGCGACAGTAAATGTGTTTTAAATAATGATTTTGTTTTATATGTGTAGGATGTGAATTATGTAGTTAATAATAAGTGATATTGAGAAATGAATGTGTAGCGTGATACTGGGAGCTATAAGAATGATGTATTATTTTTTGGGTCGTCGTTTTGCGCATGCTGCGAATTCATTAGTCGTTAGGCGATCGAAACCACTTACTTACTACAAATTACAATTATTATTAGTGGATTTCGGTTATTTTACGTACGTTGTTGCTTTCATAAGGAATTGTCAGTTAAACAAATTTCAAGTATCGTTCGTGAAGCCACTGTGTAGTTTTTATATTATCTTTTAGAATCTGCTGAGGCTTGCTGAAACCCTTATTTAGTCAGTTTTATCGGTTATCTTTATACACAAATTAGTATGCAGTCAAACATAATTTAATTAAATTAAATTCATATTATTCACAACGGCAACCAAAAAAGTCAGAGTATCACGCACGTAACGAGTGTATACAAACATTTAAATAAATGTTAAACGAACTTCACATCAAAATATGTTTGCCAATGGATTAATAAAAAAGACACACCCAGACCGCTGACAAGTGCTCTTAATCTCCACGATAACCCTCATCATTAATTATCGATAGAAAAAACATCGATAAGTATTAGACGACTAATGGATTAAGACCTGCACTACAGGAAGCCTTTTCCCGTCATTTGTCTTAATGACATTTGACATCAGTCAACCGAGTAGTTGATACCTGAGTGACGTTTTTTTTTAAATTGTTTCTTATATGTAATAGTGTACCACTATTTTGGATTTCTGTATCAAAAATAAGCGTAGTATAGATTTTTTTAAATGATAAACCATATAATATAAAAGCTGAATGAAAATTATTAGTTTTTTTATAGCAGCAAAAAAAAATATGAACAGTAAAATAAAATAAAGAAAGAATGTTAATAAAATCGCAAAAAAATATTACTGTAGTTTAAAAGAAACTTAAGTCGTAACCCTGCATTAATCATAAAAATCGCACAAAAAATCCTAAACCACAAAAAATAAATTATATTCTTCGTTCCATTCCATTAAATGTAAAAAAACAGCCTACTATTTAAATTCTCGGCTGATAAATTACCTTTTTTTTATATCGACACGCCGCATCACTAAAAGTGAAGTTGTTTGTTTTGCCGGTAGCAAGTAGTGTCGCCTTGATAAATATCCTTAAAGATTGTTCGGACTCCTCGATAATTTCTCTTGGAACCTCACACTTTATCCTACAGTGTACAACTTACCGTATCACACAAAAACTAAAGTTTAAAATTCTCTAGCAGACTCATGTTTCTTGCTCCAAGATATATGAAGTTATTTATGATACCCTCATAGTACGTGTTTTATAGTTATTTGATAAAACACTATCGTGATTATTTAGCTTGACTTTGTGACTGGCTGAATCTATTTTGTTTATTTAACATGCCACTAATATTATTCTTGGATGTTATCTACATACGAAAGGTAATACTAATAAACAACGAGTATAATGTTACAGCTGTCTTACTGTGATAAATAGCAAATAAGTTTAAAAATGTTAACATATTTCAAGAAAAATATTGCTCCTATGTGCTCGGAGCAAACATTTGAGTACGTCATAAAAGATTTGCAAAAACTCGCAACAAACTTGGATACGCAGTCTTGCAGAAAAACAGTGACAAGTTTTCACGCTAAACGCATAAACCTCCCTGTTACACGGCGGATAAAAAGTATCATAAATAATATCGTAATATCACCACGACAAGGCATGGCGCGTCAATTTTCTCCACTCTGTAAAAACGTGTAGCAACATTGTACCGACGAACACAATCGGCTCATTTTCATTTTTTTATTTTCCAGGTAAAAAGTGGCGTTCGCTCACACCGCAAGATAGGCGGCCGTTCGTGGAGGAAGCGGAGCGTCTGCGGGTCATCCACATGACTGAGCATCCGAACTACAAGTACCGGCCTCGGCGACGGAAGCAGAACAAGACGCGGCCCAACCAGCCCGCGACCCCGGTCAGCGCGCCCCCGACCTCCTCCGCCGCGCTCGGCTCGCCCTATGCCGCCCGAACCGACTCGCCCGACCCCCGCTTCTCCCACAACCCCGGCGCTGGCTTCTCCCCCTACCGCACCTCGCCCCTCGCTTCGGACTTCCAAAACAACCAACAATTCAACGGCCACGTCCAGACCCCGGAATCTTCCCCCGCGAGGTCTCCCGAACCCCAAGGAAGGAGGAGCGCCCCCGCTGAAGCTCCCCTGCCTACACCTGACGCATCTCCAGTCGAAAATGAAAAGGAAAATTTTCAGTATGAAGAGAGGAGGCGGGTGATCAATGCTTCCTCGATGTCTGACTCATACTCACCCTATAAAACTTATAGAACCCCAGGATCGTTCTCACCAGCGCCCGTAGCCGCCATGGGCATGGCTAATGGAATGTACGTCATGTGCACGCAGAGGACTTTGACTGAGCAGCCGCCGCTGGTGACAGGGACGTTCTTCCCGCCGGTCGCCACATCGCAAGACCAGCAAACTCTAGGCACATCTACACCAAGGGTTTCTAACGCCCCCAGTGGCCCAATGCCAACGGAATACACTATCCAGTATCATCCTTTCGAGCAATACGAACAGATGTATAAAACTGAGGACTCGTACGTGGGTCATTATCCGGATCAACCAAAAACTGAGTACGACACGGGTGGCAGCTACTTCTCCGAGGAGCCGCCGTCGAACCAGCAGCAGGATGGAGAACAGAACTATATGAATTCTCGTCCGGAGATAAGGACGGGCTCTCCCGAGTCTGACGTGGATGCGCGGGAGTTTGATAAGTACTTGGACTATGGAGCGGAGGGGCCGATGGAGCAGCATCAGCAGCAGCAGCAGTACCGCTACGAGCAGCAGCAGAATTTCCGCCCGCCGTACTGCCCCGAGCAAGCGCCCGGCCCCGAGTACTGCTCCGAGAGGATGTACGCCTCTCCCTACGCCTCCGTGATTGCGGGAGCCCCTCCTACTAACTACACTCCGAGCGCTCCCGGCTCTGACGTCAGACCCGAGGATGAGTTCAGCGTCATACTCGCTGGAGTACGACAGACTTGTTACAGCAATTGACTAGAAAGGACTGATTCGGGGTAGCAAAAATGGACTCTTCCTAAACTGTAGCCCAAAGAGTTGATTTCCTTCCAAATGTAATATGGAATATATGTACGATGAAAACGTTTGCACAGCGGATACCGTGATATTGTAAGAAATTGTTCTACTAAAATATTAGACACAAAATGTTATATAACCTTACATAATGAAATCACAAAATTGTATACCGCGTTGACAAAGTGATGTAACTCAAATATAAATATTTTTTAACTAGTTCGCAACCTTAGCGATTTTTTGTAATTTTTGTGTAAAACTTTTCAATTATTTATTACACTGTGAATAAATTAAAGAGGAGAGTAACGTATTTTAAGTGAATTTATTCGATTTGTAGGACATTAAAAAATAATTATAATCATAAAAGCGAAACGGCTTGTACTCACGTTTTAAGTTCCAAAATTGTCTGTGCCTTGTAGAATTTTAAAGTATATGAAATGTTAGCGGCAGCAATTTGTGACGGCGACTGTTATAACTATTAAGAGTTTGAAAATATATTAAAATAACTAATGTTAATGTGAATTGGTGCTATGTGAAGAGGTCCTAAAATATTTTTTGTACGTCCAAATCCGTATACCATAGAGGTAGCGAATAATGCGATTCCTATGTAAAAGATTATTTATTTGTAACTATTTTTGTATATTTCGTAGATAAAAAGTAAAAATAAAAAAGAGCGTCGAATTAAATGAAATATAGTTCTTCCAATAAGCCTGTAGATATATATTATAAGTCGTATTTTTATATTGTTTTAGTTAATAAAATTTATAGAACTACTGTTTCTGTATAAACTGTTAGCATATTTTAATAAAGAAATATCTCATAGGTTATAATTATTTCTACTAAAACTATACCTAGTTAAATTGTTTTTAATTTACGTTGCAATTCTTTAGTTTAGTAATGAAACACTCGCACTGCGAAACTAAGTTCTTCTTAATTGTAAGAAAATTTATAAGGAACAATAAAATTTTATTCATACGCATTTTTGATTTATTATTTGCCTCCCACCACGAATTCTGAATATGATGATAACATCACATTATGGAATAATCCACAAAAAGTACTAAAATAACAACTGATAAAATTCTCTGACACACAAAAACAACTTGACAAATTCATCCCATTCAATATCTGAACCAATCTCTCACCAAAATCGTTGCATAATACCACAGTCAGTCATACCACGCATTCAAAAGGATCGCATATTTATTTTATCCCTCCGATAGCCATCGATTCAAATTAATGACACATTTAATGATACATTACCATCACTACACTTGCCAAACGCTAAACACAACAAAAACAAAGCGAAAGCGGTATAAGTCCAAATAAAATTAAAATTACTAAATAATTTGCGCAGGCAGGGGTGTGCCCGTGCGGCCCGCGGGCGCTCGCGCCTGTAATTACGAAGCGGGCCGCGGTATCACGCCCCTGCAGAGAGAACCACGGCTATTGATGTATTGACGTTTTGGAGAAAACACAGATATAAGTACAGAAATGAAGATTTGAGTTTGTGCAGTATGATTTCGGAGAACTTTTGGGAGGTATAATTGAGTTATTTTTCATTGCACGCTATTGATTTTTATGCAAATTGTATTTAAGGGCTACGGTTCTTCTCAGCCGCAAGCGAACGGAATGTTTTTTTATTCCAATTTCACAAAATTCACCAAATGTGTGGACATTCATAAAAGTTACAATAGGTACACAGATAACAAAAATAAAACGTTATAATTATTGAGAGCAACGAGATGATCACATTACAGTAAGTATATATGATTAGAAGAAAACCTAATAAGAACATGTACACAAATCACATGTTAAAACAATACTTTCCATTAAAATAGAAAAATTCAACACTTGCATTATAATCGCACATTCAAAGCGATTGACGGCACGGTTGGCGCAGTGGCTGAGCGATTGACTGCTGCGCTTCGTGTCGCGGGTTCGATTCCCGCACGGAACAAATATTTGTATGGCCTACAGGTAGTTGTTCCGGGTCTGGCTGTTTGTGTATGTGAGTTTAAATGTTTGTAAACGCACCCACGATACAGGAGCAATTCCTAGTGTGGGGCAACGTTTTTAAAAAAAACAAAAACAAACAAAAACAAAGCCTATGTGAGGAAATAATCTTGATATAAATGAGATTTAGCTGTTAATGTACGAGCAAGGGCGAGTATGTAATGATTGCAGCAAGTGAAATTATGTAGTTTCTGCCTTCCCCCATGGGAAAGGCGTGAATTTATATGTAAGTATGAGATTTAGTTAGAACTTAATCAAAGGATTGACACACTAAAAATGTCGTTTTCCAGACTTATGTACAGTTTCCTTACGCGCGTGTTTTGGCGCGAGGCTGTTATAATACGTGATAATTAAGTTTTTATTCGCTGTTTTACATTTTAATCCTCGGGGACATCTCGATCCTGTCATATCTATCTCTGATGTTTTATTTGTTTGATTATAATTTATCTCGATTTTTATCGACATTTCTCATTTTTTTAAAAAAAAAAGGAATGTAGATCTTATTTTATCACAAAATTCACATGCGCTAGAATGTATCTGTAAGTATTTTTTAAGTATTTCGGCAGTATCTACGTGTCTAACGATTCGAAATGGAGAAAACTATTTTTTTCAAAACACTTCAGAAGTCGTTAAAAATTTAATGAGAATCAAATAAGCCTACAAAGTAATTGTACCAACTTATCGTTCACACAACATAACATACACACTTGTATTTCGTTAATAGGTACCTCTTACCTCTAGGTACCCACAATGTATCAGTCATGATATAATTGCCATCAACCAGGCACAAATTTTGTCTCTACAGCTACTAAGGAGTACTATCTCAAGGCATACGTACATTTAAGTATATCTCAAACTCCCTACCTACAATATAAAGACATAATTCTAAAACCAATAAGCGTAATTAATAAGCTAATTAGCCACAATTACGGTGACAAAGCTAGACCATTGGCAGTCGAGTGGCAGCCGATCAAATTGAATGAACATAAAAATCGTTTGCGACGTAATGGCCAATAGAGAGCCAATAAAATATGCGTTTGCGCACTGACCACGGGAACGTACTGGTGAACCAATGGAAGATATGCGAGGATATGAAATGAGTGACTACTGACTACTGGGATGACGAGTAATAGAGGAGTATGGAAGAAGAAGACACGCTGCCCCGACCCCAAATAAATTGATGATGATAAATAGCATATGTAGGTTGATGATAGTGAGGTGGATTAAGCAAGATTTCATGAATTTAAAAAAAAATGCATAAAAACGTTCCGCTGGGGTTGTCAGTCAGCCGTCGCACTGGTTAATTAAGCATTTACCAAATTTGAACTATTCTCGATTAGAAAAGAGAGAAGAATTAACTGGTAATGGTCAATTGGGTTTTCAGAAACAGTCACCTACTGAATTGAAAATGGTTTTCATTCATGATACAATTGTAGTTTACTCCTTACATAGAGGAGGTCTTTATCCCAGCTTTTGGAACATTAAAAGATGATTAATTATGCTTAATGCGATTGCCAGAATGGAAGTCTACAAGTGTGGTGACAGAAGTCACAATTAACTTGACAGTTTCAAACTCCATTCAGTCAACTACATCACCCTCCAAGACAAAAAAAATCTCCAGCATCGCACATCACACACTACGCCACTCCTGCGCAGAACGGCAGCGGCGCAAGCGCACCGCTCCAAAGCGATGCGCCTTTGAAGATAGCGCCGATACATTTATTAGCCAGGTTTGCATACCGCCATCAGCCGCCAGCCGCCAGACTGAATAAGGTTCGGTTCCCCGTTGAGTTATTTTGAATTGTGCTTTTTGACTAGTAGAATAAAACTTTTTCGTTTGATAGCGAGGATGTGGAGGAACGTTTAATTGCTTGTTAAAGATGGGTATTAGGGATATGTTAGCTTTGCTTTGACCATAAAAAGTAATTAACTAAAGCTTGTTTTCTAGAAATGCCAATGTTCGCTCCTGAAGGTTGATAGTTTTCATATTAATCTCTTGAACTCTTTAACGGCAGAATGATACTCGAATCATCCTTAATTCCTTCCTTAGAACTGAGATTTAACTCACACAAAAATCAGAAATTTTGCATCGGTTATTAAAAAAAAAAGCTGTTTCCTACAAAACTGTAATACTATAATAACCGAATTAAAATCCTAGATGGGCCCTGGTAATGGACCTGGGCCATGGTAATTTTTGAATGATGTACTGAACACATGGTAACCGTTTGGTGGTCGGTGTCCCATCCACCCTATGTATTAATTCCTCGTATTCTGTCAAGCACGGTATAACCTTGAAACTTTCCATTAAACTTAACGCGAAAGCAGTCGAGTGTTGAACGCTCTAACATTTAACTTAATTACGAGCGATCTATCGCATCGGAAAGAGCATGGAGAGAAATTATATTGAAGAAATACACAAAAGCGCCTGCCACAGCCCGAACACACCTTCATCAATACGCGCCTTTTCCAAGTAGAGAGCAAGAGAGACATTCAATGTCAGATAATTCTCCGTTTGAAAAGATGCCTTATATTGCAGGAATTGCAAAAGGTCCCCCCACCCCAGGCTGCTACTGAAAGTTCTAGATCAAAATGTTAAAAGTACGACTGAACCAAAGTATTTGGGCAATGCATCCTTTCCGAATTTGAGAGTTGAGTTTAATCCGAATTAGAAATGTTCTGATTACGGACGGACGGAATTCAGATCAAGTGCGGAACCACTCGTACAAATAATTTTACGGCTACTTCGGATTTTTGGAATGTCATTTCTCTGATTCACACAATCGGTCCAACAAGCGATTAATAGGTGACCAATCAATAAGGCATAACACAAAAAAAACAAACAGAATATCAACTAAAAACAGTCCGCTATCAAGCGGCACAGTTGCCCACGTGCACATTATCACTGGATGTCCTTTTTACCCACTTTCGAAGCCAAACCAAAACACCTCACTTAATGAGCCATTGTGCCCGACGTAATGCCACCTAGTTTCCAAACACTAGGGGAAATAAAAAGAGATTAGCCGATAAAACTCGATAAGATCATGGTATTCTTACATAGTTGTACATGTTTCCCTATTCTTCTCACCTATTTCATGAATGCTAAAACACTGTTCATTTTGAACGGTTCTTTGGTGAATTTTGAGGTAGGTTGTGGTAGAAAATTGGGTCAGGAGCTTTAAATGTCTTGGATAACGCAGTACCAAACGAAAGTTGCTTCGATTTCAGATGAAATGCAACGGATAGTCATAATTTTAATCATTTAAATCCTTGTAAATGAATGGAAGGTATGGTTTCTTACGAACTATTACTATAGTATAGAACATTTAGTAGAAACATAGTTGTAGTAGCGTATAGTTAAATAATTCTGGAAAGAGCAACAATAATATATCCTCATCACATCAGTCTTAGAGCCGCCTCTCCTTCTTAAAGCTCCAGTTTTTCAAGATAATCTACAATGAAAACGGCACAGTCTCTTACTCATAACCATACCTGTAACTATACCCACACGATATAATGTGGATACTTTCAGAGCACGTAATAACAGACCCGGATTGGAGCAGTTCCAATATACGACGCGTGAATGAACGATATTACGGTTAGAAGGTCGTCTGAACAGAAGTGTAGCTTTATTTTGTTTGTAGCCTATCTACTGCTGATGTTACAGAGATATGAGCAATGGGTGTATAACTATACCTAACATAACCACACGACTACAATCCGCGAAGGATTAGGTAGAGGTGCCTTTAAAGTGTACAACTCACATTACTCCAAGTATATTTGAGTCCCATGTAATACTCCCTAGCACACGCATTACACGCAGGTCTTTTGTTGCTGAAAAAAATGTTATGTAAAATCTTTTGACCCTGTCCGATTGGAAAACATTTTCAGTGCCTTTTTTATCTAAAATATAAAATGTATATGCAGGTGAAGGATTTATCACAGCGGATGTTGCCATCACATATCTACATTTCAAACGAATGTTGAATTTTCTCAGTGTTACTATCAACGATTCCTTTTTATTAAAAAACCTTATCACTCTGCCTACAGTCGGAGTAACTTCGGAAACTACTGGATGCTTTTTGTTATTTCTAATCGATAACTACATGGAAATGGCAAATGGTAAGCAATGGGCATAGGCCTCTGCGGCTCTTGTAGTACCTATATTACGTTTAAAATATTAATGGTGCTGCTAATCCATAATTCCATACATATATACATTGTTAATGCGAAAGTTACTATGTTTGGCTTTTAACTTTTCACGCCTTAACATATTTGGCTTAGAAATAGTTGCATATAAACAGAACCGTCCAGCCATTTTAAAAGCTCCGTGTTTTTTTTTCCATTCAGTCAAATCAGATCCGAGAATATCAATTAACAGCCTTATTCTCCCAAATATTAATGCCTCAGTTGCCATGCCTCAATCGGCTTAAAAATTTTCAGGCTGGAACACTCTATCCTTATGCACCGAGGACGATATGCTGAGAGCCAAGACAAGTTGCAATCGGTTTCAAAACGTGTTGTATTTATATAATGAGCTTTAACGGGATCAGCTTTTTAGTAGCTTAAGTAGTTATGACAGTCTCATATAATTTTGACTTATCCACCATCATTAATATACCTATGACTAGGAATGTACTGAAGAGAAAAGTGACCAACTGGCTTAAGTGCCTGTCCTATGATGAGACTGAGCAACTTATGGTGTCATAAACGCGGTACACACTCACACACACTATCACACACCTCATCCCCACCTCCACTCTTCATATACACAACACAGTAACCACGTAAACAGTGTAAATCATCATATTTTTGTAATATTTTCATTCCCTTTGTTTTGTTAATTTATAATTTAACTTCTTTTAGGTTAATCTGGAACAATGTCTTTCTATGTATTTTGAATTGGGCGTTGATAGCTGCGCCACAGTATTTTAATTTTGTAGCTATCTCCGTTTTTCCTGTGTAATATGTATAACTTAAGTTGTTCCAAACAAACTTTTATTTATTTTATTTAATAACTGATTGATTGTCACTTTGTCTAGATCATCAGGTTCACAAGTCGAAGATCCACATTAGCTCTTATCTCTTTTGACTATTAAATTGACTTATATTTATATTTCTGCGTGGCTGAGTTTTGGGCTAAACACATTTGAACTTTTAGCCATCGATATGCTAAGATGTCTTTTATTTAGATATTCTATTGACTTCTATTTTTCAAAACAAGTGTATCAATTCATATAATAGCGCTCAGCTATAAGAACAGCACAGTTTTGCTTCGTCATCGATCCTTCCTGCCCCATGAATGTGTCCATTGCTTGAATGTAGTTGCTGAACTGCCAGAATTAATAGCATTGGGAGTGCTAGTGTTACGCAATTCCCCCGCAGGACATCATCCTTGAAATATAGGGAAAGATGCGTTTTTCAAAAGCGCATTCACTCTAGCTAGACTTATCCATATTTCTATTTATATTTATCATCCTCAGTCAAAACAAATGAATAAATTAAAGCTATAAGAACAGCACAGTTTCGCTTCGTCATCGCCACATCCTGTCCCTCAATATATTCCGTCCGACAAACGACACATTTACATACACTTTTAGCTTTTTCTTTGATGGATTATTATTATTTGTTATTAATCATGTTATTGGATGCTGGCTGGTGTGAAAAGAAATTACAGCTTTCGCACCAGAATTTCAAATTCAAACTTAGTACTTATTAGTTCCATGTCGAAACCAAACTGAATGAGGAACACTTGATATGCAGTTTGGTAACAGTTGTTCGTACTAAATATTTACTTAGGTAAACTATACAGGCTTTCAGACACCGGGGAATAATCTTTGATTAAAAAACTACAGGTTTCCAATGCTTTTCATTTCTTTTTAACTGATTGCTGCAGCTATTCTTTACGTTCACCTTAACTGTGTATAAAAGATGAATTCTTCATAAAAGAGGTCCATCAGGCTTCGGAACCTTTCGCAAAATGTTAATCATACACCGAAGGTGTTTTTAAACATGTATTGTCATCGCTCATTATTTTAAATTCGTAGAATTTGTCATAATTTCGGAGAAAATATTATTATGAACAGAAAAACAACTCATAAATTAATCATAATTTTACAATAGTTCAGAAAAACTATCGACTGACGCCTGTCAGTCACAGGAACACACATTTAATATTCATAAATCGACATGTCGCGTCAGACTCATAAATAAATTAGAAATTCATAAAAAAAAAAACTGGTTGGACCACCCCTAGCTTTACATGCGGTATTCATACACTCATCACGATCACTTTTATTTTCGAATACATTTATAAAACCTCCTTTTTTATGAAACGAAACCTTATTGGAACGACACACTATTCAGTATTTGAATTTTCGAACGCAACCATACCTTTGCCAATACAAAATTAATTCTCTATGAAATAAAAAATATTTTACTTTTTTTCTGTAGGTCTGTGGGCCACGTGCCATGATATCGTAATTTTACAGCCAGACGACATTTCCTCGATTTGCATTGAGATATGATTCGGAAATGACTGATCATTTATATTTTGTTTTTTTTTTTTTATATTTATGTTGTTAAATTGTATTATTGGCTATTGATATTTCTTAAATTTATTTTTATTGGTTTCTAGATTTACGACCAATTGAAATTAGAATAAAGAAAGTTTGAACAATTTGTAAGCAGTAATGTTACTGTGATTTATAGGTTGATCGGGGAATGAAATAAAATTAAAATGTGAAAATTGATAAAAAAGCAAGGCAAAGCTAAAATTTTCTTATAAAGCTAGTAAGAAATAACTTGTAAACAAAAAGAAATCCTGGTGACCACCAACTGGTTTTGTACAGCTTGATTAGCCATCGTGCTTACTGAACGCACGATGGCCAATCAAGCTGTACAAAACCAGTTTATGCGGATCTCTCATTGTATTGGAAATCAATTTACAGCGAGGTCAAGTTATACTGAAAATGTACAGCTTCATGCGCCACCGTGTGTACAATCGAGACTCCTCCATACCTCGGAAAGCATGTTAAGTCGTTGGTCCTGGTTGTCAAAGTAGATCTTTGACAGTATAGTAACTAGTCAGTGATCCGAAAGTCTGACAAGCAGTCTTACCAAGTATCGTCTTACCCAGTAACTAGGTTGTGGAGGTCAGATAGGAAGTCGCTTCATGTAAAATACTGGTATTCAGCTGCGTCCGGTTAGACTGGAAGCTGTACCCGACATAGTTGGGAAAAGGCTAGGCAGATGATGGCGGAGTAAGAACGGCACAACTTGGTCCCTAAGATTCCCGTCATAACACAGCTGCTTCATTCAAAGTCTTTAGTACTTTAGGTCCCTCATAATTCATCATATACTTAATTAAGAATGCAAATACCTTCACGATACACATAATTAAAGTGACAGCCCGCAGCCATGAATCAAAGACAAGCCATTGATGAGCAGCCGATCAAATGGAAATTTTAATCAATTTAATTGTCCTGCATCAATGGCAGCCACTTAGTAAACAGTGAGACAATTAAGTACAGTCCTTTCACGATTAATTAACCCCTGATGCAGCAATTCTACAGCAAGGTAACATAACATCACGCCTGTAATCCCCGAATGGTTAGGTAGAGGTGTAATTAATAGTACACCCCAGTAGCGAAGGGTCAATTTTTGTAAGAGGTAAGCCGGAGTAAACATCTTTAATGTTATAAGCTTTCACGGTTTACAACTAAACTTATACTGTCACTTACGGGATATCTTCCGTGAACGAACAATGAACAATCACGGAAGACATCCCGTAAGTGACATTATTTGTCTATAGAATACCGACTGTGCCATTTTTAAAAGGGAAGCCGGTAGGAATCGAGTTGTATGGAACCTTCGCCACTGGTACACCGACATTTCGGGGGCGGGCCTATTGCCATCAAATAAATCTAAACTCCGTGGCTGCTACTGAGAAATTCCTGATGGAAAAACCCAATAACACTTTGCCCGACCCTAGAAGCGAACCCAGGACTTCATGCTCAGCAGTCGCGCCTGCGATAACTAGATCAACGATGCAGTCCGCCGACAGCTACCTTAACGTTATGAGAATCAAGAATCAAGATCAATATGATAATGACAGATTTGTTAGTGACAGCAACCAGACAGCAAGACAGCCACCCAACTTGTTACCATTATCAAGTGCCTAGCCTTTTCCCAACTACAGGGTCGGCTTCGAGTCTAACCGGATGCAGTTGAATACCAGTATTTTAAATGGACCGAATGCTTGTCTAGCCTCCACAATCAAGTTAGTACTGGGTATGGGTAATACGATACCCCTTGGTAATACTGGTTGTCAGATACTCGGGACACTGACTGCCTGTAACGCTTGTCAAAGATCTACAAATGACAGCCGGG
Organism: Noctua janthina; assembly: GCA_963576755.1. Taxonomy (NCBI): domain Eukaryota; kingdom Metazoa; phylum Arthropoda; class Insecta; order Lepidoptera; family Noctuidae; genus Noctua; species Noctua janthina. The sequence goes on along the minus strand of OY755068.1, from coordinate 8,626,323 downwards.
ACACACGGCTTAACGTGCTTTCCGAGGCACGGAAAAAACTCGGTATGTAATGGGTGGCGGTCACCCATCCACGGACTGACTTGGCAAATGTTCCTTAACGTTGAAGATCGGCTGTTATTATTTAGCAGTGAGCTCCTCAAACCTTAGTACTAAAGAAAGGTTTCTGATATTTGGGGATAAATTTTTAGTCACTACACTCATGAATGTGGTTTTCTTGAAATATTTATGTCCATGAAAAAATATCCGTTAAAAATTACAAAGAAATAAAAACTCTAACACCAGGTTAGGCACTAACCACACAAAAAAGAAGAAGAAGAAAGAAATAATTGAAGAAAATAGGAAAATTTTCAAATAAAAACCTGAAATATGCTTTTAATCGATAACTTTGAACAAATAAACCGACCAAATGGGCCTTTAATGAATGCAGACAAGTCACACTATTACGCCACAATATAAATTCGGTGAATTTCAAGTTATTCATTACGAAAAAAAAAAAAACATTTTTTTTTTAATTTTCTTTTCCACACCTCTAGGAACTCGATGAAAAAGTCCCATGAAATCCGACCACAGTAAATTCCGTTCCACCTTTTTGTCTAATTGCACTCGACATTATAGTAAATATTTAAACACAACTACGTACATTTTATAGGCACTATATCACGCTGGCCATCAAGGATATATGCCTTATAAAAATAAAATGTAAGGAGGCGTTATATCCACATTGTTTAACGCACTCTTTTACACGGTCCCTGTGGAATATGTTACATTCCTCTGTGTACAGAAAAGGCTTATTAATTTCGGTATTAAAACACTCTCCTGTTGGGTAAATAGTAACAAAAGAAAAATAAAATTGTGACGGCAATTTAATTACCTTTTAGTTGAAGGGAGTGATTACACTAATAGACGTGGAATCGGTTAGAGCCGCTCACAATGTCCTTGCAATAAAAGTGAGTGAATAGTCCGACGTGGTGTCGAATCGTAGCTTCCGTCCGAATAATGTCTTTCCGCTGCAGTTATTGTACAGACTTAAAACTTTTTCTGACGGTGTGGTCTCCAGATAATATTTTAAAATTTAATTTAACTAAAAATGAAACATAATTTTAACATGAACTCATATTATTGGGTGCAATAAAATTTATATAATCAATAAACCTGCCGTCCTTATTCACTTAATTCCTTCTTTATTCACTACAACAACAACAAAATTACAAACGAAAGAAAAAATAACTCAATTTAGCACACCATAAACAACACATTACTTAAAGAATACCTCTCCAATTATCTATGGTCTATCAATGTTGCGGGTGCGTTCGGAATCCACTACCGGTGCGGGGCGTTGTAGGCTTTTAGCTAAAAATGCGCCGGTTCTGAGGGCATCCCTCCTATGTTAATGGTCACTGGTAGATTCCTGTGCGTACGGCAAACGCTAATTTAAACTGGATGCTACGCTGTACAGGGGAACAGCATTGTGGTTGGTTATTTTGCAAGAATTCTTTTAGGGGGTTTTCCTATTTTGTTCTCTTCTCGTCACGATCTTATTCGTATTTAAGAAGCTGGTCAAGCAACATTATTTATCTGTCGGAAGCAAAACCATTAAATTATACTGTCGGAAGGAACAATTTATGTCAAAATAATAATTTTACGAAGAAGAATAGAAGACGACATCAAAACAATCCGCAACTGAAACTTATTAAAACTAAAAAAAGAAAACGGTCAAATTAAAAACGACATCCAAAAACTACTAAAGCACACAACGTATGTACTTAAAAAATCCATACAAAAAAAAACTCTGTAAAATCTTGTCTATTAACGCACCAGCATCCAACCTCTCCTGTGCATATACACGTCAATATTTTATTTATCGATGGTCGGTATCTGCGATATCGACTCTTCGATACGGCGGTGCCAGCCAGGTAAATGAGGCCCCGAGACACCTCCGCTGCCCCCTGTGCAACGTGATTTACGGACTACTCCCACTAAGCCCACGGCTGAATAAAAGTATTCATTATCTAAAGCACTAGACTTAAAAGTGCGCGGTTTAGATTAATTTAATCTTGCGGGTACTTGAAGGATTTGTGAGCTTGGTAGCCAGCTTTCGAAGTGAAATTATTTAATGAAAATTGGCATCTTCATTTACAATTACTATTATCTGATAGGTACAAAGTGAAGAAAAATAATATAAAAGACTTTTTCTAATAATACTCGGGTTTTCGTTTTATTGAAACACTTTTTGGAGATCCTGGGTTCAATATTTTAATAACAAATGGCACAATAGAGTTAGCAACATAAAAGAAAAGAAGCATTTTAAGATTCTATCAGAACCGGAACGAACCCTAACAAATACAGTTCATTATCTACCTGTCTCTGGTGTCCAGAGCAGTGTCCATAATTTGCCCGTACCAGCTTAATCGAACCCTCAAATACCTTTATCCACCCCTAAATAGACTGATCTCTACACCTACAGGCTTCTATCGTCGTTGAAGTTCTAACACCATGTAAGTCCTTTTAGGCTGATTTACATTTTGATGTTTGATGCCGTTTGCTAGAAATCGGAAGACGTGTTGTTTCAGCCAATTATAAGCAAAGTCTATCTAATTTGAAATGCACAAAAATCAAAAAAAAAAAACCGATTTCAAAAACACAAAAAATCTGCGTATCCCCTCAGAACATACAGGTGTGATGTTATGTTATGGTGTTGTGTCAACAATAAACATCCAAGCGATAGCAGCAATCACGACAGATTTGCTGTCTATTATTGAAGAGTTCATTGATATCTCCGAAGACCAGCATCAGATCTTCACCAAATTTAAACGGAACCACCGCGGAATAATATTCGTCCAAACAAAAGAAGAATTATCAAAATCGGTTCACAATTGGCGAAGAAAACGCTGAAAAAAAGAAAATTCAGACGAATTGGTAACCTCCTCCTTTTGGAAGTTGATTAAAAATGGTATTGTACCATTACATAGTATAATTTTTTATGCAGTTTTTTCAATCTCCTGTAAAGTTGCTATTTTTGATTTACGCGATGTTAGAACCTCAAAGACGCTATATAATCCACAACCCAGCATCTTCAAGACTCCAAACTCCAAGGCAAATCTCCCCAATATATCGATCAGCCCACAATAATCTCGTCACCACATTCGTCCATGTTCGGTTTGCACCCAGCTCTATGTAAATGTAAATGCGCGGAGATCTATGCGCGCGCGCCGGTGCCGCAGATTTATTGCATAATTGACTTCCGGCGGGAGAGCCGCCATCGCGCCGTCATGACAACCGAGTACCGGCACACTTATGAATTGCCTCACAGTTATATTGGTAGTCTTTAGATTTTTTCAAGGTTTCCTAGTTAGTTGATGGATCTACTTCAAGGGACTTCAGACGTAGAAGTTTCTTGTATTTTCGGGTGGTAACCTTCAAAGGCACCCGGGTGTAGGTGGTAAGATTGAGGAGTGCGGGGTTCTTACCTTACGCAAACGACCCCGTTCACCATCAGCATATGGGGGCCCGTTAGCTCTTAAAAGACTGACCCGGAACATTATCTTTGAAACACCTGTTAGGGCATCTCTGGTACATCTCTGGTACATCTCTGGGGAGACCCCTGAGCCGTTTACGATTCTAAAAATCAACTGTTTTCACAGGCTCTGTAACGGAAAAGCTTTATTAGTTACATCGACCTAATACCTACGTAGGTATTAGGTCGATTTTCTGTTAATCAATCCCAAGACAAATTTAATGATTTATTCAAAAATAATAAGTAAGGAGTTATTCTCCGCTGATCGGAGTTTCTTTTTAGAAGATCAGTAATTCCGGAAAGGTTGCCTCTACAAATACGACTATAAAGTCAGACAGCCCTTCTTCTGTGCCATAATCGGGTACTTACCAGGTAGGTCCTTACGATAATTTTCTTAAATCACAGGTCCCTTTTATAAGAATTTCCCTCGTCTCGCCTAGTTCCCTCCCAGCAGACATGCGTACACGCAAGTGCCGTAAGTTCATAACAGCACCCGACAGGTTGATAGGTCGTCGCTCACGTTATGAGCTGCACTATAACACTTTCTCTCAAGTGACACGAGACTTGTTACTTGGAACTAGGCTTTCATTTCCCATATTAGCATGCGTGTGGTTTAGTAACAAGCAAATATTTCATCTAAAATGTATCTGAGGTGTAAGCAAAGCCGCGACTGATGAGCATGAGGCCCCGGGTTCAATACCCGGGTCGGGCAAATTGTTATTGGGTTTTTACATCAGCCACGGAGCCACGGAGACTGGATTTGTGCCCGGTCGATGGCAATAGGCTCGCCCCCTATTAGATGGGACTTCAAACATAACTGGCGTAATGTAGGTGTGCTATTAGATACACCTTTGCCCAACCCTTCAGGGATTACCGGCGTGATGTTATGTTATATGTGTAAGCAAGATACTCCTTCAAAGTTATGAAAATCTGGTTTAGCTTCGTTATAAACTATCGCTAGTGTGTGTAAAATTGAACCATTTTTAACTGATCATCATCTGCCTAGCCTTTTCCCAACTATGTTGGGGTCGGCTTCCAGTATAATCGGATGCAGTTGAATACCAGTATTTTACATGGAGCGACTGCTTATCTGGCCTCTACAACCCAGTTAGTACTAGGTAATACTATACCCCTTGGTAAGACTGGTTGTCAGATTTTTTGGGCCACTGAGTACCTAACGACTGTCAAAGATCTACAAATGACACCCGGCACCAACGGCTTAACGTGCTTTCCGAGGCACGGAGGAAACTCGGTATGTAATGGGTGGTCACCCATCCACAGACCAACCTAGGCAAGCACGGCTTAACCTAAAGATCGACCCGAGTGGCTGTTATTATTTAGCCACGAGCTCCTCATATCCTTAACCATTTTTAACTAACTTTGAAGGACAAAAGGTTCCTTATTGCGCCTCTTTGTACTTTCTTATTTGCTGGCTGCTAATAATTTTCCAAATGGTTTGCTAAAATAAGTAGATATTATTCATTCTGGAATACTAACTGTATTAATGTTAATTAATTGCATCAGTTGATTAGATGGAGAATCATAGACGACTCTTCCCCGGAGTATATGTGTGCTGTTGTTCCACAAATGAAGGGACACCACATCGTCTCCTACCTGTCCTGTTGCCTGTACATTACACGAGTTGATGGACGATACTGATAGTGCCAAACTCGTCGCCAAATGAGTTGATTAAATATAGGTTGCCATCGACATGTTAAAAAGAGTACCTATCAGTACCTACGTAATTACTTCAATTGCTATGTCTAAAATCCAAAGACATACTTAACTATTTACCCCACTCCACGTTTATATACAAATTACCGTTTTTTCGTACATACGCTCAGTACATAGTGCGTACAATGGCTTGACGTCGGCGCGTACGCAGCGGGTGTCGCCACAAAGAGCACGCGACGACATACGACAGGCTACTGGGAGACCAACCTCTATGTATATTATGGGCTGTATAGAACCTTTACCAATACCATGTAATAAAACCGTAAAAAAAGACAGCTATCATATCGATAGTTGCAAACTGGCGGGAATATGAATACATTTTGACAGTAATTTGTCTATGGTTGTAGGGATCTATTTTCGCTAATACGTAAAGTTTTAATCACAATATATTCATGGTGCATGCACAATGGTTCAACTCGTACCGTCGGCGTCGTACGCAGCGGGTGTCGCCACAAAGCGTTGTCGCGACGACAGCCGACAGGCTACCGAGAGCCGACACAGACTATGAATACTTAGTACCTATAGGGTATTATAGCACTTTGTTTGTGCGCCGCCCGGCACTAGATTTTTAATATAGGCTATGTTTCTTTGGTGTAATTGTATTGCATGGTTTAGGCGCAAGTGTGCATTCTATCAGACCTTGATGAACTTTGATAAAGTGCAGCATGGTTCTTTTGATTCTTGAATGACATCGTCAGGAGGCCGCTGTTGGTAAACATTTGTGAAATTATTTAAGGAAATTGTAGTAAAAAAACAAGATGGCGGCGTTAATTTCGACTATGGCCACACTATAAACAAAATATTGAATATTGTTGTATTATATTCTTTATTTATATTTTTACAAATCATTTACATTTTTATGATATTCCTTAGAAAAAAAAAATATAATAAACATTTAAAAATATAAAAAATTGTGTCACTGTTTCAGGGCACCAGGTGAATATTAGAGATCAATAATTAATGTCGCATTACACAAATGGCGTAAAAATAATTGTTAATTTCGAAAAAAATTAGACAAGGCATCACACATTTCATTATCCTTTTCAAATTCCTTAACACATTACACTCCCGACCACAAAAAATACACACTTACAAATCCACTAACTGATTTAAAAAAAAACACAACAAGTACCAACATACAAACACTAAACGACCAAAAAGGCCGGCCCACACCGCGCGCCGTATATTGTTCAACAAACCCATCTTATCAGATCGAACACATTTGATACCTCCTCATTCACGAGCCGACATCAATCCGATCAGTAATCTAAATGAGATTGACGCTCAATCAAACTACAATTAATTAGGGAGCACACAATGCTAACCGGTGGGCTGTATGTTGAATGACGAAGAACGGGACATTCGCGACGATATTAAAAACTGACCGGCTGTTATCTATGGTGATCTGGATGAGATCGGATCTGTCAAACGATAATTAATTAGGGAATATACTAGGCATCGTGTTTGCTGTGGCGTGATGGTGGGAATCGCGAAGGACCTATTAACGATAAAACTTGAAATTACTCAAACAATAAAATTGATGATTAGATTGTCAACGAATTGGATAAAAACCACATATTAGAGCCAAGATGATGTTCTCAATAACAAAGCGTGGGATATTGGCAAAGATAAAGTCATAAGAAAGTCTATTGAATGATAAAGCCCGGGATATTTTAGATCAAAATATAATTAAAACGTGACTGTCTGATGGCCTGAACACTGATAATATGATATGTGTCAAAAAGTAAACCGAAATAAAGACAAAATGACAAAAATGAGGGAAATGACAAAATAGAAATGATCATAATAATCTAAACCTACCCTAAATTGCACGTTAAAGTTTGAACAGAACATTGAGTTCAACTACAACAACTAACACAACACACAACAAAAACAACTTCTTAAACTTACGAAAAGATTGATGATTACAATCAAAACCCAATTAATTAGTAAAACTACACAATGTAGCAACTTCAGGCCGAAGACGAACCGCCGCCAGTGTAAACAGATCGGGCCATTCAGAAATACTTTAGTGTATCACTCGCAATCAGAATGAGTCTCACCAGTCACCATTGATGGTGCAAGAAATATTAGGTCAATAAATCATGATGAAACCATCACGTTTTATTCAGCTAAATTACTTTGGAAAAGTCTAAAATAATCTAACTTTTACGTAGACAGGAATTGACTGAAAATATCCTGAAAGAGACTAGTCTTCTAGTAAGAAATAAAGATTTATTATAACGCCATTTTGAACAGCTAAGCAAAAACCGAAATTAGTTCTTAATTTTTTAGGAGTGTCCTGAACCGAATGAATTTTCGTAGTTTGCCCAATTCTTTTACCATATTTTCAGTGCTTTTCAATCAATTCTGCAAAAAAAAAATTAAAAAACAGTAATCGCACAATAATTTTAACATAATTTATATCACATTGCCATTGCTCAAGAGACGATGCTGAAAATCAGCACTCGTCATAGATACACAGAAAGTTTCACAATATCGAAAATCGGTACCCATATTGAGTTGGTATCGATACTATTTAAAATCGGCAAAACATATTATGAATGGTGCGACGTACCTATCAGCTAATCAGCGGCGGTCAGTATCGGGCATCGGCTATCGCGCTCGCATAAAGATTCAGCGGATAGCCGCCGTATCTCAGATGATAGCTGAGATAAATGGAAGCGCGCGCAGCCGAAATACGGCCGGGGATTGAACAAAAAGGCGTGTGCTCAGGATGGTCATATGCGAGGTGAGGCATTCAAAAATGGTTTAAGGGTTTTGGCCAGATTTTCTTCTTGAAAGGTCTGGTTTAGTAAGCAAGACGTTGATGCCGATTATATAAATAAAGTCTGAACTCAGAATACCTAACAATTAATTTGCTTGTTATTTTATAGCTTTGAGTAAAATTGTGAGTTCTTGAAGAAAGCTGGTGTTCCTTGCCTCAGATTTGATCCATTACTGCTGCAGGATCTGTCAACAATTACACGACACTAATCCTGTGCTCTGCTCGTTTGGTATAAGTATTCTACTCTTTGGTTCTGACTTTTGCATTCAGCCAGTCCATCCCAGCTTAGCAAGTGATAAAGAGAGCTCACCTATGTGTAAGTTAGTAACCGTTAAGTGGAACCATTTCAAAAATTTGGCTTGCCAGAGAATGTTTGATGTCAGAAGCGTGTTACAGCATGCATGATGCAGCCAATGTAATTTTGTGGGTCGACAGCGGGAAACGGTAAATTATGGTGAAATTCATCAATGAATTTGAACGCGATCAGCACAATAAACTGTATTCAACAGCTGTCAAAATCATTATCGCAACGGAAACTTGACACTGACAGTTGTGACAGAATAGTCGACATTGACACCAGAGACCATAAAAATAGACGCTAAAAGCTCTTGAACGCGCCCTTAAAAAATAAAATACCTGGAAAATATTTCAATGCTCAATGTTCCCTCTCTCAGAGCACCATCCCGGCGGTGTCCTTAAAGGCTAGTGTGACACTGTTATTTAGTATCGAACCGGTAGCACACGCCTGTCGCGGCGGATATAAATACAAGCTAAATCTGACGACAAACTGCAAGGACCAGGGATAAAAATGTTTCGGACAAGATTATGTTATCGTGGTTATTATAGCGTTGTGTGTAAGGGTTTTTGAGGTCTAATGGCGTGATTATTTTCGTAAGGTGTTAATGGCTAAGATAACATCACTTCTTCATAAATGATGCATCTCGTCTGATCTTCATCATTTGGATCATCACTGATCACGTTTTATAAGCCACTCTCACGCAAATGTAATAATTGCTCCATCAAACGCACATAACTCAAACCTCGCTACCGTTTTATAAAATTGTATAAAAATGTTTTGGCATGTATTTATATCTATGGATGATACTAATTGTGCTTATTGCAAACAATTTAACTTAAACGCTATAATTGATAATTGTATTATCGACTCAAAAATCGATCGTATTTTATGGGACTTAAACATAACTGGCGAAATGTGGGTGTACTATTAGATACACCTCTCTCTAACCCTTCGAGGATTACAGGCGTGATGTGATATATATTGTTCAAGAAAGTAGTCATGTGTGAAGTATTCTCATAAGTATGTAACAAAAAGTTCATGTCCATGTTATAATTTAATGGATGACTAGTTACGCCTATTACTTCTCTGAACTATTTAGCCTGAAGGGATCGGCTGATCATATGATTTATAGCACTACGTAATAGTTCATGCGAAGGGGAGATAGCAGCCTTGTAAAGCTGGTCATTGTTGGCAATACCAAGGAAGTAGCTTCTTTTACTTGGAAAAGAAGCTACTTCCTCAAGCAAATGCCCGCAGGCTGGCAACTTTGGACCGGCATCGATGGAGGCAGATTGTCCGTTTAAAGGGGTCCAGTGACCACGATCCTCAGTAATGAGGGACGGATTGAAGAAGAAGAATAGTTCATATTATGACATTTGTTGAGCATAAATCATTCTTAAATGTAATCCTTTTTTATCAGCTTAAAATGTTCCCATTGGTGGGACAAAGGCCTTGTCTCTGTAAGAAGGAATGGACCGTTATCCTTCACTCATGCCGCAAGCGGCTAGTGGGTATTACATGTCTTCAAAATGGTTCTGGGACATGCCAGTTACCTCACGATTTTTGTTTGTCTTCGCGATTTTGTGTTGTAAATTAGCGTTAGCAGTGATAGCCTAGTGGTATGACCGTCGGACTGCCTAGTCATAGGTTTCAAGTTCGAACCCAACACACGCACCTCTAATTTTTCAGATTCATGTGCGTATTGTATAATTATCATTTGGTGCGGTAAAGGAAAATAATTTGGGGAAACCAGCATGCCTGAGAGGTATTTCTCGAGGGCATGTAAAGTTAAGATAGAGACCCATGGGTGGCATAAAAACTGACACCAGGTTAGGCACTAACCACACGATAAAGAAAACAGAGTTGTAAACTGTAATACTCATAGCTTCCAAATAATTCTGCCGTTTACGTTCATTCATTCTACACAGCAGCTTACAAACAAATGAACAATGAGTTTAAAAATACCGTTTTAAGTATTTCGAATAAAAATCCAAAAAGTATTGTTTTAATTTCGACTTCCCCAACAAATTAAAGTTAGGTATGTACTTCAAACCGTTCCAGTCGAGTAATCTGACTACATTTTATTGCTGCTTTTATTTTAGCACAAAACTGAACGAAGCTTTAAAGCTCATATTGTACAAGGCAACAAAAACCAGCCATTTATACCATTTCGGACCTTGCTTACCGAAAATACAGTAGAATGTTGCTTGTACAGAAAATCAGAAGGACTTTTAGAGCCCCAACGGTTTACAAATTAAGGACTCTAATGGGGTATTTAAAAAAATGTTTAATTGCATTGCGAAAGAATAGTGTGGACTACAGTTTTGTATTTCGAACTATTATTTTAGTACTTTCATAGAATGTTGTATTACGGTAAAAAGTTTCCCTTTCTTAACGAGTAGGCCTTCGCTAAATACGATTCGACTCTAAAGGTTCGGTCATATCTGCAGTGCAGATTTTGACAGATGTTTCAGTAAATTATCTGTCAGAGTCCGCCGCGCTCCGCGGTTCGAAACCGCATACTCTATCGATTTGACCAAACCTTAATTCCCCCACTCTGTCATATGTACGTATACGCTGCGTTAACGTGACGTAAGAGTGGTGTCAACGCCACATTTATTTCGACAGTCACGTATACGCGATGTTACCTCAACGTTTACGCACAGCCAGTCAATGCCAGGGGTGGTTAGATTTCCCTTTGGAACAATGACTATGCGACGCACGCCAACGTTCACTCGGCGCCGTCGCAGCGTACACGCAAAGTTGACCAACCTAACGCGGTAGTCGGCGGTAGATGTAAAGGTATGTATCGGTGCATAGAATCCCCTACTGTCATCATCTGCCTACGCCTAGCCTTTTCCCAACTATGTTGGGGTCGGCTTCCATTCTAACGGGATGCCGCTGAATACCATTATTTTACATGGAGCGACTGCCTATCTGACCCCCTTGATAAGACTGGTTGTAAGGCTCTCGGGCCACTGACTCAGGTAGTCAGTAACGATTGTCAAAGAGAGTGGAAACTCGGTATGAAACCCATCCACAGACCAACCTAGGCAGGCGAGGCTTAACCTGAAGATTGATCCGAGTCGCTGTTATTATTTATCCACGAGCTCCTCACTGTTAGCAACTGTAGTAAGTTAAAAATTCAGAAAATTAAGTTAATGAGGCACATCACCTGAGCTCCCATCGTCTGTCTCCCCAGTCCGTGATCAATGATCGCTGATCGTACAGGAAGGGACAGCGGGAACAAAAAGGTGCCGATCCGATCTATACTTATTTGTAGCGGGAAGCTAACCCGCTCTCTGCCGCCGCTGATTGTTCCTTATCTAGCGCGGGCGACTTTAATTCGAAATAACAAGGGTTACATATGTTTAAGTAGATGTTAATAGGTGGAATTTTTGTTTGTGTTTCGCAGTGATTAAGATTTTTAGGGATTTTGTTCGTGTTTTTTACATAAATCTAGTAAGTATGAGGCCATGCATTTCTACCATATCCTGCAAAGATGTGAATTAACAAAGTTGAACTCATCAGTTTTCAAGTCAAAAGTATTCTGACAAAAAAAAATTCCTTGGTTCCTTACATTTCTTGAATTTTATATTTTCTGCTACCCTATTTACCTTAGCTTAAGAAACTCACATCCTAGATCCGCATTGTCAATTTGCGTAAATAAATAAAATGTGCTTTTTTATAGAATAAAGCACTCACAAGTTTATCAAAAACACATTAGCAGTTGTAGCACCAAATTTTACAATTATTTATATGAACAAAAACACTTAACACTACACACACAAACCATTCCCAATTACTTACCAACGCACATAAATTAATCACAACCAATAGCAGAACACACCTACTTAATCAGCTGCTAAGTATTAATCCCCGATTAAAGCCATTAGCACTGAAATGTGGAATATTTTGTCCAAATAGAGCCCAGCGGGTCAAAGGATAGTGCCTGGCCAATAAATCATGGAATGCTTGGAATAGTCCTCGGCAGTCGTGCCCTGCTAAGTAATTAGCGATAGAACTAATTAAACCTCGGTTTGGTTGGCGAAGGGAAGGTTGCACTGGTTTCAACTGAGATCGAAGATTGTTGTGTGCGGTGCGATTGTATTGAGATTCGTGGGTTGTGTGATTAAATATTTAATTTGTTTTTTTTTTTTTGGATATTCAATTTACTTTAAGGATATAATTTGGTATATAACTTTTGATGCTGTCTAGTTTTTATAAAAATGTAATCTCTTTTTAGTATGATTTTAAGTCCTTCCATTTTAAATAAACTAAACACTTCTTCTTGTGTTTTCAGCACCAACTTTATTCTAAGACGAAAAATATAAACACGGTCATTAGTTATACTGAAACTTGACAAAAATCTGAAATTTTATAATCATCCGCAACATACGTCTAGTCGCCAGTCGTATTTTTTTGTTATTAACACTAAACTATTTTGTTTATGTAAAAATAATCTTTAAGGTAGATTTCCCGCGTTGTATTTTGGGATGCTGAACTAGATTATTTTTCCTTTGTGTATTTGTTATCCCTAATTATTAAAATTATTTATTCTGACTCAAGGAAAGCTGTTTAAGTAAATTGAACTTATCTTTGTAACAGCTTCTCAACAATTTCAGAACTAAATAAATGAACCGACTCTACATTCTACTTCGAACCTCTCTGCCTTCATTATAGGGTTGAAATCCAACTGTAATCAAGAAATTAACTTAGGGGTTAGATAAAATGTTCCATAAAAGGCATACAAATGTCGCAGGAACTATAATGTCGGTCTAAAGTACTGTATCGGACGGTCGTAGTCGAAATGTTAGCGGAACTAACTCGACTAATAGATACGGACTTGCTAGTGCCATATCTACCTTCATTTATAGCTGCGATTAGCCTACGGGTATTTTTAAGCAATAATTTGAATATCTTCCTGTTCAGCTTTTCTGCAACGATTCCTATACCCTGCCTCAGGTCCGGCAAAGTGTTGTTGGGTTTTTTCCATCAGTAGCGTGGTGCCGGTTGATGGGAAAAAGGTCACCCCTTATTACAAGGGCTTTAAACATAACTGGCTAAGTGTTAGTGTACCTCCTATAGATGTACCTCTGCCTAACACTGAAAATTACAGGCGTGGTGTTATTTATTGTGTTATTTCATGATTTTAGTTACCTTTTCCTGAGTTCTGTTTCATTATTCCATTGAGTAGAACCCTTCTCTCGGAAAATAAGTGGTTTCATTAAGAATTTCACTCTCACACATGCGTGTTAGAGTATTATAGGGACATTTAACTCGACACAAAGGCACAAAATTACAATTGGAATTTCTATCAACCATTTATGCCTCCCATCATCAACTATTCGTGCGCGCCCTTCTCCCACGCAAATACTATACGAACCTTTAAAAAACTGACCTCATTTCCTGTCAAGACCTATGAATCAACTGGCAGCTTACTGCTTACACTTATAAAAAAAAGTAAAAAGCTATTTATGTATAAGGAGTTACATATTCAAATCGTGGCGCGATTAGCGTCCAAGATGGCGACGCGGCCGATTTTTGTCCGGTGATACAAAATTTCAATTTCCTGTTTTAGTTATCGCACCTCAGTGATCTAAGTTTGACAAATAAGTTCATTTTGACGAGTCGCCCGGTGACGGAGCGGGTGATTTATCATTTTAAATGATCGTATCCAGTAGCTGCCATACTGGAAATCCGATAAAATGTCGAGTATCACGAATGGACAGTCACTATCTTTTTGTTGTGGGTTAAGCATACGCTTATTCAGTTAAAAATTGGTCCTTTATATCTACAATGATGTCTTAACAATATTTCTTCCAATGCGAGCTTATCAATCTTCGTCAAGCTGTGACATTTTGGACCATGAATAAAAACTTATGAGTTCCCAAACAGATCTTAAAAATTTAACGATCACTGAATCCGTCTACCACCATAGCAAACAAAAGATACTTTAACTTCAGTTTCGTCTTTAGACGTAGCTTGTGCTTCAATAGTATTTACTTTTAACATCTGTTATTTTCTTTAAAGGCGCAATTTGTAGTCTAAAGTCTACCATTACGGCACCAAACACTACGTTTTGCATCTCAACGTTATGCCACTGTAACTTTACGTCTCAAAGCGTCCCAATGACATTACGAAAACAGTCAGGAGCGCGCTCTGACGTGCAACAAGTCATTTCCCTTCGGCGAAGCAACAAAAGCGAGCCACCGACTCCCCAACCACTATTACCGTCATGGGGTTACTTAAAATTCAAATAAAGCGAAAAAGCCGCCTTTACTTGGTCGGGCAGCGTCGAAATAGCGAAATAATTGCGACGTTGGCTCTTAAATCTGTGAGCGCGTCATTTGTTTATTAAGGGTCCGAGCCGCAGGGCCTTTTAGCATAAATACTGTGGCAGCAGTAGACAGTCGACCGCGCCTACATAAACTGAGAGAACAGACCTAAACTAAGTTTATGCGAGTTACAAGTGGACCGACGACGTTGTCGGAAGCGTTCACCGAAATGAAGTGGTAGAAGGATGGTGTTTGTGCGTGTTCTGCGTAATTTGCAATTGTTTTAAAAAGCCAGAGAGCTACTCTTACATCTGTTTTCGAGGATACAGTAGTCGACTGGTTTGTTATTAATGACTATGAGTTTCTTTGAAAACGGTTATAAACTACATGATTGATTTGTTTAGACCTGAGATTTTTTAATAGGATAGGCCAACAAGTAAATATTCTCTAACAATATTTGCTAAATATAATCATGAATGAATATATTATCTTCTTGTACAATTTTAATAATAGTGAGTGAAGATCAGCGGATTATGAAAAGAGTTAAATCATGGGGACCTTTTGGGGATGATTTACAGCACAAAGTAAATGGCATAATTGTTTATCACCATAAAGGAAAATGCTCAGAAACAAAAAGAAATCACTGCCTCGACGCAAGTCGGCGGTACCAGGCGGACATACGCGTAGAGTAGTGGCCGGTGCGGCGCTGTCATCGCGTGCGCGCGCACACATAAATCCGACGACGACATTCTTTGCGGCCACCGCCGCCGCCGATATGCGCTCCTGGTACACACAGCGACGGAACGGAGTTTGGTTTTGAAATTGTTACATTATGGTAGCTTCATAAAGGCATCTGTAACAAGGAAAACGCACCATATACAGTAGTTTATCAGGTATCTTGATAATACATATTTACTTGTACATGGACTCACATGATTCTGGTTCCGAACACCAAACAACGTACATGTAGTTTGGTCCTTACAGTCAAATTAGTTAGGTTATTGAAATATTACGATGATGTAATTCGTATGATAATGATGACTCAGTTTGTGCTCTCCTTACGTTAATACATAAGTTCGTCTTAAAATTCAAACGCCTTCAAAGAATCCCACTTACCCTTTGAGCGTCACGATATTAATATTGAATCGTGTTATAAATTTATATCGTTTAATAATCACCAAATGAGCGGTTGGCGTAATAATATAAATCTGTGGGCCCGCGCAAGTTGCAGTAACAATCAAATTTAATGTGCATCACTATGTGATGCGCGAGGGCACCCACGCTTCGCCCACGGTGCGTACGGTGACCATGCTTATTGAATAGCAATAATGTGAATTTATTAAGATGATGCATACGTGCGAGAGGAGCAGACAAAAGGGCATCAATAACTAAAGGCTCATACACACGGGCTGTCTTTAATTCTTTCGCAAATGTCCTGAATTCCAAACATTCGTCTACATTGCAAATCAGATAATTTAACGAATCACAAGTTATGCCTTCAATTGAAACATATCACCAGTCAAGATTAGGTAAACCGCTCACAACTTAAGAAAAAGAACTACTAACTGATGATGGCTCTTGATGATGAAGACGAAACCAAAATCTGTCCAAATACGGCAAGGGAGTGGGTAGATATTTTCATAAAAGTAAAACATTTGGAAATACCGTAGCCTTGCTTGTTCTTTTCCAACCTGATGAGAAAAATTTATCATGCTACAGCCCTTGTATGTCAAACCAACGGCGGGACTTATCCCACAACAACTTGTCGGGTACTACCCCTAACATCCCAGGCACGATTTTTCCAGCCAATCAATAAAACGATCGGGCAGCGAACGAAACAATCGTAGTTATTTAATATCTTGCAGTTTCGCAGTCTATGACCTTACTACGTAAATGAATTAGAAATATGAATGACTAATCAACATGGTTAGGATGCACTGTAGCTGTATTCAGTCCATCATCTTGTTCTTTACAGTTTTAGAGAAACCTTTTCGGCGTTTACTACAGTTTTCTTTTCAGGTTTTTTTTTATTGACAGTCTCTGAAAATGGCTTCGGAACACCGGGGTCTAGCAACACTATTGCTTCAACAGCAGCTTTAATAGACAGATCTACTGTGACAGAAGGTGTTAGGATATTCCATTCTACTTCTTCTTCATTCGTTCTTTTCTTCTCGGGGGTGCAAACTTAACTTTTTACACTTGCATCTGTGGATACTTCTCTTTAAGTGATCATCACAACCACAAATCGAACGAAGGGGATATCATTAATTGTCACTGTAGTATACGTCTGTATCTGGTGACAACAGTCAATTAAAATACTAATGTAGTTTTAGCTTAGCTGGGAGCTTGGTAAATTTTTTGCTGATTGAATATCTAATTTCATAAACCAGCCTTAGCTGGTAGCTTACCTTAGTACTTTATTATAAACCTTCACCATCATCCAATACTGGATATAAGTCTTTATTTTCTGGTGTACATTCCCTCACTCCTTGCCACCTACTTCTTACCACCTTACGGAAAAATACCATTGCCATAAAACCTTGAAAACTGTACAATGTTTACGGTCCACTAAGAGTGGAATAAAAAAATAGAGCATCTATTATTTTTAGTAGTTTCAACAATTCTGTCAATGTTTACTAACCTAATCACTTACTACGTCTTACACACAATCAACTTACTGCAGGTTTCATTCAGAACTTATTGCACATTTCGCACATTCCATTGTTTCTAGTTGTTTCTGATGAAGATTGACGTTGATGACACTTGCCAAGGAATTACTCACGAAGATGGATGGCTATAGGTACCTGTTAGGGTACCGCTAGATACTAAGAACGGTGCTAGGAAGTACAAAATGAAAGGTAGATCAGAGAACTCCTCAATGAGAAAACTTCCTGTAATTTTTGCATACAATCAAAAGTCTACGATGCCAAATAATAGAAGAATTACAACAGACTGGAAGAATAACGCACGTAATTATAATTTCATAACGCATTCGTTATGAAATTGTAATTACTTGCTTGAAATGAATTAGTTATGAAATAACATCAAACCGATTTTGGGTTAAGCTCGCTCTTTGCAGGTACATTTTAAAGCTGAAATCTTTTAACAATACCTTTGTAATTTTGTGTACAATAAAGAATATGGTTTTAAAATGTTCTATAAACATATCTTGTAACGTCTCCTTTTGTTTACCTACTTACTGTTTTTAAGGGTACATCGTCAGTTTTGTGACAAGATGTTGGATGTCTTTATTTCAGGGACAAAGTTAGTCTTCCAATCTCTTTCTTTACCGTGTGGTTAGTGCCTAACCTGGTCTCAGAGTTTTTATGCCTCCCATGGGCCTCATACTATTCATGCCGTCGAGAAATATCACTCAGGCATGCTAGTTTGGTTTCCTCACAATGTTTTTCCTTCACCGAACCAAGTGATAATTATGCGCACATGAATCCGAAAAATCAGAGGTCTATGCTTCAAACTCGAGACTTGGCAGTCCGACGGTCACACCTCAAGGCTATCACTACCTTGTCTTCCTATAATGCAAGAACAAAGCAATACTGCTTTTTGGAAGAAATAGTCAGCTTGGTGGTACTTACCGAGCAAATTCCAAATTCCAAAAGTGACAATACCAATGCTAGACTGGAAAGTTTAAATTTTATTATTCTGTGCCCGAACACCTTACTTCAGCATTTGGTACCAAGTAAAGCGCATGAAAAAAGCGTAAAAACTAACAAATAGCATCGTAAGAAGGCTTTCGATGCGTTCTAAGAATGAACTGAAGTGTTTTATGACAAACTGATGTCGGTACAAAACTTTAAACATTTGTATGTTGCCGTTACTTATTCATAAATAAATACTGGGGACTGCAAAGGGTTTTCACAATATTCTATGTTAGTATTTAGGTATGTTTTGCATCTTGAAGTTTAGAAGGTAAGATGGAGACAAACTGTGATGGCCGCAGACTTTGACATCATTCCAGTGGATCTGACTACTGCTGGTTTTCCACGATCTGAGGCCCAACAAAGTGACAATGTATAAGCGATAATGACGATGGAAAAGTAAAAAATATATTGTATTGACATAATTACCTATTTGATTGCTTCGTTGATCTAGTGATCACAAGCGTGACTGCTGAGCATGGGGTCCTGGCTTCGATTCCCGGATCGGGCTAAGTGTTCTGGGTTTTTCCTACAGAGATTTTGCAGGAACAGCAACGGAGTCTGAATTGATGGCAAAAGCCTTGCCCCCTATTACATGTGACTTAAAAAACATAACTGGCGAACTGTGGGTGTAGGTACCTACTATTAGGTACACGTAGCGTAGCCCTTCGGGGATTACAGGCGTGATGTTATGTTTGTGACTTTAACCAAAGAAATCTTACCTCAATCCTGTTAATGTCCTTGTATCCTGGTGAAATCCTGATGAAGTCCTGGCTTGACCATGAAGGCACTTAACAAGACCTTCTGGTTGACTTACAGTTGAATAGACGTGCTGATTACCCAGTACAGTTACTACGGTCCATCGAGCCTTGCCCCCTACCTCCCTTTTTGGCAGAGTGCCACCGAATTACCCACTCCGCTGTCAAGCTGAATACGTGATCTAGAAAAGCAATATTGAGCTTATACTCTAAACAGTTAGACCACAATTACGATATTGATAATCACCCACCACCGGTATATCACCTACCACTGCTTGTCTCTGCATCACCCAAAGTTTGACTGGTAGAAAATGCCTATGGCATTAAGTCCGCCTCTGTACTTATGTGCTTGAAGTGTTAAATAAATAAATAAATAAATAAATAATCTTAATCAAAACCTAATCAACATCCCACAAAAATATTTACAAAAACCTCCAAGTTCATCAACCCCCCTGCAACGTTCATCAACATCAAACCACACACGGCGAAGCGTGAGGGTTGGGACTTGGGATCTACGCTTCGATCGTACAGCGCCATCTCTTGGCAGGGCGGGGCAACTCACGAGAGATGACGTCAACGCCTCAGGCGCGCGCTGATTGAGCGATGAACTTTGCTGAGCCGCGTCGATCATTTCATGTATTATTATTAGCTACAGTTTATACGAAGGATTATCCATTCAGATTTTTGTAGACAGGATGTTGATTATTAGTTAGAGTAATCGATGTGGGAGGTTAATCAATGAGTCGAGGTGAACGATGTGTAGAATGATGAGGTGAAATATTGATCTTTGTTGACTATTATACATATAATAATGTATCTTTACTTACGCCAGTCAATCGACATTATGGGATAAGCAATCGTCCTCGGGAAAAGAAATGACTGTATTTTCGATAATCTCATTATTTCCGCTCATGAACTATCATGAGCGGAAATAAAGGTAGGGACTAAAATTCTGGTTAGTTACAAGATCGTCCCTGCCCACTGTGAGAACTTCACACCTGACTCCACAAAAAGTCACTGCAAATAAATTCTCCACCGTTCCTTACCAACTTATCAGTACCCACACACCTATTCAAGGTTATCTTCTACTCAACACACAACATTACGCCTGTTATCCCAGAAAGGTTAAGCAGGGCACGGCGACACATCAAGCTATACATTTTCAGTATAAAATGGCCTCGCTTTGAATAGATTTCCCGTACAATGAGAGATAAACTGGTTTTGTATAGCTTCATTGCTCGTCGTGCACATGCTTGAAAGAAAAATGAAGACTCCGGGCCACTACTGAAAACTTCCTAACGAAAAACCCAATAACACTTTGCCGGACCTAAGACCACGTGCGGTCATTATTGCTGAAATAGCGACCGCTAGGCCAACAAACACAACACAACAAAGAACATTTTCTGAACTTTAAAAAAAAAATCCTTCATAAGATTTCCCTGATCATCCTGTACATGGAGGCCGTTACAACATCGTTCGCAAGCACTTATTAATAACGAAGAAAGCTGCACCGAATCTCTTGATCGACAAACAATGGGTGTGCTCGGATACCCGCAAAGCCAAAGCAAATATTATTTATTATAATATTCAGCTTTTACAAAATACATCGATCGTTTAAAAATACGACACGGTAAGAAAGATGGTCGGCGTCTGTTTTAATGTGGGTGGTGACAATTTTACGGAAGTTCGATTTTTGAATTTGGCGCGGGATGTTGTAGGATGCAGGTGCTAAAAACATTTCTTTTTTCAGTAGTTTGTTTATGAGGTGAATTAAAAAGAAAGCAGTTCTGAGTTTTCTTGAGTGTCCATAGACTTAGGCAATAACAAAAAAATTGAGTTGGCCCTTCCGTTTTTTTTAAGTATTGTATTCTTTGGTTGACCCAGAATTTAGTCACAAGTAGGTAATGTCGTCTTCAGTAGTGGCCAACACGCTCCTGTACCCAGGATATGATATTAACTACCTATACCCATCGTTTGTGGAACAATACCAAATTAAGCTATTATGCTCCCGGACGAAACCATCTATGAATAAAGGAAAGGCGGTAGGTAGGTAGGGATATAATATTCTCCATGTATTTAGACATAGCCGTCCGTTTCAGTTAGTTAGTTCCATCATTGTTTTTCTTGATCAGTGATTACACATATCGATTGTTTGATTTTAAACATTTTTAAGGCATTTCTCCAAAACGCAGATTCTCGCTAGATGTTTAACACAGCATCGGTCATCGATTTACAAGATCCAAGACCTGTAATTTCAAGCCTTGTAAAATACTGACAGCTTCATCTTTGTTTGATGGAGAACTAAAACAAACATTAAGCCTATCTTAAATCGTAGTAAGAACATCTCAACTTGTGCTAAGCGAAAGGATTTATTTATAAAAATCCCTCTTCAATGCCTTATTGAATAATCGACGAACCATAGATGGGAGATACGGCCTCTCCCGACGCAAATTAATATTTTGCATCGGCGAATTAATATAATTAGCCGTAATTATTATTCAGTTTTGTGCGTTGCTTTATGCACGAGGCTGGTGCATGGGAAAAACGTTTTTGTTTGATTTTTTGGGACAGGAAATGTTTCCCGCTGTAAACATTTTTGAAATTAGTATAAATAGGTAGTTAATTTACTTTGATGTTTTTGTTGAAAAATTAAAATCGTAGGTAAAAGTAGATGATAATTACTCATCTATAAAAATAATTGGTACTTATTAATTATTTTTGTTGAGTTGCCGCCAGCATTGCATTCCTAAGGTTAAACCATATTAAACTATTACCAAACCTAGCCTGGCAAGCAATACAGGATTTGTGTCTGTTAACTTTTACTATGTTATCAATGAAAAATAAAACTGTCGTTGTCAATAAAAAAAATACACAATAACACAAGGCACACTGCCATAAACGGCAAAACAGCGCCATCTGTGAATACGGCGTATTAACCGAAATGTAAAATAGAAACGTTCCATTTCTTGGCAAAGGAATTAATAAACACCTTCCGAAATGTAATTTCAATTCTAATTGAATACAATGATAAATGAGATAAAAGATACAAATACTAATAACATTAGAAATTAAAAGAAAATTGCCTTAATCGTTTCAATAAAAAATCACACGTATAATTGACACGTCTTGTAACGGAACGTCATCCTTATGTCAACGCAAACAAAACTATGTCAAAATTAATTCTAAATTTCGTGTAAAAACAACAACAAAATCACACAACAATTTATGTGCAGCAATCCATGTGCTCCTTTAATTTCTTTATATAATAAAGAAACGTCGTGATGGCTGAAAAGTAAGTTTTTTCACGTAATTACGCTATCACAAAATCCATGTCAACATCCTATGGTTATCGTAGAAAGAGCTTAACGAGGAATAAATGCGTTGTTTTGGTGGAAAAACGATTACACGGTTACTTTTTCAAATCTAGTAATAACATTTGCGAAATGAGAATCATGTTTTTGAAAGGTCATAGGGTTCAATTAGGAGAAGTATTCATTGCTTCCTAGTCGCTCATTTTGACAATGTACAAGTGAATTAAACGAATTGAGTAACGTCAGGCAAATAACAGTAACAACCGAATCGTTTTGGTGTTAACTAGATGCTGATATATTTCCTTTTCTGAGGAACTTTAGAAACCTGTTTAAGGTTGATTTGGTTAGGCAAGTAATTTTTATGTCTCCAAGCTCATTTTCGTGAGATGGAGAGTTTTGAGGCTGATAATAACTCTTCTATTGATTTTGTTATATTTTTCTACATTAAGGAATCACTTCTGACATCCTTTTGTGAAAATATGAAAACAAAACTGCCACATTTCCAATCACATAGCCCTGTTATACCATATTCAAGTCAAATGCATTAATAATGGAAGAGCATTACATAAGACCATATCATTATTAATCTTTTAAGATTTTTTTCATATTGGTTCTAATTTTGCCAAGCTGTTACTGGAACTACATTATGCTCAAAACATGCAAAACAACTTTTACCTTAGTTAAGGATCATCATCATTTTGAAGCTTGAATGGTGGATTAATTAACTTCTATAGCTTTATTTTTGTTAAGCTATTATGCAAGTAAACTAAATAACCTCTTAATTATAAAAACTTAAAAAAAAAAAAAAAAAAATTATATTCTCAATGCTGGAACACAAACCTTCTCTCTGGTGAGATAGTAAGATTTCCATATTTAAAAGCTTCTTCTATTCTTCCCTAATCATAGACAATAAAGCTTTATTTTTTCAAAAGACTAACATTCTCCTTATTGTCCAAAGGTCTAGTGATTCCAGTCCCAGTGAGACAGCCAGTACGCCGAGGCATGATGACAAGCAGACCGGCAACTGGTGGGACACTTGGATATCTTCAGCTAAGACCAAGGTATGTGGTACAATTATTTGTTTAAAAAGTACACCAACCGCAAAATAAATAGAACATGAGCTTAAAACAGTATTTAGGTATTACTATTATCTATATAAGGTGGAAGGCACAAACGCTTGCCACATATTCAGTACAGGTATTGCTCTTTTGCAGGAACTAAAGATTTTTTTTTAAATTACCGATGAAAAACTTATGTGTTTACTGGTAGTTATACGAGGTGTTTTGTGGTTGTGTTAAGGATGATTTACACACGCGGCACATCAAGCTATGCATTTCCAGTATAATTTGGCCTAGCTTTTTATAGGTTTCTCGTACAATGAGAGATCCGCATAAGCTGGTTTTGTATAGCTTGATTGGCTGTCGTGCGTACTGAATATGTGGTAAGTGTTGGTGGCCATTGCAGCATGTAAATACTTTAAAATTTATAAGCATGTTCAGACAAACTCATTTTATCTTATTTTATTCATGTTTCACTAATGTTTTGTTGCAAGAAATGTCTAAATGAAAGGTTTGTATTTTGCAATACTGCACTTGAAATAAGGAATACCGCACAGTTAGAACTCATAGCCTTATATAAAATTAAAAATATTTTTCAAATTGATTACCTCGGTTATCTAGGTACAACTTCATTCTTTGTCTATATTAACTTCATAATTTCATTATATTATTATTTATTTATCAAATAATTATATTATTAGATTTTTACAAAAGAATGTAGTAATTTTCTTTGTTATAACAAAGAAAATAAATGATATAGAAAATAAATTTTTCTTTGACATTGTTTTAATGAAAACCTTGCAACCGCATCGTAAACATTACTCATAGATAAATTTTATACATTTTTGTTTTTATAGGAAGTAAACATTGCCTTGTGTTAAGTTTATTTACCTCAGAATAAAGGTACAAATTGCGTCTTTATTCATGTCAATTAATTGTTAAATTTCAGTATGATTTTTTGTTTAAAAAATCTTTTTTGTTATACGTGATACAACAAGGTTAGCCATATTTACGGCTCAAAATATTGTACAAAATATAAACTATGTGAGAAATTTGTCAATAGCAGCCATGGAGACAGGATTTGTGCACAGTTGATGGCAATAGGCCTGCCCCCTATTACATGGGATGTAAACATATCTGGTGAAATTTTAGTTTCCTACTAAGTATACCTGTGTCAAATCCCAGAATTATAGGTGTACATACATGTATGGATAGTATGGATGATGACATTGTGCATCCATACTCTAGGGATTGCTGGTATCGATAAAAAAACTCAGCCTATCGCAGTCTTGTGCTGGACATAGGCCTCTCCCAACCCAAGCTGTGCAACAACAGCCTGTCCTATGCCTTCTGGATCCAGTCCGTGGATGCACACTCTTTTACGGTTACTAACGACATAGTAATTGTTATAATAACACTTAAGGCAACAACCAAATTATGACATCATGTCTGTGTACATTGGAATTTGAAAATACAAAGTAACAACATCTTTCATTAATATGCTTGTATTTGCTCAAGTGTTCTCTGAGAATTATTTTTATTTTTTGGCCATCTGGGCAGAAATATTAATTGCAGATTTCACGAGGTAGTATCTTCTAAACCAAAACCCTACTAATTTAATATATACAAATTAACAAACAATTAGTTAAGTAGCTAAGTTTTTTTTTTCTTTATTGCATTGCCATCAGTACATTCACTTTTAGCAAAGGTGATGCATGCGTGTGCAAGTAGCCAAGTGACAAAAAGTTAATATTTATTTGCACTGAGATAGTTTAGTTATCAATAGTGTTATTGATAACAGGGAATGATTTTTATCTTTCCAATTAAAAATTAAAGGGGTTGGTCACATTGACAACTTAGAGGGGGTGTTACTGTCTTCCTGATTGTGATTCATGATTACGGTTTGCAAAGATAAAAATCCTTGTTTATCTTTTGAATGATGCATAATCTATTGCCTTCTCACTTCATTGTCAATAAAATGACAAGGACATATAAATACATGTTAAAACACTAACTGTTAAAACCGCACTAAGTGGCTTTTTGTCATATCTCTTTTGACCGTGCATATCAGTCATTGAAAGGTCCTTGATCAATACAGGATGTGTAGTACTGATATGTTAATCATTCAATTGAACCTTAAAAGGACAAACGATGGTGGCGCCATCTTCAAAAATCTTTGCCCAATATAAAACTTTCCAGTTCGTGATGAGGATATATAAGGTGCTTCATGCAATTTTATGATGATAGGTATATGTCTGTGTATGAAACTGTTGTTGATATTTCAGACTTGAGTGGTAAATATTCAAGCCTTTATATTATAAAGCCTTTTGTGGTTGCAAGCCGTAACCATAACATTTAGCCGTAAACAAAACTATAATTGTAATTAATATTGGATCTTCCTACATGAACTGAGACGTACTATTCTATGCGTAGGCTAATATTACTGTTGTCACGCCCCCCCCCCCCCCCTCCGCTCTGGGCGGAGCGGAAGGGAGTGTCAGACTTCTACTGACTAAAAACCCATCCATGTTCCTTCTTTGCCTTTGTGTTCCAGGGCCGCGGCTCAGTCCCGCAGCCCTGGCAGGCATCGGCCCTAGCGGAAAAAGCCTCATGCCCCAGACGCGCGGCGTCTGTAACATGAGGCTCTTTCCCTCTCACGTCCCGCCACCTCCTTCGCTAGCATGACTTCTTCGCAGAAGGAGGTGACGGCTACCCATTCCCTCTCGCTCCGTACCATGGCTTGAATCAGGGACCCGGTTTGTACTTCATAGTTCACATAATGGAATGAAAAATAAATACATGAAACGTCTTTGGTCCGACTTATTCGCCATGACTAACTGTCGCGAATCTAATCGGGCCTCGTTCGACCGTTTAGCGAATAAAGAAACTGTTTACAGTATGACTACTTTAAGTGTGCCGTTCAAGGTCGCGTTGCTTGTCATGAAAATTTTCATCGATATGTCAAACTTGGTACATTTATTTTAGTTCTGTGTTTTCTCGTCTGCACAGTTAAGTTGGTTGAAGTTTATATGGCTACGCCATGTCAGACATGTACATGTTTTACCCAATTAAAGATTATGTCCAAATGCAGTGTTGCGAATGAAAATTGTTCTGGCAATTGCGATACTGCAGAGTAAATGTCGGCTGGTGTCTTAAAATATTACACCCTGTTTTGCTCGAAGGGGTAGGTTTATTAAAAGGAATAGAAGGTATGATTTTTTGCGTAATGAAACAAGGCTGATTAAAATATTCCGTTTTTTTTTCTACTAATTACTTCATCATCTGCCTAGCCTTTTCCTAACTATGTTGGGGTCGGCTTCCAGTCTAACCGGATGCAGCTGAATATCAGAATTTTACATGGAGCGACTGCCTATCTGACCTCCACAACCCAGTTAGTACTGGGTAATACGATACCCCTTGGTAAGACTAGTTGTCAGACTTTTTGGGCCACTGACTACTTGTAACGACTGTCAAAGATCTACAGATGACTGCCGGATCCAACGGCTTAACGTGATTTCCGAGGCACGGCGGAAACTCGTTATGTAATGGGCGGTCACCCATCCACAGACCAACCTAGGTAAGCACGGCTTAACCTAAAGATCGACCCGAGCGGCTGTTATTATTTAGCCAAGAGCTCCTCTTTCTACTAATTACTTATGAATTAAAAATACTAAGATTGTATGTAATTAAATTATCAAATAGATAAGTTGACTTGTCCAACTGCCGGGTTCTTGTAGTTGTTACATTAATAACTTAACATTCGTTTAACGTTATCATTGTTCTCCTGCCCTTATCGGTTTAAAGAATTTTTATTCTCATAAGAACAATACATAGGTACTTACAATGAGATACAAAGTAATTGTTTATATCTAAATAAATACATTTTGCCTCTGATGCATGTTGGTGAAGTTATACAAAACAAATACATAGGAAGTATGTAAATTGCTAACATTTAATATGCGGTATGACTACATTTGATAAACGTAATTTCTCAGTTTTAGTTTAAATCTGTTAATATTATCACAATCTTTTACGTCTTATCCCGATGTATTTGGGATTGGCTCAGACTGTCTTCTTCCATACTACTCTATTGTTCGTCATCCCCTGTCGCAATCCCCTTACCAACCATGTCATCTTTCACACAGTCCATCCATCTTTTCTTTGGTCTCTTCCCACTCTTAATACCATCCAAATTTACTGGTACTCCAAACTTTTCTCACGATATAGCAGTAGTTAAGTAGTAGATAAATATATTCTGAAACTTAGGTTTATTTTTCCAAATAAAAGCCATTAAATGATTTATATTATGAAAGCATAATAAATGATAAAGTTGATCAAATTCCAATATTTTTCGACAGCCTACCACAGTTATTTATAGCCTTAAGAGGGAACAGGGGCTGCGATTCTTCATACGAATGTAGTGTATTGTATTGTATTGTATAACGGGCTGGTGTCCGCAACTCCACGTCAAAGCGCGTATTTTGCGTGCGGGTGGGAAATCTATTCGATTCATTCATACGAATGTATTCCCTTTTTTTCTTCCTGATTAATGCGTCTAGAGTAATCATTGTTTTTTTTCATAAAATCCGTCTCTGTCATTCCTTTTTTTCAGCAACTAATAAGTATAGAAAATATGACCCTCCAAAAACGAAAAAAAAGCTTCAATTTTACGGCCTTGATAAGACAACTACCAGATTAATTCGAAAAGTTTTTAACACAACAAAAAATGATAGAAACCTAGACATACTCTTAAAATTTTAATGTCAAAAATAATTTAATCAGCTCAGTTTTCGAGAAGAAAAAAAGGGAATTCGAAACGTAGATCTCGTCAAATTTGTGTTATATTATCGGTCTGAGCTGTAGCTGTACCTATCGCTCTCTAAGGCTTGCAGGCTTGACGCAGTGCGAGAATCGTTCAAATACCTATTTTTTGGCCCTGTTCCCTCTTAATATAAACTTATTACGACAGTAACATTCAGCCGAATTCTACGAGCAACGCGGTGATTCGGCAACTACGTACATAGCTTCTAGAAATTCAGTTTTTACTGTTATGTTCATATAACCAATATGTTACTGAAATATCGCATGAAACGACTAGCGGGGTCACCGACATCGATGAAACTGTTTTATACTGAGTCACTTTAGATCAAACATGCGTATCTAGACCTACTGTGTTGCTAATTTTACAAGCAACATGTAAAAATAAACTCTAGCGTTATGCTTATAAGGTTTAATTTAGGTTGTTGGGTAGTGACAAGAGAAAAAAAGGTTGTATTTTTATGCCGCGTGGCGTAAACAAAGACGGCATTGATGATGAAAACAAAACTTGTAATCCTTGGACCGTCAAATGCATTTTAGATTTGACTACATTCGGTTTCCTGATGAGGACGATTTCTAATTGCATTTTTTTTTAATGAACGAACGTTACTTTCCATACCGACTAGAATTTAATTGGTTCTTTATAATTGTAGTTTTAAAGCTCTTTTACTCCAGACTTGGCATCATTGTCTAAATCACAGTGATCTTTATTCACGTCGCAATAAGGTTGCCACTAAGTACATAACATCACTCCTGTAATCCCCGTAGGGTTAGGCAGAGATGTACTTAAGTCCCATGCAATAGGGGGCGAGCCTATTACCATCAACCGGTCACGAATCTAGACTCCGTGGCTGCTACGTTACGTTATGTTGACACTAGCTATTAAAAACTTTGTGTAAACAAACACAAGGTATTTTAACACAAATCTAAAAATATCTATCGTCACCGATAAATGATAAAGGTCAGCGTGTTTAAAACATTGTGTAAACTGTAATGATATTCATTTAATGCATCGCCACCTTGAGAACCCGTTTGAAAGCATTAATTACCAAATATTATTTTAAAATCGATGTTCGATAAACTTGGGTATTATCAAGCTATTTAAAGACTAGAAATATGTGTCGGGGTACTCCTAGGGGCTATTTTTGGGCCCAAGATACACAAGATTTTATGAGATACTAGCACATCGCCCGCGACTTCGTCCACAAGAATTGTGATAGCTCGGCTAATATGCATGATATAAATATAATTTAGAGCCTATTACACCCACGAATAGTGTAGCTTTCGCCAGTGGAAGAATTTTTAGAATTGAATCATTAGTTCCGGAGATTACCGCCTATATACAAACTTACAGACAATTTTTATCTCTTCATAGTATATAACTATAGATTAAAAAATAAAAAATCATCTAATTCTCTACTTTAAAATCAAGTCTTATTAAAGTCCCATTAACTGATGGGATCTCAGAACATGGACCGCCAATAAAGCTGTGACAAAGTGGTACTACTTAATATTACCTACTGTTACTAAATATTAAACCTTGATCTCAAAGGGAATAAAAACCCCTAAAACCAAGTGCCCAAGTAGCATAAGGAACAAGGATAGCATCAAATGTGTAAAATATACTACGAAATATTTGTCCATAAAGGCTTTTGAACTCGAAACTAAAATTATTCTAAACCTGTTTCTATGAAGGTTACAAAACGGAGTGCCTATTTGTTGCTTGTTGTAATATTTAATAAAAACTTGTATAACCCACTGCTTATAAAATCAATAAAAAAAAATAAAAAATGAAGGACATCGCCGCACAAACGGTTACCACGTCTTCAGTACGTCAACCCGAACCCCCCACTTAGAAATTTTTCATCGGTAATTAAAAAAAAATGCACTAATGTAGTTTTTGCACCAAATCAACCAACACGCAAAAGACCCGCTCCATGAGTTATAGCCCACTCTCTCTTCAAACTTATACTCAAAGCATTTATTTCATTAAGACCATTACAGGCACTTTTGAATGTTAAAAAAACAAAAATGCGAGAAGTATTACTCAAAGCGGAGCCATTACTTGCGCTCACAAATTCAAATGAAAAATATTATATAAAGCGCAACCATGTTTAATAAAAGTTAATAAATCCATCATACCCCTCTCTATTTTTCACCATGGTTGCGCTTTGAGGAATAAACATATAATATTTTTAATTTGAATTTGTGAGCGCAACTAATGGTTGCGCTTCGAGGAATAATTTAGTTGCGCTTAGTTGGTTGCGCTTAAATAATAACTTGTGAAAGTACTGTAGTTGCCCATTCCAAAGCGTAGATCTCTATGGAGAAGAATGGGCTAGAAACTCTTATAGAAATGCCTGTCTCCCAGCAGTGGGAACGGCTGATTATACTCTCAGGTAAAACCTATTGAGTTTAGTTTTCGTCTAACGAAAGATTCGCTATACTTACATACATATTATAATAATCTATGTAGGCCAGAGTTGTAAATAATATGAATTATCTGTGTTATGTGTACATTGCTTTATTTTGTGATAATTTATCTTTTAGATAAAACTTTACTTAACTTGAAGTAATAACTGGTGTAGAGCAGATAAAAACTGTGAATTGCGAACTTCATATTTTGTCAACATCATTCAAAATAAATCGTAATAAAGACAACTATTTTTCAGACACTATCTACAACATTATTTTTTAGTATATGCGAAACCTGAATATAGTTTGTTCAGATTAAGTAACTGAATCGATTCCAATAATTTTTAAACTATGTTATATTTTGTCTCAAAAATATTTTAAAAAGGCTACAAGATAAAT
Source organism: Noctua janthina (assembly GCA_963576755.1). NCBI lineage: Eukaryota > Metazoa > Arthropoda > Insecta > Lepidoptera > Noctuidae > Noctua > Noctua janthina. The sequence goes on along the minus strand of OY755068.1, from coordinate 8,595,296 downwards.
ACCGAGCGACACTAAATACCTATCGCAATCATTTAGGTTAACCCACCTACTGCCAAATTATTATTATCAATGAGCTCAAGACTACGCTGGAGGCGAGTGCACCGGCACACCGCGTGGTGACCACGTTTTTGTTCGGGCAGCCAGGTAACAGAACAAGCTTATGTATGACTTTGTGATTTTTTTTGATACAGTTTTGAAATTTTGTACATAGATTCTTAACATAAAAATACTAGACACGTGTTTCAGGTTTCGCATATACTAAAACTAATGTTGTATATAGGCAAAACAATATTATTTTATCTCATAGATAACAAAATGTTGTAAACTATAAATATCAATTCATTCACTATTGCTGCAGTTTTCCGAGGCTAGCATTATCAATATTGATATACAATAGACTTTTTCTGCTGAAAGTCAACATAGACCTTCTTTTCAGATTGATACAGTTCGGATTTGTTTAGTTAATAAGTAATCTTCTACTTATCTTAACGCAAGTTTTCCATGATCAGATGTAAAAAAAACAGCTCCAGCAATCTATTCTTCTTTGCGTGTCGATAGACTCGAATAATACCTGACCAGTATATTGCCACCTGCACAGCTCTGTTGTTGGCTTCGTTTAAATTCTTTAAGGTGCGGTGGTTGTGCAAGATGGATACGAGAGGAGGTGGGGCGGGTGATGGCATTAAGTCCGCCTTTGTACAGTTTAAAACCTTAATTAATAAATAAATAAATAAATAACCTGCAGAGGGGCTCCACACTGACGTTGTATTTGGGACGGTAATACCCCATTTGGCAAGATTATTTCTACAGCGGCCAACCTGGGCCCGCTTGGAAGATGTTCTGCTGCTGCTTCCTAATCTGTAATGATGAACGATATTATAATGAAACCACCTAATGACAACTGGCTTTTAACGCCTGTTTCATTATCTGTACTTCTAATATTATACAGAGAAAGCACGAATTTTCTGTCACACTGGCTATCAACTGTTATTAAACGAGAACACAACCTTATGAAATTATACAGCTACTAAAAAAAAAAATTAAAAAAAAAAATACTTTAAGCACTGACAGGAATTATCATCATTTCAGTCAAAAGTCGTCCACTGCTGTACATAGCCTCCCGTAGGCGTCAGTTCTACAATGCGCGAAGCATGCAGAAATTCCCGCAACCTTAACCAGCTTCCGTATTCACCAACGCTTTGATGCGATTTCGATTCGACAAGTCGTATGTCTATCTTTTTTTGGCATTACGAAAGCGAGCGAGATAGAAATACGTCTTTTCGAATCGAAGCGTTTGTGAATACGGGGTCAGGTCATCGGTCCACCTTGGTCCATCGCTTAGTATAAATACCTACCCCTATGCTACCATTTGTGCAATATATTGTCTCCAGAGTCGATTACTAGTTTTAGCTAAAAATTTGCCGTCATGCCTGAAAACCGTCAGGAGATCGTATTGAACCCTTTTTCAATTTTTATTTCGGTATTTGCAGTCAGCAGAGGTGTATACAATGGTGAAGAAGGACCTGGACGAGATAGGCACCGCGGTGAAGAGCGAGGCCAGCCATGTGTTCAGTACTACGTCCACTGTCATCGGGAAGACTTTAAAGGTATGCATTATTCCATACCTATACAACTCCTCATTTAATGCTGGACTTAGCTCTGGATATGGTGTTATGGTGCAACTTGGGAGAGACCTATCCCAAGTTGCACCATAACACCACATCCATAGCTAATCCCTTGCCATCACGTGATGACATCAAAAGTCATTTACCCAAATTAGACTGTGGATCAGCAATTTTTGAACGTCAAAATAATATAAGATATTCCTCAAAACGGTCGCCATTCGTCACTTCCTAGTGTTTCGCTGGGGTGAAGAACTGGCGGAACAAACTCCTCAGCAACACATCTATCTGTTTGTTACCTTAACCAGTACCAAATCGAAAATTACGATTTCAAATACAACTTTCTTAATCAAATAATTCCCATTATCTGCATTTTATCTGAGTATTTTAGTCAATTAATATAATTATGTAACAGTCTTCTCCAAGGTCGGAACATTTACAATATTTTATTGTGGTCATAAAACAGTTACATGCTACTGAAAATACATAAAAGCTAAAGATCACAAACATGTAATCCACACCAATATCCACATATTAACAAAAGAATAACAGACTATGATAGATTTTACGGAATACAAAGCCTTCCTTGCCAGCTGTATGTAATGTATTCCCATTTAATTCAATTAAACTTATCTAAATAATAATATGACCTGGAAATTTTGTGGTTCCAGAAGTCAATAATTATTTCGGCCATAACTCCTGCAGCGTAATTTCCTTTGTCTTGTTGCTGTTGATCATATTACACATGAATAACAATTTGTTTCACAGTTGGACGTGCCAGAGTCGCCAGCAAATGTGATGAAAAAGAGCCTCAGCAGTTTCATTGGTAAGATATGTACAGGGAGTGATAGCAATTAGCTGACCCACCTTTGCATAAATGGCTGAGATTAATTAGAAAACGAATGGATAGAATTTTATAATTCTTTTGTATTTTATTTATTTGAGCAATGTAAACAAAATATAAAAGAATTATAAAATTGTATCGATTCTTCACTTTGTTAAATCTGTTTCCTTTACTCTTCTTAAAAAAAAATCTTCTTTAGACTTCGAGCCAATGGAATAAGTACCGTATTAAATGGCCCAGTATGTGGCCATATTAAACGCAGCAGTTTTTAGAAGGACCTCAAAGAAAGAGGCCTGCACTTTTAATGGCAAAAGTACAGGTTTCAGGACGCCTAGCTCACTCCAATTGAACTAAAACTGTAGGCATTCTTTAACATCATAACATCACGCCAGTAATCCCCGAAGGGTTAGGCACAGGTCTGCCTAATATTACACACACATTTCGCCAGTTATGTTTAAGTCCCATGTAATAGGAGGCGAACCTATTGCCATCAACCCGGCACAAATACAGACTCCGTGGCTGCTACTGAGAAATTCCAGATGGGAAAACCCTATAACAATTTGCCCGACCCGGAATTCGAACCAAGGACCTCTTGCTCAGCAGTCGCGATTGCGACCACTGGACCAACGAGGCAGTCCTCGGTCACATTCCTTACTTGAATTATATTGTTGTTATCCTTCAGGTCAAGTGAGCACAGTTCTGAATCCGGAGCCGGATGACGAAGACGACACAGAAGTTATCCTGTCTTCGGGAGACACCACCATGCTGTCTACTTATAAGGTAACTAGCTGTGGCCCGCGACCTTCGTCCGCGTGAAATTTTAGCCTATAACCTTCCTCGATAAATGGGCTATCCAACACTAAAAGAATTTTACAAATCGAACCCGTAGGTCCTGAGATTAGCGCGTTCAACCAAACAAACAAACTTTTCAGCTTTATAATATTAGTATAAATATAGTATTCAACGATAGTTGGTACAGAGTTTAAATAATTATAACCCCTAAAAGGAACGAAGATTATTTTGGCAAACGAAGAAGGTCCTGTAGCGTCTTGAACGATCAAGGAGTGAAAATGTTAAGCAATTTAGAAACATATTCCTTTCTTACTGTAATTTGCTTCAGGGATGTTATGGAGCTCCGTAACCGTAACCGAAACTATCGGATATCCGAAATAAAAATATATCCGTAACCGTTTCACAAGTATCATAAGGGCGGAGTCTAAATAAAACGACATGTTTCGACAGGTTTTTGTTTCACCGCTCGCGCGCCACGTGAATCTTGCAGTTTATTTGTTATTTCTAGTCATAACATAACCTGTTTCATAACTAGTTAGTTTTTTTATTTAAGAGTTGAAACTTAACTTAAGAAAGTCTTGTGTTAAGTATTAAATTGATTTCTATAGACAAAATGCGACCAAAGTGTGTGTGTTTATATTTTACTTTAATCTAATATCCGTAACCGAACCTAACGGATAATCCGAAATAATTAATTATCCGAAACCGATATAATTTTATTCATATATCCATATCCGAATCCAGATCCGAAATATCATATCCATAACATCTCTGACGTTATGGCATTAAAACACGTAGTAGATAGAAAAAAATACAAGGTGTAATCAAAAATTACATATTGTTACTCAGTACGAGGTTTTTCTTTTTGATGTCCTTTATTATTTCTTTATAAAGTGTAAAACCATATTCCACAAAACGATGTCTAACGGTAATCTTTACTAATATAATTATTTACAGAAAGAACTAGAGGCCTTACAACGTGTCGACGCCACATTCTTAGTCCCAGCCTACAGCCCAGAGTTCGAGGCCTGGCGGGCGAGTCTCGAGACCAACGAGGCTGGCCTCATCAGCCTGAACTCTGCAAGCCGACGCCTCGACGCGAACCCCACGCTAAAGGCACAGTACGATAAGCTGGTGTCCGATGCTGTGTCACACGATGACTTCTGGGAGCGGTGAGTGTCATATACTGTTGTCTCGAGAACAATGAGGCGGGTCTGAAACTGCTGACCATTTGTAGGACGTTAAGCTAACTCTTCGTATTCTTGAATTTATTAGGACAGTGTAGCTATTACATAGCGACAGTAATAGACGTAAATCTTAGCACAGTAAAATTAAAATAGGAAAAAAATATGTGCTTCGACTACGTTAAACACACCAGTAGCGAAGGGTCAATTTTGTAAGAGGTAAGCCTGAGTGCATATCTTTAATGTGATTATATTATTTGTCTTTAGAATACTGACTGTGCCATTTTTCAAAGGGAAGCCGGTAGGAATCGAGTTGTATGGAACCTTTGCCACTGAAACACGCCCAATGCCACCCCACGCGTTTTCATTGGTCAAATGACAAACCGTGGCTTCTTAGACGTCGCGTGGCATTGCGTGTTTATCTTTTTACGTATAGTGTATTGCGACATAAATCGTAGAATTATTGATTTAACATTTTAAAACTAAACATATTTATTCTCTATCGTTATGTCTCCCACAGTTACCTGTTCCGCGTGGCGCTGCTACAAGACCGGCTGGCGGCCGCGGCCCGCAAGCAGCCACAGGAGGAGCCGTCCAACGACCCCGTGCTCGCGCACCTGCCCATGCAGACGCCCATCGAAACGTTAGTGTTCCAACTTACTTTTGTAACGCCATATTCGCGTGGAAGCTTCTAGAGTCATCTAGAAGCCGATTTGTAAAAAGAACTGGCGGCCTCCAATTAAACGAACAGGTGAACCCGTTGGTTTAATTTTTATTAAGAAATAGCTTATGCTCACGGCTTCGCCCGCGTGGTGTTATGTAATCGTCCCACGGGATAAAAATCATCCTATGTAATAATCCAGGTAATAAACTATCTTTGTCCCAAATTTCATCCAAATCCGTACAGTCGTTTTTGCGTGAAGGTGTAACAATCCATCCCTACATCCATCCACCCTCACAAACTTTCGCATTTATAATGGTATAATAAACAGAACTGCAGAGCACGAAGAAATTGTACACTAAAGACAATCAACAAAACGTAGGCCTAAAATCTAACCATTTTATATTTCCAGAAGTCCGAAAAAGGTCCTATCAGGTTTAGAAGAAGAAGACGAAGATAAACCGTTTGAAAAGTCCTTTGAGAAGCCATTCGAAGCACCAGACATGGACAATGTCGTCGCCTGGGAAGACGGTAAGTCTAAATAGAGATGTAGCGTAAAACATTTATCTACAGTGTCGAATTTAATTAGCTAGCGGTACCCCGCAGACGAGACGAGTATCGATACCTAAATAAGACAAAACAAAAAATATTGGGGTCATTAACTGCAGATAGTATGAACTTAAATAATGAAGTTTGTTTTTTGTTTGTAGTGTTCCCGACACGTCTGTTATGTTTACACAAAAAAATATCAACTTTTTTCAACTTAAGAAGGAACAGGGCTGCGAAAAATTAAAAAATGGGTACGCGCTGCATCAAGCCTGCCCCCGTAGAGTGCGATAGCCGACAGGGACAGCTGCAACTCAGACTGATTATATAACAAAAATTTGGACGAGATCGACATTTCTGTCCCGTTTCAATTATTTTTGACATTAAAATTTTAAGAAAGAGTATGTCTAGGTTCCTTTTATGTTAAAAACTTTATCTGGTAGGCTTTGTCTCGCCGTTAAATTGGGGCATTTTTTTTGTCGATTTTGGAGGGTCATATTTTAAAGGAAATGACAGGGACTGTCTACAGCAGACCTATATTTTATGAAAAAAAAAAAACGATTTCTCTAGAAGCATTATTCAGGAAGAAAAAAGGAGAATACATTTGTATGAAGAATCGCAGTCCCTGTTCCCTGTTAAACAGCGTGAATCAGAAAAATGTGGTCATTTGGTTCAGTTCAGTTTGATGAGCCTTCAATAATACCATAAATTCTGGTACTTGTGTATTTCAAGCCAATGAATTAACTGAGATCATTGACACAAATATTCATTCGTTAAGATATCGACATCCGTCACATCCGCAGAGTTTTGCTAGCTAATTAAACGTAACTTTGTATAATCGATTCTTTGAGCGCCTTAATCGATACTGTATTCGATTGTCTGTAAGCCGAGATCGACTCTAACCGTCCCTATATTGGTCTTTATTATATTGTCTTAATTGTATTTTGGTGAATAAAACCTCTGTATGAAATATTGTTTTTGTATTCCTTTATAATGTTATTATGTATTTTTACAAATAAATATCACTTGAATATGATCTTATAGAGTTAACCAGGGTAATCGTCATCAGTAGTATGCAAAGGGTAATCGGAAAAAGAAAATTTCGGGAACTGGAATTCCATCTTCCCTAGCCAGCATACCCTTGAAGGCGCTCCCTCCCCGGGAACATTCCTGTAATGTAACAGTTCAGATTCGAACATTACAGTAACCGAGCATTACTGTGCGCAACCTGTAACGATACAACTTGTAACAAGGACTTGTTTCTGTACAAAATCGAATCTTCGATTGTTACACTACAGAGAATGCTACGGTGAGGGAGCGCTAGTAGGTACCCCTTGCATTTACTGTTCACAATGACTCTGTTTTACTACGATAGCTTGGTTATATAAATACTTAAATGCAAAAGATATTTTTAGATATTAGAGAGAAAAAATGCTTTTATTCATGATTCATATTTTCATATAAAACATAGATGTATTTGTTCTTCTATTCAATGATCATCGTTGGCTTCACCGACCCGCAAAGGTTTATCACAAATCAAAGTGTTAGATCCAAGAACTTGTAACCCCAACATTGATCACTTGCATTCAAGAACCACAATTCAAATCACGTTCCAAATAATCGTACCTCTGTACAGAAGACTTCGCCAACGACGTGGAACTAACAGAAGAACAACAAACACTCCTTCTAGAAGAATACGAAAGAGAGATCGCCGGGAAAAAGATGACCAAACAGACATGTTCCCGCGACATTACCAACAACAACATAGATAAAACGACGAGCACAGACAAAAAAAAAACAAAAGCCGCACAAACCAGAGACAAGATGAACAACAAACAGACTAAAAATAAAACCGCAAAGTCACCGAAATACGCGGCAAAATCTGACGTTTGTGGAAACAATTTAGTTGAAGATTATTTTGGGGAAAAAGAGGTGAAAGATGACGCTAGTGCTAATTCAGATGAAAGCTGGGAGAAGGAATTTGAAATTGATGACGTTGTAGAACAGAAAGCATGAGACAGTCCGGCCATAGACTAATGTAAGGATAAATATAGTTCGGATGCATTGTGCGGCGCGAAATATTGTGACGTTAAAACTTTTTTGGATCACACAAAAATAGCCATAACTTGATTTGTTTAAAATACTGTACTTTAAAGACATTTGTTAGTAATTTGTTCTACATTGTCTTTATTCTATGTTTACATCATCACACATTACGTCTTTCAAATCTCAGTCTTATGTCGACTGCACACAGTTCTATTTGACTGACGAATATACGAAAATTATCTTATGACTGCCAAGCTATTAAGAGCGATATGTCGAACACACAAAGTTCAATATAGCATTACAGTCACATCTATCGTGATACGCACAATGTTCCGCGAAGCCAACAGCGCACATTACAAGCTTTTGCGTCGACAGCCTGGCGATATTCGTTATACATCACCTACTTTACGTGTTTTGCGATTGTAGCCCTTAATTCTGTTACAACATAGCTTCGTTTTGATTACAACTTATTTTAATCGTTTGTCATTTAAAAAGTAACTTAGTTCACATAGTTACAAAGTTGAAATTAGTGAAAGTTGTATAATATTTACGTTCTGATCGGTGACAGTCGAGTCAAGGTCCTTCCTATACGATTATGCTAGTATGTGTATATATGTAAGGGAATAATTAGGAGAGATCAAACAGGGACCTAGGATATAGCTTAGTTGTACCTAGACGATTGAAATGTCGAGTTTTCATAGTTTGAGACTTTAAGAGCGAATTCCAGCAATGAATTTGAACGTGACCAACAAATCTAAAATGCGTTCAAAAGCGGTCGGTGTCGGTGTGTATTCCATGGAAAATTGACAATGTCAGCTTTTGAACGCAGTTTACATGTGAATTTCGCCCTAAATTGAACGAAACGATTGAATCTTCATAGCCCTTTTTATATGTTGCATGTCCAACGAATATAACCAGTCTGTCTATTCCTATAACACGTTAAAGTTGAAGCCATGTTAATTACGAGATATAATCAACTGTATACATTGTTATATTGAGCCAGAACTATATGCAAGAATGACGCCATCTCTTCTTAGGCCCGGTGTTCCCTCCGTTCCACTCCTCTCATCTTTGGTGGAACCAAAAATGAGACGACCGGAACGAGGAAGAGAACAGCAAGGTTCGACCAATCACAAGAGACGAGACACACGATGTGGATTCCAACCAATCTGATTGGTCGATTGCCGCACGTCTTCTCTTCCCTCCGCTCGTCTCGTCTCCGTTTTGGCGAAAGATGTGCTAGATTGGACCAATCACAAGAGAGACGCGATGTGGATTTCAACCAATGTCATTGCTCGATTCCCACTCGTTTCCTCTCCGCTCCGCTCGTCACCGCTTTAGTGTATACGGCCTAATAATGTGACATTAGCCTAGCTAACAATATCTTCATGATTTTGTCTGCTTTTGAGCCAAGTTCGGTGTGCGAGGGAGAAAGAACTACAGTACACAACCGTAAAAACAGCACATCGATTTTAAAAACAAATCGGTTTTGTAGAGCGTGGTCTCTGTCACTCATACATATGATACTATCTCTTTTTAAAGCCCGATTTGCAATATGTGGCCGGTGTACTGTAGAGAACGATTTGTTGACAATATACTTAGTCAATAAATGTATTGAAAACTTGACGTCAAATTATAATAACGCCGGATTGTAGTTTGAGGACTGACCATGATGTAAAATAGATATATTTTTAGTAATAATACATAGTGTTGTCGATAAAAATGGCGATATACTGTTTGGGGAAAGTTAAAGATATTCGCACAATATTCAATGATAAGGCTCAACTTACTTCATTTACACGGTTTTAACGACGTGACACAAAAAAATGTTATAGATTGAATACCTGATTGTAGACCCACTGGCAATGTAACTGTAAGTCTCTTTTTAAAAAACTCAGCTGATCTATACATTTTTACAGTGTAGGTATTGATGGAACAGCTGATTTTTTTTAAAGCGACACAAAATTTCATAATTATTATGGACTTCCGTGGTAAAAATGTCACAATGGCTTCCACTAGGTTTTCCGTAAAGAATTTCTTCATAAAAAGTTCTATAAAAAAAAATTTCACCAAACACTATGTATTAGTTTAGTATAAGTGCACATTTCTCGAGCCATACCGGCCCCTATCCTATTGCATTTACTTTTACTTCACATTTTCAAAGTATATCACCGAAAAAGTTTGATATCTTTGTCTGTGTACGCGTTTATCCACCTCCTTAATCTACTAACATGGGTTTTTAAGAGTTTATTTTTAACGAATTTATTTTATAGTCATTCCACTATTATGCTGCCTAAACTCGTCTGTGGAAACCTTAAAATATTGCTATATTTGTAAACATCGATACTATTGAAATACATGTATGAGAGCGTAGGTAGTCAAATAATTAGAATTTATTTAAATCCTATTTTCTTAATATATTTTTTTCATTGAGTATACTTATTTCTTTATAATTTTAAACATTAAAGTAAATTGTTTCCATCAGTTTTGGCCAACCAGTTTACTGTCCTACGAATTATTTACAAATTGCTTACAAATCTTGCAAGTGGTACAATAATATATTTGAAGTGTGATATCCCACTAAATAGGTCTCTGAAATAGCTGTAAGTAGATAGTAGTTATAATTTTGTGCGCTGGTAACATCTAACTATGAAAGTGTAACTAGTGTTGCCAGAAATCAATAAAGAATGGCATTCAAATTATCGATAAACATGCTGCCTTATGAGCTTATAAATATTTTTTCATGATAATGAAAACTAAATAGTATTAAAACCGTCTATCACAATCAATTTTAAATTAAATGGATTTATTCGTAACATTAAAATTTGTATTATAAGCATATAAGCCTGCCATCAATTTGTAAAGCCAAGCCTATTGCTAAATAAAATTATTCTAGAATATTCGATATCAAATCTCGATTATAGGCAACATTAGGCGCAATCGAATGTCTTAGGATCCTTACCCTCGACACCAATTCCTAGTATTATATTTGGAACTCTTAATATAAATAAAGTTATAAAATTTTGTAAATGTTCCTGAATAGAATGGTCCATGTTAGCTCTTGTTAGATCTCGATTGAAAGTTTATTAGATACTGTGATTGATGTCTTCGCTACGAAATGGACGAATGGACATCGAAAGCACATCAAAAATATAAAATAGTTGGTTATGGTCTTTCTATACAGGGGCCCGAAAAAAACTATGGAATTGGGGTCTTGAAGCATTCATCGTCAGTTAAAACTTATAACTGTTTCTTCAAGTGTACTTTAAAACGTTTGGTTTATAAATAAATATTAAAATTAAGTGCAATAAAGTTAACTTACATTTAACTCGACATTTATTTTAAATATATTTAGGTTAAAACTCTCAACTAAATGAGTTGACTCTAGGTATCGTTATGTTTGTGTAAATTATGATTATTATGAATATGAATAAAAGTTATTAAAAATCGTAGTTGAATTTGGTTTTATTTGTTAATTAAATTGTTTGTCGATATTTAATCTAATACTCACACGCGGGTATTAAACTGCCGTTGAATCATTAGCTAAGTGACGTTGAAGTCGGAGTCAGAGTTATTAAAAAAGTGAATGCAATGAACCTAATTAAAAATGTTAAAATCATATTTATTATTAGGTACGTAATTGGTTTCTCGTATCGATAATACATTCAGTAAAGATCACACAACACTATCACTGCTCCATATTGGTCGTAAGTACGATTGAGAGGTTCGATAAAAAATATTTAGGACCCAAACTTTGCGCTGTAGTGGCTCGAGTGTAACCCGAAAATGCAGAATTGTAACAAATGTAGAATTGTAGATCGCCACAATGAAGAAAATATTTGGTGGCTTCTAGCTTCATCACGCGAACAGTAAGTGAGTTGGCGTTGGGGGAAATGAAGTGCTAGAGCCAGATGATCGGTTTCTAAAAAACTGGTGGCCTACCAAGTGTGGGAAAGAGATGGCCCTAGACGAACTGTATAGCACTGTCTCTTTCCCACACTCGAATTACTCCTGCTTTAAGACGTCAAAGTAAACCCCCAGATCAAAACTAAATCAGTAAAAGTGACTTCAGTCCGCTGCCCGAGAAATTATGGTGCAATTGAGCCCCACACTAGGCATTTCTCTCCTGTATCGAGGGTGCTTTTATAAACATTTAAACACTCATACACATTTGTGTGTACAGGTAGTTGTGCCGGACAACTACTAACTACGTAGGTCATACGAATATTTGTTCCGTGCGGGAATCAGAACCCGCGAAACGCAACACAGCAGCCAACCGCTCAGCTGCTACGGTAACCGTGCCGTGAAACGGTAACGGACTCAGCTTATTACGCGGTTCGTAGCAACTCGTAGAAAAAAGGTTGGTTACTTTGTTGCTGCGGCCACACAGGACCAACGCCAAATACAAACCTGTACATCATCAAAATCATTTTGTTCGAACATAATACAGCAACAGTTAACATGAGCTTAGCGTTTTTAGCATGAAAAACTTTTGGGGTTTACTAATCACAGTTTGATCAGCTTTCAGTTATGTTTTGAAATTGGCAAAAATATATTTGAGACGCAATAAATAAAACAATCAATATAAAGTCAGCATATATTCAGTGTATTTCTGGCAACAGTATGGTGGAGGGCGGGTTGCCCTGTTGGTGCGGGTAGAAGATTGGCTCGATCGGCCGGTTGAGCGAGTTCGGCCCGTCGCCGCCGGCGGGGTACGGGTGGTGGGGGGGCGCGCCCATCCATTGTGGGTACCAGTACAGACCCTAGGAAATAAATAAGTTAGTAGCATAATAGCATAATCAGCCTATTAATGTTCCCACTGCTGGGACGCAGGCCTCCTCTCTATGAGAGGGATTGGGCTATAATCCACTACACGGGCCCAGTGCGGGTTGGTAGATGTCATATGTCTTCGAATTTTTGGTTCTAGGACATGCCGGTTTCCTCACGATGTTTTCCTTCACCGTTTTGAGAGCAGTGGTGATGAAATAACTTACACAAAGTAATGCGCCTGGCTGGGTTCGACCCCACGACTTACGGCTCGTAAGTCGGGGTTTCCACCACTGAGCCACCGCTGCTCTCAAAACGGTGAAGGAAAATATCGTAAGAAAACCGCAATATGTTAGTAATTGGTGGCAAATGAAGAATCTGTGAGTTTCAAGTTCAACAGAAGTGGCAAGACGACGTCTCGCGTCCGCCATAAGTGCATTACCAAAAACAAAGTAGAAATTTCTCATGTGGAATCCATGCCTTACCTATGTGTAGTCTGTATTTGCAACAGCACCGCTTAGGTACTTTTCAGACCAAGCCAAGCTTCTATACTTAAATTCTTGTCTACGTAAGAGTTTAGATCATGCAACGTACCTTATTACCAGAACCTTGACAAGTGAATCTATACTCATTGATAGTGAGTGGGTCCAGGTAGCTGATGCCGGCTATCGAGCCGTAGTTAGGCGGAAACATATACCAGCACCCGTCCAGGGAGTCTAAAAACATCGGATTAAATTTTACACTTATTAAGAAGGAAAGAATATCATTATTCTTCTGCCCTTATCCCAGTTTATTTGGGGTCGCAGCTTGTCACCTTCCATACCTCTCTCTATTAGTCGTCGTCTCATGGATCACCTTCTTGTAACTTTATGACGACCATGCAGTTTAGGTACCTAGTGTCCGAGATGGTCTTATGAGGAAAGAATCACATAGATTTGAATGGACCTGTCCTATGAACAGGTCGTGTAGCTCGATTCCAGTCCCGAAGAACACCCAGATACCCGATTCCTGCCGGCTTCCCTTGGAAACAATCACTCTACTAAGGGTCTACTATAGCCAAATATTATAGAACACATCTATGGGTACATTACAGAAATTTTAAACAGGAAAACATTCCAAAAATACCTAGTTTCTATTTAGAGATCAAGGGTTGTTAGAGATGATGCAGATGACTCAGAAAAATTACTAGTACAGAGTACTTACAAGTTATGTTGGATTCTTCTCCAAGTCTGTTCGGGTCCGTAGTGACTATAAACGCTTCCGTAGTCTGCTCTAAGTACGGAGGAACCGGCGACAGACCGGTGCCGGGGTCACCGGGGATTATGAATGGACCTGCAGAAGAATATTGTCTTATTTATTACATCAAGACTGTAATCTTCCGATGGGGAAGCAAAGATGACCCACTGTCCCACATTTTGCTAGTAAATCCTGGTGGATAAACTCAACAACTATTTTATTACTATTTTTTTTTATATCAATTTTTTCAGGATTTTACATTTTGCATTAAAACATGGTACAGTCGCCAGTACATCAAATGACCACAAAATGACAAATTTCTCCAAACGATTTTTAACCATAAAATGCTGATGGTAATATTCAAAATCGAATGACAAAATTTGGCAGTTTGTGGTAGCTTGATGCAATGGCGACTAAACAGTAATGGTCTTATTTATAATGTCAGTTTATAATCATGACCTACATGTCCCGTCACGGAGTGGCATTTAAACATTTTAATTAAAGCAAGTTATAATTACGTAGAATCACATAACATTACATCATGCTTGTAATCCCAAAAGGGTTAGGTAGAGATGTACCTAATAGTACACACACATTTCACCAGTTATTTTTAAGTCCTATGTATTAGGGGGCGAGCCTATTGCAACCGGGCACGATCCCAGACTCCGTGACTACTACTGAGAAATTCCTGACGGAAAAACCCAATAACACTGCCCGATCTGGGAATCGAACCCAGAACATCAACGTAGAATCAGTAATAAGAACATACTTTCAACCATCATGGAGATGGTTTATGTCCCAGAAAAATCTTCCGCGTATCCGGACAAAAATTTGTCGATTTTACAAACAGTGAATTAGGTACAGATAACTAACCGCCATAGAAGTTGGTGTAGTTCCACTCGCAGACGTGGTGGTCGCAGTACAAGGGAGCATAATTCTCTTTAGTGTAGTAAGTTTGGCCGTTCGGCATTAGCTACAATAACAATCAATCCATAGTCATAACATCACCCGTGTATTCTCCAGAGAGATAAGCAAGGTATACTGGGTGGATGGGACACCAACGTACAAACGGTTACCACGTATTCAATACATCATACCGAACCCCCGAAATAGAAATTCGTATTTGGTAATTAATATAAAAATTCGCTGTTCCATACTTTTTGACCGTTTAGGTATGATTTTATATCAAAAATAGCAAACTTTAAAAAAAAATTACTGATGAAAAATTTCTTTCAACACACTGAATACGTGGTCATAATACAACCACATACGACTATGTGCTGTTAGTATAATTGTACATGTATAAATAATAAACATGTAGCCCAGTATAAATCGACGCTAAAAAAGGCTAAAATCGCAAAGAATGTTGTACTGTCATGACTAGATAACAACTATGTCACCCCCCCCTTGACATGAATGCTGGATCCGCCCTTGGTCCTTTCCACCCGTATAGCACACCCACATTTTGCATTTTATGATTAGAGAAGAGAATGTTCTAATAGTGAAATACAATGCCACTGCTCAACCACGGGGATTTCACTCATGACCTTACTGTTACCCTCAGCAGTCGCACTTTATACCACTACAACAACGAGTCAATAACTCCTACCCCGTCCCTTGAGCCCAGGGTTTGGTCGAAAATACATGTTATAGCTCCGCCAATGGTTCTTAACTCAGTATTCCGTCATCATCATTTTAGCCGAAAGAACTTCACCTCTGGACATAGGCCTCCCCAAAGAGTGACCACTTCGACCGTTCCTGTACCTCAAGCATCTAAAGGATTCCGTGGCCTTCACATCGCAAGATTATTGGTCCACCTTGTGAGAGATCTTTCAACGCTAAACCTGGCCTTATTCTTCTTGTGGCTTGGACGTGTCTCGAAAGATGCGGTCTTCTGCAGCGTGGACCGCTCGGTACAAGCTGCCTCTAATAGCCTTTGAATCTCAGCTGATCATCCTGCCAGAGTTCTGCATTGAGCGGGGTTTCCTTCCTCCAGAGACCAGGCCCAATTTCATAAACCTTTCTAGACAATACTTAGATCATACGTTCGAATAAGCTGACAAAGTATATACTTACCAGCAAATAATCGTAATGCCGGAATCTGACGCCCTGTATGTTGAAATCTAGTATGAAGGATCCTGACGTGATGATGCAGGAGGCAGCAGTCAGTGGCGGCAACTTGTACATCTCTGTGCCGCACTTTACGATAGCCTTCGGAAGAGTGGACACGTCACGAATGTGCTGTAGGGGCTTCTTGAATGGGAACCTGGGAACATAAATAGGCTTTTAGTATTAAAATTATGTGAGAAATTGAATGTATTGTCTTATGAAAAAATAGTCTTCTTTTAAACACTAGTAGACTAGTGTTAGATTTATGCAGGTCTGTTGAAATAATGTTATTCATTTAAAACTACTTTTCCTCTGAAATCTTAGACACAAGCAAAGCAAAACAAAGGGAACGTGTGAAGATGCACGTGAGTATACGATATAAGCATATTATACAGTACACGATAACAGTCGGGCAGTAAGTTGCCCGCCGCACACAGCTCCCGTCTGGTCTTAAGATCCTCCCTTTTCAACGGAGGATAAGGTCTCAGCTAAATGCTTGTGGAAAACCACAGGGCTCAATTTTAGGACCGCTACTGATGATGATGATGATACCATCTAGCCGATTTAGGCCACAGCGACTGCAATCAATGGGTTTCTAGGGTGTTTGTCGAGAGCTTTGCTGTGCTGCTCTCAAGTGACCAGTATACAACAAAAAAGATGTGAAAAAAAAATTTGGCAAACTACTTTAATTACCTGAACACACAAACCCCGATATTACACTCCAGTCCATGAACAAAGTTATCCATAGAGAAGACTACATTGGGGTCTTCTTCCAAAAAGTATCGCTTATCGTCCATATAGTGAACGAATCCCAGGAAGTGGAAGGCTCGGCCTTTGCAGAAGGGTGTAGGGCCTCGGCCCATGTTGTAAATGTCGCTGTAGATCTCCGAGAGGAAGATGTACACGTTCCTGCCGCAGTAAAACTCTGGAAGAAATCTTTTGGTGATCAATTAAGTGTTTGGTGAAGGAAATTAACATGTACCTAGATCAGACAGAATAATACAGGGGTGAATCAAAAAGTTCTTAGAAGCGCATATTTATATTTTTAAAAATGGGATAGTTCGATATTCCTTTTAAAGAGTGTCTATCACACAATATTTATGCCAACTGTCACTTGATTTCATCAGTTCGTTCGCACGCAATAAATTGTTTTGTACAACGAGTTCCTAAAAACACAAAATTATGGAGAAACGTGAGTTACGTGCGTTGATAAAATATCTCGGTCTGGAAAAAATTTCCACTATGGAAATTTTATTGGACAATCAGGACATTAGGGGATGATGTTATACCCTACTCTACGGTTGCGTACTGTGTAGCTGAATTTAAAAAAGGTAGATTAAGCTGTAAAGATAACCCGCGTTCTGGCCGCCCTTCAACCTCCGTAACAAAAGAAAATATCAAAAAGGTTGACATCTGGTTTTGAATGACAAAAGAATAACAATAAAACATTTAGCTGGAATCCTAAAGATGTCATTTGGTAGCATTCAATCCATTTTAATTGATTCGTTGGGGTTTAAAAAAGTTTCGGCAAGATGGGTGCCACGAATGTTAACCGACGAAAACAAAAAGCGACGTTTGGAAGTTTTTAAGCGTAATGTCGAAATGTTCCAGTGTGATCCGGAAAAAAATTGCCATAGTCTTGTCACCAAGTATGAAACGTGGGTCCACCATTTCGATCCTGAAACTAAGAGACAGAGCATGTCTTGAAAACGACTATCGTCGCCATGCATAAGGAAATTTCGGGTTGCTCCTACCGCTGGTAAAATTATGGCCTCAGTCTTCTGGGATAGTGAAGGAATCCTTTTTATTGATTACATGCCAAAAAGCCAGACGATTAGTGGACCCTATTTTGCAAATTTAATTCCGAAAGTGCGTGAAGCAATTAAAGAAAAACGTCGTGGAAAACTAGCGTTAGGCGTGTTGCTTCTTCACGATAACACTCCTGCCCATCGATCGGAAGTTGCGGACGACGCAATCCGCTGTGCTGGCTTCAATGTCCTTGACCATCCACCATATTCTCCGGACTTAGCCCCTAGTGATTTTCACTTATTTTCAAAATTAAAAGAGCATATTCGTGGAACTAAATCTCACGACAACAACGCGGCTATGGCTGCCGTAAAGGAGTTTTTTGAGAGTCAAGAAAAAGATTTTTTTTCGCAACAAAAATAAAGAAAGTTAGAACTCGTTATTCTACATGCATTGCATTAGAAGGAGATTATGTAGAAAAATAATATAGTTTTAAGAGCTTTTTGATTCACCCTTACAGCTAAGTAATAGCCAGCTGACTTCTACTTGTAGATCCTGACAAGCTCTCCTTAAAACATTACCGTCCCTTAGTGCTCCACCGTATTTGGCTAAAAACTAAAGATAATGACCACAACCCAAGCAGTTATTGTGCACGTCATTTTTGTGCACAGTAAACAAAATGGAACATTGAATGAGCGTTTCATCAACCAGACAAACATTTTTAAATCTTACCTTGACTCATATAAAACTCGGAAGGCACTGAGCCCCCCGCCGCATAGTTGAAAGTGGCGACTCTCTCCGTCTTTATAGCGTTATGATTGTCATACATCGTAAGCATGTTGTCTATAGTGTCATCTAGTGCTATCAATAATACCTGGAAACAATTGAAGGTATGGCTCATATTCATATTACGGATAGCCTGAAGATGTTCGGGAGGCGGTGTTGGTTTGATTCGGTCTATGACATAACTATGACTCCTCGAGTGGCCTACTCAAATGACGTTCAGTGCTCTCTGGGTAGCAAAGCCATATTCATTGCCAGTGGAGCGCCGTACTAAGACCGCTAAGGACTGATATTCACCAAAGCTGAGACGAGTGATCATGTTGTGCAAGATTCAACCATTTACAGAAGTGACAAAGAGACTCGATGTGGATTTCAACCAATGTGATTGGTCGATTAACGCACGTCTTCCCTCCGCTCCGTTTGTCTCCGAAAGTGGCCTGATGCCGAACATATCTCAGTCTGCATACCAGGTTCCTAGGTACGTGCTTTTATGACGCTGAAATCGACGTTGTTATTTTTAAGTTAGTTCGTTCCATATGGGGTACATTACAGCCCATTTCATTTAAGATAGGAGCACATAAAAAAGCAAGCGGATCCTAAATACACATTGGCAGAAAAAGTTATGAACCCGAGAGAGTCCCTGAGTTTTGGATTAGATCAGAATAAAGTAAAAAAAAATGCATACTCAATCTATGTTATTTATTATTGCAGTTTCAAGGGTGGATCCATACAGCGTGATTATTGGGTAACACGCTTGTATTCTCAAGTCCCAACCCATTTTGCGTTCTTCCGCTGTCGAGTAGACCATTTTTTCCAACGTATTTAGCAGTGAATTACGAATTTTCTTTAAAATCGTTCTTATTGTGATTAAAAATGTGTTACGCAATTGGAGCGCAGGTACAATTATTTTATTTGTGTCTTTTCCGATAATTGACGAACGTGGTCGAATGCAAGGCCTTACTGAAAGTCATATAGGTAGATTTGGGTCTGGCTATTCAATTTCGGAATATTTTGTTCCACATAAACCCTGGGATGAAAGATGGGCACTGATGAAAAGTCAAAACTTAGTTGCACGGTTCGGGTTGGTCGTTTCCTAAGGAGAAGACCGGCCAGACACCCCATGGTTAATCATTTTAAACATATTTAGTTTTTACAATGTTGTACCTTTTACACGCTTACCTTTAGTTCCTTTACATGCATGTGAATGAATCTCGCCAGGTGGTCCGTCGCTATGTGGACATGCTCGTTGATTATGTACTGAAATAACGACGCAATTATTAACAGCATCTATTTATATACCGGGTGTAAACAGACCCTTCACATAGCCGTCAACCAAGCATTCTGTACATCAAACTAAGTAACTTTACGCAAAAATTATTGCTGGGAGTCGACTTTTTTTTTGGGGTGAAAAATCACGTTTTACGGTAGGACTCCATAGAAAGCACTCATAGCATTGTGCTGATGGATGTATTGAATAGTACGAGGGTCGTGGAGGTGTGTAACGTAAAAATCTTACATTCAAAAAATGTATTTAAAAAAAAACTTGTGAAAAAGTTGGAACTTTGACCCCCAATATCTCCGTAACTAGGTTCCCAGGTATGGTCTAGAACAAAAAAATGATTGCAGTAACGGGGAGAACAAGTGCCTTTCGTTTATGTTAAGGGTCTATTTACACCCTTTATAAAAATCCTGTTCACGGTGTTTGTGGTCGCACTCCTCCGAAACGGCTTGACAGATTTTTATGAATTTTTTTATGTATTTTTGGTAGGTATAAGAATAGGTCGTAAAGTATATTTCACACCGCTAAGTGATTAGGGGATAGGTAGGTAGGGTAGGGTAAAAAAAGGTGCATCGCAATGCCTGCCGGGGCACAGCTAGTTACATTATAACATC
Organism: Noctua janthina; assembly: GCA_963576755.1. NCBI lineage: Eukaryota > Metazoa > Arthropoda > Insecta > Lepidoptera > Noctuidae > Noctua > Noctua janthina. Next base: position 8,575,067 of record OY755068.1, on the reverse strand, counting down.
ACTCCTTGTGAGCAGTATACTTCAGCCTACCATAGACTATAGTACAAGTCCCATGTAGATAATAGGGGATGACGGTTGAGCTTTTTGCCATCAACTGGGCATAAATCCAGACTCAACTCCAAAAACCCAAAACACTTTGCTCGACCTGGGAATCGAGCCCAAGACCGCGTGCTCAGCAGTCGCGTTTGCAACTACTAAACAAATTAATAAAGGACCCTCAAATTCACGGTATCAAACGAGAAAAAGATTGATACTGGCCCCAGAGCTCTCGCCCATACAACGGTAAACCCCTGTTTTTTTCCCTTGAAAATAAAACTAGAGCAATATTTTTAATTATGTCATTTATATCTATGCCTCCCATGCCTCTATATTTCGATATTTTCCATATTTACCCGACTACGGCGAAGCCAAAAGGAAGGGTTATGATTTTAGCAGTCTATGTATGTTCCTCCGTAGCGCCTAAACTATTCATCCGATTTTGATGAATAAGGTGTCAATCGATTCGTTAGTATGGCCCGGGTAACATAGGCACATTTTGACCGACTTCAACAATAGGAGGAGTCGATTTTACCTTGTAAACCCCGTATTTAATTAGGGCGTGATTTTTCAGTAGTCGGGTTTTTTATTTGTTGTATACAACACAAATTCTTGTTTATCTATCTAAATACATAGCGAAAGGTCACTCATTCACCACGAAATATCGAAAACCGCTGGACGTGTCATCATCATCACCATCATTCTATGCAAAAGACGTCCACTGCTGGACACAGGCCTCCCCCAAGTGTCGCCACATTGACCGGTCCCGTGCGACTCACATCCAGTCGCTTGACGTATAAAGATGAAATTTGGCAGGGAGGTAGTTTATAGTTAGTAGACGTCCGCTAAGAACGGATTTTGCGACAGGGCCGGATTAAGGAGATCTAAGGGCTCTCGCAAGTTTGTATGAAAGTCCTTCATTTTTTGTGCTACAAACTTGAAATTTGTCAGGGAGGTATAGTTATTGCGGACGAAGTCGCGGGCAACAGCTAGTTTTTAATAATAATAAATTCTAAGCACCGCTAGTCTTTTACCGAGGCTTTGAGAACACAAAAAATCAAAGATTTCGGGGGGATGGGAAGGAAAGAGACAGATAAATAACCATCTGCTTAACATTTTAATCGCAGCATTTAAATCTAAAGCTACAACCTCCTTCCCTGCCATCTATCTAGCTAGGTTATCGGAAATGGCGAACCGCCAACATAGTTACTTTTTTAATATCACCGACGCCATAATATAGCCAGAAATCTTTGTTAAAAATCTTGTAACGTTGTCTGAAACTTCACTTTACAGTATTCCGTTTTCTATACACGAAGGTTACTCACCTGCACCCGTCAAGGGGGTGATTGATGTCTGATTTGTTTAAAAAAATCAAATTCTTATTCAGGGTGTAAGGGATAGCCCTCCTCAAACGACAGGGTGCATTCAGCTCCTTATTTCGAATCATATTCCACCGGAATTTTTGTCCGGATTTTATTTTATTTATTTTTTTCAGTTTCTCAATTTCTTTATTTCAATGTAAAATTATATTCCCTGTGCGCAGCACTCCTTTCATGTAAATAATACGGCTAAAATCAATAATCTAACAATGGATGTTGAAATAATCTAACGAACGACGCGTGAAATCAGCTGTTCATTTCCTGCTACAGAGTTCATCGAACACGTCGTCGCACTTGCCGTTCGCTACGTGCATTTTGCCACGGTAACGAACGATACATTGCGTATGAGGAAATAAAACAAATCAAATTTATTGGATTCCCATAACATTCATGAAATTATTTCTCGTACCGGTCATCTCATGATATACTGAATTTACCCCATCAGTTTGTGGAGGGCTGTCCCTTACACCCTGTATAATATTACACGGACTATTTCGATCACCAGTCGGTGTAGATTTTTTTTTTTGATTTGGTACCCAAATTCTTCAGGAATGCTTCTAGGCCATTTAACATCACGCTACGACCCTTAGTTTGCGTTTCCACCAGAGATGAGCGAGGACGCGCGCGAAACTAACCAATAATATCACTTGTTTTTCACAGCTTGAGCTATTCTAGCTATATGATTGGCTAGTTCCACACACATCCCTCGCTCATCTCTGCTGGAAACGCAGCTTAAAGAGACGAGCAAATAGAAAAAACTCAGAAACCGTGAGGCATAGCTGGTAACGGCATTCCATCTAATAACCTCTAAAGTCCATTACCTGATCAGGAGCTCGTTTAATCTTCATCATCTCAATCTGGTAGTGAGCCAGGAAGTCCAGCTTCTCCGTGGGATCATGGCCGTAGATCTCGTACGCGTCTATCACCATAGCTAGGGTGATGTTCTCGTTGGGGGATTGGCAGCATGGGTGGTTCGCTATTATGTACGAATGCTGGAAATGAGACGCGATTTTTACTAGTTTTGACGCGTAAATATTATTGCAGTGTTGGTTTTTTAACTTTCAGCGCTCAGTGGATCGGTGAAAACCAACACGCTTTTGTTTAGGCACTCATTAAGTGTCGCCTAGTGTAAGTGACAAGGCATAAGTGTTACGAAAGTGAATTTCTTGTAAAATTCTGCTACCGAAAATGGCATAACTCTTTTATTTCCCTGGCAGGGGAGTTAGTGGAGCTCGTGGCTAAAGAACAGCCGCTCGAACCGATCTTTAGATTAAGCCGCGCTTGCCTGGGATGATCCGTTAGTGGATCGAGGCAAGCCACTTGGTATGTAATGGGTCACATTACATACCGAGTTTCCTCCGTGCCTCTGAAAGCACATAAAGCCGTTGGTCCCTATTGTCATATCTTCGACAGTACTTACAGGCAGTCATGTGCCCGATAGTGTGACAACCAGTCATACCAAGAGGTATCGTATTACTAACCTATACCTAGTACTAACTGGGTTGTGGAGGTCAGATAGGCAGTCGCTCCATGTAAAATGCTGGTATTCAGCTGCATCCGGTTATACTGGAAGCCGACCCCAGCATAGTTGGTAAAAGGCTATAGGCAGGTGATACGGGGAGTTCCCGGATCAGCTCCATGTATGTATCCTACCCCTAGTCTACATTGAGAATCTCAGTGGACTTCACTCAGGGATAATGTAAGCCTTGTACGCACGACCAATCAAGCTATGCATAACCAGTATAAGCTAACCTCTCATTATGCTGAAAGTCGATACAAGGCGAAGTCAAATTATACTGGATTTGTATAGCTTAATATGTACTACAGAGTCAACATAAATTAGGTAGCGAAACTGCGCTGACACACAGTGGTGGGCATTGTTATCTTAAACCAATTAAGTACGGTAGCCAGCGCATCAAGTTACTACAAACTAACAAGCTCCGAATGATTTTAAAGCATAAAATGTTGAAGGTTAAGTTCAAAATCAAATGAGAAAATTTGACAGTTTGTAGTAACTTGATGCGAAGGCGACTGAAGAGACGCCAGCACATCACTACCCGAAACTGTCAAATTTTCGCAACCAACCTTTAACCTAATACTTTAGCGATAGAGTTGAAAACCTACTAAAGAAATTTGCGAGATTGTATTAGCTAGATGCGCTGCGTCTGTACATAAAGTTGGACAGATACTTACATTGAACGTAAAGAAACATGATAGAAGTAGAACAAGCAGCAATAACACTCGACCAGGGCGGGCCATAACGCCGACTGTCAAACCACAGAACATAACAAGCGAAAGACAATTTAAAAGCCAACTAATTGATTGCCAATCAGCAGTTAATTGCCAGATTGTACGACGGTACTGTTACATTTTTTTATGACTCAATTTGGTTAGTATTTGACTAACTACCTACATCTTTTTTTATTGGTACCTAATAGGCTACCTAGATGTTTGAGTAAGTACCTACTTAGGTACCAAGCTACTTATATAGGGTCTAACTATTCATACACGAAATATTTTCAGGGAATCATCTAACGGCTATAACAAAGCCATTTCAAGGGTTTTTTTTTTATCAGAGTATATTTTTTTATAAAAAATTAATAATTTAAAATTACTTGACCCACAAAATAAATACTGGCTCCTTATTTTTAAGCATCCATTACGGTAGTTTACTTCGTCGTATTTACCTACTGTCATTGTTAGAATATGGCAGTAAAGGTTTTATGCAAAAAGTCTCAAAAAATTTTAGAATTGTAATAAATTTGTAAAAAAAAAGACTCAGGTATTTTTTTTTTTTCGTTGCTGTGGCGACTTTACGACTTATAGAAGTTACTCTTAAAATATTTCGTGTATGAAAAGATAGACCTTATATAGAGAAAGGTAAGTATTTCTTCCTTGACTTATTACCGGGATCTGAATTAGGTCATTGATGTTTAACACCCATATCTACAGGGTGTAACAGAAAGGGTATAGTCATGAAAGGATATGCTGCAGACCATCAAACTAAACAACTTCCTCCTTGTGTTCAATATCGTAAATGCGAAAAAATTATCAGTCGTCCCATATAAAATTTCAATACCTACTCGACCCAAATGTATAGGACAGCTAATAATTTTTTCGCATTTACCATATTGAACCCATGGAGGAAGTTGTTCAGTTTGATGGTCTGCAGCATATCCTTTCATACCCTTTCTGTCTATTTAAATGATAAACTAGGGTAAGAGGTATTTCTAGGAGATTGTTTGTTGGAGAAACAAGAAAAAGTATTTTTTTTTTTTTTATGTCTCTACTTAGGGAAGAGTGAATGGCTATGGGAGAAACCTTTGCCAAGCCGTAAAAAAAACCGTTTATCTTCCAAGGTATAGTGAGCAAACCAAAATGGAAATTAGCGAGCCATATTAGCCGTCCATGACTATTGGGATAGGTAAACAATTAGCGAAACTGTTTGGACTTAAGGTAAGCTGTGTACCTAAACGTGCGCAGCTATATCATTAAACCCCTTCGATCTAAAACAGGTCATCAGGCATCTGTTGCTCTTTGACATAGTAATATTTGAGCCCATTTGTTGCTTATGAGACATTTATTGCTCTTTGCAGGCACTGAATTACGTAAAGCGATATATAGGCAGGTCCACACCTAATGAGTACAATAATATTGGCAAATATAGATCAACTGATCAGCCCCAACTAAAATTTTGGCTGAACTACCAGTTTCCATTCCTAGTTAAAATTAATATGCAAATTAACACTATTTCTTTAATCAGATTCCCATCTCTAAGTATTTTATCAAGACTATTAAATCTACTGCATAAAATATAGCCCCCAGTCCCTGAATCATAATAATAAGTATTCCTTTAGACAGGTGTATCATTGTGAACTACACGTTCCAGCAGAAATTAACATTCCTTCCGTGAGAAACGTTGGCGTGTAGTCGATGTATCGATCGACTCACCGCGCACATCCCCTGCGCCGCGGGGAGAAACCACCCCACAGTGAGAGCCGCCGTGTCGAGCAGCCATTGTACCTAAGAATACGGCTTTAAAAATGATAAAACCTAACAAAAATCAAACGTGAAACATCGAAAACGGCCGTGTAAATAAAACATAGAGTGGAAGATATAAAAATTCCAAAGTTTCTCCAGAAACAATGAGTTAAGGAACGTAAATTCGGGGAAAAAATGGCTGCTCCAAATACCAAAGGCACGTTCAGACAATAATGTAATAAAAATTAACTTAGAGTAGTGTAAAGAAGTCTTCCAAAATAGTGTTAAGAATTAAATAAAAATATATTAAAATAAGTACGTGAAAATTAGAATTGAAAAAAATATATTTAATGTTATTATTAAAAATCGATGTCTTCCCGTTGATGTCAATTTTAAATTTTAATTGAAGAAAAAAAGAAAATCGATAATTCGACAATAATAAAATTAAAACCCTAATAAAATAAGTAGGGCTAAAGTCTGAGGGCTTCTACAGCTTAAATAGAAACTGCAAGGAGGTTGTAACCCAGCTTCAAGATGCATCATCTAGCCAAGTTCAAGTTGCCTCCCCTGAGGAATGTCCTGGACGTGACCATGCAGACGGTTCGCCAGCAGATACCGGAGAAGCCAGGCGTGCCCCCGCGTCCTCCTCAAAATGTCAGGTTCGCGAACCTAGGTGAGTCTTCACAAGGTCAGTAAGTTAATCAATACACTTTAGACTTAATATTCTTGAAAGAAGCCAATCATGATGACTGCTATTCACAAACTTATCTAGAAAACTTGATTATTACGGAATTTCCAAACCCTAATTCGAATCGATATAACCAAATCAAAAATGAAAACTTTCAGTAAAAAAATCAGTTACTTTGATAGCTTTTCTTGAGACTTCATCATATTTTGATAAATAAGAAACGAAACCAAACATAGACATATTCCTCCTGATAAACTTCCAGACAATATGGGTGAAAGCTGCGAACTTTCAACTATGAACGAGACAACGTCACCAAGCTACCAGTCGACGAATCCGACTAACCCGTTCCTAAGCGGAGCCCTGCAGGCCGAGGATTCATTTACCAGCTATCAGAACACGTATCCCCAACAAGACGGGGTAGCTCCTAGGTAATACAAGCCTCTCTTATAAACTTCAACAAAAAAAAACTAGAAATCAGAGGTAGATAACATGTTACGTGTGGTTTCAGGACTCAGAGCATGCAAAGTGTAGATTTTTACGCTTCATCTGAAGAAGGTGGTGGTTTTGAGGAAGGTGGAGGCCCTCCTGGCGCGAAGATCAATGAGTACCAAGCAGCTTGGAACGTCACCAATGCTATTCAGGTACGTTTAACAAAATAATTAAGTGAGCTCATAACTTACCGAAACTGTAGCTCAACATGATTGTTCTCCTTCCAGGGTATGTTCGTAGTATCCCTGCCGTTCGCTGTCCTACAAGGCGGTTACTGGGCGATCGCTGCGATGATTGGCATTGCCCACATTTGCTGCTACACTGGTAAAATCCTCGTCGAATGCTTGTACGAAGACGACCCCGTGTCAGGCCAACGCGTCAGAGTCCGCGACTCTTATGTCAGCATCGCTAAAGAATGCTTCGGTAGAAAATATGGCGCAAGAATCGTCAATCTCGCTCAAATTATTGAACTCCTCATGACATGTATTCTCTACGTCGTTGTGTGCGGCGATCTCATGATTGGAACTTTCCCTGACGGCGCCATTGACGCACGGTCCTGGATGATGTTAACAGGCATATTCCTTTTGCCCTTGGCTTTCCTAAAGTCACTGAAAAGCGTCAGTATGCTGTCCTTTTGGTGCACCATGAGCCACCTGATCATTAACGCTATTGTCCTGGGGTATTGTATCCTCAACATCGGTGATTGGGGCTGGTCTAAGGTAAAATGGACTTTGGATTTTGAAAATTTCCCAATAAGTTTGGGAGTCATCGTTTTCTCGTACACCTCGCAGATATTTTTGCCAACGTTAGAAGGTAATATGGAGGATCGCTCCAAATTCGAATGGATGTTAGATTGGTCACATATCGCAGCTGCCGCATTTAAATCCATATTTGGATATTTATGCTTTTTGACCTTCCAGAACGACACCCAGCAAGTTATCACGAATAACTTGCGTTCAGCTGGGTTCAAAGGTCTTGTAAACTTTTTCCTCGTCGTGAAGGCGGTACTGAGTTACCCTCTGCCTTACTATGCGGCTTGCGATCTGCTCGAGCGTGCTCTATTTAGAGGCAAACCTAAGACATTTTTCCCTGTAATTTATGCGCTAGATGGAGAATTGAAAGTGTGGGGACTTGCATGGAGACTGGGCGTGATAATGTTAACTATTTTGATGGCAATATTTATTCCCCACTTTGCTATTCTGATGGGTTTCATCGGTAGCTTCACGGGAACCATGTTGAGCTTCATCTGGCCAGCGTACTTCCACCTTAAATTGAAAGGCAATACGCTGGAAACCACTAGGATTGCATATGATTACTTTATAATATGCCTAGGTGTTCTCTTTGGAGTCATCGGCATGTACGACTCTGGTTCAGCTCTGATCAAGGCGTTCAAGATAGGTTTGCCGTTCTAATTTCCCATAATATTAGACTCATTGTTGAACTATTTTTAGACTTATGCATACATCGTAAATTATACTTTGTCGCCATAACTGAGCGACTGAATGTTGAATGCAAGATTTATGTACCTAGACCGATGTATTGATAAGTTTTGTATCTTAGGTCTGTTTAGTACATGGGCAAATAGGTTTTGTTAGTGAATCTTACTTTCTTCGAATAGTGACAATAATAATGTATAAGAGGACGATCGCTTTTTGCCTTCGTTACTTCGTTTTACTCCAGATGTTTATGTATATAGTTATAATTGTCTAGCTAATTCTACAAATTAATGATATACAATGGCTTCCAATAAAAATATTTTATGTTTTTGAATATGTAACAACGAAGTCTTCCATTGATGATGATGCTATTGAAAAAGCATCATTATTTGCTTGTACGTATAAATATCAAAAACATATTTGGATCGTATTTACATTAATCTTAGGTATTGTACCGTAGTGAAATGATTGAGGTTCCAGTTAGTTCTTATTTACTTCCATTTTGAAATAAAGAACAAATCTGTTATATTTAACATGTTTAATTTCACACTAAAATGTGTCTTTTTAATAATTTTGATTGGGTTTAGTCATATCGAAAGATCTATTTACAAACTTATACAATTTATGAATTCTGGTGAAGTATACTAAGCTATAATTCTGACGAGTATTTATATATCCGAATGTCTTCCATTTTCTAAATATAATTGTTGTTGATTATATTAATAGAGTATTGTACTAAAATTATACATGTTGATTAGACTAGTTAGTTACGTTACATGAAGATATTGTGAGAATATGTGATTATTGTGATACCAACGTTTTGGAACTTTATATTAGATATACAGGTGATTCCGAAAAATAAAATTATAGACGATATAATAGCTAGAAAAATTAAACATCGGACAATAATAATGTAAAAGATAAAAACGCGGCCAACGAAACATTTTATAAGCTGCAGGCTATATACATACATAATCAGATTATAACTGTCCCACTGCTGGGACACAGGCTATCCACTCTTTTAGAGGGAGAGGGCGCATGCTATCGGCCATCAATGATTGTAGATGAAGATAATAAAACACAAATATCCAAGTAATAAGGAACGTGGGTACAAGTTGACACTACACTCACGAATATGTAAGTCACAGATAGCTTTATGAAAAGGGATTTGAAATAAACACACATAAATAAATAAACAGATTGATAAACTTATAAAATGAATATGGATATATTGACTTTATGAAGAAAAACTCCCGCATTAGTCTAAGATATTTACCATCTGTATATCTAGCATAAGTATTTGGGCTTCCAAGATTTCGGCGGTAAAAACTATATGAATAAAAATAAAGATGCTTGTCTTCCATTACGCCTAATTGTTTAGTTTGATTAAAGTATCCAAGCTTATATCCATATGAATATTAGAAATGTATCCAAGTGCAATAATGTTGTATAAATATACTTAATAATATGTATTGTGATGAAATGAACAGTTCTAGGTGTGTATTTTAAATAATATAAAATGTTATTCGATATTCGTTTTATTTCTTTTATTACAATAATTCTAAATCCTCTTTGAAGCGTAAGATGAATATTAAAGGACCGATTACATTGCCCTGTAGAACCCCCTTACGTTGATGCTACCTCGACACTATAATTTTACATCAGACGTACCTACGATCTGCTTGTGATCTTGAAAAAAACTTTTGAGATCTAAAGGCCTTTCCTTTTCTTTTAATGTCTGTTAAATAACAACACAGATTGTATCAAAAGCTTTATCAGAAGCTCAAGAAAAAAAGAAGAGATGATTATTTTCAAAAATAATTTGGACCTTCAGAATCACAATAGGAGAGGATTACCTTTATCTTTAGACACATACTACTTTTGATCTTATTTTTAAGATCTGCTTCCATAAACATACGACCTTATTCTGGCTTCATTAAACGATTTTACTGAATAAAATTTAATTTTGTTTACCCAAGCACTAAAATATTTTCCTCTCAATAAAATAGTATCAAGGTCAATCAAAATGATAAGGTAGCCATTAAAATTGCCAATTTGTTTAATTGTTCCCGCGCTCGCTACCCGATCAGTCGCCATGTTTACAAGATGGACGCGCGCATTCACGCGTGCGTGCTGTTTCTATTTTGTACCCTTATACAGATAACCGTAAGTATTCTTAAAAAATATATAGTGTATAATGCTAATCACATTTTAAGCAAACATATTTAAATTAGGGAAATTATTATTTGGGCGAATAAAAATTTAATTGGCGACCAATATACTGAATGGGCGACTATTGTACCAAGTAAGTAACTATTTATCCGGTCATTGCGGCAAGGAGAATATAGGAAGCAAGAGCGAGCGAAGGCTGAGGGAGACTTGTGGCACCCCGACTCGGACAGGTTAGGTTCGAAGGGGATAACGGGTTGGCGGGGTTTAGTGAGCGAGCGAAGTGAGTAAACTAAGACCCCGGAATCCCCTTTGTGTTAGTTTACTTTAAACCCTGCAAACAGAAATAGGAGCCCCGCGCAGCGGGGCTCCGTCATCTACGCCTTATCTACAATCTATTGGTTAATAACCTTGTTTTAGGATTTTTTCAGAGTCCTTGAATTATGACACTGATCGTATTGAACTGATTGAATTTCACTGTAGCTGCCAACCTATTATTTTTGCTACCCATTTTAATTATGTTTAAAACCCTAAACCAGATTAGTTTGTCGCCGCATTAAATACATCATCATCATCATCATCATTTCAGCCGAATGACGTCTACTACTGGACTTAGGCGTCCCGGAAGTGTCGCCACATTGACCGTTAAATACATGACTTTAAATTATTATTATTTTAAAGATTGAACTGAGGGTCTTGACAAAAAAAGTAACATTCTATCACCCAAAACGATGATGGAAAGCCAAACATGTATTGGATTGACATAAAGGCGCAAACCCACCGCGGCCCACGGATAGGCTACGCACGTGTGTTAAGCTTCGCTTTGTAAGAAAATGTTTGTGATTGTGTACCACTGCAAACCACGAACACGCTATGCATCAAATGACGCCATTAGTACTGAAGTGGCTTGCTCGAATAAGGCGCTCACATAGCTCAACGCTGTCAACGCTATGTACGCTGTGCACGCGGTAAACACTATACACGAATATTAAGGCGAGGTTACCCCGAGCGCCGTATGCATCAATCGCTTACCCCAGCCCCCGCACAGAGAGGCGATACGTAACAAATTACGCGGCGCGAAAACGCGGGCGCTTAGCGCACTGGTCAAGAGTTCACGAACTCGGATAGGTACTAAGTTGCGTTACAGGGTAGAGCGATGCAGTAAAACAACTTGAATTGACATGTATAAGTTCACTTTGTTTCATTTTTATAGAAAGTATTGGTTATAGATAGATTAGGAACCTACGTATTCTATGAACGTGAACCTAATTACTAACAATTAAAATAAGTAGATATAATTAAAAATAAGAAGGTATACTTATTTATTTTTGTGAATAAGGTGAATTTAAAATCTGACTGACACTAAAATCATGAATACGGGTATGATTCAAAACTACACGCCAGGCGCCATTACTTTTTTTGCGCTTTACTTTTTTTTCGGTTTTAATTTAATTTAATTTAATTTATTTATTTGTTTTGTTGTCATGGGTTTCATTTTCATGGTTTTCGGGGTCGCTTATAAAGAAAATTAGGTCAAAATTAAAATTCAAGATGGCGCCAATTAAAATTTTCAGCTTTGTCGTCATGGGTGTCATTTTCATGCTTTACGGGGTCGCTGATAACGAAAATGAGGTCAAAATGAAAATTCGATAACACCAAAAATTATTTTTTTGTTTTTACGTCATGGGTATCATTTTCATGGTTTTCGGGGTCACTGATAACGCAAAATAAGTTCAAAATAAACAGAAACAAAAAAAAATTTTTTTTTTCATCGACTCCGAAAACCATGAAAATGACACCCATGACGAAAAAACCGAAAATTTTCGTCGGCGCCATCTTCGATTTTCATTTTGACCTCATTTTCGTTATCAGCGAGCCCGAAAACCATGAAAATGACACCCATGACGACAAAACCAAAAATTTTTGTCGGCGCCATCTTGGATTTTCATTTTGTCCTCATTTTCGTTATCAGCGGCCCCGAAAACCATGAAAATGACACCCATGACGACAAAACCGAAAATTTTCATTGGCGCCGTCTTGAATTTTAACTTTGACCTCATTTTCGTTATCAGCGACCCCGAAAACCATGAAAATGACACCCATGACGAAAAAACCGAAAATTTTCGTCGGCGCCATCTTCGATTTTCATTTTGACCTCATTTTCGTTATCAGCGAGCCCGAAAACCATGAAAATGACACCCATGACGACAAAACCAAAAATTTTTGTCGGCGCCATCTTGGATTTTCATTTTGTCCTCATTTTCGTTATCAGCGGCCCCGAAAACCATGAAAATGACACCCATGACGACAAAACCGAAAATTGTCATTGGCGCCGTCTTGAATTTTAACTTTGACCTCATTTTCGTTATCAGCGACCCCGAAAACCATGAAAATGACACCCATGACGACAAAACCGAAAATTTTCATTGGCGCCATCTTGAATTTTAACTTTGACCTCATTTTCGTTATCAGCGACCCCGAAAACCATGAAAATTACACCCATAACGAAAAAACCGAAAATTTTCGTCGGCGCCATCTTGGATTTTCATTTTGACCTCATTTTCGTTATCAGCGACCCCGAAAACCATGAAAATAACACCCATGACGACAAAACCAAAAATTTGTGTCGGCGCCATCTTGGATTTTCATTTTGACCTAATTTTCGTTATCAGCGACCCCGAAAACCTTGAAAATGACACCCATGACGAAAAAACCGAAAAAAAGTAAAGCATAAAATGCAGAGGAAGTAAAATAAAAAAAAAATTAAGTAATTTTATCTTTAAAATGTAAATAAGTCAACAAAATAAAAAAACTAGTAGGTACACACGGCGGCACTTGAAGCTGTCTTTTCCAGTATAAATTGGCCTCGCTTTGTATAGATTTCCTATACAATGAGAGATCGGCCTAAACTGGTTTTCGACAGCTTGATCGGTCGTCGTGCGTACAAAATTTAATATCGACCATTACTCATTCTATCTCGTTGTCCCCTGCATACTTTCTTTTTCTGCCCATGTCGAACTAGATAATCTTCGGCTTACCGGGCTCCCTGCAAAACTTTTTTAGAACTCCTTACAAAAAAAAATTATTGGAATAAATGTTTTGATTTAATAGGCCAGGTACAGGCAGTTTTGAATTGTCGAAAAAAAGATAATAAAATGAAGCTACAGTCCCATTCAAAAGGCATAATAACTGTGAAAGTACTGTAGTTGCCCATTTCAAAGTTACCGAAATTTATAAATAATATTGCGAAATCATAAATAGCGACTTTTGCTACGACACAATAAAGTTCAATTCAGGCCGCGCAGCGCTAATTATCTACAGTTATATTCTCCTAGAAGCTGCCTCTCTTTCTAATGCGTAACTCTTATCTTATACCTTCTGACTACGTTCCCTATTAGGTACCTACTGTACTTTTGTGAACAAATGACATTTCAAATAAACCTAGGCTCGGTGTTTACTAAGTATTATTTTTTACAAACTATTTTTGGCTCAGTTCGTAACAGAACTTAGCGGGGGTGGGGTGGCGGGTTCGAAAAATTGGCACACGTCCGACCTCCAACGCGTTCCGCTCGGGACTGAATCACGCGATGCGAGTATGAAATGATGAAAACAGCACATTTTGGAAATGGTGGTGTAGGTTTTTTTAATATTTCAAATTATGATCGCCGTGTACTGTCACATTTTTTACGACCTTTATAATGGTATAAGTTTTATTGTTAAAAACCTAATATAACTCAAATGAAGTAATATTAAAAACCATCATTTAGACTTGTCTTTGCGATTTAATTGGATGCAACAAAGTGCAAGTAATCGTGTATCGCTGTGCCGAAATATCTAGATCGAAGTGTGAAATATGTAATATATTTTTTTCAGAATTTAAATCCGTGCCATATAGGAATAAAGCCCAATACAAAACGACGTTTATCTGGATAACCTCGCCTTAACCCACGACTATGCTGCGGTGGGCCACGCACGCTACGTTGTGGGTGTGTAGCGTGTACTGCTGTGGAAACGTAGACCCACGTTGTCAAACAAATGAATCCACGCAGCTAAAATGCACCGCGTGCCCGTGCATAGTGTGCACCGCGGGTTTGCCCCTTAAGTCAATCTGAATTTCCAGTTTGCACTATTATCATCATAATCTTATTGCTTTTCCGAAAAGCTTATATCAATCTTATTGAAAGTCTTTATATAAAAATTAAATGCTGGAAACGATTGCCACTTCTTGTGTGGGCCCTCTCAGTCAGTTGTGGAGGTACCACGGTGGGCGCCACTAAAATAATTAATTCATTTTCTAGATATGAATGCAAGATTTTAAATGAAATAGAGAAAACGATTTTAGTGACGCAGTACCTTTAGGGCCTTTGAAACTAGCCTTACTTGGCCTTGCTTTTCAGCCAAACGGTGTTTCTACGACAAAGACAGCTTATTCTTTGTCATTGTAAAAACAACCATTTCTAACTTAGAAACTAATTATACAACATTATTTTTAGTAAATGCGAAACCTGAATATAGTTTGGTCAAAATAAGTAACTGAATCGATTCCAATAATTTTTAAACCATGTTATATTTTGTCCCAAAAATATTATAAAAGTCTAGAAGTTGGACTCCGAGCGACACTAAGTACCTATAGCACTAATTTAGGTACCTACTGCTAAATTATTATTATCAATGATCTCAAGACGACGCTGGAGGCGCGCGCGCGGGCGCGCCGCGTGGTTACCACGTTTTTGTGAGGTCAACTAGGTAACAGAACAATCTTATAACTTTGTGATTTTTCATGATACAGTTTTGAAATTTTGGACATAGAATCTTTACATAAAAATACTAGACACGTGTTTCAGGTTTCACATATTATTATACTAAAACTATATAGTTGGTTTATATAGTTGGTTTATTATTTTGACTCGCCCTTCGTCTGCCTAGCGACCGTACAACATACGAAACCACCCATGTTGCATTGAGGGCCATGAGAATCTTACCCTCGCCATGATCATAGACGCGTTCGAGATCTATGGCCACGACCCCACAGACAAGCTGGACAACCTGTGGCTCTACCAAAACGAGATGTTGAGGATCAAGACTGCTGAAGACCAGGTACCACAACGTCAGTCCTGTAATATCCAAAGGGTTAGGCAGAGGTGTACCTAACTAATAATATGTACAAACACATTTCGCCAGTTAGGTTTAAGTCCCATGTAATAGGGGGCGAGTCTAATGCCATCAACCGGACACAAATCCAGACTCCGTGGCTGCTCCTATGAAATTCCTAATGGAAAAACCCAATAACACTCTGCCCGACCTGGGAATAGAATCTAGGACCTCATGCTCAGCAGTTTCCACTTGCGCTCACTATACCGACGAGGCAGGTACTGACGTACTAGCACTATAACATAAAAAGAATATAATTATACCAAATACTGATATTTTGTTTTAGTTCTTGTACCTGCCTATAGCAACCTACCTATACGCGATCTCCAATCCGCCAGCGTATCGGCAAGTGTAGAGCGGGACGCCGCTCAGCTAGAAAGACCGGCGACCTGAAAATGGTGGATGGGTCAGACTATGATGTAGAAGGTGGAGGATAGGGTGTCTTGGCGCAGCTTAGGAGAGGCGAAAGTCCTGCATTGAACCACGATAGGTTAAGTTGATTGAGTGTATACGCAATACTTCGATCTCTTTCACTTCTCACCGAGCTATAAAAGACAAGCTCATGCAGTGGTGAAAAGATTGGCCAGTCAGCAATATTGGTAACTAGGGTAGCCCATTGGTACATCCCTTCACTGAGGCCCTCTAAATACACCCGTTTTCGCAACTTTGTTCTGCGCAAATTGCATAATTAAATGTAACTGACAAAAGTTTTGAATTTTGTTTCCCAGTACCTTATCAACGAGAGAGTTCACATAGCATCAGATCATTTAGGTCGTTTTGTTACACTACATATAAAAGAACTCAAGGTAAGTCCAAAAATGGTTTACAAACATCAAACAAACGACACAAAAACACAATATGTATAGCTAAGCTTACGAAGGTCCACAACTCAGCTAATGGCTACTGATGGGGCAATTATACAACTACCATTTTTCCAAAGTCTGTTAAAGCAGTTAGCTATTAATCATTAAAAATAAGGGACAGTCTCCTAAGAACGTTTTCTTTTAGCTACAGCGGTTAAGGTACCTGCCCTTCCTCATCTCAAAAGTCTATCCATTATGGACCATTAACCTACTAGACTTGAGTCATACCTTTTGAAAATGCAACACTCAATAGGTCCTGCTGATCACATTAGACGACGTCATCGACAACATGCTAACGATGTATGAGAACCACAACTCGTTGGCTGCAGAACGAAAAGCCACTTACACTGGTGGCCCCGTGCCTATGGAGTTTTATAGCAGCCAAGGTAATGTGTTCCCTTATATATTTCATCATTGAGACACTATAGTTGTTTACACACATTATCCTTCATCCTTCGAAAGCCTCAACCAGTGACCAAGGGGTATCGTATTACCCAGTACTAACTGGGTTTTGGAGGTCATATAGGCCGTTGCTCACCGTCGCTTCATCTAACATGACATGAGCCGAGGCTTTCGATTGAATACCTCATCATCTGCCTAGCCTTTTCCCAACTCTGTTCGGGTCGGTTTCCAGTCTCACCGGATGCAGCTGAATACGAGTTTTTTACATGGAGCGATTAGAGGTCAGACAGGGGTTTGAGCGATATATGGTAAGACTTTCTGCCACTAACGATTCGACGATTCCGTTTGAATATCTACAAATACCATAAAACTTGAGCCAAATGAGTTTGTCAAATCGATACATCGAAAGCTATAAAGGGTGTAAATATACCCCTAAATAGACCCTTAACATAAACGAAAGGCACTTGTTCTCACCGTATTTGCGATCATTTTTTTGTTCTAGACCATACCTGAAAACTTTCTAGTTACGGAGATATTGGGGGTCAAAGTTCCAACTTTTTCACAAGTTTTTTTTTTAAATACATTTTTTTAATGTAAGATTTTTACTTTAAACACCTCCACGACCCCCGTACTATTCAATCCACCCACCAGCACAATGCTTTGAGTGCATTCAATCGAGTCCCACCGTAAAACGTGATTTTTCACCCCAAAAAAAAGTCGTTTCCCAACAATAATTTTTACTTAAAATTACTTGGTTGACGACTTCGTGACAAAGCTCTGTTGCAAAAACAACGAATGTTGTAGACGATGATCAAAGTAGGTACATAAAGATCTCATTAATTAAATCAATCTTTCCAATCGATTCGTTCAATTCTAAACTTCCGAGAACTATTTATTATTCCAATATTCGTATTGGATCTTTCTCTTACAGAATTCTACTGCGGCAAAAACGTGTACATATTCATCTCAGAGCTCTACAGCGATATCTACAATATGGGCCAAGGGGTGGCTCCCTACTGCAGGGACCGATCCTTCGTGTTTCTGGGATTCCTGCACTTCCACGAGGAATCCAAGTATTATTTACTGGACGACCCGAGTATCTCCTTCCCGACTGACAACTACCTGCATGGTTTGGAGTGCCATATGGGTATTTGTGTATTCAGGTTAGTCCACAACATGTTCAGAAATTTCAACTATGTGAGAATCATACGTGCCCTTGAATTTGAAATAATAACAGTGCGTACAGTCTCCATATCAGTCATGACTTCCTTTCGATGAATAGACCAAAATTTATAAACATCTAGGTTTAAAAAAAGAAACACTTTAACATTCCTTAAAAACCTGTTGCATCTAGAAAATGTTTTCTGTAATTGATATTGATAGATTACCGCTCTAAAGGTTTCCCTTCAAGAAACTTATGCAACAAGTTCGTGACGTGACCACTCTACCGAAAGCTATCGTAAAGTGCGGCACAGAAATGTACAAGCTACCACCGCTGTCTGCCGCCTCCTGCATCGTCACGTCAGGGTCCTTCATACTGGACTTCAATATACAGGGCGTACGGTACCGGCATTACGACTACCTGTTGGTAAGAAACTAGTGGTTTTATCAAGGCTGTGATACCTTGATACTCCATACTTGATGGCAAGATCTTTAAAACTATGTCCCTCCACTGCATTATATAATTTATTAAATAAATATATTGATTCATTTCAACTATAGTTTACTGGGTTTTGATTTAGGAATTACTTGAGCTCATTTCAAAGTTTTGTGATTCGGAGACAGTGTCTCTTCAGAAATAGACATTTAACCGTCGCGAATTACAACCCAAATGACAGACTAGACTAGAGATTGGATACAAACAAGTCCATTCATTTCTAGGTAGATCGACTTGATCACTCTCTCCGCAGACTTTAAATGCATTTGCTTTGCAGACTATACCCAATGGTAACACGTACTACACCAAAGAGCCACTGTCTCCGTTGATCTGCGACCATCATGTTTGTGAGTGGAACTACACTAACCATTATGGAGGTAAGCTTAGTTCGTCTTCTTTTGGTGTGTCTCCGACTTATGGCACAATGATACTTGATCGTATAAAGGAACGGGATCGAGTACGTCTGCCTTCGGACAATCTTGTCTGATTTCAAAATTTGGCTTCCTTCAAAATACTGGTAGTGTAATAAATGCATCGGGTACCAGAATTCGAGTTAAATTATTCGAACACCCGAATATGGTCTAACAACCAGGTAGTAATCGCGCCATTATGTAGGTTGACCATCAACTCCGAATACTTATTCCTCCTTGTCCAGTGTAAGGAACAGCACATCAGCAGTCGTGTAAGCAGGATCTTATCATCATGGTCTTTCTGCCCTTATCCTGATTTACTCAGTCAATATGTCTGTTTCTTCGTATCTCTCAAACATATCCTCTTCATTCCCATGTTTTCTGCCTGGTTGATCTAGTGGACGCAAGCGCGTATTTTGAAAATGATGTCCTGGCTTCGATACCCTGGTCGGCCAAATTGTTATTGGGTTTTTCATCAGGAATTTCTCAGTAGCAGCCACGGAGTATCGATTTGTGTGTGTAACAGGAGAAATGTGGATGGCACTCATTGATCTCGATGCCGTCTACTGTATATGCATCGACAAGATAGTCAGACGCGATCAAAGAGGATCTTGGAGGCTTCATATACTGAGTGGTTCACACTGCAGAAGACACCAATACTTGGAGACGAGTGGCGTCGTATGTAGTACCGATCCTTAAAAATTTGAGGGAATGACGAAAAGAGAGAGAGAGAAAAATGCCCGATTTTTTATCTGTAGATACCTAGAGATCTTCGAGATATGTATTTAACATACAAAGTGGCGCTACGACAATAAATGAAAACTCTGCTAATACTTACTAGTTCATAGGAATATTTTAAAACTATTAAATAAATCCTAACATCGAAATAAAAAAGAAATTAAAACAAACTAAATAGCATAAAACTGTTAACGAAATACAACAAACACCATTTATAAATATTGGTTTACTAACCTTAAATATAGGTAAGTTGCACTGATTCGAATGAATTTGGCAAAGGTTTTTGAAGTAGCGAGTTGGCAACATGTGTTTAGTGTTTATACCGATATCCCCGTATCGGTATAAACACTAAACACATGTTGCCCTGTGAACATCATGTGGAAAATTCTGAATATAGAAAATGATTTCCTGTGACTAAACTACTGGATATATTCGAATGAATTTTTGTATGCAGACTAGGAACGTCATGAAGTAGGTATACGCAGTTTATTTTATTGTCGTATTGTCGGCGCCACCCTGTTTATTATTAAGAATACTAAAATTTCTCGCACATCAGCTAAATCTTTTCCTTTTATGCCAGGTCCTTTCCTGATCCCTGGTGACCCGGGGTCCGGTATCGACCCCGTGCCGCCCTACGTCGAACCGACGCCAAAGCCAGACGCAGAAGATGATAACATCACTGTGCCGTGTAAGATTCTACCGCACTATGAGGCTCCGTTGTAACCTGTACGATATTTTGTAATATAATTTCGGGATCTGTTGTAGTTCCTTACTGCATTAATTGTCCGTATGTACTTTGACTGCGTGTGATCCCAACTTTTTACTGTAAAATATCGTGCAAGGTAACTGCCGTGTGAACGGCTGTAGGTTAAGTCTGTGTGAAAATTTCAATTTTGTACTAATGCCTCTGTCACTACAACGAGGCTATGCAAATCTGGGCCGCGCATTCCTATAATCTCGACGAGAACCTGTCCTAAGGCTTAACTATTCTTTTTTTCTTCAAGTAGTTTCGTATTTCAATTTTCCTAAATAAAAGCCATCCGGACCCTATGAAACTCGTAAATAAAGGCCATCCGGACTCTATGTAAAAATATTTTGATTTAAAAGAGTGTCCATTGAGTTTCTTGCCCATTCTTCTCCATAGAGATCTACGCTTTGGAATGCGCAACTGCAGTACTTTCTCAAGTTAATATGTCTTGTGACTGTGACTGTAGCTTCGCTTCTTTTTGTTTTTTTGGCATTCAAAAGTGCCTGTGATGGTCTAATTGAAATAAATGGTTTTAACTTTTTGACTTTTATGAAACTCGTCAATATGGTCATTTTCATCATCACCAGCCCACTGCTACTACTGCTGGACATAGCCTTACAGCTGCTACCTATTGCTCTGCCATTATGGTCCGTACGGTGTCAAATATTACTTATATTGCAGATATACTGGACGGGTGCTTCTTTTTGTACCCGCCAAACTACGGGTCGATCGCGGGCAAGAGTTACCTGGACATGATCGACATCCACGACGAAAGGTTCACCTGCAACTCTGCTGGTGCCAGTAAGGTAGTCTTTGCATATCTGAAATGACCGAAAGTAAACCATACCTTGTAATCGTTCAAAAACTGTTCAGAACGGTTAAGACTACAGAAAGAATAGCACCACTATTTTTTTTTACCAGACTTCGAAACGTAGATTTTGATCTGCATGTATTTATGTCCGCGAAATTTTACAAACACCAATAAGCTCGCTACGAAACAGTGGCCACTAAGGTGACTTAATAAATATTGAAGGACTTAATATATTTTTTGTCCAGGGCCTCTATTGGTATCCGCAATGGATGGGCGCGATGCCCCACCGTCCTGGGTATCCTGGGGACATGGGCGATGACCAACAATTCGTACCACCAGGAGACTACTACCCGCACCAGCAAGGCTACGACAGGGACGATCAGGATATCGAATAATATATTTCTTAAAATTACAACTTTTTTTATTGTTAAGCCTCACATTCTTACCCGACTATGGCAAAGCCGTTAAAATAAGGGTTATGATTTTAACATTTTTATGATCCACAGCAGCACCAGCACTCAGCAGCAGCAGCAGTACTTAGCCAATTTGGGTGAATGAGATGTCAATCGATTTTTTGATATGGTCCAGCCTCCAGGTGACATAAGGGCAACATATTAATCAAACAAAATCAATAAGACGGATGTTAAGTACAATTTCGGTGACCTCTACATCTTTAGATATACATCCAAAGAAGTAGAGGTCATCGAAATTATTTTTATTCTTTCCCATTGATTGGGGTAGAATGAAAGTGACAAATGAAAGTAGAGAAAATTCGGGGATAAGCAATATAATGCACCATTAAAATAAACATTCCCTGCCTGCGTCGGTGTTCCCAAGTTCATATGACCCCAATCTATTTAAGGCGAGGTTATACAGATAAACGTCGTTTTGTATTGTGCTTTATTCCTATATAGCACGGATTTAAATTTTGAAAAAAATATATTACATATTTCACACTTCGATCTAGATATTTCGGCACAGCGATACACGATTACTTGCACTTTGTTGCATCCAATTAAATCGCAAAGACAAGTCTAAATGATGGTTTTTAATATTACTTCATTTGAGTTATATTAGGTTTTTAACAATAAAACTTATACCATTATAAAGGTCGTAAAAAATGTGACAGTACACGGCGATCATAATTTGAAATATTAAAAAAACCTATACCACCATTTCCAAAATTTGCTGTTTTCATCATTTCATATTCGCATCGCGTGCTTCAGTCCCGAGCGGAACGCGTTGGAGGTCGGACGTGTGGCAATTTTTCGAACCCGCCACCCCACCCCCGCTAAGTTCTGTTACGAACTGAGCCAAAAATAGTTTGTAAAAAATAATACTTAGTAAACACCGAGCCTAGGTTTATTTGAAATGTCATTTGTTCACAAAAGTACAGTAGGTACCTAATAGGGAACGTAGTCAGAAGGTATAAGATAAGAGTTACGCATTAGAAAGAGAGGCAGCTTCTAGGAGAATATAACTGTAGATAATTAGCGCTGCGCGGCCTGAATTGAACTTTATTGTGTCGTAGCAAAAGTCGCTATTTATGACTTCGCAATATTATTTATAAATTTCGGTAACTTTGGAATGGGCAACTACAGTACTTTCACAGTTATTATGCCTTTTGAATGGGACTGTAGCTTCATTTTATTATCTTTTTTTCGACAATTCAAAACTGCCTGTAACTGGCCTACTAAAATCAAAACATTTATTCCAATATTTTTTTTTTGTAAGGAGTTCTAAAAAAGTTTTGTAGGGAGCCCGGTAAGCCGAAGATTATCGAGTTCGACATGGGCAGAAAAAGAAAGTATGTAGGGGAGAACGAGATAGAATGGGTAATGGTCGATATCGTATTTTGTACGCACGACGACCGATCAAGCTGTACAATACCAGTTTATGCCGATCTCTCATTGTATAGGAAATCTATACAAAGCGAGGCCAATTTATACTGGAAATGACAGTTTCATGTGCCGCCGTGTGTACCTACTAGTATTTTTATTTTGTTGACTTATTTACATATTAAAGATAAAATCACTTTATTTTTTTTTATTTTACTTCCTCTGCATTTTATGCTTTACTTTTTTTCGGTTTTTTCGTCATGGGTGTCATTTTCAAGGTTTTCGGGGTCGCTGATAACGAAAATTAGGTCAAAATGAAAATCCAAGATGGCGCCGACAAAAATTTTTGGTTTTGTCGTCATGGGTGTCATTTTCATGGTTTTCGGGGTCGCTGATAACGAAAATGAGGTCAAAATTAAAATTCAAGATGGCGCCACTGAAAATGTTGGGTTTTGTCGTCATGGGTGTCATTTTCATGGTTTTCGGGGCCGCTGATAACGAATATGAGGACAAAATGAAAATCCAAGATGGCGCCGACAAAAATTTTTGATTTTGTCGTCATGGGTGTCATTTTCATGGTTTTCGGGGCCGCTGATAACGAAAATGAGGACAAAATGAAAATCCAATGTGGCGCCGACGAAAATTTTCGGTTTTGTCGTCATGGGTGTCATTTTCATGGTTTTCGGGGTCGCTGAAAACGAAAATTAGGTCAAAATTGAAATTCAAGATGGCGCCAATAAAAATTTTCAGTTTTGTCGTCATGGGTGTTATTTTCGTGCTTTTCGGGGTCGCTGATAACAAAAATGAGGCCAAAATGAAAATCCAACATGGCGCCGACGAAAATTTTCTGTTTTTTTCGTCATGGGTGTCGGTTTCGTTGTTTTTAGGGTCGCTGATAACGAAAATGAGGACAAAATGAAAATCCAAGATGGCGCCGACGAAAATTTTCGGGTTTTTTCGTCATGGGTGTCATTTTCATGGTTTCAGGAGTCGATGAATAGCACAACACACAGAAGCACAACCAATGATAATGATACAAATATAAAAACATGGTGCCGATATACTAAAAGAAAAACATTTACGAAAGAAGTATAGTGACACCATGACATAGGTACTTTAAAGCAAAATACGTATTATTATTTCGATATTATTAATAAATATCGGTTGCGCACCTCTAGTGCAGAGGCGAGCAAATTAAAAAAGCCGTACCAGCTACGCCACTGTCATCATAAGGTGACAAGAAAGTACGTCATAATTGAACATAGTGCTGTGATGGTATTGACTTGGTTTTATCGATTGTTGTTTTGAATTGTGGATTTAACGCCGAAACTGTGACACATATCATTTTTATTTCTGTCATAAAAGACAAAGCGGGATGAAATAAAACTCCTGTATTATATATTTCCGGTATAGTAAGCTTTTATTAAAAACATACTCTAGGTTAAAAAATAAATAGTTAGTGCTTTATCGATATAATTTCGAACTCACTACTATTTTGTAGGTATTAAAGGATGAATTCATAGCTTGGCGCCGAGGGCACGCTTTTTCTTTTTTTAACGTGGCGGTCAAAAGGTTAAATAAAATAATGAGTATACAAGGTGCGGTGTGCGTCTCAAGGTTGCACTAAATGGGAGTCCAGCTCAGCATGTGTCAGGCATCAGTGGCGAAGGTTCCATACAACTCTATTCCTACCGGATTTAATTAAATGGGCTTACTCCTAAAAAAAAAAAAAAAAACTTAAGGCGAGGTTACCCCGAGCGCCGTATGCATCAATCGCTTACCCCAGCCCCCGCACGGAGAGGCGATACGTAACAAATTACGCGGCGCGAAATCGCGGGCGCTTAGCGCACTGGTCATGAGTTCACGAACTCGGATAGGTACTAAGTTGCGTTACAGGGTAGAGCGATGCAGTAAAACAACTTGAATTGATATGTATAAGTTCACTTTGTTTTATTTTTATAGAAAGTATTGGTTATAGATAGATTAGGAACCTACGTATTCTATGAACCTGAACCTAATTACTAACAATTAAAATAAGTAGATATAATTAAAAATAAGAAGGTATACTTATTTATTTTTGTGAATAAGGTGAATTTAAAATCTGACTGACACTAAGATCATGAATACGGGTATGATTCAAAACTACAAGCCACGCGCCATTCGGTTTTAAAAAAATTTATGCTTTACTTATTTTTCGGTTTTGTTGTCATGGGTTTCGTTTTCGTGGTTTTTGGGGTCGCTGATAACTAAAATTAGGCCAAAATGAAAATCCAAGATGGCGCCGACGAAAATTTTCTGTTTTTTTCGTCATGGGTGTCGGTTTCGTTGTTTTTAGGGTCGCTGATAACGAAAATGAGGACAAAATGAAAATCCAAGATGGCGCCGACGAAAATTTTCGGGTTTTTTCGTCATGGGTGTCATTTTCATGGTTTCAGGAGTCGATGAAAAAAAAAATTTTTTTTGTTTCTGTTTATCTTGAACTTATTTTGCGTTATCAGTGACCCCGAAAACCATGAAAATGATACCCATGACGTAAAAACAAAAAAATAATTTTTGGTGTTATCGAATTTTCATTTTGACCTCATTTTCGTTATCAGCGACCACGAAAACCATGAAAATGACACCCATGACGAAAATACCGAAAATTTTCGTCGGCGCCAGCTTGGATTTTCATTTTGACCTCAGTTTCGTTATCAGCGACCCCAAAAACCACGAAAATGACACTCATGAAGAAAAAAAAGAAAATTTTCGTCGCCGCCATCTTGGATTTTCATTTTGGCCTAATTTTAGTTATCAGCGACCCCAAAAACCACGAAAACGAAACCCATGACAACAAAACCAAAAAATAAGTAAAGCATAATTTTTTTTAAAACCGAATGGCGCGTGGCGTGTAGTTTTGAATCATACCCGTATTCATGATCTTAGTGTCAGTCAGATTTTAAATTCACCTTATTCACAAAAATAAATAAGTATACTTTCTTATTTTTAATTATATCTACTTATTTTAATTGTTAGTAATTAGGTTCACGTTCATAGAATACGTAGGTTCCTAATCTATCTATAACCAATACTTTCTATAAAAATAAAACAAAGTGAACTTATACATATCAATTCAAGTTGTTTTACTGCCTCGCTCTACCCTGTAACGCAACTTAGTACCTATCAGAGTTCGAGAACTCATTACCAGTGCGCTAAGCGCCCGCGTTTTCGCGCCGCGTAATTTGTTACGTATCGCCTCTCCGTGCGGGGGCTGGGGTAAGCGATTGATGCATACGGCGCTCGGGGTAACCTCGCCTTAAGTCGCGAGTTAATAGGCTTCTTTTGGGTTAGCTCGTTCCATCGTCGACCTCATCTGTCCTCAAGAATACATTGAGGTTAGGAGTAAGCCCATTTAATTAAATCCGGTAGGAATAGAGTTGTATGGAACCTTCGCCACTGATGCCTGACACATGCTGAGCTGGACTCCCATTTAGTGCAACCTTGAGACGCACACCGCACCTTGTATACTCATTATTTTATTTAACCTTTTGACCGCCACGTTAAAAAAAGAAAAAGCGTGCCCTCGGCGCCAAGCTATGAATTCATCCTTTAATACCTACAAAATAGTAGTGAGTTCGAAATTATATCGATAAAGCACTAACTATTTATTTTTTAACCTAGAGTATGTTTTTAATAAAAGCTTACTATACCGGAAATATATAATACAGGAGTTTTATTTCATCCCGCTTTGTCTTTTATGACAGAAATAAAAATGATATGTGTCACAGTTTCGGCGTTAAATCCACAATTCAAAACAATAATCGATAAAACCAAGTCAATACCATCACAGTACTATGTTCAATTATGACGTACTTTCTTGTCACCTTTTGATGACAGTGGCGTAGCTGGCACGGCTTTTTTAATTTGCTCGCCTCTGCACTAGAGGTGCGCAACCGATATTTATTAATAATATCGAAATAATAATACGTATTTTGCTTTAAAGTACCTCTGTCATGGTGTCACTATACTTCTTTCGTAAATGTTTTTCTTTTAGTATATCGGCACCATGTCTTTATATTTCTATCTTTATCATTTGATTGTGCTTCTGTGTGTTGTGCTATGTATTTTGTGTGCACTAAATAAATGGTTAATCTAGCTATCAATTCCTAGTATAATTTTAGACAATCTTTTGTATTGTATAGGTATTTTTTGTGTAAGATTTTCTAATGGAGGCTACTGGGTTATTACAGATGTCTTACTTAAAATGGATTTCGAAAGGAAGAGGTTTTAGATAATTAGAGAAATAGAAACAATTTTTTTTGCCAAAATGTACAAGATAATTATATTCTATAAACTAGCTGTGCTTTTGCCAAAATGTACAAGATAATTATATTCTATAAACTAGCTGTGCTAGCGCCTTATTATTTGGTAATCTCACAGCACCATAAAAAATCACAAAATTTATAAGCAACGAACCGAAGCTTACTTGGCGGAAGTGAAACCATTAAAAGCGTTAACGTTAAAAGGTAGGTAGGGTAGGTAGGTAGGGTGGGTAGGTAGGGTACGTAGGTAGGTAGGTAGGTAGGTAGGTAGGTAGGTAGGTAGGTAGGTAGGTAGGTAGGTAGGTAGGTAGGTAGGTAGCTAGGTAGGTAGGTAGCTAGGTAGGTAGCTAGGTAGGATAGGCAAGTAGATAGGTAGCTAGGTAGGATAGGCAAGTAGATAGGTAGGTAGGGTAGTTTAGTAAAAATTATAAGGAGGTAGCACAGCTTCCTTTTACCATCAAATTAACAAGAACATGAAAAAAATGTTCTTCATTTTATGTCATTCTTTTTTCCAAGTTTCAGTTCGTGTACATACGTGTGCAAACTTTTACACCGCGGGTAACACCGCGGGCACAGCTAGTATCGAACATAAATACAGAAAGACAAAAATTCGGAGTCAGAATCGTTCCCAAACCTCCTCATTATAAAAAATATTACTTCCCCATTTGAATCGGTTTTGGTTACTAATTTCAAGGGTTTTATTTTTTTTTGCACGGAACCCTAAGCCTAAGTTACATTTTATAACATCAGCTGTATATGTAAAAGTACCATCAAAATCGGTCCATCGGCTGGAACAAACAGACAGACAGAAGACAAAAATAAAATAAAATGTTTTTTTTTTTTGTTAGAAATAACATATTATATTTTCATATGCATTCAGTAAAAATCTATTATTTTGATATTACAAACAGATCCTTCAATTTTATTTATTTGTATAGATGTGCCTGTTTTATAAATAAATGTATAATATACAACTGCACTCAACTCTTAAATATAACTCTCCAAAAACCTGCGCTCAACAGCGCTTCCGCGGGGCAGAACACAAAATGCAGGTGTTCCAGCCTTCAACTCTAAATACTTCGTCACTAATAAGTCACCCAAATTCTTTGAGGGATCAATCACATGAGGCATTTGATCGTAACCTTCAAAGTAAACATTAATTTTCGAACAACTATACTTATTGTCTTGATCCCAAGGCGCTGGGAATAGCTGTTCCAACTGATTTAGCAGAGGCACGTTTTCAGGGCAGTTTCTTACGAAATCTGTCATTTGGTACTCTGGATATAAAAATAATATTGGCCACCTTAATATACCATCTTCAATATGTACTATCGCGTCCTGCATCCCTGGTAAACTAGGTTCTAACTTCGATAGATCTATGTCATCATCGTCTTCACATTTCAATACTTTAATACCTCGTTCAATGATTGCTTTGATTACTAACTCTTTTTGTTCACCCTCCTTAGCATTCTTTCTCTCTTTCTTTCTTTGATCGCGTTCCTGTTCTAGCTTCTTCTTTTTCGCAGTGTTGAGGAGGTCTATAATTTCTTGATCTTTTTTTTCGCCTTGTAATATTTTTTGACAGTGTTCAATGCAGGTGTCGTATTTGGCAACTGCAAGGGCTGCCTTGGCTGCGCGTACTCGTGCCTTGGTGTGCTTAGGGTTGAAAGTTAAGGCTTTCTCGCTGTCAAATAGGGCTGATCTGTAGTTTTTTAGATGCCAATGCGATGCTGCTCGGTTGTTGTATAGACTTGCATTGATGTCTGCGTCATTACATCTCTGTTTGATGCCTTCAGTGTACCTGGAAACAAATATAAGGGATACTATTATTATACTTTCGTTATTTCAAATAGCAATTCAAAAAGACACTCAAACTGGTAACAGTATTGTTTGCACTGTGAAAATGAAGGCAAACCATTATCTGCGTTGCCTTTTCCTAGACTAATACAATACAAAATCAACAAAATCTTCAATGAACAATTTTGAAATTTATTGAAACCATAAATTAACATCTGGAGGTGTAATTTTAGTGAACAAACTTCAATTAATAACCACAAAACCATGTTATAACTATCCAAGTGACATACATGAACTCACCCTAAAATAGCCATCCTATAGTTTTTATGTTTGAAATTGAAGTTTCCATCCTCTTTGTAGTTGCCGGCCAGTTCCACCGGTGTATTCTCTTCAGGATCATACTTCAGCTTGGCCAGGCCTTCAGCCAGAGGGGACAGGGCACCATTTTCTGGTGTTGACTTCATGAAGAATGGATGCTTGTCTATTTCCTCCTACAAACATAGTGATTTATTTTGGTTATATTTTATAAAAATATTATGCTCATTTCTAAATTTATTTCAAATTCAAATTTATTTATTAAATTAAATAACAATGTTAATATTATGTAGAAACATCTATAAGTGCACTTGACTTAATATTTTGACTTGAAATAATATTGGGCAAAAAACTTCAAAGTTGAGTGTTTCCTCTTTATACATAAACAATATTGCTCTTTGTAGTGTAATAAACTTTAAGTAGGAATTTCAGAAACAATTATTAAGTCATCATTAACAGTAAAAACGGAATATTTACCATGTCATGTTTACTATTTATTTTGAGTTCCCGCTATTTCAGCACTAAAATTATTGTTTGTTTTCATTTGTCTTTAGTATTTTTAGGGATTATAACAAAAATCAAATACTGTTTCTTTGCCACTATATGGTGTAACAGTGGAAGGCTTGTTTTTTTTGTTTAATGCAGCTTAAAAGACAGACTGCCTGAATTTAGTGTTGATACTAAGAAGCTAACGTTTACAATTTTACCTCCCATCTGTCCTCGGGCCATCCTTCAGTGTATCTCTTCTTCTCTAAGCTATCAATAAACTCGTCTAGCTCTCTGTCCATTTTCTGAGCCAGCGCGATTCTCTCCTCTTCTGTTATCGGCTGTTTAGCCTCTTTTGGCAAATCGTCGGCCATAACAAGAGTAGCTCTTTAAGTTTTTACACTAAATTTTAGGCAAACTAGTTTTGTAATAACACTTATAATTATGAATATAAAAATCTTTTCAAAAATTTATTTTAGTATTTCGCGTTCAGCATGGTCCCTGCTGGACTGCCTGGCCTAGTAGTTTATATAGTAGTCTATTCTAAGGGCCACTGTATGTCAAATTCAGGGCTGCCAGTAGATATTTTTAAATTATTCGGCAATGTTTCTGAAATTATACAAAATTGAATGTCAGGATACAAACAGTGCTTAAAGTTTTTTTAACATACATAATAATGATTAATCACGTGAACTTACCTACGTTATTTTTTTTTATTTATTATGGTACTCAGTCTCTCCCAGGCGTAACGCGCATTCATATGGCAACTCAGAAAATATCAACGTAGATTGTGGCAGCAATGTTGAAATCTAAAAAAAACTTTACCTACGGTAGTGAATCTGGAATCACTTTCCATACAAATGTTTCTAAAAAAAAATCGTTTTTAATTTAATTGTCAATGACAACATGTTCAAAATATGTACCTTAATAAACT
The DNA here is from genome assembly GCA_963576755.1 of Noctua janthina. Classification (NCBI taxonomy): domain Eukaryota; kingdom Metazoa; phylum Arthropoda; class Insecta; order Lepidoptera; family Noctuidae; genus Noctua; species Noctua janthina. The sequence goes on along the minus strand of OY755068.1, from coordinate 8,544,438 downwards.
AAATAATTATACAAATTCTTATTTTCGCAATTCTTCTTCAAGCTATCAAGTCGGTCAACCACAAAGATTTTGTTAAAATTTCGGAGTAAAATTATTTTTGCTCGATCACATTCTTAATAAATACTCAGATAATAGAATTTAGGCTTTCCGTATCTAATTATGAATGAGGGTCCAGGATACAAAGAGGATACAATCAGTAACCAAGTTATAGTTTTTTATATCCAATTATACAATCTGGCAGCCCTATATTAACACGACATAAACTGCATGCGCACCGACGAACACGAGCGAACGATTAGGTACACCTAGGTAGGCAGATTTGTGTTCTACGGTTCTACGTTAGTGTTAGGAGAGCGTACACAGTATAAATATAATTTTACAGTATTGTGACTCGGCCATGTCCTTGAAATAACTACCCACAGCACCGTAAACGATAGGGCTGCCGCACCTACAGTATTTTAATTCACACAGCGCAAACTTCTGGTCCAAGAGACATCACATTTGGAGGCAGTATTCTTTGTGAAGAGTAGGTATCCACTAAGAACGGGTTTTTTTGAAATTCCACCCCTTTTTTTTTCCGGATGGGAAATCATCAAATGACCCCCCCCCCCCACTCTGGGCGGAGCGAAGGGGAGTGTCAGACTTGTCTGACTAAAACCTATCCATGTTCCTTCTTTGCCCTTTGTGTTCCAGGGCCACGGTATCTCTTTCGAACAGTCCCGCAGCCCTGGCAGGCGTCGGCCCATGCGGACCCCTACTTGATTTCTGACATCTCTTTTCATCTCTTGATTGCGGCCATGTCGACGGCGCGTTCGTGTTCCACGCGCGCCTCGCGTGGAACACGAACGCGCCGTCGACATGGCCTGTCGCCATAAGACGGCCGGACGGCGAGCTAGCCCATAACTCGCCGTCCACAGGCCAGCGCCTACGGTGGTCGGAAGCCACTACGTGACTCCCGCGGCGGCTGGGACCTCCTTCACTAGCATGACTGCTTCGCAGAAGGAGGTGACGGCTTCCCATTCCCTCTCGCTCCGGACCATGGCTTGAACCAAAGCCGGACGCGAAAGATCGCCGCCGCCAATCGCCGCTATGAGAACACGGCGGTGCTCCGAACAAGCGGGGCAGACCTCCACGGTGTGCTCCACCGTGTCCTCCGGAAGATCCTCGCAGTGGAAACACCCGGGCGTTTCCTCCCGCCCGATTCGGTGCAGGAACCTCCCGAAACAACCGTGTCCGGTGAGGACCTGCGTCAGGCGGTAGGTGAGGGCGCCGTGGCGCCTCTCTAGCCACTCCTCAAAGAGGGGACTTATCGCCACTATGGTGGCGTGCATTGCACGGGGTTGCGACAGTCGCTCTCTCCATGTCGCCATGAGATCACGCCGGAGGTCTGTCCGCTGAGCGGAAATTTGTCGCGGCAGAAAAATAGTGTACACACTCTTCAATTAAAATTATGAGACATGTGTTTCAGTTTTTTCAAAATCATCCCCCAACAGAGTCAAAAAGGGCTTCGAATCTCACGTAGACGGGCGCATGGCGCGCAGTGTTGCGCGGGGCGTGCGGGGAGCGGGATTATTTACCTATTAGTGTCTGTAAATATGCTTTATTCCACCGATTTTCACGTTCAAAATCAAAATCAAAATCAATGCATTTATTTCAAGTAGGCCAGTTACAGGCACTTTTGAATTGTCGAAACAAAGGCAACAGTAAAATAAAGCTACAGTCCCAGTCACAAGGCACAAAAACTGTGAAAGTACTGTAGTTGCCCATTCCCTAACGTAGATCTCTATGGAGAAGAACGGGCAAGAAACTCCATGGACACTCTTTTAAATCAGAATACTTTAACAAAACCTTGGTTACATCATTCATTTTGAGATGGTACATTATGTGAGAACGATGCAGCAAGATGTGTACGTTAAAAGTGTCCATAGTAAAAACAATTCAAAAATAAAATAATTAATTCAAATAAGCCGTGGCAAATAAGAGATGACCAGTCACAACTGACAGCACCCGTTCACGAACATGACGCATGTATCAGCACCATTCAACACCATTTTGAAGGGAACTAAATGATCCGACACACGCGCCACCATCAGCGAGACATTTGAGTGAGCATGACATACTCCTAACCGCCAGGGCACATTCAAGTCAAGAAAAGACGCAGGTTTCCAGCGAATGACAGCTTTCTAGTACATAGTACTCACACAATATGGGCTAGGCGGCTATATAATACAAAAGAGATTGAATCTATACAATGCAAAGATAGTTATACAATCTTCAGCAGCTCCAACAATACTATTTAATGCTATCAATTTAGGCGCCCCTGTTCTTGTGGAGCAGGACCGGCATTGAGCCAAGCATTTTTATCAGTGATATAATCGTCCAACTTGTAATATGCTTTCTTACATAGTGTGCGTTGGCTCGTGATACGCGACATTGATATTAAATATTATGTAAAAGTATTGTCTATAAATAGATTCCTAATTAATCATTTGATTGTTGTCACTGGTATTCAATCTCAAACCAAGGTATCAATATTTCACATATGTAATTTAATTGATATTAACTATGAACTAATATTTACAAGTTATAAGGAAGTACGTGCAAATCTACGTATTTACTATACATACATAGATTACTTATATCCCAGAAGTAAGATCCCGTGGGCAATTCCCGAATTCCACGCGGGCGATGCCGCGGGCATAAGCTAGTTAAAAAATAAATAAATTACATATTTTATTTTATTTATTCAGGGACAATAAACAGCTACAATATGTGTTGGAACAGAGGAAAGACAATACAAAATATTAACAATATTGCAGCCCACTACATTATCCGCATATTAACAAAACAGAATATGATAATGAGTGCCACTAGATAGGTAATAAATAATTACATCACATTAAGAACAAATAATTATAGAAATATCAATTAGCGATTATTAAACAATTAATTAAACGAAATATTAATTACATCATGCAACATAGAAATAGAATAAAAACCCCAATTGATTTGATAGCTTGGCAACAGAGTAATAATTAGCAGTAAAAGCAAATAAATAATAAATAATAGGCGATAAAATCTAGACTAGCTTACATTCCTAATAACATTATTGGTTAATAAGAATTTTCATAACGTTAGATTTAAATTTGAATTTTGAGCATACAAAAATATCAATATTAACAAAACTACAATTATAGGAATCAACCATTCGACGGATAGGGCAGCGCAAACCAGAATTAGTTCGACAGGTATTGACAGCAAATAGGGTACTCGCACGTGTACTACGTATATTAACGGCGCGTGGGACTACGATACAACATAGCTTGTTCGTGAGATCGATACAATCAAAATCACCATGAACAATACCATACAGTGCAGAAGCCTCTAGATACTTAATATCTATTAGTAGTTAGGTACATATAAATTATTTTAAAGTCTTACCTTTCGGAGTCCAGGTTAATTAAAAAATATCTGTTTTCTGGATGCGTTAGCCCAAAGACAGCACTATATAGTCTATTATAACTCTTTGCCATATTTAGTAAATACTTGTACTTATTTCAATAAAATATTCACAAATCGCACGCTTACTGTTTACAATACCGTTAACAGTAAGCGTGCGATTTGTGAATATTTGATTGAAAAAAGTCACAATGTTCGTTCGTCAGTGCGGTGCTTTCTTGACTGTTGCGTACCGACTGTACCGAGTGTATACCGAACTCGAGGGTGGAGGTATGACTCGCGTTCTGACCGTTTGTATCAAAGTACTCTGTGCCGTATGTATGAAGATACACTACTGTTGATATTATTGTCTCTTTTCTTTTATTTTTCAGGTTCATTCAATCTGTCTGACAGTTCAATGTCAATTCATCAATTGTCAAGTCAAATTGACAATTTGAATTTTCGTTGCGTTTTATCGCAAGGGCGAGACCTCCCTAGAGTATTTATGTTCTGTAGGCAAGAGCTACTGGCATGGATGGATGCACTGTATTATAATAAGTCCATGGCTACTTATCGAGCGAGATCGCTTTATGATTTCCACCAGCCACGGGTGGTTACTGCAAAACCGCTGAAGCGCTAATGACCCGCAGATACTTACTGCGTACTTTACATGAAACGAACGCACGTAAAAATACTGTGTAGGTAGGTATATTCGAGCATTTTACCTATCCCTGCTGATTCCAACAGAAATAACAATGTTTAATTGTAGCCAGTTTTTTTTAAAGTGCTACAAAGCTTCGAGCAGCTAGTCGCTCGAAACCTTTAAATCAAATAACTTGCGCTCAAATGAAATATTATTATAATCAATTCAAACAGAAAGTTCAGAAAGCCGCAAAAAAAGAATACAAACTCATATCACCACCCAGAGAATATAATGACGTCTAATACAGTTCACCTTTATGCCATTTTTGTATGTATTCACATTTGCGAGCTTCGCGTTTTTTAAAGTATTCCGGAAAGTGAGCTTTTTCCAAAGGATGCCAAAAATCAAGCACCCAGTCTGGAGGCGTAACGACACGTTCAAACGCTGCACCACCCGCTTCCCCAACAGAATGAGGAACTAGAAAAAAGCAGATTGTGAACATAAATATGATTGTTAGTTTATTTTTTTTCATCTGAATTTGAATACAAGTTACCGTGTTTATCAAGTTTTACTTACATTTACACAGAGGCAAAGGAGACACTTTTAAGAAAAGTTCGTGTTCTCCCGTCCACAGTAAACGACGTTGCTCTTTTGGATCTTTAACGCACTTATGTTTGTCAAATTCGCTCCTCAAAATAACTTGATGATATCGTACAACTTGTCTAAAAAGGAAGTAGGTGTTAGTTCACAATTTTTTATCATTCACGTGAAATCACGTGGGATTCATGACATCTCAACACCAACATTATGCTTACCTGGATACGTAATATGCTTCGACATTTCTCATAGCCTTCTTATAAAGGGCGCACACTTTTTGAGCATGAGTTCGTAATTCGGGTGCAAACGGCATTTTTACTTGTAGCCTTTCTAAGTTTGTGTAATTTCAATGTTCTTTCAATAGATTCACAAAATTAATTAATTTATGACACATTCGTTGTCATAAATTACTTTTAAAAACATTCCAGTCAGTTTCAATAGTTCAAAATACGTGGTTGAAACTTTTATCTCGCTCAGCTAGTTTCATGAAAAGTCATGTATTTTGAACTTTATTTTACCCAAAAATTTAAATTTTTACACGATAACTTAGCTTGGTTTGCTCAAAGTTTGGACAAACCTTAAAGCGAGCATTGCTCTATAGAAACCGAAAGCCTTGTTACCTAAAAAAAAAGATGATGAAAAATTGGATTTCTTTCGAGTAGTTTAGTTTTTATTATACTCTTTGATCCTATCAAAAATTGTCATTGCTGTCAAATGTCAATGTATGTCAAACGTCAAAATCGAAAACAATTATTTTGTTGCGAAGCGAAGCGTGAATGCGTGTAGCGTCCTCCAGTGTCTGAATATTTTAAGAATTTCACAACTTTATTTCTAGTAATTACTACAATGGGCCTTTGGGAATGATAATCACATAAATGTAGTTTATTTCGTTTTACAGAATTTGATTATAATCCCCTCAACTTGTCTAAATTGCCCTTGAAAGCGGCAATCTCGTAACACCGGTAACAGTTTCTGATGGTATTCGTAACAAAATAAAAAACATGTCGGACGCTTGGGAAGAGATCCAAGCTGTTAAAAGCAAAAGAAACAGCCTGCGCGAGAAGCTAGAGAAACGTAAAAAAGAACGACAGAATATCTTGAGTTCTAATTTGGTTGGCGAGAAGTCCGAAGGTTCGCCCGGTGGCGGGAAGGAACGCTCAGTGGCCAGCCCGTCTACACTGAAGCATGAAGGTACCTATCTATTCAGTGCAACTTGTTTTTAATTAGTTAGAAAGTGGTTAAAAGAATAGAGCAGTTGTAAGTATTTACTTACTTTTAAACAAAAATACAATTACTATTAAACACACGACTACTTTTTTAAGTTCTGATTGGACAGACTAAATATTTCGAAGCTATTTGAAACACACATCAGCTAACATGGTTCACAGGGGAGGGAAGAAAATACATTATTGTTGCACTGACCCCAAGTAACATTGAACCAGGGCAAGCATAATTAACCAAGAAAAGTGATTCTAGGAATGCAAGAGAAACCCAAACTGCTGGTACCATCCGCCTCACTAGAGGTGCGCCTCCTGCAAGTGCTGTCAGACATGCAGCTGCAGTTGCCTTCCACTGCCAGTGCGTTACTGCCCGGCCTCGGGGATGTTGATGCGGGAATAGTTGCCAGCTTACTGCAGAAGTTTGCCACACAGAAACTAATAACGTAAGCTTTTTACCCTAATCTAACGGTTTTATTGTGTTAAGGTATAATAATAACATACTAAAATTTTGTTCAAAAATGTATGGTACAACGTTTACAGTTTTTCTTAAATCTAGACAAACACAAGAAGTTATTTTCTACAAGTTTAGTTAACTTAAAAAGTATAATTACCTCAAATATCTGATCGTAAAATAAAATTCGAATCAATTTGGACCAATTTTCTTGTAATTTCTTGGAAAACAGTTGCTGCTCAAGATTTGCTTGATTCTCAAGAACATTCAGAGGAGCAATGCTTTTATATTTAAGAACATTCGGATTCTGACCTCAGTTTTTTTTATACATATAAGTACCTACATATATTTGAAAAAAAGTATGTAAAATTTGCTGAGATGAGATTGCAGCTATATTATAATTTTTTTAGTGGAATTTGAGCTTCTGATCAAAAAAAAATACTCATTGGTAGTTATTTTATTGCACCTCCTTTTTATTTCTTTCAGCATAACAGAACGAACTGAAAGCACAACAGATGCAAGCATAGAGGTTGTGAGCGCCGAGTCTGTGAGACTGGCCGCCGTGTTAGCAGCACTCATGGAGGAACAGACTTCTGGTAGCAAGAGGAAAGGTTTGTGCAGGTCTTATTTAACCTTAGAATTTCTATCCATCCGTTTACAAGGAACATTTAGAATGTAATATGAATGAAAAAAATCAGCTGGAAAAAATTTAGTACACTAAAGAATATCAAGCCAAATGCACAATGACCGCTGGGCAAAGTCTGCATGCAGTGGTTGCCAACAGATGGTTGGTGCTTCCGAGGCCGGCCAAGACAAAGATGATGGGATGACTTGGATGCATACTGCGAGTGCTGGTTCGAGTTCCTTGTCCTTCCTTGTCCCACTGCTGGGCATAGGCCCAGCAGTGGGACAGTATAAGCTAAAGAAAAGCGAATATCATTAGTAACCTTATAGCTTTTGTGATACAGGGAATCCTAGTACAAGAGCCAAGGCTACACTGATGTTTGAACAATCACCTGTTAATAAAGATTTTATTCCTTTATTTATTTTCTTTACATACAATTTACATTTTTGATTATTTCTATACAAAGTAATATAAAAAAAAAAACATAGATTTTATTATTAACCTAACAAAAGAGTTCAGGGACTGCACCACCACCTCTTATAACAGTATTACTTTAAGGTGGAAGTGCCAGGGTAGCCCACGAAATTAAAATTTTCTTTGGTTTTTTCCCATTTGCAGGTCAGTGTCAGATTCATTTCATTCATCAGATTCAGGTTTATGTTGATTAAATACGATTTTCAACCGTAATTTTAATGATTATTATTTAGTAAAGCCAAATCTGTTTTGGTACGACCACTGACCTGCAAACTGCAAAAAAAACCTATAATTTGTATTTTGCGAGCTACCCTGTTGCTTCCCCCTTAATATTACGTCAGTGTGGGAAAGAGATGGAGCTATACAGGGCGTCTAGCTCCCTGATATCTTGAAGTAATGAAGTTATGGTCAACTTTAATGAATTAATTTAAAAAATAACGGATACTGACCATGAGACATTTTAACTTTCACTTTGCAGGTGACAGCAAAACAGAAGAAGCTGCAAATCCTAAAGTATCTAAAACTGCTGCAGATGAGAAGAAAACTGCTAAAAACGACACAGATTTAATGGTAGGTATATACTTAGTACATAGTCATAATATAAGATAAAAAAACTAAATAATCACATTATAAGAGTACGCCCTGGGCGTCGGGGGTCACGTGGTGGCTCCCGGCCACCGTAGGCGCGGGCCTGTGGACGGCGAGTTATGGGCCAGCTCGCCGTCCGGCCGTCTTATGACGACAGGCCGTGTCGACGGCGCGTTCGTGTTCCACGCGCGCCTCAAAGAGATGTCAGCAACCACGTAGGGGTCCGCATGAGCCGATGCCTGCCAGGGCTGCGGGACTGTTCGAGATACCGTGGCCCTGGAACACAAAGGGCAAAGGAGGAACATGGATGGGTTTTAGTCAGTACAAGTCTGACATTCCCTTCCGCTCCGCCCAGAGTGGGTGGGGGGTCATTTGGTGATTTCCCAGGCGAAAAAAAAACCTTTGTTAGGTAACTTTACTGGCAACACTTTTTGTTACTGTATATTGTGAACAGACTTGGTCTTTGAGACCAAATTCATCGACGTGGAATTTGTTTTGTTTTGTTTAATGTAATAATTAAGTTATTTTTAATGAATATTTGAATTTTAATAATTTTATTTAATGAGAATGACATAACTAATTCAATGTTCCAATAAGAATTTAAATTTTAACAATTTTATATAATAAAAATGTTTGCATGCCGAATGGTGAAATATGGCAGAACTCTGATGTAAACCTACTTCTACCTAATTATGTACAACCCATATTTGCAAATAAATGCTATTCTATTCTATTCTATTCTAACTCGACACCGCGCCGAATAACAACAGCCTACAAAAATGTGGTCATAGTAATAAGTGATCGGCTAAAGCCGATTCCTCGTCGATGAGTGTGGGTCTCTCCCTAAGTCGAAAATACAAAATAAGCAAAAAAAAGTAGTAAATACAAAATAATTAGAACAGATCTTGCCCAATAATCAAATATTTCTTCTTTTTGAAAATATTCCTATTCATTGCAGTCATTACTGGCGATGCCTTCGAGTAGAGAGAAGGCAGTGAAGAGAGTTGGTGAAGAGATCATGGATCTGCTCAGCAAGCCCACTGCCAAGGAGAAGTCGCTGGCTGACAAGTTCAAAAGTCAAGGAGGTTTGTGTTTTCATTAAGAGCGGCTAACCCGTCATACTTTTCATGCAAACGCTCGTACGTGATAATGCCGTTGTAACACATCTATCTTTTATTTTTTTTTAACTGATAGGTATCTTGTGCAATATATCTAGGTTTCTATCAAAGCAAAAAGTAAAAATTTGGAGAAACAAATTCAGTATAAGCCTTAAAAATCTGCTATTTTGCACATATTTACCTAAACATTGGCCGTTCAAATTGTACTCATAAATTGTAAAAGTAAAGAAAACATTGTGATAGAAACCTTGTAATGGAGATTCTAAATGACAAATATTAATTTCACAAACTTGTAAGCCTTATTCAAAAACACGTATTTCCTGGAACAAGTTTTTGAAATTTTCGAACACTATTTTTCGTTCAATGTTGTCGCATTAGGCGATATGAGGTGCGCGGGAGACGATTCTTGCGGGGTCGGGGCCCTCTGAGACGGGGGAGTTGAAAAAACATCGCCGCTGTGGCTTTAGATGAAAGAAGAAGCTTTTCGACCATGCTCGCGATGACGATAGACGGACCGGGAAGGGCCTTCTTAACATTTACACTCAAAGATAGCCTCTCGAGGCGCGTTTTGCAATGGATGTGGCAACCACGACTATGACCGGGCACAGCTGGAGCCTTGCGTGTTTGTGTATTGTCCTTAATTCAGGTTAGGCCTCCATGCGGGCAGCCGGGCCGTAGTCGTGGCCGTAACCGTATCAAGTGCGTGGCTACTCTTAGACGGTCATCTTCCTGCACATTGTTTGCAACACTGTATGGCTTTTAAAAGCGGCAACACCAATATGACTTAGGTTTTCCAATGACCTACTTACCAGTTACTCTACTATTCTATAATATTTTACCTTTTTGTATCACTGGTCATGCATATAACTTCTTCTTTCGACCAGGCGCCCAAGTAATGGAGTTCTGTCCCCACGGCACTCGCGCGGAATGCATGCGAGCCTTCACGACAAGCAAGACCGAGGAGGGCGGCGACCAATCCTACGCCTGCAAGAAGCTGCACTTCAAGAAGATCATACAGAGCCACACCGACGAGTCGCTCGGCGACTGCTCCTTCCTCAACACCTGCTTCCACATGGACAGCTGCAAGTAAGTACTACTTACTGGCGTGAAGGCACCTAAGAAGCCGATTCCTGCCGGCTTCCCTTCGAGAACAAGCCACTCTACGTTGTGGCTACAATTAGTCATCTGCCGACTAATCATACGCCTGCAAGTAGCTGCAATTCGAAAGTAGCACGGATCATACCACTCAGCTTATCTTAGATTGCTATTTGATATAGGCTCCTCCCAAGCTACGCCACAACTCCTTGTCCTTCGCTTGCCAGACCCGGCCACTTCTTTAAGATACACTCTCACTAGGATAGCCGACACGCGACACGCGATCTCCACTCCAGTACTCGATTGGTCCATCGGCCGTCAATCCTTCAAATAAAAATACTTTTATTTGTTGAACATAGGTAGGTACAGATGTTATAATTATTAATGAACGCTATGTCTAGCCGTAATCGGCGTACAAATATTATTTTACACACATGCTGATTAAAATAAATTATCAAACAGAATATTTAAAAAAAAAAAAAAAAAAACTAATATTATTATCACACATTATTAAATAATTCTAATTCAAACTGTCAAAAAAAAAAATATATATTATTATCACACATTAAATAATTTTAATTCCTTCGACAAACATAGGCAGCCCACCAGTACGACTTAGGATGATTTCTACCAAATGGCTCGCTTCGCATCGGATCGGAAAGGATACGAACAGCGGTGGCGACAACCGATCGCGTCCGACAGGATGTAGACGCATACGATCGGCTCCGTATCGTCACTTGCGAACGTTGAAGTGTTATAATCAGCTGAAAGGATACGACGACAAGCGAACGGAACCGATCGCGCGTCGCATCATACTTTCGGCTACGATCGCGTGTCGCGGAACACGCCCGCAGTCAAACTACTGTGCGCGCCTTGGTAAAATAGACTTTAAATACTGTGTCCACGATTTAATATCGTTTAAAGATTGTTAAATCCGTTCCGAACCGATGCGATGCGAGCCGTTTGTTGGAAATCATCCATTTACGAAAGAGAACATAACACAATAATTAAACTTATTTTCAGAGTTTGATTACGCAATTTACAAGAATTAACTTTTTCAGATATGTGCATTACGAAGTGGACAACTCAGACCCGAATGCGAACGCACCAAAACTGGCGGACACTGTTATCAAGGGAGCACATAATGGTAAGCTAATTTATCGGAATAGAGCCTTCTTATCGTAACCGGAGGGAGGTTTTTACTATGAAAAGAAAAATTGGCTTCATCTCGATACTGTAACAGAAACAAGAAGTCAAGCATTATCACACTTTTACCACCAGCGCGCTAAAGCGAAACATCGTGAGGAAACCGGCAGATCCTGGAACCAAAAGTAGGAGGGTGACATCCACTGACCCGCATTGGGCCTGGCCTGTGTTACAACCGTGAAAACGTTGCAGGCTGATATGAGCATGTTAATGTGTCTGAACTTTTACTTCTTCACTTTCAAACTGACGTTGACGACACGGGAGGCGCAGTGGCGGAGGGATTGGCTGCTGCGCTGCGTGTCGCGGGTTCGATACCCGCACGGAACAAATATTTTTATAGCCTACAACAGGTAGTTGTTCCGGGTCTGGCTATTTGTGTATGTGAGTTTAAATGATTGTTTGTAAACTCAACCAAGAGAATGAAAAAACGTACTCTTGAATGGCATTGAAAAACATAGTTTTATTTTTCCTTTTTTATCATCAGGAACGAGTGCAGCAGCCAAACCGGATGGTGTGCTAACTCTAACGCCGCCGCAGTGGATACAGTGCGACCTCAGATATCTGGACATGACGTTCTTAGGTCAGTATCAGTATGACAAACTTATCTATTATCTCACATCCACTGAGCATTCACAATCTCACACTAGTTAATCAGTGTAAGTATTTTATTCCAGTGCTAGGATCCATTTCCACTTCTTCAATGTTGCACCAATATACACCGTGTTCTTCACGTTATCCATAAGTTATGGCAAACGCTTCTATAGCTTTTACAAATCAAATCTTACAAAGTACTTAAAAAGGCTTTGTTACAAAGATACTTGTAATTTCATTTAATGAAATTTAATTGAGCTATTATGCAGTAAGAAAAGGTTTTAATTTGGCCTGTGTTGCCACTTAGTGCAATTAAATTATCAAATGCTATTTGCATTTCATTTGCACGTACGAGAGGAACCCGAGAGTAATGAACAAAAAAATAACAATTCATAAATGTGTCCATTATGAAAAATGCTTAATTCCGTGGTCTGAACATCTGGTCGAAGTTTATACAACATGTAACATAATTAACGCACATCCTGAAATTAGTTTGTTCAGAATCGTTTACTGAATCGATTTCTATAATTTTTATTATAGCTATTTTTTTTCCAAAAATTATTAAAACTACGTACTAAATTACAGTAAAAACTCGTTAACTCGTTTCGAACGCGAGCGAATACCTACTAGGCTAACAAGACCCTCATACCTACGTGTGCGACTGTCTGCGTTCGTGGATTTGTACTGTGACCACAACATTCTTCCGGAATTAAATCAATCAATAATCAATGCTCATATATGTTTAACTAAAAATTCAGTGTATGTATTGTGATTATAACATAATATACTAATTGGGGTGTCTGAGGGTGTGCGTTAATTACCTTACATGTATATATCGTCCAGAACACGGTGTATATTTTCAATTCAGTAACTGCTTCTCCTCTTCTTGCTTCTCTTCTTTCTTTTTGATGATCCGACAGAGAACCAGGGTTGTCGACATAGCTCACAGAATAAGTAAGCTGAAGTGGCAATGGGTCGGTCATATTAGCCGTAGAACCGATGACCTTTGGGGTAGACGTGGTCTTGAGTGGAGACCGCGAATCGGCAAACGTAAGGTGGGACGCCCTCAGTCTGGGTGGAGCGACGATCTTCGTAGGGTGACTGGTAGCAACTGGATGAGAGTTGCTGAGAATCGAGTTGAGTGGCGTGCGATTGAGGAGGCCTACGTCCAGCAGTGGACTGCTGTAGGCTGATGATGATGAACTGCTTCTGAAACGCATCGATCCAGTTGCGAGAATGGTATTTAGAATAAGATAAATATACCTACTGGATTACAGGGCCGTCGTCTGTGATTGTGAACTGTTTCTGTCGAATGCTCTGAAACAGCCAATTTCGAATAAATTATGTAGGTCACGCAACTTTAGTTCCTATTGATGGTCTATTCTATACCATAACATCTGAACTTATTCTTCTCAGGCAAGTTCGCAGTAATAATGGCGGACCCACCGTGGGACATTCACATGGAGCTCCCGTACGGCACCATGTCGGACGACGAGATGAGATGTCTCGGCGTGCCGCAGCTACAGGATAGCGGGCTCATCTTCCTCTGGGTCACTGGCAGGTACAACACCCCCTTTTGGGTCACTATCTTATTTGAGTAAGTGCAAGAAGATTGCCTGAAGTACGTCCGAACAAATCCCGAAGAGACCGGTAAATAAGATGACCGGTACAAGAAATTATTTCAGGAATGTTATGGGAATCCAAAAAAATTGATTTGTTTTATTTCCTCATACTCAATGTATCGTTACCGTGGCAAAACGCACGTAGCGAACGGCAAGCGCGACGTTGAGTTCGATGAACTCTGTAGCTAGGCAGGAAGTGAACAGCTGATTTCACGCGTCGTTCGTTAGAGTATTAAATTTCAACATCCATTGTTGGATTTCTTATTTTTGCCATATTATATACATAAATAGAGTGCTGCGTACAGGGAATGTAATTTTACATTGAAATAAAGGAATAGTAACTGAAAAAAAAACAAAATATATATAATAAAAATATGATTCAAAATAAGGAGCTGACATCCTGTCAGTTTGTGGAGGGCTGTCCCTTACACCCTGTATACTCACCGAGACGTTTTGCTTGAGAGTTTGTTGCGCCACTTCTTCCAAAGACTAGGAATCTATAAGTTCACACTATAGGGGGCTATTAGCCTTTCACTTTTAAAATTGCTGTCATTTTCACCTTCTTTCTTTCTTCACACAGACAGCTCTTGAACGCGGGTTAGATGTTACGATCGCGTTCAGTTTCATTTGATTATGTAATCCCCAGAGCAATGGAGTTGGGGCGCGAGTGCCTCAAGCTATGGGGCTACGAACGAGTGGACGAACTGATCTGGGTGAAGACCAACCAGCTGCAACGCATCATACGCACCGGGCGGACGGGGCACTGGCTCAACCACGGGAAGGAACACTGCTTGGTAAGTTATCGCGCATAGCATACAATTTGTACTGAACTAGCTCTGTCTGGTAACAAAAAGATAGGGAATACAAGTCATCATCATCATCTACCTAGCCTTTTTAGCCAAGTATTTTGGGGTCGGCATCCCGTCTAACCGGATGCAGTTGAATACCAGTATTTTACATAAAGTGCCTGCCTAGCTGACCTCCACAACCCAGTTAATACTGGGTAATAAGACTGGTTGTCAGACTTTCGGGCCACTGACTACCTGTAACGGCTGTCAAAGATCTTCAAATGACAGCCATACAAATTGAAGTTTAATTAAGCCCAGTCGAGAAGCCGTGTTGACGCCGCGTTCGTGTTCCACGCGCGCCTCAGAGATGCCCGCAAGGGCCAATGCCTGCCGGGGCCGCGCAGGCCCTGGAACACAAAGGGCCACGAAGAAATATGGATGGGTTTTAGTCAGTACGAGTCTGAGTCCATTCCGCTTCGGGGAAGCGGGGTGGGCCATTTCATGATTTCTCATCCGAAAAAAAAAAGCCTAATCGAGAAGGTTGAGTGAGTGACAAAAACTCGCACTAGGCCCACTGCACTGTCTCCCCGAGGAAAACTTAACTGATTTTATATCGTCATCAGCCTACAGCAGTTCACTATGGTCATAGGCTTCCCTAAAGTGTTGCCATTAAGACCGATCCTGTACTTTTCGCATCCATCTGATTCATCATCAGCTGCCGACGCTGCTGAGCGCGACGGAAATTGTCACCATAATGGTTTTGCTTTTAGCAGAGGACCTATCACAGATATGGTAGTTTCCACTTCTCCCTTTGGGAAAAATGCGTGAGTTTATTTTTTTTAAATATAATATGGTTTTCTGCAGGTCGGTATGAAGGGTAGCCCAGAGAACCTGAACCGTGGCCTGGACTGTGACGTCATCGTGGCTGAGGTGCGTGCCACCTCGCACAAACCTGACGAGATCTATGGCATTATTGGTGAGGAAGCTTGCTTAGACCCACTTGTACTACAAATGACTAAATTTACGCTCAACATATTTTAAACATGATCCTGTCGCTGTCAATTCCATTGACAGAAAAAGAGCAACGTTTTCCACACCTGTGCACGTGCACGAACTGTGCATTTTGCGTGCATCCTACCTTTGGACATGTTCGCGCGCTTCGAATGTGACGAGTCATAGCCATTCGAGGCGCGTAGCGCTTACGCAGGTGTGGACGCGAAACCTATTATTTAGTGCTTTGTGACGCAAAGCAACCGGCCTTGAAATACAGCTATAATCATGTTTTTTTTTGTAAAAAAGTTACACTGAAGTTAACTTTTGCAATTTTTCCCTATATTTTTTTCTATTGAAAATTTGAAAGCCTAGCAATTTTGATTACAATACTTTTTTTTGACATTTTCAGAGAGACTCAGTCCTGGTACAAGAAAAATAGAATTGTTTGGAAGACCACACAATGTTCAACCGAATTGGTAAGTATAGTCTTTCCCCGGCTGTTCTTTTCTGATTAATTCTGTAGCAAGTTCCAAAAGATTTGAACGTTTCTCTGAAACTTGTTGAGCGCTATATCAGCAATGATGATCTTACCTTATCAGAAATTGCAGTGTTTCGAAATAGCGTGGCGGGCTTTTCCCAATTGTAACCTATTCCTAGCTGCTTGCCAGAAGTTTCTTCACCTTCCTTCAACAATATACAGGGTGTAAACAGACCCTTCACATAGCCGTCATCCAAGCATTCTGTACATCAAACTAAGTAACTTGACGCAAAAATTTTTGCTGGGAATCGACTTTTTTTTTGAAGTGAAAAAAATACGTTTTACGGTAGGATTCGATGGAAAGCACTCAAAGCATTGTGCTGATCGATGGATTGAATAGTACGGGGGTCGTCGAGGCGTGTAAAGTAAAAACCTTACATTAAAAACATGTATTTAAAAAAAAAACTTGTGAAAAAGTTGGAACTTTGACCACCAATATCTCCGTAACTAGGAGGTTCCCAGGTATGGTCTAAAACAAAAAAAATATCGCAACGACGGGGAGAACAAGAGCCTTTCGGCTATGTTAAGGGTCTATTTACGCCCTTTACCTAAAACGTCTACCTGCCTTTTTACCTAGCCTAATGGTGCGATTACGCGAGATTGTTAGCCCTTATTCGAGATTTCAAAAGACTACTCGAATTCGGAACCGACGCATTTGGACATCGAAACGGAATACGAGCAAGTATTTATTTTTTTTAAACTTTACTCCACACTAGGAATTTCTCCTGTATCGTGGGTGCGTTTACAAACATTTAAACTCACATACACAAACAGCCAGACTTTATTTCAAACTGGCTGGCCAGTTTGAAATAAAGTCGAGTACCCGCCGAAGTGAAAGAAAAACAACTCTTTGTTTCAGGATAACCCTAGGCAACCAAGTGGACGGCGTCCGACTCGTAGACCCAGACCTGATCGGCGCCTTCAAGAAGCGCTACCCCGACGGGAACTGCATGGCGCCGCCGCCCCCCGACCCCGGCCTCTCCTAGTTCACAGTGTTTAGTACTTAACTATTAGTTGTATAGTCTCCAAGACTACAGTGCTGCAAGGATCTTTTGGCGCATGAATGATGGTGTCAGGATTGCGCTGTTGGTTGATATTTGTAAAATTGTCTGTGGGAAAATAAGATGGCGCCGTTAGTTCCGATTATGGCCCCGCGCCAAGCGATCCATGTATAACTATACAGGTTGAATTTTTCAACTGGGCGTGGATGGCCAAATCCGAAACTATGAACAGTACCGAAAAATACTCAAAGAAGTCTCGAGCCCGATTTTGATGAAAACTAAAACTGCATCATTAGATTCTTCACAGTTTCAGATTTGGCCATCCACACTCACTTAAAAAAATCACTCTGTATAGTGCTGCATTGAAACTTGTTGTGCCTCCAGCTCGTTTTGTAACGAGCTTATGAATTAGATAATATCGCGGCTTGAAGCCCTTTTGAGTATATTTTATTCAATCGAAGGTCTGTTTGTATCCCTATAGTTTATCATTTAGGTTCACATTTACTAAATACTTTTACGCTAAGCGCAGTTTCAGATAAGCTTTTTTTCGGCGCGTATAAGTTCATTTTTACAAGCGCGTGTCGGCGCGTATACGCGCGCCTTTTGCCACACACGCACTGACGCGCTTAAAAGCTCGTTTAGCGCGAGCCTCGACAGATACTAACATAATATTGCTACTGACTAAACCCATCGGTTCGAGCGAACAGGAATAAGCGCACATGTAAGCCGTTACGAACTTAAACGTGCAGAAAAAAATACGCTAGTCTGAAACCGCCCTAAACCTTTTTAAATCATCATTCTGTCTCTGTCATCTTCAAACGATTGACAAAACAGAACGTTCTATTTAATTTGCGCTTTTATCTATTTAACGTAGTTATACGATTTGTGGTGCAAATGGGCCTTAATTTCATAAAATTCCTTTCTGCCCGGTTATATGCTAAGAACTTTTGACACTATTACAAGCAAATGAAAAAATTATGAATACTAAAAATCCAATTGTACATAATTGTAAATATAGTGTAAATAAATAAAAAAAACCTTAAATATAAAAGTGTACTTTTAATAACACAACCTGACAATTTAATACAGTCACTAAACAATTTTTTGCATTTGGGAAGCTTCGTCTAGTCTTCTCGTCGCATATTCCACAGAGCCTATAAAATCTTCGATCAGTACGTCCTGTCTGTTATGAGTAAGCTGTCTAATACGGACCATGCTCCCATGGAGTGACAGCGATCGTTCAGTTGTCATTGCGGCATATACTGGCCTAGGAACTGCCTTGTTTCCTTTTAAGGTCAGAATAGTAGATAAATCCTGTCGCGGAAGAATTTCGTACACTGAACTGTCATAACTTGTCTCTGTCACTCGCGCAACATGCTCGTAGCAACATGGGTTGGTAAAGCTTAGGGGCCGTCTCCACGAACGAGAGAATCGCGGCGATATTATCGTCGTGTCAAGTATTTCTATACGATAATATCGCTGCGATTTTAAGGTAAGCGTGTTCTTGAGCGAAGGCCGCGAATCGGCAAACGTAAGGTAGTACGCCCTCAGGCTAGGTGGAGCGACGATCTTCGCAGGATAGCAACTGGGTGACAGTTGCCGAGAATATTGATTGGAGAGGCCTGCTATATCAGCAATAGACTGCTGTAGGCTGATAATGATGACTATAAAATTTGATTCAATATAAAATATTCGTTTGCACGTTCCGCCGTCCGGTCGGCGACATCGGGCGTGCTGGGCTGAAGAAACTACGAGAAATGGGAGATTGCCTTTCTCGATTTAAGCTGAAACAATCCGAAACATCATTTTATTCATATCGTTATCAAATATTACATGCTTATAAATCGAACAAGCTATTTAGTATAAATAAGTAGTACAAGTAAAAAAAAAACTCCACTGCACTGTCATTTTTTACTATGTGGGTAATAACTTCTTAAGGCGATAGTTTTGTCGTGCAAAACTCAGAAATTCACAGCAAAACCAAAAACACATCGTGTGTGCGGGGACTTCCCCTTTGACACGAAGCGTCAGCGCACACCAAGAGCAGAGCATTTTCTGGGACTACTGAAAAATTAATCTAATGACAATTCCATACATTGCAAAATTAAATACACGTCCAAACTTGATGGTCGACCATGCTCGAGCTTGCAAGATGCGTGTTCGAGTATACGTTCTACATGCGCGAGCCCGCGCCGCCCGCGCTCATTAGTGCCACAGCGAGATTTACTGCTGGACGTGTTTAATACATTCGGCGCAAGTTCGGTACAAGTTGATCGGTTTGGTGCAGCGTTTTGAATGTTTGGGTTTAGGCGCAGAAGGCCTAATTGTCAAAATGGCAACAGAGTCGCAAAATGACTAGTTCTCAAAATGGCAAATTCTCTAAAAGCCTAATTCTCTGAATGGCCAATTCTATGAATGGCCGGTTCTCTAAAAGCCTAATTCTCTGAATGGCCAATTCTCTTAATGGCTAATCAAAATGGCACATTTTCTACAATAGAGAAAGCTTTATGTATGTGGCTTGACCTCAGAGATGGCCAGCAACAGACTGTCGAACATATGTCTAATGGTTTTGGGTCATCGTTACTTTTATTGAATTGGCCACATACCTAATATTAATGGCTACTTGGTACGCACGACGACCAATCAAGCTGTACAAAACCAGTTTATGCGAATCTCTCATTGTACGGGAAACATATACAAAGCGAGGCAGTGTTATATTGGAAATGTATAGATTGATGTGAAGCCTTGTGTACAGTTGGGTCGTATGGCGTGATCTTAGTTTACCAATACAAGGTGGAAACTTTCAGTGGGGCAGTTAGGGGAACTACCTTAACAGTTGTTGCTACTCGAAAATGGTTTTAAGAGACTATCTATGTTCCGTGAAATTTTGATCCCCATTCACAGAATTAAAAAAAAATGTACAGTTAGCAAGAAAACGGCCATTTTACGCAAAAAAAAAAATATTAATGCCAATCGATCCTGTTACTAATACCGATAAAAAACTTCTATTGCACCAACCATCGTTGGAGTACTAAAAAGGCAGTAATTGCAAAAAAACTATTCCTAAGCAGAAATTGTAAAATTTTCATACAGATTGTATGAGAAAACTTTTTTGCAATTTGTAGCTTTTGGGGTTTTTTAGGGTTGGCTACGCACAACTAGGTAGTAATATCATTGTCATCATTTACCTGGTTGTATCATAATACAAGCCGGTTTTCTCTGAATTCATACTATCACGTCTTCTTCTTTGTAACTGTAATTTATAAAAAAAATATGAGGACCGCACAAAAGTAGGCTTGTAACTGGCTGATAGGAAGAAGGCCCTGAACTCGTAGAAAGCTGGTTGAAGATAGTGGTTACCTAGTGGTGACTTCTTACGCAATGTAAGATTTGGCGCATTTTTTTTTAATCTGTTCCGTAAGAATTCTTCCTGCTTAAAAATAAAACGCTTAAATTGTATTCATGCTAGCTTGAAACAAGCCGTAATCTTTAGTCAGGTTTTGTCGTCCAATTTAAATTAGGTGTACTAGTTCGTTGGCTACCCAAAGACTCAAATCTAACGCACATGGGACCTGTCTCACCGCCGACACGACAATCAGAGAAAAGCGAACATATCTTTTATTGACACAGGAGTTACAATCTTTTGTACGTTTCTTGAGCAAGAAAATAGTCAAACTAGTAACTTCCTTGTTGGTGGTGAGAAAGGTGCCTTCCATGCATATACAGTGTTTGGGTACATGTTACCGATACTTTAAAGGCATATTATATACTCATTTCTATCGACAAATACACGTTTATAAATACACCTAAGCCCACACCCCGCGAATGTCATGTCAGCCACCTTGTTTGAAAAAAAAAAAAAAAAGGGTATGTTCAACAAAATGCTTATCTTTGAATTTAAGAGACCTAGAGAAGTGCAAATGATCTTATTGCTAAGGTAAATGCCGAGGGTATCGAATTACTAAATTCAATGCAATGTATCGTTACCGTGGCAAAACGCACGTAGCGAACGGCAAGCGCGACGTTGAGTTCGATGAACTCTGTAGCTAGGCAGGAAGTGAACAGCTGATTTTACGCGTCGTTCGTTAGAGTATTTCAACATCCATTGTTGGTTTTTATTTTTATTTTAGCCGTATTATGTACATAAATGGAGTACTGCGTACAGTGAATGGAATTTTACATTGAGATAAAGGAACAGTAACTGAAAAGACAAAAAAAAAAAAACCGGTGGAATATGATTTAAAATAAGGAGCTGCATCCTGTCAGTTTGTGGAGGGCTGTCCCTTACACCATGTATACTCACCGAGACGTTTTCTTTGAGAGTTTGTTGCGCCACTTCTTCCAAAGACTAGGAATCTAAAAGTTCACATTATAGGGGGCTATTTCCTGTACCTTTCACTTTTAAAATTGCTGTCATGTTCACCTTCTTTCTTTCTTCACACAGACAGCTCTTGAACGCGGGTTAGATGTTACGATCGCGTTCAGTTTCATTTGACTATGTAATCCCCAGAGCAATGGAGTTGGGCCGCGAGTGCCTCAAGCTATGGGGCTACGAACGAGTGGACGAACTGATCTGGGTGAAGACCAACCAGCTGCAACGCATCATACGCACCGGGCGGACGGGGCACTGGCTCAACCACGGGAAGGAACACTGCTTGGTAAGTTATCGCGCATAGCATACAATTTGTACTGAACTAGCTCTGTCGGTAACAAAAAGATAGGGAATACAAGTCATCATCATCATCTACCTATCCTTTTTAGCCAAGTATTTTGGGGTCGGCATCCCGTCTAACCAGATGCAGTTGAATACCAGTATTTTACATAAAGTGCCTGCCTAGCTGACCTCCACAACCCAGTTAATACTGGGTACTAAGACTGGTTGTCAGACTTTCGGGCCACTGACTACCTGTAACGGCTGTCAAAGATCTTCAAATGACAGCCATACAAATTGAAGTTTAATTAAGCCCAGTCGAGAAGCCGTGTTGACGCCGCGTTCGTGTTCCACGCGCGCCTCAGAGATGCCCGCAAGGGCCAATGCCTGCCGGGGCCACGCAGGCCCTGGAACACAAAGGGCCACAAAGAAACATGGATGGGTTTTAGTCAGTACGAGTCTGAGTCCATTCCGCTTCGCCCACAGCGGGTGGGCCATTTCATGATTTCTCATCCGAAAAAAAAGCCTAATCGAGAAGGTTGAGTGAGTGACAAAAACTCGCACTAGGCCCACTGCACTGTCTCCCCGAGGAAAACTTAACTGATTTTATATCGTCATCAGCCTACAGCAGTTCACTATGGTCATAGGCTTCCCTAAAGTGTTGCCATTAAGACCGATCCTGTACTTTTCGCATCCAACTGATTCATCATCAGCTGCCTAGCCTACTACGCGTACGTAAGGGTAAGACAGGTTGCACCCTGCTGAGCGCGACCGAAATTGTCACCATAATGGTTTTGCTTTTAGCAGAGGACCTTTCACAATTATGGTAGTTTCCACTTCTCCCTTTGGGAAAAATGCGTGAGTTTATTTTTTTTAAATATAATATCGTTTTCTGCAGGTCGGTATGAAGGGTAGCCCAGAGAACCTGAACCGTGGCCTGGACTGTGACGTCATCGTGGCCGAGGTGCGTGCCACCTCGCACAAACCTGACGAGATCTATGGCATTATTGGTGAGGAAGCTTGCATACACCCACTTGTACTACAAATGACTAAATTTACGCTCAACATATTTTAAACATGATCCTGTCGCTGTCAATTCCATTGACAGAAAAAGAGCAACGTTTTCCACACCTGTGCACGTGCACGAACTGTGCATTTTGTGTGCATCCTACCTTTGGACATGTTCGCGCGCTTCGAATGTGACGAGTCATAGCCATTCGAGGCGCGTAGCGCTTACGCAGGTGTGGACGCGAAACCTATTATTTAGTGCTTTGTGACGCAAAGCAACCGGCCTTGAAATACAGCTATAATCATGTTTTTTTTTGTAAAAAAGTTACACTGAAGTTAAATTTTGCAATTTTTCCCTATATTTTTTTCTATTGAAAATTTGAAAGCCTAGCAATTTTGATTACAATACTTTTTTTTGACATTTTCAGAGAGACTCAGTCCTGGCACAAGAAAAATAGAATTGTTTGGAAGACCACACAATGTTCAACCGAATTGGTAAGTATAGTCTTTCCCCTGCTGTCCTTTTCTGATTAATTCTGTAGCAAGTTCCAAAAGATTTGAACGTTTCTCTGAAACTTGTTGAGCGCTATATCAGCAATGATGATCTTACCTTATCAGAAATTGCAGTGTTTCGAAATAGCGTGGCGGGCTTCTCCCAATTGTAACCTATTCCTAGCTGCTTGCCAGAAGTTTCTTCACCTTCCTTCAACAATATACAGGGTGTAAACAGACCCTTCACATAGCCGTCAACCAAGCATTCTGTACATCAAACTAAGTAACTTTACGCAAAAATTATGTCTGCGTCAGGATGGCTGGTTGCCTGTATCGGTTTGCGTCAGGCTGATGACCAAAAATTGCTACCTATTTATTTTATTTTATTTTATTTTATTAGGGAAACAAACAATTGTACATTGTGTCTTACAACTAATTACTAATATAAAAATAGGCTAACGTACAATTCACGACATTTCCACATATTACTAAGAAAGATTTAGTTGGTACATGCAGAGAGAGTGTTGAGGCTAATACTAGTCTTATCTAATCTTATCAAATACATAAGTGACATAATGGTGTTATTTTAGTATTTTAACAATGCTTTTTTTGAATTCATTGTGTTTTAAGGCAAATATATCAACTTTATCGAAGTGAACATTATAATTTTTAATTAGTCTATGGAGGGGCGCCCGCTCACCCGCATTTGTACGACTCATAGTCGTGGCAAAAGTCGGGTAATCACGCACCTCTCGCCTTATTATCGTTCTTGGCACGACATACGATAAGTCATTGACTAGATCAGAGCAGTCAAACTTATTGTGAACCAGTCCATGAAGCATCATAGCTTGGAGTAGCCGCCGCCTGGATTGTAGGGATATTAAGCCGAATCTATGCAAAGACTCCTCGTAAGGAAGATGGTCCAAATGACATTTGTACTGCAACGTACGGAGGAACTTGCGCTGAACTCTTTCTATAGCGTAGTTATATTTGGCATAATGAGGGTCCCATATCATGCAGGCATACTCAACTTGTGGCCGTATCAAATTGTTAAAAAGATATAGGAATGTGGCCGGGCGTTTAAAGTCGGTAGCTGATCTCATAACGAAGTTATACATTTGGAAAGCTGTCGCTGTTATCTTTTTGATGTGTAAATCCAGGTGTAATTTGGAGTCCAAGAGTACTCCTAGATCACGCATCTCTACCTCTCTAAGAAGGAGTTCATTGCAGAGGGAGTAATCGTAGCTAATAATATTTTTATTTTTGGAAAAGTTAACAAATTTACATTTAGGTAAGCTTAATTTAAGTTTATTATTGCTACAGTAATCAGAAAGTCTATTTAAGTCGTCTTGAAGCAGATAACAATCGTCAAGTGTAGAGATTTTCTTGAATATTTTTAGATCATCAGCGTACTACAAAAATTTGCAGTTATGAAAGCATTTGCCAATATCATTTATATAAAGAATAAACAACAAAGGTCCCAGTATCGATCCTTGTGGGACTCCAGATGTAGCCAAAAATGGACCAGACTGGTATCCGTTACATACAACAGTCTGATTACGATTGCTGATATACGATTGAAACCAACGAAGTAAATTGCCTCTGATGCCATTAAATGCAATTTTGTTCAGCAGTATCTCATGATCGACTCTATCAAAGGCCTTTTTAAAGTCTGTGTAAACAGCGTCAGTTTGTGCTCTTATGTCCATATTCTTAAATAAGTAGTTGGTAAATATCATTAAGTTAGTAACGGTTGATTTTTGTCTAACGAAACCGTGTTGCTCTGGAATAATACTGTGTTGAAAATATGTATAAATCTCGTGATGGACGAGCCTTTCAAATATCTTAGCAATAACACAAAGGAGCGAAATAGGTCGATAATTCTCTATGTTTTGCTTGGAACCGCATTTGTGCACAGGTACTATGTTAGCCGTTTTCCAGATGGAGGGGAAAGAACCAGTACAGATGCACTTATTAAATATGATATGTAATGGCTTACATATTGTATTTGCTGTGTATTTTAAAAAGCTGGGGGGAATCCCATCGGGTCCCGACCCTTTAGCGACATCTAGCATCTTTAATTGCTTACGGACCATAGGAAGGCTGAAGTATATGCTCTGGAGCGACAAATTATGGTCATTAGATTGTTCAGGTACTGGGCTCCAATATGGTGTAAGACTAGAGGGTTCATAGACAGATTGAAAGAAAGATGCAAAGAGGTTACATATTCTGAGAGGGTCGTTTGATGTTTCATTTTTAATGCACATGCGCGTAGGGATGCCAGCCTTGCCTTTGCGATTACCAACATATGTCCAGAAGTGTTTGACATTTTCAGGAATACTATCCTCTACACTTTTCATGTATACGCTGTAACATTTTGCGCATTCTGTTTTAAAACGCTACCTTTTACTACCTATAGTCAATTAATTGCTACCTAACTTGGAAACAAAATAATGGGACTTCAAAATGACCAGCCATTCTGATATCAGGATGGCTGGTCAACCCTCCGTTTGTGTGAACTATTCAAATTCGTGTTATTATTTTTACTTGAATAATTGCTACCTAATTGCTACCCTCACGTATTTCAATGTCCACCTTGTAACTTTAACGAGTAAAAAGTTATGACCATTTTATTTTTTTACAGTGAATGGATTATAGTAGGAGAGCCGACTGCAAAATTTCCAACCTACTTGATACCGCGATAAAATGCACAATGGGTTCTCATAAAAGTGATGCTAAGTCCGAATTTGATAATCTGCCACGGCGGAACTTGCCGAAAGTAAAAAAAAAAAAACATTTTCGGTGCAAAAAAGGTTTTTTTTTTACTTACTTTACCCATCTGATACTGAAATAATAGTTATGGCATCAGTTAGAAATTTACTGGTAGATACAGAAAAGCGAAATCTGTCAGTATTTTTTTTGCCGGAAGTGCTTGGCAGACGCTCTCAATGGTGACCCCATCGGGACCCCTAAATATACCCATTTGATACCAGCACGCTTTTTCTGCCGAAACACCTTGACAGACGAGATTATGTAAGCAACATCCGTAGAACCCGTATTTTGGAATTGTACAGATTACGGACATTTTAATTACTGAAGGCTTATTGTATTGCATGTATAATCATTATGAAGGTCTGTGTTAGGTACTTATAAAAATATCTACAGGTGAGTTTTTTTCACTAGTAGTAGGTTTGGAGAATATTAGCAATTCTGGTTTAGCAGCTAGTTTAGTATATCCTCTTTAACGCGTTCCCGCAAACTTTTGATTGTAATTATATAGACATGATACCTGGCTTAATCTTTAGGTATAACCATAAAAAAAAAAAACAGACGGTTAACGCCACCGCCCGCCATTTGCATTGCCGCTTGACTTGGTACTGGGAACTGTTTTGTTACAATGACAGAATGTTTGGTTGTTTGGAATGTCTGGGTGCTGCCTGCAGTCAGCGTGGTTTGCTACGCTGACGACACGCTGGTGCTGGCACAACGGAGGTCGCACGAGGCGGCGGCCGAATACATGACACGCGGGGTTGCGATAATCGTGGAGAGGATCCGGCAATTGGGTCTCGAGGTGGCATTGCACAAGTCCGAGTCCATGTGCTTTCATGGGCCTCGGATTGCGCCACCGTCGGGATCCGAGTATTTTCTGCCTTCACGCGGCTCTTGGCCAACCTGAGGTGTCCAAAGGCCTCCTACCGGAGGCTCTACGCGGGGGTCATTCGGTTCATGGCCCTTTACGGAGCCCCGGTGTGTTCTTTGAGGCGGCGAGCCGCCCACTACCTGAACGCGCCCCAAAAGGTGGTAGCCGTAAGGCTAGTCCGGGGGTACCGCACGATCTCTGGCGAGGCGGCGAGCCACCTTGCCGGATTGCCGCCATGGGCTCTGGAGGCAATAGTCCTCGCGCGCCTGCACGAATGGCGCGCGGAGGCACTAAGTCGGGGGGAAACTCCGCTGCCGCGGCAAATCGTCGCTCTGCGGACAGACCTCCGGCGCGATTTCATGGCGACGTGGAGAGAGCAACTGTCGCAACCCAATGCAGGGCATGGCATTATAGTGGCTATAAGTCCCCTCTTTGAGGAGTGGCTAGAGAGGCGCCACGACGCCCTCACCTTCCGCCTGATGCAGGTCTTCACCGGACACGGTTGTTTCGGGCCGGACACGGTGGAGCATACCGTGGAGGTCTGCCCCGCTTGGGCGGAGCACCGCCGTGTCCTCGTAGCGGCGATAGGCGGCGGCGATCTCTCGCGTCCGGCCCTGGTTTAAGCCATGGTCCGGCCGAGAGAGAATGGGAAGCTGTCACCTCCTTCTGCGAAGCAGTCATGCTAGTGAAGGAGGTGGCGGGACGTGAGAGGGAAACAGCCTCACGACCCAGCCGCCGCGGGAGACGCCCCGGGCGTCGGGGGTCACGTGGTGGCTCCCGGCCACCGTAGGCGCGGGCCTGTGAACGGCGAGTAATGGACTAGCTCGCCGTCCGGCCGTCTTATGACGACAGGCCGTGTCGACAGCGCGTTCGTGTTCCACGCGCGCCTCAAAGAGATGTCAGCAACAATGTAGGGGTCCGCAAGGGCCGATGCCTGCCAGGGCTGCGGGACTGTTCGAAAGAGATACCGCGGCCCTGAAACACAAAGGGCAAAGAAGGAACATGGATGGGTTTTATTCAGCAGAAGTCTGACACTCCCTTCCGCTCCGCCCAGAGAAGGGGGTCATTCGATGACTTCCCATCCGAAAAAAATAAAATAAAAAAGTGTCATTTCGATATAATTACTATCAAAAGTTACGGGAACGCGATAAAGAGGATATACCAAACTAGTTGCTAATCCAGAATTGCAAATATTAAAAACAGCTACTGAAAAAAAAACTCACCAGTAGATATTTTTATCACTTACTACCTAACATATACCTTCCAAAGTACCTAGGTGTCACGTTGGACAGAGCCTTAACGTATAAGTCACATTGTCATAGTACAAAACAGAAAGTCGCGACCCGAAACAACTTGTTACGTCGCTTAGTTTCCACGAGCTAGGGAGCAGCACCCGAAGTTCTTAGAATAACCGGCATGTCCCTATGTTTTTCTGATAGAGAATTTGCGTGCCCAGTGTGGTATCGATCCGTTCACGCAAAACAAATAGATACTGCTCTAAACAAGACGTGTCGGATAATATCGGGCTGCCTAAAACCGACTCCTCTCAATAAGCTGTACTCGCAAGTAGGTATCGCACCACCTGCTGTACGAAGGGATGTCGCATGCGCGCTGGAAAAAAAGAACCAAGAATATTATTCCCGACATCCCCTCTACGACCACACACCTAACCCGGGAAGACTAAAAAGCTGTAAAATCTTCTTACGCTCCACTCAGGCAATCCAAAACAGGCCACCCAAAGTACGCGGTAAGTTATGGCAAGAGAAGTGTCCACCACCCCAAGACTTCTTAAAGCTCCAAGAACACCTAGCTCCCGGCAGTGAACTACAGTGACCTATTTGGAAAGCTCTGAATCGACTGCGTACCTAATTAGGCCGCTGCAAACATAATCTGGCAAAATTGGGGTATCACTGGTCCCTCCGACACGTAGTGCGAGAGCGGCGCTCCGGATCAAACTATGCCCCACCTGCTGGAGTGTCCCAGGTGTCTCTTGACGACCTGAATAGCGCCTCTGCCGCTGCAATAAACGTGGCCACCTTCTGGGCCCAAACCGTCTAATATGGAAGGAACATCGATACGATAAGAAGAAAAAGAAGACAGACCTTCATAATGATTATACATGCAATACAATAAGCCTTTAGTAATTAAAATGTTCGTAATCTGTACAATTCCAAAATACGGGTTCTAAGGATGTTGCTTACATAATCTCGTCTGTCAAGGTGTTTCGGCAGAAAAAGCTTTGGCAGACTTATATATTCCAGAAATGAGGATTCATACCTACCGACTGGAATTTGTTTCATGCTGGTATCAGATGGGTATATTTAGGGTTCCCGATGGGGTCACCATTGAGAGCGTCTGCCAAGCACTTCCGGCAAAAAAAATACTGACAGATTTCGCTTTTCTGTATCTATCAGTAAATTTCTAAATGATGCCATAACTATTATTTCAGTATCAGATGGGTAAAGTAAGTAAAAAAAAAAAGCCACTTCGCACCGAAAATGTTTTTTTTTTTTACTTTCGGCAAGTTCCGCCGTGGCAGACTATCAAATTCGGACTTAGCATCACTTTTATGAGAACCCATTGTGCATTTTATCGCGGTAACAAGTAGGTTGGAAATTTTGCAGTCGGCTCTCCTACTATAATCCATTCCCTGTAAAAAAATCAAATGGTCACAACTTTTTACTCGTTAAAGTTACAAGGTGGACATTGAAATACGTGAGGGTAGCAATTAGGTAGCAATTATTCAAGTAAAAATAATAACACGAATTTGAATAGTTCACACAAACGGAGGGTTGACCAGCCATCCTGATATCAGAATGGCTGGTCATTTTGAAGTCCCATTATTTTGTTTCCAAGTTAGGTAGCAATTAATTGACTATAGGTAGTAAAAGGTAGCAAATAGGTAGCAATTTTTGGTCACCAGCCTGACGCGAACCGATACAGGCAACCAGCCATCCTGACGCAGACAAAATTATTGCTGGGAATCGACTTTTTTTTTGAAGTGAAAAAAATACGTTTTACGGTAGGATTCGATGGAAAGCACTCAAAGCATTGTGCTGATCGATGGATTGAATAGTACGGGGGTCGTCGAGGCGTGTAAAGTAAAAACCTTACATTAAAAACATGTATTTAAAAAAAAAACTTGTGAAAAAGTTGGAACTTTGACCACCAATATCTCCGTAACTAGGAGGTTCCCAGGTATGGTCTAAAACAAAAAAAATATCGCAACGACAGGGAGAACAAGAGCCTTTCGGCTATGTTAAGGGTCTATTTACGCCCTTTACCTAAAACGTCTACCTGCCTTTTTACCTAGCCTAATGGTGCGATTACGCGAGATTGTTAGCCCTTATTCGAGATTTCAAAAGACTACTCGAATTCGGAACCGACGCATTTGGACATCGAAACGGAATACGAGCAAGTATTTATTTTTTTTAAACTTTACTCCACACTAGGAATTTCTCCTGTATCGTGGGTGCGTTTACAAACATTTAAACTCACATACACAAACAGCCAGACTTTATTTCAAACTGGCTGGCCAGTTTGAAATAAAGTCGAGTACCCGCCGAAGTGAAAGAAAAACAACTCTTTGTTTCAGGATAACCCTAGGCAACCAAGTGGACGGCGTCCGACTCGTAGACCCAGACCTGATCGGCGCCTTCAAGAAGCGCTACCCCGACGGGAACTGCATGGCGCCGCCGCCCCCCGACCCCGGCCTCTCCTAGTTCACAGTGTTTAGTACTTAACTATTAGTTGTATAGTCTCCAAGACTACAGTGCTGCAAGGATCTTTTGGCGCATGAATGATGGTGTCAGGATTGCGCTGTTGGTTGATATTTGTAAAATTGTCTGTGGGAAAATAAGATGGCGCCGTTAGTTCCGATTATGGCCCCGCGCCAAGCGATCCATGTATAACTATACAGGTTGAATTTTTCAACTGGGCGTGGATGGCCAAATCCGAAACTATGAACAGTACCGAAAAATACTCAAAGAAGTCTCGAGCCCGATTTTGATGAAAACTAAAACTGCATCATTAGATTCTTCACAGTTTCAGATTTGGCCATCCACACTCACTTAAAAAAATCACTCTGTATAGTGCTGCATTGAAACTTGTTGTGCCTCCAGCTCGTTTTGTAACGAGCTTATGAATTAGATAATATCGCGGCTTGAAGCCCTTTTGAGTATATTTTATTCAATCGAAGGTCTGTTTGTATCCCTATAGTTTATCATTTAGGTTCACATTTACTAAATACTTTTACGCTAAGCGCAGTTTCAGATAAGCTTTTTTTCGGCGCGTATAAGTTCATTTTTACAAGCGCGTGTCGGCGCGTATACGCGCGCCTTTTGCCACACACGCACTGACGCGCTTAAAAGCTCGTTTAGCGCGAGCCTCGACAGATACTAACATAATATTGCTACTGACTAAACCCATCGGTTCGAGCGAACAGGAATAAGCGCACATGTAAGCCGTTACGAACTTAAACGTGCAGAAAAAAATACGCTAGTCTGAAACCGCCCTAAACCTTTTTAAATCATCATTCTGTCTCTGTCATCTTCAAACGATTGACAAAACAGAACGTTCTATTTAATTTGCGCTTTTATCTATTTAACGTAGTTATACGATTTGTGGTGCAAATGGGCCTTAATTTCATAAAATTCCTTTCTGCCCGGTTATATGCTAAGAACTTTTGACACTATTACAAGCAAATGAAAAAATTATGAATACTAAAAATCCAATTGTACATAATTGTAAATATAGTGTAAATAAATAAAAAAAACCTTAAATATAAAAGTGTACTTTTAATAACACAACCTGACAATTTAATACAGTCACTAAACAATTTTTTGCATTTGGGAAGCTTCGTCTAGTCTTCTCGTCGCATATTCCACAGAGCCTATAAAATCTTCGATCAGTACGTCCTGTCTGTTATGAGTAAGCTGTCTAATACGGACCATGCTCCCATGGAGTGACAGCGATCGTTCAGTTGTCATTGCGGCATATACTGGCCTAGGAACTGCCTTGTTTCCTTTTAAGGTCAGAATAGTAGATAAATCCTGTCGCGGAAGAATTTCGTACACTGAACTGTCATAACTTGTCTCTGTCACTCGCGCAACATGCTCGTAGCAACATGGGTTGGTAAAGCTTAGGGGCCGTCTCCACGAACGAGAGAATCGCGGCGATATTATCGTCGTGTCAAGTATTTCTATACGATAATATCGCTGCGATTTTAAGGTAAGCGTGTTCTTGAGCGAAGGCCGCGAATCGGCAAACGTAAGGTAGTACGCCCTCAGGCTAGGTGGAGCGACGATCTTCGCAGGATAGCAACTGGGTGACAGTTGCCGAGAATATTGATTGGAGAGGCCTGCTATATCAGCAATAGACTGCTGTAGGCTGATAATGATGACTATAAAATTTGATTCAATATAAAATATTCGTTTGCACGTTCCGCCGTCCGGTCGGCGACATCGGGCGTGCTGGGCTGAAGAAACTACGAGAAATGGGAGATTGCCTTTCTCGATTTAAGCTGAAACAATCCGAAACATCATTTTATTCATATCGTTATCAAATATTACATGCTTATAAATCGAACAAGCTATTTAGTATAAATAAGTAGTACAAGTAAAAAAAAAACTCCACTGCACTGTCATTTTTTACTATGTGGGTAATAACTTCTTAAGGCGATAGTTTTGTCGTGCAAAACTCAGAAATTCACAGCAAAACCAAAAACACATCGTGTGTGCGGGGACTTCCCCTTTGACACGAAGCGTCAGCGCACACCAAGAGCAGAGCATTTTCTGGGACTACTGAAAAATTAATCTAATGACAATTCCATACATTGCAAAATTAAATACACGTCCAAACTTGATGGTCGACCATGCTCGAGCTTGCAAGATGCGTGTTCGAGTATACGTTCTACATGCGCGAGCCCGCGCCGCCCGCGCTCATTAGTGCCACAGCGAGATTTACTGCTGGACGTGTTTAATACATTCGGCGCAAGTTCGGTACAAGTTGATCGGTTTGGTGCAGCGTTTTGAATGTTTGGGTTTAGGCGCAGAAGGCCTAATTGTCAAAATGGCAACAGAGTCGCAAAATGACTAGTTCTCAAAATAGCAAATTCTCTAAAAGCCTAATTCTCTGAATGGCCAATTCTATGAATGGCCGGTTCTCTAAAAGCCTAATTCTCTGAATGGCCAATTCTCTTAATGGCTAATCAAAATGGCACATTTTCTACAATAGAGAAAGCTTTATGTATGTGGCTTGACCTCAGAGATGGCCAGCAACAGACTGTCGAACATATGTCTAATGGTTTTGGGTCATCGTTACTTTTATTGAATTAGCCACATACCTAATATTAATGGCTACTTGGTACGCACGACGACCAATCAAGCTGTACAAAACCAGTTTATGCGAATCTCTCATTGTACGGGAAACATATACAAAGCGAGGCAGTGTTATATTGGAAATGTATAGATTGATGTGAAGCCTTGTGTACAGTTGGGTCGTATGGCGTGATCTTAGTTTACCAATACAAGGTGGAAACTTTCAGTGGGGCAGTTAGGGGAACTACCTTAACAGTTGTTGCTACTCGAAAATGGTTTTAAGAGACTATCTATGTTCCGTGAAATTTTGATCCCCATTCACAGAATTAAAAAAAAATGTACAGTTAGCAAGAAAACGGCCATTTTACGCAAAAAAAAAAAATATTAATGCCAATCGATCCTGTTACTAATAACGATAAAAAACTTCTATTGCACCAACCATCGTTAGAGTACTAAAAAGGCAGTAATTGCAAAAAAACTATTCCTAAGCAGAAATTGTAAAATTTTCATACAGATTGTATGAGAAAACTTTTTTGCAATTTGTAGCTTTTGGGGTTTTTTAGGGTTGGCTACGCACAACTAGGTAGTAATATCATTGTCATCATTTACCTGGTTGTATCATAATACAAGCCGGTTTTCTCTGAATTCATACTATCACGTCTTCTTCTTTGTAACTGTAATTTATAAAAAAAATATGAGGACCGCACAAAAGTAGGCTTGTAACTGGCTGATAGGAAGAAGGCCCTGAACTCGTAGAAAGCTGGTTGAAGATAGTGGTTACCTAGTGGTGACTTCTTACGCAATGTAAGATTTGGCGCATTTTTTTTTAATCTGTTCCGTAAGAATTCTTCCTGCTTAAAAATAAAACGCTTAAATTGTATTCATGCTAGCTTGAAACAAGCCGTAATCTTTAGTCAGGTTTTGTCGTCCAATTTAAATTAGGTGTACTA
Source organism: Noctua janthina (assembly GCA_963576755.1). Taxonomy (NCBI): domain Eukaryota; kingdom Metazoa; phylum Arthropoda; class Insecta; order Lepidoptera; family Noctuidae; genus Noctua; species Noctua janthina. The sequence goes on along the minus strand of OY755068.1, from coordinate 8,510,392 downwards.
GTTCGTTGGCTACCCAAAGACTCAAATCTAACGCACATGGGACCTGTCTCACCGCCGACACGACAATCAGAGAAAAGCGAACATATCTTTTATTGACACAGGAGTTACAATCTTTTGTACGTTTCTTGAGCAAGAAAATAGTCAAACTAGTAACTTCCTTGTTGGTGGTGAGAAAGGTGCCTTCCATGCATATACAGTGTTTGGGTACATGTTACCGATACTTTAAAGGCATATTATATACTCATTTCTATCGACAAATACACGTTTATAAATACACCTAAGCCCACACCCCGCGAATGTCATGTCAGCCATCTTGTTTGAAAAAAAAAAAAAAAAAGGTATGTTCAACAAAATGCTTATCTTTGAATTTAAGAGACCTAGAGAAGTGCAAATGATCTTATTGCTAAGGTAAATGCCGAGGGTATCGAATTACTAAATTAACTTTCCTGAAAAATAAGCAAAAAGAGCCTAAAAAAATAAGAAATTACGAAATTTTCCGGCCGATTCGCGGCCTTCGCTCAAGAACACGCTTACCTCGAAACCAATTATTTTAAAAGTTATAGCGATTTGAACATAGCCCTGTCCCAGCGCGTAGACTCCACAATACAAAGCTGGTAGATAAGGCAGCAAATTTAAGAGTGGGAGCGAGATGGCATTAATGTAAGTAAGATATTACAATTTATTATGAACAAATAACGGGATACCTGCGACCATCCTGCGACTTAATACACAATAAATATTTTTATGAAAAAGTCATTCAATGGGGTTAAATAAACTTAGAGGGTTGTATTGATGATTTTAATGATTGTAATTCTGTAACTACATAGGTACGTGAGCCTCCCCACAGAAATTTTAAATCGGTAATTTAAAAAATAAAATCAGCTGTTCCATACATTTTGACCGTGTAGCTGTAGGTATTGCACTTTTAAAGGAAAGAGCTGTTTTTTTTTAATAACCGATGAAAAAATTCAATGTGGGAGGCTCAGAATGATGTACGGTACCTACTGCTGGATACGTGGTAACCGTTTTCGCGTCGCAGTCCCTTTCAACCTGTATAATGTCCTTTATGTGTGTGCGTACGAAGAGAAATTAAATACGCTGGAACTTGAACATTTCATTACTCACGAAACGTATTACAATGGAGTACTATTACTACCTACTTATGGCGGCTACGGGCGAACTAGCACACTGGTGTCGCCGAGCGCTGCGCGTATATCGAATACAAAATGCTGTGCCTGCGCTCCTACAAGTATCGGTAACCGGTAGCCAAACACACTGTATAAGATGGTAACGATGTTTTACCTTGATGCTGTTGAGTAAGTCACCCTGTGTGGCCAGCGGTCGCTCGTCGGAGCGCACGGAAGGGGCGCGGCGGGGTACGGGCGCGTCTCGAGTGGCGCCTAACGAAGCTGCGCCCAAGGACCCGTCGCGACACATACCAAGTGCTTTAAAATTTAAAAAAATTATAAGCCCTCCCCGACGTTTAGGCACAGGCGTACCTATAAGACACCTACATTACACCAGGGCCACAATTCCAGGCTAAAGCGTGGCAAACTAGGAGGTGGTATCCCGCATGTGGAGTGGTCACTGATGGCTATGCAAGTAATGTCATCTTGGATGTGTTGTCATCACATAGACAATACTGCCCTCCTAACTAATACAACCGTAACTACAATCGTACTCCTAACAGGTACGGTAGAACTGTAGACAACGGCTAACGCCTTCGAAGAGAGAAGGTCGCAGCTAGATTTAAAGCACGATAACCTTAAAACTAGGCCACCTGCAGCTAGCTACAATTTCGTCAATGGTATTTTGACATGCCTTCTTAGTGCTTGGAGTTTTTCGGCCAAAGTTGGGTATGCTAGCCACTTGAGAGCACATGACAGAGCAGCACACCAAAGCTCTCTACAACCTCCCTAGAAAGCCATCGAATGCAATTGATGTAGCCGAAATCGGCTAGATGGCATCATAATCAGACCTGTAGAAGTATGATTGGAGTTATGGTTTTCATAATTTGGAGGGCAGAATATTGAAATGTCTCATGTCGCTGTTATAACGCCAGCACCCATATTCCTTCAAGTAGGTAAGGTGGCGATAGTAGGCACTTCTGTCTAAAACCTCTGAATTCAACAAAATACCTGAGATCTTAGTAAAACCATAGGTATAAGTTATCGAAATAAAATGATAATTGAAAACAAAACAATTTAATTTTTCATTTCTAACTTCTAAATCACATTGGCCTGGAAATTATTAGCAATATCCATTATTCTATAATATTTTAAGATTATGTACCAGGTTGAGTAAATTTGATGACATAATAAATAGTTGATCTGCAGCTCCATAACATTTTAAAGAAAAATTCCATTAACATTATAGATGTAAGACCCCAGCATAACTTAATGGATACAATTTGTAAATTTAGTAACATCTACAAGCATCTTGCAAATCATTGAAGATAATAATTACTATATTATCTGTTTGCAAAAGTAAATTCAAATTAAATATCAAAGCCGTTTTTATTTACAAATAAAAAAACACTTCATTTTAATATACATTCTACCACAGAAACTAACTCATCTAAAACTGAAATATTGAGGTAATATTTATTTAACTATTTAACCATACTTGATAACAGAATGGTAACTAAGCTGCATCCTTTATTTTTGTTTTTGTGTTAGCATCTGTAGCATGTTCCTGTTCTTTTTTAGCTTCCAATTCTTTTTTCTCAAGTTTATAAAGTTGTTTCCTCATTTGGGCTGGTCCTGCAAAGATAGCTGGCGTTTTCTTAGTCTCCGGTATATATACTTCATAAGTCTTGAAATATTTTAGTACATGTCTTACATCCTCCTCTTTCAGTTTATACTCTAGAGCTATTTTCGAAGCTGTTACTTCATTAGGATTCGCTTGATGTGCAGATATAAAGTTTATTGCATCGCGAAGAGTGGTTCGGCCATAAGTCACTCTTTCTGGCTCTTTGAAACCAAAATCATACTCCTCTGGCACTTTACGGTCTTGAGGTAAAGGTCGTCTACTCCTGTTGTCAGCTTTCTTCTCCCGGGTAACGTCAACTTCAGGCCTCCCAAGTGAGGTTACATAAACATTTTTCAATCGTTTATCTAGGCCTTCGTCTTTTTTATCTAATTTCTCGTCAATATCAGGTTCTGCTTCGAGAGTTCGCTTTAAATCTTCTATATTGTGAGGATACCTCGGCGCCGGAGTCGGCTTTTCTTTAGAAATCACCCGATGAGCGCGATTTTCGATATTGAACGATTTAATCGGTCTCAAAGCTTTAGACACTAAGGCACCCATCTCAGGTGGCAATAGCACAATATTCAATACTTAAATTAGCACGTTCACCACGTAAACATTGTTTATACCATTATTTTTAAGAATTGCATTGCATCATAATAAAAGAGGTTATTTTCTAGTTTGACATTCACTCAAGACAGATTTGACAGTTCTCTATTCAAAAGAACTTCTTATTCCAAGGAACTTATATACTAACTGGAATGATGACGTGCAGCGGAAAGCCGTTCCAGAGCGAGAAAACTTGGAGAGTGGATGTCATCCCTTTCTAATAGGGTATCCAATATTTGTACTTACATTTGGGACAGTTATTCTTTTACAACTTACTAGCACCCCCGCTTTGCATGGGTAGCAGTTTAATCAAAAACAGGGCGAAGCCTACTGTAAAACTCTGTAATGGGATAGGTCTATGAAGCGAAGAATACGTGACACTTATTTTCGTTCACGGTGGTCTACATGTTGGGTTACATCCTTCATTTGTAAAGAGATTTTAAAGCGTACAGGGCTGCAACATTCACATAGATGAAGCATGAGCATGTAGCATTTTCAAACAACTTAATATGTAGTATTTGATAAATTTATTAATCACACTATACATTATTAAAGGTATGGTTTTATGTTATTGTCGGTTTTAGTATGAGTCAGTAACCTTAAATTTAAAAAAAAAAAAAACAAAAAAAAAAGTGCGACGATACTGATGATGGAAGACGGTTGCAAACTAGGCAATAGGTTGAATACTTTTTCTTTAAATGGACAACTTCAAGCCCGTTGCTGAAGATTTTCATTGTTATGGAGTCTGCATGGAAACAAAGGGAAATTATAAGTCAAGCCACAATTTTTTTTCTTGTCCACGGAAGTTTACCTCTGATTTTATATGACAGCCTCGGGAAAATAAGAAAGCTTCTAATAAACTAATTCGTCTTTTCCAAAAGCGTCAATTTAAGAACAACAACGTCTTAGGTTCGTGTTAGGTTACTTCAAACCCTGTAGCTAGGAAAAGGAGCCCCGCCCAGCGGGGCTACGTCGACTCCGCCTATTACAAAATATTGTTGTTTCCCATGAACCTAGCTAGCACCTAGCTGAACCTAACTTTTGGTGAATTTAAACACTAGAACGAGTCTATTCTACCAAAAAAAAACAAGCTACGGTTGTTTTGTTGTTTATATTTAGTGGCTATAGTTAATTTTTTGATGATCATTTTAGGTATATTTTATGAACAATAAATTATAGGACGAGTTATGAATTACTCATACTTAACTAAGTCTTAAACGTACTAAGTTATAAAATTAGAAGGCGATAGAATTACTTTATTGGTGTATATAGTTATTTTAGAAGCTTATTGCTTGAATATATGTCACAAATATTGATGCTATAAAATAATAACGATGCAGGGATGTATTTACAGTAGCTTACACCGATGATATATGGTGGCTGAGATAGTACTTTTTAGATGCACATTGATGGTGGCTGACTTAGTAATTTAGAGGACAAGCTAGTTTTTTTGGTGAATTTTGGAGGAGAAAAAGGCTATTAAATAGAAGTCGATTTAATTAATACCCGGAAACAAAATAATATTATTAATACACAAACAATAAACAGTATTTAAAAAAGTAAAGATAAAATTCGTTTATTTTCAAGAAGTTATTTTTGTTATTATTAAAATGGAGTATTGATTAAGTTTTACTACTGCATTATAAATGATGTATTTTGTACGCATTTGCACAAGTCTATAAATACCGATATGGATAATAGAAAAGGCGTATTCTTTACAATATTTTCTAGATCCCCGTTTACATATTTAGAACATTGTCACCCTAGTCGTAATTTGTAAACAAAGTTAAAAGAACTTACCTGAAAAAAGAAATTCCACATCCAGCAAACCCTTGACTATTATACCTCTTCACACAACTCGATTTCACCATATTTAAACAGGAAGATTTCACTTAACTAATGTAAAAAGTACTTGATAACGCAAAAATATGACTTCAGCGCGAAATTAAATCGGCCATACGTGTCATCAATGTTGCCATTCAGAAATAACTTAATTTATAAATACCTAATTTAATTTATATTAGCTTACTTTATTTCGCAAGAAATTATTATTTTAATATTTAGTATTTGAATATTAATTTAATCCCGTTACGATATATGTGCTAGTTTAGCTATCAACGTGATTTCCGATTGATAAAAAATTTTTTTACAAGGACACAATCCACTCTGGATCGCTTTCTCGCTCTGAAGTTTTCTTCCCCCCTTTGAATTAGTTAAAGTAATACGAACTCTATCCCTTTGAGATAAAGTTCATTTTCAAACGGTTTTTTGATATCAACATTTTGTTCGTAATCATTCCAGTTAGTATATAAGTTCCTTGTCTTATTCTTACTGAGTTGCCAGTCATGGACAGATAACCATGGATTAGCTGTTACTATTACTAACTTAACAACCCTCTATAGTATACTGTTATCATAAATATTTGTGAACAGTGTATCGTTAATAATATTGAGATTGCTATAGTTTAGACGGGGTATATTTTCCTCAGAAACATCGCTGGGTCCATAATTAAGCTTGCTCACGCGAAGGAGATGGAGTGTGAGAGTACCCTTGTCAAATTGTTATTTATTATTTTATATCATCATTTCACCCGAAAGACTCTGATGGACATAGGCCTTCCCCAAGTGTCGCCACATTTATTATTTAGTGCAACCTTATTCCGTAGCAATAAGGATCTTTTTAATTTTGATAATGATGCAAGAGGCAAATGAAAGAACTGCTGTATCAAACAATCACGTTAAAATATTTTATAAACAACGTGAAACGAAACGTGTTCAAAAACCTGGGATGACTTTATGCGAGATGCTACACATTACGATGGTTAAGGGTAAATAGCTACGTAGATGCTTCTAACTTCATTGGAAGACAGAAATAATTTTGGCGCTGCAAAAACGCGCCAGGTTCTAGAATTTAGATGACAAATGATGATGAATGATGAACTACTCACGCTTTAGTTTTGACAAGACATCTTTAAATCCAGTTTTGGGCGTATCTTTTACTATGAACTTCTCACAAGGAGAAGCTGTCATCGTAGCTCGAGTCTGTTCGTTGCCGATCCGAGCTCGTGGACTCGGACTACGTCCAAGTCTCCGTCGGGTTTGTGGTCCCGTTGTCAGAGATTTAGGTGCTACAAGGTAATTAACGGCTTTTTTTTTAGCTATTTTAATACTAAACATTATCTGTTTCATAAATTTAAGTCTACGTTTGAACTGAACTTATAACTGATTTAAGGTAAATTTCACCAATGAAACTAAACTCGATCAGCACAGTATAGTCAGTATATTGCACATTATAAACAGAATATTGACATTGATAGCTTCCCGTTGACGTTAGTGATGATCGTGTTCAGTGATATATTTACTGTGTAATCCGATCTTCAAAGTATTGAGAAGTTTGTAAATCAGTTGAAATAATGTAGATAAAACTTAGGCACCTGGAGGACTGTACGTATTTGAACGGTCGAATGATGGAGCTCTGTTCCCTCCAGATGAACTCACAAAAGGTGGACTTTGTTGCCGAACTCCAGAAGGTGGACTTTGTTGCCGAACTCCAGAAGGTGGACTTTGTTGCCGAACTCCAAAAGGTGGACTTTGTTGCCGAACTCCAGAAGGTACTGTTACCGTTACAGATGCCTTCAGCTGTTTCTCTCGTTCGTTATTATAAATACTGGTCCGCATTAAGTAATTCTAAAATGAACATAGTTTATTTTTAATCTACTTTATATGTAGTAGATAAGACATGGAATAATTATTTTTATACTGAGAGAAAAAATGCTAATAATTTCTACAAAAAAACTTTACCCGAGCTTCGTTAACGCTTTTTATTACTGGAGCTTGGCTTGTACGGTAAGTTGTGATAGGAGCTGCGTAAGTGCGGACCCTTTTCGACGCTTGTTCCTGAAATTGTGAAAACTAACACGGATTTGAATAATAAAAGTAAATAGTATAGGGACTTAATAATAAATAAGAATTATAGTAGGTTTGAAGTATTGAAGTAGGTAATACCTTAATACCAGATACGGAACTATCCTGTGGCGACTGCGAACGCATTGGAGAGGTTCCAAAAACTGAACGCCCAGCTCTGGGGTCACCCGCACCACTGCTACGACGCGACTCAGTAGTGTGTGAGTCATTCTGGTCTCTAGAGTAAGTATAAAAAAACATTGTAAATATTTACACAGTTAATAGATAAAAAGCAAGTTAGTTGTAGGATGATTTTTGTTAGGTTAATGAATGTAAGATGATTGAAAATTTATCGAAAAAGATTTACATACCCACTATACAGTGTCTTATGAGGGCTGTTGTGCAAACCATTCATTTTCACGCGCCTGTTACACTCCTTCTCCGTCGTCTTGTTAAAACCTACGTCAAAACAAATTTATGTTATAAATTAGCATTTTTTGGTTAGTTTTTAAATCGTCAAATTATTTGAAAAAAAAAAAAAAATTACGAACCCAGTCGAATAAACTGCATAAGCCTTTACCATTACATGATTTAGGAGCTGAGCTTGCGCAACGCACCGCCACCGACATCCATAAACACTCATAAATATTTTCGAAACATAACCACAAGCAGCCTGCGCCTCTCACGGATTGGCAATCAACATCGTCGGTTTCTCCGGTAAGGAAGCTAACTTTTGTTACACAACAAGAGTCCCGTTGAGCCATTGTCGTAGTAGGCGTTATAGTACGGTCCCTTGCGGTTTCATTTTCCTCATGATCTGATTTATTTTCGTAGTCTGGACGTAAAACGAAAAACACAACATTTGATGCCCGTCTTCAAAACTTTGCGCCATATCCATATTTAAAATAACACTGTTTATCATTTAAACTCGATTAGAAACTGACGGTGCGTTGCGTAAAGCTTTGCTGTAAGAAAAGCCAACAGTATTTACAAACAGTGTTACTTTAAACGAATTACAACAATAAATTGTATAAGTAAAAAGACTAAATAGATAAAGTTAACCAAGAAAATAACACTGTTTGAATATTTAACTATACCCGCGTACATATATTTTAATTAGGTAAATAAAGTAGGGTCCGCTGCGCCATGTTATCATTTTTTACAAGCTCAAAACATAGTTTGTTAACATAAAGGGGGCGTGAACAGATAACATGATTTGTTAAAAACTTGGCGCTGGGGACCCGCCTTTAGCCTGACCTCAATTTAGCCTTTCACAGTCCATCTGAATGCAGAAGAAACAAAATTTTGAGGTAGAGCTTTATAGACGCTCTTTTACAGCGGTGGAACGGTCAAAGGCAAAAAAAAAAAATGTAAATAATTTTTTTTTTTACCTTCTTTTATTCTCGAGTTTTGTTGCCTCGGTGGGGCCGCATCCGATCGTAAGTGTTTGTGGATTGCAGTAGCCGCTGAAGGCCGCTGAAGGGGGGATTTATCGAAGACCTCGAGTCGCTCCTTCATAGTCTGTTCAGAAACAGAATAAACGCCGAACTCGTGCAACGGCATCTTCTCAGTGTCCTGGTAAGTACGTTTCCTGTCAAACACTTTATTAATTTCAATTTTTATTAGCTAACTCCTACTATCAGTTCAATTTAAGCCGGAAATATCCGTCACGTTTAAGAATTGGAAGAAATCTCACATGAGGACTACCGAAAGAGGATTTCGATTGTTATCAACTATCAATGAAACCTTCACCTGTTTACCTATAAAGGTTCCCCTGCTTAATCAGCCACGGTTCAAGCTGCTCCAGCCAGCCCTTTAAGAAGAATTCAAACGTCTTGATTTTATTCCGGCAAATATAGAAATGACCTGATTTCATGACTATTACAGTTTTACCTGCTGGTGTCCTATAACGGATCCGGGTCTGCAGATCCTCATCCAGGCTATAGCTTCGTGGGCAGTCATCCTGTAGTGTTTGATTAAGTAACAACCAATCAACGAGCCAGTGCGCCCTAGACCTGCCTGAACAAGTTCTTCGTCAGAAACAGAAAGAAAGGGTACAGGTCCGAAACGATTTCTCTCAAACAGACTAAATAGTCGAGTGCAATTAGACAATAAGGTGAAACGAAGTTTATAGTGCTCGGATTTTCATGGGTTTTTTTTTATTAAGTTTCTAGAGAAGTGGAAAAAAAAGTTTAAAAAAATATTTCACCCCTCGCTTTCTTTTTTAATTTCCTTTGAAATATTCTTTTCCGTTCATGAATGACTTCAAATTCGACGAATTCTGACATTTGCGAATGAACTTTAAGTCACTACACTCGTAAAAGTTGTTTTCTTGAATATTTTTATATCCAGTTTTCTGTGAAAAAGCATCAGATACCAATTTTGAAAGAAATCTTAGGTCTTAAAATACAATATTTTAGATATAATTGAAGAAAATAGGAAATGTTCAAAAAATACTTGAAATATGCATTACATCGACAACAATGAACACAGAAACAGACCAAATTCGCGTTTAATGCATGCAAGCAGGTCACACTATTAGGTTACAATATGAATTCGTCGAATTTAAGTTATTCATGAATGAAAAAAAAAAATACTCCAAAGGAATTTAAAAAAAAGGCAATAAAATCAGTGTCTAAGAATAATGAACTGGATTAGCTCGCATAGATTTTTAACTTTTTTCTCCACTTCTCTAGGAACTCAATAAAAAAAGTCCCATGAAAATCCTAGCACTATAAACTTCGTTTCACCTTTTGAGTATTTTTTGTCTAATTGCACTCGGCTAAAATTCGTAACCTTGCAATGCACTGCGACTGCGCAGCTAGCTTCCTCACTAATCTGGAGGAATTTGAATAAAATGTGACGCGGTGGACAAGAGCCGTCAGGAAAGAATAAATCGTAGTGAATTATACCAACATTATTGAACCTGCAAAGAAAAAAACATGCCAAATATTAATCTTCAGGACGCATTTGCGTGTTCGTTAATTTGAATTAAAAGACTTTCTTACACATTTCCGTCATACAGTCTTTTATTTAACCGGATGACTAGTTTAACGTTATTTTTCATGAAGTAATTTATATACATTTCAGGTGGATGGAATAAAGAGACACTGTAGTCAACTGGGCCAATGAATGCTAGAAATTTACCTGGAAATATTCAAGCATAACTAGTAATCGAAGACGTAACAAGTGTAAAGTAATCTTATCCTTAATTTCCATTACTTATTTCTATACAAATTGTGTACATTTTTAAATATTCCTTAAATAAAAACAATATAAAATACATTTTTAAAATATAAAAAAACGTAGCCCACCGGTATCAGAAATTCTTTATTATTAACTGAGAATATTTGTATATAGAATCCTATGTACAGGGTGAATTTTTTAAGTGGGTTTGGATGGCTAAATCCGAAACTATGAGGAATAGCGGAAAATACTCAAAGAAGTTTCTAGCCCGATTTTGATGAATTTTGTAATCACGTTCTTAAAAACGGCTTAAACGATGACCATGAATATGGGTTTAAGGGAGTCAACAATCGATTTAGCTAGGTCTCTTTTCTGGGAAAATTTATTTTCTCTCTTTTCACCCGAGCAGAGCGCGGTCGCCCGGTACTTAACTGTTATGTACCCAACTGTAAAGCAATTGTCAAATGAACGGACATCATTCTTACCAGGTACAATCCAGTTTAAATCACCTCCCTGAATTTTATCAAGTCTGTCATATTCCTCATAATTGAAATCCTGAAAGTTGAAGAAACCTAACTCTCGAGCTTTTCTGATAGCGTGGAGGCAGTCTATCAAAGATATCGTGTAGAGCGAATCTCCTTGCGTTGCGTCTTGGAAAGGTCTATAAAATGGTGAATAAGTCAGTATATTTTAACAAGTAACATTTAATTAAAATTTGTAATCTCATTTTAATTTCGTTCATTTTGATACCCTACTCGAAAGGTTTGGGCGAAAAAAAAATATTAACGACTTACAATTGGACCGTGATGTGCAGAAATGATCCAATCCACAAACTAAGCAAAACCAAGGTTTTGATGCCAAACAATCGAAAATGATCTCTATTTTCATGTCACAAAGACACATTCTATTCTGTCAACTATAAATATTATTTTATTGATGGGTTATACCAACCCACACCTACGAAGGAAACTTAAAAAATAAAGCAAATATGGTTCAAAACTCTTGAAACATTATAGCAAATAATAGTTAGGATATAATATTTTTTCATAAATATAGGCAAGGCAATAGCACAACCTAAACTTGATGATTTGAAGTCAATATTTGAGTTAATACCAGCTGACTGTCGCCCATTTTATGAAAATTTAAAAGGAAGTAACCAAATTATTGATGATGTAGATGGGTTTGGTACAGTCCCAGACTTTGATTTTGAACCTTGAGCTCTTTTTTATTTTTGGAAGCAAATAAATGTTGAAAATTAAAATATCTGCATTTTATTTTTGAGTAGTGATATACCTGAAAAATGTTAGAATGGTTGGTGGCAAAATAAGGAATTTCAATGTATATTTGATGTTGGATCATTATAGCAAAACTGTTAAATATTGTGATTCATATAAAATTTTAATTTAACAGAAATGATCCAATCATTATTTTTTAAGTTATCTATTAATATGAAGGTATTTAATAAGAGTCATATAGAAATCTATATTCAATTCTTTATAAACCTATAAGTATAAGATGGTGTATTAGGATCACAGTCACAAAAGAAATGAACTAATGTTTTAAATCATCATAACTTTTCTTTTAGTTTTTGTTGGCTGGATCATTACTGCACAACACGGTCCAATTTAGCGCCAAAAATCTGTCATTTTTTTTTAAACACCTGTCTAAGGAGACTTGGGTTTTTGAGACGAATGTAATGACACCTTAATCGTCGAAATTCATTCAGCCACTTGGAACGTACGAGGTAATAAAGTTTACAAAGAAATACAAGATAAACATAACCCTTCCTAGGCAGTTGGGTAAAATACTTTTTGTAATGATCAATCAAACTAATAAATGCCTCGTCATGATGGGTCAAAAGTAAGAAATTACTTTATTAAAAGTTTACTACACCTGTAACTTTGCCCGTGAATCATCAAAGGCTTCAAAGCATCTCTTGGTGTTAAACTTAAATAGAGCACTCCGTAACATCCTAGTAGAAATGCTGAGTTTGCTTTCTTTTTGGGATCATTTGAAGTGTAATGTACAACAGTTTGCTTGTTTAGATACTGTTTCAGTTTATCATTTAGTAATCTACAGTATTTATACACACAACCAAGATTTAAAGGTCCAAAATCTGAATAAAAGTTTTCATACACAAATTCGTTGTCTATACAAAAATATTGTGTATCAGCCGTATTTTTAAGTACTTTTCCTTGTCTTACTATTGCAAAATATAAAACGTTTTTAATGTATTCTGATGTAAATACTATATCAGAACTTCGACTCATCGTTGCAATAACAATGATACATAACTTAACTGATAATACATCTTCAAAATAGTAATATAATAATTTAAAACTATAATACACCGTTTTGTAAACAAGACACTAAAACGTTACGATTTTACAAACACAAGGATATTTTTAAACAAAATTAACAAAAATATAATTCAGTTATAAAAATCAAATGACACTTGGCACTCTTTTGTTTTAAACTTGCCACCGGATAATGCGGTCCTTTGTAAGTTGCCAGCATCAATATGTAGTTTCCACTTTATAAATTCATTGGGTCCGTATCAACTTTCAACCTGCACTGCTTTATTAAAGCCATACTATAAGAAAAATAGACTGAAAACTAGTAAACCGTGGTACGTTATAGTTTCAGATTTGAAAAGATTATTGCCTAAAAACTATAATATCAGTAGTGCTGCCAATCGCGGGGAAAATCCCCGATTTGCGGGGAATTGAGGGTTAGCGCGGGGAGAGCGTGGGGAAACACAAAAATCGGGGAATTTCAGGAAATCCAGGCCAATTTTTTCGATGCGCTAAAATATTTTATGTCGCGTATTTCTAACACCTAAAAAATCACGTTTGGACTTGGCAGAAACAGCTCGACATTACTAACATAATTTTAAATAGCAACACCACTCAAATGCCTGCTCAACTGTCATTTGAACACGATTTTGTATTTCTGAACGCATCTATTTCTACATCATTAACTAATTGTTCATTTATATTATAAGGTATAGTATTTTATAAAAGTTGTTGTAGTTTATACAAATTTTGTATAAAACAGCGTTTCAATTCCAAAAATATCATTTTGGGGACTGTGGAGAATGAATAAAAAAGAAGCGGGGAATTTCGGGGAATTAACAACACTGACGCGGGGAATCGAGATTTTTTTATTGGCAGCACTGATTATCATAACCAAAAATGATTTTGACAGCCCTAGTCTTTTTCCGGTACGCAAGGTAAATTGTCAAACGCTCTGTGTTCGCTTTCTCAGAATCTTGATATATTTTCGCAATCTTTAATCCTGTAGTAACTACGTTTGTTTTAAAATAATGTCGGAGTGTCTCTTAACGTGTTCTATTTCGTATTTCAGATCGTCTAATCACAAAAAACCATGGCTGAAGTCGAAGTGTAAGTACTTTTTGTTTTCGTCACTGTTCGCATCTAACTCTTCACTTAGCTTAGCTCTAGCTCTAACGGGTCTTTGTTATGGATAAAGAACGTATTTACCACATTAAAGCAGTTCTTAAATCGCAATTTATTGCAACGATAAAAGTAAACATGTTGTCAACATAACCTTCAAAACATGATCCAAACTTGCTATAACTTGACTTTCATCGTTTTCCCGCTCGTACCCTTCATCCAAACTAGTCGATATCATAGAATACTAGCCCGAAAGCCTTAAATTAGTGTTCAAAAATGTTATTTCATGATGGAAAAAGATATATTAACCTAAGTTTGCTTACAGTGAAGTACCCCCGAACCCCGTCCTGAGCGGCGGAGCGATGGACGTGAACACAGCCCTGCAGGAGGTGCTGAAGACCGCCCTCATTCACGGAGGACTCGTCCACGGACTCCATGAGGCCGCCAAGGTTCTTGACAAGTCAGTAAACTTTGCACAATGTTACTTAAAAAAAAAGACTCTTTTAGTTGTACAAGGTCTTTCATTTTAGTTATTTACCTTGTCATTTTAAGAGGACATGCCAAGCAAGCCATGTATGAATGCCATTTAGACGATTAAGGCAGTTTGTTTTGTTGTGACCTCCATGGGATCAATAACCTACTCTCAAAGGGGTGAAAGAAAACGTTGTTGGGGAACCGGCAAGTGTTAGAACCAAATACTTGAATAATTATTTGGTTCCAACACTTACGATAATTATGATATCCACATTAAAACCCACACTCTCTTACAGCATGCGTAGCATGACCACAGTGGAAACGGGTTTTGTAGACTAGGATTCTTTGAATTTCTACATCACTAGCAACATCTATGTCGTTGCCTTCAAAGAAACTTGTGTCTACGAGTCACCCCTTGCTTGGAAAGAAGATATGTCCAGTTGTAAAGAAGAACTTTGTCTATTGTCAGTAGCATAGAGATAGAATAGGTCATGCTATGCGTGCAGAGAGGACTCCTGTGACACAGCAGTGGGAATGTGATAGGTTGATTATACTTCTGCTAATCCTACGACCATGCATTGGATGTACAACCAATATTCATTAAGTGTGGGGCTGTTCTAGTCCTGTGCTTTGTGGAAATATCTCTCACTTTGCGAGTTGTGCGGGATAAACTCCGATGCAGATAGAGACGCACATTCATAGTACCACACTGTTTTAGTTATCAACATTGTGGCCTCCCATATGTGCCACATTTTACACTTAAATAAAATTCTGCTTATAAAATTCCCACTCCTTGGAGACAAGCCACCTCTCTATTAAATAAATGTAAAAGCCTCCTCTCTATTAAATAAATAAATGTACACTTTTTGTAATACTTTTTAAATAAATTATTCTCTATTATATGGAGTGGGCCATATATTTGACCAGTGTGGTATAATGAAATTGGACACTGGTGGTATTTCCTTTTTCTTAAATTTGCTTATTATGTCCACAACAGGAGGCAAGCGGTCCTGTGCGTACTGGCTGAGAACTGTGACGAGGCTGCTTACAAGAAGCTTGTTCAGGCTCTCTGCAATGAGCACCAGATCCCACTCGTCAAGGTAAATAATTATGGATAATAAAATAATATTAACTGATGGTCATAATTAGAATTTCTTTGGTGCGCTTGTAAGACTGCGTAAGAGCAGTTTGTAAATACATACTGCTTATCTGCTATTTCAGGATTTTACAAGAGGAAAGAAAAAATGAATATCTTGGCCATTATTTAAATATGTATACTCGTAAAGTACTGACAGTCTATCTGTATCTGTGGTACTGACGAACATGTTTGCGACTTCTCTGTACCTTTGACGGCACCGTTGGCGCAGTGGCTGAGCGATTGACTGCTGCGCTGCGTGTCGCGGGTTCGATTCCCGCACGGAACAAATATTTGTATGGGTAGTTGTTCCGGGTCTAGCTGTTTGTGTATGTGAGTTCAATGTTTGTAAACGCACCAACAATACAGGAGAAATTCCTAGTGAGTTTTTTTTTCTTTAAACTGCCCAAGTTTAAAAAAAAAAAACTTTTCAAAAAAAGAAATTGCGGACCCACGGACTTGCACGTGCACCCAGAGTTAACTGTGACTTGCATAACTAATCTCACCAATACTCTTTCTAATATTTGCTGTTAGTTATAGCAGCCTAATCAGATTGCTTCGATGTTACCCTTGCTTAGCTTGATTCACTACTAAAGCAATATTGCGCTCCGCACGAGCGAGCCCGGTTTATTGCTGGTCCCGCCTAAGGAGCGCAGACTAAACCGTGTGCCCCTATGGTGACTCTCAACCTGATGAGTCAACTTTCCTAGCACCCGAACATTTAAACATCAATGTTCTTTTATTTAACCTATTGACCGCTGCGGACATCTATGGACGTTCAAATCAAAAAGTACTCACGACGCCAGGGGACGGGATGGCACGTCGAAAATAACACTTTTTAAAGCGCTTCTGTAGAGAACACAGATTTTCGTTATTGACGTGGCGGTCAAAAGGTTAAACCCTTTAGTAGCATGCAGTTATACTCAGTTATGCAGTAGTAGAATTTGAAAATTATGGAAATATTAAACTCACAGAAAATCAAATCTAAATAAATTGTAGATTTGGATGTCAATCTATTCAAAATAAATTAATCACTACTCTGCAAGCAAAAAGGGTGATGAAGATCTAAAAGAAAAATTGAGTATGATTGCATTTGCTGCTTCTGTTTTTGCGTCATCACATTATGTGCTTGATTCCAAGTACATAATGTGATGTGATAAGTCTTCATCACAAAAATCACGTTTCTGTATTTCACAGGTGGACAACAACAAGAAGCTCGGTGAATGGGCGGGTCTCTGCAAAATCGACAAGGACGGCAAGGCCAGGAAGATTGTCGGCTGCTCGTGCGTGGTTATCAAGGTATGGTCTAACTAACAAATTTACTGTAGTCACAAGCATATGTACACAGTTTCCTAAATTTTAAAAGCAATTTTCGCGGGAAATAACGATTGTAACTTGAAGATGGATATTTCTCAAAAAAATATGAATACCATGTTCGTAACAGCATGAAATTTTAATCTGAACAGTAGGAGAAAAACTGTTTTAAAAGTTGATAAGTGTTTACATATTGGTGCTTGTGACTATACAGCATAATCGTGTCAGGATTTCTACCCCCACACAAGTCTGATTGACTGCCCGTATGATCCAAATAAATATTGCAACATTTTAGATAAACATGTCAGAAAACTTGCATATTCTCATATTTGTGACTTAGTGACAGATACAGTTTCACATAATTCCCCAATTACTCACCAGAGTTTTATTGTTATTTTTAACCATGTTAACAATCACTAAAGACACTTTACTATTCTTCAAGAGCAGAAAAACTGTCTATGGGACTAATTTTCTGTTTCCCACATTCACATTGCGCTCAGCACGAACACTATCAGCATACATCGTTGCTAGTGACGAAATAACAGCGCAACATCAAATCGAGTGACCCTATGGTGCCGCGCCACTTGCACAGGCAACTTTCCTATCACTCGTACAAACATACTTACCTGCTTTCCACAATGGATAGTAGGGAACAGCCTTGATAAAACTACTTAACACAGTCAGGGTTTTAGGCTTGTATGGACTCGGTGCAATCCCTTTTGCCCAGAGGCTCTTACCCTAATAATATAATAAATTGTAGATTAGAATAGGCAGAGTACATAATTATACAGGATGTAAACAGACCCTTCACATAGCCGTCAACCAAGCATTCTGTACATCAAACTAAGTAACTTTACGCAAAAATTATTGCTGGGCGACTTTTTTGGGGTGAAAAATCACGTTTTACGGTAGAACTTGATGGGACGCACTCGAAGCATTGTGCTGATGGATTGCATAAGTACGGGGGTCATGGAGGTGTTTAAATTAAAAATCTTATTTATAAAAACATGTATTAAAAAAAAAAACTTGTGT
The DNA here is from genome assembly GCA_963576755.1 of Noctua janthina. NCBI lineage: Eukaryota > Metazoa > Arthropoda > Insecta > Lepidoptera > Noctuidae > Noctua > Noctua janthina. The sequence goes on along the minus strand of OY755068.1, from coordinate 8,492,576 downwards.
TAAAGTTTTAACTTTAGGTATGGTCCAGAACAAAAAGTGCCTTTCGGCTTCGTTAAGGGTCTATTTACACCCTTACACCCTTTATACACTTAAGCTTCAGGAAAGTAAGACAGACATTGAAGAACATTTGTTCACGTGTTGCATATTCCTTAAAGTTAATTTAAATATACTCGACCTTTTCTTCCGATCTCTATTAATAATAAAATGTGTGGATTATTATAGAATTATTTACGAAACTTTATGTTTGTTGTCAACAGGACTTCGGTGAGGAGACACCCGCGCTTGACGTACTGAAAGACTACCTGAAGTCTTCGAGTTAGTCATTCACCTAGAGTTTAAGTTAAACAATAAAAAAATTCAAAAAATTTACGTCCACTGCTTTCATTTTCGCCGAAGATTCCTCGAGGTTTTTTGACAAAAATAAAAGGTACCTTATACCTATTTTTTTTTAAAAAAACGGGATAATGCAAACTAATTTAATTCTAAGAAAATAAAAAGAACAATTTTTATAATTTAATTAAATACTTATTATTTAATTCTAAGCAAATAAATAAGAACAATTTTATAATGAATTAAGAACTCCTTAAATACTCACGAAAAAAGTGCTTGAAACAATGGGTACACAAAGTTAAACACATATTTTTGCGAACTGATCGCAGATTTCTTTATGCATCGGCCACTGCTGAACTTGACATTCCCTGCAAAAACAAAGATTTTAATCATTAAAATCTTTCAGTACTGCCAGCTAGTTCAAAACCTAGTTGAATGATTATAGTAAGTGTATCTTAGAACTCGAAAGCCGTACTTTTTTCCCATGGGGGTGCAGAAAATATACAGGGTGATTTTTTAAGCGGGCGTGGATGGCCAAATCCGAAACTATGAGGAATAGCGTAAGTGAAAATCGTATTTTTTTTAAAAAAAAAAACCTTGCTCCACTCTAGGAATTTCTCTTGTATCGTGGGTGCGTTTACAAACATTTAAGCTCACATACACAAACAGCCAGACCCGGAACAACTACCTGTAGGCCATACAAATATTTGTTCCGTGCGGGCATCGAACCTGCGACACAAAGCGCAGCAGTCAATCGCTCAGCCACTGCGCCAACCGTGGCGTCAAATAATATTAAAAGTAAGTTTTTTTTTTTAAATCGAAAGGTTTTTTCCTGGCTAGGGATATTGATTTTCCAAAAATCCAATGATGCAGTTGTAGTTTTCATCAAAATTGTGCTCGAGACTTCTTTCAAGTATTTTTCGCTATCCATCGATTTAGCCATCCACGCCCACGTGGAAAATTCCACCCTGTATAATGTCGCTTGCTGCTAGTGCAACTAGCCTGCTAATTTATCAATCTGTATTTCTGATCTCGCGGGCCACTCACCTGCCACAATACCACTCAGTCTTACATCTCGAGCACTTCTTAGTGGCCTTCTCTCCGCACTTGGCACACTTAGCACCGCCGCTGTCCAATGCTAGTGCTGCATCACTGGTGTACGACTCGAGGAGACGCTTGGCAATTTCTCGCGACTCGTCAGAACCGTCCATGTGGAACGACTCTAGTTGGGCCTTCGCGAGAGATTTCGTTCGCTTGTGTACTTGTTTTAGGTAGGCGTCTTTGATCTGTGGTTGGGAAGAAATAGAGGTTTTAAGCGTTTGTGAGCCAGTATCACAGGTTCTGACTCTGCACGTCGAGTTTAAGAAACAGTAATAGTACAGCATTGTTCTTTTAGTGCTTGAACGACATCGTCAGGAGGGCGCTATTGGTAAACAGTTTTGAAATCCGTGGGAACTATATTGAAAAAAAAAAAACAAGATCGCGGCGTTCGTTCAGACTACCCACGTGCCAATAGAACCATGTAGAGCTCTAGCATCGACCCTGTCACTTCTATCTGGGTGAAAACCTCTTTCTGAAACTTATTTCCTAGCCTCCCTCAGCGCAGCTCTAGTAGAAACTGCTCGGCGGAGTAAGATTTGTACATACAAAACAAAGGAAGGATGTGTGCTGGGCTGGGAAGGACGCGTGCGAAGTCAGTCTGACACGAGCCCACTACACATCCTCGCACCGCTCATCTGTGCACCGTTTCACAACATATCTACGCATCCTCGCACCGCTCAGCGGCCTAGCACATCTCTGGTGGAAACGCTCACACCGTTCCACACCCTCGCTACGCATCACCGCACCGCCCAGCTACCTCGCACATCACTGGTGGAAACGCAGCCTAACTAATGAAATGATCAAATCACCTGTGGCACGATCTCAATCAGCGTACACCCCGGGTTCTTCTTGACACCATTGGTGCTGTGAAGGCTGGAGTAGTCCCCCACAGCTAGCCGGCACAGGAACATCTTTAGGTCACCTAGCGGCGGGATCTGGTCCAGCATTTGCTCCGTCATCTTAGCTTGTAACTAGGTGATGTAAAAATTATGTGTTACAGAAAGAATACAGTAATAAATTGTGCTCCAAAAAATGGGGGAAAAATGCCGAAGATTTCGCAACTTGTGGCAGTGACCCGTTGGAACTGTGTAGAAAGTCTACCTGGTGATTGTAACGCCGGAGCCAAGGCCAAAAATACACTCCCGAAAGCGACGGCAGTGGCGTTACTGTTGGCAATTAACCGCAAGTGACAATGAAACTGGTTTAAATGCGGTTGCGGAACATACCAAAGTAATTTGTAAACTCGGCTTGGCTCTTGTGATACAGGAAATCCCTAGTACAAGAGCCAGGGCTACACTGATGTTTGAGCAATCACTTGTCAATAAAGATTTTATTTGTTTAAACCAAAATAAAAATCGTTTAATCGCTCTGTTAGTAACTAATGTCGTCTGTGGTCGGCACGTTCGACCGTAGCAGGCAGGCAGCATCAAATCGTCATCTACGGAAATATTTTCATATTTTTTAAGTATAGTGTCGTTGCGGTCTCCACTTTGTCGAAGTGGTCCGCTGCACCGGCGCTTCAAAATAGTACCTTATTGATATTAGGTATGGTAGCTTTTACATATTGTCTTCAGCAGATTTTAAATCTTACCCTACAGAAAGCGTTGCGGCGACACTCATCGATGATGTAGTAGTGTGCGAGGCGCGGCTCCAACAACAGTTGTCGCACACACAGCCACAGTTGCACCTCCGTGCGATGCATCTGAGCCAAGTCTTCAGCGGAAGGCTTGCTCCAGCGACCAACTGTACATGGTAACCACGTCTTTGTTTTTAATGGTGAATTTCACAGCACATTTGAAGCTCATGTGCTGACCGCGTTCGTTTCAATCGTGAAATCGTCCGTAAAACAGATCTCTCAGGGCGTCCGCTAAAACACGCGTAGTATGAGTAGCGCTAAAAGGCGCATGCGGCGAGTTTTCTAACGATATTTTGACCGCAAACACCCACTCCGTGCAGCCACGCAAGTTTTGGCGGAGTTTGTAATTAAATAATTTTGACCCTATAATTTTGTTCTCAATGGTTCTGTTGTAAAACGCGGCCTTACAATTAAAAACCTGCAGGTCATCTTTCTCATTCCTTTTCATCCAGGGCTCGTGCATGAGCAGATGCGTCAGTAGAGAGGGCACGTCGTGCGTCTTGTACAGGTTGGTGGCGATTGAAGGCCCTGTGCCGCCCACCTCCATGTGTTCTGCTATGTAGCTGGAAGGAGACGGGCTAGTTAAAGGTATGGTGGGGCTCGTGGCTAAATAACTACAGCCGCACAGGTTTCAAGGTTAAGCAATCCTTAGTGAGGTCGGTCTGTGGATAGGTGACTGTATCCAAGCACAAACACCGAGTGCGAGTTCCCACCGTACCTCGGAAAGTAAGCTAAGCCGTTGGTCCTGGCTGTCATGACGTCATGGGTACGTCATTCAGAAGCTAGAAAGTCAAACAATTTTACAAGGTGATGGTAATATAGGCAGTCATTTCATGATTAGTTGCATCCGATGAGACGGGAAGCCGACCCCGACGTAGTTCAGAAAAGGCTAGGCAGACGATGAGTCAGTTCTTACCGCACGATGGAAATACATCTCATGCTGATGTCGAATTGAAGATCGCGTTTCTGTCTGTTTAACTCGTCGATGGCAGTCTCACTTTCTAGGTCCTTAGTGGTCAAGGCCTTCAGGTAGTCGTTACTGCGACAAAAATACTAGTTAGTATTGCTATATTTACGAGAAACCACAGTTTAACCAAGAGTAAAAAAGTAAGTAACTTCTAAAAATAGTCTTACTAAGAATAAAACTAGGTTGAGATCTACAAACGCTACCCTCTGACCACTTTGACACGAAGTAACCAAATTTATTTATCTTGCGATTGTAGTTAGGCAGTGGCTTGACAATTTGACATAATCCAAAAAAAAAAGTAAAAAAATAGTCTCAACCAAAAAACAATACTTATCGTTATTATTTATGATTCACACCTACTTGATGAGAGCTAACAGCGCAGTAAGCTGATCGACGGCACTGTGCGCTGTCTTCGTGGATCAGCACTCTCCAGCAGACCCACGGCCGCTACCTCGTGATGCAGCTTGAACTAGACTTACTTGATGAGGACCAATAGCGCAGTGAGCTGGTCTACGGCATAGTGCATCAAGTCTACCACCACCTCGCTGATGCACTCTGCGCCGTCCTCGTGGAACAGCACAGTCTCCAGCAGACCCACGGCCGCTGCTTCGTGGTACAGCTGGAAATACGACGTAGATCAGAAGAGCCCAGAGACCTGATAACATTTATAGTGTTACATAAGTAACACTGCTTGAATGGTTAGGCAGTGTGTACCCGAAATAGGAACATCCACATTTTCAGACATCCAAAAATCGGGGCATCTACTGAAACCTTCCGCGGGACCTTGACTGAGCAGAGTTTGCGACCACTAGAAATGAATGAATGATCTCTTTATTTGCTATGCTACGATAAGATTAATCTGTCAGACAAAAAGTCGGATTTCGTAAGCGTATAATACATCTTACCACCATATAAACGCCAAAAGTGTTTTCAGGCGCAGGTTCCAATTTTATTATTTGTGGATATATCTTTGTGCGCCATACTTGGATACATATGGCTTCATAAACCAATACTGGAAGCTGAAAAATTTCAAAGATAATAGGTAAATTAAAGTGCACGTCCTGATCTCCAGACAAGACATTTATACGCGCGTAATATTGAAGTTACAAAGCACCCTGTATCTGTATTCTGGCGGGTCTCAACTCTCAAAAACAAGATAACCCAAGCAGTTCTTGTCTATGATCTACTAAAGTAAAATCTAGGATCTAAATTTACCTTTCCAGAAGAAATAAGAGTTTCTTTCGTGAGTTCCTCTTGCATCGAAGAAGCTTCCAAGACTGCTTGTTGATTTAGTTTTTGTAATCTCAGGTGCCATTCCACCCATCTAGAAAGATAATGATGTATTTCAAATAAACCAATTACAAGTGGACGAATTTATAAGGAAATTTGAACTTACCCCTGATTACCAATGCATTCCATACGGGATGGCTCCATGCTGTCGACAAATAAATCTAGCTCTCCTACATTTAAAGCACTAAGTTGAGGATCTTTTTCAACCATTTTTCTAATCCTATGTATTTTTTTAATAGAATATTAGATTGTGTTGGAGCAAACAACTCGAGCGTTTTGTGGTTTTTCTCTTTTTGTTTGTAACTATGGAAATGTTGATTCGATAGAATTTTAAAAATGTGCGCCACCGGATATCGACAAAACAGTTGTCTTGTTTCGATTTCTTAGTTAAATGACTAAATACTTATTTGCCAAAAACAATAAATTCAGTTACAAAATTAAAATAGTTTCGAGTACGATATAATGCGCAACTAGAGTTAACATTACGGAAAATTACAAACACAGCGCCATAATTAAGGTTGTTGGTGAAATAATAACATAAAATAATTTATTTTAAAAACTAGTTTGTGCTTTTGGTGGTCACGGTAGTGGGTGATATTTTGACAATGAAATGAACAAGCCTCGGTGTTACTATACGAAAAAACCAAATAAAATGGCGACTGGCGGAAGTCTGTATTCTGTCTTTCTTTTGATAATTTGACACACGTGCCGCGTGGAGTTTTGCCCCGCAGGTTGTAAAAAAATAATATATTTATTAGTTTTTAAGTGTTAAAATAGGTCGTAATATCATAAGGAATACAATTACAGTGTTAGTAAAATAAAATGTTTGGTGAATTTTGTGAAAAGTGTTGATAAACTGGATGAGTAGGATGGTGACATGCCGCCACACCAACGATCCTTGTTTTTTACACTAATTCAAGCTTTTGTGAGATGAGAATAATTGAATTACACCGTTTCGTAATTCATTTGTTTTAAAAGCGCACATTTTCTAGATTATTTACATTAAATTTTGTAAGTTCGTGCAACACGACCTAACCTCTTAGTCAATACAAGTGTGGCAAGGCATCGAAACTGTCCAAAAACCAATACAATTTTTGTTTCCTGTTGTGGTTACTGGACCTTCATCTTCATTTTCAGGCGTTCTTACATCATAATGTAAAATAATAGTAGTGATTCTCATTTTTGGTGCTATTTCTTTGTAGCATGTTGGTATGTAAATATTCTTCAGCACAGCGGGAAACCCTCAATAAATTACCAATCTTTAGGACTACATTACAAATTAAAACAATGAGGCAGTTTAAAATATATATGTAATGAAACAACCACCACTCCACTTCTCATCATTGGACCTTTATTTCATTCAAAATACCTCTTAATACTTAGGCCTGCTTCTTCCTGCCCATCTATTTCTAAGTGTATTACAACTAGCAATATTTTATAAAAACATTTACAGAAACCTTTCATTTTTCCCTATCCATTCTCTAATAAGTTTAATCACTATTTCAGCACGATGGTTGCAACTACAGAGAAGAAGGCTGCGGTCGAGAAGAAGCCAGTGAAGGGCAAGGAGGACAGCAAGAAGCTGCCCGCCGTCCCAGAGTCAGTGCTCAAGCACCGAAAGAGGAGGGAAGCACTCCGCACCCGCCGTCTGCAGGTAAACAAAATAACCTAGAAACTTTAATGTGTATTTCACAACAAATTGTATGTTTTGGAAAATAGTTTTGGACAGCAAAACAGGCAATGTTGCTGTAATAAAGACAAGTGGTACTGATTTAAAAAAATTACATTAGAAGTTCAGCAAAGTAACTTTTAAATTTTTTTTTTATAAGTAGTTTCACAACAGTATAGGAATTTGCTTGATATCTTTAAGTTTTAAGTTCTTATTAACATTAAACTTTTGCCTGAATGCCTTATTGAAAAATAAACAACAAACATTTCATGATGATCCTAACACTTAAAGGCATAGTTCATCTGACTAAGATGCTGTTAATTTTCTTAACTGATGAAACCATCTACCACTCTACATCACTACATTTCAATACAGACAAATTAAAACATACATTTTTTTACTACCAGGTCACCCTCAAGAGGCGTTCAGTGGCCGTCAAGAAGCGTAAGGAAATCTTCAAGAGGGCTGAACAGTATGTTAAGGAATACCGCATCAGGGAGCGAGATGAGATCAGGCTAGCCAGACAGGTGGGTCATTAATATTGTTGTGTAGTGCTATCTCTGATTTAGTAGAAACAAATCATTGTTGAAGTTCTAACATTGTGTAAGTAATTTTTGGCAACATTTTGATTTTTGATGCCGTTTGCAATCACAAAAACAAGCAACTTATTTATCTTATTTGAAGTGAACACAAATTATTAAATGGTATAATTATGCAGGTTTTCCATTACAACTTCAACAACGAAATGCCATTTCATAAATTTGCCAAAACAAGCCCAATTCATTCACTCTGTATGGCATTCATTATCAGTTACTTAAAGGTCAATCATTACAATCCAGACATGAAATTTAGTTGTAAATTTTGTAACCTGGTTCTACTATCTTTGGATGTTCCTGTAATACTTTATTTTTGATGATTTGTTTGTTTTGTTTTTGTTTTGTTGCTCAACCAATTATAACAGGACCACTGAAGAAAGACTTCCACCGAGTCTTTCCTGTCATTGATTTCTTATTAAACATGTGACCATGACTTTACCATGTATTTTTATTGCAGGCTCGCAACCGCGGCAACTACTATGTTCCCGGGGAAGCGAAACTCGCTTTCGTCATCCGTATCCGTGGTATCAACCAGGTTTCACCCAAGGTAATTATCATTTGAGATAGTTGTTGTGTATTTGACAGGATGATGACCTTGAGACATTAGTCATAGTGCCACAAGTCTCGCCTCAACATAGAAATAAATTAAATAGTAGTAACGGATCTCTACACAGATCCGTTACGACTATTGAATGTAACGGATCAACAGCTGCCTACCCTTTTCCCAACTATGTTGGGATCCGCTTCCAGTCTAAACGGATGCAGCTAAGTGACTGTCTATATGACCTCCATAACTCAATAACTGAGTAATAAGATAATCCTTAGTAATACTTTGTCAGACTTTCGGGATTCTGACCACTCGTAACAAATGTCTAAGATCTTTAATTGACAACCGGGACCAACTTAACGTGGTTTCCAAGGCACAGAAGAAACTTGGTTTGTAATTATGGTCACCCATCCACGGACTAATCTTGGCAAGCACTGCTTTACCTTGACAACCAACCTGTGCAAATGTTACTATTTAGCCATGAGCTTGAATGCACGAGTGATTGAATTATACATGCACCTACAAAGAATACTTGTGGTTTGCCTACTAGGTCCACTTTTCTCACTTTCAAGACTCATTGCTCTGCCACAAAATTAATTCTTTTCTATATCTGACAGGTTCGCAAAGTCCTGCAGCTATTCAGACTGCGCCAGATCAACAACGGAGTGTTCATCCGTCTGAACAAGGCCACCGTCAACATGCTGCGTATTGCTGAGCCCTACATCGCGTGGGGATACCCCAACCTTAAGAGTGTTAGGGAGGTCAGTATTTGAGATAAGTTCCTACCTATCATTTACAGGCCATCACTGAGCACCGCAATATTGTGCCAAAGAAATATCAACATTACTGTAATTAAAAAAAAATCTCAACACTACGGTAGTTAAAAAAAAATTTCAACACTATGGTAATTAAAAAAAAAATCTCAACACTGGTAGTTAAAAAAAAATCTAGTGGCCAGCTATCTTGAGAACATGTCTGGCTGGCTCTTATTGGATAGCTGAAATTTCCTTACCGCATCAAATAATGAAGGTCATACACAAGCAAAATGTGTTTAAATTTAACTTGTATGGAGGTGGTTTGAAAGTTAATTAATCATCGTCTCGTCAGCTAAAAGATGTTCGCTGCAGGAGGCGTGCTAGTTATCTTTTGGGATATCTATTGGCATTGCTGTGCTTTCTTGCTTACAAAAGTATTTTCTCTTTTTTAATCAACCAACTCCTAAAAAAGGAGGTAATTCTTTTCCCCTTTCAATTATTACTTATATCTAACCAATAAATAAATAAATAAATAGTAAATCTTCTTCCTTAGCTGGTTTACAAGCGCGGTTTCGCCAAGGTGAACGGACAGCGCGTGCCGATCGCGTCCAACACAATCGTCGAGCAGAAGCTTGGCAAACAGAACATCATCTGTGTGGAGGACCTCATCCACGAGATCTTCAGCGTCGGAGAGAAGTTCAAGGTGAGATTCGTAGTTTTTTAAACATAGGCAACACATAACATAGTTTTAAAATTTCCTATACATGTGTCTTTAGCAATTAGTCAACCATTTAAAAATCAAACTCGAAGTTAAACGTACAGTCAACTGCGCGTCTATATCAATATGATATTGGTTGATTTTGAAATACTGATGGCTTTCTTAGTTCAGTATCACCACTGATTTGTTGACTATTCACAGCAACCTAAAAGTTTTGTATCTTTTGTGTAACTTAGCCATTTAAAATGGTTCTTTTGTTAACAGTACGCCAGCAACTTCCTCTGGCCATTCAAGCTGAACAACCCCACCGGAGGTTGGCGCAAGAAGACCATCCACTACGTCGACGGAGGTGACTTCGGAAACCGTGAGGACAAGATCAACGAACTCCTGAGGAGAATGGTCTAATAATAAACATAGATTATAATTATTATGAGTTTTTTTTTCCATTTCCCTATAAATAACCTTGATCCTGAGAGAAACGCCTGAATTGTGATACCCACTGCGTTTCCGTCGCGTACGGTAATTCCCCTACCTGATTTCTGAACTGACAACTTCATATACTAAATTGCTCAAGTTCTTTGCATAACCTGTAGTTTCGGCCGAAGTACTCCGTATCACTTACGGATATAAGTTAGGGGCTGGAACTAAAAACAATTGGAACAGTTGTCCCTATTTCCTATGAGATTTCAATACTCATTAATCTCAAAATAGTGAGTAGGGTTAATTCCGATGTTAAAAGCTACTTTGTCCAGCCAGCCACACCGGGCCCAAAGGCCCGTATATCTTCGTTGACGGAGAGTAGCTGGGGCCGGTTTTGTTCAGTTAGGATAGAAAATAAAATGAGTTGGTTGAAAAGCATAGAATAAAAATTTATTCGATCACAGTTTTGATTACCTTTACATTACTTATTAAAATCATCATGCAAAAATATAAGTAGGTACTTATATTTAGGTAATTGTTTTTTTTGTTTACAAACGGGTCTTCAGGTTTGGTCTTTTACCTAAATAGGTAAAACTCCAATAACATTTCTCTCAAATTGTTGAACGAGTGGTTCTATCTCTTCTTCTGAGGAGCCTGTTATACATTTCCTTACTGCTTTTTGTAGATTCTGTAACAAGAAAAAAAAAAAGATTTTAAAAAATCTGTGTGAGTCAGCATAAAAGTAGGTTAATTAACATTATCCAAAGTTTCAGATGAGATTTTTATGAATTAAAGCTTAGGTATTCATATTTTAGTTTGTAACCAATAAAGGATAATTGATAAATTTGTAGTATTCCAATCAAATCTATACATATACATATATAAAATGAATTGCTGTTCATTTGACTCACTAAAACTCAAGAATGGCTGGACTGATATGGCTAATTTTGATCTTGAAATATTTGTGGAAGTTCAGGGAAGATTTAAACAGTGGGAAACATAAATAATAAGTAGGGTAGGTTAAAAAAGTGTTGCAACTCTTGCCGGGCACAGCTAGTAGTTATATAATAAAAAAAACTCGAGGTTCCCAAATGAGCTATCTCCTAATTTTTGTTGCTGACTACCTATTACTGTAATTAAATGATTGACAAACTTACTTCAACTATAGCATAAGATGAAAGATTGATGAATTCCTTTCCTGGAGCAAAATTGGCAAAAACACAGTAAATCAAATCGGACAAGAAGTTCCTGATATTCAGTACAATTCTTATATTTGTACATGATAACTTAAGCAATGGATTAGAAAAACTGTCATTGTATATTTCAATTTTAACTTTTTCGTTGCCAATTACAAATGTTAAGTTGCTTTTTGACTTCAAAAAGTCCTCTGAAGTAAACTGTTGAAGAAAACAATTGACTTTTTTGGAAGTCAAGTGTTTGGTAAGATCCTTATTTCTGAATGCTTCTTGGTATTTATCTGGTAATCTGACATACATATGCCATTCCTTTTCTTTTGACTTGTGTTTCAGAGCATCATCAAATTCGAATAAATTCCCATATTGGTTTACTGCACTTTGTAATATCAGTTTTTCTAAAGGCTCTTCCAGATTTTTCAAGCACTGTTGCTTATTCAAATTCAAGTTGAATTTTATAAAATGTTCAGAGAGGAGAGTTACATGCTTTCTATAGAGGATGGTCCATATTTTCTGCTTAGTATCCAATGCTCCTGGTATATTAGACATTATTTTAATATTCACATTCATTTCTGTGACATCAAGATATTTATTTTTCAATGGCATTAAGAAACTTAATTTCTTCAGTTCTGTAACTTTTATACTCATTGTTTTTATAACTTTGGTAGTTGTTGTTAATGTTACATGGACTCTCAAGTCTCCTAACTCGTTGGATAATATATCGCCAAGTTTATGCTCTGTTGTGGTGGTGATTTTGAATAAGAAAAAGAAAGATTCTTTATCAAAGTATTTGCTGACATGGTCTGTAAGAATAGCTTTGCTATTCTCTGAGATAGCATCTTCATAATTCTCATAAACTATCACCTTATGACTTATAATACTATCCATTATATCCTGCCTATTAGAAAGAGATAAAGCAGTAATATAATCCTTTTCTTTACTTAAGGTTTTAATGAGTGTATCATTCTTTTTTACTTCATCAAAAATTTTATGCAAATATTCCGAGTTATTTAGAACTTTCTCTGCAGGACAGTACTCATCTGTGGATTCTTGTTTCAAATATGATCCAGAATCTTCTATAGAGAATTTGTATATAAGGTCCATGAATGTTGTACAGATTATTTGATCTCCAGATTTTGTGAAATCTTTCACATGTTTGACAAAGAATTGAGTGAATTTTATATCTTGGGACATAAGGTTTTTTGCTTTCCACATAGATTTTCCATCTGTGTATATCATAGAATCTATTAAGGTTAAGAATTTATGAATAGGAATGTTTAAATGGATAATCTGAGGATTATTAAAGTCTCTTAAAGGCAGTCTTATTATTGTCCCTATAGCAAGACCAATTAGTATGTAAATTTCTCCTGATTCAATAATTTGCATGCCGCTAATCTCAGATGGGCATGAATAAAGCTTGACCAGTGACACTTGTTCTTCAGTCATTTTAGAACTAAATAAACAACCGTAAATATTTAGTTTATCAAAAGTTACAATTATTAAACTGCATTTGTTTCTGATGTTCAAATCCTCTGCTTTGAAAACATTTTTTAGGTTTTGCACATGATTTTCTGAGAGTAGATGGACCTTCAAAATATATTTGTCTTGTAGTTGTATTAATGGTAAATGTTCTTCATAAATCAGTATTACATTTTTCACTAATGAAAACTCAGTGTTAACTTTGTGAAGATTTAAGAAGTATGAATTGGCTTCGTATTTCAAACATAGGGCGTGGTCTTCTACATAGAGCGTACTGGCCACTATACCGAGTTCTCTAGGCTGAAAACTGTATTTAAAACTCTTTGTACCGATACTTTTTAACTTTACAGAAGTTGTGTGTATGTTCCTACTGCAATCCAGGCAGACCAAATAGTTACCAGATATTACCACGTCGTGTATTTGAAATTTAGGTAACAATGTTATCACAGGAGTCTCGAATTCTAGATTCTCATACACGAATATTTGAAATTGATTCCAAAGTATTTGTGTATTGTTCGAAGAATTGCAAACTATTTTCAAGTTGCTGAGCGCTTTTTGGTCACATTTGAAACATCGTTTTGCAGCTTTGTTGTCATAGCTGATATCCATTTTTAAACACAAATTGTTTATAAATAAAATGTAAGTAAATAACCCATAAACCCATTGATGGCACTAGTTGCGAACTCGCGGGAAGTAATCTTGACTTTGACATTTCAGTTCGGAAATCATTATGTATGCCGTAGTCGTTTTTTCTGGATGTTTTATACTTTTTGTATAATTAATTTATGTATATATTTATAATTTTATATTGAATTAACGATTGACAAGACAACCAAATAAAATTTTAAAATACTAATCATGATTCCAAGTCGAGTGGCTTTGCTACTCCATAACAGATGGCGCTGCTTGTGGGTGTTCAAAATTTCGTTACAATTATTTTATTAATTTATTAGTAAATGCTGGATCTTCACTTTAATTTATTATTTTTGTTTACAACTATGTAATTTAATGTTATATTAAGTAAAGGTATTGGGTATAAGCTAAAATAAAACAAAAAATATTTTAAACATCATTCTTTACTCCACGAAACAAAATGTAAGTACACAGTGGTAATAGGAAGAATTACAATTTATTATGAATTATTACATAAATGATAACAAATAAGAAAATTCTTTTAATTTACAGAACAGTGCTCTTTAATTTTAAAATTGATAAACGGTTCGAAAGTGCCAAACAAGTTTTTCAATTATTTAAAAAATAGCTCAATTTGACTTGGTGATTGATTTCGGATGACTATTTCTCCGGTCTGCAATAAAAAACGTCGTAACTATTTCTTCTGTAGGTATAAAAAAATATTTTATTTCTCTAAAGCTGTGACGTTTCAATGGACCAGACACCGCGACAACAAGGATCACGAGGTCACGTCCTAACCAAAGCGATCGAACTTGCGATACGTGATAGTCGCGTTCATGTGTGGCGAAACCAAATGCGCGCCAACATGGAAGAACAACCTTTTAATGTCATACGATCATGTCCGTAGAAATGTCATCGCATAAAAAGGGAAATTATCATTGCATTTTCTTTCCAGAAGTTTTAATTAAACCACAGTATTCAGTTTCCAACAAAGTATGTTGCCGGCTTGCGGTATTAAATTTGAAATAAAACGAGGAATGAGGTAAATAGACGTGTCAATTTAGATTATTTACAAAGAAAGGTTTTATTTAAAACTTTAAAACGCCTTAAATCTGCGCACAAATTGCAGTTTTCTATCGTTCGGTACATTTTTGTATTTTTCTATTGTCGTTTTAGTACAATTTTATTACGAAGATTTTTACAACTTCATAAGATAATTTTATTAAGATTATATCGTAAGAACATACTTCGTGCAATTTTGTCATTCACGGAGTTTTTATTCTCACGGAGTAGTGAATAAATGGAGTGATATTCATTGGATGCTTCCGTGCCACTACTAAATCGTTTCACAGGTTATTTATGACTTGCTATTACGTTAATTAATCTGAGGTTTACGTTTAAAAGAAACCCATGTAAAACATTTTTTTTGCACAAAGCTCAGATTATCCAACTTAATATTTAGCAGTAAATAAAATGTGGAAGGAGAGCACAGATGTCGAGTGGGCTTTTGATTGGCCTGCCTGTTAATCCTCCATTTGTTGCTACTCTATGATAATTTACAATTTTTTTTTTTATGGGACTTCATGGATCACGCTTACAATATCACGAATTAAAATTAAACTTTAAGTACTTAATATAGTAAAAGACTGGAGTAAGAGATAGATGTCGAATACTAGAGTAACTTTAGAAAAAAAACTAAATATTAGGCAAGTGAATAGTAATTTTATAAGTATTATGTACAAGCCACAATAAATATTAATTAAATACTTAATTTTCGGGAACCCGTTATGGTGTTTCCACAGTTAAAACTAATTGGCACACTTTCACATTGAATCACTAGCAAAACTATACCTAACTAATAAAACTAAGGAGGTTTTATTCTTTTAATCTAAAAACAGTATGAAATCTTTTTGTGAGAAACGATATAACTTTCGTTCTAAAAATATTATTTACATTATTGATATGTGTCTTTATTGCGGTGGATATGAAATATTTTACGTTTTTTTTATTAAAAAATATCCATTTTGAATTACAAAAATCACTGGTTGAGCTGAAAATTATTCTCTATAAATGCTTAAATTAACACTAGTTTTAATTCTAGGCTATATGTACAGATTCTCACAATCATGAGTATTATAATTGCACTTTATTTGTATGCGGGTCGCCTCTAACGAAGATCATCATAAAAATAAATACGCAATCTCCTTGCATTCTCTTATACGCACATTTATTATGGCAGTTTTTTTCAGATGATAATATCATTAGTAACCTTGGTGTAGGATTGGCACCTTTGCCTTGGTACTACAGTACACTCAGTATATTTTTGCAGCGCTACAGTCAAATGCAAAGATAAATGTCAAATTCAGTACTTTGAAGAGTTCCACAGCCGCCCCGGGCATACTCTATGGAACAGTGTCCGCAAGAGGTTTGTTCTCTTTGCGCATGTTTCCTTGCTGCAGAGACCGACGTCATCGCCGTCACGCATGTGTTACTTCTTGATGTCGGGGTCCATTTTTGTTTTGTCCATCGATGATGACACCATACCACTTTGAGGATATAACTTGTCTAAATGCTTGAGCGACTCGTTAAGGAAATTCTGGAACAAACATATTTAGATACAGTTAGAATGATTAAAATTGACATTTAAAATTATTGTACATATTTGGGGGAAGATCCACTGGCTAAGAATCGATTTATAATTGCGCGAAAAATATGTGTAGCTGTTTTGAAGTGACTTATTTGATTGTGTGGGCGTTCACGACTTTTAGTAATCATCATTATGTCAATGAAAATCAATCGATGTTGATGTTTACCACCGATTAGTAAACCTTATACATTTTAGAAGTTCATATAAGAAACAGACAACTCGACTACAGTACAAATCTAAATGTCGCAGAGGAGACAGAACATTTCAGTTTTGTTGGCACAAAACTTCACCAAAATTTAAGATACTGTCGTGCCATCGACACGAAAAAGAAGCAAAACAAGTAGGTAAGTATAGAACATTTTACTGGCTCGCACTTAGCACTTTATTAACTAATCACTGCGTGGTCCAACCATTCAACATAAAGCCGAATACACACCTGAATGGCAGTCAACGCGGCGACAATGGCGGGTCCCCCGAAGCCGTGAGAGATGAGCGAGAAGTGCGTTAGGTGGCGTTGTATCGCTGGCTCCAGGAGATGCGGAGGCCGGGTGTTGCACAACGGCGAGCGGTCCTGGTTCAAGAGGTCCATCAGCTCCTTTATTACCTGTAGAAATAAATTGGATTAATTAGGATTACTAAAAGCGGAACGGCAAACAGAATAATTTCTTTTAAGAATCTACCAGGCACATTGGTTTAAATCCACATTGCGTCTGGTCTCTTCGTTGACCAGTCGAGGGCCTTAGGTGTTCTCCGGAAACGAGTGCCGTAATAAACTGCACGTCATAGAACTACGAAGCTATGGCAACAGCACCAGGCAGCTTAAACCTTTGGATAAATGCTTCTTCTGCTATCGTAATTTGCGATGATCGCGCGAGGTACTCGACAAGTGCCCGCACGGGTAACTCTGTCTCACATACGTAGCCAAAGTAACCACTATGTCATAGTTACCTGTTTAGTGGCCTGCAGCAAGTCCCTCCTACGCCGCGAGTCGTGCTCAGCGTACTGTCGCGCGAGGTATTCAGCGAGCGCCCGCGCGGGGAACTCTGTCTCACACACGTAGCCGAAGTCGCGGGCTAGGTGCACTGCTTCCGCTGTTAAGGAAAATAGCAATTAGAAGGCTCACAGAGTTGTATACAATATGAATAACCTAATAATTTGAGTCTATTGGATTGGCTGTGAAATGTTTGAAAGCAGTTTACAAGGAGACTGGGATTAGGACGCTACTGACAATTTATCGATAACATTAGGGAGTGACCACACTTCGACACGGGATCGGCTTAAGCCGTTCAGAAAGAGCTTAATGTCCATACAATAAAAGCTAAAAAGAAGTCACACGGTTCGTTTTGGGCTGGACGTTGCGACCAGAAATCGCTAAGAACGAAATGTGTCAAATGTTATTGGCTCAAGCATTCATTCTGTGGCCGCAACCTTAATCGCTAAGTACAAATTAAATTGATCTGGATACCTTCATTACTAAGCACAGTCCAGAAATAAATACACTTTTTTGAAATCAAAACTTATTGATGATAGAATAACACTACGTAAAAGATTCAGTTCAATTTGTAACTGGAGATCCTGGCATAAGATTACAAATTATATTTATATAAAATATTATTATATGAATTTGACTTCCTTACATAACTTTGCTTACGTATAATTATCAATGATAAATATAATCAGGTCTTAGCTGATTTATAAATCTAATAGACAAATCGGCCCATTAATAAATGAGCGCAAATTACTAGTTAAGAGGCTTACAAATCACTATTTGCTCTAATTAATACAATTTGCCTTCTAAAGACTGTAACAATATTCTGGTGCTATTAAAATTATACGGAATAACTTAGTATTTAAACATCAAATGCTTTTGGATATTTACCGTTATGTATTTCTTTTAAACGTTATACCTATTGCAACCAGTGCCTATTACTGGACTCATCCTTATGCTTATTTTTTATTGTCCACAAAAAGTACTTCCGATTGTTACAATATTACAGTTTATGAACAAAGACGAGTTTAATGCGGAACTGAGTTTTATGACAGCAAGCCACAGTCAACCTCATTGCGATAGTGCGATTTGCAAAAGAGGTTAGGTAGGTAATAAGTGCACAAAAAGCTACAAAGCAGAAGAGGGGGGCAAATAATGCATTACACTGACTGTATCTTAATAAATGAGTGTATTGGTAATAGAAGTAGAGATTACCTTCTACTAAAGATGTGAGGAGTGTCACGTTAGCAGCTTTCCGTCTCCCCGCTGGCAAGTTCAGACCAATCTTTTCCAATTTCTCACGGAGTAATCTCCCGCCATTTTTGCTCTTCGCTCTGAAAAAAATAATCATTTTTACTTTCTTGTAATTAAGAACTCTAATTGGCTATCATAGGTAGTTACAGAGGTGAAACAAGGTTAGGGAGGGGGGAAATTAGAGCGTAAAAAAACGTCTTTGCTACGTTGAGCGCCATTACGTGATTTCGCGCGCGAAATTCAGTTGCATATTTCTGTCCAAATTGTGCCCTGCTTAATAAAGAAAAAATGCAGAATTCCTACGCATACTAATTAATTAATACATTATTTCAATCGGTCGATTTACACGTTGACCCTGCTGTATCAAATTGCAAGTCAGTGCGTAAAAAAATTAAGTAGCCACTTTATTGTTGGTACGGTCACATGTCAGTCAATAGTACTGCTACTGACCGCTAGATGGAGCTACCGATAACCTATCGATTACCGTCAAAATTGTAATTCGTGATTGACGCATAGAAAGTTGAAGAATTGAAGTAGTTGGACATTCAACTTTTTTTCTTATTGCTACGGAATAGGGCTGTTTATCGAAAGATTTGTATCTTGTAGGCGGTAAAAAAAAGTTTGGTTGTTACGTTCGGCATTTAAAAATGGCTACCAGTATTAACCGCTGTAAAATAAAAGCTCGTTATCGAAATTGTTTTCGATAAAGTTTGATGTAGTATATGAATAAAGTTCAAGAATGCGAGTTTGCCCCTTGTGTTATGATTTATTGAATAATGCTGATTGCTTTCAGTTTTTGACAGGTTGTTGAGCCGAAATAGGTAGTTCTAAATGATTTTTTAAAGTTCAGTGTTAATGGTTTTTTTGCAGTCTATTCGATAATTTATACCCGAAAATAATGCGTTATCAAAATTTTAGACAGTTTACTCTCACTGATTGCTAAAACTAGTAGGTACGGTCAGCAACAGAAGACAATTAACACTGTTGGTACTGTATCTACATTAATAATAATCAGACATGGAATTTAAAACCATCTCATCTACTAGTAAAAAGATATAACTTTGATTTTACGAAACATCTAACCGTTACATTTTATAAAATTGCATACCTGTTGATTTAATACATTTGAAGTGCTCATTCCCGAGTTTTTCACCGAACTTCCCCTTAACTTACCCAACTCACTTATTTAACGATAAACCTCCAGTTTAAATAAAATCTGTGCTCCAACAAATATAACAAAATTCGACTCGTTAGATTGAAATAGGCCTAATTTTGTGTTACGACGTGTTGTGTTCGGGCCCCCTCGTATCGAGCTGGTATGCGAACGAATTCCTAACAAATTGTTATTAGGTAGTAGTTTGTGAATTTTCATAGTAACTATGGACTTCTAAACATTTAACTTACCTATGTTGTTTTCCTCAGTTTGAAGTTGCATGGATGCTAGTAGTTACTTAGCAGAATATTGATACGATATCGTATTTTAAATCTTTAGTTTCATCATAAAACGTAATTTAGTGCAACTGTAGTTATGCCGATTTAATGAAGAGATTAATCTACAAATTGAAAAATACTTAAATAAATCCAAGTTCGAAACCAACTGGCCGAATAAAATCAACATTTCAAGAAAATATCAATTTAATTTGTCAACAAGAAGCCGCAAAGCTCTCGGTACAGACTCAGTGATCACTGACCAATGATTTTACTATTTCTCATTACACAATGGTTGAGGTGAAAATAATCACAAATGTTATTAGACAGCACCGTTATTCGAGTTTAATATTTTCACACGTTCGTTTAGACAACTACAAAAGAAACGAGAATCATCCGCACAGCTAACGAGCCAAACAATGAATTTGAATTTATAAATTTAGAATCAATGGAAAACTAAATCGAATGAATCGACAGATTGGTAAACTAATGGGCATCGAATATCGAGTATGTATCGAAAACCCAAGTGTCCGATTAAACAGATTATCAATCAGGTACACGTCTTTGATTCAAGTACGATAATTATGACGAAAAGATACCGATGACCGATTTCCCACATGTGTTATTTGCTTCGACTCTTTACAAGCGTCATATCAAATTGACATTGATTTAAACATTTGAGTAATCGATATTTTTTTAGCCTTTACTGGCTGCAAAGAAATTCCGATTGAATGTGACCGCGTATCGTTGAATGCAAGATCATTTCATCTCCAATTACCGAATCGAACATATCGATATGAAAAATAATAAAAATAACTCTGGTATCGTAAAGCGGCGGATCCATTAATAATACGCGATTGATTAAATCAAAATGGCGTTTCTACTTACGACACAATGAGTTTTTTGAATTTGGAAATAATGGCGTGTGCGGCATAGGTGTGTTTTGACAGCATTTCTTTTGTGGAAAGAGGCGTCGGATATGAAGATTTTACGAGTGATTAATTTCATTTAGATTTTGTCTTGAAATGGACACACTTCAATTTTTTTTTAAGCAGTAGGCACCTAGTTGGGTAGAGGTTAATATTATAGCTTATTGATGTATGACAAATAGCGCCAACTATTTATTTTTTACTACCTACCAATTTCTTTTGTCGAAAGTACAAAATGCAAACACTTATTTTACCTGGAAGTGACAAATATTTTTACAGAAACACCTGCATTTATCGCTGCAAGATGAATGAAACATTGTAGGCAATTTAAATTACATTATATGCGTCAAATTACACGCTTTTAAATATGTAAACTAGTCCTCCACTTCAGTCTGTCGTCTCTGCTCTTAGTTTCGCTAAAATTTATTTATTATTTATGTAATTACCATGTAAGGAGACACCGAGTTGAGAATGTGAAATATTCAAGTCAATGTAAACTGCCAGCTGGCGGCTTCCCGCCATTATTCGGTGTTGCCATCGTATAAATTATTTTCTAAAGCCGTAATGTTGACTGCACAACCAACCATCGGCACGTAATGACGGCAATAAGGGCGACGATGATGCGCTGTTTATTGCGTTCTAAATTTAATAAAACAAGTGGCCAGTGGCAGACATATAATACATCAAATGGAACCTTTTTGAAATTATAGAAAACTTTTTTTAGTCTCATCAAACCATTTAATTGCACTTTTTCAAAAATTAATTTAAATCCTAGCATTACGGCGATCACGTACAAACTAGGATGTGCTTAAATGACCTCATAAGTTGGATAGGTAGGTAGTCATTACGGCTTCCTTTTGTGGAATAATTGGATTTTTTATTAAATCATGACCGGACAGTTTTTTTGCTGAAACTTACGAGCTTTTGGCGGGCACTTCACACTCAGTGCTTGAATCCTACTAAAATATAAATTATGTGTAAGGCAGCGATGGGTAAAAAGTTTATTATTTTGTCAAGTGTCAAAAGAATTTCGCGTTAATGAACAGGTTTACGCGTGAGATTTTTCATAAAACATGTTCATTAGAAAAGAAAAAACAGGTAGCATAAACGTAACCAGCTACTTTTAACGTAACGGTGTATGTATAGCAAGATATGATCACAATAAGATATCTAGAAGTAATACCCGATAATTATATTCAATAAACATATAAAGGAAATGGCGATCCGATGGCAGCCCACATCCAACCACGGCAACAAAAAGTGCTGAGCGTAATTTGAGCAGTATTTACGGGTTCCGTAATTTAAATAAACTAGTTACTTGAATATTCAATTACATGGTTTTTTACACTTTTGGCCGATTATGTAGGTAGTTTAAAATTGTTGAGTTTCTTAATTTTATTGAGTAATGCTAATTTTATGAGGTAAAGAGCAGTGGAACTAAAACAATTTGTCAAGGTGAGCTTTTGCCGAGCAAGAAAAAAAAAACATTATTTAAATGTCTTTGTATTTTGTTCCGCAGTTGTTCTGTAATCACCAAATATTTGACAGCACTACATAAATATTTGTATGGATGCAATCATAATTAAATCAACAATTGGGTCTTAACTTTTCTATAAGTGTCATGGTTTGATGATAACGAACATACTAAGGGCCACCATGGTACCCTAAATATCTTAATAACCGCTAACCAAAACGGTCCGATATTAAAAGTCAAACATGTCTTTATCGCTCGCCGCAAACTGTACAGTGTTGCCAGAGCAAAAAACGTAATAAATAACCAACCGCACTAGCGGAACAAGAGCATGCGTTTAAGTTCAATATTATGGTCGGGACTCGGGTGGCGGGTGATGTGAATTTGTCTTGTAATTGCCTAATATTTATTATGCATACAGTAATTATTGTTTTAATTAACTTGTATGGATCATCAAACATACGCAGCTGTAGGTGGTATAGTCATTATTTTTTTTTTTTTTGGGCAAGCATCTACAGTTTAAAATGTCAATTTAATTGCGGGTGGTATACGTCTGAAAATAGTTAAAGTTAAAAAAAAAGGCGATTTCATACTTTCAGCACTCATTGAATTTTTGTTGATACGTCTGAAAATAGTTAAAGTTTTAAAAAAAGGCGTTATCATATTAAATACTTTCAGCACTCATTAAAATTTTGTTGATTAACCACTTATTACATTAACTCGTACAAATGAATTACGAAATCCTTGAAGATCAGGCTACTTGGCTTTTTCACACCCCTAGAATATTTCATAGTTTTGTGAAAGCTTTTAGAAGACCACTGCTAGTCCTAGACTACATTAAAGAAAGGTCAAGACTATATATAGTAGACCAGGGAGAGTATAGACTCCATACCTAGATCCACTATGGTCTTGACTCCTTAAGGATAAGTATTAAGTCCGTACTTCTGGGGGCTTTAATATCCTTACCTTCGCAGCACTCCACCAAGTAGAGACGCATTCAGGCACTCAGGGGGTGAAAGTCTCCTCTGAACCTCTGCCACGGTCACCTTGTACTTGCTGGTGGAGGACAGGAGTGACAGCCGACCAGGTACTGAGCAGAAAACGTCGTTCGGCGCACAGGATCCCGTGCCACCGAGGCCATCGCGGCCTTTCATTGCTATAAAGAAGGATGCGTTTAGAAGGTGTTGCATAAAAATGGAGCTATAACATATTTCTGTGCCTATTGACGAACTTTATTTAGTCATTAAGAGTCTCTATTCGAGAGTAGATCGAGTTGTGCTTAGACACTTTGTATTGCTTGTGCTAGAAACTTTGTATTAAAACAATGTCAAGTTTTGTGTTTCGTTCTGAATTACGGGATACGTCCATTATGAAACAAAGTCTAACCAATCCTAAATATTTCAAGATTTGCGCCACAATCTATCAATCAATCGATATAAACAATTATTTCAGGTTGTCTTTGACATCAAAAAAGATGAAGAAGCGAATTTAATACCTAGCACTGAAATTGTGTGCTTATTGAAAACTCTTTATGAAGTAATCCTTCTAAGATAAGTACTTACCTTGGAAGGATTACAAGCCTTGACAGTTTTTACATGAAGCAGCACTTAATAAATCATACCTACAGCTACGAGATTTATATTGATGGCTTTGTAACATAGGTATCGATTACATCCTGCATTAAGATTTCCAACAGGAAATTGTATTTGGCCAAGTATTTTTAGTTCTTTCATTATCAATGGTGGCGGGTCAACTTTTGCTTAACTGTTTGATGAATTGATATTGCGAACAGAATCGTAATGGGCCAATGAGACATGGGAATTTACTTTAAGATACTAGAATAAATTAACAAGTACCTAAACGAACATCGATATTTCGCTTACTTTCGCCATATAAGCAAAAAAAATATAAAGAAAAAAATACAATCGTTACAAATACATTAAACATACAGCTCTACAAAAATTGGAGTGATTACAAAATCCGTGGCTTCAAATATCAACAATAGGGCCTCTAACAATCATCGCCACGCCCCAAACATGAGCGCAGCGTGATCTCTATTCTTATTGTAATATTTCTATATGGCAACCCTAATACAATAAACATTAGTATGTCATTATGTTGGCACCATACTGGCTATTTAACACCCCGCATTTTTGCACAAAAAGTTAAAGGTGCGCACGTTTATTACCGGCCAATTATGTTTTTGAAAAAAACCAACGAAGTGTGGGACTTGTACTCGTAAACTGTCGTTTCTTAGTAGCTACTTAAATGTGTTCTCTATTATTTTTTATTATTGACAAATAAAATTATGTAAAAAGTGCATTTATTATGAACATTTTATTTGAATAATCTTCATTATGAAGTGTGACAGTAGTTCTAGTTAGGTATACCGCTATTTTGTTCAACGAACCTATACATAATAGCAATTATGAAATGATTTTGTTTCAAATTAAAAAGAAAAGTTAACATCAAATAACTATTTATTATTTTTCAAATTAAAAACGACATTCAGCAAAGAGTTTTAAATTCAAAAATCAAAGTTTCCAGAATCGAACGCTACCTATTCAAATATCGATTGATTGATCGAAACTTTTATTTATTTGATATTGATTCATTCGTCCGATGAATGAGGCGGATTTTTTTTACAATCTACTTAGAAAAATTGATACACCTACTTGATAAGTGCGGTATGAAGTCTAATTACAGTTTTATCTTATGCGGGTCATCTTAGAACCGTATAACAATAAAATATTTGATATGTTAATAATGTGTAGTTCTTTTATCTGATGTTCGCAATTTAAATTACATATGGAGGTATGGCGGGAGAATTAAGTGAATAATTTTACGCCTTTAATCTTTGGTTATCGGCAATAAAGTGAGGAAATTAAAGACCAGATGGTCCTTATAAAGGAAACTTATTGAGTCGTTTGTGTTACTGAAATTATGTTTGTGTTACATTTACATGCAATTTATTTAAATCATCTGCTGGAAAATAAAACTGTTCTGGTTGTAAAATAAGTTAATTTAAAAAAAAACCAGTGAAGAATAAATCTGGTTATCTACACAACGGATACAATCTTTCGGCTAGATATTGATAAACCACATGCTGTGAAAGTTATTAAAATGATGTGACGACACTAATCAAGTAGGTACTTAATCACTGAAATAACAGTATTTTTTAATACGTAAAGAAACACTTACTTTTTAATAGTGGAAGGTCAGTCATGAACCCGGTAGTGTCATCCATGCCGGCGTTCTAAAAAAAAAACAAAATGTCAAAAAAAAAGTAAGGACCAATTTCATGCCTGAATCTGCAACGTTATTTTAATTTAACGTTATTTTGTCCGCTTGTTCGTTGCAGAATTGAAGAAGTTCAGTCTTTAGAATCTTGGCTAACTTTGAAGATGTAACAAGGAACAAGTTTTATTAATCTCACCTACTTAATTCTGATGTTGCAATAAATTATTATCTTCAGTATCCATAATGTATCGATATTATAAGAAGGAAAAACATGAACTTTCCGACATTCCACGCTAGAGGAGCGCATTTTAATTTAGTATCTAAGCTTATTATTAAATTCCATTGGACTGGGCGCACATATTTCTCAGATATTGGATGTCTATCAAAATATCGACGATGCGAGGGTGAAATTTTAAACAAATAATTGGCTTTTTATATTTCTCGGACCCATAAATAGCTCCTGTAGTAATATATGTGTGGATTTTTTCCTGTTGCACATAATATTTATGTAAAATAACATTGACCTAGGTCGAATTCTTGGCATATTCCAGTCCATTGCATGCGCTTTTAAGTGTAAAGAAAAAGTAGATCCTTCTTCCGTGAGTTCCGTGACGCTGTGACTACCTACTGGTAAACTACGAGTATGGATGGTTTTGCTCTTTAAAATTTGAACCTTATTAACCAGCACCCCAACAGCGTTTAGTAACTCACTTACAATCACAGTCAGGATTGAAAACAGTTGTCTGCTCAACAACGTAAATGACCCAATGAATATTGTTGAACGAGCTTATGCCCGCGGCTTTGCCCGCGTGGAGTTCGGGAATTGTGTCCGGAAGTACCTTCCGGCATAAAAACCAGACTATAATCTATGTCCGTGCCAAATTTCATCCAGATTCGTTCAGCTGTTCGCGTTTAATAGTAAGTTAGATTGTTGGTATTAGGATTCTGAGTCGGTTACCCTTAATCCTGCAGGCCATCATATGAAAATTAAGCTGACTTTTTACAACCACAGGTTAGGAAGGCTGAATGAAGCGCTTTCCGCTGGTTGAGCTGATGCACTATGTTTCTATTAATATGCTTACCGGCGTTTCTTCAGCGGAATGCAGCGCATGGTGTAGCGCCAACTCATGCTGTTCCCGAGCGCCGTAGTCTGCCCGCCGCTCGCCACCGCCATAGCTGAAGCCTCCGTGTGACAACTAGGCAAAAAAGTACAGAATTGGATTAGTGATGCGGTTGTTGTACCTAAGAAAATTCAGTTCAGTTTCAGTCCGGTTCATAATCGGTATTAAATGTTAGGCAAGATCGAAGTCTTACCAAGGGATATCGTGTTACCAAGTTATCTACAGGGCTGTGAGGCAGTAGCTCCATGCAAGATACTGGTAAAGCGGCAAGCAGGCAACTCCATTACAGTTCAGAAATGACAGGGCTAATGATATTCCTGGGTGATCGGGATTAGCCTGAAGCTTTGAGTGTTTGAAAACACCGAAACCGAATGAACTGGATCCTTAATTTTGGAGGTATAGGCCAGCACATTAAACTCTACAATCTGTCAAATTTCTTTAATAGATTTTCAACTTCATCGTAGAATCATTAGGTACAATTTTGATTGATAGTTTAGGGTAGCTTGATGTGCAATGGTGACAGATAAACACCATCCCTTAACCGAAATTAATTCTACATCACTGTGTATCGGCAAATTAAGAGTCCAAATACAAATTGCCAATGAATATTACAGCAAGACACTTTGCTCTAATGCAATAAAGCTTTATCAAATAATTTTTTAAATATTTGCGAAAGTTTTTCATAAATTGCCATTCAATAGCGTATAATGTCATCAAGTCTTCCTGCCCGCGATCGGCCAGCATTGTATTGAATGGCCCGCTCTTGCAAACCGGACCATTACCAGCGGCTAATCTACCAAAGTGATCCCATCCCTAACGTTTGTGAGAGCCTATTGTTGACTGAAAAATATTGTTGTCGTTGCTGCGGTAAAAAAAAAACTAGACTCGCGAGTTCGAATTTCAAACGAAACTTTGAGTGAGGCTATTTTATTGTAAAAAGATGTTTTATTACTTTTATTTTGTCAACAATAAAGTCGATTAAGCTTCGTTTTCAAGTTTTGGTTTTACTAATAAATTAAAACAATAAAAAACTTGTTACCATACACGTTGAGTTTGTCGTGTACCTAACGAAAGTTGTCTCATAATTGGCTCAATGACTGTAAAAAGTTAAAAAATATTTTTTATCAATTTGACTGTTTGGGGACAAATCAAGATAAAGTGCCTATCTATGAAAATAAAATAACTTAAATAATGTCAGATGATTAAAACGTTTGTTATGTTTGTAAATATTTATTTATTTTATTTGACCCCGTTGTAATATTGTTTACATTTACTACAATGACAATTTATGAGGATTACGAAAAGTATTTTAGCATGACATCTGTTGCGGAGAAATGAGGAAAATGTAGTGAGAAAAAGGTTGAGCATGAATGTAAATGGCTATAAGAGTAGAGGAAAACCAAAGAAACGATGGACGGATGGACTTCATGGACTGTGTGAAGGATGTTAATATTATGGCTAGAAAGGAGGTGACTGCTGAAAGACGTGCTGCGCCGACCCCAAATAAATTGTGAAAAGGGCAGGAGAATGATGAATGAGGAAAAGTATTTTAGTATTTTAAAATACCTACAATTTGTTTCGAAATATTCGTAATAGGTTTGTATCCCGAATGTTCTGATTCACGTGTGAAACACAGTACAGTCAGCCAAAACAATGTTTAAAAATGAAATTAAACAATTTTACTAACTATTTAAACACGTGTTTATTTTATTATTTTTATCTATAAGTAGATTATATTTAGACTCAGTAGGTAACGAGAAGGATCGAATCGGCGGAAAATTACTATAATATTAATAACATAATCATGTTATACCCGCGAAGGGTAAACAATGCGGAGATTCTTTCGCGAGGGGTGACTAGGGTGGAAGGGGGAAACGCATAGTTTATTTCTACACGGTGGTGCATATCGATCTATTTAGTGGGGTGTTTTCTTAGTTTAGGATGATAATTGACTATTTGGTTAGCTTATGTGGGAAATTTGTTTAAAAGATTTTCCTACGATAAAGTTTGTTTTTCAAGGTTGAAGTCAATTTCAAAGGCTATGTTTACTCGCGTAGATAGCCCGTGTGAACAATAAGTCTGGAAAAGATTAGCACTTTATTTAGTAAGGAATACCTACTTATTTATACTTGAATACAGCAGGACATTTGGACGGTATTTTCGTATTGTAATACTTAAGTTTAGGCCGGGATTCCTCGTCGTCGAAGCAAGGCTATGATTTGACAACGCTGAGGACAGAATAGCCAGTAAAAGCAATCGATAGTCAAGTATCATTTATGTAAATGAAGTCACTAAATTCATGTTTTACTTTGATATATTTGGTTAGACGGGCTCGCTGACTTAAAATAAGCGCACTTATTTCGAAGGGACCTGGTTCTTGAGATCCTGGTTCTCTGGTACTTACGTGGTGAGCATGTATGTCGTGGTGGTCCCTGTGGTGGCGCAGATGCGCGTGCGGTTCGTGGTGCGCGTGATGGCGCGGGAGCAGCTGCTGCGGCGCGTAGTGCTGGGCGTACTCCGCGCCCCCACCGCCCCCGCCGCCGTACTCCATGCCATGGCTCTGCTGCAGGGAAGAGGAGTTATAGATTTGGTGGCAAAGAGGTTTAATTACAGGTGAGAATTAATTGGGCCCTACCGTAGACTTCGCAGGCTCAGAAGCTAGAATAACCTTACAGTTGTAGAGACTAATCATAGATATACAGAACACTTAGTTAACTGTAATTCCCCCCCCCCCCCAGCCGTAGTGCATGGCTCTACCAAAAGGGGATTCGTTGGTTTGGAGACGTGGAGGTTTTGTTTTACAGGTGTCGGCTGAGGCTCAGTCCATTTCATACCATTGCTTTTGAACATTGCGAGAGTGGAGTTTGTGCTCGCGATTCATTTCAGTTGCAAGAACAAAATTAGCAGTTCACTGACAGTGTTAACCTACTGCTTAGGCTGATTAATGACGCGGCAGAGGCTCCGCTCAGTTTTAAAGGCTTTCGATGCAAACAGATGACATTTTGCGTAAAACAAAACCTAGTCCAGGTTTTGTTTTTATGGAGCTTAGGGCCCGCTTTCTCAACTACCCTTCTTTATTCATCTAGCAAACTCACCTGTTGTTGATGATGAGGGCTGGCGGGATGCGGCGCGGGAGCAAAGGGAGGCGGGAAGTAGGGCGGCTGGAAGTCTGCCAGCGAGGGCTGCGCGCCTCCGCGGAACCCGCCGCCGCCGAGACCCAGCCCGCCGCTGCCCAGCCGCTCCTGTGCGGCAAAACAAATGGACGGTTAGAAATATGTTACCAAAAAGCGAGACCGTAGAAGACGTGAAGTGAAAATAGCGCGACGAATTAGATGTTTTCATGAGAAATTATTCTACAACAGCCGTGAGAAATGGAAGTGTAGCAGCAGCCTAGCATTGGGACAGTATGGGATGATGTTATGAAATAGAGGATAAGAGAAAGCTCATCTTAACGTTTTAATGATGATGATTGATTGCAAGGATTTACGGTAGATGATAGTATAGCCTGCTGTTGAAGGTTATATTTTTGGAGAGTTTGCAGTAACAAAAAGCTCTAGAAAGGTTTAAAAGAGAACGATGGCTCGTAAACTCAAAATTGAGATAACGCGTTCGCAGACTCCACTCTCACTCTATTTTACTAAATCTGTACTAAAATAAGGTGTAAAAAGAACTGGTAATTTTAAACCATGGTGTTGCAATCGAAATAAATTAAGTCTTTAATTCGACACATGCAACAAGTAAATAACTTCACCTTACACCTGATACTCGTAATAGCGTTGAAAGCCATCATTCACAATGACGCGATCCAATCAGAATACAGCAATTAAAGCTACTAATTATCGAATCACTCGATATAAGACTGACAAGACTGGCAAT
Source organism: Noctua janthina (assembly GCA_963576755.1). Classification (NCBI taxonomy): domain Eukaryota; kingdom Metazoa; phylum Arthropoda; class Insecta; order Lepidoptera; family Noctuidae; genus Noctua; species Noctua janthina. The sequence goes on along the minus strand of OY755068.1, from coordinate 8,462,288 downwards.
TTATACCAACTAAATGATGCTATTGTATGAAATAAATTAGAGGATTAAGATGTTCCTCCGCCGAATGCCAAGCGAAAAGATGATGATATATTTGAGAAAGTTGGTTGGGACTTCATTTGTAGATCTTGGACAATCGTTACAGGTAGTTAGTGGCCCGAAAGTCTGATAAGTCTTACCAAAGGGTATCATCGTATTAACCCATAACTGGGTTATGGGGGACAGATAGGCAGACTGTCCATGTAAAATACTAGTCTTGCTGTATCCGGTTAGACTTAAAACCGAAAAGGCTAGGCAGATGGTGAAGTGTAGAATTAATTGGAGGATAATGATGACGAACGCTAGGGCAAAAGAGTGATGATATATTTGAGAAAGTTGTTAATACATCTTTTGAAACTCAAATGACGCATGACACTTGCTACTGATCAATGTGTACCTAATCAATCATATTTTGTGAGGTGGCGATAGGTACCTACTTTATGATGTTAAAAGTTTAACTGATTGATCTTAAATTAAAAATCGTCGAAATACAACTTTCTTTTGGGGTACGAGACAAAAAACTTGGTTCACAGTCAAACTTGTCAGACCTCACATAGGTTCCTTCTTTATTCTTTCTTTGTCGCAAAACACTAGTCAACAAAGAAGCTGCCAATGCAGTCTAAGGAGACAATTTGCTCCCAATTAGGAAGAATCTACAATATTCGTGATTCAAGTGTACACCACAGTCATGCAATTATGATGAATGTCAACTGTATAGTGAGACTTTTATTTATTGCCTGTTCACTAACGTCGTGTTGACTGAGTGGTGGAGAAGAAGCACAACATCGAGAGAAGTAAAAGGAATGGGAGGAGGCTTTTGCCCAGGACTGGGAGTGCAGGCTAAAAAATAGCAGCCTTATTGTGACAAAAATAAAGATCACTGTGATGTTGACAGTGATGCCAAGTCAAAGGTAAAAAACTGTGAAGGAACTGTTCGCAGCTACTCTCTATATCGTCGCACCGTTCTCTATGGAAGGCGGCCCCAACATCAGTAAAGTCAATGAAAAATTCGGCTAGATTACAATAAGTGAATAGACGTAGACAATGACGAACTTATATGATTACATGATACACGCAATATGTGAATTAGCACTTCTGTCTTTGATATAAGAATATGAGGTGTATAATCATTTTAAAATATACGCATTGGATGGTAATCAATTTGTTGTAACGAAATGAATTGAGCTAAATTTGATTCTAATGATATCTTGATTTATGTCTAAAATGCAGAAATCGAATTATATATCAGTGTGTGATGTCGACGAAGGCATATTTTTCCGGATAGGATGTCACTATAAAATCTTATCCATCTAGGATTCTTAGCTGTATTGAAAATAAAACAAAAGATTAGTCGACTAAGACGAAATATGATTGGCTGTCCATATTCTGGTCAACCAATCGCAACACTTGAATGAGATTTGACACCAAGTTAACCGACTAGAGACTTGATTGGGCCTTTAGAAATTCTAGTTAAGTATTTCATTATTTGAGCTTGTGTTCCGAATGAAGTCTATCTAGCGAGAGTTAAGAATTATAAAACAGTTTAACTTTCTAATATTATACTATAGTAATTTAATCCAATACTAATTTTTAATGTAAACATGATTAAAGTTAGGCCAAATTCTTAATGACTTTCAAAATATTCAATTACGGTGCTGCGTATTCACTACTTAATTACGCTAACGACTATCTAAAACGGTCAACAGAGCGGCCATCTTTATCTTGCTGTCATAAAAGTACACATCTCATGCATGCTCTACTAGAGATGTAACCATTAAACTGCATTAAAAAGTTTGTCAAGGTATTCCAATTTCAAATCTCTAGTGAGTAGCCCATTCGGTTGAAATTATACTCAATATAATGTAGATCAATTACAAAACTTACGGTATCTGTATCGAGTTACGGCATTGGACACCTAATCGATTACTTTCGATCTAGTTTTTATTTATTATCTGTTTTAATTTATGCACCTTGTTACCGGATGTGGTGAAAACTTGTCGTGATGTGATGACATAGGTGCTACGATACTTAATTGTTGATATCAAGTAGTAGCAGAGCAAAAAAAAATATGTTGGAAATATATTTCATTGGTGATAAAATTAGATAAATTGGTCTACATTCATCATAGTTTAAGGTGAGTATAAAAACTCATCAATGGGCATCAGTGATCATTCAAGTCATAGCTTCAGGGAATAGTTTAATTGACTAATTTGTTGGTAACATAAAACGATCTGTCATCAGCCTCACACTCTTTCTTTTATCGAATTTTAGGCGACAAAAGTCAGTACCAACATTAAAATTATTTGTCTTTGGAGTGTATTTTTTTTTTAACAACATGATCGTAGTAATAGTCTAGCTAGGCGCTACTCTAGTGCCAATACTAATCTACTAACTCTAGCTGAAAAGAGTATTATCTTCATGTCTCGTCTGCGTCAGACGTTTTGTAGTTTCCAAACTCTTTCCTTTACTATCGTAAATGGGTCCACAGTAGCCTTGTATCCTATCTTGTGGAATAGCGATATTTATTCTATTCTACTATAATACTACTATAGCTACACACGGTTTCTAAAGTCTATTGGAGTTTTCCTGTATTGTCTTTTTAAGCAGTTTAAAGTCAAGTTTCTCATCCAACTGTCCTGTCAATTTACTACTGGATGAAAATTCTACAAAAATAAGCAATACTGTTGTGCTCTTCTATCTTTACGTAATTTTTTGTATTAATTAAGTGTTTTGTGTGCCTAAACCAATAAACAAGTCTTGCAGTTCTAACATTGAGTTGCTATCGCTACCTGCGCGGGCGCTCGTGTGAGTCGTGTCGCAAGTGTTCTGAATTTGTTCACTTGATTTATGCGCGTAACCACGCAACGCTCCTTGTGAATTTAATTTGATTATAGCATTATAATTATTACATACTTGTCCACTAAATTAAGTAGGTTTTCTGTACGACGAGACATCGGCATGATTTCGCTTTACCAGTGTCCTGCAACTCCTACATTGATTCGATGTTTTTCAATTCATCACACCTTTTATAACGGTATGAAATACCGCAAAAAAAACACGGAGAGCCTCTTTGGTTCTTCTAGTGCTCATTATGACAATTGACAAATTCAAAGTTTCACTATTTTATTAGGTAACAACCTAAACGCCTCAACGATTCCCAAATGATACTTATCGAAAAAACCGATTGGGAAATAGAAAGACAATCTTGATAAAACAAAAATAAATACGTTCTTAATATTGTCTATGCGTGGAGGTGAAAGGCGGTATTGTTTACCCAGGTCGTGGGGTCAACGCGTGTTGGGTGACTCGCAGATGGAGACACTGCCCATTATTTAGGAAGCCATGATAGACATACCTATAAAAATGGCGGCGTGATAAATTGACAGATATACGCGCGGGTAACTGTACTTTCAACTGTCAAAATAAGAAGTTTTTGATGATGTATGTTGTTAATATTTCGAGATAAATATGCGAAATGGTGTTGTTTGAATTTCTATTGTTTGGTTGTGTTAAATAAAGAATTTACCTATTGCTTTTTGATGCCAATAGCAACTTATTTTTTCGACAATAATTTCATCGCTATGGCCAATTTCTTTTTGTTTATGTCGCGTCGATTATTGGGAAAACGCTGGTTTTTTGGTTTAAAAAAAAATAGATAGTTATTGCTGGCGCTACAAATGTAATGATTAATTAGTCGAAGAATACAGTTGTTCCTTGACTACAGTTTGAGATAAACTGTTTCCTTTGTTAAACTCGGAAACTTCACTTAAGGTAAATCAGATTCAGTGAAAAAATAATATGTCAGAACGACTCAACCCTAGCTAAAACTAAACATGCAAACAAGCAAAGGAAACCTCCCATTCATCCCAATCTCGATTAGAATATCGATACCCAATCTAATCGAATAGATTTACTGTTATATATCGGAAACTCGCCATCAATCAATGGCGGAATGTGTATTAGATGTACGTCTCTATTCGAATGCAATAATAAATCGATTCGAATGTATGTCTCATTAACATACCGAGTAGACTCGTGCAATTAGACATTGTTTAGAAGTATTCGATTATTAATCATTGACTCGTTATTGTGAAACAATATGGGAAAGTTGAAGGGTATGCTTTGATGTTTCGGCAAAATATACCTACAGGAAACTATTAATAACATTGGTAATTTTCGGTGTCGTTGTAATTTTAATTTTTGTTGTTGTTATTTTGTTATTTTCCACCACGAGAGATATCGACTGGATACTGGGACTGACTATTATTTTAATCTTACTTCAGTCATCATCAGCCTAGCCTTTTTCCAAAAATGTCGGGGTCGGCTTTCAATCTAACCGGATGCGGCTGAGCACCAGTATTTTACATAGAGCGACTGCCTATCTAACCTCCATAACCCAGTTAGTACTGGGTCGTACGATACTTGGTAAGACTGGTTGTCCGACTTTTGGGCTACTGACTACATGAAACGGCTGTCAACGATCTACAAATGACAACCGGGACCAACGGCTTTACGTGGCAAGTTCTGATGCGGTTGTTATTATTTAGCCACGAGCTTCTCAATCCTCTTTAATCATACTAACAGTGTGGGAAAGAAATGTATGAAGTTCTTTATAGCTCTATCTCTTTCACACACTGAAGTAAGATGAAAGACATGGTGGTACAGTCCCTGGACTGGACAAGCCTACGCCTACTCAAATCTGTGTTGTTCTTTCCACAAAATACTATACTAATATCTTAGACACGTCACTAATCAGCATGGTCCTCATTATGACATGACCAAGATGACCTCTGCGTATGTTCCGGTGTTGGAAACACCCACCACATCTAGTTTTAAAGATTTTTTGACATGTACACACGGCGTCACATCAAACCATACATTCCCAGTATAACATGGCCTCGTTTTATGTATATTTCCCGTACAATGAGAGATCCGCATAAACTGGTTATGTATAGCTAGATTGGTTTCCGTGCGTACTATTTACCTAACAGTGTTTTTTTATAAACAATTTACAAAATAAATATCATTTATCATTGAGTTAGTGTTGTATGGCTTGTGGCATACTGACAGGAAACGGGCTATTTCACCTAGTATGTGGGCGAAACCGAAGCATACAGCTAGTCTCCTATACCTATGTATAACTAATAAAGTACCAAAATATCTTCATTTAATGATGACAGGTTATTTGATCAATGACTGTAAAATGAATATTTTATTTTTAAGTTCATTAAAAAGTTATTTTTAAGTTTACCGTTATCTGTCTACTTATGTCTATGGTTTTTAGTTTCAACGCCTTTTATTTTACTACGAAAATAATTTGAACGAAACTTTTTTTAACAAAAATAAAAAACAAGAACATACTTTGTGAAAATATCGCAATGTAATCGCTAATAAAAACACTGATAACAGGAATACTACAATAAATTATACTACTGCAGTAAAACTAGAACCACAATTTCGCAATTAAATGATAAGTCTTCGGTAGTATAGTGGTAAGTATCCCCGCCTGTCACGCGGGAGACCGGGGTTCGATTCCCCGCCGGAGAGAAAATTTTTGCATTTTTAAATTAAGCTTTTTGACTAATTTTAAGGTTTTTTTTATTACCTGCACCTCGATCACACTGGATAGATCCACGTACGCCAGCGCCGAAGCTTTTGATACACTTCACAGAAAAAACTGATTCTTTACGAATCGAGCTTTTCAGCACTTCAATGTTCCTGCTTACATGTTCTCCATGATAGTCTTTCTTTAGGGACATGAGGTATTTAGGATAACATTTTTGATACTTAGTTGCTTTGTAAAATTGGCTATTTCTTTGGATGTTTTATTACACTGTGAATTATGAAAAATTAGGTAAAAATGTAACCTACATTTAAACTAAATCGATATTTGTAAAGTTAGTTTATGTGTTATTTATATGTGCAGCGCGCGAATAATTTATAACTTTGGTATCATAAATTTTAATGAATCAATGTTTTTGCATAACAGGAATGCAATTAAGAAAAATTAATTATTTATTCATTTAAATCATTAATAAACTAAAACGAAGATTAGCGTCGGATTATCACGACAATTATGAATTAGTCGTTCCGCGGCTAAAATCGATTTATTGCCATAATAGTGAGGTGAAAGCGAATGTCAAAAAACCGATATGTAAATGTTCAAGTATCGGTAATAATTACCGGTCCCTTAAAAGGCGGGCGATTCCGGCTACAATCGGTTAGTGATTGCTTTTTAAATTGCTGCCTTGCGCGCCGGCTCGATGACCGAATGCCGACTACTGGATGGTTTTTTTTTTGTTTATTACCGTGTGGCGGATTTATGTCGATAGTTTGTCGAATCACGTGCTAGCCTATTAAAGTTGGAAACGAGATGCAATCTCCGCTTAATAGTACATCACAGAAGCATACGTGAACGGTGACGTCATCAGTCTATGCAAGAGTATACACAATGTTTTAATAGCTGTTTCAACGCTGCAATTTATTTTGTTAGGAATCTAAATATGGGGCGGGAATCTTGATTTAACAATACAGTGCACTGGTAAAAAACTAGGCCCGAGCTATAAAACTTATTTGAACACCTGTTGGTATTAGTGATACAAAAGTCAGTATCATTAAATTATATCTAGATAAAAAGTGTGACTAATGATATTTTAATGAAACATATTAATCAATCGGCCGGCCGACGATTGCGAAAGTAAAGACAGAAGATAAACAATGCCGCGCTGCCTGTACACAAACTATTGCTAAACGATCAAAAGTTATTACGGTTAATCTACTCTATCGACGCACTATTAATGAAATATTTAATAACCGGTAATATTTTTTGTAATTAATTTTAGTCAATTAAGTTTATCGACTAATTAAGTCGATACGCGCTCGTGCCCATCACTAAATTTAATATCTTTTGCAAATAAAATCGATTAAACCCATTCAGCACGCTGTATAAAATAATTATTGTTAAATAGAGAAACTAGTAGTTGATGAACTTTTTTACTACATAACGGGAAGTTAGTTATAAACCGACATTACGATTATTTTACTAACTGTGTTTACGATTTTTTAATTAACAAACCGATTTGTAATTAACTCTCATTAATAAAATAATAACAATGTTATTTGAGATGCTGACTTTGATTGTGTTTAAAGTTTATTTCACAATAATCGATCGGCTATCGGATTTATAATCGATGTTTCGGTAAAATCGTAAAGCTGGGTTTACGATCGCGCGCGTCGCGTGCTCGGTACAGACTGCCGGAGGGCGGTCGTTCCGCCCTCGGGGTAACCATGTGCTCTCGGCCTTACGATTGATATTCGATATAAATATGACCCTTTTTTAATGTTTGACGGGTACTATTTGCACTATTGGTCTAAGTGAGAGTTTTGCGTGAGACTTTCTAGCGACAAAACTTGTAATTTCAGAGCTACTGAGGAGATCGAATGCTAAAGATTTGTATGAGTTATTTATAGTTAGGCCCTAAACGGTATGATTATACTATTGTCTATTGTAATGGGGGACTTCTATATTTATAACTGTTTACCTGAAAAAGTCTTTAAATCTTACAAAAGTCAAAATAAATCGAATGAAAACCTGTACTTATACCTATTACTTAACCTAATTCAATAAACGCTAAAAACACTTGAATTGAATTCAACACCCCAAAAAAGCTGCAAACACACCTAAAACTCGATCAAATCTCACGCAAACTCGCCAACTTTGCAAAAACCGATAGTACCACCGCGCCCCACCAGAGATCGCTAATTAGTAGGCACTAGCCAGCAACGCGAGCGCGCGATTGGTGATCACTGGAGTGTGCAGCGAGCCTTACTTATGTACTTGTACTTAATGGGTTTATTAATGCTAATGTTGTATTTGTTCGGGTGGCAAAAGAATGAGAGGGTTTTTTTTTGGGTTGTAGAAGTGTAAAAAGGTTGAAGATATGCGTGAACGATTTATTTTCGGTTGAATTAAATCATTGCCTATTGATCACCAAGCTCTCTAACCAGACGTCCCAGCGCAGCAGTGGAAACACAATACACAAAACAACACCCAAAACACAGCACACGACACAAACATACAAACACACAAACACAATACACACAATACTGATTCAGTTCTATGTAATAAATCAAGAATTGGCGGTGAAAAAAAGGTGGAAAAGCGTTCGAAAATTTTAACCAATGTAAAGTTAATTCTGCATATTCTATATATGATCCAAGTTTACTTTCAATAATTCTAGCCAGAAGCAGATCAGATTGTATCCATCAGAGATTTTCGATTGATCCCGCATTTAACCAGCTGAAGAATGACTTAAGATCTCTTTATCGATCATTTTTTTTTCATAATTTACATTAACTTTTTACGTATTAATCATGACTGAAACCGAAAAGCTGAGAAGCAATTTTCGGTCACCCCAAAATTTCCAACAACCGATTCTACCATTTTCAAATAATTGAATCATTTTCACATTTTTCAATTGGCAACACCTCCGATATTTCCCCTTTCGAGCGGAATCGATGTGACGTTCGTTCATATCCGCTGAGGACGGCCCTGTCTCCTCATGCCCTGCGGCTATTTACTACAAAAGTAACGTCATATAGCTGGGATATAATACTGGCTGGTTTAGTGTGACTAGAACTAGTTTTGTTTTTTTCAAAATTAACGTTGTCATTCCTTTGCCCAGAAGTGAAACATGTAGGGTGTAAAAAGACAATTGCATCCTTACAGACACTAATTGTTCTTCCCATCCGTCTTCGCAATTTTTTTTACACGTCGGTATTTCAGTTGTTTTTTTTTTGATAAAAATCTTATCGGTAGTTATGGCACAGTTTGTAGCTCAAGTTTTCTAAAGTAAGTCATATTATAATTTCTCTCAGTTACGGTTACTGTAAGCCTGTGTCATCCCACAGCTGGGCAAAGGCCTCTCCCCATGAATCCAGGGCCAATGTGGACCACTGGTCGTTGATTCTGTCCAGCTCGTCCCGGACTCTCATTTGTCTCAGTGGTGTCTGTTAAAGTTAATTGCGGTAAGGCTGGTTTGAGTTTGTTACTTGAAGACCTATTCTAGGTTTTCAATCCAGTAAGTTCGTCTGCATTGTGCCAAGCCTCTTTGTCGTAACGCAATGTTAATTAAGAATGTATTTTCTGTATAAGCCTCAGTTTTATGACATTACTATACGCTGTATCAGTTGTGTGTGATTTTTATATTAACAATATCTAATAAACGCATCATTTATATTAGATAGTTCCACAGTTTTAATATTTCGAGCTTTCAAAGAGCACCCGGATAATAAAAGTAATTTTATTCAATAAAATCTGAATCATGTAAGTACTTTACTTTAAGCGCGAATACCCAATTACTTCTAAACACAATGAAAATGTCGAACGAATAGAAAAATAATAAAAGCGCATTGTGCTAAAAGTAGTTTTTGAATAAAGAACGTACGCCGATTGGCTGTATCGCCTCAGGCAAGATGGCGGGGTGCCGAATGTTGCCAACCTCTCGGCCGGAAATATGGATTCTGTTTGTCTAATGACCTTCCTAATTCGAATTTGTTCTTTCGATTTTCGAATGGCGTGTCAGAAGGTTGCAAGTGAAAAAAAAACATTAATGAGCATTGTAAAAATAAATTATAATGACAAAAGTAATGGAGTAGCTTTCATTTTGTTAATTGCATTTTTATGTCTTGCTGAGATTTTTTTGGTGATTCAGAGAATCACTATGAATAATGTACGAAGTTTTCAGCTTTCTTCCTGGATTTGGTTTTAAGCACAAAGCTTTCAGGATGCCATTTGTTATTCATGTTTTTTTTTTTTTAAATTAAGGAAACTAAAAGTGACCGGGATGAAAACTATTTCGTTATATGGAAACACCTACTTCGTTGAAAAAGAGTTTTGAAATTCCGAAGGATAATCATAGATCCTCTAAATCATGACAGATTGTCTGACTTTAATTTTAAGAAAGGATGATGAAGAAAGGAATAAACAACACTAAAGATAACATCTATCGTATCTATGTTCTCAATCCATACTTCACGGGGCTTAGTATACTGAAGTTGAAAGACCCCTTCCTTTTTTGTAATAGTTAACATTAAAACAGAACGCAACCTATTTCTCAAATTATGTAATTAAAATAACATACAGCAAAAGGCCACGATCAAAATAACGCGGTAAATCTACCGGCGAGGAAATAAAGCGCGTTCTTAACAAAATATTTTTCGGCTCACAAAAAAGGTCTTAATTACGAAATTTTCGAAAAAGGAACGCAATAAAGAAAGTAAAAAGGCGCGCGGCAGTCTGGCAACCGTTATGTTCTTGGAAACACGTGATTGATTCTGCGCGCCCGCCCATTGTGGTCAGCTGATTCTGATGGCTGTGCGTGGGCAAGCCTGGCCCTCGGAATGTGGCTTAGGCATTAGGAACAAGCGTTGAATTAACACTTTCGTGGAGAATCATGATGGGAGAAACAGCTTTTGACGTGTCAATTGCATTCATGATGTTTTCTGTCCTGTTGTGGATCAATAACAAACGGTTCTTCTGTCACTTGAAAAAGACTGATACTGTGATTTTCAGCTCGGCTGTGTCTTCAAGTATAATACGTATAATAAACAAAGAGCATCATCATCAGTAACTAAAAAAATTATACATCATCAACTTAATCAGCTATCAAAAAGCTCTCTAATGTACCTAAATTCCGCACAAATAAAATCAACATTTTATTTGAGCGGAATTTACATTGGGTTTCGCAACAGCAGGGCGGTTTGCTGTTGCGATACATAAGGAGAGCTTTTGTTAAAGAATGTTCTGAAAAATTAGAATTGTTCAAAAAATTTGAATAATTAGGATGAAATCTCATGATGAAATCTTGGTTTCATTACTGGGTAGCGTAGGTACAGTCAGATAGAATCATCATCATCATCTTCCTAGCCTTTTCTCAACTATATTGGGGTCGGCTTCCAGTCTTACACAGTCCTTTGCAGCTGAATACCAGTATTTAACATGGAGAGCCTGCTTATTTGACCACCATAACCCAGTTATTACTGGGACACACAGAACATTACAGACATACCCCCCCCCACCCCCCACAGACATAAAATCAAAAATCGAATCATCCCTTTCAATCTTATTGTGCACTATATTATATTCAAATCAAATCCTAAAAAACTGCGAGTGACCCAATCAAAGGTTTATACAACTAAATTATTCAACACACGACAAAATCTCCTATGATCTTTACGTCAGTGGTTTTAAAGATGAAATTGCATGTGACATCCAGTTTCCTGATTGTAATCTATCTTGGTTTGTGCATTGAGTAATGTTGACAAGCAGGCTGATTTGGGAGCAACTTTCTATAAGTATAAACAAGTATGGCTTGTATGTATGTATGTGTATGAGGAATACGTAACGACTGTCGAAATTTGTACGAGGTGCCACTGAGGTACCACTAAAAGTTGGGACTTAGAGCATATTGATGACGAATTTCTCTAAACATGTATGTTACTTTACTTATGTTTGGTAAAAATTGTGCTGACCTAACTACTACCGACTACTAGATCTTAGATCCACTTTTAATTTCAGTGTTTCTATTCGCACCTCTGATTTTTCGGATTCATGTGCGTATTGTATAATTATCAATTGCTTCGGTGAGGGAAAACATCGTGAGGAAACCGGCATGCCTGAGGGATATTTCTTGACGGCATGTTAAGCCAAGTCAGAGGCCCATGCGCGGCATAAAAATACTGACACCAGGTTAGGAACTTACCACACGATAAAGAAGGAGAAGTGCTTCCTATTCTACAATATCTAATAAAAAATCTGAACTATCCTTCGGTAAAAATCCTATTAATCAGAAAAGTTCTCAAGCCAGGACAAACTGACAAAAAAGTTAAAATTACAGAAAATATTACTTATCCTGACATTATTTAATCGAAGACCTCTATACCTCAAGTTTTACAAAAAGCTTGAAATTCAAGTTTTTTTTGAGATTTTTTTTTGTCCTGGTAACTAACAGTCCCATTCCTCTTTCCTGCGTATGTTACAAAAATGTCCCCAAGTCCAAACTCTCTTTAAAAAGTCGTAGCAATTACGCCACGGCATGCGTGGTGCCAATTAAATGATAAAACGGGTGTGACAAACAAACCGACAAACAATGCGGACCGAGGCGATTAGATTTACAGCTCTTGATTTATATATGAGATGTTAAAATTTGGGAGTTGTGTAATCGATCAGTTGTGGACGAAGCAAGAGGATCCATTTGGTGGCAAACGGCCCTGAAACGCTTCAAAACCCACATTTTTGGTCACCATAGTGATCCCTGTACAGAAGATTAATAGAGAAGTATGGAAGAAGAAGACATGCTGCGCCGACCTCAAATAGATTGGGATAAGGGCAGGAGAATGATGATGGATCAACTGAATTAGAGCTGCAGTGGAAGACGAATCCCGATCGGCCCAGAGGTAGTAAAATGCAGTGGACTTTTCAGTCCAGTCTTTTTTAGATGTCCTAGATTCTGAGTAAGAGTGATCATGGAGAAGAGAAAAGGTTGTTTTTTAAAATGTTTCTTGATCTTAGGCAGAGTCTAATTTCGGTGTTAATCGAATGTAGCTGTATTCAATTTTAGGCCGTCAGAACGATTAAGAAGATACGACGCTATAAGTAATTGCGACAGACTAATATTCAGCACCTGTGGAGTAGCTTTGTCTAGACTGCTTCTGTATTGGCGCTCTAAATTGGATGGCTGTAAAGTTTTATTGGTGGAGCGAACTTGCGAAGTATTTCCGCTTTAAATTCACTTTGATCTTATATTAGAACTTACAGATGAATTAGTCAGAAGCTTTTAGCACATACATTCACCTTGCAGAAGCACAATCTGCCATAATGTGCCTGCTGCTGGGACACAGGCCTTACTCAATGAGAAGGAGTGAGCCATAATCCACCACGTGGGCCCAGTTGGGGCTGGTGGATGTTTCTAGTCTTCATTTCTTTTTACATTCACGTTAAAGACCACCGTAAACACAAACTGTTATATCATATTTTTATTAGTCTATGGAAACTTTTTCTTAGTTTGACAGCAGGCCATAGATATTTTACGATAGGTGTACCTGTATTTTAACTGTAAAATATTTGGCATTATTTATCAGTGAGTCACTGAACACCTGTGTTGAGTCGCCGAATATATGGCGGCCGTAGAAAGCGTTAAAGTTTTGTTCGCGACTTTTTCCTTAATGACTAATTATTACGAGAGCTTTATTATGTCAGGTTGGCTTGAACTGTAGCTTTAGTTTTAACATAGATTAAACCAGAGGCCATCTGATGAAAGGGAATTAGGGAAAAAATGAGCCATACTAGATGTGTTTGTTTGGGCTTATTTTTCCTTACATTTTCCGTAGATACGCCGGTTTCGGCTTATGACGGCAGTAAAAGTCTTTTTTAAAAAAAACCAAAATGAAAAGTAGCTTATAGCTAACATATACCTTTTAAAAATATACTTAGTAAGGAAAGCTTAGATTCATCATCTTCCTGCTGTTCCGATCCCATTCTACTTGGGGTCGGCGCAACACATTTTCTTATTCCATTCTTCCCTGTCAGATGACACGGCATCATTTACTTTTAGGGAAAACTTAGATTATACAGATAAAAATATTGTTAAAAGTAGAAAACATAAAATTAATTTGGAGAAAAATTGCGTAAAAAATTTAGTTGGGTAGGTACTCAAAATACTAATGTAGGTAATGACCAAGTTTTAATTAGCATCTCAAATTAAAGTATAGTTACCTAATAATCATAAAACGACGCAAATTACGAAACATATCTTGTCACTGATCAACAATTTATCTAGTTATTGCCAAAATTCTGCAACTGAGCGACTTTTTAGCAAACAGGATACATTAGTGGGTAATTAACAAATATACGTCTTTTTAGAGAACATTGACAAACTTGATCAACTCGTTGATGTGAAATCGTTTATCGAGACGGTTGTGATGGACAGTTATTTACTTGGATTGAATTAATTAGCAGTTTTTGGCAATAATTGGAGTTGTTTTTGCTGTGTATGTCGCAAAATGTTGCAATAAAATCATTGATGGACTAGATATTTTCTAACGTTATCATTTGACGTCACGTCATAAAAAATAAAGGTTCGCTCTAACTAACGCACAAATTCAGATGCTTTTGGCATTTTGTGAAACTTTTCGGTATCGATATGTTGTTTATAAAACTTAGTGAGGTACTTATGGTTTTTGAGGTTCAATCAGGTGTTAAATAAATCAATGCAAACGGAATTCCCTATTCACGATGTAAGGGAAATAGTGACGATCACTTTTACGAGTACCATAGATTCGCACACCAGTATTGAAATTCTTGGTCAGTTGTTTCTGATAAGTAATATTATTTTATGCCAGCCAAGGTGTATTTTCTGAAGGCAGTATTTACCACGAAGAACAAACAAACATTCTTGAATAACCACAATATTGAATGAATGTATGCAGATGAGACTAAATGATCCTAAGGTCATCAGTTCAAACAATAGCATGCATTTTTTCGAGTCAAGTTGATTAATCGAATATCGCGTTCGTATACTGAAATAAACCTAAATTGCATTCTAGACAACGCGTGGGTGGAACATAAATTATTTATCTGGCAACACTTGTGCGATTCTCGCCCAACAATCACTAGGTACTTTTTTCCTTACATGCTTAAAATGTCAAGAATGTATGTAGAAATAATTTATTCGGTTTGGTAATCATATAATTGTGACTTGTATTAGAAAAGAGTGGGGGCTATTATGGCTTGGTGCAAGGTACATACAACGAGTAGGATAGATTCATACGAACTATGGCATTTTCAGCTAGGCTTCTGCCGATATAAATGTTTGTTTGTCATTCAGAATATTTTTTACATCTCATATACCTACAATAAACAATCCGTACGTATTTGTTCAGACATGTCCAACTATATGATCAGACTTATTGACGAATGGGGGTTTTGGTTTAAGTGTCTTGTCCGGACGGTATTGCATACGTCCGGCTTTTTGACAGGACTTTTAAACTCCGAAATGGTAACCCTATCTAAGATACTGTAGCAGTTCAACCACCTTTTCCTGTATGCACGGTATCACCTGCCAGTCGACATACTAAAAAAAGTACATGACAGCCTCCAAGTAGGTTCTAATAGCTTAATGTATTTGTTATCGGTTATCACCTATTTATCTAAAAAAACAATAAATAAAAACGCGGCCGTTGCTAACGATGGCGCGCGAAGATTCCAATCGAGACTGACGTATGAGTGACAGCTGTCATTCTATTTAGTAGCAGACTTTGTATTTAGCCTTTTTGGATTAGCTCTACTTTGGAAAACTTGAATTTGTGGTTCGATTTTTAAAGTTAAGGTATTTTCGGGTGCGCTTCAAAAATGTGGATTTGTTATTTCTGAATTTTGGTGATGAATAACTCGAATCGCTCCCCATTCTTTCTAGGAAAATACCGAAAATGAGGTGATGTGATGGCGATCCAGTTCAGTGCTTCTACCTACGTGTACTATCTTAAAGCTTATATTTTTTTTAGAATTTACTAAATTAAGGAATAAGTTTATTTCCGTTCGATTTCTAGCTCTATTGCACAATCGTGCGGACTAAGTACATATTAGCTAATGAGGGAGCTATCTTCATCAATACTTCTGCAACTTATCTGTGTACTGCATATCTATCAACGCTATAAAAAAACACAATAGGAGTGTTCTAAAGGTATGTTATTGTTGACCGCTCGGACGGCGTGTGGCAACCGTCAACCACTACCAACCACTACTAACCATGTGTAACTCATTAAACTCATTGTGAGTGAACTCACATAAGAAATAGGTACACGGGAGTTCACTATCTTGAGAATGATGACGTTTGTCATTTGTTTGAGGTTTTTTGATGATGTCATCTCTCATCACAGTTTAGCTTTATGATATGCCAGAATAATATTTTCAGCTAGAGTACAGAATTCTGTTAACTGAATTTTTTGTTCTTCTCTAAGTATCATATTATGAATTTATAATTCGTTTAGTATTGTAATCAACTGCAAGAATCCTCAAAGTTTAAGATTAGATAGTTTACGTTAAGTTTTGAAAAATAAGTAAGCTTTTTGAATTTAACAGTGCCTACTCTTAAATGCCGTCAATAGTTGTAACACTTAAGTCCCAAAACCTGCCAGTCATATCCTATCCGTTTCTTCACGAAATGGATTATATCACTAATTAGCCTTGTTTTCCCACTTCTTACAGTAGGTATAATGTTTACAGACGAAAAAACCTCAACTACCCAATTAAGTTTACAGTAAACATAATTTAAATCGCATAAACAAGATTTGCGGTTTTTTCTCTTTTTCTTTTTTGGCAACACTGAACATTACTGGCCGGACCTAATTGAACTTTCGAGCAGAACTAAGTATCTGTTTCTAGGAGTTGTCTAATCATCGGAAATTACTAGTTCTACGTGTTGCCAATATGTTGGAGGTAATGCTGGTCACACCACACGTTGCTTTGATTGGTCTTTTTTAACGTCTACCGAAGCATTTACGAATGATTCATCATACATGATTCGTCATCCTATGACTGTCCTAAATACTAAAAGAAATTATATCATGAAAAAAAAATAATGATTAGGTACTTCAAATATTTAAACTAGTAAAGGACACCGAGAAACCCTTTAAAATAGTCCTTTACACAATCACTAAGTAGAAGTACTATTAGCCTCCGTCGTAAGGGTTCAAAGATATGATTATGTTTATCGTCGTGATCAGAACGTTTTTCCAAAAACATTACTGTCTCCGATACAGAAACATAAAGTTATTTACTTTCGTGCACAAAACCGGAGACCCTAACATTCATTAGCCATCAAATTGACTGTCGAAAACAGCTAGTAGCTTACCTGTTGTGAAACTACGTAACTAAGCCAGAGGTGCGGGCGTGGGCGTCATACAAGTGAAGTGATATTACTCACGACCAACGTAATGAGGACTGTGTTAAAACAAGACTTATTATTTGTAATATTATTAACAGCAGTCAAAGAAGCTTCATTAGTAAATGGTGAACGGGAATAGAAGAAAATTTAGCATTTGTTATGTTGGCAGCATTGGCGAAGTATCAACCAGGCATCATTTGTGATTACTGGAAAATGGTGGTCGAGAATAGGAGAAAACAAAACTTAGCGTTTGTTATGTAGGCAACATTGGTGGGGTGTTTACGAGCCGTCATTTTGTAAAAGCTAGAAAAAAGATATGTAAAGGGAATGAGGTTCCAAGTTCCAATTAGAACCAATACTGACAGTCTATAAAAATCTAGTCAATAAACAGGGTGGACGCAGACATTGACGCACAAACGGTTACCACGTATTCAGTACTTTGCATCATTCCGACCGACCCCTCCCCACAGAAATTTTTCATCGGTAATTATAAAAAAAAATGAGCTGTTCCATACATTTTGACCAAGTAGTTGTTGCACTTTTGTAGAAAACAGCAGATTTTTTGCAGTAGGGGTTCGGAATGATGTACTCAATACGTGGTTACCGTTTGTACGTTAATGTACCTTCCACCATCCAGTATAATACCGACATACATTTCTAAAGAGATATCAACATAGAGTTCCCCTCAATTTCTGACAGGGTTAAAGATTCCGAGTTGTCGTTTTACACTCTAAATCCAGATAAATCTCTGCTTGCTAGTCAATAGTTATTTTAGCTATGACAATTGGACACACCTCAATATACACCCACGGAGATATGTACTAAGTATCTACTAACTCTATTGTCACATATCGCACATATATTCCTCAGTGCATTGGTCTAACAAACACATTCACCAATATTGAGACAGACAGCAAAATAATACATGTCATTGTCAGTCTAACTAGACTCAACAAAAAATCTAGATCCAGACGCACAGTCTATCATGAAGTCTAGACGCACAGTCTATAATGATGTCATTATCCTAATAGATAGATCTGATATGAATTCATTATAATTTGGTATAATTTCTGTTTTTGTTGATACTCGGCATCTAGTTAATAAGGCTGTAAGTAGGAATAGAGATGTAGAATTAATTGTCTATGGTATTACAATAGTTACTTAAGTATTAAGTGTACCCGGGGCTAAGCTCGCGTGATAAATTCTTCAATATTTAGCTTAGAAAGCTTTGCAAGACATAGTCGTGAAAAACACACGGAATAACTAGACTAGGTACTAAAGTAACAAAGAAGCAAAAACACATCGAAAAGCTGCTTCAGAAATGACTCAGGAACGGAGGGAAACATTTGAAGATCTTCAATAGAAATACAGTCTCTTCTGTTTTAAATACTAAGATTGGGGACATACACTGCCAAAAATTTTGACGAGACCAATTCTGTAAGAAGATTACGTACACCTTACGTATTACATATTGAGAAGTGAAGACTTGTTATCTTAACACATCTACACCCTACCTTTATAGACGAGCACCTCTATATGCAAATCCCACTTCCCAGAACCTCCACCAACACTGAAACGACACCGTATTTCAACGATCCCAACACGACATATCAATCGCTCGCACTTGAACAAGGTTCATTGTATTCTGGTTTCTCAAAGCAAAAAGTCTGCCGTCAACCGGCCAAGCTGACACATTTACTCGTGCTAAAGGTGAAAGAACTCCGAAAGCTACTATAAACAATATATCAAATGAGACACGCAGTTTAAATGGATGGGGTTTTAATGTCCTAGTCCGTATAGAAGATGGTATAGCTGGTAAAGTTCGCACTTTTGCGTCTGATGAGGAGGAAGATGGTGGCGGAGGTGCTAATTTTGAGTACTTGGATTGCGTAAAGTGTGGAGAAACAGTTAGAAATTAATTAAGTGGATATGTTTTTTAAAGACTTTAGCTAGGTGACGACGTGACACGTAGATGTAATGACTAAGAAAAACGCCCTGTTAGATTTTTAACTCTATTCGTTGAGGCGAACATTGGAAATCCAGTGAGCTTCTATTATGTGATATATTTCCTATTGTAGTTGTTTAAGTGGATAACCTTAATATTTTTACAGAAATTGACAATGATTTAATAGGTATCTAGAAATACGAACGCCTTTGAACTTAGATATAAAATGTTTGAACATCTTCTTAATCTAGATTTCAATTAGAATGATGTCTGATGACCGGCTACGTATTTATATATATAATAAAGGAGCAGATAACTTTATATCCTGATTGTAAATTAAACCGACTGTATACGTTCAGTAGTAACCGCAATTTACAGCCTATTTCAAATTGCACTCTGTTTTTCTATTAGGAATTTCTCAATAGCAGCTCATCGTCTTGTCTCTTGTTGGTAATAGGGGGTCCTATTACACGGGACTTGAACCAAACTAGGGAAATGGTGGTGGTTTTATACACGTTTAGCGAACCCTTCAGTGAATACAGTCTTTAAGTTATATTTCGGAAATCCTGCTATTGTAAACCTTATGCAAACTACCGAAGAAACATACCTAACCCAACATTCCACGAATCCAATCTATTTCACCAAACAACAAATTTTCATCTAACCTTTGCAGCAAATAATTTCATGTTGAGCTGTCATTACCCCAATGACCGTCACTTACTGTTCATAAAGGCTGCAGGTCATAATTGGAGGCTTTAAGAGCCCATTATGTTCAATTTGCTAATACTTCATCTAGCCTTATAACCTTACGAGCAGGGATGCACCACTCTTACATTTGTATCGATAGTTTAGATCGATTTGGATAAATACGATACGATCGTATCGGATGACTTCGATCTAATTCTCAAATTATCGAAGACGTTACGATATCGTCTTATGCGTGAGGTGAGCAATACTAAACGAATTATGAGGTGTCTGATGAGATGACGAGTAATAGTAAAGTCTGGAAGAAGAAGACATCCTCCACAGACTCCAAATAAATTGGGATACGGGCAGGAGAATTATGATGTTACGATATAATATTGTCTTTTGGGGATGTACGACGTGTATTAACCCCTCCAAGAGTTAAGGAAAAATCAGGAATTCTTTTGTAATCCTTTTATTAATATGTCCTCCTTATGTTTTCTTTTGACCGATCACACAATTTAGGATAATGTGTCGTACGATCCATTCATTCCAATTCCGGTACTTCTGTATCATTTGTCGTTTTCGTTTGTATAGACCCAAAGCATCGTTAAAGCCCGTCTTGTTGTATCGATAGTTACTGTAAAGTATCGTGCATCCCTACTTAGGAGCCTATAATAACCTCAGGATCTATAACCTCTTCGACCCAGTTGTGTCACCTCTGACTTGGTCAGTTAGCTCTTGACATATGATTCTTATTATCGGTTGCTTCAAGTGTGTATTTGACATAGATAGTTGACTATTGTGAGTGTTAAGAAAATAAGTTTGGATGTGCTTTGTGGCTTGTTTAGTTAGGCTTGTCTGATTGAACAATCAAGTCTTCTTTGAACGTAATCAAGGATTGTATTATGAAAATCAAAAGACCCATAGCTCAAAGCTTGAAGAAGAAGCGCTCAATAAGAAGTAAACTATTGACGATGAAGAAATTGATGCCAGATTTTTATATCCTGTTTTTTACCCTTTACAACCCGACCGTAAAGCAAAGACTTAACGATAGTTGTACAACGTTTTTAAGTGGATATGTAACAACTGACACTATATATTGCCTCATCCACAGCAGCTTTGCAGCCTATTTCAATATCGTAATGAAAAAGTTTCTACCACCAAAAACTGAAGCAAATCAAGTTCTTACATTCCTTTACGTATGCCTACTTTATTGAATATATACCTCAGTGTATTCAACGCGTGCCAGGGTCGGGCGAGCCAGCACGTGTCACGTTATCAGCGGCCAGTGCATCAGACTACAGTTATAATATGTTTTGTGTTGTTTGCCGCGGGCCAGAAACAAGAAACAAAAAAAGACGGGAGTGTCTATGCTTCTTATATGGTCACGATGGCGTAGAAGACTTTATGGCGTGAAATTGATTAACAGTTTTTGTCTATGGTTATTGTGTAGACTTTTATAAGCTTTTCCCATTATTAAATCATTTGTATCGTTTTCTGACTAAAAGTAAGAAAAGTCGGTATTGAAAGACATAAAAACGACTGTAGACGACGTTAATGGACAAATATTTCCTAATATGTCATGTGGCGCTCAGAAAATCTCACTTGTTAGAAACATTTAGAAAGATGCTGAAGCAGTTACTTCCGTACTTAAAAATATGTGTATCTGGATAAAGCTAGTAGTGAAGTGTCAAAAGGTGATTGAATGATTTTGGGTTACTTGGGTTCCCAAATGAGCTGAAACAAGATCCTAGAGAATCATGACTATACAAGAAAGGATACTTATGAATATTATCCACAAATTTTTCCTCATCGAACGCATAGAGATTGCAATTATTTCCACTCAGCGACTCCATTGTGGTCCACTAACGGCATTTGGGTGACCATTGTCGAAATTAGTCGACTATTGTCGGAATTAGCCGAGTATTGTCGGAATTTCGGCGTCTTATCGCGTTCGATATCGGATCATGACGAATTTTATACGCTTTGATGTAAACCAGACAGCGTTTTGTGAATTATTTTTGCTTCGTTTAAGAATAGGTTGTCTCGTGCTGTTTAGCTTGAGATAATGCATTTTAACAACGACGTGGTGATCTTAAAATGTTTTAATAGTCAGATATTATTCAGGTTGACTACCAGTGAGCTCTCTGATCAAGTTACTAGCTACTCGCTTCATTCATAATCTGAAGTCAGAAATAAATCTAACGTAGACTCCTATGTCTCTTGATACTTTAGTCCGATTGATAGAATAAAAAGATCCAACGAATAATATCTACAATCTACAAAGGACGAAACTCATAGCAGTCTATTTCATAAAGTTAATAATAAAGCTAAAAGCCAACAGGTGACTGCGGCTGCTCGCATCAAGGAACTATGTTTTCGTGATCAGCGCATTTCTTACGGCTGAGAACTTTAATGCGATTATAGCAGATGGACAGACTCCCCTCATAAAGCAACCAACAACAATTGATGAAGGAATTCATTAAACATCAACTAATAAATTCATAACTTTTTCGAAGCTCACTAACTTTGACAATGGACATCCGATAACATTTAATTGAAAGACGCTTGACATAATTGGCTTCTAAATGTTAATCGAGAAACAGGTGTCCATATTTTTGAATATTAATGTGTTGCATATTATTTTAGTAGACATATTAATTTCATTTCAAAATTAGGTAGTTTCTTCTTAATTTGATAATTAGTAAAGGTCATTCTCGTCCGTCATATCTGTTGAAAACTTTACAACTAGGTACATCAGTGGCGATGGTTCCATACAACTCGATTCCTACCGGCTTCCCTTTGAAAAATGGCAAAGTCAGTATTCTATAGACTAATAATATAATCACATTAAAGATATGTACTCCGGCTATCTCTTACAAAAATTGACCCTTCGCTACTGAGGTACATACATTACTTACATCGTTTCCATGCTCATCATTCCCGTTGACGCTGTAATCACCTTCATTGTTGTTCAGAATCTTATCGGCAGCACCATCCATTCTTATATCATTAGCATCCTTCATGGTAAAGTCATTGCCATCAGTGGAAACAGAACCTACTTCGTTCAAGTCGGCACCAATGTGCCCGTTTGTTTTGTATTCTATATCGTTACCACACTGCCTCATTTCGAGCCTTACTTTACTCGATTCTTTATCGATTATCATGTTCGATTGCACGATCTTATCGATATCATAGTTGTCCGCGAAACTTTTCGTTTTCCTTTTTAGATTTTGAGGCGATTCTATTTTATCTATTACATTGTTGTTGTTACCGAATTTTAGGGCATCATCGGTTGTGTTAATTTTCTTGTTGTCTTCATAATCGATTTGTATTTTCTTTCTTTTCAAGTTGAAGTTCTCGTTGAATATGTCGTCGACGGAGAGATCTCGGTCGGTCATGTCTGGCAGGTTGATTCCGTTCATTTTAGTCATCGTGGCGAATGTTCCGCGTTTCTAATTGGTCACATTGTGCACAGCGGCCGGGGGTTATCTTGTGCCATTGTCGGTTTAACGCGGCGTAAATCATCGACAGATCATTATCTATCGTCCGAGATGACCGCTATAACCGGCCAGTGTACTAGGACCTCTAATTTCAGTACACCAAGTATACACAAATCGATTTGTTTAAGTTCTATATACGTTGGCGTTATTGTATTGTTACCGCCTCACGTTGGGCAACTATCGTGAACTTTTACACGATTATTGTACCGCCATTACATTTCGTATGAGAATTCTATTTTCTTAGATCGATGATTTTCTTTTGTTCCGCTCTTCTGTATGTGTCTGTCTCTGTCTTACATCAAATAATGTTATTGTTTACTTGCCCCGTTATTATTGATGGTATAGGAAATTGCCTGACCAATATGTGATTACCTCCAGGCAGATTGGTTTACTCAATTCTCTTGCTGTTAATAACTTTATCAATTGGTAGATAGGTACCTTTCTAACAAAAAATATCTTCACTAATTTCAAGTCGCACTGTCACTTAAATCATAAAAAGTTAAATACCAAATAGTTTTCACACTCAAAGACAAGAACAAACCGCAGACAACCAATAAACACAAAAAAAAAACAAAACACAATCACTGTCAAAAAATTTAAAAAGTTTCCGAATTCGAAATTCCAAAAGTTTAATTTCGTATGTTGGCGCGTGTTTGTTGCCCACGTGAGCAGTCGGACGCGGCCCGCGGCTATCACATGTAGTGCCTGCGCGACGTACGCCGTTCCGCGATAAAGACGGGGAGTGCCGGTCCCACAGACCACCGTAACTATGCAGATCAAGAAATACATTAACATTTAATAACTGATGATGAATTGGTTGGCGACGAGCGGGCGTAGATTAATCGTGTGCATAATTGAATTGCGTCAATCGGTTTAGTAGATTATTTTTAGTTGCTACATTTAAATAATTTTGCATAACCATAATCTACGCCTAGGCAGGTAATTCTCATATGCGACGATAGTATAAAGTTCTACCTTGACTATCTAACATGCTTAGATTATGTTATTTTCATAGAAACATGTAACAAATGGGTCTATTGCCACTTGTGAGCCATGACGGGTTACTGAGTCACATTTATCCGTCAGATTGAATTAACTAATTAATCGATTTTTTAAGCACTGTTCATTGAAAATATTGCAAACTTATTCGATGTTTCTTCATTACAATAATGATAGATAGAGAGAGAGAGAGCTATGTAGCCTTTACGCATCGCTGAAACGAAATAAAAACTGCATAGAACTAGACGAAAAATTAGATTTGACAACATCGTTAAACAATCATTATCTGTTTCATCCATAGACATTTAAAATACTTGCATTGTTGCAAGTCATGAAAAATCATCGTCGCAAGTTTTCATCTGTTTTCTTACATATACTGTGCAAAAAGCTCCTTCTCGCTCTTCGGCGAATGTGTATCATTGTTCCTCTCATATCAGGTTTGATTGTGAGGTGATCATGAGTTTGTGTGTGTGTGAACTACGTAGGTACCTGTGCGTATGTGTGTGCGTGAAATGATTTGCGTCGGCGCGTAGATAGTTACGCATTTTTGATGACATGTCAAGGGGAGCTTAGAAAGTTTTTTTTGAAGTGGTGAATAGTTTTGTAAGTGTAAGCTTTGGGAGTGTTTTCAGTCAGCTCTTTAGTTTTATTGGATGGAAAGTAATATTGTATCGAAAGCGAATACAAGTATGCCTAAGTTCTTTTTGAAAATGTATGCATAGGTAACATTGAAAAAGCACAAGTACTTAGGTACCTAAGCCTAAGTATCAAACCTGCTTGATTCGATTTTAAGAAAATGAACTAAAATTGCAAATAGGCATGTTTTTAACTTAGTCCAAAAATCATACCTAAGTCATTGATACTTAGGTAGGTAAAGTAAGTAGATTTCCTCAATTCTCATCTAGTGAGTTTCGGGTGTAAAGCTGAGTTTTCGAGTTTATTTCACTTATAAAAAGCAAAGCATTAACACCTCTTTAGTTATAGAAACTGTGCATGAACACAGACAGACTCACTCCTTGTACCAGCCTGTACGTTGTAGATTGTACTATCAAGGCGTTTTCTCGACGGGCGGCATCCAAGCATTGTTTTATTATCGTTGTTAGTCGTTAGCAACAGAGATATAATCACTACAGCAGTTACTATCGGTTCGTATACTAACGGATTGATTTACTTCTTATCAGTTAGGAGAACTTTCTCTTTGGAGGAAGCTGCACTGCATTAATATTTTTTTCAAAATCATAAGTTACTTTTTTTTTAATGCTTATAATCAGCACTCTTTGAGCGTCAAAGTTTACAACGGACACTCCCCCAAAAAGCCCGCCCGCCTATATTTAATATCATAATTAACTGTAGTTTTCAGTTCTTTCAGAGGAGAGACCGCGTACGATCGGAGCTTTGGGAACCTCCCAGCTAAATGGACCGAAAACCTTGAAAAGGTGATGGATCAGACGGAAAGCGGAGGCCAGGGCGTTGTGGCACAGCTTTAGGAGAGGTCTTTGTCCAGCATAGGCCATTTAAACATAATAATATGTTAGAGATCTTCTTGCTTCACCCTGAAACTGTTTTCAGGTCGGTACGAGCAGGAAATACCCAGAATTACGTGGTTTGTTAAGCTGTTCTTTGGATCAAATACTTTACCCCGATATGACCGATGCTGATACGAGAGAATAAGAAATTACCTATCCAGTACAATGAGCAGCGGGGTACCCACTACCATGACGTCTTAAAACAGGAGTAATGGGAAAGAGACAGAGCTGGACAGGTCGTCTAGCGCCATTTCTTTCCCACATTGGAAATTGGAACTAATCCTGCTTTAAGACGTCATGGTTGACCATAAGGTCCCGTACCAGTAGGTCTACCCATAGACTGACCAATCGTTGATTACTGAACAACTAGCTCGATGGCGATGACAAGCATTTGATGAGCGCTAAACTTGTAATTATCTCAGACGAGAGCTAATTATCTTCTACAAATACCTACCTAGTTCGCCGAACACACATCGATAACTGCTTTTCTTTTATAATGCTATTGTAAGTAAATATTGTTCTGTGAAGCTGCTAAAATGGGAAATAGGATTAATGAATGAATGAAATAAATCCTTGCGAGAAATAGCTTGAATAAGATGTTTTTTAATTTAAAGTAATGGTTTAGTTAAAACCTTGGTGGTTAGAAAAAACGAAAATGGTAATCGACGTTATTGTATTCATCAAATCGGTAGACCGAGGAGTATCTAAAATTACCCTGATGGAAAAACCATCCCCAATCATTTCTCGGTTCATCAAGGTTTTTAACTAAAAAGCAGTAAGTATATTTTACCAACAAGCGTGAATCAATAATAGGTAATTAACACAAGATTTATCACACGATTAAAACCCACACTCGAAAATGACTTATCGCTAATTCATTCGAGACATCACTTTATAAAAGTAACAACATAATACTTAAAGGAAATAAATCATAAACACCTAACTAACGGAACAGTTATAACACCTTCTACTGCCCACGTATCGTCGCCCATCCTTACTTCATTTTTATTCCCAGGGAAATAACAGGGTCAGTTTCAAGTAGTCATGTCTCTTCACTAAAGAAAACAATTTAACCTGACATGCGGCGAAAAAAGGAATTCTTTTTTTTGTTCTGTATTTGACATTTCGTTGACGTTTGACTTGAGTGAGCAGCGCCATCGCGAACTGCTGAGATAAACTTGTAAATTCTGGGTTAAGGAGTGAGTGGGCGCATCGCAGAGGTCACAGCACTAGTTCGTCGACATGTCAACGAGACAACACTTCATGTGTCAATGGTCCGAGCACGATCGAGCACGGACAATGAAGCGTTGATTTCAAACTTGTTAATTGCTTTTTATGATTACTGCGTGATGATTATGCAGAATCTAGGTTGGCCTAACAAAAACTTACGAGTTTGTGGTACCGCAGTCGAGTAAAGTACAAACAGGAATAAAAAAAATATATCTAAATATGATACAAATGATAAGGACTCGATGGCAGGCCTTTCAATAGTAAAATGCCAGTAAAAATGCAAGATTCTAGTTTGAAACTGGAAATAACAATATAAGTTTAGACATCTAGTGGCAAATAGCATAACTAAGTGAAGAGCTTGTTGGCTACGTATTTCAATAGTTCTACGGTTTTGTAATAGATGGCGCTGTGGATTTATTTTTAAATCATGTCTAATAATAGCTAACGAGTGTAAATTATAATTTTTAAATTAATTATTATCGCTAGCTACGCGATTGCACTAAATGTCTACATAATAATTATTTTTATCACGTATATTGAGCAATTTTGACAGAACGGATTATTTGGTAATAAGGCATAGCAGCGCCATCTAGCATCAAATAGCATAAATAAAAAGTTTTAGTTAGTAAACACTTACCCAGGTGGCGTTGCTATCGTTGGATACAGTTTGAAAAGTAGGAACACACCGAAAAGTCATTTTTCGCTAATATCACAAAATTGGTCAGTAATTTATACAAATAAACTTCTTCTCACAGCTTACCTAGAACAAAACAAAACACTTACTTAGTGATGCAGATTTTAAATTTATATTTTAGTGAGTACCTACTACCTACTGATTTGCAAAAAAAAAATCAATAGATTTTTTTTTTAGTTTTTTTTTTTTTTTTTAATCTTTATAGCGAGATTTTAAGTAAATCAACAAAGGTGTCGTAAGTCCTGAATAATGCAAAACATGTTCTTTATCTTCTAATCAATAATAATCTAACGATACATGATTAAATGAAAGACTGACACTGATCATAAAATACAAAAGAATCAGCAATGACTAGAAGACTAACCATCCCGAATAAGGTAAACGTTTTAAAAAGGCTCTATTGATTTATAGATAACTGACTTATGACGGGATAATTGTAGCCAATCATCATCGCGCGTCGATCAACGTTACTGGAGCGATCATAATTTAGATTGGAATATGATTGGTGGGTATAATTTTATAGCGATTTAGGCGTAGGGGTACAAAAGACGTTACGTGTTCTGTCTAGCGGGTTAGAGACTTCAGGAAACTGGTCTAAATTCCGAAGGATTTTTTGTGAGGTTTTTGGTAGAGGGTTTTGAATTTCTGGGATAGTTTTTTTTTTTAAATGTAATTGTTTCTAGCTGCTATTCCTAGTTTTAATATAATTGTGGACTTATGACGTGATGATACTATAGATAGCACAAAAATGGTTTAGAATTATCAATTAGAGTAGTTTTGTCGGGCAATTATTATTTCAAGCCATTTCAAAATATCCTTTAAACATTAAAGAACATCCGGTCCATAATCAACTAAACAAAATTCATTTTATTCTTTACACCTAAAATTAAATAGTCGACATCATAAAAATAATAGCCCACAGTTAATATTGACAGGTAATTTTAAGTTGTACGCAATCATTAAGCACAGATTTGAAGTGAAGATTTCTAGGCAGAGTGCGGCCGGCCCGTGCCATGCCCGCGGCGGTGCGGTCAGCTCCAGCATTTTTTAAACAGCCAAAAAAACAACGTAAAAAGTTGCCAGATACAAAACCCTACTCTGTATTAAAGCGGTTAGGTCGACTATTCGATAACAGAGGTCGCTTTTTTCAAGTAACCTTTTTTGTGAGTACCAGACGTCAAGAATTTTATGCCTCATTGTAGCGCGCACTAAGTTATCATTATGATGGTATTTTTTGCGTGTTTCGGAAAGATTAATTAGTGTATTTGCGGAATGTAGCTCAACGTTTTGTTGAATAGATTTATTTGTAGTATGTACTTAATGCATTATTAAATAATTGTGTCTATGCAGCTTGCTAACTATTGTTTAAAGTTTCTCCTGCGTAATAACGGACATTGTGCTCCGAATTTCTTGTTGGAGTGAAACAATTGCGCATTGACGAAGGCTGTTTGTTAGTAACGAAATAACATGGACGCTAATATAACGCTATTGTTACCTTTAGTGAAGTAGTTCAAAGTTCTAAATTCTGACCAGAGAGTTCCTTTTGGGAAGGTAAATATGGCTTGAAGAATTTGAATCAGTGCTCAGCTTGATTTGGATTTATTTATGTCAAAAAACAAGGGCTACAGGGAATAGCACCTGTTCTAAAAGCAATGACTTGGACAAATGGTCATGTGATGTCCACAAACCTGAAATAGGTACCGTCCATTCTTATCAAAGACCTGACTGTAACTTTTTTTCTCCTAGCCTGCTCTATCCCACCCCTGGGCAAAGGCTCCACTCCTTCCACTTCTCGCAAACCCGCGCGTCCTCCATCCTGTTCTGACGGAACAAGTGAAATACGTGGCTCTATCGGCCAGTTTATTTTCCAAAGACATTTAAGGTTCTAGGAGGATATCAGAAAACATGTCAGAGATCCCATTTCTCTGTGACAAAATAACTTAATATTGTCAAGTTAGATACGTTACACTTCAAAGTTGGTCTTATCAAGCAGAAAACTTCGTAATTAGAACAATAGCACGTAAAAGTATAAAACTCACTTTTATTTTTATTTCTCGAAACTTTCAGTTTTGAATGGAGGATCATTTGTTTTGGTAATTCTGTTCTTCTTTGTAATTTACGTTCGTTTTAGAGCGTTTTTTTTAAGCTATTCCAATTAAAGTAAAATTTGCGTTATTTAGGTTATGGATTAGGTAGATGAGTTTTTCAATCCTGAATGAAGCCATAAGCCATAGATTTAAAAAAAACAAAAAATGTTGTGAATGATAGTCGTTGGTACCTAATTTTGAGCTGCTGGATTTCAAACTTTTACACGAGCATCTAAAAATATTCGATGTGTGGTTAACAATACCAACATTAGGTAGGATACAAGTTGTTGCAAGTGTGAATCCAAGGCATTCCGAGGGTAATCGTTGATAATGACGCGTTTCCCACAGAAAATTGTTGTAGACGCTCATAAAAGCTATTAAAGTATTCAAATTTTTACTTTCGATACTTTCAATACAGGTAGTCAGTAAAGGAGAAAAAAAAAAAAACAAATTTATTGTATCAATTCTTCCCTTTACAAATTTGGACTTAATTGCTTTCTTTTACAGATTAAATTACATTCCTCCCATGTAAGAACGTAAAACGGAAGTCCAAATTATAAGATAACTGAAATTAAAATGTCTTATATCGTTGAAATAATTTTGAGGAAAATACATTCTGTTTTAATCCAGATAGTGTTCAAAATTGTTTATTATTTTCTGAAGCGTATTTGGAAATGGTAGCGCGGTTCTTTTCAACATTCCATCTGTTCTCTTTTTAAATTCTGCTGTTTTTAAATTGCTAGCGTTTTGTTTTTGTTGCTCAAATCGTGTCAGTAGATGAAATTCTTTGGTTCGAAAAATTATAACCTTTGGAATTAAAATAACATTTTTTATTTAGGCTATGCTGTTCTTTCTGCATGAGCATGAATGGAGAGAGGAACTTAATTATTAATAAATATGCAAAATAGGTATAATTAAAGGTAAGTATGTAATAATAAGAGGGTTAATGAACAGTTTGCAGTAGTATGGTATTTTTTTTACTCAATTTCACAAATATACTTCTTTCTAGTTACCGAGTTATTTCCCGCCCGTACCTATTAGGAAAACCCCTTTTGATTCATAGGTACTACTTAGATGTTATGGCGATTTATTCCTGATTACTAATGATTTGGTGCTTATGGAAAGAGGCTGGATGCAATGTATTTGGGGACATTTTTATAATCAATTTTGTTTTATGTATTATAAAATTTGGTGGAACTTCCTTTTAAATCATTAATTGAATGGACCCAACACACAGCCAGTCATAACCAAAGATAATCCCAAAACAGATTAACAAATTCCACGCTCGAATATCGAAAGAGGTTGATTCAAAAAGTTTATATTCCGTCCGGTTGTCGCGCGGCGGCTACGGGGCGTGGCTCTATGATCGATGCCCCGCACTCACTCTGTCCTGCCAGTACAAGAGATTGATTTGAAAATAGAACTGACTGACAGTTTGTTGGGTTAGGAGGAAACTGATTTCTTGTTATTTTACTGATAATTGAAGCGTCATAGAAGTCACTTCTTTTGTTTAGGCTAGCGATATGGGTAGGTCCCTTGGTAAAGAATGGGCCTATTGCTTACCTACTATTACTTACAACATAATTCATCAAGTGAGCTAATCCAAGAGAGCTTGACGAACCTTCTAAATTAGTTTTTATTTTTTTGTTAAAGTAGGAGAAGCAGAACCGCATAACTCAATCAATAAATTCAGTTCTTATTTATTTTGTTTCTCAGATTTTCACCATGTGCTATTTGCTTTTTACTTTTTTTCCGTTCAGCCAGTCGTTTTGTAGAAGGTTTGGTGTAACAAGTTGCTAATGAAGGAAGCTGTGGTCTTGCATTTGTTTTAGTTTTTTCTGACGTTGAGTTATGAGCTCCAAAACAATTATATTTCGTGTCAGTGTCCTTTGTTAACAACAGAAGGTGGGTAGATGTGGCTTGTTCTGTTACAGGAAAATAGGAGGCAGGTTATAATATGATGAGAAGGTTTTTATTTGGTTGTACTTCATGTGTGTGTTCATTTTGTGGAAGAAAAGGGTCTTTGTTTCAAAGTTTTACTGAAATCTGACTATTGAGCTATACATAATAGATTAAAACTGATATAAGTACTAGGAATGGTACCTTCTAGAACAGAAATTGAATAGGTGCAGTGACATGCTTAGGGGCCAAGAATACGGCAAGCCCCTAGGCCCTAGGGCAAGCAGACTGTTCAGAAACCCTAACATGAAGAATAGTTAGTTATAAGGGCAAGTCAAGCTTGGCTTGTACGAAAGTATTAGTAGATAGTCTCTTGTGGGATTTTGCCAGTATTTTACAGTGAATTTCATCGCAAAGAGAAATTCCATAGCTTTTGCAATTTTGCTAATGGTACATAGGTACACATTATAATGCCACATTAGCCAAAAACCAATCCGTGCACACATGGTAAAAAGAAAGAAACGAAAGAATTCCAAATCCGAATTTAAAAATTAAAACCGTGAACATCGCAAGAGTTTTCAACTTCGTAATTCGAAACTTGTTCGTTAACCTTCAATTACGCGTTACGCGCGGTTCGTGTAAAGTAATAAAATCGGAGGCGCTGGCACGAGCGCGCTGTGTTTGTAAACGTACCGTAAATACGGACGATCGAAAATATGCGCTATTACCCTTTACAATAGTATTTTGCAATAAAAACTGTCAGCCATAGATACAAATAAATTATATTTAAAATGAAACGGACAAGCTTCAATTTCAAAATCGGTATTAACATTACGTTTAAACCGCGCACTCGTGCTAGATTTTCACAGGAGGTTAATTTTAAGTAAATATTTATGGGTAAATAAGTTAAGTACCTATCTATGGGTGATACTAAGTCGCTTGTCGTAAAAAAAAAATACCCAAAATCCAATAGATTAGTATTTTCGATTAAAAAATCTTTCGTGTTTACGTTACGGTTACACCGCGCACTCGTGTTAGTGCTTCGGTCGTGACTCGGGCACGCGTTCGGGTTCAGCCGCGTAACACGGTAATGACTTTTTTTGTACTGGCAATGATTTTATGGGTAGGCGTTTCCTATATCGTGGAATATTGGAGCGGTTAATTGGTGTTTTTAGGCGGTTTAGATAGAGGTCGTATTTGTGATTAATGTTTTTCTTTGAAGGGTAGAAATAGGTTTGTCTTGGTTGATGGGGATGGTGAAATCAATCATGTCTAGTCTAATAAAAAATAGGTTTTCTGTGTGGCATAGACTGCACTAAGTTATGAAATCAGGCGTTATTTGGGGAAATTCATGACACTAAACTGCTATGTAAAACTATTGTGTTTTAATTCCGCCAAGAATAGATCCAAGCTTGGAGGCAGTTCATGAAGAATGTAAAAAAAAATGTTCAAAAGGAAAACTCTTTTTTTAAATAGTGCACATTGTGAGGAATGCAGTAATTCTCCATAAAATTGTTAATACATCTCTTATGACAAAATCTAATTGGATAAAACTTTAAAAATGGAACTTTAGGAATGATTATTTTTTAACGAAGATCGCGGGCAACAGCCAGTAAGTAATAATACTTACTGGCTGTTGCCCGCGATCTTCGTTCGCGTTAAATTATTGTAAAAAATATTACTACCCTTTGTGAATCGGATTTTGTTAAGAATTTCAAGGGTTTAAATTTATGTGCACGGAAGTTAGACCTTATAACATCAGCTATCTGCCAGTAAAGGTTCCTTCAAAATCAGTCCAGCCGTTTCGGAGAATAGCCGGAACGAACAAACAGACAAACCGACAGGGAAAAAAAATGTGTTTTTGTTATAAGTGCCGTACATATTTTCATATGCATTCAGTAAAAAGGTGTTATTTTGATATTACAAACAGACGCTTCAATTTTATTTGTTTGTACACCAAGTTATGAATTACGAGCAAGCTCTAAGCTCAGTTATGGCTTTTAAATTGGGTAATGATTTTAAAATGAGTGGGTTTTCTACTTTAGTAATAATAATTTGAAATTCAATTACTCTATGGTATTCTGTGATTGTTTATTTTTATTGCAGTTTTATGAATTCTCTAGTGGCGCCATAATACTGGGTCAGACTTGGTCCTTCACCATTCACATCTAGTCTACCAAGCAAGGTTAGGTTTAACATCCGTCTGAATTTGTCGACTAGTCTTATCGACTAGCCTTGCCATTTGTCTGACTATTTATTTTATAAAAAGTTAAATGAAAACTATACTTTCCAAATTTCAAATATTAATCCTTAGCCAGGCTATCATTCGTATTTTCGTTCGAAATTCGTCAAAGTTTTTTTTTTGGGGAAACGAGACAGGACACGCTGAGGATAATTTTGGCGTCGGTATTCAGAATATTAAGCAAAAAAGTCTACTAAATGCAATTTTGACAACAGAAAAGAATATAGGTACTTAACCGTCTCATAAGCGTTATCGAAAAATGGTAGCTGTAATAAAGTAATAAAATTAATAGCTTGACCCCAGGTCGTGACCGATGACCGGTTGCAGCCTCCCGCGTAATACCGGAAATGATTATTTTTTAACTGGAAACACCGCTCACGAACTGGTAAGTCTTGTAATGATTTTAAAGAAATCGTGGTTTCTTTATTGAGGCAAAGAACTAGAATGTTGGCAAATTCAATAGAAGTATTAATTAGAAGAAGTAGCTTGTGAAAAGATAATCAACCTTTTTTGTGGCTTTTGTAAAAAATAAAAGAGTTTTGACAGTTATGTGGGCGTTTTTGCAGCAACCTGTCATTGTTTGCATTTTCATAGACTGTTTTACCTTCGAATATTAATATTGTTTAATGGCTCTAGAATATTTTGTTGTAATAATCTGCAAAACTAAAATTTAACGAAAGACACTAAAAGTATATGTGAGACGGAGATACACATAGTCAATTATTATCATTGATGGTTGTAAATCCGAAGGTGTCATGTCTTCCGGTGTTCGAATATCAAAAACTTAAAAAGATAATGTTGATCACTTGAATCTCAATGATTTGTGTAAAATAATATTCGTATTTTTAATATTTTTATACGCAAACCCTGCGTAGGGAACTACAGCTGTAATGCTGTGTGTAAATTAGTTTGGTATGGCGACTTCTATACAACATTGATTTGGCTGTAATGTCAACGTGTTGGTTTAAGTTAGTTCGATACTTTCTTAAATAGATGGCGCTAACGTCACCGTAAGACGTTATTAATGGAACGAAAATTTCGAGAGTTGTGAGCAAGGTGCGATGGTCTAATTGGTGAAGACGTCCGGTGTACTGAATCGGAAGGTCGCAGGTTCAAACCCTGCTCGCACTAGAATTTTTCTTTCCATGTCATAACAGCTGTAATATTCGTATTACCCAGTGACTGGGTTGTGGAGGTCAGGTAGATAGTCGCTCCATGTAAACTTCCAACATAGTTGGATATATGTTGGACGGATGATGATAATTAAGAGTATCACGCTGGTTGAGACCATACTTACTCAGTGGTTGCAACAAGACTGCCAATCATGATGAGATTTAATAAAATACTTCATCTTTTTACTATTATGTACTATTTAAATAGTTTACTAAACAGAATACGTGCATATAGTTAAACATATACTATTAATTGTATATGTAGGTAATATATGAAGCTATTAAAACATTATATTTACAGCCCATCACAGCATGTTATAGCTTGTAGCCTTAAGCTTGAAACCGATTGCTTCAAGGTTTACTCATTATTTATTTTAATTACTAGGTACATAGCGATGACAGACGTTTTTAGCTAATGTATTGAGTATGTTACATGTGTCTGGTATGCAGGTAAATGTCAAGTGCAAACGATACAATTTGACAGCTATAACGTATTGATGATCTGTCAAACTGACAGGGCGATACGACTAAGATGACCTGTCTATTTTGGTCATATCGACCCGTCGTCTTATAAAGGGTGTAAATAGACCCTTAACATAGCCGAAAGGCACCCTCCTCTCCCCGTCTTTGCGATCATTGTTTTGTTCTAGACCATACCTGGGAACCTTCTAATTACGGAGATATTGGAGGTCAAAGTTCCAACTTTTTCATAAGTTTTTTTTTAAATACATGTTTTTAATGTAAGATTTTTACTTTGCACACCTCCATGACCCCCGTACTATTCAATCCATCCATCAGCACAATGCTTTGAGTGCTTTCCATCGAGTCCTACCGTAAAACGTGATTTTTCACCCCAAAAAAAAAGTCGATTCCCAGCAATATTTTTTGCGTAAAGTTACTTAGTTTGATGTACAGAATACTTGGTTGAGGGTCTGTTTACACCCTGTATTTAGAAGTCTTCCAAAATGAGAATTGTGGCACTTACAGCTGCATCTGTTAGTATCCAGCCAGAGATACATAGGCATTCACAGTGAGACATCATCATCTTCCTGCCCCTGTCCCATTCTATCTGGGGTCGGCACAACACGTTTTCTTCTTCCATACTCCCATATCAGACGTAACGACAATTTCATAAATTTAACAGGACAATTATTTGGACTAGTGTTAATATAAATAATTTCAAATAAATAGGTTGACAGCCATCTTGAAATAGGTTTCCCATCCCATTATAAAATTCTAAAAGGCCTATTATCTTTCAACAGCACATTGTCACTTCAAGAAATTGTACCCGATTCAATTCTAGCCCATTTGTTAATTTGTGCTTACAATAGTGGCCAGTGTCAAAAATGAACTAAAGAGCCGTAAAATGAGGTTTATTCAACCCGAATATTGCGAGGCACATTTCGAATTTCGAAGAAAGCTGTTTTTCGTTCTTTAGAACAATAAAGGTATTATTTGTGGCTACGTGATAGCCAGCACAGTGGTCCAGACTTTAGTGTAGTACAATTATGTTCACTTTTTAATAATCAGTTACAAATGCATTGTTTCAAGTTTTATCGTCGAAAGTAGCGCTATAATATCCTTTTTTATTACGTAATAGCCATTTCTTTCATTTCTTTTTTGAAGAAATATTTATTCATAAGATTTTTTTTTTCTAATTATTAAGCTTTTTCCTGTCTTCTTTGAAGCCCAGTTTTAATAGGAAAACAGTGGCTGATATAAATCTCTGGTATGTCAGAAACAAGTGCAAGTCGTACTCAATACACACACAGGGTTCCGTAGGACCAAACAATAATTATAATAAAAAATAAAAATATTTTGAAGGCTCATTCATGAATGTTGTATTACATTCAACAGCAAAACAAATTTTTTTTTTTTCATAGTATGTTAATGAAAAACAAAGTTACAGCTGCAGTTTGATGAAAAAGTCCAATATTTCAAAAACTAAACATCAAATCTTATTCAAACCAATTTTCGTTGAAAGTTTTTTTACGTTGTACAATCCTACATTTTCTCAGAATTTTCCTCCTATTATAGGGGGGAGGGGGGAGGGACACATTTTACCACTTCGGAAGTGTCTATCTTTCAAACGATTGACTTTGAGAAAAAATGGTTTTAGGAACCTTAATGTCATTTTTAAGGACCTGTCTATAGACACCGCACGTTTCAGTTTGATGATTTTTTTATAGTTTCAGTTCCGTGTATGGGGTATATCGTAAAGCGGTTCACAGAATGCATCTATCTACCAAATTTCAACTGTGTTCAAGCTAATAGTTTCGGAATAAAATGGCTGTGACATACGGATGGACAGACAGACAGATATGTCGTTCCGACATGGATTCCGTTTTTTACCATTCGGCTAAAAAAGAGATCTAAATTTTATTTTATTTTCATATTCAATTATAAGTTCAGTTAAAATGGTATTCATCGTTTTGTGGCCCTATTCCTTCTTACGCTACAATAATAGTAGAAATTACACAAATCAAAATCGATTTAATTTATTATTAAATCGATTTTGATTTGTGTATTTTCTACTTTTGTTTGTGTAGATAACATTCACAATTGACTAGATTTTCGACCTCTATCCGCCATTACCTCGTTAGTATGCAAACAGGCTATTTTAAGATGACATAACTTTTTGGACAGGCCGCCACTACACGCCCCCAGAATATTTAGAAAGCCAATAACAATTTTATTTATCTTTATAGTATGCAAATTGTTAGGTATTTTACTTATTTTTTAAAATCTTATTTTGGTATCCAAGACAATTTTATGCGCAAGAGTTCATTTAGGTCGGCCTTGGTTCAAGCCATGGTCCGGAGCGAGAGGGAATGGGAAGCCGTCACCTCCTTCTGCGAAGCAGTCATGCTAGTGAAGGAGGTGGCGGGACGTGAGAGGGAAAGAACCTCACGTCCCAGTCGCCGCGGGAGACGCCCTGGGCGTCGGGGGTCACGTGGTGGCTCCCGGCCACCGTAGGCGCGGGCCTGTGGACGGCGAGTTATGGGCCAGCTCGCCGTCCGGCCGTCTTATGACGACAGGCCGTGTCGACGGCGCGTTCGTGTTCCACGTGCGCCTCAAAGAGATGTCAGCAAATAAGTAGGGGTCCGCAAGGGCCGATGCCTGCCAGGGCTGCGGGACTGTTCGAAAGAGATACCGTGGCCCTGGAACACAAAGGGCAAAGAAGGAACATGGATGGGTTTTAGTCAGTACAAGTCTGACACTCCCTTCCGCTCCGCCCATAGTGGGGGGGGGTCATTTGATGATTTCAGAAAAAAAAAAAAGAGTTCATTTAGGTAGCTAGTATACATTTTTCTGTAAAGTAACGCTCTAAAAAGAGGTTTAATGGATTTTGAGCTAAATCTAAATCCATGAGGTATAATGTGGATTAAATTGCCAAGTGGCAGAAGATAATGTATAGGTACCTAGATGTCTATCGGCTATTATCGTAGAGAGAGTTTATTAGTTTACTTTTTACTTGACACAGTAATAGTTACTTCTTTTAAAATACACATACCACCAGACTAAAGGTCATTTCCAGCCAGTAATAACCAAATATTTCTCCTGCGTGCTCACACGCAACGGATTCGCATTCAAAAAAAGAATCGGTTCGAAATGTGAAACATTTAAATTGCACGTTATTGCTACTGTGCACGCGGCGGCCATCGCCCAAATATCCCAACGTTGTAATTATGAACACCGATTTACTCATCCCGATCCGATGTTGCCGCAAATAAAAATCCTTAGCAGACTAATTCGTGGGAGTCAACCCTTGCTTAGCGTGAGAAAGAAACAAAGGGATTACTGGAAAGTAGAAACGAAATAATACCACGAAATTATACCAAAACCATCCACATAATTGATTCCGATTTTTAAATAAATTATTAGCTCAATAACGCCATTAAAAAGTGCCGATTCCTAAATTAAAATGAGATAATTCGAGCGCGCA
Source organism: Noctua janthina (assembly GCA_963576755.1). Classification (NCBI taxonomy): domain Eukaryota; kingdom Metazoa; phylum Arthropoda; class Insecta; order Lepidoptera; family Noctuidae; genus Noctua; species Noctua janthina. Next base: position 8,423,379 of record OY755068.1, on the reverse strand, counting down.
ACGGATGCGCTTGCTCCCCGCTGTGCGAGGTCGCGCTTCAAAAAAAGAACGCCGTCAACCGAACTGTCAGTACGCGAGACGAAGAATGAGAAATGTTGCCAGTTTAAAAAAGCCATAGAATATTCATTCATAAAACCCAAGCCATTCACGTTTAGAAATTAGTTTATTTTAATTACCCGGTGAGTGTATTGTTGTATTAATTATTCTTGCGGCGGTCGTATCCTCGGCCGAGTTGGACAATATATTTTATTGTCTTTATGTACGGTTGTGATTTATACATCTAGTTAGTAAGTTATTCGAATTTTAATTTAGACGAGTTTTAATGGGGTACGTTTGAATGGATTCTAATTAGAGGAAAACAACCGAACGGCATCGCATGAATAATGTCGGGTATAAACTCCGGTTATGGCTTAGAAAAGCGATTGTCGTGCACGGCCTGACCTCTGTATTAACCACACAATAGGTTTGTATTTGATGTTATAAATGTTCTATTAAAAAAAGTGGACGGGGAAAAATTACTAGCACTTTTATAGAATGGTTTGTTGATATACCATAAAGAGTTTGAATGTTATTATTGTTTGGTTAGCAAAAGAAAAACTAGACAGCAGCTCTGATGCAAACGTGAAAGAAAGTCATTTATTACACAATCGATCAGAGTGATGGTCATTCAATATGGCGGCAATCTTAACGATTTAAAGTATAAAGGAGCTCAAACAACAAGAGTTATGTTTCCCGATGGCTATTAAAATTAAAAATAAAAGCATCCTTCTTCTAGCGACACTACTCAATACTTCATTAATTGCTGTTCACAATTCATTGGTAGTAAATCAAAAAATTTGAAAAACAACGACACGCTCATTTAGTCCCTCGCGGTACACTATTAAAAAAAAAGAATTGAAAAAAAGCTTTTATCCTTGTTCTTATTGCCTATTAAAATATAATATCGGCAATGATTATTGAAAAACGAATTTCGAAATAGCCAATTAGTCGAGTATCGAATGTGTCCGATGTAGATTATGGCCGGCCGGTGGGCGGGACCAAAGTGACATGTCGTTAAATCTTTTTGACAATATCTATTACCGAGTGTGACGTAAGCTGTACAACATGATGATACATTGTTTAATCTTTTCCGTGCTTTTTTTCGTGGTTGTGTTTTTCGAGATGAAAATAGATTTGATTTTGAAAGAAGAACAATTCGATGTAGGTACTTTCATAAACGTAAAATGCCGAAAATAAAAATGTCAAATAAGATTAACTCTATTTTGTCCAGAAATACTTTAATATTCTTTTTAATTTGAGAAGCTCCGATCGTTTTATGTTTATTAATTTTGCAGCTTAGCTATTGGATAAAGCATTTGACAATAAAATTAATAAATAAGAACTGCTCACAAGCAAAAAAAACTGATTTATTGCAGTCATTTCAGCGGCAACAACATCTACAAAAACTTTATGGTCGTGCATTCAAATTTTATAAAAAGTTACACGAATTCGTGTGTGGCGTTTCATCAAAATCACCATTATTTTATATTTGGCATGCAGACAATTGAAGTCCAAATAGTGTTATTCAAAAGCGGACAGGCGGAGCAAAATTAATTAGTTTAAAATTACATTCAGAGACCTTTTCTGCCGCGACGTGAGGTACGGACGTAGTGGTGTGGTGTGAGGAATATCTTGAATATCATGTACTGTAACTGTTTTTTTTATATTTGATATTCTAGTTTAAATCGTCATGTTCCGTTTTTACTTTTAGTCTGCTAGGTACGTACTTGTAATCGCTGTAGCTAATTCATTTTCACAATGTGGCTCTATGGGACAGCTTGATTGAAGGTAACATCGATTTTATCATGGACATAATAATTATTGTGTACCTAGATAATGTGTAGGTCCGTAGATACTGGAAGAGTTTACAATAATACTCTTGTTTATTATAATCAAAATACGTATTAACTCATTAAATAAATAACCAAAAGCTTTATTCAAAACCATTTAAATTGCACCGCTCATTTTATTCAAAGCATAGAGGCCACTTTACCAGCCAGTGTGGTGTGATCAAACACCGCTTCTGTTCCAAATTCAAAATTCGAAATTAATGGCGGATTTGACAGGAGCTTTATTGTGCGGCTAATTTAAATCTTATCAACGAGCGATGACAGCGTCTTAATGGGATCGCGAACAACGCCATAAAAAATATAATGCCTTTCATTTCGTTTGGAGATTATTTCCTTTTTGATTTTAATTCCCTTTTGTTTATGTGGAAATTAATTTAGTTATTACTTCAATCTGAATAAGATAATGGATTTATTAGATTTTTGGGTACCTTGATTCTTTAGGGTTCTTGGAACAATTAATAATAATTTGTTTATAAGTAAATGCTGGCAGAAGATCGATACTCACTGGACGCCTGACGGAGGAAATCGATGTTCAGGTAGACCGTGGCGAAATTGATGTGACAATCTGATCTTGTTTTCAAAGCGGACATGTCCAGAAACCGCACAAGATAGAGAGGTTTGAAAGAAAGGGGGGGGGGGGACTTTGCCCAACAGTGGGACACTTGTAGGCCAAAGTCGTCGAAGAGCTTTAGCAATCGCGGCAGCCAAACTTGTTGGAAAAGTAAGACGATAAGTCATTAGTTTCAGGACTATTAAAATGAAAAATACATTAGAGGACTGGTTAAGAAAGTTTTAATTAGCATTATTAATTTTATTATAGCGAACAGTTGCCTTAAAATAGAATGTAACTCAAAAGATAGAATTAATAAGGTTCGGAAATGAATACATTCCACACAAGAAAAATGTTCACAGACACGGTTTTTATACTGGTAACGAAATCAAGAAGAACATTTATTGAAATGTTAAGCGTATAGGTAGTAAGGATGGGCCAAAACTACCATACAGTGTTAGTGATGTCGGGTCAGGGTGCGCGCCCAGGCTCGTCTGGGAATCCGACGGCCGCAGACAGACAATAACCATCCGGACTTACGGTACGTTGGGATAATTGGTTGTTGCCACCTGAATGTCGGATTGTAAAAAAAACGGAAATGTGATGTAAACCTGTGTGAACTGAAAATAGAGCTTACATACACGTCAATAAATAATTTAGGTAGTGAAGAAGTTTGTGGTCAAGTGCAAGCAAATTTTTAATTCTACATGTGCGTAGAGGAGCAAAACTTAAGCAGGATAACAAATGTTTGAGTGCTTTTGACCGTTAAAATTTTATAAAATTAAATAAGTAATTAAAATATTGCAGTGAGTTACCGTCACTAAAAAGGAAAAGTTATGCATAGTGTGATATGTCGTAAGTATTAGAAATCCTAGTCAAACGACATAAGTCATTAAAGTGATGTTTTAGAACCCAAATTGTTCGCGGCACGATGTGCGAACAAAATAATGTTTCGTTTTGTAAATCTGACTTCCTTCAGAGTGGATTCAACTGTCGGGTTTTTTAGCAGATGGATGGGTATCAGAATATCAGATTGAGGTAAAAATATTATCGAAGGATTTAACCATCTGTCCAGTTCGGTCTTGGTAAAAATAAGGACAAATAAAACGGTCTCCGTTGCTATCAATTAACTATAATCATCATCTGCCTAGCCTTTTCCCAATATATGGGGTCGGCTTCCAGTCTAACCGGATGCAGCTGAATACCAGTATTTTACATGGAGCGACTGCCTATCTGACCTCCACAACCCAGTCTGTACTGGGTAATACGATACCCCTTGGTAAGACTGGTTGTCAGACTTTTTGGGCCACTGACTGCCTAACGACTGTCAAAGATCTACAAATGACAGCCGGGACCAACCAACGGCTTAACGTGCTTTCCGAGGCACGGCGGAAACTCGGTATGTAATGGGCGGTCACCCATCCACAGACCAACCTAGGCAAGCACGGCTTAACCTAAAGATCGACCCGAGCGGCTGTTATTATTTAGCCACGAGCTCCTCTATCAATTAACTATAATAAACAGTGAAAAATTTTGTCACGAAAATAGGATTCGATTTTAAATTTCCTTGGTCTATAAAGATGAGTGATCATAAGTTTGATTTAACACAGAAAACAGGTAAGTTTAAGAAAAGAGCCTTTAAAATTAATGAACTAATAGATAAAAAAATATATTATGTTTGTCTTTATTTTTATCACTTTGGAACCGACGCCGACGCCACCGCCGACGCGCGACGGCGTGGCGGATCGTTCGTTGGGACACAATTTTACTCATCTGAGTCGGTTTGTCCATTTTGACACAAGCCGAATATACTTTTTTTTTAACCTTAGAGCGCCGTTTCAAGCATAGTAATTGCGTGTTAATTATAACTTATTTAAAAATACTAATCGTTAGCTTGGGATACGGAGTTATAAGCTGAATTTCCGCTTGTGAGAATCCATGGAGAACTTAGAAAACTGCAGTGATTTGTCTCTGCATATTTTAAGTACTCTAGGTTTCTCACCTACTGTTGCTTTAGCTAAACCTGGAGGCTGTATGAAGTGTTACTGAATCATTGAATTATGCAAGTGTTGCTTCTAAAAAAATAACAACTTAAAGAATTACAGTGCTGAACGCTCAATACTGGTAATCAGCTGCATTCGGTTAGACTGCAAGTCGACCCCAACATAGTTCGGAAAAGGCAAGGTAGATGATGACTGGCATGTGGAAAAATTAAATTCTGTTCAGCGACCAACAATGAAAGCGGCATAAGTCTAAAATCGGTGTTTTATAACTTAATAACAAAACAGATTATTCAATTATTGTTGGCTCCTATATATTTAGATATTTGTTAGTTTTATAACAAAAGTCTACTTTAACGTAGTTTTTGTTAAATTTTCTAAAGTATTTAAAGATTTTTCTTTTGAATAAAATTTATAAAAACGAACCAGTTTTTATACATATAGAAGAGCTACAAAAGGTTGACTTACGTGTAATTTTTGTCGAGGACCGCCAATTATAAGTTTAAAGTATAACTTAGAGGAGAACACGGGGTATTTAATTATATCCTTTGATGGAATGCTTTAAATGTAGCAACGACGGCCGCTCTCACAAAGTTCGGTTTTATTTTTAAAATAACTTTAATTGTGGTTTGTCGTTTGCTCCATTTAAAATGTTTCTCGTTTATAATTACATGTTTATTGTAACTTGGTATGTTTGACTTAAATGTTTATTTAAATGGTTTATGCAAATTACAATGAAATAATTATAGCAGTTAATATTGATAGCAATTTGTTATCAATAATGGAATTATATCACTATAATTTTAATATTCATGGTTTGGTTTAATGCGTTTAACCCGTCCACTGCTATGCCTCTATGGATTGTATTCCGTTTAATAGAAATCAGAAGTATTTTAAAAAAAATATTTGGTATGTTATTAGAAGAAAACAAACAATTAATACACACTTATAAAGGGAATACACACTAGCACGTTTTCTTTTTTATAGAGCGACGGATCATCACTTGTCACAAATAATATTGAATTAAACAAACATTAATGTAAGTATAGTAAATACCTAACTAAACCACCACAATCACTTACTTTGACTTAATAGTAGTTAAGCAGTTAGCTATTTGAACTTAGAATCTAAATACACCAACTTATAAAACTAGTAAACAATCATGGTGCAATCCATCACAAGCCTTAACAAGATGCGGGCTTCATCTCGCTGTAACACAAGCATATAAGATAGATACATCCATACCTCACGATGGCACTGCATATATAGGTTCATACCGCACTCTATATCTATACTAAGGCAAACATATCACAGCACAATATGTCTCTAACACTAGAACGCAAGTTCTATCATATCTCCAAAACTAATTCTAGTATCGCACTTCGCTTTGTACATCGCTATCGATTCGGTAAGCGCCCGAGGCGACGCGCGTAGATCACAGAATCACGCGTATGAAATGTAATAATAATCGACCATCCCGCGGGCTTATCTGTAAACGACTGCAGGCGAAAAGGTTTTAGCTGGGGGCGAAACACCGTGCGTAGCTCGAGGCTCCGCCCCAGGGAACGCCATTGGCTAAAAAGCGGTAGCGGGCCTCGACCGCGCCTCCCTATTGGCTACCCGGTAGCCGCCGGTGGGGGTACCGTGTCGCATCCACCGACAATATTTTGACGTTTTTTTACCGGCGCGGTGGCATTTCTCGTCGCGGCGATTAATTGTAATTCTTTATGGCTATTGTAGGGTTAAGTGAGCAGTTATACGTGACGTTTGTGTTCCATGTTTGAATAGCTCGTTTGTAGTGGATACGTCCGTTGTGTCAGATTTGCGCGGGCGCACCGTTTTGTTCGCTTTTTGCTGCTGTTTGTGGAGGCCCTGTGTCAGCGTGTTTGAATTCGTTGCGCCAAGTTTCTATATTTTTGTTGGTTTTGTTAATACCACCTGTTTACTTTTTGTTTCGTTCAAAAGGTCTTTTTGGTGCAAAGTTTACTTACATCAATATAAAAACTGTTTTGCAAAAGCCTTTTCTTCAAAAACTTGCAAGTTTGGTTTAGAATCACTTTCAATAAAAAAATTCAATGGGTGCATGAAGCCTTTGATAAGAAAAACTGTAATAAAACAATACTCTTTTCAACAACCAACCCAAAAAGCATATCCCAAAACAAGAAACACAACACAAAATATTGATAAGCACGCTGTACAGCAGAGCTACGAGGTCTTGATATACCAGTATAGTGAAAACATAGGAAGGAGGTAGTTATTAATATATTCCGAGCACCTCCTTTCATACATTGGACGCATCTTACTATGTTTATCTTGGAAAAGTGTGGGGAACGGATTTCGGGTTTTCCTGTTGAGGGGCGAACCCCAAAGGGGAGAAGAACCTCTTCTTATGAATACATTGTTACCTAACAATGTAAGGAAGAATAAAATTAGAAAGGGACTTAGTTTGTATAAGGATAATGTATTTGATGTTATGTTTTAATGTAGAAATCTAGCTATAGATACGCTATGTTAGTACCTACCTACGTGTATTATAATTATAACAGAACCTTTAATATGATGACGTAGCTTTGAAATCTGAAAATAGTTTCACTTATAGGTACAACCATAAGGTTGAGAACTATTATCCCAGATTTGCTTCAAACTAAACTTTTCACAACCGTTAGGTCTAGGTCTGAATCATAAGTTGAAACTTTTTAAAAAGATATTTATCCTACTTATTTTTGTGTCCGGCGGAAACAGAACTATCTTGGTGTTTATTGCGTATTTTTGGACATAGTTATAAATCTTATGTATAGTTTTCTTTAAGAAAGCCCTTTGACCTTTTTAACCTTAGATCTTGCTGTTTATTTTACAGCATTAGAAGCTTCCAAAGGCAAGAAAAAGGTAGATTACCTCATCCTAAAATAAGGAAGTAAAAATTTCCAAAAACAACAATATACATAAACTAGCAACACCCCTGACCAAAATTATAATTAAAGTACACAAAAAAAATCAAATGACAGCTGTCAAACCATTGTGTGGTCCAACCTTTTGTGTTGCGGTGGCGACATTGTCAATTTTTCGGGTTTGCCATCGCGAATAATTCAGATAATTTGTGATAATTAATTTCTTGTGGAAACGCACGCCTACCCGTGTGTGTTTAATAACCACCCCGAGGTGTTGGACATTTGGTCGGCGCGGAAATGTTTTCGGAAACTCTCATTATATCGAAAGTTTGCAAAATATGCCCCTTCTGCATGTTACAAAGGATAATGACGCATTTATTTGATATGAATAGCTCATTTATTTAATTAGGTATGTTGTTAATAATAATATGGAGCATTGGAGCTGTTATGAAAAGAAATTATAATTTCAACATCACTGAGAATATTTTCGTAAAGAGATAATATATGTGTTGTATTGTAGATTCCCCATTTACTGTAGTCATGGTAAAACGTTATTATTAATTTGTACACGACGTCATTGTTGTACTTACCTAATTTCTCCCAAACTCGCCAATCAAATATTGACCTTTTCGTGCCTGCACTACAAGAAATACTTCTTCGTTTAGCAGCATTTCTATTATATCTATTAATTTATATCACACATAACACAACACAAGAACTAATTCAGTCCAAATAAAAAAGTTACAATAATAGGAGTCAACGAAACACACCTTTAGGCATTACAGAAGTCTACAAACAAACACAGTGCCACACAAAAGAATTAAAGAAAAAAAAACTAAAAACTTCTGACAAAAAAATGGCCTCACACATTATCAGCTCATTAATGTCTAATTCACCGCGGCGACCCGACCCATGGGTCATTAATTAAAAATTACAAAACTGTCAGTTGAATTTGATAAATTCACATTTTCTTACTTATGTCGTTTTGTTTTAGCCGACCGATCTATTAGTCACGCGCCATCCCGTTAGAAATTTTCGAATTTAGAATTACAATTCTGTAACGGTACTTTTTTGTTGTTCGAATTCGGAAAGTTGGAAATTAAATTAGGAATTAGATTGTCATTTGTAATTTTTTTATAGGTCGCCATTTTTTATCATTAGCGTTTCGTAACGCATTTCTGGATTTATGGCGTGTTAAAAAGTTTTGTTTTTGATGGCTTTGCGCTTTGCTCCTACGTAGATTTAGTTGAGATTAATCAAATGCAGCTTCTAAAATTAACTATATTGAAGGCCATATTATAGCATTTAACAAACTATGCACAAAACATCAAATAAATCTTAAATCGTTAACAATAAATCACATTTTTTACAAACTAAAGTTCAAAACTTCAAATCCTTTTCTGATTAATCATCGATTCAATTTCGATCGGAATGTAGACGATGTTAATACTAGCAACTATCTAAAAATAAACAAAATCAACACTAGATCACTCGTCTGTAATGATTTTGAAGAATTCCTTCAATCTAGTGTATAATTTGGTAAAAATTCGAAATATTCGGAGACCCGTGTCCACTGCAATTACTCGGGTATTCGGGGACGAGACACGCGAGGAGCACCTCTATTACCTACTCGGATATCATGTGATACTCACTATTAGGGCCTTGATACTAATGCTAATGTCATGTAATTGTGATACATTGTAACTAGTCAGGTACATGTTTGGTGCGTTTCTGAGCTGTTAATAACGTCTGCTTCATCAATCGGGTCATTGTTGTCTCAGCAACTATTTTGACCTTTTATAGTGTCTGAGTTTGGTGTTCGCGTTTTCGAAAAATTAGCATTATTTTTGAGTTTAATTTAAGTAGGTATTTAGATCTCTTTCCCTTACATCCTTTTAAAAGTATGTACCTATATTTTGTAAATTTTTTCATGATTGTGATCAAAACATTTAGTGGCATAATTTGGGTATGGATTGCTGATTACAATCTAGCTTTAAGCCCCTTGAAAGCTCTTTAAACATTACGGAATGCAAATAAAGATTATGAATATGAATACTATTGCTTTGTTATTTCGTCTTTCATTATTTCCAATGCTTCATTAATCAATGAAAGGCCATCTTGTTTCGTCATGATGATGTTAAGATTTAACTTGCAATCTTTCCATCTACCAAGGCTAAAACACAAATCATCACCGTCTATGGTATACAAGTTATTATGCTTTGTGACATTTGCTCGTCTCCTGTTGTGAATGGCGTTGGCAGTTCAGGGTCAAGGTGACGCATCATATCGACGTTCTCAGAAAATTACACATGTCTATAATCTATCATTAATGATGAGTGATTTACCTGTATCATCTTTTACATTGATACAAGTCAGGAAAACTCGAGACTGTTCATTGTCTTACAAGATGTAAACGGACCCTTCACGAAGCCCTCTACCAAGCATATCATAGGTACTAAGTAAGTCTACGCAATAATTATTGCCGTGAAACGACCTTTTTTTGGGGTAAAAATCACAATTTACGGTAGCACTAAATGTAACGCACTCAAACATTGTGCCGATGGATGCATTCAATAGTACGGGGATCGTGGAGGTATTATAGTAAAGTTAAAACATTGCAAAAAAAAAAAAAGTGAAAAAGTTGTCCCCCTATACCTACCTATCTCCGTAACTTGAAGGTTCCCACGTATAGTTAAAAACAAAAAAAATATCGCAATGACAGGGAAAACAAATGTATTTCCACTTCGTTAACGGTATTTTTACACCCATTATTAACCTTTCTATTAAAATCTGAATTCTTAGTGGTTTCATAGGTCGACTAGTAGGTCGCTTTTCTTTATTTATCCAGTAACCACAATAAGTAGTGAATTTTGGTAATGTTTGATTTTACATTTAAAGATTTTTAGTTATAATTTCAGCTTAGGTTATACTTAAATTACTTAATAACAACCTTCTAGAACCTAAAAATAGTTATTAAACCTATCCTAAACTCAAAAGGACCTCAAAGGTCAAAAAATCAATAAAAATCCACAAAAACAATAGGAACCTCTTATAATTGAGGTCGGATAAGTCACAAAACGTTTTATAATTGCGCCTCTTTGGACCACACCTGTAATTGAGCTAAACATAGTCATTGGCTGTATTTTATAGCCAAAACAATAAATATATTGTTTGTAGAATCTTCAGTTTTGGTGCACGACATTGCACCTTTCAAATTGTAGAATTCTGTGTTGTTGAATGTTGTTTTCGTTTCAAAATGTTTTGATCACACACAAAAGTTGGTCTAGCAATGTGTAGCATTGTGCAATGTTGCATTGCTCCATACAAATAAATAAAATTGAAGTGTCTGTTTGTAATTTCCAAATAACAGCTTTTTACTGAATCCATATGAAAATATATACGGCACTGATAGACAACATTTTTTTTTTTAATTTTTGGTTGTTTGTTCCAGCTAGTCTCCGAAAAGGTTGGACTTTTGACGGGAATTTTACTGGCAGATAGCTGATATTATAAGAACGTATGTTATTTTAGAACAAGTATTAGGAGTCCGTGCAAAAAAAAAAAAACATAAAATTGTTCACAAAATCCAATTCAAATATTTTTACAATAATTCCACGCGGACGAAGGTCGCGAACAGCTAGTCAAAATAAAAAGTTCACAATATTGTTCTGGATAGATAGTATAAAAGGCCAAATCAACGCTGTTACCGTTATTGTTGGTAGTTAAAAAAAAGGTTTCACTCTGCCATAGACACAATCTAGGGCTAGAGTTAGCAAAACCCGTAACCCGAAGGAAGAAGCTAAAAAAAAAGTTTTTCCAAGGCTAGTTTTCAAGACCATAGACTATATATATAATATGAGAACAAAACAAAGACTTATTCAAACGCCAGTCTGTCTATTAAATTCAATGATAGCCAGAAAGGCAATGATGTCACAAAATGAATAAGACATCGTGCTAGCCAAGCAAACCTAGCTAGAAAATCTTTCGTCTACTTTATCATTAAACAAAAACTTTTCTCTTAGTTCACAACTAGTTTCACAACTTGGGCGGGAATCGAAACAGCTGATACGTCAAGTTTTTTTCTTTTGCCACAGATCAAGCAGTCACTTTTTTTTTTTTACGTAGCTGTGGTGGCCAGTGGTAACGGGGCGGCTACGAGTCCTAGGCCGTGGTTTCGAATTCGGGCAGACGCATTGCTTTATGTAATTTATTTCAGCACCACTGCTCTCAAAACTGTAAAGGAAAAGCATCATGAGGAAACCGCCATTTCCTAGAACCAAAACAATCAAAGACATGTGAAATATACCAACCCGCACTGTGCCTGCTTGGTAGATTACAGCCCACTCTCTCCCATAGAGAAGAGGCCTGTGTCCCAACAGTGGGAACATTATAGCCTGATTATGCTAAGCAGGCAATTTCTAAAATAGTTTTAATACGAACATCAATACAAACTGCCAGATATGAGTCTGATACGAAAGATAAGAATCCTCATAACGCTACAGTCCTGTCATAGATATATTTCCTTTGACAACTGCAACTCAACAGCCACCTTCTTACATTGATCATAAAGTTCACTGTAATTTTGACAGAGTCGTCAGGTTGCTTTTGGTTTGATTCCAATCAAACCAAAAGCAACCTTACAGTAACGAGAATAAATATCACAATGATTTTGACAGTGATGCCAAGTCACAAAACAACAGTGAATGGACTGTAACTTCTGAAACTTTATTAACATATAAATCCACTAACATTTTATTGGAACGGTCCATAATTATGTTGGAAAATTATAATTTTTATGTTATTAAAATTTTATGTATCAAATTAAAGGTTGTGTTGAACTATGTCGGGTCATCGTGTTTATGTAGATTAGTCGACCACGTGGGCTCGCGACATCAGTGAGAGAGCACCCTATACTTAGAGGAACATTATAATGCCGCGTTTTTTGTAAACATAATGAGGTTAGGTTGTGATTTTGGGTGTTAGTGTGTTTCGGCATTATTATGGTGTATTATCGCGTTTGTTTTCTGATTTGGGAGGTTCTGTTACATCTGGGAAGAAGATAGGTAAAGTAGTAGTTCAAAAATGACAATTCAAGGAAAAGAAGAGCTTCATCTGCCTAACCCTTCGAGGATAGCGGGCGAAATTATATCATCATCTGCTGCCTTATCCCAACTATGTTGGGGTCGGCTTCCAGTCTAACCGGATGCAGCTGAATACCAGTATTCTACATGGAGCGACTGCCTATCTGACCTCCACAAGCCAGTTAGTAAACGGGGGTGGGTAATACCATACCCTATCGTAAGACTGTTTGTCAGACTTTCGAGCTACTGACTACCTGTAACGACTGTCAAAGATATACAAATGACAGTCGGGACCAACGGCTTAACGTGCGTGATATGTGTATGTGTAATAGAGCCTAAACACCAAAGCAGCCGACATGACAATTGAACGCATTTTCCTAACAGCTGACGATACTCCACCACGACACCAAATACCGATACCAAAGTATAAACAAGCAACATTGATGACGTCTGCTATTTCACTCGAACCTAGCAAGTAGCACTATTATAACAAGAGCTATTTCTGCATAGCTAAACTAGCACGAGACAAGAACATTAGTGCTAAAACAAGAATAAATAATAAGTACAACACCACTTCAAAACCAACTTTCTCGTACCTTCGAAACATCATGATCACCATATTGTATTTACAAATTACAAAAATTACATCCTATCAATCAAAATTTACTTTTTACTGAAACGATCTGGCCATTTTAGTCTTGAACAACAAAACAATCGACTAACACGAAACTAAATTATTATAATTCGACTAAAGGATCACTTCACTAATCTGATAATCGCCTGATTGACTTTAACCTTTCATATTTTGATTGTAGGTACAAAAAATTTGATGCACGACTGCAGTTGGTACTTATAAGTTTTTTAGCTGAATTTGGTTTGATTTATTTGGTGATAAGATTATAATGCACTAAATTATCTTCTTCCGTTGAGATAATAGCGAAGTATGTAGTTATATATAGATTTTGACACATTTGGACTCAGTATTGCGACAGTTTTAGAGGGTCAAGATTCTTGTCTATGAAAGCTTGAGACACAAACTTTAGAGTCCAGGACACAGGGTACAGGATAATATTGTAAATATAATACGATAAATATTCTAGGAAAGGGTTCGTCCTAATCGCGAAGAATGGGGCAAGACATCATATTCAGATAGGTCTGAACTGAACCCTCATCCAGTCATCCCTCTGGTTCGCTCCCGGTTGCAGATGATGAAAAGGATTCTATGAATTTGCTTACAGATGCTACTAGAAATATGATTCAAAGAAAGAAAGATAGAAATATTAATGGCAGCTGCAACACAAGGAGTTCGTTATGTGATTGGTAAGCCAAGTTACAAAAACATCAAACCACTATAAAAGTTATGAGCCACTGCCTAGTGGTAACGACCACATCTTTCGAACATGGTTCCATTCCAACCTAGGCAGTTAGTTTACTTTGGGTAAATTATTTCATCACCACAACTCTCAAAACGATGAAGAAAACATTATAAGGAAACTAGCTTGTACTAGTACGCATGACGGCCAATCAAGCAATACAAAACCAGTTTATGCGGATCTCTCATTGTATAGGAAATCCATACAAAGCGAGGCCAAGTTATACTGGAAATGTACAGCTCATGTGCCGCCGTGTGTACCAAAGACATTCAAATATTTACGAGCGATAGACGGGACAAGACTAAGAAAATCGTTATCCAATACTTGTTACTACTTAGTAACAAATCGGTCTAACTGATGTCATACGCCCGCTTGTCAGGGCCTGCAGTCTCGACATACATAGCGACAAAAATCGGTCGTTAAGTCATAACGATGTCAAATTTCTTTAATAGATTTTCAACTTTATTTCGAAACCTTAAGGTTGAAAATCTATTAAAGAAATTTGACATCGTTATGACTTAACGACCGATTTTTGTCGCTATCTATGTCGAGATTGCAGCCCAAGGTAGCATTTGTGTGTCAAAATCAAAAATGTTCGGGATCTAAATATTTGTATGAAATTATTTCCAATGTTTGCTCTAGAAGTCTTTTAAATCTAGTAGGTACCAAAAGTTCGAAGACGAGACATCCACTAGAGCCGCGTGGTGGATTACAACCTATTCTGTCTCACAGAGAGGAGGCCTGTGTCCCACAAGTGACAACATTATAGGCATCCAATCCTCATCATAGTCGAGTGCAGTTAGACAATAAGGTGGAACGAAGTTTATAGTGTAGTACTCTTTTCCTCAATTGTTTCTAAAATACCGAATTTTAAGACTAAGATTTCTTTTGTCATTCTTAAAATACTTTTTCACAGATATTGACATAAAAATGTTCAAGAGAAGAAACCCACATTTACGAGTGAGATGACTAAATGTGGGTTTCTTCTCTTGAACATTTTTATGCCATATTCATTCGTAAATATCAGAATCCGACCACTGTAAATTCGTTCCACGTTATGAGTAATTTAAGTCTAATTGAACTCTGCTAACAGCCTAATCATATTATGCTAAACCACAACATGGACGACATTCCATCTCCCCACCATAAGTCACGACCAACACTTGAACCTAAAAAAACCAAGGCAATAAACGTTCAATCTACAAAATACTATAATATATTTACAATTACGTTCCATTTAGAACAATTTAATCCGTCGTGGTAAAGTTTCGGCCCCGGATCGGGACGATTTGGCCCGATCTCTAAGACAATATAATTTGACTGATTGATTGCACCGCCATCTTGGATACTTGGACGCACGCAAGTCCCCAGAATTTAGAATTTCGAAAATTTCAGAGTAATTGTTGTTTAATGTGCGAGAAAAGTGGGTTTAAATGGTTACAAAACAGCAATACTGGTAAGGCTAACTTTTTAATTTCTAAATCAAGAATCTTCTAAATCATCTCATCTAGGTCACCTATTCTACGAAATTCTTAAAAACTTATAATATTTTTTAACAGGGTCACTTCGCTGCTTTAGGTCAATTTAGTGTATTCTATTAAAAATGCATATTCTTGCCATAAAAACACTCATTCCTAATTCAGTAGGCAGCTCTCACAAACCACAGACTTGTAATTCTAAAAAAAAATAACAAAATACAAAATCTCATTTTACAGAATTCGTAATGTTGAAATATGGCCTCAATTTGACCACATTCATCCACAAAAAGTGATTTATTGTGTTCCACGATCACTCATATAAGCTGCGGTCAACATTATCCTCTGATTTATAAGGCCTTTACAATATGGCGAATTTACTACCAAATTCTTCTAATAGAATAATTGGGCCAAATCTGTGTTCCCTGAAAAGAGAGTTTGGTAATATTATGGCAAAATTATAATTTTTATTGTGTGGGTAAAAAAAACCTCACGTAAACTTCTTGCAAAATGCTTGTTGTTATTAATTAACGCTGTTTTTATATTCTCATCATTTTATTTATTTGGGACATTATACAGTGCTTACGGGATATCTTCCGTGATTGAACATTTTTTTGAGCTCCCGATATACCCCTCCCCCTCCTGATCCCTGGTGATACTATGAGTGTGTTTTGCCGTGACTTAGTGTCGAGTTCCAGTAGTGCACGTGGCAAAAGACAAAGTAAGAGGGTAAACAGATTTGTCTACACCTAACAATTTATTTTCCATTCGGGTGGATGGCATTCTCCATCCCGCGATCATTGTGCTTGCAACAGGCAGCGTCGAAATATTGGGAGCTTAAAAAAACGAACAATCACGGAAGATATCTTGTAAGTGACAGTATAAGTTTAGTTTTAAACCGTGAAAGCTTAAAACAATATTTTATTAAACTGTCAGTAATGTGTAATGTGTAGAATAAAAGAAAGAGAGCATCTTAGATGATGTGAAATTAAATTATGACAGTAAAACTTTACTTAAATACAAGGAAAACTATAGGGTTGTGCATCATCTCATCATAGAGCACATTGCGTGGCTTACCCCCAAATCGATTATGGTAATTCGATATTCGAATCGGAACAGGTGCGTCGAACGTAAAGTAACCACGGAGAGTGGTTGGAATGGGTCGGATAATGAATTCATGTTGAAAATTTAATGTGGAGGCAGAATAAGATTATTATTATAATTATTATATATGCTCGAGGATGTTTATGATGAAGCGGAAAACGTACTCTTTCGGAGAATTTCAACTTACCTAACACTAGTTTATAAAATTTATTACACCTTAAGATAATAATTAATGAAACTTTTATCCATAAATCATGAAAAAGAAATGAACGAAGCTTTTAGCATAGTAAATTCACTAATGATAAGGTAATAAGCAATGCGATACAGAAAGTCACCCTATTAAGTAGGCGTTACCTAAGCATGTGGGACGTATCATTTAGTCCACATTAATATCGTAAACCAGTCTTTACAACCCTTTTCTTGCGATACTCATTCAAATGACAATTTTTTTTGAGTCAAAAATACATCATAATAAAATAAAATAACACATCAAAGAACCTAAAATCATTTTAAATCGCGAATCGAATGTGATTTCAAACATCGATGCCCTCCGATTCGCGCCCTCGCATCGCTTGCGTGCCACAAATCGCATCACGCAGAATGTAAGTTTTGAAAGCGTTCGAAAATTCAAAATTCAAATTGAACTGGCAGGTGGCGCGTGCTCTATGCATTTTTTTGCATATGGCAGCGAAAAATTAACAATACTGACGATTTTTGAACGATCAGAAGGGAAATTGTTGTTTTTTTCATATTGTTACATGAGTAATAAAACAGTTTTCTTTTTCAGAATGGCAATTTGTTTTATGATCAAATTCACAACAACCCCGAAGGGTTAGGCAGAGGTGTACCTATTAGTACTCCCACATTTCGCCAGTTATGTTGAAGTCCCATGTAATAGGGGATGAACCTATTGCCATGAACTGAGCACGAATCCAGAATCCGTGGCTGCTACTGAGAAATTCCTGATGAAAAAACTTAATAGCACACACAATACATCACAAATTATTTTTAGTTCACAAAATATGCTACTAATTCTTATTTCAGCTTTTTGTTGCAGGAACACGAAATGTTTTGAGGAAATATTTCCCAGGTACTTTATACTTACAGATTTATGGTACAAGAAATAACAGCTATTCATCTAATAATGTGTTTGTGCCTGATTCGTGTGAAGAAAAAAGAAGTTTTGCCCCCCCCCCCCCCCCCCATAGACATATCATAGACAATAGCTTACCAAAACACATTGATCAGACGACCGGTTAAGTACCTCACCCTATAACTCCTCACAAATTCAGTTACTTTTTTGTACAAAAACACACGTGCATAAAAATTAAAGATGGAATCCATCAAGTACTTAGTTACCGTATCATAGCACTGTACGACTCAGGGTGGCGTACAATACGCCCTCGTAACGCCACGCGGCGCCCATTATCGGCCACGAATAAAAAACAGTGGTCCATTGTGGGCCACGCGTCGACACTCGATACCTCTACTTTATTAATTTTGACAGCTCCTTGCATTAGCTTGTTAGTTCTGGGCGTAATTATCGTGGGTTTTGAATTCACTCGTAGAAAGAAAATATGTTTTTATACTAGAATACACTCCAAAGTTCCATTTCACATCATCCAGAGAGTATAGACATAGACTAAGTAAAATTCTATCAGTGATAACATTACGCCAGTTATCACCGAAGTGTGAGGCAAAGGTAGGACCTAATAGAACACCTGCACATTTCGCCAGCTACGTGTAAGGCCCATGTAGTAGGGGCAATCCTATTGCCATCACCCGGACAAAAACACAGACGGCGTGGCTGCAACTACAAAATTCCTGATAGAAAACCCAATAACACTGCCCAAACTGGGAACCGAATCTACCTCATGCTCAGCAGTCGCACTTGCTACCTCTAGATCAACGAAGCAGCCGACGATAACTATGATGGAAA
Organism: Noctua janthina; assembly: GCA_963576755.1. NCBI lineage: Eukaryota > Metazoa > Arthropoda > Insecta > Lepidoptera > Noctuidae > Noctua > Noctua janthina. The sequence continues at coordinate 8,405,080 of OY755068.1, read as the reverse complement.
AGTCAATAATAGGTATATGGGACTGACATAAACTATCGAAAAGTTTAAATGTCAATCTTGTTGAAAGTCGTTGTCGAAATACGAAACTCTGGATAATTTAGTCACAAACCAATAATACGACGTACCTACCTATGACCTGCGTTGGGGACCAAAAGGGCGCCTTCAAAAGATGGAAAAGTTATAATTATAACCTTTAAAAATATAGGTACCGTAAGTAGTTATAATTTTTCATACACGGTAACAATAAAAATCTCATTATAAAATAATTATTCTTTGCAATGTCTTTAAAGTGTTCTGTAAAGTTCTTGAACAGAATAATTTAATATTTTACCGGTAAACATCCTAGATACAACTGCTGATAAGTTAATTGAAATCGCTTCAGGACTTACCTACACTCATCGACAAAATAAAAACGTCTATAAAGGTCGCATTACGCTAAAGCATCGCTAAAATAGGCGGTAGATAATATTCAAGCTAGGTGTCAATATAGTTGGCAAAAGACCCAGCAAATATTTCGACAGAAAAAAAAATTGATTAGGTGGAGTCTATGGAGTTTTACATGGTGTTACTGATTTAGGTTGTATGTTTCAGCATTCTACTGTTAAACCTCGTAGGAACATGACACTACTAGGGAAAATAACAAGACTGCATCCGACTTTGATTCCCTGTCTATCAATAAAAATAAACATATTTCCTAATCAGTCAACCTGTACTAACAAGGTGTGCAAAGGCAAAGGCTTCATGTTGCGAGGCTAAACCCCTACAAATAAAAAAAAAAACATATTTCCTTTATCAGCCAGCCTTTTTCTAAACAAAAGCATTCTATTTCCAAACCTTATCTGCATGCCACAAGCCAACTATGATTCCCTGTCAATCAATAAAAAAAAACATATTTCCCTAATCAGCCAGCCTCTTTGAAACAAAAGCTAACTCGTAGGTGCGCAAAGACAAAGGCTGCATATCGCGGGGCGCTTGCTCCCCGCGGTGCGCCCGCTGCGCGCATGCTCCCGCGCACGACACCCGCCGACGCCCGCGCACGTTGCAAGCACACGGCTCTAATTGATTGACGAATGGATTGGTGAAGGAGTTAAGGAAATGTATTTGGTTTGAGGAATGACGAATTTTGTCAATGGGAACAACTGCTTTGATTGGATGGCAGTGATGGTGTGATAAGCATCAGCCGACCGCGTTAGCATAGGAACTATTAATTGACGGATGAATTGATGACGGAAAGGTGTGATTTTGTCAACGACGCCCGCGCAATGATGCATACATCATTCAAGAATGATTTCGTCAACAGGAAGGTTTTATTTGGTTGGACGGCAGAGATGATGAGAAGTATGGAAGAAGAAGACATGCTGTACCGACCCCAAATAAATCGAAATAAGGGTAGGGGAACAATGATAGATGCTGTGATCACAATTGCTGGTGTAGAGGTCTTTCACTTTAGAACTTTTGCTTAAAATCACGTATCCATGCTGTTCTGGGACTAATTTATATCCAAAATCAAGGAAGTTAGGAAGACAGCTGTTCCAAAAACAGAAAACTAGCAAAGTATTTGTTTGAAAACTACACCTAAAGAAAACAAGTGAAAAACAATTGTTTGGAAAACAGAAATACATGAACGATGAACGCATGACGAGGGTTTATAACACATTGCCCTCGTCACTAAAAGCATAGTAACTTCAGTAAACTGTAACAAAAAAGCAAACAGGGTACTTCTTAAGTTAAATAAAACTCCCAAAATGAAACATTAAAACCGAAACTACCTACAGTAACCACAATATTGTTCAGTGCTACGGACTTTATCGTATCAACCATTGTTTTCTCATAAACCAACTTCCAAACGAATCTTACATTTTCATCTACACTTAAAACATTATTATTACGTCTCAAATAAATCGTTGGATATGACACAAGGGGTACCAAATAGGCGCTTTACAGGGCCCACTCAGCTATCCCGTCATTACTCATATTAGATTTGTGGGTCCCCGATAAAAAACCCAGATAGGGTGATTATAGTCGGGCCTTGGTATAATTTTGGGGTCTGTGACGGTGATACCCTTTTGTTATTTTTTGCTAGTTTATTAAAAGAATAGTTCTTTTTTGTGTTGTTGTTGTTGTTGTTGTTTAGATTTTGTGGCGCAGTGGTGATTGATTTTTGTGACTTACTTTCTTTTAACATTTTAGCTTCGATTTTTTCAAGTAGGTAGTCTTGATTTTCACCATATACAGTGCTTATCGCTCATCGCTGCGCTACTGAATGTTTGTGACATTTAAAATATTAATATTATTAATTGAATCTTTAATGAAAAATGATGTCTTACGTCCCAGGTGTTGTTTGAATCTGACTTCCTTCAACTGATAACAAGTTGCTTTAGTAAAACTACAGAACGCTATCTGCTACGATCCTTACACATACTTCTAATTATTGAACTAAAGAAGAAAAATAATATTATATGGCGGAACTACGTCACAAAGATATATAACATTAAAATTGATCATAATTAATTTTAATAATTAACAAGATGCAACTCTAGACCACTAAACCAAAGGTGCAAAAATATACCCAAAAAAAACCAAAACAATAATTTAAACGAGCAACACTACACATCTCACCTACATACAGAACAAAGACAAAACAGACCCATCAAACAATATCCGAGGCCAAAAAAAGGAGCTCATCATGCTTTAAAAAAAAAAGTAAAAAAAAGAGTCTTTTCATGAGCGCAGTCCGGTGAAATTGTGTATGGGCGGCGTGGCGGCGTGGCGGGTCATTCATCGTGACAGCCCGCGGCTCTGGTACCTACTGGCCGTACCTACACTATTGCACGTGTAGAGGGGCCACGGCAACGAGGTAGGATGGGACTGATTTTAACAAATATAACTTGACAAAAATGGAGATTATAAAACCCGTTCGATACACAATAGTGCGATGCAGTTCAAAATCTGACCCACTTATTGGAATGTCCTTAGTGGTGTGTCTAGGGCTAACAATACGGTATGCCCATAGGGCAAGCAGACTTTACAAAAACCCTAACGTCATGAAGAGTAGTAGGTAATAAGGCAAGCCAAGTTTTTAGGCTTTTATGAAAGTATTGTCACTTACTGTCTTGAGTGTAGACAACTGCACTTTTGAGGATGTAATGAACGCCATTACGTCAATGACGCTCGTTTTTGGCCTGGTTACTTACTGGGCCGAAAGGGTTTAAATAGTATCATCGACACGAAAAGAAGATGTATTAAGTAGTAGACCCTTTTTCGAAAGGATCCTTTTTGTACCACCAAACGTCGAATAAATGATTTGGTGGAGGAATTTCAGCTTGGTCTCTGGGATGGCAATAGACTGTGATGCTTCTGGTATTGCAGATTTGCAGATGTTGGTAACTGTTAAAAGCCCTACTTGTACCACAGACCAGACTATTTTCAAAATGAGACTAAAAACCTGGCAGTGCAGGCAAACAATTTCTTGCTGACATTGATATTTTTCAAGAATATACCACAATTAAAACTAGACCAGAAAGTCCTCAATCCACTGAACTCATTGCCACCCTACACCCAGCTATTACCTTTCTCAGTACAAGTAGAATATAAACTGTATCTGTGCTATTTACTTAAATATATAATCGGTGGACTATTGTGAAATTACCCGGAGTACATTATGTACTATGCTGTCGTAAATAGACCACCGGCGTGTCTAACTAATGACTACGACAGAAGGAGATATAATGGCTCTAAACGGTCTGCACAAAGTGTCTGGCATTGCAGGATACTAATTCAGAATGGGTTTAGTTTGACACCATTTGTCTTTTGCTATTGTAAGTGATGCAGCTTTGAACAGCTAAGGTAAAATACAGGGTGGACGGGACACCGTGTCACCGGCGCTAAAACGGTTACCATGTATATAGTACATCATTCGAAACCTTCATCTACGCCCTATTAGTAACTTTTGTCGGTTATTTAACAAACAAACAGCTGTTTCCCACAAAACTGCAAAAAAAACACGGTTATAATGTGCTGTTTAAAAAAAAAACCGATGAAACATTTCTATGTTGAGATACATAAAGGGTGTAAATAGACCCTTAACATAGCCGAAAGGCACTTGTTCTCCCCGTCACTGCGATCATTTTTTTGTTCTAGACCATACCTGGGAACCTTCTAGTTACGGAGATATTGGGGGTCAAAGTTCCAACTTTTTCACAAGTTTTTTTTTTTAATTCAATTTTTAATGTAATATTTTTACTTTACACACCTCCACGACCCCCGTACTATTCAATCCATCCATCAGCACAATGTTTTGAGTGCTTTCCATCGAGTTCTACCGTAAAACGTGATTTTTTAACACCTAAAAAAAGTCGTTTCCCAGCAATAATTTTTGCGTAAAGTTACTTAGTTTGATGTACAGAATGCTTGGTTGACGGATATGTGAAGGTCTGTTTACACTCTGTATTTGTTCAAAATGAAATCGGTAAGTAGGACTATACTTAACCGTTTTAGCTTCGGTGTCCCTCCCACCTTCTATTATAATCGATATCTTCATAACAATGTCTATATGTACTTTTCTAACTGGTATCCCGAGTTCCCCTTTAAACCAAGAAAGTATTTCGAGTGAGAGTATAAACGGCTTGGTCTATCAACCCATTGGCCAGCTAATTACTCGATGCCAAAAGTGGTGGATCTAGACAAAGTGACATTCGTAAAATTAAGTTATAGAATCAGGCGTTATTTTGCGGAGATCCATGGCTTTAAATAAGAAAATATTGAAAAGCAATAATAATAATTAGCATGACATGCACCCATTACACATTTATTATTGCTTTTCCTGCATGAGCATATTTTTGAGGGCTCGTGTTGCATCTTGCATCCCGGTCTGGCTCTTTTTCGAGGAATTAAAACTACATATTTTGTATAACATTTAATTCGTAAAATCTAGAAACAGATTACTTTATACATAGGTTCGTAATATTCGTATGTACGTTTTACGAAATCATTGGTCTGTTAAAACATTTTTTTTAAACTACCCAAGAAGTAAACCAATGTAACCAGTATATTTATAGTATTTGATATATATATTTATAGTATTTTATATATTCTTGTAGTTAATCTTAGTATTATTTAAAATTATTTTCAGATATACACCTACCACTGCTTGTCTCTGCATCACCCAAAGGTTGACTGGTAGAAAATGCCTATGGCATTAAGTCCGCCTCTGTACTTTTGTGCTTGAAGTGTTAAATAAATAAACTCTAATAGTTTATTATTTTTTGTTTGCAATTGTTCTTGATTTTCCTTAGCTTGGCATGTCTTCGTGAAATTACTGCATCCTATCAATATCAACCTATACGTCACATCACAAGTAATAGTTACACCAGTTTAGTTCACTTATAGTAACAAGTTCTAAGCAGACGAACAATGTTCCAAGTGATGTGCCACACCTGCTGAAGAATACGGCCTATTGAATGGCAGCCTCGTTGCAGTACAATACGTAATTATTGGCCTATTGTGGACTAGTGATGTGTTTATTATGTAGCTAGAGCAATAAATCAGATGTAGACGTGTTGTGAAAGATATATCGTTATTTAGTCATTTCGTAATTTGTCTTGTTTTTGGTTTTATCTTCAGCCACGTAGTTTTGGGGAACACGGAATCAGACTTTTTTGCATATAGACTTGAACAATAATAGATCTTAGTTACTTTAAAACTAACACGTGACCATTGCACCTAATGTTTGGTTTCTAGCAGCTGATCATCATCTGCCTAGCCTTTTCCCAACTATGTTGGGGTCGGCTTCCAGTCCAACCGGACGCAGCTGAATACCAGTATTTTACATGGAGCGACTGACTATCTGACCTCCACAACCTAGTTAATACTGGGTAATACGATACCCCTTGGAAAGACTGGTTGTCAGACTTTTCGGGCCACTGACTACCTAACGACTGTCAAAGATCTACAAATGACACCCGGGACCAACGGCTTAACGTGCTTTCCGAGGCACGGAGGAAACTCGGTAAGTAATGGGTGGTCACCCATCCACAGACCAACCTAGGCAAGCACGGCTTAACCTAAAGATCGACCCGAGCGGCTGTTATTATTTAGCTACGAGCTCCTTCTAGCAGCTGATATTTTTGGTTTTTTGATTATTTCAAATGTAAATAACTACTATACGGGGTGGAAGGGCCGACATGAAAACGGTTACCACGTATTCAGTACATCGTTCTGAGCCCCCCACTACATTGAAACTTTTCATCGGTTATTAAAAAAAAACCAGCTATTCCATACATTTTGACCGTGTAGGGTAAGTATTGCACTTTTGTAGGAAACAGCATTTTTTTTTTATTAACCGATGAATACATTCTATGGGGCTCAGAACGATCTACTGAATCCGTAGTAAACGTTTTCGTGTTGGTGTCGCTTCCACCCCGAATATCGTGTTTTGGCTCAGCTAGGAATCTTATTCAACGAGATGCTCCAGGAATTTAAGTATTCTATCAGACACAGTAAAAACAACCTTCACTTGTAGCCAGCACCTTTTATAGATTTGTCATAGGCCAAGGTCCCTATCTGTAGGGGTGTACCAACTACCATAGTGCTTGACTAAAAAAAACTTACTTATTATCTATGAACACTACACTATACTGACTATGGACAGGTTAAATCTGTCTAGCTCTAGAGTATGATCTTATAACATGAGATCATGAACAGAATCGAAACAATGTAGTCATGTTCTTTTTCTTCAGAATTACTTATCTGTCGACGTCACGACTTTTTCTGAGAACATAATAACAGCTTAATAGCGAAAGGTGTGTGCCAAAGGTATACTTCTGATTAATACTTCGAGGAAATACAGGGTGACAGGGAAACTCGACCTATTCCTTGAAAGGGATTCTAGAGGTGGTAGCAGGGACTCTTTGAAAGAGATACCGTGGCCCTGGAACACGAAGGGCAAAGAAGGAACATGGATGGGTTTTAGTCAGTACAAGTCTGACACTCCCTTCCTTCCCGCCCAGAGTGGGGAGGGGGGGGGGGTTGGCTTTGATGATTTCCCATCCGAAAAAAAAGGGGTCAAAACTGGATGTTTACCGAACTGTGCCCGTTCTTCGATTTCAATGACTTGTTATCAAAAACAATTCATCATCATCATCATCATATCAGCCCGGAATCACCCACTGCTGGGTACAGGCCTCCCCTTTTTTCTGCCACACTTCCCGGTCCTGTGCGTCCCTTATCAAGTTGTCTCCCCTACTTTGACGATATCGTCAACCCAACGAGCTTTAGGACGGTCCTGATTTCAATTTCAAACCAGGCCTGTCCTAAAGGACGGCCTTGATTTCTTTGGCCAAACCTCTGCCACCACTCGGTCAAAGTTATCAAAAACAATTAATTATGAAAATACTACCCTACTTAAAAAAAAAAAATGTTACTATTTTTTTTCATTGAGTGTATAGACGTGATGTTTTATTATGTTATATTAACAGCCAGTTAGAAGTTTTCCTCACAAATGAGCCCATGTAAAGGCGTCGGACGTTTACACCGCGGAGACTCGGCGTAGCGGGAGCTACGCAGCGGTTTAGAGGCAGTTGGCGTTATTCCGACGTATGCCTGCGTTGCGCGTAGCAACTGCTACTACCTGAGAGATATTTCTCGACGGTATGTAAAGCCAAGTTAGAGGCCCATGGGCGGAATATAAACTCTGACACCAGGTTAGGGACTAACCACACGATAAAGAAGAACTGCTACGCAGCCACGTAGTAGCAACGTAGGCGTTAGTCGGACGATTCTACAGCTTGCCTTAGACAACGTTTTTAGGCTTCCTTACCCGAAGGGTAACCAACGAGACCCTATTAGCCTCCGCTGTCCGTTGTCCGTCTGTCTGTCAGCGGGTTGTGTCTCATGATCCGTAATAGGTAGACAGTTGAAATTTTCACAGAATGTGTATTTCTCTTGCCGCTATAACAACAAAATAATAAAAATAAATCTAAAATTAAAGGAGGTTCGCCTACTACGATAGTACGGAACCCTTCATGCGCGAGTTCGACTGGCACTTGGCTGGTTTCTCAGACATTTGACTAAAGCTTCGCTGGACGAACGTTCAAGAGATGAAAGTTTTAACCTCCAAAGCAGAAATGATCTCAAGATGTTCCAAGACTCCATAACGTTCACCTTGACTAAAAAACCGAATGATTTTCAGAGCAGCAAGTATAACGTGTGGTGCGTACGGACGCGGGCGCTCCGTGATGCCTGCGGGCGCTCCGCTTGCGTTCTGCCACTTCGGTAACTGTATGCCACGGGCGGGCATAGAGTGGGGCGCAGGTGGGAGAGTCTGCTGAAGAAAAGTTTGTAGCTGGCCATTTATTTTCGTGTCTTTTTGTTGTACTAACCCTGCCCCAGTTGATCTTGTCACAAGCTCGACATCTGAGTGTGGAGTTAGATCCCCAGGTCGGGCAGTGTTATGGAGCTTTTTATTGAGAATTTCTCTGTAGCAGCACAGCAATCGTTCCCCTTGCTAGGGGACCAGCCGACTTAGGCAGAATTACAGTGGCGTGCCTAGGGGGCAGCAATCCCACAAGGCAGGCAGACTGTTCAGAAGCCCTAACATCATGAAGAGTAGTAAGTTATAAGGGCAAGTCGAGGTTTTAGGGTTATATGAAAGTACCGCTGCTAGGCAGAAACTGAACGCCTCCTCCAACGATCGTTGGATATTCCTTTAGCTTCGATCCGCCCCAAGTAAAATGGACAAGGACAAGAAGATAGGCAGAATCTACAGAATGTCACCTAAAACGATCCTTAAGGACTACCGCGCTCACTGACGGTCGACTACTTTCAACCTTATTATTCAGGGCATAAGGGTCAAAAGTGGTCGTCCGTTAGTGAACTCGGCAGACCTATTCCTATTCCTTCGTCCACGTTCAATCAAACCTGATCGTCTTTTAGTCTAAATCCTTAATCTTTGCCCAGAGCTCGCTTCACTAAGACAAATACTTTACTAGTGCTCAATATTTCAAAACCCTTATCCCAACGCAATAGAGTTCAAATTCGTGTATTGTCTCGATAGTATTATTGCTGTTAAGTGCTATAGGCGTGATTTGAATGGCAGGTGCACGATGAACGCATGTATCTGTGCGAAATGTCTTTATGTATTATAGTATATAGGTAGGTGAATTATATGTAGTGGCAATAACGTGTTCTGGAGTCATTTGTAGAAAGCTTAAGAGAATATGAAATCATTTTGAAACAAGTGGGGAAGCTTTGTCATTTCAGGCGAGGCTGAATTCGCGTGAATTCAGTGATATGGAGCCGAGAACAACAGTAAAAATGCCCACGTGAATCAAGCGACGTTTTTCAATACGAAAAAACAAAAAAAAGAAAGATTAGTATTTTTGAAATTAATCATTATGATTTAATTAGATTTTTTAGAAAACTAAAAAGACAGAAACGTAGAAGAAGAAAAGAGGTCACTAACGTTTCTTACTTACAGTTACTGTTGCAGTGTCTTTCTAAACATACACTAACACTAGAATTTTGTCGAACATTCGCTCATCATATTCATACAAACTCTAAAAGCAATTTAGTTATAGCTACAGGCCAATTTGTCATACATTTCCCGCTATATTATCGCATTTATTTTAATTTATTCACCCTTCAGTGTCACCCGAAACGAAACTTTATAAACAGTCGCTTAAAACACGACATGATAAAGAACTCATTTACACGCTGAGTTAACCGCGAAATGGAACGTAAAAAGTTTACAAAAACCTATGTTTACAAAGTTAAAGTTACAGTTCCAAAATTGATTGACATTGAATTTTGCTCTTTAGAGCACTAAATATAAAAACCCCATTGCATTATTTTCGTGGTCAATCTAATGTGGTAATATCTATAAAACATGGGCAATTTGAACAAATGTCGTCCGAGGCTGAATGTAATTGAGCTGTCAGATTTTGGAGGGAAACAATCGTTTTGAATTCCGAATTATAATTAGAATTGTGGTCTGCGCTGTGGTCACGCTTTTTATCATTTAGTATCACGTGCAAAGGTCTTTATATTAAATTTTATAGACTTTCTCTCCATCTTCTGGAGTTCTGGGATTTAATATCCATCCTGCACAGGCGCGCTACTTTTTAGCAGAACCAATATGAAAAGAAGATGTTTATTCTCGAATACATTTAAAAGTTTTACAGGCATAGTTTTCTTGCTAAAGTTTGTGCGTAGTTTTTCACAAGATTTCTAGCTTGATTTCGTGCTAAAAGTCAAAAAACTATCTAAAGTTAAACGGAACATTGGCTCGGATAAAAATATCAACCTTAGAGGAGCAATTCAATCAGATTTGCAAATATATATGAATATAGCATGATATATCGAATCCTGATAATCGCTTTACCTTGAATTTTGACACACAAGTGCCGTAAAAGAGCAAAGTTCACTATTTTTTAACAAAACCAACAAAAAATCCTCAATTAAAATAGTCTGGTAGTAACAAGAACGTGGCATTTAATATAAGATGATAAATGTTTAGAATATTAATTCTGCGTTTGTAATGAAGCTATCTTTGACGCACCCCACCCGAGGGTCCAACTCATTTCGCGCCCAATTTGAGGTCGATTAAAAACAAATTTCTATCAGAGTGCATTCAGCTTTTTAAATAGTGGTGTGACTAATGTGAAATGTCGATTGCGGATATTTTTTAAAAAGGTTTATGCGTTTTGAAGGAAAATTAAACTGTAGTTTAATTTAATGTGAAATCAGAATGGAAAGTAACTTTTGTCAGAGTAATAAAATTTAAATCATATTCGCAAGTTTTCTGAAGTTTAATTGCGGTCTAAACTTCGCTTACCATATTTCTGAAATAATAATAATCAAGTTTCACAGTATTTTAAATATTTGTGCGGTCCCGAACCTCAGTTTTATCGATAACTAGTCCTGTGACTTGTCCCTACTTTTCCCCTACCGCTCACTTGTGTCCCTGCACATATTGAGCACTCGCCTTTGATCTCCGCTAGAACTGTCATCGTCCAAACACCACAGACAATCACGCTCCGTTACTTTATTAACACGGTGGTGACTTTCTGCGTTTTTAGCAGCCATTAAGCGGCTATCTATATAAGACGGAGGCATGTGGGAAAACAACCAAATAAGTGAACAGACGATCTTATTAAAGTGGCCGGAAGAAACTGGACAGTCGTAGTACAAAACCGCCAAAAGTGGTGAGATTTTAAAGAAACTCAGCATTGGGTGGCCAAAGGTTGAAGAAGAGAGAGAGATGAGAGAGAAGCGGCTATCTACGAGCATATTAATTTATTTTCCCTCGCTTTCTCATTGCTGTAGTGGTCGCGAGCGCTATAATGAGCTTTAGGGCCTGATTTTGATCCCCGGGCTAAAAGATATTGAGCTTCTCCGTCAGAAATTTCTCAATAGCTGCCCGTAGACTGGATTTCCGCCCGGTAATCGCAATAAACTTCGTCTCCTACTACACGGGACTTTAAAATACCTGGCAAAGTCTGGGTGTACAGATACTTTTGCGAGACGCTAACTTATGTGATTTATCACAATCCAATTCATAAGAAGCTTGAATCGTACTCGACTTTTTCGGTGATGATATTTCAAAGTTTGTTCAATCGTGTTATGAATCAATTTTATTGTCAACACACTCGCAGTATGAGCTACAGCCCTCTCCCCCGTTTGCATCAATGAACATATTGGACTCGCGCCTTTGATCTCGCACTAGTGCTGTCATCGTCCAAACACGGCAGGGACAAACATACCAGCTATTAACACAACAAAGTGGTGACTTTTTGAAATTGGTTCTTTTGGACCTTGTGAACGTTTTTTTTTTATTCTACGAACTTTTCAACTTAGCTCTTTAACGTTTAGAAATCACTGTGAATAAATACTGTGTATGTTTAAAAAATACCAATAGGAAAATTAAGTTACTGTTGCGTAGTCGCAACAGTAACTTAATTTTGAAAATAATTAAGAAACTATCAATAAAAACAATTAAGTATATTTTAAAATAATGAGTGACAATCTTTGTAAAGAACCAAATAAATTAATTCGTGTCCTTTTTCACTCTTAAAGCAATAAACCTTAATAAAAACTTAGTTGAGCAACTAAAATGCCGAAGAGTTTCCGCGTAATAATCACTTACTCAAGAGCGCAGCCTCATCATTAGGCCCTCACAGAAACAATACGATCCCTACAATTGACATCGATCCAGAGCACTGATGAGGAGCGTATCACGAACTCGTGCTCCCAGTTCACACGTCACATCGCCAACACATGCAGCACACATCAAGCCTTCTCTAATTACAAACCCTAAGGCTAAACCCAGTAAAAAACTCACGAATATGACGAAAAAATCTCACGATTGAAACAATCCTTACCGTTTATGGCGGGAATTTTACGAAACGTCAAATTAAAACTTCGAATTTGGAATTTTTCCGTTGCGTTCGCGAAGTTGGTTGTATTTAGTGCGGCCCTTGGGGTAGTCGTGTGGCTAGATCATGACCGCCGGGGGGACACCGCAATGGGGCACAATTAGGTTGCTGCAGTTGGCAGCACCCACTCATCTCGGTAATGTTGTATGCCTGCTGTGTGTAATTTCTGAAAATGTACCGTGCAGGTTGTTTATATTGTTACTACATTTAATTTTATTGAGTAAAAATGGTATGTTAAGCCTATATATCTTCAGAAAAATAGATTCTTGGTTTGTTTAAGAGTCACATAACCTAGGTGATGTTAAGTAAAACAACACGAATGTAGCATGGAAAAATGACGACGCCATTATTAATTAGGTACTTTAAAAAAACAGGCCTATTAACATTTCATTTATACAAAAAGAAATAAATGAATTTACTTAGAAATTAGAAAGCACTTACGTGCAATATCACAGTCCCGCTTCTCAACCGCCCCTAGCTATCACATCCTCACAGGTGACAACTTCAAAAGTAACAACTCACTGTCCTTAGTACAGAAGTTTCAGTTTATTTTCGCTAAGCACGTTCATTCGTACGGTTACTGGCGCAACTTCAAACAGTTTGCAGTAAACGGAGCACAACTGTCTCGGGGAAGATGCACCTGTTTGGAACTGTGGTCGTGCCATAGAAGAAGTTGGAATTGGATAGGTTAGAGATTCCAAACATTTCAATTTTTTTGGTTTTTATTTGTTGGATAGAGATAGATATGCTGCAAAATATCTATTTTCTTCTTTACGTGTCGATTACACTCAAAGGACCATTGGCAATTTTCTATGAAACCTGGGCGTTAGACTTTATAATGACGACTTGCGGCTTGCCGGAGAACAGAAATAGAGCCATTTGAAATATAGCACCATTTTAGATACCTACATATTTGTCCAAATATTTGACAAGAGAGAGAATTAACAAGGGGTTCCGTTACACAGCCTTAACAGTCCTTAACCGATTCTAGGACTTCAGCTTCACCGGCGTAGCTCGGATTAATTACTGTGTGTTTAGCTTTAGCAAACTGATTTCAACATGATCTACGTTAAAAAACAATTAGCGGTTCTAGTCAAGACTTATAGAAAATACAGCAAATTGTAACATTTTCAATTAGCGGTACCTAATTATTTATCGGTCTCTGGCGAATTTGGTACTTATCGCAATGGTATGAATTGAAGGGCCAAAGCCATATTCATATAGCAATCTAAATTAATAAAAATGGCTACGGTTTAAGCGGTTTCAGTGGCGTCGTTCAATTCCTGTAACGTGCAGACACAGGACCCGCCGGACACGATATTATAATGGTATTAACCAGTTTATAAGTTAACTCTAGTGCGCGCTTTGTCTTATACATAAACCAGTACATACGTACCTACATACTACATAGAAAGGTGTGCGTCTCGCGAGGCGTGGCTAGCTTCCTCGCGGCAAGGCACTACACCCAGTGGTTACGGCGATATAACTGCCTCGCAATGTAGCCTACATATTAGCTATTATCGGATTATGCTCGTTGGAATTTGACAGCTGAATAGATACTGTGAAAGGTAATTTTTACTCTTCTTGGTAATTTTTACAAGATATGTGTCCGAGAAACTTTCATGCCCTATTTGAAGGCCTGTATGGGTAATAAAAAAAAATATATTTGTAATGTGTTTTTTTTAGTTGTAATCTTCAAAAACCTATCGTAATCGATTATGGTGGTATGGACATGTGACGAATGTAGTGAGGAAAACGTTGAGTGTGAATGTAGATGGCTATAAGAGTAGAGGAAGATCAAAAAAACGATGGATGACTGTATGAAGGGTGATATGGCAAGAAAGGAGGTGACTGCTGAGATGACCAGTAATAGAGAAGTATGGAAGAAGAAGACATGCTGCGCCGAACACAAATGAATTGGGATAAGGGCAAGAGAATGATGATGATGACATGTGTTTTTAAACGGAAGTTATTAAAACTAAATAATAATGGCTTAATGTAGCCGTAGGGCAGATAGGTCATAGCTTTTTCACAGCTCAAAATCTTACTTAATAGTGCTCTTCATGATGTTTGTTCAAGGTAGGGTTAGATTATGTCATCTCCTTGTCAAGTAGACTAGACTTTTAATAACATGTCATTACATAATCACAATATTTTATCGTCACTCTAATCTACCATTAATTGAGGATAAATAAACGATAATTTAAATAATAAATAATAGTTGAACGGAACTTCGTGACCATAATATTGCGATATGTCATATAACCAACAATATTATTATTTTATATCGACGAAAACCCATTATTAGGTACGACAAACTTAAACATGAATTTCTACAAACCCTTATTTACTGGATGTTAAGATTGGTTATCGCCTGAAATAGTGGTAGAATGTTAAGTAGTGATTATGTACCAAAGAGGTTTTGTTAGTTTATCGGATAAATAATAGCAACTGAGCAAGGCATTATTGCAGTGTTCCTTTGCTGTGTAATTTTCCTATTTAAGGGGTTGTAATTAAACCACTGTTGTTTCAAATAAATTAGATATGGCTGTCTCGTTAGTCTAGCGATCGCAAGCGCGACTACTGAGCATGAGCATGAGTCCTGGCTTCGATTCCCAGGTCGGGAAAAGTGTTATTGGGTTTTTCCATCAGGAATTTAATGACAATAGGCTCGCCCCCTATTACACGGGTGTACTAGGTAATAGGCACACCTCTGTTTAAGCCTTCAGGGATTACAGGCGTAACGTTAAGTTATGTTAGATATGGTTAAGGCCAGTTGCGTCTGAAAGATTGCAATGAAATGCTTGTTATTATTCACTGAATAAAAGCACACTGTTGGGTTAAAAATGTAAGTAATACGCAATAATTGGGCGTCCATTTAGCTGTCGCTTACTGTCAGTGGAAACAAGCATTAGGCTTTATTTAAGGCTCGGTTCAAGTTTATACGATTTTCTAATTTACCACCAGAATTTAGAGTTCAAACTTCATAATAATTAAGGAGTCAAGTTTTGATCCCCTTAATAATTATCACAAACTTTAGTGTTTTGAATTAAAACTCTAATATTTAAACAATGAGAAAGTTTGGTTCTGTACTTCCCGTAGCAGAGGTAGGTAAATTACAAAGTTTTCGTACAAAGACGGATTTAAGTAGTTACTTTGAAATTAAACTTATTTTTAGCCTAATTTCAAAGTAACTACTTAAATCCGTCAAGACATTACTAAAATTTGAGAGAACAGATATTTCAATTATTATTTTACTTTGGCCATAAGAGCGTTTACGACTCACGGCATATCATACAAAATTGCAAGTCTTTTTTTTTCGAAACGAATGAACTGATTTTAATGAAACTTCATACGCTTTAGCAAAATACATAGCTCTAAAAAGTAATCAGACAACATTTTCGAAAAATAGTGTTACAGCTAGCTAAATTAGACCAATTTTAACTTATCCATAGAAACAGATATTTCCAATTATTTTTTTTTTTAAGACATTTCGAAAATGTTCTCTGAAAACTTTTTAAACCTACTCGTATGTATCCTGCTTATTTGTATGAAGTTTCATTAAATCGGTTCAGTCATTAAAAAAAGGACTTGAAAGTTTGTATGAAATACCGTAAGTCGTAAACGCGCGATCTTAATACGAGGGCGGGTCAATAAGTCCGTGACTTTTTGAATTTCTGACATCTTTACTGAAACAGCAACACTGCTCCTGTCAACAGGCATCTGTCAGTTGACTCCTGTCAAAATTTAAACTTGCTGCGTCAGTTAGTTTGTGTTTGACAGCTATTTTTATCAGACTACTCACTAATTTGAGGAGAAAATGGAAAAAAGTGAATTTCGTGTGCTTATTAAGCATTATTTCTTGCGAAAAAAAACCATTACCGAGACCAAGGCTAAGCTTGATAAATACTATGGGGACTCTGCACCATCGATTTCAATGGTAAAAAAGTGGTTTACTGAATTTCGTTGTGGCCGTACAAGCACTGAAGATGCCGAACGTCCTGGACGCCCAGTTGAGGTCTCTACACCCGAAACAATCGAAAAAATTCACGATATGGTGTTGACCGACCGAAGATTGAAAGTGCGAGAGATTGTGGAAGCCGTAGGGATCTCGCATGGCTCAGTGGTTTCAATTTTGAATGATCACTTGGGCATGAGAAAGCTTTCCGCAAGATGGGTGCCGCGTTTGCTCACAGTCGACCACAAACGCAATCGTGTAACAACTTCACAGGAAGCTTTGGCGTTGTTTAATCGCAATATGGAGGAGTTTTTGCGCCGTTTTGTAACCGTGGACGAAACATGGATCCATCACAACACACCAGAAACCAAACAACAGTCAAAACAGTGGGTTTCTAAGGGTGAATCGGCGCCAAAGAAGGCCAAGATGGGTTTGTCAGCCAATAAAGTTATGGCGACTGTTTTTTGGGATGCACGCGGGATAATCCACATTGACTACCTTCAAAAGGGAAGAACAATCAATGGGGAATATTATGCCAACTTATTGGACCGATTCAATGACGATTTGAAAAAAAACCGACCTCATTTGGCCAAGAAAAAAGTTCTTTTCCACCAAGACAATGCAAGGGTGCACCCATGTGCAGTTGCCATGGCAAAAATCCATGAATTGGGCTATGAATTGCTCCCTCATCCGCCCTATTCTCCAGATTTGGCTCCGAGCGACTACTTCTTGTTCCCAAACCTGAAGAAATGGCTTGGTGGAAAAAGATTTGACTCCAATGATGAAGTCATCTCGCAAACAAAGGCCTATTTTGAGGACCTCGACAAATCATTTTTTTTGGAAGGGATAAAAAAATTGGAGAAGCGTTGGACAAAGTGTATAGAGCTCAAGGGAGACTACGTTGAAAAATAAAATTATTTTTTTATCAAAAAATCTGTGTTTTATTCCAAAAGTCACGGACTTATTGACCCGCCCTCGTATAAAGGAGAAAGGCTCGGATCCATTCTGTCTTTGGCCCAAGAGTTGTAATTATATCAAAGCAAGCTTTAATGAGACAGGACTTATTAACATGTCTTCAATAAAAGGCAGAATTTGGCAATTCAGGAATCGAGTTATATGTAACTAGCTGACCCACGCAACGTCGTCTGCGCCACATAAGAGAGAGAGAGAGTCAACCTTAAAAGATAGACATATGCTATCGCGGACTTATTTTTTGATTTTTTAAGAGGAACGATTCAGTCATTCATGATTGTTGCGTAACTTTAACCGTATACGCAACGCACGCAATAGAAGCTCTCAAAAGAAATAAATTTTCCTTGTATTTGCAACATTTTTCATTCATGCTCCGCTCCTTTTAATTGTAGCGCGATGTTTTATAACCTATAGCCTTCCTTGATAAATGGGCTATCCAAAACTGAAAGATTTTTTTAATTCGAACCAGCAGTTCCTGAAATTTGGGCGTTCAACCAAACAAACTATTCAGCTTTATAAATTAATATATAGTACAGACTCAAGTAGGTAACAATTTAATTTCTCAGAAATATTTGCATTAATCGCTAAAATATTCTAATTATGTTAACAGTCATACTCCATCTAGGTCAAAAGTTCTCATCAAGGTGCATGAAATGTGCCGAGACACGATAAAACTGCTGTAAACTGTTGCGGACCTCTTGCAATTGCCTTCCGTCTCCATCGTCAGACCTTCATGACATGACAGTCATACTCCAGGCAGGTGTAAAGTTCTCACCAAGGTGTATGCAATGAGCCCAATAACAATATAAATGCTGTAAACTGTTGAGGACCTCTTGCAACTGCCTTCCGTTTCCATCGTTAGACCATCGATGACAATCATTCTCTAGCTAGGTCTATAGTTCTCATCACGGTGCATGAAATGAGCCCAAACACGATTTTTCAATTTTAAATGGGACCAACTTCGAGATACACGCTTTTCACAAAAAAAAAGCATACATATCGTACTTCTCTGTAAAAAGTTATGCATGGTCATACACAATACTTAAAAAAAATATATATACGCGTCGAATAATAATTAATACTACGATACGAATTTAACCAACTTTTGTTTCTACCGGCGCGGCGCGGCGAACTATACAACATGTAACGTAATTAACGCACACCCTCAGACACCCCAATTAGTATATTATGTTATAATCATAATACATACACTGAATTATTAGTTAAACATATAATGAGCATTTAATTCCGGAAGAATGTTGTGGTCACAGTACAAATCCACGAACGCAGACAGTCGCACACGTAGGTATGAGGGTCTTGTTAGCCTAGTAGGTATTCGGTCGCGTTCGAAACGAGTTAACGAGTTTTTACTGTAATTTACGTAGTTTTAATTGTTTTTGGAAAAAAAAATACGTATAATAAACATTATAGAAATCGATTCAGTAAACGATTCTGAACAAACTAATTTCAGGATGTGCGTTATTTATGTTACTTGTTGTATATATTTTAGAACACAAAAGCTGCTATTGTGACTAAACTATGATAGTTAGATATATTCCCATGTAGTACTAGTAGTAGTAGTAGTAATGAAACGAAATTTAAAACATGCATTAAACGCACACTATGTAAGAAAGCATATTACAAGTTGGACAATTATATCACTGATAAAAATGCTTGCCTCAATGCCGGTCCTGCTCCACAAGAACAGGGGCGCCTAAATTAAATAGTATTGTTGGAGCTGCTGAAGATTGTATAACTATCTTTGCATTGTATAGATTCAATCTCTTTTGTATTATATAGCCGCCTAGCCCATATTGTGTGAGTACTATGTACTAGAAAGCTGTCATTTGCTGGAAACCTGCGTTTTTTTTAGACTTGAATGTGCCCTGGCGGTTAGGAGTATGTCATGCTCACTCAAATGTCTCGCTGATGGTGGCACGTGTGTCGGATCATTTAGTTCCCTTCAAAATGGTTGAGTTGAATGGTGCTGATACATGCGTCATGTTCGTGAACGGGCGCTGTCAGTTGTGACTAGTCATCTCTTATTTGCCACGGCTTATTTGAATTAATTATTTTATTTTTAAATTGTTTTTACTATGGACACTTTTAATGTACACATCTGGCTGCATCGTTCTCACATAATGTACCATCTCAACATGAATGATGTAACCAAGGTTTTGTTAAAGTATTCTGATTTAAAAGAGTGTCCATGGACTTTCTTGCCCGTTCTTCTCCATAGAGATCTACGTTAGGGAATGGGCAACTACAGTACTTTCACTGTTTTTGTGCCTTGTGACTGGGACTGTAGCTATATTTTACTGTTATCTTTGTTTCGACAATTCAAAAGTGCCTGTAACTGGCCTACATTTTGATTTTGATTTTGTACATAATTTTTAAGTATCATCAATAATTTTTTCAGCGCACGCCAAATAATGAATATTATAGGCAAAATTTTGCTACTTCGGGTTACATTATTGCAATTTTCTTAAGGATCTCTAATTTTTTAAAATAAATTATAGGCTATGTTACTTCCTGATAATTTTGCTTTCTATTGGTGAAAAAAATGTTCAAATCGATCCAGTACTTTCGGGGCCTATTCGGTACAAACAAACAAACAAAAAAATCTTTCCTCTTTATAATATAAGTATAGAAGTATCGATTAAACTCATCAAAAATATTGATGATTTTAATTATTGTAATTCTGTAACTACTTACCCACGTGTTACAGTCGCGAATCATATTTTGTTTCACATATAGCCTGAAACTGACCTGCAAATTGCAAAAAACCTTAAACAAGTTGTCAGTAATTTGATGAGTACTATCAACACATAACACGTAAGTACTTGATATTACAAATAAATTGACAAACAAAAAATAACCCTCAAAATGCGACACTTCGCACTGGCAACAAATAATTAAAAGAACGTGAAGCATTGTGCAGCTATTTTAATTCGAAATTCGAATGTAACAGATCTGCAGTGAACGGAGCGAATGAATGAGTGAATGAGTGATTGTTATTTAAGCGGGAGTCGCTATTGATTGGTAACAATGCCCTCGGTACTGAGGGACTGTTTAAAGTTGAGTAGACTTTTGATATTCTAGAGAAGGGTTTTATTATTGTTCAAAAGTTGGTATGTTTTCAGTTTTAACTTTTTGATTTTAGTATAACATTGTAGTGGTTTTCAAAGAGACGGTTAGAGATCGAAGCTCTCCATTAAAAGGTGTTTCTAGAGAGACAACTTCTTCTAGCAAGATAAACATAAAATAATTCTTTATATCGAATGTTTGAACATGCACTAACAAAAATGGATGAGAAAAAAAATGGATGGATGGATGGTGGTTTCTGTTTGTAAACGCACCCACGATACAGGAGAAATTCCTAGTGCGGGGCAACGTTTTTTTTAAAAAAAAACCTGTTTTTTTGTTTTTGAGCACAACAAAAAAAAAAAACTTATTATACCGCTGTATTCAATTCCCCTTCCAAAGTCTATGATTTAGCAAAGGGTTGCTCAACCCTTTCCCTTTCGGCAGCCATTACAATACACTACATTTTGGGTACGTTCAAACCTCCTTTACTAACTGATCGCCTGGTACTTTTGTCGCAATTTCGTAGCAATCGTAGCGATTTCGTAGCTTCGAATTTTTGTTTCGTAGCGAAAATCAAAAAATAAGTAAAATTGGAAGGTGCCAACTCGCGCGCACTCGCGAGTTTCACACTCGCCAGTTGATGAATAAGTCGTGAAAACGTGCGAAAGAATGACAAAATGAATCTCAAATGAGTAACAAAAAAAAACTTTTTGGTCATCATCAGTTAGCCTCGTTGCTAACCTGACTACCCCGAACCTAACTTAATCATCTTTTCAACATGACGTCACGTCACGTACAATTCCTCGCCAACCCAGTCTTTCTCTGTCTCAGAAGACGACTTTACTAAGAAAAAACGGCATCGGCAGTGTAGTTTACTGCCGATGCCGTTTATAATAATCACGAAACAAACCCATATACTCCAATTTAAAATGACCAACATATAACTCACCGAAGTTTGTCCCGTTTACAAGTCGGGCCACGAACAAGTGCACACTCATTTTACTTTTATTTTTATAAGAAATATGATTGTGTAGCGAGCGCGCGGCCAGCCCGGGGCGCGGATATTTTCAAAATAATAATTAAGCGGATACATTTATTATGCCGCACGAATATGTAATGTGCTCCGAGATCACAAAACACATGGTGTTTGATCGTTACAACTTTGTTTTTTCATTGGAGTTTTTCATGTTTGTTATGTGAAATGTTTTTGTAATTGAAAAATTGTATGGTGGTTTAGCTAGCATGTTGGGTTTGAATCAGTAGTAGCTTAAAGTAAAAAAAAAACAACAACAATACAGGAGGGTGATACTGCTACTGCTGGACCTGTTGGCTGACGAATGATTGGTACTATAATTACTAAATAACCGAGTCAATATTGCATAACAAAAATGACACTAACAGCTCTTAAACTCGGTTTGTATAAGTTGTTTGGAGTTTGTTTCATACATGAAATTCTCTCTTAATCATTGAACATATAGGAAACAAGTAAATGTCTGAATGTTTCAATTTATACTAAACGCGCTATCTACAAGTCCAGCCTACAATTATTTCATTAAGATTACTCGTTAATTCATGTCACGTTGATATACGACGTCGTTTACCAACGGCTGCATTCATTCCTCTTCCTTTCCTTCTATTACTTCTCTGAGTTTTATATACCATAAAATTAATAATTACTAGTGGCACTAAACTCAAGCCTTAAGCTATTGGTAGGATACTCGGTTTGCGTATCTTGACTGGGACCAAGAAAAATTATTTCAATGATAAAAATATTTTTATGGCTTTTTTAACAATGACTTTTTGTGTTTTTGTAATGAATTCTTTTTGTTTTAAATGAACTAACGATAAAACGCCAGTTTCATAATTTAGCTTATTTTAATTGATCCTACGCTCTACTTTAAATATTTAGCCTGACACATGATAAGGTCCCACAGCTGGGACACATCCATACAAGGCCAGTACATGGAAGCCGTTACATGTCCTCGAATTTTTGGTTTTAAGATATTTTATTTTATTTTATTTATTAGGGACATAAAACAGTTACATACTGCGGAAAATATAAAAAATTCTTAAAAGCTAAAGATATGCCTATGATGTGATGTTTTTTCGTGATGAGAACTCCTTCTCTGTTTTGAGAGCAATGGTGATGAAATAAATTCAACAAGTAAAATGCCTACCTACGAGACGTAAGTCGGGGCCATTGCCTCTACTCTGAGCCACCTCTACTTCAATTATTAGCGATTAATATCGTTATTATAAACTATTCCATACCAAAAAATAATCCTAACCATAACTAACCTACGAACTAATGAGCCCACCCCCTGTACGCGATCTAAGCCGTCAGCGTACAGGGTGCGTTCATTACTGCACCGCGGCAGCTGCGCGCGTCGCCCGCGGCTCGGATTCCGCGCCCGCGCCGCTCCACCGTATCGCACCGGACACGGTATGCTACGGCTATGGGCGTATGGTAATTCTGTGAAAGGGATTTTTGATTCTGTAGGTATATGATGGGTTATGGTAGGTATCCGTTTTTGTAGTAGTTCAGATTGTGAATAAATGGTAAATAAGCGAACATTTGTGGGGTGTGATAATATTCTTTAACTTTAACAGTCTTAAGATCCTCGAAGATTTCATGTTTTAATTTAAAAAAATACTAACGATAAATACTAATTTCAGATAAAGCAGAAACAAAAATCAATATACTATTTATTCAAATCAATATTAAAACTTACTTTTAATTAAATTGTGGCTTCATATTTCTGCATCTAAGTGTACGGCCATTTTGAATTGAATGTCAAATGAGCACTTTTTCAGTACGTATTGAAATGGAAAATAATAAATGCAAATGTGTTATTTACTAAAAACATACAGTCAAACTGGAAACATATGAACAGTTTCCTGCATTAACATCTACCAAAAGAAAATATGATAAAAACAAATACCAACACTGCCTCCGGCCATTACTGAATTCATTCGTATCAGCGATGTTTTTTTGAACCGAAAATAATTCAGGTGTTAAGTTTAAACAAAATGTTTCGAGCGAGTTACTTTAATCACTAACACATGATAGGTAGGTATTAATCATAAAAGGAAAAATAAAGTTTTTGACGAACTGAAAATAATAGTATCCAAGTAGACACTTTGATTAATAAGCTAGATCTTAGTAAGAAACTAGAGCATTGTATTTCGTCATAGAACTTTTTTTTAAACATTGCCCAGACTAGGAATTTCTCATGTATCGTGGGTGCGTTTACAAACATTTAAACTCACATACACAAACAGCCAAACCCGGAACAACTACCTGTACGTCATAAAAATATTTGATATTCTCATCTTTCAAGCGAGTGACAAGCATCTATTCTCAATACTTAAACTTAGAGTCTCTCATGCAAATGATGCAACTCTGCAAAAAGCAATCGGTATTTGTAACCATGGCAACGGCGTCGTAAGCATGAAACATCATTGCCTCGCCTATTACGAACCCTCAGCAGCTCATCCCAACCGTGGCATTGCCCAAACGGGCTCAAACACACCTTGATGATCTTCTACCAACCACCCGCTACACCTTGGACCCTCGTAACAAACAAAAAGAACTATAACACCCCATAATAAAGTGCATTTTGAAGTGAGCGAAGGGTCTGTGGAAAGTGGTAGCCCCCTAAGGCGATTTTGCATGCCTCTTGCACGCAGAAATGAAAACTCCATGTCGGAGTAACTAAGTTGTTGTCAAATTGATTTTAGAGGCAGTCTTTGTGCAAGTAAGCTGTGAAGTTTGTTAGATTAGGTGATGTACAGTTTTTTTTTTAAGTTTTGTAGTTTTGAGTGGGTATCATTTAAGCTATCACCAATTTAATTAGTTTTGTGTTTCTTAAATAATAGGGTTTGTCCTCAAAATAGTAGATCTGTCACCAAAATGTAGTCACCAAACAATGCAAAATCAGTTCCACAATAAATCACCTAAAATCCTGAGATATAAGGTCTATTACCAAATAAACTAACCTAACCTAACCTAACCTAACCTAACCTGTTTGGTGACTACATTTTGGTGACAGATCTACTATTTTGAGGACAAACCCTATTATTTAAGAAACACAAATATAATTTTATTGGTTATCGATCTCTTATTTTACACATATATTAACATTAATTTGATAATTCATACCTGGGAACAATTTTTGTTTATCTGAGAACGAAAATATTTCGTGGCGATAGATCTATTTATTAGGTGATACAACTTGATGACAAATATAAATTTTGGTGATAGAAAATATAGTTTCCGTTTTGAGTCCCTGTTTGGTATGATCGAACCATCCTAAATCAAATAAAACTTATACTATCACTGACGAATCTTCCGTGATTGTTCATAATTTTGAGCTTCCGATATTTCGACGCTGTTGCAAACCCCATGATCGCGGGTTGACTGGATGGGAAGTAAATTGTTAAGAGCAGACAAATCTATCTACCCTCTTTCTTTGTTTTTGCTACGCGCACTACTGAAACTCGACACTAAGTCACGGCAAAACACACTCACAGTATCACCAGGTTTTGTGGAGTCTTTATTACGGTGCCGGCTGCTACTTTTGAATTACGTACTTGACAATTTGAAGCCATCCACTCGATTGAAACTTTTGTGTTAATAATGAACAATCACGGAAGATATCCCGTAAGTGACAGTATAAGTTTAGTTGTAAACCGTGAAAGCTTAAAACAATCCTAGATCATCATTCGCTTGCCTTTATACCAATTCAGGTGTCGGCGCAGCATGTCTTCTTCTTCCATATTTCTCTATTACTCGTCATCTCATCAGACACCTCCTTTCTTTCCTAAACTCAGGTAAAAAAGCTTAGCTTACACACGCGGGTCAGCACGCTTAATGTTCAGTCTTCAACCAGTGCGTCTCAGATATGTGTACAGCCAGTCAAAATTAGTATCCGCGAATGGAACAGCTGATTGCTGCCAGATAATTAGGCACTAGTCCTTCGGAGTGCCTAGAATTAACAGTGAATAATATAATTCATCAAAACAGCGAAATATTTGACAGCTACTTGCGACATTCCTTACTTACTTACGACAGCGGATTTTGACGAATTTTCTTAAAAATCTTTCGGATCTGATAGAAAAGTGTGTTACGCATTAGGGGTGCCGGTTACATCATAAGGCAGTGCCTAAATACCTGCCACTTGACACCTCACCTTCGACATTTACAACCGTATCATTACCCTACATGCTAGACCTGCATTTCACACCCACTCCACATAGCTCCTCATCAATCATGAACACTTGACTCGCACCGTTTAGTCACGGCCAGTTGCGCCAGCGCCGCTAGGGGGCGCTATCTCATCATCAGCTACAAATTGGACAGTTTATCGCGCAATTTGATTTTAATATGATCAGATAACATCGCCGATTGTAGGGGACGATAGTGTTTGTGGAGTCAGTTAGGGTCTCTTTGATGTAAATTGAATTTAAAGATGGAATATTTATTTGTTACTGTCTGAAAATCGGGGTGACGGGCCACCAAATCGTGAGTCTACTTTTAAAACAAGAGCATTCTAAATTGAAACATCTCAGACGCAAAATTGAAACGTAACATACCTCAAATACATTGAATTGGCCCTAGCAATAGATCAGTCCTAGCCTGACAAGTATTTTCTGGTATTTGTTTATAATAATACCGCTTCAATTTTCTAGCCCCGCTTGCCTGGGTTGGTCCGTGAATAGGTGACCCATTACATACCGAGTTTCCTTCGTGCCTCGCAAAGCACGTTAAGATGTTGGTTCCGGCTGTCAATTGTAGATCTTTGACAGTCGTTACAGGTAGTCTGTGGCCGGTCGGTCTATAGATGACATTTAGTTTCCTCCTAACACGTTTTGTAACTACTTTTGTGAAAGATGTTTTTCGATAATAAGGTGTGGTTTCTTTAAGTTGATGATGATGAGATATAGTATGCTTATACGCATAAATACGAACAAGACTATCCAATTTGAAAGTTTGATCAATGATGAATAATGGCATAATAAACGTTCTTGGTACCAAAACGACTTGTTACATAGGCACTTATAGTATGACCACTTTAAGTGTGCAGTTCAAGCTTGTTAAGAAAATTTGCATCAATATGTCAATTCAATTTAATTTTTTACTTCAGACGCAACGATCCATAATTTTGTTAGTCGGTACACTAAAAAATAATCAAAGACAAATCACACCACACAATACTCCATATTACATATTTATTTAACATCAAAATAAGCTATAAAAATTAAATTAATATAACACTTATCCATGTCAAATAAAATGTTAGTAGGTCGTAGGTAGGTTAGTAGGTAGTAAATGTCCACAAACAAATTTAAAAATAGAATAATAATAAAACTGTCAAACTTTGTGCATTTATTTTAGTTCTGTGTTTTCTCACCTGCACACATAAGTTGGTTGAAGTGTATTCGACACTTGTCTACAAATGACAGTTGACTAATTGACCAACACTTCGTGTGCTAAGTCTCAAAAGGTGATAATCGTTAACACGATCAACTCTGTAAATATGTTTAAACAAAAAGTTCTCGCGTATAGTTTTAAATTCATTAGCAAGCTGGCTGGTAATGAAAAGTAATGGAGGGATGTAAACATTCAATTCTAAGAAATTGTATTGGCAAAAATGTGGTGCAGCTGTCAAGCAAGAGGCCATTACGTAGAAAGTGTTGAGTCTGTTGCCCGCGACCTTCGTCCGCGGATTGAATCGTATTTTGTTAACTATTTCAAGTGTTTTAATTTTTTGCACGGAACCTAAACCTTTTTCTAAAATAAAAGTAGCCTAAGTTAGTAAGTACTCCTTATAACATTAACATTATTATAAAGTCTCTTCACCCACTCGGACACATTATTTCTCTATCCGCAAGTCATCGCATTCTACCCCGGCTCGTGTCACGAACTTATTGATTCGTCTGTGGAGAGCTCGTCCCGCTCTCCGGGGAATCTCTCCGATTCGCGGTTGAATAGATTCCTGCATTATTTGTGTAGTTATGTAATTAGATTAGATTTTATAGAC
The DNA here is from genome assembly GCA_963576755.1 of Noctua janthina. Taxonomy (NCBI): domain Eukaryota; kingdom Metazoa; phylum Arthropoda; class Insecta; order Lepidoptera; family Noctuidae; genus Noctua; species Noctua janthina. The sequence continues at coordinate 8,377,589 of OY755068.1, read as the reverse complement.
CGACCGCTTTAATGAGTCCTCGTCCTGTTGAGACTTAACGGATGTTTAGTGTCCCTTTGATGACATTTCTTGTTTAAGTATTTTTTTTTTTGTATTATTTTTGTTTTAAATTGTGTGGCCTTGTGGCATGTGCCAAATAAATGTATTTTCTTTCTTTCTTTCTTTCTGATGGGGCAAGACGGAGGACTTATTAAAGCGGGCAGTCTATAGATGACGTTTAGTTTCCTCTTAACATGTTTTGTAACTATTTTTGTGAAAGATGTTTTTCGATAATAAGGTGTGGTTTATTTACTGTCATTTTTAGGTCGTGGCGTAGTCAGTGGCCCGAAAGTCTGACAACCAGTCTTAATAAGGGGTATCGTATTACCCAGTACTAACTGGGTTGTGGAGGTCAGATAAGCAGTCGCTCCATGTAAAATAATGGTATTCAGCTGCATCCAGTTAGACTGGAAGCCGACCCCAACATAGTTGGGAAAAGGCTAGGCAGATAATGAAGGTGTATTTTCTTTCCTGGTCCATCACTACATAGTATACAACAAAGTCGCTTCCCGCCGTCTGTCCCTATGTATGCTTAGATCTTTAAAACTACGCAACGGATTTTGATGCGGTTATCAGTAATAGATGGAGTGATTCAAGAGGAAGGTTTATATATTTATATATATTGCACCCTTGCGAAGCAGGGGCGGGTCACTAGTTACATATAAAACTAGGTGCATATATGTATAACCTAATGACACATGGTACCAGAGTACCACTCTTTATAATTTTCTTTTCAGCTGCAAAAAAATCTCTCGTTAACAGCAGAAATAACTCTAAAAACTTAAACACATTTTCGCCAAACAATTTTCTTTCCAGCAACACGGTAAGTATAAACGTAAATAAACGTAGCACAAATAACAGTAACGAACTCAGAGTAAAGTGTATTTCCTTCACAAGTCAAAAGGGAGGCGCCCGCGTAAATTGCTATATCCGGTCGGCCGGTCCATTTCCGCCAATAAAGCCCACTTCCGGCGGCGCGGCCCGCCAGGTGGCAGCACTATTTAGTTTGTTCCGTCGCTTCCGCTGAAGAAATAAGGTTTTCAGTCGGTAAATGTGATTTTACGGCAGTTTGACCGATGTGTCGTCGTGGTCCGTTTGCAGACAAAGTTTAATATAGGGTTGAACACGTGAGTGTGTGTCACGTGTGTGTGTGTGTGTGTTGATATTTATTTTCAGACAACCATTTATGAACCGGCTATGCTCGGAGTTTCCTTGCGTGATCAAATCAGAAATGAGGAGCAAGAGAACCAAGGTTACCGACGTAGCCCGAAGAATTACCAAACTTAAGTGGACTGCCAGGACACATTGCTCGCAGAACGGATGGCCGATGGGGCCGAAAAGGTCTGGCGACCGCGAACCGGAAGACGTTGCGTTGGAAGGCCTCTCACTAGGTGGGTCGACCTGGTGAAGGTTGCAGGGATTCGCTGGATGCGAGTCGCACGGAACTGGTCAATGTGGCGAGACTTGGGGGAGGCCTATGTCCAGCATTGGATGTCTTTCGCTGAAATGATGATGATGATGATGAATGATGAACCATTTATGTTGAAAATAACCAATTTTAACACACTACGACTACAAGGCTGCTATCTTACTCGTTACAAGTCAATTGAAGTTTTGCGGTAACTGTCATAATTATGTAGGTACTTCAGGGGCTGCAGTCTCGACATACATAGCGACAAAAATCGGTCGTTAAGTCATAACGATGTCAAATTTCTTTAATAGATTTTCAACCTTAAGGTTTCGAAATAAAGTTACGTAAGTACGACCGATTTTTGTCGCTATCTATGTCGAGACTGCAGCCCCAGGACACTTTCTGAATCGTTACAAATCCTGGGACCGATGTCCTAAAAGTAGGCATAGCGCAGTACATCGGAAAGTTCAATAAGGTCCGTGTAGTCTTTATTGGTCAAAGTCCGACATTATGTATCACTCCGAATAGAATTTGCATCTTACTACATTTACAGGGTGTAAACAGACCCTTCACATAGCCGTCAACCAAGCATTCTGTACATCAAATTAAGTAACTTTACGCAAAAATTATTGCTGGGAATCGACTTTGTTTTTGGGGTGAAAAATCACGTTTTACGGTAGGACTCGATGGAAAGTACTCAAAGCATTGTGCTGATGGATGGATTGAATAGTACGGGGGTCGTGGAGATGTGTAAAGTTGTAAAAAAAAACTTGTGAAAAAATTTGAACTTTGACCCCCAATATCTCCGTAACTAGAAGGTTCCCTAGGTATGGCCTAGCTAGAACAAAAAAATGTTCGCAAAGACGGGGCGAACGAGTGCCTTTCGGATATGTTAAGGGTCTATTTACACCCTTTATACTATATCAATGCGAAAGTTTCGATGGAAGGATGTTTGTTACTTGGATCTGGATGAAGGCACAGAGATAGACTATAGTCTTAAATAGTAAATGGGCTACTGTTTTCTGACATATACACGTCAAAATTTCCACGCGATAAAAGTCGCGGGTAACCGCTAGTAATTAATATAAAGGGCTTATCTGTATAGATGTTAGCTAGATTCATGGCTTATTTCTTTACACTGCTTTACTTGCTTTAGTGGGCAGGTCAAATTAAATTTAGTAGAGAAACTCCGCAAACTTCGATCTATACAACCGACTTAATTTTTCTTTTTTTACACTGAATAAGCTTGCGCAATCGCCTGGAGCACGCTTGCCTAAAAGTACGGGCCAAAAGAAGATCACCATCATATTTTATGTCTTATCACCTTTGATATAAGTATCTATAATTTGATCCTGTGTACAAAGTTCCACTCACCTGCCATCCGTTAGGCTCCAGGGCCAGAAATGTCATCGCACGATCCGCACATAGGTATGGAGTGCCTTATCACCCTTATCACTGAGTTCTCCGGTCATCACCATGTAAGTACAGCACAGGTATCGTTCTGACAGTCTGGTCCACGGTACACGGTCATCACTTTTCTATTGTCAAAGTTTTTAATGTTCACTAAATAGTTTTTATGTTTTTGAAACTTCTTGTTCAGTTACGGCACTGGCTGAAACAAAAGATGAAGGTAAAAATATTGTATAGTATGACCACTTTAAGTGTGCAGTACGAGGTGGCGTTGCTTGTCAAGTAAAAATGCATCGATATGTCAAATTTGATACATTTATTTTAGTTCTGTGTTTTTCCGCCTGCACAGATAAGTTTGTTGAAGTTTACATGATTTTTGTTTCTTTCCACTAGGTTACAGGAAATCTTTAATTGTTTAATTTTTCTTGCACGATTTCAGAAAACACCTAAAATAAATATTACTGTAGAAGGATTATTCGGTTTCTGTTGAAGTACCGATAGCTACACTAGAGTGGAGAAATAAAATGACGTCAACCTTTTTTTAAACTATAATATTTATTTTAATACATTTCATAAAACAATCGTCAACATCATTCCATCGCAAAAAGATTCTTGTAGCATTGTAGTAACTACTAAGAAAACAACAGAATATAGAGAACAAACATGTCTTATCGTCCTACAATGACCTAGGAACCAGTAGTAGCGAAGGGTCAATTTTTGTAAAAGGTAAGCCGGAGTACATATCTTTAATGTGTTTATATTATTTGTCTATAGAATACTGACTGTGTCAATTTTGAAAGGGAATCCGGTAGGAATCGAGTTGTATGGAAGCTTCGCCACTGCTAGGAACTACCCTGAAAGTAACCACAGCCACAAAGGATGTCTGGAAACCGTTAACAAACCCTCAGTTAAAACTGTTTAACTAGTCCACTGCTCAGTTATTATTTGACTAGAGTTTAGTTAATTCGCTATTAATAAAGGTTTCAGTAATTTGCGTATAAAGTTAAAGTTACAATGCTACTCCGTCCCTTGCATATTTGCTGAAATATGACGTCATAACAACGGTGAAAATGTGAAAGGCCGTAAGCGACATTCAACGAGCTAACGTATTTGCAACCTTCGGCCACAGCGAAAAGATGAAAAATCAACAACACGCTATACGACACATGCTTTCTACCGTCAACTGAAGTTCTTCTGAAACTTTCAATATGGTAACGTAACGTAAGTCCGTTCAGTTTTAGTTTATTTGAATAAATGTTAGTACTTCATAAAGAGGGAAGCTATGAATGAGTAACATATGTATGTACAATTGTACACACAGCGGCACACGAAGCAGTACATTTCCAGTATAACTTGGCCTTGCTTTGTATAGATTTCCTATACAATGAGAGATCAGCAAAAACTGGTTTTGTATAGCTTGATTGGCCGTCGTGCGTATGTACATGAAGCTGTCTAAATTTCTGTGAGGGTTCCAAAGCGACTTCTTCTTCTTTATCGTGTGGTTAGTACCTAACCCGGTGTCAGAGTTTTTTTGCCGCCCATGGGCGTGTCTGACTTGGCTTTACATGCCGTCGAGTAATATCTCTCAGATATGCTGGTTTCCTCACGATGTTTTCCTTCACCGAGGCAAGTGATAATTATACAATACGCACATGAATCCGAAAAATCAGAGGAGACCTAGGACTTGGCAGTCCGACGGTTGTGACCGTCCACTAGACCATCTAACACCAGTACTTTACATAGAGCGACTACCTATCCGACCTCCACAGCCCAATTAGTATTGGGTAATACGATATCCCTTGGTGAAACTAGATGTCAGAAATTCGGCCAATGACTACCTGTAACGACTGTCAAAGATCTACAAATGACAGCCGGGACCAACGGTTTAACATAGTTGATTACATTGTTCAACAAAAATAACTTCACAAGTATGAAATACAAGAAAATGTAACAACGTATTCCCCTTTGATAGATAGAAAAAAAATCGAGTTACATTTTCTTGAATAAGCAAGTAGGTAGCAATACTTAAAACGAACGGGTTATTGTACATTCGCCACAAAGGTACAAATATGTCGGTAACCTCGAAGCTTGCCCACCCCCCGAGCTTTACCGTTGAAATGATACGGACCTTGTTGTTACAAACTTTTCTAATAATGTTACGTTTGTAACTTGAGGATGTTATTCTGATTTAAATTATGGTAATATGCCACATTAACGCACGGTGACTTAGTGCACAAGTGAAGTGTTACTAACATAGTTTCAAGGTTCTATTTACTAACACAATTTGTATTTTATTATATGTATGTTAGTCTGTTATATATATTTGTAAGGAGGTTCGTAGGTTGATTTGTAAGTCTGACAACCAGTCTTACCAAAGGTATCGTATTACCCAGTACTAACTCGGTTGTGGAGGTCAGATAGGCAGTCGCTCCATGTAAAATACTGGTATGCAGCTGCATCCGGTTAGACTGGAAGCCGACCCCAAGATAGTTGGGAAAAGGCTAGGCAGATGATGATGAGTCTGTAAGGTATATTATCTATGGGCCAAAGTAGCCTGAAAATAAATGGATGTTGTTTACGTGACCGACTGAGTAAAGGTTCTAGATTACCATAAGATATCTGGGTAGATTTCCTGAATTGTGTTTTGTGGCAAAAACATTTGAAAGCAGAGCTGGAAATCATATATATTTAAATTAACAGTAGGCGTTTTAATCTAGTTTATACTAGTGAATGTCATTGAAATACTATTCAATGTGTTAACAAAGTGTCAATAATAATGTCAACCAGTCTTACCAAGGGGTATCGTATTATTTATTTATTTATTTATTTAACACTTCAAGCACAGAAGTACAGAGGCGGACTTAATGCCATAGGCATTTTCTACCAGTCAACCTTTGGGTGATGCAAAGACAAGCAGTGGTAGGTGTAAATCTGAAAATAATTTTAAATAATAATAAGATTAACTACAAGGGTATATAAAATACTATAAATATATATCAAATACTATAAATATATATCAAAATTTAAATTAATGTAAATAAACATTTCCACGAATATACCAAAATAAAAACACAAACCATGGGGAAAACATTACCGTTGTGACGAAACTGCCAGCTTCTTCCGAATGTACTCACGAACTTAAACTTAAACTTAACGAATGTATTACCCAGTTTTAACTCGGTTGTGGAGGTCAGATAGGCAGTCGCTCCATGTAAAATACTGATATTCAGCTGTATCCGGTTACACTGGAAGCCGACCCCAACATAGTTGGGAAAAGGCTAGGCAGATGATGATGTATTAAAAAGTGTCAATAGAGGTGTAGGTAGTATCTACACTAGGTCCTTCCATATGTCAATATAAACAGCCAGTAATGATCAAGCTGTAGAAGAGAGCCAATTAAAAACAGGATAATGTACTCGCCGCAGCATAAATCAACTTCATAATCTGCCTAGCCTTTTCCCAACTAAGTTGGGGTCGGCTGAATGCAACTGAATACCAGTATTTTACATGGAGCGACTGCCTATCTACCTCTACAACAAAGTTAGTACTGGATAATACGGTACCCTTTGGAAAGACTGCTTGTTAGACTTTCGGGCCCCTAACTACCTGTAACGACTGTCAAAGATCTACAAATGACAGCCGAGACCAATGTATTAACGTGCTTTCCGAGGCAGGGAGGAAACTCGGTATGTAATGATAAAGCAAAAAAGCACTGAAGCAAATAATCATATTTTATCTACACGCGTACCTAGCATGACCACCGTAGAAACGAGTTTTGTCGTCGGAAGAATCGACTAACCGAGAGATCAACAAAAGAAATCTGTCATTTTGTCGATTCTTCGGTCGACAAAACCTGTTTCTACGGTGGTCATGCTGCGGGGGCTAGAACAACGTATACATTAAAAAGATCTTCCACTGAAAAAACAACTGTATATCGAATCACGAAACCACCACATCCACAGGCAGTCTTACAATTTTTTCTTCAAACAAACAAATTCGTAGCGGGAAAGTTTTTAAGAAAAATAATTACAATGGCGTCCACCCCCTTTCAGCAGGCGCGGGGAGGGGAGGGGGCGAGACCCTTTGTGCGTTGAATTTTCTTAAATAATTACGGTTCTTTTATTTTGCCAAATATTTGTGTAACGAGATTATGGTCCGCGATGATTACCTTTTAGCTTTACTTATTATTATTTTTTCGTTAATTTGCGTGTTGTTCCGTTTATTATCTAAGGGTTTTTTTTGGAGGTATTTATTATAAAAACGATAGATATACATATCACGTATAACTGGCAACCACCAATCGGTATCGTCATATCGTGTTACTGAGTTGAGGCAGTCGCTCCATGTCAAGTACTTGTATTCAGCTGCATCTGATTAGACTGGAAACCGACCCCACCATAGTTGGAAAAGGGCGAGGCAGATGACGATCATCACCAGCATGTTGTTGTACCTACTATCTCTCCGACTGCAGGGTAAAAGCCTCAACTTATACAGAAAAGGAACGAACATGTAACACCACTCTTGATGACTGAATGATTTCCTATGATTTCACACCAACATGTTTTATTTACTAATAACTTGCCCGAAATAAAAAAAAAATGGTTGATCGTAAACACATCATCATCATCATCATCATTTCAGCCGAAAGACGTCCACTGCTGGACATAGGCCTCCCCCAAGTGTCGCCACATTGACCGGTCCCGTGCGTCTCGCATCCAGCGGATCCCCGTAAACACACTTGCATAAAAATACTTCAGTTGTTGCATACACACAATTCATAGAAATACCATTAATAACACCTTAAAAATGACTAACGATTTACAGGTTTTTATTTATTATAAAATCACGCTAAAACCAGCTTATTTCCACTAACCGATTTGAAAACATTCACTGCTTTTCCGAAAAACGTCAACTTAACACACAGTCAAAAGTCCCATAATGAATAACCACGCAACTGCAAAAAACAAAACAAAAAACAGTATAAAATAAAAAACGGTATTTCTCAAATAAAAGATGGCGTCGGCCGACGCGCTATGGCCGTGTTTCAGGACGGCCCGGCTGAAACTAACGGAGCGGCGGGCTGAAACAAATGCAGTATAACTACATACACCCAATTGTATCGATATTAAAGATTTTATTTGAAATTCTGACATAATTCGTTTATACTTCGGTAATTTCATTTTATTTGATGTTCAGTTTTGTGGCTTTTTCAGTTTTACGGCGAGCTTTGGGTTTTTAGTTCACACGTTTCGTAAATATAATGTTTTAATAATTTAACTTTGCGACAATGGACAGTAAATACCCTATAGATAGACAGTAGAGGCCGACACTAATGTTCCTTCTCTTAAAATGGGTAACGATTAAGTTTTTTTTTGTTTTTATTTTGCGTCAACTAACATTTTGATTCATTTCAATGTTAATCTGTAAATAAATTATATAATGACCTATAAACCTTGTTAAACCTGCTCCTACTTATATATTAAATTCTAAGATCTTTTAACTTGAAAAAAAAATGGGAATAAGCGTAGTTATAGAGTTATAACTAGGCCCTTTTCTTTTAGGTACTCCTCTGAAATTTAATATTTAATTCCAGATCGATTCAAATCTCGATCGGGCAATCAAAAAATATGCTATAAATTAAGTATAAAACGTCGAATAACTACAAAAATTAATTGAACAGGTATTAATTTATATTATTGAAAACTTACAAAAATTATTAAAAGCGTGTCCCATGAGCTGTGGGCCAAAATAAACACTATTGGGCCCTCACACCGTCAGAAGGCGACGAGGCTGACCCCGCAGATGGTGGGACGAGCTGACCAAACCAGCGACCGGTGTTCCACATTAGCCCTGGATCGATAAAACTAAAAGCCATCGGGAGAGACCTTTGCCCAGCAGTGGGATGTTGTGTGTCGATTACTAGGTAGTCTTCGCGTGTTGATTCCCCCGAATCCTTACAATCCACGTTCTTTACAAATTCTTTATATTTAAACAGACACTGGCCTTTTTATATTAAAAAGTACTAAGGGGAGCATCACAATCTCTTAATTATTTAACTTTACATAACCTTGTTACATAACCAAATTGCTTGTACGAGAAAAATGTATAACTATACATCTACATATATACAGGAAAGTATAGGGATCTTGGAAAAAGAACTCTCACTTCAAAGTGTGCGTGGAATAAATATAAAAAGATTCTTGTATTTTGGTCCAAAAAGTTTCTATTGTAGGTAACTGTATAGAACACACACATTGACAATTTCACCGCGTACTTACTTACACATGGGGTTTTGAGAAGTTTTCTTTTTGAATGCAAGTGTGTGAGAGAAAATGGCACACTTGCGTAAGATTTTCCGTGTATGTACGAGGTTTGGAGGGTGTGATTGTGTATGTGTGCGTGCCCCGCGGCCCCGCCCCGAGCTATGAGCGCCCTCGGTGTCGCCGGCGGCGACGGCGACCGATAACAGATGGGTAACTGCACTTCTTAGATAAATTTCGCAACATTTGTGCACAAAATAACTATAAAAGAAAAAAAAGTTCGTGGTAAATGTCATTGAAAAAGTAAAAACGTTATTGAATTTACAAAAAGGCTGCCAAAATACATCAAAATGAACAATTCTGAATCGTTCACGAAAGCCAATATGAGCTTGAGCCAATATGAAGACGTACAATGTACGCGTATATAACTGTTTATTTACACAAAATAGCTCCCAGGCACAAGCAACAGGTGCTGCTGCGTGTCATTATTTTTTGAAAGAGTAAAATATGGACAAGGACTCACCAAACAATCAAAACGCACAAACTATAATTTGCTTTTTTTTCTGGCAAGACGTTGTCGTTGTATTTATATCTTTAAAATAATAACATTCACACTGATGTTCAAGTCAATCAAACGTTTTAAAAAACTATGAAAAAAAATAATAGTTACTACTTCAGCTCTAGTTACGTCTTTTTGTGGCAGCTGCGTCATCGTTTACAGTAGACATAGGGCGGGCTACTGTTCACAGCCTGCGGCCTTCCTGACCAATCACAGTGCTCCGAGCTATATTCCTCTCCCTTTCTCTCCTATCGATACCCGCATCCGGCCATCCTTGTTACTTCCCCCGGCGAAAATCCTAGCAATATGAAATTATTTCTCAATTACCAACTTTAAGTAAAGAACAATAAAGCTCACAATCGTTCAAACAAGGCGCGCTGCTTCAGGCGTTTTGCACCCATAATAATGTTTATTTGATATCGAGCGTCAGGCAGGCGACGATTTTCAAGTTCAGATTTCCCATTCGAACGATTGTGAACCTTATTCCTCAAGCCGTTAAACCTAGACGATCGAAACGATCCCACGAATTGTATTTACGTGTGCAATGCTGGCATTTTCATTGTTACAATACTCAGGAGAGTTTGAGAGAAAATATTTTCGACTTTAAGCGCTAAGTTCAAAGTTGAAAATTCGTTGTAAGTTTTGGGGAGTTACAAAGTTCTGGAGTTGGGTAAATATAACGCCCAAGGCAAAAGCTATTTGCGATGACAATTTTGCGAGCGTCGGCGAACGAAATATGCCTTTTATTCGTACTAGAGTCGGGATTAAGGCTCTAAAACGGAATTGCTGTCAGAGGGAGCTTTGTTGAAATTTGCGAACTACACCTACACGTTCACAGTTACATCTCTTTGCAGGGAGCGCGATGTTTTGGTTGCGTTTAAAAATCCTGCAGGTTTATGGAGAAATGTTTTGTTTTTATAGTTGTATGAAAATGGTATGTAAGCTTTATTGTATGTATTGACGTTCTTGACGTTGAGTGACGAGATTTATCATATTTTCATGGCTTTTTGTCGTTAGTCGATTTGGGTTATCATCATCATCATCGGCACATCCGCCCGGAATCACCCACTGCTGGGTACAGGCCTCCCCTTTCTTGTCCCACACGTCCCGGTTCTGTGCGACCCTTATCCAGGTGTTCGTCACGATTTTGACGATATCGTCTACTTGGGTAACAGTATTGAATGATCAAGAAAACGGAATTCGAGAAAATGGTTTCAGACTATCTATCTCAAGTTAATCGTGTAATGAATAGAAAAAGTGATAACAAGACAGATTTCATAAGTCTAGCAGTTGTTTTGAGCCTAAATAGGTTTAGGATCGAGACAATCGATGACTGTATCGGTTCTAATCGATTCTCTCTAAGAATTCTGGCAGTTTCGAAGTGGTTTAACTTTATAAAGTTGCACAAGCGATTGTTATGTAGACAGAATTATGCTTTAGTGGAGTATTTAATACCGCCTAACCTTTTCGGTCAGCTTCCAGTCTAACCGGAAATGTACATGATATTATATGTAGGTATTATTTTTGACATATTAGGACTTATTTATATTATTTTATTTTTGATATGAATGACACCACTTGACATTAAATTTTTATTTTTCTTTCTGACTTATTGTAATTATAAGATGATATTTGACATTGTAATATGATTATTGTTAGCTTTTAAGCGTTTAGGTAAAAAAAACTGTTAGTTTAGAATGTATTTCTGAACAAATAAATAAATACAATTTCCGTTTGGTACAGACTTTCAAGGTTTTATTTTCAGAAGTGCAAAAAAAAAATACTTGAAATACTTTCCTCTCGCAGGTCTGCTGGAGGAAAGTATAAAGTCTAATATAAATAAGTCCTAATATGTCAAAAATAATACCTACATATAATATCATGTACATTTCCGGTTAGACTGGAAGCTGACCGAAAAGGTTAGGCGGTATTAAATACTCCACTAAAGCATAAATCTGTCTACATAACAATCATCTTATTTCTTATGAAATAAGCAGTATCTTTGTGCCCTTACCTTAATGTAATGTCCTGTTAAGTATTTTGTATGTACATAAATAAATAAGATAGTACTATGATCTAGAACCGTCGATGATTTGCGAGTTCCGTTTTCATCTTTGCAATTGAGTGCTTTCTCAAAGATAGACTTCTCTATATCCCTGACTTTCTGTTTTATTTTAAAGTTTATTCTTCAGTCTAGTTTTGCATTACAGAATTTAGAATTCCTTTCAATTTAAGAGCATAACGTGGGTTAGCTTGCGTGGGTCACCCTAGGGCTACGACTTTTGGTGGCGATGTCTCAGGTGAGCCCGGACATCGCCAAAGGAGTTTGGTGCTCGGAGGCGAGTTGCGTTCTCGCGGCTCATCCACCAAGGCGCCAGTACGCTCACGGCGGTGTTTTTTAGTGGATGCAAGCTCCACAAAACCAAACCGTCTCCCCGAACGGTGCGGAATGCATTAGGCATTTTTCACCGATTAATAATACAAAAGGACTACGACCAGGTGGCTGAGACAGAAAGCAACCGCCAGGGTGTTGTGGCCCAGCTTGGATGAGGCTTATGTCCAGCTGAGGACTGCGAAAGGCTCAGGTTATAAGAGCCCTATCTCTTGCTTGTGGACATATTTGTCACTTTAGTCTTAAGAATGATCTAATTCCTTACTCCTTGCTGAAAAATCTCTATTCAAAAACGAACTTTACCCACTGTGACGCAAGTCTGCATTTTCGCTACACTTCAACTTTCTTGTGAGTAACATACAGCTAGAAAATAAGTCCACGCTAGACATGAAATAAAACGAAAAAAAACTACTATTCTTCACGTATGTATGTTACGGCTAATAGCCGAAGTGCGACTACACCTGGTTTTAGCCGGCTACAACTAGGTGCAGCCGGTTAAACTTAGATGTATCCTACTTATCTTCGGTTAGAACATGCAACCAATTTGGATGTAGCGCTCGCTCGGCTCGCGCGCGTTTTGTCACAGTTCTAACCTAACCTAACCTAACCTAATCCATTTGGTCGGTGTATTAGGAATTTAGGATTCACTGACCAAATGGATTAGGTTAGGTTAGCAATAAAAAGGATACACAACTGTTACCGGCCGCAATTAGGTACCTATAGCAGGCTAGAACTAGGTGTAACCGTGCTTCGGCTATTAGCCGTAACATACACATAGGTCTGTAGATAGATCGGGTACTTACTACCTACGCCTACGTGGAGATATAGTCTAGCATATATTATATCAAATGATGCATAATAATAGTGGCTGAAATGGAAAAAGAATAATGTAGATACCTACCTAAGTAACCGCAAAATAAATCCAAAGCTATCTTAGTTGTCTATAAAAAGGCCTATCACAGTACTCGGAAACGCTGACATCTAATCAGTATGGAAATCAGGAAAGACAGTTAGGTACATTAAAAATAAGGAAACGCCGCAAACGAAAACCGAAGAAAAACAAAAAAGAAAGAAAAAGGAAAATTAATAAACCTGTCGCTGGCAGACCTGAAGATTTCAAATAACATTATAATGACAAGCCACGTCACTCTTATTTGTTACATGATAAGGTGCAATTTCCTTTGCATCCCCTAAAGTTATACAGATTTCTCTCAGACCAATGTTTCGTTTCTATTAAGGATTCGTACAAACATCCTCCCCTTGAGAAAAAAATATAATTTGCAATAACAAGTCCGTTTTGATTCGGCCTCCCTTCTGTATACTTTGAACTAAGGTAAACCGATGCATAATGTAGATATAGATCCAGGTATATTATGGGTATTGTCTTTTTTACTATGCTATTTTTAAAAGGGGAAATCAGAACTGTAGGGTGAATTTAAATCTACGCGGAGTTTGTAACTTTACAACCACTGCGTAGATAATAAGTGAATCAAAAATTGCTCTATGGATTTCTGTTGTGAAAAAACAGTTTTATAGAATCAAAAGTAATTTAAATTCGATTAAGGCTGATACATCATCATCTGCCTAGCCTTTTCTCAACTATGTACCTGTCGGCGTCCAGTCTTACCGGATGCAGCTGAATACCAGTATTTTACATGGAGCGACTGCCTATCTGACCTCCACAACCCAATTAGTACTGGGTAATACGATACCCCTTGGTAAGACTGGTTGTCAGACTTTTTGGGCCACTGACTACCTTACGACTGTCAAAGATCTACAAATGACGGGATCAACGGCTTAACGTGCTTTCCGAGGCACGGGAGAAGCTCGGTATGTAATGGATGGTCACCCATCCATAGACCAGCCTAGGCAAGCACGGCTTAACCAAAAGATCTACCTGAGCGGCTGTTATTATTTAGCCACGAGCTTATTAAGGCTGATAATCATCATATTTTTAACGTCAAAAAAATTTACATGAGACAGTCGGCCAAAATGCCCCTATTTCCACTTCTTTGTGATTTAGTTTTTATTATCACTACGTGACGAAATGTTTTCGCTACTTACATACACTTTAAATTCAGCAACAGATGAATTGAAAATACACTGTAGGACGTAGCCATCATCCTGGTTAAACTGTACAAAAACTTACATTTACTTCAAGAAAAAAAAAACACACACTTGATGCAATTCCTATTTCAAAATTGGCATTACCCACTCGATTCGCCACACCTCTAATAATTCGCTACGCACCTATTTTGCTACAAAACTCATTAGACTGACAACCTGCACACTTTACCACGAGGATTTCGATTACATGCTCGTTTTTATGATCTTATAGTTAAAGAAATGAATTGGGTCTCCTGAGAAAAATGTCAGGTGATTTATGGAAAAAAAATTAATCCAATTTTGATTCGATAGGCCTCGCTAGCCTGGCTTACTTTCAAATGATCATCGGCAAAATAAAGCAGTAAAGGCGACTGCGACTTTGTGATATAAAGGAGAAAAAATATTTTCCAACTTTGTTAATTAAAGTTATAGTAGGTAAATGCTTTTTATGCAAGTGAAAATATTATTAACATTTATATGCATTCGTGTTTCGTTTATAACTAAATAACGCTCCTTATTAACGTAAACTGCTGACAAAATGCAAATAAATGCATCAGTTTTATTTTCCTTTTAACCAAATACAGCCTTTTTAACTCTTTAAAACCTTTACTAGAACGATTACAACTCAAAATGATAATAACATAAAAATAACACTCAGGTAGCTTAAACCTTTCGCACAAATAATTAATTTCATACTCGATCTAGCGATTCGATTCGATTCAGGCTGAATGAGCATAATATCTTCGCCAATAAAAAAAAACAATTGTCTGTGCGTGGGTGTGTATTTTGTCAATATTCAAGAATGAAGTGTGTTTAGTTTTGCATTTTTTTGCCATAAAAGAAGGATCTTTTTGCAATGTTGTTCATTGTGGTAGGTTAAGAGGTTCATTGTTAACTTTTGTGAAGCAAAGCGTGACGAATGTAAAGGGCTGCTCCATCATAACACTGGCTCTTCACATTTGGGTTTTCTTTCTTTCTTATCGTTGGTCTGCAAAAAGTTTTGTTGACATCACGAACTTATTATACGTAGAAGACATTCGAAAATAAAATGAAATCGGAAAGAGTAAGCGTGGAATGTGCAGTTTCAGTTCTATCTACTAACAGTGAAGAGTGAAAATGAGAAAACTGAAAGAACTTCATTGATAAAAATTTTGCTTTTCAGGCGACCACAAACATGATAAAGAAATATAAAAATATTTTGAAAATTCGTGTTTTAGTAGAAACCTTTATGAAACACTACTTCATTTCTGCTAAATTCTGCTATCTGCAAAACGTAAAAAAACTACGAAATCTTAAGTTTCCTCCACGGAGAACAGACGACAGCGCAAGTTGCGTCGCTTCTCCGTTAAATTATTCAGCAGTCATTAGTCGTGCCTTTGCGCGCTGCGTACACAGCATTGTTCGGCCGGCCTCCTCTCTTGTATGGCGCCCTGGTACTTGGAGAAAGCAAACAGTATGGTACCTACTGTTAGTATAATGAGTGAATTCTTAGCCAGATGTTATGATTTTGGGGAAAACATTGTTAATGATTATGAAATTGATTGACATTTTGTCATACTAATCGAGATGTGCAAATTGATTTGAGTAACGGATTTTCTTGTTTGAAGCGATTTTGTTAAGCTACCTTTTAATTTATAACAATAGCCACACGGGTCAATCTCGAAGGTTTAGTAGCGCTTGTCAAGTTTGGTCCGTGGATGGGTGACCATCCATTAGATACCGAATTTCCTCCATGCCTTGGAAAAGCATGCTAAGCACGCTAAGCTGTTGGTCCCGGGCCGGCTGTCATTTGTAGATCTTTGGCAGTCGTTACCTGTGCTACTAGTGGCCCAAAAGAAAACCCAATAACACTTGGCCTAACCAATTGAGGGAACTCATCTCACGCTCAGCCAAATTGTCATTAATTCATACATTTCTGTCAAAAACATCGGACCCGATTACGAATTTTATATTAAAAACGTCCAAACAACAATAAATTAATAAAAATCATCTAATGTCATTACCATATTTAAATACAAAAAGGCAAAGACACGACTGCAAGGAGCCGCGCATCCGTGTCGCGGCTGCGTTAACATCGCCATAACGGCACAAATTGATTTGTGCGAGCCTGATCGCGCGAGGTTATAATTTTCGCGCCACGCTGAGCGCGAAGCCACGCTGTGCCGCCAACATTACAGATATGTAGACTTGTTTGCTAAAGCAATAGATTCTGTTGCAACGATAAATTTGTGATATTTTTGTGGTGTTTATTATTTGGGTTTCTTTAAATGTTAATTTTCTTGAGGTACCGTAACTATTCAGAATTAAAAAAATACTTTTTTCCATAATCATGAATGTTTCTTGTAAAGTTTTTAACAGCCTCAAAATACACACATCTCTCGATACCAAGTTTTGAAGAATAAATACTTATCAATATTTAACTTCTCAGTTTCTTAATAATAATACCCAGTGTCGAAATATGACAAAATCTGTAAATAATATGTGGTCCTTTGAGCCTCGGTCGTTATTGAAATTTGCTTCAAAAGGTATTGTAAAAACAAACAAAACAGCAATCTAAATATAAAAAGAGCACTTAATTTAATTACCAACTCGTTACATTCACAGGCATTATAGGTTACCCCATTCGCCCTTTGTGCGGATCAAAAGCTACAGACGGCAAACCCTACTGGTCCTGTTTGTGACGTCACTTTGTGAGCTTATGACCCCTAGTCGGGCGTGTTCGCTTCACGACAGCTATTGTTAAAACGTTTGCCAAACGTGTGTAGAGGTAAATGTGGGTAGCGAGTGTTTTGAATTTGGTAATGACCATTATTGTAATTAATATGCCATTTTAATGTGTTTCCTGAACCTGACAATCCTGAATCGTTATCTAAAATAACAACAACCGACCATACCATGCAAAATAGACGAAGAATTGATAACAGAGGGCCTATATAAAAGAAAGTGTCATTCCATCAACGATATAATCGTTATTATAACTAGAAGACGGGATATTTACCATGTTTATTGTTTTCTTTGAGTTCCCGATATTTCGGCGCTGTTGCATGCCATGTTTATCCGTGATCATGACGAGTGGTCCAGACCCTCATTTTCCCTTTCAAACTAAATAGTGAACAAACCGTACTATTGTATGTTTGCAATCTCAGTTAGAGATTCCAAGTAAATAAATAACTTCCCTGTTCCTAAAATGATTATCAGCCATTTTAGGGCGATCGCCTGACAAATCTAGGTATATTTCCTCGCTGATATGTTAAAGTAGCCACATTATACCGCTGGCGGGCCGCATGCTGGGCCCCGCGACTGATATATACGTCCGCAACACGACAACACTTCCACTACTAAAGGTCTAACCATAACGATAGATTTTGTAAGGGAGAAAGTTGAAAAAAAGAAGAAAATTTTAACGATGAAATAAAAAGTTGACCAAAAAATGGGGGAGCTGTCTTGTCACATCCGAAACCAAAGTAATCAATGAAGCGTAACCTAACAGCAATCCGGTGCAGACAAACACGATTGGTTTTTGGTTGACTGTCAAATCTAACACCCGTTTCTGAAACACATTTCGACGTGTGAAAATTAAACGCAAGTCGAGCGATCCGATTGATAATGGTTTTTGAAACTTGGCAGCTCTATTGATAGACTACGCTGACTTCAAAATATTGGATTAGGTAATTGGGCCTAGTAGGTGGCACCGTTTAGATCTTCAAAGGTGCAGTAACAAACCTTGTTGCAAAAAAATGAGATTTTGAGGCACTACAAATATAAACATTTACCGTGGAAAAGAAGACATTCATTCCATGGAGTAATAGAAGTGGGTGCAGTAAATAAAACAAACAACAATAATTGTTTCTGTCTACTGTAACGTACTGTACTGTCACGGGTAAGCAGTAATTTTGTCACAATTGTCACTAGTAAGTAACATCCATCTCAGTTGACAAGACGGGTAAATACATGATTGCCTCTGCAAATGAATGCCTTTTGTAGTTTTCGAAGTTGACCAAATAATATTTACTTTAAAAACTTGCATCTACCTACCAACATTTATGTAACCGATCAGAAGTAACACTTTGGGAGATATAATAAGAATTAAGCCTTTTAGTTTAAAATCGGTGACTATTCTTACGTAACATTTTCATAATATTTTCCTCCTTTTCTAAAATACCTCGCTTTTCTTTACATCGAGTCTTTTTGAAAAACTACAGTCTCCGCGATGTCTCAATATTCACTATATTAGCAATTACGGTGTTTATGAAATAAACTGATAATTAGTCTGTACAGAGCCTAATACCGCCATCTTGTTATTCAATTACATGGCGGGAACACTCGTAAAGTTGTAGCTTTTTGTGTCTCATCACGAGGTATAACATCAGTCTTGAGCCCTGATCGCTTTATTCAGTTATTTAGAGCAATGAAAATTCGTGAGTACAACACTTTTATAACCAATGAAAACATTTTAAATGTAAGAAGTATGCACCTATAGGTACTATATAAGGTCTATCTTTTCATACACGAAATACTTTAAGAGTAACTTCTATAAGTCGTAAAGACGCTATATCAACGAAAAAAAAAATTATTTGAGTGTTTTATTATTATAATTCTAAAAATTTTTGAGACTTTTTGCATAAAACCTTTACTCCCACATTTTAACAATGACAGTAGGTAAATACGACGTAGTAAACTACCATAATGGATGCTTAAAAATAAGGAGCCAGTATTTATTTTGTGGGTCAAGTTATTTTTAATTTTTTCTAAAAAAATATACTCAGATAAAAAAAAAATCCCTTGAAATGGCTTTGTTATAGCCGTTAGATGATTCCCTGAAAATATTTCGTGTATGAATAGTTAGACCTTCTATAAGAAGAAATACAGATGGTATTATTTACCTAAGTCTAATTTCAACATTATACAATTACATTTTTTACTTTTTAGAAACCTACTAAAAGAATTTAAACCTTCATAGTCTTTTCTAGGTTATTTTAAACTCTAGATAAGAAGTATACCACTTTCCTCTTTTAATAGTTCCCTGTAAATCAGCCTACCGTAGTGACCTCAATCTCATTAAACTGTCTTCAAACTGCCACAGCTAAAATCTAAATTCGTAGAGATCTTTAGACGGGGAAATGTCATCAAGGTGACGTCGGGATTCCTTGAAGTTTTCCGTCAGAAAACTAACAGCCGCTGTTTTCTAAGGCTTAGATCTGACTTCACGTAATAACAACGTCAGAATTCAGAGAAAATGTGATGTCTTCTTTGAAATCTAAGCTATGACTCGACAAGGCGTTGAAGTGAAAGAGGGGAAGACTTCCTTTCAAGTGAAAATTGCTATTTGGAATTATATTGTAGCCTTCAGGATCTTTAGGCCTAGACAATTTCCCTAATATTAGATAACGATGACGGAAATGTCAAAAATAACAAAAGCAACTGAAAATAAACATAACAGGTCACAATTTAGGGCCCATTAATATAAAAATAATTTAAAACCGTGGTGCTAGGCGTCTGGGCTTATCCCAGTTGCAAACGTCCCTTTGGGCCTATTGGCCTTGCTCTTTTCTGTCCCCTGCTTGCTAAGGAGGGAAGAGGAATCTTAAACTCAAAAATTATGGACTTATCAGGTGCCAAATGCTAAGCTTATTTGGGAGCTACTACAAAAGACTTTTTGCATATCAGGACCATCAAAATACGGCCTATCTTTAAAGTATAAGGAGCATTGATAAAGAGAAAGACGCAAAAAGACCGTACGTTCTTTTTTCTTGGATTACCTTATTCAATTTGTCAATACCAACCGTGACATCTTTTTTTGTCCCTACTACCCATATATCTTAGTACCCACCCCATCAAACAATATATCAATATGTTTTTAACATTTTGTCCATGGTCAGACACATGTCCTGCGCACGCTACCGGCCCACGCTGCGCGCATGTTCGGTGCACAGAATAATTGAATTCCTGCCATTATAGTTATAATGTTCGTATTAATTTAGCGGGAGCCATGAAATATACAGGTGTTTGCCAAGTAGGCTTTATAAAGAATTAATTTGTGGTGTAGAAGTGGCTGATTAATATGTCTGGGGTCGGATGGTTATGGATTTGTTTTGTTTTTAATAGAGTGTTCATTTTGATTGTTACAAGAAATGGTGGACGCAAAGGAATACAATTATAGAGCAGTTACACAGCAGGTTACGTAGATATGATCAAACTACCTGACATTATCCACACATAAGTCATTTTGAAACAGATTATTTTTAATTTATAATAAATAGTTAACAGCATTTTTTTCCAAGAAAGCTCCCATTCAAAAGATTCATTCATTTCCATTAATTGCCGTTCCCATGTGAATGTTTTCACACACCATTTGACAGTTAATTTTCAGTAAACACCGCCATCTGTCGACTGTGTACCAGTCGTAAGTGATGAGTAAAAACTACAACATGAATTATGTAACGGTGCAAACTGTTGGAACATCACTATCGAGTCATCGATATTGCGAGCATCGACGAATTCAACACAAGTTTTTAAAATGATTTCTTGGTGCTTTTCCAACTACTGAATATTCCTCTTAAAATATCATTTTTTTCAATTACTAAGCCTTGAATTTGACAACACAGGCGAAGCGAAGAGATTGTGTACTTAAGGACCAAAAAATAGTTTAAATGACTTCAAAAATTTACAATTCAATGAGTATGAGCTCTTCATCGAATACTATCACCTTCAACAAAAGCATGCTAAAATTAGAAAACACACAGACTCACCACGTAAATAAAACATCGAGTATCCCAGCACATCCCTTCTCGTAGTTCTCCAAACGTTGACAGATGGCGCGCCGCCGGCGATACGCGGCCGCGCTATCATATCCATATATTTGACACACACTAGGAGCATACGCTAATTCATAAATCTGTAACGATCATTGTCTAAAAGAGAATAAGGGTGAATTTTGATTGGAACTTGATTGATTGGTAAAACATACACAGGAGATGATAGGGGCCTTGTTTTGGAAGATTTTGATGAAGGGGCTGCAGTTGCATGATAGTGTGACGTCATCAAAGAGATGATTGATGGTCTTGCCCAGTTAGTTGAGAGGTGTGATTGGATACTTAAGTGTAGAATGAAAGAATGCCAATTTGTAGCTGAAATCACATAAGGAAACTTATGTTACCGGTACATCGTCAAAAATATCAGAACAGAAAGAAAAGATATACTTACTTGGTGATATAATAAACAATATTGAAAGAATATATTTATGTAGGTATTTTTAATTGCCAGCAGTTTCAGAAAAGAAACAGATACATTTAGCAAAGATGTTCCAGACAACCTTACGACATAGCAAAGCATCTTATCACCTTACGACATTTAAGCAGAAATAATGCAGTCAAAAAAATAACTATGCATTGAACGAGAACAATAATCAAGACCAAACAATTAAGTCCAGTCAGTTAATGAATTTCCAAATGTAACCACTAGTGATGTTTAAACACCGTCACCCTCCGTGACTGAGGTGCACCTCGAGGGTGACAGCCCGATAGGAGGGTGATCGCGGTGATTATACACGTACCGATAAAACGCGTTATGCATAACCAACGCAGGTTTTATGAAGAAATTAAATGTTTTTAAAATAAAGGTCGATTATAATGTAGAAAGGAGGAATATATGGAGTTGGTGGCAAACTTCAGTAATCGCAGAGGCATCAGAAGAAGAAATATAGAAGATTCATCAAGAAAGTAAAGTATGCTACAATAAGGTATGAATATACAGTAGCAAGGACAGGATAGCTACGCCAATAAGAAGAGAGAAAAAAACAAATTAGAGGAAAGTCGGAACTGGTACAGTAGGGAAGTCAGTCAACCGTTACTTTAACTGAACTCTCTAATCATTCTACAAATCTTTTCGAAGCAACAATTAGAGATTGGCAACATATACAACATTAGTTTTATTATATGCGAAACCTGAAACATGTGTATTGTGTCGTGTGTATTTTTATGTAAAGAATCTATGTACAAAATGTCAAAACTGTATCATGAAAAATCACAGTTATAACCTTGTTCTGTTCTGGTTGTCCGCACAAAAACGTGGTTACCACGCGGCGCTTACGCGTGCACGCCTCCAGCGTCGTCTTGAGCTCATTGATAATATTAATTGGGCAGTAGGTACCTAATTGATTGAGATAGTGTACGTAGTACTTAGTGTCGCTCGGTGTCCAACTTTTAACTTGTTTTTAAATATTTTTGGGACAAAATATAACATGGTTTAAAAATTATTGGAATCGATTCAGTTACTTATTCTGAACAAACTATAGTCATGTTTCGCATATACTAAAAATAATGTTGTATTTAGAATTATAGACCAAGATGTATACGTTTGGTTTGATATCAATCTGTTGCTTTCATACCTCATCACCACATCCCCAATTATTTATTCAAGACATTGCAAATTGTCGATGGTGCGGCATTGCGACCCCACAGGTCATTGTTTAAGAACAACACTACAAAAGAGGTCTTAATCACTGCGCTGCGGAGAACACAGCTTTCCAAATTTTCTAACATGTGTTGCTGAATGCTGATGAGTCTTTCAAGGGTTTTACTTGTTTGGAAGGGAATGACAAAGATTTCATCGGAAAAAATTAGGAATTCGCTTCTTCCGTAAAGTTTTCAGCCTTTGTTACTCGTTAAGCGGATTAAGGACGTTCTGCAGCATCTACCAGTTGATCCTAGCAGGCAGCAACAACAATAATGCCAAAAGGATGCTCTTTCCCGAACATACAAAAACATTGGATTGAGCTTTTCCGTAGCTTATGTCAATCCAATTCAACGAAGATGGCGGCGTCAAACGCCGCCATCTTCGTTATAAAATCGCTGACAGAATGTTACTTTATCTAGACCCTAAGTAATCCTGTTCCTTCCTACAGCTGATTTAATTTATTGAAAATTCAATAATTTATTTCCTCATCAAATACTCTCCATTTACATCAACAAATTACATTAATACATAACATAATCGACCTATTTTTAATACAGAAGCGTTACGACCGCATCAATATGTCGAAATAAAATTCGAAATTCAAAATAAGAGCGGTCGGTAGCGGCGGCGGCTCTCGACGGGACGCCGGGTTCCCGCCGCGCGCTTAACAAGCATGTTGCTTGTAGTCGGTATGTTGGCACCACTGCTTCACCAAGATACCACTGATAAGTTGCCGGATTGAGATGTTCGTTCGTTGAATTTGTTTAATTAATTAGGGATAAAGATGTAAGTCTTTGTCATACAGCCGCTGTGTACCAGTCAGTAGGATGATAAAGAAGTAAGTAATCGTGATCTTGAAGTGGCTTTATTTTAACCCTAGTTTTCCTACCAGTTGGGAGCGTATCATGGCAGAGTCATCTAAGGCGATGGCCTTAGATAAAACTTGCCCAAAGATAAGCGAATCATATTACAGACGTAGGCCAACTTTCACCTTTACATAAAGCAAGGAACACACATTCCCACTTAAGGATTAACAGTACATAATATAATACCATCAAATGCAAAGCTGCCAAAACTAAATCGTGCAACAGCCCCTTGTATTGTGCCATTAGGTAATGAAGGATCGCTATAATCCCTGCTTCATAGAAACGCAGTCGCGTTCAGTTTGAGTAAATAACCGCGGGCTAAACCGAACGCACTCGCCAAATTGGGGAGATTTGAATTTCGAATTAAGTTTTTTTTTTCGTAGCTAAAGGATTAATGGCTTGTCTGTAACATCGGTTTATGGAGGACAGGATTTCTGTACTTACCTTGTTTGGTAATTTTGGCAACTGCATAAATTATCCTCTGACAGACATAACATCATAATTCTGATAAGATTATCTATGCTTGTGCAAAGTAAAATACTAATTTATGAAGGCTTATTGATCCTGCGGGATGGATAACCTCACTCACTGGCAGAAATATCGAGTCCTAGAAGTGCAAAACATTTTATGGCTGATTAGATTATATGCAGAATAAAAAAAATATATTAATTAATAATTTGCGTGGGATCAATCTAAATCTGTATAATGTCAAGGTCTATTTTCCAAGAGTTCTAACTTCAAACAATCTAAAAACTTTTAAAACGTCACGCGCGTCTACTTTCGTCAATTGTTCTTGCCAAACTCCAGCTGCGTTGCAACCGTTTCCCGTCATCGGATTCGAAAAAAGAATAGGTTTTATTTTTAATTGGAACATATTCGGATATTGGTACGTCAGTCAGTGTTGGGTTCTTTATAGTGTCGGGGGGGCCGTATAGCCTGGGGCTATTTGGTTTAGAACTCGTATTGGAATAAGACAATCTGCCCCCTGTAATAACTTTGCTACAATGAGCGGGAGTTCGGATGCTAGTTACCGTTTATGAACTATTGTTGTCAGGAAAGAGGATTGTATCTAAACAATTGAGCACCAACGCTTAAATTTTAAGACGTAATTCGTTTTCGTAGATTGCGACTTCAGATCCATAACTCCCTCCAGTCACATTGCACAGAAATACAAAGCAAATTCTGTAATAAAATTAACTTCATAGTTACCCTTCTAAATAAATATTTCCTTCCAAGTTAAACAATGAGTGGTGTCTCCAACGATTTTATAAAACAATCCTCATTAACGAAGTTACCTACTTTTAGTAAATACTCAAAAGAAACAAACCATTTAAATGGTAATTGCGATTGTTTTACGAGACTTTCTAATTGCTAGGCTTTCAAATTAGTACTTGGGTCCTCAAGAACTTTAAGTCGCAAGCCAATATTTTTTATCATACCAAGATTTATTCTGTTAGACAAACGAGCAGAGGCTTTCGTCGATAATGGGCAAAATCAATCTTCCTCTTACATTACAATATAGTTAGGTAAAATTCTTGTAATTTATGTTATTTCTGCTGAAAGTTGGACTTATCAATATGCGTTCAAAGATTTATTTAATTTCCACCTATCAGATAGAAAACATAACGATAACATAAACTTATCAGAAATAATAGACTGGTCCTATGATCCAGCACACTTCAGTCTTGAGCGAGTGGGGCAATAAATAGCCCATTACTCGCTAGCCCCACAATAGGCGAGGCCAGAAGCAAATCAGCAAGCGGCCGGTACCAGGCGCCCAGATATACAAGGTAGTAGAGGTGAAGCGGGAGGGCGGGGGGCGGGGAGGCGATCCGTCAACGGCTTGCGGCGGTCACGACGACCGACGACCTAAGCCAGCGGACACACCGATTGCGGAGCTATCGCTTTTTTGGCAAAATATTCTAGATCAAGACTTAGCAATGTCTGTTATTTGGATTTTTTTGCGAAAACATGAATTCTATTAGATTTTGGGATCGAGACTTCGTAAAGATGTGTGATACATACTCATAATAAGAGGCCTACAAAAGAAAGCACAAGCAATCGTAACTTTCGTTTCCTCTCTTTAAGTACAGCTTTATTTACAGGCTGAAAGTAATTATGTATTAAATCATAAATCATATTTATTTTTGTAAATTGGTTTAAAAAAAGAAAGTAAAAAGAAAGAGTATTAGAAAAGTTATATTGTTCTTAGTGCTTAGAAACCGATGTAATAACATTTTACATATTCATCAATAGTTCTAGACCTGGGAAAAATCTTTCTAAAGATATTATGCGCGTATCGTCATGATCATCAGTCCATTGCAGTCTTCTGCTGGACACAGGCCTCTCCAATCGCATAAATTATTTAACATTTAACTTGATCCTTGTTTAATTTTTTCCAGCCGATAAAAATTCCTTTCAAACTATTGCCCTATGCAAATAATAATAAATGCTCAACTCATAAGCACGTCAAGACACTTTTGTCATGTAAAAACAATAAATTGAAAATCTTATTGCTCACATAAACCAGTGTATACGCACCCGCTTCGGGCGCGCGACTGCCTGCTCGCGTGCCAGTAATTGCCCAGCGTTCCTTTTTTGAATAACTATCACGACTTTTTCGCTCCAAATACTCTTTTCTTTAGCTTTTGGTTGTTCAAGGTATTCCACGCATGCAGCCAGGCGGACGCGTTCGGATATTTCAGGCATTTTGCGTGTAATCAGCGTTGTTATGGGTGTTCCTTTGCCTCGTTCCCTGTTTAAGGGCATTTTGAGAGTCGAAACGTCCTTAAGTTGTTTTTTCTTTTTGGGAGATAATACTTTGTATGATCTTTTGTTTCGTGTGAATTTTGATGATACAGAACTGTTTGGATCACCTAAGGTTTTTTGATTGAGAAATTATAGCATCCTTTTCAAAGGCTTCCACAGTCAAAGCATTTTTTTATATTTGCTGCTACTTGGACTTTTTGGTACGGAATGTTAATTTTATCTACATAGACAACAGTGTGATATAAAATTACACCAGTTTTGCCTATAAAGCATCTACATTTCACCAGTAATGTTTAAATTCCGTAACCGTTGTTTATGTTACGGGTCTATCTATTGCCATCAACAGAGAACATAAATACCTAATGTAAAAAAAGTATATCATACATTGTACAAAATTTGAAGGTAGGCCTTTGATAATAACCACAAAACTTACATTTTTTATCAAAAAGGTTTACATTGATAAGTTTTCAAGCACCAAGGAGTTTGTACTGTCTAAATTCAAACTTGCTTTCCTTTGAGATATTATTATGAATGTAAACATTATGGAATCTTTGTTATTGTTTAGTTTGTGTTTAGTTTAACCAGTGAGGTGAACTTTGAGGTTTCCTTCTCAAATAACAACTGTTAACACAGAATTCGCGGAATTCAGACTAATTGGGATGTCTTAGTGTACCAGCTTACAGTTCAATCAAACTGTGTTCCCGGCCTCGTAACGGACTCTGAACGATACTATACT
The DNA here is from genome assembly GCA_963576755.1 of Noctua janthina. NCBI lineage: Eukaryota > Metazoa > Arthropoda > Insecta > Lepidoptera > Noctuidae > Noctua > Noctua janthina. The sequence continues at coordinate 8,350,587 of OY755068.1, read as the reverse complement.
GAAAATAGTATTGCCCTCTAAAATAAAGCCCAACAGTGGGACACCAGACAGTCTTAGCTTAAGCTTAACCAGCCTATAATTGTTCCCACTGCTGGGACACAGGCCTCCTCTCTATGAGAGGGTGTGGGCTATAATCAAATAGAAATTGCCAGACAGGCTAACAAAAAAAAAGATACACGGTCTATCCTAGTTTAGGAGACAGGGTTGAACCTATTGTACTCATCTATCAATGCTAAATGAAGAAATTCAATCTGTACACAGTGTAATGTAGTTGAACTTTCTGGTAATAAATATTATTTTGAAAGTTGTCGACTGCCTCGTTGGTCTAGTGGTCGCAAGCGTGACTGATGAGCATAAGGCCCTGGGTTCGACTCCAAGGTCGGGAAAACTGTTATTGACTTTTTCCATCAGGAATTTCTCAGTAGCAGCCACGGTGTTTGGATTTGTGACCGGTTGACGGCAATAGGTTCGCCCCCATTACATGAGACTAAACATAGCTGGCGAAATGTGGTTGTATTAATTGGTACACCTCTGCGCCCTCCCCTTTCGGGGTTTACAGGCGTAATGTTACTTATGTGATGTTTATTTAGCTATCCGCAACTTTTCCGTAATTAAACGGTATGGCTGATCCTTTAGATATAATTTAGAGTTTCGATTTCCTGATGAGTAAGATTATTGTGTTGTATAGAACCTACCTAGTTTACAAGTGGGTTGTATTATTTAAAATACCTACGACCCATACAAAACACGGTGTTCAGATTTAGCTTCATCAGTAGATTTTCTCTTCTCATCGTTTGCTATTTAAAACTTTTCACGAAAGCTATGGACTTCTATTTTCATGTTTGGTAACTTTTAGAAGTTTCTATGATAATACGAAGTCCCATCCATTTCTGAAGTTATAAGTTCTTCAAAAATATTATTTCACAAAGTTCAGATATTTTAAAAGAAGGCCAATAATAACTCATCAAAGAGCTAACCTACCTACGTTAAGATGTCAATATTAATTTACACAAATCAATTCCTTCCATTCATGTAATAAAAACAAATATTTTATCTTCTAAATTTAAAATAAAAGAGAATAATGTTCGTTTCAAGAACATTTTTGTTAATTAAAATTCGAGATGATATTCTAATTCACTTTGGGCGAATACATCCCCTTTGAAGATCAAAGAAAGATTAACTGTTGTCCAAATAATATTACTGTTTAATTCTTTGTGATTTAGTGACGGGACAATTTTAACTATCGATAAAATCGAGCGTTATTTTTTAGGTTAAGTATATTTTCTTACTTCCCATAAAAATGGATTCTCTAAACGATTTTAAAATAAATGTTCTAATATTATTTACAACAAAAAAAAAACAGATTTCTTATTGTATTTCGAATTGCGAATTGTCAAAGTTGGCTACGTATATCGATACAATGACATCACTATCGCACTTAAAAAACAAAATCAGTATGGCAGGGCGCGGTGACCCCTAGCTAATCGGACGATAAGCCCTATAAGGGGTCCTCGAGCTAATAACAGATTTTGAGGGCAATTAATCTACAGTTTTTTACTTCATTAGTTTTTTGTATGTGTCATTCAGGCTTTGCTACATATATTTGTGAAGGGGGAGCATAGAGCTCTTACTTCTTAAGTTCTCACTTACGTTATCCCGTCGAAGAACAAACCTATAAGATTGAAATTTTGCAACGTAATAAGTTGAAATTAAATGGAATTTGATTATAACTTTAATTTATCTACCTAAGTCCGTTGCTGATTCTCTACACCGTTAAAATTAATTTCAGAACACGATATTTTATACCTTCCTATAAATATTATCTATACTCTACGATTGTTTTGCCTTCTAATAATAAGATACTGTCTATAGCTCATGTCTTTGAGTCCTTACAGGTAGTCAGCGGTCTGAAATTCTGACAACCAGTCTTGCCAAGGGGTATCGTATTACCCAGTACTAACGGCAGTCGCTCCATGTAAAGTACACGTTTTCAGCTGCATCCGGTTAGACTGGAAGCCGACCCCAACATAATTGGAAAAGGCTAGGCAGATGATGATGTCTGTCCTTAGCGACTATAGCATAGACGGGGGTATAATGTTCCTAGTTCACGGACATCTCTAAAAAAAGGAATGGGCCGTAATCAACATCGGGTGCTCACTGCAGGTTTGTATGGTTGATGCATTTGATATTCCGATCTAAAAAATGTATGCATATGTTACGGCTAATAGCCGAAGTGCTGCTCACCTAGTTTTAGCCGGGTACAACTAGGTGCAGTCGGTTAAACTTAGATGTATCCTACTTATCTTCGATTAGCACATGCAACCAATTTGGATGTAGTGCTCGCCGGCCGCTACCGCGACACCGCTCGCTGCGCTCGCTTGGCTCGCGCACGTTTGTTCACAGTTCTAACCTAACCTAACCTAATCCATTTGGTCGGTGTGTCCTAGCAATAAAAATAATACACAACTATTACTGACCGCATTTAGGTATAGCCGGCTAGAACTAGGCGTAACCTTACTTCGGCTTTTAGCCATAACACATATACTAGACCCAACCACGGCAACCACACTCCTCATTCATTAAAAACAATCAATACGTGAGTAATGACTATTCGCGAAGGGTTCAACAATGGTGTGCGGTTGGGGACAATGGAACCTGCCCACCCTACTGACACCCTTATACGTTAGCATTGAAAATTGTGCCAATTTTGACCAATGTGGTGTTCAGAAAAAAGAAGAAGCAGGTGGCATACCATGACATCTTAAACCAGTAGTATTTCCAGTGAGTAATTGCTGTGTGGGAAAGAGATGCCGCTAGGCGATCTGCATAACTCTGTCTTTTTCCCACACTGGTCTTGCTTGAAGACGTCATAGTAACCCCCCAGGTGTGCCTATGGTGATAATGTGATCTAGGTGTCTTAACAAGAGCCCAATCTTCTAAATCCTGTAAGGATTTGCTGTTACACCTTATTACTTAGGGCATAAGAGTGAAAATTGCCAGACCGTTCCACCGAATCCGCCATCGTGAGAACATCTGTTCTATCACTTCGTGTCCTACCTCCGACCAACGCGCACCTCGAGTGAACTCTGATTAAGCCATTACATTCATCGTCATCCAACACCATCGTCATCATCATCAGGAACGGCAGCTGGAAGGTCAACAAGTGCAGGTCGCAGTCTAAGGTACGTGCGCTGCACATATCTTTACTGCTGTCTGCACAGAACTGAAGACCCTTAACGGTCTCCCCAGGGTAGCAGGAAGCATCTCACCCATTTCAGCTGATGAGCATGCTACATTTTTTGAATCCCCGTTTTCGCTAATATAATAGTCGACACTTAAAGGAACGTTACACAAAATAAAAGCACACTGTTAGATTTTCAACGATTGACTCAGCGGTGGGAGTTAAATTACATCAGTGCATTATTATTTAAAAGAAATGCATTATTTTAGTGCCACACTAGTAATTTCTTCTGTTTTGTGGGGTTTACAAACATTTAAACTCACATACACAAACAGTCCGACCCGGAACAACGACCTGTAGGCCATACAAATATTTGTCCAGTGCGAGAATCGAATCTGCGACACGCAGCGCATAACCAATCGCTCAGTCACTGCGCCAACCATGCTGTAATGCTTGTTAGTAGCGAAAACGGGTAAAAGTGCCATACAGGAAATACAAAATCTGAAATGAGTGTGTTCCATGTAATAATAGATAAGTACTGGTTTGAGAATAACTCCTTTCTTTACCACATTCTCATTCTAATCATTACTCAGAAAAAAACAATTGAATATCTAATCACCCCTCAAAACCCCAGTGGTGACAATAGCATGACCCTAAGTCTGCCACCCCAGTACGTCGGAACTCATAATTGTGCCAATCTAGCGCCACAGCGGTGGCCTTAACGTGATTATGTATATCTGTGGTTCAATCGATTGTCATGCGTTTAGTTAGGGGTGGAAACGTGTAATTTGGGTTTTTTTGAAGTACTTTTTGTTCTTTTATAATGATACAGTTATTAAACGTGTTTTGCGACGGAATACGGCTTGAAATTAGTATTGTATAGAGCGTGTGTCTTAAAACGGAACTTTGAGTCTTCATCATCTGCCTAGCCTTTTCCCAACTATGTTACGGTCGCCTCCCAGTCTAACAGGATGCAGCTGATAATGTTTTACATCAAGCGACTACCTATCTGACCTCCACAACCCAATTAGTACTGGTTAATACGGGACCCCTTGGATAGACTATTATGTGTCTTCGGATCATTAAAAGCATAGTTTCGTTGATGTCTTTTTCACTACACCATACTAACAATATTATTTTTTCACATCTTAAAAGACGAGATTTATTCTTATAATTATTTTGTAAAACCATATCTAGATAAATAACGTAACAAGGTGAATAGTAAATAGGAAGTTTTCCATCACTTTTCTGTAACGCTAAAAGTCAAGGTTATCAAAAGTTATATTAATTTTGTCAATGGTCACAATGTATCGTCCTGTGATGAACTTCTACGATACAAACAGTTTCTTCATTTATCAAATTCCAGCCACCACATGAAAACTTAAATTTTGTTTTTTTAATTTACCCCAAAGGGAACGAAGTCTTTCGACCATATTGCCTTGTCTTACGTCCATATGAAAACTTAATCTTAACGCCGTAGAGAAGCAACTCATCACCATAGACAGCTATTTATACAGTCAATAGAGACAAAGCATAGAGAAAGCCGGCGTGTAATAACTGCTTATAAATCATCTGTTATCTATGACATATCGACAGTCGACGTATCGACGGCACGCCACTAAAACTTAGCGCGTGGGCTAGTGAGATGTTGGTCCAAGGTTTATGTAAGAGGGAAATAGTGATGGGGTGGGGCCGTATTTTCTTGATAAGCATCGACGTTATTAATCAGGACAGTACGCCGACGTAGTATTTTCTTGTCTTTTTCGAGAATAAATGGTCGCTTAACAGAGGCGTAGTCTTGCATATTATCAAAGACTAGCTTATACGCGCGGCTTCGCCGTGGAGTTCGGTAATTGTTCCACGCGATCGTAATAACGGGATAAAAATGATCCTATGTGTTAATCCGGATTATAACCTATCTGTGGGCCAAATTTCATCCAAATCCGGTCAGTAGTTTTTGCGTGAAAGAGTAATAAACATCCATCCATCCATTCATCCATCCTCACAAACCTTCGCCTTTATAACATTTTTAAATGTAAAAAGTTGAAAAGTTTGCTAAAGTTGTCTAAGTACAATTACGTCACTCCGCCCGCACCTCACCGGACAGCGCACGCGCCGCTCTAATAACTATAACCGAGAGACGATTACGGAGCACCACAATCGACACACACCGTTACTCGATCCTTATCTCATGTACGACAATTAGCATAGTTGATGTGAGGGCTGGGTACACGACTTGCTTCGCCTTAGTTTCGGGCTGCTTCGGGTTGCTTCGGGTTTGAAGCATTGTTGTAGTGATTTGAGCATACGATCGATATACACGCCGTTAGTCGTCCTATCCTTATCTACACATACGACAATATTAGCGTAGTTGATGTGAAGGCTGGGTACACGGGGTACTCGGGGTTTTTGAAGCATTGTATTTTTCGTGGCAATTTGACACGAAAAATTAACTTTGAACTTCCTTTTTTTTTTTGTGAACTTTCTGGTATATAAATTTGACCGAGAACAATTTTCTATTGAAATTTTCATCAGTCTAAACTCTTATGAACGGTAAAAAGTTTTAATTAAACTAAACACAGATACAAAGAGAGATACAGGCGACAGTGAAAATGAACATGGGCATTTCGCATAGGCATAATGCCTTACCTTGACGAGATCATTGAAATTTGAAAAATTGATATTGAAATCTTCGTCAAAAATCTTTTTCCTGCAAAAAAATCGTCACGCGTGCGCGCCAATTCCACTTTAGTTGTACAGTTGTAGAAGTTTTAAACCAAATCAATATTTTCCTCCAACTACCAGCAGAAGCACCTTTACCTTCTATTAACAGAAACGTTTCTTCGAAGCAGTTCGTGGACACAGGCACTAAAGTGCGTTAAATCTCAAACCTGTGTTATTAGAGCTCCGCTTATCTAAATGCCGCCAAGCCGTGCGACGGGAAGACATCGTTTAATTTCGATGCCATTATGCCATACATTGGACGTCTTATTTCTATGCGATCTTTGATCGGGACTAGTATGACGGAAAATTCTAATTTTATCAATTTCTTGACTTACTGGCTAGAATAAACTGTTTTTAAAGGCCATTGTGGACGCTATGTTTATGGCCCCGCAGCTTCCAAATCTAATAAGAAGAGTGTGAAATGTAATAGAAATTCGTAAGGAAAGATGAAAACAAAAAGGAGTGGCAATCGCTTGTCCACTGGCCCATGTTCTCTTATGAGCAGTGAACTTTTGTAACAGACCGAAATTATGACTAAGAATGTGAGCCTGACAATAAAAACAAACTTGTTTTCGTCATTGCATAAGATTTTACAATGTAGGTAGAGTACCACATACCACGACCTGAAGCATTTGTGTACAAGTGACAATAATCAGCAAGAAGAAAAGAAGGTGATCATGCATTTTCACTCTGACACGGATGAAGATTCATAGATAACTCGGACCTGAAGTTTAAAATTAAATGTAGTGTTGCCCCACAAATTGAACGATGGGACACTTGATATCGTGTCCTGCCAGACCTGTTTTTTGCACATCACAGGAGATGAACTCGGAGCCAAATGTTGGACTGACTCAATTTAAATTGTCATCGACACGCTAAGAAGGAGACTGTGATATAGTAAAAGTTATTACTGTGTCGAGTGTTTTATTACTAACATTATTACAGGTAAGTTAGTACGGCGCATTGCAAAAATAGATTCGTAAAATATTAAATTGAAACGGTTTCCCCCAACGAAACACTGCGCAATTACGCAATCGACAAAATAACTACATTCACAGAAGTACTAATTTCCCACCAAAATTACACCTTTACCATAGCATAGACAAGTGCATGAAACGTCATATTATTTTGATTTGCACGTCAAAGGCACTGGCAATTGTTTTTATTCCTAAGCATATTTAATATATGATTAGATAATTAGATAATTAGATAGCAGTCTTACCTTTGATTTGCAATAAATTACTGGCTGATAATCAGAAAATATTATAAGCTATTATGGTGGAGGACATCGTTGACTTACCTAAATTACGTGAAGTGCGTCGAGTTACAGCGATAAAACTTGACTTGAGATGTTAAATTTGAAAATCATATTGAAATCTGGTTTTAATGGATAAACGTTGCAGTTTAAGCTGCCACGAACTCTACTTTAATGCTGAATTTTAAAATATTTGATAGATCTCTAGAATTCAAAAATAGACTGGCCTTGTTTGCATGATGGCGTTATTCCTGAAAAACACCTTCGTTAACTTTGTTCTCTGATAAAGAAAGAGCCTTTTCGCACAATTGTGTTTCTTTTTTTTATATTGCTGTTTCTATTCAACTAAAAAAAAAAAAGGAAAAAGGCCTCCCTCAAGTCTTTAACCGTCCAACAGTAGAAATTAATTTAAAATAGGGAGGTTCTGACGTCATATCGAAGCGTAACATAAACCTACAACTACCCAGGTCAATGATTACGACCTATGATTACCGTACTACGTAGGCGGGGCGGGGGGTCAAACGGTGACAAACTACCTTCCCGCGTAATTTACCTGACAGCGTAATAGACACACGAACAGATTATACAATTTGCATACATTATTATGCAAGCCGTGCATCATTGCATAGGCAGTTGTTTATAAGGTTTGCCTGTTATTATGAATTAAAATTGTTTTTAATGGGTTTGGAATCTATTATTGTTCATTATTGTTACCTTCATTGTGAGTTGGATTAAAGTCGAAAATATTGCTTAAATTTTTTCTTTCTTAGGCGTATATGTTACTCTTCTAAATATTTCATAATTGAGGACTGAGCTGTGCAATTATTTTAAAAGAATTAGTTTAATTACAGTTCATCCTTCCATCTTGATGACCTTATGACTGTATCAGTTAGCGGAGTTCACGTAGCTGAATTTGGGCTAATAGTAGGTAATGAAGAAGAAGACGAGAGTTCAGGAAGGAAACGTCTTAAAAATGTACGCACACCAAACAAGAGCGTGAAATTTTCACCTACGCAGCTACGCACAAAAAATGTGGAGTAGAGGTCAAATCTATGACTTTAATAACACACTCCTAATGGCTATTACAACGCCCATAAGAGAAAGCAGCCTCATTAAATAATAAAAATATTATTACTCGCTCGTGGCGTCGATTAAATCGATGACTGGCATTATTCGACAAACTTTCGAAGGCCATGTTCGCAACTCAACACATTAAAAAAATAAAATTTAAAAAAAGAATTTGGCGCCACGACACTCACGAGTCAAAGAGGCCGCGGTGCCACAACCGTTCAGAAACGCACTCAATAAATTACGACGCCTAATCACCCTTAATTGGGATGTGTCGTGACCCAACTTAACCTCAGGTCGACAAATAAGAACAAAATAATGCAAACATAATGATACGTGCTGGCTGAACGTTACAACTTTTAATTTTCGAACTTTAAGCCCGACGTTCGTGAACTGTAATTATCGTCTTTTCCGAACTTAAGTATAAGGATAGAGATATTAATAGTCTGTGGTGTTTGCTTTTTTCTTTGATTTATATATTTTTATAGATTCGGTGAAATTAGTGGTTTGTTACAGTTTTTGTTGTGCCGCTAATGGTTACAAATGTGTGACCGTAATAAAAATAATATTTAAGGACGAGGCTCTCGAGTGGGGTGTCACTACGTAAGGCGCCAGTGATAGGCTTAAAAGCAACACATTTTATTTTCTAATGCCTCGTTTGTTTTTCAGGATAAGTCGAAAATATGGAAATAAGTAAAATAGGTGTAAAATAAGCCTAATCAACAGGTTTATTTGTCTAAACTTCAAGGACAATAACATGACCCGAACAAAGCGCTTTGCTTCCACATTATGCGAAAAGCTAGTCTGTGGAATTCACTGCCGACTCTCTGTTTCCCGATCATTATAATCTGGATTTCTTCAAAGTTCGATTAATCGGTTTCTTCTAGGCAAGCGTGCTCCACCCTAGACCGCATCATCGCTTCATATCAGGCGAGTTGCGGAAAAACGCAAAAAAAAAACGGCCAATTTATTGTAAAAAAAAAACATACGGATAAAATATCTGTGTTATTTTTAAGTTCTGAAATAAAGTTGTTAAATTAGAGGGATGTATTATCCACGTCTTACAAAACTTCCGTCCTTGAAGTAAGACAATAAACTCTAACTATTGCGATCTTTGCTAACCACAGTGACATAGCAAATTCAACTTTTCAACAACATTTATTCCACTAAAAATAAATATTTCTAAAAATCAACGCGCAGGTGTATATTGCCGCCAAAGTTAAAATAATCTATAACCCGCCCCTTACACGATGACAAGAAAAAAAATCCTTAACCACAGACCATAGACACAAGTAAATCACCAAATTATACACCATCCAAAGACAATAAATCATTTAACATATTCCATAGAGTAGATAATGTCGCGATTTGCATCGCTTTCGTATCGCTAATTGAGCAATTCCATAGATAAATAGATAAAACACGGGTACACCCTAAATTATGCGTATTATTTGCATATTATTATTATAACTGTGGGGTGACATATTATTACTGTACAGGAAAACGACAGAAGAACAAGTTTCCATAATCATTGAATTCGCTGTGGGCCAATACTTGCTCCGTGGTGGTATCACAAATAATGAAATTCAGGCATGTGGTTTTTCGCGAACTGGTTTTCATTGCCAGCCTAAATACACTAGTGCCCTGGACTTCCTATTGGCCTTAGCCAAGTATCATTTTATCATCGATAAGGTAATATAAGTTAAAAATATACCAGTTGGACATAAGCTATAACATAAACATCGCCAGAGGTGTACCTAATAATACACCCACATTTCGCCAATTATGTTTAAGTCTCATGTAATAGGGGGCAAGCCTATTGCCATCAACCGTTCACAAATTCAGACTCCGTGGCTACGGAGAAATTCCTAATGGAAAAACCTAATAACACCGACGAGTCAGTTCAGCTCTCGAAAAGATCCTCTTGAAAGTCGTTGTAGAAATAGTTCCTAAATCCTTTGAAATTGATTGCTACTTGTCTAGGGCCTTCCTATAGCTTCCATACCCAGGAGTAGTTTATCCAGTTCAAGAGGTCTGATTGAACAGCCTACACTAGACTGACTCGGTAACTCAAATAAAAGGCCTTGAAGATTGAATTTCAAAACACCCATAAGCTGAATTACTGCGCTTTACCTGCACAATAACCCAAACGCACAAGCGATATCAAACCCCAACCACATCACTTTACAATTCAAATTCCTTGAACGCACTCATCCAATACAGTTTCTCCATCTAACAACTCTCCCCAGAGGACGCTACAGTCGCACGGGGACATTTATGCAGATCTTGTGTAGTGACGTCACATTGATGACGCAGGATCGCATGCGCAAGATAAACCTATAAATATTAGTTATGCATGAAGTTATGGAGTTATGGGACCTCTTTTTAGGGATAAGAGGGGTGCCGAATCGGGTTTGGGGTTATGGTAATGTGTCTACTTTAATAGACAAGGCCTTTATTCAAGATCGATGTTCGGTCAAGTATCTCCATAGCGAAATTCGGAATTCATAAAAATCTTTGCTGTTTCTGGGTTTTCAATCAAGAATCATGACTTATCTTTAGCTCACAAGGGGGTTCTAGAATAATGGGCCCAAATTATCCACTTATTGTTTTGCCGGTTTACATTTTATTTTTTAATCGAAATTCAAAATGGACAATGACAACGGACGACAAAAACAAAATTAAAAAAAAGAATCAAATGACTGGGATTCTTTTGTTTTCCATTTTTTTCATATTCCAGAATGTTTTTTCTCAGAACGACTGTGGCTTAAGAAACTTTTAATAAATACCTGTGACAGCTTTTTCGAAATTGAAAAGCAGCTCGGAGAATTTTACCATTTTATATTTTACTTGCTATACACACGTCAAACCCACGGAAGTCCAAAACTCTCACACAGAGAAAATAATATCACCCATTCCAGAATAACTGCATATAATTTAGCTCACGTAGGGTGCTAACAGGCTTATATCAGCAGAATTTGTCCTGCAGTCCCCTGAGAGGCGCAGTCTTGGGAAACGGACAGAATAAGCGATCGCCCTGATCGCCCTTGCTGAGAACAAAAATCAACAAGGGTTTTGTTCATTTTTGGGTGGCAACGATGTGGGTAAAGTTGGATACGGTATACGTGTGGAACTCCTAGAGAACATCCATCTCCATAATGTCTGATTTAAGATCATTTGGATGCCTATAGGTTAGCTTAGACTAGTCAAGGAGGGAATTGAATGGCACGAGAGTTGACTGTTTGTGTTGGATGTATTCAAAGCTGATGGTACAAAATCCGTTGATATTTGATCTATGACGTGCTTTAGCATTGTAGTAACGAAACGGCTATCGCTATAAGATTATGAATAGGGAAACAATATGGATTCCATAACTACTTATAAAAGCTTTTAAATGTACCGTACCACTGAACAAAAATGTTCTCTGTCATTGTAGTGTATACACGCTGGTACTCATACAAAACCAATTCATTTCATCTTCATTAAGGGTCTTACCACACCTATCGATTGATCGCCTATCACCAATTGATCGATGGTAGAAATGACGACGATCGATCAATTGGTGTAGTAGAAACTGTCGATCGACGTCGTCTTAACTATTCTACCTCTACCGTCGATCGATGGCTTCGGTTGACGATCGATCGATTGGTGTGGTAACACCCTAACATCACTGAATTTCATCATCATTGACATCTTTATTTCCATTCCAATTTAAGCACGCCACAAAAAAACTGCGCTCAACTAAACTACCGCATCCACCATCGAGCCCGCCTACACTCCGCTAATCCTCCTGAGCGACGAATGTCAAGCGTCACTCAATATACGAGTAGAGAGCTGTTGACGTACAGGATTACGAACGAACACTCTGCTATATGAAGTATTTGTTGTTCGAGAATATTAACTGCGAACTGAGTTTATGTGTGAAAATCAATAAGTTTATCACAATATTACAGTAGTTCCAGAACAATTTAAGGAGTTTTTAATGGGGAAACCTGAAAACGATTCCTGAATTCAGCTGAAAGAAGCAACTATAAACAACCGACTGCCCGACACCAAAGTGACGATGGCGAAATAGTCGGAGAGAGTTTGACTCTTGACTAAAAGGACTGTCTAGCATTTGCAACGAACATGTGTGAAAACTTTTGTCCAACACTAAGATGGTCATCTATACACATGCTCTGCTCTACGTCTTTGACATAGGCTTCAGAGGCAGCTGGCAGCTGACTGAAAGTTTGGTAAATCACATCACTCTATAATTCACAGTTCAATGTAGACCTGTACCAATGCAGAATCTGACAGCCACGACTTCAAAAGACGGTTAAATTGACAATGAACACACAGAAGTTATTTTAGAAAGATAGGACGAAAGAGTGCTAATAGTACTTAGTTGGTGGCAAGGAAACATCTTGTGTGGATACAAACCATATCACCAAAATACTTAACTTCACTCCCCCATACTGTCAAAATTTAATATACAACCGACCTTATTAGGGTTAGTACTTATTAGCTTACCACCCTATCTTGATGAAGTACCCTCAGCCTCAAGTGCGGGTTAATAAAGGGCGCATTACTGTGTAAACACGGTCACGTGGCCTCCCGCTGGCGGTCACGTGACTGCCACAGACTAGATAGAGGTCTCTCGCGCCAGATATTATCTGTGACTGGTTTCGCGCGCTTCTTCCTGTCAAATTTGGCAGTTCTGTTTTTGATGGGCTTTGGTTTTTGGTTGTGTGTGGTTTCTTTGCAGGGTCTTTCGATTCATTGAACGTCTACCGTTAGAGCGTGATTGATCTCTGCTACCAAAACGGGAGGATCGTTTAGCAAGTAAAAAAAGTACTTGCTAAACGATCCATAAGTACCTGAAAGCTATGTGCTACTAACACATTGTGTCAGGCTTGGAATTTGTCTTGAAAAGTTAGAAAATTTTCCGATTACGTCAGTATTAAAACCAGTCATACCAGTGAAATAGGGACGATGTTGTTACAGAAAAAAAAACACAAAATCGAACTTGACCTGTCCAGTGAATAAAAAAATCTTTGTCATGTTGCTAAGATGCGACCTTGGTTTGGTCCCTGAAGCTACAACTTCAGGGACCAAACCTGTCGAAACAAATGACAGCAGATAAATAAAGAAATTAAAAAGAAAGTGAAGCATTCATAAAATCTGCTAACTACAGTAACTACACTCTAATTACACCAATTAATTGTTCAAAATAATGAGAGTAATTACAAATAAAACATTTAGATATACTCGTTATCGTGTTACGACCATGATTGGAGCTTTTGACCGATTTTTAACCACCATTTAGTGTACTGCTCCAGGCGCCATCTTGTCATGTGTGATAAAACATAATCCGTAATGGTTTAGTTAAATGTTTAATTACAGTTGTTCTAAGCGATTAATCACTCTATAGATTGAGTTTTCATCTAAAAAGGTCAAACGATTTGAAAGTAAATAATAGGTATGTCTTGCCAAATATGACTGTACCTTATAATGTGGAGGTACTAAATCTTATTGAATTAAGTATACGTTTGTGTACACGCATTTCTAATATTTATACCTCTTCCATAGATTTCGTAAGGGACATTTTAAGGCTCTTTCTATAAGTCGGACAAATTGTGAGTATGTTGACTTGTGGACTTGACTGTGTGCTACTACTAGGAAAGGAAAACATCGTGAGGAAACCAAATGATGCATGCCTGCGAGATATTTCTCGACGGCATGTAAGCCCAAGTCCGACGTCCACGGGTGGCATAAAAACTCTGACACCAAGTTAAGCACTAACCACGAGAAAAAGAAAGATGAGGGAGTGTGACTCCACACGATCCAGTGTGAGTTAATGAATATCACTTGTCTTCGAACATCACGGTCTCGTCACCATGATTGCCTTCACTGGTTTTTTGAGAGCAGTGGTGATGAAATAAATAACTAAAACTTGTCTTCTGTGTTGCCTGTCTGGTTTCCTCTAGAACGACCAACAGCTCGCCAGTAGTTGCACTCGCCCTATTTGCGTCACCTATAAAGTAAATTATGATACAGAGAGTAGAGTGAAATAGTCCAGTGAAGAACAATATTGCATCAATCCTGGATCAAGCGACAATTTACCTAACTTACATTGCCGCCTATATAATTGTAACTTCTAACCGAAACTACCCAGGTATACTGTACCATCAGCCGAAAATGCAAGCATGACTCTTTAAACTTTATTATCAAGTTTTACATAAGAATAGCATGTCAAAACGCATTTATGAGGTACTAATGATAACGTTACTGGTAAAGTAAGTTCAATCTAAATGTCACATCATTTAGTTATGGAAATATCTACGCATCAATGCGCGTTTCGTCGGAGAAACTGCTTATTAAGTAGGTATATCTTAAGTTCCCTCCGTGGGTGTTAATTATACATGTTACTTGGACTATCAGCTGCTTCTCAAACAATACCACCTACCTACCTATCTACCTTATAAATATGTGTATATATCTATGCTCCAGTGATTATACCGAGAAAAAATCGCCAATAATTTTCCGATCAGGAAATCACTCGTAGTAGGCAAAACAAAGAATTGAACTTTGAATGTCCCACTGCAAAGCAAATAACTAAGCCTTTACTCATACAGGCAGCTAAAGAGGAGTTTTATCAAAACAAAAAATTTGCTCACTACCTGATGGCAATTTCGGAACTTACGTCTACCTTCTTGGATTAATCAAAGAGTTCACTTTCTAAACTGACTTCTAAATATGAATGCACTTTATCAATCATCTACTTTATCTCATTTCCTTTTTCCACAAAAAGAAAACCCACTTTCCCGCCAATCCGCCATGTTGTCTGACCTGTCACTGTCAAATGCGCGCGCACTTGACGCCGCACCCGGCCGCCCGCGGGCAATGGCAAGCATTTGAATAACATGGATAGCTATTACACGATACCAGAGGATTATAATCTGTATCCGTCAATCCGTGATGTAGCTAGCTAGTGATAAAGTTGAGTTGACTGTGTTATCATTTTATTAGCAGCTAGTTGAGTTTTATTTCATCTATGGTTGTGTTAATGACCATCATTGTGATCATCCTATTACTATAAACTACTATTTATCGCGGAAGTACGTTCCCAGGGATGGTTTTAGACCTCTATGCGGGTGGAACTGCTGTTTGAAACTAGATTACGGTATCTTTACTATAGAATAGGAAGGCAGCCTTGCTTAGGTGAATGAAAACATCGTTAGGAACCCAGCATGCCTCAGAGATATTCCTTAAAGGCATGAAAACCCAAGTCAGAGGCCCGTGGTCGGCATAAAAACTCTGACACCAGGTTATGCAATAACCACACGATAAAGAAGATAGTATAGGAAGGTCTGAAGCATCTTCTTTTTCGTGATTTAATTTATTTCTAAATCAATTTCTCGTCATCAACAAAAAAAGAAAACTAATTTCACTTAAGCAATATTATTGACTAATTTAAAGTAGCGTTTAGAGTTATATGTTATGATAAACATAGATTTCTAAACGAGTTCTAAGTGCAATGACCTTAATTACTATTTGAATTCAGTTCAGACACCAATTTAATATCCAAGGCTTGGATTCCAAGCTAACGTCTACTTATATTTCTTGCATATCATATCATTACATACTTTATCCAAAGTGTATATTACTGTAAACCTCAAGACGACTCACATGCAAATTACATCTAATATACCAAGTTTATCCTTTATCATTAGCAAGCTATGTGATATAAAACTTTATCGCAATATTTCCCTAATCATAGTACTTATGCGATAAACCCAATCATACATAAAATGCGAGCATAAAATTATGGGACATATCTCACAAATAACAATAACGACTTAAAGACACGCACGTCCGTCCATCGCGGCGGGCGAGAGCATAATGCGCAATAATAATTCTAAATTCAAAACTGAAGAAGTTACGATGGCCGGTCGCGCACGGGCCGGTGTTGCCAGTTATATAATTAGAAAATGAAAGGGTGGCGCGCACGCAGCCCGCGGCTCGACCACTACTATCGCTCACCATCGAGCCTGCTCCCGCTAGTGTTGTGACAACGATTTATTGTCGATTTTCTATAATCTCTGATAGCGATGAATTTAATGTTTTTCCTTATTGTAGGGCGGTAAATGTGGCTATTTCATATAATATATTACAGAAGTAAATATTTAATTTGAGCTATAAATAAAGAACTGTAAAATAGTAATGTACCTATACGAACTTAATTTCTCCTCCTGGACACAAAAAGACATTTACAACTTCGACTCGCCGCGCCGGTAAAAAAGCGAAGTAGAAGAAAAACACGAGGAAGGAAAGATCAGCTCACTCGCTACTCGCTTTGGCTCAAAGAGTCGTCACGACTCAGAAAATCACATGAAAAATAAACTTAATTTAACTTTTTTTTGTTCCGTGGTGGAAAATCCTCATGGATGTCCGCCGCCCTGAGGTTAAGCGTCTGTCAGACTCAAAACCACCCCGGTGTTCCCTTCCCACACTTCCACCGGGGATCATGGAAACTAGTGCACTTTCCACGATCCCCGGCTAGTGCCGGCCCTCCTCTGCAGGCCTCCTCAAGTCCGCGGGGGACTGAAGTACCTAAGTTTATCTAACCTAAGCCATCATACCACTAATCTCTTAATCCTCACTTGACAAAAATTATCGATACTCCACAAGTCAGCACTAGTATAAAAATATCCTCCCCACCCCGGAGGGCAAATGGCAACATTCTTTATTTTCGAATATTAATAAGGAGCGTGCAACATTACACCGTATTTCACATTGGGTAACATCATTATCTTGTATCTCCCTCTCGCTACCTCTAAGTCTATATAGCTAAACTCTTCTAATGTTCGAATTTCATATAATGACGATCTTTTCGGTGCAAGATGGTAGATCAACGGAGATTTATCTAAGTTCTATAACGACTTATGTGTATGCATATGTTTATAGGCTGCATGTAATTACTACCTTTGCCCGATAACTCATTCAGTAAAGGAAAACTGTAATGAGAGTACATTAGGTAGGTGTATCTTTAATGTAATAAAGTTGCTGTACATATGATATTATATACTTTAAGTACTTCGCATTAAAATAATGGTTGGTATTTTGATCAGAGATACTGGTAATGAATTTACCAGAAGGTAACGTATTTTGTCAAAATGCACAGGTTTCCGTAATAAATCCTACACTATTAAACTTAATTCATATTTGTACATTTGTCACGTTTTCGAAAAAGGCTCTAACGATTTTGATGAAACTTGCAATATAGGGTACAAAACTTGCTCATTTAATAGTACGGGATTACTCGTACTTGTTCTTTTTCAATGACCATTTCATTCATGAGTTAGATTTCTATGTCTAAGTTTCATCATCATCATCATCTGCCTAGCCATTTCCCAACTATATTGGGGTCGGCTTTATTGGGGTCTGGAGGTGCAGCTGAATACCAGTATTTTACAGACACAGGGTGTAATGGGACAGCCCTCCACAAACTGATGGAGTGAACTAAGATTACCAGTACAAGAAATTATTTCAGAATGTTAAGGGAATCCAATATAATAATTTAATTTGTTTTAGTTCCTCATACGCAATGTATCGTTACCGTGGCAAAATGCACGTAGCGGACGGCAAGCGCGACGACGAGTTAGATGAACTCTGTAGCTAGGCAGGAAGTGAACAGCTGATTTCACGCGTCGTGCGTTATCGTATTTCAACATCCATTGTTGGATCTTTGATTTTAGCCGTATTATTTACATAAATGGAGTGCTGCGTACAGGGAATGTAATTTTACATTGATATAAAAGAAAAGTAACTGAAAAAAATTCCGGAGAAAAATTCCACTGGAATATGATTCAAAATAAGGAGCTAAATGCACCCTGTCACTTTAGAGGGCTGTCCCTTACACCCTGTATACTATCTCTTCATCTAAAATACTAGTATTCATCAAATTCAAAATTCAAATTCAAATTTATTTATTGGTGTGATTTTTGGTACATTTTACATGAGATCTTAATAATAAATAATTAGTTCCTCAAAAATCTACCTTAAAGGTGTACACTCTTTTTCATTCATTTCTTTTTAATTTTTTTTTTTCTCTTTTTCTTTTTCATCTGCATCTACATTTAATTATCACCTCCTGGTAACTTTTTCCGGTTGATCTGGCCGATAATTTCGCGCAAGTTCTTAATCTTTTCTTAAAGTATCTGGAAGATAGTGTCTAACCCTATCTAAATATCAAAACAAGTCCAACATTCTCTATCCAAACACAAAAAATTCCCTAAAATAAACAGACAGAAATCTGAATAAGTAAGTAATTAAAAATGAAGTGATTCTAGCGAAGGATTAAGTCATAAAGGTGGTCAGCTAACGAGGTACAAGATACAGAGCGCGCTGCGTTATATGACGCCTAATGTGCGTCTGCGCATAGGGGCAGAAATGTTCGCACAGCCAGAGAAATGAGTGGAATTAAATAGTCATGATGTGATTAAGCTTTGAATGTAAAAAAAAAATAAACATAACATCACGACTGTAATCCCCGAAGGGTTAAGCAGATGTGGACCAATTAATACTCAATACACCCACATTCTGCCAGGGTTGCGGGACTGTTCGAAAGAAATACCGTGGCCCTGGAACACAAAGGGCAGAGAAGGAACATGGATGGGTTTTAGTCAGTACAAGTCTGACACTCCCCTATGCTCCGCTCAGAGTGGGGGGGATCATTTAATGACACCCCATCCGAAAAAAAAAAAAAAAAATACTCCCACATTTCTCTAGTCAAGTATACACAGAATACTAATATGTAGCACAAGTAGGTAGTTCAAGTCCTATGTGATACATACTGTGATGGGGGGGGGGGGGCTAATCGGCTTCAATCGGGAACAAATCCAGACTCGGTTGCTACTACTGTGAAATTCCTGATGGATAAACTCAAAAACATGTTGACCGACCGGGAAACCGAACTCAGGATCTCATGCTCTGCAGAAGCGCTTGCAGCAACTGGACAATCGAGACAGTAATGAAAAAAAATGAAGTTAAGTAAACTACTTACTCAGTATTTTGTCAGTTCTCACGACCTAGGCTCGTCATGTAGCAGTTTGCACATTTTTTCAGTCTTCGGAAGTCGGAACGATACACACACGCACAGTATTTGCTAATTGTCTACTGATCGCTAGCGCGACTGCTGACCATGAGGCACTGGTTTCGGTTCCCGAGTCGGGCAAAGTGTTATTGGGTTTTTCCATCAGAAATTTCTCAGTAGTAGCCACGAAGTCTGAATTTATGGCCGGTTTATGGCAATAGGCTCGCCCCATATTCCATAGGACTTAAATATAACTGGTGAAAAGTGGGAGTACTATTAGGTACATCTCGTTATATGTTATTCCTACTTCTGCGTGTCGGTTCTGTTGGCCGCCACTGCACGGCAAGGTTACCGCAATCAAGACACGCAGAATACAACACACACTAAACTCCTGATTGCCACTGTCTTAGCCAGCTGAACAGACGGGCCTTCGACCCCTGGCGGCCATAAACGGAACTGTTAGCTCTTATTACGTTTCATTGAGATGATAGAGGTAATCTTCGAAATAACGGAAGGGAGTGAATCATTGTAGGAGTAATTATTATCGAAGCTTTCTATCAAGGTGTTTTTTACCCGACTGCCAAGGAAAGGTTATGTTTTTCGCGCGTATCTTGTATGTTTCTTTGTTTGTTTCTATGTAAATTTATTTATTAAATATTTGGAACATACGCTATGTTCCTAATGGCTGGATGGATTTCGACGATTACGGTATCATTAAATTCGTGTCAAAAACCCAAGTGTTAGATGGGTGTTTAAGAAAAAAACAAAATGGCGGATTTTTGGCGCTAAATTGTAAGTCGGTAATATTTTTTTTTTTTAACCAAACTTATCGAGTAGGGTTTCAAAATGAAGGAAATTAAAAGGAGATTACAAATATATATAGGTAGATACATAATACAATTTGTAGTCCGGTTGTTTGATACTTTTAATTAAATGTTACTTGTTGTTAGTAATTTTCACTAGTAGGGATGTAATTGTGTTTGGAAATAGGTCGGAATCGTAAGAAAGGCTATTTATATGATAAATGATATTTATTTTGCAAATAGATTTTTACTAACACTCAAATATATTCATAACTAGACATTATGTATATATTTACTATGGCTTATGCCCGCAGTTTCGCCCGCGTGGAGTTCCGTAATTGTCCCACGGCATCGTACTACCGAGATAAAAAGTATCCTATGTGTAATTCCAGGTTATAAACTATCTGTGTGCCAATCCGTTCAGTAGTTTTTGCGTGAAAGAGTAACAAACATCCATCCATCCTCACAAACTTTTGCATTTATATATAATAGGTAATATTAGTAGGATTTAAATCTAGTTCATATCACATAATTGTTTGCGGTTGAAATAAATAAAGAAAAAGTATTTACTGGACTCACACAAGACGAACAATAAAAATATGAAAAGAAAAAACGAAAAAAAAAAACTAAAGGACCAAGGACAATTTTGTATGGGCCACGTCCACCCTTCAACAGTCATAGGATACATATGTTAAAATGCTTAAAAGAATCTAGAAAAAAAAACCCTATCCATTTTCTAGAACCCTTTTCAATACTTTTAGTCCGTCCATTATCCCACAGCTATCATAACTAAAGTCTAAATTCCCCGCCAATCTGTACGACATTAGCATTCCTATGAAAACGATATCATTCCAGGTCGGCTGCTACAATCTTATTGTCAAGTTGATGCTGATGTCTTAAAGATGCCTATCAAATTCGAGGCATTACCGGCAGCCCCGGGGTGGACTCACTAACACTAATATTGGGGACTCCATGAGGTGATGGGGTCCTGAGATTATCCTGAAAAAAGAAATTGATAACTAATATAAATATTGTACCATGTTGTTTGAAGTTCATTAGTGTGACTTTTTCAGTGAAATGCAAAGTTAAGCACGGTCTGGATTTGTGCCCGGCTGATGGAAATAGGCTCGCCACCACATAGGATTTAAAACATAACTGGCGAAATGTGGGTATACTATTAGGTACACCTCTGCCTAACCCTTCGGGGATTGCAGGCGTGATGATGTTATGATTTATGTTTTATAAAATGTTAAGCAGTCCTACTGTTATTTCTTTTTAAGAAATATAAAGAAGATGTAAACTTAATGAAATCAACGCATAGTTTTTGAGATATAATCTGTTCATTTATATTCGTGAAAAAAATCTTTAAGAAATGTATGCCAAAACTGAAAGACAAAAATTTACAAAGTAGTAATTTGTTTGTTCAGACCATATTTATTTTCTAGAATATAACTCGTGTTGGAATTACAAAATCCACTAATTTCGGTAGCCCAGACTAAACATAACCAGAGCTTATAAATCCGTGATCAAGACCAGCCATGGTCACCACAGTGGACTACCGAAAACCGTTGCGTGTCGCGTGACAAGTGGCCAAGTCGCATCAGTTTCCTATGGGAATCAGACTGACCCCCTCCCCTTGCTCACCGCACCCCTCACGCCCTGACTTTAACACGAGACCTGACGAATTGCAACCATGCACCGCCGGAATGCGTTAATCAGTCCTAAAAGAGGCTGTATGTTACACCGATATGCAACATACCTTCTGTTTGGCCGTAAAAGAAGAAACTTTTGGGGTTGTCACTACGTCTGCTCTAAGATAGGGTAAAGTGTTAGCTTGAAGTCTGGTAAGCACATACATTTGCACATGTGACGTTTTGGAGGCTATATATCTGACTACAATCAAAGCAACGATGTCGAAATAAGGGTTTTTTTTTTGGAATAAGTATGATTTATTGAAAACTGTTGGCTGCATTACTTATAGCTTGTCTAAAACCTCCATTATATCCGCAGTTATGCAGAAAAATATAACGTAAATTAATACATCTTTGTACAATCGGCACATAGCTACTGGAATATTCGTACCAGACGATCAAACTTCCAAAGTGAAGGAGCACTGTAACTGTAAAACTGACTCCTAACAATCCTACAACGATCATCCCAACCCACCCATTACACAACGGTGTAACAGTCGTCCTCTAAAACTCGCAATTACGAGTTCGAGGCTATCATTTGTGCGCTAGGTGCGTCTCTCGTCTCTGCCCGCTCAGTCGTGACTCTCCCGCGATACTCTACACGATTCCCGAATTTATTTGACGCAAACCTTTGATGTGGGTGATGCTGGCGCCACAATTTTGAGAAACTCCTAATTCTCCTTTGGATTTAAGATAAATGTATGTTTGTAAGATATGGTTTGTTGAGCTGTTACCGCCCTTTCAACTTAGGATGCAGCAAAGTCACAGCCTTGAATGTTTAAATTATAATGCCCTAGTCACGATTGTTTAACTAAGTGATCATTTAGATTTTCAGAAGTGAACGTTTGTATGAGACTCGCAGTGGATCGCACAATTGACACAATTACATAACTCCATATCAAAAGTAGTGATATGACTTGATTCTATAGATATAGCACTAAAGCTAAGCGTTACAGTTGCAGCCCGATCAAATCGGCTTTAGCCGGGTTTTCTACGAATCGAAACGATCGATTGAATATCACATCACAAACATCACGCCTGTACTCCCCGTAGTGTTAGGCAGCGGTGTACACAATAGTAGGTACACCCACATTTCGCCAGTTATGTTTAAATTCCATTTAATAGGGGGCGAGCGTATTGGCATCGATCGGGCACCAATCCTAGACTCCGTGGCTGCTACTGAGAAATTCCTGATGGAAAAACATAATAGAACTTTGCCCGACCCAGGACCTCATGCTCAGCAGTCGCGCCTGCGACCCCCGACCATCATTCTCACTCCCTTGAAAATTACACTAGACTGAGCACAAACTTGTTCATTGTGCACTATGAGATTTGTAGTCACTTACGAAAGTATTTGTAAATTATTTCGGACATTCAACCTCTTTCAGATGAAGCCAATTTACACTTCGTAAGAAACTGCATGAATTTATGCACGTTTCATGTTCAGCGCAATGGAAAGGAATTCTGGAACTGAAACTTAATATAGCTTTGAGCTTTTTGGTCGAACAATGAAATTAGGGACCGGACTAGGAATAAATAATTCCTAATACTCCTAATAGGTACCTAGGTAACTTTGAACATACTTTCTAGGAATAGGAGTAGTACCTAGATAGTATTTGCAATAAGCAGTGATGGCGTGGTGGTGTGACCGTCGCGTCGGCCATCCAAGTCATAGGTCTCGAGATGGATTCAAGCCCAAGACACGTACCTCTGATTTTTCGGATTCATGTGCGTATTTTATAAATTATCATTTGCAGGAAACCAAACCAGCATGCCTGACATATATTTCTCGACGGCATGTAAAGCCAAGTCAGAGGTTTAAAAACTCTGTGTGTAAAAATTCTGACACAAGGTTAGGCACTAACCAAAAAAAAAAGTTCTAGCAATGATAGTGACAATAGTAGGTAGGGGTTACTGTTAAAACTGCTACAGAAAAGTGCCGAAGCCGCTGTTATGGTGTATGGATGCGGAGCTGTGTTGCAAACTATATCCCAAGATCCCACCAAAAAAATTGCAGCCACAATGACCTCTGCGCTGAGTCCGACCACGCCGTGGAAGTGGGGAAGTTTTGAGCCATTGAAACGAAGAAGAAAAACAGCTGGTAGGGATGTTGTTTGTCTGAAGTTTCAGCTGCTCCTATCTGCGTTCAAAATTAAAACAAAAGCAGAAATCATTCATAAAACCATCGAACGATGCACATTCCCCACAACGACATAACAATCACATCTTGATAGCGAGCTTTCCAAAATGACCAACAACTAATGACTAATATATAAATTATACAAACGCTATCTATATCTTAGATATAATGACAGACTTTAAACTGAGGAGCTTCGAATAATATCGACAAGCAGATCGTATCGAAACCCTGACTCATAGCGTAATGATAGGTTTGCTAACTTCTCCGCTATTTATTAGGCACAGTTCTTATTCGGTGAATTTTATAATGTTTGGACTGAACGATTCTTTGAATTTATTTACAACTGATCATTTTTGACGGTCGAACTATTCATTAACGAATTATAAGATAGATACGATTCCTAATTTGTGTTTCTCGGGTTTAACGATTGACGACCTGACGACTAAATGGACTTTGGCTTCGGATTAAAAATACATTGATATCTAAATAAAAATATTGGCTATCTAAGTCCTTTGTTTCCACTTTATTAATATTTTCCATTGGCTTTATGATTCGTTTTACAAGATCATATTTAGTTTTGCTACTTCATAATAGATGACACTGTACGAGTGACTTTGAGTGGCTGGTAGCGACATCAATTGACGAGTTGCATGTGTTATTAAAAAACTTTTACGGATTTATACTAGATGGCGCTCTGTCACACCTTCAATAAACTGTTTAAGTGAAAAAATAATTAAAATAAACATAGCAGTTTTTAAAAGTTATACTTTTTTCAAAATAATCAAATTCTGTTTTAGACAGTAATGGCAACTTTAATTTTGCAAATTGCAACATCACAAAACAAACGTCAAACTTGACAAATCGGCGTTTTTGAAGAAATCGCTTGTCATTCATTCAATACAGAAAAGTTTATTTGAAATTACAAAACAAAAATGGCTTTACTCGATTATTGCAATTTAAACGAGAAAATTAACTTAAAGCCCGTTGACGCACTTGCTTCATTCCAAAATGACATTGTCGGGTACAGTGAAAACTTCTTAAACAATACTCAACTCGCGACGCCGCCTTTCGCTAACGTAAGTAAAGGTTATAATGGCTTTAATACCTTAAACTTAGTCTCAAACTCGTGAATAACTTTGTCATTGTCTTCTTTACAGCCTATAGAAACCCTTGCGCAATTCAACCAGCACGATGAGACTGGCAAAAAGATCAAAATCCAGTTCGACCACGGTACCACTACTCTTGGCTTCCGTTACCAGGTAAGATTGTCATGTTTCTATGTATTTTACTAATAAACTATTAACAGTTACTACGAACTATAATGACTATGATGATTTTTCAAAATACCCAAGTCATAGTTTCTGTCTGTAGAAATTATAGCTGCCCAGTAAAATCCATATAACCATTTTTCTAGCTATGACTAGTAAATTAAGTCATAGATTATTTTCATAAGCAGCCTCCAGTGTCTATAATTTAGAACTCTTCCATATTCATCATAATAAGAAAATGTTCAAAGTAACTGAAACTTTTTAGTTAGTCAGTCGTTTTTTGTTGCAGACTATTGAAATGCATTCAATTATCTTGTAAACATTCTTTTCTAAACTCAATAATTTGTCTAGTCATAGTTATGTCTAGTCTTTTACCACACACGTTTTTTATACACGTTTTCTGCAAAATACAGGGTGGAGTGCTCCTAGCTGTGGACTCCCGTGCTACCGGTGGCCAGTTCATTGGATCACAGTCCATGAAGAAGATTGTGGAGATCAATGACTACTTACTTGGTAAGTCTCCAGCCAGTTTTTATTCAAATCTGTGCAATTTCACAAAAAAAAAATAAAAGTTTTCATCCTGTAGGCATTAAAGGGGCATAATAAGTAAATAATAGCCTTGTGATGTTTTACAGAATAGGTTTCAAAACAGTACAGAATATATCACTCAGAATTTGTTAAATTGCACCATCATTGATGTACTAATTAGTACTGTATGCGAGTGGTGAAGGTTCCATACAACTCAATTGCTACTGGCTTCCCTTTGAAAAATGGCACAGTCAGTATTCTATAGACAAATAATATAATCACATGAAAGATAATAACAGCCGCTCAGGTTGATCTTTAGGTTAAGCCGTGCTTACCTATGTTGGTCTGTGGATGAGTGACCGCCCATTACATACCAAGTTTCCTCTGTGACTCGGAAAGCCCGCTAAGCCGTTGGTCCCGGCTGTCATCTGTAGATCTTTGACAGTTGTTACAGATAGTCAGTGGCCCAAAGTCTGACAACCAGACTTACCAAGGTATTGCCCAGTACTAAGTAGGTTGTGGAGGTCAGATAGGCAGTCGCTCCATGTAAAATACTGGTATTCAGCTGCATCCGTTTAGACTGGAAGCCGACCCCAACATAGTTGGGAAAAGGCTAGGCAGATGAGATATGTACTCCGGCTTACCTTTTACAAAAATTTACTCTTCGCTACTGCTGTATACTAATAATGTTCAATTTATAATAAATTCTGAAAAAATTGTATCATCATGAGATGTAAACATTTCCCTCCACCATCTTTGTAATTATTGCAATGGTTCATAATTTCTCGCTTTATTTTTTCCCAGGAACACTGGCCGGAGGTGCCGCAGACTGTGTGTACTGGGACCGCGTGCTGGCCAAGCAGTGCCGCTTGTACGAGCTGCGCAATAGGGAGCGCATCTCAGTGGCCGCCGCCAGCAAACTGATGGCCAACATGGTGTACAATTATAAGGGGATGGGGCTCAGCATGGGAATGATGTTGGCAGGTGTTGATAAGAGGGTGAGTTTATTGTTCATTATTTTGCCCTTACTTTAATTCTATAGATCCCACAGCAGTAATAAAATTAATCTAAAATTACTATACAACATTAGTTTTAGTATATGCGAAACCTGAAACACTTGTCTAGTATTTTTATGTAAGAAATCTATATACAAATTTACAAAATTTCAAAACTGTATCATGAAAAATCACAAAGTTATGAGCTTGTTCTGTAACCTAGTTGTACACACAAAAACGTGGTCAGCACGCGGCGCAGCCTCGCGTGCGCCTCCAGCGTCGTCTTGAGCTCATTGATAATAATAATTTGGCAGTAGGTACCTAAATGATTGCTATAGGTACTTAGTGTCGCTCGGTGTCCAACTTGTAACCTTTTTTAAATATTTTTGAGACAAAATATAACATGGTTTAAAAATTATTGGAATTGATTCAGTTTTCTTGTCTTCCTGTCTTATTCTGAACAAACTATATTCAGGTATCGCATATACTAAAAATAATGTTGTATATAAGGTCTTTCTTTTCATACACGAAATATTTTAAGAGTAACTTCTATAAGTCGTAAAGTCGCCAGAGCAACGAAAAAAAAAAATTACTGAGTGTTTTTTTTTTTACAAAATTATTATAATTCTAAAAATTTTTGAGACTTTTTGCATAAAACCTTTACTCCTATATTCTAACAATGACAGTAGATACTCGTAAATACGACGTAGTAAACTAGCGTAATAGGTGCTTAAAAATAAGGAGCCAGTATTTATTTTGTGGGTCAAGTAATTTTAAATTATTTATTTTTATAACAAAATATACTCAAATAAAAAAAAAAATCCTTGAAATGGCTTTGTTATAGCCGTTAGATGTTCCCTGAAAATATTTCGTGTATGAATAGTTAGACCCTATATCCATACACAACGTTTATTGGGTAGGTAGAACCATACATTCAAATAAATTTAGTTTAGTAGTGTCAATAGCCCTGTAAAAGCTGTAAATTGATGAAAAGGGTTACTAAACTACCATGTTCGCCTCACTTGGAAGATTTGTGATGGGAAAGACAATAACATTTCTATCTATCCTGTTTGTCACTTCTCAATAGCTTCCTGAAACAATTCTTGCATTTAACCTCATAGAACACGTGTGTATTTGGATTCTGTTCGAATTTTGGGTTTGGGTTATCTGGTTCTGGTAATCGGGGTTGGGGTCTTTTTTTTTTCAACAAGTATTGTCTTCCACTCTTTTCTCTGTGTGGTTTATAACATCCTACTTCCTACTAATATTATAAATGCGAAAGTTTTTGAGGAAGGATGGATGTTTGTTACTCTTTCACGCAAAAACTACTACACGGGTTTGGAGCACACAGATAGTTTATAACCTGGATTATCACATAGGATACTTTTTATCCCGGTAGTATGATCCCGTAGGACAATTATCAAACTCCAGGCCGCGGGCATAAGCTAGGCAGATCATAAACACATTAAAAAACAGCTTATTTGCCAGCCGAAAACATTAAATTCCATTACTAATTCCACATTCTTGTAGGGAGCTCAACTGTACTACGTGGACTCTGAAGGCACGCGCACGCCCGGCAAGGTATTCTCCGTAGGCTCCGGTTCCGTGTACGCGTTCGGTGTGCTCGACAGCGGCTACAGCTGGGACCTGTCCGATAAGGACGCGCAAGGTAAAGAGCTAACATACATTTATTTTCTAAGGATTGCACAAATTGAGAAGCTGCCAGGCTTTATCGCCTTATTGAATCGCTACAACTTTCATCGTTAATGAATGATGCACAGATAGCTCTATAATTTACTGTCGCACGAGCAGCGACACGCATTGTTATCACTTTGTTTTGAGACGATCATCGAAATAATCGACGTTGATCGGCCGCAGCCTCGATGCAGCTTTGGACCAAAAGAGGTCGGGAGCAGAGCTAAAATACGTCAAAACATGAAAACTCACTACCATGGCGTGTATAAATGCCATGGATAATATTTAGATCTATTTATCCTAAAATTTGTGTTTTCAAAACAGGCCGAACGCCAAAATCTAAAGTATTTTTTATCGCCTGGTTATGATGAATAGGACTGATCATGGAACTGCACATCATTAGGAACATAAGTTCCTTGACTTGATTGTTGCCCTAACAAACTGCTCGCCACAGAACGATTTCTCCGTTTTTCATCCTGATAAAAGTCCTTACTAATACCTCGGCCTCTACTTGCAGAGCTAGGCCGCCGCGCCATCTACCACGCGACGCACCGCGACGCTTACTCGGGCGGCATCGTGCGCGTCTACCACATCAGCGAGAAGGGCTGGGTCAACATCTCCAACGAAGACTGCTCCGACCTGCACTACATGTATGCTGCGGAGAAGGGCAATGCTGACGCTTAGGTTTATGGTTTTATTGTAATAAAGTTTTGCTATTTGTATGAGGTTGTTTTTATTTACGCCACATAACATAACTAACGCTTGTAATCTCGTAGGGCCTGACCCTTGTGTCTATGTATACAGGTTGGAAGGGACATCATAGGAACCCATTGCCATCCACCGGACCCAAATACTAGTGCAGGCTGCTGTCTCATTAATTTATGTACAACACCTAACCTGTACCTACTTTCATAGCAAATAAAATTCTGATTCTGATTCTGCCATTGAGAAATTACAATGTGATAGAAAAATTCGATATCACTGCCCGATCATCATCATCTGCCTAGCGTTTTCCCTACAATATTGGGGTTGGCTTCCAGTCTAACCGGATGCAGCTGAATACCAGTATTTTACATGGAGCGACTGCCTATCTGACCTCCACAATCCAGTTAGTACTGGGTAATACGAAACCCCATGGTAAGACTGGTTGTCAGTTTTTTTGCGCCACTGACTACCTAAGACTCGACTGTCAAAGATCTACAAATATCACTGCCCGATATGAGAATCAAAACCAGGAGGCAGCTTCATTCATGCACAACACATAAGGTGTCATATGTTTTTTATTTCGTCTCAGCAAACCCTTTTTATTGATATCCATATCATGGGAGTACATAAAAAATCCGCCATCTGTGAGGGTCCGCCATATTGGATTTACAAAGACCACTCACTTACCTAACCACGCATTGTCATTCAAACCAAACGTGTATGTAAAATCTCAGCTCAATCGGTTGGGATTAACTGTTTTAAATTTCAGTTGCAAGATTTGACCTAAACAAACATACAAACTGTGCAAGTTAAATAAAAGCTTGTAGTAAAAAGTTAAATTGGCACAACCCTATATTTATCTTGAAACTTACGACTACAACACAAAAGCTTCGTATATGACTAGTATAACACTTATTTCAAACTTAAATGCCTTACAAACGGAACAACAAATTCATAAAAGTTAAAAGCCGATGCAGACCTTCCAAAGCGCAGTGTAACGC
This sequence comes from Noctua janthina, assembly GCA_963576755.1. NCBI lineage: Eukaryota > Metazoa > Arthropoda > Insecta > Lepidoptera > Noctuidae > Noctua > Noctua janthina. The sequence continues at coordinate 8,320,456 of OY755068.1, read as the reverse complement.
AATTTTCTCTGCCAAACAAATATCGACATTGCTTTTCTTGAAATACAGTCGAAAATAGATAACAATATCCGCGTTGATTCTCTTAGGCTTAGCGCAGACAGAACGGACCGCAGCGGAGAGGATTTTTTTGCACTTGAAAATAAACTTTAAAATTATTAAAAAAAAGTGCATAAATGCTTGAACCTGACAAAAAAATGCTCGCTCGTCCTCGAAGATATGCGCGATCCGTAAAGACAGAGAGGAATAATCCCCGCGCGGTCTCGGGGACCGCGCGGGGATTATTCCTCTCTGTCTGCGCTGACCCTTAGGGATTGATGGTAGTTAAATTTTACTTATTTTTAACTTTTTTTAAATCGCATTTTGTTGGCCAGCTGCCAGCTGCGTTGGTTTTTAGGCCCAATTTATATTGGTCGTGTTTACCGAAAGTAGATAAGGACAGTGGTGTAAACTGATCGGACAGTAGCGAGTCAACAGTCACTATCTAGGTGGTCGCCACTCGCCACTGTCCTTGACCAATGTAAATCGGGCCTTAGTCTTTTCTCTATGGCATCTAACACTATAGCTCGGTCAAAATAGACATTCAAGGTTACAATAATTCGCATAGAGCTAAAAATTTAATCAAACAAGACCACAATAGATCGTGGAACAGGCTTATCGGGGTAACCAGTAGTGTAGTGAACACGTTAAAAAAAAACGCGCCAAGTACACTACCTCACCGTTGACGTGGAAACGTGTGCATAATATGAAGAACACAACTTTTTGAATCGCTATACCTTAGAAATGGTGATTCTTACGAAAAAAAGTGTCAGAACATTTTCAACAATTCTTTTCTGAAATACTTTTATGATACCATTACCCCATTTTTGCGAACTTTGATGTTATTTTTTTTTTTGCAGATGTGAGATCGGTGGGGACTTGTCATATTATATTTAATGGTGTTCTTAACAGTCGTCCAATGTTTAGCCCTATGCGAATTATTTTAGCCTTACCCCTATTTTTTGAGCTAATTTGACCGGACTACTATGTGTCCTACTTTTCTGGTTCTTTGTCTTTTATTTGTATGGTCACTTCATCAGTCGTTTCTTCTAGCTCCCAATCTTTTAGCGGCACTTCTGTTAGTTTGTAGAACTTGCCGTGCTTGCCTATACCTGGGTTGAACGGAAATAGTACGTTAATAGAGGCATGTGTCGTCGCATAACATGAGCCTTATTATGACTTATCGTCGGAGATAGTGCAAATCCGCGGAACTAGCATTGGATAATTCCGCGTATCTGAAAAATGTAGCCAATTTCAATTACGCATTGTTGCAGCGACTAAATTAATGAATTTTATAGATTTCTACAGTTAACAATACATAGAACACATGAATTGCTAGTATTCATGTAATAATGAGGTCATACATCGTTGAAATAAAAAAATGTTTAAACTTATAACTTTCCCCTGTAAACCTACTCGTAGAGCAGATACGCGCACTTTACGTATGGTAGATTCGCGGATTTGCACTATCCTCGATGTTATGTCAGTGTTATAAGGTATAGATTAAAGTTATCAACGTGCACTCGTGAAACAAGTATAAAATATTTTAAAATTGTTGCTAATCTTTCAAGGTATAGAGTATACATATAATCTGCTTCAGGGGCTAAAAGTAAGAAGAGAAAGCAAGAAACCAACAAAAAAAAGAATTAGGCTGCACTATAAAAATACACGAGAAGCACGCTTTCTTTTGGGTAGCTAAGATCTGACCTTATCGCAAACGATCGATTGGCTATGATCTGGTTATTTTAAACTGTAACCCAACACAATATTGATCATTATCAATTGACTATGGTCTGACCATTTTCTACTTTATCCCAACAAGGCAACAAATGACTATGAATATCCCACAAACCTGCTTCGAATTTCTTGACACCTTCCTTCATATCTTCGATCGCGTTCCCCATTAAACTAGCCATGATAGCCTCGTCTCTCATACTATCCTCACTATTGGGATTGAGCTGCGAGTTGATCGCCGCCATTTTGTCCATAATTAGGGCGTTTTCAGGGAATTTCGCCAAAGATTTGGCTAGTTTAATTGATTCGCCTAGAGCTGAAATTTAAGGATGTTGTTGTGTTTAGATGGGTTTCGTGGGATGTCTACTGCAGAGTACAACATTTGTCAACAAAACAAAAAATAACGAAGCAATAATAAAATATACGAGGTGGAGGACCGACGCGAAAACGGTTACCACGTATTCAGTACATCATTCTGAGACAAGTCTGACAACCGGTCTTACCAAGGGGTATCGTATTACCCAGTACTGACTGGGTTGTGGAGGTCAGATAGGCAGTCGCTCCATGTAAAATACTGGTATTCAGCTGCATCCGGTTAGACTGGAAGCCGACCCCAACATAGTTGGGAAAAGGCTAGGCAGATGATGATGATGATTCTGAGCCCTCACACATAGAAATGTTTAAATGCAATACCTACACGGTCAAAATGTATGGAACACTGTTTTTTTTTAATAAGAATGATTTACTGAATAACTTTCCTGTGAATGGACCGATATAAATATCGTTAATCGGAGACACCGCGTAGCAATATTGATGGACATCCGTTTTCGCGTCGGTGCCCTTTCACCCCGTATATACTCGAAATAAATACACGGGACTTCGTGGAACAAATGTCCAGTAAAACATGATACGTACAAAAATACAATACCTAAGGTTGAACAGCTGATTTTCTTTAACCGTTTGAACGCCCTGTACTGTACGCCAAACGACACAAATATTTGACAAAATGGTATGTAAATTGTGGCTTGCCGTGGAGGGCACGCGCGTGCGTTTATGCTCTAGCGTTCTAAAGGTTAAATAACCGATGAAAAATTTTATTGCTGGTAGGTCTAAAACAATCACTTAATCCATAGTAAAATTTAAATCCCAAAGTCTGTTTCAACGTGTAGATAATATTTAAGAGAAAAAACGTCAATGAAAGTCGGACACTGTTATTGAACCAGTCCATGGTTCAAAGACAAATAATAGTTCTCCTTACCAGTGCCCGTAGACGTAAGTTTACACGCCAACCCCATTCGATTGGCGTCTACCCCCGAGATCAGTCGGCCGGTGATGAGCAGGTCCAGCGCAAGCGACAGGCCAATCAGGCCAGTCAGTTTGCGAGCGCCGAATAGAGACTGTGGGACTCCTGTAAATTGTATTAATAACCACCCATTTAGTGACAAATGAACACATTTTCGATCACAATACGAAACCTTCTTTTAAGGATATTCTCAATCGATTGCTTCATTTTTTTTTTTTGGGAAATTCGTCTACTCGACAACGTCAATGGCGCAATGAATATTGTTAAATAGTCATGGGGATTTCAGTGTCTTACGTCATTATTCCACAAGAAACGGTTATTGAAGGAATGGTGACGAAGAGCGCCCACGAAGGATGTAGGAAGATCAGCTTTTTGACATGGGAAGAAAAATTCTAGTGCGAGCAGGGTTTGAACCTGCGACCTTCCGATTCAGTACACCAAACGTCTTAACCAAACACAACGCAGGTCGCAGGTTCAAACCCTGCTCGCACTAGAATTTTTCTTTCCATGTCAAAACAGCTGTAGTTCCCTACGCAGGGTTTGCGAATAAAAATATTAAAATGTAGGAAGATCGTTCGAAATAATTAGGCCTGTAGGGTATAATGTGAACAACAAGATGTTTTTATAGTGTGATATATCTCGGTCACTATTACGATCAAGAGCCTGTTTCTCGGAGATTCGTTTTACATACATACGTAACATCACGCTTATAATCCCCGAAGGGTAAGGCAGAGGTGTACCTAAGTACCTATACCCACATTTCGCCAGTTATTTTTTAAGTCCCATGTAATAGGGGGCGAGCCAATGGCAATCAACCGAGAAGAAATCCAGGTTTCGTAGCTGCTACAGAGAAATTCCTAATGGAAAAATCCAATAACACTGCCCGACCTGGGAATCGAACCCAGGACCTCATGCTCAGCAGTCGCGCTTGCAACCACTAAACCACCAAGGCAGTCGTTTTGCATAGTGTTGCGCAATTCGCAACTCTATCTGGCTAAGTGTACTAAACCAAGAAAATTCGGAGGCTATTCAAGCGACGTTTAAATCATCAGGCTTAGGTACTAGTTTGATGGTAGTAACTAGATCTAAGTACATAAGTAAATGATTCAGATGACATACCAAACCTCCTCCCAAGACAGCCCATCACCGCCGTATCCTCAATGACCCGCAGATCACAAGACAGGGCGAGCTCAAAGCCCTCCGCCACTGCGTACCCTGACACCGCTGCAATTGTGACCTTGTCGGAGAGAGGACGGCGTTCGAGGCGCCTCTGTGAAATATAGTACCTATATTTATTAGTGGGTATTTTAACACTATTAAGCTTTGGTCACTAGGTGTGGGACAGACACACAATTACGTGCGCACATTGTTTTAAAGATTAAGAAGTAACTCGATTATTCGCGTCAGTTCGCGCCGTACATCATTGACGGTCGTTACAAGTCAGTGACCCGAAAGCCCGACCACCAGTCTTACCAAGGGGTATCGTATTACTTAGTCCTAACAGGGTTGTGGAGGTTAGATAGGCAGTCGCTCTATGTAAAATACTGGTATACAGCTGCATCCGGTTAGTTACACTGGAAGCCGACCCTAACATAGTTGGGAAAAGGCTAGGCAGATGATGATCACACGGGAGTTTAGCTTTTAGTTTGGCCAGAGCTTAATTTTGTTTCTGTATGTGATATACACGCGATAACTGCACATTCTGCATTATGTGAGCGAATATATCGTATCATGAGAATGTCTCTGTATCACTCAAATATCTTGAGTTTGAGTCATATACAACATGGCCATCAGACGACAGAGATGTCCAGCCCCTAAATTACATAACACTCTTAAATTATCTAATCACAATGCGAAAGACTTTTGTCAAGACAGTTTCTGTCCTAATCCATTTTTTTTTTTTTTTTTGTATTGGAAATCATCAAATGACCCCCGCCACTCTGGGCGGAGCGGAAGGGAGTGTCAGACTTGTACTGACTAAAACCCATCCATGTTCCTTCTTTGCCTGTGTTGCAGGGCCACGGTGTGTCCTAATCCATTGCTTCATATGTTTAAAAAATTCAGCTGCGTGACGGCGCAAATAGCACAATGAATATTTTAGAATTGTCCAAACGATAGGCATTGAAATTGCAAGTCACGCAAGCAGGCTGCTGGGTTGGTACTAGGGATCTAAAATGGCTGCTTTAGCAGAGTCATAACCGGATAAGAATTACAATTACAATTCGTTAAATGGTGACAAAATGACAATTCATAAATATTAACAGCGGGCGTCTGTGACCATTTTAACAATTGGAGCTGGTTAGACAAAATATAAGACGTCGACACGAGAAGAAATAGTTCTCCTAGTAGAATATGTCATAGCTATTCAACCAATCACCTCTTTCCTTTCATATAGCTCATATTGTAATGACGTTGACCACACATACTTTTATCTATACAAAGCAATGATACCAATATAGACAATCATTTAAACACTCTAATCTACTGAGTATTTAACCGCGCGTCAAGGTTTTATCAACTAAATTCCATTTGTATATTTTTATACTGGCTCTTTCCTCCGGATTTACCAGCGTAGTTTTTTTTTTTATTTATTGGTGAAATCAAACAGTGACACATTAAATTAAAATAAAAAAACAAGTATGAGCAAATGTGTTACCAACAACATTTTCCACAGAATACATATAACCAAAACAAGCTTTACAAACCATGCAAATTTGAATCTACAAAATACAAAAAGGACTATGCAGAGAACAGAAATTAATTAGAGTGAACTGATGATATACCGAGATAAAAGGCATAATATTGTTCTCTGTTCCATTGAAAATCGTTTAGCTAATAAGGCATAAACAGACAGACAAAATTAGTTTCACATTTATAGTATCAGTCAGGATGTATACAAATCAAACACTTCAAATGAGAGGGCCTTGTTATCAGCCTAATATTTGGCTAGGCCCACTAAATAAAGTTGATATCACAATATCATCAATGTGTGTCCATTGCAGTCGATAAAACAAATGATAACAACAGTGATCAATTGTGTCGAGGCATGGCAACACTCATTATCATTTGCGTTGCCATAGCTTGAATCAGTTTTTCCTGTTGGTTATTTTTAAACACTGTTATCAAATAGTTCAGTTATTCCCTCAGTTTGTTGCAAATCACTGTTGCGGTAACAGTCAATACTACAGTCAATAGCCATGACTAATAATTTAAAACTACTTTTGTATAATCCTGTGCGTAGAGTGATCACATATACCTTAAGCAGCTTTATTATTACAAATGAAAATCCAGACATTGAAGTTCATGACAATTTACCACTCCGTGCTCGGCTCATATTATATGTGGTTCTTTTGTGGAATGGTATAATCTATTACTCTCGGACATCATATCGAGCCATCCGTAACACCCTTCATAGGGCTTAAGCTACTTGTGATAAAGGGGCCAGGTGGAAGGTAAACACGCTCAAGGAGCAGAGCACCGGCAAGATGGTTAGAGGCGATCAAGAAGGCCGTTGGAGACAGCTGGTACCGAGGGGTCCACACTGAAGAAAACTACATAACTTGGAGGTGTGTTGTTTGTGGCCACTCACATTCACATTAAGGGAGTGATGAAGATGATGAAGAAGAGAAGAAAGAAAATACTTGTACAATTTCATACAGTAAATTAATGTTGAGAATTGAACTGTTTTCTTACCGCTGCATCCTTCATGTTTTGGTATCCTTCCTTGCCTATTTCATACATGTTGAAGCCAGAACAAAATGTTCCACCTTCTCCATTGATAACCAGGACTTTGGAATCGTTGTCTTTATCAAAGGCATCTATGGCTGCGGCCATTTCTCTAAGAGTGGGGATATCCAGGCTGTTACGTGAAGTTTGGCGGTCTATGTTCAGTGTCATTATTGGTCCAAATTTTTCAACTACGATATCTGCAAGTGATTTTTTTTTAGTGTTAATTAGTAACATAATCATTATTTATCTCAACATCAATATTACAATCACAGGATTATATAAGCACAACCTTGGATAAAGAACGGCATCTCAGGAAAGAGTGTCTTGAAATGTAGATTATTGTGGATAGGTTGTATTTTAATTGAAATTAAAATGAAGATATATTATAGTTCATGCAAAACATGTTTTTTTTTATCATTTTCAAGTTAGTCCGTAGATCAGTCTCTTAAGCATTTCACAGTTGAAATATTATATTTTAGAAGGGAAAACAAATATTAGTGCGTTAAGAGTCCCTGCAGTTTCTATCGGCCGATAGTTTAGTCAGGTTGGGCTGCCAGCACACACTAGGTCAACTACACGGTTGGGTTGGTGACGACTGTGCAAACCAGACCAACAGTCTGTTGACTACGCTCAAACAATTTGCTAGTTAGAACTAACGTCCGAATTGGCAGATTAAACAATCGGCAAATGTGCGCGCGGCATAAAAGCGCCATACTGATCTAGCACTTGGCCGATGGTTCAGTTTGAAGGCAATTGTGTAGCACATCAAATTGATTTATCGGCCGATACCGAAACGTTTTAATATACCCACTTGCCTGCATGTTCTTACTTATTAAGAGCCACCCTAAACTATCGGCCAATAAAAAGTCTGCAATCTGCGGGTACTCTAAGAATTAACAGGACTATCTTTAATGAACTTAACAATTATAAAATAAATTAATTAAAATAAATAAAGGATATTGTGTGCTGATGCCTAATGAAGTATGGAAGAAGAAGACACGCTGCGCCGACTCCAAATAAATTGGGACAAGGGCATGAGAATGATGATTATGAGATGTCCAAGTACTGGTAAAGAGTCAATATAGCTAATAATGTTTTTTTGAGAATAGAGCGTTTCTTTAACCTTACTTTTCTTTTTGATCTCTATTTTCTCCGGTTCTTTTTGTTGTACTTCTTCCTTTCCTTTTTTTTCATTTGCAGCGGGTTTACCATCACTGGAAGTAAATCGCACGGCATACCGTCTTATAGGTAAATTAGTAGCAGTAAACAATCTGTTCACAATAGCTCTCATTTCTTTAGCAATTCAAATAAAAACAAGGATTTTAGATTTTCAAACAAGCTGATAGGTTATAAATGTCATGAAATGTCAGTTGTCATAAGTTGACATTAACACCGATACTGACATTTGTCGATTTGCCGTTTGGTTGACAGAACAGCGTTCAGAATTATTGAAGTGAAGATTACGTTCGCCAGGTTATCACCAGCAGCGCATAGAGACGATATCGTGTACTTTGGCACAATTAAAGTAATGATACTAAATAAAAACTAAATTTATAAAAAGTATCACAACTCGCTTGAAAATTCATAACAACGCAACTCACGTAAATACAAGTTTCTTCGGCAAATGTTAGCCAAAGTTTGTAAAAAGGGCAACATTAAGATTGAATTGTCAAAAACAACAAAATCATCCTCTTGTTGGTTGTATTTCTCGACAAATTCTCATAGTACACGTGTACCTACAATTTAATGTTAATAATTTCATCATTAGTATCTATTTATGGGCAAACGATCGCTGAGTGTTGTTGTCTAAGTATTGTGGAAATCCCTTGCAACCTGTTTTCTTCCTGACCCAGTTGTTTGTGTTTACATTCTAGAAAGGAGCCAATAAAACTAAAAATGTCCGAATTTAGGGATTGGTACAACAGTGTACCGTTTTTTACACGGTATTGGCTGACTCTGACTATGGTGTTTAGTATTTTGGGCCGTTTCGGACTGTTAAACTATTATTACTTAGTGCTCGACTTCTACCCCATAATCAACCAGTTCCAGGTAAAATATTAAATGTATTGTGTTTAGTTATGTACATCCTTCTATCTGTCCTAGATTATTCCAGAGTTTCTTTTTTGCATCATGAAGAAATAAAATATCAAAGAAAAAACTTCTACAAACCTCTACTGATAATAAGACTACAAATTTTTTGAACTGTATCACAATAATAACTAATAATCATGCAAAAAGTTTCCAACAAAGTTATCATAATTAATTTAATTTCAATAAGGTATAAAACTATCTGGCTAGCTAAACCAACAATTTTGTGCTGTGTTATGACAACAACATGTATATAGGATGCAATTTTTCAATGCCATAAATAATATATAAATACTGGAGATAGAAAATTTTACTCAAAGGAAACATTCCTTTATTTTCCTCTTTCTTTCTGGTTTTCCTTTCATTTAATTTATCATGTTTTTTTAGAGAGATTTGATTCTTATGATTGACCCTATCAATTGATGCAATAAAAGCACAGGATGTTATTTTTTTTTATTTAGCCCATTCCATTCCCGAGAGTGGCAAGCGCATTTTCGAAAATCGTTGAATGCAGATTTATTTCTTTTTGAAAATAAAGGAATGTTTCCTTTGAGTAAAATTTTCTATCTTCATTATTTAGTGTACTTTTCCTTCGGGTGGTGTTGAAAAACTCCACCCTGTATATCACATGTCACAGCGGTAAATAATCATGGTAGATATTTAAAGCTTTATGCCACTGAAGGTGGGTTATCAAAACATGTTATTTATAAGCTGATAAAACTAAAATAATGCTGAATTTGTTTTTAAATGATCTGATAAGTCTGCATTCCATCTACATAGTGTAGAAATGCCATTTTAATACTAGAGGATTTGAAGTCCTATAACCAGAGCTCACACAACCAAACAGTTTTAAAGTCTATGTGCGAACCATTTATAGTTGAAATTTACTGTGTAGATTTATCATTGAAACCAAGAGTTATTTAGAAGTAAAATTTTGAGTAATTCATGATTGATACTGCAAGAGGAAAATCGGCATGTGTAGCATGACCACCGTAGAAACAGGTTTTGTTGACAGAAGAATCAACAAAATGACAGATCAACAAATGATTGTTGATTCTTCTGTGGAAAAATCTGTTTCTATGGTGGTCATGCTACGAGTGCTTGTGTGGAACAGGCCGCTATCAGTTGTCTCAATAGTCCGCCTGATACTAAATAAATAAAATATCTAGACAGGCTGAAATAGCATTAATTGGCCACCATTATCCTCCTGCTTATTTTAGAAGACATGTTATCATTTTTGTTGTTTTTTATAAGTTTAAGAACTATTGGAATTTGAAACTTGGTAGAAATGGCCCATCTGTGGCTGTAAAACCTCAGATTAATTATTAGTTAGCTTTCTGATTCTGATAATATTTAAATGAAATGCAATAGTTACTGAATTTAACTATAATTTTGATTTTTTTTCACACTACAGTTTGGAAATGAAGGAAATCAAGGAAAACAGTAAAACTATCATATCACTCCACATACAATGTTGTTTTCCTCATTCCACAGATATGGAGACCACTGACAGCGCTATTCTTCTACCCGATCAGTCCAAGCACTGGGTTCCACTTCCTCATCAATTGCTACTTCTTATACAACTACTCGCAGAGACTTGAGACGGGCATGTTTGCTGGCAAGCCTGCCGACTACTTCTATATGTTGCTGTTCAACTGGGCATGCTGTGTGATTATTGGGCTACTTGTTAGCTTGCCGGTGAGTATTTAGAATAATGGACGCCCTTGCACTGATTCACCTTCGCGCCATGCCTGGTGCAGACTCAAGGACTTATAAGCCAGATCTATGCATGTTGTATGCTACCTACCCAAACAACTTTGATTTCTATTAGCAGCTTGCAACCGTGGTTGTATACAAGCTTCTAGAAGAGCCTTAACACAGCCCATGATGCAGTTACTGCACCACGTACATTCAGAGAAATTAATTGATAAGCAAATTGGCTGTTTTCTTCATTTTGCTGCAGTAAACCAATTGCATAGTAATATGACTGAAAGATAACAGCGACAATTTTTAAGTTATTTGGTAGTCAATGTTCAAAGAAAACATGCAAGCGCAGGAGAAACCTGATGATGATGTGAATGACGTCTACAAGCAAAGTTTTATATAAAATTCTATGTGGCATATTATCAGCGAAACATTTGCTAGAAGAGGCTTTAACTAATTATTATTAATCTTTCTTATTCCAGATCCTCATGGACCCAATGGTCCTGTCAGTGCTGTATGTGTGGTGCCAGCTCAACAAGGATGTGATCGTATCATTCTGGTTCGGCACCAGGTTCAAGGCGATGTACCTGCCCTGGGTGCTGTTGGCTTTCAACCTCGTTATTAGCGGCGGGTGAGTTTGGTTAAAACTTACGTATTTAAAGCAACCAATCTAGGGCTAAAACACACGATACCACGTTCCATTGTCATGTACCGATGCAATGCCTTTCGTGCAAATATTACGACGTCCATCGTAACAAATCACGACGCTATATCGTATCGTTGTACGTTAAACGACACATCATAGGCGATAAGTTAGTTTCAATCAAATAGATGGACCCAGGGTTGCATCGGCAGTTTTCACGACGGTGTATCGCGATTTTTACGCTGCATGTCTTACATTTCCACAACATGACACCGCATCGGTACACCACGTCGCAACGTGTCACGATGTGTCTTCGTTTCGTGTGTAAAACGCATTGTCGATGCTCAATTGCAATATCGCATTAATCAGTAGGACAAGGTTAACTTAATGTTTTGTTTTAATTATTTTAAATGACGCTTTAGCACCCTAATATAAATTAGGTTATTGTAAATAACGTGGGCGATAGTGTTGCTACGCCGTCAAGACTCGTAAATAATACATTTTAATTACAGTTGAGTCTCCCTATCTCGAGCTGCCACGCACGAGTGACAGCATTGTTATTTACACGTCATTGTTGTGTCGTGTACACCGCGTTATATTGTGTCTTGAATTCGTGATAAGTGTCGTCATAGTTGCGACAAATGTGGTCTTTGGACACACTCTTGAAATTAGTCGCATATGTACCGACATAACAACAGCACGCGTAGCATGGCCACCGTAGATTCGGCTTTTGTCGACGGAAGAATCGACAAAATGACAGATTTCTTTTGTTGATCTGTAATTTTGCCGATTCTTCCGTCGACAAAACCCGTCTGCTGCATTTCATGAAGATGGGTAAATCATTCCAATTTGTGCTTTATTGCAATGACATAACAATAGTGGATTGTTTTATCTATACAAGGTCTAGGTTTAGGCCCACTCGCACCACAAGTCTCTAAACGCTCTTTGGCGCCAAAATAATTTAAAACATCGTTCCATAACTGGCAATTATTTGACGTTGATCGACATACTCAAGTTTTAAATGGGAAATTATTAATCGGGCGAATAAAAATTTAATTGGCGACCAATATACTAAATGGGCGACTATTGTACCAAAGTAAGTAACTATTTATGGGAAATTATTAATCGGGCGAATAAAAATTTAATTGGCGACCAATATACTAATTGGGCGACTATTGTACCAAAGTAAGTAACTATTTATCTAGTCATTGCGGCAAGGAGAATTAAGGAAGCAAGAGCGAGCGAATGCTGAGAGAGACTTGTGGCACCCCGACTCGGACAGGTTAGGTTCGAAGGGGATGGCGGGGTCTAGTGAGCGAGCGAAGTGAGCGAACTAAGACCCCGCCATCCCCTTCGTGTTAGGTTACTTTAAACTCTGTAAACAGAAATAGGAGCCCCGCTCAGCGGGGGTTCGTCGACTACGCCTTATCTACAATCTAGTGATTAATAACCTTGTTTTAAGTTTTTTACAGGAGTCCTTGAATTATCACATAATCGTACTGAACAACTAGTAACTCAAATTTCTATTTTCAAGTCGCTGTTTTAAACATTAGTATTAGCCCACTGTTTGTCGCTCACTTAGTATTTCAGTAGCCCATTTTCAATATTTTTGACACCTTTAATTTGAATTTATGTTCGCTCGTTTAAATACTACCCGTTTTAAATACAGGATGTAAACAGACCCTTCACGAAGCCGTCAACAGTAACTTTACGCAAAAATTATTGCTGGGCAACGACTTTTTTTTGGGGTATAGATCACGTTTTACGGTAGGACTCGATGGAACGCACTCAAAGCATTGTGCTGATGGATGGATTGAATAGTACGGCAGTCGTGAAGGTGTTTTAAGTAAAAATCTTACATTATTTAAAAAAATGTATTAAAAAAAAAACTTATAAGTTGGAACTTTGACCCCCAATATCTCCGTAACTAGAAGGTTCCCAGGTTTGGTCTAGTACAAAAAAAATGACCTCAAAGATGGGGAGAACAAGTGCTTTTCGGCTTCGTTAGGGTCTATTTACACCAATTATGGGAAGAAAAACCCGTGATATGATAAGGCGTGAAACCTTTCCGACGATGTGCCCATGAATAAAATCATTGTTCTTTGTTCCAGAGGTGTGATGGAGCTGATTGGTATCCTCATCGGTCACTTGGCGTTCTTCCTGCTGTTCAAATACCCGCAAGAGTTCGGCGGCCCCGCCCTACTCACGCCGCCTAACTTCATGTAAGTATACCTAACATTAAATTATACAAATAAGGCTAATTGGTGAAACTTCACAGATTAGATGGGTATTGGTGGATTTCTAAACGTGAATTTTAACATAAATATGATATGAGCGCGACTGCTGAGTCCTAGGTTCGATTCCTAGGTCGGGCAAAATGTTATTGGGTTTTTCATCAGGAATTTCTCAGTAGCAGCTACGGAGTCTGGATTTGTGCCTGGTTGATGGCAATAGGCTCGCCTCCTATAACATTGGATTACAACATAACTGGCGAATTGTGGGTGTACTACTAAGTACACCTCTGCCTAACCCTTTGGGGATTACAGGCGTAATGTTGTTATAATTTTTTTTTTAAATAAGTTGTATCTGTTTTCATTAGAAAATTGATTTGTAATATCATTTTAATAGCCGTAAAATATGATAAACGCATCCGGTTTAGCCCGACATTATACTATGTCACAGAATATATCTCAACACATCACTCAGTTTACCTAATCCTACCTACCAGTAGCGAAGGGTCAATTTTTGTAAGAGATAAGCCGGAGTACCATCTTTAATGTGATTATATTATTTGTCTATAGAATACTGACTGTGCCATTTTACAAAGGGAATTCGGTAGGAATCGAGTTGTATGGAACCTTCGCCACTGATACCTACTTTTCTATCTCCAGAAAACAGTTATTCCCCGACACAAGATACGTCGGAGGCTTCGGCTCGGCGCCCCAAACTCGAGTGCCCACGAGGCCCGGCGGGGCCGTGTTCGGCGGACACAACTGGGGCCGCGGACAAGCGCTCGGAGGCAACTGATCTAAATAACGTTTTAGTGAGAGACTTTGATGTTAGTTCTACACGGTGTCCCGATTGTCAAGATGTGATTGTGGTGTTACTAGTGACAGTTTAGTAGGCAATGTGTATACAGCTTTTGCTTTTATTTTTTGTTTATGATTATTTTTTGTAGAGTATGTTCAAGTTTGAAGTATGTTTTTTTTTAATTGTTATTTTACCTCTTGATTTTACAGTACAGTGAACTTTATATACGTTGTAATAAGGTTTAAGTTAGAGGTAAAATAATTGTGGAAGGATTGTAATACACCTATGATCACAACTTGAGAACTAGGGATGCAAAATAATGTTTCTAGGTACTATAAAGTTATAGTGTAAATGTTTTTTTTTTTTGGTGTTTTATATAAACTTTATAGTGGATTTCTGTAACACTGGTTGAATTTGATTTGTGCTCATTGAATTGTGTTTGTAAGGCAATGGAAAGACTCATAGTTGGCGCTCTTATTTGTCCATTGGCCAGTAATAAATTGCATCGAAATATACAGGGTTATTTGTAAAACACCAACAACCTCACAGGAGTAAATTACTAACATCATAAATAACAACATTTGTTCTACGACTTTTCCGAAAACAGACAAAAAAAAATCAACTCTTCATACATATGTCCGAACAGCTGATCGAGTTTTGTATGAAAAGTCGTTTTTTTTTTGTCTGTTTTCGGAAAAGCCGTAGAACAAATGTTGTTGTTTATGATGTTAGTAATCTGCTCCTGCGAGGTTGTTGGTGTTTTACAAATAACCCTGTATAAACTCAAAATACTCATTTGGAAACTAGTAGTTTTGTTCAATGAGGTTGGCAACACATTAAGATACTCCTTGGTATTGTCTATGGCTACTGTGAATCTTAAAATCAGTCTGACTAGGCTTTTGCCTGTTTCTCATTTATTTCCTGGCGTGTAGTCATTTTAATTGGTCAATGGATTATTTTGAAGCCAACAGTAAGAACAGGTTTCGTTTATGCCTTTATCATGACTCATCTTTATCATGATGTGAAAAGGATTTAACTATTTTTAGCGAAAAATGAATAATTATTGTAATAGGTCGAATAAAGTTATGCTGAATGCTATATTTGCATAAGTTTTACAACACATGTGACTTTTATTTACACTCAAACAAAAGCAATGCAGTAGTAGAATGTCAAATAAAGGTCGATTCACACCGAAGTGGCAGCGGTTGGCAGCGCAGAAGCAGTTTCATTGTGTGGTTCTAACTGGAAGTTTCTTTGTCCAACCAATTCATGCTTTATCTCCAAGGAAATGCATAGTATCGTTTGAAGGACTCGGGATGGACGTGCGGCCGCTGCCGACCGCTGCCATTTCGGTGTGAATTGACCCTAAAGAAATATACCTTTGTTACTCAGAATGAAGAGTTGGGGGCTAGGGGTTGGGACGTGAGGTGGGGGGGGTATCTATCTTGTCTTTGGTAAAAGTCTAATAAAACCGTTAGTTCTCTAGATAAAAATATCCACGAATTTTTTCCTGTGAAAAAAAAAATTCTACTCATCGCAAAAGAGGTTGTGATCGCGAACCTGACTCCATGCAATACTGTCTCGGAAACTTTTGACCAACACATGATAGATTTTGCTAAGTTTGATGAAGGCAGCCTTGTGGGAATTATGTTCCTAGCAAAAAAACCCTGATGACTTTTATTAGGTAAAGATTTAACTTGTTTGGATTCTCAGAAATTAATATTATTGAATCAATGTATGGTGATATAAATATGTGAATATAGCATTTGCAATCTATTAAACAATAAATTACCACGAAAGTAAAAACATAGTGCCGTAGACAGTATGTTTTTCTGGAATGTTAATAAATATTTCTTTTTTCAATTAACCTCTTGTCCACCACGGACGTCTATGGATTTCAAAGCAAAAAGTGCTCACGACGCCTCGGACGGCATGGCACGTCGAAAATAACACTTTTTTAAAGCGCTTGGCGTAGAGAACACAGCTTTTCGTATTGACGTGGCGGTCAAAAGTTTAAGGGAGATGACACACAGATATCGATACAAAAAGCGTTATGTCCAGCAAATAAAAGCGAATACATCTTTTCGCCTGCGCGGACGACGCGACCATTCGCTATCGTTGCATGGACATAATTAGGCCTTTCTGGCCAGCTGAAGCGCACTTCGCTTCGATTCGATAAGTGTGGTCAGGTCATGAGGTTACTCCCTAATTCAACAAACAAGTGCAGTACCTACCACAAACTATTATTATTGATCAACGAATCAAGTTGAAAATGGGAAGCTGTGTGTGCGGATCTCGGAAACTACTGAGTCGATTATGAAACATCATCTGTGAAAAATAAATAACGATTTCTAAGTATTGTCTATGGAATGCTTTGAATATAATAAACGATGGTACATCTTGCTGTAAGTCCTGTTTCCCACTTTGAACTTTTAGATTTAATCTACCTTTTATTTTTTAATTTATATTAATTGCATTTATTTAGAGGTTAATAAAAGACTAATTTAAATACAAAAAAAATATACACCGTGACTTTTTAGTCGTCTTACAACGGTGGTCTACTCAATGTACCCGACATAAAATAGCTCAAGGCGCGATTTTTGTTTTTTTTTTCCTACCATAATAGGTAGGTACAAAGAAAAATAAATAATACATTAGAATAAAATTATGAAACATCCTGTTAAGGACGTTTACGTGTCAAACGGGAGAACATACCTACTCAGCGCTCGAGTTCAGTATATCATCGCTCGCAACAGGGTGTTTTAACTACGCCATGCGGCATATTAGGTACTGAATAATATTTTTATTTTTAAATTATTATAGTCTCAAAAATACCAATTTTATAAATTAATGATTAGTAGTCATTGGATACATGAAGTGGGCTGCCGTTGTAAGGCGACTAAAAAGTCACGGTGTATACACATAATTAATTATATATATAATTAATAAAGGAGCGAGCCCTATAGCCATTGACTAGCCCCTGTAGCATGACCACCGTAGACAAGGATTTCTTTGACGGAACGATCGACAAAATGACATAGTGCAAAGAAATCTTATCATTGTGTCGACACAATCTATCATTTTGTCGATTCTTCCGTCAAAAAAATCCTTGTTTACGGTGGTCATGCTACGGGGGCTGGTCAATGGCTATAGGCTCGCTCCATACCTGCAGGGCGCACACACCGTTTCGCACCTATACGAAGAACTCCTTTTCTGTTTTGAGGTTGGTTTCTACTTTTCCAGTATAACATATCGGCTAAATATACCAAGAGTAGATACACGAAATAATTATTGTAGTATTTTTATTTATTTATTTAAAATATAGACATCTAAGCTTTGTTTTATTGACGAAGACGTGACGATATCAAGACATAAACTAGATTATAAATTTGTATAACAAAATTGATTTAACAATAAAAAAATTGCCGTTTAAAATTGTAGTTTTACTTCTGAGCGTCGTAGTGTTGAATACCAACATAATCTACATTTTGTCAACATTCCGCCATCACCGATCCATTTACCAAGTGAGTCATAATTCTCCTGGCCTTATTCAAATGAATTTAGGCCGTCCACATTCATGCTCCAAAACTTTCCTCATTCCTCCGCATCACATGACAGAAGGTACACTACTTTTCAGTCACCTGCTGTGCCACTTTGAGACTTCCTCTTAGGGTCAGTTTCCACAAACGAAACAGAAGAATCCTCGCGTACTTTGGACTCTCGCGCATCCTGGAGCACGTGCGAGACGCTTAAAGTCTGCGTCTAATTTTATTCTTAAAGGCAATACTTATACAGTCCTTTTTTCAGTGACATCATAAAAGTGCGCGAGGATTTTTCCGCTTGGTGGAAAATGATCCTTACATACTCATTTCTTATTCTATCCTTTTGTAAAACGCCTAGCATAATCAATCAGCACATAATGTTCCTTCTGCCGCTGAGACAGGTCCCCTCTGTGACGGGGAGTAGCCTGTCATCCATGGTATGGTGGACGACATGTCTTCGAATGTTTTCATTTACCGTTTTAAGAGCAGTGGTGATGAAATAAATTACTCAAAGTAACATGACGATCAGTGGCGTAGCTAGCATGGGTGGCACCCGCTGCGGATATTCACCCCAAAAAACAATCAAAAATTAAAATAAAACTAATAAATCAAGGTAACGTTCAAGATTGAAAAGGAACGGTACATCTAATGCCACCTGCACCTTCCTACAGCGAAAGGACTATAGTGGCGGTTATGCAATCTGCCAAAGTTTTACGAAATTTTATAGGTGGCACTACTAAGGGTTCACGGTCGTGTGACCCCTAAGAGGGTGACACCCGGTGCGGGCCGCCACTGATGACGATATTGTTGCCATCGCCCGAATATCCTGGATGAGGCTGACACAAGAACGTGGACCTTGGCACAAGCAAAGAGAGGCCTATCCCCAGCAGTGGGTGAACTCGAGTTGTGGATGATGAACATGGCCTACCTGAGTTCGAGTCTGTTGTGAGCCAAAAATCGGTACCGTTAGGCCATCACTGTTCCACCACATCCCTCCAATCCATTTCAAATTCAATTACGAAGTACAGTCACGAGCACCAACATGTATACACTTTCCTAAAAAAAGCAGTTTTCGCAAAAAGTAAAGATTGTAACTTGGAGATAGGATCTTTTTCATAATAATGTGAATTCCGAAATACAATGTTCGTAACAACATGAAATTTTAATCAGAACAGTAGGAAAAATACACTTTTAAAAGTTGTTAAGTGTTTCCATATTGGTGCTCGTGACTGTACAAAGGTTGAAAATAAAAAACAACCCAACTAAATTAACGCAGTTCACTATATTACAACTATACAATAACACATCAATGCTTCTCTTCCTTCTTGTCAGCGGGGCCGTGTTCCTTCTCCCACATGGCGATGAACTCCTTCTTGCGTTGTTCACGCCGTTTGAAGTACTCAGGGTAGTGCGCCTTCTCTAGAGGGTGCCAGTAGTCGATGACCCAATCCGGGGGAGTTACCACTCGCTCGTGGGCCACGCCTCCCATGCTTGTTGCAACTGGGGACAGAGAATTAGTTGGGATTAATATACGTAGCTTGTGGGATTGAGACAGGAATCAAAAGAAGCTGCTTTGAGTTCGATTATGGACGTTTTTGATCATAACATCATCACGCCTGTAATTCCAGAAGGGTTAGGCAGAGCTGTACCT
Organism: Noctua janthina; assembly: GCA_963576755.1. NCBI lineage: Eukaryota > Metazoa > Arthropoda > Insecta > Lepidoptera > Noctuidae > Noctua > Noctua janthina. The sequence continues at coordinate 8,300,996 of OY755068.1, read as the reverse complement.
AATAGTACACCCCCAATTTCGCCAGTTATGATCAACTCCCATTAAATAGAAGGCAAGCCTATTGCCATCAACCGGACACAAATCCAGACTCCGTGTTTGCTACTGAGAAATTCCTGATGAAAAAACCCAATAACACTGCCCACCTGGGAAATGAACCCAGGACGTCATGCTCAGCAGTCACGCTTGCAACCTTTAGACCAACGACCAGTCGATAAGACCCCACGGCTTGGATACAGGGCTCATCTCAGTGCGAGAGAGTGGGCCATTATCTACTATACGAACCCTGAAAGATTGGTGACTGATGTCTTCGGAATCTACACTCTAAAATAAATATAGGTTTCTTTTGGCCGGCTACACACGTTGGTCCCAGAGCCACTCGTCCAACGTGTGGATCTAGAAAATATGTCACCAACGTTGTGACGAGCGTTAGGAGTTGGCCGAGGCGTGTCGGTTTTATCAAAGGAAACTGCGACAACGTTCGCGATCCGTCCACATGTTGACGCTTTGCTCAGTCCTGAGTCCTGTTGCAACATGCATCGAGAGCACGACGAGCGAGAATGTCACCCTCATCCTCAAAATCACCACCCGTATGGACAAATAAAAAAGTTTTCGAATTTTTTTTAAGTTTACCAGTACCATATCCAATAATATGGAGCAATTTTGATTTCTGTATCGGACATCTTCACGTTGGCTCTGACGGGATAGGACTATAATAGCCAACATGTGGACGCCTCACGAAACTAACCGACCAACGTTGGTACGAGCGTTGGCGGCAACGTGTGGCGCCGGTGTTACAATTTGAAACCGGCGGTGCTGTGTTCGAACTCACTGCAAACAACTCATAAGGCTAGGCCATTATCACTGATAATATTCTAGTTAAATTGAGCAACGAGGAGTAGGCTATTATTAAATTACAGCCAACAAGGCCTCTATATTCAATAAGGTGTAATATTGCATAATATTATGACCGCAGTTAAATATTCACTGCAAGTAATTTGTAATGATATATTTTAAACAATAAATACCTACAAGGTGCAAAGTCTGAAAGAAAATTCCAGGAAATCAAATTATAAAGAAAAACAGACAATCTTGATGCATTTTCATTACCTTTTAATAGCTTTTTTTCGTATTATTTATTTTTTGGAGTTGTACAGTGAGTGATAGCAATTAGCTGACCCACCTTTACATAAATGGGAGATTTTTTTTTAAAACGAATCGATAGAATTTTATAATTCTTTTATATTTTATTTACTTTGCTAAAATACAAAAGAATTATAAAGTTTTAATCTCAACTATTTGTGCAAAGGTGGGTCAGCTAATTGTTATCACTCACTGTACAATGGTGTCAGACACAACCCTTCCACTCAGGGTGTGAATGAAGTAGATTCCAGAACTACAAGTGGAAAATCATCAAAAATAACGAAGTTTTAGAGCATAACTTACCTTATTGGTATTGAAGTCTTTTTACCAAAACACCTTTGTCAGAAACAAAATTAGTACGATGAAGCAAGGCACTAAATAAAAATAACCAATCTGTACTAATTTAAAATTATTGAAAGAAAAAGCTAACTTTGGATGAAAAAGGTAATCCTCTGAACTACTTGGTGATGGAAAACTTACACTAAAACTGAGTAACAGGATATGTTTGTTTCCCCACCAAAATAATGTCGAAAATAGTCATTTAAATGTTATAGCAATTATTTGCCCAGCTTCTGTAATTACTGATACTGTTAGCCTGTGTCATCCCACTGCTGGGCAAAGGCTTCTCTCCATGACTTCCAAATTCTTCGATCCAGGCCAATGTAGTAATTGTTGTGAATATTTTTAAATTTGTTGCACTTATAGTTTTTTAGTTATATCACAAATACATTTCCTGCTGGCGTGACGTTACCGCACCACATTTTTTTTTTTAATGGGAATATTAAAAAAAATATCAGTTATATAATTAGTCGTCTTGACGAGTGATGCCTAATTATCGGGGACGTTTAAATTACTATTTTCGACATTATTTTGCTAGGGTATCGAACATGGTATGTTAACCAACACAGATTAATCTGTGAGCAATTTATAGTGGTAAATAAATACACAACTTACAAGCTCTAGGAATAGGATGCTGAACTAAGAACAATTCCTGCTCTCCGGCCTTCAGCAGCTCTACAGCTTTGATCATGTCAGCCATCTTGGCATTCTTGTCGAACCTCTCCCGGAGGAGTACGGCTTGATACCGGTATACATTGCTGTAATATAGAGAATAGCTTGTTATGTTTTTGGTCATAGTTCTTTTTTTAAATGAAGTGTTTCAGTAAAATCCATATAAAATAATTACAATGGGTTTACTATTGATGGCCGCCTCAAACGAGCGCTTAGGCTGTCCAAACTACAGCTGCACACACTGACAGCCGCCATCACTGGACACGGCTCTTTTAATAAACACCTCTTTGTCATAGGAGTCACAGACAGCCCCCTGTGCCGAGCCTGCATGGAGGAAGACGAAACAGCAGCCCACGTGCTTCAACATTGCCCAGTGGTTGCAACATACAGGGCAAAGTACTTCGGTACCCCAGGTACTCTCCGCGAGATTGTCAGCAACACCAAGGCGCTGCTGGCCTTTCTCGGGGAGTTAGGGTGGATCGAATAGATTTCCCACCCGCACGCAAAATACGCGCTTTGACGTGGAGTTGCGGACACCAGCCCGTTATACAATACAATTACAATGGGTTGAAGAAACAACTTATTATATAAAACTGACTGAAGACTGCCTCGATAGTCTAGTGGTCGCAAGCTCGACTACTGAGCATGAGGTCCTGGGTTCGATTCCTAGGTCAGGCAGTCTTATTGGGTTTTTCCATCAGGAATTTCTCAGTAGCATTCACGGAGTCTGGATTTGTGCCTGGTTGATGGCTATAGTTTCGCCTCCTATTACATGGGGACTTTAACATAACTGGTGAAATGTGCATGTACTATTAGGTACACCTCTGCCTAACCCTTCTGGGAGTACAGGCCGGATGTTAATTTTAGTATACAACCCTTTCAATCAATTCTGCCTATTGCAGTCCTCTGCTGGACATATGCCTTTCCCAAGCTGTGCCTACACCCTGTCCTCTGCCTTCTACATCCAGTCTGGATGTCATCTCCCTACATGGGATATTTTTCTAACCTAGATCAATTTCCTAGGAACATACACAAATAAAGAATCACTACAGAGTAAGAAATCTACACACAATTACTGCTGTGAAAGCTGCTTTCTGAATAAGACCACTTATGGACGATATATTTTTTAATTTCTTATTCAATTCCTAGTCTCCAGTACTATTAATGTTTATAAATAAATTAACAAGATTACTATTAAAATGGGGTGGAAAAATGGGATCAGAAGCAAATTAAAACCAAACATTATCTGGTGGATTAGCTAAATAAATGATGTCAACTAATTCAAATAAGTACTTGAAAAAGTAATCAAATTGTATTTATTTTTACTTTATGTTTTGTACACCTACTATTTAATAAATACTTTCTAAAATTACTAAATATTTTTCTAAAAATATTTGAGCAAGATTTGAGACAAACTCAATTTAACAAACAAGTTTGTTTGTTAAATTGAGTTTCTTTAAAATCTCATTTAAAATGCAATATTTTTAAAGTTTAAAAATTATCTATTAAAACAATAATTTAAAATAACCTTATATGTACGAACACTTGATAAATACTTCTGGTGTAGGATTTTCCCAAGGAAAGGAAATAAAAATAAAAAGGTATCTGAAAAACAGGTAATAATTGTGGTTATGTTTGTAAGAATTACGTAATGGGAAAAACAAATGAGAATAAAGGGTTTTTATTGATTTAAGTATATAGGTGATCTTACCGTCTATCGTAATACGCCTCCAAATTACGTAAAGCCCTTTTGTAAAGGGAGCATACTTTTTGCGAATGTGTTTTTATCCCAATAAATGGAACGCTCGCCATTTTCGTTGTTTTGCTACAATGACAGCTGTCAATTATTGTCAATGTCACTACTCCACAAACTGGAAGGCAATTTTTTAATAATATTGCTGTCTATGGCTCCCAAGGAAACTGCAACATACGCTATTCGTTTGTGCATGGTTAGCTAACAAAGTTTCATCGCTTCTTGTTGAATATGCTTCTCAATATTACTACTACTTCGCCTACCAAGAAGATTCTGACCACAATGTTTTTATTACATACAATTTGTTGAACAATATCAGAAAAGCCTTGGACCGTGGACGTCAAAGATTCGTTCACATCTGTTACAAGGCCGCATGCACGCCACCTCACATGCAACAACTACTGTATTTTAACGCATCCGCTGAATAAATTGTCACTTGAAAATTACAAACGATTTATGCTGAAGGTTTTTCGTAATTTATGTGACAGTCATGTTACGGTTGCAACATATTTTGTCTGCATTGTCATTGACTTTTCTGATTGGTATACAAATTCATCGTCATACAATTGTTACGCATTCCATGCACGTAGCAAAACCTCACTTTTAAAGAGAGGATAAACGTTCTTTACTTTTATTAAAATGATTGCAGAATAAAGTATTCTGCCCACTGCTTCGTCACATACCATCGTAGCGTATCGGTACCAGCTAAATGACGGAACGGTCTCGTGGGCATACTTTTCAATCCAGAGAATATGGGGTTTTAATCTCGTATAATGAACGTTATAAACGGGTATGATACGCTGTTGATACGTTTTAGTGGGCATAGTAGTCTGTGTCATAATAGGTTGCGTACGGTCATGGTATGGTAATGGTACGGTGTAGTGGGCTGACTCCTTATAATAGTTCTCGTCTCGAGAAACCATTGTGTTCATTCTTGATAAAAAAAATTCTACTTTGGATGTTTACCTATAGCAAGACCAACAACGTTTACCTATGCCATCATCACGTTAATGGGATAGATACGTTTTAAAAATGTGAGGAAACGAATCACAATAATTGCCTACCCCTTGATATTTTGTTTAATTACCAATTGTTAAGTTTTATTTTCATTATTTTCACTAAGAGACTAAACCACTTAATAACAATATTTTTATCGCTCATTCTTATAATGCGTTTAAAAAAAAAATAGGAGCGTCAATGACCCCCATCTGTTAAAAAAATTAAGAAGGGGCACGGTCCATACAAAATTAATCTTTGCCATCCATTTATACCCATTTTTATCATTTTTGTGAGATACTTCTCTTTGCTATAGGACGTGGGGGAATTTTGATCGTTGAAAGTGCTTAATACATTCTGCAAACCCATATTATTTAGAATTTTCCTCCTCTTACTAAAAATATTAGAGAAATTAAGGCTTTAGAAGCTAATATCTCATCATCCATTGACTTAAAAACAAATATTTTAATAACCTCATATTATTTTTCAATTATGGAATGTGACAGCTGATTCTACAATTTTTGACTGTAACTTGAGTCAGTTGAAACTTGTAAACCTACCAAGTCTTCCTGCCCATACATAAGGAGACCCACTTGACCTATAGACCTGTCTTACGAAACGCAAGTCTTAATACGCAATAGTCAATAGATACGTGAATTCAAACGGCTAAGTGCAGTTGGGCAAACTTACTAATGGGCTGCCTGGTGAGCTATACGAAGGTCAGTCTTTGCGTTCTCGGGCTGCGTTGGAAAATTCTATGCTGAACTGGTGGCAAGCCAAGAAATCAGCATCGTGACATTGGCATGATTTACAAATACACGATTGGTGGTCAAACCGAATATCCGTAATGATATTAAATCTGAGACAATGGGAGATGTTATTTAATCCTCTTTGGTACTTCCGAAGAGGCCGGCTTTTCATTGGGACTGTTGCCCTGTTGGTGGCTAATGTTCAAAAAGCTGGCAGGCTTACTGGCCTGAGTTATTCCGTCATGAATTCCATAGTTGCATTCTGGAGTCCGGATTTAATGTGTGCCGGAAAGAAGACCCTCTCCCTGGTGGATGGATTGCACTAAGAACTACACCTAGGTCTACCTCTTAGGGAATGGTGGCCAGATGGCGGTATCTCACTCAACTATATTAATCTGGTTAATTAATGCAGTGACAACATTTTTTTTTGTGAAACTGTCTGAGATTTCAGTCGTGCTCGTCAGCTCGTGGAAACATTAGGTAAAAATTACTAAAATACCTACCACAAAACTACTTATATTTTTAAGTAGGTGGCCAGAATGTATCAACATAAGTGATAGTAATAAATAGTGACTAATAAATAAACAGTTCTGTTGCTACTGGATGGCTTTTACGGCGCCATCGCAATCATACTGGCCTTGAAGAAGATTATGCTGTGATAAATATACAGGTGCAAGTTCCAGAGAACTTTGTAGAAAATAATGTAAGTACCGTACCTACCGATTTTATAAAACACAATTTGTTTGCATTCATTAGAAGTCGGTTATAATACTATGAAATATTTCGAAATAATTTAATGGTCCTGTTACAAATGCATGAGTAGGTAATAGGCACTTCAATACAAAAATACAAAAAAGCTTTCTACTCCAATAAAATAATTGAGCCCACGATATAGAGAAAAGTCAGGCTTTACGCCACAAAGCATCAATTTAACACCACGGAAGTAAAAAAAATCAATAAATAAAAAATAGAACATCAAAACAACCTTTTATTGCGTCGTACCCAGCAATCGGAACACTAACGATTGAATTATTGCAATAAAATTCTATCAAAATGCAATCACGAAAAAATGTACCGACACGATTAAAACGGGGTCAAAGAAAGTTAGGGAAAACGCCGCGTCGAGATGACCAATCGATGAGAACCGGTCGCGACGCTCGACCAATCAGAGAAGTCGCGCCATCCTTTTGAAAATGGGACACTAATCCCAGTTTATGGTTCCAAAAAAGGTTTTTTAAGGACAAAAGAGCTGTAATTTGCTACTAGGTTTTATATAGGTAGCATTTGCGCTTATTTCGATTAGATCGACTGGCTCGCACAGTGAACATCGCGTACATTGTCGTAACTATCTCAGTGTTAAAGCTACACTCGGTGCGGTGGGTACGGCCATCGCACGATTTTTAAATTTCGAATAAACTTTTTTTGTTTTCTAAACTTTAGTGTTAACGTCAGTGAAATAATTAAATCAAATTGATCAATCAGTGAAAAATCCCTAGTGGAAAATTTGACGCTTGGTTCCTGTTGGAATTTCCTTTGCTCTCCGGCTCTCCGTATTTCAGGTTTGTTTTTTTATAATTTAGTTTTTTTAATAATTTAATATTTTACGACAAGTATCAAGCCACATTCTTCCTAAACTTTAGTTTAAAGAAAAAAGATGAAGTAGAAAAGAATAGGAAAAAATATATAAATAAAAGGTGTTCTCGATGTTACCATAGTTAACCTCGTAGATGAAAGCTGCTCTTGGTACCGATACAATACTAGGTTTAACACTCAGGTAGCATAGGACACAATAGGGAATTAAAGTGGTTTCCTAATTATCACCAGTGCAGCAGTGGTTAATAAGACCAAGAGTGTTCTTTCGTATCGATGGTACCTACACCGACGCCTTATCAAATTAATAGGGCCCGTGTTAGATCGGTGTACCTCTACCTATCTGTAAGCAAACCAAGATCAAAATATCCAAATGACAGAAGAAATCATTGATTGGGAATTTGGAACACGCATTACAAACCATCAGAACTTTATGGACTTCATACAAATCGGGAGAGAAAATTGCTTTTTTAAATAAAATTTCAATTTTAAGCTCATCTTAGCTGATTGTACCTAACATAAAATTTTACCCCGAAAACATCAACTCAACCATACATGGCCATCAACTTACTCACAGTGGACCAACTTTGTTACGTACCATTAAAATATTCAACAAGTGGTCCAAAGGCTATTATTTTGGGCACATTATTACATATGTATTGTACAGTATAACGAGATTTCATCATGACGCAACTGATTGCACGCAGAGACCTTCGAAGTTCGAAATAAAATTAAAGCGTACGTAAAGTAAACTTGATGTAAAAGTGAGCGATCAAGGTTTACCAGTTGCGGACCTACGATATGCGCGCCTAAAGTAGGTTGACCCTTACAGGAAAGTTCAGGCAAACCTTTTAAAAACTTAACTTCCTGATCGATGGTCTTTAGTTTTTAATGTTTTCTTGCCTTATTGGTGAAATGGCCTTTATTCATGCAATTTGCATCCTACTGCGTCTGCTGCATATGAAATGCAACAAATTGGCCCTGCTAACAAAATTATTTTTTCGTAGTGTCAGACTTCCTTAAAATTATAAATTCGTAACGTTCATTTTATTTTTCAAAAGCATAGTTAGCAGTGGTGCTAAGGTATTTCTATGATTAACTGATCATGCTGATGATGGCACCATCATCAGCATGATCAAATATTATATCCACGCACTACTTCATTTAAAAAAAGAAGACTTTAATTAATTGAAAAGCGCATTGCCAGAAATTAAAACAAATCCATATTCTATCAGCTAATTCAGCCAGTATGCAGCAAAGCATATAATAAAAAGAGTAAGAAAAAAAAACTGTTCGGTTTTTTTTTTTAAACTAGGTATACATCTTTTTGTTAAAACTCGAGGCTTGAGAGTGAAACCTCTTTCACTAGGTTACTTTCGTCCGTGGGAGCTGCTTTTATATCATTTTTATTGTGTTTAACTAGTTATTTTGGTCAACAACTCAAAATAGTTTTGGTTTTATAGAAAGCAGACAAACTGCAGAAGATTAATTTATTCTGTTAATGATATGCTTTTGAGCTCAACAACTGAGAGAACCTGTAATGGTACAGGTTCTCTCAGCTTATCTGGTCCTCATGGTGATGGCACCATGAGGACCAGATAAGCTCTCAGGTGAAGATGATGTATGGAAAAATAATTCTTACAAAATATTTTGAACTACGTGCATGCAGGTGTACCTAAGTGGTCTGTTTTATATCAGAACTCATAACTGTTTATGTTTTTTTGACAAAATGTTTTATGGTAAACATCAAAGAGAATGTTGTTGTTGAAGTAGTTTTTTTCGAGCTTTTGCTCAACAAAATGGCAATAACCTTGCTCAATCGAAATCAAAACTTTAATCACAGAACGAGATTGCACAAAACATTGTCAACTAATTTATTGATGGTAATTAAACCGAATTTAGTAGGTAGTTAAACGCAATCATTATACTAATTTAAACTGTCAAATGCTATGCAATTTGTCATTGAATGTTACTCAATTTTTTGCTCATGCGCCAAAACGGTGAGCTCCAAGGCTTGTGATGGAAAACTGCTCTTACCCAATGATATTAGCGTAATAGTGTTGATGGTATGTGTCAACAATGTGTTATACGAGGACCAGAAAATCTTGACACGCGATGGAAAAGGAATGAACTCAACTGAAAATGACAGATGACACATTTATGACATTTGCCTTTGCTAGTAGCGCCATCATGAGCGGTCAGGATATACTGGATTGGAGACATATGAAGGACAATACTTGTTCTGTTCTAAGGCTTATAATAATAGGTATGTCTGTTTGCTAAGTGTATCCGGCTTTTGTTACTTGGTACCTTTTGTCAGACGTGTCAACAAATTCTAAGACAAGTCAGAGGGGGACAATATTTCGAAGGTGGCTCCACTTCAAGCCCATTTATCAATGATTTGTATTTCATAGGTTATTTTACTGTATTTCTATTATGTAGCCATAGTCCAAATCGTGATTACATATGGGACCGTAACGTGGTCGCCCACAATGGGCCTCATCAGAAGGCTTAAAGTCACCCAAAGGGCAATGGAGAGGGCTATGCTCGGAGTTTCCTTGCGTGATCAAATCAGAAATGAGGAAATCCGTAGGAGAACCAAGGTTACCGACGTAGTCCGAAGAATAGCCAAACTTAAGTGGCAGTGGGCAGGGCACATTGCTCGCAGAACGGATGGCCTAAGGGGCCGGAAAGTTCTGGAGTGGCGACCGCGAACTGGAAGACGTTGCGTTGGAAGGCCTCTCACTAGGTGGACCGATGACCTGGTAAAGGTTGCAGGGATCCGCTGGATGCGAGACGCACGGGACCGGTCAATGTGGCGACACTTGGGGGAGGCGTATGTCCAGCAGTGGACGTCTTTCGGCTGAAATGATGACGATGATGAGTCCAAATCGTACCTACTTCTAGTTTAGTCAAGGAATTTTTTTTTTAATCTGAGATCACTACATCTACAACAGTCTCCGCAATCTGCCTATTTTGAGAGGCAGGTTTTAAACAATTAAACCAATTTATTACAGTTGCCAAACGTGTATCTACATACCTTGTACCTATAAGAAGTTAAAAGATTACATGGTCAGATTATGAAAATGTGAGGCAGAGTTTAATTGTGAATTTGGTAATTTGTAATGGGTTCTCTACTCGTACCTACTTTACTCTTTCCTCATACCGCATTAAAGGCTTACCTACACGTATCAAGAATTATTTCCTTGTGAGAAACAGTAACGTATATATATATATATATATATAGTATATAGGTAGTGTATAGGTATATAGTATATAGTATATAGTATATATATATATATATATATATATACTATATACTATATACCTTTGATTGTGTAATAATAACTAGGATTCTACTTTTTCGTTGAGGTAGTAAATTCTCTCAAACCATAATGACTTTTGTTACTGGTAACATTAAATATTAATAATTATGTCAAAAATAATAGGGTAAAGTTCATGATAGCCGTCCGTGGTTTTTTTTAAATAGTTAAATTAATTTATTCAATTAAAACCGTTTCGTTCCAAAATGAAAATATTACGTCATTATTCACGCCTACAAAGTTTGCACAAAAGACTTTCGCGACAATTTAATATCTTACATAACACCTAGCACTCAAAAACGTTGTCTTTTTTAATAAAAACAATGAAGTAACGTCCATTATGACAGCAATTTTTTTTTTTTTATCAAAATAGGCATAGAAAGTCTACCATTAGCACTGCAGTTGTCAGGAAAAACGATAAAATCGACCTAAGTCGGTTAGTCGGTGAATATTTACGTAACTGCAGCTACTCAGTAAGGGTGTTTCGAAAAACATTTGGTGTTCACTACCTGTTAGGTTCTAGTGCCTTCGATTATATTACGTGACATAAACAAATTGCAGAAATTGTAGTTAATAAATTAGTAGAAGCAGTTAACGTTTAATAACGGGTTTAAGTTTCAATGTTATTTAAATAACTATTATTGGTAATTTAATTAACATTAACAAACTGAAACTACTCGTTGTTTCATTTTAACAGTAAAAATATATCATATCATAAAATATATCATATCTCCCGTATTATAAGCGATCTCGTGATATACATATATTAATGAATAAGTACAGCAAAATAGTTGAATATGTACAAACACTTTATTATTGCTTGTAGATTCCAGCCCCAGTATAACAAATTTCTTTAAAATATGAGATAAGCTGAATAAGCTGATACAATAATTATTATGATACATGAAAAAGTAGTAACAAAAAAGAAAAAGTGTTAAGCATTTTATTTTTCTCCGAAATCAGTTTCAAGACGTCAATGAAATTACTTTATAAACGAAAGCCATTATTTACCGTGGGAACCTAGGTGTAGCAATTTATTGCTTTAACCCAACGTGTTAGTATCTAGACAGCGTTGTAGACGCGCTGATGTTAGATACTTGGCGTAAAGTACTGACAAAGTAGAGGCAGCGCGGATAAATTCAAGAATTAACGGCCTTCCGGGATTCTATTTAGAGAAAATGCGTGTTTTAGAATAGATATTGTTGTTTTAAAGACTTATTGCAAAGCTAAAATTTGAGCTTTAATTTGGCTTTTAATTTATTTTTGTGTACATTAACGATCGGCGAAGTAGAACAAAATCATTTGGTGACCAATTAGAACAGATAATTAGGGAGAAACCTACAATATTCTGCGAATAAACCTTGGCCTTGGTTTTTTAAATTCTGTTCTACTTGAAAAGAATTTCACACACTTAATTACGAATAGAATTTCACTTATATTGTTTAATTTGGTGCGTTAAACCTACTTTTTAAGATGTTAACTGCGTCACTCAATGCTATTGTCTTTGGTGCAACATACTGGCGGAAATAAGCTTTACAATGCGTCTTTATATTCCCAATCGGCGAAGTAGAACAGTATTTTATTTGGTGGCCAACATTATTTAGCTTCATCAGTTTTTTTGTGTGTGAAACCTACTTGGTTTAGATTCAGAACTGCATTTTTTTTCGGTGCAACATACTGGCGGATACAAGTTCCATGCGTCCTCCATGCTCATACGTGTGCAGTAGTTCAGTTAAAACGGCTGAGTCACTGTCCCCATTCTGCTCTACTGGCCAAGACTTTCACTGCGTGCTTGTTCAAGATGTTGCTTTAAGACGAATCTTGGAGTTTTTATTGATTGTTGCAAAACGCGAGTCGTGATTTCAAACGGCTTGCGGTTTAAATGCCAAAAATGAGGCTCATAATCACATGGTCCATTTTTCGGTCAGAATTGACAAATCATTTACAAAGAATGTTGAGTGATTTTCGTTGTTACCTACATTATTTTGAACAGTGAATAGAATATGAACAGTGAATTAGGTTTTTTCATTGCTCAATAAATAGAATTCCAAATAGAGAAATGAGTTTGTGTGCATTGTGTTCCGCCGTTGAGGCCTGTAGCAATAATGAGTCGTGTGCAGTCTAAATAAGTGTTCACAATAAGTCAATAACACGGTGCATTCTATTGACTATAAAGATTTTTAAACACGTCGGCTCTATAGTTCTACTTGTGATATTATGGCAGTAGGTGCTTCGAAGGCAAATTTATCGTCGTTTATCAGGCAGAGTTCCAATTGTTAGTTATGAACCCGGAATCTGAGGATACTACACTCAGAAATTCTAGATATTTAGTAAACTTCATAGGTAAGAGAGTAACCCTACGTATGCGGTATCGACTTCAACTGGTCCAATGGAGCATTATGTCCATGCAACAAAAGCAAAAAAGACGTCATTCGTCTCAACATCGCAATGTGGTGATTAGTGATCGGCTCAAGATCCAACTACGTCGATTAGTGTGGTCATTTCCTTAATCAGAACAGGAAACAGAACTGAACATCAATTTTGTGACTGTAACTATGTCACCCATAAAATCATTTTGCAACACACTAAACCATTTCAACGTCAATGCCAAGCAATCAGGAACTCATCATCACCAAATAACAGAAGTTACAAACAAATGATATTATTTATGAGTTTTCCTGACAGATGCTGTTAACTACACATTGTTTTATATAATTGGTTCCCTACATGGAAGGTAATGTGTTTAGCACGGCATGACAAAAGGGCGGACATGTAAATAAATGGATTAGTACCTGTGACTACGCTGCTACGGTTAATATGTGGATCACGTAGCTGAAAAAAATTAGTTCTTTTTAATAGTTGGTGAATGTTCAACGAGTACGATTAAGAATAGTTTTTTGTTGGTTGATAGAAAACTTAGGGTAGTTTTTTTTGTCTTTGTTTAATATACTTATTACAAAAGGAGGAGCTCGTGGCTAAATAATAACAGCCGCTCGGGTTAATCTTTAGATTAAGCCGTGCTTGCCTAGGTTGGTCTGTCGATGGGTGAGCACCCATTACTTACCGAGTTTCCTCCGTGCCTCGGAAAGCACGTTAAGCCGTTGGTCCCGGGTGTCATTTGTAGATCTTTGACAGTCGTTAGGTAGTCAGTGGCCCGAAAAGTCTGACAACCAGTCTTTCCAAGGGGTATCGTATTCCCATACTCGTGGGAACAAAATGGAACATATTTTAACCCAGAAAACGGCCGATAACGGCGAAGGAAGGGAGGAGAGGGATGCGGGGTCGGAGTCCGGCGCCGCATCCAACGATGTGAGCGCGGGAGGCTCAGAGAGCTCCCGGCGCGGAAGGCCCGGGGCAGCTGCGGGGAACAGGGAGTTCCTTCGCAAGCGGTCCAGGCCGGTAGGCGACCGAGAGTCGTCGTCAGAGGGGGAGCTGGCTTCGGCTCGCAAGATCCCCACCAGCAAGCGTGGCGGGATCCGCGGCAAGGGGAGAGGCCTCTCTGCCACCGAGAGGTCGGCACGGCTTGCCGCGGAGGCGCGCCACCCGGGGGTGGCTGCTGGTCACGGAGTGGCCCGTTCGGGCTCTTCTGGTAACGAGGCGGGTGCAGACGGCGGCTCCGAAGCGGAGCGTAAGGCCGGGCTTGCGAAGGAGGTGGAGGCGGCGCTGAGGGCTGTCTCCTACAAGCAAAAGCCCTCCACCAGGCAAAGGGCTATACCCTCAGCGGTCGCCTCTATCATGGCGGCAGCGGAAGCCAGATATGCGGCGCCCCCGCCAGAAGGCATGGTCAAACTGCGGGCGGAGGTCGCTCGACTGACGGCCGCCACGGAGCTTCTCCAAGAGGAGAACAGGAGGCTCCGAGCAGACTTGGCCAGTCTGCGTGAGTCCGGCTCTCGCGAGGCGCCCCAAAATGGCCAGCAGCGACCACGCCAGGCCGTGCCGGTGGAGAACCAGGTCCTGAACCTGGTTCGGCAGGAGCTGGCTGCCTTTCAGGCTCGGTTCTCCGTCCTGGAGGGCATTGTTCTGCGCCCCCCCTTGGCGGCAAACAAGGCGCAGTCGGGCCCGAGGGCGGCCACATATGCGGCTGCTGCAGCTTCCGCACCGGGGCCGTCCAGCCAGCCCTCCGGCAGGGTTACGTCGGCTCCTGGAAAGCTGGCTCCGGCTAAATCGGGCCCGGTTGGGGGGGCGGCGGCCTTGAGGCAGGGCAAGGCGGCGGCCCACAAGAAGGGCAAGGCGGCGAATGTGCCAGCGCTAGCCGCGAGACAGCCGCCACTGCCGCCCCCCCCGCCCTCTAAGCCATCCGTGGCCGAGACCGGGTGGCAGGTGGCCGGAGAGAGAGCGAGGGAGCGAAGGGCGGCCAAAAAGGCCAGGAAGCGGGAGCGGAAGCGCCAAGAAAAGAAGCGGAATGGCGCTGCTAGGCTCAGCGCCCCGAAGACCGCAGCTGTAGTGATAACACTACAGCCGGAGGCGGAAAAGAGGGGCGTGACCTATCGCGACGTGCTCGCTAAGGCGAAGACGATGGTGGATCTCGGGGAGCTCGGGATAGCCGGGGGCCTCCGGCTTAGAGTCACCGCAACAGGGGCTCGAGTGCTGGAAATCCCCGGCGAAACCCGTGGCTCGTCCGCTGACGCTCTGGCTGAAAAGCTTAGAGCGTCCCTAAATGCGGACGAGGCCCGAGTGTCCAGGCCCGTCAAATGCGCAGACCTGCGCATCCTGGGTCTGGACGACTCGGTGACCGAGGAGGAGGTGGTGGCCGCCGTCACCAGGACCGGTGGGTGCCCTGCCGAGCAGGTCAAGGCAGGCACCTTACGTCCGGACCTGTCGGGCATGCGAACCGTAACGGTAAGCTGCCCTGTGACGGCGGCGAAAGTCATTGTGGAGGGCCGAAGGCTCTTGGTGGGCTGGGTTTCGGCGCAGGTAAAGCTGCTGGAACCCAGACCTCTGAGGTGCTTCCGCTGCCATGTGGGGCACCACGTGTCGGTCCGGTGCACCTCGGAGGTGGACCGCAGCGGCCTGTGCTTCCGCTGCGGCCAGCCTGGTCACATGGCCGCGGCTTGCTCCGCCGCGCCGCGCTGCGCCGCATGTGCGGCAGCTGGCAAGCCGGCTGATCACCGGGCAGGGAGCAAGTCCTGCGGTACTCCCGCCAAGGCCAGGGGCAAGGGAAGGCCCTCCGCCACCACCGCCAAAACCCCCACCGTCGCCACCACCGCAGCCGCCGCCACTGTCGCCGCCGCTGCCGCTACTGCTGCAACTTCCGCAGCGGAGCCCTCGCAGGGGGCCCGGGAGGGGGCTGAAATGGAGTGCCAGTAACGGCCTCATTACGCCTTCTCCAAGCGAACATCAACCACTGCGCCTGCGCTCAGGATCTGTTGCTCCAGAGCATGGCGCAGTGGTCGATTAACATCGCCGTGGTCGCTGAGCCGTACTTTGTCCCGCCCAGGGATGACTGGGTGGAGGACCTTAGCGGCTCAGTGACCTTAATTGCGTCGGTCGCCGCCGGTACCCCGACCCTTGAGAGTGTCAGGAAGGGTCAGGGGTGCGTAGCAGCACGGTTCGGGGAGATCGTTGTAGTGGGAGTCTACTTCTCCCCGAGCCGAACTCTCGCCGAGTTCCACAACTCCCTCACGGAGTTGAGTGTCGTCATCGGAAGTCATTCCCTCCCCGTGCTTGTGCTCGGGGACTTCAATGCCAAGAACTTGGCTTGGGGTTCTCGTTACACGGACGTGCGGGGTAGAATGGTGGAGGACTGGGCTCTGGAGACAGGCCTGGTCGTCCTAAATCGGGGTACTGTCCCCACGTGCGTGCGGATGCGGGGCGAGTCGGTGGTGGACATCTCGTTCGCCAGCCCCGCTCTGTCGCCGCGTGTCGTTGACTGGCGCGTCATGGAGTGGGTGGAGACCTATTCCGACCACCGGTATATCCGGTTCGACGTCTCCACCCAGTCCTCAAGCGTGCCGGTCCTACAGGCCCCGAGTGGTCCGCGATGGGCGCTGAAGCAGCTGGACCGGGAGCTCCTCCTGGAAGCCTCGATCGTGCAGGCCTGGGTGTCATCACCAGTCAGGCCTGCTGACATCAACAACGAGGCGGGTTGGTTCCAGGAGGCCATGTCCGAGATTTGCGACGTGGCAATGCCCCGAGTTCGGCCAGGAAGCGCCCGGCGTCAGGTGTACTGGTGGTCGCGAGAGCTGACGTCTTTGCGCAAGGCGTGCATTGCCGCGCGGCGCCTGTACGCCAGGCATCGCAGGCTCCGCATCCGCCCTCCGGATGCGGCAGCCATTGAGGCGGAGCTGTACGAGGGGTACAGAGCGGCGAAGACCGCCCTCCAAGAGGCTGTCCGGCGGGCCAAGAATTTGGCCCGCGAGGAGATGCTGGAGTCTCTGAACGGAGATCCGTGGGGGCGCCCTTACAAGATGGTGCGGGACAAACTCCGCACCCGGGCCCCCCCGCTAACGCAGAGTCTCCGGCCTGAGCTCGTGGAGGACGTGGTGAGCGCTCTGTTCCCTTCGCGAGGGGAGCATCCTCCCCCGCCTATGGCTCCGCCGCCGCGTGCGGTGCCGGAAGCGGACCACACCGATGACGATGACGACGTTCCGGAGGTGACTGGGGTAGACCTGAGAGTGGCGGTACGCAGGCTGAAAGCCAGAAACACCGCCCCGGGACCCGATGGCTTGCCTGGCAAAGCCTGGGTCCTGGCCTCTGAGGCTCTCGGGCCCCGACTGGAAGGGCTCCTAAGCGCATGCTTGGAGAGAGGCCAGTTTCCGCTTCGTTGGAAGACGGGGAAGCTGGTCCTCATCCGGAAACCAGGGCGCCCTGCGGACTCTCCGTCCGCATACCGGCCCATCGTGTTGCTCGACGAGGTGGGCAAGCTCTTCGAAAGAGTCATTGCCAACCGCCTTGCCGGGCACCTTGCGGGGATGGGGCCGGATCTTGCGGAACACCAATTTGGTTTCCGCAAGGGGCGCTCCACGGTGGACGCCATCATGCGCGTGAGAGCCCTCACGACGGGGGACGCGGTGTCCCGGGGCGGGGTCGTCTTGGCGGTGTCTCTTGACATCGCCAACGCCTTCAACTCCATGCCCTGGAGCTGCATTGGGGAGGCACTCCGGTATCACCGGGTGCCAACCTACCTTCGTCGTGTGGTCGGGGACTACTTGACGGATAGGGCCGTGATCTACCCTGGTCAGAGCGGAGAATGGAACCGGCGAGAGATGTCGTGCGGTGTTCCACAGGGATCGGTTCTAGGACCGGCCCTGTGGAACATCGGTTACGACTGGGTGCTGCGCGCCGACCTCCCTACCGGCGTCAGCGTAGTTTGCTACGCTGACGACACGCTGGTACTGGCACAAGGGAGGTCGCACGAGGCGGCGGCCGAAAACATGACACGCGGGGTTGCGATAGTCGTGGATAGGATCCGGCAATTGGGTCTCGAGGTGGCATTGCACAAGTCCGAGGCCATGTGTTTTCATGGGCCTCGGAATGCGCCACCGTCGGGATCCCTACTGACGGCGGGAGGGGTTTCCATCGGCGTCGGGTCGACGTTGAAGTACCTAGGACTCGTCCTCGACAGCCGGTGGAACTTCGTGGAGCACTTCCGACGTTTGGCTCCCAAACTGGAACGGACAGGGGCTGCCTTCAAGCGGCTCTTGCCCAACCTGAGGGGTCCAAACGCCTCCTGCCGGAGGCTATACGCGGGGGTCGTGCGGTCCATGGCTCTTTACGGGGCCCCGGTGTGGGCGCGTTCTTTAAGGCGGCAAGCCGCCCACTACCTGAACGCGCCCCAAAAGGTGATAGCCATAAGGCTAATCCGGGGGTACCGCACGATCTCCGGCGAGGCGGCTAGCCTCCTTGCCGGATTGCCGCCATGGGATCTGGAGGCGATAGTCCTCGCGCGCCTGCATGAATGGCGCGCGGAGGCACTACGTCGGGGGGAAACTCCGCTGCCGCGGCAAATTGCCGCTCAGCGGACAGACCTCCGGCGTGATATCATGGCGACATGGAGAGAGCGACTGTTGCAACCCCGTGCAGGGCACGCTACCATAGTGGCGATAAGTCCCCTCTTTGAGGAGTGGCTAGAGAGGCGCCACGGCGCCCTCACCTACCGCCTGACGCAGATCCTCACCAGACACGGTTGTTTCGGGAGGTTCTTGCACCGAATCGGGCGGGAGGAAACGCCCGGGTGTTTCCACTGCGAGGATCGCCCGGAGGACACGGTGGAGCACACCGTAGAGGTCTGCCCCGCTTGGGCGGAGCACCGCCGTGTCCTTGTAGCGGCGATTGGCGGCGGCGATCTCTCGCGTCCGGCCCTGGTTCAAGCCATGGTCCGGAGCGAGAGGGAATGGGAAGCCGTCACCTCCTTCTGTGAAGCAGTCATGCTAGTGAAGGAGGTGGCGGGACGTGAGAGGGAAAGAACCTCACGTCCCAGCCGCCGCGGGAGACGCCCTGGGCGTCGGGGGTCACGTGGTGGCTCCCGGCCACCGTAGGCGCGGGCCTGTGGACGGCGAGTTATGGGCTAGCTCGCCGTCCGGCCGTCTTATGACGACAGGCCGTGTCGACGGCGCGTTCGTGTTCCACGCGCGCCTCAAAGAGATGTCAGCAACCGAGTAGGGGTCCGCATGGGCCGATGCCTGCCAGAGCTGCGGGATTGTTCGAAAGAGACACCGTGGCCCTGGAACACAAAGGGCAAAGAAGGAACATGGATGGGTTTTAGTCAGTACAAGTCTGACACTCCCTTCCGCTCCGCCCAGAGTGGGGGGGGTCATTTGATGATTTCCCATCCAAAAAAAAAAAAAAAAAAAAAAAAAAAAAGGGGTATCGTATTACCCAGTATTAACAGCTGGGTTGTGGAGGTCAGATAGGCAGTCGCTCCATGTAAAATACTGGTATTCAGCTGCATCCGATTAGACTGGAAGCCGACTCCAACATAGTTGGGAAAAGGCTAGG
Source organism: Noctua janthina (assembly GCA_963576755.1). Lineage (NCBI taxonomy): Eukaryota > Metazoa > Arthropoda > Insecta > Lepidoptera > Noctuidae > Noctua > Noctua janthina. The sequence goes on along the minus strand of OY755068.1, from coordinate 8,281,497 downwards.
CAGATGATGACTTATTACAAAAATCTCGTCTTCTTATTTGAGGCAATTTTTTATGTGAACATGATGTAACAAACGTCAAATTTCCTTCTGAAACGATCTTCTTCTTCGCGTGTCGATGGCAATCTAAATTTGAAACGATAAAAAAAATATTTAAGCGCTACTAAATTATATCTTGTCACTTACGCAAAAAAACTTCCTTAGTGGTAGCACGCAGCTCCGCCATCTGCCATACGGGGGGTTTTCCATACGGGTGATAATGCAAAGGAACGCTAAGGAACCCAAAACAGGTATAATGTCCCACGGGACGTCGCGATTCGGCACTAACGGGACCCAGCCAAGTGCATCGACCGCGAGCTCCACTTTCCAAACATAGGTTACTTTTTTTCACAAAAAGTCCCCATTGTAACGAGCTTTTTCTTTAACGAGGAAACTGAAATAAATAAAAATGTCAGTGTAAAGTTTCCATGCTTACTTTGCCATTTTAAATTGTATGAGTCAATAAATCTGCAGTGTTTTATTCTAGAACAAACGATACTTAATTTTATTTGGTGGCTGATAATTGGGGAGTGCTCCTTAAAAGTTAGGTCCTGTTACTGTCAACGTAAGCGTCTTTATTTGTAAGGATTACGTGGATTGAACGTCAGTCTAAAATGACGTCAATCTAAGGAAAACAAATTATCAACATTTGAACAATGAACACACTCAACACAGAATTCTGAGTGATGTTTGTCACAGAAGTTAGTAATTGACGACCAAAACTTTTAAGGTATAATATAATGCTACTTAACTATGTTTTGATTACTTAAGTAAGCGTGGAAACACAATGTGCAGCATTTCGGCCTGTTCCCAACTACCTATGTTGGCGTCGGCTTTTAATTTAAAGATCATAAAATATTTACTATTTTGTAAGCAATCTCGTTAGTAGTGAGACGCTAAGTAATTAAATATTCATATAGATGAACTTAGGAACTGTAGCATAGAGTAATGAATGGGTGTGGTGCAATGTACTTAGTGAGCTAATACGATTCGTAATGAGTGCCTACACTCTGTTGTTTAAACGCCGGAGTACTATGGATCGTAATATCCTGGCGCTGACGGGCTTCAAACTTTTTTCTATCTACAATAAGTTATCCAAGTAGTTTCATTTGTGAAGTTATAAAAGTTATGATTGATTAAAAGTTAACAAAATGGCGAACTGAAACACGACGCATTATAAAAAATACGGGTGAAAGACCCAATTATCTGTCAACAATATTGATTGTAATTTTATTCTCGAAACTCAAGTTACTTATCATCAGTCTTTTTTCAAATGAATATAATAATATATAGTCTTCCGATTTCTGATATTCCAATAACTAACATGGACAAGGCTCTTTATTATGACGATGCTATAGGAAAATGGGAAGAAAATGCAGATACAAATAACTTATACGCTCTATGCATCTACTTGATTTTTTTAAGCTAATGTTTCCGTGTTTTCATGGACTTGAAGTTTACTTCTCAGTGTGCCAATGTATGGACATGAATTCAGTATTAGGATTATAATATAACTCTCTACCTATCAAATATCTTTTTTTTAGCATTAATTCGATAAATAGGTAGACTCAAGGCCTTTAACACCAATCTTTGCAAGAATAAGCCATCATTTCTTTACGGAATAGCCGATAGTGAAATAAAAATAATTCGATGCGTGGGAACTTTGAATCTGCTGGTTATTGTACGATTGTAACTAAAGGCGCTGATGTGTTTTCGCCGACACATTACACAGTGGGTGAATGTTACAATAACCAAACTCCACATTACAGAAACACCGATAAGACAAGCTTATATTTACATAACGCTGTTACGAACACACCTTATGCAATACTACAAAAAAACTTGAACACTACCGATAATATTCTTATTTACATTATTTATTGAATATTAATTATGAGTGCGTGAGATATGGCTGCGTTTATTGTTTTTATGCTAGATTATTTAACAAAATGGAAAAAATGGTCAAATGGTTTTCAATCTAAGTTAACAAAATGGTATTTTTCTTATTTATTTTTTTGTACTCTATCACAATACTCTCCTATTTGACCCATTGGTTGACTGGTAGACAATGCCTTGTGGCATTAAGTCTGCATATGGACAACTCTTATACATGAAGTTAAATAAATAAATAATAAATTATTTATAATAATAAACGTTGTTACTTGTGGAATTTTTGAGTTTATGGCTATCCATTGGGGTATGAATGGTTGTAACATGCTTTTCTAGTAGTTGGTAAGCTCAGGTGCTTGTCTCAGATGTAAACATGTTATTTAAACAAGTGGGTCAATAATTCAAACAAAAAATCGTTACTGTAGTTGCCGTGTTATTGAACAATTTATGGAATTGCACTTTTTAAAGAAAATAGCCAATCTTAGGAAAGTAGAAGTAAGAATTATATGATGGACATTCTATGGACGATTTATTTTTATTGCAGTGTCATGTCATGGCTCATCGGATGGCTCACAGTAGGGGGGGTAATGAAGTTGATTTTATTGAGTCGCTGCTCGTAACTCTACGATTATGCTATGATTGTCAATTCCTATTGTTTATTGAGTCAAGACATTAAGACGTTCTTCTATAAAACGTTTATGGCTTTGCGGTGAAACATGAAAGCAGTTTACTATCAGGCTTTTTAATGCAATCTATGATGAACATAAAATTTGGTAAAAAAACACTTCGTCAATGTTTCCACGTTCTACATTGCTCCAAATAAACAAAATATGAGCTGCCTGACCTCTAGCGGTTAAATTTAAATTAATTTCTGTTCGGCATGTTTACCATACATAGTGCAGACAGGGCAATACCCTACATATAAAAATACCATTATAAAGGTACTTTATGCCGTGAATCTCGGAGGGCTTGCCGTATGTCGCAATATTTCGGGAGCTAACGGTGAGGACCGGGTGCATCGACCGAGCACAGCCAGTACGACTTGGCCTACGTTTATCGTGTGACGTGCCGACAACAGTGGTGTTCACCCTTGAATTATTGAAAATGTGATCGGATGGACGGTAATTGATGCGTTTACCTATTTGTAGTTTAGTGAGCGTTGTTTTTGCGCTGCTTTTGATTACTTTTTACGGTTTTTACTTAAAAATTCAACACTTAACTAGTAATTAAAAAAATTAACTGTAATTAATCTACATTGAGAACGATGTAATTAAAAAAATAAAAATAATTGTCTTCAATGGGAATTTATGACCAAAAATAGTAAAAATTACAATTATATTTCACTTTAAAAAGTGCATTCTTTTAAATAGTTGGGAGAAAAGCCCGCACGCCGTGGGTTAGCAACCAGTCAACAATTGCGCTTTGTTGTTGTTTTGTAGTTGCTGCTAATCGCAACTTTGAGTCTCTAGTCTAGCATGGCGTAAGTTCTACAGATTAAGAAAAAAAAAACTAAACTAATATCAAGTATATATGACGTTGCGTGAAATTCTTTGCGTGATCTCAAGTTTAAATGAACTCGGATAATTATAATTCATGTTGCGTTGACCTGAATAAGTATGACGAGCATGCGAAACAATTATCGTGCATAATATGTATGTAAGTATGTAATGATCACGTTAACTCAGGAACACGTAAAAATAATCATTCAACTATTCTAATGTATCTTTAATTAGCAAGAGGAATGCGGTTTGAAGTTTACTTATTATTTAATACCTTTGCTGATGTAAGACATGCTAACGAGATTGGCTTTACCCACTTTAGGATTTTAAAACTTTAGTGAGTTCCTTATTTAAAAAGTAGGTACTATTAGCCTGATAAATTCCACAGCTACGCAAATTGGGGGAGGCCCAGTAACTTCCAAAAGTTATACCTAGATATTTTAAATCCATGATAATAGAGTACAGAATTTACCGATTTAATTGTGTACAGTAAAGTGCACGTGCAGTAATCTATAATTAATGATTATATTAGGCATCTGACTCAAATTGTGTTAACTGTGTATGGTAACATTCTACAATCTTTGATTGTATCAGCGGGGTTATTATCTGTTGCATCCATTTGGGTCCCATGCCCATCAAATCATTCTGGTGCACTTAAGATTAGGCAACCTGTCAGTACAATGTGCGATGGTATCTTGAAACCCAATTTGTTATATATGTGTACTGTGTTCAGCAATAAAGCTGTGATTTGTTTCGTTACTTCGATGTTAGATAAATCTAGACTAAAGTTTCAGCAATGTCAAAGAGATACAAGGAAAAAACAAAGGTTATAAAAACGGATAGAAATAAACTGAAACGTTTCGGAACATACAAGACGTAGGTAAATGTAAAAGCACAGATTTTTTTATTTTTAAATATAAAAATTGACGGCAGGAAACTCTTATCCTGTGATCACGGCTAAGTACATTGCCATGTCTTTTATAAGTCTACTTCGGTCAGCCTATAATCGAAAACAAAGCAAAATAAACCATGAAGAAGACAGTTTACGGTCTAATACAGCTTGAGAAATTTAAAACAATGACGTTAGACATGAGTAGGTAAGGTACGCAATACGTTTGTCGACTCCAAATGGGTTTATTGATAATAACGATACAACAGTCACTGGCATATCAAACAGTGCTTTGTATCTCGATAAAGACATGGAAATGTACTCTAACTTACAGGATGACAATTGGGTCTTTCACCCTACTGATATTTAAAATTTGATAGATAGTAGGAAAATATGTTGCCATGGAAAAAAAAATTACCCAATGAATGTGAATTTTGGCGCCTATTATTTAAAGAAAAATAAACTGAAGTGTTTAAAAAATGCTCGTGCTTATTGGATGTTGTAAGCTGTAACTGGCTATCTTAAGTTGTTTAGTCTTGTGAAATCATTGTATTGCAACAAAACTGATGCGACATCGCTAAAAGCAACATGAAGCAATAATCAGCTGTTGCGCTTGGTCTACCGACCCTTATAAAGTCCATTGCTGTGTTTAACTGGTGTTGACGATGGCGTACGCTTACTTACAAAGCGATGGATGTTTCTAAAGTAGGCCGGGGTCGACTAGCCAAAAGTAGAGGCAATGTCAAGTATTTAGGTCTGTTGTCGATTTTGGTCCATCCATAAATTAATTCGTTAGATATAATATAGAATACATTAGAACTTGTGAAAAAAGCCACTCTCTTAGTTACAATGTGACTCTGTCTTGTCATAATCAAGGCGGCCATAGCTGCGTTGATTGGTGACTGAGAGGTTAATCCAATTCACCTATGTAGCTTAATTAGAGGTTCTGTACCAAATTTGATTAATTCATTTAAACTCCATGTGTATTGCTTTTTTATAATCACTTTCCATTTTTATTTTTTAAAACTCTATTCTTATTATTCTTAATCGGAACATGATAGACCATAAACTAGAACTAGTATGTATGTACACTCACCAACAAAATAAATTGCAGTAAAAAAATTAATGCACCACAGCCAAGTTTTGACAGATGCAAAATGCCGCGTTCCCATTTCATGATAATATAAACACAAATAAAATCACGACGTTGTAATAGGCTAACTAAAGGGGAAAGTAGCTAGTGAAAGTTTAGTTTTAGCAAACCAGTTTGAAGGTCAGTGATGACGCCGACCGCGAACGGAATAGAAAATTTAATGCCATGGAATTTATCGTCATTCATAATAGGCATTAGATGGTATGCTGGTTTAAGCGTTAAAATATTTTAAAAACGAAAGCTATGGTCAATTTAATCCTTTTTGTGTGACGGCCGGTAAATGAGATATCCACATATTAAGATGACTGAAGAATAAATTGTTAGTACTACGCCTACCTGCTTCGATGATTTCCTCATCTCTGATCCAAGCAATCACAAATAATGAACGGTTAAATGATGTGGTTTTAATATGACACTTACTCGTTTGGAGTATATTAGTAATACCTAGTTAATTATTACTCACCCTAATTGTATAAAAGTATCACGTAAACATAGCTATTTATAAACTTACCAACACAGTTGTCTTCACCTTGTAACCCATTGGTATGTTAGAGCTGAAAATAAAATCTTGTTTATACTTTAAGATAAAGAACTCTACTCATTGACCAAAGCAAAAGACACAGCAGACACACTAGTGTTTCTATAGGAACACTAAAGGATACGATTATTTTTCTATAAGTACATTGCTACTTTAAAATAATTTTTAAAGGTTTATAAGATTACTGTAATCTCAGAGACTGGACATGAGGCCAAACGTGGCTAGGTTAAACACGACTCGCTCGTTGGGTTTATGTAGTTCGCCTATAAAAGACAGCTTACTTTCATCTTTATAAAAAAGGCCTACTTATGTGTAGGTACCAAATTTGTAAGAAATCAAGTAATTTTTCGCGTCAAGTTAATTTTTAATATAGGAGCAGTTCCCAGGGTCATTGAGGCATATTAGGCTGTCATCTTTCTGCTAGACAAAAGTCTCATCACAAGTGTGTAGTCGTCTTTAAAAGCCTCACGAATAATTTGCATTAAGAAAGCTACTCACGTATTCTCTTCAACTTTATTTTAACCATTCTATACATAACACATTCAGTTAAACTTTGCTTGTAGACCATCTAAAAACTTATTAGTTTTAACTAAGTCAAGTGCACTACAAGAATTGTAGTTATGTAATGTAAATAGAAGCCAGTTTGGTGCGTCAATGTTTGACTATGGCGTGACTAGTTGTCGCGTGTGTCGAAGTTTTTTTAGCTTTGAAAGCAAACATTTTTTTTCAATAGTTTTTAATTCAAATGAATAAACTAAGCAATTATTTGTTAAGAATATTGCTTGTGGAAAATAAAAATTTGAAGATACGAGTGAATAATCAACGACATAATCACCAAATACGATCCGGCTCGAAGGACCAAATTTTTAGAGTAAAAATAATTGGTCCTTCGTTGCATAACGACCGTATCGTTGCATAAACTTATGAACTTGTGTGCAAAAACAAGGCAGAATTTTTTTTTTTTTGGATTCTTCATGTTGCTACTTTATGTTCAGCGAACAGCCTGCATGGAGCCTTGACCACACGTCAGTAGAATATTGACAATCACTTATAAAATAATTGTACACGTTGCAAAAACTGCATCAACGTTAATAAAACATTGAATCCAATTTAAAAAGGTTTCCGATATCGTAGATTTTTGGATTTAATTTCGGTCATGATCGACGTACAAGACTTTGATGTCTATTCAGTCACGTGGATCGACAATCGGTGGCGAGGAGCTACCTAGTCCTAAAACCTTTTTCACAACGCTATATGGGAATGGAATACATTTGTTTAATTTATATAAATATACCTATAAACACATGCATCGCGTGTAGAGACAAGGTAGTCTCTACTATAAGACGCGACTTCCGACGAAAGGAAGGAAATATCAAGTCTGACACGTGTTATTTTATTGAACTATTTTTCCCACCCCGGTCGCGTGTCTGTCTGAGGTAGCTTCTCTTGATTGTTTATGCTATCAGCAAGCCTGCCGTATGCTAGGCCATACATAGTGCTGCTAGTTACTCCAGGCCCCTAGACAGTTTAATTATGTAATCAGTCAGTCTGAATTCTTGATTGGTTAAGATTATTTCTAGTAGTTGAGTACGGTAATTAAAATCATTTATCACTCAAAATTGAACGCCTGTTGCGTTCAATTTAGCTGATAAATTATATAATCTAGGGTACAATTAAGAGTTAAACTACAACCTACTTTTAGAAGTATTTAACAAAACTTTACACTTGCGTGTCTACACACATCACAGCCCACTGAGCAACTTCGAAGGTCGCACAATTTAATATTTGCATTGAACATAACTATTGGATTTTATGCTAAAGAGTTTGGGGCCTTACATTGATTTATGAATAGTAAATTAAGCCGCCCTATGTACTTACTTTGAAACTTGTGGAACGTTGAAGCTTCATTGAAGGTTTCTTAGCATCTGCATCCATCAACCTTACCTGGCTTCTGACTTATTAAAAATTTTCTTTGATCCAGATAAACCAAAATGGCGACATCAGTGCTGCAACCCGAAGATTGCCGAAGGGAGCATGAACCGAAGCATGAGATTATCGAAGCGCCGAGGTTGACTGACGATGATCGAATGTACATCCTTGAAGCTAAGGAGCGGGAAACTGGTGAACTGCCTCCAGAACTCAGAGAAAGAGCCAGAACAGAGCTGAGAGAAGAACCAGCATTAAGAGAACAGGCTTTGGCACAAATGAGACACTTTATTGAGAAACATCCTGCAATCAAGAAATGTAGAACTGGTAAGAAAGCATCTCCGGTACTAAAGGCTTTTTGTGAAACGTCTCATTCGGTAAAAATTTGGCCCATCAAAAAAGTTCACGGTTCTATAGTGGAGGCCACGCCGTGCCTTTCACCATGCACCATTGATTGCACACATTTCTCTGTCCATCGACACTGCAACAACCCATTTCAAAACAATAAGTTCAACATTGATTACATGCAGTCGAAGCGGACTAAGATAGACGGATGCAAACAGTGATCCTAAATTATTCCCGTCGTAAAATGCGAGTAGGTACTTTATAGCATCCTGCATCAAAAATTTCTTCATACTGCCAGTTTGTCCAGGTTCTTGACCCCAATTTGAGAAAACAATAAACTTTAAGGTAAATTAGACCTTAAGCCCAGATGATACAAATCACTTGTGATTCAGACCACGTGGTATGTAAATATTGTATCCGTTACTTCATGGTGAAGCCCTTAGAGTGCAGCTCTCGAATACACAATGATTATAGTAACCATCGTGTTCTAGGCTGCAGGGCGGGTGTGCCAGATGGCCCAATTTTGTATAACATGCCTTGGATCCATTATAATTATTACACGGTATAAGGCATAAACTTATACCAAGGATTCTTTGGTGAACGTCTTTTCTACCGTGTATAGCTATATCATAAACTGACAGAATACTTAGCAATTATGACATCGGAGCCCGTAGTTTTTGGAACCCAAAAATTCAGGGTTAGTGGGTTTTGAAATTTGCAGAGCGTGATTGTATTGCATAGAGTGTACTAACGATCCTGGAACTCCCTCATTCGTGGATTATAAATATTTTAAAGGTCACCATTAGTACCATCGTCCTATATAAATAGGTTTACCTATTTAGTCAAGTCAAACCAAAACCAACCTTCTGTCCACAGATTCGCCCTTCCTCCTCCGCTTCCTCCGGACGAAGAAGTACTCCATCCCTCAAGCCTGTTCGATGCTGGAGCGTTACCTCACGATCCGGGAGATGTACCCTCAATGGTTCCAGAAGCTAGACCCATTGGACCCCAAGATTGCTGCAGTGATTGATGCAGGGTACCTAGTGCCTTTGCCGAAGAGGGACGCTGAGGGAAGGCGAGTGGTGCTGTCTTGTATGGGTAAGTTAGGTGTAGCGCTTGAAGCTGCTTTTTTGTAAGTTAAGTGGGTGCGGTCTAGCTAGGTAATCAGTTTTGTTTCCCTTATAAGTCATTGTTTGTACAATAATGTGCGGTTTCCTAGAAATCGGATGATATTCTGAGATGTTTGCGCATTGCTGACTTCAATGTAACAAACGTTACTCTTTAGTGACTGTAATTGACATCTTAAGCATATGATGTTCTCCCAGTTAAAAGTCAACATTAAAGATTCAGAAAAGGAAGAGTCTTAAGACTTTTGATGCTTGATGGAATCGTAACCTGTTTATTTTCAAAACTGTCCCCTTTACCAAGCAGAAAACAAACCTAGCCGCACTAGGCCGAACAAGAGTCTTAACCCACACGAATGAGAGACTAAGTGGGTCACGTCAATTAAGCTGTCACGGACTATCGGTCAAAAGCATCATTATTATTAACATACATAAGAGAACTCTTAATCTACTAACCATTCTTCCAAAACACTAAAGCACTCTTTATCCTCCAGGTCGTTTCGACCCCCACCAGTTTGACAATTGCGTGATGGCCCGCGTCCACTCCATGATCGTGGAACTGCTGCTCGATGAGCCAAGGTCACAGCTGCTGGGATATACCCATGTGAATGATGAGGCAGGCATGCAGATGCCACACGTCAGTCTGTGGTCCCTCACTGATGTTAGGGTCATGCTTAATTGTATACAGGTGAGTGTTACGTTTTCATGGGATATTTTGAATTAATTTTGTTCAATTATGGCGTAAACTTACACTTCGAACAAAGTATATAAAATCAAAATATGCAAAATGTAGAAGTGTTAAGTTGAGGCTAACTATAGTCTCTATATTACATATGCCCTTAGAGGGTTGCATTGATGGTTTTAATCATTATTATTCCGTCCCTGCACATTTTATACTGTCTCGAATCATATGTACCTATATCGAAACAGCTGAAAAATGCAAAAAAAAACGAAGTTTATTTGAATTTCGCGGTCTACTTAGAACGTGTCCATAAACAAGCTGGTGTTTATTTTTCAGAACTCAACGCCGATGAGGCACAAGTGCACCCACTTTGTGAACATTCCAAGCTACGGAGTCAAGTTCTTCGAGTTCGCTGTATCCCTGCTCAGCGATAAACTGAAGGATCGTGTAATGGTAATTTCAACAAATTTTTATTAAAATCTGGCAAAAACCGTGTTTTCCTTTGAGTAGAATCCTTCAATTAAATACAATACAACTTCAAATACAATAAAACCCTTCAATACAATTCCTTCTCAGTGAACTCGAGACTTTGTAATATTATATCATATCACATTAAAAAAGAAACGTTTCCCAGTAGTACAGTCAGAAAGACAATGGTTAGATAAAGCTTTTTAGAAAAATCTTTTGCTTTCATGATAATATTCTTTCATATAATTATTTTTAAAATGAAGTACTCGAATTTTAGTAATTCTTTTCTTAATAAACAAAATAGAATTGCTGCAAATGTGTTATAAGCTAACCATGATAAAGCTTTTTTTTAAGAAACCCTTGTGAATTGTTTGACGATGATGAAACAATAATAGTAAGTTTTCGCGTCGTAAAATCTTTATACAGAAGAAACAGACTACTTCAGATTTTCAAGGTTGATGGATGTTATGTGTGGAGGTTGTCTGTCTAAATTGTTTGTTTGTGTTGTCTATGGTGGTTTAAAAAAATGGTGGCGGCTCCGACTTACGAACAGTAAGTCGTAGGTTCGAACCAAGGCGGATTAATTTGTGTAATTTATTTCATCACCACTGCTCTCAAAAACGGTGAAGGAAAACATCGTGAGGAAACCGGCAGGTCCTCGAACCAAAAATTCGAATACATGTGACATATCTACCAACCCGCACTGGGCCCGTGTGGCGAATTATAGCCCATTCCCTCTCATAGAGAGGAGGCCGTGTGGCTCAATAGTGGGAACGTTATAGGCTTATTATGCTTTTGCTACCATAAAGTATATCTAGATTCCAATTTTTTCTATCTTCTAAATTTATTTAACTCTGTTCACAGTTCCACCGAACTAGCGATGATTTGATGAAGCACGTGGATCCAGCAATTTTGCCGAAAGAATACGGAGGCACCGTTCCTCTCAGAGACATGATTGAAGAACTGAAACGCAACCTCTTGAAGCGAAGAGATGATTTGCTGTCGTTAGACGCTATGTCGGTGGACTTACACGCGCTGGAGAAGAACGATTTAACTCAAGACATTCACTCGACAGCAGGGTCCTTCAGGAAACTTGAATTAGATTAAGAATATTGTTGGGTGTTAAAGTTTAGAGTCTTAAATAAATCATTATTGTTTATAAATAAAAGAAGTGATACTTCTCCAATTATTTGGAAGTTTGCTGGGCAATTTTTGATCTAAATGAATAGCTTAGTTAGACATATTTTTTATAATTAACATGTACGTTTTCAAATCTTGCTTTGCTTTCAGGATAAAATAAAGTTTATAATTAATTTGTAGTTAATTAATAATTTTGTGATGGCTATTGTTATTAAAATTATCAAATGTTAGTACTCAATAGAATTAAATATGTAACTGTATGCAAATAGATCTCATTCACTGTTATTAGGTAAGCATTTAGTAAAAAAAAACTATACACAATAATAAAATACATGCTTGTGAAGTTATATAATCTTGCTGAGACTACATTTATGGGAGAACACACTATAATTAATTATGTAGGCCTACATTTATTTTTATTTAGTACCTAACTATTATAGAGAGCTTGTGGCAGCCGTCGGTGGTGTCACGTTACCATTCTTAACGGAAGGTCCTGAGAAATATTGTCATTGCCATCTGTTGCAATGTATGTTTATCGATTAGATTTCTCGTATATTTAAGATAACTGCCAACATGACAAACTGACTGCTGCATTAAATTAATCACCTTTTGTAATGTAAAAGGGCTATTTTGTAAAAGCACTTCTAAATAATAATTCTGGAATCATTCATCATCGGTTTTAGAAGTCATCCGAAATATTTTGGGTACAGTATGTTATAAGATGTAAAATAAAATAAATTCTAAATATTACTGCAGTAATTTTTATTTTCCTGACACAATGAAGAAAGCAAAAAGACAAGTTGAATTTATTAATTGAATATCTTTACAGTCTGAGGTATTTATGTAAATAAAGTTTTCTACCAAATTTGACTTTGTGGTGCGAATTCCATAAAATACAAGCACTATGAATATGTTTTATTTGGATTTCTTAGCGTATTATAGTTTACCACCCAGAAATTACCACCAATAAGTTACGTGCATACCAGTTGTGTACCCGATTGTACTTGAATGTAGCCCGAACATAAAATTCACCATAGATAATTTCCATAAACGAAAAAGCGCAGAGCTAATAGACAACTTCCCAATATCATAGAGTCTAGACGGCCTTGAATTGCGAGCGATATGATGCCAACTTCGCTGTAGTTTTTCCCGCAGTTTGGCGTCCACATAGATTGATAAAAAAATTATTAGCACGAATTTTCTATGTATTTAGATCAATAGGACATTTTTCAACCCCTATGATTTGTTTTCCAGTGACGTTTTCATGAAACTATAATGCTATAACAGTGAACAGTTTGTTTTAGTTGTTATATTGTGGTGGATTTTGTAAACATCGGGACGTGAACGCAGGCCCACGTCTATGAATTCTTGTACGTATTCTAGCCATTATAGTTTTTAGTTGTCTGTTTATGTGTAATCACGATGCAAATTCGATATATTTTAGTATAATTTGGTGCAGTAAAGGTGGATTAACCTCTTATGTTTGTGTTGTTTGCTTGGTCGTAAAAACTGGGTCTGCCATAATCTAGCATAATTTGATTGTTGTATAAACCACGAGCACAGCAACAGGGTAGGGTAAATACCACGTTCGTGATGATATTTCTATGAGAAAACTAAAAGTTATGACTTAATATGGTCGACACGTCATGTTTTATGTTTCTAAACATCATATTGGTGTTGTTTTGAGGACGATGGTCGTATATTTTTCTCGATCGCTCACAATCAATAAAGATTTCGGTGATAAGCCGTCAGAATCATGTTAGGTCAAGAACAGATAGTACAATGTGGGCAAAAGCTGTTTGTATACAGCTAATGATGTTAGTGGATGCACATTATGATCATGACCAACTTCTTTCTCAATCAATATGTCACACTATGCAGCTTACTTGGTAAACATTGTTAGAACAGCGTTTTCTGACTAAAGCTTGAACAGTTTTTTGATGTAAGTGTCCCACATGTTAGACATAGGGCTGCAATAACTCTCACATTCCAGATCCTTCTACATACTCACTCTGGTATTCTGATTATCTGGTTAGCATTATCCCTTTTTGAAAGCCTTGACCTACTTTTTGAGTAAAACTTATGCTTTAAATGTGTTGAAAGCATGAAGTATTGACAATGGGGCCCTATCTGTGGCAATTCTTGTTTCTGTTCCAATTTTGTCACTGGAAACCAATCATATCAATTGTTTATTCCTCACAATGCTTTGCCATGTTTGTTTGCTTCTTCTTTCATATGAATGGTACAGCTTTTCAAATTAATTGCACACAGTAGGTGATCATGTTAACCGTGGCATCAGCTGCCTTTTGTGGTGCTCTAAAGTGCAGGTGAAGGGACTCTTTCAATAGTCAAGCAAGTAGGCCATGTTCTGGTTGGGAAAATCCTTTGGACAGTGTGTGTCTGTGCACACTGAATGTCGGAAGAATTTTTAATCCCTCATTCCGGACAAAAAGATGTTTACGTCAGCTTACCTACTTACTCTTTGTGGACAAATCATCTGGTCAAAGACAACATTTGTGCATGGGCTTCATGGTATGGCACTGTAACAGGTGGGTTTATTCACCCTGCAGCAGGAGAACCTGATGAACTTAAACATGACTGGTGAAATGTGTGCGTACCATACGCTTCCATCTACCGACACGGACTGGGACTGCATGATGTTTTACAGCCCATTACCCTCCCAAAGAAAGGAGGCCTGTGTCCAAGCAGTTATACAGCCTGTTTATGCTTCACCTCTGCTTATTCTTAATAGAAAACATATGTGTTATCTCATACTGCAAAACAATAGAAATTGATGGCAAAGTGTTTAAATTAAGGAATTTGTTGTAATGGCATGCTTTACGTAAATATTTAAACGATGCTACTTCCTAATTATAAAGGCCTGTCAAATGTTGTTATCCACACTTAGTATAATAGCCATAATTAGGGCCTTTAATAACTATTCAAAATGATTTTATGGTAATTTGTATATCATCATCATTCTCCTGCCCTTATTCCAATTTGTTTGAGGTTGGTGCAGCTCTTCTTTTGTCATCCCAGCAGTCTCTTTCTTTCTAGCCATATCTTCACATAGTCCATCCATTGGTTCTTGCTCCATTTGTGCTCTTATAGTCATTCAAATCTATACTCAAACTACATCTACATTTATACCTGAACTAAATATAACTGAATGATCTGTCATATATTTCTTAAACACTGTTTTAAGCTTTCATGGTTTACAATTAAACTTATACTCACTTACGGGATATCTTCTGTGATTGTTCAACCCGTGATCATGGCGCTTATAACAGCATCGAAATATCGGGAGCACATAATAATGAACAATCAGGGAAGATATCCCGTAAGTGACAGTATAAGTTCATACATTTCTTATTTTAGTTATATTTGGTTATAAGGAAAAGTATTTCATACTCCATAGGCAAACTGATTTGATAAATACAATAAAAACCCTTTTTTGTGGTTTGAAGCTTCCATACCTATTTTTTAACTGACTTTATGGGAACTAAGTAACCTACATAATCAAATTCCATAAAGAAATGAGGAGAATAAATTTACTAAGCATGGGTTATGATATCATAAAGCTTAGGAATATGCTCTTGTGGCTTACTGCTCCTTCCGTCTCACAGCGAAGACTGTGTCCCAGCAGAGAAAATTTTATTACATTTTTCAACAGTACACAAATAGTTATTACCAGAAAGCAACATATTTGAAATTTGGATAAATCTCTCAAGTTGGCCTCAAAGTTATAAAAACCAAGTTTCACATCAATAAATTTTGATGAATAGAGTGAGAGAGAAGATCTAAGAAAAGATGGATAGATTGTGTGAGAGACGATATCAAAGAAAAATGAGTGAATCTTTGAAAGGGCGGTGCATTTTAACATAAACAAGAAACCAATTTGTTGCACTTAAACCCCGAGTTACATGGGACAGGGCAGGAACATGATGAATAATAAAATTAAAAACTGTTGCATGTTCTAGTTTGAAATATTTATGCTATTTGTTCAAATGTTGCTAGAGCAGGACTGTAGTGCCCTTGAAAGTAAAATTCATTGTCTTATGGCTAAAGTAGTAAAGTTGGAAATAGCTAAACCAAATGATTTAGTTAACACATTTGTGTCTACCTCCTTTTCATTGAGTAGCGCCATGTGCCATCCCACCATACATATTGCAAGTCAGAAGTGGACCCTTCAGCACGCGTTGCATGACCACCGTAGAAACAGGTTTTGTCGACGGAAGAATCGACAAAATGACAGATCAGCAAAATAAATCTGTCATTTTGTCGATTCTTCCGTTACCGGCATCGCAAGTGCGACTTGAGTGAACCCATTAGGTGGGTTCCCGGCGACTGAAGGTGCTAAAACAAAACACAACCAGGCCAGTCTTTTTCAATCGTTTTCTAGAAAATACTACTTTTTTTTATTTATTTCAATGACTGCACAGTTAGGTCCTATAATGTCAACAAAAAAATCATACAGATACTATGTTGCCTTTCATTTTTCTTAAGGCTAGTAACAACAGCTGCATGGGTCAGTCAAAGATTATGCTCGTCTTGCCACGGTTGATCTGTAGGATAGTGACCATCTATTACTAGTTGAGACCTTTACTGCCCCAGAAAGGATAGCACCAAGGGGTATTCTATTGGTACTGGATTACACCCAATAATTGGGATATGAGTCAAATCTAAGTACTTGCTCCAATTAAAATACTGGTAAGCGGATGCTTACCAGTATTTCTATTTGTATAGCTTTCAGTCTATATGGATTATAGACTGAAAGCTGACCTCAACATAGTTGGGTAAATGCTAGGCAGATGATGAAATTACCTATTGTCTAAATCTTTCATCCCAAAGGTCACTAACCTACTTGTGTGTGCTGCATATTCAAATTCAATTTCAAGTATTTTATTTCGGATCAAAAATCCATATATTGCAATTGGGTACTATCTTCATAAAATTTTTATATGTTAGTTTCAAATACCTAATTGTTTTTGAACTTATCATCTATTTGGTTTTAAAGTGTGCACAGATATTACAAATGAGTATCAAAATTTCTCTTATTTTGGATCAATTGTTAAATAAGTTAGACCAATAATTAGGCAGTGTGAATTAAGTAGGATAGGATTGGTCAGACACAGATACTCTTATAATTCAGCTTTACTTACATATATTTCCTCTCTTCTTCCAGATTGGCAGCATGGCGGAAATAGTGTACCCGCAAGGCTGCCGTCCAATCACCGATGACCTCGGTCCAGATGAACTTGTGAGGAGACTTAAGGTATGTCCTACAACCTTTTTATTTATTGTTATCCTCTTTGGTCAGTGGGTGGAGGTTTAGAGGTGTAAGAAACAGAGTGCAAAATTCCTTATCCTCAATGTTGAAATGGTTGAACTTATACTGTCACTTACGGGATACCTTCCGTGATTGTTCATTATTTTGAGCTCCCGTTAAAGTCAGTATAAGTTTAGTTGTAAACCGTGAAAGTTTAAAACAGTTTGTTTGTTTTTTTTAAAAAAAAAACGTTGCCCCACACTAGTAATTTCTCCTGTATCGTGGGTGCGTTTACAAACATTTAAACTCACATACACAAACAGCCAGACCCAGAACAACTACAGTGATTGAAATTGTTGAATCCTTGAACCAGACGATTGTTGTCTGGTGGGCTACCGCCCAATGGTTGCTGTCGGGCTGCTGTATATTATATCATAATCTCGCGGATAACTGCTTGCGCAGTGTAAGGATATGCGTGACGTCAGGTATGATACGTAGGTCATATGTGGCGTCGTAGATCGCGCCGCAGGCTACTTCTGGGAATCTGTATGATGTGATTAATAATAGTCTTCACTGTTTTTCGTTGGTTTTCTTTTGCTTATTTTATTCCTAAGGAGGACGCGCCCGGGTAGCTCGCGAAATTCAAAATTTCTTACGTTTTTGCAATTTACAGGTCAGTGTCCGACTTTCTGTTGAACAAAACAAAAACATGATTCGCGACCATCACAAATAGGGCTTAGAGTTATATTCATTAAAATTATCAATTCAATCCTCTAAGTTCATTTCATCCCATTGAATGAGTTTATATGAAATAGTCAATAATTATACAACCTGGCACTGACCTGCAAATTGCAAAAAACGTAAGAAAACTTGAATTTCGCGGGCTTCCCTGGCGCTTCCACCTTAAGCATAATGTATGCTGAATGTTCCCACTGCTGGAACACAAACCTCCTCTTTGTTGGAGGGCCGAGGGAGTAGATTGTAATCAACAACGCGGGCTCAGCGTGGTCTGGTGAATGGACATGTTTTGTTATTATGTTGTCTTCTCCTTATATTCTTATTAATACATCTTTATTAAAAATCATGAGATGAAAAAGAAGACTGCGAATAAAGTGATTATTGTTTACAACAATAATGCAATAACCCGAAAAATAAGAAATACAGGACACTGTTTTTCAAAATAAAACTAAAAATAATTTCGTTATAGTGCCTTTTATTTTTAATGGGAATTTTTTATCAAAAGATGAAAGGTTTATTTTACGTATTTCGTAACATAATTTAATACTTACTTTCGTTAATGATTTTAATATATTCCTTTTATTTTCTACTGAATTAATTCATGCTTTTATGTAACAAATAGTTAAATGACAGATAAAAAAATCCATACTTTCGTTAATTAAATATGCAACTACAAAAAACATCGATAAATCAAAATTTTTGAGTTATGTCATCCTTGTCGCAACGCAGACGAGCGACATGTGGAGGAGCTCTCAAGGAACGTGCCAGTGTCCTAATACGTCCTGATATAACAATCAAAGTTTTCAAACAAAGCTAAAAGTCTGTCAAAACATAAAACTTGACATTCATAATACGTATGATAAATCTTATCAGTCATTGCCTTTTCAGCAGAATGAGGACAATAGAGTTATTAGGACTTAAATTATAACTTTATAACAATACTAGCAGCTGCCCCCGACCTTCGTTCAAGTATTATAAAAAAACATTACTTTGCTTTGAATCCGATTTTGTTAATAATTTCAAGTGTGTTTAATTTTTTTTGCACGAAACCCTAATTATTACAAAATAAATAAAAGTAGCCTATGTTAGAACTTATAACATCAGCTATCTGCCAGGCAAAGTCCCGTCAAAATCGGTTCAGCCGTTTCGGAGATTAGCCGGAACAAACAGACAGACAAAATTAAAAAAAAATATGTTTAAATGTTATTAGTGCCGTTTAAATCCTCATTTGCATTCAGTAAAGAGCTGTTATTTTGATTATGGATGTTTTTATTGGCGTTATATAATTAATTATATTATAGTAAGTAGTACTTAAATATATTATGAGATTATCTCAAGCCGGATGTCGACGATTATCGATGAAATGAGTAAGAGGTGGGCAGGCTTGCCATCAAGATACATAAAAAAAACAAATGGGTATTGACATTGGTATTGCCATATTTAAAAAAGTTAGCAAGCAGAGGGGGCTTTACCTCAAACTTGAACTAGGTTTGGCATCAATGGAAGCCGGGCTTGTCATTAAAAAGCCTTTTGTCTGTCAACCCTGACTGATGTTGGACCTCTGTAATATTCAGTCACGTCAAATGCACTGACGAGCTTTGCGGCCTATTTGGTCCTTTGAAGCTTATCTGTTTGTGCCATCTATTTTGTAGGGTTTGTGGTTAACAATGCTGGTATCCTTGATTACTTTGTGTTTTTTGAATGTTAATAATAGGTCTTTAACTATGAAATTGCCGTTTTTTTTCTCACATTTTGTTCAGTTTGTAACTTTACGTATAGTTATATTTTTTCCTAATTCCATTTTTATTGGATTAATTGTTAATTTACGTACCTTTTAGAGTTTAAAACCGTACTGGTAGTTTCATATTAGCTCATAGGGTAGTGTGTCAAAACACCTGTTTCAATGTGCCGTCGGTTTCACTTCTTCAAGTAGGTATATTTTTGTCATAGACTGTGTTTTGAGAAATTAACATACGTAGTGCAGCGCAGCTTTTTTCACTCTAACTATAGTTTGTAATTGCATCATAATCGGTTCAGTCGTTTCCAAGAAATATAAAAAAAATGTTTGTATCGAAATATCATTGTATCACGAAATCGTCCGTACAAATCGGCCATTTCATACTTTAACCCCTAATATTACTGCTACACAGTAACCGAATTTAGTAACACACTTAGGTGACGATTCCTATCATTCTGTTTGTTTATCAAGCTTAAAATAATATGAAAATTTACTGTTTTAATTGATACATTATTTATCTGATCCTGATTAATTTATATAATAACAGCCGCTCGGGTCAATCTTTACGTTAAGCCGTGCTTGCCTAGGTTGGTCTGTGGATGGGTGACCGCCCATTACATACCGAGTTTCCTCCATGCCTCGGCAAAGCACGTTAAGCCGTTGGTCCCGGTTGTCATTTGTAGATCTTTGACAGGTAGTCAGTGGCCCAAAAAGTCTGACAACCAGTCTTACCAAGGGGTATCGTGTTACCCAGTACTAACTGGGTTGTGGAGGTCAGATGCCTATCTGACCTCCACAGTCGTTCCATGTAAAATACTGATATTCAGCTGCATCCGGTTAGACTGGAAGCCGACCCCAATATAGTTGGGAAAAGACTAGGCAGGCAGATTAATTTAATACTGTCAATACGTCCGAGGTTCTTGCATTACGGATAAGTGTCATTTCATTATTAACTTTTGTAATTATATTGTTGGTAATTATTGATATCTTCTATGTACACATTGTACACGCCTGATAGCACGAGGGGATACGTCATCTGCATTTCCGTTTTGATATCAATCTAATGCAGGTTGACTTTGCAGTCGAATCCGACCTGTTAAGACCCACACCATCACGTCTTTATCTGAACGGCTATGCAAGCTGTTCACTTGTCCAGTACATTGTCGTGGGGCTGGTCAACAAAAGATGGGGCAGTTAAAATCGAGCCCTATGTGTCATGTTGTCTGCACGTTACGGGAACTGATGGACGCTACAGAGATGTTGCCTGCTCTTAGCCGACTCAATTTAGATTACCATCTACACGCTATGAAAAATAATCATCATCATCAGATGTCTTTCTTTCTTCTGCCAAGTTTTTCCTTCACATCTCTTAGTCCACACATTCTCGCCAACATTATAGAATACTAGCCGTGCCCCGCGACCTTCGGCGTGAAATTGTTACAAAAAATTTATTACTTCACTATTTGAATCGGATTTTGTTGACAAGGGTTTTAATGTTTTGAACGGAAACCTAAACCTTTTTCTAAAATAAAAGTAACTCTACGTTACTCCCCGAAACCGCTGGACAGATTTTGACGGGACTTTTACTGGCAGATAGCTGATGTTATAAGGATATAACATCAGCTATCTGCCCACTTCATGATTCCAATGACTACTAATCATTCATAAAAAAAATAGGTATTATGATTATTATAACTAGAAGACGGGATATTTACCATGTTTATTGTTTTCTTTGAGTTCCCGATATTTCGGCGCTGTTGCAAGCACCATGATCACGGATAAACTGAAGTTATTGCGGGTGGGTGTTTATGAGCAGACAAATCGGTCTACCCTCTTTCTTGTTCGTTTTTTGTACTCCACCCGCAATAACTTCAGTTCTTCGCTTTGATAAGAAATATATTGCATACTTTAATGACGTGGCTAAATAATAACAACCGCTAGGATCGATCTTAGGTTGGTCTCTGGATGGGTGACCACCCATTACATACCGAGTTTCCTCCGTGCCTCGGAAAGCACGTTTAAGCCGTTGGTGCCGGCTGTCATTTGTAGATCATTGCCAGTCGTTACAGGTAGTCAGCGTCCTAAAAAGTCCGCCAACCAGTCTTACCAAGGGGTATCGTATTACTTAGTACTAACTGGGTTGTCGAGGTCAGATAGGCAGTCACTCCATGTAAAATACTGGTATTCAGCTGCATCCGGTTAGACTGGATGCCGACTCTAACATAGTTGGGAAAAGGCTAGACAGATGATGAATGACCTCTTATACCAGGTTGTCTGTTTAATTGCGGTTAACTTCTCTAGGCCGATAATTCCATACAAATTCTGTTTGAGCTATAACCTGGCAGGTAGGTAGAGCTTAAAACCGAGTCTAACAATAAATCAAACCTAACAATGTATTATGTATATATTCATAATTATACATCCAATTAAATTTATAATTTCTAATAATTTATATGATATTATTGAATTGCTGCTTAGCCCTATTCCTCTCTCCTAATGTTACTGTGCCCGACAGGGTCCATATTGATCTTTTACCTTGTTACACTATCTATGGGAAAAGGCTAGGCAGTTATGGAATGCAATAAAAATTTGAGTATTGGGAATTGAGTAAATTAAATAAGAAATTCCTTGCTATCAGTTACTTTAGGCGTAGCGGTCTCTGCTTTCCAGCCCTTCTGCATAGCTGTTCAAAAACACTTCGATTCGATTTCGATTCGGAAAGTCGGTATGTCTATCTCGTTTGCTTTCGTAATGCCAAAAAAAGATAGACGCACAACTTGTCTTGTGACTGTCTATGCTGGTGTACCCCAAAACTTTAAAAGAAATCGTTTCTTTGGATTCCCTATCACCACTCTATGCTTTCCGTAGCCTGCATTTGTTTTGACCAGGGATCAGATAAACATGACCTATAAATATGGCCTCCTTTCACGACCCAGGTATAGGGCGGAAAATCCGTAGACTAAAATAGCCTTCCTTATGATTATTTAAAAAAATCAACAGTGCGCATCGAGGGACACTGACAAAGCTCAATGCTCACTCATCACTCCTCCATCATCTGCCTAGCCTTTTTCCAACTATGTTGGGGTCGCCTTCCAGTCTAACCGGACGCAGCTCAATACCAGTATTTTACTTGGAAATATCACAATGACTTAGTGACTTCACGGCTTCGTAAAGGGTGTTTTAAACCCCTCCGGTGGCGAAGGTTCCATACAACTCGATTCCTACCGGATTCCCTTTGAAAAATGGCACCGTCAGAATTCTATAGACAAAAATAATAAAATTCTCATTAAAGATATGTACTCCAGCTTCTACAAAAATTGACCCTTCGCTACTGCACCCCTCATATGTATGTTAGTCTGTAAGGTATATATCTATAGGCCAAAGTAGCCTGAAAATAAATGGATGTTGTTGTTGAAGTCTATAAGTAAGACAGGTAATGAGTTGAACCATCAACGCAGTGGATGTTGAAAAAATGTAAAAATGAAAGCGAGTATCATTAAGACTGTTATGCAATTACGATTCAGGACTTACTGTTTTTGCGCTTACTAAGTAAAGATTGCGAAAGCTCACTATTCACAACGTACAGACGCCAACACATCAAGCTACTAAAATCTGTCAAATTTATTTTATATCGCTAAAGTATTAGGTTCAAGGTTGATTGGGAAAATTTGTGGGGTTTTCCTCAAAGCGCAACTAGTTTTAAGCGCAACTAAATTATTCCTCAAAGAGCAACCATGATTGAAAAATTAATGAATGCATCATACCCCTCTCTATTTTTCATCATGGTTGCGCTTTGAGGAATACACATGAAATATTTTCAATTTGAATTTGTGAGCGCAACTAATGGTTGCGCTTTGAGGAATACTCCAAATTTGTCAGTTTCGGGTTGATTGATGTGCTGGCGGCAATGTAATAAAGCTCGCAGTGTGACAGATATCGGATGGTTCGAGCTATTTGCTGTAGCACGCGATGAACAGGTGTCCAGTGATGCAACCACGCAGTATCGCATCGCAATTTATACATGAACGAACGAACGTCGCAACGACGACGGCAGTCTGTGAGAAATCGATATTGTTTCCCTTTTAATTCGTTTGTTTTAGATCTGGGTTTGATGGTTTAGATATAACCTGTATGCTATTGGCCTCACCCTGTTTTTAGACATCTGTAATTAAGGAATCTAAGAAATTTGGGAGTCGTTAATGATATAGAAACTGGTCTTCAATAAGTTATATATAACCCGAGTTGTCATACAATTAGCGGCCTTCTTCAAAGGCACAATTAAGACGTCATAATTTACACCAAATGTATATTGTTGGACAATGGTACGTGGAAGTTTGCACATTCCTGGCTTATATGGTGGTTCCAAACATTGTTAAGAAACGCACTGATGTTAATTGAAATTGTTGTTGTTAATTTTTATTGTTTTTGTTTTGTTTTTTAACGATTACTTTTTCGTGACAGAGGTAAACAAAACACTAATAATAGATTGAAGATTATAAAAACACGTTTCTTTATTGAAAAAGGGTTGTTAAAAGCCATCGATCGATGAGCTATAGGAACCAAACGAAGGCCTATCTAATCCAATTGCACCGTAGTCCGCCATATCAACCGTCTCCAGTCCTCCAAGCACGTTGCTTCATAAATCGATTGTGAACCCTCTTCTGATCCCTACAAAGTACTAGACGATTTGTTATCAAGAATTTATTTCACCATGTAGGTTTAAAATGTTTTACTCATTTGCCATACGGTACAGGAATTTTCTAGACGTAATGTGTACTTAATTAGTTAAATCATTAATATATTATATAATATAATTTAAACCTTTTTTGTTTACTCATCAATTACTAATTATGTCAGGGGGGGGGAGGGGGTCTAAAATGGCTGATTTAACAGAATCATAATAGGATAATAATATAAATCACGTTAAAATTCTTAAAATGGTGACAGACGCAGTTAATATTATAAATTGTCATTTTGTGACCATTTTGCGAAATAATTCGTATTGTTATCCCATTAAGATTCTGCTAAATATAATTATAATTTCCCGCACGCAAAATACGCGCTTTGACGTGGAGTTGCGGACACCAGCCCGTTATACAATACAAGATTCTGCTAAAGCGGCCATTTTAGGCCCCCATTCAATCCTAACAGATTATTGTTTGGGTAAGATAATATTCACATTGACACAAACATGACTTTGAAACTGTCGGTGTACCGAACTACCGACTACTGTTTGTGAAGATACTTCCAAACTTTGAGCTCCTAAGTCTTCCCGGACTCCGAAGCTACGATTCTGTACAGAGAAGTATGTTCTTTATTGGTCTTAGTTTACGGGAGTATCTTTCTAACTTTGCGCCTCCAAAATTTGTAGGGTTCCGTACCCAAAGGGTAGCCTACGGGACCCTATTACAAAGCGTCCACTATCCGTCCGTCTGTCTGTTTGTCAGCGGGCTGTATCTCATGGTCTGTATTAGGTAGACAGTTGAAATTTTCACAGAATGTGTATTTCCGCAATAAAAATAAAGGGGGTTTCCCTACTACGATGATACGGAGCCCTTCATGCACAAGTCCGACTCGCAATTGGCCGGTTTTTAACATTAATTTCCAGCTAAGATCATAGGCGGAAATTGTATTTAATATTATTCAGAATTGGTCCTTTTTTTCGGATAGTAAATCGTCAAAAGACTCCTCCCGCTCTCGGCGGAATGGAAGGGAGTATCAGACTTCTACTGACTAAAACCCATCCATGTTCCTTCTTTGCCCAGTGTCGCGTTCCAGGTTTGTGAAGGTTTGTGGTTGTGTTCCAGGGCCGCGGTATCTCTTTCGAACAGTCCCACAGCCCCGGAATAAGTAAGAATAGCTCCTAGTGTACGAGAGTTGTTAATTTTATTTTTATTTTTATGTGGATATGGTTTTTATGACATGACATTTGCAACGGTACTGCAGATAAACAATAAGGGTACTAAACGTGGTTGCCACATGTGGCTTTGGGTTAAACGGAAATCTGCTTGTAATATGTAAATATAAAGGCTTCTTTTATTTTTCTCTCGAATCAGGTTTTTGATCCTTTCTGTCAAAATCAAAGCATTTATTTCAAGTAGGCCAGTTACAGGCACTTTTGAATTGTCAAAACAAAGACAACAATGAAATATAGCTAGTCACAAGGCACAAAAACTGTGAAAGTACTGTAGTTGCTCATTCCCTAACGTAGATCTCTATGGAGAAGAACGGGCAAGAAACTCCATGGACACTCTTTAAATCAGAATAATTTTACAAAACCTTGGTTACATCATTCATGTTGAGATGTTAATGAATTTAGCCTAACACCCTAAGGGACAAAATTTGGGACGTATTCGGCGCTATTCGGAAAGCTTCACCTCTTAGAGGTTATCGCTTTACCGTTTGTTGTTGTTTGTCGTTCAGAAACGTGAACATTTCTATATAATTTGTTTGCATTTAGCACGCCAACTTCGTCGAGCTGGAATAATTGGAACGGAGCAAGTATTTTTGCTTTTGTTCGACTTTGTGCATCCTCGACAGTTAGTTTGTTGTCGTCTCCTATATCAACTTTCACAACATCCTGTCGGCGTCCGCTTTCTGATTTAGGGACTAGATAGACATATATGTATAGGTAGCTTCCAGTAGCGAAGGGTCAATTTTTGTAAGAGGTACGCCGGAGTACATATCTTTACTGTATAGTTAGTCACACGTGTCAATTCTCGACACGTGTGACTAACCTCTTTGTTTTCACTCTTGTCCCTAAGCAACCTCAATTCCTTCATTGTCCTTCTACGGAAAATCAATTCCTTTCCTGCTAATGAAATACAATATTGTTAAGAGCAGCGTAACATCATATTGACCTACTTACTCTTTACAGGTATAACAACTACTCCTGAACTCCGTAGTTTATTGATTTTACGTCGAACGCTAATATTTGTTGATTGGTATAATACCTACATAGTTCATTTGCCGTACCTCCAGTGCAATATTGATCCTGGTTCTCGCAATTGCGCGAAGACGGGTATTCCAACGTTCTAAGTAGAATATAAAAGCTTTCAGGCTGCCTCCGTGCGCTTGATTCTTAGAAAATGGCAACGTAAATAATTACAGTGAACATTTTATTTAATACTAGCTTATGCCCGTGGCTTCGCCCCCGCGGTGTTCGGTACTGTCCCACGGGATCGTAGTACCGGGATAAAAAGTATCCTATATGTTAATCCAGGTTATAAAGTATCTGTGCGCTAAATTTCACTTTCTACAAATTCGTTTAACCGTTTTTGCGTGAAAGAATAACAAACATCTAGACATCCTCACAAACTTTCGCATTTAAAATAGTAGTAAGAAGTATGATACTGTACTGTACTCTACTTCTTTCCCTCGCATAAATGATTAAATAAATAGAACAATATTAATTCAGTTTGATGCACTTAAATATTATAATCTTTTTGGCGCGTCCTACAAAGCTTTAAATTGATTGTATCAGCAGTGGGATAATGACATGAAGCTCAGAGGTGGGATAGAATTCCAGTATAATAAATGAAACGGTCTCGTTCACCAGATAGAGGATTAGAGCTAATTAAATCAGGAAATTGAGCATCACACCACACGTTAAAAAAGACAAAAGGAATGAAGGTTGGTTGAAGACTTTGTTGGTTGACAGTACTTTTTTATCCATGTCGAATCTTATACTTGACATCTCGCTTGCGGATTGACTGACTGGTAGACCAAAATGACTATCATGTTTACCATACGAAACTCACACCTTTTTCCCTATGGGGGTAGGCAGAAACGTCACCTACATACTCTTTTTGCCTCTTCCACGTTCACATCTCATACACGCACGCCGGTTGCGAGTACTACGCACTTGATCTTTCTGAAGAACCTCACCAATAAGATCAGTGTATTTTTCTTTCCATATCAAAACAGCTGTAGTTCCCTACGCAGGGTTTGCGTATAAAATATATTTATAGATCAGTGTATGTCCTACCCAGGGCGTCCGTTCCCAGCGTTGCCTTGGAAATACCTTTTGTTAGTCGCCTTTCATTCATCCTCTCCACATGCCCAAACCATTTAAGAATACTCTTTTAAATTTTTTGTTACTAAATCTTTTAAACCGCAACGTTCTCGTAGAAACCCATTCATCAATTTATCATTCAGAGTTACACCACACAAGCTTCGCAATTAATTCTACTTATCTTAACATGTTTACCAACCATTGATTAATACGTTGTGTTTGATCATAACACAATATTTTATAAGACTAGGTTTATGAGTGGTTTCAGTACTTTCATACCAATATCATGGAGAATCTTATTCAAACATATTTTTACTTTCGGTTCGACTAATAGATTAATATAGCTATCTTGTTTACCAAGAATTCATTAAAACGTGTGTATTTAATACAGACAGATTGTAATAAACGTCTGACCACGTGGAGTTAAATAAAAACCAAACATCTGCTCATCCCGCAAGGTGTGAGACTCAAGGAAACGGGTTCCTTTCAAATGTTAGCAGGCGGCAGACGGCTATCTAGTTGTCACCTTTTATGTTTTATCGCCATCCGATCGGATCTGTGCGTTTAATGAGGTTTTCTGTAATAAGAATAATCCAGGAGGTGGGCAGCACTTTAGCGTAAGGTCTAATCATCTGTCAAAATACCTACTTGAGCGTAGTTTACGATATTATTTTCGTCTTTTAAATCATGAACAGAGGAGCTCGTGGCTAAATAATAACAGCCGCTCGGGTCGATCTTTTGGTTAAGCCATGCTTACCTAGATTGGTCTGTGAATGGGTGACCGCCCATTACTTACCGAGTTTTCTCCGTGCCTCGGAAAGCACGTTAAGCCGTTGGTCACGGCTGTCATCTGTAGATCTTTGACAGTCGTTACAGGTAGTCAGTGGCCCAAAAAGTCTGACAACCAGTCTTACCAAGGGGTATCGTAGACAGTACTAACTGGGTTGTGGAGGTCATATAGGCAGTCGCTCCATGTAAAATACTGGTATTCAGCTGCATCCGGTCAGACTGGAAGCCGACCCCAACATAGTTGGGAAAAGTCTAGGCAGATGATGAAATCATGAACAGAGGAATGCCACTAGTGTTGTGCAGTGCCTGTGTGTGGAAATAAAACAGGAGGGCCTATAATAAAGCCCCAGGGTAGCCCGCAAATTTTCTTTCGGTGTTTGCAATTTGCAGCTCCACTGTCAGGTTGTATGTTGATTAAAATATGTTTCGCGATTCTGTGAATCTCACGAGTGAATACTTCAATGTAACGAGAATATGTTTATGGTGTCTAGCAGCTCTCTGCAAACTGCTGTACAGCTTAGTGCTTCTGCTCATCTAGGTGGAATAATAGGAAGAGGCGGGTCTATAAATATGAATTACTTACTTAGAATTAGAACGTTCCTCATGTCTACATTTCACGTTCAATGCAATACCGAGATGTCAAAAACTGTTCAGAAACTAATATTTCCCATCGTAAAATATAAGAAATTCACATTTCTTTCACAAACGCCAATAACATGTTGGATCGTGACACGCGAGTGATATATCTAGTGAAAGATCACAGAGAGCACTTCAAACTAATATGACTTCAATCACTTCGCAAAAAGCACTGAATTAGCGTAAAACGACAACTCGAGTGTAATTTTAGTAACACGGTAAAGTGCCAAAATAAACATTGTGTTATTTTTAACACGGTGCTGAAAGAATAACTGTAGCATAACATGGACATGCAGAATACATATTTGTCAAGTGTTGCTGGTGACCTAATTTTTGTTATTATTATTGTGTAATGTCGCATCGGTTGCCGGTTGCTAATAATAGCTGAATCGCTCTTAATATTGATTTTATAGACGAGCGTTATGCGTAATTTACGCGATAGTAATCTGATACATAATTATAACGACGGAAAAACAGAATTTTTAAGATTTTAGTTTAGCAAGATAAGTTGTGCTAAATCGTTAGTGTAGTGGTCGCAAGCTTTACTGGTGAGCTTGAGGTTCTGCATTCAATTCCCGGGTCGGGTAAACCGGTAAAGTGATATTAGGTTTTCGACTATGAATTACTGAGTAGTAGGAGCGAAGGGTCAATTTCTGTACGAGGTAAGCCGGAGTACATATCTTTAATGTGCTTATATTATTTGTCTATAGAATACTGACTGTGCCATTTTCCAAAGGGAAGCCGGTAGGAATCGAGTTGTATGGAACCTTCGCCACTGCTGAGTAGCATCCGGGAGTTTAGATTTGTGTGCGGTTGATGAAGAGGCTCCAGTGGCGAAGGTTCCATACAACCCGATTCCTTTTGAAAAATGGCACAGTCAGCATTCTATAGACAAATAATATAGACATGTACTCCGGCTTACCACTTACAGAAATTGACTCTTCGCTACTGATAGGCTCGCCCATATTACATGGGACTTAAACATAACTGGCGTGCCGCGCTTATGTGGGACTGTGGGAGTCCTATAGGTACACTTCTGCCTAACCCTCCGGGAATTACAGACGTGATGTTAAGTTACGATAAGTTCCAAGTAAAATATCTTTAGGATCCTAGGACCAAAATGAAATGAACTATTCTAACTATGTATCTATACCGCAACTTAAAAGAAAACTATGGCATCGTTATGTTCGATCGTTCTATCATGACGGTATACATTGAGTAGTACACTATTTAACGACTTGTTAGAACATGTCGTGTATTGTGTGAGCCAGCAGCCTTGTAGGAGAAAATGAAGGGCACGTGTTTTCTGAGAAACTCTTACAACGTGTCGAGAATGTTGTTTTTGATTCTCGTGAAAATGATGGCTCCATTTCACCGATATATTATTTACTAGCGACCCGCCGCGGCTTCGCACGGGTGCAAAATCACACTAATATTATAAAGGTGAAAGTTTGTATATGTGTATGTGTTTCTGTTTGTTACGGCTTAACGGATTTGGATGAAATTTGGTATCAAGATAGCTTACAGTGGCGAAGGTTCCATACAACTCGATTCCTACCGGCTTCTCTTTGAAAACGGGCACGGTCAGCATTTTATAGACATAAAATTAAATAACATTAAGATCTACTCCGGCTTACCTCTTACAAAAATTGACCCTTCGCTACTGATAGCTTTTATTCTGAATTAACACATAGGCTACTTTTGTTCCCGGAGGTAGATAGGACAGGTGGAGAGTAGTAAAACCCCAAGGAATAGATAGAAAAAGCTGCATTGCTACGCAAGCAGGGTACAGCTAGTATATATAGGGTCTAACTATTCATACACGAAATATTTTCAGGGAATCATCTAACGGCTATAACAAAGCCATTTCAAGGGATTTTTGTTTTTATCTGAGCATATGTTTTTATAAAAAATAAATAATTTAAAATTACTTGACCCACAAAATAAATACTGTCTCCTTATTTTTAAGCATCCATTACGCTAGTTTACTACGTCGTATTTACATACTGTCATTGTTAGAATATGGGAGTAAAGGTTTTATGCAAAAAGTCTCAAAAAATTTTAGATCTATAATAATTTTGTAAAAAAAAACACTCAGATATTTTTTTTTTCGTTGCCCTGGCGACTTTACGACTTATAGAAGTTAGTCTTAAAATATTTCGTGTATGAAAAGATATACCTTCCTCTTGAATCACTCTATCTATTACTGAAAACCGCATCAAAATCCATTGCGTAGTTTTAAAGTCGCTTCCCTCTGTCTGTCCCTATGTATGGGACAGACAGAGGGAAGCGACTTTGTGTTATATTGTGTAGTGATGGGACTAGAATCAATTCTATTTCCGTGTAAAGTCCCTTTTAATGGCGTATTGAAGTAAATACTTTGATTTCGGGAAGTTAGGAACGCAAACCAAAGAGGCTCTAAACTTATTTCCTATTTACAGGTACCAAACATATGTTTTGGCCAAGGTCACGTAATCACCCGAGTAGGGGTCCGCATGGGCCGATGCCTGCCAGGAGTGCGGGACTGTTCGAAAGAGATACCGTGGCCTTGGAACACAAAGGGCAAAAAAGGAACATGGATGGGTTTTAGTCAGTACAAGTCTGACACTCCCTTCCGCTCCGCCCAGAGTGGGGGGGTCAGGGAGGCCTATGTCCAGCAGTGGACGTCTTTCGGCTGAAATGATGATGATGATATAATTTGAAAACAATAAACTTCAACTCCCCATTGTCTTGAAACTTTAAAACATAACCCGTTAAAGTTTTTCTTTTGTAAATGATTTATGTTTACACTCAATATGGTGTCACAACTGATTGACTGCTTCAATTGTACTCTGAGTGAATTCACACGGGCCGCATTTTGTAATATTACTCTTGGTTGGAGGAACTCGTGGCTAAATAATAACAGCCGCTCGGGTCGATCTTTAGGTTAAGCCGTGCTTGCCTAGGTTGGTCTGTGGATGGGTGACCGCCCATTACATACCGAGTTTCCTCCGTGCCTCGGAAAGCACGTTAAGCCGTTGCTCCCGGCTGTCATTTGTAGATCTTTGACAGTCGTTAGGCAGTCAATGGCCCAAAAAGTCTGACAACCAGTCTTACCGAGGGCTATCGTATAACCCAGCACTAACTGGGTTGTGGAGGTCAGATAGGCAGTCGCTCCATGTAAAATACTGGTATTCAGCTGCATCCGTTTAGACTGGAAGTCGACCCCAATATAGTTGGGAAAAAGCTAGGCAGATAATGATGACTCTTGGTTGATAAAATAATATAATTGTAATCTCTAAGCAATTTAAACTTAACTGTAACTACTACTATTGTATTAGGTAAGACTGGTGATAGTGGTATGTGTTTTAAATAAATAAATAAATGTTAATTTACCAAAACTCCCTGAAAAACATGAATATTTTTGTAACACTTCTGTAAATACGAATAAAATCTCTAAACAAACTTAAATACAAAATTCTATTACAATGGTTAGCATTTCCATTTCGTCGTCTGTTTAATTTCTTTGAGAGAAAAGAGAACCGTAATAAAACTAAAAGCAATTTGTTGCGAAAGGTCATGGAGAGTCGCTGTAAATAGAAGGGCCGAGCCTCTAACATGACGTAGACAGCTCAGTAAAAACTGGTTGCTGGTTGCTTTTACTCATATAAAATGAAGTTTATTTATTAAATTGAGAAAAGCACAGCCACTTCACATACATGACACATGCAAGAAATAATCTTAATAAGTTAAGGACATGATAATTAATGTACACAAAGCGTTTTCCACAATATACTTTTATTGCTGCCCTAAAAGACGAAGCTTTAGGTTAAGTCGTGCTTGCCTAAGTTGGTCTGTAGATGGGTGATCGCCCATTACATACCGAGTTTCCTCCGTGCCTCGGAAAGCCCGTTAAATCGTTGGT
Organism: Noctua janthina; assembly: GCA_963576755.1. NCBI lineage: Eukaryota > Metazoa > Arthropoda > Insecta > Lepidoptera > Noctuidae > Noctua > Noctua janthina. The sequence goes on along the minus strand of OY755068.1, from coordinate 8,248,719 downwards.
ACCGGCCGTCAACTGTAGATCATTGACAGTCGTTACAGAGGTAGTCAGTGGCTAAAAAAGTCTGACAACCAGTCTTACCAAGGGGTATCGTATTACCCAGTACAAACTGGGTTGTGGAGGTCAGATAGGCAGTCGCTCCATGAAAAATACTGGTATTCAGTTGCATCCGATTAGACTGGAAGCCGACCCCAACATAGTTGGGAAAAGGCTAAGCAGATGATGACTGCCCTAAAAGACGAAGAATTTTTATTTAAATATTTGCCATTAGCTTTTGCTCGCGACTTTGCTCCCGTTATGAACGGAAATTAGCCCACGGGAACGTTTTAAATGTAGCTGGCACTCGAGGATAATGTAGCTTCTTGTAAGTGAAAGAAATTTCGGAATCGGATCAGTAGTTCCGAAGATTACCCCCTACATACAAACTTTCAATATAACTTACAAACAAATTGTACCCTTTTATAATATTTGTATACACCGTGACTTTTTAGTCGTCTTACAAAGGTGGTCCACTCAATGAACCCGACATAAAATAGCTATTTTTTTTTACCTACCGTAATAGGTACAACAAAAAATAAATTATACATTAGAATAAAATTATGAAACATCCTGTTAATAATGTTTACGTGTGAAACGGGAGAACATACCTACCCAGCGCTCGAGTCGAGTAGATAATCGCTCGCCACAGGGTATTTTAACTGCGTAATGCGTCATAATACCGAAAAATAATTTTATTTTTAAATTAACAAAATCTCTATAACTATAAATATATATTTTTTTTTAATGAATGTAGTAGTCATTGGATACATTAAGTGGGCTGCCGTTGTAAGACGACTAAAAAGTCACGGTGTATAGACACACATTAACGTAGAGATTATCATGGATATTTCCCAGTTAGATGCATTGATTAATGAAAAGCCTTAAGAAAATCTAAGCTGCAAAAATCCTGTAAGTCAAAGCAAAATGTAATCCTGTCCTGAAACCAGTGAAGCGCGATACGCTACGCGGCTTTTCTAATCGCGTTAAAACTAGTACAGTACTTTCCGATGCAAAACATGTTAAAAAATATGACCCTTATATTCGCGAGCTTTTATATGAGGTGTCTGATGAGATGACGAGTAGTATGAAATCAGTCTAGCGTTTTTTGGAAAATCATCGATAATATTTTCGTTTACTTAGAAACCTCGCTGTCTCATTGGAGTGGTGAGCAAGTATTTGTATAGGCTATTTGAAATAGCCTATTTTAACTAAAAAGTCTTTTATTTTTCCATTTTTAGTTGAAATAGTAAAGTTTTTTAACTTGTGTAAACAAAACACTTGTTCATGAACTTCTTACGTTCGTGACACGCATTTTTTTTTGTTTTGTCCAATCCTACACATGTGAGTACATCTATAAACACACCTTTTTCCCAAGGGGCAAGGCAGAAACTACAGAACACCAACTGCTACAATTCTTACATACTCCTTTTGCTAAGTCCACGTGCATACATCTGACCAATCCGTATCTTCCAGCCCTTGACCTACGTTACTTGGGGTCGCACAACACGTTTTTTTTATCCATTCTCCTCTGTCAACTGTCGTGCTATGCATTTACTCCTTTTTCTTTCATATCATTCCTCACACAATCCATCCATCGTTTCCTTGGTCTTCCTCCCCCTCTCCATCCATCAACATTTATATTCATCTCCCTTTTAGTCACTCGCGATTCGGCCCTCCTCATCACATGTCCATACCAAGACATTCGATTCCCCTTCAACTTTGTAACTCGCGCAACTTCCAAACTTCCTTTAACATACTCATTCCTTACGTAATTTTCATTTTATTCTGGTCACACCACAAATCCACCTGAACATTCTCAATAACTGATCAATCTTAACCAATAAAACTGTATAAAACTTACTTTACACACGACCGAGTCCGTCTAACTATGTTACAGAAGTGAAAACGTGAAACAACGGTTAACTTAGATGTCATACATGTACTTATTGTACATTACAATATTGTGTACTACTATTAATAGTCTCAACTTGTAATCAATGTGAACGGTTAATACAACAAGTGTTGCGATTACCACATACGACTTTGCCCGCCATTCAATAGTAAAAGAACACAGAAGGATCACACGATTATCAATAATTTTAGTGTGCTGAATTGAAGAATATGGCCGTGTGTGTCAGATTTATCACCAGTAGTACAGCATTCTTTACCACCAGCTCTAAATAACACAAAAACAACACCACGCCTGTATTACCTCGAACGGTTAGTCAGAGAACCAGAGGTGGACTTAAACAATATCTACATTTCGCCAGTTATATGCAAGTCCTGTTTTATTTGGAATCAAGCCATCAACTGAATTCTTAATTAAGGACCCATGAATGTTTTGACCGACAAAGATTATCGTACCGTGGATCTCATGCTTAGCACTAGCGTTTACGACCACTAGACGAGGCAGTCTAAATAAAGTTTAAACTGTTATTGTCTTTAATTCTTTATCGTCTCAGCCCGAAATCAACTCATTTGTTGAGTAGGCAAAGTTTCTTCATTTTTTCTTTTCTCCATTCCACGGTATAATGCGTCCTCCGTTTCGTCGTGGTGTTTCCAACTAAGATGTCTTCAGCAAAACGCCTTTTCAGATACTCTGCGTTTCTTATTTTATACCATACAAACTTGTTCCGATCTTAACAAGTGCTTTTTGCCTTTACAATACTATGGGTAATTGAGTTTGGCTATCGGTTGCGAAAAAGGCAATTCGATGACGGCTAATTTATAACACTTCATGTCAAGCCTGCGGACCGATAGTAACTCTTGTTCAACATTAATCTTCTGAACATTATTATTCTGTGGTGTTATTGTTTCGTCTATCTATATCTGTGGTTTACCCATTTAACTACTATGAAAGGAAGTGTTCAGCGTGCTTTGTTTTAAGCAATATAGGATACATTGAAAACTCCTGAAATTTATTTGATCGCAAACCTAAAGACCGTCACAGAAACCGTTCCGTACTATTTAATATCTGAGACTCGAGAAAAGGCGAGCGGGCTGTGAGTACAATTGTACAAGTGTGCAAACATACTACGACGACATTATAGGAAAAGTGTACAGTACTAATAGCAATATCCTCTCTTATGTCCGTTTTGTATCCTTCACTTGCTTTTATTGGACTTCTAGAGTAGGAAGAAGTGGTACACACGGCGACACATCAAGCTATACATATCCAGTATAACCTGACCTCGCTTTGTATGAGCTTCCTGTACAATGAGAGATCATCTTAATTTGGGTTTGCATAGCTTGCTTGGTCGTCGTGCGTACACACTCGTTTGGGTCGGTACAACCGGGCGGTTAAATCGATATTATGTGGAAACACGTTCGGTTTGGTTAAAATTGTGCCGAGCTGACTCGAATATAATTCAGTGGCATAATTATGCCGAGCTTGTCAATCGGCACGAGCTGAATAAAAGCCTTCAAAATCAAAATCAAAGCATTTATTTCAAGTAGGCCAGTTACAGGCACTTTTGAATTGTCGAAACAAAGACAACAGTAAAATATAGCTACAGTCCCAGTCACAAGGCACAAAAACTGTGAAAGTACTGTAGTTGCCCATTCGCTAACGTAGATCTCTATGGAGAAGAACGGGCAAGAAACTCCATGGACACTCTTTTAAATCAGAATACTTTTACAAAACCTTGGTTACATCATTCATGTTCAGATGGTACATTATGTGAGAACGATGCAGCAAGATGTGTACGTTAAAAGTGTCCTTATATATTATGTATTTACCTGTCTTTACGTCGGGCCGGCTTTGTTCTTCAACAAATCATGCCGAATAGAATGAGCCGACCCGAAATGCGTGAATAAAATTTTGTTCAACATACAGCCTGACACTGACCTGCAAATTGCAAAAAACGTGAAAAAAGAAAAGAATTTTGCGGGCTATCCTGGCGCTTCCCCAGGATTGAACATCAGAGTTTTACTAACTTGTGACGTTTGAAAGCTCTGGAATTTTGCTTGTCAGGATGTTTGATTCCGTTATTACGTAGTTTTTATCGATTACTCGGGAACGCCCCGGGACTTCGTTATAACTCATAAGTCGTCTATCCCGGGTTTTTATGATCCCGCGGGGATTTAGAAATGCCTCGTTATGATATCAAAGGAACGTTGGTATGAAGGATCATATTTTTAGGATTAGTTTCAGGTTTTGTTGAGTTTTCACTTCAGAAATATACGTCTGGTCGAAATGTAGGTGTAGTATGCATAAGTACACCTCTACTTAACCCTTCGGGGATTACAGGTCTGAAGCTGTGTTATAAACGCCTTTTATTAAACAGGAATACAGTTCATGCTGTCTCTAATCGTGATAATAATAGGATTGTTCTCGCTTTTCAGACTACCTACAGCCCCAAAATGACTGCCTTTTTCAGAACTCCATACATACATAATTTTTTTTTTTTTTCACGGGTGACCACTGAAAATCAGCGCTGTGTTGTGGGCCCCCCATAGCACAGCATCATGCTGAGTGGTAACCTGCTTGTCGCAGTCACGACGTGCAAGCTGTTAACTTTCTTCTTTTTTGTTCCGTCCTGTTGAATTTATAGTTTATTGTTTATTTTTTGTAATTTTGTATGATGCATGTCATGTCCCTGCGACAAATAAATATTTTTTCTTTCTTTCTTTCTATAATTATATGTAGCCGCAAATTCCGGCTTTTCAGAATTCGTCGAAAACTCCGCTTTGGCATAGCTGCCAGTCTACCAAGCCTTGTTATTAAATTGGCACCAAGTTATAGTCATAACAAGAAACTTCTGTTTAATTGAATTTAGTTACCTTTATTGCTGTTTAATCTCAAGTGTTTGCCTTGAATTGTTGATAAATCCTAAGATTTACTAAGAAATAGGTTTTACCACTGCTCTGTGTTCTTCAAGTATATTCACATAGAGTAAGATAATGAAGGAAGATTGGAACTTTGAAATTGCTCAATTATGCAAATGAGGTTCCTATTCACCTTGGATTAGAGGTCATAATTGTGAATCAATTGTGATCGGTTGCAGTAGCGAAGGGTCAATTTTTGTAAGAGGTAAGTGTGATTATATTATTTGTCTATAGAATACTGAATGTGCCATTTTTCAAAGGGAATCCGGTAGGAATCGAGTTGTGTGGAACCTTCGCCACTGATCGGTTGTTAGCCTTTCGTTTATGACCAATGTAACCAGTTTCATTATTAATTTACGCAACTTTTCTTGCTCATTACTTTGATTTGGGCAGTTGATATTTCTGACGTGTATGATAAAGCTGCAATATATTTTCAATTTATCAGTTTATCTACAATTCTACACGAATAATATTATAAAGAGGAAAGATTTGTATGTTTGTAACGAATAAACTCAAAAACTTCTGGACCGATTTCAGAAATTCTTTCACCATTAGAATGCTACATTATCCCTGAGTAACACTCAGTAACAGCTATATTTATTATTTAAAAAATAAATGTCCACCCGTGCGAAGTCGGGACGGGCCGTTAGTTTTTAGTTATAAAGGGTGTAAATAGACCCTTAACATAAACGAAAGGCACTTGTTCTCCCCGTCACTGCGATCATTTTTTTGTTCTAGACCATACCTGGGAACCTTCTAGTTACGGAGATATTGGGGGTCAAAGTTCCAACTTTTTCACAAGTTTTTTTTTAAATACATGTTTTTAGTGTAAGATTTTTACTTTACACACCTCCACGACCCTCGTTCTATTCAATCCATTCATTAGCACAATGCTATGAGTGCTTTCCATCGAATCCTACCGTAAAACGTGATTTTTCACCCCCAAAAAAACAAGTCGATTCCCAGCAATAATTTTTGCGTAAAGTTACTTAGTTTGATGTACAGAATGCTTGGTTGACGGATATGTGAAGGGTCTATTTACACCCAATATTATAACTAAAAAACCATCCTACATCCAACTCATCTTTAAACCCTTTTCATGTCTCATCATGCCACTGGTTTAGACGACGACGATCATGTAAAACAATCAAGATCGAGTAAACCCCAAGTATTGGTTAAGCTTGCCTTGTACATACGCTGTAATATTGCAATAATACATTTATGTATTTCTTGCACACAATTCAGAATAACACTTGTATTCTATAGTCAAATTAAAGTAATCACTACAGTTTAAGTAATTACTTATGCAAACATTTTTATTCAATAGGCAAGAATTTAAATGAGGTAAGACACGTCAAAGAAAGGAAAGCTAAGAATTGTAACTTTTGACAGTTCTAACTTCAAGCAATTACTAAACTGCAAAATAAAAATCGGATCTTAAAATAATTATCTCCTTTTACTCAAGTAATCACTTTGACTTGTATAAAGGGTGTAAATAGCCCCTTAACATATCCGAAAGGCACTTGTTCTCCCCTTCTTTGCGATCATTTTGTTGTTCTAGACCATACCAGGGAACCTTATAGTTACGGAGATATTGGGGGTCAAAGTTCCAACTTTTTCACATTTTTTTTTTTTTACATTTTTACATTACACACCTCCACGACCCCCGTACTATTCAATCCATCCATCAGCACAATGCTTTAGGTGCTTTCCATGGAGTCCTACCGTAAAACGTGATTTTTCATCCAAAAAAAAAAGTCGATTCCCAGAAATAATTTTTGCGTAAAGTTACTTAGTTTGATGTACAGAATGCTTGGTTGACGGATATGTGAAGGGTCTGTTTACACCCTGTATATGTAGATATGGTCGTAAGAGTATTTCGCAGAATACGGATTTTAATAGAGTATTGACTCTGTTAAAATACATTTTATGTGGATGATGGAAAAGCCTCGACCTGCGTGTCGAAACAGATTCACCATGTGTTTCCGAATGCACTCATCCGGTCAGACCAAACTGACGCAGGTTCACCCGATTTTGCATATCCGCCTATCTATCGAATTTCGCCTGTTCAGTTCGGCGGCGTCCCCATAGTTGATTGGCGTTAGGCTGAGCTTAATCCAAGGCTAAACCTTTGTGCCTCGTGCCGTGCCTTCGGGCAATAGGCTCGGCTCTTCTATCGAGTTTTGATGACGTCATTCCTAAGCTATGGGTGTTCCGTGTAGCACGATAAGATAACATACATCTTTGGGGATAGATTGGTTCATCGTAAACTTATGTTTCATTGTCATGTTTGTCACATCACTATGAATAGTATAATTTAGGATTTTCCTGCTTTGATCATCATCAATTCTGTCTTTATCCCAATTTATTTGGGGTCGACGCAGCATGTATTCTTCTTCCATACTTCTCTATTTGTCATATAGTTATCATCTGGTTTTTCTGCTTTCTCAGTCATAAAACTAAATAATTATGTGAGATATATTGCATGTAAGTTGCCATCTAAATATAGAGTCAGATAAATTAATTCCGTCGAGATAGATACAAAATATTCGTAATTGTATGTGCAGTGTTATCAGTGATTTATTTATAAAGAAATGTCAACTCTGTGTGTGTGTAGTGAGTGTGAGTGTGTTTGGGAGAGCGGTTTGTGTAACTTGTAATTTCAATCAATCGATCAAATACTTTGATAGCATATCGTGCGTAATAAGAGGGCTCGTAGCTAATGGACCTCGCTCACTACCCGGCCACGACTACGACTTTTAGCCGCGGAAGCTTCGACCTGAAAGAAAGTTTGGCTGCATGACCGACCAGTTTTGTTCGAGATAGCGTCCAATCATGCGACAAAGCGTGGTCGTGGCTGCGTAGTGGCCCATATCCCTAAGGGTTGAACTTCATCTACTCTTAACAGAGAGCGTGCTGCCGAGCGCATCATCGATGCTGTCGCGTGCGATAGCATTCCTACTTTGTTTCTCGCTCTAGCAAATGAGGGTTCCGAGCGACAGAAAAGGATAGAAGCATGGGAAAGTGCGATTCCGCGTTACTAGATGAGGTTCAACCTTAAATGACAGGCGATGCGACTTTCGCGCGTGTCGCTTATTTCCGTTGCGTGAACAACTTGTTTCATTTGTTTTCTACGCAGGCACTGGCGCAAGACGTGTGTTCTTGAGCGTGTAGTTTGTGGCCAAAAGTTAGAGACTTGAACACGGTACAAGCAAATTGAGCATAAAGATGATCCGTGATGGATCTGTGCATCTTCTAACCGTACCCAGAAGCGTAAAATGATATGTTGAGCTGCTACAGGTCAGAGAGGACTATCTTAAAAGTTGTACTTACCTCTTCTAAAACTCGAAGGGCTATTTACGGGTGATGAACGCAATGATTAAAGCTATGCATGTTACTTGAGTCGTGTACAAGCCCCACACGGTTAAGCAGTTAAGCTTCCTCCTCCGTTCTTGTCATCTTGCTATCCTATATTACTTGGGGTTGGCGCAACACGTTAAGCACCTTGGGCCACCCCAGTTGGGACGGATAAACCACCAGCAACAGCTTTCTCAAGTAAGGTTGATGTTAGGAAGGCGGTCGACTGTAAAACCTAAACCAAATAGTCTTGGTAAAACAAAATCACGCCTGAACTCCCCGAAGGGTTAGACAGAGGTGTACCTAATAGTACATCCACATTTCGCCAGTTATGTTTTAAGTCCCATGTAATAATGGGCGACCCTATTGCCATCAACCTTCTTCATTCTTAAGTTATTGAAATAAACATTTATTATTATTATTATTATTATCAACCGGGCACAAATCCAGATTCTGTGGCTGCTACTGACAAAATCCTGATGAAAAAACCCAACAACACTTTCCCCGACCCGCGAATCGAACCCAGGACCTCATGCTCAGCAGTCTTGCTTGCGACCACTCGAGCAACAAGTCAGTCAGGCAGTCTTGGTAAAATATCCTGAAAATGAGATGGCTAGAAAAACAAAACAAAAAGTAATTATTTACGGTCCAAACCACTTCCATTAAACCGCTACTAGTTAGTCTCTGACCCCAATATAGTCTGCACGGGGATAATGACAACGTCAGTGGTGCGAGCCAGCTGACTTTGCGGCCACAAATCCGCTCGGCGTAGTGACTGGTAATGCTTCTATTCTAGGGCAGACCTTTGTCCAGCACTAGGCTAAGATAACCGGGATATTGGCTGGATAAGAAAAATTGATGCTTTTGACGAAGCTAAGAGCGAAACGGCTATCAAGAAGTCAATATTCCATATCTATGATGACAGTGACTAGTGTTGCCAGGTGTCCCGATTTGCGCGGGACGTCCCGATTTTCAGGGGTCTGGGGACGCGTCCCGATTTGTACCTGATCGGGACGCTAAATGTCCCGATTAATCAAACAATTAAAAAAAAAACTTTTTTTAAGATTTTATTTTATAATTTCTACTAGTCTAGCAAGACTGATTACTTGTTATGTAAGATTAAATAGACTTAAAACACCTTGTTTTTTTTTGTTTACTGTCCCGATCTGCAACCCTAAATCTCGATTTTTTTGACCTCATGTACCGATTTACAACAAATCGGACCTGGCAACACTAACAGTGACAGCTCTTGAACGCCGCTTATACAGTGAAGCCTCTTTAACTCGAACTTCAAGAGAAAGGTTGTAAATTTCGAGTTAACGATTCTTCGACAAAACGAGGATTTCGAGATGAGAATTTTGTTAGGATTAATATAGGCATATGTTCTATGTATGATACTTCAAGCTATAGCATAGCATATAGTCATGAGAAATTAAAAATACGACTTAAACTGATTTCGAGATAAAGAGTCTTACGGACAGAATTTCAATTTACAGAGGCCGCAAAGTTTACATTTATTGCTTCTACGAGATATAGAGTCACCTAGATTTGTAGTTCGAGCTACAGAGCGTGATATGTATGAATAGTACATCACAGGGAAGTCAGATTCAGTTCGGAGTTGTAGGGTTTTTGTACTTCAACGGAAGACAATAATCGATTTCTTTGGTTTAGAAAGGATTTCGATGGTTTAAGTTTAAGAAATTCTACTGTAGTACGACCATTTTAAGTGTGCAGTTCAAGGTGGCGGTGCTTGTCAAAAAAAATGCATGCATCGATATGTCAAACTTGGTACATTTATTTTAGTTTTGTGTTTTCCCACCTGCACAGATAAGTTGGTGGGACTATAGATGAGCTGATGGCGAACAATTCATCGTTTCATTAGTTAAATCTGCTCTAAGATTTTTGCTGTAACACGAAAATAATAAAGACAAGGAATAAGAGAACTGTCAAATGCTTGTTATATTTTGCGACATATTTCGAAGTGTGTGATGCCATTCCAAACGTCAATTTCTGTTAAACCGAGTTTGACAAACCTAATTTCTGTTCATCTCTTTGTTGTTATTCGTAACGCAACATTCTTGCACTAGTCACACAAAAATATTCTATTTTTTTTTCGTTTTCCATGGCTCGCCCACATTATTAGGTCACATTAGAGTGGTCTAGAATCTAGATGTAATCTCCGAACAAATTGTTCTATTGTCTTCATGACACCTGGCCTAGATTCGGTCTACGTGATGGGGTGGAATGCTGCAGTAAATAGCATTAAGCCCATCTCAATCGAGGTGATTACTAGGTGTCATTTAGGTCATCGGAGCATTACTTATGTTTGGGATCGATTCTGGTTGAGAGAAGTATTTTTATGTATGCATTTGAATCTTTGTGAAGGTTCACGTCGTGACAGGGTGTAATCGGACCCTTTACAAAGCCGTCAACCAATCATTATGTACATCAAACTAAGTAACTTTACGCAAAAATGATTGTTGGGAAACTACTTTTTTTTGGGGTGAAAAATGACGTTTTACGGTCTAACTCAATGTTACGCACTCAAAATATTGTGAAACTTTGACCACCAATATCTCCGTAACTAGAAGGTTCCCAGGTATGGTGTAGAACAAAAAAATGATCGCAATGACGGGGAGAAAAAGTGACTTCCGGTTTCGTTAAGGGTCTTGTTACACCCTTATATCATCTGACAAAGCAACCAAGTTTGGTGTTTTATTTATTTTGTTAACGTCCTAAACAAGAATGCAAGACACTCCCCGAATGGGTCAAGTCAGCATTTACTTATGAGCCCTTTTGCACTCTTGTCCTTGGAAAATCTATTTGCTGGCCAGTGACTTGGAAATAATCTTGCTAAATCAGCTTAGGTTTATTATTTTAAAGGTGCCTAAGCGAAATTCAATTAAAACAGCATTAACGTAGGTATTCCAACTTTTCCTAAGCTGGTCCTGTTCTCAAACATGATGTTGCCAGTAAACTAGAAACACCTGCCGGCCTACCACCTCCTTTTATAGCAGTAATAGCTTATCGCCGACGCCGAGTTCGGTAATTATCCCACGGGATGTACTACCGGGATAAAAAAGTATCCTATGTGTTAATCCAGGTTATAAATTAACTGTGTGCCAAATTTCACCCAATTCAGTTCAACCATTTTAACGTGAAAGAGGAACAAACATATACACATCCTCACACACTTTCGCATTTATAATAGTATTGTAGCGGCGCTACAAATAGTACTATAACCGGCAACAGAACAAAAAGTACTACAACCCCATATTCTATGATATAGACGATGAACTAAACATCGAAATACATCAAACCTACATCGCGCAAGTTATCCACGACTTAAGACTCTAAAGAAGAACCCGACAAAAACCAGACATAACACCCGTCTGGTCGGAGGATCCTCCCTTTTCTATAGGGAATGAAGAACTTTATACCTTGTTCTTCATACTCCGACAGTAGTAAGATTATTGTAAGTTTGCTTCAGTGTTACAAAAATATGGAGCTATTAAGAACGAGAAAAGCTAGTGGTAGGCCCACCAGTGGCGAAGGTTCCATACAACTCGATTCCTACCGGCTTCCCTTCGAAAAATGGCACAGTCAGTATTCTATAGGCAAATAATATAATCACATTAAAGATTATGTAGTCCGGCTTACCTTTTACAAAAAATTACCCGTCGCTACTGAGGCCCACTACATCTACATCAGCCAGACCGTGATCAGCATGACGCATTCTCATCTTCATTTTTCTTTCGCAGGTCCTAGCACACACATTACAAGGTCTCGGCCAAGATGAGGGCATGTACCAGCAGTACATTCCCCTGGCTCTACACCTGGCCGACGAGTTTTTTCTCACACACCCCTCCAGAGATGTGCAGCTGCTCATTGCGTGCTGCATCGCTGATGTGCTCCGGGTGTACGCCCCGGAGGCTCCTTATAAAGATCAGGAACAGGTGAGCTTTTATTGATATAAGCGGAAAGACACGACAATGTGAAGGTAGCTAGAAATGGTATAAGTTGAATAAGGCAAGCCCAAGGCCGGGTACTCTTCTTGCAATGGATGACTACTCAGGGTACGAAAGAAAAGAGAGAGTCATGACAAAAGAGGTTTTACTAAGTTACTTCACAGATCGATAATAATTAGTTTCAGGTTCTGGGGCTTTGAGGGGTTTAATTGTCGGGAGCGCTTTTCTTCTCAAAAAGCTCTATTCTGTACGGTTTTGTGAAGAAAATTATTCATGAAAAACTTAGACTTTCATGTAGCTACATAAATACAAAAAAAATGGTGACTTGAAAAGACTTCAAACATTTTAAACAAAGTTCAGCAGGTAATGTTTTATTTATCTTCGTCTTTTATCACAGAAAAAAACCAATGTTTTTTCTGAATATCATACGGGATAGCCGTACTTACCGTTACCAGCAAGCTTATCGACCAATAATTACTTTTTAATAGAACGAATCGGTAAGAGCTATTAACTCGCAACATAAATGACATGGAAGCCAAAATCAATACATTGTAAATGAATATTAAGTAGCAACAGGTTATTAAAGCATTTACGTAACTACTCCAAATTTTATGAGCTAGCGAAACAACAGACGTGAGAAATATGATTTTCTAAACATATTATTTATTTAATACACACTAAATATAGAAAAGAAAGGAACAGAAAATAGTACACACGGCGGCACATTAAGCTGTACATTTCCAGTATAACTTGGCCTCGCTTTGTATAGATTTCCTATACAATGAGAGATCCTCATTAACTTTGTATAGCTTTATTGGCCGTCGTGCGTACAAAGGTGATGCTTATTTCTAAAGAAATCTCTTCCAGCATACCTGCGAAAGGAATAATGTCCAGCAGAAATCTTAATTTCAGCTGTAGTTACTTGATATGAAGAGTTTTTAATTTGGTTTTTGTTTTATCGTCGTTGCATAATTATAATGGGTGCAAAAACTCCCTTAACGAAGCCAGAAGCATTTATTCTCCCAGTATTGTGATCATTTTCTTCTTCTGGGATTTTTTTTCCATACAGAACCTTACGGAGATATTGGATATCAAAGTTCCAAGTTTTTCTTACGTTTTTTTTAAATACAAGTTTTTAATGTTATAACTGTAAGTTCCGTTTCTTAAGCAACTTCCATTCTCTACTCGTCATCCATCGTTCTCCCCATCCCTTTCATACTATCTTTCTCTCACTCACACCTCAACGTTCCATTCCACACACTTTCATGCATTCCTTTTTTGATCTTGTCCTACATAACTTTACTTATATACCTCCATGATCCCTATACTATTCCATGCGTCCGTCAGCACAATATTTTGAGTGTATTAATTGAGTACTACCGTAAACCGTGACTTTTCATCCAAAAAACTCGTTTCCCAGCAATAATTTTTGCGTAGACTTACTTAGTTTGATGTACAGAATGCTTGGTTGACGGCTTCGTGAAGGGACTTTTTACACCTTGTAATATCCATATCGTCTACCGAGTTCCTTCTAGCTAATTAAATTAAACCCTGTAAAGTGCAATGTTAGAACATTTTTTTTCATCGTACGCGACCAATCAAGCTATACAACATAAACTAGTTCATACGGATCTCTCGTTTTACTGGAAATTTATACAAAGCGAGGCCAACTTATACTGGAAATGTACAGCTTCATGTGCCGCCGTGTGTACACAGAACATGATGTCGTCGGTATTCCTTGATTTTTATTCACGTTCATGAATATGGACGCTGTACCCGGGAAACCTTTTAAAACGACTAAAGGAAAAACTTTCCAAGTTTAATTGGATATCGCGAGTTAGTGCTGAAACTTTTATATGTACTTAGCAGTCATGTATTTAGTATGAGTTTCTAAGCGTAAGTATAGGAACCGTTATAAGCTCTGCATGCAGTTAATTAGGACCAGATGGTGGTATTTGCCATGTAAAACGAACCTTCATGACATGGGAAGTAACATCTGGATTATTCCCATTACCTGCTACTGAGAAATTTCTGCTGGAAAATCGCAATAATTTGCAACCAGCGTTAGTATGAGGTATTAATGCCATCATGATTTTAGTGAAGGTTTGGGGCTCTCTGTCTCTCTGTCTCGCACTGGAATAATGATAACATTAAAACGTCATAATTATTACGGCACCAGGACCCCAAACTCTTCTCTTATAGCTTTTCAAGGATATTTTGGCGCGCAACCAAAATCGTAACTAACGCCGCCATTTTGTTTTACAATGAATTCCACAAAATGTGTATCAACAGAGTCATCGACATTTGAGCACCAAAAGATTCTTTATCATGATAATCATTCATTTCTTCTGCCATAAGAAATTAACCTTCAAAAAGAGCCTTATGTTATTCTAAATAAAGGCTGTTTCTAAACGTTCTCCATAATTTAGATTCACACATCGTTGTAAGTAAATCAGAACCTAAAAACATTCACGGAATGCACGAGCGTTCCGTCTGTGCGCCCAGTTATGACTGAATCGATTGTGCAACCACTCAAGTATCTAATTTGTCAATGCGGATTATGTCAGTTGGAAGATGATATGGATAGAGTATGTACTGAATTCAATGTCGCGATATATTTCTGCTTTGAATACGGCTTTAGTAATTGCATTTTATGATACGTTGGCATAATATCTCGCCAACATTCCTCGAAGACAAAGACAGGTGCATTGTATAGTACTCACTTTTCTCCAGACTGCCTCCTTGGTCTATTGGTTGCGAGGGGAGGGGGCATGTGAAGCAGGTTCTGGTTGAGTTCCATCCCTTAACCCATGTGTTGTTGGGTTTTTCCTTTTGAAAAGACTCAGCTCGGGATCTAGATCGCATGTCTGGTTCTTCTATACGTGTCGAGAGACTCAAATAATTCCCGACCAGTATATTGCCACCTACACAGCTCTGTCGTTGGCTTCGTTTAAATCCTGGAAGGTGCAGGTGGGTGTGCAAAATGGGCAAAAAAGGAGATAGGGCATATTCTGCAAAGGGGATCCACACTGACATTGAATTTGGGACGGGTCGATGATACCCCATTTGGCCAGATTAATTCTACAGCGGCCAACCTGTTTATTGGCATGTCTGGTTGATGCCAATAAACTGGACCCTATTACATAGCCCTTTAAGACTAATACTCGGTTTGCAACACGGATGACGGATGCATACAACGGATTGCTGTTCGCAGGATGTTCTTAATGTTATCAAATCATAATCGGATTGATCCGCCCGTCATCGCGTAGTAGGTTGTTGATAATAGCGTTTTTGTTATGCAGTATTTCTCTGTCATTATTATTAGCTATTAATTTAAAAAAAAAAAATAATTGACAGTCCCTCATGGTAAATTGACGATCTGATGATGGTTGCAGGAAACCACTGGATACGGCAAGCACATCATCGGCCCTTGTGGTGATTCTCTATAGATATCCATAACCTTATAAGTGCCCCTTATAGTAGTCGCAAGCGCTACTGATGAGGCGATCAGGAATTTCTCAGAGCTGTTCGGAGTAGGGTTTTGTGACCTGTTCATGGCAATAAGTTCACCGCCTGTGACACGGGATTAATAACTCTAAATGTGGGCGTACTTTATATATTTTTGCGGTACCGCACAGAATGGACCCATTCTACGTCCTGCGTGCCTACGACGCAGCAGTACATTTCGCGTCTGCATGATTGAGGAAGTCGTATTTTAGAGCGAAGACCGACTGGACCCTGAGGGTCGAAAGGTTGTAATCGCGCCACAACATCAACTTCAAGTCCAAAGTTCCAATCCAACATCTACAGACCTTCTTGAAAGAGGACATTAGGCCGAAAGGTGTCGTGTACCGACGGTTCCGAGGACGGTTACGCGACACCACGCAGCGAAACACGACGCCGACAACGTTAAGTGTATAGTTATAGTTTAGTAAGATTTTTAATATGTATTATTTTGTTATTGTATAAGATTATTTTATGTATTAGTTTATTATTGTGTAAGATTATTTTGTGTATTTTATCTATAGGCTTTTGTTGCCTGATAATATAATAAAACTATCCTTCTTCCTCCTTCAACAGGTAAAGACAATATTCCTGTTCCTGATAAACCAGTTACAAGGTCTACGCGACCCGAAGGACCCGGCGTTCAAGCGCTACTTCTACCTGCTGGAGAACCTGGCGTACGTGAAGTCCTTCAACATGTGCTTTGAACTGGAAGACTGCCAGGAGATCTTCTGCGCGCTCTTCTCGCTTATGTTCAAGATTGTCAAGTGAGTATCATTTTTTTAATATTAAATGGGCCTACTCTTGACCTCAATCTAGTCCTGAGGTCAGAGTTTGATTGAGTTCTAGAACGTTCTGTAATGGGATAAGAAGATTTTTTAATGTGTTTATTTAAATGTAGTACAGTTAATTCCCTGTATTACACGACCCCTGTTACTAAGAAGCCCCTCTTGTTAGTAACAAGGGTCGAATGAGGAGGGGAGGGGTCAGGGAACGCGTATTCAGCCTATAATGATCCCACTGCTGGGACACAGGCCTCCTGTATATGAGAGGTAGTGGGTTATAATAAAATCCACCACACGGGCCCTGTGCGGGTTGGTAGATGCCACATGTTTTCGATTTATACTTCTAGGTTATGCCGGATTCCTCACGATGTTTTCCTTTACTGTGAGAACAGTGGTGATGAAATAAATTACATTATAGTAATGCGCTTTTGGGTTCGAACCCACGACCTACAATTCGTAAGTTGGGACCGTTACCACTACGCTACAACTGCTCAAAGCAGGGTACTGACTGCCTATCGTCTCAAACTTGCGAAGTATGTTCCTTTTGAGATGCAGTTTGGTAGAAAGCATCATCTGTCTAACCGAATGCAGCTGAATACCAGTATTTCACATGGAGCTGCCTATCTGACCTCCACAATCTAGTTAGTACTGGGTAGTAAGATACCCCTTGGTAAGACTGGCTGTCAGACTTTTTGGGCCACTGATATCTGTGACGACTGTCAAAGATCTACAGATGACAGCCGGGACCAACGGCTTAACGTGTTTTCTGAGGCACGGAGGAAACTCGGTATGTAATGGGCGATAACCCACCCACAGACCAACCTAGGCAAGCACGGTTTAACCTAAAGATCGACCCGAGCGGCTGTTATTATTTAGCCACGAGCTCCTTCACTCGTCTCTCCATTTTGCTAGAAATGAAAACTATTAATCCTCATGCGAAGGACCAATGTAAACTGACTTATACTCGAGGTTGTCTAGTTTTATTCGAAAGGATGTTCTAATGTGAATGTCGTATCTATTAGTAGCAGGTTGAGTTCCTAGTATTCTTAATATTTTAAAGGCTAACTGCCGAATCATTCATATTAAGTTAAGTTTGATTGAATAAACAGAGGTATATTTTAGAGGCCTCATATTTTTGCGAGTTCTGAGACTGACTTTCTAAGGATTTCTTTGAATATAATCTTAATTCTTACGATTTCCATAGTGAACAAAAAAAGAATTTATGTCAATAAGTACCTAGTCTTATTAATTAGTGACAAGAATTTAAAATTAAATACGTTATCATTGCTTGCCTTCCCAGTTAAAACACTGAACACATCGCACGTTCCATATATTATGTCATAAATCCAAGTTTTATTTGAACAACTTTGAATCAATACAATGTTTTCAGTATCTGTCTAAAACCCACAGACATTTTGACTTTTGGCCGAGCTCGAAAATTAATAAAAAGTTCTACTTATTTCATAACTGAAAGGCTTTTGTTTTAATAACGGTTATTTATACAGGGTGAGGAATTGAGGATTATTGATAAAATCTTCCCCGAAATTGCAACCTTTTTCGTAATTTTCCAAGAGTTACCCAAAAGTTGATATCGCGTTAACAGATTTAATTGTTTCAATTTTTTTTTTAAATTTTATTCGCAGGCTTTACTTTGCGGAAATCCATGGCATTAAATGTTATTATATTATAAGCCTATATTGCACCACTGCAGGACAAAGACCTTCCTTCGCTCCTTACACATTTCGCGATCTTGAGCCATTGTAGAACAATCCTTTGTGAAAGAGTCCAGCTTATCCCAGCTTCCCAGCTTCTGGGCCTGCCGCGTTGTCGTTTACTGCTATTTGGTAACCACTGAGTGGTAATTTTTGCCCATTGTTCCTGCTGAAAAATGTTATTGAAAAATATTTAATTTAACTCCGCGGCGAATAAAGTTCCAAGCCTGGATGCAGGATGCAGCACCGCCATCACACCCACAAAAATATGCACATGCAGAAAAAGAAATAATAATTAGCATGCCATGCACCCAAACTTAAACTCGACACGTGTTTCGTCCCTCCACGGGGCATCCTGCGGAGATGTCGACTCGACGACAGATTCAAGGACGCAAATCCCGGATCAATCCCAAATTACAGACTAGGACCCGGGTGTTCCACCAAAGCGAAGACGAGCGGAGCGAAGAGAAGAAGTGGCAGAAACTTACTAAAACTCAGATCCTGTGATTCTTCATTGAATCTTTCTTTAATGTGATTATTCTAAATTAAGTTGAATCTTGCACAAAAGAAGAAAAGTTGAATCTTGCACAATCTTCACAGTCTTCGCTTTGTGGAAACCGGCCCTGAAACGCTTCAAAACCCACATTTTTGGTCACCATAGTGATGCCTGTACAGAAGAGACGTATGGAAGAAGAAGACATTCTGCGCCGACCCAAATGAATTGGGATAAGGACAAGACAACGATGATGTGATCCCTGTGTAAAACCCACACTGTACCTACACAAACTACAGTGAGCTGAACCGATCCTTATTCGCAGAACAAGACCTCCCTAGAAGAGCTTGTTCGCTACAAGCGAATTCTAAGAACGTTCCTTTTCAACGTAATAAGGTTTTCATGCGAAAATGGCGGCTCTGAAGTTTTACTCTTGAGAATTTAATACGGTTTGTTGGGTGGAAATGTAAGAATGTACTTCTTTTTATGCAGTGGCTTAGTGTTCAGAGTTTTATACAGGGTGTAAACAGACCCTTCACATAGCCGTCAACCCAACCAAGCATTATGTACATCAAACTAAGTAACTTTACGCAAAAATTGTTGCTGGGAATCGACTTTTTTTTTGGGGTGAAAAATCACGTTTTAAGTTTGTGTTGATGGATGGATTGAATAGTACGGGGGTCGTAGAGGTGTGTAAAGTAAAAATCTTACATTAAAAACATGTATTTAAAAAAAAACTTGTGAAAAAGTTGGAACTTTGACCCCAAATATCTCCGTAATTAGAAGGTTCCCAGGTCGCAAAGACGGGGAGAACAAGTGCCTTTCGGATGTGTTAAGGGTCTGTTTACACCCTTTATTATGCAAATATGACTATGAAAAATAAGATAAGACTAAATTGAGTAATGTTTAGCCAGTGCATTTTACTTAGTACCTATGGTTTTTTTGGTATTAGTGACTTAGTGACTCGTCTATGTTTCGCACGTTTACAACGCAATGAATGACTCAATACATCGAGATTACTTTCACAATATAAATATGAGTTAAATAATAATGTTTTACACAAAATATAAAAAGCCTTCCTGAACAAATTCTCTTAATAACAAAATACAAAAGGCAGACATTTAATGCGACTCTAATTTTAAATATGTATGCAAGATAAGAGGAGCAGCGGTGGCCCAGTGGTGGCGGTCCCGACTTACGAGCAGTAAGTCGTGAGTTCGAACCCAGGCAGGCGCATTACTTTGTGTAATTTATTTCATCACCACTGCTCTCAAAACGGTGAAGGAAACCGGCATGTCCTAGAACCAAAAATTCGAAGACATGTGACATCTACCAACCCGCACTAGGTTCGCGTGATGGATTATAGCCCATTCCCTCTCATAGAGAGGAGGCCTGTGTCCCAGCAGTGGGGACATTATAGGCTGATTATGCTATTATGCTTATGCAATATAATATCATGGTGGAAGGGATATCGACGCACAAACGGTTACCACGTATTCAGGACATAATTCTGAATCCCCCACATAGACATCGGCAATTTAATAAGAAATCAGCTTGTTTCCTACGAATGTTCAATATCTACACGGTCAAAATGTGTGGAACAGCTGATTTTTTATGTGTTTTATAAATTTCCATGTGTGGGGTCGGGATGATGTTCTGAACACGTGGTAAACCTATTGACGTCGACGTTTCTTCCACGCTGTAGCGCTATGCAAGTTTGACTATGTTCCACTAAATCCATTTTTTCTAACCTCCTTCCTCTCTCCACAGCACGGAACACTCAACAAAAGTCAAGTCCTTCATGCTGGACGTCCTCTGCCCCCTCATTACGGAGTCGGACGTGGTCTCCAATGAGCTCCTGAATGTTATCCTGATGAACCTCGTGGAGCCTAACAAGAGGGAGCATAAGTACGCGTACTCGTTGGCTAAGGAGCTGATCATTAAGACTAGTGAGACGCTTGAACCTTATATACAGGCGGTGAGTACCTTCATATAAGTAATTTACAATGCTGCTTCATTGGTCTAGTGGCCGCAATCGCGACGGCTGCGGAAGAGATCCTGGGTGCGATTCCCGGATCGAGCAAGTTGTTATTGGTTTTCCCATTAGGAATTTTTCAGTGACAGCTACGGAGTTTCGAATTGTGCCCGGTTGATGGTTCGTTACATGGGACTTAAGCATAACTGGCGAAATGTGACTGTACTATTAGGTACACCTCTGCCTAACCCTTCGGGGATTACAGGCGTGATGTTATGTTATGTTACAATGCACGTGTGTCATTTACTTTATTGATGTACGGAATACGTGGTAACCGTTTTCGCGTCGGTGTCCTTCCACCACTTATATTACATTTTAGACACCCGAATTCCAAATGTAGACATTCATAGTTATGTAAATTGCCTAAACGATTGAATGCGCAGTTGTTGCTCCATATAACTGCACCGTGCATGCGTTTAGATACGTGAATATCACGTGTATACATAATGCTGCGGTACGGACGCTTGCAATCGTCACGCTCCCCAGTATTCTAAACTATTAAGTCTGTCACAGCTAACAGTACATGACCATAAAAATTGCATATCGTCGTTTAACTAACAATACCGTGCAAGTTAAATATCACAGATTTTCTAGAGAGACCTAAATTTGGATGTATCTTACGAAATACTTCAGACATACATTTTTACTAGAGATTACTATGACTTTGGCCGACTAGCCGACTGCGCGTCGCTTGCTAACACTCGCCGTGCATAGACATTCGAAATTTCTTTTTGTGTTAAGAGTCAATTTAATTTTTCTTGATTTTTGTAAAATTATTGACTACCAAAGGAAGAGTTCAGTAGTAACAAATATAGGTTACAATTTAGCTATGTACCCAAAAAAATACGCTAGTCTGACACCGCCCTAAATCCCGATGTTACCTGGATACTGTAATTATGATGTTATTAACTTACATGTGGGTGTTACATCCCACTTCATTAAATACTACGCAATCTCTTGCGATTTACACCCACGCAAATTCAAGATGGAGGACGTAATTTGACGTTTTATAATATGAGAGTCACCCTTATAAAAATAGATTACCCTAATTTAGTGTACTAGCTAATTATAGACTTGCGTGTTGATTTGTTGTGATGAATAATTAATTAGATCTAATTGAAGTATTGACTTTAAACAGTCGCAGTATCAATATCGTGGTAAATGAAAATGTCATTGCCCTAAATAGAGTTTATTCATCAAAAGTAATATTACAAATTCGGTGAGCCACAAATTCATCACACATTTCCATTTAAACGTGATTCGGTTTTATTCGCGTTAGATTATAAACCTATCCTATTCGTCAAATTTAAAGTGTCACTTGTTCACGTAATATTAATTTCTCTTTATCTTTCACAGTTCTTCAACCACGTGCTAATACTCGGCAAAGAAGAGAAGAATCTTCTCATATACTCAAAAGTGTACGAGCTTATCTACGAGTTGTATCAATGCTGCCCCGCCATTCTTCTCTCCGTGCTACCTCAGTTAGAATGCAAGCTCAAATCCGCACAGTTCCCGGAAAGACTCAGTGGTGTCGCCTTACTTGCTAGAATGTTCTCCGAACCGGGGTCAGAGCTAGCCAAACAGTACCCAGCTCTATGGAGGGCCTTCCTCGGCAGATTCAACGATATATCAGTACCAATCAGAATCAAGTGCGTGCAATACTGCATGCATTTCTTAGTACACCACCCAGACTTGAGAAATGACATAACAGATACTTTGAAACTTAGGCAACACGATGCTCATGAACAAGTGCGTTACGAAGTCGTAATGGCTATCATAGCGACCGCTCAAAGAGACTTCCAAGCCGTCGCCGAATCAGAAGACCTCCTACACTTCGTCCGCGAAAGAACGCTCGACAAGAAATTCAAAATTCGAAAAGAGGCTATGTCCGGTCTAGCCCTAATCTACAAAAAGTTTCTAACAGAAGAGAGCGTACCTGCCGCTACAGAGAGGGCAGTCCAATGGATCAAAGATAAGATCCTTCATGGATACTACATGACTGCTTTAGAAGACAGACTGCTGGTAGAACGTCTTCTAAACACTTCCCTCGTTCCATACACATTGCCGGCCCCAATTCGTATGAAAAAGCTCTTCTATCTAATGTCAAATGTTGATGACAACGCGACGAAAGCGTTCATAGAGTTACAAAAGCACCAGTTGGTCGTACGACGTACGGTTGGCGAATGGATCGAGCTTCACCGAAAACCGCCGACACCGGCCGTGCAAAAGGAAATGATAGCTAAAGTGCTGCATATAAGTTCGAAATTCTTACCGGAGTCGGTGAAGTCTCAGGAGTTCTTGAACAAGTTCTCTCACCACATGAAACAGGCTCCTGAATTGTTGCAAGGAATGGAGACCATTTTGAATCCTAATGTCAGCTGCGAAGTCTGCGTTCGTACTACTGTGAGTATTTATTTGTTACTTACACTTTGCCTGTGACTTGTCCGCCCTATATTCTATATCCCGAGGGAAATCCGGCCTTATTGTCTAGTTCATAAAGAAAGTCTTTGTCGTGCAATATTTCAGCTTTCTAGGTTCAAGGGTCCAAGGTTCCCAAAGCAGTGAATTAGTACTTTTCAGGTTCTGACATTACAAGGAAAAACGGAACCTAGGTAATCTCCCTTTCTTCCCCGTCTGTCACTGAGGTTTTTCTCGTAATCTATACAACGTAGGAATTCGAAATTTTGCATAAATTTAGGTCTCGATGTCGCCCATACCGATCGCTAGGCAACATATTTTTTTAACGAGCTTCTGCCAAAAGGTGACTGAAAAGTTGTGTGGTAATCGGTTGTCGTGGTTGGGCATATGATGCGGAGGAATGAGGAAAATGTCGTGAGGAAAGTTTTGAGTGTGTTTGTGGATGGGTATAAGAGTAGAGGAAGACCAAAGAAACGATGGATGGACTGTGTGAAAGATGGTACGAAAGGAGGTGTCTGATGAGATGACGAGTGATAGAGAAGTATGTAAGAAGAACACCTGCTGCGCCGACCCCAAATTAATTGGGATAAGGGCAGGAGAATGATGTTGAACTAGCTTCTGTCAGCGTCTTCGTTCGCGTAGATAACTAGATACTCGGCAAAACTGTCGTTGTTTATTAGTAAACGCATTTTTGAAATCGGATGAGTAGTCTCGGAGATTACCTCCTACATCCAAACTTTACCTCTTTGTAATATTAAGTGTTCATTGATTAAACAGGGCCATTTAGAATCTTAACAACCATTATGCATTTTACACTCTATCAACACATACACACATCACACCTACACACCCACACCCACACACCCACACCCACACACCCACACCCTCTCACACAACACAGTATCACTAGGACTTCATGTTTCCAATCATTGTAATTCAATTTCTTATTATATTAATATATTTTAAATTGAGAAATTGCTTTTTGTTAATATTTCCTCTTCTTTTTTTTAACACATTTTTAGTTACCTATGAGGCTATGACTTATATATAATTACTTTTTGAATGGTGAAACACTGTCTCCCAACTCACACGTAAAAATCTAGTTTAAGAGCCAGGGGACCTATCTGTGAAACATAATGTCTGTATGTTGCACTTTAAACTGTCTGTAACAATGTTGTCACTGTATTGAAATAAATAATTTATTTAGTTTCTGGAATGTATAAAGTAATGTGTAGTAATAAAAGGTGCCTACGAATGTGATTAGCGTAATGTAATTATGTAGCACTAAGCGGACAAGTGACCTAGTAAGAACGGTGACCCACTAACCTGTAATGCTACAGGTGGGTTCCGATCTTGCTGATTCGTTTACTGTGGACATTGCTAATGCCCTTTTTAACAGAAATCTCTTAAATGCGAAGGGCGTCATCATCATTATCGTCATTCCCCTGGCCTTATTCCAGGTTATTTGTGGTCGGCGCAGCATGTCTTCTTCTTCCATACTTCTCTATTACTAGTCACAGTCACCTCCTTTCTAGCCATATCATCCTTCACACAGTCCATCTATTGTTTCTTTGGTCTTCCTTAACTCTCATAGCCATCTACATTCATACTCAGCATATAGATGGATGTAAGAGTAGAGGAAGACCAAAGAAACGATGGATAGAAGAATTTAGTTAATTGTGGAATATGGTCACAATTCAAATTCAAATTATTTATTTGTAAAACATAGGTACATTATAATAAGATCTAATTCAAATGTCATTATCGTTATGTTTAACCTAATAGGATACTTATAAAAGTAATTAAAAAAAAAAAAAAAACTAACTATTATTCAAATTAAATTAAATACCATAAATCATTAATACCATCATCAAAATGTGTGACTATCTGTTAAAGAATGACTTGTTGTGATCCGTATGTTATAACATCATGATTCTGAAGACATACCCAATTTTCGGGTAACAGGCCCATAATGGATGTAAAGACACTCTTCACGAACCCACGTAATTTATTCTTTTGTTTTGTACGGGATCACACCTGGGAATTTTCTGGGTATAAACCTTGCCTAATCTTCCTTTATGCAGTCATAACAAAGCAACTATAATAAATACTAATTTCTTCCTTCGCAGTCAAGCGTCCTGAAGAAGCTCGGCCAGCCAGTAATGACGAACTTATACTACAACACAGTGAAGATGTTGCTAGAGCGGGTGAGCTCAGTGATGATCGACCACGACTCGTTGCTCATACTCGTCGGGTACGTGGAGGGCACCGTGAAGGGAACCGACGGCTCTATGGCGGAGGAGTGCGGTACGTTTACAAGGACTAATCAAATGAATTGGTAAAACTTCACAGACATAAGGGGTCGTCATTTTCTGAGTCTTTTCCCAACTATATAAGGTCCCATTTAAATAGATGGACAAACTTTTAGAAATAATTGTGACCACCGAAATAAGGACAATGGTAAAAAAAAAATAAGAAAAACGTATTAGATACTGACTAGAAAAAAAATCAGCTAACGAAAATACACTAAAAATGTTGGTTACCCAATGATTTTAGGTCAAAATAAAATCACTTTAATCAGTGTTTTTTTTGCTTGGATATCTTTGGTTAGACGTAGTGAACGCTGTGTTAAAATTTGTCCATCTATTTTAATGGGACTTTATAATATATGGGTCGGCGTCCAGTCAAATTAGATGCACTTGAATACCAGTAAGGGTACCTTCGGGCTTCAAACTAATGCCATAGGTCTTCGAATGACAGCCAGGCCGTATGGTTTGACATAATTTCCGAGTAATTTCGAGTCTCGAGTCTCAGAATGTAGTGTTCTGTTCCCCATCGCCGACCTCAGTAAGCGAAGCTATAACCTACAAGCTTTCGAATGTAATTGAGTTTATTATGTGGAAAATTAAACGTGTACCGAATAAGCAATTGAAATCTCCCGTATTTCCACAGGCATAGACGAGAAGAAAGCAGCGGAGCGTGGTCTCAAGCTCCTCGTGATGCTATCGTTCGTGTTCCCGTCGCACTTCCTGCACGAAGACATCCTCAACCGGCTGACGTCGCTGCTGGAGCTGGACGACGAGTCGGTCGCGCCGCACATACTCGCCGCGCTCACCTTCCTAGGCAAATACCGGCCGCTCAGTGAGTGTAACGTTGTTTTCCATTGTAGTAGTTCTAGACAGCATTGTGAGGGACGCTTCCAGGAAAATACCATCGTTGTACCTATGTGGTTCGCTAAGTAGCGTTGCTGTGTTCGGCAGCATTTATAAGATGGCAGTACTACTGAAATTTGCGTCTCCGAGCTATTTGAAGTAAAAAATAAGTTACAATACAAATATAATTTAAAAAAAAATGTTCTTTCCAGGTGAAGCGTGCCCTGCACTATTCCCGCGACTGATTACTCTGTGTAAAGCGTACGCTGAGGTCGGCACACCGAAACAAGCAAAGAATGCTGTCAGGTAAGATCTTCGATGAAGTTCTTCCGTAGTCCTGGGACTGTACCACCACCTCTTGTAGTAGCATTATTTTAATCATACTTCAGTGTGGGAAAGGGATAGAGCTGTAGGCCCTGTATAGCTACGAATCCAGTTTATTTTCATAATGCGTCTTCTGCCTCTACTCACCTGTCAATTTAATTAAAATGTTACTCCTTCCTCAGATGCTTATTCGTGAACGTACCAGAACAAAGGACGCAGATCTTCACAGAGATCCTGGATACTCTGAAGGCGACTCTCTCCCCCCACTCGGAACATTACCGCACGGCCATCGTGACGCTCGGACACATAGCACACAACCTGCCCGACAGCTTTGCCGTGCACATCAAGAATATTGTCTCTAGGAAGGTAAGATACCCGTTCCAAAGTGACCGCTATGACTATGAGATATATGTAGGTATTCGCTTCAAAAGTGGCAAATTCATTATTCGAAATGGAAGTATACTAAGGAGCAAGGTAAAAACTAAGACATTGGGTGGCAAATTAAAAAGTAGGAATATAGTGAACGGGCGTTTTGAGTCTACTGTATGAGGCTACAGGCAACAATACTGTGACTACTGACTTTATAATTCTTCCTGGAGTCCCCCGGCCGCTGCTCATGTGATTCGTCATCAGAAGTGCCGCCGATCATTGCTCTGTACCGACCATCCGTTCTGCTGTGGATCAAGAATAATCTGTCAAAGCTGTACCTTTTTTAACCCTGTAATCACCATTTGAACCAATCATCTTACCTATCTGAAAGCGGTGACGACGGCTCGTCCAAAGCCTTACCGCATCTATGTAAGATATGTAGTATTTCTCCCGATACTTTATAAATAGGGGAGTATACTACTACTTTATAGGAACATTGAAAAGTGGATAGATACACGTTATTTTTGGAGTCCATAGTTGGATTATGCCCCGAAAAAATCCAATTCTCATGCAACGCTATACTACTGTTAACATCAATTTACCAAAAACACATTGCAATACGTTTAATTCGTCCTCAGATCGTAAAAGAGCTGCTAGTCCGCGAGGGCGGGTCCAGCACGCCGGTGCCGGACGAGGCGTGGTGCAGCGAGGAGCAGCTGCCCGAGGAGACGCGCTGCAAGCTGGAGGGGCTCAAGTGTATGGCGCGCTGGCTGCTGGGGCTCAAGAAGGACGAGCTGTCCGCGCAGAAGACCTTCCGGATGCTCAACGCGTTCATAGTGCACAAAGGAGACTTGCTACAGGTAATATTTAAATCAAATCAAATCAAAACATTTATTTCAAGAAGGCCAGTTACAGGCACTTTTGAATTGTCGAAACAAAGAACAATGAAATGTAGCTACAGTCCCAGTCACAAGGCACAAAAACTGTGAAAGTACTATAGTTGCCCATTCCCTGACATAGATCTCTATGGAGAAGAACGGGCAAGAAACTCCATGGACACTCTTTTAAATCAGAATACTTTTACAAAACCTTGGTTACATCATTCATGTTGAGATGGTACATTATGTGAGAACGATGCAGCAAGATGTGTACGTTAAAAGTGTCCATAGTAAAAACAATTCAAAAATAAAATAATTAATTCAAATAAGCCGTGGCCAATAAGAGATGACCAGTCACAACTGACAGCGCCCGTTCACGAATATGACGCATGTATCAGCACCATTCAACTCAACCATTTTGAAGGGAACTAAATGATCCGACACACGTGCCACCATCAGCGAGACATTTGAGTGAGCATGACATACTCCTAACCGCCAGGGCACATTCAAGTCAAGAAAAGACGCAGGTTTCCAGCGAATGACAGCTTTCTAGTACATAGTACTCACACAATATGGGCTATAAAGCGATACAAAGAGTGATTCACCCAGTTTACTACAAGTAGAGCTGCAAATATGGTGCCAAAACTTGGACCTGGCATTGACCTGCATTTGACAACAAATGTAATTAAAGTAGAAATCGAAGTTTTGTATTCTGCAACATTAATTTACTACAAAGAAGCTCAATAATAGTCCTTCAAAAATATTTTTCTATTATTGTCTTGAAATGACTATCATGAAACATTCAATGGAAATCCCCCATGATGTCCTGGAAATAAATACTAACTGATTGCTAGTCTTTTGAATAGCATAATGAAGTTAGAGACAGCAGTTCTGAGCTGGGTGGACTCTGCTTTACATTGATCTTCTATTTCAGCAAAACCGCCTGTCTAAAGCTGAGATGGCGCACCTGCGGCTGGCGGCGGGCGCGGCCATGCTGAAGATCTGCGAACAGAAGGGAGTCGGAGATCAGTTCACTGCTGAGCAGTTCTACAACTTGTCGCATTTGATGATTGTAAGTACCCATTGCTGATCCTATACCTTATACTAACCTTATATAACATAAATGAGCAATATTTGCATATAGAATTTGTAGTCACGTTCTCGAAACTGCTCTAACGATTTCGATGAAAGTTGTAATATAGGCCTTTGCGGGGGCGAAAAATCGATCTAGCTAGGTCTCATATCTGGGAAAATTCGTTCTCTATTTTGAGCAGAGCAGAGGTACTTTTTATGGTAAATATGATAGAACTCTTGAAAATTGATATGCTACAGTGAAGTTACTATTCTGAAGAATGCTTTAGATATCCATTGTTCTCTGAGTGAGTTCACAAAGAATGCATTATTTGTGATTTGTTACAAAATATAATATTGTTATTGTGTACACTATCGCATTAGGTAACCCTGTAAAAATAGTCGTAAGATGGAGAAGAAAAAAATAAATAAATAAAATTAAATAAAATATTGGTAGACTCAACCAAAAAACAAGTAATTTACTTTTTTTCTTTTTCAGGATGACGTACCTCAAGTCAGAGAAGCTTTTGCGACGAAACTACACAAGGGATTGTCAAAGGTAATATATTAATTGATAAAACAGATAGGTGTAGTTTTCCCTGGTGAACAATAATTATTCAACACTCGATTTACAGATCGAATTTATCGTGGAATTAAACGTACGAAGTGACAAATGGTATGGAACAGTGACACTGACAGCTGTCTACAACTGATACATCGTCAACATTCATAACAACGAACGAAATATCAAAATATCCCGCATTATTAAATTTTTATAAAAGTAAAGTTCGGCGGAAAAAAGTGAACCGAATAAAATGACTTATGTGCCGGTGCCCTGCTGTTGAAACCGGCACCAGAAAAGCGGTGAAATAAGTATTATTCTGGCGCGAAAGGGGCGCAGCGGCGTTGCAGCCAAGACACTGAATTGTAGCCTTGACTCATAAAAATGCCTTTAGGAGGCTGCTATTCCTTGTCTAGCTCGCTAGATATTTCATATTTCATTTTTATTGCATAAGTTAGAATGAAAGAAATGGTTCCGCAGGGCATCCCCAACAAGTGCCTCCCGCTGGACTTCATGGGCATGTACGCGCTGGCGGGCCGCGAGCCCGAGCGGCGCCTGCGCAGCGCCGTGCGGCACTACATGCTGGCCGACGTGGTGCGGCGGCGCGAGTACGTGCGCAACATCACTGTGGGCACTAAAGGTAACCTATGTACGTGAGCGCGGCTGAGCTGCACAGACCTGCTATATGTCTACACCTAGCCTACATTACCACGCACTTGAAGGCGCATTTCTTGTGAATTCACACTAACTGTGAAATATGACCTATTTCATAATAATACTAGCTTCCACCCAAGTAAGTTCAACTTTATACACATTGTCTACATAAATGATTGAAGTTTAGTTGAAGATGGAGAAAATAAATAACTAAACTATAAAAAAAACCTTTGAAATCTATCCATACATCCGTCCTCACAAACTTTCGCGTTTATAATATTAAGTAAGATTTAGTAAGATTGGTTCCGAAATAACAACATAAAACTATAATCAATGCAGTAAGAGAAAATCGTATTTAAAGTCGTCAGTCGTTTTCATTTAAAGTTGCCAAGTGTATACATATTGGTACTCGTGGCTTTACTAACACTCATTATTACACAATAGATAAACATAACATCACGCATGTAACCCTCGAAAGGCCAGGTGGAGATGGGCCTACATCCAAATTTCGCTAGTTCTTTTTGAAACCTATGTAGTAGAAGGTGAAACGATTACCATCATCATCATTTCAGCCGAAAGACGTCCACTGCTGGACATAGGCCTCCCCCAAGTATTACCACATTGACCGGTCCCGTGCGACTCGCAATACCATTTACATATTACCATCAATAGGGCATTTCGGGTAACCTAAGTATCAAACTCAAGGTCTCATACTATCGTATTCTTCTCAGCAAACCCTTTCATTTGATACCCATATAACCATGCATTCTCATCCGTACATGTTTAGTATGGATGAGAATGCATGCATTCTAAATCCAATATGGCGGACTATCAAAGATGGCGGACAAATTATTTTTTATGCATTTCGTCTAACCATGCATTCTCATCCATACTAAACATTATGCAAAGTTTCGGCTCAATCGAAAACTGGGAAGTAGGTCAAATTTAACTTCTAAGATTTTTGTACATAGTTATTGACAGGTGAAGCTAATAAAAGCGTGTTACAGACACATGTGTAACTGATATTTTGACGCCTTTAGCGCCTAGGACACATGCTCGCTCTCGTCTAAGGCAGTCAATGGCGATCAAAAGCTATGCTCGAGAAATCTACAACATATATATAAAAATACTCTGTCCGATCTTTGAGGCTATTATTAGGTCGAATTAGATTCTATTTATGTAATCCTTTTTGAATAACAGGTTAAAAAACACCCCAATAAACATTAAATAAAATGTAACTAAAATGAGGAAACTTACCTGGCAACTCGGGCGCGGGCGGCGACACTTCGGTCGCTTCTCGGGTAGTGACGTCATAAACAAACTATTGACGATCGAACTTACTAATGCCGAAGATGGTGTTGTCACGTTTTAAAAGTTTGTTAGATTTTAGGGTAATTTGGGCACAAAAATCATGCATTTTAAAATTCATTCATAAGTTTACTTTCATGAATATTTTATTTCGTATTTTATTTGGTAATGTTATTGGTATACCTTACCGATTTCGGATCGGACGGTTTTTTTTTTAAACATATTGTGTATGTAGACAAGTAATGACAAGTAACGTATGTTTATATCTGGACAGTGGAGCGCGCCGTGTCGCAGCTGCCGCACATCCTGCCGGACTACATGCTGGTGTTCGCCGTGCCCATACTCACGCACGACCCCGCCTTCACTGCTTACGACAGCGTTGCGCAACTCAAGGTATGTCAGCTGTAATACATCCAGAATGCATAATTTCCCAACTATGTTGGGGTCGGGTTCCAGTCTAACCGGATGCAGCTGAATACCTGTATTTTACATGGAGCGACTGCCCACCTGACCTCCACAACCCAGTTAGTACTGGATAATATGAAACCACTTGGTAAGACTGGTTGTCAGAATTTTTGGGCCACTGACTACTTAACAACTGTCAAAGATCTACAAATGACACCGGTGGTTTCCGAGGCACGGAGGAAACTCGGTATGTAATGGATGGTCACCCATCCACAGACCAACCTAGGCAAGCACGGCTTAACCTAAAGATCGACCCGAGCGGCTGTTATTATTTAGCCACAAGCATCCAGAATGCATCTCAAGATTTATTTTAGAACAACAAAATAATCATATCAAATCAAATATTTATTTATTTCGTACAAGGTTCTTACAGGTTAGTGAATAAGTATCTAAGAACTGTGTTAGTGGCAAGAAATTTGGTGATTCAGTTACATTCATTTTAAATTCATTCTTCTAATTATAGTTACATCAATTTTTTGTTGTTTTGATTTTAGTCAGCAACCATGTGATGACTTAGAATAGAACAGTCAAATGTGTCCGCAAAGACCGCCAGAATGACATTGCTGCTAGTACGAACTGTACTCAATTAGGAGGCGATTTTTTTGCGCAAAATAGGTGTGAATCCGTCCGCACGAGCCCCCATAAACATAGCAGATGCGCTGCAGAAACGTGGGAGCTGCAATAGCATTAATGCCTTGCTGTTCAGCTTCTAAGAAGTTTAAATCATGTGTGTTAAATATAAATTTGCAAATCAGTCCAATGCTTGCAGAGCTAACTTAATGCTATTTCTGTCTCAGTCCATGTGCGTATCAGGCTCAAATATAAGAATAAGAATAATTTATTTAAAAAGTATTACAAAAAGTGTACATTTAAGCGCAGTAGTATTATTTCTCATACTAATTATAAGTACTTATAAGTAAACTATAACTAAAATATATTCTACAGTCGCAAGTATTCAATAGTTCAATTTAAATGTCAGCGACCTGCCCAATCTAGGTTTATTTAAACCTGTGTTTCAGGCCAAAATATAAAAAATGGTCTATGTATGAAATGTTTACAGAAGTATGCGTGGCATTACGAGTAGTAATGTAGGGTAGGGGTAATTACAGACACACGGGACATTTCCTCTTCTGGGATGCTGGGATTATGGGAGTTTCTGCGTTATCCCTTGAATTGCAGATGCCCACTCACCATCATGTTACCCGTCGACTTGATACTAACCATCAGTCGACCCGTCGGCTTGTTTGCCATTTAATAACATTAAAGAAAGTGTTACTACATGATGTCCAGGATATATTAACAATCCTACTTTCATTCATAGGTCGTAAAGAACTGCCTGTGGTTCATCCTGGAGCCGCTGATCACTCGCAACGACTTCTACTGCTACGGCTTCTACAAGAGCCTGGTGGAGCGCATGAAGACGCACAAGGATGCGCTCAATGAGACGGATGACGGCGTCAACTATGTAAGCATGTTATTTATTTTTGGTTCTTGTTCCCGGCCAGTGCCTTATGTGACGAAAATCCTCCTAAATTTGGTTAAATTGATCTCAGAGCGAATTTTAAAAACGAAACTTAACGCACCCAGCACATCTAAACTTTTAGTGTCAGCATTGTTATGAAATATTGAAATTGACAGTATTGTGATCACGGTCAGTAGCAAAGTACGCTGTTGGGTTGGGTTTCGAGATCAGAGCTTTGAAGCTTGCACCTTGCTGACATCTGTCATCATTTAATCTACTTAAATTTTAACGCTTTTGTGTATGTTTTGTGTGCGGTGTTTTTTAATTATGGCCACCATTTTAGTATGAGACCAATCGGGCAATTTGAAAAGTACCTATAGTTGGTCCAAACACGACTATTAAATGACTAGTAAAATATCATGACTAGAAGGAATTTATTAAGGATTGAATTCCATTGGGTTCGATTCCCAGATCGGGCTAAGTGTTATTCCATCAGGAATTTCTCATTAGCAGCCACGGAGTCTGAATTCTCTGCCGGTTGATAGCAATAGGCTCGCCCCCTATTAGGGACTTCATAACTGGTACACCTCTGCCTAAACCTTCGAGGTTAACAGGCGTGATGTTTATGTTCTTAATTCCTCTTTCGTCAACAGAAACTGTGGGCCGTATGCGACCTGGCCATGTCAGTGATCTGGGCGCGGTCGCAGAGCTTCGAGCTGCGCGACTTCCCGTCGGACGCGCGCATCCCGCGCATGTACTTCGCGCCGCAGTCGGAGTACTTCGTCAACACTCGTGTGTTCTTGCCGCCAGAGTTACAGGTCAGTATTGTGGTTTTCTGAGTATTTCTTTCTGCAGCAATTTGAAGTCATGAGTTGTGCTCGGTTGACGGCGATAGGCTTGCTCTCTATTACATGGGACTTAAGTTTATCTGGAGAAATGTTGGTGTAATACAGGAAAACTTCTGCCTAATCCTTCGGGGTTTACAAACTTGATTTAGTGTCAGTTACTTCTTTCCAAAAATCTTTTGAATTACACTACACCCGAGAGACGATGAAGACGTTAACGCCATGCAAACGCTGCGTGAATGCATTATGCTGTGCTGTATCTAAAATTCGTCACCAAGACATGCAGAAAGCGACTTTATTATAAAAATGGCCACAGTCCAGCACTGACAGAAACAAAGGCGTCCTACGTTTTTGGAAGAGTGATCATTGGACATGTTTAATTTTGGGTTTTTACTATGTACTAGCTACTATCTTCTAGTATTCGATTTTAAAGTAATTTTAGTGACTTGGCGCACCTTGTGGTTAACCTTTTGAACGCCATTGTCACATATACGTGACAAGCAAGCGCGTACCCTGTACGCCAAACACACAAATATGTGAACGTGAACACACGACAAATATATGATGGCGTTCAAAAGCTTAAAGCCACGGCGTTTGCAGAACCGTGAGCTATGTATAACCTTGGACCAAGACGAAAGTTTGATCGCAACTTTTCGAACTCGCAAACATATACAACTTATTTAAACGAAGCTTCTCCCCCCACAGTTCCAGCCCAAGAGGCCGGCGGCCGGGGAAGCCAACAACCCGCGCGGCAAGAAGCGTCTGCGCGCGCTGCCCGAGCGGGAGAACGCTAACGATGTTGAGGTAAGCACGGACTTCATGGTCATAACGATCAGATTGGCATTTGCTTGGTTTTGTGTTGATACACTGCTTGGTTTGTGTGGTTCATGGTGTTTATTTGAATCTATTCACAAAAAGGTCTATGGTCAAAAATGTGTTTTGGCTGACAGAGCCATCTTTTTATTTTTTCAATATATTAAATCTAGAATACACTATGACAGATGAGACATATAAAGCTAGAAAGTTAACGTGCAAACTGGTGCGCACATTCGTTTGTTCCGAGCTTAAGCCGCGTTTGCACGCTCAGAGTATGCTCGGACCGAATGTACTCGGTTACCTACTCGGACGCAACTCGTATTGTGGCAACCCATACCAACCCATCCGAGTGCACACTGATCGTGTCAACGCGGCTTTATATATCATGCACAATTTGACATTATGAGACTGAGGTACTGATCATAGGGTCTCAATTCATTGCCAAAAAAAAACCTTTGGTCTGATCAACCTTTAAAGCAGCTGGGTTCAAATATACATTTCGTAATACTAACCCCACATTCAAATCAAATTGATTGGTTGCACGAATACATATCGTCGCGTTCATATTCGCTCGCGCCCTCTTTCAGCGAGTGCGCGTTCGGTTTGGCCCAACAATATGATAGCGACGGTCGTGTGTTGCCACGACCATAGCTTTGGTGTCCTAAAGCTACATTACTAATACATATAGGGTGTAAGGGACAGCCTTCCGCAGACTGATGGGGTGAATTCAGTATATCATACTAAGATGACCGGTACAAGAAATTATTTCAGGGACGTTACGGGGATTGAATAAACCTGATTTGTTTTATTTCCTCATACGCAATGTATAGTTACTGTGGCAAAACACACGTAGCGAAGAGGAAGCGCGACGACGAGCTCGATGAACTCTGTAGCTAGGAAGGAAGTGAACAGCTGATTTCACGCGTCGTTCGTTAGAGTATTTCAACATCCATTGTTGTTTTTTTTTTTTATTTTAGCCTTATTATGTACATAAATGTAGTACTGCGTACAGAGAATGTAATTTTACATTGAAATAAAGGAATAGTAACTGAAATAACTATTAAAAAAAAGGAAAAATTTCCTGAGAAAAATTCCGGTGAATAATGTCAGTTTGCGGAGGGCTGTCTCTGACACCCTGTATACACAATTTTAATATTATTTGTCGCTTGTATGTAACTCGCTAACCCTCATCACCCGTCAAAAGCTTGAACTAAATAGTATATATGTATTTACTTTGTACAATGTTTTCCAAGCATACTTTGGGACGCGGTATTGACGTCAAGGTAAACCCATTAGAACATAGTATTTTAAATATCTCTTTAATGATTACTGATGTAAGTATTTATTACTGAAATTATTCATTCATGCACATCACATCATTCCAATGGTAATACCTCTTTTCTAAGCCTGTTTGCATGAAGCCCTATTTTATATGTCATTATTGATATAATGTTCTCACTGCTGGGATACAGGCCTACCCTCTGTGACAATATTTATATAGTTTTTGGGCTGTGTAATTCTTGAGTGACCAGAGCGTGGACGCTACGTAAACTTGCGTAAACAGAGCGTTCACATCAAGTATAGTAGTTAAACGATGTTGGGCAAACGTCTGCATTGAATAAAAGTTAATGTGATGAACAGGCCTTAAAAATAGTACATTTTATTTTTAAATCCCTTTTCATTTCCATTCAGTTTCGCAATTCATGTTTTCTCCTAGACTCTGACATCACCACTAAACCGTCTTTCTCATTTTCTCCAGCCCTCAGAAGCATCAGATACACAGATACAACTGCCCGGCATAGACACTCCCCCGGAAACGGAACTAGAAGAGCCTCAAGCGAAGCGCACGGTCAGTGACTGAGAACGACCTTCCGCTGGACCGTCTCACAGGCCCAGCGAGTAAGTACCACATAGCGATAGATAACGCGACGAACAGTGTTTGTGACGTCATGGTAACAATGTACTCGAATGACAGGCGCTGTCAGCTGTCAGATTTATATGACAGATGATTTTGACATTTGAATGTCTTTGTCGTATGAAAAACTTTTTGTCGAGTTTGTATGAATTTTTGATGATAAATTGTAAGTAACTGCAGTTGTATGGCTTTTATAAATAAGCAGTCAAATTTGTATGGCAATTGAAAATATGCTGTCAATTGTTTTTTTTGTTGGGTGTCTTGAATTTTGGGATTTCTTCAAAATTATTTTGCTTTTTATTTTCGTGTTTGTATGGGAGAGAGTTAGGTTAGTTAGATATAACGAACATTTCAGATATAATTGTATCAAAATAAGTACGCGTTTTACAATATCTACAAGAAATGTAAATGATGTCAATGTATTTTTACGGTAAATAGAACTATGAGGTCTATAAGCCGAACAAGGAACGCGTATTTCAAAAAAATCCTTTGGCACCCCACAGTAATTATAACTATTAATGAATTACATTTTGTATAAAGTTTCAATAATTAGTAATTAACACTTCGTCACGGATATCTATCGGCAATGTTGGCACTTTATTATTGTACACAACCCATAAAAATATACAAATCTCAACAAGAAGTTGGTTGGACGATTTATTATATCGAGAATACTGAAAAGAGGTAGCAGTTGCATTGACCTCTCATACAAGAAAAAATTAAGAAGTCTACGCTAATATTTAAATGTTGAGCCTTATTTGTTTAGAATTTACATCAAAACTCTGGAGCAAAAATCTTACAGCTCTTTATTTCTGTTTTTGGTCAATTAACCTGCTATCTTTTAACTCTTAACACATGGATATTTTTATGATTCTAAATGTTATTTTCCGTCACATTTTTGGGATTATCCAAAAAATATCAAAAATATTTAGTGTGGCAACATTGATCGAAACTAAAAATATCTATGAGTTCAGACTAAAAAATCTAGGACAAACCTCAGTCATGTATTTATAAGCTTAACCCTATGAAGACTGGCTACTAGTATGTACTCCTAACTATTGAACGAATCAGTGAATGGATGTATTTCATTCATTCTTCATTGAATGTTCGTTACTTCGGTAACTTAATTTTGTCTAAACTGTCGTGTTACGTTGGTCTTGGCATGAGATAAATAAATGATAAAGTAAAGAGATTTCTTATTTTAAATTTTCTTAGTAAATATGTCAATTCCTGTGACTACGAAGCTGGCCTTTTCGAATCAATTCTTTTCTAATGATCATCTAAAATAAGGAAATTTGCCATTCAATTAGTCGATGCTGTCTTTTTTCCCAAAACCCCTCTCTTCTAAAATATCTGATGCCACGACCATCGGACGATAAATCGAAAACATTAATATGAAAATGTAAATAAATCAGATGTATATGAATTATGTTCGACAACGGACTAAAATTAGAAGAAAATGTTTGATAAATCACGAGAATTACATCATCTATTCAAGTTGACATGTGCTTAAGATAATAAATTCATATTTTTGATCAATAAGTTTCATGAGCAATGCCTGATTTACATAATATTTAGCTCCTAAACTGAGTTAACGGGCTTTCTATAACAGCACTACGACACAGTTGCAAGACTGCATTAGTTCAATATACGTCGCTACTCGCTAACAACGGAGCCAGGCCCGACTGTACCACGATCACAACAGTTAATGCGTGTAACGCTAAACATTTATACACAACATACCATAAGATACGTATACCGAATAGTGCCCCCAGCTGATAGCTTCGTAACTGTATTACCCCTGAACAGTTACACTTAGGTACCAACCAAGGGCACTGTCTGCCCTGTCCCGGCACTGACCACTGTCCCATACAAAATATCCTAAACGTGTATGAACATTCGTGATTTAATGTTTTTTAATCAGTGTAAAAATGTGATTAGCGACTTCTCTCCGGTTCCGCATGAGTGACTGAGCCAGGCCACCGAGTGCCTCAAGTCTCCTGCTTGAGGCGCTCGGTGGCTTGGCTCAGCCACTCGCGGTCTTGATTCATGCATTCGCGCTCGCTCTTTAACTCGGTCAGTGCGTACACAATGTTGTCCAAACGGAAGTAATGCGTCTCGTGAATGAAAAGGTCGACGTAGGGGAAGTCGGCGGGCAGTAGCATCTTATTGTTGAGCAAGAAGTTGAGGATATGGCGGAACATGCCACCGTCGCGGTCGATGAAGTAGTGCTGCTTGAGCGTGTCCAGCACGGTGGGGATCGTGCCGTTGAAGTTCTTGCCGAGCCGCGTCTCCGAATACGCAGTGAGAGTTTCCAAAGACGAGGTACTGATGGTGCTCGCCTACGTCAATGTGGACCGGGGCGTTGTACTTGGTGGTCGGAGTCACTCGCAGTATTCCCACTATCAGCTTCTTCTCTATAGGGTCTTCCTCGGGTTGAAGGCTTTCTGGCTTCACGGGCCGCATCTTTCTCGTGTACGGGTGGAACGTAATAACTGCAGCGGTGGAAGATCGGAACTTCGGGAGGCAGGGTCGCGTGTGTACCGCACGGTAAGCGGCCAAGCGCACTCCGCAGTTTAGGTAGGAAGCTACAGGCCGTTCGGACGGACTAATTCAGTAAGGATGACGCGCGCCACAGGTCAGGCGAAGAGCTATTGGTTTTTCTGTCAAGAATTTCTCAGTAGCAGCCACGGAGTCTGGATTTGTGCCCGGTTGCAATAGGCAATTGGCAATAGGCTCGCCCCCTAATTACATGGGCTTAAACATACCTGACGAAATGCGCTGTACTATTTAGGTACACTTCTCTGACGTTATCTTATTTAATTAATACATAATTTTATATCTGTCACCTTTAACCAATTCTCAAGAACTGAACGAATGTTTCACACAAAACGCGTTTGGTGATTTGTGGTGCAAGTGGGCCTAAGTAAAAAGAAAGATAAGCCATGTTAAATAAGATAAATTCACCCGGAAAAAAAATCTTCTTACGCTATCGAATAGGGTACAATGTAAATCGGGCAGAGCATAATGATTAACTTTATGAAACGCACTGGTAAATCGTGCAATTAATTCAATCGAATTATTTTATATTTATACCTAAATTGCACATAAGCATTCGAAAATGAGAGGTTATTACTGTTATGAGCAATATACCTAAGTGTTTATGTATATTATCGTTATTAATTGCTAGGTTTCATAATAAATTGCTCAACGTTCACTTCTTACGGCCTTCGCATAATATTTATTGCTTCATGCATATGAAACTAATATTTTAGTTTATCATAAAATATTTTTTATTACGTCATTCTTCAAGAATTTAATTTACATTATTTTACACGTTTCATTCTTTGAGCTTAAAAGACTTCGCACATTTTTCTGACTCGACACCGAGTTTAAGCCGACTTAACTCACAGTAAGACATTGAAAAGTGTGCTTTATATCGTGTAGGTATGGCAGAATTTTCAACATGGTAAGAAATGCCATTTTTAAGTAAATATTGAAAATTCTACCGTCAGTAACATGACATAAAACTCACTTTGAGTCGAAGCGGCGTCGAGTCTGTGTAATTTCTTTAATAGTATACATAGATACTTGGGTAATTATCTTCAAAAAGACGGCCTCGAAAGTTGGCGGTGAACTCTAAAATGTGACTGTTGTTGAAATTCGAAATCACTATAGTAGTTGTGTTTTAGCACGGCAATAGACCGCTCATTGCCCTTTCCCTGATATCTCTTTACACGAACTGAAACCATAAACCGTGTAACTTATCGTTTCTTCTGTGAATTTTCGGGATCACAATCAATGTCAATTCAGGGGCTTTTAACAGGTTTGTATACGTTTTTTAAAAGAAGAGATTCACTAAATGTTATGTGGTTCAATGACCGCTATTGCCATGCTAAAACACAACTATAGGTATAACTTATAGGTTCAAATATCGCTTTATAAGGCCTATTTACAGTATACATTATCAGTATTCTCAAAATCAAGTTTAGTGCCTATTATAAAACATGCACCTCTGTTTTTACAATGAACTAAAGGACAAACGCACGACGACCAAGCAAGCTATGCAAAACTATGTTAAGCTGATCCCTCATTATACCGAAAGCTCATACAAAGCAAGGTCAGGTTATACTGGATATGTATAGCTTGATTTGTCGCCTAAGCTGTCACTCGAGTGTAAATAGGTCTTCAGATATTACTGGCCTTTTAAAATCGACTGTCACAAACACCGCATCCAGGCCAAGTAAAAAAATAAAATGGTCAAAAAAAAAAACTTTGATTGGACATCTCCTGGATTGAAAAAAATAACGATCTACAAATAGAGATAATGAGTCTGTATTATAGAGTTAAATCAATAAGTTTTAATATCTTAATGTTTGTTTTATCGTTGTTTTTAGTTATAATTTCATTTCGGCTGGTCGATGAGCGTATCCTTATTTTTTTTTTTTAGTTATATTAAGTATTGTAAAGTTTGGACCTCGACTGAGGACACCACGAATGTTGACTGCAGTTCTTTTGTAATGTTGGATGGACATATTCGGTCAGTCTGTGGTCATCGTAGCGGCTAATTTTAAGGTTATTATTATGTGTGTTGTCGATATTTTGACCTGTTTCTGAGATACGACTGAGTAAAACACGTTTTTTAAATCAAACAAATACTAAAATAATGTAAGTAATATTAAGTTAATTAATATTCGGAAACTTGTTTCTTGTGGACGCAAAACTTAATCAGATGTTTTGGACAATTTTATGCCAATTTCTAATTATATAAATGATCGTGCGACGTATCTCAGATATTGGCCTCTAACTTTAGGTACTCGTCAACTAATTTAATTTCTCGTGATATTATTCTAAATATCAATGTAGGTTTTTATCGGGGATTAAACCCTGTAGTTTCACAAGCACTATGTTATTTCCATAAGTCGAGATCAGTAAGGTCACAGATTTTTAAATACATACACTGTATGATCTGACGGTAAATAAATTATAAGGTTTATATAGATTATTTATTCTAAGTAATTACGTCGCTACCATTTGTTTCATTAGTATCTACTATAGGGTCCCCTGCCCCGCTCCGATGTCCCGAACATTCGTACAAGACCGGCATTAAGTAATAACTTTTTTTTATTGATAAACATTTTATTTAAGGTGTATCAAAAAAAGGAAATATTAGCGACACAGCGCTCGCTCCACTGTCGCAGTGATTCTCTGTAGTTATGTATTAAAAATAAATAATAAACACATTTCTTGGTAGTTTTACATTTTATTCCATTTGGTTTTAATTACCTTGTCACAACCTTTGTGCTTAGAGGATTAGTTCATTCGTTTATTGCCCGTGTATTTTGCCCTTTTTTTTCATCTAAAACATTTTCCTGAATGAAGTTTACATGCAAAGAGGTTAAATACTCACTTTAGTTTTAATAGAACCGCGGGTAAATAAAGTTGCTCTTAGTACTTGATTTGTCCATGCTGTGATTGATAGAACCACCGAAAAGAAATATATCCTTGGTCCTACTAGTGGACTACGCGGTCAATCCACGGGCAATAAACGAGTTCATTCACTGATAACAATAAATAGACATAAGTTTATCATACTTTAGTTTTCATTTATAAAACCCATTCAAAGACATATTTATAAAAATTGATTGAGGGTCATTCAATATAAATATTGAATTATGATAATGCCGTTACACCGGTACAGCAACGAATCGACAAATTAAAATGTGGTAATTTAAACATTACGTAAAGACATTCAAAATTGTATTTGAAAAATACACTGTAAAAAAATCTTTGTGTACTTTTAAATAGAACTCATTTTAAATAGGCGAACAGATCGTTGAAACGATTTAGAATCTTAAAAAAAATATTTTATCACGGTCATTTTCAAGCTAATGTTTTAAATAGTTTCTAACACTGAACATCAATAAGTATTCTGAATACATAAATCTTGGTTAATTAACTAATAATGATGATAAATAAATGAGATTTTATAAACCTTCAATAAGTAACAGGTACTTTACACTTAAATATTATATTGATGTAATAATTATACCTTTGTACTTCAAAAATACTGGTACAAATACCAATATTTCGAAAATAAATATTTTGACTTCTTAATTATTTAACACATTACAAATTTTCCCTTATTTTGCTTATTAGTTTCTAGGTTACCCAAAAAAAGTAAAATATAACTTTTGAGCATTTTTGGGAAGGTTAACAAGCAATAATAATAGCTTTTCAATACACAAGTATTTTACTTTTAGAAATACCTTTCGGGCGGCTTCTGAACTGTACGCCAAGACTAATACATTCACCTCAGAACAATATTCAAGGAACAGCAATAACTTTTTTAAGGGAATGTGCACCTTACATCTTTCTATTTACAGACTCCAATACAATAACAAAGTCAAATAAGGCCTGGTCTATACAAACACAGGCTCAGTCTTCTTCCAATACTTTTGAATCTCTTCTAAGCTTTTGCCTTTCGTCTCTGGCACCCAAAGCACGGTGTAGACTACTCCGAACAAGGTCACTGCTGCGAAGCTATAGAACACGACGAACGCTCCGAACTGATTGGCTATTGGCGTGTAGAAGAGTACGGTCATTGAATTGCAAAAGAACGAGAACGCCATTGAAGCTCCCGCCATTCGTGCCCGCACCTGAGGATAGATGGTAAGTGTTTGTTATTTTTGTTATGTAAGCTGTAGTGGTCTGCCGTGGGCAATGGGCCAAGATAACCACTATATGACACCCTGGCTCTAACAGAAGGCGACGCAGTGACCTCGTAGAAGATTGCGGGACGAGCTGGACAAAACCAACGACCAGTAAGAACTGTAAGTCATGGGGCCGTTGCCCAGCAGTGGGTCTAACGGTAACAGTAACAGGCAGTAGCGGTACCACTCTT
The DNA here is from genome assembly GCA_963576755.1 of Noctua janthina. NCBI lineage: Eukaryota > Metazoa > Arthropoda > Insecta > Lepidoptera > Noctuidae > Noctua > Noctua janthina. Next base: position 8,204,859 of record OY755068.1, on the reverse strand, counting down.
CAGAGAGTGACCACACGAATCGGCTTACGCCGCGCCGATCAGAAAAAGCTTTAAGTCCACGCAATAAAAATGAAAATGACGTGTTTCATGTAATTCGTTCGGACGACGCGACTCGATACTGCGTCGGATTAATTTGGATTTCATATAGAGTAGGTACATAATAATGAGTAATCTATTACACGTCAACGCCCACTTATTGGCTACATATGTAGGTAACAACTTTAAACAACTTCACATAACACAATCTGCTAACGAGCCAAAACCTAAAACTAAAAGGGCCATCCTGTATAAAATCTTACTTCTGGAGTTGCCATGGTGAACGGAGACGTATGTAAGAAAATGATTGATTTAAAAAATGAACAATACCTACCTAATAATATTGATATTTTACATCGTTGAAACTATTTTTTTACCTGGTTTCCTCGAAGTTGTTTTTTTAAATTAGCTGTTTTGAATACCTACCTAGGTTTCGGTTTTTTTTTGACAACGACTAAAAATAAGTAGATAGGTGAAAAATGAAATCAATCCAATCAAATCAAATCTTCCGACGGTAAAGCGACATGCTTAGTCGAAAACTCTAAATGAACAATGTGTTTCTTTCTCTACTTGTTGCAAAACGGATTGTAGTTGACTAAATAAAACAGTCATGCTGCTTGTTTGCAAGAGTGAAAGCAAAACTTTCCAAATTACCTAATACACACGAAGAATGGAATAAGTGCAAAAATGCAATGGTTTAGTTGCATTTTTGCGTTTAACTTCTTAAGAAAATCTCACCTGAAATGTGAACACCTCAGCCATTATGACCATAGGTACGGGGGCCAGGCCAGCGCCATAGGCCAGTATGCACACACACACGGCCACTACTGGAAGCCAGCTGGCCACGCCAGTACCAAGAAGGAAACACGTCGCTAAGGTCGTCATACATATTGACACGACCAGGGAACTGCAGGCTAGAGGGATCTGGAAAGAGAAGAATAGTTTTTTGGATCAATTTACGCTGGTTCAGCTTAGAGTCTTTTCACAGATAGTTTAGCTTTGACAGCAACCCAGCAGCCCTTATTGCAACGACGAAAGGATTACTATGATTTTAACAGTGATTTCAAATAACTGCGGCTGGAAAAAGAGTTCTGAAAAACTGTCCTTATTATTAGTATTTTGATTAACCTAATGGACTAAATTTAAGGCCTAGTTTCTGAAAGCTTTATCAAGTTTGGTTATCTTACTTCCTGAAAAATCTCACGTTAAAGTAACCTGAACTCTATTAACAAAAAAAAATTAAAATTAGATTTGGACATCAGTAGACGCTGGCTATTGCTGCCTATGATGCATGAGGCCAGCGTATTTTGGGCAGTACGTCAGGATGCCAACTGTACTATGACCTAGTGGTACTGGCTCATGCATTCTCAAGAAAATAAAAAGCTTGCTTATGCACGGCCACCAATGTTTTAACTCTTCTATATATATAAATACTGCCAACAAACATAATTAAAGTAAACAATACTACAGTATTGTTTAAATCGGTATTGTTTAAGTCGTATAAATCATAAAAAATGTGACACACTACTGAAACTAAGCGTTTCCGACGGTACATATTCAGACGTAAATTAGTCTTGGTTTACTATTAGACGTCATGTGTACATTTATTTAAATACTCGCAAAATACACATGGATAAAAATATAGAGAACCTTTAATTCGAAAATTTAATACAAAGTTCCTAACAGTGCAAAAAAATGGTGCCGAAATTAGTTCATTTACTTTTATTGAACGTGTTGTGTAAAGGCTTTATCGCGTACAGCCTCAAACTTAAACAAGTTTTTATATTCAGTCGACACAACATACGCTATCCGTTGAATTACGATCTAGGCAAATATTCACCAAAGCCCTGGCCCATACTAACGCGCGAGCCGGGACTCCTGACTCCGAAAGGAGCGCAGCTAGAAGGATACATGGGAGAATATTTCGCAGAATGGTTCAAAAAGGAAGAGTTTCTTCCTGAAGGGTGTCCCGATGAAGATACAGTGTTTGTGTACGCCAATGCTGTGAATAGAACCAAGGCAACCGGCAGAGCTTTCGTTGAATCAGCGTTCAAAAGTTGCAACGTGCCTGTACATCACAAAATCATTACAGACTTAGATCCCCTTTTTCAAATTTACATACGCAACACCACCGAAGCTTTTAAAGATATGGTGATCAAAGAAATTACAAGAAAATTACAAAATAATTCCAAACTAATGGCCGCATATACGGAAATGAATAAAATATTGGAAATTGAAGGATCAGAAGTTTGCAAGCAGGGTGGAATATGTGACTTGACGAAAGCTTCTAACACAATTTTCTATGAGGTCGGTCAAACGGTACGGATTGAAGGACCGTTGTACATAGGACGCATAGTTATGGACGCATTTCTAATGAATTACTACGATGGCTGGCCGATACAAGACATCGCATGGGGACAAATAAAAACACCAGAAAAATGGAAACTATTGATTGAATTAATACGACAAGAGCAAAGCTTAATATATAGAACAGTGGTTGAAGACGCCGCGTCGCCATTAGTGGAATATTTAACTAAAATATTCAAGAACTATGACAAAATGCCAAAGTTAATGTTAATAGTTGGTCATGATAGTAATATGATCACTCTTGCGACTGCTTTGGGTTTTCGATCGATCAACAACTTACCAAATCAATATGAGGAATTCCCTATTGGCGGGAAGTTTGTATTCCAAAAGTGGGCAGATAGTAAAGCTGAATATTTGAAAGTGGAGTATGTGTACCCAAGTTGGTCACAGTTGAGAGATGGGTCAAAATACTCTTTGAAGAGTCCTCCGCAAAGAGTTGTGATGCGATTGAACTGGTGCAACACGGATGAGCAAGGCTTTTGTCCTTGGAAAGACTTCGTCGATAAACTTTAGATGTCTGTTGATACCCTTATATTAATGAATAAAGTGAGAAACGTAGCTACATTATGTAATTACGGCTTTGCCCCTCAACCACAATGATTTCCCTTTGCGCGTCACACTTTGCTACGCGCCTCGAAACATAATATGAAGGCAATTGATTAGTGAAACAGTTAAATAATCTATGGAAGGTCGCAAACTTTTTAACATGGCATTAGTATACAGGGTGTAAACAGACCCTTCACATATCCGTCAACCAAGGATTCCGTACATCAAACTAAGTAACTTTACGCAAAAATTATTGCTGGGAAAGGACTTTTTTTTTGGGGTGTAAAATCACGTTTTACAGTAGGACTCGATGTAACGCACTCAAATCATTGTGCTGTTGGATGGACTGAATAGTACGGGGGTCGTGCATATTAATTAAACATGTATAAAAAAAAAAAAACTTGTGAAAAAGTTGGAACTTTGACCCCCAATATCTCCGTAACTAGAAGATTCCCAGGTATGGTCTAGAACAAAAAAATGTTCGCAAAGATGGGGAGAATAAGTGCCTTTCGGCTTCGTTAAGGGTCTATTTACACCCTTTATTAATAAATATAGTGAGAAACGTGGATACATTATGTAATTACGGCTTTGCCCCTCAACCCCAATGTTTTCCCTTCACGCCTCGCACTTTGCTACGCGCCTCGAAACATAATATAAAGGCAATTGATAGTGAAACAGCTATATAATCTATTGAAGGTCGTTAAAGAATCGCAAACTTTTTAACATGGCATTAGTGTATTGTTTGTAGGAAAATCTTGTCATTGTCAACCTCAAGCAGGAGGAGTACCAGTGGCGAAGGTTCCATACAGCTCGATTCCTACCGGATTCCCTTTGAAAAATGGCATGGTCAGCATTTTATAGACAATATAATCACATTAAACATACGTAGTTCGGTTTACCTCTTACAAAAATTGACCCTTCGCTACTGAGGAGTACACACTCTTCCACCGGCCCTTATTTCAATTTATTTAAGGCATGACGTGTTCTTACTGATTCTCTATTACCTAGTATTCATCTCAGAAGTCACCTCTTTTCTTAAGTCTTCCTCAACCCCCACTTATCCACATTCCTCTTCAATTTTTTTTTAACGTTACGGTCCTCTTTATCACCTGCCATTAGTACAACCGATTTCAATACAATTTTTCAGTAAATGCGCAGCGCCATTTTTAGCAATTCATTACATTTTTAGGATTCTTCTTAGGGTTGAACCGTATGTGTCAGCACGAAATTGCATTTTTCCATGCTCCTATCTTTTTCTGTCGCTCAGAACCGCCATTTGCTAGAGCGAGACACAGCGGGAGTGCTATAATAGCACGCGGCAGCATCGACGATGGGCTCGGCAGCACGTTCATATCAAATTCTAATCATTCAAGTAACACCTATCTCTCTTAGAATTCTCATCTGCATGCAATCGGTTTGATGTTCTGATCCAGACTAAACAAAAGGCATGCTTATTGATTCTAACCATTGTTAGATAAATCATGCCCTTCTGTTTAATGGGAATGTGAAGGTCACAGATTGTATCCGTGACCTGCCTCTTTATGAGTAGTATACATGGTCAGTTCATAATGCTGTTAGGAAGGGTACTTACTAATTACTATTCTGTTACTTTATCACAACATCACTAGATACATTTATTATAAAACTAAGTCCCCCGCCGCGTCTGTCTGACTGAACGCGATAAACTCAAAAACTACCGAACGATTTTTCATACGGTTCTCACCAATGAACAGAGTGATTCATGAGGCAGGTTTAAGTTAAAATAGCGCCCGTGACGTAAGACAATGCTTTATCCCCTTGGTGCATGATCTACTATTGCAGCATTGTATTTACCGTACACACAATTTACGACAGTTAACCTAGGAAGCTAGGTTTCGGAGATTAGCATGTACGGAACCTAGATAGATAGGACAGTTATGGACCCCATTGGTGGTGCTGTTGTTAGAACCTGTGCGAATGCGGTGCGGGTCGCTAATTTATCTTACAATCCGGCCATATCAAGTTCGTTGTTATCTGTTTGTTCCACACGCGTTTACAGTACAAAAACTAATTTAGTCACGTTTTATCAATACATGTGAGTAGAACTATTTAAACACTCGTAAAATACCCAAGGCAAAAAAAATATGTTAATTTATTTCGTGTATTAAAAGTGATGATGAGAAAAATGGTGTCGAAATTCGTTTTTTTGCTGTTATTGATCGTGTTGTGTAAAAGCTATTTCGCGGAAAACCTCAAATTGAAACAAGTTTTTATATTGAGTCGACATAACATGCGGTATGCGATAGGCACACAACTACATAGATATTCACCGAAGCCTTGGCCCTCTCAGGGTGGCTCGACGGGACTCCTGTCTCCAAAAGGAGCGCAACTAGAAGGATATATGGGCGAATATTTCGCAGAATGGTTTAAAAAGGAAGAGTTTTTTCCCGAAGGGTGTCCCGGTGAAGATACAGTGTATGTGTACGCCAACACGAGGAGCAGAACAAAAGCGACCGCGAGAGCTTTCGTTGACACAGCTTTCAAAACTTGCAACGTGACGGTACATCACAAAAACATTACAGGGCCAGATCCCCTTTTTAAAGTTGCCATTCGCAACACCACCGAAGCATACAAAGATATGGTAATCAAAGAAGTTAATAGAAAATTACGAAATAATCCCAAACTAAAGGCAGTTTATTCTGAATTGAATAAAATATTGGACATTGAAGGATCAGACGTTTGTAAGCAGGATGGAATATGCGACTTGACTGAAGCTAATGACACAGTACTGTATCAGGTCAACAAGTTTGTGGAGATTGATGGGCGGTTCTTAATAGCACACTTAGTTGTGGACGCATTCATTTCGAATTACTACAACGGCATGCCGATAGAAGACATTGCATGGGGACAAATAACAACACCAGAGAAATGGAATCTATTGACTGAAATTGGACGACAAAATCAAGACATAAGATACACAACTGTAGCTGAAGATGTCGCAGCACCACTAATGGAGTATTTAACGAACACATTTAAGAACTATGACCAAAAACCAAAGTTAATTCTGTTAGTTGGCCACGATAATAATATTAACACTATTGTGACTTCTATGGGTTTTCAATCGATCGACTTACCGAATCAGTACGAAACAATACCGATTGGCGGGAAGTTGGTGTTTCAAAGGTGGACAGATAATGAAAATGATTTTTTGAAAGTAGAATTTGTGTACCCAAGTTGGTCACAGTTAAGAGATGGCTCAAAATATTCTTTGGAGAGTCCTCCGCAAAGAATTGTGATGCGATTGAGCTGGTGCAACACTGATGAGCAAGGATTATGTCCTTGGCAAGACTTCGTTAATAAACTTAAGGTTTTATCCCATACTTAAAATTAAAAGTTAGAGAAACTCAACCTTACGGAGGAAGGTTGAGTTTCTCTAACTTTTAATTAGAAACAGAAATCGTAAGTACTAACTTCCATGCTTCTAACTTCAAAAACAATATCCTTGTTTCTATTTAGTTTTAACCTGTGTTCTTTTGTCTTAATAGCAATAAACACACTTTTCTTTCACTTTTTTAATTTTTTTTTACAAACTTAGATCCTCTATCTATTTTAACACCTTTCATGCTTCTAGATAAAGTAGACGGCGTTGTTCGAAGATTTTTGCACGCCCAATGTCATTTCTATTTGGCAAATACAGGGTGGAGGTCACATCTACACACAAACGGTTTCATAGAATTTTTTTTACGGTTATTTTTAAAACATCTGCTGTTTCCTACAAAAGTGCAATACGTCCGCGGGCAAAATGTATGGAACATCTGTTTTTTTTTTTTTTAATAACCGATGAAAAATTTCCATGTAGGGGGTTGGTATAATGTACTGAATACGTGGTAAACGTTTCTGCTTCGATGCCATTCCACCGTGTATAACGAAATTCCCTAAAAACATGCATTTCCTAATTGTCAAAATTCCGTTTCCGGGCTCACTTTCTTTAGCGCCAAAAAAAGTGCATGCTTCTAGACCCAATAGTTTAAGGGCAGGCTTTGTCTGTCAGTGAATGAATGAATTTAATTTAATTTTTATTTAGTAGTTTTGTATTTTTTTTATGTAGTACGTATTTAGTATATTTAGTGAGACCGTCAGTGAACGCTACATGGCTGTTATAATGAACAGTAGCATTTTGAAATAAAACTTCAATTTTTAAGTTTTTATTTAGGCCTGTTATAATAGGATCTATAATAAAACTAATTACTCCTCGATACGGGCCGCATTGTGAAGAGGTAAAAATAAAACTGAAATAAAAACTAAACTAAATAAAACTTCTATTATTAAAGTTTTTTATTCAGACCTGTTAAAACAGGATCTATAATAAAATTAATTACTCCTCGATACGAGCCGCATTGTGAAGAGGTAAAAATAAAACTGAAATAAAAACTAAACTAAATAAAACTTCTATTATTAAAGTTTTTTATTCAGACCTGTTAAAACAGGATCTATAATAAAATTAATTACTCCTCGATACGGGCCGCATTGTGAAGAGGTTCCTGTCTCTGGAGCTCTAACTACCAGTAGCTTGGACCCTGTTCCCGACATCGGCGGACCACTGTTTTTTATATTTTATAATATGTTTTTTTCAGAAATATTTTGATAATGAGATATAATAAATGTGCAGTTAGGACTAATAAATAAGTCTTGAATATCAAGGTCTGCCTTAATTACAACTTATAAATAGTATATAGTGATGTGAAAATATTTCTCGCGCAGGTATTAAACATGGTATACTCTGATTACTCTGAATAATAATAAATAAATTTCTTTATTGCCATAAAAATAGGTTACAGAAAATATGAGACCCTGGCTCCAGAGCTGTATTTCAGGAGCCAGTGACTTCTTCCATTTAGGTACCAATTAGGCAAGTTGTATGCAGTAAAGGTAACAAAATTATATCACTTAAAATTAAGTTTAATAGTTAACGTAACATTAAACATTTAATTACGCACTAAAAATATAATTAGAAAAATTAGATTAAAACCAAGTTAAATAGTCTTAAGAAATCAAAAACAAAATTCGAATAAAATCAGGATTTAAACAAATTTAGATTAAAAATTTAATTAAAAACAATATTAATTTTTAAAATAAATATTGTAGTAAAATAAAATTAGAACAAATTACAATACAGCCAGGATGAAATAAAATTAATTACTCTGAATGATGGCGCGCTAGATGCAAACCATTGAAGTATAAAATTATATCTACTTATGCTGCTAACAGATAAGTAAGATGGCTATCTAAAATTCTTGATTTAATTGTGGCTTTTCTACAGCATAAATGTTCACATTCTGACACTAGGTACCTACAAACGGCGGCACATCAACCTATGCATTTCCAGTATAATTTGGCCTCGCTTTGTTTAGGTTTCCTATACAATGAGAGATCCGCATAAACTGGTGTTGTATAGCTTGATATACCGTCGTGCGTACCTACTTATTGAAATCGCGTAGGTACCGACGCGAACCAATAAGAAATCTACTTACACGGTGGATTAAAAACGTTGTTACCACCTTCCACTGTGCCCAGTTGATTGAAATGATTATAATTCTGTAACTACATACGTGTTAATTGCGCGATTCATATTTTCATCAACCTACAACCTGACACTGACCTGCAAATTGCAAAAAAACGTAAGAAAATTTGAATTTAGCGGTATACCCTGGCGCTACCACCTTAAGGAAGGTTTTAGTCTATTTAACATGACGCTACGACCCTCGGACGCTGAGCAAAAAGTCGGAAACAAAGCAAAAACGAAGTATTAGCCTGGGGCAAGCGATGCGACGCACTGGGTCGGGCGCCGAAGGCAGGTGAAACCACTAGTATTTAAAGTAAAATGTCACGGTATTTAAACAACAAATAGCGCCGTATCGTAACTCGAACCGTACGAAATTTATCAAAAAACTAGTTTTGATCAACCAATCGACATGAGTAGTTCTCGTAAAATATTTAAACATATTAATAAATTTAGATAACTTAATTCGGACAATAAACACAAAAGTTAGCAACAGTGATAAAACCAAATAAAATGGTGTCGAAATCAGTAACTTTGCTTTTGCTGATTGTGTTGTGTAAAGGCTTTGTCGCCAACAACTTGAAACTGAAACAAGTCTTTATATTGGGTCGACATAACATTCGGTATCCGTTAGGAGACGATCTGCCAAGATATTCATCGAAGCACTGGCCCCAACCAGCTGGCCCGCCGGGATTACTGACTCCGAAAGGTGCGCAGCTAGAAGGATACATGGGGGAATATTTCGCAGAATGGTTCAAAAAGGAAGAGTTTCTTCCTGAAGGATGTCCCGATGAAGATACAGTGTTTGTGTATGCCAACACGGCCAGCCGAACCAAGGCGACCGCGAAATCTTTCATTGACTCAGTGTTCAAAAGTTGTAACGTGACTGTACATCACAAAAACACTACAACGGCAGATCCACTTTTTGAACCTGTCATACACAACACCACTGAAGCATATAAAGATATGGTGTTTAAAGAAATAATCAGGAAAATGCAAAATAATCATAAACTGAACGCAGCATTTTTGGAATTGAACAAAGTATTGGACATTGGAGGTTCAGACGTTTGCAAGCAGGATGGAATATGTGACTTGACTGGGAATTATAATACGATTTCGTATAAGGTCGGTGAAGAAGTGTGGGTCGTGGGGCCTCTGTTCATAGGAATCTCATCCATGGACTTGTTTACTATGAGTTACTACGACGGCATACCGGTGCAAGATATTGCTTGGGGACAAATAACAACACCGGAAAAATGGAAAGTCTTGACTGAAATACCGCGACAGGATCACTACATTAGATATACAACAGTGGCCGATGACATCGCGGGACCGTTAATGGAGTACATAACTAAAACATTTAAGAATTATGACGAAATGCCAAAGTTAATGTTGCTGGTGGGCCATGACTACAACATGAACTCTATTGCGACTTCCATGGGTTTTCAATCGATGGAATTACCAAATCAGTATGAGAAATTCCCTATTAGTGGCAAATTTGTCTTTCAAAGGTGGACAGATGGAGAAAATGATTTCTTGAAAGTAGAATATGTGTACCCAAGTTGGTCACAGTTAAGAGATGGGTCTAAATATTCCTTAGAGAGTCCTCCGCAAAGAGTTGTGATGCAATTAAACTGGTGCAACACTGATGAGCAAGGCTTTTGTCATTGGCAAGAGTTCGTTCATAAACTTTAGACCGTTTAGATGTGAATTTTGTCCTAAAAATGCTTAGACAATGTCAAAGTTTTTATACTTTGTCCGTGACCTTTTATCGGGTCATCGCTTAATTATGCCGTCGTCTCGCTTACCTTATTGTTAGATAACTAATCAGAGTGATATTGTGGTTTATTTTATAATTAAATACCTCGTAATCATTCAATTATTTTTTCCGCTGATATTGAGCTCTTACTGTTAGTTGCTTCAGTTGGGGGTCCTTTTTTACAAAGTGATTTACTTTTTCGTGCATATATGAAACTATTGATTTCAGTTTGTTTTTCTATCGTTGTGCGTGTGTGTATATTATTATTTCTGCAGCCGTATAAGTGTTGACGTTATCTCGATAGCTTAAACCAGATGGATTTGTTAAGTTCGTTCTCCACAACGCCATGTTTTATATACACTTGCGTGCAAAAAAATCGACCCACCCCTTTTTTTTCTATTTGAGAGACGATGTCTACAAAATTTTTATTAATAATTTAATTAGTCTATGTACGCGAGCGTTTAATCCAGTGCAAAAAAAAAAAACGATCTTCGACACTTTAATGATAATGTAATTATCCTTAACCCTTGGAGTTTATTACTACTGCATAGCTATTCAGAAACGCTTCGATTCGATTTCGGAAACTCGTATGCCTATCTCGGTCGCTTTCGTAATGCCTAAAAAAGACAGACATACGACTTGTCGAATCGAAGCGTGTGGTGAACACATAGATTAAAACTTCTTGTAAATAGTGTAAATAATTTTCCAGGGCCATAAAATGTGATTGATAAAAAAACTTGCATCGTATAAAAACTCTTCTTGGCTGTCATAAATTTTCTTCGCTTTATATAGTAATAAATATTACAATGCATGAATGCATTCCATTTAGCACACGCTAAACAACAACACGCAGTATCAATAGCATCTAGTTTAATATTAGCAGCCGCACGAGTTGATCTTAAAGGTTAAGCAACGCTTGCTGGAGTTGATTAGTGGTTGGGTGACCCATCCATTACGTACCTATCCGAGTCCCGACAAGGACTGTTGCTGTCATTTCTAGATCTTTGACTATTGGTAGGGGTACTCAGAAACCCGAAAGTCTGACGACCAGTCTAACCAGTACTCAGTAACTGTGATGTGGAGGGCAGATAGGCAGCCGACTACATAACAATACTAGGTATTGCCCACAACTTCGTTTGCGTGGAAATGTTGATAAGTAATAGTGAAGAAAAAAAAATCCTATGTGCTATAATTTACCTCTGTGTTAAATTTCATCCAGATCCGTTCAGCCGTTCTGGCGTGATTGAGTAACAAACATCGATCTATACATCATTCATTCAATCTTCGCAATTATAATATTGGTATAGACGGGTATTTCAGCTGCACCTGCTTATACGGGAAGCCGACCCCAATATAGTTTGGAAAAGGCTGAGCAGTTGATGATAACAATATTTAAATATCTGACCTTGCGCCCGAACTTCTCAATGGAAACTGTAGTGAAGAAGGACCCAGCCAGTTGCAAGGAGCCCACGGCTAGTGCGAGCGTGTTAGGGCTCCACTCGGTACCTGCGCGGTGGAACACGTCGGCTGCGTAGTTCATGAGGGCGAAGCACCCGGAGAGTGTCTGCATCGCCATCAGGATCAGCGTCATCCGGAGCGCCGCAAAAGTCGTGCGGTCGCGGACTGTGGAGATAGGTTTTGGATTAATAAAAACGTTACAAAACATCATGCCTGTAATCCCCAAAGGATTTCATACTTTACTTTATCATTAAAATGCATGGTCGTGATAACACGTTTTTTTTTTCCTTTATTTCTTAGCCAGTTTAAATATAATTTTTGTTTGGAGTTTGGAAGTCAGGCGTCCATTTAGTTTCTTGCAGCCTTTTTTTTACAGACCATAATAGATGAAATTGTATTAATCTATATTTTACTGAGTCCAATAAACGAATTTATTATTATTAAAGTGTTAGGCAGAGGTGTACCTAATAGTATAGCCACATTTCGCCAGTTATGTTTTTTTTAAGTCCCATGTAATAGAGGGCGAGCCTATTGCCATCAATCGGGCACAAATTCGGACTCCGTGGCTGTTCCTGATGAAAAAACCCAATAACACGTTGCCCGACCCGGGAATCAAACCCAGGACACCATGCTGAGCAATCACTTTTGTGACCAATAGACCAACGAGGCATTCAGTCGGGTAGATTGATAATAATAATTGGTTGTTGAAATGTGTACTTATGGTAGTTATCATATCGCACCTTCGGTGCAACAAAGTCACAAATAGACAAAACTGCAAAATCGAGTTATGTATGCCAAATTGTCTCTGAATGCCTACACTTGGGGCAACAAAGACATCCCCGGAAGTATTTCAAAATTCTACTAGATGGCGCAGGTGCCTTTGTGGTTATTGGCGGTTTTCCCACGCGGTTTGGGCCGACAAAGTTACATTGGACAATAGTGCCCCCGTGCCCACGAGAGTTTGACGTGCGTTGGAGCTACAGCCCAGCCACACAAATGTATTTTTGGCCATTTTTATTGTCACTTATTGCAGTGACAAAAACGTATATATTTTTAAGACATGAAACTAAATATTTCCTAGTGTAAATAGTCACAATTCAGGACACTTTTCTTATCATGTCTTTGATTAGTATTTTTATTAGTTTTTTACGTAAAAATACAGCAAACACAATAAACAATTAATTTTTATAAAGATTTCAAACCTACTATAATTAGTAATCCAGAAATGAGGCAATAAATGCGAAAAAAATCTTAAAAGTTCACTCCTGTAAAATTAAAAAATGAGCTGTTGTGTCTTTGTTGCACCGAAGCGAAGGTGCGATATTAACACTTTCAAGCATGGACTTTGGCAACAGCCGAAGGCATAAAGTGCTACAAAATATTGCTTGAATTATTGATAGGAGGGTCGTGTTGGCAGACATTTGTAAGATTTTTTGTCTTCATTTTTAAAGTGGGTTAGTGCCTAACCTGGTGTCAGAGTTTTTATACCGCCCATAGGCCTCTGAATTGGCTTTACATGCCGTCGAGAAATATCTCTCAGTAATTTTTGATTTTCTCACGATGTTTTCCTTCACCGAAGCTAGTGATAATTATACAATACGCACATCATTATTCTGCCTAGCCTTTTCCCAACTATGTTAGGGTCGGCTTCCAGTCTATTAACCGGATGCAGCTGAATACCAGTATTTTACATGGAGCGACTGCCTATCTGACCTCCACAACCCAGTTAGTACTATACAATAAGCACATGAATCCGAAAAAACAGAGGTGCGTGTCTTGGGTTCGAACTCGAGACCTAAGACTTGGCAGTCCGACGGTCAGACCACTAGGCTATCACCGCTTTTATTTTAGGAAATTGTATTTAAAGAGATGGCGTCGTTGGTCCTTATTTTGGCCACGAACGCGCTAAAAGGTCCTTATAGGAAAGTGTCTAATAGTTAGGTCTAGATGTTGACCCGCCCTAATGCTACCCGTATATAAAACAACAAATTCTAGGGATTGCAGGGTCTTAGAGTCCTAATCTTTTTATGGAGTTTTTGCCATCGGTATGGATTTGATCGTCATTGTTGTTTGCTTAACAAATAACCTAACAGCACGGTTAGCGCAGTGGCTGAGCGATCGGCTACTGCGCGGCGTGTCGATTCCCACACGGAACAAATATTTTAATGGCCCCAGGTAGTATCTATAAAAACTTCACCAGTTTCTTTACCAATCATACTGCTAATAACATCGTCTGTCTACATTAATTTTACCTCTCTACCGATCTTCCATCACTGTCAAACTGACTGACTAAAGAACAGTACGAAGCTCGTTACAATAAGACTGCTTCTGGGTCGCTGCTCTTAGAGGAAACATAAATGGGAAAGAACTGTTTGATTTGATCGTTCCTGGACAAGAATACCGAGTTTTCTGACGGTGAGATATTACTTAGCATAATCAGCCTATAATGTTCCCACTGCGGGGACACAGGCCACCTCTCTATTAGAGGGAATGGGCTATAATCCACCACGCGGGCCCAATGCGGGTTGGTAGATGTCACATGTCTTCGAATTTTTGGTTCTAGGACATGCCGGTTTCCTCACGAGGTTTTCCTTCACCGTTTTGAGAGCAGTGGTGATGAAATTAAATTACACAAAGTAATGCGCCTGGCTGGCTTCAATCCCACGACTTACTGCTCTTTAGTCGAGACCGCCACCACTGGGCCACTGCTGCTCTCACGGCATTACTTGTGTGGGTTTATTTCTTACACCCTTATCTTTAAACACTTTAAAGTGATTACTTGAGTAAAAGAAATCATTTAAGAAACGTTTTTTATTCTGTAGTTTAGTAATTGCTTGAAGTTAGAACTCTTTGATATGCTTTCTTTGACGGTCCTTACTTTGTTTAAATTTTTGTCTATTGCATAAAAATGTAGGCATAAGGCAAAAAAATGCAATGCAAAAATGAAATGTAAATAAAAATGTGTAAAAACACGTGTGTGTGTGTTGTTACTCACACAGAGTTTGTGTGTGTGTGTGTGTGTGTAAAATGTGTATATGTAATGTATGTATGTGTGTGTGAGTGTGTGTGTTGCAATGGCAATGTTTGCAGAATTAATTTTTGCTTTAACTTGAATAGAGATCAGATACGGGTGTTAAAGCTAGATACTAATGAAACAAAGCAAACTCTCTTCTTTACTATCTGAATAATTATGCAAATACCGTAAACTGCCAACAACGCACAATTAAATGAATAATCTTAGTAAGTGTTGCCATAAGTACAGTTTATTTGCTCACTAAATACCTGTCTACTTAATTATGTAACAAGAATTTTTCAGTTTTATTACATTAAACAATAATTTAATTAGGTACTGTGCATTATACAGGATGAATTTTTCAGGATATATTATGGAACTACAATAGTTTTATTACCCACTAAGGGACTAATTGTATGCCATTAAAATTGATAACAGGACTTGTTCTTTGTTTAAAACGTGATTAGGATAATTAACTATTGTTAATTAGAGGCTTTCTTTTTATTGCGATATATTTTGTAGTTACCTACTTGATTACCGGGATTTTCAAATTTGTTTTAAGATTATCAAGTATTCTGCTGACTTAGAAGGGTGTTAACCTCGCTATCTAATCTCATAGTGGTTTTCAGTACTATTACAATTACGACTATTTACTGATATTTTGATAAGTGATCGTAGAGGAGCTCGTGGCTAAATAACCGCCGCAAAAAACCGCCGCCGCCGTAATATAGCCGCTCGGATCGGTCTTTAGGTTATGCCGTGATTACCTAGGTTGATCCGTGGATGGATGACCAACCATTACATACCGAGTTTCCTCCATGCCTCGGAAAGCACGTTAAGCCGTTGGTCCCGGCTGTAATTTGTAGATCTTTGACAGTCGTTAGGTAGTCAATGCTGACAACCAGTTTTACCAAAGGTTATTGTATTACCCAGCGCAAATTGGGTTGTGGACGTGGAAGTCAGATCGACAGTCGCTCCATGTAAAATACTGGTATTCAGCTGCATCTAGTTAGACTGGAAGCCGACCCCAACATAGATACACATATATGATGACATGATTTTATATAAAGGCTGTAACAAAAAGACCCGAAGCCGAAAGGCACTTGTTCCCCCAGTCATTGCGATATTTTTTTTGTTCTAGTTAGACCATACCTGGGAACTTTCTAATTACGGATATACTGGGGGTCAAAGTTCCAACTTTTTCACAAGTTTTTAATGTTATAACTTTAGTTTAAATACTTCCACGACCCTCCTACTATTCAATGCACACATCAGCACAATGTTAGCAGCGAATCATACATTGAGTCCTACCGTGATTATTCAACCCAAAAAAAGTCGTTTCTCAGCAACAATTTTTGCGTAAAGTTACTTAGTTTGATGTACAGAATGCTTGGTTGACGGCTTCGTGAAGGGTCGGTTTACACCTTGTATTTACTGTTGTTGATGGATGTTCGTACTTTACCCACACTGAGCAGTGACAGCCGGGTGGTCTCCTCAAACTGGCGCTGTTCCTCCTTTAGCTTCAACACCTCCTCGACCACTACCTTGTGGTTCTGGCTCAGGCCCCTCAACCAAGATATTGTTTTTACAGCTTTCTGGAACAGGAATTAAGGTCTATATTAAGTCTACTGTTGGTTACTCTTGAAGTTTTCTTTCCGCGATTGAGCTCTAACGATGTTCAGAGAAAATTGAACATCGGGAAAACTTTTTAGAGTCATCAGTACTTGCCGAGACCATATTATTAATGCGAAAGTAACTCGTGTCTGTTTGTTAAATTTTAATGCCTTGGCAATAGAATTTCGCATTATAAATGTTTTTTTAGAGGAAGTATAAAACAATAGCGGTTACCTGTACCTACAGGCGTGCGGGAAGGATAAATGCCACATTTTAATTTTAATTTTCATTGTAATGTTAAAATTAAACTTACTTTATCGTGTGGTAAGTGCCTAACTTTGGGTTAGAGATTATGCCGCCCATGGGCCTCTGACTTGGGTTTACAAGCCTTCGAAAAATATCTCGGCATGCTGGTTTCCTCACGATGTTTTCTTTCACCGAAGCAAGTGATAATTATACAATACGCACATGAATCTGTAAAATCAACGGTGCGTGTCTTGGGTTCGAACTCTAGAGCAGTGACTTGGCTGTCCGACGGTCACACCAGTCAGATTATCACTGCTTGCAAAATTAAACTAAACCGCAGTTTAAATCCGTTAACTCTATTTCTTATATTCGCCGATGATGACTTAAAAGTCTCAAATAACTATACACCATGACTTTTTAGTCGTCTTACAACGGCAGCCCACTTCATGTATCCAATGAATACTAAACATTCATAAAAAAAAATTGGTATTTATGAGATTTTAATAATTTATAAAATAAAAACATTTTTCAGTATTAGGTATGACGCATAACGTAGTTAAAACACCATGTTGCGAGCGATGATCTATTGGACTCGAGTGTTCTCCCGTTTGACACATAAACATCATTAACAGGATGTCTCATAATTTTATTCTTTTTTTTATTAATATTTTTCTTTGTACCTATTATGGAAGATAAAAAAAAATCGCGCCTAAAGCTATTTTACGTCGGGTACATTGAGTGGTCGACCTTTGTAAGACGACTAAAAAGTCATGGTGTATAAGAACCCAAATTCTTGTCAGTAAACAAAAACATACCAACCTTCTCCTCCCCGATCTTCAACAAATAGTTGGGTGACTCCGGCATAAAACAGAACATGAACACGTGCGCGCACGCAACGGCCAGATACACCGCCTGGTTCACGCGATACGAGACCAACATGCCGACAGCGTAGACGAAGATTACACCTAAACAAACAAAAATAAAACATGAAAATTAATATTAAATCTTAGGTCGTTCATCCTCTATTACATGGGACCTAAGCATAACTGGTGAAATGAAAAAAATGAAAAGCGGTTTCTTACAAAAAAAAATGGTTTTAATAGCATCGGATAGCTTAAATAAATACGCAACTAAGGAACTGAGCCAAATAGCAGTATCTATTTAACAAATAAAAAATTCAAATTTTTGCTTATTAGGATATTTTTTTAAATCAATCCGTAATGTGTATACTAAACTATATTTACAAAACATTAATTTTCCCGAAACTGGCATTCCTTGAGATACCGCTTTTGCGTTTAGCACTGCAGTATGGGATGTGATGTTATGATTTGAAAATTATTTGTCAATTTCCTTTTTTAGATGCAAATAATAATTCATCTGTGGATTCGTCATGTGGTTCTCACTACGTCCTCTTTTGGAGCTTTGACAACGCCGGGCATGTACGTTGGATAGATTAATTGTGTGTTGTGTTATGGCTGGAAAGGGGGAATACAAAATGTCACCGCTGATGAGAATCGTAATTAATATGAGGGCAGGACGATGGAATGAGGACAAGTGTTGGAGACCTTCATGGTAAATTGGGCCCGAGAACAGCACACAGGGAAGAGTAGAAGTTTCTGGGAGAAAATTGGCCAAGCACCAAAGTCTGACAACCAGTCTTACCAAGAGGTATCGTATTACCCAGTAATAACTGGGTTGTGGGGGTCAGATGCTCCATGTAAAATACTGATATTCAGCTTCATACGGTTAGACGGGAAACCGACCCTAACATAGTTGGGCAACGGCTAGGCAGATGATGATGATGACCACTTGCTGTTCCTACCACAAAATATATGGCAGGAGACGACAATGAGCTTATAAAAAAGCGGCATTGTCTTCAAAACCCTACTATGTCTATAGATACATAATTGCAAGCAAAGATCGCTAAAGGTATGCAAACTTTACCTCCAAAAATCTTGACAATATGACACTGAGTACCATATCCCTGAAAATATTTTTTGTCTCTTTAAATATCTTCTACAGCAGTATAATTATTGTACACCGCAACTTTGCAGAAACATCAAAGTGGCTATGAAGAAACAGCTAGCTTTTAAAGAAAAAAAAGGCATAGTACTTTCTGTTCAAAATCCTTTACCTAATTTGCACACAGTCATATTTAGAGACCCCAGGGCTCCTCTAAGGCTGTCTTCAGAGATCTCCTTCACGTAGACCGGCACGACTACGAAGCATCCGCCGGCAGCCAGACCTGCTATGGCCCTGGCAGCTATGAGGGTCGACGGCATGATCGCGGTCAGCTTTATTGTCCAGGATATCTGGAATTTGAAAGGAGATTGTTTATTTCATGTCTGTGAGTCAAGGTCAGGCTTTCCAAAATGAGTTATTAATAAGTTTTGTTATAGGATTTACAGCTATAGGCAAGCGAATGTACTGGTAGCATGTTTGCTTATGCCTGAGGGCGTAGGAATAATGTAAGTTAGGTAGTGTTATGCATACATGAAATTATGATGGTTTAAACAAACTAAAAAACAAGCTTTAGCATCATTTTATTTCTCGGATTCTTCTCAGCAAACTTTTTTATTTGATGCGTATATCATAGGAATGGATAAAAATAACTAGTCCGCCATCTTTGGGAGTTAGAATGACGTCACTAACTATGCATTGTCATCCAAACTAAACATGTATGCAAAATTTCAGTTCAATCAGAAACCGTGAAGTGGGTCAAATTTAACTTCTAAGATTTTGTTAGATAGTTAGTTACAGGTGAAGGTAATAAAGCTCGGTAAAAAGGATTAGTGTATTCAATCGCGTATTGTGATGGCAACGTGGGATCACGACCATTCTTCTTAACGTTACGATGCCGAAAATATCAAATATGATTAGCATTATAATATTATTACTTGATTAGAATATAGTTCAAAGAATTTTTGTATGTACTTGGTACACTAAAGACCTTTTGTGATTTAGCACATCAAATGTGAAAATTAAAGAGCACAGCAGATTAGTATAAACGCACTCCTGCAGTAATTATACTGGTATTTACCTAGCATAAAACTAACTAAATTCATTAATGATGATTATTACTAGAAACATACATTAGCATCCAAGCATGTGACCTTCGAAGCAACGTAATCCACATCATCGCGTATGTTGTAGGTACACACAACACTAATGTATGTAAAATAAATATTATCTCCTAACCACTTCGTAAGACTTAATATCTACTTATTTACTTTGACACAATATGTGCAAAGATTTTGGTGCTGCGTCATAAGAAGCTGTTTGATGAAACGTGGAAAAAGTTTTCTTTTCGTCGCTAAGTTATAACATCACGTAAGTCAGAAATCACTGTAACTGTAGTAGTAACTTTACAGGAGATTGTAAAAACTGCACAATTATACCTAGGCTTTGGTACAATATCATTTTATAATTTGTGTTCACTTCAAAGTAAATAGAGACGTTGCTTGATTCTCTAACAAACGGCATCAAAATGTTGAAACCGCCAAAAATTTACTTACGTGGTGTTAAAACTTAGACAACGCTATTCAGAAAAACATCCTTGTAGCTCACGTGGGTAAATAAACAATTTTGATGATGAGGGTCTAACCTCAATTATTTCCACGAAACTATGTAGTTGCGATAAATAGAAATACTCCTATATAGCGACTGCAAAATGACGCTGTACCTAAATGAGCCGGACGCCTTATTTGTAGCGTGGTTTTGGCAAGTGTTATTAACACTACGTTGAGCTGGGAAACTACAGTAAAACTGAAGTTTCGGTGAAAGTCAAATGCATATCACTATGCTTGAATGTACAGGTCTATTGTGAAAAGCAGAGTGTAGGATACTGCATGTGGTTTAGAGGGAGGACTTGCAACATCGTATAGGCCAGAAAATTCACGCTAAGTCTTCAAGTAAACTCAGAACGATAGGGTTCCACGATAGCTTAAAATACTTACACAAGAGAGACAAGACACAAGAATCACGCAGATCTTCCGTCCAAACCGATCGGACGAGTAACTGAAGAACGGTATCCCGCATATAGCTGCCAGTGGTAGTGCCGCCGCCATCCACGAGATGTCGTTGTCCGACAGTGGCGCCTGCGCAGGAGTTGCGTCAGACTTTAGCAGTGGCCCCATGGGGGAAAGCCAGCCTATCTGGATGCCGTATGTGAAGGTTGGGATGGTTGCTGGAATTATACAAAAGGAGCTATTGTTAGGTATTGGTGTGTATTAAAAGAGTCCACGAGTGTTTATTTGTTTATTATCTTTGATTGTGTTTGGGTGGTGAGAGGGAGAGGAGGCCAAAGAAAAGATGGATGGATTGTGTGAGGAGTGATATGAAAGAGAAAGGAGTAAATGATGCCGTGACACCTGACAGGGGTGAATGGAAAAAGAAAACGTGTTGCGCCGCCCCCAAATAGAGTGGGACAAGGACAGGAAGAGGAAGATTGTGTTTGGGTGGCTTACAGCAAACAATACAAAAGTTATATTGAGCTAATCAACGACAAGCCATTTACAAATTTACAAGCCTCCACAGTTAGCAGTAAAATACAAACTAATAACTATAAGCATAATATCCAATACAGTTTTTAGACAAGACTGTACTAATTGTCGTTAAGCAGCTTGCAAACAAATCGATTGAGTGGTGTTCGTTCATTGCAACTTTAATCAAGCTTTGAATGAGCGAAGCATATAAGAATAGGCTATTTGACAACATTGAAAAGAAAAATTTGTCCGTCAGTTAGATCACCTAAAAAATGTTGGACAAGTATTTTTTTTTTTGTCACAAAAGTAATAATAAAATGCCGACGATACAGCGCTTCAAAGTTCAAGGGCTTGTGACGTCACTGACTAGTTAAAAGTAACAGATATTGTGACGTCACGCGAGATTTCAACGCGCTGTATCGTAGTAATTTTTTAGTATACATGAAAAAAGAAAAAATACGTGTCCAATATGTTTTGATAACCTAACTGACGGACTAAATAGATTTTTTCAGTCAAATACCCTATTGCTAGAGTAAACGGTGCGCGTGTAAGGAGCACGAAGGAGATTTCTCAAGCGAGAATGTCGAGGTGGAACATTCAGGGACAGTTGTGAAAGTAGTTCAGGACATTCAATCCTTGGTTGTGCTATTTTGACTAGGAACCGTATGTCAGATATATTTTTCAGAGTTTCTCCGAGTGTTTACCGACGGCTTTCCTATGTATTCTGCGGAAACTCCCACTTGGGCAATCGTCCGCGCTATCAAGCCTGACTGACAAAATCCTTTGGACTATAAACTAATATCCATGTATATCTCGTGTAAATTGAAAATGCAACTACCTATGTAATCATATTATTATGTAAATAAGAGAAGTGCAAATTAACCATTTTACAAGTAAGTAAGTACACAAGCAATGGGACTTCGGCTTCGGTGATGTTTTTTAATGCATTCGAGTACACCGACAAATGGGTACGACAAGTCAGGCAAAATAAGCGCATTATATTAGCTAGATATCTAGATTTTGATCTTAATTCAAGATACCTTAGTAGGTACCTATGTGAATTAGTTAACTTACCCAGAATTCTAGAATAGACTACCTAAAAATTCTACGCAAGCGCGACTGCTGAGTTGAGGTTCGATTCCCGGGTCGCCCAAAGTGTTACTGGATTTTACCAGCAGGAATTTCTCAGGAGCAGCCACGGAGTCTGGGTCCGTGCCCGGGTGATGGTAATAGGCTCGCCCCCTATTACATGGGACTTAAACCTAACTGACGAAATGTGGATGTACCTATTACCTACTCTAAGGTAAACCTCTGCCTAACCCTTCGGGGATTACACACGCGATGTTATGAACAAACAGTATTCCAAAAACGTGAACTATATTTAGCAGAACTGTCCAAACACTATCTTTGTTAAGATAAATTAGGTACTGGGAAAACGTCCGTACAGTCACGAGCAACAATATGTAACCAATTAATAACTTTTAAAAATGTTTTTCTCCTACTGTTCTTATTAAAATTTCATGTTGTTACGAACATAGTATTTTGGAACTCATATTTTTATGAAAAAGATCCTATGTCCAACTTACAATCGTTATTTCTTGCGAAAGTTGGTCTTTTTTTTGGAAATTGTATACAAATACATATTGCTGCTCGTGACTGTACCTACATACAATGTACGTAATAACTGAAAATATGATGCGAACTTTGCACCTATGAGTCAACATTGTGACTTGTCGTTTTCAGTTTCACGAAATACAATATCTTCTGAATCATGATGGATGATGCAAATACATTCATAATTTTAAATTGTTTATTTATTCTGTTAATGTTACAATGGAGCAGTGATTAATGGCTATAATTACGGTATTTAGAAAATGCTTGAAGTTTTCAGGGTTTTTTCCAGGTCTTGAAGGTTTCAGTGTTTAGTTGGAGGTCATGTTTAGATATTGACGTTTACGAGTGATAATTACAACACTGTTTTAAGCTTTCACGGTTTACAACTTAACTTATACTGTTACTTACGGGGTATCTTCCGTGATTGTTCATTATTTTGAGCACCAGATATGTCGACGTTGTTGCAAGCATCCCAACAACCCGCGATCATTTGTTTATTTATTATTTTTTTTTATTTATCATGGCGCTTGCAACACTGCGCGCTGTCAGGAGCTCAAAATAATGAACAATCACGGAAGATATCCTGTAAGTGACAGTATAAGTTTTGATAATTACGACTTTAATGAACAACGATTTTATTAAGCATTCTAGCATTTACCTGCTGAGAATTTAATTAATATTGAGAATTTCAGATGGTTTTATTGTGAGTCGGGTTTTATTTTACTATTTTACTAAAAACAAGATACTGTAAGAGACCGTTAGAGGCATATATTAGTTTTGAAAGTAAAGAACCTCAACCGATACCGAAAAATGATTGCGTGAAACGTAATTTATCGACTGGCTTCGTTTTGTAGTACAATTCTTCAATTCGTTTTCGTTCGTGTGTTACTATAATAAGATCTAAAGTTTATTGAACCATTCCCAAACACAGCGTATGCAAGCCAATCGGTGTAACGGCATGCAATCCGTGTAAATAACTCAAGCCCGTATTTATAAATCACACTCATTTGAACTTCCCTCATAAGTTTCGGATTTTCATAACGTAGGTACCGAATGCTTATATGAGAACTAACATAACATTACGCCTGTAATCCCCGAAAGGTTAGACAGAAGTGTCGTAGTACACCCACATTTCGTCAGTTACGAAGTCCCATGTAATAAATGTGGGGCAAGCCTATAGCCTTTTGGCCGAAAGGTGTCGTATACCGACGATTCCGGGGACGGTTACGCGACACCACGCAGCAAAACACGACGCCGTCAACGATTCGTGTTCAGTTTTTGTTACATAAGGTTTTTTAAATGTATTATTTTATAAGATTATTTTGTGTATTATTATCTATGGGCCTCAGTTGCCTGACAATAAAATGATTGATTGATTCAGACTTTTTGGGCCACTGACTAACTAACGACCGTCAAAGATCTACAAATGACACCCGGGACCAACGGCTTAACGTGCTTTCCGAGGCACGGAGGAAACTCTGTATGTAATGGGTGGCCACCCATCCACATACCAACCTAGGCGAGCACGGCTTCACCTAAAGATCGAGCCGAGCGGCTGTTATATACATATTCTACTAAATAAAAATATTAAATTCATTACTTCACTGACAGACTTACATGGCCAATACTTTCTATATATTTGGAATAATACTAGCTTCAATCATAATATATGATAATGGTATGGAATGGTTTGTTAAACTTAGCTATTTCAGCAATTTTCAGCGCTCTTGTCCTAGTATTGTTTTAACATTTGGATGTTATGATTTTACTTATAAAGAAAATAATACCTATTTCTACTTTGTTATATTTAGAATAATTCGAGACGTCTTTTAAAGAAAATAAAGCAAATTCTTTGACTAAGATTCACAATCAGTGCTATTTTACGATTTACGGAAATATTTGAACGGTGGTAGAGGGCAAGTATTTCGTGTTCCTTAAGACCGAAATAAAGGGATATTCCACAAAGCGCAACCAACTAAGTGCAACTAAATTATTCCTCGAAGCGCAACCATTAGCTGCATTTACAAATTTAAATTAAACATATAATATTTTTAATTTTGATGATTGAAAAAAAAATAATTAATCCATCATACCCCTCTCTATTTTTTGTCATGGTTGTGCTTAGTTGGTTGCGCTTAAAAATATTTGCGCTTTGAGGAATACCCCGAAATAAAAAAAGAAAAAAAGTTTTAACGCTCCACCCCGATGTACTTAAGTAGAGTTGTGTGGGTATAATTACAGTTTTGTAAATACTATTAGATAATATTTCCGAGTCATGTAATTTTGTTTACCAGCAAACTAAAGGTGCTGAAATAGGAAGGTACTACATTGTTCTCAGAAGAATAGAAAGTTTTACAATAGGATGTGATGTTATCAAATACGTAAGATAGTTTCATGTTTTCCCAGACAAACTGCGATTGTGTCAGTTATTTGCTGACGCTACATTCTTGCCTTTCGCTAACATCAGTGATGTGCTGAATTGTTGAGGAGCTCGGTCTGTCGTTTTAGGGAAGAATTTTTTTACACCATTTTATAGTTTCCCACTAGAGCAAGAATTTCTTTCAAATATAGAGCGTTTTATATAAAATAAAATAAAATTCGGAGGCCCATAATTCGGAAACGGTGCGTCGTAGGGCCATGCTTCTCAGAACTTAAATGGTTTTTATGGTCAAGGTCAACCTGATACTGCAATAAAATTGGGAAATATCCGAAAAAAAAAGTAATATTTTAAAAAGAATTATTTCCTTGGGCCATAGCGCTCCTAAGGCTACACTCCAACCCGGGTGAAAATAGAGAAAGCGAATTTTCCCATTTGAGACCTAACTAAATCCATTTTTTACCCCCATAAACCCCTATATTGCAAGTTTCATCAAAATCGTTGGAGCCGTTTTCGTGATTACAAATATTGCTCACTTAATAGATGGATAGATGGATTTCAACTCTAATTTTATTTAATATCTACATAAATTTGCTTTGTCGCTATGCAACACTACATAGCGCATCTAACTGCATTTAAAATGCAGCCCGGGTGCATAAAATTGACCTACTCTAGTACGCTATCAGCAAATTAATATTGTTCCAACTGGCTTGCACTTGACCGCTTTAGATCTGACTTTGTAAGCAAATGTACAAAAATATTAGCATCCAAAGGTACGTCAGCGAACGTGACAGACATTAACAATAAGTTAAGACGTCTTCAAACAAAAATATCCGTAATAGTTTAATTAAAACACCCTTGAAAAGAACTCACCTACTAAAGCGGTGAAAATTTGCCGTTTCGCACTACTTTCGTTTTTTCGCCGGTCCATACTGGCTGAAGTTTTCTGAATCCTAAATTGAAAAAAAAAAACAAAAGTCGTATGTAGGTTATTTTTTAACAAGACACTTCACTAAAAATAGATTCATGACAAAAATCACTATACTCTTATCACTTTTCGTAGTTCGCGGTTTACGTTTTCATTTAAAATGTCAAAAAAATCGCGATTATTTCATTGCGCTTGCGACTCAACTGACGTCTGTCAAACGACTACTTTTTATAACCTATAATCATCAACATGTGTACCTACTAGCTAACAGTTATGCAAACACAATGTTATGTCATACTCTTCAGTTTTCCTCAAATGATTCTTATCTTTCAGTGATAGAGTTGAAATTTAAATGGAATGCATTTTATCAAGTGCTTGTGCAGTTTTGGCGGCGTACCGGCTGACCGAATTCGTTGACCGTTCTTTAGCAATTAGGCAAGCGAATTAAGACCTTGAATAATAAGAATTAAAGTCTATTATCTATCGTCGTGGCGTGTTCGTACATTCAGTCAATGGGTTTCCCCGCTGATTCAAAGAAAGCATCAATGATTCCATACTGATATGAGGTAGTGCCGCTGTGCCGCATTTGTAGTTGAGTCTTCATTGAAATCAATGGGTAGTTTTCCTGTTACAAATGGTCTTGTTATTGGAATTAATTTGCCCGTACTAGGAACCTGGGCGCCTTCTAGAATCTTCATAAAATTACACATACGAAGGTTTCCTTGAAAGTTTAGTACTCTATAATGATCTCTGAAATGTGACTAACTATGGGAAGTGTATTCCATATTTATTTAACCAAACACACACACCACACATACAGGACACAGATTGGCCCAAGGAAAACCTTGTCCGGTGGAGATTCATATATGACTCTGCTTTTTTTTTTCTTTTTTTTGGATGGGAAATCATCAAATGACCTCCCCCACTCTGGGCGGAGCGGAAGGGAGTGTCAGACTTGTACTGACTAAAACCCATCCATGTTCCTTCTTTGCTCTTGGTGTTCTAGGGCCACGGTATCTCTTTCAAACAGTCCCGCAGCCCTGGCAGGCATCGGCCCTTGCGGACCCCTACTTATTTGCTGACATCTCTTTGAGGCGCACGTGGAATACGAACGCGCCGTCGACACGGCCTGTCGTCGTAAGACGGCCGGACGGCGAGCTAGCCCATAACTCGCCGTCCACAGGCCCGCATGATTGCCCTGGAGTGTAAATGTGGTGCTGCCCTACAAACTATGGGACACTTGATATCGTGTCCTGCCTGTCCTGTTGCTTTGCTATTCACAGGAGCTGATGAAAGCTACTGAAAGTGACAAATTCGTCGGCAATTTTTAGGCCGAATCAATTTAAATTGTCTTCGACAGAATAAGAAGAAAATTTAACCAAAACAAATGCTTTTTTCCGCCCTAGGGATTGTCTTGCATCATGGTTGTGTTTATAAAACCATATCGTATATCATCCAACCTAACTAGGGGCATTAATATCCTTATTACTTACCTACTTAGTTACCAAATACCTATGTAATGAAAATCAAACTCAAAACACGGCATGCAATGCCACTGGGATTCGCACAGGCGCTGTGCCAACCGTAAGTACCGTTTTTCCTTGATGCATACCTAACTGAGAGGCATCATCTATCCACACCACTAAAAGGTAACTAGTAAAGATTTACTATTAGACCAAGTTCAAAACGTCGAAACCCGGAGGCGTGCGAAGGTTTTCGATATTGGAAATTGAATTATGGAACTCAAATGGAGTTGAGCTGGACACCTAGCAAGGCGCGGTGATGGCAGGTGGAGAAATTTAACGCTGTGACCGAGTGGAGGCTTGTTTGTCACGTATACGTGACCGCCGTTGTCACGTATACGTGACAAACAAGCGCGTGCCCTGTACGCCAAACGACACAAATATGTGACAAAATGGTTGATGAAATTGTGGCTTGGCGTGGAGGGCACGCGCATGCGTTTATGCTCTGCCAGTCAAAAGGTTAAAATTATAACTGTTTGTTAACTTTTAAGTTAAAGAGTAGTGTTGGTCGTCCGGCGCGGCGGCGACATGGGCAGACGACATTGTTGCCATCGCGGGAATATTCTGGATGAGGCTGGCACGAACGTGGAGCTTGGCACAAGTAAAGAGAGGTCTATACCCAGCAGTGGATGAAGTCGGGCTGTGGATGGTGATGATGATGAATAAATACTGCCTAGTTTAGAGGTCGCACACAAGCGCTACTGCGAACACAATGTTCTGCGTTCAATTCCCAGGTCGGGCAGTATTATTGAGTTATTCCAGCAGATATTTCCCAGTAGCAGTCCCGAGTCCAGATTTCTGTCCGGTTGATGGCAAAGGGTTCGGCCTTAATTACATGGAACTTAAACACAACATGGAACATATTGAAGACGTGTGCGCAGCACTGCAGCAGGAAGCATGCCCATAAATAGACGCCTTTTTTATAGGAAGTTGCACCTTATGGAACACCAGATAAGACTAATAACGGCGGAGTGTGACGTAACTGTTACTGCATACATGGCCAGAATGCAATGGAGCACATACCTACATGTTATACAAGGTGTAAGAGACAGCCCTCCACAAACTGATGGGGTGAATTCAGTATATCATACTAAGATGACCGGTACAAGAAATTATTTCAGGAATGTTATGGGAATCCAATAAATTTGATTTGTTTTATTTCCTCATACGCAATGTATCGTTACCGTGGCAAAACGCACCTAGCGAACGGTAAGCGCGACGACGAGTTCGATGAACTCTGTAGCCAGGCAGGAAGTGAACAGCTGATTTTATGCGTCGTTCATTAGAGTATTCAACACCCATTGTTGGATTTTTGATTTTAGCCAAATTATTTACATAAATGGAGTGCTGCGTACAGGGAATGTTATTTTACATTGAAATAAAGGAATAGCAAATGAAAAAAAGAAATTTTCCGGAGAAAAATTCCGGTGGAATATAATTCAAAATAAGGAGCTGAATGCACCCGATCAGTTTGTGGAGGGCTGTCCCTTACATGTAGACAACTAGTTTATTTTATTAGATAAACATACACGGCTGTTTTGGCATGCGGTAGTAAATTTAAAGTACATTATCACCATCATCCACAGCCCGACTTCACCCACTGCTGGCCTCTCCTTGCTTGTGCCAAGCTCCATGCTCTTGTCCCAGCCTCATCTTTGCTTTGAGGATGCTATAATACTTAGGTATGGCTCCAGTGTGACTATCTCGATCAAATATTGACATGACAGGTTTAATACATATCTTAAGATGTGGTTAGCACATTGAGAATGCAAATAACATTTCATAAATAGATGTTCTTACCTTACATGTAAGTCGTTCTACAACGTACATGAGAGATATAAAATATTGAAATTTGAAAAGAACTATTTTGAACCAGCGGACTCTTGCATTTGCAGCGCGGCTGCTGAGCATGAGGTGTTGGGTTTGATTCCCAGGTAGGTCAAAGTGTTATTGGGTTTTTGATTAGGAATTTCTCAGTAGCAACCACGGAGATTTGTGTGCCCGGTTGATGGCAATAGGCTTGCCTCCTATTGCATGGGACTTAAAAGACTGGGAAATTATCCTTCTGCCTGTCCCGTCGGAGATTACGGACGAGTATATGCGAAACCTGAATATAATTTGTTCAAAATAAGTAACTGAATAGATTCCAATAATTTTTAAACCATGTTATATTTAATCCCAGAAATATTTAAAAAAGGTTACAAGTTGGACACCGAGCGACACTAAGTACCTATCGCAATCATTTAGGTACCTACTGCCAAATTATTATTATCAATGAGCTCAAGACGACGCTGGAGGCGCGCGCGAGGCTGCGCTGCATATTGACCACGTTTTTGTGAGGACAACCAGGTAACAGAACAAGCTTATAACTTCTTCATGATACAGTTTTAAAATTTTGTACAAAGATTCTTTACATAAAAATACTAGACACGTGTTTCAGGTTTCGCATATACTAAAACTAATGTTGTATATATATGTAATATTATTCAGGATGGAAACCTTAAATCCTTAACCTGACCCTGGAGAATTTGATTAATGCCTTGACAAATTGAAAGCCTTGTGAAGGCGGTCGTCTAGGTGTAGGGGATGGGGGGGATCTATCATAGCAGCCCGGCATTACCCACTGCTGGGTACAGGCCTCCCCTTTTTTATGCCACACTTCCTGGTTCTATGCGTCCAACATTCCTCCTAAGACTAAATGCATGATTCTGTTACGGGAATATATCCTTTATTAAGTTAGTCAAAAGGTATGTAATCAGTCGTGCTTCCGATCAGGTTCGATGTTTTCCCACACTCCCTGCATATCGTTCTTCAGACTATCGGGTATTTCTGGATGAACGCCCATATGCAGAACGTCTGGGGGCACTCCCATTGGATGGGGTTGGTCAATCTCCTTGATTGCTTCGATCACCTCGTTAGTCGTCTTGTATGATAGTATTGTTGCTTTTACGAAGTCTCTGTGTAATGAATACCAGGTTAGTCTTTTTTTTTTTTTAAAACGTTGCCCCATACTAGGAATTTCTCCTGTATCGATGGTGCGTTTACAAACATTTAAATTCACATACACAAACAGCCAGACCCAAAACAACTATCTGTAGGCCATACAAATATTTGTTCCGTGCGGGAATCGAACACGCGACACGAAGCGCAGCAATCAATCGCTCAGCCACTGCGCCAACCGTGCCGTCAGTTTATTTATTTGGTACACCAACAGCTGTACATACTAATAATTAATTTGAAATAATAAAAATAACATAAAAGTAGCATTCACCATAGGACAACAACATAATGTTCTCAGAACTTATTAATAAAGGAATACTCGTTAGCCTCGGACCCTATTCCCGGTAACGGTGGGCTACTATTTTCTATATTTTTTAATTTTTACGTATTTTTAAAATGTACCTATGTAATATGTAAGGAAAATGAATAAAGGATTTCATCATTATCATTTCAGCCGAAAGACGTCCACTGCTGGACATAGGCCTCCCCCAAGTGTCGCCACATTGACCGGTCCCGTGCATCTCGCATCCAGCGGATCCCCGCAACCTTTACCAGGTCATCGGTCCACCTAGTAGGAGGCCAGGGCTTTAAAGGATTTAAAGTATTACAATTTGAAAATACAATATAAAATTTACTTAAAACTAAATGAGATAATATTATGAATTATATTTGTGTTGAGTCTGATATTACTAATTATTACTATTAACAAATTGTAATCAACATTTTTCTCGCCAAGTATCTTGGGGTCGGCTACCTCGATGCACCTGAATACCACAATTTTTATGAAGCGACTGCCGATCTGACCTCCTCCACCCAGTTATTGGGTAACACGAAGCGTCTTAGCAAGATTGCTTGGTCTGGTTGTCAGACTGAGCCGTAATTTTGTGGGTGTGACTACCCAGTCAGAACAGTCAGTAGAACTATCAAACACCTCTTAATGACACCCGTGACCAATGAACCCAGGAGCTTTACAAACTTTCTATCTAATCGTGTAAGCGGTTAGGGTTAGGGAAGGTCTAAAAGATGTCTATCGACAGATTAATGATAATGACGATAAAGCGGTAGCTCACCTGAAGTAGAAAGCCTTAACGAAGACCGCGGGCTGGTACTCATGACCGCAGCGTTCGGGCCCGAAGCTCATGATGCCCATGAGTCTGTTCTGTTGAACGGCGGGGGCGCCTGCGTCGAACTGAGAGCAAAGAGTGGAGTGAACGAAATGTTAAAAAATGTTATGTAATTAAAACTCCTCGTGCTCGAGTTCGTTCGCTGGCCACACACACACACACTCACACACACACACACACATACACACACACACACTCACAGTCACACTCACACACACACACACACACACACACACACAAACTCACACACACACACACACACGCACACACACGCATACACACACACGCACATTCACATGGCACATTTAAGCTGCGGTACCTACTTCCAGTTACGGTGGGACTGGTGAAGTTACTGGTGGGATGCTTCTTGGGTTGTTATCGGAGGTAAAATTCATTTTGAATTTTAGACAAATTAACCATATTTTAGCGACTTAGGGCGCGTTCCCACTATGACGTGACCACAGATTATCGTGTGATTATCGTGTTTAAAGCGTCGTGCACAGTGGGTTGAAACTATGATTTTTTTATAAATAGTCACTAGGTCGTGATGATTAATTTATCGTCGGTTTTAGCTGACAAAAGTACACGAGCCACTACGTCGTGTATTTAAATGGAAGTGTTCAGTTACAGGACGGCACGATTAACTGTCGGCCACGACTTTTGCCAACTAAAACCAACGATAAATTAATCATCACGACCTAGTGACTATTTATTTATGCTTTCTTGTTTCTAAATCGATACTCCTATTAGTCCTATAGAAGGTATGTTTCTGTTCTCACGGATAAATTATTAGGTCTTTACCTATGAAATTGGAGATTTGTATGAAAATTTTAAAAACAAAGAATTTTGTATTTTTTTTTATTTTAGCTTATCTAGCTTTTTTATCTTTCCGATTTGACGCAAGTGCTTCAATGTCGTTTTGACACTAGATCGAGTTGGATCTGTTTCCACTACCGCCTTCAATTCGTCGTTGTCGACAATAGTTACCGGCCGACCGCGAGGCTCTTTCTTCAACTCAAAATTTCCAGATTTAAAACGATTGAACTAATAATTGACCGTGTTTATGCAAGCAGTGCTAGGCCCGTACACGTCGTTAATGTACGAATTTTCAGTTTATCCATGGCGCCAAAAACTACCACAATTTCACAAAAACAAAAAACTATCTAAAAACAAATGACTGAATTTGAAATTAAAAGAACACGGCTTTCGAATAAAAATAAATAATAAAAATAATAATATAATTTGTTTGAATTTCGAATTGCGCGCCAATCCACAGATAATTAAATCTGAAAATGCTGGTTATTAAATCTCCAATTACATAGGTAAAGACCTATTATTATACCCTTAGCTTAGATCTTAGAAACATACCAACTTATATTTTTCTTACATTAGGTAAAGTCATGTACCGCTAGTTAGGCAAACACAATGACGTTATAAACGATATTAATCTCGGTATTTGTTGAGACTGCTCAGAGCAATAAGAGTCAATGATGCGTTTTATAAGATTGTTATCGATGCTTTAATAAGTTACGCGAACAATTTGTTCTCTATTTTTAGCATGTATCTAGTAAGGTCAGGATATCGAGTAAAATCGGGTCTTATAGAGGGTGTAACAAGTCCCTTAACGAAGCCGAAAGGCACTTGTTCTCCCCGTCATTGCGATATTTTTTTTTGTTCTAGACCATACCCGGGAACCGTCTAGTTACGGAGATATTGTGGGTCAAAATTCCATCTTTTTCACAAGTTTTTTGTTAAATACATGTTTTTAATAAGAATTTTTGTTTAAACACCTCCACGACCCCCGTAATATTTAATCCATACATCAAAACAATGTTTTGAGTGCGTTACATTGAGTCCAACCATAAAACGTGATTTTTCAACCCAAAAAAAAGTCGTTTCCCAGCAATAATTTTTGCGTAAAGTTGATGTACATAATGCTTGGTTGATGGCTTCGCGAAGGTTCCGTTTACACCCTGTAATTGTACTTATGTCTTGTTCAATTAAGGTTATGATTTTTTCGTCGATGTTACATCACACTGTGTGACTTTTTGAAAACGTTTCCACAGATGGCGAGTGGCGCCGCATACCGCCTGTTGCCTTTTTCATAGCAACCAGTCGTCTCGTGACCCAACGGTCTGTCAATCCGATTGGGCACCTTTGCCGCTGCGGTCTGCTGTGTGGTTGTTTCGGCATTGTACGTAAATCTTCAAGGTAATCAAACCAAAAAAAAAAAGGGAGGGGGGGGAAACGTTCAGCATTCTCTAGTAAAGTTTAAAACAAACGGACGAGTGGACTCCGGACTCCATCAGATATCATCATCTGCCTAGCCTTTTATAACTATGTCGGGAACGGCTTACAGTCTTACTGGATGCAGCTGAATATCAGTACTATACATGGAGCGACTACCTATCTGACCTCCACAACCGAGTTGGAACGGGCAATACGATACCCCTTAGTAAGACTGGTTGTCAGACTTTCGAGCCACTGACTACCTGTAACGACTGTCAAAGATCTGCAAATGACAGCCGGGACCAACGGCTTAACGTGCTTTCAGAGACACGGTTAAAGCTCAGTGTGTATTGGGTGGTCCATCCACGGATTAACCTAGGTAAGGCATAGCCTTAAGATGGACCTGACTGGCTATTATTATTTAGCCACGAGCTCCTTTCGGACTTTGGCAGAATGAACTTAAATATCTGTCAAATTCTGCTGTCCGTAGCTAGTCCGCTTTGACCGCACTTTTACAGAAATATGAAGTAACAAAGTCATACCAAGCAGGCATCCCTGGTGCCATTCCTCAGTGAGGCACAGAAGAAGTCGGGAGTGAACTGGAAGCCGTTGACGAGCTGGTAGGCGTCCATGCAATAGTGCTGCGAGCGCACCTTCAGACGAGCCGTCATCAGGTCGGGAGTGTGCTCCCTGAACGACGTATCGGTGCCCTACACGTGTTGAAAAATAAGTTATGTAATTAGGCGCTACTTTGCGGGAATCCACCATCATCATCTGCCTAGCCTTTTCCCAACTATGTTAGGGTCGGCGTCCAGTCTAACCGGATTCAGCTGAATACCAGTATTTTACATGGAGCGACTCCACAACCCAGTTATTGGGTAATACTTGTTGTCCCTGCCAGGGCTGCGGGACTGTTCGAAAGAGATACCGTGGCCCCTGGAACACAAAGGGCAAAGAAGGAACATGGATGGGTTTTAGTCAGTACAAGTCTGACACTTCCTTCCGCTCCGCCCAGAGTGGTCATTTGATAATTTCGCATCCGAAAAAATAGTTGTTGTCAAACTTTCGGGCCCCTTACTACCTGTAACTTTGCGGAAATTCATGACAGTTATATATTATGCAACATCGCACTGCCGCCCACAAACACACCTTCCTCATGCACATATTATTGCGAGCTGCAGGAATTTGCTGCTTCCATTACCAATGTCTGGATCTAGATAAGCGGAGGTAGAAAAAAATATTCTGCATCGTTAAGTCCCATCGGGCGTGAATTAATTGCCATCAACTGCACAATTCGTGACATGAATGGTACCGTAAATGGAAGGACTTAATAACTCTTTGTTCGAACCATATGCTGTCCGTAGCTAGTCAAACAGTAGGCCATTGTGTAAATCCGATTGATCTTCATTGAAGAAAACAAAGTGTCAACGTCCAACAATGTACAGACTGCAGCGCATCAAGGCACTACAATCTCTCTTTTTTTAATAGATTTTCAAGTTTATCATATATAGCATTAGGTTCAAGGTTGATTGGGAAAATTTGACAGTTTCGGGTAGCTGGATATGCTGGCATTTGTTCATACGATGCAAGTGTTTATAATTAAATGCCAGAAAAACTTTTGATTCATTCTTAAACTATGGTGACCACGTGTAATCGAATAGCGATTAGTCTCTAGACATGGTCATGACAATGCTGAAGCATGTACCCTGGTAGCCCCCCACCCTGTGACCACGATGAAGCTCTGCGCGTACGGCTCCTTGATACCCTCGTAGATCTTTATGTGGCTCACGTGTCTGTGGAAATCTAGAACAAACAGTTTCTCTATATCGTACCTCAGTCAAGAATGTAGTACTTACTTCAATTTATTATGTCAGATAATTACAGATACAATTCACCGCCAATTACTCAACTATCTTCTTCAATGATGAAATCTAAGACCGGCTACAGTGACCATCAGTTTCTCGCCTTCACTGCTCTTCTAAAAATTTTTCCACAAACGCTATCAGCCCCATCAGAAAGCCCATCAGCTTGTTTTTCGTTCAATTACAATAAAACGTACTTTACACCAGATAGAAAGTTTAAAATAAGATAGCTAAGAACTACTGACCTAGATTCTCAGCAAGTTTCAACAGCGCCACATCAGCATGAGGTACCGGCTCTTCTTCAAACTTGGGGTGCCGGACAGCTCCTGCCACGTCGACTAGAGTACCTCCTTCATGAGGGCGGGCACTACCTACTCGGACTTTTACGAACTGTCCCAGAGTTTTGAGAGGGGATACACTGAGGACGCTGTGGGAGACAAGTCTTATTAGCTCATTATCGACCTAGCCTTTTCCCAACTGTGTAGAGGTCGGGTTTCAGATGCGGCTGAATACCAGTATTTTACAAGCGACTGTCTGTCTGACCTCCACAACCCGCTTACTGGGTAGCACCATAGCACTATATATAACCCTTGGTTACGCCGACAAGTATGTTTTTGCTATAACCAGGAAAAATACAAAATAGTTCTCTTTAAAGTCGTAACGTCAAAGTTTGGCAACGCATCACCAGTTTATGGTATTGTAGTTGTCAGTAACTGAAGACATGGGACAGTTCTATCTTCAGATTTATAACGGCCTAGAGATGAATAGCTTAAAGTTTAAATTGTTTGGTGTTTGTTCATTAATGTGTTCGGATACCTCCGGCCCAAATCTGCGACAAAACGGTCGAGCCATGTCTTCAAAGATGGAGAAGTAGAAGGTTTAGCAAAGTGTAATCTCATTCAGAATTGTCTCAACCGGTTACTTACTAATTCAAGCAATGAGCAGCAGTGACCACCCAGTTAATATCGACAATGGTACCCGCACACCACAACCGTCCATTTATAATGATGGCCGCCATATACGGGAAGTTCTTCGTATCAGTGGCGTTACCCCCTCGGATCCTTAGGTTGGTCTTCGGGTCCGTCAGGAAGATCTGGTGATCATTCCTGATCCGAAGACTGTGTTTGTTGTGAGGATATCCACTGCGACGCATGTTGTCGAATCTATGTGGTTGATTTCCGCCAAAGTCTCTCATTTTGAGGTCTTTGAAAAAATAATAACGTTACGCTTTGTTCAAAAGCTAAGCAAGCAAGTAATCAAGTATTACTTCGCGTGGAAATAAAGTCGAAAGGTGACCTGCTAACAGTGGGTATCATTTAAATGAATCGTAAGAGGGGTAACCTTGCTGGTCTAGTAGTCCCAAGCACGACTGCTGAATAGGTACGAGATCTTGTACTCCATCAGGAAATTCCAAGTAACAGCGCGGAGTCATAAATTTTCCATGTTTTGTCCTAGGTTCGATTTCCAGGTCACGCTTAGTGTTATTGGGTTTTTGCATCAGGATTTTCTCAGTAGCAGCCTCAGAGTCTGGATTTGTTCCCAGTTGATGGTAACAGGGTCGCCCCCTATTTATTTATTACAAGACACTAAAATATAACTGGCATGGCGGGTAATGTTGGTGTACTACAAGGTTCTACATCATTGCCTTACCCTTTGGAGATTTCAGAAGTGATATTTTGTTTCATTAGGACCATGATTCTGTATTTTTCGCCTACTCCTCATGTGAAGAAGGTTTAGGTTTATTTACGTGCGATTGTTCGCACGGCGACCAATCAAGCTATGCAAAACCAATATAAGCAGATCTCTCATTGTACGGGATATCTATACAAAGCTAAAGCATGTTAAACTGGAAATGTATAGCTTAATATGTCACCGTGTGAACGTATGCTGATGATACTGGCTTAGTTGACTGTTCAGCAGGGACAGAAATTGCTGGGCAAATGCCTCTGTCCGCATGACTTCCAGATCATCCGATCCAGGGCTAATATGGACCACTGGTCATCGGTTTTATCCAGCTCGTCCCGCCATCTTCTACGAGATCTACCTTTGTGGTTATTTTGGCCTACAGATCGTTGACAGATTTTCACGACAAAATAAAACTTACCAACTGATTTATAACTTCTAACTCCATAGTTTCTAATGCAACTTAAAGTTAATATTACCAAGAACAAATTATTCCACATCTTAAACCTATTAAGATGCGTATAACACTCGTATGTAGTACATAGTAGGTAGGTGTGTGATATGAATTTTATTGTTATGGAGTTATTATTATTGTACTGCTTTTTATATTGGTTTATTATTTATTTATGTTTTTATTCTAAATTGTGAAATGTTTGGCCGGAGTAAGTACCTACCGGATGCCTATATAATTATATGCTACCCATAGCTTGTTTTATTTTTTTTAACAGACTTGAAAATTTGAGAAAGAACTAATAACATATTCGTCGAGAATCGTTTTTTTTTAGACACTCAGCGAATACATAACCTCCTCCATTTTTTAAGGCGGTTAAAAATTATTACTTTAAATTAACAGCAGCACGGATCGATTAAGGTTAATCAAAGCTTGGCGAGTCGGTCCGTGGATGGGCTGTGATCATCCATTACGTACCGAGTTCTCGTCGAATCTCTGAATTCGGAAAGTACGTTATAGGCTTCTACGTTATAGGCACATTCTAGGAAAATTGACAGCCCGTCGAAATATTCGCGCACTATTTTTTTACTCGACTGCCAAGGCCTGTTTATTTTATTGTTTTTCGCGGGTATCTTGTAATTTTTTTTATTACCTCGTATGTTTAAAATGACTGAATGCATTTCAACAATTAAGGTATCATAAGGTTCGTCTCAAAAACCCCTTAGAGTCTAAAAAAAACAAAATGGCGGATTTTTGGCATTAGATATTGTAAGTTGTTAATATTTTTTTTTCAACCAAACCTATTGAGTAGGGTATCAAAATGAATAAAATTAAAAGGAGATTACAAATATATATTTATAAATACATATAGGTCCATAATACAATTTGTAGTCGGATTTTTTAAAACTTTTAATTAAATGTTACTTGTTGACTTATGTTGGTCGGTTGTCCCGGCTGTCATTTGTAGATCATTGACAGTCGTTACGTGCAAAGGTAAATAATAATAATATCAGATTATACTGAAAAACGACCCCGACATAGAGAAAACTAACTGTTTGATGTGATGATGGGGTATTTTTTAATTAGATTGGGTAATTTTAAATAAAAGGAGCTGCTGAGAAGCTCGTGGCTAAGTAATAACAGCCGCTCGGATCGATATTTAGGTTAAGCCGCGCTTGCCTAGGTTGGTCTGTGGATGGGTGACCACCCATTACATACCGAGTTTCCTCCGTGCCTCGGAAAGCACGTTAAGCCGTTGGTCCCGGGTGTCATTTGTAGATCTTTGACAGTCGTTATAGGTAGTCAGTGGCCCAAAAAGTCTGACAACCAGTCTTACCAAGGGGTATCGTATTACCCAGTACTAACTGGGTTGTGGAGGTCAGATAGGCAGTCGCTCCATGTAAAATACTGGTATTCAGCTGCATTCGGTTAGACTGGAAGCCGACCCCAACATAGTTGGGAAAAGGCTAGGCAGATGATGATGATGGGTAATTTTAAATAAAACACAAGGATCATTTGATATAAATTATTTTTTTAACGTCATTTAGACATCTTAATCTAATAATACCAAAATACTAAACATTATTAATTCGTCATAATATCACAATCGGTAGTCGGGAGGCACATATCACGACCTTCCTGCGCAGTCGATAACGTACGTAAGTTCATGAGTTTAAGGTACAAAATCGGTGTGCAGAAAGATTGGTTGTTACAGAATTATGATGAACAGAAAATTCATTGTTCTGTGTCATTGTCAATTAGCTCTTAATGAATTTTCTGTACATTTTGGTTGGTTGTCAAAACTTGTCGAATTGAGGTGTTCTCATACTTAACAAAACCTTTGTAATTAATTGAATACCTAGATATCATATTGTCTTATTTCATAAAAAAAGTCAGGCTTTTAATTTAGCCATTACATAAAGAAAAATAAAAACAGCAAAGAGAAACATAACTGGCTGTAATTATTTTTACAAGATATTTTTTTATTACTTTCACAATCATCTGAGGCATCAATATAAATAATAAAAAACTTCAAACGATACACCGGAAGATTTAAAAATTCTTCTCCGTAAAGCAGTGTTCTCACGAGGCGAGTCAGTTGGGCAACTTTTAGTTGATCAAAACTTAACGTACCTATAATATAGACAGAGACGGAAACCGTGATTAATATTAATTTTGATGGATGGAGGGAGAGTATGGAAAAATAATGGATGGATGGAATGTGTGAGGAATGGTATGAAAGAAAAAAGGAGTAAATGATACCGTGACGGCTGACAGGGGAGGATGGAAGAAAATAAAGTGTTGCACCGACTTCGAATAACGTGGGACAAAGACAAGAAGATTATGATGACAGAAGAGAAAGAAAAGGTGCATCCATTGTTTAACGAATTATGATAGCGTCTAGAAAAGTGGTATAGTCTATATTAATAGAAAAGTGGTATATCTATGTAACATTATATAGGGGACGGATTAAAAGAAAAAAACGTACTTTAAAATGGCAGGCTGAAGAAGAAGATATTCTTTAATGGATAGGCTGAATTAAGTAACACTTAAAGTGTTCCCGAACAGTTGGTCAAGTAAAATGTAACACAACAACGCGCAAAAAGTCAGTTTTTTTCTTTTATTCCATTCGTCAACGAAATTCAAGTCGATCGATTTTTAAAATCGCCTCGTGAGAACACCGCTTTATCATAAACTCACTGTATATCCTGACAAAAGAGGTCTTAGTCATACAAAAAAAAAAACATTCCAAGGCTTCATAGTGGCACAGGCTTTCTATTTCTTAGATCTTTTTTTGCTTATGACTCAGGTATGAACCTGACCCTGGCAGTTAAACACGACATTCCATAGACAACCTGTCATATTTTGAGAACAAATTAAAGCTAAGGAAACAGACATTGTGGTGAGGTCTGCAACAAAATTTGATGAAGTTTTTTTGCATTTTTTTTACCGTTATCTATTAAGTTGGCTAACATGAGGTCTGTGTTTAAGAATATGTTCCATACATTAAGGTAGAAGCGCCAGGGTAGACCGCCAAATTCAAATTTTCTTACGATTTTTGCAATTTTTGTATTTCTAACAAAATACATATAATTTGCGGCCGTAATACGCATCTATTTATAGAATTATAATCATTAAAACCATCAATACAACCCTCTTTTAATCAACATGCAACTGACACTGGCCTGCTAATTGCATATAACGTAAGAGATTTGAATTTTGCGAACTGCCTTAGCGCTTCCCCTTAATTATTTAAACCTACATAAATAGCTAGTGGGAAAAATAATTGCGTAAGGATATATTGTGTAAGATTTTTTGAGATTCCCCTAAGAGATTCTGTATTTTAATGCTATATCGAATTGAGTTTTAAAAAAAACCCGCTTTCCGTTGCAGACTGTTCCCAAGTCAAACTAAAGGAATATTCGATTAATCGTGTACAAAAATAAACTCGCACGAGATCCTTCTTAAATGGATGATGGTAAGTACCAAATTAAACTTATAGAATGTTCAATACTACAGGCACAATATCAAAGTCAATTTTATTTCGAATGTCACTAAAAAGTCCTGGCTCAGATTACTTTTAACATAAACCTTATGTAAATGAGAATAAAGATCACTTCACTGCAAAATCATAAAATGAAAGGAAATTGAATACCCTCAATCCGACAAGTCTCCAACATCACTTATAATCTACTCATCTCTTTCCCATTCTCCAAATCTTCTCTTCTAGCTTTCCTCTTCTCTTTCTTCCTACTATCTTCTAGAAGGGCGTATATTTCTTCCACAGACTTGTCTTTAGTCTCTGGCACCCACATGACGGTGTAGAAGGTGCCCAGGAAGCAGACCATGGAGAACATTATGAAGACCCAGTGGATGCCCAGGAGTTTGAGGAGCGGGTCGTAGGCCTTCGTTTGGAGGAAGTCGCTGAGAGCGTCCACGGAGCTGACGAAGGAGGTCACCATGCCACGATGCTGGAAATGATAAAGTTTTATTAGTTGGTTAAACTTCAAAACTGAAATATTCGGCTGCAATCTTCGATTTAAGAAACTAATTGCAATATGGAGTATTTTTTCGTCAGTAGTTCAAACAGAAGGCTTTCTGTCAGTTTATCCAGCTGCTTCACAGTTAGCCAATCTCTGAACCATTTCCTTCTGGTTATTTTAGGTCGAACAATCAACCTCTTCAACGAAAAAGTAAAAAGAGGTTCAGTTCCGAAGACTATCAGTGGTAGATAACCAAATAAACAAGTATGACGAAGACCCTTTTTGTTACTTCTAGCCTGTATCATCCCATTGTTGGACAAAGGCTTCTTCCCACGACTTTCAGTCCCTTTCGATCCATGGCTAATGTGGTACACTTGTCACTGATTTTTTTCAACCCATCCCGTCTTCTTTTACAAGGTCTAAGCCTGGGTGATAGTTATCCCCAGAACCACTATGCAGTTCTTTGAAATAAATCTTGAACTAATATCTGATTAATTTAATCAGCATTGCTCACCTGGAAACTAAACAGCTCCGATGTAATAACATAGGGCACAGGCTGGTACCCTGCAGCATCCGCGAAGATGCATAGACACATGGCCATCACCGGCAGCCAACCAGGCAGCCAGATACCTGACGAGGTTATATAGAACCACGCTCCTAACGCCAGCATTGAGATTCCCGTCGCCAGGGAGGTGCCGGCTAGCAGCCACTGGAATGAATGAAAGAAACAGTTATTTTAGGGTACAGTAAGTATATAATCTCGTCCGAAATTCAAAGA
Source organism: Noctua janthina (assembly GCA_963576755.1). NCBI lineage: Eukaryota > Metazoa > Arthropoda > Insecta > Lepidoptera > Noctuidae > Noctua > Noctua janthina. The sequence goes on along the minus strand of OY755068.1, from coordinate 8,162,245 downwards.
AATGTGACTTACACGAACCCGCACTGCGCCCGCGTTGTAATTAATATCCGACTCTTTATCTTAGAGTGGAGCACAGAATAAATAATAGTAATAACGGTGGAGGCTTGTGTGGACGTTATGGTCCGATGATGATGTATTAGAAATATTCGGCATATGCATAATGTGTCGACATCCCTGGGATGTGGCCAACATAATATAGACGTTCTGGTTACAGAAAGCACGGAACTCCATGTGGGTGGGGTGGTTTTAATGAGTCCTAAAATACCCAGTTTTATCCCCAAAGGCCTTTAGACGGTGCCTCCCCGAAAAATGTGTCTCCAAAATGCACACGAACAATATAGTACGTAATGCATTCTTAGAATCATTTGTAGTGCGTCGCGAAGCCACAACAGAATCATAAAAAATGCCTACTCCGATTTCATATCCGTCTGCCAAGCGTCGTTATTATAACGTCCTATACTCGTCGGTGAGTGGTTTGACAGAATAATTGCGATTACGCAACACATGGTACAAAATGTGCGAAACTTGACATCCGAATCAGCCTTTAATTTCCTCACTGCTGGGGCACAGGCGTCCAGCCTATTGGGGTATATCCGGGTGGGGCTTGAGATGAAGGCCCAACGATGCAGTTCAGTCGATAAGAACCGACTAAAACCTTAGGTTCCCCAAAAAACTTGTAGGGAAGCATTTATTGCTGGTAAATGATGCACAGATATAGCTATAAAAAAGGATTTGCCTCACCTTTCTCCCAGTCTGTTCCACAATACAACTCGCCACAATACTGCCCAACAACTGGATAGCCCCCACCACGATCGTCTGCTTGTTCGGCGACAGCTTCAGACTGATGGACTCCGAAGCCTGTTCGAAGATGGAGCCAGCATACATTAGGACCACCAGGTAACCACACGTCTCTTGCGACAGCATCACGTTGAGGGAGATTCGGAACGCTTTGAAGGTGGTTTTGTCTTGCACTGGAAATAAATTATGGTTCGTCAGATTTTTATGGTAAGCATGTTAAGCCGTTGGACCCTGGCTGTTATTTGTAGGTTTTGGGCTTAATACAAAAAAAAAGGATTGAAATTCCTGATGATAAGTATAGCTGTCTGTAATCACAGCCGTGCTGCCGTAGGAGTAGTTCCTCTGTGCCTCGGAAAACGCGTTAAGTCGTTGGATCTGGCTGTCATTTGTAGATCTTTGAAAGTTGATACGGGTGGTTAGAATCCTGCAAGACTGACAACCATGCGGTCTTATTAAGGTTATGGTGCTATCTGACCACTACAACTGAGTAGTGTTCAGATAGCACGATAGGGCGATACGGTGGCGGTGGTTGTTGTGGTGGTATAGGCAGCCGCGCCATGTAAAATGCTGGTATTCAGCTGCCTCCGTTTAGTCTGAATACCGATCTTAACATAGTTGAAAAAAAGCTAGCCAGATGAGTTTTTATGTAGCAGATCTATGAAAAATGATGCAAAGATATATTGAGGATTGTAACGCGGTGATGGTCGTGGCGTTTATAAAACAATTTGGTGATAAGTCGGGGCTAAGGTAGTGTAGCATCTCGAAAGATAAAAGGAAACTCTTGTTTTATTTTTAAACCATAATTTAATACCACATTATTGCAGCATAATAAATCTGGGTAAGTCCCAAAGTTCGTCTTCAAACCGATTACCTACTTGAGACTAGGGTTGCCAACTTTTTTTTAGACCAAATATAGTAAATTAAAAAGAAATAGTAGAAAGGGAATTAATCAAAAAAATAGTATGTTAAAAATATATATGAAATGAATATTTTTTGCTGCTTTGAGCTTTTATTAATATGTTTTTATTTTTAAGAAACGCTTCGTGTCAATTTAGTTTTTCACCGTTTTAGATAATAAAGACTGATTTTAGCGACTTTGCTGATTAAATATATTAGTTTCACCTTCTATAATATATTTTTAAAATAATAGTAATAAGACACCTGAAATAGGGATCTGGGACATTTGCGCGAAAGACATATGCGCGAAGGACACTTCCGCGAACCCACTTGCGCGAAAAGACATATGCGCGCATGGACTTTTGGGCGATTAGACTTTTGCGCGAATGGACTTTTACGCCCATAGACACTTACGCGCATAGACACATGCGCGCAGAGACACTTGCGCGAATGGACACTGGCGCGAATGAACTTTTGCGCAAAAGGACACTTCCGCGACTAGATTTACTTGCGACTGGCTACGGTTAATCTGTAGAGTAAACATAACATCATATTATTTCTTATTTTCAACGAGATGTCAAATTATTTTTTGGTATCTACCATGAATAGTGTTGCCAGATATAATTATTGTTTAATCGATTTACAATATCGATTTTGAACGTACGTTTCAAAATACTTTTACTCTCTGTTCAAGCTTTTGGGTTTACATTAATGTCGATTTTTAAGGTCATTCAGTTGTTCTAATGTCTATTATGACAAATGTATATTGATGTATAGAACATTTTTGTTACTTTGTACAAAAAAGATTAATCAATCGATTCCGATTTAGAAAAACCTCAGTGTTATGTTTACTCTACAGCTAACCTAACCTAACCATTCGCGCATAAGTCCTTTCGCGCATGTGTCTTTGTGCGTAAATGTCCATTCGCGCATAAGTCCATTCGCTCAAGTGTCTATGCGCGCAACTGTCTATGCGCCCAAAGGTCCATTCGCGCAAAAGTCTAATCGCCCAAAAGTCCATGCGCGCATATGTCTTTTCGCGCATGTGAATTCGCGCAAGTGTCCTTCGCGCAAATGTCTTTCGCGCTAGTGTCCTGATACCCTAAAATAGTAGGATACTATATTATACAGTAGGGTTGGCAACCCTACTTGAGACACAAACAAAAGTTTTGACCTCTGCACCTTCCAAGAAATTATCGTACGCATATTCTTTATATTGTTTTTGTTACAACTCGTTTTGGGTATTATTTGCTTAGACGTATATTCTTGGAATCCAAACTGGATTTTTATAACGTATTTCCTAAACACGTGTCTCACGTATAAAGAGTCTGTCTGTCTACCTGTATATCCATTAGTGCCAGTATTAGGTACTCAAAAAAGCCTTGTCCAAATTGCATTGTTTACTTGATTCGCAGATTGTTGTCTGGCTACATTTTGTACGAAACGGTGAAGGAAAATATCGAGATATCCTGGACCCAGAAAAGTGAATACACAAGCTTATGCCCGCGGCTTCAGAGTGCGGAATAAAAAAGTATCCTATTTGTTAATCCAGGTTACAAACTATCTTCCAAACATCCAAATCCGTTCAATAGTTTTTGCGTGAAAGTGTAACAAACATCCATCCATCCATACATCAATCCATCCTCACAAACTTTCGCATTTATATTAGTAGTAAGACGTGACATCCACCGACCCGGCCAATTGAGTGGTGGATTACGTCCAGCTCTTTCACAGAGAGCAGGGCTGTGTCCCAGCAGTGGGAAAATTATCTATAAGCCGATTAGGTGTAGTAAGTCTCAAGAGTCCACGCGAGTAAAGCACAGTCCACACCGCCAGCTAACGAGCGAGCAAGCGAGCCGGGCGAGGCTCTTTTCATACTTCGTGTCAGCCCTTTTGGTAGTTCGAAGTATGAACCAAAGTATGAAAAGAGCCTGCGCTTAAAGCCTGAGTACAGTTAATTTCTATGCAAAGTCTTTCTTGAAACAGAAATACGCAGACAAATACAGTAAACAAAACAAGTAAAGAATAAAAAATAATAAGTTGCATAAAAACTGGTTTACAGAAACGATTAACATTAATTTATTCTAAGTTAGATTGAAATGAATTCCGAGGAAGTCTTTCCTCTGAATTATTTTTCCTACTCGCAGTAAAGCTTCGAAAGAAATTCGTTGTTAACTATAGATAAAAAATATTATTTATGATCTAAGAAAAACATATTCTTGGTAAAGAGCGATGGAAAATCCCTATGGGTGCGTTCCCACTATGTCGTGACGACAGATTATTGTGTCGTTTAAAGCATCGTGGCTTGTGTATTTAAATGGAGGTGTTCACATAAAGGACGACACGATTCACTGTTGTCCACGACATTTCCATATATTATCCAACGATAAATTAATCGTCACGACATAGTGGGAACGCGCCCTATCGCGGTCAGCCTGTGATACCTTACAGTGTTTAAACAGCTGCTCATAATTTTGACAGGACCGATAGAATTCTGACACACCATCATAAAAAAAAACAACATGTTTTTGTTGTTGTAAAGCTACGCTTCATAGTCTCGACTTTTTGCCGAAGCGCAAAAGGAAGGATAATGGTTTTAGTAGTCTATTTTTTATGCATGTATTTACATATGTTCCTCCGTATCGCCTAAACTATTCATCCGATTTTGATGAATAAGACGTCAATCGATTCGTTAGTATGACCCGGGTAACATATGCTACATTTTAACCGACTTCAACAATAGGAGGTGTCGATTTTACCTTGTAAACCCCGAATTTAATTAGAGCATGATTTTTCGGTAGTCGGGTTTTTAGTTGTTGCACACAAATTCTTGTTTATTGGTCCTTGTTGGTGGCTCAGTCTAGACAAGGCTTAATCTTTAAACTCACCTAGGCCCTGTCATCGCTTCTCATCAGGCCAGTTGCGGCCCAACGCAAGCCTATTCTTGTACAGAGTAAACAACAGGATACGCAGGATTCGATACACCGTTTGTGGAATAACTGGTCTTATAAGGCCTTACAGGTCTCTAAATTGGCTTAATCGGATACGGTCGACTTACTACTAATATATGCAAAAGTTTGGATGGATGAATGTTTGCCTGAACGGTTGAACGAATCTAGTAAAAATTTTTTCATACAAAAACATCAAAATTTCCACGCGAACGAAGTCGCGGTCAACAGGTAGTCTTACTACTATTATAAATGCGAAAGTTTGTGATGGTGGATGGATGTTTGTTACCCTTCGCAAAAAACTACTGAACGGATTTGGATGAAATTTGGCACACATAGAGTTTATTGCCTGGATTAACAAACAGGTTAATTTTTATCCCGGTAGCACGATCCCGTGGGATAATTACCGAAATCCACGCGGGCGAAGCCGCGAGCATAAGCTAGTATATAAATGTGCATAAAATGTCGTTATTTTTTTTTTTGCACGAACAGACAGGTTTTAAAAATGGAACATCGCGAAAGCTTCTACCGTTTAAAAAACTGGTTGTAAGCCATGCATAAAAATAAATGTGTTTTGTTTTTATTATTTTGAATTGAATTGAGAATTTTATAGCAATATGATAAAATGATGACGCACTGTTTTTTTCTGGCCGGTAACATTTTTATGTAGTCGGGTAAGAATTAAATAACTTGGGGCAAAAGCTATATGCTTACAAAAAAAGTAGTTTAGGCATTTGAAGACCGGGAGCATTCGCCTGTAATGCAACACTTCAGATTCAAGCATTACATTAGTGAGTGAGGAGAGCATTACAGTGCGCAACTTGTAACGATACAATTTGTAACACTCACTTGTTTCTGTATAAAATCGAATCTTGGATTGTTACATTACAGGCGAATGCTCTTGTTACCTCTACACATTAAACTTGGTTTTATTCTGTAGCTAAACGTTTAGTCAAACCTTGATAAGGTGGAAGCTCCGAGGTGGCCCGCGAAATTCATTTTTTTTTTACTTTTTTGCGATTTGCATGTCAGTGTCAGGTTGATGTTAATGAAAATATGATTCGCGTCCGTAGTCCGTAGTTACGAATTATAATCCTTAAAATTATCAATACAGCTCTCTAAGTTCATTTAACCCCATTGAATGACTTTTTCATGAAATAGTTATTATTAATTTCGCGGGCTACTCTGGCACTTTCACCATAAGTCTTCAGAAGTATCTTAAGATACCTATGCCTACGAAATTATAATTCATGTAATGTTATGAAGTATAGATTTCCACAAGACATTTCGCTTTCCTTCCTTAAAATCGAAAAAAATGTGAGATGTGTTTTCCGATCATTTACTTACATAATCGTTAACTACTTATTAATATGTACCTAATATAAATAATAATAATCTATCTAGTAACCAGGTAAACGCCAAGGAAAAGCCAGGTTATTAAATAAACCAGTTGCAGAAACCGTTTTTAAGTTATGTGCAAATGTCTTGGAATAAGATGAAAAATTGCGATGTAGTTTATGAAATATAATGCTGACTTAAAGGAAGACTGATTATCGTGTCAGGCTGAGCCACCAGGGTGCCGATTGGGGCCATTATTACTAAACATACTGTATCTGTCTGTCACAGGGATCTATCTCAGTAACTTTAGGAATTGGAGAGACGATATTTTTGTTGTAATTATACGTTTCTTATGTTTCTAGGTCCTTTCTGATTTTAGTGTTTACTAACTATTGCCCGTGACCTTAGTCGGCGTGAAATAATTATAAAAATATAACTTCACTTTTTGAATCGGATTTCGACTTTTTTGATGCGTTTTCTAAAATAAAAGTAGCCTAAGTTACTCCTTATAAAATCGGTTACCTGCCCGTCTTAATCGGTACAGCCGTTTCGGAAATTAGCCGGAACAAACACAGACAGACAAAAAATTAAAAAAAGTTTTATTATAAGTACCGTACCAATATATTTTCAAATGCATTCAGTAAAAAGCTGTTGTTTTTGTCACTTCAAGTTTATTTACATGTTTGTGTAGATGTTATTTGACCATGTCTGGTCCTATCTCCGATAGTTACTATAAGTTCAAGGTTCTAGTAAATACACCGTCATTATGGCCTCTACGAAGGACTGCTTACAATTGTCTCGTCACTGTCTGTCCATCACAAAGGTAAAACTACTCGGTTGTTTTCCCACACTGTGTGTGGTGGGTAATCTATCTAAACACCAGACCCGAAAACACCTTAGAAGCCGATTCCTGCCGGTTTCCCTTCGGGAACAAGGAGTGCTACGTAGTGTCTACGGTAACCAAATAGTATATAATATACACAGGAACAGCCCACGATAGGAAAAAAGTGGAGTGAGATGGAGTACTCGTTGAGAGGTCCTTAGTTATAATTATGTAAAAAAATAATTAAAAAAAAACTATGATATTATTGCTAAGGAATTAAAGAGGCTTAAATAAATAAAATAAAAATACACAGGAACACTTAATGCATTTTGTACTTAGCGGGGCCATCCCAGAGGTGCTAGATAAAGAGACATATCTATCAGCGAACACGATGATTGCAAAAAAAAAACCTTATTGGATGGTTGATACACCTCTGCCTAACCATTCGGGGATTACAGGTGTGATAGTATGTATTGGATTGTCATAAGAGTTTAAAGTCGAAGAAATAAGAAACGATTTGAAAACGATTGTTATTTGTTTTAGCTCTCAGCAGCTATTGTTTGTTTCTCACTTTCATTTGTTTTATATTTTTCACTACAACTACAATTTTGCGTTTACTGATGACCACTTCATTTATAACCCAGCAGTACTTGTCTCCTTATTCAGTAACTAACTGATTATCAACCGGTTGCTATGAAGTCTCGCTTTATTTAGCTGGCTCGCGACGAAATATTATGCGGGCACGCACGAGTTATAAATTGATACAAGCTTGGTTGGAGAATGTGAAGGCACCCTTTTGGAATTATTCGAGTGTGCCTTGATTGGTATCAGGTTATGAGCGTACAGGATGTTGTTAGCATAATATTTTGTTACGAGAAGTGTTGCGTCTTGTGTCATTTTTATCGTTGCAACTTGTTCATTCTTCTTTCTTTATCGTGTGGGTAGTGCCTGGTGTCAGAGTTTTTATGCCGCCCATGGGCCTCTGACTTGGCTTTACATGCCGTCGAGAAATATCTCTCAGGCATGCTGGTTTCATCACGATGTTTTCCTTCACCGAAGCAAGTGATAATTATACATTAAGCACGTGAACCCGAAAAATCAACGGTGCGTGACTTGGGTTCAAACTCGAGACCTATAAACGTAGCATTCATCGAATGTAAAGTTTTTTTTAAAGGCCATCATAATCATTCACAGCCCGACTTCAGTCACTGCTGGCTATGAGACCTATTGCTTCTCTTTAATTGTGCCGAGCTCGATGTTCCTGTGACAGCTTCATCCAGGATATAACTGCGATGGTAACAATGTCGTCTGAAGATCTCGCCGCCAGTGAAGTCCAAAAGAAGGTTAATTCAGACATATCATCATCATCATCATTTCAGCCGAAAGACGTCCACTGCTGGACATAGGCCTCCCCCAAGTGTTGCCACATTGACCAGTCCCGTGCGACTCGCATCCGGCGGATCCCTGCAACCTACATCAGGTCATCGGTCCACCTAGTGGGAGGCTTTCCAACGCAACGTCTTCCTGTTCGCGGTCGCCACTATAGAACTTTTCGGCCCCATCGGCTATTCGTTCTGCTAGCAATGTGCCCTGCCCACTGCCAGTTAATTTTGGCTATTCTTCGGGCTACGTCGGTAATCTTGGTTCTCTTACGGATGTCCTCATTTCTGATTTGATCAAGCAAGGAAACTCCGAGCATAGCCCTCTCCATTGCCCTTTGGGTGACTTTAAGCCTTCTGATGAGGCCCATTGTGAGCGACCACGTCTTTTTCCGGTATGTATGCGTGTATTCAGAGATATACCTACATTCAAATCTATGGGGTACCTCCTTTATTCGCGATCTTAGTCACTGCACAACCGTTTTCAGCTGTAGCGTCCTACTTGCGGTAACTTAAGCAAATTGTAAAATACAATCATAACATATTTGGAGCATGAATTAAAAGCAGATAAATTCAGAGTTTGCTAGGCTTTCAAATACCGAGAATTGTTGTGTCAGATTATTCTACATTTCCTTTCCGTGCTAAGATTTACTCAGGCAAGTTTACAAATCAACAACCAAACGGTTTACAACAGCCATGTTGTCACAAAAAGAGGTTTCAATATAAGTACAGCCTGTGTTTCCGTCGCGTGCCATAGCTCATTACACTTGACGGTAAATATATCTGCACGAGTGAGAGCACTTCTTGGAACCCAGGGACTGGATCTGACGTCAGTTGGGAACCGGCTTGAATGGGTTGTTGGGAAATTTTATACATATATTATATATATTATAATTTTAGTACGAGTCATCTTTTTGGGTTAACTGTAGCAATTTTATGTGAACCCACGTATGTAATATTCTTTTCGAATCTAGCACAGTTGTATTTACTAGTTTTAAAGTAAATCAACGCTTACCCACGTAATTCAAATTTTCTTACGTTTTTTGCAATTTGCAGGGCAGTGTTAGGTTGAATGTTGATAAAAAATGAGTCGCGCTAGTAACACGTATGTAGTTACAGAATTATAATCATTAAAATCATCAATACAACCCTCGAAGTTCATTTAACCCCATTCAATAACTATTTCAAGAAAAAGTCATTCAGTAAGGTTAAATAAACTTAGAGGGTTGTATACAGAGTATACGTGTTACTAGCGCGACTCATTTTTCATCAACATGCAACCTGACACTAAACTGTAAATTTCAAAAAACGAAAGAAAATTTGAATTTCGCGGGCTGCCCTGTCGCTTCCACGTTAATCATTGTTCGACACCGTTTAATAGCATACTATTTACAACATTGCAGCAAATCTCTTAAGTTCACAGCTATGGGGTCCGTATGACAAGGGCCACCACGGATCTACGAGTATATGCAACGTTTTATAATTTCTTGGAGAGTATTCTTCCCACGATTTTCATATTGTATGGTTAAATCAAGCTTACATAATGCGAGTTCCAAAGTCGGGCGCGGTAAGTCAAGGGGCTTTCATAAGTTGTAAGAGATTCAACAAATCTGCAGTTAGTCTTCATGACAAGGGTTTTGCGTCATTTAAATATAATTTTCCCTCTATCATAACATTGTTTGTGAACGTATCTTTCATAATTATTGTGAAAGATGCATTGTCGTCAGCTGACGTAGACGGGGAAGTTTTTGTGGTTTCTCTTATTTCTTGGGATGCAATTAAATCCTCGCAAATGTCTTGTGGTTACAGGTGACTACTTACATCTTCTTAATATGACGTAAGTGGTGTGTCAGTTAGTGTTTGGAGTTGATGGCGAAGCCCGAGTTATTTTGCAAAGTTAGGAATAGGGCAGAATTGAATGGGTATGTAAAAAATAATAGCACTGTCATTCTGATCGCTTAGAAGATTTATCAGTGATCAATCAATTTACTGAGTCTATCTTAGTCCGTTGCTGGTCTTGTAATTCCCGAGTTTCGACTGAATTTCGGTACGGCAGCCAATCTCCACTGAGACTAGCCAAGGTCGCAGAAGATCTTACAGTACACTAGTGTGTGCGTAAACACAGGCGCAATCTCTCACAGTCCGATGAGATGGCAACCTGACACGACCAGGGACAGGTCAGGCGCGAGACCTACTGCTTTACATGTCCTCCCTTCGACGCACAGAGGGCCGAAGGGTTTTGTGAATAAGATTGTTTGCCATCGAGCATGCTAAGCAAAGCTTAACCTCTCAAATCTATCCATTCGCACGGCGGTTGCTACTTAGCTGTAGTTCTAATTCACTCCTTCACAGTTTACAGTTCTATATTCTCAGTTGTGGTAATTAAAGATCCTTTATCAACCAAGAACTGCTTACCTATACTCTTCCAGGTCGCTTTCTTCATACTCCTGGAGTGTTCCTCCTCTCTCTCCAGCTGCTGTATAGCTTCTTCCAGGTCTTTGTCGTCGATGGTAGTGTTCCTGAGCCAGGCTAGTGCTGCACGAGCTTCCTGTAAGAACATCAAAATTTTTCGTTATAACAAGCTTTTTATCACAGCTTCTGCCACGTGTTGGTCGAAAATTATCCCACAGGAGCTTAATAGCGGATTAAATAGTATATTTTGTCCTATCCCAAGTCATGGTCAGTCTGTGATCCTTTAATCAAACTCCGTTCTACTTATAAGTGTTAGAAGGTAACACACAGGCAGATAGACAGATTTTCCGTCGCGAATTCTAATATTAGCATAGATATTGAATTTTTTTTTTCTTTGAAGAGAGAAAAAAAAAATTCAATATCTATGCTGTCTAGTAGTCGCGAGCACGACTGCTGAGCATGAGGTCCTGGGTTTGATTCCCGGGTCGGACAAAGTGTTATTGGGTTTTTCCATCAGGAATTTCTCAGTAGCAGTCACGAAGTCTAGATTTGCGCCCGGTTGATGGCAATGGTTATGTTCTTTACTAACACTGTTTTAAGCTTAACGATATCGGCCACGGGAGCTCACAATAATTGAAAATCAAGAAAGATATCCCGTAAGTGACAGTGTAAGGTTATTTCTTTACTGTTGCAGATGTATGGAAGAAAAAGACATGCCGCACCAAACCCAGATAAATTGAAATAAGGACAGGGGTAAGATAATGTTGTAGATGGTGTACCTATATGTCGTAAGAATGGTTTATGGACAATTATGTTATAAGGCTGCGGTTCCACTGAGGCGAGCGGAGCAGAGCGGAGACGAGCTGTGCCGCGATTCACCAATCACATGGCTTGAAATCGACTCGGAATCTCTTTTCAAGCCATGTGATTGGTGAATCGCGGCACAGCTCGTCTCCGCTCTGCTCCGCTCGCCTCAGTGGAACCGCAGCCTAAAGAAGATACACCACGTTCATACTGAGCGGCGTTCAAATATCCTTGCATTGTTACGACTGCGATAGATGATACGGAACGTACGATACAGAAAGAGATTTAGCTATTGCGCTTGAAGTACTTAAATTACGACAATTGTCTGAATTTATCTGCAATAATTTGCGCGTGCTAGTGCGATGTCTACCTCTTTGTTATAATATAATTGTTTATGGATAAGAGGAAACAAAGTAATATTTGAAAGGATTTGAAGTATTTTCTTTTATTTCATAGATTGCTCAACGGTTTTCATGGCCTATAAAAGATGAAAAAATAAATTGAAATAAACTATATACAGTAAGTAAATGACTTTAAAGAACAAATTATTTTTATGGTAAAACGAAGATACTAAATATTGTTATACGAGTAATTGCTAGGTAGATGTATTTTTAATTTTTTTTTAATACACAATAGCGGTTTATAAATCGCTACCTATTGACCGCCTCGGACGTCTATGTACGTCAAATCAAAAAAGGTAAAAAAAGTGTTATTTTTGACGTGCCATGCAGTCCGAGGCGTCGAGTTTGACGTCCATAGACGTCCGTGGCGGTCATTAGGTTAAAAGGAGGTAAAATCTAACGTTATAGGTTTAGTTTAGGTACCTATACAATATCAGTTTCATCTCTATGGGAATCCACACGTGTACAACCTACACTATTTGTTATTCAAGTTTTTATACATATTCACATAACATAACATCAGGCCTGTATTTTCCCGCGGGGTTAGGTAGAGGTGTATAGTACCTATATTCATATTTCGTCACTTATTGTTAAGTTGAAAGTCAATAGAGGCGGCCTTCTTGCTGATCAAAATAAATGCGACGTCGTCGGCTTGCGACGACTAGACTAATGGGGCATCTATAATATCTATAATACAAAAATAAATCCCTGAATTTGTTGCTAAGCGCAAATCTCGAGAGCAACTGAATCGATTTCGCTAATTTTTTTTTAATAATATTCCTTGAAGTACGAGGATGGTTCTTTCGGAAAGAAAAATATTAAAAATTGCCTAAAAATAAATAAATAAAGCATCGACTGTTAGGCGGTACGAAGTTCGCTGGGTCAGCTAGTTTCCAATAAATTTACAAAAAAAAAAATACCCTTACCTTGATCTTCCCCTGTTTAACCAAAAACACAGGCGTCTCCGGCATAGCAATGAAAGCGACCAGAAAGATGGCCGGCACAGCAGTACAGAGCCATAGCACCGCGTCGAAGGAGAGCAGGTCGCCTGCCACATAGACGACTAGGTAGCCTAGGTTCTGCGACAGGATGAACAGCGAGCCTAGAGCGCCGCGGATGTTGTCTGAGGCGATCTGTGGAGAGGATAGGGCTTTAGTGATGATTTGTGTTGAGGTTTCTTGTTCGGGCTGTTGTGAAACTATTAAATTTTATATAACATAACAGCACGTCTGTAATCCCCTAAGGGATTAGCAGAGGAATGTGTACACTTTTCACCAGTTATGTTTAAAGGATTATTTCCACCAAACAGGTCGCATCGCATCGGATTTTACGATCTTTTTTTTTTTGTTTAACGATAATAAATCGTGTATCGTGTGTGTTGTGTGTATCGTGTGTGTGTTTAACTGTACGTCTGAACCGCAAAAAAAATGTAACACATTGCTGTCTATACAAGCTCACGCATTAGAGACTTTTTCAGTGACTGATTTTAAAAACGTAACTTGCTACATTTCGGATCGCGGTTTGTAAGCGCGCGATTTTTATGTGTCTCATAGTAATAGTAGAATAGTGAAGTAGTAGTAGTGTGTAGTAGTAGAGTAGTGTAGTGTGTGTTAGTGTGTAGTATGGTAGTGTAGTGTAGTGTAGTGAATGTGTGTAGTGTGGCGCACGCACAGCGGTTAACCGCATTCGGTTTTTTATTGCATATTAATTTATCAAAAGTACCACTCGACATTCTGTAGCAATTAAAAAACTTATCGGGATGTTGTACATTTTGCAAAAGTATCCTTTCAGATGTCTTTGATCTGTTAGTAGATGTACAACCCAGTACTTATGGCGACAGCGTTGTTTATGTTTTCTATTTCTTAATTTGAAAAACAAAGCCACACACGCTACTCGCCAGGAATCCATGGTGGTACTGAAATAAAATTAAGAAAAACGCCAGCCGCAGTGCGTGGTTATATGAGGTTTTGCGCAGTGCATGCTAAGCCTAGTGTTAGTAACGTAATCATGTGAGCAGATGGCTACACCGCAGCTAAACCTATAAAGGGTGTAAATAGACCCTTAACGTAGCCGAAAGGCACTTGTTCTCTCCGTCTTTGGGATATTTTTTTTTGTTCTAGACCATATCTGGGAACCTTCTAGTTACGGAGATATTGGGGGTCAAAGTTCCAACTTTTCCCACAAGTTTTTTTTTAAATACATGTTTTTAATCTAACACTTTTAATTTACACACCTCCACGACCCCCGTACTATTCAATCCATCCATCAGCACAATGCTTTGAGTGCTTTCCATCGAGTCCTACCGAAAAACTATATTTTTCACCGAAAAAAAAAGGCGATTTCCAGCAATAATTTTTGTGTCAAGTTACTTAGTTTTATGTACAGAATGAAACTAAGTAACTTGCATACACCCTGTATTTCACCTATTTTTGTGTCAGTACTTCTACCATTGACGCGGGATAAATTTTCCTCAGACGTCACACCAAGGAAATAATATAATTTAAACAAAGTAGGTATTCCTCACAAACACACCCACTACGTACCCACTACAAAACGATGACTTTTACCTTTCTTCTGATATCATGAGAAAAACCCGTTTACCAAGATTTTAATTTACGTACGACTGTAATGACGTACTTATATTAGGTACTAAAACTGTTGGGAATGAATGTATGTACTGCTAACAGGCTAAAACTTAATAAAACTGATTAATTTCAGGTTATTTCTAAATAGTTATTTCTAAACGTAGGTAATATATCTCCATTGTTTTTCACTAATACATTAAACTATTACAGCTACCTACTGTTTTTTAATTCTATCGCATGTATGGGAAATTTGCCGGTCATCGGTGTCTCATCGAAAAACAGACGTACGTACTATAGACCGACCGCTTTAATGGGTCCTCGCGAAGGTATCAATTTAAATGGAATATTCTGAAGGTTGATCACGTATTGGTTCAATTAGTATTGTAATAACTACGTGGATTATGATTATTTTAAAGCAAATAACCTGTGGGATATTGTTAGGACTTTGTGGACGCTTAATGTGCCTTTGATGGGGCAAGGCGGAGGTCTCATTAAAACAGTCGGTCTATAGTTAAGTACCTATCTATTAACGACGATAACGGACAACCCCAGATATTTCTTTCGTCGAGTCAAAAAATATCTCGCTATAGTAGGCTCACTAACTCTTTACGAGCCGATAGAGAAAAAATAAACAGTTTATCTGTATGTAACCGTATGTTTTGCCCGACTACGGCGAAGTCAAGAAGGGTTATAATTTTAGCAGTCTATTTATGTATGTATGTTTGTATTTACGTATGTTCCTCCGTAGCGCCTAAACTATTCATCCGATTTTGATGAGTAAGTTGTCAATCGATTCGTTATTGTAGCCCAAGTAACAGGCTACATACACATATATAACCGACTTCAACAATAGCAGGAGTCGACTTTACCTTGTAAACCCCGAATTTAATTAGAGCATGATTTCAGCAGTCGGGTTTTTTAGTTGTAGTATTCACACAAATTCCTGTTTGTTGTTTAACTTTATTCCGTGTTTAAAAAACGAGAGGTTTTTAGTAATGTTCTGGAAAATCATTTTTTAGCTAGGTATCCATGAAAACATGCAGTAGTTAAATCATTGGCAATCAGAGGCAACGGAGTCCGCTTTTGAGAGCCATACGCATTTTTTGCATATTAACCCCTACTAATATACACATATGTTTATCTCAGGGTAATGCGTACTACTTACCTCCTTCAAATATAACGGTATGACGACATAGCAGCCCGCGCAGGCCAGCCCGGCCACCGCTCGCGACGCGATCAGGGCCCACGGCGCCAGAGAGAACAGGGTTATGGTCCAGCTTATCTGTGGAGTAAGGGATAATTAGTGATGCTGTCGAAATTGTAACAGTTACAAATGTATTAACAACCGAATGCATAACATCACGCCAGTAAACTCCGAGGGGTAAGGCAGAGGTTTACCAAATAGTACACCCACATTTCGCTAGTTATGGTTAAGTTCCATGTAATGGTGGGCGAGCCTATTGCCATCAACCGGGCGCAAATCTAGAGTCCGAAACCCAATAACACTTTGCCCGACCTGGGAGTCGAACAAAATACCTCATGCTTAGCAGTCTCGTTTGCGACATCTAGACCAACGTGGCAGTTAATTAAATAAAAAATAAGAAAACTAGATTTAAATTCACACATCGCGAAAATAGAATCGTACAAGCTAGGTCTGTTTAATGAGTAAACAATAATGACAAATATGGGATCTATGATTTTGGAATTTATTCGATACTCCAGAAGCCAGCCTTGAAATTAATTCAATTGGTATTAATCCTGGTTGGTTAAGTGGTGTCAAGCGCGACTGCTTAGCACGAGGTCATCATCATCTGCCTAGCTTTTTCCCAACTATATTGGGGTCGGCTTCCAGTCTAACCGGATGCAGCTGAATACCAGTATTTTTACATGGAGCGACAAGACTTTTTTGCTTAGCACGAGGTCATGAGTTGGATTCCCAGGTCGGGCAAAGTGTTTTGGGAGTTTTTTAGCAGAAGCCTTTCATGTTGATATGGCTCATGATCAGCAGTGGACGTTTGCAATCTCTATTCAACAATGCTAAATTATGAATATCTCGTAGGAGTGTAGGAGCTCGTCAAAAACATCATCGGGTACCTTAACTATGATTACACAATAGGTACGCCTGTAAGTACTTTTGTTAATTGATTGCATATAACAGCTGATCAAAGTGATCTAACCCAAAACAACAGATCAGTTCCAATAAGCGCCAATTGATACAGCTGCTAGTAAACAATAGTTTTATGCTGCTCTGTAACGATACGAACTGGTAACTGCTAGTAAATATGTTTTCTACCACATGTGGTTACAACCGCTTTATCTGTTTGCTTTGTTTGTGGCCAATGGCGCTTGATAAATACAATAATGTTAACTGCCAAAATTACTCTCTGTTCGGTAGACTTCATCATCTGTCTAGCCTTTTCCCAACTTTATTGGGTCGGCATCCAGTCTAAACGTTTTTTTTTTTAAATTTATTTTATTCAATTCAAGTGATGTGAATACATTACATAATTAAATAACTATCTTAGATGAGATTATATTAACAAAAATTCGACAAGACATATGTGCAATGCAGCTGAATACTCTGGTATTTTACATGGAACGACTGCCTATCTGACCTCCACAACCCAGTTAGTACTGGGATAATACGACTGTTCGGTAGAAGCTTATCGAAATTTTATCACGACGACGTTTACCTACAGCAAATTGGCAATATCACACCAATTTATTTATAACTTTGTGCGTCTCTACCAATTTCTCCTGTATCGTGGGTGCGTTTACAAGCATTTAAACCCACATACACAAACAACTGAACCCGGAACAACTACCTGAAGGCCATACAAATATTTGTTCCGTGCGGGAATCGAACCCGCCACACTCATTGCAGCAGTCAATCGCTCAGCCACTTCAACCATGCCGTTAATTTCATCCAGGTTTCCTCAAATATTACTGTTGAACTTGAGTAGGTATTATACCCATAATATAAATAATTAAATATACTTCTAGAAACTTACTACAAGCATCAACGCAGTCAATAGCGTAGTTAACTTCCTGCCCCACCGATCAGCGAGGTCTCCAACCATGAAGCCGCAGAATATGGGGGGCAAGAAGGTGATAGCTGCCATCCAGGAGATGGTTTCGTCGCTGATTGGCTCCGGGGCTGGCCCGTCCGCCGACTGGAGGATGGGGGTCATCGGAGACTGCCAGCCCATCAGCATTCCGAAGTTTAGGGCTGGGATTGTGACTGGAACAAAGGAGAAAGAGTTTTAGAATTTTTGAAATTGCAATGGAGACATGGAAGTCTTGTCCTATATTAATTTTACCACTTAACAACCCAATTGTGAATCGCACCCACGTACACAACCCGACCGCGCGGAAGAGTGGCGCGGCGAAGCGGATTGCGTCCGCGCGGGGCGGTGTACGTGTGTTGTGTACACAGCAATGGATTATAAATACAAGCCAATGCGACGTGAGATCTGTTTCACCGCTCGACAGCGCGGACGCACGGTGCCGTGTGAAAACGGCCTCAAGATAACTGTGATTTTGACAGTGAGGCAAGTACAGAAATACAATAACTTTGAAAGGACTGTTATTTATGTATCTTAAGGCCGTAACAGCCACACACGGTACACATTCCGTTCAAACGGATCTGATATAAGATCTGCCGTTGTATGAGTTAAGTGCGTGTGAACTTACATAATCTTTTATGACGAATATGGGGGTTGAGTAAAAGTAGATAGGGCAAACACAAAGAAGAAGATAGCATTCTAAGTTAACCTGTATTCCTAACCCTGGAAAGTATGTTTTTAAATGATCGATTGGCAAACCGCTCCGATTCGTAATCCGTCGTCGTCGGGAAATCGTACTTATATCTATCTTTTTTGTGGCATTATGAAGTTATACATGGTGGAAGGGACATCGAAGCACAAACGGTTACCACGTGTTCAGTACATCATTCTGAACGACTCCACATATAAATTTTTAACCGGTAATAAAATTAAAAAAAAAAATCTGCTGATCCCTACAAAAGTGCAATAACTATACGGTCAAAATGTATGGAACAGCTGATTCTTTTTAAAAAATACCGGTGAAAAATTTTAGTAGACGATACGATAAAGAAACGTTGGATGGACTGTGAGGTGTCTGATGAGATGACGAGTAATAGAGAAGTATGGAAAAAGAAAACATGCTGCGCCGACCTCAAATAAATTGGCATAAAAACGATGATAAGATATTCTGAATCGAAATCGAATCGGAGCGTTTATGAATACGGGGAATGGTGGTAACAGCTTGGACACAGAATTGCACATGAGTTACCAGACTTAAAATCCTTAGAAATATGTAATTATGTATTTAAATAACTTGCCATTGACGCACGTGCCACTACCTATCAACATAATTGTAATTGCTTAGCACTTATTAAAAGAACTGATATAGATACAGTACCGGTATTACATAAATCATGCTGAATCATTTAGATAGATTTATAGAACATTTATAATTATTTTATCCTGATGATAATGACTCCACAGCAGCCTTATTGTAATAATTGCTTGCTGACAACTTCATTCGCACGTAGATAAACAGATTCATTCATTGCAAACGCAAAGGGGTTCTGGGGGAATCTTATGTTATATAGACATTTAAAAAGTGCTGTTTATCAGATTTTTTGCCTGAATCGTTCACAGCATGCTCATGGTATGGTAAGGTGTAGTGGGCAGAATCTTTAAGTTTTTTAAAGTTACTGTGATAATTATGCCTACCATTTTAATTCTATTGCCCGCCATCATTCTTTCGAAAGTGTTTATTTTTAATTATTTAAAAAAAAATTAAAGATGATCGATGTTTTTTTCCAGAAATCTTATTTCCTTCTAGGCTTAATGGCAAGGTATACTCTACCAATCATCATCTGACTAGCTTTTTCCCACCTATGTTAAGGTCGGCTTCCAGTCTAACCGGATGCAGCTGAATACCAGTATTTTACATGGAACGACTGCCTATCTGACCTTCACAACCCAGTTAGTACTGGGTAATACGATACCCTACGTAAGACTGTTTGTCAGACTTTCGGGCCACTGACTACCTGTAACGACTGTCAAAGATCTACAGATGACAGCCGGGACCAACAGCTTCACGTCTTTCCGAGGTACAGAGGAAACTCGGTAAGTAATGGGCGGTCACCCATTCAAGGACCATCCTAGGCAAGCGCGACTAAACCTTTAGATCGACCTGAGCGGCTGTAATTATTTAGCCACGAGCTCCTCCTTGGTATACTCTACCAATCAATTTTTAATAAATGTGATCTTGATGAAGCATTTATTAAAGGTACACTAGGCACCTTAAGTTTGTCACAGTTCACATTACTAAACAACTTAACTATAACATCTGTCTCCTTGCAGGAATACGTGTGTGAAAACAGTATGTGAAAACAGTCATGTTTACGTAGAAAGTAGCGTAAGGTGCCTCGTGCTTAGCACTGTTAGCATTAGCGGATGTATCAACAAACTATTAATCAATCTTACGTAATCATTTCGTAATCAGTGTTCGATAAATTATTTTGTAATTGGCGTTTTTAGATAAATGTAGAGGAATGGGTTGAAAACGAAATTGTCATATCCTCCAATATCTCCTTATCTAGAAGGTTCTCAGGACAAAAAATGATCGCAATTACGGGGATAAGTACCTTTCGGCTTCGTTTAACATCTTTTTACACCCGTTCTAGTTAGCGCAACAACCACCAATTCATCTGTCGAGCAATCTTTAAAATCAGGCACGATGTAAAAGTTTCACACATAGTCAAGTGCATTTGCCTATGAATATTCATGAATTTGAAAGCATGCATTCTACTGGTACTAGTTAATAAAGTGTTCAAGCATTCGAGTACATCTATTTAAGTCCGTGTAATCATTAGTAGTCCATAAGTAGAATATATTATGTATATGATAATACTGTTACTATCTAATTAGTAATCGATTAAGGAATACTAGAGATATTGTATTAACGACAGCTACCTGAGGAGCTCGTGGCTAAATAATAACAGCTGCTTGGGTCGATCTTTAGGTTAAGCCGTGCTTACCTCCGTTGGTCTGTGGATGGGTAACCACCCATTATATACCGAGTTTCCTCCGTGCCTCGAAGAGAACGTGAAGCCCGTTGGTCCCGGGTGTCATTTGTAGATCTTTGACAGTCGTTAGGTAGTCAGTGGCCCAAAAAAATAAGTCTGACGACCACTCTTACCAAGGGGTATCGTATTACCCAGTACTAACTGGGTTGTGGAGGTCAGATAGGCAGTCGCTCCATGTCAAATACTGGTATTCAGCTGCATCCGGTTAGATTGGAAGCCGACCCCAACATTGTTGAGAAAAAGCAGGCAGAAGATGAACGACAGCTATCTAGACGTTTTCGCCCTCGCAAAATAAGAGAATATAGTCTCCTTTTGACTATTTGGTATATTAATAAACTAGCGACCCGCCCGGGTGCAATGTAGATACTAATTTGGGACAGTGTGGAGTGATAAACCTTCCTCTTGAATCACTCTATCTACTGCAGAAAACTGCATTAAAATCTGTTACGCAGTTTAAAAGATCTAAGCGTACAGACAGCGGGAGTGACATTGTTTTATACTATGTAAAGATGTGTTCACCAACATGCCTACTAAACATAGTTATTTGATTTACTCCTTTAAGTATATTTGATTAAGGACCCGATTAGCATGATTGTTTACGGTACGGTAGTTGCGACGGGTAAAAACAAACGCAGTGTGATGTCACGTGAATACAAAATTATGCAGGAAAATATTGTACTAAACGCCTTGTGAATGGGGCCTTACTCGCTTTGCCTTTTAGCTAGTTTTTTTTAATTGTTTTTTTAAAAGTCAAAGCTTGGCGGCACGGCCGGCGCAGTGTCTGAGCGATTGGCTGCTGTGCTGCGTGTCACGGGTTCGATCCCCACACGGAACAAATACAGGGTGTAAACAGACCCTTCACATAGCCGTCAACCAAGCATTCTGTACATCAAACTAAGTAACTTTACGCAAAAATTGTTGCTGAGAATCGACTTTTTTTGTTTGGGGTGAAAAATCACGTTTTAAGCTAGGACTATGGAAAGCACTCAAAACATTGTGCTGATGGATGAATTGAATAGTACGGGGGTCGTGGAGGTGTGTAAAGTAGAAATCTTACATTAAAAACATGCATTTAAAAGAAAAATATGAAAAAGTTGGAACTTTGACGCCCAATATCTCCATAACTAGAAGGTTCCCAGGTATAGTCTAGAACAAAAAAACGATCACAAAGACGGGGAGAACAAATGCCTTCCGGATGTGTTAAGGGTCTATTTACACCCTTTATTTGTATGACCTACATGTAGTTGTTCCAGGTCTGACTGTTTGTGTATGCGAGTTTAAATGTTTGTAAACGGAGAACGGACCTATAATACAGGAGAAACAAAGTTTTTCTTCAAAAAAAAAAACTATAGGGGAATATACACTACGAGATGTACCGCGTGAGAAAGTTGAGTCTTAAGCCAATAATTAAGCCAGCAGGTGCATTGTGAATTCCGAACAGCTAATGCTTTACCAGCTAAGCTGTTAGTATAAGCTAACTATGTCATTCGCTAAACTTATAAATATTACTGCTACTTTCAATAATAATGAGTGTAGCTTGCAATGTCGTGCACCTGGTAGTTGCGACAGGTATCTCAAAATGTATGTACGAATATTTTTGCGACTGAATGTAATCAGACTAGGAGACAGAGTCTTGAACATCGAATCTGTCGAAGAAGAAACTTTTGAAAATAAATGAATAGGTGTGTTGGTGGGTGGTGTGGTGTGTTAGGTGTGATTAATGTCCGTGATATGACGATACAAAGTAGCCATATTAATTTTTGTATGAGGAGTTGTGTACATTACATACTAAATCCAAAGTTCGTTCATCCAAAGTTCGTTCAAACATTGACAGTTGTCAATGTTTTAAACACGGAGGAGGAAACTCGAATTAAAGATTCAAATTTGAAATTTTTGTATCGGGTGCAGTGAGCAAACACTCTCAAGGCTAAGTACATTTTAATACATAATTATTGCCTTTTCTGTAACACTGATCAAGTAACTGACTACATCGTTGGTCTAGTGCTCGCAATCGCGAGCTGAGCATGAGGTCCTAGGTTCGATTCCCGGGTCGGGCAAATTGTTATTGGGTTTTTCCGTCAGGAATTTCTCAGTAGCAGCTACGGAGTCTGGATTTGTGCTCGGTTGATGGCAATAGGCCCGCCCCCTATTACATGGGACTTAAACATAACTGGCGGAATGTGTGTGTACTATTAGGTACACCTCTGCCTAACCCTTCGGGGATTACAGGCGTGATGTTATGTTATGTCATCAAGTAACTGATCGGTAATAAAATCCCATGCATACTTTTGTGAGAATGATAGATTGACGAAATACCTATAGCTACTAAACTGAAGTACACAAGACAATAGGCTTTCAAGAAACCTTGTAACAGTTTCATATTCTAAACTAGTCCCAAACCAGCTAAACAAACACTCGTTACCGATTAAAGAAGGAATAAATTACATTCCATATCAGAAAATACAATAGGAAACAGTGGGCATTGATAAAAAGCTAATAAAATTTAACGACGACTATGTTTCGGGCTGACTGACGAGTATCGTATTGTTTGTGGACAGATTTGAATAATTCTTTATTGTCTTTGATTTGAAATGTACTTTGACTGGGCCAATAAAGGGTGTAAACAGACCCTTAACATAGCCGAAAGGCACCTGTTCTCACCGTCTTTGCGATCATTTTTTTGTTCTACACCATACCTGGGAATCTTCTAGTTAGGAAGATATTGGGGGTCAAAGTACCAATTTTTTCACAAGTTTTTTTTAAAATACATGTTTTTAATGTAAGATTTTTACTTTACACACCTCCACGACCCCCGTACTCGTCAATCGATCCATCAGCACAATGCTTTGAGTGCTTTCCATCGAGTCCTACGTGATAAACGTGATTTTTCATCCCAAAAAAAAGTCGATTCCCAGCAATAACTTTTGCGTAAAGTTACTTAGTTTGATGTAGTTACTTAGTTTGACGTCTATGTGAAGGGTCTGTTTACACCCTATATAAGAAAGAGCCTAGACAAATATGCTCACCACTTTCGAAGCGTCTTGCATACAGCGACTGAAATTCAACAGGGTTTGAAATAAAACAAAGAGACAAAGTTAAATATGGATTTCACTTATATTTCAATAAAAAGGAAAAATAAAGGGCGAGTTACGAATTTTGACAAGCTAAAAAGAAAAAGTGTGTGTAGCCACACTTAAATAATATTTTTAAGGCACATTAATGTTGCATACATAAACAACAAGAAAAAAAAAAAAAATATTTGATTCTAAATCACTGCAATTAATTGCATTAATTTATGATATTTCAGAAATATCAAAATATATGTTCACATTGTATGGATTAAATAGCATTGCGTTTATTAGTAGCTTGTGGTAATTAGACTTTTTTGACTTTTGCATTCATCGTTGTCGTTGATAAAATGTCTCTTTGTCTGGGTTCCAAGATCTTCGTTTGGTACCTAGATGTCGGTTATGAGGATTATTAGGGATTTTATGGTGTTGCTATACCAAGAGAGATTGAGACGACTTGAGTGCCATGGAGCCAATTAAAGACAGGGGAATTAATTCCAGCTTCAAAGATTCTATGCATTGATCGGTAGTTCAAGAAAGTACCAGAAATGCACACAAAACATTTCAGCTTCTCAGGGGTGGCAAAGCATTTGCCATGTCTCTTGTATGGCAAATGAGCATAGCCCACGGAGTACGCAAGTTGAAGTGGCAGTGGGCTGGCCAAGTTTGTCGAATGACCGTTGGCAAGTGGAATTACGAGTCCTGGTGTGGAGACCGCGCATTTTCAGACATGAGACGCCTTCCAGCTAAGTCTACCCACTACCTCAAATAAATGCAGCTTGGGTAAGGCCTGTGTCCAGCAATGGACTGTGATAGGCTGAGTTGATAGTCGGTGGTGTTCAGTTGGGTGGGTCGTTAGCAAATTGTATAATAGATTTTAGGTGTAGTGCCAAACAGAAATCGAAATTCACGCTATTATTCAGCCATGCGTCAAGTAACTGTTGCAGTCAATTATTTCAATTAACGCGTAAAGATAAGCCTTTACGGCATTATTATATTTGATTAACGTGAAAGCCTTTTACAGCTGATTGGAGTGTTCGGCGTCGGTCAAGGTTATGAGTTGATTAACTGATTTTTAATTAATGTCAGCTCAGTTGTAGTTTACAGTAAAAAAAAACACCAAAGTCTTGATTTTGTGAATCTTTCTCGGCTGGGTATCGTTCGGGAAGCTGTGCAATAAGGAACGTGTCAAGACGAAAGTATTTGATAAGTGGGTGGTATATGGCGCCGAAAAATGGTCGCTCAAATTGGGGCTTTTATGACCTTATAGAAGGGCTATGCTTAAAGTGAACAAATCAGAAATCATCATCATCTGCTTAGCCTCTTCCCAGACTTTTTTTTTACTATGTTGGGGTCGGCTTTACATGTAGCGACAGCCTATCTGACCTCCACTACCTAATTACTGGGCTATACGATATTATTGGATAAACGAATCAGAAATGTCGGTATTCATGGTTTACCAAGTACATACCAACAGAGTCAAAAGTATTGAACATTCTTCATGTATGCCTTCTCCTTCCCACAGGGAAGATCCTGTTCCCCAGCATTTGAACATTATGGGCTTCTTCTGCGCGTGTCGATGGCGACCTGAATTGAATCAGCCCAAAATTTGGCGACGAGTTTGGCACTTTCAGTAGCGTCCATCAGATCCTGTGATGTACAAGCAACAGGACAGGTAGGACACGATATCAAAAATGTGCCATCGTTTGTAAAACAATACCACATTTACACCCCAGGGCAGAGTCATCTATGAATCTCCACCTTAATAGGTTTTCCTTGTTTCGGCCAACCTGTATCCGGAGTCTATTTAAAGACTTCCAGGTCACCAATGGCAGCATTAGCATAACATAACATAATCAGCCTATTAATGTTCCCACTGCTGGGACACAGGCCTCCTCTCTACGAGAGTGAATGGGCTATAATCCACCACGCGGGCCCAGTGCGGGTTGGTAGATGTCACATGTCTTCGAATTTTTGGTTCTAGGACACGCCGGTTTCCTCACGATGTTTTCCTTCACCGTTTTGAGAGCAGTGGTGATGAAATAAATTACACAAAGTAATGCGCCTGGCTGGGTTCGAACCCACGACTTACTGCTCGTAAGTCGGGGTCTCCACCACTGGGCCACCGCTGCTCTTGTATTATGGGCTGATAAATACTTAAGCTATTGTAAGTCCAGGCACGGAATAAAACACAGAAGTCAGTAGGTATTTGAGACGAATGATAAATAGTTTTAAAAATCCACTAAATTAGACGCATGGTTGCCTAAAACATCAGTACATCATTAGATCTAATCAAAGCAAGTTTGTCTGCCGTATCCGTCGGTCACTGAATATAAATTAGGGCTCCTTGCGATGACAGCCGTGAGGAGCATCCTGATGATGTTGCCTAATGACATATACAGACGATTCACCTAGTGAAATCTTGGTTGTGAGACATTGTGGGAAGGTATTCTTATTGTTTTTATAGAAGTTTATGTAATCAGGTCCGGTCCGGGGTCCGAGTGCTCATAGCTTGTTTAAGGAAATTTCGAAACGCCTAGTTGACGCTTCCCGTGACCCAAGGGCTGGCTTTTACTTCGGCCAGAGGCTAAGTGTTGCCATACAACGTGGCAACGCCGCCAGTCTCTTGGGCACATTACCAGCTGACAGCGTTGAGGAGGAGTTTTTTGATGCCCTTTTATAGTTTGTTGTTAGTTTAGTTTATTTATTTTAGGTTCTTTAATAGTTTTTAATTAATAATGTATTAAGTTAGTTTACTCTACTTAATTAAAGAACACTCGGACTAACTTAAATATAATCAGGTCCGGTCGGAAAAACAGTTGAATTTCAAACCAGTTCATCCTAATCGATTGAGCTGTTTTTTGCACACACCTTTGGTTCTGGTGACAGTACACTTTTGTGACAACTAAATTATTTACATTAACAACGCACATATACATTTCGCATTAATGAATCACTTCGTTTCTGGAATTTCGATAATATTTACTTCCGGGTCAAAAGGTTATCAGTGCAAACTCTGGAATTAACTTACGACGTAAAATCATGAAAGTGGGTCACTACTTTTAAATATTATTACAAACATTCGTAGATATTTGTAATAAAAATAGATTGAATAAACATGTCATACATACTGTGGTCTACCGCAGATAATGCAATCATTTCAAGTTTTCATTAGTACATAATATTATATCAGGTATTTCAGTTTTAGGTTTATTATGTTCCAATATTGTAAACAGAAGGTATGTATTCTAGACCATACAGGGTTTAACAGACACTTCATGAAGTTGTCAACCAAGCATTTTGTACATCAAACTAAGTAACTTTACGCAAAAATTATTGCTGGGAAACGACTTTTGTTTTTGGGGTGAAGTATCACGTTTTACGGTAGGACTCGATGGAACGCACTCAAAGCATTGTGCTGAGGGATGGATTGAATAGTACGAGGGTCGTGGAGGTGTTTAAAGTAAAAATCTTACATTAAAAACATGTATTTAAAAAAAAACTTGTGGAATAGTTGAAACTTTGACCCCTAATATCTCCGTAACTAGAAGATTCCCAGGTATGGACTAGAACAAAAAAAATATCGTAAAGACGGGGAGAACAAGTGCCTTTCGGCTTCGTTAAGGGTCTATTTACACCCTTTATTATCAACATACCTAGTCACAACTCAAAATAGGACCGAGTGCCTGCTTTCACACCTTGGTGCAAACCTACTACATAACATCAAGCCTGTAATCTCCAATGGGTTTAGGCAGAGGTATACTTAATAGTACACCCATAGTGCGCTAACATAGCTGCCGGGGGCAAGCCTATTGCTACCATCCAGACACAAATTTAGACTTCGTGGCTGCTACTGAGAAATTCTTGATAGAAAAACCCAATAAATAATATTTTGTCCGCCTTGGGAATCGAACCCAGAACCTCATATTAAACCAACGAGGCAGTTCTACTTTTTATCTTGGTAAAGAATTTATGGTAAAAGCAGTCTGAATGTTCCTAATGAACTAATAGTCAAGTCTGCTCGCAAAATGGCAAAGGAACTCATTGTGAGGGAACTGGTATATCCCAAAACCAAAAAGTCGAAGACATTGGCTATCCACTTACCCACATTGTATCCACGTGCTGGATTATGGTTCACAAGGAAGAGGCCTGTGTCCCAGCAGTCATCATTCTCGTGCCCTTATTCCAATTTATTTGGGATTTTCAGCATGTTCTTTTATAGTCGTCTCCTTTCTAGCCATATCATCTTTTACACAGTCTATCCATCGTTTCTTTCGTCTTCCTCTACTCTTATACCCATCCACATTCATACTCAAAACATTCATCACGACATTTTCCTCATACCTCCGCATCACATACCGTACCACGATCATCGATTACCACATAACTTTTCAGTCACCGATGCTACTTTCAGCACCCTCTCTTTTCCTGCCAGCGGTGGTCACGTTATATCGTCGTACACGTTCTTCGACAAGGTCAATCCTTATCAGTGGCCATAAACGGCCTGGAGAGATGATCATGATAAGGAGCCTCGATGATAAATTGTCTACGACGTAACCGTTCTCACAGAAGTGTGTAAACATAATGATCTCAGGCGTGATTATCGCCTATGTGTTAAGTTTGTGAGTACTCCAAGTGACTATGTACACAGTCGCCAGCACATCAAGTTACCACGAACTGTCAAATTTCTCCAAATGTTTTTAAACCATAACATGTTGAGGGTTAAGTTCAAAATCGAATGAGAAAATTTGACAGTTTGTGGTAGCTTGATGCGTTGGCGACTGTACTTATAAATAATTGCAGTCAATCAGGGATACATAATGTAAATTCAAGTAGGTTCTCAAGATTATTTTGTAACTACTACAATGCATTTTTATCATGACCGAATTATGGCTAGAAAGACTTCCCAAACCATTTCGAAGATATTGCTTCATCATCTGCCTAGCCTTTTCCCAATTATTTTAGGGTCGGCTTCCAGTCTAACCGGATGCAGCTGAGTACCAGTATTTTACATGGAACGACTGCCTATCTGACCTCCACAACCCAGAACTGGGTAATACTTACCAAGGGGTATCCCTTGGTAAGACTGGTTGTCAGACTTTCGGGCCACTGACTAACTGTAACGATTATCAAAGATATATAAAACACAACCGGGGCCAACGGCTTAACGTGCTTTCCGAGGCACGGAGATATTTCGAAGATATTGCTTCACCAACCACAAATCTAAGACCATTTTAAGAAGGTAGTTATTGCTTCAGATAAATTCTACTAGCGGATTTAATTTAATTACATTACTGCTATTTTATTTAGGTTGTGTACATGAACATAATGGGCAGACGACATTGTTGCGATCGCAGGAATATCCTTGATGAGGCTGGCACAAGAACGTGGAGCTTGGCACAAGAAAGGAGAGGCAGTGGGTGATTGTCGGGCTGTGGATGATGATGATGACGATTTATGAACACCTCCTGGGGATTTTTAATATTTTTATACACAAACCCTGCGTAGGGAACTATAGCTGTTTTGACATTGAAAGAAAAATTCTAGAGCGAGCAGGGTATCAGGGTAGGGTATCTCCTGGGTATGCCCTGTGGAGGGGCGAACGACGTATCGAGTATAGGTTTAGGCATGCTTATTTTCGCTGTTTCTGCATGTGCATATTATTGCGGGTGGATGGGGTGCTGCACCCGAGCCTGCATCTTTTTCGCGGAAGTAACACCAAACATTTTGCACAACATTTCAATGTCATAGATTTGCACAGAGTAACGACTGATTCCACAACTAATCTGAAGTCCTAAACCAAAAGTATACCTACTTCTTGTAGGATAGGTGGAATATTTTAAGATCGCTACGACGTGAATTGGCCTGTCAGTATACAGATAAGTGCAGACACGAGAGAGCATAAATTGAGATATTAGATTTAAAACAATTGATACCATCAATAAAAGGAGTCAATGATTGTCTGCGATTTGATGTTTTTATGTGTATGTTCAGTGTTATAAGCAAAACAAAGTACCTACATAGTCATCTATAGACAATACTAGCTGTTGCCCGCGACCTTCGTCCTCGTAAAATTGTTGTAAAAATATTACTTCCCTATTTGAATCGGATTTTCTTAAAAAATTCATGGGTCTTCATTTTTTTGACCCTAACCCAATAATCAATAATCTTTTTTTAACCCTAATCCTTTTTCCAAAATAAAAATAGCCGGAGTTACTCCTTATAACATCCGCTATCTGCCAGTAAAAGTCCCGTGAAAATCGGTCGAGCCGTTTTGGAGATTAGCCGGAACAAAAAGACAGACAAAAATTTTAAAAAATTATTGTTTTTTATAAGCTTATAAGTAGCGTGTATACTTTCATATTATGAATTCAGTAAAAAGCTGTTATATTGAAATTACAAACAGACACTCCAATTTTATTTATTTGTATAGAAGATGTTCACTTCAGTCTAAAAAGTTCAAGATTGTTTTTTATAAGCTTATAAGTAGCGTGTATACTTTCATATTATGAATTCAGTAAAAAGCTGTTATATTGAAATTACAAACAGACACTCCAATTTTATTTATTTGTATAGAAGATGTTTACTTCAGTCTAAAAAGTTTAATGTGACTGTTAATTCTAATAATAGGTATAGTTTAATTGCAATTTGATATTTAATAAGTTTGGCAAGTTTTTCTTTAGGTTAAGTTCTAGGCGAGACAAGGAAAATTAAGTATTGGTCTCTCAGCAGATACGGTAAGTACATGAACACAGCACCTCATAACAAGCTTGTATGTTCTCACAAAAAATATCGATGTCTCAGTCAATAAACACAGGCAAGTAGTTAAGAGATGAGTTGTTGCCAATCAAGATGGCCGGTTCGATCAGGTCCTAGCAAGGTCAGTCAGATTTGTGTGTTGCTGACTCTGGCTATAAGGGTAAGGACACACTATTTTAGGGGAAGAGTTTATCTAATGAAATTAATAGTGGATATTAAAGTTTACTGCTCGCCTCGACTGCCTCGTTGTCTGCAAGTTGCAAGCTCGACTGCTGAGCCTGAGGTCCTTGGTTCGATTCTCAGTTCGGGTAAAGTGGTTTTGGGTTTTTCCATCAGGAATTTCTCAGTTGTAGCCACGGAGTCTGGAATTGCGCTCAGTTGATGTCAATAGGCTTGCCCCCTATTACATGGGACTTGTCAACTGGCGAAATGTGGGTGTACTATTAGGTACACCTCTGCCTAACTTTTCGGGGATTACAGGCGTGATGTTATGTTATATGTGTTTTTCGCGACTATTCTAAAATAGTCAGTGAGGTTGACGAGCAATTCCTGTATATACTTATTTCAAAACATTTGCAGTCACATCTCTTCTTTGTCAAAAATACTTCTAATTTACTCCTTTTTTTTTGATAAGTTTTTTCCATTATGTTTTATTTCTTGATACGTTTTTTAATTAGGTTTGGCAGTTATTTGCACCGGTGTGGACTTCAGGATGATTTCCAACAAACGGCTCGCATCGCATCGGATCGGAACGGATTTTACAATTTTTAAACGGTATTATATCGTGTACACAGTATTTAAAGTCTATATTACTAAGGCGCGCACATCAGCTTGTCCGCGGGCGTCTTCCGCGACGCGCGATCGGTTCCGTTCGCATGTCGTCGTATCCGATCGGTCATCAACACGGTAGGAAGCAAACTATTTGACTAGCCGCAGAAACGAATACGTTGGCAAGCGACGGTACGGAGCCGATTGTATGCGTCGACATCCTGCCGGAGGCGATCAACTGTCGCCGCAACCGTTCCTATCCTTTCCGATCCGATGCGATGCGAGCCGTTGGGTGGAAATCATCCCTGATTGTGCATTGATTGTCACTTGTTGGCCTGAGAGATATTTCTCGACGGCATGTAAAGCCAAGTCAAAGTCTCATGGGCGGCATAAAAACTCCAGACACCAGGTTAGGCACTAACCACACGATAAAGAAGGAGAAAGAGAGAAGAGTCATTTGTAGAAGTTTTATTACACGATATCAACCTTTGCAAGTTGACAAACGTGATAGCAAAGCAGTAGCGAAGGGTCAATTTTTGTAAGAGGTAAACCGGAGTACATAATCTCTGATGTGATTATATTATTTGTCTATAGAATACTGACTCCGGTAGGAATCGAGTTGTATGGAAACTTCGCCACTGTAGCAAAAAAATATATGCCGGATCCGGTCGTTAGTATGGACATAAAATAAATCGCAAGTGCGCTGGTGGTGACGTCACGCGACCTACTTACAAGTCTACTTACACCACATCATGCTTTTATAGAACCCTGATGTTCAACTCGAGGCGAGAGCGACAGTCACTGTCTAATCGCGGCGGAGTTGCGACGTCTTGGAACTGTACCCGATTTATTGTGCTCCGTGTTATTGTGTTAAGTTGGAATCTTAAGTAATTTGTTAGTTTGCTAGAAACAGTGTATCGCACCCAGTGTGTTTTCATGGCACGAAACACATCGTCTGCCCACATGATGTACGAGACTAACGGAATAAATCCTGACCTATCCGACATATAAATGTTATTAGTTACTATAACTGTAGTTAAATATACTCAGTTTACCTAACAAGAACAGGTATAAGGAACATAATATATTTTTAACATTTTAGTAGTTCTTATGAGTAGAGGAAGACCAAAGAAACGATGGATAGACTGTGTGAAGGATGATATGGCTAGAAAGGAGGTGACTGCTGAGATGACGAGTAATAGAGAAATATGGAAGAAGAAGACATGACGCGCCGACCCCAAATAAATTAAGATAAGAGCAGTAGGATAATGATTATGCATAATCAGCCTATAATGTTCCCACTGCTGGGACATACGGCCACCTCTCTAGAGAGGGGATAATGATTATAGCTGTTCTTAATTTTAAGACGAATTTTCCTAGTAGGTTTAACGATCATATCAGAAGTAACGTGCAAGTTCTCCTTCTACAAAATAGAGGATAATAATATCATAAATGCTGAATTACCTTAGGCAATTGAAGAAAATGAGGTTAATTATGATAATAACGTGTTTGGCACATGTTTTCCTCAGTTAAAACAACGAAGAAATGATTCTGGTTTTTTTAATTTTCAACCCAAGGACAAACAAAATTATGGAACAAGGTAAACTAAAACTAATATAGGTACTACCGAATTCACTGACGGTCGACCACTTTGCAACCTTATTACTTAGGGTATAAGTGTGAAAAGCGGTAGACCGTCAGTAAACTCGGGAGTACAAGCTACCCGAAATTGTAATTTTTTTCCAATCAAGCTTGAACCTAATGCTTTAGCCATAAAGTTGAAAATCTTTTAAAGAAATGTGACTTATTGTCGTAGCTTGATGTGCTGGCGCATTGCTTTTTCCTTGTTATAATTTACCTTCCAGAATCCTGGAAGTTGATAATATTGTGCGCTAGCGCAATATTGTGTGACATAAATAAATGCCCACTTCCGCAACCCATAGATCCCCTCTATCTGGCATAATGATTTGCTTGACACGTAAACCGCGTTTAAGAGCTGTCAGTGTGTTGAACGTTAGAATAAGAGAGAGAGGAGAGAGTTCGAGAGTACATTAAAAAAAAGCTGGCAGTTTCGTGACAACGTTAATGTTTTCTTCATTGTTTGTCTTTTTATTTTAGCATATCCGTGTAAATTTTTATTTACATAAATTTATATTGATATATATTTATAGTATTTTGATATATTGTTATAGTATTTTATATATCCTTGTAGTTTATCTTTGTAATAAATTATTTTTTTCAAGATAGATACACCTACCACTGCTTGTCTCTACATCACCCAAAGGTTGACTGGTAGAAAATGCCTATGGCATTAAGTCCGCCTCTGTGCTTTGCGCTTGTAATAAGAATCATCATCATCTGCCTAGCCTTTTCCCAACTATATTGGGGTCGGCTTCCAGTCTAACCGGATGCAGCTGAATACCAGTATTTTACATGGAGCGACTGCCTATCTGACCTCCACAACCCAGTTGGTACTGGGTAATACGATACCCCTTGGTAAGACTGGTTGTCAGACTTTTTGGGCCACTGACTGCCTAACGACTGTCAAAGATCTACAAATGACAGCCGGGACCAACAGCTTAACGTGCTTTCCGAGGCACGGAGGAAACTCGGTATGTAATGGGCGGTCACATAAGAATAAAATTATTTATTTACGACCGAGATGACTCGGTGGCTCTTGGTTGGATGAATCGATCGAGTTCGATCGAGTCACTTGTTGATAAAATTCGCCCATTAGGTGCAATCAGATAATTATGCTGGACTAGTATATACTACGCCCGCGACTTCATCCGCAAATATTGTGATAGGTCGGCTAATATGCATGATATAAATATAATTTATAGCTTGTAGCACCCAGGAATAATGTAGCTTTCGGCTTGTGAAAGAATTTTTAGAATTGAATCATTAGTTTCGGAGATTACCCGCACCATATAAACTTACAAACAAATTTTACCTCCTTATAATATTAGTATAGATAGATAAAGTATAATCTGTACGAATTACCGAATCACTGACAATCGATTTCTCAGAGAGGATACTGTGCGCATACCTTTAGAATAGCGTTCAAGAAGATCATGGTTATCTGTGCTCCGTTGATTAGAACCCACGCTATATTAATTAGTGCAGCTTCTAAGACGACTGGTAATCGTTAATTAAAATTAAAAACAAAATGTTTGTTGTGACTTGTTATTGCGCTTTGTTGCTTTCGAACTCGGTTCGGTTCTGATTAGGTAAGTGCGAGTCGGACTCGCGCATGAAGGGTTTCTTACCACCGTAGTAGGGGAGTAACCTTCCATTTTTATTATTTGTTAATATAGCGGTAACAGAAATACACATTCTGTGAAAGTTACAACTGTCTACCTATTATATAGCCCGCTGACAGACAGACGGACGGACGGACGGACGGTCTGCGGATGCTTAGTAATAGGGTCCCGTTGGTTACCCTTCGGGTACGGCGCCCTAATACTGATACTGTTAGCCTGCGTCATCCCACTGCTGGGCAAAGGCCGCTCCCCATGACTTCCAGTTGCTACGATCCAGGGCTAATGTGGGCCACTGGTCATTAGTTTTGTCCAGCTCGTCCCGCCATCCTCTACGAGGTCTGCCCTAAAAAAGGGGAAATTACTAAATAGAAAAAGCTGGCTGGATATTTAGCCTGAAAATTATTCGCAAACCACCAACAAAATAAAATAATTTCTGGTTAGAATAAGAAATATGAGCTTCCAAAAAGGAGGATACTTTCAGAAAAGTATGTCTTGGTGGTCAGAGAAAGCGGCTAAGGATACTCAAATTATCATAACAAAGTAGAAAGGCTTGTGAATCAGATTTATGTAGACCTGTATTACCATCATCATCTACCTGTCCTTGTCTTATTCTACTTGGTGTCGGCGCAACCCGTTTTCTTCTTCGATTCTCCCCGGTCAAACGTCACGGCATCATTTACTCCTTTCTCTTTCATATCATTTCTCACACAATCCATCCATCTTTTCTTTGGCCTTCCTCTCCCTCTCCATCCATCAACATTCATGTCCATCACTCTTTAGTCACATGCGTTTCGTAGGTAAATAAACCTGTACAAAGATTGAAAGATTATGTCCATAAATTGACCGTAATTTGAAGAGATTGTTTTAACAGATACACGTTATGTTTACACATTCTTAACCTTTTAGACGAGGTTATGGGGTCAGAACGGTCTATCTAACAATGAGAAAATGTGTCAAACCTAGCAGGACTGGTGTAGTTTTATTGGGCAGTCACTGGAATTCACTGCCGGCTTCTCTGTTCTCTGATAATTTATAATCTGGATCTACACGATGAAGTAAAAGTAATACCTAACAATTATAACATAACACATAAACAAAAAAAATAATAATAACGACATTATTTCTAAAACATTTACTTTTGGGAACAACCTGTATCAATTAAGAAACTTCCTTCGCCAATGCTGTTTTCGAATGGTCGGTCGGATTGGTCACCGAGGTTCGCTCGTTAGTACGAGTATTAGATATTATTTCGCCTAATACCCGCGGTAATTTTTAGTTGTAGTTTCTTTTTTAACTAAGTACCTACCCTCTAAATTATGTAGTCGATGATTTTGGTGCACGGTAAAACTCTAATGAGTTTATGTTGGCACCAACTTATAATGTATAAAATGTACGTGTACTATTGAATAAATAAATAAATAAATATTCAAAGTTCGAGTGAATCGGTTTCTTCTAGGCCAGCGTGCTCCAGACTAGGCCGCATCATCGCTTCACATTAGGCGAGTTGTGGCCAATCGCAAGTCAATTTAGTATTTAAAAAAAAAACTTTTTTAAACTTAAATATAGTAATGGGCAACATTAGGGCCTGCGCAGACCAGGGAAGTCCGTCGACTACGTCAAAAATGTTCATGTTTCTATTTTGTTGACAATGGGATTTAGGTACGGACAAAAGTCCTACGACTGCGCAGGCCCTTGTGGTTGGCATTCAGTAAAACTGGGACAATTTCAGGGAAGATCTGGTGAAATAGCTGAGGAATGAGAATGGCCAGGCTCTCATTGACTAGAACTAACGTAACAGAACATAGCAACAGACTGCTGATGATAAAGGATAAACTTTCGAGCGATAGTGTACCAGGAGTTCAGAAAGCCAAGAGAAATACAATCACTCCCAAAGCGTTTACAAAACGGTAGACGATTTTGACGATACATACGCCGACTGACAGTGATTTGAATATTGCTCCACAAAGGCTTTCATCAATTCATCTTCAATTGTTTGTTGGCCATTCCATGTGCATTGGCCACCAACATTTGCGACAGTTAGATAGTAATTGACCAGGCTCGCATGAACTTGCATAACCTCGTGGATGTCACCGCGCCTGCGTGTGGGACAGTCGGAACCAGTTCCTAAGCTTTCGAGAACGATAGTGACTCATGCGCAGGTTTTGCAACACTTTGTGTAGGTACTGTTGTGATGTGGGAGGTAACTATTGTTTTCAATATGTAAGTATTGCATGCGGAGAACAAAGGGAAATGTGGCAATCGCTTTCAAACGTTTTGTATTTCTACAAAGACTTCAACAGGATTGATTGAAGCTTTTCGGCGGCTAAGCTTATGTTAAGGAGCTCGTGGCTAATAATAACAGCCGCTCGGGTCGTTCTTCAGGTTAAGCTGTGCTTGCCTAGGTTGTTCGGCGCAAGGGTTACCACCCGAGTTTGTTAACGAATCAAAATAAAAAGATAAAAAACCAGCCAAGTGCTAGTCGGACTCACGCATGAAGGGTTCCGTACCATCGTTTAATTTTTAATTTATTTTTTGTTGATAGCGGCAACAGAAATTACACATTCTGTCAAACATTCAACTGTCTACCTACTACGGATCATGAAAAACACCCCGCAGACAGACAGACTGACAGCGGAGGCTTAGTAATACCCTAATAATGCCCCAGGTCCTGTATTTTGAGATCATAAGCTCAAAATCAGGTTTTGGGACATTATCTTTCTACTCACTCGTACTCTTTTTTGTTTTTTCTCAATAAGAAGTAATTTTATCAGAAGCGACGCGCGTGCATCATCATCGTATCTGTTACTCATTAATAATTATCGCAAATTAAACTGAAATGTCAAATGTCAGAAGTCAACGTCATTCTTTCATGATTACGTCACATTTGACGTGTGTTGCGTCACAATTTAATTACCCTTACTGTGATTATTATTTACCGTGGCGTTATACAGGGTGTAAACAGACCCTTCACATACCAGTTAACCAAGCATTCTGTACATCAAACTAAGTAATTTTACGCAAAAATTATTGCTGGGAATCGCCTTTTTGTTTTGGGGTGAAAAATCACGTTTTACGGTAGGACTCGACGGAAAGCGCTCAAAGCATTGTGCTGATGGATGGATTGAATAGTACGGGGGTCGTGGAGGTTTGTAAAGTAAAAATCTTACATTAAATATTTAAAAAAAAAACTTGTGAAAAAGTTGGAACTTTGACCTCCAATATCTCCGTAACTAGAAGGTTCCCAGGTATGGTTTAGAACAAAAAAAATGATCGCAAAGACCGGGAGAACAAGTGCCTTTCGGATATGTTAAGGGTCTGTTTACACCCTTTATACTACAATTGGCATAATCCCAATCTCGGCGAGGTGGGCCAGGATTCCATAGCTCAGGGTATCCTAGTTTGGATTCCTGACTCCCAAAAACTTTTGGACCTCCTATATTTGGAACACCTCTATAATATAATTGTACTTTGTGGGAAAAAAAAAATATTTGTCTTTAGTTTTGTTTTTGTTTTCGTCTTTATTATTATAATATTGACTTATGGTCAGGGTCCATCGATCTATTCAGCTGAAACGATTCTCAAGGAAGTATCTTACGAAGAAAAGTCAAGCGTGAAATATACGTTTTGATATTATTTATGAGGCCACAACCTGATGGGATATTCAATCGGCCATCTTCCATAAGAAAAAGCATTATCTATTTTAGGGAATCTTTTTTCTATAAGGAATTAATTTTCAAGGATTCAAATCGCGTGCTTCTAGACACTGGGTTAAGGCTTTTGTTTGTAATTGAGTAAAATAACACAAGACCGCCTAGTTGGCCAAGTGGTCGAACGCGACTGCTGAGCATGAGGTCGTGGGTTCGATTCCCGGGTCGGGCTAGTTGTTATTTGGTTTTGCTATTAGAAATTTCTTAGTAGCAGCCACGGAGACTGAATTTGTGCCCAGTTGATGGCAATGGGCTTGCCCTCTATTAAAGGGGACTTAAACATAACTGGCGAAATATGGATGGGTTTAGGTACACCTTTGTCTAACCCTTCGGGAATTACGGGCGTGATGTTATCTTATATGTATAACAAAATAATTTATTTTTTACATTTATTAGTAGGTAAGCTCTAGTGGCAAGGAGGCCCAGTCGTCCCTATTACCTACTTGAGACATAAGTGTAATTAGTCCCTAAATAGTTATTGTATTTTTATAAAACTATCGTACCGTTATCCATATCATATCTTACATCTTCCATCTCATATATACCAAATCTTACTAACAAGGCTTCAATCAATAAAATACCAATAGTACGTAGCATTTAATAGACTTAACATATGTAACATAACAAAACGTGCATGTCTCACGAGGAGCCGCAATAAAAAGAGAAAGTTTGTGTGTGTGATCTTATCTCAAGAACTACAGACCCAATTTGAGTAATACTCTGGCCATTGAAAAAGTCATTACAATCTTAGCTGCTTGTAACGTTACCAATCAAGTATCTACAACAAACACAGTGCAATCAATCTTGCGTAATAATGGGTAAGTAATTGAAGTTACGTCATTCTAAGTAGGTACTTAAGATAACTCGATGCAATCGCTGCCATTTTGCCCAAACGTAGTACCAAATAATATATGTACTGGGAGTTCTTTGTCTCGGACCAGCCCCCGTAGCATGGCGACCGTAGACAAGGATTTCTTTGACGGAAGAATCGACAAAATTTATTTATTATTTTATTTATTTATTTACCACCAAATTATAACCACATTACAGACCAAGTCCAATACGATGCTACAACATATAATAAAACAATATAAACAGTAAAATTACGTAAAAAAAATATTATAAGTTATAATAGCTATAGTTAAAACATTAATACTTAAACATGACCAAGCTCATAGTTGAGACCCCTTTCAATTATTATTTGTGCCCTGTACGAAAACATCATAAAATGACAGATTGTGTCGACACAATGACAGATTTCTTTGCATTATCTGTCATTTTGTCGATTCTTCCGTCAAAGAAATCCTTGTCTACGGTGGTCATGCTACGGGGGCAGGAGAGTAGCCTTATTAACGAACATCCCTTCTAAAAAGTACCGATTAAAAGGAGATACCTATACGGTTTGTAATTTCTGCATGCTTTCATGTTTCATAGTAAGCAAACGCAAGCTTATGTAGGTAACTACTAATCAGATTATTTTTTTAAACCGCGTGCCTAAAAATAATAAAATTGTGTACAATAGTAACAATGAATGGATGCACGAAATGAATGGCTGAATTTTCGAAGTCTATCTACAGGATGTGTCCTTTGTCTCACTCGGTAAAGTAAAACATTTCAGTCCATTAGGCTGACTTTGATTGTGTTGGACACAAACAAAGCTAAAAAAAGCCAATTAACGACAATCCGCTTATGTTTGTAAACAACAGCAAGACAATAACGTACACGTGGTTGTGTCATTTAGTGACACGATATTACTGAATCTCAACAACAATGCCATTGGTGTTCAAGATACGGACTTGTCTAGTTTGGTGCCAGTGAAAGAAATAAAGTAAATACGTTCATTTGGCATTTGCAAAGCCACAAGTGCACACAACATGAGACAAAAATATATTTAAAAAAAAACTGATTTAAATCTAAACAAAAAAGATCATCTCAAATTCTGTGCATCTCACGACTGCGCCAAATAGGCCCCGCCGTAGTTTTCAACTGGATCTGGAAATCCTTTTTGTTATCTTTTTGGCACTAAACTCAGAACTAAAACTTAAACTCAAAGCATTTATTTTAATTAGACCATAACAGGCACTTTTGATTGTCAGAAAAACAAAGAATGCGAACACATTAAATTTTTATCAATCTTATTAACGTAGGAGATGACAGGATTAAAATTAAATAGCTTGTATTTCAGGTATACAACCAAGACTCGAGATTGGCCACCCGAAATCCCTGTGTCGAGTCTGGTGTCGACATCTCGGCATACTGGCGCGATCGAGATTTTCCCAAATCAACAAAAAAAAAAAAACAAAAAAAAATTAAATATAATTTTTTGAGTGTTTTTATCAAAATAACTACCAAAAACCCCATTTTTATTTCGTATGCACCAGCACGAAACTATCTTTATCGCAATCGCATCAGACGTGACAATGCAGTTCCTGCGAATGCTACCTACATACATACCAACATACTGATGGAACGTGACGAGTAATCAGAATGTGGGTTGTTATTACCGAGCCTATGTCAATACAGCTGATCATTTCTTTGTGTACAAATGCCAGCACATCAAGCTACTACAATCTGTCAAATTTCTTTAATAGATTTGTAACTTTATCGCTGAAGTGTTAGGTTCAAGGTTGATTGGGAAAATTTTACAGTTTCGGGTAGCTTGATGTGCTGGCTACTGTACAATGGTACTCTGAATGTGGAAATGGCGGAACACAGCATGGATTCCGATTTTTATAAAGGGTGTAAAAAGACCCTTAAAGAAGCCGAAAGGCACTTGTTCTCCCCGTCATTGTAGTCATTTTTTTGTTCTGTACCATACCTAGGAACCTTCTATTTACAGAGATAACACCTCCACGACCCCCGTACTATTCAATACATCCATTGAGTGCTTGCCATCGAGTCCTACCGTAAAACGTAATTTTTCACCCAAAAAAAAAGTCGTTTCCCAGCAATAATTTTTGCGTAAAGTTACTTAGTTTGATGTACATAATGCTTGGTCTGTTTACACCCTTTATGCTTTGTACCTAAATACAGGTATTGCATTATTTGCAATGTAACTATGTATACAAGGTGAAAGGGATACCGACGCATAAACGGCTACCACATAGCCAGAACATAATTCTAATAAAAAATTTCGATGTACATCATATCGAAATTTTTAGTCGGCAATTTAAAAAAAAACAGGTGTTCTATACATTTTGACCGTATAGGTATTGCACTTTTGTAGGAAACAGCTATTTTAAAACAAAATGTGGGGTGTTTGGAATGATGTTCTGAATACGTGGTATTCGTTTGTGTCTCTTCCACTCTGTATACACGGCTATTGTACGAATGGTATTTATTCCTTTTCATTAGTGCTTCGATGAATTTAGTTTTCAAGAGCTGTCAGTATCATCATATGACACTGACAGCTCGAGATTACGGTTCGGTTGACCGCGTAGGTATAGTTTCATCATTAAAATTCGCACTAATGAAGGTTGGGATGTAGAAATTCTTTAAAAAAAACCTGTTTTACCTTTTCATAAAGAACAGCTTAATTGCATGATATTTTTCACCATTCACGAAGTTGAAAAAAGGCCAAGAATTTCACACCCAAAGCTATCAGCTATCTTATGTGTACAAAAAAAAACGTAAAAGTCATAAAACTCACCCATGGTGGCCATAAGGAACTGGTTGACGACTCCGCCATGTTTGAGGCGCGCGACCCACCGCACCGGAAGTACCCCGAGCATGTCGCGCGCGCGCCGCTGCGCTACTTCCGGTATCGCGTGTGTGCGCGCCGCTTATGCGGGCATGGTCCGGGGAACGGATTCTGTGGAAAAAAAGACAAAGATATTTCAAATACTTAGGTACTCAGACAAAATTAAACAAATATAGTAATATCTACCTATTAAGCGCAGACTAAAATACACGACAACATATTCTGAGAAATAACAGAAACAGAAATGTGTGCCTCACGGCTACGCCAAATGGGCCTGCGCCCATTGCAATGTTATCTAATCAACCTCGAGGCCTAAAAAATCATTAAGATATAGATAATTCGACAATTTTTATGATCTGCCTAGCCTTTTCTCAACTATGTTGTGGCCGGCTTCGAGTCCATACGGATGCAGCTGAATACCAGTATTTTACACGGAGCGACTGCCTATCTGACCTCCACAACCCAGTTAGTACTGGGTAATACGATACCACTTGGTAATACTGGTTGTCAGACTTTCTCAGATTTCAAATAATCAAACGATTACAAGGAAATGTCGTGTAGTGGTTTGTTAACAATATGGTGGTGATATTGAGCAATGCCAGTGCAACACTAACAATTAAAACAAAACACAACTAGATGACCAAGTTGATAATTTTCCACTTCCTGCAACCATAATGGCTTACCAAAATTAAATTAGCAAGCGGTCAGTGGACCGTCACAATTGGACCATTGAAACAATGTGCTCATTGTTTTACAGTACTTATCTACCAAATCATTTGTACCTCGTGGCTGGAATTTGTCAATGTTATGTTAGACATGTTTTCAATTTCAGGTGGTTTTAGAAAGGTCTTTGAGTTATTTTGCCCTACCTTACTTCCGCCATTTTATTTTAATTTGGACCACGCATTATACCTGTATTAACCAACAGCTGGCATCTATACAAATATGTATTGTATCAGAGAAAATCTTTTAAAGCGTAACGTTTCCGAGATATAAGCCATCTAGGTTTTAGGCTGCATTTCCACTAGAGATGAGTGAGGATGCGTAGCGAGGAACTACCCGATCACTTAGCTAGAATAGCTCGAACTGTGAAAAAGAAGCGATATTGTTGGTTAGTTTCACACAGATCCCTCATCCTCGCCCATCTCTGGTGGAACCGAAGCCTTGTGCGTCGCCGCTATTTTGAAAATAAATTAAAATTAAGCAGCCCACGCTTCATTTCGCGACCTTGCATCGACTGAACAACGCACCAAACTTTTATTATATTATGCAAGTGTTTGGATCAAGTTCAGTGATGATGGACCCCTGACTGAAACGATCGTGCTATGATTTGCGAATTGTATGGTGCTACTAAAAATTGCCGACACGCACGAAAAAAAGCTAGCAACGTATGTACCTATGTACCTATTCTATAGGATACATATAGGTATCTATTTCAATCCTTAAAAGTTCATTAAGATGTAAGATTTTTCCATCAGGAATTTCTCAGTAGCAGCCACGGTGTCTGGATTTGTGCCTAGTTCATGGCAATAGGTCCTCTATTACATGGGACTTAAAACTTAACTGGCGAAATGTGGGTGTACTATTAGGGATGCCTCTGCTTAACCCTTCGGGGATTACAGGAGTGATGTTATGTCATGTAAGATAGATTAAAACTGTGTGTGACTTTCGTAGATCAGATAAGGACCTCCTATTGTGTATCATAAGAGTACAGACCTCTTTGTGTCTACATCTAGAGTCTATGGGTAACAAAGTATACCAAGTACGCAAGCAATACCAAAACTATCTTTATCTTGTCAACTTAGCGACCAGCAAAGTCGTGATTACGTACAGCAGCTGCCAAAGGAAGTAGGCAGTAATGTGGTATATTATAAACAAGGGTACATAAATCCTTGCTAAGCCAATTTGATCAAGGTTTTACCGCGTCAGCACACCGTTCACTTGGAGTTAACGCATTATATTTTATGAAGCGATTGAGATAAAAATGTCAAGCTGTTGGAAACTGGCTTTTGAAGGCAATTTTAAAAGTTTAGAGAGTTTTATCTTAACACCTGTGACAAAGCAGAGGACGTTAACAAAATGACATTATTCAACGATAAAGATGATGGAAAAGTTAACAATAGTACTGCATTGACATAAGCTATCGAAAAGTCATACGATATCCTCCCGAAATACGTCATAGAAATACGAAACTTTTGGAAAGCGATTTAAGGAAGGTTTCATTTGGTCCTCTTGCACCACTACTGAACAACAGAAGATCAGTATTTCCTATGAAATTGCGGTTTTGAAGTTAAAAATAGATTTTATATGGGTTTAATTAGAAGCTGACCGCAGACTTCCAGGAACGTTTACGGAGAACAATGAAATACATTGAAATACAGTGGTTCTGGAGCAGATAAAGTAACACACACAGAGCTATAGACGTTAGCGCACAAAAAGGAAAAAAACAATCGTATGCAGTACGACATAGAGTTCCATCTTTTCGAAAACTAAGAAATAATAAAGTAAGTTATGAAAAGAAGAACCGAAAACGCGAAAACTTGACCACGTTCTTCGTAGTGATAATGTACTACTATTTTTGAATGTGGATTCAGTTCGTTTTGCAAGCGACCCAATAATATTGAGGTCGGACCTACATTTACAAGCTAGAATATAGCTTATACCAAGTTATACCTAAGTTCTATCCTGGCTTGTGTGGTCAGGTCTGTCATTAGTTGTCATTACCGACGTGAGCTCCTAAGATATCACTCAAAACTACCTGACGAAAGTTGTGGATTTGGCCACCATTTTTATACCGGGTGTAAACAGACCCTTCACATATCCGTCAACCAAGCATTCTGTACATCAAAC
The DNA here is from genome assembly GCA_963576755.1 of Noctua janthina. NCBI lineage: Eukaryota > Metazoa > Arthropoda > Insecta > Lepidoptera > Noctuidae > Noctua > Noctua janthina. The sequence goes on along the minus strand of OY755068.1, from coordinate 8,117,624 downwards.
GCAAAAATTATGGAAAGCACTCATAGCATTGTGCTGATGAATGGATTGAATAGTACGAGGGTCGTGGAGGTGTGTAAAGTAAAAATCTTCCATTAAAAACATTTATTTAAAAAAAAACTTGTGAAAAAGTTGGAACTTTGACCCCCAATATCTCCGTAACTAGAAGGTTCCCAGGTATGGTCTAGAACAAAAAAAATATCACAGTGGCGGGGAGAACAAGTGCCTTTCATTTATGTTAAGGGTCTATTTACACCCTTTATAATTGCTTTGCATTACGGGAAGGATCCCCGAACACAGACATCTTACAAAAAATCCAGAATCTATTGACGCGTAAATCACATAACACAATGTTCAGCTCGATTAACTTTCAAGTCAATATAATGAGCAGTATGAGCACGTATTGTCAACATATTCGTCTGAGCGTGCAGTCAATGTCACAGGTCATGTCAGATTATATCATAGGGTAGATTGTAGGGGATCTTGTGGTCTATCAGTTATTAGACGCGTGCTAGATTTATCTTCTTGAGTAATCTGCTTTGAACCAAAACAAATACGTTTATTTATTCCCTTCGTCTGTTGTTCCCCTGGTATGTGATGCGGAATGAGAGACATTTCATGAGAACAGTCTTAATTTGAATATGAATAGCACAGAAAGAAACTGGATAGCCATGACGGAATTGCCAAAAGTGGAGAGATTTGGAAGAGACTACACTCAGCATTGGGTGGCCAAAGGTTGAAGAAGAAAGAGAAGAGAGTACAGGTTTACGTGGATGCATTCAGATTTCGGGTAAGACCTGGTTGAGACTCATGCAGACCAAGGACGCATGGCACAAAAGAGGGAAGGCCAGACTTAGCAGTGATGATGAGCTAAGAAAGAAGATTAGAAACGAAGAACGGAAAAATTACATGACTGGTAAAAGTAAATTACTTTTGACCAAGACCACAGGGCACTGCGTTGACCCCTAAACGGATAAGGATCTGATGAAGATAAAGATGTTGGCAGACTGTGGGGCAAGTTGGTACTAGTTTAGTATGGACGGTTGCTACGGATGGTCATCTATATGTAGACTTTAAGATTTCTGCAACGTCAAGGACTTTGCTGATAACGTTGCAAAGCTTAAAACAAAGTATAAATTTTGAAACTAAAAGTAGTCTAAAACGTTGACTCACAATTGACTTCAGAATCAGTTGAATTACATTTAAAAGCGTATATAAACGTCATTACTACCAACAAAATTACGACACACATATCTATGCGTAACATCACAACCGCTCGTCCCAAACAAGAGTCAATCACACGCGCGTGTCACAAATCAATGTCAATCATCGTTTCAGCATTCCTCAATGAGCAGTATGTCATCATGGAGGTTTTCTCATCATTTGGTCCCAGCATGCCGCAGCCGGCTTGAGGATAGATAACAGCTTTATTATAATTAGCTCTATGACATGCGTTTATCACGCAGTGTAGTGTTTGTCTCATCTTAGAATGTCGTCAATGGTGTTCTGACGTCTGCTTTCTGCTCGTAGTTTCTCGGCCAAAGTTGGATATATTAGTCACATGAAAGAGTACCATACCTAACTTAAGCTCTCGACAACCACCGTAGAAAACAATCGATTGCAGTCGCTGTTGACGAAATCGGCTATATGGCATCACCATAATCATTAGTGTTTGTCTCTGATAAGGGCATAGATAGAAAACTTAGATACACGTTATTAGTTACACCATAGCATCAGCATAATCAGCTTATGATTTTTTCACTGCTGGGACTCTGGACCTCCTCTCTATGAGAGGGAATGGGCTATCATCCACCACGCTGGCCCAGTGCAGGTTGGTAGATCTCACATGTCTTCGAATTTTTGATTCTAGGACATGCTGGTTTCTTCACGATGTTTTCCTTTACCGTTTTTTGAGCAGTAATGTGTCTGCCTGGGTTTGAACCCACGACCGCGGCTCTCTTGTAAGTTACGTTGTGAAACAATTGTTTAGCACGGATTCAGTAAGGAGATTTTGGATAAGATAAAATGATTTTTTACATGGCTATTAAAAATTAATTAGCAGTCCTGTACATTTTGATCGTGTTGGTAATTTAGTATGGAACAGCTGATTCTTTTTTAATAAAACCGAAACATTTCGGAGCTAATCATTGTCTTTAGCGTTCTTCAGTGAGCAGTGAGTCATGGAGGTTTCTCATCATTTGCGCACAGCAAGCAAAGACTAGAGGTTAGATAATAGCTTATATTGGTATTTAATCATAAGTAGTTCTGTGACATGCGAATGTCACGTAATGTGTAGTGTGAGTCAGTGACGTGAAAAAGATAGAAAATTATACATGGTGGATTTTAATCTTAATAATTGAAAAAAACAGCAACGTATTTTTTTATTTCCAAAATAAGAAAGTAATCCGACAGACCAGATTTTCTTAAATAAACGAAAGTTTTAAGCTATGGGGTGTAATTCTTAAAACTTTCGTTTATTTAAGAAAATCTGATCTGTCCGATCAGTTTCTTATTTTGAAATTAAGAAAATAGCGCTAAAAATAACGCAACGGGGTGTAATTCTACACCCCGTAGCGTTATACCTGTCCTGTATAATTCATATAATTTTTGATTGCGCGTCGATGTCCCTCTCACCGTGATGCTATAGGTACATGATCGTTGAATCCATATGGACAGCCTCTTCAAGAGTAAAAATTAAAACTGCACAATTCGGTCTAAAATAGATGCTCATTGTCTTCAAGATGCACGTCTTATTGAGATTGAGAATTCGACATCAACGATTCCATAATATTGATACAATCATGGATTCGCAACACGGTAAACAATATCCATTGCCCGTTCTATGAGGCCCACAGAGGGGGTAAAAAATACCAGTAAAGCATAAAAACCACCCTGTATAGTCTGACGTTTGATGAAACTAAAACTGTATTTCATTAGTTTACCTAGATTAAAGACATTATTATATTTGAACAGTAGTCTCACAAGTCCTAAATAATAAGTAGTGTTATATTAACAATGGAAATATATGTATTATCTTTATGGAGCGTGTGTCTACATAAACATGATATGTCACGCTGCATCTGTGACATTGACATTGAACACGTGAGTGCATGCTATGGTTATGACGATTTTTATAGGTAGGATCTTTTGTTTTCGGTATATCCTGTCATCACCTGCCTAGCCTTTCCCCAAACTATGTTGGGGTCGGCTTCCAGTGTAACCGGATGCAGCTGAGTACCAGTATTTTACCTGAAGCGACTGCTTATCTGACCTCATACGTAATACGATACCCCTTTATAACTGGTTGTCAGACTTTCGGGCCACTGACTACCTGTTACGACTGTCAAAGATTTACAAATGGCAGCCGGGACCAACGGCTTAACGTTCTTTCCGAAGCACGGAGGAATCTCGGTATGTAATGGGTGGTCACCCATCCACAGACCAACCTAGGCAAGCGCAGCTTAACCTGAAGATTGATCCGCGCGGCTGTTATTGTTTAGCCACGAGCATATTTACGAGCACTAATTTGTATAGACTCAGCAAAACTCAAAACTGATTTCCACTTATTCTACGTGCAACTTCGTCGATTGCAACTTTGAGATAAGACCTATTGTAGTATGGGGGTGTCCAAAATACTATGCTCATGGCAACATAAAATTCATCATCAACATATTTCGGCATGATGATCATACCTAGGTGTTCCTAACGATTTTCAAACTGTATCAAGCTTACCCTAATACCCGTCATTAATACTTACTATATTATATAATTATAAGTTTAATAAAAAAAAGTTTTTAGTTCAGTTTTAAAAATAGCTGACATCCTGACATCAATCCTGCAAATTTTCAGAATTTGCGTATTATTGACACGACTATCAGAATGAGGAAGGTAAAATATTCCATAAACTATAATAATATTTTAAATGAAGGTACGCCATAGACTATCTTACCTCATGGTAATATTAATGTGTTGTTTTTCCTGCTACCTAAAAAAATTGGCAAGACTTGCAAGGCGATCATGAGCATTGCGAATTGTTAATACTCATTGAATTACCAGCAAAAACTAATTTAAATTGATCGTTTCTTGCGTTTCCCATTTTTTACTAAAAAATGTGATTGATGGTCTAAAAAACAGCGATTAGGATAATAGGTAAATGATGAACGAAACTTCTGTCACTTACGGGATATCTTCCGTGATTGTTCATTATTTTGAGCTCCCGATATTTCGACGCTGTTGCAAGCGCCATGATGGCGGGTTGATATCCCGTAAGTGACAGTATAAATTTAGTTGTAAACCGTGAAAGCATAAAACAGTGTTTGAAATGATGAACGGAATTCAAAATGATGGTCGAGTGACTTTAGTCCTGCAATATATTTTTGTATAGATAGAATAGGAGTTTTTCAGATGGCCTGGCGATTACTATTCACGAAAAAATACAGTTGATCAAAATTAATTGATTCGTCACCGGTAACAAAAAATTCTTATTGATGCTTCATAATTTTCGGCCTTTTACATTGACGTCTTTAGCAAACCTTGTTGTAAGAACTACCTCATTAGTCTAGTGTTGGCAAGTGGTCTGAGGTTGATTCTTAGGTCGAACATAAAGTTATTGGATTAGTTAGTCCATCATGAATTTCTCAGTAGCAGCAAGGAGTCTAGATTTGTACCCGGTTGGCACTAGGCTCGCCTGCTATTGCATCAGAAATATAATGGGTTTTAAAAATACCCTTAACGAAGCCGAAAGGCACTTGTTTTCCCCGTCATTGCGACCATTTTGTTGTTCTAGCTAGACCATACCTGGGGACCTTCTAGTTACGGAGATATTGGTGTCATAGATTCTACTTTTACTCAAGTGTTTTAGTTTCCATGATTCGATTTTGTAGAAGTATCTATTACATTACAGGCGAATGCTCCCGATGACGGAATGTGTTTACAAGCAACCATGCATGAACCATTGAAAGTATTCAATAAAAAAAAAAAAGGACATGAAAATAATATACCGGTTACACCCATCGTCCATATTTAGTAGCCCTCTCGATACGGTCATAATCGATTGAGAACAATTTAATGAATGCGCTAGTGTTCTGATCGTATCGATTGATTTATTTCTGTGTTTAGTGACAGCAGATTTTTTTTTGTATCTCTGTTCTTTTGTTTTATGTTTGGCTGCGTGTATGAATATTGTTTTTATGTTTGTATGTCTGCATGTCTACATGCATAATATAATGTAACTATGTATATATGTAAGGTGTATTATTTGATTGGAATTACAACGAAATAAATGATAAATGATTGTCATACCATTGTGATGAACAGAAGTGATAAACACATTACATTATTTGGCAGGTAATTTTATACAAATTCTGTTCCATTTTTGAATTTTAAAATTCAGAAATGGAACAGAATTTGTATTCTCACTTATATTACGGTAGTACCTCCCCGTTTGTTAATTTTAGACAGACACGAGGCGCAGCCGCGGCCTAAAGTTATGCTATGATATAAATTAACGAATGAATGCATGATAGTCTTTAGTTGATGGTCTTTGTCACGCCATTTCGTCGGCACGTGTTTCTATTATATGTATTTATTCTGGGACAGTTTTCATATACAAGGCTATCTTATTTTTGTGTTTATTACATTAAATAGCCGCTACAAATTTAACATATAGTTAAACCAGAAAAAGTATGTGCTTCGAAATTATTTTAATTTCATTTATTCATAAAACAATTTGCATTGTGTTGAATATACAGGGTGTAAACGGACCCTTCACGAAGCGGTCAACCATCGAACTAAGTAACTCTACGTAAAAATTATTGCTGGGAAACGACATTTTTTTGAGAGTGAAAAATCACGTTTTACGGTAAGCTTCAATATGATGTAAGTACTCAAAACATTGTGCTGATGTATGCACTGAATAGTACGGGAGTCGTAGAGGTATTAAAAAACTAACTTTAAAAACATGTATTAAAAAAAAACTTGTGTGAAATATGGAACTTTGACCCCTAATATCTCCGTAACAAGAAGGTTCCCAGGTATGGTCTAGAAATCTAGAACAAAAAAATGTTTTCAATGACGGAGAGAACAAGTGCCTTTAGAGTTTGTTAAGGATATTTTTACACAAATTATTTTCTACTTAATAAAAATCTCGAACTGAACACGATGATGACACACCCAACAAATAGAGTGTTCGATGTAGTGTTGAAGTGTTCCGCGTATCAACATTCAATTGCAACTAGTTCTCTTTGGATAAAACTAAGAATCATCAAACTATTGGTCGGTTGTTTAACATCCGTCACGAAGAAGCTGTTTGATAGAAAATTATTTAACTTCTTATCATAACATCACGCCTGTAATCCCCGAAGGGTTAGACAGAGGTGTACCGAATAGTACACCCTCATTGCACCAGTACGTTCGTGTCCCATATAAAAAAAGGGCGCGAGCCTATTGCCATCAATCGGGCACGAATTCAGACTCCGTGGCTGCTACTGGAATGGACGAGGCGTTTCATGGGCGTACTTTTAAATTATGTTGTATGATATTTAGGGTGCCCTCTTATTACAACTTCACGATTTGTTTGATCTATACAAATAAATAAAATTGAAATGTCTGTTCGTAATTTCAAAACAACGAATAACTTTCATCATCATCATTTCAGCCCAAAAACGTCCACTGCTGGACATAGGCCTATAACTTTCATAATGCATTTTTATTAAATTTATGTTAAAAGTATTCATGGTACTTCTAACAAAAAATCATTTTTCTTAATTTTTGTCTGTCTCTCCGTCTGTATGTTTGTTCCGGCTAATCTCCGAAACGGCTGAACTGATTTTGACAGGACTTTTACTGGACGATAGCTGATGTTATAAAGAGTAACTGAGGCTTATTTTATTTCAGAAAAAGGATAAGGGTTCCGTAAAAAAACCTTGAAATTGTTAACAAAATCCAGATTTAAATCGGGAAGTAATATTTTTCTAATAATTTCACGCAGACGAAAATCACGGGGCACATCTAGTTGTTATCTAAGATCCCGCACTTTTCATTGTAGGTATTAATATCTTCACCTTGAACAATCTAATTTATGAGTGTTATCAGTACCGGCCTTATCTCGGTGGCAGGTACCTAGATGATTAAGAGACAGTTAACATTTTATCTTGTACACAGATGCAGCATCCCAATTATCTCGAAGATAAGGGTTATAATAGCTATAGTGATAGTAAGACGATGATAGTACCTTAGTTCGTTAAACATATGATCAAGATTAAATGGACAATGTCGTGTACAGACGCCAGTACATAAAGCTTCCCGAAACTGTCAAATTTTGTCAATCAACCTAGAACCTAGTGCTTTAGCGATACAGTTGAAAATCTATTAAAGAAATTTGACATATTACAAGCCAGGAATATTTTTTTCGCAGTTTCTTATGCACAGGATCGACTGTCGACGTGGCGACGTTTAAAGGGGAGGAGGGGGGGGTGGCCTATATCCGACACAATTATGACGTTTTAAGATGATGTACCTAAGTAAGTTTAGTTAATATTTGAAGTTAACAATTGTGGACTTTTAGTGTATGTTTTATTAACACTCTTTTGCTACCTCAATAAGGCTTACTGTCAGAAAACGAAATTTTGGGTTAAGCTCGCCCTTACGTGTACATATGCAGTAATGTTATAACAATATCTATGTAATTTATGCGTAGGTACGCACGACGGCCAACCAAGCTATACAACAACATTTTATGCTGATCTCTCATTGTATAGAAAATCTATACAAAGCGAGGCCAAGTTATATGGGAATAGTACAGCTTCATGTGCCGCCGTGTGTATGATAAAGAATAAGGATTTCCTACAGTTTCAGATTTGGTCATTCACACTTAAAAAGTTCATCTCGCTAAGTGTCGTGTCACCGGCCCCCACGTTGTCTGTCCGTGTCTGCAGAGCGTTGGCATACAGTACTATTGTATCTAATTACTTCTCAGAAAAAAAAGATGGAACGGGGAAGTGTATTTTTACATCTGTCTGGCGTGGAAAGTTAGTGTATTTTAGTTCCAGCGACGTCGCATTATGACATAAGTCGCATAGTTTAAATGGGACTGGGCTGACCTCGAATGACAATGAGTTGCTGTGGACCAAAATAACTGCTAGGGAAGTGGGTATGTGGATCCCTGGCACAGCTAGACGTGTTGGCGTCATGGTGGACCTTGTGGTCGAAGAAGATGGCGGGAAGAAATGTAAGAATCCAGAAGAGGATGAGTTTAGCTTTCATCAAGATCAGCCGATAGACGACCTATTAAGACGACCTACTTATGGAGTGTACATCTTCCAAAATAAACAAAAAAAACGTATGACGAAGACGTGACGTCACAGACGACCTGTCATAATTTCTCCAAATGATTTTAAACCATAAAATGTTGAAGGTTAAGTTCAAAATCGAATGAGATAATTTGACAGTTAGTTACTTGATGCGCCGGCGACTACGTATGTTTTTTTTTTTAATTAATTTCATTAGCGTTGAACAGTGATATTATAGTTAGAAGTTCAATAACATATTATGTGAATTTCTTTAAACAAATTAAATAAGAATTCACCTTGCAAAGACAGATGTGTTAAAATTGAAGCGATTGTCATTTTACGGAAGTGGACTGCAAGCAGCTGCCAGACACTGCCAGCACTGTAAAACAGTTGTTTCAATTTTGATGTACGTACAACTGTACAATTAAGTATATTCTATTCTACCAGTTTTTTTATTCTGATGACGTTGCCAAACACTTTGTTTGGGCTCAGTTAATAAAGTTTTTTTTTAATATTAAATGGGCCTACTCTTGACCTCAATCTAGTCCTGAGGACAGAGATGAGGTCGAAGATGAAACGAGCTAACCCAAAAGAAGCCTATTATTATTAAGTTTGCCATTATTCACCTGGCTGTGTTTTATGTTTTAAAGTACGCATGTAAAGATGGTAACTTGAACTTATGCCATTTCTCGAACGTACCATGTACACTAATGAACAGTACATACAACTGTATGGGACTAATGACTTGCCGACAAACCGCATTCAACTCTGTGACAACTTGGAAAAGTGGTCCAAGCAACTAGAAGCTTATGCTAAGTTTAAGTTATTTCTGTATATCCTGTACTAAACGCATAGGTCTGATTACTATTTTTTTATTACACTTTTATACTATTTTTGTCTTTAGATCTACTACATCTTGCTACATCGTTCTTACATAATTTTACCATGGTTTTGTAACAATATTCTGATTTAAAAGAGTGTTCATACAGTTTCTTGCCCGTTCGTCGCAATGGAGATCTACGCTTTGGAATGGGCAACTACAGTACTTTCATAAGTTTTACAGTTTTTATGCCTCGAGACTGGGACTGTAGCTACATTTCATTGTTTTCTTTGTTTCGATAATTCAAAAGTGCCTGTAACTGGCCTACTTGAAATAAATGCTTTGATTTTAATTTTTTACTTTAACTTAGTATAATTCTATTTTCAAATTTAAAATTCGGGAACCAAAATAATACGAATAGGTACCCAGTGAAAAACAATTGGACAGCCAAAGATGAAAAAGAAACAGCAGAGATGCCTCGCCTGCCAGTCATAATTAGTGTTAAATAAACAAAAACAGTTCATGGCGAATTTGGTTTTTGCAGTAATTAAAACGAAGACGAGAATACAATTTTTTGCACAAATAGTTTAATTTGTCACACATATTTATCACAACATGCATTTGCTGTAAAATGTCATAAGTATAACATAATAATAATATTCTAAATAAATAAAGGAGAATAATAATATTCTTCCTTTATTTATTTTTATACATATAATTTACATTTTTAAATATTTCTTTACAAAGTAATATAAAAAACATTTAAAAATATAAAAAATAGTAGCCCACTGGTATCGGGAACAGGGTCCGAAATACCGGTGGTCAGGGCTCTTGAGAGAGGAACCTCCTTACGATACGCGCCGTGTCCAGAAGTACTGCTTTCTGAATCAAGCCCTTGATGCAGCTGCCAAGCGAGAGCCTCCTCAGATGTTTGTCGAGGCTATTGGCTATTAAGCCATTGGCCGACACGACTATCGGCACAATGACTGCTGTACTCACGTCCCACATGTCGACAACCTCGCGAGCCAGATCTAGATATAATATTCTTATTGTTTTAGTGTATTATTTTGTAATGATATTTTGGGGAGAAGTGTGGTTAAGGCAAGAAAGGAGGTGTCAGCTGAGATGACGAGTAATAGAGAAGTTTGGAAGAATTAGACATGCTGCGCCGACCCCAGATGAATTGGTATAAGGACAGGAGAATGACGATGAGTATGGTTTGAAGGAGAAGTGGTGTAATTTGTGTTAAAATAATTGAAGTCTTTGACACAAAACTTCATAAAATATTTCTTTAAACCCGCCGTTTTTAGGTTTTGATTACGTTTAGGTACGCAGATTAGGATAACGTGTATTTTTAAATAAGATAAATGACACAGTGAAAATACTACTCAGGCAGCTACATTCTTTATAACTTCATTGCAAGTTATTGGAATATCTGCCCATCCTAATCTCCTTTTAGGGTCATGTAAAGGGTGCGACAATTTTGAATTACGATCTAGTTACGATCGAAGCATAAAAAGTTAACCACATTAAAAAACCACTGGCCAATTGCGAGTCGGACTCGCACACGAAGGGTTCCGTACCCCATCTAATTTTTATCTTCACTGTATTGCTATTGTTTTTTGTGATAGCGAGCCTGTGACAGACAGGAATAGGGTCGCGTTCGCGACGGAACCCTAAGCTATGAGCTTATTAAACCATAGGCTAGCAACAGGTTTAATCTAAAAAAAACACCGCGGGAAGAATTCTCTCGACAGGTGTTACCTGCGTTTTTTTTTTTCAAATAAAAAAAATATGGATTTCTTTCTTAGAATTTGAATGCTTTGTGAATTATAAAAAGCCTTTTGTGATGTTCTCTTTTCAATAGGGCATCTGACTATGACAATAATAGTCTGCCATGGAGGTCTGAGAAACCGGAATAATCTGGGGTTGTACCAAAGACTTCTATGCATGTAATAAAATTGTAACAGGTCGTTGTCTGTACATTGAAGATATTGAAAAAAAAATTATATGGATGTCTTTATTAGAGCAATAGAAGCCACAAAAAACAGATTTTAGAATTTTTGTTTGTTTGTCTGTCTTTCTGTCTGTATGTTTGTACGCGCATCACGCAAAAACTACTGCATGGATTTGAACGCAGTTTTCACCGCTCTACTGCTAGATGCTTAACTTAAAATATAGGCAACATTAGATATAGTTTTGGACCCGATAGGTGGCGCTGTGCGAAGCAAGGGCGGGTCGCTAGTCTTAGATGAACTTATGATAAACAACGCAAACAAAATCGTAATCAACTTACAAACAGTGTGTGTCAAACTGGGCATTGTAATTTTTAACCGACTACGGCGAAGTCAAAAGAAGGGTAATGATGCTTTAAAGCGTCACCGAGACATTTGATCATATTGTTTTAATGAAATTTCTTCTGATCACCTCTTTGCTATGTCTTATATACCTTTGGGCTGTACGATGTCATCGGTTTGGCTCCGATATGCATTGTTGAATTGACATTGTAACCTAGTCTCCTTGACGTCGGGGAAACCGGAGTCGAATCATCGTCAAGCGAGACTATCGGACAATAGTGTTTGCAGGAGAAACTTCAATCAAAATGCTATCAAGCGTGGGAAAGACTGTGTGAGTTTGAATTGAGTGATCAGGAGTGAAAGAGAGATTGAGGTATATTTGTGTCTGGTCCAATGACGTTATCAACTACGTAGGCTACTAAAAACTTACACCTCATGCTCATTTAATCAGACTCATGATAAAGTAGTCATTATGTAACTACATACGTTTGGGACATCAGTTCTTAAAATATCTGTTATTCGAACAGTTTTATTGATAGAACAGACGATGTATAAATAGCATGCCGGTGGTTAACCCAATAAGCTCATAATATGACCTCAAACATTACGCAGTTGCTATCGTGTTAATTATGTTGTTTTTCGGACATCCCTAGTTGGTCTCCGAACTGTTGCCTTGCAAGCAATGAGGTATCTATGACTTGAAGTAAGTACGCAGGTAACTGAACTGACACTAAAGTCAAAGGTTTCCAGAGCAGTAACTATCTTGCAATTGTAGAAGTAGGAAAGTTGATAAGCACTGAAAGAGGAGAAGCTAGATACGCTTACTATAAGCCTTTACCGTCCCACTGCAGGTCAAAGGGCTCCCTCCTTCCAGTTTTCGCGATCTACTGCAATTGTAGGCCAGCTCACCCCGCCATCTCACTTCTGGGCCTGCCGCGTTGGCCAGCCCAGTTCTATTTCAACCTAGCAGCTGTAAAGCCGCACTGACACGATCAGAGTATGCTCGGACCGAGTGGACTCGATTACCTACTTGGACGCATCTCGTATTGTGGCAACCATATAATCCGAGAGCACCCGGATGGGTTGGTATGGGTTGTCACAATACGAGTGGGCAGGACCAGCTATAAAAAGTCAAAACCCTTGAAAAGAACTTGTATCAGAATAAAAAGAATAAGAAGTTGGTTACGGGTCAACAGTGTCCATGGAGTTATTAGTTTCTACTAAAACAGCGTTCTACAGGTAAGATACTGATCGTATTCTGGAAACGGATGGTCCAAAACCCTCTTCGTACATGTAGATAAGGAACTATGCCCATCGAAATTATATTGTATTATCAAACACTATCATAATTATCAATAGTGCTATGTGCTTCCACATTTATTGTGCGAACAGCCAGTCTGTGGAATTCACTGCCGGCTTCTCTGTTCCTTGATCATTATAATCTGGATCTATTCAAAGTTCTAGTGAATCGGCTTCTTCTAGGCAAGCGTGCTCCACTCTAGGCCGCGTCATCGGTTCACATCAGGCGAGTTGCGGCCAAACGCAAGCCTACATTTAGTATATAAAAAGAAACTGTAGCTTATATGTTAAGAAGAACAGTTCTTGTGAAAAATTATCTTGTTTGAGTTTTAAACTAACATGATTACTAACATTATCAACGGGATATTAACCATGTTCACTGATTGTTTTAAGTTCCCGATATTTCGGCGCTGTTGCAAGCACCATGATCACTGATAAACTGAAGTAAAAAGAGAAATAAAGAAGTAGTAGTAGAAAGAGGGTACATCGATCATAAACACACTCCCGCAATAACTTCAGTTTATCTGTGATCATGGTGCTTGCAACAGCGCCGAAATATCGGGAACTCAAAACAATCAGTAAACATGGTTAATATCCCGTTTCTAGTGGTAATGATACTATCTTGTTTTATTCAGATACATTGATTTAATTAAATTTTATATAACTGTAATGTGAGCAAGTACACAAAGCTTGTGCCACAATAATTTATCTAAACGCTTATCATGTCTGAACGCAGTTTACTAGTAAACCTTGACCATTTTTCAATGAAGTTCGTTCCGTAGAACTATTGGTATCGTAACATTCCTTCTGGGTAACCGAGAAACGTACTAAGTATTGTTAATTACCTATTGAACATGTTCTAATTGGTTGCATTAATGATGGTAATTTTGACGTTCGAAAACAAGACGTGTTTTGGAAAATTACTGTTCTAAAAATCCCTTAATTATTTAAGAGGTAAGTTTTAGTTTATTAATCGATTCCAATTATGGGAGGAATATCGACTAAATAAACAGGGGGAGCTCGTGGCTAAATAATAACAGCCGCTCGGGTCGATCTAAAGGTTAAGCCGCGCTTGCGAAGGTCGGTCTGTTGATGGGTGACCACCATTACATACCGTGTTTCGTCCGTGCCTCGGAAAGCACGTTAAGCCGTTGGTCCCAGCTGTCATTTGTAGATCTTTGACAGTCGTCACAGGTAGTCAGTAGCCCGAATATCTGACAACCAGTCTTCCCAAGGGGTACAGTATTACCCAATACTAACTGGGTTGTTGAGGTCAGAAAGGCAGTCGCTCCTTGTAGAGTACTGGTATTCAGATGCATCCGGTAAGACTGGAAGCCGATCCCAATAAATTTGGGAAAAAGCTAAGCAGATGAGAAGATGGACTAAATAAATAAAGGGTGAATCGTCTGAAAGATGACAATGATGAGGATAGAAATATGGTTTAGATTACGGCTAAGAGATGTATTGAGAAGAAGACAGGTAGATATTGCAATCAGGCTATACGGGGTGGAAGGCATCGACGCGAAAACGCTTCCCACGTATTCAGTACTTCATCCTGACAGAATCGAGACTCCCTCCGTACAGATTTCTCATCGGTTATCTAAAAAAAAACAGCCGTTTCCTACAAAAGTATAATACCTACACGGTCAAAATATATGAAACAGCTGATGTTTTATAAATAACCGATGAAAAATTTCTATGTGGGGGGGATATTTCTCTGAACGATGTACTGAATACGTGGTAACCGTTTTCGCGTCGGTGTCCCTTCCATCCTGTATCGTTCCCACTACTGGGACACACGGCTCACCTCTGCTACAGACATTGGGCCGTAACCCACCATGCAAGCCCGGAGCGGCTAGGCCCAAGTAAATTTTGTAAAGGACAGGACAACTATGACATGTAATACCCATCAATTTAATTCATTTTATCCTCATTGTGTTTTGTCCGCTTATCTATAAAAATTAAAATTTGTTTGTTGGTTCATATTTTATGCGCTGCCGTACCGTTCTTCCGACTACGACAAAACTTTATCAAATTATTGTTTGCGCTTGTGCGAAGGTTATAAGCATAGTAAATAGATACAATCAATCTACGCGAGTGAAGCCGGGGGCCAGGCGCAAGCTAGTTGACCAATATTTTTTATTCTTTTTTTCTCACTCTATGATCTATAATTACGTCACTCTTCCCTTATGTCTATGGCACGTTCCGAGAGACCACCAACAAGAAATATGCAAGATTTTTTTGCTGATACATCAGTTACGAGTAGGTACAAATTGTTGTTAGTAATAGTTTCCGTGTACCAGCGGCCCATTCCGTGCGCTATTGAATTCATTGCATTTTTAACTGCTTTTTGTATTAATTACCAATCGGGCAAAATTAGTGGCAGTCGCTTTCAAGCCGTTTCGTATTAAACAGAATTGACAAATGATTTTGGACGCTGTCGCTGATAGATTGTCATAATATCACTTCATGCCTTCAGGGTATTTTCCAGTGTGGGAAAGAGATGGCGCTAGGCGACCTGTATAGCTCCGTCTCTTTCCAACACTGGAATCACTCCTGCTTTAAGACGTCATAGCAACCCCCTGAACTTTAATATTTAACTTTTTTTAAATTTTATTAAGAGCAATGAAAATAAAATTGTGGTCACAGACTTGTACTATTTATTCTGTGGTCACAGGACGATCAGTGCTACATGCCATAATTGCCAGTTAAACTATGTTCGATAGTTATTTTTATAGGTAGTCATATTTTTTTTAATTGTGAGTTTATTTTGTTATTGGTTTATTTATAGTTGTGCCCCTCGATCTACGTCCGCGTGAAATTATTATAAAAATTTTACTAAGGTTTTTTTTTTGCACGGAACCCTAATCTTTTTTCTAAAACAAAGAGTAGTCTAAGATACTCCTTATAACCGTCAAAAAAATCGGTCCAGCCGTTACGAAGATTAGTCCTAACAAACAGACGAACAGAAAGAGCGAGAGTAATATTTAAAAATGTTTTTTTTTGTGATAAGTACCGTATTTGCTTTACGCAGTCAGTAAATTAAAAAAAAAAAGTTATTTACAAATTACAAACAGACACTTCAATTTCATTTATGTGAAAAGTTTTAAATATAGGCACGTTGTTTGTGTTTTTTTAACCAAACCGTCTTAAAATAGAATAATTAATCATACATATATGTAGTCAGTTTTTTTAATGTTTTTTTTTTTTAATATTGTCTGGTTTAATGGTTTATTAATACATTGATAGTTTTAAGAGTTGTTTTCAGTTTAGCTACTATAGTAGAACATTAGTATTATTATTAGTATACTTTGAAATGGGTTATAAAAATATAATTTATATTGAAATGCGAGTTTGAAATGTATTATGGTAGGTATCTAGAAAACTTTACGGGGTATGTACCTACTCGTAAAGTTTATTTATTTTATTTTTCTATTTTATATAAATAAAATATATATTTTTATATTTTATTTATATTGAATTGCTTTTTCTACATCAAAAACCAATTTATAATGTATGGTTTTTTTAACAAGGTAGGCACTTATAAAATGTATGCATGTAGTAAAACTAAATCAAATAAAACATTATTTATTTAAAAAATAAATCGGTTTCAAGCAAGCAATTGCAAATTGTTTTTATTTATGATTTTTACAAGTATCTATATTGCTTTTAGAAAATTTTCAACTACGCAAATAGATGCCAAATATTTCGCCATTTAAAATATAATTAATCAATAAAAATAAATCCTAGTTAAATATTGACTATGAACCAATGCTGAAAAATGTAAACATAAAACTCATAATAAAAGGAATACGATAGATTTACCGTAGGGATATATGTATATCAACACCTAATAAAAATACATGCTTATAAGGAAGAATATTCCAAAAATTATTTTACACGTGCTAACTTGGGCGCTATACCCTTCACAGTTCATAACATTGTTGAACAACTCATTCAATTAATCAATGTCATTTATGAAAGCAATGTAGTGAACGCACAAAAAACTACAATTGCTTTGAACTATATGTATCCAGCACACACCAAATTGAAGTCAATACCATTAAAAAATATACAATACTTCGGTACTTGTATTAATTAACGTTCTATTCTTCATATTACAATTAACCTCGTCCTTTTTTGATGTCGGTTAAAAGGTATGAAAGATCGTAATTCATTCACTCTTTTACATTCATCATCATCATCTGCCTAGCCTTTCCCAACTATGTTTGTGGTCAGCTTTCAGTCCAACCGGATGCAGCTGAATATCAGTATTTTACATGGAGCGGCTGCCTATCTGACATCCACGACCCAGTTAGTACTGGGTAATACGAATACCCCTTGATAAGGCTGGTTGTCAGACTTTCGGGTCAGTGGATACGAAACGGGGCACTATGAAAAAGTCCTATTTCTCTCTGTAGGGTTTAAAGTATCCTAACCTAAACTAACGTCGGGGTGCCCGAAGTCCCGAGCTCACTACGCTCGCTCTTGCATCTAACACTTTATTGGCTAAAAAATTCTATCTTTTTTCCTCTATGCCCCGTTACGAACACTACAACCGACTTTCGGGCCATTGACTACCTGTGACAGCTGTCAAAGATCTACAAATGAAACCCGAGACCAACGGCTTAGCGTTCCAAGGCACGCCGGTTAAAAATTATGAATGAACAATCTATTCACCATTTACTTCTCATCAAAATTTATTTGGGGAGGAGCATGTCTCTTTCCAACATAATCTATTCAGCCTTCTACTATCCTGATCCCAATTTATTTGGAATCGAGCAATGTTTCCTTTAAAACATCTCCATCAGCCATCATCGGAGTCACTCCCATTCTAGCCGTATCATCTTTCTCACACACAATGCATCCATCGTTTCTTTTTTCATTCGATATTTTACAATCATAATTGTCCAGACGCCATTTTTTTAATGAATGAACAGTATAATCGGCTTACAACATTCCCATGTTGAGCCACGGGCGTCCTTTCTGTGAAAAAAGTAATGGGCCGTAATACACCACACGGGCAATGTCTTTGAATACTTGTATTAATTTGGTTGTAAGTCATGCCGGTATCCTGACGATGTTTTTCTGCACAGTTTAAAGAGCAGAATAAAAAATAATTAATGGATGGTAATAGAAATACGACATAAACGTTTAAATTCTACAAACATGTCGTAGTATCTGTTTGAGATTCATCATGAAAGGCGCTCTCTATTCAAGAAACGAATCAAACTGATTTATAATGACAACGTTGAAATGTAGTACAAGCGTTCACTTACGATTTCACTAAGGGTTCACGAAAGTTCCAGTTGTTATGGGCACATTTACACTTTATTTTAACGTTTCTTAAAAAGTTTTAAATCACTTTTAATTTGGATCACAGAATATTTTCGGTCACTTGTAAAATTACTTTACTAATATCACTTTTTAACACTTTTACAGAAATTATGATTAATTTTAAGTATTTTTTTTAAGTGTAAATAGAGATTTAATATTAATTTATTCCGAATTAAAACTCTTTTACCAAAATCTTGTAAAATAAGTACGATTTTATCACAATATTAGATTTGAAGATTGTTAAGTACTCGCCACACAACACTTTAAAGTATCACAAAAATAAAAAACGTTATTGAAAAACTGAGAATCGAAATTAAAAGTTTAAAATTTAAAAAAATCCGCTTCCCGTTACTGAGTTCGATATTTAAAACACGGCAACGGAGTACGTGCGTCCGTCACGAACATTCTCCACGCACTGAACCAAACGCTGCGTTCAGTTGCTTTTAAAGTTTTAACCAAAGCAATGTAAACAAATAAAGAAAAAACTTAAGTATGTAAGGCAAAAGCTCGCACATGTATATGAGGATACGTTACATATAATAAACGCCTACGGGAATACGTGTCGATTATTTTATAAAGGTAAATAATAAAGGTGGTTTTACTTTTGTCTAATTAAAAGGTTGATACGTTTCTTTTGTGCGCTGAACTGCTTAATTTAATTATTTTCTTTAATTTGTGCAATAAGTTTGATCTACCCTCTTTAAATAGCTCATTAGTTAAAGGCAGCTTATGTTTAATTATAACCATGCAAGTTTACGTTTGGATAAACGATCAATTTCACCTTTCTCGTAAGGAAAAACGAGAGTTCCCCAGGGTTTGATAATGGGTCCGGTTTTTATTGATCATCAACGTTTTTTTTTTCTATTGGGTGGTAAGTCCTAATGTATTGTTATTCACCATCTAACCACCACTCGACTTTGCTTGAAATGGAAGAGGTAATTCCTGTCACTGACGATAATTAATCAAGGTATTGGTTATTCCACAATTAATGTTTCCTTAGCCTTGTTGATCGGCAGATGGAAATAATATTTGAGTCAATTTTATGATGCTCCGTAATATATGGCGTCCTTAGCGTCGGTGTACCTTCCACACTGTATTTGTCGTTTCATCGCGTTATTCATTAAAAACTGGAAGGTTTACCTATGGATATACTGTCTTTAGTCCAAATAAAGAAGTTAGTGCATGAGAGTTGTAAGTCTTTAGTTAAGTTGTTGTAAGTCTGCTATTACAATTGTGTCAGAATGGTCTATCATTGATTTCATAATTGTTGATTTTGACAAGTTTGGTAATCTTTGGTAATGGCGTCATTATGACTTTCCAATGGTCACCCGCTGACACTCCATTGAAAGAAATGGCATAGAATGGTAATCTGATAAATAATAAATAATATGTAAAAATATATATAAATTAAATCTGGCATGAATAAATGTTCTTTAGTAGTGGTTTTTCGAAAATCATTTCTACTAACGGGTTTTATAATAATGGCAATACGACAATGTCATTATCACCCAATTCTATTACGAGACCATTGCCAAACCAATGATCGACCATTATGAATTTAGCAGATTACGAACTTTTAGCAAAATGACAATAGGATCGTGTTGGAATGACGAATTTATAAAAATAGCAGACATAGACCCCAGATCACAAATATGGTTGTATATCATTCATCGTCATCATCTCAATATCATTTCAGGACTTCCTCCTACGCATAATTCCAGTGACTCTCGATGTATAGTCATAATCCGTACAGTCGCCAGCGCATCAACTAACCACAAACTGTCAAAATTTCTTATTCGATTTTGAAATTTTTTTTTTTTTTTATACTGATTGGTCTTACTCTTGACCTCAATCTAGTCCAGAGGACAGTTTGTGGTAACTTGATGGAGATAACATTCATGAACCAGGACGATTCATGAATGTCAAGTCTTCGATTTTTTGGTTCTCAGATATTTCCTTACGATGTTTTTCCTTCACCGTTTTGAAAGTACTGGTGACGTAATAAATAATGAACAGGCTGATGAAAAAAATATAACACATGAGAAGATAAAAGAACTGAAATTGCTTGAGTTTCTTACACCCTATATTTAAAACTAACGCCTAAAGTAATTACTATGCCTGACAAAGAAGTAGTAAATCATGAAGTGTACAGAGCAAATATTATCGCAATAGTTTAGTCAGAGCAAGTAAAGAAAGCCACATATTCCTATGAATTGAGTCATGCAACTGTCAATGTTTATTTACATGGATATCTAAGGGATTATGCTGAAGTTCTGCGAAGGACATCATTCTCCTTTCACATGTCACGTTAATGTTAAGAAACTGAGTGTCTATCTAACTAATGTCATAAATACGAAATTTGTGAGGATGGACGGATGGATAAATGTTTGTTATTCTTTCACGCGAAAACTACTGAACGGACTTGGATGAAATTTGGCACATAGATAGTTTATAACCTGGATGAACATAAAGGATATTATTTATCGGTAGTAAATGATCCCGTGGGTCAGATACCGAAGTTCACGCGTGCGAAGCCGCGGCCATAAGCTAGTTTGCTTATAAAAGTTAATAGGGTATTTGTCTAAAAAAACCTGTTAAGTCGGTCAGTTAGATTTTCAAAAATATTGGACACGTATTTTTTCATTTGTCATGTAAACGTAAAATGACCACGATACAGCGCGTTCAAATCTCGCGTGACGTCACAATTTCTGTTACTTTTTAGTTCCAGAAAGGGGGCTTGTGACATTGGCTAGTGCCAGTGACGTCACAAGCCCTCTTTCTTGAACTTTAATGCGTTGTATCGTCGTCATTTTTTGATTGTGTGACAAAAGAAAAAATACGTGTCCAACATTTTTTGGTGATCTAACTGACGGACCATTTTTTTGTTTCGGTTTTGTCAAATAGTCTATTGTCCTCAGTAGATACTATCTAATAATTGTTGCAATTTATGAAAGGTCGTCATTTTTGTTTTAGTGAAATTGTGATGGAATGTTGAGAGAATATTGTTAAGTTTGTAATTTGCCATAGGCTCCAATTTTTTTCGTTTCATAATTTTATTTATTTGTTTATGGCACTCCAACGACTTATTCACTAATACAATTTTAGGGTAATGTAACAATGAAACTTAAAATCTAGGGTGAATATGTCACTTACAGGTGTGCACAGCACTTGAATCGAACTGAAACAATTTTATCAATCGCGTGTGACCAAAGAGTGTTGAATATAAATGCTGAGGGAGAGTAATACCAAGGAAACGATGGATGGATTGTGTGAGGAATGATATGAAAGAAAAAGGAGTAAATATGATAGCGTGACGATTGACAGGGGAGATTGGAAGAAAAAAACGTGTTGCGCCGACCCCAAGTAACATAGGACAAGGTCAGGAAGATAATTATTAGAACTAAAACAATTTTATTTTGGGAAATAATATTGGCAACACAGTAGCTTTTTTTTTCGTATGGGAAATCATCAAATGACCCCCTGCTCTGGGCGGAGCGCAAGGGAGTGTCAAACATCTAGTGACTAAACCCATCCATGTTCCTTTTTAGCCCTTTGTGTTCCAGGGCCGCGGTATCTCCTTCGAACAGTCCCGCAGCCGCGAACACAGTTGCTTCAGTGACCGTTAGAGCTAGTTCTATGTTTGAATTAACGTTTGTCCAATGTTTTGCCGCCAGATTGTGAAGTAAGTATGTATTAGGGTAGCTGGAACCCCTAGTTTTTGCCTGTCTTATTCGTCTGTTATTTGTTTGTATATGTCAAACATATATTTTATGGCCAACTATGTTTATTACATTATTGTGTTTAAAATGCATAACATGAATACTTTGAACAAACAATGTTTTTACTTAAAACTCGCGATTTTAGGAAAAATACCATTGATTTATATTGTTGTCTCAATGCTGGTGGAATATTAATGGAACTAATTTAAAAAAAAAAAAAGTTTTATGGTATACAAACAGCCATTTAGACAAAGTATAATATATTGTCTTCATACACTGTTTTAAGCTTTCACGGTTTACAACTAAACTTATACTGTCACTTACGGGATATCTTCCATGATTGTTCATTATTTCAACCCACGATCATGGCGCTTGCAACAGCGTCGAAATATCGGGAGCTCAAAATAAATAACAATCACGAAAGATATCCCGTAAGTGACAGTATAAGTTTATTATCTTCATATCAAAAGTGGTTGCTGTGCATTTTTTAGTCAACTCAGCCTACTTACACATTAATGCAAAAATCCCATCTCATTCACTCGCGTATATTCTTCAAACAACTACAACAACTTCAAACAAGTCGTGTGTACTTATTGGTTCCATCATTATTAAAAAAACACAAAGGAATTCAATCAAATTGTAATGAGAAGAACCTGCAAAATAAATATTTATCTGTGAACAAGTCAAAGTAATGACTTGAGTAAAAGTAATTATTTTAAATACGATTTGTATTCTGTAATTTATTTAGAATTCTTAGCTTTGCTTTCTTTAACGGTTCTTGCTTCGTTCAAATTCTTGTCTATTGCATAAAAATGGTTGCTTAAGTAATTACCTAAACTCAAATAATTACTTTAACTTGACTATAAATACGGGTGTTAGGCACATACTCATAGTGTAACAAAAATAAACGATTTACCAACCATATAAACATCCAACATAGATATAACAGATTTTAGAAGAAGCACGTACGTAGTTAATTATCGCAAATTAATGATTCTAACAGCATTACATCTGTAACCACATGACCTATTATGATAATCAGTTCGTAGAACCGAATACTTCCCGAATCATTTAGGGCGAGTCTCGATGACTCAGCAGATGGTACAATTTGTACACACGACGTGTTTCAAGTTATAGTACTTACATATGAGGAGCAGGACCTGCGTACACTTTGCTTTGTGCAATTTATTTAAACATCTAACATTACTGCTTTCAAAACAACAAAGGAAATCATCGTGAGTTTCCTCAAGATGATTTCGTTTGTTTAGAGGAAGACCAAAGAAATGATGGATGGACTGTAAGAAGGATGATATGGCTAGAAAGAAGGTGACTGCTGAGATAATGAGTAATGAAGAAGTATGGAAGAAGAAAACACGCTGCGCCAAGCATTCGTGTGACAAAATTAAAATGTTCGGGATCGAAATTTTTGTATGACTTTATTCCCAATGTCCGCTCCATAATTCTTTTAATCTCTTTGCTTTTATTTTACCCTTAGTATTAGGCTGTCATGTATTATAGATCTTTGACAGTCGTTACAGGTAGTCTGTGGCTCGAAAGTCTGACAACCAGTCTTACCAAGGGGATCTTATAGTATTACCCAGTACTAAATGGGTTGCGGAGGTCGCTGCTTGTAAAATTGTAGTATTCAGCTGAATCCGGTAAGAATGGAAGCCTACACTAGATGATGATAATACGCTTAGTATTGTACGTGATTTCTTTACAATAAGAGTTCAGAATATACTGGAAATGCATAGCATTATTATGGTCCTTTGAAGTCCTCAGAATACGAATGACGAATGTACGGGAGAAGACAATGGCAAAGTAATTGTTTCCGTTTTACTACCAAAATAGACATAACGTTTGTCTAAATGGTGTGTGACACGGGTTAGGTCAAATTTGGGTTGTTTTAATTCAGTGTTTGTTTTCGATGACCTTGCTGTTTCATCATCCTCTGCTCTTGTTACTTGGGATGTTGGCGTAACACGTTTTTTTTGTCTTTCATTCTCCCCTGTCACTGTATTTGGGGTTACTATTACCTGGGGTCGGCGTAACACGTTTTTGTCCTTTAATTCTCCCCTGTCAGCCGTCACGCTATCATTAACTTGTTTTTCTGTCATAATTATCATTCCTCACGCAATATATCCATTTATTTTTATTTTAAATAAGCGATTCCTAAGGCTAATTCCATTAACCTCCACAGTCTGTGATTTTGACATAACTGGAATAACATGTTGAAAGATCAGTGATAGACTTTTGCTTCTCACTTTTGTTGCTCTATCTTCAGTATATTTTTATGGGTATGTTCAATTCTTTTTTATCCAAACTAGTGAAGTAGTAGTTTGTTATTGGAATTCACATGTTATACCTAACAGATTGCTGTTACTGTTTCCTTTGAATAGTCACGTACTGTATGTCTGACATCTGCAGCCGCGGTCGATAAATTGTTCCCAAAACGCCGATAGATGTCGCTGTGCATTGACGTCACATTTCTGAATCGCGGTGTTAAGATTCTCCGCGACCGAATGACCCCCTTCAGTTTCTGTAATGCAGTTATCGCTTCTCGGCCTCTTGGCTAAGATCAAAGTGTAGTATCTGTTCTTTTCAGCTTAATATCTGAAAGTTCCCTCACTGAGGGACCAGTATATTAATCTGATTTTTGTAAGCTGACGGGATGTTCGGCGCTCGCTCCACTCCCGTCGCGGGTCGGCCCGGCATTGCAGTGCCGCCGGGATCGGCCCACATAATATTTTGAAACAAGGGGAACTAATCTCGAGGCAAGATTGTTAACTTGAGCTCTCTCGCCCGTTCAGATTTCCGGAATCTAGATTTCGCCACGTAATTCGAATTAGCGAAAAATCGATTCGGGGGTTGTTTTAGTTCAGTGTTTGTTTACGATGGCCGTGCTCTTTCAATAACGTGCTGCTCCAGCTCCAAGTAATAGAGCTATTGGGGTCAACCCATTGCGTTTTATCCTTCCATTCACCTCAGTCACTGCACTTAGGGTTACTGTTACTTGAGGCGGCGTAACTCGTTTTTTTCTTCCATTGTCCCTTGTCAGCTGTCATGCTATCATTTACTTGTTTTTCATGATGTTTTGTTTGGTTTGTGACGTTTTTCTTCTCCGATATAGTACTAACTATCTAAGTAATACTTTTGTTTTACTTAGATAGTTAGTAAACCAGTGACGATCGCTTCAAGAGGTTTCAAGAATATAAGGTTTCTAAGCTTTGCTTCTTAATCATAACTAATCAGTACACAGTTGTTTTGCTTAGCTTTTCTTCATCTACATCTTTTATTTTCACTAAGA
The DNA here is from genome assembly GCA_963576755.1 of Noctua janthina. NCBI lineage: Eukaryota > Metazoa > Arthropoda > Insecta > Lepidoptera > Noctuidae > Noctua > Noctua janthina. Next base: position 8,092,560 of record OY755068.1, on the reverse strand, counting down.
GGTTCTTAGCTAATCCCAGAAACCTAACCATCTGTGATTTTGGACTTTTTTTTTTTATTTAAAAAAAAATCGTTGCCCCACAATATACATAGATTAACATTTATGCATATTATCTCGGATAAAGTGCTGTTAGATCAGCGACAGGGCGGACAGGCTTTTGCTTCTTACTGTTGTGACTATATCGTCGGTTTTTGTTTATGGGTATGTTCAATAATCTTTTTTATCCGAGCTAGTGAATTAGTATTTTGTTATTGCGATTCACATGTTATACCTAACAGATTTGTGTTATTGTTTCTCTTGAATAGTCACGTAATGTATTTTTGAGATCTGCAGCCGCGGCCGGTAAATGGTTCCCAAAACACCGATAGATGTCGCTGTGCCTTGACGTCACGTTTCTGAATCGCGGTGTTAAGATTCTCTGCGACCGAATGACCCCCCTCGGTTTCTGTAATGCAGTTATCGCTTCTCGGCCTTTTGGCTAAGATCAAAGTGTAGTATCTGTTCTTTTCAGCTTAATATCTGAAAGTTCCCTCACTGAGGGACCAGTATATTAATCTGATTTTTGTAAGCTGACGGGATGTTCGGGGCTCGCTCCACTCCCGTCGCGGGTCGGCCCGGCATTGCAGTGCCGCCGGGATCGGCCCACATAATACTTTGAAACTAGGGAAACAAATCTTGAGGCAAGCTTGTCAATTACGGCTCTCTCTCCTGAGAAATCTTGATTCAGAACACCGGAATCGAGATTTCCCTAATTAAAGCGAAGTCTCGATTCGTGGGTTTAGGGATTGTTTTAGTGGCTCCGTCGTATGTGCACTGGACAAAAAACGTACAGTTCTCACACAAAGGGCATTTTTCAAAATGGGCTTCAATAAATGAGCACATGTCAAAATGAACGGCTCCGTATTGAAACGTCCTATTAGCAAATTGCACTCACCGATCATTTAGTGATCCATATTTTGAGAAGTGCACTTTGTGAGAAGTGCACGATTTCGGTCCAATGCAGATTTTGCAACAGAGCCAACTAAAACAACCCCGTCAACCCCCAAATCGAGACTTCGCTAATTCGATTTATTTAGCGAAATTCGATTCCGAAAATCTGAATCAAGATGTCTCTCAAGCAAGAGAGCTCAAAGCTGACAATATTGCGTCGAGATTATTTCCCTAGTTGCACAAAGTATTATGTGGGCCGATCCCGGCGGCACTGCAATGCCGGGCCGACCCGCGACGGGAGTGGAGCGAGCCCCGAACATCCCGTCAGCTTACAAAAATCAGATTAATATACTGGTCCCTCAGTGAGGGAACTTTCAGATATTAAGCTGAAAAGAACAGATACTACACTTTGATCTTAGCCAAAAGGCCGAGAAGCGATAACTGCATTACAGAAACCGAGGGGGTACATTCGGTCGCGGAGAATCTTAACACCGCGATTCAGAAACGTGACGTCAATGCACAGCGCCATCTATCACCATTTTGGGATCTATTACAGGCCGCGACTGGTCTCGATTTAAATAAAGTATGTACCACAGATAGTCTATCTATATCTGTGGTATGTACCTACTAATTTACAAGACCTCCAAAGGCAGTCGCGCAAGACCTGCGTAGAAATCAAAAATGTCCCTAAAAAGCCCCAAGAAACCAGGGATGATCTGATACAAATGGTTGTAAATCTCTCAAAAACCATTCATCTTGGTTTAAATGGATGCGATATAAGCGACATTTTCCGCCTGAAACCCCGAGGAGAAGGGGAGAAAAAACCTACAATTGTGGTGGAATTAAGGTCAGCAATACTGAGATCCGACCTCCTGAAAAAAGTGAAAGAATTCAACCTTATAAACATGACTCGACTACAGGCTAAACATCTAGGCCTCACAAGCAACGAAGACTCTCCTGTTTTTATAACTGAACAACTTACTCCTAAGGGGGCTCGTCTGTTTTTCTTGGCTCGAGACCTGAAAAAGGCTGAAAAATATAAGTACTGCTGGACCTCTTTGGGAAAGGTTTTGATCCGGAAAGATGACACGTCTAAAATTATCCATATACAACACGAAGCACAGGTGCAACAACTAATGCAAGAACAATGACTGACTATGGGTATATATATCTTAAAACTGTTTCTCCTACTCAAAACAGCTTACTTAAGCCCAAAACCTAATTTGTTAAATAATATGTTAAATGGCTACTATACAACAAAACACGCACATAAGTCTATACACAAACTTATACATCTCTACACACTTATACACGTCTACACACTCATACACGTCTACACACAATGTTGCCTTTGTCAAGCTGGGTATGGACTGACTAGCATGAGAAAAGTAATATCAAACGTTTACTATATATTAGAGTGCTCACAGAAATCCACTTTCAAACCCTTACATACCTCCACACCTTTATACCACAATTACAACTACCAACGATATATCCTACATACACATCACATGATCTCTGACAGAAAACAAAAACACGCTCAAAATACAAACATATCAACATACTTACACGCCGTATACAACCCCAGATATAATAGTTCGAAACTTATTTTAATAGAAAACCTCTACTACTTAGATTCTAAATATACAATTTGTTACCCCCCTGGCTGATCCGCTCATATTCATACCATCTAACTACCCTGGTTGCAACCCCGTGAGTACTAACTTGACATGTTTAAATGGATAATTTCGATACATTAAAGGAAATTGATCAGATTGAACCATCAGATTCGATAAAGTGTAAGATACAGGAACTAAAATTAAACACGGGTAATTCTCCTCACAATTTAATTATTTTAACACAAAACATTAGAAGTATATACAAAAATTTTGATGACTTACAACTCACCCTATCACAACTAAAATATGAAGTAGATATTTTGATTCTCACAGAATGTTGGTTAAACTCTAAAAAAAACATACCACAATTAATGAATTACACATCTTTCCAAACAAAACACCAAATTAACCAAAGTGACGGGGTAGTTGTATACTCGTACATCACAAATAAATTATCAGTAAAATTTAATGAACTAAACCTTGTAAATGCCACCGGACTCGAGTTAAATATATCAAATTACACTATACTGGGAATCTACCGTTCCCCATCATTTCTACACGCAGGTAACTTCATTACATCCCTTAACAATCATCTTGATAAAAATAAAACCAGAAAGTGAAAAATTTTAAAAACCCTTCAACTACAATGACATTATGTCAACGTCAATAGAAAATCAAAAATACAAAAAACAGAGAAGAAAGCATGATGTGATAACATGATTACGAGAGCTGCCTACCGACGCGCACGCCTTACAACCCCGGACTCGTCGCTCAGCTCCGCCTCGCCACCGCCGGACCCTGGATCCCATGTGTCACCGGCAGCGGCAGTTGCGTCGAGCTCGAGCGACGAATATTTCTCTCCGCCGACGTCGCCAACACCTGTACGTCGGCAGGGGAGAGGCCGGCCACCGAAGAGCTTGGGACTTAGGGGCCATCCGGCCCCGAGCCGGGTCCCCGCTGCCGGTGGTTGTGTGCAGCGCATGAGATGGACTCAAACAATAAACGAGAACGTCATGCGCGCATACTACGGGTCTACAGAGGGGGGAACTAACCTCACTGCGTACCGTGTTAGGATGCTGTCTCTATTCCAGGTACTTGAACCAATCGTCAACGTCTCGGCCCAACGACTGTCGGATCAGGTGCGGGTCATCCAACGCAATCACATGTTGGACGATGCCGCACTTGATAGGCTGCGCTCAGAGGTACTGAGCAACCGTATCGTCTTAACTCCGGCACAAACCGCGGTGCAAGCGTCAACTATTGACGCAACCCCGCCGCGGTCCAACCCAGCTGTTGTAGAGGAAGATGATAGGGTTGCCATGGTAAGTAGCCAGTGCAACGACCGATTGAGGAGCGCTCTGGAAGATGCGCTTCGCGAATATCGATCCACTCCTACCAAACTTAGACCCCGATTACCACGGTTACCCATGCATAATAAAAATAGGGCGCTGGTGTGTGCCTTGGACTCGCAACTCAAGAATATTTTCGAGAGTAGCGAGAACCTCGTTGATACACACTCGATCCTGTACTGTGGGGCTGTTGCGGCATGTCGTTTAGCTAATGTCAAATTCCCAAATTATGACGTAGCTATTCGACCAAAACCAGCCGTACCAACCTGGCAGCGCAGGATCGAGTGCCGCATCGACGAGGCCAGGGTACTCATCGGCAAACTACACTGCTTCAGGGAAGGCAATACACGACCACGTGTGATGCGCTTTGTGAGGCGGGCATTCTCGGGGACTGGAATCAGTCCTCAAGAATACATGTCCCGTGTCACAGAGCGCATCGACTTCCTGAAGCAGAAAGTTTATGCATGGGCGAAACGTATTCGGCGGTATAAGCGGCGGGTTGATCGGTACTCACAGAATCGCATATTCCAGAGCGATGAGAGGTGGGTATACAGAGCTTGGGAGCGACCCGAGCAAAATATGACAGACGTGTGCCGCCCGGATGATGCTGCCACGAGTTCTTTCTGGCGTAGCATCTGGTCGGTGCCCGTCTGTCATACTGAGGCTGACTGGATGCGTGATGTCGAGCGAGCGTGTGAACCTATCCCAGAAATGGAGCCAATTTTAATAACATCTATAGATATAACCAGAGCAGTTCGTCCGTTACCGAATTGGAAATCCCCGGGACCGGACGGACTGCACAACTTCTGGCTCAAATGGCTTAGTAGTTCACACACTTGCCTGGCATCCCAATTCCAGTCATCCTTAGAGTCTGGGTCCCTACCGCAGTTTTTAACAACAGGCGTTACCCACCTGCTCCATAAGTCAGGTAGTCCCGCGGAACCCAAAAATTATAGACCGATCACGTGTTTGTCGACGGTCTATAAACTTCTTACATCCATTTTGAGAGTGAAAATTAATACACACATTGACAAAAACTTCATTATGTCTGCCTCTCAAAATGGATGTAGGAATAGGTCCCGCGGTACGAAGGAGCTACTTCTCATCGACATGGCCATTAGCCAACAGGTTCGTCGATCCCGCAAGGATCTGTCGACATGTTGGATAGATTATAAGAAGGCCTACGACTCGGTGCCACATACATGGCTCATGAGGGTACTGGAGTTGTACAAGATAGATGCAACTCTACGTGCCTTCCTTGAGTCATGTATGGGGCAATGGAGGACGGTCCTTCGATATCCAGGATGTCGACAAATCCAGGGGAATGATGAACCTGTATGGATTAAACGGGGAATATTCCAGGGCGACAGTCTGAGCCCACTTTGGTTCTGTCTAGCCCTGAATCCTCTGAGCACATTGCTGGAGGATTCAGGTCTAGGCTACCGGTTGAGGAGAGGTGGTCAGGTCATATCTCACCTTCTTTACATGGATGATCTGAAACTCTTTGCCCCCAACAAATTGCGACTGATGGAGCTACTGAAAGTAACTGAAACTTTCAGTAACGCCATTAGGATGGAATTTGGTGTGGACAAATGTGCAGTCATGTATGTAAAGCGAGGGGAGATTATGGAATCCGAGGGAATTCAGCTCTCGGATTCCATACACCTGAGATCCCTCTCCTCATCCGAAAGCTATAAGTATTTGGGTATGTCGGAATCGTTAGGCATTAACGTAACTGACATGAAGCAATCGTTGAGGGAGCGCTTCTTTGGACGCCTGAACAAGGTATTAAATAGCCTTCTTTCAGGCGGGAACAAGGTGCGCGCCTTCAACGGTTGGGTCATGCCGGTTTTAATGTACTCTTTCGGCGTACTCAAATGGACTCAGACCGAACTCGATGCCCTGGATAGAAGAGTTCGTACACTGTTAACCGCAAACCGGATGCATCACCCACGATCATCGGTGATGAGGCTGTACATCCCGCGGAAGTGCGGGGGTCGAGGTTTTTTAAACGCGAAGACCCTTCACAACCGCGAGATATGCAGTCTCAGAGAATATTTTTTAAAAACCGAGGTGGGTATGCACCGAGATGTGGTCGCAGTGGACAAGGGACTCACCCCGCTGTCCATGGCTAAAGAGAACTGGCGCAAACCTGTAGTACTTACTACCGATGACCGCAAGGAAGTATGGCAAGGCAAGGAGCTTCATGGACGCTTCTACCGGGCTCTTCATGGGCCCGATGTAGATTTTCTAGCGTCCGTGTCCTGGTTACGTTTCGGCGACCTCTTTGGGGAAACTGAAGGTTTTGTCTGTGCGATTATGGACGAAGTTATGTTGACGAACAACTACCGGAAATATATTATGAAGGACGGGACGGTTGACGTGTGTCGGGCATGTCACCGTCCGGGTGAGTCCATCAGACACATTATTTCTGGTTGTTCTCGTCTGGCTAACGGCGAGTACTTGCACAGGCACAACCAAGTAGCCAGGACCAACAACTTGCCTTGAAATATAAACTTGTGGAATCTGAGGTACCGTACTACAAGTATGTGCCCGACCCAGTTCTCGAGAAAGACCATGTCACGTTGTACTGGGATCGGTCTATCATTACTGACAGGACTATTGTCGCCAATAAACCTGACATAGTAGTGATAGACTGATTAGCGCGCCGTGTAATGATAGTCGATGTTACCATTCCGCATGACGAGAACCTCGTGAAAGCTGAGAAAGAGAAACAAATTAAATATCTCGACTTAGCACACGAGGTTGTCGACATGTGGAATGTGAACTCGGCTATCATTGTGCCGATTGTCGTGACGGCCAATGGCCTTATAGCCAAGAGCCTCGACGACCATCTTTCGAGGCTCTCGTTAGGCGGTTGGATCAAGGGCCTGATTCAGAAGGCAGTACTCCTCGATACGGCTCGCATTGTGAGGAGGTTCCTGTCTCTGGAGCCCTAACCACCGGTAGCTTGGACCCTGCTCCCGATACCGGCGGACCACTATTTTTTATATTTTTAAATGTTTTTTTTATATTGTTTTATATTAGAATATTTAAAAATGTATTTAATATGTATAAAAATAAATAAAGGAAATAATAATCTTGATAATATTACTCCTAGTAAAAACGTTCTAATCTTAGGGGATATTAATATTGACTTAATTATTTCCCCAACTGAAACAAATTATGAAAGAAACAATAGACTAACCTACTTAAATATGCTATCTATGCATGGACTTTTACCATCTCACAACCTACCCACGAGGGGGGATGGATGCCTAGATCACATCTTCCTGAGTCTTGATAAACAAAAAAATATAGCTTTTACAGCGGTTTTAAATACAACCGTCACAGACCACTGCCTGAATTTGTTATCTCTTGAGAATAAATATTGCTATAATATACCTAAAAAGCACGAAACAATAGTCAACTACGAAAATGCTCATAATAGTTTAAAAAATATTGATACCTCCTTTTTCAACATCTTCAAAGACCCTGATACTTACGCCTTTGCGCTTATAGAATTAGTCAAGACAGCCTTACTTTTGAACTCTAAAAATGTAATTATCACGAATAGCAAAAGAACGATTAAACCATGGATAACAACAGGTGCCCTACGGTGTATTAGACTGAGAAACTCAATCTTCCTTAAACTCAAATCAAACCCACATAATCAAATTCTAGTGATTACATATCGACGATATAGGACTTTCTGTGGGAACCTAATAAAAAAACTAAAAAATAAATTTAATAAAGAAAAAATCAAAGCATCTGCTAAAAACCCTCGGGCATTGTGGTCTACCATAAATGACATCACAAATTATAAGCCACCCAGGAGCTCAAATAGCGACCTACTTAAAATAAAATCATGTCCCCAAGACTCAGTTAACCATGTTAATAATTATTTTATTAACATTGGACAAGCTTTGGCTCAGAAAATTTTAAATAGTTACGTACCCCCTACAACTTGTAACACAGACAGCCCTAATCTGTCCTCCTTTGTTCTCCTGGACGCCTCTCAGGAGGAAGTTGAAAATATACTGATGTCCCTAGACTCTGGGAGTGCACCGGGGTGGGACGGAATTCCTACCCTTTTCCTAAAACAGGCCAAGGAGATCTTAGTCCCGCTGATCTGTGACCTGTCCAATCTATGCTTTAACACAGGTATATTCCCCTACCTTCTTAAGCGCTCCGTTGTTACCCCTGTGTATAAGAGTGGAGATAAAGACGACGTTAACAACTATCGGCCAGTTTCTGTATTGGCCTCCATTTCTAAAATCATTGAGAAGCTCTTGAACTCTAGAATAGTTAACTACCTGACTAAATATAACGTCTTATCTTCCTCTCAATATGGTTTTAGAAGGGGAATGTCGGCCCAGGATGCTACGGAGGAACTTGCTACTGTGATAGCCAAGGAAGTAGATAAGGGGAACAAATGCCTAGTGGCCTTTCTTGACCTCAAGAAGGCCTTTGATACCGTCTCTATCTCTAAACTTATACACAGGCTGGAAAACTTAGGATTTCGAGGTTCTGCTCTCTCTCTTCTCAGCAGTTACCTCCAAAACAGAAAGCAGGGGGTGAAAATTGAAAACCATATTAGTGACGAAGAGAAAGTGACAGTAGTATGTATGGCGTCCCGCAGGGCAGTGTCCTCGGCCCGACGCTCTTTTTGATTTACATTAATGAACTGTGTAACCTTATTATCAACGGTGCGAGGATACTGTCCTACGCGGATGACACCGCTATTATGGGGATAAAGTGTAAATGTATATTATATTAACGTAAGTCAACAACAAAGCGCCAAAAATATTGTACACCTTATAGGTATGTTACATTGCTCCTATAATTATTATGACTATGACATCTTTATCTACATGTGACAAACAATAAATGATTTGAATTTGAATTTGAATTTGAATTATCTTCTCTGCTAAGACCTGGGACAAAGTTAGACTGGAGGCTGAGAGTGGACTGGCTAGAGTTAGTGATTGGCTTTGTGAGAATCTACTTACGCTAAATACCCAAAAAACCAACTACGTCTGCTTCACTAAATACGCAAACTCTCAGCCTGCGCCTGACTTTAACATTAGAATACATTCTTGTCGTACCCCAACCCAATCTACCTGTAGTTGCCCCGTTATTCATAAGGTAAATTCCGTCAAGTACCTAGGTATTGTAGTAGATCAAAGATTAAGCTGGTACCCACACCTTGAACTAACTATAGGGAGGGTAAGAAAACTCATATGGGTTTTCAAATCTTTGAGACATGTTATGGATGCAGAACTACGGAAAAAAATCTATAACCCACTGGCCCAATCTGTAATCATATATTGTATCTAGGTATGGGGTGGAGCAGCTAAGTCGTATTTTATAGATCTAGAGAGGGCACAGAGATCCTTGATTAAGGTCATGTACGGTAAGCCCTACAGGTTCCCCACTGAAACTCTATACACAAGCTCTAAGCTGCTCTCCGTTAGAAAACTATACATACTACACATGGTACTAAGATATCACAAAATTCTACCTTTTAGCCATGCCAAACTTAAAAAAAGACGGTGTGATATAGTAGCCCCTCATACTCAGCACGTTCAATTTTTGCTAGTCGCCAAAATCTAAACTCAAGCCCCACGCGTTTATAATAAAGTTAATCGCATACTTAACATTTACCCTATGCAGCTGTATGACTGTAAGAGGACATTGATGGAATGCCTCTTCACACTTAATTACGATGCAGTGGAAGGCATTTTGGCGACTCTGGGTTGAACGTCATGCATACTGACACACACACACACACATATACACATACACACTCCAACACACACACAAACACACTCAAACACACACACACTCCAGCACACATCCTCACACACACACACGCCCACCCACACACACCCATACATACATACACACACATAAACACAAATTACACATTCACACAATCATACACACGTATAAACACACAATTATACAAACACACTATAGTTCTCACACACGGCCATAAACACGACTTTCATTTATCTTTTTATTGTTTTATAAAAATGTGTAACTTATACCTAATTAGCATCCAGTTTGGTTTCCGCAAGGGGCGCTCGACGGTGGACGCCATCATGCGCGTGAGAGCCCTCACGACGGGGGACGCGGTGTCCCGGGGCGGGGTCGTCTTGGCGGTGTCTCTCGACATCGCCAACGCCTTCAACTCCATGCCCTGGAGCTGCATTGGGGAGGCACTCCGGTATCACCGGGTGCCGACCTACCTTCGTCGTGTGGTCGGGGACTACCTGACGGATAGAGCCGTCATCTACCCTGGTCGAAGCGGAGAATGGAACCGGCGAGAGATGTCGTGCGGTGTTCCACAGGGATCGGTTCTGGGGCCGGCCTTGTGGAACATCGGTTACGACTGGGTGCTGCGCGCCGACCTCCCTAGCGTAGTCCTCAGCGTAGTTTGCTACGCTGACGACACGCTGGTACTGGCACAAGGGAGGTCGCACGAGGCGGCGGCCGAAGACATGACACGCGGGGTTGCGATAGTCGTGGAGAGGATCCGGCAATTGGGACTCGAGGTGGCACTGCACAAGTCCGAGGCCATTTGTTTTCATGGGCCTCGGAATGCGCCACCGTCGGGATCCCTACTGACGGCAGGAGGGGTTTCCATCGGCGTCGGGTCGACGTTGAAGTACCTAGGACTCGTCCTCGACAGCCGGTGGAACTTCGTGGAGCACTTCCGACGTTTGGCTCCAAAACTGGAACGGACAGGGGCTGCCTTCAAGCGGCTCTTGCCCAACCTGAGGGGTCCCAACGCCTCCTGCCGGAGGCTCTACGCAGGGGTCGTGCGGTCCATGGCCCTTTACGGGGCCCCGGTGTGGGCGCGTTCTTTGAGGCGGCAAGCCGCCCACTACCTGAACGCGCCCCAAAAGGTGATAGCCATAAGGCTAATCCGGGGGTACCGCACGATCTCCGGCGAGGCGGCTGGGCCTGTGGACGGCGAGTTATGGGCCAGCTCGCCGTCCAGCCGTCTTTTGACGACAGGCCGTGTCGACGGCGCGTTCGTGTTCCACGTGCGCCTCAAAGAGATGTCAGCAAATAAGTAGGGGTCCGCAAGGGCCGATGCCTGCCAGGGCTGCGGGACTGTTCGAAAGAGATACTGTGGCCCTGGAACACAAAGGGCAAAGAAGGAACATGGATGGGTTTTAGTCAGTACAAGTCTGACACTCCCTTCCACTCCGCTCAGAGTGGGGGGGGTCATTTGATGATTTCCCATCCGGAAAAAAAAAAAAAAAATAAAATACCTAATTAGCATAACGAATCAATTGTTAATTAATTGAGGAAGAGCGAGGTTTATCCCATCACAAGTATCTTCGGATTACTTTCTGGGAAGCCCCGGCAACTTATTTGTATTGATTTAAGATAATAAACACATTTTTTTTTTAACTTACCTATTCAAGATAAACTGTAAGATTAATTTTTGTCTGCTTGGTACTGAGGTCGCATTATCATGCTGCAGTTATTGTACAGCAGCTCTAATGTAACAAAAAACTAAGATACTGCTTTCACGGTTTACAACTAAACTTATACTGTCACTTACGAGATATCTTCCGTGATTGTTCATTATTTTGAGCTCCCAATATTCGATTTTTTTTGTTTTTTTTTTATTTGGTTTTTACTTATATGGAGCTCAAAATAATAAGCAATCACGGAAGATATCCCGTAAGTGACTGTATAAGTTTAAAAATTAAATTAATCATTCTGATTTTTACCGTGATGTCAACTCTGAGGCAGGATAACTGTGAAAGTACTGGCCCAGCTCGGACAAGAAAAGAATGGACATCTTTTACAGATAGACTAAACGGAGCATAGATTGACAAAAGTGTTAACATGGGAAGCAAGAACCTATCGAAGATCTTATGATGATCTTTCAACACATTATTCCAGTTACGTCAAAATCATAGGCGTAGCTGTCTGTGATTGTGACGTAACTAACTAGTTACTGAAATTAGAAAATGAAAGACCTTGATGAAGACACGCTGATGCTGACGGATTAGAGAAACTGTGTATTGATTAGTCTAGAAGCAAAGTTTACACCAGCCGTATATTCTTGAAAGCTCATGAAACAAGTGTCCCTAGTATTAATATTTGTCAAAGAAATCATCGCGAGGAAACCGCAATCTCTAAGCTAGAACCAAAAGTGTTATATCTAAAGGTAACTGGTGTTTGCTAATGTCACTTATACCTGGCAGCAGGCCTTACAGTCAAGGCACCCACAGGATAAGCAGACGACAACCTCCTATTGATCTGCGATCGCAAAATAAAACATTCTCTTCCAGTCGACCGTGACAAAAATGTAAGTCATCAGTTTGAAATGTTTTGTCAACCTTCTAATAAGAACCTTTCTTGCAGGAAGTGCTTTAGGTAGCGGCACTGTTACAACAATAATATTACCATTGCATATTATTCTTCCTTCCTTTGCCATTTGCATGATTTCCTCTTGATAAACAAGAAGTGTCAATTAATTTTGTACCTTACCTCGAAGGCTGATAACAGGTAATCCTTGACTTCAAAATTCATTTTACGTGATGGATGACTTGATTACCTGATTCATAACTCGTTCATCTACATAGGAATCTACGCTTCTTTACGCATGTAGGGTAAAATTACAAGCACAGACCAGCATTTTCTTGCATATTTCTCTCTTTCTGTCAGAGAGAAGTTATTTCATTTTAGAGGAAGTTGAAAAGTTGCGCCAGTTACAAAAAAGTTGAAAGGGAATCGTTTGTCTTCACATGGACAAATGTGACTTAAAAATTGATAAATATAAATGTTGATTGATGGAGAGGGAGAGGAAGACCAAGGAGACGGAGGAATTATATGAAAGAAAAAGGAGTGATCGCTTGACGGTTGACAGCGGACAATGGAAGAAAAAAACGTGTTACGCCGAACCCAAGTAACATGGGACAATAGCAGGAAGATAAAAAAAAAAATAAAAAAAATAAGTGTTTATTTTTCACCACAAGCCAAAATATACAAACAATATTGACACAGCAGTAGCCAACGATTTTGGTTGTGGATCACTGGTGCCTGTGGTAGGTACCACCAGGGCCCCACCTGTTTAAAGGTTCACATTTGATTGCTTACAATTAGTATAACAACAAATAACAATAGTTACAAACAATTAGTGATTTTTTATTTATTTATTTTTTTTAAAAAGAGACACGAGAGTATTAGGGTAATAAAAGTAAAACAATTAAAAAGTTAAAGTATGTTGAGTGATTTTTATGAATGCAGAATTGTGTTTGTGTGTGTGTGTGTGAATGTGAGTGTGTGTGTGTGTGTGTGAGTGTATGGGTGTTGTTTGTGGGTGTGTATGGGTGTCTGTGTATGTGTGTGTGTGTGTTGGAGAGAGTGTTAGTGGATGAGTGTTTAGACTAATACGTTAAAGAGAGCTTCTGTGGCGGTATAGGTTTGGCTTTGTAGCCAGGCATGTAAAGCGATTTTACAATTATGTTTGTTCAGTGTGTGTAGGGAAAGAATTTGGTTTAATTTATTGTAAAGATAGGGTCCAAGAAAAACAAAGAATCTTTGACTAAAAGAGGTTTTAAGAGGAGTAGCCAAGGCAACTATACGGTTACGGCGATTTGTTTGCTGTGAATAGTTAGAAATAGACTGTTGCTTAATAGCAGTGGTCAGTACAAACAATTGCCTAACCGTAAGGACTTGACAATAATCATAGAGCTTGACGGTGGGATAAAGTCTTGGCTTGAAACAACACACCTTAAGAACCGCTCTCTGCGCACGTTCAATCAGAATAAAGTGGGATTTGGCTGCCCCGCCCCAGGACGAGATACAATAGACCAAAATTGATTGACACAGTGCCTGATATGTCATTTTCATGACAACAGCATCTGCTGAATTGCGCAGTTGTTTAAAAATGTACATTAGTTTGCGCACTCTTTTTGATAGGTGTATTATGTACTCTTTGAATAAAAGGTTGCAGTCAATCACTATGCCAAGATACTTTATCGAAGTGACTCGTTCAATGTTACAGTGATCATGGGTGCCACTGCCGTCGCTACTATCATTAGATAGTATAAACTGTGAAGCAACGTTTAGTGAGCTTGTAACTGACACATTGGTATTTCGAATCGAAAAATTTATTACTTTTGTTTTCGATATGTTTAGAGTAAGCAAGTTGTTCTTAAGCTATTCCCTGACTGTATGGAAACCCTTCTGAGCAAGGCGATATACCTCTTCCCAGTTGTCCGACGCAAATACAAGTTCTGTATCGTCCGCATAGGAAAATATTGTACCGCTTTCTAGGCTGAGGCAACACAGGTCATTCATGTAAATTAGAAATAGACTGGGGCCAAGGATACTGCCCTGTGGCACACCAAAGGCCACATTTAGATCAGAGCTGGAGTAATTTCCAATTTTAGCACTCTGTGTTCTATTTGTAAGATAGCTCTGAAACAAGGATAGTTGGGTACCTCGTATACCCAGGCATTCGAGCTTAGATAATAAGATGGGAATCGAGACCGTGTCGAATGCCTTCGCGAGATCCAGGAACAATGCAACACATTTCTTACCGTTGTCAAGTTTCTGAGCTATGTGATTAACCAATTTATGGACAGCATCAGCAGTGGATAGATTTTTTCGAAAACCAAATTGGTTAATCGACAAAACATTTCGTGCCTCTAAATATGTAACCAGCCTTGTATTTATAATTTTTTCCAGTATCTTGGACATCGCAGGCAGAACTGATATGGGCCTATAGTTTTCGACACGGTCACGATCTCCAGATTTAAAAATAGGGTGAATGAAGATGATGATGATTAGAGTAAAAAATCCAGCTGCACGTTAAAGAGGCTTACGATGCTAATGAATGCGGATGCTTGCGACCGAGCCTCTCGAACCAGCAAATGACATCCTTTAAATGACAGAGTGAGATGATTAAAGGTGCACAAAATGGCTGATCCGTGGGTGAAAATGTGATTTCACCCCTATTTAAAGAGTTGGAAACTGTTACATAATTGCCTGTAAATGGTTGAATCTATACCAATATTAGAAGTGGGAAAAAACTCCATCAGTTTGTGTATCTTATTTTTATGGATTTCGATAAATTTGGCACACAAGTATTTGATCTGGGTTTAAAGGTTTTTTTCCTTGTTATCCGTATTCGTCGCCGTAGGATAATTTCTAGCTTTCCGGGCGAAGTAGAAGCTTTGAGTATGAATGAAGATGGCTATAAGAGTAGAGGAAGACCAAAGAAACGATGGATAGACTGTGTGAAGGATGATATGGCTAGAAAGGAGGTAACTGCTGAGATGAGGAATAGAGAAGTATGGAAGAAGAAGACGTGCTGCGACGACTTTATAAATTGTGATAAGGACAGGGGAATGATGGTGAGGACGTGGGCAAAGGTCAGTTGGAATACTTCTATTTAAATGCATTGAGTTTACAATGCTAGGGAATTCTTAGATATTATAAATTAACTTTCGCTTGTTCGGCAAGTAGTTGTTGTTTTAATTCTTTTAAAAATTATCTTATCTAGACTACGAAAACATTGCCGAGGTTTCACTAGTTAGTGATTGCTAAAATAGGTACTGTCAGTCAAAGTCAGCCAAGTTGAATCTGAGTAAAACAGAGTAGTTAGGTACACAGAAGTTGATTTTTGAGTAAATGTTATGGCACATTGTGAGATTATCATTTGTTTTTTTTTAACCAAACTTTGTTACTCGGAAAAACTAATACAGCTCGAATTAGTTCTGTGTGTCAATTTTTATCCATCGTTCAATATTGCGTTAAAGAGTAGCAAATATTCTCACGAACTTTCGCATTTATGTTATTTGTAGTTGGGTTTGAATTTGTTTGGTGTAACTTGAATGAGTTTTAGAGTGAACTTTACACTTGGTGGAGACTAGAAAAATACGCCTACCAAAATGTTACTAGCATCAATCTGCAGATAAATGTTTTGGCATTAGATTTTATCAGTGGTTACAACGGCTTGATAAAAAATACTGGGCACTATAATGACTCATAGATGCTATTGCCTCTGGCATCTGTGATAGCTATCACTTAGTACTTTCATACAAGCTTGGCTTGCCATTGTGACGTCACGTTATGTGCAGTATGAACGCACCTTAGATTACGTGGCGTATGTTTATTTTTTGTAAGTCATCCGCTATATTTTTGTTTAGGGGCAACGTCAAGCTTCGGTCCCGGGTGTTCCCATAGCATCCCTGTGATCGAAGCACTGGCAGCATAATCAACCTGTAAAGCCACTTTTCTCCCTCAGCTCTTAGTAACAAAGTTAAAAAGTACTGTCAGTGTCCACCCATTGGTAGGAAACGGGCCTTGTCTATGTGAGAGGGATGTGTCACACAGTTCCGGTGCTGGTTGGTGATATCATATTTCTTTGAAGTTTGGTCTAGGGATATCCTGGTTTCCTCACGATGTTTTTTTGATGATGTGATGAAATCATTTGCACAAAATAAAGTGCTTGCCTTTGTTCGAACCTGCGACTATCAAGTCGCAGCTGTTTTTACTTAGGGACCATTGTTCTTGAAGTCCTAAAAGGAGCAAAACGTTGCCTTTATGAAGAAAATATAAAAAAAATACAGATTCATTCAATAACTGTTTATTATTAACAAGTCTTTATCTTACAATATAATTAAGTATTATTTTATAATTATTATCATTATCACATATTTACAATTTATTATTCATTATACGCTTTCAAAACGCACCATCGCGACGGCTTCCCGTTTGGGAGCCGGTCAGAGTTATTTATATTATTAACTAAAGTGACTAACGCCATCTAGTGAGAGAAGGTATGATTTAAATTATTGTCATTTGTTTAGTTTGGCGGCGACACTGGCGACAGTATAAGCAGCGCCTCTGTCTGGAGATTATGGAACTATTAATTAGGTCAAATTGTGTCAGTATAAAACACCTTGTTTTCATTTATATAAATGTAAAAGAATGAGGTTTGATATAAATATCAAAAGAGTGTAGTTCGTTTTCGCCAAATAAAACATCTTTTTGAAACCAGTATCAAATAGAATTTACTAATATATTATTTATTTAAAACTTTTAAATAATTGGCACCATTTTCCTACAATGGTTTCACTACTGCTCATCACAACCCTGGTGGCGTTTTTAAGAACTAAAATCCTTTTAGGATTACCTTTACATAAGGCATAATATCAATAAACATTATTTACATTATTTTAACAATTATTATATTACAGTGAATAATTAATAATTATGCAATATCATGGCTCGTTCTTTATAATTAAAAATATTATTCGCAATCTATACAAATAAATAAAATTGAAGTGTCTGTTTGTAATATCAAAATAACAGCTTTTTATTTAATGCAATGAAGAGAATAAATACGGCACTAATAACAAAAACACATTTTTTTTTAATTTTTGTCCGTCTTTTTGTTCCGGCTAATCTCCGAAACGGCTAAACCGACTTTGACTTTCGATAGCTAACATAGGCTACATTTATTTTAGAAAAATAATTAGCGATCTGTGCAAAAAAATAAAACCCTTGAAATTGTTAACAAAATCCAATTCAAACGACTAATATCCGAAACGGTTTTACCGATTTCGACGGGATTTTACTAACAAATACCTGATGTTATAAGGAGTAACTTAGGCTACTTTAATTTTAGAATAAGAATTAGGGTTCCGTGCAAAAAAAAATCCTTGATATTTTGTAACAATATCTGATTCAAAGCGAAGTAATATTTTTTTAATAATAATTTCAGGTTAACGAATGTCGCGGGCAACAGCTAGTACTGAATAAAATATAAGTACGTAAAAGAACTAAAAATACAGTCAACTACCACTACAGTAATCACCCTGTATTTTAAAGAAAAAAGTGATAGGGAACAGTATCAATAAAGGATCAGTCAGACTGATAAGGACAAACTGCGGACATAACACTGACAAATTCTTTAATACAGTCAGATACTAAATTAATTTGTCGGTGTCCACTTTGACCAATAATGTTAAAGAATATAGGTAAGTCCCTAATGGTAAAATACCCTTAACGAATCCAAAAGGCACTTGTTCTCTACATCATTGCGATCAGTTTGTTTTTTGTTTTGGATCATACCTGGGAACCTTCTAATTAGGGAGATACTGGAAGTCAAAGTTCCAACTTTTTCACAAGTTTTTTAAAAAAATACTAGTGCTACTACTTTACTTTAAATACCTCCAAGACACGTTTCCTATACAATGCATGCATCAGCACAATGTTTTGAGTGCGTAAATTGAGTTTTACCGTTTTCCAGCAATGTTTTTTACTTAGTTTGATGTACAGAACGCTTGGTTAACGGCTTCGTGGAGGGTTCGTTTACACGTTGTAGATACTATACTGTCCACAGTGAAATAATTACTGAAATAATTAACTGTATTCTTAATTTAACAGGTAAGGAAACTTCTCAAAGAAATGTTAACATCAATGGAATGACTGAAGTTTCAAGTAAAAGGTTTTTTTTTCAACTAAATGCTGTTCTGATCTTTCCTGCCCTCGTATTCACAAACACTCCGATTCGCAAAGTCGTATTTCTATCTCGCTCGCTTTCGTAATGCTAAAAAAAGATAGATACAGCTTCTCGAATCGCATTGTTTGTGAATACGGGGACTGTTCTCCATTAGCTATCGGAGTCATTTCATCAATATCATCACGATTGATCAGTATGGTAGTAAGTTATGATTCATTCTTGCTATCGAACTGATATTTCCGTCATCAACTGGTTTGACTTTCCATGGAAATATTTTATAAGGTCATGGAAATGCATGTTATGTCAAGGTTGACATTTTTTTTACGTTCAAATCAAAGAATTAAATCGTTCGACCTTATACATTCAACATGGAACGCTAGATACAATTTTCAGTATGAGTGATTGAGACGAGACTATTCAAATGTCGTTCGCAATGGAAACTAAACAGAAATTTAATCATATTTTGGCGCTCTAAGCGTAATCTAATTATATAAATCTTCGATTCAAATTGTAAATAACTTCATGACATACTACACAACCCTGATAATCAATGTTGTAGGGACATCGTTTGTTTACAAAACATTATACATAATATTTATTTAAATAATTTATTGATATAACGTTTATAGCATTGAAATATTGTTCTTTAAATTGACATTTTAAATGTCCTTCAAATATGTAGTTTAAGACTACGGAAGACATAATTATTCATACTATTATTTATAACTTTAAATAACTTATTTGGAACTTACAAAATTATATTAATTCATAAAAATACAAAACTCTTTAGATGATTGTAGGACACAATAATTATGTTCTATATAAGTATATAATAATAAAATAGAATAGAATTAAGTAATTCGAAAACACACACAAGGTAGCACTTTTAACCATTGCATTGGCACAAAAAAAAAACAAGCACAACCACATCTTTCAAAGTATATTAACATCTTGAAACGCTTGAACGACTTATGCCTACTTTCACTACCGCTAAGCGGTATCTAAATCAATGCCTAAATATAACCAACGGTGTTAAGGCATTACTTTGAGCTGTGTTAATGAAAATAGGTATTACAAAATGAATTCAGCTCTTATTAAACCAATATTGTCATGCTTATAATAGCACCTTACGTATGATCGAGATCCGCACAGTTGAGGCTTTTCTTGTCGAATTAACTATTAAATGACTCATAAGAAAAGTTTAACATGCTCAACTCAACATTTTAACCTGACAACCAAAATACAATGGGGTTGTTTACTCGAAGCTTCGCCGTGAGAGGGCGCTGTGTGTCCTGATCACTTGACGGCCATCTTGAATGAAAAGCGACCAATCGCCAAAACGACAACACCTAGCGCCATCTTGAGTAATGTTTTAGGAAATCAATGACAGCTTATTTAAGCGCCATCTACACGGAACTCATTCGTCGGTTTTCTTTCTTATTTCAGAAACTTTCCGACACTAGGTCTAATCTCGCTTGACAATTTATATACACAGTTCACGTAAAAGTACAGTTAATTCACCATAGACGGCGGCAATTTGAATGAACCTAAAATAAAGACCACAGTGGTTTAGCTCAACTTATCAGTTGCAGCAACGACAACCCAACACCAACCGCATTTTTATGAACACAAGGATTACTGTATCATTGACAGTGATGCAACACCAAAGGCAACTGTGAAAGGGAGGACTATATCCCATTTATGACATTTGTAGAAACCGCACGCAACAAATGTACGACACAACAGATACTAAATACACTCAGTGTATTCAAATGCCACCCTCTCATACAGTAAAATACACATATTAAATTAAAACATAAAATACCAATAATAATAAGTATAAATAACATGACGAAATAATCACAACATTAAATTAAAACAATATTGCCCAAAGATATCTGTCTGTATCTTTGGGCTCACATCAAACGACTGGATACAAAGAGTCTTGGACAAAACGGACGTAAGTCCAACAGAATCGAAATATATCTTAAATCATAGATCATAATAAGTACTCCAATTATTACAACAAGCCAATTAAAAATATTGGAATTTGCTGTATTTTGACGAAGATTTGACTACAACAGTCATTATTTTGTTTTTAAAGCAGATCATGTTGAATACATTGTGCTAAAGCAGCCATTAATCCAAACTAGACCAGCGAAGTCCTACAATCGACTAAGAACTGTTAGGTTTGTGGAACGGAACCCTTTTGTTAAACTGAGTTTTTTATTACTTTGCATATTAAATCAAATCTTTGGCAAAATACATAAAAAGGCAACATATTTCAGATGCCCCTATCTCTGTTCTACGGCGCGTTGGGTACTTGTTGTTTTAGAATTTAGTGAAGTCCTAATTACAAGCTACTATTAGAAATTTTAACGTATTGCATTTCTATTGGTCTTACGCCCAGACTTCATAGAAAATTGCCCACGGTTCTTTTACCTTCTCATAGAGCGTTATACGAGGATGATCACAGGGTAGACTGTAGACAATGATAGCTTCAGCTTACACAACAATATTCGCAGATTTTTGGTGTTTCTAAAAATTATTTACAACCGAATATAAACCAAGTCAATTTCATTGGTTAATAAAACTGCAAGTGACATTATTGATGATGTCATTTTATCAAACCAAGATAAGTTCTTAATAAATTACAATGTAAATGCTAAACAAATCTACGAAAATCCAGGTATTGTGGCAACTTCTGAGAGGTCTTTGTCCAGGTAGGACTACGACAGATTAAAACTAAACCGTACATCAACAACTTAAGGTACAGACTCGATCCTGCTGTCTTCTTTCTTGACCTTACCTGAGAGCTTAGAGTATATTTCATCGATGGTTTTCTGTCTCGTCTCAGGGAAGTAGATGACGGTATAGAAGCACGCAACGAAGCAAACGATGGCGAAGAAGAGAAAGGTCCAATGGATGCCGATGAGCTCACAGAGGATAGTGAACCATTTCGTCTGGACGAAGTTGCTCATTTTCGCGCAGACATTCGCGAAGGCGGAAACGGTGCCACGGAGCTGGAAAATGAGAAGGTTATATTAGTTCTCGCAACTGGCGAGCGTGTATGGTCAGATGTGTATGAAGGTGAACGTCGCAAAAGGAGTACTTAAGGTTCGTAGCAGGTGGCTTTCTGTACTTTCTGCATGCCCCATGGGCAAGAGGCGTGACATTAAGAATGTATATCGGTATGTTTAGTTTTCGAATTTCCGTAGAAAGAGATTTTTTTTGACGGCGCCGTTAGTGGCCAATGTTATTTCAGCCAGGTTGAATTTGGTAAGGAGTATCTTCAAGGCTACAGTAATATGGTATTGGTACATGGTTAATTGATGTGATTTGTGGTTCAAAGTATCAAGCATTAGTTGTAACAGTGGCGGACCATTCTAGCCCATAATGTTTGTATAGTCGTTGTTAGAACTGTTAATGATGATGACGCTTAATTTTAGCAAATGAACGTAGTTACAGGGTGATTTTTCAAGTAGGCGTAGATGGCCAAATCCAAAACTATGAGGAATAGCAAAAAATACTCAAAGGAGTTTGGGACCCGATTTTGATAAAAACTAAAACTGCATCTTTCGACCTTTCAAAAACCAATATTAATAGGCGGGAATCGAACCCGTTGATTTTGAAAAAAAAAAAACACTTAAATAACACCATTAAATAGCGTCGCTATTGAGGATCACATTCTGGGAAGTAATAAATTACAAATTAACTAACTAAACACTACTGTTAAAATATTACTTACTGTAGATTATTTCAGAGCAATAAGACGTTGAAGAGAGATTCTAAAATCTTATTAATTGAAAAGAATAAAATCTATTAAGAAGGTTAAATTTTAACTAACCTGGAAAGTGAATAGATCCGTGATAATAATATAGGAGATAGGCTGGAACCCTGCAGCATCAGCAAAGATGCACAGACACATGGCCAGCACCGGCAGCCAGCCGGGCAGCCAGATGCCTGACGAGGTCATGTAGAACCACGCAGAGAGGATCACCATGCCCACGCCGACCGCGAATGATGTTGTTACTAGAAGAAGCTGGAATGTACAAAAAAAAAATTAAAGGATGTGATCGGGTGACATGATTTTTTACCGGAAGACATTTCGCCTTCCAATGCCAATAGTTGGTGTCTTTCTGACTGGAACCCCATCACCTTTTTCTACGTTGCCGCGTGGTGCAGATAATCTACTAGTGGTTGTCAAGAGTCCATTTTGGGCAATCAATCCTGACCCCAGTCGATTCTTAGTTTTTCCCAGTACTATAACTTTCGCACCTAATAGGATGAGATTAAGTCTGATAATCTTTTGACCTAAGAAAGATATTTCCGACTGAGGCCAGCTGAACAGAAACAATAAAGTTACTAAAGAATCAGAAATAAATACCGTCACTTTTATGCAAACTTTTAAAACAAAAGAAGTGGTGTCTATAGATTCCAACCAGCTTTTTGAAGCTGATGGACACAAAAGCGCGTTTAAAGACAAAACTAAAATAGATGGAAAACTAGAGTCCCATACCTTTCTGCCAGTCTTCTCAACAAAGCAAGTGGCGACTATAGAACCAAGTAGCTGCACAACCCCAATCAGCATGACTTGCTTGTTGGGACTTAGCTTCAGACTGATGGAATCCGCAGCTCGCTCGAACACGAAGCCGGCGTAGATCAGCACGATGAGGTAGCCGTCGAACTGTTGCGTTATCTTGATTATCAGCGTTATGATGAAGGCTTTAAAGGTTGGTTTGTCATGCACTGTGGAAGAAATAGAAGAGGATTATATTTGAGTATTATAATATAGGATAGTCGTTACAGGTAGTCAGTGGCCCGAAGGTCTGACAACCAGTCTTACAAAAGATTTCGTATTACCCAGTACTAACTGGGTTGTGGAGGTCAGATAGTCA
Source organism: Noctua janthina (assembly GCA_963576755.1). NCBI lineage: Eukaryota > Metazoa > Arthropoda > Insecta > Lepidoptera > Noctuidae > Noctua > Noctua janthina. The sequence continues at coordinate 8,069,255 of OY755068.1, read as the reverse complement.
ATCGCTCCATGTAAAATATTGGTAATCAGCTGCATCCGGTTAGACTGAAAGCCGTCCCCAACATAGTTGGGAAAAGGCTAGGCAGATGATGTTGAATGTAGGAGCTAAATATCACGTGTGCATTTAAAATTAATCAAGATCAATATCTGCCGTTTTCATTGGTTTCATGGGAGGCTTCTCGAGTATCAGGATCGGGGTTGGCAGCTTTCTGGCCATCATTGTTACGTACGAATACGTTTTGATTATTTAATTTGGTTGTTTTGTCTTGATCTGACTCAGTGCCAAACAATACTTTATTGGGGGCTGCAAATGAGGAACTTACGAAACGGTACAGAGTGTAATTGAAAGATCGACTATAAGATCGAAAAAGCATGCCTTCTGTGTATCTCGTACTGGCCGGGCACTAATTTAATAGAATAAATAGTCGACTTGTCTTATCAGAGGGTCAAACCCACATACTGAGTAACCATAAACGAAAATTCGTAAATTTATGGACAAATTTAAAAAATAGTATTAGAGGTGTACGAAGAACAGGGTGTAAAGTTCTTCATCCCCCGTAGAAAAGCGAGGATCCTCCGACCAGACGGGTGTTGTGTCTGGTGGGCTACTGCCTGACGGATTTGCTGATAACTTTAACTGCGCGATTTAGAATTTTGATGTCGCGCGGCACTACAGCGCCATTTATGCAACATATGAAGGACTAATATGTGTCATAGATGGCGCTGTAGTGCCGCTACAACTAGTATAGTAATAATAAGTAAGTACTTACAAATAATCTTCCAGACAGACTGTGAATCAGCTTGCGTCTGCTTATCAACCCTCACGATGCTCTCAATATCTTGTTCCACGCCGCGATCCATCACAGTGACGCCTCGGAGCCATGCGAGCACTGTCTTGGCTTCCTGTAACGTGAACATTTGCAGGGTTAGTTTATCGTATTGTACGGTAATAATTTTCAGACAAATAAAAAAAAAATAAGGAGGAATCGCCAGTAACGACTGTCAAAGATCTACAAATGACAGCTGGGACCAACGGCTTAACGTGTTTTTCGAAGCACGGAGGAAGCTCGGTATGTAATGGGTGGTAATCCATCCACGGACCAACCTAGGCAAGCGCGGCTTAACCTGAAGATCGACCCCGAGCGGCTATTATTATTTAGCCACGAGCTCCTTTGTCTGCCAGAGCCGAGTGTTATTATATAGTAAGAAGAGAATGTAAAATGTGCTTTAAAAATGCTCTTTGCAGTGGGTTGGTACATACTTCATTTCGTAAACTGCATCGTCAAGATTATCGATATTACTATTGTTGGAATAATGCTCTTTACATACTACATTATTAACATAAGAACAAACAATAACGCTATAATTCTTACGGAACTGAATTAATGAGAATTTATATGACAATAAAATGGAATATTAATGATCCTAGTTTTCGATTTACCTAGGAAGACATTGATGCAAAGTGATTTTTTATTAGTTATAGTAATATTATGTTCTAACTAGCAAATGCCCACGACCTTCGACCGCGTGAAATTATTAGGTACCTATAAAAATATTACTTCCCTATTTGAATCGGATTTTGTTAACAATTTCAAGGGTTTTATTTATTTTTTAATTTGGTCCTTTTTCTAAAACAAAAGTAGCTTTAGTTACTCTTCCTAAGACATCAGCTATCTGCCAGTAAAAATCCCGTCCCGTCGAAATTGATCCGGCCGTGTCGGAGATTAGCCGGAACAAACAGACAGACCAACAAAAATAAAAAAATGTTTTTTTTTTATTTGTTATAAGTACCGTATTTACTTTCATACGCATTCAGTAAAAAGGTGTTATTTTGAAATTACAAACAGACAATTCAATTTTATTTATTCTATCGATTGTAATATTATATTCTAATGGAAATTGATATTCTAACGTTGACCTTGATAAAATGGTGTTTTATTAGTAAATAGATATTTAAAAAATCCAGCTGTTCTTCTTTTTGCATGTCACTGTGGTCTGTTTACATTTTTATTTGTGTTAAAAAGATCACATAACGGTTCCGTTCATTATTTATTTTATCTTTTTTTATTTAATTCGATAAAAACTTAATAGTAACGGTATGATTGTCCTCCATATTTCTTGGTCTACTTTTGTTCAGTATCAGTACACGTGTGTTATTGGTAGGCAAGATGGTGGCTTTGAGTGTAATTATGACTGAATCTTAGATTATGTTTACACACATAGCTTGCAGTCTATTTATTTTCGCTTCCAAAGACCAAGACTACGCTCTATGGCGACGATCAATCAAGCTATAAATTCCAAATTAAGCTGATCTCTCATTGGACGGGAAGATCACTGAAAGCAAGGTCAGGTTATACTGGATATGTATACCTTGATTTGTCGCCGTGTGTACTATTTTGTATTTCTTGTGCAATTATGCCGATTTTATTTATACTTCATAGGGTTACATTTGGCCGCAACTCGCCTAATGTGAAGTGATGACGCGGCGTAGGGTGGAGCACGCTTGCCTAGAAGAAACCGATTCACTCGAACTTTGAATAGATCCAGATTATAATGATCAGGGAACAGAGAATCCGGCAGTGAATTCCACAGACTGGCGGTTCGCACAATAAATGTAATAGCGTTTCTCTGCAAGTTCCCGATTGATGTATTAACCTAAAGGGTGTAAATAGACCCTTAACAAAACCGAAAGGCACTTGTTCTCCACGTCTTTGCGATCATAATTTTTGGTCTAGACCATACCTGGGAACTTCTAGTTACGGAGATATTGGGGGTCAAAGTTCCAACTTTTTCACAAGTTTTTTTTTTTTAATACATGTTTAATTAATATGTACGAGTTTAACTTTACACACCTCCACGACACCCGTACTATTCAATCCATCCATCAGCACACTGCTTTGAGTGCTCTCCAGCGAGTCCTACCGTAAAACGTGATTTTTCACCCCAAAAAAAAGTCGATTCCCAGCAATAATTTTTGCGTAAAGTTACTTAGTTTGATGTACAGAATGCTTGACGGCTATGTAAAGGGTCTGTTTACACCCTTTATATTACCGATGAAAAATTTCCATGTAACGCCCCCAGCGTTCAAAATGATGTACTGAATATGTGATAACCATCTGTGCGTCGGTGTCTCTTCCACGTTGTATAGACTTTTTCAATGAAATAGCGTTTTCATATAGGGTCTAACTACTCATACACGAAATATTTTCAGGGAATTATCTAACGGCTCAATAAATATTGGCTCCTTATTTTTAAGCATCCATTACGGTAGTTTACTACGTCGTATTTACCTACTGCCATTGTTAGTGGAGGGCAGTAAAGGTTTTATGCAAAAAGTGTCAAAAAATTTTTTGAATTATAATAATTTTGAAAAAATAAAAACAGTCAGATAATTTTTTTTTTTCGTTGCTATGGCGACTTTACGACTTACAGAAGTGAGTCTTAAAATATTTCGTGTATGAAAAGATAGACCTTATACATAGCCTTTTTTGCCTGGGCAGGCTGACACTACAGAAAGACGATTCTTACAACGCGCACGCACGTTGCGTTTACTACGCACCTGACCGTTCTGGAAAAAATCCCCTTATAATCATAATCAAAATACATGGAGTACTCACATCAACTTTCCCCTGCTTAACCAGATACTCAGGAGTCTCTGGCATGGCGAAGAAGATGAAGAAGGTCACAGTCGGAACCAGAAGACCAAGCCACAGCATTGTCTTCACGCTCAGCATGTCTGCACAGACGTAGCTCAACAGGTAGCCGATGTTCCTGGAAGGTGAAACAAATGAAAGTGGTAGAGAAATCGAGAACATCTCCTTCTTGATTCTGTTCTCCTAGTACTTTCTGTTCAAATTCTTAATTGAGTTCTCTCGTAACCAACCTTATTAGTGTGCCAGAGAGAGAGACAAAAAATAGCAACATAAACAAGAGGTTTCCTCTTTACTTTGGGAGCTGACTGTACCGCAGAAAAAACAGTTGAAATTTATGGTTGACGAGACGGGAATCAATGTATGAAGATTAAAATAGTTACGACTGGGGACTTTTTTCATTTGTTTTGCACGTCTTTTGCTTAGTTAGCGAAACGGGAAAGTTACCAAACGGGATGTACCCCAGTTTTCTACTGTTGGGAGCGAGGTTGTTGTCCCATAAACAAATAGTACCTGGGCGACCCTGGGCGGCTCTGTTCGGGTCTTTCTTTTTTAGGTCTACTCACAATTTTTCACACCGGATACGCAACAATAAAATAGAGGTAAACATCACTTGCACAAAACAATAAACTCGGAAAACAAGCTAAGCTTAGTAAGTACTAAGCGACAATATTCAATTAAATAAAATTAAGATTGGAAATAGTAAAAAAGCAGAATTATGACAAAATTGATTAATTTTTGACAATGACAACATTGGTAAATAGATAAAATAAAATAAAAAATATATTACATTGATGAAACTGATAACTTTGTATGTATATATAAATCAATATAATAATATAAGATCTCGAACAAAGTTCCTGCAATGTAATGATTATTCTAAAAGCGATGCTCTGAGGTCACTACGTAACGGAACAATCTGGTCAAGTCTGTTCGTTGAACTATTACATGCATAATTATGTACTTATTTAACGTATCTTTATTAAATCATCACGAAGTATCCCCCATAGGTATGGTACATTGGTTTTATATTCTATGGGAATACTTAGGTAGCTAGTACCTGCTAGTGATGCTCGCGAATTCGCGGAGAAGTAAATGCGTGCGTGATTGATAAAATGAAGCGATGTCATCATCAACTGCCTAGCCTTTTCCCAACTATGTTGGGGACTTGGGGTTGGCTTCCATTCTAACCGGATGCAGCTGAATACCAGTATTTTACGTGGAGCGACTGCCTATCTGACCTTCACAACCCAGTTAGTACTGGGTAATACGATACGACCCCTTAATAAAACTGGTTTTCAGCCTTTCGGGCCACTGACCACCTGTAACGACTGTCAAAGATCTACAAATGACAGCCGCGACCAACGGCTTAATGTTCGTTCCGAGGCAAGGAGGTATCTTGGTATGTGTATGGTCACTCATCCACAGACCAACCTAGGCAAGCGCGTCTTAACCTGAAGATTGATCCGAGCAGCTGTTATTATTTAGCCACAAGCTCCTCAAATGAAGCGATGGCGTGCCATGGAAATCAAAAACATCTGCGGTTTACTCTTATTATAGGTTTGTTCTGTCTCCTCATAAAACCATGATTTTTAACTCTTTCATTTTGATTTAGGTAGGTAGCTTCGTGAAGGATCCGTTTACTGCGGTCCACCAAGCATTCTATGCATCAAACTAAGTAATACTGTGCAAAAACTTTTGAAAGTAGTAAAGTTAACATTTAAAACTTGTATTTTTTTACAGGAAACTACAATATCTCCTAACTACAAGGTCCCCAGGTCTTCATCATCTTCCTGGCCTTGTCCCATGTGACTTGGGATCAGCACAACACATTTTTTTTCCTGCATTCTCCCCGTCAACCGTCACACAACCATTTACACCTTTTTCTTTCAACCTCACACAATCCATCCATCGTTTCCTCGGTCTCTAGAAAGCTCCTCCTCTAGAAGGTTCCCAGGTATGGTCCAAAAATTAAGAACGAGAAGGAAGAACAAGTGCCTTTTGGCATCGTTAAGGTTGTATTTACACCCTTTATAAAAGTGCAATCAGGCTTTGCCTTATTCCACGCAGAATTCCATTACTGTCGGCAACACTTGATTTCCGCTACCCAGTAATAGATAACAATGGTCTTCAGTTCAAATGGTTTCTGACTTTCAAGTTGCTTCCTATTGGCGGCATTTTTGTCTTTTAGTTTAGTCAATGCACTAATACAACAGCTTCACGTGATGTTCCAACCACATAGGTTAGGTAGGTACCTACTCAGGTATAAATGATCTCACATACTCATGTGAGAACATTTATGCTTCTGATAACTTCAATTCTTTAAATGCTTTCACAGAAAATATGCCTTGTGGCGGCTTGTGGCTTGGACTGAAGCTTATTTTTTTGTTCTTGTCAATTCAAAAGTGTCAGAAACTGATCTATTTGAATTATAATTTCTTTGAGTTTGTGTACCATTTTTGCTTCGAACTGGTTCATTTCTTCGTCAGCATAGTGGATACAAATGTTACAGCTGAGCATGAGGTCCTGCGTTCGATTCCTAGGTCGTGCAAAGTGTCATGGGGATTTTTATAGTAGCAGCCCGGAATGCTACGCTTTACTTGGAACATAAAATATCCTGCGGTTTTTAGGGTTCCATGCCCGAAGGGTAACCAATGGGACCCAATTACTAAGCCTCCGCTGTCCGTCCGTCAGCGTCAGTGGGCTGTATTCTCATGATCCGCAAAAGATAGACAGTTGAAATTTTCACAGAATGTCTATTTCTGTTGCCGCTATTACAACAAATAATAAATATAAATTAAAAATAAAGGGGGCTTCCCTACTACGATGGTACAGAACCCTTGATGCGCAAGTCCCTTGGTGCGACTAGTACTTCGCCGGTTTTTATAACAGGCTTCCATGGTTCTTTACAAACGGCATGACAACCATTAAAATACAAACAATCATTACAATAACGAATTGATGTAATACTATTTATTATGTAAACAAATGTATATGAAGGATTACAACCTGATTTGTTCTCGTAGGTTACGCAACCAATGGCCCGGGAAAACACGGCAACAAGTGAGTCATGTAACGAATTAATTTAAAATTCAGTAAATAATATTTCCTTTGATCGATATTTGTTATTGATCAAGAGTCCTTTATCTATTGTTCGATAGAAATTATTATGTTTGTTTATCTTCAACTAGCACTCCGCCCGAGACTTCTTTCGCAAAAAGTGTGACATTTCGACTAATATGCATGATATATAAAAATAATTTCGTAGTCTATAGCACCTACGAATAATATTTAGAATTGGATCATTAGTTCCGGAAATTACCCCCTACACATAACACACAAACTTACAAATAAATACCTCTTCATAATATTAGTAAAGATGTATCGTGGGAACATCGGAAACCCTTTGTCTTATGGAATAGTGTCGAAAAGAATAATCTGGCCAATAGAAAACTCTTCAGCAAGTTTGACTGTGTGGAGGCTATTTTCATTGCACCCTGAATACACATGAGAAAAGATGAACAGATGATGACTAGCAGTAGGGATCTGACTATTAATAGTTTTAAAGTACACTTACCTATTCAGAATAAGAAGAGACCCCAGAGCTCCTCTGAGGTCGATATCACTGATTTCCTTCAGATATATAGGGAGGACGATGTAGCAAGACGAGCAGGGGATACCAGCGACTGCTCGAGCCAGGATCAGGGCCCACGGCTCCAGGCAAAATAGCTTGATCTGCCAGTAGATCTGAGGATAGGAGAAAGTACTTTGTCATCCATAGTAATATTCACATAAAACATGATCCCCGAATTTTTAAGAAGAGGTGTACCCACATTTCGACAGAAATTATTTAAGTCCCATTTATTAGGGGGCGAGCCTATTGCCATCAATCGCGCTCAAATTCAGACTCCGTGGTTGCTACTAATTCCTAATGAAAAAGCCCAATAACACTTTTCCGGACCTAAGAATAGAATCGAAGTAAGGCGCTAATGAAATAAATGCGAAAGCCTGTCTGTTACCTAGGTTACTTATTTATCCCAGTACTACGTTCTTGTGGTATGATTTCCAATATCCACGAGCACAAAACCGGGTCCGTTTACATATCGATATTCACCTCGAGTCCACAGTTTCGCTAGCCAATTTAATCTAAACCTTTTAAAAGTGAATGGAGAGTCATTACGATGACGACTAATAGAGAAGTATGACAGAAGAAGATATGCGCAAAACCCAAATAAAATTGAATATAGCCAGGAGAGTGATAACAATGTAGATGTGATAATGATGGACATGGATAACACAAGTATGGTCATCTAGCTAGACGATAGGCCTGCATCCAAAGCACTGCTTATTGAAGGCTAATAAGTATTATTACCTCAGAACAAAAAGATGAACTGTCTTAGTTTTTGTTGCCAATAAAATTATGCCACTATATAAATTACGCGTGTATCGCTATTGTTCTCATTATTACGAGTAAACCTATTGTTTGTGCGTTGAATCTTAATTTTGATAAATATCTGTTGTTATTAGTTTTGAAGAATAGAACCAATTGCGTCAAAAATCGCTTTATGCTACATTAATGATAGTATGATGATTTAAGGTTTTGACGCAATTTTTCTTACTTAGCATTTATAATACAATCCAATTACACCAAATGTAGTATTATTAAGCTGCTAGGGGGGCTCTTTGTTAAATAATAACAGCCATACGGCTTAATCTTTCGGGTTTAGAAACGTTTGCAGAGTTCAGAAGATCAAAACACCGTAACTGGGTTCTGGTAAAAAAGTAGCTCTATGTAAAAATTAATAAGTTGCATCTGACTTAAAACACTAGACTGGAAGCTGACCTTAACATAGCTGGTAAGGACGGGGATGATGTTGGTTATAATAGTGAAACATGATCTACAGACGTTTAAGTACAAGTAAAATTTTTACATCGAGAAAGAATAATAAATCCAAGATGTATTAGGAGATCAATGATTAAACTCACGAATTTTTTCATTATAAAATTCATATTAATGACAATAAATCACACTCATCGAATCTTGTAGAACAAAACAAGTTGTGAAGAAGAAAATGGTTAAAGAAAAACTAAAAGTAAATGACCAGCCAGACTTAAAAAAAGCACACACAATAACAACGGAACAGGCACCCAAGAGATCAAAGACAAAAAGTAGGTTACACAAGAAATGGAACAATACTACAAATCGTAGAAAGGAAGGAAGGAAGCTACTGAGTTCAATACTCCTCACTTTTTCTACACCTCACTTTACGCTTGAAGAGATCTGAATGGACGCCACCCATTACCTACTTGTAAACAAGAAGATTTTATTCAAGAAAACGATCATCTGATTTTATCTTTCCGCGTTTAGATCTGTCAAAGGCCTTTGACAGTGTTAGCTATACTTTTTATTAACTAGATATGAAAAAAGGGCGTATGCTCTTAATTTCAGCCAAGGCGGTGATATTTTACAGGGTAATAATGCTTTAAGTATTTTTATGTATTGCTATTATTTCAGATTCACTTCACTTTACAATGTCTGGTAATTCACATCATGGTGTTTATATTTTATTTTATTTCTAACTATAAAACTAGATATTAAAGTGTCTTGTTTATGTAGTTTTAATGTATGTATGTTAGCAGTGATAGCTTAGTAGTGTGACCATCGGACTGCCGAGTCGTAGGTCTCGAGTTCGAACGCAGGGCACGCACCTCTGATTTTTCGGATTCATGTGCGTATTGTATAATTAATTATCACTTGCTTCGGTGAAGGAAAACATCGTGAGGTAACCAGCATGCCCGAGGGATATTTCTTGACGATGCCGGCAAGAAATATTCCTCAGGCATGCAATGCCAAGTCAGGCCCATAAACGGCATAAGAACTCTGACACCAGGTTAGGCACTAACCACACGATAAAGAAGAATGTATGTTAACTCTCATAAAAGGTGTCTTAGGTCATCATCTGCCCAGCCTTTTCCCTACCATGTTGGGGTCGGTTTCCAGTCTAACGCAAATGAATACCAGTATTTTACTTCACGCACCTGCTTCTGGCTTGACTTCCATAACCCAGTTGTTGAGAAACGATGCCCCATACCTTCTCAGACTTTCGGGGTTCAGAGTTCCCATAAATATTGCATTCAAACAAAATAGTTATGAATCTCAAATCAAGTTTCTACGATTGTTTCATTTTGTTAATCTTACATTCTAAAACCAAAATAGAATGAATTTGACAAATCAAATGCAGTTTATTGAGGAAAATGTTGGTGATTCAGGTCAGGTAGGTACTATTTTGAGTCACTTACATTACAATTGAATATGTCAAGGTAAACAATAAACTAATCGGTTTATTTTTAATAGGGACTTGTCGGGTTCACTCGTGACTGGTACCAAAGTATCAAAACTAGATAGACTGGATTAATACGCTCTAAACGACAAGCGTGTCTCGACAACGGTTGGAGAGAAATAAAAATAATAATATAGTTTAAAAAAAACTAAAAACTTGTAAAACAAGTTTTTAGTTTAGTTTATTTAGAGTGACGTCATTTTATTTCTCGTATTTTGTCAGCAAACCCTTTCATTTGATATCCAGATCATGGGAATGCATAAAAAATATCAAGTCCGCCATCTTTGGGAGTCCGTCATATTGGATTTAGAATGACTTTACTAAACTAACCAAGCAATGATCCAAACTAAATATGTATGATAAATTTCAGCTCAGTCGGAAACCGGGTGAGAAGAAGTGGGCCAAATATAACTTCTAAGATTTTTTACATTGTTAGTTACAAGTGAAGCAAATAAAAGCTTGTTGAAAAGAACAAATGAAACAAGATGTTTAGATTATGCTAGATATCGACGCCACTTGCGGAGTGACGATACTCGGGGGAAGGAAACAAAAGACGTGCGCTCGTGTCGCGCCGAAATGGCATCGCTTGAGTCCCGGACTCCACCAAAGCGGAGATGAGCGGACATGTGCGAAGCGGAGAAGAGATGAGATGCGTAAGAGCTATGGTTGTATCCACCGACGCTGTGCGGAGATGTGCAAAGCGGAACACCTCTCACCGCACACCGCTCACGTCTTTTCGCGTCTCTGCTGTACGCTTGGCCGCCGAGAGCGGAGGCTGGCCTAAACAAGAATAGTTCGGGAGAGCCTAGTGCTGATTAAATTACATCATTACATATTATCAATATTATGTAAGTAGAATCGTTCTGCTAAGTTGATGTAATCTATACCTATAAATATTAGGAATAAATTAAAGTTTGCTTGTTTGTCTGTGTGACCGCATCTTTCTTCTAAAAAACTCAACAAATATTGAAGCGGTTTTCACCGGAATTCAGAATATGACGCATCTCGGAAGGTAGGTGTTCTGTACCTCCACCTGTTAACTGCCCGTGTTGGTTTAGTAGCTGCAAGCACTACTGTTGAGCAGGAGGTGCTGGGTTCGATTGACAAATTCAGCAAAGTGTTATTGAGTTTTTTCCATCAGGAGTTTCTTAGTATCTGCCACGGAGCCTGGATTAGTACCCTGGGAATGGTCTCGCCTCCTGTTACATGGGACTTCAAACATAAAACTGGCGAAATGTAGGTGTAGTATTAAGCGCACCTCTGCCTAACCCTTCGAGGATTATAGCTGATGTGATGTGATTGGTATTGTGAACAGTCGCCAGCACGTCAAGTTACCACAAACTATCAAATTTCACCAAATTATTTTAAACCATAAAAGGTAGAAGGTTAAGTTCAAAATCGAATGAGAAAAGACAGTCTGTAGTAACTTGATGCGCTGGCGGCTGGACATAGAAATCTTGATGTTTTATCAAATCCTTCTGATCTGACTGTTATTTCGCTCGCGCCGTAACACTTTGTTAGGGGCTTTTTCTAGAGTTTGGCCTTTGGCATGACGGTGTTTACATTGCACTCAACAGTCAACGGCAGGAGGTCCGACCAGAAAACACCATAGTCTATGCTTACACTATTAACAGACTGCCATGCCGCCCCAGTAACAATACAGTGATCAAGCCACCGTATATCCGTGTAAAGCAGGGGCGGGACGCTAGCTTGATTATTATGCTAATTAACAAACCAAACAAATCAGATGAAATTAGCCCATTTCAGCTATGTCCATAATGTCCATCGCTTATAATTTTAGACATAATTATTGTTATATTTATTTAACACCTTATTAAGTGATACATAAAGAGTCATGACGTGGTACAACCTATTATGTTTTAGTCATATCACGCGTATCACGGTTTCTGTGACGTAGTGAGTTCAAAGTTTTGATTCGAAACTATGTAGTTTCCGATTTATGTTATTTCCACATTGGGAAGTTGTAAATAAAGTTGATTTCAGAATGATTGGATAATTATGTGAGTGCTAAAATAATTTTATCCATAAAACAGGAGACTGAACCAGGAACGCAGTTTGATTTAAGGCAATAGGTACTTAATTTTTTTGATTTTCAGTTCTTAATTGCGAAGCGCCAGCCTAGTTCGTGAAATTCAGATTTCCTTACGTTTCTTGAAATCTGCAGGTCTATGTCAGGTAGTATGAAAATAAAATACGATTCGCGACCGTAACACGGTAATATCTTTGTATTTTAAATTATTATAATCATACTATTTCTTTTATTTATTTCCATACAAATTATTTATATTTTTAAATATTCCTTACAAAAAACAAAATAAAAAAAAACATTTAAAAATATAAAAAAATTGTAGCCCACCGGTATCGTGATCAGGGTCCAAGTTATCGGCGGTCAGGGCTCCAGAGAGGAACCGTGTCCAGGAGTACCGCTTTTTGAATCAAGCCCTTGGTCCAGCTGCCTAACGAGAGCCTCCTCAGGTATTGGTCATTATAATCATTATCATTAATACTAGAAACGGGATATTAACCATGTTCACTGATTGTTTGATATTTGGGCGCTGTTGCAAGCACCATGATCACGGATAAAATGAAGTTATTGCGCTGTCGCTGACCAGCAAATTGCAAAAAACGTAAGATAATTTGATTTTTGCGGACTACCCTTGTACTTCCACCTTGAACAAAGAAAACAAACAGCAACATTTCCAATTCTATTTTCTAGCTAGCAAGGCTGAATACTTATTTTGTCGTTGCATATAAATTGGTGTTCAACTTCATCCAAGTATCGAGTTCGAGAGAAATCAAGCTAATTTTAGAATCCTATATTTACCTGATTGTATGTATTTACCACCTATTTCTATATTTACGATTGTACCATGTTCACCCGCATTATTAGACGCATATTTACAATGTGTTTTTCTAGTTGTGCCTACGTTCAACGTAACCTTCGTGGCATTCTTCATAAGTGATTATGTGGCTATTGACAAAGGGTCTAATTGCACGTCAATGCTGTCAAATTATGAGCATTTCCTTTGTATATAAATAGGTTTTCTTATCTTTCATTGTGATGGAGTTAGTAACATAACATCACGCCTGTAATCCCCGAAGGGTTAGGCAGAGGTGTCCCTATAGTACACATATTCGCCAGTTATTTTGAAGTCCCATGTAATAGGGGGTGAGCCTATTGCCATAAACCGGGCACAAATCCAGAACTCCGTGGCTGGGACTGAGAAATTCCTCCATATCGCAAGTTTTCAACGTAGATTTAAAAATATCAGGTGTTCTAAACAATTTGACCGTGTTGGTATAGCACTTTAGCAGGAAACAGCAGATTTTTTTTTACCGAGTTCAAAAGGATACAAAACGATAAGGAAAGAAAACTAATATGTATATGGGATAGAATACGTGGTAACCGTTAGTGTGTTGATGTCCCTTCCACTCTGTATAACTCACTTTCAATCAAAACCCACAGTATTTTGACAAATTAATCCTAATTCATTGCACCATAAGTTTGAAAAAATCGTCTGTTCGAATTCGTAAATAATAATAATCATTGTGAATGTGTTAGTTTAGCAATTACAAATATCTTATAGAATTTGAACCAAAAAAGGCCCCATTCTGGCGTAGGATAGAAGAAACAGCTTTTTTATGATTTGATTTTTTTTTGATTGAGTCAAAGTGCGTATCTATCCGCCTCGGGCTAAGGTAATTGTCAGTTTTAAACCGAACATGGAATTATTAAGTGACTATAAAAGGCTCACTTGATGAGGCTATGTTCATCAACTACCTTAAGGGTGTTACCACACCAGTCGATCGATCGCCGATCACCAATTGATCGATGGTAGAAATGACGAGGATCGATTAATTGGTATAGTAGAAACTGTCGATCGATTGGTGTGATAACACCCTTACCCTTTCCCACCTAATGGGTGTAAAAGTCCTTTAACGAAGCCGAAAGGTACTAGTTCAAACCTGGGGACCTTCTAGTTTCGGAGATATTGGGGGTCAAAGTTCCAATTTTTTCACAAGTTTTTTATTTAATACAATTTTTTTTTATGTTATAAATCAAATCAAATCAAATCATTTATTTGCAATGAATGTAGGTTAAATTAAAATACAGGTGGAGTAGAAAGGTGTGAGCCATGTACATTCTGCCTGGAAATAGGCACGCAAAAATTAAAATTAAAATATTAAAAAAAATTGTCAAGAGCATCAAAAAATAGAAATTACAAATGTCACTGTTAGAATTATTACAATAATACAATTATACATTGATTAATATCAAAAAAAAAAAAAAAAATGTCAAATTAAAATGCCACTTGAAAATTAAATTTAAATTAATGTATATTAGGTTCAAAATAATATTTATTATGCACATTGAAAATTAAAAAGTGTTGTCCATTAAAAAATCATTAATGGAATAATAACATTTTTCTATTAGGAAGTCCACTAATTTCTTTTTAAAATTTTTAATTGTATAATTTTTAATTACATCTGGCAATTTATTGTATATGGTAGGACCCATACAAATAACACTTTTCCTCAATAATGCTGTGTTACAGGACTCAATGTGTATAACTTTAAATACCTCCACGACTCCCGTACTATTCAATGCATCCATCAGCACAAAGTTTTGAGTGGGTTACATTGAGTCCTACCGAAAAACATGATTTTTCACCCCAAAAAAGTCGTTTCCCAGCAATAGTTTTTGGGCAGTGTTACTTAGTTTGATGTACAGAATGCTTGATTGACGGCTTCGTGAAGGGTTCGTTTACGCCTTGTATGTTGGATTCGGCTTCCAGTCTAACAGATGTCTTCAAGATGCAGCTGAGTGCCAGTATTTTACGTGGAACGACTGTCTCTATCTGATTTTCACAGCCCAGTTACTGGTACACACAATACCAAGGGGTATTGTGGAATACCGCTTAGTAAGACTGGTTGTCTGACTTCTGACTACCTGTGAGAACTGCCACAGACCTTCAAATAGCAGCCAGTACTAAAATTAACGAGTTTTCTGAGGTATGGAAGGAGTGTCTGTATGTAATGGATGGTCCCATCCACAGATCGGGCTTGGCAAGCGTTATTAACCTTGTAGATGGACCCGTGCAGCTGATAATACGGGGGTGGAAGAGACAACGACGCGAAAACGGTTACCACGTATTCAGATCATCATTCTGAGCCCCGCTACCCCACATAGAAATGTTTTATTGGTTATTAAAAAAAAAACAGTTTTCAACAAAAGTGCACTGTACACTGTCAAAACGTATGGAACAGCAAATTTTTTTTTAATAACTGATGAAAAATCTCTATGTGGGGGACTCACCCCGGGGTCACCGTTTTCACGTCGGTTTCCCTTCGACCCCATATAAAGCTACGACTCCACGAGCCATCATGATGCTTCATGAAGGCTCGTGGAGGCGTGTTGTTGAATGTATATTGTATCTATATGATAATTATTATATTTTTCTTTCATAAAAGATGAACATAAACCTGCCGCCATTATTCGTAGACTTTGTGTTTCTCACGTAATTGATATTGTCATTCAAATTGTGAGCAATAAAACAGGTATTGTTGATAACACTAATGAGATAGCTGAGTGGGTCGAACTTATGACATAAATAAAAGATTTTTATTTTTAGCTTATTAGAAGGATATGTTTATGTTCAGCTGAAAATAATTTAATGGACACCGAGTACGGTGGGCATACTCCAAGAATTCTTAGTCAGTCTTAAGTCTGCTAATATGTAGACGTATGTATATTGGTTGGTCTTATTATTCTTGTTGGTCTGGCGATCGCAAGCGCTAGCATAAGGTCCTGGATTCGATTCCCAGGTCTGGAAAAGTGTTATTTGGTTTTTCTATCAGTAATTTCTTAGTAGCAGCCGCGGGGTCTGGATTTCTGCCCGGTTGATGGCAATAGGCTCGCCCCTTACATGGGACTTAAACATAACTGGCGAAATATGGGTGTACTAATAATAAGTACAATTCTGCCTAACCCTTCGGAGATTACAGGCGTGATGTTATGTTAGGTATCTTATATTGATCCACTCAGCACAATATAAATCACTGATTCTCCCACGAAAGAATGAGTGATGAGACTGATAAGAGATTTCGGAAATTTGTCAAAATAATTGGACAATCTCTAAAGCCGCCTTATCAGTCTTATACACATTAGTGAAGACTTATGTTTTGGCATCCACTGATTCTCCCAACTAAGATATGAGTGATGAGATCTTGAGACTTCTAGGATTAGCAAGATTTTTCGAAGCGTGTGAAGTATTAGTTATTGGCATTCACTGATTCTCCAATAAAGAATGAGTGATGGGATCATCAGACAGCTAGGGAATTAACGAGATTTCTCCAATAATGTGAAGTGGTAGGTTTTGGCTTCCACTGATTCTTGTAATCTTCTTATCAAGATGGGGAGGAGTGGGATAATCACGTGTGGTTTTTTGACGTGTAAATTATATTTTTTACCAATAATGAATTACGTCGAATTGTGCGACGACACAAAAACTCAAGTGAGCGAATTTGTGTCGATAAAAACCGTTTTTTTAATCTATCTGGGATTTTTATTACTAATAAAAATCCCAGATTTTCTTTTTCTCTCTCTTTTATATTTTATGTTTGTAAACACTTTTAATGCATGCCATATCTTATAGTGTATCCCATTTTTTTTTGTCTATCGTTTTTTATATGTTTCCTGTGAATTGAGAGGTCTGGCTCTTGTGATACAGAGAATCCTAGTACAAGAGCCAGAGCTACACTGATGTTTGAACAATCACCTGTTAATAAAGATTTTATTAGTTATTATTTATTTAATAAAAATACACGTGATGCTAGGAGGAGGGAAAAAACGTCATGTGGTTAAAGGATGTCCGCAAAGGGATTAAAAAGATTTGCTCAATAATGTGAAGTGTGTGTGTGTGTAGTGTGTGTGTGAGTGTGTGTGTGTCGGCTGTCATTTGTAGATCTTTGACAGTCGTTAGGCAGTCAGTGGCCCTAAAATTCTGACAACCAGTCTTACCAAGGGGTATCGTATTACCCAGTATTAACTGGGTTGTGGAGGTCAGATAGGCAGTCGCTCCATGTAAAATACTGGTATTCAGCTGCATCCGGTTAGACTGGAAGGCGACCCCAATATAGTTGGGAAAAGGCTAGCAGATGATGATGATGCTCAATAATGTGAAGTCTTAGGTAAGTATTTATAATCCTGTTGGCCATAATTATATTGCCATTTTTTACGAATTACCTAAAATTTTGATTGCTAACCACGGTTACAGTAATAAATTGCTCAGAATTATAAAAAGACATTTAAAAAGAACCCTTTTTTCCTTAATGTCTTGGTGACACGTTTCTTATATGATCCGCTTCTTACGCCCCAAGTTGCGAGTTCAAAATGACTTTTTCAAAGTCATACCTACTTTCCAAGGAGTTTCTACTTAGACATCACTGACTAACAATGAAGGGAACCATCGTGAGGAACCCTGGACATCAGTCTGAAGTCGCCAAACCGCATTGAAGAAGCGTGGTGATTCTGGTGATCAAGCTCATTCTTTCTCTTTGAGATATGAGAAGTATCTTTTGTCCGATTTCCGGAACATAACAAAAAAGTGTACATACATTAGCCTGAAAAGGCCTCACGCGCCTAAGAATTTCCAACACAAAGATAAAGGAAGGTGCTTACTTAAATGAGTGGGTAATTACAACAACTAATTGGTCGGCGGAGAAAAACTGTAATCGTATTACTGAGACCATGTCCGTGAATAATGGGAGATTATGTTACACACAGATAAAGGCAAGGGGACCGAGGTCAATGTTAGTGTTGCCACCCTATTGTATTTTTGGGTTATGTACAGAAAATCTCCTAAATTTGACACTTATTCTCCTAAGTTTGGCAAAAAATCTGATTTATTATTATAACTATAACCGACCCTTTCTTTTGGCTTTGTCGTTGATGGGTTAAACCAAAATAAGGTTATAATTTTTTTACATACTAACCTCACGCCTGTAATGCCCGAAGGGTTAGCCAGAGGTGTACTAAATAGTATACCCACATTTAACCAGTTTTGTTTAAGTCCCATGTAATAGGGGGCGAGCCTATTGCCATCAACCGAGCACAAATCCAGACTCGGTATTCTTTTACAATGTTTTGTAAAAAAACCTGTGTGTCTAAACAATCTTGAAAAGCATTAGTATGTAGGTACCTATTTATGTATATCAATTTTTGCTAACAAAATGGTATTTTTTTTTTTTTTTTTTTGTTCTCTATCACAATGTTGTCCTATTTGAACCAAAGGTTGACTGGTAGAGAATGCCTTGTGGCATTAAATCCGCCTATGTACCACTCTTGTACATGAAGTTAAAATAAATAAAATAAAAGCACTGATTGTTACAGATTTAAAATCTCGAGTGTTGTCTTTCTTCAAGTCATTTCGCTCACGAAAACTATATCTACTTTTCATTAAACTGAAGCTAAAAAAACCACTTTCTACACTTAATAGATCTTGTATCTAGAATTATCAAATCATAGTTAAGTTGACTGTAGGTAATTGTTTTAATTTGTTCTAGTCTATTATTAAATTCTTGCCGTCTCACCGACGTGTGTGGAAAAACCAACCCATTAATAAAATGTATTTATTTAATGCGCAAAATAGGTAGGAACTTTTATTACTTTTAAACTGACTTCTAAAAAGAGGTGGTTATGTATTCAGCCAGCATCTTTTATTTGTAAGTTATATATACGATATCCTTCCATGTTTACGATAGTTTTTGTATGGTCCTCACTAAGCAGTCAGGGCAGGGATAGTGTTGTCACCAAGGCTTTTTTTTTTCGGATCGGAAATTATCAAATGACCCCCACCCGCTCTAGGTGGAGCGGAAGGGAGTGTCAGACTTGTACTGACTAAAACCCATCCATGTTCCTTCTTTGCCCTTTGTGTTCCAGGGCCGCAGTATCTCTTTCGAACAGTCCCGCAGCCCTGGCAGAAGTCCAATCCACCAAGGCTTAATGTCTCAAGAAAAGAGGCAATCGTTTCGTTATTCAACAACATATTTCAACCGGATCTTTACATTAATTTTTCAGTAGCTTGTCTTTTTGACTTCGCCATTATGGTTATCGTCGTTGAATTTCAGATTTCATGGCTCGCAGGTTAAGCCTGAAAATCATCAACAGCCTGTCTTTTGCCAGCTTTATTGGGGTCGGCTTTCAGTCTTACCGGATGCAGCTGAATACCAGTAATTTTCATGGAGCGACTGCTTATCTGACCTCCACAACCCACGCCCATACGCCACTAATAGCAGGATAAGCCTTCAAATGGTCATCGATGTTGGTTACAGTGTCGTAACCAGAGTTTTGTTTCAACTCAAGGATGGTTAATAAATCAATTCAAACCCTAACTCAACAAATCATCATCAGCCTACAGTAGTCCACTGCTGGACATAGGCCTCCTCAATTGCACGTACTCGATACTCAGCAACTCTCATCCAGTTGGTATCAGCCACCCTGCGAAGATTGTCGCTCCACCGAGCCTGAGGGCGTGCCACCTTACGTTTGCCGATTCGCGGTCTCCACTCAAGAATACGTCTACCACAACGGTCGTCGGTTCTACGGTTAATATGGCCGGCCCATTGCCACTTTAGCTTACTTACCCTAAGAGCTTATTCCGGATGCAATCTCTCAGAGATATTCCTATCGTAAAATCAAAATCAAAATCAAAGTATTTATTTCAAGTAGGCCAGTTACAGGCACTTTTGAATTGTCGAAACAAAGGCAACAGTAAAATAAAGCTACAGTCCCAGTCACAAGGCACAAAAACTGTGAAAGTACTGTAGATGCCCATTCCCTAACGTAGATCTCTATGGACGTTCCATAGCTCGTTAAGCGACCTTGAATATATGGACCAGCCGTACCGTAACTGTCCACGTTTCGGCCCTGTAAGTCATAACAGGCAGGACGCACTGCTTGAAGACTAGCCTTTAGGCTCTGTGGAATACGCGACGAGAAGACCTGACGAAGTTTCGCAAAACTCAAGAAATCCGGCAACCTAATTGGTCACAATTTCAGTCATGTTAAGAGAATTCCCAATTATTTGTTGTATATGATTAAATATGCGTGTGATAACGTAAATAACGCAATGAATGTAATTGAACTGTAAAAACGAATGGCATTGCCATTGAAGTGCGTTACACAATTACCTCACCAGTTGAACTCATTCGGTCGCCTTCAACTTGATTCCAATTCAAAGCATCGGCATCGGATGCATTTAATTACCAGATTAGTTTTACCGTTCAGAAATTAACAGGTTTATGTGCAAACTCGACTTTCTTATCGAGAACCGTATAATTTTATTTCATTAACGTTATTGCGTCTTATCAAATGCATTCTGAATTAATGGAAACTGCTGTCACTGATAACATAGGTAAGTTTTATAATCTAGTAATTAGTAATTTGTCAAGGTGCACTAGTTACGGTGTGTCATATGGTCGACTTTTTGTGTAGGCTGATTTGGTAAATTGGTCGAGTTCGTCTTTCTTTATCGTGTGGTTAGTGCCTAACCTGGTGTCAGAGTTTTTATGCCGCCCATGGGCCTCTGAATTGGCTTTACATGCCGTCAAGAAATATCTCTCAGGCATGCTAGATTCCTCACGGTGTTTTCCTTCACCGAAGCGAGCGATAATTATACAATACGCACATGAATTCGAAAAATCAGAGGTTCGAACTCGAAACCTATGGCTTGGCAGTTCGACGGTCACACCACTAAGCTATCACCGCGTTATGAATGAAAGCATCATTTTAGATTAAACATACAGCTCCTGTTTTGGTTATTCCACTGCAACAACTCGTCTTACGGATTCACTCCTTAGGTTAAAGGCGAAAATACACAAGTCCTTGATTAGACCCATGGTACTGAATGGGTTAGAATGCTGGCATAAAGAAGATTCTTCACGGCCCAGAATGCAATGAAAAATGATAATGATGACTGGTTGGCAGACCTTATGCTTAAAAAATAAAAGAAAAACAGTTACTCACAATAAGTGACAGCGTGGTAACCAGAGTCATGAGCTTCCGGCCATACCGATCAGTGAGCCACCCCATAGGCGCGCCGAAGATGATGGCCGTGATGTAAGTAACGGAGGCCATCCATGATATGTCGGAGCTGGTGTAGGGCTCCGGCGAGGGCCCGTCGTCGGACTGCAGGACTGATATCATGGGGGACAGCCATCCTTGTACCATGCCGAAACTTAGCAGCGGTATTGTTACTGTGGACAAAGAACAGATTGTTAAAGTTAGCGGAGGTCGCATCATCTGCCTAGCCTATTCCCAACTTATGTTAGGGTCGGCTTCAAGTGTAACCGGATGTAACTAAATACTTGTATTTTACATGGAACCACTGCCTATCTGACCCAGTTAGTACTGGGTAATACGGCATTCCTTGATAAGACTGGTTGTCAGACTTTAGGACCACTGATTATCACCTGTAACGACTGTCAATGATCTACAAATGAGTCGATAATAATATGTTATGAATGGTCACCCATCCACGGATTAACCTTGGCAAGCGCTGCTTAACCTTGAATATCGACCCGTGTGACTGTTATTATTTAGCCACGAGGTCCTCTCGGGATCTTCAGTTGTGAACTATCAAAAGGTATATCATTATTTCATCGCCTGTCGTAACTTCAAGGGGTAGCTTTTACGCAGCATCTTCCAACAGAATTAGTTATGGCGGGGCGAGTTCTCTTAATATTGAATTATGAAAGAGAGCACAAACCTTGGAGAAACAAAAAATGAATAAGTCTGACAACCAGTCTTACCAAGGGGTATCGTATTATCTAGTACTAACTGGGTTGTGGAGGTCAGATAGGCAGTCGCTCCATGTAAAATTCTGGTATTCAGCTGGATCCGGTTAGACTGGAAGTAGACCCCAACATAGTTAGGAAAAGGCTAGGCAGATGATGACATCTTGGAGAAAGCAGTTCTTGTAACGTCTGTACTGGACTTCTTGTTTATTTAAATTGATTGTAGGTAATCTATTCAAAACTATAGTTTCTACACTTCGCTGCAGAGATTTATTTATTTATTTATTTATTTATTTAAAATTATGAAATAACACCTTTACAGCTATAACGCCAATGCGATGTTACCACCACCAAGATACAATAACTTACATAAGCTAACAAAAATACAATTAAAACACAATCAGAATACATATCAAAAAAGAAAAATATTAAAATACCTGCAATAAGCACACCTCTAAATATTTAATAGATAAGTTGAAATGTAAAAATAAACTTAAACCAAGTTCAAGCAGATAGAATAAAACTAAGAAAATAATAAACACGCTTGTTTATTTTTGTTATGAATAGAGCGGGAATTCAAATCAGTTTCATTACAGAAGGTCACGCGAGGTTGCAGTCGGACACCACATAGAAAATAATAGTAGTTCCAGTACAACCTTAAATCTCGTATAGGTACTATCATGATCTGCTTAGCCTTTTCCCAACTATGTCGGGGTCGGCTTCCAGTCTAACCGGATGCAGCTGAATACCAGTACTTTACATGGAGCGAATGCCTATCTGACCTCCACAACCCAGTTAGTACTGGGTAATACGATATCCCTTGGTAAGACTGGTTGTCAGACTTTCGGGTCACTGACTACCTGTAACGACTGTCAAAGATCTACAAATGACAGCCGGGACAAACGGCTTAGCGTGCTTTCCGAGGCACGGAGGAAACTCGGTAACTCGGGCGGTCACCCGTCTACGGACCAACCTAAGCAAGAGCGGCTTAACCTTTAGATCGACCCGAGTGGCGATTATTATTTAGCCATGAGCTCCTCCTATTTATTTAGTCCATGTCCCTCCGTAATTAGAATCGATTAATAAACTTAAACTTACCTCTTAAATAATTAAGGGATTTTTGGAACAGTAATTTTCCAAAACACGTCTTGTTTTCGAACGTCAAAATTACCATCATTAATGCAATCAATTAGAGCATGTTTAATAGGCAATTAACAATACTTAGTACGTTTCTGTGTTCCCCGAGTGAATTATAAATATAGACTTCTCATAGAGAATGTGGATTTTCTATTTGCTTATTATACATAACATCACGCTTGTAATCCTCGTAGGGTTAGGCAGAGGTGAACCTAATAAATAATAGTAGAACACCCACATTTCGCCAGTTATGTCAAAAAAGTCAAAAGTCAAAAGCATTTATTTCAATTAGTCCATCACAGGCACTTTTGAATGTCAAAAAAACAAAAAGAAGCGAAGCTACAGTCACAAGACATATTAACTTGAGAAAGTACTGCAGTTGCACATTCCAAAGCGTAGATCTCTATGGAGAAGAATGGGCAAGAAACTCCATGGACACTCTTGATGATAATGTATGGGACATTATCATCAAGAGTGTTCATGGAGTTTCTTTCGTTTCTCTTAGTAATAGGTAGTCAAATGAAAAGTAACATGTTGCACTAATTGTGAGATATAAAAGAGTGGCGCCTCCTAGCATAGGCATCTATATGCTTAATCGGAGACGCCATCAACGGTATAATCTACAACGTGTAATATTGAAATAAATCATTTTTGATTTTGATAGGAGGCGAGCTTACTGCCGTGGCTGCGATTGAGGAATTCCCAATGGGAAAATCCAATAACACTTTGCTCGACCCGGCAATCGAACCCAGGACCTCATGGTCAGCAGTCGCGCGTCGCTCTGTGGTGCGTCGAAGTCCCATTTCTTCGTGTATGAAATGTTTTCTTAGGTTACATAGTCTAACAGATGATAAAGAAATGTTGGCATTTTTATCCACAGAATGTGTGATTATATTATTTGTCTATAGAATACTGACTGCGCCATTTTTCAAAGGGAATTCGGTAGGCATCGTGTTGTTTGGAACCTTCGCCACTGGTACCTACTCACTTGAAACAGCATTACAAACTAAGTTTCAAGAATATCGGTTGCTTATATAAGAAACAGAGCTTCTATACTTCTCCTTCTGAGCCTAGCATGTTTGTCGTCGCATTTATATACAAAACCTTTAATAATTATTACATAACACTGTATTTATCCAGTTTTATTATAACATCAACATAATTAATGCTGTTTCGAACCACGACGCCGGAGCAATTGGTTATTTATAAGTTTTTTATTTGGTTTCCAGGAGATGAAAGACCAAGGCAATTACTAGTTGTGTGTGAGTCATGCTAGAATTAATTTGGTTATTCGTGGTCAGAAATAACATGTTTACGCTGTCTTCTACAGGTAGGTATCGACAGATAAAACAATACCCAGAAATGGACGTCATCGCTGAGGGAGGCCTAGAAAACGATGGTGTGACGACATAAAGCATTTTTGCGAGATTGGCCGGAATAAAAACAAAAAAAATACGACAGCATTGAGACCCTCCTCCTTTTAAAGAAAGTCGGTTAAAAAGAATGGAAGACTGGGGGAGACATAAGTAAACTGTCATGGTCACTCACATTAACACTAGAAACGGGATATTTATCATGTTTTTTACTATTTGTTTTGAGTTCCCGATATTTCCGCGCTGTTGTAAGCACCATGGTCACGGATAAGGGCATAAGTTCGAAAAGAAAGAAGTGGGGTAGGCCCTCAGTAGTCAGACAGTCAGACGCCAGCACATCAAACTGTCAAATTTTCCCAATCAACCTTGAACCTAAACCTTCAGCGATAAACTTGAAAGTCTATTAAAGAAATTTCACAGATTGTAATAGGTTGATGTGCTGGCGTCTGTACCTAGGTAGATCATTCACGCATCAGATAATCCTAACACATCAGTATAACACAGGAAATGTAGTGCAGCCTAGAAATAGATACATACATACATACAATACATATGTAGGTACATAGCTTGGCTACAGTTCAAGTTCAATGCTGATGCTTATGTAGATAACGCGCAAAGTAAGAACATGTTGTTGAAGTTGTAGACTATGACAAAAAATAATACTTCGTGCAAATTCTTAATCTATGACTGGTTACGAAAATCGAAATTCAATCTATTTTTAAATTCCACAAAAACAAATATAAAGAAAATAAACCTTTACTATAAAAAAAAGATTAAATAAATTAAAGATTAAAGATTAGATTTGTTTTTGCGGAATTTAAAAATTGATTGAATTTCGATTGTCAAAATGGACGGAACAGCTGATTTTTTTTTTAATAACCGATGTATATATAGATATCTATGTGGTGGGGCTCAAAATGATGTACTGAAGACGGACCTTGAGAAAGGAAATAAGGATAGGATCCCAAAAAGAGAAATGAGAATTGAATAGTGAAAATAGTGTTGAAATCGTGATAAATAAATGTGATATTAGTGATATTTGAATCATATCGCTAAAACATCCAGATGTGTGATAATTTAATTACTACAAAACTTGCTTACAGAATAATCGTTTATTTTTTAGGGGTTTTACGTGGAGGTAAAAGCACCTCAAAAATAAACGGCCTTTTTTAATCACTACCTACTTCAAAAATACAGGTTCATAATGCTTAATTATGTCGATTAAAACTTCATCAAAAGACACAAAAAATATTAATTAGATTGCAACATGACTTTTACAGCATTTGAAAAAGAGAACCACACTATATTTTTTATCTGTGACCATGTTTTTAACTTATTATGTAGGTATTTTTAAATAAAGAACTGCAAGGCTACGATATTTTGGCGCTCAAATGATTGCATTAAGGGGCGTTGTCGGAAAACATTTGAACGTATTTAGCAATGCCATGCTCAACTTAACCCCTCTTACAGACAGGAATTTGTGTGGTATAAGTACCTACTACCACTAAAAAACCCGACTACTGAAAAATCACGCTCTAATTAAATTCGGGGTCTACAAGGTAAAATCGACTCCTCCTATTGTTGAAGTTGGTTAAAATGTGGCCAATGTTATACGGGCCATAATAACGCACTCAAAACATTGTCTTGATGAATGCATTGAATAATACAGGCCGTCATGACTGGTTTTAAAGTAAAGTCCTTTACAAGTTTTTTTTAGATACACGTTTTTAATGCTGTAAACATTAAAAGCTTGTATTTACGAAAAAAAAACTTGTGAAACTGGTGGAATTTAGACCTCCTGGATCATATCTGGGAGCATTCTAGTTACGGAATATCTCCGTAACTAGAATGCTCCCAGATATTAGAATAAAAAAATAATAGCAATGACGGGGAGAACAAGTACCTTTCGGCTTCGTTAAGGCTGTTTTTACACCCATTACGTACGTCCGCTCACAGGGTAATGCAAGCAGCTGCTTAGCCTGTATCCTACCTACTCGTACTAAGTTCAAACTATTTTAGTCCCATCTCGTTTCAATCGGCCGATTATTTTCAAAGCTAAAAATAAACTGAGAAACCCAGGAATGCTAACCACAACCTGACAGATCCAATACAGACTGGAAATGCTGCACAACCTGATATTAATGAATGGAGAGATAATTACGATAGCTCGTCGAAGAAACGATGTTTGAACACGAAAACAATTCATTGATACTGGTTAATTGGTTATAATATAGTGTTGATTAGAAATGTGGAGATAATTATTGAGGTTAAGTTGTGTTTGAATGGAGGCCAAAAAGTTCGTTATTTGAATTACAACCGTTGCAACAGATACCTGAGTATGAATGTGGATAAGAGTAGAGGAAGACCAAAGAAACGACGGATGGACTGTGTGAATGATAATGTGGCTAGAAAGGAAGTGTGTTACAAAAGTGATAGAGAAGTATGGAAGAAGAAGACATGCAGCGCCGACCCCAAAAAAATTGGGATAAGGGCAAGAGAATGATGATGACCTAGCACCGAACATTTCCACTAGGAATTTCTCAGTAGTATTCCAGAGTCTGGATTTGTGGCCAGTTGGTGGCGAAATGTGGGTGTGCTATCGGGTGTCTGCATATCTGTCTAACTCTTCGAAGATTTCAGGCGTGATGTTAATTTAGGAACATTATGATTTCATAGACTTAAAACATTGTTTACTACATAATAATATATTTTTTGTGTAATTTTTATAAGGGGTTTTAATCGGTCTTAGTCGATTGAAAAAACAAAAATCTGAATCATTTTTTTGCGTAAATAAGGTACAGAAGGTACTTAAAAATGTGTGTGTAGAATCAACTCAAAACTCAGTAACAACAAATTATCAATCATGTGACTAAGACTTATCTTCAAACCTGTCTCTTGTACTAAAATTACCTAATTATTTTTTGTCGCACATACGCGACAAAAAAGAAAAAGGTATGATATGGGTCACATATCAAACATGCTGCAATAGCAGCATATTTGATATGTGACCCATATCATTTCACAAATTTGCATTAAGTTTTTTGATTGAATATTGATACCATAAACTACCCACAAAAAAGAACCTAATCGAACCACTTTTTTAAACATGTTATGTAGGACCTGCTAGTGTTATGTGGAGAAAACCTTTTATGGTTTTATTTTAATTAATCCCTACTACAAATATTAGAGACAAGCCGATGTCCGTTTACATAAAGGTTGTTACAAGACCCTTAACAAAGCCGATAGGCATTTGTTCTCCCTGTCATTGCGATCATTTTTTTTGATCTAGAGCATACCTGGGAACCTTTTAGTTACGGAGATATTGGGGGTCAAAGTTCTAACTTTTTCACAAGTTTTTTTTAAAATACATGTTTTTAACGTATTTTTTTACTTTAAACACCTCCACGACCCTCGTACTATTCAATCCAACCATCGGCACAGAATGCTTGGTTGACGGCTTCGTGAAGGGTCCGTTTACACTTTGTATATTATATGTTTATACAATTATCCAGGATGAACAGTAGCTTATTCACAACGTTTCAGGCTACCTATATTATGTGACACATAATTATCGTTTTGATTTAAACTTGGAATATGCTTCTAGAAACTGGGGCCTGCTGCATTTTTCATTTCATCATTCATGTGCTTTTTAAAAACCAGGATAATGGCTGTACATAATCCATTTATGAATTCATCATCTGCCTAGCCTTTTGCCTACTACGTTGGGGTCATCCAGTCTAACCGGATGCAGCTGAATATCAGTATTTTACGTGGAGCGACTGCCTATCCGACCTCCACAACCCATTTTGTACTAGGTAATACGATACACCTAGGTAAGAATGCTTGCCATACTTTCGGGCCACTGATTACCTGTATCGACTGTCAAAGAACTACAAATGACAGCCGGGACCAACGGCGTAATGTGCTTTCCGACGCACGGAGGAAACTAGGTACGTAGTGGATAGTCATGGACCGATCCACGGACCCACATAGGTAAGCGTGATTAGCCACGAGCTCCTGCTCCTCATACCTCATAAACTACAGCATTGTCAACAGACGTGAAATAGTCAACAGCATAATTTTACAATTTTGGAGATAATTAGGGCCGTTCGTGTAATGTACCATTAACTTCGGATCCTGTAGTAAATAATGACTAAATGAAGATAATAATCAAGTAAATGCTGCCGTTGAAACGGGTAGAAATTGTCACAGAGCACGAACGTTACGATCTAGGACTAGTAGTCACACGCATTTTACGATAAAGTACAATAGATGAATGAGGATTTAATGGTGTAGTATGGTCTAACTACGGAGCATTATTGATTGTTAATAGGAGGGTATAATCATTTTAATCAACCTGTTATGTTTCCATCGCTGGATATGGTTAGAGGAAGACTAAAGCCCGGTTCACATTATCCCAGTCCAGTAATCAAGCGAGTTAACCCAGCCCATTGCTGAACTGGATCGTATCGTCTACATTATTCCAGTAATACCAATCATTATTAGAAATTAAGGAATTAAAACAATGCGTATTCACAAAGAGCAACAATACGTGTTTTACCGTTTAATCCGTCACTGGATTGGCTGTTTACATGACACCAGTTGAGCTGAAATGGGTGCGCTGTATTGAAAAGTAGATCACCAATCCATTTACTGGACTGGATCCCTCACTGGATCAAGTGCATTCCAGTGACGGTTTAGATTTCAGATTATTCCAGTTGTAATCCAGCGCTGGATTAGATCACTGTACTGCAATGCTACTGGAATAATGTGAACCGGGCATTAAGAAACGACTGATGGATTTTGAGAAAAAACACCCAGCTTCGGGCATACTGGCATTCAGCTGCATTCGGCGAGCCTAAAGCGCAGGCCATACCGCCAGCTGGCGGGCGGACGAGTGAGGCGAACGAGTCCTTTTTCATACTTCGTGCGACTCTTTCGATAGTTCGCGGTGTGAACCAAAGTATGAAAAGAGGTGAAACGATGTCTCGTTCGCCTTACTCGTCCGCCCGCCAGCTGATGGTGTGGCCTGCGCTTTAATGCTGAGCCCAACATAGTTGGTAAAAGGCTAGGCAGATAAAGATGAATGATTCCAAAATATATTATCAATTTTGCACACCACTGGGACGACTCAGACATGACACCTTTTGACCCTCGATGACCGACTACGTCTTATTTAGCTTTGCAATAATGAACCTGTTATAAATTTTCACATCTACTTATTCGTTCATTTATAAGGAAGTGTCAATGCATACCATAATATGATTATTTGCTTAAATGTGTCAGAGATCACCAAAGAAAGATAATTGATTAATCTTTGGACTACATCTGAATTTTTATTTGAATTTTACACGCGCAAAGTTTTTTTTTTTTTTAATTTTCTTTTTTTCTTTTTAAAAACAGACCTCTTCTCTGTAATAAGGAGTGGGCCATATAATAATCTTCGCAGACCTAGTGCGGATTGGTGGATGTCGCATATCTTTAAGGATAAACGAAAGAAAACCTATTTTATCGCAGGGACATGACGTGCATACAAAATAACTTAAGTAACGAAAAAAAATAAAGGTATAAACAATAAACACAATTTATAAATACAACAGGACGGAACAAAAAATGTTGACAGCTTGCACGTCGTGACTGCGACAAGCTGGTTACTCAGCATGATGCTGTGCTATGAGAAGCCCCCAGCACAGCCAGCGCTGGCTTTCAGTGGTCACCAGAGAAAAAACGTACGGAAGCCAAAAGAGCATAAATATTTGGAATAAATAAATAAGGAAATAAAATTAAAAAAAGTACTTGGATTTTAATATAGAACAACCAACCAAAAAGTTTTTGTCTTATGATATGACAAACTTTTTGACTTATACTGTCACTTACGGTACATCTTCCGTGATTGTTCATTATTTTGAGCTCCCGATATTTCGACGCTGTCGCAAGCGCCATGATCGCGGGTTAACCTGAGACATGGCGCTTGCAACAACGTCGAAATATCGGGAGCTCAAAATAATGAACAATCACGGAGGATATTCCGTGACAGTATAAGCCTAGTTGTAAACCGTGAAAGCTTAAAACAGTGATAAACTTTTTGATTCATGTACATGACGATTCCCTCACGATGGTTTCCTTCACCTTTTGACAGCAGTGGTTATGAAATAATCTACAAATAGGAAAGAGCCTACTTGGATTTAGACCCAGAACCTACATCACGTAATAAGAGGCCGTTACAACTAGGCCATCAACATCATGACTATTCGCAAAAAATTATGCGCTCGTGTAATGACGTCATATTACAAAACCCAAACTTCAGAATTTGTTTGATAAGGTAACAGGTTCCATCGGATTAATACCTGTTATGATATATTTTGGGATGGTGACTATTCTTTTCTTGGGACTAACTCGTTTCAATGTTTCGTACTGGCTGCATATTTTTTAATCGTTGGTCAATTCCATTTTCGAAATTGTAAAACTGTTGTTTTGGCTTCTGTTGCTCTAATAAAGACCCCCATATTTTTTTTTTTCATTATCTTCTATGTACAGACATCGGCCTGTTACAATTTTATTATATGTATAGATGATTATACTCCTCTGTCTGTTATCTCGAGTAAAAATACTTTTTTGTTGCAACCCTACCTGTAGTATTGTCATTTTGAGTACCTAATAGTGTACGAATGGTCTCTAATCGGAGCAAATGCAACGGGATTTCGGGGATAGTTCGTGTCGAGATAAATATATATTAGTAAGCCTACACGAGGATAGCATGGCTGACAACTCAGGATGTACCAAATAGAGTAGCTCTTTCTACATAGACGTAACGCGGGAAGAGAAAAGAGAAAACAAAAATACGCAATATCAAGACTTTGGCAATGCGAGAGACCAAGGTTAATAACCCCGGACGTTTGTTCAAATATTATATTATTTTATACATATTGATGACACCGTACCAAGAATTTGAAGAATTTGTTATAAAAAAGAACTATCTATCGTTATCAACGACTTTCACTCAGTAGGAGATTGTACGCCGTACGTGTCGCCGTATAAAGACCTTATGCGAAGAAATTTGGAGACGGCGCCATTTAATTTTAGGCGAAAACCTGTTAATTGTTGACCTGGATTGTAAAATTGGAGTCTTGTTAAAGATTTTCGCTTTTTTTTTGCTCGAATTCGTGATGTCTTTGATTAAGTCTGGCCAGATTTGTTAAAAGTATCGGTTTTTTACAAGCACCAGCTGGCAAAGCTTGGCAGTTATCAAACTGTGCACGAGAGCATTCTAGAATCGAGAAAAACTGGAATATAACGAAGTATAGGCATCGCATCTGACGTCATACAAAACCTACATCGCGCCAGCAGAGTTATCCATGGATCCAATATATTAATAATACTAACCTACATGGACGCTCACACAGGAGGCTGTGTACAGAGTCAGAGTAGCACAGAGAGCCATGGATCGTTCCATGCTCGGCATAAAACTTGTAGACCGAGTTCGAAACGTCGAAATTCGGAGACATACGAAGGTCTTCGATACTGGAATTCGTTATGGAACTCAAATGGAGTTGAGCAGGACACCTAGCAAGGCGTGGTCATGGCAAGTGGAGTAAAGTTGTGACCGAGTGGCGTCCAAGGACTGGAAAGAGAAGTGTTGGTCATCCGGCGGCTGATGGGCATACGACATTGTTGCTATCGCGAGAATGTTCTGGATGAAGCTGGCACGAGAACGTGGTGTTTAGCACAAGCAAAGAGAGGCCTATACCCAGCAGTGGGTGAAGTCGAGCTGTAGATGATGACATGGTGCAGAATGAAGATCAAGGACACCGCAGTCCAAGTTTCGACTTACTTGCGGGAACAGCCCCTCACTCCACTGAATCCTTAGCAGAAGAAAACTGGTATGTTCTTCGGATTTAGCCAAAGACGGCAAAATAAGACAGAGAGAGAGAAGATGGAAATCTTACTTCCCGGAAGACTTAATACCCAGTGCATCCACATTTCGCGTAATAGAAGACGAGCATATAACAGAATAAATATTTGACCAAAAACTTCTACAAAGCAAATATTATACTACGAATAACAAAACAAGTTCACGTTATTTATTACAGTTATTAGCAAAGAATAAGCCAAACAAAACGATGTAAAAATAACGCATGTTGTTCATAAGTCAACCTACTAATATATAAATTGCCTTTAAAATGTTTTTCTTTCAGATTCTAATGAAGCAATTAGGCATGAAAATATCTAGAAAGAGGTCTAGAATACTTCAAAATAAATGAGGATGGATGACGCACAGAATATGTGACATCTGGAGGTCACAAGGGGTAAAACGGGTGAGCCTATTTGCATCAACCGGGACAAGTCCTGTTTCCGGGCTGTTTACATTCACGTGTAACCCTGTGAAATTCACGACCGAATGAGAATTGAAATCGGAATCTGCGATCTCAGTCCTTGCAATCTCCTTTAGGTGCCCCCATATACCTCATGACTGGGATAAGTTATGCCTAATATAGAAATATATATATATATAGAATTCCAATATCTAGTTTTTGATCAAATGTCACTAAAAAACAAACAACAGTCATGTAATTAAATAAGACGAAGAATCTGCAAGCACTCTTTTAACGTTCAAATTATATAATGCAGTCCCCCAAAATACCTGGCTTTAACTTTGGCATTTTTTTAGCTGGCAGCCAAATTAAATCCAGTCTTGGATGCAGAATAAAGAACCGCGAGAGGACGGCCCGTAACAATATGCATATATTATGTTGAAGGTGCGACAATTTTTAATGCAATATGCAACCCAAACCTTCGCACATCGTCTACCTAGCCTTTTCCTAACTTTATTGGGGTCGGCTTCCAGTCTTACCGGATTCAGCTGAATACAAGTATTTAACATGGAGGGACTGCCTATCTGACCACCACAACCCATTTAGTACTAGTTGCAACCATTCTTACCAAGGGGTACCGTAACCCGTTGTCTGACTTTTGGGCCACTTACTACCTGTAAGCCTGTAGCGACTGTTAAATATCTAGTAATGACAACCGGGACCAACAGCTTAACGTGCTTTCAGAGGCACAGAGGTAACTCGGTATGTAATGGGTGGTCACCCATCCACGAACCAACAGCCGCTTGGGACGATTTTCCTCAGCGGCTGTTTTTATTTAGCCACGACCTCCTCAATCAACATAAACCTTCGTACTTTCGGTGCAATTTTTCGCAGTTCCCCATTATCACCTTGCTGGCTGTGTATCAACGGCAAGAGCTGTTGTCATACGTAGAGCAAACTAATACGAAAGAAGAATCGCTATGCCAAGGAGGCAGTCACAACAAATTGCAAATGGGCCAATTAACACAAATTGGACCAGCTTTTTTCAGCAAAGTCAAATCTTTCCTAAAAAAGCTGGAACATTCGTATGTAAACGAATGAGAACCGTATTATTATCAGCATAACGGTCGTATTTGTAAATTAAACAATTGTGGACAAGTTTTTCATAAGCATGAAGTTCACGTCCGTGTGGGTCGCTTACTATACTCATCAATGTAAAAATAAATCTAAGCTCGCACTGTGAACATTGCCCAGAGCCTGGCCGCACTCAAAACATCGCCAGTTCACCACTTTCAAGGCAAAAAGCTTCATAAAAACAACCATAGATCTTCCGTAATCTACAAGATTTGCATAGGAATCAATCTCGTTTATACAATCATTTAAATGCTCTATAAGGTCATAGGCCTTACTTCCGGAAGCACCACAATCCATTTACTCAAACAGCCATAATATGGATCCTATGGTATTTTTATCAAGATTCTTCAAATTACTAAATGGAACCTTGTGTGTTGGAAGTTAGAACCGTAATTGCTCAACCGTGAACTCGATTGAACTTGAACTTAGTTTGTGTTTTGCTGGCAATTAAAACCACGTGTAATTTTACTAATTGCGAGTGTTGCTTGCGAAAATAACCACGATATCAGTATGTTATGTGACTGCTCGTTGGTCAAGTGGTCGCTGGCGCGGTTGCTGAGCAGGAGGTCGTGGGTTCGATTCCCGGATCAGGCAAATTGTTATTGGGTTTTTCCATCGAAGATTTCTGAGTAGCAGCCACGGAGACTGGATTTGTGCCCGGTTGATGGCAATAGACTCGCCCCTTATTACATGGGACTTAAAAACATAACTGGCGAGATGTGGGTGTACTGTTAAGTACGCCTCTGCCTAAACCTTAGGGGATTACAGGCGTGATGTTGTTATCAGTATGTTTTATTGTGACTGCCATCTCTTCTCACAAGGGGAATCGCTATTGTGATACCCAGTACATGGGTTGTGGAGTCAGATAGGTAGTTAAGTCATTGATCCATGACGATTTTTCGCTCCACTAGTGTTCAGCTAATCAGCTTCACCCGGTTAGACTGAAAATCCGCTTCTAGATTGCTTTGAGAAGCAGATGAATAAATAAGGAAGTTCGTAGTCTTGGCAATTAGATTTAATGACATTTTGAAACAAAAACTTAAACTAATGTAATTTATATTATTCCGTCGAGTAGGTATTCTTTATTACTTCATTAATGTTTCATTTAAACACGACTACTGAGAATATCTTAATGTGTTATTATTTAATAACAAACGTTCAAAACAAAACGCAGTCGAGCAAAGCAACGGGTTTGTCCATATTTTGTGGAAACACCCTATTTTTATTAGGTATCATCGTCTGCCTAGCCTTTTACCAACTATGCTGAGTTCGGCTACCAGTCAGATGCAGCTGAATACCCTTATTTTACATGCAGCGACTGCCTAACTGACCTCCACAACCCAGTTAGTACTGGGTTATACGATACCCCGTGTTAAGACTGGTTGTCAGACTTTCGGGCCACTGACTACCTGTAACGACTGTCAAAGATCTATAATTAACAGCCAGGGACCAACGGGCTTTCCGTGGCACGGAGGAAACTCGGTATGTAACAGGTGGTCACCCATCCACGGATCAACTAGACAAGAGCGGCTTAACGAAGATGGGCCCGAGCGCCAATTATTTAGCCACGAGCTCTTCATAACACTAGCTAACACAAAATCAATAGTAGGTAGATTTGAGGTAGGTTCCCTGAACCTATTATTATCAGTTATCACGTGTTTTTTAGTCCGTTACTTTTTCCTTTGTAAAAAAAGGAAACGGTATTCTTTTGTTTTCCACAGTATTATACAATATTCGTCACATAATACAGTTGTCGGTGCGAAAACTGGCCAGCCCGTAGTGAACTGTAACACTGAAAGATTCATGAAAAATTCATCAGTACTTTACGATTTACATATTCACTTATCTAACCGTATTGTTAGGTTAGCAATTTAGCAGAATTTTTGATCTACTAGCTTTTGAAGTTATGACCACGGTGTCCCCCGCGTGGTTAACGTTGTCCCACAGGATCGTACGACTGGGATTAAAAGTATCCTATGTGTCAATTAAGGTTTTAAACTATCTGTGTGCCAATTCCAACATCCAAATCCGTTCAGTACTACGGTACTGAATGGATGTTTGTTACTCTTCAAGCAAAACTACGGTTTTGCTTGAAGAGTAACAAACATCCATTTATACATCCATCCGAAATTTAGCATTTATAATAGTAGTAAGATTAAAATCAAATTACATATACACTGTGTTAGGGACAAACTTTTAACAAGGTTTCAGTAGGTACTTGATTCTAGACTCCAATGGATTATTTTAGGCGGTTTTTACAAAAAATCATAGTCTACCAGACTTTTTACAGAATTTTAAATATGTTTTTTACGCAAACCCTGCGTTGGGGATTACAGCTTTGATATGGAAATAAAAATTCGAGTGCGAGCAGGGTTTGAACCTACGACCTTCCGATTCTGTACACCGGACGTCTTAACTAATTAGACCATCGCACCCTGCTTACAACTCTCGAAATTTTTCGTTCCATTAATAACGTCTTACGAAACGTCGTCGTCGTCGTCTTTTCGTCGTCTTTTACAGAATTGTCTGTCCTTCGCCCTGTAATAAACGCAAATATTGTATTGAAAAGATCACTTTTAGCGATAACCTCGGCCTCCTATCTTGCCCTCTTAGCCCAAAAATATCGAACCACAGTGACCTCAGCGCTGCCACAGACGACGCCGTGGAGGTGGCGAAGTTCTGCGCTAACAAAATATATATACTGTCGCGAAAGAAGAAAAGAGGCGAAAAGTAGTCATCCTATGTAAAATTACTACTTTTTCATACCTGTAATTTGTATGTTGCCCATAATAAAGATTATTCTATCAATTATACATATACAATAAATAAAAACACTTTCAGTTCTAGTGCATACGAATATTTTGTCAACTCATCTGCTAGCCTTTTCCCAACTATGTTGGGGTCGACTTCCAGGTTAACCGGATGCAGCTGAATATCAGTATTTTACACGGAGGGACTGCCTATTTGACATCCACAACCCAGTTAGTGCTAGGTAATACGACACTCCTTGCCTTGGTAAAACTGATTGTCAGATTTTCGAGACACTGAGTACCTGTAACGACTGTCAAAGATCTGCAAATGACAGCCGGGACCAACACCTTAACGTGCTTTCAGAGTCACTGAGGAAACTTTTTTATGTAATGGGTGGCCATCCACGGGCCAACCCAGGCAAGCGTGAATTTACCTAACGATCGATCCGAGCGGCTGTTATTATTTAGCCACTAATTTGGGTTTACCAATATTTGGCTGAAGTGTACTAGTGCAGTCATAATTATGTCATTCTCGGGTACTTCGTTATTCAATAAAATATTATTTATCCAGTAGTTTAGTGACTAAACTATAATATTTGATTAAATACATACTTTGAACGTCATTTCGTATCCTCGTTCATGAAAAAAATAGGGATTTACGCTATACGGGGATATAGCGTAAATCCCTATTTTTTCATATTTAGAAATATGAGGACATACTTTTCTATGTATTTTGGTGATCAGATATTAATCAGGAATGAGGAAAACATAGGGAGAAAATTTTTGAATATGGTTATAAGAGTAAAGGAAGACCAAAGAAACAATGGAGGGACTGTGTGAAGGATGATATGGCTAGAAAGGAGGTGACTGATGAGATGACGAGTAATAGAGAAGTATGGGAATAGAATAGAATAGAATAGGTCTTTATTTGCTTAGAATGTAGGTACATAAAAATAAGTTGTTAAATTATATAATAGGATCCGAGTACATTCTGCCTTAATATAGCATGCAAATGTGATACAAACTAAAGATATTACAAAAAAATATCATTTAAGAAATCCTGCACAGAATAATAGCATTTATCCACAAGAAACTCTGTGAAACGTTTTTTAAATTTATGCAACGGTAGGTTTTTCATTTGGTCAGGTATTTTATTAAATATTACAGGAGCCATACATATAACATTTCTTTTTAATAAACTAGTTTTAAATGCGCCCGTGTATAATAGATTCTGGTATTGAGATCTCATAGCTGTACTTCGTTTTCTAGTTTCTACTAAAGTTGCAAATAGACATCGATTTGTTATAACAAATATTGCTAATTCAAGGATATATAGGCATGGGAAGGTTAATAATTTATGAGACTTAAATATAGGTACGCAACTGTCTGTTGTTTTGGGAGAAGAAGACATGCTGCGCCGACCCCAAATAAATTGGTATGAGGGCAGGAAAATGATGATTGGTGATCAGAATAAACATCGGTGCTGTTATCAGTGTAAAACAAGTTTAGTAATTAACTTTACGCAAAAGAAATGGTTCATTATTGTACGATTACCAACATAATCGAACTGAGGACGGGCTTTATGAACAAAACGGCAAAACGTCAACCATTACATGGTGTAAAATAATAAACGTAAGAGCTCCCGTGTGGTCTCTCGGACCATGAAACTGAACCAACGTTTAGCAACGATATGATATGAGATATTATTCTGGGTATTAATTGATTTTGTTGTATTTTACCTGTATTGCATTTTGATTGAATTTGAATTTGATTTTAATTGAGTTGAGTGAATTTTAATTGTATGTCATTGTATTTCAGACATTTCTATGCGTATTGTAATTTATTTTATTTATCTAAATTGTAATGTTATCTGTTTAATTGTGTATGTAGTGGCGAAGGTTCCATACAACTCGATTCCTATCGGATTCCCTTTGAAAAATGGCACAGTCAGTATTCTATAGACAAATAATATAATCAGATTAAAGATATTTCTCCAGCTTACCTATTACAAAAATTGACACTATGTAGTGTGATTATATTGTGATAAATGGCGAGGAGAGAGCAGCGGTGGCCCAGTGGTGGAGACCCTCACTTACGAGCAGTAAGTCGTGAGTTCGAACCCAGCCAGGCGCATTAATTTGTGTAAGTTATTTCATCACCACTGCTCTCAAAACGGTGAAGGAAAACATCGTGAGGAAACCGGCATGTCCTAGAACCAAAAATTCGAAGACATGTGACATCTACCAACCCGCACTGGGCCCGCGTGGTGGATTATAGCCCAATCCCTCTGATAGAGAAGAGGCCTGCGTCCCAGCAGTGGGAACATTAATAGGCTGATTATGCTTATATTATAAATGGCGATGGGTGTAAATTACCCGAATAAATGCATTTAAATTATATTAATATTCTCAAACGGGGTAAACTGACGTGATCGTTTGAATGATTTATCAACGGCCGATCTTTGGCAGCATCACTTGTCTTCGATAAAATCGTCAGAAATTGTGCATACAACTTGCCACCTAGAAAAATATTGTACAGTCCTTTCAACGTTTTTTTTCATTTCTAACAGCCACCCAGGGAGCAACCTTACTGCAACTTCATTAAGGATCATTTTGACAATGATGCAACACCAGAGCTAAAATAACTGTGAAACTCAACCTTTTCTCAATTTTTTTGGGGTGCGCTTCCAGTCTTATCTAGTATTTTACATGGAGCGACTGCCTATCTGATCTCCATAACCCTGTTCTTACCGGATAATGCGATCACGATACCCTTGGTAATACTGGTTGTCAGACTTTCGGGCCACTGACTACCTGTAACGACTGTCAAAGATATACAAAGGACAGCCGGGTCAAACGGCTTCACCTGCTTTCCGAGGCTGCACGAACTGCCGCAAATGGGCAGTATAGATTGCACTGGGTTTAATGACCACGTCTTTGGAGTGTTTTTTGAAACCATTCCATTTCAGAATGGTGATTCCGGACTGAGATGATGGAGATCCTAATTCAGCGACAATTCAAAACGCACACTGAAGCCAGTGTGCGTTTTATACGGTTTCAACGGCTTATACGGTTTTTTTTAATTTTTGTATATTAAATAGCCTTTCGAGTATCTTCCGTGCCTCGGAAAGCACGATAAGCAGTTGGTCCCGGCTGTCATTTGTAAATCTTTGAAAGTCGTTACAGGTAGTCAATGGCCCAAAAAGTCTGACAACCAGTCTTACCAAGGGGTATCATAATACCCAACTACTAACTGGATTGTGGAGGTCAGATAAGCAGGCGCTCCATGTAAAATACTGGTTACTGGCTGCATCCGGTTAGACTGGAAGCCGACCCCAAATACTTGGGAAAAGGCTAGGCAGATGATAATACTAAATAGGCTTTCGATTGGCCGCAACTCGCTTGACGTATTGCTCCACTCAGGAAATAGCCGAATCGATATTGGTTTGTTTATTACAGTTGGTGTTTCCTTTGATAAATATTTCATTGTTTATTCTAAGAAGCATTTTTCGTTTTATGTTAAACAAACATGAAAACGTACGAAATTTTAAGATGCCTGTCATAGTCATTCATTGCAAGTTATTTGTTTACGTTTTAGTGAATTTTTCAACAATTCTTGTGTGATGGACGGATGGAGCATTTAATTTGTGATTGTCAAAAGAATTGTAAACAATGGCCATTACCATTGATATATTAAATATTTTTTTAAAAGATAGATTAATATATCACTGGCCATTTCTGATCTTTTGTCGCGTAATTAAATATTATTAAAACAAATATTGTAGGTAAGATTTATTTGCCATAGTTAATTAATGTTATAAAGGAGGGTTGAGGGTTGGGGGTTGGGTTGAGGAGGATTGTTGTTGTTGTAAGTGAGGGTTGTGGTGTTTCTAGATTGTTGAGGTCAGATAGGCAGTCGCTCCATGTAATATACTGGTATTCAGCTCCATCCGGTTAGACTGGAAGCCGACCCCACTCAACATAGTTGGGAAAAGGTTAGGCAGATGATGGCGAATTAATGTTATAAAGAATGTATCGCGGGCCCAGCAGGAAACGACAACGCAGCAAGCCCAGAAGGAGATGGAGGGGTGAGCTGCACTCATTTTTAAAGTATTGGCCTACAATGTCATTAGATCGCGAAAAGTGGAAGGAGAGAAAGGAGGTCTTTGACCTGGTGTGGGAGAACAGGTCAGAGTATCACCTTAGGGGCGGTTTGTTGACAACATCATCATCTGCCTAGCCTTTTCCTCTTTAGCGTAGGCTTATAATAATAAAACAAATACATAACCCTCGTTTTTGACTTCGCCACAGTCGGGTAAAAAGTATGCATGGTCAAAAAACTTTTAAACAGCAAAAGCAAAGTTTTAAAAAGAACATCTTGCCATAAAACGAAAATTAAGTATTCAGCTACCCGCGTTTAGAATTCAAAAGTTTAGTTTCTATTTCAAGACAAGGTACTTAATTCTTTTT
Source organism: Noctua janthina (assembly GCA_963576755.1). NCBI lineage: Eukaryota > Metazoa > Arthropoda > Insecta > Lepidoptera > Noctuidae > Noctua > Noctua janthina. The sequence continues at coordinate 8,028,273 of OY755068.1, read as the reverse complement.
TATGTTTTTTTACATGAATACATCGAATTAGTATTCTTTAAAAGTAGACAAATGCATACGAAATGTAAATTCACTAAAATGTCAATTGAATTTTAATCTTGCATGATTTTGGTGTGATTATGACACGGCAAAATAATAATAAAGCGGTGACGTCATCAGAATTATTTTATAAGATTTATATTACGAACACTAGTTTTTTAAGTAAAACAATCTCACCCCAAATAAATTGGATAAGGGCAGGAGAAAAAAATATAGTATGAAAATTTTTACAATATTTTTAATTTAGTAGATATTTTTTTGTTATTTTAAAAATAACCTAATCACCATCACATACGGCAAAATATTGATTCCTAATATTGTAAGTTTCAGTATTTAAAATAAACACAAAATAAAATAAAAACGGATAAAACTACACTTCCTAGAATAAAATAAATAATTAAATGGTACTCACTAATAATAGCAAAAAGATATTGATTTATCCGCGTCCCATTAGTCCATGTTAGTCTCGTTATTAAGAAATTCATTTTTTTTTTAAACACACTGTCCGCCACAAGTAAAAACGCATACAGCCAAACTCGATGGTGGCTCCGAACGAACTGCCTCTTGCTTACGACCGCATCCACAACAATTCAAACGTTTATTTACACTATACGTTCCAAACTAGATTTTGATACAATTATTTGTAAACTTCATCGTAAGTTTGCTTATTTTAAACGTAAATAAAAAAAATTTTTGGTCATCTATTGTTTTTTTATTCTAAAATGGCATCATTTATGTTTTGGCGGGAGATGATAAGTATTTTGCTATTATAATTAGATCTAAAACAGTCTTCTTTGTAGTTTTTCGCATTTATGAGGCAGATATTGAATAGGCGATTCTTAATTAAAAATTTGATAAGAAAAACACGTGATGAATCGGTAGTTTTTTTTTAAAGAATACATCTTTGCAAAGTCTTGTTCACTTTGTGATGCAAAACGTCAACCTTGCCCAACCAATTAATAATCCAGTTTTATTTATGTGTTTGAGTAATTAATTTTATTCTATACAAATTAAGATGTTAATAGTTGGCATGGGAATCTTTTTTTCGTCCTTGAATATTTTGTGTTAGAATTAGTAATAAATATGAAGTTTAGGATCGTTTGTCCTTTTATGATTTTGAAAGTATCGTTACTGCATATTTTAATCGATAAACATAAATAAATAGGGTATCGTTTCGAAATCTAAATAGTTCAGACGTTTTAAAAAATGTGTAGATATTTCGCTTCTTAATCTATCTTTTACAAAGTATTTTTTTCTCTTTTCTAAAATAAATCCGTTGTAGTTGAAAAATGCGGTAAAGAATGGCTCTAACACCGCTGCACCGTGGTGAAAATCAAGGCATAGGTATCTAGGGACAGACGCCAGCAAATCAAGCTACCTGCAACTCAAATTTTCCCAATCAACCTTGAACCTAAAGCTTTAGCGATCAAGTTGAAAATCTATTAAAGAGACATTGATAGATTGTAGTAGCTTGATGTGTTGGCACCAATAAATAAAATGATGACATTCTGGACAATCTTTTAAGGTTCCTTCAAACAGGTCTGGAATGAAATTGTTAACGCGCCTGCGCACAACGGACTGTCAGAGAATCAGTCACCACGTATTCAGTCCATCATTCTGAACCGCACCAACCCCCCCCGCCCACAAAGAAATTTGCTGTCGGTAATTACCATTTTGATTGTCTAGGTATCTACCTATTGCACTTTTGTAGGTAGCAGCTGTTCTTTTTTTAAATTACCGCTGAAAAAATTCCATGTGAATTTCAGAATAAGATTTTTTTATTTGCTTATAATACAGGTGTTACCAGTTGTTGAAATTGGTGTTTTGGGCACGAACCATATTTTGCCTTTTTAGGTCATGCAAATATTATTTTACATTATCGTGTAATGCGTATTTAAGTAAAATTTTACAAATATTTCCTTAAGCTAATTTAAAATAAAATATTATTAATTTTGAGACATATTGCACATAAAACTATTTATAACGCTGAAATAACTAGATCCCACGACACAGGTTATCGTAGTTGGGGTCTAGCGCTTCTTTGTTGCACTATTTAAATAAATTCTAAATTCTGAAGTTGATTTCAATGTTTTTTTTTTAAATTAAATCGGACTGTATGGATCAAGTTATCCGAAATAAATGAATTTTATTAATTTATTTTATTTTTTACTCGGTATCTTTTATTTGTCATCAAAATTTGTCCAAATAAATTCTTATCTTATTAAATACCTACCGTACGTGCTTAAATTCGTACTGTATAAATGGTAACCGTTTGTGTTTCGGTGTCGTATTCCACCCTATATAAGGTCTATCTTTTCATACACGAAATATTTTAAGAGTAACTTCTATAAGTCGTAAAATCGCCATAACAACGAAAAATAAAATATCTGAGTGTTTTTTTTTACAAAATAATTATAATTTTAATTTTTTTTGAGACTTTTTGCATAAAACCTTTACTCCCATATTCTAACAATGACAGTAGGTAAATATGACGTAGTAAACTAGCGTAATGGATGCTTAAAAATAAGGAGCCAGTATTTATTTTGTGGATCAAGTTATTTTAAATTATTTATTTTTTATAAAAAATATACTCAGATAAAAAAAAATCCCTTGAAATGGCTTAGTTATAGCCGTTAGATGATTCCCTGAAAATATTTCGTGTATGAATAGTTAGACCCTATATAGTAACTAAAGTATCTTTCAGTGCTCGGTGAGCAATCTGTCCGTACCTTTAATCATGCAGAATGTCAACATTGTAATTTAAAATATTATAATTTGATCGCTGTTACCAAACATTTTATAGCTAATTCTTTGTATTCTGCAGAATAAAATACATAGATTGATCAGCTGTTTTGCGAGTCACGTGCGCAATAAAAACCGGCGCGAGAAAGCTGACTTCTCATTCATAAATAAATAAATAATGAGGTCCCGCCCAAAACATTTATACCTAATGCAAAATTGCACAAAATAGTCATGTCTGAGATCAGTCAGTTGTACGAAGGATTTCTTTGTTTAGCATCTGGCAAGTGAACCGAGAAGGTTTAGCCGGGCAATCCTGTGAGTGCCTTGAGAGTAAAAAAAAAAAAGGCCGGGTCAACTAACTTAGGAACTGATGGACTACACGCCTAGGATACACGCCTAGGGTACTCCGTGTGTGATACAGACCTCGGCTTAGGACTTAGCTGGGGGATGGAAGCAAGGGAAAGAGGCTGGATTAGATTAAGACCTTTAGACACGAATTTAGGTACCTACAGCTCAACAGCGCGGGTTTTTCGAGCAAGGTTTGGGGTGGACATGGATTGGGACGTCGAGACGACCCTCGACGGCAAGGACGGCGGTCTGTGGTTGTGTCTACGAAATAATTAACCCACTAGGGGTCCTAAATCATACTTTACCAAAGAGATTTAAAATACTTATAGAGCGGACATTAGGACTATTTTCACACAACATTTTTGATACCGAACATTTTCGATTTTGACACACGAATGCTACCTGACAAGCGGGCGTATGACACTAGACAGAACGATTTAGTACCAAGTAGTAATAAGTTTTGGATTACAATTTTCTTCCTCTTGTCCTGTCTATCGCTCATAAATAATTGAATGTCTTTGTACTTTACCTCTGTCAGTACTTACGTATGTGTAAGTATTCTCATCGCGGTTAATATTATTAATGATTGTAGGTATCGTTCACACAAAACTCCGCGATGACTAGGTACACGAAGTCTGCGAGGATTTATGATTTTTTTTATATAAAGAGTGTAAACAAAAAAAAAAAAAAACAGACCCTTCACGAAGCTTTTTAAAGGTAGGATGTATTAGGAATGTAACGCACTAAAAACATTGTGCTGATGGATGGATTGAATAGTATGGGGGTCGTGGAGGTGTTTAAAGTAAAAAACATGAAAAACATGTATTAAAAAAAAACTTGTGAAAAAGTTACAACTTTGACCCCCAATATCTCCATAACTAGGTTTCCAGTTATGGTCTAGAACAAAAAAAATATCGCAATGACGGGGAGAACAAGTGCCTTGCGACATCGTTAAGGATCTTTTTACACCCTTTATTATAGGAACGGAACCTGAATCCTACCTACGCAATGATGGTACCTACATACCTGAATTAAATTAAAATATGAACACTTGAAATGCAAAATTGTCGGCACGGTTGGCGCAGTGGTTGAGCGATTGACTGCTGCGCTGCGTGTCGCGGGTTCGATTCCCGCACGGAACAAATATTTGTATGGCCTACAGGTAGTTGTTCCGGGTCTGGCTGTTTGTGTATGTGAGTTTAAATGTTTGTAAACGCACCCACGATACAGGAGAAATTCCTAGTGTGGGGCAAAGTTTAAAAAAAAAAAAAAAAACCGTAAACATTCCTCTATCGAGATACGGTATAATCGTGTGATTAGAAAACTGCGTAAATTAATGTTTTTCTGCTAAACCGATTGGCTATAGATATAAATTATAATTCAATTAAAATACTTTCTTCCTTGTTGGTCGTTGGTCTAGCGGGCGCAAGCGCTAAAGCAGAGTATGAGGTCTATTGTTCGATTCCCCCGGGGGGGTAATAATTCTAGTGTGCGAAAGAGATGGCGCTAGACGACCTGTGTAGCTCTGTTCATTACTCCTGCTTTAAGACGTCATTGTAGGCCACAAGATGGCCTATCAAGACGTCTTAAAGCAGGAGTAATTCCAGTGTGGGAAAGAGATGGCGCTAGACGACCTGTATAGCTCTGTCTCTTTCCCACACTAGAATGACTCCTGCTTTAAGACGTCTTGATAGGCCATCTTGTCATAGTAACCCCCCAGGTCAGTGATAGTTGGTATCTCTATCAGCAATTTCTCAGTAGCAGCCACGGAGTCTAGATTTGAGACCGGGTGAAAGCCCATTACATAGGACTTAAACTTGACAAAAATTAGGTGTAGTTACTATAAGTAGTAGCTACACACTGCGGCACATGAAGCTGTACATTTCGAGTATAACTTGGCCTCGCTTTATATAGATTTCCTATACAATGAGAGATCCGCATAAACTGGTTTTGTATACCTAGCTTGATTGGCCGTCGTGCGTACTTGTAGTAACTTCTGTCTAATGGGATTAGAGTCATGATGTCATTACTTTCTTTCCTGAACAAATCTTGAGATTGTGAATGAAATTAGCAGATGTCACGTCATAAAATCGTGCTTTTACTGAATCATCTCACGAGCGGCGTGACCCAAATTCTTGGCGAATCGAGCCTGCCCAATTTATTATAAGGTTTTGTGACCTCATTTCTGCACGAGCGTCACATACCGGTAATTATTATGCAGCAGAAACTTGTTTTTTTCTTACCTTGTCGATGATAATCTAGAGTTATCCATAAATTAAGTCGCCCTAGAATTTGGATACGTGTTGTTTGTCGCGCGTTTAGTAGCGTCCATCAGTTCCTGTAATGAACAAACAACAGGACACGCAGGACGCCATATTAAGTGTCCCGTTGTTGGTTAGAAAACCGATGGAGCGTACGAGACCTGCCCAGGTATTCACAAATATCTATCTCCCTCGCTTTCGTAATGAAAAAAAAGATAGACGCATGAGTTCTCGAATCGAAGCGTTAGTGAATAAGAGGGCTGGAGCTTAGACCGCGTATTGGCAAGCGTGGCTTTGGTGACGCCCGCCTCCCAGATGGACCGTCGACCCTAGAACGGATGCGGAAGGGGTGCAGGAACTTGTTTCTGGCTATGTCCAGCAGTGGGTTGCAATTGGCAGACTGGCAGTAAAACAGCAGCAGTGCTATCGCACGCGGCAGCATCGACTTTGCGCTCGGCGGCACGCTCTTTCTCGCTCTAGCTAATGAAGGTTCTGAGCGGCCGAAAAGGACAGGAGCTTGGAAAAATGTGTTTACGTGCTGATAGATAGGGTTTAAATTACGGTGATCTTTAATTTCGTTGGGTACGACAAAACCTTATATTTGCCGGATAGCTGCTTACTTATTCTGCAAGTTATATCGGTATCTCCAGTTTTAAGGCTTGTGAGAAAAGAATGAAAGTCGAAAATGTGCTCATTTCATTTATTCGCAGCACCATCTTAAAACTATATTACATTTTATTTACATAACAGTATAATCTATGAAAATACAAATATTTTATTAAAAATAATATTATTATTTTATATTATGTGCTTCAGTTGTGTTGTCTTTCAAAAATAGCTATTTTGTACATGGATCTTTTGGCGCGTGGCTGAATCGAAAGTGACGCGGCCATCTTGTTGTTAACAAATACCAACATCGCCTCATCGACAATGTCATAAGAGCGGCAAAAGATGCATGCAGTATTGTAGAAGATCAAATTAATATACAAAGTAAGTTTTTGAACAGGAATGTTTACTTGTAAACAAGGAGTTTTGTAAACAGCTGCCTGTTTACAAAACTCCTTGTTTACAAGTCATTCTGTATAGTCACACATTGATGCGCACGGCGTTGCTTAACGGGAGCTTGTCAGCACATAGCTCTTCCCTGATAACTAACAGCGACCTTATTCATCTGCCTGCGTTTTCCCCACTATGTTGGAGTCGGCTTCCAGTCAAACCGGATGCAGCTGAATACTAGTATTTTACATGGAGCGACTGCATAATACGATAACCTTTGGTAAGAGTAGTTGTCAGACTTAGGCTTCTATCTACTCGTAATGACTGCCAAAGATCTACAAATGACAGCCGGGACCAAAGGCTTAACGTGCTTTCCGAGGCATGAATAAACTCAGTATGGTATAATGGTCACCCACGGACCGACCTCAGCAAGCATTGCTTGATCTTTAAAATCGACCCGTGCGGCTGTTATTATTTAGCCACGAGCACCACCGCAGTAGTCAAACAAGAAAAAAAAAAATGATAGACTTGTCTGTGGCAGCAATACAACATGAACCTTATTCAAATAAGAATAAACATCATTGTAGTTTTGACAGTGATGTAAGGTCGTATGTAAAATACTGGCACATTTCTTCACCAGGGTTAGTCTCGCGTCTATATGCATAGGGTGGTAGAAACACCGACGCTAAAACTGTCGCCACATACAAATTTTTCATACATTTTGACCGTGTAGGTAGGTATTACACTCTTGTAGGAAACATCTGTTTTTTTTTTTAATTACCTAAGTCAGAATCATGTACTGAATACTTGGTAACCGTTTTGGTATCGGTGGCCTTTCCACCCTGTATCTTGTGCACACGAGAAAAGATGCCACACAATGGCTATCGCCGCGGGCAATAATTGATTGCATTAATTGTGTAAGATTTTCTTATTTGTATTGTATATTTTATTGGAAGCTTTGGTTTAGATTTAGAATATACGTTATGTTCCAGCCTTATGCTAACTTACATATGCGAGGCCACATTCACAAAGACTTGTGTGCAATGCAATAATTGCACGTGTTAAAATTTAGCTAACTACATAATCTACTCGCTAACACATACAATATAAGAAACGTCGAAAAAAACTGGAATCTTTGTTTTATTTAATTTTTTTTTTTTTAAATATTTTTTTAATATTACTGTACCATGCTGAAAAGGCTTTTGGCCTCGTATAGGACCAATTTATTTTAATGTACGACAATTTTTATTTTTTATTTTCTATTTAATTTTGTTTTATTGTTGTCCTGTGCGACAGGCTCTAATGCCCGTTATCTAAATCACTAAGCGACACGTTAGGAGTAATTTGTCCAGCAGCGGGACACACGATAGGTTCTAAAAATTAAAAAGTCACCTACATGAATGCCTAAATGCACTAATTGACTTTCGACACTTAACAAAGCACCGACAGTTAAAATAACAACAGTGCAATAACATTTAGCCAAATACTCGTAAGTATTCATTAAGGTACCGCTTTGCCAAAAGGCCATTAAGTGTATATTATTATATAGAGTGTAAGGGACAGCCCTCCACAAACTGACAGGGTGTATTCAGCTCCTTTTTTTTTTTTTTTGATGGGAAATAATCAAATGACCCCCCCACTGGGCGGAGCGGAAGGGAGTGTCAGACTTGTACTGACTAAAACCCATCCATGTTCCTTCTTTGCCCTTTGTGTTCCAGGGCCACGGTATCTCTTTCGAACAGTCCCGCAGCCCAGTGTATTCAGCTCCTTATTTTGAATCATATTCCACCGGAATTTTTCTCCGGTTTTTTTTTTTTTTTTTTTTCGTTTGCTATTCCTTTATTTCAATGTAAAATTACATTTCCTATACGGAGCACTCCATTTAAGTAAATCATACGGCTAAAATCAAAAATTCAACAATGGATGTTGAAATACTCTAACGAATGACGCGTGAAATCAGCTGTTTACTTCCTGCCTGGCTAGAGAGTTCATCGAACTCGTCGTCGCGCTTGCCGTTCGCTACGTGCGTTTTTCCACGGTCACGCTACATTGCGTACGAGGAAATAAAACAAATCCAATTTATTGGACTGCCATAACATTCCTGAAATAATTTCTTGTACCGGTCATCTTAGTATGATATACTGAATTCACCCCATCAGTTTGGAGGGCTGTCCCTTAAACCCTGTATGTATGTTAGTCTGTAAGGTATATTATCTATGGGCCAAAGTAGCCTGAAAAAAAATGGATATTGTTGTTGAATGACTAAATCATTACTGCAAGGCAAGTGTGAACTGTAGCCGTCCGCATCATCGTTTGCCGTCAGAGGCCCTAGAACGAGCGCGCGGTGTAAACTTAACGTGAATACGTCGATTTTAAACATTCACACGCTCACGCCCACGCCTACCCTAAAACCATGCTCATCGCTACGTACGTAGCATATTTAGTTGCAGGAGCACGGTTTTTGTGGCTTCACTTTTGATGTTCGTAGCGCGCCGTCTTCCTTTTTTGTTGGTCTGAGCGTTCACATAGGAGGTTAGGCTAGGTTTTCCTTGCGGCTTTGCTTCCGTTTTGTACGTAAATTAACCCACGGGAACATTTTAAATGTAGCCTAGGACACACGTGGACAATGTAGCTTCCTGTTAGTGATAGAATTTTCGAAATCGGATCAGTAGTTCCGAAGATAACCCCGTACATACACACAAATTTTACCTTTTGATTTAATATTAGTATAGATCTTCATAATTTCAACAATTTATTCATATCTATGGATGATACTGATTGTGCTTGTTGCAAACAATTTAACAAAACATGATAAATGGTAATTGTATTTTCGATTAATAAAATCGACATATTTACGTGACTATTCAATATAACAAGTATAATATATATTAATATGAATCATAGCAGAAATATTACGACATATTTTCTATATAAATTTTCAAGTGACCGCACACGCAGCTAAAATATATATTTCTATGACGTCACCAAATTATGTCGACAAATATATCTCGGTATATTTTAGCAAAGGACGACCGCACACCGAGTAAGGGCAAAATATATATTGTAGTATAGCTCCCGTGTGTGGTAGCTTGCTATACTATAATATACACTCATATCTCGATATATTTTAGCTACGTCTGTGACGGGCTTAAAAGCTTTCACGGTTTACAAAAAGTAAAAAAATGAGGATAGACAGACTGGTCTGCTCTTAACAATTTATTTTCCATCCACCCGCATTCTCCAGTCAACCCGCGATCATAGCGCGCGAAATATGGGTAGCTCAAAATAATGAACAATCACGGAAGATATCCAGTAAGTGTCAGTATAAGTTTAACAAGTATAATTGTTTAATTTTGTGTCGCAGAACAAAACTTTCCTAAAGGAGGCAGACCGGAAGCAGGAAATATCGGAAACGAAGGTTTTGTCTGCAAAAGATAGCTAAAAACAAAAGTGGGTGGACTTGTACAAAACGTTGGTAAGCTAAAATTAAAATGTTCGAAAGTGAACGTGAGGAACTTCAATGTCAACGAAAAGCGACTTACTTATGCAATTTCATGGGTGATTTTTTTTTAAGAATAAAAGTCATGTCTATTTATAAATAAGTTAGTGTGATGTCATTTCTCATTTATTCCTTTACAAGAAAAAAGGAATCTATCTAATGTACAATAGAGCTTTATACTTTCTCAGTAGCCGTCCTGAAACAGGTCATACAATAAAACGAGCACAGCTAGCGAGCGAGCGAGCGAGTCGGGCGAGGCAACGTTTCACCTCTTTTCATACTTTGGTTCACACCGCGAAGTACCTACAGAGATTAGCTACGTCAGCGATATAAACGATGCGAACGAAACATCCGACGATGCCAGCGATGCTATTCATTCACCTCGTTAGCGTAGCCAGCTCGCTCACTCGCTAGCTAGCGGTCTGGCCTGCGCTTTACCGTCGTCGTCTTGAACCGTCCCTATCCGTCCTCTCAGCTCCTTATGGCAGTGTAAGTTAAAAAGCAAAGCATTTACATATGGTATATTGTATCTATCTAATACATAACGATATTTAAAAAGTTTATATTTATAAAAAAAAAAAACTTTACAATTCAATGTATTATCTTAAAAACTAATAAATAAACAAAATATATTTTATCTGCTATTAAATTATAAAATTCATAAAAATTCTTAGGACTCAAATATTTTGTAGTCTGTGTCAATCCACAGTTCATTACATAAAACTCTTGTATATTTGTTATAACATTCTGTTACATACCGTTAAATGTTGCCATTTAAAGGACTATAAAATAATCTCGTGTTTGAAACTCCTTGTTAGATGTTTGTGTGGCAACACTATCGAGTTGAGGAGGATCGTTTCGGCTGGCACCACTACGCCTGCACCTGTTAATAAAAATAATGGTTATTATAACCTCACCATCTTGAGGTCGGCTTCCGGTATAATTGGATGCAGCTGAATACCAGAATTTTACATGGAGCGACTACTTATGTGGACTCCACAACCGAATTAGTACTGGGTTATACGATACCACCTGGTAAGACTGGTTCTCAGACTTTCGGGCCACTGACTTCCTGTAACGACTGTCAAAGATCTACAATGACATCGGACCACGGACGAAACTTTGGCATGTGATGGATTGTCACCCATCCACAGACTGACCTAGGCAAGCGCTGCTTAACCTTGAAGATCGACCCGTGTGTCTGTTATTATTTAGCCACGAGCTACTTCTAAGGTCTCCTTCTAAGAGATGGACTCACCCAATATAGTGATAGACGGGTTCAGTCTCCCATCAGTGTTGAATAGCGGAGTGTTGTCCATCTTGGCAAACGGCTTGTTTGGGTCCGGGTCTGAAGGAGTGCCCTCAACTCTGGACCATTCTCCTACTGATGCTTCTTGACCCACTGAACAAAATAACAATAGTTTAGTCTTCATTTAACACTTATGACATCGGTTCTTAGGGTCAATTCAAACCGAGACGTGAGGCGACGCGACGCGGCGTGCACTCAAGTCATTTTATGTTTTATCTCCATTAGGAAATACATAGTATCGTTATATTATTACTCATTATCAAGACGCGCGGCCGCTCGCGGCGCCGCGAGACTACACGAGGCCCAAGTCTTTCAAACGATACTATGCATTTCCTAATGGAGATAAAGCATAAAATGGCTTGAGTGCACGCCGCGTCGCGTCGCCTCACGTCTCGGTGTGATCTGACCCTTACATACATAAACTCACGCCTTTTTCCAATAGGGGTGGGCAGAAACACACAGAACGCCACCTGCTACGATCCTTACATACTCCTTTTGCCTCGTCCACGTTCAGGTTCTTCTACTAATTGTTTCAGATTTTCAGCAATCAGGTTTTTAATTATTTTGTTTTTGTCTGCTACGTCGGTCTTTTATCCGCATGATGTACGATTACTGGTTATTATTGATTACTTTACATCGGGTTGTGTTTTTCAAGAATTGCTTAAAGTCTGGATTTCAGACTCGTTTAACCTGTTGAACGCCTGATCATAAACGTACGCGCGTGCCCTCCACGCCAAGCCACAATTTTACCTACCATTTTGTCACATATTTGTGTCGTTTGGCGTACAGGGCACGCGCTTGCTTGTCACATATATCTGACAGTGGCGTTCAAAAGGTTAATTCACTAAGCATCCGAAACAACGACCAACTAGCGTAGTATGCGTTTGAGCTTTTGTTTTACGAGCTTGTTATACATTATGAAAAGCAAATAAAGAATATATGAGGGTAAATTATATGCCTTTGCCTAAATCATCAGGAAATCCAGTATTTTCTATCGAAAAAAAAAGTGGTACTCAATTGCAACCTGACCTGACTTTTAACCTGTTTTCAGTAAAAGTGAACTTACCAACAGAATACATGACGAGAGCATGTTCGTTTACTGTAGCGTTATTGAGGACGATGGACTCCTTGATCCGGACGCCTGCCTTGATCGTCACTCCTGCGCCGATCGACACGTTTGGCCCAATCTGTGTGGAAAATACATATTTGGTTCCAGCTTTTTGTACCAGTGTACTATCGTTTAGCTGAAGTTATGACCAGGAAGACTAGTGACATTTGATCACCGGTAACGTTGATGAAAAAGTCAAAAACTACTTTGTTGAATAGCCAAATCATGGTTAAATTAAATTCACTGGCAAAACTGCAAATGTGATGTGATTGATATTGATATCTAACGAAAATAAACGAAAAATAAATTTGAATACGGGGTCAACCTACGTGGTTGTGTAGACATTTGAAATTATGAGCTTAGAAAAGAAATTATCTGTTTTATCGTTATTAGATACGTCTCCGGAGTTTTTCTAGCTAATTTAATTTGACCCCGCATATATCTGACGAGTTATTGTTATGTCCCATGTATCACTTACCACGGCAGTAATGTCATCATTAGCAGTAGGGTGTAAGTAGACATCGGGCAGTATGGTGCAGGGTGTGTTCTTCGACACTTGGTCTCGTATCTTAGTACTTACCACGGCGGTAGAGTCAGCATTAGAAGTAGGGTGTACGAAGACATCGGGTAGTATGGTGCAGGGTATGTCCTTAGACACTTGGTGTCGTATTTTAGTACTTACCACGGCAGTAGTGTCAACATAAGCAGGAGGGTGTACGAAGACATCGGGCACTAAGACACTTGGTGTCGTATTTTAGTACTTACCACGGCAGTAGTGTCAACATTAGCAGTAGGGTGTACGAAGACATCGGGCAGTATGGTGCAGGGTGTGTCCTTAGACACTTGATCTCGTATCTTAGTACTTACCACGGCAGTAGAGTCAACATTAGCAGTAGGGTGTACGAAGACCTCGGGCAGTATAGTGCAGGGTGTGTCCTTAGACACTTGGTCTCGTATCTTAGTACTAACCACGGCAGTAGAGTCAACATTAGCAGTAGGGTGTACGAAGACATCGGGCAGTATAGTGCAGGGTGTGTCCTTAGACACTTGGTCTCGTATCTTAGTACTAACCACGGCAGTAGAGTCAACATTAGCAGTAGGGTGTACGAAGACCTCGGGCAGTATAGTGCAGGGTGTGTCCTTAGACACTTGGTCTCGTATCTTAGTACTAACCACGGCAGTAGAGTCAACATTAGCAGTAGGGTGTACGAAGACATCGGGCAGTATAGTGCAGGGTGTGTCCTTAGACACTTGGTCTCGTATCTTAGTACTAACCACGGCAGTAGAGTCAACATTAGCAGTAGGGTGTACGAAGACATCGGGCAGTATAGTGCAGGGTGTGTCCTTAGACACTTGGTCTCGTATCTTAGTACTTACCACGGCAGTAGAGTCAACATTAGCAGTAGGGTGTACGAAGACATCGGGCAGTATAGTGCAGGGTGTGTCCTTAGACACTTGGTCTCGTATCTTAGTACTTACCACGGCAGTAGAGTCAACATTAGCAGTAGGGTGTACGAAGACATCGGGCAGTATAGTGCAGGGTGTGTCCTTAGACATTTGGTCTCGTATTTTAGTACTTACCACGGCAGTAGTGTCAACATTAGCAGTAGGGTGTACGAAGACATCGGCCAGTATGGTGCAGGGTGTGTCCTTAGACACTTGGTCTCGTATCTTAGTACTTACCACGGCAGTAGAGTCAACATTAGCAGTAGGGTGTACGAAGACCTCGGGCAGTATAGTGCAGGGTGTGTCCTTAGACACTTGGTCTCGTATCTTAGTACTTACCACGGCAGTAGAGTCAACATTAGCAGTAGGGTGTACGAAGACCTCGGGCAGTATAGTGCAGGGTGTGTCCTTAGACACTTGGTCTCGTATCTTAGTACTAACCACGGCAGTAGAGTCAACATTAGCAGTAGGGTGTACGAAGACATCGGGCAGTATAGTGCAGGGTGTGTCCTTAGACACTTGGTCTCGTATCTTAGTACTTACCACGGCAGTAGAGTCAACATTAGCAGTAGGGTGTACGAAGACATCGGGCAGTATAGTGCAGGGTGTGTCCTTAGACACTTGGTCTCGTATCTTAGTACTTACCACGGCAGTAGAGTCAACATTAGCAGTAGGGTGTACGAAGACATCGGGCAGTATAGTGCAGGGTGTGTCCTTAGACACTTGGTCTCGTATCTTAGTACTTACCACGGCAGTAGAGTCAACATTAGCAGTAGGGTGTACGAAGACCTCGGGCAGTATAGTGCAGGGTGTGTCCTTAGACACTTGGTCTCGTATCTTAGTACTTACCACGGCAGTAGAGTCAACATTAGCAGTAGGGTGTACGAAGACCTCGGGCAGTATAGTGCAGGGTGTGTCCTTAGACACTTGGTCTCGTATCTTAGTACTAACCACGGCAGTAGAGTCAACATTAGCAGTAGGGTGTACGAAGACATCGGGCAGTATAGTGCAGGGTGTGTCCTTAGACACTTGGTCTCGTATCTTAGTACTTACCACGGCAGTAGAGTCAACATTAGCAGTAGGATGTACGAAGACATCGGGCAGTAGAGTCAACATTAGCAGTAGGATGTACGAAGACATCGGGCAGTATAGTGCAGGGTGTGTCCTTAGACACTTGGTCTCGTATCTTAGTACTAACCACGGCAGTAGAGTCAACATTAGCAGTAGGGTGTACGAAGACATCAGGCGGTATAGTGCAGGGTGTGTCCTTAGACACTTGGTCTCGTATCTTAGTACTTACCACGGCAGTAGAGTCAACATTAGCAGTAGGGTCTACGAAGACATCGGGCAGTATGGTGCAGGGTGTGTCCTTAGACACTTGGTGTCGTATCTTAGTACTTACCACGGCAGTAGTCAACATTAGCAGTAGGGTGTACGAAGACATCGGGCAGTATAGTGCAGGGTGTGTCTTTAGACACTTGGTCTCGTATTTTAGTACTAACCACGGCAGTAGAGTCAACATTAGCAGTAGGATGTACGAAGACATCGGGCAGTATAGTGCAGGGTGTGTCCTTAGACACTTGGTCTCGTATCTTAGTACTTACCACGGCAGTAGAGTCAACATTAGCCGTAGGATATACGAAGACATCGGGCAGTATAGTGCAGGGTGTGTCTTTAGACACTTGGTCTCGTATTTTAGTACTAACCACGGCAGTAGAGTCAACATTAGCAGTAGGATGTACGAATACATCGGGCAGTATAGTGCAGGGTGTGTCCTTAGACACTTGGTCTCGTATCTTAGTACTTACCACGGCAGTAGAGTCAACATTAGCAGTAGGATGTACGAAGACATCGGCCAGTATGGTGCAAGGTGTGGGCCTAGCCTCGCGGTCTCGATGCAGCTCCAAGTAGTGGCGGTTCGCGTAGATAGCTGACCCAGCCGTCTTCACTTGAGACCACCAGTTTGTTATCTGAAGATATACAATAAATTAATTCCTGAAAGGTTTAATGACGTCCTCGCACTTTATCGATTAAAAATGTTTGCTAGAATTTAAAAAGGTAAAGAATGCCTCAAAATCGTCTCGTTCGGGAATTTTGAGCTCCCGATATTTCAACCCGCCAACCCACCGGTCAACCTGCGATCATGGCGCTTGCAACAGCGTCGAAATATCGGGAACTCAAAATAATGAACAATCACGGAGGATATCCCGTAAGTGCAGTACAAATATAATGTGGAATGCATTTGACAAGAAAAAGTGCCGACAAAATGTTGTTCTATGGTAGTAAATATGATTGTAATGTACTCACTTGCATAGCATATAATTTGTTGGTTCCTGCCAGCTGCATCAGCACATCTTGCTCAAAAGACATGTATCCAGGGTGGGGAGTGGTCTGGCCGTTACCACTAAAATACAAACAGATCATTTTAGGATAATTAACCTGAATAATAATACTACAAAGAAAACGAAATGATCTCAACAATTCTTGTTATAGACCGACCGCTTTAATGAGTCCTCGCGAAGGTATCAATTTAAATGGAATATTCCGACGGTTGATCACGTATTGGTATAATTAGTATCGTAATACCTATGTGGGTTATGGTTATTTTAAAGCAAATAACCTGCGGGATATCGTTAGTACTTCGTGGATGCTTAATGTGCCTTTGATGGGGCAAGTCGGAGGACTCATTAAAGCGGTCGGTCTATAGAATTACAGTTTTCGTGTTCATACAGGAACATTGCATGCCACCGAATGTTTTAATTTTTTCCAATGGTAAACCCTCGATCTGAATTTTGTCTCTGGTTTGGGGCCAATGTAAAACCTTTTTGTTATATTTTTGGGAATAAAGTTATTTTTTGGTATTTATATTTCACTATCTGTTGGTCACGACCTTCGTTCGCGTGAAATTATTATAAAAAATATTAGTTCCATTTTTGTATCCTTTGATTGATGATTTTGTAAATTTTTTTTGCACGGAACCCTAACTCTTATTCTAAAATAAAATTAGCCAAAGTTAGTCCTTATAACATCAGCTATCTGCCTGTAAAAGTCCCGGAGATTAGCCGGAACAAACAGACAGACAAAAAATTAAAAAAAGCGTGTTTTTGTTATAAGTATCTACCGTATATTTTCATATGCAATCAGTAAAAAGCTGTTATTTTGCTATTAAAAACTTATCTTTTTGTCTGCTCTTGTTGTCTTAGAAATCCCCCACGTAGATGTAAAAATTAATCAATAAACAAAACACTCCTTGATGGCAACAAGAGTAGAGGAAGACGGAAGAAACTATGGATGGACTGTGTGAAGGATAATATCATGGTGTAATATATATTATGCATTTTTTTTTATGACAGCCTCGCAACTGATGACGTATTCTTGGGCCAATCACGTGATCCAGCTGTCACGAGAAGAGAATACCAGGCGAAGTATATTATTATACCATGGATAATATAATAGAAAAGAGATGACTGCTGAGATAACGAGTAATAGACAAGAATGGAAGAAGTCAAACTGCGCAGACCCCAAACAAATTGGAAGAAAGCCAGGAGAATGATGAAAAAGCACTCCAGCGGTGAACGTCTTCGGGCAGAGAAGATGATAACCACTCAAAATACAGGTTAGCTGAAGAACCCGTCCTGATTCTGCTGGAACGACTCGGCCATAGTCTGGAACACCTGCAGCGAGCACATGTACTCTCCACAGTTCATGAGTGTGGTCACATAGCTGTTGGGCTTTTCCTTGTAGTGATACTGCTGAGCATGACATACGATGATGATAAATAATAAAAGCTACCCTATACACTGCCTTGTTGGTATAGTGGTCGCAAGTGCTACTGCTGAGCATGAGGTCCTGGGTTCGATTCCCAGGTCAGAAAAAGTGTTATTGGATTTTACCACCAGGTATTTCTCATTAGCAGCGACGGATTCTAGATTTATTTATGAACTCTTACCTACAACTACCTTTTGACTTTAATTTCGATTTTAATTTTGATTTTAATTCTGATACTGATTGTGATTTTCATTTCATTTGATTTTAATTTAATTTATATTATGTATTTAAAAACCATAGTTGTGTGCGGTGAGTAGATTGGTACTCATCTGATTTTAAGTAGGCACCCAACGACAAATAAGTAGTGCATGATGTGCTTACCTGTATGAGGTTGATACACTTGTCTGTGACTCTATTGAATGTATCTCATATGTTTGAAGCAGTGTATTCAATTGTTGGTGAGCCAAATAAATAAAATAAATAAACTACCATTACAGATCTGCAATCCAATGCGATAGACTGGCCTTACATGCTAAATTCTTAATCTACATCCTATAAAATTACACACTATATCCTAAATCTAAACCTACATCTAAATAACATATCATATATAATGCAGCTTTTGCGAATTTGTGCTCTGTTGTTGGCTATAGGCTCGCCCCCTATTACATGAGACTTAAACTTAACAAAATATGGGTGGACAATTTGGTGCAGCTCTGCCTAATCCTAGGAGGATTATAAGCATGATGTTATGTTATTTTACCTATAGAACCCATCCTGCTTTTTCTGGAACGACTCGGCCATAGTCTGGAACACCTGCAGCGAGCACATGTACACGCCGCAGTTGATGAGCGTGGACACATAGCTGTTCGGCTTTTCCACGTAGTGAGTGACCGACTTCGTGGCTGGCTCGCGGACCATGCAGCCGTAGTGGACTGACTGCTGGCGGGTCGCTTCCGTGCCCATTATTGTAACCTGTGAGAAATTTAACAAACATAAAACATACGAGCTTTACTTTACGTTAGATTTGCATGAAATATAATTTGACAGTTGCGAGCAGGTGGTGTAAAAATAATATTATACAGCTCATATCAAGTCTCATAATGCAATTGTTTGTGCGAAAAACATTAATTTGTTTGAATAGGTTAAGCCGTGCTTATCTAGTTTGGTCTGTGGATGGGTGACCACCCATTACATACCAACTTTTTCCTCCGTGCCTCGCAAAGCACGTTAAGCCGTTGGTCCCGGCTGTCATTTGTAGATCTTTGACAGTCGTTACAGGTAGTCACTGGCCCAAAAAGTCTGACAACCAGTCTTAAAAAGGGGTATCGTATTACCCAGTACTAACTGGGTTTTGGAGGTCAGATAGGCAGTTGCTCCATGTAAAATACTGGTATTCAGCTACATCCAGTTAGACTGGAAGCAGACCCCAACATAGTTGGGAAAAGGCTAGGCAGATGATGAGCTGTAATGAAAACAGCCAGCCAGTCACCCAGTGCTAACTGGGTTGTGGAGGTCAAATAGAAAGTCGCTCCATTTAAAATACTGGTATTCAGCTACATCTTAGGGACCTAGACCCCAACATAGTTGGGAAAAGGCTAGGCAGATGATGATGATGTTTAATGAAAAAATTCTGTTGATGTTGATGTTTAATGAAAGAACATGAAATCCATTTTCTGGAAGGTTAGTGTTTCGGTTGGCTTATTGATTAGGTTAATAAAGTTCATTTTTGTATGAAACACTGCTGTCTTTACTTGAGTATGTTTAAATTTGTTGTACAGATGTCAGCCTCATTGATCTGTTTTCAAGTTTAAAGGTATCAATAAAAAGTATTCAATCTTACCAAAGCATCAGCCCTCTCCTCATGGAAATGCAAGAGCTCCTTGAGAGGGAAGTCAGCACACACATCTCCGTTCAGCAAAAAGAACGCTGAAGGGTTGCCAGCTCGGACTTGATCCCTGAAGTGGTAGAGACCACCGCCAGTGCCCAGGGGAGTGAACTCTTGTAGGTATCTGTAATTTGTAAGAAAGAACATGTTTGAGATTGAAAATGACACTTACTTTAAAAGCTTAAAGATCTGAGAAATATTGTTAATATGTATGGCAGGATGTTCAAATGTTTGTAACAGAACTCTTATTGGTTAAAATAAAAATTGTATAAGACAAACCTGATATGATGGTACTATTATGCATTGGATATTAAAGAGGACTAAATAATCAAAGAAAACAAAATATCTTTTTACATTAAATTAAATATAATAAAAAAAACTTCGCGTCATGCACTTGTTTCAGACACTTAATTTATTTAAAATTACGAACACAACAAAAAAAAGCCCAATCAGTCGAACCTTCCTGAAGTGATGCTCCGTCATACATGTGCAGTTGTTTTTTTATAATTATATACAAATTAATGCAAAGTAACTCAGTCTGTATATCAGTCTTTTTTTCCATCCATGTAGACAATGACCTGAACTAGGACATACAATACTTTCCTCCCCATTGCCATAGTATATTCCATGGAATAATTTCCTACCTCAATGGGAACAAAATTAAATAAAATCTTAAATATAAAACAAATATTCACCTGATAATAATATGATATTCCTTCTGCATATCATTGACAAACTGTGCCATTGTGTTGGTGGTATAGGCTCCAATGATAAGGATCTCCTTGCAGGCCTCCAGCTTGGCACAGGCCTCCACATGGTGCTGGATTAGAGGGAGCCCTGCTATTGGGAACAGGGGCTTTGGTGTGTCTAGAGAGAGGGGGCGGAAGCGGGTGCCTGAAAACGGAAAGATTACACATTTTTAACATTACATAAGAGAAAGAGGGAACTTGGACACATCATTTATACACGGTATAAACAGACCCTTCACGAAGCCGTCAACCAAACATACAAACTAAGTAACTTTACATAAAAATTTTTGCAGGGAAACAACTTTTTTTTTTGAGGTGATAAATTACGTTTTACGGTAGGACTCGATGGAACGCACTCAAAGCATTGTGCTGATGGATGGATTGAATAGTACGGGGACTGTGGGGGTGTTTAAAGTCATCCCACATTAAAAGCATGTATTTAAAAAAAACTTGTGAAAAAGTTGTAACTTTGATCCCCAATATCTCCGTAACTAGAAAGTTCCCAGGTATGGTCTAGAACAAAAAAAATATCACAATGACAGGGAGAACAAGTGCCTTTCGGCTTTGTTAAGGGTCTATTTACACCCTTTATAAGTGTCAAATCCGCCTTGAGCAAGCATGGTAATCAATATGAGATGAGGCCTACGCCCTGCAGTGGAACAGTAACCTTCTTCTTAGTGTATCAATTACAAAACATTCAGACATGTTTAGCATAAAACTCAGCCATACGAACCCCACTCACTGACGTAGTAAGTAGATCATCATATAACGACCTAGCCAAATAATTTAGAAGTGCTACAGATTTAGAATTTAATAGAAAGCTATATTGTGTGAGAGATTTTTTTATTCTATCTTTTAATATTTTGAGTGTAAAATGTAAAACTTATTTACTATCTTTACACAAATCTTATACATTTTTAAATATTTCTTAAACTAAAAACAATATAAAAAACATTTAAAAATATAAAAAATTGTAGCCCACCGGTATCGGGAACAGGGTCCAAGCTACCGGCGGTCAGGGCTCCAGAGAGAGGAACCTCCTGACAATACGAGCCGTGTCCAGGAGTACCGCTTTCTGAATCAAACCCTTGATCCAGCTGCCTAACGAGAGCCTCCTCAGGTATTGGTCGAGGCTCTTGGCAATTAAGCCATGGGCTGATACAACTATCGGCACAATGATCGCTGAGTCCACATCCCACATGTCGACAACCTCGTGAGCCAAGTCAAGATACTTGATTTGCTTATCTTTCTCGGCTTTCACGAGGTTCTCATCATGCGGGACCGTTATGTCTACAATCATTGCGCGCCGCTCTGACCGATCCACCACCACTATATCAGGTTTATTGGCTACAATAGTCCTGTCAGTGATGATGGATCGATCCCAGTACAATGTGATACTGCCATTTTCGAGAACTGGGTCGGGCACATACTTATAGTACGGTACTTCCGATTCCACAAGGTTGTATTTTAGAGCAAGTTGCTGATGGATAATCCTGGCTACAAGGTTGTGTCTATGCAAGTACTCTCCGTTAGCCAGACGAGAACACCCGGAGATAATGTGACGGATTGATTCGCCTGGACGGTGGCATGCCCGACATATGTCAACCGTACCGTCCTTCACAATAAATCTCCGGTAGTTATTCGTCATCATAACTTCATCCATAATTGCACAGACAAAACCTTCGGTTTCTCCAAAGAGGTCCCCGGAACGTAGCCAGGCTACGGACGCTGGTAGGTCTACATCGGGCCCATGCAGGGCCCGGAAAAAGCGTCCGTGAAGCTCCTTACTCTGCCATACTTCCATGCGGTCGTTAGTGTCAAGCACTACAGGTTTGCGCCAGTTCTCTTTAGCCAAGGAGAGCGGGGTGAGCCCCTTGTCCACTGCGACCACATCTCGATGCATCCCCACGTCGGTTTCAAGGAAATATTCCCTGAGACTGCATATCTCGCGATTGTGAAGAGTCTTAGCGTTTAAAAAGCCTCGACCCCCACACCTCCGCGGGATATACAGTCTCATAACAGAAGAACGCGGGTGATGCATTCGATATGCCGTCAACAGTGTACGGACCCTCCTATCCAGGGTGTCTAGTTCTGTCTGAGTCCATTTGAGTATGCCGAAAGAGTACATCAGAACCGGCATGACCCAACCGTTGAAGGCACGCACCTTATTGCCGCCTGATAAAAGACTATTAAATACTTTTTTCAGACGGCCAAAGAAGCGCTCCTTCAACGATTGCTTCATGTCAGCAACATTGATGCCCAGCGCTTCCGACATACCCAAATACTTATAGGTTTCAGTTGCTGAGAGGGATCTAAGATTTATGGAATCCGAGAGCTGGGTTCCCACAGATTCCACAATCTCCCCTCGCTTTACATGCATGACCGCACATTTGTCCACACCAAATTCCATCCTGATGGCGCTACTGAAAGTTTCAGTTACTTTCAGTAGCTCCATCAGTTGGAAATCGTTGGGGGCAAAGAGTTTCAGGTCATCCATGTAAAGGAGGTGAGATATAACTTGACCATCTCTCCTCAACCGATAGCCTAGACCTGAATCCTCCAGCAGCGTGCTAAGAGGATTCAAGGCTAAGCAGAACCAAAGCGGACTCAAACTATCGCCCTGAAATATACCTCGCTCTATCCTTATCGGCTCGCTGTTCCTCTGGATTTGCCGACATCCCGGATAGCGAAGGACTGTCCTCCATTGCCCCATACATGACATCAGGAAGATGCGCAGAGTTGAATCAACTTTATACAACTCTAGCACCCTCATGAGCCATGTATGTGGCACCGAGTCATAGGCCTTCTTATAGTCTATCCAACATGTCGACATATCCCTTCGGGAACGGCGAACCTGTTGACTAATGGCCATATCAATGAGGAGTAGCTCCTTAGTACCGCGGGACCCGTTCCTACATCCATTTTGAGAAGCGGACATTACAGAATTGTCATCAATGTGTTTGTTAATTTTAGCTCTCAAAATGGATGTAAGAACTTTATAGACTGTCGGAAGACAGGTAATCGGTCTATAATTTTTGGGCTCCGCAGTACTACCCGATTTATGGAGCAGGTGGGTTATCCCTGTTGTCAGGAACTCTGGCAGCGACCCTGACTCTAAGGCTGACTGGAACAGGATCGCCAGGCGAGCGTGCGACCTTGTAAACCATTTAATCCAGAAGTTGTGCAGCCCATCCGGCCCTGGAGATTTCCAGTTAGGCAACGGACGGACTGCACGAACTACGTCTTGGGGGCTGATAGTGATTGCCCCCATTTCTGGTACTAGATCGCACGCTCGCTCGACCTCCCGAGTCCATTCACCCTCGGTATGGCTAACAGGCACCGACCAGATGCTGCGCCAGAATGAACACATGGCATCATCATCCGGCAGGCGCGTGTCAGCCACACCTTGGTCCGGTCGTTCCCAAGCCCTATAAACCCACCTTTCATCTCTTTGGAATGTGCGATTCTGAGTGTATCGGTCCACCCGCCGCTTATACCTACGAATACGGTTTGCCCATGCATAAACTTTCTGCTTCAGGAAGTCGATGCGCTCTGTGACACGGGACATGTAGTCTCGAGCACTGATATCAGTCCCCGAGAACGCCCGCCTCACAAAACGCATCACTCTAGGGCGAGTATTGCCCTCCCTGAAGCAGATCAGTTTGCCGATGAGTGCTCTGGCCTCACCAATACGTCGTTCAATCCTGTACTGCCATGACGGTACGGCTGGTTTAGGTCGTGTAGCTCTGTCATCAGAAAATTTGACATGAGCTACACGACATGCCGCTACAGCCGCACAATACAGGACTGAGTGAGCATCGGTGAGGTCTTCGCAGTTATCAAAATAGTTTGACAACTGCGAATCCAGAACAGCCACCAGCACCCTATTTTTGTTATGCATGGGCAAACGAGGTACGCGTGGTCTAAGATCAGGTTGCATGAACCGATATTCTATTATTTACTATAATTATTATGACATCTACTTATTGACATTACTTAAATAATATTCCAAACATTTTCATTATCCTTATATTTATTGACACAACATTTAATTATTATTGCACGCTATTTTTAATATGAATTATTATTTTAAATGAATAGAATTGTATTTAATTTTAATTCATTAATAGCATTTTAATCTTAATTTAAATAATGAAATTGTTATATCTAATTACTAAATATATTCTGCATGCTATATATAAGTATAACCAAGATGTAAAATCTAAATCTAAATATTTGTACAGCTGTAATGCTGAATATAATGAAACCCATAGATCATAAGAACTTGTTTCCTACCTATATTCTTGCAAATAAATATATCTTTCATTCATTCATCAAGAGAGGAGGTGATAGGGCATGCAGTGTAAGATGGAAGGTGGGCCATTGTTTGTAGGGAGACGCCACATACGCACTTGAGATCTGAGCCATCCATGAACCCCCAATAATAAGCTGGTGTTATAGCAATATTGTAAGAAATTCAGTATAAGATACCTTTTCATACAATTTCAAGCATCAGATATACTTTTGTATTGCATTCAACATCATCTGTTGTCCAAACCTCAATTTATTCTAACAATAGACAGACAGACATTCTCTAGGACATAAAGATTAATGCCAAGAATACTCATCAATAATTGGTATAATTATAAGGAAAAAATCGGAGGCTGTTAGATAATACGAAAAACTAAGACATTTTGCAATAGAGCTTTAGTATGCTGTTAATTTATAATAGATCCTTATCAAACATAAACAAAAAGGTCATTTTATTAAAGTAGTTACAATTATCAATCCACTTCATGCTGAGTATATGGCAGAAAATTGTTACTTTATTTACATAACCTTCACACTCAGAAAAATTTTCTTCTAAAGACAAATAGACCTTTTAACAGATTTGATAGCTGTACTAATTAAGCATAGGTAGTTTCTAAATATAATATAATTAGATAAAATACGTATTTATATGTTTTATTACAATTGATTGATAAGAAAAGCCGGTGACGTCGACGCGGATGTAAAAAATCTTACCTTTTTGAGGCCCTCCAATAAGTATGACAGCTTTCAACATTGTAAACACTTTTCAACCTTTAAAATGAAGATTAAAATCCTTTATAGCTTACTTGTAATGATCTATTTGCTAGTTTACAACAAACAAGACTTTTTTTAGGCGTACACAAAAACACGTCAGTCTGTTTTTAAATGTCAAGTGAGTTGTCAAAGTCAATTAACGATGACAGTTATTTTAAGCAGGGCGAACACGGAATTTGAGTCTAAAAAAGTTTTGTTTTGTATTTTTCTCCTTTATTATTTGCATTTAACAAGCTTTTACACCAAATATATCTATTTTTAAAGGGTGAATTTAAAAATCTACCGAGATCATAGTTGATCCGTGACACTTTGGTACCTATACTTTTAGTGACGTACCTACACATACAGTGAACTTCAATATCTACTAGGTACACATTCACTTCATGTCGGCCTCTTCGTCCATCTGTAGTGAATTGTATTGTTGTGCCAGCACTGCATGACAAGCACAATGACAACATAGATAAAGAAACACGTGTCGTACGTTACGTCCACTATAAAATCGATAACGTATCGAGCGTCTTAATAGTGGAGCAATATAGAATGCCTAGGTTATGTATATTGCATCCGGAAGCAGATGCAGATGAAGACAATGTTTTTGAGTGTTCGGTCATTCCTCGGTTTGTTTCTCTAACTTTTTTCTGAATAGGTAGTTAGTACAAAAAGATCCTAGACCTACTCAATTCACAAACTAACAAAATAATTTGATCTACCTATAGGTTTTGGTCTATAGCTTAGACCTGTGCTATGCTAATAGTTGAGACTCTAATGCAGGTGCTGCGCTGCAGGCAGAGTTGCCGTGCGGCTGTGACATTACGTCCACGACCTCTGGCAATGCCGTTTGCTTTAAGCGACACGCGTGGGTCAATGGTTTCCTTAGCGCGAGTACTGTTGCTTCACTAACCGCGTCTCGATGACTCATGGCATGCTCTCATCTGCTTTCATTTGTTTTCTCCACCGCCGTCGCTGTAGTGTGTAACTTGTGTCTGGAGGTGGGATTCGGTCCTGAAAGCGATGTTCTACTTACGTTTCCCAGGAAATGCAAACTCAAAATCAAATATTTTTAGCACTTATTTGGTAAATTGGGTACACCTGTCATGAACCATGTAAGGGCACAGATTTTTTTTCCAAAATCAAAATATTAATCCGTGATTCCTTGGAAAATCTGGGTATCAAATCTGTTCAGTAAAGCCAACTCATAATATTTGCCGTTTACGTAGATTACAAATTATTATCCTCTATTATTCCGGTAAACAACATAAACATGTTTTAGCCATTGTAGGCGTAATCCCTTGAGCCTTCGGTTGCTATGGACAACCGGAATCAAATAAGCCCTGAATATAAATGGTTTGGATTTCAAAACGAGATGATAGGTTGTAAACATCTGTCTTTATTACCTAAAATGGAACGAAGGTTATGAATATCGTATTGGCGTAAAGGTCTACGTACTGCTCTAGATCTAACTCCAACGATAGTTTAAATAATATTAATTTAAATTAGCTAGCGATACTTCGCAGTTGTTATAGGTATAAAACTATTATGTATGTGCAGGGTTTAAGGGGCAGCCCTTCGCAGACTGATGGGGAGAATTCAGTATATCATACTAAGATGACCGGTACAATAATTTATTTTATGAATGTTATGGGAATCCAATAAAGGATCATGGGCACTTTTGTATGAAACTTGGGCTAACCTTCCTATAGACATATCACTTCGTCAAGTGAAGGGTTTTTGTTCGTACTTGATTTTATAGTATGGGAGAAAAGTTAGATTCGAGTGTGAAACTGCAGTTTTGATGCATTTTCATATAATAAATACACGGTAAGTTTTAATTCACTGTTAATCTTTCAGGGCATGAAAGTACTCCTAATAATTAAGCAACATTTACTACTAAACAAACACTGCAAACACGAAAAAAAAAAAATCAGCCGTTTCATACAAAAATGCAATATTTACGTGATGAAAACGTAAATAAATACCTATAAATAGAAGAGAAAGGAAATATATGTATTTTTTGCTATTTCGTAGTAGATCCCATAGTCAATGTTGTTTATGATTATGAGTACTTTCACTTCCGGAACGGTTAACAGTGAAATAAAAATCAAAATACATGAATTCAACTTATCTCCCCATCAGTACATCATTCTGAACCCCTACATATAAAAGTTTCATGGGTATTTTTGTTAAATTTGCTGTTCCATGCTTTTTGACCGTGAAAGTACTGTAGTTTTTTAGGAAAAAAAAAAAAATAACTGACGAAAATTTTCCATGTGGGGTTCAGAATAATGTACTGAATACGTGGTAACCATTTTAGTGTCGGAGTCCCTTTCACCCTCTTTAATCTAATTCTTTATGATTATATTCTAAAGAAAATTATCTAGCACGCACAGGAGATCTGAAATCTGAACGGCCCACTGTTAAAATCCGATCAAACACAAGTTCCACAAAGCTAGATAATCCTCCGATTTGGTAAGTTCACTAGATAGTCTTTTGTTTCAGTTTCTATAGAAACTTGGGAGCGATTCATATAGAAATTGAATGCATGTACCGTACCATGAAATACATTTTGACATAGGTTACTTTCCAATACTTTTAACATACATTACGCTTTCAATAATTCGTCAAACTCCGATTATCCTAACAAATCACGCAATGGAACGCATAATTCTAATTAAAACGATACTGTCGTTTTTAAAACAGTGGTGTAACAGTTATTTAATTGCGTGGAATGCTCTTGTTTCTAAATTCCATGTGGCAGCGGAGTCACAAAATTGGCACTCATTAAGACATAATTGAGTTGCAACCGTGTGTGTCTCTGGGTAATTGTTTCAGGGAGGTATCTGCCTAGTTTGTGATACCCGTGATTTTATTCAAAGAATTTCTATTGCAATTGCATTTTCTGTGGGTTTTAATTTTAACCCACACCGCAAAGTTCCTACATTTCACACGTTTGGAAACAAACTGGTTTTGCGTATTACTTTAAACACCTCCATGCATGACCCCTGTTCTAAAGCTCCATCAGCATCCATATGAACAATGTTTGGAATGCTTTTTGCGTAGTGTTACTTAGTTTGATGACAGAATACTTGGGTCGTGAAGGGTCCTTTTACACCCTATAGAAACTAACATCTCTGTAGGCAGTCCGTGTTAGAAATTGTACAGTCAATGCACTTTCGGCGCCACAGATTGAATACTTATAGGTACATACCTATCTGCCAGCTCCGATAAACAGGGTGTAACAGAAAGGGTATAGTCATACGATAGGATATGCTGCAGACCATCGAACTGGGTCGACTAGGTATTAAAATTTTGTATGGGACAGCTGATATTTTTTTCGCATTTACGATATTGGACCCAAGGGGAAAGTTGTTCAGTTTGATGGTCTGTAGCATATCCTTTCAAATGACTATACTCTTTCAGTTAAACCTTGCTTTATACTTGTAGGTAAATCTATTACCAAAACTATACTATCTAGTAATATTTCTAGATAGTATTCATGCTCACAAAATGTTAGTTACCAGGGACCGGTTACATTGGAAATGCCCGTTGCGTCAGCCATACATCGAACTATTCATGTTTACGAGCAAACAATTATTGTCCACATTGGATGTTTCCGAGCATTTCATCAATAAGTACCTACCGATATGTAAACTGAAACTGTAAACTGAAGCTACGCAAACGTGGTATTCATTCGATGAAACCTGGGAATTGTAAATGCGGGTTGTACTTATGGGTTAGTTACTATCACATTATCTGGATGACCAATTTATTGGGTTGACTGGGTAGTCCTAAATATGGTATACATCCACATTGCCAATGATATTTAAGTTAAATTTATTTTTTGCGCCATGCACAGCAAATCGTTTGACGTAGGAATCACCAAATCGGCCCACGCGTTTGGTCTCTAGAGCCCCACGAATAAATGACTATTTCATGAAAAAGTCATTCAATGGGATTATATGAACTTAGAGGGTTCCCATTGCTGGGACACAGGCCTCCTCTCTATGAGAAGGAATGGTCTATAATCCACCACGCGGGCTATAACAACAATTAATAAAAATTAATTTAAAAAAAAAGGGGGTTCTCCAACTACGATGTACTCATGTACGGGACCCTTCATGTGCGAGTCCGACTCGCACTTGGCCGGTTTTTTAATGATCGTCTGGGATCGTGATTCTAAGTAGCGACTGAAGTACTAACGTAGCAATTTACAAAATATTGATACTTGTAAGTCATAAAAAGAAGTTTCTACGAATAGGGTTTGTTAAATTTAATATTTTTATTGGACTGTGATGCAATTTTGAAGTATAATTTGAAGTTGAGGCCGCATCAGAAGATCTAAATTTGTTTTCAGAGGACACTTAATGTGCGATAGTTTTATAAGTCGGATTGTCAGGATTTATTCCGTTAGGCTCGTATGTCATGTGGGCAGAAGATGGGTTTTGTGCTAAGAAAACACACTGTGCGATACACTGTTTCTATTAAACTAACAAATTACTTGAAATTACAATTTAACAGAATTACACAGGGCACTATGAATCGTGTACAGTTCCAGGACGTCTCAACTCCGCTGCGATCAGACATTGAATGTTGTCCTCGCCTCGAGCTGTAAACATCACTGCTCTGCAGAAGCACGCTGTGGTGTGGGTAGACTTGTAAGTTGGTCGCGTGATGTCACCACTGGCACGCTTGCGATTCATTCCAAGTCCGTACGATCGGATCCGACATATACAAATTCTGTTTCTATTTTTAGCTATGATATAACTAGTGACTATTTAGAGATTGTAAGACAAGCTATAAGTTCTAAACCTCTGAGTCTATTTCTGTGTTTCAGCTTAGTCAGCTAAACATCGACTTCATCTAGCATAAAAAAATAATTTATTCAAACACAAGGTAGATGCCGTTCACCGTTGAAGACTTCTTCTGGCGTGTTGGGTATCTTGCTTGATCTTGGAGATGCCTGCGCATCAAGGTTATTATACTTTTGTAATATCATTGACAAGTGACAGGATTTAAAATCGACAAAACCTGTGGAAGTGGTTTATATTATCTCTTCATCAACTAGAAAACACATGAGAATCTACAAACGGCTGTGCAGATTTTCTTAAAACATAACTAAGAACTCTCTCGGTTAAGACTCCTTTCAAATGAATAAAACTTAATCAAAAACGGTTCATCCGTTCAGGAGCTATGATGCCACAGATAGACACACAGAAACACACTTCAAACGTACAACGCCTCTCTTTTTTAGTCGAGGGTCAGACGATTTAAAATATATCGTGTATTCGATTTTCAAAATATATTTTTTTAAAACCGTAGTTGCGTAGGTGAAGAGCAGCTTTGGTGTGAACAGAACAAAACAAACATATCTAAAGGTCCCAGCAGCCCTCACACAATGAAACGTGTAAATCAACTCATATTTACGGCACTCGATTGAACCGAGAAAAGCGCAACAGACGACAAAATGAAATTATTAAACTTCTCCGTTCATACTTTGTAGAAACCTCGCAACAGTCTAGATTGTTGCGTTGTAAGGGGTGGCAGGTTGAGAAAATGACGGAGATAACATAACATAACATCACGCTTGTAATCCCCGAAGGGTTAGGCAGAGGTGTAGCTAATAGTACATCCACATTTCGCCAGTTATATTTAACTCCCATGTAATAGTGGGCGAGTCTATTGCCATTTACCGGGCTCAAATCCAGACTCCGTCGGCTGCTACTGAGAAATTCCTGATGGAAAACCCAAAAGGTAACAATTTTCACGACTCGGGAATCGTATCTAGGACCTCATGCTCAGCAGTCGTGATTGAGACCTCTAGACTAACGAGTCGGGTGTATCTTATTAATCAATGGGCAGAAATTTTCGTGGATGTATATAATACGGCTTAATTCATCATTCGTTTGTAAATTAATCATTGATTTCGACAAAGAATGTTAAATTGCCAGCATTTCAAACAGCATAATATCCCTACAATCATTATTATTTTGTTCCAATATTAAGAATATTCGTTAGCATAAACCTCCGTTGTTACATACCGTCCTAATAAAGCCTCGTTCACGACGTCGGGTGATGCAACTTGTGTCAAGCGGTACGCGCGCGTTTATTGTTTCCTTCGCGTGAATATCATCGCTCCGCAAGTTGCGTTGCTGTTATTCATGCATACATGCTCTAAAAAAATTACTTGTTTTGTTTTGTCTGCTGTCTCTGTCGCAAGACGCGTGTCGCTTAGGCATCTATATCACCGACCGCCAACGAAAAAGCGACTATGTCATTATCTGCCTAGCCTTTTCCCAACTGTTCGGTCGGCGTCCAGTCTAACCGGATGCAGCTGAATACTAGTATTTCACTTGAAAGGACTACCTATCTGACATCCATAACCCAGTTAGCACTGGGTAATACGATACCCCTGGTCAGACTGGTCGTGAGACTTTCGAAGATCTTTGACGGTTGTTGCAGGTGCCCCTGCAACAACCGTCAAAGATCTACAAATGACAGCCAGGACCAACGACTTAACGTGCTTTCCGAGGCACGTAGAAACTCGGTATGTCACCCATCCACGGACCAACTTAGGCAAGCGCGGCTTAACGTGAATATCGATTGAAGCGACTATTTTTTCGGCCAAAATACGTACAAAATATTGTACGTCCCTTGTCTGTGCAAGACATACGTACATACATAATTATTGATAGGTTGATTGATCGCCGACTGTTCACACTATAGTCCGGTTTAGTATTGCAACCTTATCGAGTTGAACAGCGAGTGGCCCTACCTAAAAAAAAAACCGACTGTTCACACTGCCTGCGAGGACACTGTTGAAGAAACGCTTCGTTTTTAGTTGCTGGCTCTTCTCGGTTCTCGATAATAGCGGGTGGTGACTGACGCCTATAGCGTGTATTTCGTGGCCAAGAGTTAGTACAAAAATGTGAGATTATAGGTACGATGCCATAATGCGGGCTTTGAATTTTATGACGTCATAAAATTCCAGAACATTCGACCGTTCATTATTAGATCGTGAACGAGGAACAAAGAACGGACAGGACCGTGAAAACTTTCGTGATATTGATTTTGGCAAAATCAAGTAAATTAGTAGCGTAAATCTCGTGTAAAACGTTTTGTGTGTTACTACAGTCGATTTCAAACCATAGCCGCCGTTTTGGCTGTTGCATGAGGTCCCAGGTTATTGAGTTTTTCCATAGTAAATTCAGCAGCAGCACGGAGTTTGCTTGATGTCTTTAGGCTCGCCCCATATTAAACGGGACTTTAATATGATGTTTGTGTGGTGATTTTATAAAATCACCTTTGCTTAGCTACTTAGGAAAAAACAGGTGTGATGTAGTGTGTTTTTTTTATAAACCACACTATTATTAATGCAAAAGTAATTTATGTTTGTCTGTAACTTTTTCTATAACGGCAGAATGAATTTCGATGTTTCAATACAAGTAGACCATGAACTGTGTTAGGACGATTTATCCCGGTAATACTATATCTTGGGATACTTTCCACACATGGACAGAGCCGCGGTGAAAAGCTAGTAAATTAATATCTCCATCCACTGCCAACCCTGAGTCTTTAACAAAGTAGTGAAACTTGTTTGTTACTGAACCACAGAAAAGTAAAAAGCGGTGGGAGTAACGAAGGACCATGAAAATGTATGGACAACTAAACTTGCAATAAATTCTACTAACTTCGTCAATGTGTTTGTTTTCTTTTCAAGCAGTTATTTCTGTCTCTTTGCGCTTTATCAGCTTTTGTGAGTTCTGTGTGTTAAGCGGCTTGTGTTGAACTGAAGTCGAGAGAAAAAATTAATGATGTTTAGGGTCCTCAGAAGGTTAAAGATAAACTCCGTGTTCGATGGATGTGAATCTGAGTGGATACTTTATTTTCTAAAAGGTTGCCTTAAATACTATTTTACATCTTAACACTAACCAATAAAAACATGTAGGTACATTAAATGATAATAAAATTTACAAAATAAAAATCCAATGGCATTAGCAGGATTTCCACCAATCGCGTTACAGCATTGTTGCCGTATTATTTCCACGAGGGGCGCTTGTGTGTTCATGGATGCGCGCGGTTCTCGGCGCGCGCGCAGATGGCATAAATATAGGCGCTCCGTAGTTTGCGCGCCAGTTTCGGGAGGCCACCGCCGAGTGATGCTGTGTTACGGATCGAGTTGACGGAAGATAGAAGACACGCGAAGTGCAGAGTAGAAGAGTGGCCTCATTTTTTCTATTTCTTTACAGAATGTCTAAAACGTTAAAATAGTTCTTCTCAGAACTGTTTCTGATCAGGGCGTCAAAACGTAGTCTAGTTCTTGTCAGAACTGTGTGCTTCCATATTTCCTGTCAGAGCGTCAAAGCGTGGTAATGTGCTGTGGTCAGCGGTGGCTACAGATGTAATATGAAAATTCCAATTTTTTTTCTTTAGTTTCATCTTGCGATGTCTTTCAAACTATGAGCAGATGATATGGTTTTATAGCCTGTTGGGCGCTACTCCCAGTAGAGTCTGTCCTACCTTTTCAAAGTCTGTCTGTCTGTCTTTTTGACTGTTCTGGTCAAAAATGTCTCGTCGCTGGACGTCGACGGATGCTTTCTGGGATGGATCCAAAAAATTGCCAAAGGTAAAAAAAAAAGATTAAATTTATCGATATATGTTTTTAATTTAAGTATTCCCAAATAGCATACCATGTTCATTTAGAGCTGTATTACCTGATTTAAAACCCTATGGAGCCATGGCAGACTTTGTCTACGTATAGTGAGCTCCGGTGACAATATATAGGCCACTTCCCATACAGAGGGAAGGAATGAGCTTGATCACCAAGCTTGCTCATTGGCGTTGGCGATTACAGACTCACTGGTGGCCATTAAAGTACATATTGATACTTGCTGGGTTTAAACTCACTACTTGGGACGTAAGAAGCGGATCAGATAAGACTCGGGCCACCACATATTATTATTACCTTTAATTCGTTATTATCAACAAAGGCGAATATTGCGTAAAATTGAAACAAAAAGACTTACCTACTTCCATTTCTAATCCGTCAGCCAATCGCGTAGATTACGTCCTTATCCCAAAACCCGTCCTTTCAACACACATAAAAAAGGGCCCACATTCAACAGGGCTACCTCTAAAAACAGCTGGCAAAAATAAACAAACAAAACGCACCCTTGACATTTGCTGGACCCTACCATCCAATGAAGACCCGTAATAATTTATGCGGGTGTCCATTAAAGAGCAATTTAGTGGTCCGTGGGGGTAGGGGGGGTCGAGTTAAAGTGGACGGTAAGTGGCACTGCCGTTTGCTAACTTGATTGTGGGAAGGAATGCTTTGGAATCATGTTTGCTTGGTACCGGTTAGTTAATAACTGAACTAATATCATTGAGTGGTGTCTTGGGGACTTGTTTATTTGGGTGTATATAAGGCCTATCTTTTCATACACGAAATATTTTAAGAGTAACTTCTATACGTCGTAAAGTCGCCTTAGCAATGAAAAAAAAAAATATCTGAGTGTTTTTTTTTTACGAAATAATAATAAAAACTAAAATTGTTTGAGACTTTTTGCATAAAACCTTTACTCCCATATTCTAACAATGACAGTAGCTAAATACGACGTAGTAAATGAGCATAATGGATGTTCAAAAATAAAGAGCCAGTATTTATTTTGTGGGTCAAGTAATTTTTAATTATTTATTTTTATAAAAAAAATATACTCATATAAAAAAAAATTCCTTGAAATGGTTTTGTTATAGCCGTTAGATGATTCCCTGAAAATATTTCGTGTATGAATAGTTAGACCTTATATAGACTAGAATTTGTTCCTTTTAACTTTTGATGGCAAAAGGCTCGTCTCCTATTACATGGGACTTAAACATAACTGGTGAATTGCGGGTGTGATATCTCTGCCTTACTCTTTGGAGATTATTGGCGTGATGTTATGTTATATTATAACTAGTATATGCCCGCGGCTTTACCCGTGTGCAGTTCGCTAATTGTCCCACGGGATCATATTACCGGGATAAAAAGTATCCTATGTGTTAATCCAGGATATAAACTACCGTGTGCTATTCATTAGTTTTTGCGTGAAAAAGTAACAAACATCCATACATTTAGTCATCCATACATCCTCACAAACTTTCTCATTTATAATATTACAGTAGGATTTCTGTGTGAAGAAAATTCAGTCTGAAGCCGTCTACTGCTGATGACACATTATGAGGGCTGGGTTCATCACTGCATTTGACAAAAACTGACCCCTTTTTTTTCCGATGTTATATCATCAAATGACCCCCCCCCCCACTCTTGGCGGAGCGGAAGGGAGTGTCAGACTTGTAGACTTGTACTGACTAAAACCCATCCATGGTCCTTCTTCGACCTTTGTGTTCCAGGGCCGCGGTATCTCTTTCGAACAGTCCCACAGCCCAAGATTTGTCACCTGTGGAATCAATTAACTGATTTTTTTATGGACTGGTGCAAACAAAATGCAAACCCATTCAAAGTACTGCAACTTTTATAAGTTTCATTCACAATATATTAAACCAGATTCTTATAAAGTTTATCCTTGCTAAGTCCACCACCGCCGACGCTGCTTAATCCTAGGTATAAAGGTCTGCTGATCTTGAAGTCGACTCTAATCCTGCTGGAATTATATTTACTTACTAGAAAGCTACGGGCTAAAATAATATAGTGCTCAGGGCTTGTATTGCATTTTAGATTAAGCAGGAATCCACAACTCAACTACCAAGCGGGTATTTTACGTATGGGTGGAAAAATGTATCAGTGTAAACTGACCCTTCACGAAGCCGTCACCAGGCAGTGATTAATTGATTATGAACAGCAAACTAAAAAACGACTTTACGCAAAAATGATTGAGGGGAAACGACTTTTTGTTTGGGGTGTAAAATCAAGTTTTACGATAGAACTCAATTGAGTCGTGGAAGTGTTTAAAGTAAAGTTCTTACATTAAAACATGTTTAAAAAAAAACTTGTGAAAAAGTTGGAACTTTGACCACCTATATCTCCGTAACTAGACGATTCCCAGGTATGGAACAAAAAAATGATCGCAATAACGGAGACAACAAGTGCCTTTCGGCTTCGTTAAGGGTCTTGTTTCTTTATAGAATAGAATGGAATTTTATTTTGCAAAAATGGGTAATCCACAATAGTTGTTGTGAAATATGAAAGCTCAGGTATAATTAAGAAACATGTACTTACATTTTCAAGACCAGGTAAATTAATTTCCAATAACAAATTTTTTGTAGATGTGTATGAATGATCTCGTTTCCTACATTTTCGGCAGCAAACAGCGTTCCTTTATATATACAGCTTTGAAGGCTTCTTCTTGGCTTTTTCTTTAGGCTTTGTCTATGTTAATATAAGCATATGAGTCATTTTTTTTTACTAGCCCACTTCTTGTCCCACTGCTGGGCAAAGGCTTTCTCTTTCTCCTTCCTTACCTCTCTATCCTGTGCGATCTCTAGCCACGTTAGCCCCGCAAACATGAGCAGATATGAGACATTCATTTCAGTTCTCTTTTAGGGTTCCTTGCCCGAAGGGTAACCAATGGGACCATGTTACCAAGCCTCCGCTGTCCGCCCTTCCGTCCATCCGTCTGTCCGTCCGTCCGTCCCCGTCTGTCTGTCAGCGGGCTGTATCACATGATCCGTAATAGGCAGACAGTTGAAATTTTCACAAAATGTGTATTTCTGTTGTTACAACAAATAATAAAAATAAATTAAAAATTAAAGGGGGCTCCCCACAGATATAGGTCTATCTATATCTGTGGGGCTCCCCTACTACGATGGTACGGAACCCTTTATGCGCGAGTCCGACTCGCATTTGTTTCTGTTAGATGACAACGCATCTGCGCATTGCAGATTCTCATAGCCCACGGTAACCAGGTATATACCTACCATGAGGTGGCTTATCTGTTATCTTGCCACCCAATAACATAAAACCAACATGACTTTCAAACTTGCCTCCCATCCATCTCCTGACCCCATCTACATCAACACACTCTCAAACTAATACAGAAACCAATGACTTTAGAGTTTCCATCCCTTTGCAAAGATTAATAACGTTTCAAACTAATATTTAATGGTACCACTAAGTGACCAAACTCTGGCAAGTAAATAGAGCAGTGACTTTAACTTAACTCTTTGGTCGATTCACTTTATTCCAGTCGCTAGTTCTAGCGAGTTTAATCTCGAGCGCTGGACTGTACTGGATGTCGGTGACGCTGTTCTAGTCAGTTATTTATGGGGTGTTGTAAATTAGACATCGAGTTTCAATGTAATAAAGTGTGAGTGAGACAGGAGTAGTTTGTAATGGCTGTTTCTCTTTGACATAAAATAAAAGATGGTGATTTTTCTGTATTCTGTAATGGACGTTTTCTAGTAAAATAAACGATTCTATTAAGCATTATTTCTTTTATATTTGAGCTTTATAAATGACTGGAACAGGGTAAACGAAATCCAGTCAGAAAAGGAATTAACAATTAAAAGACTTCGTTGACTTGTAAAATCCTTTTATTAAAAATATCGATTGTGACACTTTGCACCAGAAATTGAATTTTTTTTTTTTGGGCTATATCTTGTAGATGACACAGGGAGAAATGTTTGAATAATGTATTTAGTGATTGGCGGTGCAAAATTCTTAAAGATGAAACTAATTAATAAAATACACTGGAATACTACTGGAGTTGCTTTCGCTAGAACATTCCAGCCCCTTACTATGGAAAAGTTGCACTGTATTGAACTAGACCATTAATTTAGTA
The DNA here is from genome assembly GCA_963576755.1 of Noctua janthina. Classification (NCBI taxonomy): domain Eukaryota; kingdom Metazoa; phylum Arthropoda; class Insecta; order Lepidoptera; family Noctuidae; genus Noctua; species Noctua janthina. Next base: position 7,990,262 of record OY755068.1, on the reverse strand, counting down.
GGTACCTAATTAATATCAAAATAATCAAAACGCTTTTTTTGTGGCGATCCAGCACTGGACTGGATCACTGGACTGGAAGTGCTACTGGCATAATGTCAACGGCCATTAACTTAAATTTGACTTGGTAACGTAAATGGATGTCCCCTGTTCATGTAATGCGCTTCTATTGTAACTTAGCGTGAACTGACAAACAAATTAATGATGTGTCATTGTAAGGATGGTTGCCAAGTAGGCAACTGTTGTGTGCAACTTAAAAGTTGCTAAGGTGTAAATGTGAAAAGCAAAAAGATGTTTAGACCGACCGCTTTAATGAGTCCTCGCGAAGGTATCAATTTAAATGGAATATTCTGAAGGTTGATCACGTATTGGTTCCATTAGTATCGTAATTTACGTGGATTATGGTTATTTTAAAGCAAATAACCTGTGGGATATTGTTACGACTATGTGGACGCTTATTGTGACTTTGATGGGGCAAGGCGGAGGACTCTTTAAAGCAGTCTGTCTATAATTAGACCCGAAGCTCCGAAATCAGTAACGCTTTAGAATTTCCTTATTTGGTAGATGCCTATCCATTATCTTAATATTTACCGAAAATCGTAGATGTAAATTACTAGGACAGAAGACGAAGTAACGACGTTGCAACTCATCAGGGTTTGCCATGTTTGTAGGAGGGCCGATGGCCAGCGGAGAGGAGATCGTGTATCGGCAAGCGTAGCGTGTTTGATGGTCCTCCACTAGATGAACCGACGACCTTAAAAAGGGGTCATCCATAAATTATGTCACACGAATTTTATGAATTTTTGACGCCCTTGTCACAGTTGTTCACATTTGTGAGACTCCCCCCGAATGTGACGTCACATATTTTGGATTTTACATGATCATACAGAGTTGAAAATATTTTAAAGTTTTTTTAATTGTGACGTCACGGAATTAAGGACCCCTCCAACCCCTTGTCACACAATGTCATACTTCGTCAACCCTCTCGCCCTCCCCCTCCCCCTTAACGGGTGACGTTATTTATGGATGGCCCCAAAGATGGCTGAGACAGACTGGATGCGGAATGCGGATGATAGGGTGCTGCAGCATAGCTCGGATGAGGCCTGTGTCCAGCAGTGTATAGGCTGAGTTGAATGATTTTGAATAGAAGTCTAAGAGCGCCAATCCGCCATGAGCAAGCGTACTGATCAATGCTCGTGCTATCTCTCTTTGTTAATAGGCCCAGTAAACAAGATCAGTGCGTGCAGTGATGGCCTAGTGGTGTGACCGTCGGACTGCCAAGTCATAGGTCTCGAGTTCGAACCCAAGACGGACGCACCTCTGATTTTTCGGAATCATGTGCGTATTGTATAATTATCACCTGCTTTAGTGAAGGAAAACGTCGTGAGGAAACCAGCATGCCTCAGAGATATTTCTCGACGGCATGTAAAGCCAAGTCAGAGGCCCATGGGTGGCATAAAAACTCTGACATTAGGTTAGTCATCTGGTGTCTGGTGTTTTTTTTGAGACACGAAAAAGAAGAAGTTAAATGTGTGAGTTATAGTTATGTGTGTGTGTTATGTGTGTTTAAGTAAGGACTAACAGACAGACTATGAATAGATTGAATCTGATGATATTACAAAATACAAAAATATAGCAATAGTTTTCTCTCAAATCCAAACAAAGAGACATCTCAATGAAAAGGCAACATTGAAACCTGATATAAATCAAACCGTCGTCGCGTCTATTCTACGTCTAGACGAGCTAGACAACGATAAGTCTAGACAGAAATAGTTCTTTTGGAAATAGTCAAAGCGAGGGGTATGGGTCCCCTAAGTAGGTAGGTACACTAGCTTGGACACGTTTTTGTAGAACTGTCAAACAAACTGTTTGGTGTACAGGTAAAAGTGTTTTTTTTCGTACTGCTATTTGCAATTCTCGTCGTTGAGTCAAATCTAAAAGTGCACTTTTCGAACATAGAAGGGATGCAATTTGTTGGATTTTGAGCGCTCGGCGTAAGGGGGAAGCACCAGAATAGCCCGAGAAATTTTCATACTTCTTTTACATTTTTCAAAAATAATAATTGAAAGCGATTAAATTAACTTAGCGGGTTGTATTGACGATTGTAATGATTATAATTCTGGAAATATATACGAGTTACGGTTGCGAATCAACATACAGCCTGACACTGACCTGAAAATTGCCCAAACCGACAAAAATTTCAATTTTTTTGGGCTACCCTGGCGCTTCCACCTTAACAACAACTTATTACCTCACACATACCTTATTACGCACAACATAAAACCTCACACTGGTTTTCTCCTGAGAGCTAGGCACAATATAGTATTTAATTAAATAAATATGAGAGTGATAGAAAATATTTGACGACTCAAAACTAATAACATTGTTTAAATGTAGTTGCAAGTTGGCTCCCTATATACTAAACAGCTTGTTCGACTGTACGAATTTTGCCTCCCATTTTTGTGAATTTATGAATCAAATACTCTAAGCTACGAATTGGAAACGGGTTTAAATTTCGTTATTTTGGTAACAGCATAGAGTTTCTATTTTAATATTTAACTAGCTGACACAAGAGACGTAGTCCTGCCCGAATCAAACCAATTAGTTGTTTTTTTTTTACTTCCCTAAAACACATTAACAAAGCTTAATCAAATTGTTCCAAGCGTTCTCACGAGATGCGGTTACCAACAAAAAGCATTTCATTTATATTGATTAAGTTAATTGGATTTATTCGTAGTATTCTTGAGAATGAATTTCCTAAGAACTGAACATAACTGGAGAAATGTGTGTGACTAATGTCCCACCCTTACAAAATGGTTTTTTTTTTTAGTAGCCTTGGTCCCACTGATGGGCAAAGGCCTCCCTTATATCCTTCCCGGTACTCTTTTCCTGCGCCACCTCGATCCAGCCTTCGTGATACGCGTTTAGATCATCTCGCCACCTCCTTCTAGGCCGGCTTCCGTCTTCTTCTTCCGTCCATCTTTAGTGTGGCCCCTTTGTCCAGAGATCGTAATGCATACCTACGGCTCACGTGATTTCATTATTATTATAATTCCCGAGCAACTTGATGGAGTTCGGTATTGAATAAGGAATTCTTTTAGTGGTCATGTTTGTAAACAGCCTAAAATGACTTGTCTAAACATGAAATGAAAAGCCACACCCTATGGTTATAATAATTTTGGACTAATTAGTCTCGCAGTATTGGTAGATTCAAAAATATTTCTGAAATTTTGGGTTAACATATTATTAAAAGGAACTGACGGAGTTTAAGCTGACCACACACGATAGGTTCTGCATGTGCAGTTTTGACTGTATAGTCAAACATATGATATTACAACCATTTTTAATTAGCGATAAATGTACGTAAACTTATCTAACTAATTTTATTTTATTTTATTTCATCATCATCTGCCAGGCCTTTTCCCAACTATGTTGGGGTCGGCTTCCAATCTAACCGGATGCAGCTGAATACCAGTATTTTACATGGAGCGACTGCCTATCAGACCTCCACAACCCGGTTAGTACTGGGTAATACGATACCCCTTGGTAAGACTGGTTGTCAGACTTTTTGGGCCACTGACTACCTAACGACTGTCAAAAATCTATAAATGACACCCGGGACCAACGGCTTAACGTGCTTTCGTGAGGAAACTCAGTATGTAATGGGTGGTCACCCATCCACAGACCAACCTAGGCAAGCACGGCTAAAGATCGATCCGAGTGGCTGTTATTATTTAGCCACGAGCTCCTCAAGAATTCATGAACCTATGTAAACAAATAAGATACTACGTGAAATCTGAGGTCCTGATAGGTCTAAAGACCGTTAACTTCGTCATAAAAATCTTAAACAGGTTACAGAAACCTCCTCCGTCGTGTTACAAAACCAGTGGCACGGAACACCGATTAGATTTACGACTGTTCCTCAGAGTACCGCTTGAGAACAGAACTACCCGCCATTTTATACCCTTTTAATACCCTTGAGGACTCTCCATTGTATATCAAAAGATTATCAAAACAATTGAAGTCGGATTGTGTGAAATTGAGTTTAGAATTGGCTGTCGAAGATTTAGGCGACAGGCCCCGGATTCGCACGGGCGCAATTAACTAATGATGAAAATGAGCTGTTCGAAAGAGATACCGTGGCCCTGGAACACAAAGGGCAAAGAAGGAACATGGATGGGTTTTAGTCAGTACAAGTCTGACACTCCCTTCCGCTCCGCCCAGAGTGGGGGGGGTCATTTGATGATTTCCCATCCGGAAAAAAAAAAAAAAAAAAAGTGCGCCTGTCAAAAAAAAAAGGACCTGGGGAATTTGGCTTTATTTATATAAGGTCTATCTTTTCATACACGAAATATTTTAAGAGTAACTTCTATAAGTCGTAAAATTGCCATAGCAACGAGAAAAAAAATATCTTAGTGTTTTTTTTTTGACGAAATTATTCTAAGATTTTTTGAGACTTTTTGCATAAAACCTTACACCCATATTGTAACAATGACAGTAGGTAAATACGACGTAGTAAACTAACGTAATGGATGCTTAAAAATAATTAGTATTTATTTTGTGGGTCAAGTAATTTTAAATTATATATTTTTTTTTTAAATATACTCAGATAAAAAAGAAATCTTTTAAAATGGCTTTGTTATAGCCGTTAGATGATTCCCTGAAAATATTTCGTGTATGAATAGTTAGACCTTATATAGTTTTTTATTTTGTGTGACCGTCGGACGGCCAAGTCATAGGTCTCGAGTTCGAACCCAAGACACGCACCTCTGATTTTTCGGATTCATGTGTGTATGTATAACACTTGCTTCGGTGAAGGAAAACATCGTGAGCAAACCAAACCAACATGCCTGAGAGATATTCCTAGACGGCAAGTAAAGCCAAGTCAGAGACCCAGGGGCGGTATAAAAACTCTGACATCAGGTTAGGCACTAACCACACGATAAAGAAAAGAAGAAGTATCGTCACACACTGGGGTCACAAACGGGTTATGTCGACGGAAGAATCGACAAAATGGCAGATTTTTTTTTTGGTCTGTCATTTTGTCGATTCTTCCGTCGACAAAACCCGGGTCTACGGTGGTCATGTTACGCGTGCTGGGCCGTACCATGTTTTTTTTTTTTGTATAAAAAGGCGTTGCGCTACGCTCCAATGTGCGCTTAGATTAAAACGTTCTCATAACAAACAATGGAGGTATTACTTTTCTTGTCCAGCCGAAAGAATTTTATTTAAATTACTTTCAGCTGGTTTTTCAATTTAGCAGCTGACCTTGCTACGTTCGGCTTTTGATTCTTATCAAAGGAATGGCTATGACATTTTCACAAATTAAAAACACTGTCAAGACCTCAAAGTAATTCGTTCGATAAAAATGTTTTGAGATTTTTTTTTCTCTTTCAAAATCAAAATCAGAGCATTTATTTTAAGTAGGCCAGTTACAGGCACTTTTGAATTGTCGAAACAAAGACAACAATGAAATGTAGCTACAGTCCCAGTCACAAGGCACAAAAACTGTGAAAGTACTGTAGTTGCCCATTCCCTAACGTAGATCTCTATGGAGAAGAACGGGCAAGAAACTCCATGGACACTCTTTTTAATTAGAATACTTTTACAAAACCTTGGTTACATCATTCATGTTGAGATGGTACATTATGTGAGAACGATGTAGCAAGAAGTAACTTTAACTAGTAGCTTTTAATTTAGTATCTGCAATCAGTCTTGGGTATCTAGTTTAAGCAGATGTGATACGTGACATTTGGCAGTTGGAGTGTGCTCTCCAGCGAGAGCAATTACTCATAGGTGTAGTATATAAAGGGTGTAAATAGACCCTTAAAATAAACGAAAGGCACTTGTTCTCCCCGTCACTGCGATCATTTTTTTGTTCTAGACCATACCTGGGAACCTTCTAGTTACGGAGATATTGGGGGTCAAAGTTCCAGCTTTTTCACAAGTTTTTTTTAAATACATGTTTTTAATGAAGATTTTTACTTTACATACCTCCACGACCCTTGTACTATTCAATTCATTTATCAGCATAATGCTAAGAGTGCTTTCCATCGAGATATATCGTAAAACGTGATTTTTCACCCCAAAAAAAAAAGTCGATTCCCAGCAATAATTTTTGCGTAAAGCTACTTAGTTTGATGTACAGAATGCTTGGTTGACGGATATGTGAAGGGTCTGTTTACACCCGGTATGTATGCTACTAAAGAGGGTACAGACAGAATGACTTTTCTTTTGAGACGTTTTTGGTATGTGTGTGTTGTCAATCCAGCGGCCAGTTCATTCGGATGCCTCTCCAGCCTTTCAAGTATGTTTTGCTCATGGCCAAGATCTCTTCTTTCACCGAGTTCATCTGCAGTTGGTTGTTTATTTCAGTTTTTTTAATGAATTGTAATGGACCAAGGCCCATTGTATTTAGTTCTCAGAAACACATTTTGTATTCGCTGTATGATGGAAATATTAGAGTTGCTACAGCTCCCCCATAGCTGCAAAAATATTATTTAATATTATTTGTAGCCAGTTAAAAAAGAATACTTATTTTAAACATGTACAGGACATAATGCAATAAAGAAAGAACAATGGCGAACATCGCGAAGAAGCTTAAAACCAAAAAAATACCCGCACTGGTGTGCCACGTGGTCTATAAATCCTTCGTAGAGAGATAAGGACTGTGACCAGTTTCAATCGAACATTCCAGGGTTATAATATAATGAAAACTTTAAACAAAGCGACAAAAATTACATGCATTAATAATTATTTATCAAAAGTTTATAATTCTTTGATTTGAATCTACAACAAAACCGTTTTCACGACGTGTGGCAACGAAACAAAAAGTAGGTAAGTAATAAAAGTTTATTACCTATTGCGGGCACTTAATTTATAGCATTTGTAAACCACTGATTTTTGACACCCATTAAAGTCTATACAATCTTTATTTATTGTAGTGATAACATTGAAATGCTCCTTTATTTTATCATTATTTTGATCCTTTTTCGAGGAGTTGGACCTCAGACCGCTGAGTATGGCGACAGCTTCTGAATACGTGACTGTGACTCAACTATATCGTACTTAATATGACATTTTGATGTCTGAAATAAATAAAAGAATATGGTATTTTATTTGATTTACAGACTCAACATAGTCCAATATCCGTAAAGCAAAAATACAAAGGTATGTACTTATTGAAAAATGGGTTAATCAGCTTTGATTACTTAAGAAGTGCATAAGAGGCTTTACTATGCTCTTGCGAAAGTTTCCTATTGGTAATGATAAATAAGTGTGACACCACTGCTGTAATCGCCCAAAAGAGCAGAGGTGCACAGATAGTACACCCAGATCGTCAGAAGGGGGCGAGCAACTGCAATCAAAATTAAATTGGTCAGATAGGCAGTCGCCCATGTAAAATACTGGTATTCAGCTGCATCCGGTACGACTGGGAAAAAGGCTAGGTAGCACAAATCTGCTGCTACTAAGAAATTACCACCTGTTCTTCTCCATAGGAATCTACGCTTTGGAATGGCACAGTATTTATGCCTTGTGACTGGGACTGTAGCTAAATTTCATTGTTGTCTTTGTTCCGACAGTTCAAAAGTGCCTTTAACTGGCCTACTTGAAATAAATGCTTTGATTTTGATTCTGATGGAAAAATTCAACCCTGCCCGACCTGCAAATGGCCTCAGGACCTCGTGCTCAGCAACCGCGCTTTAGGTCACTATATCAACGAGATACGTTACTTTGTGTATTTTCTTTCAGTCGATTACGTTAAAATTGCTGTTAAAAGCTGAACAAGCTCAAGCCTTAAGCGCCAAGAAAATTAGCCTTGTTATAAGGGTCTTAATTCCTCAGTCAGAACTCAAAGGCACCTCAAGAGGCGAACTTGCAAAGAGAATTGTTTAATACGGTATAACCACTGCGAAAATTGTTGGCAATTATTATACAGGTAGGTTAAAATTTAGTAAAATCAAAAAGGAATCAAAGGAAGGAAAAATCTTGATACCTGGCCAAAAACCTGAAGCCAAGAATAACAAGTAACCTTTAATTAAATGTATCAAAAAACCCGACTACAAATTGGATTATGTACCTATATATATATCTCTTAATATATTTGTAATTTTCTTCATATATAATTAATATTTATAATTTTAGCGACTTACAATTTAGCGCCAAAAATCCGCCATTTTGTTTATTTTTTAACAAAAGCACCTATCTACACACTTGGGTTTTTGAGACGAATCTAATGATACCTTAATCATCGAAACCCATCCAGCCATTTGGAGCATTCGAGGTAAAAAAGAAATTAACCAAAAACAAACATACAAGATACGCGCGAAAAACCTAACCCTTCCATGGCAGTTGGGTAAAAAGCTCAGAAAGAGAAAAATGTTACTACACTTCAACCAACTATATGCAGGCGGCATCATCTGATGATGTCGAACTTGGTACATCTATTTTAATTCTATGTTAAAAGGCTAGGCAGATGCCTAGCCTTTTCCCAACTATGTTAGGGTCGGCTTCCAGTCTAACTGGATGCAGCTGAATATCCGTATTTTACATGGAGCGACTGCCTGTCTGACCTCCACAACCCAGTTAGTACTAGGTAATACGATACCCCTTGGTAAGACTGGTTGTCAGACTTTTTGAGCCACTGTCAACCACAGTCGTTAAACTACGTTTAACATAGATCGTTTAACGTAGATCTTTTTGTAGATCTACAAATGACAGCCGGGACCAACGGCTTAACGTGCTTTCCGAGGCACGGAGGAAACTCTGTAGTTGGTAGTCACTCATCCACAGACCTATCCTAGCGGCTGCTATTATTTAGCCACGAGCTTCTCTCATCAAGTGTGTCGGTGCTAATTTTCTTGACAAGCAACGCCACCTATAGTTCCGAGCCCCTTTGCGAATGACATGAGTGATGTTATTTTTTCTATAAATACTTTTTGTATACCTACTCCCACAAAACATTGACGTGTATGAAGGTACAGTATGACCATGGCCATACTAATATACTTCGCCTGGTATTCTCTTCCCGTGACAGCTGGGTCACGTGATTGGCCCAAGAATACGTCATCAGTTGCGATGCTGTCGATGTGTTGCCACGGTGTGTGATTGAATTACCAGAGCGTAATGCATTTTTTAACTTAACAAAGCAATTATGAACTAAGAATTAAATATTCAAATTAATTTAAAACTAAATAGATGAATCACACGAGTTACTAAATAGTTAAGCTAGTTAGTAATTTATTTTATTTTCATTCACTAAATGACAGTTCCTAAATTTACTGAAAAGGGCAATCAAAGGTAACACTTATCGTGACGTAGTCTTGGGCCATCGTGGGAAGAGAATACCAGGCGAAGTATATTATTATACCATACAGTTTGACCACTTTAAGTGTATAGTTCAAGGTGGCGCTGTTTGTCATGAAAAATGCACCAATACGTCGAACCTTGGTACATTTATTTTAATTCTGTGTTTTCCCCACCTGCACAGATAAGTTGGCTAAAGTATAATAAAACTTTATATCAATTGCTATGATGTTTCTATATATATATACAATCCTCGTTTTATTGACATGGTTATAAGATAAACCGTTATGTACAGTACAGTATGTCAAATTTTCCCGATCAACTTTGAACCCAATACTTTAGCGATAAAGTTGAAAATCTATTAAATAAATTTGACAGCTTGATGTGTGTGATTAAGATGTCATAGTAAACCCCCTGATAGTGACAAGAGCATTTCCATTTCCACCTTAACCAGTTCACCTTCACCGAGACAGCCTATAAGCACAATACATTTAAGGGAATTCGACGACGGGCCCAAATAATTGAACTAATTGAATTTACCGGGAACCGGAGCTGTTTAGCATTTTAATTGATATATTTTGTTAACTGAGAGTGTGCTGCGAGCTGGGGGGCAAAGTAATTATGTCTTTGATTGTGTTCTTGCTCTTTGAAGGGAAGACCTTGAAGATGTGTTCGGGAGATTGAAAGGTTGTTTTATTTTACATTCTATTAACAACATTATGAACGTAACATCACGCCTGTGATTCTTGAAGGCTTCGACAGAGGTGTAGCTATTTATTTATTTATCTTTAATTCAGGTAGATAATCCATAAATTTGTTAGTATTCCTTAACCTATGTTAGTATAATTGACTTAAACACACAATAAATAACAACAACAACAACAAATAACAACGCTAAACTGACTAAAAACACTTTATTCCACCACCTCCTGGAGACCTCTGGCAACAGTACATGCACTGCGGACTGGTAGGTGGCAGTGGCGAAGGTTCCATAGAACTCGATTCCTACCGGATTCCCTTTGAAAAATGGCACAGTCAGTATTCTATAGACTAATAATATAATCACTTTAAAGATATGTACTCCAGCTTACTTCTTACAAAAATTGGCCCTTTGCTACTGGTAGGTGCGAGACTATTGACATCAACCGCGCCAATTTAAACTCCGTGGCTGCTTCTGAAAAAATATAGCATAGCATAAGCATAATCAGCCTATTAATGTTCCCACTGCTAATAAAAATACCGCCACGCTATCGCCATGTGTTTTTTTTTTTAAATACGTTCTCTCAATCGAATCTGGGTATACAACTCATGCTCAGTAGGAATTGCACTTGCGGCCACTAGACCAACGGGGCTGAGAGTATTTTAATTAAAACTGTTCGACTAAAAAATAAAAACAACGGATTTTTCGTTGAGAATTACAATAATATCTTTACTAAATTCAAAACAATGTAATGGGAGAGGTAACTTCATTGGTGACTGAGGAACTCCTGGAAATAAAGAAGAAAATTTAATCTCAGGCTTTGTAGTATTTGTAACACAAAACACACAATCACCACACACCAGACACATTTGTGCACTCGTTTACATAGTACACTCATACATGAACGCACGCTTATACAACAGCAGTCATACACTGTCACACATCACCACACGCCACATAGTACACTCATACATGAACACACGCTCATAAAACAGCACTCATACACTGTCACACAAACACAAACTCGTTTACCCTTTCTGATTTAAAAAAATCTAATCCGTATTATTTAGGTAAATTCAAATTCAAATTCACTATACACAATGGCACAACTTTTGTCAGATTTCCTAATAAGTATCTTAGTGGTGGTGGTGTCCTAAAATACAGGCCTTCAATCTGTTTACATATTACATCCACACCAATTTCAACTTCCCGGCAGCATCCGTCAAAACAGCTTTAGACAAATCCAACATGTCTACTAAATCTCGTGATGACATAAAGCCTGAACAGCCGTCATGTGTTATTTAGCGGCTAGAATATGCGCCTGACCTTTTGGACTATTGGCTTAAATCGGAAAAAAGGATTTGTGTAATTCCGAGGCCCTAGCACAAACGCACGACGTAAATATAATATTCAACGGATTTTTGAATGAAAATACATGTCGCGCCGTCGCGTCGGTATGTACCAAGTACCAGCTGCTAGCGTTATAAGCTTTTGAGCGAGGAGCTAAGAGGCTCATGGACAACGACTCCCTTGTCAAAGCCAAGTTCCAAAGCCTTCAACATCGCCGCAAAGTTGCCAGCCTGTTGGTTACATTTCGGAGAGTGTGCTTTGGTATTACTCTATTTAATTCCCTCATCCCCGTTCTATCATCGGACGAGCAGAGACACGACGAAGCGTCACCGTTATATAGGGCATAAGGGACATTCCCCCATAAACTGAAGGGGTGAATTCAGAATATATAATATTTAAGATCTAAGATGTATATATATCTAAGATGACCGGTACAAGAAATTATTTCAGGAATGTTATGGGATTCCAATAAATTTGATTTGTTTTATTTCCTCATACGCAATGTATCGTTACCGTACAGTTGCAAAAGGCACGTAACGAACGGCAAGAGCGACGACGAGTTCGATGAACTCATAGAGTTCATCGAACTCGTCGTCGCTCTTGCTGTCGCCGTCGCTCTTCCTGCCTGGCTATAAGCCAAGCAGGAAGTGAACAGCTGATTTCAGACGTCGTTCGTTAGATTATTTCAACATGCATTGATGGATCTTTTATTTTAGCCGTATTATTTACATAAATGGAGTGCTGCGTACAGGGAATGTTATTTTACATTGAAATAAAAGAATAGTAACGGAAAAAAAAAACTTTCCCGATAAAAATTCCGGAGGAATATGATTCAAAATAAGGAGCTGAATGCACCCTCAGTTTGTGGAGGGTTGTCCTTACACCCTGTATGGTTGAAGTCCCACGGACCCGAACACAGCGCTTTGTCCACATTTATTGTGCGAATCGATAGTCTGTGGAATTCATTGCCGGTTTCTCTGTCTCCCGATTATTATAATCTGGACCTCTTTAAAGTTCGAGTGAATCGGTTTTTTCTAGGCAAGCCTGCTCCACCCTAGGCCGCATAATGACGTCACATCAGCCGAGTTGCAGCCAAAAGTAAGCCTACTACTTATAAAAAAAACGAAGTTAATAGGAAGTACGGAAGGGGTCGGATAAAGAATGATACTGGCTGATGATGTCACTCTTGCGGAGCGGTGTATCGATGGTTGGCGTGGCGACTGCTTTCTGGTTGCAGATCAAAAAGGTGATAATAATATGTTAATCGTTACCACGTCCACGACTAACTGCTATATTCCGGCACAACCATACTATTATCGAAACAGTTAGTTCACATAATTATACGATGACTACTTCTGCCAAAGGCCATCCTGCGCCGTTATACAATTACTATTCTATAGTCATCATCATCATTATAATATTTTTTTTTTTAAACATTGCCCCACACTAGGAATTTCTCCTGTATCGTGGGTGCATTTACAAACATTCAAACTCACATACACAAACATCCAGACCCGGAATAACTACCTGTAGGCCATACAAAAATTTGTTCCGTGCGGGAATCGAACCCGCTACACGCAGTGCAGCAGTCAATCGCTCAGCCACTGTGCCAACCGTGCCGTCGATCCTATAGTGTTTTGGTTTAGAATTTTGCGACAAGCACAGAATTTACGTATGATTTAGGTACTCCGCGTGTTTGTTCTAGACCCACCGTTCTGTTGCTCGAATATTAATTTGAGATTCATTAATGACTCTGCCCTGCAGTGTAAATGTGGGTCTGTTCCACAAACGATGGGGCACTTAATATCGTGTCCTGCGTGTCCTGTTGTTTGTTCACTTCAGGAACTGATGGACGCTATCGAAAGCGCCAAACTAGTAGCTCAGTTCTGGGCTGACTCAATTTAGATTGCCATCGTCACGCTAAGAAGAAGAATTGGCTATGGTACATTGTATGTCACAACAGTAAAAATTAAAACGTACATTGTCATTGTAGTGAATTGGTTGTATAGAATATTGCAATGTGGAACAGAATAAAATTATTAAGTTCTGGTGTAAAGGTTTTGGGTACTGGTGTACTTAGTAGACAGACCCCTGTTTTTTTTAATTTTGTGTGGGAAATCATCAAATCCCCCCCCCACTCTGGGCGGAGCGGAAGGGAGTGTCAGACTTGTACTGACTAAAACCCATCCATGTTCCTTCTTTGCCCTTTGTGTTCCAGGGCCACGGTATCTCTTTCGAACAGTCCCGCAGCCCGTAGACAGACCCCTTAAAATAATGTTACGAAAATCAGACAGTCACCATTTTTTTTTTGTCTCTCATTCGTCATCTTTTTAACTGACTTTAAAAAAGGAGGAGGTTATGTATTCAGCCAGCATTTTTTTTTTTTTTTATTAAAATTGAAACGTCTGAACACAAAATAAGAAAAAAGTAAACGAGAAATGAAAAAAAAAAAATATTACTAACTTTGAAGTGGTTCGAGGTGGTGCAGGAGAAGAGTATCTGGAAGGATGTGGGGAGGCCTTCGCCCAGAAGTGGGACATAAAAGGTTAATAAAAAAAAAATAAGTGAACGCAGCTATAAATTATGCTCTTTGTGTTTGACAAGACTTGTGTCCCAGTGGCAACATAATGGGACAATTACGTATTCTCTTAACGAGCTTAAAATAAAATACAAGAGTCATGTAAAATTAACAGAGCAGATAAATTGTATTATAAAACAAAGCCTGTAAGAGTGCTGGTAATGTATTTATCTCGTGGTAGACTGTTCGGTCTGTGAGGGTGAGTGTCGCGACTTACGGACAAAGTAAACGGTGTACTTGCTGTACTCCTATCATCTATTCATTTGGTTTCTAATGCCTAGATGCTTATAAGTTTATAATTATTGAAATATAACTTCGGTTAGTTTGACTGCCTCGTTTGTCGAGTGGTCGCAAGCGCGACTGCTGAGCATGAGGTTCTGGGTTCGATTCCCGGGCCGGGCAGAGTGTTATTGGGTTTTTCCATCAGGAATTTCTCAGTAGCAGCCACGGAGTCCGGATTTGTGCCCGGTTGATGGCAATCGGCTTACCCCCTATTACATGGGACTTAAAACATAACTGGCGAAATGTGTTTGTACTATTAAGTACATCTCTGCCTAACCCTTCGGGGATTACCAGTACAATACAATTGCAATAATATCATATTAGAGATATTGCAGATGACCATACAAGGCGCAGACTCCTGAGATTCTTCACGCATTCTCACCATACAACATTTAATTTTTTTTTTTTTTTAAAACGTTGCCCCACACTAGGAATTTCTCCTGTATCGTGGGTGCGTTTACAAACATTTAAACTCACATACACAAACAGCCAGACCCGGAACAACTACCTGTAGATCATACAAATATTTGTTCCGTGCGGGGATCGAACCCGCGACACGCAGCGCAGCAGCCAATTGCTCAGCCACTGCGCCAACCGTGCCGTCAAATGGCTAGTGTTTAAGTGTAAATCAAAAACCTTCCTTTGTTACATAAAAAAAATCCTAATCAGAAATAACCTAAACTGTCCGAGTCGGGGTGCCACAAGTTTCGAGCTCGCTTCGCTCGCTCTTGCATCCTATGTTGTCCTTGCCGCAATACGTTTTTACGATGAAAATGTTACAAAAATATTTTTTATATGTACTCACTAGTATTGCGTTTGTAAGCTCTGGTAAATTTGATGTGCAATCAGTATTTTTTGATTTAAGAAAAATTTAATTGATGTAAATATTTTGACGTGTAATATTTTTTTTGATGTGCATTTAAAAATAAGTCATTTAAAATTATAAGAGCATGATCTTTTTCTTTTTCATCCGTATGTATAACACAACATAAACTTTGACTTTACCTTTTTAAATATCACTGGGTTTGGAACAACCCATTAGCACTTTATCCTCATTAATATTTCAGGGCAAACGTTTTTCAATTAAGACCTTTATGGTAACATTACATTTCTTTTGTTCAAAGAAAGAAAAAGCGATGTATTTTGTGTTTGAAGGCGAAAATGTGCTGCTTTTAGCATTAATATTTACGACGCATGCTACGTATGACAGACGTGTTTTTGTAAAGATACGTCTATACTAAAAGCTCAAAACCTATGTCGAAGTTCCCTATATGAAACCAAGGAATTTAGTGAAAAGTGATACATATACACCGTGACTTTTCTTCTTACAAAGGTACCCGACATAAAACAGCTCTATGCGCAATTTTTTTTTTATCTTCCATAATAGGTACAAAGAAAAAAAAAAAAAAAAATAGAATAAAATATTGATACATCCTGTTAATGATGTTTACGTGTCAAACGGCAGAACAATACCTACCCAGCAGTCGAGTCCAGTAGATCATCGCTCTCAACAGGGTGTTTTAACTACGTCATGTGTCATAATACTGAACAATATTTTTATTTTTAAATTATTAAAATCTCATAAGTACCAATTTTTTTTTTTATGAATGTTTAGTATTCATTGAATACATGAAGTGGGCTGCCGTTGCAAGACGACTAAAAAGTCACGGTGCATGTAGGGTGACTGGTAATTAGTGACCGATACTTAAACAACTTTATCAAAGAAAATTTTTTTTTATTCTCATTCACTTTTATCACAATAAAACTTACGGAGCCGGCTTGCGAGCCGCGCGGGTGCTCTGTCTATTTACTGTTGCACATTACGATAGTAATGAGACAGAACAGCGTCAACACGCGGCTAACAGCTGATAGGTCAAAGGCGCGCCTGCACGAGTTACATTGTGTTATTGTGATAAAAACGAATGAGAATAAAAAAAAAATCTTGGGGAAAGTTGTTTGTTATCATGCGTACAATCACGTGTTTTAGTATCGGTCACTAATTACCAATCACCCTATATGTTGTCATACATTGACCCTCTGGGTTTCTTCAGAAAGGTCAGGTGCGTAGTACCCTAACGAGTGGAACCAGATATTGTATGAACGTGGACGAACTAAAAGATGTATGTGAGGATCGTAGCAGTTGGCGTTCCATAGTTTCTGCCTACACCCATGATAAAAAGGCGTGAATTTATGTATGTTTTTTTGGTTCAAGAAAATGCCAATTTCCTACCGCTATTTTTGAAGCCCAAAAATTCCATTCTGATTTCAGATTTAAACACACCTTTATATTTTCTAACAATTTGAGTCACAAGCATCAAAATGTCGTGAGTGTATTGTTAAAAAATAAAAGCTTATCCTTGGAAGAATTCTGAATTTTCTTGGAGTTAACGTCTTGTAAAAAAGTAATAATAAACGTGTGTATTGTTACGGTTTTAATTGATTTCGTTAAAACTTGTGGTCATATACATCGCTCGTGAGAAGTGCCAAAGTAACTTTCTATCAGAAAGATACATGATGAACGAACGCACGGTTGGTGCAGTGGCTGAGCGATCGGCTGCTGCGCTGCGTGTCGCGGGTTCGATCCCCGCACGGAACAAATATTTGCATGATCTACAGATAATTGTTCCGGGTCTGGCTGTTTGTGTATGTGAGTTTAAATGTTTGTAAATGCACCCACGATACAGGAGAAATTCCTAGTGTGGGGCAAAGCTTTAAAAAATGTTTTAAAATCGATTGAACATTGTCTAGTCCCTCATATGCTGATTCAAAAAAATACGTCACATAAGATAACCTGTTATTTATTTATTTATTTATTGGCCTATCTACAATTGTTACACTTTTTACTCTAATAATACAAGCTAAAAAAAAACACACACCAAGTGTACAATATGATGCGATAGACACAGCATGCATGAACAAATTAAAACTAATTACGGCAGTTGTACAGTTATAAAAAAGGAGGAGCTCGTGGCTAAATAATAACAGCCGCTCGGGTCGATCTTTAGGTTAAGCCGTGCTTGCCTAGGTTGGTCTGTGGATGGGTGACCGCCCATTACATACTGAGTTTCCTCCGTGCCTCGGAAAGCACGTTAAGCCGTTGGTCCCGGCTGTCATTTGTAGATCTTTGACAGTCGTTAGGCAGTCAGTGGCCCAAAAAGTCTGACAACCAGTCTTACAAAGGGGTATCGTATTACCCAGTACAGACTGGGTTGTGGAGGTCAGATAGGCAGTCGCTCTATTTAAAATACTGGTATTCAGCTGCATCCGGTTAGACTGGAAGCCGACCAAAATATAGTTGGGAAAAGGCTAGGCAGATGATGATGATGTACAGTTATAAAAAAATATACATACTTAGTATCTAGACTGTTCAAAAATTAAATATATAGGTTGAGAGTAACATGATTAGGTGTTGTGTTGAATGATTTTGATTATGTTATGATAATCTAATTGGTTCCGTATGGTGTCGGACGTAAAAGAATAGCACCATCCCAATTATCTTCCCGTGGGTGTCGTAAGAGGCTGCTAAGGGACTTACCAGAGAATGGGCAGCAGCGTTCTCTGTGTTTTTAACAACCGTACTGCGATCGCCAACCCGCCTGCCAAGCGTGGCGATTATGGCAAACCCCCCCCTCTTGGGGGAGGCCTATGTCCAGCAGTGGACGTCTTTCGGCTGAAATGACATCGGACCAATTCATCATCATCATTGATGATGAATTGGTCCGATGATCTAACTAGTATTAAGTACGGTTTGTGATTTGCATGCGAAAATTACCTTTACGTTAATCATAACTAAAAATAATAAATGGCCTACCCTTATTTATTATTTTCTGTAGACAGGAAAATAAATTCAAATTTTTCCTTATAAATGTCACCCCGAAACGTTTAATATTTTTTATTTGTCCTCGTTTCAAATAGGTAACAATGTTTTTGGCGTCGACATATTCTTAGAACTTCATAATCTGAAAAAAAAACTGGAACGTGCCAGAGAAGTACTGAAACGAAAATAAATTACAATTTAGCATTTATTTCTATTTTCTGTGAATGAGGTTCACAAAATTCGCAAGAAAATCCAGAATTTTGAGCATCTGTAATGTTTATGCTCCAAAAAACCTACGAAATTTTAGTTTCAATTTAGATTAACAGAAAACACATAACCAATTTATCATGAAAATTGGTAAACATGATCAGCCTCTAATGTTCCCACTGCTGGGACACAGGCCTCCTCTCTATGAGAGGGAGTAGGCTGTAATCTACCATGCGGCCCAAGTGTGGTTTGGTAGATGACATCCATCATCATCTGCTTAGCCTTTTCCCAATTATGTTGGGTTCGGTTTCCAATCTAACTGGATGCAGTTGAAAACCAGTATTTTACATGGAGCGACTGCCTATCTGAGCTCCACAATCCAATTAGTACTGAGTAATACGATACCCCTTTGTAAGACTGGTTGTCAGACTTTCGGCCACAATGTCTTCGAATTTTTCATATCCTAGACATGCTGATTTTCTCACAAAGTTTTCCATTACCATTTGAGAGCTGTGGTGTCAAAATAAATAAAACAAAGCAGGCGCCCGGTTTTGAACCCATTACCCATGATCTACAACTTGTAAGTCATGGCCATTAACACGGCTACAACTTTTAAAATTATGTAAATGTAAATTTAGTACATAGTACATATTTTATTACTTAGTACAAAATACGCAGAATATGCGCTTTGACGTGGAGTTGCAGACACCAGCCCGTTATCCAATACAATACATAGTAATACTAGGCATACTTAGCTAATTAATCCATCATGAAATACCAGGACTACATTGGGACCTAAGTTGTTCACATGACTAGCAAAGCGGTAGGACGACTCTTCCCGTGACCAGAGAGCTGGCCTATTTTGTGGTCAAATAATCATCCAATGGCAATGCTGACAGCCCTCTTGGCATTTTTTGACGAAATTTCATTTCTTTTCTGCTTTTGATACGTGTACGTATTTTTATTATTATTTTAAGTCGGGATTTTATGTACCTATCTCATTTAATACTGACAGACAACAGGTACGTAGGTAAAGGCATTAGTGTTAAGACAACTTTTAATTTAATATTCACTGCTAACAATAAACATACATACCAATCATATCACAAAGTACTAGGAGCACATAGGCCCCTAAGGTATTCAAATGACTAGCAACTATTTGCATACTCCCTTTACCTATACCTCCATGTGTTGGCTCGGTCGGGACAGTTTCCAGCAAATTGCGAACGTAATTATTAGTTGCACATAGTTCGGTTGTATGTGAGTTGTCGGTGCTCCTAGGACAGGGCACAGCCATAGAATAAGTCAATCGTTTAGAAGGGATAACTAGTCAACTTTCCTAGGGGTATCTAGCTAGGGAATTCAACGCTAAGCAATGGTAGACTAGAGTGCTGAGGTCGGTCCGTGGATGTGTTACCATCCCTTTTTTTTGTTTTTTTCGGATGGGATATCATCAAATGACCCGCTCTGGGCGGAGCGGAGTGTCAGACTTGTACTGACTAAAACCCATCCATGTTCCTTCTTTACCCTTTGTGTTCCAGGGCCACGGTAACTCTTTCGAACAGTCCCGCAGCCCCGGCAGGTCATCCCTTACATATCGATTTTGCTCTGTACCTTGTAAAGCACGTTTAGCTGTCTTATGTAGGTCTTTGACAGTCGTTACAGGTAGTCAGGGGCCCGAAAGTCTGACAACCAGTCTTTTCAAGGTGTATAGTATTACCCAGTATTACCTAGGTTGTGGAGATCAAACAGGCAGTCGCTCCATGTAAAATACTGATTATTCAGCTGGATCTGACGTCAACATAGTTGAGAAAAAGGTGAGGCAGATGATGCGTCTTCAAACATTGCGGTATAGGCGTCGAGAAAACTTGAAGATGTTCTCCAAATACAGCCTTGCCCACCTTTTTTTTTTTTTTTTTTTTTTCCGGATGGGAAATCATCAAATGACCCCCCCCACTCTGGGCGGAGCGGAAGGGAGTGTCAGACTTGTACTGACTAAAACCCATCCATGTTCCTTCTTTGCCCTTTGTGTTCCAGGGCCACGGTATCTCTTTCGAACAGTCCCGCAGCCCTGGCAGGCATCGGCCCTTGCGGACCCCTACTTATTTGCTGACATCTCTTTGAGGCGCGCGTGGAACACGAACGCGCCGTCGACACGGCCTGTCGTCATAAGACGGCCGGACGGCGAGCTGGCCCATAACTCGCCGTCCACAGGCCCGCGCCTACGGTGGCCGGGAGCCACCACGTGACCCCCGACGCCCAGGGCGTCTCCCGCGGCGACTGGGACGTGAGGTTCTTTCCCTCTCACGTCCGGCCACCTCCTTCACTAGCATGACTGCTTCGCAGAAGGAGGTGACGGCTTCCCATTCCCTCTCGCTCCGGAGCATGGCTTGAACCAAGGCCGGACGCGAGAGATCGCCGCCGCCAATCGCCGCTACGAGGACACGGCGGTGCTCCGCCCAAGCGGGGCAGACCGCCACGGTGTGCTCCACCGTGTCCTCCGGACGATCCTCGCAGTGGAAACACCCGGGCGTTTCCTCCCGCCCGATTCGGTGCAGGAACCTCCCGAAACAACCGTGTCCGGTGAGGACCTGCGTCAGGCGGTAGGTGAGGGCGCCGTGGCGCCTCTCTAGCCACTCCTCAAAGAGGGGACTTATCGCCACTATGGTGGCGTGCCCTGCACGGGGTTGTGACAGTCGCTCTCTCCATGTCGCCATGAGATCACGCCGGAGGTCTGTCCGCTGAGCAGCAATTTGCCGCGGCAGCGGAGTTTCCTCCCGACGTAGTGCCTCCGCGCGCCATTCGTGCAGGCGTGCGAGGACTATCGCCTCCAGATCCCATGGCGGCAATCCGGCAAGGAGGCTAGCCGCTTCGCCGGAGATCGTGCGGTACCCCCGGATTAGCCTTATGGCTATTACTTTTTGGGGCGCGTTCAGGTAGTGGGCGGCTTGCCGCCTCAAAGAACGCGCCCACACCGGGGCCCCGTAAAGGGCCATGGACCGCACGACCCCCGCGTATAGCCTCCGGCAGGAGGCGTTTGGACCCCTCAGGTTGGGCAAGAGCCGCTTGAAGGCAGCCCCTGTCCGTTCCAGTTTGGGAGCCAAACGTCTGAAGTGCTCCACGAAGTTCCACCGGCTGTCGAGAACGAGTCCTAGGTACTTCAACGTCGACCCGACGCCGATGGAAACCCCTCCTGCCGTCAGTAGGGATCCCGACGGTGGCGCATTCCGAAGCCCATGAAAACACATGGCCTCGGACTTGTGCAGTGCCACCTCGAGACCCAATTGCCGGATCCTCTCCACGACTATCGCAACCCCGCGTGTCATGTTTTCGGCCGCCGCCTCGTGCGACCTCCCTTGTGCCAGTACCAGCGTGTCGTCAGCGTAGCAAACTACGCTGACGCCGGTAGGGAGGTCGGCGCGCAGCACCCAGTCGTAACCGATGTTCCACAGGGCCGGTCCCAGAACCGATCCCTGTGGAACACCGCACGACATCTCTCGCCGGTTCCATTCTCCGCTTCGACCAGGGTAGATGACGGCTCTATCCGTCAGGTAGTCCCCGACCACACGACGAAGGTAGGTCGGCACCCGGTGATACCGGAGTGCCTCCCTAATGCAGCTCCAGGGCATGGAGTTGAAGGCGTTGGCGATGTCAAGAGACACCGCCAAGACGACCCCGCCCCGGGACACCGCGTCCCCCGTCGTGAGGGCTCTCACGCGCATGATGGCGTCCACCGTCGAGCGCCCCTTGCGGAAACCAAACTGGTGTTCCGCAAGATCCGGCCCCATCCCCGCAAGGTGCCAGGCGAGGCGGTTGGCAATGACTCTTTCAAAGAGCTTGCCCACCTCGTCGAGCAGCACGATGGGCCGGTATGCGGACGGAGAGTCCGCAGGGCGCTCTGGTTTCCGGATGAGGACCAGCTTCCCCGTCTTCCAACGAAGCGGAAACTGGCCTCTCTCCAAGCATGCGCTTAGGAGCCCTTCCAGTCGGGGCCCGAGAGCCTCAGAGGCCAGGACCCAGGCTTTGCCAGGCAAGCCATCGGGTCCCGGGGCGGTGTTTCTGGTTTTCAGCCTGCGTATCGCCACTCTCAGGTCTACCCCAGTCACCTCCGGAACGTCGTCATCGTCATCGGTGTGGTCCGCTTCCGGCACCGCACGCGGCGGCGGAGCCATAGGCGGGGGAGGATGCTCCCCTCGCGAAGGGAACAAAGCGCTCACCACGTCCTCCACGAGCTCAGGCCGGAGACTCTGCGTCAACGGGGGGGCCCGGGTGCGGAGTTTGTCCCGCACCATCTTGTAAGGGCGCCCCCACGGATCTCCGTTCAGAGACTCCAGCATCTCCTCGCGGGCCAAGTTCTTGGCCCGCCGGACAGCCTCTTGGAGGGCGGTCTTCGCCGCTCTGTACCCCTCGTACAGCTCCGCCTCAATGGCTGCCGCATCCGGAGGGCGGATGCGGAGCCTGCGATGCCTGGCGTACAGGCGCCGCGTGGCAACGCACGCCTTGCGCAGAGACGTCAGCTCTCGCGACCACCAGTACACCTGACGCCGGGCGCTTCCTGGCCGAACTCGGGGCATTGCCACGTCGCAAATGTCGGACATGGCCTCCTGGAACCAACCCGCCTCGTTGTTGATGTCGGCAGGCCGACTGGTGATGCCAGCCCAGGCCTGCACGATCGAGGCTTCCAGGAGGAGCTCCCGGTCCAGCTGCTTCAGCGCCCATCGCGGACCACTCGGGGCCTGTAGGACCGGCACGCTTGAGGACTGGGTGGAGACGTCGAACCGGATGTACCGGTGGTCGGAATAGGTCTCCACCCCCTCCATGACGCGCCAGTCAACGACACGCGGCGACAGAGCGGGGCTGGCGAACGAGATGTCCACCACCGACTCGCCCCGCATCCGCACGCACGTGGGGACAGAACCCCGATTTAGGACGACCAGGCCTGTCTCCAGAGCCCAGTCCTCCACCATTCTACCCCGCACGTCCGTGTAACGAGAACCCCAAGCCAAGTTCTTGGCATTGAAGTCCCCGAGCACAAGCACGGGGAGGGAATGGCTTCCGATGACGACACTCAACTCCGTGAGGGAGTTGTGGAACTCGGCGAGAGTTCGGCTCGGGGAGAAGTAGACTCCCACTACAACGATCTCCCCGAACCGTGCTGCTACGCACCCCTGACCCTTCCTGACACTCTCAAGGGTTGGGGTACCGGCGGCGACCGACGCAATTATGGTCACTGAGCCGCTAAGGTCCTCCACCCAGTCATCCCTGGGCGGGACAAAGTACGGTTCAGCGACCACGGCGATGTTAATCGACCACTGCGCCACGCTCTGGAGCAACAGATCCTGAGCGCAGGCGCAGTGGTTGATGTTCGCCTGGAGAAGGCGTAATGGGGCCGTTACTGGCACTCCATTTCAGCCCCCTCCCGGGCCCCCTGCGAGGGCCCCGCTGCGGAAGTTGCAGCAGTAGCGGCAGCGGCGGCGTCAGTGGCGGCAGCTGCGGTGGTGGCGACGGTGGGGGTTTTGGCGGTGGTGGCGGAGGGCCTTCCCTTGCCCCTGGCCTTGGCGGGAGTACCGCAGGACTTGCTCCCTGCCCGGTGATCGGCCGGCTTGCCAGCTGCCGCAAATGCGGCGCAGCGCGGCGCGGCGGAGCAAGCCGCGGCCATGTGACCAGGCTGGCCGCAGCGGAAGCACAGGCCGCTGCGGTCCACCTCCGAAGTGCACCGGACCGACACGTGGTGCCCCACATGGCAGCGGAAGCACCTCAGAGGTCTGGGTTCCAGCAGCTACACCTGCGCCGAAACCCAGCCCACCAAGAGCCTTCGGCCCTCCACAATGACTTTCGCCGCCGTCACAGGGCAGCTTACCGTTATGGTTCGCATGCCCGACAGGTCCGGACGTAAGGTGCCTGCCTTGACTTGCTCGGCAGGGCACCCACCGGTCCTGGTGACGGCGGCCACCACCTCCTTCTCGGTCACCGAGTCGTCCAGACCCAGTATGCGCAGGTCTGCGCATTTGACGGGCCTGGACACTCTGGCCTCGTCCGCATTTAGGGACGCTCTAAGCTTTTCAGCCAGAGCGTCAGCGGACGAGCCACGGGTTTCGCCAGGGATCTCCAGCACTCGAGCCCCTGTTGCGGTGACTCTAAGCCGGAGGCCCCCGGTGATCCCGAGCTCTCCGAGATCCACCGTCGCTTTCGCCTTAGCGAGCACGTCGCGGTAGGTCACGCCCCTCTTTTCCGCGTCCGGCTGTAGTGTAATCACTACAGCTGCGGTCTTCGGGGCGCTGAGCCTAACCGCGACGCCCCGCTCCTTTTGCCGGCGTTTCTGCTCCTGCCTCCTGGCCTTTTTGGCCGCCCTTCGCTCCCTTGCGTTTTCTCCAGCCACCTGCCACCCGGTCTCGGCCACGGAAGGCTTAGGGGGCGGGGGGGGCGGCGATAGCGGCTGTCTCGCGGCTGGCGCTGGCTTATTCGCCACCTTGCCCTTCTTTTGGGCCGCCGCCTTGCCCTGTTTCAGGGCCGCCGCCTTCTTAACCGGAGCCGGTTTCGTCGGGGCCGACATAACCCTGCCGGGGGGCTGGCTGGACGGCCCCGGTGCGGAGGCCGCAGTAGACGCATATGAGGCCGCCCTCAGGCCCGGGGGCGCCTTGTTTGCCGCCAGGGGGGGGCGTAAGACAATGCCCTCCAGGACGGAGAACCGCGCCTGGAAGGCAGCCAGCTCCTGCCGAACCAGATTCAGGACCTGGTTCTCCACCGGCACGTGCTGGCTTGGACGCTTCTGGCCCCCATTTTGGGGCGCCTCGCGAGAGCCGGACTCGCGCAGGCTGGCCAGGTCTGCTCGGAGCTTCCTATTCTCCTCTTTGAGAAGCTCCGTGGCGGCTGTCAGTCGAGCGACCTCTGCCCTCAGTTTGGCCACGCCGTCTGGCGGCGGCCCCGCAAATCTAGCCTCCGCTGCCGCCATAATGGAGGCGACCGCAGCAGGTATAGCCCTTTGCCTGGTGGAGGGCTTTTGTTTGAAGGAGACAGCCCTCAGCACTGCCTCCACCTCCTTCGCGAGCCCGGCCTTACGCTCCGCATCAGAGCCGCCATCTGCGCCCGCCTCGTCGCCAGAATAGCCCGAACGGGCCACCTCGTGACCGGCGGCCACCCCCGGGTGGCGCCCCTCCTCGGCAAGCCGCGCCGACCTCTCGGTGGCAGAGAGGCCTCTCCCCTTGCCGCGGATCCCGCCGCGCTTGCTGGTGGGGATCTTGCGAGCCGAAGCCAGTTCCCCATCTGACGACGACTCTCGGTCGCCTACCGGCCTGGACCGCTTGCGTAGGAACTCCCTGTTCCCCGCAGCAGCCCCGGGCCTCCCGCGCTGGGAGCACACTGAACCAGCGCTCACCTTGCTGGATGCGGCGCCGGACTCCGACCCCGCATCCCTCTCCTCCCTTCCTTCGCCGTTATCGGCCGTTTTTTGGGTTTTGTAATCTTCCATACTGTTCCCACGAGTATGGGGGAAATAAATAGTCCATCTGGGCAGTGCCCCCTGTACCCAGATAAGCCATAGCCAGGCCCGGCAGTGGTTCGCACTAGAGACTGATTTTCCAAAGGAACCCGTCAGCCATACATCTCCTCGCGGTGCGCCGCCGCTTGAGATTCGGGGTAACTTTTTATAGAGGTTTTCTACCTCGTGGTCCGGGCGGTTAAGCCAAGACCCTCGGTCCCAATCGAAGCCGCGAGACGTGTTCCACGACACTTCGACGGTGGGATTACGATATCGACGGAGACAGTGAAGGACGCACGTCCTTCACTGTCTGCTCGGAGGCAGGGTAAGTGCACACCGAGCCCGCCCTTGTTCCTCCGCTGTGCCCTCTGCTTTTCAGAGGGTCACGCGGAGCAACGCCCCCTTGGTCCATGAGGGACCCCCCCATGTCAGAATATTAGCCATGGGCAGTAACATTTCCCGAGGAATAAGAATCTCTTCCCATTCCTCGGGGAAGGATACTGCCCACGCCCAGGGTGCACCGGCCCAGCAGCTGCTATTCCCTCCAGACGTATCGAGAGGGACCGGCAGCCATCAGGCACACGAGGAGGAATTCTGACAACGCACCCCAGCCTTGCCCACCTCCACCATACGTTTGTTCGCCTCTGTACATTTGCAACCTATGACACAACTAGGCAAGTAAACAGGGGTATATAATTATCAGCTGAGTTTGAAACTAACTATGAGTAAGTTCATTGTTTGTGCAAAGGTTATTGGCTGTTTGTTTGGTTTGTCTTTAGTTATTGGGGCTTCTGTTGAAGTTGCACGGGGTGTTTACGTATATACATAATATAACATCACGCTTGTAATCCCCGAAAGGTTAGGCAGAGATGTACGTTCACAATTATAAGAGCCACATTTCGCCAGTTACGTTTAAGTTCCATGTAATAGGGGGCCAGCCTATTGCCATCAACTCCGTGGCTGCTACTGAGAAATTCCTGATGGAAAAACCCAATAACACTTTGCCCGACCCGAGAATTCAACCCAGGACCTCACGCTCAGCAGTGGCGCTTGCGACCACTCTGGCAAAACGAGGCATTGACTTAAGTATTGTGAAAGCAATATTAATAAAATACATATTAATTAAAGAAAATTCTGCACAATTGATTATTGCATAAAAAAACACTCTTCACCACTCTTTTGCTTTTAGTTTTCTTGTTTGGTTTTCGGTAACTTATAGATCAATTCAATACATTTTTGACATTTCATTCATAGTTATCGCTGAAAGCCTACTTACGTTTGTTTATCCCCTCCGTTACTCTAACGACGACGAGACGTTTTGATTTCTTATTAAAATGACTCAATAGTCGGTAAACTCACGAGCACCAATACGTATACATTTTCCTAAATTTAAAATTTTGAAAGTCGCTAAGTGTTTACATATTGGTGCTCGTGACTGTACACCATATTAACTATCAATAAATTCTTTATTGATCTTCATAAACCAAGTAAATCAACTCGAGAATTATGAATGTTCTAACAAAATCCAAGATGGCGGTGTAATGTGACGTTAAATAGAAAATATAAGAAGTAATAGCCAAGAAAATAATACTTCGTGTAATGAGAAAATTCCATTAGCTCCCACGGAGTGCAGTGGTTAAGGAATTGTGAAGGTCAATGCTTGACCTTTATTTCATGTTCCTTGTAAATGGTTTCAATATGATGGTTTGTTACAAAATGGGTAGTTTTTATCAACATATAGCTAATGTTAGTACCTAAGAGTACGTGTTTTAGAACGAAAGAGTAAGCCATGTTCCACTTTGAAGATCGGAAGACTGAATTTGTACCAAGACCTCGCAATACGTATTAATACTTATTTTCTCCTGTAGTTATAGCACGGACGAGCGGTGTAAACAAAACGTGAATTCATCATTCATCATCATCATTTCAGCCGAAAGACGTCTACTGTTGGACATAGGCCTCCCCCAAGTGTCGCCACATTGATCGGTGCCGTGCGACTCGCATCCAGCGGATCCCTGCAACCTTCACCAGGTCATCGGTCCACCTAGTGGGAGGCCTGCCAACGCAACGTGTTCAGTTTCGTGGTCGCAACTGCAGAACTTTTCGGCCCCATCGGCCATCCGTTCTGCGAGCAATGTGCCCTGCCCACTGCCACTTAAAGTTGGCTATTCTTCTCTTGAGGATGTCCTCAAACAAAACGTGAATTCAGTCGATTTAAAATCTTTACCCATGTCTACGGGTCATAATAACTGAGCTTGCTACAGGATACTAAACTTGTATCTTCGATTCAAAATTAAGTCACGTTTATGTCAAAATTTCGCGCCAAGACTTCCGATGGTAATGGTCTTTGAAAACCCGACTGAGACGCATATACCCAGAAACATAGTCCCCCCAAACTTAAGTACAAATGCTGTATCCATGATAATATTGTAATACCAAATGATTTGAAAAGAGTAACCATGGAGTTTCTTGACGGTTCTTCTCCGTAGGAAACAACCAACCCGAACCGTGCACCTTTTTGTCGACGTTTATAAGTGCCCATTTAGGCCTATGTGAAGCGGGACGTGAGAGGGAAAGAACCTCACGTCCCAGCCGCCGCGGGAGACGCCCTGGGCGTCGGGGGTCACGTGGTGGCTCCCGGCTACCGTAGGCGCGGGCCTGTGGATGGCGAGTTATGGGCTAGCTCGCCGTCCGGCCGACAGGCCGTATGACGACAGGCCGTGTCGACGGCGCGTTCGTGTTCCACGCGCGCCTCAAAGAGATGTCAGCAACCGAGTAGAGGTCCGCATGGACCGATGCCTGCCAGAGCTGCGGGACTGTTCGAAAGAGATACCGTGGCCCTGGAACACAAAGGGCAAAGAAGGAACATGGATGGGTTTTAGTCAGTACAAGTCTGACACTCCCTTCCGCTCCGCCCAGAGTGGGGGTGTCATTTGATGATTTCCCATCCGAAAAAAAAAGAAAAAAAAAAGGCCTATATAAAAAAATAAAATATTTTGATTTTGATTGATTTTTGATATGACAGAGGAACACAAGACAATGAAAATGTTGATATCAAGAGCAGCTGAGGACGTTGAGGAACCTTGGAGACCCAGGACAATTGTTTGCACCGACAGCAGCAGCGGGTGACCTCGGACAGCCAAGGCCACAAGAAAAACAATTAATTCAATCCACAAATAAAACATAACACCACTTCTCACCCTTTCTTGTGTGCCTTCAGCCACACTGCTAATACCATCTCTTTGTACGCGTTAAAATTAATTGTCTCTGGGCATCTGTCCTACAGTCGGCGGTTAGCGAGAAGCAAAATAACACCAAGTTGTTTGTATGACAGAGTTTGTGTTACAAAGTTATTTTTTTTTTATTGGCCTGGTATGTCCCACTGCTGGGCAAAGGCCTCCCCCATATCTTTCTAGGTACTCTTCTCCTGCGGAATCTCGAACTAGCCCTCGTGATGCGCGTCCAAATCATCTCGCCACCGTTAAAGAAGTTAAATACATGTTTCTAATGTAAGAACGTTAAACACCTCTACGACCGCCGTACTATTTAATCCATCCATCAGTACAACTTTTTTAAATATTTTACACGCAAACCCTGTGTAGGGAATTACAGCTGTTTGTTTGCTGTTTGCATCAATACAATGTTTTGAGTGCGTTACTTTGAGTCGTACGTAAAACGTGATTTTTCATCCCAAAAAAAAAAGTCGTTTCCCAGCAATAATTTTTGCGTAAAGCTTTTTAGTTTGATGTACAGAATGCTTGGTTGACGCCTTCGTGAAGGGATCTTTTGCAGCCTGTATGTGGCGAAGGTTCCATAGAACTTGATTCCTACCGGCTTACCTTTGAAAAATGCCACTATCAGTATTCTATAGACAAATAATATAATCTCATTAAAGATATGTAGTCCGGATTACCTCTTACAAAAATTAACCCTTCGCTACTGGTATGTAGTGTCATCTTTTTTACTGATACGTGATCTATGCTAACTTTTGCAAGAAAATATTCGATGGCAAGTACTTTATTGTATGGTATATATATGGGGTGGGTGGTAGTTGGACTGATGCCCTAGAAATGTAAGCGATCCTCAGTACCCTTTGTGTTAATCATTAATTATGAAGCAAGGGCTGACGGAGGTAGTTTTCTTTCAGTGGCTGGTGAATTTTAACGCGTTTCTGGTCCTTTGCTACGCAGTGTCGCAGAATTTTGGGTAGACGTTTCAAATCGTTATACCTTTCAAGACGTTCGAAAACGTCAGTCTAGCGCCAAAACACCCGTGTTTAGAGTGTAAATGGGTTATTTTTCTTTTGGCACATGAATCGCACTGGCAGGGTGTTGGTAAAAATTCTGAAAATATTTCTTAAAATTAATATGAATGAAAAATAAATTCCGAATCGAACTCGTACATGAAGGGTTCCGTACCATTGTAGTAGGGTATAAAAAAAATAAAAATTAAAGGGGGCTCTCCTTTAATTTTTATTTTTTTTATTATTTTTTGATATAGCGGCAACAGAAATACTCAAATACTGTTAACATTTTAACTGTCTACCTATTACAGATCATGAGATACAGCCCGCTGACAGACAGACGGACGGACAGCCGAGGCTTAGTGATAGGGTCCCGTTGGTTACCCTTCGGGTACGGAACCCTAAAAACAAGATAGCAGAATTGACCCCGACT
Source organism: Noctua janthina (assembly GCA_963576755.1). NCBI lineage: Eukaryota > Metazoa > Arthropoda > Insecta > Lepidoptera > Noctuidae > Noctua > Noctua janthina. Next base: position 7,959,872 of record OY755068.1, on the reverse strand, counting down.
TTGGACAAACGCCAAAATATGTCTGTAACTGACCTTGACAAAAGACTATCTGTCACAGTTCCAAGTTCAAAGCTCAATCATTTTCCCGTTACATTTCACCTTCCATTCATGTCAATTTCATTTACCTTTAATGACAAGAGTTATTAGCCGACACGACACTGCCCGAATTAACCCGAAGCCGGTATTTTGATTAATTATAGACCTTCTGACATAATTAATTACTCTGTTCTTTCGCTTTTATGGATTACGCAATAAAAGTCATGTTTCTTTGTGAAATGTAGGTTCGTTTAAAGGCGGAGGTAATTTTGTCATGCTGACTTGTTTTGGAGTTTAAAATTACTGTGTGTTACCTAATCAGGATTTATAATCTTTCTTTTTCTTCTTTCTTTATCGTGTTAGTGCCTAACCTGGAGTCAGAGTTTTTATGCAGCCTATGGGCCTCTGATTTGGCTTTACATGCCGTCGAGAAATAACTCTCAGGCATGCTGGTTTCCTCACGATGTTTTCCTTCATCGAAGAAAGTGATAATTTATTTATTTATTACCAACTTGCAACGCTGCTCTCAAAACGGTGAAGGAAAACAGCGTGAGAAAACCGGCATGACCTAGAACCAAAAATTCGAAGACATGTGACATCTACCAACCCGCACTGGGCCCGCGTGGTGGATTATAGCCCATTCCCTCTCATAGAGAGGAAGCCTGCGTCCCAGTAGTGGGAACATTAATAGGCTGATTATGCTATGCTATTATAACCAACTTATACTTTCAGTTTACACCACACATACAAGTTATTGGTTGAATAATTATAATTATACAATACGCACATGAATCCGATAAATCAGAGGTGCGTGTGTTGGGGTTGCACTTGAGACGTGACTTCACCACTAGGCTATCACTGCTTACACTAAAACCAGACGAGCGAGCAATAGCCAACAGTGGCAAAGGTTCCATATAACCCGATTCCTACCGGATCTCTTTGAAAAATGGCACAGTCAGTATTCTATAGCCAATAATATTCTATGCAGTAAAGATATGTAGTACGATATAAGATTTTAAACTTTCATGGTCACTAAAATTATTATAACTAGAAGACGGGATATTTACCATGTTTATTGTTTTCTTTGAGTTCCCGATATTTCGGCGCTGTTGCAAGCACCATGATCACGGATAAACTGAAGTTATTGCGGGTGGGTGTTTATGAGCAGACAAATCGGTCTACCCTCTTTCTTGTTCGTTTTTTGCACTCAGTACCGCTACCACTGTCACTCACAACTCCATTCTGTTCCGACACACGAAACTCACTGTGTCTGCTCGCGAACTTTATCGGGAACTCAAAGGAAACAATAAACATGGTAAATATCCCGTCTTCTAGTTATATGTAGTACGGCTTACGTTTTACAAAAATTGACACTTCGCTACTGATAGACAGTTTGAAAACAGATTGCCTACTATTTTATTTTATACTATTCGGGAAACTTACAGCTAATATAAACAATGTTCTTCAAAAATACAAATTTGAAGTCTGTTTACAAGTTTTCACAGATAAACACTTGAAACAATCCAAACAAAAAAGACAACAAAAAAAAGTAACGTACAAAATACTATAACATAAATTAGAAAACAAAGTAACGCAATCGACTAATACAAACTAAAAACTAAACTAAATTCAGACGCAAACAATTACTTTTCCGTAAAAAATTCCGTCCCGTCTTTTAAACCACATCACAAGTATATTTTAATGTGTTTGCTCTAAGCACACAAAACTGAAATACAATTTACGACACGCCACAGAAATAGAAGTACATTAATTTAATTATTAAACTTAAACTGTAAAACACGTTATTTACAGTTCAAAATACTAAAAGGGTTTACGTGGTATTCTCAGAAGTTTAAAATGATCATGTTAAAATGCATGAATTAGTTCGAAAATTGTGGTTGTTCGTAGATAATTAAATGTTATTCATGAAGAATTGAATCCTAACTAATAATATACATGCGAAAGTAAGTTTGTTTGTTACTTTTAAAACCACTAAACCGATCATCCCGAAATTTTGCATATACGTTGTCAGGGACATAGGGACCTTTCATCCCGAAAAAAAGTACCTACTATTCCCGAGGAAAACAACAATAACGTTCTTATGATTATAGATGGCGCCACGTGTTTTTCGCATCATGATTGAGTTATAATTATTATAGAAAGTTTACTAGTGTGTGAGTTTAATTGTCAAATTCTAAATTAGCGTGAGCGAAGCCGCGGGTAAAAGCTAGTGATAGAATAATGTTTCGATAAAACCCTGCGTAAATGTGCATGTCATTATCAGCCTACAACAGTCCACTGCTGGACATAGGCCTCTCCAATTTCACTCCACTGAACTTGATTTTCGGTGATGAAAAATACATGTTATAAAATTTTACGGCTATTAGTAAGTACCTGCGATTCAAAGTTGTTTTACCTTTGTGCAGTGATATTAATTAGCTCATGACATTGAAAGACTACAATTGAATCGCAATTATTAATTTATTGAAATGTCATAGACACAGCGAGGCCATTATTACCACAGTCATGACTTGTGCCGACAGCTAACAGTTGGTTATTGCAAGTAGGTTATTTATTTATTTATGACTGCCTCGGTGGGCTAGTGGTCGCAAGTGCGATTGCTGAGCATGAGGTCCTGGGTTCCATTCCCAGGTCGGGCAAAGTATTATTGGGTTTTTCCTTCAGGGATTTCTCAGTAGCAGGTACGGAGTCCGGATTTATGCCCGGTTGATGCCAATAGGCTCGCCCCCTTTTCATGGGGCTTAAACATATGTGGGTTTACTAATGAGTGCACCTCTGCCTAACCCTTCGGGGATCACAGGCGTACCGTGTACCATGTTATATTTATAACATTCAGTAGATCATACGCCATTAATAGTAAATTAAATTAAGTAATCGTTTTACTCAGTCTTTGCAAAGAGCCAAAGTATAGCCGGCTAGAACTAGGTATAACCTTATTTCCGCTTTTAGCCGTAACTTATCCAATATCACATTAAATAGAGCAGTATTAGCCCTTCATAAAACTTGACGTCCAACAATTGCATGTCGAGTTGACGTACGTTCGTCGAAACTACGCAGTTTATACGTATTTCAATCCGTATCTCGACGGACAAGGGCGCTCATCCTTGAAATTTTGTAGTGTCAAGGAAGCATGCACCGGCAACCCGTTTCCAATAGCTTCGGGCACTATCGGCGATGTTCGGGACAAGTCGGCTTTTCGGAGAATTCGGTATTTGAATGCGGCGTAGTACGGTGGTAGTACTCCGATTGCATTTCGTGGAAATATTATTGTAAAATGGCGTTTGTTATTTAGAATTCCTTTTGATTCAGTATTTTTTTTTTGTTTAAATAAAAGATAGAAGATAATTGCGGTTACAGCTTGCTACTTGCTAATTACTATTTGGCATTTCGGTTGATTAAACTTGTGCAGTATTTTTAGAGTTTAATATTTCATACATTAAGCTTCGAAGGCTTATGGAGAGGTTTACTTCACCCACATTTCACCAGTTATGTTTAAGTCCCAAATAATAGGGGGCAAACATATTGCCATCAACCAGGCACAAATCCGAAACCGAGAGTGCTACTGAGGATTTCCTGATGGAAAAACCCAATAACACTTTGCCGGACCTGGGAATCAAACCTAGAACCTCATGCTCAGCAGTCGAGCTAACGTCCACTAGGCACGTCAACGAAGCAGTCAGTTGATAGTTATTTATTGCTGTTGTTGTTTTTTTTGTCTGTGCGATTATGGATGAAGTTATCATGACGAACAACTATCGGAAATATATTATCAAGGACGGTACGGTTGACATCTGTCGGGCATGCCAACGTCCCGGTGAATCCATCCGACATGTTGTTTCTGTTTGTTCTCGTCTTGCTAACGGTGAGTACTTGCACAGACACAATCTAGTAGCTAGGATTAGTCACCAGCAACTTGCCTTGCAATACAACCTTGTGAGTTCTGAAGTACCATACTACAAGTATGTGCCCGACCCAGTTCTCGAGAATGGACATGCCACATTGTATTGGGATCGATCTATCATCACAGACAGGACTATTTTGTCAAATAAACCTGATATTGTGGTGATAGATCGCCGAGAGCGCCGTGCAATGATTGTTGATATCACTGTCCCTCATGACGAGAATCTCGTGAAAGCTGAGAATGATAAAAAAATCAAGTATCTTGATTTAGCACACGAGGTTGTCGACATGTGGGACGTGGATTCTGCAATCATTGTACCGATAGTCGTTACGGTTAATGGACTAATAGAGTCTGTCAAGCGAGTCTAGTCCCATGAAAAAGGCGGCAAATTCAAAAATCTTTCAGGTGTCAACACTGATATAGCACGCTGAAAACTTGTTGATACTTGAATTTTGATAAAAAAATTACTTGGGATAAATTAAAAAAAAAGCATTTCAATGTACGTATTTATTCATCAGAACTAAAATCAGAATCAAGAAATTCAATGCCTTCAAATGAGAAATCACTGTCAGTAGAATCATTACGCACAGAAATGATGAAGGGTTCCAACCCGGTTTCGGATATCCTGTCTCTTACTTTATACTTATTTTCGACACTAATAGTGTGATCTGTGCATTTTTTCCAATCATTGGCTGTGACACTATTAAAGCATTCTTTTATAAGGTTCTCCATTTCTTTACCTGGAATCCCTAAGTTTTTGCTGGCTATTTTTCTTTTAGCCAAACTCCATATGAGTTCAATTGCGTTCAGGTCACAATGATATGGCGGAAGTTTCAAAACCTCATGGCCATGTTGTTTCAAAAATTCTTCAGCTTCATACATTGGAGTTGTTTTATGTTCATTCAAAAGGCACATAAGCTCAGCCTTTGTAAAGAATTCTTCATAATGAATTCCATTTTCAGTTAGCCATTTCTGAATGTCAGCCTTTAAATCATTCATAGATGGTGGCTTATTTATTAATTAAAAAAAAGTAAAATTCATTAATTTTATTGCGTATGGCTGATAAGTCAAAATTATCCAGATTGGCTACAGTTGGCTGTCGTGGACGTTTTTTCCCCGGTGTGTTCCACTCGCCTTGGTTAATAGCACCTTCTTTTTTAATTCTTCGCAGTGTTTTCACACTTAAATCTGAAAGTTCAATATGTCAGTTCAGTATCAAACGCACAAATTTTATGATAATATTTGTAGAAAATGCAAACAATGTAAACAAATAAATCTGTACTAACCTGTCATAGCAGCAATTTTTGTCAAATAGTCTGTTTCAGATTTCATTTTTTTATTCTCATCTATGGCTATGACTTTCTTAACTAAATTATCAATTGTGCTTTTTATTAATTCATCATCCAAGGTGGCTGAAAAAAGATGACAACAATCTCTTATAATACTTTTCACTTATAGGTGCCCCATTGAGATTCAATGTCATGTATACGACGTCTGAATCTAAACCAAAACCGAAATCGTGATCACATCATAGTAAAATAAACAAAATTAGACAATTGTGCTAAAAGTATCAACATTTTGTAGCCAACCTACCTGTTGTTGAAACAATTTCATCCAAAAGTCGTCGTTTTTCTGTTAACACGTCATCAGATTCAATCTTTACATGATTATATTTATTAATCATTGTAAACAGCAGGCTCCTGACACTACTTTTAATAGGTTTTGGCATTATAACATTAAAAAATTCAACAAAAACCGGAATGCTTCGAGGTTAGAACAGAAATTGTGACAATCTGTTTGACAGATAATAGTATTGCCATTATAAGAAATCAGTAAAATGGTTGTGGACTCGACTCGCTTGACAGACTCTAGCAGAGAGCTTCGACCAACACCTTAGAAAGCTCTCATTGCGCGGCTGGGTCAAGGGCTTGATTCAGAAAGCAGTACTCCTGGACACGGCACGCATAGTGAGGCGGTTCCTCTCTCTGGAGCCCTGACCACCGGCAACCTGGACCTTGTTCCTGATGCCGCTGGGCCATCTATTTTTTTATATTTTTAAATGTTTTGTTTACTTTTCTTTGTAAAAATATTTAAAAATGTATTAGATAAGAGAAAGAATGAATAAAGGAAATATGAATAATAATATATAAATACACCTCTACCTAACCTTTTGAAAACAAACAAGCGTGATGGTAAGTTACGTATCTATCAGAATAACAATCGTAATATCGGTACGGTAAACTTTCCATTAGCTCATCCGCTCTCCTGTTTGCCAATTCATCTCGTAAAGAATAAACTAGAACTTGGATACATATTTGAAATAGAATTTCAATTTCCTGAATGAAATGTTCATTGTGTTTCAACATCAACAGTCAATACCCATATTTGCAAAACAAATAGCGTTTATACTAATCTCAAACCCAGTAAAAGCCAGCAGGATAATTGTGCGCACGACTTCTGAGCATGAGGTCCTGGGTTCGATTCCCAGGTCGGGCAAAGTGTTATTGGGTTTTTCCATTAGGAATTTCTCAGTAGCAGCCACGGAGTCTGGATTTGCGCCCGGTTGATAGCAATAGGCTCAGACTGTATTACATGGGACTTAAACATAACTGGTGAAATGTGGGTGTACTACACCTCTGCCTAACCCTTCAGGAATTACAGGCGTGATGTTATGTTATGAATAGGATTTTATAACAGAATTATTATGATTCTGCAAATGGATCGAGTCACTTGTCATATATTAATATATACAGGGTGTAAATAGACTCTTCACTTTTTTGACGATCTTTTTTGGGTTGAAAATCACGTTTTACGGTAGAACTCGATGGAACGCACTCAAAGCACTGTGCTGATGGATGGATTTAATAGTACGGGTGTCATGGAGGTGTTTAAAGTAAAAATCTTACATTAAAAAACATGTATTAAAAAAAAAAATACTTGTGAAAAAGTTGGAACTTTGACCTCCAATGTCTCCGTAACTAGAATGTTCCCAAGTATGGTCTAGAACAAAAAAAATAACACAAAGACGGGGAGAACAAGTGACTTTCAGCTTCGTTAAGGGTCTATTTACACCCTTTATACTTAGCTAATCGGGTTTTGTAGTCCGGGAGTCTGAATTTTTATCGGAGTTTTTTTTTACTTGTTATCTAAAATGGTAAACGTAAGTAGAATCTAATCTCGATGCCTTATAATAGCCTCACGGATATGACAGAGTTTTTTTAACATATTGCATAGGCACTAATATACCTACAGCGTGGAAGGGACACTGACGCGAAAACGGTTACCATGTATTCAGTACATCTTTTTGACCCCCCCCCCCCCACATTAATATAAAAAAAACCGCTGTTCCATACATTTTGACCTTGTAGGTATTGCACTTTTGTAGGAAACAGCTGTTTTTTTTTTAATAACCGATGGACAATTATTATATTGTATTAAAATAGTAGACTGGACATCTAACTGTTTTAATACAGTTCTAGAAAATATTACAAAAACGGTATATTATTTTTAAAATTTCCACAAATTAATTAGAAATAGTTTGTTGACGTCAACTCTCCCGAAGACGTAACAAATACATTGCGAGGAAACCCACTCGTTCGTGGTAAACGCTCACTTACACGTGTTGTCTATAGAAATAGTGAACAGTAACGCCTACTCTAAGATTAATATTGAGGATTGAGGCTAAGATTGGTAGGTTACATTTAATGGTAAAGCATGTTTGTATTTTTAGGGTTCCGTAGCCGATTGGCAAAATACGGAACCCTTATAGATTCGTCCTGTCTATTCGTATGTCACAGCCCTTTTTATTCCGAAACTATTATTACTACACAGTTTAAGCTTGGTAGGTAGATGAATACATCTTTTCACAGAATACTGTGAACCGCTTCATGATTTTTATACAAAAAAAAATAAAAAATAAAGATTAAGGGCTCCCCATACATGGAACAAATAAAAAAAAAAACATCAAACCTATTATACGTGCGGGTGTCTTTAAAAATTAAATTGAGGTTCCTAAAATCATTTTTTCTCAAAGTCAATCGTTTTAAAGATAGACGCTTCCAAAGTGCTAAAAATTGTATCCCTCCCTCTAATTTCTAAAGTAAGAGGAAAAACTTTCAACTAAAATTGGTTTGAATAGGATGTTTACTTTTTGACTTATGGGACTTTTTCAGCAAACTACAGCAGTAACTTTGTTTTTCATTAACATACTATATAAAACAAATTAAGTTTTGCTGTTGAATGTAACACATGAGCCTTCAAAATATTTATACTGTATTGTTTGGATCTACGGAACCCTGTGTGCATGTGAGTCCGACTCGCACTTGGCCGGGTTTTAGAATTAGGTAAATCTTTTCTTTCTTTTCTGTTTACTTATGTCATGTGCCAAATAAACATAATTATTTTTTCTTTTTCTTTCTTTATTTTCCATAACGTTATTGTTGTTTACAACAAGATTTTTTTACCTATATTAACACAATATTATGATTCGAGTTTTACTTCGGCTTGGATTTTTACTTTACGAGGGTAAATTATTACATTGGTAATTATTAATTATATTACTTAAGCATTTAAAATACATAGAAAGCACGTTATGCCGTTGGCCCCGGCTGTAATTTGTAGATCTTTGAAAGTCGTTACAGGTAGTCTGTAGCCCGAAAGCCTGACGGCTAGTCTTACCCAGGGGTATCGTATTACCCAGTACTAACTGGGTTGTGGAGGTAAGTTAGGCAGTCGCTCTATGTAAAATACTGGTATTCAGCTGCACCCGGTTAGACTGGAAGCCGACCCCAACATAGCTGGGAAGAGGTTAGGCAGATAATGATGATTTACAACACATCGTCACTCAGACAGTCAGTTTTTTTACACTTCACTAACTAATAATCAATAATAGATTTAGTCATGTATTTAAGAGTATACTTTATTGTAAACAAAAAAAAAAATATACACATTTCTCTTCAATCAATGAGTACAATAGCAGTCTTATAAAGACTTAACAAAATATCAACGCACTGGTACGACTTCAGGCTCACGGAAACCATAAAAAATAACCATTTAAAGATATAAACGGACTTTTTTATATTTTATAATACAAAAAAAAAAGTTTTTTAAACGATCACGGTAGAAATATCCGAGCTCCCGGTGTACAATGACCATACTAAGGGCCCATCCGTCTGTTCCGTCTTCTAGGATTGCCGATTTAGGTAATTCTTGCGTCACTATTGGTTTGAGTGGAGATTGTATATTGCTGTATTATTTCAAAATTAGGTACGACCATGAAAGCAATTATTCTAAATTGGTTTTGTTCTTATAGTTCTTATATTACTTTTTATTTTTATTTGTCTGATGTTATACTTTTGTTTCTTTTAATTTGCTAACAATCCTTAAATATTAAATGTTTTCTGTGTGGAAACCTGGTGACCTGTAATACAGGTGTTTCACTACCTACAAGCACCAGTGATTCACAACCATGTATTTGCGTGTTTATGCCAATAAATAAATTATTAAAAAAAAAAAAAAAATATTAAAAGTTAACTACTTCCTCGGATCTTTCAGCAGAATCGGACTGACTATAAAGACCAAAAGGTGTGTGTTGATTTTATCACTCATCAACATTTGGCAGCCTGGTTCCACTCACTGCTGAGTAGAAATCTTCTCCTTTCTTGCCATGTTTCCCTGGTCTGTCCGATTTTCATCCAGGTTTTACCCGGAAAGAAAGGAGAAGATTTCTACTCAGCAGTGAGTGGAACCAGGCTGCCAAATGTTGATGATTTATTTGCACGTTGGAGAACTGTTATCATTGTAGGCTTCCCTTTTCCCAACTCTGTTGGGGTCGGCTTCCAGTTTAACCGGATGAAGCTGAATACCAGTATTTTACATGGAGCGACTGCTATCTGACCTCCACAACCCACTTAGTGCCTTTGCTTATACCCTTGGTAAGATTGGCTGTCAGACCTTGGCAACTGACTTCCTGTAACGAATGTCAAAGATCTTCACATGACAGCCGGGACCAACGGCTTAACGTGCTTTCAGAGGCAAGGAGGAAACTCGGTATGTAATGGGTGGTCACCCATCCACGGATCAACCTAGACAAGAAGATCAACCCGAGCGGCTGTAATATTTAGCCATGAACTCCTCAGCCTTGCGACCAGGCTGCCAAATGTAGATGATGTATTTGCTTATTGGAGAGCTGTTATCATCGTATGCTATCCTAGTATCTACCGAAATAAATTATTGTAAATATTGCGCAAAAGCTCTTTTGACAAAACTATTATAATTAATTAATTTTTCGTTTAGCTAATTGTCTTTTTATTTTTTTTGTGAAATTGTAAGTGTTTTACATAAAAATATGCATGCTAGATTCACGTCTAGTAGATGGCAATCAGAAATATTGTTTTGTAACTTTTTTTTATTGCATTTGTGATTGTACATCGGTTTTGTGAATTAAAAAAAAAAAAAAAAAAAAATTACTTTTTAATATTTTATACGCAAACCCTGCGTAGGGAACATAGCTGTTTTTGACATGGAAATAATTACTTGTCCAAGTAACAACAAATACTACCGTAATCTTCTGTTTATGATTGTGTCACCTCTCCGCTGCGTTTGGGCCATCCAAGGCCATCCAAGGTTTGGCTATTTGATCCAACATTGGTGTCGTTTGTCCAACATGTAAGCCGGGAACATCCGGACCCTTCTAATATTTATTGATGTCAGCGTCTGTAATGGATTTCGTATGATTTAGTGACCGCTTTTCACGGGTCAATGTTATGGCTGATTTAATATTTTTGCTCTTTTCTTTTCTTTTAAATGAGTCTATGTGTTTTTTATATGGTATTCCTCAAAGCGCAACTATTATTAAGCGCAACTTTGCTCACAAATTCAAATTAAAAATATTATATGTTTATTCTTTACAGCGCAACCATAATAAAAATAGAGAGGAGTGTGATGGATTCATTAATGATATCGATAAACAGTTTTAAATCAACTGTCCCAATTGTTTATTTATTAAAACGGACTACCAATCAAACAGAAATTAACTGGAACTAAGGAATACATATATTAATAAGCTATTTATTATTATTATATTATATTTTAAGCTTAAAATCTAGATAAGTATGTTGGGGTCGACTTCCATTCTAATTAGATGCAGTTGAATACCAGTATACATGAAGCGTCTTCCTATCTGACCTTCACCACCCAGTTACTGGGTAACAAAATGCCTCTTGATAAGACTCGTCGACAAAATAACAGTAGTCTGATTGGCAACAATTCTCTACCTACTCATCATCTGCCTAGTTTTTTCCCAACTATCTTGGGGTCGGCTTCCAGCCTAACCGGATGTAGCTGACTACTAGTATTTTACATGGAGCGACTGCCTATCTGACCTCCACTACCCAGTTAGTACTTCGATACCTCTTGGTAAGACTGGTTGTCAGTTTCGGGCCACTGTCTACCTAAAGATTGTCAAAGATCTACAATTGGCAATCCGGACCTACAGCAATGGCTTAACATGCTTTCCGCGGCACGGAGGAATCTGGGTATGTAATGGGTGGTCAACCCATCCAAGAACCAACCTAGGCAAACGCGGCTTAACCAAAAGATCGACCCGAGCGGCTGCTATTATTTAGCTACGAGTTCCGCCATCTTCTACAAAAAAAAAAACAAAGTACCTATTCAAAAACCGAACCCTCCTTAAAATTCAACAAACAATTGAACGTAAAAAGATTTCAATATCTGCGCTATCATCGACAATTTTCAAAACATTTTTCTTTTCATTATTACCATGAAACGGAAGATTCGTATTTATCAGCAGCAGTATTTTACACAACGAAATTGATCTTTATGTCGTTGCGGTAGAATTGCTAGTGGGTTATTGCTTGGTTTGGTGACAACAATACGATAAAATAACAGCCTGTTTTAAAGATCGGAGTTCCAAAAACAAAAGTACTTATGATTAAAACCTCAGTGTCCTTTTTACCTGAATATTTGGCTGTTGACAAGAATAAGTCAATTAGATTTACACTTGGCGGTTTTAAACGAATTCTATTCGTATTGCAACGATTTTTTTTAAATATCGTAAGAAAAAAACCGGTCAAATGCGAGTTCCGTACCATCGTAGTAGGGAGCTCCCTTTCATTTTGTTTTAAATTATTTGTTGTTATATTGGCAACAAAAATACACATTCTGTGAAAATTTCAACTGTCCACCTATTACGGATCATGAGATACAGCTCGCTGACAGACAGCGGAGGCTTAGTAATAGGGTCCCGTTGGTACGGAACCCTAAAAGGCATGTTTCTTTAATACGAATTTTAAATAAATTATTATGACGGGAATCTTTAGCAGTATTCATAAACACCAGTAAGTACTAACAAATCTGTTATATGAGTACCGCAAATCAGATTATCCTACCTCATGTTTAAAATACAAACAAAATACAAAAAAACACAGTTTTAATTACTTTAAAAACATATCCATTAACAGGAAATTCAACGTTAAAAGGATTTCGAGAACGTGCGCCGTGAAAATTTAATTTATACTCTTTTGAGAGCAGCGCTTGGAGGTCAATGCACACGTATCAGCATCACCACACTACTAACATAACATAAAATTAAATAATGCACAAGTAAATCAAAATTGTGTTAGTATTCGACATACTCATAAATAATATTTTAGTGAGCGCCCAAAACAATGCGCATCCATTTGTTTTGGATAGGGCAATCCGTGCCAGATACAATCCATCTGTAAGATGCTTTTGCTACTAATGCCAGTAAGAAGCTCACAGACCCCTTCATCCACCTCACGGCGGAGGATATCCATGAGGATTGCCACTCGCAAAAAAAGCCCGAAGCCGATCAGGTTACAAGCTTACGGTGGATTTTCGCATAGTTGACGGCAAACCGATCTTCTTTCTTTATCGTGTTGTTAGTGCCTAACCAGGTGTCAGAGTTTTTAAGCCGCCCATGAGTCTCTGACTTGGCTTAACATGCCGTCGAGAAGATCTCTCAAGCATGCTGGTTTCCTCACGATGTTTTCTTTCACCGTTGCAAGCGATAATTATACAAAACGCACATGTATCCGAAAAATCAGAGGTGCGTTTCTTGGGTTCGAACTCGAGACCTATGAGTTGGCAGTCCAACGGTCACACCACTAGACTATCACTGCTCAATGCAATGTGAGGTGATACCGATTCCATGCAGTACTTGTATGTGTGCGTTAACCTCGATTCTGTGCCGTACCGTATGCCGTAATCTGTGCACAAAAGTGAATTTTAATTACTTTTCGTCTACATGTGATTTGATTGGTTTTAAAAACTGAAAAGAAATTCTTTTTGTACTTTTACTAGCTCGTGGCTAAATAATAACAGCCGCTCGGGTCAATCTTTAGGTAAAGCTGTGCTTGCCTAGGTTGGTCTGTGGATGGGTGACCACCCATCACATACCGAGTTTCCTCCGTGCCTCGGAAAGCACGTTAAGCTGTTGGTCCCAGCTGTCATTTGTAGATCTCTGACAGTCGTTAGGTAGGCAGTGGCCCAATAAGACAACCTGACAACCAGTCTTACCAAGGGGTATCTTATTACCCAGTACTACCTGGGTTGTGGAGGTCAGATAGGCAGTCTCTCCATGTAAAAATACTGGTATTCAGCTGCATCCGGTTAGTTTGGTAGCCGACCTCAACATAGTTGGGAAAAGGCTAGGCTGATGATGACTTATTCAGTAAATAACTGGAGCACGGATCTTTAGATATTTGCATGTTATTTCCTGATTTGTAAAGAAAGATAAGAACGATATAACGGAAGAAAAAGGAGTAAATGATAGCGTGACGGCTGACAGAGGAGAATGGAAGAAAAAAACGTGTTGCGCCGACCCCAAGTAACGGGACATCATCATGACATTCCCGTTCTGGGATAAGAACGGGAATGTCATGATGATGTTAATGTTTCTTGACATGTAAAATCTTTTTGCAGCATTGAAATCCAACATGGCAACGCCGCCATGTCTCTTGGGCACATCTCCGGTTGACAGCGTTGAGGAGGTGTTTCTGATGCTATATTTTTGGTTGTTTAAAGTTTAGGTTATTTTATTATTTTTAATTTTTTATACGCAAATTATAGCTGAAATTTCGAGAGCTGTGTGCAGGGTGCGATGGTCTAATTGGTTAAGACATCCGGTGTACTGAATCGGAAGGTCGCAGGTTCAAACCCTGCTCGCACTAGAATTTTTCTTTCCATCTCAAAACAGCTATTTTATTATTGTTATTTCTAATGTAAATAAAAATTGCTTACAGAAATAAGTAAAGGAAGATTTAAACAATAAAAGTTTCTTTTAAAATAATTATTTAAGAGTACCTACCTGGAAGGATATGGGAGAGGCCTTTGCCCAGCAGTGGGACATACAAGGCTATTAAAAAAATTAAAAAAACTTATCCATGGTGTTAAAAAAAAAGGAAATGCTTCTAAGAACAACATATAAGTACATAGTTATTATGCGGATTAAACGTATCACATGTTTTTTTTTAACTATTATTTCAACAAGATGCATAGAAAAATACCTTATAATAAAGGGTGCAAATAGACCCTTAACATAGCCGAAAGGCACTTGTTTTCCCCGTCTTTGCGATCATTTTTTTGTTCTAGACCATACCTGGGAACCTTCTACTTACGGAGATATTTGGGATCAAAGTTCCAAGTTTTTTTTTTAAATACCTACATGTTTTTAACGTAACATTTTTACTTTACACACCTCCACGACTACTATTCAATCCTTCCGTCAGCACAATGCTTTGAGTGCTTTCCAACGAGTCCTACCGTAAAACGTGATTTTTCACTCCAAAAAAAAAGTCGATTCCCAGCAACAATTTTTGCGTAAACTTACTTAGTTTGATGTACAGAATGCTTGGTTGACGGCTTCGTGAAGGGTCTGTTTACACCATGTATAATATAACCTTGTCATTCTTTTGTCGAGAATTTGCATCTTAACCCTACAAGGCACCCAGTACCATATGTGGAACACCGACTTTAATCCTATAGCTATAAAACTATTAGCAGCGATATCTCTTGACATCTTGACAGAAGCTACTGACATTTAGCAATGTAGTAAATCGAATCTTTACCTCAAGATGTCGTTCGTGTTTTTGTTATAGTGCACTCGGTGTGAAATTTGAATGAAAGTGATACGTTAGTCATTTGTCTGAATTAAAAAATAAAAAATAAATAGTTTATTGAACAGTTTTGACTCGAAAAAAATACTGTGTGTTATAACGAAGTATATATTTTGAAGAGGTAAGTTGTTTTTTTTATATTACAATAGTAAACGTATTAGTAAATCGTATTTTATGTATGTTCCATATACGGTACGTTGAGCTTTAGTGTCCGTTTTTGCTTATTAGTAATTACGATAAATTTCCTTATGAACACTTTCATTTTATTGAAGATAATGTCGCGAAAAAGATTGCCTGATGAAGATATTAAGGGTTTCTTGAATATTCCTTCTGGGAGTGAAGATGAACAAGATTTTTCTGACGCTGAAAGTGATGATGACATCGAAAAAATTCAGTCCATCCAAAACTTTTTATCCGAGCCCCTTAGCGAAGTGGAAACTTCCTTATCTCCGCAGAGACACCAATCTTCGTCTCCCGTCAACGAGGTTGTTACAAATATTGAAAATCGTCAACCAGAAATATCAGACCCTCAGCCTAGCACATCAAGAATGACTTCAGGGACAACTACAGGTACCATTACACAATCTTGGGCACCTAGACGATCTTCGACTATGAGTAACGCAATCGGTCATCATTAATCATCGTCTTTTGTGGGTCAAGACCCAATAGAAACAGCAAGAAACAGAAAAAGTATTTACAAGTGGATTGCCTCAAATAATAAAACATATAACCAGCATATGCGTGGTGTGGACCTCCTAGATTCGATTCCTAGGGAAATATAAAATAAAAATTAGGACCACAAAATGGTTGAGGCTATTTTATCATCTTCTTGATGTAACTCTTATCAATTGCTGGTTATTATACAGAAGAGTCGGGGAGCAGCAGAATGCGCCAACCCCAGTGAAACAGAAGGACTTCAAATTTGAAGTAGGCAAAAGTTTATGCATGTTTGGGCCATCGATAAACAAAAAGAGAGGTAGACCAGTTTTATCTGATGGCATAAAAGGCAGTAGCTAAATACATCAATCCTACCTCCTCGTGATGTCAGACGTGATGGGTTTGAGCATTTTCCTGTTTGGGGTGAAAAAAGACAACGATGCAAATATCCTGGTTGCAAAAGAAAAACATTCTTATCTTGCAACAAATGTCGCGTAGAACTTTGCCTAAATATATAATAATCATTGTTTTAGATCTTTTCATCAATAAAAAAATAACAAATACTATTATATTACTTATATGATTTTGTTCAATATAAATTACTTTTCATCAATAAAAAAATAACAAATTTATTATATTACTTATATGACTTTGTTCATTATAAATTACAATACTTATATAAAAAAGTAAAATATATAATAGTTATTTCATTTTGTTTAAAATAATAAGTCGCTAATTGAAAAAAAAAATAATAGAAAACTATTTCCAAAACAATTCAATTGTACTAGTTTAATACCAAAAAGTATAGTTAAGGCTCAGTGTACCGTATGTGGAACTGAAATATAAAGTTGTTTTTCCATGAAGTTCTTATATTTGTTGATTTCAATAGCTTCTCTAACGAGTCTAGGGATATAGTGGCGTTCTGTCGAGATGACCTGAGGGACTGCAGTTGCGGCAAGTCTTACATAGGTCAGACGAAACGTACGGTGGCTTGTCGAATATCGGAACATATCAGGGCGGTGAAGAACAACGACACCCAAAAATCAGCCATAGCTCAGCATCTCCTGGAATCAGGATCGAACCACTGGATTGAGTTACACAACCCTCAGGTCATCTCGACAGAACGCCACTATATCCCTAGACTCGTTAGAGAAGCTATTGAAATCAACAAATATAAGAACTTCAATCGGGAGGATGGGTTTCAACTGTCGAAAGCCTGGAAACCAGTGGTCCAGCTGTGTAAAAAGCGGAATAGTGCCGAAAAAAGTTCGCGAGCAGACACAGTGAGTTTCGTGTGTCGGGAACAGAATCGAGTTGTGAGTGACAGTGGTAGCGGTACTGAGTGCAGAAAACGAACAAGAAAGAGGGTAGACCGATTTGTCTGCTCATAAACACCCACCCGCAATAACTTCAGTTTATCCGTGATCATGGTGCTTGCAACAGCGCCGAAATATCGGGAACTCAAAGAAAACAATAAACATGGTAAATATCCCGTCTTCTAGTTATAATAATTTTAGTGACCATGAAAGTTTAAAATCTTATGAAATGTTGTAAGTTATAACATCAAAGCAGAATGTTTAATAGACGCGTAATTAGATGTTAAATAAGATTAATATTCAATCAGAACTCGACTAAAGTTTAATTAGAAAAACACCCAATATTACGAGAATTATTACTAGGGTTGGCACTTAGATACAGTCATCAAAAATATTCAAAAATCAAAACTTTCATATTTATTTATTTTATTTATTTATTTAAAAAAAAAAAAAAAAAAAACGTTGCCCCACACTAGGAATTTCTCCTGTATCGTGGGTGCGTTTACAAACATTTAAACTATACTACTACACTTACTTACTTTTATATGCTTTCTCGTCAGTCATCATCATTATCTTGCTGCCCTAGTCACATGTTACTTGGGGTCGACGCAACGCGATTTTTTCTTCCATTCTCCTCTGACAATCGTCATGGTATCGTTTACTCCTTTTTCTTTCATATCATTCCTCACACAACCCATTCATCGTTTGTTGAGTATATTACTTACAAACACACTAAGTTACCTAATTTCGACGAGTCTTACTTCGCTGAAACATCAGAAACTGCACCGTTCCGCCTTTTCGAGGCGTTATACATAAGTTTGTTAGATCTAAAATTACTTAGTCTTGCAGTAAGTAACTTTAAACTAAACAGCAGTAAACTGATCACCTCGTTAGACGCTGCAACGTTAACTTAATGATCATGAAAGAGCAAGCCGCCGGTAGACTGGTATAACATTTTCCTTGTGATTTTCCATCATTATTTGCTTGCACTTTCTTATTTAGATTATATTAAGTGTTCAGTTCAGTGAAACTTGTTTATTTATGGGAAAGAGTTGTTCTCGGTGAGCTCGTGGCTAAATAATAACAGCCGCTCGGATCGATCTTTAGGTTATGCCGTGCCTGCCTAGGTTGGTCTGTGGATTTTGACCACCCATCACATACCGAGTTTCCTCCGTGCCTCGGAAAGCACTTTAAGCCGTTGGTCCCGGATGTCATTTGTAGATCTTTGACAGTCGTTAGGTAGTCAGTGGCCCAAAAAGTCTGACAAGCAGTCTTACCAAGGGGTATCGTATTACCCAGTACTAACTGGGTTATGGAGGTCAGATAGGCAGTCGCTCCATGTAAAATACTGGTATTCAGCTGCATCTGGTTAGACTGGAAGCCGACCCCAATATAGTTGGGAAAAGGCTAGGCAGATGATGATGAGTTGTTCTCGGTGTGAATCGAATAGGGGTCAAGCCTATTGCCATCAACCGGGCGCAAATTCAGACTCCGTGACTGCTACTAAGAAATTGCTGATGGAAAAACGCAATGACAATTTGCCTGACCCGGAAATTAAACCCAGGACCTCACGCTCAGCAGTCGAGCTTGCGACCACTAAACCAACGAATTGTTTATTTTTATGGTTGATTACAATGTTTAGGCTATCAATTTTGTGTTGTCGTTAGCTGCCATTAATATTTTTATTACGTCTGACAACCCTAAATTATGAATGCCATTGAACTTTCAACACCACGTTAACTTTATTAAGAAGAATATTTTTCTTTAGAAAATGTGAAAGGTCGAAAATCTTTACGGTATATGAAAGTTCTTTGCAATAAGCAATTGAAGTTCTTTCAATGTATTCGTAAATACTTTAATTTAAATAAGTTTTATGTGAATAAGCCAATTTATAACTTAATTACCTGTTTTTGGAAAACAAACTGGAGCTTAAAATTATAATTTTATGTTCAATTATTTAAGATTCAAAGCGATTGGTCGGTAGCAAGTTAAATTAATGACTCTTGTGAGAATTTTTTTCTTTCTCTTTTTTTGATAGGCAATACTGCAATTTGTTTTTTAGCTGACTACCTCGTTGGCCTTCCAGATTGGGCAAAATATATTAATGGGTTTTAATCATTAATATTTCAGTAGCATTTGTCAGTCTGGATTTTTAACCGGTTGATGGCAATACGTTTAGTACCCATAACTAGCGAAATATGGGTGTTCTATATGAACACCTCTGCCTAACCCTTCGGGGATTACAGGCGTCATGTTATTTTAAGCGGTGCCGTCGAATCCCATGTGGGAGAAGGGAAAAAATATAGTGTTTGAACATGTGAGATTGGTGTTTGCAAACGCTGACTGTGCTCGTTGGTACGCGAGCGGGGATATTAAGTCCTAGTGGAAAACAAATGTTTGTTTTAGATAAATCGTTGCAGTTTGTCGTAGCTATGGTAGTGATAATGTCTCCGTATCGAGACATCCTATTGGCAAATCGTCCTAAGAGTAAATGGTCCTAAAAACAAAGGAATGGGAATTGTAGTCTTACTACACACATAAAGGGTGTAACAAGACCCTTAACGAAGCCCAAAGGTACTTGTTCTTCCCGTCATTGCGATAATATTTTTGTTCTAGACCATACCTGGGAACCTTCTAGTTACGGAGACATTGAGGATCAAAGTTCCAACTTATTCACAAGTTTTTTTTTTTAATACATGTTTTTAATGTAAGATTTTTACTTTGAACACCTCCACGACCCTGTACTATTCAATGCATCCATCAGCACAATGTTGTGAGTGCGTTGAGTCCTACCGCAAAATGTGATTTTTCATCCAAAAAAAAAGTCGTTTCCCAGCAATAATTTTTGCTTAAGTCACTTAGTTTGTTGTACAGAATGCTTGGTTGACGGCTTCGAGTCTTAAAAAACTTACAGGGTGTAATAAACACCCTGTATGTAAGTTTTTTAAAAGGATTAAATACATCTATGATCTGTTCGAGACAATCAACTAAAAAAAATACATTTTCGAAGAAATAAAATTACAGAACGAAAAATATTTTTGTCATGGATTATTGGAATCTATGTTTTTTTTTTTTTTTCGGCCCTTAATTTTTGTCAGGTTGAAGTAGAAGCAAAGGTATGAAGCCGCTAAACAGCTTTATATAAAAAAATAGAAAATTCAAATATTTTTGAATTTAGAACACAATTAAATGTTAATTTGTTCATAAAAGTTTTTTTTTTAAATAATCATGTGTATTTATGATAGTCTATATTTATAAACTCAATTTAAATATTCACGGCGTCTCTCTTTGCCGAGATTAAAAAAAACAATCACCGCCGACTATAGGCATTGAACCAATTTGGATTTAATATAATATTATAGTTATCTGTGGAAATTTTTATTTCCGCACACGTTGTGATAAATGAAAAAAATCCACGCGTGCGAAAAACATTACATGTTGAACCCAATCGTAGTACGATAAGAACCAGTTTTCGAGGAAGTGTATTGAAAAAGATGACACACCTAGATGACATAAAACAATGATATTAAGTATCAAATCTTGCGGGGGTAATCCGACGCCAACTGGTTTGCTTCTAGAAATGGAAATATTCCAACAATTTCCTTCGTTAAAGTCTTGATAATGAAAGAGAGAGAAATATTAATATACACACAGAGTAGAAATATTCAGTATCCCAGTGCGTATTTTTTCCCACCAAAAAGGTATTACAGAATTATGTACCTTACTTTATTGGACTGCCCCCATTAGTTTAGTGGTTCGCAAGCGCGACTACTGAGCATGAGGTCCTGGGTACGATTCCTAGGTCGGGAAAAGTGCTATTGGGTTTTTCCATCAGGAATTTCTCAGTAGCAGTCGTCTGGATTTGTGTAGTGATGAAATTAATTGTGAGATGTTGAGGTGGACGCCGAGTGACAAGAATGGATAAAGTAATAAATGAGTATATTAGAGGAAGTTTGAAAGTGGTGCCTGTTACAGAAAAGTTGAAAGGGAATCGTTGCGCCGACCCCAAGTAACATGGCACAAGGGTAGCAAGATGATGATAATGATGATGAAATTAATTACAAAAAGTTAAAAAGATAGATAGTATATTTAGTGTACACAAAAGACATAGCACAACACAAGCACAATTTAATGATACAAATTACACGACTATATAGCTATATACAAACAAGGGTGTAAATATACCCTTAACGAAGCTGAAAGGCACTTGTTCTCCCCGTCATTGCGATAATTTTTCGTTCTAGACCATACCCAGGAACCTTCTAGTTACGGAGATATGGGGGGTAAAAGTTCCAACTTTTTCACAAGTGTTTTTTTAAATACATGTTTTTAATGTAAGATTTTTACTTTAAGCACCTCCACGACCCCCGGTACTATTCAATTCATCCATCACCATGCTTTGAGTGTATTCCATCGAGTCCTACCGTAAAACGTGATTTTTCACCCCAAAAAAAAAAGTCGTTTCCCAACAACACATTTTGCTTAAAGTTACTTAGTTTGATGTACAGAATGCTTGGTTAACGGCTTAGTGAAGGGTCTGTTTACACCCTGTATAAAAACAAGTTGCCAAAATACAAAAAGAAAAACATATTTACGAAAAAAGTATAGTAACATCATGACATACTTCAAATAAAATAAAGAGTATACAAGGTGCAGTGGGCGTTTCAAGGTTGCACCAAGTGGGAGTCCAGCTCAGCATGTGTCAGGCAAGCATCTGACGTTGATATTCTGCTGGATCCCTGTAGTGACATACGGACGAAACAGCACAGCTTAACCTTAATATTCACCTCAGTGGCGAAGGTTCCATACAACCCGATTCCCACCGGCTTCCCTTTGAAAAATGGCACAGTCAGTATTCTACAGACAAACTAATAATATTATCATATTAAAGATATGTACTCCGGCTTACCTCTTACAAAAATTGACCCTTCGCTACTGATCCCCTCCTTCGTCTGAGTCATACTGCATATTTTTACTCTACGTCTGAAGTACACCAGTACGGAGGTCGTCGTGGTAATAAACGTTATTTTTTATGAATCCTTTTTATTTGATGCGCTTCGTGAAGTAGGCTGCATGTGTCGTTTGACAACTATGTCAAAGGATCTGAAGATCTGCTATTAAAATGCATGTTCTTTATAGGGTTCCGTATCCAAATTGCAATGCCCGGCTGTGTGATTGCATTTTACTTGGAGATTATTTCGATGAAAAATGAGGAGAATCTGTATTCTGTGCAATAAGTTATTTGCTCAATTCCCCATTGAGGGAAAACAATAATTAGGGGTGGCATTGGCCATACAATTAACGGTTAAAATGTACAGACGCCAGCCCATCAAGAAACCCTTTTTTTTTTCGGATGTTATATCATCAAATGACCCCCCCCAACTCTTGGCGGAGCGGAAGGGAGTGTCAGACTTGTACTGACTAAAACCCATCCATGTTCTTTCTTTGCTCTTTGAATTCCAGGGCCACGGTATCTCTTTCGAACAGTCCCGCAGCCCTGGCAGGCATCGGCCCGTGCAGACCCCTACTTGGTTGCTGACATCTCTTTGCGCCGTCAACACGGCCTGTCGTCATAAGACGGCCGGACGGCGAGCTAGCCCATAACTCGCCGTCCACAGGCCCGCGCCTACGGTGGCCGGAAGCCACCACGTGACGCCCGACGCCCAGGGCGTCTCCCGCGGCGGCTGGGACGTGAGGTTCTTTCCCTCTCACGTCCTGCCACCTCCTTCACTAGCATGACTGCTTCGCAGAATGAGGTGACGGCTTCCCATTCCCTCTCGCTCCGGACCATGGCTTGAACCAGGGCCGGATCAATACCCTAAACTGTTAAATTTTCCCAATCAACCTTGAACCTATCTATGCTGTAGCGATAAAGTTGAAAATCTATTAAAGAAATTAGACAGATTGTAGAAGCTTGATGTGCTGGCGTCTGTAAATAAGCGTGTGAGGAATTATTGGATCTTATAAATAAAAGAATGATGGTTTCTAAGTGCAAATAACTTTGATCCTTATCGTTTTTTCGAGAAATACTACGCATCATAAACTTTCTTGCGGTTGATGAAATCAATATATAAGGTCTATCTTTTCATACACGAAATATTTTAAGAGTAACTTCTATAAGTCGTAAAGTCGACATAGCAAAGAAAAAAAAATTTTCTGACAGTTTTTTTTTACAAAATTATTATAATTCTAAAATTATTTGAGAATTTTTTCATAAAACCTTTAATCCCATATTCTAACAATGACAGTACGTAAAAACGATGTAGTAAACTACCGTAATGGATGCTTAAAAATAAGGAGCCAGTATTTATTTTGTGGGTCAAGTAATTTTAAATTATTTATTTTTTATAAAAAAATATACTCACATAAAATAAAATCCCTTGAAATGGCTTTGTTATAGCCGTTAGATGATTCCCTGAAAATATTTCGTGTATGAATAGTTAGACCCTATATATTATGCAAGCTTAAATATTGATTCCAACTACGAAACCCTTCACTGTGTATTCCGAAACGCACTTGGCAGCTTTTTAATTACTTTTCTATTTACAGTTTCATCAAACGGATGTCACGATGGTCTGTACATAGTAATATCCATCGGTCGACATTGCAAAAGTGAAGGTATGACGTATTCAACAGTTAGATTTCTAATAACAAATCTCCGGCGTAAGTGACGTAAGTAAGTAGTGTCTACTTCGTAGAAGTAAATCACTTTTTGTTTAGTAATTTAAGTAAGTACCTGAGTACGGTTATGTAGAAAACTAGCAATGAATAAATCATCATCATCATCATAATTTCAGCCGAAAGACGTCCACTGCTGGACATAGGCCTCCCCCAAGTGTCGCCACATTGACCGGTCCCGTGCCTCTCGCATCCAGCCAGCTCCAGGTCATCGGTCCACCTAGTGGGAGGCCTTCCAACGCAACGTCTTCCAGTTCGCAGTCGCTACTCCAGAACTTTCCGGCCCCATCGGCCATCCGTTCTGCGAGCAATGAATGAATAAATATATGATATGATTATGGTTGAAATTCCACGGACCCGAACAAAAGCGCTATGCTTCTACATTTATTGTGCGAACCGCCAGTCTGTGGAATTCACTGCCGGGTTCTCTGTTCTCTGATCATTATAATCTGGATCTATTCAAAGTTTGAGTGAATCGGTTTCTTCTAGGCAAGCGTGCTCCATCCTAGGCGTCATCATCGCTTCACATCAGGCGAGTTGGGGCCCTATATAGTAAAAAAAATAGTAAAAAATCAATAGAATACACACTGACTACAGAACAGGTGAGTTGGTAACATTATCTTGAGAAACCAACTTCTGGTAACCACAAGGTGAGATTTATCGTACCCACGCGTAGTCACGTAATAATGATTCAATACCTGGTCACCTTGAAAATAAATGCAGAACCCACGGCATAATAAAACATCGACAAGGGAACCCTAAAACAAAAATTTCGCGCGCCAATTAATTCTTAAACACTTGGTAATTATCCCAATTACTTAATTTACGTTTTCGCAAACAGTTTTTAATTTCAGAGAAGTGTAACTGCCATGTTGTGATGAAGTTTAATGAACTTTCTGTGGCTATTTAGTAATGGACACGCCGAGTTTCAGGTTAAAAAAAAAAAAACTAGTTGTTGTCCGTGACCTTCGTTCGCGTGAAATTATTATAAAAAAATTTACTACCCATTTTGAATCGGCTTTTGTTACCATTTTCAAGGGTTTTAATTTTTTTGTACGGAATCCTAATTGTTTTTCTAAGATAAAATTAGAATAAGTTAGACCTTATAATATCTGCTGTCTGCCAGTAAAAGTCGTGTCAAAATCGGTCCAGCCGGCAGCCGTTAGGACGGTACAAACAAACAGACAGACAGAAATTGAACAAAATGTGTTTTTATTATAAGTGCCGTGTATTTAATTTAATTTTCATATGCATTCATTAAAAAGCTGCTATTTTGATATAACAAACAGACACTTCAATTATATCTATTATTA
The DNA here is from genome assembly GCA_963576755.1 of Noctua janthina. Classification (NCBI taxonomy): domain Eukaryota; kingdom Metazoa; phylum Arthropoda; class Insecta; order Lepidoptera; family Noctuidae; genus Noctua; species Noctua janthina. Next base: position 7,934,794 of record OY755068.1, on the reverse strand, counting down.
TAGATTAAAAAATGTGAAATGAATGCTGTGTATGACCACGTTAAGTGTGCAGTTTAAGGTAGCGTTGCTTCTCAAGGAAATTTGCATCGATATGTCAAACTTGGTATATTTATTTTAGTTCAGTGTTTTTTTCGCCTGCACGGATAAGTTGGTTGAAGAGTTCAAGGATTTCTTTGCTCTTGATTGATATTAATAGAGGGATGTAGGTACATAATTGTTGAAATAGGTTTATTAAGAACTGTACTAGAAAAACAAGATGGCGGCGTTGTACAGTTTTACTATAAAAAACATTATTTTAAAGACGCAAGGTTGTTTATTTTATACTTTTCATATTCAACGTTGAAAAATACGTTATATCGCCGCTGGCAGGAAACAAAATAATTTAGTTATACTAGCCGATAGAAAAATAACTAAAAAATAAACTCAGGCAGCTAATACCATTACCAACGACGAAGGGTTTTATAAAATCCAACCTAACACTTCATTTTTAACGTTGATTATAATCAGCGATATGTTATGTTCATTAATTCTTAACAAATGCCGCAAAAAGCTTTGGTATTAAATGTTATGCAAAATACTTAGTTATAATTCCGTGAAAAAAAAAGTCCAATAGGTTTGAGTGCATGGCATGTTAATTTATTTTTTCTCGTTGTTCCGGGTCTGGCTGTTTGTGTATGTGAGTTTAAATGTTTGTAAACGCACCAACGATACAGGAGAAATTCCTAGTGTGCGGCAACGTCTTTTTAAAAGAAAAATGTCATCGATTTCTGCAAAGTAACGTAGAGTTCATTGTCATAGAATCCTGATTGAAGTAACGTAAAGTGATAGAATCCTGATTCTATTTGCGAATCAGTTGAGGGTTTGGGGTTCAAGTCCTTATTCACAGACAAGTTGTTACCAATGAGATACTGCTCCTGCATTACGAAGTACTTAAGACAATAGTTCGACGAGGTTGTTTGAATAGAAGCCACATTCCCTTTATCAGCTCTCGACGGTAAGTTACTGCGGTTTTGAGTGGCGACCTGATATCTTTGAACATTGAACTTCGATGAACGCAGGGTGTTCAATACAAAATAAACATATATTTTGCTATTTCTAAAGTATTATAAACTAATGCAATTCATTGCAGTGATATAAAATAATTTAGAATCAAATTAAATAATTTGTTATTTTTTCTTGTTTTTTTATGAATGCAACATTATCGTGCCTTAAAATGTTTTTTAAGTACGGCAACACGCATTTTTTCTTGTTAGCTTGTTAAAACTCGTTGATTGTAGCTCGCCATTGTTTTTTCTTTTTTATTTAAATATAAGTGAAATCCATATTTACTTTCTCTCTTTGTTTTATTACAAACACAGGGTTCTGGCGCGTTGCATTTATTTGTGTTAGTAGAAATTAACACTGAATTGAAGAATGCTTTTTTTTTATTTGTTGAATATACCGGTACCTTTTGTTGTTGATTCTTCTTTCAAGGTTTTTGACCGGCTATTTTGTTGAACTACTAAGGTATGGTTAACCAAAGTTCAGCAGTACCACTTGAACTACAAAAATCACCTTTACCACTACGTAATAAAGTTGATGATACTGTGAGGTTGTCTGAACCGCTAACTAGCGACCGCGCAAACTCGTAGGCCGTAGCTTGTCGCTCGTAGCACAGTGCGCTACGCGGCGTAGGTCGTCACGTAGCAGTGCTACGAGCACGTGATCTTGCTATCCAAGTTTTCTTTGATTAATTCACGGTATATTTGGAATATGTTACATGAAGCAAAACATCATCTAGTTTATATCTTATACTAAATCACTTAATTTAATAGCATACATAACATCACGCCTGTAACCCCCGAAGGGTGAGGCAGAGGTGTAACTAAGAGTACACCCACATTTCGCCAGTTATGTTTAAGTCCCATCTAATAGAGGGCGAGCCTATTGCCGTCAACCGAGCACAAATCCAAATTCCGTGGCTGCTACTGAGAAATCTTAATGGAAAAACCCAATATCACTTTACCCGACCCGAGAATCGAACCCAGGACCTCATGCTCAGCAGTCACGCATGCGATCAGTCGTCCACCGAGGTAGTCGAAGCAACGAGTTAATTTAATAGTTCAATCAGAAAAAAAATAGTATTTAAACATCTAACAAACACCGAAAAAGTCCATGATAAATGAAAGTCCAGCAGTCATCATCTGCCTAGCCTTTCCCCAACTATGTTGGGGTCGGCTTCCAGTCTAACCAGATGCAGCTGAATACCAGTATTTTACATGGAGCGACTGCTTATCTGACCTCCACAACCCAATTAGTACTGGGTAATACGATACCCCTTAGTAAGACTGCTGTCAGACTTTTTGAGCCACTGACATCTAACGACTGCCAAAGATCTACAAATGACACCCGGGACCAACGGCTTAACGAGCTTTCCGAGACACAGAGGAAACTCGGTATGTAATGGGAGTTCACCCATCCACGGACCAACCTAGGCAAGCACGGCTTAACCTAAAAATCGACCCGAGCGGCTGTTATTATTTAGCCACGAGCTCCTCCTAACAAAAAGCCTCCGGCAGTATAACATACAAACTTTAATCGAAGAACAAAGAGTTAATCATAATAATTTTAAAACAAAGAGTTTCAACATGTAAATAACAACTTTTCGCTACATATCACGTCACTGGTGACTGACGTGTTATAAGTATAAAATTATACCGACTGAATACCCAGGCCTTAATTAAATAATAATTACGATACCGTTCTAGCGTTAAAATAATTAGATGTATAGTTATGTGAGACGAGCTTTGTGCTATATAATGGATGGTCTGCGTGATATAATTAGAAATAAAAAATAGTTTATTATGAAAAGAAAAAGTATTTATTTGACTCACACAGGACTAAATCAAAAAAAGGTTGAATTCACAATAAAACAAAAATTACCTATACAAAAAAGTAAACATAAGAAAAAGATAAAACAGAAGTCACGTAGACAAGGCTTTTGTTGACGGAAGAATCGACAAAATGACAGATAGTAAAAAGGAATCTGTCAATGTGTCGACACAATCTGTCATTTTGTCTATTCTTCCGTCTAAAAAACCCGTTTCTACGGTGGTCATACTACGCGGGCTGTACGAGGCCAGAAGGCCCCTATCTCAGCATGGTGCATTATCCAGGTATTAACTTGGTTGTGGAGGTCAAACAAGGCAGTCGCTCCATGTAAATTTTGATATTCAGCTGCTTTCGGTTTGACTGGAAGCCGACCCCAACATAATTGGGAAATAGCCATTTCCCAATTATGGTAGATGAATTTCTAAAAATTAGGGGTGTCGTGGCGGTGTTTAAAGTAAAAAAAATCCATTAAAATCTTACAAAAAATATTTGTGATAAAGTTTTAACTTTCACTCCCAATATCTCCGTAACTAACATTTTTTGTTCTAGATCATACCTGGGAAAGGTATGATCTAGAACAAAAAAATGATTGCAATGACGGGGAGAACAAGTGCCTTTCGGCTTCGTTAAGGGTCTTGTTACACCTTTTATAAAAATATTTTGCTTCTATAGTTGCTGCCAGTAAATATGGCAATAGCAGTCATTGAACCACATACATTTATTGAATCTCTTCTTTTAAAAAACGTATACAAACCTGTTAATAGCCCCTGAATTGACATTGATTGTGATCCTGAACATTAACAGAAGAAACGGTAAGTTACACGGTTTATGGTTTCAGTTCGTGTAAAGAGATATCAGGGAAAGGGCAATGACCGCTATTACCATCTTAACTGGCAGCAACTATATCTGCTCCTAAAAAGGCAAAAACAATTTATAAATTCAAAATCAAGGTAAGTAAAAGGTTATACCTGATGTCAAAGTTTATTCTACCTGGTTCCCTAGGTTTACCCGACCCGAACGCCCCAATTAAATAATAATTACGGCGTGACCCTTTACCACTGTTTCAAGTTACGTTAGGGGCATGTGAGAAAGATAAGTTACTTTCGTATAGAAAATTGGGACCTTCTATAGAAATGTAAACTGTTACTAAGGTATACCAGGTGGAAGGAACACCGACGAACAAATGGTTACCACATATTCAGTACATCTTTCTGAACCCTAGAGTAGAAGGGAAGATCACGATGTATGGACTGTGTGAAGGATATTTATTTATAGTAGTTTATTCCCACAAAACGGCACGGAAGTGACAAACATCAAGGAGTCAAAAGAGCGCATCTTCGACGGAAACACCATGGCTTGTTTGCGAGGAATAGAGTTTCCTGGTGCCTCTAGCAAATCTTCGTACAGCAGGTGCAGATCGTTATGTAAGGACAGCAGCATCCTCCGCAGCCGCCACAGCAACATATGATATGACACGAAATATGACGAGTAGGAGAGTAGTCTGGAAGAAGAAGGCATGTTGCGACGACCCCAAATGAATTGGGCAAGAGAATGATGATTCTAAATGCCCCCTCCACATAGAAATCTGCTGTTAAATACAAAAGTGCAATACCTACATGGTCAAAATGTACGGAACCGCAATTTCTATGTGGTAGGGTTCAGAATGATGTACTGAACTTCATACGCAGTGACCGTTTCTGCGTCGCCGTTGGTGTCCCTCCCAGCCTGTATAACTTTCAGATATCCATCTGCTTAACCATTTCCCAACTATATTTTGGTCGACTTCCAGTCTAGTCCGGATGCAGCTGAAACTATCTGACCTTCACAATCAAGTTAGTTTTGAGTAATACGACACCCTTTTGGAAGACTGGTTGTCAGTCTTTCGGGCCACTTAGTAAAGACTGTCAAAGATCTGCAAATGACAGCCGGGACCAACGGCTTAACGTGCTTTCCGAGGCACGGAGGAAACTCGGTATGTAATGGGCGGTCACCCATCCACACCCACGCGGCACGGAGGAAACCTCAAACATGTAATGAATGGGCACTCATACCCCAATTTTTATTTAGGCAGGAGGTCCTCAGAGAAACTATTAAACAGTGGTTTAATTTTAAGGAAACCATCATCATCATTTCAGCCGAAAGATGTCCACTGTTGGACATAGCCTCCCGGGAGTGGGAGGCTACATGCCCCCAAGAAGTAAGAAAAAAATAAATTGAAAAGTGGCCTAAACAAATAAATGTTGTTTTTTTTTTATTATTTCAGAGGGTTAGCAAAATCAGATAAAACTAACAAGTCAGTTTCCTCTTATTACTATAAGCTTTTTAATTAACAATTTCAACATCTGAGAAGTTAATACTACGTGTCATAATATTTTTTGACAACTAAATTACACGTTACTTTCGCCTATAAACCCTATATTTAAGGGAGAGTATCCTATCCAGGTAGGGTTACCATCCGTCTGAGTAGGCCCCGTCCAGATTTTGTCTGGCATTGTAATTTTGTCCTTTCTTTTCACATTTGAGTTATAACGTGTTTCAAAAATCTATGGTCGTATATCAGAGTGTCGTACAAACCATCATGCGGAACAACTTTTTCTATCACACCTGCATTGTAATCGCAAAAGATAATCAGGTGTCCCATACATTTATCTTTATAGTCTTTATTAACAATCATACAATATTTTTTTACTTAATCTGTTACAATGAGTTTCTATTTAGATATTTGACACCGGTAGCTGAAGATTGTCTGGCTTTCCAGCATAAGCAGCCCCTAGAGGTTGCCACTATAAGGGTGTAAATAGACTCTTAACATAAACGAAAGGCAATTGTTCTCCCCGTCACTACGATCATTTTTTTGTTCTAGACCATCCCTAGGAACCTTCTAGTTACGGAGATATTGGGGGTCAAAGTTCCAACTTTTTCACAAGTTTTTATTTTCCACACCTCCACGACCCTCGTACTATTCAATCCATTCATTAGCACAATGCTATGAGTGCTTTCCATCCAGTTCTACCGTAAAACGTGATTTTTCACCGCAAAAAAAAGTCGATTCTCAGCTATAATTTTTGCGTAAAGTTACTTAGTTTGATGTACAGAATGCTTGGTTGACGGATATGTGAAGGGTCTGTTTACACCCGGTATCCGGTTCCGCGCTCGTCTCATATTATCTTATCTCCCTTTCTTTCTTTTGTATTGTCTTGGGTTCCACTCTGTTACATTCTTAGACCACAAAATGTATTATGTAGCATTACAATTTTGTATGGCATGATTAAGCTGGAGACCTAACATTTCTGGGATGCACTGTTTAATATTTTTATGCATATTGAAAAATAAAGATGAAAATAATATGTAGCCAATTAATTGCCAAGAGCTTCGACCAATACCTGAGTAGGCTCTCGTTTGGCAGCTGGATCAAGGGCTTGATTCAGACAGCGGTACTCCTGGACACGGCTCGTATTGTTAGTAGGTTCCTCTCTCTGGAGCCCTGACCGCCGATAGCTTGGACCCTGTTCCCGATACCGGTGGGTTACAATTTTTTATATTTTTAAATGTTTTTTATATTGTTTTTAGTTTAAGAAATATTTAAAAATGTATAAAATTTGTATGAAAATAAATAAAGGGAATAATAAATATAAATAAGTTCGGTTTTTGTCAAGACTTTCCCGAAAGGTAACCCTATTTATAGGGTAATTTATGGCTAATTGTCGCAGTCACGTAAGGGGAAGCGTAAAAAGAAAAATACCGCACATTACGTGTCACTTTTATTGTTTTTTCGCCTCTTTATCGGCGGCCATTTTATTTATGAGGCTGCTACAGTATCTGAATTGATGTTAACTTGTTGATAATTTATAAAAATGGCCGGTGTTGAGCTAATATATGGCATTGTAAGGGTATAAGTAACTGTCTACTAAATTCGTAATTTACTGTAGGCTGTTTTTAAGTTCGGTGACAATAAATTGCCATAACTATCGATAAATTGATATTAACTATCGATGTTTTTATTTGAAGAATTGTTTTGTGTTCCTTGTTATCAGCTTCTACTTATGAAAGTTTTCAATTTTCCCAAATGATTTGTTTCTTTCTTTTAAGAAAAAACGTTGCCCTACACTAGAAATTTCTCAAGTATCGTGGGTGTGTTAATAAACTATTAAACTCACAAACACCCAGACCCGGAACAATCACCTGTGAGCCATACAAATATTTATTCCGTTGGGGAATCGAACCTGCGACACACAGAGCAGCAGCCAATCGCTGAGCCTCTGCGCCAACATATGCAGCTGAATACCAGTATTTTACCGCTTGGTAAAACTGGTTCTCAGACTTTCGGGCTACTGACTACCTGTAACGACTGTCAAAGATAGCCGGTACCAACGGCTTAACGTGCTTTTCGAGGCACGGAGGAAATTTGGTCTGCGGTGGTCACCCATCCAATCAACCTAGGCAAGCGCGGCTTTACCTGAAGATCAAGCGGGGCGGCTGTTATTATTTATCCACGAGCTCCTCCTAAGCTCAAAAATCCATTGTAGGTTACTATTTATATTTACAACAATGAGTTTAGCTTAATCGACATACTTTTCCTCAATAAAAACCTATTCAAGAATCAAATCCGTGCAATTCTTAAGGATCGGCAGTGGACCTTTGTGACGTAAAGAAAAAAAAAAAAAAAAATTTAAATGTGAAATATGTATTCATATGTTTATACAGGTTTATTTGTAAAACACCAACAACCTCGCAGGAGTAAATTACTAACATCATAAACAACAACATTTGTTCTACGACTTTTCCGAAAACAGACAAAAAATAATCAACTCTTCATACATATGTCCGAACAGTTGATCGAGTTTTGGATGAAAAGTCGTTTTTTTTTTGTCTGTTTTCGGAAAAGCCGTAGAACAAATGTTGTTGTTTATGATGTTAGTAATTTACTCCTGCGAGGTTGTTGGTGTTTTACAAATAACCCTGTGTATGTACTGTATGCCCGGTTTATGTAACTCTTTGTGTATTGTGCATCACATATTATTATAACTGTTATTTTAGTTTACATCTTATACATGTCTCTCTAGTTACTAAGTATTTAAAGTAATCTGGGGAAACGTAGTGGGTACCGTAAAATGCTGCAACTTTACACGGATTTTTACGTTTTTCTTAGATAAATCTTTAATCGTTAAGAAAGTCGTATGTTTTTTCAATTACTGTCCAATATTGGACTTTAAGCTATAGGAATACATTTGCTACTAGTAAAAAAAACACCTATAAAGCACCAAAAAAATGCTTTGAAAACGTAGGCAAAGTTGAGGTAAAAACTACAACATTGCCTGTCATAATATCTTTTTAAATGAATAGGTATTTTGGTAACGGATTTGACACCCATATTGCCATGAAGTTCTTTTCCACGTCAGACTTCACTGAATCTTGAATAGCACAAGAAATTTTTTTTTACAATGCTAGGCAAAGTTGAAAAAAGCGGCTAACCGGTAAAAAGCGAGTATCCGCACTGACAATGAAACTGACACTGACAGTTTGTTAACTAAAATTTGGAGTGACGTATGATCGAATGTTGCCATACAGATTGCCGACTTGCTTTTAGTAATACCATAGACAATAAAAAACATTTCGCAGCGGGAATAATTTAACTTTTTTGAATTTAGGCAATGTTGAGCTATAAAGGAAATGTTATGCATTTTACCGGTAGCATATTTATCATAGTTTACAATGTAAGCCTTATTTTAAATCTCTGATATGTTACTGTTTGTTTTTCCTAAATAAATAAATAAATAAATACCGCTCCAAAAACGAACATGCAATGATAGTAACCGATGCCTCGTTGAAACAAGTCGTAACAGGCAATACAGTTGTGTTGCTAATTGGATCACGTCCATATGTGTGACATGTTGCCTTGTCGTACGTTTTTTGTTTTTCGAACGCGCTTTCAAAATACGTCCAAAGCTATTATTACATTGAGTTTTGATTGGATCCTGGAGTTAGAGTATTGTTGTATACCAATTTATATGCGTTCGGTTATCTACGAGAATATTCACATGAAATAAAGATATGAAAAAATGAAAAATGTTTTATTCGATAACAGAATTAGTTTTAACAATATTGAGACTTCTCCTTTTAAGTGTGAAATCACCTGTACCAGGAGAAGCCGCACTCCCTTAACTAGATTACATTGAATTAGCTTAACTATAAAAAATGTATTTGCCTAAATTTATTACACTATTTTTAAGTTTATGTATGCACACCTGCGAGCGTTCGCCAGTGTGTGCGCATGTGTGCATGTGTGTGTGTGTATGTGTGTGTGGATGTGTGTGTATATGTGTTTGTGAGAATATATAAAAAGATTTATACATATTTAAATACAACAACATACAAAAAGATACACATTGCATAAAGACTACTTAATAATATGAACAATCAAATTTTCCACGTCTTCATAGTTAAGAGTTTTGAGCCACTCTGTCACCATTTGTTTACGTGCCAGGGTAGTTTTTGTGTATATGCTAAGAATTTTATTAACGGAGGTATATAAATGCGAAGATTGATTTGAGAATTGGTGTCTAGCGAAGTATGTTTTAAATTTGCGTGTTTTAGCTACTACGTCATTTCGTCTTTTGACCAAGATTCTGGAATTTTGGAAATCTAAGTTTTTAAATAACATAACTTTGAGATATAGCTTTAATGTAACATAACATCAAGCGTGAATTCCTCGAAAGGGCATTAAGTCCCTAGTGCCATCAACTGGCTCCAAATCTAAACTGCGGGCAGCAGTCAGTTCTCAGTAGGAACTGAGAATTTCCTAATCGACATAAAATAACATCATGCCTGTTATCCCCGAAGGGTTACCTAATAGTACACCCACGTTTCATCAGTTATGTTTAAGTCCCATGTAATAGGGGGCGAGCCTATTGGCATCAACCGAGCACAATTCTGGTCTCCGTGGCTGCCACTGACAAATTCCTGATGGAAAAATCGCATAACACTTTGACCGACCTGGGAATCGTACCCAGGACCACATGCCCAGCAGTTGAGTTTGCGTCCATTAGACCAAAAAGGCAGTCCTAATAGAAAAACCCTATAACTGGGAATCAAACTCTGTCGTACTTACGTCAACGAAACGAACGAGGTATCAACACGGTAAATATAGAACAGGTGTGGAGTTTTTCCCATTTGCGCTGTCCGTCTGATCTGATAGGTTCGTAGCTGGGGTAAAAGTGCGCGTTTGTAACAAAACGGCTTTGAGGTCAATTTTTAGCTTTGTGCCGTGGACAGGTGTTACTGAAGAGTACAGGTTGTGGGTAGTGAAATTGTTTGCCAGCTTTTGTTTACAATGTAATTTTATATTCTTGTGGGAGGCGTAGGTCCAGCAGTGGACGTCTCTCGGCTGAAATGATGATGATGATGATGATGGTAATATTATATTTATTAAGAAGAAAAATTATATACATTGAAAAATAAAATAACCTAAAGTAACTAACTTAACAATAAACTTAAAAAATGGCGTCAAAAAACTCCTCCTCAACGCTGTCAACTGGTAATGTACCCAAGAGACTGGTGACGTTGCCACGTTGTATGGCAACGCTAAACCTTTGGCCAAGGTACCTACAAGCCAGCGCTTGAATCACGGGAAGTGTCAACTAAGCGCTTTGAAATGTCCTTGAAAAGGTTATGAGCACTAGGACCAGAGTTTCAGTCCCAAACGACTCGAAAATATAGTTACCAATAAGGTTACTATATTTACGCCGCTTGAGGTTCTCTGCAGCCGCAGCGACAGCCCCAGCACAGCACGATGAGCAAGGAAGATGGAATGGATAAAGATGTTTACAATATTAATATTGTAGTTGAACCTACCAGCTTCGCTATGGCGATAAGGTCAAGTTTAGCGGGACCTGTCTAAGTTGCCAGAGCAAGTAAATTGAGTATAGAAGTTGTTTTGGATGCGTGATAGTTTCAGCGCCATTTTTTACCTAACTAGAAAAAGAAGGAAAAATAAGAGTGACTAAACCGATACTTTTACACTAAACCAAGTCAAATAACCAATACACACATATATTATGTTACTATACTGGTCTCAAGTATTAACTAAAGTGACTGAAAGCGCGAATACACGAGCGTCGCGTTTTTCATCGAAGAAAATTATCACAACAGGCGCTTGTACGCGCGACTATCGTAACGACGCGGCTGGATACTATTATATGTAGTTTATCATCGACAAATTGAGATTCATTCCGATATCTTTCATTTGTATTACAAAGCATAACAGAGTTTTTGCGTGTCGTATTAGAATAATATCTATGCTTAGTCAGATCTCACGTCGAATTGGCTTGTATGAAATTCGTTGATACCTAACACACGTAGACCGCCTGACCGCGCGGACGAGCGGCGCTCACTGCATCTCCGCGCGGCGCACCACCAATACATTTGCTTCGCCGCCTGTGAGAATTGCTAGATATTGCCTTTAATCTTTTGACCGTCACACATATACGTGACAAGCAAGCGCGTGCCGTGTACGGCAAACGACACAAATATGTGACAAAAGGGTAGGTGAAATTGTGGCTTCACGTGGAGGGCACGCGCGTGCGTTTATACTCTGGCGGTCAAAAGGTTAAGTCGGCCATCATATTGTGATTAGATACTACGAAGGAAACCGAAGTTCGAGGAAAGATAAAATGGTTGTATTGATGTCGTGAGTGAAAGCCTCAATTCGTGGAAGGCAGGCCATTGATACCACTTCGACGGCTACAGTCAATTAAGACATTCACAGAAATGTGATCTGTGTAACAGTGGCGAAGGTTCCATACAACTCGATTCCTACCGGATTCCCTTTGAAAAGTGGCATAGTCAGTATTCTATAGATAAATAATATAATCACATTTTTAAGATATGTACACCGGCTTACCTCTTACAAAAATTGACCCTCCGCCACTGCTGTGTAGTGTAGATATAATGTTTCAGACTCTACTTACAGCTTTTCTTAACTTTGTTAGTAACGCAGTTAAGAGTTTGCATTAAAATGCAAAAATTCAACCACTAAAGGTGAACCATTTGCTCATTTCCACTTTGTGCAATCAAAACATGCTTTTAGTCTCTGAAACATGTGATGGAACAACGTATTTTCCTCGGAACAGGAATTTAGTAAGCGTTTTATCTTTGTCAACGCATACAGCATTGTCTCTGGAATAGTAAATTAGCAACGCATTTTCAGTAGCTCTGTCTTTTAGATACCCTTATGCGGCGGTGACCACGTGGTATGCAGTGGAGGAGCTCGTGGCTACATAATAACAGCCGCACGGGTCGATATTCCAGGTTAATACGCGCTTATCAAGGTCGGTCTGTACATAGATGACCATCACTTACATACAGAGTTTCCTCTACAACATGCTATTTAGCTCAACACCACCCACTCTTATCCATCCATTATCCCGACACTATTACCTATATTGATTTCTAAAATATGTGACCAAAGCGGTCACACAAAAAAACAATCTCAATATAATATTACACACCCATCGATAACAGAGTAGACATAGTATTAACTTACAGTATTTCAACTAGGAGCAAATACTCGGAATCGGGTTACACACATTTTTTTACACTAAACAGGTTTGCCTTGGATTGGGCAGACCATGTTTGCCGGATGCAAGCAAAGCTGGAGCCCTGAGACAGCTAGACGGGATCGCGGCAGACCGAGGAGAAGATGGCGGGACGCCTTGGATGGCTTTCTTGTTAATTGGCAAGAAGACGCTTAATATCAAAAAAAGTGGAAGGAATGGGGGACCGCTCACCGTACAGCGCACACAGTACACCGCTCATCGCAAGCCGCTCACCGCACGCAGCTCACAGCACACCATACGCCTCACAAAGCTCACCGCTTACCACACCCTGCTCACGTCTCTTCTCGTCTCCTCTGGCCTAAACAATTATGAGAAATCTCTCCTCTCTGTTAAACCGTTTCCACTAAAGCTAAGCAGAAACGAGAAGTCTAAAGAACGAAATTCTGTTAGTGGTTTACAATACATCTCCTCTCCTCTCGACTCGTCCCAGGTTCGGTGGAAGCCAACCCGCGTTTGATTTCACAAAAAAGGGCCAAGTTGGTTTACTGGCTATCTTCATACTGTGCCGAAAGTGAACAAGGATATTGACATTTATCGAAATGATAAAAAAGATAAAGCCTGTAATAATACAAAAATATTGGATGTGTCACCCGGTTATCGGAGTGCGTAAAAACTGATACAAATTTTATCTAGGGCAGCTGAATTTCGCAAGTTTTCTGATTGATTTCTAACTCTCTGGATACCTTTTCTGTATCAGACTCACTAAGAACAATTTCCTGCAAGCCGTGCTGTGAACGTTACCACTAACAAGAGCAGCTAGTGGTATCGGTCCCGACTAATGATTCATAGATCGTCGGGTCGAACCCAAGCAGTCACTTTCATCATCATCATCATCATCCACAGCCTGACTTCGCCCACAGCTGGGAATAGGCCTATCTTTCTTTAAAAAAAGTTGGCGCAGTGGCTGAGCGATTGGCTGCTTCGCTGCGGGTTGCAGGTACTGGCACGGAACAAATATTTGTATTGACCTACAGGTGGATGTTCTGGGTCTGGTTGCTCGTGTATGTGGTGTTAAATCTTTTTAAACACTCCCACATTACAGGAGAAATTGCTATTTATTTATTTATTTAACACTTCAAGCACAGAAGTACAGAGGCGGACTTAATGCCATAGGCATTTTTTTTTTTTTTTTTCTATTATGGGGCGACGTTTTTTTTTTAAATAAAAAAACAATAATAATAAAAATGTATCGTTTCAAAATCACGATCTCCACTTTTTAAAGCTAAAATTAAGCCATATTTTAAACCAAGCCAGCATAAAACTACTGTTAAGCTACAAAGTGAAAACTCGTGTAACAATTCTGAACAATTTAGTTGAGTTTAGCTGAGATAAATATAAAAAACTAGAGTATATACCGTCGACCCGACCCCTACTGGTTTAGTGACGGATATAAATGACTGTAATAGCTCTCACATTGAAGGACAAAGATACTTAGTTTCCGGGTGTAAAAAGACACTTAACGAATTCAAGAGTCGAATAAGTAAGTCATGGGCACTAATATTATCATTAACACTGAAAACGGGATATTTACCGTGTTTGCTATTTGTTTTGAGTTCCCGATATTTCGGTGAAAAAAGAGGACCCGGACCGATTTGCTTGCAACAGTGCCGAAATATCGAAATATCCCGTTTTCAGTTGTACATCTCTGCTGAGGTCTGATATTATGATGATGCTATGATAGGTTATATAAGTATTTCCACAAGAAATTATACTAAAGAAAGTTCTAAAAGAACGGCTCAAGTTACCTCAATAAACTTGGAGTATCGGTATAATAAAAGTGTCATAATTTTGGACCCTAATTTGGTTCAGAGCCTATTCCACGGTATCGACCACCTATTGGCTCTGGCCATAAATCTATACTTTACCACTTTATTACCTGAACGACCTAAAAACGTAAAAATTACGGTTAAGTTACGTTCTTATTGAAATTTATCATTTGAAGGTTCACCTGGATTGAAATTGGTTTAAATTTTGAAATTTAGAGGCGCAGGTTAATTAAATATAATTTAAATGTCCTAGTGTTGCGTACTTATTTCAAATATCTTATGAATGTTGTTGTTTAATTAAATATTCAAATAATTTACGACCGAGTTACCGCGCGACAAGGAAATGAGCAAGAGACATTGTTTGGACCGTGCCACGGCAGTTAAACGGCGACGACGAATTACACAGGCAAGTAGCGACTACTAGTATAGTGGCGAGTGACGAGCACCTGGACAGTGACTGCTGACTCGCTAAACACTTATTTGAAAAATGTAACACGGACTATAGGCCCCTCCGCTAAAGTGGAGAGGAGAGGAGATTTGCAGCGCACCGCTCACCGCACGCCGCTCACAGCACACCGCTCACCGCACGCTATTCACAGCACACCGCTCACTGCGCGCCACACAGCACACCGCTCACGGCACGCTATTCACAGCACTCCGCTCACCGCACGCCGCTCACAGCACACCGCTCACTGCACGTCGCTCACAGCACACCGCTCACCGCACGCCTTCACAGCACACCGCTCACCGCACGCTATTCACAGCACATCGCTCACTGCACACCGCTCACAGCGCTCCGCTCACCGCACGCCGCTCACAGCACACCACTCACCGCACGCCGCTCACAGCACACCGGTCACCGCATACCACTCATAGCACACCGCTCACTGCACGCCGAACACGGGAGCGTGAGTAGCATGCACATGCATCTCTGCTCCGATCTAGCCAGTACGCATCTCCGCATAGCTTCGGTGGATACACCCTAGCTCGGAAGCTCGCTTTGGTGACGCTTAGTAGACAAGAGAGGTCGTAAACGAGGTGTGAATATACACTAATGGCAGCCAGAAACTCGCTGACTGGCCAACAGTTCGTTTCAACAACCCGTGAGCTGTTTTCACACAACTTAACAATAATTTCAGAAGTTTTCTTATTTAAACCTATATTTAATTACAATTAATATTAAACTCTCTAAACATTTATTCATTTCGAAGTTAAAATCATAACTTATACATAAATACTTGTGTCATCAAAGAAATATTGGATCCAAGTCAAACTGTGAACAAAATCGAAACGTTAACATAAAGGGCCTGTGTCAACAGGCTGAGGAATTGTTACTGACGGCTTTATTTGATCGCGACTCAGTGTAACCCGTAATTCTTAAACAATCCTATGGAGAAATTGACTTTTGTATAAAGCTGATTTGGAGAAATACTGTTGTTAGAAAATATAGCTCCAAATCGGTGGTATTGTTTGACCAAAGTATTATTAAATTATTATAACTAGAAGACGGGATATTTACCATGTTTATTGTTTTCTTTGAGTTCCCGATATTTCGGCGCTGTTGCAAGCACCATGATCACGGATAAACTGAAGTTATTGCGGGTGGGTGTTATTATCGGGAACTCAAAGAAAACAATAAACATGGTAAATATCCCGTCTTCTAGTTATAATAATTTTAGTGACCATGAAAGTTTAAAAGTATTATTAAAGTCTGTAAGCAAAGTTTTTCTTAAGAGCGTTAACGACTTACGGCATTTCATACAAACATTCAAGTCATCATCATCATTCTCTTGTCCTTATCCCAATTCATTTGTGGTCGGCGCAGCATGTCTTCTTCTTCCATACTTCTCTATTACTCGTCATCTCGCCAGACAACTCCTGTCTTGCCATATCATTCTTTACAAACATTCAAGTCATTTCTTTTTAAATTTCTGGACCGATTTTAATGAAACTTCGTACGCATAAGCAGAGTACAAATGTCTAAAAACTTGACAAAGAACTTTTTAAATGTCTTTTTAAAAAAATGATAATTGGATATTTCTTTTTCTATGGAAAATCTTTAATCGGTCTAATTTAGCTGTAACACTATTTTTCGAAAATGTTCTCAATCAAGTTTTTAGACTTATGTATTCTAAAAACGTGGCCGTTCTAAAAGTGTCGTCTGGCCATCTCGCCTGGGTGATACTAGACCTAATTTGCAACAATTTTGACCCCGATAATTTGGTCCAAATTGGACGTAAGCGTGCAGTATTCGTCACGTCTAATGAGTATGTTCTCTTGTGGCTTTTAATGTGAGGCGCCCTATAGATCCCCATCATCTGCCTAACCTTTTTCCAAATTTATTGGAGTCGGCTTCCAGCAGCTGTTTTTATTGAACCAAGAGCTCCTCTATGGATTCCCATGAGGTCGAACTGTGCCAACAAAAAAATAAAAGCCAGTTTCCCAAATAGGTAGACGTGTATTAATGAATTCACAAGTTAAGATACCACATGACATGTAATACGGCCTAGATACAGTACTGTGATGTTATGATACAGTACAACATTATGAGTACATTAATGAGCGTAACAAGAACTCATACAATGAAAAGTCAAGGTGAGTCTTACGAAAACATGGCGTCTGAGGAAAAAGGTCATATAATGCGTCACTGGAGAGTTAATGACGATTAATGTTTTTAATTACGCTTAATTGTTACCAAGGTCTAGATCACAACTGTTGTTTTAATTTGCGGAAGTGCTAAACTTATTATCCTGCCATGGATCTGGAAGGAGCTCGTGGCTAAATAATAACAGCCGCTCAGGTCGATCTTTAGGTTAAGCCGCACTTGCCTACTTTGGTCCGTGGATGGGTAACCAACCATTACATACCGAGTTTCCTCCGTGCCTCGGAAAGCACTGTAAGACGTTGGTCCCGGCTGTCATTTGTAGATCTTCGACAGTCGTTACAGGTAGTCGCTGGTCCATAAGTCTGAAAACCAGTCTTACCAAGGGGTATCGTATCACCTCAAATTGTTATTGATAAGAGATGAAGAATGAGAAAAATATTAAATTTTACTATGGCGGTCCAGAAACTCGCTTTTCGATGAAGACTTGACAAATACCCAGTCAGGATGCTTTAACTTTTAGGTCGTTTCGCTAGCTGTTTATTGAAGACTTAGCAAATGCGAGCAACGTTCGAGATTACCCAATTTTCTGTATCACTTCACTCGCTCTAACATTCTCTCTTAAAAACACCCAAAGACAGTTTCAGCGATACAAGTCATGATGCTATTTTAATTATTCTGATCATTTGCTTGTTACCCTCTTTTTGGGCTTCGCCGCACTCGGGTCAATTTTTTTTTATAAAGGGCCCTTTAATGACCAGCTTCGCCACTGGCAGCTACGTAGCGCCGCCTTTACGATCGTATAGCTAACAGCAGTAAATCTGTCACCCCTTTTCATTCTTCATGTCGCATATGACGCCTCAAGGGTATCGAAGAGCTGGGCAAAGGAATTTGTGAGGATGATGTGAAAAGCACCCCATGGCAATTGAACATGACATGTACACTTTAAAGATAGTGCGGTCGCGTCTTTTTCTGTGTCGCTAGCACGATAGTATTTTTTATTTTGTCGGCCCAAAACTTGTCTTCTCACACCCTACTGCTGTTCCATCGAGGTAGCCCCATTACTTCCGTTCTAAACGAAAATATAAGTAATTAAAAAAAAATTATATCAATATTTCCTTTATTCATTTTTTTACAAATATTTCTTATAACAACAACAAAAATATAAAAAAAGAGTTGTCCGCCGGTGAAGGAAGCAGGTTCCAAGCTAGTGGTGGTTAGGGCTTCAGAGACAAGAACCTCCTCACGAGCCTGCAGAATCAGGAACTTGATCCAACCGCCCAGTGAGAGCCTCGAAAGATGGTCGTATTCATATTATTATTGGGCGAGCTGCGGATGATGAGAAACTTTACACCCGATTCCTAATACCTTTATACGTAATACCTACGAAACGCGAATTTCACGAATGCGCCTACGACTTTGTGAATTTTAAAAAACTTTGTAAGGCCGTGGGCGTAATAAACAAAAAAATAACAATATCGGATCCTTCTCGAATGTTAATACGTCCTACGTTCAAACAAAGACTACGAAATTAAACACTTTCAGCGTCAACAACAAAATGTCCTAAAAATAACGAGATTTTGTAGCCTGCTGCGATTTATATTCTATACAAAAAAACTAGGCGAGATAGAAAATAAAACGAATGACCATTGTGAAGGAAAGTTGCGACGTTATCGCTTGTAGACATTCTAATTTTGTAGCCACAATGGCTTGAATCTGATATCATGTCTGTAGGCCGTGCTTCTTTGTATTTACACAATTTAGTGAGATATATTTTTTCTACAATTGTTGTCGTGTGTTTTCAGTATGGGAAACCTTCACACGTAATTACGTACATAAACTCACGGCATTTGCCCGGTAAGGCAGAGACTATAGACAGTTTTATTGATGTAAAAAAGATTTTTTAATTTACATTTTTAGTTGTAATATAATACACAAATGTTTGCTATGCATTTACAATACATTTTTTTTTTTTTTTTTTTATAAAACGTTGCCCCACACTAGGAATTTCTCCTGTATCGTGGGTGCGTTTACAAACATTTAAACTCACATACACAAACAGCCAGACCCGGAACAACTACCTGTAGGCCATACAAATATTTGTTCCGTGCGGGAATCGAACCCGCGACACGCAGCGCAGCAGTCAATCGCTCAACCACTGCGCCAACCGTGCCGACGACCTTTTTGAAGTCGGTTATAAACTTAAAAATAACTCTAGCTTCAGAAGTTGGTGACTTTTGTTGGTTTGATTCAGTTTTTTTTGCCACCGACTTCTGAAGCCAGAGTTATTTTTCATGTTTTGGTGTTTTTTTGGAAGTCGGTTTTTATTTTTTGTGGCTAATTGTCGGCGGCCAAAAGCTAAATAATACAATTTTTCGTGTGCCTTCTATCAGACCATCCATATATCAACCGAGAACATAATACTTCGTTTCTACTTGGTAACTTAAAAAGAGTATAACTTCCATGACGTGCAAACGAGCCCTTTCATAAAGTACGCTGGTACTGGTATTACAAAATAATTTGAATTTGTATGGTTTTTAATCTACTTTTCCCGACTTGCATCTACGCTGTCTGTTTACCTGGTATTATTTGACCCAGTTTTCGCAATATGAAGTAAGAATAGAAAATCCGATGCAATAGAAAATCTCGGGGAGAAAAATGAACTTTCATCAATTTGTAAGAACAATGAGGCTCTAATGGAAACATGTCATATTCAGGAAGAGGTTACCGAGCAATTTGTGGTCTTTCCAATCTCATTGAAGGCTTCGCCTACGTGGTGGTTAGAGAATATCCGACAGGAATGTACTTACGAGGTTATAGTTCATTTAACTCATAGTTCATCAAGCTTTGGATGCCTACAAAATTTTGCTACCGATTACGTTTGTAATTTTTCTGACGGTACTTGCCGTCAGAAAAATTACAAACGTCGGAAATATTATAATTCAAAATTAGGTACAATCTATCTTCCCGAATCCTTCCTTAATCTATGTTGGTGAACGGGCGCTGTCACTTGTGACTGGTCATCTCTTATTTGCCACGGCTTATTTGAATTAATTATTTTATTTTTGAATTGTTTTTACTATGGACACTTTTAACGTACACATCTTGCTGCATCGTTCTCACATAATGTACCATCTCAACACGAATGATGTAACCAAAGTTTTGTTGTTTTGCCCGTTCTTCTCCATAGAAATCTACGTTAGGGAATGGGCAACTACAGTACTTTCACAGTTTTTGTGCCTTGTGATTGAGACTGTAGCAATATTTCATTGTTGTCTTTGTTTCGACAATTCAAAAGTGCCTGTAACTGACCTACTTGAAATAAATACTTTGATTTTTTATTTTCCCATCGTTTGATGGGACGGCTATCCGACACAATCAGATATAAATCAGGCGTAGAGCCAAAAACTTAGTGTGCTTTCCGAAATACCACCAATTTTATTTTTTCAGAGTATCTACTGAGAAATTCATATTTGAAGAACTCAATAATACTTTGTCCTATCTGGGAATCTAACTCAAAATCACACGCTCAGCAGTCCCGCTTGCGACGGGGTTGAAATTAACATTAATTCCACGTTAGAAAAGAACACATTTCTGAACTTGAAAAATCGAACATCGATGAGAAAAATAAAGCCAGTCAATAACAAACGATAATTTCTCAAGGGAAAACAAGATAAATCACTTAGATCGACCTTGAAAAATCTCTCGTTCCTGAATAAAGAAATGAAACTTAAGTTAAAAGTTAATACTTGAAGAAAATATTTGTTTTGTTGGCAACGGCTGGGGAAACTCCTCCAGGGAAATAACAAGGCTCGAATCCAGGATATCGATTTTAAAGTCACTATCTGCTATACAGTGTGTAAACAGACCCTTCACATAGCCGTCAACCAAGCATTCTGTACAGCAAACTAAGTAACTTTACGCAAAAATTATTGCTTGGAATCGACTTTTTTTTGGGGTTTTACGGTAGGACTCGATGGAAAGCACTTAAAGCATTGTGCTGATGAATGGATTGAATAGTACGGGGGTCTTGGAGGTTTAGTAAAAACATGTATTTAAAAAAAAACTTGTGAAAATTTGGAACTTTGACCCCCAATATATCCGTAACTAGAAGGTTCCTAGGTATGGTCTAGTACAAAAAAATGATCGCAATGACGGGGAGAACAAGTGACTTTCGGTTATGTTAAGGGTCTATTTACACCCTTTATACCCGACCCCTTTAATGAGTCCTCCGCCTTACCCCATTAAAGGCACATTAAGCGTCCACAAAGTCCTAACAATATCCCACAGGTTATTTGCTTTAAAATAAACATAATCCACGTAAGTATTACGATACTAATTAAACCAATACGTGATCAACCTTCGGAATATTCCATTTAAATTGATACCTTCCGAGGACTCATTAAAGCGGTCGATCTATACACATAGTGTGGTTCTTTTTTCATGATTTGTTCGTTGGTCTAATAGTCGTTAACTGAGCATGAGGTCTTGGTTCGATTCCCAGGTAATTTCTTAGTTGCAGCTACGGAGTCTAGATTTGTGACCGGTTGACGGCAATAGGCTCATACCGTATTACATGTATTTTGTCTGTGTTAGCTTGAATTAGTCTGTTAAATTGTACATGTTTTCTAACATAAATACTGGCAATATATGAGGGTACTGTTAGGTACACATCAGCCTGATGGCAGATGGACGACAGGCGTGATGTTATGTTTTGTTTTATAACACAACGGTAAAGGCCAGAATCAGAACTCAACAAAGGGGTTTGAATTTAATGGCTGGCCTATCTAAAGTTGCGGCCATGCTTAAAACCTATATTAATCGATAGCTGGTTTCAATACAAACCAGTTTTGTATGAGACAAAATGTTCTAAAGTGTCACGTTTCCGAGATATGAGCGATAAGAACGAAGTTAATTCCATAATATTTCTGTAGCTACGTTATCAATTCATTTAACGCTAAAAGCTTTTAAAAGCATGCCCAAAATACATTGACAATATAATTAAATCCGGCATTCCTTATATTGATAGATCGTTACATTAACTTTAGTAGTTTATTGTGGAAAAAATACATTCCACCTACTAAAGTTTTTCCACAAAAATGATTGATGATAATGTCAACAAAATCATGAGTGTGACGTGTAAAAATACTGGAGGCTTTACTGACAAATATTTCAGGACCCGTCTTGGCTTTCAAGCTGCGGGATTTCACGGTCCATCTTATACCGGTTGTTCGTACTTGGAGACTTTTCTGTCAATTCTCAAATGACCCGCCTTGGAATTCAAGCTCGAAGGATTTCAAGTTTCAACTTATATTGGATGTTCGCACTTGGAGGACGGGACTAACAAATATTTCATGACCTGTCTTAGCATTACAGTTGTCGGTATTCAGGGGTCAACTTGTACAGGTTTTAGGGCATCTCCGACCTTGATATTTTCCTGGAGCTGGGTACTTACGTAGTATAAATAGAGCGATTCCAGGGTCACGGTGCTACGGTCAATGACTTCGCTTAAAAGGTACCGGGAGGGGTGCTATCTATTATTAAGCGATATTTACTTTTGTCGATGTTTTGAAGAGTTCCTTGCTTGTTTTTTTTTTCGTTGTTAGGGCGAGGCAAAAAGAAAATGCCGTATTTTCGCGAAAATAGGTACCTTACGAGAGATCAATTTCTAATCATCCCCAATCCAACTACCAAAGTTTAATGTGGATCACACGTCAAAAAGGTTTATTCCGATCTGCCTCCAACGGTCTATCTGGTGGTAGTGGCAACTATTTTTCTCATCGATTTTTCTTTTTTTCTCATGCGTCTAATTCAGTCGCATTTGCTCCTACCTCTGGGGGCCGATGACACTTAAATTTGTGAATCCCTCCACCGATGGTGGCAGAGTCGACAATTAAGTAGCCGTCTGACACCAAGTATTTCAACTAACAAATAGAAAGAAGGATGGCCTTTCTGGGCCCAGCTATAATGTTAAAAACAAAATGCAATTAGAGCTGCCACGTGATCCCAAAATTATTATTCGAAATGACGTACAGATGAACTCCGGAGTGCCGGCTGATGGATGGGCCGGCCATATTAGCCGTAGAACCTATGACCGTTGGCGTAGACGTGTTCGTGAGTGAAAACCGCAAATCGGCAATCGTTAGGTGGGACGCCCTCAGGCTCGGTGGAGCGACGATCTTCGCAGGGTGACTGGTGGCAACTGGATGAGAGTTGCCGAGAATCGAATTAAGTGGCGTGCGATTGAAGAGGCCTTTGTTTAACAGTGAACTGCTGTACGCTGATGATGATGATGAACTCCGGAATATGGGAGTACAGGTATGAAAGATAAAATCGCATCGTGCAATGTTAAAAATCGCACCTGACGTCACGGCTGGGCAACCTTCGAAACAAAAGAGATTTTCAATGAAAGTCTAGTCTTCAATAGCTCCTTTGTCTTCCTGAATCCGGCTCTGTAATTATGAGCGACAATACAACAAAACTGTCTCGTTAAAAACATCTGTGAATGCTCTCATTTGTTTTTGCCTTTTGCTGAAGACAGAAGGTTCAATTTTGCGTGAATTCTGCGGGTTTTATCTGACGTGGTTTGATGACAATTGTGGATGCAAACGATTATTTAACTTTAAAAAAAAAATAATAAAAGAAAAGTATTTTATAATCTTATTAATTTTTAACCCCCGACGAAAAAAGAGGGGTGTTATAAGTTTGACCGCAATGTGTGTGTGTGTGTGTCTGTTTCTGGCACCGTAGCTCTTAAACGAGTGAACTGATTTGGATGCAGTTATTTTTATTTGAAAGCTAGTTTCTTGGCGATCGTTCTTAGATACGTTTTATCAAAATCGGTGCAGCCATTTACTAGATATGGGGGATGAAAGTATATTTTCAAATAGGATAGCTAAGTGGGGTATCAAATGAAAGGGTATGATGTGTACATTACAATTAGACATGTTTTATCAAAACTGGCTCAGACATTTTATTGACTTTTCAAATGTTTGTTTGTTTTTCTTTGTTGCGATGTGGGGTATCTTAAGTTTTGAGTTTAATTATTTCTTCTTTATTTCGATTTACTTTGCTTTGCTTTGAAAGTGATTGCAATTTGTAGCCATTTCTTTTGATTTGATTTAATTTTATTGTGATGTTGATCAAGATGGAGCTGAGGAGCTAGTGGCTAATAAATAACAACCGCACGGGTCGCTCTTGAAGGTTAAGCAGCGCTTGCCAAGTTAGGTTCCATCTATTACATACCGAGTGGTCTCCATGCTTCAGAAAACACGTTAAACCGTTGGTCCCGCTCTCAATTGTAGATCATTGAGAATCGTTACATGTAGAATTCAGACAGCTAGTCTTAATAAGAGGTATCGCTCTTATACAATACTGTGAAACAAGTATCAGTGAGGCGTTACCCTTCTACCGACGTGCCTGTTTTTTTTTTTTTAATTTTGCCCCACACCAGAAACTCCTGTATCGAGGGTGTGTTTACAAATATTCTTCTTCTTCGTATCGCTGGCACGACAAATATATTTATATTTTGCTAGCCCAAAACTTCTCCACTTCCACTGCGTCGTCGGTGGCAGCGCAAATGTCACTTCGGCTGCATGTTTTTGGGCTAAGAGGGCAGGATAGGAGGTGGAGCATAGTTTGCGACACAGCTCCACAACTGCACCCCGCTGCTGTTTCGTTGAGGTAACCCCACTTAACGAGGTTGGAGTTACATCTTCCCACTTGAGTCTGGAGACGGTTCAGGGACTTCCAGATGTTTTGTGGTTACAAACATTAACACTCACACACACAAACAGCCAGACCCGAAACATCTACCTGTAAGCTAAACTGAAAGGCTGGCTATCCGAACAGGCATTATATGACCTAAAAGAATGGTTTTAAGAAAATTTATGTGATTATTATACTATATGGTCCTATTATTCTGTTTTGTGTATTATTATTATTATTCTTTTATTCATTTTTATACATATAATTTACATTTTTAAATATTTATTTACAAAGTAATATAAAAAACATTTAAAAATATAAAAATAGTAGCCCACTGGTATCGGGAACAGGGTCCGAAATACCGGTGGTCAGGGCTCTTGAGAGAGGAACCTCCTAACGATACGCGCCGTGTCCAGAAGTACTGCTTTCTGAATCAAGCCCTTGATCCAGCTGCCAAGCGAGAGCCTCCTCAGATGTTTGTCGAGGCTATTGGCTATTAAGCCATTGGCCGACACGACTATCGGCACAATGACTGCTGTACTCACGTCCCACATGTCGACAACCTCGCGAGCCAGATCTAGATATTTGAATTGTTTATCTTTCTCTGCTTTCACGAGGTTCTCGTCATGCGGAACAGTTATATCAACAATCATTGCGCGACGCTCCAATCGATCTATCACCACAATGTCAGGTTTATTGACAACAACAGTCCTGTCAGTGATGATAGATCGATCCCAATACAACGTGATATTACCATTATCGAGAACTGGGTCGGGCGCATACTTATAGTATGGTACTTCTGATTCCACAAGGTTGTACTTCAAAGCAAGTTGCTGGTGGATAATCCTGGCAACGAGGTTGTGTCTATGCAAGTACTCTCCGTTAGCCAGACGAGAACACCCAGAAATAATGTGTCGGATCGATTCTCCCGGACGGTGGCATGCCCGACATATGTCAACCGTGCCATCCTTCACAATGTATTTCCGGTAGTTATTCGTCATCATAACTTCATCCATTATTGCACAGACAAAACCTTCGGTTTCCCCGAATAGGTCACCGAAACGCAGCCAAGATACGGACGCTAAGAAGTCTACATCGGGTCCATGTAGGGCCCGGTAAAAGCGTCCGTGAAGCTCCTTGCCCTGCCATACCTCCTTGCGATCATTAATGTCTAATACTCTAGGTTTGCGCCAGTTCTCGTTAGCCAGAGAGAGCGGGGTGAGGCCCTTGTCCACTGAGACCACATCTCGGTGCATCCCCTCGTCGACTTCTAGGAAGTATTCCCTGAGGCTGCATATCTCACGGTTGTGCAGGGTCTTAGCATTTAAGAAGCCACGACCCCCGCACTTCCGCGGGATATACAGCCTCATCACCGACGACCGCGGGTGATGCATTCGATTTGCGGTCTGCAGTGCGCGGACCCTCCTATCCAGGGCATCAAGTTCCGTCTGAGTCCATTTGAGTATGCCGAAAGAATACATCAAAACCGGCATGACCCAACCATTGAAGGCGTGCACCTTGTTTCCACCTGACAAAACACTGCTTAGTACTTTGTTCAGGCGGCCAAAGAAGCGGTCCCTCAATGATTGTTTCATGTCGGCAGTATTGATACCTAATGCTTCCGACATACCCAAATACTTGTAGGTTTCTGTTGAGGATAGGGATCTAAGGTGTATGGAATCCGAGAGTTGAGTTCCCACGGATTCCATAATCTCGCCTCGCTTCACATGCATCACTGCACATTTGTCCACACCAAATTCCATCCTGATGGCGCTACTGAAAGTTTCCGTTACCTTCAGTAGCTTCATCAGTTGCAAGTTGTTGGGGGCAAAGAGTTTCAGATCATCCATGTAAAGAAGGTGAGATATGACCTGACCACCTCTCCTCAACCGATAGCCTAGACCTGAACCCTCCAACAGTGTGCTGAGAGGGTTCAAGGCTAAACAAAACCACAATGGACTCAGACTATCACCCTGGAATATACCGCGCTCAATCTTTATCGGTTCGCTGTTCCCCTGGATCTGTCGACATCCTGGATAGCGAAGGACCGTTCTCCAGTGCCCCATACATGACATCAGGAAGGTACGCAGAGTTGCATCAACTTTATACAACTCCAGCACCTTCATGAGCCATGTATGAGGCACAGAATCATAGGCCTTCTTGTAATCTATCCAACATGTAGACAGATCCCTTCGGGAGCGGCGAACCTGTTGGCTAATGGCCATATCAATAAGGAGCAGCTTAGTACCGCGGGACCCATTCCTACATCCATTCTGAGAGGCAGACATGATAGAATTACTATCAATATGATGATTGATTTTAGCTCTCAAAATGGATGTAAGAACTTTATAGACCGTTGGTAAACAAGTGATTGGTCTATAATTTTTGGGTTCCGCAGTACTACCTGATTTATGGAGCAGGTGGGTAATTCCTGACGTCAAGAACTGGGGCAGCGACCCTGACTCTAAGGCTGACTGAAACTGGGATGCCAAGCGAACATGCGATCTCTGGAACCATTTAATCCAGAAGTTGTGCAGTCCATCCGGCCCTGGAGATTTCCAGTTAGGCAACGGACGGACTGCACGAGCTACATCTTGGGGGCTGATGATAATTGCCCCCATTTCAGGTATCGGATCACACGCTCGTTCAACCTCCCGGGTCCAATCACCCTCAGTGTGACTGACAGGCACCGACCAGATGTTGCGCCAGAACGAATACATGGCGTCATCATCTGGTAGACGCGTATCAGTCACACCTTGGTCCGGTCGTTCCCAAACCCTATATACCCACCTTTCATCACTTCGGAATGTGCGATTCTGAGTGTAACGCTCCACTCGCCGCTTGTACCGACGAATACGGCTTGCCCATGCACAGATCTTCTGCTTCAGGAAGTCGATACGCTCTGTGACGCGGGCTAAGTAGTCTCGAAAACTAACATCAGTTCCCGAGAACGCCCGTTTCACAAAGCGCATCACTCTAGGTCGAGTATTGCCCTCCCTGAAGCAGATTAACTTGCCGATGAGTGCTCTAGCCTCACCGATACGCCGCTCAATCCTGCATTGCTAAGCTGGAACAGCAAATTTTGGTCGTGTAGCTCTGTCGTTGTTGGGAAATTTGTCGTGAGCTACACGACATGCCGCTACAGCTCCACAGTACAATATTGAGTGGGTATCGGTGAGGTCTTTGCTGCTGTCAAAGCAGTTTGACAGCTGCGAATCTAGAGCACACACCAGCGCCTTGTTTTTCTTGTGCATAGGTAAACGAGGTAGACGTGGCCTAAGTTCAGGCGGTGTGGATCGGTATTCCCGGAATGCACCCTTCAAAGCGCTCCTTAATTGTGCGTTGCACTGGGTACTTACGGATATAACTTCGTCATCATCTTCTTCACCATCGTGTTCGGATCGCGGTGGAGCACTGGATACATTTTGTAGCTGTACCGCAATCATTGGCGAAGCATGTATAACTAGGTTACTCCGTGAATCGAAGCGTAGTCGCTCAAGTACGGTGTCATCCAACATGTGGTTACGCTGGATGACCCGTACTTGATCCGACAGCCGTTGCGCCGACACGCTGACACCTGGCTCAAGCACCTGAAACAGAGAGAGCATCCGACCACGGTACGCAGTCAAGTTGCTTTCCCCCTCAGTAGCCCCATAATATGCGCGCATGACGTTCTCATTAATGGACTGAGTCCATCGCATGCGCGACACATTTCCACCGGCAACGGGGACCCTGTTCGGGGCCTGTTGGCCTCGAGGTCCCAAGCCCGCTGGTGGCCGTCCTCTTCCTCGTCGTCGTGGTGGTGATGGGGTCGACGGCGGGGAGAAAAACTCGTCACTCGAGCTCGACGCAACTGCAGCGATCGGAGACACAGCACTCACGATTGAGGCGCGTCCCGGCGGCTGCGAGGCGGAGCTGAGCGACGAGTCCGGAGATGGTGGGTGTGCCTGATGTTTTGCCCGGCTTCTTGTCAGCACTCATGCATATTTTCAAGTATATTCCAAAAATTAAAAATTTAGGGTCCGGTTATGTAAAATATGTTTTCTGTTTTTTTTTTCTTATCATTGTTATTGATGTAATTAATATATTATTGTTTAAATATAGGTTAAATCGATAAAAACATTAAATTAAAATTCAGTATCGTAAAAATTCGTGCTGTCAATTTGACACTCGGGCCACAGATTATTATTATTATTATTATTTTTTAATTTATGATTATTTGTGTTTAATGCTCTTTTTAATGTATAATGACTTGCGTTTTTTTTTTTAATGTATTATGATGATTTGTGTTTTTACTTTTTTTTTCAAAATATGACAAGTAATTTCGATAATTATTAATAAATAAACTAAACTAAACTAAGCCATACAAATATTTGTTTCGTGCGGGGATCGAACTCGCGACTCGTAACGCTGCAGCCATTCGCTCAGCCACTGCGCCAACCGCTGGGTACAGTTCGTACTAATTAACCTAGAGAGCTATGTTGTATGTGTGTAACTTCAGCTAGACTATGCAAGCAACCTAAAACCTTCATTAATTCACCAAATTTTCCCCACCTCCAACATGACAAATCTACCTCATTAGACTTCATTAGTGTTCTCAGAAAATACTCAGAGCCAAAACACATTACCTAATTAGTTTTCGTGACAATAGCTATATTAAAACAAAAGAAATAAAGACGTTGTTCATTTGTTTTCTATTTTAGCAGGTCACGGAGTGGATACCGAATAACAAACAAACAATATACAAAAACATGGATAATACGAAACAAAAAGGAATTGTAGCTTTATTTTTCTCGTTTTGCTGTTGTAAATATATTATTATGTTCTACTAACTAATATCGTTATCTAAAGGTTGAACTTTTGTGTCTTCATTTTCTGTTTTCACAGCAGGCGTGCTTTGATTTCTGCTTAGCCTTAATTTCTATGCACTGATCATCATTATCATCCACAGCTTGAATTCACTCACTGCTGTTATAGGTATCTCTTTTCTAGTGCCAATCTCCAATTAAATTAAATTAAAATTAAAACTTAAAATAAGGGAATATAAATATAATTATATCCCTTTCTAATATTTACCTACTCTTTTTTGTATGGGTATTCTGTTCTTATTTATATCATATTCAACAAAGCACGTTCTCAATATCGGACTTTACGATACTGTGCTTTTTCCCAATGTTTGGTCGGTCATTTTATCACTTAAATACTTAAATATTTTGACTAAGATTTCTAAACAATGTGTCAACAATCCCACATTACTTTGCCGTAATTTGTATTTTGTTCTTTCTTTTCTTTTAGCCACTTTCTAGTTAACCTAGCTTTGTCAATGCCGTGAAACTCTGTTATTGGCTTAAGAGATAATTGTCATCATCTAGCTGTCAATGTTCAATGTATGCAGACTTTAAGATGCTAGTTACTTTGTCGCAACTGCACTGTGGTGTTCATTGATAGTGGGGTGAAATTTCACATAAAATGTCATAGTAATAATAAGTTGTTGAGTTTCCAATAAATAAATCTCCACGTTCTTGTTCTAGCCTCATCCAGGCTTATCCTCCAACGGCAACTATGCTCTAATACTTCATACCAATTATTAACATAATATCATTCTGAGCTACATACAGCAGTGTACAGCACTACTGATCTGCGGTCGGGCGATACGTCGTCTGCGATCGTGTGACGTGTAGTCGGGCGACGAACGTGTCGCTAGCTGCAGGTACGTGGACTACGCCTTATCTACAATCTAGTGGTTAATAACCTTGTTTTAGGTTTTTTTCAGAGTCCTCGAATTATTACACTGATCGTATTGAACAACTAGTAACTCTAATTTGTATATTCAAGTCGCTGTTTTAAACATTTGTATTCGCCCACTGTTTGTCGCTCATTTAGTATTTTAGTAGCCCATTTTCAATATTTTTGACACCTTTAATTTTATTTTCGTTCGTTTAAATACTACCAAAAAAAAAAATCGCAATGACGGAGAGGAAAAGCCTACCACTGCTTGTCTTTGCATCACCCAAAGGTTGACTGGTAGAAAATGCCTATGGCATTAAGTCCGCCTCTGTACTTATGTGCTTGAAGTGTTAAATAAATAAATAAATAAATAAAAGAGGCTTTTGGCTTCGTTAAGGGTATTTTTACACACATAACAGCTACTCATTACGTCCATAAAATGTTTTGTCATGATTGTTTATACACCATGTTTTAAATGTATACGTTCATGTTTAAACACGTAAGCTTGACAAGGCACTTGTGCTGAGACGCTATGGTCCTTTGCATGCTCAATAAAATTGCATGACACCGTACGGTGACATTATACTTATATAAGCATAAGCATAGCATAATCAGCCTATTAATGTTCCCACTGCTGGGACGCAGGCCTCCTCTCTATGAGAGGGAATGGGCTATAATCCACCACGCGAGCCCAGTGAAGGTTGGTAGGTGTCACATGTCTTCAAATTTTTGGTTCTAGGACATGCCGGTTTCCTCACGATGTTTTCCTTCACCGTTTTGAGAGCAGTGGTGATGAAATAACTAACACAAAGTAATGCACCTGGCTGGGTTCGACCCCACGACTTACTGCTCGTAAGTCGGGGTCTCCACCACTGGGCCACCGCTGCTCTATACTCTTTATACTTATATGTAGTCACATAAATGAGGTACCCACAAAACTTTTATATAGTGCAACAATAATACACAAAACTTTCCAACGGTAAACGAAAACATTGTAATTAGAACCTGGTCACAAGCGCGACTGCTGATAATGAGGTCCTGGGTTCTATTCCTAGGTCGGCCAAAGTGTTATTGCGTTTTTCCATCAGGAATTTCTCAGTAGCAACCACGGACTCTGGATTTGTGCCCGGTTGATGGTAACAGGCCCGCCCCTTTACAAGGGACTTAAACATAACTGGCGAAATGTGGGTGAACTATTAGGTAGGTACACCTCCGCCTACCTAACCCTTGTGGGTTTTCAGGCATGATGATTATGTTATGTTAAAATTCTAAAAACCCACACTGGGCCCGCGCGGATTATGGCCCAATCACAGTGATTGACTCTCATAGAGACCCGGGCTGTATCCCACAAGTGGGAACATTCGATGATTATGACGCTAGAGAGGTAGGAGAGAGGAAGCTCTGCTATTATTTTGGAAACACCCTGGCTACAGCAGAAAATAACAACATACTGCAAATAATTTTTAATGCATCCTGCAGCATTTTTTTAAATATTTTTCTGCCTGTGCAAGAATTACATTGAAACGGTGCATCACTACATAGTATAAAACAAAGTCGTTTCCCGCTGTCTGTCAGTCTCTATGTTTGCTTAGATCTTTAAAACTACGTTACGGATGTTGATGCTTTTTTTTTAATAGATAGAGTGATTCAAGAGGAAGATTTATATGTATATATTGCACCCGTGCGAAGCCAGGGCGAGTCTCTAGTTTGCAGTGGCGAAGGTACCATACAACTCGATTCCTACCGGCTTCCCTTTGCAAAATGGCACAATCAGTATTCTACAAACAAATAATGTAATCATATTAAAGATAGGTACACCGGCTTACCTCTTACAAAAATTGAGCCTTCGCTACTGCTAGTTTGTTTATACAATGCATTAAATTAGTTCCCTCTGAAGTTACATCACAAGGTAAAACGTAAGTATACGAGCACTTACCGTAACCATTACCGTATCATGTTGAATTTTATTGAAATTGCCCCCTTCGGATATCTATTCCATATACAGCGAGATTAAGATCAGTTCGAACTAGATCGTTATTACGTATCGAATAGAATGAGCTTTGGGTAGTGATCCGAATTCTGATTCCATAGCAAAGAGCTTACCTTGATATAGTAATTCTATTTTCGCGAATGTGTTTCGAGTATCGAGTGTTATTGGTGTGTAGTAGATTTTATAGAAATATGGAGTAGATTTTGCGTTGAAAATTATCCCACTGGAACTTTGTACTGGGATAGAAAGTGTCCTATGTCGTAACCCAAGGCAAGGTCCAAACGTGTAAGCACGGCGACCAATCAAGCTCCAGTAAGCAAACCAGTTTATGCGGATCTCTCATTGTACGGGAAATCTATAAAGGGTGTAAATAGACCCTTAACATAACCGAAAGACACTTGTTCTCCCCGTCTTTGCGATAATTTTTTTGTTCCAGACTATACCTGAGAACCTTCTAGTTACGGAGATATTATGGGTCAAAGTTTCAATATTTTCAAAAGTTTTTTTTTAAATACAAGTTTTGATGTTATGACTTTACTTAAATACCTCCACGGCCGCCGTACTATTCAATCGGGTCATTTCACGCAGGCACAATTTTTTACTAATTTCGGTGGTATTTTTTATTTGTAGGTTTTCGGATAAAAAAATAAACTTGTTTTATTCTAGAACCCATTAGTATTCTAGTTATTTTAGTAGGAAATAAATAACCGTAGTTGTTTTGAAAATATGACGGCCACCGAAATTACCAACCCACCGAAATTGAAAATTTTACACCGAAATTGCCAATCTTACACCGAAATTGCAACATCACATCAAAATGGATGTTTTGTAATGCACCGACAGTTATTGAACAAAGAACAACTTTACCGTTGGCAACATTATGTAACGGCTGCAGAGGCGGGTATAGTAGGTGTAAAAAATTAGTTTATTTGTCTATATTCGATACTGTGTCTTTTGACATGGATCATGACCACATTTAGCAGATTTACTAAATTAACGTTACTTCTGCTAAATGTGATCCATGTTGAGGGTAATCTATATATATAAAAGAAAGTCGTGTTAGTTACACTATT
The DNA here is from genome assembly GCA_963576755.1 of Noctua janthina. Taxonomy (NCBI): domain Eukaryota; kingdom Metazoa; phylum Arthropoda; class Insecta; order Lepidoptera; family Noctuidae; genus Noctua; species Noctua janthina. The sequence goes on along the minus strand of OY755068.1, from coordinate 7,901,444 downwards.
TATAACTCAAGAACGGCTGAACCGATTTGGTTGAAAATTGGTGGGAAGGTAGCTTAGAACCAGGAGAAGGATATAGGATTTTTATTTTTATAGAATTTTTATCCTGTTAAATAATAAAAAAAAAAAAACGAAAACCTGCTCATTTATTGGTATAAGGTAGAGCGGGGTAGAGTAGGGTAGAGTGTGATAGAGTAGGGTAGAGTAGGGTAGAGTAGGGTAGAGTAGGCTAGAGTAGGGTAGAGTAGGGTAGAGTGAGGTAGAGTAGGGTAGAGTGGGGTAGAGTAGGGTAGAGTGGGTAGAGTAGGTTAGAGTGGGGTAGAGTAGGGTAGAGTGGGGTAGAGTAGGGTAGAGTGGGGTAGGGTAGGGTAGAGTGGGGTAGAGTAGGGTAGAGTGGGGTAGAGTAGTGTAGAGTGGGGTAGAGTAGGGCAGAGTAGGATAAAGTAGGGTAGAGTAGGGTAGAGTAAGGTAGAGTAGGGTAGAGAAGGGTAGAGTAGGGAAGAGTAAAGTAGGATGGAGCGGGAGCGAAGCCGCAGGTAAATGCTAGTACTAAATAAAATGAAGTTATGATGAGATATTCGTTTAATTAACACTTCAGCAAATAATTATGGTTTTTATAAAAATCTTAAACAAACCTAAAATAGTAAACTTTCAAATAAAAAACAAAAATCAAAAAATATTCAAATCACTGTCAGAGTCATTTTCAATATTGGTTTTAATTTGTGCTGTAGAAGATTCAGCTAATCTTGTTTTCTTATTCTTTTCAGTTTTGTCAGCTTTCTTCCAATTAGTTTCAGGTATTGAATTTTCTAATTCCAAACACATTGCGCTGTCAACGTTTTCAAAAAACGACGTGGAGGGGATTATATCCAAATCAACATTTTCAATACTCAGTGAGTCATCTAATATCGCCAATGATTTTGATGGAATGGTTGCTATAGAAAGTTTCTTGTCGAATGGATTTCTGGAGTGTTGGGTTTTGATTGATGGCTTGACTAAGTCAAATCTCTCAGAAGCTTTAAATCGTTGCACGTTTAAAATCTGAACTTTAGACTCAGTGCTTCTTGTGGAATATCGTTGAGGTTAAGGTTAAGTTGTGTCATAAAACAATCTTTTTGGTCTCGTGATTGCGAGTTATCATTGCAGGCAAGATTATAGAATCCTAATTGTTTTCCATGAGGACAAATTATAGCTTTAATCAAACAGTCAGGATGTGTACAAGACAATGATCGCAAAGCTAATCGTCGTGGCTCTTCTTTCATCCAAACTATCTAGTGAACCTTCAAAGTACCTGGAAACGTTTTTAATTGGTCAGGAAGAAGCCAGTCTTTTTCGGTTAGTTTGTAATCTTCTACTACTTCTATTTTCACACCTTTAACTGAAGTTTTGAGGTTCTGAACTAAAGTGTCGAGGTTGGCGATGTCTTTTCCATACGCAACCAGCTGGTCAGCAGTTCTTTTTAACACTCCACCGACACCGTCCGGAGCTCCTTTACCATGGCCGCATTCAGTGTAATGCCATATAATTTCGTTTAATTGTGGACAGTATGAACTCAACTGAGAAATAATGTACAATATTTTCTTGTTCCGATATTGTGCGGAAGGTGAGTCTGACACTATGTGAAGTGTGCGTACCATAGGAGCTTTTGTTTCTATTTCTCTTAAAATTGAAACTAAATGAGCCCATACTGCAGCAGCGTCGTGGCGTAAAGAAGCACTGATTGTGCAACAAGCTTGTGTTTTATAAGTTTGACTGCCATGATAATAAATCACGACAGTATGTAGTGTGATCTGGTTCTTACTCCAATGTGCAGACTGTATCTCTTCATTATATTTCGTCCCATAATTTTCGCTGAAATCTATATGTATTAAACACTGACTTTCAGTCATATTGTCCTTTATTTCTTTGACAGTCTGATATTGATTTTTTAAGTTAGCACAGTGTTTGAGAAACAACTTTAGGGCATTTTCAAATTTTTTTATCACTGCCAGTGGCTTATCTGAATGACTACTCTTTGTAACGGTTTTAGTAGTTTTTTCCACATTATCTTTAGTATACACTCTAGCTTGTTGTTGCCATGCCCAATAAGTTATATTAGTCTGATTACTAAATTCCTGGTAGTTTACAACTTTGTCTCTGCATGATACAAATTTTCTTTCTAGGCACTTTACAGTGTCCTTATCACAACACATATTTTTTAGAAGATCGGTGGTAGTATTCTCTTTTATTATTTTATTCCTTTTAAGAGATGTTATTAATAGTTCCATATTGGCGTGTATTTGACAAAGACATGTATTGCGGTTATTTATGTTTGGCTTCAAAATCCAGAATGGTCTCAATTTAGAAAATGTTGTATAGCCTATTGGTGGATGGCCTAATTTTAAATATTTTTTATGTAAATTTTTTATAGAGTCTGTTAAATATCTCTTTTGTTTTTTTACTTGACTTTTAGTTATGCAATCTTTTTTTCCAGGGCACATACGTGAATTCTCATCTTCTTCATAAAACTTTTGTACAGTGTTTCGTACTTGGGCATTAATTTTATTTTTATTCTTTGGTTCATCTGACTTTCTTTTCTTTTAAACTATCTTGTTCTCTAAACGTGGACTTCTGAGAATCTTATTCAGTCTTTCCGCTCTTTTTCTATATAAGTCTTTTTCTCTCTTTAGTTGTATTACTTTTTTTCTTAGTGACATTATCTCCTTTGCTTTTATTCTTTGGTATTTTCTAAATCTGCCATCCAAATCCTTCAAAGAGGAAGACACATCAGATAAAGATGGTACAGGGCTACTTGGACATAAAGTAGATACAGGGCTGCTTGGACATAAAGTAGATACAGGGCTGCTTGGACATAAGGTAGATACAGGGCTACTTGGACACAAAGTAGTTAAAGGGCTACTTAGACATAAAGTAGATTCAGGGGTTTGAATTCTGCTGATAACTGCAGTTATTTGTCCAGAAGGCAAATAAGAATGAACGGGACTACTAGTGAATATTTTGTTTTTTGAACGTAGACAACGAGAAATGCTTGAATGAGGACTAATGCTGCGAGAACGTTGAAAGTTGGAATTGAAGTTTGCATCATGAGAAGGTCCTGGTTGTGGACTAAGCGAGCGAGAACGATTTAGAATGGAAGGACTTGTGGGGGAAGACGCGCCTGTCATATTGTCACCCTGTGTTTCAGGAGGGTCATTAGTTTTTTTAGGTGGAACATTTTTGGATGGTAAATTTTCTTCACGTGATAATTTTGTGGTTCTTTTTCGTCTTTCATAAAATGCTTTAAAGTTAGCTCTGTTTATTTTTTGCTTCAATCTTCGGGCACGTGGAGTCATTTCAGCCATCGATAAAATTTTTCCTTCCGCTTTTTTCATTTTATATCGATCTCTATCTTTTCTTCTTAGTTCTTCGCCTAGTACTGGATCATCTTTTATTCTTTTCTTTCTTAGTCTTTCAGCCTGTTTTTTTTTTCTAAAGTCTCTTCTCTTGACTGTTTTTCCTTTCGCTTTCCCATCCTAAAATAAGAAAAAATTGAGCAGGTATTGTCTATAGAGTTTATGCATATATTGCACAGCTCTAATGCAGGCCCGGTTAACAAAAACAAAAAAAATTACATTACCCTTGACACGGATAACTTTACCGACAGAGTGATGGCAGTGAAGATTGTATTGAATTATGACTCGAAAAAAAAAGAAAAAGAAAAAAAAAAACCAGAGAAATTCGTGGACAAACATACATTCATACAAACAAACATACATATACACTTATGAAATTTGGCACATTCGTTAAGAAGCCTACATAGACCTACAATATACAAGAATATTAAATTATCATACGGGACGAATTAATTACTTCCTTTTTTTGAAGCCGGTTAAAAACGTTTTTGTAAAATATGTACTAGGTACCTACTTATAATACTACCCTCCAAAGTTTGTCAGATTAATTTTGTTAACCCTCAGAGTAAATATCTTACCAAAGTCACATGAACCCACAGCCACTTTAGTATTAATGCAATATCGGTGGCAATTAACTTACCACCGAAACCACCGATGTTGCACCACCGAAATTAGAAACATGAACAAAAAATTAAATAAAAACAAAACTATTTATACTTTCGTCACTTAAAATGTATGATTGCCAAGGGTACCTAATAACATATAACATACTCGCGAAACGTAACGTAAAAGAACAACATTAATTCGTACAGTAACCCACCGAGATTGCATTATTTCGTATTCCCTCTTAGATTCAAAAAGTACTTACGTATTGGCGCGAAAACTCAGCAGGATCGGACACGTCACTACTGCGAGAATGCAAGAGCACGACTGGGCCTCCGTGTGCGTAAGGAGATACTTCGTTAAAATAGACGTGTTTACGTTATAGATCGATTTTAATAAAACGCACCGAAATTGCACTTTTGGCGCGGACGTTCCCTATCACAATGGTCCTGATGTCTGCATGATAATAGATGTAACGGAAGTATTAAATATGGTTGCTTTATGTATTGACCAACATAATAATGTTTAATTTAAGTACTAAACTTGCCATCGCAACTTATATAAAGAGGTAAATGCGCTTAAAAGTTAATCACGGACATACCACCGTTATTGAGAAACAGACATATTTCTTTTTTTTATTTATTTCTTTTTAAGAGAAATATATTTATACTAGTGCCTTCATATGAGCTAGTTTTCTTATTACAAGAAAAAATATAGAATGGACATAGATAAACATTTTACATAGTGATTTCACGCGAAGAACCTCTAAAAACGCTGTCGGTGAAACCACCCAATCCATCCATCAGCACAATGCTTTGAGTGCGTTTCATCGAGTCCTAATGTAAAACGTGATTTTTCACCCCAAAAAAATGTCAAAAAGTTTGATATACAGAATGCTTGGTTGACGGCTATGTGAAGGGTCTGTTTACACCCTGTATAAAGCGAGGCCATGTTGTACTGAAACTGAACAGCTTGATGTGTCTCCGTGTGTACCAATTTCACCCAAATCCGTCGTAAAAACAGCCGTTTTCTACAAAAATGCCTACATGGTCAAAATGTATGGGCACATTTTCTAAAATACACTTTCTTTACCTATAAAGATAGCTCTTTGCGTCTCTCTAATACTAGTGAAAGCGTACGCTTAGAGCAATCGGTCGGAAAAGTAGTGCCCCAGTGAAAGCTTCGATAACGTACGGAAATCTGCTTGTATCTCTTAGATACGTTGCTTTCAAAAGGTCCTAGGTTTTAAACTTTCTTTCAGAATTTACGGGTACATTCGTTAATAGCCGATTTCTTTACATTCAGACCTTGTATTGATGAAGATAGAATCTTCTCATCAGTGGCTGTATTAGTATAGTACTCTTCAGAATTTATCAGAAACTTATGGTATAAATGTTGATGGATGGAGAGGGAGAGGAAGACTTAAGAAACGATGGATGGATTGTGTGAGGAATGATATGAAAGATAAAGGAGTAAATGATATCGTGACGGTTGACAGAGGAGAATGGAAGAAAAAAAAGTGTTGCGCCGACCCCAAGTTACATGGGACATGGGCGAAAAGGTGATGATGATGATGATGGTCTCATTAAAGGGTGTCAAACTATCAAACTGTACTGCTTTATGTTACTACTTTACGAGAATAACATTGTAATTGTGAAAAAATAAGCAGCGGTCCCATACAAAATGCCTATACCTACTCGACCTAAATGTATGGGACAGCATTTTTTTATTTCTATAAAACGATTCCCTTCTCTTGGAATTTCTCCTGTATGGGTGCGTTTACAAACATTTAAACTCACATACACAAACAGCCAGACGGAACAACTATCTGTAGGCCATACAAATATTTGTTTCGTGCGGGGATCGAACCCAATCACGTCTATATTCAATCAAAATGCAACGCAGCAGTCAATCACATCCACATTTGCCACCTTGTGCCACCCACAGAGTACTATTACTTTCATTTCTGGCTACTTCGCTTTGAGCCATGCTTACCTGGCACGTGCGAATCTCAAACAGGTCCCCCTTCTGGCTTTTGGCCTGCCAACACTCCTTGTGCCACCCCTAGGCCACTATTCTAGCTCGCATCGTTTCCAGTAAAAAGACATAAACAACCCTTACCAATAAATAAGTTACTATACTTACCTACACCTCAGTCCTATCGAGGAACAGACATAAAAATGTCTCCTGACGTCACAGCAGAAATAAGAACCATAACGAAGACATAATTTTGTATGAATGGTCTCAATTACGAGCGTTCCCACCGCACTGTGCTATCATCAAAGTCATATAAAATTTTATGAGCATATCTGCGGGGGATGGCTTTGACATTTGGGATTAAACAAGCTATTGAATTATTGGTATTATTGTCACCACAGGACCGGTCATTAACTTGTTTGTAGGTACACCAACTAAATTTTCCCTGAAATGGCAGATGGACGAAACTCTAGATAGATAGATACAAGGTGTAAACAGTCCCTTCACGAAGCCGTCAACCAATCATTCTGTACATCAAATTAAGTAACTCTATGCAAAGTTATTACTGAGAAACGATTTTTTTTAGCGAGACCGCAGAGATCGATGGCCGTTGGGAGAAGGAGATACCGTACGATCTCCTACGAAGCAGTAAGCGTTTTGACTGGATCGACGTCCTTCAATATGTGCGCAAAAATCCTTGCGTCTCTATATCGCTGGAAGAAGGCGGAACAGTTCGTGGTCAGCGGCCTGTTCCTCTGGAAGTCGACGCACGAAGGACCGATCTCCGCTAGATCCAGATCCTAGTGGCGGAGAGGGAAAGAAAGCATGCCTCACACTGTACCCGCACCAGAAGAGCAGCCGGGCATCGAAGGGCGCTTAACGATCTCCGGCCAACATAAAGATGATCCTGCGGGCGGCGAACTTAGGGCTGAGTCGTCGCTCGACCAGCCAGGCCCAGAGAGGTGGTGCGCAGTGGTGCCTGCACGCCTTCATGGAAAACGTACGGTTTCTGGGTAGGCCGCACTTGGTGATGGGCCCGCCGGGAACAGCGGGAAGTTACCAGTCGGGGTAGCGCGCGAATGTACTTGTATCTCCCGGGCCCAGAATTTCAAAAAAATACACAGTCCGTCTGACCCTTCACGCCTACACAGGCGTGATGTAAATTGTTCGGAAAATTACAATGCGCATTCAGAAGCGAGTCTGCAAGGTGTGTATCTCGGTTGGAAGATGATGTAAGGTGTTAAAATAATAAACAAAAAAACCTCAGTTTATCATATTTTATTTTGCAACTATTACAATCACATAAATAGTTTAAAATCACCAAAAACATCGAACGAACGTATACAAAGTAATCTACATCAACTACACGGATTTATATGATTTATGTGAAACACAACAACTTGTATGTATTTAGTTTACAGAAGAAATGTTCAGACTTTGAGAATATTTATACAAAATACGTGGGAAGCCGAGGATCTTAGTACTAAAAATACTGTACAGAAAAAAATTACGGTAAGACAACTTGGTTCAATTTTCGAAATACATAAATTTAACAAAGTACACCGTACATAGCTGACATTTTATTTGGTTATACATTGTGTAAATAATTTTATGTTACAGTTTATTTGCCTTGTTATCTATAACCAAATTAGTGACTACAACAGAGTTAGGTTATTGTATTTGCACCGTTTGACGTTTTCTTCTTAAATAAAAGTCGTTAAGGAACATTTTCTTGTAGTGAAATACATTTAGTACAAAGCTACCTGAAGGAAACAAAAGCTCAGTATACCTTCAAAGTGTCCAAGAAAATTGTCTTACTGTATTCTCTACACTGTGTCCAAAAAGTCGTGGACTGCTGGCAGGTTTCATTAGGGAAGTAACAAGTTGCCTGTATCATGTAGACTTGTATCTTTTTGCATAGCAGTGTAAAGCACTAAGATCATCAGTCAAGCACGCAAGGAAATATAGAAAAGTTACTTAGTTTAAATTAATTAACACATTTAAGTGAATTTGTGCATTTTGATGGATTTTAAACCCCTCTTTACGAAATAATGCGATTTTTCTCACAAACTTACATTCACGAGTCTAGGATCAGTTAGCAATGACTAACTAGGTACAGTCGCCAGTGCATCAAGTTACCACAAACTGTCAAATATTCTCATTCCATTTTGAACTTAACCTTTAAAATTTTATGGTTTGAAATCGTTTGGAGAAATTTGACGGTTTGTAGTAACTTCATGTGCTGGCGAGTGTACCTGCTCGGAGTGCTATATGGGGTCTTTGGAAAAAAATATATTCAGCGGCTAAACAGAAACACCTCATAAGTCGAACAAAATCTATCTCAATATGAATGATGTAACCAAGGTTTTGTAACAATATTCTCATTTAAAAGAATATTCATGGAGTTTCTTGCCCATACTTCTCCATAATAAGACTACGCTTTGGAATGGGTAACTACAGTACTTTCACAGTTATTATGCCTTGTGACTGGGACTGTAGGTTAATTTTATTGTTGTCTTTGTTTCGACAAATCAAAAGTGCCTGTAACTGGTTTACTTGAAATAAATAATGATTTTGATTTCATCGACTTTAGGGGTGATTCTGCTAAACGTTTTATTTAACCCTCGCTGAACTTATTACAACCCACCACCAGTTACGTGTCATTCATGAGATTGTTTTATTCACTAAAAGAGGGGTTTTAAGATGTCTTAATGAAAAATGCACAATTACACGATTATCACAACAAGAAACACACGTGCATGTCTACACGTGTAGACACACGCTCCCACTACTAAGTATAGGTACTTTTAAAGCTCGATCTCCCTTCGAGGGAACGTTGGGGATTGTGCGAATTTTACTTAAAATTTTATTGAGGTTGTTGCGTACTTGACAAAGCCAAGGACTTACAATAGCCCTGGACCAAACAACAACAAGGCGCGGTAAGGGGCATTTGCCCAGCTATGAGATGAATCAAGCTTACAGTAAAGGCCCAAGCAGACACACAGGCGGTAAATCTCCGTAGAACAATTTCTATGAAAACTGACGCTACTGTTCGACTGGCGCGGTTCGACGCATTCCGATTCAGATATTATTATTACTTTTCGACACGCGCGACAAGACGTAGCTGTCTGCATGAGGCTTAACAGTAACTTAGTTGACGAAGAACTTATAAAGCATAATAAGCATAATCAGTTTATAATGTTCCCACTGCTGGGACACAGGCCACATCTCTATGACACGGAAACTTAAGAAATGATAATACACAAAATCAAATTAAATTAGCTAGTGAAACTATGGATATTTAATAATAATATAATTGATATGTTGAGTAAGTAACTAGAATAACTGCGGCTAACACATGTCCAAAAAACAATACTGTCTATTTTTTTAACGTTTTTAAATTTCTTTAAAACTGATAATTTTTCAAGTAACTACAAGAACTGCAATTGTAGACCTCGAAAAACCTTTTTTTATCGTTTAAAAATATAAATACTCTTCAGGTCTTAGGAATTTCTCTAGCTAATTTAATTTGACCCTGTCCAAGTAAGAAAACACCAAGGTACTAAACCTTGGTGTTTTCTTACTTGGACAGGGTCAGCGCAGTAAGCGAACGAAACGTAATGTCCTGAAATTAATCCTACTCAGATACCAGAGAAGGAACTTCTAGAGTTCTATTTGTTCTGCCGCACAAGATCTGTTGAACTTTGTGCAGGTGTTTTTAAATCCGTGTCATCATCATCATCATCACCATCATCATCATCATCATCATCATCACCATCATCATCACCATCATCATCATCATCATCATCATCATCATCATCATCATCATCATCATCATCATCATCATCACCATCATCATCATCATCATCACCATCATCATCATCATCACCATCATCATCATCATCATCATCACCATCATCATCATCATCATCATCATTCTCCTGTCCGTAACCCAATTTGTTTTGGGGTCGACGCAGCATGTCTTCTCTTCCATACTTCTCTATTACTCGTCATCTCAGCAGTCATCTCCTTTCTAGCCATACCATCCTTCACACAGTCCATCCATCGTTTCTAAATCATTTTTAAATCCGTATCACTGTTTTTAATCAAAAGTGTTTATTTTTCTCTTTTATGCATTTAAATAAGATGAAAGAATTACTGTATCTTTTCGAAGAATCCACATCCTTTACAGCGGTACAGACAGAGCGCAAAGTAATAAGAAAACAAAAATAACCACAGAAACGAAAGAAATAAAAATGTTACAGAAAGTTAATTAAAAATCTCGTACAAATAGAATCATACATTATTTAATACCATCTTACTTCGCAATTCATTCACGCGAGAAAATGAAAATCTTGAACGCAAAAAGAAAAGCGTAGTAACCACATTCACTGCTCCACAAACATTGGTTCATTCCATTCATTCTTTAACACCGCCTCTTTATCTCCTACATTCATTCAACATTCACTTGTGGTTTGCGTTCGTTGTGATTTCATTCAGACGGGTATTTAACTGAATTCTTTTATATAACATCACGCTTATAATCCCTGAAGGGTTAGGCAGAGGTGTACCTTCCCACATTTCGTCAGTTATGTTTAAGTCCCATGTAGTAGCCTGTGCCTATGTAATCAACCGGGCCTAAATCCAGACTCCGTGGCTGCTACTGAGGAATTCCTGATAGAAAAACCAAATAAGACTTTGCCCGAACTGGGAATCGAACCCAGAACCTCATGCTCAGCAGTCGCGCTTGCGACCACTAGACCAACGACCAACATAATCAAAATGTTTGAATATTTTTAAATAGTTTGCTATACGATAATGTTCCATGTTTTGTAATGCCTTTAGGTTGGAAAGGAAAGCATTCGCTATCCTTAAGCCGATATCTATAAACTTTACTTAGCACGTACTTCGACAGAAATTTGTTCCTTTCTCAACTTTGCATCTATAGTTTGACAGTGACAGTAACAGCGCAAAGTCAAAAGACGTGCCAAGTAACGTTTACAAAGGAAATAATTTTTTAGCGCCTTTCCTGAAAGTCGGCCAACAAAAAAAGATGGTACGTATTGTTATAACTAGCCATTTGGAGCAATACTTAATATGGCACAAAAGTTGTAGGATCGCTCTGAACCATTAACCATCTCTTATGTACCATTTTTTTTTTACACTTTCAGAAAAGGCCCAAATATGTATGGAGCCTGAATGATCTCCTTTCGCGCTGAGTCAGCAATTCAAAGAATTAGGTAGCTAATTGCTGTACTCCAATTTCAAAACACCCAAAAAGTTCTAATTACGCGAACAATTTCCGATTTTCAAGATTTCCTCGATCCTCAAGCCCAAGGCTGTTTACTCAGTAATTAAAAAAAAATCTCAGTTCCAACGAAGAATTTATAAATTGTGCTTCCTACCTACTATTTACTTCTAATTACGTTCGGTGCGGGTTTCAAGAAGACTTAATTTTCTCCTGCGTTTAATATTTCACTGTTTCTCCTTTTACGAAATTCGAGCTACGAGTAAAGGCGCAAACCCACCGCGGCGCACGTGTGTTAAGCTTCGCTTTGCAAGAAATTGTATGTGATTGTTTCCATTGCAAACCACGGACATGCTATGCATCAAATGACGTCATTACTACAACTCGAATAAGGCTCAATGCTGTCAACGCCATGCACGCTGTGCATGCGGTACACGCTATACACGAATATTAACCCACGACTATGCCGTGGTGAGCCACGTACGCTACAGTTGTACATAGTTGTGAGTGTGTAGTGTGTACTGCAGTGGAAACGTAGAGCCACGTTGTCAAACAAATGAATCCACGCAGCTAAAATGCGTCGCGTGCCCGTGCACAGCGTGCACCGCGGTGGGTTTGCGCCTTTAGAGTATGATTAAAAACATTTATTTTCTGGCAAGCGTCTGTTTTATGGTACATGCTCGACGTATTTCTACATTAGTGAGGCACTTACTTATGAGGTGGAGTATATAGTATGTCAGTTACTATTTAGGTATTATTTCTCGTTTAATTTGTGAATCATTATTTGGCTTGGCAACATTTCAATTCCAAGTTGAAATACAGGATGTAAGGGACAGCCCTCCACAAACTGATGGGATGAATTCAGTTTATCAAACTAAGATGTATCATTACCGTGGCAAAACTCACGTAGCGAACGGCAAGCGCGACGACGAGTTCGATGAACTCTGTAGTTAGCCAGGAAGTGAACAGCTGATTTCACGCGTCGTTCGTTGGAGCATTTCAACATCCATTGTTGAATTTTTGATTCTAGCCTTATTATTTACATAAATCGAGAGCTGCGTACAGGGAATGTAATTTTACATTGAAATAAAGGGATAGTAACTAAAAATGTTCCTTACATCCTGTATATAAAAAAGAACTGACTAGCGCGATTTTTTTTTCTTTTTAGTTGGCTTTGTAAACTACAAAGAAAACGCTTATCGCTCCTACATACTACGTACTTAGGAGCGATGAGCGTATTTACTTGCAGGACCAAGATTTTTGTGGCTTCACTTTTGATGTTCGTGGCGCGCCGTCTTCCTTTAAATTTTTGGTCTGTGGTTGTCATTTAAAAATAAATCAGTACTTTCAGTTAAAAATTCGCACAAACCCCAAAACCATTTGTTTCCTATCTAAATACTTAGAAACTCTCTCGGAGGCAAATGTTGAAAACAAAAAGATAGTTTGGAAATAAGTTCTAAGTACTAACAAAGTTACAGGTAAAGAACTAAGACACTAAACCATAGACTAGTTACAAAGAAGACACTTTTTTTTTGTTTTACAAAAAGTTTTAGAAGACATTTTTTATTTTGTGCCAATGAAAAATTTTGTTCGACTTAATATACAATAATTAAAAATAAAACAGGAAATAATACGAAATACCGGTACGTGTTTCTAATCTGTTTTAAAAGTTCATTAAATAAAGTCATATTTTATGCGTCACGAAACAAGAACACGTCACCACATAATTTTGGTACAAAACACGTTAAAATTCAATTTTTAGTTCCCCGTTCCGTGACGTCACGTGGATTAAAATAGGTGTGCTGTGTATGGCCAAAAAGAGGCTGAAAACAAAATAAAATCATTAAGAAATAAGAAAAGAATTTCCTTGAAAAAACTCTTTAAACTTTGGCAATCTTAAAGAAATACGATTTTAGCTGCTGAAATGGCAACGCTTTTGCAGTCTAATGCTACATGGTTGTTTTGACTTTAATGCCGCCATCTTGTTATTAAGAGAATAATTTTCACAAATGTTTACCCATGTTTTTTCATGTAATTTCAGCGTCAGTAGAACCATGTTACACTAAATTGCACTGCAGATGTTCATTGGTAACGATGAGCACTTATTTTCTGGTGGGCAGACGATTTGGCATACAATCCAGAAAGATAAAACTTCGACTGCAATTAATAGAAAATAAGATTACATTTGAATTTGAATCAAACATCGTTCTACAAAACGACCTTAATTCTTGAATAAATAAAAAAATTCATAATAACAAAAACGAAAGTACATTTTGATGAAAGAGCTTAATGAAGAATAAAGTACCGATAAACAAGACTACCGCTGCGTAAATTGTTGAAATTGACGCAACGGGACGTAATTGGTGCATTCACCACACGCTGATGGATTGATCAAAGAAACTATACAAGGTGAAGACCCCTGTTGTTAACCTTCAAATAATAACTACTTAATTCAAGTGGTAAAAATATTCCATTGGCACAAATAAAAAAACAGGGTAAAAAAACAACTTTCGTCATTTCAAAAGTCGTAGAAAGTTTCGTATAGAAAAATATAATTAGTATTCTAATAGTAACACGTAGCTTAACATTAACTTACGCTATGTATAGACAAGCGCGTGAATTTTTATTTTATATATGAATAGTATTAATACTGATATATCTCACAATATAAAAAAGTACAGAAGATCCAGTATATTTTCTGATATATTTCGTTACTGTGTAGTGTCAATTAATGAAGAACCAAGACACATTTACTTACATTTTGTTCACTGTTAGGGTGTTACCACATTAATCGATCAATCGTCGATCGAGGCCATCGATCGATGGTAGAATGGATAACTCGACGTCGATCGACAGTTTCTACTACACCAATTGATTGATCGTCGATCGATCGATTGGTGTGGGAACACCCTTATATTCCTTTGTCAAAATACTCGATTTTCACCGTTTGGTAAGTGTAATAAAGTCGTCATTGGTTGTAACGACACCAGTATTAGCTGGTCTGTAATTCTATTCAAGTTCCCTGCTACGATAGGCCAACTGAAATTCAAAGTGTTGCAACCGACGTACAGTCAACTGTGTGATTTTTAGAATATACAGCAATCCTAATAATTCTTTATTAGGGCAGGTCTTATAGTGGAACTTCTGCACCTTTTTACACAGTGTACCCCGAGTGCGTTCTAGCAAAACTTTACATTGAAAATATAGCTCTCGCCGCAGGAGACTGCTCGCGGGGTATCTTATAACTAAAGCTCAAAGTTCTGATATTATTTGCAGCGATAGAAGACAAAGTTTGCAGCACTTCAAATAATATGAGCTGCTTGTAAGCTTACAGGAACGGCCAAACTAACGATGAAAAGGATTAATACCCGTTCTTTACCAGCACTAAGGCCGCCATCAGACCGGACTGCATTGCAGCAACCACGCTGTCAATATATTCAACTGGTGAATCCAACGGAACAGTTGAATATAAGGTCTATCTTTTCATACACGAAATATTTTAAGAGTAACTTCTGTATGTCGTAAAGTCGCCATAGCAAAAAAAAAATATCTGAGTGTTTTTTTTTTACAAAATTATTATAATTCAAAAAATTTTTGAGACTTTTTGCATAAAACCTTTATTCCCATATTCTAACAATGACAGTAGGTAAATACGACGTAGTAAACTACCGTAATGGATGCTTAAAAATAAGGAGCCAGTATTTATTTCGTGGGTCAAGTAATTTTAAATGATTTATTTTTTATAAAAAAATATAATCAGATAAAAAAAAATCCCTTGAAATGGCTTTGTTATAGCCGTTAGATGATTCCCTGATAATATTTCGTGTATGAATAGTTAGACCCTATATATCGACTACGCGCGGTTGCTGCGATGCAGTCAGTCTGATGGTGCTGGTGGTCCGTCTTATGGCAGCCTAAGTGCCAAAAGCCTAAATGTTATTGAACTGTTGAAATTTCAACTCTCGTCACTGAGGTGAGCGTTGAAAATCCAACAGTCCCTTTACTAAGGTGGAAGCGCCAGCGTAGACCGCAAAATAAAAAATTTCTTACTTTTTTTTGCAATTTTCCGGTCAGTGTCAGGCTGTACGTTGAACAAAATATGATTCGCGATTTTAACACGTAAGTAGTTACAGAATTATAATCATTAAAATCATCAATACGACCCTCTAAGTTCATTTAATCCACCACGCGGGCCCAGTGCGGGTTGGTAGATGCTTTTTTTTTTTTTTTTTTTTCGGATTGGGTATCGGTTTAGTTGATGTCACGTCTTCGAATTTTTGGTTCCAGAACATGCCGGTTTCCTCACGATGTTTTTGAGAGCAGTGGTGATGAAATAACTTACACAAAGTAATGCGCCTGGCTGGGTTCGAACCCACGACTTACTGCTCGTAAGTCGGGGTCTCCACCACTGGGCCACCGCTGCTCTGACCAGTAAATTGCAAAAAAACGTAAGAAATTTTAAATTTCGCGGTCTACGCTGGAGCTTTCACCTTATAGTAATCATTTTGTGTTAGTGCAAACGAGCATAAATCCAGAATAAAATAACATCAAAGACTGAAGTTGTAAAACATATTTTCCAGTAAAAATGTAACGCAGAAATATACGCCATAGCCTTATAAACAGAGTATTTCCAACTAATCTAGTCAAAGGTCTAAATAAATAGAAATAGACTAAGTAGGCAACTTACTACACAGAAATTTATCCCCGAGGTTTTGCTCCTGTGTTTTCACAGAAACAGTGAATTTATTTGGGTTAAAAAATATCCTATATCACTCAGGAATAATGTAGTTTTCTATCTTCGAAAAAAGTTTTCAATGGGGTTAGTATTTTCGGAGATAACCTGTTACTAACAAACTATATATCTACTAACAAACTATACTATCAACTAATATGTATATCGACAGTGGACACTTGAATTTGATTTTACTTCGTGATGTATTAATCAATAATGTCGTGGCACCGAGTTGCGGTGTCTGGCATACCGCTGTTAAAGCCGCGATAGTTTGTGTTGGTATGTTTATGTTTTTTTCAAAATTGTTTGTTTAATGATTTTTGTTGGAAATAAAACATAAACAATTAAAGATTAAAAAAAAAATGTCTTAAATACGCATTAAATATACTGAATTACAACTTGAATTTACAACTTTAGCCAGTGAAAAAAAAATTTCCACTTTCCTTTAACTAAGAGCCTCGTATTGCGATAGCTAAAAGATCTAAGTTGATATTCTCGTCAGCCTGGCCGCTCCCCAACAAGTCTTAGGCACTATAACTCATGTTTCCAGTTCATACTTCATCCAATTAGTCGCGGTCAGCCATCGCTTCTAGGTATTGGTTACAAATAGCACGTTAATGTCGGCCATTAACAAGCAAAGATAGAGCAGTCACTGTAGATGTTTTACTGGGAGAGGCCTCTCTTCAATGTATTGATTAAATATATGTTACCTTTGATGTTATGAAGGTACTGGGATATCTTGGGTTTTGTCAAAAGGATCTAAAAGTCAATGAAGCGAATCAAAAGATATGATTGTGAAGAGATATAAATTCAGTACCAATTTTGGACTCAGATCTTATGGTACATATTTTTTTTTAATTTTGGAGTATGAGTAATATTCTGAGTCGTGTTAAATATTTATGTTAGTCTGTAAGGTGTATACACCGTGACTTTTTAGTCACGTTACAACGGCAGCCCACTTCATGTATCCAATGAATACTAAACATTCATAAAAAAAAATAGGTATTTATGAGATTTTAGTAATTTAAAAATAAAAATATTATTCAGTATTATGACGCATGACGTAGTTAAAACATCCTGTTGCGAGCGATGATCTACTGGACTCGAGTGCTAGGTAGGTAATGTTCTCCCATTTGACACGTAAACATCATTCACAGAATGTTTCATAATTTTATTCTAATTTTTATTATTATTTTTCTTTGTACCTATTATGGAAGAAAAAAAAAACGCGCCTAGAGCTATTTTATGTGGGGTACATTGAGTGGACGACCTTTGTAAGACGACTAAAAAGTCACGGTGTATACGGTGACTGGTAATAAGTGACCGATACTTAAACACGTGATTGTAGTCATGTCACCAAACAACTTTCCCAAAGACACATTTTTTTATACACAGACTTTTATCACAATAACACAACAGCCGTATGAAATTAGCACGCGCGCGCCTGTGACCTATCAGCTGTTAGCCGTTCAAAAAAATGTTTTTTTGAGAAAGTTGTTTGTTATCATGAGTACAATCACGTGTTTAACTAATGGTCATTAATTACCAGTCAACCTATATATCTATAGGCCAAAGTTGCCTGACAATAAATGAATGTTGTTGTTGTTGTTGTTAAAGCCCACTGGCACGACAAATAATAGGTTTAATAAGCACTCATCATCATCATCATCATTTCAGCCGAAAGACGTCTACTGATGGACATAGGCCTCCCCCAAGTGTCGCCACATTGACCGATCCCGTGCGTCTCGCATCCAGCGGATCCCCGCAACCTTCGCCAGGTCATCGGTCCACCTAGTGGGAGGCCTTCCAATGCAACGTCTTCCGGCTCGCGGTCGCCACTTCAGAAATTTTCGGCCCTCCGTTTTGCGAGCAATGTGCCCTGCCCACTGCCGCTTAAGTTTTTCAATTCTTCGGGCAACGTCGGTAACCTTGGTTCTCTTACAGATGTCTTCATTTCTGATTCGAT
This sequence comes from Noctua janthina, assembly GCA_963576755.1. Taxonomy (NCBI): domain Eukaryota; kingdom Metazoa; phylum Arthropoda; class Insecta; order Lepidoptera; family Noctuidae; genus Noctua; species Noctua janthina. The sequence continues at coordinate 7,883,529 of OY755068.1, read as the reverse complement.
CACGCAATGAAACTCTAACAAGCACTAAACATATTTAGAACCTCATTCTGTGTTTATCGACTTCAAACGATTGACAGAGCGAAGTTTTAAATACCTACGTTTAGAGTCAAACCCATTTAGTGATTTGTGGTGTAAGTGAACCAGAATCATGCTACAGATATTGAGATGAGACTTTTAGCAAAATTAGTCCATAGACAGTAGACACCATTCAGAGTTCTTTATTTAAAATCTGAAAATAAAATACCAGCTAAAGTACTTAAATGGGACTGAGCAGGACATGTCTGCCGTATCTAACAAACTGTGGGCCAAAATAGTAGGAAACTAGTGCCCTGACAATATGACGCGGGATCACGGTAGGCCACGAAGGAGATGGTGGGACGAACTAAACAGACTCTGTCAGAACTGTAAGGAGGACGCGCAGGTTCACAAGATATGAAGGGAGGCCTTGTCTCAGGAGTGGGATAGAGTAGGTAAAGAAGAACCCAATTTAATTAACATTTCGCTCCACGACAGTACTTATTGGACAGCAGTCACCCAAAAAACTACTCAGTAAAGCTTCACATCAGACGCTCCATTCTCTATTCATCTGGTACTCAAACATATTAAGTAATTGCTCGAAACACGAGTCGTGAGTAAACACTAATCACAAGTACTCTAATGGAAAATTCTCATTATGTTAACGATATTATACATATTTAGGTACACATAATGAACAACATTTACTACTTTATCATAACATAAAGGTCTTTGAATTTTTGACTCAATATTTAGTTTGGAATTAGCTGTGAGTTGTAACTTAAGTCTCTCTTTGCTTATTAATCTCATTTTCTTTTCTTTGTCAAAGCTTTATTTAGATTTGAATAAAGATAGATCTGTTTAATATTTTCTGACAATACTGAGGTCATCTATTATACATTTACAAAGTGAGACCAAAGTTGCGTTTTCCCTTGACGAAAGCAAGCCAACGCTATTTAATAGATAAATAAGTTATTTAAATATTAAAGGACAATTAAGATCCTCTTGGAAGTTCTATTGAAAGATTTTATGTTAGTGATAAAGTTTATCATGACCAAAAAGCTAAAGGACAAAATGAAGATTACATAGAATTAACATACACTAAAGATATGAATTCCAATGATATTACTAAACATTCAAAACTGTTATAACTACAGACTTAAACTTAGTTTAACACTAAACCGTAAGAAGAGTTTTGTAACAAATTAGTTATAGGTTATACAAATAGTATGGCTGACGAAATCCGAAATTCTCTTTGACAATTAGTAGTTACAAATCATTCGAATGTTAACGGCCACTTAAGTTTGATCATTAATTATTCTAACAGTTATTTCAAGAGCTTCAATAATGAATGTTCCTACGATAAATTCTCAGAATTAATTTACGCGTTAATTTATAAAAATAATGATCCAATTAGAAAAATAGATGATAATAAAATAGACGATGACTGTAACAAAAGAAGATATAATGATAGAAAAGACGCAGGTGCGCTGAAAATTTTGAGCGAAAAAGAACGAAGCGAATAAAGTAAACAAAATGACAACATTATAATCTCGGACAAAGAAAAGCGCGCAAAAATATATCAAGTTACGAAATAATGACGAAACCTTGTTATAAGAATTAATGGATGGAGTACAATAAATCTGAAGGCTGATTTATATGAGTTTCTCGAATGTCTTGTATATGGGAATATTGATGTCCGATCTTGAAAGCAAGCCATTGTTACCAACCCATATTCAATCGACCTTGAACAGACGTTTTTCTTACTAAATAAGAAATTTTTTGCGAAAATCAACGCGCTTTTCAAGAACCCTCTCGAGCTACTTTACCACGAATATTTTTCATAAATAATTCCTCGTGATATACTTTTGACGTAAACGATTGAGGAAAAACCAGCTATTTTCGTGGTAACAATAAGGGATTTGCGAAAGTTAAATGTAATTATGATGAATAAAGAATTCTGGATCGTGTTTAGAAAATTGAAAAAGGATAAAGTCAAGTCTTTTATGAATTTCGTGGAAAATGGCGACATGCATTGGAGAAACTGTAATAAAGATGAAAGGAAATTTCCAGTGACAAAGCAGATTAGTTTATTTATAGCGCTTATCTCATACAAAATTAACCTTAACACTATACCCAGTCAAAAATCAATTAAAAAACAATCGTAGACATTAAAGTTAAAAGGAAGAATCCTCTATACATCAACAATTAGAAAAACATCTATTGATTCACAAGATACCAGGAGCCCAGAAGCTTAAAGAACATGCAAATTCTCGCAAGACTTGGATTTGGTAATGTCGTTTATGCAGATCTTCTGTAGAAGCTCTCGTGCGATGCTTAGCGATATGTGCGTACGAGAGCTCGCAAGTTTGGGCTGTTTCGCTTCCTAAAACAAAATAATTAATCTTAAACATCTTTCAAAATACAGACTTTGAGCAAATGTTTTCTTTCAATTTGAAGGAAACACAAATACTTCTGTTTGATCTCGAAGTTGGATCCCATTTTTATCCCAGCTCTTTTATCTTTACTTTGACAACAATTACGCAAATATTCAGACATGATACATGCGATCTTATTTTTGTTTTTATCTTTTAAAGAACATTGAGTATCTTTTTACCAGTAAGGTTAACACATTGTCTCATTATTTTTCCCTCACTGCCTTGTTTTATTGAAGACAAAAATGTTATACATATTTCAGTACTTGATCTCGGAATTGCTAAGCTATTCTTACTAATGCCTCGATTTGCTATTCAAGATCTGAATTATTTGTTTCGGCATAGTCAATTTCTGTGTTCTTGTATTTCATTTGAATATTTACACTTTCTGAGTAACACAAAGTATGATTGAGTGACATCATCAATATCTGAAATTAGACGGAGAATACTTTTTGTATTGTAGGTACAGTCGTGTCAATTATGTAAATACTAAAATTAATGGTACTTGTCTAGTCATATTCAAATACTTTAACTTATTAAGTATAAGATCACACCAGTGAAAATAGTTCATTCCATATATCGATTTAAATTTTTGACGCAACACTCGTCGTCGTCCTGTTAAATTCCTCCAAAACTATAAATAAACTAAAATTCACAGTTACTCACACTTTCTGTAATTTTGTCACTTTTATAAAATTGTATATGAAAATAAATAGAGTAGTCTTTATTACTTTAGCGACAAGTGCTAATGTCAAAACCTTCAAATACCGTAGATCATTTCACAATTATCTCACATTTGTTTTGTCCACAACAGCGTGATCTTTATATGTATTACAATATGGTTGATGTTGGGTTGTTGCTGACTGACAAGTCTGTCGAAATTACAGGGATCTTTATTCTTGTGTCATTAAGGTCTATAATAGGTTGCTGATATAAAAGGTTACTGTGAAAGAGTTGTAACATGTGTCAGTAACGAACCTGCTTCCCAACTTTCTTGGCATGCTTCTTATCCCTGCTCTCCTTCAGTCGGATCTGCTTGAGGATCCCGACCAGTAGCTCGTCCACATTGTGCTGGATGCCTGATGACGTCTCTATGAACTTGCAGTCTCGCGACGTAGCCAGGCCTTTGCCTTCTGTATAGCAAAATAGAAGGTAATTAGAGTGGAAAAAATAACATATTAGGCAGAGTTGTACATTCGCCAGTTACCATAAACTGTCAGATTTTCTCATTCGTGTTTGAACTTAACTGCCAACATTTTATGGCTTAAAATCATTTGGAGAAATTTGACAGTTTGTGGTATCTTGAAGCGCTGGCAGACTGTACGTTTAGTACTACCACATTTCGCCAGTTAAGTTTAAATCCTTTGTAATGAGGGATGAACCTATTGCCATCAACCGGGCACAGCTCGTGACTCCGTGCTTCTGACAATTTCCTAATGAAAAAATACCAATAACACTGCCCGATCCGGAAATCGAATCAAGACCTCATGTTGGGTGATGTAGCAGCGCTTGCGACCACGAAACGAACGGGAACGCATTTAGGTAACCACAAAATTAAAATCAACTTGTCTTAGAGATTCGCTGTGACCAGTTAATATCGTCTCGGTAATCATTTGTATCAAGAGTTTCACTGAACCTAATAAGTAATTCAATTACTCCATTCAATTACTAAAATTATCTTACTTACAATACCAAACGTTTTTACCCAACTACGCGACGGTAAATACGGGGTTCCATTATTTAATAAAGATTTTAAGATCCACTTGTTTGAAACGTAAAAGATTACTTAACTCCCTGGAGTAAACCCTCAGGGTTCTTAGGTCGAGATCTACAAACGTTACTTACTAAGTTAGCACACACTTTGGCTTAGCGGTTTATTTGTGTAACTGTCACATAACTGTCAAACTACAAGTGACAGTGACGGGAATATGCCAAAAGAACGCGCAAAGTAGTGCAAGGTGTAAAGGGACCCTTCGTTTTGTGCTGATGGATACATTGAACAGTACAGGGGTCATGGAGAAATTTAAAGTAAAGTAATAATATTTAAAAAAGTTAAAAAGTGTTGGAACTTTGACTTCCAGTAATATCTCCGTAACTAGAAGCTTCCAAGTGGTCCAGAACGAAAAAATGATCGCAATGACGGGGAGCACGCAATGTAATGACGCTTTGTGAAAGATCTTTTTACATCTTTTATAGATCTCGGCCAAAATCTCCTTCTTCACTTACCATTAGTAGAAACCTGCCTAGCTCGAGCCAGGTCAGCCTTATTCCCGACCAGAACGACAGTCCTCTCTACAGTGAACTGTTCCCTGGCGAGGTAAGCCAGTAGTTCTGCTGAGCGGGTGAACGAACTCTTGGCTACCACAGAGTAGACCACTACGCAGGCGTGTGGCTCGTAGGTTGAGAGGCAGTTCTCCACCTGTGTTGGGGGTAGATAAGTGTCAGAATATGTCTGTTCTAAGGGTCCTTACTCAACAGTAGTAGTCAAATAGTTTCCGATTAAAAAATCTTACTCTTGTCAAAACTTTATATTGGGATTGTTCTTCAAAGCATTTGATAGACACATGGAAAACTACATTTCATAGACACAAAATATCATTCAACGGGCTGTTCTTCTTGCTCTGTAGATAGTAATCGGACCATCGTTGCCCAATTTTCTGACTACGTTTGTTACCTTTTAGAAGTTGGTAGTTGTTGTTGGTATTGTTTTACGTTCTTCCAACTTACGAAAATGAATTTTTCAATTAATACAATGAAAAAAAAAAAAAAAATTGAAAAAATCTTTTAGTGTAGGGCTATCATTGACAGAGGAAGGCTATAGGCTAGTATCAATGAGAAATGTTGCAAAAACGGGGAAAATTGTATTTTTATAATAATTCCACGCGGACGGCAAGGTCGCGGGCAGATAGTGGAGAATAAAATTAAATATTTGTTACTTTATTTCAACTGTCATGCTACAAACTTTCTGAGATGACAGATGAACAGAACATCATGCCTGTAATCCCCGAAGAGTTAGACAGAGGTGTACCTAATACATAGTACACCCACATTTCGCTAGTTATGTTTTAAGTTCCATGTAATAGAGGGCGAGCGTATTGCCACAAACTGGGCACAAATCAGCCTCGGCTGCTACTGAGAAATTCCCGATGAAAAACCCAATAACACTTTGCCCTAACCGGAAATAGAACCCAGGACCTCATGCTGAGCAGTCGCGCTTGCGACCAACCAACAAAGCATGACAGATGAAGTGTTTTGTCATTGGCTCTCTTAGTCTTAACTTGACAGACCTTGATGCTCGGAGTTTCCTTGAGTGATCAAATCAGAAATGAGGACATCCGCAAGAGAACCAAGGTTACCGACGTAGCCCGAAGAATAGCCAAACTAAAGTGGCAGTGGGTAGGGCACATTGCTCGCAGAACGCATGGCCGTTGGGGTCGAAAAGTTCTGGAGTGGCGACCGCGAACCGGAAGACGTTGCGTTGGAAGGCCTCCCACTAGGTAGACCAATGACCTGGTGAAGGTTGCAGGGATCCGCTGGATGCGAGTCGCACGGGACCAGTCAATGTGGCTACACTTGGGGGAGGCCTATGTCCAGCAGTCTTTCGGCTGAAATGATGATGAATGATGACAGACTTAGTGTTAAACTGACTCTTTCATAAAATAGATGTAAACTAACCGACATCTCAGTACTAGGATGATCAATGAATATCATTTCGGACTCCTCCCCGTCCAGTAACACGGACACTGACTTCTCACCAAATTCGTCATCTGAAACAATGTCAGATTATAGTAATAAGGAAATAACTCTTTATCGCAATGATTATAAGGTTAGGTTTAGTTTTAACACCAAAATATTCAAACACACATGGTATATTATATGGGGTTATGTGATTATAATGATTTATAAGATTAAGTACAGGCCTGTTTTACAATTTCTGAATAAAATCGTAAAGAAACACACAAACTTAAAGTTATCTGAAAGATCGATTACCCAGATTTCATTCAGAATTGGTGAAATAAGCCACAAGTAAAATTTCATATGAATATACGAGAAAATGCACGATTTATGAATCACTAATTACGCTGCTAGGAAAATGACGTGTTCATTCGCAAAAATGCTATAAAAAACTATGAAAATTTTTTGAAGGTCATAAGATTTTGAAAGCAAAGTTCTGTTTCAAAGTCTGAAGCAACAGATTGCATACAAATAAAGCAAGCAGCCATGCCAATAGCTGCGCCGCAAATGCTCTGCAGTATAGCATAGCATATAACTGCGTGTTCATGCAGTGATCAACACCAGAGTTATTAAAAGCGGCCTACAAACAATATCAGTCAGTCAGAAAAAAATAGGTTTTTATCCCTATAACTTAGAATAGTCTGCCTGGTGTAACCCCAAAACACCTGTTAAAGTTCCATTAACTTCGGAATACGTTCCAGGTAAATGTAGCTACATAATCGTTGGACTAAATAATAAAAAAAAAAACAAGAATGTGGAGTCCCAAAATACTAATACTCCTTATAGTAATTCATTTAAAAAGTTACGAAAATGGTTTCTAAACAACATCATATTAATTCTATTGCGATGAAACTTTCGTCTTCGACTTCAGGCGCACGCAATGTACTGGTACATTGAATGCAATCCCGGGCAACTGTTATTAATTTTACTGATACTTATAGCCTGCGTCATCCCACTGCTGGGCAAAGGCCTCTCTCCATGACTTCCAAATTCTTCGATCCAGGGCCAATGTGGACCACTGGTCGTTAGTTTTGTCCAGGTGGTCCCGCCATCTCCTGCGAGGTCTACCGCGTCGCCTTCTGGCTGTGTCAGGGCTCCACATCGTGCTTATTTTTGTTATTAATTTAAAAAATATCGAAACATTTTAACAGCTTACAAATTTCAACATTTACCCAAAACATAATATTAATAATCCGTTAATCAGATAATGAATAAATTTCACAGAATGTTTACCTAATTATTAGATAATATAATATTAATATCAGTTAAAATTATAAAAGGGGCACGGTATTAATTCTTGGCAAACATTTCATGGCCTCGTAAAACCTTTTCATATGAAAAGCATTCTCGATTCTATTTATCGTCATTATAATATTAAACTACATATTTAATTTATCTTATAATTTTTGTTGTTCATTTCAGGCTGGCTTACCGAAATTATTAGACATTCTACCAGAAATAACAAAACGAAATAATCTGATCAAATGGGGTATTCATCGACCCGTCCCAAATACATTGTCAGTTTGGAGCCCCTCTGCAGGATATGCCCCACCTCCTTTCTTCCCTATCCTGCACAGCCACCTGCACTTTCCAGGATTTAAACGAAGCCAACGAAAGAGCTGTGCAGGTGGCTATATACTGGTTGGGTATTCTTTTAGTCTATCGACACGCAAATAAGAAGAAGAAAAACGATGATGGTGTAGCAGACAGTACAAAAAGTACTACAGCAACATAGTACAAAAAGTACTACAGACAACATAGTATAAAAAGTACTACAGCAACATAATATAAAAAGTACTACAGCAACAAAGTACAATAAGTACTACAGCAACATAGTATAAAAAGCACTATAGCAACAAAGTACCAGAAGTACTACAGCAACATAGTGTAAAAAGTACTACAGCAAAAAATAACTAAAAGTATTACAGAAACAAAGTACAAAAAGTACTACAGCAACAAAGTACAAGAAGTACTACAACAACATAGTATAAAAAGTGCTACAGCAACACAGTACAAAAAGTACTACAGCAACATAGTACAAAAAGTACTACAGCAACATAGTATAAAAAGTACTACAGCAACAAAGTACAATAAGGATTACAGCAACAAAGTATAAAACGTACTACAGCAACATAGTACAAAAAGTACTACAGCAACATAGTACAAAAAGTACTTTTTTTACTGTTGTCTTTGTTTCGACAATTCAAAAGTGCCTGTAACTGGCCTACTTGAAATAAATGCTTTGATTTTAATTTTGATTTACTACAGCAACATAGTACAAAAGGTACTACAGCAACATAGTACAATAAGTACTTCGGGAACACAGTACAAAAAGTACTACAGCGCCATCTATGATACAAAGGAAGAACTAAAATAAAAATTCTAAATCGCGCTATTAAAGTTATCCAGTACAATCTCCATGAGTCCTATACTAATACCTACGTTTCTTCATATCATGAAGAGGAGCTCGTGGCTAAATAACAACAGCCGCTCGGGTCCATCTTCAAGATAAGCCACGTTTGCCTAGGTTGGTCCGCGGTTGGGTGCCCCACCCATTACATACCGAGTTTCCTCCGTGCATCGGAAACCACGTTAAGCCCTTGGTCCCGACTGTCATTTATAGATCTTTGACAGTCGCTACAGGTAGTCAGTGGCCCAAAAGTTTGACAACCGGTCTTACCAAGGCGTATCGTATTACCCAGTACTAACTGGGTTGTAGAGGTCAGATAGGCAGTCGCTCCATGTAAAATACAGGTATTCAGCTGAATCCGGTAAGACAGGAAGTCGATACCAACATAGTTGGGAAAAGGTTAGGCAGATGATGACGTATTTTCATATTGCAATGCCACAGGAACATTTAATTCACTCGAGCGACAACTCATAAAGGTTCTAACTTTTAATTCTATGACGTATGAACATCAAAGGCACATTCAGAAGTTATGGCTGGTGGAGGGTACTCCTAGTTCTGAAGTCGTATAACGCTTGCAATTTACGACCATTCACCATGTCGTGGAATTTATGTCAACTTAAGTACTTAATATAACTATTTCGTGAGTATTAGCGTGTGTAAAATGGTACTGTAAAGTATAAGATGGTACTACCTAAAGTCCATTCAAATAAAGGGTGTAAACAGAACCTTCACGAAGCCGTCAACCAAGCATTCTGTACATAAAACTAAGTAACTTTACCCAAAAATTATTGCTGGGAAACGAGTTCTTTTTTTGGGGTGAAATATTACATTTTACGGTAGGACTCGATGAAAAGCACTCACAACATTGTGCTGATGGATGGATTGAATAGTACGGGGGTCGTGGATGCGCTTAAACTAAAAATCTTTTGTTAAAAACATGTATTTAAAAAAAAACTTGTGAAAAAGTTGGAACTTTGACCCCCAATATCTCCGTAACTAGAAGGTTCCCAGCTATGGTCTTTAACAAAAAATGATCACAAAGACGGGGAGAAGAAGTGTCTTTAAGCTTCGTTAAAGGTCTATTCACACCCTTTATTTGTTTCCAGCTCTTTTTATTTTAAATTAAAAAAAAACATCAACATTGTGCTATTAAAAAAAGACACATTTGTTCTAGTATAGTTGCAGCGTAATCTGAACCTTCTGTGTAGGAAGGTTTTGACGATTTTTTTACGACATACGCTTATTTTTTGTTTCATTACTTATAACCAGAGGTCGGAATTAGGTAGAGTTATTTGTGTACTTACACTGATTTCATACAGCGAAAGAATAAAGTGGATATGCCTCAAATCCCGAGATTAATTGTAAAGAGCAGAATAATCCCGTGATTTATTAAATAAAAAATTACTTTTACACAATTTAAACCATTCGACATCGGACATCATCCGCAGGCAGCGCAGCAGTTAATGAAAAAATGTCGCGGGTTCGATTCCCGCACGGAACAAATATTTGTATGATCTACAAGTGGTTGTTCCGGGTCTGGGTATTAGTGTATGTACGTTACAGGAAAAAATCCTAGTGTGGGGCAACGTAAATAAAAAATTGTATTGTGAATTAATGTAAATACTTATAAAAAAATTGTATCTTTGTTTTAATTCTCTGAGGTTTTTATTATTATTTATTTGTAATATTGTTGGCCACACGGGATTGTATTATAAATCCCGGGAAATCCCGGGAAGATCCATATTAATACCAACATTTCGATGCAAGTACTTAAATAACTGTACCTAATTCCGACCTCTGCTCCTCAGACCTCAGACCAAATAAAAACTAAAACAGCGCTGCGAACAATACAGTGAAGCATGCGCAAAACTACGCCTCGCTTTGTGCATATACACTCACACACACACATTTACATCAAACTACAACTAAACTACGCTCAAAACTACGCTCAATAAGTGCACACAATATTTACGAAATTGGCTTCACGTCACTGTTGACAGTGATGTGTCTTGGTTTTTTATTTGGTCTGAGCTTATTAAGAAACTAAATTGCAAAAGCAAAACATGTAACGGTAAAAAAATTGTGTGTATCACTACATAGTATTAAACAAAGTCGCTTCCCGCGGTCTGTCTGTCCCTATGTATGGTTAGATCTTTAAAATTGCGCAACGGATTTTGATGCGGTTTTCAGTAATAGATATCTATCTATTACTGAAAACCGCATCAAAATCCCTTCCTCCGTCTCCTCTTGAATCACTCTTGATTCAAGAGGAAGGTTTATATAGGGTCTAACTATTCATACACGGAATATTTTCAGGGAATCATCTAACGGCTATAACAAAGCCATTTCAAAGGATTTTTTTTTCATCTGAGTATATTTTTTTATAATAAATAAATAATTTAAAATTACTCGACCCAAAAAATAAATACTGGCTCCTTATTTTAAGCATCCATTACGCTAGTTTACTACGTCGTATTTACCTACTGTCATTGTTATGATATGGGAGTAAAGGTTTTATGCAAAAAGTCTCAAAAAATTTTAGAATTATAATAATTTTGTAAAAAAAAACACTCAGATATTTTTTTTTTTCGTTGTTCTGGCGACTTTACGACTTATAGAAGTTACTCTTAAAATATTTCGTGTATGAAAAGATAGACCTTATATATTGTACATGTGCGAAGCCGGGGCGGGTAGCTAGTTATTTGATAATGCAATTAAGCATGATTTTTTTCTCGATAAACCTCTCAACCAAAATGTTGTAGGTACTTTAATCTCCAAGTCTGTCGTATATTCGAATAAAAATCAAACTTCTGAAATTAGATTTATCAAAAACTTTCACATAATTTCATACGACAGCCGCGGGCTGTGGCAGACTTGTAAACTTATTTGACAGATATTAATGTCGCACGTCTTTTTCGTGATTTTTGTTTGAGTGTACCTACTTTTTTTTCAGACTAATCTTTATGAAATCTCCTGATCATCCGGCTAGCCTTTTCATAAATATGTTGGGGTCGGCTTCCAGTCTTACCGAGTGAGGCTGAAACCAGTTTCTGACATGGAGTGATTACCTATCCACACCCTAGTTTCCACAACCTAGTTTCTGGGTACCACGATAGGTACATACTTCTTGGCAAGACTGTTCGCCACGCTGCATTAATAGGTGTTTCCACTCTTAAAAAATTTAAAAGCAATATCGCTGAAAAACCACTTTAAAAAAAAGCAATGTGTGATCCGTTATTTCTTTACTTGCATACTTTTACATCACCCTGTAAGTATTTCCAGCTATCTACATTTTTACAGTCTATAAATAAACAATGTATTTGACGTCCGAATGAATGTGCTCATCATGGACTCGTAATTGGATAAAATGGCCCCCAGGGTGCTGTCACCATTATTCGTAAAGTGGTGCCTTTGAGAGAGGATGGGGGAAAAGATCGACGCACAGATAAAGGCACTGCACTCGATCACTACCGCCTCGCACATCATGCTGCTATCCTTTTTTATTGCTCAGAACCGTCATTTGCTAGAACGAGAAACAGAGCGTGCTGCTTCGATGCTGCCGCGTGCGATAGCATTCCCGCTCTGTTTAGGATAGGAGCATGGAAAAATGCGATTTCGTGGTGCTAGATGAGGCGCAACCCTAACTGATATCATTTTTATTATTTCCTTTATTTATTTTTGTACACATTAATTACATTTTTAAATATTTCAATCTAAAGTAAAAAATAGTAGCCCACTGGTATCGGGAACAGGATCCAAGCTACCGGCGGTCAGAGCGCTAGAGAGAGGGACCTCCTAACAATACGTGCCGTGTCCAGGAGTACCGCTAATTTATTATTAGTTTTATTAACCGTTGTTAATGTAACGTAAATTCGAACCATTTAAAATGTATAATGCTCGTTTCACAATTCAATTTACTTAATTTTGAGAACTAGGGATCATACTTACTTTGCTAGTTGTAAATTTAACCAAGATAAAGTTGTATTTTCGATTCAAAAATCGATCGTACGTACCTTCCTTCAAGTGAGGCGATGGTGAAACCGTGCAGTGCTTATAACTGTGCGCTGACCTTCAAGTAGATGGCGTATAAACAGGTCAGAATCAGATAATAATGGACGGGAAGGTTGCTCATCTTTAATGTAGTTAAATAAAGGTAAAACTTGTTGTACATTTCGAGAAAACAATTACAGCTGTTTGACAAGGCGTTCATAATATTAATTTGACTTTATGCTAACTGCGTAAGCATGTACGGTACCTAATTTTATTGTCCTGACCACTATTGTTATTGAATCTATTAAATATACAGGCTGTTTCTATTTACTTTAAAGATAAAGATAAAGATATATTTATTGCATAACTGTGTACATTAAGTTCTTATTAGTAAACATTACATTTTTAGTTTCAACAGTTTACCCAAGTCGGATATGCAATGGTATTTTAAGGATTTAGGTGCATACAAATATTATTTTTTCTCAAAGAACTCATGCAGATTATAAAATACATTAGCAATTAACATTTTTTTCAATTTATTTTTAAACATATTTTCATTTAATTGCTTAATTGCTGGCGGTAAGTGATTGTACACACGAATAGCAGTAACATAGGTACTTTTATAATACATCACATTGTTAATAATCGTTTAATAGTTTTTAACGGGGATGGCAACTAATGGCGCTTGCATCGCTGGTTCCAAGCATTGTAATTGGTTGAAAATATGGTAATATCATTTTTTTTTCCTATTCCCCGCACTAGGAATTCTCCGGTATCGTGGGTGCAAATACAAACATTTAAACACACATACACACACAGCCAAACCCGGAACAACTATAGGCCATACAAATATTTGTTCCGTGCGGGGATCGAACTCGCGGTAGCAGTCAATCGCTCAGCGACTGCGCCAACCGTGCCGTCAATTTCAAAATAGCTTGACCTCATTGATTGAGATTGAGACCTAGCTATGGTCGCGTCATCTACAATTAGGTTTTAATTGTTGTTTTAACTCCCTATTGTAATTCTGTATGTAAATACTTAGTTTTTAACGTATTCAAAAATAGACGCTTTACTTAAAACGTGAAACACATTTGATATACCATGGCCTATTCACATGCTTAACCTTCTTTTTAAGGTCCAGACATAAAATTCGTTAACTCATTTAAGGACTATGTAGATTAGCGTCTGACAGAGAAGATCTTTTGAAGAAAGAACCATACAGATTTGAGTGGACCTATCCAGTCAGTACAAGCATTTGCCAGTTATCGTGTAGCTCGAGTAGGTGGGTACATACCTATTGAAGTTTTGCATGGAACACTTGTTCAGTTGCCTGGTTGTATTTCTTTAAATACATAAAAAAAGAAATGGAACAACAAACTGACAGGGTGTTATTTTGAATCGTATTCCACCGGAATTTTTCTCCGGATTTTTTTTCGGTTACTATTCCTTTATTTCAACGTAAAATGACATTTCCTGTACGCTGCACTCCATTTATGTAAATAATATGGCTGAAATCAAAAATCCAACAATGGATGTTGGAATACTCTAACGAACGACGCGTGAAATCAGCTGTTCACTTCCTGCCTAGCTACAGAGTTCATCCAACTCGTCGTTGCGCTTGCCGTTAAACAAAACAAATATATTTTTTTTGGATTCCCATAACATTCCTGAAATAATTTCTTGTACCGGTCATCTTAGTATGATATACTGAATTCACCCCATCAGTTTGTGGAGAGGTGCCCCTGACACCCTGTATTACTACCATACTAACTTGGACCCACCAATTCTGAAACTCCCTGTAAATTTTATTATTGTTTCCGAAACTGTATATTTGAAGAACATAAAGTCTGTTTTAAAGTATTCAAACATACGGCGTTTACAATAAACCGTGACATTTATGGATGATTGTTTAATCGTTACAGACTTTAAGCGATATCAAAATAGAACGACTTTATCCAGGGTCACTGTTAGCAATGTCATCAATTAGGTGCATTTAACTGCACACCTGTAGTAACATTTTGACATTGACAGTACCATAGGGCGATTATGTAGTGGCTGTCTTGCTACCGGCCCCTTCACGAAGCCGTCAACCAAGCATTCCGTATATCAAACTAAGTAACTCTACGGAAAACAAAAAAACCCTAATTTAGTCTTCATTTAATCAAGACTTGACACATTGGCCCAGAAAGCTAGAATTTTCCAGTTCGTTTCGCTCGCGTTTCGATGAAACCTTTATTTACCTGTGCGAGCCACGATCACAGTTAAAATATGACAAATAAGCAATTTGTCATATTGACCACCAAGGAACGCAGAAACGATACGGTGTCCGTTATTCCGTGTTATATTGTTCATTTTACCAATCTATTAAAAGGGTCATGGTACGCTAGAATAGAATAGAATAGAATAGAATAGAAAATAATAGAATAGAAATAATTAATTTGCATTGAATGTAGGTACATACATGAGTTGTTACAATAGTAGGTAGTTATTTGTTCCTGGTACATTCTATCATATGGTATGCAAAAATTTATACTTATAAACAATTATACAACTTCGATTTTGAGCTTTCAACAAAAAATCAAAATTAAGTAACAATAATAATACAGCTATATTTTATCTGTTAGGAAATCTGATACAGAATAATAACATTTTTTAATTAATAAAGATGAAAGCTGTTTTTTAAAAATTGTCAAAGGCTGCTCCTTGATGCTATTTGGAACCTTATTATAGATTATAGGCGCCATACCTAAAACACTTTTTTTGAATAAAGATGTATTGTGAGCACTGGTACATAACTTATATTTATACTGAGACCTGATTGTTGTATTTCGGTTTGTTGTGTCCCTTACAGCAGGGAATAAGTTACTATTACTTTTAACAAAAATGGAAAGCTCTAATATGTAAAGACAGGGAAAAGTAAGTAGTTTATTATCAATGAAAAAAGTTTTACAGCTGTCCGTAACTTTTAATTTAAACATTGCTCTTAGGCAGCGTTTTTGGGCTTTAAATATATTTTCTCGTTCACAACAATTGCCCCAAAATATGACGCTATGGACCTTTATAGTCTGATATGATAAATGATGAGTGTATGATGAATAACATTAGATAATTAATGACTTCCTAGCCGTGGCCGAGGTCATTGCTCCTCAAACACAAGAAAACAAAAACATCCAACTATTTCTTACTACCCTAGTACTATATTATTATAAACGAGAAAGTTTGTGAGGATGGATGTATGGATGTTTGTTACTCTTTCACGCAAAGACTACCAAACGGATTTTGATGAAACTTCACATTAATAAAAATAACTACTACGAACGATATTGTGAAAAAAACATACGAGTGCATGCGAACTCTAACGCATGTGTACGTGCTTAAAATCTCACATAGACTAACGTATACGAATATTATGCAATTCCAACAATATACCATAACCGATCGAATTGTAAAACTCTTTTTTTTTAAGTCAGTTAAATATCATAACAATTTTAACGGCAATATAAAGACTGTTTTTTTTTTTTAAATTAATGATAAGTCTACATGTCTACACAACACACAAACGCAGACAGCGGAGTATAAAGGCAAGGACACACTATAATAAAGGGTGACATACACTTACCGCATTTAGCTTCACCAGACGCAAGCAGCAAAAAGAAGTTATGTTATTTACAGAAGAGCTAGCAGCCACGTTTGTGCTTATAGTAAAGTTGCTATACTTGCTATTGATTGTAGATGAGAGCAGATTGTATCGAATAAAACGGTAACATTAAGTCCCTAAATATACTTGATTTCACCAAAAGTAATCGTTATAACTAGTACTTCCTTGGTAGGACAAGTTCATCATCAATAAATCGTTTCCTTATGTCATTGCTAAAAAGAATTGTTTTTTTTTTTGTGGAGAATCCCTAATGGATTGGTTTACCCTCATCTGTGGAAAGGTAAGACCGCGTTCACATGGGAACTTTTTAGGAGACGTTTTTTAAGGTGTACTTGTTTTAAAAAAAAATACTGTGTGATCCACAGCGCTCAGAGTTGAAAAGTCGAGGACGCAGTAAAAAATACGCGTTAAAACAGACGCCCACGCCTTTGTGAACGTGGGTTTATTTGGGACTCTCAACTAGTGTTGAGTATAGTATAACCTGAATATCGTGATTTCAAATCGACAATATCAGGCATGAAACAAAAATGTCTGAAACAATTATCCCGTACCAACGAACGGGCAAGGCATATAACAGTAATAAAGAAAATATTATTGTAATACCTAAGTCCGTTAAATATCAGGGTCGTTATATTATATTCGACACAAAAGGTTACTGACCCGATGACCTGACTTACTAATAAGCTAGTTTTCATTAAATTCCAGCCATACTTAATTTATTTTTTCTATGTTAATCTAAATTAATTCTCTGCAGAATTTATAAGACATTTCGTTAATAAAGAAATGAATAGAAAGCAATGTGTATAAGTGCCTATTTTTGGTAAAACGTAGGTTACGATCCATAGTTCCAAACTAGATAGTATATATACTTTATGAAAGTAACTCTATACGATGAGATGACGAGTACCTAATAGAGAAGTATGGAAGAAGAAGACATGCTGCGCCGACCCCAAATAAATTGGGATAAAGGCAAGAGAATTTTGATGAAAGTGAAAAAATATGACTTTTTCACGACTTATCGGCTAAACTAAATCGGAAAATAAGCATACAGGAAGCCATGACCTGCACGCTTAGCATGACCACCATAGAAACGGACAAGACAGATTTCTTTTGTTTATCTGTCATTTTGTCGATTCTTCCGTCGACAAAACCCGTTTCTACGGTGGTCATGCTACGAGTGTTGAATCAGAACCTGGACGTAGGGTAGTGCGCTCCTGCGGGATAATTTCCTGACCTCAACATGAGTGGAGCTGCGGGCAACCACACGAGTTTCGGTTGGTTGCCGCGGCTTCGGTTTCGATTAGAGTTTATTACCTCCTATTAAACAAACTCTAATTTTATTTACAAGGTGAGGTGCTAATATTCCGAAAACATTTATCTCAAAAACCTTTTGCTTGGTGAAGACAGAATTTATTACAATTCGATTTCATTGGCTATTCAATTAGGCGTGGTATTACGAATCTAATTACATTTTGTAAATACAAGAAAATTAATTTGGATGTCTGAGATAGAAAATCGAACTTATTTGTAAATATTTGACAAGGTTAAGAATACTATTTAAATTGATTTTAGATTTTGTGTTTTCTCTCAAAGATTTTGAGTCGACTTTCTAGATATATGTGAATTTTCTCTCTCTGCATCCAAACACGCTAACAACAGATCGCTCGATCCGGCTCGAAGGACCTCATTTAAATATGATAATCAATAATACTTTAGTGATACCAGACGCATCGTAGGTGCGTAGCTTTCTTTAAATAAGACGAAATGTCTTGACAAACGACTTCTATAAGAGCTGCACTATTACAAAATGGAGATGGAGATGAGTCAACAAACAAAGATTTTAATCGATTCGAAACTTTGATCGCACTAGTTTTAATTTTTTTTTTCAGTTACACTCGCAGTCAACAGAACACTTTTTAGTATCCCAAAGTAAAGGACTTACATTTTTTATCTGTCAATATGATTGAAGGAGGTGGAGTTAATAGTGGTGGAAACGTCTTACAATAAAGGTGTAAACGAGAACATATTACGCCCAACGTAAACAAATGAAGTAGGTAACAGACAATTTATAATTAACGAGACAATTAGAATTTCATTAATTAGTCCTGAAATCGAAACTGGTAGTATGTTCTTTGTTTAATTAGCTAATCTCACTTTAAGTAATAAGTAAGATACAATTTCAGTAAAACATCCTTAAATTCAGTATACAGGGTGAAATTTATACATATAATTATTTTTTTTATTTAATTTGTGTTTATCCTGTTGATATTTTATAGTTAATTACTAACTAAATCTGCTCTCATCGTCATCATACCTAAGTTAAGCTTATACATAACCAGCCAGCTACGTAAAAATATTAATTTACAAAAACTCCTTTTTAATAAGTTTAGATTAATCATTCGTTACAATTAATCAATTTAAATATACCTACTTAAAAAGCCTACTTGTTTTGTAAAAAGAATAATCATGTAGATAGAATACAGCGATGATGAAAAAAAAAAACAAAAAAAAAATGGCGTGTGCCTTATATTTTTTTGTAATTTGTAATTCTTTTGCTATTAAATAAAATAGGTATCACTCCAAAAACAAGAATATCAACAAAAAACCGGTAAATTATAGCGATATCAATTTAAAAGAACTACAATTTAAAAATAATTAGGTATGGTTATATTAATTGGTTCACTGCGGTAACTTTTTCTTTTCGAAAACAAAGGGAAATGGCAAGCGCAGGAACTTTATGTACTATATAGAAAAAGTTGTACTCAGAGTTCAGAATATTACTACCCATAATATTCTGAAGTCTTAGTACAACTTTTGCGTAAATTAATATTACGTAATGTTGTAAGCCTTTCTGAGCAGTTTTTAACTATGAAAACTATAGTTATTATGATGCTTTTCAGACGGGAGGAAATCCTGTGCTTTTAATCTAATTAAACTAAATAATACCCGGTAAGTTTTCATTCTGTTGGAAGACAACGTCTTACTCATTGCAATTGCTAGTTGAATCTCTGGTATTCCAAGATCAACTGCTAATTAGCAAATTGTAAGTAGGCAGTTCAATGTCCACGATGTATGTATAAAAGTTTATTTAAAAAGGCATTTTAAAAAATTAAAAAATAAAAATAAAGTTGAAGTGTCTGTTTGTAATTGAAAAATAACATATTTCTACTGAATGCATATGAAAGTGTAAACGGTACTTATAACTTTTTTTTAATTTTTGTCTTTCTGTTTCTTCTGGTTAATCTCCGAAACGGCTGGACCAATTTTGAGGGGACTTTTACTGGCAGATAGCTGATGTTATAAGGTGTAACTTAGGCTACTTTTATTACAGAACAAGAATTAGGGTTCCGTGCAAAAAATTAAAACCCTTGTTAACGAAATCCGATTCAAATAGGAAAGTAATATTATTATAATAATTTCACGCGGACGAAATTTGAAGGCAACAGTTAATAGGCAATGATATTAAACAGGCCTGGGGGGTTACTAGAGACAGAGCTATACAGGTTGTCTAGCGCCATCTCTTTCCCACACTGGAATTACTCCTTCTTTAAGACGACATGGAAGGCCACCTGTACCCACCTTTAGAAACAAAAACAATATAATTTACCAAAAACAAATTATTTTCGTGGATCCATTTGTATAAAAAGGTCGCAAACGATTCTTTTGCAAATGGATAAAGAAATAACTAAGTAATAGATTTAAAAGTTTTTACCAAAATGGCTGATTTGGGTCGCAGTGAACTTAATTTACGGCGGATTTTATTGTTCTTTTACTTTTTCTTGTAGAGTATTTTATTGTTGAAGTCACAAATTCAATTAGAGCGAGATTGGTAGTTTGAACAGAAATATTGATAAAAACGTGGCCCAATAATATGTGACACACTAAGTGACCTCACGCGCTACAGAAGCTACGGCCAAACTGCGGCCAAGGTTGCGGCCACGACCAGGATTACTCCCGCTTCACGACCAGCTCTCGAGCTGCTGCATTAAAAATTTAGCTGCATACATTTGAAATTTTGTTTAGCAGCTTTCACAAATCCTTCACAATTAATTGAAATGCAAATTATAAACACATAGGCAGTATATTCTTGGATACGCGTTATGGCTTTTTCTTCAGTTGTCCAGATTGAGAGATCCAGTTAATGAGTTCTAACTTTCTTTGTTTAGGTTTCACAAATTTTATACCTTACCATGAAGTTTTCACAATTATTTCCTAAATCCTCTTATAATTTGGTTGGGATTGGAAGAGTTTTTCGAAAAGATCTCTCAATCCACACGCACATCAAATGTGCTGCAGTTTGTACGTTCAATTAGTGAGTGCGCTGAGCTAGCGAGATTGGGTATTGTCGAATTGTCGTAGCAACCCTGTATAATTTTAGCAAAGGATCACACTGCTGAAAGTACACACATTGCACCAGCATGTTCTAGAACCAAAAATTCGAAAACAAGATTATGACATCTACCAACCTGCACTGAGCCCACATGATGGGTTATGGTGCACTATCTCTCTCAGAGAAAAGGCCTCTGTCCCTGTAGAGGGAACATTACAGGCTGATAAAGCTCTCACACAATTTTTTTATTTATCAGATAGGGATTCTACATGATTCCACTGATATTTACTACACTTACTGCATTAAATAACCACAGATTTAACCTTAAAATGAGGTCCAAACCACCCCTAGACCGCACTATGAAATTAAACACTAAGTTAATTAACTCAAGCCATTATAGCAATTACCAATATGCTGTGGTTACCCCGTACCTCCTCAAATTGAAGGTCTAGTACTAACAATTACGCCGTAATCACTCTATTATCCGAAGACCGCCGACCGTAACCGAAGACGGCCGAAGGTATGTCGGGTCATTATGGAAAGTCGAAACCTTCTGTGAGTATTACATAATGTGGTTAGAATTTAAACTTGTATGCTTGGTGTTAAAAGTTATTATTGCTTGAATGAAGTTTTTTGGAATCGTATTTTAGCTCGGGCGATATTCGATTTTCCCTTCAGGAATTTGTGAGATTCTAGATTTGTTGACAGAATGGCAAGGCCCCTCTCCCGTGTTTTACACGTACACCACAGTTTTGCCCTTTGGGGATTACAGACATGATGGTTATGTCACGTAACAATCAGCCGATCGACAGTGCTCTATATTCGGGAGTGCGCAGGAGAGTAACGTATTGTTTCAATTTTTTCAATATGTGTGATGTTATTAGTATCCATGGTTTGATTTCAATACCTAAAAGAATGTCACTTTTGAATTAGAAGTTCAAGACTTTAATACCACATCCAGAAACAGATGGTAACTCCATCCTAATCTATCTACGCGTGTCATAGAACTAAAACCATTAATTTGTTATCACTCTCGTTATCACAATATTAGTGAACGTGATTCTAGGACGAACCTGTCAATAACACGTCCTTTCCTGTGTTTAGGCAGTGACGCAGACGTGTCATATCCGGTATTGTGCCTGTCACAACATGTTTCAACGTGTTGATACAATAGTATTACAGGATTTTGTGGTGGAAGCAGGGTAGCCCGCGAAATTCAAATTTTCTTTTGTATGAGAAAAACGGCGGATGGATGGATGATGAACTGGTGAAGGTGGAGGGATCCGCTGGATGCGAGTCCCACGGGACCGGTCAATGTGGCGACACTTGGGGGAGGCCTATGTCCAGCATTGGACGTCTTTCGGCTGAAAAGTTGATGATGATGAGGCAAACGGCAGAGCTGTCCAGGTCCCTGTAAGAATGCCCTATGCGTTATCTACACTTCATCATCATCTGCCTAGCCTTTTCCCAACTATGTTGGGGTCGGCTTCCAGTCTAACCGGATGCAGCTGAAATACCAGTTATCTACACTTAATATTATAAAGAAGAAAGATTTGTATTTTTGTATGTTTGTAACGAATAAGCTCAAAAACTACTGGACCTATCCAGATCCCTGTAAGAATTCAAAATGCGTTATCTACGCTAATATTACAAAGATGAAAGATTTGTATATTTGTAACGAATAAACTCAAAAACTACTGGACCGATTTTTATCATTTTTTCACCAACAGAAAGCTTAATTATCAGGAAGTAACATAGGCTATAAATTATATTTATATCATGCAAATTAGCCGAGCTATCACAATTATTGCGGACGAAGTCGCGGGCCAAGTGCTAGAGTCGGTTAGCTAACAAGACCCTTAACGAAGCCGAAAGTCACTTGTTCTCCCCGTCATTGCGATCATTTTTTTGTACTAGACCATACTTGGGAACCTTCTAGTTACGAAGATATTAGGGGTCAAAGTTACAACTTTTTCACAAGTTTTTTTAAATACATGTTTTTAATGTAAGATTTTACTTTAAACACCTCCACGATCCCCGTCCTATTCAATCCATCCATCAGCACAATGTTTTGAGTGCGTTACATTGAGTCCTACCGTAAAACGTGATTTTTCACCCCAAAAAGAAAAGTCGTTTCCCAGCAATAATTTTTGCATAAAGTTACTTAGTTTGATGTACATTATGCTTGGTAGACGGCTTCGTTAAGGGTCTTGTTACTCCCTGTATATTTGTATATTACGTTACAATAAATGCAAAACCTCCCGTGTGGTCTCTCTGACCATGAATCCAAACAGCTTTTGTTCTATGACTTTTGGAAAATCATATCTTTTTTTTAAGTTTTACCATACATGTTGATCAGCGGATCGCGTGAATTCCTGTAGAAAATCCAATACTTTTTTGCGAATTTCTAGTACTCGTAGAACAAAAGTTCAGTTTCATGGTTTCAAACTGCACTAACGCAAAAAAGTTTATTTGGTATCGCCCCACACATAGATAATAGATTACCCAATGTTATAAAAAACATGACTGTATTAAAATTTAAAAGGACGCTAAAGGAAATTTTAATTATGAAAAGCTATTACTCAATTGATGACTTTCTAAATGTTGATTCACTGACTGATTGATATATACCTATTATTATTGACCGATTTATAATGTATTCATATTGTTATTCAAGTTGGCATAGTACTATTCCGTTTGACATTATTGATAATATTTTAATTTTTTTATTACTTTGACCATATCGACATTTTTTTTTTCTTTTTGTTTTTATACAATTCCAATGACAGGCCACTTATTTTAAATTTAAAATTGTAAACAAACTATTTGCATGAATATGTGACGGCAAAATGTGGAGAACCTTATTATAAAAGAACATCTATGCCCCTATTACCCATGTTCGCAAAGAAATAAATGATTTGATTTGATTTTGATTTTTGATGGTCCGAGAGACCACAGGAAACACACGGTTTTGCATTTATTATGTTACGCCTTGTATATCCAGATGGAAAAACCCAAAGTCTATAGGTCACTGTCAATTTATGAAATACTCTTTATGTGTCATCCAGGGTCGTCACCCAACATTTCATCGAAAACATCTCAAGAGGAGCCCACCAAAAACATTTATTTACTCACTAAAACACGAACGACATATCCTAAAGAAGATGTATTTCGACCGCACTTAACCTAAAAACCTTACGGACCAAACATAGGTACAGTCAGGAGCACCAATATGTACACACTTGCCTAATGTCAAAAATGTAAAAAAGAAAAAAACATCGTGGAATTAAGATTGCTTCTTTTAAATAAGACCTGGCTACACTAATATTACAAAAAGGTAATGTTTATAAGTTTGGATGTAGGGGATACTCTTAGGAGCTACTGGTTGGATGATGAAAATTATTTCATTCATGAGAAGCTACATTATGCCTAAGTGTTATAGGATATATTTAAAAAAATTGGACGTTGCCGTGAGATGATAATTTCCGACCATAACTCGAGCGACGCCACGGACACTTGCATCTATACTTTTTTTAACCACCTAAAATTACAATCTACGATAAAGAAACCACTTTTAAAAATTGCCACATATTGATGCTCGCTACTGTACAGTCAACATCATAAATTTTTCAACAGAAAACGGCTTAATGGTGGTACTTCGCAAAAACCACTTACTACACACTTATAGTTGATAAAAGGAGGATAAAATCAGTTATTTGGCCTATTTAGAAGCTCTCACGGCTTTTGTATGAGTGAAAAGCCTTTGATAAGACCTGAAAGTGTTGATTATTTATGTCTATTTTCATTAAGTGAAAGGAAACTAAAATGGCCGCCGGGCACTATTGGTTTGATGAAGTGGATTAGGCTCTTGTTTATTGAAAGTTTTCGAGTGGGTAATTTTAATTATGTAGTTTTGAAAGTGCTTGTGGTTTTGAGTAAATTTTGGCTAAAATTGTGTTTGAAAAGGATATTTTCCTTATTAAACATGTACTTACGTTATGATAATCTTATCGTTTCTTAAAGCTGACTGCGAAGAATATGGAAAACGATCTTAGCTTCTGTTTCTAGAGTATATTTTGTAATGGCAAAATAGCATGTTAAAGTATTCGTAAAACTTCACTTTGAGTCCTCTTAGAATACCAGCGCTGTCTTTTTTTTAATGCTTCAGCACCATACTGAGCATGCGCCTTTTGACCTCTTACAGTCAACAGAAAACCAGTCTTACCAAGGTGTATCGTATTTCCCCGTACTATCTAGATTGTGGTGGTCAGATAGGCAGTCGCCCCATGTAAAATACTAATATTCAGCCGTATCCCGTTAGACTGGAAGCCGACCACAACGTTGTTCGGAAAAGGCTAAGCAGATGATGTAGTGCTACATATTTTTTTGACATATAAATGACATTGACAGCAGCTGTCTGTAAACATTTGTAAATTGTATTGGCAAAAACAAAACCTTAATTCCGATGATGCCATGATCACAACAATGTAATTACCTACCTATTTCATATTAATCATTAAAACAACAATAGTAGTGGATATGACGTGTCGCACGTCATATCTACGGCGCACGTTATGCGTCTGGCAGCTGTCAACGGCACTCGTATTATATGGCCGCAATGACGACAGGCTAATAAGGCCAACGCTGATTTTGACATATTTGATCTATATTTCGTGGATTTACTATAATATTGAGCTAATGTAATTGTCTTAGCCTGTATTATTTAAATAACGAAAATGTTTAGTCATTAATTTTTATATAAAACTGTCTGATTTCGAACTCATTTTTTATGTGAAACTTAGACGCATCCCGAAGGGATAGGCTACTTAATAGTAGCTATTGCCATTAACCGGGCACAAATTCAGACTCCGTGGCTGTTACTGAGAAATTCCTGATGGAAAAACCCAATAACAATTTGCCCGACCCTGGAATCGAACCCACGACCTCATGCTGAGTAGTCGCGATGACGACCACTAGACCAACGAAGCAATCAAGCAGGTCAGTCAGGAAGCATAACATCATGCCTATAAACCTTGAGGGTTCAGAAACAGGTGTACCTATATTACCTAGGCACACATTTTGTCACTTTTTTATATTTAGGTCTCTCACAAAAAGGGGCGAGCCTTTTGCCATTAACCGGGTTCTATCCAGATTCCTGGCTACTACCGAGACAGTAATGATAGAAAACCCAAAAAAAGTAGTTCTTTAAACGTAGTACTACCGAGTAAATAATACTATTTCTTAGTTCATAATATTATGGCATTAGTATAAAAGACTACTATTTGCCTAAAAGCATCATAATAACCAGTTTTCTGATGACAAGTAGTTTAAAATAATATCTTTTTTTCCTTAAATTATGTTCAATATCATCGTCTGTAAATAATCTAACAATAACGCTTCAGTAAAGTGGTTAAAAAGTACCTATAATAATAATAATTTTCTGGAAAGTTACATAAAGGAAATAAAAAAGAAATACATAGAAACTAAAATGCAAATACTAATTAATGCTTTGAAAAGAAAAGAAGTAGATAAATATTTTAAAATGTATTACAAACCATTTTTATTTTTGCTACTGTCCCTCTTATCTAAAACAAAATATCAGTTAGTTAACTATTTCATTCTATAGAGATTTTATAATAATAAAAATATTTTTTAAGGGTGATTTTCTCCAATGAAAGTGATCGCGATCACCTCACCTTAACCGCGTTCAACAGTTGTCAATGATGACAGTGACAGCTTTTGAAAGCCGTTGAGATGTGTTGAACGTGTTCAGTTTCAATGTGAAACTGGCCCTAAATCACTAGGAATTTCAAAATTCATGCTAAAAATGCTGGCTCATGCTTTGGAGTTTGGAAATTCGCACATGCTACTCTTATTTTCAAAGCGATTCCTATTTTTCATGCTGGCTTAATAATTTAGATTCAGGATTGAAAACTGATAATGAAATATTTTCTTGTGTTGCAAGGATAAAAAAAAAACAAAAATAAATTAAAAATATAATTAAAAACTTTCACAACTAATTTTCGGGACAAAAAAACAAACAATTAAAAGGAAATTGAATAACTCATAAGTTTCGGAAAACATCTGAAAAATGTGATGTAGGGGCCAACGTACCAGGGCTGCATAAACCGGAGGAACCATATCGCACAAAACAAAAAAAGGAGGAAAAGTACGGGAGTTTTCGAGAATGTTCGGGATTGTTTGGAATGAATAGCTCACCTAAACTGGCGTCGTATGTATTCATGTATTCTGATGTCATAAATTGTGACACTAGAGCTGTCTTCCCCACGCCGGCGTCACCAAGTAACACCACTCTGTATTTTGGTATCTGTAACAAAAAATATGGTAAAATAAATGCATTGGGAATATGAAATGGTGAAGACGGGAGAGATCAAACGCAGGACCAACGTGCTTGCCGAGGCACGGGGTTTATCACACTGCCACGTCTAAACTCTAGGCTACTACTGAGAAATTCCTAAAGGAAAAACCCAATATCACTTTGACCTCGACCCGGAAATTGAATTCAAGACCCCACGCTCAGATACCAATGGAGCAGTTAAAAATAATAGGTATTTACCTATGTAATTGGAGATTTAATAACTAGCATTTTCAGATTTAATTATCTGTGGATTGGCGCGCAATTCGAATTTCAAATAAATTTTATTCGAAAGCCGTGTTCTTTTAATTTCAAATTCAGTCATTTGTTTTTAGATAGTTTTTTGTTTTTGTGAAATTGTGATAGTTTTTGGCGCCATTGATAAACTGAAAATTCGTACAATTTTCGAATATGAGTTCCTACGTGGACATACTGCTACTCAAACAACACGAAACATTAACGACGTGTACGGGCCTAACACTGCTTGCATAAACACGGTCCATTATTAGTTCAATCGATTTAAATCTGGAAATTTTCAGTTGAAGAATGAGCCTCGCGGTCGGCCGGTAAGCATTGTCGACAACGACGAATTGAAGGCGGTAGTGGAAACCGATCCAACTCAATCTACGGCTGAGCTTGCTGCGGGCCTTGGAGTTAGTGTCAAAACGACATTGAAGCACTTGCGTCAAATCGGAAAGATAAGCTAAAATAAAAAAAAATACAAACATTTTTGTTTTTAAAATTTTCATACAAATCTCCAATTTCATAGGCAAAGACCTAATACCAGACCTTACCCCTAAGATGTTTTTTTGGGGATATGTTAAAAATCAAATTTACCAAAAATCGTATGCAACTGTCCACGAGTTAAGAACTGAGGTTCGCAATACGATTTTCAGTATTCATAATATCTATAATTTGTTGACATCTGTAATCTAATAAATTTGTGTGACTACCCAACAAAATGGAGCTCATTTTGAGCAACGAATTAGTTAGTTTACCCTTTTTTTTTGTTCTATAAAATAAGTTAAGATTTCATGATTTTCCTTTCATTTAATTTATCATGTTTGTTAGAGAGATTTGATCCTTATGATTGACTCTATCGATTGAGTCATAAAATTACAGGCTGTTATTTTTTTGGACTTTAGTCGGTTCGATTCCCGACTGTGCCAAGCAAATTTTCGAAAATCTTTGAATGCAGATTCATTTCGTTTTAAAAATAAAGGAATGATTCCTTTGAGTAAAATTTTCTATCTCCAGTATTTAGAGTACTTTCCCTCCAGGTGGCGTTGAAAAATTTCAACCTGTATATGGGGTTTTAAGAGGTACATCTCATCTCGGTACTGTGCAATAGGGAAGTAACATCGGTACGACAAGAAGAAGAAAAAGAGGTACATCAATTCAGAAGAATATAAAACTGGCATATTAGAACATCAGTAGTACATTTCATAAAGAAACAATATTACTCTCAAATATTCTTCCGAAAAATTTTGATAAAAGCACCGTTTGTTATATTTTGTTCATTTGTCAAACAATACGTTTGCTGGAATCACTCTGTTCGATACTGTTACACAATCAAACCAATTTCAATTAAGTTAATGGATCAATATTAATAATGAAGCTGTTTCGTCTACAGCAATCGAACAAAAAAGTAAAAAAGTCATTATTTGTCCGGGAAATAGAGATGGAAATATTCTGTATACACCATCCCTTTTTGCAGGAGGACGTTCATCTTTAACACACCATTATTACAACCCTAGTTCTGCTATTGTTTTACAGCCATCGACTTACATCGCACTGTCTAACTAATCACTTTTAAAAAAATAACGTCATCATCTGCCTAGCCTTTTCTCAACTATGTTGGAGCCAGCTTCCAGTTTAACCGGACGCAGCTGAATAAGTGAATACTACATAATATTTTACATGGAGCGACTGCCTATCTGACCTCCACAACCCAGTTAGTACTGGGTAATACGATACCCCTGGGTAAGACTGGTTGTCAGACTTTCGAGCCACTGTGTACCTGTAACGACTGTCAAAGATCTATAAATGACAGCGGGGACCAACGGCGTGCTTTCCGAGACACGGATGAAACTAAGTATGTAATCGGTGGTCACCCATTCACAGACCAACCTAGGTAAGCGCAGCTTAACCAAAAGATCGACCCGGGCGGCTGTTATTATTTAGCCACGAGCTTAGATATTATGTTCCTAGAGCCACTGCTGAATATTAAAAATATTGCATAAACGGGAAAAATTGTATTTTTATAATAATTTCACGCGCACGAAGGTCGAGGGCAAGCTTTTTTTTTTCTTTAGCCTATATTGTGTCACTGCTGGGCAAAGGCCTCCCCCATAGCCGTCCACTGTTATCTTCGTGATGTTAACAACAGCTTGTATAATATAATTATGACTTTCCATGTGAAGGATGATATGGCAAGAAAGGAGGTGACTGCTGAGATGACGAGTAATAGAGAAGTATGGAAGAAGAAGACATGCTGCGCTGACCCCACATAAATTGGGATAAGGGCAATATAATGATAATGATGTCACACAATCCTATGTAACAATGAATTTGTAGACTACGAATATGAATATTTTAAATGTTGTATTTACTTAAAAAGAATACCTCAGTCCTAAAGACAGGTTTTTATCAATTCAAAAAGCTCAAGAACCAATTTTACTTTTATTTTCATAATAATTCTTACCAGATTTCTAAACAGGGGAATAAATGGGCCTTTTTCTTCAATATAAATTTAAATTAGCTTCTTCACTGACATGGAAATATGTGTCAAATAATTTTGGCACGTAAAGCTACGGATTATGATTGAAATTGGCTTGAAAAGGGTTGGTGGCATGTACTCGTATATTGGATTTACGTTGTGTTCGTATAAGGAATTATGGTGTTATATTGTTTGATGTCGTTATTAGGTTTCGTATAATGCAAGGAATTGTGTGAATATTTTTTTTCTTCTTAAATGGGTAATATTTTTAACTAACTGTTATTTAGTACATAGCCTTTGCCTTTTTTGGGGCTGGCTTGTATTTATGCTTTTGCGGTTGCACAACGACATGCTTTGCTTTCGCCTTGCTTGGTAGTATAGATGCAGGCCTACCTTACTGCTTCCCTAAGAAGTGGTAAGGTGGCGTGGTCTTGAGGGTGAGCGCTACAGTCGTGTAGATCCTCAAGGCAAGTTTGGTGGCTCACCTTCACGTGGTTGCCGCCCTGTTATTGGTCTAATTCCATAAGAAATAGACGCAACAAAAACCACCAGGCGCTTTCCAACCTAACCATGACCCTCTGTGACCGGGTGGTTGTGGGCTCGGCCGTCACTAAACCCAGCTGGCGTCGAGTAGGTAATCTGGTCACCTGTGCTAGGACCTGCACAGTTGAGCGCCGTAAGCAGGGATGAAGGAGTCCTGGAGGGTTGAGCCGAGCGGCGCTGGTGGTAATGCGTCCGTGAGGCAACACGCCCTCTTTGGTCTGGATTTCAAGCAAAACGGTGGCCCTACCCAATAGCCAGGGGTAGGGAAATGGCCATAGTGTCCCGTTAGAGGGCCACGGCGAGGGGCGGGTGGTCCGCGGAGGTTGTTCTAGGATGGCCGAAGCGGTGGGTGAAGGTCATGCTGACGGTGTAAGTGAGGGTTGATCAGTTCAGAAGGGACGGGCGTTCAGTCCCCTATGCCAACCCGATCAAGCACCCGATGTCGCACTGTAAGCCAGCCACACGTCCCTATATCTCGATGGTACTCCTAACGTTCGAGCTAGTTTGTAGCAAGACGTTCCCAGGTGCGGGCTCCATGGAGGGTGGGAAGCCGGAGAGACGAATTTTAAAAAACACTGTGATGGACAACTCAAGCACATTCGACACCACACACACACGCACACCAAGCACGCACACAACAACCACACATATACCTACACCCCCCACACACACACGCCACACACATACTCACAGGCACACTACACACACACACACCGGAGTGGAGGCGAAAGCCAAGGATGCTCCTAAGGGGGGTGCTTGCAGCACCCCTCTCTAGCCCCCGGATGCTCTCTGCTGCCATCACAGCGAGCTCCAGTGCGGGTTCCGGCCCGGCAGTGGCGAAAACCGCTGCTAAGACCAAAACCAAGTCCCGTAATAAACGGAGGACACCGGCGCTGCTTGGGACTAGTACCGCTCCTCCTTCTTTTTCAGGCGCAGAGCCCCCCACGACGGTTCACTCCGGTGGCCGGGCTCCCCTCATACATCCTCCTCCGCCTAAAGCTGTTCAAGCCGCTCCCCCCCAGCTGGCCGTTACTGGTCAGTCGGTGGAGTTATGCACCACAGGCGACGCGTTCGCGCTAGCCTGGCAGGTGCAAAGGAGTAGGCACAAGGGCAGGAAGGAGGAACATACTCCGGCAACACCTAGCCACCGCGCTGACTCGTCAGCGCCAGCTGCTCCGGCTTCTTCAGCGTCTAAGACGAAGAGGAAGAACAGGCCGTCCAAGAAGCAGCGGCTTCAGACACTGTGGAAGCGTAAGTCTCCACAAAATATACAGGCTAATGCCGCGGGCCGGGTAACACCGACCAGCGGTAATGTCAACTTCTCCGCAGGCAAGCGGTTGCAGGCAGAGGCCGGCACCAGCCGACCAGGGCCAAGCCAACCAGCAGCCAGCGGCGAGAAGGGACGAGCCCGGCAAAAAACACAGCGACCCGTTCGGAGAGATCAGGCCGCGGCGAAACGGGCTCTAAACGAGACCACTACACCTCGTGGAGAGCGTAAGCGGCCGCGTCTTGATAAATCCAAGCGGTACGCCAACCGAAGCTACGCCCAAGCTGCAAGCTCCGAACTTGACGTCGCAGTCACCTGCGGCCGCACGGGGCTAATCAGCAGAGAGGCGTCGAACCAGGTTCTCGCGGCGATCCAGAGGAGGATAGTCGCCGAGGCCTCTTCACCCATACAGGGCTCACCTGCACCGACCTTCAGAGCGAAGCCGGTGTTCAGCGGCGGGGTCCTCAAACTGTGGTGCGGCAGCGACCACACTTTGTCATGGCTGGGGACTCTGGTCTCCGAGCTGGCTCCTATCATTGGCACCTCGCTAGTGATCAGGAGGCAGACGGAGATCCAGCGTCGGATAAGGTGTGGTGTGCTCATCCCCGACGAGCAGGGAATCTTCGCAGAGCCGTCCAACATTGGGCGTGCTCTGTGTTACCAGAATCCCTGGATAGACGTCAGGGGATGGTTAATGCTGGGCGCCAGTAAATGGACCGACGCATGGTACGTGGTGGTCGGGGTCCCTGAGGACCAAATTCCGACCCTGATGAAAGCCGGGCGCCGTCTCTCTTTTGGTGTAGGGACGGTGTACGTTAAGTTCCAGGGTCCGAACGGCAGATTTGTCGACGTCCCTCAGGGTTATCCGGCCGCTGTAACCAGCGCCGTGACACAGGAGGTGGAGGCAACTCCCCCCACTACAAACACCGCGGCGGCACCCGCGGTTGTGCCTGCAGCTGCAGCGCCGGCCGCCCCTGCCATCGCCAGCGCGGGCGCCGACCCCTCGGGTGGGGAGCCCGATGACAGTAGCCTGTCCTCGGCCTCTGAACTTGAGGAGGGCGGCTTCGACTCTGGCGACCCATTTGCCGGGCTGCGGCTTGAAGGCGACGAAGAAGGAACGTCCTGCGACGGCGTCCCCTTCGTTGACCTGTTGTAAGGTCCTGCAGGCCAACCTCCACCACAGCCAAACCGCGACGGCTCAGCTGCGGAAGTGGTTGGAGGTTCAACATACAGCCATTGCCTTGATCCAAGAGCCGTGGATTAGGCATGGCCGAATACAAGGTCTCTCCAATCTTGGGGGTAAGCTCCTAGTTAGTACAGATCACGATAAGCCAAGATCGTGCATCTATATCACACGTAACATAAAAACACAGCCACTAACAGATTTCTGTTGCAGGGATATCTCTGCAGCTAGGCTACTAATACAGCGAGGGGACACAGAAGCAGCTGTAGTCTTCGTCTCCGCTTACATGCCCGAGGCAGAGGAGCCGCCCCCGCATGACCTCGCCCGCCTCGTGACCTACTGCGAGAGCACAGGGCTGGAGGTTGTCATAGGCGCCGACGCAAACGCTCATCATCCTCTGTGGGGCATGAACACGCAAAACGCAAGGAGTAAGGCTCTAGTTGACTACTTGTTCACAACTAACTTAACCCTACTTAATACAGGTTCCGAACCAACCTTCGTAAACAGACGTAGCCAAACAATCATCGACCTCACTCTGGCAACGGAGGGCGCAGCGGCCACCATCACCGGCTGGCAGGTCTCTAAGGAGGCCTCCTGCTCGGACCACAGGTGGATCCGCTTCGACATACAGGTCGGTGTGACTCCAATACTGCCACGGCGCAACCCGCGCAACACTGACCGTGCTGCCTATACACGCATCCTCGAAAACAAGCTTGCGTCAACAAACTACTGGATGACCTACGAGGACACGCCGCAGATCGACGAGCGTGTAAGTCATCTCACTAAATCAATGCTAGACAGCTACCATTCATCCTGCCCGGAATCCACTCCGCCCACAACACCAGGTAAGCAACCATGGTGGGGAGCGGATCTGGAACGTAAGCGCGGGAAGGTTAGGGCAGCCCTAAACAGAGCCATGAATACCTGTGCTGATAAGGATTGGGATGCGTACTACGCGGCCAAATCTAGCTACAAAAAATGCATCAGATTCAGGAGCTCAACCGGATGGCGGAAATACTGCGGCAACATCGAATCCTGCCAGCAAGCAAACAGGGTAAGGAAAATACTGGCACAGCAGAGCCCGTCTGGGCCCACAGTTCTCCGGAAACCCGACAACACACTTACCACCTCACCAGAAGAGGCGATGCGCGTCCTTATCGAAACTCACTTCCCAGGTTGCGCTTTCGCTCAGACCATTGACTGGACAGAGGTAACCCAAACGCCCACATAAAACAACTGGCGCTACGCACACAAAGTGATATCACTGGAGAAACTCCAGTGGGCGATCAGGTGCTTCCATCCCTTCAAGGCGGCTGGTCCGGACGGAGTCTTTCCCGCCTTACTGCATTGGGGAGGATCCTCTGTCGCCAGTAGACTGGTACCCATAATGAGAGCGTGCCTGGCCTTCAGATACGTTCCAAAGGGATGGAGGGAAGTGAAGGTTATATTCATTCCTAAGCCAGGTAAGAGTGACTATACCAACGCCAAATCCCACCGACCGATCAGCCTGACCTCCTTCCTCCTTAAAACCATGGAGAGAATTTGCGAGAGAGAGCTGAGGGATGGCGTGTTGAAAACTATCCCATTACATGCTAATCAGCATGCATACAGCTCGGGTAAGTCCACTGAATCCGCTCTCCATCTAGTGGTCGGCCGGATAGAAGAAGCGATACATCAGAAGGGCACCTGTCTGGGTACTTTCATAGACATCGAAGGAGCCTTCGATAAAACAAACTTCTCCAGCATTAGCACCGCCCTCTCTCGACACGGAGTAGAACAGGTACTGACTGACTGGATCACTAACATGTTAAGTAAACGAGTGGTTCGTCTTGCGGAGGAACAGCAGATGGCCATGATAGCCAGAGGCTGTCCCCAAGGAGGCGTACTATCCCCCCTCCTCTGGAATCTGGTGATAAATGATCTTATCACTAAACTCAACGCGAACCATTTCTACACAATAGGGTACGCTGACGACCTCGCCATCCTCATCTCGGGGAAAGTGACGGGCACAATCTGCAATCTCACTCAACAGGCGCTACGCATCGTTGAACGGTGGTGCAGAGATTTCGACCTATCAGTAAACCCCACGAAAACGGTACTAGTCATGTTTACCCTAAAACGAACACTAGGCCTCCATCGCCTACCCAAACTTTTCGATACAGAACTCCAGTTAGCCGACGAGGTCAAGTACCTGGGAGTCATCCTGGATAGTAAGTTAAACTGGAGTAGTCATCTAGACAACAAACTAAACAGGGCCTGCATCACCTTTTGGCAATGCAGAAAGATGATAGGTAAGAAGTGGGGCCTATCCCCTAAAATTATACTTTGGTTATATTGCGCGGTGATCCGACCCATGATCACCTACGGGGCAGAAGTCTGGTGGCCCCGCACCAGACTAGCCACGGCCTCCATTAAACTGCAACGCATGCAAAGGCTTGCCTGCATGGCGATTACAGGTTGCATGAGGACTACTCCGACCGCAGCTCTCGAAGCCATGTTGGGCCTCCCACCGCTCCATCTGTTTATACAGCAGGAGGCGACGATGACGGCAGTACGCCTTAATACACTTCAACTTTGGGGTAAGAAAGAAACACAGCACACTGCCGTACTGGAGGGATTCTATATTGAGTTCCCCCTGGCAAAAGCAACAAACGATCGGATACCCAAACAGTTCGTATTCGACAAAAAATACAAAATCCAACTCCATGAGGACCACCGCTGCGAGGGATTGAGCCCTGCGGAACTACGGATCTTCACAGATGGATCTAAAACAGGTACTGGCACTGGAGCTGGAGTCTTCTCGGAAGATCTCAACATCCATATTGCCACACCACTGGGGGTCCACAACACGGTTTTTCAGGCAGAATGCATGGGCATTTCCCTGGCGGCATCAGCCATCTTAGCCAGGGGGGTTGTGGACCACTCTATTCGTATACTCTCAGACAGCATGGCTGTTCTGTTAGCACTAAACAACCATATAGTCAACTCTGGGTTAATACACGAGTGTCACCAACGCCTGAACCAGGTTGGTAATCACAATAATATAACCATCCAATGGATCAAAGGACACAGCGATTCCCGAGGCAATGATGCAGCGGACGAACTCGCTAGAAGGGGATCGAGCATGGCAGCAGTGGGTCCCGAACCCATTGTGCCACTCCCCTTCGGGTACCTACGCACACTGGTAAGAAAACGAACCAGCGAACAACACCACAAGCTGTGGCTGGACCATGGCGAGTGCAGGCAGGCCAAGGAAGCACTTCCTACTATCGATGGCCGCCTCACCAAACGAGCGCTTAGGCTGTCCAAACTACAGCTGCGCACACTCACAGCCGCCATCACTGGACACGGCTCTTTTAATAAACACCTCTTTGTCATAGGAGTCACAGACAGCCCCCTGTGCCGAACCTGCATGGAGGAAGACGAAACAGCAGCCCACGTGCTTCAAGATTGCCCAGTGGTTGCAACATACAGGGCAAAGTACTTCGGTACCCCAGGTACTCTCCGCGAGATTGTCAGCAACACCAAGGCGCTGCTGGCCTTTCTCGGGGAGTTAGGGTGGATCGAATAGATTTCCCACCCGCACGCAAAATACGCGCTTTGACGTGGAGTTGCGGACACCAGCCCGTTATACAATACAATACAAATAGTACATAGCCTGTAAACTTCAACGGGCAACGCACAGATGTACCTAATAGTACTCCATCATTTCGCCAGTTATGTTCAAGCCCCATGTAATAGGGGGCGAGCCTATTGCCAACGACTGGGCACAAACCGAGACTCCGTGGCTGCTACTGAGAACTTCCTGATGAAGGAACTTAATAACAATTTGCCTGACCCGGTAATCGATCCCAGGATCTCATGCTCAGCAGTCACGATTTCAACCTCTAAACCAACGAAGCAGTCTAATTAATACGTATTTTTAAATTTCGTTTCTTAGTACAAATAAGCTTAGATATCTCTCAAATAGCGTTGTCTGACGTTCAATTAGAAATGAAACTGTATTTAAAGCAATTAGAGGATATTTTCGTTACTCTTGAGACAGTTTAGAATAATAAAATATTTATTTACAGTTTCCACTGATGGGTACTACAACAATGCATAAACCAAATCTAATTGTGCAATTAAAAAATCATTACTCCTCAGTAATGAATTTTTACACATATCGTTAATTCTATAAATATTCCTGTTTTCCTTATTACGCAGCGCCTAATGTTATTCAATTTAACGCTGCGAAAGACTCATTAAAACCCACTTTACACAAATATTTACTACATAACTTGTTTAAACGAACTTTATGCTACTTTAACCTAGAAAATAGCTCACTGTTATTTCTTTGCTATGAGACGGCTACGAATTTCAAGCTACGCTTCGTAGAACTTGGCTACGCAGACTCAACGGTTCGTAGAACTTGGCTACGCAATGAGCGCTACGACATTAAGTGGTTCGACAGCTACACTGCTACAGCGGCCAATACAAGTGTTTTTTTTTATTTCCTTATAAAACTAACGTTTTTTTAGAAGTATGAAAAACAGGGTGTAAAGTTTTTATCCCCCATAGAAAAGGGGAATCCTCCGACCAGGCGGGTGTTTTGGATGGGCTTACAGCCCGTCAGTTGTTGGTTTTTCCAAGGAACTTATAAGTTCCTTGGGTTTTTGTCATCATCTGCCTAGCCTTTTCCCAACTATATTGGGGTCGGCTTCCAGTCTAACCGGATGCAGCTGAATACCAGTATTTTACATGGAGCGACTGCCTATCTGAACTCCACAACCCAGTCAGTACTGGGTAATACGATACCCCTTGTTAAGACTGGTTGTCAGACTTTTCGGGCCACTGACTGCCTAACGGCTGTCAAAGATCTACAAATGACAGCCGGGACCAACGGCTTAACGTGCTTTCCGGGGCACGGAAACTCGGTATGTAATGGGCGGTCACCCATCCACAGACCAACCTAGGCAAGCACGGCTTAACCTAAAGATCGACCCGAGCGGCTGTTATTATTTAGCCACGAGCTCCTCCTTGGGTTTTTTATAAATAGTCTTAAGTTGCGGATAACTTTATAATTTATAATTTTGATGTTAGTTCTTCATTTGTGTAACATATGGCGCTGTAGTACTTTATGTACAGCTGCTGCGTATTAAAAACCATTATAAATTCGATGCAGTTTTTGCTGTAATTCATAACACATGTCATGTATTTTTATTATCTTAATTCAAACGAGAGATCCGTATTTGAAGAAATGTAAGAGAAAACCCATTGCGTAACGTTATAGGTATAAAAATGCTCACCGGATCCATTTCATCCTCATCAGGTGTGTCGAGGCTGGCGGAGTCCACGGGCCGGTAGCCCGAGCAGCAGGAGCCATCAAATGGAGACCGGTCTGATGCTCTGAGGACAAAGATATATCAATGTTAGATGATTTTAATTTGACTGGGATAAAATACTGGATTATGAATAGCTAAACAGAATATCAGTCCACATAGTGGGAGGCCTTCCAACGCAACGTCTTCCGGTTCGCAGTCGTCACTCCAGAACCGATGACCTGGTGAAGGTTGCGGGGATCCGCTGGATGCGAGACACTTGGGGGAGGACTATGTCCAGCAGTGGACGTCTTTCGGCTGAAATGATGATGATGATGATAATGATGAAACTGAATATAGAGTAGTATTACAGATGCTGCTAAACTGGGATACTTAGGATAATACTGGGTGTAAAAAGACAATTACCGATGCCGTAAGGTACTTGTTCTTCTCATCAATGTGATCATTTTTTTTGTTCTTGATCATACCTAGGAGCCTTCTAGTTACGGAGATATAGGAGGTCAAAGTACCAATTATTTCACATTTTTTTTTTTAGAAATACATGTTTTTAATGTTATAACTTTACTTTAAATGCGTTCATGACCCCTGTACTATTCAATCATTCATCAACGTTTTTTTTATGGTTTGAGTGCGTTAGGACTCAATAGTCCTACCGTAAAACGTGATGATTCACCGCAAAACAAAAAGTCGTTTACTAGCAATAATTTTCGCGAAGAGTTCCTTAGTTTGATGTACAGAATGCTTGGTTGATGGTTCCGTGAAGGGTCCGTTTACACCCATTTTATCAAACCTCAATTTTTAACTTCGTCTGGTTGCCTATGAAGTACCAACCCTCAAACAAAAAAAAACCGTTTTATTTTTGACAAGCTACCCGCCCCGGTTTCACACGGGTGCAATATATATATATGTAAACCTTCCTATTGAATCACTATCTATTAAAAAAAAACCGCATCAAAATCCGTTGCGTTGTTTTAAAGATCTAAGCATACATAGCGACAGACAGCGGGAAATGACTTCGTTTTATACTATGTAGTGATATTTCAAAGTAGTTCCCATTGTTTTCCCCATAAGTACTAAATTCCTTTAAAGTATATACCTGATTTAACCTAACATCCTGCACGTATATTCCCTTGCTTGGCAATAATAATTTCAGCAACGCAACGTCTCGAAACTTCTCCTATCGACACATAGATACACATGAACTTTAAAACCCAGTGAACCGCGAACAGATAAACAACATGACGCAAAGCGACGCGTCTGTTTGACGCACACAAACAACCAATCACGTGGCGGTAATCCTTACACATGACTAAGGAAGTAATAGATAACAAATTGATTGCCATTTATTGTTGCATTATTGGTCAAAATAAAAACCCAGTAATGTTGCTAGAGGCATTTTCATTTTAAACCGAATTCTAAAAATGGAACTGGTTATGTATTCCATTGGAATCATTTTTTTTCATGTATGTTCACCGATTAGGTACTCCGTGTTTACTGAGCTGATTTAGATGAGCTCGTGGCTAAAGAATAACAGCCACTCGGGTCGACCTTTAGGTTAAGCCGTGCTTGCCTAAGTTGGTCTGTGAATGGATGACCAGCCATTACATACTGAGTTTCAAAAGCACTTTAGAAAGCACGTTAAACCGTTGGTCCCAAGTGTCATTTGTAGATCTTTGACAATCGTTAGGTAGTAAGCGGCCCAAAAAAGTCTGACAACCAATCTTACCAAGGGGTAACGTATTACCCAGTACTATCTGGGTTGTGGAGGTCAGATAGGCAGTCGCTCCATGTAAAATACTGGTCAGCTGCATCCGGTTAGACTGGAAGCCGACCCTAACATAGTTGGGAAACGGCTAGGCAGATGATGATGATTACTGGGCCGATTTGCGAGATTCTTTTTTTCATTTGGAAGAGGCACGCAGTGGTCCCGTGATAAGAAGTTGTGTGGACAACTAAAAAGTGTAAAATAAAAAACTCTTTGCAAAAGAAACAACTTCAAAAACAACACAATAAAAACTAAAATAACTTTACTTTTGAAAGTCGGTGGCAAAAAAGTCAATGAAACAAACAAAGTCACCGACTTTCGAAAGTAAAGTCATTTAAGATTTAGTGTTTGTTTGGAAATCAGGCTTTTTTTTGCCAAAATGTTTTTTAATATTTACATTCCTGACCCTTTCTTGCTTCGGTAAGCACGTCATGTTTAAAGTTAAATTATAGAACATGAGCCTATTGTTATCAACTGAGCACAAAGCCAGACTCTGGTCTTGTACTGAGAAAATCCATAATCTAATGATACTTTTCCTGACCGGGGAAATACACCCGGGACCATAAAAACTAATATTTTATTTTTTATCAAAATATATTAACTAGAATAGCCAAACTTAAATGGCAGTGGGCAGGGCACATTGCTCGCAGAACGGATGGCCGATGGGGCCGAAAAGTTCTGGAGTGGCGACCGCGAACTGGAAGACGTTGCGTTGGAAGGCCTCCCACTAGGTGGACCGATGACCTGGTGAAGGTTGCAGGGATCCGCTGGATGCGAGTCGCATGGGACCGGTCAATGTGGCGACACTTGGGGGAAGCCTATGTCGAGCAGTGGACGTCTTTCGGCTGAAATGATGATGATGAATGATAATTTATAAGCAGGTTTTATCTTTAAGAAAGTTTCTAGACTGTGTTAAGGGCAATTGGTATCTTGAAACACAAGGTTAACGTGGATAACACCATGTTCTATGTTGATCTATGTTGTAATAGCGTCTGCAATTACCAATCTGGCCGTCAAAGTGCTCCTAGAATCAATATTAGCTCTTGGGCGTGCGATGCGCGGGCCATTGGATTTGAATGCATAGTAGCTGCTTAGATATACACTACAAGATGTGTAAGTATATAAGGTCCCATTAAAATAGATGGACAATTTTTAACACAGCGTTCAGTACGTCTTACCAAAGATATCCAAGCAAAAAAAAATACTGATTAGAGTGATTTTATTTTGACCTAAAATCATTAGACAACCAACATTTTTAGTGTATTTTCGTAAGCTGATTTTTTTTCTTGAATCTAATGCGTTTTTCTAATGTTTTTTTTTTACCACTGTCCTTATTTTGGTGGTCTGCATGATTTCTAATAGTTTGTCCATCTATTTAAATGGGGAATATGTGGGTAACAACGTCAGCCACATATAGAATGCAGAAATGTTGCAATGAATTATTGATTTAATCAGTGAAACATTTTTAGCAATTGATGGACGCTACTAAAGGGAATCTATTGTCTTGTGATGAGGAGGGACTAATCGCATGTGACTAAAAGAGTGATGAATAGGATAGAGAGGGAGACGAACACCAACTCAAAAGATGGATGGATTGTGTGAGGAATGATATGACGGAAAAAAGAGTAAATGATACCGTTACGATTGACAGGGGAAAATTAAGTAAACAACAAGAACCTTAACGAAGCCGAAAGGCACTTATTCTTCCCGTCATTGTAATTTTTTTTTGTTCTAGACCATACCTGGAAACCTTCTAGTTACGGAGATATTGGGGGTCAAAGTTCCAACTTTTTCACAAGTTTTTTTTAAAATACATGTTTTTAATGTAGGATTTTACTACTATATCGTACTATTCAATCCATCCGTCAGCACAATGTTTTGAGTGCGTTACATTGAGTCCTACCGTAAAACGTCATTTTTCGCCCCAAAAAAAAGTCGTTTCCTAGCAATAATTTTGGGTAAGGTTCTTAGTTTGATGTACAGAATGCTTGGTTGAAGGCTTCGTGAATGGTATACCCTGTACAAAACTGAACGTTACAGCTACTTTATTTACAGCCTAAATTACACTGTAAAACAACATTTTCCCAGTTATTTCAACTTTTAACCAAATCAGCCTGTTAAATTTCCCTAATGGAATAACTTTATAATATTCAGTGTTAGTCTCGCCGCTGAAGTATCCAGGTTCAGGCCGTTCTTTATTTAAAACAAAATATTTCTTACAAAGTTTTACCGAGTTCAGGTGGCCTACCATGACGTCTTAGCAAGAGTAATTCCAATGCGGGAAAGAGATGGCGCTAGACGACCTGTATAGCTCTGTCTCTTTCCCACAATGAAATTACTCCTGCTGTAAGACGTCATGGTAACCCACTTGGTATACTTAGGGTTAACATACGTCCGAATTTGATCAGAAATGTACGATTTTTCGAGCTCCCACTAGTCTGCACTTTGTCTAGCTTTGTAATTTTTCGGACTTTTCAGCATAAGAATATTTTTAACTAGTACAGTGTAAGTAACGATTTAAGTAATTTTTTCTTGCAAATGTTTGTATTTTATAGTAATAATACTGGGGGGTTACCCTTAGTATTATGTGTGAATTCATACTAAGCTGCTGTGTGACATAAATTTGTCGTTAAGGCTGTCGCACATTTAGGGGTATAAGGAACAAGGTGTGAAGTTCCTCATCCCTCGTTGAAAAAGGAAGATCCTCCGATCAGACCGGGTATTGTGTCTGTTGGGCTCCTGCCCGACATCTGAGATCTCTAACATACGAAGAAACAGAAAACATTTTGATCAGGGTAAGCTACTCGTAACATCACACACCCCCTTCGCCGTGGTCGATCTCTTCGGCGATATGCACTCTCAGGCGTCCAGTAAGTGACTATCTTTGCCGAACCGTCCGAGTGTATCCGTGTGACGTGGCCAGTCCACTCCCACTTTAGCTTGGCTGTTTTAACTACAACATCAGCTACTTGAGTTATGGAGCGCAAATTATTACGTGAGAAAAATAAGGCTCAGGTCTTGTGGAAATTTCCATGCAGGCAGAAACCTGAATGATGACCTGATCTTTATTCAACTGTCCTTATTCAGATATTTACTGTAGGTCCCAAGAATATCATCCTTTTAGAACTTAATTTTAGACATAAAACAGACTCCAACTTCGAATAGGTGTTCTGTAACAATATTTTGAGAAACATGAATAATTCTGAAGTTAACCAAACTCGATATGTTTCACGTTGTTAGTGTTATTCAGTTTGTTTTCATATGTATGAACAATATCCGTTGAGAATGTTTTGTGAAAATAATTGAAATATAAATAAATTGTTTTAGAAGATTTCTGTTTCAATAGGGAGACGTTTTGTATTTGATCTAGTGGTCGTACGCGCGACTCCTGAGCATGAGGTCCTGGGTTCGATTACGCACGGTTGATGGCAATAGGCTTACCCCTTATTACATGGGACTTAAACATAACTGGCGAAATGTGGGTGTACTATTAAGTACACCTTTGCCTAACCCTTCGGGGATTACAGGCGTGATGTGTTACCACTTACAAATCACCACCAAAACCTGCCTAAGATTACTAATTACCGATGAACAATTATTCTAACACACAAAGCATTTTCGAGGTATTCTCGAACACTTAGATACACAGCTTAGATAACATTCCTTTTACAGTATCAGATACAGCTGTAGAATGGTGTCAGACATTGAATCTAATTCAATTAGAGACGGTTACATCGAGTTCAGGTTAGTTAATTTGTATTAAGACTAATTTTGGGGAGAGCCGCGGCGGGTACTGAGATGTATACAGGGTGGAAAGGACACCT
Organism: Noctua janthina; assembly: GCA_963576755.1. Taxonomy (NCBI): domain Eukaryota; kingdom Metazoa; phylum Arthropoda; class Insecta; order Lepidoptera; family Noctuidae; genus Noctua; species Noctua janthina. Next base: position 7,839,958 of record OY755068.1, on the reverse strand, counting down.
ACGCACAAACGGCTATCCTGTATTCAGTACATCATTTTGAACCCCCTGTTGTTGTTGTTTTTTTAGGGTTCCGCACTCGAAGGGTAATCAACGGGACCTTATTCTTAAGCCTCCTCTGTCTTGCCGTCCGACCGTCCGTCTGTCACCGGGCTGTAACTCATGATCCGTAATAGGTAGGTAAAGTTGAAAATTTCACAGAATCTGTTTTTCTGTTGCCGATATAACAACATCATCATCATCATCTGCCTAGCCTTTTCCCAACTATGTTGGGGTCGGCTTCCAGTCTAACCGGATGCAGCTGAATACCAGTATTTTACATGGAGCGACTGCCTATCTGACCTCCACAACCCAGTTATTACTGGGTAATACGATATCCCTTGGTAAGACTGGCCGCTACAACAACAAATAATAAAAATATTTTCGTTGATACGAAACCCTTCATGTGCTAGTCATCTCGCACTAGGCCGGTTTTTGATTATTTCCGATGAAAAATTTATAAGGGAGGGGGGGGGGGGGGGGCACCGAAATTTTCAGGTTCAAAATGATGTACTAAGTACGGGGTTACGTTTGTGCGGCGGTGTCCTTTCCAGCCTGTATGATAATATTCTTATATACCTGTAAAGTTTATTCAAGTCCCTGTGTTTATATCCGCTTAAACAAATATCAACTTTAGGTTGGTGTTAATTATGTTGATTTCAGAATCACTAGTACTAGTGAAAAAGTTATAATGTATGTTTGAAGCTGGACGAAGAGGGGGTGTTAAACATTTTTTTTTTTTCGAAAACACATTTAATGTGTAAATTCCTACTATATTGTGTGTGCGTTTAGAGATCGTGAAGTGTTCATAAAAAGCTTTTAATTTATTCAATTTAGGATAGTTCCAACATAACAGTCTATATTCACAAAATACCTTCAAAGCAAATAACCTTGACTTCTAGAACAATATTCACGAGAAATATTTCCTCAAAGACGTCTATTTCGCGAGTCACGAGTCAATGAACCATGAAAGCGTCAGTCAAGGCAAGTCTTTACATAAGGTGGATGACTATATGAAACTTGTAGGGGACACATTTCAGGGTTCCGTAGTCAATGGTATCAATGGTGAATTATCATTACTGATTGGAACAGAAAAAAATGAACTGGTCGAGTACATAACCGCTTCTTTTTTTAAGTCGGTTGATAAAGTACCGCCAGTCTCTCGTGACAGATAAAAGGAGAAGAAATCAAAGGTGCCAACGGGAACGAACCTTAAGGCGTCTGTCTGTCTGTCACAGAGCCTGCAATGGATAGACTTTTCTCGTAATTTCGAATTTCTCTCATGACAAAACTACAGGGTGTAAGGAAGAGCCCTCCGCAAACTGATGCAAACAGCTCTTTATTTTTAATCATCTTCCACCATTTTTTTTTATTTTTAGTAGTTTTTTCAGTTACTATTCCTTTATTCCAGTGTAAAATTATATTCTCTGTACTCAGCACTCCATTTATTTAAATAATACGGCTAAAATAAAAAAAAACCAACAATGGATGTTGAAATAGTCTAGCGAACGATGCGTGAAATCAGCTGTTCACTTCCTGCCTAGCTACAGAGTTCATCGAACTCGTCGTCGCGCTTGCCGTTCGCTGCTTGCGTTTTGCCACGGTAACAATACATTGCGTATGAGGAAATAAAAGAAATCAAATTTATTGGATTCCTATAACGTTATTGAAATAATTTCTTGTACCGGTCATCTTAGTATGATATAATACTGAATTTACCTCATCAGTCTGCGGATGGCTGTACATTACACCCTGTATAGGTAAAAGATACTTAGTGAACCATCGATTTCATACACTTTTTTGGGCACAGTGGTATCATACAAACTCCGGGCTACTAACTACTGAGAAATTCTAAATATTATTATAATTGCACGGCAAGCCACGACAAGAGAGACAGCACAGATAGAGAACAGTTCTCTCTCGTCGCTTATTCTTAAGAGAATGAGCGACGAGACGTGCATTGGTATTTGCAGACACACACTACCGAAAACAGTCAGAACGACCATACTTACTGAACCGTTAGTACCCGAATCCAACCCGCACTTGGCCAGTTTATTTCATAAAAGGCTCCTCATTTATGAATAGTGCCGTACCATGGTTTATGCTCGATCGATCACCTTCTTACTTCCCTAACTATTAGCATTCGCGACATTTTGAAGGGAAATGAACTGACCTGGTTCACGCGGCACCTTTTAGCTTTTAGGCAAGTCGTTTGTTATTGCTTATCTTTGAGGTGCTATAGATTAGTTTTGTAGGCTAGGTTGCCTTTGATTTTTAAGGTGAAATATTAGGTACTCACCAGACTAGACTAGCTATTGAACTTGGACGTTGCGAAAGAAATTGTAGATAAGATGTGGTGTTGTACAGTTTCTGCCTCATGGGAAAAACCGTGACTTTTAGTCTATGTGTATCAGTGGCGAAGGTTCCATACAACTCGATTCCTACCCTTTGATAAAAGGCACAGTCAGTATTCTATAGACAAACAATATAATCACATTAAAGATATGTACTCCGGCTTACCTCTTACAAAAATTGACCCTTCGCTACTGGTAGATGGTATTGGTGGTTTTGTACAGTTTAAGACTATCCTCATGGGAAAAACCGTGACTTTATGTCTATGTATGTATGTGTATTAATTACTCACTGCAAAACCCACTGGTGAACATGTACCAGATGTCATCATCTGCCTAGCCTTTTTTCAACTATGTTGGGTTCGGCTTACAGTCTTACCGGATGCAGCTGTATAAAGGGTGTAAATAAACCCTTAACATAAACGAAAGGCACTTGTTCTCCCCGTCACTGCGATAATTTTTTTGTTCTAGACCATACCTGGGAACCTTCTCGTTATGGAGATATTGGGGGTCAAAGTGAAAACGTCTAGAAAATACAACGCCTTTAAGTTATTTGTTTCTAAGAATAAGTTAGAATTATTTTTGAATAACGAGTTGTGGCCAGACGGCATAACATTTAGGCGTTTTGTGCGGTTTATGTACCGTAACGTAAGTGACAAGAACAAGTTATAGCTTGATAAAACTTTTCTTTATGAACCTAAATGAGATCAAACATTGTAGGATCATTACTTTTAACTGTAAGTCTGTTAAAAGATCGATGGAAAGTGTTAGAAGGTTATGTAATATGAGTGATATTGTATGCCTCCAAGAAACTTGGCTTCTACCCCACGATATTCCTATTTTAAGTACCATATCAGATGAATTTGAATATACGGGTAAGTCTGCCGTTGACACAAGTGCCGGATTACTGATTGGAAGGCCGTATGGGGGAGTAGCCATACTGTGGAGGAAAGGTGTTTTTGATACAGTCACTGTGTTAGAATGTAACAGCTGTCGCTTGGCGGCCGTCAAAGCTAGCATTGGCGGGCGCTCGATTATTGTAGTATGTGTGTATATGCCGACTAATTCGCCCGATAACTTGCCTATGTTTACGGAAGTGCTAGGTGAGATCAGTGCAGTGGTTGCGGGCGGTGGGGTCGAGAGTTTGTTTATACTGGGTGATTTTAATGCACATCCAAATGAGTTATTTTTTAGGGAACTCACTAGTTTCTGTGCAGATCAATCGTTTGTTTGTGCTGATGTTGAAAAACTAGGAAAAAATTCTAGTAGCTATACTTTTATCAGTGAGGCACATGGATGCAGGAGGTGGCTTGATCACTGTATAGTCTCTCTGTCAGCTTGGGCTGCAGTGAATATGGTTGTTATAAAAGAGGACGTGTATACGTCAGATCATCTACCACTTTGCATTGAGTGCGACTTAAATATAGTAAGACCCAAGCTGGTAACAATTCCTACTCCTTGCAATAAAGTAATTTGGGGGGAACGAAATGGTACGCAAGTTGACAGATACCGTGAGCTTTGTAACAGTAAGCTGCGTGACATTGATTTCCCTCCTGATTTTCAAGAGTGTAGCCATGGTTTTTGTAATTCAAGCGAGCACAAAGCTATTTTAGATGACTTATACAGTAAAATATCATATGCATTATGTGATGCCGCCGAGCAAACATATGAAAAGGTAGGGACTGTAGGTAGGTGTAGGAACCACAGGACAATATGCGGGTGGAATTACCATGTAAGAGATGCACACCGGGAGGCCAGGCTTAAATACGAAATGTGGGTTTTACACAATCGGCCAACCTCTGGAGTTGTTTTTGAAGAAATGCGAGTGGCCCGTAACATCTTCAAGGCTCGGCTAAAATGGTGCCAAAAAAACCAGGAGCAAATAAAGATGGATACGATTGCAAAAGCAAGAGCAACAAATATTTTTGCTAAGTTTTGGAAGTCCACGAGTAGGCTTGATATTAAGCCTGGCCTGTCTGTGAATGTCGGTGGGAGGAGCGATCCGTGGGAGATTGCAAATATGTTCAAGGAACATTTTACAGTGCAGTCTCCTCTGGGTCCCTCAGTTGGTGTGATCAATGCTGGGCCTGAAATGACCGGAGTGAATTCTTTAATGTTCTTTTCGGCCAGACAAGTTGCAACAGTCATTGAAAATATGAGCAGAGGCAAATCTCCCGGCCATGACGGGCTCAGTATTGAGCATTTCAAGTTTGCTGGGGTTCATCTGCCAAGGGTTTTGTCGCTATTTTACACCATGTGCCTAAGTCACTCTTACTTGCCCGCAGGACTAATGAAAACACTGGTGGTCCCCATAATTAAGAACAGGACGGGCGACATTTCAGATAAGTCGAACTATCGACCTATATCTCTCGCAACCACAATGGCAAAAGTACTGGACGGTATGATTGATTCTAGCTTGAAGGAATGTCTATCCGTGCATGACTCACAGTTCGGGTTTCAACATGGACTGTCAACGGAAAGCGCCATAGTAAGTCTCAAGCATACGGTCCAGTATTACACTGATCGAAGGACGCCGGTATACGCCTGTTTTCTGGATCTCTCCAGAGCTTTCGATCTGGTAAATTATGATGTACTCTGGAGAGAGCTTGAAGATAGGGGCGTATCGGTAGGTGTCCTCAGGATCCTACAGTATTGGTATGGGAACCAAGAAAATGTTGTTAGGTGGTCCAATGCACTCTCTGGGACTTATAGGTTAGAATGCGGTGTGAGGCAGGGTGGTCTGACCTCCCCTAGGCTATTTAGCACATATATAAATGGCCTAATCGTGGATCTCAGCAATATGCGAGTCGGATGTAGCGTCCATGGTGTAAAAATAAATAGTGTCAGCTACGCTGATGACATGGCGTTGCTGGCACCGACGGCAGGTGCTGTAAACAAAATGCTGCGGGTCTGTCAGGCGTATGCTGCCTCGCACGGACTTATTTATAACGTCAAGAAGTGCGAATACATTGTCTTTAAGGCCGGCGGTGAATGCCCAGATACTATACCTAACATTACCCTAAACGGCTTGAACGTCAAAAGAGTGACAACATTCAAATATCTAGGGCATCTTCTCGCCGACGACCTTAAGGACAATGTTGACATTGAAAGGGAGCGTAGGGCACTGGCGGTCCGAGGTAACATGTTGGCCCGAAGATTCGCTCGGTGTGGCAGTCAAGTAAAAGTAACACTGTTTAAGGCATATTGCCAGAGCTTTTACACGGGGAATCTTTGGGTCAACTATACCAAAAGAACGCTGGATGGCCTACGCGTTCAATATAATAATATTTTTAGGATGCTGTTGGGACTGCCTCGATGGTGCAGCGCTTCTGCGATGTTTACGCAAAACCGAACTGACGGCTTCCATGCCGTCATTCGCAAGAAAACCGCGTCGCTGTTGTCAAGGTTGCGGGCGAGTGCCAACAGCATTCTTAAAACTGTGGCGGAGAGTATCGACTCTCCGATTATTAAAGGTTTTGTGAGAAGGACAATCACTCAACATTAATTTGGGGTTGTCCTTTTCACAATAATATATATTCTGTGTCTCTATTTTAGTTTAAGTACTAACACTAGTAATAAGTTATTTTATTGTTTACTAACACGTTGGATCATTGTTGTCCGAAAAATAAAGAATATTATTATTATTATTATTAAAGTTCCAGCTTTTTCACATGTATTTTTTTTTAAATACATGTTTTTAATGTAAGATTTTTACTTTACACACCTCCATGACCCTCGTACTATTCAATCCATTCATCAGCACAATGCTCTGAGTTTCCATTGAGTCCTACAGTAAAACGTGATTTTTCACCCAAAAAAAAAATAGTCGATTCCCAGCAATCATTTTTGCGTAAAGTTACTTAGTTTGATGTACAGAATGCTAGGTTGACGGATATGTGAAGGGTCTGTTTACACCCGGTATAATGTAATACCAGTATTTTACTTGGAGTGACTGCCTATCTGACCTCCACATCTCAGTTATACAGGGTAATACGATAATGCCCCTTGGTAAGACTTTCGGGCCACTGACTGGCATGGCAGTAGCGACTGTCAAAGATCTACAAATGTCAGCCGGGACCAACGGCTTAACGTGCTTTTCGAGGCCCGGTGGAAACTCGGAATGTAATGGGTGGTCACCCACCCACGGACCAACCTAGGCAAGCACGGCATAACCTGAAGATTTACCTGAGCGGCTGTTGTTATTTAGCCTCAAGTTTCACTGTTTCTCTAAAAATTATTTATCTAAAAAACAATAATGTTATAGGTGATTATTCCTCACTCAAAGTGCTTCATACCATAAGAGGTCATTTATAAATAGGCTCATATAACAGAGCGGTTGCGTTAAAAAAAAGGCCTGAAGTCAGGCATACCTAAATAATTAATAAGGCATTCAGGCGGGAACACTGAATCGGTTTTATTTTTAACTGACACGGTTTAGAATGCCATTTAAAAATGTGACTTTTAAAACACGTTATAACGTTATTTTTCAGACCACTGATTCTCAGTACGTTTACAACGTTAGAGGAAAAACTATGAGGTCAAATGGTTTTGTTTATATTTCAAACTCAAACTCAAAGCATTTATTTCAATTAGACCATAACAGGCACTTTTGAATGTCAGAAAAACAAAGAAAGCGAAGCTACAGTCACAGACACAAGGCTTACTAACTTGTGAAAGAACTGTAGTTGCCCATTCCAAAGCGTAGTAAAATGAAACTAAAAGAATGAATCTATACAATGCAAAGATATTATTACAATCTTCTGCAGCTTCCACAAGAACTTCACTTGGTAATCAATTAGTTTGCCCCTATGGTTGTAGAGCAGGACCAGCATTGAGCCAAGCATTTCTATCATCAATATAATCCCCTAACTTATAATATTCTTGCCTACATTTATCACTTAATATTATCACTCAACAAGTTCTGTTGATTTAAATCGATTTCTATATACCGACCGCTTTAATGAATCCTCGCGAAAGTATCAATTTAAATGGAATATTCTGAAGGTTGATCACGTATTGGTTCAATTAGTATCGTAATACCTACGTGAATTATGGTTACTTTAAATCAAATAACCTGTGGGATATTGTTAGGGGTTTGCAGACGCTTAATGTGTCTTTGATGGGGCAAGGCGGAGGACTCATTAAAGCGGCGGGTCTATAGTTAATTAGGTATAATGATAGATATCTATTCGTAAAGTAGACGAGAATCTCTGAAAGACAACGGGGTAGTAGAAGTGTGAAATGATATCCCAATCAACAAATGACCGGTATAAGTGGGCTGTACTTATACTTGTCATTTTTGTTGATCGATCAATACGGTCTAGTTTAATATTTTGATAGTTAGAACTCGGACGTCTTTATTTCTCGTTTTGTCATACACTGGATGACAGCCAAATAAAAGTACGCTGTTGGATTATAGTCCTAAAGGTTTCTAGAACTAGTTATGGACTGCCTCGTTGTCTAGTGGTCGCAATCGCGCCTGCTGAGCATGAGGTCCTAGGTTCGATTCCCGAGTCGGGCAAATTGTTATTGGGTTTTTCTATCAGGAATTTCTAAGTAGCAGTCACGCAGTTTGGATTTGTGCCCGGTTGATGGCAATAGGCTCGCCCCCTATTACATGGAAGTCAAACATAATTGGTAAAATATAGGTGTACTATTAAGTACATCTCTGCCTAACCCTTCGGGGATTACAGGCGTGATGTTATAGTATGTTAATTTTCTAGATGACATTGAATTCACGAGTAAATAGGCTAGATACTTGTAAAACGTCAATCGATTTGTTAAATGTTAGAATCACATTTATAAGTACAAAACTAATAATAATTTAATTACGTAAGAGTAGACGTTTTCTCGTTGAGGAACTCGTGACTAAATAATAACAGCCGCTCGGATCGATCTTTAGGTTAAGCCGTGCTTGTCCAGGTTGGTTTGTGGATGGTTGACCACCCATTACATACCGAGTTTCATCCGTGCCTCGGAAAGCACGTTAAGCTGTTGGTCCCGGCTGTCATTTGTAGATCTTTGACAGTCGTTACAGGTAGTCAGTGGCCCAAAAAGTCTGACAACCAGTCTTACCAAGGGGTAACGTATTACCCAGTACTAGCTGGGTGGTGGAGGTCAAATAGGCAGTCGCTCCTTGTAAAATACTGGTATTCAGCTGCATCCGGTTAGACTGGAAGCCGACCCCAATATAGTTGGGAAAAGGCTAGGCAGATGATGAAGAGTAGACGATTTCGAAAACCTAACTTCACTAGAGCGTAAATAACTAACAAATTATCTGATTACATTCCTTCTTACCAGTTTATTTTTCAATAAACCCATTTATATCAGATTAGCCAGCTAATGAAAGGGAGAAAAACCCTTCTCAGAAATAAATACTGATTTTCCAGCAAAAGCTAATGAAATCTTAAACCGATTGGGCTTCAATTGAGTACCTTCGAGATTAGTTTTCTTAAGAAACTTCTATAGAAAATGTGAAGTGAGAGCAAACGTAGTTATTGGCCAATTAGAGCATTTATTTTGTTGGATAATTTGATATTGGATTTCTCTTGAGTTTTGGTGTAATAAAACTATTTATATTTTAGTTTTAGCAGCGTTTTAATCCACAGGACCTTATCATATTTTGTTACAGACGAAGTATTGGCTTTCCACAAGACCATAGACGATAGGTTATGCATGACAGTTTTAAATGTGCATACAAAGTCGAGGTCCATAGAGAACACATACGTAACTGCAAGCCTGTCGGTTGACGCATATGCAAGGATGGCATCATCGGCAACGGACGACGCTTGCTTTAGTGGGTTTATTACTAGTTATAAAAAAATAGACAACAGCTGAAAACTGAGAGCTGTGCATGCGACCTGCCACACACGCTCAGTTATGCCTGTGCAGTTGTTCTGCGAAAGCAGAACCAAGCGGAAAAAGTAGTAAATCCTCTTGGGCACATTGCCGGTTGACAGTGTTGAGGATGCTATATTTTAGATTGTTGAAAGTTTAGTTTAATGTACTTTTTATACAAATTTATTTAAATAAAATACATATTCTTTTACTTTCTAAACATCCCCACATAAAAGTATATTCTGTTCAACATTGAAACGTCCTACAGTCTATTGAATTTGTGCCGTTTCATACAAGCAATAACACTTTAAACCGCTAGCTACAGATACAAATAGTAAGAACGTGTGCACATTTCTACCGTATATTTTTGTGCCCCGTCCACGACATCGGGCGATGTGATTGGTATCAAGCGATACCCGCATGCGTTACTTGGTTCCTTCGCGTAAGTAGGTATTGTAATCGCATCACAAGTTGCGTCGCGGTGACTCGGACTCGGATGATTCACGTCTGCCAGACATTTTGTGTGGTGGAAACCCACCGCCAGACACCTTTAAAGTGTGATTAAATGTAATTGAACTTAAGTCATTTTCAAATGACGTTACTACGTAAGTTCATCAATCTAGTCCTTATGTAACATCCAAAAATCACGTTTTATAGTATGACGTAACTTAGCAGCTACTTAGCACACTTTTGTTACCTAAAATCTGTAAAATCCACCACGACCGACTTTTCATAATATACAATTGTTCTCAACTAAAGTAAGGTACTTAAACAGAAAAAGTTTCCATTTTTATAAAATGACGTAGGTCTAGCGTTCTTGGGCTCTTGGTCTATAAGCTATTTCTTTCATTTGTTTCCTCCGCAGTCGGTAGTGCAAGACGCGTTTCAATTGATCATGTAAGTCGTGGCCAAGCGTTAAGCCACGAAGCACTCCATGAGCAATTCACTACATTTTTATTCCATTAGGGTTTGTAACTTAAAAGCGCAAAGCCTTACCATACTTGTTTTTGAAATTGCAAAGGCATTACAGACGGCTGTTAGTGTGTTGGTCCGATTCGAGTTTTATGTTCCCCGTAGATGGAAATGACTTTAGTTAAAAGACTTGTAGGTTTATCGTCGTGTCGTTGCAACATTCTGTAGCTGGAAAGGCCTGTCGTCGAAAGTGACTCAGATGAAAGATTCTGTCTGCGAAATGGCCTTAGGTGACTGCTGGGGAAACGGAAATAAATGAATCATCCTGTCGACGAACAATCCAATGGTGAATTGGCATAGGAGCACGGTTGCAGAATCGTTTCATGTACGTATTGTATAATTTTCACTTGCTTCGGTGAGGAAACATCATGAGTTAACCAAACCAAGTCAGAGGCCCAGTCAGAGGGCGCGGCATACAAAGTCTGACAGCAAGAAGCAAAGAAGGTTCTATTTAACGAATTAAAGAAGTCATTTATATGCATTATTTTTCGTCATGTTATTTCGTTTGTCAGACAGGTAATAATTCTTTAATTGTCGTTTTAGAACACAAGAGTTTTTTTTTTTCAGAAAAAGATCTTTCAAATTATAATAATAGATGTAAATATGCCAAAGGGTCTAGAAAATTGGCAGTCGTTTTCAAAACGTTTCGAATTTGTAAAACGCTAATAGTCAAAAATCATTACTTTGATAAATGCGAAAGTTTGTGAGGTTGGATCACTAGATGTATGTATGGATGTTTGTTATGCTTTCGCGGAAAAACTACTGAACGGATTTGGATGAAATTTGGCACTTAGGTTAGATGGTGACCCAGTAGTGCAATCCTCTGGGACAAAATCCGACCTCCACGCGGGCGATGCCGCAGGCATTAGCTAGTTATTGACATAAGCTAATCTCTATATTTTTCATAGAATACCACTTCGATTTGCAAATACTTGATTTCAAAATACATTTATAAATTCGCCGAAGCACAATCTTTGTTCTTCGTGGTGGCTACCACGATGAACAAACGAAGTTCAAAATCAAAGTCAACGCCCACTTTAGATTAATTACCAGCTATAATTATAATAATGAACAATTCAGGTGAATGTTCTAATAAATCTGAATTTCTTGTAAAGTATTCGGAATAAGCCGTGATTTACCGGGCGTTGAATGCGTGAGATGTATAGACGAATTTGGGTCGATCTTCAGGGTACGGCGTTTGCTTGGGTTGGTCCGTGGATGGGTGACCACCCATTACATTCAGAGTTTCCTCCGTGCCAAGGAAAGCACGTTAAGCCGTTGGTCCCCGCTGTCATTTGTAGATCTTTGACAGTCGTTCCATGTCAGTGGCCCGAAAGTGTGACAACCAGTATTACCAAGGGGTTTCGTATTAGCACGTACTAACTGGGTTGTCGAAGTCAGATAGGCAGTGGCAGCATGTAAAATACTGATATTCAACTGCATCCGGTTAGACTGGAAGCCGACCCCAACATAGTTGGGAAAAGGCTGGGCAGATGATGATGTAGAGGCGAAGTTGGGTGGTGCGTTAACGACAGTAACATTTTTTTAAGCGAAGCTTGACATTTTACTAACTGAAAAGAAATGCCTTTGGTCCAGTGGTATGATGACTTGGGTCGATTACCAGGTCGTGCAAAATATTGTTGAGTTCTTTCATCTTGAATTTTTCAGTAGCAGCAGTCTGGATTTGTGCTCAATTGATGGCAATAGGCTCGCCCTTATTACTTGGGACATCTCTGCCTAACCCTTCGGGAACTACAGGCGTAATGTTGTGTTAGGTCCAGCAATTCTTTACCAGGTTGGCGGTTCAATTGGTGGACGCCTAACTAGCTTTGAGTCTTCTTGCCAATAATAAGGACGCAACGGTGAGAGGAGTTCATCTGGAGGACAAAATTCAACATTCCTTCGGTTTATGTTACCTTGGTACTACTTGGCTTGTTTTAACACATTACTTGGGTTGAATACAAACAGCAACGCAATATGTACATATACAAGGAACTAATTACATAATTAACAAACACCTACACACAAGATCAAATACCAGCAAAACCACACATTTCCTTCCTCACCACAAAGCTGAACGAGTAATGACTCCGCTCAGCTCGCAACAATACAGTCCTTTCAGTTATTTGCACTATGATATAAACCTTATTTCAACAAGAATAAAGCTTGTTATTGTAAAATCAGAGGAAACTAAAAGGTCAGTCACCACCTTCGAAGCTTAATACGGAAGTGTCAAACTCATAAATTGTTACAGTGTAACAAAGAGATAGAGCTATACAAGACGTATAGCGCCATCCCTTTTTTTTACTTCAGAATCGGTGAACGAAGAACGACCGGTCTTACGTACACTCTTACGAAGGACTGACTCCAGTTTGAGTTTCGAAATCCTTGTCCATTGTGCAAGTTTGAATTGTGTTCAGGTGTGAATTGTTTTAAAGTAATTTGAAGGTTGTGACATAATTAAGAAGGTCTGTATTGGGGTGAGGTCCATAAATGTCCAGGGTAGGACGGTGTTTGGTAGGAACCTTTTGGTACAATACGAAAATACTATTAACATTAACAATATTTTTATTTTTTAAATAGGTAAATAGTCATGCGATTCAAAATAAATAGAATAGTTTCAATTACTATAGTTTTAGAGCGATTTGTCATTAAAGATTTCCTCATCGCATGTCCATACCAAGACAGTCTTGTGGAATAAGTCTATTAGTACGTTAATATATAGTCCTCCTTACCGATTTCGGTAAGGGCGAACCTTTAATGCAATTTCCTTGCGTGTGCCCTTATATGGCTGGCCAGACCGAATTTGCTCTTAAATACCCGGTCACAACTAAAGCAGTAGAGTTGACCGGTGGAGTTATAGGTGTAGGTGAAGGAGGGCTTAGGTCTCTCTTTACGTATTTGGCGCTTTTCGTTCAATGTATCGAGTCGCTGGTTTTCGAAGGTTTTTACATTTGTGGGAAAGGCGTGTTTAATGGCACTAGGTTTAGGGCAAAATCAAAACTGCAAAAGTACGTTAATAGTCCTGCATGGTAGTCTTCATTATGTAGTCGATACACTCGTCATAGTATAAGACAGTCTGCTCAGTGGCCGCACGTTAATCAGTGAGGGGAGCGAACGAGGAAGTGGGTCGCGGGTAGGGGTGGCGCACTAAGAAAGTATATTATATTTCAAAATCTATCTTATAGGGGCATGTCCTAGAACCTAAAATTCGCAGACATGTGACATCTACCAACCCGCACTGGGCCCGCGTGGTGGATTATAGCCCGTTCCCTCTCATAGAGAGGAGGCCTGTGTCCCAGCAGTGGGAACATTATAGGCTGCTGCTGCTGCTGCTGCTTATAGTGGGAATGAAGAACTGGGTTTGAAGTTCTTCATCCTCCATAGAAAAGGGAGGAACCTCCGACAGACGGGTGTTGCGTTTGGTGGGCTACTGCCCGACAGTTGTTGTCGGGTTTTTCTGTATAGTCTTAAGTCACGGATAACTTTAATAGCGCTGTTCAGAATTCTGATGTTGTAGCAGTTTTGATTTAGAAAGAAAAATTCGAGTGCGAGCAGGGTTTGAAACTGCAGTAGTTCCCAACGCAGGGTTTGCGTATAAAATATTAAAAATCTAATGTTATACTTCTTCATTTGTGTCCTAGTTGCTTTAGTCTATTAGTTATCTATTTAAATAAAAATGAATTGCCACATGTATGACGGACCATTACTTGAGGATGTCTCGATCGATTTGGCTGATTTTTTTTAAGTTCAATTGTAAAGATAAGGTTTTTATGCAAGAAATAAATTTTGATATTTCAAATTCTTCTTCAGTAAATGTCACACGTGCGAAACGAAGAAGGGTTTTTGCGTCAATATTCTCAGTAGCAGCCATGGAGAACACAACAGTATCAAGTCCAAATTAGTGTCAGGTTGATGTCAATAAGCTCGTCCCTATTAAACAACTGCCGAAGTATACTATGAGGTACACGTCTGCTTAATCGTTCGGGAATTACAGGTTTGATGTTATGTTGTGGTGGCTTCTTTCCGATCCGCGGTCTCTCTTTAAGTAAACATCTACTTTATCGGTGTTACGGCCTTAGGCGATTCCCACACGTCACCGCTCATCCGCGCGGTCGGCAGGTGCAGCGGACGTCCCGTCGCATTGGCTAGTATAAAATCCGTTGATGCCAAGCACAATAACACCGTCCGACCGCGCGGACGAGCGGCGCACCGCCACAAAATCGAACGACCTTAGTAACTCCATTGCATTTCGACTAATCTGATTCTGTGTCGGATCACCTCATTCCGGGTACGATAGAGCTATCTTACCAGTGTCAACCCTGCGACGGTCACGCCACACGGTAATCAGTTACAAATCTCTTTTAATCTGATTAGACACCGTCTGTTCTTTGTGGGTGACTACTTGCATTGTCTTTGGTTTGCTTCGTCATGATGGCGTGATGTTGTATCGTAATTCTGCTACTGGAGTGGATTTATTTGGTGATGGTTTTTCCTGCGTATTCGGACTTGTAGTAATTATTGGTAAAAATATCCTATGTCATAAATCGAGTGCTAAAACTTGACAGAGAACTTTTAGAAATGTCTTTTTAATAAAAAAGATAATTGGAAATTTGTGTTTCTGTGGAAAATCTAAAATCGGTCTAATTTAGATGTAAATACATTTTTCGAAAATGTTCTCTGTCAAGATTTTAGACTTATGTATCTTGCTTATGCGTACAAAGTTTCACTAAAATCGGTTCAAGCATTTCGAAAAAAATCACTTGTAAATTTGTATGAAATGCCATAAGACGTTAACGCTCTTAACAGACAGAGTCACAGACTTACTTTCACAATACTCCGTTTTCATTTATTTCCACTCTGACTTTAACCAACACTAACACAAGGAAGGGTCCACGTTTTAAAATAAGGAAAAAATTTGTTCCCATTGAGAAATATAAATTTTGACCATTCTTGGATTTTTCTTTCAGGAATTTCTCAGTAGCAACCACGGAGCCTGGATTTGTGCCCGGTTGGTGCAATAGGCTCGCCCCCTATTACGCACGACGACCAATCAGGCTACACAATACCAAATTAAGCTGATCTTTCACTGTACGGGAAGCTCATACAAAGCGACGTCAGGATATACTGGATATGTATAGCTTGATGTGCCGCCGTGTACATGGGACTAAATGTTGGTGTACTGTTAGGTACACCTCTGCTTAACCATTCGGGGATTACAGGCGTAATGTTATGTTATATTGTTATCTACACAAATATTATAAAGAGGAAAGATTTGTATGTTTGTAACGAATAAACTCAAAAACTACTGGACTGATTTCAAAAATTCTTTCACCATTAGAATGCTACATTATCCCTGAGTAACATAGGCTCTTAAAAAAATGTCCACAGGTGCGAAGGCGGGACGGGTCGCTAGCGTCTTATAATTATGAAACTTCTAAAGGTAAACTATTGTTACAGCACTCTCTGCTTACCCCTTCTTTTATCAAATGAAGTAACCTCGTGATCCTAAGTATTCATTACAAAGAAATAGGTTTACTAAAATCGCGGTTTAATCCATGAAATTACCGTCGTTAGTAAGAATGTTTTCCTTCATCGAAAGTAAGTCCTGATAGTTTCAAACACGCAACCGCACGATTGCCGACTGCGGTGTAGTTCAAGATCCTTAGAGATTTCTGACTTAAGTCATTTCAGCAAAGGGTAGAATATTGAGGTGAAATGCAATAAGTAAAACTAACTTCGAAACAACAGTATTAAGATCGATGTATAATTTCTATGTGCAATTAGTAAAACCAACTTAAAAACAACAGTATTAAGATCGATGAAAAATTTCTATGTGCTGGGATTTAGAATGATGTACTGGATACGGTGGCCTCGGTGTCCCTTTCATGTATGAAAAAAAATGGCCTCTCTGGCTAGAAACTGAAGTAAGGTGAAGCTGGCGCCGCCGCTCCGGGCAAAAACGGGTCGTGAGTAGGAGTTCTAAAAGTTCTTCTTGCACCGTAGCTTTTAAACTCATACTCAATTTTTTTTTAAATTTTTTGGTCACAACTCTGGAAAAAGCTTGTGTATAACTCTGTCAGATTTCATTTTCCAGGTGGGTTCATTTAATTAAAACCAGTTTGAGGTGTTTAAGCTTTACTCTGAACTTGTCGAGAAAAGTTTGTAGTACATTTCGGGTTGATTCGTCTGTAAAAATCGCTCTATATAATTTTCGTACTTTTGGGATTTTATTAACCATCACATTCGACAAATCCTGGGATTTTCTATGGAAATGTGATGTGTGCTCGATGCGACTGTTAGTCTCGTGGTCGCAAGCAGAAAGGTGTGAGGTCCCGGGTTCTATTCCCATGCCTCAAAAAGTACGACAAGTCGTTGGTTCTGCCCCAATGCCCAGCAGTGTCGGACTGCCGTCAAAAATCGTAAAAGACTTGGACAGTACACCTGTGTTTACGTTCTCACTTGTACGCTATACAGGGTACAGGTACTCATTTTTTAAGTGGCCGTGTATGGCTAAATCCGAAACTATGAGGAATTTTGAAAAATACTAGGAAAATATTATACCAATTATATATAACTAGCTGTGCCCTTTCACCCGCCGCTTCTTACTTATTTTTTTTTTGCTCGGCTCCTATCGGTCGTAGCGTGGTGTTATAAAGCCTATAGCATTTCTCGATAAATGGACTATCCAACACTAAAAGATTTTTTTAGTTCGAACCAGTTTTTGTAGTTCCTGAGATTAGCGCGTTCAACCAAACAAACTCTTCAGCTTTATAATATTAGTATAGATAATATAATTATTATATTAATATTATTATTCTTACCTGCTATTAGTAGAATTGACCGAGGTATTGGATCGACTTCGGCGATTGCAGATGGAGTCACCACAGTTGACCACACCACCCTTGGTGGTGATGCTGAAAGTGCGCAGACGGTACAGGTCGTCCGACACCCGAGGGTTGTACGGCTTCTCTGGTAGCGAGCACACGCGGGGACGGGAGTGTTCTACCACTGTGGAAGAAGGAGGAAAATGTTAAGTAAAACTACAGGGTGGATCAAAGAAATCAGAGAGAATGAGGACTTTAGAGCTCATCGATTTAACCCCCATCCCAGGTTTTGTAAGAAACTCGTGGCTAAATAATAACAGCCACTTGGGTCGATCTTTAGGTTTTAGCCGTGCTTACCTAGGTTAGTCTGTGGATGGGTGACCGCCCATTACATACCGACTTTCCTCCGTGCCTCGGAAAGAACGTTAAGCCGTTGGTCCCGGCTGTCATCTGTAGATCTTTGACAGTCGTTACAGGCAGTCAGTAGCCCAAAAACTCTGACAACCAGTCTTACCAAGGGGTATCGTATTACCCAGTACTAACTGGATTGTGGAGGTCAGATAGGCAGTCGCTCCATGTAAAATACTGGTATTCAGCTGTATCCGGTTAGACTGGAAGCCGACCACAACATAATTGGGAAAAGGCTAGGCAGATGATGATGATTTAACCCCCATGTAAGTATGTTCCGCGATTGACATCTGTCAAAAAATTGTATGAAAGTTAAAAGAAAGAATACCATGAAGATTATTTATAAAAAAACTCCTCCTCTCTCTCGGCTTCCACTCTAACCGGATGCAGCTGAATACCAGTATTTTACAAGGAGCGACTGCCGATCCGACCTCCACAACCCAGTTAGTACTGGGTTATACGGTACTACTTGGTAAGACAGGTTGTCAGATTTTCGTTCCACGGACTACTTGTAACGACTGTCAAAGATCTACTAATGACAGCCGGGACCAACATCTTAACGTGATTTCTACGTCACGGAGAAAACTCGGCATATGTGGTCACCCTTCCATAGATCAACCTAGACAAGCGCGGACCGAACCGCTGTTATTAGTAAGCCACGAGCTTCGCAGCCTCCAGATGTACATCCAATTAAAATTGGTCACTGAAACCTAAACTACTGCTATAGAACGCAAACAATTCTGAGTTTTCAAAACAGATAACAGGTCGCCACATTTTATACGCCTCATCTATGTAACGCGCGCATAAAACGGCTACATCCCGTTTAGTAACTTTCCCGATTCGCCCAATAAACAAAAGACGTGCAAAACAATTTGAAAAAAGTGCCTTTTCGTAACTATTTTTTTAATCTTCAACTTCATACATTGAGTCCCGTTTCGTCAACCATAAACAACTGTTTTTTTGTACAGTACAGTCAGCCCCCAAAGTTACAAGGAAATTTCTTGTTGATGCAGTTGCTATTTTTTGTCTCTTTCTGGCACACTAAGGTTTGTTTCGAGAGAGCTTTTTTCAATTTAGAATTTGAACAGAAAGTACTAGGAGAACAGAACGCCTAGGGTCTTTCTATGAAATTAGTACCACTTTCCACGAAAATAGTTACTCGTATAAAGGATGTAAAAAGACCTTTTACGAAGCCGAAAGGCACTTGTTCTTCCCGTCATTGCGATCATTTTTTTTGTTCTAGATCATACCTGAGAACCTTCTAGTTACGGAGATATTGGGGGTCAAAGTACCAACTTTTTCACAAGGTTTTTTTTTTAAATGCATGTGTTTTATGTAAGATTTTTACTTTAAACACCTCCACGGCCGCCGTACTATTCAATGCATCCATCAGCACAAAGCTTTGAGTGCGTACCATCTATTCCTACCGTAAAACGTGATTTTTCACCCCAAAAAAAAAAGTCGTTTCCCAGCAATATTTTTTGCGTAATGTTAGTTTCATGTACATAATGTTTAGTTGACGGCTTCGTGAAGGGTCCGTTTACACCCTGTATGTATTTTTGAGTATTTCTGCTTTTAGTATTTCTGAACTCCGTTTCTACATCTAGCATAGCAACAACGTTCTTATAATATTATACCAGCTGTCCCGAATCTCTATAATAATTCGTTTTCTAAAGCTTTGTCAATGAAGGTTATGAAGTAATTTCATGAAGGTTTTCTCTTTTCATACCAAATTAATAGAATAGGTATAATATTCTTTTGTGTGAGTATTTGACGCCTCTTTGTGGAAGTTAATTTGTTTACGTATCTTGCTTCTCTTTTATCTCGACTTTTCTATTTATATGAAATGAGATTCAAAAAACTGTCTTGGTCTAGCCATGGGGTATCTAGCCTATTATGTTAACCCTCAAAAGTTGTTCAAATCTTAAAAGGTTACATTGAAAAGAACAGATTGACGCAAAATAAAGAAAAAAAAAAAAAAAAAAAACTATAAAATGACAGATTTCTTTTTTTAATCTTTCATTTTGTCGACTCTTCATACTTCTTGTCAAATTTCATGATTCTAGGTTAACGGGAAGTACCCTATAGTTTTTAATTCCCTTGTGAAGTCGCAAGATATGCGATATAAACGGTCATATCTTTTAATCGCGTTGATTTACAAGTTTGATTTTTTTACTGTCCTAAGGTCGTCGTCGTCGGTCGTTTTTTACTGTCCTAAGGGGTAGCTAATTTAAGTATTTAAAATGAATTTCAGCTTGATATCTCCACGCGTTCTTGAGAAAAAGAGTCTTGACAAACAGACAGACAGACTGACAACAAAGTGATAGTATAAGGGTTCCGATTTTCCCGATTGAGGTACGGAATCCTTACCTTATCCTTATTTTGATATATATTTATAGTATTTGATATATATTTATAGTATTTTATATATCCTTGTAGTTAATCTTATTATTATTTAAAATTATTTTCAGATTTACACCTACCACTGCTTGTCTCTGCATCACCCAAAGGTTGACTGGTAGAAAATGCCTATGGCATTAAGTCCGCCTCTGTACTTATGTGCTTGAAGTGTTAAATAAATAAATAAATAAATAAATAAAAAAACTGTCAAAGTTATAACTTCTAATTTTAAGAGTCATGTAATCGGTTAACAAAGTTCTCAAAAACTTTACATTAATAATTTCAAGAACAGTTTTCGTCGCTAATATTATTTTGAAATACCAAAACCTTCACATTATGATACTTGAACCACGCATAATAAGTTAGTTAATTTAATTATACCTAACTTCAGTAAACTCGTGTACTTTCGGAAGATGGTAGATACCTATCGTCAACAAAACTTTCCAATTTCAAGTGGGAGTAATAAAATTATTCATTCAATTATGAAAGTGTGTACCTTGAAGTTAGGAACGTGTCTAGTAAAAGGCTCCTCCCCCACATCGGTAATTTAAAAAAAAACAGCTGTTCCATACATTTTGACCGTGTAGGTATGGCAGTGTTGCGGTAAACACCTGTTTTTTTTTAAATAACTGACGTAAATTTGCTAAGTGTGGGGGTTCAAAATGATGTACTGAATACATGGTAACCGTTTTAGAGTCAGTGTCTCTTCCACCCTGTAAAGACTCGATGTGTCATGTCAGGGTCGAATATCATTAGTACAGAGTTGTGGCATGACTAAAATGTTACTTAACAAATTGATCTTTGTGGTGTCACACGGTAATGGCCCCGACTAACGTGTCGTAGGTCTCGGGATCGAACCTAGGCAGACAGGTTTCTTCGTGTAATTTATTTTATCATATCTCGGGAACGCGGTGTTAACGTAAGGTAAATACATCGATTTTTTAATCGATAATACAATTATCCTATAGCATTTTAGTTTCTTTTGTTTGCGACAAGTACAATCAGTATCACACATAGATATGAATAAATTCTTATAATTATGAAAATATTATATAATGTGAAACGAGTATTTCTAATATTAAAATCGACGTATTTATGTTACGTTTACATCGCGCGCTCGTGAACACGGTGAAGGAAAACATCGTGAGAAAACTGGCGTGTCCAAGAACTAAGACTTCGAAGACATGCGACATCTAGCAACACACACAGAGCTCGCCCGTTTGATATGGTTTCAGCAGTCTGTAGGAACAAAGATCATCATTTGCCCTTTCCCAACTATGTTGGGGTCGTCTTCCAGTCTAACCGGATGCAGCTGAATACCAGTATTTTACATGAAGCAACTGCCTACCTGACCTCCACAACCCAGTTCGTACTGCGTAATACAATACCCCTTGCTAAAACTGGTTGTCAGACTTTCGGGCAACTGACTACTTACCGACTGTCAAAGATCTACAAATGATAGCCGGAACCACCGGCTTATCGTGCTTTCCGAGGCACGGAGGAAACTCATACGGGGTGGCTACCTATCAACGGATTAACCTAGGCTAGCGCCGCTTAACCTGAAGATCGACCCGAGCGGCTGTTATTATTTAGCCGCGAACTCCTCCCCGAGCATTATAGATTGACGATGCTATTTACCTCAAAAAAAGTCCTATCTGACGCATCAATGCGTTTCAACTCGACATCAGCGTCCATCGACCCTTACGATTCTGTTTCAACATAATTTATTCTTCGTAAAGTCGTAGCGTAGTACTTCACGAACGATTTAACAGAAAAAGTACTAGGGAAACATAGCGCCTGTGTAAGCGTTCTCTTCAAAAACGTGGTCGTTTTTCACATAGCATTTGAAGAAGCAATCAGCGATTTGCTACGACCACGTAGCAGTCGTAGAATTGATGTCGGGTACGACAGAGCGACTACGCAATTTATTCTTGTTTTCATTAGGTTTGTTTTCCCTCGTATCTGCAATAGTTATAGGGTAATCAGTAGGGTTGGTGGAAGAGCTAGTCTGCTCTCAGATGTACCTTATTAAGTATCGTCATTCTAAACAGCTGCTAGTACATCATCGTCATCATTCTCTTGCCCTTATCCCAATTCATTTGGGGTCGGCGCAACATGTCTTCTTCTTCCATACTTCTCTAGTACATACTCGTCAGTCACCTCCTTTTCTGTAATTTCACTCTTTACACAGTCCATCCATCGTTTCTTTGGTCTTTCTTTGGTTTTCATGCTCAAAACTTTCCTCACAACATTTTCCTCATTCCTCCGCATCACATGCCCATACCACGACAACCGATTACCACACAACTTTTCAGTCACCGGCGCCAGTTTCAGACTTCCTTTGATGTACTAATTTCTTATTTTATCCATTCGCGCAACACCACGTAAACAGCTGTTAGTACGAATGTTTGAAAAAAAATTGTGTTTATGACTGCACTTAAGTAGTGCGGTCAAACCGAGCAGTGGACTGGAGAATGGACGACTACGGATAGTGCACTTAGACAGATAATGTACTGAAATTGTCAAAGACGCAGTCGAATTGACCGCATTAGGCCTACACGTAGGCCGCTACGCCGTAGCTGCTACGCAATTCTTGTATTATTTTATCATTTTTAACCGACTGCCAAGAAAAGGTTATGTTTTTCGCGCGTATCTTGTGTTTCTTTGTAATTTTTTTTTATTACATCGTATCTTCTAAACGGCTGGATGGATTTCGACAGTTAAGGTATCGTTATATACTTCTTAAAACTCAAGTGTCCTTTTTTTTTTTCCTGATGGTAAATCATCAAATGACCACTCTGGGCGGAGCGGAAGGGAGTGTCAGACTTGTACTGACTAAAACCCATCCATGTTCCTTCTTTGCCCTTTGTGTTCCAGGGCCACGGTATCTCTTTCGAACAGTCACGCAGCCCTGGCAGGCATCGGCCCTTGCGGACTCCTACTTATTTGCTGACATCTCTTTGAGGCGCGCGTGGAACACGAACGCGCTGTCGACACGGCCTGTCGTCATAAGACGGCCGGACGGCGAGCTGGCCCATAACTTGCCGTCCACAGGCCCGCGCCTACGGTGGCCGGGAGCCACCACGTGACCCCCGACGCCATCTCCCGCAGCGGCTGCGACGTGAGGTTCTTTCCCTCTCACGTCCTGCCACCTCCTTCACTAGCATGACTGCTTCGCAGAAGGAGGTGACGGCTTCCCATTCCCTCTAGCTCCGGACCATGGCGCCCAAGCGGGGCAGACCTCCACGGTGTACTCCACCGTGTCCTCCGGACGATCCTCGCAGTGCAAACACCCGGGCGTTTCCTCCCGCCCGATTCGGTGCAGGAACCTCCCGAAACAACCGTGTCCGGTGAGGACCTGCGTCAGGCGGTAGGTGAGGGCGCCGTGGCGCCTCTCTAGCCACTCCTCAAAGAGGGGACTTATCGCCACTATGGTGGCGTGCCCTGCACGGGATTGCGACAGTCGCTCTCTCCATGTCGCCATGAGATCACGCCGGAGGTCTGTCCGCTGAGCGGCCATTTTCCGCGGCAGCGGAGTTTCCCCCCGACGTAATGCCTCCGCGCGCCATTCGTGCAGACGTGCGAGGACTATCGCCTCCAGATCCCATGGCGGCAATCCGGCAAGGAGGCTAGACGCCTCGCCGGAGATCGTGCGGTACCCCCGGATTAGCCTTATGGCTATTACCTTTTGGGGCGCGTTCAGGTAGTGGGCAGCTTGCCACCTCAAAGAACGCGCCCACACCGGGGCCCCATAAAGGGCCATGGACCGCACGACCCCCGCGTAGAGCCTCCGGCAGGAGGTGTTTGGAGCCCTCAGGTTGGGCAAGAGCCGCTTGAAGGCAGCCCCTGTCCGTTCCAGTTTGGGAGCCAAACGTCGGAAGTGCTCCACGAAGTTCCACCGGCTGTCGAGGACGAGTCCTAGGTACTTCAACTCAAGTGTCCTTACATATGTTTTTGAAAGAAAAAAACCAAAATGCGGCTTTTAGGCGCGTAATAACCAAATCTATCGAGTAGGGTCTTAAAATAAAGGAAATTAAAAGGGGATTTCGTGCCTCGGAAAGCACGTTAAGTCGTTGTCGTGACGTAGTCAGTGACCCGAAAGTCTGACAACCAGTCTTACCAAGAGGCATCGTATTATCCAGTACTAACTGAGTTGTGGAGGTAAGATAGGTAGTCGCTCCATGTAAAATACTGGTATTCAGCTGCATCCGGTTAGACTGGAAGCCGACCCCAACATACTTGGGAAAAGGCTAGGCAGACGGTGATGAACAGGGGATTCCAAAAATATGTTTAAATTATTATGTTTAAATTTAATTAGAAATAATATAATGATAATTATAGTATTTACAGTCGGGTTTTTGATTTTTCTAATTATGTAACTTGTTATGTATTCGTTTTACTCCATCGCAACCACAATATTAAAATAATATTCAAAGAAAACACTACACAGAAGGGCGGGTCACAAGTAATTTACAAGAAAAACAGTAGGTCGTCTTAAATCACTGCTTACAATCTCAGTGAAGGCATTCCGTCGTAATGTTTTATTGATGACTGCTGAAAATAGCCGAGAAAATCCGAATGGCCCCGAATATACTGGAATTTAGTTGGTACTTTCGTCTTGAACGACCAAGTTATTTATTATGTTGACCGTAGTAATAACAAACAGGCTTAATGATGAAGACGGCACGTTATTACATACAAGAGGAAATTTAGAGTTGATTGTTATGAGTAAGTGTATGCTGCTTTGTGACATATCTTCGGGGATAGTGCTAAACCGCGGAACTAGCATTGGATAATTCCGCGTATCTGACAAATGTAGCCAATATCAATTACGCATTGTCGTAGCGACTAAATGAATGAATTTAATAGATTTCTACTGTTAACAACACATAGAACACATGAATTGTTATTATTCATGTAAAAATGAGGTCAAAAATCGTTATAATAAAAAAAAAAAAAAAACTTATAAGCTTCCTCTGTAAACCTACACGTAGTGCAGATACGCGCACTTTACGTATGGTAGATTCGCGAATTTGCACTATCCCCGACGATATAAAGTCCTTACCATTTCTGGTCACGGCGGCCAATCTGAGCGGAGATTAGCCATCGGCGCGGGAGATATTATAGTACAGGTGTGTGTGCGCATGCACAGGTGCACTCTTTGTGCCTTTTAGTCTCATAATCCGCTGGGACGGCAATCCGACAAGACCCTAAGAGATGAGGCGCAAGACCAACGGCTTACCGTGCTCTCCGAGGCATACCCCCGGTATCATACCGCCAACTTCCAAACTCCGGGCTACTACGGAAAAACCCAATCGCATTTTTTGCCCGACCCGGGAATCGAACCGATGACCCCACGCTCGCGACCACGAGACCAGCAGCGGGGCAGCGTAGGGGGGTAGGGGGTATCTTTATGACCTAAAAAGATAATAGTTGGGAATGGAATATGATTAAACAGGTATCACTGTAAAATCAACGGTTTATAGTTTGATAAACGCCTCTATTTTCCCGAAGGGTTAGGCAGACGCGTATTAACAGTACATCATCATCATCATCATCATCATTTCAGCCGAAAGACGTCCACTGCTGGACATAGGCCTCCCCCAAGCGTCGCCATTAACAGTACAGTCAGACCCAAAAACATGGAAACACGGATAAGGAACCATTTTACTATCTACAACCATTGTTACATAATTGTGTAAACAATGTAAAGGAAAAAACATGGTCAACAATTCATTTCACCAAAATCTTCCACACAGGCCGGATACGTAGTAATATAAACACCTTATGACCAAAACAACATACACAGACTGATAATGTCATACGACTTGCAACGATTGACATGTCTAGACCAATAACTTTATTAATGTCCTTTTCGTTTCATTCATGACGTCAGACACGTGTCTTTTGTTTTTTATTGAATTTAAAATACATAAATATACTAAGTCCATGGAATTTTTGATTTCTTTCGTATCAGCACGAACTATTATGATACGTTGGAACAAATTCTTTTAGATTTGCTTTTTATTCTTTTAACTGTTCATTGGTGAAACGTTACATGACCGATGACCGCTGGGGTAGGCGTGTTTTTGAGTGAAGAACGTGGATCGGCAGGCGGAACGTGGGACGCCCTCAGGCTCGGTCCGAGCTCTGCCAGGGCTGCGGGACTGTTCGAAAGAGATACCGTGGCCCTGGAACACAAAGGGCAAAGAAAGAACATGGATGGGTTTTAGTCAGTACAAGTCTGACACTCCCTTCCGCTCCGCCCAGAGTGGGGGGGTCATTTGATGATTTGAAAAAAAAAAAAAAAGGCTCCGTCCGAGCGACCGTCTTCGCAGAGTGGCTGGTAGCAACTGGATGAGAGTTGCCGAGAATCGAGTTAAGTGGCGTGCGATTGAAGAGGCTTAGGTCCAGCAGTGAGCTGCTGTAGGCTGATGGTAATGGATATGAAGGGGTGCTACATATTTTTATAGGCAAATTAGATTCGATAATTGTTTCTTTTTGTTATTTGTTTGTTGAATGCCTCGTTGATCTAATTATACTAAGCATGAGGTCCTGGGTTTGATTCCCAGGTCGGGCAAAGTGTTATTGGGTTTTCTTTCAGGAATTTCTCAGTAGCAGCCACGGAGTCTCGATTTGCGGCCGGTTGATGGCAGTAGGCTCGCTCCCTATTATATGGCCATTTAATGTAATCTAATTAGTTGGTTCAGTGCATTTGATAACAAGTCCTGTATGTAAATGACTGAATGCTTTACCGGCTTCATTGTGATGCTAATTCTGTTCAATGCATGAATGGTCCATTTGCTTTGATGGTTTTGCGATGATTGGATGCATATAACCATACCGTGATTAGTTAATAATGGATACCTACATACAAGAGAGTTGCAATTTGAGCTTATAAGATCTAATCATAATTATTAGATCATTACTGGAAAAATAAAGAAATAGCGATTTTGATTTTTGATAACGTTCTATTCACAAATGATATGACATGCAATGCTAAAATGACACCCACAAATTATTTTCCGTCTTTTATCACAAAAAAAATGAGAAGTACACCTTATCCTAATATAGACCGACCGCTTTAATGAGTCCTCGCGAAGGTATTAATTTAAATGGAATATTCTGAAGGTTGATCACGTATTGGTTCAATTAGTATCGTAATACCTACGTGAATTATGGTTATTTTAAAGCAAATAACCTGTGGGATATTGTTAGGACTTTGTTACGCTTAACCGCCAGAGCATAAAAACGCACGCGCGTGCCACCAAGCCACAATTTCCTACCATTTTGAC
Source organism: Noctua janthina (assembly GCA_963576755.1). Taxonomy (NCBI): domain Eukaryota; kingdom Metazoa; phylum Arthropoda; class Insecta; order Lepidoptera; family Noctuidae; genus Noctua; species Noctua janthina. The sequence continues at coordinate 7,812,832 of OY755068.1, read as the reverse complement.
ACATATTTGTGTCGTTTGGCGTACTGGGCACGCGCTTGCTTGTCAAGTATATGTGACGATGGCGGTCAAAAGGTAAATGTGCCTTTCATGTCTTCCTTTGATGGAGCTAGGCTAAGGACTCACGGTCGGTTTATAGAATCATTTCAATTCCCGCTATGTCGACTCGTGAAACAAATGACATCTGCTTTAAAAAGTTTACGCTTGACCTCGAGGTTGGAAAAGTACACTTAAAAACAAAAGTGAAACGCTTCTTCTTGTTATCGTGTCGATGGCAATCTAAATTGTGTCAGCGCAGAATTTAGCTACTAGTTTGGCACTTTCGTAGCATTCATAATTTCCTGTAGTGAACAAACAACAGGACACGCAGGACACGATATTAAGTGCCCCATCGTTTGTAGAGCAGCACCACATTTATACTCCAGGGCAGAGTCATTAATGAAATCTCCACCTGAGCAGGTTTTCCTTGCTGCGACCAACCTGGGTCCAGAGCCTATTTCAAGACTTCCAGGTCAGCCATGGCAACTCATATCCAGGTGGGAGATTTTCAGCAGGTGGAACGAATGGGTTAGGTGAGGATGCACTACCTGGCCACATCTTTTGTCTTTAAGTAAACCGCTCGCCAGTGAGTGGTGTGACACACTTCAGAAAGCTGTTTCGGCTTTTCAGCCTTTACGACACGAGGGTACACTTAGATTGCGATAGTCGTGGAGAGGATCCGGCAATTGGGTCTCGAGGTGGCACTGCACAAGTCCGAGGCCATGTGTTTTCATGGGCCTCGGAATGCGCCACCGTCGGGATCCCTACTGACGGCAGGAGGGGTTTCCATCGGCGTCGGGTCGACGTTGAAGTACCTAGGACTCTTCCTCGACAGCCGGTGGAACTTCGTGGAGCACTTTCGACGTTTGGCTCCCAAACTGGAACGGACAGGGGCTGCCTTCAAGCGGCTCTTGCCCAACCTGAGGGGTCCAAACGCCTCCTGCCGGAGGCTCTACGCGGGGGTCGTGCGGTCCATGGCCCTTTACGGGGCCCCGGTGTGGGCGTGTTCTTTGAGGCGGCAAACCGCCCACTACCTAAACGCGCTCCAAAAGGTAATAGCCATAAGGCTAATCCGGGGGTACCGCACGATCTCAGGCGAGGCGGCTAGCCGTAGGGGTCCGCATGGGCCGATGCCTGCCAGGGCTGCGGGACTGTTCGAAAGAGAGACCGTGGCCCTGGAACACAAAGGGCAAAGAAGGAACATGGATGGGTTTTAGTCAGTACAAGTCTGACACTCCCTTCCGCTCCGCCCAGATGATTTCCCATCCGAAAAAAAAAAAAAAAAAAAAAAAAAGGGTACACTTAGATGTAAAGGGTGTCATATGTCTGAAATCATTTTGGCTCTTTCGCTAGAGCCTGCCACTGTTCTGCGAACTTCTGGTGGCGCTATTCCTGCGAAACGCTTTTATTTACTTAGGTTATAAAGCTCCAAGTTCATTGAATTGGTAACAAGAGTTTTATTAAAATAGGACTTAAGTACAACACATATTCTTGAATGAACTCGTAGGTGTAACAACAAGATGTAATTTATATTTCATCATCCAACTAAGAAAATTTTCAAGACTTTTGTTTTCCCTAAGAATATCATTTATAAAAAATAAATATACTTTATGTAGTTACTTACCAATGTTTCTTTTTCATAAATGCCTTCCCACGTGAAACACATTACATTTACCTACTCAATGATAGAAAAACAATGATTTTATGATAATATACCTATAAGAAATAAGAAATGAATAGATAGACTTACATATAAAATATTAATAGAATAAGTAAACGAGAACAGCAGTGGCCCAGTGGTAGCGGTCCCGAATTACGAGCAGTAAGTCGGGGGCTCGAACCCAGGCAGGCGCATTACTTTGTGTAATTTATTTCATCACCACCGCTCTCAAAACGGTGAAGGAAAACATCGTGAGGAAACCGGCATGTCCTAGAATTTAAAATTCAAAGACATGTGACATCTACCAACCCGCACTGGACCCGCGTGGTGGATTATAGCCCACTCCCTCTCATAGAGAGGAGGCCTGTGTCCCAGCAGTGGGAACATTATAGGCTGATGCTATTACAAGTAAATGAATGGAAATATAAAATACTTAATAGGATAGAAAATAATTCCAACTTAACTACAAGGAAAAGTAATAAAGCGCTCTTCCTCTCTCTACTTATTTAGAAAATTTGCTGTGCCCGACAGGGCTCATAATTGTTTCTATTTTTTTTATTTACCACCTGTTAGTGTACATTATGGATATAGAATAAACGATTTGATTTGATTAACTTTGTCCTTACTTGGTTTGGTTTCCGAACGCAAAATAAATGGGGACGCGTTGGTAGGTTGTTAAATTGTTATTATTGTTACTACACGACATTTTCATGTCTTTGTTTGATAACATCACGCCTGTAAGCCTCGAATTGAAGAGGCGTACCTAACAGTACACCCACATTTATCCTGTTGTGTTCAAGTACCACCTGCTCGTAGTTAAGTAATAACAGCCGCTCGGGTCGAACTTCAGGTTAAGTCGCGCTTGCCTTGGTTGGCCCGTGGATGGGTGACCACCCATAACAGACCAAGTTTCCATCGTGCCTCGAAAAGCACGTTAAGCCGGTGGTCCCGGCTATTTTTTGTAGATCTTTGACAGACGTTACAAGTAGTCTGTGGGCCGAAAGTTTGACAACCAGTCTAGCCAAGGGGTATCGCATTACCCAGTACTAAATGGATTGTGGTTAGACTGGAAGCTGACCCCAACATAGTTGGGAAAAGGCTAACCAGATGATGTTTAAATCCCACATAAGAGGAGGCGAGTCTATTGGCAATAATCGGGCACAAATCCGAACTCCATGGTTGCTACTGAGAAATTCCTGACGATCGAACTGACCTGGGAATCGAACCCAGAAACTCATGCTCAACAGTCAAGCGTGCGATCACTGACCAACGAGGCAGTCTTTAGTTACAATTGGTATTGGTTATTGACGTTTCTCCAAGATCGAGTTTAGATAGTTAATGTGTTTATCCGAGTAGCTGACAACAGGAAATAGACCCATCGATATCAGGTACCATATAAGGGCATGTTTCATGTATCTTATCTACATTTATTGCCATATACGAAACAAACAAAGGCGATCGGAAGTATTCAGAGATTTCATTTCCTCGTATCATTTCCCGTATATCTTACTGCCAGGGACAGTTTTAGCAAAGAGACAATTGAAAACTGGCATACGTACTTATTTATTGTTATAAGTCAATGTACATACCCACATACTGTCAATAATTTCTTCATAAAAAGGCTACAAAGATGTATGATCATAATGACAAATGCCTCTCTGCCGATCATCGCCATAGCGACATAAATAAAAATGAAATTTTATATTACATGATATATGACATATCCATTGATATACCGGCAATATTTCAATTTTTATTTATGTAGGTAGTAGTGAGGAGCTCGTGGCTAAATAATAACAGCAGCTCGAGTCGATCTTCAGGTTAAGCCGCGCTTGCCTAGGTTGGTCCGTGGATGGGCGACGACCCATTACATACCGAATTTACTCTGTGCCTCAGAAAACACGTTAAGCCGTTGGTCCCGGCTGTCATTTGTAGATCTTTGACAGTCGTTAGGTAGTCAGTAGCCCAAAAAGTCTCACAACCAGTCTTACCAAGGGAAGATATCGTATTACCCAGTATTAGCTGGGTTGTGGAGATCAGATAGGCAGTCGCTCCTTGTAAAATACCGGTATTCAGTTGCGTCCGGTTAGCCTTGAAGTCGATCCTAACCAACATAGTTGGGAAAAGGCTAGGCAGATAAATCAGACTACAAAAACTGTCTTGATAACGGGCTAAACAGAAACAAATAAAAAGCAAAAATAAATATCAAGTTAATTAATCCTACCTTTGCAACACCTACCTACCTTCCCACGACAACTGTTTTCCAAGTATAATAAGAAGAATAAATTAAAAACAAAAGAAATAATAATTTACTTTTTTCTCAGAACGTCTTTATTTCACAGCAAATCTGTCGGACCGATCTCGTAGGGTTGAGTGGTAGTAATTATGATGTTATTAGCTTGTTGTGAAAATGACTAGTGGAATAATTTTAATGAGATGTTTTTTTTCCATTTAATAAAATTATGTTACTGTGATAGGCATGCCTTGGAAAGTACGTAAAGCGGTTGGTCCCGGCTGTCATTTGTAGACCTTTATTTTCGGTCCGGTCGCCGCGAAAGATTCGTTTCCTCACGAAAGATATTGGTAAAGCCATAAGCCAGATTGAGCGGGGAAAGTCCCCTGGTCACGATGCACTCAGCATTGAGCACCTGCAGCACGCCGGACCGCACTTGGCGGGAGTTCTTGCAATGTTCTTTTCGCTATGTGTGAGCCATTCATACCTACCTGCGGCCTTCATGTTTGACAACCAGTCTTACCATGGGGTATCGTATTACTCAGTACTGACTTAGTTGTGGATGTCAGATAGGCACACGCTTGATGTAAAATACTAGTATTCAGCTACATCCAGTTAAGACTGGAAAGGCTAGTTAGAAAAGGCCTTTTCAAAACTATGTTGGGGTCGGCTGATGTTGGAGTTATTCTAGCTCAACCCTATTTAATTTGTGTACAGTAAGTGTAGACGACGCAAGTGTCATGGTTTTTTAAAGCCTTTATAATATAACAGCAAGCCTTTTATCCCCGCGTTATACTTGAATCCCACGTAACAGAGCCTATCGCCATCAACCAGGCCGAATCCAGACTCCGGCTACCGCTTAGAAATTCCTGATGGAAAAACACAATGACACTTTGCCCGACCTGTCTCTATTTACACCTAAATAAAATTAAAAAGTATTGTCTAACTAGATAAATGACAAATGATGTTTATTATGCAAATAGGTTTTTACAAACACTTTTACACTTCATTTTTAGAAGAAACAGCCGAAACAAACTCAGAGGTCATAGTCTCCAGAAAACAACAGAGACTGACGAATTCTAAGATAATACTCAATAACGAGTTATTCAAACATTAAACTTTAAAACCCAGCAATCACTTTCTGCATTTTAATAACAAAAGGTCTAATGCGCTATTGAATAAATTCAATCAATATCTTCAGGGAGCCGTATGAATGGATTACGGCAAGATTCGAACACGGCTGGGTCTTCGTAATCTATGGCTCATTGTACCTACAGTGCTTTCACAGTATACAGGGTGTAACGGACAGCCCTCCACAAACTGACAGGGTGCATTCAGCTCCTTATTTTGAATCATATTCCACCGGAATGTTTCTCCGGATATTTTTTAAGTTCTTTTTTCTGTTAATATTCCTTTATTTCAATGTAAAATTACATTCCCTGTACGCAGCACTAAATTTATATAAATAATGGAAAAACATATATAACATATATATATATATAAACGGCTGACATAAAAAATCCAACAATGGATGTTAAAATACTGTAAAGAACGACGCGTGAAATCAGCTGTTCACTTCCTGCCTAGCTACAGAGTTCATCGAACTCGTCGTCGCGCTTGCCATTCGCTACGTGCGTTTTGCCACGGTAACGATACATTGGGTATGAGGAAATAAAACAAATCAAATTTATTGGATTCCCATAACATTCCTGAAATAATTTCTTGTACCGGTCATCTTAGTATGATATACTGAATTCACCCCATCAGTTTGTGGAGGGCTGTCCCTTACACCCTGTATCTCTGATTTTGCGTCACTGCGACATTGATCTTTATTTTCTTAACTATAACGTCGCTGTCAGGTTGCAGCTACCGATAGATCTGTGAAAATCATAGTGATCTAAATTTTCGTCTAAATAAGTTTGTAATTGGTTCAGAAACAAATTAAAACGATAAAAGAACCTAAAGTAATTAACCTAACAATAAACAAAATATGGCGTTAAAAACTTTCTTCAACGCTGTCAACTGGTAATGTGCCCAAGAGACTGGGGGAGTTGCCCCTTTGCATGGCAACGCTTAGGGCCGCCTAAGCCTCCGCTGTCCGTCTGTCTGTAAGCGGGCTGTATCTCATGATGTGTAATAGGTAGAAATTAAAATTTTCACACAATGTATTTTGATAATAAAAATGAATTAAAAATTAAAGGAGGCTCCCCTACTACGATGTTACGGAACCCTTCATGCGCGATTCCGACTCGCACTTGGCCAGTTTTTAAGTTTTGGGTTGGAATCTTAAATAACCTAGTAACTGAGCTATGGAGTTCAGTTGCTCCATGTAAAATACTGGTATTCAGCTTCATCCATTTAGACTAGAAGTCGAGCCCATGGTTGGGAAAAGGCTTGGCAGATGATGGACCTTAAGAACGGGAACGTCGAAGGCTTAATAATATTACAACATCACGCCTGTAATCCCCGAAGGGTTAGGGAGAGGTGTACCTAATAATACACTCACATTTCGCCAGTTTCATTTAACTCCCATGTAATAGGGGGGAGCCTATTGCTATCAACCGGGCACAAATCCTGACTCCGTGGCTGCTACTGAGAAATTCCTGACGGAAAATCCCACTAACATTTTGTCCGACCCGGGCATCGAACCCAGGACCTTACGCTCAGCAGTCGCAGTTGCGACCACTAGGCCAACGAGGCAGTCTTCATGATATTATCTTTATCATAAACTGCATTACCGTATTACTTAGTTTTAAAGTTTGTTTCGCAGGTAAGTAACGCCATCAAAGCCGCGAGCTTATAACATTTATTCCAACACTAGAGACTCGCCCTTGCTTTGTACAGCGCCACCTTTCGGGTCCAAAACTATATCTAATGTAGCTTATATTTTAAGTTATGCATCTAACAGTAGAGTGATGAAAACTCCATTCAAATTCATGCAGTAGTTTTTGCGTGATGCGCGTACAAACATACAGAATTCTAAAAACTGTTGTTTTGAATTCTGTTGCTCATCATAAAGTCATCCCATATAGTTTGTTTTTTCAATATCTTCAATGTACAGCCATCCGCTTATTACAATTTATTATCCTTTATTTAACTTTACACAAATCTTATATATTTTTAAATATTTCTTAAACTAAAAACAATATAAAAAAACATTTAAAAATATAAAAAATTGTAGCCCACCGGTATCGGGAACAGGGTCCAAGCTACCGGCGGTCAGGGCTCCAGAGAGAGGAACCTCCTGACAATACGAGCCGTGTCCAGGAGTACCGCTTTCTGAATCAAACCCTTGATCCAGCTGCCTAACGAGAGCCTCCTCAGGTATTGGTCGAGGCTCTTGGCAATTAAGCCATGGGCTGATACAACTATCGGCACAATGATCGCTGAGTCCACATCCCACATGTCGACAACCTCGTGAGCCAAGTCAAGATACTTGATTTGCTTATCTTTCTCGGCTTTCACGAGGTTCCCATCATGCGGGACCGTTATGTCAACAATCATTGCACGCCGCTCTGATCGATCCACCACCACTATATCAGGCTTATTGGCTACAATAGTCCTGTCAGTTACGATGGATCGATCCCAGTACAATGTGATATTGCCATTTTCGAGAACTGGGTCGGGCACATACTTATAGTACGGTACTTCCGATTCCACAAGGTTGTATTTTAGAGCAAGTTGCTGATGGATAATCCTGGCTACAAGGTTGTGTCTATGCAAGTACTCTCCGTTAGCCAGACGAGAACACCCGGAGATAATGTGACGGATTGATTCGCCTGGACGGTGGCATGCCCGACATATGTCAACCGTACCGTCCTTCACAATAAATCTCCGGTAGTTATTCGTCATCATAACTTCATCCATAATTGCACAGACAAAACCTTCGGTTTCTCAATTTTACAATTTTATTATTACTTTTCTCGAAGATGATATTGAAATCCAATGTGAATAGAATCCAGGTCTGATATAAGTACTGGCTTAGTGCTGATCCTATTTCTACATAAAAATCTAATAGCAGACTGCTATCATCTGCAATTTTTTAATATTGTCAATCGGCTGGTTCAATTTATTTTTCAGCCTGTCAGTATTTATTTAAAACTAGCTTTTACCTGCAGTTTCGCCTACGTGATTTCCCAAAATTATCTCCCTATACTTAGTACTGGAGCTCGTGGCTAAATAATAACAGCCGCTCGGGTCAATATTCACGGTTAAGCCGCGCTTGCCGAGGTTGGTCCGTGGATGGGTGACCACTTCTTGCATACTGAGTTTCCTCCATACCACGGAAAGCACGTTAAGCCGTTGGTTCCGGCTGTCATTTGTAGATTTTTGACAGTCGTTACAAGTAATCAGTGGGCCCGAAAGTGACAACCAGTCTTACCAAGGGGTATCGTAATAGCCAGTACTAACTGGGTTGTGGAGGTCAGATAGGTTGCAACAGCATCCAGTTATACTGGAAGCCGACCGCCAACATAGTTAGGAAAAGGCTAAGCAGATGATGACTTACTACTGTGATAAAAAGTATCTAATGTCCTAATCCAGGTCATGTTCTACCCGTGTACCATTTATCATCATCAAAATTCATTCAACCAAACCAACCATCCAAGGCATTAAAGGTAATAGACAGACAGAGAGTTACTTTCGCATTTATAATGTTAATATGGATTTTCCCAAAAAGCTGTCTAGACATTTATGACAGAGCAAGTTATTAATGTTTCAATAAACGAAAATGTTTACGTGTAAATATAAACTTATTTTATTGGAAAATAATCCACAGTCAGACGTTGATATATCTAATACAAAAATGAAATAAGTAAAGAAAATTGATTTCATCATTTTTCGCGTTAGGGAAAGTGCGACAGAGTAAGAGAAAAACGTTTTTGACAGAACTAAAATGAACTTTAAATCTAAATTCAGATTTTCGATGGAATTATATCATCATCATCATCAGCCTATAGCAGTCCACTGCTGGACATAGGCCTCCTCAATCGCACGCCAACCGTCAACTCGATTCCTAGCAACTCTCACTCTCTTGGAATTATATAAAAAGGTGTAAATAGACCCTTAACGAAGCCGAAAGGCACTTATTCTCCCCCCGCCTTTGCGATAATTTTTTTGTTCAAGAACATACCTGGGAACAAAGGGGGTCAAAGTTCCAAGTTTGTCCCAAGTTTTTTTTTAAATACATGTTTTTAATGTTAGATTTTTACTTTAATCACCTCCACGACCCCCGTACTATTCAATCCATCCATCAGCACAATGTTTTGAGTGCGTTCAGTCGACTCCTACCGTGAAACGTGACTTTACACCCCAAAAAAAAAAGTCGTTTCCCAGCAAAAATTTTTGCGTAGAGTTACTCAGTTTGATGTACAGAATGCTTGGTTGACGGCTTCTTGAAGGGTCTGTTTACACCCTGTATTATAATCATCTGCCTAGCTTTTTCCCAACTTTTAGATCGGCTTCCAATCTTTCCTGATGCAGCTGAATTCAACATCATCATCATCATAATCATCATCTTCCTGCCGTTGTCCCATATTACTTTGAGTCGTTGCAACACGTTTTTTTTTCTCCATTATCCTCTGTCAACCGTCACACAATCGTTCACATTTTTATTCTTTCATATCATTCCTCACACAATACATCCATCGCTTCGTTTTTGATACAGCTCAATTATACCATAATTCACATGAAACGACTTCCTCTTTCATCTCCTGAATCCAAGAAATGGGTAAAATGAAACCCTTTGTTTTACAAAGACTTCAATTATGTAAGTCTTGTAAAAGTAATATCAGATTTATAAAGCAAAGACGTTTTATCAAGGTCTGTTTCTATTTTGCCATGAAAAACCTTTGTAATATGAAACTGCTTTCTGATTTTTGTTCCATTTTTTTTTTCTAAACAGGTTTAATTAAGTAATTTCGGGTTGGCCTTGTAAATTGATGGTTTGACGGCACGGTTCGCGCAGTGGCTGAGCGATTGGCTGCTGCACTGCGTGTCACGGGTTCTATTTCCGCACGGAACAAATATGTATGACCTACAGGTAGTTGTTCCGGCTGTTTGTGTTTGAAATTAAATGTTTGTAAATGCACCTCCGATACAGGGGAAAGTGAGGCAAGGTTTTCTAGTAAAAAAAAGAAACAAAATGGTTAAAAAAAAAATACCGAGTAATGGAACGGTGTCTATATTTAGGCCTGATAAATATCGAACTGTATCCGCTACTTCATAAAAGAGCTTTAAACAAAACTAGCCAAGTGGGTGCACTAAACCACTTCATATCCATTGCTTTTATTCTCCAACAGTCATAATAAAGAAAATATCTCAACTTGGCACACGAGGTTGTCGACATTTGGAATGTGAAATCGGCTATCATTGTGCCGATTGACATTACGGCCAAGAAACACGACGGACATCTTTAGAGACTCTCGCTTGGCGATTGGACCAAGACAAGGGCCTGATTCAGAAGGCAGTATTCCTCGATACGGCCCGCATTGGAGGAGGTTCCTGTCTCTGGTGCCCTAATCACCGTGCCCGTGCCCTAATCGTGCCCTAATCGGCTTGGACCCGGCTCCCGACACCGGTGGACTACTTTGTTTTTTTATTTTTTCAGTGTGTTTCCATGTGTTTTTTTTAGTTTATAAATGTTATGAATGTGCAGAAAACACAAATAAAAGCAAAAAATACTTATTATGTCGAGTTCAAAAACTTACACCGCTTCATCTCATTTCAAAAGCTTATAAACAAAAAAAAACAAGCTACAAGTAAACTAAGTAAAAGTTACCCAAGAAAGTCTACAAAGTTAGAGTTAAGTTAAAGTTAAGTTAAATGATTGGAAAACTTCGGTTTCAAAGTATCACAGCGCTTAACAATTTTAAAGAGTACTTCCAATCAAATTGTAAAGTGGGCTGTAAAGTTATCCACTTAAGTTGTAACATAGCACGGTTATTGTTTAGCTTAGGAAGCGTTTTAGGTCCGTAGAAGTAAGGTTTGGGGTCGCAACATTGTTTTAAAGCTGTGTTTAAGTTATTTAATTTTTGGATTATGATGGCAAATAAAATTGTGCTCGTTATATGCCTAGCTTCGTAAATTAGTAGCATCGTTCTACAAACTGTAGTAGATTATTATTAGAGTTACTTACTAAATATTTACTACCAAGTTTCTTAATAGCTTTTCGCATACTTTTTTTTTACTTGAAAGCTTCTTTTCTCGTAATAACATAACATCACACCTGTGATCCCCGAAGGTTTAGGCAGAGGTATACCTAATAGTACATCCACATTTCGACAGTTACGTTTAATTCCCATGTTATAGCCGGCGAGCCTATTGCCATCAACCGGGCACGAATCCAGACTCCGTGACTGCTACTGAGAAATTCCTGATGGAAAAACTCAATCATACTTTGCCCGACCCGGGAATCGAACTTCATGCAGCAGTCAGCAGCCACGCTTGAGACCACTCGACCTCTTTCAATGTACCGATGCAATAGTAGGACCAGCATTTCTGATCGAGAATATTTTGTAAGTTTTTAATCGCTAATAAGTACGAGAGTTTTTATAGTACAGTACTGGTTGAGTTTGCAAAGGATAGGTTTTATTCTTCCCACAAACATGCACCATACATACCACTTATGGTGCATTTTTTTTCATTTCAACAAGCAACACGATACTTCAATATAAAAATAACTCCAAGTTATACAGTCTTCCTCTTCAGAATGTAAATTTAAAGTTTAACAAAACTTCATACGTTTATTACGTACAGCTTACAGCGTCCTACAAAAACAAGACTCCCTGTATACGAAGACAGATTACCCTGTAACTTGCCCGCATGCGTTAGTGCGCCCAAGTTCGTCCAAACAGAACTTTGCTCATTTAGATTGCTTGCAGTAAAATGCATCTGTGGGCGTTGCTATTTTAGCATCGTATTCAGGATTATGTTGGCATGTTTTGAATTAATTCATGCATAGTCATCATCTGCCTGAGGAGATCGTGGCTAAATAATAACAGCCGTACGGGTCGATCTTCAAAGTTAAGCCGCGTTTGCCAAGGTTGGTCTGTGGATGGGTGACCATCATTACATACCGAGGTACCTCGTTTCTCGGAAAACACGTTAAGCCCGGCTGTCTTTTGTAGATCTTTGACACTCGTTACAGGAAGTCAGTGGCCCGAAGTCTGACAACTAATCTGACCAAGAGGGGTACAGTATTACCCAGTACTAACTGGACTGTGACGGTCAGATATGCAGTGGCTACTTGTAAAATACTGGTATTCATCTGTATCCGGTTAGACTGGATGCCGACCCCAACTTGGTTGGGAAAAGGCTAGGCAAATGACTGTTTTAATCAGACTACAAAAACATCGAATTACCTGGCACACAATACCCCCACTCAACACGCTTTTACAACGGATTACTGTCTCCCTCAGTATATGATATTTTTAGAGGCACTTTTATTTCACACCTGAACCCGTAATAACGAGTAATGGCCGCGCTAACAGACTTCACCTGGGGACGACTTGTTGCGCGTCGTGTCGCGAACGACGTGTAATAAATATGAAAAAAGCACGGCTGTGAGGATTTTAGACTGTGTGGATTTCAATCTGTGCAAATTTTGCACAGTGTGAAGGTGTAAATTTTGTGCACGATTTAAAGAGAAACAATCACTTCAATAACTTAATTGTTATCATTATATGGTTGTTTCAGGGCGAAAATACTTAACATAACATCAAGGCTGTATTTCGCGCTTGAACCCGTAATAACGAGTAATGGCCGCGCTAACAGACCTCACCTAGGGACGACTTGTTGCGCGTCGTGTCGCGAACGACGTGTGATAAATATGAGAAAAGCACGGCTGTGAGGATTTTAGACTATGTGGATTTCAATCTGTGCAAATTTTGCACAGTGTGTAGGTGTAAATTTTGTGCACGATTTAAAGAGAAACAATCACTTCAATAACTTAATTGTTATCATTATATGGTTGTTTCAGGGCGAAAATACTTAACATAACATCAAGGCTGTATTTCGCGCTTGAACCCGTAATAACGAGTAATGGCCGCGCTAACAGACCTCACCTAGGGACGACTTGTTGCGCGTCGTGTCGCGAACGACGTGTAATAAATATGAGAAAAGTACCTGGTGATTTGAGGTTGTATTGATTTCGAACTGTGTGGATTTTGCTCTGTGTGCGGAAATTATTTGTAAATAGAAACAGAAAAATATTGCGAGGAAAGTTTTGAGTATGAATGTGGATGGGTATAAGAGTAGAGGAAGACCAAAGAAACGATAGATGGACTGTGTGAAGAATGATATGGCAAGAAAGGAGGTGTCTGATGAGATGACGAGTCATAGAGAAGTATGAAGGAAGAAGCCATGCTGCCAAATGAATTGGGATAAGGGCAAGAGAGTGATGAAATAGAAACAGTTACTAATTTAGTTTCTCACTTTATTATGGTTATGACTGGTAATGGTTGCTTACAAAGACTGTCTAGAAACAAAAGAATAAAGAAAAATGAAAAATATCTGTAAAATGATGAATTACAAACTGTGCAGTTTTTTTTAAGTGTGTAGTTAGTGTATGGACACACGAAACTGCACAGTTTCAGTCTCCATAGTACTATTTATACTGTAGCTATGTTTTCGGAATAAACCTGAGCTGTACACCTTGTTGCTTTTCGAAGTAAAAGGTCCTGGTACTACTAGAAATGGAGCAATTTATATCTGTGTTAATGGAAAATTCTAACAAGCGCTTTGTTTTGTAACTCCATACTTGTTTTTCATTGCAATACAGCAATACACATACAATCTCTGCAATATAAGTAGTAAGAGCCTAGTGGTGTGACCGTCGGACTGTCAAATCATAGGTCTCGAGTTCGAACCCAAGTCACTCAACTCTCAATTTATATTCTTCCTTAGATTTTATTGTTGACATTTTAGAAATAGTTTTTGATTTATTAATTGCTTTGACATTCATGTATTAATTTTAAAATTTTATAATTGCCATTATTTATCTTCTACATTAATATATGTATTTCTACCTTCTGACATTTATCATTTTTGTTATTACTTAAATTTTATTGTTGACATTCTGAGAATATTTATTGATCGACTTGCTTTGACATTTTTGTATTTAGAATTTTAATTGATTATGGTATTTGTTGCATGTAATTAACTGAATTTAATTCAGAATCAGAATCAGAATCAGAATTATTTATTTGTAAAACATAGGTGAAGAACATATATACATTAATCATACATGTCAAGGTCTTAAATAGATAAGTGTTGCACTATGCTTTGTCATTGTTGACATACAAATATTAAAGTCGTTCATCAAAGTTAACAAAATTTTCTTTCAATTTTATACAAATACATTAAAATAATCAATTTAATAATGTCCACTACAAGAAAGAAAAACAAAAAACACACACAAGAAGATCATAACAAAAGAACATGCGAGAAATTATTCGTCCGTTACATTAATAATATGAATTAATAAAATTACAGAATTTAATCAAATAGTCATCCAAAATTAAAATAGTCATCCAAGTCAACATTAATAATATAGATTTATAAAATTACATAATCTCATAATTCATCATATCATAATTTAATCAAATAGTATTATCATTAAAATAGTCATCCAAGTTATAATAACATTTCTTAACTAATAACTTGTGAAGACACTTTTTGAATTTCTTTAATGGCATACTTTTTATAGCATCAGGTATTTTATTAAAAATCTTTGGTGCAACACCAAAGAAGCTCTTTTTCATTAACGCAGTATTACATTTCAACGTACATAGTTGATTTTCATATTGACTCCGAATGGGGGTCTTCTTAACTGTTGAAAATTTTGTAAATAAATGTGGATTTGATTTTATAAATAATGCAGTTTCTAATATATATATAGCTGGTAACGTTAATATTTTTAATTTCTTGAAGTAGGGAACGCAACTATCTGTTGACTTTAAATTACACATGGATCTTACACACCTTCTTTGCATCCTAAATACCAGTTCCCTATTTGTTGATTGCCCCCAGAAAACAACACCATAACGGAGAATAGAGGCTACAAGTCCATGATAGGCTGTTAACAGTGTCTCAGAATTAACTCTCTTAGATAATTGAAACAATAGATACGCAGATTTACTCAGTCGTTTACAAACCACTTCTAGGTGAGGTTTCCAAGTCAACTTATGGTCTACAGTTATGCCCAAGAATTTTGCACTCGTAACTTCTTCTATTTTACACTCATCGTAGGTAATGTTAAGGGGTGGATTCTCACGTCGTTGATGAAACTGTATAATTTTAGTTTTATTCAAATTGATCACAAGATTATTATTATTTAGCCAATTAATAATGTTATTTAGCGAGTTATTGATCTCATTTCGATATTCGTTTGGATCAGTGCATTCTATGATAGCTGTACTGTCATCTGCAAAAAGTACCATTTTGTTTCTCAAATTTCTTGGGAGATCATTGATATATATTAAGAAAAGTGGGGGCCCGAGTACAGTGCCCTGAGGCACACCATACTTCACGGATCTCGCTTCAGAGACATATGTAGTTTCTAATTTGCTTATAGGACAAATTCTGGAAATCTCAGTACACTGCGTCCTATCACTTAGGTATGATTCTAGGAGTTTATAAATGTTTCCTCGAATGCCGTACCCGTGTAACTTTTGCAGCAAGATCTGATGATCTACGAAGTCAAAAGCTTTTGACATATCCGTGAAGATGGAGCACACAGGATTTTTTTTATCCACAGAAGTCATTATACTTGATAGCAGGTCAAATAGTGCCATATTAATATTAGTATTTTTCCTAAAACCTTTTTGTTCATTGCAAAATAACTGAAACTTCTCGAAATACGTGTAAATGGAATTATATATTATTTTTTCAATAACTTTTGCAAAAACTGGTATTTTTGCAATAGGCCTGTAATTTTTAACATCAGTCTTGTCATTATTTTTGTAAATTGGTTTAATAACTACCTTCTTGAGACTAGTAGGGAATATACCATCGGAAATGCAAAGATTAATTATGTGCGATAACGGGGTCGCTATGACCTCCTTAACATCTTTTATTACTCTAGTTGAAATACCGTCGTATCCTACTGTACTAGTATTTTTTAAGCTACTTATCACTTTTATAATGTCAGTATCTGAAACTGGTAGCATAAATAGAGACTGCGAAGTTGAGTTTTCAATAACATTTCTACACGAATTTGTTAATGGGGTATTATTAAGGTTTGTTTTTGAATTATTTTCTATAATCTCTATAAAATATTTATTGAATTCATTCGCAATGTCAAGGGGATGTGTAAGAGTTGATTTATCATTTTGTATGGTCAATATTGGTTCTTGCGGCAGACATACTTTGGATTTGTTAATAACTTGCCAAGCAGCTTTTGATTTATTTTGAGACGTCTTTATGAAGTGGTTGTTTTGGGCCTTCTGGGTTAGATTTACTATTCTTTTATAAAGCTTGGAATACTTTTTAAAAGCAAGTCTATTTTTTGTGTTCGGATTATGCCTATATGTCCAAAGTAGCTGCCTCTGTTTTCTGCTACATATTTTTATCCCATTCGAAATCCATTTGGTTTTTTTACAAGTATAAATGGTTACTACTTTTTCTGGGAAACACAATTTGTATAGCAATATAAAGTCATCTATAAAATTTTCGTAGGATTCATTTGCGTCTTTAGCTTCGTATACTCGTCGAAAAGTTAGGTTTTTTAGATGATTTTTAAATTTCATTAAGTTATCTACTGATATTTCCTGTTTAGTTGTTTTCCAATATTTAATCATACAGGTTTTTTTAATAGGAACTTGCAGTAGTTGTGATGTGTGGTCAGATAGAAGTAAATCTATTATTTCAGCTTTACAACCTTTACGGTAAGAATGTGCAAAATTATCCAAGCAAGAGTTACTAGCCAATCTGGTTGGTTTATCAAGTTCTAATTTGAGATTATATTGCAAGAGAAAGTTTTCAAATTCTATTGTGATTTTATTTCTCTTTAACACGTCAATATTAAAGTCTCCGGTTAATATAATTTTTTTATTTGTAGATACGCAAAGTCTTCTCAATATATTGTCCAGTTTTTCATAAAATACATTATAATTATATTTTGGAATCCTGTAAATGCATATTACAACAATATTATAAGATGTCAGTTCAATACCGCAACATTCGAAAACACCTGAGATCGACTGTTTTGCAATATCAGTCAATTCTCTGAATTGCAGCCCTGCTCTTACAAAAATGCAAGTTCCTCCACGTTTGACACTTCTGGTAAAAAAGGCAGCTGGGCAGAAATTAGGTATATGCAATATACATTCATAGCCCGCCTCTATAAAATGCTCTGTTATACAGATAATATCTACCTTTGTTCCCTTACCAGAAAGCTCGTCTAATTTAACTACTAACAGATCTGATTTATTCATAAGCCCTGCTATGTTCTGATGGAGAATTGTAAGGTGATAGTTATAGAAAAAACTGATTCTCTATTGTTTTTGTTAATATTAGCGGTTCAGTTTTATCTTCTTGAGAGCAACCAATTTGCGAGTGTATATTATGGTCTTTGGTATTTACAAAATCTAGGTCTAAGATTAAATCATGCAAGTCTGACAAAACTTTCAAAAAGCCTTTGTTATTCAGGTGTGCATGCCGTTGGTTATACGTATCCCACGTGTATGGAAGATTAAGATTTGAATCTAGTATAAATGCATAATTGTAAGTCTCAACATCCATGTAAATTAGATTGTTGAAAGTATCAACTCTACTGTTAAACATTATATTTGTATTGTCCATAAATTTAAAAGTTGGCAGACATATTATGAAGTTAGTATGATTAAGTGGTAATAATTTATCTATAATATAAGTAACAAACTCAATATAATTATGCGTTTTTGTAAAGTCGTCTTCACCAATAAATATAATACAATAATCTAATCGAGAGAAGTTACGTACTTTTTGATCAATGTCCTTTAACAAATAATTTAAATTGATATTAATATTTTAACGCCAAACGGCAAAACATAGAGCACATATTAAAATGTAACATCTCGCATACTCTGTAACTACCTATGTTAACAAATAAACATTCTGATTTTGATTTTTCGGATTCATGTGCGTATTATATAATTATCATTTGCTTCGATGAAGGAAAACATCGTGAGAAAACCAAACCAGCATGACTGAGAGATATTTCTCGACGGCATGTAAAACCAAGTCAGAGGCCCATGGGCGGCATAAAAACTCTGACACCAGGTTAGGCACTAACCATACGATAAAGAAGGAATATAAAAAAGTTTAGATTTCAGTCTATGTAGCGGTTACACAGAACAGTTAATATCAACCTGGAAGATGTCCCAGCTGGCTGCTGGTTACGGCCAATTACGAAATATTTTTAGCTTTAAAATCTAAGAGAAACAAGTAAGAAACATGACATTTTTCTTGTTGCTGTAATAATGAGGTATGTAGTTAAGTCTTGAAAATCCACTTTAACGAAAGAACATCACAATGGTACACCTAATTGGGTTCTAATTGGTGCAGCAGTTCATCTATAATACGCATTAAAATCACTTTAGTCTCAAGGTTTGACGTAAAGATTCTTCAACAGAACCTTAACACAACATAACGCCTATTAGCCTTTTTTTTTTTCCGGATGGGAAATCATCAAATGACCCCCCCCACTCTGGGCGGAGCGGAGGGGAGTGTCAGACTTGTACTGACTAAAACCCATCTATGTTCCTTCTTTGCCCTTTATGTTCCAGGGCCACGGTATCTCTTTCGAACAGTCCCGCAGCCCTGGCAGGCATCGGCCCATGCGGACCCCTACTTGATTGCTGACATCTCTTTGAGGCGCGCGTGGAACACGAACGCGCCGTCGACACGGCCCGTCGTCATAAGACGGCCGGACGGCGAGCTAGCCCATAACTCGCCGTCCACAGGCCAGCGCCTACGGTGGTCGGAAGCCACCACGTGACCCCCGACGCCCAGGGCGTCTCCCGCGGCGGCTGGGACGTGAGGTTTTTTCCCTCTCACGTCCTGCCACCTCCTTCACTAGCATGACTGCTACGCAGAAGGAGGTGACGGCTTCCCATTCCCTCTCGCTCCGGACCATGGCTTGAACCAAACGCCTACTAGCCTTCGGGTTAGGCAGAGGTGTATCATAGAATACCCACATATCGTCAGTCATATATTACCTCCTGTAATAAGAGGCAAGCTTATTGTCATCAACCGACTTTGTGCTTTTGACGTGATTACAATTTGGATAGAATTGAGTTCATCGATTTATGTAATTCGTCATATCATCCTTCACACACTCCATCCATCGTTAGTATGGTTTTCCTCTACTCATAAAGCCATCCTCATTCATACTCAAAACTTTCCTCACGACATCTTTACTGGTCAGAGTGCTTCTTAGTACAATTTTCCCTAACCCATTTTGCATTGATTATCTACAATCGCATAATTCTAAATACACAAAAGGAAATGACGTCAGAAAGACGAAACTTTACCGCAGAAATATCAGAATATAATCCATTTCTTAATAATTTTCCAAAACATCAACAACACAAATGTATTAGTAACGAGATTCTCGGTAAATCTGCAATCCAATTTGAAATCGTAAAGCTGATTTGATATTGATTTACATTGGTGAATGGGTCTGATTTACATTAAGATATTCTTATCAAGTTGAATTTGTTTGTACATTTTGGTATTATTATGATAAGTTATGGAAAGCTGATTTATCTAACCAGAGCTGCCTGTCTCGTTGATACTGCCATAGTAGTCAAAAGGGGAATTGCTGAGCGAAAGGTTCCTAAGTTCGATCTCCAAGTCAGGTAAAATAGAACTGGGTTTATCTAGAATTAACATAATTACTTACAAACTATGTACGAACTTAAAATAGAAATATGTACATATAGAAAAGGAGTAGAGCATTCAAGGGCATCACAAAATTCGTCCACATAGTTGTCAAATGGAACAGTGCCGCTAATACATATTTTTTATTGTTATTTTACTCATAAAAACAAAAACATTTTGTGCCTATTTACGGCAAAAGTGCAAATATTATCACTGTCACTGACTGTAATGAAACAATACCTAGCTACTCGTATATAGAAAATAAAACTAAAATTTAAGTTTTATTTAATTTTAGTTTCCTACCCGCTTACGTAAGGAAATGTATCATAAAAATCACAAAGTTATAAGCTTATTCTGTTACCTAGTTGTCCGCACAAAAACGTGGTCACCACGCAGCGAGCGCCTCCAGCGTCGTCTTGAGCTCATAGATAACAAACACAACACATTGCTGGTCTAGTGGTTGAAGCGGAACTTTAGTTCGCTACCAAGTTGAGCAAAGAGTTAATGAATTTTCCTAATGGGAAATATTTAACCGCAGTTTCTGCATTGCGTCCGTTTTATGGCACACGACTCGCTTCTTATTCCCTACACTGGACTTAAAACACGAGGTTTGGTTCTTATATTATTCATCTAATATGTACGTAATATCCTACCTACTTACAGTAAGATAACACGTAACCTGCTTGCCACATGACAACCGTGGTTTTATCTCTTTCCAGCAAGAATGAGCCACATATCCTTATCTCACTTTACTCACGCTGCTTTGAGATAAGTGCTGTTACAAAATGTTAAGCAAAAATATTCAAGCAAAAACATTTTCGGTCCTCCTTGAGATACATTTTATCTTTCAACTCAAAGCGGTTAAAATCTAATACAAAATTAACGAAACCCGCATTAAGGATAAAAGTGAATAATTAATCAGTTCGAATCAATGCGTACCCTCATCAAAATTATATCGGTGCGTCACAGGCAGCTCTCGTCAATCGATTAAGTGGCAAGAGTTAGTTACATGATACCAAAGTACTCACCAGGTAACTCCAAAAAGTTTGACGTCCTACGCTGTCGGCCCCTCATAGTGTTCTGAAAGTTCAGCGGCCCAATGTCTTCCACAGAGTCACAGTTTGACATGGTAGATTCTCTCGAACCTCGTCTACTCGCCAAGTACGCCAAACCGCCTTTCATGGACCCTCTACGCATTGGAGAACATGGTCTGCTGATGCTGGTAGATCGCGTGTGAGGAGTATCATCCGTCATGTCTGTCAAATCTGATGTCGATTTTCGACATATTTTCGAGGAAATCGTAGTACACTCATCGTCAACGTCATGAAGGATCGCAGAAGGTGTTCCAGGCATCGCGTCTGTTGAGTCATCAGTGTGACTGGACACTATACTCGGTGACGTCACCATCCTCGGTGAGCTGACTGTGGAAGTAGAACTGTACAGTTTCCTCGTATGCTTAGGGGAGACATAACCAGGGTTCGTGTGTATGTGCACAGGAGGCGGTTTTGGCGACCTGGACTTCTCCCGACGACTGTGCTTAAGGGACGCGGTATACTGCAGGCTGGTTCTGTCCACGCAAGGACTGGACCGTCCTGATGGGGACTTTTGGGGAAAGTTGAAGTGCCTTGGGGACATTGGAGATCTGTGCCCATGGGCTATTGGGGACTTGGGAGGCTGGTTGTGCTTGTCATAACTGCAGCCAGATTGAGGGGTATAGTAGCCTGATGAAGAAGTGCTGGATGCAATGGAAGGACTTTTCTGGGGGAATATGAAGTGGCGAGGGCTTTTTGGAGTGTGTGGTTTTGGGGAAAGAGGCGGGTAACCTCCGGGGCTGTTGACAGCCATCTTGATCACTTGACTTTCACTTGGACACCATTACACTGTTCATCTGCAAAGAAATAAAAAGAAGATGTTATTATTAAGCTTTGGTGGGTAGAAACGTATTTCTATCGACTATAATATTTTTATACCATTATTTAATTTTCATTCTTTTTATACCATTTCAAATATTTATTAAGAGAAAAAATATTGTTTTATCGTATATCGAATAAAATAATACAGATATGAAATACGTAACATAGACTATGTGTTCAGCCACGTGAATCAACCTTTTACTTATTTTCGATGATATTCGAAAAGCTGCGAAAAGGTGGAATGTACGAGTACATTTAAAATACATTATATAAGATGCGGTTTATAAATCCTTCTGTCACGTTAATGGACCATTTTTTTAAGTTTATGAGAACATGAAATCTGATTAAAATAATTGCTCTTTGCCTATTTTCGCTAAAGTAAAATCAGTAGTGTTGGGGCAAAAGCTACCGCTCTGAGAGAGTAAGTAAGTAAGTAAGTAAGTAAGTAAATCATTTATTTGCGTAAAACATGGTATACATTGATGTTAATATTATTACAGCAGCTCAACATGTTTCGCTAAGATATAACATAGCATGCAAAAATTTATATTTTGACAAAAGGAATCAACATCTCACATCCATAAAATCTTTTAAACTGTAAAAATTACATTCAATAAGCCACTTGTGTACGAGTTCAATATTTTAAAGCGACTTGGTATTTTGTTATAAATACGTACGCACATTGCAAGGCAGTTGCCGGTTCACTAAAGCTCCTATTGATATATAAGGTGAAAACTTTCAGATGGGTAGTAAGGAAAACTACCTTAACCGTTGCAGCTCCATCATTTTTCGTGAAATTTTGATCCTCCACTTTTTTGCAATTCTTGATTTTTTAGTACTCCGACCTGGGTTGGTCCCATTAAAGTTTTTGAGGAGTATTAGAAACAGGATCGATTGGCATTAA
The DNA here is from genome assembly GCA_963576755.1 of Noctua janthina. Taxonomy (NCBI): domain Eukaryota; kingdom Metazoa; phylum Arthropoda; class Insecta; order Lepidoptera; family Noctuidae; genus Noctua; species Noctua janthina. Next base: position 7,790,225 of record OY755068.1, on the reverse strand, counting down.
TAAAAAAAAATAGGTGAAATGAATTTTCTTGCTCACTGTATTTTTTTTTTGGAAATCTATAAATGAGGATCAAAATTTCACGAAAAATTATAGATAGTGTTACAATCATTTTCGTGTAGCTACAACGGTTAAGACAGTTCCCTTTATTACCCCTCTGAAAGTTTCTACCCTGTATATTTAAGTCCCAGACACTTTCCCTAAATAAACCAAAATAGGGAACCCAAACTTAAAACATCGTACGATACGGGGATGTCCCCGTGAGTGAAATGGAACTTAAACCTTAAACACACACACATAGGCACACCGTCCCCGTGTATCCGTCAATATAAACAGAACTTGTCTGTCAAACCGGACCGAACCGTATTCTAACTTGTCCAGCCCGTCTCCGGGAATTACGCCGAAACTTCCGAAGGGACTCGACGGATGAAATAAAACTTATTTCAAAGACAAGGTTTGTAAGATCATTGTTTTTTGTTTTGTATCTTGTTTCTGTTTTAAGCTGAGTTATTTGTTTACATTTGTTTTGTGAAAAATTGTACGGAGATTTTTTTCTTGACTTTTTTTATACTTAACAGTTTTTTTTTTATGCGAATAGTTAAGAGTAAAGGAAATAAAAACCGGCCAAGTGCGAGTCGGACTCGTGCATGAAAGGCTCCACACCATCGTTGTAGGGGAGCCCCCTTTATTTTTTAATTTATTTTCAATTTTATTATTTGTTGTTATACCAGCAACAGAAATGCACTTTCTGTAAAAAAAAAAACTGTCTACGTATTACGGATCATGAGATACACAGCCCTCTGACAGAGAGACGGACGGACGGATGGATAGCGGAGGCTTAGTGATAGGGTCACGTTGGTTACTCTTGGGTACGGAACCCTAAAAAAAATGGCAGGAGTGATTACTGAGACGACGTCTACGAAAATTATAGAAGAAGCCAACCAAAAATGATTAGCATAATTGCATGAGAATGATGACTTATCATCATTTCAGCAAAAAGACGTCTACTGCTGGAAATACACCCCCCCAAATGTCGCCACATTGACAGGCCTGTGCGTCTCGCATCCAGTGGATCCCCAAAACCTTCACCAGGTCATCGGTCCACCTAGTGGGAGGCCTTCCAACGCAACGTCTTCCGGTTTGCGGTCGCCACTCCAGAACTTTTCAGCCCCATCGGCAATCCGTTCTGCGAGCAATGTGCCCTGCCCACTAAAGTTTGATAATTCTTCGAGCTACCTCTGGTAACCTTGGTTCTAGATGACTTATGTTAATGTAACAAGTTAAAGTATTTCAAGAGTTGGTTTACCGTCTTATGTAATAAATAATAACGTTTATTCTCTATTGTAGCAAGACTGAAAGCCAATCTGATATTTAGACACGCATGATTGATAAACCGATTTGATGGATTAGGGTAATAAACTTAATCCGACATTTTATTAAAGTAGAAAGCGTATTATTCTTTTTTGAAATCTTTATCTTAAGATGGATTACGACTTAATAAATAAAAGCATTAAAATACTAAAAAAATATTGTTAAGAATTAACGACTGATAGTCAAGCAATGTTGGTAGCTACAAGCAATTCTGGCTGTGTCAGAGCTCCAAGTGTTTATTTTGGCCCACAACTTAGGGCATGCAAAAAACCTCGTAGAAGATGGCAGGACGATCTTGACAAGACCAGCGACCAGTGGTCTATTGACATTGGCCTTGGATCGAAGCAACTGGAAGTCATGGAGAGAGGCCTTTGCCCAGCAGTGGGATGATGTAGGTCTATTTGTCAGTCTGTCTCTCTACAACCCTTCATGCTACACGGTCTACCCGCGTTATGACCTGGGTTAACAGAACCTTCACATAGCCGTCAACCAAGCATCCTGTACATCAAACTAAATAACTTTACGCAAAAATTATTGCTGGGAATCGACTTTTTTTTGGGGTTAAAAATCACGTTTTACGGTAGGACTCGATGGAAATCACTCAAAGCATTATGCTGATGGATGGATTGAATAGTACGGGGGTCGTGGAGGTGTGAAAAGAAAAATTTTGCATTAAAAACATGTATTTAAAAAAAAAAATTGTGAATAAGTTGAAACTTTGAACCCCAATATCTCCGGAACTAGAAGGTTCCCAGGTATGATCTACAACAAAAAAATTATCGTAAAGATGGTGAGAACAAGCGCCTTTCGGCTTCGTTAAGGGTCTATTTACACCCTTTATAATACAACAAAGGCGTAATGTTTCCCAGAAGTACGTTCCGATAGTATGAACTGCTGCGTTGGTCTAGCGGTCACAAGCGCAACTGCTGAGCATGGGCCCTGGGTAAGATTTTTTGCCCAACCCGGTAGGGCTAAAAGTGATATTGGGTTTTTCAAATTAGAAATTTATCAGTAGTAGCCCGGAGTTTAAAAGATGGCGGTATGGTAGCCCCATGCCTCGGTGCGCACGTTAAACCGTTGGTCCTGCGTTTGATCTCTCTCCGGTCGTGTCGGACTGCCGTCCCATCGGATTGTGAGAGTGAGGAAACAGAGAGTGAACCTGTGCCTGCGCACACATTTGTGCACTGCCCAGGCCGATGGCTAATCTCAGCTAAGACCAAAAACGGTCAAGAGGGAACCAAGCAGTATATACATCAAGTAACTCTACGCAAAAATTATTGCTGGGAAAGGACTTTTTTCTTTGGGGAGAAAAATCACGTTTTACAGTACTCGAGGTAACATACTCAAAAAATTGAGCTGATGGATGCATTGAATAGTACAAGGTTCGTGGAGGTATTTAAAGTAAAGTTATAATATTAAAAACTGGTATTTAAATAAAAAGTTGTAAAAAAGTTGAAACTTTGACCTCCAATATCTCCGTAACCAGAAAGTTCTCAGGTATAGTCTAGAACAAAAAAATATCGCAATGATGGGGAGAACAAGTGCTTTTCAGCTTTGTTAATGGTGTATTTATACCCTTTATAATTCTTAAAATCAACTTGGATAAAACAACAGGTAAAATCTAGTAGGAAATAACTATAGTTGTACTCCGTATAATGATTACTAAGAAAACCCAACCTTACTTAATTCTATTATCCGTACATTCCAGCAACAGTAAACCCACAGTAGTTTCTAGTTTTCCTCATCGTAATTAAATAAACGTCAGTGGTCGAGTGTTGCAGCTAATCTACGTGATAATTGCCGCACATGCGACGCGACCGTCCGCTCGCACGTCCCGGTCGTTAATGGCATTAATACGGTCACTACACCCCCCACCACCGGCCACTACGAGACATTTATCGTAAATACCCACATAAACGTTTGTTGTATTCGAGTGTATGATGTTTTTTTTCATCAACTTCCTGTCCTTGTCCCACGTTAGTTAGGGTCGGCGCGACACGTTTTTTTTTTCAATTCTACCCTGTCAACCGTCACGCAATCATTTACGTTATTCTTTCATATTCCTATTCCTGACACAATCTATCCATCGTTTCTTTGGTCTTCCTCTCCCTCTCCATCCATTTATATTCCAACATTTATATTTATCACTCTTTTAGTCACATGCAATTCGTCTCACATCACCATGTCTATACCAAGACAGTCGATTCCTTTTTAACTTTTCTGTAACTGACGCAACTTTCAAACTTGCTTACTATGTTTAGTTGTCTAAGCACACTTTTTTGCTTACTAAGAATAGAATCATGATATGTGTAGTTTATTATGTTATTTACTAGGTACTTGTTTAAAGAATCTTAGAAAATATTTATGTAAGCACTTGAGTGAGTTACCCGAGATATAGGTAGCTACTTACCTACCTACCCCATAGGGAATCTAATTATTATTGTCCTCTAGTTTTTTTTTGGCCTCTGGTTTTTAGGCCTCTTTTTTTTTGCATTGTTGCGTTTGTTGTTTTTTTATATAAAAATGAGAGCACCGGTGGCCCAATAGTGGCCGCCTCGACTTACGAACAGTAAGTCGTGGGTTCGAACCCAGCCAGGTGCATTACTTTGTGTAATTTATTTCATCACCACTGCTCTCAAAACGGTGAAGGAAAACATCGTGAGGAAACCGGCACGTCCTAGAACCAAAATGTCGAAGACATGTGACATCTACCAACCAGCACTGGGCCCGCGTGGTGGATTATAGCCCATTCCCTCTCATTGAAAGAGGCCTGTGTCCAAGCAGTGGGAACATTATAGCCTGATTATGCTATGCTATGCTATATCAAATATTCAAACAGACTATATTGAGTGTCTTATTAAAATAATAAATCTTATTCTGTTTTGCACAGAGAAACTACATAGAATTATTGCAAAATTACAGCTTATTTACAAAAGCTAGCTCAACCTGAAATTGGTTTATTTTATAAATGTTGCGCTAAAAAGGGAAAGGTTCGAAATACACTTTCTTAGAAGTAGATATTAATAAAGTAACTGGCAAATTGAATGAAATGAAATCTTGAACTTTTATGTGCAAATATTAAGAATTAGTGCTATTTTAGGACTACAAAACATAACGAAATCAATTATTTGATTTTAATGTAGGTATATTTTGATATCGGTGTTAAGGTTCCGTACCCGAAGGGTAACCAACGGGACCCTATTACTAAGCCTCCGATGTCCGTCCGTCTGTTTGTCGACTGTATCTCATGATCCGTAATAGGTGGACAGTTGAAATTTTCACAGAATGTGTATTTTTATTGCCGCTATAACAACAAATTATTTAAAAATAATAATTAAAGCTCCCCTACTAAAATGGTGCAAAACCCTTCATGCGCAACTCAAAATAAAGCAACCACGTGAACGATCATCTTTGTTTTTGAGACATTTGGAGCCCCAATTTAGCAGTGAACCAGCTAAGAAGTATTTCCTTTTCAACAACTTTTATTGTGACAAGGTACACGCCCTAGTTGACCATTGACCAGTATCTGGGATCTTGACATCCGTTTATGTTTACGAGGGTGACGACTGTCATTACTTCACGCTAGATTAAACTTGGAATTTATGACGTCTAGTGTCCAACTGTAGTCTCAGTGTTGGCGAAAGTTGGCTCGGAATTCGGCTTTGGAAAAAATGGCCGAAACTGAATAGGTATTGTGTATTGATGTGTGACGTTTTTGTATGTGTACAACACCTATTCAGTTTCGGCCATTTTTGAACTTAAAGTGATGTCTCTGTTGGCAACACAACATTTAGTTAATGATTAATTAAATATGTCAGTTATTTCACTAATGTCAAATGTCACTGTGCCAAGGAAAACATTAAAACGAAGCACGCGTTTTTTAATTCAATCTGCATTTTTTTTTATTTTAAATAATAGTTTTACCTATTCGAATTACCTAACAGTCTATTATTTCAAATTGATTAATAAAATTTACGTAAGTAAACTTATGCAAAATCTACAAACTCATCAATTATTTCTACAGATAAACCTACCGTGAGCCAATTCTCGTGCAAACTATATAAACTTAGTTATTTGAACAAATTCAATACCAAATATTTGCAGAATCCTTTGCAAATAGCAAAACCCTTCATAATATTATTACGTACATTTAGCACGAAAACATACACGAAGTTTTGGTTTCGGCCGCAACTAAAATGTTGGGATCGGCTGGTTTCGGCCTTCGGCGTTCAGCAAAATATTGACCTTAAGGCCAGCACTAGGAATATTTGCACCCGCACTAAACTAGCGATTTTCATTTCACGCTTCGTCCATAATATTGGGAAAACGTTATTTTCTAGTTTTCGCACCAGAAATAACCTTTTACGGTTAGTGTGAGGTATTTGTTGATTTTTTGATTGCTAAAACGGTTACCACGTATTCAGTACATCAAACAAAAAAAAATTTGGCCATAGATTTTTTGTTTTTGTTTTATGGATCGTATATACCTATTTTCATATGCATTCAGTCTTCTTCTTCTTCTTTACGTGTCGATGAACTCAAATTGTGTTAGACCAGTATGTGGACAGCTCTTACATTTGCTTCAATTTTGACAGCACGGTATGCGCAATGTCTGAGCGATTGACTGCTGCGCTTCCTGTCGCGGGTTCGATTCCCGCACGGAACAAATATTTGTATGGCCTACAGGTAGTTGTTCCGGGTCTGGCTGTTTGTGTATGTGAATTCAAATGTTTGCAAACGCAGCCACGATACAGGAGAAATTACAAGGGTGGGACAAGGTTTAAAAAAAAAATTAAAAGATCCTGGCAGGTGCAAGTGGTTGTGCAGGACAAGAGATGGAGCATATCCTGCAGAGGGACTCCACACTGGCAATCTGTTTGGGATGAATCGAGGATACCCCATTTGACCAGATTATGTCTGCAGCGGCCAACAAGAGGAAGATATGTATTCAGTAAAAAGCTGTTATTTTGAAATTACAAACAGACACTTTTTTTATAGTTTTTTTTTTTTTTTCGTTTGAGATATCGTCTAATGATCCACTCTGGGCGGAGCGGAAGGGAGTGTCAGATTTGTACTGACTAAAACCCATCCATGTTCCTTCTTTGCCCTTTGTGTTCCAGGCCCACGGTATCTCTTTCGAACTGTCCCGCAGACAAACATACACTTCAATTTTATTTATTTGTAAAGAAGATATACAAGCCACGCGACACCCAAAAAACACAACACAATGCAATACAGCAGCATTATTCACAAACGCTTCGATTCCATTTCGATTCGGAAGGAAAGTCGTATGTCTACCTCGCTCGCTTTCGTAACGCCAAAAAAAGATAAACATACGACTTTTCGAATCGAAGTTATGCAGATTTCGTCGATACTCGTTACACTTTTTTTTTTCGGATGGGAAATCATCAAATGACCCTCCCCCACTCTAGGCGGAGCGGAAGGGAGTGTCAGACTTGTACTGACTAAAACCCTTCCATGTTCCTTCTTTGCCCTTTGTGTTCCAGGGCCACAGTATCTCTTTCGAACAGTCCCGCAGCCCTGATACTCGTTACACTGGCGACGCAAAAAACGACATGAGAAACCAAAAATGAACTGGCCGAAGCGCTGTTAGAATCCTCTCATCGGATTTGTACGGCTGTAGAGTTTTCAGCTTTGCTTTCATAAAAAACCGGCCAAGTGCGAGTCGGACTTGTATCTATGTTAGTATGGTGTGCAAACGAATGGATCCGTACCTCTGTGCAATATTTAACACTAAAATTGGCGAAAAATACGCTTCTTTTTAGAGGATTCTTTAATTTTTATTGACTTCTTTCGCAAAATTGACCAAGTTTCATACAAACTTTCTACTCTCATTTTAACTCCTTAGGGGATGAATTTTGAAAAATCCCCCTTCTTAGTGCACACTTACGTCATTTAAGGAACGGCAGTGCAAAATGTCATGCTTCTAGACCCAGCGGTTTCAGCTGTGCGTTGATGATCGATCAACGCACAGCTGAAACCGCGAAATCAGTCTGTGAATCAGACAGCCAGTCAGTGAATCAGACAGCCAGTCAGTGAATCAGACAGCCAGTCAGTGAATCAGACAGCCAGTCAGTGAATCAGACAGCCAGTCAGTGAATCAGACAACCAGTCAGTGAATCAGACAGCCAGTCAGTTTCTTACTTTATATAATATAGATTAGTGTTGCTGTATTGGCCATAGTTATCATATTATCATCAACATCACCTGCCCTTGTCCCATATTACTTGCGGTCGGCGCCACTCGTTTTTATCTTACACTCTCTCCTGTCGACCGTCACGCAATCATTACACCTTTTTCTTATATCATTCCTCACATAATCCATCACATGTAGCAGCCATAGTAATACACATAATATGAAAACTTCAAGTGTTTGTGTTTGATAGTCGTTACGGGTAGTCAGTGGCCCCAAAAGTCTGACAACCAGTCTCACCAAGGGGTATCGTGTCACCCAGTACAAACTGGGTTGTGGAGGTCAAATAGGCAGTCGCTTCATGTAAAATACTGGTATTCAGCTGCATCTGGTTTTAATAGAAGCCGACCCCAACACAGCTGGTAAAAGGCTAGGCAGATGATGATGATGAAGAAAAGTTCAAGTGTCTACCTTCTAAGGTTCTAAAGTTACAGCCCTGAGACAGACAGACAGCGGAGCCTTAATAATAGGATCCCGTTGGCCCCCTTTGGCAACGGGACCCTAAAATCTCTCCAGTATAGTTGGTTTAGATGCAAATGCAATAGGACAGCCATAAGCCGTGTCGATCCGATGCTTTTATGTGAGTAGTGCGTATGGCTAGCTGTGTAAATGTCAATTTTCCATCTCGGCGATTTTTTATTTTCTGCAGTCTGGTTTCGCATAAGGATAGGTAGAATATGGGCTTTATGGTGTATAAAATTGGATGCGTCATATAATACTAGATCGTGTAGTAAAAGAGAATTAGGTGTCCTACTGTTTTCTTATTGTGGCTTAAAGGAAAGTAATATTAATTAAGAATTATGATGTGATAATTTTCTATGACTGCCTCGTTGGCCTAGTGGTTGCAAGCGCAACTGCTGAGCATGAGGTCCTGGGTTCGATTCCCGAGTCGAGCATAGCGTTATTGAGTTTTTCCATGAAGAATTTCTCAGTAGACAGCCAGGAAGACTGGATTTTTGCCCGGTTGACGTTAAGGCGAAACGTGATATTATGTTACGTAATTTTCTATTTCAAGTTTATTCAATATTTACACTGCCGCTTAAAAATGTTTAGGTATTGGGTCACTCGATGTCAACGTTTACAATTTATGAAAATCAGAACCGTGATTAGGTACCTAAACACAATAGAGGAGGACTACAAATTAGGAGTGGATGAGACAAATGCTATAGTATAGTATATAGTATAGTATAACGGGCTGGTGTCCGCAACTCCACGTCAAAGCGCGTATTTTGCGTGCGGAAAAAGAGAGACTAATGCTATCAATGATAATGTCACAGAACATACGCCTGAATTACAATATCATTTATATCGTTACTAGGTTACACTTTGATCACGAAAACTGACAATATTAACTGGAGTCATGATTGAGCCAGTTGACTAGGAGGAGCTCGTGGCTAAATAATAACAGTCGCTCGGATCGATCTTTAGGTTAAGCCGTGCTTGCCTAGGTTGGTCTGTGGATGGGTGACCACCCATTACATACCGAGTTTCCTCCGTGCCTCGGAAAGCACGTTAAGCCGTTGGTCCCGGGTGTCATTTGTAGATCTTTGACAGTCGTTAGGTAGTCAGTGGCCCAAGAAGTCTGACAACCAGTCTTGCCAAGGGGTATCGTATTACCCAGGACTAACTGGGTTGTGGAGGTCAGATAGGCAGTCGCTCCATGTAAAATACTGATATTCAGCTGCATCCGGTTAGACTGGAAGCCGACCCCAACATAGTTGGGAAAAGGCTAGGCAGATGATGATGACTGAGCCAGTTGACTTATTAGTGCGTACATAACGTGTGGTAATACACAACACATAATCATGTATTTAGGTTTAATATGTTTTCATTAAGATGTTAAGTAAGGAAGGGATTTGGATAATTAGGTAATTAAAAAGGATCCTTTTGAGGCCATCATTAGGTTTAGAAGTAATCTTTGGACTGAAGAGAAAGTTAGTTTGCTATAATTTGGTTCATCTCAGTGAGTGCCAGGTTACCTCAGGCATTAGCTTCATGGAATATCTGTCAAAGCGTATCGTATTATTCGTATTTGTGTAACAACTTTTAATATAACCTTCTTTTAATTATGTATCTTATGGAGACTGTACACTCTCGACCGAGAGCTCTCTTTATGTCTCTTCAGAGACATCTCGCAAAGAACCGACACGGACGGAGAGTAGACGAGAGATACAGAGGCTAGATGAGCGGTACTGTGTACACTCTTGCACTCACCCTGACTCGGGAGTGTTTCGACGAGAGTGTACAGCCACCCAGCCAGCCTGGAGCTAGTTTTAAGCGGAATTAAAACTAAGATAACTTAACATCACACCTGTAATCCCCAAAGGGTTAGGCAGAGGTGTACCTAACAAGTACACCCACATTTAGCCAGTTATGTTTAACTCCCATGTAATAGAGGGCGAGCCTATTGCCATCAACCGGGCACAAATCCAACCTCCATGACAGCTACTGAGAAATTGTTGATGGAAAAACCCAATGACACTTTGCCCGACACGGGAATCGAACCCAGAACCTCATGCACAGCAGTTGCGCCTGCAACCGAGGCAGTAAAACTAAATATGGCAATATGCAGTTTAGCATATCTAACATATTATACAGTCTGAAAAATGTGGGTCGAAGAAAACCCTTACGGGGTCAAAAAAACTAGCCATTTCTGGATAAATCCAGACTGATGGTAACCCAAGGCACAGCTAACGTTTCTCATTTGCACGATAAGTCTAAACTAAACGATAGAAACTAAAGTTGCTACTATCGATTCTTCGAACAAGAACAAGAAATTGATATCGTTCCAAAGGCTTATATTTCAGTTTTCATAATGATGACTCAACTACAAAGAACCTCTGAAGCCTGTTTACACGGAGACGGTTTATAGCCCGGTTTGTGTTGAAAATGTGCTTGCCAGACAAATAAAAGTATAATACAAGGTGTTAACGGCCCTTCACAAAGCTGTCAACCAAACATTATGTATAACAAACTAAACTCTACGCAAAAAATTATTGCTGGAAAACAATTTTTTTTCGAGGTGAAAAATCACGTATGACACGTTACAGTAGGACTTAATAAAACGCACTCAAAACATTGTACTGATGTATGCTTTAAATCGTACGGAGGTTGTGGATGCATTTAGTTGTAAGTTAAATAAATAAATAATAAATAAATAAATAAATAAAGTAAATGTAATAACATTAAAACTTGCACTTAAAAAAACTTTACATTTAAGCTGCGCTTATCTGCTATATATGTATATAGGGCATCAGGTCTGGTCATAATTTTTCTCTCATAAGCCATAAAGACTTAACTAAAAAAAAGAAAATCTTGTTATTTTTTAGATCTGACAGGATCTCGCATCAGATGTTTCAACCAAAATAATTGAATTCTTATTGGATTATTTTAAAAAACCAGCAAGAAAGTTAATGCACATTTCATTTTGTAATGAAAAAGAGAGACAAATTTTCATATAGGCAGTCTCTGTTCTCTCAAAAACTTAATATTTTTAATTCCCGCTTTTTGGCTTACGGGGGCACCACTGGCAACAAGAGGATGTGGGTGTTAATTTCACCCACGTCTTTGAAAGGTTGGACACACTCGCCTACGCTTAAATATTATTGAAGCTTAGAGTTGAAATCTAAAGATAACACATTTATTTATTTTTGGCTATGATTTTTTTATGTACTCTATTTAGGTTGTAATCATGATAATAAATATGTTGAAAATTGAATTACGAGTTTGCGCAGTTATGCAAAAATATTAGCATTGAAAATGATAAACAAATTTAATTTTTAGTTTAAATTGAAAAAATTTTGGTTGACCGATTTTTTTGTCAGCCAGGGGTAGTTAGATATTTCTAAAAAATCCTGACATTTGCAAGAAGAAAATACTATATTATTATCTTTATTTATGCTGAAAAGTTCGAAAAAATTACAAAACCAGACAAAGTGCAGACAGTGAGAGCTCGAAAAATCGCACATTTCTGATCAAATCTGGACTATATGTTATGACCCTACGTATACCGAGGCATTTTCAAATTCACCGGCGAAATTTTACAGATGGGCCTCTTAGAAAGCACACATTACTTTGAGAGTATCTACAAACCTGTAAATATCTAAGCTGTGGTTATATAACACAAAGTACATGTACCTATGGCTTATATAACACATTTAGCGGCCATAAACGTCAGTCAGAGATTATAACAGTCCCCGAGCGACCATTAGTAACTCCAAATGCCAAAATGGAGGATTATAAAATGTAGTAACATAGATTGAACGCAGATTTTGTTTGCGTGCTACACAGGGTGTAAACAGACCCTTCACAAGCATTCTGTACATCAAACTAAGTAACTTTACGCAAAAATTGTTGCTGGGAAACTACTTTTCTTTTGGGGTGAAAAATCACGTTTAACGATAGGACTCGATGGAAACTTTCCATCGAGTCCTACCGTAAAACGTGATTTTTCAAGTGCTTGGAAAGCACTCAAAGCATTGTGCTGATTGATTGAATATTACGGGGGTCATGGATGTGTAAACTAAAAATCTTACATTAATAACATGTATTTAAAAAAAAAAAAAACCTGTGAAAAAGTTGGAACCCATAATATCTCCGTAACTAGAAGGTTCCAAGGTATGGTCTAGAACAAAAAAAATATCACAAAGACGGGGAGAACAAGTGCCTTTCGGCTATGTTAAGGGTCTATTTACACCCTTTATTTTCCAAACGTAGATAAAACGGGGGCACCCTTTTATCTACGTTAAGGACACACACTGACCTTCATTTAGTATTTTTTTTTTTAAATCTTATTGCGCTTTTGAAGGAAAAAGCTGTTTTTTTTTAAATACCGATGCAACGATGTTCTGGTTCAGAATGGTGAACTAAATGATAAATCTGTGATAATCTAAGTGATAATAGTTTGAGAGTCAATGTCCCTTCAACCCTGTAGTGTATAGAACAAGTCGTACGGGATTATCCACACAATCTTTCATTTCATATTTAACCTTTACAGGCGATGAATTTTCAAAAATGTTTCCGTGAAGGAACTTTTGTGAAAAATTTTAGTTTTCTAGACCCAGCGGGTCAGGCAGTGCACTGTTTGTTAACGAATGAATTATTTTGTTGTCAGAAAGCTAACAGTCTAATAAATAAGTAAGTTAATAATTTAATGACTGCATCCTTGGTCTAGTGGTCGCAAGCGCGACTGCTGAGCATGAGGTCCTGGGTTCGATTCTCAGGTCGAGCAAAGTATTATTAGGTTTTTCCATCAAGAATTCCTCAGTGCAGCTACGGAGTCTGAATTTGTGCCCAATTGATGGCAACAAGCTCACCTCCTATTACACGGGACTTAAACATAGCTGGTGAAATGGGGGTGTATTATTAGGTACATCTCTGCCTAACCCTTCGGGGATTACAGGCATGATGTTATGTTAATGATGCAAATGAGCGTTGACATTTGTCATATAAAAGCTTGAAATGAAGTTATGATACCTCCTACCTCTCTGCTCTCCTCCTGATACACAACAGTGTAACAGGTTATTTTGACACGAAACGACAAACCCTTAAAACGACATTGTCCTTTGAGAAGGTTTTACAACTCGAAAATAAAGGAAGCCACCCTCTTTACATCGTCAGACCATACAATACATTTATTACACAATTTTTATCACCGGTCTGTTTACGGCTGGGGCCTGAAATCACTTACATATAGTAAGAAGAAACAAAATGGTCACAATGGAAATAATACAAGAATGAATAGTCATGAAACTCCAAACGCAAGTCGGTGCCATCTTCAAACATACTATTATTATTATTATTTATTAGTTTAGTTAGTTTCACGATTGTCTGGCAGTTTGAGTACTATATGCGGCCTACCCAAATGTCCCTATTGTTCGTCGTGTCGTTGAGCTCCTTGGATTATGAGTCGAGCTACACGATCACTGACAAATGCTTGCACTGTCTGGACAGGTCCACTTAAATCTGTGTGGTTATTTCTTCAAAAGACCATCTCAGACATTAATCTACATGGTCCTCATATGACTTGAGCAATGTCTGGACTTTAAAAGAGACGGTGATCTCTGAGTTTGTTTCGGATGTTTCTTCTCAGAGTAGTCAGGTACGAAACACCGGCCCCATCTAGTTTTAAAACATAACATGTTGACATGTAAAAGAGTTTTGTAAACCAATTTACAGAAATATTTTGACGCTGTTGCAAACGCCATGATCGCGGGTTGACTGGAGAATGCGGGTGGATGGAAAATAAATTGTGAAGAGCAGACAAATCTATCTAACCTCTTTCTTTGTCTTTTGCTACGCGCACTACTAAAACTCGACACTAAGTCACGGCAAAACACACTCACAGTATCACCAGGTTTTGTGGTGTCCTTATTACGATGCCGGCTGCTACTTTTGAGCTTAAGTACTCAAAACTGGATTCCACGTACTTGACAATTAGAAACCATCTTCTCGATTGAAATTTTATGTCGGGAGCTCAAAATAATGAACAATCACGGAAGGTATCCCGTAAGTGACAGTATTAGTTTAGTTGTAAACCGTGAAAGCTTAAAACACTGTTTTAAAGTAGGTCAAGTTCATCGTTGTCAAAGTTTATAATTGACATTAAATTCATTTTTGTTTGTTTTTCCAATGAGACACGAAAAAAACACCATAGATACCTTCTCCAATTACTAGCCAACCTTCTAATATCCTATCTCATACTACGCCAAAGGACCAGTTTTGTCTGTCCATCGTAACCGAACCCGCTGAAGGCCAAAGGGTGTCTCGTAATTTGTCCTCCGAGTCGCGTCGTTACTTTTCAATGGAGTCACCCACATCAAAGTAATCGACGACTATTCAGCTGGCTTGACGTAAATATGTGTAAGTCAATATGGATTGATATCATTGAGAAAATTGAGGTTAAGTAACAGATGTGTGGGTTTCGTAGGATTTGATAAAAATATTGTTACTTTGTGTGAAATGGTTTGAAGGGGATAATCTTCAGATGAAATGGATCAGTGGTGGACACTGGTTAAAATTGGTGAGTAATAAAATAATCAGTCTAGATTTCACATGTCTTCAAAGTTTTGGTCCAAGAACATGTCGATGTCGGTTTAACCACGATGTTTTCTTTTGTTTTTTTTTTTTTTTTTTTTTTTTTTGTTGTGTTTTTTGTTTTAAGCCTTATTTATTAACAGAAGTTTTGGATTTGCTTCATATATGTTAGTTTATAAGGTATATATTTATGGGCCATTGTAGCTTAAAATAAATGATGTTGTTTACCGTTTTGAGAGCAGTTTATGTATGTAACATAAACTCACGCTTTTTTTCCATGAGAACAGGTAGAAATAACAAAACGCTGTCTGCTACAATTTATTCCTTTTGCTTCCACCACGTTTTGAGAGCAGTGGTGATGAAATAAATTACAAAAAGTAGAACCTGTCTATGTTCGAACATATGGCCCACAAATTTGACAGTAATAACCATGGCGATCACTCGCATTAATATCAACGACTACCGGCTAAAGGCTCCACATTGGTGATACAATATTGATGGTGGTGATGGTGACATAATTTGATGTATGAATAAACCAGCTGGCAGACGTTAGATGCGTCATCGAGGTGACGTGACTACTTATCTATACTTAATATTATAAAGCTGAAGAGTTTGTTTGTTTGATTGAACGCGCTAATCTCAGGAACTACTGGTTCGATTTGAACAATTATTTTAGGGTTGGATAGCCCATTTATCGAGGAAGGTTATAGGCTATATTTATATATAATTTCACGCGGACGAAGGTCGCGGGCAACAGCTAGTAACTTATATTTTATGCAAGAATTATCTGTAAGTAGTACGCAAAGCAATCGATCACGCAGACTATTCTGTACCTACGTGTATCACAAATTGTGAGCATAATGGAATGGCAAAATGCACTGACCATCGCGTTGCTTCACTGCGTATTACAGAATTATACTACAGTAGCTTATGCCCACGGCTTTGCCAGCGTTGAGGTCGGTAATTGTCCCAAGGGATCGTACTACACACATAGGATACTTTTTATCCCAGTAGAACGATACAGGTTATAAACTGTGTACCATCCAAATCCGGTTAGTAGTTTTTGCGTGAAAGAGTAAGAAACGGCCAGACATCCATACATTCTCACACACTTTCACATTTATAATATTAGTGGAATTACTACTATAGAGGAGCTCGTGGCTAAATAATAACAGACGCTCCGATGGATCTTTAGGTTAAGCCGTGCTTGCCTAGGTTGGTCTGTGGATATGTGACCACCCATTACATACCGAGATTCTTTCGTGCCTCGGAAAGCACGTTAAGCCGTTGGTCCCGGCTGTCATTTGTAGATCTTTGACAGTCGTTACAGGTAGTCAGTGGCTCAATAAGTCTGACAACCAGTCTTACCAAGGGGTATAGTTTTACCTAGTACTAACTGGGTTGTGGAGGTCAGATAGGCAGTCGCTCCATGTAAAATACGGGTTTTCAGCTGTATCCGGTTAGACTGGAAGCCGACCCTAACATAGTTGGGAAAAGGCTAGGCAAATGAAATGAATGATACTGACTACTATATTGACTGTTTTATACAGACTTATGCCCACTAGTATCACTAATCACTTAATGCAATTAAAACTATTATTAGCTTAAATATTTAAACATCGCCCGTATCTGTAAATTTCACGTAGCATAACATAGCATAATCAGCCTATTGATGTTCCCACTGCTGGGACGCAGGCCTCCTCTCTATAAGAGGGATTGGGCTATAATCCACCACGCGGGCCCAGTGCGGGTTGGTAGATGTCACATGTCTTCGATTTTTTGGTTCTAGGACATGCCGGTTTCCTCACGATGTTTTCCTTCACCGTTTTGAGAGCAGTGGTGATAACTTACACAAAGTAATGCGCCTGGCTGGGTTCGAACCTACGACTTACGGCTCGTAAGTCGGGGTCTACACCACTGGGCCACCGCTGCTCTCGAAAATACTAAAAAGTTATGCACCTCGTGATGCAAGCGAACGTTGCAATACCTAGAAAGTAGAGTACGAGATCTACTTTGTATTTCAAGGCCCGCTTTCACCACGAGGCCTTTTAAATAATCAAATTGCCATCAAAGAGTAAAGGATGATTTCCACCAAACGGCTCGCATCGCATCGGATCGGAAAGGATGTCGACGCCAGCGTCCGGCAGGATGTCGACGCATACCGTCACTTGCGAACATATCCGTTTCTGCGCTTAGTCAAATAGTTTCATTTCATCCGATCGTATATGACGACAGGCGAATGGTGCCCATCCTGTGTCGCAGCATACTTTCGGCTACGATCGCATGTCGCGGTAGACGCCCACGGATAAACGGTTGTGCGCGGCTTGGTAATATAAACTTTAAATACTGTGTAATTTTATCGTTTAAAGATTGTAAAATCTGTTTCGATCAGATGCGATGCGAGCCGTTTGGTGGAAATCATCCTTAAAAGGTAAAAACTGTGAATCCAGCTTCATTGTAAAATTGCTTCCATTAAATATTTCATATTTTAAATAATACCCTTCATACAATTTCCAATCTCTCTTTTGTATTTGTTTCCATCAGCAATATTCGAATGAATGCGAGTAATTACTATCTCTATTGGTGCATAAAAACGGTAAAATATTGAGTCTCTTTATTACACACAAAGCAATTCAGAAAATTTAACGAAATTAAAAAGTGTTACATAATACTGATATTCGATAGGAATATTCGCCGTAATAAATTCCACTTTGAAATGCTGTTCTACGTAATTTTAATGAACTTTCATAAAAATAAATAAATAAAATCTTTATTAACAGGTTTAAACATCAGATGAAGATGATGATGATGATGATTGTTCATTTGTTCATGTTGCTCATAAAATTAAACGTTGTTTCCGTATCCCAAAATTGCCATAAATCCTAGTAAATTAATACATAGTCAATCGAATAAAGGGTCTGATTTAGTTCAACGGTACCCCGCCGCGGCATTGTAGCACCATTTTAACGAGCAAATGTTAAAGTACCATCCATCTCTGCCAGGGCTGCGGGACTGTTCGAAAGAGATACCGTGGCCCTGGAACACAAAGGGCAAGGAAGGAACATGGATGGGTTTTAGTCAGTACAAGTCTGACACTCCCTTCCGCTCCGCCCAGAGTAGGTCATTTGATGACTAACCAACCGAAAAAAAAAAAAAAGTGCCAACCATTTATTTTTAAATACAATAGGTGTTATTTTTAAATGTTTGTTCGCTTTTATTTTTGGCGTTCGGGGTCTTTTAATTTTTGTTTTTATTTTTTTTTTTTAACTTCTTTTGTTCTAGTGTAAACAATGACACTAAGTGTGTTCACAAAAGTTTATATACCCTGTACCCTGACTGTTTATAACCCTGACTGCACGCCTACTTACATTCGATGTTCCCACATCTTCGAATAATTCCGCCTCCGTCCACAAGCAAAATAAATGAGGTTGCAAAATATTTTTTTATTTTTCTTCCTACCTGGTCTCCACTAAAGCGAAACCAATAACTAGATTAGTATCAGAAACTGCTGCACCAAAGGACCTTTGATCACAAATGAATGCAGGCAATATCGGGAGTCACGGGACTGTTCCGATAAACTACTTGTTGATAGCAAATGAATGATAGAATTGAATGTCGACGAGCTGCAATATCCAGCTGGATTAATGAAGGACATTGAATTGAAATGCGGATAAATTACTTTCAAAAACGTGCCCAGAAGACTAGCAGCATTGCCACGTTGAATTGCAATTCAACGAAAAAAAAATGCTAATTTTTGGCCAAAGAAAGAGCCAGCCCTCTGGTCACTCACACTTTCGGTTTGTTACCCTGATTCATGACCGAGCAATAATCATATTTCTACGAGGGTTGGAGGTCGAGATTTAAAACTTTACTAGCATTATAGCACAACTGATATAATAAGTGGAATAGAGCCTGGAACAGGTTTAAGCCAAACACGGGCTAAGTAAAGTCGGTAGCTCGGGTCTATTGTTAGTATTTCTTGCGCTTACAGCTCCAAAAACGGCTAGACTAATATGATTGGCTACAAGAAGGCTGCTTAATGTCATTTTCACACGTAGACAGACAGCGGGCTTTACTGTCCTTCTTTCGATATGTTTTCATGTTAAAAAAAAAAACGTTACCCCACACTAGGAATTTCTTCTGTGTTGTGGATTACAAACATTTAAATCCACATACACAAACAGCCAGACCCGAAACAACTACTTGTAGGCCATACAAATATTTGTTCCGTGCGGGAATCGAACCAGCGGAACGCAGCGCGGCATTAAATCATTCAACCACTGCGTCAACCGTGCCATCAAAAACTCAAAAACTTTTCATTCATACACGACAATATCTGATTGAGCCTGAACCAAAGGCTAATTTAATTAACACTAAAATTCAGCGATATTCCTCCGACAACCAAGCATCCTGTCCACCATGTGATACTTTCGTCCTTCAATATATAAATAGCTACACCGAACACCCCATCCATCCCTCGGGCGTCATATGGGAAGTGTGCTAAGGGATTACGTCAAGGGTAGGTTGGAAACATGTGTCCTTGAACTGGGAACTCGGAATGTAGGCGCAATTGCTTTAAATGAAAGTGAAGTTGGTTATAGGACGAGGCAATAGAAATAACCAGGAACCAGGGTTGGGCAGTATTTGAATTACTTGCAATTAAAATACGTAACAAATATTTGGTATTTGTAATATAATTACTTCTTAAAAATATTATTTGTAATTGGTATTTAAAATACCTGACGCTGAGGTATTTTCAAGCTTCAAAATACATTTGAACATAAATACATTTAGCGATCTTATAAATGGGTGCGTTCTGCAGAAAATAGCACTCGATAGCTTTCGTAAGCAAAATGGCGACTGCTAAATATGTCAACTTTTAAAGTTGGCAACACTGCACCTCTACCGTACGTCAATTGTCAATTGTCATTTTCCTTCTTATTACGTTTACTTTCACAAAACTTCTGTGTATTACCTTATTAGTAGGTACGAATAGGCGGCATAAAAACTCTGACATCAGGTTAGGCAGTAACCACACGATAAAGAAGAAGAAGAAAGATAGAAGTGCGAATGTCACGATGAATTATTCTATTCTATTTACGTAACCTAACACCTGACTGTATTTTGTAATCTGTATTTTATATTTTAAATAGAAATAGTTAAAATACTGTATTTTGTATTTTATATTTCAAATACACGACTTAAAAATATTTTGTATTTCGTATTTTAAATGCATGAGAGATAGTATTTTGTAATTTGTATTTTAATGAAAACAAAGCATGTATTTTGCCTAGCTCTGCCAGGAACAGCTTAGTTTTTGTCGCCATTAGGTAATGGGATATATTACCAACAACTTTTTTAATATACCAATGGCTTACTAGTAGGTTTGAAGTGCCATTCGTGACTACATGGACTGCCACCTCTATTTTTACTAAAAAATCTTCAGTTTATCGTTTTATCATCATTCTTCTGCCCTTATCCCAATTTATTTGGCGTCAGCGCAGCAAGTCTTCTTCTTCCATTCTTCTCAATAGAGAAAAGAGGTGAATACTGAGATGCCGAGTAATAACTCGGCATCTCAGTATTCACCTCTTTTCTAGCCATATCATCCTTTACACAGTCCATCCATCGTTTCTTTGGCCTTCCTCCACTCTTGTAGCTCTCTATATTCGTATTCGATATTTTCCTCACTACATTTTCCTCATTTATCGTATTATCTTGTATACTAAATACAGATAATATAACCGAAAGCTTCAAAACACGCACAATCATCCCTGCACGGAACAAATATTTGTATGGCCTACAGGTAGTTGTTCCGGGTCTGGCTGTTTGTGTATGTGAGTTTAAATGTTTGTAAACGCACCCACGATGCAGGAGAAATTCTTAGTGTGGGGCAACGTTTAAAAAAAAAAAGAAACTGACTGCGGCACAGAAAGTGTTAAATATTGGACATAGAACTACAACCATTTGTTCACCACATCCAGTGAATATTCTGCACTTTTGTTTAAACATAACCAGTGTTATATATACCTGTGTGCCAACCGAAAGCGGCGGATCATCGAGTTCTGCCGGTAAGAAAACGATCCCGCACAATTTAACAAAAAACAGACATAAAAACAAATGACTTACGCTTAAAAACGTAAAGAAAACAATCTAAAATCGAAAGAAACAAATACTATCAACCGTAACCTCAACCTCAATTAACATTTTACGAGCATAAACAAAAATAAACGAAGCATTTAGCTACAAAAACAAAAGATAAACTTCTGCTATCTATTTCAAAAACACAGATCAAAAATTGGTTTTAATAACTTTAATCGTACGTAAAGTAAACATTTTATGCATTCTGTGGACGTAATAGTAGAGTGGCTACGCCACAGCAATATGTGTGCACTGCACTTGACTGTGAAAGCGAATGGGGCACACTGAAAGGTAATAGGGGTCAGGGTTGCTCACATCTGTCTATTTTCATTGAAAGCTCGCTTTTATGAGGCTGCAAATCTTGTGAACGTTATTGGTAGTGTCCAAATAAATTTTACTGTTATAGTTTTGTGAAATCTACAATCTCCAGACATTTTTAATGATTTCACTGAGAAATCCATTGCCCTCTATCAAACGTTACGCTTTCATTTTGTTTCCTATAACTGCAAAATGGTTACTTTCTATTTATTTTTGCCAACCTATCACAATACTCTCCTATTAAACTCAAATGTTGACTTGAATAGAATACATTGTGGCATTTAGTCACATCAAGCTACCCTAAACTGTCAAATTTTCCCAATCAACCTTGAACCTAATGCTTTAGCAATAAAGTTGAAAATCTAGACAGATTCTAGCAGCTTGACGTGCTGGCTGTCTGTACATGAAATTTAAATAAATAAATAAGTATAAATGTCAATTAAATTACCAACGTCCAGTGGTCCACATTAGCCCTGGATGGAAACCACTGGAAGTCTAATAAGTCTAACTAGGATGACGCAGGCTAACAGTATCAGTATAAATCTTATTTATTTCCCAACAACAACGACATTTTAATTCCTGAATAACTGAATATCGAAACATTGTATTCTTGTGATTCGACTGAGATTACGTTATTTTATCCTCCGGAGATGGGACTATTTTTAGGTTACCCTTTTGTGGAGGACTGATGTCAAAATATTACAATAAACGTTATTGTTAGGTAAGCTGGGAAGAGCTGGTAATATTATAGCCTGTCTACTTCAATCAGGCTATTATTAGTTTTAAACTGTTATCTATATAACATTTTTTTTAGTATTTGCGAAACCTGAATATAGTTTGTTCAGAATAAGTAACTGAATCGATTAGAACAAAGAACGATTCCAATAATTTTCAAACCATGGTAAACTTTGGTACCGATTACCCAGTACTAACTGGGTTGTGGAGGTCAGATAGGCAGTCGCTTCATGTAAAATACTGGTATTCAGCTGCATCCGGTTAGACTGGAAGCCGAACCCAATATAGTTGGGAAAAGGCTAGGCAGATGATGATGGTATATTTTGTCCCAAAAATATTTAAAAAAGTTATAAATTGATACCGAGCGACACTAAGTACCTATGGCAATCATTTAGGTACCTACTGCCAAATTATTATTATCAATGAGCTCAAGACGACGCTGGAGGCACGTGGTGACCACGTTTTTGTGCGGACAACCAGGTAACAGAATAAGCTTATAACGTACATAGATTCTTTACATTTTTATACTAGACACGTGTTTCATGTTTCGTATATACTAAAACTAATGTTGTAGATACCCATCATGCGAATCTTGGGAGCCTTTGATAAGGTGACTTTCTATCAGCTATTCAGAAATATCTCTGGTTGATATGTTACTCAGGTCAGGTGCGTAGTACTCGCACCCGGCGTGCGTGTGTGACCAGATGTATGAACGTGAACGAGGCAAGAATTAGTTTGTAAAAAGGTGTTAATTCTGTTAAAAGTCTTCGTAGGAACACAAAACCATTTGTAACCGATTGCCCCTTGTTGAAATGGATCTCAGCTATGTACAATCCTGTAATACTGTTTAAAAAATACATACCGGGTGTAAACAGACCCTTAACGACGCCGTCAACCAAGCATCCTGTACATCAAACTAAGTAACTTTACGCAAAAATTATTGCTTGGAAACGACTTTTTTTTTTTGGAGTGAAATATCATGTTTTACGGTTGGACTCGATGGAACGCACTCAAAGCATTTGTGCTGATGGATGGATTGAATAGTGCGGGGCTCGTGTAGGTGTTTAAAGTAAAAATCTTACATTAAAAACATGAATTTAAATAAAACTTGTGAAAAAGTTGGAAATTTGACCCCCAATGTCTCCGTAAATAGAAGGTTCCCAGGTATGAACAAGAACAAAAAAAAATGATCGCAAAGACGAATAGAACGAGTGCCTTTCGGTTTCGTTAAGGGTATATTTACACCCTTTATATTTTTTTCCAATTTTATGCTGATCCGAGAAATCTTTCATCTACAATCAACTATCATTGATAGATTGACTATTAACTCATGTCCCGTAGATTAGTTTGCATGTCAATCTCACAATTATGTTTGAATTACTTAAAAAGTTGAAAAGGTACCAACCCTCGAATCATAATTATGTACGCAGTACCCAAACACCAATCCGTTCGTTCTCCATTTCTTCTTTTCTTTTTCAAGGTCTTTATTTATATAATGTTAAAATACAGTCTGCTTACAAATGATCTTATTCTATTTGTTAGCCAGTCAGGATTTAGTTTGTAACATAGGTTAAATATATCGCCTTTATAAACATCAAAACATATTATTATTACCTTATTAGGTGTTGACATAACATATTGATTAACATCAATTAACTAAGTATGTGCAGGTCTTAGTAATGACCCACATAATATTTATATATATACGTTCTCCTTGAGAGGAGCTCGTGGCTAAATAATAACAGCCGCTCGGGTCGATCTTTATGTTAAGCCGTGCTTGCCTAGGTTGGTCTGTGGATGGGTGACCGCCCCTTACATACCGAATTTCCTCCGTGCTTCGGAAAGCACGTTAAGCTGTTGGTCCCGGCTGTCATTTGTAGATCTTTGATAGTCGTTAGGCAGTCAGTGGCCCAAAAAAGTCTGACAACCAGTCTTACCAAGGGGTATCCTATTACCCAGTACCAACTGGGTTGTGGAGGTCAGATAGGCAGTCGCTCCATGTAAAATATTGATATTCAGCTGCATCCGGTTAGACTGGAAGCCGACCCCAATATAGTTGGGAAAAGGCTAGGCAGATGATACGTTCTCCATTGAGGTTCTCTTTAAAAGCTAGTTTATGGTCCGTGCTATTTTCAGCGGCAGCCCTGAGATGGGACATCAGGCGTACCGCGCAATACATCGAACTGTCACAAGTCCCATCTCGCTACATGTACTTAAGTACATACCTACCAATGCATAAACTTCAATTTGTGAGGGGTGTGTCACATGATCGGTATGAAACGACACAACCACCCACAGCAATAAATGTGTTTGGGAGAGGGCCGTTCGGCTTATATAAACTCAAATGGTGCCGAACCGAATACGAGTCAGCAAATGTAGATGCCGAACGGTATTTGCCGATCGGCATGAGACGAATGAAAACGAATATGTAGTTATTCAGCAGATAATTTCCAATCGAATGTGCTACATAAAAAACATCACGAAGTAATAGTACATCCACATTTCGCCAGTTATTACTAAGACCCATTTATAGGGGGCGAGCCTAATGCATCAAACGGGCGCAAATCTCCGTGGCTGCTACTGAAAAATTCCTGACGGAAAATCCAATAACACTTTGCCCGACCCGGAAATCGAACCCAGGACCTCATGCTCAGCAGTCATGCTTGCGACCACTACACCAACGAGGCAGTCCAGTCAATGTTATTCAACAGATACTGACAAATCGAATGTTCTATAACCCAGAGAAATGTGTGGCAGCCCTACCTGTCCTGGCTCTTATGACAGTTCGATGGACGAACTGTCATAAGAGCCATCTTGCTGTATATTTAAGTACCTAGCTACAAATGCTGGCTGTATTTTTACTCGCATAAAGTTCAATTTGTTTCGAATAAGCTCTTCGAAGAGTGGTTGATTCAGTTTCATATCGAAAGCTAGTAAACTACTTTAAAACTTTGAACGAGGGCTGGGAAAAATGGAGTTCTGTTGGCGTTTTTTTTGCAGTCGGAAGGCAATGGAAATATCATAATCAGCCAATAATTTTCCTTCTGAAGAGACACAGGTATCTGCTCCGTGAGAGAGAGCGGGCTGTATACCACCACGCGGGCTCAGTGCAGACTGCAGGTTGCTGTATGTAATTTTTTTGGATCAAGGACATTCCATTTATCACAACCATGTTGGTTTGATAAGAGTGGTGATGGAATCAATTAGGTACCTTAAGTAAAGAATATGTATGTGTTACCATCATCCCCGCAGATATAGGTAGATCATACCATATAGGTACATACAGGGTATAAACGGACCCTTCACAAAGCCGTCAACCAAGCATTCTGTACATCAAACTACGAGTAAGTAACTTTACGCAAAAATGATTGCTGGTTTTTTTTTGGGGTGAAATATCACGTTTTACGGTAAGACTCGACGTTACATACTCAAAACATTGGAATGATGGATGGATTGAAAATAGTACGGGGATCGTGGATGTGTTTAAAGTAAAGTTCCTACATTAAAATATGTATTTTAATAAAAACTTATGAAAAATTTGGAACTTTGACCCCATTATTTCAGTAACTAGAAGGTTCCCAGGTAAAAACTAAAACAAAAATAAATGATCGCAGTGACGGGGAGAACAAGTGCCTTTCAGATTCGTTAAGAGTTCTTTTAAACCCTTTATACACCTACCCGTGTCCTACGATATGTAACCACTGTTCAGACAATTGTGCAGAAAAGACTGCTGTAAAACAAGTTAGTAATTAAAATTCAAATTAATTTATTATCTCTTCACAAACATGACTTATTATGAAAATTAGAGCTTGAAATTAAGGTAATTATAGATAAGTTTTTGAGCGACTGAGGTCTACACTAGGAAAACCTGTTTATCAGATCACCAGGGTCCCACCACACGGTATTCAGATTACGTAATAACCTCTTCGGATATTTCTGGATTCCTGTGTAATCCAACGTCACAAGATAAGATTACTCACGGCAAGGTTGATGCTATCGGCTTCTCGTAGCACGTACGCAAACACATCGCTGTGATATTTAGTAATGCACCAACCACAACATTGCATTAAGGTTGAATTCTGTTAAATATCAACTCGGAATCCCATCCGTAACGAAATGTCACTTTAAATTACATTCCTCAGATCACAAGTTTGACCTAAATACTACAAATGCCAGACCAATTTACATAACATCACGCCTGTAATCCTCAAAGGGTTAGGTAGAGGTACACCCGCATTTCGCCTGTTGCTTAACACACATGTAATGGATCCAAGTCTATTGACATCAAACGGTCGCAAATCCAGACTCCATGGCCGCTAATGAGAAATACCCAATGAAAAAAAAACAAATAACAAAGCCCAATCTGGGAATCGAATCCAGAACCTCATGCTCAGCAGTCGCGCTTGCGACCACTAGATCAACGTGGCAATCTGTAGATTTCTGTTAAATATCAACAAATGTCACTTCGCAAGCCCACCCCGTAACGAAATGTCACATTTAATCACATTCCACACATCACGAGTTTGACCTAAATACTCCAAATGCCAGACCAATCTATTCATAATAATAAATACTCTGGCCCTTTTAAACGTTACGAAATAACTGTCAATAGTGTCAGCTACTGGGTCAGAAAGTTGGAGAATAAACTGTCAAGATGGGAGTCTATAAATCAGGAGAGATGGATAGGTATACAAGTAACGTAAGCGGAAAGAATGTCGGCTAAAGGTGTGGGCACATTGGGTAATTTTGAATTAGAGATAGTTCTGTGTGATGCAGAATTATTATAACAAGTGTAGTACCTACATAACTGTTGGTAAACGGATGAACGGATTTGGATAAATTGTTATACGTCGTTAGATTCATTTTGGAGGAGAGAGTCGGAAGCAAGCGGGGCCTATTCCAATTTCATAATTTTATATTCTTCTGGCCCAGTCTGCTTCCAACCTTTGTTTAAATTAAAATGTACATAACTGTTGGTAAGCTTGAATGTACATACACACATGCATGGGTACGACGATTGATAGTAAAAGAAAAAAAAAGAAAGAAAGATAAAGTATTTATTAGACTCACACGAGACAAAACAAAAAAAAAATTGTTGAATTAACAATAAATCAAAAATTACATAAAAAAAGTAAACATAAGAAAAAGATAAAACAAATGAAATTGGTCCTGTACGAGGCCGAAAGGTATCTCAGCATACTGCTGCAACATTAAAAAAAAAAGTCACAGCGCTGGTATTTACTCTATAAGTTTTATTCTTTTACAATATTTTTATCTCTAATCAATTCTAAGGCTCTAGTGAAGACCGAGTGATTTTTTTTCACATGCAAAAAACAGGCGCCGCACCGTGCCCAATTTTATTGTATCGCTGTTTTCTAACTCTTTGTATCATCATGATGGTTTCTCCTCATCTTTCTCATGGTTGACAGGTCACATATTCATTTCTGAACCAACATCATAACTACTATTAAAATACAGTCAATAAACTGCATAATATCTCCCATTATACCAAAGCCCTAACATCTCAGGAGCGTTGCGTAAAACAGCACCAAAATGTAGTGATTGATTGAAATCGACGCGTACCACCGACTATAGAGTATAGACCGGTGTAGTTTATTTATGTTTGATACAGTTCAGTGCTGGCAACATTTAGACCAGTTTATAGCGAGCGTCATATTGTTGGTATGTATGTGATTGCTTTAGATGGATGTGATTTTAAGAATTTTTTGACAAAAAAACAACCGAATAGAGAACCTCCTTTTTTTTTAAGTCGATTAAAAAGTATCTGGTACTGAGTTTTAGAAAGTGTTATAAGATTTTTTATTATTTTTTTATTCTAAGCTTCTATTCATGTTAAGATTTTGAATAGATGATACGAAACCATATTTTTACCCGACTGCGGCGAAGGAAAAAAGAAGGGTTACAATTTTAGCAGTCTATGTATGTATGTATGTGTGCATGTTTGTATTTACGTATGTTTGTCCGTAGCGCCTAAACCAATCATCCGATTTTAATGAATAATGTGTCAATTGATTCGTTATTATGGCCCGGGTAACATAGGCTACATTTTATTCAATAGCCGGGTTTTTTAGTTGTAGTATACCACACAAATTCTTGTATAATATGTGTAAACATAATTTTACTTAGACATTTTATTATGTTAATATCTTTTTTTAATGTTAAGTATTTAAATGTTACGTTTTACATGTTCTAATATTTGTATGCCAGATTACGGCGAAACATGTAAGATCATAATCCTATTTATAAGACCCTAATGTACCATGTTTTAACACAAATAACAATTATTCTATGCTGTTCTTACCCGACTGCGGCGAAGCCCAAAAGGAGTATAAATGTATGTCTGTTTCTATGTTCCCTCGTAACCCCTAAACAGATGAACGGATTTGGATAAATTTATACGTCGTTAGATTCGTCTTGGTGGCGCGAGTTGGAAGCAAGTGAGCCTGTTCCATTTTCATAATTTTATATTCAAATGGGCCCGCCTACTTCCAACTTTTGTTTAAATTAAAATGTGCTAGTTTTATACTTTTCAGTTTTTTCAGTTGCTTTTTTTTAGTTTTATCAACTACTTTTTTTTTAATTATTCGGTTCTGCCTACATCTCGAATATTTTGAAAAATTATTTTTACGATATCAAGCTTGCCTTGTGATACAAACCTTCACACCCATTTGTTTTCATCCATCGATTTGCATATTTCGGCCGGAGTTGATAACCTTCTACCAACTCATCTACCCAATCCAAAACAATGCTATTGTTAGAACCAGGTTCATAGTCTTCATAGGTAGGTCGGCGATCGCATTCAGTTCACTCATTCATCATTCACTAGTTCAAGGGTTCGTTCATGAACTTCTGACAGTTCAAGATCGAATTGAAGTTGGTGCTTCTCTTGTTTTGTAAGTCAATGACCGAAGCTGTGGGAAGGTATTGTTAGCACAACCTTGAAATGCAAATGTTGTGATATAATATCTGTCAGTTGGATCGTAGTATGAACAGTTTGATGTACTAATATAGTATAGTGATTCGTGATTATGATCTGTGGGATTTTAACGTTCTTGTAGCCGAATTAATGAGCCTCTGTGGAAACATAATCGTTGTCAAAAAGATAGTGTTGTTTTTTGACAGGTACACAGTCAGCATACAGCAAATAGTTGGAATATCCCAGCAGTGGGAACTGTATACGTTGATTATGCCAACAGTCAGTGGGGTGATTGAGTAAAACACCTACAATGACAATACAATTTTTTTTAGCCTATTGAGTGTCCCACTGCTGGCCAACGGCCTCCACTTTCTCCTTTCAAACCTCTCTATCCTGTGCAATCTCTGGCTATGTTTGCCCTGGAAACAAGATCAGATAGTCACACAACCTTCGCCGCAGTCTACCTCGACGGCGATTTCCTCCGATAGGCGTCCGTTATTTCGATACTTCAACGACATTCATTACGTTATTCAAATTGTCGGATAGACGAATTTTCAAAACATTTATGAAGGTGAGGAATTTCCTACAAAATCCTTAGGATTTTGATAGAAACTGTGATACAGCTGGTATTTGTATTTAATCATGGGCAATTGTCAGTGGCCCGAAAGTCTGACCACCAGTCTTACCAACGGGTATCGTATTACCCAGTACTAACTGGGTTGTGGAGGTCAGAGAGGCAGTCGCTCTATGTAAAATACTGGTATTCAGCTGCATCCGGTTAGACAAGACGACGAAACCAATTTAGTTGGGAAAATCGCTTTCCATCAGGCGTGATCGAGGTCAAGAGCAGGCTCATTTTGCAATAAAAAAAGAAAAGGCTAGAGAGATGATGAATAGCAACAGGCTAGATCCCTATTACATGGAACTTAATCATAAGTGACTAAATGTGACGGAATCATACCTACGTCTCTAACGGTCCTTTTGGGTAATAAAATCGTGATTTTATAGGTTGAATTTTCTTTACAAAAACAGTAAGTCCTATAGTAAGTCTTCAGACTTTTCTTCGCAGTTTTTTTTTTTTTTTTAACTTTAGCGTCTGACTCAACAGTTTGCAAACAGAATCTTCAGACTCGCTCTTGTAAACTGGCAACATTCACTACTTACCGTCCGACGAAAAGAAAAAGAAAAAAATGTGACGTCATTCGCTGAAATCTCAACAAGGAACGCTAACATTTGCTCAATTAGACATTTCTCTTTCTGTTTAACGAAGGCATTACTTTCCTTCCTTAAATGCTATGAAAATAATTTTGTTTGTGAAGCCAAGTTTGTTGAAGAAATGCTTACATTGTGTAGGTACTTTATATTTGCTGTAGTGTTTTTTCTGACGTTTATTTTTCTTCTTATGTTGTATTCGGAGTTAGTAATCTTTGTATTGTTTACATTTGGAGGAGCTCGTGGCTAAATAATAACAGCCGCTCGGGTCGATCCTTAGGTTAAGCCGTGCTTGCCTAGGTTGGTCTGTGGATGGGTGACCACCCATTACATACCGAGTTTACTCCGTGCCTCGGAAAGCACGTTAAGCCGTTGGTCCCGGCTGTCATTTGTAGATCTTTGACAGTCGTTAGGTAGTCAGTGGCCTAAAAGTCTGACAACCAGTCTTACCAAGGGGTATCGTATTACCCAGTACTAACTGGGTTGTGGAGGTCAGATAGGTAGTCGCTCCATGTAAAATACTGGTATTCAGCTGCATCCGGTTAGACTGGAAGCCGACCCCAATATAGTTGGGAAAAGGCTAGGCAGATGATGAGTAAACTAGCTGCTGCCCACAACTTCATCATCATCATCATCATCCTTGTCCCATATTACTTGGGGTCGGCGCAACACATTTTTCCTTCGTACTGCGTACTTCTTTCGCGTGGAAATTTTGTCGTGTACGTAAGACAAAACAAAAACGTATAATCCTTGCCAAATTTTATTACGATCCGATCAGCTGTTTAGTCGTAAAAAGTAAACAAACAAACAATCAGAGGTACTTTCGCTTTTATAATATTAGTATGGATAACTATATTGTTTGTTTTTATATTCATTTTCAAAATACTCCTCCAGTACATGGTAATTGAGGAGTATTTTGTAAATGAATGGCAGTTCCGTAACTAGTTAGAGTTTTTAATAGTGTTCGTTTTTTTGTCAAGGTCTGCTGGAAAACAGTTGCTAGCTTTGTAGATATAAGTAATCCATCTCACGTTTTCGTCTATTTGGGGTCTGAACAAAGATCAACACTCTAGGTCGGTTTGATGTACCTATATTATCAGGTTATGGATTAACTTAGACAGTTAACGGCCCACTTGTACCACAAATCACTACACGTACCGTGTATCAAGTAAGGTATAGTTAAGTATATTTTAAGTTACTTTGTCGCATTAGATTTATTACAATAGTGGTACATAGGAGGACTAAATGCCACAATGTATTCTCTACCAGTCAACCTTTGGGTTAAATAAGAAAACATTGTGATAGGGTTACAAAATAAATATATAAAAAATAACTTCTTGCTATCGAAAATTTATATAGGCACTTATAATGATACTAATACTTATATACAAATACAATAAACTTAGACACATTTTAACAAATACCAAAATTAAAAACGAGAAACCTAATAATAATTACCATGACTCAACTTCTAATAGACAGAGAGAGCTATTTATTCTGACTTAAATAGTGGTTACGCACTTGAAATGAAATGACAAAACTGACGTGAAATAGCAAAGGAAACATGTCATGTGAATAAATGAATAAAAAAGTTTAACAAAAAATCAATCGCTTAAAGATGATGTTTTTTTTTAAATTCATGTAGCCTGTATAGTGTGTAGTGTGTTGATGGTTTTGCCGCCATTATTAGAAATAGATGTGCATCCCTGATTACTCGTGTTCGCGGCAGCACCAACAGTATTCTCGGTGTGTTCGCAGATCGGTGGGATTCCCCGATGTTGCGAAGGTGGATGCGGCTCCATGCTGTATTTTAACTTGTATATTTTCATCTGTGTCTGTAACCTACTAACACTAGAACTTAAGTAAAATTATTACTAACCCTATGGACCCTGGTCTGAAATAAAAACTTTCTATTCTATTCTATTCTATAGTAGTTGGGGACTAGGGGAATGGGCACAAAGGTATTCCAAATTACAGATAGATCCCGAAATATAAAAACACCCACACTTACACGAGCTCGGGTACCGCATTCTGAACTTCTGGCCACGACATTGATTTGTTACATTTCTTTGTCTGAAATTATGTTTCCATTTGAATAAATACTAGAAAAATGGAGGCGGGAATGTTCTCGAGGTTATGTCGATCGTTTCAAGTGGCATATTCGATTTATTGTGACCCCAAAACTATTATACGTAAATCGAGGTGAAAGGAATTTATTGGACAAACATGGACTTTGTTTTCTAAGAATAGATTTTCGTGTCCGAGATGATTTGTTTTGTTAATAATCGCAGCGACGTCCGTTGTTTGTAGAATATTATATCCAAAAGGATGAAAACTTTTACGATGATTTTTAAAGAATGATTTTCTTATTTTTAATATTTTTATACGCAAACCCTGCGTAGGGAACTACAGCTGTTTTGATATGGAAAGAAAAATTCAAGTGCGAGCAGGGTTTCAACCTGCGACCTTCCGATTCAGTACACCGGACGTCTTAACCAATTAGACCATCGCACCCTGCTCACAGCTCTCGAAATTTTCTTGAATGATTTTCTTATTTAATGGAGTTTTTGCGCATCACGAAGGCTGGTTCGAGCTGGCGCAGGAGAAGAGTACCTGGAAGTATATGGGGTAGGTCTTTGCCCAGCAGTTGGACATACAAGGCTATTAAAAAAATATATATATATTTTTCCTTCAAACGATTCTATAATATCAGATTGAAAGTCAATAACAAGGCCAATTATTGTTTCCACTCCAATTACTTCCAAATCCTCTTATTACAAAACTCCTCAACATTTTCTCTCAATTCATTTTATTTCTGAACTGCAGAAACACTTTAAAAAAACTTCTTGAACTACTTTATTCCTAGTAGTTGCATTTAAAGTTATATTTCTGAAGTCACTTGAAATGGTGAAGTTTGAATGGATACGAGTGGAACTATTAAAAGTTTGAAACGTCACTTGTTCAGTCATGTTGAAACATGTGTTAGTAGGTACAGTACAGCACGATTTGAAGAAGTTTTCGTAAGCCGTAGAAGCTGAGGAATAAACAAGTAACATTTAATTAAAAGTATCAAAAAACCCGACTTCAGATTGTATTAAGTAAATATATATTATATGTATGTCGGATCCGGTCTATCCGATTAGTATGGACATAAAGTGAATCGCAAGTGCGCCGTTAGTGATATCACGCTACGTACTTACAAGACTACCCACACCACAGCGTGCTTTTACAGAGCCCTGTTGCAGCTCGAGGCGAGGACGACATTTAATGTCTGATCACGGTGGAGTTGAGACGTTTTGGAACTGTACTCGATTAATTATGCCCCGTGTTATTGTGTTAAATTGTAATTTCAAATAATTTGTTAGTTTAATAGAACAGTGTATCGCACCCAGTGTATTTTCATTGCAAACCCATCTTCTGCCCACATGATGTACGAGCCTAACGGAATAAATCCTGACATATCCGACATGTATTCGTGATCTACTTTTAATTTCCTTCATTTTGATACCCTTCTCGATGGGTTTGGTTGAAAAAAAATTATTAACGACTTACAATTTAGCGCCAAAAATCCGCCATTTTGTTATTGTTTTTAAACACCTATCTAAGGACACTTGGGTTTTTGAGACGAATCTAATTATATCTACCGTAATCGTCGAAATCCATCCAGCCATTTGAAACATACGAGGTAATAAAGATATTTACAAAAAACAAACAAAGATACATACGAAATACGCGCGAAAGACACTTGCATTTAAAAGAAAATCCATATCTGAAGACAACATACACCTAAGGCTAAAACGATAGATTTAGTCCTTTCCCTTGCAGTCGGGTAAAAAGAATAAGATTTTGAGATATTTTTAGTTGAACTTACACTGTCACATACGGGACGTGTTCGAGTTTCACAATCCACGTATTTTGTCAACGGACAAACATTACATACCTAGGCTTGCAAGAGAAGCAATTGAAATAGCAAAACACAAAAATTTCAATCGACTGGAGGGTTTCATATTGTCAAGTACGTGGAATCGAGTTTTAAGTATACTCAAAAGCAACAACCGGCGGCGGCGTCGTTATAAGGACTCCACCAAACCTAGTAATACTGTGAGTGCGTTTTGCCGTGACTTTGTATCGAGTTCCAGTAGTGCGCGTTGCAAAAGACTAAGAAAGAGGGTAGAGAGATTTGTTTGCACCTAACAATTTATTTACCATCCAACCGCATTCTCCAGTCATCCTGCGATCATGGCGCTTGCAACAGCGTCGAAATATCGGGAACTCAGAATAATTGATCATCACGGAAGATCCCCATACAGTGAAAGTTTAGTTATAAACCGTGAAAGTTAAAAACAGTGTTCTGTTCCAGGTTAGGTTGTTACCCATCAAACAGAAGTTCCCCTTTACGAGATAGATTAAATTTTCTTAGGTTTTTTGAAATTTGCAGGTCAGTTTCAGGCTATATGTGAAACGAAATGTGATTCGCGACCGTAACAAGTAAGTAGTTACAGAATTTGAATCATTAAAATCATCAATACAACCCTCTAAGTTCATTTAATCCCATTTAATGACTATTTCATGCAAAATTCATTCAATGGGATTATATGAACTTAGAGGGTTGTATTGAAGAGTTTAATGACTCTAATTCTGTAAAGCCATATTTGTTACGATCGCGAATCATATCTTAATCAACATACAACGTGACACTGACCTGTAAATTGCAAAAAAAACGTAAGAAAATTTAAATTAAAATTTCAATTTAAATTTCGCGGGCTTCCCTGGCGTTTCCACCTTAAGCAATAGTTTTGAGACAGCGGCAACCATAGTTATCGATAACCCCAAAGCATTCTTTGCTACCTGTTACAGTGTATTGTATTTGTATACTAACATAACCAAAACAGTAAACTTGAACAAACTGCAACACGAACAAGGAGGAGCTACACTTTTGAACGATCTCATTCAACCTCGCTACTTTCTTCCTCTTACGTCAAACTCACCCCCTTCTCCTCCCTCTACCCCCACTTGTATCTCATCAAAGCCATTAGGGTGTAAACTTTTTATGACGTTAATACAGTCAAGGGGCAAATTATGTTAGGAATTTTCACAAACGTTTTCTTCTAAGCTGAGTGTCGGTTCATTCGTGTGTATTCAAGCATATGTGCAATTTGCTAAATGTGCAACACTTTGTAATTTTTTTTTAATTATTAAACAATTGCACCAACCAACAGAATTCTCACTGGCAACCAGCCAGCTATCAACTGTTGCCATTTTTTTACTGACCCGAGTGTTATATAAACGTACAATACGTTTTTTTGAGCGAGAAAATAGTCAAAGACCAACCATTTTATTCGTAGGATACGGTAGACACAAAGTTGGTAAATAAAATAGTATGATTCAGGACATATCAGCCAAACACTTAGTTTTTACATTAGAAAAATAAAAAAAAAATCAAGAAAAACATTACGTACCTACATTACATAAAAAAATACATTTAACGTTTTGTTTAAAATACATTTAACATTACAAAGGACATTGAGCAAGTTACTATGGCACTTGGTTGCGCAACATTTGACACAGTATAGTAATGAAAATTAGACACAAAAAAGGGGTAGTGTCATACTTTAAAACAAGGTTAAATTCAAAATTAAATATTGTGGGGTTTTTGAAAAAAAAACATAAGTTGAATACCTACCTATTGAGGTTATGTTACATCAAAACAATCAAAACGTCAAAGCTAAAAACAATATTCTCGGCTTACCGAGTTAACACGGTAAACAGAAAACACCAATTTGTTTGACATTTCATCAAATAGTGTTGTGACACGACAATAGACTACGGCGTCATAACATTATCGATTATATCTTAATTGTTTTATTTTTGCCTAGAAATTGCTTTTTAACGAAAAAATAGTAACATAATTAAAGAATAATAATAATGACAACTCTTAATACTTTTTAGTTGCAAATGTAGATTATTTTGTTGTGCCGCGATTTATGTTAATGTTTAATCGATCGATTATAATTGAAAAAGGAGTCGCTTCACTATAATGTAAGAAATTACTACTTAATGTATTAAATACTAATTAAAATTAAAATAGAAACCCCACAAATTATTTCAATGAATTTAAGTCAAAAATTGATTAAAATAATATTATGAATTATACATTAACTCAAATGGCCATACGCGTCAAAAAGTTAATCTATAAGTGCTCAATCTCCTTTACATTTAATATTTAATTCATTTAACAATACATTTAACGTTTCATTCATTTGAAAAAACATTAAACATTACAATTAACGATACATTTAATGCTTAATTTCATGTAATTTTAGTAATACTAATAAGAATAGTATAATGAGGTAAAGTTTGGATGTAGGGAGTAATCTTCGGAAATACTGATCCGAATGGGTTCTTGGGTTCGATTCCCAGGTCGGGCAGAGTGTTATTGGCAATAGGCTCGCCCCCTATTAAATGAGTCTTAAACATAACTGGTGAAATATGGGTGAACGATATGATATCTACACCTCTAGTTAACCCTTCGGGTCTACAGGCGTGATAACGTGATATTTATAAACCACCCAAAATAATGGTAAAAAAAAATAAAATGAACCTAACAAAACAAACCTTCCTTCAACATAAGTAGACATAGACTCATAGTCCCTCCGATAAAAGCCAGTATTAGTCACCCAGTCTAAAATTAGTCTAAGGCAGGGCGAGGTCCATTAATGTATTCCACCTTCCTCTAATAACGCCTACGGCCAACCCTGGTTCTCTAGCCGAGGGTAACTTAGAGACCGACTTATTTGCCTTTTATCTGAAGTCTGTCTGTTATGAGGCTAATTTTGGCTTAAATTAATATTGAATCAATGTAATTGATTATACAACATTATTTTTAGTATATGCGAAACCTGAATATAGTTTGTTCAGAATAAGTAACTGAATCGATTCCAATAATTTTTAAACCATGTTATATATTGTCCCCAAAATATATAAAAAAGGTTACAAGTTGGACACCGAGCGACTATGTACCTATCGCAATCTTTTGGGTACCTACTGCCAAATTATTATTATCAATGAGCTAAAGACGACGCTGGAGGCACGCGCGCGGCGTCGCCGCCTGGTGACCGCGTTTTTGTGCGGAAAACCAGGTAACAGAACAAGCTTATACCTTTGTGATTTTTCATGATACAGTTTTGAAATTTTGTACATAGATTCTTTAATTAAAAATACTAGACACGTGTTTCAGGTTACGCATATATAAATCTAATGTTGTATAATGATCTCATCCATCGTGCTCTTGCCACCGCCGAGGTGCTATCTTAGAACCCAATGGCTTGGCACGCGTCGATGGGAAGAGACCAGATGGTATGACCATAATGCCAAGGAGTTTGGGTAGGCCTTTGGTGTGGGATGCAAGTTACGTCGACACCCTTGCGCCATCCCATCTTCCTAGCACAGTGAGCTGCGCTGGGGTGGCTGCTGAAAACCTCAAACGGCGCAAATACAATAATTTAATCTATAGTTATGTGTTTGAGCCGTTTGGGGTTGAAACATAGGGTCAAGGGGTCAGGGTGCCCACCTAGTATTTCGAGAAATCGCCAATTGGCGAGGGCGGGCCTATTTTTTGGCCAAAGAATCAGCATTGCCATCCAACGTGGCAATGTTGCCAGCCTTCTGGGCACTTTTCCTGTTGACTGCGATGTGAACGAATTTTTTGACACCGTGTAACCCTTTTGATACTTGGTCGTATTTTTATTACTATTATAGATGTAGTTTGTAAATAATGTAAATATATACATTATCCCTTGTTGAATATTGTTATGTAATTGATAAAGTTTTTGTGTATTTCCAGGCAATTGATTATTCTACATTAATTAGAGTTTTCGGGCATCGTCTGCCAGCGTCGGTGTTCCCAAGTTCATATAACCCGAATCTATTTACTGGTTGACTGGTATTAAATGCCTATGGCATTAAGTCCGCCTCTGTAATTTGTGCTTGAAGTGTTAAATAAATAAATAAGTATTTAAGTCACGAGTTAATAAGCTTCTTTTGGGTTAGCTCGTTTTATCTCTATTCTGAGGACAAGAGTAGGCCTATTTAATGTAAAAAAGAAATGTGAACTGAAAACTAAAGAAACAATACAAGGAGACTTCATTATTATAGCAAAAGAAAAAGTAGCCTCAAGTTGACGTCATTCAGTAATTCATAAGAATCGGTTGATATCACAAATTGACATCATTCACGTAGTTTTCGTTTCCCGAGTCCCGCGCTGTCGCCAAGTGCCAAACTTTTATATTAGGTGTGAGCATGATTTACTTGTCAATTTAGGCTTTCCGTGGGTGGCTTTTGATTCATATTTTATTGGTCAAAGGAATTTTATAATAGGTACTAGTCATTCTTCTACTTCAAGCATTGAATTGGATCTGCCAGGGCTGCGGGACTGTTCGAAAGAGATACCGCGGCCCTGGAACACAAAGGGCAAAGAAGGAACATGGATGGATTTTAGTCAGTACAAGTCTGACACTCCTTTCCGCTCCGCCCAGAGAAGAGGTCATTTGATGATTTGCCATCCGAAAAAAAAGCATTGAATTGGATTGAATTTAATTTAATTTAATTGGATTAAACTAAATTAAATAGGATTGAATTGAGTTATATCTAAAAGTCGTACTAACATAGTTCTTAAGCGCTCACTACTAACCCATATGGACTCTTGTTCGAAATAAACGTTTTGATTGAAGGTTTGACAGAACCCGGAAACCCGTCTCAGCAGGAATCGGGAATAAGGGATATTGTGTTAACAGTGACTGGATCCTGGAACGTTGCGGATTAAAAGAGATCTAGTGAAAAAAAATTAAAAGATTATGCTTAGATAGTTTGGTCATATGACTGGCAACGCCGGGAGCGGACGCTGGAAGGACATACACTGACCTTGGTGAAGTTTTTATTGGTGAAGTTCTTCAGAAAGGTCAGGTGCGTAGTACCCGCCACCGGGGCGCGTGTATGACCCCATTTATGGACAAGGACAGAGGCATGAGGCAAAAGAAGTCATCATCATCTGCCTAGCCTTTTCCCAACTATATTGGGGTCGACTTCCAGTCTAACCGGATGCAGCTGAATACTAGTATTTTACATGGAGCGACTGCCTATCTGACCTCCACAACCCAGTTAGTACTGGGTAATACGATACCCCTTGGTAAGACTGGTTGTCAGACTATTTGGGCCACTGACTGCCTAACGACTGTCAAAGATCTACAAATGACAGCCGGGACCAACGGCTTAACGTGCTGAGGCAAAAGAAGTATACATAAAAATCGTAGCAGATGGCGTTCTTTGATTTCTGTATGTATATGCAATCACCATGGTGAATGCAGGTATTCAGTAGCATCTGGTTAATGTGGATACCATAGATCATTTATCATAGTTGGGGTACTGTTGGACAGTGGCCCATTAAACACAACACCCGTCAGTTCGGAGGATCCTCCCTTGTCTATGGGGGATGAAGAGCTTTACACCCTGTTCTTCATACACCTATACATTTGTCTAAAGGACAAATGTATCCACCAAAAATACTTTCGGCTACGAACGCGTATCGCGGAACACACCCGCGGTCAACCTGCTGTGCGTGGCTTGGTAATATAGACTTTAAATACTGTGTACACGATTTAATTATGTTTAAAGATTGTAAAATATGTTACGATCCGATACGATGCGAGCCGTTTGGAGGAAATCATCCTTAAGACGAATAACAAGTACCACAAAACATGGTCACATTTCATCTTATAAAAACACTTTCACAACCCCATTACGACACAAAACCCTCCAATTTTCCCAGAATTATATTTGTACCTACTTCCATAATAGCTTTTCATGACCCCATGGAGGTTGAGGGTCCGTCCTGTGAGCAAACAGGAACTACGCCAATTCTCCTGACAGTCTACCGTGATCGTTGCCATGGCTCCCAAGGGATGTACGGTTGCTCTATCGGTAAGTAAATACGAAAATAGGCACGCGTTGGAGTATGAATGGATAATATGTAGAGCGCTTGTGGAGATTATTTTAAATGAGACAATTAAAAAAAAAATTGGTGACATTTTTTTCAATTTTTTATTGGTGACATTTTATTTTCAATATTTTTTGGTGACATTTTATATAAACGCAAGGTTTTCTAATAAATAATGGTATTCCTGCCTAACGGAATGTTCAATGAAACATGTTGACTACAGATGATTTATCTCTCCTTTCTGTAACACCTAAACTAATGCCTGAAAGCTAAATCTCAAAGTTTTCCAATGCTAAACTAAGCGCCGGAAATCGAAATTCTAACAGTGCAATAATTATATTTACGAATTCATTGAGATTTTACGACTAAAAAAGGGACATTAGAAGTTAGAAATTCAC
This sequence comes from Noctua janthina, assembly GCA_963576755.1. Lineage (NCBI taxonomy): Eukaryota > Metazoa > Arthropoda > Insecta > Lepidoptera > Noctuidae > Noctua > Noctua janthina. The sequence continues at coordinate 7,749,876 of OY755068.1, read as the reverse complement.
GTTTGTCGACACTAATTGCTAGTAGAACCAACAATACCGTCTCCGTGCACCTAAATCGTCATAAAAACTATAAGGCCGTTCGCCCCCGGCGACTTTTTGTAGCGATGCTGTCGCGCATGTGTATCGATACAGCCGCAATGCTGTCGCTGTCTGTATCGATACTGTGTACCTTCGACCAATTCTGTACCGCGCGACAGTGCGATAGTAGCTACAAAAAGTCGACGTGGGCGAGCGGCCTAAGCACTTGAAAATTCAGAGAGAGAGAGGCACAGAGAGTGGTACCTACAGCTTATCTTATTCATACTCCCCGTCGAACTTGTAATAATAACAAGATCTGAAAGTTTTTCTACCTACACAAGACAGGATACTAATATTCGTTATGTTATTATTATAATAATATGTAACAGCTATTCATTACGTAATGGACATATCCAATATGTTGTTACATCGGGTTCTTAGTAACCAAAATGGATACAATGTTGTATATGGAGGTAACTTAGGCGTTCTACACACTTATCGGGTCGACGTGATACGGCACAGTCGGGAAGCTTACAATATTTATATATGTAGATTTACATAACATTACGTCTGTATCGACGGTCTTTACGTACAAAGCGACATGTCTCAACACATAGTTTACAGAAAAGCGTTTTAAGACCGTAACATTCATATAATGAATGTTAAATAAAAAGCGTAACACAATTAAAACTCTATTTCGAATTCAAAATTACATTGGTAAAATGTAACATTATTTCATAAAATTCATTATAGAATTTTTAAAACACTCTTTCTCTCCTCCTGTAAACCATGTTTGTTAGACATGCCGCTTTGTACGTACGGACCGTCGGTATTTCGTAGAAGGAATAGGCTGAGGTATAAGTACCATAGTAGGGACGAGCCTGTTGTAATCAACCGGACACAAATCCAAACTGCGAGCTACTAATAAGAAGTTCCTAACGGCAAAGAACAAAAAACGCTTTGGCCGACCTGGAATTTTCTTTTTTTTTCTAAACGTTGCCCCACACTAGGAATTTCTCCTGTATCGTGGGTGCGTTTACAAACATTTAAACTCACATACACAAACAGCCAGACCCGGAACAACTACCTGTAGGCCATACAAATATTTGTTCCGTGCGGGAATCGAATCCGCGACACGCAGCGCAGCAGTCAATCGCTCAGCCACTGCGCCAACCGCGCCGTCGGATTATAAAAACGAGAAAAAGCTTGAATCGTGCAGAGCCGCCCTGAACATGTTTCACCGATGTTAGATGCTGATGGAGCTTGAATGAATACCGAACAATTGCTGTCGGTTAGCTTCAACGAAATCAGGGAAAAGATGTTTTCAAGGGAGGACCACGACCCTCAGTAATGGGGAGTACGACTTGAGGATTCAACAAAATATTACCAAAACGAATCGAACAAATGTGTAGCGCGCCTTATATTGGTTAATCACTAAGCCATGTTTGCAGACGGACGAAAAGGGTCGAGTTTCAATTAATTATACTTTTCAATAGGATCTCATGTAATTCTTGAATATTCTGGGTACTAATTTATTCTCGGTCCTCGGTTTCAACGAGTTTCAGCTTGGTCTCAGTCTGACCAGAAGCACCTAAATACAAGTATTTTACGGGGAGAAAATCCTATCTGACCTCCACAAACCAGTTTCTGGGTAACTCGATACCAGTGGCGAAGGTTCCGTAGAACTCGATTCCTCCCTTTGAAAAAAGGCACAGTCAGTATTCTATAGACAAATAATATAATCACATTAAAGATATGTACGCCAGCTTACCTCTTACAAAAGTTGATCCTTCGCTACTGCTTGCTTAAACCTTGCTTAAAGGCTTAAAGACCAACAGAGAGCTGTGACAAGCTTAGTTGATTGAGGAAACGCCTATAAATTGACGCATTGACTAGCATGAGTGATATTTCTTAATAAGGTAATCCTATCGTAAGTATCCTGCCTTATTGGTCTAGTGGTCGCAATCGCGACTGCTGAGCATGATGTCCTGGGTTCGATTCCCGAGGTAGGCAAAGTGTAATTGGGTTTTTCATCAGTTTTTTCTCAATAATAGCAGCCGCTCGGGTCGATCTTTAGGTTAAGCCGTGCTTGCCTAGGTTGGTCTGTGGATGGGTGACCACCCATTACATACCGAGTTTTCTCCATGCCTCGGAAAGCACGTTAAACCATTGGTCCCGGATGTCATTTGTAGATCTTTGACAGTCGTTAGGTAGTCAGTGGCCAGCCAAAAAGTTTGACAACCAGTCTTACCAAGGGGTATCGTATTACCCAGTACTAACTGGGTTGTGGAGGTCAGATAGGCAGTCGCTCCTTGTAAAATACTGGCATTCAGCTGCATCCGGTTAGACTGCAAGCCGACCCAACATGATTGGGAAAAGGCTAGGCAGATGATGATCAGTTATTTCGCAATTGGAGCCACGGAGTCATCGTCGTGTTACGAGCTGGGTATTGGATAAACTAAAACAATACCAGTTAAACGGCAAGTACCTTTATTTAACACAGACCACTTATACTCAATCACAAATTCACGACTGATCACTATTCACTTAGATATCGCACTTCGGTTGAACAACGAAGCGAATCGACGTGAACTATCACTTCGATTCGATTAGACTGACAGCTGCCGCAAGCCCGACGGTTATTTATATGCTGACCGATCCTTCGAGAAAATTCCATAACTTTCTGGAACGTTCTTCCTTCTCTTCTTTACAGCTCCATAGTGGAACATTCTAGGATTATTCTCGAATCTTCTAGACTGTCCCATAGTGGAACGTTCTAGACTCAAACGTAATCTAGAATGTTCTCGTAAAGCTGCTGGCATATGACAAGGAACACAAGCCTGTATTAACGGGAGTGTTTTGTTTTCCAATATTCCAGTAAGCGGTAAGTAACAAGATAAAACTAGTTAGTACTTAGTAGATACATTAATTACGGTAATGGTCTCGGTAAGCGATTGTCTAGCAAAGTGACTCTTTACTTCATTACACAAGGCTGTCGTTGTTGATTAACATCTTATTATTTTAATTGATGAAAAACATGGAAGCATCAGACAGGTGTGGTTCAGAGAGGAGCTCGTGGCTAAATAATAACAGCCACTCGGCTCGACCTTCAGGTTAAGCGGCGCTTGCCTAGGTTAGCCCATGGATGGGTAACCGCCCTTAACTTACTGAATTTCCTCCGTGCCTCGGACGCACGTCTGTCCCCAAATTTATAAATGAGGACAGATGGGAATTGCAAGTTTTATCTGTCCCTGAAATATATTTTTTATTTTAAGTGTCTTTCCCCAAAAAAAAAAACAGCCGTCCCATATCCATTTGGGTCGAGTAGGGACGTACAGTCACGAGCACCAATATGTATACACTTTTCTAAATTTAAAAGTAATTTTCGTGAGAAATAACATTGTAACTGGGAGATTGAATCCTTTTCATAAAAATATGAATTCCAAAATACTATGGTCGAAACGACGTCAAATTTAATCAGAACAATTGGAGAAAAACGCTTAAAAGTAGTTAAGTGTTTACATATTGCTGCTCGTGACTGTACCTATAATGTATGGAACAGCTTAATATTTTTCAAGATTCATGACTTCTCATAACTAAAACATTTACTATTTGCCGTTTTCAAGAATTTAAAAAAAACATTAGAACCATTGTTACCTAATTAGTAAAAGTATGACGGAAATTTGGAATGCGTTGTTCGAAGTTCGAAGACTTGTTCGTACTGATTAACTTTTAAAATGCCGAAAATTCTTATGTAAGGAGTACTAAAAGTTTTCAGCCTAATCTTAATAAGGTATTTCTGTATAATTTTGATATTATGTTCATTCTAATTTGAAGGAATCCTGACCACAACTATGTAAGGTTATTTAGGCAATTTAGGCCCAATAAATTTCTAACTAATTAAAGATATTTTTACTGTAATCACGCGTAAAAGGCTGAACAGATGTGGAAGAAGTGTGGTACACAATAAGATTAAACCATGTAGGTACTTGCGTAACTCAATCACATAGCCCTTTATTTAGTTCGACAACATTCAGCACACGATTTTTTCAAACCTATCAGACCAATGTATCAGGAATTTCCTTCAAAATCTATCAGATCGTTATAGAAAATGTGTAAGCAGAAAGAAGAAAGAAAGAGTTAGCCTCAATTCTCATGCGTATGAACAACCAACAAGTGTAAGCGGAGGATCCGTTTCACACACCTTTAACGAGCTTTAAAGCGTCTGGCAGAAATTTCCGTCAACGGAAAGCGTCAGGCAGTGTTGATTACTAAGTTTTAATAATTTATTCTCTGCAACATATACAAAAATCAGTACTCAATACTATTATTTTTACTCAACTATCTAAAAATTGGCCGTCGGCACAAGTTACCAGGTATGCATACTTTCACAATAGATACGTACTAACTCTACTCGATGCCATACATTTTGTTAATCAGAAAATAATAGTATGGTCTGGCGGCCCTGGGATCTTGGACCATTAGTTTTAGTCACGTCTCAAGGCGCACCGGCCGAAGCCGTGAACGGGGCCTGAATATTCTCAAGTAAAAAACCAATTCAGCTCCGTCAACCATCAAGTTTTAGCCAGCAGATGAATAAGAAGTTCTAAACACAAATGAACCTCATCAAGTAGGCGAGTACATCATTTAGTGGGTTAGTAACGCGGACGCATGAATTTCGCCCGTATCGGCAAGCGAACTTATCTACTGATAAAATTATTGATTATTGCCGACGCGTGAAAACCAACTTTATGTATTTCGGACGCTTCCAGGAGAAGCATAAAAACTGTAGTATGTATATGACTGATCATTTCTTAGTTTAATATTTTGTGGATACTAAGATACCAAATCATTTGCATGGCAAGTTTTGAGCACGGACGGTCAGTTTACAGTTGGTGTGCACATCCAAGCCTAGCCTTTCCAGCAGTATTGGGGTTGACTTCCAGTATTACAGGATCCAACTATAGTTGCGGTGGTAACGGGGATCGGTGATCTGCTTAACTTGTTCTGCACACTGTAAAAAAAACCGCAGGCACGTTTCGTCTAATATACACGAATACTTTTAGGTCGTTCTGGAACCGAAACACAGTAACTCCAGTCGAGTAATAGTTACTATTGGCATATTCTTTTTTTTTTTATGACGTCTAATATAGAAGTTAGAAATTTATCACATTTTTTCTGTCATTCGAGTTAAATCTTAGTAGGGCTCCCACTATTTCATTCATAAACGCAATAACGTATGCGGTCCGCTCGATGATGAAGTAGCGTAGCACAGCTGTGATTGTGCGAGTCAGTTGAGCGGGTCAATGGACGTCGGACGAATTTATTAACCGACTGCAAGTAGGTATTTCATTTCAGGTCCGATTTAGGTTGGTGTAAGTTCATTTACCTACATCATTTCTCGTTCGTATCAGAAGCACGGCACGGTGTTTACCACTATCACATCTCTTCGTTAACGAGAGAAATTAATTGGCATTTAATTCACCACTCTCGCATCACGAAATCACTACTACTCGTACCTATTCAACTAGACTCCGATACGACGACAGTACGCTTGGGAATTAGGCCTTAAATCGAGTGTCGACCAATCAACCTACCTACCTGATTCATAAAATAATACTGCCTAAAACATTTTTTTTGCGGTAATGCTGGCGGCTGTTACAAACGCAGACAATTCGCACAGAAAAATGAATCGTTTCGTCTGTCGAATAGAGTTCATTATTAGTTGGATGTATTTTAGGTATTGGAGGTATTAGGTTGGAATTAAGACCTTATTTTAATAAAGTGAACCGTGTAATTCGGTTGTGCATCTTTGTAACAGTCAGGTTGAACACGAGACAATAGGTTTCTCAGAATAATTTTAGTAAACTGCGTATTTTACTTAGGTATCTAGTTTGGGTAAAATTTCTAATTTTCACCGTTTACGGTTAAGAAATAAAGTCTAAATTCGCTTTTCGTATTTTTATTTGTGCACCAATTTATCTATCGCGTAGGTACCTATTTGCGCGACCGATCCTTTGGTTAGAATGGTATACATAACATCATGCCTGTTATCCCCGAAGGGTTTGGCAGAGGTGTACCTAATGGTACACCCACATTTTTCGCCAGTTATGTTTAATTCCCATGTAATAAGGGGCGAGCTTATTGCCATCAACCGGGCACAAATTCATATTAAATATTTTATTTTTGTTTATGTAGGTATCTAACGCAGAGCTCTAGCTTTGTATTGAAGGTTTGCTAATCATGAGTTTGCTATAGGTTGCAGTGGTCAGTACCTACCAACCACGTTGTTGCTACAGTAGATACCTACCCACGACAATAATAAATCGTTTGATTCCGCATTCATGACCATTGTGTTGTTTGTTGTGTTTGATCTAAATTGCGTTTATGTTTACGTACTTAACAGTTAAATAACTCTAATTTTTCCTTCATACTTTTTACGGGCTTAGGACCGTCGCGTCAGTAATACATTTTACGTCTAAGTCGGTACCTACCTACTAACTTTGTAAGTACTCTTTTATTATCAAGAAAAGGTATTGCAGGCGCAGGCGTATTTAAAAAATTGGAGCTATCTACAAACATAATCAACTTATAACTAACTAAGGCCAAACACTTTTTAAATAATTTACACTTCCCTGTATCGAAGCAACTGCTCAAAATGGAGTCCACTTTGCTCGATACACAAACGGGCACGTTTAATCACGTTGTCTTTTAATTTTCCTAATGTGTATCTGTCACTTTTCACTATCGCACTTCTTAACTCATCTCGAGTAGTATGCTCCTCGAAATAAACTAGTCTTTTAATTTCGGACCACAAATAAAAATCCAGTGGTGTTAAGTCAGGGCTCCTTGCGGGCCAAGCCACAGGGCCACCACGACCTATCCACTGCTCACCAAACTCACTGTTAAGGTACGCACGCACTGCAGGATGGTGGAGGTAAAGGGAACTTGAGGGTCGGTGATTCCACGTGCGCGCAGTGAGTTCAGGTGTTCCGGCTGAGCATAAAGTCGTCTAGCCTCTTCCAGGTTATTGTGCGCCATCCCATAAAAATCCACCATTGCCCAATACTCCACATTGGAGTACGCGTATTGCCGACTCATTTTTAACATGTTATTAGGTTGCGCATGAGTGACCGAACACGAACCGCGCGACGGCTAGACTCCTAGACTGTGTAAGCGTCGGGTGGGGGCGTGGCTTACGGATCGATGAATGAATTTTTCAATGGGTACCGTTCGCATGTGTTGCCGATCGTGAATACGTTTTACACACACATATGCATTTACCGCAAGGAAGCGTTACTTCGAGTTCTCATTATTTCACAAAAAAAACATTAAATTAAATTTATCGTGATTTTTTTTATTTTTACATTTTGAAAAAAATAGTCCCAATCGTTTCGAAATCGATGATTGAGTTTATGGCTTTCGGTTCCAGAACGACCAAAAAATAACCGTGTATATTCACCGACCGCTGCTAAAAATGGACTCTGTTAAGTGAAACTGCCTGGAGTGTGTTTTTTTGTCATTATAACCACATGTGGCTTTTAAATTTTTGATCACAATACCTTTGTTTTGAGCCCTTGACTCCATAATCATTTATAGCCAGATATGCAAGAAATTAAGCCAAACAAAATGAGAAGATAATAATGATTTACGATTCACTCCGTTTTCTACAGACCTGCTTGATCAAAGTGATCAAGTACCAGATTAGCAAATCAGTTGTCAAATCTCACGTCTGCAGTTTGTGTTTGGTCTACATCTACCAAAATAGATGAAAATACCGATTAGTAACAACCAATCATATTTGCAAGTCAATATTAGTTTCCTAACAGAATTTGAACAGGTACTAGGCTTACAGAAAACTGGAGAAGGTATTTCTTTAAACGATGATCCCTGAAACTTTGACTCAGTTATCTAGAACAAACTAGCAAAGAACACTTTGATACATAATAAAAGCATTGTTCGGAGCTCTCGAAGTGTCAAACAAGGATCCGAACAAAACTAAGTACTTGTTTGCAACATAAAAAACGGATTAAATTGAGTTGTTTACCTTCATGGAAAGATAGTAGCGATCTTTCCATGAAGGGAAGTAATGCGGCGTAGTTTTTCAAATAAAACCTTTACAGAAAAACATTTAACGAATTCTTTCATACAGGTATTAAGAACTTATTGAAACGGTCACGTGGAAGCTTCTGCATTTAAAATAATTTTGAAATAGGGTTGTCTTCGCGCCTTTGGAATTAAAACTTTTATGACGTCATCTCCACTATGAATGAACTGAATTGAATGAGCAAACGAAAAGCGACTTTGACTTTCAAAATCTTATTTCTTATATCATCATCATCATTCTTTTGCCCTTACGCAATTCGTTTGGGGTCGGCACAGCATGTCTTCTTCTTCCATACTTCTCTATAACTCGTCATCTCATCAGACACCTCCTTGCGTGCCATATCATCCTTCACACAGTCCACCCATCGTTTCTATGGTCTTCCTCTACTCTTATACCGTTCCACATTTATACTCTAAACTTTCCTCAGGACAGCATCGTAGTCGCAATAGTACATTTTGATATAAAAATTGTTCTGAGAAAATTTCTGATGAAAAACCCTAAGTGGGTTTTCTCTTTGCCTGACTCGGGAAACGAACCCAGGACCTCATGCTCAGCAGTCGCGGCCACTAGACCAGCCAGCCAGTAAATAAAAATAAACTTTTTAAATGTTCGACTATCAAAAAGTGTACCTATCACATGACTTTCCAAGATTTCCTACTAACAAAACTAAATACTATCTCACAAGCTTACAACTAAAAGCTATCATTGTTCATAAGCCGTTTACAAGATAGCGTCGAGGCGTCTTAGAACAATGTTCAAGTAATTAACATCGTTGTAAACACGAGCGGCGCCGTTCAGGTGGAATTATACTCACTTTGATGTTCTACGACTTAACTAACACAACACTACTTACTGTAGGGAAGAGTATACGCTGGAACAAGTTTTAAAGGCTGGTGCAGATTTGTGCAGGTCGCAACGCATAGTAAAAAACCATAGACCAAATAAAAAACCAAGACACAGCGCTGTCAACAGTGACGTGAAGCTAGTTTCGTAAACATGTGTGCACTTAGTGAGTGTAGTTTAGTTGTAGTTTGTTGTAAATGTGTGCGTGCGAGTGTGTATGCACAGAGCGAGGCGTAGTTTTGCACATGCTTCACTGTATTTATTTGGTCTGTGTAAAAAACTAAAAAAATACATATTTTCTAAATGATAAAATCACTCATCCTCTGCCTAGCCTTAACCAAACTATTTTGGGGTAGGCTTCCAGTCTAACCGAATACAGTTCTTTACATAGAATGACTGCCTATCTGACCTCCACAACCCAGTTATTGGGTAACACGGTACCCTTTGGTAAGACTGGTTGTTAGACTTTCCAGCTTCTGACTACTTTTAAAGTCTGTCAAAGATCTACAAATGACAGACAACGGCTCTAACGATTTCGAAAGTTGCAATATATGGGTTTACGGTGGCGAAAAACCGATCTAGCTAAGTCTTAATATCTCAGGATAGTACTTTTTGATATAAGTGGGGAAACTTTGTTATTGCGTTCGAGGCGGAATTAACACCCGAGCCGCAAGCGAGGTTGTTAGGGAGCCGAGAACTGCAGTAACAAATCCCCACGCGTAGCAAACGACGTTTCTCAATACACTTTCGAAGAAACAAAATATTGGAAGGGAAAGTATTTTTGTCAGGAAATATTATGAATACCATGATTTAATTTGCTTTTTTTCCGCGCTTTGCTTTCGCCAGGTTGAAGAAGAAGCAAGTGTGATGCCGCAAAACACTAATATGAAAAATAGAAAATTCAAATATTTTTGAATTTAGAACACTAATAAATGTTAATTTATTGATAAAAGTAAATATTTGTTTTAATCATGTTTATCTATGATATTCTATTTATAAACACAATTTAAATACTCGAAAAATATTTACGCCGTAAAGACACATTTCTCTTTGCAAGAATAAAAAAAAAACAATCATAGCCGACCATAGTCATTGAAACCATTTGGACTTAGTATAAGTTTAGTTATTTGTGGAAATTTTAAATCCGCACGTGTGCGGAAAAATATTCAAAATCCACGCGTATGAAATACATTGCATGTTGAACCTGATCGTAGTGCAATAAGAACCAGTTTTCGAGAAAGTGTATTAAAAAATATAATTTCTCTATTTTCACCCGAGCAGTGTTCCGTCGCCTAAGTACTCGTTTAAAAATAAACGATAAACAAATTAACGTACCGTACTTTATAATCAACTTGAAAACATGACCGTATTAAATTACCGCTCCAGAATTTTAAAATATTTCAGTAGAGTATGTCGGCTACGTTTTTTTATAATAAACAGGATTATCAATTCAATCAGGATCAATTTGCCGCGGGGATTTTTATTTCTCTTTTTCGACATTAAATACTCAAGCTGTGTTTTCAACATTTACAGCCAGTTTTTGAATTGAGAATTGAAAGCATGACTTAATGACCATTGAATGTCTATTTTACGAAAAAACCTTTAAATGGAACTAAATGAACTTAGAGGGTTGTATTGATGATTTCAATGATTATAACTGTGTATACATTTGTTTTGGAAATCGCAAAATCGTAAGAAAAATTGAATTTCGAAAATACCCTGGCACTTAAGGCATTCCTTAAATTAAAAAGTACTTTTGTTATTTAAGCATTTTTTATTTCAAGAGTGATAAAATACAAATAGACTAAGTTATTTTTGCGTCGTTGGTGTAGTGCTCGCAAGCACAACTGCTTAGCATGAGGTCCTGGGTTCGATTCCCAGGTCGGGCACTTTTATTAAAGTTTTTCTATTAGGAATTTCTCAGTAGCACCCACGGAGTCTGGATTTGTGCCCGGTTGATGGCAATAGACTCGTCCCCTATTACATGGGACTTAAACATAATTGGCGAAGTGTCGGTGTACGTTTGGTACTCCTCTGCCTAACCTTTTGGGGATTAAAGGCGTGATGTTATGTTTATGCCTTATTATATCTACGTTGTTACGTCGAGTTTAGAGCAAAATTATCTGGGGACTACGCCAAAAATAAATCGTTCCCAAATAATATTTTCAGCCGACGCTAAATGTGTAGGCATAAATAATGATTCTAAATCCGGAAACAAAGATCGATTAAAACAAACGTGATACAAAACAGTGATCCAACAAAATTAGATGCTACTAAAATATATGTGTTTAATGTTTTGGAGAATGCCAAGTAAGAAGGACTATCTAGAAAACATGGGCTTAATGGATTAAGAGAGGGTTAGCGGCTGAATTTTCGAAATACGTAAAGAGACACAAGGTATAAACAAAGAAAGAAAAAGTATTTATTTGTCTCGCACAGGACAAAACAAAACGGTTAAATTCAACAAAACAAATTCATTTAAAAAGTAAACATAAGAAAAAGTCTTTTTATCATAATTTTTGTAGTCTGTATATAATGTACATTATTAACCTTACTTAAATAAAGATCAAGGAGAAGTATTTATTAAATAAATAAAAAATAAGTAAAAAAGCCAAAAAATTAAAAACAAACTAAATTGGTCCAGTACGAGGTTAAAATGCAGACACGAGTGGTTTTTACATCACACCATAAAATCTGCAACTTCTACGGAAGCGTTTTATTTCATGTATAATTAATTAATTACTTAACTTGTACGAGAAAGGTGTGTTCATATTCCAGCCTGAGATACAGACCATCAACGTCAACAACTTTCTCTATGGAACCATCATCGAAATCACGAAAAAAAAAATCAACTGTCCAGTACAAAACTTCAATACTATAATATTATATAATGAAATAGCTGTCTCCCATACATTTGGGTCGAGTGACCCAAATGTATGGGACAGCAGATTTTTTTCGTGATTTCCACGATAGTTCCATAGAGAAAGTTGTTCAGTTTGATGGTCTGAATCATACTCTGAATTATGACCGTACCGTTCTAATACACGCTGTATAATCGCTGCGATCTTCAAAAACAAAATTAGAATCAAGAGTCATTTATTCAATTTAGGCTGATAGTATCTGCAGTTTTTGAACGTCAACATTTACAAGAGACAGTCACCACTCCTTAGTGTATTAGCTGGGAATAAGTGAAAGAACATACTCCTCAGCAACACATTTGTCCGTAAGAAGAACTTACTTTATACAAGCATAAACAAAAAATCCACTAAATTAAATTATTTTCACATATCAGCTTAAAAATACCAATAAACATAGAAAATATGTTCAAGCATAAATAAGTCTCCAGACATAGAGAGCGTGCTTATACATATAGAAGAATAGAATAGAACACATTTATTTCAGACATAGTCCGAACATAGTACAAACAAACACACCTACATATAGCAGTGACTTTTTCATATGTGACAAACGATAAACAAATGACAAATTAGGACCATCGTACAAAAAAAAGAGAAACTAAAATAAAACGCGCGCTTACACGTGTAATGTTGGATTATACATTATTATACATACCTATATTGTATTACACCTATTGTAGTAACTCGAAAATAACAGTAAAGAAACCTGGTCCACAAGACGACCAGTTACCACAAGCAGCACCCGTTCACGAGCATAACGCGAATATCAGCCATTGGCCAGTAGGTACCCCATATTTGAGGGACGGAAGGCTTAGCAGTTGTGGTTGGCGGTTGCCTACGGAGTAATTGTAGAAATACTCTTAAGAACGTCTTTAAGTTTAATATTCGACAGGCAGTACGTCAACAAACCAAGATGGACTACCTAAAGAACTTAAATAATAACGTAGGAACCGCGTTGTCATTGCGGTTAGACTCGAAGCCACTACATACTTGTGAACAAGCCAGGCAGTTGATGATGATACACGTGGTTATTGTGGTATAACTCCATATTCCACAGTTGCTAAATGATATCACTACATAGTATAAAACAAAGTATGTTGTCTGTCTGTCCCTATGTATGCTTAGATCTTTAAAACTAAGCAACGGATTTTGATCCGGTTTTTAATAGATAGAGTGATTCAAGAGGAAGGTTTATATTTATATATTGAACCCGTGCGAAGCCGGGGCGGGTCGCTAGTTTAATATAAAAACGCTATTGAGGAAACCTAACGTGAAATTTAATAAATCAGATTTATTCTCTGGTAAAAGAAATTGTAAAGCGCATTTCAACAGTATTTTTCCTTTTTTTCCGTACTGAAAACTATTCACTGACACATTTTTCTTCTTCTTCTTTCATCTAAATAATGGCAATACAAAAACTTACGAACTCTTTGAGTGCGAGGCCGAATCGCGATTGGCCGGTATTCTCGTTTTCGACGTTCCATTTCATCTGTTTGAATAGTTCGATAATTCGAATTTCAAATCAATTGAATGCCATTCAAATATGGCGTCGTGTTTCTGCTTGCTATTGACTATTGGTTGGCGGGCAGTCATTCGTCGGTTTTTGATTTGTGTTATATTTTAGACTAAAAAACATGAATTGCTGCCAATAAATATTATTTTTTGGTTATGAAAACTAAATTCACGCATAAAAATGTTATGTTGTAGTTGTTTGTAGGTACTACGATTTCCTGAAAAATTAAAATAAAGTTGTGTACATATGTATGAAAGTATGGGAGAAAGTGATAGAGAAAAGATTGCGAGAGGAGAGTGAGATTACCCAAAATCAGTTTGGGTTTATGCCAGGTCGAGGAACAATGGACGCCACTTTTGCACTCCGCCAATTGTGCGAGAAGTATAGACGTGCACACAAAAACTTGCACATGGTATTCATTGATCTGGAGAAAGCGTATGATAGGGTACCTCGGGATGTGTTGTGGTGGGCCTTGAAAGAGAAAGGTATACCTGGGAAGTATGTAGAGTTAATTCGTGCTATGTACAGTCAATCTTGTACTTACGTCCGGTCAGCTGCTGGCAACACCGATGAGTTCAATGTGGCTGTAGGCTTGCATCAAGGGTCGGCTTTAAGTCCTTACCTCTTCCTGTTGATTATGGACGCTTTGACGTCGGACATACAGGAAGAGGCACCCTGGTGCATGCTGTTTGCCGACGACATTGTTCTTGTCGGTGAAGATGGATCTGAGATCCAGAGCAGATTGGAGAAATGGCAACAGAAGCTGGAGAATGTTGGCTTGAAAATCAGCAGAACTAAAACGGAATACATGTTCTGCGATTTCGGCGGTCTCTCTAGTTCTGGAGCCATAGCGCTTAATGGCGCGTTTCTTCCTGTCTGCTCCGACTTTCGGTATCTCGGTTCACTCGTGCAAAGCGATGGCGAAATAGATCGTAGTGTAAAGCACAGAATTAACACGGGATGGATGAAATGGCGGCAGGTCACGGGAACAATCTGCAACTCCCACATTCCCCTTAAACTTAAGGGGAAGATTTATAAAACAATGGTTAGACCTGCTGTCTTGTATGGATCAGAATGTTGGGCCACTAAAGGGATGAATGAAAGGCATTTGCATGTGGCGGAGATGAGAATGCTAAGGGGGATGTGTGGTGTTACGCGAATGGATAAAATAAGAAATGAGTATATAAGAGGAAGTTTGAAAGTGGCGCCGGTGACTGAAAAGTTGTGTGGTAATCGGTTGTCGTGGTATGGGCATGTGATGCGGAGGAATGAGGAAAATGTTGTGAGGAAAGTTCTGAGTATGTATGTGGATGGGTATATGAGTAGAGGAAGACCAAAGAAACGATGGATGGACTGTGTAAAGAATGATATGGCAAGAAAGGAGGTGTCTGGCGAGATGACGAGTAATAGAGAAGTATGGAAGAAGAACACATGCTGCGCCGACCCCAAATGAATTGGGATAAGGGCAAGAGAATGATGACATATGTCTAGTTTTGACTTTACTGAGAGTTTCACGGTAAATTAAATTCCAAATATCCAATGTTTTCCCGGTATCGACATAACGATTTTAGCAGTAACCTATAAAAAATGGTAAAAGCACTATTGGCTAACCAACAGCCAGTTAGGTGGATAACAAAAAAAAGATCGCGGAAAAGACCTGGTTGATACTCGAGCAGACCAGGGAAGCATAGCGGAGAAGGAAACTTAGCAGTGGGTGAAACAAGCTGCCATCACCATCTGCTGAACCTTTTCCTATGTTGGGGTCGGTTTACAGATTAAGTTGATGCAGTTTAATACCCAGTACGTTACACGGAGCGAAGAGCTCGTGGCTAAATAATAACAGCCGCTGGGGTCGATCATAAGGTTAAACCGTGCTTGCTTAGGTTGGTCTGTGGATGGGTGACCAGTTATTACATACCGAGTTTCCTCCGTGCCTCGGAAAGCACGTTAAGCTGTTGGCCCCGGCTGTTATTTGTAGATCTTTGACAGTCGTTATAGGTAGTCAGTGGCCCAAAAAGTCTGACAACCAGTCTTACCAAGGATATCGTATTACCCAGTACCAGGGTTGTGAAGGTCAGATAGGCAATCACTCCACGTAAAATACACGTATTCAGCTGCATCCGGTTAGACTGGAAGCCGACCCCACCATAGTTGGGAAAAGGCTAGGCAGATGATGATTTTACACGGAGCGACTGCCTATCTCACCTCCACAATCCAGCTAGTACTGGGTAACTTAAAAACATTAAACAACGCTATGTCAACTTTAAGGCGTTCGTGGTGCGAATACCAACGTGTTATCTACACCTGTATTGGAGGAGGACTTTTGGCAGCAGCGAGTAGTGTTCCGTCGGTTCCACGGGCAAGTGCCATTTGAACGCACAGTGACAGAGTGCACAAGTGAAGTGTTACTAACATAGTTTTAAGGTTCGAAAGAGCTGTGCAGGTGGCTGACTGGTCGATCATTATTTACTAACACAAATTGGATTTTATCATATTTATGTCACTATCATATGTTAGTCTATAAGGTGTAAAGGGTGTAAAAACACACTTAACGAAGTTTATTTCCTTCTGGACCTGGGAAACTTCTAGTTACGGAGATATTTGAGGTCAAAGTTCCAATTTATCCACAATTTTTTTTTAAATACTAGTTTTTAAGGTTATAACTTTACTTTAAATACATCCATGACTCCCTTACTATTCAATTCATCCATCAGCACAATACTTTGAGTGCGTTCCTCGATCGAGACCGTAAAACGTGATTTTTCACCCCAAAAATAAGTCGTTTCCCAGCAATAATTTTTGCGTAAAGTTACTTAGTTTGATGTATAGAATGCTTGGTTGACAGCTGCGTGAAGAGTCCGTTAACACCTTGTATGGCTATGGGCCAAAGTTGACTGAGAATAAATTAATGTTATGTTGATACGATACCCCTTGGTAAGGCTGGAACGACGCTGCCAATGCTGATGATTACAATATGCTCCGTATTGTTCCCTAAAAAATCAACTGCAAAAAGTCGCTCGAACATATAGGGTCTAAATATTCATACACGAAATACTTTCAGGGAATCATCTAACGGCTATAACAAAGCCATTTCAAGGGCTTTTTTTATCTGAGTATATTTTTTTATAAAAAATTAATAATTTAAAATTACTTGACCCACAAAATAAATACTGGCTCCTTATTTTTAAGCATCCATTACGGTAGTTTACTACATCGTATTTACCTACTGTCATTGTTAGAATATGGGAGTTAAGGTTTTATGCAAAAAGTCTCAAAAAAATTTATAATTATAATAATTTTGTAAAAAGAAAAACACTCCCATAATTTTTTTTTTCGTTGCTATGGCCACTTTACGACTTATAGAAGTTACTCTTAAAATATTTCGTGTGTGAAAAGATAGACCTTATATAATTTGATTATACAGTCAAATTGATTGTCTGTAGAATTTCGTAGTTATGTAGGGGCCCTTTTGAATTAACCCTTTACGGACCCTAGTTGACCTCGTCCTGCCATATCGACCCGACCATCCGTTGCTAAATAATTTCGCCGTATAGCCATGTCGTATTTTATGTGTACAACACGGTCAGGTCAATTTTGATGGATCGTGGGGTAATATGGAGTGGGTTTAGGCTTAAGGGTGCGCTCAAATTGTGTTTTTTATTTCAATATTATTTCTGAAATTTAGGAGGAACTCGTGACTAAATAATAACAGCCACACGGGCCGATTTTCAAGGTTAAGCCAGTTTGACGAAGCCGCTACGTGGATTGGTGACCATATATGATATATTAAGTTCCCTCCGTGCACCACGCAATCAAATTTATTCTCTAGACGGAATATATTTAATATATTTGATCAGATTCCCAACAACAACATTTCAGTAGCCACCTCTCTTTTATAATTTATAGAGGATGAAAAACTTTCGATCCTGTTCCTGATATCTCTGTAAAATGTTTCAGAAAGTTTGGTCATATTTACGGGTCCAACAGAAAAAAAAAACAATACTCGACCCAAATGAATTCCCATTCATTGGGGTCGAGTATTGATTTTTTTTTTATGTTTTTTCCCTATTGGAAATGAACACACCTTTTTAATACACACTTTATCCTACAATAAGTTATTGTTTTTGGATTTACCCTTCATTATTTTGACAACTCAAGTACCACTCGACTTAATTAAAAGATAAATCTAAACAAAAGATAACAACTTGGCATTCTTGCTGTCATTGGGGAAGCGGCAAGAGCATTCCTGAACCATCCAGTGCTCTCGAATCGAGCAACTATGGCTCAAACGGCTCTTCACCCTGCGAAGGGTCTTTAATGAGCATTTGTGGGTCTTCGATGATACTTTTGGGGCAAAGGGCACCTGCAGTGTCAGAGAGCACTTGACCGGGTGTTTGGGTTTTTTTTTGTATAATATACTAGAAGTTCACCCACGACTTCGTCTGCAAAATTTGATATAGCACGGCTAATTTGCATGATAAAAATATAATTTATATCCTATGTTACTTCCTGATAATTTAGCTTACTATTGGTGAAAAAATGGTTAAAATCGGTCCAGTAGTTTCGGAGCTTATTCGGTACAAACAAACAAACAAACCAAAAAATCTTTCCTCTTTATAATATTAGTATGGATTTTGATGTAGTGCTTTTACATTCCTTGAATAAATATATCCGTGTGAATTAAATGACCTATGTGTAAATGGCGGCTGTCACAAAGCCATTTTTTTGCGATTTCTCTCATTAATATCGTCAGGCATGCATCATCTGCCAACATCCCAATTTTCCCAACTATGTTGATGTCGGCTTCCAGTTTAACCTGATGCAGCTAAATACCAGTCTTTTTCATGGAGCGACTACCTATCGGACCTCGACAACCCAGTTAGTACTGGGTAATAAGATACCCATTGGTAAGACTGGTTGTCAGACGTTCGAGCCACTGACTACCTGTATCGTCAAATGACAGTCGGGACCAACGGCATAACGAGCTTTCCGAGGCACGGAGGATGTAATGGTCGGTCACCCATCCACGGACCAACATAGGTAAGCACAGCTTAACCTTGAAGACCAGCCGTTATAACTTAGTTTATTTCCTGGGTAACACGATACCCCTTGGACGAGACTGGCATGCATTGAAACTAAATTAATTCATCTAACATTATTTCCTAAAATTAAGAACACATCCTGTACCAACCCCAAATAAATTGAAATAAGGTCTAGAGAATGATAATTTTATCCTACAGAAAAACACAATACAGTTTTAATGTAGTGAAGCACTATTATACTCGTCTGTACCGAACGCATTTATGTTCAAAGGTAAAGCCATTTGTTCCACACCGCTACGCAGCTACGCGGAACATTTGCGGTAGTCACCTACGTGCTACGAGCTACGCTGCTACGAGGTATGTGATGCTACGAGGCTTTGCTACGAGGTATGCAAGCGGTATCAACAAACATTCATTCTGCATGGTTATGTGATATGTGTTTGTATTCCGGTTTTGTGACATTTTGATTAACTGCGCTTTGTAGTAGAGGTTTGGTAAAATAAACACAATTTTAAATGTTGTTCAAGGGACATAAACAGATGGTGATGTGAACAAGTAAAAGTTAAATAGGAATCCACTGGAACTGTGACTTGTGACAGAAAAACGATTACAGATGGATTACTACTTTTTGCAATGTTAGTATTTGTGTGAACGAACGGATAGACAAAACTGGTAGATATTTCTTGAAGCATTAGTTACTAAAGCGAATTTAATACATCATTCTCTTTCTGTCAATCTTTTGAAGATGTCGGTGACAGAATCAACATATGCCTGCCTTTTCCCAACTATGGTGGAGCCGGTTTCCGTTGAATACTAGTATTTTACATGGAACGGCTGCCTATCTGACCTCCACAACGCAGTTAGCTTTCGGGCCACTGACTACCTGTAACGACTGTCAAAGAACTACAAATGACACCCGGGACCAGCGGGATAACATGCTTTCCGAGACACGGAGGAAACTCGGTATGTAATGGGTCGACACCCATCCACGGACCTGAAGATCGACCCGAGTGGTTGTTATAATTTAGACACGAGCTCTTAACAGACATAAGGATTTCAAATGCGTTTAGCCTTAAATGAATTTAGTGATTTTTAGGCTAAAAGGGCCTAATTTTGTGTGGTTTTATGTGTGTTTTGTGTGTGTTTTTGTGTGTGTGTGTGTGTGATTTTTTGTTTTTATTTTATGTGTGTTTTTTTGTGTTGTTTTGGATTTTCTGTTAATAAATGATTTGATTTGATTTATGTCTTCTGATCTTCTTTTAGTAATCCCCCTTATTGCGTGGGACAGTTTATCGTGGGCATACTATTAGGTATACCTCAGCCTAACCCTTTGGGGTTACAGGCATGACTTTATGTATGTGTTTATGTGTGTAAGGAAGTATGAATATGGATTTTGGTTTAGAAATTGCGCTTACCGATATAGTTTTTTTGTCTTTATTTTATTAGAGGGTTTTAATCTTTTTTTTTATACTTTGTGGGCTTACTCTTGACCTCAATCTAGTCCTGAGGACAGAGATGAGGTCGAAGATGGAACGAGCTAGCCCAAAGGAAGCCTAGTAACTCGTGACTTAAATAGATTGTGGTCATATGAACTTGGGAACACCGACGCAGGCAGGGAATTCCACTCCTTGGCTTGACAAATCAGAGCCTGTACACCATCCTGGCTGATGCAGGGGTAGCCAGGATGCAGTTCCAACCCCAATCTCGCTGATATTATTTAAAAGAATCAACAGTTCTCGTCTCTCCAGCTCGTTTCGAACACACTCCGTGATTATATATACCGATTTAATTAATGTCAGCGAACTGTGTTCAACTCGCAAATAGCAAGGTTTTAATGAACACAGATTACAATATCGATCAGCATGTCATTAAAACTAGGGGAGATTTGAAAAGGAATTATTCATAGCGACGCTTTGAAAGCAAAAGGGTAATCTGCTAATATGTATGGATAACAGTGTATTTTACATCCTTTATGTATTTTAGTCATACATGAAATACGCTGATAAAAAGTAAGAGGTAGGTAAAAATCAATTAAAACACGAGCCTAATGCCGTCAACCGGGCACAAATCCAGACTCTGAGGATGCTGTTGAGAAATTTCTGATGGAAAAACCCGATAATTCTGAGCCCGATCTGGGAATCGAAACCAGGACCTCATGCTTAGCAGTCGCGCTTGCGACTAAAAGATTAACGAGTCAATCATACTTACTAATATTATAAAGGTATGTATGTATGTCTGTTACCTTTTCTCGCTTGACTGAACAGGATTTGATGTTTGGCATACCTATTGATATTAAAAAATGACCTGGAGTAAGGACAAAGAATTATCTTTATCGCGGCAGTACGATCCCATGATATCATTTCCGACCATCACACGTTATGCCGAGAGCAATATTAAATAAAATGTCATGCAATTTGACTTGACATCATTATTAAGACTGGCCCCACCTGTACACTTGCACCTTATTATTCTATTTATCTCTCTGTAATACCTATAGCACGTTACCCAGTTGGTCCTGGCTGTCATTTATAGATCTTTGACAGTCTTTACAGTTAGTCAGTGACCCGAAAGTCAGACGACCAGCCTTACCAAGGGGTATCGTATTACACAGTACTAACTGGGTTGTGGAGGTCAGATACGCGACTGCGTGGCAATGACACCTGGCGATACTAGAGCTCCTTATTATTGAATTTTCGGAAACGGATTAGTAGTTCCGAAGATTATCCTGTACATCCAAACTTACAAACCTTACCCCCTTTATAACATTGGTATAGAAATACAGATGTAAATATCCTGAATCAACTGTCGCAGTTACTTTGTAGAATGTTTCTTGAATGAATTTTACCGGTAAGACTGGAAGCCGACCCCGACATAGTTGGGAAAAGGCTAGGCAGGTGATGATGATTACCTATAACCAAGCCAGCACTCAATAATTTTGAAAAGAAATTGCAATATAAATAAATATCTACCCAAAATTCGTTCATTATTTGGAACTTTCGCCAAAAAACAATCTAATGAATTTCGCGCTTTATCAAAGGGTAATAATTATTAAAGGTATTAAATTCAGATGCAAACATTACTTTAATTTCGTATGCTGAGGTTTTGATAACAATAACGTTCTTTTTGTGAAATTAGCATATCAAGAGGAATTCAAATTCATTTATTCATGCGGGTTTCAGTGTGACATTTATATACTGTCATATTTGTGTCGGAACCGGTCATTAGCACGGACATAAAATGAATCGCAAGTGCGCTGGTGGTGACGTCACGCGACCTACTTACAAGTCTACCCCCACCACAGCGTGTCTTCTACAGAGCCCTGATGTTACAGCTCGAGGCAAGGAGGACATTGAGTGTATAATCGCAGCAAAGTTGAGACGTCTTGGAACTGTACCCGATTCATTGTGCCCCGTGTTATTGTGTTAAGTTGTAATCTCAAGTGATTCGTTAGTTTTGCTAGAAACAGTGTATCGCGCCCAGTGTGTTTTCATAGCACGAAACCCATGGTCTGCCCATATGATGTACGACCCAACGGAATAAATCCTGACAAATCCGACATATGTAAGCAAAAATCCAAAGCAATTCTCGTGCAGAAATTATTGTAACCTTTGAGAGATAAGACCTATTTCACAAAGGTTTGGTTGGAAAATACTATGATTATATTAATATGAAATTATAGAATAAGAAAATTCACAAAAGTCACTAACGTAACATAACATCACGCCTGTAATACCCGAAGGATTAGGCAGAGGTGTACCTATTAGTACACCCACATTTCGCCAGTTATATTAAGTCCCATGTAATAGGGGGCGAGCCTATTGCCATCAACCGGGCGCAAATCCATACTCCGTAGCCCGAGAGAAATTCCTGATGGAAAAACCCAAAAACACTATGCCCGACCTAGAAATCGAACCCAGGACCTCATGCTCAGCAGTCGCGCTTGCGACCACTAGACCATCGAGGCATGTATGTTTATCATCGTCATAATTTGATTACTATGCTTGGACGGTCACAGTCACATTATTATAGGCTGTATGAGTGGGTGTCTGTACCTCCCTCACTGTCATAATTATATTTATTTATCTTATGACGCCTACGATAACAGGATGGGGTACCCTTTGTTCAAAAACATGACATTTTCGTCTGTTTCCCTAATTTAAAGTCTGGTTTTACCACCTACGTGTAAATTCTGGTTAATTTATCCAGTATAGAGTTCATAATACTGCTAGACAGGCTCAATGTTTTTAATGCAGGGTGTAAGGGACAGCCCTCCGCAGACTGGTGGGGTGAATTTAGTATTTCATTATTTCAGGAACGTTATGGGAATCCAATAAATTTGATTTGCTTATTTCCTCATACGCAGTGTATCGTTACCACATTTCTAATCGCTTAGTTGACACTTCCTGTGACCCAAAGGCTGGCTTTTACCTTGGCCAAAGGCTTAGCGTTGCCACACAACGTGGCAACGCCGCCAGTCTTTTGAGTGTAGTACCTGTTGACAGTGTTGAGGAGGAGTTTTTGACGTCATTTTTTAAGTTAGTTAGGTATTTTAGGTTATTTTAATTTATAATATTTACCTAATCTATAAAAGTACATATAAATGTGACATTTAAAAAAGAACTATGACAGATAACCATTCCATCTAAAGCCACATATTCTAACATCCACTATAAATGTATGGGTACGATATTAGCACTATAAATCTCGTCACCTGGTGGGACACAACTCACGCTGGTAGATAACATAATGCAATATGTCACAACTGTTAGATATGTATTGCAATATGACCAGTTTCCGCAACACTGCACGCGCGAACTGACGGGTTGACGGTATAGAGATGTTTTCTTTAAATAAAAATATGACAGGGGTGTCAATGTGACACTACGATTAAAGGGCAATTACTTGTGGCGGGACGTGATAGGGAAAGAACCTCACGTCCCAGCCGCCGCGGGAGACGCCGACGCCCTGGGCGTCGGGGGTCACGTGGTGGCTCCCGGCCACCGTAGGCGCGGGCCTGTGGACGGCGAGTTATGGGCTAGCTCGCCGTCCGGCCGTCTTACGAAGATAGGCCGTGTCGACGGCGCGTTCGTGTTCCACGTGCGCCTCAAAGAGATGTCAGCAAATAAGCAGGCATGGGCCGATGCCTGCCAGGGCTGCGGGACTGTTCGAAAGAGATACGGTTGCCCTGGAACACAAAAGGCAAAGAAGGAACATGGATGGGTTTTAGTCAGTACAAGTCTGACAATCCCTTCCCCTCCGCCCAGAGTGGCAAATACTTGAAATCCTGCACTGGACAAGCGTAGTGATTAATACTTGCTCCACAGATATATACTGGGTGTAAACGGACCCCCCTGTTTAATTTAGTATTTTACAATATTTTCTTACCTTTGTATAAATTCTTTTTATCGATTGTTTGTGAATGTGTGAGCATTGTAGGCTTCCTAGCTTCCTAGTTGGTAACTTTTTATTTTGTTCTACATTTTTTGTGTAGTAAGCATCGACTTATTGTCGGGCCTACGCTGTCCCCCCATACTTAAGTACAAATGCTGTATCCATGATAATATTGTAATACCAAATGATTTGAAACGAGTAACCATGGAGTTTCTTGGCGGTTCTTCTCCATAGGAAACGACCAACCCGAACCGTGCACCTTTTTGTCGACGTTTTATAAGTGCCCATCTAGGCCTATGTGAAATAAAATATTTTGATTTTTTTCGCGAAGCCGTCAACCAAGCATTACGTACATCAAACAAAGTAACCCTACGAAAAAAGGATTGGACTGGGAAACGACTTTTTTTTTGGGGTGATAAGTCACGTTTTACGGTAAAACTCAATGTAATGCACTCAAAACTTGGTGATGATGGATGCTCTGAATAGTAACGGGACATGGAGGTAATTAAAGGAAAGTTAAAACCTTAAAAAGTACTATTTAAAAAAACTTGTGTAAAATATTAGAATTTTGACCTCCAATATCTCCGTGACTAGAAGGTTCCCAGGTAGGGAAACAACAAAAAAATATCGCAATGACGGGGAGAACAGGAGCCTTTCGGCTTCGTTAAGGGTATTTTTACACCCTTTATAAGGGGCGACCTTTGTTAAGCACGAAGACACGTAAAACTTCGTTGATATTCTTACATCGAACAACCAACATGTGTAATATGACTCAATTTATTAACCACAGAGCATGAATCGCCGGAAATCAGACTTTCGACGACCGGTAATAAAGACGGTTAAGATGTACGAATTACAGCTGGGAACGACTGCTGATAACAGTCAGTTGCTATACGAGGCACAGAGGGTCTCGGTCTGTAATGGATGGTCCCCCATGCACACCTAGAGTAACGTTGCTTAACATTGAATATCGATCCGTAAGGTTGTTATTACTTAGTCAAGAGCCCCTAGAAATGTATGCTACGTGTGTTGTATAACGTAAACTTTACCATCACCAAACTGTGTCAACAGGTGACGACATCAACTTTATCTCCGAGTTTCCTCACAAAGCGTATCATTACGATCCGTATAACAGTACCTTGTACGTTTTACGTCAGTGTGCTTGTCGTTGACGTCACTACTACCTGTGGCTTCTATCCCGAATTTTAGAGGGAGACGAAGCGAGTAAGTACTTACCGTAGAATAAGATAACTGAATGGAAGCGAAACGCACTTTGTGTGGGCGCTTATGCTACCGAAATCGTCATGGTTTTGCCGGGGCGTTTAGCACATTTAGTTTTAATAATACCGGGTGTAAACAGACCCTTCACATATCCGTCAACCAAGCATTCTGTACATCAAACTAAGTAACTTTACGTAAAAATTATTGTTGGGAATCGACTTTTTTTTTGGGGTGAAAAATCACGTTTTACGGTAGACTCGATGGAAATCACTCATAGCATTGTGCTGATGACTGGATTGAATAGTACGGGTGTCGTGAAAGTGTGTAAAGTAAAAATCTTACATTAAAAACACGTATTTAAAAAAAAACTTGTGAAAAAGTTGGAACTTTGACCCCTAATATCTCCGAAACTAGAAGGTTCCCTGGTATGGTCTAGAACAAAAAAAATGATCGCAGTGACGGGGAGAACAAGTGCCTTTCGTTTATGTTAAGGATCTATTTACACCCCTTATACTGTATACGGTATCCCTTCGGTATTGAGGAGCTCGTGGCTAAATAATAACAGCCGCTCGGGTCGATCTTTAGGTTAAGCCGTGCTTGCCTAGGTTGGTCTGTGGATGGGTGACCACCCATTACATACCGAGTTTCCTCAGTGCCTCGGAAAGCACTTTAAGCCGTTGGTCCCGGCTGTTATTTGTGGATCTTTATTAGTCGTTAAAGGTAGTCAGTGGCCCAAAAAGTCTGACAACCAGTCTTACCAAGGGCTATCGTATTACCCAGTACTAACTGGGTTGTGGAGGTCAGATAGGCAGTCGCTCCATGTAAAATACTAGTATTCAGCTGCATCCGGTTAGACTGGAAGTCGACCGCAATATAATTGGTAAATCTAGGCAGATGATTAAAAAGAAACATTTTGGTGTTCAATTGAGTGACTAAGTTGACGCCCCACCACTTTTAAGGTTGTTTATCTTCGGAAGGTAAATAAAAGTGACGGCATTGTTCAGTTTAGGAGTTAGTGCGTCAACAATATTATTATAATATTTTTTAATGAAAACCAATTATTTAGTAGGTCGATAGGCACACTTAATTTACAAAATTTGGTATTTTTCTTATTTTTTTTTGTACTCGCCCATAATGCTTTCCTATTTGACCAAAAGGTTGACTGGTAGAGAATGCCTTTTGGCATTAAGCCGCCTATGTACCACTCTTGTACTACTACTACTGTTAGCCTGCGTCATCCCACTGCTGGGCAAAGGCGTCTCTCCATGACTTCTAAATTCTTCGATCGAGGGCTAATGTGAAGTTCAAATAAATAAACAAATAAAATTTCGGAATAATAAATGAAACTCAAATTCACAAACCACAATTCGAACTAAAATTATGAACCTTTAAGTATGTTCAACTTAGTCAGGATTGTAAATTACGCTCAGGCACTGCTTGGAGCCCCTAAGAGCGTTCGTAGCAAGAATCACGCTTCCATAAGTACTTATTCTTTGTAAGCACAGGTAGGTAGGTACTAAAGAACACGGCAGTAACGCAGGGAGATAATTCACTTTCGCTTCGAAGCTAATCGGGCGTTGACTACAAAAATAACGACATTCCGCGTTTTTTCTTGGATAAATTACTTTTCACAGGAAGGGTTTTTTTTTTAATTACTCTTACAACTCCTTTGATGTATTTTAACATAAAATGATCTTTAGTCTACTACTCCTAAATCTTCCAAAAAATGGTTGATTTATGATAGATCGTCCCAAAACGTTCCGTGTCCTTGAGCCCACGTACGGATGCAAAGTTATAAGAAACATCTTTCCCATCCATTAACAAATGAAAGGGATGGACCACCCCCAGGACACACTCTGGCTTTATTGGTGATGTTCTTAGAAAAGGTTAGGTGCGTAGTACTGGCAACCGACGTGTGCATACAACCAGAATATTTATTTATTTATTTAAAATTATGTAAACAACACCTTTACAGCTATAACGCCAATGCGATGTTACCACCACCAAGATACGATAACTTACAAAAGCTAACAAAAATACAATTAAAACACAATCAGAATACATATAAAAAAGAAAAAAAAGAAAACCACTATTAAAAATTAAAAATACAATAGGAACACCTCTAAATATTTTCAATGCACTTCAGTGCTACTCCTGTGAACTTCATCAGACTGCAGTGAAATATATATGAACGTAGACGGAGCAAAAGGAGTACCTTTATGTAAGTAGTATCGAAGCATGGAATTGTTCTGTAGTTTGTATCTATCACCGCGAAAAGCGTAATTTTGTGTACGCATGTCGTAATGCCATAAGTTTTCAACTATATCTACCTTTTTTTCGGATGGGAAATCATCAAATGACCCCTCCCGCTCTGGGCAGGGTGGAAGGGAGTGTCAGACTTCTACTGACCAAAACCCATCCATTTTCCTTCTTTGCTCTTCGTGTTCTAGCCCCGGCAGGCATCTTGCGAACCCCTTTCTGTGTGCTGACATCTCTTATAGGCGCGCGTGGACCACGAACGCGCCGTTGGACGGACGGCGAGCTAGCCCATTACTCACCGTCCACAGGCCGCCCGAGCTATATCTGCCTCAGCTCCGATTTCAGTTCCTAAGCGAACCATTAACTTGCAATAAAATTTTTGCAATCTGTTGAACGTAAGTAACTAAGCTAAGAAATATCCACGACAGAACTTTAAAAAACTTCCTTTATATAAAAAAATTCAACATTAAAATTCATTTATTTACAAAAACATGTGTAGATAATATACATGGTATGATGCTTATTATAGATGTTACAAGGTACTCTTTGGTTCAACATGTTTGACCATGACTGGTGTAAAAATTAGGTCGAAAGACCAAACTGTGCTTTATTTTGTGTTTTCAAATAGCAATCTTCTGCCATTCTATATTCAAACGGCACTCAATATAAAAACAATACATCAATCTAGCAAACGAAATCTTACCACATTATTGGAGAAAATAAATAGATACTTAATGAAAATTTCCATAAAAGTTGAATAAAGAGACGATCACTCAAACATGACAGGCTATCTAGCCTAACGCCTCGTATCTGTGACGAGCTATTATTAGGATATCTATAGTAAACAGAACAGATAAGGAGATGTGCAATAAGCTTCGTAAATCTACCTTTTAACATAGTTTCATGCGAGCTGGCAACACCGAGTTTTAGAATAGCTTGATCAACTAGCCTCTGGTTAACAGCTGTCTGTAGGATATCAAGTTGACCGTTTTTACCTAAGTTGCCACCCTGGAGTCAACAGCAGATTACCCCTGTACAGCAGTTTTACCCTGAACATCAACATCATCATCTGCCTAGCCTTTTCCCAACTATGTGGTCGGCTTCCAGTCTAACCAGATGCAGCTGAATACCAGTATTTTACATAGAGCGACTGCCTATCTGACCTATACAACCCAGTTAGTAATGGGTAATACGATACCCCTTGGTAATACTGGTTGTCAGACTTTCTTGCCACCGGACTACCTATAACGACTTTCAAATATCTACAAATTACAGCCGAAACCAACAGCTCCACGTGTTCGGAGCCACGGAGGAAACTTGGTATGTAAAGGGTGGTCACCCATCCATGTACCAACCTAGGCAAGCACGGTTTAACCTTAAGATCGACCCGAGCGGCTGTTATTATTGAGCTACGAGCTCCTCCAAGCCGAACTATATAGCATTTGCCTTTAGAAAGAGCTGTGACTGTATACTACATATTATAAACAAATAAAGTACTTATTTAGGTACTAAGTACATTACATTTCGTGAATCATACATCCATATCACACTTTCCGCTAGACTTTCTCCCGTAAACATTGATTAGGCGAAATACTTTGTAACCCACACAATCCATACAACTATTTAGGTACTAACACTAACTACTTACGTCAAACTTTACGTCAATTGCAATAAAATCGGTAAATATAGCCGTTCGATTCCTATTACTGGACGTTTATGAAAGATTATTAACGAACATTCGTAAATGGATGGGAAAAGTAAACAGCTGACGAATTTTAGTTGTAGACTTAATATGAGAGAGTGATGTTGATGCATCAGTGATCTTTAAGGCACGGTAGTTCTAACACAGACCACTTCCATAACTTTCTATCAGGCGAAATTCAAGCCATGAACAGTACCATAAAGCTAAAAAAAATGCAACAGAAGTATACGTTACGTATCGTATAGTTGATTAACTTTAAGTCTTTTGTGGTGCGAGTCCCGACTCTCACCATCTCACCATCTCGAGACTTACGAAGACGATTTTAGTAACTCGTGGCTAAATAATAACAGGCGCTTGGGTCGATCTTTAGGTTAAGCCGAGCTTGCCTACGTTGGTCTGTGGATGGGTGACCACCCATTACATACCGAGTTTCCTCCGTGCCTCGGAAAGCACGTTAAGCCGTTGGTCCCGGCTGTCATTTGTAGATCTGTGACAGTCGTTAGGTAGTCAGTGGCCCAAAAAAGGCTGACAACCAGTCTTAACAAGGGGTATCGTATTACCCAGTACTAACTGGGTTGTGGAGGTCAGATAGGCAGTCGCTCCATGTAAAATACTGGTATTCAGCTGCATCCGGTTAGACTGGAAGCCGACCCCAACATAGTTGGGAAAAGGCTAGGCAGATGCTGATGATGAGCTATAATTTTAGTAATTCATAACTAAAATGAAATAAAACAAATAAACGAGGCAAATCAGGTGCTATCAGTAGAAGTTACCGTGTAATATTGGCTACAATATCTCCCAGTGCCATCACAATTTATCGGATCAAAGAATTCTCATTAATCAATGACAGTCCCCGCGGCGCGTGGGTGTCGTTCAACTAAAAGGCGAACATTAAACTATGACAGGAATCCATTATTTACGTTTTAATATAATAATATTTCAGCTTCCTTATGCCAAGTAATTTAGAAGGACAAACTTAGACGTTTCAGAGAACCTCAGTTCCAACAATGGTAGCTAAACACGTGGACCTAGGGCTGACCCACTAACTGGGTTGTAGAATTTAGATTGACAGTCGTTCCATAAGTGTTGAACTTCAATATTTAAAAATGTTTACATTTCGAGTAACAATATCCATATGTACGAGTAAGTCGGATATGTCAGGATTTATTCCGTTAGGCTCGTACATCACGTGGGCAGACGATCGGTTTCGTGCTATGAAAACACACTGGGTGCGATACACTGTTTCTAGCAAAACTAACGAATTACTTAAGATTACAACTTAACACAATAAGACGGGGCACAATGAATCGGGTACAGTTCCAGGACGTCTCAATTCCGCTGCGATCAGACATTGACTGTCGTCCTCGCCTCGAGCGTAAACATCAGAACTCTGTAGAAGCACGCTGTGGTGTGGGTAGACTGGTAAACAGGGCGCGTGATGAAACCACTGGCGCGCTTGCGATTCATATTGGCATTCAGCTGAATCTGGTTATAGTTAGATTGAAAGCAAATGAATCGCAAGAGATATGTGACGAAAGAAACAACACCTGTCTCGTCACAGCGTATGCTGATCTGCGACTTATTTTAATCACGAGAAATGTGTTAAAATTCCTGAACATTGTCATGTCACACTGCGCTGTAAGCCAGCAGGTATAATTCTTTATTACGCCCACGTGTGGTGTGTTAGGTAGAACAACGTAGTATTGCTCAAACGGCGTAGTTTCACTCAATTGGCGTAGTATTTATAACTGGCAACTTTGTAGCCGTACTGTGCTTGTAGCTGCCTATTTTACCGTCGTTATTACCACCTGGTAATTAATCTTGATTAAGCTGCAAAATGTAACGGAAAATACGGTTCTTTCCTGGCCTTTCTTTTAGAATAGAATAATAATAATAAATTTTTTTTTACGACCACCAAAAATCGCCGAGGCAATGGCGCTGGACAAGTCCCCGAGAAATAATTCAACTATCTTATTTTAGTAAAAAAATGTCCATTACTTCTTTAGACATCTATAAATAGAAGAGAAAATGGGTACAGTCCGCTTTTTAATATACCTGCGACGAAGTTTTAACCGAACAGCATACGAAATGTCGCGATAATGCAACCGATTTAGATTTAAGCGATAGAAGCTCTCTTTGCACTATAAAAAATTAAATGAACTCGCCCGCAACTTTACGGCTTCAAAGTTATCTGACTGCAAGTTTCGTAAATAAGATTATTTTTCAAATGTATAACGACTGGTGATTGATCGAGAGCAATTCATAAGCGAGCGTGAGAAACTCAGTTTGATGAAAAGAAGAAGTTTCAAAAAAAAAAATGGCCGCTTTAGTGGAATCATTATAGGATAGATAATATGAATAATGTTACAATTCGTAAAATGATGACAAAGTGTCAATTCATAATTTTAACTGCGTCTGTGACCATTTTAAGAATTTCAACGTGATTCATACTATTATGCTTCTGCGAAAGCGGCCATTTTAGAGCCCCTGATCAAAAATTCTCTTTTCAAAATTTTCTAACGACTAAGTCCCAAGAATTACCAACCCCTTTTATATTGAACAAAGACTGTCAGAGATTATGAGTGATGTTGCCAACAATATAAAATGGATAATTGGTTACCTAATTAGTAGCATTACGTCGGCAGGCAACAAGGGGTGCACCTCTAGTCGCCATGATTGGGATTGAATCAGTAATTACTCGTTGAATGGAACGTGGAGCTCTAAATGGAGAATTTCAGAGAGAGGCAATAAAATTAGGGAAGCGCGAAATTGTTATCGATGTTTTTTTGTTACCTGCGGTTTTCTATCGATACTCTATTGATGTGAACAATGTAAGTTTCTTTGTACTCATCGTCTACATAAAATTGAAGAGTCTGTTTGTAATTTCAAAATAACAGCTTTTTACTGAATAGAAAGTAAATACGGTACTTATAACAAAAAACCCTTTTTTTGTTTATCTGTCTGTTTGTTCCGGCTAATCTCCGAAACGGCGGGACCGAATTTGACGGGACTTTTACTGGCAGATAGCTGATGTTATAAGGACTAACGTAAGCTACTCAAAAGTAGCCTACGTTAGACCTTTTTTTAGACGAAAGATTAGGGTTCCGTGCTAAAAAATTTAACCAATTAAATTGATAACAAAATCCGACTAAAATAGAGAAATAACATTTTATAATAATTTCACGCGAACGCAGGTCGCCGTGGAAGTGGTTTTGACATCCGTACCTTTGTCGTTCCAGCGACACAAAGACGGAGATAATTTCAATGTAATTATAATCAATCAAGTATGTCTTCCGTACACAATTACACATGCATCGACTATGACGTGATTGCTATGTAATAGTACATATTTAAGTTCATTTGACCGCATTTGCTTAGCACAAATTAAACTTGATAATGGATTTAGATCACTGGGCCACTTGGTAACCTACATCTATGAGGTGGCAAGATATAGATAAATGTCAGTTGGTTTTAAAGTGTAATGAATGTAGCACTGTTGATGATGAAATTGGCAATTGTAAACATTTCAATGATTAATTATGTAATTATAGTATTATTTCGTAGATCTAAAACAGTCTTTACCTAAGAGTATTCAGAACCCCGAATGTCTGTCAAGCAGTATCTAAAAACCATGCTGTGTTACCCAATTATTGCTACTAAAATACTGGTATTCAGCTGCCTCCAGATAAACTGGAAGTCAAGAACAACTTAGAAAAGGCTAAGCATAACCAGCCTTTAATGTTCCCACTGCTGGGACACAGGCCTCCTCTCTATGAGAGGGAATGGGCTATAATCCAACACGCGGGCCCAATGCAGGTTGGTAGATATCACATGTCTTCGAATTTTCGGTTCTACGACATGCCGGTTTCTCACGATGTTTTCCTTCACCTTCAATGCTAAGCAACTTAGAAAAAAATATAACAATGAAGTTCGATATTTGGTTCGTAAAACCTCGATATTTTATGTAAAAGAACGTCCTTATTCCGAATTAATTTACTTTACAAGGGTGCCAAAACGTCTGTTCTGTACCACTTTGGTTCGTTTCGCAGGGAAGTACCTTCTCTTTGTCCTATTAACAGATTAAATATTAAAATACATGCCTTTTGGAGGTTATTGACTGCGGTGACTTATTTCTTAGTTATTCTCTTCGGCTTATTTAAAAACATAATAATCAAACTTATAAATAGTTTGTGAATATAGGTCTGCTAATTGTTGTAAGGTTTTTTCTCTGTTGAATCTGGATTTTTGCCCGGTTGATGGCAATAGGCTCCCCAATTCAATATCATCATCTGCCTAGACTTTTACGAACTAAGTTGGGGTCAACTTCAATTCTAACCGGATGCAGCTGACTACCAGTATTTTACATTGAGCGACTTCCTATCTGACCTCCACAACCAGTTAGCACTGGGTAATACGATACCCCTTGGTAAGACTGGTTGTCAGACTTTCGGGCCACTGACTACTTAACGACTGTCAAACATTTACTATTGAGCCGGCCGGGACCAACGGCTTAACGTACTTTCCGAGGTACGGAGGAAACTCGGTATGTAGTCACCCATCCACGGCCCAATTAGGCAAGCTCGGCTTAACCTAAAGATCGACCCAAGCGGCTGTTATTATTTAGCCACGAGCTCCCCAATTCAATAGGACTGATGAAATGTGAATGTTCCAAGTAAATGTTTCATGACCGCCTACTTCTACTGCTGCCTTAGGCGTGATAACAGGGTGGTAGGGACATGCCCAAATGGTCAACACGTGTTCAGTACATCATACCGTTGAAGCACAAAAAAAAATTTGCAGGGGCAATTTAAAAAAAAGAACAGCTCTTTCCTACAAAAGTGATACTTACACTGCTAAAAATGTAAAATAAAGTAAGTGTGTGTGTGTCCTACTAGGACATCCCCTTCAAGCGTTGCCACTCACATCTGCCTTGTAAATTTTATACAGGGTGTACGGTTACCACCTATTCAGTATATCATTCTGAGTATATCATTCCTCATAAAAAGATTTCATCGGTAATTTATAAAAAAAAACAGCTGTTCCATACATTTTGACCGTGGTACGTGTATATTCTATTTTGTATTATTTTTAAGATGATATACACAATACATGCACCCAATTTCGATAGAACTGCTTGAGTTTCTCCGTATTAAAACTCATTTCTTGTTTCTTTGATGAATTCATTAACCCTATACCTAGCAGAATAATTAAAAAAAAACATTAGTTTTATCAAAAAGTTTTGTAGAAAAGAGAATGGATGGAAAATCTCCTTCCACTCTACTGGCTTAACTACAGACTTTGCTCATTCGCTCCATTT
This sequence comes from Noctua janthina, assembly GCA_963576755.1. NCBI lineage: Eukaryota > Metazoa > Arthropoda > Insecta > Lepidoptera > Noctuidae > Noctua > Noctua janthina. The sequence goes on along the minus strand of OY755068.1, from coordinate 7,715,545 downwards.
GTGGTATAATACACGAGTTGCAATTTCAACCGCTAGGGTTCGTAAGTTAAATAGTAAGTATCCAGCCATAACAAAGTTACGAGGTTGTGGCGTAGTTATTATACTTATGTAGGTAAATACCAAACATTTTAATGTGTTATAAGATGTAGCCGATGTAGGTTAAACCAATAATAAAAAGAATATTATTTCTTATATATTTTCTGTTCTTGTTGTACAAAAATGACCCAAATTAAGTACTTTAATATGTATATACTTATGTATAGAAGTAATACCGCGGACAAAAGTCGGTTTTACATATGTAAAACTGGCTCAAGTCTGCGGTTTTGCCCACGTGGAGTTCTGAAATTGTCCCACAGGAACGTAGTACCAGGATAAACCGAATAGTCCTGATCATTTTTTGTCTCTGTGCCCATCCAAATCTGTTTAGCTGTTAAGCCGTGAAAATACAAATGACTGACAGAGTATTACTTTCTCATTCAGAATATTAGTATGTATTAGTAGGTAAGGAAGTATGTACTCATATTATTTTCTTCACAAAAGCATAAGTAAATAGAGCTGCTTTTCCAAAAATATACGTAAAATATTCCTGTTCCTTCTTTACCTAAAGGGCTAAAGATAAAGGGTATATATTTTAGGAAATCCTTTTCCCTTTAAGACTTATAGTCTAACTGATATAAAGAACCAGATGAATGAAAAAAAATAAAACTCTCTGACAGGTGCCAAAATTCCCGCGCTTTCCATTAAATTCAAAAAAGGAATCTAATTGAATCAGCATAGTTTCATTGACACTTAAAAGTATGTGTTCTCTTTTGTTTTTTTTTTTTATATTTGCACTGGGTCCTGGGCTGACTACTGTTTTTTCAGTTTATTCACCGTCAGCTATTAAGTAGGTATAAAAATATAATTATATTCTTCAGAGGACTCATTCAAACCACAGATTGGCAAACATATTTGCTAGCCGTTATAATCTTTGAAAGGAGTGTACTGACATGGCGGCTAATAGGGAAGTATGGAAGAAAAAGATCAACTATGGTGAAAATCACAGTATTTAAAGCAACTTTTGACACTCGAATGACATTGACAGGGAGCGTTGTTGGTAAACATCGGTGCTATGGGAAGGGAACTGTGAAACTGAAAATGGCGCTAGCATAGCTTGTGCCAAACATCGTCATTGGTCGAAAATTTGGTAATGTCATTTTATATTTCAAAATGGCTTGACGTCATTGGTCAGATTGAGACCTAGCTATAGTCGCGCCATCTACAATATTAGCTTTTAACGGTCTTCCCTATTGTTCTGTGCAAAGCATTAAAAAAACAAGATCCGATTTTAACTTTACATTTCCGCATTACCAATGTACATTACGAAGGTTGATCAAGTATTGGTTCCTAATTGAACCAATACTTGATCAACCTTCGTAATGTACATATCGTAATACTTACGTGGATTAGGACATTGTGGACGCTTTATGTGCCTTTGACGGTGCAAGGCAGAGGAGTCATTAAAGCGGTCGGTCTATAATTATTATTAAACCCCACTCCCACTATCTCAACTCTTCTACATGACTCAGAGATAGCACCTCTTATCTAGATAGTTCCGGCAATGAATATTTCGTGGAAGCACTCAAAATTATTAGAATATTCTGTGCGGAAATCATAAAATAATGGTTCAGCTATCTGCGACAAGAGCTCGTGGCTAAATAATAACAGCCGCTCGAATCAATCTTCAGGTTAAGCCACGCTCGCCTAGGTTTATCCGTGGATGGGTGACCACCAATTACATACTGAGTTTCCTCCGAGCCTTGGAAAGTTGGTCCCGGCTGTCATTTGTAAATCTTTGAAAGGCGTTACAGGTGGCCCGCAAGTCTGACAACCAATCATACCAAGGGGTATCGTATTACCCAGTACTAACTGGGTTGTGGAGGTCAGACAGGCCGTCGCTCCATGTCAAATACTGGTATTCAGCTGCATCCGGTTAGACTTGAAGCCGACCCAACATAGTTGGGAAAAGGCTAGGCAGATGACGATGGGCACGTGTATTAGATTAATCTAATACACGTGACCATCATCATCTGAGCGACGGCCTATCTGACCTCCACAACCCAGTTAGTACTGGGTAATACGATACCCCTTGGTAATACTGGTTGTCAGACTTTTTGGGCCACTGACTACCTAACGACTGTCAAAGATCTACAAATGACACCCGGGACCAACGGCTTAACGTGCTTTCCGAGGCACGGAGGAAACTCGGTATGTAATGGGTGGTCACCCATCCACAGACCAACCTAGGCAAGCACGGCTTAACCTAAAGATCGATCCGAGCGTCTGTTATTGTTTAGCCACGAGCTCCTCGCTCCTTTTATTCAATGTACCTAATACTATTATATGATCCAACTGTTGATTGAAATAAATAAATTGAATTGAATTGAATTAACAATTTATTTTCCATCCACCCGCATTCTCCAGTCAACCCACGATCATGGCGCTTGCAACAGCGTCGAAATATCGGGAGCTCAAAATAATGAACAATCACGGAAGATATCCCGTAAGTGACAGTATTAAGTCTTGAAAGTATAGAAGTTATAAATAGAAATTTATTGTGCAACATTTGAATACAGCAACACAATGGGAGATAGTCAATTATCCAATTGGCAACAATATATCCTCGGGACATAACTGCAGGAATCTACCGATCCGAATACCTAATTGTATCCGCAATTGAGAAACGTCAGTTATACATTCTTACTTTTTTTTTATCTTCTTCTCCATGATCTCGATGTCACGGTGTTTGTGGTCGCATTCCTCCGAAACGGCTCGACCGATTTTAATTAAATAGGATATGCCTTACTTCCTGTCTGGCCATCCTGCACAACCACCAGCACCTTTCAGATTTAATCGAAGCAAATTTTAGAGCTGTGCAGGTGGCAGCATACTGGTGTAACACCATTTTTGAGTTTCACACGAAAAGAAAAAAGTTTTTTTTTTTCACAGATGTACAGGGTGACAGGATCTGGACCCGCCATTGCAAATTCGCATATAGAGGAGGTAATTTACTAATTATTGAACCTTACTTTCCCTATCTAAAGTTTTATAGTTTGGGAGATATGTATTTTATACTTTAGTAAGATGTTATTTTTTTTTTTTAACCCGAAGAAAGTTCCGACGTATTTTAATCACAAATCTGTATGACTACCAACAAATAATAAAAAATACTAAAATAATGAAAAAAACTGAAGTTGAGAATGCTTTAATGTAAAATTTTAGAAAAATCTCAATAAAATATAAAAATGGACATATCTCCTAGACTGTAAAACTTTAGCTAGGGAAAGTTAGGTCTAATAAGTAGCAAATGACCTCCTCTATATCCGAATTTGCTATGGCAGGTCACCCTGTATATACTTACCACTGTTTGACTCTGCATCACCCAAAGGTTGACTGGTAGAAAATGCCTATGGCATTGAGTCCGCCTCTGTACTCTTCTTCTCCTTTTATTTATTTAACACTTCAAGTGTTAAATAAATAAAAGGAGAAGAAGAGTAACATTATTTGTGAAACCTATATTTTAGTTTAGCTTAGCTTATCCCGATAAATATAATCAAAATGAAAAAAAAAAATATCGCAACTTTTTATATTAAGAAACAAAAACTATAATTGAAAAGTCTTCGAAAGCTCTAAAAAAAGCTGTAAGTCTGTGTAAGTATGTTCCACAATATATTTTTTTCTGGTTTCAGAGTTTATACACGTTTCACTTTTGTTCTGAATAATAAATGAGGCTAATGTTTTCACCAATAAAATAATGGATTGGCAACCGTGACGTATTTTTATTTTATTTTTTGTGTCACGGAAACAAGAAGAGTTAAAGTATACAAAATAGTTCTTGAAACCAGAACGATTTTATGACTTTCGTCATCTGCCTAGCCTTATCTCAACATAGTTGAGCTTTATAAGTATTTTACATGGAGCGACTATCGGACCTCCACAGCCCAGTTAGTACTGGGTAATACGATACTCGTTGGTAAAACTGATTGTTAGACTTTCGGGCCAGTGACTACCTGTAACGATTGTCAAAGATCTACAAATGACAGCCGAGAAGAAACATACAAGTCAACCATATAACCCTTCTTCTAGGTTTTACATGGCACTTTGTAGGTACACTCAGGTAGGCTACTTTACTTAAAAACCTTTCATAAATCGAATCTCGCTCATTGTGTGCCAATATTTGACTGGTTCGAACATAAACAAACAGGTCTTACGAGCCTGCCAGGGCATCTTTTCTATGGGATGTTCCGTTACGATTGTCTATGTCAGAAAACCACCAGTTTTGGATTGAACAAGACAATAGCATGCTCAGCCTATAATTTTGAGAGCATTATAGGCTGACTCATCATCTGCCTAGCCTTTTCCCAACTATATTGGGGTCGGCTTCCAGTCTAACCGGATGCAGCTGAATACCAGTATTTTACATGGAGCGACTGCCTATCTGACCTCCACAACCCAGTTAGTACTGGGTAATACGATACCCCTTGGTAAGACTGGTTGTCAGACTTTTTTTGGGCCAGTGACTACCTATAACGACTGTCAAAGATCTACAAATGACACCCGGGACCAACGGCTTAACGTGCTTTCCGAGGCACGGAGGAAACTCGGTATGTAATGGGTGGTCACCCATCCACAGACCAACCTAGGCAAGCGCGGCTTAACCTAAAGATCGATCCGAGCGGCTGTTATCACTTAGCCACGAGCTCCTCCATTATAGGCTGACTATGCTATGGTATTGAACTCATAAGACGGAAAGAAGCTCGTGGCTAAATAATAAAAGCCGCTCGGGTCAATGTCCAGGTTAAGGCGCGCTTGCCTTGGCTGGTCCGTGGATGGGTGACCACCCAGTTTCCATCGTGCTTCAGAAAGCATGTTTACCCTTTGGTCGCGGCGGTCATTTGTAGATCTTTGACAGTCGTTACTGCTAGTCGTGAGTGACCAGAAAGTCTGACAATAAGTCTTAACAAGGAACATCGTATTACTAAATAGGTTGTGGAGGACAGATAGGCAGTCGCTCCTTGTAAAATACTGGTATTTAGCTGCATATCGGTGAGACTGGAAGCCGACTACATGATGACACGACGATAACTCATATGGATGAGGGAATGGGCTGTATCCACCACGCGGGCCAGTGCGCGTAATAACAATACCAAAGTAATAAGCTCTCACGGCATAAACAAGCGGAAAAACAGTTTCATGAAATAAATTGGAAAACGCAATCACATGTCGATTGCAGACGCCTCGTTGGTCGAGTGGTCGCAAACTTGCCGAGCAAGAGGTCCTGGGTTCGATTCCCGGGTCGGGCAGTGTTATTGGGTTTTCCATCAGGAATTTCTCAGTAGCAGCCACGGAGTCTGGATTTGTGTCCGGTTGATGGTAATAGGCTCACACCCACTTAGGGACTTAAAACATAACGGGCGAAATGCGGGTGTACTACTAGGAACACCTCTGCCTAACCCTTCGGTGTTATCTATCATCTATACTAATGTTATAAAGCTAAAGAGTTTGTTTGGTTGAACGCGCTAATCTCAGAAACTACTGGTTCGATTTGAAAAATTATTTTAGTGTTGGATAGCCCATTTATCGAGGAAGGTTATAGACTATAAAATTTCACGCGGACGAAGGTCGCGGGCAACAGCTAGTACTAAATAAATTTCGCTATGAATCTCTCCACAATCCGATTCGTAAAAAAGACAACAGACATGGATCGTAATAGAACCAGCAGTTTCGATGGCGGCCGAAGGGAGTCTGTATACTGTGTTTACAAATTTGTTTCTTATTACACAACTCGGATTTAAGTGTCATAGCGAAAATTGTTTAAGTAATTGGATGGGTAGAATATGCAAGGATGTGGCTGAATGATCGCCACCCTGTATACCATCATAAGGACAACTTCAAAAAAAATAGAACTCTTTTTGCCCGCACGATAAAACGGATAAGTGAAAAACGCGGACGCGGCAAAATGCAACCGTGTAGAAAGTGTTCAGCGCTATTAACCTTACGTTATATGTTTCTATATCTTTAGGAACACCTGTGGCTCTTGCACACACGGGAGAACAAACTTCTGGATTATCTTTGCATTTTGTTTTTTATTAGAATTTAAGAACTTAAAGTGAAGTGCTAATTTAATGCCGCCATGGGATCTGGAGGCGATAGTCCTCGCGCGCCTGCACGAATGGCGCGCGGAGGCACTACGTCTGGGGGAAACCCCGCTGCCGCGGCAAATTGTCGCTCGGCGGACAGACCTCCGGCGTGATCTCATGGCGACATGGAGAGAGCGACTGTCGCAACCCCGTGCAGGGCACGCCACCATAGTGGCGATAAGTCCCCTCTTTGAGGAGTGGCTAGAGAGGCGCCACGGCGCCCTCACCTACCGCCTGACGCAGGTCCTCACCGGACACGGTGGTTTAGGGAGGTTCCTGCACCGAATCGGGCGGGAGGAAACGCCTGGGTGTTTCCACTGCGAGGATCGTCCGGAGGACACGGTGGAGCCGTGGAGGTCTGCCCCGCTTGGGCGGAGCACCACCGTGTCCTCGTAGCGGCGATTGGCGGCGGCGATCTCTCGCGTCCGGCCCTGGTCCAAGCCATGGTCCGGAGCGAGAGGGAATGCGAAGCCGTCACCTCCTTCTGCAAAGCAGTCATGCTAGTGAAGGAGGTGGCGGGACGTGAGAGGGAAAGAACCTCACGTCCCAGCCGCCGCAGGAGACGCCCTGGGCGTTAGGGGTCACGTGGTGGCTCCCGGCCACCGTAGGCGCGGGCCTGTGGACGGCGAGTTATGGGCTAGCTCGTCGTCCGGCCGTCTTATGATGACAGGCCGTGTCGACGGCGCGTTCGTGTTCCACGTGCGCCTCAAAGAGATGTCAGCAAATAAGTAGGGGTCCGCATGGGCCGATGCCTGCCAGGGCTGCGGGACTGTTCGAAAGAGATACCGTGGCCCTGGAACACAAAGGGCAAAGAAGGAACATGGATGGGTTTTAGTCAGTACAAATCTGACACTCCCTTCCGCTCCGCCCAGAGTGGGGGGGGGGGTCGAAAAAAAAAAAAAAAAAAAAAAGTGCTAATTTAATGGCGCAACGTTCTTAAGAACACAAACTTATGCACTTCTGGGGGATAACTTGACGCAAACAAGCAATGACATATCAACTGACACCGCTGCCATTTTGAGAAAAAAACATTTAAAATTTTATTAAATAAACATTGCATTTCATTGAATATGCATTTACATTTCTTGACCCCTGTGATACTCGTATCACAAAACCCATGTGTGCTTTATCATCATCATCATCATTTCAGCCGAAAGACATCCACTGCTGGACATAGCCCTCCCCCAAGTGTCGCCACATTGGCCGGTCCCGTGCGTCTCGCTCTCCAGGGGATCCCCACAACCATCACTAGGTCATCGGTCCACCTAGTGGGAGGCCTTCCAACGCAACGTCTTCCGGTTCGCGGTCACCACTCCAGAACTTTTCGGCCCCATCGGCCATCCTCCGTTCTGCGAGCAACGTGCGACTTAATTTAGGCAATTCTCCGGGCTACGTCGGTAACCTTGGTTCTCTTGCGGAATGGATGTGCACTCAGGTACCTACATTATATTTAAACTACTGTCACTGTTGTTTATCTAGACACCACATTTGCTATGATCTTACTACTATTATACATGCGAAACTTTAGATGGATGGATGTCTGTTACTCAATCACGCCAGTAGGGATCAGGGAGAAATTTGACACACAGATAAATTATAGTCTGGACTAGCACATAGATAAAAATTTCCACGCGAACGAAGTCGCAGGCAACAGCTAGTATTGGTATAATGTCCTAACAATGACACTACAAGACGACTAAAGATTTTTCTTTGAGATAGACAGCTATTAAAACCATACCCAAAAACAACGTATTCACACAGCAATTCGGTCACATTTTTCCCGAAAAAGGCATTCATTTTCTCCCCCTGTCGTATATTTATTGTCCCTTCCTGAAAGCTACTAGTCTCGTTCAGTTGCGACTAGAGGAACAACACGCGAACGCACACACACGCACACGCACGCGCACACGCTAATCCATTTTCCCCGTGTTTTATAGCTTGTGTTGGACATAAAATGTTCCATCGATGGATTGTCGACTACTTAGATAATAAGTACACTTTTTCTTGTCTATGTTTATTATTCCCTCTAGCTATTTTTTTAGTAGTAAATGGAAGGAATGGAAGTGTATGAAATAAACAATACATAGAGAAAGTTTATGGCCGAATGGTGGCCAAGTTCCAAATTCGTTTTAACAGCCGCATGGGTCTATCTTTAAGGTTCAGCCGCGCTTGCAGAGGTCCGTGGATGTCTGACCATCCATTACATACAGTTTTCTCCGTACCTCGGAAATCACGTTAAATTGTTTGACACAGCAGTCATTTGTAGATCTTTGGTAGTCGTTACAGGTAGTCAGTGTACCGAAAATCTGACAACCAGTCATACCAAAGAGTTTCGGTATAACTGATATGAGTATCCAGTACTAACTGAGTTGTGGAGATCAGATGGCAGTCGCTCCATGTAAAATACTGATATTCAGTTGCATCCGGGTACATTGCACGGGGCAAAAGAGAAAAGGCAAGCAGATGATGATCATCAAACTAGACAAAGGCACCCGGGACTGCGGTGAAGTATGTGTTTGGATATTATCCATTTAAGTATCCTACTAACTTTCTTTTAGGATGTTTGAATTTTAATTCCCTTAAAGTTAGGCGTGCTGTTGACGAAATAACAACAGCGTATAAAATTATACATGGTTATACCGACTCCTTGGATTTACATGCGGAGCTGTGTCAATTATTTGTTCCAAATAATTATAATCGCTCTAGAAAGCATTAATTGTTTAATGTCCCATATTGTCGCACTGTAGCTCGATCCACTTCCCCTATACAGCGTATGCTTAGGATGCTCAACGCGCTCGTGGAGAGCAACACTGGATTGGACTTGTTTGCTGATGAATGGAAGACGATAATTTTAAAATGTTAGTGGCTCTATGAGAAGACCGAGTAAAAGGATAACTTTATTTCGTGTTAATGGCTTATCCTATACCAAATATAATAAATATAATGACGGAAAGGAAAGGAATGCTTATCAGTGGGCGGCGCCTGGGTGAAATAACATTGATAATGATGAACTGATCTTGACTAATTATTAATCTACTGCTATTTTTTTCTTTCCCATTAAATACACAATTAATATTGTACATAGATACCGTAATCACCAGATTTGGCAAAACAAATTGTTCGTATTAGTGCGAGCAAAATGTCCCGAATAAGTAGCAGCACACGCCAGTTGCTCGGTGATCCTTGAAAGCATATCGAAATAGCTCGTTTTATACTTTTATGTTTTTTTTTAAACCTGTATTGGTGCCACCTGCTGGGCAAAGGTCTCCCACATAACCTTCCACTCTTCTTTCTGTGATTTTTTTAGTTTTTATAAAAAAAGTGATAGGCGTTGTTTTTTAACCAAAATATATATATTTTTTTTTTTGTTATTTTCTGTGCGTATCCTGCTTGATATTGGGCTTTTTTTAAATATCCAATGCTGTACCTAAAATTCGAAGTCATTTACAATATCTAGCTACCTAACTTCGTGTTAATGTTCTCCATCTACGTTAGTAAATAGACCCAAAAAAGGTTCCTTCCTAAACAAATGAGATTAAACGTAGTTCAAATCAAACAATATCAATTTCAATCCTCCAATGACAATCTTTTGTTGAGAAACAAAGAATATTAATTAGTAGGTAAGAGGCAAAAATTGGTGTCTAAATAGAAGGTGGTCTATTAAAATAAGGTAAGTCCTAAAATAAACAAAAATCCAAGTAACGGAATAAGGATAATTATCATCACTACATACCCCTAAAAAAGAATAATATAAAAAATAAATGGGTGGTTGCATCGCTAAAATTAAAAAAAAAAAATTATCTCCTATTAAATCATAGATAATTATATATTGAACAAAATATACATTGATCAATCAATCAATCAATCAATCAATCAATCAAATCATTTATTTGATAAATATTGAACGAAAAATGTTCATCTAGAAGACTAGATGAACATTTTTTTTTTGATTAGATGAACATTCTTTTTTTTTCAAAAAGTGAAACACAAGTGTTTTACTTTTTCATCTTTACGTATTATTTTCAATTCTCAGCTTCTAATTCATGTTGCCATCCAAAAATCAACAGGTACCCTCAGAAAGCACGATAAAATCAAAACAGATGACTAAAATTAGACTTACCGATAAGAAAATCCAATAAACAGCAATAAAAATTCACAATAAACACAGTTATTTCACACAATATTTATGTTTCATACACAATAATGTTTTTTCGTAAACACGGGAACGCGAGACACGACCGTTCAATGCTGCGGTCCGGGACCGACTGGACTGGGGAGAAAATTGTGAGGACTTGTGGAGCCAAGAAAATTATGTAGCAAAAACATGAAGGAAACGCGAATCCTTTTGATTTTCCAGCTAGGGCCATTGACAGCCGCCGGTTGTCCTTAGACGTGAACAGAAGGCGAAATATATTTTTTTTAAGACTACAGCAACGAATTTATCATTTCTTGTTTCCATTTGTTCAATTGTGAGCTATTTCAATACAATGTTTGTTATTTGCGGGAAAATGAGCGCTGTTCATTGCAATCGAATGCTAATATTGATGTTGTTTTGTTTATTCGCAATTTCATTTGTTTTTCCAGTGAGTTTACGTTTATTGTGGAAGGAATATCTTTGTTAAGACGTTGATCCCGATGTGAGTAGAAGAATGTATTGCTCCTACTTAGGGTTGATATGAATGAACGGAGAGTGAATGATAAGGCGCTGACAGGGGAGAATGGAGGGAGAAAGCTTAATTTCCGTCGATCACGGAACATGAACAGACAGAGACTAAGATATATGGCATATTTTTTTTATTTTCATGTATGTTCACCGATTTCTTCGTGATTACTGGTCCGATTTAAGTGATTATTTGTTCATTTAGTAGAGTAAGGTCGCGCGATGGTCCCATATACATTTTATTAACTTTGCTTCGGTACTTTATGAGTTATCCTCTGTAGAATATGTTTTTTTCTGCTTCGTCTATGTGGATGACGTGCTAATAACTTCTAGTTGTAAAATTGATACTGGACAAGGAGTTATGTGAGACACCTAAAAAGTGTAAAATTAAAAACTTTTATGCAAAAAAAATAACCGACTTCACTGCACTTTTTGTTTTTTTTTTTGTATTATGCAGATAATCTCAAGATGTGAAGAAGTAAAGAACAAATTTTCGGCACTTAACTTGTATAAACAATTAGCACTGTATAGATGCATTTTCATACATCGATGAACTAAAACCAATGAAACCTGACCCATTTTCCGTGGCGGTAGGCAGAAACCATAACGTCACCTGCTACGATCCACAGTACTGCTTTTGCTTCGAACACATTCTTTCTTTATCGTGTGGTTAACTGTTTAATGCCTAACCTGGTGTCGAAAGTCTTTATTTTTTTTTTTTTTATTAATCATTTACTTCAGACATTGTCCATATAAAAATTATAAAAATAAAAAAATTATAAAAAATTTAAAAATTATAAAATATCTTTATACCTCCCCTGGTCTTCTGACTTGGCTTTACATGCCGTCAGAAATATCTCTCAGCCATGCTGGGTTTTCCTTCACCAGTAGCGAAGAGTCAATTTTTGTAAGAGGTAAGCCGGAGTACATATCTTTAATGTGATTATATTATTTGTCTATATGCATTGATATTATTTATCTAAATGCATTGATAATATTTACGTGTGTGTATTACGAGCTATGAGCGAACTACAAGTAATGTCGCGCGTTTTAATAGCCTTTATTGCTCTGAGTTAAGGTTTCAATTTCCTTGAATTAAGGATTGTTTTAATTTGTCATGATACTGTTTCTAATTTAAGTTATTTTAAAGATTTTTCCGTCAAAATTTAACACCTATTTTTTATGACGGAAATCTATTCAGAAGCCGATTCTGAACTAACTACTTTCAGGAATTTCGTTTATTCTGTTACACGTTGTAGAATAATGACGGTGTCATTTTTCAAAGAGAATCCGGTAGGAATCGAGTTGTATAGAACCTTCGCCACTGATACACACATGAATCTGAAAAGTCATAGGTGCGTGTCTTGGGTTCGAACTTGAGACATATGTCTTGGCATTCCGACGGTCACACCACTAGGCCATCACTGCTATAATGCGTTTATACATCATACACGCAAGCCGGTTGCCAGTACTAAAGAAAGAAACAAAGAAAGAAAGAAGAAACAAAGAAAGAAAGAAAGAGAGAAAGAAAGAAAGAAAACTATAAACTAGACAAAAAAAATGTAGGTTACACGGTGTGCCTCATACTCGTAGCTGCGCCAAATAGGACCAGTTCAGTACTACGCACCAAGTTCTATGCTAATTTTCGCCACAATACAAATGAGTTTTGTTTTTAAGAAGAAATAGTAACTCCTAAGCTTTTGAGTCTAAAGCTTAGATTGTCTACTCAATCAAAAGTTTAGACACAATACACAACCTGCAATTAAACAAAGTGCTGTCTGAGTAAGTCTCTAAAGATTGTGTCCGAAAAAATTCAAACTTTTCGAGACAGATGTAGCTATAAAGATGGAGATAACAATAATTCGAAACTTTAACTGAAAGTACAAATTGTAACAAGAGAAATAAAACTTTGATTTTTCAATACTTTAAGCAGTTTTATCTATTAATCGGGTCCTTTTGAGTGAATGACGTTGTTTTAGATTGTGGTTTGGAAGTACCTTCTGTTAGTCTTCCTTCTGTGCTATGCTTCCCTGGTACTTTTTTTTTAACTGGACTGGACCACATTATGTTCCTACCATTGCAAATCCTGAAAGACAGAATCAACGGCAGCAGCGACCACCAGGAAACCGCCGAGACATTGAAGCACGACGAGTCTCAAACAAAATATTTAATTTTTTTGAATCCCGCAAATAAATTTAAAATTTAAAAAACCCCCATCGCAGCAAAAAAAGTGAACAAACATTTTAAAAGTCAATAAAATGGCTGAGCCGGTTTTGATAAAACATGTGTAATTGTAAAATACACATCATGCCCTTTCATTTGATACCCCACTTGAGTATATTTGAAAATATTCGATTATTCATCACCACGTTCATCCCCCATATCTATTAAATGGCTGCACCGATTTTGATAAAAACGTATCTAAGAACCATCGCCAAGAATTAGCTTCCAAATAAAAACAAACTACTTCCAAATCGGTTCACTTGTTTAAAAGCTACGGTGCCAGAGAACGGGTGCATCGGGGGTTAAAAAACAGAAAATAACAATTTAGGTGTTAAAAAATGGTTTGCGTGACTTTTATCCAGGTTTAATCCTCGTTGTTTTGTTATGTATGTACCCTTAGTGAAATCCAAGTGCTTATACTCTTAAAAACGAGGAAATCGAAGGCCGAGTTAACCTTGCTCTTGACCACCTCTTGACCGATTTTCTGTTTCAATATTTTCTCAAGGATATTTGGGATTACATCTCAGTAATTTGCGTTGGCCAAAGGAACGATGGATGCCAATGACGGACGGTGTAGAGGATGATTATTATGGCTAAAAAGGAGGTGACTGCTGTGATGACGAGTAATAGAGAAGTATGGAAGAAGACATGCTGCGCCGACCCCAGATAAATTGGGGTGAGGGCAGCGGAATGATACTGATGATGATCTCGTAATCTGCCTTAGGTATGTATGAATGTACGGCTAGCAAAAATAATTCAGTTCGTGTACTGTGCTATATGAGTGAGGAGTGACTTGGACAGAGGGCGCTGTTGATAAAAGTTTGTAAAATGTATTTGTAACTAAAAGCGGCGATAGTTCCGATTTCGGCAACGTCGAAAAAATCCCTGTACAGTCGCCATCACAACAAGTCAATTTTTTTCATTCGATTTTGAACTTAACCCTCAACTTTTCATGGTTTAAAATAATTTGGAGAAATTTGACAGTTTGTGGTAAGTTGATGTGCTGGCGACTGTACAGCATTACTCAGTCACTTTTACCTTCATGAAATCAACAAAATAGCTACTAAGTATAGTACGTCAGAGCTTAGGTAATATAACCTAACGGACATACGCTGGTTTCTTATTTTGTGAAACTCCGTACTTATCCTAAGTCAGTAAGTAAAATGTAAACACCGAAGAAAATTCTCAGAATGTACAGGATCTAGTCAGTGGGGCTAGTATAGACCGACCGATTTAATGAGTCCTCCGCCTTGCCCCATCAAAGGCTAAGTCCTAACAATATACCACATGTAATTTGTTTTAAAATAATCATAATCCACGTAGGTATTACGATACTAATTGAACCAATACGTGATCAACCCTCAGAATATTCACTGACTCATTAAAGCGGTCGGTCTATAGCGGTTTAAAGTATGTAGAAGCGCAGGTATTTAATAAACATTTGCAACAAATGCAACTTTTAAAACTAAAAGTAAGTACCAGTAGTAAGTAGTTCGGTATAGGGAAAACGGCAAACCAACGACATTTAAAAAAACTCTTTGGAATAATTTGCAAACCGTACTACAATATAACTAAAAAGAAACAAAACTTATTCCAGAGCTAAAGTAACATAATAACACCGCGCTAGTTTTTAAATTCTAAATTCTGTAATAAAAGTAACCACCGTTACTCTGAATCGCTGAAAAGCCAGGAAATGTTTTCAAAATATTTTTATATAATGAAAACGATTAACATCTGAATGAACTACGTAGAATTAAAATATATTCTTGCAAGTATCTTAGCAGCTAGTTCCGTATTTATTACTTTGTGTAATTTATTTCATCACCACTGCTCTCAAAACGGGGAAGGAAAACATAGTGAGGAAACCGGCATGTCTTAGAACCAAAAAATCGAAGACATGTGACATCTACCAACCCGCACTGGGCTCGCGTGGTGGATTATAGCCCATTCCCTCTCACAGAGATGAGTGTGTCCCAGCAGTGGGAACATTATAGGCTGATTATGCTTATGCATATTCTCAGCTACCAAGAACCTATTGGGTTGGCTAAGGATTTAAAGGATTCAATCTGGTCATAGTTAGATTTTATGGACTATACTCAGACCCTCATGACTTTTCAGTTTACTGTAAAATTTTTATTTGCTTTCATAGCAATAAATAGTTGTGTCACTGACTTGGTACATTAGTGACGTCACAAGTTCCTTTTGCCATACAAATTCTATGAGGAACCGCGTTAAGACAGTTAAAGAAAGTATTACAATTGATTGGTGGTGCAACAACGTCCAGGCCGGACGCAAGCATTGTTCTTGCATCAGACAATTCCGACAGAATGCGGTTCGGTCGAATTGGGGATCGGATCGGACATCCGAGACGGGATGTTGTGGATAGGCCTCAAAACATCAAACAATAGAAGTGGCAAATCGAGAGTTTGATTCAATATAAACTTAGTTTATTTGCCCGACTCGGGAATCATTACCCGAACTTTCAGCCAGTTCTTGTTCTTAGCGTGTCAATGACAATGCAAATTGAGTCAGCCCAAAATTTGGCGACGAGTTTGGCACTTTCAGTAGTGTCTATTAGCTCCTGTGAATAGCAAAGCAACAGGACAGGACACCATATCAAGTGTCCCATCGTATGTGGGGCAAAACCACATTTACACTCCAGGGCAAAGCCATCTATGAATCTCCACCTCATCAGGTGGAGATTCATAGATGACTTAACAACCTACACCGAACTTACAGTGTCCACTACCTAAGTAAAAACACTTCTTTATTTCTTATATTCACGGAACATCACAAAACCGGATTCCATTCAATATCTTTCTCCTTGCACTGCATCGCATTAACTGCACCTACGCCTACCTACGTATTTCCGTAGCGGAAGCAATACCAATGAAAGCGCTGTACCTAAGTACATACCTAGACGTACCTACTTTAATTTTCAGTCGGACGATTCAGAATCGAGATTGTATTGAAGTTCAGTAGGTAATAAAGTGAAGCTCGACTGCATCCTTTAGAAAGAATCATTTTGCTGTGAGCCGGACGATGGGGTGAATTGTACAACCTGTCTACCTACTTACCTGCTGAAATGACTGACTTATGTAGACCGAATGATAAAGCAAAGAAAGAAATACATAACATAACATCACGCCTGAAATCCCCGATGGGTAAGGCGGTGTAGGTACCTACCCATTCGCATTAATGTATAATGATGTAAAATTATATTTGCATGCCCTAAAAAGGCAAAATATGGTTTGTGCTTATACCACCAATTTTAACAACTTGTAACACCTGTATTTTAAGCAAATAGATAATTCTTGATGCCTATCCGCTAAAAAACGCAAGGGTGCACGCTCGCGTGTCTTTATTGAAAATAAGTATGAGCAACGCTAAAAGGCGCGGGCGCGTGTGATGAGTTTTCTGAGGGAAATTTGACTGTGGGCTACCGCTCCGTGCACCCGCGCGACTTTTACCTGGTACCTACCTACATTATCGCTACAGCAGTATCGACTTTTTGGTGACAACCTTCAAAACAGGAGCGTGAGATCTACCTACGTACTTTTTTTACCTACCCGCAAACGGCAACGTCGAAGACGTCATAGGTATACCTGGAAATGTCAGCCATTCAAATTCTTATAATAAAATAGAAAGTTAACGTGCTAAGTACCGAGGTCCCTAATGCAAGTAGAAAGGGACGTACCAGCATACCTACTTACATTGATCTTAACTATAAGCAGTCCCAGCAACTATGGTTACAAGTTAAATAAGAACCTAGCTATAATAGGTAGCGACCAGATGAAAACTTGATGAATCTCAACAGAGTTTGGCTTTAACGACCAACTGATTAAATACTGCCCAACTACCCTCAAGAGTTTGCGGTTAACTTATTTGTTAAAGACGAGATATTGAACTGTAGACTTTAAGTACTTAGCCTTGGCTAAAGTAGCTACACGGAAGGGGGAGGAAATGATAAATGAAATAAAATGTAAGCCAGCATTTTTAATTAAAATCTAATACTTATTTATTTTAATAAAGACGTTTGTCCTGGTATGGACATGTAATGAGGAGGGATGAAACGCATGTGCCTAAAAGAGTAATGAACATAAATGTTGATGGATGGAGAGTGAGAGGAAGGCCAAAGAAAAGATGGATTGTCTGAAGACTGATATGAAAAAGAAAGGATTAAATGATGCCGTGACGTCTGACAGGGGAGATTGGAAGAAGAAAACGTGTTACGCGGAGTTGCGCCGACCCCAAATAGAATGGGACAAGGGCAGGAAGATGATGATTTATTTATTACAATACTAGTTCATTTCGAATATTGTCTATGTGTTATTGCAGGTCAGTGCAAGCCAATGCGACGTGAGATTCGCTTCGCCGCACAACCGCGCGGTGTCATGTAAGAATCGCCTTACCACTGGCGTACGGCCTGAGGAAGGGGAAATTATATATTTCCTACTCCTCCACTATTCTTTTCTGATTAATTTCATTGCGGGATCCAAGACAGATAAATTGTTTCTCTGGGACTTCGTCGAGCTTCATTGTCTCGGCACTTTTCTGGTGGTCGCTACTGTTTATTCTGGCTTTAGGAGTTGCAGTGGTTTGGGAATAGTTTGACGGGCTTGACGTACAGTCTATCGTACTTATGCAGGTGCCAAAATGCAGTTATATACCTGCACAGGTGAAAAAATATAACCCAGGACCCCACACTTGCACCCGTGAACGTTTTACATTTGTATAAACAGACCAAATACATTTCCTCCACAATTTCCTTAAACCAACTTAAGTTAATGAGTGTCAAACGTGATGCTGTCAAAAGATTCGTACGCTTTACGGCCACCGCAAGAGCCTCTCGAGCGTGTTCAGATTAATGAGTACGTACCTCCACCTGCTTTCAGAGCTGCAAAGGTAAGCTAAAATATACTCAGGTACTTTTTGGATGGTAGCTTTACGGGGTTATGCTTGTGAAAGAGTAGAAGATATGCTTCTACGATCTTATTTCATTATCAGACTAGCTGTGCCCCGCGACTTTCGTCCGCTTGAAATTATGATAAAAATATTACTTCCCTTTTTAAATCGGTATTTGTTACCAATTTCAAGGGTTTTTATATTTTTACACGGAACCCTAATACTTTTTCTAAAATAAAGCCAGTCTAAGTTACTCCTTATAACAACAGTTAAGTATCTGCCAGTTAAGGTCCCGTCAAAATCGGTCCAGCCGTTTCGAAGATTAGCCGGAACAAACAGACAGACAAACAAAAATTCAAAAATAAGTGCCATATATATTTTCATATGCATTCAGTTAAAAGCTGTTATTTTGATATTACAGACTTGTCACGGCCGATATGGTATATTTCGCAACGGAACTTCAAAAAGAAGAGCACCTTAATAGAGCATCTCCTCTGTCACTCATACGGTCATAACTGTATGGCCGTCACTTTCTAAACTCTTTGGTAGGCGACAGCAACAGCGATGCGGTGGGCATTGACCGCAAGCGACAATGTCGCTACGGTACTAATAATAAGGTTCCTTACACTAGGAATTTCTTCTGTGGGTATTGTGGGTGCGTTTATAAACATTTAAACTCACAAACAAACAGCCAGATCGCAATAACTACCAGTAGGATATACAAATATTTGTTCCGTGCGGGAATCGAACCCGCGACACGCAGCAATTTCCGAACTCTACGGGTCAACTTACCTTTTGCATCGTCCGCTCAGATGGTGAAATTTCCGCCTGTTGGGGATTCTCATTGTTGCCTTGAAATTATACCTTAAAGCTCCATGGCTCCTAAAACGCCCGAGTAAAATATCTGTTAATGTGAAAGCGGCCTTAGGCCGCTTTCACATTAACACGTTAGCAGCGCGACAGTAGCGCGGCAGAAGCACAGTCGAAGACAAAAACTAAAAAAGAAAAAGATTTTTACCGTCTGGACGTTAGACGCGCGACTGTCGCGCTGCTAAAGTCGCCTAAATGTGAAAGCGGTCTAAGGTACAGACGCCAGCACATCAAGTTACCCGAATTTCCGAAACTGTCAAATTTTCCATTCAACCTAATGCTTTCTTCTTCTTTCTTTCTTTTCTTTTTCTTTTTTAGGAATTTCTCCTGTATCGTGGGTATGTTTACAAACATTTAAGCTCACATACACAAACAGCCTTTAGCTTTCGAAGATGAAAATCTATTTAAAAAAAATTACAGATTTTAGTGGCTTGATGTCTGGCGTCTGTACATAGGAATGGGTAAATGAAAATAAAATACAAATTCACATATTACTTTCTCTTATAATTCATTCACAATTTTCTTAAAAGTAACTTATTTCTACATTCAGTAAATTAGATTAAAATGTACTTAAAAAGAGTGAAAAATGTGATTGCCATATTATAATTATGAGCAACTTTTTGTAAGTACAGTCAGCGTCAAAAACATGTGGTCACTATTATTGCATTATTTTTATTTTTTAACTAGTATTAATATTAATTAGGATATTATCATTTGTGAGCGCTATGAGAAACCCCATTGACAAAATTACGAACAAACCATTCCAAAACGTTGACCCCCCCCTTTCATCCCTTTAGGGGGTGATTTAAAAAAAAATCCTTAGTACTCCGATTCGTTACAAAAAGAACTCTTGTGGAAAATTTCATGTTTCCAGAGCCAAAGATAAAACTCTTCGCACATTACACAGACTCGAAGCAAGTAAAGCATTGAAATGTGAGCTTTATACAGTGTTCATTACGGTACAATTTTCAAACGAATTATATATTTTACTAAGTTTATATATTTATTTAGGAAACAATTTTTTAATCATTCTATCTAGCGTTAAAGAAACTAGCGACTTAAGAGTATCGCCATATGGCCCGATAAGAATAGGCCTTCCTACGTGTGTATTAAAGCGAACATGGATTTTAGGTGGACGGGCTAGGGGTGTAAAAAACACCCTTAACGAAGCCGAGGCACGTGTGCTTCCCGTCACTGGGATATTGTTTTTTGTTCCATACCTGGGATCCATCTGATTTCGGAGACATTGAAGGTCAAAGTTCCAACATTTCTACAGGTTTTTTTTTTAATACAAGATTTAAATGTTACAACTTTACTTTTAATAGCTCCATGATCCGTGTACTATTCATTCCATCCAACAGCACAATGTTTTAGTGCGTTACTTTGCGCCCTAAGGTGATTTTTTTACAGCCAAGTCGTTTTCCATTAATAATTATTGCGCAGTGTTACTTAGTTGATGTACAGAATGTTTGGTTGGCGATTCCGTGAAAGGTCCTTTTACACCCTGTATACTACATTAACTTTATTTCTCTAAGTATTAGTGAAAAGTAGAAGTAGTAGTGAGGAGCTCGTGGCTAAATAATAACAGCCGCTCGGATCGATCTTTAGGTTAAGCCGTGCTTGCCTAGGTTGGTCTGTGGATGGGTGACCACCCATTACATACCGAGTTTCCTCCATGCCTCGGAAAGCACGTTAAGCCGTTGGTCCCGGGTGTCATTTGTAGATCTTTTACAGTCGTTAGGTAGTCAGTGGCTCAAAAAGTCTGACAACCAGTCTTACCAAGGGGTATCGTATAACCCAGTACTAACTGGGTTGTGGAGGTCAGATAGGGCAGTCGCTCCATGTAAAATACTGGTATTCAGCTGCATCCGGTTAGACTGGAAGCCGACCCCAATATAGTTGGGAAAAGGCTAGGCAGATGATGATTAGTGAAAAGTAGAAATTTCTACATAAAATCACCTCTGAGGTACTCCCTACCTAAGGTACGCACTACAGCCAATCAAGCTATACAAAACCAGTTTATGCTGATCTCTCATTGTATAGAAAATCTATACAAAGCGAGGCCAAGTTATACTGGAAATGTACAGCCTGCATGTGCCGCCGTGTGTACACACACAGTTCGCCAGTTATGTTTAAACAAAACTGGCGAACTGTGTAGTCTGTCCCGTGTAGATGTAGACTATAGACTGACTGTAGACTATTGCCATCAACAGGGCACACATTCAGACTCCTTGCTGAATTGGTCTGATATTGTCGTTATTAAAGCGAGTGTGTTTTGTCTCAACTTATTTCTACATCTTTCATTACACATTTGAACAAAAGTTTAATTAAAACGTTGTGTGGGTACCTACTTCTCTCTCTACTATAACCCGCCACGTAATAACGTACTTTTCGAAGTCGGTTAAAAATGCCTTAAACTTTTTAAACTTAATTATTTTTATTAACGACCAAACGGTACTCAATAACAACTATTAAAACTTTAATTGACACTTCATTTCGCTGCATAATATTTATCTAAGTATATAGCAAAACATTAATTTTCAATTTTCTAAGGAGGTATATTTTGTTTACATGCATTTACTTTATTTATTATCGTCAATAGAATTTTCTACTAAATGGGCTTTCCATTCACCAATGGTTTTCAAATCTATAAAATTAAGCATATAAATGGCGCTGACTGTACTCGTTTAAATTTTTGTACAATGCATGCACATCACTAGCGGCATTCGCGTCACTATAATGTCAAATATAAGGGTCAAATTACACTGGCGGCGCATTCTTATACGATACTAAAAGATACAGGAACCCTAAATATGAAACACTCGCTATCATAATTTTATTTTGGCAATCATATCCATTGCGTTATTTATGCTGTCAATCAAACAAAGTTTCCAGACATGTGAAGCGATGGATTGCATTTTATCAATATTACAACATAACAAACGTGACACACATTCCTGCATTCCCCGAGTAGTTAGAGAGAGGTATACCAAATAGTACAACCACATTACGCCAGCTGTTTATTCCCCAGGTAAAAGGGAGCGAGCTTATTGCCATCAACCGGGCACAAATCCAAACTCCGTGGCAGCTATTGAGAAATTCCTGAAGGAATAACCCTATAACACCCTACCCGGCCTGAGAATCAAACCCAGGACCTAATGCTCAGCAGTTGCGCTTGCGCCGACTAGACCAACGAGGCTGGGAAAAGAAGTGGGGGTCGTTCTCAATATAAAAGTATAACTCCCGAGTGTATTACATAAGTAGGGTGTCCTATCGCCAAGATACTTTAAATAATAACTTTCTTAGCGCCACATAAGGAACATTTTCGCTTGTCCCACCGCCAGTATAATAAGACTCTTAGTACAAATCTCATACTCCCGGTATGAGGCCTGGTTTTCGGCCAGGCCAGGCTTCTTTGGCGTACTTCTTCTTTTTTGGCTCGCTTGACGGGCCTGCCTCTTCTGGAGCTGGAAAATTAGAAGATTGTGTTATTTTTTGTGCTGACTGTCTTGACTTTGAGACATTTAATTTTTTTATGTTTGTTAAATTATATTTTATTTATATTTATTCGTTTTTAATTGTGTGGGAAATAGAACACAAAAATCGCAAAACTTTTGGTATGGTAAAAGGTATGTATATTTTTTTATTGATAATTCATAATTTAAAATGAATCAAATATTTCCGTTATATGATTTTTGTTTTTAATAAGGTTAAAAAGTTCCGGATACTGTCTTATGTCGGATTAAAAGTACTAAATTTATGAAAAAAGAACGATTCATTTTAAAACCATTTCGTGTGAAGAATTAAGTTAAGTGCTCATTTTGAAAAGTGCTCATTTGGCGAAATGCTCATTTTGTGAAGTGCCCTTTATGAGAAGTGCACCAATTGCGTAGTACACGTTTAATTCACCAGTGCACATTTTGCTAAGTTCACATTTTACGAAGTCGTTGTAAATAACAAGCAATAGATGATTCTCAGTGACTGCAAATAATATGTCTGGCCATATGAACTATATCTAACTATTCATACACGAAATATTTTCAGGGAATCATCTAACGGCTATAACAAAGCCATTTCAAGGGATATTTTTTTTTTATCTGAGTATATTTTTTTATAAAAAATAAATAATTTAAAATTACTTGACCCACAAAATAAATGCTGGCTCCTTATTTTTAAGCATCCATTACGCTAGTTTACTACGTCGTATTTACCTACTGTCATTGTTAGAATATTGGAGTAAAGGTTTTATGCAAAAAGTCTCAATAAATTTTAGAATTATTATAATTTTGTAAAAAAAAACTCTCAGATATTTTTTTTTCGTTGTTCTGGCGACTTTACGACTTATAGAAGTTACTCTTCAAATATTTCATGTATGAAAAGATAGACCTTATATAAGTAAGAAGTAAACATTAATAAATAAAAATAACAACTTGATAGCTTGTTTTACCTGTATGTGGTAGAGGTGGATGTATATTGTGGTGTGGCTCCGGACCTTCCAATTCCACATCAGGTGCAGGATTTGGTAGTGACAAACCCAATCTGAAATCAGAACTTATTATTAGCTAATGGGGCAGAAATCACTTGACAATCGAAGTAATCAAATTTGTTAAGTTAAGAGAAAGTGCCAGGGTAGTCCGCGAAATTAAAATTTTCTTAATTTTTTTGCAATTTGCAGGTCATTAAAATCATCAACAACGCTCCAAGTTCATTTAATCCCATACAATGACTATTCCCTTTGTTCAACATACAGTTTAACACTGCCCTGTAAATTGCAAAAAAAAAACCTAAGAAAAATTGTATTTCGCGAGCTACCGCGACGCTTAAGATGGTTTGACATTTTTAAGCTACGTCCTTAGTACAGCGACCGTTACGAGTACACGGGACCGTCGCATTCATTTAGTTCTGCGAACCCGAATGCATGGTCGCGCCAACTGCCTTACAGTTTTCCAAGAAAATGAGTGACATGAATGCGACGCATGCTTTGGTTAGGAATTAAAAATTGCACGAGTGAACGAGCTGGCATCGTGGCGACCACAATTTCTTTTTCTTTTTTTCTAACTACTTTTAGCTACTACACATTCTCTATGGTACTCAAATAACCGTTAATCTTTTTTACAAGCTTTTATTTAACTTGCAATGATTGTATGTTTGTTTGTTTAGCTCAAATCTTGCAACTGAATTTTAAACAGTTAACAGGTATCCCAACAGATTGAGCTGATATTTTACATACTCGTTTTAGTTTGCTGCATGACAGTGCATGGTTAGCTAAGTGACGTCATTCTAAAACCAATATGGCGGACTAGTTATTTTTTTAGCACCCCCATAATATGGGTATCATTAAAAAGGGTTTGCTGAGAAGAATTTTATACTGTCACTTACGGGATATCTTCCGTGATTGTTCATTATTTTGAGCTCCCGATATTTCGGCGCTGTTGCAAGCGCCATGATCGCGGCAGATATCCCGTAAGTTACAGTATAAGTTTAGTTGTAAACCGTGAACTTAAAATACTTAGTGTTTTCTGAGAAGAACACGAAAAAAATGAATGTTTTTTTTTTTACTATGAGCTTGTTTTTAAAAGATGTTAGGGCGACTAGTTAGCGTATACGTATGTACACACCTGGCTCCAATAAGACTAAGATGTGAGCTTGGCGCCGGCAGGTCCGAGTATAAGTTGCTGCCTCTTGATATCTCCTGCAGTCTTAGTGAATGGTGGTGATTACCTGCACAAATAAACATTTATTTATTTATCCTTCATTCATAGTGTAGTCATCATTATGTAGACATACATTTGGGTCGAGTTTTGGGTTTAGTATGGGACAGTTGATAATTTTTTCGCATTTACGATATTGGACCCATGGAGGAACTTGTTCAGTTCGATGGTCTGCAGCATATCCTTTCATATGACTGTACCCTTTCTGTTACACCCTGTATATACTAATTTATTTGGGGTCGGCGCAGCATGTGTTCTTCTTCCATCTCAACTCGTCATACGTCCAAAAAGGTGAATCTTTCCCTTAAGCTGCATTTACGCTACGCGAGCCGGACACGATCTTATAAGCCTCGACCGAGCACTCCTGCCAAAGGAATTTGCTTGTGTTTGGCTTGCCTAGCATAGACGCAGCTTTAGGCGTTAAGATACTGGTCATCACCGGGTTTAGATATTTTTTCACTTACTGTCATCAGCAGTCTGTAACTTCAGTTTCTTAGGCTGACTATTAGGATTTGGCACTATAGTAGACTTCACCAAGTTCCGGAACCTTCCAATCGTCGGGTCTATATCCTCAGGGTTGATTATATCCACCTCTTCATTGAACGACACATTACGCTTCATTTTCTTTGCAATCCCACCAGGCATGGACACCGATCGTTTTGTGCCAGTGGGAGGCTAAAAAAGCAGGTGTTTAGTAAATAGGTTTTATTTCGACAGTTGGTGGTGAAACCTCTTTAGTAAAAGAATATACCTTCATGACGTCGCTACCGTCTTCAGTTGATATTCCCAACATGGAAATTCTTCTGTTATGTGCTGTGTTGAATTCCGTTAGATTCTGCAAGGATTTAAAATATTTTTCTAGTCTAATTTTTCAATATTATCAATACATGAATGATAATTTATTTAAGTACGCACAAAACACTAACAATAACATACAGCCAAGGCTGAAGGTAGATGCGCCAGGGTAGCCCGCGAGATTCAAATTTTCTTACGTTTTTTTTACAATTTGCAGGTCAGTGTCAAGTTGTACGTTGATAAAATATAATTTGCGACCGTAACAAATATGGCTTTACTAAGTTATGATCATTAAAATCATCAGTACCACCCTTTAAGTTCATTTAATTCCATTTAATAACTTTTTCATGAAATAGTTAAAGGGTTAAATCAGTGGTCATGAAACTGCGGCCCGCGGACCCGCCGACGATATTAATGCGGCCCGCGACAAAATAAATAGTTTTAGTCTTTCCACTCATTTAGAAGACACAATGAGAATTGTATGAAGCCCTAAATATGCTAACATAGAATAAAATCAGCCCAGCCTTTTCCCAATGTTGGGGTCGGCTTCCAGTCTAACCGACCGGATGCAGCTGAATACTAGTGTTTTACATGGAGCGACTGCCTATCTGACCTCCATAACCCAGTTAGTAATACGATACCCAGACCCCCCCCCCCCCCCCGATGCTAACATAGAAGAAATAATAAAAAATGTACAACACCATAACACTGATATATTTACTATCTTTCTTTTCAGCGCTTATATGTATATAAATGTATTTTCTTTCTTTCTGTCTTCTTTCTTACATACTAATATATCCACGCTTATTCCCACTTATAAAGCTATCTACGTTTTTGTTATTATAAATATCTAAATTTTTGTTATTATACCAGTCACAGGTAACTATTGCCATACAAAATCCATATGCCATAATCCAGAGCAATTGCGTTGTGACAGCTGATAAAAATATGTCCATTGGTTAGTAGTGTCAACTAAATGATGCACAAGAATGTGCGGCCCACAGTGATACCTCAGATTGTCCGTTGTGGCCCTTCACCAGAAAACTGTGACGACCACTGGATTAAAAGCACTTAAAGGGGTTGGATCGGCTGTCAACTGTTGTCAGAAGCACTTGTGCTCTCCAAGTATTTTCGAAATTTGCTAAGAAAAACCGTGACTTACATACTGAAATTATTATAAAAGTGTGTCTAAAGTGTTCACCTAATCGTGGTGATAATATCTAGTGACAAAAACTTGATTTAATGTCTAAAAACTGTGATTAAAAATATTGGAAACACTTGCTGAAAAAAAATCTACCCTCACTTCAATATATATTAACAAAGTCCGCTACTATCAAACGCGACAACTGTCAGCGACTGTCACTGTCACAGAGCAGATTGTCAAGTGAGTGTTGCCAGAGTTGGAAAACTTCTACCAAATAGTAAAAAATGGATAAACAGATGGTTTCCATTCAGGTTTCAGTAAAACGGACCACCTACAAACATTATAACAAATAATGGAGAAGTACATTGAATTTAACAAAAGCCTTTATTTAGCATTCATTGACTGCAGCAAGGCTTTTGATACTATCAGTCACAGCTCAATCTGGGAAGCACTCAAACTCTTCAAGGTCAACTGTAAGTATATAAATATCCTGAAATATATCTACGCTCACAGCACTAGCAAGGTAAAGCTAGAAACAAGAGGTGACCCCATCAAGATCGAAAGAGGCGTCAGACAAGGAGATTCTATTTCTCCAAAACTTTTTATTGCTGTTTTGGAAAGCATATTTCAGAAAATAAACTGGTCTCGAAAAGGCATAAAAATAGGCAAAAGATGTCTCAGCCATCTCAGGTTCGCAGACTATGACAGGCTTGGAAATGAACGCATATCTACCTAGGAATGCAAGTGTCAATCTCCAAGACGAGCATGGATGAAGTAATACAACGGAGAGCAAATATCACTTGGAAAAAAATGTGGTCTCTAAAAAGCAACTACGCTTTAAATCTAAAAAAAGTAGTGATGGAGACTTGCCTCTTACGAAGCTTTGTATATGGGTGTCAAACTTGGGTTCAAACTAACAGAACCAAACAGAAAATTGTGACAACGCAGGATGGAAAGAAGCTTAAGAAAAATACAGAAAGTAAAAACATCAGAAAACAGACAAAACTTACAGATGCCCTAACAAAAGCGCTAGCATAATGGCGATGGGCAGGTCACGTCGCACGCCTCGGTGATGACAGACGGAGTATCCAAACCACGAGATGGACAGGACCACCAAAATGACCGGGAGACCCTTTAAAAGATGGGCTGACGATATAGCGCAGACTGCGGGCTCAAATTGGATAAATCTTGACAAGGACCATGAGAAGTGGAAAAAGATGGAGGAGGGCTTTACCCGTACTGGGCTACATCTCCCACCTTCAATAAAAGCCAACACTACTAACTAGGATAAGTTAAAGACTAACATTTAATTATTAATAAGTACCTAGTGTTAAAAATGTGTAAATTTAATCGAGATGAGAAATAAAAGGCTTTTATTTTTTATTATATTTTATAAAGGGGTTGTATTGATGATTTTAATGACCACAATATTCTGTCTCACGGCCGCGAATCTTATTTTGTTCAACATAAAACCGAACACTGGCCGGCAAATGTAAAAAAAAACATAAGATTTAAAATATTTGTGGGCTACCCTGATGCTGCCACCTTAAAAAGCATAATTCATTAAGAAATCTATTCCAGCTGAGGAAAGGATACATTATCAGTGGGTGAAGTTCTAGATATCCCTTGAATTTTAGCTAATTTATAACTAGTAGTACTTACATCTAATTCAGTTTGCGTTTCAGGCAGACCCAGTAAGGCACCTTCTTGTTCTGTGTTAGGCAAATCCTCCATTATGCCTCTGGAATTGCCTGTAGGGCGCTCTCTGTTTGGCAAATTGTATTATTATTATCTATACAAATAAATAAAATTGAAGTGTCTGTTTGTAATTTCAAAATAACAGCTTTTTACTAAATGCATATGAAAGTATATGCGGTACATTAACAAATTGTTTTTTTTTTATGTTCATCTGTCTGTTCAGTAGCCGGAACAACAGACAGACAGATCCCCGAAAAGGATCGACCGATTTTAACGGGACTTTTTCTGGCAGATAGCTGGTGTTATAAGGAGTAACTAAGGCTACTTTTATTTAAAAAAAAAAAAGGATTACAGATCTGTGCAAAAAAATAAAACCCTTGAAAATTCGATTCAAATTGGGAAGTGAATTTTTTAATAATTTCACACGGACATAACTCATGAAGCAAAGCTAGTAAAGAATATTCTTAATCATATATTCTTCGCCATTTGAATGGTTTTCAAACAGTTGACTTTTGTCATAGACCCAGTTTCAACCAAAGCATGATGAGCAGAGCATATATGCCGGAATCAACTAACTATATTGACTGATATCCACATTGACTCTCCTGTGATTGGTTAAATCTTGGGTGAAAACCGAGCCATAGAAAACAATAAATATGGATGCCTTTTTCTGAACTTTCATAGTTTTGTAAATGTTTCTTAAATTTTTTGTACAATATCTTTACCTACATAACATAACATCACACATGTAATCCTCACAGGGTTAAGCAGAGGTGTACCTAATAGTACAGCCACATTTAAGACCCATGTAATAGGGGGCGCGTCCATTACCATCAACCGGGCATAAATCCAGACGCCGTGGCTGTCTACTGAAAAATTCTTGCAGGAAAAACCCAATAACAATTTCCCTGACCTGGGAATGAACCCAGGACGTTATGCATACTTACAATAAGGCATCAAAATATAAAATATCTATCTGACTTCCTTTCTGGTGAAGGAAAGAGTTCTAGTTTGTTTGTTTTAGTTCTAATGACACAGAGTTGGTTGTTCATATTACCTTATAATGTAATTTCTTGTGGAAGCACCAAATAAATCCAGACGCCGTGGCTGTCTACTGAAAAATTCTTGCAGGAAAAACCCAATAACAATTTCCCTGACCTGGGAATGAACCCAGGACGTTATGCATACTTACAATAAGGCATCAAAATATAAAATATCTATCTGACTTCCTTTCTGGTGAAGGAAAGAGTTCTAGTTTGTTTGTTTTAGTTCTAATGACACAGAGTTGGTTGTTCATATTACCTTATAATGTAATTTCTTGTGGAAGCACCAAAGTGGAAATTGGAATCTATAGGCAGCTGCGTCGGCTTGTTTGACTCCAAACGCATTTGTCCAATAAAAGTTCCATGAGCTAAAAAAGTACAATTTAATCCATCCACACATAAGTACGAAATTCATAAAAACAGTATGTTAAGAGAATTTTTGGCCCATCAGATTCTGCGCGGCTAGGTCTACAAGTTGTCGCACGACCGGCCGTAATCTTGAACAATACTGATCAGCTGACTGGTCGTGCAACCTAACTTTCTTCTTGGTCAGAGTTTCTGTGAACCAAATTGCAGCCCGTCGTGCGACAAGTCATCATCGTAGCTGCGTAATTTGTGAGACCCGTCATAGTTCATACTCACTGCTGCCTAAGTCAACCAAGAATGCCCTGTTCAAGTCTTTATGATAAACAAATGCAGCATGCACTCTCGAACAACTAGCATGGTCAATGCAAAAATCATTCATCTGCGGGTTCCGACCAAACAAATAACATTTCTTCTCATCAATCATAAGCTTCTGTATCAATTTGTCGCCCTTTAAAACGTCCAAGTGAAGCCCAGTAGGTGGTTTTCCAGCCCTAAAAGAAAATTAAAATTTATGACCGGCGAACTCAGCCTTCAGCGTATGTCTATACGACAAGAACGGAGATATCCCTTACCAATTGGGCACCTCATAGTGATTAGCCATGGCTAATATTAGGGGTTCAGCTGTAATTATACACAGATAATTGGCATTAGGATGTGTATTAATAAATTCAACACATCGAAAGAACCACAACGCTGTTTAATCGTTGTCAAATTTGACACATTTTAGTTTTTGACATAGACAAAAAGAATACTTGTCGCGTTCCCACACGAATGACAGTTCGCAAAGAGTTTAATATAAATTATTCTGTTCGTTCGTATAAAATTTTGAAAAAACCATTTATAAGACTAATAAGAAATTGTAATATCTTTCTCATTTTGTTTGCTATCTTTAATAATATATTTTTGAAGTATTTTCCACATTTCCTAAGCTGAAGCAAAAAACGGTTACAATTCAACCAACTTATCTATGCAAGTGGGAAACCAAAGAACTAAAATAAATATACCAGGTTTGACATAATGATGCAAATTTTCTTGACAAGCAACGCCACCTTAAACTGCATACTACAGTATTCGAGGATCAAATTAAATTTGGTTTTTATTGTCTCTGAAAAGCTGTCAAAATGCTGGCTGTGCTGCTGTCTGACGTCTATCCAAGGAACTTATATACTAACTGGAATAAATACGTGCAGCGGAAAGCCGTTCCGAGCGAGAAAACTTAGAGAGTGGATGTCATCCCTTTCTAATAGGGTATTCAATATTTGTACTTACTTTTGGGACAAGTTATTCTTTTATAATCAAAAACAGGGCGAAGCCGAAGCCTACGCATACTGTAAAAATCTGTAATGGGATAGGTCTATGAAGTGAAGAATACGTGACACACGGTTACATCCTGCATTTGTAAAAAGATTTTAAAGCGTACAGGGCTGCAACATTCACATAGATGAAGCATGAGCAATGCTCATTGAGCATGTAGCATTTTCAAACAACATAATTTGCAGTATTTGATAAATTTATTAATCACACTATACATTAGAAAACTTATGGTTTTATGTTATTGTAGGTTTTAGTATGAGTCAGTAATCTTATATTTAAGTGCGAAGATGCTGATGATGGTAGACAGTTGCAAACTAGGCAGTAGGTTGAATACTTCTTCTTTAAATGGACAACTTCAAGCCCGTTGCTGAAGATTCTCATTGTTAGGGAGTCTGCATGGAAACAAAATAGTATTATTAATACACAAACAATAAACAGTATTTAAAAAAGTAAAGATAGAATTCGTTTATTTTCAAGAAGTTATTTTTGTTATTTCCTTTATTTATCTTTACACAAATCTTATACATTTTATTTTATTTTTGTTATTATTAATATGGAGCAATTGATTAAGTTTTGCATTATAAATGATGTATTTTGTACGCATTTTCACAAGACTATAAATACCGATATGGATAATAGAAAAGGCGTATTCTTTAGAATATTTTCTTGATCCCCGTTTACATATCTAAAACATTGTCACCCTAGTCGTAATTTGTAAACAAAGTTATACGAACTTACCTGAAAAAAGAAATTCCACATCCAGCAAACTCTTGACTGTTACACCTCTTCACACAACTCGATTTCACGACATTTAAAGAGAAAGATTACACTTAAGAAATGTAAAAAGAACTTGATAACGTAAAAATATGACTTCAGCGCGAAATTGTATCGGCCATATTGTTTGTTTATATGAGTGTCATCTATGTTGCCATTCAGAAATAACATAATTCATAAATAATTTAATTTATTTAAGCAAATAATTTCTTGTGAAATAATGTATTTCGCAAGAAATTATTATTTTAATTCCTTTATTTATTTTTATACAAATCTTCTACATTTTAAAATATTTCTTAAACTAAAAACAATATAAAAAACATTTAAAAATATAAAAAATTGTAGCCCACCGGTATCGGGATCAGGGTCCAAGCTACCGGCGGTCAGGGCTCCAGAGAGAGGAACCTCCTAACAATACGAGCCGTGTCCAGGAGTACCGCTTTCTGAATCAAACCCTTGATCCAGCTGCCTAACGAGAGCCTCCTCAGGTATTGGTCGAGGCTCTTGGCAATAAAGCCATGGGCTGATACAACTATCGGCACAATGATCGCTGAGTCCACATCCCACATGTCGACCACCTCGTGAGCCAAGTCAAGATACTTGATTTGCTTATCTATTTCGGCTTTCACGAGGTTCTCATCATGCGGGACCGTTATGTCTACAATCATTGCGCGCCGCTCTGACCGATCCACCACCACTATATCAGGTTTATTGGCTACAATAGTCCTGTCCGTGATGACGGATCGATCCCAGTACAATGTGATACTGCCATTTTCGAGAACTGGGTCGGGCACATACTTATAGTACGGTACTTCCGATTCCACAAGGTTGTATTTTAGAGCAACACAGTGCTGACACAGCGGTACAGTTGCTGATGGATAATCCTGGCTACAAGGTTGTGTCTATGCAAGTACTCTCCGTTAGCCAGACGAGAACACCCAGAGATAATGTGACGGATTGATTCGCCTGGACGGTGGCATGCCCGACATATTATGTCAACCGTACCGTCCTTCACAATAAATCTCCGGTAGTTATTCGTCATCATAACTTCATCCATAATTGCACAGACAAAACCTTCGGTTTCTCCGAAGAGGTCCCCGGAACGTAGCCAGGCTACGGACGCTGATAGGTCTACATCGGGCCCATGCAGGGCCCGGAAAAAGCGTCCGTGAAGCTCCTTACTCTGCCATACCTCCATGCGGTCGTTAGTGTCAAGCACTACAGGTTTGCGCCAGTTCTCTTTAGCCAAGGAGAGCGGGGTGACCCCTTTGTCCACCGCGACCACATCTCGATGCATCCCCACGTCGGTTTCAAGGAAATATTCACTGAGACTGCGTATCTCGCGATTGTGGAGAGTCTTAGCGTTTAAAAAGCCTCGACCCCCACACCTCCGCGGGATATACAGTCTCATAACAGAAGAACGCGGGTGATGCATTCGATATGCCGTCAACAATGTACGGACCCTCCTATCCAGGGCGTCTAGTTCTGTCTAAGTCCATTTGAGTATGCCGAAAGAGTACATCAAAACCGGCATGACCCAACCGTTGAAGGCACGTACCTTATTGCCGCCTGATAAAAGACTATTAAATACTTTTTTTCAGGCGGCCAAAGAAGCGCTCCTTCAACGATTGCTTCATGTCAGCAACATTGATGCCCAGCGCTTCCGACATACTCAAATACTTATAGGTTTCAGTTACTGAGAGGGATCTAAGATTTATGGAATCCGAGAGCTGGGTACCCACAGATTCCACAATCTCCCCTCGCTTTACATGCATGACCGCACATTTGTCCACACCAAATTCCATCCTGATGGCGCTACTGAAAGTTTCAGTTACTTTCAGTAGCTCCATCAGTTGCAAATCGTTGGGGGCAAAGAGTTTCAGGTCATCCATGTAAAGGAGGTGAGATATAACTTGACCACCTCTCCTCAACCGATAGCCTAGACCTGAATCCTCCAGTAGCGTGCTAAGAGGATTCAAGGCTAAGCAGAACCAAAGTGGACTCAAACTATCGCCCTGAAATATACCTCACTCTATCCTTATCGGCTCGCTATTCCTCTGGATTTGCCGACATCCTGAATAGTGAAGGACTGTCCTCCATTGCCCCATACATGACATCAGGAATGTGCGCAGAGTTGCATCAACTTTATACAACTCTAGCACCTTCATGAGCCAAGTATGTGACACCGAGTCATAGGCCTTCTTATAGTCTATCCAACATGTCGACAGATCCTTTCGGGAATGGCGAACCTGTTGACTAATGGCCATATCAATGAGAAGTAGCTCCTTAGTACCGTGGGACCTGTTCCTACATCCAGTTTGAGAAGCGGACATTACAGAATTTTCATCAATGTGTTTGTTTATTTTAACTCTCAAAATAGATGTAAGAACTTTATAGACCGTCGGAAGACAGGTAATCGGTCTATAATTTTTGGGCTCCGCAGTACTACCCGATTTATGGAGCAGGTGGGTTATACCTGTTGTCAGGAACTCTGGCCGCGACCCTGACTCTAAGGCTGACTGGAACAGGATCGCCAGGCGAGAGTGCGATCTTGTAAACCATTTAACCCAGAAGTTGTGCAGCCCATCCGGCCCTGGAGATTTCCAGTTAGGCAACGGACGGACTGCACGAACTACGTCTTGGGGGCTGATAGTGATTGC
This sequence comes from Noctua janthina, assembly GCA_963576755.1. Lineage (NCBI taxonomy): Eukaryota > Metazoa > Arthropoda > Insecta > Lepidoptera > Noctuidae > Noctua > Noctua janthina. The sequence continues at coordinate 7,681,203 of OY755068.1, read as the reverse complement.
CCCCATTTCTGGTACTAGATCGCACGCTCGGTCGACCTCCCGAGTCCATTCACCCTCGGTATGGCTAACAGGCACCGACCAGATGCTGCGCCAGAATGAACACATGGCATCATCATCCGGCAGGCGCGTGTCAGCCACACCTTGGTCCGGTCGCTCCCAAGCCCTATAAACCCACCTTTCATCTTTTTGCAATGTGCGATTCTGAGCGGTCCATCCGCCGATTTGCCCATGCATACACTTTCTGCTTCAGGAAGTCGATGCGCTCTGTGACACGGGACACGTAGTCTCGAGGACTAACATCAGTCCCCGAGAACGCCCGCCTCACAAAACGCATCACTCTAGGGCCTGTATTGCCCTCCCTGAAGCAAATCAGTTTGCCGATGAGTGCCCTGGCCCCACCAATACGTCGTTCAATCCTGTACTGCCATGCTGGTACGGCTGGTTTAGGTCGTGTAGCTCTGTCATCAGAAAAATTGACATGAGCTACACGACATGCCGCTACAGCCGCACAATACAGGATTGAGTGAGCATCGGTGAGGTCTTCGCAGTTGTCAAAATAGTTTGACAACTGTGAATCCAGAACACTCCTCATTTCCTCATTGCACTGGGTACTTACATTAGTAACCATGTCATTACTCACGTCATTAGCGCGATTAGATATTGTACTAGACTGTGGTAGTACCACAGCCTGCACCGACGGGGTAATGACATGGCTACTCTGCATTTCAGTTCGCAGGCGATCAAGTATAGTGTCATCCAACATACGATTACGCTGGATGACTCGCACCTGATCCGATAGTCGTTGCGCCGACACGTTGACAGCTGGCTCAAGCACATGAAACAGAGAGAGCATCCGAACACGGTACGCGGTAAGGTTGTTTCCTCCCTCTGTGAGCGCATGACGTTTTCATTGATGGATTGCGTCCATCGCATGCGCTGCACACTCCCGCCGGGAGCTGGGACCCTATCAGAGGCCGGTGGGCCTCGAGGTCCTAAGCCATCCGGCGGCCGGCGTCCTCCCCACCGACGAACAGGTGGTGGCGTCGTGGGTGAAGAGAAATATTCGTCGCTCGAGCTCGACGCAACTGCCACGGCCGGTGTCACAGCACTCACGACGGGGCTGGATTCCGGCGGCGGCGAGGCGGAGCTGAGCGACGGGTCCGGAGGCGATAGGCGTGCGCGTCGTGTAGCTGATCTCGTCAACATAATATCATCGTTAAATCTTCATTTCTTTTTATATTTTCGGAAAGTTTTGTGACACGCAATGACACATTGTGTCAAATCAACGGTATGGTTTTCTTTATTGATTTTAATTTATTTTCATTGGATTTTTAGTATATTTTTATTTTTTAAAATAAAATTGGTATTATAAAAGGGTGGTATGATTTAATATTTATTATTTGAACATTAAATTTGTGCTAGTTAAGCTATTAAAGTGATTTCCGAATAATGTACTAAAAAAAAAAAATAATTGTTTTTTGTGTACTGGCAATTGTTAGACAAAGCAACAATTCACTCTTGTTCGCGTTCTCGCTCTGAAGTATTCTTCCCCCTTTGAATTAATTAAAGTAATAAGTACTCTATTCGTTTGAGATAAAGTTCATTTTCAAACGATTTTTTGATATCAAAATTTTGTTTGTACTCATTCCAGTTGGTATATAATTTTCTTGCGTCTGTCACATTTGTGTCTGACAGTTCTGACACTAACTTGACAGACAGTAATACAGTATTCATGAAGGCGATGCGCGCGACGCGCTGTAAAATTGTAAACAGCGAAATTATTTAGCAATTACTGAAACTTACTACTTTCATGTGATTATTGTGTTAAAAAAATGGTTTCTAGCGAGGAAGAGCCAGAAGTGAAGACCGGCGACCCATTAACATGGGACGTCGATATGGAGGTTCAATTGTTTTACGCTATGGCTAACCACAAGCCGGTTGGTATAAACAAACATTTTCACATGGCCTGCATTTGGGAGAAACTTTCCAACTCTATAACCAAAGAGATTTCCACCCAAGATATATGGAAACACATAGGAAGTTTGTACGATTTAAATATGTTAGAAGAGACGGAGCAAATACCGTTTCCGAATCAAGAAATGCCGTTCAGTTTGCCTGAGACCGAGTTCGGTCTGCTCATGAAACAGAAATGTAAGGAGGCTATATTAGCGGATGATAGTGAAGGTAATAATTATATGGTGTTCTGAATTTGAAAACTTTGCCGCCAATTCTTGCTATTTTCAGTGCCATGGCCTGCTTGGGCCATCATGTTTACGCTTATAATGCATTAAAATGTTAACATCTAGATGGGAGGAGTCCTTCACCTAAGCCTTCAACACCTAGAAGCAGTTCTAGGGGCACTGCGTCTAAAGATAGTACACCCAAAGGTAGAAATTGTCTATTACCAATTGGTTTTTTTTTAAATTGTTGTGGTTTGTGGTGTTTGTAGCTAGCGATGTGGTATAGAAGGCTAATTTAGTTAATTTAAACTGCCTTGGAAAATGGTTTAATTAAATAATCATTTAATTATTTTCTACAGAAAATTACTTTGAAATGAAGATAAGATTAGGATTGACTTCTGACAATCACCATTCGAAGATGTATTAAGTCATCAAGTTTGTAAATCTCTGTGAGATTTTTATTCTCAAATGAACTCGGTTTAACAATATTTAAGGTCAGTCCTATTCTTATTTTGCATTGTCTTTTCTGCCCCTATAGGCCAAAAAGCGGTAACTCAACAAAAATATGTTCCGAGAAAACTGAAAAGCAGGTCCCAGTACGAAAATTGAGATTATATATATTTTTCTTAAAGTTTTTAAATACCTGATGTAAGATGTTTCAAGTTGATAACTACCAAAAATTATTTTTTTATTTTGTTTTTATTTTTTTTACTGATGTTCTACTTTTTGGGTTACAAGGGCGGCATTATTGTCATCATTCTCATCATTATAGCGAGTAATATAAATATATTGATACATATTTAACATGCTAGTTACTTGACCAGGCAGCCGCAAAGACAGTGTGAGCGCACTGGCCACTAAGACCCGTAAGGAGAGCGGTAGTTCCCATGCCTCCACTGACACACCCAGCATCAAGTCTGAAAAAGATTATGGTAAGAAAATATTGTCTATGGTATTATATTTATTTGAACAGGAACTTGAAGATTTAGGAGATTAATGTGGGCAGATATTATAGACATTACAGACCATTCCCTGTAATCATCATCTTCCTGTCTGTAATATAGTCAAAATTATGTTACTTGTTGGTTGGTCCAACACTTTTTTGTTCGTTTGATTCTTTCCTGTCCACCTCTACACTATTGTATATTGGACTGGTGTCCACAATTCCACATCCAAACTGCGTATTTTGCAGACACCTTTAGACTATCATTTACTCCTTTTTCATCCTTTGAATGATTCATCTGTCTTTTCTTCTCTGCCTCCCCATCCATCATAACTATGTTGTTAATACTTTAGTGTAGTAGTATTATTTTATGCCTTTTAGACCGCAGAAGAGACTCTCGCGACTCAAACGCGTCTGGTCCTCGAGACAGCTCCAGCAGTAGGAAGTCTACATCGCAGAGGGAGAAAGTGTCGAAACCTAAAGTTAGCTCAGTGGCAGGTAAATAATGACACAAAAAAATACTTTTTAGGGTTCCATACCGAAGGTTAACCGCTGGGACCCTACTATTAAGCTTCGTCTGTTCGTCCATCCGCAGACAGTTGAATTTTTTTTCACAGAATGTGTATTTCTGTTGCCGCTCATCATCATCTGCCTAGCCTTTTCCCAACTATGTTGGGGTCGGCTTCCAGTCTAACCGGATGCAGCTGAATACCAGTATTTTACATGGAGCGACTGCCTATCTGACCTCCACAACCCAGTTAGTACTGGGTAATACGATATCCCTTGGTAAGACTGGTTGTCAGATTTTTTGGGCCACTGACTACCTATAACGACTGTCAAAGATCTACAAAATGACACCCGGGACCAACGGCTTAACGTGCTTTCCGAGGCACGGAGGAAACTCGGTATGTAATGGGCGGTCACCCATCCACAGACCAACCTAGGCAAGCACGGCTTAACCTAAAGATCGACCCGAGCGGCTGTTGTTATTTAGCCACGAGCTCCTCATCATTTTTCATCATTTCTGTTGCCGCTATAACAACAAATAAATTAAAAATTGAAGGGGGCTACTCTACCGGGGCTGTGGGACTGTTCGAAAGAGATACCGCGGCTCTGGAACTCAAAGGGCAAAGAAAGAACATGGATGGGTTTTAGTCAGTACAAGTCTGACACTCCCTTTCATTCCGCCCAGAGCGGGAGGGGTCGTTTGATGATTTACCATCCGAAAAAAAAGGGGGGCTACGCTACTACGGTGGTACGGAATCCTACATACTACGCGAGTCCGACTCGCACTTGGCTGGTTTTTTTTTTACTTAATGCAGGGTTTATTTTCAGGACAGGCTTTATGTAAACTGGAAGCTGAAAATGGAATATTATTATGGCCGATGTTTCAATCGTCAGAACAAGTACCTCATTGGACTTGTGAATAAAACAATCTTTTCAAAACCCTTTGGGCTTCCATCAATTAAAAATGTCAAAATAAGTAAAAAGAGTTTTAGTATCCATTTAAGCAAAATAATCTTCTCCATAGCATGGGACTCCCCTCTGATAGACGAAGATGGCGGTTCACGCCGCGGTCGCCGAAGAGCAAATACATCTACGCCCCCAGCCACCACACCCGCGAAGCGTAGGCGCACCTGACAAACGCACAAGCACACATACCGCCACTTCTTCTGACAATCACAGCCTCCAGTCTGGTGGGGCACCCATGCAGGCCGGGGCAGAAGAACCCACGCTGTCAACATGTTTTTCTCATGAATGGTGGTTCTACTTCTGTATATGGACAGTCTTTCCCCCCCATTCAGGTCAGGGGCGAAGAACCCACGCTATTAATTTTTTTTTTCTCATAAACGGTGGTTCTACTTGTGTATGTGGCCAGACTTTTTCCAAGATTAATGCATTTTTGAACTTAATTAAAGACTCTGTGGTGATTTTTGGATGTATGATTTGGGATTACTATGTTTGTGTAATCTGTAATAGTTTTAAGGAAATACAAATGATTTGTAATAAAGATTTGAAATTTTATTTGTTAATCTTGTTTGTTGGGGTCTATTAATGCAAGAATCGTAGGGGAGACAACTCTAGGCGCTGTAATACTCTGTCCATAAACCAGAATGGCCTACATTGCATCGGATCCAAGGCAATAATACCGATATTGTGTCGCCAACACAGAGCAACTAAAAAAACAATAATATACTAGATGAACGAAAAACTACTTGACTAAGCCTGTGACCACAACACCAAGAGAGGAGCTAGGCGTTTGATCTTCCGAGGAAAGTAAACTACCTACCGAGTGATAGATTTTTATTGAAGGATTTTCATGATAAAATAATTAAAAAAATATAAGTAATTATAATAGAGTACTTATTTGGAATAATTAATTCCGAATAAGTATTCTATTTTATTTACTTAATTATTTTGAGACTTTTGTTGACAACTTACCATACTAATCCTTTTCAAAGTTTTACTCAATTCATCCCTGCCCTGCTATAAGACTTATAAAACATTTGCTAGAAATGGCTGAAAATGCCATAGGCCATGACAAGAAAAAAAAGTTATGATTGACAACCACAGTTAGTGACATGTTTACATGTCAAAATTGCTTTATTCAATGATTCAAAGGTCGTAGTTTTTAGAAGCGAACCCGAAATTATTATATTTTGCTGTATCGCGAGTTTGTTTTGATTTAAAACATGGCGCTACCAACTGCCCAACCCGCCGAAGTTCTTCGAGCATGGCAGAAAGACGACCTTTACGAGAAACAGCTGGCTGAATCTTTATCTAAGTTGATGTCAGCAAGAAACGCTTCCAAGGCAATACCATTATCTTCTGTGATGTACAGATCCCTCACAACACTCAAAGACCTTCAAACTCTCGGAGAAGAATACTCCGGTATCGTACAAGTCGACGAAAGCTATAATAAATTGCCATCATACTACAGCCGACTATTCAGCATCATACTATCAACATTTGGAGAGAACTTTACTAGGCATTTACTCCAACACATAGAAAAACGTGTCGAACAACATCCATCACTAACTGTAGAAGCACAAAACGTATTTTTAATTTTCTTGAAGACTTTGAGCAGCATAGTCCCCCAGATTCAAAATATTCACAGAGGACTAGCTTATATGAATGGAGGGCCACTGCAGATAGGTAAAACAGTGACTGGAATAGACTATGTGCATGTTAGGCCGGCTGCTGCAGCTTACTACGCGCATTTAAGACTCCTTGGTATAGTAACTCTGCTACATGCCTTTGTGTCTTGTGGTCAGAGTTTGTACAGAGCAAAAACTCACATGGAGCAAATGAGAGAGATCCCAAATGAGGTGGACAATAGCAAATCTTGTGTGGCCTGCTTAGAAGAAATCTTTCAACCTTGTGTCTTACCCTGTGGTCATATCTTTTGTATGAATTGCTCTTACGGGGCTCTGGAAAGCTGTGCATTATGCCGCTCACCATTCACAAAAAATTGTGTTGTTCCATTGATGAATTATTTTCCAGAGGAATCATAGACAATTTGTTTGTTTTTGTTGAGAATTAAGGCAAAGGGAAACATGTAATGTCAATCTTTTTGTAGTTTAAAAGTAAATATTTTGGTAAGGGAAATTGAATGCTTATGCTAGGAAATGTTTAACCAAAGAAGTTACAATGTAACTAAGTGTCATAGGTATTAATGAGGTGCTGACAATTATGTTATCTAAATACTGCCTTGTAATTGCAATTGCAATTGTGTATCTATCTTTACTTCTGTGATAAAAAGAATTTGTTATATATAGTATTAAGATACTAGTGATAATTCATATTATTTTGGTGGGTTTGGCAATCAGCATAGACATGAAAATAAATATATTTTCCAGTTAAATAAAATCTTTTATTAGATACAATAGTAATAAATTAACATGATAACAATTTCAGGAACGGTAAAAGCTAATCTATGATACAAGAGATGGCAAATTATTTCTTAACTAGCATTGTCTATGTTGGCGCTGGGCATACTACTGACTGGTATAAAAAAGTATCCTATCTCCTAAACCAAGTTATGGTCTACTTGTGTGTCAAATTTCATCCTTTACAAAAAAAAAAGGTTACATTCTGACAGTCAGTTTCGCATTTATAATGAGGTGATACAAGGAAGTTTTGTACATAGAGATAAATGCATTATATTCAAAAAACCATAGAGATTTATAAAAAGATTTGAGATATCAAGTTAAAAATAAGGCATTTACAAAGCTATATTTAAGGACACAAGTGTCATTTTAAAATGACAAGTGACAAGTGTTTATTAGGTGCCCTTATCACAAAATGCATTAGAAATATCAATCCCATAAGATCACAAAATAATTATAAAAGTTTAGATACCAATACTTTTATAATTCAGCCCCATGTAAATACAATATGAAAATATTGTTACACAATTCTGTTATAGTGTGATGTTTGACAATAAATAATGGACGAAGATCCCGTGACTGCCAGACCTACATCAGTTTATATGTTAAAAAAATCTGCCATAGCCACCACAACAGACCTTCCACAATAGACAAGCGTTCTGACCTGACACAGCAAAAGTTTCAGCTTTATAAAATGACATAGGTCTAGCGCTGGCAGTCACGGGATCTACCTCTATATGACAATTAAAACAAACTGAAAATAGGCCACTTGCCAAGCACAAAAAATATAAACATCAAGAAGTATAACATAATATTTATACAGATAAGCACAGAATATGAATATAGACGTACAACATTATTAGACCTAGACCAACAAATACATAGAACTATTTGTTAAATATTTAATACACTTTGTAAGTTAACGAGCTTGGTCAATGCTTGTGTCTTCTCTATATGAGAAGATGCCTTTACTCTGCAGAATTTATATAGGCCCATTTTCATTAAAAACTTTTTGAGACTAAAACATCAAAAACCATGACCACATAGAAGCCTTCTATGAACATAACAATACCAATCTATTCAAATAATGATCTAAGCATGCTTCTCACTTATTTCAATTCTAGCAATTGCAATCTGATTTTCAAATCTGTGCGTATGCCTTCATAGTTCAAAACACTTAGTGATCACAATCATGTGCCCAAAATAGATCTCCAATTACATACCATAGATTTGCATCATAACGGTGCAATAAAAGACAATGCTCTTTGCTTAATATCGTCTAGCAAGACCCAAAACAATGACCCATGTTAGCCCATGCACTCTTTTTCATTGATATAAAGTGCTGAGGATGATGATAGTTGTCAACTGGATGGTATGACTTACTTCCTTTTGGGTCAATGACTGCTATTGCCATGCCAAAACGCAAAAAAATGTACCACCTGATTTCAGTACTGTTTATACCTTTCTGACTGTCCGTTCCATCACCGTAATGCATACTTTAAATACTCTAGCAACCTACACTTAAAAAATCCTTACAAGCAGAGCATTTGTACATTATAAGATCTAATATAAACATCACAAGTAAGTCACAAACCCAATACTGTTATAAACAATTATTATAAACATTTAATGAGATTTTTGTCAACAATATTATGAAACATATATAACTATCAAACATAGGTTCCTGTCCCACCACCGGGGATTGCCAAAAAGGCCAGTTGAGTTAGCAAAAGCAACTAAAAACAAATTGTTTTGTTTGACAGAGTTCTCGGCAGCGGTATGACGATGTAAGTGGTCAATTATTGACCCATTCCCTGTCCCATCCCATGAACCACATACGGTTCAGAACTAATGTGTCTACTCCATGGGCAGAGAATGAGTTAATACATGTATTCCTTTTACTGACATATACAATCTTTTGTACATTTCTTGAATGAGAAAATCGGTGATAGCTAGATGTTTCCGCTTTGGCGTTGGGACAGGTGTTATGTATAGCTGTTGTTCGTCAGAACTATTCAACACGTATTAACTCAACATCAAATACTAAAGTTGCATTTGGTGGGATGACTCCGGGATGGCCTCTAGATCCATATGCAAAGTCTGGAGAACAGATTAATCTTGCACGCTCACCAACTGACATCTGGAAAAAAGTGTTATTGTAGGTAAGAAAATGTTCTAGGTTGAATGCCCAACTTGACTACTGACTGTATGGTGAGTTTCACAATAGTGAATTTGACTTGAATGGTGGGTCATCTTAGAGTTGAACATTGCAAATTTTGTCCCCGAAACTTTCTCTGAGTGTAACACTAGATCCTTGATCTAGTGTTTTGTAAACTAACAGGCACAATGTTCCACTTTAGGGACTAAAGTGCGGAAACCAAACCCTTAACATAGGACAAGCTAACAGGCAGTCAAAGCTTGTTTCTTCATTATATGAGAAAAATAGCATACTTTATTAGGCCCGTATTTTAATTACATTAGTACATTTTTTTGAGAGTGATACATTCAAAATCATGAACATATAGAAGCCTTGCTAACAGTCATAGACACTAGATATAACACATCCAATAAGACATAGGTGCATGATACCAAGGGTAGGCAGGGCCACAATTAATAAATATATTAATAAGTTTGTACTTACCCTACGCGACTGCGAACTGGAAGACGTTGCGTTGGAAGGCCTCCCACTAGGTGGACCGATGACCTGGTAAAGGTTGCAGGGATCCACAGGATGCAAGAGGCACGGGACCGGTCAATGTGGCGACACTTGGGCGAGGCCTATGTCCAGCAGTGGACGTCTTTCGGCTGAAATGATGATGATGTTGATGACTTACCCTACAAATGCCTTGGTCCCATCCTTGAATAACATCCCCTCTTCCCAATGTAAATTTAAATGGTTGTCCTCTATCTCTCGAGGAATCAAACTTCTTGCCATCTTCTAGCGTTCCGGTGTAGTGAACAACTACAGTTTGACCAGGTTTTGGGAATGTTGTACCTATAAGAAAATTTTAATAATACAAATAATTCAATTGAGGTTATACGATGGGTGGACACAAGTTATTGATAAATTACGTACCATTACCAGGTGTAATAGTTTCGACGTCTACTCCCATGATAGTTTACAATAACTGTGATGCTGAAAATATAGAAAAGTTTGTACTTTTCTGATAAATAAAATTGTTTGCAAAAAAATAACAACACAATCGAAAACGTCAATGTAATTGTTTTTTTTTACCTTGTTTTGCTTCATGTATAAAGTTATACAGCCTGAAAAAGACGAAATGAAATTCTCGATATGCCTCTGTAAAAGTTAATGTAGTTTTTCAACCTCACGCTGGAAAAATGTCCGACGTAATTTCGGCATTGTGTTAACGAGAATACCTAACTTTAATTTTAATTTTGTTTATGGTTTCACACACCAACCAATCAAAACGCTTAACTTTATAAACAAGGAAATTGTCTCTTGTCTATCGCTCGCAGGGATTGACACAGAAAACAGTTGAAATTGAATTTTGCGGTGAAAATATAAAGTTTTATAACAAATTTATTCATTTTATCAGTTATATTTTCATTTATTTAGGCGTGATTTTTTACTCATCGTGTAACCTTGCTTTTGTGATTTTATTTTCTTTAACTGTCCTGAAACCCGTATGGTATGGACATGGAAGTCGACGGGTTCGAAACTATCAGTAATCCATCTGAAGGTGGAAAGTTCTGCAACTTGAAAGCTTTTGTGACGGCTGCTCGTGAATTTGAGGCAACACATAGTGAGTCTGCTGTGAATTTGATGACACGATATCTTGGCGTAAGTTCAAGTCCTTGTTTACGTTCAAAATTGCCCCGCACTTCATGTTGCAGTACAAACTAAAACTAATAAATTCTCGAAAGAAATCTGCCGTAACTTGTTAATAACTTCAAACAAACCAAAAGCCCTATCTGATATCCTATTTCTTTTCATTTCAGCTAATAGCCTCAGCATGCGACCTCTCGATATTCTCGCCGGGTCGTTCAGAAGTGTGCGCGTTCTTCAGCTCGTTATGGCGCGTGATGTGTGACGGACGTGGCCCACACTGGGCCGGCGTGGCGGTGCTTGCGAGGGCCGCTATTGAGCCTAGTGCTAAACATGCCCTTACTCATACTTACAAGTGAGTGAAATTCTTTATTCAAATATTTGGCGGGCGTGTTAACCAGGCGCCTTTGCAACTAACCACCCACCTGAGGGTAGCGGTAGCTTATTGCAGATGGCGAATCCGTGGCTAACAAAACAGACACTAAACAAGTTAGAACTTGTCTGGTGCAAGTGATTGGGCTCACATGCAACAAGCCAGTGGCTGTTTTGTGTGAAGTTTAAATTGTTTGAATTATTGTATAACAGGCTGGTGTTCGCAACTCCACATCCAAAGCGTGTATTTTGCTTCAATGAAGTGCTGCTTACACTTTATGATAGTACATAACATCACACCTGTAATCCTCGAAGGGTTAGGCAGAGGTGTACCAAATAGTATGCCCATATTTCGCCAGTTATGTTTAAGTCCCATGTAATAGGGAGTGTGCCTAATGCCATCAATAGGGCACAAATCCTGACTCCGTGGCTGCTAATGAGAAATTCCTGATGAAAAACCCAACAGTTGCCCGACCTGGGAAACGAACCCAGGACGTCATGCTCAGCAGTGGCGATTATGGCCACTATTCCAACAAGGCAGACTCATGATAGTGTATTGATTATAAATTTTGTTTCTATATTTTCAGGTTCATGCCTATTCTGGCAAGACTATTATCTGACTCAATATCGAATGACAAGAAGATTAAACTTCTGTCTGTTATGCAAGTGAGTAATCATTTGTTTAAAAATAAAAAAACCTGCTGAACATAATGCCTTCGAACATGCCAATGATTTAGGCTATTGGTATCTGTATAATATCCTTATAACAAAGGAAATCAACCAAAGAAAGGGGGTACTGCAGTTCTTTCTTTTTATTTCTAGGGTTGTCAAGGTGGCTGGCACCCTGCTGGCCATCTTCTATCTTTATATAAAACTAGCTTCTCTGCGCGGCTTTACCTGTATGGTACCCTGATAAAAAGTAACCTATTTTGATCTGGAATAATGTACCTTTCAGACGGTGAAAGAATTTTTCAAATTGGTGCTGTGGTTCCGGAGATTATCTTTATCATATACACAAACTCAAAAAATTCATACTCTCTCTTTACAATATCATAGTATAAACTTCTCAGCACACGTAGCATGACCACCGTAGAAATGGGTTTAGTCGACGGAAGAATCGACAAAATGACAGACCAACAAAAGAAATCTGTCATTCACTGTTGTAAGCTTTCACGGTTTACAACTAAACAAATACTGACACCTACGGGATATCTTTCGTGATTGTTTATTATTTTGAGCTCCCGATATTCAACTCGCGATCAGGGCAAATATCGGAGGCTCAAAATAATAAACAACACGGAATCCCGTAAGTGACAGTATTAGTTTAAATGTCATTTTGTTGATTCTTTCGTCGATAAAACCCATTTCTACGGTAGTCATGCCACGCGTGCAGAAATGTAAAATCCTTTTCTGTTGCAGGAAATATCCTATGGCATCAAAATCAGCTGGCAAGAGTCGTACTTATCCAACCTAATGAAGCAACTAACAGAATGGATAACTCAGCCAATGGCAGAGGCTCAACACCGCACCATTGGCCACAAGTCACTGACTGTATTGGTCAATGTCTGCTATGGAAACCTGCCTGCAATATATGCTTTGATGAGGACTGTTGATACTAAAGATTTTGTAGTACATCTTATTAGTTTGAAGGTATGTGTACATATATAGAGTGTATTTTTGTTGACTTGCCTGTAATCCTCTAAGGGTTAGGCACAGGTGTACCTAATAGTACAGCCACATTTCGCCAGTTATGTTTAAGGCCCATGGAATAGGGGGCCAGCCTATTGCCATCAACGGGGCACAAATCCAGGCTCCGTGGCTGCTACTGAGAAATTCCTAATGGAAAAAATCCAAAAACAATTTGCCAGACTCGGGAATCAAACTTTGGACCGCATGCTCAGCAGTCGCGATTGCCGACCACTAGACCATGAGGCAGTTAAAAAAACGAAGTCGAGTCTCTTTGGCAGAACTGATACGAGGCGAATGGCGACTTTTTCGCTTTGATTCGCGTCTATAAGTTTGGTGACTACCTTGGGCCGACTCCACCAAAGCGGAGACGTGCGGAAACCGATCACATTGGTTAAAATTTATATCTCGTGTTTCGCCCCTCCTGTGATTGGTCGAATTTTGTACATCTCCTTTTTGGTGGAGTCCGGGCCTTAGGCTGCTCAGAGGTGCTAGGTGTTTTGGAAAACAAGAAAGAGTTTGAAGAGAGTAACCGGCATGTTAGAATTTGCTAAAGATCAGTTTCCTATCAAAACTATCAACTACTGAACATTTCACATTCTTTATTTACTTTTTAAAACCATATCTCATTGTAGGATGGTGGCTATGGTGGTGTGGAAGTATGCAGGCTGCTCCTGTGTCTATCTGGTGCGACGAGAGGCGCGGCCGCGACACGACAGCCAGACGTGCATAGCTATCTGTGTTGTACTATGCGCACTTTTAGTAAGGCAGTCAGGTATGATTTTCGTTTTTGAAAATCTATTTTCCAGGGCGTTACTCGCCTTTGTTGGGAGAAAATGACTGCCTGGGGAAACCTTTCTATTTTCAGTATTCATTTAACATTTTTATTTTATGTTAAAAGAAGCCCTTGAAAATATCAAGATCTGGCAAAATCCAGACAAGGGCCAAAAAGCTAAAGATGTCCTGCGAAATCTGGTCAGAGGGTACGTCTGTCCGATCGTAAAAATCATACTCCCAATGAGAGAATACCAATAAGAGTAGAGGACGAAGAAATGATGGATGGATTGTGTGAAGGATGATATGATATATGCAAGAAAGGAGGTGTCTGACGAGATGACGAGTAACAGAGAAATATGGGAGAAGAAGACATGCTGCGCCGACCCCAAATAAATTGAGATTAGGTCAGGACAATGATTTAATGAGGCTAAGCAACCAATTGTTGATTTTTTAATTCTGTTTCAGCGAAGGAGACGCGACCCAGTTACTGCACGCGTACACATTTGTCAACGACCTGTGTTCAGACGACAGCTTGCGCGGCTACGTGCTCACCTACCCTAATTTCGTTACTGCGCTCGGCGAGGCAATGAAGGTAACCACGAAAACAAGTTTCTGTGGCGTCTATACAAATAAATTAAATTGAAGTGTCTGTTTAATTTTAAAATAACAGTTTTTTACTGAACACTTATACAGGGTGGAAGGGATTTGTCCTTTTTCTGCATAACGCTCATTCATTTGCAGAGCTGTTTTATTATTTTAAGTCACCCTTTTTTTTTAAATCTAGCATGATTACATCATCATCATCTGCCTAGCCTTTTCCCAACTATGTTGGGGTCGGCTTCCAGTCTAACCGGATGCAGCTGAGTACCAGTATTTTACATGGAGCGACTGCCTGTCTGACCTCCACAACCCAGTTAGTACTGGGTAATACGATACCCCTTGGTAAGACTGGTTGTCAGACTTTTTGGGCCACTGACTACCTAACCACTGTCAAAGATCTACAAATGACTCCCGGGACCAAAGGCTTAACGTGCTTTCCGAGGCACGGAGGAAACTCGGTATGTAATGGGTGGTCACCCATCCACAGACCAACCTAGGCAAGCACGGCTTAACCTAAAGATCAATCCGAGCGGCTGTTATTATTTAGCCACGAGCTTGATTACATTACATTATTTTTACGCAATTGAAATGTCTACATTTCAATTGCATAAAAAACGATAAGCGGAAGTGCGGAGTCTCCTAATACAAGCAATATCTTGCTTAAAAGCCAATAATATGTATCGAAATGCCCATTGTAATTAAAATAAACATTTTTATTTTATTTATCTTTTTTTGGCGTTACGAAAGGGAGCGAGATAATAACAGCCGCTCGGGTCGATCTTTAGGTTAAGCCGTGCTTACTTAGGTTGGTCTGTGGATGGGTGACCGCCCATTACATACCGAGTTTGCTCCGTGCTTCGGAAAGCACGTTAAGGCGTTGGTCCCGGATGTCATCTGTAGATCTTTGACAGTCGTTACAGGTAGTCAGTGGCTCAAAAGTCTGACAACCAGTCTTACCAAGGGGTATCGTATTACCCATTACTAACTGGGTTGTGGAGGTCAGATAGGCAGTCGCTCCATGTAAAATACTGGTATTCAGCTGCATCTGGTTAGACTGGAAGCCGACCCCAACATAGTTGAGAAAAGGCTAGGCAGATGATGATGAAAGTGAGCGAGATAGACGTACTTGAGATATAGGCTTTCCGAATCGAAATCGAATCGAAGCTTTTCTGTATATTTGTGCTGGTAACAACCAATCTTATAAAGTTATCTTTTTCCAGGATGTGACAGTGCTATGTCAGGCAGCGCCGGACGATGTGGGTGAACCGGAGAACACGCCTAATTGCCTTCGTAACGTGCTGAAGTTCCTTACGGTTCTTGTTAGTTTGGGTATGTGTTTTGTGTATCAATTTTGTTATTTTTTTAGTTGCCTGCCTTGTGTGTCCCACTGTTGGGCAAAAGCCTCCCCATGTCCTTCCAATTATGTAACAAAAAAATTAAATTTGATCTTAGGTGAAGTGTGTTTAGCTAAAATAAATGTACCATGGGAATTTGATAAGTGTTGTCTCACTTTTGACTAGTTTCTTTCGCAGAGTTGGTTCAGTATATAATGGGTGTAATAAAAATACCCTTAACGAAGCCGATAGGCACTTGTTCTCCCCATCATTGCGATCATTTTTTTGTTCTATACCATACCTGCCCCCGGCCCCGTAGAATGACCACCGTAGACAAGGATTTCTTTGACGGAAGAATCGACAAAATGACAGATTGTGTCGACACAATGACAGATTTCTTAGCACTATCTGTCATTTTGTCGATTCTTCCGTCATTCATCCTTGTATACGGTGGTCATGCTACGGGGTCAGAAAACCTTCTAGTTACGGAGATATTGGGGGTCAAAGTTAAAACCTTTCCCAAGTTTTTTTAAATACAAGTTTTTAATGTTATAACTTTATTTGAAATACCTCCACGACCCCCGTACCAATGCATCCATCAACCCCAAAATAAAGTCTTTTCCCAGCAATAATTTTTGTACAGAATTACGAGTTCTTGAAAGGTACGTTTACACCTTGTATGAGTGGCAATGATCCTCCATGAACTCGATCGATTCAGCCCTCCAGTGGATGAAAGGGCTCACTGCTTTTTCGTTCGGATCACCCACAAGAAGATTCTGTGCTTCTGGGCGGAGATAGGCGGCCTATGTTAGCCAGGACCCCAGCGGGTCCCGGTGGGTCCTGCATGGTGATGCATATCAGACCCATTTTAAGTTGAAGTGCGGACACTGGCTTTCACATACATACAAAATTTATCTCACGCTTTTCATGATCAAAATAAAAAAAAATAAAAATCTTTATTAACAGGTGATTGTTAGTAACATCAGTGTAGCTCTGGCTCTTGTACTAGGATTCCCTGTATCACAAGAGCCAAATCAATCAAAGATCACGCTTTGTAAACTTATTTAGTGAATCTGAACAGATAATCAGTGTCATCGCATTCTCAAAGTTTGTGTGAATAATTTAACAACGTTAATTTCTGTATTTTCAGATCTTTACGCGCTTCGTTGTCACCACAGCGCTTTAGTCTGCCTATGTATGAAAGCAAGTCGCATATGTTTGCCGGAGTCTCTAGAACTATTCGCCGCTATCATCTCACAATATAGAGGTAACAATATTTCTTTTATATTTGTACAAAAACTTTTTTGCAAAAAAAACCGACTCCAAAAAAAAAAAACCAAAAATATTGAAAAAATAACTTATGCTTTCGGAAGCAAGAAGAAAAGAAGAATCGCGTAAATCAGCCCAGTAATAACGAAGAAATCGGTGCACGAAAAAATAACGGTCGAAACATAACTTCCTCCTTCTTTGTTTTAAAGTCGGTTAAAAAGGGGGACTTGAGACAGATCCTCTAGTACAGACTACATGATAATTGGCAACTATAGTGTGTCAGCGATGTCTCGCTCAGTTTGGTTCAATTTGTTTTGTTATGTTGCTTCCTGCATTAACCTAACTATACCCTTATCAAAGTCAACTGACATTGGGGCTCGAAATTACAAAGCTCTAAAAAAATGCTGTGTTTTCTAGATGAGGGTCGTCTACCTCAGGAGTTGATATCAGTGATAAGCGACGGATTGCCGGGACTTCTCGTTCCACCTTCATTGGAGCCGGGCAAGGCGGGGTTGCAGTGGGTAAGTTATTATAATTTGACTTAATTAGTTAGCGGTTATAGCTAATTATTTCAAGTTTAAAAAATGCATGCAAGTATAGTTCAATTCAAACTTTATGGCGGCTCGGAAGTTAGCAGAGAGTGGCGGTCTAACGATGCGTCCTTTGCGCCCCGCTGAGACCTATAATTGTGTTCTGCGCACGCACGTTAGATGTTCCGAGCCGCTATGAAGATATAAAGTTTGAACCGTTATACTTGCGCAGACCGTCACTTGCAGCTAACTTCCGAGCCGCCATAAAGTTAGAACAGAACTATATCATGCTTTTTTCCTTTATTCACACAGAAAGGTACCCGCTGTGGTTCAAAATTTATTCCATTGTTACATCGTTTTGCGAATATTATGCACCTTACCTTTTAGAAAGGACAAATAAGTTTGATTAAATAATAATAATGTATTTTTAAGTTTGTTTTTTATATTTCATATTATTTTCAGCTGCAAGTAGTCGGCGCTCTCTGCGAGTCCTCAGAAACACAAGAACGACTGTTGCTAGAAGTGACACCAGACGCTTTCGAAGATACGTTGTATAGCGTACTGCAATATACATCACAGGTACTCTATTAATAACTTTTGAATCGTGAGAAAGCAAAGCCGAATACCAGTGGCGAAGGTTCCATACAATCCGATTCCTACCATATTCTCTTTGAAAAATGGCACAGTCAGTTGTTTTTTAGACAAATAATACAATCACATTAAAGATATGTACTCCGGCTTACCTTTTACAAAAATTAACCCCTTCGCTACTGCTATATACTGTATTGCACATTATAATTAATACTCAGCTTTTTACAATATTTTTAACTAGGTGTTGCCCGCGACTACGTTCTCGAGGAAATTTTAGTGTATGTGTAAGAAAAGTCTAAATTCTATCTCGGCGCAAAATTCCATCCAAATCCGTTCAGCCGTTTGTGCGTGATTAAGTAACAAACACCCATCCATCCAAACTTTCGCATTTATATGTAAGTAAGGTTATCTTCTCGTAGTAGTAGCCTAGGAGTCCATAATTCGTATTTTTCAGAACGGCGTAGTAGGCGCCGAGGCATCCCAACAAGCCGTGGTAGTGGCATGTCGCACTGCACTAACATTAGCGCCGCTCGACAGAAACTGGGAATCCGCCCTAGCGCGTATGCTAGCACATCATCAGGTTGGTAAAACGTATGGCATAATCAGTCTACAAAATTAGTTTTAGTATACGCGAAACCTGAAACATGTGTCTAGTATTTTTATGTAAAAAATCTGTGTACAAAATTTCAAAACTATCATGAAAAATCACAAAGTTATAAGCTTGTTCTGTTACCTAGTTGTCCGCACAAAAACGTGGTCACCACGTGGCGCGCCCGCGCCTCCAGCGTCATCTTGAGTTCATTGATAATAATAATTTGGCAGTAGGTTCCTAAATGATTGCGATAGGTACTTAGTATCGCTCGGTGTCCAATTTGTAGCCTTTTTTAAATATTTTTAGGACAACATATAACATGGTTTAAAAATTATTGGAATCGACTCAGCTACTTATTATGAACAAAATATATTCAGGTTTCGCATATACTAAAAATAATGTTGTGTATGCTCCCACTGCTAAGACTGCCTGCTCTCAGAGAGAGAGAGTAAGTGTGATGTACTTCAGGAAAATACGATACCACTATAAAATGTGCAATGATCTGTAAGATAAGCACACACACACATAAGTACACAGATGCACATAAGTATATCCTCTTCTGCAAATCTCGCAGTCAAAATTTGGTTTGCTGTAAGAAAACCCAATTCTAGGTTAAGCTCGCCGTTATACTTATGCTATATAAGGTCTATCTTTTCATAATATTTTAAGAGTAACTTCTATAAGTAGTAAAGTCGCCATAGCAACGAAAAAAAAATGTGAGCCGTCACGGGACGCCTGGCAGATGTGAAACATCAACATTATTTTGTAAAAGTAATATGCAGAAAAGAACAGATTGTGATAGGAACTAAATATGTCATAATGATAAAATAAAATATTACGATTTTTTTCCAGATAACGATGACTATTTATTGAATAAACATTTATTTTCATTAAATACAAAAATTTACGAATTTATTTCAAATCGTGACTACTTAATTCGTTTAATCAGTGACTTCGGTAATAGTTATATTCGATGTTGCCTCTGAGGACGGTATTACTGTGACAATTGGTCGATGGTAACTGAAGTATGTTACAAAAGTATTGGACATAACATTATCAAGATATCTAATAAATACAACATCTATTGTTGTTCCGTATCTGGTGGTAGGTTCTCTTGGATTGTTATTAATTTGCAATTGATATTCTTCTTGGAGAAACGTAATTAATTAATTAATACATCCAGCAGGTGACGCACCGTACACACTACTACATATAGACTGTATATATATACCATCTAATATCGTGGCGACGCGTCGCAACGGCATGCGTCGCCACGCCAGAAATCGGTTTTACGTGCGGCTATAGATGTTTCACATCAAAAAAAATATCTGAGTGTTTTTTTTTACGAAATTATTATAATTCAAAAATTTTTTGAGACTTTTTGCATAAAACTTTTACTGGGAGTAAAGGTTTTGTTCTTACCATGATAGTAGGCAAATATGACGTAGTAAACTAGCGTAATGGATGCTTAAAAATAAGGAGCCAGTATTTATTTTGTGAGTCAAGTAATTTAAAATTATTTATTTTTATAAAAAAATATACTCAGGTAAAAAAAAATCCTTGAAATGGCTTCGATATAGCCGTTAGAAATATTTCGTGTATGAATAGTTAGACCTTATATAATTGTAATTTGTATGTATATTTGTCAATTTGTGTGCAATTAAGAATAAGAATAGTTTCAAAAGCTGGTTGATAAAATCGCTCCCAATGAAACCCTAAAACGGATCAGAAATTAAAAATTCAATTTTTTACAGGTCAGGAAACTCCTGTGCGTCGGTTTAACGAGCAGCAATGGAGCGAGACGGCGACAGATACTGCAGCTAGTGAAACATCATTACTTTCCTTCTGACCAGATGAATCAGGTAATATATTCGTTTTTTAGGACTCTATACCCGAAGGGTAACCAAAGGGACCCTATTACTAAGCCTCCGATGTCAGTCCGTCTGTCAGCGGGCTGTATCTCATGATCCGTAATAGGTAGACAAAAACAAATTAAAAAGTAAAGGGTGATTTACTACTACGATGGTACGGAACCCTTCATGCGCGACTACGACTCGCACTTGGTCGGTATTTTTTTTAGAAGCAACTTTTCCATCCAAACTTTATATCGCGCTGAACTAAGGCCTATTTCAGAGCGAGACCGGCGCCGGTTGCGTGCGCCGGTCGAGCGTTTCGTTACGTGCGATTTTAACGACCGACGCACGTTGAACAGTGAACGCTATGAGTCTATGGATGTCGAAACGCCTGACAGGCGCATGCAGCCGGCACCGGTTTCTTCTGAAATAGGTCTAAACGTGACCACATAATATCTTCAAGCCTATTGCCTCTCGATAAGTGTGCAGTGACTTGACGTTGTTCGAGTGAATTTACAAGAAACTCATTGCGATTGAAAAGCTCTTTCCTTGACTGGGTTATTGGGTAGTTGACGCCTCTAAACAATATTTCCAAGACACAAATTCTCTAAAACTTGTCACTTTGTTAAACAAACATCCAAAAACCTGTCTGACATTTGTAAGTCATTGAATTTTATTATAGATTGTAAAGATTATAGTGATAAATATTTGAACCCAAGCGAAATTCGAAAGAGAATAGCGAGTACCAAATCAAGTTTTAAATTGAACATTGGTCTGCATGAACCAAAAAAGGGACAATTCCCTACTACTTTAAAGCACTATGTCGTCCTGAATCTGCAAAGCCAAGCTTTTTGATTTATCGAAAGCGTTCGATCTAGTGTCACACGACATATTACTAGATAAGTTAGAGACTATCAGAATCAGGGGACCTGCACTTCAGTGGATATCGTCCTATTTAAGTAACAGACCGCAACGTGTCATTATCAATAAAATCAAAAAAAATAAAGATATGATACCTTACTCATCACAATATCGACACAATAAATATGGTGTTCCACAAGAAAGCGTTCTAGGCCCAATATTGTTTCTTATATACAGAAATGATATCATAAAAATAACCAAACATAAATGCATATTATTTGCGGACGATATATCTATTATAGTCACATCTGATAAAAAGAAGAATACCATTGCGGATCATGAGTTCGACATTAATAACACAATAAATACATTGTTGCTTTGGCTTGACATGAACCATTTGAAAATAAATTTAGACAAATCTGTTTATATTCAATTTAAACAATCGAATAATAATAAAAACAATATTGCACGGTTGACATATGTCGGGCATGCCACCGTCCGGGAGAATCGATCCGACACATTATTTCTGGGTGTTCTCGTCGGGCTAACGGAGAGTACTTGCATAGACACAACCTCATTGCCAGGATTATCCACCAGCAACTTGCTTTGAAGTACAACGTTGTGGAATCAGAAGTACCATACTATAAGTATGCGCCCGACCCAGTTCTCGATAATGGTAATATCACGTTGTATTGGGATCGATCTATCGCCACTGACAGGACTATTGTTGCCAATAAACCTGACATTGTGGTGACAGATCGATTGGAGCGTTGCGCAATGATTGTTGATATAACGGTTCCGCATGACGAGAACCTCGTCAAAGCAGAGAAAGATAAACAATTCAAATATCTAGATCTGGCTCGCGAGGTTGTCGACATGTGGGACGTGAGTATAGCAGTCATTGTGCCGATAGTCGTGTCGGCCAATGGCTTAATAGCCAATAGCCTCGACCAACATCTGAGGAGGCTCTCGCTTGGCAGCTGGAACAAGGGCTTGATTCAGAAAGCAGTACTTCTGGACACGGCGCGTATCGTTAGGAGGTTCCTCTCTCAAGAGCCCTGACCACCGGTATTTCGGACCCTGTTCCCGATACCAGTGGGCTACTATTTTTATATTTTTAAATGTTTTTTTTTATATTACTTTGTATAGAAATATTTAAAAATTTAAATTATATGTATAAAAATAAATAAAGGAAATAATAAAACAATATCAAACTTAATATAAATAAAATCAAAGAGGTAACAACAAGGTTTTTAAGCGCAGTTATAGATAAGAATATAAACTGGAAAGAACACGTAGATAATGTAAGCACTAGAATTAATAAATTCGTATATGCACTGAAACAGGTTAAAAATGTAACGAACATGAAAACTGCCATTATCTCATACTACGCGTATGAAGAATCACTATTGCGCTATGGTATCGTAATGTGGGGTAATAGAAGCGATCTGGATAGAGCAATTATAGCTCAAAAAAAGTGTGTCAGAGCAATATGTGGACTTCAACCTGATGACTCATGTCAACCAATGTTCAAAAAGTTTGGTTTGTTACCGTTGCCATCTCTGTATATTTATGAAATATGTCTGTTCGTAGTTAGGAGGAATAAAGAACTATTTAAGACAGCAAACGATGTGAATCCTCGGAACAGACGAGATCCTTGTATGTTAGTATTGAATGATTTGCCAAGACTTGCCAAATATAATAAAAGCTGTCTAACAATGTGCGTACGTATTTACAACAAGATACCAAAGCAATTCAAAATATTAAATTCAAGATTATTAAAGATTAAATTGCACAAGTGGATAAATGAATGTAATTTCTATAGTCTAAAAGAATTTATGGATAAAAAATGTTGATGCCTTGTAACATTTTGCTTAACCCTAAAATTTTGCATGCTATGTTCTATCTTAGCTAAACATGTTTGAACTATTTTAATTTTATTTAACACCATTGTATACCATGTTTTATGCAAATAAATGATTTATTATTATTATTATGAAAAGCACATTATTTTCGGCCTTTTTTTTCCGGTTGGGAAATCATCAAATGACGGGGGTCATTTGATGATTTCCCAACCGGAAAAAAAATGCCCTCCACTCTGGGCGGAGCGGAGGGCAGTGTCAGACTTGTACTGATTAAAACCCATCCATGTTCCTTCTTTGCCCTTTGTGTTCCAGGGCCACGGTATCTTTTTCGAACAGTCCCGCAGCCCACATTATTTTAGGCCTGAGAACTTCATTAATTTCTAAATAACTCTAATATTCGATTTTTAGTTGCTTTTAAATCAATAAATAGTTGAGTCATTAGCAGAGGTCGAAATTAGGTAGAGTTGTTTGTGTACTTACACTGATTTCATACAGCGAAAGAATAAAGTGGATATGCCTCGAATCCCTAGATTAATTTTAAAGAGCAGAAAAGTCCCGTGATTTATTAAATAAAAAAGTATTTACTTTTTACACAATTTAAACCATCCCACATCGGACATCATGCGCACGCAGCGCAGCAGCTAATGAAAAAATGTCGCGGGTTCGATTCCCGCACGGAACAAATATTTGATCTACAAGTAGTTGTTCCGGGTCTGTGTATTTGTGTATGTGTGTGTTTAAATCTATGTAAACGCATCCACGTTACAGGAAAAAATCCTAGCGTATAGCAACGTAAATAAAAAATTGTATTGTGAATTAATGTAAACACTAATAAAAATTGTATGTTAATTATCTTTGTTTTATTTGTCTTATCTATCTCTGAGGTTTTTATTATTATTTATTTGTAATATTGTTGGCCACACGGGATTGTATTATAAATCCCGGGAAATCCCGGGAACATCCATATTAATATCAACATTTCGATGCAAGTACATAAATAACTACCTAATTCTGACCTCTGTTCATTAGTGACGTCACAGGTTGCAATCGCCATACAAAATCTATGGGGAATTACGTTATGATAGCACATTAGAAGTATGCAGTTGATTGGTGGTGTCAAGTACCCTATTATACAGAATCTCGTTTCCATGGGCAGGTGTTCGGCGAGTCCCTGTCGGGCCTGTCGAGCTCGGCGTCCGACGTGTCGCTGCCGGGCGGCGCGGGCGGCGCGGGCGGCGCGGGGGGCGCGGGCGCGGGGTGTGCGTCAGGCGCGTGCTGCGCGGCGCGCCTGCAGCCCGCACAGGAGCACGCCGTGGACGCGCTCGTCGCCACGCTCACTGACACACTGCGGGACGGGAAGGTTAGTGCATTCTTTGATCTGAGAGCGACGCGTCGCCACGGCATGTGTCGCCACGCTGTATGATACGGTGTGGTGACGAGCCGCCATGCGCAAGCGACTGTGAGACTCTCCCCACTCGGTTCGGCAATCCGCCATCTCTCTCGCTGCACTGAGCTCTTATACCTATAGTGTGAGCTAAAATTCTTCTGTTTACTAGTATATTTAAAGCCATTTTAATTACAATTTTTTTATTAATATTTCAGTACCCAACGATGATTGTTGGGTACCGAAATATACAACATTAGTTTTAGTATGTGCGAAACCAGAGACACGTATCTAGTATTTTATGTAAAGAATCGTATGCACATAATTTCACAACTTTGTCATGAAAAATCACAAAGTTATAAGCTTGTTCTGTTACCGGGTTGTCCGCACAAAAACGTGGTCAACACGCGGCGCCGCCGAGCGCGCGCTTCTAGGATCGTCTTGAGCTCATTAATATTTGGCAGTAGGTACCTAAATGATTGCGATAGGTACTTAGTATCGCTCGGTGTCCAACTTGTAGCCTTTTTTAAATATTTTTGGGACAAAATTATTTGAATCGATTCAGATACTTATTCTGAACAAACTATATTAAGGTTTCGCATATACTAAAAATAATGTTGTATATCTATATATATTTTCACAATGGTCACAAAATATTATTATTGAAACTGGATATAACCAAGATCAGTTAAACCCCTATCGTTTTGTGCATATTACCTGTACAAAATAATTTCGATGTTTCACATCTGCCAGGCGTCCCGCGACGGCTCATTTTCTTCAAGTTAAATCTGCCCAGAACATAGTTTAAAGTTCGGCATCTTCAGTAATCAAGCATGTTTAAAAAGGTACTGATACTGATCCTGTTAGCCTGTGTTATCCCACTGCTGGGCAAAGGCCTCTCTCCATGACTTCCAAATTCTTCGATCCAGGGCTAATATGGACCAGTTCGTTAGTTTTGTCCAGCTCGTCCCGCCATCTTCTGCGAGGTCTACCGCGTCGCCTTCTGGCTGTGTCAGAGCTCCACATCGTGGTTATTTTGGCCCACAGCTCGTCGGGCATGCGGCAGACATGGCCAGCCCAGTTCCACTTTAGCTTAGCGGCTTTTTGAGCAATGTCAGTATTTGATTTACAGCGCAGTGTGGTGTTGCGTACAAAAACGTAATACAAAAATATGAATGTATAAATGAAATAATGAAAAGAAAAAAAAAAATTTTTTTTTGACGAATCTCTGACCATTATGTCAGTCAAATTAGAAGTTATGATTTATTTATAGAACAAAAGAACAATATTTCTTACGTGTAATGATTTTTTTCAGATATCGGACATCGCGACGTCAAGCGTGATGGAGTTGTATGGTTACAAGATGACGTGTTTAGAACAGAGGCTGCATTCACACTCCGTAGCTTTACAGGTAAGCAAACGTGCAAACTAAAAACCGGTCAAGTGCGAGTCGGAGTCGCACATGAAGGGTACGGAACCCTTGATTCGCGAGTCCAGTACATTGTAGTAGGGGAGCCCCCTTGTTTTGGGATTGGAAATAATCAAATGACCCCCCCCTGCCCTCCGGACTACTGACTAAAACCCATCCATGTTCCTTCTTTGCCCTTTATGTTCCAGGGCCGCGGTATCTCTTCCGAACAGTCCCGCAGCCCTGAGGGGAGCCCCCTTTAATTTGTTGTTATATCGGCAACAGAAATACACATTCTGTGAAAATTTCAACTGTCTACCTATTACGGATCCTGAGATACAGCTCGCTGACAGACGGACGGACAGTGGAGGCTTAGTAAAAGGGTCCTGTTGGTTACCCTTCGGGTACGGAACCCTAAAAATAAAAAGCCAAGTTATGTTGACATTTGCAATTTTAACGACGTTGTAAGGTATTTAGAGTAAAACAATGTTGGTTGTAGGAAGGAATAATTGTTTCTATTTATTATGGCCTTATATACATACAAAATTACCAAGGCACAAGTAGTGGAGTTTGAGTAACAAGTAGTATTTACTAAACAACCAATCAGAAATCAGTTACATTATCATACGATGTGCGGAGCGCGCTGCGCGCCCTCTTGCAACAGTACAAGTAATCATTTTAGCGCTGAGGTTGTAAATATATGTGGCGGCGCGTCGCTCGATAGCTCAGTGTAGCAGTGGTATGCGCACGCGATGCATGCTGCTACACAATGAAGGTACAAAGGAAATTAAGTCCTGGAGATTACTAATGAAGGCATAAAGCGCAGCTGTACTGTGATACATAGGATTTTTCATTCAATGCTTGAATATGTACCTAGTTGTAACCATTTAGTTCTTATCTTAAGAGTACACAAGTCGGCGGCACGAACGGGTTGGTGGGCGGGGTTAAAATACATGCTATCTCATCCGACATCACGTGCGAAAAGGATAGACGCTGTGACGAGCAGTAAGAAGCTAGTGCGCTACACATACAACTTGTAGCGAAATGCGTGATGATTTACAACGAAAACTAGCGAGCGAAATTTTTTATACAGACCTTTGGGAATATGGATATCATGAAAAATCTATTGAATGTATCTGTTCAAAATAATTTGCTGCATTTTTGAACAACTAATCTATCCCTGTATGGTAACTATTTAGCAAATTTCCTTCTTATGGTATTTATTTCCGCCAAGATGCGTTTAAATTAGTGTTGAACTATGGAATTTTCGACGCTCATAACTTTCAAATATGTTTTTTTTTACTTTTTGTTTCCATACAGGGCTATTAATAATGATGAAACAAATTGATATCATTTTTATTTTGAACGAACACCTTCAAACAGTGGAGTAATCGCCATACTACGTATTTATGGAAGTATGACCGGCTAGTGTGGCCTTAAGTCCTACTTCACCTAATTCTGGGCACAGGGTTGTCTCTGCTTCTGCCAATCTCCACGATTCTAAACCAATAGCGTAATAAATATATCGGATATGTCAGGATTTACTCCGTTAGGCTCGTACATCCTGTGGGCAGACTATGGGTTTCGTGCTATGAAAACACACTGGGTGCGATATACTGTTTCTAGCAAAACTAACGAATTACTTGAGATTACAACTTAAAACAATAACACGGGGCACAATGAATCGGGTACAGTTCCAAGACGTCTCAACTCAGCCGCGATCAGACATTGACTGTCGCCCTCGCATCGAGCTGGACATCAGGGCTCTGTAGAAGCACGCTGTGTTGTGAGTAGGTCGAGTGATGTCACCACTGCACACAGGCGCGCTTTCCAATTCATTTGATGTCCGGACCGGATCCATTTAACGACCGGATCCGACAAACAAGTTATGTGTATTTATGTTTACTTTGGTCAAAATCATGTTTCCAGGGTGCCAGCGAGTATATGGCGTCACTACAGCACGCGCTCGCGATGCTTCAAGCTACGAACTCATCTCAACAAGATGTACTGTACACCACACAGATGCAGAATGAAAGGTAAACTATTCTCAATAGAGAATATGCAAGAATGCGTTTTTTATTTCTTAAAAATGCCTTGTATTGCTATAAAAACATTGTGGTACACTTGTTTAATGCTCTAATACAACACTTATTTTATTTTTTATGTGTCGTGTTTTTGGTGAAACGCAAAAGCAAACTCAAAACGCATCGTCCTTCGATAGCGCCGGTAGTGACGTCAAAGTCTATGTTTCTTTATGTGTTAAAGAAACACTTTTATTTGAAAAGTAGTTAAAGTTTCACTAAGATTTTACTATAATATTGTAATATTATTGTAATATTGTAAGATTTTATTATAATTGCAATGTTTGCTTGAATAAAGCACAATATACAATTAGTAAATGACGTCACATAACTTGACATGAATGGCCGCTACGTTTGAACTGTCGTAGAAAATTGTAGGAGTTAAATTTTTTTTTAGAGCGGCAAGCAGTAGTTGAACTTAACTTTTAATTATTTCTTGGGTTGATACTATATTTTATTGGTATAAGTGAAGACAAAAAAATTTTGTATGGAAATTCACGAATTTTCGTTTTTGTATTCACGAAATCGTCCATATAAATCGGCAATTTCATACTTTATATTAGTGACTGAAAAAACGAAGTAACCGTTTTTTGTTAAAATTACTACTCAAGCTGCTCATCATGAAATAATAAACAGCGTGAATGAATATAAAACACTAATCGAAAAGCATAAATCACTCCTGCTGTTAGCATTAAATTAGCACATCCAACCGCAATTTGTTATGTTAACATCACGATTCGCGAATACCTACAATCGCTTGATTAACGGTATAACATAATAGGCTAAATGACCGTAATATTGCTGTTTATCTACTTTCACTATAAATACCGGTCCTGTGTCGAATGTGAACGGTAAATTGAAGCCATGTTGTATAAGCATCGGTGGTTCAGTGGTAGAATGCTCGCCTGCCACGCGGGCGGCCCGGGTTCGATTCCCGGCCGATGCAGTATCCTTTTTGTATTTATTTATGATTTTTTAATAGCAAGGTTATACATTAATTCTTTGTAATTTTTTTATTTTTTTATTTTTTTCAATCGTTGCCCTACGCTAGGAATTTCTCCTGTATCGTGGGTGCGTTTACAAACATTTAAATTCACATACACATACAGGCAGACCCAATGTCATTAATATAGTGATATTTTATTTCTAGACACAAGAAAACTATAGAGGAACTCCACAAACAACTAGAAGATGCAGAAACAACGTTGCGAGGTTTCAGGGCGAAGTTAGCCGCTGAGAAACTAGACAAAGAAAACCAGAAAGACATTCTACACAAGGAAATGCGCGCTCAAATGGCGGTGTGTATTATAAAAAGTTTTATTGCGATTCCGCTTTGCGCCCAAAACGAATCATAATAATGGGTCTAAATATATCCTTAACGAAGCCGAAAGGCACTTGTTCTCCCCGTCGTTGCAATCATTAATCATTTTTTTTGGACCATACATAGTCCTAGTTACGGAGATATTGGGGGTCAAAGATCCAACTTTTACACAATTTAAAAAAAAAAATGCAAGTTTTTAATGTTATACTTTAATAAGTATGACCCCCGTACCATTTAATGCATCCGTCAGCACAATGTTTTGAGTCCGTTACATTTAGTCTTGCCGTAAAACGTGACTTTTCACCCCAACGAAAAATGTCGTTCCCAGCAATATTTTTTGCTGGACTTAGGTTGACGGCTCCGCGAAGGGTCCGTTTACACATTGTTGAAAAAAATTTGCAAAATGCCTGAAAAACTAGTATTAATGTTGTTGAGTTTTTTGATGGGTGCCTCTTCAGTAAAACGACTGTTACAACGATAACTGTATTAAAATTCACTTTTAATTGAATAAAAAATGGATATTATAGGGTCTAACTATTCCCACACAAAATATTTTCAGGGAATCATCTAACGGCTATAACAAAAAGCCATTTCAAGGGATTTTTTTTTTATTTGAGTATATTTTTTTTTATAAAAAATAAATAATTTAAAATAACTTGACCTACAAAATAAATGCTGGCTCCTTATTTTTAAGCATCCATTACGCTAGTTTACTACGTCGTATTTACCTACTGTCATTGTAAGATTAAGGGAGTAAAGGTTTTATGCAAAAAGTCTCAAAAAATTTTAGAATTATAATTATTTTGTAAAAAAAAACCACTCAGGTTTTTTTTAGTTATATGTCGACTTTACGACTTATAGAAGTTACTCTTAAAAGATTTCGTGTGTGAAAAGATAGACCTTATATGTTTATATCGAGTAGTACGTGCGCACTGCGCGGCGAAGTGACTCGATGGCGCGGCGCTCGCTGCCCACACGGCGTACATTTGTACCGGCGGCACACACTTTTTAGTATCAGTTTCTCATCTTCACTATACAAAACGGAATCTTTCTTTACCCGACTACCTTAGAAGGAGGATAAAGTTTTTATTCGTGAAAATAACTTCAATTTTGACTGCCTCTTTGGTCGAGTGGTCGCAAGCGCGCCTGCTGACCGTTAGGTCCTGGGTTCAATTCCCAGGTCGAGCAGAAATTTTCTCAGTAGCAGCCACGGAGTCTGGATTTATTCTCGGTTGATGGCAATAATCTCGCCCCCTATTACATGGGACTTTAAACATAACTGGCGAAATGTGAGTGTACTATAATTGGGTACACCTCTGCCTAACCCTTCGGGGATTACAGGCGTGATGTTATATAACTTCAATTTTTGTTTATACCCATGGTTCTATTTCAGAGTCTGGAAAATGAAGTGAAAGTCCGCGAAAGAGAATTCGAGGAGCGTCTAAAAGCGGCCGAAGCTGACAATAGGGCAGTACAGAAGAAATTAGAACAACAGGTGAGATCTATAAAGCTCAAATTAAAAAAGAACATATCGTCGGGGATAGTGCAAATCCGCGAATCTACCATACTTAAAGTGCGCGCATTTGCACTACTACAGGGAAAGGTTATAAGTTTATATTTCTTTTTTATTCAAAGATTTTTGACCTCATTTTTACATGAATAGTAACAATTCACGTGTTCTATGTATTGTTAACAGTAGAAATCTAATAAATTCATTAATTTTGTCGCTACGTCAATGCGTAGTTGAAATTGGCTACATTTGTCAGATACGCGGAACTATCCAATGCTAGTTCTGCGGATGTGCACTATCCCCGAATATTTACCATTACATTCTTCAATTAAAGTAACGAGTGCTTTTACCGAATACAAGCATGAAGGAGTTATGTTATAATGGGTGAAAAAAAAACTTAACGAAGCCGAAAGGCACTTGTTCTCCCCGTCATTGCGATCATTTTTTTTTGTTCTAGACCATACCTTGGAACGTTCGGTTACGTTAGTTACGGCGATATTGTGAGTTAAAGGTCCAACTTGTGCACAAGTTTTTTTTTTAATTCAAGTTTTTAATTTTGTAACTTAACTTTAAATATCTACCCGACCCCTGTACTATTAAATGCATCCACCAGCACATTGTTTTGAGTGCGTTACATTGACCCCTACCGTAAACCGTGATTTTTCACCACAAAAAAAGTCGTTCCCCAGCAATAATTTTTGCGTTGGGTTACTTAGTTTGATGTACAGAATGCTTGGTTGACGGCTTTGTGAAGGGTCCGTTTTCACGTTATACTTCATCTTTTTAGAGTTTCTGAATAAAACAAGGAACACATAAAATTTCGCAAAGTTCATCTGGCTGCGGTTCCCTTCTAACTGCGGATTATTAAAATAAAAAAGTTAATTACCATAATTTTTTCTCACAGACAAGTAAAAACAGCGAACTAGCGGGCGTACTAATAAAGTTTGAAGAGCGCGTCAAACAACGGGACAAGAAGCTGGAGGAGGCAGCCGGACACGACGCCGCACTGCGGAGGGAGATCGAGCAGAGAGATACGGTAACTTCACTATTTGGTTCCTGATTCCTGTAAACCACTGAACAGTTAACCTGGGCGTTAATTGACATAATTATAGAGTTTCAAAGAGCTTCGTGAGAATTTTTAAACCTATTTGAACATGTTAAACATCATCTGCCTAGCCTTTTCCCAAATATATTTTGGTCGGCTTCCAGTCTAACCAGATGCAGCTGAATATAAGTATTTTACATGGAGCGACTCCTTATCTGACCTCCACAACCCAGTTAGTAATGGACAATACGATACCCCTTGGTAAGACTTTCAGGCCACTGACTGCCTGTAACGACTGTCAAAGATCTACAAATGACAGACTAGCGTGCTTGCCGAGCCACGGGAAACTCTGTATGTAGTGGGTGGTCACCCATCCACAGACCAACCTAAGCAAGCGCGGCTTAACCTGAAGATTGATCCGAGCGGCTATTATTATTTAGTCACGAGCTCACTCGTTGCACTCGTCGCATTGTCACGTGTTTAATACGTTAACGTAATTTAATTTGTACCGGTAGGCAGTCTGTGACAAAAATGGCAAAACGCAATTTCTATTTCCCTAAGATTGATTGATTGATTGGATTAATTGATTGATTTGATTGATTGTTTTTGTCAGTAGTAAAAAACTCGCACTGATATCCCACATTTTATTAACATACGATTTTTCCTGCAGACAATAAAACAGCTAGAGAAGACAGTCCTCGAACGAGAGAACCGCCTGTACCAGCTCACGACACAACTAGAAGAAATGAAACGCGTGCAAGAGATGGTGGCCAAGTTGATGAGCAAGAGTACCAACTCGAACAGCGTGGGGAGCTAACACCTACCGTAAGTAAAATTATATGCTCTATGCGTAGGGACATAGGGTTGGTAACGGTGTGGAAATGAAAACAACTTGGGTATTTAGCACCTATCGTGAGTACCGTTTTATTACATACCCTATCCTTATAGACATAGGGATGGTAATGGTGTGAAGGAAATGAAACACGTGCAAGAAATGGTTGCGAAGTTGATGTGCAATAGTGCCACCTCGAACAGCATGGGGAAGGCATAGGCGTGGAAATGATGTGACGGGAATTTACTGTACGAATAGGGGGAACCCCGAAAGAGTTGCTTCTGTACTAAGATTAGGTAGAATAATAACGTTTTGTAGCGTATCTTATTTGGGGGTATGGATAACAGGGTGTACAGTTCTTCATCCTCCATAAAAAAGGGAGATCCTCCGACCAGAAGGGCTTTGTGTCTGGTGGTCTACTGCCCGACAGTTGTTGTCGGGTTCTTCTATATAGTCTTTTTTTCAGATGGAAAATCATCAAATGACCCCCCCACTGGGCGGAGCGGAAGGGAGAATGTCAGACTTGTACTGACTAAAACCCATCCATGTTCCTTATTTGCCCTTTGTGTTCCAGGGCCGCGGTATCTCTTTCGAACAGTCCCGCAGCCCTGGCAGGCAAAATATATAGTCTTAAGTCGCGGATAACTTTACTTGCGCGATGTAAGATTTTAGATGTATTTCGATGTTGTAGTTCATCACCGGTGTCATAGATGGCGCTGTCGTACTTTTTGTTCTATGTTGCTTAGTACTCCTTGTAGTGCCGATACACTTATAAAAAGTAAAAAAAAAAACATTTTGTTGCAGATTGTCAATGAAGTAAAAATCGGAGAGACCAGGGATCTCAACGACACTACATCAACTAGACAATATTTTATACTGATATTATATCCCACTTAACGATAAATTTTAATATTATTTTACAAGTGTTTTTCATATTGCGTATATGAATGGGCTAGACAGCGAACAAATTGATGATTGTATAGATCATATTTTAATGTCGGACTAATAAAATTATGAACATGTCGTATGTGTTTTTATTTGTCGTACGTCAGATGGTATTTAATTATTTATTATCAGCAAAAATCGCTTTCATAGAAACTTTCATTCCCTATTTAACTCATTTCATTTTATACTCTTATCTATAAAAAAGTCAAAGTGATTCATTTATTTAAAGCGCGGTGTTACCTCTACAACATGTAACACAATTAACGCACATCCTGAAATTAGTTTGTTCAGAATCGTTTACTGAATCGATTTCTATAATTTTTATTATAGGTATTTTTTTTTCCCAAAAATAATTATAACTTCGTAAATTACAGTAAAAACTCGTTAACTCGTTTCGAACGCGAGCGAATACCTACTAGGCTAACAAGACCCTCATACCTACGTGTGCGACTGTCTGCGTTCGTGGATTTGTACTGTGACCACAACATTCTTCCGGAATTAGTATAACTAAATCAATCAATAATCAATGCTCATATATGTTTAACTAAAAATTCAGTGTATGTATTATGTTTATAACATAATATACTAATTGGGGTGTGCGTTAATTACGTTACATGTTGTATATTCCCAAAAAATGGTTTCTTAGATAGTTGAGTATGACGTAATGCAATGAAAATAACTAACGCAAAAAATACAGGCACAGGGAAGGGTTTATAGAAAAATTATAACCGAACCGAATAATAAAATAATAGTATTCCTAACAAAAAATTGGGAAATTGCGGCACAAAAATAAACTTTGGCGTCGAAGATCTCTGTATTTCCAGCGATAACAACAGTTTTTTTTTAAAGAATTTAATATAATTAGCGTTTTTTAAAACATGAACAAAATAATTATTTAATTTAATGTCTATGTTTTGAATTATCTAAAGAAAACATGTGAAACAAATGCCAATTCCAGGCTTAGTCACATGTCAACACAAGTACATATTATTTTCAATTTTCAACCTTATTCACGCTCCATAGTGGTGACAATAGGTCACGCGGTCTAGTAGCGATTAAAATCGTAGTTAGTCCGCCCTTAATGCTGGTTTTACACGAGGGCAGAACAGTGAGACAGAACAGTTTGGAAGGACAGTGGCGTTTATATAGGACAGTCCTCGACTGATAGCGGTGGAGAGTCGACGATGACAGCGGCAACATTTACGCCACTTACTCAAAATTGCAGCACAAATTGCTCTGGATGAGCTAATTGAAAAAAGAATGATAAGAAAAAAAATAAAAAAATAATTAAAGAATACTATAAATTGGAAAGAAAACTTAAAACAAGCCTGGAC
This sequence comes from Noctua janthina, assembly GCA_963576755.1. Taxonomy (NCBI): domain Eukaryota; kingdom Metazoa; phylum Arthropoda; class Insecta; order Lepidoptera; family Noctuidae; genus Noctua; species Noctua janthina. The sequence goes on along the minus strand of OY755068.1, from coordinate 7,646,210 downwards.
GCGTGCGCGCGGACTGTCCTGCTCTTTGCACTGCACTGCCCTCGCGTTCACACGAGTTCCGCCACAAGACAGACGAGCGAGAAAGGTGGTGGGGGGAGCAAACTGAAAAAATAGACTATAGCTATTAACTGTTCTGCGTTGGTTATTCAAGACAGTACTGTTCCGTTCTGTTCTGTGCGTTCAAACAGTAGCAGTACTGTGCTGCTTACTATTCTGCCTCACTGTTCTGCGCTCGTGTGAAACCAGCATAAGATACGATTGTTATTCTGTAGTTTAGTAATTGCTTGAAGTTAGAACTGTCAAAAGTTAGAACTGTCAAAAGTTAGAACTGTTAACTTTGCTTTCAGTGACAGTTCTTACTTCGTCTATTGCATAAGTAATTAAGACTCAAGTAATTACTTTAACTTTACTAAAGATACGGGTCGAAAGATGCTCATCTACAGGGACCGAAAAGATTTACCCGTATATGAGTTTTTATCGGGTTATCTTTAAGGTTCGATGAAAAAGCCTAGTAAAGGTTAACCCGTATTATAAATCAGCTTATAATAACCGGTTCAGGCACAAAGTTAATTTTTGTACATAAAAAAATATGCAAGAAAGTGACGGAGTTAGCCCGCACTCGGTGGTTTGTCTCTTTCATTCTGGTTAATCAGCAATATCTAAATGGTTAACCCATATACAGGGTAAAAGGTACAGCGACACTTACCATGTATTTAGGACCTCATTCCGACTCCCTCTACATAGAAATTTTTGATCAGTAATTTATAAAAAGAAATGCTGTAGCCTACAAAAGTATGGAACAGTTAATTACGTGATTAAAAGACGAAGAACAAACGTGCGTACTCTCGCTAGAAAAAAAAACAAATTCTAAGCAATTCATTAATAAAATAGTCCTATCCTATTCTGACCTCTACATACCCCACAATACCAGACAAGCAAGACCCGCTTATCTCAATACAAGCCTAAAATCGGTAAAAATAAAGTAAACATGGCGGGAAAAAGATTGATGACGTCACCAGTGTTCCGTCGGAGTGACCTTGAACTTGGGAAACGTAGCTGTTAGTGGCGAGTTACACTACGCCGGAATGCTCTGAAACACGTGGCTACGGGATACTGGACTGTATCCACTGAACAAGCATTATTATTGAGTGTTAGTTTTAATTATTTATCTATCTACCTTATTTTATTGTTGGTTTTTGGTAAAGTACCTATGCTTGGCGACACATTTAATCTAGCCAGATGCGTTTAAACAGAAAATACACAAAACTTTAACTCTTTGCAGACCGTAGGAATTAGTAAAGGCTTGACGTCGTTCGTAGGCGAGTAAACGCCAGCGCACACTGCGGACGACAGGGCAGAGGATTTAATCTTTACTCAACGTAAATTCATACTGTAGCTAGTGGTAACAAGATACAGATTCCAATCTTTAAAGATGGACCCCAAGGCATCAAACGGGATTTCCTTTCGCGGCATTGAAGAGCGTGCTTAGAGACGCCAATTCATGCTCTGATTATTTTAGCTTTAGACAGACTGAGAAAGCTTTAGTGCTTTAAAAAAATAATGTTAAAGGTTCTATAATCTCTGAACGGACAGCTACTATTGTTGTAGGTACACAATTAGACTTTTAAAACTGTATATAAAGTATTTTGATTGGTTGCCATTGGGTTTCGGGTACCAGCTTCCATACATTTTTGTCAACCTCATTTAACGGACATAGTCCTACTCCTTGGGTTGGTTGGGCCTGTTTATTGTTCATAGAAACCAAAATCAATACATGCTCGTATTTTACGTAATGTTTATTTGCATTACAAATGGCGGGAAATTAGTTAAAAGCTTCTTGAAAGCCTCTGCTAATGTTATTACATCTGTGATTATTTTAACTCGGTATATAGCTACTTAGTTTAATACATACATACATAACATCACGACTGAATTCCCCGTAGGGTTAGGCAGAGGTGTACCTAATAGTACACCCACATTTCGCCAGTTATGTTATAAGTCCTATGTAATAGGGGGCGACCCTATTGCTATCAACCGAGCACAAACCTAGACTCCGTGGCTGCTACTGAGAAATTCCTGATGTTAAAACCCAGTAACACTGCTCGACCCGGGAATCGAACCCAGGACCTCATGCTAAGCAGTCGCTCTAACGACCACTCTACCAACGAGAGCAGTAGTAGTAGAAGTGGTAGTTTAATGCTTTGATAATTTAAATAGGCAGAAGCTTCTCTATCGGAAATGACAGACAGACGAAATCACGTAAGTAACTCGTGAGTTACCTACTTTCGTTTTTTTTTTTTTTTATATTAGTAGGTTTGGAATATGTCTATTATATGTAGGTAAAGTAAAGTATTACGAAAATACTTACCTACATAATTATGAACTGATAAAACCGTGCATTAGTAAAACTGTTAGACGCACATCTCGTCGTCTAAATAGTAGCAACTTTTGGGCAGGTTACACCCGTATATATAAACAATTCAAAGTGATTACTTGAGTAAAAGTAACTTGAGTAGTAGTGGTAAGTATGTTTTTTATTCTATAGTTAAGTGATTGCTTGAAGTTAGAACTGTCAAAAATAAGAACTCTTAGCTTTACTTTCTTTGGCGGTTCATGGACGGTTCTTGCTTCGTTCAAATTCTTGTCTAGTGCATAAAAAAGGGACTGCTTGAGGAATTGTTTAAACTCAAGTTATTACTTTAACTTGTCTATAGATAACCAGTGTTATTTTATTTATTTATTTATTTATTTAGGATCTCCAACAAAGGATATACACAAACACATGAAATAAATAATCGACGACAAAAGTATTACGTAGGTGTACTCCTTCACTTACAGGAGACCACAGCATGCGTAATAAGATGTATAACTAAGCTAACAAAGTTATAGTAGCATTTAAACATTCAAATCAAATTAAAACACAACACATTATGTAGCACTAAAATTAAATAAAAAAAAAATAAAATAATTAACAAAGTCATAACAGCAATTAAAAAAAAAAAAATGAAATACTGTCATCTGGAAATACTGTTGGAAAAATAAAATTTAAAAATAAATTAACAAAGTCATAGCAGCAATAAAAAACAATAAAAAAATTCAAAACATATTTGGCAATAAAATTGGGAAAATTAAAATAGTAATTAACAAATAATTAACAACGTGTTAGACTTAAATGGGTGTCTGCCTGTTTTAAAAACAAAGGACTAGCGGCCATTAACTGTAAGCAATGAAGGAGTTTTTAGGACATTCTTTTATTAGCCTTAAATTTGAAATACCTCAAACGATGAGTGTGAAACGACCCTGTATAGGCGACGGACGGCTAGACATTCTCTTTTGAATTGTACGAGTACAGTCGCTAACAAAAATGTTTGCATAAATTTTTTCATAATATTTTCTAAGCGGAGGGCGTCTATTGTTACTTATTATGACACATGAAGGTAAATACCTACATAATATATTTATATTACATTTGTATGTAATAAAATACTGAAATGAACAATTTTCGTTCACATGTTGTTTCGTAAGGTTAAAATAATACAAGATGATATGAAAATAACATTTTATAGTCAGTTTAGGTATTTCATCATTAGACATTGAACTGTCTCGTTGGTCTACTAGGCTCCAACGTGATTGCTGAAGACCCGGGGTCGATCTTGAAGGTATTCCTGAATCTATCCATTAGGTTATAATTTCTGGCTGTAAGCAGACTCGCGTTTTGTAACTTAGAACCTCATCATCAGCCTACATCTCATCTGCCATCAGGCATAGGCCTCTTCAATCGCACACCACTTAATTCGATTCTCGGCAACACTCATCTATTTGCTACCAGCCACAGATCTCAACCTGAGACCAACAAAAAAAGGAAGACGGCGCGCTACGAACATCAAAAGTGAAGCCACAAAAACCGTGCTTGTGCAAGTAACGCTCACGCACACACCTACACTAAAACCATGCTCATCGCTCCTAAGTACTATGTACGTAGCGATGAGCGTACTACGTATGTAGCAATTTGATGTTCGTGGCGCACCGTCTTCCTTTTTTTGTTGGTCTGAGATTTCAACAATAACCTCTTTTGTCTCACCAGTACCCATTCACGTTAGTCACCCGAACGCTCTCTCATCTTCAACGTCAGCACCATAGACACAGCTTACGCAGTAGACACGTAGGTCACATCTGTTTGTTCTGAATCTGTCACACCTACGAACTTGACACCATGACCTTCGCAAGGGCGTCGGGAAGGTCAAGGTCAATGTGTTTTGGGTTAAAAAGGGTAATTTTTAGGCTTTTTTATTAGTTATTAAAAAACTGGGTGTAAGGGACAGCCCTCCACAAACTGATGGGGTGATTTCAGTTCCTTATTTTGAATCATATTCCACAGGAATTTGTATCCTGATTTTTTTGTTTTTTTCCTTTATTTCAATATTATAATTGCATTACCTGTACGCAGCACTCCATTTATGTAAATAATACGGCTAAAATTAAAAATCAAACAATGGATGTTGAAATTATCTATCGAAAGACGCGTAAAATCAGCTGTTCACTTCCTGCCTAACTACAGAGTTCATCGAACTCGTCGTCGCGCTTGATTGATTTACGATGGTTAGGAGTTAAAGCCTTCTAGGGAAAATTACTATGTTGTGTACTGTTCTTCTCTTAGAGATCTGCCTACGCTTTGTTATGAGCAATTAGAACTTTTTCTGGTTGGCGGACTTCATAACAACTCGCAAAAGTGCCTGTAATTGGTTAAGTTTAAAATATGGTTCGTTTATAAACAATTAATATTAATGACGTGAAAGAGGGGCTACTTACCTACATTATTTTAGAAACTTAGAAGCTACGGTCTGAAGAGTTCGTGGCTAAATAATAACAACCGCTCGGATCGATCTTTAGGTTAAGCCGTGCTTGCCTAGGTTGGGCTGTGGATGGGTGACCACCAATTACAGACCAAGTTTCCTCCGTGCCTCGGAAAGCACGTTAAGCTGTTGGTCCCGGCTGTCATTTGTAGATCTTTGACAGTCGTTACAGGTAGTCAGTGGCCCAAGAAGTCTGACAACCAGTCTTACCAAGGCGTATCGTATTACCTAGTACTAACTGGGTTGTGGAGGTGAGATAGGCTAGTCGCTCCATGTAAACTATTGGTATTCAGCTGCATCCGGTTAGACTGGAAGCCGACCCTAACATAGTTTGGTATAGGCTAGGTAGATGATGAGCTACGGTCTGAACAATCTTAATTCAAACTTATGGAAACACAGAATTTAGGTGTAGGTACGATTCCAATCTGAAAAATTTCATGTAGAAGAACCAGCACTCAGGAATTAAAGACTTTCAAATATTTACGAGCGATAGACGCGACAAGCGAGACGAAGGAAATCGTAATCATTGGATTACGATTTCCTTCGTCAACTAAGTAATAACAAAAAAAAAACTAAATCTAAATAATCGGTCTGTCTAGTGTCATACGCCGCTTGTCAGGTCACGTTCGTGTGTCCAAATTTAAAATGTTCGGGATCAAAAATGTCCGCTCTATAAGACGTGTTTTAAATATCTTTGGCAGGTATAGTTCAGTTACTTTTCTAAAGTCAATCGATCCACTACCTTTTAACATTAACTTACTCTAAACAAAAGTCATAATTATGGGTTAGGTACCTTTACCTCCTGACTAAAACCAAAAAAACATAACATCACGCTTGTAACCCCCGAAGGGTTAGGCAGAGTTGTACCTAATAGTACACCCACATTTCGCCAATTATGTTTAAGTCCCATTTAATAGAGGGCGAGCCTATTGCCATCACCCGGGCGCCAGGGCTAGTGAGAAATTCCTGATGAAAAAACCCAATAACACTGCCCAACCTGGGAATCGAACCCAGGACCCCATGCTCAGCAGTCGCGCTTGCGAGCACTCGACCAACGAGGCACTACCTACTTATTAAAAATTAAAAATAAAATAAAATAAATAAATTTTGTTTTAATTCAGGCATAATACCCATCTACAACAAAAAATAATAAGAATAATAATAAATTGAGATTGAATAAAAACAGTAAATTAAAGGTAGGTAATTATAGAAACTTCTCTTCATATTCAATTTCAATAAAGAAACTTCCAGTAGAGCTACCTAATCGTGATAAAATAAAACGATTCATCTTATTTTCTCCGTGAAAATGATAAATTGCTTTCGGAACAGAGTAAATTAAAACCTAACTAGGTCCCCGGACTTAGGAGAACTCATTTGGTCTGGCTGTTGGACGGGACGAGTGATTCGTCTAGTTTTTTCTGTCTAGGACTGTTTGTTGTTTTAACACCTGGGGGCTTAAAATGGCCGCTTTAGCAGTTAGAACGGTCATTTTAGGCCCCCTGTTCTGTTCTGACCCCGCGTTTTTCCGCGTAGTTTCTCCCTGTGCGCTCTCGATCATTCGTAATAATTCGTTCAATTTCGGTGTTTGCTAGAAATTTTTGGGTCCAGCCAAATAATCGGTTCGTTTTGGCCGCTCCAATATGTCATAGTAGGACGAACAGAAACTGGTATCCCTCGTGGTCCTACTAGTAGGACAAAATAGTAGGACCACGAGAAAAGGATCAAAAAATCCACATTTGGTTCGCCAAATGTGGATTTTTTGATCGAAGGTGGCCGCAGCCGAAGCGTCCGCATCGGTCGGACTTAGTATAGCATAGCAGCAGCCTATAATGTTCCCACTGTTGGGACACAGGCCTCCTCTCCATGAAAGGGAATGGGCTATAATCCAGCACGCGGGCCCGGTGCGGGTTGGTAGATGTCACATGACTTCGAATTTTAGGTTCTAGGACATGCCGGTTTCCTCACGATGTTTTCCTTCACCGTTTTGAGAGCAGTGGTGATGAAATAAATTACACAAAGTAATGCGCCTGCCTGGGTTCGAACCCACGACTTACTGCTCGTAAGTCGGGACCGCCACTACTGGGCCACCGCTGCTCTCACACACACAGTCGGTCGGACACTATGATTTATGTACACCACAAACAAGTAGTATGATTAACAGATTAGACATTTTCTAGTAGAAAAATAGACCGTAGGTACCAACAAAATTCTGAAACTGTGTCATAGTACTTAGATCCTTTTACCACTTAACTGAAACCAGTACATATGTACAAGCAGTACCTATGTACAGCTACGGCGGGTGGAAATGACTCAAAGTGCAGGCAGGCACCGGAAATTGTCGTGCGACAGACTGTGAGAGGAACGCTAGTACTGCGATAATGTACTGGTAAATAACGTTATGTTTTGATATATTGTGTACGTAAAAAGTATTAGTAATTGCTAAGGGTTTTTGTTTAATTTGGTATGCGTTGGGACTTTGGTTCGAGATCACCCATCATCTTATTCATTCTTTAAAAAAAAGACTTGAACTTTGTATGAAATGCCGTAAGTCGTAAACGCTCTTAAGACTGCTTTTTCCGTTGACATGACATTAGGTACTTACAATACCGCGAGTCCGCTTCTAGTCAAATCGGATGCAGCGACTGCCTACCTGACTCACAACGTAGTTAGTACTGAATTTCTCGTATTCTTCTCAACAAACCCTTTAATTTAATACCCATATCATAGGAATGCATAAAGAATAACTAGCCCGCCATCTTTGGGAGTTCGCCATATTTGATCTAGTATGACGTCACTTGGCTAACCATGCATTGTCATCCAAATTAAACATGTATGCAAAATTACAGCTCAATCGGAATCTGGTAAGTGGGTCAAATTTTACTTCTAAGATTTTTATACATACTTAGTGATAGGAAACGCTTGACAGATGCGGACACCGGCCCGTTATACAATACAATACAGTACCTACAGGTGAAGCTAATAAAAAGTGTGTTAAAATAAAACCACGAATCATTTATGATATCTATTTATTGATTTCATAGTACAATAGATAAGTCTCGATGAAGTGAGTGAGTTCATCCAATAGTTAGATAACAGTAAGTAAATAAAATTTGCAGCAATAACATACTTAGAAATAGATTGACGTTTGGCAAGTGTCAGTCAGCGAAACTACAATTTTATATAGAAGAGAGGCCGACAGATTATCAAAGGTTACGTTAAATTGACTAGCGAAACTATACATGATACAGATACACATGGTACAGTCGCCAGCACATCAAGTTACCACAAACTGTCAAAATTCTCTAAATGATTTTAAGTCATAAAATGGTGATGTTTAAGTTCAAAATCGAATGAGAAAATTTGACAGTTTGTAGTAAATTGATGCGCTGGCGACTGTACTATCGATATTTAAACGAAGTAAAACAAAAAAAAAAATACTCGAAAAACTGACTACCTACTTTCAACAAGTACCCAAAGCGCCTATTTGACGCTTATCGTGGCCCAAAGGCTGCCTTTTATCTTGGCCAGAGGCTAAGTGTTGCCATACAACGTGGCATCGCTGCCAATCTGTTCGGTACATACATTACTAGGTGACAGCGTTGAGAAGGAGTTTTTTGAAGTCCTGTTATAGTTTGTTGTAAATTTAGTTTGTTTAATTGTTATAAAAATCTTAAACAATATATATATTTTTTTAATATCGATAAATAAAGTAGGTATCCATCTTATCGGTGGAGTTTCGTTAGCTAAGTTAATTAATACAAACGATGGGGCACTTATATCGTGTCCAGCGTGTCCTGTAGTTTGTTCACTACAGGAGCTGATGGACGCTACCGAAAGCGCCAAACTAGTAGCTCAGTTTGGGCTGATACAATTTAGATTGCCATCGACGCGCTAATAAAGAAGAAGAGTTAAATTCTTCCTGTATAATTCTTTATTCGAACATTTTTGTGTACGTAACGTCTTATAAAGTTCTTTTCTGTAAGCAGCTTTCATTATGCGCAGTACCCACTCGATGTTTACTCGAAACAGTGAGTTTTAATCAGTGGCCTACTGAATTATACGGATGTTAAACTTGCCTACTCATTTTTGTATTGATTTACGAATACTAGCTACACGAACAACGGCACTTGTTTTCAATGGTGATTATATTATACAAGTTCGTAATAGACGTGGTTGGTCTTGGTTTGTAACAATGCAGAATTATTATGGTACGCGTAAGTCAATACGCATTATAGCTCAATCTTCATTTTACGGCAAGCCCAAGACCCATACGCTCTGCGAGTCGATCGTTTTGATGTGCTGCAGCACTGAAGACAAATCTGACACTTCGCTCAGTACTTTTCAGACCGTTGGCCGTCTTCCATCTCCAGCCAAGTGCGAGATATCGCCTGCAACTTCAGGGAAGTACCTATCCCTGCAAAAGAGACAACAGTCGTCCGTAACCCACCACCTACAGAGTGCCTCCACCCGGAAAACAAAAAACAAAAAAGGCTAAACTAGTTTGGTTATATAAATTACTAGCGACCCGCCCCGGCTTCGCACGGGTGCAATATATATATATAAACCTTCCTCTTGAATCACTCTATCTATTACTGAAAACCGCATCAAAATCCGTTGCGCAGTTTTAAAGATCTAAGCATACATAGGGACAGACAGCGGGAAGCGACTTTGTTTTATACTATGTGGTGATAGTCATAAAACATTTTAAAAAAACACACGCCCGGTTTTTATTCAGTTGCCCATTGTTTGGTGGGACTAGAACCGGTGGAGGCTACATTGGCAGATGATAAAATATATAAGTTGCACAGCACAGCACCAACCAGCATAATTAAGTAATTCTGTCGCAGCTGTACCGTAGCGTGACGTATGACGTCGTGGCCGGCGTAGAACGCGTAGCAATCTCGCACGGTTTGTACTTTTCGTATTTTATGAGAAGATGTACTAAAGTGAGACATGTCATAAAAGTCATATTTGTCACTTTATTCTATTGATATTGTAGGATGGAAATCGTAATGTAAATACCTGTAGACCTTGTAGACGTGTTTACATTGAAATATTTAACTACCCAATATAAGGTCTATCTTTTCATACACGAAATATTTTAAGAGTAACTTCTATAAGTCATAAAGTGGCCATAGCAACGAAAAAAAATATTATCAGTGTTTTTTTTTTTTTACAAAATTATTATAATTATTAAAATTTTTTGAAACTTTTTGCATAAAACCTTGACTCCCATATTCTAACAATGACAGTAGTTAAATATGACGTAGTAAACTACCGTAATGGATGCTTAAAAATAGCCAGTATTTATTTTGTGGGTCAAGTAATTTTAAATTATTTATTTTGTATTAAAAAATATACTCGGAAAAAAAAATTCCCTTGAAATGGCTTTGTTATAGCCGTTAGATGTTTCCCTGAAAATATTTCGTGTATGAATAGTTAGACCCTATATATGATGTACCTATTCATGAATAAATTCAATTAATTTTACTATTACCAACTCCTTTCAAAAAGCTCCGTAGCATTTACTAAGCTTGCCAGTTTAAAAATGCCTGTATAACATCGGAAAACGAAAAAAAAAAAAATCAACTGAAAAGGACCAGTTTTCATTTCAAATAATTAGCATTATTTTCACATTCTTTATTTCAACGGGTTCAATTCGGCTTGTTGCCGACTTGGCGACTAATAAGGCCCTGTCCCACCGAGCGAGGAGCGAGGAAACGATTTGCTATCGATTCTCAAACTATTTTCTTGTTCAAAAATCAAAGATCAAAGGACCCGTGTCGCGAGATAGATAAGAGATAATATTAGTTGTTGACAGTCGGTATACCTGGTTTGTATAGTAACTAAATAGTGCTTGTGTCGTCAAAAAATGGCACGCTTGGTTTTCATACGGATCGTGATACTTGCGTTATCTAGATATACTCGTATCTATATCTGTGGTTCACACCGCTGCCGCCGCACCTCGCTGGCGAGAAACAAACAACTCGCTCTAGGTGCTAGCTCTACTCGCTTCCCGCTTATCGCTGGTGGTGGGACATGGACCTAAAGAATTTATATTGAAAGATGTTACGTTATTTTACGTTTTTATTCCATTTTCACCTTTATTGGCATCCTGTTCATTAGTTCGACAAAAGGTCAATATTTCCGTAAAAGATAACAAATCAGTGAAAAAGGAAATTTTATATTTTATCTGTTCTGGGTATATATCTATAAAATACGCGGGTTTTTTCGTTTTGAAATGATTGGGTTGATATTTCTTTATTTGCATTGTGAATATTTATTTAGTTAAAGAATTGGCTTTAGCATAACTCTTCAGTAATTCTGAATCCGTTAGAGCGTGTATAAACATCTCAACCTAATATGTATTTCAAAACTATGTACTCACACTTTTTTTTTAATAATAAAGCCGAATTTCTCGTTAATATGAATTTCTTCTGTATCGTGAGTGCGTTTACAAACATTTAAACTCACATACACAAACGGTGAGACCTGGAATATCTATCTGTAGGTTAGACAAATATTTGTTCCGTAAGGGAATCGAACAGGCGATACGCAGCGTAGCAGCCAATCGCTCAGCCATTGTACCAACCGTGCCGCCATACTAAAAGGACTAACACAAGAAACCGATTGTATTTTGCACTTGTGTAGCGCTTTTTCTGAGAATTTGGTGTAATAACAACTACCTTGATGAGAATTGAGCGCTTCTTTGACAACTTTTTATTTTAGTAAATTAGTAATACTTGTGCAAGCTTTAGATACTTGTGTGATATCTAGCATTATTTGTACAATATTACATTTTGACAGTCTGTTTGCAAAAGCAACTGCAAGTTGTTCGCTATGTGTCTCTAAGTGAGTGAGTGAGTGGTCATAAGTAAGTCACTTATGGACGTCAACTTGCTCAGTGTTTCCTGACGTATTCCACAAAATGTGTTTTGAGAGACTGGCCACACTTATCGACATGACTCGGCTTGAACCGATCACTTTTCCCTCATTTCCAAACTGAAACGAGGCGAACTACATCATTTTCGCATCTATTGCGTGGAGATAAAGCGGTTTCTGGCTCGGCAAAGCCGATGTCGCGTCTATAACTGTGGTTACACCCTACCGCTTACTTAGCTTAAGCTTAGCTCTCTGACTGACACTGCCCGCAATAATTAACGTTTACAATATATTAATTAGCTAATAATACTTTGATCTGATCAAATAACAGTCGAACTATGATTATAACACAAATTCAATACTGCTCATTACTAGAAATCATTTTGGCATCGATTTAAAATCTGTTGGTAAGCGAAATTAAATAGAGAAATATTATTTAAAGTCTAGAATTGAATTGTATGTAGAGAGGTGCAGTTTGATACAAAGTTACAAGAATAATCAGCATATAATGTTCCCACTGCTGGGACACAGGCCTCTCTACAAGATGGAGTGGACTGCAATCCACCACGCGGGCCCAGTGCGGGTTGGTAGATGTCACATGTCTTCGAATTTTTGGTTCTAGTACATACCGGTTTCCTCACGAAGTTTTCCTTTACCGTTTTGAGAGCAATGTTAAAAGACTGACGTACATTTGGGCAGGCCGCACCTCTTTGCAAAAATCATACTACATCACTTTCGTACGTTTTGTAGGAACTATTGCGTACTACAGGCGGGCCACAACGCATATTTTTTTAATTTTATAACTATTTTTGATGTAAAGCCGTGTCAATCTCACTAACCTTGCAAACATAAGAAGTAAACATGTCGACAAAGAAGCTATATTTCGTATACGGCGACGCTACGCACTTGTTTGTCTTGGGGCGCTTTGTAAATTCCATTCAGCATCAAGTATCGATAAAAATCATATTCGGGACCGCTCGGCACAATTCGAGTCAAATTATATACAATTTTGCGTCCCGACCGTCCCTAATCATACCGATCTGAACATGGTGTTTAGCACCCCACCAATGGAATTTAAAAGTGAGGCCATTTCAATCTCTTATAACATTGCATCGCACTGCACCAATAAGAGTAGAATCAGAGATATTTCAATAAAAATATAGCGTTGTATTTCAATTACTTCCTAATTAAATATTACGATAATGGTTGAAAAATAACTACATTTAACAACGCCCCGAATCAAACAGCTTAAAACTATGTTTTAAAGTTATTATATTGTAATCACAAAGCGATTGCACCATTGCCTTTTATTTATTTGTATTACTGAATGTAATTTTATAAAAATATTTTTCAACACAAAAACTGTCAAATAATTGCCGGTTGCAGTCACACCAATACGGATATGTTCACAATTGTGAACACGAGTCTGGACACCGGACTCTGAAAGACAGAATACACGTGATGATGTCAGTGTCCGGTATCCCCAGCCAATTTATTCGTACTGGTTTTAATTAATCTTTACTGTTTTACAATTCATGCCTCAAAAACCCGTAATTAAGGGAAAATCACATTTAAAGATCTTATTAAAAACCGATTTCGATTGTGTTTTAAATATCATATTGTTTTTTTTTTCTATATTTCATACGGAAATATTTATATTAAATTCAGCAATACAAATAAACTGGTTGCTTAAAAACAAAAAACGTTAACAGCGAGAACACCGATAAGGCAAAAATCACAATCTGTGCGTTTTATTTGTGTTACTCGAACGTGCTAGTGTATGCCAACCTTTAACATTTTACACTCGACTAAGACACACCTTCACATCTAGCTTAAATTTGTACATGGTTCTATTGGCGCGTGGACATCATCGGAACTAACGTTGCCTTATTGTATTTTTCAATACAATTTCCACAGACAAATTCACAAGTGTTTTCCAACAGCGTTCTCGTGATAATGTCATGTAACCGCCAAAAGATCCTTGCAACACTGTAGAAGTCAACGTGACGCTGGCCACCTGGCCACGAGTTACACGATCAAGCGATACGCGTGTTGACACAACGGCTGTGGAGATAACAAATGAGAAAAAAATGTTTGGAGCACGAGTTACCGTGACGTAACTTGCAACTAGTGGCACGTTCTTAACAATTTATTTTATTTATTTTTCTCCTCAGTCGCAGTCACAACACACGTGTTTTTCGAGCATGAAGTTCGTGGTCAAGCGGTAATGTCGCGTCAAACGTGACGATATTTACGATTCGATCACGCTTACGCGACGCTAGCGTAGCGTCAACGCGACGTCAAAGCGTCTTAGCAACGCTAGATGTGAAAGCATCCTTATACACATTCAAACAAATGAAATTGTATTACATATTTAACTTATTATACATTCGATCGATAGGATTTATACATTTAACTTAAATCATACAAATAAATTAGGATAAAAATCAATTTTCTTACAAATACGAAATACAATTATTTGTATAACACAAAGTAGGTACAATCACGAAATATCCGTACCCAATTTACGACAAAGGAAAAGACGTAAAATCACATGTTAAAACAAAAAAATACGATGTTAGAAAACCGATTTTTACCGACGAACCGCGTATTCGGCTGGAATAATAATCTAATGATGAAAAATAATAATACGCGAGTATGTAATCGAATTTTCCGTATGAATCTAATGTACTTACAATAATTACTTACACAGAAACGTACGAGATAAAACGACGCTTTTGGCACTTAGGTCTTTTCCTTTATTCTTTTGAACAATCTTTTTCGAGCATTGCTTCACTCAACTTTATTATATGGAACATTTCAACCTACAATGAAGAATCATTTTTCAAGTGGCGTATTATTATTACTTTGTCGTATTTTTTTTAATAGTACGCCACTAGAATATGTTCTTTTATGGTGTAGATTTTGAACACTTGCACATAGAGCTGGATTTGCGCAAGGATTTTGTGCAGGAACATCACACACTTGTTGCTTTAGCTAAAAATCTGTGCGAACGATGGGACTAGCTAAGAACATCGTTTCTTGGAGTGCAGACACTCTTACTAAAGCATTAAACGATGGCGATTGCTGTTCGTGCACAGAAATGTCATGAAAACTGAACATAAACCCAGTCGTACGCGCAAGTGCACTAACTGTTCATTTCTATAGTTTTCTTCATATTTTTAACGCTTCAAAATTCCTTTTATACAAGTGCTTTATCGGAAGAGTGCTTACTTACAAAGGAGGTATTTTATCTATTAAATTATTGCTATATTAGTTACATTTCAATAAAACTTTTTTAATTTCAAACTTTCACTAAGGTAACTAATGCACTAAATCTTACTAGTTTTTCAAAATCTTCACTAATTAGTTTTTAAAACTTTTATTTTCTTTAATAAAATATTTTTAACGTACTATTGGTCTTTAATAAAATTTAATATTAAATACTATTAATACTATAAATGAAGTGACTAGAAACATGCAAAACTTGATGAGAGTGAGCAATTTTATACTTAAAGATCAAATGTTTGGATATTTGTTATAATAAATGTATTTTACTAACTTTATAGAAATACCAATTCATTTTGCATCATGATTTTATTATCCATGAATTATTTTTCCATACATTTAGTAAAATACATAAGAAGCATATTATATTATCTAAATGGGAAATATTATATAAATATCTGTACAATTATTTGTCATTTAGAAATTACACTTTACCATCATCATCGTATGCGATTAAAATTAATGATTAAATTATTATTCGAAGTAAATTATTCACATTGCAAAATATTGCAATGGCTTTAAGTGTGGTTCATGCGGACTCGAGTATTTACAGGCCTTGGCCTGGTTACCGCAATAGTAGGAAAATGGACTGGTACTCGGAAGTCCAAATACTTTAATTATTTGTTTGTCCAAATATCAGTATAAAATAAATATTGATGTAGTACGTAAGTAGTTATTATTTCGTTTCAAAAGGTTTCAACATATCCATCTACTGGATGAGCTGAAAACTGTTCTAATGACGGTAAACTAAAGTTTTAACTTTTAACCGCCTGGAAAATGTAGTTGCAAAACTATTCATTTTGTAAAACAATGTGTTAGCCGCAGATAAGTTACATGTTAGTTTAAAATATCCACTGGAATTGCTTTAAACTTTACTCGCAAAATACTCCCAAATTGAACGATAAACAGCTTATAATGTTTTATATTTATAGTCCAATTTAGTATTTGCATTTCTCGATGAGAGGAAATGGAGTGAATGGGATAAAACATGTCTTCGAAAATTTCGATTCTAGAACGTTCGTCTTCATTTACTACATTTTCCTACAATTGCACAAAAGCCAGGCCGTGATAGCCTCATCAAAAACAATGACCGCTTGTCAAGACATTTTCGGTCAACGAAAAATCTACATTATTCAAGGAAGTTTCCCTCGAGCGAACATGATAATGAATACATGAAAAGGTACCACTAGTTATAACAATTTAACTACTAGATCACAAACTGATTGACTAAAGAACTATTTATCAATTCCTTTATTAGTAGCTAGATGAAATATTGCGTTTTACAAGCTAAATGTTGAGAAGACGCGTACAATGCATGCACAGAGGGTAGGTACAATGGAAGAATCTTGTGTTTGTGCAGAAAATAAGGCAGCATTTAGTAAACTTTTAAAATAGATATCAAGTTCCGAATAATTCTTTTTGAGTTTTGAATAGGAATAATAAGAATTCTTTGAGTTTACCGATATGTGTTTGTGTAAAATTACTGCTGTAAATATCGTTTTATTCTTAAATATAGTTGGCGTTAATTTTCATTTGAGGTTAAAATTTCAGTGTTATACTATGGTATGTTTATATAATAAGAAACTTCACATGATTGTCTGTTATGGTTCGGTCACACTATTGTACGGCGTATTATTAAACTACTTAAATTTATTATTGTTTAAAACGTATCCATTTATCGTACAATCTTTTAATTCTCAGAAGCACTTTAAATTACTTCATTTCAATTAATCAGACCAGACTGAATACATATCCATCTTACCGTAGCTTTCATTAATACTGTCGTTTCCATTGTAATTAATAATACGCCGCTACAATAATGTGACCGAGTCTTTATCAATGATTCAATACTTTTTATTATGTCATGAACGTAGCCAGGATTCCTTTTAAGCACGAAATCCACTTTTATTGTAGCAACATAAACAATCTCTTAATTCCCTTGCTTTGTGCTACTATTGTGGACGAGATGGTAAAGTCAATACCAATTTTATTTTTCGAAAAATTTCCACAACTGTATAACCATATTTTTGTTCAATGAATAAACGAATGTATGGTTTGATAAAATCCCCGTTCGTTAGTTCTTTGAAAAGTGAAGTTATAGCTGTAAATGGATCTTTTGGCGCGAATCTAAAATCGGGACTAACGCCATCATTTTGTTTTTTCATACATTTCTCAAGTTCATCTGTCAAAGTCATTGAGCGCCAAGAGATCGTTGTATTAGTGTTTAACCATCGTTCTTTTACTCTTTACAAATTAAAGGTATCCTGGCTTCGTCAATAACTGCGATGACATTAAAACCTGTATATTTATGACATGGCAGTTGTCGAACGCGTCGGATATGGAGTTAATTGTACTACGGGTTATTTGATTATCACTACACTCTCTCTTCGGGTGCTAGTCCACTTTTGATTTATTATTACCTGGGAACAAATAGAATAATTTTGTTAGTTTTTCTATTTGTGCTGATAAAATGAATAACAGAGAACAGGGAACATTGACAATAGTTTTAGAAACAAGATGCCAAAGTCTTCTAAAAGATATTGGTAGGTTATGTTGTATATGAACTTGAGTCAACATTAATACTTCTAAAAGATCTGAATGGAGATCAAGCAAACTTTAGGAAAACTAAGATCAGCGAGATCTCAATCATCATTTAGGCGTAAAAATCTCAATTAGATTTGGCCCTATGATATTTCCTTGGGAACACAGCCTTTTTTATTGAGGTACCAAGGTAGTAGGTAGGTAGTAGGTGGTATTACAATTAGTTCTCATATACCTCTCGTCGGAGTCTTCTGGCTCAGAGTTGTCCTCTCCTCGTATTGGTGAGCTGTGAGCAAATACATTAATCATTACAAACATGTCAAGTTTATCAAACGTTGTACTCTAATCAATAGGCCATGAAAGGTAAATATATGTATTATAATTATGAATTTAGTTGAAGAAATCAGAAAATAACGATCCAAGAATAGTCTTGGAAAAACCCCTTAATAAAACGTTGTTAAATAAAAAGAAAACTTCGGAAAACTATAAAATGATGTTATAAACTGTTTGCAAAAGTTCTGGCGTTTGAAGAAAGCTAAAAATTATATATTAGTTACAACGGCAGACATATTCTATCAACATTTACACACAAAAACCATCTGACATACATTTAGGCCCGGATTATGCTCCGACCGGATTACAACAAGCCGCAGTTGCAACATGTATGAGAGCAGTACGTATATCTTGCCATTGTGTCCCGACCGCAAGGCATTGATGCGGGGCTACTACCGGCCTCAACTAACTTATGTATTCCTGGTACCATTCCACTTGCCGCTGTATTGCTGTCGTATTGTCCGGCTAAGCTTTGCACTTGAATGATTAATGATATTTGGTTTTTGTTTGCTTTCTTTTGTAATCACTAGTTTCCAGTAGTTATTTTCAATACGATTTTTGCAAAGAAAAACATGTTAATACTAGCTTAAGACTTTATTTTGGTGTCATTTTATGGTTTTATTGAAATAACTTGTATGAGAGCAGTACGTATATATTGTCACTAAGTCCGGACCGCAAGGCATTGTTACGGGGCTACAGCCGGTCTCTGGTAACTTATGTATTCCTCGTACCATTTCACTTGTCGCTGTATTGCTGTCGTATTGGATTTGCACTTGAATGACTAATGATATTTGGGCTTGTTTTGTGTGTTTATTTTTTGTAGTCTCTGGTTTCTCTTAGTGGTTTTTGTAGTTATCTATCGTTCAATCTTTACTCGGGACACGCGCATTTTACTCAATGCGGCAACACACATTAAAATCAAACATTCAAAAAAATATTAAAAACAATTATAATAACGTATAATTTCATGAATCATGAGGAACGTTTGCCTACGATTTTTAATCTAAAGCACTGAGAAAAATCGACCAAATACACCGTGACTTTTTAGTCGTCTTACAACGGCAGCCCACTTCATGTATCCAATGAATACATTCTTAATTTTTTTTTTTATGAGATTTTAATAATTTAAAAATAAAAATATTGTTCAATATTATGACACATGGCGTAGTTAAACACCCTGTTGCGAGCGATGATCTACCGGACTCGAGTGCTGGGTAGGTAATGTTCTCCCGTTTGACACGTAAACATCATTAACAGGATGTTTCATAATTTTATTCTAATTTTATATTATTATTTTTCTTTGTACTTAATGGAAGATAAAAAAAAAATCGCGCCTAGAGCTATTTTATGTCGGGTACATTGAGTGGACGACCTTTGTAAGACGACTAAAAAGTCACGGTGTATACTTAAAACAAAAACGACATTATGAAGTTTTAAAAGCCTTTCTACTAAATGATGCAGTTATAAAACCATAACTACTTTGGTGGAAGATACAAACAGACAAAGAGATTCAAGATACCATCATCATCATCATCTGCCTAGCCTTTTCCCAACTATATTGGGGTCGGCTTCCAGTCTAACCGGATACAGCTGAATACCAGTATTTTACATGGAGCGACTGCCTATCTGACCTCCACAACCCAGTCAGTACTGGGTAATACGGTACCCCTTGGTAAGACTGGTTGTCGGACTTTTTGGGCCACTGACTGCCTAACGACTGTCAAAGATCTACAAATGACAGCCGGGACCAACGGCTTAACGTGCTTTCCGAGGCACGGAGGAAACTCGGTATTTAATGGGCGGTCACCCATCCACAGACCAAGCCAGGCAAGCACGGCTTAACCTAAAGATCGACCCGAGCGGCTGTTATTATTTAGCCACGAGCTCCTCAGATTCAAGATACCAATTAATGTATCATGATACATTAATTGGTATCTAGATTCAAGATACCAATTAATGTTTTTTGCAATTAGGCAATAATGTCACAGATAATGGTCAGCATATTTATACCAAAAACAAGAGAATCCCAGCGAGTATACACAAATCTCACCAAGAGCACAACTCCTCGTCTTTCCACGTGTCTCAGTCTAGGTTCCCCCCGTTCCGCAACCCTGCCTTGGTCTCCGGGGGCACCTGCTTGCGGAAGCAGTCGTCCAGGAAAGCCGACATCGTCCGGTACAGGTGCCGTTTCACTCCGTCCAGGCTGTGGCCCTCATCGGGGTAGATCTGAGGGAAGAACGAAGGATTTAGCAGTCAGGCTATAACTGCCCCACACTGCTAGTTTACCACGTGTAATGTTTCCCTAGGTAGTAGACCAAAAACCACCCAGCAAACCCTGTGTGGGATATAGGATATGATACAAGAAAAAGTAGGTGATATTAAAATGAAATAAGTGGTCAAGAATACAAATCGAAGCCCCGATACTATCAGTAACCTTAACATCATTAGGATTTCTTCCAAACTTATTATTAGATACGCATAGTTTCATTGTTATCCTCTTAGAAAACAGTTTGCCTATCAGTTACTCTTTATTAGAATTGTCTCGAAGTCAGGATACTCTTTAACTTCGCCTTATTGGTACGTTCTTTCTTCTATACTATTTTTCGTCATCTTCTGTTGAAAAATGCTGTCCTAGTACTTTTACAACTGCTTTTTCAGTACTTTTCTGTTTGCATATGAATGATCACTTTAATTTTTCTCTTACCTGCTGTCGAAACATGCTCCCCTGGTCTGCCAGCGCCCTCGCAAGCGCCATGCTCTGCTGCACATGCACATTATTGTCTGCAGTCCCGTGCACCAACAGCAGCATCTTGTCGTGCAAGGCTGCTGCTTGCTTGGTGACGTCGGCGTCGGCGTACCCTCGGTAGTTCCCGGTGGCGTTCGGGAAGCCCATGTAGCGTTCCGCGTAGGCGGAGGCTGTTGAAGAGAAGAGAATTACATAATATTTCATAGCGTCCCGATTTTCCACGAGCGATGACTCGATACTTTTTATTTGAATCTTTGACTATTTTGGTGCCTGAATGCATTTGTGAAATTTAATTGAAAAACAAGATGGTGGCTTTAATTTGGTCTTTTTGTTACTTTCCGTATTTTTTCTTGAATTCAGGTCACAAAACACCTTATGGGACCAAAAGTATTGTTTAAAACGAAAATAACATCACTTACCATCACACCTGTAATCCCCGAAGAGTTAGGCAGAGGTGTACCCAATAGTACACCCACATTTCGCCAGTTATGTTTAAGTCCCATTTAATAGGGGGTGGGCCTATTGCCATCAACCGGGCATAAATCCAGACTCCGTGGCTGCTGATGGAAAAACCCACTAACACTTTACCCGACCCGGGAATCGAACCCAGGACCTCATGGTCAGCAGTTGTGTTTAAAAATAATTTTCATAAAAACAATAGTTGTAAAAACAATTAGTAAAGGAATTTAAAGTGACTTAAAACAAAAATAGAGAGTACATCTACAGACCCAGATCAATTTCAATGACTTAAATAAATCCCAGTCCAAAGTATCAACATACTTTGGACTGGGATTTCGGGACAATAAAAACTTAGTTTAAAAAAAGAAAGAAATAAGTTTTTCAGCTACATTAACTTTAAAAGGTTTAGGGAATAATAAAATTATTTATTCAGGCATTGTGTAGCTGTGAAAGAACATAAAGTAAGGCCGAAAGAAAAGGCAAAAAAAGGAATTTAAAGTTTTAAATAGACCAGAGGCTGGTGGGAATAGTAGTTTATTGTAGAAACTAGTTGATGCCCGCGACCTTCGTCTGTTATAATATTATAAAAATATGACTTCCCTATTTGAATCGGCATTTGTAAACAATTTCAAGGGTTTTTTTTTGCACGGAACCCAAATAATTGCCCTAATATTTTTTCTAAAATAAAAATAGCTTACGTTACTTCTTATAACGTCAACTTTCTGCTAGTGAAAGTCCCGTGAAAATCGGTCCAGCCGTTTTGAAGATTAGCCGGAACAAACAGACAGACAGGCAGACAAAAGTTAAAAAACATTATTTTGTTATGAGTACCATAATTATATACTTTAAATTATGCATTCAGTAAAAAGCTGTTATTTTAAAATTACAAACAGACAGTTCAAAAATAGAAAAGTAAATTAATGTTGACACACTGACTGACATAAGGTAACGAAACTCTTCAATACTGCTGGAAATCATTGTAAGAATGCGAAACGCTTTGAAAGCAATTGCAACATGTCCAGCTCCTCTGGGTCGTCATTATGACGTATTTCAAATTTAGGAGAGCAATGGCAAGGAGATGACTGCTGAGATGGCGAGTAATAGAGAAGTATGGAAGAAGAAGACACGCTGCGCCGATCTCAAATGAATTGGGATAAGGACTAGAGAATGATGATGAATGAAACAATTCGGAAACTTAGGACAAAACCTACAAATTATTAATTTCATTACAATTTCCAAATAATGCTAAACCAACCTCCGATCCTTTTAATCACCCAAGATTATCCAACCACAGTCCATTGAAAACAAAAGCCTATTCAAATAGATTACGCGAGCAACGCCTGTCATGTACCGCCATTAAAATAGCATTAAGGTCCATTAGCATAAGGGCGAAATTACTGTATTTATAACAATTACAATCGTCCTTCGATTACTATTTGAGTTCCTTTGTTGTCTGGCTTCCAATGAGTTTTGTCGTTGCTTGGTTCGTTTATGTGGGAGAAACGAAGTGCTTTATGATGCGAAGATTTTGGCAATATAATGAGATTTGATCATATAGTATCTTGTAGGAACACAACAGATGAAAAAAGCCGAATGTCATGCCAATGGAATACGTTCTTTCCTGGTTTCCATCAAAACAGACACGAGCGGAGAGGAGACGTGCGAGAATCGATCAACCATAACATAACATCACGCAGAGGTGTACCTAGACTTACACCCACATTTCGCCAGTTATGTGTAAGTCCGATGGAATAGGGGGTGAGCCTATTGCCATCAACTGGGTGCAAATTCAGACTCCGTGGCTGCTACTGAGAAATTTCTGATAGAAAAACCCAATAACACTTTGCCGGACCTGGGAATGGAACCCAGCACCTCATGCTCAGCAGTCGCGCTTGCGACAACTAGACCAACGAGGTAGTCGACATTGGTTAAAATCTACATTATTTCTCTCGTCTTCCCTGTGATTGGTTTTTGAATCTTACTCGTCCCCTCTCCACACCGCTCGTATTTGCTGTGGTGAAAACCGGCCCTCAGCCTGTTGCTAACACAATGGCTGCGTAGAACCTACAATGCTACACATCTATCTATCGCATAGCTTTCTGACCCTAGTAGCTTGCGATACCGGAATGGAACCCGTTCAGCGTGCTGGCTAACAAGAACCGCTAAGAATCCACAGCTGAAAGTACCAACTATCGCACAGTTCGCTGTACATTGCTCACCATAGTACCGCCAGCGGACGATGGGCGTCAGCGCGATGCCGCAATGGAACACGTTCAGCGTGCTGGCTAACGCGAGCGCTGCAAGGAACCCGCCGTGTGCTCGGCCCCATACAGCCACGCGGCGCGAATCTATGAAGTGGAGGGAGTCGCGGAGGTACCTGGTGGAAAATCAAGGTTAGTATGGAAATACATACAGTAAACACATCGTAGAAACACCAAGGATTGTCAAATGGACACTGGTATTAGCCAGCTCTTTGCTTTTCCACCAGTCTAATTCGAGGCTTTCAAACAATGCTCTTCAGATGTCTGGAGGCGATTCCGAAGTGCGCCAGTTGAAAACAAATATGGCCACTTATCTGCATATTATTGAAGTCCAAAAGCGCTAAGCACCGACTAGTACAGTACACATACTGGCACAGTTCTATAATTTCTTTTCTTACTTTTTGCTCGTGAATTCAAGTCTTTACTATCATCAATTTAACGAACATTTCTTGTTGCAGCTTAGCATAACTTACTCAGCAACTTCCAACTGGTCTTGCAGCTCAACGGTCCCGAGCCGGCGATGTAACGCGTGATGAGCACCGAGCCCTCTTCCTCCCGCCCCCCTCGCGTCTACTGAGGCGAGGATAGCTCCCGCTCCAGCAGCCAGCGAGCCCCAGTCGAGAGCCCAGCGCTCTGTGACTAGCTGTGTCCCTGGTGCCCCGTGCCTGTTTGTGAAAAAGTACCAGGTAGTTATAAGTTGTTAATAATATTGAAGCGTATTTTCCCCCGCTCCAGCAGCCAACGCAGCCCCAGTTTAGAGCCCAACGCTTCGTGAATGCCTACGTCCCTGGTATATATGTATCGCCATGCCTCTTGAAGGAATTGAAGCAAGTAAGTAAAGTACCAGGCGGTTATAAGTTATAAATAATACTGAAGCGTATTTAGGCCCTGCGCTCCAGCAGCCGACGAGCCACAGTTTAGAGCCCAACGCTCCGTGACTAGCTACGCCCCTGGTATATGTGTATGGCCATGCCGGTTGAAGGCACTGAAGAAGTAAAAGTACCAGGCGGTAGTAAGTTGTAAAGGAAATTGAAGCGAGGATGCTCCCCGCTCCAACAGCTAGCTATCTCCAATCTCACAGACCCTATCTAAAGTCCAAAGGTCTGTAACTAAGCTGTGTGTGAAATAAAAGAAGGTAAAAAGTACCAGGAGAATAAAGGTTTGGCTTACTTTTTCTTTTGTACAGAAAAATGTAAACTTACCTGAAGATTCATTCTAATTTCAAAAAGATTTTTATTTTAATCACAAAAATTTCTTTGTAGACCAAAATTATGAACAATTTTACAGATCTGAAGCTAAAATAAACGGGAATTTTGATTTGAAAATTACAATAGACATTGCTTAAAAATTCGTATTATTTAAGAACAGTAATGACAGTAATAAATCCGTCCATAAATGTCTCTTATTACTTACAAGGAATGTTAAGCATCAGATATATTTTCAGTCTATTGTCCAAATGATTTGTGGGATCTCAAGCCATTAAGGCTCTTATTACTCTTGTAACAATGACTGTAATGGCGCGGCTATCGGCCAGGAATAGACTAACAGACTTATAAAAAGTAAGTGCGGTTATATTTTACGTTTACAGTTTCATTCTATGGCAGAATTCGAATAATTTTGGTGTTCAGTGGTTTTCTGATCATCGAATTTGGTTGAAAAGTTCTGTAACGACCAGTGTTCTTATTAGTAAGTATTAGGATCGGAGAATGTTTGTAGTAACGGTTCTTTTACGTATTCGAAATATTTTGAAGTTAAGACATCTTTCCTTTACCGTGTATTTTGCGTCTTCAAAATGTTTTAACGCGATTTTTGTTTAGCCACGTGTTTTTGCCAAATGTGTGCCCTATAACTAGTACTTTTTGATGTTGCTGCCTTATTTCCGCATGGTATAAGTATTCTACTCTTTCCTTGTCTCTCGTAACCTTTTGAACGCCACTGTCACATATACGTTTGTCAAGCGCGTGCCTTGTACGCCAAATGACACAAATATGTGACATAATGGTAGGTGAAATTGTGCTTGGCGTGGAGGGGCACGCGTGTGTTTATAGTCTGGCGTTCATAAGGTTAACAACTTCTCAGTTTTGTAAAAGAAAATGAAGAAATTCTATGAGTACCATAAGAACACTAGGAATTTTAAGTAGGTACTGTCATAAGCCATTAATATTCGTGAATGTCAACGTAATTGTTAAAGTCCAATTTTTGAAAGCTGATCATATTCTTCTTCATTTGAGTTTCCTAATTCGAAATCCTTAACGAAATCAGTTTCGGACTTTCAAATCTTATCGATATATTGCGAGTTTTTCGACTGATTCGTAAAATCGAATGCAAGGGAGACGCTTCAGGGCAGCCCGCGTAATTCAAATGTTCTTAAGTTTTTTGCAATTAGTAGGTTTTTTATGAAATAGTCATTCAATGGGATTAAATGAACTTAAATGGGTTGTATTGATTATTTAAATGTAAATTTTCTTAAATTTTAACTTAAGAAAATTTAAATTCCGCGGGCTACCGTTGCGCTTCCACCTTGAACTTGCCTGGCGCCGTTCACAAATCCTGACCGTAAAAAAGCTCTTTTTGCTTTAAAGAAATAAGTATTTGCACTCACACTTTTAGCACAAGAGGGTACTTAGTAACCTCGTCTTCTCTCAGCCCTGGTGGCAGGAGCAGCCGCACCCTGGCTGCGTGACCACTGGACAGCTGCACCGAGAATGTTCGGGGCGTCGGCAGAGCTATGCCTGCTAGTCTCTCCTGTTATAGGGAAATAGTTGGATTAGTCGGTTGGTATGAAAGGTTAGGTTGCTATAACCCTTACGGAAGCCGGAGTGCCGTCGTTGCGATCTTTTTTTTTGTTCTAGACTATACCTGGGAACCTTCTAGTTACGGAGATATTGTGGGTCAAATTTCCAACTTTTTTACAAATTTTTAGAAGTCTTTACGAAGCCGTCAACCAAGCATTCTGTACATCAAACTAAGTAACTTTACGCAAAAATTATTGCTGGGAAACTACTTTTTTTTTGGGGTGAAAAATCACGTTTTACGGTAGGACTCGATGGAAAGCACTCAAATAATTGTGCTGATGGATGGATTGAATAGTACTATTAAAAACATGTATTTAAAAAAAAATGTGAAAAAGTTGAAACTTTGACCCCCAATATCTCCGTAACTAGAAAGTTCCCAGGTATGGTCTAGAACAAAAAAATTATCGGAAAGACGGGGAAAACAAGTGCCTTTCGGCTTCGTTAAGGGTCTAATTACACCCTTTATATGAGTAAAGGAAAATATCATGCTATAAGGAAACCCCGGTAATAAAAGTTCTCGTTATAAAATCAGCAACAGTCAGTGACTATGTAAAAGAGTAATCTTTTCCTGCTTATTTAATGTCTCAATGTTAATCTTAACGGATAAACAAAATCCCTCGAAAATCATAATCCAAAAAGCTCCAAGATACTGTCGAGATTTCAGTCCTATTCTTATGTAGCTAAGCTATATAATTACTCTCTTACAGTGAAGTCTTAACCTCGTATTTGCGAAGTGATGAATGGTATCTTAGCTCTCATACAATTCGCGCAATATGGTAAGAAAAATAGGGTTTTATGGATGGTCTGTGTAATTGAGGAAGTATTGGGGAAAAGATAATGAGCGTATGATAAGAAAATATTGTATAAGGCGTTGTTTTTGTTTGTTTCTGGTTGTAGCTAGCTTATGCCCGCGGCTTCGCCATCGTGGAGTTCGGGCATTGCCCACGGGATCTTATTCTGGGATAATAAGTAATCTATGTAGGTATGCATAGTACATACATAGATTTACATGTACTTGCTTTACTTGCAAATATTAGTTCATAGTAATATCAATGTAGGATGGAGTTCAATGAAGGTGGATGGATGTGTGATGCGGGTGATGTTTAATGTAGTGTGTTTGTGTGTGTTGTGTATGGGCGGGCTATCTGTGTTTATGAGAAATACTACGAGTATTTAGGTAGCAGCTCGTGGTTAAATAATAACAGCCGCTCGGGTCAAACTTCAGGTTAAGCCGCGCTTGCCTAGGTTGGCCCGGGGATGGGTGACCACCCATTACATACTGAGTTAACTCCATGCCTCGGAAAGCACGTTAAACCTTTGGTCCCGGTTGTCATTTATAGATCTTTGACAGTCGTTACAGGTAGTCATATGGCCCGAAGTTCTGACAACCAGTCTTATCCAGGGGTATCGCATTACCCAGTACTAACTAGGTTGTGGAGGTCAGATAGGCAGTCGCTCCATGTAAAATACTAGTATTCAGCTGAATCCAGTAAGACTTGAAGCCGACCCCAACATAGTTGGGAAAAAGCTAGGCAGATGATGACTATTTCGGTAGATATATGTCACAGGAGAGAGTTTCATCATATTTCCCAGTTCTTATGGCTGTGTTGCTTAGTAGGCATCTTTTCTCCGTGGAATAAAATTGATGTCCGACAGTTTTTGATTTCAAAATTATTCCCAACACAATGTTTATGTTAAAAGAAGCTTTCGAAGACCCACTATTCATCATCATCATCATCATCATTTCAGCTGAAAGACGTCCACTGCTGGACATGGGCCTCCCCCAAGTGTCGCCACATTGACCGGTCCCGTGCGTCTCGCATCCAGCGGATCCCTGTAACCTTTACCAGGTCATCGGTTCACCTAGTGGGAGGTTATTCAGATATACAAAAACAAATTCCAGGTCCAGCAGTGTTATTGGGTTTTTCCATCAGTAATTTTTCAGTAGCAGCCACGGAGCCTGGCTTTGAGCTCGTTTGATGGTAATATCCCCCAATAAGCCCCCATCGTATGGAACTTAAACATAACTGGCGAAATAAATGGGTGTACTATTAGATACGAGGAGCTCGTGGCTAAATAACAGCCGCTCGGGTCGATCTTTAGGTTAAGCCGTGCTTGCCTAGGTTGGTCTGTGGATGGGTGACCACAAATTCCTTACCGAGTTTTGCTCCGTGCCTCGGAAAGCACGTTAAGCCGTTGGTCCCGGCTGTCATTTGTAGATCTTTGACAGTCGTTAGGTAGTCAGTGGCCCGGAAAGTCTGACAACCAGTCTTTCCAAGGGGTATCGTATTACGCAGTATTAACTGGGTTGTGAAGGACAGATAGGCAGTCGCTCCATGTAAAATACTGGTATTCAGCTGCATCCGGTTAGACTAGAAGCCGACCTCAACAGTTGGGAAATGGCTAGGCAGATGATGACCTACTATTAGATACTACTTGGGGGTTTACAGGCGTGATGTTTAATAAGTAATTTAACCAAACACCATCGTTGATCACTGTTTTAAGCTTTCACGGTTTAGAACTAAACGTATACTGTCACTTACGGGATATCTTCCGTGATTGTTAATTATTTTGAGCTCCCGATATTTCGGCGCATCAAAGAACAATCACGGAAGATATCCCGTAAGTGACAGTATAAGTTTAATATCGTTGATGTTGTTAAGTATTGTCCTGTAGCGAAATATAAAAGTCAAAGTATGAATTTCAGCTTTCTGAAGCAAAAAGTTCTTTTAGCCATCGATCCGTGATAAAAGCAAAGATTATCCGGGATAATAGCTAAGCAGGATTATCCTCTTGGTCGATTTCTACCATTTCAACTTTATGTATTCCTAAATAAATTTTCCACAGAGATAACTCCGGGACTGTTTACTTATTGTTAAAATTTTATTTGTCTGCTTTTTTTTAGTAAAGTTATGGCTTTTTAAGGACTGGCTGGATATAAAAATGTTGAGCAAATATGTTTAATAAAGTGCGTGACACAGTTTTATGTTCATGAATGTTTAAAAAGGAGGCTATAAACTTAATGGTGTTTAAACACTGTACATAAAAGCGTCTGGCGGAAAGTTTTTTTTACATAACATCATAGCACCACGCTTGTTAACCCCGAAGGGTTGGGCAGAGGTGTACCTAACAGAACACCCACATTTCACCAGTTGTGTTTAAGTCCCATGTCATAGGGGGCGCAGTGGCGGATTTACCAGCAGGCTGAGTAGGCTTGAGCCTAGGGTGGCACATTTTTGGGGCGGCAAATTTGGGGACCGATTTTATTTTTTTGCTACCTCCTAGAAATCAAAAAGATTTTGGCATGACGGTTTTCTGATGTTTTACAGATAGAAGTCTGCAACAAAAATTGCCGATGACATTCCCCTCTCAGTATTATTTTTAACTGTTTGTAAGCGCAATAAACATTATTTATTCACGTTTACCAAATGTACATTATTGTGTAAGTAGCATACATTACACCGCCTTATTAATCGTACATGATTGAGCTTTGATTAGCTCAAAAATATACACAAAAATTATTTTACGTCCAATTTTAACGAAATTGTTCGATTGTAAAAATAATGTAGGACATGACAATTGTAGAGGTAAGGGCGGCAAAAACTGTACAGCCTATACCTTGAAAACTTGTAAAGCCGCCACTGAGGGGGCGAGCCTAATGTATACCTGTCATGGCCTATTGCTAACCTGTCAGGTACACCCTAGCGTGTATGGCTACCTTAACGAAAATTAAAGGAATAACGAATTTCTTACCTTGACAATAGTGTTATTCTCCAAATGCGCCACCAGCCTGGGGTCAGGCAGCGCAGTCCGATGCAGGCTGAAGGTGGGCACTCCAGGCCCGAGGCACTCCAGCACGAAGTAGGCTGACGAGGGACTGAAGTGCGCCTCGTGGTACAGGCAGGGCAGGTTCTGAGGCATACCATCTGGGGGAAGGGGAGAGAAAGTAAATGGACTCTTGCATGGTGTTGCGTTGACATAACTATCATAAATACTTAGCAGCAAAGCTTCCCAATCTCTATGATAAACCCCAATGACACGACTGGCTTCCGTGCACGATGTGTATTTGCAATTTTTGCATTGTCGCTGTGTTCAACCGCAGCGGCAATGCAAAAATGTCTGCCTTTGGGAAAATCTTAAGACTTTTTGGAAACCTTTTTTTAACCCCCGACGCAAAAAGAGGGGTGTTGACCGCAATGTGTGTGTGTGTGTCTCGTCTCTGGCACCGTAGCTCTAAAACGAGTGAACCGATTTGGATGTAGTTTTTTTTATTTGAAAGCTAGTTTCTTGGTGATGGTTCTTAGATACTTTTTATCAGCCATTTACTAGATATGGGGGATAAAAGTGGTGATGAATAATCGAATATTTTCAAATATACCCAAGTGGGATATCAAATGAAATGTGTATATTACAATTAGAAATGTTTTATCAAAACGGGCTCAGCCATTCTATTGACTTTTCAAATATTCGCTTTTCTTTGTATCGATGGGGTTTTTTTTTAATTTTAAATTTATGTTTGACGATCATTCGTCAAACAAATAACTGTCGCGAAACTGAACATTAGTTATTCCTGCGGTCGAAGTTGAGCCGTCAACGTCGCGTTCGGAATTAAAACCGAAGCGGCGGCGGCGGTGCGTTTGACAGTAACAGCAAGTGACGCAACCGCAACGACAGACGCTGAGAAATGCTATAACAATAATGTGGCGCCACGGCTGGCGCAGTGGCTGCGCTGCGTGTCGCGGGTTCGATCCCCGCACGGAACAAATATTTTTATGATCTACAGATAGTTGTTCCAGGTCTGGCTGTTTGTGTATGTGACTTTTAAATGTTTGTAAACGCACCCACGATATAGGAGAAATTTCTAGTGTGGGGCAACGTTTCTAAAAAAAATATTTTATTATTTTGTAACCTTTAGCCCATGTCCACTAACTTTAGGCCTGGACACTATCTTTGCCATGAAATGCTATTGTAATTAAATTAACAGAATGTACTCCTACCAGGGTGCTTCTTCTTCTTCTTCTTGCTGGGCGAGGGCGAGGTGGCTGGGAGCTCCTCATCCCAGTCGCTGTCCCCCCACGTGCTGTCACCAGAGGACGCCAGGTTGCCGTAGTACTCCAGGTTTATTGACGGGGATGGCTGACGGAGAAGAATGACGATGTTATTGTGTAGAAGAAAATGTGTTAATGTTCTTTATTGTGTGGTTAGTGCGTAACTTGGAGTCAGAGTTTTTTATGCCGCCCATGGGGCTCTGACTTGGCTTTACATGCCGTCAAGCAATAACTCTCAGATATGCTGGTTTCCTCACGATGTTTTCCATCACCGAAGCAAGTGATAATAATACAATACGCACGTATGAATCCGAAAAAAGGGTTCGAACTCGAGACCAATGACTGTGCAGTCCGATCCTTGCCAATGCAATTTGTCAATAACAATAAAATTGTAAAAATCAATAGTTTCATTATCTTTTACGATAATAATTTAAAGAAAATGAATTTTAGATACAAGGCTTTATGTCTCAATCTTACATACACATTGTGCCTATAGATAGCTATTAAATAAAATTTATTTAATAGCTGTCTATAGGCACTGCACGTAGTTTAATATTGTCCTGCAAAGTAGCGTATCAATTATTTCCAAAGATCTATCGGTATTTGTATTATACGTCATCATTTTGATTCCAATTTCATCATCATTTTCCTGCCCTTATCCAAGGTTACTTGGGATCGGCGCAACACGTTTTTTTCTTCCATTCTCCTCTGTCAACCGTCACGCTATCATTTACTCCTTTAACTTTCATATCATTCCTCACACAATCCATCCATCGTTTTTTTGGTCTTCCTCTCCCTCTCCCTCTCCATCCATCAACGTTTATTTTCATCACTCTTTTAGTCACCTGCGATTCGTCCCTCCTCATCACATGCCCATACCAAGACAGTCGATTCCCTTACAACTTTTCTGTAACTGGCGCAACTTTTAAACTTCCTCTAATATACTCGTTCCTTACCTTATCCATTCTTGTCACACCACACATCCACCTCGACATTCTCATCTCCGCTTCTTCTTCATTTTGATTCCTATTTCGATGTGTACTAATCATTGTTTAATTCTGTTGTCAGTACGACCACTTTACGTGCAGTTCAAGGTAGCTCTGCTTGTCCAGAAAATGATGCATCGATATGTCAAACTTAGTATCTTTATGTTAGTTCTATGTTTTCATGCCTGAATAGATAAGTTTGTTGAAGTCTAAGTGATACATGTCCACCTTAGACAAACTTGAGATATCTCGTGTACCCATGCCAGTAATAAAGGACACAGACGCATCAATTCGAAACAGACATACAGATAAACCTCTTCTGTAGTACTTCGAGGGAAGACCTTCTTCACAAATAGAATTCTACTACTGCTAGGTACTACAATACGAAATCTACAGTTTTATCAATATCAGAAACCAGTGAAGCAAATATTGTTTCAATATAAGCCGCTTCCTCGAACATCAAGTACGTAGGTACTCATGATATTTGTGCTCATATTACTCTTCAACTTGCTACAATCCTGGTACCTATTGACTAGAAAATGGAGAAAGCGATCTACAAGGCCTTGAGAGTATTATTTCAACTCTTATCTTAGGATATGTTTGTCAAGAACGGAAATCTTATTATTCCCGGAATTTGTTAATTTAGGTCGTTTTAGCTCTAATTGAGACATTGAATGCTAATTAGAAATACGAGTGTTGTTGTTTATTTTCCATTATAGGAATAATGTTAACACGCTTTTAATAGCTTCAAATGTAACTATGTAAAAAAATCTCAGAAGTTAAATTTAACCCACTTCCCGGTTCCCGATTAAACTGAAATTTTGCATACATGTTTAGTTTTTATGACAATGCATGGTTAGCTAAGTGACGCCGTTCTAAATCCAATATGGCGGATTCCCAAAGATGGCGGACTGGTTATTTTTTTATGCATTCCTATGATATGTGTATCAAATGAAAGGGTTTGCTGAGATAAATACGAGAAAGCGTTATTTCATGATGATTTGTAATCGAATCGTGTATCGCTAAGTTATGAATATAGTTCGTAATCTCCGCTTTGACGTGGAGTTGCAGACACCAGCCCGTTATACAATATAATACAATATTTCGTAATCAAAGAGCGTCTCATGTCTCATCTCTCTTTCCAAAGCATACATACCTACACATGTACTACCGGTAACTAGCAGGCACCTGAATCGTTATTCTGGAAAGAACCTACAGTAATTATATGTCTACTAGGCAATCATAAACTATTGAGAGAGGTACAAGTGCACGCAATGTCACATCTTGACTCCGTGTGTCACTGATGTAGCACAGATGTTGGTAAAGGGGTACTTACAATATTCTGGTATTTAGCCACTACACATTGCAACAGATGTACTATTAAGCGATTTAGTAGTAATTTAAGATATAATATTAGTACTTACAACGGGTTTAAGAACGGTTTTTCTTCCAAACTTAATCAAGCATACCTTTTGAATTTCAGACTCTTTACCTATCCATCATATACCTACTTGAATTGACAGTATTATGTCTTAGTGCCTTCAACAGAAAAATTCAATAAAACAAATGCACTAGCCCGCACTCTCATTCAGAGAAGAAAATGATGTCCCACTTGTGGGAACATGATGTAGGCTGATAATGCCTTAAACAAATAACCTCTATGAGGTTACTACACGACTCTATGAACTCTTTGATTCGACCCAACCCGACTCTATACTAACTCCACTGAGCCAACACATGCTGGTCGTGGTTTCATTGATCAAGTCACAAGCCAGTTCATTCGATTGAACTGGCTTGTGAATTGGTGAGACAGATCTTTACGTTTCAGAGAAAGCTCTTTGTCGATTCTGTTCTTCTGGTACACACGAAACTTCGTAATGGTGATCGTATATGGATATTGAACTGACCTGTGAGTTACAAGTGACACAGTACGGTAGTTTCTGCGGGGAGCCCGGCCTCGGCGCCTCGGACGATACTCTGTATAGGTGCTGCTGCCCTGGTTTGCCTTCCGGGATCCCCATGTAATATCTGAAACAAGACTTATAGTCACAATCGGCTCATAGGACCAATAAAACATTTTGTTTAATAAAAAGAAAATATATTTAAAAAAAAACTATATTTTAAGAATGAAATCAGGTACGTATTTTACATAAATATGTAATAAACTTTTTTTGGGCTTTAACTTAAGTGGCAGTGGGCAGGGCACATTGCTCGCAGAACGGATGGCCGATGGGGCCGGAAAGTTCTGGAGTGGCGACCGCGAACCGGAAGACGTTGCGTTGCAAGGCCTCCCACTAGGTGGACCGATGACCTGCTGAAGGTTGCAGGGATCCGCTGCATGCGAGTCGCACGGGACCGGTCAATGTGGCGATACTTGGGAGAGGCCTATGTCCAGCAGTGGACGTCTTTCGGCTGAAATGATGATGATGATGAAGATGAAGGGCTTTAATGACATTTAAAAGTGCACCGTAAAAAGTTCCGTACCAGTTCATTGATAGACGCAAATCGGAAAGATAATATTTGTATGTTTTTAGAGGCAGAGAGATCACCAAGAAAGAGTTGTTCAATCTAATGAATGGTTTAAAATTGTTACAGACGAAGTCGTAGGCAATACGCAACAAACCAGTACAATGTAAGAATTAATGAGAAGGAGCAACTAAAAGAATTTGATTTTGTTTTTGAATTTGTTTTGTACAACTAAAAAACCCGACTACTGAAAAATTACGCACTAATTCATTCAGGGTTTAAAAGGTAAAATGTACTCCTCCTATTGTTGAGGTCGGTTAAAATGTAGCCTATGTTACCCGGGCCATAATGACGAACCGATTGGCATCTTATTCATCAAAATCGAATGAATAATTTAGGCGCTACAGAGGAACATACGTAAATAAAAACATACATACATAGACTGCTAAAATCATAACCCATCCTTTTGACTTCCCCTTGTCGGGTAAAAATTACATAAAATTACTCACATATGCTGATTCGCATGATCCCAAGCCAATAACTGGACCACATCAAAGCTCCCATGCGTCAGAGGCAGCGCTCTAGGTCCATGCGAGTTATGTTCCGTCCTCACTATATGACGGAACAAGCCTGCTGGGCCGTCCCTGACAGGGGCCAGGGTCACCAGGGCCCCGCCACCAGCTGACCAGAGGGGGGAGGGGGCTGACTCTACCCAGCCGTCTAACCCTGACGATATTCTGTAGACCTGGGGAAAAATGAAGATTTTAAACTAAGTAATGAAATGTTGAACGGGTATGCATTTGTAATTAAAACTAATTATAATGTTTTTTTCCTATGTTTTCTAACATAGGAAAAAAACATTTTAATTAGTACATAAATATTAAATAAATAAATGGGAGAAGTATATTTATGCATTAACATTACGCCTGTAATCCCCGAAGAGTTAGGCAGAGGTGTGCCTAATAGTACACCCAAATTTCACCAGTTATGTTTAAGTCACATTTAATAGGGGGCGAGCCTATTGCCATCAACCTGGCACAAATTCAAACTCCGTGGCTGCTACTAAGAAATTCCTGAAGGAAAAATCCAATAACAGTTTGCCCGACCCGGGAATCGAACCCAGGATCTTATGCTCAGCAGTCGCGATTGCGACCACTGGACCGACGAGGCTAAATATTAAACAAATAAATGGGAGAAGTATGGTTGTTTCCACTTTTGTATTACCTAATATAATTTTAAATCCCTACGAAAACCACCTAAATGAATAGCCTAGTATTCAAATTGTCATTGCCTTATAAATGTCATTTATATTTAACCATAAAGTTCGGTACGGGCCCCTTTGGGGGTCTGACACTCAAACCTCCGCTGGATTGGTACCGGCCCCCGAAGGGGTCTAGCGTTTAAGTCATACGTCATCCTCATTATTTATGTAAATATTTAATATTCTGATTATCAAATACTATGAGTGTACGTTAATTAAGAGAGTTGGATAAAAAGTTCATATGTCTTTGCCATTAAAACTTCTGTATTCAGCGCGCAAGTTTCTTAATTTACACTTTAAAAATCCAAGTGCATAAATACGGTCATCGCCATTTTGACGTCAGTGCTGGCCGAGGCTAAAAATCATAAAAATTGTGGTTTTCGGACATCCAAACTCCACTATGTGGAGAATGATTAACTCATTATTAAATTATGTGACGAATTAATCCATAGTTCAATTTAAACAAGCAGTGGTAATGATGAATTTTGATATCTAAAGTCGAAGTTTCGCGCCTATCGTGCATGTTTACATTTTTATTTTTCACATTATATCACACAGACGCGTATAGATTCGCTAACAAATATGACAAATATCATTCTAAATATTATAAACAACATGAGAATGCCCAGATCTTAGCGTAATTTACTAATACGGGACCAATAACTCGTAATATTCATTACGACTCCTCAAATTTGTATTCGAAATTGACGACCATTTTTTTTTTTAAATTATTGTGATGTGTGGAAGCGAGTGTTTCAATCGATTCGTTTTTTGTAAATTTCGATAATCGAGAAATAAAATTATGGAATTGAAAAAATCGATAGATGGAAATTAAAATAATTTTGTTTTAAGCGTAAAATAGAATAAATAAATACACTAATATTTTTTTTAAGCTTTATATTGGTAATTTTAATAGTTTTTCGTAAATTATAGGTATTAAAACCGACACAACAAACAGCACAGACTGATATATGGCTATATTCGCGCCGTTTTTTTTTTTAAATTTAAATTATGAATGCATTCGCTGTTCAAATTTATATTGTATTTTACTAGATAATTTATTGTGATTTTTTATATTATTAAAATATGCTTTTATTTAACTTCCCTTGTTAAGTAAGTATTAGTCAAATCTTGCAACTGAATTTCAAACCAGTTCCCTTATACCGATTGAGCTGAATTTTTGCAAACACCTTTTGTTCTGGTGACAATACATTTTTATGATAAATATTACTTAATTCTGCAGCCAGGATCGTCTCTTCACGAGAGAACTCTTCAACGGTTAATAGCGCGGACACGAAACTTTGTATACGCGTTTAATTTTGATAGATATAGATGATTTCTATCATGACCTCATCCTGCAGTCAAAATGGTCTTCTCACGAGGGAAGTCCTCAATGGTTAATAGCCCAGACACGAAACTTTGATAGATACGCATTCAATTTTGATCAATAAACATAATTTCTATCATATTTGACCTACAGCCAGGATTATCTTTTCATGAGGACACTCCTCAACGGTGAATAGCATAATATAATGATGCGGTATCAGAAATGTACAGAATACAACAAAACTAAAAATTCGAAAAAAAGGTTTTTTTTTTTTTTTAATTAATAATTTTATTTTTCTATTGTTTGGTCGGTTGGGTATAAAAAGCCCAGGATCTTGAAAGGCATAATAAAAATTTATTTGGTTCCCAAGATGAATTTAGTATAGTAAAGTTATTATGTTAGGTTAGATTCGTTATTGTGGTATTCACTATTTACAAATACTTATTTTATCAGCCTGTTCTTTCTCACTGCGGGGCAAAGGCCTCCCTATGGCATTCCAATTTTCTTTATCATTTGCCTTCTCAGACTAATACCTTTAATAGTCAATATTTTTTGATACTTAATAAGCTTGGTTTAGTGGCAACCAAACTATTTTTAAGAAAACTACTAATGCGAGTAGGGCTCTTGCCCTGAGGGTTATGTCGCATAGCTATTCTCGGCGTAAGGGACATGGCCCACGGCCTATGATGGATAATCTGAACTTTGCAGTTGTAAGAAGAGTTTTTAGAGTTGACAGTGAACCGCTTTCAAAGAATAAACTAATGTTTCTTCAGGATACGTCTTATGAACTGCCGACAGTCTAAAAGACATTAAGTTTGTCGGTCGTTGTCAACGAGGCTGGTCCAAGAAACGCTGGCGTGACGATTCGGACTCATTCTTAGCTGATTGGCCAGAGAAGCCAAATCACCGACAGAGTTGGAAAGGATTGGAGGAGGTCTTTGCTCAGCAGTGGGTAAGAATAGGCTAAACAAAAAAAAGTTTGTCCTAATCGATACACAATTTTGTAGGAATAAATATAATTTATCTTTGGCGGATAAAACCATTTTTTTTACTATGCCTACCATGATTCTATATCAAACCTTAAGATATTACAAAACAAAATTCGCAATAAAAGATAATAGTAAATTAAAACACTTAAGTATAAATGTGAAATGCAAGCGCATTCCTAATTTAAATTATGAAACAAAAAAAACGAAACCATGTGTTTTTTTAATTTTTTTAATTTCCTGGAATTGTGAAACTTAATTTCATGCCAAATCTCACGCTGCTAGTTCAACGGAAAGTTGGGAGACCATCTATAAGTTTTTAAAAGAAAGGTAATCATCAGAATGTTTACTTAGAAGCAAGTTTTTTTTTGGGATTACACATTTCAGTGTTTCTTATCATTTATAAATCTCCTTCTCTTAAAGTCAACCTAAAGCATCGGATAATTACTAAATGAAATTATTTAAAAAGATAGCATAAAAAGATTAATTTTAAAATTAAATAATTATTTGAAATTATACCAAAGAGTTTTTATTCCGTTTCAACTCTTTTTTTCCAAACTTGATTTCATTGCGAGTATCGATTAGGGTTAATGCAACTTTATAATCGAATGATGAAACTTTGGATAACGATCAGCACTAGAGTTTTTAGTAATATTTGTCAAAACTTTGATCGTGTTTTTTCTTGAAACTATGTATGAATAATGGTAAAAATAAGAACGCAGATAGAATGTTACTCTCTTTATTTTGCCCTTTCGAGTTTTTTTAGCAAACAAGAAAGTTGTCTAAGTACATTATTTCCAGTGCATCTAACTTGCCTATTTTTGGAAGGGTGTAGTGGTATGTAATTTACACATATTTGGCAATTGACTGACGCCGTTTTACCGACATCAACACGTTATTGGAGATATTAACCACAAACTTATCGTATGAAACAGCTGCCGCGACATATTTTTCATAATAAAATCGAATGCTGAAAGTTCACGAAAATTCTTGAAATTCATGACAATTCGCATCACCCCGCCGATTCAGCTGGTGTGTCATGTGTCAAAATCTTGTCGAGCATAGTGGTTAAAATATCTAGAATATACGAATACTGTCGTCGAATAAATAACAAAGGAAGCCTACATTTCGCAACTTGTGCCGAAAACCAGCAAAGATAAAACAAATGTACTACAGACAAAGTTAAATAATGCTCTTTTCTTAGTAAGCTACCTTAATTCAGGTGAATATTTAATCCGAGACTTTTAAGTCAAGCCGCGAAAAGTTAACATTCTTAAACATTAATAAGAATTTAAAATTACCAAGCCATAAAGTTAGGGACGAAAAATAAAACAAAAGCAGTTGGTAAAGTATTAACAAGTGCGAGTTGGACTCGCGCACCGAGACGAGCGTTCCGTATATTGTATTCCGTCCATTCATCAGACGCTGCCTGCAGTGACTTGCACGTCACCTACAGTCGACAGCTGTCAACATTTTTTATTTTTTATTAGCCGCTACTGTCCCACTGCTGGGCAAAGGCCTCCTCCAATTCCTTCCATATGCTCTTTTCCCATGCCTCCTTGAACCAGCCCTCACGGTACGCGTCCAGATCGTCTCGCCACCTCTTTCTGGGCCAGCCTCGGCGGCGCCGTCCATCTTCCGGCAACCATCTTGAGGAGACTTTCGCCCAGCGGTCATCGTCAACATATATATTTTTTTGTGTGTTTATTGTTTTGTGTTGAATTGGTATGTTTAATGTATTGTGTGTGTTTTATGTGTCATTTGTGATATATTGAATTTTGTGTGTATTAATGAGTCCTTGTTACATGAACAAACAAAATTATTACATATTAACTAGTAGGTATTTTGTTATTAAACTACATATTTACGGTTTTCGGATTTTTTTCCTTTACATGTGCTGTGTAAGACATTGCTTCTTGCCAAATTTCATGACTCTAGTTTAACGGGAAGTACCCTGTAGGTTTTGATTCCCTTGTGAAATCGCAAAATATGCGACATAAACGGTCATATCTTTTGATCGCGTAGACTTATAAGTTGGATTTTTTCACTGCTCTAAGAAGTAGCAAACTTGAGTATTTGATATTAATTTCAGTTTGATACCTCCACGCGTTCCTGAGAAAAAGGGTCTTGACAGAAGGACAGACAGACAACAAAGTGATCCTATAGGGGTTCCGTTTCTGCCGACTGAGGTACAGAAACCTAAAAATAACGTATAACTGCATTCCCTAACCTAACATAAAATTTTACTAAGACTTTAAAATTGAAAAGCTACGACAAAACAAAATTCTAGTACGCCATTTATTAAAAAAAAAAAAAACTGAAAATATGAAGCTGTAGAACACAGAATGTTTTTGAATTGTTCGATTTTAACAGTAATATATTCAGGTTGAATATTTCTTCGAAGCCATTCAAGGACAGTTCTTTTATTAAGTCAAACAGTGATACTGCTTTTATCAAGACTTTTTAGTGTAACTGGTACTGGCAGATATTTTTTTTTTGTATTGAAGCTGAATAGGTAGGTACTTATGTACAGTTTTATACCAAATTGTAAAAGAATATGGTCAATTCAATGCGATACGGCTACATCGTTTTTTTTAAATATTCAAATTATTGATCACTTTATTTTTCGTAGTGTGGTTAATTACCATCATCATGAGCCTAGCCTATTCCAACTATGTAGGGGTCAGCTTCCAGTTTAACCGGATGCAGCTGAATACCAGTACTTTACATGGAGCGACTGTATATCTGACCTCCACAACTTAGTGCATGGTAATACGATACCCCTTGGTAAGTCTGACAACCAGCCAGATTTTCGGACTACTGTCTGACCTCTTACGACTGTCAAAGATCTACAGATAGCCGGCACCAACGGCTTAACGTGCTTTCCGAGGCACGAAGGAAACTCGGTTTGTTTTTATTTTTTATATAAAAAAATGTCGCCCCACACATACACAAACAGTCAGACCCGAAAAAACTATCTATAGGTCATACAAATATTAGTTCTGTGCCGGCATCAAACCCGTGACACGCAGCGCATCAATCGCTCAGCCACTGCTTCAACTGTGCCGTCGTAATGGATCACCTATCCACGGCCGACCCAGGCAAGCAAAATAATTAGGTATGTCTGGCAAAATATGCTAGATGACTTAAGCCTTAAGCTGTTCCTTACCTCTTGACAGTACCACATGGGGCTCTTGCAGACGGAGACCACAGACAGGTTCTGCATCCTGGTCAGCCAGACCACGCACACTTCTGTGAGGGACACCCATTGTGCGCTCGTGAAGTAGTAGTCACTGTAATAGACGCTAATATTGTAGATGTGTCAAGAAAAATGACAATTAAATGTATGCAGACAGAGTTTATTTTCTTGTAGACGATAACTGACACAGACAAAACAAGTGAACATCAAGTTCCATGGAGAAAATGATGTCAGAAACTAACTAGCTCAAAGATTTAAGACTCTTACAGTTTCTGATTACCTAGTACTTCTGGAATAAAATATTGTTTGTTGTGGTTAGTACATTAATTACTAAACTTCTGATAGACTCAAAGTCTTTCGAAAAACTATCGAAAACGATAGGCGCAATT
This sequence comes from Noctua janthina, assembly GCA_963576755.1. Taxonomy (NCBI): domain Eukaryota; kingdom Metazoa; phylum Arthropoda; class Insecta; order Lepidoptera; family Noctuidae; genus Noctua; species Noctua janthina. The sequence goes on along the minus strand of OY755068.1, from coordinate 7,604,390 downwards.
TTATTTATTCGGAGGAACAATTACACATTAAATATTACAAATAAAAATTGAATTCATAGAGTTATAAATATGTGCAACCCAACATTCTCCACAGATACACAAAAGACAAAGACAACGTTGATGAACTAAAAGTCGGATAGAGTAGACAATAATTGCATGAGATAAAATACACATAAATAAAATTTCATAGGATTGTTGAATAACCATCACAAAAACTCATGACTACTTACTAAAAGTGCAAGAAATCAAACGTACCTTCACGAAACTACCGTAAACAATAAAACATAACGCGATCGGGGCTCTTTCACCAATAAACTCACAAAGTAAATGAACTTCGATCCAAAATATTGAAGTTTTAATACGATACCCTCCCACTTTGTATAGTTTACGGGGTTCAACTCATTTATCTAGCTCGGTTTATGGCTTACAGCGCTTTAAAGCAGTCGGGTCCGCTTTAGAATCTTCGCTTTTTATGGCTATCTTGGGACTTTGTATATTGAAACACTATGAAGAAGGGTTCTTTCGAGTATAGTAAAATGTTTAGAGCTGTTGTTACAGTAACTGTCATTTAGGTCGCATGCATGGCAACATTGGAGGTAAGTAATAAGGGCGCCCCCTTATTATCTCCAGTTCTGGTGGTCCCTCTTCATCAATAACGGATTTCAATAAAAATTAATGGACCCAATTGTGGTTTAGCAAATATTTTTTTGATAACCGGTTTTTTTGCCTGCAACTGACCTACTAGCAATAAATGTTTTGATTTTTGATTTTGCAGAAACCTCAGAGCGCCACCTGCTGCGATCCTTACATACTACTTTTGCCTCATCCACGTTCATACTTCTATCTGGTCATACACGCACGCCGGTTGCAAGTACTACGCACCTGACCTTTCTGAAGAACCTCACCAATAAGGTCAGTGTATGTCCTTTTAGGGCGTCTCCTCCCGGCGATGTCGCAGTAGCCTTTCAATCATCCTCTCGACATGACCAAACCGTCTAAGTATACTCTTTTAAATTTTTGTAACTACACTTCTATTATAGACCGACCGCTTTAATGAGTCCTCCGCCTTGCCCCATCTAAGACACATTAAGTGTTAACAAAGTCCTAACAATATCCCATAGGTTATATGCTTTAAAATAACAATAATCCACGTAGGTATTACGATACTAATTGAACCAATACGTGATCAACCTTCAGAATATTCCAGTTAAATTGATACCCTCGTGAGGACTCATTAAAGCGGTCGGTGTACACCTGAAGTATTGGTACACTTACCCTTCTTCTAGTATAACTTTCGGTGGTGTGAGGTGCCTTGTACGTATGTGCTTCGGGTCTGCAATGTCGGCGACAGTCAGTGTCGCCGTCGGGTTGTTGGTCCCCGGCTTTGGGTACCTCACGCTTCTGATCTCCGGGTATGTCTGGGTGGAGAGGACAGTTTATCAAAATTTTTAATTATAATATATATTAAATAAATTAAAAAAATAATATATATAATAATTTTATTTATTTAAGGATAAATAATCAAATGATAATAATAATCAATCTTATGGAATAGCCTTTTTATTTTACTTTTAATGGATGTATGGAGGAAATAGAATAAGCAAAAACGATTGGACAAACATATCGTAAAAACACAACATAACGTCACACCTGTATTACACCGATGGGTTAGGCAGAGTTTATACCTAGGTACTCAACATTTCGCTATTTATGTTTAAGTCCCATGTAATGCGATCCATTTGACATCAATAAGCCACAAATTCAGATTTCGTGCTGCTACTGCGGAACTCGCGATGGATAAACCTAAGGACACCACCACCTGGGAATCGAACCCAAAAGTTCATGCTTAACTTTATTATTATTTACATATTTTGTAGTAATGCCAAGCTAACTTATCACAGATTAATTAACCCCCAGTTCCAATTGTTTATATAACCAAGTCAGTTATACAAGTCGCCGTAGTGATGTAACTCTCAAATATTTCGTATATGATCTGATACTGAGAGGAATGCGGGGCCTAAGACGGAAGGCAGGCAGTGAATGCACATTCCACTCAGTTGACCAAATTGTCTAAGGTTGGCTTATAGGTCATCTATGTTTAAGAAGACAGGCAGACTAGCTGTAGGTCTTTAGAAAATAATCCTAACCGCACGGCAGTTTATTTAAGGAAATCCTTTTTTCGCATAACCGAGTCTTCCTTCTTTGTTTGCTATTTAGGAAACTTCCAGTTTTTAGTTAAGCTAACTAGTTTGGTATGCATAGTCATTGGTAAGGTAATACACACACTGCCTCCATAGTGATAAAAAGATGGATTTGAGGTAAGGGAATGGAGAATAATGAGCCTTACTAGATTAAGCTTATTTTTCACTAGCTGACCCGCGCAACTTCGACTGCGTCACATAAGAGAGAGAGGGTTAGAGGGAGTGGGTCGTATACACCAATGCAATTCTAAAGGAGCACATCACACACATCATTCAGCATAATGAAAATGCGCGCGCGATACTTGATCATTATTTTGCTGCGGAGTTATATTAAAACAGTGATATCTCCTAAGATATTCATTGAAATCAAACATATTTTTCCTCAGATACATCCCTTTTACAGCAGCGTTAATCCAACTTAATAGTAACCTTATCAGTCCACACATAATATACAGATTACCTTGGCAGGATCATCGGTGTCCAGTGCTGCTCCATACCAAGGGTACTTCTGTTCATGTACCAGGCTATCGTTGAAGGTCGCGTATAGCACCATGTGTCCATCTGCTGACATCCATAGCGCAGTCCGAGAGCCCAGAATTTCTTCTGTAACAAAGAAACTAGTTTTAATCAAAAACAAAACAAATTGCAAGAGACAGTGGAGGAAGAACGCCACAACATCATCATCATTTCAGCCGAAAGACGTCCACTGCTGGACATAGGCCTCCCCCAAGTGTCGCCACATTGAGCGGTCCCGTGCGTCTCGCCTCCAGCGGATCCCCGTAACTTTCACTAGGTCATCGGTCCAGCTAGTGGGAGGCCTTCAAACGCAACGTCTTCCGGATCAACAACATATCTGGTAAAAAAGTTCCCTCAGGTCTTTTCCTTAACCGTTGGTGGGTAACTGGGGATATCGTATTTAGACGCACTAAAAAGATTCTTCGAAGATGCGTGAATCGTTGGTCTATTGGACACCAGCGATATGCTTAGCAGGAGCATGAGGTCCTGGGATCAATTCCCGGGTCGTTTGAAGGATTACTGAATTTTTCTAACAGGAACTTAGCAGAAGGAATTTTGGATTTGTACCCGGATAACATTGGACTTCAACTTTATCCTTCGGGGATTACAGGTTTGATATTTTGTATGTATTTATGTAAAAAGATCATTAAAAATAGCCAAGTTATGACCAGATGGAAAATCAATATAATAAATAATCTATTGTTCAAAATATTGTAAATGTTTTCTGAATTCAAAGATAAATGAGAAAAAAAAAAAAAAACAAGTTGGCATGACATTTTCCTGTTTTCATTTCAGCATTGAATATTTATTTCAGCTGAACACTATTGGAAATAACTTTGACGCAATGTTCAATGCAAATATATTTTTACTGAGAACCATTTTTGTTTAAAAACAAAATTTTATGCCGACACAGAATTATCAATAAAACTTGCAACGACGTGCACATAACATCACTCCTGTGGTCCTTGAAGGGATTGGCAGAGGTGTATTGTAAACCTTCATTTCGCCAGTTATATTTAAGTACCAGGTCATAGGGGGCGAGCTAGTTGCAATCAGACCGACAAAAAATCGAGTTTCTACTAAAAAAGACCACTTTGTGCGATTAAAACTGTCTGGCGGCTTCGGAAAACACTCCATATAGTTGCCTAAGTAACATTTATAAAATTTAGATTCAATAAAATTATGTAAGTTTGCTTACAATTTAATATACTTTAAAGGTGTCTGGCGTAAATTTTCCACCACACAAAGTTTCTGGCAGTTGAAGAGGTGAATCATCGTACCCTTATGTAATATAGTATATTCAGTGTGAGTTATATTTAACTCAAATAGAGACGTTGAATTAATCACAAATAAACATTTTGTAGGGTGATGATCTACTTATTATACATATATGTAACTAATCAGACGCGTATATCAGCGAACCGTCACATCACAGCTGACAGCGGTGCATCGCTTCTACGTCAGTGCATACCGCAGCGTGCCATGTCATGTGTATACAGGGTGATCTTTTTTTTAAATAAAAAATTATACACATCGTGTTGGTCTGACATATGAATTTAAGCACACTTCTGTTGAATTGTGGCTTCTACAGTCTATTTCATTTGCTAGTGTCCTTGTTGCTTAACCTGTTATGATAACAGATTTTCTGAGAGTGTTACCTACTTAATTGCTGAAAAACATGGAAAATTCAAATCTTACGAGCATTTTTTTGTCAATGATGGTGAAACCGTTTCAAAATCTTTTATTACCACATAAACGGGATATTTACCATATTTTTTTTTATCTAGTTTCCGATACTTCGGCCATGGCGCTTGCAACAGTTTGCAAGCACCATGATCCGTGATTAAATATAAATAATAAATAAATCAAACAAATCCCGTTTTAAGTGTTAACGATAGTGTTGGTGCGACCAACTCATTTAAAAAAAATATATTGCATTAAAATATGTTCCACTGTTTCGAAGAACAGCGTGGCCGCACAGTCAGACAAAGAAAACAACTTTAATTTACAATTAAGTAACACTTAACACCTACTGGTGTAATATTTCCTGCTTTCATATTTAGAACCTAAAACGAATTAAAAAGTTCCAACTATCAACTCCTAACGACACACCTTGTATATTCACATCTAATAATATCGCGCAGATGTGGTGCAACGCTCGCAGTCTCTACGCGCAGTCATTGACATTAATTACTTAGCCTACATTATAATTACGTTCAATATGATACACCTCGATGATATGTGACCCTAGTACTTGAATAATAAATTACTGTTAGATTAATCGAGGTCCAATTCCACCAATATGGTATGGACAAATTGCGGATCAGCTGCGGACACTGGACAGGGACCAATACTTGAGTTAGTAATTGAAAGGAGGTGTTCATGTCCACACCTAATAATACCGCATAGATGTGGTCGGAGTTTCTACGCATAGTCATTGACATTTATTGCTTTGCCTACATTATAATACGATGTGTATGATACACCTCGATGATATGTGAGCCTAATACTTCAATGAAAAATTATTGTTAGATTAATCGAGTTAATATTGTACCAATTTGGTATGGATAAATTGCGGATCCACTGCGGACACTGGACAGGGACCGATACTTGGTTTACTAATTGAAAGGAGGTGTCCATGTCCGCACCTAGTAATACCGCACAGATGTGGTCGGAGTTTCTACGTGCAGTCATTGACATTTATTACATTGCCTACATTATAATTACGATGTGTATGATACACCTCGATGATATGTGACCCTAGTACTTGAATGATAAATTACTGTTAGATTAATGGAGGTCCAGTTCCACCAATCTGGTATGGATAAATTGCGGATCAGCTGCGGACACTGGACAGGAACCGATACTTGGTTTAGTCATTGAAAGGAGGTGTCCATGTCCGCACCTAATAATACCGCACAGATGTGGTCGGAGTTTCTACGCGTAGTCATTGACATTTATTGCTTTGCCTCCATTATCATATTATAAATATGATACGCCTAGATGGTATGTGAGCCTAGTACTTGAATGATAAATAACTGTTTGATGGTGGTGTTCTGTAATTTCTGCCTACCCACATCGGACAAAGGCGTCAGTCTGTTTTTGAGTCCACTTTAAGTGGACATGTCTAAAAAAAAAGAATTCATCCACGTGGGTGGTTCTGAATTTGAAAATCCAGCATGTTTGAAATCTCAAAAATGCGATTCAGCTATTCCAAAAATCAGATTTGTCTTCGAAATTCGAAAGTGTCTATGTCTGACTCCATGATTTATACTTAAAACAAATGAATTCGCTTTCGAATTATGTGCGGTCAATCGAGTAACGTTGAAAGTGAACTTTACAGAATAGTACTGCAGACCCCATTGGGTTTTAATGGACTATCTAGTTTATTGTCCGAAGTTTTTATCTTAATAAGTTAGAAACCTCTACAGGCCCAAGTAACGGTGTTGGTGAAGAATGGCCAAGTCAATTATTTATGTAAATTGTTCCTTTTGGTACGAACTTTTCTGAAGTTGCGTAAAAGTTTACGCGATTCTGGTTGCGATAAATACTTTTATAGAGAAGTGTGATAATTTAGGGTTACTTTGATTAAGTTTACTTAGCGCTAATTACAACATTATATAGGTGAAAAATGTTATTTGTATTTTTTTTTTCTCAAAAATAACATAACCCACTCAGAAGTTTATTTTAAGCCACGTCTTTGAGGTACTCCTATGTCTTTCAATAATTTAAGACTTCAAATTAAATTTTTCTGAACCGAACTTAACACAATTCATACATTTATACACCGTGACTTTTTAGTCGTCTTACAAAGGTCGTTCACTCAATGTACCCGATATAAAATAGCAGTACGCGCGATTTTTTTTTAACTTCCATAACAGGTACAAAGAAAAATAATAATAAAAAAATTGATTAAAATTATGAAACATCCTGTTAATGATGTTTACGTGTCAAACGGGAGAACATATACCTACCCAGCACTCGAGTCCAGTAGATCATCGCTCGCAACAGGGTGTTTTAACTACGTCATGCGTCAACTTTTAAAGTTAAGTCAAACATTTATGCTCGCTTGCTTTTTTTCTTTTCAGTTTGAGCATTTTTTTAAATCAACCTTGCAATGCTCTCTACAAGAGGCAGAGGTCGGTCTGGTATAAAAATACCTATTTACAGCCCCAGTACCTACCTACTGTCATAAAATTACATCATCATTCTCTTGCCCTTATCCCAATTCATTTGGGGTCGGCGCAGCATGTCTTCTTCTTCCATACTTCTCTATCCCTCGTCATCTCAGCAGTCACCTCCTTTCTAGCCATAACATCATTCACACAGTCCATCCATCGTCTCTTTGGTCTTCCTCTACTCTTATAACCATCTACATTCATATTCAACATTTTCCTCACTACATTTTCCTCATTCTTCCGCATCACATGTCCATATCACATCATCTGCCTAGCCTTTTCCATGTTGGGGTCGGCTTCCAGTCTAACCGGATGCAGCTGAATACCAGTATTTTACATGGAGCGACTGCCTATCTGACCTCCACAACCCAGTTATTACCGGGTAATACGATACCCCTTGGTAAGACTTCTTGTCAAACTTTCGGGTCACTGACTACCTGTAACGACTGTAAAAGATCTACAAATGGCAGACGGAACCAACGGCTTAACGTGCTTTCCGAGGCACGGAGGAAACTCGGTATGTATTGGTTCATCCACAGACCAACCTAGGCAAGCGCTAATTAACCTGGAGATTGATCCGAGCGGCTGTTATTATTTAGCCACGAGCTCCTCACATGTCCATACAATGATAACCGATTACCACACAACTTTTCAGTTTTAAGTTTTCACAAATTTTCAGTTTGTCATAAAATTACACACCCACACAAAAACTACAGATGGACAATTTGTATTTTACACACCAAGGAGCCTTCATAAATATGTACATTCTAGTACATATGAGCTCGCCCTCATTAAACCAGCGTATTCTCTTACAGCCAGTATGTAAAAGAATACGCGAGTTCCTTCATTATACTAAAAATGCTATAAAGTTAGCACATACAGTGTACGGTTAGCAAAAAAGATTGCATTGTTCACGCCCCGGTGTAAATGCAAAGGCGTATAATTTCAGACGGTCGTGTTTTTTTTCCGACGCTACCTCTCGTTAGAACTATACGGAGATGTTGTAGCGTCGGCATAAAAAGTTCCACTTGAATGGGCTGGTGTTTGCTAAAACGATAGCGTCGGCAGAAAGTTAATTAATATTTTTGGCCTTTTGTTTGGAACTGAGGGTTAGGTTTAATCTGTAAGTATTAGATTGGAAAACCACTTTACGTGCGAGAGAGAGAGTACTAACCCATATGGACCTTTTTGTTCAAAATAAATAATTGTTTCATTTGTTTTTTTAAGTCTGACAACCAGTTTTACCAAGCGGTATCGTATTACCCAGTACGAACTGGGTTGTGGAGGTCAGATAGGCATTCGCCCCATGTCAAATACAGGTATTCAGCTGCATCCGGTTAGACTGGAAGCCGACCCCAACATAGCTGGGAAAAGGCTAGGCAGATGATGATGAATCGAGAGGGGGAGGAAGACCGAAAAAAAAGATGGATGGATTGTGTGAAGAATGATATGAAGGAAAAAGGAGTAAATGATAGCGTAACGATTGACAGAGGAAATGGAAGAAAAAAAACGTGTTGCGCCGACCCCTAATAACATGGGACAAGGGCAGGAAACATGAATCATATATGAAAAAAAATAAAATAATAATAAATGAAAAAGCGTTTATTCGTGGTAACCTCCAATTACAAAAAAAAAAAAAATGTTACTTCTGCCAAACTGTAAAGCAGTTTGTTGGCAGATGTAGCTCCCATAGACATGCAATATTACCTATATTTTTACGTAACTACTCGAAGGTACTTTTCATCAACAACAAGAATAAACATTAACTAGAACTAAACACAAATAATATTTTACTTTAATATCACAAAGGCTGACTAGTAGTGAATATGCACGTATATAAGTATTTATTCTTATATGTATTAGTTAAAAATATTTTCTAGTCTTTTTTCCGTTATTGCACCTACTGTATATTGTCTCTGCATCACCCTAAGGTAGACTGGTAGAAAATGCCTATGGCATTAAGTGCGCCTTTGTACAGTTTAACTTGTGTATAAAGTTTTAATAAATAAATAAATCATATGAAGGCTTTACCGTTAATTTTTTGGGCTATAAAAAAATCATCTAGTGCTAGAAACAGCTAAAACGCCATTATTTTTAGAAACTAACAACTTAGCCTAGTTTTCATTGCGTCACACCCATAGAGGCACGATATACCAGAACCATCTCTATGGAAATACTACATGCAAAGATACATATTCAAATGACAGCTAAAACTAGCAGGGTGGCAGCAAAACGTGCTCACGAGCGTATTTACATTGGAAATACAAAAAACACCCTTACTGCAACGAAATAAAGGCGCTGCAAAAGTCAAATTGCAACACGAACGTGTGGTTGACTAGGTACGGAATAAAAAGAACCGGTAGCCGACGAAAACGTGACCGGGACACTGAGTTGTAGGTACAGTTGTTTTAGAGTTATTTTACCTTTGACAAGTGCAGTCCAGTAGCAACCCTATTGTAAATATAAATAAAGTTTGCTATGGTGCAGACTGGTCAGTGAAAGCAACATAAAAACAACCTTGTCACTAAGAGCATAAAGACTTTGACAGTGATCCACAGGCAAAGGTAAAATAACAGTGAAAGAACTGCACATAAACGTACTTCACTGATCGACTTACATAGCCGCCATTTTATTCAAAAGCTTCCAGTTCCAAATTTAAAATTCTACGTATGTGCATAAAGTTTGTTAAATTAATAAAACATTTTCATGAGTTTGCCGACCGTACTCGGGTCTTATAAAGGTCAGAAGCTCTGTTTGCTGAACTCTCTACCCTGTATGGTAGCCTAGTAGGTATACAAACATGGTAGCAAAAATGTGACTTAAGATTATATTTAACAGGGCAAATGTGGGTAGTAAGTAATCAATGGCGATGCTTAAATGGACGAAGAACAAACGAGAACCAATCTCTTCACAGTGTCGTGTTTTTAAAATCTCGTCCATCGCTTTCAAAGCGTTTCTTATTACCATAATGAGTTTTTAATTTGATTTGGATAAGCTTTTCGGTCGCCATATCTATGCTGTCTACATTTTTTACTTCTCCACCATCGCTATATCGTCGTTTAAGTTGTAAAACCACGTAAGTAAATTTTTGGCGTTTTTGACATTTTGATGTCGTTTGCTAGATAATCGGAAGACGCGTTGTTTCAGCCAATCAGAAACAAGAAACGCCTATATCTAATTTGAAGTGTAGATACACAAATTGTAGAATGGTATTGTAACAGTATGCATGTAAAATTATGCAGTTTTTTCAATCTCCAGTAAATTTGAATATTGTGACTTACGTGGTTTTAGAACTTAAGCGACGATATAGAGTATACATAATGTAGACGTTGAGAATGTAAACGCTCCTAGAATGCCACTTTGTCTAGGTCCTCTAGGGCAGTTCGCCCCGCTGCCTTCTTGCTGATACTTTTACCAGCATGCAGCATAAGACACTAAAGACTTCAATCATCATCAGTGTACCAACAATTGAAATCAAACTGAAAAGACCAATCAAATTTTGGCCATCGACAAGACGCAGAGGTTTCCTCGTTATCAAGAAGTGTTTATTCATTTAATTACTACGGTTGTGGTTACAACCAATTACAGTAACTAAAATTATAAAAATAAAAGAGACAATTATGACACATATAGATATTATAAAGATTTTTTAGTTTAAGGTTGTTTTGTATTACTAGTTATAAGGTATTTTTTTCACTAACAAAATAGATTATATTGCTGTCCGAAACTGAATAAATAAATACCACATTAAAAACACCCCAAAAAATCCCATTTCAATAAAACTTTGCAAATAAAAAGCACCCTGACCGAACACAGGTGTACGTAAACTTATCTGAAGGTCACCCCACTTATTTAACACATAAATACGTGTTTACTTAGCCACAGGTGTTGTCTTGCATTAGGGAATGTCCCGTGGAATAAAATATTCCTGGGCATAGAGTAAGGTTACTGGACTAAGCTCTTCTTAGTTATGATTATTGCATTAATAGTCCAGATGTATGAACGTGGACGAGGCGAAAGTAGTATGTGGGGATTGCTGCAGGTGGCGTTCTGTGCTCTCTACTTACCCATACGGAAAAAGGCGTGAATATGTGTGTAATATAGTCATCTGATACTCCTTTCTTCTTTAGAAAGGTGTTTTTGCTGCCCCACACCAGGAATTTCTCTTTTATCGTAGGTGCGTTTACAAACATTCAAACTCAAATACACAAACAGGTAGACTTGGAACAACTACCTGTAGGCCATACAAATATTGTTCCGTGTGGGGAGTGAATACGCGACACGCAGCATAGCAGCCAATCGCTGAGCCTCTGTGTCAACCGTGCCGTCGAATGGATAGCATAGCATAGCATAATCAGCCTATTAATGTTCCCACTGCTGGGACGCAGGCCTCCTCTCTATGAGAGGGAATGGGCTATAATCCACCACGCGGGCCCAGTGCGGGTTGGTAGATGTCACATGTCTTCGAATTTTTGGTTCTAGGACATGCCGGTTTCCTCACGATGTTTTCCTTCACCGTTTTGAGAGCAGTGGTGATGAAATAACTTACACAAAGTAATGCGCCTGGCTGGGTTCGAACCCACAACTTACTGCTCGTAAGTCGGGGTCTCCACCACTGCGCCACCGCTGCGTCGAATGGATATAGTCATATAAATATAAAAACGTTGAAAACAACATACTTAAGCCTTGTATGATCATACTTTGAATAAAACAAATAAACGGTTTAGTAGCGTATTCTATTTTATCGATACTAATTTGTAAAGTTTGTATGTAGGGGATAATCTTCGGAACTACTGATTTCATTCCGAAAATTCTAATTCTAATGGGAAGCTATATTATACCATGATGTCTTAGGCTATATTTAAAACGTCCCCGTGGGATAATTTCCGCCCATAACACGAGTGAAGGAGGAGCTCGTGGCCAAATAATAATAGGCGCTCAGTTCGATCTTCAGGTTAAGCCGCGCTTGCCTATGTAGTTTCGTCGACCATTCTTTACATATCGAGTTTCCTCCGTGCCTCGAAAAACACGTTAAGCCGTTGGTCCTGGCTGTTAATTGTAGATCTTTGACAGTCGTTACGGGTAGTTAGTGGCCCGAAAGTCGGAAAATCAATCTTACCAATGAGTATCGTATTACCCAGTACTAACTGGGTTGTGCAGGTCAGATAGGCAGTCGCTCCATGTAAAATACTGGTATTCAACTGTATTCGGTTAGATTGGAAGCTGACCCCAACATACTTGGGAAAAGGCTATACAGATGATGAACACAAGCGAAGTCGCGGGACAAAATTAACTTTGGATACAGAATTCACGCTTGCTTGAAATAAATCTGCATGAACGTGCTTCATCTGCTTTAGAAAACCTTTCTAGAAGCATTTGGCTATTCACCAGGCTTTTTACAAAGGTTTTTCTTTAGAAGTTAAACCAAGCTTGCATTAGCAAAGTGTCCCGCGAAATAAAATACACTTGGTTCCTTCAGCCGGCTTTCTAATAGTATTTTAAAGGTCAGCAGACTTATGCAGGGTGTAAACGGACCCTTTACGGAGCCGTCAACCAAAGATTATGTACATCAAACTAAGTAACTTTACACAAAAAAATATTGCTGGAAAATGGCTTTTTTTTTGTGGTGAAAAATCATGTTTTACGGTAGGACTCAATGTAACGCACTCAAAATACTGTACTGATGGATGGATTGAATAGTATGGGGGTCGTGAAGGTGTTTAAAGTAAAGTTCTTACATAACAAACATATTGTATTTAAAAAAAATACTTGTATTTAATCCATCCATCTTACGGAGATATTGGGGGTCAAAGTTGGAACTTTGACCCCCAATATCTCCGTAACTAGAAGGTTCCAAGGTATAGCCTGAAACAAAAAAAAATATTGCAATGACAGGGAGAACAAGTACCTCTCGGCTTCCTTAAGGGTCTTGTTACGAAGTTTATACAGGGTGGAATTTTCAGATGAGGTAGTAAGAGTAGCTTTACTGTTGTCGCTACAGGAAAATGGTCTTAGGAGACTATCCATAACCTTTTGAGACATTTTGAATTGCATTCACAGGTTTTGAAAAAAGTGGCTCTTTTTCACAAAAACTTTTTTTGGTGGCAATCGCTTCTGTTTCGTATAAGGAGCAAAAAACTCTATGGAACCAACTGAGGATCAGTATTTTAAAAGTCAGATATCGCAAAAAACTTCAGCACCACATCGCCTTATCTCAAAATTCCACCCTGTATAGGTACTTCAAGTAAATAGACTTGTAGTTACTGTTTACTTTGTGCCACCGAGCTGGCTTCAGTACTTACTGTAGAGTAGGGGCGATTCTCAATCTCATTAATACTATAATTATAATCTAGTATTTGCTCCCGGCTTCACCCGCGCGGTAGTACACTACTGGGATAAAAAGCTTAATCCATGCAGCCTTTAGGGAGTAAAAAGGTAACAGGCAGAGAGTTACTTTGGAATTTCAAAAAGTTTATTCATTTTTCTAGACTTAAAGACATTTAAAAATAAAAAATAAAATATTTTCACATCCATAAAAAATTATGCTCAATCAAGCGTATATAATATAAGTAGTAAGATATGGAAAGTCTTGGTTTACACAGGATATAATAATTTTACTGTAAACTACTGATACAAAATCTCTATTCGCTTTGTTGCTCAACAAATAGTAACGAATCAATTGAGATAAATCGAGCACATGTGTAAAACCCCCGTGCAGAATAGCACTAGGTACTAGTCTCGGTTGATGATATACGATGGTGTGGTTTAGGATTAAGCACGTGGTATCATCATCATCATCATTTCAGCCGAAAGACTTCCACTGCTGGACATAGGCCTCCCCTAAGTATCGCCACATTGACCGGTCCCTTGCGTCTCGCATCCAGCGGATCACTTGGTATCGTCTGCGTCTTATTAAAATTCTGTATTTAATAAGGCTCAGACGTGAACAGACCAACAAACAAATAGACTTTGTTTTAAATAATTGTTGTAAAAATACTTTAACGAATCCGAAACACACTTGTCTTGTTCTCCCCGTCATTGTAATCATATCTTTGTTCCAGACCATACCTGAGAACCTTCTAGTTACAGAAATATTGGGGGTCAAAGTTGACCTTCGATATATCCGTAACTAGAAGGTTCCCAGGTATGGTCCAGAACAAAAACAATATCACAATAACGGGGAAAACAAGTGTCTCTCGACTTCCTTAAGGGTGTATTTACACCCTTTATAGCTCATATGCTTATACTAAAAAACACACAAAGATACATAGCATGATTCACACTACCAATTTCGCTTCTGAATATACAAAACTACGTAATAATTCCCCACAATGGGCTATTATTACATTATCTGTGGCAAACTGGCGTCCATGTTTATTTTACCCCAGTAAGCAGGCTACCAGGCCTACATAGATTGTAGGGAACTATAAATATTGTTTATCAGAGGGATGCCTTGTATAATAGAGTGGAAAATGTGTCTATGGTAGCAAGGGGTTGGGTGTTATTATAAAATAGAGTGGAATATTATGATTTAGCATTTGTCTGTGTTTCATTTGCATAGCAAGGGAACAGCTTTATGTACCGAGATGAAAATAATGCATTTGTATTACCCTATGTGATAGATTATAATCCAAGAAATTGTCCATCTGTTTTGTTAATAATGACAATGATAATTAATTCTAAACTTTACAAATTAAGGTGGAAGCTCCAGGGTAGCCCGCAAAATTCAAATTTTCTTACGTTTTTTTGCAATTTACACGTCAGTGTCAGGTTGTATATTGATTAAAATATGACTCGCGACCGTAAGAAATACGGCTTTCTAAAGGTGTAATCATTTAAATCCTCTAAGTTCATTTAATCCCATAGAATGACTATTTCATGAAAAAGTCATTTATTGGGATTAAATGAACTTAATTAAAGAAGTTGTATAGATGATTTAAATTATTATTGCCATTTTAAAAACCTACCACAAAAACTCCAAAATCTTATTTCAAACCAAAGAATCCAAGGCTAAAATTAAATCAACTCCACAATAGTACTCTAAAGTCCCATAAGGCCTGTACCTCACTTCATTCCAAGTCTTTCTATTAAAAAGTTTAAGGTTCTCATCATTAAGGTGCGCGCTCACGAGACGGCTCGATGACATTCTATAGATAAGATAAAGTCGTGTAGACATCTGCTGAATAATTTGTTACAGGGAAAATGATGATGGTTCTGTAGATCTGAAATGATTTATGTTAAATGAGGAGGATCTTAATTTGCGTGAGACGTGGTTTATTTATTTATTTAACACTTCAAGCACAAATTACAGAGGCGGACTTAATGCCATAGGCATTTTCTACCAGTCAACCTTTGGGTGATGCAGAGACAAACAGTGGTAGGTGTATCTATCTGCAAAAAAATAATTTATTACAAACATAAACTACAAGGATATATAAAATACTATAACAATATATCAAAATACTATAAATATATATCAATATATATATATATATGTAAGTATATGTATGTGTGTGTTGTGTGTGTATGTGTATGTGGTTATCTTAGGCAAGGCTTGTATTTTATTTTTATAACGAAGAAAAGTGTAATTAACGCCTTGGACATTTTCACCAGCCAACCTCAATGTGAAGTAGAGACTGGACATGGATTATTAAATGGATATATTTAAGATATAAAACTCAAAAATAATCCCATATTTGTAGCTTTAGTTTTACGACTAAAATTTGTACCAATGCTAGTGCATAAGCATAAGCATAATCAGCCTATTAATGTTCCCACTGCTGGGACACAGGTCTCCTCTCTATGAGAGGGAATGGGCGTGGTGGGAATCCACCACGCGGGCCCAATGCTAGTGCTGACTATTCATAAAAAAATAAAAATTTGGCTAAATAAAGAGCAAGTATATTTATCATCAAAGAAACGATGCAACGATGCGAGCTTTTATTTAATTTAGTGACACACACATAAAATAAAATAATAACCGTAAAATACTCAAACGCAAATTGAATAATTTAAATTGTCAACATAAATCATGTTTTTAATTATTTTTCAAACACTTAAAATATTCATTAACCTTGTATGTACATACATTTGTTTTACTAATATTTTATTTTCGCAGTCAGCTATTTATTGTTCCACAAGCGAGTGTTGGGCTTTTTTTGCCAATATATGAGAAGAAGCACATCACAACTTTCGATAGAAGTGGAAGAAATGGGGGGGGGGGGAGGGAATAGGACTTTAGCCTATCCCGTGTCATCTTTGTCGCATTTTGTTCGGCGCGGTGTCAAATTGCGGAAAATGGCGTGTTTTTCGCTCTTATCACATGGACATAATGGTTTTTTTGACCAGCTCCCTCACGTGCTGCCGTGCGTTCATTCCCTAAATCCTCTCTTACTTGTACAAGGTGTCACATAATAAATGCAAGACCTCTCTTGTGGTGTCTCGGACCATGAAACTGTACAATTTTTGTTCAACGAGTTCTTAAAATTCCCAAAAAAAAATTGTCTTCATAAAGGAATTGACGTCATCTGCTGTTTTTTTCCCCCGCTCTGGGCGAAGTGGAAGGGAGTGTCAGATTTCTATTGACTAAAACCCATCCATGTTCCTTCTTTGCCCTTTGTGTTCCAGGGCCGCGGTATCTCTTTTGAACAGTCCGGAAGCCCTGGGTGATCTGCTGTTCAACATTTATGGTAAAACAAAAAAAAAAATTGTGAATTGTCAATAGTCACAGAACAACAGTAGTTCAGTTTCATGGTCTGAGTCATCACACGAGAGTTTGGCGTTAATTATGTTACACCATGTATACAAGTACCATTACTGGAAGGTGTAACAACGCCTTGTATAGAAGTCCCATTACTGGAATATTTGTGTAGTTTTTCACGTAGAACTAACTTAACACACTCCCAAAGGAATTCGAATCCTTTCCGCTTTTTGGAGCCTTTTCACTAAAAAGGCAGAGAAGAACCCTTTTGGCGTGTTTGCGAAAAATAACTATGAAATAGTCGAGACGCTTGGGGAATTTAGTGAGGACACGCCATTGATGGTTGGTCCCCTTTTTTATATATATATACTCTTCGTGTTTAATTTTACGGATGGCTGGCGTGCCGGGGTATTCCTCAAAGCGCAACTATTTTTAAGCGCAACTAACTAAGCGCAACTAAATTATTCCTCGAAACGCAACCGTTACTTGCGCTCATAAATTCAAATTAAAAATATTATGTGTTTATTCCTCAAAGCGCTACCATGATGAAAAATAGAGAGGGGTACTGATGGATTCATTATTGATTTCGATAGACAGTTTTAAATCAACTGTCCTAATTGTTTATTTATTAAAATTGACTTTTTAGTTGCGCTTAAAAATAGTTACGCTTTGAGGCATAAACACATAATATTTTTAATTTGAATTGCGTATGACGGCAAGAATTTTTGCATTACATGGCAAAGTCATGGTAGCATGGTAAAAGAGTGGTTTTAGGACGGTGAGGAATAAGGATAGAAGACAGATTTAAGGTAATTTAGGTATACAGGGACACAGGTGCTGTTTCCTACAATACCTACTCGGTCAAAATGTATGGAACGACTGATTAAAAATAAAAATACCATTGAAAATTTTTTAATTCGGTTATAAATTATGAATACGGACTCGACAATTTTAAATCATGCGTTCAGTTGTACTGGGAATCATCATCATCTGCCTAACCTTTTCTCCATTATGTTGGGGTCGGCTTCCAGTCTAATCGGATGCAGCTGAATAACAGTATTTTACGTAGAGCGAATGCCTATCTGACCGGTATAAAACCTAGTTGGTCTAGTGGTCGTAAGCTCACCTGATGAGCATGAGGTTCTGAGTTTGATTCCCGGGTCGGGCAAAGTATTATTGAGTTTTTCCATCAGGAATTTCTCAGTAGCAGCCACGGAGTCTGAATTTGCACCCGGTTGATGGCAATAGGCTCGCTCCCTATTACATGGAACAAGCAGCGAAATGTAGGTGTCCTATTAGATACACCTCTGCCTAACCCCCAACGGATTACAGGCGTGATGTTATGTTAAAATATTAAAATTGATTAGAACATGTGTATTTCCTTAGATTATTGACAATTACTAATCGAGCAGTAGTAGCAAGAGCTATCTCTTGAACAAACAAGGCTATACACGAATATAGAGGAAAACTTTCATCCATCTGCGCCGAATGTCAAGGTTCCCGCGTGGCTAGGTCAATTAGTGTCGCCGTAAGCCCGGCCGGCCGAGAATAGGCCCCTACATCTTTTACCCGCTATTGAGAGAGGCGGTTAGTTGGCGTGATATTTGATTTTATTACGCTAGAACACTTTCCCCGAGGTTTTAGCAAGAGCGCGCGGTGCAAACGTAATGTAAATACGAACGATTTTTTAATTGAAAATACAACTATCCTATAGAATTTTCGTTATTTCAGTACATGTAACCTATAGATATGAATGAATTATAGGACAGCACGGTTGGCGTAGTGGCTGCTCCGCTGCGTGTCGCGGGATCGATTCCTGCACGATTAAATTATTTGGATGACCTACAGAAAATCGTAGCTGTTCCAGGTTTGGCTGTTTGTGTCTGTGAGTTTTAATGTTTGTAAACGCTGAAACGATACATGAGAAATTCCTAGTGTTTTTATACCACTTAAATTTTAACACTTATAAAATTAAGAAAATCCGCATCATAGTACTTTCTTATGTAATAAGCAGTACTTTTGTGCTCTTTTATCTTAGTATAATGTCCTGTTAAGTATCTTTTGTTTTTTTTTTTGGATAATGTAATTTTATGTCTGTGTAGTTATTTCTTCTATGAGTTAGTGATGCTCGGATTAAAATGTTTTTTTTTTTTAAATTTTTATTTTGTGTGTACATAAATAAATTTCTGTGAAACGAGTATTTTCAATTTTAAAATAGCTCGTATCGCGGTTGTGCTTGAGATACAGCCGATGATGCTTGCGTCAACCGACACGTTCGTATGTCACTTGCTTTTTTCCGCATGAGCACCGCGGTGTCTCGTGGTAACCATGCCACGAGCAAACGATTTCTTTAAATTGTTTTCTACGAAGGAAGAAGTGTCTTTTGATTATATCTTTTTACACTGGACCCGTCTGTATACATCGTTCCCACATATAAGTATAATCTGAACATTAAAATTTTGGTAACATCATCAATGTTACCGAAATTTTGATTTTAAAGAGTGTCCATGGAGTTTCTTGCCCATTCTTCTCCATAGAGATCTACGCTTTGAAATGGGCAACTACAGCACTTTCACAAGTTATTATACCTTGTGACTGTGACTTTAGCTTCGCTTTCTTTGTTTTTCTGATATTCAAAAGTGCCTGTAATGGTGTTATTGAAATAAATGCTTTGACTTTTAAAATGTAGTTCGTGGCCAAGGGGTTAGACGGTATATCATTTTATTACGCTAGAACACTTTGGGATCAGTGTGGGGATGTATTCAATAAATATCGAATCGTGACTTTGTAATACTAAGAGAACGTGCTTGGACATACATTTGCTATGATGTTCGTGGTGGATATAAGGTCGAGGTTTGTGGGTTATTTAATTTATGTAAAGTGATGCCAGAGTTATTCTTGAAAAGCTTGAAAATTAAACATGAAAAATGATAATGAAGGTAGAGAGTATAGTATAATAGGTGTTAAAATACCCTTAGCGAAACTGAAAGGTACTTGTTCTCCCCGTCTTTGCGATATTTTTTTCGTTCTAAACCATACCTGGGAACTTTCTAGTTATGGAGATATTGAGGGTCAAAGTTCCAACTTTTTCACAGGTTTATTTAAATATTAGTTTTTAACGTTATAACTTATTAAAATACCTCCACGACCCCCGTACTATTCAATACATCCATCAGCAGTAATGTCTTGAGAGCGTCATATTGAGTCCCAACTAATACCGTAAAACGTGATTTTTCACCCCAAAAAAAGTAGTTTCCCTACAATCATTTTTGCGTAGAGTTACTTAGTTTGATGTACAGAATGCTTGGTTGACGGCTTCGTGAAGGTTTCGTTTACACCTTGCAGATTAGAAATTATAGTTTCTCGACTGTAGCTGATACGAAGAGGTGCAAGAGTTGCTTATAAAAGAAAATCTTTTTTTAAATCTTCGAAAAAATAAACCAAATTTAACTTTTTCACCGCTAGAGCATAAACACACGCACGTGGCCTCCACGCTAACCCACAATTTCATCTACCATTTTGTCACATATTTGTGTCGTTTGGCGTACAGAGCACGCGCTTGCTTGTCACGTATATGTGACAATGGCGTTCAAAAGGTGAAGCACTGTGCATTCTACCCTTATAGATCCCCCACAAATACCATTCTACAGAATCCTGTAAACCCGAAACCACAAGACGTTCTAATTTAACACCCCAAGGGGAGAAAATGATCGTTTTATTCCTACAGACGGCTTGTAAACGAGCCCCCACCTTTATCTTAATGAACGCTTGCACTCGGCTCATTTGCGTGCCAGTTGTCAGATTGCGCCAGTTGCCAGTCCGCCGCATTCTTTGGCATACCTGCCAGGTTGCCACTAGAGATGCGCTGGAGGGTTGAAACGTGTTTTATGCGAAATTTCGGCAGTTATTTCTGGTTGGAATGGAAGGTCAGGCAGTAGGGCTCGGATTTGGAATTAAATGCCTTTCATTGTGAGTCTATCTGCAGGAAACGTTAAATGTTGTACTCAGTATACATATAAGACAAGTTGATTTGTAACTGTAAAGAAAGATATGGCTAGAAAGTGGGTGACTGCTGAGATGACGAGTAATAGAGAAGTAAAGAAAAAGAAGACATGCATGCTAATACGGCTAAAATAAAAAATCCAACAATGGATGTTTTAATACTCTAACAAACGACGCGTGAAACCAGCGCGTCGCGCTTGCCGTTCGCTACGTGCGTTTTGCCACGGTAACGATACATTGCGTATGAAGAAATAAAACAAATCAATATTATTGGATTCCCTTATCATTCCTGAAATAATTTCTTGTACCGGTCATCTTAGTATGATATACTGAATTCACCCCATCAGTTGGTGGGGGGATCCCTTACACCCTGTCACACACTTCATAGATACACTGTTGATCCCTTCTCTTTTACCCTTTATCTAAGTGCGTCCCTTAACAATTGTTAGGAAAAACATTACACAAACTAAAGAAGTTAAAATAATACTTGCTGATTAAACAAAGAAGTTTTATCGTTTGGTGAAAAGCAGAATTAAAACAACACGGAACAAGACTGCCTGGACTAAGAATGAAACATAATTAAAATTATTATAAAACACACTTGCAATACTCTACTTACTACATAATATGGTTCCATTTTAAGTGCAGTGCTAACACAAAAGGAAATGTGTTCCTCTTTTGTTTAGCCTGTCTCTATTGTAGGTATGATTTAATTAGACTCTTTGCTAGAAATAATAGCTTCCATTGTTCCACTGCAAGACTATAGCATGACCACTTTAAGTTCGCAGTTCGGCTCGGTAGCGCTGCTTGTCAAGAAATAATGCATTCTGTCAAACTTGTTACATTTATTAGGGTTCCGTAGCTCAGTCGGACTAAACGGGAACGGTATCAGGACACTAGTGCGAAAGACATTTGCGCGAAGGACACTTGCGCGAATCCACATGCGCGAAAAGACATATGAGCGCATGGACTTTTGGGCGATTAGACTTTTGCGCGAATGGACCTTTGGGCGCATAGACAGTTGCGCACATAGACACTTGAGCGAATGGACTTATGCGCGAACGGACATTTACGCACAAAGACACATGCGCGAAAGGACTTATGCGCGAATGGTTAGGTTAGGTTAGCTGTAGAGTAAACATAACACTGAGGTTCTTCTAAATCGGAATCGATTGATTAATGTTTTTTGTACAAAGTAACAAGAATGTTCTATACATCAATATACATTTGTCATAATACATTAAAACAACTGAATGACCTTAAAAATCGACATTAATGAAACACAAAAGCTTGAACAGAGAGTAAAATTATTTTGAAACATACGTTCAAAATCGATATTGTAAATCGATTAAACAATAATTATATCTGGCAACACTATTCATGGTAGATACGAAAAAATAATTTGACATCTCGTTGAAAATAAGAAATAATATGATGTTATGTTTACTCTACAGATTAACCGTAGCCAGTCGCGAGTAAATCTAGTCGCGAAAGTGTCCTTTTGCGCAAAAGTTCATTCGCGCAAGTGTCCATTCGCGCAAGTGTCTCTGCGCGCATGTGTCTATGCGCGTAAGTGTCTATGGGCGCAAAAGTCCATTCGCGCAAAAGTCTAATCGCCCAAAAGTCCATGCGCGCATATGTCTTTTCGCGGAAGTGGGTTCGCGGAAGTGTCCTTCGCACATATGTCCCAGATCCAACGGGAACCCATATAGGATCAGTCTGTTGTCTGTCCGTCTGTCCGTCTGTCAAGACCCTTTTTCTCAAGGATGCGTAGAGGTATCAAGCTGAAATTAATATCAAATACTCAAATCTGCTACTCCTTGAAGCCATAGAAAAATCAAACTTGTAAGTAGACGCGATCAAAAGATATGACCGTTTATGTCGCATATTTTGCGATTTCACAAAATAATCAAAACCTACAGGGTACTTCCCGTTGACCTAGAATCATGAAATTTGGCAAAAAGCGATGTCTTACAGCACATGTAAAGGGAAAAATTTGAAAACTGTAAATACGTAATTTAAAAACAAAATACCTACAAGTTTAAACGGAACCCTCGATGCGCGAGTCCAATTCGCACTTACACGCCGGTTTTTTTTAGTTCTGTGTCTTCAACCCGAATTGATTTTCAAATTCTAAACTAACGAGAGTGAAGACGCGGACAAAAGCTAGTAATAGATAAAGAATCTGTATAAAACTATTACTACCAAGTAAGTTCAATAATTAATAAACTATCCAAATTATAAGTTACTAAACACGCACAAAACTTACATACAAGAAACTTGGTACAGTCGTAACTCTCAAAGTTGGTCTCTTATGTGCACTATGTAAAGTAGACATGCAGAGTGGGGAAACATCGATAACTGAGGCGAAAAGTTCTGCATCGAGTGAGCGAAAATATATTCATCATTGTGAATGGGTAACTTTATGCATATAAGCTCTCAGAATTGAATAATTTTTTTAATGATGTTAACTGTTAAGACCCAGGATAGATCATGAGTTTCATCTGTATTGCTGTTTTGATATGGAAAGAAAAATTCGAGTGCGAGCAGGGTTTGAACCTGTGACCTTCCGATTCAGTACACCGGACGTCTTAACCAATTAGACCATCGCACCCTGCTCACAGCTGTCGAAATCTTCGTTCCATTAATAACGTCTTACTTTTTTTTTCTTTCCATATCAAAACAGCTGTAGTTCCCTACGCAGGGTTTGCGTATAAAAATATTAAAAATTTCATCTGTATTTTTTTTCGTTTATAAACTTTAAGACTTTAAGACAATGCCAAAAAAATGCGCGGTCACGTGAGCAAATCCGCGGGCACAGCTAGTTGACTAATAAGGGCTTAATATTTTTAAGTATCATTGATGATATTTCAATAAAATATTAAATATGGAATCTTGTGTGTAAAATTTGAAGACATACGTCATCTACCAACCCGCATACCCGTGTGGTGGATAACAGCCCACTCTATTCCATAGAGAGGAGGTCCGTATCCCAGCAATGGGAATATTAGAGGCTGATTATGCTATGCTTATGCTAGATTCGTAGCTCACAAAGTTGGTCTCCTATGTGTACTTTGTAAAGTCGACATGCAGTGTGGGGAAATATCGATGAATCATGCGAAAAGTTCTGCATCGAGAGAGCAAAAATATAGTCATAATTTTGAGTTGGTAACTTTATGCATACTACTGACTAATATAAGGGCTGAATATTTTTAAGTAACATGTTGTGTTGTAAAATTTGAGGACATGTGTCATCTACCGTCTCAAAATATCGATAAATGATGCGAAAACTTCTAGATCGTAGGACTGCCATAGACCACACTAGCTTGTTACAGGTCCTCTTCCAAGAAATTCTAACTAAGGTATAATAACTTGATATTACAGAGACGAGATTATCGTATCAGTAAACTGAGATATTCCAGCAATGCAGGGAGAATTAATTAGACATGCATGTCTTCAACCATATCTAAATACAACCTGCTACATGCAGCTGATGTGTGTTAGGTAACTGGTAAAGAGGAATGGGTACTATCCTCCAGGTGTTACGAGGATTGAAACACGGTGGCTTGACAATTATAGTGGACTGTATTATATTATTGTTGAGGAGTTCGTGGATAAATAATAACATCCACTCAGATCGATCTTTAGGTTAAGCAGAGCTTGCCTAGGTTGGTCTGTGGATGGGTGACCACCCATTACATACCGAGTTTCCTCCGTGACTCGGAAAGCACGTTAAGTTGTTGGTCCCGGCTGTCATTTGTAGATCTTTGACAGTCGTTAGAGTAGTCAGTGGCCCAAAAAGTCTGACAACCAGTCTTACCAAGGGAGATACCCCTTGGTAAGACTGGTTGTACTAGGTAATACAGGTAGGTGTACAGGTAGGTATACAGTTAACTGGGTTGTGGAGGTCAGATAGACAGTCGCTCCATAAAATGCTAATACTGGTATTCAGCTGCATCCGGTTAGACTGGAAGCCGACCCCAACATGGTTGAGAAAAGGCTAGGCAGATGATGATGAAAGAAAAAAGGAAAACAAACTGTTAACTAGATTTGAACAGGCGAGAATTAAATATAAGTAATCAATCGCTCGGTGGACGATGACGCAGTGCCGTGCCGGCCGAGCGATACTTAGAGTATGTCATGATATTCTCAACTGTGGTATAGAGCTATTTGGGATGAAACGTCGGAAAAGGCAGTAAGATCTCCTTGTTTGGGATTCATCCATTCAGTCATTCATTCTATGACGTACCAGTCGCGTCGCGTCATCGCCAGCCAATAAGCGTACAGTAAAATGACATGATATTGTGCTCTGATTGGCCACCTGATTGTTCCCTTGCCGTCATTATTATAAAATACACCCGCTAACTAACACTTCTTACGACAACATGGTCTTTTATTTTTCTTTAAAAACCCCATCTTCGTCTGAGCAAAGTAGTAGCCATAAACAAAAAATACAACTAGCTAGATTACGCCGCTACACTCCTTAGTAAAATTGTTAATATCATTCATTCACTGACTACCTACTGTTAGACAATGTACGGATTAAAAGTTTGGGTCTAGAAGACATACTGATACTGATACTGTTAGCCTGTGTCATCCCACTGCTGGGCAAAGGAAGAATTTGGAAGTCATGGGGAGAGGCCCATGACTTCCAAATTCTTCGATACTGGGCCAATGTGGACCACTGGTCGTTAGTTTTGTCCAGCTCGTCCCGCCATCTCCTGCGAGGTCTACCGCGATCCTTCTGGCTGACATCTAGAAGACATAGGTAAAGCAAAAATGCATTGGGTTTAAGCATGATTTCTTTCAGTACAGTAAAATTTCTCCTCTTAAGGAAATTCGTGATCTTTAGAAATGTGGTAAAATATATTTGCATCATCGATCTTTTGAACAGTCATCACCTAAGGTTCCTGACAAGTAGCTGACGGGAAATTAAATCGTACACGGCTTACCATTGAACAAAATGAATCATCATGACATTTTGCCACCAGTCAAAATCGACGGGTTACAACGAACCCTTCCCAAATATTGGCCAAACGTTATCACCGACATAGAACTACCCTCATATCAATAAAAATAACATTTATCGGAGTTCGTCGAACTAGATACCTACCCTCAAAATTGAATAGAATATTCTCAAGGAACAAACGACAAGCGTTTCGTTCGAGGCTTTATTAGAATTACAATATTGCGCTGAATGAGCGTCGGCCATATTGAAAAGCGAATCGTCGATAAATATCGAGTTTCATGGACCACAGCTCAAGAGGCAGTGGTTTAATTTTACATTGATGTTGGAAATTGTAAGTTCTCTCATTGCACGAGTTAACTGGACAGGGCGAATTTCATTTAGCACCTACTTGTTATGATTTAGAAATTATTTAGTGACCCCTGCTTTGCAACGTTTTTACGGCTTGATAAAACATCGACGTTTTATGATATTATATGTAAGTTTAATGTTAACGTGTTTTTAGCGAAAAGTATCAAACTTACAATAGTGCAGATGGTCTACCAGAACTGAGCGCATACTTAAGTCGCCGACTTGTTCGGCAGCTTTGGTGTGCAGAATCCACTATAGATACTAACTAATAATCTACGAGAATTCGTACTTAATGATATGCATCCAATCTACTTTTGATACAAATAGAATTGGCGTATTATCTCCATCGATCCATGGATCGATGGAGATAATACGCCAATTCTATATCAATTCAATTCAATTAAAAAAAAATCTATTCTTTTTTATTCTTCTTTTGTTTGTGTGTATTGGTCCTCATGAGGACCTATTTTCATATCATTATCTGCCTAGCCTTTTCCCAACTATGTTAGGGTCGGCTTCCAGACTAACCGAATGCAGCTGGATACCAGCATTTTGAATGGAGCGACTGCCTAGCTGTCAGTCAGTACCTACTTGGTAAAACGATACCCGTTGGTAAGACTGGTTGTTGAACTTTCGGACTACTGTCTACTTGTAACAACTGCCTAAGATCTACAAATGACAGCCGGGACCAACGGCTTAACGTGGTTTCCGAAGTACGGAGGAAACTCGGTACGTAATGGGTGGTCACCTATCCACGGGCCAACTTAGGCAAGCGCGGCTTAAACTAAGGATCAACCCGAGCGGCTTTTATTAACTAGCCACGAGCTTCTATTTCCAGTATACTCGTATTTATGGCGATTTCCAATAGATGAAACGACTTCAGGAGTCATACGTTTCATTCCAGAAATAGAATTTAGTAATAAAGCAATATCAAATCCCATTAAAACATCATCATCATCTGCCTAGCCTTTTCCCAACTATGTTGGGGTCGGCTTCCAGTCTTACCGGATGCAGCTGAATACCAGTATTTTGCATGGAGCGACTGCCTATCTGACCTCCACAACCCAGTTAGTACTGGGTAATACGATACCCCTTGGTAAGACTGGTTGTCTAAATCCCATTAAAACATAATGTAATAAAAAAATTCAAGAGCACCCCGCACTTACACTACTCCTCTCCGTTCACAATGACAAAATCGCCTCCGAAAAATTTAAAATTGACTAGCAACACTGGTTTCTCTGTTCCCAAAGACTTCCAGATTTTCCTTTGTGAAAACGAACGGTTATGACGTAAGCGTTATACGGATACGCCTTGCCAACCATGAAATTGAAGTGTCTGTTTGCTGGGAGAAAATATTTGAAAATTTTGGGCGACCATTCTATGGAAGATGCGATAAAAGTGAGCGGATAGGCCTTTGTTGTTTGTGGAGATTATGGTGAGAGGAAATTGCTGTTTTTTGTATTGTGATGGAGTCGAGAATTTAATGAAATGATGGAGTCATGTTTTTGGTTAGCGGAAAATTATTTTGATGAGCATAAAATTTGTTCCCTCTCATCGAGAGCAGCCCTGCGTGCCAGCAGGGGGAACACTATATTAAGCTTATTATATATGCATGTTAAACCAGAAGGTCGTACCTACGCAAAAAAAAAATTACTAACTTTGTTTTATTAAACTAAAATTAGTAGAAAATCGGAAAAAGTTTTGTAGATTAAAAAAAACGTTTACAAAACGTTCTTTAAAGCTTTTTAAAAAAGTTTATTTTTGTCTTAAACTTTCTTACGAGTTAAACTGTTTTTCGAGTTCCGAAAACTTTCGGGGTAAATTCGAACCTTCGAAAGAAGAACATTTCATTTCTATATTTGCAATAATCGTGACGCTAATTACATCATCATTTCAGCCGAAAGACGTCCACTGCTGGACATAACCCTCCCCCAAGTGTCGACACATTGACCGGTTCCTTGCGTTTCGCATCCAGCGGAGCCCCGCAATCTTCACCAGGTCATCATAACATATTAAATCACACAAAAACAACAAGTTGGGGGAAGATATGCTTCACATCTATTCAAAACGGTCTCGGCAATAATTAAAGAACATACCTTCGTACAACCAATCAGGAACACCATTGTGGATAGTCCCAGGGATCCCAGATTCTGTGACGCGATAGCCCGTGGAAGACCGAGGAGCAGGCCTGTAGTATATGTCATAGTCTTTCACGGTGATCAGCCCGTGGCCCTTGGGCGTCCAGGTGGCGAGCAGCAGTGAGGGTCCTTCTGTGATCACGCCACCTCCGACCTCGTCTGGTAAATGCGTGAGGGGGTAGGATTCTCTGGGGACAAAAGAGGAGGAATTAGTGTGTTGATCTAGTTTTGTCTTTTAGAACGAGCTGAGCAATAATGTAGCTTGTTTCTTCTGGTGCTTGAATGTCATAGTCAGGAGGGTAAACATTTGCGACATTATCTGTGGAAATTGCATTGAAAGAACAAGATGGCGGCATTAGGTCCCACTATAGCTACGTGCCAATAGAACCATGCAGCACCATACAGTACATTCACAGTTAAACCTCTGAGAGCAGCAACTCAACAAAAGCCTTATTGTAACAGGAATAATGATCACAGGCTGGACATTGTTAGCAACCCAACTGCGACATAATTTCAACGGGAATAAGGATCACTTTTAATTTGACAGTTTGAAGCTTATGTTGTGTTGAAAATAATCAGATTTACCTGTTTTGTCTAAGATCTGTGTTACATAATGCTTCATGCTTCTTTCTATGGTCTTTATTACCCGACTACGGCGAAGTCAAAAGGAAAGGTTTTAGCAGTCAATGTATGTTTGTATTTATGTATGTTCCTCCGTAGCGCCTAAACTATTTATCCGATTTTGATGAATAAGATGTCAATCGATTCGTTGTTATGGCCCGGGTAACACAGGCTACATTTTAACCGACTTCAACAATAGGAGGAGTCAGTTTTACCTTGTAAACGACGAATTTAATTAGAGCGTGATTTCTCAGTAGTCGGGTTTATTAATTGTAGTGTACCACACATATTCTTGTTCTTAAACAGACTAGAGCACTCTTGGGTAGAAACAATCTTTTCTAAGCGAGAAAAATTGCGGTGCCACTTGACGTTATTTTTGCTAAACTCTTTTCGAATCTAAAAAGCAACACAAAATAGATAAAAAACCATACCGAGTACCGGTAACACATGGCTCCCATGAATGTCCCTAAATGCACACTTTACCCTTACCTTGCTTAAAGTTACCCCACGCACTTTATTATGTTACCTACATTTATTAAAATCCCTGACCTTACTCAAATAATGACTTTTCCGTGACCCTCCCTGACTATACAGAAAGTGGATATAATGGTTATGTTTGGTAAAATTCGCCTTTCTATCGTGTCAGGCGGGTCTTCGCCGCAAGGCAAGTTTGATAGAAAACGTCTCCCGCTCGATTACTCCTTGAACTGAGCGAAGATATCCGTTTGACGTGAATATAAATGAATTTGAATGACGGAAAAAAAACCTGGTTTGGTTTTCAGTATTGTTGCTGAATATTGACGAAAGCAATATGTGGTTGATTGATTTTTGCGTAGGTACTTATGCTTCTATTTTCGAAGCTTTATAATACTAATTTACTATTGTGATAAAGTTAGTGTTCAAATACGCAGTAGGTGCCGTCTATAGGAATTAGGGAACATTTAAATTAGTGCTTACATATGATTGCATGTTATATTTGAAACTCTTGGTACAAAGCTGAGCGTAGAAAATCCAACAGTGCGCTGCCCTTTCGGCATTTAATTTAGATGTCATCTAGTTTTAGTGAAACACGTAGAGTAGACAGATAACTAAATCATCAAAAAAGTACCAGGCTTACAAGGCCTCGAAGAGATTTCATACACGAGTCAGAAAGATGGCGTCAAGACAAGCTTGATAAGAAACCCACCCTTCGGTGCTCTTCTTTTTGAATTACTAAAAATCATCAGAAAGTACCAGGGCAACAAGTTCACGAAAAGATTCTAATCGCAAGTCACCAAGACAGCATTCAATACTGGGTTTTTTTCCTGTTTCAATGACTTATAATCAAAAAGTACCAGGCACCCAAATTCTCAAGGAGATTTAATACGCAAGTCCGCAAGACAGCATCCAAGACAAGTTTGATAGAAATCCTCGCCCGCTCCATTACTCCTTGAGCTTGGGTGGCGAACTTCCGTCGGAATCTATGAATTTGAATGATGTAAAAATATTTGCTTCGGTTCGAGAATGCAATTGGAAGTCTGAGTACTGTTGCTGAATTTTGTTTGACTTGGTCTCAGCTTTTTGCAAGGTCTTTTGTACTTAGCGAAACACGGAACAGTTCAGTGAATGATTGGCAGACCATGACCAAGTATTTTAATAAAAGATAGCTTGTTTTAAATTAAATACAGAGCTAGTAAATTAATTTAAAGTTTCCATGTGGAAGTTCTCATCACAACCGCCGCTTTACATTTAAAATTCCTGGTCCTTAAATCATCATAGGTCATCGTCATCTGCCTAGGTTTTTTACCAACTATTTTGGAGTCTGCTTCCAGTCTGACTGGATGCAGCTCAATATTAGTATTTATCATAAAAGCAGACTTTCTGTTTACCCGTAACGACTGTCAAAGATCTAAACATGATAGCTATACGACACATTTGCGTCGCATGCTTTCAAACGCACGGAGGGGTCTTAGTACGTGATGAATGGCCACCCACCCAACTACGTACTGGCTTTGAGAAGCGTTGTTTAACTTAGATGATCGTCCCGTGCGGCTGTTATTAATTGAGCCACGAGCCCCTTCATAAAGATACACATACTCCTACTAAATAAGTCATACAAAGTACCAGGCTCCCAAGTTCGCGAAGAGCTTCAATAAACAAGCTTGTATCCTCTAGCATCCAAGACATTAGTCACAAAGCCGTGTTTTCCCGCGCGAACGGTCGAATATTTTTTTTATTTTTCCAACAATGGGCCCAAGTGAAGGGCGAACAAAGCCTTTATTCAGTCGCCTTTGCGTCTCTTTCACTTTTTAAATATACATTACTCGGCCATGTTTTAACACGGCATTGATTTCACGAAAATGTTTAAGAAATGTTAGATAATCTTTGTGAATTAAAATGGATGAATAGAGATCTTTTTCGTTGCCTTTTAAGTTAAAAGTCTTGTCCATTACTAATTTTGGTTTGGCTTTCTTTATAATTTAGCTGTAAGTCTTCAAGAAATAATGCTAGTAAAGTTGATAAAATAATCAGGTTCAGTGATTGCCGAAGGTAACTACTGACTATTGTATTCTGACCAAGAATACAGAGTTTGCAATCATATGAAAAAGCCACTTACTTATAGCCTGATACACGCCATTCTCGACAAAAATGAGAAATAATCACGATATGAGGTTGAAAAATGCGAAAACATGAAATCAGACTTTAAAATATGAAGAGTGTTAACAAACAAAATCTCTTACGATGCACCATCCTGCAAACTACAACATTTGTATGTATCTAGACAACACGGTAAATAAATAATCGCAATTTATAACCAACTTTATCTCTATGAACTAGAGTAGAGAATCCTTTACGTGTCTTGAACGTTCAAGCAAAATACCTTAGTACGCCGAACGTAGTGTTAAAGGCCCGATTTATGAACATATTAGGTTTTATGCTCGCCTGGTACCTACCTGCGATTACGGCTGCTGTACTGTTATGTTTGCATAGGTACTTCTGAATTTTATTATGTACATACGAGAATGTAACGGGTGATTTTTGAAGAGGTATAGGATTTGATTTTCAAAAAAAACACAAAAAATTTGAAAAATTTGATGAAATCTTTATTGGAATCGATAGAACGATCAATATAATTTAATGTTTGAAGATGATTTCATGCAAATGCTGGCCGCGGCTCCGGTTTAGATGGCCCATTCCCAAGGCCCAATTTTGGCACACTCTAAATGTTTTTACAAAAAACATTTAGATTCAACAACGGTTTTGATAAGAAAATGGCGATGAAGTTAGTGATTTTCTATAAGTAACTTAAGATATAAAAGTTAGTTTGCTTAGAAGAAAAATAGTTTTCAGAGTAGTCTCTAACCATTCTGGTGTTTCTTTTAACAAGAAAGAATACGCACTTACACCGCGAATAAAGAAGATCATAATTTTGAACACAGTTTACAAAGTAATTACTTTACCCCCATGTTACAAAAACAACATTACCAAACACAAACGTTTACAACACAAACCTTTATTCAACAGAACTTTAGTAATTACCTTTCACAACGCAGTACAAATCGGTAAAGAACATCCTTTTACCAATCGACTCAAATCGGATACAAAAAGGCAATTCACAAAACACGAAACCACGGGCTTTGAAATACTTTTAAAGCATGAAAAAGTTTCTTTTGTTGGGGCATAATGGAGAAGAGAAATAACCAAATACATACCACGGACTAGATGGATACAGAAGGATCATTATATCGATGTAAAACAGGCACAATGTTACACCCAAAATTGAAATTGTAGGTATATCATTTCTAAACTCAATACGCGGTCTTTCATGGATATTTGTTGGTTGATGGGCTCTCTCAAAGAGTCAGACCCGCTAACGCGATTAATTAGTTTATAGACAAAGATTGGGGTCAATTTTAGAATATAGCTATATTTTTAATTTCAGGCATTAGACGCGTATTTACAGAGATTTTAAACAGCCTCACAAGTGCGCTTGCACTCGTGCGTTAACTTGCTAATATACACCGTGACTTTTTAGTATTCTTACAACGGCAGCCCACTTCATGTATCCAATGACTACTAAACATTCATAAAAAAAATAGGTATTTATGAGATTTTAATCATTTAAAAATAAAATTTGTATTCATTATTATGACGCATGACGTAGTTAAAACACCCTGTTGTGAGCGATGAAATACTGGAATCGAGCGCTGGGTAGGTATGTTATCCCGTTTGACGCTTAAAAATGGTTGTTATAATTACCTAATTTATAATTTAGAAAATACCTATTAATAATAAATAAATAAATATATAAATAAATAAATAAATATAGAAATATTAATAATAAACAAAATTAATATAAATCTACTCATAAATAATATCTACTTAAATATCTAAATATAAGATTTACTCCTTAATTTCAATATTATAATTTCAATATTATTATGTTTTTAAACAAAAAGCGCTTCATCCTCTCCTCTAAAAACTAACTTGCTGTGCCCGACAGGGTCCATAATTGTTTCTCTATAATTTACCTACCAGCCTTGTATACATTATGGAATGCAATAAAGTATTGAGTATTGAGTATTGAGTATTGTTTCATAACTTTATTCTAATAACTTTATTCTATTTATTTTTCTTAGTACCTATTATGGTAGGTAAAAAAAAAACAAATCGCGCCTAGTGCTATTTTATGTCGGGTACATTGAGTGGACCACCTTTGTAAGACGACTAAAAAGTCACAGTGTAGAACTGAAGTTCGTTCAAAGGATAAGATCCGAATTAAATTATCCGGAAAATCACCACCCGCCTAGGTGGTCCGACGACCTTGGTGGCTGTGGCAAGCTGGCTGCGGGTTTACTGGTGGAGCTTGGGAGAGGCATATGTCCCGAGAGAACCGTGTCACCGCGAGGCTGTTGTTGTTGTGTAGTTGATGAGGTGTGTAGATGATTATGAAATCGACCTTCTGTACTCTATCTGTTCTGTGTCCTGACAAAGGGAAGTTAACTTCGATAAATCGATTCAAAGTTTAAATCAAATTCGAGCAATCTATTCGGTAAACAATAAGTCTTTGTAGCCATTAGCCGTCAAGTTGTTGTGACAAACTAACCGACTATCAACGAGTTTGGTACTTGTGGGATTTATCATTAGAGTTGAGATTTGTAGGGATCGATTTGGCATCGAGTTGTCTGTTTGTGGTTTGTTACGAAGTTTATGGCTATTGTCTATAAATTGGTGTTGATGTTTTCGTTAGTACTGGCATTGTTTTGTTTCAGGTTTGGTGTGGAAGTGCCTTGAACAATATCAGATATTAAGCGAATGGATTTACGATGACCATCGTATCTTCGACAGTTAGAGGATCTATAACAGTGCAGGTGTATAGGTCACCGTGTTGAGTTTTAGTACTAGGTTCAATTTGTAATCAGGTACCAAGGTTCCATAAATGTGAAAGAGATTTTTTTAACACTCAAAAGTGCCTTTTAATGTCCTAGTTAAATTAAATGGTTTGCCTTTTAAAACTTCAACAAAGTATGAAATAAAACACCCACAATACTTTCTTCTAATCGAGATGAGACCTATACAATATCTAGATTGTACCGAGAAGGCAAATAAAGATATGAATATGAATATGAATAAGGGAGGCGGGAGCTCCTCACCATCGAATTTTCTGTACGTAAATCGAATAGCCACTCGGCTTACCCTTGAACTATAAATATTACCTACAATAATGGCTGAACCAAATAACACTGAAATAATGTCATCATTTACCAAGACTCCAGAAGAAACAACACGTTCTTTTAAAATAAATCTTGCAGCTAACATAGCACATTGAAAATCAATTTGTTACTCAGTTTTCAAAGCTCGTTCCTCTGAACAGGGAGTCAATTTTTCACGTTTTTCAATTGTTACCCCGTGCTTAATGGTGGCTATTTGTAACCAGGTACCAGGGTTTCATAAATGTAGAAGAGATTTATTGGTTAGCAATATTTTTTTTGATTTATATGTAAACCGGTTTTAAAATATTGATGCAAGGGCTGGCGGTTTGTAAATTGAAATTTACGAAAGGAATGATGAAATATTTTAATTTAATTTATCAGGGACTGTTTTAATGATTTCGATATTACATTTGTGTGTATCATATTTTTCGAGAATAACTGACTGGTAACATAAAGGGTGTAAATAGACCCACAACGAAGCCGAAAGGTACTTGTTCTCCCCGTCTTTGCGATATTTTTTTTTTGTTCTAGACCATTTTAATGTAAGGTTTTTACTTTAAACACTTCCACGACCCCCGTACTATTCAATCCACCTATCAGCACAATGCTTTGAGTGCGTTCCATGTTCCATCAAGTCCTACCGTAAAACGTGATTTTTCACCCCAAAATAAAGAGTCGTTTCCCATCAATAATTTTTGCGTAAAGTTACTTAGTTTGATGTACAGACAGAATGCTT
This sequence comes from Noctua janthina, assembly GCA_963576755.1. Classification (NCBI taxonomy): domain Eukaryota; kingdom Metazoa; phylum Arthropoda; class Insecta; order Lepidoptera; family Noctuidae; genus Noctua; species Noctua janthina. Next base: position 7,569,288 of record OY755068.1, on the reverse strand, counting down.
GGTTGACGGCTTCGTGAAGGGTCATTTTACACTCTGTATTGTTTTAATTATTTTTGCTGTAATACCTTTGATTAATAACACGTATCTACCACCTAACCTTTTTTAAATTGTTATGATATAAACTATAGAATATTGTATGTAGATGATCTGAGAGATCTAGTCGTGATCCGAACCCACGCCTGGTCTACCAGGATCACAGAACCAGAAAAACGTATGAATTTCTTTCTTTATTAACATACCATCAGGCCTGTAACCCCCAAACGGTAAGGCAGAGGTGTAGCTAATAGTACACTCACATTTCGCCAGTTATGTTTAAGTCCCATGTAATAGGTGGCGAGTTTATTGCCATCAACCGGGCGCAAATCCAGACTCCGTGGCTGCTACTGAAAAGTTCCTGCTGGAAAAACCCAATAACACTTTGCCCGACCCGGGAATCGAACCCAGGACCTCATGCTCAGCAGTTGCGCTTGCGAGCATTAGACCAAAGAGGCCGTCTTTATTAAGTACTTACTTATAACCAACAGCTTGCGAAACCGAAAATTCGACCCTCTACATTACCCCATCCTTTTATTCTTCAGAATTCAAGAACAGATGTTTCATTACATAATTCACAAACTTGTGAGAAACAAAATTCAAGGCTCGCGAACTGTTGAATAGATAATGAATTTTGATATATTAGAGTTTTTATACCAGTAGGCGTGGATATCAAGAAGTTCTCTTATACTACGTCCGCGATGTAGTTTCCAAACATGTAAACGAATACAGTTCGCGTTACAATTAAAAACGAAAACATTTTTTTATTAATGCTAGTTATTCTGAAACCAACTTATAACGAATATTCGCATAAAGTTGATATTGGTTTAGGAGATTTTTTTATCAAATGGAAACAAGGATTTGAATAGACTGTAGATACATTGAGAGAGCGAAGTGAACTGGTAGGACCCATCTAGTTGTGTTCATCCCTCAATGTGTGTTAAAAATTAAAGGCATGTGAGAAAGCTTCTTTAAGTACGCTTTTAGGAATTGCGTATGACTGAGAACAATGGTGGATCAGTGGTGACGACCCGAGTTGTAGTCACCATATTATGATATACATAAACTCACGTATATTTTTTATTCGGGGTTTCTGTGGGGTAAGGCATTACGGCTACGTGTGGAAATACACTGATTCCACCCTTTAACTACCAAAACTTATAAAAGTGCGGTAATAAGAATCTGTCTGTAATAAACAAATCTGCGAAAAACAGAATACTTATTCAGAAGCTTGACCCTATTGCAAAATTATCTTACAAGACTATCTTTTTCTTTTTTTACAAAGGTGCCTAAAGTCCCTATCATCTTCTTGAATTAGGACAAAGTTTATCCAACTTAGACAGCCTACAGTATCGTTTTGGTTCAGAACTTCAGTAACTTGTATTGTATCGCATTACATGTCTAATTTAGTTTTCGTAATCATCAAAAACTTATTCAATCAATTTCAATCACTAATTGACTTTTGTTTATTAATTTCTATTTTAACCTTTATTTAGCATTTGAAGTAGAGTTGTCTAGTATTAGCTTTTTTGGCTTTTTCATTAAGAATTATAATTATAGAGAGCAGCGGTGGCCCAGTGGTGGACACCCCGACTTACGAGCAGTAAGTCGTCGGTTCGAACCCAGCCAGGCGCATTACTTTGTGTAAGTTATTTCATCACCACTGCTCTCAAAAACGGTGAAGGAAAACATCGTGAGGAAACCGGTATGTCCTAGAACCAAAAGTTCGAAGACATGAGACATCTACCAACCCGCACTGGGCCCGCGTGGTGGTTTATAGCCCATTCCCTCTCATAGAGAGGAGGCCTGCGTCCCAGCAGTGGGAACATTAATAGGCTGATTATGCTATGCTATATGCATTAAGAATTTCTCAGCAGCAGCCTCGGAGTTCGGATTTGTTCCTGGTTGATAGCAATAGGTTCACCCCCTGGTATATCTAATAGTACACCCACATTTCGCCAGTTATGTTTAAGTCCCATGTAATAGGGAGCGAGTCTATTGCCATCAACCGGGCACAAATCCAGACTCCGTGGCTGCTACTGAGAATTTCCTGATGGAAAAACCCAATAACACTTTGCCCGACACGGGAATCAAACCCAGGACCTCATGGTCAGCAGTCGTAATTGCGACTACTAGACCAACGAAGCAGTCTTTCCAGTTCGGTGATTAAGTTAAAAGCTTCATAACCAACACGAGATTTAGACGCTAGAATTTTCCCCGAGTTATAAAACGTCACGTATAGTGATTAAAAACATGTTAAAAACAATCCTGTAACACTACCTCTGAACAAACAGTAATTACCAACTTCGATATCACGTCCCCCAGCTAATAACTACCAGCTGAACAAAAAGTGAGTCGTCCAAAAAGACTAATAGCACAACAAATTAACGGGAGTTTTAGCGACCTTCAACTTTTGTGAGCTCGTTAGCTCTTTGTTAATTTTGTTTAATAATTAATTATGCTACGATACTGAGACGTGGTGTGTACTGGGTAATGTTTTGGTAAGGGATGGGGCACACTTTGGGGATGTGGTGTTAAAAAATATTCTGCGACTAGCGTATGCCCGCGGCTTCACCCGCGTGGTGTTCGATAATTGTCCCACAGAATCATACTACCGGGATAAAAAGTAAGTGTGACTGTGTGTGTATGTGTTAATCTAGGTTATAAACTAAGGCCAAACCAACGCACCATAAACTATCTGTGTGACAAAGGAGAATGAACAAAAGTGTATGGACCAAGCTCCATACACTTTTGTTCATTCTCCTTTCATTCAAAAGTTTCACAGAAAATTCAAGCCTCCATTTCACCATCTTAGGGGTGGAATTTCGAAAAACCCTTTCTTAGTGGATACCTACTCTTCACAAAGAATACACCCTTCAAATGTCATGTCTCTAGGACCAGCGGTTTGGGCTGTGCGTTGATATATCAGTCAGTCAGTCAGGACTTTGAGTTTTATATGTATAGATATAATTCTAATATGACTCATCACACATACATACATCATAAACACATCCTCACATACATTCACCCATTCACATAAACTTAAAGTATTAAATTGTTATTTTTACACTATTTTTAAACCATTTTTTATTTTTCATTTTCCTTAAAATATTATATGTTTATGTTTAAAAGTAATATGATTGTTAACACGTACTATAAGATGGCACAGTCCGTAGTTGGATAATCCCTATATTTAAGCAACCTTACATCTGAACACTGTGTGTCAAGATACAGGTTATCCTAGTTTGAGAGGCAGGGCTCACAATAACTGTACACAGACTTCTGCAGCATTCATTAGCATCATGTTAAACAGTGTATACTAATGTATGTTTCTTTGAGACAATAAACTATTTTATTATTAATATATGTCATAAATCATATTTATTTCTGTAAATTGGTTTAAAAACTCTTTTACATGTCAACATGTTATGTTTTAAAACTAGATGGCGCCGGTGCTTCGTACCTGACTACTCTGAGAAGAAACATCCGAAACAAATTCAGAGGTCACCGTCTCTTTTAAAGTCCAGACATTGCTCAAGTCATACGAGGACCATGTAGATTAATTAAGTGATATAATTATAACTTTTTGTTTAGAGAAAAGTAAAATTTTAAAAGTACACATAGTGTGCTCGATTCTTTACTTGCGGTACCCAAAATAATTTAACTTTATACGATTTAACGAGGACCAGTCATGCATAAGTAATAGCTTAGCTAGAGAAATAACTTTACTACCCCAGCTGTTCATTACTGTACACTGTGTTATGTTTTTTTTTTATAATTTAGGTGTCTCGTTGGTCAAGTGTTCGCAAGCGCGACTGCTAAGCATTAGGTTGTGGGTTCGATTCCCGGGTCGAGGAAAGTGTTATTGGGTTTTTCCATCAGGAATTTCTCAGTAGCAGCCACACATGGAACTGAAAACATAACTTGCAAAATATGGGTGTACTATAAGGTACACCTCTGCCTAACCCTTCGGGGTTTACTGGCGTGATGTTATGTTTAATAACGCATACTCATTTTGTCAGCATATAAAACTAATTATGTAGGTAAACTACCCTACTAATTTATTAAATGAAGGTAGAAAACATTTTGAAATCGTTACTTCGTTAGGTACCTTTAAAGTTAATAATTCTAGTAGTCGTACCGTGTTTTAGCCGGCAATTAGAACAAATAATTTTAAGTATAAATAAATCAGCCTATAATGTGTTTCCGTAAGAGGGACTAGGTCATTATCCCCTACGTGGGATGGTGGACGTCACGAGTGTGTTTTGGCTCTAGGACATGACGGTTTCCTGAAGACGTTTTTCTTCGTCGTTTGAAGAGATAAAATAACTTCCACAAAAAACGTGCCTGCATGGGTTCGAAGCCACGACCTGTAACTCGTAAGTCAGGCCTTTTTCCACCTCCAGCTCAGTCAAATATGAGTATTATTTTTGGCTGCATATTAATTCTGTGCTACTACTTCACTGGTTGCTTGTTCTCTTATAAGTAAGGCGTGCTTCACACTATGTGTTTACCCCTCACTCCGAAGACTAAGGATAAATATTCGCCCTAATTTTCATAATATATAAAAACCGGCCAAGTGCGAGTCGGACGCGCGCATGGAGGTTTCCGCACCAACGTAGTAGGGGAGCCCCCTTTAATGTTTTTTATGTTGTTTTAGCGGCAACAGAAATACACATTCTGTGAAAATTTCAACTGTTTACTTATTACGAATCATGAGGTAGAGCCCGCTGACGTACAGACGGACGGACAGCGGAGGCCTAGTAATACAGGGTCTCGTTGGTTACGCTTCGGGTACGGAACCCTAAAAATAACGCGTCAGTATGTTCGTACACGCTAATTTCCGAAACTATTGAACCGATTTCAAAGAAATTTTGTGATTGTTTGAAAGACAGGATAGGTTGAGGAAATTTTGGACCCGATAAGAAGCGCCGTGCGCAACAGGGGTCGGCCACTAGTTTAATACCACAAAAAAATCTTTTAAAAATAAATTGGGGAAGTTTCTTTTTAACACTTTTTGTCATAGCCTTATATATGGAGATGCGTAGGTTATGTCATACTAGTTTATGTTAGCAGCTTCGCCGGTGTGAATTGAAGTGCCATTGCGCGGTTTAGGATGTTATTGGCTGAATGCTGGTGGCCTGCCGTGGCGTCTTGGAGCGGGAGTGGTTCCGGTGTAGGGGAGGGATGGCGCTAGACGACCTGTATAGCTCTGTCTCTTTTCCGCGCTGCGGTTCCTCCCGCTTTGAGACGTCATGGTGGCCCCCTTAATGCATTTTAAATTGCGTAGTGGCGTTTCAATTTCAGCCTTTGTGATATTACAGTAAAATATTTGTGTTTAGTTCTAGTTAATGTTTATTCTTGTTGTTGATGAAAAGTACCTTCGAGTAGTTACGTAAAAATATAGGTAATATTGAATGTATATGGGAGCTACATCTGCCAACAAACTACTTTACAGTTTGGCAGAAGTAATCTTTTTTTTTTTGTTACCACGAATAAACGCTTTTAATTTTTTTTTCAATTATAAATTAAATAAGGTTAAGTACTCACGTGGTCAATATATCGTACACAGTATACCGTGCGAGGTACGAGTGCGTGTGAATCTTGCGCACGTTTTGAGCAAGCAGCAGGAACCGTCGGTCGGCGGACACGGTGAACGAAGCTGGCTCTAACACCCTCTGAAACAAATGATGAGAGGTAAGCATGGCTTATCACGCGATTTAGTGATCTTACGTAGGCATTATAGCTGTTAATTCTAATTGCACGGAGCACGGAGGCGTCTTGAAGGTCTCAGATTCTGTGCTCTGTGAAAAATCGTAATCAGAAAAAATATGATAGAATCAAGAATCGTTTCCATCTCAAAATATGATCCAGTTTCTATTTCGTTGACATTTTTGTTCTACTCACAAATAACGATGTTTCGTGACTACCGTTGTTTACAAGTATTGCCGAATAAAATACATTTAGCTACTTTGAAAATATATTCAGAATACAAAACAATATTGTAACTGAATATTGATTTAATTGAAGTGTTTTAGTGTCAGTTGTCACTGAATATTATTAGGACCACGACGCATAAAAAATATCTTATTTATGGTCGACGTTTATATCTGACGATTATTCCACAATTTTTTTATGCGTGTCTGTGCAAGTACGAAATGAGAAACTGTTTCTGAACGAATTCTGTGCGTTTTTGAACAAACTTAGCAACAAAAACCTCTGTACAAAGCTCAATAAACCTGCATGATCACAGTTCAAATTCGAAGGCAACTAACCATAATCCTACTGTATTCCTTTACACTGTGTCAACATTCACCCGTAATTCGCATGTCATCCGACACGCGATACCCGTATTAGAGGGTAGTCTCGAATTATACGCCATATTCGATACCAGGAAACGAGAACCGATGCCTACGCCTATAAAGAGCATCGTAAAACAGGTATCGATGTTATCAAATTGGTTTCAATCGATTCACGGTCGTGTTGTAATATTGTTATGGTATTTATTTGTCTTCAAGGCTGTTTTGGTTTATTACGATTTTGAGTAGACTCCTTTGTGTTTATGTTGTCCTGGTATGTTTCTTGTGATTGATTTGCTAAGTACGGCTCGAGGAAGAAAGGTCTGATAACATTCTTCTTATTCTTTATTGCACACAAAATAACAAATATATATACAAATTGCAATAATAACAACAACATCAACAACAACAAACAACACATAGAAATAGTCAAGGAGTTTCTATATGTTCTGATCCCACACGGGAAGCTTTTGTTTTCACGATTAAGAAGTCAAGCAACTATTCACAGGGCACGCCACCATAGTGGCGATAAGTCCCCTCTTTGAGGAGTGGCTAGAGAGGCGCCACGGCGCCCTCACCTACCGCCTGACGCAGGTCCTCACCGGACACGGTTGTTTCGGGAGGTTCCTGCATCGAATCGGGCGGGAGGAAACGCCCGGGTGTTTCCACTGCGAGGATCGTCCGGAGGACACGGTGGAACACACCGTGGAGGTCTGCCCCACTTGGGCGGAGCACCGCCGTGTCCTCACAGCGGCGATTGGCGGCGGCGATCTCTCGCGTCCGGCCTTGGTTCAAGCCATGGTCCGGAGCGAGAGGGAATGGGAAGCCGTCACCTCCTTCTGCGAAGCAGTCATGCTAGTGAAGGAGGTGGCAGGACGTGAGAGGGAAAGAACCTCACGTCCCAGCCGCCGCGGGAGACGCCCTGGGCGTCGGGGGTCACGTGGTGGCTTCCGACCACCGTAGGCGCTGGCCTGTGGACGACGAGTTATGGGCTAGCTCGCCGTCCGGCCGTCTTATGACGACGGGCCGTGTCGACGGCGCGTTCGTGTTCCACGCGCGCCTCAAAGAGATGTCAGCAATCAAGTAGGGGTCCGCATGGGCTGACGCCTGCCGGGGCTGCGGGACTGTTCGAAAGAGATACCGTGGCCCTGGAACATAACGGGCAAAGAAGGAACATGGATGGGTTTTAGTCAGTACAAGTCTGACACTCCCCTCCGCTCCGCCCAGAGTGGTCATTTGATGATTTCGCATCCGGAAAAAAAAAAAAAAAAAACAACTATTCACGTCAGTTTCAACATGCCTATTTATTTTGGAAGACACAAGCGGCGTCCTGTCGTAATTTCGCAAATGTCCCTCATGCCATGCGGTAAGTTTGACCGAAGTTTTAATATATGAGCGGAAAGTACTTTCTACATAACATATCTTTCTACATATTGTACTTTCTTCTTGGCCACCATTTTCCCTTAAGTTTCCCCTCAAAATCCACATTTAAGATAAACAATTTTTGAAGGGTCCTTAATATAAGGGCCGTACTCGGTATCCCGGATATTTGCAATTGTCTCCCAGATAAGTTAACTGGAACTGGGGAGGTTATGAAACAGGCTAATAATCATCTATTTAATGGTTTGAGGAACAGGGAGTAAAGTTCTTCAATACTCTATAGAAAACGGAGGATCCTCCGACCAGACGAGTGTTTTGTCTGGTGGGGACTGCCCGACAATTGTTGTCGGGTTTTTCTATATGGTCTTGATTCACGGAGAACTTTAATATCGTGATTTAAGAATTTGATGTTAGTTCTTCCTTCTTCTAAGCGTGTCGATGGCAAAAAGTTCAAATGGTATGTTTAACCAAAAACTCAGCCACGAGGACTCCGCTCACTGATGCAGTAAGCAGATCATCAGGTGCGCAGGTGATACGGCATGCGGTGCAAGATGGAAACTGGGACATTGTCTGTGGGGGACGCCGCAAACGCACTTGAGGTCTGAGCCGTCCATGAATCCCCATCTGCAAAGATTGCCTTTGCTCCGGCCGACTTTGGTTCGAAGTCTGTTTAGGCATTTAGTTCTGTATGTCACTGATGACGCGTACTTTTTGTACTATCATTTTATGTCACTACATCTCCACCTCTGCATAAGTCTATAGTCATTTCTGGAGATACCTCTCCAATCGCACTCCACTTACAAATCCAAATCGATCCTCAGCTCTCATTCTACCAGAACAGTGAAACTGGCTATAAACCTCCTAAATAAGATGAAAAGTAATAAAAAAGAAAAAGTCCTATGACGTCACAGTACCACCTAATAAGACCCGGCAGGTGCGATTTATTACTGTCAATGGTACAGACAGAATTGAAGCAGAAATCTTCATTAGGGACCATCTGGGGGAATTTAGCTAACACAAATTTACTACGACAGTAAGAGAATAGATTGGTCTTAGTGTTTTTACGAGGACTCTATTGAATAACCTGTTTCTTCTAGGTTTTAAAAGTGTTTTTTTTTGCTTTTTGTTTATCGCTTCGAGAATGTTTTGCGAGACTCTTGCTTCATCAACTATGGTGATCGGTTGATGACACAACATTACGCCTGTAATCCCCGAAGCTTTAGGCAGAGATGTACTTAATAGTACATCTCTGCCTAAAGCCGAAACTATCAAATTTTCCCAATCAACCTTGAACCTAATGCTTTAGCGATAAAGATGAAAATCTATTAAAGAAATTTGACAGATTGTAGTAGCTTGATGTGCTAGCGTCTATCCACGTTTCACGAGTTATATTTAAGTCCCATGTAGTAGAGGGCGAGCCTATTGCCATCAACTGGACACAAATCCAGATTCCATGGCTGGTACTAAGAAATTTCTGATGGAAAACCCCATAATACTTTGCGCGACTTAGGAATCAAACCCAGGACGTCATACTCAGCAGTCGCGCCTGCGACCACTAGACCAATGAGATAGTTACCTACGATTAAGTACCCGTTAATTTACATGGCTAAAGATCATATCTGGGTAGGTAGGTAGGTAGGTAGGTATTGTTCACGGTACGTACCTAACAAAGCATAACATCACGCCTGTAATCCCCGAAGGGTTGGGCAGAGGTGTAGCTAATAGTACACCCACATCGCGCCAGTTATGTTTAAGTCCCATGTAATAGCTAGGTAGACCCTTTCACGGTAGGTAGAACATTTAAATAAGGTTTCTTAAGTAAAGCAAAGTCTGGGTTTTCCGGGAGTTTCCTAAGAGGTGACTAGGGAATAAGGAGTTATACAGTGGCCAGATAAGAACATTTTAGTACTTGAGCCTTATGTAAGCCTGGTGGCATAGCAACAGTAATATCAGGTTTTTTTGGCGTTCGAGGTAGAGTAGCGATTAATTTTGAGAAATTTCGTTGAGAAAACAAGATGTGCGGCGTTAGTGCCGATTTTAGCCAAGATTTTAACAAAAGATCCTTTATAACTTTAATCTACTAATGCACCCCGTAGCGAGCCTTCGTAACACAGACCAAAATAAAAATAATTAATCGGAAATAAAAAAAAAAACTTCTTTATGTAACAGCGCAAAAGTACATATATGCACAAAAAAAAACACTAAAATCAGTCAAGTTTAGGAGGAGATTACATACGAACACGCACGTCAAAAAAACCTAATAAAGGTATTGTAAAGGAGTGAACTGCTTGTCCACGAGAGGGTTACACTTGTGAAAAATATGAATGCCGATTTTTGGCAAAAGAATTCCCAAGAAATTTGTTTTATTAAAAAATCTTATGTAAGTTTTACGGAATTAACTCTGCTGTTCACGACGCGATAGAAGTTGGAAACATAATTGTCCTTTTGTGTAAAGAAATTCCAATGCATTTTATGTATTAAATATACATTTACAATCGACTTACAATATAATACGTTCAATGATCTATATAATGCGCCGATCGACAAAAAAACCTGAGTTTTTTCAATAATTTTCTTTTATCAATAACATATTTGTGGTATATACTAATATTAGCATTCGGTCTTACATGTGAGCACTCAGGGCCTAAATCACGATGGCGGCCTGGCATACTCCTTTTTGCAAATAAGGCAAGAAAATGAAAAGTTTAATACAAGTTTCTAATGTTCTGTGAGTAAAAATAAATGGCTGGAAAAATACCAAAAACAAAAGTTAAGAAAAGAAGTCGTGCTGTGACGTATCGTACCGCTCCCCGTGTCAAACTTCCAATAATGAAAATATTCCAACGACAAGAAGTAAGTAAAAGTAATTTTCTACTTGGGCATCTCATTACCATTCTTTCTCAACTATTTCTTGACAACACGGGTAAGGGAACGAAATTAAAAATGTTAACAAACTTCCAACCACGGCTTAGGTCCTAAACAAACAGAAAATATTCAATTAGGGACGAACAAGGTAAGTTTTAATGTGAAAACCTTAAGTTGGTAGGAAGAGGGATTATGCTTAGTGGGGTAAACAGAGATGGAGGATTATATTTTTATGAATTTTTGACCAGGTATGTGTTCATTGTTAATGGGGACAGTAAGGCCGCTCGCCCACGGCGACTTTTGGTAGCGATGCTGTCGCGCATGTTATCGATACAGTTGCGATGCTGTCGCTGGCTGTGTACCTTCGTCCAATTCTGTACCGCGCGACGCGACGGCGCGATAGTGGCTGTGCAGAAGCGTGTTTACAAAAGGCGCGACAGCATCGCTACAAAAAGTCGCCGTTGGCGAGCGGCCTAAATACGAACCCAAATTAATTTACCCGGCGAAACTGTATAGACCTAATAGGTATTTATTTCTCTAGCCCATGTTGGTCCAATGCTAATCAAAGTCCTCCCCCAAGTCCATTTATGAACTTTCCTTTCGCACCACCAACTCTCGCGGTATGCGTCGAGGTAGTCTCGCCACTTCTTTCTGGACCGGCCTGCGGCGGCGCCGTCCATCTGTAGGCACCCATTGATTGGAGACTTTTGCCCAGCGGTCATTGTGCATGTGGCCCAACGTGACCCACACAATCCCATTTCAGCTTGGCAGCCTTGTTTCCGACGTCCATTATGCCCGTTTTGGAACGCAGCGTGGTGTTACGAACTCGGCCTTGTCTTTTAACGCCCAGAATGCATTCCATAGCCCTTTGACAGACCACATGGCGGAACCTCTGCTACTGGTGAGCGACCCTAGGTTAGGACGGGCAGGATAATAATAAATAAATAACAAAATCTTTATTAACCGGTGGTTGTTCAAACATCAGTGTAGCCCTGGCTCTTGTACTAGGATTGCATGTATCACAAGACCCAAAGGATGCACATGTCAACGAGTTTGTATTTCAGGGAGATCGGTTAATCACCTTTTATTGGTGTTTTCATGGACCAGTAGCTTTTCCGGGCGTTTTCGACTCGGCGGTCGATTTCTCTTTCTTGCTTGTTATTGAAAGATACTTACTGGTCCCAGTAGTAAAAAAGGTTTTTCCGTTGTTTTATCTTGTTAAGATATCAATTCTCATCGCGTCCATGGAGTTAGAAATCTATTTGAATTCAAATACAGGTTAAGTCCTGCGTATAGTCAAAGAAGGTCCCAATTAGTATCTCACTTCAGAAAAGCCTGCCATCCTTATTAATTTGATTACACCTAGTTATTAATAGATAACTGTTTTCCTTAATGATCAGTTATCAATCAGGGCTTAATTGAATAATTTTGGATTTACCTAACAATGGAATATAAATTGTTATTAGGAAAAGCTAATTGGCATAATTATGACTATAAGGCAGCGTCCAAATCGAAATGATCGTCGCGCAAATACATGACCGTCGAGTCCATTTTATTGGTCGTACCGACAGAAGGCTGCCGGAACAAATGAGTGACATGACATTATAAATAGAATACGACAATCGCGTACTTGCGCGACCGATTGCTTTAGATCCGGGGTCTATTCAAAATCATTTTCTTTTCTATAAAAAGTCAGACATCCTATGGTTCCGTATACCTTCTTTCAGGGTATTTTTAAGAACATGTCATTTTTTGATGGAGGTTAGGAATTGACAAGGGATCATGGGGAGAAAATGACATGATCAAACGGGTTAAAAAAATCCATTTTAACTTCCTTTAAGGATATTGGAGTAACTTTCTGGCTACAACATAGAATTTTCATGGTAATGTTTTACGAATAAAATCGAGTGCTCATCAAAAACTCGAGAAAAATGAGATTATTATAATTTTTAATGGACTTCCGAAGAACAGGCGAAACGTCAGATGAAAATTATACGATTTTAAACGAATTAACAATGATAAAGTGATGGGAAAAGTTTTTTGTTACACAATACTTTGTTGGCATTATGTTTTTGATGATAAACTTGAAGTTCATATTGTTTTATTCATAAGAAATTAGAATAAGTACATAATTTAGTGATAGCTTAAGGACATGGAAGGCTTAGCTGGATTCATGGTCTTCCTTCCTTTGTCGCATTCTACTTGGGGTCGGCGCAACACGTTTTCTTCTTCCATTCTCCCCTGTCAGACGCCACGGCATCATTTAGTCCTTTCTCTTTCATATCATTTCTCACAAAATCCATCTATCTTTTCTTAATTGTTCCTCTCACTCTCCATCCATCAACATTCATGTCCATCGCTCTTTTAGTCACATGCGTTTCATCCCTCCTCATGCTTAACTGGATTCTGGTATTATTTTTCTCGAGGTGAACATACGACCAACTTTCCTTTTTATGTACACCTCGATATTCAGAGGGACTTGAATCAGGTTAATAGTAATGTGCTCGCCCCAATTACGAATATTTAATTATAAACTAGCGACCGGCCCAGACTTCGCACGGGTGCAATAAATATATATAAAACCTTCCTCTTGAATCACTCTTTCTATTACTGAAAACCGCATCAAAATCCGTTGCGTAGTTTTAAAGATCTAAGCATATATAGGGACAGACAGCGGGAAGCGACTTTGTTTTATACTATCTAGTGATACACAGGAGAAACGTTAAATGGACTGTATGAAGGATGATATGACAAGAAAGGGGGTGTCTGAGGAGATGACGAGTAATAGAGAAGTATAGAAGAAGAAGACAAGCTGAGCCGACCCCAAATGAATTGGGATAAGGGCAAGAGAACGATAAAACAGGGGAAACGTTGGTGTTCTATATTGCACCTCACCGTAAAAAATGTGTCCCAAATAAGTATAAAAAGTAATAATAAGTACTATGTTCCCAAACGAGAATATCCCGAAATGGGTCGCATAACACGGTACCAAAGTAAAATTCGCTTCAGTGAATTTCGCAGTGACTCTTAGCGCCATAATTTACTTCTTCAGTGGTCTGTGAGAGTGGAAAACAGAGGCATAAGTAAGGCAAATGTTATTGAGTGGGTGAGTTAGTACTTTAGGTCTGTGAGATATATAGGCCAGATCAAAATTTAAGGTTTATTTTTATTCAGTTGGTCTAAATGATCTTCTATTTAAGGTGGAGCGCTAGGGTAGCCCGCGAAGTTTAAATTTTCTTACATTTTTTGCAATTTACAGGTCAGTGTCAGATTGCGTGTTGATTACGACATGATTCGCGACCGTAACAAACATGGCTTTACAGAGTTATAGTAATTAAACTAATCAATACAACCCTCTAAGTTTATATAATCCCATTGAATGACTTTTTCATGAAATAGTAATTAAATGGGATTAAATGAACTTAGAGGGTTGTATTGAAGAGTTTTATGATTATAATTCTGTAACTACATACGTGTTACGGTTGCGAGTCATATTTTGTTTCACATATAGCCTGAAACTAACCTGCAAATTGCAAAAAAACCTAAGAATTGATTGAGCCTTAACCGCTGGATATGGAAGCATGAAAGCACAATAGTTGCTTGTATAACGATGTTATGCATTATGGAATGATTTCTTGAAATTTAACCCCAGAAAAGGAGTGATAGCAAGGGATGGGTTGCAAGTTCGTAGAGGTTTTTCATTGTTGCCGATGGGAATTCACATTAAGGCTTGTAAATAAATATTTTTGTAATATTTGTTAAGATTAACCTTCATCTTTCTTTATTAGATTTGCCATGATGGCTTTAAATTGTTTAATATTCTAACAGTTACGGTTTTAAAGATACGGCGTTGGGATGTACAGACGCCAGCAGATCAAGCTACCCGAAACTGTTAAATGTTCCCAATTAACCTTGAACCTATTGCTTTAGCGATAAAGTTGAAGATCTATTAAAGAAATTTGACAGACTATAGTACCTTCATGTACTGGCGTCTGTACAAAAAAATAGCGCAGGTTTAGTTCTAAGAGCTCCCGTTGGCAGTTTTGAACCTAAAAAACACAGATCAGCTCCCAAAAACGCGCAGAAAACTACACAAAACAGAAAATATTACCTGTAAAATAAAACACGGCAAGATTTGTTACAATATTTCCAGAAAGTTTCATTTACATATAAAATTACACTTGCGGAACCACCCATTACACTGGCGAGACGTTTCACTGGCATTTGCCCGACAGTGTAATTGTATTGCGACCGGCACGACCAATGTCTCCGTTTGTTTACGTCTGTCGGTCGACTGTGATGTGACAACCCTAGTTGCTAGCTTTCAGCCTTTTGGGCGTGTTTGTTTTAGTTGTACGTCGTCCACGACCTCAGGTGATGTGACTTGGGACGCGATTTGCAACTAAAGCGCGTTTCATTGGTTTTTTTCATGAGAGTATTGTGCAGCATGGTTTTTTTGGCTCTTGGTGACATTGTCAGGGTGGTGCTATTGATAACATTTCAACACGCCTGTAAATCCTGAAGGGTTAGGTAGGGGTGTACATAATAGTACACCCACATTTCGCCAGTTATGTTTAAGTCCCATGGAATAGGGGGCGAGCCTATTACCATAACCGGGCACAAGTCCAGACTCCGTGGCTGATACTGAGAAATTCCTGCTGGAAAAACCCAATAATACTTTGCCCGACCCGGAAATCGAACCCAGGACCTCATGCTCAGCAGGCGTGATGTTATGTCATGCCACAACACGCGTGTCGCTAGATCGTGTAACTTGTGGCCAAGCAGTTTAGTTGGCAGGCTAGGGCTGGCCTGCCTGTAATTGTTTTCAATTACGAAAGCCTTGTTTACATTGCGATACCTTTTTGCGGTGTCTGTTAATCTTTTTTATTTGTGTGTGGCAATAATGGATCCGCTCTGTCTAGAAGGAAGGAGGTGGTGGGGAGGGGGGGGGGGGTGTTATGTTGTTTCCTATTGATTTAAACTTTAAAAGGTTTCTCGTCAACACAAATACATTGACTTTGTGAGGTGCCGTTGATTAACATAAGCAAGATCAGCTTATAGTATTCCCACAGCTGGGACACAGTTACAGGCCTCCTTACTGTGAGAGTAAAGCAGCCAATAGCGGCAGTACAAAAAGTACTAGAGCAACATAGAACAAAAAAGTACTACAGCGCCGTCTATGACAAGACTATGAAGGAAAACCCAACTATGACCGGCAGTAGCCCATTAGACATAACATTCGTCTGGTCGGAGGATCCTCCCTTTTCTATGGGCATGAAAAACGTTACATCCCGTTCTTTATACCTCTATAAGAGTGTGGGCCGTAAATGTCGTAATACACCACGCGAGCCCCACTGAGTGACTGGCCAAGAGGTCTGGCCTTATGGGGTAAGAAACAATGGAGGCTTTTGTTTTGTTACTTCAATGGTAGATACCAAGCACCGTGCAGCAATTATATTATAAAGAAAGATACGCTACGTTCATACTGAGCGACGTTCAAATATCGTGGCGTCGCGCGTCGTTACGACTGCGATAGATAATACGGAACGTGTGATACAGAAAGAGATAGCTATTTCGCTTGAAGTACTTAAATTACGACAATTGTCTGAATTTGTCTGCAACAATTTGCGCGCCCTAGTGCGATATTTACCTCTTTCTATTATTTATAATGTCATTGCCATGCAGTCGTTTTTAAAGCCACGTGATACTTCGTACCCAGCTCAAGCATGTCATTTTCCTCACACTCATACTCCTAGCACATTAAACAGACTGTCTGACCCATTAATATCATATTCCCAAAAAAAGTAGCTCCAAAAATAAACGGGCGTCCGCCAATACCGCAATATGTTAACTCAATCGGGCGTACGTTGCAAAAATAAGTTTTCCATCGAATACACAAGGAGGCAATGGATCGGAACACCACCCTACCACCCCTCTTCACACCCCCTGGAGCCACTTGTTGGCCGGACATCAATTTATTTCGTGGCCCTGTCCCTGACACTTAGGGTATTGAGTGACCTTGCTGTTTTCGTCTACTTTGAGTTCATTGAAAACAGTTTTGTACCGAAATCGATTGTTTTGTTTCTGCGATAATTGACTCGTTAAGCTGAAGTGCTGGTTTTGACTTGCTCGCTCGCTTACTTGGTGTTTAATTTTCTGTTAGCCGCGGAAAATTAAGTTCAAATTTTTGTTGCTTTCGTTCGATTTCTCGCAGAGTTTATATTAAAAACTAGCGACCCGCCCTTGCTTCGCACAGCGCCACCTATCGGGTCCAAACCTATATCTAATGTACCCTATATTTTAAGTTAAGTATCTAGCAGTAGAGCGGTGAAAACTGCGTTCAAATCCATGCAGTAGTTCATTGCGGTGTCAGAGGCGCTGTTCGAATCGTCAGTGGTGCAAGCGAACGGACACCTAGGATACTGAAGCAGGTAAGACATAGACATCTGAGGAATTGATAATACCGCATTTACCTAGATGATATTCTATTGGACTGCCTCGTTGGTCGAGTGGACGCAAGTGCGACTTCTGAGCGTGAAGTCCTGGGTACGATTCTCGGTTCGGGCAAAGTGTTATTGGGTTTTATATATTAAAACTTTATGCACATAATGTAAAAAACACTGTTACAAGGCAGACTTAATGCCTTTCCACCGACCTGTTTGTTAATAGTTTATATGGAACTTTTTTTTTGTTTTTTAACGAACTTTACCCTACACTAGGAATTTCTCCTGTATCGTGGGTGCGTTTACAAACATTTAAACTCACATACACAAACAGCCAGACCAGGAACAACTACCTGTAGATCAACAACAATCAACAACAGCGATCAATGATCAACGATGAACTTAAAGCATAACTGTCAAAATGTGGGTGTACTATTAGGTACACCTCTGCCTAACACTTCTGGGATTACAGGCTTGATGCTATGTATGATATTCTATTAATGATTAAATAAATAGCTTTACTTACAAATGTAGTGTTCGGCATAAGTGTTTTTGAGCTTTGGTTGGCTGCGAACATAAGGCTGATGCCACCGAATGTGTCGCGAAATATGAATTCATCGCCTGAAACAAACAGAAAACAAATGTATAATATTTATAGTAGGTATAGCATACATTGGCACAACAATACCTATAAATTCAAATTCAAATTCAAAATCATTTACTTCAATCCATTAAGAATCACATGATGCATACATTTGAGACAAAATGTTACAATTATAATCAATTTAATAATATAAATTAAAAATTAAAATTCTAAAATTATTATGAATATGACTAAATAAACAATTATAAAAATTTAAATTCCAATCACAACAACTTGGATTTGACATAATCTTCTTATATATAAAAATCTCCTGTCACGGCGTTTGTGGTCGAACTCCTCCGAAACCGATTTTTATGATTTTTTTTATGTATATTTGGTAGGTATGAGAATATTTCGTAAAGTATATTTCACACCGCTAAATTCAGGCGGACGAAAGTCGCGGGGCACAGCTAGTAATATTATAACACGGTGACATGTTTAACTAGCGTATTTTTAAAACTATTTTTGCTAAATAAAATTGACAACCCCGAGTGTCTGAAAAAAGGGGGTATCGTAAAACCCAGTACTAACTGAGTTGTAGAGGTCTCATAGGCGTACGTCACCGTAAGACGTTATTAATGGAACGAAGATTTCGAGAGCTGAGAGCAGGGTGCGATGGTCTAATTGGTTAAGACGTCCGGTGTACTGAATCGGAAGGTCGCAGGTTCAAACCCTGCTCGCACTCGATTTTTTCTTTCCATATCAGAACAGCTACAGTTATTTTAGTTAACATCTTATACATAATGTCTTTCTGGTTACTTATTATTTAAAGATATCTGTGGAAAACGTAGTGGGTAGCATATTTATCATACGTTAGTATGTAAGCCTTATTACAAACCTGTAATAAGTTGCTGTTTGTTTTTCCTAAATAAATAATCCAACCCACATTATACAACAGTAGGTACCCAAACTTTATTCAGAACCTCATTTAAAATAAACATACCCAAGCTCGGACATTGATCCGAATCGCTGCATAAATTAAACCAGGATTAACTTCCACTAAAAAGCATTTCAGTTAACCGCTCATTGTTCCCAGTATTAACCCGATGTTATATTTATTCTGCCCCTTTCTATCTATGTAGGTATCTCTAACTCCTTCGTTAATCGAATTGGTTCAATAAAATATTCAGGGCAATCAAAGTAAGAGGATTATCGAGCAATTTACTTGATGTCGAAGTTTGTGTGTTACTAACACACACATTGACGAGTTAGAACATACTGTATGTACTGATGGCAAACGAGTTAGGTTTTCAATTTTCTACCAGAAAATAGCCAAACTCTGTATTACTGTCCTCCACCTTCTTCTTAGAGTGTCGATAGCAAATTTTCATTAAATATATTTGGCCCAAAATTTAGCTATGTGAACTTTGCTCGCTGATGCAATCATAAGATCGTCAAGTGCGCAGGTGTCGCATGCAGCGCAAGATGGAAGGTAGGTCATTGTCTGTGCGGACACGCCGCATACACTCTTGAGATTTGAAACGCCCATGAACCTCCATCTGTACTACATCCTCCACGTGTATTAGGTCATCTCGAAGCACTTATAAAAACTCAGATAAATCATATCTATGGAATATTCAACATAAAAACAAAATATGTTTAATAGTGGCTGGTCACTCTCGACCGAGAAATCTCTCTATGTCTCTCCCGAGACATTTGGTAAAAGACCGGCACGAGACGGAGAGCCAGCGAGAAAAACCGATGACCAGCGCTTCTATATTATTATACACTCTCATGCTCATTGCTTCGTAGTCTCTCGGCGAGAGTGTAATGCCACCATGAAAGTAATAAAAATGTATAATGACCTTTTATTTATAAAATCATAATTGTAGTTGTACACAACATAGAACACAAAAAGAACTAACATTATATAGAACTTGTCCACAAATCTCTTCAGGTCGTCTTAGGGGCGGATTTCTCTTTGATACTAAAGTTGGTTAAAGTTGGCTAAATAATAACAGCCGCTCGGGTCGATTTTTAGGGTAAGCAGTGCTTGCCTAGGTTGGTCTGTGGATGGGTGACCGCCCATGACATACCGTGTTTTATTCGTACCTCGGAAAGCACGTTAAGCCGTTGATAACGGCTGTCATCTGTAGATCTTTGACAGTAGTCAGTGGCCCAAAAAGTCTGACAACCTGTCTTACCAAGAGGTATCGTATTACCCAGTACTAACTGGATTGTGGAGGTCAGATAGACAGTCGCTCCATGTTTAATACTGGTATTCAGCTGCATCCGGTTAGACTAGAAGCCGACCCCAATATAGTTGGGAAAAGACTAGGCAGATGATGACTAAAGTTCATAACAAGTATGATTAAAATAAAAATTAATGAATTATACATATAACGTTAGAAGTCCAGAATACGCACATAATATTTATTTAGGACACTATTTTGGGAGACTGAGGGCTTCCATTTGTTACCCGACTGTTTTTGTCAAATATTCTAAGTTAATTGGCTAGCTACTTTTGTGAATATTATTACAGAAATTGGTTAGGATAAGTTTATTTTATGTCTTAGTGTAATCTGACGTAGAAAATTCTGCTGTCTGTTTGCTGTATATTGTGGAAAAGTTTTGTTTCTTTGATTATTTTATTCTATTATTTTTGCGAACTATCAGAAAAACACTTTGTTTACGGAAACAAGTAGGTCTTTTATTTGATGAGAATTGTATTTTTTCTTTGTGCGGAGGGGGCCTCATACATTTTATATGAATATGTCGATCTATTCGCAACTAGACTAGTAGGTCTAGTAGACCACCACCACCAGTCTGGTTGTAGTAACCAGCATGCGAGAGAGATATTTCTCGACGGCATGTAAAGCCAAGTAAGCGGCCCATGAGCGGCATAAAAACTCTGACACCAGTTTAGGCACTAACCACACGAGAAAGAAAAAAGTTAGTAACAGATCGTAATGGTCATGGTGGCATGAGGCGGAAGCCCGCGATAGTCCTCCATTCGCTTGCACCCCCGACTGGGAAATAGTGGTGAGCGTCAGTATGGCTGGTTGCCTGTATCGGCTCGCGTCAGGCTGGTGACCAAAAATTGCTACCTATTTGCTACCTTTTACTACCTATAGTCAATTAATTGCTACCTAATTTGGAAATAAAATAAAGGGACTTCAAAATGACCAGCCATTCTGATATCAGGATGGCTAACATAATGGCTCGGTGTATTCCAATAAAAAGAAACAGTTTTGTAATCGTTTTAAATTGTTTTATTTAATAACCTTAATCCATTCCCTGTAAAAAAATCAAATGATCACAACTTTTTACTCGTTAAAGCTACAAGGTGGAAATTGAAATACGTGAGGGTAGCAATCAGGTAGCAATTATTAAAGTAAAAATAATAACACGAATTTGAATAGTTTACACAAACGGAGAGTTGGCCAGCCATCCTGATATCAGAATGGCTGGTCATTTTGAAGTCCCTTTATTTTGTTTCCAAGTTAGGTAGCAATTAATTGACTATAGGTAGTAAAAGGTAGCAAATAGGTAGCAATTTTTGGTCACCAGGCTGACGCGAGCCGATACAGGCAATCAGCCATACTGACGCACACGAAAAGTGAAACTTAAAAATACTAATGCTCCACGTCAGTGTCACTTTATCGAATACCACTACCACAATCCACAAGTAAATAAATGTAAGGTAAACTATGTATTAAAACGCAAATTGACTACTAACTTAAATTGTCCATAAATTCAAGTCACAACTGTAATTTTTGACAGTTGAATGTCATTTCATGCAACTGTAAAACAATCAGTGATTGAACATCGGGAACTCGAAGAAAACAATAAACATGGTAAATATCCCGTCTTCTAGTTATAATAATCAGTGATTGAGTAATAATAAGCATAATATATACAGGGTTATTTGTAAAACACCAACAACCTCGCAGGAGTAGATAACTGACATCATAAACAACAACATTTGTTCTACGACTTTTCCGAAAACAGACAAAAAAAATTCAACTCCATACATATGTCCGAACAGCTGATCGAGTTTTGTATGAAAAGTCGTTTTTTTTTTGTCTGTTTTCGGAAAAACCGTAGAACTAATGTTGTTGTTTATGATGTTAGTAATCTACTCCTGCGAGGTTGTTGGTGTTTTACAAATAACCTTGTATAGTGATTGAGTGTCAAGCTCCAATAAAAATGGCCGATGTGTGCGCACAGTAAGTGAAGGCAAGCGACTACATCGTGCATCGGCCATTTTTATTTGTAATCCACCCAGTCAATATTATACAGTCTTCATATCGAAAAGCAGCAGTTGCATTTAGTCGAGACTACCAGCATCAAAACTGGAGCTTGACACTCAGACAGTGGTCCTTCGAGCCGGATCAGCGCTTCATACAACAAATTCTTTTTAGATTCAGTTCTCCAGATCCTTTAAAGAAGTATACACTAAATACAGTAGTATTCGATACTTCTTCAGCTCCAAATCAAGCCACCAAGTGCTTGATGCCTCTTGCAGATCACTGTTCAGACCCAGAAGTTAGTTAAGACAAGCTTGCAACTAGGACACTGCAGCAACTAAGATAATGATGATGACCCCCAAACTACATGCAGATAAACACATTACACTCCGTATTCTAACCATAAATTGATTTCGCATCTATGTACACATTCCGTCGCTATGCATACAATGTACATATACATTAGTACAATGTAAGTACATGTACAGTCACGAGCAATGACATGTATACACTTATCAGAATATCATTTCGAAATTGGTCTTTTTTTTTTGGCTTCTAAAATGTTCGTGAAAACGTAAAAGTTAATCAGTACAGTAGGAGAAAATCGTCTTTAAATTAGTGTTTACATATTAGTGGTCGTGACTGTACATTGTTGTGCAAACAGTTCTGGTAGCTAAATGTGTTGGGTAATGGTACTTGAGACATTACCCTAATAGCTTGTCGTAGTTAATGGTTCGGGGTGGAATGGAGGGTATGTAGGTAGACCACTGTCTATCTGTTGGTTTGTCCTTGACAGGGAAGTTGAAAAGTCGGTTTTAAAATTCAATTTAGAAACTTATCTTTAGCTGCCTCATTTAATAACCTAAGTCTTAATTAAACATTATTAAAATATCTGTTTAATTGAAATAAAATATTAAATACATTTACAAATTAAAAATTAACATAACGTAACTAACTTAACAATAAACTAAAAATGGTGTCAACTACTCAACGGTGTCAACTGGTAATGTCCCCAATGACTGGCGTTGCCACGTTGTATGGCAACGCTGGCCCTCTGGCCAAGGTAAAAGTCAGTCCTTGGATCACGGAAAGCGTCAACTAAGCGTTTTGAAATTTCCTTGAAAAGACTCAGAGTACACGGGCCCCACGTTCTTAGAGTTTCAACCCCAAACGGGTCGAGATTATAGTTACCAACAAGGTTACTATATTTAAGCCGCTTGAGGTTCTCCGCAGCCGCAGCGGCAGCGCCAGCTAAGCACGATGAGCTAGGAAGACGGGATACCGCAAGAGTACTGCCTCATTGATCTTAAGGATTCCAAGGACGAGAAAAGTGTTATTCGGTTTCCGTGAGGAGTTTTTCAGTAACAATTCGGAGATGCATTATCCTGAAGGATATAACTGCAGTTTTACATTGGATTTCTGTCTGGGTTGCTAAAATGCTAATGACAAAATCTTAATTAAAACGCGTACTTCGCTTGACCTACAAATCAAACCCAGGACCCTACACTCGGGGTGTCACTTGCAACCACCGTACCAACGACGTCAACGAAGCGCAATAGCAGCAAAGCTACATACAAACTTGTGTTTATAGTTGTAATAGTTGGTAAATGTACGGCTTAATGGTACTGGAGCCATTAGCTGTATCGTGTGTCGCTTGTAAGGCCACTGTCCCACCTTCAGCGAGGAAGCGATAATTGTCTCGATCACGAAGGTACAGTCACGAGCACCAATATGTAAACACTTATCAACTTTTAAAAGTGTTTTTTTCCTACTGTTCTGATTAAAATTTCATTTTGTTACGAACATAGTATTCAAGAACTTATATTTTTATGAAAAAGATCCCATCTCCAAGTTACAATCGTTATTTTTCGCGAAATTTGCTTTTCAATTTAGGAAAGTCTATACATATTGGTGCTCGTGACTGTACAGAAGATTTTAGGTCCCGTGTCAGTAAAAAAGATACATAATATTACAGTCTCATTTTTCAGCTGGGAGAGTATGAGGAATTTTAAATTTTTATACGATTTCTTTACATAAGCTCGTTCGTTATAAAAACAATTATTTGTTTTGTCAGCAAAATTTATTACTGCTGCTGTTTTATAAGTGCAGAATTTAATTTTATTGGAAGAAAAAAATCGGTACAACAGAAGTGGGTCAAAGTTAATGACATATTTCTTCATACAATTTGTGAGCGATTGTTTTCAGGTATCAGGAGGACTGGATCGTTGATCTAGTGGTCGCAATCGCGACCGCTGAGCATCAGGACCTGGGTTGGATTCCCTGGTCGGACAAAGTGTTATTCAGTTTTTCCGTCAGGAATTTCTCAGTAGCAGCCACGAAGTCTGGACTTGTGCCCGGTTGATGGCAATAGGCACGCCCCCTGTAACATGGGACTTAAACATAACTGGCGAAAATGTGGGTGTACTATTAGGTACATTTCGGCCTACCTCTTCGGGGATTACAGATGTGATGTTATGTTGAGTGTTTTCAGTTGCTAGTTCTACTCGCTTCCCGCTTATCGCTAACGGTGAGACCGGTACCTCATGGTTCTAGAGACATTAGCCGTATCACTAGTCGCTTGTAATGGCTGCTCCAACATAAAATACTACACGGACGTGATCAATCTGAAACGTGGTGGGGCAGTTAAATGCAGGTAGCTATTGGTAAGGAATAGAAATTTGTCACCGGACGGGTCAAGCACAAAGAGTTCTGTATCTGTCTGTATCTATCTGTCTGTTTGTTAGTTCCGGTTAATCTCCGAATAGGCCGGACCGATTTTGACGGGACTTTTACTAGCTGATGTCATAAGAAGTAACTGAGACTAATTTTGTTATAGAAAAAGGATTAGGTTTCCGTGCAAAAAATTAAAACCCTCGAAATTGTTAACAAAGCCTGATTTAAATAGGGAAGTAATATTTTTATAATAATTTCACGAGGATCAATTTATTAATTTGTATAGACTAGTGACCCGTCTCAGTTTCGCAGCGGATTTACGAATAAGATTTAAGAAAGTGTTACATTATTTTTATTATAAATTTACATTTTTCACACAAACCTTGTTTTGACAATCACGAACACAACAAAAAAAAGATGAGCCAAATCAGTCTAGTCGTCCTCAAGTGATGCTCCATACTACACTTGGCGATTGTAGTTTTTTTTTTGTGTTTTAATTTTTTTTTGTTATTTTGTATGATGCACGTCATGTCCCTGCGACAAATAAATTTTTTTTCTTACTTTCTTTCTTTCTATTTTTTTATTTATACATATTACATTATAATACGTAAAGTTCTTTAAAATGAACGAACGAACTGAAGTTTTTAACACACAATTCTAATGATGAACAAACGTAAATGTTAATTATTGATATCACCTGCGCTGCGGTTAGCACAGTTCAACCACGTCACAGGCACCGATGTCCGGATTTGTAATTAAACTCTAATTACAGCAATCATTCATCAGCATCATTAATGTATAATTAATAGAACTATTCATTATAAAGCCTATATACAGATCGATGCGTTCATATGTAGTTGGTCACGTGGTTCAGTGCTACGGGTGCTACGCTCGAGACTTGCTACGCATTGCTACGGGTGCTCCGGCAGGGACTTGCTGCGCGTCGCTACGGGTGCGACGCCAGGGTCTTGCTACGCTTCGCTACGGGTGCTACGCCAGGGGCTTGCTACGCATTGCTACGGCTGCTGTTCGCGACTTGCTACGCATTACTACGGGTGCTACGATAGGGACTTGCTACGCATTGCTACGAGTGCTATGCCAGGGATTTGCTACGCCGTATGTTTTAATTTGATTCAAACTGATTCAATTATTACTTTAAATGAATAAGAAATAATATAGGAAGAAGAAGAATTATAGCTTTTCTAACACCTCGAGCGATAAACAAATATGGACAGTTACTGGACACCGAAATTGTCCTATGTATCTTTAACAGTCACTGACTTTAAAAATAATCGTGGAAACTATGTTGCAGTACAATTTACTCCGCGGTTTGTTCAGTTTCCCGGCTGGCAGGTTATCTCACCGCATCACGGACATTCGCCGAATGTCTGTGTAATTACTGTCCATTGTACATCGACCTCTTGTTACACCGAAGCGTAAGGCCCTGTTTACGGCCTCGAGTCGTGTGACTTGTGTAACTTATTGGCGGCACGGAGCCAGAGCAGTGTCGCAAGGGCATCCTGCGTATAAGAATTCATGGTACGAGTATGTGACACGACGCCGCACGACGCGCTCTGGCGCCACGCCGCACACACACCAGACATGCTGCCCGTGAGACGAGGCGGAGAGAGGTATATGCGTTGCGACGCTGCAGCGGCACCGCTCAGTTGTTTATGTGGAAAAACCTCTGTTCGTCTGTCAACATACATCAACTTCTGAACGTATACATCAACTTCTGAACGTATGCATCAACATACATCAACTTCTGAACGTATACATCAACTTCTGAACGTATACATCAACTTCTGAACGTATGCATCAGTGTCAGACTTGGACTGACTAAAACCCATCCATGTTCCTTCTTTGCCCTTTGTGTTCCAGGGTCACGGTATCTCTTTCGAACAGTCCCGCAGCCCTGGCAGGCATCGGCCCATGCGGACCCCTACTTGGTTGCTGACATATCTTTGAGGCGCGCGTGAAACACGAACGCGCCGTCGACACGGCCTGTGGTCATAAGACGGCCGGACGGCGAGCTAGCCCATAACTCGCCGTCCACAGGCCCGCGCCTACGGTGGCCGGAAGCCACCACGTGACCCCCGACGCCCAGGGTGTCTCCCGCGGCCGACCAACCGCAGCAGATCGAACGCTTTGGTAAGGAATCGCCAATGACCCGCACGATGCATCACGGTTTGTCGCGGCGTACTCAAAACAGCTTAGCTTGCACTTGTTTTGTAAGACGCGTGTAGCTCCTGGCACCGACATAATTGCCTAATTGCGGAAAGGT
Organism: Noctua janthina; assembly: GCA_963576755.1. NCBI lineage: Eukaryota > Metazoa > Arthropoda > Insecta > Lepidoptera > Noctuidae > Noctua > Noctua janthina. The sequence continues at coordinate 7,542,478 of OY755068.1, read as the reverse complement.
TTCGGTTAAAGGAAAAAGTAAGGGAAAACGTGATTTCTTTATCGCCCCTAATGAGTAAACGAGGTAAGGAAAGTCACGAGAGATTTTCGTCTCTTCTTCTAATTTGTCGTTTGGTAAAAACTTGTACTTTGGTTAACGATGAATGTTACTGGAGAAGTTTAGTTGGTAGAAACGGAACAAACGTGTCGAAATAAAGTTTATTTTTCCTTATGTGGGACTGAACATACAAATCAACGCAGGTTCAACTTGAGCCGATCACGTTTTACCACATTTTATTTTGTTTTATTTATTTACTACTACTAGCTCATGCCCGCGACTTCGCCCGCGTGGAGTTCAGTAATTATTCCACGGGATCGTACTACCGGGTTAAAAAGTATCCTATATGTTAATCCAGATTATAAACTATCTATGTGCCAATTTTCATCTAAATCCGTTCAGTAGTTTTTGCGTGAAAGAGTAACAAACCATCTATCCATCCATCCTCACAAACTTTCGCATTTCTAATATTAGTAAGAAGTAAGATTACCACTTAATTTTTTTTGCCGAATTTAGTTCGGTACGGTGTCGAGTCATATCGTCCGAAACGAAACGAGATGCAAGACTTATTTTTATGTTTGTTATGTGTTACATGTTGATGGTTAATTTTTTTTAATTTTTTGTAATTTTGTATGCACGATATGTCCCTGCGACAAATAAATATTTATACTTTCTTAATTCTTTCTTCTTCTTTCTGTCATCTTTCTTTCTTTCTTGCTTTCTTCTATCTTTCTTTCTTCCTTCTTTCTTCGTTCTTTCTTTCATTCTTCTTTCTTGCTTTCTTCTTTCTTTTTCGCTTTATTGCATGGATATACGGCTTTTTCTGACCGGCTTAAATTAATTCCGCGTCTATAAGTGTAGTTGCTTCCTATGACATACTAGCCGTGCCAGCGGCTTCACTTTCGTCACAATGTATTATTTTCGCACTGAAAGTAATGGCTGAAAGTCGTAGACGTCATAGCATATTCATAAAGAAACAAAGTTTCTCGTCGAACATTTTTTTCCTAAATTAGACCCCCACCCCACGTGACTAAAATATAATCAATGACTGAACAGAAAGGGCTAAGGTCAGTCCCGAAATAACGTTCAATCGATATTCTGTAGACAATTTTCAAATCATTAAAATTCAGTTCTCGTTATCGTATAATGGATGTAAAAATACTCTTAACCAAGTCAAAAAGCACTTAATCTCTCCATCATTGCGATATTTTTTTTGTTAACGAATGGTCGTTAACAAAAAAAATATAGCAATGAACAACCTGGGAACCTTCTACTTATAGATAGTGTAGACATTATATTTATTGTGTAGCTCTCTCTCTCTATTAGAAGTCGAATCATAATAATATTTCCTTTATTTATTTTTATGCATATAATTTACATTTTTATTAATTTCTGTAAAAAATAATATAAAAAAACATTTAACAATATAAAAAATAGTAGCCCACCGGTATCGAGAACAGGGTTCGTGATACCGGTGGTCAGGGCTCTTGAGAGCCTCCTAACGATACGCGCCGTGTCCAGAAGTACTGCTTTCTGAATCAAGCCTTTGTTCCAGCTGCCAAGCGAGAGCCTCCTCAGATGTTGGTCGAGGCTATTGGCTATTAAGCCATTGGCCGACACGACTATCGGCACAATGACTGCTGTACTCACGTCCCACATGTCGACAACCTCGCTAGCCAGATCTAGATATTTGAATTGTTTATCTTTCTCTGCTTTCACGAGGTTCTCGTCATGCGGGACCGTTATATCAATAATCATTGCGCGACGCTCCAATCGATCTATCACCACAATGTCAGGTTTATTGGCAACAATAGTCTTGTCAGTGACGATATATCGATCCCAATACAATAATAATGATAATTAGGTTTCTTGTTTTTAATTTTGGTAAGAGGGACAGCCCTCCTCAAACTAACAGGGTGCATTCAGATCCTTATTTTGAATCATATTCCACCGGAATTTTTCTCCGGAATTTATTTCTTTTTGTTTTTCAGTTACTATTTCTTTATTACAATGTAAAATTACATTCCCTGCACGCAGCACTCCATTTATGTAAATAACACAGCTAAAATCAAAAATCCAACAATGGATGTTAAAATAATCTAACGAACGACGCGTGAAATCAGTTCACTTCTTGCCTACCTACAGACAAATTTATTGGGTTCCCATAACATTCCTGAAATAATTTCTTGTACCGGTCATCTTAGTATGATATACTGAATTCACCCCATCAGTTTGTGGAGGGCTGTCCCTTACACCCTGTGGAATGCTTGGTTGACGGCTTAGTGAAGGGTCCGTTTACACCCTGTATAAACTTACTAGTATTTGTCCGTGGTGTCGCCCGCATGGAAGCTGGATATACTTTCACGTATTTTTTGTCTTATTCCAGGTCGTGGTCTTCCTGAAGGCCTCATTTTATTGAAATTCGTTCAGCTATTCAAGCGCGTAATAAAAAGGTAACAGACCGACTGAGAGCTGACCGGTTCCACAACATAACATCACGCCTGTATTCCCCGAAGGGTTAGGCAGAGGTGTACCTAATAGTACACCCACACTTCGCCAGCTATGTTTACGTCACATGTTTTAGGGAGCGAGCTTATTGCCATCAACCAGACACAAATACAGACCTTGTGGCTGCTACTGAGAAATTCCTGATGGAAAAGCTCAATAACACCCCCGACCTGGGAATCGAACCCAGGACCTCATGCTCAGCAGATGCGCTAGCGACCACTAGAGGCAGATAGGGTTACTTTCGCATTTATATTATTAGTATGAATAGATTTAAAAAGAAACCTTTATAAGCCATTTCCCTTTCAAGAAAACCCGACCGAGATCTAGAATCCATTTCTCCCAGCGTGTTCAAGCATTCCTAAGTAAGCAAAGCCTTATCGGCGATGCACGATGTGGCGAAAGTAATATTCGTATGGATAGCGTAGCGAGGACCGGCTAGAATCAGATAACCTTTCAATATTCCTGGCTTCCTAGTACACAGAACTGAAAATGGAATTAAGTTATTTGAAACTTAGTTTGTTCATTCTTTTTAATTTGGAACCGTAATAGATTAGTGTTTTTTTTATATAAAAAGAAAAGAAAAAAAAGAATTAATCAATGATTAGTACAATAAAGACCTTAATGTGTGTTTTTACACAACTAAAAATTATTCTATTCTAAATCATGAATGATAATTTGTTTCTAGTTATTTAGTAATGCCATAATAATTTATATTCACATCCATCCATCCTTTTCTGACATTCTCTCTCTCTCTGGCAACAGCCATTCGTCATACACGCGCTCTGTACAAAGTATATTAAAAACTGTGAAATTAATCATACAAAACTATTGTGAAGTGTCTAATATTCATTTAATAATAAACAGTTTGTGTTGGTGCATGAGTGTTTTCAACCTCCGGACATCAAGAATCTCAATCACTAGTAAAATATTTTTCTAGTTTTTGATTTTAAATCCTTTGTTTTAAATAAATAGTTTTTTTTTTTTAAACTAGACTCTTTTTTCTTCATATACTTCATCCACTTATAAACACCAATATGAAAAAAAAAAAACATGAACACCTATCACAAAACTAAGATAAACATTATGTCACGGTAACTAACCTATTAAATAACCTGTATAAGCTATTCAGCTCCCAGCAAACTGACCACAAATAGAATCAACACAAACGGGCGTCCAACAACAAAACGGTAATGTCTCCAATAAAATATTATTACGCACTTAGTTCAGCCACAAGCGATATTTGTTTATTAAACAAAACACGCGAGCGAAGCGATTAAAATCGATTACGGTGTGACAAGCGGACCGATACGAACCGATGCCAATTTTACGTTATTATCTCACCAATCATTGGTAATTATTCCACAATTTACGTTCAAATTATTTGATTGTTTTAATTGATAACGTTTAGACGGCAGATCAGTGGTAGCTAGTAGTTACTGCGCTGTGTTGTTAGTAGTACTGGTCGTGGATTCTGCATTTTCTTTTTTTTTGTTTTTTCTGATGGGAAATCATCAAATGATCCACCCCACTCTGGGTGGAGCGGAAGGGAGTGTCAGACTTGTACTGACTAAAACCCATCCATGTTCCTTCTTTGCCCTTTGTGTTCCAGGGCCACGGTATCTCTTTCGAACAGTCCCGCAGCCCTGGCAGGCATCGACTTTACTTCGTGTAATTTATTTCAACACTCTTGAAACGGTGAAGGGGAACATAGGGAGGAAACCGACATGATCTAGTCTAGATTAGAAGATATGTAACATTCACCAACCCGTACTGGGCCCAAGTGCTGGATTACGGCCCACTCCCTCTCACAGGGCCTGGGTATGTGTCCCAGCAGTGGGAATGTTACAGGCTGGTTATACAATTTAGACGGCTGTTTTAAAATTCGATGCTCGTCTCTAGTGCCTACGTCGCGTTTGAATTAGGAAGGTGAATTCGGAATTTCGAATATAGAATATTAGAATATTGCGGTTTTGGTCGAGCTGTCAAAATGGTTCAGTAATCCCAGATGTTGGGAAGGTAAATAAGTTTATACATATTTATGATAAAAGCTTTTGAAGTTAGGTACTCGGTGTGAAATATAGGCCACTAGGTTATATATTTAGATGCAATATAAGTACCTGTGGTATAAAAATGCAGGGAAAATCGGTTGAAATAGCGGAAGACCTCGATAACAAAACTATTTCTTGTTTTTGGTTGTCATTCTCTATGGCCACTTTCAAACGGATTCCACGAACGTGCAACAACTATTTTCGTTTTTGTGAGCTGCGCTTCTTGTATCTTTGCACTGCGTCCTGGGCTTAGTGGTTCCAAGCGCTACTGCTGAGGTTCTATGTTCGAAATTCAGTAGCTTAAATACTTTAGCTACACCTATGCCATAATCGTTCGGGGAAAACGCTCGTAAGTTCATGTTATATTTTATTTCATTGACATTAACCAAATACAAAATAATGGAAATAAAAACAAATAAACATTAATACCGGTATAAAGGTAAGCTCTTACGTCAATTACCCCATACCGATAACTGGGACCCTTCTCATTGGTTGACGGGGAAGTGACTGCTTTTAATATCATTTGCATTTTATACAACATTTGGATGTTAAGTGTTTCAGCTACACTTGTATAGTTAAGTCTTATTTTATTTGAGTACAGTAATACATATTTTGTTCGATTGAACTTGGCTTGACACGCTACCGCGTGTCTAGATATTTCAAGTATAGGAGTTTCTATGATGCGCAAAGTCGATTCACCAAATTGTGATGTCTATGGAGTCACTGAAGATGTGCATCAGATCCTGACAAAGTGTGCGCGTGTGGGAGTCTAAATGCGTCTAGCTTTTGTCAATAGTTTTAATGTATTATATAATAGCATTCTGGCCTCACCATTGTCAAATGAGGCTAGAACACTTTATCAAATTACTACCTAATGCCTGCGGCTTCGCCCGCGTAGAGTTCCGTTATTGTCTCACGGGATAAAAATGTATACTATGTTTCAATCATTTCTAGTAAAGGTATGGTATAGTTTAATTACATATTCATACTTTGTATTGATTTTTAAGCTTATCTTTATGAAAATTACATGCAGATCTCATAACTCTGCAACATATTATTGTGTTTTAGAAAGATAATGAATACATAACATGAACGTTGGTAAATAATCACGCAACGGTGGTTACATGTTGACCTGAAATCCATAATAAAATGTACAAATATAATAAAAGTAATACGTATTTGTGAAAAGCCAACAGTATGCCTACGAAAAATCTTGATCATAAAAATAATTTAGCCAAAGAACGATAATTTGTACTAGGTTACCATAAAATGCATTAATGGGCTTAGCTTATTATTAATTAAACCGACTGGCAATATATAAAGGTTAATAGACAATAACTATTTTTTTAGGTTCCATAACATAACATCACGCCTGTAATCCCCGAAGGGTTAGGCAGAGGTTTACCTAATAGTACACTCACATTTCGCCAGTTATGTTTTAAGTGCCACGTAATAGAGGACAAGCCTATTACCATCGAACAATCCCTCAGCCCCGGAATATATTAAAAATACCAGCAATACAATCTTTTAACAGACATGTAACACGCTCTTATTATCCCATTCAAGATTATTCCTAAACTCAAACAGCGGTATACACGTAATTTCCATTTCGAACTAAGCCTAATGCTAGAAGATGACGACGTGACGATATCTGCAGGCCTAGCCAAGTTACAAACGTTTCTTATCGAATCTTTTTCTACAATCGTTGACGCCTCGGCGCAAGCGATTTGAGAAAACGCTAAGTTGGTAGCCAACTTGACACGACTCTGTCGATCGCTCGTTCTCCAATGTTTGTAGAAAAAACCCATACTTTAGTCTATGGTGAGCGTTCCTACCTACGTCAAACTAACGTCAAAGTCACTGTTGTTTACTTTGTGCGCGGGCTGAACTTTTGTTTTGAATTGTTAAGAAAGGAATATTTCTTTTAAGTGATAAAAACTAGACGAAATCAGGAACAAGTTCTTCTTGTAATTGGTTTATTATATCACAGTGCGGAATGTAATTTTAAATATTACTGTGACTCGAAATGATATGATGTGATCCTGCATTTAAATGAAAGATACCATAAGTGAAGTGATAACTTTTATAGGATGGAATCTAGATCTCGAGGAAGTTCGCAGCTTTATTGGAATTCATAGAAAGGTACAAAAATTATTAGTTATTTCTTACATATCTACCTGAGTTATTCGAAACTCTATCATACTCGGGCACTTGAAAGTTTAAAACATAAACAATGACGTGATACACGACACGGCTGAATCATATCTAGACGCCTATTGTTATCGTTAACTCTTGGGTGTCGGCAATCGCTCAGTGGTCGTTCAAAAACTTTGACATTTAAAAAGCGCTTGTCAAAACTGTAACTTGGCTACGATTTATATGGGATCTAGCGATCAACATTGTAGAAACGATTATATTTCATTCTATCATTTTGAACGCTCAGATAAGTTGTAAACTTGTCTACGAGTTTTCTATTCGTTTGTTTTGACCACGTGACTTAACGTTGAGATGACGTCATTCCCATACATTTGTTAGTTTTCTATTAGCGTTAACAATTGTAGATTGTCAACTTGGCTAATCCTACTGATACTTTGTCATGAACTATTTTACGTCACTTTCTGCCGTCAAATCTCTACAACGCGTAGTGAATATAAATGTTTAGATTTAAATAATAAAATTTCTATATCGACAGCCTTTAGTGGAAGGAATTTTAGTTTGATCTAATTTGTCTTTCGATAAAATAGCTGGGACAAGTATATTTTGGCGCGTGGCTAAATCAAAACCATAGTCTTTACATCTATCCATCCACACAAGCTTTTGCAATTATAGTATAAATGTAATAGTAATTGTAGTAGTTTTAATTATTTATAGTAGTAAAATATGCTGAGAACCTGTTCTGGCTCCAGACGAAAACACTCTGCCCATGACTGTAAAAACTCTTTGGCTCCTAGTGTGCACACTGTCTTAAATCCGGCTAAGTGCGAGTCAGATTCGCGTATGTAGGGTTCCATACTATCGTAGTAAGGGAACCCCCTTTCATTTTGAATCTATTTTATTACTTTTTGTTAAAGCGGCAAAAGTAAATATACATTGTTTGAAAATTTCAACTGTTTATCTATTACGGATCATGAGATACAGCGCGCTGACACACAGACGGACGGACAGCGTCCCGTTGGTTATCCTTCGGGTACGGAACCCTGAAATCAAAAACACTAACTTTCACAGTCTAAAACCTTCTTTCGAACTCGCATATCCTCATCATTATTCCCAACAATCATAGGATCACAGTTGATATCAGCATCAAATGCGGGCAGCTGACAACTCAAACATAACAGTTTGAAGCTCAAACACTCGGCGCCATTCAGAACTGAACTGCGCGATCTATTTACGAGTAGAATTGAACTTTGAGTTGCGAGTTTTGTAAACGTGAATATGCATTTAGAGCGAGGTTCTAGTTAGGTAGGTTAATTACTGCTGGTGTTATGTGTGTATATTTAAAATTTAGTATAATAAATTCGCAAGTAAATCTTTAGCGGCGCTACAAAAAAGTACTACAGCAACATTAAACAAAAAGTACTATAGCGCCATCTATGACATAAATGAAGAACTAACATCAAATTCCTACATCGCGCAGTTAAAGTTATCCGCGACTTAAGACTATATAGAAAAACCCAACAAGACCCACCAGACACAACACCCGTCTGGTCGGAGGAACCTCTCTGTTCTATAGGGTATGGAAAACTTTACACCCCGTTTTTCATACCCCCAGAAGTCTATCTGTCGGTCTACTTCGACGATATTATCACACAATTTGACCATGATCTGGGTTTGGATTTTTCCCCGATAGTACTTTCCCGTCGGATAATTTCCGTCATGCACTCGAAACCACTGGCAATACTGGTAATATAAAGACATTATCGTACCTGTACTACCTAGGTAGAAATGTTCAGTCGCAGCTCGAGGCATGCTATTAATAACTCACCGCTCTAAACAAAACTTTCATTAGTTTCCTCAGTCGCAAGATGTGCGTTTGAAGCGGCATGCAACTTGCGACTGCGTGTGGTGCGTGGCTAAGACATAAATACAAATAAATTTAATACAGTTTAAAAAAACTAAACAACTCGCCTATATTCTTCATTTGATACCCATATTATTAGAATGCAAAAAAAAATTAACTAGTCCGCCATATTGGATTTAGAATGACGTAACTTGATGCGTTGATTCATGCGTTGTCATCGAAACTAAACATGTTTGCAAAATTTCAGCTCAATCGGAAACCGGGAAGGGGACGTAGCTTCCAAGATTTTTTTACATAGTTAGGTAGGTGAAGCAAATATTTTTTTAAATATTTTTTAATGTTTTATATTGTTTTATATTGGAATATTTAAAAATGTATTAAATATATTTAAAAATAAAGGAAATAATAAACCGTGTTAAAAATCCACCTACTTTTCTTCGTCAACATTATTTTCTTACGAACCATGTACCAGGACTACATGACAGACAAACACGACCACTAATGAAAATGCGTAAATCGTGTTCATACCCCTGCAAAATGTTACCCACCCAATCTTGCTCACTAGCTCAGCATTATGCTGGAATAGTGCCAGAATTTACTCCTATTTCTAGGGACATGTTGCCGACCAATTGACTGTGGAGTTCAAAGACCTTTTTGTTTGGTAATATGAACTCTATTTAAAATGTCATAGAATAGTGTTTAAGTAATATCTGAAAATGTTACAGATATCTTACCTCCGTGCATGCATATCTGTCAAACACAGAGACCTTTATGATAACAGCAATAAGGTTATTGTTCGGTTGCTATCACTGACAAATCTGTCAAAATTATAGTGAACTTTATTTTCGTGAAAATAAGGTTGCTGTCGGTCTGCAGCTCATCATTATCCGCTCATCGTTTTACCATCCATGTTGGGGTCGGCTTCCAGTCTCATTAGATGCAGCTGTATACCTACATTTTACATGGATCGACTGCACGATAACCCTCAGTAAGACTGGTTGTCAGACTTTCGGGCCACTGACTACCTGTAACGGCTGTCAAAGATCTACAAATGACAGCCGGGACCGACGGCTTAATGCGCTTTCCGAGACACGGAGGAAACTCGGTATGTGATGGATGGTCACCTGTCTACGGACCGACCTAGGCAAATGCGGCTTAACCTTGAAGATCGACCCATGCGGCTGTTGTCAGAGGTACAATATCTATGTAAGGACTGTACCTACCCACTCGACACCAGTGGGTGTTGTTTATGATAGCAGAGTGGGTAGTAACGTTAAGACGCAAAGTGACAATAGAAAATTAATAGATAGGGGTTTAAAGTGCAACCCACGTTGTTACCAGCATACAAAGTTGTTAGCTATCGCTATCCACTAATGCATAATATAAGTCTTTTTTTTCCAAGCCTGCTCTGCCCCGTTGGACAAAGGCCTCCCACCACTCTTTCCATTTCTCGCAAACCCGCGCGTCCTCCTCCCAGCTCTGACCTGTATCTGACCTGATCCTGTAGACCGCTGTTTAAAAAATTAAAACTATTAACCTTAACAGATCTTTTCATAAAGCAGGCTGGTATTTTTGTGAAGGAACACTCGAAATTTTTTATAGGATGTGACCTGCATTCGAAATACACTCGTCGAGATCCCACAAGATTGCGAATACCGTCACATCAAAGCACATTATGCCAATAAAATAGTTTAATCACTGCAATAATTTTTTTTTTAATAACACACCAAAAGAATTAAGAGAACTTCCTTTAAAATATTTTAAATCCAAATTACATAAATGGCTTGTTGACAATTGTTTTTATAGAGTAAAAGAATTTCTTAATAAAAAAGTATCCGATAGATATGGCTTCTGAGTTCTTAAGTTGATTTATTTTTTAAAATTTTTCGTTTATTAAAAGAGTCTATTATTGTTATTTTTATTACCTAGACATATATTAATATTTACACTAATTGTTGTTGTAATAAAATTCTATGTTTAAGATGTCCTAATATTTGTATGCCATTTTATGGCGAAACATGTAAGTTCACAAACCTGTTTATAAGACCTTAATGTACCATCTTTTACACAAATAAATTATTCTATTCTATTCTGACGGAACCTGTCCTGGTGGCCTACCATAACGTCATAAAGCAGGAGTAATTCCATTGTGAAAAAGAGATGGTGCTAGACGATCTGTATAGCACTGTCTCTTTCCCACACTGGAATTAAGATTTAAGAAGGCTTTAAGACGTCATAGTAACCCCCCTGTTCATCCCGCCATCTCCTTAGTGGCCTTATAGTGTATATAAAATATAAAAAAAAAACAACAAACATAAATTTACATATGATTTTCTTGAAGTGCAGACACTCAGTGTGTCCTCCCATACTACACTCTTATTTTGCCAGTTATGTTTATGTCCAATGTAATAGGAGGACATATGTGTCTGTAGATGGGTGACCACCCATTACATACCGAGTTTCCTCCGAGCCTCGGAAACACGTTAAGCCGTTGGTCCCGGCTGTCATCTGTAGAACTTTGACAGTCGTTACAGGTAGTCAGTGGCCCAAAAGTCTGACAACCAGTCTTACCAAGGGGTATCGTATTACCCAGTAATAACTGGGTTGTGGAGGTCAGATAGGTAGTCACTCCATGTAAAATACTGGTATTCAGCTGCATCCGGTTAGACTGGAAGCCGACCCCAACATAGTTGAGAAAAGGCTAGGCAGATGATGATGTAATAGGAGGAAATCTATAACACTTTGTCCGACCTGGGAATCGAACCAAGGACCCCATGCTCAGCATTAGCGCTTGCGACCACAATAACAACGAAGCAGTGTAAAACTTCAAATATTTAATTAATTATGTTATGTTATGTTGACCTAAGTAAATGGTTATTTTCTATCTTATGGACGTATCAAGTCCTCAAGTCATTAGCTTGAAAATGACAAGTTTACACTCATAAAACCTTTCTAATTGTGAAGTTTTTTCATAATTTCTCAGTTAAATCTTTAGCTAAATCACTATGCAAAACAAACAGCATCTGCTATTAAACAAGAGCTTAAACTGACTATAAAAACGTCTTCACCAGCTTTGAACGGCACAGCGACACATAAACATATTTATTTTATGGAGCATTAAGCATCAGAGCCAATTTATTGAGGCGTTCTTAACCGGTGCCTGCTTTCATTTCATAACATAACGTAACATATATTTCATAACATAACATCACGCCTGTAATCCTTGTAAGATAAGGCAGAGGTGTATCTAATAGTACACCTAATTTCACCAGTTATGTTTAAGTTCCGTGTAATAGTTGGCGAGCTTATTACCATCAACCAGGCACAAATTCAGACTTCCGTGGCTGCTACTAAGAAATTCCAATAACACATTGTTCGACCCGGGTTCGAGTCGAACCTAGAACCTCATGCTCAACAGTCCGGGCACAAGTTTAGACTCTGTGGCACCGAGACTAGATGTCCGCTACGACACTCTCGCACTCGTCCTGTCTCGGCCAGAGTGTACAGCCACCACAATAATGCCTGCCGGGGCTGCGGGACTGTTCGAAAGATACGCGATATAGACCGCGGCCCTGGAACACAAAGGGCAAAGAAGGAACATGGATGGGTTTTAGTCAGTACAAGTCTGACACTCCCGTCCACTCCGCCCAGAGCATTGAAGGAGTCATTCGCAAGAAAATTGCAAGGAGTCATTCGATGATTTCCCAACAGAAAAAAAAACCATAATAATGGTGAGTATGAATTATGATAGCGTTATTTTCAAAATTCCGAAACGGTGAAAGGCGACTAACAAAAGACAGATGTGAGTAGCAACACCGGGACCCCGACGCCGTAGAATAACATACCCTGACCTGAATGGTGTTAGGACCTCACCATTCAGGTCTCGTCGGTACTCGCAACCGGCTTGCCTGTATGACCAGATGTATGAACGTGGACGAGGCAAAAGGTATATGTAAGGATCCTAGCAGGTGGCGTTCTGTTTCTGCCTACCTCATGGGACAAAGGCATGTGTGTATGTATGTATGATTCAATTATTATTTTTAAAAGAATGCTAAAAATTTTCTTAATTAAAAAGGCCTATTACTCAATAGCAGAATTTCTTGAGGAAAAATAATTTTGTTCAATAAAGTACCTATCACTAAAGTGAATATAATTCAGTAAAATATTTTAAAAGGATTATGATAATTAATATTAAATGATTACAATACTGTGACATAATTGAATTAATGAATAATGATAATTTTTAAATCAGGTAACTCATGACATGTGTATTTTTATTTAGGTATGACTATAATAATTTATAATTAATATGATGTAAATGATAAAATTATATAATGTAATTAACGATGTCCTATATAAAATTAAATATTTATAACTTTTTTCTTTTTAATTAATGAATGTAAATAATGCATGTTCAACTGTTACTGTTACAATTATAAGCATATATGCATGATGAAATTGCAATGCCCTAACAGGGCCACTATGTTCTAAGAACTGATATCCTCTGTTAAGAACTTTATTTATGTACACATAGTTAGCAATAAAGAATTTGAATTTGAATTTGAATATGAAACCATAACATGAGATTTGGCGATAAGTTTATCTTAGTCATTATCATCATCATCATCATTTCAGCCGAAAGACGTCCACTGCTGGACATAGGCCTCCCCCAAGTGTCGCCACATTGACCGGTCCCGTGCGTGCGTTATCTTAGTATTAAATTAAAATTATTTTTTTTAAATTTACACCTACCACTGTTTGCCTCTGCATCACACAAAGGTTGACTGGTAGAAAATGCCTATGGCTTTAAGTGCAAGTTACAGAGGCGTCTCTGTACTTTGTGCTTGAAGTGTTAAATAAATAAATAAGTTGGAATATTTCTTTATCCAGGTGTCAGACATATTTGATGGCATCTATTCCCGTCTAGGAGTTCCAAAATAAACCTATCCCTTGTATTCTGAATAATATTGTGAGAATGTAGAAAACAGACATTTTTCGCACAAGTTTTCGCTTTATTTGTCGATCCTTCACAAACAAGAACTTTGCTTTCTCAATATTGCTTCGTCAAATATGGGTTCCTAGTAACTTTTATAACTTTGTAGTTTTTGGAATATTACTAGCTGCTTGGTGGATTTATAGATATATTCTCCTGTTACATACCTATTTTCGCTAAATGAACTAGTAGTTGAAGTTAATTTATTTGTGTTCGGAATCTTTGTTAGTCGGAATGCCATACACTCACACTTAATATACAAGTTATTTTTGTCGTACCGTAATTTAACACCCCCCCCCTCACCCCCCCCTTCCTCTCTCCTACCTTGCTGTGCCCTTACAGGGTCCATATTTATGTACCTAGCTTTAAGCCCTTTGTAACATCTTTTTTACAATATGGAATGCAAAATAAATGAAATGAAATGAACACGAAGCGTGCCTATATTTTTGATCGCTCAAAATTGTAATGCATGAAAAGTTGTAAACAAGTTTTTATAGTTCAAAAACTTTTGAATCCGAAAGAAATAAGCAGTGACGATATGCAGCGCAACTGTAGTGATGGTTTTCAGACACTAAGCGACACATACAGCGTGTACAAAAAAGAATCAGCTGTCCCATACATTCGGTTCGGTTCAGTTGAATAGGTATTGAAGTTTTGTACTGAACAGTAGATCTTTTTCGCGATTTCGAACTTTAGGTGGTCCCATCGAGAAAGTTGCTCAGTTTGATGGTCTGAATCACACCCTGAAATATAACCACACTTTTCTGGGTCACGCTGTATATGAATGCCATTAAGGGCACAAGTATTCGCTTAGGTGCGTTTAGCGTCAGTGAAAACTAGAACTTGTGTTACATTAGGTAGCATAAAATGCAGGAAACATGAATAAGTAATCCAGTGAGCAAAAAGTTTGTTACGAAACACTCGGAATCAGCTACGTTACGTCATAACAAATTCTTCCGTCATCCCCAGCCGCCCTAAAAACCATATAAACCATAGCACATAATGTACCATAATACCCACTGCGTACATTTCCGGAGGCTGTACTCCGACTGGAGTTAGTGCATATCGAATTAGTTTGCGCTTCGGTTGTTTAACAGCGTGTTTTGTGCCACCGGCTAAATGTATGGACGTATGTTCAATAGTACTTTTGTTTACCTCATTGTTGTACATATTATTATGTTAACTGCACATGTTATCCAGCAAAAATATTGAAATTTAAAAATTAGTTTGTCGCGCACTGTAGCGATAGAGATAGAGACTTCAAATCGTTTTTTCTACCCTTTGGTTGGTCTGTTTGTTCCGGCTAATCTCCGTAACGGCTGAACCGATTTTTAGGGGACTTTTACTGGCAGATAGCTGATGTTATAAGGGTAACTTCAGCTTTTATTTTAGAAAAAGGATTAGGGTTCCGTGCACGAAAACTGAAAACCCTTGAAATTGTTAACAAAATCCGATTCAAATAGGGAAGTAATTTTTTTATAATAATTTCACGCGGAAGAACGTCGACGTGGCCAGTTTTATCTCAAAACGTCTGTAGACTAACAACAAAAAGATTGCATTCATCTGCGAAACACAATTTAGGACGCTAAAAACAGGAGTAAAAAGCACACATAAGTACATATAATACACGAACATGAATTTCATTAAAAACGAGTATTTTCAATTGATTCCATTGAAGGGGTAGTACGTTCAAATACGTGGAAAAATTAACGGGTTCAATTCAATTATGGAGGGAATCGGAACCGGATTGTGGACCTGTATTCAAATGTAAATAAATATTGGAGAATATTATTTTAATGGCTGATTCAAAGTTGGAATTGTGTTTAGAAGTCGTTATATTTTTGTTGATGGCATTTTGTTTAGTTGTTTTCTTTATCTAGTTTGGCCCTAGTTGCTATAACTTTGCTGTATGAAATCCTGATTTGTTATAGCATTGATATCTGTAAACTATACAGGGTGTAATAGAAAGGATATAGTCATATGAAAGGATATGCTGCAGACAATCAAACTGAACAACTTTCTCCATGGGTCCAATATCGTAAATGCGAATAAATTATCCGCTGTCCCATACAAAATTTCAATACCTACTCGTATGGGACAAATGTATGACATTTACGATATTGAACCCAAGGAGAAAGTTGTTCAGTTTGATGGTCTGCAGCATATCCTTTCATATGAATATACCCTTTCTGTTACACCCTGTTTAATAAGTACTTTTTGATTAAATCAATATTATGTTTTATGTACATAAGAGGAAGACTGAAAGTGGCGCCGGTGACTGGAAACATGTGTGGATATCGGTTGTCGTAGTATATGACGCGGAGCATTTGGTATTTTACTATTACCTTTTAGTAATATTTTATTAATTTAATAACGTTTAGGTCACTGAACACTCGGTGTTCCTCGCTTGATCGACACTCTCGCCGAGACACTCCACAGTCACCATAAAATCCCCACACATTTTAATGAAAACATGCAAAATCCGAACTAACGTTGCTATTCCAGACAAAAAAAAAACTAGCCGACAGATTTATTTTTATTAAAAAAACAAGTTTGAGCGTGGGTACGCGGCAGCCGCGTCACGCTCGAACACATTGGAGTCGGCTCAGCGGAGCAAAAGAGGTTACGACGACAAGACGAGAATCGCCAGACTTTATACTGGAATCGAGAAATACGCAGGGTTGTTTGGAAATATGAAGGGAAATACGCACAGTTAATATAGTATGTTGAAATATATAGTATGTTAATATAGTATCGATACTGACGTTGTTTTCTTTTCTTTTTTTTTATTTGTATTTTTAATCAGTTCTTCTTTTTTTTTTCATTGTTTAATTAGAAATTTAGGCGCATAATATAGTGCATGTAGGGCTCTTCTTTAAGTAATGGGGCACTTAGACTTAAGTTTGCAATGTTTTACTTTATTATAAATGTAATAGTGTACTCATTGTTGAAGAGCCAAATAAAATAAATAAATAAATAAAATATAAGGAAAACATGCCGCTACTAAATAAATTAGTATAAGTAAGTTTAGTAAACATAATATATTTTTTTAAATAAATAATTAGTTTATTTACGTATTAATTAAAATATAGAGAGTAAGCGAAAGTGACTAAACTGTTACAATGAATTCAGTTCATGTATAATTCTATATTGCCGGAAACTTCTGGAGTGGCGACCGCGAACTGGAAGACGTTGCGTTGGAAGGCCTCCCACTAGGTGGACCGATGACCTGGTAAAGGTTGCAGGGATCCGCTGGATGCGAGACGCACGGGACCGGTCAATGCGACACTTGGGGAAGGCCTATGTCCAGCAGTGTACGTCTTTCGGCTGAAATGATGATGATGATGATAATCTTTTCTATCTTTTTAGTCAGTTATAAATAAAGAAACAACTGTTTAATCCATTTTAACTGTGTAGAAATTGAATAAATTGGCTGATTTTTATAACCGACGAACAATGTTGGATTTTTTTTTAATTGTTGCGCTCCAGTATCCATGTCCGCTTTATCTAGCGGTGACAGCTGACATAATTATTTGATAAGATCTTGCTCTGTTGATTGCAGTCAAATTAGTCGTAGCTGAGTAATTACCAACATTACCTAGCCATTTCTCAAATATGTTGGGATCGGCTTCCAGTCTAACTGGATACAGCTGTATACTAGTATTTTACATGGAGCGACTGCCTATCTGATCTGCACAACCCAGTTAGTACTGGGTTATACAATACTCTTTTTTTTTTCGGATGGGAAATCATCAAATGACCCCCCCCCTCCCACTCTGGGCGGAGCGGAAGGGAGTGTCAGACTTGTACTGACTAAAAATAAATAAAAATTAAAATATTTTATTGTCAGGCATCAAGGCCCATAGGGTGTTAGTATTACATCTTACTTAAAAACTATATTAGTAACATGCAGGAACATTAAGAAAGAAAAAA
Organism: Noctua janthina; assembly: GCA_963576755.1. Classification (NCBI taxonomy): domain Eukaryota; kingdom Metazoa; phylum Arthropoda; class Insecta; order Lepidoptera; family Noctuidae; genus Noctua; species Noctua janthina. Next base: position 7,524,942 of record OY755068.1, on the reverse strand, counting down.
AGAAAGAATTTCACAGTCACAGGAAGGTTTAACAAGCTTTGTTGCCAACATGTAGCTTGGTAAACTGCATTGTAGGCCCATCCAGCCTCTCTGCGAACACCCAAAAAACCCATCCATGTTCCTTCTTTGCCCTTTGTGTTCCAGGGCCACGGTATCTCTTTCGACAGTCCCGCAGCCCTGGTTATACAATACCCTTGGTAATACTGAACCCACCAACCTACCGAGAGATTGTGAAGTTATTGGAATAGTAGTGACTTTAGATTTGCCCCGCTGTTACTCTTCCAAGAGTCGTCGCGCTCAAACAAAATCAAACATACAAAACGTTGCCCCACACTAGGAATTTCTCCTGTATCGTGGGTGCGTTTATAAATATTTAGATTCACATACTCAAACAGCTAGACCCGGAACAACAACTTTAAACATCACTAATTAGTTAATAATCAATAATTAAATAAAATTCGAAGACAAGTGACATCTACCAACCCGCACTGGGCCCGCGTGGTGGATTATAGCCCATTCCTTCTCATAGAGAGTAGGCCTGTGTCCCAGCAGTGGGAACATTAATAGGCTGATTATGCTATGCTGTGCTATGCTAATTAATTAATCTTCGCTTGATTTGGGAGAGCAGCGGTGGCCCCGTGGTAGAGACTCCGACTTACGAGCAGTAAGTCGTGGTTTCGAACCCCGCCAGGCGCATTACTTTGTGTAAGTTATTTCATCACCACTGCTCTCAAAACGGTGAAGGAAAACATCGTGAGGAAACCGGCATGTCCTAGAACCAAAAATTCGAAGACATGTGACATCTACCAACCCGCACTGGGCCCGCGTAGTGGATTATAGCCCATTCCCTCTCATAGAGAGGAGGCCTGCGTCCCAGCAGTGGGAACATTAATAGGCTGATTATGCTATGCTATACTAATTAATTAATCTTCTCTTGATTTGGCAAAGGTTTCAAATCACCGATATTCTGATCAAATAATCACAAGTACTACCCGTAATAAATAGTGTTAAAAATAAATAAACTGTTAAGTGGTTCATTACAATATATTTATTAGTTTTTAAACTATCATGATCTCTCTCTCTAACGTAGAAACGGGATATTTACGGTGTTGATGAGCAGACAACCACCCGCAATAACTACAGTTTATCCGCGATCATGGTGCCTGCAACAGCGCCGTAATATCGAAAACTCAAAACAATCAGTAAACATGGTAAATATTCCGTTTCTAGTGTCATCATCATCATCATTTCAGCCGAAAGACGTCCACTGCTGGACATAGGCCTCCCCCAAGTGTCGCCACATGGACCGGTCCCGTGAGACTCGCATCCAACGGATCCCTGCAACATTTTCGAGTGTTATTGATAATATATTTATTTTTTAAATGATAATCAGACTATTGAAGAACACAGAAAATAAACTAATTAACTAAGATTGACTTAGGCGCCAAGAAGTTACAATAAACTTCAAACTTCAAATATCAGTGGTGATGTCAAAAGGGATTAGTTTGGCTTCGCCCTTTGTTACAACAATAATATTGTGGTCACAAGTTCTGAATTGTGGCCAGACGGCTTATATTTACTTTGAAGGTTTTTTGATTAGTTAAGAGTTGGGATGTGTGGTGTTACGCGAATGGATAAAATAAGATATAAGTATATAAGAGGAAGTCTGAAAGTGGTCGGTTGTCGTGGTATTGGTATGTGATGCAGAGGAATGAGAAAAAAAAAAATGTAGAGGAATGAGGAAAATGTTGTGAGGAAAGTTTTGAGTATGAATGTGGATGGGTATGAGTAGAGGAAGACCAAAGAAACGATGGATGGACTGTGTACAGAATGATATGGCAAGAGAGGAGGTGTCTGGCGAGATGACGAGTTATAGAGAAGTATGGAAGAAGAAGACATGCTGCGCCGACCCCAAATGAATTGGGATAAGGGCAAGAGAGGGTAAGAGTTAGGTCTTCTCTGGTAAAACACCGAGAGAAGGTGAAAGAATTGAGGGAGGCCTTTGCCCAACAGTGGGACTGCATAGTCTAAACAAAAAGAAGTGTTAGGCACTGTCTGTACAATGCCGCGTTTTCACCAAGCGATTCCGGAATAAAAGTGCAGAGTTCGAATTCTAAGCTCGATTCAGTGTCCAAACTTGTAGAATTTTATTAGAGCATTATTTTAGGTATTGTTTTCAGTTAGTAACAAACAGAATTGCCTTAAACTAAACAAAATAATGCTCAGGCGAGTAATTTACAAACATTACTTACGCGCGTACGCGTGGACCAGTATGAAATATTACAAACTTAGGCACTATTTCTCTTGGGATCCATTTGTAATCAAGAAAGTTATTATTTTAGGCTGTTCAGGATGATCTAAAGGCGCGGCTCCACCGCAGTGCACGCTGTGCACGGACACGCGGCGCATTTTAGCTGCGTGTATTCATTTGTTTGACAACGTGGGTCTACGTTTCCACTGAAGTACACGAATATGACCCACGACTATGTGTAGCGTGGCACGGCGCACGGGTAGACCCACGCTGACAGCGTTGAGCTACGTAACCGCTTATTCGAGCAAGCTATGCGTGTGTTAATGACGTCAATTCATGCGTAGCCTCTTCGTGGGTTGCAGTGGAAACAACTACATACATTTTCTTACAAAGCGAAGTTTAGTACACATGCGTAGCCTCTCCGTGCACCGCCGTGGGGCACTGCGGGAGGTGGGACGGGCGGGGAAGCAAGCGAGCGACGCCTGCGCCATTTTGTCAATTGCTAGGTTTCGTGGCGCACGCGTGCATTTGATGACCACGACAGGCGGCTTTATTTTTATTTAGTCAATAATATTTGGTTTAATTATGGAGTTATTTATTGAAAAAGTCAAGCTACACCCCTGTTTATGGAAAATGAGCGATATATCGTACAGAGACATCGGTAAAAAGGATTTGGCTTGGGAAAAGATTGCGATGGAATGTGAAATGGCGAATGGTGAGTAAATACTTGTTTACTTATTTTTTGTTACTAATTTAATATTATAAAAATATTACTTTTAAATCTACAAACTTAATATTTATTTATTACACACCTACTACCTAGTAGACACAAACTTAATATTTGTTTAAATTGTGACACGGGCATTTTGCCAGCTCAAAACATGCGCATGATTAAAATAATTGCAAAATTCTTCCCTGATAAAAAAAACTGTCATTAGAACTTCTAAATCCCGAATGTGTTAAATCAAAAAGTTGGTTCTCAACTGGAGTTGCGGCTATATCTTCATTTGTCACAGAATTGTAGGTGAAACTATGTTCCATTAAATAATTATGTAGCACACAAGTTGCCTTCACTATTTTTATGGCTGTATCTACTTTGCACTCAAAAGGTCGTTTGTAAACTCTCCAACGGACACTCAGAATTCCAAACGCATTTTCGACCACTCGTCTTGCTCGACAAAGACGATAATTATAAATTCTTTTATTTTGTGTAATATTGTTTTCTCTGGGAAATGGTCTCATCAAATTACATAATAAAGGGAATGCTTCATCCCCGATAAAGACATATGGAACCTCGATGCCACCTTCTACAAGTGCTTCATCAGGCGGAAGATTTAGATTACCAGCATATAACTTCTGACCAAAGTTGCTTTCTCGTAATATTCCCCCATCACTAAATTTGCCTTTTGATCCAATATCTATCATTATAATTTTTTTTTTACTATCAGTAACCGCTAAAAGCACTATAGAGTGATCTTTAAGATAGTTGAAATAATCTGATCCACAGTTTGGAGGTGCTTTTATTGTGACATGCTTGCCGTCAATAGCTCCAACACAATGAGGAAAGTCACATGAAGTTTTAAAATTTTCAGCAATATTTCTCCACTTATGTTCATTTTTAATTTCTTCTAAATATATAGGCGCTAAACAGTCCCATATAGCATCGGCAACTTCCTCGATTATCCTTGCTACAGAGGTTTTTCCTACTCTGTAACTGTAAGCTATGGTGTGGTATGAATCTCCTGTTGCCATATATCTGTAACATACAATTATTATGTTTTTTTTTGTTCTAGGTAAGGAAGCGAAATCTCATTGGAAGAAATTAAGAGATAGTCATAGAGAAGCTCTTCGAAGATGTAAGACTACTACAGGACAGGCAGCACAAAATATGAAACCGTGGAAATATGAGAATTTAATGGAATTTTTACTGCCACACAGAGAAAATAACGAGACTTTTTCAAATTTTTCGGATCGTATACAAGGAAACGACACTGAAAACACTTCTGATACAATAATTACGGATACTGATGTTGTTGAATCACCTCCCTCACCGGCTAAAACATCTACAATTCAATCTGGGAAGAAGAACAGCAAGCAACTGGAAATGATAGAGATTCTTCAGCGCCGAGAGAAAAATCGCGAGCAAAGACGAACTGAAAGAGATGAAATAAGAAAGCATATTACTGATGCTAATCGACCACCAGATGCATTATCTCATTTATTTGAAAGTCTCTGTCAAAAGACACGTGATCTACCAAAGTATTTACAACTACGAGTCCAAAGAGAATTTTTTGAAACAATTACTCGTGCTGAAGAAGAAGCATTGTCCTATGACTCAATGAATACTTACTACTGCTCCACGCCTTCCACTTCGTCTTCTTATGGTTATAGAAGTGCAACAAATTATCAAACCAGCCATTTGCTTGACGCCAGTCCCTTGCCTGATTGCAGCCCCCTGCCTGATGTGAGACCTGTGCTTGACGCCAGTCCCTTGCCTGATTGCAGCCCCCTGCCTGATGTGAGACCTGTGCTTGACGCCAGTCCCTTGCCTGATAGCAGCCCCCTGCCTGATGTGAGACCCGTGTCTGACGCCAACCCCTTGCCTCAACCTCAAGATACTTTTCCAGCTGTTTGAATCTCGAACCATTCAAAAATAATAAATAAACACACACACAACGTCACGCCTTTTTTTAATCCCCGAAGGGGTAGGCAGAGGTGCACATAAACACCCACTTTTCACCAGTTAAATAATAAATATACATATATATATTTTAATAATAAATAAATAACATACCTAATGGCGATGGCGAGTCTTTCATCAGAACTTATAGATTTCCGATAATTAGTATTCCTTTTTTCAATTTTACTTTTAATCATGTCATGAATAATCTGGAAGTCTCGTCGTGATAGTCGATAGTAATTTTCAAATTTTTCATCACTTAATGTCATAAATAATGTTTTGTATTCTCCATGTTTATTTCTGAATTTAATATGATTTTCAATCCAGAACCGGTGTTTTCTTTTCTTTTGCAATTCACCCAAGATTAGATCATCAATCTCACTTTCGGATTCATCGTCAGAAGAACTGTCTAGCAAAGTCAGTACCAATGCCATTCTATGAGTACCTCGATACGATATATACGAGAAACACGAAACGCGTCCGTTCCACAACGTGTATGACTGAAAACTGCTCTGCGATAACCGAGCTGTACATAGTCGTGGGTCTTATTCGTGTACTCCAGTGGAAACGTAGACCCACGTTGACAGCGTTGAGCTATGTAACCGCCTATTCGAGCAAGCCACGCGTGTATCAATGACGTCAATTCATGCGTAGCCTCTCCGTGGGTTGCAGTGGACACAACCACATACATTTTCTTACAAAGCGAAGCTTAATACACGTGCGTAGCCTCTCCGTGCACCGCGGTGGGCCCGCGCCTTTAAGACAAGCACTTTAATTGGGTAACACACTTGTAACCACAGACCACAATAGAGCGTTAACGTCTTACGGCATTTCGTACAAACCTTCAAGTGATTTTGTTTTGAAAAACTTCGTACACATAAGCAGGATACTTACTATACTTTAAACTACGCAACGGATTTTGATACGGTTTTTTCTAATGGATATAGTGTGTCAAAAGGAAGGTTTATATGTATATAAGATCAAATTTTTCATACACGACATATTTTAAGACTATATAACTTATATAAGTAGTAAAGTCACCATAGCAACGAAAAAAAAAATTATCTGAGTGTTTATTTTTACAAAATTATTATAATTCTAAATTTTTTTGAGGCTTTTTGCATAAAACCTTTACTCCCATATTTTAACAATGACAGTAGGTAAATACGACGTAGTAAACTAGCGTAATGGATGCTTAAAAATAAGGAGCCAGTATTTATTTTGTGCGTCAAGTAATTTTAAATTATTTATTTTTATAAAAAAAATATACTCAGATAAAAAAAAAATCCCTTGAAATGGCTTTGTTATAGCCGTTAGATGATTCCCTGAAAATATTTCGTGTATGAATAGTTAGACCCTATATAATATTGCACCCTTGCGAAGCCGGGGCGGGTTGCAAGTAAACAATAAACCAAAAGAATCCCAATATTATCTAAACAACATTAAAACGACCCATTTCACGGAACATTTAATCTTACGCCCGTTTTCCCTGAAGGGTTAGGCAGAGGTGTTCCTAAGGTGTGTATACACACATATCACCAGAGTTCTTTAAATGCTATAGCATATTATGTTTGTATGCAATAGCGAGCGATACTTCTGCCATCAACCTGACACGAATGCAAAGTCCGGTCAGATATTGAGAAATTCTTAATGCAAAACTGCCAATCCGGTAATTTCACGCATAGAACAAGTTCTTGCGACTAGCAGACTAAAGAAGCATAAGCATAAGCATAATCAGCCTATAATGTTCCCACTGCTGGGACACAGGCCTGCTCTCTCTGAGAAGGAAGGACTAAAGAAGCAGTCCACCAATTTCATGTACCACTATTTTCTTTAACGTCAAAACATCAATATTATATCTATTTGCTTTTTCTTCTAAACGATTTTCTTACTTTTAAGTCATTAACTGCCCCACTGCTGAGAATAAGCCTCGTTTTCAACATGAGAGACCAAAATAAACTGCCAATTCACCATGCTGGCTCACAACGTGTTGCTAATTCCCCTCCATTAGAACTCCAAACACGTGCGAACCAAAAATATAACCCTAAAAAAAGATTTGATAATACCATTAAAAACCCTTTAAAAATGCTCATTACCTCCATTATAAAATTAGGGTTTCCGACAGCGCGCGCAGAAAATAGCCTATGTTTAGCGGAACCCAGTTGAATAATTAAAAGTGGTTAGCGGCCGAGGGTTGGTTCACGCGCCGTTTACTCGCAGGGTGAAGGGACCTTAGTAGTGAAAAATGTGTGGGAAGTTGAAACTCATTGCGTGGAATTTGAGCTTCGTTTAAGAAAGGTTTAAGATTAGAGAGCTTAGGGAAAGGGAACTTAGACACGCTAAGATATATTTGCGATTAAATGAACAACGACAGTAAACTACTCGTATACACGTTGCTTGTTATTTAGTTACGAGTAGTTTAGTTAGATCAAAATGCAAATCCCATATCAAAAGTTATCTTAAACGCTTGAATTACGATGACACAGAAAATCTACAGTATTTATAATAAGCCAAGCTGTACACTCACTCCCTACTCACTCTCTACTCACCCCTTCACACACGCACGTGAGGGCGTGTATGAAGGGAATGTACACCCCAGAATGTACACCCCAAGGACAGTAGAAGCTGTAGCACTTAGTTTTTTGAGTATTACACGTCCCTTTGATTGTGTATCCGGAACGAATCGCTGGTATGTCGAGTGGATTAGAGTGAAAAGTAGTTTAAGCAGATTAAAGAGTTTTGTAAAGAAAGCTATACTCGCACCCAATAAGAGCCTAAATTCTCATGATTTCTCTCAAAAACGACTTAAACAGTGTGCTTGTGTCGTGCGGTGTTCCACAGGGATCGGTTCTAGGACCGGCCCTGTGGAACATCGGTTACGACTGGGTGCTGCGCGCCGACCTCCCTACCGGCGTCAGCGTAGTTTGCTACGCTGACGACACGCTGGTACTGGCACAAGGGAGGTCGCACGAGGCGGCGGCCGAAAACATGACACGCGGGGTTGCGATAGTCGTGGATAGGATCCGGCAATTGGGTCTCGAGGTGGCATTGCATAAGTCCGAGGCCATGTGTTTTCATGGGCCTCGGAATGCGCCACCGTCGGGATCCCTACTGACGGCAGGAGGGGTTTCCATCAGCATCGGGTCGACGTTGAAGTACCTAGGACTCGTCCTCGACAGCCGGTGGAACTTCGTGGAGCACTTCCGACGTTTGGCTCCCAAACTGGAACGGACAGGGGCTGCCTTCAAGCGGCTCTTGCCCAACCTGAGGGGTCCAAACGCCTCCTGCCGGAGGCTATACGCGGGGGTCGTGCGGTCCATGGCCCTTTACGGGGCCCCGGTGTGGGCGCGTTCTTTAAGGCGGCAAGCCGCCCACTACCTGAACGCGCCCCAAAAGGTGATAGCCATAAGGCTAATCCGGGGGTACCGCACGATCTCCGGCGAGGCGGCTAGCCTCCTTGCCGGATTGCCGCCATGGGATCTGGAGGCGATAGTCCTCGCGCGCCTGCATGAATGGCGCGCGGAGGCACTACGTCGGGGGGAAACTCCGCTGCCGCGGCAAATTGCCGCTCAGCGGACAGACCTCCGGCGTGTTATCATGGCGACATGGAGAGAGCGACTGTTGCAACCCCGTGCAGGGCACGCTACCATAGTGGCGATAAGTCCCCTCTTTGAGGAGTGGCTAGAGAGGCGCCACGGCGCCCTCACCTACCGCCTGACGCAGATCCTCACCGGACACGGTTGTTTCGGGAGGTTCTTGCACCGAATCGGGCGGGAGGAAACGCCCGGGTGCTTCCACTATGAGGATCGTCCGGAGGACACGGTGGAGCACACCGTAGAGGTCTGCCCCGCTTGGGCGGAGCACCGCTGTGTCCTTGTAGCGGCCATTGGCGGCGGCGATCTCTCGCGTCCGGCCCTGGTTCAAGCCATGGTCCGGAGCGAGAGGGAATGGGAAGCCGTCACCACCTTCTGTGAAGCAGTCATGCTAGTGAAGGAGGTGGCGGGACGTGAGAGGGAAAGAACCTCACGTCCCAGCCGCCGCGGGAGACGCCCTGGGCGTCGGGGGTCACGTGGTGGCTCCCGGCCACCGTAGGCGCGGGCCTGTGGACGGCGAGTTATGGGCTAGCTCGCCGTCCGGCCGTCTTATGACGACAGGCCGTGTCGACGGCGCGTTCGTGTTCCACGCGCGCCTCAAAGAGATGTCAGCAACCGAGTAGGGGTCCGCATGGGCCGATGCCTGCCAGAGCTGCGGGACTGTTCGAAAGAGACACCGTGGCCCTGGAACACAAAGGGCAAAGAAGGAACATGGATGGGTTTTAGTCAGTACAAGTCTGACACTCCCTTCCGCTCCGCCCAGAGTGGGGGGGGTCATTTGATGATTTCCCATCCAAAAAAAAAAAAAAAAAAACAGTGTGCTTGAAAACCCCATAACATCATCTGCCTAGCCTTTTCCCAACTATGTTAGGGTCGGCTTTCAGTCTAACCGGATGCAGATGAATACCAGTATTTTACATTGAGCGACTGTCTATCTGACCTCCACAACCCAGTTACTACTAGGTAATACGAGACCCCTTGGTAAGACCGGTTGTCATACTTTCGGGCCACTGACTACCTGTAACGACTGTCAAAGATCTATAAATGACAGCTGGGACCAACGGCTTAACGTGCTTTCCGAGGCACGGAGAAAACTCGGTATGTAATGGGTGGTCACCCATCCACAGACCAACCTAGGCAAGCACGGCTTAAACTAAAGATCGATCCGAGCGGCTGTTATTGTTTAACCACGAGCTCCTCAAAAAAAACCCCATCCTCCCTAAAAAGCCTTTAAATTACTCCACTGTATTTCCGAAAAAGCCTCAAGGCCAATCATTTCACGCTTGCGAAACCACTGATGGGGCTACCATCTATACTATACTGTCTTATAAATATACATGACGCCACTCCGTTCATTTGTACATATAGATGGAGCCATTTCGAAGGAAATTGATTGAGATGGATCAATCAGGAGGCATCTTCCCCTTTTCTTCCTCGATTCCGTTGTTTCGCGTATTTGTTTCGGCATTCATCCTTCTTGCGTTGTCAGAAACGATGGGAACCTCTTTTCTTATTGACAGCTGTCGGATAGAAGGAATGTTGTCTATGGCGATTGTTTGTTTAGAGCTAAATACTTTTGTGCGTGAGTGTTTTTTGAGTGAATTTTGCGGTAGACAGTATTTAATGCTCAATACTCAATACATTGCATTCCACATATTGTTCTTATGTGGTAGACTTATAATTAGATCATGTGGACCCTGTCTGGCACAGCAAATTATTAACAGAACGCTACGTAAGCATCGTTCCTTAACATCTTTTACAACGATTTAGAACTTTAAAACAAGTGCCAAAAAGGTCATCGGCCTCTCCGATTAGAACTTTGCGAAACCTATCAAAACTCATCAAAAAGTAATAAAAATGTCGTCAAAACTATTTGGAAAAAGCATTAAACTCATTTGCGACTACCCTTGTTTCCCAGATGGTGATAATAAAAAAAGAAGTTTAGCGATAAACTAGGATTTACGAGCCAACTATGTTTTACAAATAACTGGCCACTCTAGTCATGTTAGGGTTGTCAAAAGTAAAGATGGTGGATGGATGCACTAGAAAGATATTTTAGCAATTCACTGTATACACGGATGAAAATAAATGTTGATGGATGGAGAGGGAGAGAGGTTGTCGACGTCAGATAGGCAGTCGCTCCATGTAAAATACTGGCATTCAGCTGCATCCGATTAGACTGGAAGCCGACCCTAACATAGTTGGGAAAAGGCTAGGCAGATGATGATGATGGATGGATAGGGAGAAGAAGACCAAGGAAACGACGGATGGATTGTGTGAGGAATGATATGAATGAAAAATGAGTACATGATAGCGTGACGGTTGACAGAGGAGAATGGAAGAAAAAAAGGTGTTGCGCCGACTCCAAGTAACAAGGGACAAGGACAGGCAGATAATGATGACACGGGCGTTCTGTTTTGAATGTCTGTCTTTGGTTGGAGATATTATAATTACTTTTAAGAGACTGTTAGTGCAATATATTCAGGACTTGATGATATTAGAAAGTTTCGAATTTTAAGCTAAAACATTGTATTAGTAACTGAATAGGTAATTCAGACAAAAATACTTCCATGTTATTCTATCTAAATCAACCTTCTTCTTCTTTCTTTATCGTGTGGTTAGAGCCTAACCTGGTGTCAGAGTTTTTATGCTCCCATGGGCCTCTGATCAGGCTTTACATGCCGTTGAGAAATACGGGAATCAATAAATTAATATTTTCAGAATAAAATATATAAGTTGAATTGATAACCCTAATATTCTGGGCTTATCCATAACCGCTACTTAAAGTTGAGTAATTATTGACGCCTGTTTACACTTTCAGATAAATTAAATGTCTCTCAGGTTTAATCAGTTTTTATAAATAAACCCCAAAGTAAAAAAATCAGATTAGAGAATCTGTTTTTTTTTGTTATTTAAAAGTCATCATCATCATCAATCAAATGTTTTTTATTTTGGCTGGGAAATCATGAAATGACCCCTCCCGCTCTGGGCGGAGTGGAAGGGAGTGTTAGACTTATACTGACTAAAACCCATCCATGTTCCTTCTTTGCCCTTTTTGTTCCAAGGCCGCGGTATCTCTTTGAAACAGTCCAGCAGCCTCTTATCCCATCTTATTTGGGGTTGGTTGAGCATGTCTTCTTCTTCCATACTTCTTTACTACATTATTTAATTTTAAAAAAAGTAAAGCTTATAAACCTGATCGCCAACATTCAAAATTCAAGTCACTCCATCATTAAAACAAATGAAGTCCATGCCAACCCTACTGTTAGAGAGCTAGAGAGATAGCAAGTCCGACCGGAGTCGCATCCGGTAGAAGCCGCAACATTGGAAATTAGTTAGCGCGGCGAGGTTCCGGGTTTGATGCCCGGCTTGGTAAAACGTTTAATTATATTGTTACTGCAGGGGATTGGAATTATGGTTAACAATGTGATAATTATGGTTGGGTTGTTCCTGAGGGTTTACACAAAGTAAGATTATATCAACAATTACGACGACAGAAAAGTGAAAAACGTATGGTACTGACATAAGTTAAAGAATAACTTATGTTATAATATCACGTATGTGTACAGTAGAGACCATAAGTGCAGTAGCAGTTTCACAAAACGATCGCATCAAAACAAGTCGCACTTACGACCTTTTTCCATAACAAATATTTTGCACACATACACGATCTCGTATATCGCTCTCTTTCATAATTATCTAGTCAGAAAGAGTGCGATATAATGATCATTTGCCTTAGTGACAAGCCTGTCATGTCGCGACGGAGTATTAAGTTAGTGATATTTAATTTCAAACAAACAATTATGTGTCTATCTGGCTTAGCGGTTAACGCTATAGATAAAATGTCTCGCACTGTATACTCTGCGTTCGAACCCAAGTGACATTACTCTTTTTATGTTTTAATTATAAATGATACGTTAGACCCGATGAGATATGTTTTTTCTAAATATTAGTTGGAACTTATTATTAACAAAAAAGATGAGGGTGAATGTGAAACAAAATAAACTTCTGGATTGAACAAAGTAGTTAGTTATGACGTTGTTAGTTGGTGAACTTTGTTTCGAGCGTTTGTGTTATTATTACGATTAGCGTATTGTTTGATTGTCTTTATTCAAGATGCAAGCTAATATTAGTATTGATGACAGGGCAAATATTGTCACTTTGCGTAAAAATGGGCTTAATATTTCTCAAATTTCAACTGAAACTGGCTAATAAGTAAGTTATTTTTAAAAATTATAATTATTATGATGATAGTTGTGGTGTGTGATTTTCTTATTATTAAATAAATTGCTAGTTGCAAGTGTGTAATCATATTTTGTTTTTTTTTAGAAATTCTGTTAGCCGTTGGGTAAAGAGGTTTGAGGAAGAAGGTAGTCTGAAGAGTCGTCTAAGAAAAAAAAAAAAAAAAAAAAAAAAAAGTATTTTATTACCTGAAATAATTGTATAAGAAACACTTATCTAAGCACTATGCAGTGTTACAGCTAGGGAAAAGAGTGGTTTCGATGGGCTCTGGCACCCAATGTAAGATTTAACTTGTGTTTAGGGTGCCAGCGTCCTCGCCTATGGTTTGAACATGTAACATTAGTTATAAGTCGAACATAGTTTATCATCATTAAATTACAATAATATTTTATAACTAGCCAATGCAACCAAGATGTGGCCTATTTACATACATCTGTGTGGCTGTGTATATGTGTGGGTGTGTATATGTGTGTGAGGGAGAGATAGATATGGTGAAAACTTGTGTTTTTGGAACTCTGTATAAATATAATTATAACCAAACATATTACTTTATTAACTATATTAGTTTAAGCAATCGATATTTGTAGTAAATCTTCAGTTTTTTTGTAAGACACTGTCAAAAGCCACTTTGTGACCCTGGTTTTGCATCTATTTAGACACATGGGAGCAATGAAGCAGAGTTTATTAATTTTATTATATAAATGGTTTGACAGTATACCAAAATGACGCTGAGCAAGGGCCGTTCTACATCCGTGAGTTGAGCATACTTCGAAGTGTCTACGCTTTTTGGTAGCATTCGGATCGTATACCACAAAGGGATGCTTGCGCAAAATAGTACTAAGGACAAAGAGCTGTCTCACAGTGAGAACCTGACATTCGGTGTAGAGAGCCGTGGTGGGATACCTAAAAGGCTTCGAAAAAGATCGGCAAAGATCAAAAAAGAAGTGAAAGGCCGCCGCTTATTAACCCGACTCAGCGACGTTTTATGGTGGAAGAATATGAAACAAATGGTTTCATTCCAACTATAATGTTTGCAGAGCAATTGGATACTACATTACAGACTGTTCGCCATGCATTCCATGCTGAAGGTTTACATCATCGGAAGCCAGCTAAAAACCATTTTTGACACAAAAACACAGGGAGGAAAGACTACGTTTTGCTCGAGATTATTTACATTTTAACTGGGAGGTGCCTGTATTTTCTGACGAGAAGACTTTCAAGTCTTGCCAAAAGGAAGACTTAATTTATGGCGAAAAAATAATAATACTTAATTTAATAAGTAGACCGGGTAACTAAATATTTAGTAATATTAACATAACCGTAAATAAAAAAATAAAAAATTAAGAAATAAATTTTAAATTTAATGATCTTAAATTGGGGTTTAGTTTCAATATTCTTTTCGTCAAGAAAATGAACACTTAAGCTATAACCTCAATACATTCAATGTGACGTTACATTAAAAAAACACGTTCATAAAGTCTAACTCATATATTATACTCATACTCATAGTATTCAATTAACTCTGCTGAATACTGATACCTATAATAAGCGGGTATCAACAATTATATTTGTGTTATTAGAATATCCTTTCCGTGTTATGTTATTCTTATTATGAATTGACTAAGTGGGTATACAACAAAAAATCTTATGAACGGTGATAAGAGAACTTTTTTTTGCCTAGATAGGAATGTGACGTCACATTCTCATAAAAGTTTGTTAATTTTATAAATAAATAAAACGAATAAACATTTTTGTTATCATTCAGCATGATTTTTTTATTTCCACCTTCCAACACCGAAATCATAAAATAAAAATCATTTAATGAGGTTAAATAATAATACAATAACTATCTAATATTTAACTTCTTATAAAAAATAAATAATAAGCATAACTATATCATAAATAAACATAAATACCTAACGACTTTCTGCTTAAAATACAAATATAATTAAGGTTTCAAAGAAACAAAAAACAGCCACACATTGTAATAACATGGATTCGAACTTGGACTTCATTGATCGTGAACCCATGCTCAGCCCAAACAGCTACCAACTCATGTTAATACTACGCGAATTTTAACAATGCAATGGTAAGAACAGGTCATCACTATGATGTGTATTCTAAATGCAACAGAAATATAATGCTATTTCGCGTAGTGTGACGACAGTTCATTAGTGTGTGTTATGTGTAGAATGTTGAGACATCACTCATACACGCACACGCACACACACTGCTGTATCGCGCTCGCACAGTTCATAGCAATGTAATCTTTAGCATGGTGCTGCACTTTTGAGGTCTACTGTACCTTACATTCTTCTTGGCGTGTCGATAACAAATGAAAATGAGCCAGCCCAAAATATGGCGACGAGTTTACACTTTCAATAGTGTCCATCACAACACGATACGAGTATCAATAGTGTCCCATCGTTTGTGGGACAACACCACATTTACACTCTATCACAGAGTCATCTAAGAATCTCCACCTGAACAGGTTTTTCTTGCTTCGGCCAACCTGTGTCCCGTCTATTTAAAGACTTCCAGGTCAACCATGGCAACTTGTGTCCAGGTGGGAGATTTTCAACAAGTGGCACAAATTTCTCACCACAGCTTCAGTCTATCCTCAGAGCGTCTTTCCTAAGTGTATCTAATAATACACCTACATTTCGCAAATAACATTGAAATCCCATTTCATAGAGGCTAGCGTATTACCATCTACCAGGCATAAATCCTTATGCTGCTACTGAGAAATTCCTGATAAAAAAACCAGTGAACACTTTTGACCGACCTCGGAATCGAACCCAAGTCCTCCTGTTCAGTAGACCACTAGACCAACGAGGTAGTATGTGAAGCCTGTTAAAAGTGCTGCAGAAATACGACAGGAGTATGTAAAGATAAAGATGATGTTCAATAGAATCTGTCAATCCCCAAGGGAGGAAGGTTGATGTACCTAATGGGTGTAAAAGTACCCTTAACGAAGCCGAAAGGCACTTGTTCTCCCTGTAATTGCGAGCATTTTTTTGTTCTAGATCATACCTGGGAACCTTCTAGTTACGGAGATATTGGGGGTCCAAGTACCAACTTATTTACATTTTTTTTTTAATGCAATTTTTAATTAAATATATTTACGTTAAGTACCTCCACGACCCCCGTACTATTCAATGCATCCACCACAGCACAATGTCTTGAGTGCGTTTCATTAAGGCCTTGCATACAACGTAATTTTTCACCCAAAAATAAGTAGAGTTTACTTAGTTTGATGTACAGAATGCTTGGTTGACGGCTTCGTGAAGGATCCTTTTACACCCAGTATGTAAAAACAAAATGAAAATAAGTGACAACCCTAGTAGAGTGATAGATAACAGCCGTGAGTGGAACAGATGCACTCGATGGATGGCCGGAACAGTGGCAATTAAATTAATGCTTCCCAACTTAGTGGCGCTACTAGCCCGTTGCAAGTAAAATAGTAACACGAAATAGTTTATAGGCTACTTACTACTGACCCAAACGGGAGTAGAATGAAATTAATTTTTTCAATGTTTTTGACACACTTTTAATAATGTAGTATGGGAGAATTCATTCCTCAATATGTGGGAGAACAACTATTGATATAAAACATCACAGAAAATATTTTCAAACTTTTCTTCAGAAATTCTCGACAAAAAAACACATCAAGGAGTCTTAATACTTGTCAACTAATAGCTGGACTAACAAGACAACATAAACTACTTCACTGTAACCCAGATAACACACAGCAAAATGTTTCTTCGAACTAAAAAAGTAATAATAGAAAAAGAATAATCTTTTTATCAGAAATCTCGTAGCACAATGCTACGGCGTAGCAATATTGCTACGAGAGTTGGCACTTGTTTGTTGACAAAGCCTCGGATAAATAGAAAATTGCAGTGGAAGATATAAAGAATGGTGACAAATTCTTTAGAAAAAATGCGATGTCTTATAGTACAACCTTATTCATTTGATTTAATGATAAACGCTACTGATAAAGAAAAATTTTGCAGCTTCGAAATTCATATATATTTTTCCTAATTCTTTTTTTTTATTCAATCATCACAACACTGAAGAATCCTGCGCGGTCGGTCATTCAGGCAGGATCTTAAATTAATATGATGTTTAAAATTCAGAAACTTTTGTTTATTATTTTCTTTTAAATTGTTCAAATATCGAACCGTGTTCCAGAGCTATTAGTGACCTAATTGCTATGGAATATTGACACTGACAACTCTTGAGCGTCGTCTAGATATGCTAACCGCGTTCAGTTTTATTGGTAAAAGTCATCCTAACTAAACCTTTCTTCTTCTTTATCGTGTGGTTGGTGCCTAACCTGGTGTCAGAGTTTTTATGCCACCCATGGGCCTCTGACTTGGCTTTACTTGCCGTCGAGAAATATCTCTTAGGCATGCTGGTTTCCTCACGATGTTTTCCTTCACCAAAGCAAGTGATAATTATACAATACGCACATGAATCCGAAAAATCAGAGGTGCGTGTTTTGGGTTCGATCTCGAGACCTTGACTTGGCAATCGAACGGTCACACCATTAGGCTATCACTACTAAATCTATGATAAATATACTGCTATTCAGATGTCCAAAAAGTACCCACTTGCTATTGGAAGCTAAAAATCTTCACAACCAAAGTTGCAATGGGATCAAACAGTTTTACCTTCTATGTAGTGCGACTTGAATGCATATCCGTGTAAGTTCGTGAAACCTAGTAAAGTCTCGTACAATGTCAGTAATAAATTTTATTCCTTGACTTTTGTCCAGTTGTAAAATTAGAAACGGGGATGTAGAAGTTATGGAAGAGAGGTTCACTGTTGACTGCCCGGTAAGATGTTGGCCGCTGCTAAATGGGTCACGTATATGAAAAAGAGGATTTTGGATCAATTGGACGCATTATAAAAGTTTTTTGAACATTCGAAGACTTGTGACTTCAATCAACTCTCACTGTGGGTTATGGCCACTTCTTTCTCTCGGAGAGGAGTGCTGTGTCCCAGTACTAAGTACGTTATAGGCTAAATATGCAAAGATATAATGAAATAACCCTCCTTTTTGGCCCGCCGCAGTTGGGTAAAAACTGTCGATTTATAAAATCTTGTAATTTATGTAGGCACATCTTTCTTCTTACTAATATTATAAATGCAAAAGTTTGTGAGGATGGATGTTTGTTACTGTTTCACGCAAAAACTACTCAACGGATTTGGATGAAATTTGTCACATAGAAAGTTTACAACCTGGATTAACAAATAGGATACTTTTATACCGGTAGCATGATCCCTTGGGACAGCTAACGAACTTCACGCGGATGAAGCCGCGGGCATAAGCTAGTACATTCATACATAATGTAGCAAGGATAATTGTAAGCATATCCAATTTTTTTAAATTTCGTATTTCTGCAATTAAACCAACTTAGCAGCTAAATACCACTAGGACTTCATTAAAAAACTGGTTAGCTGGCCGAAATAATTACTCGGTTTTCCACGAAACCCATACACTGGTATACACCGTGACTTTTTAGTCGTCTGACATCGGCAGCTCACTTCATGTATCCAATGAATACCAGACATTCATAAAAAAATTGGTATTTATGAGATTTTAATAATTTAAAAATAAAAATATTATTCAGTATTATGACGCATGACGTAGTTAAAACACCCTGTTGCGAGCGATGATCTACTATACTCGAGTGCTGGTTAGGTAATGTTCTCCTGTTTGACACACAACAGGAAAACATCATTAACAGGATGTTTCATAATTTTATTCTAATTTTTTATTATTATTTTTCTTTGCACCTGTTAAGGAAGATAAAAAAAATCGCGCCTAGAGCTATTTTATGTCGGATAAATGTAGTGGACGACTAAAAAGTCACGGTGTATACCAGAGTATGGGTTTCCACGAGCCACATCTAGCTATTCAACCTCCTCGTACGTACCAGCCGAAGTAATACGGGCTGCGGTTTTATTGACAATCACTGCGCCAATATTGGTTCCATTGGTTCCGTACGACTGTGGACTTTCCTGTGAGGCCAATAAGTCCCTAATTAAACTGTCTGATGCCGCTAAAATGTCACTAATTAAAATATAGGGATCGTTGGTGCACCTGAAATAATGAACTACAGTAACAGCAATTGACAGAAAAGAAGTATTAGAGATTTATTGTTTGGATAGAAAAAATGAGCCAACTGCGAGTTGAACTCGCGCATGAAGGGTTCTGTACTATCATAGTAGGGGAGCCCCCTATGATTTATAATTTATTCTTATTATTTCTTGTTATAGCGGCAACAGAAATACATTCTGTGAAAATTTCAACCGTCCCTATTATGAATCATGAGATACAGCCCGCTGACAGACAGACGGACGATCGGACAGACGGACGATCGGACAGACGGACGTACGGACAGCGGAGGCTTAGTAATAAAGTTCCATTGTTTACTCTTCGGGTACGGAATTAATAATGGTACCCACTAAATGGCGACATATCTAACTGAGATATTTATTATTCTGAATATTCGTAGAAATTTATGATGATATCGGAACAGAACGGAGAACCCCTTCCAAAACTAACAAATTTGGATTTATTCGTATCTAATGTTTTGAAATAATTAACGTAAGTTAATTATTTCAACAATTTCTATATTATATCAATTGGAAATATAACTAAAAAATATCTTATGCATTGAATGTGAACATTTATCTCATTTTCAACCATCATCATCTGCCTAGCCTTTTCCCAACTACAGCTTTCAATCAAACCAAATGCAGCCGCGTTGCATCTCTGTGAGGTCTCAATTCCGGTTGGCAGTCGGTTAATTTAATCAGCGACTGTTCGACAAGCCTACTTTTTTGGGTCACAACCAACGAACTACCAGCTTTTATTTACACATGCTTTACTCACTGTTGATGTTCGTTTTTTCGAAAGCCAATTGTAGTCAACGATACATATTAAAAAAAAGAAAAAATCCTAGTACGCCCATTAGGGAGCACGAGAAAGTAGGTTGAGGTGAATTAGAAACTAGTACTGCAATATATTGACTGGCACAAGAGCGTGGAGCTTATAACAAGTAAAGAGAGGTCTATATCCAGCAGTGGGTGAAGTCAGGCTGTGGATGATGATGACTGCAATATATTAATGTTTCAAGAGAGAATGAAAGATTAGTACAGGACTTTTGAGTCCTCGTCATCTTTTCTGCCCACCATGCACAATCACCAGCACATTCCAGGGTTGGAACTAGGTGAACGACCGAGTTGTCCAAATAGCAACTTTCAGGTCAATAATCATTTATATCATAATCAAAATCTACATGTACTAATATTAAAAAGAGGTAGGATTGTAAGTTTGGATGTAGGAGTAATCTTCGGACCTACTGATCCGATTTCGAAAATTCTTTCACTAATGAGAAGCTACATTATCCCTGAGTGCCAAAGGCTATATTTAAATTATTCCTCTGGGAAATTTTCTAACCATAATGCGAGCCAAGCCTCGGCCAAAAGCTAGTAGACAATAAAGAAAACATATCTTTTATGAGGTGCGAGCCTGCGAGGGACAGTCATTCTTTGTTGAATATTTAATTTTGTATCCCAAATCCCCAATTTCCTTACTGGAACGATTCTTTGACCAGAAGAATCTTAATTTACTTTTGCGTTCAAAGTCCATAGTCTATGTAGCTGTGAGGTTAATTCAGGGCATATTAGTGCAAAGTAAATTTGAATTGTTGCTTGGTGGTTTCCCTAATTTAGACCGCGTGTCCCATTTAAAGTCTCTGTCAGATATTTGATGTAAAAGATATAAAGCATAGTATGCAATGTAAGTTGAAATTAATGCCTTTGACTCCACACGAAAAAGCCAAGCATCTACTAACATCAATACAAATAAATACAATTGAAGTGTCTTTTTGTTTTTTTTTTTTTTACAATTGATGTGGCTTTTTGTTTTCACAATGACAGGTTTTTACTGAATGCATATGAAAGTATATGCGGTACTTATAACAAATTTACATTTCTTTTTTTTAATTTTTTCTGTCTGTTTGTTCCGGTTAATCTCCAAAATGGCTGGACCGATTTTGGAGGAGTAACTTAGGCTACTTTTGTTTTAGGAAAAGTATGAGGGTACTGTACAAAAAAATGAAAATCCTTGAAATTGTTAACAATATCCGATTCCAATAGGGAAGTTATCTTATATATAAAATTCTCGTCTTATATATAAAATTCTCGTGTCACAAAGTTCGTTCCCGTACTCCTCCGAAACGGCTTGACCGATTCTCATGAAATTTTGTGAGCATATTGAGTAGGTCTGAGAATCGGCCAACATCTATTTTTTTTTTTTTTTTTATATGGCAATACAACGTTTGCCGGGTCAGCTAGTCATCTTATATATAAAAATCTCGTGTCACGGACGGAGTAGTCGCACTCCTCCGAAACAGCTCGACCGATTTTGATGAAATTTTTTATGTATATTTGGTAGGTATAAGAATAGGTCGTAAAGTGTATTTCACACCGCAAGGTTGTCAAATTCTAAATTAACGCGAGTGAAGCCGCGTGCAAAAGCTAGTATTCTTTTAAATAATTTCAAGCGGACGAAGATCGCAGGGCACAGCTAGTGTACATATAAACGTCTATACAACACACATACTCTCAAAACTAAATGCAAACGCGGGCAACAAATTCAGACTCGTTTAAACTCCGTAATTTTCCTCTCGACCTTGTTTCAGTAGAAACTGGTCCGGCTGTATGTACCGTACGAACACTAGGCTTAGTATGAACGCGCGGAGTAAACGTTCTGTCAAATCAGTACAGACAGACTGCGGACTATATTTATACAGGGTGGCAGGGACATCGATGCAAAAGCGGTTTTTTTGTATTTTTTTTTTTTTATACTTAATGGGCTTACTCTTGACCTCAATCTAGTCCTGAGGACAGAGATGAGGTCGACGATGGAACGAGCTAACCCAAAAGAAGCCTATTAACTCGCGACTACCACGTATTCAGTACATCATACCGAACATCGAAAATTTTCATTGGTAATTTGCAACAGATAGCCAGTGTGGAGCTCCTCTGCAGGATATGCTCCACCTCTTGTCCTTGCCCATCCTGCACAACCACTTGCACCTACCAAGATTTAATCGAAGCAAATATTAGAGCTGTGTAGATGGCTACATACTGATCTAACAACATTTGAGTTCATTGACACGTAAAGAAGAAGAAGGAGAAGAACGGTAATTTAAAAAATAATTAATCTACTGTTTCCTAAAAAAATGCCAAAATGCATGGAGAACGGTTATTTTTCAATGTGGGGGGGGGAGGGGGTGGGAATGATGTACTGAATACGTGAGCCTTTGTAGGTCGATGTCCCTTCCATTCCATATTTAATATTAATCGTGACTTCGGTAATTCAACTAAAAATGCTAAACGATAATTGTATTTCATCATCGTCAGCCTGCAAAAGTCTCCTGCTGGAAATAGGCCTCTCCAATCACACGCCACTCAGCTAGAATCTCGGGAACTCTCATCCTGTTGCTACCAGCCACCCTGCGGAGATCGTCACTCCACCGAGCCTGAGGGCGTCCTACCTTAAGCTCGCCGTTTCGTGGTCTCCACTCATGAACACGTCTACCCCAACGGTCATCGGTTCTACGGATAAATTGTATTTGTAGTTTAATAATCGTTCGATTTTACGTTACGTTTACGTCGAACATTCGTGCTAGGGCCTCTGCGTACAGCCGCACAAAAGAGGAACTTAATGTTAAGTGTTGCGGATTATATGCATGAGTGAACGTATGCGGTGCTTGTCAAAAGAATTTTAAGTGAAGCGGAATATACGGCGGTTATGATAGCGTTTGAATTTTGGGTGGGATTTAAAATTAAAGCGGGTTTGGATTGAAAGTTCTGGTTGAGAGATGTGGACGGACCGGGTCTCTGGTTTAGAATTTAGAATCGAATGGAAATTATCACACTTTATAACTCACGGGGCGTCATACTTCTACGACTCTTTTGATAACTATAGAGGTTTGTATTGATTGATTATATATAAAATGGTAAACCGACTGAGTGACAGACTGGGTGATATATCAACACACAGCCCAACAAGCTAGTCCTAGAGACATGAAACTTGGAGGGTATGTACTTTCTGAAGAGAAAGTATCCACTAAGAAATATTTTTTGGGAATTCCACCCCTAAAGGGGTAAAATAGGGAATGGAAGTTTATATGAAAGTGTTTAGGCTGAGGATTGAAAATTAATTTATACGTGTTACAGCGTTTTTGATAATTCTACCCCGGATCTTCGGATATTTCTCGACATCCACGCAGGCGATGCCGCGGGCAAAAGCTAAGAATTACCTTGGGGTATATTATTAGTAAAGTATTATTTCCTTTATTTATTTTTATACAAATCTTCTACATTTTTAAATATTTCATAAACTAAAAACAATATAAAAAACATTTAAAAATATAAAAAATTGTAGCCCACCGGTATCGGGAACAGGGTCCAAGCTACCGTCGGTCAGGGCTCCAGAGAGAGGAACCTCCTAACAATACGAGCCGTGTCCAGGAGTACCGCTTTCTGAATCAAACCCTTGATCCAGCTGCCTAACGAGAGCCTCCTCAGGTATTGGTCGAGGCTCTTGGCAATTAAGTCATGGGCTGATACAACTATCGGCACAATGATCGCTGAGTCCACATCGCACATGTCGACAACCTCGCGAGCCAAGTCAAGATACTTGATTTGCTTATCTTTCTCGGCTTTCACGAGGTTCTCATCATGCGGGACCGTTATGTCTACAATCATTGCGCGCCGCTCTGACCGATCCACCACCACTATATCAGGTTTATTGGCTACAATAGTCCTGTCAGTGATGATGTATCGATTTAGTAAAGTCATTTTTAAGCAATAGAAAAGAATTTGAACGAAATAAAGACTGTCAAAGAAAGCAGAGCTAAGAATTCTGACTTTTACTCAAGTAATCACTTTGACTTGTTTATAGATACGGGTGTAAGACTCCTAGTTTTTATCTAATCTACATAAATTGACAGCGTGTATAAACCAAAAGAAAAACCGTTTTAAATTACTGTAGCTTTTATTCATATAGAATCACAACAATGTATTTAAGTATTTCTGGAGCTTTAAAAAAACTATTTAAAAGCTCTTTTCAATGTTTGTGTAGACTGTCTGTCTGTACAGGGTAGTTCGAAAAATACCTCAGTTTCAAATAATTTTTCAACAAGTTTTATTCTGAAAACTGACAATGTTATTTCTACAAAGAACGTCTCTAAATTTCTACTTACCCTAAAATGAACGGTTTAACTGCTTGAATTTTAAGAGAGAGTTTTTAAAAGTTATAAACTTTTAAAACAGGTTTAATATTAAAAAAGAATAAAGGGTGGAAGGGATATCAACGCACAAACGGTTACCACAAATTCAGGACATCATTCCGAACTGTTTCCTGCAAAAGTGTTGATCTACACGGCCAACATGTATGGGACAGCCGATTGTGGAAAGAGTTTGTGCCTCGATGTCCATTCCAGCCTGTATATTTTCGGACGTCTTTTAAACAAGATCAATTTCAGTTAGCTAGCTAGAAGTAACAAAGTAACTAAAAAAAAAGAAAAATTGATCAACAATACATCGGAGGATTTCGTTTTTTTTTTTGTTACTGCGTTGTGTAGATATCGATACCTATCATCTGTGCGGAGTTTCGCTAGGTAATTTATTTTAAATTGAACCCAAAGCGCTGTATAAACCAAGGTGTAAACACTAAATTAAATAGGTTTACTTGACATTGTTTACTGCTTAAAAACAATAAAGACGAAATATAAAATAAACTTTATTTTATGTTCGACCATTACCTAACGTTTACAACCCCTGGTCACGGATATCCTCAAACGTAAACGTCTAATAAATAAACATTTAATTTCTTCGTTTATATTTTCATTACAAGGTAGGGTAATTTTATCGACGTATTAAAGAAAATTACTTTTCAAATTGAATATACGTAGAGGAAATTACGGTAAATGCTGAAATTGCTGTTTCTTTTGATTTTTCGAAATCATTTCTTGACAAGGTTATTGCTTTAAAGCCTTGGCAAGTACCATTTGTGTGAGCGATAATTATTGTTGATACCTTAATTCGACAATATGTATATGTCGGATTGTCAGGATTTACTCCTTTAGGCTTGTACATCATGTGGGCAGCAGATGGGTTTCGTGCTATGAAAACACACTGGGTGCGTTACACTGTTTCTAGCAAAACTAACGAATTACTTGAGTTTCAACACGGGGCACAATTAATCGGGTACAGTTTCAAGATCTCAACTCCGTCGCGATCAGCTGAACATCAGGCTCTGTAGAAGCACGCTGTGGTGTGGATATACTTGTAAGTAGGTCGCGTGATGTCACCACCAGCGTACTTGTGATTCATTTTATGTCCATACTAACGGATCCGACATATATGTATTAGTATGCACCTATTTGTGTATATCAATTTATGTTAACAAAATCGAGGAGCTCGTGGCTAAATAATAACAGCCGCTCGGATCCATCTTCAGGTTAAGCCGCGCTTGCCTACGTTGGTCTGTGGATAGGTTACCACCCATTACATACCGAATGCTTCGAAAAGCACGTTAAGTCGTTGATCCCGGCTGTCAATTGTGGACCTTTGACAGTCGTTACAGGCAGTCAGTGACCAAAAAGTCTGACAACTAGTTTTATCAAGGGGTATGGTATTACCCAGTACTAACTGGGTTATGGAGGTCAGACAGGCAGTCACTCCATGTAAAATAAATCAAAATCAAAGCATTTATTTCAAGTAGGCCAGTTACAGGCACTTTTGAATTGTCGAAACAAAGACAACAGTAAAAAATAGCTACAGTCCCAGTCACAAGACACAAAAACTGTGAAAGTACTGTAGTTGCCCATTGCCTAACGTAGATCTCTATGGAGAAGAACGGGCAAGAAACTCCATGGACACTCTTTTAAATCAGAATACTTTAACAAAGCCTTGGTTACATCATTCATTTTGAGATGGTACATTATGTGACAACGTTGCAGCAAGATGTGTACGTTAAAAGTGTCCATAGTAAAAACAATTCAAAAATAAAATAATTAATTCAAATAAGCCGTGGCAAATAAGAGATGACCAGTCACAACTGACAGCGCCCGTTCACGAACATGACGCATGTATCAGCACCATTCAACTCAACCATTTTGAAGGGAACTAAATGATCCGACACACGTGCCACCATCAGCGAGACATTTGAGTGAGCATGACATACTCCTAACCGCCAGGGCACATTCAAGTCAAGAAAAAACGCAGGTTTCCAGCGAATGACAGCTTTCTAGTACATAGTACTCACACAATATGGGCTAGGCGGCTATATAATACAAAAGAGATTGAATTTATACAATGCAAAGATAGTTATACATTCTTCAGCAGCTCCAACAATACTATTTAATGCTATCAATTTAGGCGCTCCTGTTCTTGTGGAGCAGGACCAGCATTGAGCCAAGCATTTTTATCAGTGATATAATCGTCCAACTTGTAATATGCTTTCTTACATAGTGTGCGTTTAATGCATGTTTTAAATTTCGTTTCATTCAGTTCAAGAATACTTTGTGGAATTTTATTATAGCATCTCAAACAGTACCCCATGAAAGATGAGTCTACTTTAGCGAGTCTGAAGCCCGGCTGAACTAATTGGTCTCTATTTCTAGTACTGTAATTGTGTCTGTCACCCCTTTTATTAAAAGATGTAGATTTTTTCTTACATACATTATGTTTTCGTAGATGTATTGACAATGTACCGTCATGATGTTAATTTCCTTAAACAATTCCCTTAGAGAATCGCGCCTACGAAGATTATATATGGCTCTGATGGCTCTTTTTTGCAGAATAAATATAGACTCAATGTCTGCAGCCCATCCCCATATTATTATTAATACTGGTATTCAGCTGCATCCGGTTAGACTGGAAGCCGACCCAACATATTTGGGAAAAGGCTAGGCAGATGATGACTGCGTAGCATACACACAGAGGACATATCCATTTTCTAAAGCATCTAAGACGTAGGAAACTAAAGGTAACATGAATTTCAAGATACTTGATCGCCTGTCAACTCCTAGTTTCCCTTTGTGACTTCCCAATACCAATTTAGAATCTGACACATACACTACAGAAATGACATGTCCCGGGATATATCTGTCACAAACTACCCACTTCACGATACACGTGTGTCGTAAATATGTTTACAGCTTTATTTTTTACCTTTTTTTTAAGGCTATTTATTGGTTATGATATAAAACTGTTAGGTTTATTGGGTGTGGTAAAAAGTAGTTTTTTTTTATTTTACTAGTTGGATCTAGTTATGTAGGTACCTTCATATTTCTGAAGCTAGCAGTACAGGGTTGGCTATACCTACTTATCCACGCGAGTCTCGACACGGCATGGATATGAATACTCTTTCTAATCAGCTGAAGTCGATGCCGCGTCGACAAGTGTGGACTCTAAGAAGTCCAGTTGTAAAATTGTTATTTGCGTGATTAGTCACGAACGATTGACGATACAACGGTTTACATTTAGACTTATCGTTTCCTTGCGTCGACGATAGTAGATTAGCAAGCTTCCTTTACCAGCGAGACTGAAAGCCTAAACTGGAGTACGCTGAATACCGTTATTTGTGATGACTCGCAAGTTATTCGTTAATATCTAGACTATAAAATGCCTTAGCCTAAATTTTCCTGGAACATAACATCACGCTTGTAATGCCCGGAGGCAGAGGTGTACCTAAGAGTACACCCACGTTTTACCATTTATATTTTAGTCCATGAAATAGGGGGCGAGCCCATTGCCATCAACCGAGCACTAATCCAGACTCCGTGGCTGCTGCCACTGAGTCTGGATTAGTGTAAATTCCTTATGGAATAACCCAATAACAATTTGACCGACACGGGGAATCGAACCCAAAACCTCATGCTCAGCAGCCGTGCTTGCGACCACTCGACCAAGAAGGCAGCCCAGGTCTTCGTTACTATCCAGACTAAAAAAACACCTTTGCCAAAATATTTCTAGAACAAACGCATGAAAATATATACCTGCATTAATCGTTCCCCTCCACTATACCGCCTTAATAAAAATACAACAAAAGATCTCATATACAAAGAATTTAATAATAACAAATAAATAACGGGTCCCATCTGTCAGCAAAGCCGCTAATTTCACCGTCACTTTTCAACATTAATTTGAACGTCAGTTTTGAGCATTAATTTTATTTTGGGCTGCGTTACGACAGCTTTTCAAGACAGTACGTTTATTAGCTTTCTTACAATTCTTCTTTGTTGGTAGGTAAATGGATAATTTGGGAAAAGAAAATTAAATAGATTATCGCCATTCGTATGAGAATAAAATAATAATATTTTCACAGCAATTGAACATCAACACTCTTCATCGTTTTTCTGTTGGGACAGTGAATCATCCTGTTCAAAATTTTGTTGACCTTTTTAACATCAACAATATTTAAAAAAATAGCAACACGTCAACAAAGTGCAGCCGCGGTTGCTCAGTGGTGGTGGCTCCGACTTACGAGTAGTAAGGCGCAGGTCTAACACGAACGAACCCAGGCAGGTGCATTACTTTGTGTAATTTAGTTCAACCCTGCTGCTCTCAAAACAGTGAAGGAAAACATCGTGAGGAAACCGGCATGTCCTAGAACCAAAAATTCGAAGACATGTGACGTCTACAAACCCGCGCTGGGCCCGAGTGGTGGATTGTAGCCCGCCTCCCTCTCATAAAGAGGAGGCCTGTGTCCCAGCAGTGGGAACATTAAAGGCCAATAATTATGCTATGCAACACGTCAAGATTACCGCCTTATTTCTGAAACGAAAATGACCAACACGTCAAAATTAAAAGTAAGTTAAGAGATGTGATTGGCTGTTGATAATCCAATAAACCAATTTCAGGAGGTTATTATATGCAATTGATAGTCAAGTTTTCGTTGGAGAAACTGGACCTATCTGTCGTACACGATAATTAACAGGTCCATTTCAATTTTTGAGCCATCATGACTTTGTGCGACAGCTGAATATGACATTCGTCAGCTAAAATTGACACGATACTTCATCGTACCCACAGAATGGAACGGCGATTTAGGACTTTCAGAGTCAATATTATGCATTGTTTTTCATGCATACATAAACTCACGCTTTTTACCTAAGGGGCTAGGCAGAAACTACAGACCTACTCATTTTCGTCTACGTTCATACATTTAGTCATACACGCCACACGGTCGAATTTGAAGAATCGACAAAATGACAGATCAACAAAAGAAATCTGTAATTTTGTCGATTCTTCCGTCGACAAAACCAGTTTCTACGGTGGTCATGCTACGCGTGCTGTCGAAATAAAATAAAACTCTTTCTATTAACAGCCTTAGTTGAGTCTTTCGAAAACCAATGCCGACATTGTTCGATCAATAAAAACTCCATTTGTCAAAATCAGTCCAGTAGATTAGACAGACACATTGAGAGCCATACATAATTAACATGCTAGACGTAAACACTGGCGCGGTCAATTGCCTTCAAATGTACGATCATATCATTAATCATATTCTAGTCTTTCTGGACTCCTAGTAGAGGAATACAAATTACTAACTTATGCCCGCGGCTTCGCCGGCGTGAAGCACGGTAACAGTCCCACGGGATCATACTACCAGGATCAAAAGTATCCTATATGGTAATCCAGGCTATAAATTATCTACGTGCCAATTTTAATCCAAATCAGTTCAGTCGTTTTCGCGTGAAAGAGTAAGAAACGTCCATCCATCCTCACCAATTTTCGCATTTATAATATTAGTAAGTTAATAATGATTTAGTACACATCTACTGATATCCAAAGGTTTGTTTGTCTGTCTAGTAATTGTCTCTTGCTATAAAAACAAGCTTTAATTAAATTAGGACTAATTTATTCGCTAAACAATTTGACGCTGGCTGAAAAAGTAACCTATTCATAGCTGCACACAAAACGACTTATCATTTACCAGGCTGCACATCTGTGGTAACTCTTTGACTAGACTGGCCGCGCTCTCGACTGGTGTCTTACTTACTTTAAATTAAATAGGACGCAAAGTTATACTGGATTTCTTACCACTAACGTGCCTATCGTCGTAAATTAAAAGGTAAATCGTAAGTTAAAAAGATCAATTCCTAAAAAAAAAACACGACGCGCGATCACCTGAACTACCTCTTGCACCGGTCGCACTTACGCTGAGCGCGCAGTTAAGTATTTGCTGCTACCCTTCATTTCATAAATTAAATTATTACAATAATTTCATATGATAATGTAAAAGGGTTAATTAATAAATGCCTCATGTTGTTTCTTCTACAGCTATGTATATTTTTATGATTAATAAAGAATTTTTCAAAACAAACAAAAACATCATTTTGCTTATAAAAAATTATGTAGGTAAAGCACTCTTCATAAAAATGCAGGCATTTTCTCTAAAATAATAAAAAATACATTGTTCACTCAGTTAATATTATAACCACACTCATACGCGAACAAACGCGACCCAATTCGTACGAGCAAGGCAAACAGTCCCTTATTACCATAATCCATAAAGTCTGAGTTGAGGAAAAACATCAACTTCTTAACTTATTCCTTTGTCAAAGGATTTATTTGTTAAACCTGTGTAATTGTAATTTATTTTGTTCGCTTTGAGGTTATTTGATGAGAGGGAATTTTAAAAGAGTTTCTTGGTTAGAGGCAAATAAGGCCTTCCGCAAATGGAAAAGTTAAACTGAACTGACTATTTTGCTTCTGTTTGACCCTGACCATACAATGACAATATGATTTACTTCAAGCAGTGATAGCCTAGTGGCCGACCTTGACTTAGTTGGGAAAAGGGTAGGCAGATGATAATGGAGCCAACCGAAATTCCAGCCACCCATGCGGTAGCCTTAAATTGGTGTACAAACTTGTCACAATGGTGTCCGTTGACCCCACAGCCATTTATTTATTACCAGTGAGGGATTTAATTAGAATATGTTCCACAGAAAGTACCAGGCTTGCATGAGCTCAAGGTGGTATGCATTTTTAATAATTCTGGGTATAGGGAACGGTCTTGTAGTAATAAATACCTTCTTGGATTCATGCCCGCCTAGTACTGTTCGTAAGTTTACTGCCCATAACCTGCACAACTAACACTACTCGATCCCATGCAATGTTTTTGAGTAATATTTTATTACTTAAAAATACGGTGGGTTCAACGGATTTTTTTAAAAATTATTTTAATCAATTCCCACTGGCTCCACCAGTGGGGCTAAAGGTGGTGGGGTCAACGGCAATACACCGTCACAATCAGTATTGCCACACTGCCACACTGGTACTGGTACAAGTTCAAAAAAAACTGTCTCACGAATGAAATAAAAATGTTTCAGAAAATTGTGTAGTCTGCACGATGCTAGTTCGCTTATAGAGTAGTTCATATAAATTCTTGCTTCGACTGCATTTTTATAAGCTTTTATATTATTAAGTTACGCTTGTTAGGAGCACTCTAGTTTTATTGGTGAAATAAATCTACCTGCTTGTCATTTGCTCGTACATTTTAAATACAATTAGCACACTTATTGAATGAGAAAAATGTCGTGAGGAAAGTTTTGAATATGAATGTGGATGGACGCAGGAACATGACGTGCATCATACAAAATTACAAAAAATAAACTATAAATTCAATAAGACGGAACAAATACAAGAAAAATGAAGAAGAGAGAGAGAGGGGGTGGTAGAGTTTGTATAGGAGTAGAGGAAGACCAAAAAAACGATGGATGGGCTGTGTAAAGGATGATATGGCTAGAAAGGAGTTGTCTGATGAGATGACAAGTAATCAATCAAATTCCTATTGGAAGAAATCCAATAACACCTTGCCCGACCTTGGAATCGAACCCAGGACCTTATGCTCAGCAGTCACGCATGCGACCATCGAGGTTTTTGTGTTTTAGTCTTTTCTTATTCTTAGTTCAAACAAAACATAACGCAAAATTAACAAAACACTATGAGTTTAATGCTTGCACCTCCAGAACTAAGTCCACTAAAATAATTTACATCGTCCGGTTTGCTAGTTAATGTGTGGCCAACACCGCCATTGTACGGCTTTCAATTTGAAGTCAGCATGGAAGCCGGGCTTCGAAAATAAAGTTGCAGTTTCATTGTTTCCCTGCGGTGTGCAGTATGAATGCATTCATTCGAATGAATGGGAGAGAACGAATGAACGTATAAATGTAATTGTTTTACAAGTCTTTGTGCGCTCGGAATATTATATTGTTCATGTAGCTTTGAAATGGGTGATATTGTGCTGAAAGTTTTTAAACTGATATGGTCACACTAACATTATACTTAACACTGAAAACAGGATATTTACCATGTTTACTGTTTGTTTCGAGTTCCCGATATTCTGGCGCTGTTGCAAGCACTATGATCACGGATAAACTGAAGTTATTGCGGGTGGGTGTTTATGAGCAGACAAATCGGTCTACCCTCTTTCTTGTTCGTTTTTTGCACTCGGTACCGCTACCACTGTCACTCACAACTCGATTCTATTGCCGACACACGAAACTCATCGTGTCCGCTCGCGAACTTTTTTCGGCACTTTTTCAGTTTTTACACAGTTTACCCGCTGGATTCCAAGCTCTCGACATTTGAAACCCATCCTGAGGTTGAAGTACTTATATTTAAAAATAGTTAACTAACAAATAGTAAACATGTAAATTTCCCGTTTTCAGTATTAATGATAATATTGTGCTGACAGTCTACCGCAGTTAAAAGTAGGCGAGCTGTTTGGAGACATTCCAAATAATAACTTCATCACTACATAGTCTAAAACAAAGTAGCTTCCCGCTGTCTGTCTGTCCCTATGTATGCTTAGATCTTTAAAACTACGCAACGGATTTTGATGCGGTTTTTTATAGATAGAGTGATTCAAGAGGAAGGTTTATATGTATATATTGCACCCGTGTGAAGCCGGGGCGGGTCGCTAGTAATATTATAAATGCGAAAGTAAGTTTGTTTGTTTGTCACCTTTTAACGCCTAAACCACTGAAGATCTTCCTGCAATTTTGCATATACGTCGTCAGGTGTATAAAAACGGACGATACCTTTCATCCCCAAAAAAAACACTGTTCCCAAGAAAAACAACAATAACGTTTTTATGATAATAGATGGCGCCACGTCTTTCAAATCATGACTGAATTATATTATTTTAGAAACTTTAGTTGTGCGAATTGATTGTCAAATTCTAAATTAACGCGAGGGAATCCGCAGGCAAAAGTTAGTAAGTTAAATTAAGACCAGCTATCACTTGTTGTGGGTTCAAATCCAGGTAAGTACCATGTGACATTTTTTCATGTTTTCAATTCATATGTATTTTAAATTTATCTTGGACACTGACTGACATCGGTGAAGGAAAACATCGTGAGGAAACCTGGACTTATATTAATATGTATATGTCTGAAATCAAAATAAATCCAGACTTTTCGGAGATTAGCCGGAACAGACAGTCAGACAGAATGTTTTTGACTAAAAGGTTTTTTTTGTTATAAAATAAATAAATAAAATTCATTTAATTCAGATAACTTGATCCATACACTGAAATTAAAATTAAATTAAATTAACATTGAAGTGAAATCAGGATTAAAATAAAATAAATTAACATTTAAAATCAAAAACAAATAAAATAAAATAAATTACTATCAAAATTAAAATTAACATTAAAATCAGAATTAAAATAAGATAAAATTAAAATTCATTCAAAATTAAAAAAGATAAAATAAAACAATCAAATAAAATAAGATACAAGTACCGGATATACTTTCATATGCATTCAGTAAAAGCTGTTATTTTGAAATTATAAACAGACATTTCAATTTTACTTTTATGCCTAGGGCAATATTCTTCTACTTTGTAAGGAAAACAGATGCAAAGTTATGCAAACTAGAATAAATCAGTCTCCCGTCATTTCCTCTACGAATAGCAATAACAAAAGTGTACGCCTTTCTCATAAATTGCAAAGGCGAGTGATTGCACACTACTTGCATCCTAGTTTTCTAGTATCCTGGTAGTTTCACCAGGTTTTTCAGTAAATACAGTTTGGAGAAAAGTGTATATATTTTTAGGGTTCCGTAGTCAAACAGGATAATACATGCTCGCCCCATCTATCATCTGTTACATCGTTAAATTGGTTATGTTATACTAGGCTAAACTAACAAAAATATTATTTGCATATTCCAATAAAATTAGAATAATGTATTTTGACCATTACCTAAGTCTTTTTGCAAAGTCGTTCGCTACCGCGTAAAGCTATTAATGTTTTGTTACTTTTAACGTTCTAGTTATTGAAATAGTTCAAACGTAAGAAAGAAAGAAAAAGAAAAGAAAAAAAGAAAAAATATTTATTTGTCGCAGGGACATGACATGCATCATACAAAATTACAAAAAATAAACAATAAACTATAAATTCAACAGGACGGAACAACAAAAAAAAAAGAAAAAAGTCAACAGCTTGCACGTCGTGACTGCGACAAGCAGGTTACCAGTCAGCATGATGCTGTGCTATGGGGGGGCCCACAACACAGCGCTGGTTTTCAGTAGTCACCCGTGAAAAAAATGTAACTAAATCAAAATCGGTTCATCAGTTTAGGAGCTACGATGCTATAGACAGACACACAGATACACACGTTATACTTATGACACCCCCCTCATGTTGCGAGTAAATAAATAATCATAATTATTTTTCATGTGTCTTAGACCACTAAATTGTGTAAATTTCATTTTTATAAACAAACCAAGAGTGAGTTAAAAATACGTAACGCTAATTTCCTAGACTCAGTTTTGGACTAATGCATCTTCTTTAAGATGGACACTTTCTTCATTTCTTTATCGTGTGGTTAGTGCCTAACCTGGTGTCAGAGTTATTATGCCCCCATGGGCCTCTGATTTGGCTTTACATACCGTCGACAAATATCTCTCAGGCATGCTGGTTCCTCATGATATTTATTTCACCGAAGCAAGTGATAACTATGCAGTACACACATGAATCGGAAAAAACAGAGGTTCTTGTCTTGAGTTCGAACTGGAGGCCTATAACTTGGCAGTCCAAAAGTTCACCCCACAAGACTATCACTGCTGGACACCTAAAGAGGAAAATAAACAACTTAGGTGCAAATAACTAACACAATATTAAATTCAAACCGCTTAGATACAACGAAAGTGTGAAGATAACTACAGGTATATTTCTACACGTTAACGAACGCCCAAAGCCTTGGACAGCAGTCTAGAGTCTCGTTCCACGTGAATAGGCCGAAAAGCTACGGGACCTTGGCCCCGCAGACAAAAGAGAGCTATTTCAGGTTCAGACATAGATCTGTCACTCGTTTGGAGTCAAGGTTGCTACAGTCGAAATGGACTTCGTGTGTTGGGAGGTAGCTGTAGGTTTTATTCTTTTACTAAAAACTTGAAAAATATTTTTTATAGATTACGTATTATTTATTTCTATTGTAAATTATGTTTATTCGTTTAAAGTGTTTGATTTAGAATGAATTCGTGTTTGTTTTAAAAACAACAAATAAATGTGTTAGTACGATAGGCTATGTTATATTTTCTATTATGTGTATTTCTGTGCGAATAAATATTCATCATCATCATCATTCTCTTGCCCTTACCCAATTCATTTGGGGTCGGCGCAGCATGTCTTCTTCTTCCATACTTCTTTATTACTCGTCATCTCGCCAGACACATCCTTTATGTTAATAAAGGAAATAATAAATAATATGAATATTTATTCGTTGCGTTGGAAGGCCTCTCAATATTTGGACCGATGACCTGGTGAAGATTGCAGGGATCCGCTGGATACGAGTCGCACGGGACCGGTCAATGTAGCGACACTCGGGGAAGGCCTATGTCCAGCAGTGGACGTCTTTCAGCCGAAATTATGATGATGATGATGATGATTATTATTGTGAAAATAGGTTTTTACTAACACTTTTACGTCAGTTTTTTAAACAAGATGGGGCCAGTGTTTCGTACCTGACTACTCTGAGATATGATATGAATTCCCCGTCGCCACTCCAGAAGTTTTCCCCATCGGCCATCCGTTCTGCGAGCAATGTGCCCTGCCCACTGCCACTTAAGTTTGGCTATTCTTCGGGCTACGTCGGTAACCTTAGTTCTCTTGCGGATGTCCTCAAAATAAATTCATAAAGTTGATAAAAATAAATTTATCATAATTATGTTAAAGGCCACCCTTAAATCAATCAGCACTTAAGAGTATTTCGCCGTCAATTTCAGGCCACCACATTTTCTAACAGAAAAAAGGTAACAGTCTTTTATTTATGTACCTACACGTGCGGAACATTAGGCTAGATATACACAGTACATTATACGAGTGTTTGTCACATATTGTCGCCGTGTAAACAAAGCTTAAGAGCTTAATCATGTTGTCTACCCGTAGCCTGGTGACGTGTCACAAAAAGCAATTTATCATTTTCATTAAAAGTGAATTTCAATATTTGCCGCTTCGTTATTTTTCATCGCGTCACGCCGTTTTATTTAAGGCTTTTGAAAAATAATATTATTGGCATTTTTATATTTATTGTGGGATTTTATGGAAATAAATCATAACATTGAAGGTATTAAAATAAATAAAAAAATTGTAACGTATCGATAAATAAAGCTCACTGAGCCGATGCTAAGTGCGATTTTTAGCTATGACACTGAACGATATCAGGGCGTCATCTAAATCACGTTCAAGAGCTATCAATGTCAATAGTCAACAACAGTGATGACGTTCTCAGCTATTGAATCAGTTCAGATGTTCGTGTGCTGATTGCTGATTCCATTCTGTTTCATTGGAGATTTTCCAACCTAAGTATTTATTTTAAATTTGTCAAATCCAATCAGTTTAGTTTTGAAACGATTTTCAATTAAATTTTGTTATTTTTATAATTTTCTTTTCATCGATTTACATTTTAATACAACCAGGGCACCAGAAAGTATCCAAACGTACTTTATACCAGTGTAAAATATAAAATTCAATAGAAAGCAACAGCTCCTACAATGAAATTCCACGTTGGTAGTAATCGACTCTGAAATCTCTCCGGAGCGACGTTCCCGCATCGCTAGTGCTCCTATAAATAATGTACTGCAGTCTTATGAGATCCTGGTACTGGCGGGGTGTGATTAAATGTTTTCTGGCATTTATGTACAGTAGAACAATATTATTATCACTTATTTACTGAAGGGCAATGGTAACTTTTCTAGAGAAAAGCATTATTATCATAAGCGGACATTTTGAAGACCATTTCTTTATATGAACATCGTTCATAATGTGGTTATATCCGACCATAATCCGGTCAAGGTGTCTACACATTTATTTTCAATGTAGTATCCATTCATACTTCCATACTTCCATATCCATACTTAATATTATAAATGCGAAAGTAAGTTTGTTTGTCACCTTTTCACGCCTAAATCACTGAACCGATCAGCATGAAATTTTGCATATACATTCTCAGGTGTACAGAAACGGACATATTGTACCTTTCATCCCGAAAAAAGTACTGTACCCGAGGAGAACAACAATAACGTTCTTTTGGTAATTATTACAAGCAGAGTACAACCCGAATTGATTGTGCAATTCTAAATGAACGCGAGCGAAGCCGCGGCAAAAGCTAGTAAATTCTATTTTGACACCAAATAAGGCTCGAAAAGTGTTGGAATGGGTTGTGAAGGTCAGATAGGCAGTCCCTCCATGTGAAATACTGGTATTCAGCTGTGTCCGGTTAGACTGGGAGCCGACCCCAACATAGTTGGGAAAAGGCTAGGCAGATGATGATGATGACGACAAGGAAGATGTACAAATATCATCCCTGCTCTTGCTTATTTTTTTTTTCTTTTTTTTCGGAAGGGAGTGTCAGACTTTTACTGACTAAAATCCATCCATGTTCCTTCTTTGCCCTTTGTGTTCCAGGGCCACGGTATCTCTTTCGAA
Organism: Noctua janthina; assembly: GCA_963576755.1. Lineage (NCBI taxonomy): Eukaryota > Metazoa > Arthropoda > Insecta > Lepidoptera > Noctuidae > Noctua > Noctua janthina. The sequence goes on along the minus strand of OY755068.1, from coordinate 7,487,143 downwards.
CAGTCCTGCAGCCCTGGCACTTGGCAGGCATCAGCCCTTGCGGACCCCCCCCCTGCTCTTGCTTCGTTCAAGGATTTCTTTATATAACCAGATTAACCACGAAGGTGCCACACAGTCTTTTCAAATCCATGCATGTCGTTAAGTAGCTACTTTGTATAATACAGTGTATCATAAAAGTAACTTTCTTAGAAATACACTTCATAAAAAAATAATTCATGCCACCAGTTACTTTCCCGCACCGTTAGTAGTGTTGCTATAAATTAAGTACAGCGTCATTATGAGCTCCTGGTACCAGCAGGGCATGATTAAAGGTTTAATTTTCATACTACCACAAAATTAAAGGGGAAAGAAAAACTTTATTAAAAGGTAGAAAACTATTTTCTTCATTCTTGCACTAAACTAATTTTACTGTGTTTTCATTTGTGAAAGAATACTAACTTTAGGGCTAATTATTTGTTTGACGAATTTCGGTAAATCATTTTCGTTACCAGAATTAACAAGTACAAATTAGAGTAAGATTTTTAAAAAAACCTCTTTCATGAAATGAACAGGACAACTTATTTTCTGTAGTTAACATTTTTTTGGAGTGTTTTTGTTATAGTAGGTACTATCTAACCTAAATAGTTAATTACAGCTTTCATTACGAAGGTCGTGTCCAAATCAGAGCACTGTATACATAATGATTTAATTAATGGACGTAACAGGAATATTAATTCATTCAATTAATCTAATTTAGATGCATGAGAGGACACAGTGTGTCCCACAAATTACAATTTCGTAGAGATAAATCATAATAAAGCTATTTCGGTCTATTGTATTGAATATGTTTACATAGATTTTTGTTAAAAAAAAGTATTCATACTTTTTTTCAACACTTTTTTTGTTTTAATGGCAATTAAATCAAGACCTCCATTCTCGGTACCACTTAGGCTCGAAAAGGTGTTCTACTTAAAACACAAAGTATATTTACATAATTCTTTTATTTCAATTAACAGTTTCTAAAAAACCGGCCAAGGGTGAATCAGACTTTCATTTCAAGGTTCCTTGTAAGAGGACCTTCCCTGGGTTTAAATTCTTATTTTACTTACTTTTTGTGTACAACATGCAACATATTTTTTGTGTTTATCTACAACCATAACATAACATCACGCCAGTTATCCCAGAAGAATTAAGTAGGCCACGGTATACTTATAGTATACCTACATTTCACCAGTTATTTTTAAATGCAATGTAAAAGAGGACGAGCCTATTGCCAGATTCCAGCCTGCTACTGACAAATTCTTGGAAAAACCCAAAAACAATTCAAACTCAAAAATCTCAAAGCATTTATTTCAATTAGATTATTAGACCATTACAGGCACTTTTGAATGTCCAAAAATAAAAAAAGCGAAGCTACAGTCCCAGTCATAAGGTTGTGAAAGTGCTGTAGTTGCCCTTTCCAAAGCGTAGATCTCTATGGAGAAGAATGGGCAAGAAACTCCATGGATATGGAGACTCTTTCTAATCAAGATGTTAGTTAGTTACATCATTAATGTTGAAGAGGGTCCAGAGTAACTAGGACAGATGGCCTAGTATAAGTCATATAGGTTCCCGTCCCGTTGGCACCTTTTCCACGTGGAACTCTAAAAAAAACCGCTTAATAATTCTAACGTACCAAATTTCGTAAAACCATTAATTAGTGTTAGAAAACAAAAAAGTCGAAAAGCTTTTAAAAAAAGAACAAAACTTTGTACCGATCAACGGTTTCTATGAATAAATATTGTGTTTCGGAATTTGAATTCGCTGGGAATAAATGGATGACGGTCGAGAAATCGTGCCATGCTTTTGTTTCACTATTTGTTTGGTAATATTATGGGTTATTTATTTATTGAGAGTAGGGACTCGTGGCAATAACAGCCTATTGGTCGACCTTCAATTTTAAGAGAACTTCTTTGATGTGTCTATTATTTCTATAAAGTTAAATGAGCTTGGATTAGATCTCTGCCACCTCGATACCGTTAGTAGTGTCCTTGGACAGGTCCCTCATGGTGCAGCTGGAGTTGCACAAGGGGCAGGAGAGGAGGTGGGTCATTGACTACGATGTGGGTCGGCGTTCACAATTTATTTCATCGGAGGAGACGCATCAGGCTAAGAGACTAATAATCGTATGACGAGTCTCATCGCAGCGTTTACGAGTTTTTGATATGAAATATTTAGAGGCGCGCCTTGGCAGTAAAACCGACTTGTACGCCTTGACGAAAAAGGCATGACGCTGTCATGGTGCTCTCGCTCGCAAGACTCAACTCTAAGCTGTATTCGCCGATGATTCTCGAACAGATATTCTCTTTTTATGGCACATGCACCTTGTTCTATATACTCTTATCACTGGTCTAACTTTAAAAAAACTTACTAAATAAACACCCCAGGACCACCAAGAGGCACACAACACAGCCATTAATAAATAAATTCAAAACATAAATGCTCAAGTTTCAAACTGAGACTAAAGAAACAACACAAGACTCGACACTCCTTTGTTCTTAAACTTGGCTGGTATTGTACCTATTACAAACTTTTTGCAATTACATTAGCATGAATAAGCAAGGTAATTACTAAGTTTACCTTGGTGACGGTACGTGCAGGTGAAATTGTAACGCTGAATGTAATTGTACTGGAGTGCCAGCAAGCTGTACCTAAAATAAATTTATTTGAAACCTCACTAAAGAGAACGTATATAATTCGAAAGCAAACTCATTTGTTTTTTAAATGACATTACGGATTCTCATGTTGATACTGTTTGAATTTGGAAGTGGCGTTTCAAAAATAACAACGAGTTTCTCATTGGATTTTTTGAAAAGAGAACTATTCAAACTTTATTGAAGGTGATTTCTTCAATGTAATGTAGTACTCGAAATTCAAATGGACTTTTACTGTCACTTACGCGATATCATAGTGCTTGCAACAGCGTCGAAATATCGGGAGCTCAAAATAGTGAACAATCACGGAATATATCCCGTAAGTGACAGTATAAGTTTAGTTGTAAACCGTGAAAGCTTAAAACAGTGTTCGAAATTCAAAATTTTAAACTTAAATAGAGTTAGGCATAGACAAGTTCTAAAAACTAGTAATCAATTCAGAAATTGATATTTTAAGTAATTGAACATTTATTGTTGGTTTAACATTTTCTAGAAAAAAAAACCTGAAAGAAGAACAACATTAGAAGATAACAAAAATAAAACAAATTCGTTTCCAACAGCATCTTACAACTTTTGCCGAACAACAAATACCGGAAAAGCGAAGAATTTCGCTGCAAAAACATTCTTTAAACGTTTACGTATGAGCCGTTAATGTGTTCCAAGATAAATGGTCTAAAATTACCGGAGATACATTACCGAATTACCGATGTTCATAAATCATGTAAGCAGTAGAGGGTTACACGGACGGCCGATTAAAGTTCGTAATGAATTGTCAGAATTTCGTGAAGGTGCGTATTACAGGGTACCAGGCTTGCAGGTATTTGTGTATCTGGCACACGGAGAGTGTGAAAACGACTAATAATTACGTAAACGTCAATGAAATGGTTTTAACTTTTTCTAAAACAAATTCTTTTTTGAAAAACGGCGTGAGGAAAGTTTTGAGTACGATTTTGGATGGCTATAAGAAAGAGTAGAGGAAGGCCAAAAGAAACGATGGATGGACTGTGTGGAAGATAAGAGTTTACACAGTACGAATGTACGACCTACGCCAAAACGTAGTACTAGTGAGAACAATAATTCCCATCAGTTTTAAAGTAGAACTGGATATTTTTTTTTTATTAGAACTGGTAGAAGAAACGAGATATTTTGTTCCCACTATTTCTACCGTAGAACTGTTTAGTAGAAATACTGGGAAGAACCAAATAAGTGACTGAGAAAATCTCTTACAGATACAAAAATGATCTCTTTGAGTTTGTGGGAAAAACCGCATTTTTCGGAATTTTACGTACACAATCTTGATGATTTTGAAGTCGTCCTTGTTGACAGTTTTTTTTTTAATCTTGTGGTTTAAACTGTCAAAAAATATATTTTTGACAGTTTAAACCGTTACGTAATTTAGCTAGTTTTCAATACTATCACTGTTCCAATTTTTTATACTCGGTATAAAAACCGGCCAAGTGCGAGTCTGCCTGTGTGCGTGTGAGTACGTAGCACCTACCAAATATCAGTCGTAATAGTTTCGGAATAAAGTGGCTGTGACATACGGACGGACGGACGGACAGATGGATAGATGGACAGACAAACAGTCATGACAAATCTATAAGGATTCCGTTTTTTTTTGCCATTCGCCTACGGAACCCTAAAAAGTAGGGAAATTGATGTAAATAACCCTTAAATAAATCTTTTTAATTTAATAGCAACCCGTCGAAATGTAAAATTAATTCGTTCACCTTAATACCTTTACTAACAAAAAGACCGGACCTAGGCCGGCTAAACAATGCCTAAATTACTTACTTTAATTTTAGGGTAAATACCTGAATTAATTGCTTTTGGGGCAGACGTATTACCTAAAGGCAAATTGTACTCAAACAAATAAATTAGACTAACGGTCTAAAGTTACGCCCTACAGTCAGGTTGGTATGATTTTCGAAAATATTTTCAGAATTTCATGGCTATTTTCGCAGTATTAAGTAGGTAGTAGAGTGCTTTATAAAATAGTTATCAAATAACTACCTTACTGACAGTCGACCACTTTCACCCTTATGCTCTCAGTAATAAGGTTGAAAAGTGGTCGACCATCAGTGAACGCGGTAGTCGCGGTCGCGGTGCGATCTTCATTTTTTCCAATTAAGGCTCACTTGCACTCGGGCCCTGGTTCAAGCCATGGTCCGGAGCGAGAGGGAATGGGAAGCCGTCACCACCTTCTGCGAAGCAGTCATGCTAGTGAAGGAGGTGGCGGGACGTGAGAGGGAAAGAACCTCACGTCCCAGCCGCCGCGGGAGACGCCCTGGGCGTCGGGGGTCACGTGGTGGCTCCCGGCCACCGTAGGCGCGGGCCTGTGGTCGGCGAGTTATGGGCTAGCTCGCCGTCCGGCCGTCTTATGACGACAGGCCGTGTCGACGGCGCGTTCGTGTTCCACGCGCGCCTCAAAGAGATGTCAGCAACCACGTAGGGGTCCGCATGGGCCGATGCCTGCCAGGGCTGCGGGACTGTTCGAAAGAGATACCGTGGCCCTGGAACACAAAGGGCAAAGAAGGAACATGGATGGGTTTTAGTCAGTACAAGTCTGACACTCCCTTCCGCTCCGCCCAGAGTGGGGGGGGTCATTTGATGATTTCCCATCCAAAAAAAAAAAAAAAAAAAAAAGGCTCACTTACACCAAAACTCACGGAGCTTCTTAAACGTTTAACATATTTTAAACACCATTCTGTCTCTGTAATCTTCAAATCATCATCTGCCTAGCCTTTTCCCAACTATACTGGGGTCAGCTTCCAGTCTAACTGGATGCAGCTGAAAACCAGTATTTTACATGGAACGACTGCCTATCTGAGCTCCAAAACCCGTCGTGAGACTTTCGGGCCACTGTCTATCTGTAACGACTGAAGATCTGCAATTAACAGCCGTGACTAACTACTTAACTTGCTTTCCAAGGCATGGAAGAAACTCTGTATGTAATGGGTGGTCACCCACCCATGGACGCGCGGCTTAACCTGAAGAACGACCCGAGCGGCTGTTATTATTTAGCCACAATCTCCTCAAACGGTTTATAGAAATTGAACGATATTTTTAATACGTTCAGCGCATAACGTGCATATATCAATTTGCTTTCGACGTAATCACTTTCCTGGCGTTCGAATCGAACTTTATAGTATGAAGAAAAGCAGTACGGAGTAACAGATCCGATAACCAATTATTTCCCCGACTGTACATTATGTAGATTCCAACGGTCTGCCACGAGGCATACTCGTAGATCGATTGCATTCTGCGAATTCAACCAGATGAATTGCAACGTCGCGTGAACATGCGGTCAGTGCACACCAAATGATTAGTTATCGCCATATTCCGGTAATTTTGGTACCGCTCACAACACGAAAACCTAATTCTAGCTACGAAATTAATAAAGTAAATACAGATCACAGAACTAAGCTTTATACAAAGTAGGACCAATCGTATAGGAGGACTGGTGCAGTCGCCAGCGCATCAAGTTACCACAAACTGTAATATTTTTTTATTCGACTTTGAACTTAGACGTCAATATTTTATAGTTTAAATCATTTGGAGAAATTTGACCGTTTGTGGTAACTTGATTGCTGGCGACTGTACAATGTAAAACAAATAAACAATTCAACTGACGTCTTTTTCCATAGAAAACACCTGTTTTTTTTTCAGGTTCAGATTGATGCACTAATAATTACGTGATTACCGTTTTAGCGTCGGTGTTCCTTGCACCCTGTATTACAATTTCTTAAAGCCGAGTGCAATTAGACAAAAATACTCAAGAGGCGAAACGAACACGACTTATTGCCTAATTGCACTCGACTATTAGTAAAAAAAAAAAAAGATAACAAATCAGTCGACTTGACAACCTCCTCCTTTTTGAAGTCGGTTAAAAATAGGAGTTTTTTATGTGGGTTAGTACACTTTAGCACTGGCTTTTCCAAGTTTAGAAGCACGGTGTCCAAAGAGTGTGACATATTTTCCGTCTGCAGTAAGCAAAAGTTAGAGGAACTAAACGCAGTCGACAATGTAATAAAATGGGCGTCCGTTTAATAAAATGGGATTTCCCGTCAAAGTAAAGGATTTTAGAATATTTGACATTCGCTGTTTGAAAGATTGCATTTTGTTGTTGCATGGCACTTTTTATTATATAGTATTTTGTATTGTAAACAATGAAGGAAGGAAAAAACTTTACATTTAACCGTTGTCCTGCACCCCCAATATGAAATTAAATTGTTAATCCATTGCTTCATAGATCGAAAAAATACATCTGAATAAGAATAAATTTATTTGCTTAAAATATAGGTGTTACCAGTAGTTAGAATTGATGGTTCAAGCACAAACTATATTTAGCCTTTTTAGGTCATTCAAACAAAATTTTCTCAACAACGTAAATAGAGCAATAAATGTCGTTGAATTGTCAAGATAATGTCAAAGCCAATGCAATGCTACCAGTTTTCTGGGCTCTTTTCCTATTGACAGCAATATAGACGAATTTATTGACGCCCTGTAATTTTTTCCCCATTTTGATATGCTATGCTTACAAATTTTTAGTATTATTTTAGATCTACTTGTAGTTTGTAAATAATTGAATATAATAGAAAAAAAATATTTCAGACCGGAGTCCATAGGGTTAGTAACAATTTTACTTATAGTATACTGATATATGTGTGTGTGAGTGTAAATGTGTGTGTTGTGTGTGTGTGTGTTTAATATACATAGTAATAAATTTAAAAAAATATTTCTGTGCCTAGTTTGGGGCCTACGGTTACTTCTACTTTAGTATTCTTTTTTCATTGCTCATTGTATTTGGTTTCTCTATGTTTGTATGTTACCTAACTTGTGTGTGAATATTAAAATGATAAATTGCAACAGTAATCGTAATATAAGTCAATTTATAATTAGAATATACACATATATGTATAAATAGGTATAAGGCCAAATATCCAGGTTGGTAAAACAGTATAGAAACAAATAATGATTATGCAAAACAATCAAACAATTATAATATTATTCATGTTCCAATAGTATTGTTTGAAATCAGGTCATAGAGTAATTCATATTGAGTTAGTTTGGATATACATGGTGTAACAGAAAGGGTATAGTCTATGAAAGAACAACGAACAAAAGAACAAAAACAAAGTGATTGCTGAGTTTTACGAAAATTTTCTCCACACTTTTAAGTAGCGGTTCATACAAGACGTGCTCTCCAAATTTTAACAGTGTGGTGCCAACAGTCTCGGAGTAAAATGGCTGTGACATACGGACGGACAGACGAACGACAGGACGAATCTACTATAAGGGTTTCGTGACGGATCTTTAAAAGCCGATTTTTACCACCTTCCTTCAACATTTCAACACTTACTTAAAAGTTCTCCGAAGGTACTAGGAATGTAGGATGGTATGGAGGTGTAATACTTTTAGAAGAGAAGGGTGGGGAGTGTAGCACTGACAAGTACTAGGAGTAGGTAGTGCACTATGTTCTCCTGACGTTTCTGTGCCAGGGAAGCAGAGATCTTACGTAGGATACTTGAAACATCTTGAGGCTGCGGTGTGGGGTTGACTTAAAGTGTTTTGGGAAAAGTTTTGTGCCCCAGATTTTAAGGGTTTGTTCGGTTTGAAAATGTGAGTCCTTACCACTTTTAGCATTAAAGTAAAACTTTAAATACTTTTAGCGAATTCAGTCCTTACATTATAGACTATCAGTACTACAGCTGTTTTTGTAATATGTTTTTGAAAGTTATAGGTATGCTTTACGATTCATTAATGACACTTCCCTGAGGTCTAAATGTAGTGCTGTTCCACAAACGATGGGGCACTTAATATCGTGTCCTGCGTGTCCTGTTGTTTGTTCACTACAGAAACTAATGGACGCTACTGAAGGACACAATTTAGATTGCCATCGACATGCTAAGAAGAAGTATGATGTGTTATTTTTCACATAAGTGATGCTGATGTTTTTAAACACAATCTAATACATTACATGGGACCCGAGTGCGCGTCTCGTTTATAAGGAAATGTCTCGACGACTGGTCGACACGTCGCCTGACCAGAGGACTGGCTCTTTCTTTGGTCAAAGAATTAGCATTGCCATTGAACGACACATTTATAGACTCAAAATGATGCCCAATTGAAGTTGGTTTGACTTCGAATTCTAGTTCATTGAAATGTTAATAAGTCAGATTTCGTAGAAGGGTACTGCGGTCACCATAATTACGTTATCGATTCCATGAAATTGAAATACTAGCAACGTCTTGTTAACAGAAATGTTGATTTCAGTCGAATTCAAACCTTATAAAATAATTTCAGGCAGACAGTTTAAGTCTCACTGAAAGAAGCTTTTGATTGCGTTGACTTACAAGTTTGATTTTTTCACTGCTCCGAGGGGTAGCAGACCTGAATATTTGATATTAATTTCAGTTTGATGACTCCACGTGTTCCTGAGAAATAATAGAGCGGATGCTCTATAACTGTTTTAAATCTCTGAAAATGACACAATACACATGAACAGCTCTTAAACGCGGTTTAGATGACCAAATCACGTTTATTTGTGAAATTCGCCCTTTATTCAAATATATTGGAACATAAAAAAACGCAACGAATAAAATAAGCAATCAAGCTGTTAATTAATTTTATTCAATATTCCACCTCATCCATGTTGATTTCCGTTACTATAGAATTATTCATTTCATTTCGAAAGCATAAATATTTATTGCGTAAACCATTCATTATTAATTCTTTGCGGAAAAACTTGGCTATCATACAAAATTTTAATATTTGATTGGCGTACATCCATACTTAATAATCAGCATGATCATGGTGGATTATCATGGCATCCAACATCATACCATGTCATCATCATGTGTCTAGCCTTTTCCCCACTATGTTGGGGTCGGCTTCCAGTAAAACCGGATGTAGCTGAATACCAGTACTTACATGGAGCGACTGCCTATCTGATCTCCACCACCCAGCTACTGGGTGTACAACTAGTCTTACCTGGGTATCGTCCCTAGGTAAGACTGTTTGTCAGATTGTCGGGGTTCGATGTAGCTGAATATCAGTATTTTACATGGAGCTACTGCCTATCTGACCTCCACACTACACCTACTGGATATACAACTAGTCTTACCGAGGTATCGCCACTAGGTAAGACTGGTGGTCAGACTCTCTGGCTTCTGGGTAACTGTAACGACTGTCAAAGAACTACAAATAACAGCTTGAACCAACGGCTTTACGTGGTTATAATGAAGTTCCTAATACAATAATAGGTGCAGTAAAACTTTGTCAGCATCAGATACGAACCACATCAACTGATGGACATAGGTATTCCCCAAACATCGCCCTGTATGCAGAGGCATCCGAAGGTGGGTGACCGACCAAGTATAATTCCACCATTAAAATGAAATATATATCTAAATTACAATTGATAGCGACTACTGAGCATGAGGTCCTGGGTTCAATTCGCGGGTCGGGCAAAGTATTATTGGGTTTTTACATCAGGAATTTCTCAGTCGCAGCCACGGAGTCTATATGTATGGCCGGTGGATGGCAATAAACTCCGACTCCTATTACATGGAACTTAAAACATAAATATAAAACTTAAATTTTGATATATATTTATAGTATTTGATATATATTTATAGTATTTTATATATCCTTGTAGTTAATCTTATTATTATTTAAAATTATTTTCAGATTTACACCTACCACTGCTTGTCTTTGCATCACCCAAAGGTTGACTGGTAGAAAATGCCTATGGCATTAAGTCCGCCTCTGTACTTATGTGCTTGAAGTGTTAAATAAATAAATAAAACATAACTGACGAAATGGGGTGTTATATTAGGTACACTTCTGCCTTATCCTTGGGGATTACAGGCGTGATGTTATGTTATATAAATTACACAATGGTTTGTACCGCCACCTTAAATATGGTCACACTTTTTCAATACACAAATAATCATTTTCCTGCCCTTGTCCCATTCTACTTGGGGTCGGCGCAACACGTTTTCGTCTTTAATTTTCCAATACACATATGCAGCACACATATTATGTCTGTCTGTCTGTCAACGATCCATTCCCAAAAATTATTTCCTTTTTTGAATCCTTTACAAAGTTCCTTAATAATATTAACCCTATTCATCCTTAAAAAAAATAAAAAAGAAACCCCCATCGCAAGAAAGAAAAGCGAACAAACATTTGAAAAGTCAATAAAATGGCTGAGCCGATTTTGATAAAACATGTCTAATTATAATATACACATCATGCCCTTTCATTTGATACCTCACTTGGGTATATTTGACAATTTTCGATTTTTCATCCCCAAAATCTCGGACCGCTACTTATTTGCTGACATCTCTTTATGGTGCACGTGGAACACGAACGCGCCGTCGACACGGCCTGTCGTCATAAGACGGCCGGACGGACTTTTATCCCCCTTAACTAGTAAATGGCTGCACCGATTTTGATAAAAACGTATCTAAGAACCATCGCCAAGAAACTAGCTTTCAAATAAAAAAAACTGCAACCAAATCGGTTCACTCGTTTAAGAGCTACGATGCCAGAGACAGACACACACACACACACACACACACACACATTGCGGTCAAATTTATAACACCCCTCTTTTTGCGTCGGGGGTTAAAAATAGGGCATCAATATTATTATAACAAAGGGTCACGAACAAAATACCTAGACACGAGATTTAGTATGCCAGTTTCGACTAAAAGGCGATAAATCTTCGTTCCTCTCTTTGTTATTTTCACAGGATCCTTAGTATTTTTTGTTGTTAGTTTCTTAGAAATCTGTATCGCTAAAGTTTGTTCATAAAACAAATATCGAAGAAACATAAAAAGGCACTTCTTTGTGGACGGTACACTAATAAGAAGATCATATTTATTTTGTACCTTTTGGAGAATATGTAATGGTTTGGCAGTCGTTAGGTGGTCAGTGGCCCAAAAAGTCTGACAACCAGTCTTACCAAGGGGTATCGTATTACCCAGTAATAACTGGGTTGTGGAGGTCAGATAGGCAGTCGCTCCATGTAAAATACTGGTATACAGCTGCATCCGGTTAGACTGGAAGCCGACCCCAATTTAGTTGGGAAAAGGCTAGGTAGATGATGATGATCTAATGGTTTGGCCTTAGTCTTCTTCTTCGTATCGCTGGCAGGACAATTTTTTTATTTTGCTAGCCCAAAACTTCGCTAATTCCACCGCGTCGTCGGAGGCAGCGCAAAGGTCACTTCGGCTCCATGTTTCTGAGCTAATAGGGCAGGATAGGAGGTGGAGCATAGTTTGCACAGCTCCACAACTACACCCCGCTGCTGGCATTCATTTTGTGATTAAACTTGGTTTTGTTTTAAGGTCTCTTTTGTTATGAAATATCGCGGTAGCCGCTAAAAAAATATTGAAACAACAACAATTTTGTTAAATAAACAGCTGAGTTCCAACATCGATTTGTTCAACGTAAATATCAATGCGGGTCTAGAACTAATACCTACACTATTCGTTATGTGTGTGTTTGACAAACCAATCAAAAAACACCCTATATATTTAATCTCACTGTACACAGGTTGGTTAACAAAATTATTAATTGATAAATGATACAGGAAGATGATTATGTGTGTATTTAAAAAGTGTGACCATATTTAAGGAGACGGCACGGTTGGCGCAGTGGCTGAGCGATTGGCTGCTGCACTTCTTGGCGCGGTTTCGATTCCCGCACGGAACAAATATTTGTATGGCCTACAGGTAGTTGTTCCGGGTCTGGCAGTTTGTGTATGTGAGCTTAAATGTTTGTAAACGCACCCACGATACAGGAGAAATTCCTAGTGTGGAAATTCTTTTATAGTATTCTTGAGTTCCTAGATTGTAAGTTGTAAGTGTTGAATTGTAGTATCGTGTCACATTATGTATACGTAGCATAATTAGCCTATAATTTTCCCACTGCTGGGACACGCGGCTTCCTCTCTAAGAGAGGGAATGGCCTATAACCCACCACGCGGGCCCAGTGCGGGTTGGTAGATGTCACATGACTTCGAATTTTTGGTTGTAGGACATACCGGACATATAACATTATGTATACATAATTTAATTGTTAACAAATTAGAATAAATGTAATTCAATTTACTAACTGCACGCATAATTCAATTAAGTATTTTTTCTTTACATAATAATTAATTATATTATATTGCCAAGAGCCTCGACCAATACCTGAGGAGGCTCTCGTTAGGCAGCTGGATCAAGGGTTTGATTCAGAAAGCGGTACTCCTGGACACGGCTCGTATTGTCAGGAGGTTCCTCTCTCTGGAGCCCTGACCGCCGGTAGCTTGGACCCTGTTCCCGATACCGGTGGGCTACAATTTTTTATATTTTTAAATTTTTTTTATATTGTTTTTAGTTTAAGAAATATTTAAAAATGTATAAGATTTGTGTAAAGATAAATAAAGGAAATAATTATATAAAAATTTGCACGCCGAAATTAATGGCAGAATAAGAGATCGATTTGTCGGATATGTCAGGATTTATTCCGAAAGGCTCGTACATCATGTGGGCAGACGATGGGTTTCGTGCTATGAAAACACACTGGGTGCGATTTACTGTTTCTAGCAAAAGTAACGAATTACTTGAGATTACAACTTAACACAATAACACGGGGCACAATGAATTGGGTTCAGTTCCAAGACGTCTCAACTCTGCCGCGATCAGTCAATGACTGTCGCCCTCGCTTCGAGCTGGACATCAGGGCTCTGCAGAAGCACGCTTTGTTGTGACTGGTAAGTAGGTCGCGTATGTCACCACTGCACAGAGGCGCGCTTTTCAATTCATTTTGTGTCCATACGACCGGATACGACAGATATATTTATCTAAGAACCTGCTGTAACTTATTTATGCAAAATAAATGATTATGATCCATATGTTACTTCCAACTTAATCAGAGTACATCCTTCACAAAGAAAACTAAAAACATCAACTCACCAGAAATCCACGTCCCATTCCACCGTACAGGCGTCAGCTCCTCCGTCAACAGGTCCTGTATTCTGAGCCTCCTCCCCTTGACCCTGGGCCCTTCATCAGGCGGGGTCAGCAGGACCACTGACGTCACGATCAGAGCCAGCACGGCCACTATGACCAGCAGGGCGATGAGGATCCCGCGCCAGTTGCGCTGGTTCGGACTCCCGACAACCAACTTCTGAAAACAATGGGGATATGTTTAGATGCTGTTTTAAGTTTTCACGGTTTACAACTAAACTTATACTGTCATTTACGGGATATCTTCCGTGATTGTTCATTATTTTGAGCTGTGAGCGGTTTTGCCGTGACTTGTATCGAGTTCCAGTAGTGCGCGTAGCAAAAGACAAAGAAACACGGTAGACAGATTTGTTTGCTCTTAACAATTTATTTTCCATCCACCCGTATTCTCCAGTCAACCCGCGATCATGGCGCTTGTAATAGCGTCGCAATATCGGGATCTCAAAATAATGAACAATCACGGAAGGTACCTTAAGTGACGGTATAAGTTTATGTTTAGATGGTATTGGGTAGTTGGACAACGAGGAATATAATGTGACGTTATATGGGGTGAAAGGGACACCGTCGCTTACCAAGTATTCAGTACATCATTCTGAGCCTCCCAAATAGAAATTAGTCCTCGGTAATTTAAAAAAAAAACAGCCGTTCTATTAATTTTGACCTTGTAGATATTGCACTTTTGTAGGAAACAGAGGATTTTTTTTAATAACTTATGATAAATGTCTACGTGGCCACTTACTACGTTTTCGCGTCGGTGTCCCTTCCATCCCGTATTCTATCTAGCAAATGAAGAGGTCATTCATTATATTTAATAGCAAAGCGAAAAAAAAAAAAAAAAAAGTACGCGCTAAAAATTATTGACTCGGAAGTTGAACGGTAGCCCTGGGTACACATTAAAGACGAGTTGTAGATATGTAAGGATGGTAGCAGGAGGTTCCGTTCCGTAATTTCTGCCTATCCCCTTGGGTACAAGCTTGGGAAGTTTATATAAGTAGGCATACAGGGTGTAAACAGACCCTTCATATCCGTCAACCAAGCATTTTGTACATCAAACTAAGTAACTTGACGCAAAAATTATTGCTGGGAATCGAATTTTTTTTTGGAGTTAAAAATCACGTTTTACGGTAGGACTCGATGGAAAGCACTCAAAGCATTGTGCTGATAAATGGATTGAATAATACGGGGTCGTGGAGGTGTGTAAAGTAAAAATCTTACATTAAAGACATGTATTTAAAAAAAAAACTTGTGAAAAAGTTGGAACTTTGACCCCCAATATCTCCGTAACTAGAAGGTTTCCAGGTATGGTCTACAACAAAAAAATGATCGCAAAGACGGGGAGAACAAGTGCCTTTCATTTATGTTAAGGGTCTATTTACACCCTTTATAAAAGTAATTTTCGGTAATCTACAGTAGTAAGAATCCACCCTGTCTATGTTCTTCTCTCTGTAAACTTAGTAAGCAGGAAAACAAAAATAATCATAGATTTGACATCAATCACAAAAACACCCTAGTACAATTTTGAACAAAGAATCATAACTGTCAAAAAATACAAAATGGCGGCCACTGACATCGATAAGCCTCGATGCGTCATAGCGATTCGTTGATAACTTGGAAAAGGGTTTTATATGGCCAGCTGTAGAACATGATGGATTAGCAGTGTCCAGGAACGATCAGCGGGATAACAGAACCATTTATATGGTGCAGTGGACGGTTTGGATTTAGTTGAAGAGTTGAGATAAAAAAGTATTAACGTTGGGATTTTTTTGTAAATAAAGCTGCAAATGTAATTAATATCATGTTGGCGTGAAACGTTATAGATTCCACTTCTTGAAAAGACCGCAGAATTGTATTCAGACTCGGATTTTTGTAAGTCTGAAGTTTCCTACGACAAGCTAACACACACAAAAACAAGATATCTTAGTCCTGTCTTCATATAGAAATATGTCTTCATTCTAGTAAATCCCTTAAAAGTGCAGTGCAGTTCAAGGTGGCGCTGCTTGTCAAGAAAATTTGCATCGACATATCAAACTAGGTAACTTTTTTTTTAGTTCGTGTTTTCCCACCTGCATAGATAAGTTGGTTGAAGTTTTACACCTTACACTTGAAGTTTCACAGCTGTCCGAACAGTGACAGGAATAACACTTAAAAGTGGCTGCTAAACAATATGTATTTCTCAGCCTCAGATTTGGGAATCGCGAACACTGCAATAAGCACTGTCTTTGTAGGTATAAAAAGATACTTTTTACCTAGCAGACAGATGACGTGATTATTTTCAGACTTTGACACATTGCGCAGCATTAAAGCCCAGAATATATTGAGCATGCAGTAATTATTTTCACGCAGTAAAAGATTATGGAGCAAGAGGCCATACGTATGAAAATGAAGGATCTTCAGCAGCACTAAATTATACAAAAGAAGTACATAACTATCAAATTACCATATCTCTGAAATGCAGAGATCATTATAATTAACATTACATAACATAACGTCACGCCTGTAACCCCGACGGGTTAGGCAAGGATGTACAGTCGCCAGCTCATCAAGTTACTACAAACTGTCAAATTTCTCCAAATGATTTTAATTTTAAACCATAAATAAATCGTTGACGGTTAAGTTGAAAATCGAATTAGAAAATTTGACAGTTTGTGGTAACTTGATGTGCTGGCGACTGTACATCCTTGCCAAACCCCTAGCTAACGCTAAAGCTAAAGCACTAGTGACTGTACCTAATGGTGTGATCAATTATTTTTAAGTACCATGTCATAAGGGCGAGCTTATTACCATAATGGATCCACACTGCTACTCAGAAATTCCTAATAGAAAACTCTAGTAATACTTCCCGTCCTGATAATCGTTTCGAGGATCTTATGCTCAGCAATAGGTGGGCTACCAGCGAATCACACACACAGTGTGACTCGTTGGGTTTATTTTTCTTATCGAGTCACATACAGGTCACAGTGTGACTAAACCGGAATAATAAAATTGCAAACAGTGTGACTCCTTGGCAACCCTCCTTGAAAAAAAAAGGTAGCAATGAGTCACACTGTGACTCGATGGGAAAAATAAACCCAACGACTGCGACTGTGATATGATTGGGTGTGACTCGCTGGGATCCCACCCAGCAATGTCGCTTGACAACACCAGACCAATAAAACAGTCTGGCAAATTATAATATGCGAAAAAACTTCGTAACCATCAAAATTAACATACTCGTATCTCTGAAACGCAATGATCATCCATTAATTAACAAAAGAATAATACTCTCACTTTAAGGATATGAGGCGCAGTACCATTTCCCCGCCAAAATGTCGGCCATTACAGCAAGTTAGTGTTGTACCAACGATAACGGTTTCGTAGGGAGGTACTTATTTAGTTTTTTATGGTTCACCCATAGACAATTTGTTTTAACGCTACGTTACTTTTAAAAGGCTATCTTGGAGGAAACGTGGAGGCGGAAACGCACCTGCTAAGTGGGTTGTTTCAGATGAAATATATGGTTTGTTGTTTTTGCAAGGTTTTGCTGTTTTTTCCGGCTTTTTCCAGGGTAAAAAGTTTTCGTCTAGAATTATCAAAAAGGAGGAGGTATTGTATTCCACCAGCATCTTTTCTTTTCATGTATGTACACTGATTTCTCTGTGATTACCTGTTCGATTTTCGTGATTCTTTTTTCATTTGGTAGAGGAAGCTTGCGCGATTATCCCATACCAATTTTATTAACGTAACTTTGATAATTTTATAAGTTATTTTATATAAAACGGCTATGTTGATGGCATTGTCATGATGGTGTCATCACAACTTTTTGTTACAAAGTAAAATTTATAAATGACAAGAATTTGTGTAGGATATCTCAACGATCCCTATTTTAAAAAGCCGCTTCTTTTTAGTCTAGAACGTGGAACCTATCCCTAATTCTACATAATAACATCTATCATCATCATGTAAAAGTAATCTTATGTTGAAATAATATATTCTTCAATCGCTCGCTTCTGGAGACGACTACGCAGGCGCTTACTGGTTATGATTGTTACAAGATAAAAGCCGTTTATCCATTCCATAAATATTTCTATTTAAAAAAAATACAAAATGCTTTACTTACATCTTCACAAACAGCACGAAATATGAATCCCCTTTGAATTGAATTTGAACATTGAATTTCCTGTACTTATCTTTACTAATATTACAAAGAGATAAAATTTGTTTGTAAGTTTGTATGTAGGGGGTAATCTTGGGAACTACTGATCCGATTCCGAAAAATCTTTCACTAACGGGAAGCTACATTATTCCCGAGTGTTATAGGCTACATTTAAAAAGTTCCCGTGGCTTAATTTCCGTACAAAACGGGAGCGAAGCCGCGATCAAACGCTAGTCGCCAAATAAAATAGTTTAGACAGCGTCAATTAGGATGCTGTTATGGCCACTTTGACCAACTTCGAAAACACAAGTGACACAGATAATCCTCTTTATGTCTCAATCAGTTTGATACCTGTACTTAATCACCTGACCTTGTACCAGGAGAACATGAGAGCATAAGAGTTAAGACCTAAGTTTCTAGTAGGTATAAGGTTTTATGTCCCGGTGTAAAACTTAGCGAACTTCTTACGAATTGCGTAACAGAGAAAGATGGAAATGTGAGTCTTGCGGATAATTCTTTGAACTTTTCAATTAAACTTCTAAATCGTTTCTGATAAGATAAAATTGATTGTAAACGAAGGCCAAAGGGCTTTGCATTTTGTGTGGAGTAAAAAGTTTTGGGTTACTATGATGTCGTAAAGCAGGAGCAATTCCAGTGTGGTAAAGAAACAGGGCTATACAGGTCGTCTAGTGCTAGCTCTTTCCCACACTGAAATGGACGTCATGGTAGGCCACCTGCACTCATCTGCCTAGCCTTTACCCAACTATGTTCGGGTCGGCTTCCAGTTTAACCGGATGCAACTGAATACCAGTATTTTACATGGAGCGACTGCCATCTGACCTCCACAACCCAGTTAGTACTGGGTAATACGCCCCTTGGTAACTCTGTCTGACTGGTTGTCAGACTTTTTGGGCCACTGACTACCTAACGACTGTCAAAGATCTACAAATAACACCCGGGACCAACGGCTTAACGTGCTTTCCGAGACACGAAGGAAACTCGGTATGTAATGGGTGGTCACCCATCCACAGACCAACCTAGGCAAGCACGGCTTAACCTTAAGATCGACCCGAGCGGCAGTTATTATGTAGCCACGAGCTCCTCTCTATTTATCTATTAGGTCTATATTATTTACCGTAGGCAAAATAGGCATTTGGATGTGGATTTTGGACACCAGCACAATATACAACAAGTCTTGTCACAAGACTGAACATTAAAAATTGTAGTGTCGTACATGAGCTTTACGTAAGATATTGCCAGCCTCAAAAAGACTACCCGGGCAAGCAAGCGAAGCGCTAAAAATACGTCCGGATGATACTTTAATCTTTTCAATTAAACTTCTTAAAGGTCTTCGGATTAAAGCGCGTAATCTGTAGGATGATTCTGAGAAGATTGAGTGTCTTACAAGGTGATTCTTTGTCTCTTCCTCTCTCACTTAAAATTGGAGGATTTACTGTTTTATTCGTTAGCTCGTGGCTAAATATTAGGTTAAGCCGTGCTTGCCTAGGTTTTTCTGTGGATGGGTGACCACCCGTTACATACCGAGTTTCCTTCGTGCCTCGGAAAGCACATTAAGCCGTTGGTCCCGGCTGTCATTTTTTGACAGTCGCTACAGGTAGTCAGTGGCTCAAAAAGTCTGACAACCAGTCTTACCAAGGGGTATCGTATTATCTAGTACTAATTGGGTTGTGGAGGTCAGATAGGCAGTCGCTCCATGTAAAATACTGGTATTCAGTTGCATCCGGTTAAACTGGATAGACTGGAAGCCGACCCTAACATAGTTGGGAAAAGGCTAGGCAGATGATGATTCGTTAGTCGATGCAGTGATAGCCTAATGGTGTCACCGTCGGACTGCCATGTCATAGGTATCAAGTTGGAACCCAAGACACGCACCTCTGATTTATCGAATTCTTGTGCGTATTGTATAATTATCACTTGCTTCGGTGAAGGAAAATATTGTGAGGAAAAAAGCATACCTGAGAGATATTCCTCGACGGCATGTACATTGTACAGCTTACGTCGCCTATGTGCCTCTATAAACTCTGACACCAGGTTAGGCACTAACCACACGATATTGCTATAAAACACACGTTTGCCATAACTCAGTCCAGTCGTAGAGTTACACGATTAATTTTATAAAATATTA
Source organism: Noctua janthina (assembly GCA_963576755.1). NCBI lineage: Eukaryota > Metazoa > Arthropoda > Insecta > Lepidoptera > Noctuidae > Noctua > Noctua janthina. The sequence continues at coordinate 7,467,166 of OY755068.1, read as the reverse complement.
AATCGTCTGAAAGACTAGCAATATTTGTATCATGTTGTGCAATTCATTTTCCTTCACTCGTCACAGCCAAAATAACCAATCAGAAATAGAATTAAGTATTTTAAAGCAATCGAAATTTCACGAAGCTACTACTGCGACTGCAGTCACATTATCATCAGGAAATACTATCCCAAAGTTTCACTAATTCTGGAGCTACCTAAAATCTAGATTACTGCTTCAAGTATGCTTATCTCAAGAGGCAACGACAGGAACATTAAACGTCATTAAGACGTTACGTCATAGTTATGACGTTATAAGACGTCGTTAGCTACACCTCATGTTCGAGTATTCAGTGTGTAGAAAATTGCTGTAATGACTCGTCTACACAATGGCCCATGTTGGCTTAATGTAACTGCGAATAAGAAAGATGGAATGGCTTGTAACAGAGATCACACAACATGTGGCTATCGTTAAAGAAGACTTGAAGACAAGTTCGAAAAATTATTATTTTTGTTTCATAATCTTATTTCATTTTAAAGCAACTTATAGAATACCTAATGAAAAATAAATATTTATCTATAAAACAAACAAAAATGGCATATAAACTCACTTAAAATATGTTTTAGACGTGGAGTTGCGAACACCAGAAGCCCGATATACCCGGTACCCGATATTTATTAAAGTTTGTGAGTACATTCGGAAGAAGCTGGCAGTTTCGTCACAACGGTAATGTTTTCCCCATGGTTTGTGTTTTTATTTTAGTATATTCGTGTAAATGTCTATTTACATTAACCTAAATTTTGATATATATTTATAGTATTTGATATACATTTATAGTATTTTATATATCCTTGTAGTTAATCTTAGTATTATTTAAAATTATTGAGTCCCCGCACCCCAGCCAAAAGTGACGAGGAGGAACACCATGTGGTTTCAGTCAGTAGGAGTCTGATAAACCGCTCCTGGCCCCACGTCGGAGGACATCCATTGGGAATTTCCACACGTAAAAAAGAAGTTGCTTTAGACTCATATAAAGGCAGATGTGACGCTCACATGCCATAATCCTAAACATAACAACTATTACAAACTACTTCCATAACTTTTAAAAATCTTATCCACGTAAAGCGGTTGGAGCTTCCTCAATATTATTTCAAAGTGTGTGGATACGTCTGATCCTTCCTTATGGCCATAAGGAGGGGAATATGGATAAATTATACCAGGCGAGCAGCATCGGGGCAATTTTTCTTTAGCTTCCAAACTTTTCTTGAGATATTTACTAAATTACGGGTATAAGCGGGTAACGTGATCGGCTAATGGGTACCTCTGAGTCCCTGGTGTCTTGTGAGCAAATTAGGTACTTGATCTACCTATAGTAGTGTGCCCTCTGACTTCGTTCATATACAATAAATAAGCCTGGATTAAAAAAATATACATATTATCAAAACTCACTTTTTAACACACTTTTATGAGCTTCACCTGTAACTATGTGAAAATATCTTTAGAAGTTAAATGTTTGACCAACTTCCCGGTTTTCGATTGAGCTGTTTAACATACATGTTTAATTTCGATGACAATCCATGGTTAGCTAAGTAACGTCATTCTAAATCCAATATGGTGGACTTTAAATCAATCAAAAATCAAAATCAAAGCATTTATTTCAAGTAGGCCAGTTACAGGCACTTTTGAATTGACGAAACAAAGACAACAATGAAATATAGCTACAGTCCCAGTCACAAGGCACAAAAACTAAAGATGGCGGACTACTTATTTTATTCATCCCATGATAAATGTATAAAAAAGGGTTTGCTGAGAAGAATACGAGAAATAAAATAACATCACTCTAGAGTGTGTTTTTAGTTCTTTTAATCTATAATATTTTATTATTACCCGCAGAAGTGTCATAGTTCGCGAAGAACCATTTTCATGAGTTTCAAAATATATCGATCTTGCTTACGCTAATTTTACTTTCCGCAGATTTGTCCAATATTTACTTAATGTCGTCATTATAATTTAAATTAGAAGCCAGTAATTTAAATTTATTGAGCATCACATCCTGGGTTCGATTCCCGGGTCGGGTTTTCCACCACAAGTCATTCAGTAGGAGTCAGGAGCCAGAATTTGTGCTGCAAAAGCCAGGAGTCTGAACTTGTGCTTCGCGGAGAGTGACATGATTTTGTTTTATATTGTATTGAAAATTTCACGATGCTGGAATAAGATGTGAGCTCCACAACTTAGTTTTTTTTATACCACAGATGCTTAACACCTTAACCACCCACTTACCTAGCCCACTATTCCTGTGAAACTAACAAATCCACAGCCACGTAACCACGTAGGTAGGTATAAAAACATCCATGCTAAGCTGATTACTAACAAAAACATCACATTTCCAATCTTTGTGAGACTTATCCCTACAGCGTGGCTGTTCCAACCCGTATTTACTTTATTATATCAGTAGGCTTTCTAGTGTTGTATAGGCAAATTGTTGTTATGATTTGATTTTATGTATCTATCATATTTATATCTTCAGGTTAAGCCGCGCTTGCCTAGTTTGGTTGGATGGGTGACCACACATTACATACCGAGTTTACTTCGTGCCTCGGAAAGCACTTTAAGCCGTTGGTCCCAGCTGTCATTTGTAGACCTTTGACAGTCGTTACAGGTTCAGTTCAGTGGCCTGAAACTCTGACAACCAGTCTTACCTAGGGGTATCGTACTACCCAGTACTAACTGGGTTGTGGAGGTCAGATAGGAAGTTAGTTCATGTTAAGTACTGGTATTCTGCTGCATCCAGTTACACTGGAAGCTGACCCAACATAGTTGATAAAAGGCTAAGGTGATGATGAGTAAGCTAATACATTAACTTCTTCTCAAATCGATGACTTAGATTTTGACTGACCAGTACGTAGAGACCTGGACAGCTCTGTCGTTTGCCTTATTCAAGTCTTGGAGATTAGTTGTGCACGACGGGCAGGAGAGAAGGCGTGGCATATCCTGTGTTTGGCCTCAAACTCATTACATTAAGTCAATGTATTAACTATGTCCCAGTGTCAGTGATATTGCATTCCAATTGATATTGTCAACATTAATATTCAACCGGCTTTGATTAGCAGTCTTAATTGATTTCACCTGTGTTCACTTCATTGTAATCATTATCATAACTTATTCTTTCTATTTATTTTTATCCGACCTGAACTGTTTATGGACTGATTGATATTGCCCTGTGTGGCTAGTGCGTGCCCTTAGGGATCCGATATTGCTTTTGCGTGACCTTAAGCTAATCTTACTTACTTTGCGTGACCTTGAGATAATAATACGAGATTAGGATGAGGAATAAAATAAATATGTTTAACAAAATCTGACAAATAAATAATGATTTGATTTGATTTTTGATTTGAAAATGTGTTTTTTATTTGCCCTAATATTAGGTATTATTTAGTTTTATTGTTTATGGGGAAAACGCATTTATTCTAAATACTTTCTAAATTGAGTACTACTCTACAGCGAGGGTTAGAATTTATTTGGGTTTTTCTCATTTTATCCATAAATACTCTTATCCTCACTTAGACCACACCGTATTATCCATTTCTATTTGATTTAATTTCAATCTGCGATGTTTTATAGATTTGTATTGTACGAGGGCGGGTCAATAAGTCCGTGACTTTTGGAATAAAACACAGATTTTTTGATAAAAAAATAATTTTATTTTTCAACGTAGTCTCCCTTGAGCTCTATACACTTTGTCCAACGCTTCTCCAATTTTTTTATCCCTTCCAAAAAAAATGATTTGTCGAGGTCCTCAAAATAGGCCTTTGTTTGCGAGATGACTTCATCATTGGAGTCAAATCTTTTTCCACCAAGCCATTTCTTCAGGTTTGGGAACAAGAAGTAGTCGCTCGGAGCCAAATCTGGAGAATAGGGCGGATGAGGGAGCAATTCATAGCCCAATTCATGGATTTTTGCCATGGCAACTGCACATGTGTGCACCCTTGCATTGTCTTGGTGGAAAAGAACTTTTTTCTTGGCCAAATGAGGTCGGTTTTTTTTCAAATCGTCATTGAATCGGTCCAATAAGTTGGCATAATATTCCCCATTGATTGTTCTTCCCTTTTGAAGGTAGTCAATGTGGATTATCCCGCGTGCATCCCAAAAAACAGTCGCCATAACTTTATTGGCTGACAAACCCACCTTGGCCTTCTTTGGCGCCGATTCACCCTTAGAAACCCACTGTTTTGACTGTTGTTTGGTTTCTGGTGTGTTGTGATGGATCCATGTTTCGTCCACGGTTACAAAACGGCGCAAAAACTCCTCCATATTGCGATTAAACAACGCCAAAGCTTCCTGTGAAGTTGTTACACGATTGCGTTTGTGGTCGACTGTGAGCAAACGCGGCACCCATCTTGCGGAAAGCTTTCTCATGCCCAAGTGATCATTCAAAATTGAAACCACTGAGCCATGCGAGATCCCTACGGCTTCCACAATCTCTCGCACTTTCAATCTTCGGTCGGTCAACACCATATCGTGAATTTTTTCGATTGTTTCGGGTGTAGAGACCTCAACTGGGCGTCCAGGACGTTCGGCATCTTCAGTGCTTGTACGGCCACAACGAAATTCAGTAAACCACTTTTTTACCATTGAAATCGATGGTGCAGAGTCCCCATAGTATTTATCAAGCTTAGCCTTGGTCTCGGTAATGGTTTTTTTTCGCAAGAAATAATGCTTAATAAGCACACGAAATTCACTTTTTTCCATTTTCTCCTCAAATTAGTGAGTAGTCTGATAAAAATAGCTGTCAAACACAAACTAACTGACGCAGCAAGTTTAAATTTTGACAGGAGTCAACTGACAGATGCCTGTTGACAGGAGCAGTGTTGCTGTTTCAGTAAAGAGGTCAGAAATTCAAAAAGTCACGGACTTATTGACCCGCCCTCGTATTGTATAACGGATCTGGGACCTTTGCGCGAAAGACATATGCGCGAAGGACACTTCCGCGAACCCACTTGCGCGAAAAGACAAATGCGCGCATGGACTTTTGGGCGATTAGACTTTTGCGCGAATGAACTTTTGCGCCCATAGACACTTACGCGCATAGACACATGCGCGCAGAGACACTTGCGCGAATGGACACTTGCGCGAATGAACTTTTGCGCAAAAGGACACTTCCGCGACTAGATTTACTCGCGACTGGCTACGGTTAATCTGTAGAGTAAACATAACATCATATTATTTCTTATTTTCAATGAGATAGAGCGAGAGAAGTGGCAACACTGCCCGAGAGACATGTCAAATTATTTTTTCGTATCTACCATGAATAGTGTTGCCAGATATAATTATTGTTTAATCGATTTACAATACCGATTTTGAACAAAATAATTTTACTCTCTGTTCAAGCGTTTGGGTTTCATTAATGACGATTTTTAAGGTCATTCAGTTGTTTTAATGTCTATTATGACAAATGTATATTGATGTATAGAACATTCTTGTTACTTTGTATAAAAAAGATTAATCAATCGATTCCGATTTAGAAGAACCTCAGTGTTATGTTTACTCTACAGCTAACCTAACCTAACCATTCGCGCATAAGTCTTTTCGCGCATGTGTCTTTGTGCGTAAATATCCGTTCGCGCATAAGTCCATTCGCTCAAGTGTCTATGCGCGCAACTGTCTATGCGCCCAAAGGTCCATTCGCGCAAAAGTCTAATCGCCCAAAAGTCCATGCGCGCATATGTCTTTTCGCGCATGTGGATTCACGCAAGTGTCCTTCGCGCAAATGTCTTTCGCGCTAGTGTCCTGATACCTTGTATAACGGGCTGGTGTCCGCAACTCCACGTCAAAGCGCGTATTTTGCGTGCGGCATGATGTTTTATAGATAATTGATGTTTGACGGTCATTCATAACCTAAAAATTCAAACACCGAAATCTTTTTTTTGCGGCATTCCCAAATGCAAAATAGTCTCATTTATGGATTCTGGAGTTAACGCCAAATCTTTTAACATATTTTTCATTACGGGACGCTTCAATTTGATCCCAGATAATTCTTAGTATGGAGACCTGCCATTGTTCTTTCATACATTTTTAAATGTTCTTAAAAAATCAAAAAAATACATTGTAAGATATAACAAATTTAGCCCACCGGTATCGGGAACAGAATCCAATTAGGTACTTATTTCACTTAAAATGAGTAATAGCCAATATTTTGTAGCAGTAATAAAATAAGCATTACCTACTTATTAATGTAAAACTAATTTTCTTGTCGTAACTGTTTACGACAAGCTGACAATCTGGTAACTATACCTAGTACCTAGTATATCTGGTAACACCTGTATTTCATTCAAATAAAATGATACTATTACAAAAAAAAAAAAAACTATTAAACGATTTGAATTTCATAACATCCGTTACTAGAAAAAATCAGAAACCCACAATAAGACGCCTAGTTTTTTTCCACGAGCCAAAAAACCTCCGCTAATAGCATGACTACGCAAAAAATATCTCATACATTTTTAATACCCAAGAAACTTCCTTAATTTCAAATCAATAGAACCTCACGGGCTCCTAGCTTGGGTATAAAATTTAGCGTAGTCACGTTGCTGTAATAACGGTTTTCAGCGTCGATGTAAAATGATCAATTGCTTTTGACAGCGGTCCGGCACGTACAGCGCGGTCGCACGTACACAGCGGGTACCTATTCACGTACCTAGGCGCTTACAGGGTTAGCTGTCACTTGATAGTGGACACAGAAGGCAAGCGATTAGTGATTCAAAAAGAGAATAGGACCATCACCACTCGTATACTGTATTGTTTATCGGGTCGGTGTCCGCAATTCCACGTCCAAAGCGCGTATGTTGCGTGCGGGTTAAGCAATATTCTTGCAATCCAAATACAGCATCGCACATAAGTAACATAGTTGGAGAAAGGCTAGGCAATTGAGAATGATGATAAGTAACTTATTCCTATACGAAATTAGTCATACGTATGTCTATTCACGGCTTCCGTATCATCATCATCCACTAACCGTCTTCACCCATTGCTGGGGATAGTCCTACCTAAAAAACTTTTTGTTTTTATTTTTTGTCTGACTGTTTGTTTAGGCTAATCTCTGAAACAGCTGGAACGATTTTGACAGCTGGACCGATTTTGACGGGTCTTTTACTGGCATATAACTGATGTTATAAGGAGTAAATTAGGCTTTTATTTTAGAAAGTATACCTAGGTTATTATGTAAATTATATACAGACTACAAATTGAACTAAAATAATGATAAAAAGATTAAAAATTAGTACCTATATATACAACGACGACAATAGGACACTTAGGCGTCAAAGTACTCCTCCGCATCGCTGTCATCCGAAAACGTGCCTAGAAGACTGGCAGCATTGCCACATTGAATGGCAATGCTAATTCTTTGGCCAAAGAAATAGACAGCCCTCTGTAAAAGAAATTAGGGTTCCGTGCTAAAAAATTAAAACCCTTGATATTGTTAACAAAATCCAATACAAATAGGGAAGTAATATTTTTATAATAATTTAACGCGGACAAAGGTCGCGGGCAACAGCTAGTATGTCATAACTCCAGAGTTCATCAAAACAGCTGGCCTACCATTTGTTTACCTTTACTGTCAGTTTTATCAATGTAACTTTCAGTGGATTAGTCGATTAATGTCAGATTCTAGAAGTGCCAGACGAGTTTATAACGCCAGATTCTATAATTGTCAGATAATGCCAGATTCTTTTTCCCTCGAGTATACCTTCTTTTCTTACCTATTCTACAAGACTACCAGGGCAATAGATTTAGGGATAATAGCAAGTAATCTGTAACGTGAATCTAGGTTCAAAGCGAGTGATGAGCCTGAGTTAGCTAAAATATGTACCAGAGAGATATGAATAGATAGGCTGATTTATTTCGAAGGATGGATGAAAGATGACCCTATTTGTAAGGGAATATTTGTGGATGGTCATATTATCAATTTACAACGCTTTTTTGATGGGCTTTTTCATCATTTTTGGATGATGTACGACTTACAGTAAAACAGTTCATACAAATTACGTTTACTTTATAAAAAGATGCCAAATGACTGCCTCCTTGGTCTAGCGGTCGAGATCGCGACTGCTCAGCATGAGTTCATGGGGTCGTTTCCCGGGTCCGCAAAATGTTATTGGGCTTTTCCATCAGGAATTTCTCAGTTGCAGCCGTGGAGTCTCGATTTGTGCCCAGGTGATGGCAATAGGCTCGCCCACTATTACATGGCACTAAGACATAACTGGCGAAATATGGGTGTACTATTAGAAACACCTAAGCCTAACCCTTCGGGGATTACAGACGTGATGTTATATTTATAAAATGATATAAATTAAACGTTATCCCTATCAGAATACCAGCGAAAAAAAAAGTCACAGCTTTTTTTTTTAATGATGCAGCACCATGCTGAGATTACACAATTTAATTTGTTTTGTGTGTTATGTTTACTTTTTTTATATGTATAATTTTTGTATTAATGTAATTTCATCCTTTTTTTTTTTGTTTTGTACTGTGTGAGTACGATAAATACTTTTCCTTTCTTTTTTTTTATTTGTGCTTTTTTTTGGTTCGCCCTTCTTTTATTTTCATTTTTTCGTAGAAATCTTCTCTGGCTAAAACTGCATGGTTACAGAACGTAAGAATTTCCATCTGGCCTTTGGGAAATTAAGTATTTTCCCCTAACACTTACGCTGTGCACCGCTACGTGAAAACTGTCGGCAAAATTCCGTATTAGTTGAATGGTCTGAAATCTTGTTTCACAGATGAACTTTAGAAATATTTTATGGTAATAAAATGGATAAATGGTAAAACCTGTACTTAGACGTTGGTGCCACTGACGTATATATATATGTTGTGGCTTGTCTGTGATGGCTAATGGCGATAGTATTGTCTACCCCGTTGAATTTCTCAACCAGGGAGTTAACGGGCGTGCCGTCCCATAACCTGGAGCTTAACGTTGGCGTTCCAGTTCTGCTGATGCGAAACCTTGATGCACCTAGACTGTGCAACGGCACCAGGCTTCGTATCACTGAGCTGGGCAGTAATATTATAAAAGCCACCATTATTACAGGAGCTGCTAAAGGAGAGGAGAGCGTTTTAATTCCCCGCATACCCATTATTCCAGATAACTTGCCATTTTAATTTAAGAGGTGGCAATCTCCCGTAAAATTGGCTTTTACAATGACGATCAACAAATCCCAGGACCAAACGTTAAAAGTGGCAGGCATTCATTCCACTCCAACCTTCTCACAAATTCAATAATATCAGCAAAATTATTTTCGTTTTACCCCAAGAAGGCAACTCTTACAACACCAAACATCACTCAAGATTCCCAAATGACTTCCTGGTCCTTTTGACCCCCATTACGAAGACAAAAGCCCCCATTCCCGCACCCTAGCTAACTCCAGGTGTCATGTAACTGAATCGATCCAATCACCTCTTAGGGACGGTCGACTGACGATTATCTGGCAAATTGTTCGAGCATAGTTACATACCAGGGTCGCAGAGAGTTGTAGAGATAAAGGTACTTGTTGGGGTGTGTTTGAAGATGTAGCAAGTTTCGACAACTATTTAGAAGGTTTGTGTTGCATCTTTATGATACAATGCCGATTTTTGGGGTAAGGACTGGACTTTTACGTTCTTAGGAGACTATTGTCACACAGTTTACAACAGTTAGGTTGGATAATGTTAATTTACGTTTTATTTTTCTGATGCATCTATTGTGCAGTTTTGGTACCGAAAAAAAAAAAAAAAATCAAATCGAAATTGACAAAATTCGATTTATGAATTTGATTTTTTGATTTGATTTTTATTTTTATTTTTTTTCGAATTTACTTTCTGAGCTCCATCTCAAATATTCGCCCGGTTTAATAACGCAGTTTATAATAATTCAGCGTCTTATGTTATGTTTCTGAAATAGGAGGCCATTAACAGGACATAAATCCGAAATTAAAAGAAAGAAAGATAATAGCTACATTTACTTGGCACATGCCAAAAACCAAATTGAATTATAGATACCTAAGAACTTCCTTAGCAAGAGTGGTGATCAATGCTCATGCCTTCTCAGTATGAGAAGAGGCCTTTGTCCAGCAGTGGGACAATAATAGGCTGATATTATTTCCTTTATTTATATTTTTAAATATTCTATAGAAAAAAACAATCTAAAAACATTTAAAAATATAAAAAATTGTAGCCCACTGGTATCGGGAACAGGGTCCAAGCCACCGTCACACCGGTCAGGGCTCCAGAGAGAGGAACCTCCTAACAATACGAGCCGTGTCCAGGAGTACCGTTGATATTATTATTATTTAAGAACTTCCTAGGGAAGGCCCTTTTACTTTACTTTACTGAACTAACTATGATATAATAACATTTTCTAGTGGTTCAAACTGTATTGATAATACCAGGGTATCATAAAGTCCCAAGCAGCTCAAGGCTGCTTTCTCACACAGATAATGAACAACTATTAATTATTATGCTAGCTCACTCCTCGTTAGCGGTTCCGAACCATTAGGTTAAGGCTTCACGAGGTTTTCCTTTGCCGTAAGTAAGTATAAGATTAATTACAACAAAAGATATTTGGATACTAAAAATTTCTGGTTTTGAATTTGCTGAGTGAGCAGAAAGTCTTCAAGCCGAAACTACTTTAGGTTATAATCATCGTCATCATCAATGACATTTGAAGTACTTTTAGCCCAGTGATACGAAGAAGTCTATACTTAGCAGTCCAGCTGCTGGACTCATTCCTCTCGAAACATCAACATCATCTGCTTAGACTAAAAAAACGGCAAAGTGCGAAACGATTGAAAAACATTTTCTTTACATTCCAACTGAAAATATAAGTTTGTACGCACAATATTGATAGGTTTATCATGTTACTAGCTGTCGCCCGCGACTTTCCTCGATAAATGGGCTATCCAACACTAAAAGAATTGTTCAAATCGAACCAGTAATTCCCGAGATTAGCGCGTTCAAGCAAACAAAGAAACTGTTCAGCTTTATAATATTAGTATAGATTTAAGAACATAGACATTTTTATGAGTTTTTCTGTACTCTATAAGTAAAGAACTATTTTCTATTTTTTTTTTTCCAAAATTATAATATTTCCTATTTTTCGGGATGAGCCGCCTCTATCCCCCCTTATCGTTAATTTTTTTTTTTTTAAGTTAAGGGGAAGGGGGGCCTTATCTTTAAAACATTTTTTTTTTAAAGTTTAAAAAAAATATATGTTTCAGATCCTCATCCACAAGCCCTTTTATTTTTTATATCACTCAGTAAAACTAATAAAAACATTTTTTGTTAATTTTCTAGTTTTTCCCCCAAGAGTGACCTCAATTTTCAAAATTCAATTCTTTACTTTAAACGACCGTTTCTGGGTTACATAAATACATAATGTGTTCTTTCAACTTCATCGCTCCAGTAGATTCGTAGCAAAATAGAACACACTACGGTTCCGTCCCGTATAAGAGTTCCGTTTTTCATTCCGACGTTCGGAACCCTAAAAAGGCATCTTCATTTTCCTGACTTCATCCTATGTTAATTGGGGTCGGCGCAACACGATTTTTTCTTCCATTCTTAGTAAAACATAACGCTGTCAATTACTTCTTTGCGTGGCGTTAGTCCTTCAAGCTGTACCCGCTTTTTATTGACACCACCATTCATAATAAAGTTCCAGATACCCAATTACCTACCCATAACCGTATCGTGAATCGTTACCCCCAAACATAACACGAAAAACGAAATCAGTCTCAATAGGCCGTAACTGACTCCCTGGCCTTAATAGCCACTCTGGGCGTTAATGGGCCGTTATCTTAACAAGTGCCTACTCCGGTGACAACCTATTACATCCCTTCGGTTTATCTTGCCCTGGTACTTAGAGTTGAGAGGCAAATGTGAAAGATTTTGTATCAAAAGACCCGATCTAATGAGGGATTGTATCTTGTTTCAAAAGTTTTTCGGGTATGAAAATGATATCTTTTACGTACGGTATCTTTTTTTAAGAATTTCTACAGATAGCATAACTTAGAGATGTTACTACGATACAAGATACTAGGAGTTTACAAGTTAGAGAAGTTTGTGACTTAGTTTAATGTTCTTGGAACAAAAACTCTGAACTTAATTTAACTTAGATTAGACTAGGAAACTTGAAACAATAAGATTTCTGTTTCAAAGTTCTGTATTGAAGCTTAGATTACAAATCTAGTTCTTTATAGTTTTCATTTAAAAATTAAGGTAAGTAAGCCAAAAGTGCGCTACAATTTTACCCGATCAGACCAATGAACTCCGAACCTGTAGCTAGCAAGCTATATCACGGAGATACAGAGATTTAATTACTTAGTTGCTGCGCGCAAAACTCAAGGGATATGAATTAATAACTTGTTTGCAACTAAACGTATGTGGAGGATCCTATGCTACAGCTAAGTGATGGAATCATTAATTCATACAGAGTAGCAAGAATGATCTTGTAATACGAATTAATTGGAAACTTCTTTAACTACGTAATGGATGTAAAAACACCCTTAACGAAGTCGAAGGGCATTTGTTTTCCCATGCCCTTTAGCTATATTGGAAGTCAAAGTTTCCACTTTTCAAGGTTTTTTTAAAATATAAGTTTTTAATTTTATATAACTTAAAATACCTCAACAACTCCTGTTCTACTATTCATTGCGTTCATCAGCACAATATTTTGAGTCCTCAATACATTGAGTCTTACCATAAAACGTAATTTTTCACACCAAAAAAAAAGTCGTTTCCCAGTAATATTTTTTGAAGTTACTTAGTTTGATGTAGTATTGGATTCTTGATTGAAGGCTTTATGAAGGGTCCATACCTTCCGGCAAACACCCAGGGTTTACACCTTGTATAGTAAGCAGCGATTTTCAGGTCACTGCACATCCAATGTGTAAAATAGTCACTCTGTTAATCATAGAGTACTTGAAGTAAATGTTCCTTCGCTTAATACAAATTAGTCCCAAAAACAATGCAATGCAAATTCGTTTCTTGGTTTACCTAAAGACAAAACACAAGGACGGTAAACACTGAGTATATTTAGGAACTCTAATATCAAAATTAGAAACTTAATTGCTTCCGGTAGTAACAGAAATAACTAATTGCTTATACCACTGCCATGGTTTGGAAAAGATAAGGAAAGATAGCCACTTAACAAACAGCTACCAATTCCTTTTACTACCAGGGGACCATAAAAGATTGAGGGCGTAAAATCAGTTTATCCTTTACCAAAACGCACCACTTCCTTATGAAAATAAACAGACAGCGACTTCCCTTCTAACGATAAACATTTACCGAGGCCTTAAATAATTTAACGTGGTTAAGCAATACAGAGCAATACGTACAAAAAGTTGGTTAGAGCAACGATTTCTACAATCAGAGAGGCATCGTAAAGGAAACATTATAGCTCGTTCGCAGGGCAATTTCCCCCAATCTACCGTTCTAGTATCGCTGTTGACACAAACATTAGCTGCGAGATGAAAACATCCTGCGAGTTTTGCCGTCCTGGTACACCTATGAACAGTTTAGTAGTGGACAAGCGTTTCTTTATTACTGCATAATTATTATTAATTCGGACAAAAATAGTCGTTTTGGTATAACATCTTTTTATTATATTTGGTCCTGGGGTACACATTTCTTTTCTTAACATGACGTAAGATATTCAAACGTTCACGGAGGCTTCACCTCCAATAAAAGACATCAAAGCGTAACAATTCTCCGAAATAATACGATTATGAGTGCGGAAGTGAGCATATCTGTCTGTATGGCAGGTTTTGTTGGTGAAACGACCGACTTGAATGTATTCGCCGAGCGTTGGTTCGTCGGAAAAGGAACAAGAATTTGAACCGGAAAAATAAGAGTACACGCAAAGAATTACGCGGGGCGTGGGGGGCGGGGCGCTTACGCAACTGCTAGACCGTAACATTACCATAACGTACCAAATAGGACTTAAACTCAAAGCCTTTATTTCAATTAGACCATTAAAGCCACTTTTGAATGTCAAAACAAAACAAAAAGACGAAGCTACAGTCCCTGTCACAAGGCTGTCACTTGTGAAAGTACTGTAGTTTCCCATTCCAAAGCGTAGATCTGTTTGATCCTCCCCAAACACCATCCATCCTTATATTGACGACAAACACATATCACTAACAGTAACCGTAGAACAGCAAAATGCACACTTCCGCCAATTAATCTAACACACGTGACCATCATCATCTGCCTAGCCTTTTCCCAACTATGTTGGGGTCGGCTTCCAGTCTAACCGGATGCAGCTGAATACCAGTATTTGACATGGAGCGACGGCCTATCTAACCTCCACAACCCAGTTAGTACTAGGTAATACAATACCCCTTGGTAAGACTAGTTGTCAGACTTTTTGGGCCACTGACTACCTAACGACTGTCAAAGTTCTACAAATGACATCCGGGATCAACGGCTTCACGTGTTTTCCGAGGCAAGCAGGAAACTCGGTATGTAATGGGTGGTCCCCCATCCACAGACCAACCTAGGCAAGCACGGCTAAACCTAAAGATCGACCCGAGCGGCTGTTATTATTTAGCCAGCTCCTAATACACGGAAAAAAGACAATACATAGACTATGACTGTCCGTAGGTTTTTTTTTGCTATGGTCGCCGGTTGGTCTTCTAGTCGCAAGCGCGACTGTTGGGCATGAGGTCCTGGGTCCGATTTCCTAGAACTTGGGCAGTCTTTTTTTTCTCTCAGGAATTTCTCAATAGCAGCCACGGAGTCTGGATTTGTGCCCGTTGTATGACAATAGGCTCGCACCCTATTACATGGGACTTAAGGTGCAAGCGCCAGGGTAGCCCGCGAAATTCGGTTTTTTTTTTGTTTTTTTGCAATTTACAGGTCTGGTTGTATGTTGATTACAATATGATTCGCGACCGCAACTAATATGGCTCAACAGAGTTATTATCATTTCAATCGTCAATACAACCCTCTAAGTTCATTCAATTGAAAAAAAAAAAAAAAAAAACCTATAAATATAAACTTCAGTTTTAATAATTACAAATTAGAAACAGTTAATAAATTCACCCTATTAGGAATAGACATAGACACACACATAAATTGGAAGTCTCATATTCAAAAATTAACATATTACGCATACGCCTATGCATGGCTTAAATACGGCGTCATATTATGGGGAAATAGTACAGACTCGCCCACACTATTCACCCTACAAAAAAAAACTTATTAGGATTCTAGTAAATATTGAACAAACGGATAGCTGCAAGCCTCATTTCCAAGAACAAAAAATTTTAACCCTACCGTGCCTTTACATCTTTGAGATCTGTAAATTTGTGCGTAAATATCCAAATTTCTACACAAAAAGAGAAGACATACAAACTGAAACTGCTTTAAGACATAATAATAGATTAAACATACCTACATCCCGATTAAAAATTCATTCATCGAGTACCTATGTTATGTCGATTAAAATATATAATAAGTTACCGAAAGAAATAAGAAATTTAAATAAATACAACATCTTTATTAATAAATTAAAATTATTCCTAATAAACAAAAGCTATTATAACGTGAACGAATACTTGAATGAAAGATGATAAGTAAATATAAACATATTTATCAAGAAGATTATTTAGTTTAACGTAATAAGAAATAGCTAGCTGCTTACCAAATAATAATAAGAATTATATGTTTTAGTTGTTTGTTAATTTTATGTTATTATTGTGTTTTGTGGATTATATGCAATTATTAAGTTTTCATGTATAATTTTATTTTAATCTTTAGCTTTGTACGACTGACATTTTAACTTTTAAGTATATTGTCTTTTTTGATTGAATTTTGATTGATTATTATTATTATATAAATTTTTTTTTTTCATCGC
This sequence comes from Noctua janthina, assembly GCA_963576755.1. Lineage (NCBI taxonomy): Eukaryota > Metazoa > Arthropoda > Insecta > Lepidoptera > Noctuidae > Noctua > Noctua janthina. The sequence continues at coordinate 7,451,298 of OY755068.1, read as the reverse complement.
GAATGTGATTGTTTGGTTTCAAGTATATTTTAATTTTAAGTTTAAGATTGTACAAATTACACAAAATTTTGCTGTGCCCCGACGGGGTCTACAACGGCTCTTAGCTTTAAGCCTTTTGTAAAACACCATGTTTTTACCTTGTAGAACGCAAATAAATAAATAAATAAATAAATGAATGACTCCTTAATTAGTCTTAAGAGCGTTTACGACTTACGGCAATACAAACAATCAAGTCCTTTTTTTTCGAAATGTCTGAACCGATTTTAATGAAACTTCATACGCAAAAGCAAGATACATAGTTCTACTCGTAACAAGTTATTACAGAACATTTTCGAAAAATTAGACCGATTTTTGATTTTCTGTAGAAACAAATATCCGATTGTCTTTTTTTTTAAAAAGACATTTCGAAAATGTTCTGTGATAACATTTGAGACCTATGTACGCTGCTTAAGCGTATGAAGTTTCATTAAAATCGGTTCAGTCATTTCTATAAAAAAGGACTTGAAAGTTTGTAAAGCCGTAAGTCGTAAATACTCTTAAGAAAATTTAAATTTTGTGGGCTATCCTGGCGCTTCCTCCTTGAACATTATTGACGAAATGTGGCTGTTCACCTCTACCTACCCCTTCGGAGATTACATGCGTGATGTTATGTTTACTGCCGGTTCTATCGCGTCGTAGGTCTACAACTACATTGCCTAATCGAAACAAACTTTATAACCTTTCGTGTTCCTTTTATTATTTCGCTGAGTTGTGAAACAGTAGCTATGATAATGTGGGTGTTACTGTTCGTCCTGTGTGCTTTTGGAGTATATGGAAAGCTGTTCGAAGAAGACGATCAGGGGTCATCGGGTATGTCGACTTTTTATTAAAGAAAATGAGAAATTGAAGATAGGTTAGACAATAGACTAGTAATAATAAATCAAAAGCCAATGGCTTAATAGCCAATAGCCTCGACCAACATCTGAGGAGGCTCTCGCTTGGCAGCTGGATCAAGGGCTTGATTTAGAAAGCAGTACTTCTGGACACGGCGCCTATTGTTTGGAGGTTTCTCTCTCATGAGCCATGACCACCTGTAGCTCGGACCCTGTTCCCGATGCCGGTGGGCTACTATTTTCTATATTTTGATATGTTTTTTGTTAATAAATATTTAAAAATGTAAATAAAGTGTTAGGAAAACGAATAAAGGAAAAAAAATGACGTGAACCTATGTTACACTTTTTTGCTGAAGCCCCAAATTAAAGTACTTACCTGTAGTGTTGACAATGGCATTTTTGAAAAGTGACTTTTTAAACTTAATTCGATAAAAGTATAGAAAGAAAAAGTATTTATTTGTCGTACAGGACAAAACAAAAAAACAAAAGTATAATGCTATAATTAGTAGGTGCCTATTTTTTTTTCTATTATAGTGCGTAGTAGTAGTATGTACCTATTTAAGTACATCAATTTATGTTAACAAAATGGTATTCTTGTACTCTATCACAATGCTGTTCTTTTTGACCCAAAGGTTGACTGTACACCTTGTGGCATTAAGTCCGCCTGTGTATTACTCTTGTACATGAAGTTTAAATAAATAAATATATATCCTGCCCATCACTGCAACCAACCTGTCATGGAAATTTAGCTGCTTCTTCGTTCGAATTTCGTCTGCATTTGGTCTTTGAAGCAGTGAGGAATTGTCCATTCTCTCATTCTGCTGAGATAAGGTATCATAAGATGTACCTAATAATTATTTGTTTTCAAAAGAAGACTAAAAGTCATTGGAAGTACCTACTATGTATTTCGGTAAACACTAGTAACTTTACTGCAGTAAATAATCATACCTCGTTGGTCTAGTGATCGCAAGCGCGACTGTTGCGGAATGCAAAATTTCTTAGTAGCAGCCACGGAGTTTCGATTTGTGCCTGGCTCATGGCAATAGGTTCGCCCCCTATTACATGAGACTTAAACATAACTGGTGAACTGGGGGTGTACTATAAGGTACACCTCTGCGTAACTCTTCGGGGATTACAGTCGTGATGTTATGGAAAGCAATCACAAATAGTAACATGACGTTTTCATTTGACTGTACTGACTGTTTATAAAGTGCGAGCGAGTTGACAAAAAAAATTGGTAAAATCGGGAAGGTTTCAACTCGCACGCATTCGCGAGTTTCACAGTCGCCAGTTGACGAACAAGCCAATTATTCTGAGATAGACTTCGATTATTGGTTTCAATGTGCGTGTGCTTTATGAAAAAAAAATCTAGAACGCAAGAAAAACTTTGTAAGCAAAAACATTGTTGAATTTACATCACGTGATGTAATCTAAATGTTAATACTAGAGGCACGGACGGGTGACGTAAAGGTAACGCAAATTGTTATGTACACACGGCGGGACATGAAACTGTACATTTCCATTATAACTTGGTCTCGCTTTGTATAGATTTCCTATACAATGAGAGATCCGCATAAACTGGTTTTGAACAGCTTGATCGGCCGTCGTGCGTACTAAACCAGTACTTTCAATTTTAAAACCCGTCATATTTATTGTTACACTAACTGTAGCCCGCAACTTTTACACGCGTAAAATTATAATAAAAATATTACTTCGAATATTACTTTGAATCGGATTTTTTTTAACAATTTCGAGGGTTTTAATGTTTTTGCACGGAAACCGAATCCTTTTTCTAAAATAAAATCCTAAGTTACTTCTTATATCATCAGCTATCTGCCAGTAAAACTCCCCTCAAAATCGGTCCAGCCGTTTTGGAGATTACCCGGAACAAACAGACAGGCAGACCAGAAAAAATAAACTTGTTATAAGTACCGTATATACTTTCATAATTATGCAATCAGTAAAAAGCTATTATTATGAAATTACAAAAAAACACTTCAATTTATTAATAATATTTGTATAGACGCATAGGTTATGGAGGTCAGATAGGCAGTCGCTCCATGTAAAATACTGGTATTCAGCTGCATCCGGTTAGACTGGAAACCGACCCCAACATAGTTGGGAAAAGGCTAGGCAGATGATGATGATGATTTGTATAGACGAATAGATTTGCTTCGCATGTGCTAGTTTCCGAGGCCTTCCTTCGGTAAGAACTTTAAAAGAAGTGTTCCGAAGTCCCTCACGCTAGCATAGGGCAGGCTGATTTTTCACATACATGCTCCAAAACAAAAAAGTATTCTGTCTGAGGATCATGTGCTGGTAGAAATCCGCGCTACTATGTAACATTTACTCCGCATATACTCGTACTTGTTACTTTCTGTAAGAACTTTAGGAGTGTGCCGTAATCTATCACACTAGCATATGGCAGGTCGCTTTTTCGCACACATCCTAAAAAAGAAAGAAGTATTCTGCTTAAAGATCATATTAATAAATCCTTAAAACACCTACTCTAAGACTAGAACAACCTAGAATCTTATAATACGAGTACTTTAGGCGATAATATCGACTAGCTCAGGTAACGTACGTGTTTAGCTTCACAATGTCGCAGAAAGTTTGCAATAACAGAACACATTGTAAAAACAAACACTAGATTTTAACGTCGCCTCATTTTTGTTTAGTTTCTTTGTTGAAGTTCGTAGCACGTGTCGAACGGCATTCGATGTTTTGGACTCTATCTTGACTTATAGTTCTGTACAAATAAACCCCTACCGATCTGTACAATTCATCTTAGCGTGTCGATGGCAAAAAGTTCAAATGTTAAGTTTAGCCCAAAACTCAGCCACGCGAACCCACTGATGCAGTAAGCAGATCATCAAGTGCGCAAGTGATAGGGCATGCGGTGCAAGATGGAAGGTGGGCCATTGTCTGTGGGGAGACGCCGCATACGCACTTGAGGTCTGAGCCGTCCATGAGCCCTCATCTGCAGATATTGTGTTTGGTCCGGCCGACTTGGGTTCGAAGTCTATTCAAGGATTTCTAAGTCGGCCACGGCAACGCGTGCCCAAGTGGAAGGTTTTCTGATGGATTGTTGAAGTTGTCAGGGGGTTTAAACCGCTCCCGCCGGAGATTGCACCTTGTTGTGGAAGCATTGACGACGCATCCAAGAAAACTTTAAAATAATACTTTTCTGCTGCCTCGCAGACTACCTCGTTAGGCTGGTGGTCGCAATGGCTGCTGAGCACGAGTTCCTGCAATCATCATCATCATTTCAGCCGAAAGACGTCCACTGCTGGACTTAGGCCTCCCTCAAGTGTCGCCACATTGACCGATCCCGTGCGTCTCGCATTCAGCGGGTACCCTCAACCTTCACCAGGTCATCGGTCCACCTAGTGGGAGGCATTCCAACGCAACGTCTTCCGGTTCGAGGTCGTCACTCCAGAACTTTTTGGCCCCATCGGCCATCCGTTCTGAGAACAATGTGCCCTGCCCACAGCCACTTAAGATTGACAATTCTTCGGGCTACGTCGGTAACCTTGGTTCTCTTGCGGATGTCTTCATTTCTGATTCGGTCACGCAAGGAAACTTCGAGCATAGCCCACTTCATTGCCCTTTCGGTGTCTTTATCTCTTCTGATGAGGCCCGTTGTGGACGACCACGTTTCGGTCCCGGTATTCTAAATAGTCTTAAAAAACTAGGTAGGTAGCTAGGGGAAAAACTTCCCGTTTGTGAGGCATAAATATGACACATGTTCCCAAAAAAGTACCAGGCTGGCATTAGCTCAAGGTGGTGTGAATTATAATTCTGGGTAGGTACGGCCTTTGTACATTCATTGACAGTAAGGCAGTACGAAGTTCGCCGGGTCAGCTAGAACAAATATTCTTTATAAACGGCTGACAAAACCCTTTCTTCAAAGAGAACTTTAGTCTTGTAAGGTAGTCTAAAACTTCCTAAAGACTGACAAGTGCTCACAAAGCTCTAGTTTAAAACATTTAAAACAACTCCTTGTGATTGATGGATAGAACTGAAGACGATGTTCGTCTTAAAGGGTTAACTTTTAAAATTACTCTCTTTTTGTTTCAAGTTTGAACAGATCTTTATTAATAGCTTAAATGAAGACCAGATTTATCTTGAAGTATTTTCTTTTGGAAACAGATTGTTGGAGCGAATACTTTCTAGTTTAAGACACTGTCTTTTGCTTGCGGCTTTGCTTCCGTTACATACAGGAATAAACCAACAGGAACATTTTAAATGTAGCCCATGAAACTCGGGAAAATCTAGCTTCCCGTTAGTTAAAGAAATTTCGGAATCGGTTCAGTAGTACCTAAGATTACCCCTACATACAAACTTACAAACAAATACCTCTTTATAATATTAGAATAAATTTGTTTGAATAGGCTTTCACATAATCCAGATTCAGTAGTTATGCCCTGCTCACGAACTCAGGAAAACTACGTGAAGCCACAGAGTATCACTTGTTTCATTTGCGTCACAAATCGTGTCACGGTACTTCGATTTGTTTTCTACACGGTCGCTGTCGCAACACACGTATGTTATGTAGCTGGGGGCCAAACACTAACAAAAGAGGACTGCACTAAAAACAACAAAGCATGGAATCCAAAGTTAGTCTTAATCAAAAGAAAAATAGAGTCCCCTAAACTAAAAATTACACGCACTTATAATATAATTCGCAACTTTCAGACACTCCACTCCAAATTGCGGTCAAACTTTGGTCCAAAACTTTATTTGGGGGCGAAAAAAATTCGGTGAATTTCGCCACTTATTTGCTCGGTTTTACCACTTTAGGGAGAATCCGAAGCGTTTATCAAACAATGTACTCGGGAGTTTTCGGTTTTACGAACAGCTGATGCGACCGCGTTTAATGTGGAGTTAAGAAAACTACTGCTTTTGTGTTCTGCGACCCGCGTATTTTTTTTTTGATTCGGTGTAATTGTTAGACTAAATTAAATTGTTGAACAGTGATGAAGTGTCGTTTTTTGCGCGAGTTTGTAGTTTTCGGAGGCGGAGTATACAATGTTTGAGAACAAATTGTAATTGGAGTTAAAAAACTATGTTTTAAACGTGTATTTCGTCGTTGAATACATGCACTATGATTTTTTGAACGTCACTTTATCACGTAGTTTTTGGTCCTTCAAGTAGGATACTCAAAACTGCTTATAATGTATACTTACTCTTTGAGATTCAATACCGTATCTTTGAGATTCAGTCCTTTTCCCATTTAAAACTCTGTAATTATCCTCCGATGAAACCGAAAATTCGCTCTAACATTCTCTGTTATCCCATTATGTGAACGCTCATTGCTCCACACAACCGACTTAATCACCGGTACACGAGTAATCTATTTAGGTGCCCAATCTACTCCTCTGTGAGTATGGGCGCCTACTACCAAAGGTACATTTAGCTTCTGATGTGACGAACAGATTTCAACTGTGATTTTCTGGCTAACGTGTGTTTAATTACGGATAATGGAGTGAGTGAGAGGTTCGATTTGAAAGAGATAGCGTGAATACCCTGAACTCATGTTCTAGACTTGTTTTTTGATAACCGAAGTCTAAGGAAGGCATTATTAAAATGATTTAATATCGGCATTGCCAGAGAGAACCACTACGTTTATCTAAGACGGTCAATTCTATACGGACAGATTGCGGACCCTCTGCGGACACGGACAGATACATAATTAATTATCCACAAGTTTAGACTAACTTGCGGATGTACCTGTTCTGTAATGGAAACTGCTTCCTGAGCGTAGGTCATGGTCTACGAGATAATTATACGTTTAGGTCCGTGTTTATTTTATTTAATCAACTTTTGGTCATATTCTTCTTAGTCAATGAAATCAACAAACAATTAAAGTGACCAAGTTGCCTTAGTCACCTTGATTCGCCTAGACTAATCTAAAACCCACTACTGTATAAGTTTCGTCTTATAGTCTCAGTCTTATCAAATCTGATAGTTGTTTGGTCTAACTCCGACTGTGCTAACAGATAGAAGACCCTCTAAGTCTAAGATGAAGTTGAAACTCATCGATTATCATAACTCTCGAGCTGTCAAATCCTTAGAGTAACAGTTGAGGCTGGCGAGAGCGATAGTGGTAAGGCAAATATATTATTTTAGGTTAGGTTAGAGTCAGATGCAATTTTAGAGGTAAAGATATATATATACAACATTAGTATAGACATATACAGCATTAGTTTTACTATATGCGAAACCTGAAAGACGTGTACAGTATTTTTATGTAAAGAATCTATGTACAAAATTTCAAAACTGTATCAAGAAAAATCACAAAGTTATAAGCTTGTTCTATTACCTGGTTGTCCCCACAAAAACGTGGTCACCACACGGCGCGCCTCCAGCATCGTCTTGAGCTCATTTATAATAATAATTCGGCAGCAGGTACCTAAGTAATTGCGATAGGTACTTGGTGTCGCTCGGTGTCCAACTTGTAGCCTTTTTTAATTGTTTTTGAGACAAAATATAACATGGTTTAAAAATTATTGGAATATCTTCAGTTACTTATTCTGAACAAACTATATTCAGGTTTCACATATACTAAAAACAATGTTGTAGACCAAAAAATTCAAATGTGATTTTAGCGTTCGATACTACTCTGTGTAGATCTTTTACAGTCGTTACAGTTAGTCCCTGGCCCGAGAAGTTTGACAACCAGTTTTACCAAGGGGTTATCGTATTATCCAGTAGGTACTAACTGGGTTGTGGAGGTCAGATAGACAGTCGGTTCGTGTAAAATACTGGTATTCAGCAGATGGTGAGACTGGAAGACGACCCTAACATAGGAAAAGGCTAGGCAGATGATGAGGATTAGTCGTTATCTCCCATCAATTGAGTGCTACTTACTATGGGTGAAAAACCGTAATGAAAAACCATGTCCATATCTTACATACACCATGCGTACAGGGTCCCTTAAATTTATTAGGCGAAGCTTCACAAGCAAGAAGGGCGAATGTGTGTCAATCAATAAGTAAAGCAGCTGATCGAAGTCTTCATGTCGCATAGTTACTTGGGGATCCAAAAATATTTTATTTTTTATTCTTTCTATTTTTTATAAGTAGCAAAACTACACACGCAAGACGTCTGTGAAGTTTCACCAAATAATGAAAAGAGGCCTCTTGAAGAACATTTATTTCTAGTAGTTCTGGCCTGAAGTACCAAGACTGTAGTAACAGTAGAAGGTCGTTAGTTTCAAGGCCTTGATGATTAATTGTGTATAGCATGTAACTCATAATAATTAATGTACCTACCTAGTTTTAGGTTTCAGTCATTGTGTAAGTTTGTCCGACTATCGAACAATAATACGCATAAATCTGTATCGGGCAAGTTAATTGTAATATATTAAAAATATTTTCGTTTAATTTACCTCATCACGCCTGTAATCGTCGAAGGGCTAGACTGAGGTGTAACCTTAGCATACAAACAATTCGCCAGTTATGTCTAAGTCCTTATGTAATATGGGCCAATCCTATTGCCATTAAATAAAACCGGTCATAAATTCTACTAAGAAATTCCTGCAGAAACACTCACTAAGACTGTCCAACCTAGGAATCAAACCAGAGACCTCATGCTTAGCAACAGTTCTTGCGAAAGCTAGACGCAGTTATTTAGTTTAGTTCAGAGAAAAGCGAACGAAATTTTGAAAGTAATATTTGTCATTTGTATTTTGCGCTAAATACGGGTGCAATGTAAATGGTTGGAGCATGCGGTTCTTTTGACGTTGAATAAAATATAGGATATTTATTTATTGGTCATGGATTTATGTTTCATGTACAATCAGTAGTGCAATTCATGTACAATTATAAGCAAAATAATGCCACAAAGCATTCTCTACTAATCAACCTTTGGGTTAAATAGAACATTGTGAGACATTTGAATTGTGGTTGTGTGATTTTTTTTAGAGGACTGTAGTTTTATGACTTTTAAACTCTTGTGTTTTATGACCTTCTGGTACAATTTTGCAGCAATTTTTTTTTGTTGCCTACGATGAAGCGTTTTAAGTTTCTGAACTGACCTACAAGTACCTTAGATCATGATGTGTGATGTTATTTTTCTTCTAAGAATTGTATTTACGGAAGACAATTTATGTTGCCTGTGTTGTCAAAGGGCAGTAAACAGATGAAATTAGCTTAGCATAGTGGATATTCAAATCTATTTCGGTCAAAGCCGTGTCAGAATGAACCTAAAAATACCGCATAAAAATTTATGATTTATTACACCAGCAAAAATTTAGGTAGGCCCATAGGTACCCATCCCCAACCATAGATTACAAACGACCTATTTTTGTAATGTTCCTCTTCATAAATCTCTGGACCGCTACCTGCCGAGTCCGATTATCTCAACGCAATATTATGGAACAAAATTCACGCAACTATAAATCTTGTTTTATCCTCATAAGGGTTAGTTTTGCTAGAGCTGTTAAAACAGATGGGGCTAAAATTATATCACGGTTGTTTTATAATGAAATAGGTGTTAGACAAAATGTCAGTGACCACAATAAGGGGTCAAATTGCAATAGTTTTAGTAGTTTGGTAGTTAACACCGAATTTTGCTATTTGGAATCATCACCAAACGATTAGCAGGACCCAAACTCCACCCAAAATAGTTGGGGATTTTGGAGTCGAGTTTTCAAAAGGTACCAGGAGCCCATATCAATAAATAGCTCTCATAGAATTTTAAGTATAGTTTTAACTTCAACCGATAATCACTAGCTAGAACGTTTCGGTAATTAACATTAATTTAAACTGGGATAAGATTGGCCGAGGTTTCTACTGATCATAGTTATAATAGAGAGTAAAAAAAATATAAATTACAGAAGTGTACAGATGGCAATAAGAATCATTTATAGAGAATCTTTAAAAAAAATGTAAAATTATGATATTATACAGGGTGTAAACAGACCCTTTACGTAGACGTCAACCAAGCATTATGTACATCAAACTAAGTAACTTTACGTAAACATTATTGCTGGGAAACGACTTTTTTTTTGGGGTGAATATTCACGTTTTATGGTAGGACTCGATAGAAAGCACTCAAAGCATTGTGCTGATGATTGAATAGTACGGGGGTCGTGAAGGTGTTTGAAGTAAAAATTTTACATTAAAAATAATTATGTATTTATAAAAAACTTGGGAAAAAGTTAGAACTTTCACCCCCAATATTTCCATAAATAGAAAGTTCCCAGGTCCATACCTGGAAACTTTCTACAACAAAAAAATGGTCGCAAAGACGGGGAGAACAAGTGCCTTTCGGCTTTTTTTAAGGGTCTATTTACACCCTTTATGATCTACATCTACAAATTAGCGTAAAAGGTTTTTCCAGGAAACAATTCTAAATAGCAATCTGGTATTACAAAAAAACTAACTAATATAATCTTCTTACTACCAGGCGACCATGACTTGGACGATAGTATGGAGAGGATTGGCGCAACCGTGACACAGGTGTACGCACACCCGTACGCCGCCTCCCTAAGCAACAACGGCACCTACTTCTGCAGTGCCGTCATACTCAACAAATACTGGCTACTGACCCTGTCCAAATGCTTTGATGCGTAAGTTTCTTTTATCTCTTTTTCTATTTTTTTTTAATTTCGGAACCAAAGAATCACTATCACTTCAATGGTGATGACTACCAGGCGATCATTACCGCCTGGGAGCTCATCAGAATGTATTGGACCTCTTTACTGCAGCCTTCCTTCCTATTTTTTTTCAAAATCGTTTCGCATATCCCTAGCATTTTTCATTAGTTTTTTCCGTACCTTACGTCAGTTCGATACATTCTTGACTTTTCCATAAATCTATCTCTGATAGAATGACACTTAGTCTAGGTCCTCAATTAGCAAATTAAAGTGCGGATCAGAAGTTTGCAAAATTAGGTAGGCTTTGTCTTCGACTGTTTAATTATAATCTGCTAGGTATTTATTTATCTGTGAAGAGAACACACTGTGAAAGTCTGCTAACAAGACAATGATTTCAAGTAACTCGAAAATAATAAGAGCTTGTTTTGTGTTGTACGGACTGGTGTCCGCAACTTCACGTCAAAGCGCGTATTTTGCGTGCGATAATAAGAGCTTATTCTCTATCTTAACATTATTAGAAGCAGTAAATTCGTCTTAAACAACAATAACGTTATCAATACCAGTTAATGATGTCTAATCTCTATTATGTAGCTGAGTTAATTACTGACAAGTATTGTATTGTAAATTGTATTGACTAACCTAATACTGTTTTTAATGTTCATGTAAATATTTTACTTCTAACGCTCATAAACAGCCGCTTTTTCGAAATTTTCTGTAAAATCTGGTTGTAAGATCAACAGAATCTAAAATAGTAGCTTAGAATTAGTTCTTTACTTCGTGCTATGGCAGCAAGTACCCAAGTCGCCAGAGAACAGTATTGTATAGTATTGTATAATGGGCTGGTGTCCGCAGTAATAGAGCCTGAAAGGTCTTCTGCGACATTAGTGCTTGTTGCAGTAGTAAGAATTGAGTACTTATTTATTTGATCTGCCTAGCCTTTTCTCAACTATGTTAGGGTCAGTCTAACCGGATGTAGCTGAAAACCAGCATTTTACATGGAGCGACTGTCTATCTGACCTCGACAACCCAGTTAGTAATGGGTCATACGATACTCCTTTGGTAAGACTTTCAGTTGTCAGAATTTCGGGCCACCTGTAACGACTGTCAAAGATCTACAAAAGACAGCCGGGACCAACGGCAAAACGTGATATCCGAGGCACGGCGGAAACTCGATATGTAATGGGTAGTCGCCCATCCACGGACCAACCTAGGCAAGCGCAGCTTAACCTGAAAATCGAACCAGGTGGCTGTTATTATTTAGCAAGTTGATACCTATTATAGCTAAAAATATTGGATAGATTTTAAACGAGTCAATGAAGCTTCTTTCTCTAGAATTCGAGAAAATCTACTATCCTTAATATTTGGCTTGTTTCTCATGAAATAGCTACCGTCAGATTGGATGGGAAATTTTAATTAAATATTGGTTTGGAACGCATCTGGTTCACTTCGCTATAATTATTCGGGCAAAGGTCAGTAGGACGTCGAAGTTTTTAGTGGATTGAAATTCGTAAATTAAATGACGGAGTGCAAAGGGCAAAGTGATATCAAAGTTTGAAATTGCGCCCGGTTTATGACCCCCTGGTACATGGCACTTAAATATCTAGCAAAATGATGGCGTACTTAGTGGTTGTACTTTCATAACTAACGGCCGAATACTGAAACGCCACTCAAATTTAACAGATACTCAAAAGTGTCAAAAGTGACGTTTGGGCATACGAAATTAAAGTTTAAGAGCTGCTCAAACGTTTAAGCAGGCCCTTAAATATTTGAGTTTCGTTTCAGTATTCGGCCGTAAGTTTGGCTTTCCCGTATAACCTCCTACTCTTCATGATGTTCGGGTTTCTGAACAGCCTGTTTGCCTTGTGGACTTCCGTATTGTTGACCCCCAGACACGCCACTGCATACTGTACCTGTCTACCCTTCGGGAAATACAATGCCTGCTTTTATGGTGTACTAGGATTTCAGAATGTGTCTGCCGAACATACCTAAAGCCGTAAGATAATTTAAGGTTTTTAGTTAATGGAAATTCGTAAATTAAATGTCGGAGTGCAAAGGGCAAAGGGCAAAGGGCAAAGTGATATTAAAGTTTCGAATCGTGTCCCGTTTATGGCAATAGGATCATCCCCTGTTGACTTGACACTTATCTCGCAAAATGAGGTTGAGTGTACAGTCACGAACACTAACATGTATACATTTCGTAACTTTTGAAATATTACATGGGACTTAAACATTCGAGGGCAGTCTCAGAAGTACCCAGCTTCTTCTTCTGTATTGATTGTAATTATATGCTGTTACCAACATAGTATTTTGGAATCCATACTATTACCTACTCGTATGAAATAGGTCTTATCTCGTAGTTATAATCATTATTCCAGCAGGAAATCGCTTTAAAATTATGCGAAGTGTGTATATGTTACAGCTAAAAGCCGAAGTAAGGTTACAACTAGTTCTAGCCGGCTATACTTAGGCGTTTTGGAGGTTTGATGCAACCAATTTGGATCTAGCGCTCGCCGGCGGCTGCCGTGGCTCACGCGCGTTTGGTCACAGTTCTAAACTAACTTAATCCATTTATTCGGTATGTCCTAGCAATAAAAAGGATACACCTAAATATAACAAACTGTTACCGGCCGCACCTAGGTATAGCCGGCTAGAACGAGGTGTAACATAACTTCCGCTTTTAGCCGTAACATATACATATGAGTGCGCGGGGCTGTACTGTATATCCTGCCTGTCTACCCTCCAGGGAATTTACAGGCCTTATGTTATAGGTACTAAGATTCAGAATACGTCAGAGACTACCCAAACGCGTAAGGAAGGATAATGTCGACTTTGTAATTGGTTGTACTATTGTTATTAAGGCCAATTGAATTGTTCCTGCCTACAGGGCAAGTCCAGACCTCAGCAAATAAGCCCGTTTGACAGACCAAATAAGTGCCTACCATAGAGCACATAGGGAGGCGCTTTGATGACCGCTGCGAGGGGCTGCATTGACATCTATATTTTATACTTAGCAGCTCAAACCACTAGACTGGTCGGGCTAAAACGTTCTTGGTTAAAATGGACGTAAGTTCAATTTACTTTAAATATATCACAAATCATAGCAATCAGTATTCAATTCATATTATGGCGACAAGTACCAAATTCGCCGGAGATCAGAGATAGGGCTAGCTACAGGACTGGAGATAAAAAACAGAGTACTTAGTCTGTTCCTAAGGCTTTTTGTCTGATGGGTAGCTAATTAACGTTTTTGATCTAAAAGGGTTAAAAAGAGCAAAAGAATGCTTTTAACATTTCCTAGTACACATTGTACCTACCATCTATTTACAGACAGACGTACTAGCTTAATTCAGTGACGATACACACGCTGTTTTAAGCTTTCACGGTTTACAACTAAACTTATACTGTCACTTACGGGATATCTTCCGTGATTGTTCATTATTTTGAGCTCCCGATATTATTATTGTGAGTGTGTTTTGCCGCGACTTAGTGTCGAGTTCCAGTAGTGTGCGTAGCAAAAGACAAAGAAAGAGGGTAGATAGATTTGTCTGCTCTTAACAATTTATTGTCCAATCAACCTGCGATCATGGCGTTTGCAACAGCGCCGAAATATCGAGAGCTCAAAATAATGAACAATCACGCAAGATATCCCGTAAGTGACAGTATGAGTTTAGTGACGTTATACTCTGATAAGAACCATATAAGAGGGAGAAAACTTTACCAGACACATAGCACAAGCATAATATTTATTTTGTTGTTTTCAACCTTCATTCTTGTCAAAACAGTTATTTATAATAAACCAATACAATTTCAGTGTCGCTTGAAAACAAAAATAATCTAAATATAACCCATATAAAATTCCAATATTTGAAGCTCTAAAAGTGTGTTTAGATTTCATAGAAAATCAATCTGTACTAATATTATAAATGCGAAAGTTTTGACGCCAAACTCGTAGACAAATTCAGGGCAAACTCAATTTAGACTTATCTCTAAGAAGAAAAATGCGAAAGTAACTGTCTGACTGTCTGACCTTTTAACGCCTTTTTTTCTTTTTTTTTAAGGATTTCAATGAAAGGCACACAGACACCATGTAGAACATAGGATACTTTTTATCGCAGTAGTAGTAAGATCCCGTGGGATAATTTCCAACCACCACGCGGGCGAAGTTTCGCGAAGAGACTAGGAGACTATAAAATCTAAAGACACGCTTTTTCCCACCATTCCAACAATGTTCGCACAATTAATTTCAAGGACTTTTAATAAATGGCAACCCAAACAACCAATTATAGCGTTTATCGCGTAGCTGTTAATGCACAAATTAGGGATACTGTTTACGTTAAATTAAGACAAGATTACAAAACCCTTATTCGATGGCAAATACTCATTCATTCAGCAAACACCCCAAGGATTATTATTCCATCTCGCTCTAACATCCAAAATTCTATAAGAGAGAATGAGATGTACCTATTTGACTCATTCAAATTACGCATTGCGTTGGCTGTATAGCCTTTTGCCTTTGCCTCATGGTAAACAAATGTTTGTAAATCTACCTCGTCTATTATGTGCTGAAAAGGTTTTAGCATTAATGTTTACTTTTATTCGCCATTTTAAAAAACGTTAATGGATATTACAGGCTCTTTTGTTGCAGAATAAGTATTTGTGAAATCCATATTAAACATTACTACAATAGTTTGAAATACTTTAACAATAATATTTTTTTTCTTGACTTGGCTCGCGAGGTTGTCGACATGTGGGATGTGGACTCAGCGATCATTGTGCCAATAGTTGTATCAGCCCATGGCTTAATTGGCAAGAGCCTAAACCAATACCTGAGGAGGCTCTCGTTAGGCAGCTGGATCAAGGGCTTTATTCAGAAAGCGGTACTCCTGGACACGGTTCGTATTGTTAGGAGGTTCCTCCCTCTGGAGCCCTGACCGCTGGTAGCTTGGACCCTGTTCCCGATACTGGTGGGCTAGAATTTTTTATCTTTTTAAATGTTTTTTTTAATTTTATTTTTGAAAGGAATATTTGAAAATATAATTGTATTGTACAGAAATAAATAAAGGAATATTTTTTTTTTTCGGTGGTTTTCTATTTTTATATTTATTTTAGGAACATGTTAACTTATTCAAATAAATCCTCTACTAGGTACCGTGATTTATTTTGTACTAGCTGTGCTCCACGACCTACGTCCGCTTGAAATTATTATAATGTGGGTTTTGCACGGAAACCTAATCCTTTTTCTAAAATAAAAGTAAGCAAGTTTAAGTTACTCAAACAGTTATACAAACAGTATAATATCACATTTAATTTGGTCCTTGTCCAATTATATGGTTGAACGAAAACTCGAAATATTCCTCCTTGACCAAAACGTTACATTTAAACAAAACAAATTCGAAAATGAAACCTCATACTCGTTTTTCCCGTCCTTCGGGAAATCACGACCCAATTCTTCGTAACTAAAGAACAAAACCAAATCGAATGAATAAGTGCTTGTCAACAAGCATCAACGTTCGGAAATAGAAAACCTTCTTCTATCTTATAATCCGACTACCGCCAAAAACGTCTGACGATACATAAATCATCTTATTTTACTATGTTACTAAACATCGGGGTTTATGTGGGGATCCGCTAATATCCAAGTCGGTTTATGTACGAGGCCCTTAATATCCTCGGAAGGACCAACAATGTGGGAAAGATACGCAGTGGTCCTTTTATACGGAAAGTAAACGATGTAGGGTCACCGATGTTGTGTTGTAGTTTTATTTGTCTTACTAGGTTAGCAGAAAATGGAAGGGATTTTCAAAACGTTGGTTTATGTCGTCAAAAAAAAATTTGAAGTGGTGAAATTAACTAGAATTTTGAAAAAAGGAATCATAGGAAATAATGAACTCGCCGCGAATATGTTACTACCAAGCTACTGCTACTACGAGTACTTACCTCGTTAAATTTTATTAATGAAAAACCCCAATTTCAATTAAGTAGCTTAACAATTCGGAACGCAGTTAAGGAGAAGCCTTTATCCTGCAATGGACTGCATTAAGCAGATTTGATTGATTGAATTCATAACGAAAATCAATTTAGCCTTTAACACTATTCAAAATTTTAAACGCTCGAAAGTACAATTTCTGGGAGATCCCAGAAATTGTACTTTCGAGCTTGTTAATAAAACTCATCATGTATGTTAGCAACATTTCAGTAGACTAAAAAACCTTTCAATGGCAACCCTAAGTGAATACCCAAATCCTTGCAAGGCCAACCCTCGGGGCTTCCCACCAGGCTCCCATACCTGACAAGTAGTAATAGGTAGGATAACATTCGAAAAAGAGAGCAATACGAACGTGATGTCCAAGGTAAACCCTTAATGGTAGATGTAGTAATACTACTTTATTATTTATGGAAGCCTGGTATATGTGTGGACATGATAAGCTGATAACATAATGCGATAATAATGGGTGTAATTTGTTTGAAAGTTTTCCGAGTTATTACGTTTGTTTGTGTCATTTATTATCTCTGTGTGTTTATCTACAATGAAAAAATAATAATAGGCACACATTTTAGGTCTTTAACAACACTCAACAACAATTACAGGGTGGAAGGTACGTCGACACACAAACGATTACCACGTATTCAGATCTGCATACGTAAACCCATAAAAAATTGTCATCGGTAATTTAAAAAACAAACCGCTATATAACCAGCCTTTCACGTTCTCAATGTTGCGACATAGATCTCCTTTCTGTGCCTGTTAGTGGGCCATAATCCACCACGTGTGTTCAGTGTGGGTTAGTGGTATTTCCAATTCTTTGTATGTTTGGTTCTAAGACATGCCTCTTTCAACCTTCATCGTTTTTAGTGTAATAAAGACAATTTGTGTAATTGCTTGAGTCCAAACCCCTTGATCTTCGACACGTAAGTCAGAGCCTTTACCACTAGACCACCACTGTTGTTAATTTAAGATGGAATATCATCTGCTGCCTAGCCTTTTCCCAACTATGTTGGGGTCGGCTTCCAGTCTAACCGGATACAGCTGTTTACTAGTATTTTACATGGAGCGACTGCCTTTCTGACCTCCACAACCCAGTTAGTACTGGGTAATAAGAGACCCCTTGGTAAGTCTGCATGGTTGTCAGACTTTTTGGGCCACTGACTACCTAACGACTGTCAAATATCTACAAATGACACCCTGGACCAGAAACTCGGTATGAAATGGAGCGGTATGGATGGGGGTCACCCATCAACAGACCAACCTAGGCAAGTACGGCTTGACCTAAAGATCGACCCGAGCGGTTGTTATTGCCACAAGCTCCTCCTCAGAAGGAATACCATAGAACAATTATTATTAATAGTATCTTACCACTGATTTCTAAACTCACCACTTCATTTGCCGTTAATTAAAAAGATGTATTATCACGTCTAGCTTAACTTTTATGATAATACCTAAGGGTACTATGTAAGAAAGCATATTACAAGTTGGACGATTATATCACTGATAAAAATGCTTGGCTCAATGCCGGTCCTGCTCCACAAGAGCAGGGGCGCCTAAATTGATAGCATTAAATAGTATTGTTGGAGCTGCTGAAGATTGTATAACTATCTTTGCATTGTATAGATTCAATCTCTTTAGTATTATATAGCCGCCTAGCCCATATTGTGTGAGTACTATGTACTAGAAAGCTGTCATTCGCTGGAAACCTGCGTCTTTTCTTGACTTGAATGTGCCCTGGCGGTTAGGAGTATGTCATGCTCACTCAAATGTCTCGCTGATGGTGGCACGTGTGTCGGATCATTTAGTTCCCTTCAAAATGGTTGAGTTGAATGGTGCTGATACATGCGTCATGTTCGTGAACGGGCGCTGTCAGTTGTGACTGGTCATCTCTTATTTGCCACGGCTTTTTTGAATTAATTATTTTATTTTTGAATTGTTTTTACTATGGACACTTTTAACGTACACATCTTGCTGCATCGTTCTCACATAATGTACCATCTCAAAATGAATGATGTAACCAAGGTTTTGTTAAAGTATTCTGATTTAAAAGAGTGTCCATGGAGTTTCTTGCCCGTTCTTCTCCATAGAGATCTACGTTAGGGAATGGGCAACTACAGTACTTTCACAGTTTTTGTGCCTTGTGACTGGGACTGTAGCTTTATTTTACTGTTGCCTTTGTTTCGACAATTCAAAAGTGCCTGTAACTGGCCTACTTGAAATAAATGCTTTGATTTTGATTTTGATTTTGGTATTATCATAAAAGTTAAGCAATTATATTATTTAGACAAATTCAACACCAATTTTTTAAATTCCCACCAAACTCGACACCCATTAAATCCCAACGCAAAATCCGCACTTTCGCTACCCCATTGTTCACCATAATTTATGTAAAACCTCATTCTTTTGTTTCCAGGAAAATCATAACGTCGTATGTGACGCACAAGCATCTCGGCAATTACACCGTGAGGGTAGGCAGTACATATAACAACAAGGCTGGGACTCTCCATAAGGTAAAGTTTACTTGCGGGACGTGAGAGGCAAAGAACCTCACGTCCCAGCCGCCGCGGGAGACTCCCTGGGCGTCGGAGGTCACGTGGTGGCTCCCGGCCACCGTAGGCGCGGGCCTGTGGACGTCTTATGACGTCAGGCCGTGTCGACGGCGCGTTCGTGTTCCACGTACGCCTCAAAGAGATGTCAGCAAATAAGTAGGGGTCCGCATGGGCCGATGCCTGCCAGGGCTGCGGCACTGTTCAAAAGAGATACCGTGGCCCTGGAACACAAAGGGCAAAGAAGGAACACGGATGGGTTTTAGTCAGTACAACTCTGACACTGCCTTCCGCTCCACCCAGAGTGGGGTGTCATTTGATGATTTCCCATCCGAAAAAAAAAAATAAAAAAAAATAAAGGTAAAGTTTACTTTTACGTCTGCGTGCTTACGATGCATTAATTGTCAGGTCAGAAATGACCGCTGAAATTAATCCGTTCCATTGGTTGAACAGCGTTCATTTTTCATTATTTGGCTGTTGCAAATTGTCCGCGTCTGTACGGCGGAAAATAGTTCATCGGCTGATTAACGCCTTATTAATATAACATTATATCACGGCTGAGATTCTTAAACTGTTAGGCAGAAGTGTACCTACCCACCTTCGCTGGTTTAAACACATCTGGCGAAATAGACGAGCCTTTTGCCGTTAAGCCTGGATTCTAGGCAGCTACTGAGAAATATCTGATGGAAAAAACCGGACAAGTGCGAATTCGACTCTCGTGGAGAGGGTTCTGTACGTTAATTATCTAAATTCCGTAAATTGTTTTAAATCTAAGATTTCTTATAGGGCAAAGAACTATTTTTGTTAAATTACAAAACTACAAAACTATTTATCTTAAAATTATTAAAAAAAAAAAATTAAGATGCTCACAATAAGCCCTTTTATTTGATAGTTTGCAAAACAATTTTTTTCATTTTCTAATTTACCTCCCAAAAGTGGCCCCCCTGTTTAAAATTCATTATTTACGTTACACGTCCGTAATAGGGTTACTGACTTACATATTTGTACCAAATTTCAACTCAATCGGTCTAGTACTTTCGAAGTTAATTGGCTGTGACAGACGGACAGAGAGACAGACGCGAGTGCCCCTATAAGAGGTTCCGTTTTTTTCCTTTTGAGGTACGGAACCCTAAAAACCCTTTGCCCGACCTGGGAATTAAACCCATGACCTCAGGCTCAGCTGTAGCGGTTTGCGTTCACTGGACCAACAAAGACTTGTTTACTTTTACATACATAGTCTGCTAACACAATTAGATTGAGTTTGTTGATGAATGGACGTTGTTTTTTACCTGTTTTTCCGTGTTTTTTTACTATTGTATGGAAGCTTAGCCAAGAAAATTGTGTTTATTTGGAAGTTGGGTAATAGAGTGTAAGTTATTGACAAAGTAAATGTATCTTCACAAAAATCTCGGATAGAAAATTACAAGTCAAAGTTAAACATAGGTGTAAAAGATGTAAGTAAATATAAAGAGATCGCTGTGTTTTCCGACAACGGCGTACAAAAATTAAAACAAAAATATTAAGAGAATTAATTTTTTTAAAAGGTGATAGCTGCTATCTACCATACATTATTTCTTAATAATATTTCTTATTTCTAGGTAAGTTCCTAGGTATTAAAATTATATTACAAATTATTCTTAAAAATTATGTTAACTAAATATTTTCAGACAAGTCGTTGTTGTGATACCTAGGAAATTTCAAAGGCTTCCGTTTATCAAAGATGCCATTTATAATATTAATTGAACAATTAGTTTATACAATTTTGTTTTATTGTTATTTGAAATTTATTTACATTATATTATACAGACTACAAATAGAATTAAACTAATGATATAAATAATACTAAAAGTAAGAAAATATAAACATCTTGCCAATGACGACAATAGGACACTTAGGCGTCACAGTAGGTACTCCTCCGCATCGCTGTCATCTGGAAACGTGCCCAGAAGACTGGCAGCATTGCCACGCTGAATGCCTCTGGTCACGCGAAGTGTCGACCAGTCGGCGAGAGATTTCCTTAAAAAGAAGACGCGTTTATACTAATTTATAATACTGAAAAACAACTGGGTAGAACTGAGTAGTAACCTAAATGCAAAATTCTGAAATACCTTACCTACTAATTCAAAGAGACTTTAAGCATTTTAGCTGTCCGTATTGAGCTTACTAATATTAACATTTCTAACAAGCTCCCAATCTAACTTCGAAGTTCCAACAAAATAATTATATTATGAAAGGTCCCTTACCGTTGCCGGCCGATAAAATGTCGCACCACTAATTTATCGTAGGGCTGTCATTTCATTATCTTTTTCCACTTAACTGAGTTTTACGCGATTTTCCTTGTTGATCCTCCTCGTTCTCTCTGTTTACCTAGTACATCTATATACTTGTATAACTTCTGAGGAAAGATAATTAAGTGAAATATGATTATAATTGATGCTTTTCGAATTGCCTTTTGTTTCAATGTCTTTTTCAAATTAAAATGTCATCTGGGAACGCTTTGTTTGGCACAAATTTATGAAAGGCTAAATAAAATAAGTTATCTTTAACGCCCGCATATTGATTTCTTGGTATAAAAATTAACCATTGTCCTTGTTCAGGCTTTTAAACCTATCTACCAAAACTCATACTTTTTTATGTTCGGCAGCCTGACTATTACAGTTGATAACTGATGTTGATCACTTTATTTTAACAAAATTGGTGTCGATATAGATTTCATCTGTAAAAGTTTGTGATTAGGTACTACTTCGCGCCGCCGTCTATGTACTGCTATTGCCATCTTTAAATATTCATTTTCAAGAACAAAGTGACGTTTGAAATCGTTCAAAAATGATTCTGGTACTCCTAAAACAAATTAAGCCCAAAGGAAATATAATCTCCCGAATACAATCAACAAAAACAAAAGCATTCACAACACCAGATTACTCCCAAAACCAAAAGGTAATAAGGGCATCATGAAAACGTAGTAACGTAACCAAATGAGAGGTGATATCAGACGTTTTTATTTCGAGCGTAAAATCTTTACTGCGACACCGGAGGGGCTGGTAATGAGTCAGTTACCGACTCAGTTTATTGTCGTTCGGCGTATGAGCATCTTTGGACGCGTGAATTTGGTTAAAAAGGCTCTAAAAACAAGGATTGTGAGGTAAAACTTCAATTTGGAACGGCGAAATAGGACTTTTTGTTAGCTTACGTTTGGGGGCTTAATTTACAGTTGCGTTGATTATCATCAGCTTATTTCGCCTAGCTATATTGCTGGGTTTTGCATGTTTACAAAACTGGCCTTTTGATAGTAGTCATTCTATTTTTAAATGTGACAAATACTGTCACTTGACTGCGATCAAAACCGAGTTTTATGCTGTAGTGACGGAGAGTGAATTTCGGTCAATGTGTTGACAACTTAATTATGGAAAAAACAAACAAAAAAAAATTAAACAACAGTTTTCAACCAAGCTTTTTTCTAAATTAAAGAAGAGTGATTAATGTGGACCGCGAATTAATTATTAGCTCTATAAGTATCATCGAAGCAGGTCAAATAAAAAACTATAGATATAAGAACACAATAACTAAAACGAAAGTCATGTACTAGGAGAACAGATGGCGTCAGCAGGTTCCATTCGAGCACTGTTCATATTTTATTTACGTATGGCCCGTCGCGTCTGCGTAGTACGGACACTGATCCGGCTGGAAAGCGCGGTGATTAAACTTTTAGCATTTGTGTTCTGATTGGATAGTTTGTTGAACCGGTCTATTGTGTCGTATTCATTTGGAGAAATTTCACAAGTTGTTGACATTAAACTTCATTTATTTAAGAAGAAACATAACGCATACTCAAGTTGATTTTCGCCATAGACTTTCCCCTTACTTGGTCATCAATGTCAAAGCTTTTCATGCGACGGTGTTGAGTACTAAAAGATATAATTTTTATAGAGATACTGCCATATTGACTCGCAACACTTAAATTTATCATCAATGACGTAATTTTTCCAGCCACTACTGAGTTTAGGATTCCTCTCTACTTTGTCATGCCACCCTAGTCAGTGCCGATGTAAAATATAATTGTACTAGCGATAATAATGGTGGACAGAAAAGTAAAAAATTCGTTCTTGGAATTCGGAACGCCTGGCCGTACACATGTTAAGTATTATAAGGGAACTATGCATCTGTCGGATTGTCAGGATTTATTCCGTTAGGCTCGTACATCATGTGGGCAGAAGATGGGTTTCGTGCAATGAAAATACACTGAGTGCGATACACCGTTTCTATTAAACTAACAAATTACAATTTAATACAATAACACGGGGTACAATGAATCGGGTACAGTTCCGGGGCGTCTCCACTCCGCTGCGATCAGACACTCAATGTCGTTTAAACATCACGGCTCTTAGAAGCACGCTGTGGTGGGGGTAGACTTGTAAGTAGGTCGCGCGATGTCACCACTGGCGCGCTTGCGATTCATTACAAGTCCTTACTAATGACCGGATCCGACATATCGAACCTATATGTAATTAAGTCTTTATCAGACGGTAGTAAAACAGTTTCTAATAATATGGGTAAGAGTTTCGAGGAATTGACGCAACTATTTACTACGTACTAACTCTTCGAATTAAAGTTTTACTACTCGACTCAAACTAATTGTCTTGCCAGCTGTTCTCTGGAAATAAAATACTTAATTTAAGTACTTAGTTGTTTTTTCTGTCTGAGTCAAAAAAAAAAGATTTTTGTACCTCTGAATCTGGCTTTGAAAAATTTCACTTTGATTTTCTTTTCTTTGACGCCGCATTTACGCGATAATAGCGTAACGTTTCCGCAAAAAAAGTACAATGAACGCTTACGTAGGTCATCTGCAATTACTCAGGTTCGAAAAACATCTAATACACTCTTTTGTTCATTGCGTAGCTACTTTTTTTTTTTTTTTTAAACTTGCCCCACACTGGATATTTCTCCAGTATCGTGGGTACGTTTCCAAACATTTAAACTCACATACACAAACAGCCAGACCCGGTACTACCTGTAGATCATACAAATATTTGTTCCGTGCGGGGATAGAACCCGCGACACGCAGCGCAGCAGCCGAACGCTCAGCCACTGCGCCAACCGTGCCGTCAAGGTACTTAGAGATAAACAACCTCAACAGACGGATGCGTTTGGCCGGACGCAGGTACACGATGAAATTATAGAGTTGTAACTTACGTACGATAGGCCGGCGAAGTACCACTCTAACATAATTTTCAATACAAAACTTATTCCACATTATATTCGTTTAATTCCAGGTAAAAACGATGATCAACAACTTCGACCAACACGTGACAGCAGTCAAGCTGGAAACTCCAATGGAGTTTAACTCTCTAGTGCAGAGCGTCAGTTTACCAGATGCTGACGACAATGTCACCCTCGGATTCTTAGCCTCCATCGTTGCATGGACTCCTGATGGGGTGGGTATCAAATTTACTGATAAGATTGAAGTATAAAATTGGCACAACTTTGGTTCTGGTGACAATATATTTTTATGACAGACATGACTTGATCCTGCAGCCAGAATCGCCTGCGAACGAGAGTACTCCTCAACGGTTAATAGCATAGCCCATTTTCTCCATAGAGATCTATGCATTGGAATGAGCAACTACACTACTTTCACAAGTTATTATGCCTTGTGACTGTAGCTTCGCTTTCTTTGTTTTTCTGATATTCAAAAGTGCCTGTAATGGTCTAATTGAAATAAATGCTTTGAAGTTGAGCACGGACACAAAACTTTGTAGTTGCGTTCAATAATGATAGATAAACCTATTTTTTTTTTAAATAAAAGCTTTGTTAAAAAAAGAAACTAAAGTGCATAATGGCCTTTGGCAGCAAGGACCAGTCCTATTATTCAAAGAGCCAACTAAAAGCCACAATTGTCACTATTATTCAAAGTAGATAAGTGTTACTAGGCCTACATAAATATCAGAAAGTCATAAAGATTTCACCTTTGAATACGAGATCACAAGTCTAAAGATTGTGAGACCAACCATTTATATTGTGACGTCATATAAAAAATATGTGAAGAAAAAGGCTGGACTGAGTCGAACAGTGGTGAGGAAAATGCTTGTATGTATGAATTTCCGCACAATGTACAATCTGTCTTAGTTTTTTTGTAAAATTATTTTTTTGTAGACGAAGTGAGAAGAATTTAAGGCCGGTTTATTATTGTATTACTTGAGGGCAAAGGCCTGTCATTTTGAAGGGAGAAACAAGCGTTTTATCACTATTCTTACTTAATGAGTTTAGGCAATTGTAAACCTTAGTGGTTAGCTATAACGACTTTTCACCTTTGTCTCCAAGGTATGACCACAAAAGCCAATCAATTGAATTCGAAATACTACCGAATTGTTTCATGACCGATAATCTTCAAAACGTGCATTAAGTATTTTAAAAGAAAAATAAATTATTCCTGAAGTTAAATAATCCTTTTATTTTGTTTCCACAGCATATGCGGTTAGTAAACGCCCCGATGATTGATCCTGCAATATGCGAGTTTGACACAAAGATGCTACCAGGCCACTATGTGTGCTTAGGAGGTGTACAGGATGCTAACAGACACTTCTGCAGGGTATGATGATATTGTTTTATGATGACTCTGTTTCTTTCACCTTCTTATTATTTGGAATGTCAACTGCAACTGCAGGAGAATTTTGACATACATGCAAATTCAGTGACATTATTTAAATTTTTTTTTACAATAATGCAAGCATAGGCTCTTTGCTAATTGACCACGAACTGCATGCTCAAGCGACACCAACTGCGGAGAAAATAACTGAAAGATATTACTTAGAGCCTGTCACGAGTCACCACGACAAACACGCGTGTCACGTGACGTAAGTCGCGTCACAATCGTATTGTCTGTGGTCGTGACAGGGGCGTTAGACATCCGATACGAAATTACAGAAAGTAGCTTATTACACAACACATCGGTGTATAGGGCGATTCATGTCACAAAATGTGGTAATTACGCGCCAATTAATTATATTATGTAAACGATACGCCTAATCGCAAAAACAAACCCTTTCATCCCCGTCTTACAAAAGCAATAGGAAGCAGGAAGGCGACATTAGGAAACAATTTCACGGGAATCGAAACAATCTCAACTTTGCCAAAAGTAAACAAAGAATTTGAACATCAAACAGTAATTATAAGAAAGGTTGGAACTGGGTCGCGAAATACAGGAAAATCGATACTTCAGGAACATTCCTAATCGAAAATTAATGTTTTCTTCAAGTTAATCTTAATCAGATTAATGGCTTTGGAAAGTAAATGTTTTGGGGAAGCATTACTTTTGTGAGACTTTTCTACTACCTTTAGGTAGGTTATAAAAATAATTGTTTCGTGCGGGACTCAAACCCGCGACGTACAGCGCAGCATCCAATCGCTCAGACACTACACCAACCGTGCCATCAAAAATGTATCCTACAATGATTGAGGCAAACGAATTTTCTACTCAATACTACTATTCAATTCCACTCATTCTACCAGGACTTCAAAGTTATACAGAGTAACAATTTAAAGATTAGATTCGATGTTAGTAATTCATTTAGACTTCTAGAGGTTCTCAATTCTCTTTTCAAAATGTCGTTCAATCTATTTTTTCTTTTAGCTTTTTTTTTCCTTTTTCAAAAGTGTCTCCTCCAAACTCTTCCAACCTCATTGGTCTATTTAATCCTACGTAATAAAACGAATTCGAAAGTCTATTTATTTTACTCAATCCCGAGTAAGGACCGATAAATTTCGCCATAAGGAATCCCCCGTCAAGGGTCTCTGTCAAGGGAAAACACGTTATTTTTTATCCTGTACTTGAATGTCGGTCCCTTGGGGTAAAGAGTGAAATATGATGGCTTTTTTGTTGGCCAATCGATTGACGGCCCGATAATTTTATCAGTGTTGATAGGCGCTTGAGAAAACTAGGTCTATTAGTAGTTAATAAATCAATTTCTATATTGGATTTTAAGGGAAAACTGCTTTGTATTTTCTGGGAAACGGCGTCATCAACGATTTTAATAGCAACTTTTTTGTTTAAATGAGACCTACAATCTTTTGTGCATTTCTTGAGCAACAAAATCGTTGGCCGTCAACGGACGCCTGAAGCTTTCTTTGCCTATTTCGAGTTTTATCCAAAAAAATGCCTTCATTTTTAAGCATGCATTTTCATAATAAAAATCAACCCACCATTTACTCGAACAAAGCGCTATACTACCACATTTATTGTGAGAACCGCCAGTCAATGGCTACTCTATCTGGAATGAGGAACGCACTGCCGCCTACTCTTTTTCCCGATCGGTATAGGTGTTTCTTATAGGCAATCGTGCTGCGTACCCGAGACCGCATCATCGCTTCACATCAGGCTGGCAGTTGCGGCCAAAAGCAAGGCTGTTTAGTAGTATTGTAATGTATAATGGGCTGGTGTCCGCAACTCCACGTCAAAGCGCGTATTTTGCGTACGGCTGTTTAGTAGTTATAAAAAAACTTCCGTTTCGAATATCGCTTATTCATGTAAAAACCCAATAATAGTTAGTTTATTCTACTTAATAAATATGTCGGATCTGGTCGTTAGTATGGGCCCGTACGCCGGTGGTGACATCACCTACTTATAAGTCTACCCACACCACAGCGTGCTTCTACAGAGCCCTGATGTTCAGCTCGGGGCAAGGATGACATTCAATATCTGATCGCGAAGGAGTTGAGACGTCTTGGAACTGTAGCCAATTCATTTTACCCCATGTTATTGTGTTAAGTAGTAATCTCAAGTAATTCGTTAGTTTTGCTAGAAACAGTGTATCCCACCCAGTGTGTTTTCATAGCACGGAACCCATCGTCTGCCCACATAATATACGAGCCTAATGGAATAAATCATGACATATCCGACAAATATAATACTTACACAGCAGTCGTGCTTGTAACTGCTAGAAATACAAAAATACCTTGCTGATTATAACTGTATTCCGTTTCGAATATCGCTCAGCATTAACGAGCAAAGCAAACATCATTACGTATAGTGTTAATAGCCACAATAAAATTAAACGAACTCGATATACCCGCGGAAGCACAAACATATAAATCATCTGGATCGTCCCGCTACATTGTTTTATGAGATCATTTGTAAATGTCATTGGAACGAAGAATAAAAATAAATGGGGATAAAACATGCAGTGGTTTATGTAGTCGCAATCTGAGGGATAGCGATATTTCATGTTTGATGATCCCCTATTTGTTGTAAATGCTTGCGAATATCATCTGCCTAGCCTTTTCCCAACTATGTCGGGGACGGCTTCCAGTCTAACTGGATGCAGCTGAATACCAGTATTTTACATGAAACGACTGCCTATCTGACCTCCACAACCCAGTTAGGACAGTGTAAAACGATACCCCTTGGTAAGACTGCTTGTCAGACTTTCGGGCCACCTGTAAGATCAAAGATCTACAATTGATGACTAGGACCAACGGCTTAACGTGCTTTCCGAGGCACTCCGGAACCTCGGTATGTAATGGGAGGTCACTCATCCACGAACCAACCTAACCAAGTGCGGCTTAAACTGAAGATCGACCCCAGCGGCTGTTATTATTTAGCAACGAAATCCTGGTTGGTATAAATGCTTCCAAAGCAATACAAATATACCTATAGTATGAATCAGAAGAGTGTAGTCAATGGAAATATTTCAGAGAGTGAAAAAAACACCAAATTAAACCACTTTCTGTTTGGGTCCAACATCGAAATCGCGAAAAAAAAAAACTGTCCCATACAAAAGTTCAATTCAGTACCCACTCTACCCAATCGTATGGGACAGCAGTAGATAGGTGCAAACCGCATATTGGGGCTGACAATTCAACTGTACTGCCATCCTTGCTAACTGTTGGTATAAGCCAAGCGAAGAAGCATAATTGTATAACGGGCTGGTGTCCGCAACTCCACGTCAAAGCGCGTATTTTGCGTGCTGTAAAAGAAGCATAATAACAAGAGCATTCTTTTTATGATATTTTTGTATGGATGCTCTATTCACAAAATTAATTTGATACTATATAACTCGTTTGGCCTAAAATAACTTTCTGTGTTTGTATATTTTTAGGGTTGTCTTTAGCCTATATTGTCCCACTGCTGGTCAAAGGCCTCCCCCATAGCCTTCCACTCTTCTCTCCGTGCGGTTTTTTCCGGCCAATCTCGCAAAAATGCCTATAAGTCGTCACGTCAGCGTTTTCTAGGTCTTTTGGCACCACTGCGTGACGACTCTGGCTCATCCTGGTCCTGATGCATACTGCAGACATGGCCCGCCCAATCCCACTTTAACCCTTAGTAGTCTTGTTGCGAACATCAGCGATTTCAGTTTTTGAGCGTACTGTGGTATTGAGAATTCTGTCACTGAGCTTAATACCCAATACGCTCCATCGCCCTTTGGCATGTTTATGTTTTAGCTTAATAAAGTCATTGAAAAACAAACACTTCTTTCACAGAGAGACAATGGCGGCGCAGTCATCCAAAACAACACTCTAGTAGCTATATCATCCTTCATCAACACCTGCGCCCTCTACACCAAGACGCATGCCTTCCCCAAAGTAGCCATCTTCGTCCGGTGGCTAGACTCCGTTATCTGGGACGAGCTCACCAAACCATCGACCACAGAACCATCAACAACCACGAAAGAACCATCAACGACAAAAATGCCGGAAAATTCAACAAGCGGGGCCCCGGAGACAGAGAACAGACATTACTACGGGGACGCCGGCAAATACATGTTAACTTTACCGTACGACCCTATTAATGTGCCATTAGAACCGGCTGAAGACAATTCTGTGTTGCCAGGAATGAGTCTTTATGAGTCGTACTTGCAGAGTATTGTTAGGGCCAGGACTTCAACCACTGAGGAAGTCACTGCTGAACAAAAGACGGACAGCACAACGGCTTCTACCAAACCAGTGATGTTGACCCAGAATAAATACGCAAGGATGCCGACGAAATATGACCGGTATAATCATTTTTATAATGACTTAGAGGATTAAGTAGACTTTAATTAATGTTTTTAAAGAAGATTTCCACCAAACGGCTCGCATTGCATCGGATTGGAACGGATTTTACAATATTTCGGCTGTCAACACGGTAGGAATGAAACTATTTGACTCGGCGCAGAAACGGATACGTTCGCAAGCGACGGCACAGTGCCGATCGTATGCGTCGACACCCTGCCGGACGCCATCGCCAGTCACCGCATCCTTTTCGATCCGATGCGAGCCGTTTGGAGGAAATCATCCTTTAGAGTATAATGTGGTCCTACCACGAACGTGCTGAGTGGACGTAACGTAAATTCGATTTTTAAGTGAAAAAAATACATTTGACACACGAAATGTGTCTCACTAAAATATAATAATTTTCGATTCAATCATTGCGCGTTCGTGAAAGGTAGGCTCGCTGTTTTAAAAAAAAAAAGTTCTGCTTGATAAAGCGGCGTCGTGTTTTATTCGTAAACCACATTTATTAATTTACGGCCTAGTATAATACTGAACATTTAATAAATAGTCATACATTGCATTCTTTGTAAAATTTCATTTGTTTTTCTTTTTTGTAGCGTCTGGTTTTAACGTGTGGACCAGAGGAATGGATATGCTAGACTTAAAACACAGGATGTTACTACTAATACAGCTGTTCAAACCTAATTAAGTCACGGAATATGAATGTGTAATATCAGTGAATTGTAAATAAATAAATCGAAATCATTAACATTAGACACTCAATAATAAATGTATATTAAATTAAATTAAATTTCTAAATAACTGTCAGCCTTTTATTACTCGCTCCGTTAAAATGGTGAAGACGCAGAACCTCGTCAACCATCGGTATGTCACTCAAATCAACCTCTTCTAACTAATGACAGCCTAGTACTTCTACAAGATGGAGCTTCATACATTAATTTGTCCTCGTGGGATTGAAGCCATTTCCACATATTCTGGCTGTGGATCAATGTTTAATATCGCAGATGTTTATTTGCGCTCGCTTCCAAGAGTCCCAGGTGTACAGCTCTCATTAATCAGGGTATAACTAACCCGCGGCTTCGCTTGCCAAAACTGACATTTTAGTTTGTGTATTTTGAAGAAAATTATGTTCAAGACTTCATGCGTGAAGCTCATGCGTGTTTGAAGTTGAGAATACTAGCATATGTACTGAAAAATAAATCGTCCATCGTTTTTTGGTCCCAGGTCCATTAATATAATGTGCGGCATGGTAGGAAAAGTAAGGACGCAACGATTTTAACGATGCTTTGCTGTGCCTAACGAAAGGTTATTTTCTTTAGTCAAACGCCAGGAGGTGACTTCTATATTCTACATAATTATGTGATCCTGGTATTTTAGGTAGACCACACACCAAGGCCTCACTTCTCCCAGTCGCACTACAACGGTCTATCTAATACAGTCTTGCCATTTACATCCTTCCCTGAAATGTAACAAGATAACAATTTTTCTTGAAAATATTTTCATTACCTAACTACCCACCACCCCGCCCACCCGCCCACTTTGCCAAACTTGGTAACCTCAAAAATAATATTTTTATCGACAAAAAAATAACACACGCAATAATCGATTACAGTAAAAATGAAGGTGGTTACAAATAGGCTATTATCGGAACAATTTGTCATTGGCCATTAAAGACGTATGAAAGAAAATGATAGGAATTATTTTAGTTTGTAGGTACATACCTACAAACTAATAATAATAAAATCAATAAGATAGGTGTACTCTCAACTATCTGTTACATTCCTACTCCCATCATCACGCCTGTAATACCCGAAGGGTTAGGCAGAGGTGTACCTAATAGTACACCCATTCACATTTCGCCAGTTACGTTTAAGTCTCATTTAATAGGGGGCGAGCTTATTGCCATCAATCGGGCACGAATCCAGGCTCCGTGGCTGCTACTGAGAAATTCCTGATGAAAAAATTCTATAACACTTTGTCCGTCCTGCGAAACGAACCCAGGACTTATGCTCAGCAGTCGCGCTAGCGAGCACTAGACCAACGAGGAAGTCACCTACTCCAATCTTACTGTAAAATGGGAGTCGCTAAGCTGGAATGAGACTGGGCTGGTCACGACTGCCGTATGTACCCGATGAACAGTGGGCCAAAATAACTACAACCTACAGCAACACCTGACACAGCGAGATGGCGGGACGAGCTGGATGAAACCAACAATCAGTTAGTAGACCACATGAAACCCGGATCGAAAGAATTTTGAAGTCAAGGGGAGAGGCCTTCGCGGGCCTGTGGATGGCGAGTTATGGGCTAGCTCACCGTCCGGCCGTCTTATGACGACAGGCCGTGTCGACGGCGCACTCGTGTTCCACGCGCGCCTCAAAGAGATGTCAGCAACCAAGTAGGGGTCCACATGGGCCGATGCCTGCCAGGGCTGCAGGACTGTTCGAAAGAGATACCGTGGCCCTGGAACACAAAGGGCAAAGAAGGATCATGGATGGGTTTTAGTCAGTACAAGTCTGACACTCCCGCTCCGCCCAGAGTGGGGGTCATTTGATAATTTCCCAACCGAAAAAAAAGGGGAGAGGCCTTTACACTGCAGTGGTCAGGCTCACAGTAGCAGCAATGAGAAGTACTAAGGATCTTCTGGAACTTCAATGAGATTGTCAGGAGGAAACTGTGACAAAATATGTTTACCGCATTTGTGAAATTGTATCGAAAAAACAAGATGGCGGTGCGTATTTGCGACTACCACCTACTAAAATGATAATGTATACTTCAAAGGTTTCAAAAAAACAGTTTCTGTCATCAGAATCCTTGAAGGGGAATAAAGATACTGTATAATACGAAATACCCCTTTTTTAAAAACCTTTACTATCCCACTGCTAGCAAAGGTCTCTCCAAAGTCCTTCCACGTGCTCTTTTCCCGTGCTCCTCGAGCCAGCCACGCGCACAGATCGTCTCGCCACCTTTTTCTGGGTCGAGCTCGGAATACCCCTTAGCTACACAAAATCTAAACAAAAAGTTCTTTTGTTCATAAATGTATAAAATAAAAATTTTGAGCAAGGAAATTACATTCATAACAATCTTTTTTTACCAGCCCTGCTAACAGCGAATCTTATAATCCTGCCACCTAGGTAAATGTAAACACACAACCACAAAACAATATGCATTTAGTATAGAGATAATGGTAAGCGCATTAACATTTAGTATAACGCGCCGCTGCTCAATTGGCTCTGGTCCAAACACTGTACCGACGCTTATATTTGTCAATTAAAATAAACAGTGTGGCTAGTATTTTACTGATATCTTTGTAGGTTCTCATCTCCTGGTAATGTTTGGTGTTATATTCGCAGATATGACAGTTATTGGCTATTACGTAATGACCTTAAACCCGTTTATAATTTGTCAATTAAAATAAACAGTGTGGCTAGTTTTTTATTGATATCTTTATCGGTTCTCATCTCCTGGTAGTGTTTGGTGTTATATTCGCAGCTATGATATGTAGTTATTAGCAATTATGTAATGACCCTAAAGCCGCTTATAATTTGTCAATTAAAATAAACAGTGTGGCTAGTATTTTACTGATATCTTTATAAGTTCTCCTGCTAGACCGCCACAATGTCGTCAATGGCGTTCTGACGGCTCAGGCGCAAAACGTCTCTTTTGATTTTTACATGTGCGCTTTGTGCTCGGTGTTTTTCGGCCAAAGATGGATATACTAGCCACTTGAGTGAGCACATGAAAGAGCTGCACATCAAAGCTCTCGACAAACACTCTAGAAAGCGTTGATTGAAAACAGTCGCTGTGGACAAAATCGGCGAGATGGCATCATCAGGGATGTTTGCAACTAAATGGAGTATCTTACATGGAGCGACTGTCTCTCCACGGCCCAGTTTTACTAGGTAACACAAATTATAAGTACCACGCTTCAGAAACCAATAGGTTATTTCCGTACCTGCAAGTTTTAATCTCACAGAAAAATTATTCACCAGGATAACATGAACACCGCAGCCATGTTACTGTAACAACACAACAACGCAGTGTTTATTTAATATTACAGCATTTACAGCGGGCCAAAAGGTCAAAATATTACCACAAACATGTTTACTTTATTAGCAGTGACCATCAATTATTCACGAATCGCTCTGTAATGGACATATTAATAAAGGACTCCGTTTGAACCTCGCCAGGTCAACGAATTAGGTTAATGTTTAGTTTGCAATTATTCATTGTTAGTGTCTCTTTTAAGTTCATGTTGGCCTAGTAGTTGAGGTGGAAAGGGGTGCTCTTTAGTCCCCGTAGCATGACCACCGTAGACAAGATTCTTCCGTCAAACAAATCCTTGTCTACGGTACGATGATTCTTAAAGTTTAAAAAATTGTCTCAAGTCGATATGTCATGCATTCCCAGCGTGGTCACTCTGTGTCGAAACCTGGGACAGCTGATTAGATACATAGTCTATACATCTATATCTATACATACAACATGTAACGTAATTAACGCACACCCTCAGACACCCCAATTAGTATATTATGTTATAATCATAATACATACACTGAATTTTTAGTTAAACATATATGAGCATTGATTATTGATTGATTCAGTTATACTAATTCCGGAAGAATGTTGTGGTCACAGTACAAATCCATGAACGCAGACAGTCGCACACGTAGGTATGAGGGTCTTGTTAGCCTAGTAGGTATTCGCTCGCGTTCGAAACGAGTTAACGAGTTTTTACTGTAATTTACGAAGTTATAATTATTTTTGGGAAAAAAAAAAACCAATAATAAAAATTATAGAAATCGATTCAGTAAACGATTCTGAACAAACTAATTTCAGGATGTGCGTTAATTATGTTACATGTTGTATAATAAAATCGTAGACTTTCCGTGTCTGTACATTACAGATTTTTGCAAAGAAATCACTGGAAGGTGCGAGAAATAAGTAATAGAAAGAAAATTTTTTTTTTTTACTTTTTGTCTGTTTGTCGGTTTGTCTGTTGGTTTGTGCGCGCATCACGTAAAAACCCCTCATTGTATTCAAAATCGAAATATTACAAAATAAGAGGCATTGTTGTGGGTATTATTAGCGTTTATTTCATCAAAATCGACCAACGGACGCAAAAGATAAACCATGACTCAAAAAGAGTAAACATGGAGTTTCTTGCCGGTTCTTCTCCATAGGAAACGACCAACCCGAACCGTGCACCTTTTTGTCGACGTTTTATAAGTGCCCATCTAGGCCTATGTGAAATAAAATATTTTGATTTTGATTTTTTGAGATATTAATTTTTAAAATTTAATTGGTAACCTCATACGCGATTTCTATGATAAATTTAATCATTTACGTAAATAGACACACCTTTTTCCTTTTGTCTTTACTCTTTGCTCTAAAAATTTATCACTGAAAGAGAGGTTCAAATATGAGAAATCATCTAAATAAATAAAAGCGAAATATCGAAAACCGCTTGACGTATAAAGATGATATTTGGCAGGGAGGTAGTTAATAGTTATTAGACGTCCGCTAAGAACGGATTTTGTGACAGGGCCGGATTAAGGAGATCTAAGGGCTCTCGCAAGTTTGTATGAAAGTCCTTCATTTTTTTCGCTTCAAACTTGAAATTTGTCAGGGAGGTAATTTATAGTCAGCAAATGTTCGCTTAGAACGGATTTTGAGACAGGGCCGAAATAAGAAGGTCTAAGGACTCTCGCAAAAAGTCATTTAATGTTGTATACAGAGCGGTATTAGAATAAAAAGCGCCCAACAAGGTTCACTTTGAAAAAAAGTTGTATAGCGCCAAAATACACCGATTTTTAAAGCTATTTCGTCGCCTCAACGCCATTTAATTTTGTTTCGGACCTCTGCCGCCTAGAATTACAGCACCCAAAAGGACGCCTTTTATAGTCATCAGTACATTATCACCTTTTAATCTGGCAGTCAGTTCTCACACATGACATAAAGCCGCAAAGGGTTGGGCAGACGTGTACCTAATCGTACACACACATTTCGCCAGTTATATTGAAGTCCCATGTAATAGGGGGTGAGCCTATTGCCATCAACCGGGCACAAATCTAGTTTCCGTGGCTGCTACTGAGAAATTCCTGATGGGATAACCCAATAACACTATTATTTATAGTATTTTTTCAATTGCATATACATTGTTTAATGTTAAGTGGAAGAGCGGAGTCATCTAAGGGTGCGTCCATTAATTACGTAAGGCGTTTAAAGGGGGGTTAGGGGGGTCACGCCAAATATTACACAATCTCACGAGGGAGAGAGGGGGTCTCGGCAAATATCACTGGGTTTAATTAAGTAAACATGTTTCTCTACAAATTATTTTTTTTAGAGATTTCAACACAATCAAGTACAGATTACCGTATTTATACTAAACTACGCATTTTGATAAATCTCACGTGAGATTAGGAGGGAGATGACGGGGTCAAGACAAATCTCACGACATCCCACCAAGGAGGGAGCTTGATCGAAAAATCGCCTCACGTAATTAATGGATGCCCCCTAACACAAGCATATCCTTGCTTAAAAGGTGATCTCCAAATCATGTGTGTGACAACTTTATGTATTTGAAATAAACATATTTTTTTTAACACTTTGCCAGACCCGGGAATCGATCCCCACGCTTAGTAGTCGCTCTTGTGACCACTCGACCAACGAGGCAGTCTCACACATCCGTCGCACCAAAATTTCCACGCGAACGAAGTCGCGGGCAACAGCTAGTCCAGAATAAAAACGTTTAAGTTAATATTACACAATCACATACTCAAGCCCGCTTGCAGCAAAATAAATCACTTAATTAATGCATTTAAGCGCTAAACATGTTCAAAATATTATTTCATTAATGCAATCGAGTTGGAGTTGACGGAGAGATAGAGAATGATGTTTTAAATATGATCAGCTGTGCCTGCGACCTTCGTCTGCGTAAAATTATTATAAAACATTTACGACAAGGACTGTTTTCGCCAACTTGGTCTTTTTTTTTTTTTTTTTTCCGGATGGGAAATCATCAAATGACCCCCCCCACTCTGGGCGGAGCGGAAGGGAGTGTCAGACTTGTACTGACTAAAACCCATCCATGTTCCTTCTTTGCCCTTTGTGTTCCAGGGCCACGGTATCTCTTTCGAACAGTCCCGCAGCCCTGGCAGGCATCGGCCCTTGCGGACCCCTACTTATTTGCTGACATTTCTTTGAGGCGCACGTGGAACACGAACGCGCCGTCGACACGGCCTGTCGTCATAAGACGGCCGGACGGCGAGCTAGCCCATAACTCGCCGTCCACAGGCACGCGCCTACGGTGGCCGGGAGCCACCACGTGACCCCCAACGCCCAGGGCGTCTCCCGCGGCGACTGGGACGTGAGGTTCTTTCCCTCTCACTTGGTCTACGACGAGAATCGGTTTCGCCAACTTGTTTAACACCACATGATCTAAAACGAGTTCTAGTTTCACCAAGTTGGTCACCATCAGCTGGTCTACGAAGAGAACCGGTTTCGCATACTAGGTCACCACCACCTGGTCTACGACGTGAACCGGTTTCGCCAACTTGGTCACCACCACCTGGTCTATGACGAGAACCGATGCAGAGCGGCGCAGAGCATTGGTTCAAGCGGGCTTTACCATAACAAATAAAGTTTTTTCCCGTGAAAAGCAGAAAATACTAAAAGCATTGAATATCAACAATAATTATTGTGATGAAAACAGAATGACCAGTTTGTCATGCTTTCTATTTATTAGCAAAATGAATTCGTTCGTACCGTTTCAAAAGCTTTCATTGATCCAGTCTAGAATATTTGATCAAAGCGGGAATCTAAATTGTTTCGGAGTATTTTAGTGGTACTTACTTGGAACCCTTACTTGGCAGTCGGGTAAAAATAAGTCTACTACTTATTTTTACCCGACTGCCAAGTAAGGGTTATGTTTTTCACGCGTTGTAGGTTTTTTGTAAATTTCTTTATTGCCTCGTATGTTCCAAATGGCTGGATGGATTTCGACGATTAAGGTATCATTAGATTTGTCTCTAAAACCTAAGTGTCCTTAGATAGGTTTTTTAAATAAAAAAAACAAAATGGCGGATTTTTGGCGCTAAATAGAAAGTCGTTAATATTTTTTAACAGACTTCAAAAAAGGAGTAGAGGTCCTCAATTCGTCGGAATCTTTTTTTTATGTATGTTCACCGATTACTCGAAGACGCTTGAACTGATTTGGAAAATTCTTTTTTTGTTTGAAAGAGTATACTTCCAAGTTAGTCCCATAGAAATATTGTCATGATCTGATTATGGACTTCGGAGATATGGAACGAAACTCTTCAATAATAGACAGCAAATCTGACGTGATTGCTGCAATCGCTTGGATAGGTATTTATTGTTTACATTGCACAACATCATAACATAACATCAAGCCTGTATGCTCTTGTATGCAGATGTGAATAGTACACGCAGATTTCGACAGTTAGGTATGTTAAGTTCCATTTGATTGGGGATAAAAACACAAAAAAAGTGAAAAATAACTTCAGTAAAAATATCTCCAAAAGACGGTGACTTTTGTTTGTTTGATATAGTTTTTTCTCACCGACTTCTGAAGCTATTTTTGCTGAAGTTTTTAAAGACCTATTCATAGACAGGTGCAAGAATCTTTTTGATTTTTTTTTTTTTAATTTCTTTTCCAAGTATGGGGAATAATCTTTTTTTTTTGTATACAAATCGTAAAGCGGTTACAGAATACATCTACCTACCAAGTTTCAACTGTGTAGTTCTAACGGTTTCAGAATAAAGTGGCTGTGACATACACGGACAGACAGACAATCAGACAGTCAGACATGACGAATCTATAAGGGTTCCGTTTTTTGCCATTCGACTACGGAACACCCTAGTGTAGATCTATCTCGCCGATCATGCGAGATGAGAAACATGATTCAATTAACGACAGCAATGTTCAACAAATATAACTGAGCAAGCATAAAAAATGAATTTCAGTATGGTTCTGTTTCAATTACCTATAAACAGTATCGACAGTAATAAATATGCACCTAATAGGTAATTAACGGTACAGTAAATCTATTGTTTCTACTATGAGGTTGTTACAAGTCGCGCTGTTGTTAACGTTCGTGGCACTGGCACTGTCTCGTAAGTATTTTTAATGACTTATGCCCGTCTCGTCACTGTTCCGATTGGTCACTATTTTTTTGTCCATACAAGAAGTCCCGATTCGTCATGATAAGAAAACAAACGAAAAAAAAAAAAAAAAAAAGATTTTTTATTTAATTTTGATGTTTCCGATTCGTCATCAGTATAAATTTGCGTGTCAAAAAGTACAGTTGGTAAGTAAAACATAGTATGACTTAAATCAATTTAATTACAACAACCTTAAACTAAAAGAAAATCTTACAAACAAGGACCTAGAACTAGTTTACTAGGTTTTCCAGCGTATTGTACACACCAGTGGCGAAGGTTCCGTACAACTCGATTCCTACCGGCTTCCCTTTGAAAAATGGCACAGTCAGTATTCTATAGACAAATAATATACACATTAAAGATATGTACTCCGGCTTACCTCTTACAAAAATTGACCCTTCGCTTCTGGTGCACACTGACATCGACATTAAGTGTTTATAATTCCCTACTCATATGTTATAATTATTTTTTTAGATTGCCTGAAAAACAGCGATTGTCCACCCCTGCATAAATGCTACCCATGGGGCGGAACCTCAATCTCCAAGGCCAGCTGTTTATTACCTGTACCAGCGAAAGAACACGAAAGAATACGACAGACTCGTTTGGGATAATGGATGACAGACTTCTAGTTCATTTGTCCAGAGACACTAGCACAAACGCGCGACATTCTGACGATTTTTAATGAAACATTATAACTGTTTATGGCATTTTTTGGCACATGCACAATTAGTGTGTACCTTTATAGATATGAAAATAATCTTGAACTTACGAAGATTTTTTTAAGTAAAAGAGAATTATTAGTTTAAAATCGATCGAATTTGTTACGTTTACTCCGTATTCGTGTTAGGACTACAGTAGTGTGTCTATTTAAATTACCCTTCTGTCTTCCAAAGTATTCTCCAACCCGGGTTTGAATTTTATATATAAACTAACTATGCGTTGCAATGTACCTTTTTTACCCTACCGGTTGTCGTAGATCACCCCACCTAACTGCTTTACCACCTCCCTATCTACCTACCCCATTATCACCTTGCGGTGTGAAATATACTTTACAACTTATTCTCATACCTACCAAATATACATAAAAAAAAATATCAAAATCGGTTGAGCCGTTTCGGAGGCTAGCTACCACAAACACCGTGACACGAGAATATTATATTTTTAAAAAGAAATAAATCTGTCTCCAGTATTTAGAGTACTTTCCCTCCAGGTGACGTTGAAAAATTCCACCCTATATTATATGAAATGACATAGTACCTGTTCTTTTTATAGTCATATTAAAAGTTTGTTAAAACAGTCATGTAAAAACGTCGAGTGACTGAAACCGTTTCTGTTTCTACTTCATCCCTTTAGTGAAATTATCTGATCGCTTTTGGACATTTGCATCGCCGAACACAAGCAAATCAATCAAGTCAATCTATCGCAGTTCACTGTTGGACGTAGGGCTCTCTGAGCTGCACCACAACACCTTGTCATCCGTCTTCCGCAGACAGTCCGATCCAGCTACCTGTCCAAGGTCGTCCGCCCATCGTCGGTCGGTCGGTCGTCAGCCCGTTACCGACCAAATAAGTTAAGTTGATATAAGTCTTGTGTCGTTAAATTATTTCTCCCTAGCAAATACAGGTATGACTAAAAAATATTATTATACAACAAAATGTGTGTAGCGAATAGGTACCAAAAAATGAACAAACAAAATAAATTTCTTCATAAAAAGTCAATTACTGGCACATAAATTGATTATAATAATAATAAACTCAATTTAATTAATTAATTATATATTTTTTTATATTTTTAAATGTTTTTTTTTTATATTGTTTTTTTGCAAGGAATATTTAAAAATATAATTAATTTGTGTAGAAATAAATAAAAGAATTATAAATTCATTTATTTCAGGTAAATAACACCTATTGCCACACATAAATTGATAGAGATCCGAAGACATGGACAAATAATTTCAGATAAAATAAATAGAATCAAAATAAAACCAAATACAATACAATCAAACAAATGGAATCAATTAAAACCAAATAAAATAAATAAAATGAAATGAAATCAAAATAAATCAAATCAAAAATTTCATTATAATTCATGTCCTGGAACATAAATCAATTTGTTTGAATAATAACGGATGCTACAAATAGCTGTTAAAGGTAATAAATAATCTAGAATATTTCTTTAGCTCAATGTTACTTTCTGTCGTCATGAAGTTGTTGCAAGTCGCGCTGTTGTTCACGTTCGTGATGCTGCTGGCTCAGGTCTCTGCTTACAACCTTAGTGCAAGGCGCGGCGAGGATTTATCCTCATCAGGTAATTAAAGTTATCATAATCGGATCGGCACCGTCTCGACTCGAGATAGTAACGATAATAAATCTTTTTTTTAATTATATTAAAGATACATATACACCTGCGACACAGGCAGTGTGGTGATGATGTCAGAATCGCCAGGGTCTGTGATGGCTAGTGTGCACACCCTGTAGTATTTTCCGCATGCTGTGCCCAACTCAATGTTGTTTCCACTGTAGTGGTGGACGCCGGTTTTAGCCAGGAGTGCGTAATACTCGATTTCAAATTTCCTTAGGGGAGGAGCATTCTAGGCGATGATGACCAGCTTAGCTTTGCCCTGGCGGAGTGTTTTCAGTGTCTGCTTGTAGCCAAGACAGTACTTACCCGATTACATTACTAGGGCTATGCGGGAGTTGATAGACTCGATGGTCTTTTTCTGTTTCTTGGCCGCAACCATTGTGTATTTTGTTGTAACCACGAATTACTCTCGTAAATACCCGTTGCAAAGGTAAAAAAAGGAAAAAAATATATTTCTTCTCACCGCACCGGTTTTATTTGCAATTCAGATGCTACCTCAACAATAAAGTTCTGCAACGTGCCACTATTTGGTATTAAAAACACAAAAACTGAAAAATAACTTTAGCTTCAGAAGTCGGTGCGTTTTGTTTGTTTGATTCAGTTTTGTTGTCACCGACTTCTGAAGCTAAAGTTATTTTTCACTTTTTTGTTTTTGAAGTCGGTTTTATTCTTTGCAAAAAAGGTTTTTTTTTTTATTTTCAACCAAACCTATCGAGT
Source organism: Noctua janthina (assembly GCA_963576755.1). Classification (NCBI taxonomy): domain Eukaryota; kingdom Metazoa; phylum Arthropoda; class Insecta; order Lepidoptera; family Noctuidae; genus Noctua; species Noctua janthina. The sequence continues at coordinate 7,409,046 of OY755068.1, read as the reverse complement.
ATGGGTATGGGTATCAAAATGGAGGATGTTAAAATGTGATTACAAAATGCGAAACCTGAATATAGTTTGTTCAGAATAAGTAACTGAATCGATCCCAATTATTTTTAAACCACGTTATATTTTGTCAATATAACATGGTTTAATTTGAAATTATTTAAAAAAAGTTACAAGTTGGACACCGAGCGACACTAAGTACCTATCGCAATCATTTAGGTACCTACTGCTAAATTATTATTATCAATGAGAAGAAAGAAAGAAAGAAAGAAAAAATATTTATTTGTCGCAGGGACATGACATGCATCATACAAAATTACAAAAAATAAACAATATACTATAAATTCAACAGGACGGAACAAAAAAAGAAGAAAGTTAACAGCTTGCACGTCGTGAGCTCAAGACGACGCTGGAGGCGCGCGCTGCGTGGTGACCACGTTTTTGTGCGGACAACTAGGTAACAGAACAAGCATATAACTTTGTGATTTTTCATGACACAGTTTTGAAATTTTGTACATAGATTCTTTACATAAAAATACTAGACACGTGTTTCAGGTTTCGCATTCGCATCGCTAAAACTAATGTTGTATATAGGTACATAATACAATTTATGGTCTTAACTTCAACAGGATGTTCTGGTGTACACTAGGAAGCCTATCCTGAATTTTCGACCTCGAGGACCCTGTGTTAACAACTTGGGGACGACGACGACAAAAACCTCATATTTTTCTGACGTTTTTTCAGTTTATCGCTTATATCTCTTAAACTAAGCACATTATGTATTAAAGAGTCGTAGAGCCTTCTTAATAAGGCCCTTTTTTCGGATGGAAAATCATCAAATGACCCCCCCTACCCCCCGCTCGGAAGGGAGTGTCAGACTTGTACTGACTAAAACCCATCCATGTTTCTTCTTTGCCCTTTGGCCACGGTATCTCTTTCGAACAGTCCCGCAGCCTGAATCAGGCCCTTGAAAGACCAAAGAGACAGTTCTTTTACCTGTTTTAATTTCATCGAACTGCGTGATAGACACTACAAAAAAAAAATCAACAAATAATTATTTGTTTGAAAAGAAACATCAAATTAAAACTTATTAACAATCTTTTTAACCTTTCCTTTTCTTGACCTTTTCCTATTAAAATTGTCGTTTACAACAAAAGAGTTTTTTTCCCGTTATTCTTCAAAACAAAATAATAATTGAAAAAGTCAAGGGCCATGATGCGGAAACTCGTTATATCTAATTATTTTATCGTAAAAACGTTTTTAACTTTTATTTTCATCCCTTTTTGAGGAAAACTGATTATTAATGACTTTAAAAGACAGACTTAAGTTTTTTTGACGGGAAATCGATCAAAAGGTAGGCTGTTAATCTAAACGTTGGGGGTGATAAAAAAACCGTTATAAAATACTGCGAGCTTAAATACCTATTTCCAATGGTTTTATCTGGTTTACAAATAGGTACCTTCTTTGACCTAACCTAACAACATCACATCACATAACATCCCTGAAGGGTTAGGCTGAGGTGCATATACAACATTTTTTTAGTAAATGTGAAACCTGAATATAGTTTGTTCAGAATAAGTAACTGAATCGATTCCAATCATTTTTAAACCATGTTATATTTTCTCCCAAAAATATTTAAAAAAAGTAACAAGTTGGACACCGAGCGACCTACCTATAGCAATCATTTAGGTACCTACTGCCAAATTATGTTTATCAATGAGCTCAAGACAATGCTGGAGGCCCGCGCACGGGCGCGTTGCGTGGTGACCACGCTTTTGTGCGGACAACCAAGTAACAGAATAAGCTTATAACTTTGTGATTTTTTTCAAGATACAGTTTTGAAATTTTGTACATTTGATTCTTTACATGAAAATACTCGACACGTATTTCAGGTTTCGCATATACTAAAACTAATGTTGTAGTACACAGTTAATATTTAAGTCCCATGTAATAGGAAGCGAGCCTATTGCCATAAACCGGGCGCAAATCCAGACTCCGTGGCTGCCACTGAGAAATTCCTCATGGAAAAACCCAATATCATTAAGCCCGACCTGGGAATTGAACCCAGGACCTCATGCTCAGCAGTCGCGCTTACGACCATTAGACCAACGAGGCAGTCGTGGCGTAGTCTTGGCAATGTTTCATTAAAAAGTAAATACCAGGAAACCAGAATCTCTAGGTTGTTTTTTTTTCTCCACTTTATTCAGAAGAAGCGAAACAAATAGCAAATACTACTAAGCTATGTATCAACTAACTTATCAACGGGGTGATTACGTAACATGCTCACTAGCCCAATGCTCCTCATTTTGATAATTCAACCACATTAACCGAATTTCTAGTTAGTTTAATAGACGAATTTTTCAACCCTATGAAGCGGGATATGATTACTGGGAGAGTACAACTCGGATGGGCAGCATTTGGTATAATGGAACATATTTTTCGGTCCAAAAAGATCCCTTTTCAACCCCAATGTGTCTTGCCAACAATAACCTACGGTGCCGAGACATGGACGCTCACAAAGGAGACTGTCCACCGAGTACGAGTGGCACAAAGGGTCATGGAGAGAGCCAAGCTCGGTATAGATGTAATACAGTGCGTAACGCTGTAATCCGCCATCGAGGATCGGGCGGTGCGCCTCAAATGGACCTTGGCAGGACACCTGGCTAGTCGCGGAGAAGGCCGATGGAGCAAGGCTTTGACCGAGTGGTGCCCAAGGATAGGCCAAAGAAACCCGGGCCGTCCTAAAGCAAGTTGGGTCGACGATATCGTCAAAGTCGCGGGAAACACCTGGATAAGGGACGCACAGAACCGGGAAGTGTGGCAGAAAAAATAGGAGGCCTATATCCAGCAGTGGGTAATTCCGGGCTGATATCATGATAATGATGAAGCAGTGGATTAGCAATTTCCTTTTGAGTCCACCGATCATCAAATCAAAATCAAATCATTTTTTTTTTGCAAACATTTGTAATATATGTTCTTTGATAGTCAGGTTCTCCACATTTTGCCGTCGCATGGGCATGCGTTGAAAGTGTGTTACGCTATTTGAATAACGCAATGAATATTGTAGAACTGACAATATGGCTGTGCGATTTTGAGAGTGTTGCCCAATTTAGCTGCTGATCCAGTATTCACGACCAAGAACGAAACAAAACACAATCCAACTTCTACCAACTCATCGATTAATACACCGATACGGTACCCACATTCGAACTTACACCATACGTCACAAATTCGAGCATACGTCACAACTTCGCCAGAGTATTTATCACGAAGTTCCCCGAAGTTTACCGAAGAGATGACGTGTCGAAACGGAAAATATACCGCTTATTTACGAGAGAGTAAAGTTATTTTCTGATCTTGTGGAAAACAGATGAAGCGGCTTAAAGAAGTTGTCGAGGTCAGTTGAAGGTTACAGTTAATACAGCTATGGTCCAGCTCGCCGTCCGGCCGTCTTATGACGACAGGCCGTGTCGACGGCGCGGTCGTGTTCCACGCGCGCCTCAAAGAGATGTCAGCAAATAAGTAGGGGTCCGCAAGGGCCGATGCCTGCCAGGGCTGCGGGACTGTTCGAAAGAGATACCGTGGCCCTGGAACACAAAGGGCAAAGAAGGAACATGGATGGGTTTTAGTCAGTACAAGTCTGACACTCCCTTCCGCTCCGCCCAGAGTGGGGGGGGTCATTTGATGATTTCCCATCCGGAAAAAAAAAAAAAAAAAAGAAAAAAAAAAAATACAGCTATGGTGATATTTTGTTGTCTTTGTTTTGAAGAGCGATAGATCAATGTGTAATTCGATGGTAAAGAGGTGGGATTGATGAAAGTTAATATAGAACTGCCTGTAATGTAACCCCCAAAATTACGCAGAGATGTGGAACTTGTGAAATGTGCCCACTTTTAACATCAACCGCTGCTAATGAGAAATCCATTTGGGTAAACCCCATAACAGTTATCATTAACACTAAAAACGGGATATTTACCATGTTTGATGTCTTTTGAGTTCCCGATATTTCGGCGCTGTTGCAAGCACCATGATCTCGGATAAAATGAAGTTGATTTTTTTAATTGCGGATGGGTGTTTATGAGCAGACAAATCGGTCTAACCTCTTTCTTGTTCGTTTTTTGCACTCGGTACCGCTACCACTGCCATTCGCTACTCGATTCAGTTCCCGACACACGAAACTCACTGTTTCCACTCGAAAGAAACAAAGAGGGTAAACCGATTTGTCTGCTCATAAACATCCACCCGCAATAACTTCAGTTTATCCGTGATCATGGTGCTTGTAACAGCGCCGAAATATCGGGAACTCAAAACAAAACAGTAAACATGGTAAATATGCCGTAACCAAAAAATATGCTTGGGATCCCTAAGCCAAAAAGGTATTCGCAACAATACACAATTCAATCCGGCCAAAAAAAAACAATTATCAAACAAAATAGTCGCAATTGTTTCTATTAATAACAAAAGACGATCGCCAATCCGTATCAACATTCTCTTGATAGAGGATGACACTTTAGTCGGCTTTCACGACACCCACGCCACCGGTCGAAAAGCACAATATTTACTAATCATTATTAAGTAGGAAAATAGCTAAAACATGATCCTACTCGGAAACTTTATTTAAGACAAAGATGTTCAAGTTTTCAATTTGTTATGGACTTGAAATACTTGAACAAGTCTTCTAATAGTTAAAGGCTTGTTTAACATAATTCTCGTCTTATATTTAAGCGTTTGAGCTTCTTTCTAACTTTGTTTTCAGAATTATAGGCTTTGAAGTAAGTTTAAAATGTTTGGTGTTTCCACTTTCGAGTTTGGGGAACAATATAACTAGGGAAAGACTAACTTCCAATTACTGAAGAATAATTTAATCTGTTGGCCAAGTGTGATTGGCTATTGTTCTTTGCTTCAATTGATCACGATGTTTAAGTCCCCAGTAGGTAGTCTAAAACATCGGTGGAAAGAAAGTTCTAAGGTACTAACGAAAGGCAACGAAAATGTAGGGTATTCATCATGTCTGTCAACAATCAACTGTAGAATTCTTATAAAATCAGGAACATGTTCACAAATTAAAGTTTATTTCTTCTTGATAATTAAAAGGGCTTGAATTCCCAGAAGGTAATAGTCGCTTGGGGATCCCTCAGTCAATGGATGTCGACAGACGAAACTGTTGGCAGACCAGCAGCCAGGTCCGTGGGTGGATGATATCCAGTAGATCGCTGGTCAGCCTAGTACAGATTCGCGCAGATCAAGGAAGAAGGAAGGTCTTCACCCTGCAGTGGAAACAAGGGTGCCACTGATGGTGCCAACTCCGGTTAGAGAGTGAGTCAATGGTCCACATTGTATACGATTTGCATATCACAGAAAAAAGCACTTAATAATAATTGCTATGCCGTAGTATAGGTATGTGCCCGACCCAGTTCTCAAAAATGGCAATATCACATTGTACTGTGTATCAATCCATCATGACTGACAGAACTATTTTATTAATGATTGTTGACATTACGGTCTCGCATGATGAAAACCTCGTGAAAGCCGAGAAAGATAAGCAAATCAAGTATCTTAACTTGGCTCGCGAGGTTGTCGACATGTGGGATGTGGACTCAGCGATCATTGTGCCGATAGTCGTATCAGCCCATGACTTAATTGTCAAGGGCCTCGATCAATACTGAGTAGGCTCTCGTTAGGCAGCTGGATCAAGGGCTTGATTCAGAAAGCGGTACTCCTGGACACGGCTATTAGTGTTAGGAGGTTCCTCTTTCTGGAGCCCTGTTCCCGATACCGTTGGGCTACAATTTTTTATATTTTTAAATGTTTCTATATTGATTTTTTTATTTACGGAATATTTAAATGGATTTTCAAATGTAACCAATTTGTATAGAGATAAGTACAGGAAATAATTACATCGCTATGAATGTATTCATACCCAGCAAGCAAAAAAGACGAATTAAATCACAAATTAAATTACCATACCCAATCTTTTCCTCCCCGAATTTCCTGGCTGCCTGTTATCCTGGTATTACTTCATGCCATCTATTACCCAATCTACATAATTAAAGGTGATTGGCATAATCACCGAACGAGACACGGAATCCCGCTGATCATCAACCCAAGTCATGTACCAGGAAAGCATAGATGAACTGTAAAACTGCCTAGAGTTAATTTGGATTCGAATTCCAGAGTTGCGTTTATTCCGGATCCGGATTTAAATTGGACATTTGGAGCGGAGTTAATGTCCAACACTAATAGAGTTTCGCTTCTCTATGGGTTATTTTATGGGCTTCGAATATTAATTGCTTTTGAGATAGGAAGATAAAATACTGATTTTCGACCGTAATTTAGATCTGGATCCCGAGATACTGGGATGAACTGGTATGTGATCATGTGTACTGTTAAGTCAACTAACTAACAACTAATGCACATTTTCATTAACACTATGTGACAACTAAAGTAATGCCTGTAATGATTTTCAACGCTCGGCTAAGCTTCGAGAGTTGCAATTACAACACGACAATAATATTACAGCATTTATTTAAAAATCTCTTTAGTGTTAGTGGAAATGGAAATCTTTATAGTTAGTGAGATTAAGTGCCTAAATATACAGTGTGTAACAAGACCTTTAACGAAGTCGTCAACCAAGCATTATGTACATCAAACGAAGTATCTTTACGCAAAAATTATTGCTGGGAAACGACTTTTTTTTTTGGGTGAAAAATCACGTTTTACGGTAGGACTCAATGTAACGCACTCAAAACATTGTGCTAATGGATGGATTGAATGGTACCGGGGCGTGGAGGTGTTTAAAGTAAAAACCTTACATTAAAAACATGTATTAAAAAAAAATCGTGAGAAAAAGTTGGAACTTTGACGCCTAATATGTCCGTAACTAGAAGGTTCCCACGGATGATCTAAAACAAAAAAAAATCGCAATGACGGGGACAACAAATGCCTTTCGGCTTCGTCAAGGGTCTTGTTAATGACATTCTTCTGCCATTATCCCATTTATTTGGGGTCGGCGCAGCATGTCTTCTTCTTTTATACTTCTCTAATACTCGTCATCTCAGCAGTCACGTCAAACTAAACCGATATGTTACATGTCCCCTAATATTCCTGCCTCAATAATCCAAGGTCCTAAAAACCGCCATAAAACGCCCTATCCCATGTAAATTTGAAGGATGGCGACCCTAAACCAATATGGTGGCCAACAATCCGACCGTACGTTTGAAATTACTCGATATGCAAATTAGAAGACCCTGGGAGCCTCGGTCTGAGGGTATTAGGCATGCAGTGTATTGATATCGACTTAGTATTGAGATGGGGTGAGCAGGGATCGAGGTTTTGTGGCCTTTTTTGTAGGTGGATGTGGGTAAAGCTTAGCTGGGATGGGATAGATCAAATCCAATATGCTCTGTACGGCGTGAGCTTTTTGTGTTTGTTAAATGAAGTTATTCGTAAGTTGCTATATTATCTCGCGGTAAGATTTCAGAGTACTTTACAATGTTTTAGAAGACGCAGACACAGAACGGGTAAGTTCATCCATTTTTAGGGTTCCGTAGCCGATGGCAAAAAACGGAACCCTTATAGATTCGTCATGTCTGTCTGTCTGACTGTCTGTCTGTTCCTATACATGGAACTGAAACTAACAAATTTAGTTTCGCTGTTGAATGTAATACAATACAACATATGAATGAGCCTTCAGAATATTTTTATTGTATTGTTTTGTGCTACGGAACCCTGTGTGCGTGTGAGTACGACTCGCACTTGGCCGGTTTTGTCTGTTACAAGTGTACCTACTTTACAAACATACAAATCGAACTTCCTTATATAGCTACCAACACTGCCTGCACTTCGGCTGATCCGAACATTGCCGAGGTTTGTCGAACTGCAGGCAGTGTTGGTAGCTATAGCCTACACATGGCATAATAACCTAAACCAAATAAGCTGTACCGAGATATCCTATGTAACCTCAGCAACCGGCAACCGGCCGCACTCACGTACCAACAACTGTTGTTTGATCTACTTTTAACCGACAATAAGTACAAAAAACTACCACGTAAATACTCAAGAAAAGACCGAAAAACTACTCTGACGGTTCTAAGATATTCATCCAGAAGACTGCAAGGGGGACGCGCCAGAGTAGCGTTTTTTGCAATTTGCAGGTCAGTGTCAAGCTGTATGTTAAACAAAATATGATTCGCGACCGTAACACGTATTTACAGATTGTAGTCATTTTAATCTCCAATACCTATTTAAGTTCCTTTAATCCTATTGAATGACTATTTCATGAAAAAGTCATTCAATGAGATTAGCGCTTCCACCTTTTTTTTTTATGGATTGAAAATCATCAAATCAAAGAGGAGCTCGTGGCAAAATAATAACAGCCGCTCGGGTCGATCTTTAGGTTAAGCCGTGCTTGCCTAGGTTAGTCTGTGGATGGGTGACCGCCCATTACATACCGAGTTTCCTCCGTGCCTCGGAAAGCACGTTAAGCTGTTGGTCCCGGCTGTCATTTGTAGATCTTTGACAGTCGTTAAGTAGTCAGTGGCCCAAAAAGTCTGACAACCAGTCTTACCAAGGGGTATCGTATTAGCCAGTACTAACTGGGTTGTGGAGGTCAGATAGGCAGTCGCTCCATGTAAAATACTGGTATTCAGCTGCATCCGGTTAGACTGGAAGCCGACCCCAATATAGTTGGGAAAAGGCTAGGCAGATGATTGGAAATCATCAAATGATCTGGGCGTAGCGGAAGGGAGTGTCAGACTTGTACTGACTAAAACCCATTCATGTTTCTTCTTTGGCCTTTGTGTTCCAAGGCCGCGGTATCTCTTTCGAACAGTCCCGCAGCCCTGGCAGGCATCGGCCCTTGCGGACCCCTACTTATTTGCTGACATCTCATTGAGGCGCACGTGGAACACGAACGCGCCGTCGACACGGCCTGTCGTCATAAGACGGCCGGACGGCGAGCTAGCCCATAACTCGCCGTCCACAGGCCCGCGCCTACGGTGGCCGGGAGCCACCACGTGACCCCTGACGCCCAGGGCGTCTCCCGCCACCTCCTTCACTAGCATGACTGCTTCGCAGAAGGAGGTGACGGCTACCCATTCCCTCTCGCTCCGGACCATGACTTGGACCAGGGCCGGACGCGAGAGATCGCCGCCGGGCGCTTCCACCTTAACTACTGTAATTCTCACTTCTACAATATTTATTACCAAACCGTTGAACGTCACACTTCGGACATGCCTTATTAATATTTCCTTTTAGACACGTGTCTGCTCGTAGTTATAACAAGAATTTGTTTGGTATACTACCACTAAAAACACCCGACCACTGAAAAATCACGCTCTAATCAAACTTCTATTGTTGAAGTAGCTTAAAATGTAGCCTATCTTACCCGGGTCACAAAAACGAATCGATTGAAACCTTAGTCATCTAAATCGGATGAATAGTTTAGGCGAAACGGAGGAACATACGTAAATACAAACATACATACATACATAGACTGCTAAAATCATAACCCTTCCTTTTGGCTTCGCCGTAGTCGGGTAAAATATAGATAAACTGGCATTAAAGAACATGTATATGTACCAGGCAAACAGGAATGAGAAGAAGGATTATTATAAGGCTATACGTTGTCAATGTAAGCCCATTGTTATTTAAGGGTAAAAGATTAGTATGTAGATGGAGTAGGCGTGGGTGCTGGAAAATTTTGAGCAAGGGATTAAGTATGTATGTTGGATTAAAACCTTATTTGTCGTAATAGAGCCCTATGTCATTGTGAGTCAAGAAGACAGCGAATATTCGGCGAATTTCGATCGTACCAAAACGTCTGCAAGAATATTTTGGCATTTGAATTGTCAAGGACGCGCTGTACAAAAACACTAATGTTTTTACAAGCTTTTATTTAATTTCTTATGTTTGATTATTTAGGTCAAATCTTGCAACTGAATTTTAAGATAGTTATCCCCAACCGATTGAGCTGTAATTTTTCATATACGGTTAGTTTCGATGACAATGCATAGTTAGCTAAGTGACGTCATTCTAAATCCAATATGGCAGACTCCCAAAGATGGCGAACTAGTTATTTTTATGCAACCCCATGATATGGGTATAAATTAAAAGGATTTGCAGAGTTCAACAACATTCATTGTGTTACTTACCACAAGATGTTGAGCATACAATTTTTTCGAATAAATACAGCGATGGATTAAAAACTTCCTTCAAAACTCTTCGAATTGTTATAGAAAGTGTGTATAGCAATTGGGTAGGAATCAAAAAGTAACAAACAGACACATTTCTGTATACATTGTGTGGATAAACCCCAAACATAATATATTTTCTATATTCCTTCGTATATTTTTGCCTCGGAATTTCTCCCGCACATTTCCTCAGCGGCATGGTTTCAGCATTACTTACAGGGTGACAGATTGGTATTATTTTGATATAAAAAATATATCCTTACATCTTTTCGTTTCTTTTTTATTTTTCCTCATGACTATACGTCCTTTTTGTTAGTTACGGGGTATCGATAACGAGTGACACAATAAACTTTTCGCGAGAGTAAATGAATTTTTATATTTCTGGATGCGAGTCTCACGGGACCGGTCAATGTGGCTACACTTGGGGGAGGAGGCCTATGTCCAGCAGTGGACGTCTTTCGCTGAAATGATGATGATGATGATGATGATGAGAGTAAATAATGTTTTCTATAGTAACATCAGGAATTTCTCAGTCGATGATGTTGTTGATGACAAAAGGCTCGCCGCTATAGAATGGGACTTAAACATAACTGGCGTAATGTGGCTTTCCATTAGGTACATATCTGCCTGACCCTACGAGGATTAGGTCAGGAGAATTATACAGGGTGTAAACAGACCCTCCATGAAGCCGTCAACCAAGCATTCTGTACATCAAACTAAGTAACTTTAAGCAAAAATTATTGCTGGGAAACGACTTTTTTTGTGGGGTGAAAAATCGCGTTTTACGGTAGAACTCGATGGAACGCACTCAAAGCATTGTGGTGGGTGGATTAAATAGTACGGGAGTGGTGGAGGTGTTTAAAGTAAAAATCTTACATTATAAAACATGTACATATTTAAAACAAAAACTTGTTAAAAAGTTGGAACTTTGACCTCCATATCTCCGTAACTAGAAGGTTCCCAGGCATGGTCTACAACAAAAATATGATCGCAAAGACGGGGAAAACAAACAAGTGGCTTCCGGCTTCGTTAAGGGTCTATTTATACCCTTTATATTGGGCGTCATCTTTAGGTAGGTACAACAATCATAATCGCCTGGAATTCTTCAGAAACGCTATCTTCTAATGCGAAAACCATTACATGTAAAATGGCCATTAACGCCATTACCACCATACATAACAAAGCTTTAGCATTGCGTTCGGATGTTATTAATTTCCGCAAACGTTGCTGCGAACGTTAGGGTTGGCAGAAAGTTTCAGAAACATTATTGTTGTTAAATAAACGGTGTAAATAGACCCTTAACATAACCGAAAGACACTTGTTCTCCCCAACATCTGCCTAGCCTATTCCCAAATATGTTGGGGTCGGTTTCCAGTCTAACCGGATGCAGCTGAATACCAGTATTTTACATGGAGCGACTGCCTATCAGACCTCCACAACCCAGTTAGTACTGGGTAATACGATACCCCTTGGAAAGACTGGTTGTCAGACTTTTCGGGCCACTGACTACCTAACGACTGTCAAAGATCTACAAATGACACCCGGGACCCACAGCTTAACGTGCTTTCCGAGGCACGGAGGAAACTCGGTAAGTAATGGGTTGTCACCCATCCACAGACCAACCTAGGCAAGCACGGCTTAGCCTAAAGATCGACCCGAGTAGCTGTTATTATTTAGCCACGAGCTCTGCACTTGTTCTCCCCGTCTTTGCGATGTTTTTTTTGTTCTAGACCATACCTGAGAACCTTCTAGTTACGGAGATATTGGGGGTCAAAGTTCCAACTTTTTCACATTTTTTTTGAAATACATGTTTTTAATGTAAGATTTTTACATTACACACCTCCACGACCCCCGTACTATTCAATCCATCCATCAGCACGATGCCTTGAGTGCTTTCCATCGAGTCCTACCGTAAAACGAGATTTTTCACCCCAAAAAAAAAGTCGATTTCCAGCAACAATTTTTGCGTAAAGTTACTTAGTTTGATGTACAGAATGCTTGGTTTACGGTTGTGTGAAGGGTCTGTTTACACCCTGTATAAGGGCCTTCGCCCACGTCGACGTTTTGAAACACGCTTCTACTATGTCAGCTCATCATCTCCCTACCCTTGTACCATGTTACTTGGGGTCGGCGCAACACGTTTTTTTCTTCCATTCTCCCCTGTCAACCGTCACGCAATCATTTACTCCTTTTTCTTTCATATCATTCCTCACACAATCCATCCTCTTCTACTATCGCAGCTATTGATCGCTAGTCGCATTTGAAAAGCGCTATAGAGGCGAATCGAGCGAGCGTCTGCATCGCTACTGTATCGATGTAAACGCGCGACTGTTCTCTCGACAGAATAAATCTTACAACAAGAGCGAACACAGTTTTTTTTTCTATTGGGTCAAGCCCGCCACCCTATTCCCAAACCACAACCATCAAGAAAAATTAAAATACAGAAACCAGAATCAACAGTGGCGACCACCAGAAAAGCGCCGAGACAATGTAACCCGACGAAACAATACCCAGAGAAACAATTTAACTGTCTTGGATCCCGGAACGAAATTAATCAGAAAAGAACAGCGAAGGAGTAGGAAAAACATGATTTCTTCTTTTACAGACAATCAGTCAGTCTGTGATAGAGGAAATTATGTTTTACGCGACAGAATTTATTCTGTATCGATACTGAATTCAGCGGATCTGCTGAATGCGAGTCGCACGGGACCGGTTAATGTGGCTAGATTTGGGGGAGGCCTATGTCCAGCAGTGGGCGTCTTTCGGTTGAAATGACGATGATGTTACTGAATCGCGTTTGCATCGTGAGTGAAACGCGAAAACATCGAGATAGCAGTCTTACAGAATCGTTGTCACGTGGCCGAGGTCAAGTAGTCGCCGTGGGCGAAGACCCCAAAAGAGATTCTACTTCAAAGCAGTTTTTAGCTTTGATAGTCTTTGTTTGTTCCCTTTTTTGATTGACGATTATATCAATAATAACTTTTGTTGCCTTTTCGTTTTTAGATACTTCTGCTTTTGTATGTATTTAAATAGAGATAAGAAAATGTTGTTTAATCATGTTGAAACACGATCGCAATTTAATATTATAATTGCTTTTTATGTAAAAAATAATAGATACAAATGACAACATGTTGAATATGTTTATTGAATATGTTCCATGGTGTGGTTTAAATAATTTTCTAAACACCACGCCTGTAATCTCCGAAGGGTTAGTCAGTGGTGTACCTATAGTATTATCACATTTCGTCAGTTAAGTTTAAGTGCGACGAATAGGGAGTAAGCCTATTGCTACCAAATGCGCGCTAATTCAGACTCCGTTTTGCTACCGAGAAAATGATGGAAAATCCCAAAAACGCTTTGTCTGATCTGAGCATTGAAACCAGGGCGTCATACTCAGCAGTAGCGTTAGCGACCCCTGCGACAAACGAGGCAATCTTCTAAAATGAGCAAATAATCATAAACACTTCAGTGTCAGCCCTAACTATGAGTAATAACATGCTACTAGCAGGTATTTCTAATATCCATTCATTACTACATTCAATTAAATGTTATTTGCTGCATAATCGTATAAGCTCATAAAGGTATTGTAAATTCTGTTTATGAGTGACAAGCCCTACTTCTCTTTGGGTATGGTCGCCTGGTACTACGGAGTTTATTGACGTCGTATGAGTTTTTTATTATCAAAACATCGAGCTTGCAAACCCCGGAGGCATATCACTTATCGCATCCACACCACGTTAAAATCTTGGGCAGGCCTGCCTGTCTACACTGCTCTGCTGTTGCAGAAGCACCAGACTGGTCCCAACTCATTTAAAATTAAATATTTTTTTAAATAATTTAAAACTGCTTTTGTAATTTCTTTACGTGATACATCTTCACCTATCAGACTATGCATTCGCAAACAGTTACCTATTTGATACTTTACTTTTTCGTTTCACGACTTTCTCGCAATTTCCCATAGAACGTTTTTAAAATAAACTAAAAGAAGTTCGAAGTTAACTTGCCCGTACTATGAAACCTTTAAGTTCAACACCGTACGTTGAAGTTGGCTCTGGTTCTAAGTGACGTCGTTGTAAGTTTCTTAATATACTTACTGGCTGAGTTAGACGGCTTCCAAAGTGCAGGGCAAAGACTTGGATATAAGCTTGTGTGAAGTTCAATATTAGAAAAGCCGAAACTAAATGAAAGATATATTTTATAACATACATCTATAAACTCACGCCTTTTTCTCATGAGCGTAGGCAGGGACGACAGAATACTCCTTTTGCTTTGTCCACGTTTATACATTTGGTCGTAAACACAGGGTTCCGTAGCACCAAATAATATAATAAAAATATTTTGAAGGCTCATTCATAATTATGTTGTATTCTATTACATTCAACAGCAAACCTAAATTTGTTTTTCTTAATATGTTAATAAAAACAAAGTTACTGCTGCAGTTTGATAAAAAAGTCCAATATCTCAAAAACTAAATATCAAATCTTATTCAAATCAATTTTTCGTTGAAAGTTTTTTTTACGTTCTACTATCCTACATTTTTTTCAGAGTTTTCCTCCTCTTACTTTAGAAATTAAAGGGGGGGGGGGGGACACATTTAAACACTTCGGAAGTGTCTATCTTTCAAACGATTGACTTGGAGAAAAAATGGGTTTAGGAACCTCGATGTCATTTTTAAAGACCTATCTGCAGACACCCCGCACGTATAATTTAATGATTTTTCTTTTGTGTCAGTTCCATGTATGGGGTGCCCCCCCCTTAATCTTTTTTTTTTTTTTGAGAAACCCAATAGTAATTTTTGACGAGACCAACGGAGCAATCAATAACGGAGTAAATAAAAAATGGAGTACTTAAAACCTTGACAACAAAACATCAGTGATTTTG
Organism: Noctua janthina; assembly: GCA_963576755.1. Taxonomy (NCBI): domain Eukaryota; kingdom Metazoa; phylum Arthropoda; class Insecta; order Lepidoptera; family Noctuidae; genus Noctua; species Noctua janthina. Next base: position 7,393,981 of record OY755068.1, on the reverse strand, counting down.
TCATGAGGTTCCCATAAAAAAAACGACAAACCACACCATAAAACTTCCCCATCTACTAAGGCAACATGAAGCGAAGCAGCGAAACTAAACCGCGAAGGATAAGGGTAAATAAAGCCTCGGTTAGACGAGGGAAATCTTCCTTGCACTTACTGTTGAGAAAATGGTCATGCGAAAAAGGCAGGCAATTTAAAGCGTTTCGTTGTGTTAACACTGAGTCGTGAAATATAAACTCGCCAACGATTATGTCTTCTGAAACTTGAAAGGGTTTCGATTTGACAATTCGAAATAGGTACGACTTTTTTACTTTTGTGTATCGAGGTGAGTCACACAATTCGATTTGCTAGTATCTTATACACGCTCCACCCTTTACACGTGCCAATATCTTATCTTCTTTCAATAATGGACTTATTCGCGTAAAGAAACTCTCCCCGTGTAAACGAGGCTTTAGGATTTATCCGCATACGTGTCTAACCCGCGACGGATTTACACAAAACCTCTTACCACCGCATGTCAGCCTAGTACTTGGAAAAACTACTTCCCCCGACGTAGGGTGAAATCCCTTCGTATATTCTATTTTATTCATGATCCTCGCGTGTCTCAAAAGATAGGAAGGCTAATTGATACTTTATCTTTTACATCTTTCTTTGAATACTATGATTATGGATTTTATTGTTTTCGTTTATGAAATTGACTTGCACGAACGTCTAGAGCCAGGTACAATTGAGCACTATTTTATTTACAATTTACATTTCAAGTAGCTAGCTAGCTAATAGGTAGTAAAGGTTAGTAGTTAAGTTTTACCGTGAACAATAGCAAAACAACTTTTCCTTGAATTTTTGATTGTCAGACTTATTTAAAGGTACAGATTATTGAGTAAAGCAAATATAATTGCGAAAACCGAGCAAGTCAAAGTTTAGGAAATTACTATGCGTACTAAAACTGATGTAATACCTATTGGTTGAACTGAAGCCACGATAAGATCTAATCTCGTAAGTTTGAAACGCTTACCACGGAACACACATTTTATATAATTTTCTGAAAATATTAAATAGGTATGCCTTCTATAAATATACACAACTCGTTAACAAAATACTAGCTCTCTTAACAAAACCCAGTGACTAATTAATACCTATGAGTAAACACAATACAGACAAACAAATAGGAATTGCAGGGTACCACTAGAAGAAGACAATAACATTGACACTATTTCTTTCCTATTCTAGTCGTGAAGTGTCGACGCTAGTGTATGGCCTGAGAACTAGCGAAAAGCTGACAACATATTTTAGGCTGCAACCAATTGGACGTACGACACATATTTCAATGCCCCGATCTTCGGGATCCGGGAACCGGGGGGTTCCCGGATCCCGAAGAGTAAAATATTATTGTGTTTTTCTACCATATAATTTTTAGTAGCAGCAATTAATCCCCTATGGATGGCAATACACTCGCTCCCTATATATACCTGGGACGAGAACTAAACATACAAAAAAAGTATATGGAAATAATTACAGAAGGGCTACACCTCATTGGAAATAACAGGTAACAGGACTTTAAAATTTCGGTTTTAGTATTAGCACAGTTTTCTTCAGTTCAACTGAAAGACGTTCTCCACTACAGAATTTAGATCTACACAAATAATTCCCACTGACCGAGGGAGCTGTTGGTATATTTGAGTATTGAAAAAACATTATGACTGTGTTCAAAGATCCCTTGTACAGCTCTCAATGGTGTCACCATTTCATTTTAATGAAAAGTGTTTACTATGCTGCCTCTAGAAGCGCCCGCCTACTCATCTCTATGGTGTCTTATGGAAATGTCAGTGAACGGGGCATATTCTTCGTATCATCATTATTCTCCTGCCCTCATCCCAATTTATTTGCTGCGCCGCCACATACTTCTTCCATTCTTCTCTATTACTCGTCAACTCAGCAGTCACCTCCTTTCTAGCCATCCTTCATACAGTCCATCCATCGTTTCTTTAGTCTCCCACTACTCTTATAGCCTTCCACATTCATAGTCTAATTTACTCATTCCTGCATCACATGTCCATACCATGATAACCGATTTATACCGGGACATATTTTTCATATTCATATTTTATATGTATTTTCTTCAGCTTTACCAGTACTACCAGATCTCTAAAGCATAACATCTGCACTATATTATCCAGCCTTGGAATAACAAAAGTTATTCAAAGAAATGTGCCAACATTTTTCCGTTGAATTTTAAAACAATCATTCTTCGCTGTCAGTACTACGTTTAGCATATTCTAGAGCTCCCCAGTAATTGTTAGCTGTCAGTCAGAATATCTATTTGCATTATTTAACAAGCGAGTAGCTCTGCCTTTTGCATTAATAATAGGTATTATTTATTTTATACAAGAAATGCTAACAACATGACATCTTCAATTTTAATAAGGCTTCACATATTGAACTTACCCTTTTCATCATCATCATCATTTCTGCCGAAAGACATCCATTGCTGGACGTAGGCCTCCCACAAGTGTCGCCACATTGACCACTTTCCTTTTTATCCATGCATTTTTTTAACTCATAAAAATACATAGCTCCTGTGGCAGCAAATCAAACTATCACATCACATCAAGCTTGTCAATCACCTAGTTATTAATTGTTTAAAAACCCAATAACATTTTCCTCCATCTGAGAATCGAACCAAAGTCCTCATCATGCGCAGCCTAATTCTATTGCCTATGGACTATAATAGGCTTCGGGACTGTAACTTCATCTTCAAAATTGCCAGTAATGGTCTAATTAAAATAAATGTTTTGAGTTTGAGTTTTCGGACAAACGACCAAGTATAAATGACCGAGTTCGAGTACGCCCCGTCATCGGACAAAGTCGTCAAGGCTTCATCGTTTCGGGTACAGGCAGGCACTCGACCTCATTAAAACTACTGTAGACGTTAGCTCGTATTCCATTGGGATGACCAGTGCAAGTGCAATAAATGCATCGGGTTCCCGAATTCGTGCAGTCACTCGACCACCCGAATACGGACTAAAATAATCTACCTAGACTATTCCCAACAATGTTGGGGCCGGCTTCCATTCTAACCGGATGCAGCTGAATACCAGTAATTACATGGAGCGACTGCCTATCTGACCTCCACAACTCAGTTAGTCCTTGGTAATACGTTATCCCTTGGTAAGACTGGTTGTCAGAATGTCGAGCCACTGACACCTGTAACGACTGTCAAAGATCTACAAATGACAGCCGCGCCCAACGCCTTTACGTGCTTAAGTCGGTATGTAATATCAACATAATGATGTTAGCGGGTGGTCCTGGTCACCCATCCACGGACGGATCTAGGCAAGCGCGGCTTGACCTTAAGGTCGACCCAAGCGGCTGTTATTAATTAGCCACGAGCTTCTAACGTGTACGGACGAACAATCAAGTGTAATTGTGCCATTATGAAGTTAAAGAAAAACAATGGAAGGCTATGCTATTTTATTCAAAACCCTTGAAACCAAACTCGCTGTGACTAGGGCCCCATAAAGCAGAAGCACTCTCTACTGCTCTGTAATTGGGAGCCGTCGGACTGAAACCAATTAGAAGTAACCATTTATTGATAGTGCCTTGTTTGTGTCTTTTTATTCTGTTCGTGTGAGGTAATAGGACGTTTCTGCAGTGTTGGTGAAGAATTGAAGTGGGTTTAATTGAAGATGAGATTCCTTTTAAAAGAGGGGTTACCACGGACCAACCTAGACCGCGGTTGTTCAAAATTACTGTCCTACAATGAAAACCATTCCTGAAATTTAATTATAAATTACATTGAATATTTAATCGTAGGACCAAATAAATCTACTCATTAATAATTTCCGACGGTAATGATTTTGCGGACGTCAAAATTCCGCATCTGCCAAAATTTCATTAAATACATTATAAGCCAAGCGTGGTCTTGGCAGAGAAATTTAGTCGCCAAAGCTTTTTGAAAGCTCTTTATAACATTCGTTAATTGCGTGGCTATTCAATTATTAAAACTGTTAGATTTAAAAAAAAGTACTTTGTATAGTACACTTAAGATTTTAATTGCTTACGGTTCAATAACATTTGCACGTTAAGAAACCACAAAGTATTTTTTATTTTTTTATTAGCTGTTGGTGAGGTAAATTTGAATTTATTCGGAGTTTTTGTCAAATAAGATAATTATTAAAACGACTGGACTGGACTCTGGACTGACAGCGGACTTTGACAGTAAATTATCTGTCAAAGGAGCTCATGGTTAAATAATAACAGCTGCTCGGATCAAGCTTCAGGTTTAGCCACGATTCCCTAGACCGTCTGTAGATGAGTAAACACCCATTACATACCGCGTTTCCTGAATGCCTCGGAAATCACGTTAAACCGTTGGTCTCGGCAGTCATTTGTAGATCTTTGACAGTGGTTACAGGTAGTCTGAAAGTCTGACAACCAATCTTACCAAGGGATATTGTATTACCTAGAGCTAACTGGGTTCTGGAGGGACGTGGAGCCTATCTGAGAGAGGCTATCTGTATTCAGCTGCATCCGGTTAGACTGGAAGCCGCAACATAGTTGGGAAAAGGCTAGGATCTGTCAAAGTTCGATACTCAGCCCGGTTGGTTTGATCGTATCTCAAAACAGTTATGAGGATGATTACATCTACAACAATGAACGATGGTTGAACGAAAAGCCGATACAAAAATCCATCAGATAATTCTTGACTTGTTTGCCACCCTATAACAAAAAATAAAGGCTCAATGTAAATTGCAAACCCATTTCCAGCCTTATCCCCCTTAATATAAGAAAATCTACACCACAAGGAAACACTAATAGGAAAATAACGAGAAACCACTGAGCGAGCGAGAGCTAAGCTCTTTCAAAATTAAAACCATTCATTCGCATTTAGAGTAAGACCCAAGCTTATCTATGAATTAAAAAACGAGAGAATTTATACACAATAACATCTTCTTTAAAAAGTCGTAAGAATAAATGGAAGTAGGTAAGGAAAATGGTTTTTTTCTTTTCAGTTAACTTTTCTTATGGATAAGTGATTGGCAAAGTAAAGCCTCTTTTAGAACAACACGAGATAAAAGACTACCTCAAGCCCTGGTAAAAAAATATGTTTGCCAGCCAATAAGGCAACCAGGCATTAATGTCACTCCAGTGAAAAAAGAGACGAGTGAGTAAAGAGACGGCGCTATACAGAACGTGTAGCGCCATCTCTCTTCCACACTGGCAGAACAATTCTGATCTATAACGTCATGGTAACCCCCCAGAGGTCCTAAACAAAGTGACATTATAACGTCATGACGACGATGAAAAATTCATAAATGTATGACTGACATAAGTTACAGAAAACTTTCTGTCAATCCTGTTGCAAGTCGTAGAAAAGCTTTGAACGTGGTTTCCGCTTGTGTAGGCTTTCAGGGTGCATATTTAATAAAACATGTCCATTATTTCTTTTCTCTAATCTTAAAACGACATTCATACTCAAAACTTTCCACTCGATGTTTTCATTTTAACTTAAAAAAAACCTTAATCACAAAACTATATTACAAAGGTTTCATAACAGCACATCTTTCTAAAAGTATTCCTTTAGAAAATAAAATCCCCAAGAGAGAAACATGCTAGAAAAGGTACTTAGTCTTTTCTTACGCCACAGGTAATTAAAACCTCATTCTACAATAATAAAATGTGTCAATTATACTATTTCTGCAGCGTTGCAACCCTAACAAGCTTGAGCGTTCAGGGCTGGCAGCAATTAATTAAATTTTAAATTCGAATAAACAATGAACTAACTGAGAAGAAAAACATCGTGGGAGAACCACCATGCCCAGAGCAAAAATATCGAAGACGTGACTTCCAGCAATCCGCACTGGGCACGTGGTAGATTAAGAGCAGACATCCAAAACGTTGGCAACTTCGCAAATAGCTGTCAAATATTTACCTATTTTAATTAATTTGGCAATATTACTGTATGAAAATAAGAAATATGGCTAACTAGTGAACTAGAATATTAATAATGAATTGCAATTAAAACACTGAATTTGATGTTGTAACCATTTTAGGTGTAAAAAAGGCTTTCGGAAAGTTTCCAAATACTTTTTTTTACATCTAAAACTAAATATTCGGTGTTACGATATTAATTATTGCATTTCATAATCAATACTTTAGGCTAAATAATAACAGCCGCTCGGATCGATCTTTAGGTTAAGCCGTGCTTGCCTAGGTTGGTCTGTGGATGGGTGACCACCCATTACATACCGAGTTTCTTCCGTGCCTCGGAAAGCACGTTAAGCCGTTGGTCCCGGGTGTCATTTGTAGATCTTTGACAGTCGTTAGGTAGTCAGTGGCCCAAGAAGTCTGACAACCAGTCTTACCAAAGGGTATCGTATTACCCAGTACTAACTGGGTTGTGGAGGTCAGATAGGCAGTCGCTCCATGTAAAATACTGGTATTCAGCTGCATCCGGTTAGACTGGAAGCCGACCCCAATATAGTTGGGAAAAGGCTAGGCAGATGATGATAATCAATACTTTAGTTCACTAGTTAGCCATATTTCTTATTTCCATACATTAATATTGCAAATTAATCAAAACAGCGAAATATTTGACAGCTATTTGCGATGTTGCCCACTTTCTGTGCAAGCGCTCTTAAGACACAATGGCCATGGTTTGACTACCAGCATCTGCCTAGCCTTTTTTAACTATGTTGATGTCAGCTACCAATCTTACCGGATGAATGTACTGTGTAAGGTACGGATGTGTAGGGCACGCCACCATAGTGGCGATAAGTCCCCTCTTTGAGGAGTGGCTAGAGAGGCGCCACGGCGCCCTCACCTACCGCCTGACGCAGGTCCTCACCGGACACGGTTGTTTCGGGAGGTTCCTGCATCGAATCGGGCGGGAGGAAACGCCCGGGTGTTTCCACTGCGAGGATCGTCCGGAGGACACGGTGGAACACACCGTGGAGGTCTGCCCCACTTGGGCGGAGCACCGCCGTGTCCTCACAGCGGCGATTGGCGGCGGCGATCTCTCGCGTCCGGCCTTGGTTCAAGCCATGGTCCGGAGCGAGAGGGAATGGGAAGCCGTCACCTCCTTCTGCGAAGCAGTCATGCTAGTGAAGGAGGTGGCAGGACGTGAGAGGGAAAGAACCTCACGTCCCAGCCGCCGCGGGAGACGCCCTGGGCGTCGGGGGTCACGTGGTGGCTTCCGACCACCGTAGGCGCTGGCCTGTGGACGGCGAGTTATGGGCTAGCTCGCCGTCCGGCCGTCTTATGACGACGGGCCGTGTCGACGGCGCGTTCGTGTTCCACGCGCGCCTCAAAGAGATGTCAGCAATCAAGTAGGGGTCCGCATGGGCCAACGCCTGCCGGGGCTGCGGGACTGTTCGAAAGAGATACCGTGGCCCTGGAACATAACGGGCAAAGAAGGAACATGGATGGGTTTTAGTCAGTACAAGTCTGACACTCCCCTCCGCTCCGCCCAGAGTGGGGGGGGTCATTTGATGATTTCCCATCCGGAAAAAAAAAAAAAAAAAAAAAAAAAGGTACGGATGTGTGATCAGATGAGAACGTCGTGTTCAAAAACATGGGTACCTTCCACTAAACATAACTGTGTTCATATTTAAATATTTAAATTGTAGACAAGCAGGTAGGTGTATCTTTTTATTAAATGCCTGCCTGCCTACAAAAAACATAATTTCGAAATCGAGAACACGTTAAATTAATTTAAAAATTTAAACGTAGTTGTCATCGCCAACCCTGCCGATCGTCTAGGGTTGCCAAGAATTCATTATGGGCTCATTTAGAACGAGAAGTTGCCAGCTCACTACAATAGCGCATTAGTCGACGAACGCGAAAAGAGCGCTGGAAATCCTTTTTACCAAACGGTTTTTGTATGAAACTGTTAGTTTCTTGCCAAACTGAATTGGTTTTCTTTAGTTAATTAAATTTTTGCAAGATTTTAGGTTTCTTTTGCGGATTTTAAAAGATCTTTTAAGCGACTTATTCTGAATTTCTGTGTGGTTCTGTGGAAGAAAAAGGATACGGTCAAAGTAAGTATTGCCATTCGTGTATTTTAACGAGCCATTTAAGTCTTGTTGCTGTTCTCCTAGTACTTTCTGTTCAAATTCTAAATTTAGTTCTCTCTTAACAAACCTTAGTGTGCCAGAGAGAGACAAAAAATAGCAACATCAACAAGAGGTTTCCTTGTAACTTTGGGAGCTGACTTACCGTAGGTTGACGAAACGGGAATCAATGTATGAAGATTAAAGTAGTTACGAAAGGGGACTTTTTTCACTTATTTTGCACGTCTTTTGTTTAGTGGGCGAAACGGGAAAGTTACCAAACGGGACGTACCCGCAAAAATAACTGTGGAACACACAGACACAAGAAACAATGTTTTGTGAAAAAACAAACTCGTCAGCACGATGATGAAGTCAGGATTTGTGCCCGGTTGATGGCAATAGGCTCGCCTATTACAGGGAACTTAATCATTACCACAATGCAGAAGAAATTCCTAGTGTGGGACAAAGTACTTCCAAAAAAAAAAAAAATGCCGACGCCATGTGACGACAGCTTAGAATAGCGCACTGATAGATATAACTTTTAATATGTAGTGGAAAATGTCGTAGGTTATACATTTATAACTTAATATAAGATTTTAATGTAAAACTGTTTATTTTCCTTAATAAATAACGATATAATGATGTGTTTCTGCCTCACCTCTTCCTTTAGGATAACTGTCGTGATGTGATGTAAATCTCACTGATTTTTTTGTCTTTTCGTTTCATCGATACAAAATTACAAAGGCACGTTCTATTTTTAACGTATTTATTAATATCAAATATTTATAGAAAAGGGTATAAATGTCCTCCAAAAATGTGAAGCTATGTTACTCGTACCACCCTTCGGTATGAACATTTTTTTCCGACAACTAATCAATTTAATCATTTAATCCTCTTTTATAAATTGTAAGGTAAAACTATCCTTGTGAAAAACTTACTTGCTTAAAAAGAGCTCGCTCTTGACCAAGATTTCATTTTTTAATTAAAGTAATTTGTACTGCCTTAGGATTGAATAAGCAGCTTATCATACTGCAATTTTGCAGTCTACTGCAAGCAAAATAATGCTTTTAAGATAATAATTGTATTATAAGTATGCAGTCTGTTAAATATTTTTAGAAAAAAAAAATATAAAAATATTTAGTAAAATATTCTTCAAATTGGTTAGGTGCGTACCTACTACTCATAACCGGTATGCGTGTATGTCCGTGGACGAACTAAAAAGGAGTGTATGTAAGAATCGTAGTAGGTGCCGTGGGAAAAAGACGTGTTTTTTTTAATTTTTTTATTATGTTACAGAGAGGTAGGGATACCGACAGGGCAGGAAGTTTCAGCAGACTGTCCAAGTGTCCGTACCGATTTGATTAAACCATTAGTCATGTTTTATTAGTACACAAAAACAACGAAAGGTTGGATGGAGCTGCCAATCGTTCGACCAACATCATCTGCCTAGGCTTTTGCCATATATATTGGGATAGGCTTGCAGTCTAACCTGCATCCGCAGCTGAATACCAGTATCTTTTAGGGAGTGACTGCTAATCGGATAGCCCACCATGACACCTTAAAGAAGTATTATTTTAATCTTCATCCAGTGTGAGACAGTAATGGCGCTAGACGTCCTCTATAGCTGCGTCTCTTTCCCATACTAGAGTGACATTAAAACGAAACAATATTGCTTTAATACGTCATGGTAGCCCCCCTGATCTCCACAACTCAGTAATTCGCTCATTCGTCGATCAATTTCAAAAATCTATTGCCGACATTTAAAATTGACCTCAGGTATACTTCAAATTCAAATTCATTTGTTAAAATATGGTACAGGCGGGTTACTATAACGTCTTAAAGCAGGAGTAATTCCAGTGTGTGAAAGGGACAGAGTTATACAGGTCGTCTAGCGCCATCTCTTTAAACCTGACTACGATATAAATAAAAATCTATCAACCTATCATATTCTCCAGCCAAAAGAGCAAAAACCCCATCTATGTTCCCGAAGTATAAAATATTGGGGTTTCGGCACCTCCACCCGTTTTTTGCCAAAACCGCAGCGATCAAAATACCGTTATTGGAGGGTTAGAAAAAACATATCGTTATATAACAGTCCTACGTTTTGTATCGTGATATAGACGAAGGGTTTTTGTTGGAAAAAGGGGTAAAAGTAGTAGATACTGTAATTTATTAGGTGGAGTATTTTAAAAGACTTAACAGATTTACTTTTGTATTTTGATAATGTAATTTTACCTTATATTGAGAATTTTAAGCCTACTTTGAAAGGTCTTTACAATAATCTTCTTCTAGTACCTACTCAAAATCAAGAAAATATTAAGAAATTGTAAAAATTATTTCTTGGCCAAACAGACACTATACAGGGTGTTAACGGACCCTTCACGAAGCCGTCAACCAAGTATTATGCATCAAACTAAATAACTTTACGGAAAAATTATTGCTGGGAATCGACTTTTTTTTTTGGGTGTAAAATCACGTTTTACGGTAGGACTCAATGTAACGTACTCAAAACATTGTGCTGATGGATGTATTGAATAGTACGGGGATCGTGAAGGTGTTTAAAAGGTAAAAATCTTACATCAAAAACATGTATTAAAAAAAACTTGTGAGAAAGTTTTAACTTTGACCACTTTTAACTAGAAGGTATGGTCTAGAACAAGTGCCTTCCGGCTTCGTTATGGGTCTTATTACACCCTTTATAAGCAAAAGCTATCTTGGAAATCACTAAATTAAATATAATGGTTTAAAAACACTCTTTATGGTGACGGACGTCATATTATTCCTCGTATTTTTCCCACCAAACTCTTTCATTTGCTACCCATATCAAGGGAATGCATAAAAAATAATTAGTCCGCCATCTTTAGGAGTACGCCATATTGGATTTAGAATGACGTCACTTAGTTAATCATGCATTGTCATACAAACTAAACGTTTATGCAAAATTTCAGCTCAATTGAAAACCGGGAAGTGAGTCATATTTAACTGCTAAGATTTTTTCACATATTTAGTTTGTTACAGGTGAAGCTAAAAAAAGCGTGTTAAAAACAAAAAAAAGTTTCAAGTTTACTTTTAAAAACGATGAAACTATCCCGACACATAATCAAAAAGTCCAAAAACTACAGACAACCACACACGATCTCTGCACACCTCTTCTATTTCTTACAAAAATACATAATATTTACCTAATTCTACCATTGCCGTACTGAAACATCTATAGTACGTGACAGAACGCCTCTTTGCAATCCACCTGCTTGGATTCCGAACTCATGCATCTATTCATTCATGCATGCCTGGTGAATACAAATACGCATCCGGCTTTCTTATTTACTATTGCTATCTCTTATAATAAGAAAATAAAAAAAATAAAAATAATAGACTACTACTGTCTAAGTAAAGGATTAATTTTAAGTTTAATTAATATGATCCTTCTAACTGACCTTTCTGTTTATTTATTAAGTTAGCTAACTAACGATGGATGAATTGAGTGAGAAATAATATGAAAGAAAAAGGAGTAAATGTTAGCGTGACGGTTGACAGAGGAGAATGGAAGAAAAAAACATGTGAAAATATATGTTTTATCTACAGGGAAACAATTTAAACCCTCTGCAATGAAAGATGATATCAAAATATATATTTCGTTTACTCAAAGTCTTTGGTTTCTTTCTTTTCTTGCTTCGCCAATAACAGAAAACATATTGTGATACACGTGCAACTTTCCTATTTTATTTGTAATCCGCTCGTTAAAAAAGAAACACTGGCTGCATACGTTGGCAAATTCACAAATAAAATGTCATCCGAAAAAATCTACAGCATCCGATTCCTTTTCTTTGTTTACAGTGAACAATTTGGTTCGAATAAAACCCCAACTGGGAAATAACGCTATATTTTTACGAATAAATTTCGTGTATATATCAAAAAAGTCGTAAAAATGCAGTTAGAACGAAAATATGACAAAATAAAAACACGCCAGTGGCAGCTACCAATATGCTTTTAATTGACATATTTTCAAACTTGGAACACGACGCTGCTTTAGGAAAAAGGATTTTTAAAAAAAGGTTGAAAGAGTTCATAAACGGTTCGATAGACTTTTGATTTAATTTGGATTTTATTCGGAGAGAGAAAAGCGTTAATTAATTTGAAACTTTATTGAAAGCGCAGTAAACAGAATGAATGAGGAACTATGTCCCCAACTAAAGATAAAATCATTTTAACTCATGTTTCTTTTTTTATTATTGAGATCACTTTTGTTAAAAAATGTTTCTAAAGTTGAGTTTATGCCAAAAACAGTGTCAATAAAAAGTCGACCAGTCACATTTTTTTTCAAAACAAACGGCTTCCTTGCTAATCTGTAATGCCCAATTCATCACGAATTCCTACACGAATTAAAAACAATTTTAAAAGCAAAAACGGTTATTTACATTCAAAATTGGAATACTGCCCAACAAATGGCGATGGAGCAATACGGTACGATTTGAACTCAAAACCGCATTACCCACATACCAAAAACTAGTTGACGGGTTAATCTAACTTTAAATAATACAGAAACTGCAGTGTTCCCGCAATATCAAGTTAATATTACTGTACTGTATGAAAATGAGGTAATTTCCTAGCTTAGAGTACGCAGATAGAATAAGAATGTGATCGGGTGCGGTGGAAATCAGCTTAGTTAAGAACTAATTATAGAGCTTGTTATAAAACGCAAGTATCACGAACTGTATGAAAACCAAGCGTGCCATATTTGACTACCTACTATGACGTCATAAGCACTATTTAGTTACTACACAAAATAGACTACGTTTTTGTTTTTTAAATGTCTAGTATTTAAGTTGTTGAGTTTTAAAGTTGTAACGTTGTTGTTTTAAACAAATTAGGTTGCAGCGACAGCAGACACGTCAAGTATAAAATACTTAAGCCAGGCACGCGAAGTATGTGCTCTTGCATTATCTACGTATACCAGGTGTAAACAGACCCTTCACATATCCGTCAACCAAGCATTCTGTACATCAAACTAAGTATCTTTACGCAAAAATTATTGCTGGAAATCGACTTTTTTTGGGGTGAAAAATCACGTTTTACGGTAGGACTCGATGGAAAGCACTCATAGCATTGTGCTGATGAATGGATTGAATAGTACGAGGGTCGTGGAGGTGTGTAAAGTAAAAATCTTACAATAAAACCTGTATTTAAAAAAAACCTGTGAAAAACTTGGAACTTTGATCTCCAATATCTCCGTAACTAGAAGGTTCCCAGGTATGGTCTAGAACAAAAAAATGATCGCAGTGACGGGGAGAACAAGTGCCTTTCGTTTATGTTAAGGGCCTATTTACACCCTTTTTTTATATCTTTGCCTAGTAACACTTACAGCAAGAGAAGATGTTTTAACCGTTATATAAAATAACTAGTAAAAAATGCTCAATAAAATTAAGTCCGCCTATTTAAGGTTATAAAGTTGTATCAGGATGTTCTGGAGGCGATTTTGTTCCTGAAAACAACGGTTTTTTGCCAGGCCGAGCGAGGGCTAAGCCTAGACATTTAGACGAGCAATGTACCAGGAATACACACTAAACTTTTACAACTTGTTGTATGCTGTAGAAGGTAAGCACGCCTCAGGTTACCCTGGACCCTGATAATCCTAGCAATAAAAACCACACAGTCAGCTCGTTCTTTTGAAATATCCTTATTATCGCAAAGAAAAACTCCAGGTACTATGTCAAAGTGCATATAATTATTTACGCTAAAGGCCTGCGCAGACGAGGGACTTTTGTCGGTCTTAAAGTGTGCGTGATGCGTTTGCGCTGATTGATTGCGTTTTACAGAACTTGAACATCATTTACTCAAGTAATAAAACAACACATTTGTATTCTCCGGACGGTTAGGCTGAGGTGTACCCATACAGGGTCAAGTTAATTAGCTAGGGACACTCTGCAGACTTGACTGGTATATCAAAACACGATAAAACAAAAACAAAGATTTCATGCTTTTTGTGGAGTCAATGATCGTAGATAGTTCAGTTTTATTGACGCCAAAAGAAAAGTCAGAATTATGTTTTTTTTTTTTAATTATGTTTAGATATCAATATCTGCCACGTCTGCGGAGTTTCACTAGCTAACTTAATTTGACCCTCTAGTACACCCTCATTTCACCAGTTATGTTTCAGTATGTTATTGCTCTAAGCACTAAAGTCACTTATCTGCACAAGCCTAAAATAAAACCTTCGGTACCATACCTCGTCGTCGAACGCGTCGGGGTCCGCCATGTTTGTTAACTGTCACTCACTACGTCACCGATGCACTGCGCACACGCACTCGACTTACGTCACATACAACGGATCATTGTATTCGCACCACACTTATGTTCCTGGAACAATGGAAAGATAGCGTTAGAATGCTGAATATAAATATAGTACTTTTGTAAGATAATACCTGTTATTAGAAAGAAAGGAAGATTAATGTCTCTTTGGCACATGTTATGGTACAGTTTATGAAAAGCTAATGACCAAAATTGGTGACTTTTATTTTTTTCGGTTGTCTCAACAACAAAAAAAAAATTACTTGAAAATCGTGGTGTATAAACGGACATAACTCAGTCCGGACTAAGTTTTGAGCTTTACCCCCATACTAAATTTTGTTTGTTACGTTATTTTCTTTTACATTTGAATAAAGTTTTAAAAAGGTACCATTATTATTTAATACAATTTGGTCATTGGCTTGTCAATATGATAGGATGCTATTTTTTTTTAACATAACATGGAAATTGGAACAATAATATTATACTAATTACATGACTTACAAAACTCGCGGAAAATTGATTTGCTTAAAACATAAATTATCCGTATATTTACATCACACGTGACATTCTTAGACATATTTCTAAAACGACTATAACACAGAAAATCAACGGAGTGCTAAAAACATAAAGAGGCTCGAGTTAACTGCTAATATTCAAGTATTGCCCCACTTCCATATACCTGACTGTATTCATGTACAGCAAGTAGAAAAAAAGAACATCAAAATAAAATAGGTTAAGTCGTTTATAAAAAGTTATTGCGTAGTGTTTTGATAAAGAAAAGTCTATTCTTTTACCACCCGACACGGTCGCTTTTTGATTACTAAAAATATTTAGACGTCGTCGCGTCGCACAAATTGATGTTTATTAATATTTTCTTTCGTTTTGACTTTGACTATAGTATAAAACTTAATCAAAGAACGTTTTGTTTGTATTGAGTTTCCTTTTAAATTTGTTTCTTCATTTTTTTTTAAAGGTCTAACTTGTCATTATCATCATCTGCCTAGCCTTTTCCCAACTATGTTGGGTTCGGCTTGCAGTCTCACCGTATGCAGCTGAATACCAAAATTTAAATGGAGCTCATCAACCCAGCTGACCTAATTAATGATCAATTCGTTTTCAGTCATTTTTGATATCGAAACTAGAACTATATTTTTTACGTCTCGTAATAAGTAACCCCTTCCCCGTAACCTACGCGCTCGAGTGACACACGTTTTGCGAGTACGACAAAAACAGAAAAAAAACGGAAAAACAGTCGATGGAAATTGCTAAGAGCGGGCCACAATACACCTCGACGCGATGCTACTCACGCGAAGGAAACAATAGGGAATATTCATGTAATCCACTAAGCTCCGCTCGCTTGACGTAAGTGACATCGCCCGAAGACGTGAACAGGGCATAAAGAAAATGTACACTTCCTTATTTAAAAACCAAGACCGTTTTCATAAAAAGAAACTGTGTCTTTTAACTTGGTAATCCGTTTTTCAAAGCTAAATAGAATTTGTAAAAGATGAAGAAATTAACGAAGGGTTTAAATGATATCAAAGGTAAGGAAGTAGATCTCGTCAAGTGGCCGTTTTTCTTTTAATTTGTACCATCGCTTAGTGGGAGGGGAACAAAATGGCCGCTAATTTGAAACACGCTTTCATTTCTTACTGTAATTTGATTCAGTATTTAAGAAGATCTGTCGCAATATTTAAATGTTTTTTTACTTGTTTCTGGATATTTATACAGTTTATGCCTACAAAAAAGCTGTTCTTTTTTTTGAAGCGTTATGCTTTCTTTTTTTTAACTGAAGGAGGGTTTTTGCATATTAAAAAACAAAAGAATGAAAATCAGCCAGTTATCGAGAACACCATAAACTGAAACCAAGAGCTATTCCAGCTGTATGACACTCATAAGAAAAAGACACACTATTATGCCCAGCTTCTGGAACAAAACTCAACACAAAATGCAGATGCGGCGCTAGGCCACCGCTTACGGACTCGCGTTACGAGGGCCACCTCGCACCACCCTCGCACCTCGAAAACCCATTGCCAAAATTGGGACCGGAACGAAAAAAACTCTAAACTGTACAAGGCCAATTTTGGCCAATACATATTTTTTGTTGACTGCATTTGTGCACTCTGTTTTATTTTTTTTCAATTTTGCTAACACATCGATATCCTTCATTCTTGTACTGACAGAAAGCCATTGTAGTTTCTGATATTTTACTCTCTCACTCTGCGTCGCGCCGCTGTAGGTACATATTTTGTACTAACGTATAACGGTGCGGACGAATTTAGTCCACGCGGTTTTATTATTATTTGTATTTCAAAACTTTGTTTGAAGAATGGTAACTATTATATTATGATGTACTACTCAGTACATCATAATATAATAGTAGGCTATAATTTAGGTTAAAACATGCATCTAAGCTTAATTACGGTATAGTCATTAAGGAGTTTAGTAAGGTCAAGAGCAGCAAATTTTTGTTTCTTTAATGTTAGTCTAAGAAAATAGTTTAGATTACAGTGTCTTTGTTATAATAAAATAGTAAAAACTATTTTTCAACTGTTTTTTAATTTATAACATTGCTTCTTGCGCCACCAAAGGGCCTCGCTAAATGTACCTTGCCCACATAAAATTGTGGTCTTGCCCCGCCACTGACAAAAAGAAATCAAGAGTGTAACGTTAATACGTCGATTTTTTTATCGAAAATACAATTATCCTATAGCATTTTAGTTAAATAGTTTGTAACAAGTACAATCAGTATCACACATAGATAAAATATATTCTTAAAATTATTGTTAGTAAAACGAGTTTTTTTAATTTCAAAATCGACGTATTTACTTTCTGTTTACTCCGCACGCTCATTCTAAGGCTTTCGTTGAAGGAATTGCCAAACAAAAACCACACTTGCGCTTCACTCTGACGTATCGTTAACAACACAATATCCACACATACGTCCATTAAAACATAAAATTTAAACGACCAATCAAAACGTTCCTCTTAAACCACAACCTCAAACAAATGAGGACAAAATTAATTTAAGAGTTTGCGCAAAGCTGGGGATTATGAACAAAGAAATTTAATTAAAAAGACTTAAGAATACCTATCGTTAAGCATGCCAGTTGTGGCCCGTGTTTAATGGGGTTGTGTTAGTAATTTATGTGTTCGACTGTACTTTTTTTTACTTGGTAAATTATTACGTTTTTGTATAAATGTGGTTCATTTATGCAAAAAATATTTGTGATAAATAGGCCGTTCGTTTACTATGATATTATAGCTAAGCCAGAGTAAAAAGACAAAATTTAAGTTACTCAGTATGACTTTTAGTCAGCTGTGGCTCTTAGGCACGCTAGCAAATGTATTTAGAGCTAAAAAACTAACCTGTCTAGACGTGGTTGTTTGCCATTTTTTTTGCGTTAAACCCGTTTAGTTCTGTTCATAATACACTTATGTCACTTAGGTTGATTAAGTCAAAACTATACGTTGGTAATAGGCTACAGCACTATGGTTTTCAGGAGACTACAAGTCATTGTGTTATTAGGAAGAAATGAGGTTGTATAGTTCTGTTCAAACTTTATGGCGGCTCGGAAATTAGCTGCGAGTAGCGGTCTACGCATTTTACAGTCAAGACGATGCGTCATCTGCGCCCCGCTGATACAAAAAATTGTTTACTATGAAGCTTTATGTTAGATTTTCCGAGCTGCCATAAAGTTTGAACAGTTGTCCCTGCGCAGACCGTTTCTCGCAGCTAACTTCCGAGCCGCCATAAACTTTGAAGCACGTACGTTCTATGGAAAAAAGTGACGACTTCTAATTGTCTCTGGTCGGGTGTCAGTCTTGACGGGAACATCGCTCAATGGGTTGTAAGATTTATAATTCTATTTTGTGTACTTACTTGCTATTTTTCTAAACAATTACGTGTTAATTCAATTCGTTATGATTTGTGGCGGTTTAGGTTAGTTTCAGTGATTAATATTTTGTTCCTAAATTAAAATAAACAGTTGTGTTCATTATTTTGTGTATCTTGTTGCCTTTTTTAACCATCACCGCTTCTATTTGATAAAAGTTTAATATGATCCTTTCCACATTTTGCTTTATAAATAGATATAAACCAAACGCAGAATATAAATTTCAAAGAGTGGAATAAATAAAACCATTAGCATTATGTCTTCCCTAAATTCCGCAATTGAGTTAACAACTGCCAAACGGCCAACAATTCGTGAATTGACCACCAAAATGACGCCAAACACTTGCCGCCATACACGACAGATCACTAACGCAATAACTATTGACATGAGTACATGACAGCCAATCAGTTGCTTCGTTGATGACGTGATTGCAAATTACTAGATCAGCCATAATAACCTAGCCGTCAGTACTGATTGTAATGATCAAATTAGCTGGTGAAAATTATTGGTTGGCGGTTGTCAAACGGTTTGAGGACACCCTGTATAATAGTAAACACTCTGTATAATTAAATTGTAACTGGATTGGTTCTCAGGTCGGGCAAATTGTTGTGAGGTTTTTATATCAGGATATTCTCACAAGTAGCCCATACCACAACTATGGACTACTTTGATTTGTGACCGGTTGATAGTATGGGACATGGGTCTCCATTTTTTTTACTTTTCCCCAGCCTACTAACTTCTCCTGTATCGTGGGTGCGTTTACAAACATTTAAACCAACACACACAAACAGCCAGACCCGGAACAACTATCTGTAGACCGCTACAAATATTTGTTACGTGCGGGATACAAACCCGCGACACGCAGCGCAGCAGCCAATCGTCCCGCCAACCGTGCCGTCAAAAATTCTTCCATCTTGGAAGCCTACGTGACAGGTACAAGGAGTACCTGTCACGTAGAATTCGTCAAGTTTTGAAATTAATCCATGGGCGATTAATTTAAAACATGACGAAGTTAGCTTTTTGTCTTTATTCGTAACTTAAGTAACTAAAGTTTTGATATTTTTAGTATTATATTGTATAGTATTGTATGACGGGCTGGTGTCCGCAACTTCACGTCAAATCGCGTATTTTGCGTGCGGGTGGGGAATCTATTCGATCCACCCCAACTCCCCGAGAAAGGCCAGCAGCGCCTTGATATTGCTGACAATCTCGCGGAGAGTACCTGGGGTACCGAAGTACTTTGCCCTGTATGTTGTAACCACTGAGAGTGCAGAAGCACGTGGGCTGCTGTCTCGTCTTCCTCTATGCAGGCTCGGCACAGGGGGCCGTCGGTGACTCCCATGACAAAGAGGTGTTTATTAAAAGAGCCGTGTCCAGTGATGGCGGCTGTAACTGTGCGCAGCTGTAGTTTGGTCGTATTAGGATAGTATTTTATATACCCTTGTACTTTATCTTAGTATTAAATTAAAATTTATTTTCAGGTATACACCTACCACTGCTTGTCTCTGCATCACCCAAAGATTGACTGGTAGAAAAGGCATTAAGTCCGCCTCTGTACTTTGTGATTGACGTGTTCAAGTCCCGTTAAGGAAAATCTAGTTGAGATCCAAAGCAACAGTTATTACGTCGAGGCTTAAATGAAGTATCTCTCTTATCACAAGCGATACTTGATCATCGATAATAAGGGGAGAGGACCTCTTGTTCTGCCAAGAGTGGTGCTCAGATTTTATAGAAATGACAATGATGACGAACTCGTGGCTAAATAATAACAGCAGCTCGGATCAATCTTCAGGTCAAGCCGCGCTTGCTTAGATTGGTCCGTGGATGGGTGACCACCCAACACATAACGAGTTTCCTCCGTGCCTTGGAAAGCACGTTAAGCCGTTGGTCCCGGCTGTCATTTGTAGATCTTTGACAGTCGATACAGTTAGTCAGTGGCTCGAAAGTCTGACAACTGGTTTTACCAAGGGGTATCGTATTACTCGGTAATAACTGGGTTGTGGAGGTCAGATAGGCATGGTCGCTCTATGTAAAGTAATGGTGTTCAGCTGTATCTGGTTAGACTGGAAGCCGACTCTAATACAGTTGGGAAAAGGCTAGGCAGATGATGACACTGATGATGAACACACACTTAACATGGTTGATGATGAGTCGGACAGACTTGCATTAATCTTCAACGACATACCTAGGTATTTTTTCTTGCGAATGTTTTACTTTATCCTTCTTTCGATACCAACCAAATATTCGTCTTATAAAACAAAACTTTTTAATTGTTTACACATCGCCAAACTTTATGGACAAGTTACTATGGCCAGTCCTCGGTGTTCCGAACTCTCGAACAATGTCGTTCGTATAATGAGGGCAGCAGAAGTTCAGGTCTATTGTGATCGAACAGCAAGTTTGTAGAACCAAACTGCGGTCCGTGATGAGGGAAATTCATTTCGCAACTGTCTTTTGTCTAGTTCGTGTATTGTGAAGGACGCTTTGTACCTGTTCGATATTATGTTCTTCTGCCGTTTTGCTAGCCTAGTACCTCTGTTCGGTTTCCATTTATTTTCGACTGTTGAATGTATGCCTAATTCGGGTGGTTCGTTTATTAATGGAAAAGAAAAGATGAATTCGAAGGAAGCTTTTGTTTTCGAAGGGAAACCTTCAAAGGACTTTGAGTGGGCCCTTAAGGATAAGAAGGGGGACGACCACCCTCTGACGTTACCTCTTTAGCAAGACAACTCATTCCCATTTTAATCTAGTGTTTCTTCGTAAAGCTTTTATGTATTGTGTGTGAGCTGTAAAAAACACATTGTCTTTGATCTTGTCGATAGTTGAAGACTCAAATGACAGCATGGCTGCTTGCCAAGCTTATAAGCGTAGAGTTCCGGGCTGAATCCAGATTCGGAACAGTTTGTTCCAAATCTGGACGCGAGGGTTCGTGTTTATTGCCACAACAACAGTTTAATGGGTTATTAGCTCACTTATGACCGCTTTTATGTGCATAGACTCAAGCGCAGCTTTATTTCACGGTTTTCGTCGATTGGTTACGCAGCAGGAATTTGTTAAATTAATTTGTCGTTGGTCTAGTGGTTGCAAGACTGCTGAGCATGAGGTTCTGGGTTCGATTCCCAGGTCGGGTAAAGTGTAATTGGAAATTTCTCAGTAGCAGTATAATCTGGATTTGTTTGGTTTGCTAGTCGATGGCAATAGGCTCGCCCCTATTACATGGGACTTAAACATAACTGGCGAAATGTGGGTGTGCTGTAATGTACACCTCTGCCCAACTCTTCGGGGATTAAAAGGCGTCATGTTATGTTATGTTATTCCTCGACATTTTCATGTGAAATTTTATCCTTAAGAGTGACCTTTTCCAATGAGGCCATAAAAAATAGGCTGTTGTTTTTTGCAACGTAAAGTAGCTATCTTCCAAAACTGTTACGCTGGCAGGTTTCATTTGTATTTGAACTCCACAGTGTAGTTGTAAGGTATAATAAATAAATCCAGTCGACATATCACATGTTAGCACGGTCCTCGAGGTCGAAAACTTAGGATACTCCTTTAGCATATGCATGACCACTGTAGAAAAGGGTTTTGTCGATGGAAAAGAAATCTATCTAATCGTAAATATCTTAACGCTATTGGACCCTAGGGCAATTTTGTCCATTCTCCTTTTCCACGAAAGACCGATATTCATTGAGTCCTGTTTTCCTTGTCTATTTAAGAACCATGAAAATCTTATTGGCTTAATAAATCTTTTACTTCGAGCAAAAGTAGAATAGAAGTAGAATTAAATTGAGCCGGTACTGAACTATGCGCTCCTAGTACTGACTGATAAAATATGAGAAATTCATATTGCTTATTTCCCCCATTTGAACACAGCTCGTACAGTCACGGAAAAGGTTTTAATGTCTTCGGAAACAAGTTTTTTCAAGTTATATTAAGTTCTGAGACGGAACAACTAAATGTCGTGCCGTTTTTAAGCAGCTGACTCCGTAACAGGAGTATAACTTAAGAAACTTTTTAATATGCAAGCAATTTGCATCCACCTGCGTGTTTTGTAGAAGGAGTATGATGTCGATATCGCAGTAGTGTGGTATCCTTTTATTGAGTATGGACAAGAATGGGAAGACCAAAGAAACGGTGGATAGACTGTGTGTAAGATGATATGGCTCGAAAGGGGGTGACTGCTGAGATGACGAGTAATATAAAAAAAAACAAATACTTTATTTCGAACAAGAGTCCATATGGGTTAGTAGTGAGTACTTAAGAACTATGTTAGTACGACTTTTAGAAAAACAGTTATTATGAAAATCAATTTAAAACAAAACTAATTTAACAGTCCAGTTTAACAATCTAAATTAATCCAATTCAATATAATTTAATTTAGCACAATTTTAATTTAATCTAATCTAATTCAATTTACCCAAAGACTTACTACAAAATACATCTACATACGTCCTAATGTAATAGTACTACATAATATTACATAGAATATAGAAGTATGGAACAGATTAGTCTTTTTTTTTCTTTAAACACGTTTTAATAAAGTGAAAAGAAGGAATTAGGTTTAGGTATCTATCAATATTGAACGCGTATACACAGTTTTATTTCCGTGCTATTAACTGTTGAGGAGTTCCCTCACGAGGAGGCGATTCTGCCTACAGGATCAAGTTATGTCTGCCATAAAAATGTATTGTCACCAGAACCAAAGGTGTGTGCAAAATTTTAGATCAATCGCTTGGGGGGAACTAGTTTGAAATGCAGTTGCAAGATTTGACTTATAACTAAGTAACTAACAAGGCAAGTTAAATAAAATGCTTATAAAAATCGGTTCACTCGTTTAAGAGCAACAGTGCCGGAGACAGAAACACACACACATAGCGGTCAAACTTACAATACCCGTCTTGTTGCGGCGTTTGTTAAAAAGAAGATTTCCGAATAAAAAGGGATAAGGAAGAAATATAATGATGATGTTGATGACGATTGCATACATACAACCTAACCACGCTACTCCACCTTACCGCGCTACTTTTTAGACTTAATGCTGAATGAAACTGCCACTTATGGAAAACTGCAATAAGAGAGGCAGCGTAAGTACATTGCCCTTTCTGAAACAAAGCTTATAAATCGTGTATACACGTTATTACATGAAAAGGCTTCAGCAGGCTATGCATTTTTCATAAATAGAATACAATTTGAGTTCAATGTTCACGAGAACTATGTAAAATCAACTACCGTTTTCCATTAAAGTCTTGATAAAGTTTTAAAATCGCGAACGGCTGCACCAAATTCCACTCCAATGCAGTTTTTATTCTTTAATATTCATAAAAACACCAACTTGACTTCGAAAGCACACTAAAAAGTCTCTGAACCGATATTATTTCATATACTTGGCACGTTATTCGCTGCACTTATTACAGGCTAAATTGAACTCTAGTACTAGGAAACTATAGTCGATAGGAGGTGTAGCTTAAAAGTTGGTTTTTTGGCAAGTTTGCCTCGAGCTAATAGTTTTCCAACTAGCATCCGTGTTCGGAGATAATATCTTATATCGAGATAGTGGGGAATTGAATTGGCTTTACGCTTTGAGGATAGTTGAAAGAAAGGAATATTGAAGAGAATTCAGCCATAGAGTTTGAAGCACCTTTGTGGAGTAGAGGAGTATAGACAGCTTAGAACATGGTTTAGTGTCAGGAGAAATTTGATTTAGATGAAAATAGATGGCTGGATTTGAATTTATCTGTTTTGCTGTATCTTGCCTGGACGCAGCGTGATTTATGTTCTCGCTTGTTCCTGATCAAAAATGATATATATATATATATATCATTTATATATATATATATATATATATATCATTTATCTTTAGTACCTTGGCCTGACCAAAGTACTAGGATATAAGAAAAGTAAGAATAAGGCACAGTATGCGTTATCTGTCTGCGAAGACGCGAAGGACGGACCTTGTATTAGAACCTGTCAACCCTTCAATATTGTGATAAATCGGTCTTCTAAACTTTATCCGTTTTTGAAGAAGTGTTGTTTTGAAGAAGGTGACCTATTTAAGGTCATAGACGATGAAATGGTTTATTAATCACAGCTATATTTTCTTAATAAATTCGGGAAAACTTCAATTCAAGGAAGTTTTTAACTAAAGCAAATCCAATTTATTCTGGGATATCCAAGAGCTGGTACCAGGACATCAGAAACGGTTGAAAACTAAAGGTTGTGTTGACTGTGAGGAATGGCCTCGCTGCTTGTATTGAAAGCCTGTCATCCCGTCAAGTGCTTGATGAATGCTCTAAACTTCCTCTGCAAGCGAATTTGTATGGCTTTCTAGGTGGCCAATGTACGTACGTATTATAATTTAGTAGTTTTGCTAGTTCCTATTTATACATTTAAAATCTCTGTAGGTTACATAGAGAATCTAACTATAAAGGGTGTAAATAGACCCTTAAGGAAGCCGAATGGCACTTGTTCTCCCCGTCTTTGCAATTTTTTTTTTTTGTTCTAGACCATACCTGGAAACCTTCTAGTTACGGAGATATTGGGGGTCAAAGTTCCAACTTTTTCACAAGTTTTTTTTATTAAATATGTATGTAAGTATTTTACTTTTAACACCTCTACGACCCCCGTACTATTCAATCCATCCATCAGCATAATGCTTTCCATCGAGTCCTACCGTAAAACGTGTTTTTTCACCCAAAAAAAAGGCGTTTCCCAGCAATATTTTTTGTATAATGTTACTAATGTTGTACAAAATGCATGGTATTGTAACATCTCACACACTGTGTATCTACCAATATTTACAAATAAAAGTTTCTTATTCTTACTGTATGAATTCACATTTTAACCGACGAATAAAAAAGCCTTTCTCAAGTCGACGCGTATATTTTTGATAGCTATGATTTTAAAAAGTGATTTTATGTATTATTATGTGGAAATAATTGAGATTCGTATAATAAATAGCATTTCGATATCTAGTTATTATACAGGCTGTAAGGGTAAACACCGTTATTCTTGAAACCAGTGGTTTGGTTACATTTATAGAACGTAAAATCAATGAGAAAAAACCAACCATTTTTTTTTTGAAGAAAATCTACTATTTCCCACAAGATCATTTCATTGTAATGCACGCGGGGAGCAGCTGGTGGCCGGGTTTGTTGTCAAATAAAATTTACATTTACACTCGTCACGCAAGACCTAAAGGTAGCTATTTTTTGCCTGTCCTAAGCCAGAAAAAGTTGCATCACAGGTATTGTGTAGGTAGATAGGACGGGCGGCGCTTACGTTACTGGGGTACATACCATGAATTCGCGGACGGTGTGGTATAATTTATTGTTATTTTTTTAAAGTAAAATTACTTATTAAATACTGTTTTTTTAACTCGGTCCTATATTTTTTAATTTATGTCAACAACCCATGGTTTGAGTACCAACGGTGTTTATCCGACCTTACATCCTGTATTGTTTAATGCTACGGACCCCTTTGTGTGGGAATTCGACTTGCACTTGGGCCGATTTTTCTTTATTCTTTACCCAGGTAATAAACCTTAAAGTCGGTTTCCAGTCTAATCAGAGTCAGCTGAATACCAGTATTTCACATAGAGAGCGACTGCCCGTCTTACCTCTCTAACCCAGCAACACTTACGTCAAGCAAACGTCTTCATATCGGATTTACCAAATTTTCTTAAATTTAAATAGTTTTAGTATACCGAAAGATTTGAATCATACCACCCTTTTACAATACCAATTTTATTTAATAATATCAATGAAAAAATACTAAAATTACAATGAAAATAAATTGAAACCAATAAAGAAAACCACACCGTTGATTTGACACGTGTCATTGTGTGTCAAAAATTTTCCGAAATATATAAAAGAAATGAAGATATGACGATGATATTATGTTGACGAGATCAGCTACACGACGCGCACGCCTATCGCCTCCGGACCCGTCGCTCAGCTCCGCCTCGCCGCCGCCGGAATCCAGCCCAATCGTGAGTGCTGTGACACCGGCCGTGGCAGTTGCGTCGAGCTCGAGCGACGAGTATTTCTCTCCGCCGACGACGCCACCACCTGTTCGTCGACGAGGAGGACGCCGGCCGCCGGACGGTTTAGGACCTCGAGGCCCACCGGCCTCTGATAGGGTCCCAGCTCCCGGCGGGAGTGTGCCGCGCATGCGATGGACGCAATCCATTAATGCAAATGTCATGCGCGCATACTATGGGGCTACAGAGGGGGGTAACAACCTGACCGCGTACCGTGTTCGGATGCTCTCTCTGTTTCAGGTGCTTGAGCCAGCTGTCAACGTGTCGGCACAACGACTGTCGGATCAGGTGCGAGTCATCCAGCGTAATGGTATGTTGGATGACACCGTACTTGATCGCTTGCGGACTGAAATGCAGAGTAGCCATGTCATTGCCACGCCGCCGCAGACTGTGGTTCCACCACAGTCTACCATAATACCAACTCACGATAACAACGTGAGTAATGACATGGTTACTAATGTAAGTACCCAGTGCAATGAGGAAATGAGGTGTGCTTTGGAGGGTGCGATTCGGGAATATCGGTTCATGCAACCCGATCTTAGACCACGCGTACCTCGTTTGCCCATGCATAACAAAAATAAGGTGCTGGTGGCAGTTCTGGATTCGCAGTTGTCAAACTATTTTGATAACTGTGAAAACCTCACCGATGCTCACTCAGTCCTGTATTGTGCGGCTGTAGCGGCATGTCGTGTAGCTCATGTCAAATTTTCTGATGACAGAGCTACACGACCTAAACCAGCCGTACCGTCATGGCAGTACAGGATTGAACGACGTATTGGTGAGGCCAGAGCACTCATCGGCAAACTGATCTGCTTCAGGGAGGGCAATACTCGCCCTAGAGTGATGCGTTTTGTGAGGCGGGCGTTCTCGGGGACTGATATCAGTGCTCGAGACTACATGTCCCGTGTCACAGAGCGCATCGACTTCCTGAAGCAGAAAGTTTATGCATGGGCAAACCGTATTCGTAGGTATAAGCGGCGGGTGGACCGATACACTCAGAATCGCACATTCCAAAGAGATGAAAGGTGGGTTTATAGGGCTTGGGAGCGACCCGACCAAGGTGTGGCTGACACGCACCTGCCGGATGATGATGCCATGTGTTCATTCTGGCGCAGCATCTGGTCGGTGCCTGTTAGCCATACCGAGGGTGAATGGACTCGGGAGGTCGAGCGAGCGTGCGATCTAGTACCAGAAATGGGGGCAATCACTATCAGCCCCCAAGACGTAGTTCGTGCAGTCCGTCCGTTACCTAACTGGAAATCTCCAGGGCCGGATGGGCTGCACAACTTCTGGATTAAATGGTTTACAAGGTCGCACGCTCGCCTGGCGATCCTGTTCCAGTCAGCCTTAGAGTCAGGGTCGCTGCCAGAGTTCCTGACAACAGGGATAACCCACCTGCTCCATAAATCGGGTAGTACTGCGGAGCCCAAAAATTATAGACCGATTGCCTGTCTTCCGACAGTCTATAAAGTTCTTACATCCATTTTGAGAGCTAAAATTAACAAACACATTGATGACAATTCTGTAATGTCCGCTTCTCAAAATGGATGTAGGAACGGGTCCCGCGGTACTAAGGAGCTACTCCTCATTGATATGGCCATTAGTCAACAGGTTCGCCGTTCCCGAAGGGATCTGTCGACATGTTGGATAGACTATAAGAAGGCCTATGACTCGGTGCCACATACATGGCTCATGAGGGTGCTAGAGTTGTATAAAGTTGATTCAACTCTGCGCATCTTCCTGATGTCATGTATGGGGCAATGGAGGACAGTCCTTCGCTATCCGGGATGTCGGCAAATCCAGAGGAATAGCGAGCCGATAAGGATAGAGCGAGGTATATTTCAGGGCGATAGTTTGAGTCCGCTTTGGTTCTGCTTAGCCTTGAATCCTCTTAGCACGCTGCTGGAGGATTCAGGTCTAGGCTATCGGTTGAGGAGAGGTGGTCAAGTTATATCTCACCTCCTTTACATGGATGACCTGAAACTCTTTGCCCCCAACGATTTGCAACTGATGGAGCTACTGAAAGTAACTGAAACTTTCAGTAGCGCCATCAGGATGGAATTTGGTGTGGACAAATGTGCGGTCATGCATGTAAAGCGAGGGGAGATTGTGGAATCTGTGGGAACCCAGCTCTCGGATTCCATAAATCTTAGATCCCTCTCAGCAACTGAAACCTATAAGTATTTGGGTATGTCGGAAGCGCTGGGCATCAATGTTGCTGACATGAAGCAATCGTTGAAGGAGCGCTTCTTTGGCCGTCTGAAAAAAGTATTTAATAGTCTTTTATCAGGCGGCAATAAGGTGCGTGCCTTCAACGGTTGGGTCATGCCGGTTCTGATGTACTCTTTCGGCATACTCAAATGGACTCAGACAGAACTAGACGCCCTGGATAGGAGGGTCCGTACATTGTTGACGACATATCGAATGCATCACCCGCGTTCTTCTGTTATGAGACTGTATATCCCGCGGAGGTGTGGGGGTCGAGGCTTTTTAAACGCTAAGACTCTTCACAATCGCGAGATATACAGTCTCAGGGAATATTTCCTTGAAACCGACGTGGGGATGCATCGAGATGTGGTCGCAGTGGACAAGGGGCTCACCCCGCTCTCCTTGGCTAAAGAGAACTGGCGCAAACCTGTAGTGCTTGACACTAACGACCGCATGGAAGTATGGCAGAGTAAGGAGCTTCACGGACGGTTTTTCCGGGCCCTGCATGGGCCCGATGTAGACCTACCAGCGTCCGTAGCCTGGCTACGTTCCGGGGACCTCTTTGGAGAAACCGAAGGTTTTGTCTGTGCAATTATGGATGAAGTTATGATGACGAATAACTACCGGAGATTTATTGTGAAGGACGGTACGGTTGACATATGTCGGGCATGCCACCGTCCAGGCGAATCAATCCGTTACATTATCTCCGGGTGTTCTCGTCTGGCTAACGGAGAGTACTTGCATAGACACAACCTTGTAGCCAGGATTATCCATCAGCAACTTGCTCTAAAATACAACCTTGTGGAATCGGAAGTACCGTACTATAAGTATGTGCCCGACCCAGTTCTCGAAAATGGCAATATCACATTGTACTGGGATCGATCCATCGTAACTGACAGGACTATTGTAGCCAATAAGCCTGATATAGTGGTGGTGGATCGATCAGAGCGGCGTGCAATGATTGTTGACATAACGGTCCCGCATAATGGGAACCTCGTGAAAGCCGAGAAAGATAAGCAAATCAAGTATCTTGACTTGGCTCACGAGGTTGTCGACATGTGGGATGTGGACTCAGCGATCATTGTGCCGATAGTTGTATCAGCCCATGGCTTAATTGCCAAGAGCCTCGACCAATACCTGAGGAGGCTCTCGTTAGGCAGCTGGATCAAGGGTTTGATTCAGAAAGCGGTACTCCTGGACACGGCTCGTATTGTCAGGAGGTTCCTCTCTCTGGAGCCCTGACCGCCGGTAGCTTGGACCCTGTTCCCGATACCGGTGGGCTACAATTTTTTATATTTTTAAATGTTTTTTATATTGTTTTTAGTTTAAGAAATATTTAAAAATATATAAGATTTGTGTAAAGATAAATAAAGGAAATAATAATAATAAATGTTTATTCACAAAAAATACAGATAGTAAGTACTTATATAAAACAGCTGTTGCTAAATCTGTGCAAACCAAGTTTATAACCCTGCCTCTTAAACTAGGATAAACCTGTATTTTAAGAGACAGTGTTCGTCCAATTGATTCTTAAATAAATATGATTTAATACAACAAGTTAACAGTATTGAACTTATTCATAAATATCTGTTTGTATTTATTTATATGTTATATTATGTAAGTAACTATGTATGTGTATGTTAGGCATGTGAAGTGAGTGTGAGTTTATGAGGGTATGAGTGCGTGTTTCTGAGTACTTGTAGTGTATGTTTGGGTTAACAAGTGCGTAACAAGAGCGTGTGATTGTGAGCAATAATAGTGTAAGTTAAGCATGTGGTAGTAAGTGAGTAGTTGTATTGTTATTAGGAGATGAATGTGAGCAAAGACTCAGTGTAGGCATAGTCCTTTTGGAGTAGCCACTCTGTTACTATGGATTTCACTTTGTGTAAATTTAATTTTATAATATTTAATTGTTTGTCAACTTTATGGTATATGTGTGTACCTAGTATGTAAAATTGATGAGTTGCGAAAGCGGTTTTGTGTTGGGTTCTTGGAAGGAGATTTACTCTCTTATTAGATTTTGGTGGAGGCAGACTGAGATGTGTTCTAAGGATAGATCGGAGCACAAAGAGCTGCCGTACTGTAAGAACTCCACAGTCGGAGTACAGTTCGGTTGTTGGATATCTGTAGGGCTTTTTACAAAGGACTTTGAGTATGGCCCTTTGCGCTCTTTCCACCCTCAGAACACTGGTTTTTGTAGCGCCACCCCATGCAGTAATGCAATATCCCAGAACCGATTGGCACAGAGCAAAATACACCATCTTCAGTGTGTCTAGGCTAGCCGAGTCTCTAAGGGACTTAAAGATCTGGATAAGTCGCATTGTTCTTGTGGTAACGGCTTCTATCTGTTTGTCCCATTTTAGTCCGCTGTCGATATGTGCTCCAAGATATTTAACGCTGTGAGCTCCAGTAAGTGCTGGGCAGACACAATGACCGAGTAAGTTTGAGCAAGAGTGAGCTACCACAGAGAATGCATGGGAAGGGGCCGTGCTACTACGGATTGCGAAAGGAATGAACGATGTTTTAGTCAAGTTGAGTGTAAGGAGGTTTAGTTTAAGCCATTTCATAACCCTGGACAAAGCCTCCTCTGCAGCAACCTTGACCAAATCCCACGTAGGTCCGTAAACGAGAATCGCGGTATCATCAGCATACGCATAGATATTACAGTTAGTGAGGCTCAATCTGCACAGGTCGTTCACATAAATTAGGAAGAGTGTTGGTCCAAGGATGCTTCCCTGAGGAACGCCATAAGTTACCGGCTCCTCGTCGCTATAGTACTGGTCAATTTTGACAAGTTGAGTCCGATTGGTGAGGTAGCTTTTGAAAATCTCAAGTTGTATTCCACGTATACCGAAGAGTTCCAGTTTGGCAATAAGTTTGGGAACAGAAACTGTGTCGAATGCTTTAGCAAGATCCAAGAAGATAGTCAGACATTTAGTTTTATTGTCAAGCTTACTAGCTACTTGTTGCGTAAGATCCAGCACGGCATCTTCGGTCGACACTCTTTTTCGGAATCCGTACTGATTCTCAGCAATAATTTTATGTTTGTCTAGAAAGCTTCCTAGATGTTTATTTAAAATCTTTTCAATAATTTTTGAGAGGGTAGACAGGACAGATATCGGCCTATAATTGTTAACACAGTTTCTGTCCCCTCCCTTATGAATAGGGTGTATTATTGCCTTTTTAAGAGCATCAGGGAATACACCTGTTTGGAAACAACGGTTGCAGAGGTAAGTTAATGGTGGGACCAGCGCATGACGGCTTTTTTTTAGGAGTGAAGCTGATATTCCATCCCAACCCACAGTTGTTGGATAACACCTTGACCCTTGGTAAGACTGGTTATTAGAATTTCCGAAAAGAAGAGAAACTTAATTTATACTGTCACTTACGGGAAATCTTCCGTGATTTTTCATTATTTTGAGCTCCCGTTATTTCGACACTGTTGCAAGCGCCATGATCGCGGGTTTACTGGAGAATGCGGGTGGATGGAAAATAAATAGTTAAGAGCAGACAAATCTATCTTTCTTTGTCTTTTGTTACGCGCACTACTGGGACTCGACACTAAGTCACGGCAAAACACACTCACAGTATCACCAGGTTTTGTGGAGTCCTTATTACGATGCCGGCTGCTAGTTTTGAGCTTACTTAAAACTGGATTCCACGTACTTAACGATTTGAAGCCATCCTCTCGATTGAAATGTTTGTGTTTTCTTATTTCAATTGCTTATCTTGTCAGCCTTGGTATGTAATGTTTGTCCGTGGACAAAATACGTGGCTTGTGAAATTCGATCCAGTGATTGGGCCCTGACTGTTAAGTAAGATAAGTTTAGTTGTAAACAGTGAAAGCTTAAAACAGTATTTAAAAGAGAAACTGTTGTGTTAAATGAATAATTATTGAACATTATCGTGACAAAAGACAAGAAAACGCGGTCAAACAAAGTTTTCCTACATACATAACGTTGTTGCTTTATTTAAACAAAAAACCGGCCAAGTACGGTTCGGGCCACACATAATGTAGAGTTCCGTAGTTGCTCATTAAAATTATTTGAGCAAATTCGCAATATTTTTAAAGACATATCCAAATTTTTTTTTTTTTCGCTTTTCTATAGTAACATACCACACTATGGGGTACGCGAGAAAAAAAATCCTCACTTTACGTGTAGGTACAGGAGATACTTACCCTAAAAAAAATACTTTACGAGATTTTATTTTACCACCTTGTCGGCGTAACTAATCTGTGTATTCATGCCAAATTACAGTTTTCTAGTAGGTACTAAGAGTCTTTGAGCTTAGCTGCGGACAGACAGACGGACATTGCGAAACTATATGGTTTCCTTTCCTTGTTAACTACGGAACCCTAAAAAGGGGTATTCAACCTCTTTCTAGCGCACAAACTCCACAATAGACCCTCAATTTTATTTCCCAGTTCATCCCCTATAAACATCTATCGAAATACTTCAACTACCCTACATTCTCACATCGCAATTACGTCACTGCTTCGACTTCGGACTTGTCAACTATGTACTAATGAAGACGGGTTAGTTATATGGGGCGAAAAGTCGTAAATGCAGGGGTATCCGACATTAGGACGACTTGTTTACCGATTACGTTGCGAGTAATCTCTGTTGGCCGTCTATTGCTTTGACGTTATCGGTGGGAAACTTGAGGGTTACGACTTTCTGATAGTTTTTGTGATGATTTGAAGAAAGCTTATCTAACAATGTAGGTTTAACAAGTGAATATTTTTTTAAACCTGTTCGATACGCAGTTAGCTCAATTGAAACAGTCAGAAATCTTAAACCGACGGATAGTAAAGCTACTTTCTTTTATGGTTGAGTTTTTTTTGGGTTGAGTAATGATGATTATTCTAAGATCACAAAAACGTAAGCTCATCCTTATTACCGTCATTGACGAAATGTCACTCTATTCGGAAGATGCTAGGGCGTAACCACAAACCATCATTAGTTTCTATCGACGAAGGTATTTCAAGATGTTTTTGTTCTCGATAAAAGTAAGTCATTTATCTATTTCCAAACCGCGTTGTACGATGGGATTTCCAACCCGTTAAAATGACGATCTTCCATACCAACTATTTTTTTTTCAGAAATCCTCTCTTATACTTACTCACTTTCGTTATAAAAGGAACTCTTAGGGTCCATTTGAACCAAGCGGAAAAATGCTCGCAAACATAAAAATTGGGCGCTCGTGCATCCTAGAGCACGCGCGAGGAGTCGCTTATGTCTGCGTCGAATTTTATACTTAAAGGCAATGCAGATACAGTCCTTTATTGAGTAACATTAAAAAAGTGTGCGAGGATTTTTCCACTTGGTGGAAACGGACCCTCATACACCATGATATCTAGACTCAACGGTTTAGGCTATCGGTCAGTAAAGTTATTGCATTTTCATCAGTGTCTGTTTCTAATGTTACCAGGACCTCATAATCACAAGAGCAGTGAGGCAATGAATAGCTAAAACTGTTTGATTAAAGTTGAAAGATGAATTATGAGCTCTAAAATTAATCCATCACGAATTCAT
This sequence comes from Noctua janthina, assembly GCA_963576755.1. NCBI lineage: Eukaryota > Metazoa > Arthropoda > Insecta > Lepidoptera > Noctuidae > Noctua > Noctua janthina. The sequence continues at coordinate 7,359,973 of OY755068.1, read as the reverse complement.
GATCCTCGCGAAATGGGGCTATCTATACAATACTTTTTTAATAAAAATCCAGGCCGTTTTCTCCTTATAACCTTGATCGTTTTTATAATGAGTGAACGATGTTGGCACAGCGTGATTTATCGACGTGAAAACACCGCGAATATGTCTATAAGAAGCTCCTAACAGCCTTTGTTTGCCTGGTACAAAGTGATCGGTTTTGATGACGTTAATAGCGACGTGGTCTATTGCGTATTGACCAATAATGATAATAATGGACAAAATATATATAATATTGGATATTTTTTTTTAATTAATCCGTTGTGTAAATTACAGTTTTTAATCATGGTGCCCTGGTGTAATATCAGGAGAGGAGCTCGTGGCTAAATAATAACAGCCGCTCGGATCGATCTTTAGGTTAAGCCGTGCTTGCCTAGGTTGGTCTGTGGATGGGTGACCACCCATTACATACCGAGTTTCCTCCGTGCCTCGGAAAGCACGTTAAGCCGTTGGTCCCGGCTGTCATATGTAGATCTTTGACAGTCGTTAAAGGTAGTCAGTGGCTCAAAAAGTCTGACAACCAGTCTTACCAAGGGGTATCGTATTACCTAGTACTAACTGGGTTGTGGAGGTCAGATAGGCAGTCGCTCCATATAAAATACGGATATTTAGCTGCATCTGGTTAGACTGGAAGCCGACCCCAACATAGTTGGGAAAAGGCTAGGCAGATGATGATGCCCTGGTGTAATATCAATGCCATAATCACCGCGCTTTGCAGACGGATCGGTGAATACTAGGCTATCAGCCGACTGGAAGAGTCTGCTGCCCATCTTATTATTTGCCTTAAACCATAAATCAGCAATTCGCCAATTCATCCAGAGCACAAATAGAATTACAATAGTCTTTTCCGCAATGCATATTCCCACAAACATTTACACGTTTGCAGCCAAAACCAGCTCAAAATAGCTTACCATCTATCACCCGGTCATTGTAAATCACATTGTCAAAACAATCAACATCGTTTCTCCACTTAAACCATTAAACAGTAGTTTGGAACACAAACGACTGTGATAATCGAATGGGAACGAACAAGGAACTGCGAATGTTCTTCGTTCACTCAACCCATTCATTTTATGGGTGTGTTTTATTTGGGGGTAGTTTTTGAACGATGTTCCAGTGTTTTTGGTAGAGTTATTGAATAAGTAACTATATAGTCTGTATTGTCTCAAATGCATGTCAAAGTCTTTTCGACACTATTTTGACTTTTGCTACTGCCGGTCATTTCTTTCGGTAAGATTCCAACTTGTCCCTTCATACTAACTGTGGTCTGCCGCTATGTCATCTACCGTTAATGGGTGGATCTTTTTGTCCATTTCTCATGGACTTAACCCAGAAAGCTTCTAGCTTTAAGTAGGATTGGTTCAGTCTTGCATATGAATGAGTGCTACATAATAAATCTTTTCGAGAACTATCCATAAAGCTTTTTAACCGATTTCTAAAAAAGGAGGTGGTTATGTATTTCACCAGCATATTATTTTTTCTTCTTATTTTCCTCTCAAACTGAGCTAATAAAAAAATAATCTGTAAACAAATTGGTACCTCATAACCAAAATTACACCTTAGCCAAAACAATATTCAAGAATCAACAATCAATTGCTGAATAACTGTCATTCAATTCTAACCTTTACCGTTCTGTATTAAGGTTTTGCCACACTGACGCGATAACTCGCATAACACGTCGCATCGTGACATATCACGGATGTGTGTAGTATCGCTCTTTCATATAAATTGAACTAGGAATAGAAAACACGTCGCGCGTGGAATGTCGCGCCGCGTCTGTTTGGAGGTATCTTTATTTGTACATAAATAGAATATACTTTACTGTACACCAAAATTGTTAGATAGCAATTTGAAAATATTGCTAATTATATACTAGCCCGCAGGTTTACACGGTGTGCTGAGCAAGTCAAAGTGACATTATTTAAGGCCTTCTATTAATCTTTTTACACCAGCCTATGGACTAAGTACACGCAACGAACATACAGTACTCTGTAAATACGATATAATAATGCGATCTGGGCGCTGTTCGGGCTGCCGCGCCACTGTAGCGCTTCAGCAATATTTGTGGTGAGAAACGTGGATGGTTTTCATGCCATAATGCGGAAGCGTTGTGCGTCTCTTATGAAGCGCATGGGTGCCAGCTCGAACAGCCTGCTGAGCGTGTTCTTGGGCCGCTGGGACTCGCCTATGTAGCGGCACTGGATGCAAATACATACTACGAGTGGTCGCGTCCAGGGCTTGGCAAAAACTGGCGCTCCTGTGCCGCTTTTTTCTGTGGGTTTGTTTTTGTTTGTACTAACAATAGCTTTATAAGGTTTTTTGTGTTACTAACAGTATATGGACTACATCTGAAATAAATGTCTTATATTCTATTCTATACAAATACAACGTCGTTTTATCTCTGATAGCTTATTAATTTGTGTTGGTGCTTCGTAGCTAAATATGCTTTTGGTACATACTTGTTAGAGCCTTATGCCTCTTTTTCACCAACACTAGGTAATACCAAAATTAATGCCTAAATAAAAGCGCACTGTTGGGTTTCAAATCCCGGCTTTCCGTCAAAAATTGATCATTCCAACAGATCAATAATACAGGGTAGAATCACACATCCACGCACAAACGATTACCACGTATTCAGTACTTCATTCAGAAACACATAATTTAAAAAGAAATATGTTCGGAATTATGTACTGATTAGGTGGTAACCGTTTCTGCGCCGATGTCCCTTTCACACTGTATTTAGACATTCTTATTAGAGCTGTTTTGACATGGAAAAAAAAAATCTAGTGCGAGCAGGGTTTGAACAGCAGGGTTTTTCTTTCCATGTCAAAAACAGCTGTAGTTCCCTACGCAGGGTTTGCGTATAAAAATATAAAAATTCTTATTAGACTTGGCTTAGTGTAAGTGAAAGAGGACATTAGAAGTCTTCGTAAACCAAAACTTTCCGTACCTTAATCGTCCCCGTCAATATTAATCTAGACTTTGTGATCAATCTTCTAGGAGTGAAAAATAAATCAATCTTTATTTCTCAATGCTATTCATTTTCATTGCAAAGGTCAGTTGTCTCTGATGTTCATCTATATGTTATGTATCTCTGTCTCTTATTTACAGACATAAACATACATAGTTAAGAGAGAGACATAAGTAGTTGAATACTTATCAGTGGCGAAGGTTCCATACAACTCGATTTCTACTGGCTTATCTTTGAAAAATGGCACAGTCAGTATTCTACAGACAAATAATATAATCACATTAAAGAAATGTACTCCGGCTTACCTCATACAAAAATTAACCCTTCGCTACTGATACTTATGCCAAGTTAACTGGACTTCTCTAATGGCAATAGGCTCTCTTCTAACGTGCGGGCTTTATTTCTCACATTCCCCACTTTATTGAAAACTAGGTATTGAAAATGTGAGTCAACATTATGACATTACTTAACTATCTGTATAGTTAAGTAATGTGTGTTTTTTACATCACATTTAATAACTTTCGGACTATGACTTTTGAAATTCCCAAAAAAAAAATTTACTTCTTAACAAAATGACGCGATCAGCTGATAATTTACTTTGAAACGTGTTTTTTTTTTGTTTGAATTTTTTTTTGCTTTTAACTTAATATGTAGGCTACATTAGATATAATTTTGGACCTGGTAGGTGGTGCTATGCGAAGCAAGGGTGGGTCGTAATAAATAATTTTAATTACTTAGTTGATCTACACAAAATCAAGTCAAATATTCGAAACTACACTCAGGAACACCGTTTCAACCTATTTTCCCGCACAAAATCTACCAGTTTCCTTAGAAAACAGACTTTACGATTAATTAGGGTAACACCTAAACGCACCTAAACCTCATAATAACCGTACAAAACGCTAATTAAATTCAAATTTCCTCCACGAGAGTGTTAATCCACCGCCGTGCAAGTTAACAGCCCACCAGCCCACCGTACTTCCGCACTTAGTGGCCGGAATTGGGTGCACTTATCTTGGCACGGAGTGTACCAAGTTTTACATAGCGACCGAGTTGGTTGTGATCATTAAATTAAACCATTATCAGGTGGCAATTTGTTCTTTGAAACATGGTAGGGAAAGATTGGGTTGGGTAGGATTTTTCAGGGTGGATCCTGAGATACAGCTAGTGCACCAAGTTTTTCACTGCGACTAACTGAAAAGATGTCTTTGGATAGGATTTTTATAGGGGGAGAGACAACGGACGTAATTGCCCCCCCCCCCCTCCCCCTGGTCCAAACTGAGCCTCAAACTCTAAATTACACTTAAACATACTTCAACATAAATAAACATAATTTGAATAAATAGATAGGTCAATACCTCGACTGCTACGTTGATCTGGAATTTCGCCCGGTTGATGGCAATAAGCTCGCCCCCTAATACACGGGACTTAAATTTAACTGGCGAAATGTGGGTGTTAGGTACACTTCTGCTTAACCCTTCGGGGGCACAAATCCAGACTCCCTGGTTGCTTCTGAGAAATTTCTGATAGAAAGCCCCAGTAACAATTTGCCCGACCCGGGAATCGAACCCAGGACCTCACGCTCAGCAGTCGTGCTTGCGACTACTAGACCAACGAGGCAGTCAGTCAGCTGATACATAACACCTAAAACGAACCACGAAGCCCCTGTCATATTACTCACAAAGAAACGCTGAAAAGTCCACTCCCATTCTTGTTTCCATACTCAGGTGGACTCTAGAAAACGAGCGTAAAAATAATGATATTAGAATAAAATGGACTTTATAACATGAAGCGAGTTGGACGTCTAGGAAATAATATTATAAATTCGAAAGTAGGTAACTCTGCCTGTTTGTCTGGCAGTTACCTTTTCACGCCTAAGGGTGAATAGATTTCGTTTTTTATCACACATTATCATGATCAAGGTTAATATATCTTTTTTTTGTCCTTGTGGTACGTTTCCGTGATGATGAGATATATACAGGGTGACGCCGACAATACGACAATAAATTAAACTGCGCATACTTCATGATGTTCCTAGTCTGAATACAAAAATTCATTCGGATATATCCAGTAGTTCAGTCACAGGACATTATTTTCACATCACCATCTCAGGTCCAGTTGAAAACCAGCGTCGGGCTATATCTTTTTTCTGTTTAGTTTTAACTTTTTTATTGTGTAAATTTAAGGTTTTAATTTATTTTTATTTGTTTGTTGTGTAAACTTGTGGCATGTGCCAAATAAATATGTTTTCTTTCTTTCTTTTCTTTCTTTTTTCTCTTTCTATATGATGTTAATAACGCACCGACAAGTTAATATACCCCGTATCGGTATAAACACTAAACCCATGTTGCCAACTCGCTACTTCAAAAACCTTTGCCAAATTCGTTCCTCCAATTTTATTTCCAGATGCGAATTAGTGCAAATGAAATAAACCAATATTTTTTTTTTTTTTTTTCATTGCCCCACACTAGAAATTTCTCCTGTATCGTGGGTGAGTTTACAAACATTAAAACTCACATACACAAACAGCCAGACCCGGAACAACTACCTGTAGATCATGCAAATATTTGTTCCGTGCGGGGATCGAACCCGCGACACGCAGCGCAGCAGCCGATCGCTCAGCCACTGCGCCAACCGTGCCGTCAAAACTTACTCTCCAACTCTTACTGCCAGTTTTTTGTTTAAAATGTTTAAATACAACTTGCTGTGTGAGTAAATTTTCTAAAACCGAGGTTTGCATTTCGCGGCCCCCAATATGTTAAGAGCAGTAACATTTATTAATTTGTTCATGACAACACTGATTCCTATTTTAGTTGTTCATGGCAACACTAATTCTCTTGCCTACAAAAAATTATTCTGTAACGACGTGTTCTGTCTGTGTGAAAATCAGCAAGAAAGTTTTATTGTGAAATTAATTGAGGATTCAATTATACAACAAGCCCTCGACCTGGACAGCCTCCACTACAATACAACATACAAGGGGTAAACCCCAACATGGTTAAATATAAATGGTGTTCTATTTTGTTAAAAGTTGTATACACATATTTTGTTAAGAAGAAATGAGGTTTTACGTAGCACATGTTAGTTCTATGGCAAGGAGTGACAACTGAACATTGTCTCTGGTCGCGGGAGACTCTTGTTGGGAATATCGCTCAAAGGGCTGTAAGGTTGATGATTTCCTATTTTGTGTACTGACTCGCTATTTTTGTAAACAATTACGGGTTAATTGAATTTGTTATAATTTGTGGCGATACTGCGTTCCGAAACACAAATTGCCGATGTAAGTCACACGGCTGCCAAGCTTAAATGGAACTGGGCTGGCCACATCTGCCGCATGTCGGAGGAGCTATCCCAAACAGCAGCAAACGGCAACGCGGCAGGCCCAGAAGGAGATGGCGGGACGAACTCGACTCTTTGCAGAAAGATTGGCGAGCAACAGCACTGGATAGGGATAAGTGGAAGGTGGGAAGGGAGGCCTTTGCCCTGCAGTGGGACACAAATGGCTGATGATGATGATGATAATCTGTGGCGGTTTAGGTTAGTTACAGTGACTGATATTTTGTTCCAAGTTAAAATAAACGGTTGTATTCATTATTTTGTGTACCTCGTTGTCTTATTTTAAACATCTTCGCTTCTGTTTGCTAAAAATATGCTATTTAGTTTGTTGGAAAAAATATATTTTTAAATTTCGATTTTAGAATTTATTTGATAGTTTAAAAATATTCCTATGGACCTTGTAAATCAAATAAGACTCGCCCCTATTACATAAGACTGCAAAATTTTGGTCTAATAATAGGTACACCTCTGCCTAACCCTTCGAGGATTACAGGTGTCAAGTTATCAATAAAAAAACTTTATAATACCGAGAAATTCTGTTGCACAACATCAATTCGTAGAATTTCAAAGACATTTGTACCAATTAGTAACAAGCTAATTACCAACAGCATTCTGTGAAACAATAGCAAGCTACAAACAAAGCTAAACAAACAATACTGTCGCCTAACAAGCTGCACCTTTTGTTACCAGAGCTAATTGAGTAATTATCAAGATCTATTGTGTATCAATTTTATTTAATAACCTTTACTAATGAGCAAGAGCGACTGACGAGCATGAGGTCCTGGGTTTGATTCCCAGGTCGGGCAAAGAGCTATTGGGTTTTTCTTCAGGAATTTCTCAGTAGCAGCCACAGAGTCTGGATTTGTGCCCGGTTGATGGCAATAGGCTAGCTAGCTAGCCTATTATATGGGACTTAAACATAACTGGCAAAATGTGGGTGTACTATTAGGTACACCTCTGCTTAACCCTCCGGGGATTACAGACGTCATCTTGTGTTACTAATCAATAAAAGAGTAGCTAAATAATAACAGCCTCTCGGATCGATCTTTAGGTTAAGCCGTGCTTGGCTAGACTGGTCCGTGGATGGGTGACAACCCTTTACATACCGAGTTTCCTCCGTGCTTCGGAAAGCACATTAAGCCGTTGCATTGGTTGGTCCCGGCTGTCATTTGTAAATCTTTGACAGTCGTTATAGATAGTCAGTGGCTTTTTTTTTTTTTTTTTTTGGATGGGAAATCATCACATGACCCCCCCCACTCTGGGCGGAGCGGAAGGGAGTGTCAGACTTGTACTGACTAAAACCCATCCATGTTCCTTCTTTGCCCTTTGTGTTCCAGGGCCACGGTGTCTCTTTCGAACAGTCCCGCAGCTCTGGCAGGCATCGGCTGTCATTAGTAGATCTTTGACAGTCGTTACAGGTAGTCAGTGGCTCGAAAGTCTGGCAACCAGTCTTACCAAGGGGTATCGCATTACCCAGTACTAACTGGGTTGTGGAGGTCAGATAGGCAGTCAGTAAAATACTGGTATTCAGCTGCATCCGGTTAGACTAGAAGCCGGCCCCAACATAGTTGGGAAAAGCTATGCAGATGATGACTAATGAAGGAAATGAGAAGAGAGCAAATTTTGCTTAAAATGTTTAAAAAAATATATATTCTTAAACTTTCTTCTGACAATTACGAATACAACAAAACTTCAGCCAAATCAGTCGAGCCGTTTTCAAGTGAGAATTCTTACATGTACCAATTGATTTTTATTCATATACATTCCACCGCCACAAGCCAAGTTTATCTTTCATTTAGAGATAAATTCATTTGTGGTTTTAGGACTAATTATAGAATATTTGGATTTATAATTATTACAGCTTGTGTCAATGTTTATTAAGCGTTTAAATGGAGATTTCGAAAGCTCCTTCACATATTTGTGTTATAAGACAATAGTTAAAGACCTCGTGTTAAGATATTTTGAGTAGTTGTAAATCTAAAAGATAATAATATCTTGGGAATCTGCTGTTGGTGAGTTTATATAAATAAACTAGCGACCCACCCCGGCTTCGCTCGGGTTCAATATATATAAACCTTCCTCTTGAATCACTCTATCTATTACTGAAAACCGCATCAAAATCCGTTGCGTAGTTTTAAAGATCTAAGCATACATAGGGACAGACAGAGGGAAGCGACTTTGTTTTATACTATGTAGTGATGATGGTTCTTCTTTCTTCTTTGCGTGTCGGTGGACTCAAATAATATCCGACCAGTATAAAGGATGTAAATAGACCGACAACGTAGCCGAAAGGCACTTGTTCTCCCCGTCTTTGCGATTTTTTTTTTGTTCTAGACCATACCTGGGAACCTTCTAGTTACTGAGATATTGGGGTCAAAGTTCCAACTTTTTCACAAGGATTTTTTAAAATACTTGTTTTTAATGTAAGATTTTTACTTTACACACCTCCACGACCCCCGTACTATTTAATCCATCCATCAGCTCAATGTTTTGAGTGCTTTCCATCGAGTCCTACCGTAAAACGTGATATTTGACCCCAAAAAAAAAAGTCGTTTCCCAGCAATAATTTTTGCGTTAAGTTACTTAGTTTGATGTACAGAATGCTTGGTTGACGGCTATATGAAGGGTTTGTTTACACCCTGTTTAGCCACCAGCACAGCTCTTTCGTTGTCTTCATCTAAATCCTGGAAGGTGCAGGTGGCTGTGCAGGATGGGCTAGAAGGGGAGATGAGGCATATCCTGCAGAGGGGCTCCAAACTGTCATTGTATTTGGGACGGGTCGATGATACTCCATTTGGCCAGATTATTTCTACAGCGGCCAACCAGAGCCCGCAAACGGTTAAGAGATTTCCAGATTGGCCACTACAGTTCCTGTCCAGGAAGAAGATGTTCTGCTGGATTGATGGAGTTAGGAGGGGTGGGATGTCTGTTCCTCCACAATTCACATCTTTCATCTGATGTATTGGAATTCATAACGAGACAGGCGATCATGAATTTGAATTTTTTAAAGTCAGTTGATTTCTGTTGTAGAGACAAAGACAAGGGTAAGAGACTGCTAGCTGACTCCTAGAAGAATAGATACCGAGGGGAACAAAACATAAAATTATCAGTGAATGTAACCCAAGTTTTGTTGCGGGTCTGTTCTTCTTCTGCGTGTCTCTGGTACGACAATGTCTAAAGTTTTTTAGCCCAGAACTTCGCCACTTCCACTGCGTCGTCGATGGCAGCGCAAAGGTCAGTTCTTCTGCATGTTGGGGCCAAGTGGGCAGGATAGGAGTTGGATCATAGTTTGCGACAACTCCACAACGACGGTAGCCCCACTTAACCAGGTTGGAGTTAGATCTTTCCACTTGAGGCCGGAGACGAAGGATCTGTTAAAAGGTATCAATGATTCTTTGGGAAATTCGTCGAAGACGGTAGTCATATTCTCAGATACGCTTGGAAGTTTAGCAGTAACATCAACTAAATACCTTTATGTGCACCCAAGCGGAACGTAACAGATAAAGTTACGTTACACTCCAACGCATTTATTGTATTGTACTCATTTATTGATACAGACTAGACGGTTAGCTTACTGAGTGAGTATTGAATATAAGATATGATATTGAACAAGCCACGTGACCAACTGCCCGATAAGAATTAACCACGTATACAATAAATAAAAAATAAAACGACCTCATCAAAGTCAACATGAAACCTAACCTAAATAATAAATGTAGCCCTAAAACATGCTATTCTCAACCTAGCTCCACCACAAAATACTCCGCAACCATTCAAGTGCCTATAAAAACCGTAATTAATAATATTAAATCTTCTCATTAGTTGTGTTCCCACCTGCGTTTTCATTTCTTCGTGAAATAACTAACAAAATAAATCCTTTTTTAAGCAAAAGAAACCTTAAAGTGAGGTAACAGAGTTATCTTTTGTGTGTAACAAACTGCCAGGGTCGAATTAAAGCACGTTAATTAATAATTTGGTTTCGTCGACAGAGGGAAAAAAACCTGATTGTGTTGTGTTTGCTTTGGAAATGTTTGGACCAATTTTTAGTTCAAAATTTTACTGAGCCATTGAATTATGCTTATTCGGTTGCACTCGTCATAATTCTTCTGCGCTTATCCCAATTCAGCAGCGGTGGCCCATTGGTGGAGACCCCGACTTACCAGCAGTAAGTCGTGGGTTCGAACCCAGCCAGACGCATTACTTTGTGTAATTTCTTTCTTCACCACTGCTCTCAAAACGGTGAAGGAAAACATCGTGAGGAAACCGCCATGTCCTAGAACCAAAAATTCGAAGACATGTGACATCTACCAACCCGCACTGGGCCCGCGTGGTAGATTATAGCCCATTCCCTCTCATAGAGAGGAGGCCTGTGTCCCAGCAGTGGGAACATTAATAGGCTGATTATGCTATGCTATGCTTATGCTATCCCAATTTATTTGTGGTCTTTGCAGGGTGTCTTCTTCTTCCACACTTCTTTATTACTCGTCTTCTCAGCAGTCACCTCTTCATCATCCTTCACACAGTCTATTCATCATTTCTTTGGTCATCGAAGACATAGTACAGAGATTTACAGGTTTTCTGTTTTAGGTAAAATATGTACAAAACAGCAGATTTTGGAGACTTATACTGAATTTGTTTCTCCAAATTTATTTATTTTTTTTGTTTTGATAGAAACCTAGATATAGTGGAAAAGATAAGAAAAGGTTTAAAAAATCAAAGATAGATGTGCTACAACGGCATAATCACGTACGAGCGTTTGTATGAAAAGTATGACGGGTTGGTCGCTCTTAAGGATCTTTCGGATATTCATGCATGTATGGTATTTATACAATTGTTTTACTTAAAAATCTTTCTTATCTACTCGTGTGTAGCATTTCAAATGTCCCGTTGGCATCGAGCCTATCTTCCGACTTGTTCTCATACGTTTTTGACAGTTTCGTATCTTTGTACAATCAATTTTAAAATGTTTTTGAATTGTAGTCAGTGAGGTCGACGCTGCTATCTACTAAAACTGAAAGTTACTAAAACAAGATAACATTTCAGATTCTACGTAAAATAATTTTGACATGTCACTACTACTGATAGACCTTTTATCAGCATTTGGTATCAGCTGGCCCATACATTTGAGTCAAGTAGGTGTTAAATATTTGTATGGGACATATGGCCCAGAAAGAGGTGGCGAGATGACCTGGACGCGTTCTGCGACGGCTGGTTTGAGGTGGCACACGACAAAAGTACCGGGAAAGATATGGTGTAGGCCTTTGTCCGGCAGTAGATCAATAACGGCTAATAAAAATAAATAAAACTCGGACATCTGAATTTTTTTCATCATAACGCTATTGTTCCCATAGACAAAATGGTACAGTTTTATGATCTCATCATCATCAGACTACAGCAGTCCATTGCTGGTCATAGAACTCTTCAATCACCAATTCAACTCGATTCTCGACAACTCTCATCCAGTTGCTACCAGCCATCCTGCAAAGATCGTCGCTCCACTGAGCTTGAGGGCGTCCCACTCTTCCACCCGTCCCCACTCAAGAACACGTCTACCTCAACTGTCACTCTACCACACCTTCAAATATGACCACCCGTTTCTGCTACGCGCTGTATCGTGAACAAATCTTTGGTCCCAATGACCGACATTTGTGCCCAATACAAAAAAGTAACACAAATTCCATGACCCGCCGAGATTCAATTAGGTTTCAGGTGCAGACCGTCGCGTGTTCCACTCCATTGTTTTTGAATAATTAAACCGTAATCTGTGAGGAAATCGACCATTACTGTGGTTTGTCCAAATAGTGGGCTGGTTTGAATAAACTAACGCGATTTGTTCAGGATTACCCTGTTGAGGATTTTCGGATATACTTTTATGGAGTGCCTAATTTTTCATAGAAATAATATCTAGCTTGTGTTCAGTTATAATTATTCAAAAACGAACGTTAACGCTAACTTTTGTGAGAGCAGCGGTGGCCCAGTGGTGGCGGTCCCGACTTACGAGCGTAAGTCGTGGGTTCGAACCCAGACAGGCGCATTACTTTGTGCAATTTATTTCATCACCACTGCTCTCAAAATGGAGAAGTGAGGAAACCGGCATGTCCTAGAACCAAAAAATTCGAAGATATATAACATCTACCAACCCGCACTTAGCCCGCGTGGTGGATTATAGCCCATTCCCTCTCATAGAGAGGAGGCCGTGTGTCCCAGCAGTCGGAACATTAAAGGCTGATTATGCTTGCGTTCAGCAAACAATGAAATATTTGAAAGTTGCGACAGTTACAGAAAATTTGAAAGGGAATCGACTGCCTTGTTATGGGCATGTGATGAGGTGGAACGAATCGCGTGTGACTATAAGTGTAATTAATATAAATGTTAATGGATGGAGAGGGAGAGGAAGACTAAGGAAACGTTGGATGGATTGTGTGAGGAATGATATGAAAGTAAAAGAAGTAAATGATAGCGTGACGGTTGACAGAGGAGAATGGAAGAGGAAAACGTGTTGCGCCGACCCGAAAATAATGTTCTGTTCACATGATTACAAAAGATTCGCACGACTTCAATCAAATTCAAACTTAATTTTTTCTGACTTAAAGTATTTATTTCAACTGATCCATTTACAGGCACTTTTGAAATGTTGGGGATCAACAGGCACTTATACTTTTAATTTGGATCGACTTTGCGATTAATTAGACATATTCGTATACATGAATGTGTTCGTGAAATAAAATTAAAAATGGCTTACATAAAATTTTTCAACGTTTTTGACGAAAATTATCACAAGGCCTCCCTTCATCATCTGTCTAACCTTTTCCCAACTATGATGGGTTCGGCTTCCAGTCTAACCGTACGCAGCTGAATACCAGTATTTTACATGGAGCGATTCGAATCTGACCTCTACATCCCAGTTATTACTGAATAATACGATACCCCTTGGTAAGACTGGTTGACAGACTTTTGGACCACTACCTGTTACGACTGTCAATGATTACAATTGACAGCTTTTTTTTTTTTTTTTTTTTCCGGATGGGAAATCATTAAATGACCCCCCCCCACTCTGGGCGGAGCGGAGGGGAGTGTCAGACTTGTACTGACTAAAACCCATCCATGTTCCTTCTTTGCCCTTTGTGTTCCAGGGCCACGGTATCTCTTTCGAACAGTCCCGCAGCCCTGGCAGGCATCGGCCCATGCGGACCCCTACTTGAATGCTGACATCTCTTTGAGGCGCGCGTGGAACACGAACGCGCCGTCGACACAGCCTGTCGTCATAAGACGGCCGGACGGCGAGCTAGCCCATAACTCGCCGTCCACAGGCCAGCGCCTACGGTGGTCGGAAGCCACCACGTGACCCCCGACGCCCAGGGCGTCTCCCGCGGCGGCTGGGACGTGAGGTTCTTTCCCTCTCACGTCCTGCCACCTCCTTCACTAGCATGACTGATTCGCAGAAGGAGGTGACGGCTTCCCATTCTCTCTCGCTCCGGACCATGGCTTGAACCAAGGCCGGACGCGAGAGATCGCCGCCGCCAATCGCCGCTATGAGGACACGGCGGTGCTCCGCCCAAGCGGGGCAGACCTCCACGGTGTGTTCCACCGTGTCCTCCGGACGATCCTCGCAGTGGAAACACCCGGGCGTTTCCTCCCGCCCGATTCGGTGCAGGAACCTCCCGAAACAACCGTGTCCGGTGAGGACCTGCGTCAGACGGTAGGTGAGGGCGCCGTGGCGCCTCTCTAGCCACTCCTCAAAGAGGGGACTTATCGCCACTATGGTGGCGTGCCCTGCACGGGGTTGCGACAGTCGCTCTCTCCATGTCGCCATGAGATCACGCCGGAGGTCTGTCCGCTGAGCGGTAATTTGTCGCGGCAGCGGAGTTTCCCCCCTATATAGTACTTCCGCGCGCCATTCATGCAGGCGCGCGAGGACTATCGCCTCCAGATCCCATGGCGGCAATCCGGCAAGGAGGCTAGCCGCCTCGCCAGAGATCGTGCGGTACCCCCGGATTAGCCTTATGGCTATCACCTTTTGGGGCGCGTTCAGGTAGTGAGCGGCTTGCCGCCTCAAAGAACGCGCCCACACCGGGGCCCCGTAAAGGGCCATGGACCGCACGGCCCCCGCGTAAAGCTTCCGGCAGGAGGCGTTTGGACCCCTCAGGTTGGGCAAGAGCCGCTTGAAAGCAGCCCCTGTCCGTTCCAGTTTGGGAGCCAAACGTCGGAAGTGCTCCACGAAGTTCCACCGACTGTCGAGGACGAGTCCTAGGTATTTCAACGTCGACCCGACGTCGATGGAAACCCCTCCTGCCATCAGTAGGGATCCCGACGGTGGCGCATTCCGAGGCCCATGAAAACACATGGCCTCGGACTTGTGCAATGCCACCTCGAGTCTCAATTGCCGGATCCTCTCCAACAATTGACAGCTTGGACCAACTTAACGTGCTTTCCGAAGCACGGAGGAAACTCGGAATGTAATGGGTGGTCTTTCCAACCTAGGCAAGCGCGGCAAAAATCGACCCTCGGATCGATTTTTAATTTAAGGTCTACTTTGGGGCTGTGGGACTGTTCGAAAGAGTTACCATGGCCCTGGAACACAAAGGGCAAAGAAAGGACATGGATGGGTTTTAGAAGTCTGACACTCCGCCCAGAGCGGGAGGGGTCATTTGATGATTTCCAACCTGAAAAAAAAAGAAAATGTCTTCCTTGGACGTAGAAAATCAATGAAAATCTTATCATGCAAAATAAAAAAGCCTTCCATTAACCATTCACGAAACCCTAAAACCTTAAACAATATCGTTTCCTCCAGGGTCCAGCTCCCAAAATAAATCACACACAAACTTCCGAATCGGTCCATCTGCCTCCTCTCCATAATAGCTAAGAAGAGCTTTGTCCGCATAACATTACTCCTTTAAGATGGGTCTCGCACAAATCATAAATATTTGCTACGGAACCCACTTTACATAATCCGATGCTCAAGTCGATAGATCACACAGCGATTTTGAATACATTAAAGGAAAATGGAGACTAAAATATAATAATAGGGTGTATTTTGTTGGTTTCAGCAAATAGACGGTTTTGTGTCTTAGTTTTGTCCCTTTTTGGGGTCTGGGGTATTTCCATAAGATGTCCGCATATTTTTTTGGCAAATAGTGTATCCTGACAATAGCAGCCTTATTTTTACGAGGATACAGTTTACTTTAATTTTGCCAGGCTTGTCAGTGGCCGTAATTCACCTACAACCAGCAATCATATGTCGACGAAAATAAGGACCACAATGATTTTGACGGCAGTAGTAAAGTAACACACAGCCAGCACTCCAAGAAGTTTAAAAAACTAAAGAAAAAGAAACCATTTCTAAAGAAGGTTACACGTGCGCCGTCGCCTCTTTGCTACGCCGTAGCTGATCCACTACACCGTAGCGGTCCCGCTACGCTTGCTACGACGTCGTAGCACGAAAGCTAAGTACTACGCGTTGGGTTTTTTTACTTGAAGATTTTATTGCCATTCTTTGCAAAAGATTTTGAGTTTGGGTTTTACGATTAGATTTTTCAGATAACATAACATAACATCACGCCTGTAATCCCGAAAGGGTTAGGCAGAGGTAGGTAGGTACCTAATTAGTACGCCCACATTTTGCTATGTTTTAAGTCCCATGTAATAGGGGGCGAGTCTAATGCCATCAATCGGGCACAAATCCTGGCTGTTACTGATGGAAAAATCAAATAAAACTTTGCCCGACCCGGGAATCGAACCCAGGACCTCATGCTCAGCAGACGCGCTTGCAAATACTCGACCAACGAGGCCGTATCAGATATTTCTCCTAATTATAGTTTTTTCTAAATGATGTAGCAATTTGCAACATGAAACGGAAGAAATAAAATCACCAATAATTCTACTTTAGAAAATATTTCTTATCACGTGATGCTAAGGAATAAAGTAAAGTAAATACGAAAGTATATCGGTGTCTAAGCCTTAATCTATTAAGATTATTTAGGTAGAAAAACTATATTTGTTTCAATCACGATAATTCGTGCGTGCTTCTACACAAGATTATAAACACGAACTTCGTGTGATATTTTCATGAAAATATAATTTATTTGTAAATAGGTATTTAAGTAATATCACATGACCTAAAAATCTGTTGGAAATTTTTTAGGACGATCTTTGTACCTAATTAACTAATTTTGTTGTGACGTCAGATAATAAGGAAAAACTTTCACATATCAGATTCTGCCTTCAGAATCTCCGATTACGGACAAACTACATTTGGAAAATTAATAAAAAAACAACCAAAAGAAAATAAGTGAAAAATTATTATTATTTTCTCCTTTATACATACACATTTTACATAATTTTTAATATTTTATACGCAAACCCTGCGTAGGGAACAAAGCTGTTTTTGACATGGAAAGAAAAATTCCAGTGCGAGCAGGGTTTGAACCTGCGACCTTCCGATTCGCAGGTTCAAACCCTGCTCGCACTGGAATTTTTCTTTCCATGTCAAAAACATTTTACATATCTTTAAATATTTCTTTAAAAAAAAAAACAAATAAAATTTTAATATAAAAAATTGTGGTCCGACGCACAAGCTACCGGTGGTTAGGGCTCCATAGACAGGAACCTCCTCACAATGCGAGCTGTGTCCAGGAGTACCGCTTTTTTTTTATATCATTTTTGTTTTTTGTATCGTGGGTGTGTTTACAAACATTTAAATTCACATACACAAACAGCCAGACCCGGAACAACTACCTGTCACCAATCCAAATATTTGTTCCGTGCGGGAATTGATCCCGGGACACGAAGCGCAGCAGTCGATCACTGCGCCAACCATGCCGTCAAATATGACTGTTTGTGTATGTGAGTTTTAAATGTTTGTAAACGCACCCACGATACAGGAGAAATTCCTAGGGTGGGGCAAAAAAAAAAAAAAATCTGTTAAGTTTTTTTATTTACCACGATTAATATACGTCTTCAGAATAAATTAATCAATAAAGTACATATATTCTTCCAAGACTACCCCGTTCACCCTTGTGTGACCGTTGCGTAAGGCCAAATGTTTCTTGAAGGTCAATCAAGTTAACCCTCCAATAACAACAATATGTAAATATATTTGTTTATCGACTTATTTATCTAATGGCGGCTAGTACGGAGGGCTCCATTGACAGTAGGTACGATGACCTTTAATACCAACTTGTTCTTTTTGAAGAGCAACGTACATATGTTAGCACTGCACTGGATCAGTTCCGTGTCCACGCATTCCTGGACTTAAACGTTTAACGTTTCAGTAGCATTTTAGGTCGAGGTCCAATTGTGTTAAATATGTGTGTATTATAATGGGTGTAAAAATACCTGTAACGTTGCCGAAAGACACTTAATTGTTCTCCCCGTCATTTCGAACATTTTTTTGTTCTAGACTATACCTGGCGGGTTACTATGACGCAGGAGTAATTCCAGTGTGGGAAAGAGACAGAGCTATACAGGTCGTCTAGCGCCATCTCTTTCCCACACTGGAATTACTCCTGCTTTACGACGTCATGGTAGGTCACCTGGGCACCTTTTAGTTATGGAGATATTAAAGGTCAAAGTTCCAACTTTCCCACAAGTTTTTTTTTTTCAAGTATAAGTTGTTTTGTAATGTTATAACTTTAATTTCAACACCTCCACGAACCCCTGTACTATTTAATGCATCCAACAGCACAATTTTTGGAGTTATCTCCAACCGTAAACCGTGATGTTTCAGCAATATTTTTTGTGTGGAGTTACTTAGTTTGATGGTACAGAAAGCTCGGTTGTCGGCTTCGTGACCCTCCGTTTACACTTTGTATACGATATCAAGCCAATATATCAATCCATCGTGTTTAGAAGATTAAAACGGTCACATGTATACTATGTTAGTACACACACAGTCTTTGATCGCCAGTAACTCGCTAGCAATGTTGAAATCAGAGATTTGAATAGCCCGTTTGTCGTTGTCGAAATCTTTGTGTGGACGTGATATTTTGACTTAGCCGTCGATCAAAGTCACATTGTGTGTACAGTCACTAGCTGAAATACCTTACACTTATGCAAGGTTTGAAAGCAATTTTCTCCTAAAGCAATAGCATACTTTGCTGAAATCCAGATTAGGAATACAATTGTACATATCGTCGGAGATAGTGCAAATCCGCGCAACGAGCATTGGATAATTCTGCGTATCTGACAAATGTAGCCAATTTCAATTACGCATTATTTTAGCGACTAAATTAATGAATTTAATAGATTTCTACTGTTAACAATACATAGAACACATGAATTGTTACTATTCATGTAAACATGAGGTCTAAAATCGTTGAAATAAAAAAATATAAACTTATAACCTGCCCCTGTAACTATAACCTACACGTAGTGCAGATAAGCGCACTTTACGTATGGTAGATTCGCGGATTTTCACTATCCCCGACGATAAGTTATTCACAAAACCATGCTATTATGAAAAAGCGCTTTTCTCAAAATTGCAATCGTTGTTTAGCTGAAAATCGCTACTATATCTGCATACTAAAGTAAAAAAGCACTTTGACAGCACGCAATTAGTACCTAAGCCCTCAAATTAATGCAAACTTCTCTTTAAAACGCACGGCCAGTAATATGGTGGTCTATTTCCAACCGAGCCTACATAGCGATTTACAAAGAGAATATTAAATGGATTCCGCCATAACGTCAACTATTCAGTTCTAGTATTAACGCTAGTGGAAAGCGTAGGTACCAGGAGATTATACAGAAGAGAAGTTGATACGTGAACGTATACTCCATTAGGGTCGGGGTTCACAGTTTTTTTCGCAGTGTTTATACAGGGTGGAAGGAACGGTTAACATTGCGCACCAGTAGAAATTTTTAATTTAGAAAGTTTACATCAGAAATTAAAAAAAAAAAAAACAGCTTTACCATACATTTTGAGTGTGTTTGCACTTTTGTAGGAATAAGCTATTTGTGTTTTTATATTATAGAGGTTGGAATTTTAAAACATTCCTTTATTTTTAAAAATAAATAAATCAAAAAAGAAAGAAAAAAAATGATCTAACAAAATCAAAACGGTCGGTCGGTCGGGTTCGGTTTAAAGATTTTCGAAAATTCACTGACGATTCTTTGATTAGGTGGACTTGAAAAATTCCACCCTGTATACGACAAAGGCCCAGCTACACGCGGTGACTGCAAGGGCAATTATTATAAGCACAAGCGTAAATTACGTAAATTCGAACGATTTAAAGTGAAAATACTCGTTTCGCATATTTATTTAAGTACTGAGTTTTAACAAAACTGGAACACGTTAAAAACAATAATATAATTTATTAAAAAAGAAGAGGAAGACAACACTTCAAATTTGATTTTTTAATATAATAATAATAAACAGATAGCGCCATTAAGTATTTCCCCAAGGTTACGATTAAATCGCGGAGATCAACTAAATATCCCAGATAAAACTTTTATCACACAAAAAATACGATTATAGCATTTACAGCTGAACAATGAAAGCTTTTAACTTCTATTTTAAGACGTATTACATAAATAAACGCCGGCCGACATCTATAAACAATCTATCAAATTAAATACGAAAACGTCTGAATTTTCCGAAATAAAAATGGAAAAGTTTTTATATAAAACATCGTAATGGTTTTCTCGAATTTATGTTAGAAATCCATTTTGTAATACAACGGGTGGTTCTATCAATTCAATAAAAACGGTAAACGTTGAATCTACACGTCATCCTGAACGTTTTACGTCGCAATCGTTTTAGAACATTTTTATGAGAATTTTATTTGTTGAATTCTTGTGATGTTTGTGTTTTTTGAAGCTGTGTTTTTAAGAGCTGCGGTGGTTTGTCTTCCAAGAATGATGATTACGGTAATCACGGGGATTTATTTCTGCAGTTATTGACTGCTCGTTGATCTAGTGGTTGCAAGCGCGTCCCGGGTTCAATTCCCAGGTGAGGCAAAGTGTTATTCAAAGAGATGTCAGCAACCGAGTAGGGGTCCGCATGGGCCGATGCCTGCCAGAGCTGCGGGACTGTTCGAAAGAGACACCGTGGCCCTGGAACACAAAGGGCAAAGAAGGAACATGGATGGGTTTTAGTCAGTACAAGTCTGACACTCCCTTCCGCTCCGCCCAGAGTGGAGGGGGTCATTTGATGATTTCCCATCCAAAAAAAAAAAAAAAAAAAAAGGCAAAGTGTTATTGTATTTTACCATCAGGAATTTCTCAGTAGCAGTCACGGACTCCGGATTTGTACCCGGTTGGTGGCAATAGGTCCGCACCCTATTACATGGATTAAAAAAAAACTGGCGAAGTGCGGCAGTACTATGAGGTACACCCCTAGATAGTAGATAGGAACTTTAGGAAAATGCTTGGCAGACAAAACTCTCTTACTCAGAACAAAGACCAAATTAATGAGCTAATCCATTCCAGTAGCCATCGCTATTTATGTACACTTGCGTAAACCTATGACTGTACCCAAAGAACAAGCATGACTTGAATTAATTGAATATTTTACGTATGCAAAGCAGATCTAACGCGAACAGGGAGAATTAATCGAATGGAGTGCTACATACGTCTGGAAGTCGTCCCTTTCAATTGTGGTGAATATTAAGTTAAAAATTTTTTACCAACCTCCGTAATTTCGGGAGGCAAGGAGCACATCTGTAATGGTAAGTTGAAAGTAATGACTGTATTGTATAACAGGCTGGTGTCCGCAACTCAACGTCCAAAGCTCGTATTTTGCGTGCGGGTGGGTATATTATTCGATCCACCCTAGCTTCCCGAGAAAGGCCAGCAGCGCCTTGATGTTGCTGACAAACTCGCGGAGAGTACCTGGGTTACCGAAGTACTTTGCCCTATGACTATGTTAGATCAGAATAAGTTAGCTAGTGAAACTACAGAAAGGGTTAGTATTTAAAGACAATATAACTAGGTATGCACATGTGATGCGGAGGAATGAAGAAAATGTAGTGATGAAAAAATTTATGTAGATGGTGATAAGAGTAGAGGAAGACCAAAAAAACGATGGCTGGACTGTGTGAAGGATGATATGACTAGAAAGGAAGTGACTACTGAGATAGCAAGTAATAGAGAAGTATGGAAAAAGAAGACATGCTGCGCCGACCCCAAATAAATTGGGATTGGGTGGGTGTTTATGAGCAGACAAATCGGTCTACCCTCTTTCTTGTTCGTTTTTTGTGGTTCGTTCTTGTTTGTTTTTGGCACTGTTGCACCATGGTGCTTGCAACCGCGCAAAATATGGAGAAGTCAAAACAAATAGTAAACATGGTAAATATCCCGTTTTCAGTGTTAATGATAACATGAAAACTCTCATTTTCTTCAACCGAAACATATTAAAGAAATAGCAGAAATAAGAGGTTTAGTGGTGGTTTTAACCGATTAATGATTTTCGATAAAGCTTTGATATGCTAAACAAGACCATTAACTAAACCCAAAACATCACCATATTTAAAAATAAACTAACTATTAACAAAACATTGAATAAAACATTTAAAAAATATAATGGCTCTGACAATTTTGCACTGAATCACAATACATGAATTATTCAAACACCGTCCCTTTCTAACCTAAACAACGCGTCTATAGTCGTCTCCCTCACGCGCACTGCTGAAAACTGAATGGCATTTAAAGTCTAAAATGTTCCTGACACGTTTTATAGGATGAAATATGGTTTAATAACATTAAAAGTTTAGTCGTTAGCGAAGTCAAAACTCTAGTTATTTGCATTCATTTTTAGGATTAATTAGAAGTAATTTTGAATCTAAATGAGATGTCATTAATACTAATCTATTTAAATTAATCGGTGATTTTTTAGCATTGCTATGATCAACAAGTTTGGAATGCTTTATCTACACACCGTGACTTTTTAGTCGTCTTACAAAGGTCGTCCACTCAATGTACCCGACATAAAATAGCTCTAGGCGCGATTTTTTTTTATCTTCCATAATAGGTACAAAGAAAAATATTAATAAAAATTAGAATAAAATTATGAAACATCCTGTTAATGATGTTTAAGTGTCAAACATATACCTACCCAGCACTCGAGTCCAGTAGATCATCGCTCGCAACAGGGTATTTTAACTACGCCATGCGTCATAATACTGAATAATATTTTATTTTTAAATTATTAAAATCTCATAAATACCTATTTTTTTTACGAATGTTTAGTATTCATTGGGTACATGAAGTAGGCCGCCGTTGTAAGACGACTAAATAGTCACGGTGTATACAACATGTAACGTAATTAACGCACACCCTCAGACACCCCAATTAGTATATTATGTTATAATCACTCATCATACACTGAATTTTTAGTTAAACATATATGAGCATTGATTTTTTTTTTGTAATTAATTGACATTGACATAATATTATAATTGAAAATTGACATATTAAGAAATTGACATAGTATGTAATAATTAGTAATTGAAAATTGACATATTAATATAATTAGAAATTGACATGGTAATAATTAGTAATTGAAAATTGACATATTAATATAATTAGAAATTGACATAGTAATAATTAGTAATTGAATATTGACATATTAATATAATTAGAAATTGACATGGTAATAATTAGTAATTGAAAATTGACATAGTAATAATTAGTAATTGAAAATTGACATATTAATATAATTAGAAATTGACATGGTAATAATTAGTAATTGAAAATTGACATATTAATATAATTAGAAATTGACATGGTAATAATTAGTAATTGAAAATTGACATAGTAATAATTAGTAATTGAAAATTGACATAGTAATAATTAGTAATTGAAAATTGACATATTAATTAATTAGAGATTGACATAGTAATAATTCGTAATTGTAATTAGAATATTTTAGAATTAAAATTAGAATATTTGTACGCCGCTGACGGCAAGACATTGCGATAATTTTAAGAGCACTAACATCTGCATATATGTATTTTTTCACCTATGATCTACAAATAAAGTGACTTGAATTTGAATTTGATTACTGATTGATTTTGTTATACTAATTCCGGAAGAATGTTGTGGTCACAGTACAAATCCACGAACGCAGACAGTCGCACACGTAGGTATGAGGGTCTTGTTAGCCTAGTAGGTATTCGCTCGCGTTCGAAACGAGTTAACGAGTTTTTACTGTAATTCATGTAGTTTTAATTATTTTTGGGAAAAAAAAATACCTATAATAAAAATTATAGAAATCGATTCAGTAAACGATTCTGAACAAACTAACTTCAGGTTGTGCGTTAATTATGTTACATATTGTATATAAAGTAAGAAACTGACTGGCTGACTGATTGACTGATCAACGCACAGCTAAAACCACTGGGTCTAGAAGCATGTAAAGCACAAACGTTCCTTAAATGACTTAAGTGTGGACTAAGAAGGGATTTTTGAATATTCATCCCCTAAGGGATTAAAACGAGGGTTGAAAGTTTGTATGAAACTTGTTCAATTTTGCGAACGAAGTCGTGGGCAACAACTAGTTACTTACATAAACTCACGCCTTTTTTCTCCAGGGGGGTAGGCAGAAACTACAGAACGCCACTTGCTACGACCCTTTTGTTTTTTTTTTTCGGATGGCATATTATCTAATGACCCCGCCTCCCCCCAATCTGGGTGGAGTGGAAGGGAGTGTCAGACTTGTACTGACTAAAACCCATCCATGTTCCTTCTTTGTCCTTTGTGTTCCAGGGCCACGGTATCTCTTTCGAACAGTCCCGCAGCCCAGGCAGGCATCGGCCCATGCGGACCCCTACTCGGTTGCTGACATCTCTTTGAGGCGCGCGTGGAACACGAACGCGCCGTCGACACGGCCTGTCGTCATAAGACGGCCGGACGGCGAGCTAGCCCATAACTCGCCGTCCACAGGCCCGCGCCTACAGTGGCCGGGAGCCACCACGTGACCCCCGACGCCCAGGGCGTCTCCCGCGGCGGCTGGGACGTGAGGTTCTTTCCCTCTCACGTCCCGCCACCTCCTTCACTACTTGCTACGATCCTTACATACTCCTTACGCCTCATCCACCTTATACATCTGATCACACACGCACGCTGGTAGTGAATACTACGCACCCGACCTTTCTGACGAAAAGTCCTTCTAGGGCGTTACCACTCACTGCCGTTTTTTTTCGGATGGGAAATCATCAAATAACCCCTCTGGGTGGACCAGAAGGGAGTGTCAGACTTGTACTGACTAAAATCTGATGGCAATAGGCTCGCCCCCTATTACATGAGACTTGAGAAACATAATTAGCGAAATGTTATGTGTAGGATTACAGGCGAGATGTTATGTTAATTCTGACGCTATTGTGTCAGTAGATCCCCTAGCTAACAGAACTAGGCAACTTAAGGTCACATACACAGCACCAATGATATTTTAAATAAAAAAGATGTAGATATCGCTAAATTGTTGCAGAAAAAATTCAGACAATTGTCGTAATTTAAGTACTTCAAGCGCAACAGCTATGTCTTTCTGTATCATACGTTCCGTATTATCTATCGCAGTCGAAACAACGCAACGTTATTTGAACGCTGCTCAGTATGAACCTAGCGTGTCTTCTTTATAATATCATCACAGTACACACAACCACCCATCCTTTCATTATAGCAACTGTCTCCATTTTTTTTAAATGTTTGCCTATTCTATCCCACTCTTGTGGAAAGGTTTCCCTATACCCCCCTGGCCAATCAGGAACGAGTCAGTCCCCCATACATTATTCCAAAATTAATTAACGATAGCCTATATCAGCGCGTTTCATCGCCTCAATTCAATCTATAGGCCCGATCTACACTGTCAAAACACATCAGTTTCTTGACTAAGACACATTACAGTTTTACGTAGGATTAACTACACCCGGGATCTTGATAAACTTGTCTAGACACGGCCTTATACTTATTTCTTGATTGATTAGAACATGTACAGCGTGTGAAAGGTTTTGTGTTGGTAATAGAAAGGTTTCGAGAAGCTCGAGGCTAAATAATAACAGCCGCTCGGGTCGTTCTTTAGGCTAAGCCTTGCTTACCTAGGTTGGTCTGTGGGTGGGTGACCACCCATTATAAACCGAGTTTGCTCCGTGCCTCGCAAAGCACGTTAAGCTTAGTTCTGGGTGTCATTTGTACGAGTAGATCTTTGACAGTCGTTAGGTAGTCAGTGGCCCGAAAAGTCTGACAACCAGTCTTACCAAGGGGTATCGGATTACCGAGTGTTAACTGGGTTGTAGAGGACAGATAGGCAGTCGCTCCATGTAAAATACTGGTATTCAGCTGCATCCGGTTAGACTGGAAGCCGACCCTAACATGTTAAAGGGCTATGCAGATGATGATGACTGACCCCACTCAGTGTCTCTGGATGGGTCAGTCCGATCAGGCAGCAATCATCTTGAAAATGCTATTGTCGCTATTATCCAGGCGCTGTAGCAAGGAGGCCGAAATCAAGGCTTACATCTAAATCCTATACCAACCAAATCATATTATCTATCCTCACAAATGCGTAGGTTCCTCAAGTGTCCCTCAAATCTGTTTGTGGGCACAATTTACGAGGTTTCAAAGGCTGTGACGACCAATTTACTGACGATGACTTGCCCACACCGTCCCCTATTGAGAATTACGTCCATTGTGTAATAGTGCCTATCGTCAGGGGGCCTTCTCTATTATTATACGTATGTATGTATATGAATGTGTATTGTAATCAGTAGGTAAGGGCCTTCTCTCTGCCACTATGTTATTAGAGGGTAAATCTATTTATATTAAACATTGCCTATTGTCGTCAAGAAAGTTCAACCATATTGCGCAGAACCCTCACTCTTCGTCTTCTTCGTATCGCTGGCACGACAAATTTTATATTTTGCTAGCGCACAACTTCGCCACTTCCACCGCGTCGTCGGTGGCAGCGCAAAGGTCACTTCGGCTGCATGTTTTTGGGCTAAGAGGGCAGGATAGGAGGTGGAGTATAATTTGCGTCACAGCTCCACACTGCGCTGCTGTTTCGTTGAGGTAACCCCACTTAACGAGGTTGGAGTTACATCTCCCACGCTGAACGGTAGCCGCACCATGGTAAGAGTATTGGCAGATCAATTTCCAGAAGATAGAAAACCTCGAGTAAGATCTAGATACGCCTCAATTAATGGTTGTAAAAATACCCTTAACGAAACCGAAAGGCGCTTATTCTCCCCGTCATTGAGATCATTTTATTTGTTCTGGACCATACCTAGGAACCTTCAAGTTATGGATATTGGAGGTCAAAGTGCCAACTTTATTTAAATACTAGTTTTTAAGGTTATAACTTTACTTTAAATACCTTCATGACCCGTTTACTATTCAATGCATCCATCAGCACAATGTTTCGAGTGCGTTACTTTAAATTTTACCGTAAAACGTGATATTTCACCACTAAAAAAAGTCGTTTCCCAGCAATATTTTTTGCGGAGGGTTACTTAGTTTGATGAACAGAATGCTTAGTTGATGGCTTCGTGAAGGGTCCGTTTACACCTTGTTTACCAGGGCCTATCTGCAGCAGTGTTAAGTAAAAGTTTGTCAATTAAAGGAACATAACTTGCTTAACTTCAAAAGAACCTCATTTCATTTTTACATATATATTAAATGTAAAATAAATACCTACGTAGGTACGAAGCAAAAAATTAGCCGAAACTCGAACAAGCTTTTAAAATATAGTTTTAAAATAAAACTATCTTTAAAAGTACGCTCACATGTCGCTTGAATTTCGTGTTAACCCATCTGTAAAATCGTTTCATTGAACTATGAAAATATACTGAAGACGTGCTCGTTGCTAGTTGCTTGCAAGTTTTCTTTCCATTTGTGGTTCTAAAACATGTAAAGGAGTGTATTTGTCAAAGGTAGCATTATACCGTTGAACTGTAGAACGCAGGCAAGCACTTCACTTTGTAATTTATTTCATCACCACTGCTCTCAAAACGGTGAAGGAGAACATCGAGAGAAAACCGGCATGCGTACTGGGCCTAGGATTTGACCCTGGATTATTGCCCTCCCACACACAGAGAGGAGGCCTGTGTCCCAGCAGTGGGCACTTTATTAGCTGATTATGCTATAGGTTAACTAGTACACACACAGGACAGGCAGTCACTCCATGTAAAATACTGGTATTCAGCTGCATCCGATTAGACTGGAAGCCGACCCCAACATAGTTGGGAAATGGCTGGGCAGAAGATGATATGCTATAAGCTAATAAAGGAATTCATGAAGCGAACATCCCTTCAAATAATCCTTAAGCCAATTCTTACAGGAATCAGCAATTCTTAGAATAGCGACGGTCAAATTTAATAAAAACAGTTACAACCAAAAGGCCCAGTGGACCATGAAAAAGAAATATTGTTCATTTTATGAACCACGACGTTCCGAAACGAACGTAATAAAAATATAGCTTACGTTTGTTCGTCGTTATTATATTAGTTTAGGAGACAGGGAGATTAAATAATCTATCATCATCAGTCGCAGCAGTGCTTCTTAAAGGACAAGTGCTGTGATCTTTACTCATCACTGCACTTGTCCTTTAAGATTTCGGGTCGGCGAAATGCGTTTTTTCCTTCAATTTTTCCTTGTCAGCTAATTAGGCCTGAGAATCAGCACTTTTAAAATGTCAAACACTATATGACAGTCCCCCAAATTGCACGTCCTTCGCCACTTTCTATTTCTTAACTGAGGAGAAGAAATGGTAAACTCCCATCAATAAATCAGTCTGTTAAGTTACAAGTACGTACTTGATTATTTCAAAAAAATTCTCTCTTATCGCTCGTCATTCAACTGCTACCAGCCACGCAGCGATGACAGTCATTAAAGTTTTTAAACCCCTTTACTTGGGGCTTATCAGTGTTTAAAATAACATCTATTTTCTGGGAGCTAAGGTCTAACAGTTTCTGTTAGACCTTTTAAGTCACTACTAGTAGTATTCTAATTTAGGCGGCCTTGGGAAGTCGAGACGAAACCTATTTATATTGCGACGAGACGGTCAGTTAGGCGGTCAAGATTAAGTATAACGTATTCTCAAGGGGATCAAGAAAAAAATTAATAAGGATCAAGTGTCAATTTCACATCTATTAGGGTAAAAATTAATAGAAATAATGATATACTCCTAAGATTAAGGTAAAGATGTAACAAGATAAAACATAATATCAACAATTTTGTTGAAGCTACCTTACACTCACTGGCTCCCGGCCTAACCTAAGCCTATTTCCCACATTACGGCCACAATTTAAGGCATTCATCACATATGTTTTATTATTACAATAAACTTATTTCGTATTACAGTAATCGTTGTGGTTTAATAAAAATAATATTTCATCGAGATGATAGAAATAAAGATAGCTGAAGTGACTCAAAAGGCTGGCAACTTAAATGGAAGGCTTGTCATGTTCGTCTTATGCCGACGAACTGTGGGTCCATGTAGCACCATAAAGAACTGGTACCCTGGTACTGTGACGGCCCGTTCACGACCTTATGCAATGCGTATTTAGCGGACAGTACAAAAAGTACTACAGCGCCATCTATGACACAAATGAAGAACTAACATCGACATTCTGAATCGCGCTAAAAATGACGGTGTTTGTTTGATCATATCATCATCTGCCTAGTCTTTTTCCAAATATGTTGGAGTCGGCTTCCAGTCCAACCGGATGCAGCTGAATACCAATATTTTACATGGAGCGACTACTTATCTGACCTCCACAGCCCTGTTAGTACTGGGAATTACGATACCCCTTGGTAAGGCTGGTTGTCAGACTTTCGGACCACTGACTACCTGTAACGGCTGTCAAAGATCTACAAATGACAGCCGGGACCAACGGCTTAACGTGCTTTCCGAGGCAAGGAGGAAACTCGGTATGTAATGGGCGGTCACCCATCCGCAGACCCACCTAGGCAAGCACGGCTTAGCCTAAAGATCGACCCGAGCGGCTGTTATTATTTAGCCACGAGCTCCTCCGAGTTAAGTTTCTTATAATGTTGAACAGCAAATAGTGCAATGCTGTTCCAAAAGTTTTTAATGACAGTGTTAACAAACCTCAGGGTCTAGACAAAAGTGATTCTATCAGCGGAAATTTAATAACATAACATCATGCCTGTAGTCCTCGAAGGAAGGGTTAGGCAGAGGTATACCTAATAGTACACCCACATTTCGCCAGTTACGTTTAAGTCCTATGTAAAAGGTAGCGAGCCTATTGCTACTGATGGAAAAGCCCAATAACAATTAGCCCGACCCGGGAATCGAACATAGGAGCTCAGGGCTCAGGCTCAGCAGTCGCGACCACTAAACCAACGAGGCAGAAATATACATACATACAAAAAGTCTCCCGTAGGGAAAGATGCAAATTCTACACTATGCCATGCAAATAGTACAGTACACCCCTACTACGAACCTTGCATATTCCTTTTGCTTTGTACAGGTCACGCACACACGCCGGTTGCGAGTGCTTCGCATCAGAACTTTACGATCGATCTCGCTTGACATTCTAGCTCGACATTCTCGCCTACGTTTTTCGCTGCAGATTCTCAGCTACAATTCTCGCACAGTTATTCTCACCTTCCGAGTCCCCGGCGATCGAGAAACTGTCTTAGAGTAAACGGCCCTATGTAGCGGGTTTAGATAAAATTTGACACACAGATAGTGTTATAAACCAGGTGGCCTACCAGTGGCGAAGTTTCCATACAACTCGATTCCTACAAGCTTCCTTTTGAAAAATGGCACAATCAGTATTCTATAGACAAATAATATAATCACATTAAAGGTTATGTACATACGGCGGCACATGAAGCTGTACCTTTCTAGTGTAACTTGGACTCGCTTTGTGTAGATTTCCTATACAATGAGAGATCCGCATAAACTGGTTTTCTATAGCTTGATTGGCCGTCGTGCGTACCCCGGCTTACCTCTTACAAAAATTGACTCTTCGTTACTGTGACCTACCATGACGTCTTAAAGTAGAGGTAATTCCAGTGTGGGAAAGAGATGGCACTAGACGACCTGTATAGCTCTGTCTCTTACCCACACTGGAATTACTCCTGCTTTAAAACGTCATGGTAACCCCCCATTTTTTATTCAAATTCTGAAGTTCCGCAGACGAAGTCTCGGGCAGAAACTAGTTTATAATATAAAAGCATAGATATGACGCCTGTCTATTCGTAGCTCTGTTCCTACGCTCGTCTCGCGCTAAAACTTCCATAGAATATTCAAAAGGCACTACTCGCGGCACTTCGACTGGAGACAGAAACTTCGGTAACGCATCCTAGACGTTCTTAATGAGTTTTATTCAAATAGGTTTATTGTTGTAGCTACTTATAACTCTGTGGGGAACTTGTTGTTTGGTAGAGAGCACGTAGTAAATTATTGTTATTTTCCTGACTCCAGGTTTGCTTGGCCACGCCGCACACGCGGCACATGCTCAAGCGAATTGCAAACAAATGAATTGCTTAGAATCTGTGGGGTCCACCGAGACGTAAGAAGCGGAGAAGAGAGGAAATGCTGAGGAGCTAGGGTGTATCCACCGAAGCTGTGCGGAGATACATTCTGGTTAGACTGGAGCAGAGATGTGTGTACAGACTCACGACCAGTTTAGCGACCGCCTCTTCTTGTCTCCGCTGAGCGCTGTTGCCTGCTTGACTTAAACAAATATGAGAGATCTCCTCTCCTGTCTACTCAACCGTTTGTAACACTATACAGAAATACTATTGGTGGTTTACAACATTATCTCCGCTCCTCTCGTCTCGTGTCCGCTTAAGTCCAGTGCGGGTCTTACTGCGACGCGATTTTCAATGTTCCGGAACATTGAAAATGCTCACGTGAACTAAGCAAATAAAATACGCTGAGGTCGTGGACCCCCGTTTTATCTTTAATCGCAGTTACTTCCCCCGAAAAGGCTTAAATCTAAGAATTTCCCGAAAAAATCGACTTCTAATAAAAAAACACAATAAACTCAGTGCATTATTTAAAACAGTTAAAAACGAACGCCACGTAGCACGAATGCGCACGGAGAGATGGGAAACGATCGTCATCCGCT
The DNA here is from genome assembly GCA_963576755.1 of Noctua janthina. Taxonomy (NCBI): domain Eukaryota; kingdom Metazoa; phylum Arthropoda; class Insecta; order Lepidoptera; family Noctuidae; genus Noctua; species Noctua janthina. Next base: position 7,328,599 of record OY755068.1, on the reverse strand, counting down.
GGACGCCTGTCGGAGGAAATCACCGTCAAGGTAGACAGCGGCGAAGATGGTGTGAACGATCTGATCTCGTTTGCGGGGTAAACATGGCCAGATATCGCACAGAGAGGTTTGGAAGGAGAAAGGGGAGGCCATTGCCCAGAAGTGGGCCGCTCAGACAGTCTATAAAAAAAAAAGTCTAAGTAAAACGTTTAAAAATGTAAATGAACGCAATGTGCGCTCTGATGTGCCTAATGCTGATTCTACATCGTGGGCTAAGCGCTTATTTACAAGTGTAATCTTAGCTTTATGAATATGAAGTCTTGGTAGCTTACTCAGCATTACTGCTCGGTCACAAAGTAAGGTGTACCAAACTAAATGACTGAAATTAGGTCATATGGAAATGTAGTAAGATTTTTTCGGTGTTATAACTGAAATGGTCGAAAAATACAGGGTGTAAACGGACCCTTCACATAGCCGTCAACCAAGCATTCTGTACATCAAACTAAGTAACTTTACGCAAAAATTGTTGCTGGGAAACGACTTTTTTTTTGAGGTGAAAAATGTTTTACGTCAGGAGTCGATGGAAAGCACTCAAATCATTGTGCTGAAGGATGGATTGAATAGTACTGGGGTCGTGAGTATGTTTTATGTAAAAATCTTACATTAAAAACATGAATGTAAAAAGAAACTTGCGAAAAAGTTGGTACTTTGACCCCCTATATCTCCGTAACAAGAAGGTTCCCAGGTATGGTCTACAACAAAAAAAATATCGCAAAGACGGGGAGAATAAGTGCCTTTCGGCTTCGTTAAGGGTCTATTTACACCCTTTATGTTCACAACAAAGGCGTAATATTTCCCATAAACTGTTGAGGACAGCCAATAACGTTCCCAAAACAGGAGAGATTTGGAAGAGACCTAACAGCCACCAGCATTTGATGGGAAAAGAAGAAGAAGAATAATAACGTTCCCACTGCTGGGGCAAAACCATTATCTCTGTGAGAAAGGAGTGGGTCGTTATGCGACGGGTACGGGTTGAAAGATTATGGTGGATGTTCCATGTCTTCATTTTTTGGTATCGGTTTCTGACAATATTTTCTTTCACCGTTTCAATACTCAATACTCAATACTTTATTGCATGCCATAATGTTAAATAAAACAGTTGGTATGTTAAAACATTGAATCAATTATGGACCCTGTCGGGCACAGCAAAGTTAAAATAATTAGTCATAGGACAGAGGATGAAGGCGCTTTTTAAAAAGTTAAGAAATATTAAATTAAAATAGTAAAATGGCTTTTGTGGTATTTACATAATAGATCATAATTATATTTAATTGCGTACTAATAAATTTGTAAGTCTTAAATGTAATATTTGGTTTTAGTTTATTTTATTGCACCATTATATACTAAAATTATAAGTTATAATAATAATCTAAAATTAACTTTTTTTACAGTATTTTTTAAATAAATTGGATAATTGGATTGAAAGGTGCGCTATTTAGCACCTTTCAATCCAATCTCTCTTCTCTTTTTTCTTTCTTCACCGCGCTGACCTCCATCTGCTTCTTAAATAAGTAAAACCTATTAAAATGCTTTAATTGTAGCAGTAATAAAATATCTAATAAACACATTCACGAGTTCAAATACCACTTGACCGATTTAACGACATAATCAAATCAAAAATGGAACGCAAAGGAAAATGCTCCAAGCCCGATGACGTTTGAGTACAGCTGGCTTAATTACATCTCCGTCGAATTTATGGCAGCCTGGTAGCAACAGGGTGGAGAGAGGTCGTTCTTCACACGCCGAGTTTCCCCACAGGAAGCAATTACGCTCGCACACCGTACACGAGCACGCTTTGAGCTTTGAGATCTCATAATTTCTGCCACCCTGGTACTTGTGTTTCTTTTTACGAACTACCTTCTAACTTCAAGCTGCTTGTTGTGCAGTATACGAACAAAAAACGGCTTATGTGAAATAAAAATGGCTTAGTCGAATAATGCAAAATTCTTAATGCCTAGCATTCTACAAATGCCTAATTCTTATTCTGTCACACCTGTATATTATTTATATGAACTAGTAGATATTACTTTTTTCTTTACAGTGATGTCACAGTCATTTTATATCTTCTTTATTGCAACGGTAATAAAGTATAGCATAATCAGCCTATAATCTTCCCACTGCTGGGCCTCCTCTCTATGAGGGGGAATGGGCTATAATCCACCACGCGGGGCCAGTGCGGGTTGGGAAATGTCACATGTCTTCGAATTTTTGATTCTAGGAAATTCCGGTTATCTCACGATGTTTTCCTTCACCGTTTTGAGAGCAGTGGTGATGAAACATTACGCAAAGTAATGCCTGGGTTTGAACTCACGACTTACTGTTCGTAATTCGGGGCCGCCACTACTGAGCCACCGCTGCTCCTAAAATAAAGTATGCTTTTATGAAATCGAGCAACAAATTAAAGTTATTTTGATTGTAATGTAAAATCATAGATAAAAAATACTAAGATGACCGTAAAATGAGTTTTGACAAGCAGCGTCAAAAACATCGACATCAACTTGTGCGCAAAATCAAAGCATTTATTTCAAGTAGGCCAATTACAGCACTTTTGAATTGTCGAAACAAAGACAATAATGAAATATAGCTACAGTCCCAGTCACAAGGCATAAAAACTGTGAAAGTACTATAGTTGCCCATTCCCTAACGTAGATCTCTATGGAGAAGAACGGGCAAGAAACTCCATGGACACTCTTTTGAATCAGAATAAGCGCAATTTGATGTCGTGCGTTTTGAATATCATTTCCGTGTGAATTATTGACTGCTTAGTAAGTCTTTACGTGGCGTAGAATTTGATAACAACGTGAAAACTCAACTCAACTCTTGATTGATTTCAAACGAATGATCAGCATTAAAAAATATGCTAGTTTTATACAGGAGAATTTTTCGTGCTTTTTTTTTCACGGAATCTCAAAGAATTCTTTACTAGATCGCCTATGGAGGATTCGTTGAAATTCATTAAAAATAAATCACTAAATCATCACTCAATCATCGAAACCCCATCTACATATAGTGAAATCATCAGAGCTTTCAAAAATGAATTTTAATGTTTCATTTAATTGTTATAATACAAAGCAATGTTTTAAGTGTTTGGTTTTTGTGCAATATTAAAGATGGTGCCTTGCATATTACGATAACCAATTTTTTTCAAAATTTTATTTTTTAATTTTGTCATTTGAGCCTGTGTCACTAAACGACAAATATGTACATTTCCTAAGTATACTAAATTTAAAAAATATTCAAAGGCCGATTTCTCGAAAACAGTACGTCACCGTTGTACGAACATTTTTCTTGATCAGTAAATCTTTTCTTGTCCCGTGTTACTTGGGGTCGGCGCAACACGTTTGTTCTTCCAATCTGCTCTGTCAACCGTCACGCTGCCATTTACTCCTTTAACTTTCATATCATTCCTCACACAATCCATAAATCGTTTCTTTGGTTTTTCTCTCCCTCTCCATCCATCAACGTTTATATTCATCACTCTTTTAGTCACCTGCGATTCGTCCCTCCTCATCACATGTCCATACCAAGACAGTCGATTCCCTTTCAACTTTTCTGTAACTGGCGCAACTTTTAAACTTCCTCTAATATACTCGTTCCTTACCTTATCCATTCTTGTCACACCACACATCCACCTCAACATTCTCATCTCCGTTACATGCAATCTTCTTTCATCCATCTACTTCACAGCCCAGCATTCCGATCCATACAGTACGACAGGTTTAATCACGGATTTGTATTTTTTTTTTGAGGGGCATCCGAGGGTCGCAAGTTGTTCCCGATACTGACATAAATAAACCCGGAAATTTTGAAAAAAAAAAAAACTATAAAAAACAGTCCTCGTTTCTGAGCACCTAACCTAACAATCCTATCCCACCTAAAATAGATTTTAACATTGAACACGGTAAAAATCCCTTTTCTAGTGTTAATGATTTCAACATTATTTTAAAATCCTATTCGATCAAGAATTTTTATACTCAATACTTTATTGCATTCCATAAGGTTAAATAAAACAGTTGGTATGTTAAAACATTGAATTAATTATGGACCCTGTCGGGCACAGCAAAGTTAAATTAATTGGTAATTGGAGAGAGGATGAAGGCGCTTTTTTTGTTTATAAAAAATATTAAATTAAAATAGTAAAATGGCTTTAAAATACAACCATGTGATTCGTGGATAATGCGGAAAAACTGGTTCTTGAAAGCGGATGGATGAAAAATCACTGCCTGTTTTCAATTAGCAAAATACCCAAATGAACCTTTAATACCTAAATATTATAGCACTTTAGATTTTGAACTCTCGACGCTGGGGCGAGCGTTGAAAATGTTTTCCACAGCTTAAAGGTTCAGTACCTAAACGAAGAAAATTCACATGGTGCAGATTAAAATTAACGCTTTTTTTAATATAAATACAGCTTTACCTATTTGAAACAAATGGGTTTGGTTAACATAATCCAATCATTCAAAGAAAATTACTTAATAAAAAAACGTGTAAGCATATACCGGATTTCAAACTTTTATTGACGGGAACTCCGATTTTTTTTTTATTAGGATGTTTATTAGTTTTTAAAACAAAACAAAAACGGTGACAAATTAGAAACCAAAACAGTTTTCGCTCTAAAATACAGCCATCACGATGTAAAAGCACAGTCCCTAGACAATTTGTTCACAGCAAGAAGAAAACACTTCCATAAATAATAAATGAGAAACTCACCTGGTTTCGCCCTCACAACAACAGTGTGAAAACAGCCTATTTTTAATAATATCCCTGTTTCACTACCGTATCCTGGCCACACTCACAACCTACTTTCATTTCATGAATGGAACACGAAACTGATCTCGATTCAACTGTCAACTGTCAAATATTTGAGAATGGAATATTGTTTTATTAATGTTGTGTGAGGTTATTGTGGATTTGGTGTTCGATTTTAATTCGATTGTTGGGTTGTAGCAATCGATTGCTCAGGCCGAGTGGCAAGGCCGAGCTCCCGCGGCCGACTGAAGCGCGCTCGGGCAAGCTCCCGATTCCCGGTGGTCTTACAGCGTGGGGTTGCCAGTGTTGGGAAATTGTTTCGCGAGATTCATGTATTTTTTCCGTTGAATGGATCAACGTTTTCAGACATTACTGTCAGTATTAATATGAACGTGCAGATAACTCTGACTCATACAATTATGAAATAGACGTAAACTTTGAGAGGGCGAAGAGGTAGATCATAATTATAATGATCTTACATGTTGTGCATTAAAACTTATAGAAATACAGTAATTTTATCGTAAAATCACGTAAATCTGCGAAATCGGCGAATACGGCCTCTTAAGATGCAATCGTTATTTCATCAGACAGCCGCTTTCTTAGTAGTTCTTAATGCGAGGAAGTAACTAATGTGTTTGTGAGTGATACATATGCATGGTTAAGAGTTCTGGATTGTAAGATTCGAAAATAACAGAGCGCTTTGGAGCAAAGTTAAGAAAATGCACGATAGAGTCTCGCGCATCTTCGCGCGTTCTCGAACGTACTTTGTGTGACCAGCAGCAGGGCAGCATTGCAGTCAATTTATGTGTGAGGAGCAGTCATAGCACCCGAGCGCACCTGTCAATCTGAACTTTGGCTATGGAACAGACAACTCAATTTCCTCTATTCCATGCAAATTAATGTGCTCCCTCAGGTATAAATCGTACTTTTGTGATGCTAGATGATTCTACCCATATTCAGGGTAATTCTCCCCTATTAGCCTCGTGACCCCGAATCCTTTGTGCGATCCACAAACTGCTCGCATGCCTTCAATGTTCTATTGTTTTCCGTCACTGTCGCTCACATGCTACTCTCATATTTCCGTCTCGCTCACTCGCTTGAAGTTGTTAAACAAATGAAATGTATTAACCTGGTTTGTATGACCGCTTTTATGTACAGTGATTGTTGTAATGTAAATGAATTTAGTAATAGGCCTTTGGGGTTTTAGTACTGAACCTACGGATCTTTGGGGTCGCCTCGCCTGGGGTAGCATCGCCTGAAAAATTAAAAACAGCCGCCAAAAAAATAAAATATAATCAATAAAGAATTAAACTGGGACACCGTAGGTACCTAGTCCACCACGCGGGTCTAAGGTCTTAAAGATGTTTCTGGAGTTGCCACTATTTAAAAAACAAATTCCGTTAGTGCTACTTTGATCTGGTTACTTATACAATTCTGACACGGCGCCGCTCGTCCGCGCGGTCGAACGAAGCCGTGTGAAAGGCACCAACGATTTCATACAAGCCAATGCGACGTGGGATCCGCTTCACCGCCCGACCGCGCGGACGCGTAATAACTGCCCGTAATCAAATAAATAATAAAAATAAAAAAATAAAATGTTTTTAATATTTTTTTTTTTTTCTAAGGAATGTTTAAAAAAATATAAATGATTTGTAAAAATATAAATAAAGGAATTTAAAATAATAAAATAAAATAATAATAAATTAAATATAGTACCTATCACTTATGTGATACTATATTTAATTTATTGTGATACGGTATTTTTTTTTAAATTTCGAAGAAAAATAAATTGCTGTTTCAAGTAGAGAACTTTTGTTCCTAATCGACAACTGATTCCGTAAGTACATATGTTAGTTTTCAGGAAAAAGTACTTCTTTCGCCATTATATGCTGCACTCGCAGCACGCCACTAGCTGTGTTCCGTGCTAGCATCCAAAGAGACCTAAAACTTCGGACAATAAGGCTGCAAATCATTTGAAGAAGGAAAAGACATTCATGACGAAGTAGATTAAGCAATATTTAGCCCAGTCTCCAGCGGCTTAGAAAAAACGTTCGAAGTAAACGTAACTTCAACGGCGAATGCCAAAGCTAACTGATTGCAAGAGTCTAGCGTTCATAAAGCTTAAGAAGTGTGTACTTACCTGGCGAACTTCAACCTATCAGAAGATAAATTTGGAGGGTATTTCGCAAAATGTAGTGGAAAATGCCTCAAAGATGACAGGCTGTTCGATTATTATTATCATTTTCAAAAGCATTAGCTTTTCCCCGGTTGCTCTTTTCGTATTAATGTTCAACTATCAGTATCCGAGCTGTAAGCTTATGGAAGAAATAACTTAAAATAGTGTACCTACATTACTTATAACTCGCTGGTCGCTGACATCTGAATTGAAGAATACTTGCGAGTGTTGAATATATTTTAGTTATAGTTTACTTATCAGTATACTATTATACTATTATACTACTGAGCCTTTTTTTTTTTTTTTTTTTTTTTTTCCGGATGGGAAATCATCAAATGACCCCCCCCCACTCTGGGCGGAGCGGAGGGGAGTGTCAGACTTGTACTGACTAAAACCCATCCATGTTCCTTCTTTGCCCTTTATGTTCCAGGGCCACGGTATCTCTTTCGAACAGTCCCGCAGCAATACTACTGAGCCTAAATTTACACTTTTTGTAATACTTCTTAAATAAATTATTCTTATTCTTATTAACTAGGCACAAATAATCAATTAAAGCATTCGGTTAAACTCTTCCATCGCTATAAGTTAATGATATTGAACTAGCTTTTGCCCGCGTATTCACTCGCGTTAATTTAGAATCTAACAATCAATTCGGGTGGTACTCTGCTTGTATAATGCGCCATCTACTACCATAAGAACGTTGTTGTTTTCCTCGGGAACATTACTTTTTTTCGGGATGAAAGGTTGAAAGGGATGAAATGTCCGTTTCTGTGCATCTGACAACGTATTTGCAAATTTTCAGGATGATCGGTTCAGTGGTTTAGGCGTGAAAAGGTAACAAACAAACTACCTTGAGCATTTATAATATTAGTAAGGGTAAGGATTACAAAGCGATTAAGGAACATGGAAAAATTATTGCCTTCATTAAAACAATACATTTTGATTACCGATAACACTAAGCCAAAGTTGAAATCAATTTAATAAAAACGAGTACTTTGATTTGTGAGCCATTTCAAATAGTAACTGAACGAAATCAGTCGAGAGCTATGAATTTGTTTTCACGTAAGTTTGATGCATTAATTCATTGACATACCAGGAAAACATGTCACAAAAGGGTGCAGGCTTATACTCAGCGGTGGGTGATACAAAACTGTCAATTATGAAATACACACAGTCCACGCGAGTGCGTGATACCTATCCACTTTTTCGTAGCTATATAACCTGTCGTCAGAACTGTTGCCCTGGTACAGTGCAATTCACGGCAGTCACCGGCTATCGTTTCCTACAAAAGTGCAATACGGTCAAGATGTATGGAATAGCTGATTTTGTTTTTAAACCACCGATGAAAGATTTCGATGTGGGTGGGCTCAGAATGATGTACTAATCATCAGCTATCCGCCAGTAAAGGGCACGCTGACAAAAATAAAAAATAAAATGATTTTTTGTTGTAAGTACCGTATATACTTTCATTTTGTATTCAGTAAAAAGCTGTTATTTTTAAATTACAGACAGACACTTCAATTTTATATATTTGTATAGATGTATAGATAAAATCAATCCTGGGAGGTTTAGGTAGAAGTGTACCTAATAGTACACCCAAATTTTGGGTGTGTTCGTACATGTATGTGTGTTTTAATCTTATATCTATATAGGGTCTAACTATTCATACACGAAATATTTTCAGGGAATCATCTAACGGCTATAACAAAGCCATTTCAAGGGATATTTTTATATGAGTATATTTTTTATAAAAAATAAATAAATTAAAATTACTTGACCCACAAAATAAATACTGGCTCCTTATTTTTAAGCATCCATTACGCTAGTTTACTACATCGTATTTACCTACTGTCATTGTTAGAATATGGGAGTAAAGGTTTTATGCAAAAAGTCTCAAAAAATTATAAAATTATAACAATTTTGTAAAAAAAAAAAAACACTCAGATAAATTTTTTTTCGTTGCTATGGCGACTTTACGACTTATAGAAGTTACTCTTAAAATATTTCGTGTATGAAAAGATAGACCTTATATGTTTCAGTAATTTTCTGGCTACTGATACTGCAATTACCAGAACATTTGAATACCTCACCTGCTAAACCAAACTACTACAGACGAATGCTTAGACGGCTGTTTACAGATTCACATGGACCACCAGATTGGCAGCATTCTGAGGTCGAACACGATTCCGTACCTGAAATCTATAGCCTTTATACAAGACCAGAGACACTATTGGATGAAATAAACTTACATACCAAGACGTCACCGCAGCATAATACTCCTAACAATCACGCTAATTATTATGAAAATTATCATTATCATAATAACCAAGAAAACAAAATTCTTGATTCTAAATTTTGTTTCTTTGCTTTTATGTGTTATTAATGTTTATTTGTTTGTTTGTTGTGTTGTGTGTTTTTTTTTTTAATGTTATTTTTTTGTATTATAAATAATATGTAAAAATAGAAAAAATGTGTATAGTTGATGATTGATTATTTTTAAATGTTTTTTTTTGTATTACTTTAGATTGAAATATTAAAAAATGTAATTAAGGTGTACAAAAATAAATAAAGTAAAAAAAAAAAAACCTTTTTTTAATTAATATGGTTAATGAATGAATAAAGGAATCAGGTAAGGAAATCTTCGTAATAATAACCACCGGTAGCTTGGACCCTGCTCCCGAAACCGGCGGACCGCTATTTTTTGTATTTTTAAATGTTTTTTTTTTAAGAAATATTTAAAAATGTATAAAATAAGATGATTAAATGAAAAATGATAATATGATATTTTTTTCATAAAATTTTTAATAAATAATTTGAATTTGAATAATGATACGACCTACAAATCTGTGTAATCATACTTTGAAAATAAAGAACAGAACACTAACCACCTAATCTTTTTTTTTTTTTTTTAATTTTTTCTGCTATCGGCCCCAGGAGCTTTAATCAGATTTGCATCAACCATATCTAACAAACAGAAGTAAAGAAAACTATCTATTTAAAAATGTGAACTGTTACACACTCTTACGTGAACTTTTCTGCGTCGATATTCCAGTGTTCACTCTGTTCACTGTATTCCGAATAAGCCTGGAAAGGGCTCATACAGACGAGCGGCACCTTGCCAACGGCAGATGCCACTGCAGCCGTCGACGGGTGGCGACGGGTGGCGACGGGTGGCGACGGGTGGCGACGGCTAACCCTTCGCGGATTACAGGCGTGATGTTAAGGTATATTTGGGGAAGAGTTACAGGTTATTTATTCACAATTATTATAAGCCAAGTATCAACTCAAGTATTTATCATTAAAACAGTATTTTTCTGCTACATCTACAATATTATTTTTAGTATATGAGAAACATGAATATAGTTTGTTCAGAATAAGTAAATTCAAATTCAAATTCAAATTCATTTATTGCAAATATGGGTAGTTATACAGGTGGGTTTTTGAAGAACAGGAAAGTTGTTAGTGTCACCATATCCTGCACTAGGCATGCAACATTTAGTTCGGAACGTGGTTAGTCCCTAAATAAAAAATTTAAATACATTAAAGTTCAAAATTACATGTCTATTAATTTTGTCAATTAAAGTCAAAGTAAATAATGTCAAAGTAATAATGTCAAAGTTAATCTATTATGCTAAAATGTCATTAATTAATCATTGTGAAATACGCAATTTAATTCAAACTTAAGTAACAAACATTATTCACACAAATATTCATTAACACTATAATAAGATTTTACCAATAACATTTTTTTAACATTACATTTAAATATGTCCACACTTTTTAAATCTATTATACATTTTGGTAAATGGTTATAAAGTCGAGGTGCCATCCAAAAAATACTATTGCTAAACAAAGTAGTTCTACTGCTGTCAGGGAAATATATTTTTTTATTGTTACGTTGACTTCTATAATTTTTGAAATAATGTAAGTAACTGAATCGTATCCAATATTTTTTAAACCATGTCATATTTGGTCCCAAAAATATTTCAAAAAGGTTACAAGTTGGACTCCGAGCGATACTAAGTACCTATCGCAATCATTCAGGTACCTACTGCCAAACTATTATTATCAATGAGCTCAAGACGACGCGACGCTGGAAGCGTGCGAGCGGATGCGCCGCGTGGTGACCACTATTTGTGCGGACAACCAGGTAACAGGACAAGCTTATAACTTTGTGATTTTTCATGATACAGTTTTGAAATTTTGTACTTAGATTCTGTACATAAAAATACTAGACACGTGTTTCAGGTTTCGCATATAGTAAAACTAATGTTGTATACTTCTGACATATTCTATTCTTCTTCTTTTAAATAGCATAACAGAACGTTACACCTAATTTCGTCTTAGAGTTAGGCAGATGTGTACTTCCCACAGTACCCACTCTCACTTTTCGCCAGTTATGTTTAAGTCCCATGTAATAAGGCGCGAACCTGTTGCCGGCAAACAAGCATAAATCCAGATTCCAGGCTGCGCTTGAGAGACTATAGATGGAAACCCCAATGGCACTTTGCCAGACCTGGGAATCGAATCGACGACCACACAAGCAACAGTATCTCTGTACCTCTAGCGATCACCAGACCTAAAAGATAGTTACATTAAAAGATACAATTAGGTCTAGCGGTACTTTCATACAAGCCTACAAGCTTGGCTTGCTCTTATAAACTCTTCACTGATACTCATGATAACAAACAACTTTCCCAAAGAAACTTTTTTTTATACTCATTCATTTTTATCACAATAAAACTTACGAAGCGGGCTTGCGGGCCGCGGTGCTCTGCCTACCCACTGTTGCACGGTACGATAGTAATGAGACAGCTAGAACTGCGTCACGCTGCTAACAGCTGATAGGTCAAAGGCGCGCGCGCACGAGTTTCGTACGGCTGTTGTGTTATTGTGATAAAAGTAAATGAGTATAAAAAAAAATCTTTGGGAAAGTTGTTTGTTATTATGAGTACAATCACGTGTTTAAGTCATCATCATCAGCCTAGCCTTTTCCCAACTATGTTGGGGTCGGCTTCCAGTCTAACCGGATGCAGCTGAATACCAGTATTTTACATGGAGCGACTGCCTATCTGACCTCCACAACCCAGTTATTACTGGGTAATACGATACCCCTTGGTAAGACTGGTTGTCAGACTTTTTGGGCCACTGACTATCTAACGACTGTCAAAGATTCACAAATGACACCCGGGACCAACGGCTTAACGTGCTTTCCGAGGCACGGAGGAAACTCGTATGTAATGGGTGGTCACCCATCCACAGACCAACCTAGGCAAGCACGGCTTAACCTAAAGATCGATCCGAGCGGCTGTTATTATTTAGCCACGAGCTCCTCTAGCTCACGTGTTTAAGTATCGGTCACTAATTACCAGTCTCCCTATATTTGATTACCGATATTCAATTGACAACAGAACGATCAGTAAATATTTAATTAAACATAACATCATCACGCCTGTAATCCTCGAAGGGTTAGGCAGAGATTATCTAATAGTACACCAGTGGCGAAGGTTCCATATAACTCGATTCCTATTGGCTTTCTTTTGAAAAATGGCACAGTCAGTATTCTATAGACAAATGATATAATCACATTAAAGATATGTACTCCGTCTTACCACTTACAAATATTGACCCACATTTCGACAGATAAGTTTAACTTCCATGTAATATTGTAGCATATGCAAATAAACATCTATTTTTCTTTCTTCTTTCTTACGGAACGGCCTATTGTCGAATATGACAAAAAACCGCCGACCTTTTGCCATCAACGGGCCCTGGAGTCCAGTTTGGGTAAATGACAAGACAAAACTAATAAGACCAATCACCCAGGGGCTGTCTTATCAAGGGGTATCGTATTACGCAGTACTAACTGGGTTGTGGAGGTCAGATAGGCAGTCGCTTCATGTAAAATACTAGTATTCAGCTGCATCCGGTTAGACTGGAAGCCGACCCCAACATAGTTGGGAAAAGGCAGAAAGCAAGTAGCAAGAAATTATTTTTTTATTTATTTACTTTGTGGGTACAAAGTAAATAAATAAAAAAATAATTTATCGCAATGTTTTCTTATTTAACCCAAAGGTTGACTGGTAGAGAATGCCTTGTGGCATTAAGTCCGCCTATGTACCACTATTGTACATGAAGTTTAAATAAATAAAAGGCTAAGCAGATGATGACCCAGGGGCTGTCTGTCAGGGTCGGTCCAGTCTAAACACATACAGCTGAATATCAGTATTATCCTTTTTTTAAAACGTTGCCCCAAACTAGGATTGTTTTCTGTATTGTGGGTGCGTTTACAAACAAAACCGTCCGTGACAGAATCCCGTATGTGACAGTATAAGTTATCTTCCGTGATTGTTCATTATTTTGAGCTCCCGATATATCCACGCTGTTGCAAGCGCCATGATCGCGGGTTGACTGGAGAATGCGGGTGGATGGAAAATAAATAGCTAAGAGCAGACAAATCTATCTACCCTCTTTCTTTGTCTTTTGCTACGCGCACTACTGGAACTCGACATTAAGTCAAAACACACAGTATCACCAGGTTTTGTGGAGTCCTTATTACGATTCCGGCTGCTACTTTTGAACTTACTCAACTGAACAATCACGGAAGATATCCCGTAAGTGTCAGTAAAAGTTTAGTTGTAAACCGTGAAAGCTTAAAACAGCGTTTACAAACGTTTAATTTGGCATACACAAACAGCCAGACCCGGAACAACTATCTGTGGGCCATATCAAATATTTGTTCCGTGCAGGAATCGAACCTGAGACACGCAGCGCTGTAATCAATCGCTCAGCCACTGCGACAACCGTGCCGTCAAATTGTCAGTTACCAAATGCGTATCACGATACCCTTCGGAAAGACAATTATCATACTTTTTGGCTTCTAACTACCTGTATCAACTGTTAAAGATCTTCAAATGTCAGCTGGGAACGGCTCGGAAGAATCTCGGTATGTCTGGTCACCCATCCACGAACCTTGATAAACGTTGCTTAACCTATAAGATCAACGCATGCGGCTGATATTATCTAGCCTAACTTAACGTAATTACCGTAACAAATTTAATCCCATTTTTATGCAACGATGAAAATACACGGATTTATGATTAACTTATTTATGGTGAATTAAAGTACATCTAGGGAAGTAATAATTAAATAATTGGGTAAGAGGTAGCTGCCTCGGCTTATCAGTCGTTTCATACGTCTCGAGGTAGAAAAGAGAATGGATTCCACTATGAATTATATTGTGTGTAAGTATTTTTCGTTTTCTCTATTAAAGTAATGTTAATTAGTGTAATATCTTCTCAGGAAAAGTCAGTTATGTAATATCCCTTTTTTTTTGAGAAATTTTGATGAAATTAAGTTTGAAATTATTAGTTTCTATATCTAGACACGCGGTAGCGCGTCAAGCCAAGTTCAAGCTAACAAAACTGTTGAGCAGTACCATGTGTTTACACAAACCATTTGGATCAACTTTTAACCCCCTCATCATATTTATCCTCAGTGAGGGAAAACTTCGTATTTTAAACTTTTACAGATCGAAATCCCCGAAAATTTAGGCAGAGGTGTACCTAATAGTACACCCACATTTCGCCAGTTATGTTTAAATTCCACGTAATAGGGGGCGAGCCTATTGCGATCAATCGGGCACAAATCCAGACTCTGTGGCTACTACTTAGTAATTCCTGACGGAAAAACCCAATAACACTTTGCCAGACGTGGGAATCGAACCCAGGACTTCATGCTCAGCAGCCGCGCTTGCGGCGATCAGGCAGTCGTTGGTCGGGAACCAAGCATAAGCAAGTATTCTCATTAGTAAATCATGGCTCACTAAGTTATATTAAGTCGCTTAGACGAGCTAAGAACAAGACTTTATCACACAACTCTAACATGTAACATCCATCATTTCCTTATTTTCAGTCACCTGCTGTTTCCTCCTCCTGCATCAACCAGCATTTCTACAGCCATCGAGCTTCGCTGACAACTACAACACTGCTACTAACAATAATGGCCATCCTATAAGTTGTGCAGATCTATGCCGTGGTGTGAACTTAAGAAAACGTAACCTGACCTCATCTATAATAGTGCAAAACAAATTGCTGGTGAAAATTGTAGACCCAAGGAGGAGTCATAAGCCTGGATACAGTTTCAACTTTATTAAGGATGTCATGATGGACTTTGTGTGTGATTGTAACGCTTACATGCTACAATAAATTTTGCTATGAGTGTCGGCAGAACACAGAACGCCACCTGCTACGATCCTTACGTTCTCCTTTTGCCTCGTCCACGTTCATACATCTGGTCATACACGCCGGTTGCGAGTACTACGCACCTGACCTTTCTGAAGAGCCTCACCAATAAGATCAGTGGATGTCCTTCTAGGGCGTCCCTTCCCGGCGTTGCCACTCACATCTGCCTAGCCTTTTCCCAACTATATTGGGGTTGGCTTCCAGTCTAACCGGATGCAGCTGAATACCAGTATTTTACATGGAGCGACTGCCTATCTGACCTCCACAACCCAGTTAGTACTGGGTAATACGATACCCCTTGGTAAGACTGGTTGTCAGAATTTTTGGGCCACTGACTGCCTAACGACTGTCAAAGATCTATAAATGACAGCCGGAACCAACGGCTCAAATTGCTTTCCGAGGCACGGAGGAAACTCGGTATGTAATGGGCGGACACCCATCCACAGACCACACACATCTGCCTTGTAAATACCTTTTGTTAGTTGCTTTTCACTCATCCTCTCTATATGACCAAACCATCTAATCATACTCTTTTTAATTTTTGTCACTAGAGCTTCTTTTACACCGCAACGTGCTCGTTCGCTTTCGTTTTACTCTATATAAAAATAAATAAAATAAAAATAGCCTTTATTTTACTCTGACCTCAAAACATAAACAAGTAATAACATTAATTTAAAACTGACTCTGCCCTGCAGTGTAAATGTGGTTCTGTTCTACAAACGATGGGGCACTTAATATTGTTTCCTGCGTGTCCTGTTGTTTGTTCACTACAGGAACTGATGGACGCTACCGAAAGCGCCAAACTAGTAGCTTAGTTCTGGGCTGACACAATATAGATTGCCATCGACACGCTAAGAAGAAGAACTTATTTCTGAATGGTTGTTAAGGAGACGCTAGAGGAGGCCTATGTCGCAAGACAGCCTAACCTGGTAGCTGATTAATGGCAATGAAGGGTTAACAGCCATTACTCTGTACCTCTCTCTATATTATATCTCTCTGTAAATTACTATCATATTCATGAAACATTTGATGAATATTAAAATTACTCTACACTTTAATTTATATACCTATACACCGTGACTTTTTAGTCGTCTTACAACGGCAGCCCACTTCATGTATCCAATGAATACTAAACATTCATAAAAAAAAAGGTATTTATGAGATTTTAATCATTTAAAAATAAAAATATTATTCAGTATTATGACGGTTGACGTAGTTAAAACACCCTGTTGCGAGCAATAATCTACTGGATTCGAGTGCTGGGTAGGTAATGTTCTCCCGTTTGACACGTAAACATCATTAACAGGATTTTTCATAATTTTATTCTAATTTTTTATTATTATTTATCTTTGTATTTATTACGGAAGATAAAAAAAAAATCGCACCTAGAGCTATTCTATGTCGGGTACATTGAGTGGACGACCTTTGTAAGACGACTAAAAAACACGGTGTATACATATATCTTAGCTCGATATTGTATCAAATAACTTTCGAATGTGTGACCTTTAGCAAAATAACGTTCTTTTGTTCTGTGTATCAGTTGTCGATAAAAAAAAACTTAGCAAGCAATAAATAAGGTTTTTATTTATTTAAACAAGTTATAATTCCCAGTAATAAATGATGAATATTATGCTTGACCACCTAAGCTCGACTTCGATAATACCTTGCAATGAATGGCAATTTGGTATTGTTCCATATATAGGTATAGCACAGTAAAATGTCAAACATAAAATCTTAGAAAAACTCTATTTTACTTACACCAAAGAAAGTGAGAACCAAGGTTACCGACGTAGCCCGAAGAATAGCCAAACTTAAGTGGCAGTGGATTGCTCGCAGAACGGATGGCCGATGGGGCCGGAAAATTCTGGAGTGGCGACCGCGAACTGGAAGACGTTGCGTTGAAAAACCTCCCACTAGGTGGACCGATGACCTGGTGAAGGTTGCAGGGATCCACTGGATGCGAGACGCACGGGACCGGTCAATGTGGCGACGCTTGGGGGTGGCCTATGTCCAGCAGTGGACGTCTTTCGGCTGAAATGATGATGATGATGATGAAAGAGAGTGATCTCTGTTTGTATACTTTAGTAGACTTATCTTGCACAAGATACAGGAATTGTCATTGACGGGTTAGTTTCTCATGCAATCACAACATAATTTCGAGTTCCACAGGGGTGTCACCTCGGCCCTATTCTTCCTAACAATATGAACTTGGTTCAAAAACCTTAGGTACACTTTGTTTTACTAGTTTCACAATAAACATCACAAAGTAAAAATTACAAATGAATAATAATATAATAATATTTAATGTTTCTCAATCTCTTGTGGTACATTTTTCATTCTTACCATTTTACCTCTTTACAGATTGCTAGGTCAGGACAATTTTCCGATCTTAATCTATTTGGGTTATACTTCGAAGAAATGTAGAGATCTTTTGCATAGCTTGAGGTTGGTTTCGATCTAGACCTTATATTTTCGATATACTTGGAAAAAATAAAAGAATTTTCTGCGTAGTTTGAGGTGGAACTCGATCTTAATCGTTTATTTTCGAGTTTTGCACGTACTGGTGTAGATTTAGCCTGTAAGTTAAAATCCATCCAACGTTTAGGTGCAGACGCTACACTACCCGTCCTTGTACTCGTAACACAATTACACAACAAATCATCCCTATCATCCAGAATGGAAGGTTTGATTTGATAAACAGGTTTAGACCTCCTACCGTACACCTTATATTTCAACGGCATCGCATTTTGTAGGAGCATTGTCAAAGTAGGGCTGCGTTCTCTCAGGTTCATATACATATCGTTGCATAGCTCCTGACAAAAATGTGTTTTGGTACGCTTGGAAGAAACGAAGGGGTTATCTGCGTAGTGTAATGACTGCGATGGTGCTGGTTGATGGAGTAAGAGGACCCAGCAAATAACTGTAACAAAAGATTGAGTCTACATCACAAATCACACAAGTTTATGTATAAAAGAGTCAATCCACACGATGTTTTCCTACCTCGATAACTTAATACGTTTCTTTTTTACCTGTGTTGCATCTGGCAGGTCAGCCATGGAGGTTATCAGCTGCATAATCTTTAAGTAGAAAGAAAGAAGAAGAAGCCCTGTTCTCTTAACCTACGCCACCGCACCGAGCGGACCCAACATGCTGCTAAGCATACGACGCAGCTGTACCTTTCGCGTCTGCATCAATCCACTACAACTGAGAAAGTCGTGCATTATTTGAAAGTGAAGCCCAACTGCACTCTGAGGGTTGAAAGGTTGGAATCGCGCCACAACATCAACTTTAAGTCATTCGTGGTAAGAGTTCCAACCCACCATCGCACCATCTACAGACCTGCCTGAAACAGAACTTTCGGCCGAAAGGTATCGACGTTTCGGAGGACGGTAACGCGAGACCACGCAGCGAAACATGACACCGTCAACATTAGTGTATAGTCATAGTTTTATAAGGTTTTTTAATATGTATTAGTTTATTATTGTTTAAGACTATTTTGTGTAATCTATTTATGGGCCTTAGTTGCCTGATAATAAAACGATTATTATTATTAATCCTGTGGATGCCTTATTACTAAAACCTTTAGCCAAGGCATATCATAATACTCTGTGTATTATAACAACATACCAACTTAACAAACAAAAGAGGTTTTAGTTTTTAAACTGACATGATCACTAACACAGGTACGGTAGGTTACCGTAGAGGTCTGCCCCGCTTGGGCGGAGCACCGCCGTGTCCTTGTAGCGGCGATTAGCGGCGGCGATCTCTCGCGTCAGGCCCTGGTTCAAGCCATGGTCCGGAGCGAGAGGGAATGGGAAGCCGTCACCACCTTCTGTGAAGCAGTCATGCTAGTGAAGGAGGTGGCGGGATGTGAGAGGGAAAGAACCTCACGTCCCAGCCACCGCGGGAGACGCCCTGGGCGTCGGGGGTCACGTGGTGGCTCCCGGCCACCGTAGGCGCGGGCCTGTGGTCGGCGAGTTATGGGCTAGCTCGCCGTCCGGCCGTCTTATGTCGACAGGCCGTGCCGACGGTGCGTTCGTGTTCCACGCGCGCCTCAAAGAGATGTCAGCAAATAAGTAGGGGTCCGCAAGGCCCGATGCCTGCCAGGGCTGCGGGACTGTTCGAAAGAGATACCGTGGCCCTGGAAGACAAAGGGCAAAGAAGGAACATGGATGGGTTTTAGTCAGTATAAGTCTGACACTCCCTTCCGCTCCGCCCAGAGCGGGGGGGTCATTTGATGATTTCCAATCCGGAAAAAAAAAAAAAAAAGGTACGGTAGGTTCAGGTGTCTACAACAAAAAAACTTACGGGAAACAGAAATCGCCCATTTCATATCGAGACGGTAAGTTGACGCAACTCACTATGAAGACTAAGTACCCGCTTGGCAGTAAGTACCTACGTGCTTAAGTCTTTAATTAACTGCTATATATTACATGTACATTAATTCGTTATGCTTGATTTCGCGTCTGTATTTGGATAAGAATCTAGTAATCTTAAGTTTTATTGCTATTAAGGCCTCGGCCATACTGGTAAATGTCTGTCTGTGGTATCTCCTGTAATTGGTCGAATCTTGCACACTCACAGATGTGCAGATCCTCTCTGCTCCGGTCTGCGTAGATTTTTTTATTTTTTGTTATTTCTGCTTTTTTTTGTACCTGGAAATGGCGACTGCTGCTAAAAAAATCCTGATTAAAAACCCAGTAACAATTTACCCGACCTGGAATACGAACTCAGCAGTCGCGCTTTCTACCATTAGACCAACTAACAATCTTTTAATTAAAATTTATAATTTCTACTTATTGTTATCCGTCAGTGTGATTTTCAGCTCGTGGCTAATATAATATTAATCATAGCTTAAAAAAACAATTAAACGAGACATAGAATTTAAATTGATTAGTTAATGAAGTGTAGGAAATTCTTAAAAAAAATTCAATTTTTTATTTCATGATTTTTGTAAATTCTCAGCTCATCTAGCAACAGTGTGACCGGTAGGTTAAAAAGATGTGAATAGGAAAACTCCGTGCAACTATGAATTTAATATCATAAGTTCGAAAAATATTTTACCCAATTTCATTTCGCCTGAAACTTTTCAACTACATATTATCGTTTCGTTTTTTTTTTACTTCTTCGAAGTCACGTCTGCCACTGTATCAGTTAACCTATTATCAATTCGATTCTTTTCGTTACTCCGACGTTTCATTTGGTCTAAAAACTTTTTACCGAAGTTACACTTAACCGAAATAACATTTATTCGAAGTATTATATTTCCAAACATTCATTATACCACTGTTTTAATTACCATATTTTCATTTCAGCAAACGCCTAGAATTCAGGTTCCAGTAAGAAGCATGCAAACAAGCATATCAGCATGCTAGCAAGCATGCAGCATGCAAACAAGCAAGCAACATGCAAGCAGGCATGCAACATGCAGCAAGCATTGTTTCTGTCACGGCTCCGGCGCTACGGGGATTGGGTATTCCGTAAAATGTTGTTGCGGTGTGGTAAAAATATGGCAAATGAAAAAAGTTCAAAAGAGGCTTAGCCCAAAAGTTATTTTGTAGTTCCGTAAAATAATACCTACGACACATGATACTTCGATGATCAAAAAATATGTCAAATAATGCGTATAGCAAAAAAGATGTCGGTCAATAGTTTTAGGTAAAGTGAAATTCGAACAAAAAATTTCGGAAAAGTGATCGGTTCCCCATTCCCCATATTACTGACGTACTCGTACTAAAGAGGTCCTGGCTAAATAATAACAGTCACACAAAAAAAAAGAAAAAAAAATGCCGAGTTTCCTCAATGCCTCGGAAAGCACTTTAAGCCGTTGGTCCCGGCTGTCATTTGTAGATCTTTGACAGTCGTTACA
Source organism: Noctua janthina (assembly GCA_963576755.1). Lineage (NCBI taxonomy): Eukaryota > Metazoa > Arthropoda > Insecta > Lepidoptera > Noctuidae > Noctua > Noctua janthina. Next base: position 7,307,523 of record OY755068.1, on the reverse strand, counting down.
CTTAGGCAGTGGCCCGAAACTCTGACAACTACTCTTACCTAGTATTAACTACGTTCTGGAGGTCAGATAGGCAGACACTCCATGTAAAATACAAGTATTCAGCTACATCCGGTTAAACTGGACGTCGACCCCAACATAGTTCGGGAAACGGTTAGGCAGATGATGAATAATCAACTTTGTAGCTATGCCCTTTCATTTACTTCTATTACTTTATCGCAACAAGCAGACAACTTCATTTCGTTCATTTATATTGGCAAAATTATTATTAGCCGCTTCTGTTGTCCCAAAGCAGGGCAAAAGCTCCCATTTCCATTTTCCACTCAGCTTGATCCTGAACTAGTAAGGACTAATTCCACTTATAGGCCATCAAGGTCGCCCCACTATTATCTTGTGATACCTTTGGACGTTCTCAAGGAGGAGGTATTAGCGAAGGATCTACATTCTATATGGGTCAAAACAGGCAGTAGAAAAAGAAACTTACTTCAAAAAATAACACTCCGATGTTAGGCTTTAAACTTGATAAATATGAGAACACTAACCTAAAATGTATAGGGTTTGCACTGGTTTACGACATCTTCTGGTGCTCCGCTGATAGAGAACCTAGTCAGGATCTTGACTATTCTCTCTTTATTTATTTATTTATTTATGCACACACAAAATACTTAACAAGACATTACATTAAGATAGAAGAGCACAAAGGTACTGCTTTTTCATGAGAAATCTCTTCCAGCAGACCTGCGAGAGGAAAGTAGGATTAGAAATGTAGACACAGTGTGTAGAAAAGACAAAACAGGAAAATTAAAATTGCAACTTAAAACAAAGTCTCCTTCTATTTCTCTGTTCTATTCTTTTCAATCTCTAATGTTAAACTGACCGATATCATCATCATTCTCTTGCCCTTATCCCAATTCATTTGGGGTCGTCGCAGCATGTCTTCTTCTTCTATACTTCTCTATTACTCGTCATCTCATCAGATACCTCCTTTCTTGCCATATCATTCTTTACACAGTCCATCCACCGTTTCTTTGGACTTCCTCTACTCATATACTCATACTCAAAACCGAACCGACCTGGGCAACCGTTGCTCAACAAGCCGGGACAAGTCCACGAGCTTTGATAAAATTGCAAGCAACTTAACATAGAGAACAAGGTTTTACTAGCTGGCGTTCTGTAGTTTTTAGTTTTTGCCTACCCCTGTGGGATACGGGCGTGATGTTACGTTTGTAACTTTCAAGATAATCGATGTTGAAGTTTGTGTAAAATAATACGGGTTCACATTGTCCAAAGTTTCGGAATGCCCGCTTAACATGTCAACCGTTTTCTGTCCTTATCAGAAACTAGGCCTTTAAAAGTGCGGCAGAAATGTAATGTAGAATGTATGACTGATAAACGGGGAATACATACTTTTCCTTAAGTAAGAACTAGCTTCTGGACGCGGTTCCGTCCTTGTCTAAGAAACATGATCCCGTGACACTAGAAAATAGTAGATTTCCATCATAGAATGAATTTTTGAAATCGAATTAATAGTTTCCTACATTCAAACTTACAAACTTCTTACGATTTTTAAGTTTTTAATGAACTTTAAAACAAAATATTTATTTTACATTATGGTGTACATTATATACAGACTACAACTAAAACTAAAATATTAATAAAAATTAAGACTAAAACTAAGTAAGTTTCGACCACATATCCTCTTTTAAGTAGATTAATATTCTACTGCTTACACTCAAATTCACGAGGATTAATCGTCGTATTCGTCGTTTTTTGTTCCGTCCTGTTGAATTTATAGTTTTTGTCTTTTTTTTGTAATTTTGTATGATACACGTCATGTCCCTGCGACAAATAAATATGTTTTCTTTCTTTCTATTCATGTCTTCAGTCTGTTATGCCCCGGGTTTTGGATATCCATCGATCGGCTCGCCTGAGTTGAACTCCAAACTCCAACAGTGCAATAATACTCAGGCATTCATTCAGGTTTCGTTTGGTGTGACATTTTGATTGGCAGCGTTCGACGGTTTTTTCTATGTTACGCCTAATAGCCGAAATGCGGCTACACCTAGTTCTAGCCGGCTAAACCTAGGTGCGGCCGGTAACAGTTGTGTATCCTTTTTATTGCTAGGACACACCGACCTAGCTATAAAAAGCCGGCTAGAACAAGGTTTAGCCGGACTTCGGCTTTTAGCCGTAACATCTATACAAAAATAGCACAAAGTATCGGTTTCGCATCGACGGCCTAGTGCTCTTTTTGTATGGACAAACCGTCGAACGTCGCCGATTTATTTGTCGTGAACCTAAGGTGGAGTCCTTATAGGTAAGTATTTACACACATTTTCTTATAACTATCGCTTTCTTGAAGGCCACAACGTACCCTAATTTTCGTAAATGCATCACGTCTCGCCACCTGTCCTCTTGTCACACCCTGTTCTCCTGGTACCCAACTAGTCCCTTGCGTATTAACATATAAATTAGTCCGTCAACCAAATCCAACAAGCTTAACCGCTTGTCCACGAGCTACACGTTCAAGCTGCACGCATGTTGCGTCAGGTACTGCGGATATTGCTAAGGGTTGGACCTCATATAGAAGCACGAAACCGCATTCTTCCATGCTTCCTATCTTTTTCTGTCGCTTAGAACCGTCATTTGCAAGAACGAGAAACAGGACGGGAGTTGAGATTCAACCCTAAGAGAGCATACCAAGAGTCATCAGACTCACGCGAAGGAACTAACTGACACAGGCACGCGCGTGTCGCTTGTCCCAAGATGCATCAATATATTTATTTTGGAACTGGTGAATGACTAGATATTGCATTGAATGAAATGGACTTACAAATACAATTCAAAAACTTGCAAACACGCACTTAGGTACTTTTACTCCAAAGTGCTAATTCTATGTCAAATCTCAGGTAAATAAATCTGATCATATAAAACTTATAACAGAAGGATTCTACCCGGAACGACTGTGCTACCAAACGTTTTCATTTAAATAGGTTTTTATTTGACCACTACCATAGTGTCGCAGGAATCTTGTAGAGTTTATTCCGAATTTATATTGATACCAGGTTCGACCCGAGCCACAGAAAAGTACCACCAGGATAAAACATCTGCCGGGTGCCCGCCTACATAGTCCAAAAGCCAGAGCACGTTAGTAAAATATCCAGGGAACGGACGGACGAAAATATTTATTCTGAACTAGCTTTCAGCCGCGACTTCATCCGCAAATATTGTGATAACTCAGTTAGCTTGCATGATACAAATATAATTTATAGCCTATGTTTCTTCCTGATAATTTAGCTTTCTATTGAAGAAAAAATGGTTAAAATCGGTCCAGTACTTTCGGAGCTTATTCGTTACATAAATACAAATCTTTCTTCTTAATAATTTATTATTAAGAAGAAAGATTTGTATTATATTTAATTTTTATATTTAATTTATTATATTACTGTAGATCAACATTTTCAACAGAATCAATATTTTAGTTCACTAGTTAGTCATATTTCTTATTTCCATACAGTAATATTGCCAAATTAATTAAAACAGCGAAATATTTGACAGCTATTTGCGACGTTGCCCACTTTCTGTACAAACGCTCTTAAATTGCAGAATGGACTAGCTAGCTGGAGTTGTAATGCTATGCTGAGGCGATTTTGACATAAGCATGTTTTCTTTTAAATATAAGTAATCCGAAGTTTTATGATTTTGCCAAAAATGCTATTTCTTTCTTTGTGACAAACTTAATTTACCTAAGTCTGACAGTGGCGCCGGTGACTGAAAAGTTGTGTGGTAATCGGTTGTCTTGGTATGGGCATGTGATGCGGAGGAATGAGCAAAATGTTATGAGGAAAAGTTTTGAGTAAGACTGTGAATGGGTATAAGAGTAGAGGAAGACCAAAGAAACGATGGACCGTGTGAAAAATGCTATGGCATAAAAGGAGACGTCTGATGAGATGACGAGTAATAGAGAAGTATGGAAGAAGAAAACACGACCCCAAATGAATTGGGACAAGGGCAAGAGAATGATGAAGAAACTTAGCTACTAACTTTAACTATTCACGGGGTGCGCAATGCAAATAGTAGGGGTAAGATTACATAGGGGCATGAGAGGGCATTTTCACAGCGCTTGATTGAATAGTCCCTTCAGAATCCATCCATCATCCGAGCATCGGCGTAGAGGGTTTATTCAGCCGTATTTCTGTATTAATGTTATGGATATCCCCTTTTTACGCCGTAAATAAAATCTTTGTACTGATTGGAACGAACGATTTGGGCGCGTAAAGATTTTTATGCGTTATTTTTAGGACTTAAACATCAGGCCTTGTAAAAGTGGGTAACAAGTACAACCACACTACGCCATTTATGTTTAAGTTCCTTGTAATAGGGGCGAGCCTATTGCCATCAACCCGACACAAATACGGAGTCTATGGCTGCTACTGAGAAATTTCTGATGGAAAAATGCAATAACACTTTGCCCGACTCGGGAGTCGAACCCAGCATCTAATGCTGAGATGTACTTACTGCCACTAGATCAACGAGGCAGTTTTTTAGTACTTGTCTATGCATTATGGCTAGGACAAGGTTGCAAGACGTTATTAATGCGCAAGGAAACTCTTTAATTCCATTGAATTAAAGAGTTTCACATAGGTCCATTATATTGTTTCCCTTAATATACATATTTTATAAATTGAATCATTTTCAATTTATAAAATATGTATATTAAGGGAAACAATATAATGGACCGTATAGATTCCGAATCCCGTGCTCCTATCTTTAGCTACACGATAAAGTACGAGTTCGTAGCCGACAGCAGCAGACGACGGGACGTTACGACATGTCGGATCGACACGTCGCAGCGTCATGTCGTTGCAGTCATGATTCCGAACCTGCTTTAGCAGACGGCAACGCCGTACTAGTTAGTTCTGAATGTTCCGTGACACAAGATGTCTGACGTGTTTGGGATTAGCGATCGCGATTTAGTCGATTCCCGTAGCCAAACGCGTTAAAAATCAACTTAAAAAAAACGCTAACAAACATTGTACTTCATCAACGACCAGAGTTTTTTGTACACTTGAGTTTAATTTTGCAAGTTACTATTTATATTAGGACCGGAAAATAAAAACCTTGTTTGGATTGAATACACGTAAACAAATTAAAGAGATCAAGTTGTGAATCAGCATTGATAATTATCACAAAGAAAATAATTTCCTTGATAATTTCGAACCCTGTAAGGAACACATTTAAAAAAGGAGGTATTGACAATAGTATATGTAGATGTAGTACACGGTTCTTTTGACGCGTGGCATTACTCTAAACTAACGTCGTCATTTTGTTTTTTTAATACCACTTTCTACTTGCAACTTCACAAATTTTCACAAACAGCGCCCACCTGGGGCGCTGTTTGTGAAAATTTTTTCAATGTTATACAGTCGCCAATAGTAGGTACCTACCTGGCTGGGTGTAATGCAGTGCTGCATGCACTGCATTACACCCAGCCAAGAAAAACCAAACAATCGTAAAAAAATGTTTCAGAAATGTAATTTTCAATTTTGCACTGCCAACCACTAAGGCCTTTTGTTTGCTTTTAATTCCCTACACAGAAAACTCTAAACCAATCAATTCCATAGCGAATCAATCGCAAACAGGCGGCTGATCAATCAATCTCAAGCCGTATTGTGGCGGTATCGAAGAAATCGCATTTTCGGCCGCCATTTTGTTGTGTTTCAAAAATCAAAGTAAATCATACCCCATTTTTAAGTAACTTTTTTAAGTTATTCTTTTAATCTGTAATTGTTATTAGTGATCTAAGAATATTTATAAAAATACCTAATTTCCATCAGGCATGCCTTCGTTATGTAAGTAAGTATATTTATTTGTATATAAATGTTACAGAGCAGAAGGATCTGGGACATTTACGCGAAAGACATATGCGCGAAGGACACTTCCGCGAACCCACTTGCACGAAAAGACATATGCGCGCATGGACTTTTGGGCGATTAGACTTTTGCGCGAATGGACTTTTGCGCCCATAGACACTTACGCGCATAGACAAATGCGCGCAGAGACACTTGCGCGAATGAACTTTTGCGCAAAAGGACACTGCCGCGACTAGATTTACTCGCGACTGGCTATAGTTAATCTGTAGAGTAAACATAACATCATATTATTTCTTATTTTCAATGAGATAGAGCGAGAGAAGTGGCAACACTGCCCGAGTGACAATCAAATTATTTTTTCGTATCTACCATGAATAGTGTTGCCAGATATAATTATTGTTTAATCGATTTACAAAATCGATTTTGAACGTGTTTCAAAATAATTTTACTCTCTGTTCAAGTTTTTGGGTTTCTTTAATGTCGATTTTTAAGGTCATTCAGTTGTTTTCATGTCTATTATGACAAATGTATATTGATGTATAGAACATTCTTGTTACTTTGTACAAAAAAGATTAATCAATCGATTCCGATTTAGAAGAACCTCAGTGTTATGTTTACTCTACAGCTAACCTAACCTAACCATTCGCGCATAAGTCCTTTCGCGCATGTGTCTTTGTGCGTAAATGTCCGTTCGCGCATAAGTCCATTCGCTCAAGTATCTATGCGCGCAACTGTCTGTGCGCCCAAAGGTCCATTCGCGCAAAAGTCTAATCGCCCAAAAGTCCATGCGCGCATATGTCTTTTCGCGCATGTGGATTCGCGCAAGTGTCCTTCGCGCAAATGTCTTTCGCGCTAGTGTCCTGATACCAGAGCAGAACACATTGCGCCATAATAGTAGCATGCAAATTTAAAATATCTAGTTGCATTTTCTACTTTCGAATACCCATTTGACTTTTAACTAGTCGGTTAAAATAGAACAGTTCAATGAAATAGGCAAACCTAGGAAATTCTTTCCTAGAGAAACTGAGAAGAGACAAACGTCTCTTCTCTATTTTTTATCAAATTCATTAAAAATATTGTCGTAAGTATGAATGTGCCTTTAGCATGACTTGTATCTACTTATAAAGTATCCTATTCACTATCACTAAAGGAAAGTAAAGTACAGACGCGCCAGCACTTCAAGCTATCCCAAACTGTAAAATTTTCCCAATTGAACATGAACCTTATTCTTTTAAAATTAAGTTGAAAACTATCAAAGAAATTTGAAAGATTGGGTGGCTTGATGTGCTGGCCTCTGTACAGACGCCATCACATCAATCTACCCGAAACTGTCAAATTTTCCCAATCAACCTTGAACCTTATGCTTCAGCGATCTAGTTAAAATCTATTAAAGAAATTTGACAAATTTTATTGTGGTAGCTTGATGTGCGGTCAGTGGGTTGTCTTAGGGGAGGATATTGCTGGCGTCTGTACAACCCACATTTTGCCAAATAAATTGTTTCATTACCGTATAGTAAGGGGCGAACCTATTGTCACCAACCAGGCACAAATCAATCCAGACTCCGTGACTGCTACTGAAGATTAAAGCTGGAAATACCCAATAACAATTTGCCCAACCTGGAAATCAAACCCAGGACCTCATGCTCAGCAGTCGCGAATACAACAGTTAACAATTGTTCAATAAAATAAAAACTATAATTGAAGTGTGTAGTAAACATAGTTATTTAAAATCAAGAACGGCGGCGAACTTAGCTGGCGATCACGACCAAGAAACTCACCTGAAGTTAGCCGAACAACGTTCGAAAATTCAGGGAAATGGAGTTTCAGGGAGCCGAAGTTTGGCTGAAACTAGATCTTTTGGCCAAAACCGAAACTGAACCTTCGGTGAGACACTACTTAAAAGCATCTCGTTTTTATGTCGTAAGCCGTAAGTCAGCGAATCCCGTTCCAAGATGGTCCACGCTTACCCACGCTGGAAGAGTGGCAGCCATTGCTCATTTGTTACTGGCCGAAGTGAAATAAAGCTAGAGTCTAGCTCCCAAAGTAGGTCTTGCTAGAACAGTGAGCCGGGGCGATGAAGTCAGTTTATCGGTTGATCCCATTTAATTACGTTTTCATGAAATGAATAGTCATTCAATGGGATGAATTTAGAGGGTTGCATTGATTAGTGATTATTATTTTGTTAAAACATACGTGTTACGGCCGCGAATCATATTTTGTACAACATTACAACCTGACACTGACCTGCAAATTGCAAAAAACATTAGAAAATTATATTTTCGGCACTTTCAATCATGAAAGATTTCGTTTCTAAAGAAAAGTTTTGAATTCTCTGTGGACCAACTATAATCTGTGGGTGACATTTATAATGTCAAAACTGTGTCACACTATCTGTCACTCAGTTGGATTATTTCATAAATTGTCTATGCTCAACATTATTTGCAATAGAATGAACTATTTATTTAAACAAAATTAAAGAACAGTACAAAAAAGTTAATAAAACTGTTTCAAAATGCATTGCATTTATTTAGCCCATTGAAAATATTTTTACTTTCACGAGTCATTGATCCAAAAACCATAAACAATTTACGGAAAAATAACTTTTTTAACTTTATTAAAACAACTATCGTTACTTTTTACAATAAAACAAGTAAAACATAATGTAATAACCAATTAAGAATTACGATTCAAGAAAGTAGCATTAACCTTGTGTTGGCTAAAGAGTACTTTTATCAAAACTGGATTGCACGGAACGCACATTAAAAGCTGTCAGTGACTGTCAGTGGTGCCACCATGACAGTTGAAATCATTATCTCTATTGTGACGCCACGTCCGTTGCATCGTAGTTGCCTCCATTTTGTACGCTCGTCTCTTGTCTATAATTTGGAATAGTAGATCGTCTTTATGGGCATGGTCCGTAGATAATTTTTACTCTTTGGATACCTTAATGTATTGTGGTCTCTGATTACTAAACTGTCAAAACAATGTATTTCTTTAATGTTTATAATATTTTTTCCAGGTGTAACTGGTTGGATAATAATGCGCGTCTATTGAAATGGATACGTGGTCCGATCTCTGCCGCTGTTGTTTGTCTGCCAATTCCGAAGTGTCACTCCTAGATTCGGAACAGAATGTAAATGAGAAGTTTCTTGAAATAACTACAATCGAGGTATGTAAAATTTCCCTTATTTGTACTTAGTCTTGGAATAAATGATTCATAATAAGTTAATTTCGCTATAATGTCATGAATGTATGTCAGTTGGTAAATTATTGACATGAAACATAACCTCACTTTACGTTGAGAGTCGCCGCGAAAATGTATTGATTGCAAGCGATTTTCGACGTAATTGTTTTTGCATTACAGAGGTAGAAGGTTCATTTTGCTTTGAAGATTATTTCTAAGGAAGAATCTAGTAAAGGCGGCAAAACCGTCGCCGATAACCAATCTACGGTTTTAATATTATTATTTATAAATAACTTGCCATTGATCTCCCAAACACAGTGAGACATAATATGACTCTTGTAACAATGGTATTGACTCGAATATTAAGATAAAAAAACCACGAGTAGAAAAAACATAATACAGCTATAATGGTATCTCACACAACTTAATGGTGCAGTGACATACTTCTTATATATTCTTTAAATATATCTGACTGATTAGAAATAAACATTTTTGTTATGTTTCTCTATAAGTTTTCTGGACAACAACACATTTCTATCTGTCCATAGCATATTCCAATAAGATATTGTAATCTTGACAACTTAGGAAATGCTTTTATGAAACATTTCGCAAGATGAACGATTAAACTGATCAGTTTGTCATAATGAAGCTGTGGCGATGCAAATATATTTCCTTCTTGCCCGCAACATAAGATGCCTTGCCTCATTGATAAGATTGTGGGTACAAAGCCTGGCAAATTCCAATGTTATTCATTTTTACTTTCTTAGTTTAGGTTACACATCACTGACATCGGTACGGGATAACCAATCTGCTTTTAGCAAGTGTTAAATCAACAGTCCCTACATACAAAGCGGCATGTCTAACACACATGGTTTACGGGAGTGTATTATAAAGATTCAAACGATTCTTTAATGAAATAATGTTACATTTTACAAATGTAATTTTGTACAGGAAATAGAGAGGTTTTAATGGCGTTATACTTTTTATTTAACATTCATATATGAATTTTTAATATTTTTATACGCAAATCCTGCATAGGGAACTATAGCTGTTTCAAATCGGAAGGTCGCAGGTTCAAAAAAAAAATTCTAGTGCGAGCATGCACTAGAATTTTTCTTTCCATGTCAAAACATTCATATATGAATGTTACTCTCTTAAAATGCTCTCCTGTATACCATGTGTTTAGATGTAGGGATCGTCGTAATACTTGTGCATTCTCTCTATGACCAGAGCCCTTTGTCTGGCAGTAGGACAGTATAAGGCTTGCATTATTAATGATATCCCCATTATTTTTCTTCTTTACCCTTCAATTTTGAAGCATTGTTACCAATCCACCTCAATTTGCTTGTAACACAATTGAGGTGTTTGAGAGGCCTATAAGTAGCAGGTATATGGTTATAGGTTGCTGTTTTTAATGTCTGGTTACACCTACCCTTAATCCACAAATTAATCATTTTACCATTAAAAGGTACTTTTTCTTCATCTTATCAAATGAGGTATCAATATGAATGAGTTTGTTTCGACTATTTCTTCTCTGAGTAGTCAGGTAGTTCATCCTCATCTAGTTAAAATAAAAAGAGGATGTGTAAAAGTGTTTGTAAAATCCTATTTACAAAATACACATTTAATGGCTGTACAATTGTTTATATTTATCTTTGTCTAGCTCCTAGCCGGGTTTAGATATTAATTTTATTGTTATTAATATTTGTGTGACAAACTCTAAATAATGTTTATTACTTAAGTTTGAATTAAATTGCGTATTTCACAATGATTAATTAATGACATTTTAGCATAATAGGTTAACTTTGACATTATTACTTTAACATTATTTACTTTGACTTTAATTGACAAATTTAATAGACATGTAATTTTGAACTTTAATGTATTTGTAATTTTTAATTTAGGGACTAACCACATTCCGAACTAAATGTTGCATGCCTAGTGCAGAATATGGTGACACTAACAACTTTCCTGTTCTTCTAAAACCCACCTGTATAACTACCCATATTTGCAATAAATGAATTTGAATTTGTTTATAAAACATTTTACTCAAGCTCCCTTTTACTAAGAGCAGGAGACACCTAAATTAATGCCTAAATAAAAGTGCTCTGCTTGATTTTCGACACTAGTATCAGTTTACTTTACTGCCTGGGAAATACCCTGTTTAAGGCATAAATAAATATATCAGAAATGAGTATAAGAAATTCAACAAAGATTAAATTGTAGTGATTTATTTCATCTACAACTTTTTCTATGAAAATCATATCAATATTTTAATAAAAAACAACAACTTTAATTTCATTAACCAAAGTTTACACACTTATCTCTTGACAGCAAGATTTTTTTTAAACAGTCCGAGTTGGGTTTTTATTTTTCTTTTATTGGTGACCGCAGGGAAGGGTCCTTCCCTCCTTTAGGCTGCAACTTATCTTGATCTGTTGCTGTCTGTGCCGCGTGCACTGCACAAGGGATGAAACAGTATATTATTTTTAATAGTGACTAAACCGGAATGTTTGTTGTTATCAGTTATAACTGAATTTTATACAAGTATGTGTCGCAATCGAGTCCTACTATACAGTACAAAAAAGAGATGTACAATTCTACAGACATGCACAATTTTAAAAATTCATTAACCAAACATTAGTTACACAACCATTTCTGCGAGATCAGTAACACCAAGGCGTTGCTGGCCACTCTTAAGGAGGTGGGGTGTTTCAATTGATCAATGTTTACACCCTTATGCAAAATATGAGCCTTTGCGTACACCAGCCCGATGTATAATACAATACAATACAGTCAACAGATCTATATGCTCATCTCGAAGTAATATTCTGTCCAATTCCAGGTCAAGGAAGACGATGGTCTACCACAGAAGCTGTGCACAGATTGTTATGCTATCATGAACTCCGCGTACCAGTTTCGTAAACAGTGCATCAAAATGGACAATGAACTACGTTTACAGCTTAACGCTGTATTAGACATATCTAAAAGTGATAATCTCTCTAAATATGACCCTAGTGGTGATGACGACGATATTGGGAATGACCCCATGAAGCAACTTGAAGCCATCATTAAACAGGAGCCTAATGATAGTGATGATGATTACTATTATGTCTTGGTTATTGATGACCCCAAAGATAAAGATAAGGAAGAACAAACTGAAGTGACCAACATTAAACAAGAAGCGTATGAAGAAGATATTGCAGCAACTGAGGCTGTAACTACAACTACTTATACACAACAACCAACTCAAAGCTCTCAGAGTCAGTTTGAGGACTCAATTGAATCCTTCCTCATGTCCAATACCAAAGTCTCAGCCAACGTACCAGCAACTATCTTAGAAAATGAGGAAGAAAGCCAGGAAACTGACGATCTAGATGGAGCCATGAACATAGATGAAACGCAGGACAGCATGAGTCAAGATCAAAATTATGCAGAAATGGAAGATGTACAAGACAATGAAAACATTGAAACTATTACTTCCAGTGTTATCAAAGAACTGCCAAATTCGAAAAACTTCATCAAAATATTGACCACAACAGACTCTGATGGCACTATTCTATTGAAAGGTAATGACAGGATCCAATACTTGACTGATTCTCAGCTGGTCACAAATGAAGATGAAGATGGAGATGCATTGTCTCAAGAAGTGATATTCTGTGAAGGTGATGACTCTTCTCAGTTCCAAATCCTGAAATATGATGGCTCTGAATTGGTTATTGAGTATGCTGATGATAGCCAAATAGCTACAGTACTACAACAAGAGGATGGAACATTCTTATGTGATTGTGGAGAGCAGTTTGAAGACTTGGCCGATTATGAGAAGCATCAGTACAAGCACAACCCAGCTGGAGAACATTTATGCAACTTGTGCGGTAAAGGATTTGAGTCTGCAGAGATTCTGACTGGACACATGTTACTTCACAGCAGTACGGGGCTCTTAATAACTTGTCCATTCTGCAACCAGCTTATAAGACGTAACGCTTTGACGCAGCATATCAAGTATGGTCACAACAACATCAAACCTCGCTGCAATATTTGTTTCAAAACTTTTGCTAATCCCAATAACTTAAAACGTCACATGATGATTCACAGCGGCGTCAGAGAATTCGAATGTGACATTTGTTTCAAGAGATTCCACCAGAAAATCACAATGCAAACACATAGGTTGACACATATGAACCCGTTTTCATGCAACCAATGTGACCAGTCATTTGAGAATAAGACTGCATTGGCCAATCATAAAGAATCTGTAGACTGTTCTAAGTCTAAAGTGATTAAGGTCAAAGAAGAACTTATGAAGACGGTCAAGCAAGAAATTACCACGAATCTTGGTAAATTGCTTGGTTATGCCTGTTCGCTGTGCAAGAAGATGTTTTCAGTGGAGTCCGCTTTAGAGCAACATATTGAGAGCACACACATAGTTGATCCAACAGAATTGCTGTGTTCGGAATGCGGTGAAGTGCTGCCGTCTAAGAAAGACATGCAAACTCACATACTGACGCATAAAAACTTAAAAGTTAAGAACGCAAAGAGGTTTGAATGCAGCATCTGTGGTAAAGGGTGTTCAAGCCAGGCTATGTTACTGATGCATGAGCGAGTACATACAAATGAGAGGCCTTTCCCATGCCAACTATGTTCTTTGCGTTTTAAAACAAAAACTCATTTACGGACTCATCAGCTGACTCATACACGGGAGAAGAAGTTTGGATGCTCAGTTTGTATGAAGTTCTTTGCCCTCAAAGGGAACTTGGTTGTCCATCTTAGGACACATACAGGGGAGCGTCCATATGTGTGCTCAATTTGCGGAGAAGCTTTCATAGACTCGAAATACTTGAAGAAACATAAACTAAAGAAACACTCTATAGATAATGTGCCGTGGAATCAGTACTAAGAACTGTTCTTGTATCAAATATAGGGATGTAACCTAAATCTAGTCCAAATTGTCGTACCGGTGTCTGTACAATCACTAAGTGTAGTAGAAAGTTAAAGCCGCGTTGACGCTCTGTTACCTAGGTAACCGAGTCCACTCGAACCGAGCATACTCTGATCGTGTCAACGTGGCTTTAAATAGTACTGTGAAAAACTTTTAGTTTGGAAAAAACTCGGAATTCGTGATCTACTATGTATATTATAATAAAAAATAAGATGTTACCATGTCAACTAAATTGACCTTAACCCTTTATAAGGCTCTGGCCATATATTGGACATCATACATTTGACGAAATATCTTAAAAAATTCTTTGGCAACACAGTTTGTCGTTAGCAGTGATTTATTCTTGAATGTTTTGAGAAACGGAACGTAGCAAAAAAAAAAATTGGCGCCATGTTAGTTCAAACAGATGTTTGATGTCATCTTTCAAAATTGTGTCGATTTTAATAGTGCTACGTAAATCTACAAAAATCTTCGAAAAAAATGAGTGGACAGGTAAGATTTGAATTAAAATTTGTTAGTTATATTCTAAATTTGATGTAATACAGTATATTTTTGCTGATACGAATCTTTTTGATACTAATTTGGAGTTTTGTTATGACGTCCATATATTGCCCAGAGCCCGTCTGAGTCAAACATTTTTTTGGTTACAGAGAAAAGTGATTCCTTTAGACAAAATTGAGGAAACTTTAGAGAGTCTTTTTGCGTTATCGGATGGCGAGGAATCTGAAGATGGTCACGAAAGTGATGAAAGGGAAAGTGAGGCCATATTCTTGCCACCAAATTCATCGGACCTTGAGGATATATTAGCTTCTCCGTCATCTTCAAATAACGGGAATGCCGCCAATTTTGAACCAGAGGATTCCGTAGTCCCTTCAGTAAGCGGAATTTCTATAGGACGAAATCAATCGGAAACAGCTGATGGTCCAAACATCAATGTGCTGATAAACAATAGTCCTGTGTCGTTATCCATTTCTGATTCTGAAGATGGTTCTTCTGAAGATGAAGATTGGAAGAAAGTACTTTTCCCTCACGATGTACCAAGAAACAAGTTTGATGATATTCCTCTAAAGTCTCACCAAAATATTCCCAACAAAAGTGGACCTCATATTTATTTTCGTTTTTTTTTCACTGACGAAGTTTTATCTCTAATTGCAGAGCAGACAAATTTATATGCTGCCCAAAATAAACAAAAAAACTGGGTAGATGTCTCAAATGAGGAAATACAAGCTTTTTTAGGAATGTTAGTTTTGATGGGGGTGCACCCTCTACCCAATATTGACTTGTATTGGTCAACAGATCCATTTTTTTGTGTGAGAGAAATAGCAGATGTAATGACTGCAAAAAAATTTAAAATGATAATGAGAAATCTACATCTAAACGACAACACGAAAATGCCTCAAAGAGGAGAGCCTGAATATGATAAACTATATAAGATTCGACCACTAATAACCTCAATGAACACTGCTTTTCAAAAGGGAGCTAGGAATTCGTCATCCCAAAGTATTGACGAATGTATGGTAAAATTCAAAGGGCGCAGTACATTGAAGCAATATTTACCAAACAAGCCGATAAAAAGAGGCTTCAAGATATGGGCGAGATGTGACAGTAGCACGGGTTATTTATTTGAATTTGAGGTGTATACGGGAAAAAAAGACAACGATACTGAATTCGGTTTAGGAGCAGCTGTGGTAAATAGTCTTTGCAAAGTACTTATTGAAGAAAAGATAGAAAACGCACATGTAACATTTGATAATTTCTTTGCTTCGACCCAACTAATGCAAAGCTTGTATGATAATAATATATATTCTACAGCAACTGTTAGATCCAATAGAACTAACTTACCCCGGACACTAAAACATCTGATGGCCAAGAAAGGTAAACCTAAACTTTCTAGGGGTCAATATAAGTGGCGGGTTAACCGAAATGTAGCATGCTTTACATGGATGGACACAAAATTAGTCAGCATTCTTAGTACCGCCTTTCATCCTAAGGAAAAAGTAACATGCATGAGAACGCAAAAAGACGGAAGGAAACAAGAAGTGCCTTGCCCTCTGGGTGTTGTGGAGTATACCAAAAGGATGGGGGGTGTCGATCGCTTTGATCAAAAGCGAGGCACCTATCCTGTAGCTAGGAGGAGCAGGAGGTGGTGGATGAGACTATTTTATTTTATGGTGGATGCAGCAATTACGAATGCATACATTTTGTATGCCCAAAAAGTGCGTTACCCAATGTCTACTTTACAGTTTCGTACACTTCTCGGAAGAAAGTTGATTGGCACTTTTACGAGCAGAAGGAAGAGGGTATCGAACTTGCCATCTTTTGTATGCAAAAGACCAAAAGTTGATAGCCGGCAGAAGGCAAAGTATGGCCTTCCAGATGATCTACGGCTTTCAGACGTTGGATCCCACCTCCCCGGTCCACTAGACTCTTACAGACGATGCAGGGCTTGCAGCAGCAATGCTAACAGCAAAAAATCGAAGATACAATGCATACGATGCGAGGTAGCCCTATGTATTGTTCCATGTTTTGCCAACTTCCACAAGCCGTAGTACGGCTCTGTCCAAATAATGGACACCATGTATATATATATATATATATACTTTTTTTTCCGAAATTTCAATAAAGTGCTCATATATGATGTATACCACTAAGTTTCATTTCTGTACCTTCAGCCGTTTGTTCTGCCTTATAAAGGGTTAACAGCTTATTTTGTCATGAATTTCAGACTTTCTCCCATACTTAAAGTTAAACTCTTTGTAACATTGACCCTCATATTACCATACTATAACAGATTTTCCTGAATACTCATCACTTTCAGAACACTAGTCTAGCTCTTATACTAAGTTTCGTGATATTTAATGTAGTAACACTTTATACGTGTAGTTAATAACATCTTGCAGGAATGGGAGCACATGAATTTTAACAAATACATTATCATCTGTTTTATAACCTGTAACATGGTTGTGGAGGTCAGATAGGTAGTCCATCAATCTAAATACTCGTATTCACCTGCCTCCTGTTAGACGCAACCAAGCCCATCTTAGTAGGGTAAAGGCTAAGAGGATGAAGAAGCATCTATTTTCATTAAAGTGGAAGCGCCAGGGTAACCCGCGAAAATTAAGTTTTCTTACGTTTTTTGCAATTTACAGGTCAGTGCCACGTTGTATGTTGATTAAGATATGATTCGCGAACGTAACAAATATGGCTTTACACTTTACAGAGTTTTAGTCATTAAACTCATCAATACAACCCTATAAGTTCATATAATCCCACTGAATGACTTTTTCATGAAATAATCATTCAATGGGATTAAATTAATTTAGAGGGTTTTAGATTGATGATTTTAATGATTATAATGCTGTAACTACATGCGTGTCATATTTTTTTTCAAATATAGCTTGAAACTGACTGCAAATTGCAAAAAACCTAAGAAAATTTGAATTTCGCAGGCTACCCTGGCACTTCCACCTTAAGTATTGTTATTTTTAAAGCCAATAGTTTTTTTTTTTCGATATTTCGTACCACAGTTAATACCGGTTACATTCTTAAATACTTACACGCCCTGTAATCTTACCAATGCCTACAAAACAAGTCAATATATTACGGCACTGCAGTCTGATAACAATTTGGACTACTTTTTTGGAATTGTCTATATTTGAAAATGCCTTTATAGATGTTAATTTTAGAGTCCATGCCAAAAGTCCATTATAATTATTGATTTTAAATGAATTAGTAATTATGTATGTTCTGTATCGACCAAAGTGGGTTCTGAACTCTCTATTAGATATATTTTAGCCAGGGCTATTTACACTGCACCAATCGAAGCTACTAATAATTTAAATCCTTTATTTTTTTTCTTTACATATAATTTACATTTTTAATTATTACTATACAAAGTAATATTAAAAAAAATCATTTGAAAACATAAAAAATATTAGCCCACCGACATCGGGAACAGGGTCCGAGCTACCGGTGGTCAGGGCTCTTGAGAGAGGAACCTCCTAACTATACGCGCCGTGTCCAGAAGTACTGCTTTCTAAATCAAACCCTTGATCCAATTGCCTAACTAGTACCTCTGCTGTTGGCTACCTATCATTATTATGTGTTATCAGATTGGAAAAGAACAGTGCTTGGCTTGATGTATTCTATAGCTCGTAGACAGAACTCCACTTTGATTAATAATCCCCTCGAATAAGGCTTTTCAAATTGCACTGGAAGTCTCAAAACAGTCATTTTTTTTATTTTTTATTATATTACACTTACGGCAACAAACATGTATCAATGCAGTGTATAATTTATTAAGGTTTTCTTTTAAATATTCAATCACATGTACGTTATTGTGTTCAGATTATTTTCTATAAAAGCCAAGACAAGACTATGGAAGTCATTGTTGTCAGCCACAGTCATGACAAATGTGCACAATACTTTTCCGAAGACGACCTACGAGACATATAACTGGTTTATATGTCGATGACAATGTCGCCTCTATGAAAACAGCACTTAAAATACAGGGTGGAAGTGCCCATCGACGCACAAACGGTTACCACGTATTCGGTACTTCGAAGTACTGAATACCTCCCCCCCACACATATAATTTTTTATCGGATTTTTTTTTTACATAAGTGCAATGCCTACACGGTCAAAATGTATAGAATAACAGGTTTTGTTTTTAAATTACCGGAGAAAAATTCCTTTTTTTAAAAATGACGTTCTAAATGCGTGGTGAAGGTGTGTGCGTTGGTGTCCTTTCCACCCTGTATAGTTACTTAGAAACTAATCGAGCCGCCGCGGGCTGTCGTTGCGGTTCGTCGGCTTTGCTGCTGCAGTTTGCGGTTGTAGTCGCTTTTGGAGTTGTACCTAATTGTATTTGTAATTATAAGTCCGGAAAGTTTAACTTATGAATTGCCTTTTGTATATTCCTGGAATGTATGCCAAATAAGGTATTTATGTTAATAAAACTTAGGGGGCCTTAAAAAAAAAGGTTTATGTATGGGTGGTTCTAAAATGTATGTATATAGAAGTTTATATTTCACTTAAAATGTCTACTGTCAAACATTAGGCGTCTCTGTTGAAATTGTAAAAAGCACATGTTTAAATTGATTTATCAATTTGATTTTAAATAAGTTAGTTTAATTTATCACGAACTTGTAAGTGTAATTATTTAATTTGTAAATAGTGAGTTATGCGTTCTGTTCGTAAATTTAATGTAAAGATTGGCGACTAGCGGCTACATAGAGGTACCAAAACAACTACAGTGCAGTGGCGAAGGTTTTATACAACTCGATTCCTACCGGCTTACCTCTTTAAAAAAAATTAACCCTTCGCTACTGCTACAGTGTATGTTTCCTTTTATCTATCTTTTCAAAACTCGTTTGTATTAAAGTTAATAAACTAATTTCAAACTAATCATATTACGATTTTCGTTTTTTTTTTAAGTATTTATTTTGAACAGAAAACTTATATAGCTGTTTTAGTAACTACAATAAACGAATATAAGTAATGGTGATATACAATTAAGTGCCTAAAACTGAACAGCCAACACTTGAGGTTTGATAATAAAAAAGGCCTTCAAAAATCTGGTTTAATTTTAGAGATGAAAATCTATATGATTGATACTGTAGCCGCCAATCCTTACCATAAAGAGTAAACAGCTTTACAGCGATATGCTTTGTTTGTTTTATTAAGAAATTGTACAAAATGATCCTATGAGCCAGTTTTAATAAATGTGGAGTTTATTAACTCATACCTTCTTGTTTGAATGTAAGGAACTTTGAAGCGAATAAAAGGAGTATCAATTTTGTGTGTATTTTATTTTTGTGTATTTATAATTGGAAACGACGCGTAGGTAAGTGCTACCTGCATATAGTAGGTGATCTACACTAAAGCCGTCATGTCCAGGAGACTTACCCCCCGCTTCAAGACAGACCCAACCTCCCCAGCGGTGAACATGACAGGCGTACCCTTGTCGGGGTCCCTAGCATCCGACCCACCCGTCACGCATATCATGACTGAAACGGAAAACAATTGAATAATACGGACATAATGCAATATTGCTCACCCCCTTATGCAAGTAGCGTGATAATATATAACCTAACATTTGAAGAAGCCTGTTACGAATATTTGTGCAAAATTTGAACAGTATCTGTGCAGTAGTTTTCAATTCAGAACATCGATTTGGATTTTTACGATTTTATTATATGTACAGATAAATTAAATGAACCTTTGTGTGACCTCTCACAGTGAGGCTGTGAATGAAGTGTTGACCCCGACCCGGTGATGTACGATACCCTAGTAGGAAAATGGCTCCTAGAGTGATATGAGTGGAACGTATAATTAGTGTATAATCTGCTGTGAATGTGCACAATAAAAAAAATTGGTGCGCTTTGTCGTTTTGAAAAAAAAACGGAAAAAACGATGTATGTACACTTTTGAAACATTTTATAGTTATGATAAGCGTCAAGAAGGTCCAAATACAGTTTTCAGTGATCTTATACGTTTTCTCATTTAGGCGCTGCGATATTTTTTTGGATTTTCAAAAAACCGCGTTTACTTTAAAATTGTAAATATTTTCTTATATCTAATTCTGTCACAAATACGCACAAATTAGGGGTAATCGTGTATGTTTATTCTACAGGCGCACACACAATGGTTTTAGAGGTACACAATTCTTGCAAAACGTTACCCTAGCAGGAAATGCAATATCTCGCAAAACCAGAAGACGCACAACCTACATTAAAATTGTCGGTGCACTTTTTTGCACAAATATAAGCTCTCTGGCCATGTACAATATTTCTCTCTCCGATCATTCGTTTAGAATTTTCCTGCTAGAAAAACGTTACCCTAGCATGAATCGTTATATCGGTTTTTTTTTTTTCAAAACGACAAACCGCACCTTTTTTTTGTGGTGCACATTCACAGCAGATTATACACTAATTATACGTTCCACTCATATCACTCTAGTAGCCACTTTCCTGCTAGGGTAACGTACACGACCCCGCGCATACTTTGTGTGATGACGGTTCCGACTCTTCCACGCATTTGCCGGGCGTGCTTCTTCTCTGCAGACGGCAAGTACTAGGCGAACATGACAAGATTGGACGTGTAAAGTCAACGTTGTGGCGCGCCGGTAGATAAGCGAATGGAAGAACAAATACACATTACTACACTCAAACAAACAAAATGATAAATTATAATAACTATATTATGGAAAATGGGCGAATAAATAAATCTGAAACAAGAATAAATAAAATTAATGAAGAAGTTAAGTACTCACCTAGCGACATCTATTGAGAATAAAAACGAGAGGCACATTCTGCTTTTGGAACGGTTAGAAGTGAAACAAATTTACTTCCAATCAGCTCTTTATTAAACTTCACTGTTGATTTATTGCAGTGTTTAAACACTAGACTACTAGACACTAACACTTTCCGTAACTTTGTACATAGTATTATTTAGTAAGAAGCATGGCGACCAACTTTTACGTTTTGTGCTCTCTAGTTTTGTCGCGGGTGCTGATGATACAGATAAACAAAAATAAATTATATCTATGGTTCCATTTCCATGGTATCTATGTTATGAAAAACCATTGCCTTTGCTTATGTAAGCCTAGTATCTGTAAAGTCCACAGAAGATCTGACGAGGTGGATTGGGTACGCAGCGCAGCTCAGTTGCTACAATATGATATGAATGAATATAAAAAACCGCCTTGATTCAAGGAGATTTTCATAAAGAACGGAGAAGTCCAAAAAAGCGAGTGAGAGTGACTCGTTTATCGATACATGAGACAGCAGTACATGCATTCACTCCACTCCAATGAAACACTTCCAAGTCATGTGACCCTAGTACTTCTATATCAAGTGGGATACTGGTGTCCCACCACAGAAACTCTTTGACAGCTCAGAGTAACTTCGTTACAAACAAACATGTTACAAAGAGACGGAAAAATCCTATGTATGTATGTAGGTCAAATAATTATAATCTTTGTGTCACCATCATTATTTTCTTTTCTACTGATTGATAGCTGATTAGAAGTTATGAGATACCAAACTAGTAAAATAGCTAGCTATAACAACTAAGTCCGACTAGTGATCATAAAGCGACTAGTGATCAACTAAACTACTGTTGAAACTCTCTCCGACCGCGTAGTCCTGGGTTTGATTTCCGTCAAGCAAACTTCCATTGAGTCTGTTTTAACTAATTTTGTGCCCGGCAATGCGGATATAAATTAAAAATTACTTCCTTTATTTAACATAATTAATAACAAAGTATACACCCTACCACTACTATACTAAAAACTTGTCTGAAATTTTAATGTTAAACACTTGCTTAATGCAAACATTAATTGTTCTAGCAGGATGAGTAGGCCAACACATCAACAGCTGGAGACTCTAGTGAATATCCTGGTACAGAACCCCAGAATTGCCAAGGGGTTATTGCGCACTGCTCATGCTAAGCAGGAGACTAGGAGAAAGTGGGACGAGATAGCAGTATCCTTGAATGCACTAGGCGGCGGATCGCACGACGCTAGTTGTAAATGAAACTCCTTTAAGTTCATGTATCCCTGGTACTTGAGAAAAAGACGACAGGGTAAAACGGAACTATTGCGTTGCTTTCAATCTCGAACCAATCAATCATTACGCTATTCCGACCAACAAAAGGCATGTGGCCAAATTAAGAACCAACGGGCAAGCCCGCAATAAACAAAATTATGAATTTAGGAAAACACAAAATTACACTCGAAATTAAAAAAAATCGACTCGCTTGTAAGCTCAGACACAGGTCAATTTAAACATTAGACAACAAAAGAAACTTGCAATTAACTATACTAAGAGCGATTACAAACAGCGCCTCTAAAGTTTTTTTTAACTTGTATTGTCCCACTGCTGGGCAAACGTCTCCCCCATGCCATATTTATTTCCCATAATCTTCCACTCTGTAAAAATATAGTTACGTTCGACACGACAATGACAGAGAACCGAGAGCTTGTCAGCCTCAGCATGATAACATGATAAGAGCATTCTGAAAGTGCAAAATAAACTTTTTGAAAAAAGCTGCAGTATGTTGTGCTGTTGTGTGTCGGCTGAATAGCGAAATTCGATCCTTAAAAGCAGAGTAATTTGGGTACGGTCAATCTCTAGCTCTTACTACACATAACGAGTTTCCTTACTTTGCCACACCTGCTGCCCATGCTGGGTTCGATTCCCGCCTTAGACAAAGTTTAATCGAGTTTGATTTTGTGGCCGGTTAGTGAAAATGGGGATAACCAAAATAAATTAATATAATACATAAAATAAATTAAAAATATAAATTAAAAAAATATTATTATTACTGTCGGCAATTTATTGATTTATTAATTGGGTTAAACAGTACAGTACTGTAGTGTACAATACAGTGTCACTTACCACTTCTGTTTACCCTTGTTGTGTTTGAAGAAAACTGCACACCTCCTGGAAACTTATGAGCGCCTCGTACAGTCATCGCGCGATCAATCGCTTATTGCTTAAAAAATCGGTACTATCTAAAAACCGATTGCTAATCGTTCGTCGTTTGTTAGTATGCATTTATCGCAACGATACTAGCGCTAGAGACAATTTAGTAGCAATCACTGGTACTAATCAAGTGTCAAACAGATGTGACAAAAGTTTTGTTTACATACGTTGAAAATACTTATCCACTTGTTACCAAAATAGCTTGGCGTCGTCGGTTTTAAAATGGTTTCAAGTACACGAAATCAGTGTTTATTTGAGTTCCACTTCCATTACAAGCGATATTCGGCTGTTCTCATCTCAACAACTAGTAAGTTTATATCTGATATACTTAGTGCATACAGGTAAAAGTTTTGCAGTAGCAGTTTTGTTAAAATACTAATTTATTGGACTAATATATAAAAATAAATGTCTGAAGCAATCAGACAGTCAAAGTCTGCCGATCGCTATCGCTTTGTGGTCAAAAACCTTACGTAATACGAAACAATCGGTAAAAGTAGAGATCCATGCAGTTTTAGTTTACCAATTGCTCCATAGCAGCACCATCGCTGGTTTGCTATCGTGTTGTTATCGCTGGTACATAATACGGATTTGCGATTAAAGAGCAATTATTGCTCAATTTTTGCCATCGCTACGCTTCTGCAAGATACTTAGTAAGCCCGCCGATTGACTATTGGACTATCGTCTGTGTATACGAAACTCCTTCGTATTCTTGTGTCCCTGGTACTTGAGAAAAAGATGTCGGGGTAAAACGGAACAATCGCGAGCAAGTCGCGATTCAAATTAGGCAAACTGATAAATGATGACCTAAACTTCGTTATTTACTTCACGGTCATTTTGGATTTTGTTACGCTTTAGTAGATTAAAACTACATGTATCGTATTAATATCCACTTAATTATTAAGCTTTGAGAGTCAGAATGATTGTTATTAACTGTGTATGAAAGTATCTGATCTTTAAAAAGGTGTGTAGGGAAAAGGGTTTTCTTTTGTGTAGGAAAAGACAAGACTATTCATTTATTTCAATTAGACTTATCAGCTATTTATAGGTAACGTTAATTACTTATCAAGCTACGTCCATTCGCAAACCTAGGTCTTCGAGATAAACAAACTTTAGGATTGTCGACGTTAACGCTTAGGTACAACGTCGCGTCGTTTTCTATTAGAGCGCCTCACTGAGAAGTTGGATAATCATTGATAATTTCAATACAGCAGTCGCCAACGTCCATACTACGTTGAATACACCGGTTCTCGTCCGATCACCGAAGTTAAGCAACATCGGGCGCGGTCAGTACTTGGATGGGTGACCGCCTGGGAACACCGCGTGACGTTGGCTTTTTGCTATTCCCTACTTTTAGATAGGTTTCACTTTTTAGCAGACTTGATTAATTTGCAACTGTGATTTTTTAACAAGACTGATTATTTGATTAAAATTTTAATTTTCAAAGTTTAATTTTAAGTTCCTGCTTTATTTTTTACAAAACAAAGTTATTAGTTTTTGTGACCAGTGATCGGGCATTTATTTGGACGTAAACTCATGTATTTCTATTAGAATTTTCTTCTAAAATATTGATATTGAAATCACCACAAATAATTGTAGATTTATTACTGGCTGCAAGTTTTGCCAGTACAACTTCCATTATTGATTCAATAAAGAAAAGCTTTGATAGTTTGGGGGTCTGTACGCACACACAATTACATGCTTATCTAGCTCAACACAGGACAGTTCGACGCACTGTTCAGCCGAGAGACCTACTATGTCATACTCATTACATTGCTTATATTTAACATAATTTTTCAATAATATTAGGGAACATTCACGCAGCATAGATTTACGGTTGAAGCAGCTACCCACCATATAGTTCTCATAATTAATAAGCGTTTGGTAATCCTTTAGCCAATGTTCAGTAAAACAAATAACGTCTAACATATTTTTTTCTAAAAACAATTCAATTTCTAATCTTTTGGATATTTTGACGGAATAATTTTAAGGTGTTCTGCTGAGGCCCTTTTTCACTAACTAAATGAGTGCAAGAAGGTACCTTGCTGTTGGTAGGTTTAACAATATTGTTGATGGTACCTTCTATTGTCTCACTTCCTAGTTTACACCAGACAATAAGAGCCTATTTATAATAAGAGAGAATTTTCCACGGTGACACATGGATCCTCCTCAGTAAAATTTTTGTAAACATAGCAATAATGCTATATTTATTTAAGGTCACCACCTGTTCATTAGTATTTTTACTAATAGTTGCAGTGTTAATAATATAACTAAACTTCGACGTACTACTTATATCTGAGTGATTAGTGAATAATTATTATAAGCTATAGCCGAGCTATTTTGTGTCTACATCTAATAGGTAGAGACCTATCTATATCTGTGGTAGAAACACCGTACCTCAAGTTGACTGAAGTTTATCAACAGTGTTGATATCAAGATAAATAAGATTGTCACTATAGTGACCTACTACTAGAAATGTACATGTTTATTTAACACTGCTTTTCCATATTTTGAAAATTTAGGTAATAAAATTTTCCAAAGAACTCGATTCCTACCGTCTTCCCTTTGAAAAATGTCACAGTCAGTATTAGATACACAAATAATATGATCACATTAAAAATATGTACTCCAGCTTACATTACATACTATTTGACTAGTGTCCACTGTAGTCAAATAGTATATTTTACATACACATCTGTGGGTACCACATCACAGTAGAGCCATCTAATACATCATAGGATTGAAAACATTTTCATGTCAACTAATGTGCTTCCACCATGCTTCTTACTAAATAATACTATGATCAAAGTTACAGAAAGCGCCCGCTAGTGTTTAAACACTGCAATAAATCAACTGTGAACTTTAATAAAAGGCTGATTGGAAGTATAGTTGTTTCACTTCTAGCCGTTCCAAAAGCAAAATGAATGTGCCTCTCGTTTAGCGTAGTTCTCAATAGATGTCACTAGGTGAGGACTTAACTTCTTCATTAATTTATTCTTGTTTCAGATTTATTTACTCGCCCATTTTGCAAAATATAGTTATTATTATTTATCATTTTGTTTGTTTGAGTGTATTAATGTGTATCTGTTGTCCCATTCGCTTATCTACCGGCGCGCCACAACTCTAACTTTACACATCCAATCTTCTCATGTTCGCCTAGTACTTGCCGTCTGCAGAAGAATATACCGGGCAAATGCGTGGAAGAGACGGAACCGTCGCAAAGTAGGTATGCGCGGGGTCGGAGTCAACACCTCATTCACAGCCTCACTGTGTTAGATCACACACAGGTTCATTTCATTTAATTCATTTGTTCAATTCAATTCAAATAACCTAGATTCAGACATCAATTCATTTGTAATATTTGTTACATAAATAATAATTAAGAATCATTTTACTATTTTTTATTTTTGGGGTTATTTCCAAAGTACTCCATCCTATTGTTCTACAACCAAGATAAGAGTCTCATTTACATTAATAATAATTCCCAAGATACTCCAAGCAATTATTATTTTTTTAAAATACTTATTATTTTGTTCCCATTCTGCTCAATAGGTATCTGGAATTATTCTCAAACTGCTCCATTTACATAATATATTTATAATTTAAAATGAATCCCTGAATTTGTTGCTAAGCGCAAATCTCGAGAGCAGCTGAACCGATTTCGCTAATTTTTTTTTTTATTGTTTGATACTGTCAGAAGAAGGTTCTTAGGTAGGTAGTAGGTGAGTAGTAGGTAGGTAGTAGGTGGGTAATAGGTGGGTAGTAGGTGGGTAATCGGTAGGTAGCAGGTGGGTAGCAGGCAGGTAACAGGTGGGTAGCAGGTGGGTAGCAGGTGGGTAGTAGGTAGGTAGTAGGTAGGTAAAAGTCAATGAAAATAAAAATAATATGATCAAATTAAAGTACTCCAGCTTACATTACAATAATAAATAAAAAATATAATCACTACTAATAAATTAATCACTACCAATACACATCTGTGGGTACCACATCACAGTTCAGCCATCAAATACATAATAGGACTGAAAACATTTAAAAAATTACAAAAATTTTCATGTCAGCAAATAAAGCAACAGGTGGCGCTAAATAAGCAGGTTCTCGGGTGTCAGGATTCAGAACTAAAATCGTAAAGACGCGCACACGTGTCTGCGCGGCTGGCAGTACCGTTTTGTAGAGAGCCCAGTAAGTAAAAGATACGAGAACGAAATGGAATGAGTAATGGTCGATATCGTATTTGGTACCATTTAATTTATACTTCCCCTCTGTATTTATGCTTTTCATTTTTTTTATACTTCCCCTGTATTTATGCTTTAATTTTTTTTCGGTTTGATGTCATGGTTGTCATTTTCGTGATTTTTGGGGTCGCTGATAACGAAAATGAGGTCAAAATGAAAATCCAAGATGGCGCCGACAAAGATTTTCGGTTTTTTCTTCATGGGTGTCAGTTTCGTGGTTTTTGGTGTCGCTGATAATGAAAATGAGGTCAAAATTAAATCCAAGATCGCGCCGACGAAGATTTTCGGTTTTTTCTTCATGGGTGTCATTTTCATGGTTTTCGGGGTCGCTGATAACGAAAATGAGTTCAAAATGAAAATTCAAGATTTCAGTGATTCTAGTGCCGATAAAATTTTTCGGTTTTTTCTTCATGGGTGTCGTTTTCGAGGTTTTTAGGGCAGCTGATAACGAAAATGGGGTCAAACAAACAAAAAAAAAAGACTCCAAAATATTTTATTTCTCATTTTTTTCTTCGGCTTCCCCTGGCTCTAGTTTCACCCTTCGCCACTGAAAATCACACAATATAATTTTACTACAATTTCACTGACTCTGATACACAAACACAGTCAGTGGTGTGTTCCTTTTTAATCTTAGAACAGCGCATACACCGTGACTTTTTAGTCGTCTTACAAATGTCGTCCACTCAATGTACCCGACATTAAATAGCTCTAGGCGCGATTTTTTTTATCTTTCATAATAGGTACACAGAAAAATAATAACAAAAAAATAGAATAAAATTATGAAACATCCTGTTAATGATGTTTACGTGTCAAGCGGGAGAACATATACCTACCCAGCACTCGAGTCCAGTAGATCATCGCTCGCAACAGGGTATTTTAACTACGTCATGCGTCATAATACTGAATATTATTTTTATTTTTAAATTATTAAAATCTCATAAATACCTATTTTTTTATGAATGTTTAGTATTCATTGGATACATGAAGTGGGCTGCCGTTGTAAGACGACTAAAAAGTCACGTCGTATAGTAATGGTGGTATTGCGATCACAAACAGTTTACCTATGTTACTGATGCTATAATTTGTTTATAGGTTGACACAGGCATAAAATTGTTTTGGGTAACAATAACTCAGGTTATTACTAATTAATTAATCTTTCATTTAAGAATTTTTGTGACCGACTGTAATGAAATATATGTATTTTATAGGTAATTATGTAGATGGAGCAGTTTGAGAATTGATAACGAATAATCGGTGGAGAACTTTGAGAATAATTCCAGATACCTATCGAACAGAATGTGAAAAAAATACTAAATATTTTTAAATAATTATAATTCCTTGGAGTATCTTGGGAATTATTATTAATGTAAATGAGACTCTTATCTTGGTTGTTGAACAATAGGATGGAGTACTTTGGGAATAACCGCAAAATAAAAAGTAGTACAACGATTCTTAATTATTATTTATGTTATAAATATTACAAATGAATTGATGTCTGAATAAAGGCTATTTGAATTGAATTGAATTTCAATTCAATGAACAAATGAATTAAATGAAATGAACCTGTGTGTGATCTAACACAGTGAGGTTGTGAATGAAGTGTTGACTCCGACCCCGCGCATACTTTGCGACGGTTCCGTCTCTTCCACGCATTTGCCCGGTACATTCTTCAGCAGACGGCAATTACTAGGCGAACATGAGAAGATTGGATGTGTAAAGTCAAAGTTGTGGCGCGCCGGTAGGTGAGCGAATGGGACAACAAATACACCTTAGAGTGAAGCCACACTGCTCCGTTGCGTCACGTTGAGAAGTGTGGCATGTTTTAAAATTTATATGTAAAATGCCGCGCTCCGAAAACGCAACGCAGCGCAACGGAGCAAAGTGGCTTCGCTTTTACTACACTCAAACAAACAAAATGATAAATTATAATAACTATATTTTGGAAAATGGGCGAGTAAATAAATCTGAAACAAGAATAAATTAATGAAGTTTAGAACTTACCTAGCGACATCTATTGAGAACTACGCTAAACGAGAGACACATTTTGCTTTTGGAACGGTTAGAAGTGACACAACTATACTTCCAATCAGCCCTTTATAAAACTTCACAGTTGATTTATTGCAGTGTTTAAACACTAGAGGGCGCTTTCTGTAACTTTGATCGTAGTATTATTTATTAAGAAGCATGGCGACCACGATTCTGCGACCACCTGTTTTACGTTTTGTGATCTTTAGTTTTGTCGCAGGTGCTGATGAATTCTATTTTATACTTTAAAGTACCAAATATATTTATTTTTTATTTAATATTATAAAGCTGAAGAGTTTGTTTGTTTGGTTGAACGCGCTAATATCAGAAACTGCTGGTTCGCATTGAAAAATTATTTTAGTGTTGGATAGCCCATTTGTCGAGGAAGGCTATATATCATCACGATACAACCAATAGGAGAGGAGCATTTATAAAAAAAATGTTGCAAAAACGTGGAAAATGTATTATTTTTGAGAGCTTCCGTTGCATGCGCTGCGTAAACAGTTTAAGTTACACGAAAATAGTGTATTTTTTTAATAACCAATAAAAATTTTCATTGGTAAAACAAATAAAAATCGGCTGTTTCATACATTTTTACCGTGTAGTGTAGGTATTGCATTTTTGTAGGAAACAGCTGATTTTTTTTTTTTAAAACCGGTGAATGATATGTATTTAGCTCAGAATGATGTATCCGTGGTAACCGTTTTCGCGTCGGTGACCCTTCCACCACTTATAGGCTTGTATGTAGGTTTTCCCTTTTGGACTTGTGCCCGATGGCAATAGGCTCGCGCCCTATTGCGTGGGACTCATACGTAAATGGTGAAATGTGGGTGTACTATGGTACCCCTCTGTCTAAACCCTTCGGGATTACAGGCGTGTATAGCATGCAAATCAAAGATGCAACTTGTGCATCATATAAACCAAGGGGGATGCGCTAAGGTAACCTGCGAAATTGATTTAATTCAATTGAATGGCTTTTTCATGAAATAGTCATTCGATGGGATTCAATGAAGTAAGAGGATTTTATTGATGATTTTAATGATTATAATTCTGCAAATTCATATTACGTGGTACGGTTACGAATCATATTTGGCTCAACTTACAGCCTGACACCTGCAAATGAGGGTTATCGTTTTTGAGGTCACCAGATGACGCCACTGTCGAGTAAGGTCCTGTCAACAATTTTATACATTAAAGTACTAATAACTTCATAAAAAGTTTATTTTATTACGTATAACAACATAGTGTAAACTTCAGGTACATTTTTACAAGATTCTCCCTAAAATAAGCAAGCATGAAACATTTAAAAATCATTTTACCTCCAAGTACTAACAAAAAAGATCCTAAAGGTTGCTACTTTAAGTCTTCAAGTCATAATTAATCAGGAATAGCTCAATCTAGACCACAATCGTGAATATTAGTAAAAAAGCACGCAACGCGCAAACACTATGACATCTGACATTTCGGTGACCTCGCACTACACTAGCGCCTCTAGCGACGAATTCGTACGCGATAGCCATCATTGGGAAAACGTAAGAAAATGTGAATTTCGGGCTACCCTGGTAGGTTGACGCTGGATGAAAACATAACATAGTTTAATACTCATACCGCTGGCTATAACATTAAACATAGAATTCATAATAAAACTGCGAACGTGCAAAATGTGAAACGTATTTATTCAAACTTATAGACACACAATCATACAGTGTTGGTGTCTACATGCACGATGTATTCGTATGTTAGCATTGCCCCCCAGTTCACGTCTTCAGGGGATGCGACGCGATTTGCGTGAAGAGAGACGCGAAACATGTTTCCGTCGCGTCGCAGTGACTTCATGTCTTGCTCTAAGCAACTTGTTTCATTTGTTTTTGTCGCATCACGCGTGTCGTATGAGCCTGTAGCTCGTGGCTAAGCAGTAAGTAATACATGTATGCATGTGTGTGTCAATATACACATATGTATAGCTGTGTGATACATACATACAATGCACGGGACGATGTCGATGCGGCGCGCACTGGCGGGCCGACGCGCCTCCGGTGAATCATTGGGTAATGTACCGATACGGTGATCGAACGATCTTGATAGTTGACATTAAAATTTTTAAGAACGCTTAATAAGTTTGATTTGAAATACTGAATGCTGAGAGGAATTGTGTGCAATGGAAGAGATCATCATTCGTTTTTTATACATACTTTCCCTACACTAGGATTTTTTCCCGTAAGTATCCTAGGAGCGTTTACAAACATTTAAACTCACATACACAAACAGTCAGACCCGGAAGAATGTAGTCCACACAAATATATGTACCGAGCGGGAATCGAACCCGCGACACGCAGCGCTGCAGCCAATCGCTCAGCTACTGCGCCAACCGTGCCGTAAATATGTATTGATAGGATACGGTTTAGAAAAGAACATTAATATATGTAGTCGCCTAAAGAGCTGAGCAGCAAAAAATTATGTACCTACCTATTAATTTTAATGTAAAGGTAAGAAAATGAGATACAGTCATAAATATTTATTTTAAAACTTATTTATGAAATTATCATTCCTATCTTCATTTACTCATTAACTTTTATCTCGCATAGTCAGGCCTGCTAAAGTAAATAATTTTTGTTGTTATATTATAGTTACCTGAGAATTAAATCTGTATCTTTGTGTTTAATCTACCTCAAACTGCTCAAAAGCCGCCTTCTCCACATTCAAGTACTCTATTGCTGCTAATACAGGTCAGACTAGTCCTTCAGTTGAAGACAAACTCGTCCCGCCTCAAATAATGAATGCAAAGTATCAACCAAGTGCAGTCGCAGTAGACACAAGGTGAGTGGCACAGGCGCTCGCTGCTTTGTTCCCGGGCAGGCCGCGCTCCGTATCGCATGTAAACTGTATACCGAATACAAAGTATGTGTGTAGTATAGTATAGTTTGAGTTATTGACTACAGTCATATTGTACGATATAGGGTGATACGATCCTGTAACTGGCTTTGCTATTTGTCTGGAAAGCTTACAATCTCATAAACGAAACCGCTTTATTTTTTTTTTCGTAAGAAGAGACAGTCGGGCGCAAACAAGACAGTTATGTCTCATTCCCACAAGCGATTGGGCATTTAATATCGTGTCCTGCGTGTCCTGTTGTTTGTTCACTACAGTAACACTGATGGACGCTACCGAAAGCGCCAAAGTAGTAGCTCAGCTCTTTGCCGACACAATGTAGGTTGTCATCAACACGCTAAGAAGAAGTAAGCGTCATTTCATTCTGTGTGTATTTAACATAATTATTCAGCTGCCCCTTCACAATAAATACGTTTGTAGTCGGCGTAGCTTTTTTTTTATTAAACGCACAGAGGGATGGCGGTATGTATGTAATAGATGGACACGCATCCACAAACCGACACCCATAAGCGTTGCTTTACGTTGAAGATCGACTCGTGCTGCTGTCATTACCTGACGACGAGATTTTATAGTAGTGACTTGTTTTTTTTTTGTCAGCTTGTCCCACTCCTGGGAAAAGGTCTCCCTCCATTCCTTCCATTTCTCTCGGTGTTGTGCCTCTTCGCGCCAATTTAATTAAAACATATTGTAAAATGTAAAGTATCAAGTGTATGCGATCGCAGTAGGCACGCGGTGAGTGGCGCTGGCGCGGCTGCTTTGTTCCCGCGCTGGCGGGGACGCGCTCCGCCCGCCGCGCACCGGTCACAGGGCTGTTACAAACTTGTACATATTAAATATAAGACACAGAATTATTGTTTTCGACGCAGTACAGTAAACTGGTGAAGTCATTAAAATATTTCGTTAAGAGACTGAATAATATCACAAGCGTTTCTTCATTCTACTCGTTAATCTAATCTTAAAAAAGTTATTGTTAAAACTAACAGACATGAAATAAGAAAACTTTTATATTACATTGCAAAAAAAAGTTGAATTAATTATTTATTTCAACTTTTAAAAACATTAGAGGTTTCATTAAAGAAGACCTAAACAAAAAAGAAAAAAAAAGAAGTTATCAAAATTAAACTCTTATTAAATAAATAAATAAACATCCATACAGCCAGCCCTACCACAACCGGAGCGGGCCGATAACAATATCGCTGAGTGCGCGCGTCGACTCGCGCCATGCTCGCGCCGAGCGAGTGTCCGCCGCCTAATTTACTCCTACCGCGTTCTGCCGCCCTGGTACCCGCGGCACGACAGCGCTCGCTTTCTTGCCTTCGGTGCGGAAAAACACGCCTCGCGTGTTTTTGAGAGTGCGAGCGGTATCGGAGGCGCTTCGATGCTTCCGCGCGTGGGGTTACCGGTTTCGATGCCTATTTGTCTGTTGCCGTAATTACTTTGATAAGTTGTTAACAGTTTAATTTATTTATCATAGCGAGTTTGAAAATAATGCAATACGTGAAAACAATAAACAAATCTATTTTTAATTTTTTCGTAAGTTCCGCAATAGTTTTTTTAAGCGTGACATTTCACCAATAGCTTTACTGTTCTTTTAGCTCTTGAATGGCATTGTCAAGTGAGCAAAAATCACACAAACAAAATTAAGATGGCGGTTATAGTTCAGACTATGACCACGCGTCAAAAGAACCATGTAGCACTATTATCTACGAAGCAAGCATTTTCCGGAACTACCTAATGCAGTTTCAAATACAGCATTGCATTATTTACTGAAAAGCGCACTGAAAGGAATATGTATGTGAAACTACAAGTATCTATCCAATTTGCGATTTCTTCTGACAATAGGTCTTCGATATCGGTTCCAAGTTCCAAGTCCCAACTCCAGTAGTTACATCGATATATTGTTGTAGTTTGAGTTTGACAAAATATGACCAATGTTTGTTCACTTCACACCATTTTACTGAATTACTGGAACATATTTTGTTGTAACATTAGCTCCAAATATAGTTTTACTAGCTGTTGCCTGCTGTTATGTTGCATACGTGTGAAAATATTATAAATATATAACTTCCATTTTTGAACCGGATTTTGTTACCTATGATAAAATTATTTATCTAAAATAAAAGTAGCATAAGTTAGACCTTATAACATTAGCTATCTGCCAGTAATGTCCCGTCAAAATGTGTTTAGAATATTTATTACTTTTTTTTTTATTAAAATTACATTGTTACAAACCATTTTTACCTACACAAACCATCGCGGTTTTGACAGAAAGAATTATTGATGATTAATTACATCATGACGCTTTAGGACATAATATTTCCATGCAAAACTGCCATCCGCCTTTATTACACGCTTGCCCAAAAAGAGGAGTGAATCCGCTACTCACAATAAGTTTACAGATTGTCTACTTTATCATACTTCTTTGAGCCTGCCAGTACCTTGAGTTTTTATAGCCTAGTCAAACGCACAGTCTACCCATAGGCCATCTTACCCAACCTACCAAGACATCATGAAATATACAGAGTCAAAGCTAAGACCGGCGGACACTAATTAGGTGAGTTTGTAGGCGTGAATTTTTTAATTAAACGCTTATAGTAAGCCGTAGGCTGTGGGTCGGATTTAGGTCAAAGGATGGTTGGCTGGAATCATTTTTATCGAGGTCTGTCTGTATTATGTAGGTCGAAACTGAATAGGCAAATTGATGGTCAACTAATTATGATTAAGACGCATTCATTTATGAAACAGGCTAACAAAACCTTTTAGAATGTGTCTCCTACGATTTCACCTGAAGCCATAGTGGAGGTAACTTCATGATGGTAAAAAGTTAGGTAAGTACCCTATTGTGTTACTCAGTGAAAAAAAAAATCGTCACTTTGTTCCCTTCTCGACCAGGTTTAGAGACTTTCCTCAGGTAATGATCAAATGTAAGTTGATATAAGAGAAAATCAACGTTCTAATAATGTCAAACACAGTTCATTTGCCGTAGCCTGAAATTCAAACAGCTTCAAGGTATTCAGTGCGTTTGACATCAACTTTGACAGCCGACAGACAGGCCTGTCCGACCGTGTTTCTCACTAATATCTAGAACTGAAGATACAGAGATTAGAGAAATATATACGAGGCAGAAATTGATTACAAGTTACAAATTGCTATCACAAAGATGCATGATGATGAAATTGAGTAACCGCATTCAATTGCTACAGAAATGAACGACGCTGAAAGTTATTTTTTCCCCGTAAATATTGGGCAGATAGGCAATGCCTAGCGCTTGGCGCCAGCGTTTTATTTTTTTTTACTCTGAGGCCATATTAAGAGAGGATCATAACTGGAAATTCCTTTCTGTCTTCCTCTATACCAAAAATTGTTTCACATTTGACTGCATAATTTAAAAGAAATGTCTTCTTGCAACGGTGCAGTGGGTTGACTCTTCAAAAAAAGTAAATAATTAAATAACTCCAACTTTTACTTAACAAAATTATGATCAAATACCAGGCATCCAGACTGCGCTAGGAGTACTGAACTCAGTGGATACAGAAAAACTGTCGAGTGGCGAGATGAAATATATCTGGTGGACGGGCTTCCGCGTCAGATAAGCCGGGGGCGTAGGGTGGGAGGTTGTGGAGAAGGGAGGGAGTAGCGATCAAACCGCGGCACTGCCTGGCTCGGCCAGTTAAGTAGGTGTCGGTAGGGATGGGACATTTTTTTCCATAAATTTCAGGGCATCGATGTGCAATATTCTGAAGTTTACGCTTACACAATTAATATAAACTAACATTTAGCTCCTACTAGTTGCTCGTACGGTGAACATCGTTTATTTAATACAAATTTTTGAAACGATAAGTAAACCTGGGAACGCGACCCAAACGCAAACCTACTGTTACAGCGATAATTCTAAATTAGGTAATCTCATTCTTACTTAGTCAACTTAACTTCCAAGTTAAGTTTGTTCAGGCGGCTTACTGCTTACCATAATAGACAAGTGCAATGTCATGACATTGCACCTTGACTGGGTCAAAAGTTGCATAAAGAACACATTGACGCTATCCTAGACAATTAAATAAGAATAGAATAATAATAATTTATTGTTTAGAAAAGTACATTCAATGATTTGATTCCTGAAACTCACACTAGGATTCCCTGTATAGTGAGTTCCAGGCTCCTTCGTTCCGTTTACATTTTTATTGTTGCACTAATAATATATCCGTTACAATAAATTTTTAAATCTAATATAATCTACTCGTAACCTAAAAAAAAGGAATACACAAAGAAAACAGTAGATAAGTAAATAAAAGATAGTAAATAAAATAGCACTTATTATATCGGCAACTGTCACCATACCTACGCTTCTGCAAAGCGTGTCGGCGCGGCACTACGAAAGGCCCGCGTAATAGCGACGACGCGCCGATTGTATCGCATGATCTACATCTGTGTCCTGTCAACTCCTGCCATCCCGGTACTGATGTGATATCAGTCACAGTGCCTGCCTATGGTACAATGTTGGTTTGGTGAACTCTTTAGGACCTTATTAGTGATATCTAACATAGTGATTATCGATTGCAACTGTGTTCCTGCTGATCAGTTGTCAGGGTTCGATTTCGACGTCAGTCAGCGTTTTTGTGTATTTTCCCGTCAATAATTTATATTCGGGCTGTTTACATTTTGATTGTCACTCTATAGTCACCAAGAGCAGCACTGCAGCTACTGATATTTTTTTTCAATTGTCATTTGAGACAAGTGTGTACAAGGGTCTTTTGGCGCATGGCCGAAAACGGAACTAAAACCGCCTTCATATTTTTCACTTACACACAAAACAAATTCATAAATGTTAACTAACCCATTACCAAGACCAACAGCGGCAGCGCCCCGCTACGCTACGCTAGTCGAGTGCCAAAAGATCTTAGTAACACTCTAGTTATTAGTAAGGTCGTAAGCCAATCATTCGCACAGGCGTAGTATAAAATGATAATAGCAGCCTTTGGTGAGTCCCAGTTCAGTTGCAAGTCAGTCTTTATTAAGTGTCACTTTCAAACAAATACTAAATATACTATGTCTAAATAACTAAAATTCCGATCCGCCCTCCCAAAGATGGATTGAAAAAAAAGATCGGGATAACGATTCATCGATCGTTTATTGAAATACTAAAAGTAGGAAATGGATTGAAATATCAATCTCGACTACAAAATTAGGGATTGTGATTGAATATAGAAAGCGGCCGTTAGCAGAATGCCAATACTTTGTTCTTGGATTTGTTGCATCGCCTTTGTACCAGGAGCGCATGACACATGAGAGGTAACAAAATAACTACGATCATCGTGTAATTTTTTAAAGCGAGAACAAGCAGCGCCATCTTTCGACTAGTAGAACATGCATGGGCCTTCAGTACTGCCTTGAGCTGTTCAGCGTGACGTTTCATGTTGATAAAGCGTTAAACAATAATAAGGTAAAATAATGGCACTCAGTACGTTGAATATATTATAAAATTTTCCTCGTTTTGAAACGCCCACATGATAATTTATTTTCCTGCATTTCCACAGCTTCACTTCTTTCAGCGAAAAATCTGCATCGTTTCCACAGTCGCTTCCTTCATAATGTTTATGTGCATCTAGTATTATTTTATCTCGATGAATCAGCAGGTCCATTCAGGAGGTGGATTGGTTTTATTCCACACCTCCACTTACATGTTGTCCTAGTAAATCGGGCTACGAAAGAAGTCGCAATATGTCACCGATACGCTGATGCCGAGCGAGGGAACAAATAGCATGCTATTTTCAACATCTCTCACACTATTTAATATAAGCTGTTGAAAAGGGACAGACTATAAACATTTGACCTATCAGTGAGGAAGTGCCTACCCATATTGCAAGAAAGCTTTGCATTTCATGGAAACGCGCATACGCGTTTTCGAGTTTCTTTAGGAACAATTGTACTAGGAACACATAGGCTACGCTGTACTACATGTTTGTATATCGAGAGGCAGGCTGTCAAATTTTCTAACAAGCCTACTACAACTCATGTTTTCTTAGTAGTCGTTCAATGGTGTAAAGTCAAAACAACGTAACTCCGTCCTTTGACTTTCATTTGTTGCATGGGATTTTTTAGATTTTACATTATTTTGCACAGTCCAAAATATTGAAACCTCCTGCATAACCATGTTATCTTAGTACTCATTCAATGAAGTAAAATCAAAACCACGTAAGTCAGTTGGTCCAGCGAACCAGTCGTGCACCGCAAACTCCGGCGCAGCTCTCTGTCACCAATCACCAACCAGCCTACGGCGGGACTCGCCGGCGACAAAATGTAAGCCTCCTGTAATAATATGTTCCCTTAGTAATCATGAGGAGAGTAAAATCAAAACCACGTAACTCCGTCTTGCCTGCCTATTTTTATCGGTATCAGTTTGTTTGAGTCCCCTACTACAATATGTTTTCCTAGTACTCATTCAACGAATTTAAATCGAAACCAGCTGAGCCCTTGCGCAACCAAAATTATTGACTACTAAACCTACGAGTTTAATTCTATATTTTTAAATACGTTTGTTTTGAATTGTAAGATAATAAGTAGTGTTTTTTTTTTAAGAAATCAAATATTGGAATCGGTCCTACTCCTAAAAGACTGCAAGCATCAAGCAAGCATGCATTACATTATTACGCCTATGATTTTTTTTCAGCTCATTTTGAAGTCATTAGCAATTAAGCTATGGCGCAGCAGTTAACAGATAGAGCGCCATTGGTGAGTCAGGAGCCAAGATGAATCATGACCTAATATTATGATAACAAGACATGCGTGCATTCGGCATTTAGCAATTCGAAATATAAGCACTATCGTAGGGGCCAACCAAAGGTTTTCTCGTAAGTAAACTCTTTCTTCAGGAATGTCAAAATAAAATATAATATTTCAGAAATTTGTGCTTGTTTTGGGAACTTCACCACACTAGAAAACTAACGCCATCTGTTAGCTAATAGCTGTACTAGAATCCGATCTCCGATAAACTTTAGAAGAGACCCATCGTGTTATGCGAGCCTAGTAC
Organism: Noctua janthina; assembly: GCA_963576755.1. Classification (NCBI taxonomy): domain Eukaryota; kingdom Metazoa; phylum Arthropoda; class Insecta; order Lepidoptera; family Noctuidae; genus Noctua; species Noctua janthina. The sequence goes on along the minus strand of OY755068.1, from coordinate 7,267,875 downwards.
AAATTCGTTCAATGAAGCAACATCGATTCTTCTTACTCAATATCAAGGTGATCAATATGATTTTAAATCGATTCTTGTTAAAAACACCTGAGTTAATCAATTGTTTTTGTTTGCAAAAGGTAAATAAAATAATATGTAGTTCTTTTCTTTCAGTCTACATACATTATTTCTTTTAATCTTAATTCATTTCATTTTTGATGAGCTAGCTGAGTAGACCCATCACGTAATCTGAGATCAGCTGTAGTTAAACTAAACTCTTGTTAAGTTTAGTTCGAACGATCAATCGATCAAAATCAATAAAAAAAAAGAATGATCAAAAATCATGGCTAACGTGTTCATCAAGTTCACAGGGCAGCATAGAACCGAAGAATATTTTCTTAAACCCAACTAAAATGCCGACTTTTGGCAATGAAAAAAAACTCGTATCAGACGGACATTCAAAAATATAGCGTACATGAGTGCCATAAAGGTTATTTTCATTTGGAGTTACTTAAAAGGGGAACAAACTTGTAAGCGAGTGCCGCGACCGGCGCGCGCGCAACCGGTGGTCTTGCCGCGTCTCAGCTCTTCTTATTTTATGTGCGCCTAGTAACATGCGCACATTTCGCGCAAGAGTGCGGGCTCGTGCGCATCAGATTGGGGCGAAATGCGCGCGCAGCCGGTCAACCCTGCTATTTTGAAACATCAGAAGTATATCTTCAGGTTAAAACGTTTTGATCTGTATGTGTTGGGGGTATAAGGTTTAATTTTAAGTAAAATTGTCTACATGAAATGTTTACAACAAGTCAGAGTTGTGGTGGTTGTCTCGATGCGCGTGCGCTTGGCCGCGCTTGCGAGTTGCGCGCACGTCAGTTGTAGCAGGCAACAGACACGCAGCCCACGGCGACAGTGCAGCGGCGCGATCGGACAGTGCGCGGCCGACTCGTGATCGATGGGCAATGCTACGGGTCGATTTAATTAATTAAAGTTGCAATTTTATCAATAATTAATTAAACTATAAAAATATTGATAATATAAGATATCATGTTTTGCAAAGTTTTGCAGCCAGATGTAATGTAGAACTAAGAAGGACACAGTTATCTAAATTCCTAACGTATTTTTTTAATGGAATACGCGCGAAAAAGTTTTTTAACCCTTCTTTGCATGTCCGACTGCCGCTTGTAATTTTCTACGCTATGGTAAACAATAAAAATAAATTTAGACTGTTACTGCATTCGGTGGTATTTTATGTTTAGTAAATCTTACTTAGTTTATTGATTTTTTTTTAATGTTTATAGTTTTGTTATAGACACCCCGCACGGTTAGTGAATTTTTTTTTAGTTTTATTTCCATGTATGGGGCGATGTCCTTGATCTTTTTTTTTTTTTTTTTTTGTATAACGTCGTAAAGCGGTTCACAAAATACATCTATCTAACAAGTTTCAATTATGTGAGTCCTAATAGTTTCGGAATAAAGTGGCTGTGACATACAGAAGGACAGACATACATGACGAATCTATAAGGGTTCTGTTTTTTGCCATTCGGCTACGGAACCTTAAAAAGGGTTCTAAGTGTTCTAACCAATAGCGATAATTAAAGATACAGTTTTACTCAAATACACAATTTTAAAACTTTTGTTTGATGGGAAAGTAATCTGAATAGGTTGGTATCATTTCACTATACGACGATACTGGATGGATTATTGTTTTGCTGGTTTTGTCGATTGTGAGGGTTCCGTTCCAACTTGTAAGGTTATACTAATAAAGAAAAAAAAAATTATATAGGTATCTAATTTTTTTTAAATGGCAATACCTACCTAATAAAAAAATAGGTACCATCATGTAATTTCATAAGATTATACTAGCCTACTAATTAGATGTCTGTACTGTATGTGTCTGTGATGTACTGGAGCCATCCTCTAGGACTAACCTCAACAAGTTTGCCCCCTTGTCACGCGCCATAAGACTGATAAATATTATCTCAGATGAGGTAGATATTATAGGTATTTCACTGCAGTCTGATGAAGTTCACAGGAGTAGCACTGAAGTGCATTGAAAATATGTAGAGGTGTATCTAATTGTAGGTATTTTAATAGTGGTTTTCTTTTTTCTTTTTTATATGTATTCTGATTGTTTTTAATTGTATTTTTGTTAGCTTATGTAAGTTATCGTATCTTGGTGGTGGTAACATCGCATAGGCGTTATATCTGTTAATATCCATAGCTTTGCTCATACATCACTCTGCAACACTTCCCTATTAGTATTTAACTATTTATTACATCGCGCGGTAGGTAATAATCTAATTGAATCGCGCCAAACAATAAAGAGATCCACACCATACATAATAGGTCAGAGTACAGACGGGGGCCGCGACACAACTCGCGACGGGCCGTTTTATCGCGTTGAAGAGTAGAAGTTATCTATCGAACAATAGCCGCGTGCGTTATCTAGAAGGACGGCCAAGTGCGAGCATTATCGCGGGCGCCCCGCGGCCGACGATCGGCCCGATTGTTTTGCGGGCAATTAGCGTCGGGCCCGTCTGGGCGCACGTGCCGCTCCCGGCGCCCGGCCCGCGCCAGTACACCGCGCGCGCTGTCCGCGAGCGGCCGCCCCGGTGGGTCCTTGTCGCTCGGCTCCTCGCACGCCGCGAACTACGCACGGGACGCTGCCCGACGGCACGCATCCAACACTTTTTTTGGTTCGCTATTTTTTTCTTTGCAACCCCTGGACTGACACCTGTTTGATCGACTTAGAACTGTTTACTAACAAAGTCCTATTGAAAATTTCGGACATTTGAATTTAATTTATTGGACCCATTTCCGGGATACATAAAATAAACAAAACTTTGCATCTAATAGAAGAGTTACACTTTGACCTCTTCCAGAAGACCAATCAACAACACGAACACCGTTGTAATCAGCAATAGTAAAAGGGCGAGCGACGTCCTTCCGCGGTCCGATCGCCTCCCGCCGGGAAAAGTTTTCCTCTATACAAAGTCCTTATAGGTCGATGCGAACTTCGCAGTCAAAAGTTCGCGTTCGCAAAGTTATACGCACGAGTCTCGGGAACTTTTCAGTTCGACAACTTTCCACGAAAACAATTCCCGAACTGTTACCCAGAACACTTCAAGTTGCGTACTGTCCTAATGGAAAACTGGAAAGAGTACAGAGACGATGTATTGTGACTTTGTGATCAGTTCAAAGATTAATTTAACTGTGATTAACAATTCGGAGCATGAACTTTAAAGTGTAGTGCTAATTAGAACATATTAAACATGGCAGCAGCAATGATAAGTGACCGGGGACTTCGTAAGAAGTTAACGCAAGAGGCTATTCCGGAGAAAACTCCGCGGAAACCCTCAAAGCGTAAATCAACAGCCGGCAGCTCGAAAGCTGATAAAAAAAATGAGCAAAACAATAACAAGAGAGCAAAAGTACAGACGGGGGATCCGAAATTAGATTTATTCGCGACATATCAGCCGTGGGTCATACAGACGTACGGGGATTTAGCTAAAACTAAGACGATTACTTTGAAGAAGTATGGTCGGATTCTCCGTACGCTCAGAGGTGAAGAATGTAACAGTTCGGACAGTTCTAAATTCCGCTTCTGGGTAAAAGCGAAGGGTTTCCATGTGGGCAAGCCGCCTGGTTACGACGCAAAGCCGGCCGACGGCATCGTGTGCCGATACAGCGTGGGTGACTCCGAAAGGTGTACTGCAGGCGTCGAGGGTCAAGACGTTTACAGCGGATCCCAGAATGACCCGCCGCTGTACATTCCGACCCCGCCGGTTAAGGTGAGCGACACATCATTATTTAAGGGTTTACAATGTTATTTAAGGGTAGTACCTATAGATTCTACATTTAAAGGACCTGCCTTTACTTATGCTATGCTTACGTATTAATTTAATTTCACTGGATTGAATTTTCATTTGGATTAAAAAAACTAAAACGTGATATTTTAATTAAAACAAAAAAATATGTAAGGCAGGTAATCCAACCTGACTTATTTTATAATTGAAGCATTTATAAGTCTTCAAAGTAAATAGCTGGAAAAGTGGAAATGTTAAAATTTATTTGTCTCGCGCGTACCGCTCCGGCGAGCGGCGCGGCGCGCGGCGGCGGGCAGTAAAACTTTTGCTGCTTGATTCATAAACAAGAACAGGTGATTTTAGTTTCCAATATACTAAGGAAACATAAGTTAATAAGATACTTCATCAACTTCATGATGAATAATTTTTAATTTTTTTTTAACTTTCAGAAAATTGTACATAGTGTTTTAAGTTTGAAACCTATTTTAAAATTAGGGATAAAAGGATCTTTTATTAGTTAGCGCGTCGCGTTCAAAAGATAGTTAAGGCCAAGAGTTACAAAACAAGAATTAAACTGAAGTTTAAATGTTAACTAGGGGGTCTAGTTTGAACACAGGCCAAGATTGAACCATAGTATTGTTTGTTTAAGACAGATTTTCTCTATAAATGTAATGCGGTCCTAAACCTGATTGAAATAGAGGATAACGTGAAGTTTTTTCTCGTTATTATTGTGTGTGAAATTCCTGAACACATTTGAAGTTTGAACATCGACAATTCGAACGCACCTTGTGTGGAAATTGTTGCTGTTATTCATCATAAACAAGAACAGGTGATTTTCGTTTCTAATATACCAAGGTAGCATAATCTTGTAAGAGACTTCACTGACAATCGCGGCAACGCGATGTTCAAATCAAATCGCTTGCTTGTTTTATTTTGCAATGAACTTGAAAATAAGTTTGCATGTTACAGAAGATGCTATTCTATTTATTATTTACCAACAACTTTGGAGTCATTGACCTATCATCACCATTTATGATATTAATATGAGATTGATAAGACTCTAGAAGATGGGGATCATCGATTGGATGAACTTGAAGAAAAGTAGAACAAGCAAGATCTAAGAACAGGTGATCTGAGCCACCTCTGTACTAGGTTCGCATAACTTTGTAAGAGGTGTGATTATAATTAAATGCACAACTCATTGAAGCGGCAAGATTATCATGCGGGTTTTCGTTGATAACGTGACGTGACGGCCACGCCCCCGAGACTGGCCTATAGTTATGAGGATGGGCTTTCCAATGCAGGTAGTTGATCTAATCAGAATAGATAATGGTACAAACATGTTAGGATTCTCTAATTCGCTTATTTATCAGTACTATATTTTTACCCGACTGTGCGACTCAAAGGGGGTTGTGGTAATGTGTTTATCAGCCTTTGTATGTATATTTGTTCCTTTGTGGCGCTCTAGGGACCGAACGAGTGGGCCGATTTTGAAGATTTTTACGTCATTCGATTTGTCTTAAACTTGCGAGTGTCACTAAAGAAATGACAGCTATCAACATTTTATATGGCGATAACCAGACGCCATATTGTAAAAAAGAATAACATGAAAGTCGACGAACTATGTTAAGGGATAACCCTTAACATTACATTTGGTAAAATAACCTTTAGGTTTCTCATATCATTTTTCATTTCAAATTACTATTTAGGATCTTTAATGCTTTAAAGTTGGTTATTCTTAATGACTGTAAATCGTATAAAAAGAGAAAAACAAAAAAAGGCTAAAACATCTATTATTTTTTTTTAGGTTCCTGTGCTTTTATGCTGTTCCAATTCAGGTGGAAGTGTTTTTAAACCTTTATTCGTATTTATATAATTAGGACCTGTGATTGGCCAAAATTGGGCCACATCACATCATAATGTAAATATAAAGACTAAAGTGGATAAATAAAATACAGCTTTAATTGTAAAATTTTGTTGTTTATTGTTGAATATTATTGAATATCGTGAGTAGTTTTTTTTCCATTGCAACGCGGAAAAGAAAAAAAGAAGAGAACTTAGATTATTTTTAAAGATTGTCGCAGTGGCTCAGCTGCTCACTAACTCACTTCGTACTCGCGGTAGTGATAAAAGGATCATGGATTCGATTTGTCGCGTGAACAAAAATATGGTTTTCAATCTACCGATAGTTTTGTCAAATGAATTTTATGTACCTATGTAAATTGTGTTCGTAAGTATCACTTGCTTCGGTGAAGGAAAACATCGTGAGGAAACCAGCACGCCTGAGAGACTTTTCTCGACGGCATGTAAAGCCAAGTCAGAGGCCCATGGGCGGCATAAAAACTCTGACACCAGGTTAGGCACTAACCACACGATAAAGAAGATGTATTCCCTGCAGCGATAGGTATAGCCTGTTATGTTAGGACCCATGTAGTCGAGGGCGAGCCTTATGCCATCAAACGGGCACAAGAAATTTAGACACACAAAAAATAAAATAATACTTCGTCTGTCCTGGCCTAGTAAATGTTTCCCCCCCTCCATGTTCAGCAGTCGCGTTTGCAACCACTAGACCATCAAACGGGCACAAGAAATTTAGCTGCTGCACACACAAAAAATAAAATAATACTTCGTCTGTCCTGGCCTAGTAAATGTTTCCCCCCCTCCATGTTCAGCAGTCGCGTTTGCAACCACTAGACCATCAAACGGGCACAAGAAATTTAGCTGCTGCACACACAAAAAATAAAATAATACTTCGTCTGTCCTGGCCTAGTAAATGTTTCCCCCCCTCCATGTTCAGCAGTCGCGTTTGCAACCACTAGACCATCATCATCATCATCTTCATCATCCTGTCCTTGTCCCATTCTACTTGGGGTCGGCGCAACACGTTTTCTTCTTCCATTCTCCCCTGTCAGACGTCACGACATCATTTACTCCTTTCTCCTTTCTCATTCCTCACACAACCCATCCATCTTTTTTTTAGTCTCCCCTCTCCCTCTCCATCCAACAATGCATGCAGTTGTACTTTACAAAAGAAATATAATTCACAACAACATTGTTTTAAGCTTTCACGGTTTACAACTAAACTTATACTGTCACTTACGGGATATTTATTTATTTATTTATTAAAACTTTATGCACAAGTAAAAAAACTGTACAAAGGCGGACTTAATGCCATAGGCATTTTCTACCAGTCTACTTTAGGGTGATGCAGAGACAATATAACGAACAATCACGGAAGATATCCCGTAGTGACAGTATAAGTTCACACCAACATGTTGTGTAAAGAGCAACATTACATACAACTCTGATCTGAAGCTCTCAACATCGATCGTAAAACTGCGTCTTGTGTGTCACTCGATAATTTACACGGACATTGTTAATCAAGAAGCCAATCAATGGCTTATCATAAACGAACCGCATGCACAATGGGACGACGTTAATAGATTTTAGATTTTCATGAGGACTTGTAATTAAAATGAAGAAGTTTATACTTTGGTTCGTGGCTAAATAATAACAGACGCTCGGATCAATCTTCAGGTTAAGTTAGGCAGTTCTGTGGATGGGTTACCACACATTAATACCAAACATGTCATGTTAAATGTGGCTGTAGAAATACGAAACGCTTTTAAAGCGATCGTTACTTGCCTAGGCCTATGCGTTTGCGGTGAGAGGTCCTCCGTCTTGTTTTCCCTTAAGAACGACTGGACCACATTCAGTCAGATTTTCGATAAGTAAGTCTTGTACGTTGTCTCTGCCATTCTGACCACCTGATTCAAACAACTGTACCTTGACTCCACACACCAGGCTTTCATAAAATCATAACGAGTGCCATTAGTTATAAGACGTATTATAGCAGCACAGTTATACGCAACTCCTAGTTTCCCTTGCGCGCCGGGTGTTCAGACGTGCCGGGCGGGCCGCGCTCATTTATTATTAGCGGCCCAGCCTGCCTCATGTTTATTAAAGAGTCAGCTATCCCGCGAGCCTGGTCTCACCTGAACTCACTGCGGCCCAGAGATCCTCGTATTATTAATATTTTGTTCGGATATCTTGTTATTACGAGTTTAAACTAAGTCTAACTTAAAACACAATTAAAACAGCACAGAGAAGAGAAAAACTAAGTAGTAAGTTCCCTCCCGAATACATCCGTGGTATGGAATGATTTTTAGAAATAGTTCGGTGTTCTAGATTCTTGGGGGAACATCCTCTTTGTCAATCAAGGCTGTGTGACGGTCTCTTTCAAAAGCCCATTAAGGTACATTTTTGCCGCAGGCGAGGTTGTTATGGAGCAGAGAACTGCAGTAAGAAATGCCCACGTGTATCAAACGACGTTTTTCAATACACTTTCGAAGAAATAAAATAATAGAAGGAAAAGTATTTTGGTCATGAATTATTAGGAAGGAAACTATGATCAAATTTGCGTTTTTTTCCGCGCTTTGCTTTCGCCAGGTTGAAGAAGAAGCTAAGGTATGCCTAAATGAAAATGAAAATTATTTTAATTTAATTATAAAATTCCGCACGTGTGCGGAAAAATATAAAAAAATTCACGAGTGTGATATTTCCAGTTTTTGAAAAAGTGTATTGAAAATATATTTACGCATAATAATATGATCTCTCTGCCGAGATTAAAAAAAAAACAATGTAGGAATTGTACCAATTTGGACTTAAAATAAATATCTGTGAAAATTTTTATTTCCGCACGGGTTGTGATAAATGAAAAAAATCCACGTGTGTGAAATACATTGCATGTTGAACCTAATCGTAGTGCGATAAGAACCAGTTTTCCAGGAGGGATATTGAAAAGTCATTTATATTATGACCACTATATGCGTGCAGTTCAAAGGAGCGCTGCTTGTCAAGGAGAAATGCATCGATATGTCAAACTTGGTACATTTATTTTAGTTCTGTGTTTTGCTACCTGCACAGATAAGTTGGTTAATGTGTACGATAGTAGGACTACTTTCGGGTAGGTATACTATTTGTACAGAGCACAGAGGTACGGTATCCAAAGCCAGTATTCGCAGCTTCAATAGCGAAGGCTAGCCTATGCAAAACCGGTGCGTTCCGGGCTTGTGGGACATTTCACCGATATCCACACATGACAATACGGACGCGGTGTGAAATTCTAAACAAACGTTCGCATTCAATTTATATTCGCCAGGCGCTCCGGGCGTACGTTTTAGCAAAAACGCCGAGAACAATGGACGTGGACGCGAGTGGCCGCGACCACACATAGGAGGCACCGGCGATAATATGTGAGCGATAACAACGATCGATTCGTTTCTGCTTGTTCGACTTGATAGCATGAACCTCCTGTCGCTTCATGTCGCCTTGATCACTCGTAGCGAGTGTATCGATCAATTGTCGCGATTGCGATGACATCTTTTTGGGATCAGTCAGTCATTGAGTATTTTACGAATTTAATTTATTACGACTGCTTCCTCCCTCGACTTGTCGACGACGAAGAAACATCATCCCATGGCACTCGATAATAGTGTATATTTTCATCGGTGAGTCTTTTTTAAATGAGTAGTTACTTTCAAAGTACTCATCTGATTACCTCCACATTACCTACTTGACATTAGTGCAGATAAAATCGTAGTGATCAATAAGTAGGTACCAACCTACACTGAAGATTAGCAAAAAACTGTGGTCTTGATAAGAGCTGAGAAACTAATGCAGTTTTTCTGTATTTTAGAACGAAATCACATTGCTGTCGGTAAATAAAACTTGTAACCAGTCAGAAAAATAAGTGGACTTTTTCAGAAATCAAGCATGCACTCTTCTTATGCACCGCTCGAACACACGGTACCTATGGTTAAAGGTTTTTTTTTCATACCCAACCGAACTACACAACATACAATTGATTGTACATTTCGTTTTATTTAAGTACAATAAATGAATAACGAATATGCACAATGAGAAATCGAGAATACACGAGTAAGCATTAAGCTACGTTCGCAATAAAAGAAAAATCGCGCATTATTTCAAATTTTTGTTCTGTAAAATATCAATGTTCAGCGAGTTCAGCAGATTATGAACTTTTGTTGTCTCCAAAACAAAATAAGTAGGTAAGTACTGTAAGTAGGTACTTACAACTTAAAGAGACTTTGTTTTCTGAACACTGCAGATCGCCTTCGGTCGACATTTTCTGCTAGACTGGCGGCGGAGTGCGGACACCGGACTTTTGAGAGAAATTACAGTACAGTTTCTGTCAAAGTCACCCTGTCCGCAGACTTCTAAAAACGAGGACGTTATTCGGCCGTCAATTTTCTTAGTCGGTGGCAAAAAATTCAATGAAACACACAAAAGCAAAGTTATTTTTCACTATTTGAGTGTCTTTGTTTAGCAAAATAGATTTTTATTTGAATTACAGCCAACACCAGTAGGTACACCGCATTGGCCGCATAGAAAAGAACTGGGGCTAGCGAAGGGTCGAAATTCAAATGCAGTTCCAAAAAGTTTTTAGCCTAAAAATATAAAAATGGCCGCGCCGCATTGCCAGCATTAATAAAACAAAGCGGTGGTATAATTCATCAGGCAATCGGGGCTTGACACACTTGATTAAAATGAATGCTGGGCCAACCGACCAACTCTGAGCCAACCTCGTTTTTACCTGCCCGGAATTAAACGCTTATTAGTAAGCTGGAATGGGGAGGACCTTTTAAATTCCTATAATTTATGGCTTTCCTAATCCTTTTGCTAATAAGATTAAGCCTATGTCTTCTGTGGCGCTTTTTGCTTGATTTCTGTATAGAACTGCAAAAGAAGTATAATAAAAACAAGTTTTGAATAGTAAAACATGAATATTTTTAAAATATCCGTACTTCATTTACGATATTCCATTTTCGAAAAATCCTCATATCACAGTCACGTAACACGTCGAAAAATAGTAAAAAAAAAACACGTCAAGCAATGGCGGACGGAGTCTTCGTTCGCCGTGGTGTGCAGCAATTAAATTATTCCGCATCATCACACCGACGCGACGCGGCCGGGGTTGGCTGAGGCACATGCTGTGAATCGCTTACCTAAGTATGCTTTATAAAAAAAAAAGTGAGATGACCATGAGTCGATGACCTGCTAACGGATTTATGTTTCGGGGGATGCGTACACAATGGTGGTGAATGGTGTCAGGTGTGTAATGGCACATTTTATTAGGAACTCTTTTATACCAACGTTTTCGGTAAAACGACCGTCCCTAAAGAATTTTATCAAACTTTACTTTTATTTTTATGCTACTTCAAACTTAGAGTTTCCTGCTTAAAAATACTTTCTGAGATAGCATAAAATTAATAAATAGATTTTTTAGCTCAGCGCTTGAATGACATTGTTAAGAAGGTGCTGTTGCTGAACATTTGTAAAATTGACAGTGAAAATTGTATTGAAAAAACCAGATGACGGTTTTAGTTCCAATTAAGGCCACGCGCCAAAAGGTCCTTGTGCAGCTATATTCATGACATTATGGGAACACAGTGAACTTGAAGACTCCTTTACTCATTATTATGCTCCAGAACAAAAACATTCAGTTTTATCAACTCAACAACAAGAAACTTCTCACTCAGTATTAGCTGCTCTTTCCAAATTCAAATGCAGACGCGACCTCCTTGCAGTCTGCATTTTGAAACAAATACCGTCTCTGACCACGACTCAACAGGGAAATAGGTGGTTAGTACCTCTGTACCCCTAGTACTTCTTATGTAGGTACTCTATTTTCCGCACCAGGGACCAGTACAGAAAATACGAAAGTACTCTGCAGAGCGAAATAAGCGAAACGGTACCTAGTCTTCATCTGAAAATTACGTCAGTGAAAACTAGTTTTGTTTTCTAGAAACTTCTGGAACAACTGACCAACTCTAGTTATGAGGTGATCATAGTACGAAGTTAGGGAGGGTGTCGGATGCTCCTGATGCTGCAATTCACGTCTTAATTGGAGCACTGTATGGCAGTATGTGTACAACTTTTAAGCTGACGTAAAATATGTTTGAAGTTGTTTGTTGAGGGTTAGGATATAGAATAAGCAGATTATTTTTATAATCTTTGGCTTCTACAAGGACTTCAAAACGACAAGAGATGAATTTCAATGTTCCCGGACAACTTGCAAATGATCACGTAGTACAATAAAATAATAATCGATAAAGGACCACTATTAATCAGTCTAAATTATTTTATACCTTGTAATAATTTTATTATAAAAGAAATTAAGGTCCATAATCGCAATCACAGTAGCGCTTGCGTCTCATTAGCATTACGCCACGCGTTGAGCTACGGTAATTGGTGCTACGCCACAGTTGTAGCGCTTACTGTACGTACACCAGTCCGCCTACGCCTACGAGCTGTAATTGCGAGGTGATCATGCAGTCGACAATTTCAAAATGTATGGGGAAGCTTTCTTTGTGTGATTATTCCAAGTACATTTTATTCGGATTTAAAGTTATCGGTCAAGAAAGGCATAGGTAGTCCGTATTGTCTAGAATAATTATATAAGAAAATGAAATGAATGCCCTGGCCCACCGGGAGTAGAAGTTATATTCCAACAGTGCACTAATATTTAGGCATTAACTTAAATGTCGCTTTCTGTCAGTGGAAATGGGCATAAGTCTTTAATTCATACAATAAAGGTCTCAAACCACAGCTTCCATTCTTTAATAAATCGCTCCATCAATCCCCTTCAAACTAATATTAACATTACACCACAAAATATCCACCAATTACAGACCGGATCGCACTCACGGCACGTGGCCAACAAAGGGTCAGCACAAGCCCTGCCGTTGTAAGAATGACCCCACGAAATGCAATTCGAAGTACAGTATCCCCCTTTAGTGAGAACCGGTTATTTAAGATCCTTTTTGACATTGTGCATTGTACTTCATAAGTTTACTTAACACAACGAAAAAATACTTGAAATAATTCAACCCCTATTTTACAATCGCACCCTTTAGAAATGTACATTTAAGTCAGTGCGTCAAAACACAGCTTCTACAGCCACATAAAAGAGCCAATTCGTGGTGAATTTTAAACATGATCTGCAATCGTTCAAGTAAAGTCAAGCTATTTTACTTTTTAATCGACTTGGTTCGACGATGGTAAACGAATCTCATCGAGACAAGAGTCAAGACTTGATAAAACGTTACTTCTTAACAGTTATCATCATCTGCCTAGCCTTTTCCCAACTACGTTGGGGTCGACTTCAGCTGAATACCAGTATTTTATATGAAGCGACTGCCTATCTAACCTCCACAACCCAGTTAGTACTGGGTAATACAATGCCCCTTGTTAGTCTTCTTAAGAGGTTATCTCACACAATGTGACAACTTTAATCCCGCTAACTCTCACCCACACAATCTCCCAGAATTTCGGACACCACTGCACAAAACTGAAACCCTGGTCAGGAACCGAGAACTGTATAATCCGGCCGACCCGGACCATTGTAAAAATTACGCCATAAATCCGGAGCGAGCGCCGACGACGGCCCGCCGCGGCCCGCCTCGTAAATTATACACAGGGCTGGCCCAGGCTCTGTAGATATGAAATACCTATATTGTAGTAGCTAGGTTTTGTATAGGGGTTTGTGTAGTGCTTCATGGTTTCTTTTAAGGCGTGGCTGTAATCGGAAAACGCCGCCATTTTGATTTTTCAAAGTCAACATTGTTAAACCATTTTCCATGGCCGTCCAAAACTAAAAGCTTGACGATATCGTCATATTCCTGGGACACACTTGTATGAGGGACGCTCAGAACCGAGGAGTATGGCAGAAGAAAGGGGAGGCATATACCCAGCAGGGCGTTAATAGACCAGGTACTTTTGACACTGTTTTTTGAAAAAGTAGGTTTCAGTCAATTAAACAAAAACATGAAGCTATAGTCCAAGTCACAAGGCATAATAGCTGTGAAAGGTCTGTAGTTACCATTGATAAAAAACCTTTTGTTTTTTTAATACATCAATGGTAGTTGCCCAATATTTTAAAGCGCAGAATCTCCGTGGAACGGAGAAGAACGGGCAAGAAACTCAAAGAGTTCAAAAAAAATAATTCAACACTATTTCCAATTTCAAAAATATTTGCCTACCGCTCTCTCCTGTCGATGTGGATCAAGAGCCAAAAGAATCCCTAATCATTCTCATACCATAATTACCGTGCCATAAACCCAACAACCATACTGCGTTAGAGTTACGTAGGTTTCGTATCTCGGCTTCTAGATTTATTCGAATTTTGAAAGTTTTTTTTTTGTTTCGTTACAACTGTTTCGGAATCGCGTTTTGATTTTCGACTGTGTTTTAATCGGGGATCGAATGGCGAAGGTCGCATTTTCGTAACTAAAACGAGCGTAGTACACTCAACTGGATCCACGTTAAGATGCTTGGCGAAGTTCCAGTCCCTGTTCCATTCGAGCTAATGACTTAATTGGCGGGATCATCAAATCAACTACTTCCTTCCTTCGTTCTTCCTATTGTGACTAGATTTTTGCAACATTCTGTCAAGTTAAATTGTTTAACAGTTGATCCTCACACAGCATTAATCCACTCATGGCCCAACTACACAACATCCCATGACCCACCACAGTTCCCGGGACTTTACCTAATCTAAACATATTGTTACCTCTCCGAAACTACACCAGATAAATCAATTTGTCGGATGTAACAACCCTGGACGAAGGCGCGAGGCGGCGTCGGGTGCGACTTCACAAAGGCGCGCCGAAAATATATAGATAGCGATAGATAGTGCTGTACCTAGTGTTTGTTACGTGTTGACTGGCACGGGGTAGGCAGACAGCCTGGTGGTCTGAGGCTTGTTAGAGAACAGGCGGAGAAATATAAGAGAAGTTTTGAAGAGATTTCTGATACGGTATTATCAAAGGATGTATTGCGAGTGACTTATTTGAACGAATTGTTCATCGTATGCTTTCGCGCGGGACCTTTTCTTGCGGTTGTGTCCTGTCGTCCGCCCACCTAACCGGTTGTCTGCCTAACTACCAATACAGTCCGCGGCTTTTAGTCTCTTTATCATCATTATTCAATTAAGTAAAGGTTTTCTTTTGGTGGACTACCGTATTAGTCTAGTTAGTGGCTGTATGCACTATAACTGCTTAGCATTAGGTCCTAGATTTCCATTCCCAGGTCGGGCAATGTTTTATAAGTTACTAGCTTTTGCCCGTGACTCACTCGCGTTAATTTAGAATTTCACAATCAATTCGGGCTGTACTGTATTAATATAATTCAATCTTGATACGAAAGACACGTGGCCCCATCTATTATTATAAGAACGTTATTGTGGTTTTCCTCGGGAACAGTACTTTCTTTCGGGATGAAAGGTACTCTACTCTATGTCCGTTTCTGTACACTTGACAACGTAAATGCAAAATTTCAGGATGTTCGGTTCAGTGGTTTAGGCGTGAAAAGGTAACAAACAAACTTACTTTCGCATTTGTAATATTAGTTAGGATTCCTTCAGGAAATTCTCAGTTACTAGTCCGGTCTGATTTTCAGAAATTGTACCCAGTTTGTGTCCGGTTTATGATGTAAATATAGGCTCGGCCTCAAATACATGAGAATCAAAATTAACTGGCACAATATGGGTGTACGTACGCACGACGGCCAATTAAGCTATACAAAACCAGTTTATGCGGATCTCTCATTGTATAGGAAATCTATAAAAAGCGGGGCCAAGTTATACTGGAAATGTACAGCTTCATGTGCCGCCGTGTGTACTATCTCCTTTGTATATCTAAGCCTTTGCCCAGCAGAAAAAGGATAATTTAAAAAAATCTTGATAATTATCGAATAATTATCGTTGTTTAATTAAACACAATGTTTGTGACCGTTTCTTTTTAAAATGAAAATCGCATTCAGATACACGTGAAGTTTATTAATTATACTTTTAAGATTATTGTTATCATCAAGATAATTATCAAGATAATTATCAAGGTCACTTCGAACCCTGCCTTTATCAATTCCACCTATTCTGTTGCCCAGCCACAAAACAGAACAGCTTCAAAATTTCGAAGCTCGATGCACGCAAATAGTGGTCATTAATGATTAACGAACCTCTAATTTCTATCAATGATTCAGTCATTTCAATTTAATAGTGTTGCTATGCTACAGACTACGCGGGGTTAGAGCCAGTACCTACAGGAGACGTTTAGATCGATTGGAAATTTTAACTTCATTAGGCAATTCTCCCACTGCAGCGCGCTCCGTCGCGTAGCGCGGGGCCTCAGATTTTAACATTGTACACAAGTATCTGGATTTGTATAGAACACGTCTAGGACAACACACTGACAACGCGTCGGCGCGGCGTACAGCGTTAAAATCTGCGGCCCCGCGCTACGCGACGGAGCGCAGTGCAGTGGGAGAATTGCCTTACACTGTTTTAGCTTCAAGGAGTCCTGTATCCCAGCAGTGGGACAATTATTAGGCTCTTTCTTTCTTTATCGTGTGGTTAGTGCCTAATTATTAGGCTGTTTTACCATCATCGTCCTCTTGCCCTTATACCAATTTATTTGGGGTCGGTGCAGCCTGTCTTCTTCGCCCATACTTCTTCATTACTCGTCATGACATTAGAAGAACCTCCTTTCGAGCCATATCATACTTTACACAGCCCACTTATCGTTCCTATGGCTGATTATTAATAATATTATTATGCTTATTCTATACTGCTAAGCAGGTTAGGAAACGACAATGAATGTGCTTATTTAATTTTTGACTTTTTTAATTTCAGAATTAGAATTTCGGATAGAAAGACCAAAACAAAAGACACAAAATCTAGTCGCAAAAAAAAGTTACATGTCAAAAATCTAGCGCAGAAAAAAATTGCGTTCTCATTTCAAAATATTTTAGCTGCAGCCAATTTGTACACTCTATGCGGAATAACGTTCGTTCCGGTTTAAAACTTTTGATTTTGTAAACCTGCAGGTGGAATCTATCATCGTACTTACTAGTTACCATGTACGTTTTAACGAAATTCGTATCACTTATCGACACGATACAAATTATAAGAAAAAATAGATCATGCAAAGGTAGAAAAATAAACCAGTCAATTGATGGTTGCAGGTTGCCCGGATGCAACGAGAGAGTCCAGTCCGGATAGCCACTATCTACCAAATAAATTGTGTTGAAACTACAGGTTTCTATAACTTTAAATCCATACTTTTGGCATTGTTCGTATTCACCGTCCGCAGCGCGTATTTTGCGTATGTTTTTGGCTTACGACTTGATCATCCCCTACCAGGGCATCAGAAGTAGCTAGGATATCTCTCCCGTCAACTCCCGAGAAGCAAAAAGAGTTGCAAGTAAGAAATACCTGCAGCTAATAACGCGGACTTAATGTAACTTATTTGTGTTTGCTTTTAGTACTGCGCTGGTCTTTATCCGAATACATAACTTTACTCACAGTTGGGTTTTGAAAATCTGAAAAATATTATTAGAATAAGTAGTTTTATTTTCTCTTTTTTCGTCACTTCACAAACACAAACATACGCAAACTCGTACCTACAACTGCAACCGAAACAACGATCACTAGACTGTGTACTTTTCCAATATTTGTCCCATTCGGGAATTTAATTCACGAAATTCCAATCACTCACTCACTACCGGTGTCGCCATTTTGATACTTGAAAAACTTCTATACGTTTTCTGTAGTAATGTCCTATTTTCGGAACAGTAAAATTATTCGTTACCCCTAAGTTTGGAACTCTAAAATGTGGTTCTACGTCCTCCTGTAATATAGCGCGAGCTCATTATAATTCTCGTGGTAGGGTAGTACGGTAACTATGGCAGTTTTGCACGTTTTCATTATCGCCCCTCGACATTATCGCGACCATACTTATCCTTTTACACTTTAACTACACTAGTGATAATTTATATTCTCTCCTATCTATTGTCCGCTCATAAATAGGGATGCCACATTCAAGATCCGATTTTTATCGATATCGACGATAAGATCCGCATTTTATAATTTATAATTTATTTTCACTCGAATGTTCGCAACATTAAATGGTTTTGGAAATTTACACGGGGAAACAAAGGTGTCCCATATTTAAATGCGGCGTTTATTTAAATTAAATACCAAACAAACAGATATCGTGAAAATATCCTTTTAATTATTCAAACGGCAACTCCATGATAATTCAGTTCTCTATCAGCAGCCCGCACGCAACAGTCGCACGACATATTTTTACCTTTTTTGTTTCGGAAAATGCAAAAAGGACACGCAGACGCATGGACGCGCGACAAAAAGTTGCGGCGCATTCGCATTGCGGGCGTACGTCTGGCGGCAGAGTACCAGGATCGCAGCGGCGCGAGGAGATAAGTAATTCTGTGCTCGGTCGGGGGCCGGGCGGGCGGTCGGGGGAGGGGGTAAATGCCCGCGCGGCGGCGGCGGGTAATTGGTTCGCGCCGCCCGAGGCGAGCCCGTAGTATCGCGCTTTAGCGACGGGCGCCCTCCGGTGTCGGGCGCGCATTATACGCCGGTGGAGTCGAATTAGGTGTAGATTTTTTTGGTTGTTTTATTTTACTTTATTTTGTGTGCCGGTTTGGGTTGTAAGATATTTAAATTAGGATGGATGTTGGATTTGCTATGTTATGTTTATTTTAGACACGGTTGTAGCGTATCATTCTGTATAAGTACTAAAAATCAAATATTGTATTGTATCATTATGAGCCATGCAAAGAGCTAATTACAAGAACTGGTTCCTCTTTGCTTATCGCAGTAGTACTTCTTACATCATTAATCAGATGGTATGCCTGTAAAACTACTTAGTTAAACCTAGTTAATTGAATAACACAAATCATTTATTTTGGCTAATGGCCTGTCATTAAGATCACTCATGTGATTTCATGAAAATATCCATAAAATCAAAATATGAATTTGTACAAAAAAGCCCATTCAAGAAGCTAATATTTTTATAATAAGCACCTGATATTAGGCCCTCAGCAGATTTCTCCAACAAAAGAATTATTTTCGTAACAAAACTTGTCGACTCCATACCACTCCGGGCGGCTGTTTGTCATGCTACCGCGGAGTTATAGCTATGTCATGTGGCCACCGGCGCGCCACTTTATACATCCGACCGACGGCGCTACCGCCCGCCACGATCGCGCACACCTCCTGCCAACACATGTATACCTAGTACTTTAGCTATCGAGTGCTATGTCGGCACCTACTCTCTCCACTGAAAAGTTAACGTTTTGCGCCAAAGTTCCCCTTATTACACTGTTAGAGATTCTCACGTCGTATATTTTATTACGATTGAGATATAACTTGAATATTGAGTGAGATTGACGTAAATGTGGGAGCAGAGTCAGATTTGAGCAATAGAAACGTCTCAATCGAATTTGGAACTAAAACTTTTTTGGCAAAGAGGAATACGATCGATTGATAATAATGGCATATTATAACCTACGAAAAGTGTAAAAATGATGAATTCAATATAGTCAGACAATTTACAGGACATAATGCCTTTATCAGCCACGGGGCGAATGCCGAGAGAAAGGGGGAAAACTGTGGAAACGGTATCTTAAGTAGTTTGAAAAGTTTTCGACTCCGATCCGGCTGAATAAAGTTGAATCTTTTAGCTAATCTTTAACACGCTTGTGCGATAATCCGGGATTAAAAGAGGATAAGGAGGTATCAGCTGGTTATTATTAATATTTTAATAAGACATTGTAATTAGTAGTCTTGGGGGTGAGGTGGGCTGCATGCATCTGAAAACAATTAGGGACAAGGAGAGGAGAGCTTTGATTATGCTTATCCTCTTAGGTTAGGTTTACTAGTTCAGATTTCCTTACATCTTTTATAAACCGGTTGCACCCTAAAATCTGGGGCAAAACGAGTTACTCCAGTTGGGAAGTGACAGACTACTTTAAATCTAGGAAAAAGTCCTGAAACCCGGTAAGATTCAATCGTATGTGTGTTGTGTGGTTCAATTCCATGATAATCGCTTCAGTGTTAATATAGTACAATTCATTGTAGCCGGAAAGTTTTGAGTATTAACGTGAAAATAACAAATGAAACGTTACTGTAACATCACGGAATGAGTCCCATGTGAGACTTGCTCGCATACCGACCGGCCGAAACGAGCTTCTGACGGATTTACTGTTCCTGGGATTTCTATTAATCTTTGACGTGCCGACGTCGACTGCTGCACTGCAATCAGAAATGATAATAATTTCCTTGATACTAGTTAGAATAGGTCCTTATTGTTGCATTTCATTCTTGGAGTGTCTGATGGATTTGTAGAAGTCTTTGAGGAGGTCTTTCTTGGAAGCGATTTTTCCACGAAGCACCATTGCTGTGTACAATCCAAGCTAAAAGTCGGTTTGAAGGCATTGCAGTTCCACGTTATTTTTTTAACGAACCATCATAATTTTAAGACCTCACTGTACCATATTTCAAGTATTACTTACGTACAGTGAATAATAACACACCAAATCTAATAAAAGTTCAAAAAATTGAAACAAAATCCGTCATGCGTAAGCCCGCATCCGTCCAAGTTTCCCCGGTTTCATCCTAGTTTCGTCCTCAAAATTCCCGGACGTACTCCGAACTTCCGGGTGGGCCCTTTTAAAATGCCATGGTACTTCCATGAACCCCTTGACCCCTCACTTGAACGCGAGAACAAAAAACGAGTTTTTCCTACCAGGACTCCATAAGAGTTAGTGACATACCTGCAGTCCTTATGGATCAATCCCTTGATGATAGCTGATTTTAGATTGAAAAGCTACACTAAATTTATCTTGTAACCGCCTTACGATAAACTATGGGAAGCACTGGTGGCCACGGCATAAACATAAACCATGTTATGATGCCGTAAATCAGAACATTATGTGTGCAGAGCGCACCTTAGTTTTTAATACTACCATCAAAGGCATAAGAGTTATAGTTCGCTTAAATCAAGCGGAAGGCTGGAGTATAAAGTCTATAAAGCGCTTTTATTTCTGGAGTGAACGCTTTTAAAACTTTTTTTTTTTGTTGAGATAGTGGCTTATAGCTTTGTACTATGTTGACTCTGCCCCCACCTCATGTTAAGATAATATACCTGTTGCTAAGTTTCGAAGAAAGGACCAAATCTTTGATAGTTAAAAGCTAGTCATCATTGATATACAACAAGTGTGTACTTTTTTTTAAACTAGGTTCTTTTTTGCCTCGTCACTTTAAGCAGTATCTACATTTGAACACAAATACGAAAACATCATTCTTATTATAATTCGAACTTCGTAGGGAAGGGCCTTTTCGGTCATTAGTCGCCGGTCGCCGCCTGGTTCGCACGGGCTTGGCGCGGTTAAAGTAGGGTTGCTATTTTTTAATGGCACTGTTACTTTATTTTTTTTACGTTTTTTAGCCCGTGCTGCCACAATGTTGGAATTCGGAACAAGGCTTGGTATCTAAAAATAAAATTCTATAGAGAGAATTATAAAGGATATTTCCGACTCAAATTAATTACTATGCACGAGCGACTAATTTGTTAGGTTTCGGGAATTCGTGCCAAACTAACTAGTCGTTGTTTATCCTACTCATTTCTCAATGCCCGTGCATTTGCGTTACTTATAATTTATTCGATTTTATTGCTCGTCTTTCTTTGGTCATTATTCTCGGAGCTGATTATTTTGACGATTAGATGATAGCTGGTCATCATTTCCACAAAATGTTTTCTTTTCATACCAGCCCCTTAACTTTTATCGTGCGCGCAAAAGCGCGACGGAACACATAAATTAAATGCGATGTCATAAATACTTCACTTTCAGACAAGATCGATCAATTCTATCTAAAGACTTTCTGTTTAGAAAAAGACATAAGAACGGCATAAAAATTAAAACACCATGATATAAAATGAATAATTTCAAAATTGTCTGGTGGTGGTAGCCCTTCGGGACGGTCGGGCGCTGTCGGGAGCGGTCGTGGGCTCGTGGCTGCGCGACGGGGCGCATAAAATACGCCGCGCGATGTCGTCGGCTACACTACACGATGTGTCACGGATACACGACCCGAGTAGAGATGTGATGAAGGTCGGATATTGTCGATATCGATAAAATAAATGTTGCTCTTTTTTCGGATATTTTATTCATGTCTTTAATGCGTACCTATTAAATAGATAAATTAGATCAAACCATGAATACGATAAATACGTAACGCAAACGAAATTTTCAAATGTTCTCTATGCTCAATTTCATGTAATCCTGAACTAACGTTGGTAAAAAAAATAATTTCTAGACAAACCGCTCAACCAACCATCTTCATTATCATCACGGACATTATGCATACATAACACCTAAAAACTGAACTCAACATCGACAAAAAAAGAGACTTGGCACAAGCCCTACGGCTCGGTGCCCTCGCATGCAATCAGTCGGGGCGAGCCGCGGCGACGCCACTCAGCGCGCCTCGTAAACGTTATCGGGTACATCGTAAAAACGCTACGTAAAATGGCGAACGTGCCGCCAACCGGCCCGCACACGTTCTATATTTGAATTCGAACGTTGGAACTATAGAATGTGTTTGAAAATTGAAGCGAATTTTTAAGATAAGCTTGGCGAAGTGATATTGCACGTTAAAGTTTGGAATTTTAAAAAGGAAATAAATATTATTTTGTTTTTGCAAAAATTATAGAGCTGAATTAAAGATTTCTAACCACTTAATATTTAGAAAAGGCGATAAAAGACACAATAATAATAATCCTAGTAATCCTACCGTATACTTAAACAGTATTTACTGTAATTAGCCGTTGCAGCGCTGGTTTTCAGATAGGACCTTAAGATTTATGCATCTAGTCTGAATTCGTTAAAATAATCATAATCCTAGGCAGATAAACGCTCACTGGCTTATATTTTTGTCTCAGCGTAAGTTTAGTTACTCGTATAGTTTGTACCGATACATGAAACAAAAAAGATATCAACATTCTAGAATATTCTAGATTGTCAAAATCAAAAGGCAATGAAAGAAATTAAAGTTTTACACGGAACGAAACTTAGCACTCTTTAGCAAAACGTCAAGTCTAAAATTTCTAACTTGGACGTTCCCTTCGAAGTAAGCATCCATCTGCAAGACGAAATACAGCATTAAATCATGCAACTTTTAGAGATCCCTTGGATCCGAGACGTGGCGGAGGGGCCCGCAGGCAAATTCACACCCCAATTAGTGTTTGATCGAACTTGCGCGAGTGGGCTTCGCTTGGACCCTCGGTATAAGATGTAGAGATGACTAGAAATGGCCGCTTTTATATTTTTGTTGTTAAAGTCAATGGTTTCGCTTTATTTCGATCATTTTACGGATTTTAGTTTCACAGGGTTCGGGGTTGGGGATCTATAACAAAAGTAATGAATGAAATGGAATGGAATGCCTATGGCATTAAGTCCGTATCTGTACTTCTGTGGTTGAAGTAAATAAATAATAAATAAAACTTACCTTTTCAAAAAAATTTAAAGAATCGAACCCAAAGACCAAAAAATTACGTCTTGCCATAATTTAATTTTGTTTAGAAAAGATATCATATTGGTTAACATATTATTGTGATCTAAGAAATCTCACAAGTCCTGTCGAAATGTGAAAACTGTACTGTATAGCTTCGCTTTATTTCGATGGTGCCACCCACATATCACCCAAATATCCGTCCATCAGACAAATAAAATGTCAAACCCTATCCCTATCCCCTTAAACGGCCCATTGTTGTCTCCAAACCATAAGTTGAGACATCGAGAATCCACCGAGCCGATCTCGATTTCAAGTCGGGATCCGTTGCGGTAAACGAAATAACTGTACAACTGCAGTTTCAGTCACAGTTTCTTAGCCTCATTTTGTCGTTTTAAGGCTTTTTTATTAGTAAAACCTGTATTTTTAGACCTTAAATTCGTTTATGACTTCAGTCGGGTTGCAATGGGGTGTTTACGGTTCTTCTACACCTCCGACACCACCTAAGTGCTTTATCATAAACTGGCTTTTGCCCGCGGATTCAGTCGCGTTATAGTCGGAAATTATCCCACTGGAACGTTTTAAATATAGCCTATAACACTCGGGGATAACTTAGCTTCCCATTAGTGCAAATATTTTCGGAATCCAATCAATACTTCTGAAGATTCTTATATCAAAACTTATCAAATATTATGACGTGAAGAAATAAAAACAACAATAAAAATGTCAATACAATGTCACATCCAGCAGCTCTACAATCGGTTTCTACCAATCCAGGGGCGCCTATTCCCGCGACGGGGCGGTCCCGGCGGCGTTTAATTCCATTCCCGATCCCCTTCCCGGGTCGCCGCCAGCTTAATGAGATATTACAACTGTAAAATTATGTCCTCACCTGAACTGTACTCCTGGTACAATTTGTTCGACAAATCAATAGGATTAAGGGGTATTTTGGCACTTAATCTAGGTTAAATGTGTATAGGCAGACCGAAATGGAAACATTTTAAAGCTGGGCTAAGTAAGAATCAATAAAAAGGTTTCGTCGGGCATTTTACGTTATTTTTATCCAACTAAACCAATACTGTCGGTCACTGTCGTATCCATATCGATAATAATGTGACTACTCTAGTAGGTAAACATTTAAAAAACTTTTAAATATCGATATCTACTGTTTATTCTGTAAAACCAAATAAATGTTTTAACGAAGATCGCATCTAGGCCACTAAAATGCCACTTATGTAAATAAGGAGGACCTGAAAGTCTATTTAGTCTATACTACCTGAAAGGTTTGTCGAAAGACTTTTGTCGAAGTCCACTTAGGTAACTGTTGAACTGGCAACTTTATTTTAAAGAATGTTTTTACATTGTGTCAAAGTTATGAAGAAAAATTGAAAATCGTTTCAGAAGCTTGTAATTTAAGCAAGTATAACGCATTTAATCGTTTCTTTTGTCAATACGGCCCAAGTTCAACTGAAGATGGATAAAACTTTTTTTTTCTTTATTGCATCTACAATCAGTGCATTCACTTATAACAGATGTGTCGCATGCTTCTCTCATTCAGAGTGTGTCCAACAGCGAGAACTGGAACTACTCGTAATTCTCGACTCTACAGGATGTCTTTCCTTTTAAGGCGTTTAGCATAGCTGAGAATAAATTTGTAAGCTGTCCTACTAGGGTTTTGGGGTGGGCTTCTAGCCGTTCCCTGTATCTAGTCTTGCCGTTGGTAATTTCTTCTCTCACTGTGAGCATTTCCAGGTGTTTGTGGATCTCAGCATTTGTCACATACCGACATTACTGATTGTTCGGAGGATTATGCTCTGCATTATTTGGATTCTTATGATGGAGGAGTTACAAGCACTACCCCACGGCTGCAGGCCATACATCCATACAGGTTTCAGGATCGCCTTGTACACTAGCAATTTATTGTCTACTGACAGATTGCTGTTCCGACCTAGCAACAACAGGAAGCTTTTGTATTTAATATTCATCTCGCTTCTTCTTGATAAAACTTAGTTTTTTTTTTTTTGTAAAGCGCTAAAGAAATTATGTCATGTACAACTTTACTTTTTGTTTATCGGTTACGTTTCGGAGAGTGGGATTTGGAATAACATAATTCCTCCATCCCCATTCCATCATCCGACGAGCAGTTAAGGTGAAGCATCACCGTTATATGGTTGAAGTTCCACGGACCCGAACAAAGCGCTATGCTTCCACATTTATTGTGCGAACCGTTTATGCATTTATTGTCTGTGGAATTCACTGCCGGCTTCTCTGTTCCCCGAACATTACAATCTGGAACTCTTCAAAGTTTTGGAGTGAATCGGTCTCTTATAGGCAAGCGTACTTCACCATAGGCCGCATCATCGCTTCACATCAGGCGAGTTGCGGCCCAGCGCAAGCCTGTTTATTGTAAAAAAAACTGTACAAGGTTCGTGTTTACTATGTCTACAAGGCGTATCCGAGAGGCTTTAGTAATATCAATGAAAGGTTATCCGCATATCCCTTTGTGAAAACTATATCTTCTCAAAAATGCGCATCTACAGCCAGCACTTACTCATACGTGTTGCAACGGCCACTTGTTATCATTCCATCCGGATGAATTACGATTTTACATAAAAATAATAAACAGGCGGCCAGGCCCGCACTAAAAAGCATATCTTTTTCTTCCCCGGATAAGCCCCGGGCCGGGATTGCGGGTTCCCGGGTCGCGGGATCCCGGGTGTTATCAAGTTATCAATTTGGCCCGCCCCGCCATATGTTGAGATCGGGAGTGCGGGACGGGCCATCCTTTGTGTCTGCCCGTTTTGCCGGAGTGTGGGTGAAACGATACAGAATAAAATGCTCTAGAGTACTGTGTGCGTTGCTTTGTTGCTTTTAAAGTGATAGAATTTTTATCTTGATCTCCGAAATTAAAAAGAAGTGGACTGTCTGTCAATATTACCATGTAATTATCATTAAGCTTTTGATAATCTCTATAAGACAAGGACAGGTCTCGACGGTAATATTAATAGGACGAGCGATCTGACGAGCCAGAGGCCAGAGGTCTCGAGTTCGATTTCGACAGATTTCGAAACGTTGTACTATAAATGTACTTAAATAAGCCTAGCACGAGGTAACAGAAATACTAATGTACACATAGTTCACAGGACTTGCATAGGTATTGATCATTAAGACCCACTTGCACCATAAATTGCAAAATACATTTTTAACATCAAAGAGTAAAACGTCACTGCGTTTCCGACCAACGTTTGGAGATAGAAACATAGCGATCATTTGAACAGTTTGGTTTAGCGATGCGTGGTGCAAGTAAGCCGTAGAACCCCTGCAGGCTAAATAACTTAGTGTTAATCTCTCCCTATCCACAAATATATTAAACAACTAATAAATATTGCCCTCAAAAATCAGTCTAACTTGAAATACAACACAAAAACTCACCCCTCATTTTCCAGCGGGATAGCGAGGTATCCGCGGCTCGGCGCGCCTGCCCTGTCGTAATCCACTTTTAATTTTGATTAATGTCATCCCTGACCGCGTCGTGTATCCCGCAGTCCCGCACTGTCCCGCAGTGCCCCGCATTCTGGATGTTCGCGGTCCTAATACTAAATTACACCAGCCTGTGCATATGACATACGGTGCGGTACTTTTTCCGGAGTTTTCTAGGTATATTTGTGAATTTTATTTTATTATTGAATTTTATTGATTCTTATTGTATCCACCAAACCTTTGGGAGGTTAGTTGTCTTGATTGGTCCTTTGAGTCAAAAACGTCTTTTTTTATAAAATACTGATAGAAATGATTCGTAGTTAGGTAGTTTAATATACTATTCTAATCACATTTTTTTACTTTACAGGTAAGACAGAAACAAACAAATCTCCATGTGTAAGTAAAAGTATCAACATAGAATAAATAAAAGTTTCTTTACCCAAGTAAATGCAGCGGAATTTACTTAGAGACTAGGCTAGCATGACCGTATAAAAATCTAGTGCAGACACCAGGCGACCATAACTCAGTAGCAGGCGAAGTAACTTAGCGACAGGCGGGGCGGACGCGGCGCGGCTTCCGGGCGCGCTTCCTTCCGGAAATAGGGCCCGTTCCGCCACCGCCCGGCGTTCGTCTAATGGCGCGTGCCTCTATAATGTCATGCCTCCCTGGTACCTACTGCTCGTTAGCCCCTGCTCCCCGAGTGACGATTTTTTCTTTTTCACGGATTTTTTTTGTACATTATTATTTTCAGTCTTGTGGAGTCTTGTTAGACCAGTGTTTTGCTGTTTTGTTATTGTTAACCTGAAACCTTTTCAGAAACTGTTTGTAGACACTAATAATGTCAACTCAACAAGAACTTTGTAGACAGAATTACTACCTACTGATTTATTTTAGTTTTATACAATACAAATAGCTTACATAGGCAAATGTTACCTTTTAGAAACAAGTCTAAGATAAGACAAGATAAGATATTTATTTTGCAAATATGGGTACAAACACGGTGACATAAAAATATAAATAGGAACAGCCACATTTTACCAGGAGGCATGCAAAAGTACAAAATACAGTAGAGATGACATAATAATAAACATAAACAGTTAGTTTAAGACATATTTAAAAATGTATAAGATTTGTATAAAAATAAATAAAGGAAATAAAATAAACTAAACAATGTCAATACTTATAAAGATTAATGTACTATAGTTACAATTTAATTATTAAGAACTTCAAAAATTAAATTAATTAATTAATTCTAGTTACAAACTTTGATCGAAAGTCGAAACTTTTCGAGTTTGTGAAGTCGTGGTGACCATTGCACTAAGTCATTGACTCATTGCACCCAATTAGCTTAATAAATTGAACTTCTCGCCAAGGACGTCCTTTTTCATTGCCAGGCACCTGTTCGATTTGCCTCGGAACCTGGGACCAGAAATACTAAAGTTGCTGGGTCTATTTGGGCCGAGAATATTGAATGATGGGTTTACCAAAGATGAGAAAACACACACACACACACACACATGATGATGTGATGATGATGGGTTTATGTCTAGTATTTGAGTAAGTGCCTAAAGCTGTTCGTGGATGACAATCATACTACAGCGAAGTAACTTACAGTAGGACCACAAAATAACAGATTTGAGAATTTAGGGACCAGTTAGTACTGGGTAATACGATACCCTTGGTGAGACTGGTTGTCAGTGGGCCACTGACTACCTGTAACGACTGTCAAAGATCCGCAGATGACAGCCGGAACCAACGGCTTAACGTGCTTTCCGAGGCACGGAGGAAACGCGGTATGTAAGGCCTCGTCGCTCATCCACAGACCAACCTAGGCAAGCACGGCTTAACCTAAAGGTCGACCCGAGCGGCAGTTATTATTTACCCCCTAGCTCCTCCTGAGGGGCTCCTTTTTTAGGACCACATTTAGGACAACCACAACAGTTATGCGGTTAGCACAAGAAAAAACCTCACTGATATCGAGAACAAAGAGTGGGCTGTAGGCTCGTGTGTGCTATCGTGGCATTGTTTGTAGGTGTAGAATGCGTCACTCACTAAGCCTCACTGACTTAGTACCTGTAGAACCTCGGTCGGAGACTGACACCTATCTATCATGTATGACACCATCAATATGTAATTAAAGTTCAAACACCAACCTCCGTATAGCAAATTATATTCACTAATCTATGATGATCACTGATATGTTACTACAAATAAAATTAATCTTGGAATTACTTTTTTACATGAGATCGAAGTAGTTGAAATTATGAAGGGGTCAGCAATAGTCTCCAGTGACCACGTGACCACCGTTGTTGATAAGACCGTCTCAACAACTTGTAAAAAACCAGCAGCTGTAATCAAAGTCTTCTAAAACAAATCTATCAAATTCCCCACCCTCAGACAATTAGGTACAGCATGTGAGAACTCTGTCACATAGCTGAATTTGTATTGGTATAGCATCGATATCGTTGCATGTATATCACGGGGTGTATATCAATCAAGTCCATTGCAGAACATCGGCCGCTCCCAAGCCAGAACACCCTGTCCTTCACCATCTGCATCCAGTGTGAACTAGCCACCGTTTTAAGGTAGTCGGTCCATCTGGCTGGTCTAAGTCCCACGCTGCGTTTGCCGATTGCAAAACCAAGCGAGGGTTGTATATCGCTAGCGTTATATTGTCGCTAGCGATAGCGTTTGTACCGCTATCTCTAGCGTGTCGCGGTAGGTGTAGCGCCGGCCCCGCGCCCGACCGCGCCTCGCGCCTGTCGGCTGACTGTGCCTGCCTGCGTTGACGGGCTATAGTGCGACGTGAACGGTCTTGATAGTTAGTATTTTATTGTTTATTTATTTTTTATTAATGTGATTGTTGTTGATTTATTTTCAGTTACTGTGATGTTTATGGTTCGAATGTTTTAAACGATTTCAAAAGACATGGTTCTAAACGTTTAGTAGTACTATTCTCTGTATAAATAAAAATAAATAATTATTTCAAAGCTACGAACATAGGAATGATGACGGTATTAAATAACATTAAAAATCACTAGGTTCTTCAAAACATGTCCGCTTTTCTAGCTTGATATGTTGTAAATTATTAATAAAAAAAAACTAATCATACGTGGATGCACAATTTTGAAAGGTGTTTGAACTTTCCGCTAGGAATAAAACACTACGTTTGCAGATGATATTCATCACCTCCACCACTTTATGCACCAAATTATGCACATTACACATTCATCAGCATTTCTGCTTCTCCACTAAACAAAAAGTACGAAGAAAAAAATATTTCACGGTACCTAACGACCAAGCCCATTCCGGAGGCGCGCGGCGGAGGCGGCGGCGGCGGTCGGGAGCTCGTCAAAGGGCCAGGGGGCTCGCGCCTCGCAGGCTGTTATCCTCCCACGTTACTGTCACCCTCATTATGTTACCGCGTGAGGATACATTTTGCAAAATGGCGCTTTGCCCCGTGGTAATGCGACGCAGACTTGTCAATTTACAACAGTGTTCATTTGTACCGTGTTATCCAAAGGGTTTTATGTAACTTTGGCAAATTATAGAGCATTGGTTTGCTATCGTAAATAGAAGTTAGGTTGCCGGCTTACGTTTTTCGAGTTGGTTTAGCTCTTCGCTGCCGGTGTACCTAATGGCTGTGATTTCTGAGCTCCTTGCTTTTATTGCTTAGGGGCATTAACTTTGATAGTGTAGCTTTCTATAGAGTCTGTGGCAAAGATTTCGCTATTTGCTAACCTCAAGACTCTCGCTGTTGCATTTGTAACTTTTTAGGTTGAATCTGTTATAAATTACTTTAGTTTCGATATTATACGGAATATTCTCAATATTACCATTTAATCTTTGGTAATTCATAAGTGGTTGTATGATATAATATGTGACTAAGTCATCATATCGATAGCTGTATCTATAGTACTATATTTAAATTCAAACCTAATATGTTGCATGCCGTAAGGTAAAATGTATCGGGACACTTAGCAAATATTCCAACTTATATGTATACCTACATTATCAGCAAATAAATGATTTCTTTCTTTCTTTCTTTCTTTCTTTCTTTCAACACTATTACATATACATATATCTTATTACTTACTAACTGTATGACTTATACGGGGTGGATGGGACACCGACGCGAAAACTGTTACCACGTATTCAGTAGAGCATTCTGAGCCCACCTCTCCCACATAGAAATTTTTCATCAGTAATTTTAAAAAAAATCAGCTGTTCCATAAATTTTGACCGTGTAGCTATTGCACATTTGTAAGAAACAGCTGTTTTTTTTTTTTAATAACCGATGAAAAATTTCTGTTTCGGGTTCAGAATGATGTACTGAATACGTGGTGACCCTTTTCGCGTCGGTGTCCTTTCCACCGGGTATAATACGAGATATTCTCAATATTACCATTGAATCTTTGGTAATTAGACTCATAACACTCATAAGTGGTTGTATGACATAGTATGACTAAGTCAACATTACTGACCTTATTACTTACTAACTTTAAGGTTTATATTTCTTCTAAATTTAGTAAAACGTGGGAGTTAACTTTGTCTGGCTTCTTCTAAAGACTATACGTTATCGTTAGTATTATTTCTAGTTATCTATAAAACTATTCTGAAGGTCTAGAAATAATGGCAGCTCTTTTGACGTGTCGTGTAACCAATAAAGATATGGACGTTGAACCTTCAGATCCTGTTACTGTAACAGTGTAATGTCTACTCATCCACTGTTTGCTCTGTCGCTGATAAATAAGTCTTCCAAAATTGACGTTATGTTACCTTGCCTGGTTATGATTCTATTGAAACGAGTACCTAATATTGTACTTTGTATGAACAGAGAAAATTGATGTTTTCTTTTCTTATTGATGTTTATTTGAATCGTTGCTATTATCTTTCTCATGTTTATTGGTATTGCTGATTAATCAAGGAGTTCAAAGCTATTACAATTTTGCGAATAAAGCTATCGTTTAGCATGTTACACATAAAGAATGACCCTGCAACATAAAACCATGTAACTTCTCGCGTTAAAAAACTTTCCATATGCTCAATACGAGCTTACAAACAAAAGCAAGAACAATAATCGTAAAAGCCGTCGCCGGGAACGCGTTGGTATATCACCGTGATAAATATACACGAGACTGCTAACGCCATGGTAGTGAGAGCGAGAAAATTACTGACCGCACGGCTTCAAAGCGATGCGATGAGTATAAAGCGATATTTATCTGTCTCTTGGCCTCGCCGGCACCGGCTCCTATCAAGTCGAGTGCCGCACACACTGATTTACCATCATCATAGTCTCTATCTTCAGGTCCTAAAGTACATTTTCCATCATCAGTGTCGTTAGTTGGAGTATGTGGAACTATAGCACCGTAGATAGATGAGCTCGCGTGCAGTGACGCAACGCGGGACCGCTTGACATCTATATATAATGATGTTTGGTGTATTATGCATGTTTATGTGTGTGGTATATTCGCTTCTGTTTATCATAGTCAGCTGCCCTTTATTCTGGGCCGTAAAGGTGATAATGGATAGTAGTTAGGTACTTTTAGTTTGAGTGTTGTCTAATGTTTCAGAAACTGCTGAAACTTTAAATTGGAATTAAAATACGCTTCTTAATTTTTTTTTTTTCCGCAAAATGTGTTTACATTGAAGACATCGTCATTAATGAGTTGAGTGATTGTAGGATAGTAAAGGATTCACTGCGGTCATCAGTACAAAGCCACATCTATTGAGATATGTATGGCATGGCATATCTACAAAATTTGA
The DNA here is from genome assembly GCA_963576755.1 of Noctua janthina. Lineage (NCBI taxonomy): Eukaryota > Metazoa > Arthropoda > Insecta > Lepidoptera > Noctuidae > Noctua > Noctua janthina. Next base: position 7,235,448 of record OY755068.1, on the reverse strand, counting down.
AAACTATCTCACCAAACAGATTTTAGACTAAAAAAAACGCTCAAAAATTAATTTAAAAGCAAAAACACAAACCACCACTGCAATATGACAACACTCCTTTCCATTCTGATCTCATAACGCCAGAACCGGAGCATTATTTAAGCGTAGTGCGGCACACATTTCCCGGACATATTTCACGGGCTCACATCGTATCGCTGAGATTTTCCCGTCCCGTCTCGCTCGGTATCTTATCTCCGAGAGGCCGTGTCGTTTCCATCCACTGACGCGCGATGGCAGACGCGTCGACGTACGAATATTGCCACTTTGGTTTTATTATAGCGAGCGAGCAATTGTTCTGATAATAGTTTTTCTTAATTAAAATACGGATGCTGCTGGTGGCCTGATTGAATAGTTTGCGTATTGGACATATTGAGGAGTTCGGAGCCGAATGCACAAAATGCGCGTATTGGCCGTGGAGTTGCCGAAACCCGGTGCCCGAAACACACTACAAATGCGGCTTCTGAAATCTGTGAATGAAGAAATAAGAATGCAGTTGCAAAAAATCTTTAGAGCATTTAGGGAGAAAGGCCAAAAAAGATCATGCTTGACATTGAGTTTGATCATCATGATTAGCTTAGAAATAATGATACCAAGTACTTTCCTCTGCCTACTGTCGAAACTAACTAAACATAACTACAACAGCTTAGATATCTCGCTTGAAATTGGAAGGAATTTGATTTCACCCCTTAGGATCCTTTACTTAGAAGTGATGAGCAGGAATGCTAATTGAGCCGAATTATTTATTAATACAGAGTTTAGGTTCAACATTATTAATATTTAGAATTAAATTAAACAGAGTATTAAAATCCTTGAAATTAATTATTCTCTTTTGTATTGCTTGTTGGACGAATGTCTGTTCTGATTTGTGATTGCTTAAATTCGTGTTTTGATACAAAATATTTATTTAGGCGTGCTACTCCTGCGATTAGAAACAACACGATGTGATGAACCTAAGTGTTTCCGAATTATCTTTTAGTTACAGTTATAAAAATAAAGCTTTGTTAATCAGTTTACCTCCAAGCAAAAGCATAATCAAAATCAATCAAATCAAAATCAGTTATTTCTTCAACATCAGTATTTTACAAGAACAGAATTGGTGATTGGAGCCACCCAATCCGTCTGCCTGTATTGGGAGACTCCGCTCTTCCATATCTAGCCTATATCGATCCCACTGCTGGGACACAAAACACAGAGGCTAAAATCCACCACCAGGTCCAGTGCGGGCTGGTAGATGTCACATGTCTTCGAATTTTTGGTTCTAGGACATGAACATCTAAAACATTAAGTACATAATATGATGCGCCTGCCTAGGTCCGTCGAACCCACCTACTGCCCACTTACTGATCGTAAGTCGGAGCTGCCACCACTGGGCCAACGCTGCTCTCCATCTCCAAATTCTGTAACCAAATCACTTCATTTCCGTAACAAAACGGTTCCAAGTAATGTTTTAATCTCTTGCACTTCACCTGCATTCATTTAGCTTTGACTCCGCTCTCGTTATCTTCCTCCAGTGCTATTTCATTATTAATCGCTATTTCTACTACGTGACCTTTCATAGTAACTGCTCAATTAATACAATTACGCACGAAACCATTCGTTAATGTTTCACGAAGTGTCAAAACTCTTATCGCTTTACAGGTTTTATTTACTGAGGAAAAATCTTCAAGTTTTACTGAAGTTGTTTTCGATTTTCGAATCAATGAACAAAATCTTCTGTTATAAGCTTTATAATTCTATTAGTTAAGTGAATTGAAAGAAAACGTCTTGACTTTCATTTAGCAAGTACTTATCTGTCTATAAAATAGTTATTAAAATACAGATCCGAACTTTTATCAAAAAATGCGAACGGTAACTTTTTCTTCGCTACACTCCTCCGAATATAAAAGGAGCCCGAGGAGGTTCAATTAAAAGCCCTATCCATTCCAAAAAAAAAAGTACTAACAGTACCCAATTTTGCAAATTGCTCCCACAATTATGCGCAGGGTCACAACGAGGTTATCGGCTGGTCGGCAAACATGTGCAGACGCTAGGGCGGCGGCAAGCGAGCGGCGCGAACAAATGGCCCGCGCCGCACCTCCCCGACCGGAGTCCGATGGCGTGGTGGCCCGGGCGTATCACGGACGTTTGAGTACTGTACATAGTTCGGGTATTTATGGTGGAATTTCAATTCTTAAAAAAAAAAAGTTTTTTTTTACTGAAAGATGCCTTTACTAGCATTTTTATATCGTGCCTTGACAGTCTAGGATCAAGGACGTTTGAGTAGTGTACATACATAGTTTGCGTATTAAATGCTGGAAAATCAGGTATTTAAAAAAAAAAACTGGCATAAAAGTTTAAATTGTGCCTAAAGAGGCTGTGATGTCAAAAAAAATAAATTGTAAGACACATTTTACGGTGCCTAGAAAATTGTATTGAAAGTTTTTATTGAATCATAAACAAGGAAGACGATGCGACAACTATAAAAAAATCCTTTGGTGGTCTCTAATAGGTACTTAAATTGCCTTGACTAGTATGCTTACTTCGTTATTATTTATAATGCAATCAAAATTTTTGTAACTTTTTGTACAAAAAGTTTTATTCCCAAGTTTAATATAAGCAACCATTATTTGCACAAAACTAAGAACGATAACGTGACGATGTGCCTCAATCAATATTGTACCCCATCTACTATTACAAATCTTTACCGCGATAGAAAATTTCAAATTCAATATCGCCAAAGGTTCTAAGTGCTCCGATTGAAATATGACAATTGGCGGGCGCTCGGGCGGTCGCCGTTGTAAGTACGAACAGTCGGCGTCCGGCGGCCACAAATCTTCCGTTTCACTCGGTGCCCAGCCTCCGAGCGGTGAGAAGAGGAAACAGCACGCTCCAAAGCACGCGACTGCGTGATGCCGGCTACTCCCGAAATAGACCCCCCGCGCGGGGTGCCGGCCCATCGACGTGCTTTTAGTATGCTGCGCGCATGCGAACCGCCCGCACCCTTCTGCGCTCCTGGTACTAACAAAGCTAAACTCGCGAAATTAAATAACAAATTACTAAATAAAAAATATTAACTGTGCTCAATATAGCATGCTTTAAAACAAAATGGTCGCTATCCTGGCCAACCCCAAGTGGAGCGAGGACCTCACCATCCAGATGATTATCGAGTACGAGAAGCGCGAATACCTTTGGAACCCCGTCTCGGAACACTACAAGAATAAGAAAATAAGGGAGCAAGGATACATAGAGATCATAAATGCACTGAATTTGGTCGACGTCACAGTTAAAGAATTGAAAAATAAAATAAAAAACATACGTTCGTCGTACAGCGTCGAGTTGAAGAAGATTCGCGCGGCGAGGAAGGCTGGCGCGCATGCGTACCGACCGAGCGTCACGTGGTTCGAACATGCAGACAGGTTTCTGCGGGCGATCGTCACACCAAGCTCTGTGAGTCAATTTTTTTGTTGTTTACGACGCTTACTCATGTTTACACATGCGCTCTGACGTTAAGCGGCTGTACGTTTGTTGATAGGTGGACAACAGTTTGCTGGAGATCCCGGCGAGCGACGACAGCGACGTGGTTCAAGACCTCAGCGAGCGTAAGTCGCCGGAAAAGAAAAGTCCGCGAAAGCGGCGCAGCTCGACGCGTTCGTCGACACCGTACGTGTTGAACACGCCGTCCCCTCGCCCCGGCACTCCGTTCGGCTTGAGTCAAGGGACATTTGGAATCCTCCCGCCGGTTACGTCCGCTCCTTTTCTCAATCCCCCCGTTGGGATCGCTACGCCGCTGACTACCTCACTCGCAACTATCTACCCGGTGCCGACAAAACAAAAGAAAAGTAATTCAGACAGTGGCGATCACACGGACTTGCCGCAAGATCTGAGTCAACATTCCGAGAATGGTAATGAGAACGAGTTCGAGATGTTTGGGAAGTTAATTGCAAGCCAGTTGCGGAAGCTGCCGCTGAGCTTGGCGCTGGACACTCAGTTGAAAATACAGACGTTAGTGAACGCGGCGAGGATACAAGCTGTTTATCAGCAGTACAGTTATGCGGGCCCGTCCCAGGAAGCCTTGTCCGTACAGGCTTTGTCCAACGGGATTCTAGCGGGCATGGCGACACAGGGCTCTTTCGCATCTCGAACTTTGGGTATGGAAAACGATTCTCCCGATGAAATGAACAGGGATTTGAAGACTATTGAATATTCTTTAGGTTCCGAAAACGAAGATTAAGATTCCGGGAGCAATTTAAAACCTGTTTTTGCTCACACAACCTATAAGTACCTCATAATTCTCTGTTGAGATAAATTCGAGAATTTTGCTCATAATATACCTTTGTAAAGCGTACGACGCACAATGACATCACTTAGATTCTGATACCAGATCAGATTTGGATGACATATTAACTGCCATTATTTATATATTATCTATGTGTTTTAGATGAAATATTCGTGTGATCGATGTATTCGTAGTAACTTAGTAAAAATCTGAAAAGATGAAATGGAAAAAAATAAAAAAGTAGTATTTTTCAAAAACTAGTCATTGATATTTCGATGTAATGTAGATCTCGATGTTTCGGCTGTGTTATTTTATTTTACAAAAAGAAAATGTTACCATATTATAATATTTGTAATAACCTTTTTTGCGTTAAAGCTAGCAACTCCCGAATTGAAAAAGTTGCCAACAATAACGAATTTATTTTAATTGTGATAGGTTTACAAAATGTAGATATCTGTGTTATAAATGTGATTAATATAGAATAAATGGGATTCCTCGTCCCCTGCCGAAATTATCCGGTAAATGTTGGCACTACTGTAAAAGAGTTCCCTTATTTATTGCCAAGATTCGCCGCTTGTTTTCGGTATTGACCTGTTGAATATACCCTTAGAGTAATTGCAGCATGCGTTTCATGTAATATGAAATTAAATACCTCAAATTAGTGTCAGTACATATATGTAAGTAGTGTACGGTTCTGGAATATTATATATTATCTGTTGTTCTATGTGCCACAATTAGATTGTATACAGATTGTGATTTATTGAGAAATAAATATTTTATAAATGTCATAAAACCTGAGTTTTTTGCCTGCAGCGATAGTTAAAATAAAATAAAATTTTATTATGTTCTACTTGTCAAAAAAACAACATCATTGAAAAAAAATACTATTTTATGATGAGCGAATATTAATTATTATCAATGTTGATCACTCTATCCTCAACAATTATCACAATTATCTTAAAAAAGTCTGATCAAATTCATCAAATCATCAGTAATCATCACACACATTCCATATTCGTAATCAAAACTATACCTTACTCCCAGCTCCAATTTAGAACAAAAAGTATGTAAGTAAATACAGATTGTACACCGCCCATACTGCCGGGATTAATTCCCGCTTAATCCCGTCGACATTCGTTATTGATTGCCCGTTGGTTTGGCATGCGAAGTATTGCCGTGCTAGGCAGCTAGCCGTCAACCTGGTAATGAGCGTGTGTTGATAAAAAGTATCAAGAATTTACACCTGGCTATATTTATTATTTTTGTTTTTATACTATGTTAAGAATGTGGAACCACATTCTTCACACACAAATGGAGATTCACATTAATCTTAAAATAAAAGAATATAATGTACAAATAATAAGAAAAAGCGAAAAGGTGCGACAGTGAGCTGTCGCACGTTTTCGCTTTTTCTGGGTATCAAAAAATTCATCTGCATCGCTGTCAAATGAAACAGAAATAAAATAAACTTTCATTACTTTTAAACACTTACAAAAATGTAGGATAAAAGAAACCACTGAAACTACAAAAACACATATATCGCATATAGAAAGTATTTACTTATTTTTAGACCTTGAAATATGTAAATACCTAAATAAAAAATATGAACGTCAAAAGACGAAAGTTTTCCCACTTGCTGTACAGTAACTGTAGTGTTCCTTTCATCTAATTTATAAAAACTAATAATTCACGAAAAATTTATTACTAAAAGCAAAGATTCAAACATTTTCTCCTAAATTAACAAATACGTCGCTATTCAAAACCAAATTCACGACGCGCGACGCGACGTTGCGTTTGACAGCGCGCGTCATTTGACAGCCCAAAATGGCGCGAACGGAACGGTTCAAATGGCGCGAAGGCGAAGCGGGAAAATGAAATAGTGATGCGAAATCGTAAGTTTACGAACGATTAAATTATTTTTATCAAATAAACGAGAGCAGATTCGGTCAGATGAAAAAAACAGACGTTTTTTATTTCATATAAAAGGGAGGATTTGACTTTTTTTTTCTTTTTTTTTTTTTCCGGATGGTAAGTCGTCAAATGACCCCCCCACTCTGGGCGGAGCGGAAGGGAGTGTCAGACTTGTACTGACTAAAACCCATCCATGTTCCTTCTTTGCCCTTTGTCCAGGGCCACGGTATCTCTTTCGAACAGTCCCGCAGCCCTGGCAGGCATCAGCCCTTGCGGACCCCTACTTATTTGCTGACCTCTCTTTGAGGCGCACGTGGAACACGAACACGCCGTCGACACGGCCTGTCGTCATAAGACGGCCGGACGGCGAGCTGGCCCATAACTCGCCGTCCACAGGCCCGCGCCTACGGTGGCCGGGAGCCACCACGTGACCCCCGACGCCCAGGGCGTCTCCCGCGGCGACTGGGACGTCAGGTTCTTTCCCTCTCACGTCCCGCCACCTCCTTCACTAGAATGACTGCTTCGCAGAAGGAGGTGACGGCTTCCCATTCCCTCTCGCTCCGGACCATGGCTTGAACCAAGGCCGGACGCGAGAGATCGCCGCCGCCAATCGCCGCTACGAGGACACGGCGGTGCTCCGCTCAAGCGGGGCAGACCTCAACGGTGTGCTCCACCGTGTTCTCCGGACGATCCTCGCAGTGGAAACACCCAGGCGTTTCTTCCCGCCCGATTCGGTGCAGGAACCTCCCGAAACAACCGTGTCCGGTGAGGACCTGCGTCAGGCGGTAGGTGAGGGCGCCGTGGCGCCTCTCTAGCCACGGAGGATTTGACTTTAAAACTAAAATAGTTTTGTCGTAGTTTAACTGCAGTCCCACGCTTTAGTCATTAACTAAGTAGGTACCTCTAACTTTTAGTATAATATCAGGTAGGCCATGACACGATTCTCATTCGTGTCCAATGTTTATCGATCCAGTAACAAACCTCCTGTCCAGCAGTAAATTACTAATGTCCTTACTCCACCAGGGACGGCAAAATATGGTGTGATATTTTTATACTACACACGTGGTCTAAAAACGTAAACGTAAAACATGGTTCACAGGCTTTCACTGGTTTTTTGAATCATTCCCTGGGCACGGACAGTGAGTAAATGAATCGCTACCGCTACCTTGCTTATTTTTACCCGACTGCACAACAGCAAAAACAGAGCTACGGTTGATCGAGATAAAAAGAAGAAAAAAATACTTTCCAACAATCCACAGCTGTACACGGGACCTTCCAAAGGCCATTTTAACGAGGGGACATCCTAATTCCACCTAAAACACAACAAATTCTCCATACACTCACTCGATTACAACCATTCATTCGAGTCCCTTGAGAATCGAATCGGCCAAAGTAAGGGTAGTAACACACAGATTGCAGTCGCGTCTCGCCCCATTACGGTTTATTATTATTCGGCGCGATCAACGCCGCGTGAGCATGTTATTATGATAATATGCGGTATGTGTCGTGCTGAATGTACCTTGCGAGGGAGGCATTTGCGAGAGTATAGATGTGGTTTTATTTGAGTTTTGGCGGGCATTTTGGACACTTGACTGTTGCGTCAGCTAGGAGGGACAGTCTGCTACATTGCCAAAAATGTTTTTGATTGACATCTTGGTAGTTTTTTGCAGTTCAGTGAATGGAGATCGCGAGGTGACAGATTCCTTATAGATGTAGTGCTGCATAGTTCTTTTAGCGTAAAGCCTCAAATAGTTTTTTCCACAGGAACTTTAATAACTGCACTCTCCTGTCAATGTTATTTAAGCCAAAATATACAGCAACATGTACATATTTTTTGCAGTTCAATGAATGTGAAAATAATGTTTAGGAGAAAAGACTGAAAGCAAAAGTTGATAACGATAAAAATTAACTTGGAGATACTGAAAGATTCTTTGCAGATATAGTATATAATCTACAACCTCTGCATGGCATGCATTTAGCCAAGTTATTTTGGCAAATGGCCCATCTGATTTAATTTAAAGGGAACCTTTGCATTATAACCACTGCAATACCTTGTAATCGAGACCACACAGTCCACTTAGATTTAGTGCACATACTCGACTCTCTTATGAATATTGAAACTCTCATAAGCCCCAACCTCAAGCCTGTAATTTCACCGGTGCGTCTGACACCCATCAAACCAGAACACGGTAACTTATATATAGTGCATTATGGCCGGAACAGGTACTTAAGTATGTAGAAGGCATTTATTTAAAAGGTAGATCTTTGACAGTATTTCCAGGTAGTCAGTGGCCCGAAAGTCTGACATCGACTTTAGTTTTAATGGTGAAATTCAAACTACGAACGCGAGTAATAGCTGCGCTTTTTTTTCTGGCCATGTTCGCCCCGGTTCCAGTAGTAGTACTTGGAGTAGAAAAAAATTTACGCAGTGCAGTGTTTTGTACTGCCAACTTATGCCAATTTACTGATGCTTTTGTGTCACAAGAAAGTGTGACCGTTCGTTACTTACATAGCCAAAATAATGTGGAAAGGTTTTTGCGGAACAATAAAGAAATCTACTCGTCTCTCGCAACTGCACGAATTAAGAATAGTTAATTGTGCTCCTATCGTGGCAAATATAAGGTCTATCTTTTCATACACGAAATATTTTAAGAGTAACTTCTATAAGTCGTAAAGTCGCCATAGCAACGAAAAAAAAGTTTATCTGAGTGTTTTTTTTATAAAATTATTATAATTCAAAAAAATTTTGAGACTTTTTGCATAAAACCTTTACTCCCATATTCTAACAATGACAGTAGGTAAATACGACGTAGTAAACTAACATAATGGATGCTTAAAAATAAGGAGCTAGAATTTATTTTGTGGGTCATCATCTGCCTAGCCTTTTCCCAACTATGTTGGGGTCGGCTTCCAGTCTAACCGGATGCAGCTGAATACCAGTATTTTACATGGAGCGACTGCCTATCTGACCTCCACAACCCAGTTAGTACTGGGTAATACAATACCCCTTTGTAAGACTGGTTGTCAGACTTTTTGGGCCACTGACTACCTATCGACTGTCAAAGATCTATAAATGACACCCGGGACCAACGGCTTAACGTGCTTTCCGAGGCACGGAGGAAACTCGGTAAGTAATGGGTGGTCACCCATCCACAGACCAACCTAGGCAAGCGCGGCTAAACCTAAAGATCGATCCGAGTCAAGTAATTTTAAATTTATATATTTTTTTTTTAATATACTCAGATAAAAAAAAATCCCTTGAAATGGCTTTGTTATAGCCGTTAGATGATTCCCTGAAAATTTTCGTGTAAGAATAGTTAGATCCTATATACAGTGGATCGTAGAAGGCACACCGAGCACAAACGCGTATCACGTATTCAGTTCGTTATTCTGAACCCCCCCGGCATCTGTTATTTAAAAAAAATGTAGCTGTTCCTACAAAAGTGCAATACCTACAAGATCATAATGTATTAAACGGATTTTTTTTTAATCACCTATGAAAAATTTCTATGATGGGAGATTTCAGAATGATGTACTGAATACGTGAAAAGCGTTTGTGCTCGGTGTGCCTTCCACCCTGTTTTTTTAGCCAGTCAGCAAAGTGGCAATCGTTTTCAAAACGTTTCATATGTCTAAATCAACTGTTAACGGCCAACGGATTTGACATTTCTAAGCTTTTCGGTAGCATGTGTCATTCATTTTGACTTATCCATCGTCGTTATCGCTTGTCTATGCCCTTTAGACGTTTTTACCTGCCTGTAGTATTATCGTCAGCTGTAGAATCATCACCAAACAAGGATGCAGCGTTGAAAATCTTACGTTTGCTGACGAAGAAGGAGATGGAAACAAGTAAACAAGCTTCAAAACCGAAATCTTACGAAAGACCGAAAAATAAAGAATTTCCCACTTTTTTCTGAGGAAAAAGTAACAACTTCCCCCTTAATATACTCCCAAGTACCTCCCAACCTTCATTAAGTCCCCGTGTATTTGACCAACGCTTGTAATTTCATAGATTTGGCGGTACGAGCTACGCTACGGAGCGTCAAAGTTACTGAGTGTTTATTAAATTCTTATAGCGCGTTGGACGGGCGTCGGGAAGTTCGCTGTGTTCGGGTAGTTATGTCGTGAGGGATGGTAAATTGTCTATTCAGAGTTTATGACAGACGAAGACGAAAATTTGTCAAATTAATAAGAGTAAATTGGGTTATTCGTCTCTATTTCCGTTATTTTGACTACACTTCTAAAGATCTTAATTTCACTGCGGTCAAATCAAATCAGTCAAGTTCTGTCTTCTTATATTTATCTTTGGCACATGACATGAAGCTGATTCAAGAGAATTAACAAAATCGAAATGGTCTCCGATATACTTAAATTTTTCAATCTTTATTTAAATGGATAAGTAACATTTTGTTCCAGAACGACCAAGAGAACATCAAGGCACTTTAAATCCACCCCACAAAAACTGCAACTTAGAAAATTACACATAAGTATCTACAAGACATCGCCCATTCGCCCTCCATCACAAACAGTCTGACCACAACTGTTCGACCATTCTCCGACATTACAAATCCAGACACGCGATCTCGGCCTCGGCTAAAACAAATCCGATTATTTTCCCGAAGTTTTCGGCAAGGCGTGATTCCTTCCCTAGCGTGGGAGCGAGAGGTGTGAGTGAGAGAGAGCGCGATAGTATTCTGGGACCGTGGCCGGCGGCCCGTGCGGTAGCCGGTAGCTTACGATCGCGGTGTCGAGTACTAAGTGCGAACGGTTTTGATACTTGATATTATTTTATGTGTGGAGAAACTTGAGCTGCATTTTTTTCGGACGGTGTTGGAATTTTATATCGTTATACGAAATGCAGATATCGGTTTCAAGGAAATGTAATACTAATAGGAGATGTAAAAGAATAAAAATACTTATTATAACTACGGAAAAAGTTATTTGGCAAGTACTTTAACATTTTAGTAATCATTGCAAAGCAAAGAATATACCTACTTTGACTGGCGTAACTGGCATCACAACGCACAAACTTCTTTCATCCCACTTGTAGAACACGAATGAAGGGATTCCGGCAAGACCTCTCCTCAGAGTAGATTCTAACAAAAACTGTTTAACAACTGTCACAAATGACTAACACACTTCATAAATCAGACCCTCCTATTCACGGCTCACACCGTACGTACTTACACTAGTTTACATCGGGCTCTTTATAATAATTGTCGATGCGCGGTCGGTGGCCGCGATAAGGGATTACGGGCTCCCCCTGCCAACACCCCCCACCTCCCACACTTTGTACCTCCCTCGTTTGCCCTGCTGGCTTTTTTCCCGCGCGCTTGCACTTTGCCTCAGAAAGTGGAGCGGAGTGAATATTGAATTATGAATTAAGATATGAGCTAGTTCACTTTAAGAAGGCGTTTTACGCTTTTCTTGGATGTTGAGCGCAAGAGAGGTCTCGCTTACCAAGTTTGTTGTTATGACAGTTTATGTTACACGTTATGTTGCGGATAAAGTGTATTGTACTTAACGTTAAAAACTGTGATGGGACACGTAAAACATTGTTTAGGATAGGAGAGCCTGTGTCGACATTAGCCCGTATCCTTTTGTGTTATATTCATGTAACGTAGTCATTTCGATACAAGTTTTGCCTTCTTTAGTTTTAGGCAGGCCCAAGAAGTGCTTCCCACAAGTTTCAGGTGGCCTTCTTCAACCTTTTTCAATACATATTAAGCCCAAACTTCAGGTCCCAACAGATACAAAACAGTCACAGAACGTTTGACCCTTCAATAGTTTAAATATTCCATGAGACGACCAACTTTCCTATTGTTTTGTTTTCTACGAATATTCTTAAGTAAAGTTCCGAGTTCGTGACCGGGATTACATTTTTCGGCTTACGTACTTGTCACCCTTCACAATATTTCAAGATAAGACCGAAAAACCAAAAAACCTTGCTTATAATATGTGTTCTAAAATGAGTTTTTGATCGGGAGTTTACCGATTCGCAATATTTTATTTAATAAACCGAGAACAGCGCAACGTTTGAGTATTTTACTGGCGTCGACAAAACGCCGGGAACTATTCGCTAAAACATAAATTCCGGGCTCCGTATTCAGAGCGCCCACTCGCCAATAAAGTAGCGATTCCTCATCAGGCAGCCCTACAGTGCGGAGCGATAGAGCCATAACGAAACACAAAGCGTAGCGGCGGGCGGCGCTCGGACAGAAACCAGTCCGGGCAAATTAAATATGTAGGAGGCAACTCGCACCCACGCCGACGCCAGGGCTGGCGACGACTCGTTTTTAATTTGTGCACGTTTATTACTTATTTATGAGCGTTTGTGGAAATTCTTTTTGAAATATAATTTCGTTAGTTGAGAGCTTGTTTGTGTGCGATGGTGAAGTTTACTGTGTTTCAGTTTTATTCGCTGTAACTGTGACGCTGTTATTTGATAATGCATGTTGTAGAGTAAATTGCTCAATATCAATTTATGCTAATAACAGTAAGTAACATACTAACATTATCATTTTCGGTCGTATCTTTCTCGAGAACTCCAAAAGGATACAATTCAATCAGTTTTGCTGCCCAATACTTTCCATGGCAAATGATAAACTACGTATATAAATGGAGCTCAAAATACCGCTTGCTGTTTATAACACATAACATTCAAACAAATGCACGAGAAACGGAGCAACGTCAGGGAGAAAACTACCCCAGTGCTGAATAAAAAAAAAAAAAAGAAGTACCTTAATGGACAAAAATATAATGCATTTAATAAAAGCATCTCGCAGCCCTACTCACAAAGCGAGCGAGTCGGGCGCGCCGTCATTAGAGGCGGCGTTAGCGACCCGCCGCTCGCCGCCGCCAGACATTTTTTATGCAATCCACAACGCCGACGTTTTTTTCGACACGAACATGTTGCCGCCAACTGATATAGATGCAAGATTTAAAGCGCTATACCTCTGTCGGTACAAGTTTTTGTGGTTACAAGCAAACACGGATACTGAGAATGCAAAAAATGGGCTAAGTTTGGATATGACCAAATACCTATTTGGGAAGCGGTGGCGTTAGATGTAACCGAAATGGGAATGCTGGTGAAGCTTGACAGCGCAGAAAACATACAGATATCAGTAGATTTAATATACTGAACTGATAGTGATACCTAATCTTTTGCTTTTTTAGCACGGCTAAATCTCACCACAGAAGTATTCACAGCGAGTTTATTATTAAAAACATAATAGACAATCTTACTTACCAATTCTCCTAATTGTCAAAATGAAGGTCGATCTTCAGAGGTTCTTGATTGCAGATACGTCTATACAGCGAAATATATTCGCCACCTTGGGGCTTAATGTTCGAATACATTAGCAAGTAATAATGCAGCGCCGTGACTAATTAGTGATGTGATGGGTGGTCTTAGGCCTGCTCTAGTCATCAGTTTCATTAACGTACGAATATATTAGAGTGTCTTCTAGGTATTCCAAGCTAGAGAGCTCCTAATTGAATTACACGTAGAATTCTCTGAAATTACTGGTATCTTTCTCTATGACAAAGCCACGTTATATTCCTGACTAAAGTAAATTTTCTACCTTAGAAGCATTACTCGTATTCTGAGCATCGTCGAAGTCCTCTGTATTTCCAAAGAATAAAAAAAGAACTGCAAGCATAAGTTATCGTCTTGCGTGGTAGAAGTGGCCTAAAAAAACAAAGAGTGTCGCTCGCACACCCTGTATGGAAGCCGTGTCGGGTCGCCGCGGTGGGCTCGGCGGCCGGTGGCACGGTGGGTACGGTGGGTGCGGCCCACTATGGCGGTGCGGTGCGCTCGCCGACGGCCATAAGCTTAACTGTACGTTGCTATGCTACCCACGTACAGTCGTACGCGGCTCCTACAGAACATGCATTTCACGCTTTGAAGAATTATATTTTAACTGTTTTAAAGCGATGTTCCATGTGATACGAATATTTTTGAACTTTTTGTGGATTATTTTAGACACAAAAACATCACACAAACACATCATGGAGTTTATAGTAATTAATCATTATATTATTTATCATAAAAACTAAATAAACAACAAAGGATTGAATCCCGCGTTCATCAAATCATCAAGTTTGTCAACAAAAGGAAACTAACTCCTGCAAGGCGTGACCTCCTTTCGTACCCTAATAAATAATTACAAACTAATAAACACATTTATCACGCTACACATACATAGGTACTAGAGGCTCATAAATCAAAGCATCAAGCTGGAGCAGGCGGCGTACACGGCAGCCCATTAAACCGGCTCGGTGACAAGGTGACGTGCGCCCGCCGCGGGGGCGCGATAACGCGGCCCGTATCCTGTGTCGTGCCGAGTAGGGCTGCCGACGACGGACGAAAGAAACCTCTTATTGGCAATTTTATTGCTCCTACCGCGTGGTTTATTGTTTGCTTATAAACTTAGAATGATTTTGTGTAGGTTTTCTGTGTGTTGCTGAGTTCTCAGTGAGTTGCTGAGTTTTTACAAAATAGTTAAGGTTGGAGTATTATTTTATTGATATCATAAATAAATTCTTCATCCCTTGAAATTGAGTATTTGATGCACCCCAATTCAACAAACAGGTAATGCTGAGGTTTGTATGCAGTTCAAACCCATACTTAATTTTATAAAATATTTCATTTATGAATTCAACTTGGGGAGGCAATCCTCTCGGTAATATCGATAACTTTCGATGTCGTAGAATCTTGGCAGCCCTGCTCGTGATGCTCGCCCGCCTGCCTCGTTCAATATTTGAGTATCTATACGTGTTATGGATGCCTGGTACTTTCGGTGGATTACCGCACGGCTGGCTACGCTTCGCCTTTATTGTACCTGCGCGTTTTATACTCCCGTGCCTCTCGTCTCGTGTTTACGACGATGACAAATCGGGAGGTATAATTAAAAAGATTTAATTTAGCACCTCTTTGAAGGATTAGTTACATTATGAGCTGGCAGCTTACGCTGGCTTCGGGTTTTATCGTTCGACATTACAACACCGCCTGCGTGGATCTCTTGCGAACTAAAATAATCTGGAAGTGCCTAGTAAAGTTAGAAATGGTGGTAATAGAAAGTCATCTATGTACACTCATGTGTACAAAATCTCATCAAATTCAATTCTACCACTGCCATTCCCAGACTCGCCACTTCCACCGCGTTTATTACAGCACTTTTATCAAGCTTTATCAGACCGCCACCTAACTCTCAGCCTTAATAACACTACATACGTCTGCGTATATTACAGCAGCCATTATTACTGTGAGGAACATTATTTATATGACATATAAAATGAAGCGATTGTGATTCAGCGTCACGTTCTGACGCCACTTTTATAAAGATCCTGACGTTAAAGAGTACTTTGAGAGGTGCACAGCGTGAGACGTGCGACTTGCAGGGAATAATCTAGTTTGAAGTTTACTGCTCGTATTTTGTGTTGCCTGTGCATTTAATGACATGAATTTAATAGCGATAAAGGTTGACGATATAATAGTATGTAATTTAATGCAGCTTCGTACTCAAAATTATCTCGAAATCTTCCATTGTTTATCGTTTGTGGATGTCGAATGATTTTATCTAAAATTACAACCTGATGCGTAGAAAAGCAATCGCTTACCAACCGTGCTAATCGAGTAGTTAAACATTCCTGTCTATCAAGAAAGTAATTCGTAACTACGAGTGACCTTACGTGTACAGTGTATACCGCTAATTATCACACACTCCCAACCTATCGCAGTCCACTGCTGATCATAACCCTTTCCCAATGTGCGCCACATAACCCTGTCTTCCACCATCCGCATCATCCACCTTCTATTCCCTTTACTTCAAAAATGAATTTCTAACAAGAAATAAATATTTAATGCCAAGTATCAAAACGGATAGCCGCAGTAGGCCCGCAACGCGCCCCGGGCCGAAATGAAGCCGCATTTGCGAGCGTGCCACTGATCACTGCCGCTAAAATGATTGCTCCTGTCTGGTGACAAGACTTCGTTATATTACTTACACTAGTTTTACTCGCGGGTTTGCTCGGTAAATAGTGTCCAGCTGTGTGTGGATAAACTGATGGATAGGCTTGTTTAGCAAAGAACTTTTACCATTTGATATCTTATTTCTAAAAAGAAAAAAATAACTTCTGCTGCTTTTGTCCTTCTTCTTGATAATATAAAACATTATCTACCCCTACCTTCTGGGTCAGTCGGGTAAAAACACTGAGACACACACAGCACACAGCTCAGTCTGTGGGACTGAGTCCCTGCTGATAGGGTCAAACGAGGGGGCGAAATTTGTATAAGAAAGAACAAAGCCGCGACGCCATGTCGGACATATGTTTCAATCATCCAAATTCTCAACAGTAAACTTAACAGCAAACAGTGATTAAGTTAATTTTATTAAAAAAATCGTAGCTTTAGTTTAGATAATAATGGATGAGTTAAACTGGTACGGACAAATTGCTGACTGGTTGTGGACACCGAGCACTCACAGATACTTCAATATAGTATCTGCCAGAGTCCAGGGTTCCGGAGCCGTACCCGAACCTTTAAAGCACGAGACGAAAGTTGCCACACTCAGCTTCTGTGACATAATACCTTTGCAACATTAGATTTGTGAGTAGTAGTAGCTGCTGACAACAAATATTGTCAACAGAGCTACTGCTTCAAAACTTAATATTTACCCAAAAAATAAATAGATAACACAAAGACATGGTTCTTAATTCTTTAACTAATAAATTCATCATATTCATCATTCAATTTCACATTGATAACAAACGCATAAATAAAAGAAAGTCGCTACACTCAGACTCAGTAACTTAATACCCTACCAAACATTGATAAAACGTCTATCTGTGAGCAGTAGCCGCTGACAACAAATATTGACAACAGAGCTACTGCTCCAAAGCTGAATATTTACCCAATAAATATGTGTCTACTCTTGCGCGGGCCGTGCATTCAGAATTCAGATATAACTTCTATAAGTTCATATAGGTATCTCGTTATGGCGGGCGCCCGGGCCGATCAGTAAAGCGCGGCGATGCAGCGAATCAGATATCTTTGCTGTTCGGAGTTGTATGTGTTGAGTGTGTCGACTTATAATTAATATGTAGTTTTAACTTAAAAAAAATCTTACGTTTTTAATAACTGTGTGCGTGGTGTTTTTATGTTACGGCGTTGTGCTTTTAAGTGTATGCGTTTTGAAATGTGAGAAAGTGGCTTTGGTATCGAATACCTAATAATTAGAACAGATTCACAACGGAATTAATGTAGAAAAAGTAAAGCTGAAAGATAATAAATGATAACAGCAACATTCTATCTTCGTCTTCTTTTTCCTCCCTCATCGCTGCCTTAGCTTATCG